>JANFOE010000283.1:677500-6118248 GCA_025667525.1 Glebionis coronaria
GGGTTATGACCAATGAGGCTTTTATTGATGCATATGGTAGAAGCTTCGCTAATTTCCTTCCATATCTTAATTCACACCATTGTCCTATGCTTTTAGTCTTTCCAGACAATGGTTGTGCTAAACCTAAGTCGTTCAGATTTATGAATTTTTTGGCTGAGAAGGATAATTTTTTGCCTATGGTTAGGGACAATCGGTATGCTGATATTAAGGGGTTTTCTATGTTTGTGTTGGCAAAAAGATTAAAGAATATGAAGAAATTCATGCGTAGGTTGAATAAAGATAATGGAAATGTTTTTGATAAGTTTAAAGTTTTAAAGGAGGAGCTTAGCAAGGTGCAACAAGACCTTGATAAAGATCCTCACAACCCTGTTTTGAGAGAACATGAGATGGTATTCTCTAAAGCTTATTATGATGCAGCCATTGATGAAGAGAGACTTTTAAAGCAAAAGACTAAATTGGAATGGCTTAGAGAAGGTGATTACAATTCTGCTTATTTTCATAAAGTCTTGAAGGGCAGAGTTAGCAAGAGTAGAATTGAGTTGGTGGAAGATGAATATGGAAACAGATTCTATGGAGATGAGATTCCGGATCAATTTGTGGCCCATTTTAAGATTTTTTTTCAGGCTAGTGAAGATATTTTTCCAATTGAAGATGTTGATGGTTTATTTAGTAAAAAGCTTGATCCGGTTGTCGCTTCTAATATGATTAGGCCAATTTTGGATGAGGAAATTAAACAAGCAATGTTTAGCATTCATGATGATAAAGCAGCGGGTCCGGATGGTTATACTTCAAAATTCTTTAAGAATGCATGGAGTGTAGTTGGTCCTGATGTATGCAAGGCGATTAGGGAGTTCTTCATCTCAGGAAAACTTTTGAGGGAACTGAATACTAACCTTATCTCCCTAATTCCTAAATGTAAGGTTCCTTTAAAGGTTTCTGATTACAGACCTATTGCTTGTTGTAACGTGGTGTACAAATGCATTAGTAAGGTGATGAAAAATAGGATTAAAGAAGGTCTTAACAGTATTGTTGATTCTAATCAATGTGCTTTCATCCCGGGAAGACAAATCAGTGATAATATCCTGCTCACACAAGAACTGATGGTCGGTTATCATTGGAGTAAAGGTACAAGGAAATGCGCGTTTAAGGTTGATATCAAGAAGGCTTATGATACTGTGGATTGGGGCTTTCTTAAGACTGTTTTAGTTCGGTTCGGGTTTCACGAGGTGATGGTCAATTGGATTATGACTTGTCTGACTACTGCTTCTTTTTCCTTGTGCGTTAATGGTATTGTTCATGGGTTCTTTAAGACTCATAGAGGTTTGAGGCAGGGCGACCCTATTTCTCCTTATTTGTTCACCTTAGTGATGGAAGTCTTTAATTTGTTTGTTAAGCGACAGATTGCCAGGGATGATAGATTCCGTTTCCATCCGGCATGTAGAAAGATTGGTCTCACTCACTTATGTTTTGCGGACGATCTTCTGTTACTTTGCCATGGGGATACTATATATGCTTGTAATTTTCGTCAAGCCCTTGATGAATTCAGTATTTGTTCTGGATTGTATCCTAGCTTGGAGAAAAGCTCGGTTTTCTTCAGCAATGTTCCATGTGGTGTTAAGGATCATATCCTTACTGCTATGCCTTTTAGAGAGGGTGCTCTTCCTGTTCGCTATTTGGGTGTTCCATTGATGACAAGGAAGCTGTGTATTACTGATTGTAAGCTTTTGATTGATAAAGTTAAGAGACGAATCCTTGACTGGAAGAACAAATGGTTGTCATATGCAGGTAAGCTACAACTCATCTCTTCTGTTTTATCTGCTGTCAATATTTACTGGTCTTCCATGTTTGTCCTCTCGAAATATGTTTGTACTAGCATTGACAGGATTTTTAAGAATTTTTTGTGGGGTATTAGTAATGATGGTAAGGGTATTGCTAGTGTTTCGTGGGAGGAGGTTTGTAAACCTAAGTCTCGAGGCGGCCTAGGTTTAAGATGCACATTGTTTATGAATGAGGCCCTTATTATTAAGTATTAATGGAATGTAGTCTCTAAGAAAGAGTCTTTGTGGGTCAAATGGGTTCACATTTATAGATTGAGAGGTCAATGTGTTTGGAGTCATAAAACTTGGAACCGTAATGCTTGGACTTGGAGACAAATAATGGGGTTTAGAGATAAGGTCAGAAATTTTATTGGCTGTAAGGTTGGAAATGGCATGAGTTGTTTTATTTGGCTAGATAAATGGCATGTTAATGGTCCTTTGTGCGATAGAATGTCTCAGAATATGTTCTCTCATTTGGGAATTAATATTGAGGATAAGCTTAGGGATTGGATTAGAGATAATAAATGGTTATGGCCTAATGAATGGCTTATTGATTATGGTCACATTTTTGATATCCCTGTTCTGCCTTTAAGTGATGTTAAAGACTGGGCTATCTGGATTAATAAGAAGCAAGAAATTGTGAAGTTTAGTGTTCGGGAAGTTTGTAATGCTACGAGAATTGATACTCAGGAGGTTCTATGGTATAAACTTGTGTGGTTTCCGTATAGCATTCCTAGGCACTCTTTTATCCTTTGGCTTGCTTTAAAAGGACGGTTGAAAACCCAAGATCGATTATCTAGGTGGTTCCATTTATATGATGGGCTTTGTTCTTTATGCCGCACATGTGTTGACTCGCATACTCACCTATTTTTTTACTGTATTTTTTCTCGGGCTATATGGGACAGAATTAAAGTTATGGCCAAAATGGAAGATTTGTCTTGTGTTTGGGCTGAAGTTATCTCTGGTATGTGTAATAAGAGTGCCAATAGATCGATTTGGAGTGTTATTCGTAGATTAGCGTTTAGTGCTTCTGTTTACTTCATTTGGCAAGAACGTAATTTAAGGTTGTTTGAGAAGAAGTTTAGAAATACTGAGGTTGTTTTCAACATTGTTGTTAACTCTGTGAGGTTTAAACTGATGAGCATAAAGGTGGTTTGGTCTACGGATGTTGCTAAAGCTTCTGATATTTGGCAAATCCCAAATCTTGGTCGTAAGGGGTTGAAGGAGTTGGTCCCGGACTATATGGATTCTGATGATAGGTGTATATAGTTATTTGCATTGGTTGGTCCCTTATATGCTAAGTATGCATATTTGTATGGGTATGTGGTTCCTGATTATTTATATCTCATGGTTTGGGCTTGATCCTGTGGTGAGTAGTTGGTATAGGAGTGGTGGTGGTGAAGTAGCGATGAATGGTGAGTTTTTTTGGACTTGTCGTCTCAGGAAGTTGCTGTTATGGTTGGCGTTGTGTTGCTGTTACAGGTCAGCTATACTTTGCTTAACTTTTCTGTCATCTCTGCTGTGGTTGGTTTTTCGTTGTATTTTCAGGTTGAGGAATCTTTTGCTTCTCACATGGTATGTTTATTATGCGACGGAAGCTTGCACTATAATATCAGTTTGTTGCATTTGCTGGTATGAAGAGCCAAAGGTCCAGGGAAAATTTCTTGGTTTTCAGTCCCATCTCTTTTTCCTTGGTAAAGTCCTTTGGTTTATTGCTACTTGTATGGTTGTGCTTTACCCTGGTATATTTCTCTGGTGGGTTGAAGGTTTTTTGGATGATGATATTTGGTTCTTGGGTATTCCATTTTCTGATGGGATGTTTGGGAGGACATTTTGGGTGGATTGTGGAGGTTTGATGTGCTATTAGTGGTCATTAGGGTAGTTAGTGGGTGAGTGATCTATGCCTTCTAGAGCGTGCTGAAAGATGTGCCGTCTTGCTAGGTATGGTTCATTTCTCCATTGTTCTACCCTTTTGAACAATTTTTTAGATGCCAAACCTGGTTTTGTTGATGCTTTGTCCTCCCTTGTTATCTTTTTAACCTTGTATCTGTTGATTGTCAAGCTAATAGATATATAGGTTTTGCATCATTGAGAGGATTCATGTTCAGTTGTATTCTTTCCCCCTTCTATGGTTTCCCACTGGGTTTTACATAGATGGGGGTTTTGAGGAGGCAATGAATGTGATGTGCTACACTGGCACCTCTCTTATTTCCTGCATTTAGTCTCATGGCGTTTTGAGTAGGTCTCTTTTATCTACTCTGCTTGTTTCTTAGTTGTGGTGGGGTTTTCCATTAGGATGGATTGGTTGGTCTTGGTTTCTTCCCTTTGTGGTTGAATCAAGATCAATCATGGATTCCGAAGTGGTTTCCTCATCACAAGCTAAGAACTTGCCTTGTATTAGGTGTGCCATGGATTGCAGAAGCTTGGTCTTTTCTACTGGGATCAAGATTGTGTTATGGGGAGCAACTAGTTGACATTCTTTTAGTTGCTTAGGTTATTTTTTATGTATTGAGCATGGGGCTTGTCCATTGCCTTTACTTTGTAGTTTATTAGAGTATGGGATGTTGTCCATACCTTTTTTGTTGCTATTGCTAGTTAGTTGGGGATGTGTCCCATCTAATTTTTGTCAAGCTTTAGCTTTGTACTTCTGCCTTTGTGGCCTTTTCTTAATAAATTTACCGTTAAGAAAAAAAACATCGAAAAAAACCTTAGAATGCAAATAGGCCGGGCCTGAGCCCAAAAACAAAGTCCAAAAAATATAAAAAAATTTTAAAAATGAGAATATCTCAAAAGGTATAAGGTTTCGGGCCTCGAAAGTTCTATAACCCAACAAAGTAATGTTACAGCTACGTTCCCCTCGTTTGGGCCTTTGATTCTCCTCGTCACGGGCCTGAAACGGACTCTTGTAGACCAAGTTATGCCATGTTCGAGAAAGCCCTTTTCTTCACTCGATCTGGGGCTTCCAAATACATTTGGGCTCTATCTTCAACACTTGAACATCCATCAAACCTTCTACACCGACCTAAACGGACCGAAAGGGAACTTAACTGGGCAAAGCCGATGAAAGTCTGATCATCCTAGCCATGCCAAATCCGTGGAAATACAATTTCCACTTGTGTTTGATTGTTTTGATCTTGTTTTGGACGTCTTATGGATCCTGGTTATTTGGTTTACCATGATCACATCTTTTCTTACTTGGGTTGTGTATATATTTTCATCATCACATACTAACTGAATAACTTTCAAACATGGTCATACACATCCAAATACGGCAGATGCACGCTAAACCATTCGAAACCAGCCAAAACTGACCAAAAGGGAACTTAAACTAGAAAAACTGGAGAAAGTCTAAATAACCGGAGAAAACCATCCCAAATCTGGGGTAAATGGATTTCCACTATTTTTTTATTGTTTTGATCATGTTTTTGGGGGCCTTTAGCATGTTTTGATCGGGTTTGGCTATGTTTTGACTACGCTTGGAGGTTGCCAATTAGTTGGTGAAGTAATTGTGGTTTCACTAGACAAGGAAATTATTATGAAACAACATGAATTAGTATTAAAGATATGAGTGAACTCCAACAACATTTAACATTGTTTGATCAACACAAAAACGACATTGATTTTCCTTGGAAAACCTACAAAGGTGGATAATATACCGAACGAATGAACAAAACAACTCATGTAACCAGCTCTTGCTTAACGATCTCGGGACATAGAATGGTCATTTAAATTTTCTTTCTATGATTGCCATATTAATTTATAATCTATTACATAGTAACCTAAATTTACAAGTAACATCGAAAAAAATGTTAGAATGCAAATAGGCCGGGCCTGAGCCCAAAAACAAAGTCCAAAAAATATAAAAAAAATTATAAAAATGAGAATATCTAAACAAATATAGGGTTTCGGGCCTCGAAAGTTCTATAACCCAGCAAAGTTAGGTTACAGATATGTTCCCCTCGTTTCGCCCTTCGATTCGCCTCGTCACGGGCCTGAAACGGACTCTTGTAGACCAAGTTATGCCATGTTCAAGAAAGCCCTTTTCTTCACGCGATCTGGGGCTTCCAAATACAATTGGGCTCTATCTTCAACACTTGAACATCCATCAAACCTTCTACACCGACCAAAACGGACCGAAAGGGAACTTAACTGGGCAAAGCCGATGAAAGTCTGATCAACCTAGCCATGCCAAATCCGTGGAAATACAATTTCCACTTGCGTTTGATTGTTTTGATCATGTTTTGGACGTCTTATGGATACTGGTTATTTGGTTCACCATGATCACATCTTTTCTTACTTGGGTTGTGTATATATTTTCATCATCACATACTAACTGAATAACTTTCAAACATGGTCATACACATCCAAATACGGAAGATGCATGCTAAACCATTCGAAACCAGCCAAAACTGACCAAAAGGGAACTTAAACTAGAAAAACCGGAGAAAGTCTAAATAACCGGAGAAAACCATCCCAAATCCGGGGTAAATGGATTTCCACTATTGTTTTATTGTTTTGATCATGTTTTTGGGGGCCTTTAGCATGTTTTGATCGGGTTTGGCTATGTTTTGACTACGCTTGGAGGTTGCAAATTAGTTGGTGAAGTAATTGTGGTTTCACTAGACAAGGAAATTATTATGACACAAAATGAATTAGTATTAAAGATATGAGTGAACTCCAACAACATTTAACATTGTTTGATCAACACAAAAACGACATTGATTTTCCTTGGAAAACCTACAAAGGTGGATAATATACTGAACGAATGAACAAAACAACTCATGTAACCAGCTCTTGCTTAACGATCTCGGGACATAGAATGGTCATTTAAATTTTCTTTCTATGATTTCCATATTAATTTATAATCTATTACATAGTAACCTAAATTTACAAGTAACATCGAAAAAAACGTTAGAATGCAAATAGGCCGGGCCTGAGCCCAAAATAAAAGTCCAAAAAAAATAAAAAAAATTATAAAAATGAGAATATCTCAACAAATATAGGGTTTCGGGCCTCGAAAGTTCTATAACCCAACAAAGTTAGGTTACAGATATGTTCCCCTCGTTTCGCCCTTCGATTCGCCTCGTCACGGGCCTGAAACGGACTCTTGTAGACCAAGTTATGCCATGTTCAAGAAAGCCCTTTTCTTCACCCGATCTGGGGCTTCCAAATACATTTGGGCTCTATCTTCAACACTTGAACATCCATCAAACCTTCTACACCGACCAAAACGGACCGAAAGGGAACTTAACTGGGAAAAGCCGATGAAAGTCTGATCAACCTAGCCATGCCAAATCCGTGGAAATACAATTTCCACTTGTGTTTGATTGTATTGATCATGTTTTGGACGTCTTATGGATACTGGTTATTGGGTTCACCATGATCACGTCTTTTCTTACTTGGGTTGTGTATATATTTTCATCATCACATACTAACTGAATAACTTTCAAACATGGTCATACAAATCCAAATACGGCATATGCATGCTAAACCATTCGAAACCAGCCAAAACTGACCAAAAGGGAACTTAAACTAGAAAAACCGGAGAAAGTCTAAATAACCGGGGTAAACCATCCCAAATCCGGGGTAAATGGATTTCCACTATTTTTTTATTGTTTTGATAATTTTTTTGGGGGCCTTTAGAATGTTTTGATCGGGTTTGGCTATGTTTTGACAACGCATGGACGTTGCAAATTAGTTGGTGAAGTAATTGTGGTTTCATTAGACAAGGAAATCATTATGACACACCATGAATTAGTATTAAAGATATGAGTGAACTCTAACAACATTTAACATTGTCTGATGAACACAAAAACGACATTGATTTTCCTTGGAAAACCTACAAAGGTGGATAATATACCAAACGAATGAACAAAACAACTTATGTAACCAGCTCCTTGCTTAACGATCTCGGGACTTAGAATGGTAATTTAAATTTTTTTTCTATGATTGCCATATTAATTTGTAATCTATTAGATAGTAACCTAAAATTACATGTACCATTGAAAAAAACCTTAGAATGCAAATAGGCCGGGCCTGAGCCCAAAAACAAAGTCCAAAAAATGTGAAAAATTTATAAAAATGAGAATATCTCAAAAAGTATAGGGTTTCGGGCCTCGAAAGTTCTATAACCCAACAAAGTTAGGTTACAGCTACGTTCCCCTCGTTTCGGCCTTCGATTCGCCTCGTCACGGGCCTGAAACGGACTCGTGTAGACCAAGTTATGCCATGTTAGAGAAAGCCCTTTTTTCACGCGATATGGGGCTTCCAAATACATTTGGGCTCTATCTTCAACACTTGAACATCCATCAAACCTTCTACACCGACCAAAACGGACCGAAAGGGAACTTAACTGGGCAAAGCCGATGAAAGTCTGATCAACCTAGCCATGCCAAATCCGTGGAAATACAATTTCCACTTGTGTTTGATTGTTTTGATCATGTTTTGGACGTCTTATTTTACTAGTTATTGGGTTCACCATGATCACATCTTTTGTTACTTGGGTTGTGTATATATTTTCATCATCACATACTAACTGAATAACTTTCAAACATATTCATACACATCCAAATACGGCAGATGCACGCTAAACCATTCGAAACCAGCCAAAACTGACCAAAAGGGAACTTAAACTAGAAAAATCGGAGAAAGTCTAAATAACCGGGGAAAACCATCCCAAATCCGGGGTAAATGGATTTTCACTATTTTTTTAATGTTTTGATCATGTTTTTGGGGGCCTTTTGCATGTTTTGATCGGGTTTGGCTATGTTTTGACTACGCTTGGAGGTTGCAAATTAGTTGGTGAAGTAATTGTGGTTTCACTAGACAAGGAAATTATTATGACACAACATGAATTAGTATTAAAGATATGAGTGAACTCCAACAACATTTAACATTGTTTGATCAACACAAAAACGACATTGATTTTCCTTGGAAAACCTACAAAGGTGGATAATATACCGAACGAATGAACAAAACAACTCATGTAACCAGCTCTTGCTTAACGATCTCGGGACATAGAATGGTCATTTAAATTTTCTTTCTATGATTGCCATATTAATTTATAATCTATTCCATAGTAACCTAAATTTACAAGTAACATCGAAAAAAACCTTAGAATGCAAATAGGCCGGGCCTGAGCCCAAAAACAAAGTCCAAAAAATATAAAAAATATATAAAAATGAGAATATCTCAACAAATATAGGGTTTCGGGCCTCGAAAGTTCTATAACCCAACAAAGTTAGGTTACAGATACGTTCCCCTTGTTTCGCCCTTCGATTCGCCTCGTCACGGGCCTGAAACGGACTCTTGTAGACCAAGTTATGCCATGTTCAAGAAAGCCCTTTTCTTCACGCGATCTGGGGCTTCCAAATACATTTGGGCTCTATCTTCAACACTTGAACATCCATCAAACCTTCTACACCGACCAAAACAGACCAAAAGGGAACTTAACTGGGAAAAGCCGATGAAAGTCTGATCAACCTAGCCATGCCAAATCCGTGGAAATACAATTTCCACTTGTGTTTGATTGTGTTGATCATGTTTTGGACGTCTTATGGATACTGGTTATTGGGTTCACCATGATCACGTCTTTTCTTACTTGGGTTGTGTATATATTTTCATCATCACATACTAACTGAATAACTTTCAAACATGGTCATACACATCTAAATACGGCAGATGCATGCTAAACCATTTGAAACCAGCCAAAACTGACCAAAAGGGAACATAAACTAGAAAAACCGGAGAAAGTCTAAATAACCGGGGAAAACCATCCCAAATCCGGGGTAAATGGATTTCCACTATTGTTTTATTGTTTTGATCGTGTTTTTGGGGGCCTTTAGCATGTTTTGATCGGGTTTGGATATGTATTGACTACGCATGGAGGTTGCAAATTAGTTGGTGAAGTAATTGTGGTTTCATTAGACAAGGAAATCATTATGACACACCATGAATTAGTATTAAAGATATGAGTGAACTCTAACAACATTTAACATTGTCTGATCAACACAAAAACGACATTGATTTTCCTTGGAAAACCTACAAAGGTGGATAATATACCAAACGAATGAACAAAACAACTCATGTAACCAACTCTTGCTTAACGATCTCGGGACTTAGAATGGTCATTTAAATTTTTTTTTCTATGGTTGCCATATTAATTTATAATCTATTACATAGTAACCTAAAATTACAAGTAACATTGAAAAAAACCTATTCTCTCTGACCTCTCTCTAAAACTTTCTCTCTCTAACTTAAAAACCCTAAAGTATTTTATTAATAATCATCATCTAATTTAGATCCAACCATGGGATCTTGAATTTTATTTTAGATCCTTGTTCTCCTATTCATAACAATCAATTTGATATATCATTTTACCTTAAAATCATTCCTGTTCATCCTTAAAAATTATTTTATTAAACGTATCATTTCATTAAACACTTTTCCCTCTTCTTTAACCTTGCTAATCATTTCATAAATCATTCCTAAACCTCGTACTAAATCCATTATGTCATATGTCTGAATCACTTAACCCCCCATTGGTTATTCCACCTATGGTGGTTAACCCTTCACCGGTGCTGGATTTTCCACCGCCGGTGAATACCCATGTCATGAAGAAAGCTTCTAAGCTTAAGCCAATGAAGACAACAAGAACTAGGAATCCTGATGCTGGGAATACGATGAAACACACAGATTTATTAGGTAAATCTTCTGGTGTTAATTTTAAGAAGGTGGTTACACGTTTGAGCTCAAAAGTTGATAAGGTTGCTGGGGTTAATGATGATATGGAGGTATACGATGATGGTGATTATATGGAGGAGATGGGTGGTGATGTTAGTAATGGAAATGGGGGCAAAAAAGTTTCAGTTAACTCGGGGGAGGAGACGGAGCTTTTTTGGGGTCCAAACAAGGAGAATTTGACTGGTTAGGGGAATGGGGATAGTAATCATTCTATAGATATGAAAGGGGTAAGTAATTTAGCTAAAAATGTTTCTGGTGTTTTTTTTGATAAATTTTAGTTAGTAATGATGATGAACTTAATGAAAAACTTAATAGTGTGCCTAATGAGATGCCTGTGCCTTTTAGTGAGAATCGTGTGCTTAATCCTAAGGTTTATGTCCCTGCTAAGCCTAGAAGTCCTACTAAAGTGAGTTTTGGTGAGGCTAGTAAGCTTGGTTTGTTTAAGATTAGTGAGATAGACGGCATTAGTGGTATTAAGTATGTGTCTAATTTTGAAGTGGGGGAGGGGAGTAAGACTGGTGATGTGAATATGAGTGAGAATGAGAATGATAAGAAGAAACCGTTTTCCTTCCTTACTGCGGTCACAGGTGGTTCTGTCACGGGGAGTAGAAAGTTATCTTATATCCCTGGTATAGTTAATACTATGGGTAAGGAGGTGGCTGTGTTGGATTCTGTCATGGTAGATGTTAATGACAGATGGGGGTTAACTCTGATTGGTCATTTTGTGGGATATCGTATGAGTTACAAAGAACTTATGGGAAATTTGAGAAGGATGTGGAGGCCGTATGCACTTGATAACATTATTATGAACAATAGTGGGTTATACTTTTGTAAGTTTAAGTCGGTGGATGGGATGCAATTTGTTTTGGAGAATGGCCCTTGGCTAGTTGATAGCAAACCATTTTTTGTTCAAAAGTGGGAACCGGGTCTATGCTTAGCAAAACCTAGGTTATCTAAAGTTTCGTTATGGGTCAAAATTTTTGATGTTCCATTGGAATCATGGTATATGGAAGGAATTAGAAGAATTGCAAGTATGGTGGGAAATCCGATTAGCATGGATAGGATGACTGCTGAGATGTGTGATAAAAATTATGGTAGAGCGAGTTTTGCTAGGGTGTTGATTGAAGTGGATGCTGATAGGGGGTTAGTGGAGGAAGTTGAAGTTTTGTATGAGAGCTTAAAGAGATCTATGTTACTTGAGGTTGAATATGCTTGGAAGCCGCCTGTTTGTGAGTATTGTAAGATCTTTGGTCATTCATCAAAGAGCTGTCAAGACCACGAGACATCAATTCAACATAAGTCAGTCAAAGAAGAATTGAAGCCTAACAATGCTGTGGTAAAGCCGTCTGTTATTTCTAGTGGGGTGAGTTCTAACAATGAAGGTTGGAGACAAGTTAATTATAGAAGAGGTGGTTTTAGCAACTATGGTAGAGGAGGGTATAATAGTGGTAGGGGTGGTGCTACTAATGGTGGTAGAGGTTCTGGTGGTGTTTACAAAGGTAATGGTACTAGTTCTAATGTTAAAACTAGTTCTCAAATTAATCAAGAAAAGATTATTGGGTCGAGTACTAATATCAGGACTAAACCAGTGAAGGCGAGTGGAAGTGTGAGTAATAATCAAGATGGGGTTGGGAAAAAGAATGGTAATGTGGTGAAAAAGAATAATAATAGTAGGGCGGGAAATGTTAATAAAGGTGATGTGAAAGAGGTTGGAAGCTCAACAAATAGATTTGAGGTCTTAAGTGTGGAAAGTCGTAGTGAGGAATTGTTACAATGGAAGGAATTTTGTCTTAGAATTGATACTATGTGTGATATGGGAATCAAAATAGATGAAGAGGAAAAATCAAAGTGGTCTGCGAGTATGGTAGATTATTATGTGATGAAGTGGAAGAATTGTCAACAGAAGGTTTTAACTCCGGAAGAAGTAATTCAAGGTGAAATGGGAAGATTAGAAAATGAGATTGAGGAAATGAAGAAGAATTTGCATGGGAAGGCTAAACATATTGCTGAGAAGAGAATTGTAGATGAATGCGCAGGTAATAAAGATCAAAATATCTACAACTGTTTCTATGAGCAAGCTTGTGTTGTTGAACTTGCTAATATCAGTGAGATTAAATGGCGTAAAGATAAGTTGTATGTTGACTTATTTTGTTGTTCTAAGAAGTCGTTAACTGATAGTATCAAGAAGTCTTGGTCGAAAAATATGTTTGAGTATTATGAGAACATTTGTGAGGAGGAAAGAAGTGACAGAATTAATGGACATTTTGAAGATGTTGGTGTCTCTGGTGATGATACTGCCAACTTCATGGCTCAAGATGAAGTATCGAATGTTAATGATGTTTCCTTGGCTGCTAGGCAACAAGGTGGTGTGCAAGAATCCTCAAGTTTACAATGATAGGTAACTTTGCTGCTTGGAATGTCCAAGGTATAAATTCTACCTTGACACAAAATGAAGTTAAGAATCTTATTAATGACTATAATATTAGTATGTTAGCGATTATAGAAACTCAGTTAAGAAAGAAATCGGTGGACCCTGTTTGTACTGGTGTTTTTGGGAAATGGCCATGGGTTACTAATACCATTGATAGCAGGAAAGGTTGCAGAATAGCCGTAGGGTGGGATCCATTTGTTATTAGAGCGAGCCTTATTTCTCAAATAGATCAGGTTATGCACTTTAAGATTTTACATTTACATAGCAGGGATTCTCTCTTTGTTTCTTATGTTTATGGTGAGAACTGTATTAAAGAGAGGTTGAAATTATGGAAGAACCTGATAGAATTTAAAAGCGTTGTGGGTAGTTCTGCTTGGGTGTTAATGGGTGACTTTAATGTTACCCTTAATTTTGAGGAATGTTCTAGGGGTTTTGACTCAAGAGATGGGGGTATGGAAAGGTTTAAGGATTGTGTTCAGGAGTTGGAGTTAGAAGATATTAACAGCTATGGAATGTTTTTTACATGGATTGAGAAGAGGTCTAACCCGGAACTTGGAATGCTTAAAAAGCTTGACAGGGTTATGACCAATGAGGCTTTTACTGATGCATATGGTAGAAGCTTCGCTAATTTCCTTCCATATCTTAATTCGGACCATTGTCCTATGCTTTTAGTCTTTCCAGACAATGGTTGTGCTAAACCTAAGTCTTTCAGGTTTATGAACTTTTTGGCTGAGAAGGATAATTTTTTGCCTATGGTTAGGGATAATTGGTATGCTGATATTAAGGGGTTCTTAATGTTTGTGTTGGCAAAAAGATTAAAGAATATGAAGAAATTCATGCGTAGGTTGAATAAAGATAATGGAAATGTTTTCGAGAAGGTTAAAGTTTTAAAGGAGGAGCTTAGTAAGGTGCAACATGATCTCGATAAAGATCCTCACAACCCTATTTTGAGAGAACATGTGATGGTGTTCTCTAAATCTTATTATGATGCGGCCATTGATGAAGTGAGACTTTTAAAGCAAAAGACTAAATTGTAATGGCTTAGAGAAGGTGATTACAATTCGGCTTATTTTCATAAAGTCTTGAAGGGCAGAGTTAGCAAGAGTAGGATTGAGTTGGTGGAAGATGAATGTGGTAACAGATTCTATAGAGATGAGATTCCGGATCAATTTTTGGCCCATTTTAAGAAATTTTTTCAGGCTAGTGAAGATATATTTCCAATTGAAGATGCTGATGGTTTATTTAGTAAAAAGCTTGATCCGGTTGTTGCTTCTAATATGATTAGGCCAATTTTGGATGAGGAAATAAAACAAGCAATGTTTAGCATTCATAATGATAAAGCAGCGGGCCCGGATGGTTATACTTCAAAATTCTTTAAGAAAGCATGGAGTGTAGTTGGTCCTGATGTATGCAAGGCGGTTAGGGAGTTCTTCATCTCGGGAAAACTTTTTAGGGAACTGAATACTAACCTTATCTCCCTTATTCCTAAATGTAAGGTTCCTTTAAAGATATCTGATTACAGACCTATCGCTTGTTGTAACGTGGTGTACAAATGCATTAGTAAGGTGATGACAAATAGGATTAAAGAAGGTCTTAACAGTATTGTTGATTCTAATCAATGTGCTTTCATCCCGGGAAGACAAATCAGTGATAATATCCTGCTCACACAAGAACTGATGGTCGGTTATCATTGGAGTAAAGGTACAAGGAAATGCGCGTTTAAGGTTGATATCAAGAAGGCTTATGATACTGTGGATTGGGGCTTTCTTAAGACTGTTTTAGTTCGGTTCGGGTTTCATGAGGTGATGGTCAGCTGGATTATGACTTGTCTGACTACTCCTTCCTTTTCCTTGTGTGTTAATGGTAATGTTCATGGGTTTTTCAAGACTCATAGATATTTGAGGCAGGGCGATCCTATTTCTCCTTATTTGTTCACCTTAGTGATGGAAGTCTTTAATTTGTTTGTTAAGCGACAAATTGCCAGGGATGATAGATTTCGTTTCTATCCGGCATGTAGAAAGATTGGTCTCACTCACTTATGTTTTGCGGACGATCTCCTGTTACTTTGCCATGGGGATACTATCTCTGCTTGTATTTTTCGTAGAGCTCTTGATGAATTCAGTATTTGTTCTGGATTGTATCCTAGCTTGGAGAAAAGCTCGGTTTTCTTCACCAATGTTCCAAGTGGTGTTAAGGATCATATCCTTACTGCTATGCCTTTTAGAGAGGGTACTCTTCATGTTCGCTATTTGGGTGTTCCATTGATCACAAGGAAGCTGTGTATTACTGATTGTAAGCTATTGATTGATAAAGTTAAGAGGCGCATCCTTGACTGGAAGAACAAATAGCTGTCATATGCAGGTAAGCTGCAACTTATCTCTTTTGTTTTATCTGCTGTCAATGTTTACTGGTCTTCCATGTTTGTCCTCCCGAAATATGTTTGTACTAGCATTGACAGGATTTTTAAGAATTTTTTGTGGGGTATTAGTAATGATGGTAAGGGTATTGCTAGTGTTTCATGCGAGGAAGTTTGTAAACCAAAGTCTCAAGGCGGCCTAGGTTTAAGATCCACATCGTTTATGAATGAGGCCCTTATTATTAAGTATTTATGGAATGTAGTTTCTAAGAAAGAGTCTTTGTGGGTCAAATGGGTTCACATTTATAGATTTAGAGGTCAATGTGTTTGGAGTCATAAAACTTGGAACCGTAATGCTTGGACTTGGAGACAAATTATGGGATTTAGAGATAAGGTCAGAAGTTTTATTGGCTGTAAGGTTGGAAATGGTATGAATTGTTTTATTTGGCTAGATAAATGGCATTTTAATGGACCTTTGTGCGATAGGATGTCTCAGAATATGGTCTCTCATTTGGGAATTAATATTGAGGATAAACTTAAGGATTGGATTAGGGATAGTAAATGGTTATGGCCTAATGAATGGCTTGTTGATTATGGTCACATTTTTGATATCCCTGTTCCGGTTTTAAGTGATGTTGATGACTGGGCCATCTGGATTAATAAGAAGCAGGAAATTGTGAAATTTAGTGTTCGAGAAGTTTGCATTGCTACTAGAATGGATACTCAGGAGGTTCTATGGTATAAACTTGTGTGGTTCCCGTATAGCATTCCTAGGCATTCTTTTATCCTTTTGCTTGCTTTAAAAGGACGATTGAAAACCCAAGATCGACTATCTAGGTGGTTTCATTTAGATGATGGGCTTTGTTCTTTATGCCGTACATGTACTGACTCGCATACTCACTTATTCTTTGACTGCATTTTCTCTCGGGCTATCTGGGACAGAATTAAAGCTATGGCCAAAATTGAAGATTTGTCTTGTGTTTGGGCTGAAATTATTTCTGGTATGTGTAATAAGAGTGCCAATAGATCTATTTGGAGTGTTATTCGTAGGTTAGCGTTTAGTGCTCCTGTTTACTTCATTTGGCAAGAACGTAATTTAAGGCTGCTTGAGAAGAAGTTTAGAACCACAGAAGTTGTTTTCAACATTGTTGTTAACTCTGTGAGGTTTAAACTGATGAGCTTAAAGGTGGTTTGGTCTACGGATGTTGCTAAAGCTTCTGATATTTGGAAAATCCCAAATCTTGGTCGTAAGGGTTTGAAGGAGTTTATCCTGGATTATATGGATTCTGATGATAGGTTTATATAGTTATTTGGTTTGGTCTGACCCTTATGGGCTAAGTATGCATATTTGGATGTGTATTTGGGTTCTGATCCTTCATATCTAAGGGCCTGGTTCAGCGGTGAGTATGTGGTATAGGAGTGAAGATGGTGTTGTAGGGACGAATGGTGACTTTTTTGGACTTGGTGTCTCAAAAAGCTGATGTTATGGATTGCTTTGTGTTGCCTCTACAGGCCTACTAAACTTTGTTTAACTCTCTTGTTATCTATGCTTTGGTTGGTTTTATGTTGTATTTTCAGGTTGTGGAGTTATTTGCTTCTCACCTGGTATGCTTATTATGCGATGGAAGTCTTCACTATCATTTCTGATTGTTGCATTTGCTGGTATGAAGAGTCAAAGGTTCAGGGAAAATTTCTTTGTTTTCAGTCCCATTGCTTTTTCCTTGGTAAAATCCTTTGGTTTAGTGCTACTTGTATGGTTGTCCTTTATCCTGGTAAATTCCTCTGGTGGGTTGAAGGATTTTTAGATGATGATATTTGGTTATTTTTGGGTATTCCATTTTCTGATGGGATGTTTGGGAGGACATTTTGGGTGGATTGTGGAGGTTTGATGTGCTATTAGTGGTCATTAGGGTAGTTCTTGGGGGAGTGATCTATGCCTTCTAGAGCGTGTGAAGGCCTACTAATTCTAAGGATTTGGCAATGGATGGATTAGATCTATGGATTTGGTGGAAGAGATGGGGAAGATGGAGGATTAGGTGTAGAGAGAGAAAGGAGAGGGAAGAAAAAGTAGAGAGAGAAAGTGATTAGATTAAAATGAAAAATGTTATGAATGAATGACCAACCCCCTCCTAACATGCTAGGAGGGGTATATATATAGCCCACCCTACATGTGGGCTATATGGACTATACATTATAAAGTGAACCACGAGCCCATTACATAATTATCGTTGGAGCGACCGATCCTTCATAAATACGTAAAACGTATTTCCAACAATCTCCCCCTAAGGGAGGTCGCTCCAAGTTACAAAGTTCTAAATATACTATGGCTCGTGATCTATGCTAATAATGATGTGACCGAGACTTTCTTTGGGAAAACACATTTCCAACAATCTCCCCCTAAGGGAGGTCACACCATTTTACAAAATCTTAAACCTAGCATCTATGCTTGAGTCTTCGATCTTGTTCTTGTGAATATGCTTGATGTGATCTTTGACTTTAGTCTTGAGCATGTTTCCTTGCCTTGACCTTGTGCATGCATCACTTGTGAAATTTGCCTCTTCGTGACTTCATGTTCCACATACTTATACCTTTAAATTCTTGAAAGCTTCAGAGTTTGATACAGCGGAAGACTTGACCTTCAGACTTTCTTGAATTTGTTGAAGTACTAAGTGTATGTAGTATAAGCATGTGGTGACGACTTCTTATGGATTATACACCGCAATGCCACCTTTTTGTTACGCTGCATAAGACAGTTAGCAACAAACCATATACACGGATGAAATGGCCTTGAACATTTCATTCTAATTCGGTAGCATTTTACCTCCGGTCGGTGAAGACCGTTGGACGATATTAAATATCGTACTTGTGACAGGTAGTTTCAATAAAGAACCTCCTTGACAAGATTTCGCGGGTAAACCCGTTCTCTTTACTCGACCGTCCAAAGCTGACTGCGAACGTAAAGAGTGAATCATTTGGATAATATTATCCGCATGATTTGAAGCCTTCAATTCATGTTCCTGGAACAAGTGAAGTTCAATTAAGAACCACACCATCGTTGCTTTCCAGTTGTCACCAGCTTGATTCATATAGAATCTTGCAAGTTACCTACCAAGTGCTGTTTGATGTTAACAGTAGAAGGATTTCCACTCGTCACTGTGATCAATAAAGAGTCACTCTGAGTGTTCTGGCAAGATCATATGATAATGCGTAGAGGCCTGGAACGTGTTTAAATTCATTTAAGAATTAAACCACTGTTGCTTTCCAGTTATCACAAGTTTGATTCATAAAGAATCGCACAAGTCACCTACCATGAGCTTTTTGATATTCGCTCAAGAAGGATTTCCATCTTCATTGTAAATACTTTCGTATTACTCGGATGTTCAGGCAAGATCATGAAGATTTTGCGTAGGACTCTTAAGAACTTTCTTACTTTTCACAGTGTGTGAAGAAGCAAGGAATAATGAAAGTGTGTCCTAATGAGATATTTGATGATCTCAAATGGCTCTAGACTCAATAGTGCATTTTGGATTTTTAGTGATCGGAGGCTGGAGAGGAGTGCCACCTTTTCAATACCAATTTATTCGGAGTGAATAAACCAGTAGATAATGTGTTGATCTCCGTGTGATTAAAACAAATACCTTTTGAGAGATATTTGAGTTAGCTGGGAAGGGTTGTGCATTGCATCACTGGGTCCATGATGTCTTTCTTCAATACCGAGAATCATTAGCAAAAATGACCTCAATAGCATATGTATTGACCCGGTTTCTGCCTAAAGTTGTAAGGAGGGCTTCTTTCTTTACACCCTTTATCTTTACAATTCTTTTTCATTCTTCAACCCCTTCAATGCTTACCAATACGTCATCACTAGCACCTTGTTGTGATTGTTCCAGTGCTAGCTTAAGTACTTGGTCGGCATTCAGCTACGTTCACAATCTTTCTCCATCTTTCCTAAGGACTACTATTTCTAGCTATGGAATGTCCTTGGGAAGATTCCTCCGGTTCTAGAGAAATCATTGGACTTTAACCTATCCTACCATCCTTATGTCACCACAATCGTCACCGTCGTGAATAGAGATGTTTTGGGTAAGTATAAATCACCATGAAATCCATTCTGAAGTGCAAATCCATTTTGCTCCCCCTTAACATATGCTACGATATTCGAAAACATTTCGCACATGTCGGGATGAGCTAACACGTTAAGTCAAACCATTTATGATTGATCATATCCCATATTAAATCACATTTTCTCCCCCATATTAAAAATATTAACCCAATCGATGTTTTTAATATCAATTGATTTAATAACATTTTAAGAAAATTTGGGAAGAAAAATGCAAATCCAATTATCTTCGTGATATTAACAAGCTCCCCCTCAAATTAATGAGGGTGTACTTGAAACGTAAATTAAATACCTTTTAAACACAAGTGTAAGGTATTTATTACGTGCAAAGATCAGATATAATAATGAATTCACAAGATTAGCAATGTACGAGGTTGGACCTGAATAATGGAGAACAGCATATGAAAGAAGCACATGGTTCTTGTTCACGAATGATGGTCACCTCGTCACTTCTGAAGTTATCTCTTGACTCCATGTATATGATTGATATCTCTGTCTTAACACCAATATGTGAACTTGGCACGCTCGGCATCAAGGAATCTGAATGCTGGACAATTGCTCCCCCTCAATTGTTGACCCGTGTTCTATTGAAAGAGCTGTAGTCACCGTTTGAGTAGTCGCATCGTCGAGTATGTAGATATCAATTGCAACTGACTTTGGATTGTGGAGTTGATAACTTCGGATTTTGAAGTCAAAGCTTTCCGGTGAAATGCTTGACTTCAATGTGAAAAGCGGGTTACTATCAGAAATAATAGCAAACCATAATGAGCATGTTTTAAAAGTTTGAACTTCTGCTCGAACTTTATTTACAACCCCGTGTCATTATTGAATGACATTTCTAGGTTCGTAAATATTATCGATTCCAGAAGACATGCTCTTTTTATCAAAACATTTTTGAACACACAATTTTGAAAGATTTAGAAAAATCTTTGAAAAATTCTTGAAAAATTGTGTTCAAAGTTTTGAATAACCAATTACTTGAGCTTAAGATTTGGAATATCTTAGGAACGAGCTCAAGTCCGAGAAGTTGGAAACTTCTCGTTGTTAAGGATAAGTTTATCATCGGCGATAAACTTTCCTTTTATTTGAAGAACGAGTCCTAAGCTGACATTTACTTAGAAGTCGTGTTCATGAGCTTGAAAACTTTGACTGTTTTAACGGAAAGCTCATGACCGAGAAAGGTGAATTTCTCGTTATGAGGAAAAGTTCTCTTATTGAAAAGATACACTTTCCTTTCTGAGCTTAAAACTTCGAATGTTTTAAGACAAGCTCATGACCGAGAAAATTGAATTTCTCGTTATGAGGATAAGTTATCATAAAAGATAATCTTTCCTTTATTTTAAGTTCGAGTTACAGTCTGACATTTAACTGTAAGTCATTGTGCATGAGCTTAAAAACTTTGAATGTTTTCGATATAAGCTCATGCCCGAGAAAAATTAATTTCTCGTTGTAAGGATAAGTTTATCATCGGCGATAAACTTTCCTTTATTTGAAGCACGGGTCATCGTCTGACATTTAACGATGAGCCATAATGCATGAGCTTAAAAACTTGGAATGTTTTTTATATAAGCTCATGCCCGAGAAAAATGAATTTCTCGTTGTTAGGATAAGTTTACCATCGGTGATAAACTTTCCTTTCTTTGAGGATCGAGTTATAGTCTGTGATATGACTATAAGTCCTATTTGCAGCTTAACCATGAATCCCCTGAGACATTTGTTTCTCTGATATCTGCTTCTTCAGCAACCAAACTCTAAGAGTGTCCTTAGTTGAACGGTACACAACGATTGGACCGCTTCGTTCTTTTGGAACATCAACTTTGGTACCTGCAGTCTCATTAGGAATTTGCATGCTTTGACGTGGGTTAGCAATATCAATTATAGAAGCACATGGGGGTTCACAGTTGGCTTTACTTGTTTCAGAGGCGACCTGAGTAGATGATTCACTAGTCTTGGCTGGCAAACGTTTCCTTTTATAGAAAACCTTAAGTTTAGGCGTAAGTGAAGTATCATCTTTACCAGTTTCCTCCCTAGTAGACTTAGTAGAATCGGAGACTATCCTAGTTAAAGGGCACTCGTTTCCTACAAGAGTGAAAGTTCTACCAGTGGGGCGCCACATTTTACCAAAGGGTTTGATTTTAGCGACCCACTGGGACTTAATTCTAGCACGGGAGTTCACCTCATCAAGTAATTTTTTGACACAAGCATCATGATTTGCCGTAAAGACACATTTTCTACATGTTTTACACGTAGCATATTTAATGTCCGAGTAAGATCTAGAATCCCTAGATGATTGATTGATGCTCCTAGGATTGGACATGCTACGGTTAGCAGTGTTGGGTAATCTAGAAGGCATCTGACTAGGTTAGACATTGCTATCTCTTACATGTGTCTTTTGAATAGCTTCCCTTTGACCAGATTTATGGCAAACGTCATTTGAACTAGTTCTAGACGTGGTCTTGGTATTTTTAGGGAAACTAGAGGCAATCATATGATTTGGTCTTGCTAAAGCTGGAGTGATCACATTGGGCCTAGTTGCTGGAGTGATAGTTCTAGAAATATGACCCAAATCAACTTGGGAGGCAAACCGCGGTCTCGAGGATTGTGATCGCTCGGATCCAAATGCAGTAGGTTGTCTGACAGTCGGTTGTCTGACGAACTGATTTGTAGGCGGTTTCCCCAAGATTGATGGTTTTTCAAGCTTAGTGTCCACACCAGGTCCTTTACTTTTCCTTAACTCGTTTTTCAACGTAGCTATAGCAAAAACCTTTTCCTGTACTTGAGCCTTTAATGTTTCATTTTCTTTGAGCACGATATCTTGGGATGCCAACTTAGATTTAAGCAGTTGAATTTGTTTCAAAAGATTATCCTTTTCAGCTTTAGAATCTAGAACAGTTTGATCCAATTTTCTTTCAAGAACAACGTTTGACTTTTCAAGTTTTTCAAAGTATGTTTCAAATTTGTCCGTTTTCTTAGAAAATTCAATTTTGGCATCCTCAAGATCTTTTGATTGTTGAGCTACAATCGTTTCAAGCTCTTTAATCTTGGAATCAGAATCAGTTAACGAGGCAGTTGTAAAGCATTTATCATGATGAACTATAGCATTTTGAACACTTTCTCCCCCATTATGACTCACATCGGATGAATCATAAGTGGTATTTCTATCACTCTTGTCCATCCCATGTTTGTCATAATTAGGTTCAGAATGCTCAATATGCGGCATATCATCAGCATATACATCATAAACCACATTACATTGTACCATGTTTGCAGGCTCTGCGTCATAAATGGGTAAGGTGTCATCAAGAGAAATCTCGTGAACATTCCCTGACGTGCCACTGGCATCATGTTGTCCTCCTGATTCTGTGCTCTTGGCATCGTTAGGCTCCAAGTTTTCAACCGTATGATCAGTATTCTCTTGCATCGAAGAGTCTTGCACTCCATTATCATACCCTTGCTGAAGTCGAGATCTTTCATAAATTGAAGACGAGACAGATGACATGAGTTTCAAAATCGTATCACGGAAAACTCGAAGCTCGGTATGTGTATCTCGAAGAAATGATTGGCAAATCACTGAGCTTTCAGGCTTGATGATATTGAATTGGAGGAAAGGCGTGAGTTGTGTCACAAGAGCCTTATAAGCAAGTGTCGATGCAGATTGATTAAAGTTGTCACGGTTGATTTGCTCGGCGAGTTCGGTCAAAGTGGTGAACATTGAGTCGATGAATACATGACGATCTTGTCCAAAGATTATCACAAATTCGCTCCCTCCTTGAATCCGTGAAAGATTAACTAGATGATACTGAAGCATTCGAAATGAAGTTATACCACTTTCCCTAGCATTGGCTTGCACTTGATGCGATTCTCCCTCTTTAAGTGTCGATTTTAACGATTCCATTGGTAATCGAGGAAAAATGATGTGGCTGTTGTTGTTGTCAGGTTTGAACAATACGACTCGGCTCAAAAAGTTATGAATAAAACTCGATCAAAAATCCGTAATTGCTAAAAAATATATCCCGTCACTTTCACTCGTAAATTTGACTTCAAATCCGGCCAGAAAGAACGTCTAACCCGTCAATTATTTTACCACTTTGACTTTCAAAATAACCGCCTTAACAATCCGTCGGCTAAATAATTCTTGTCACTATATCACGTCACTTTGTCCCGGCTATAACGGAATATCATAAAATATTTCAAAATAAAAATTTAAAAAAAAATAAAAATATGAATTGATAATAAAAATTAAAAAATATAATATCCAAAATAGAAATTAATAATCAAAAATATTCAAAATAAAAAAAATAAAAATATTCAAAATAAAAAAAAGGAAAAGAAATAAAATTTAAAAGATAATAATAAAAGGATAAAACTAAAAAAAAAACTGATTTGATTTTGAAAATATTATAAATCGGATATATTTTTAGAAAAGTAATTTTAAAGTTTACACAAAATCTAATTTTGCGTTAATTAAAATTTTTTTACTTAAATTAAAACTAAACTTTTCTTGATATGTCCGTCTAACAAACCAAAACACGTGGCCCAGTACATGTTTATCCACCGCCCCACTCGTTTTCTTTGTTATATCCGCCAGTCAACTCACTTTGTTATGTCCGCCTAAAAAAAATCACTTCTTGTTTCTTGTTTAACTAAATCACATAAACCAACAACACATTTATCTCTCTCTCTTAAACTCTCCGTCTCTAATCTCACCCAAAACCTACGCAGCCTTCATAACACTCCGCCCCTATTCTTTGACAACATTTAAATCTCCATCCAAAAAAGATATCCAAGATCAAACAGATCGAATCATCAATCTATCAATCTTAATCTCTCACAAAATCACGAAACCATCAATCTGTGAAGATCTTTAAGATCCTTGAAGTGGGTCTCGGGTAGGTACTCTTTTAATTTTATGTTTAGTTAATTGAGTGTGTCCTCTTCATCTGTTGAGTCTTTCTCGTGATGAGTCTTGGATCAATGATCCTTTTGAATAAAAGTGAGATCGAGAGTTTTTGTGGCTTATTGTTTTTGTAAAAAATCAGTCTTTTTGTGTAAAAACAATCTTTTTCGGATAAAGATTATGTGTTGAGAGTGTGTTTGTGACGAGGGTGGGTTTGGGATGGAGTCGAGGGTGGGTTCGAGGGAGAGATGTGTTGGTCGTAGGTGTGAGATGAGACGAGGGTATGAGGTTATGAGTCGAAAGGTGTTTGGTTGAGTCAGAAAGAGAGTCGGAAGTTTGTGTGAGGTGTGATGTCGTGACGAGGGTGAGGGTGTCGGTGAGTGAGGGGCTGTGAGACGAGGGAGTGTGGGGGTGAGGGTTTCGAGGGTGTTGGTTTGAGAGGGTGGGGAGGTGTCGAGGGTTGTGAGAGACGAGAGAGATTTCGAGGGCGAGGGTGAGTCTTGTGAGTGATGGGTGTGAGGTTGTTTGTTTGTCGAGGGAGAGTGTGAGAGTGTGATGTTGTTGGTCGAGTCTTGATAAAAAAAATGGAGTCTGTTGGTTGAGGATTGAGTCAAAAGTCACTGTTTTAGAAAAGCCTATTCGGAAGTTTTTTTCTATTCGGAAGTTTTTTCCTATTCGGAAGTTTTTTCCTATTCGGAACTTTTTGGCTATTCGGAACTTTTTGGCTATTCGGAACTTTTTGGCTATTCGGAACTTTTTGGCTATTCGGAACTTTATTGTCTATTCTGAAAGTTTTGTCTACTCGGAAAATTTTGTCTACTCGGAAAGATTGTCTATTCGGAAAAATGAAATCGCTCGATCTCAAAACTGGATGGAAAAATACAGATCGTTTGATAATTTTTGGACTGTTTGGACTGTAGACAGATATGACAGATTGACTAATGGACGAGTTAATCAGATTGGACTTTTTGACTGTTTTGGACTGTTAAAAAAATGAAAAAGAAAACTGAGAAAAAAATATTGATTAAAAAATTATAAAAAAATGACTGATTAAAAAAATTGATTAAAAAAATAACTGAATAAAAATGATTAAAAAAGAGACTGAGTAAAAAAAATAAAATAAAAAAAATGATTAAACAAAAAACTTGATTATTTTTTAAAAAAAATTTAATAAAACTAAATGATTTAAAAAATGATAAAACTGATAATAAAAACTGTAAAACTGATAAAAAAAAATGATTGTAAAAACACACGAAAAAACTGATAAAACTGATAAAAAGATAAAAATAGATCAAATTTATAAAAATTGATAAAAAGTTGATTGAATAATGAAAAGATTGATAAAAAAAATAAGAAAAGAAAGGATTTTTACCACCAAATCAAAAGATAAATAAAATGCAAATCCTAAGATTCAACCATGGCTCTGATACCAATTGAAGGCCTACTAATTCTAAGGATTTGGCAATGGATGGATTAGATCTATGGATTTGGTGGAAGAGATGGGGAAGATGGAGGATTAGGTGTAGAGAGAGAAAGGAGAGGGAAGAAAAAGTAGAGAGAGAAAGTGATTAGATTAAAATGAAAAATGTTATGAATGAATGACCAACCCCCTCCTAACATGCTAGGAGGGGTATATATATAGCCCACCCTACATGTGGGCTATATGGACTATACATTATAAAGTGAACCACGAGCCCATTACATAATTATCGTTGGAGCGACCGATCCTTCATAAATACGTAAAACGTATTTCCAACAGCGTGCTGAAAGATGTGCCGTCTTGCTAGGTATGGTTCATTTCTTCCCTTGTTCTACCCTTTTGAACAATTTTTTAGATCCCAAACCTATTTTTGTTGATGCTTTGTCCTCCATTGTTATATTTTTAACCTTGTATCTGTTGATTGTCGAGCTAATAGATATATAGGTTTTGCATCATTGAGAGGTTTCATGTTCAGTTGTACTCTTTCCCCCTTCTATGGTTTCCCAATGGGTTTTACATAGATGGGGGTTTTGAGGAGGCAATGAATGTGATGTGCTACACTGGAACCTCTCTTATTTCCTACATTTAGTCTGATGGCGTTTATGAGTAGGTCTCTTTTTATCTACTCTTCTTGGTTCTTATTTGTGGTGGGGTTTTCCATTGGGATGGATTGGTTGGTTTTGGTTGCTTCCCTTTGTGGTTGAATCAAGATCAATCATGGATTCCGAAGTCGTTTCCTCATCATAAGCTAAGAACTTGCCTTGTTTTAGGTGTGCCATGGATTGTAGAAGCTTGGTCTTTTCTATTGGGATCAAGATTGTGTTATGGGTAGCAACTATTTGTCATTCTTTTAGTTGCTTGTTTGTTTCTTTATGTATTGAGCATGGGGTTTGTCCATTGCCATTACTTGTAGTATTTAGAGTATGGGATGTTGTCCATACCTTTTTTGTTGCTATTGCTTGTTAGTTGGGGATGTGTCCCATCTAATTTTTGTCAAGCTTTAGCTTTGTACTTCTGCCTTTGTGGCCTTTTCTTAATAAATTTACCGTTAAGAAAAAAAAACATTGAAAAAAACCTTAGAATGCAAATAGGCCGGGCCTGAGCCCAAAAACAAAGTCCAAAAAATGTGAAAAATTTATAAAAATGAGAATATCTCAAAAAGTATAGGGTTTCGGGCCTCGAAAGTTCTATAACCCAACAAAGTTAGGTTACAGCTACGTTCCCCTCGTTTCGGCCTTCGATTCGCCTCGTCACGGGCCTGAAACGGACTCTTGTAGACCAAGTTATGCCATGTTCGAGAAAGCCCTTTTCTTCACGCGATCTGGGGCTTCCAAATACATTTGGGCTCTATCTTCAACACTTAAACATCCATCAAACCTTCTACACCGACCAAAACGGACCGAAAGGGAACTTAACTGGGCAAAGCCGATGAAAGTCTGTTCAACCTAGCCATGCCAAATCCGTGGAAATACAATTTCCACTTGTGTTTGATTGTTTTGATCATGTTTTGGACGTCTTATGGATACTGGTTCTTGGGTTCACCATGATCACATCTTTTCTTACTTGGGTTGTGTATATATTTTCATCATCACATACTAACTGAATAACTTTCAAACATAGTTATACACATCCAAATACGGCAGATGCACACTAAACCAATCGAAACCAGCCAAAACTGACCAAAATGGAACTTAAACTAGAAAAACCGGAGAAAGTCTAAATAACCAGGGAAAACCATCCCAAATCCGGGGTAAATGGATTTCCACTATTGTTTTATTGTTTTGATCATGTTTTTGGGGGCCTTTTGCATGTTTTGATCAGGTTTGGCTATGTTTTGACTACGCTTGGAGGTTGCAAATTAGTTGGTGAAGTAATTGTGGTTTCACTAGACAAGGAAATTATTATGACACAACATGAATTAGTATTAAAGATATGAGTGAACTCCAACAACATTTAACATTGTTTGATCAACACAAAAACGACATTGATTTTCCTTGGAAAACCTACAAAGGTGGATAATATACCGAACGAATGAACAAAACAACTCATGTAACCAGCTCTTGCTTAACGATATCGGGACTTAGAATGGTCATTTAATTTTTTTTTCTATGATTTTATACATGATTTTTGCTAGGTTCAATTGTTGTTCTCGGTATCTTAACGAATTGATCTAGGCTCTCTATGTGACTCAGTCGTTCTTTGGTGAAACAAATATTTTTAGTTGTTTTTAAAATAAAAAGTGAAAAACTTCAAAGTAAAGGTGCTCTTAAAGTAAATCTAAGTCTAATTAAAATAATAGTGCAAGTATTTAAAAACGTGACTGAAATTAAAGGGCGCTAAAGTAAATGACGCAAACTTAAATCTATCTAAGGCAAACTTAAACGCAACTAAAACTTAAACTAAGGCAAAACTAAAATAAATCTAAGACGAATATAACTTAAAGGTGCACTAAGGAAAAAGCAGGAAAAGTAAAGCTTAAAAATAAAAATCAAAGACAAAAACTAATAAGAACCTGAATACAGCTCATTCGGAATAATCCTTCGTTTGGAACAATCACTCGTCCGGAATGTCACCTTCGGTTTGAATTATTATTCTTCGCTCGGAATATTACCCAAATCCTTGATCCGGAACAAATTGATCTGAATATGTCACTTATCCAAAACAATCCTTCGTTCGGAACTTTACTGATTCGGAACTTCACAAACTTGCCTTTGATTCGGAACTTTTGATCAGCCCTTGATTCGGAAGACTTCCGAATGAAGCCTCCTTGATTCGGAAGTTTCAGACTTCTGAATGAAGCCTTCTTGATTCGGAACTTACCCTTGATCCGGAAGTTGGTTCGGAACTTTTAAGAAGTTCCGAATGAAGCTCTTGGTTCGGAACTTTTGAGTTCCGAATGAATCTCCTTGATCCGGAACTTTTTGAGTTCCGAATGAAGTATATTGATCCGGAACTTTTAAGTTCCGAATGAACAATTGCTGATCCGGAATATTCCCTTCGTTCGGAAGTTTGAGACTTCCGAATGAGCAGTCTTGAGTCGGAAGTTGTCCTTCGTTCGGAACTTTGAATGTTCCGAATGAAGCCCTTGGTTCGGAACTTTGGAAGTTCCGAATGAACAGACTCCCTCTCTTGATTCGGAAGATTTCCTGGAAAGATCAGAAACAAAAACAAACTCTCCCGAAGAACAAGGGAATCACAGATAAACGAATCTAACAACAAATTAAGCAGAATCAAACAAACGATTTAATTTAATCAATAATGAAGCAACAGTAAACACAATCAAACAGTTTAAATCAATAAAACAAACAACTTTAACCACAATAATTAAAAACAATTTGGATCAAAATAAAAGCATGAACATGAACATAAACATAAACACAAAAATCAAAGATTGAGAAAGGTAGATAGTAGATTAACAAGATAAAATAAAGATTGACAAGAATTAAAATGGAAACTTACTTGGAAATAAATGGTATTTAAGGTGCAAAACATGTATTTAAAGTTGACAAGAAAAGTAAATGACAAGGTAATTAAAGGTGGAAGGACTAATTGTCACTATTAGCCAACAAGAAAAAATGATTAAAAATCCTAATCTATATATAGGGGAGGATTAGGAAGCTTCCTCCCCTCCTTCCTTTTCTCTTAATTGCGTCATTAGGTCCTTAAGAATATATTTTTCACTAATTGAACCATTAGTCCTTTTTCCTTCTAATCTTCTTTAAACCTGGACTCTAATGACTTGTGGCTCGGGATTTCTTTGAACTCGTCTTTAAATTCTTCAATAAAATAGACTTGAGTTTTTCGGCTTTTGATAAACTTCCGTCTTTTGACTTTTTCTTCGATAAATCTTCCGAATTGGTCTTGGACTTCCGTTCTTTTTCCACTCTTGACTTCTCGAATTCGTCTTTCATCTTTTTCTTCAATAAAAGTCCGTAAATGCCCGTGAATTCCCGTGTTTTCTCCACTTTTCACCTTTTCGTCCTAAATCACAACAAAAACACAAACCACGCATAATTCCGACATAAAAGACATAAAATACATGTTTTGGTCCGGTTATTATTGTAATTAAGTGGTAGAAAAAAATGGGTGTTTACACACCTATCAATTGCCATATTAATTTATAATATATTACATAGTAACCTAAAATTACAAGTAACATCGAAATAAACCTATTCTCTCTGACCTCTCTCTAAAACTTTCTCTCTCTAACTTAAAAACCCTAAAGTATTTTATTAAGAATCATCATCTAATTTAGATCCAACCATGGGATCTTGAATTTTATTTTAGATCCTTGTTCTCCTATTCATAACAATCAAATTGATATATCATTTTACCATTTAATCTTTCCTGCTCATCCTTAAAAATACATTTTATTAAACGTATTCATTTCATTAAACTTTTCCCTCTTCTTTATCCTTGCTAATCTTTTCTAAACCTCGTACCAAATCCACTATGTCATATGTCTGAATCATTTAATCCTCCCTTGGTTAATCCACCCATGGTGGTTAACCCTTCACCAGTGATAGACTTTCCACCGCCGATGAATACACATTTCATAAAGAAAGCTTCCAAGCTTAAGCCAATGAAAACAACAAGAACTATGAATCCTGATGCTGGTAATACGATGAAACACACAGATTTATTAGGTAAATCTTCTGGTGTTAATTTTAAGAAGGTTGTTACACGTTCGAGTTCAAAAGGTGATAAGGTTACTGGGGTTAGTGATGATATGGAGGTATATGATGATGGTGATTATATGGAGGAGATGGGTGGTGATGTTAGTAAGGGAAATGGGGACAAAAAAGTTTCAGTTAACTCGGGGGAGGAGACTGAGCTTTTTTGGGGTCCAAACAAGGAGAATGTTTCTGGTAAGGGTAATGGGGTTAATAATCATTCTACTGATTTGAAGGGGGTAGGTAATTTAGCTAAAAATGTTGCTAGTGTTTTTGTTGATAAAGTGTTAGGTAGTAATGATGATGAACTTAATGAAAAACTTAATAGTGTGCCTAATGAGATGCCTGTGCCTTTTAGTGAAAATCGTGTGCTTAATCCTAAGGTTTTTGTCCCTGCTAAGCCTAGAAGTCCCACTAAAGTGAGTTTTGGTGGGGTTAGTAAGCCTGGTCTGTTTAAGATTAGTGAAATAGATGGCATTAGTGGTATTAAGTCTGTGTCTAATTTTGAAGTGGGGGAGGGGAGTAATACTGGTGATGTGAATATGAGTGAGGGAGAGAATGATAAGAAGAAACCGTTTTCATTCCTTACTGCTGTCACGGGTGGTTCTGTCACGGGAAGTAGAAAGTTATCTTATATCCCTGGTATAGTTAATAGTATGGGTAAGGAGGTGGCTGTGTTGGATTCTGTCATGGTAGATGTTAATGACAGATGGGGGTTAACTCTGATTGGTCATTTTGTGGGATATCGCATGAGTTACAGAGAACTTATGGGAAATTTGAGAAGGATGTGGAGGCCGTATGCGCTTGATAACATTATTATGAACAATAGTGGGTTATACTTTTTTAAGTTTAAGTCGGTGGATGGGATGCAATATGTTTTGGAAAATGGACCTTGGCTAGTTGATAGCAAGCCATTTTTTGTTCAAAAGTGGGAGCCGGGTCTATGCTTAGCAAAACCTAGGTTATCTAAAGTTCCGTTATGGGTCAAAAATTTTTATGTTCCATTGGAAGCATGGAATGTGGAAGGAATTAGCAGAATTGCAAGTATGGTGGGAAATCCGATTAGCATGGATAGGATGACTGCTGAGATGTGTGATAAATCTTATGGTAGAGCGAGTTTTGCTAGGGTGTTGATTGAAGTGGATGCTGATAGGGGACTAGTGGAGGAAGTTGAAGTTTGGTATGAGAGCTTAAAGAGATCTATGTTACTTGAGGTTGAATATGCTTGGAAGCCGCCTATTTGTGAGTATTGTAAGTTTTTTGGCCATTCTTCCAAGAGCTGTCAAGATCACGAGACATCTATTCAAGAGAAGTCAGTCAAAGAAGAGTTGAAGCCTAACAATGTTGTGGTGAAGCCGACGGTTGTTTCTAGTGGGGTGAGTGCTAACAATGAAGGTTGGAGACAAGTTAATTATAGAAGAGGAGGTTTTAGCAACTATGGTAGAGGAGGGTATAATAGTGGTAGGGGTGGTGCTGTTAATGGTGGTAGAGGTTCTGGTGCTGTTTACAAAGGTAGTGGGACTAGTTCTATTGTTAAAACTAGTACTCAATTTAATCAAGAAAAGGTTATTGGGTCGAGTACCAATATCAGAACTGAACTAGTGAAGGCAAGCGGAAGTGTGAGTAATAATCAAGATGCGGTTGGGAAAAAGAGTGGTAATGTGGTGAAAAAGAATAATTATAGTAGGGAGGGGAATGTGAAGAAAGGTAATGTGAAAGAGGTTGGAAGCTCAACAAACAGATTCGAGGTCTTAAGTGAGGAAGGTCGTAGTGAGGAATTGTTACAATGGAAGGAATTTTGTCTTAGAATTGATACTATGTGTGACATGGGAATCAGAATAGATGAAGAGGAAAAATCAAAGTGGTCTGCGAGTATGGTTGATTATTATGTGATGAAGTGGAAGAATTGTCAACAAAAAGTTTTAACTCCGGAAGAAGTTATTCAAGGTGAAATGGGAAGATTAGAAAATGAGATTGAGGAAATGAAGAAGAATTTGCATGGGAAGGCTAAACACATTGCTGAGAAGATAATTGTAGATGAATGCGCAGGTAATAAAGATCCAAATATCTACAACTCCTTCTATGAGCAAGCTTGTGTTGCTGAACTCGCTAACATCAGTGAGATTAAATGGCGTAAAGATAATATGTGTGTTGACTTATTTTGTTGTTCAAAGAAGCCATTAACTGATAGTATCAAGAAGTCATGGTCGAAAAATATGTTTGAGTATTATGAGAGAATTTGTGAGGAGGAAAGAAGTGACAGAATTAATGGCCATTTTGAAGATGTTGGTGTCTCTGGGGATGATACTGCCAACTTCATGGCTCAAGATGAAATATCGAATGTTAATGATCTTTCCTTGGCTGCTAGGCAGCAAGGTGGTGTGGAAGAATCCTCTAGTTTACAATGATAGGTAACTTTGCTGCTTGGAATGTCCAAGGTATCAATTCTACCTTGAGACAAAATGAAGTTAAGAATCTGATTAAGGATTATAATATTAGTATGTTGGCGATTATAGAAACTCAGTTAAGAAAGAAATCGGTGGACCCTGTTTGTAATGGTGTTTTTGGGAACTGGTCGTGGGTGTCTAATACCATTGATAGCAGGAAAGGTTGCAGAATTGCCGTAGGGTGGGATCCATTTGTTATTAGAGCGAGTCTTATCTCTCAAATTGATCAGGTTATGCATTTTAAGATTTTGCACTTACATAGCCAGGAATCCTTCTTTGTTTCTTATGTTTATGGGGAGAACTATATTAAAGAGAGGTTGAAATTATGGAAGAATCTGATAGAATTTAAAAGCATTGTGGGTAGTTCTGCTTGGGTGTTAATGGGTGACTTTAACGTTACCCTTAACTTTGAGGAATGTTCTAGGGGTTTTGACTCAAGAGATGGGGGTATGGAAAGGTTAAAGGATTGTGTTCAAGAGTTGGAGTTAGAAGATATTAATAGTTATGGAATGTTTTTTACATGGATTGAGAAGAGGTCTAACCCGGAACTTGGAATGCTTAAAAAGCTTGATAGGGTTATGACCAATGAGGCTTTTATTGATGCATATGGTAGAAGCTTCGCTAATTTCCTTCCATATCTTAATTCAGACCATTGTCCTATGCTTTTAGTCTTTCCAGACAATGGTTGTGCTAAACCTAAGTCGTTCAGATTTAGGAATTTTTTGGCTGAGAAGGATAATTTTTTGCCTATGGTTAGGGACAATTGGTATGCTGATATTAAGGGGTTTTATATGTTTGTGTTGGCAAAAAGATTAAAGAATATGAAGAAATTCATGCGTAGGTTGAATAAAGATAATGGAAATGTTTTTGAGAAGGTTAAAGTTTTAAAGGAGGAGCTTAGCAAGGTGCAACAAGACCTTGATAAAAATCCTCACAACCCTATTTTTAGAGAACATAAGATTGTGTTCTCTAAAGCTTATTATGATGCAGCCATTGATGAAGAGAGACTTTTAAAGCAAAAGACTAAATTGGAATGGCTTAGAGAAGGTGATTACAATTCTGCTTATTTTCATAAAGTCTTGAAGGGCAGAGTTAGCAAGAGTAGAATTGAGTTGGTGGAAGATGAATATGGAAACAGATTCTATGGAGATGAGATTCCGGATCAATTTGTGGCCCATTTTAAGAATTTTTTTCAGGCTAGTTAAGATATTTTTCCAATTGAAGATGTTGATGGTTTATTTAGTAAAAAGCTTGATCCGGTTGTCGCTTCTAATATGATTAGGCCAATTTTGGATGAGGAAATTAAACAAGCAATGTTTAGCATTCATGATGATAAAGCAGCGGGTCCGGATGGTTATACTTCAAAATTCTTTAAGAAAGCATGGAGTGTAGTTGGTCCTGATGTATGCAAGGTGATTAGGGAGTTCTTCATCTCGGGAAAACTTTTGAGGGAACTGAATACTAACCTTATCTCCCTAATTCCTAAATGTAAGGTTCCTTTAAAGGTTTCTGATTACAGACCTATTGCTTGTTGTAACGTGGTGTACAAATGCATTAGTAAGGTGATGACAAATAGGATTTAAGAAGGTCTTAACAGTATTGTTGATTCTAATCAATGTGCTTTCATCCCGGGAAGACAAATCAGTGATAATATCCTGCTCACACAAGAACTGATGGTCGGTTATCATTGGAGTAAAGGTACAAGGAAATGCGCGTTTAAGGTTGATATCAAGAATGCTTATGATACTGTGGATTGGGGCTTTCTTAAGACTGTTTTAGTTCGGTTCGGGTTTCACGAGGTGATGGTCAATTGGATTATGACTTGTCTGACTACTGCTTCTTTTTCCTTGTGCGTTAATGGTACTGTTCATGGGTTCTTCAAGACTCATAGAGGTTTGAGGCAGGGCGACCCTATTTCTCCTTATTTGTTCACCTTAGTGATGGAAGTCTTTAATTTGTTTGTTAAGCGACAGATTTCCAGGAATGATAGATTCCGTTTCCATCCGGCATGTAGAAAGATTGGTCTCACTCACTAATGTTTTGCGGATGATCTTCTGTTACTTTGCCATGGGGATACTATATATGCTTGTATTTTTCGTCGAGCCCTTGATGAATTCAGTATTTATTCTAGATTGTATCCTAGCTTGGAGAAAAGCTCGGTTTTCTTCAGCAATGTTCCAAGTGGTGTTAAGGATCATATCCTTACTGCTATGCCTTTTAGAGAGGGTGCTCTTCCTGTTCGCTATTTGGGTGTTCCATTGATGACAAGGAAGCTGTGTATTACTGATTGTAAGCTTTTGATTGATAAAGTTAAGAGACGAATCCTTGACTGGAAGAACAAATGGCTGTCATATGCAGGTAAGCTACAACTCATCTCTTCTGTTTTATCTGCTGTCAATATTTACTGGTCTTCCATGTTTGTCCTCCCGAAATATGTTTGTACTAGCATTGACAGGATTTTTAAGAATTTTTTGTGGGGTATTAGTAATGATGGTAAGAGTATTGCTATTGTTTCGTGGGAGGAGGTTTGTAAACCTAAGTCTCAAGGCGGCCTAGGTTTAAGATCCACATTGTTTATGCATGAGGCCCTTATTATTAAGTATTTATGGAATTTAATCTCTAAGAAAGAGTATTTGTGGGTCAAATGGGTTCACATTTATAGATTGAGAGGTCAATGTGTTTGGAGTCATAAAACTTGGAACCGTAATGCTTGGACTTGGAGACAAATAATGGGGCTTAGAGATAAGGTCAGAAATTTTATTGGCTGTAAGGTTGGAAATGGCATGAATTGTTTTATTTGGCTAGATAAATGGCATGTTAATGGTCCTTTGTGCGATAGAATGTCTCAGAATATGTTCTCTCATTTTGGAATTAATATTGTGGATAAGCTTAGGGATTGGATTAGAGATAATAAATGGTTATGACCTAATGAATGGCTTATTGATTATGGTCACATTTTTGATATCCATGTTCCGCCTTTAAGGGATGTTAAAGACTTGGCTATCTGGATTAATAAGAAGCAAGAAATTGTGAAGTTTAGTGTTCGGGAAGTTTGTAATGCTACGAGAATGGATACTCAGGAGGTTCTATGGTATAAACTTGTGTGGTTTCCGTATAGCATTTCTAGGCACTCTTTTATCCTTTGGCTTGCTTTAAAAGGACGGTTGAAAACCCAAGATCGATTATCTAGGTGGTTCCATTTAGATGATGGGCTTTGTTCTTTATGCCGCACATGTGTTGACTCGCATACTCACCTATTTTTTGACTGTATTTTTTCTCGGGCTATATGGGACAGAATTAAAGTTATGGCCAAAATGGAAGATTTGTCTTGTGTTTGGGCTGAAGTTATCTCTGGTATGTGTAATAAGAGTGCCAATAGATAGATTTGGAGTGTTATTCGTAGATTAGCGTTTAGTGCTTCCGTTTACTTCATTTGACAAGAACGTAATTTAAGGTTGTTTAAGAAGAAGTTTAGAAATACTGAGGTTGTTTTCAACATTGTTGTTAACTCTGTGAGGTTTAAACTGATGAGCTTAAAGGTGGTTTGGTCTACGGATGTTGATAAAGCTTCTGATATTTGGCAAATCCCAAATCTTGGTCGTAAGGGGTTGAAGGAGTTGGTCCCGGACTATATGGATTCTGATGATAGGTGTATTTAGTTATTTGCTTTGGTTGGTCCCTTATATGCTAAGTATGCATATTTGGATGGGTATGTGGTTCCTGATTATTTATATCTCATGGTTTGGGCTTGATCCTGTGGTGAGTAGTTGGTATAGGAGTGGTGGTGGTGAAGTAGCGATGAATGGTGAGTTTTTTTGGACTTGTCGTCTCAGGAAGTTGTTGTTATGGTTGGCGTTGTATTGCTGTTACAGGTCAGCTATACTTTGCTTAACTTTTGTGTCATCTCTGATGTGGTTGGTTTTTCGTTGTATTTTCAGGTTGAGGAATCTTTTGCTTCTCACATGGTATGTTTATTTTGCGACGGAAGCTTGCACTATAATATCAGTTTGTTGCATTTGCTGGTATGAAGAGCCAAAGGTCCAGGGAAAATTTCTTGGTTTTCAGTCCCATCTCTTTTTCCTTGGTAAAGTCCTTTGGTTTATTGCTACTTGTATGGTTGTGCTTTACCCTGGTATATTTCTCTGGTGGGTTGAAGGTTTTTTGGATGATGATATTTGGTTCTTGGGTATTCCATTTTCTGATGGGATGTTTGGGAGGACATTTTGGGTGGATTGTGGAGGTTTGATGTGCTATTAGTGGTCATTAGGGTAGTTAGTGGGGGAGTGATCTATGCCTTCTAGAGCGTGCTGAAAGATGTGCCGTCTTGCTAGGTATGGTTCATTTCTTCCATTGTTCTACCCTTTTGAACAATTTTTTAGATCCCAAACCTGGTTTTGTTGATGCTTTGTCCTCCCTTGTTATCTTTTTAACCTTGTATCTGTTGATTGTCAAGCTAATAGATATATAGGTTTTGCATCATTGAGAGGATTCATGTTCAGTTGTATTCTTTCCCCCTTCTATGGTTTCCCACTAGGTTTTACATAGATGGGGGTTTGAGGAGGCAATGAATGTGATGTGCTACACTAGCACCTCTCTTATTTCATGCATTTAATCTGATGGCGTTTTGAGTAGGTCTCTTTTATCTACTCTGCTTGTTTCTTAGTTGTGGTGGGGTTTTCCATTGGGATGGATTGGTTGGTCTTGGTTGCTTCCCTTTGTGGTTGAATCAAGATCAATCATGGATTCCGAAGTGGTTTCCTCATCACAAGCTAAGAACTTGCCTTGTATTAGGTGTGACATGGATTGCAGAAGCTTAATCTTTTCTACTGGGATCAAGATTGTGTTATGGGGAGCAACTAGTTGACATTCTTTTAGTTGCTTAGGTTATTTTTTATGTATTGAGCATGGGGCTTGTCCATTGCCTTTACTTTGTAGTTTATTAGAGTATGGGATGTTGTCCATACCTTTTTTGTTGATATTGCTTGTTAGTTGGGGACGTGTCCCATCTAATTTTTGTCAAGCTTTAGCTTTGTACTTCTGCCTTTGTGGCCTTTTCTTAATAAATTTACCGTTAACAAAAAAAATGATCGAAATAAACACTAAAATGTAAATGGGTCGGACCTTAGCCCAAAAACAATGTCCAACAAAATGTGAAAAATTGATAAAAATGAAAATATCTCATAAAATAAGGTGTTTCGGGCCTCGAAATTTCGGTAACCCAACAATGTTGGGTTACAGCTACGTTCCCCTCATTTTTGCCTTCGATTCGCCTCGTCCCGCGCCTGAAACGGAATTCTACAACCCAAGTTATGACATTTTCAGAAAAACACTTTTCTTCACGCGATATTGGGCTACCAAATACGTTTGGGCTCTATCTTCTACACTTGTACATCCATCAAACCTTCCAAACAAACGAAAATAGAATAAAATGTAAATTAAGCGGGCAAACCCGGGGAAAGCCTGGATAATACGGGCAAACCATGCCAAATCCGTGGAAATACAATTTCTACTTCGGTTTGATTGTTTTGATCAAGGTTTGGGAGTCTTTGTCAGGTTTCGGTTGGGATTAACTATGTTTTGGCCAGGCTTAAATATTACAAATTAGGTGGTGAAGTAGATGTTGTCTTATTAGACAAGGAACATCGTGATGACATACAATCAAATGATATTAAATATATGAGTGAGATCTACCAATATTTATCTTTGTTTCATTAACAAAAAAATGACATTGATTTTTCATAGGAAATCTACAAAGATGGATAATATACAAAACTAATGAACAAAACATAGTATCTATAAACATGTTCTTAACTATGCTAGGACTTTGAAATGTCAAATAAAAAAGTTTCTCTTATATTCGAAGTTTAGTTTTTAATGTATAATTTAGTTACACGGCCTTGCAAGTTAGATTGAATTTTAGCTTATGGATACTTATTCTGAGGTTCACCATGATCACGTATTTTCTTAAATGGGATATGTATATATTTTCATTGTCACTTACTAACTTAATAACTTTTAAACATGGTCACACACATCCAAACACGGCTGATGCGGGCTAAACCATTCAAAACCGACCAAAACTGACCAAACTGGAACTTAAACTGTAAAAACCGGAGAAAGTCTTAATAACCCGGTATAACCATCCCAAATCCGGGGTAAATGGATTTCCACTATGTTTTGATTGTTGTGATCATGTTTTGGGGGCCTTTTGCATGTTTTGGCGGGTTTGGCTATGTTTTGACTAGCCTTGGAGGTTGCAAATTAGTTGGTGAAGTAATATTGTTTTCACTAGACAAGGAAATCATTAAGACACACCATGTATTGGTATTAAAGATATGAGTGAACTCCAACAACATTTATCATTGTTTGATCAAGACAAAAACGACATTCAAAGGTGGATAATATACCAAACGAATGAACAAAACATCTCATGTAACCAACTCTTTCTTAACGATCCCGTTACTTAGAAATGTCATATTAAATTTTTTGTCTATGATTGAAAATTTTTAATTTATAATCTATTATTAATAACCTGACATTACTAGTATGATCGAAATAAACACAAGAATGTTAATGGGTCGGACCTGAGCCCAAAAACAATGTCCAACAAAATATGAAAAATTGATAAAAATGAAAATATCTCATAAAATAAGGTGTTTCGGGCCTCGAAATTTCTGTAACCCAACAAAGTTGGGTTACAACTACGTTCAACTCATTTTGGCCTTCGATTCGCCTCGTCTCGCGCCTGAAACGGAATTCTACAACCCAAGTTATGACATTTTCAAAAAAATACTTTTCTTCACGCGATATTGGGCTACCAAATACGTTTGGGCTCTATCTTCTACACTTGTACATCCATCAAACCTTCCAAACAAACGAAAATAGAATAAAATGTAAATTAAGCGGGCAAACCCGGGGAAAGACTGGATAATACAGGCAAACCATGCCAAATCCGTGGAAATACAATTTCTACTTCGGTTTGATTGTTTTGATCAAGGTTTGGGAGTCTTTGTTAGGTTTCGGTTGGGATTAACTATGTTTTGACCAGGCTTAAATATTACAAATTAGGTGGTGAAGTAGATGTTGTCTTATTAGACAAGGAACATCGTGATGACACACCATCAAACGATATTAAATATATGAGTGAGATCTACCAACATTTATCTTTGTTTCATCAACAAAAAAATGACATTGATTTTTCTTAGGAAATCTACAAAGATGGATAATATACAAAACTAATGAACAAAACATAGCATCTATAAACATGTTCTTAAATATGCTAGGACTTTGAAAGGTCAAATAAAAAAGTTTCTCTTATATTCGAAGTTTAGTTTTTAATGTATAATTTAGTTACACGGCCTTGCAAGTTAGATTGAATTTTAGCTTATGGATACTTATTCTGAGGTTCACCATGATCACGTATTTTCTTAAATGGGATATGTATATATTTCATTGTCACTTACTAACTTAATAACTTTTAAACATGGTCACACACATCCAAATACGTCCGATGCGGGCTAAACCATTCGAAACCGACCAAAACTGACCAAACGGGAACTTAAACTGTAAAAACCGGAGAAAGTCTTAATACCCCGGTATAACCATCCAAAATCCTGGGTAAATGGATTTTCACTATGTTTTGATTGTTGTGATCATGTTTTGGGGGCCTTTTGAATGTTTTGGCGGGTTTGGCTATGTTTTGACTAGCCTTGGAGGTAGCAAATTAGTTGGTGAAGTAATATTGTTTTCACTAGAAAAGGAAATCATTAAGACACACCATGTATTGGTATTAAAGATATGAGTGAACTCCAACAACATTTATCATTGTTTGATTAAGACAAAAACGACATTCAAAGGTGGATAATATACCAAACGATTGAACAAAACATCTCATGTAACCAACTCTTGCTTAACGATCCCGGGACTTAGAAATGTCATATTAAATTTTTTGTCTATGATTGAAAAGTTAATTTATAATCTATTATTAATAACCTGACATTACTAGTATGATCGAAATAAACCCTAGAATGTAAATGGGTCGGACCTGAGCCCAAAAACAATGTCCAACAAGTGAAAAATTGATAAAAATGAAAATATCTCATAAAATAAGGTGTTTCTGGCCTCGAAGTTTCCGTAACCCAACAAAGTTGGGTTACATTTACGTTGCCCTCATTTTGGCCTTCGATTCGCCTCGTCCCGCGCCTCAAACGGAATTCTACAACCCAAGTTATGACATTTTCAGAAAAACACTTTTCTCCACGCTATATTGGGCTACCAAATACGTTTGGGCTCTATCTTCTACACTTGTGTAACACCTGGTAATTTTCCCTACTTTGTAAAATGACTATTTTACCCTTTGACTTTTTATTTAGTCAACTATGTGATTTAACTGTGTTGGAACCAGGAAGTTATCCCGCGTTTTCTGAAAAACTGTTTGCTGACGAGTAATGACCTGACACTGTGCTCAGTCATTATTCTGAACATTTTCTGTGAACCTGACCAAAGTGCTGAGACGGTCAATGAATTGACGATAATCCCTGAGATTATTCGTTATCTGTGAATTATGTGCTTAACTGTTTAGTTTTTAACAGCGTGATCGTATTTTCATGAGCAACGTATTTAAATATTGTTGTATATGTTTATATGCCTGTATTTTAGTATTTTTGCTATTTATAGTAATAAATCGTATTTACTGTGAATATTTAATTAACGCATCGCGTTTTCGTATTTTACGTCGTTTTTACGTTTACCCGTCGTTAGCGTGCATAAAATACTTTACCAATTATAAAATGTCAGTTTTCGTCGAAAAATCGTAAATTTAATATATTTCGTCAAATTTTTTAGTTTTACGTAATTTTTAACTTAACTATATACTTTTTTTATATTTACCTAAAACTAACTAACCTTTTTACCTTAAACCTTTTAACTAGTTACCATAGTAAAATATTTGAATAATTTACCCCCATATGGGACCCCCATAACCGGCCAAAACCATCACCATGAGCATGATGCACCAACACTTCACTCTTTACCATATTAAGCTTATACTTACACTTCTTACACTCTTTAACTTACTAACCAAAACCACCTCAAATAATTCACTTATTCACTTCATTCCACTTCAAAAAAAACACACATACCTCTCTTTCTCTCTCAAAACACACGGCACACATACACACACATTTCCCACCATTGTTGATTTCTTAAAGCTTCATTTTAACAAGAATTAACACAAAATAAATACACCCTAGAGTTTGTACAAGCATAAAGAAGAATGGTTATTCTTGGTTTGTTGATTTGAGTAGTTTTTGGGTTGAAGTTGTAGAGTAGAGTTCTTGTTGATTATTAGTGGGTTAGAGCGTAGATCGGGTCGTTGTGATTACGTAGAGTTGTTACTCAAGGTTACTTCTTAAACCTTTTTCATCTTTCCATTTTTCATGCATAATCTTTGTAGATCTATGCATGCATGTTACTCATCAAGTATTTTCTTGAAATAAAATGATAAAAACTATTTTGGTCATGAAATATTTTAAGATCTATGGAAATTATGTGTGGATCTATTAGATCCATACATGAAAATGGTTTAATTGAAAGACTTGTGAAAAATATAAGTATGTATATTTTAGATTTGTGAACTTGAAGAAAAATCTTTGATTTTGTTGGTGTTTATGAATAATTGGAGGAAACTAGTAGTGTTACTACTAGTGGTTACGCTTGAAAATTATCGAAAACGAGTTTTTACGAAAAACATACAATCTGTCTGATTTTTATAAGAGGCGTAGAGGGTCGTAAAAATTGTTTTGACACTAGTTTACTACGATATTATGAAAATATAAGTTAATACCTTCGTTTCGATATATTATGGACTAAAAACGGAGCTAAAATGAGTAAGATATGGTCGTTTAAATTTCGTTGTCGGAAAACTTAATTGTTGGTGAAAAACACTATAAGTGGTTGCTGTCTAGATTTTTAAAGTGGTCGAAACGACGTTTTCGAGTCAAACGGAGTTGTTTTAAGTGTCGAAATGGTTACTAAAAGTTTTATATGAATGTTGGACTTGTTTTGTAAAAAGGGTATTAGCGCGAAATGTGAATACTTGTTGAACCGTTAAAAGTTTGAACGTTGGAAGTGGAAATTGATACTATTGCGGAAAATGACTTGTTGAAATGTTGGCGATTGAGAAATTGTTGAAAATAGGGGTTTTAGGACGAGATTTGAGTACTTACTAAAAATGGCAAATTTTTACGTGACGCCGAAAGGCTGCCGAATTTTCGTTAGAAATCGTGTAGGAAAATTTGTTAAGATAAATTTTGGTAAATTAAAATTTACGCCGAAAGGCTGTCGAAATTTCGTCGAGTCAAAAATAAATATTTTTGCCTAAGTATATATATACTATAATGTTTATAACGATATAACATTTACAAGTCACGACTTTAACAACAAAATATATACATGATTGATGAGTAACGCACGTGATGAACTATTGTGACTTATTTTCTAGCGCCTAAACTATAGTATTATATTTAGGTTGTTGCTAGAGTTGCTCGCTACTATTTGATCTTACTTGTGCGGTTTGAATCGTTGCTTGAGGTGAGTTTATAGATTCCCTATTAAACTGCTTTCTATGTTTAATGTTTTGGGATGTGATAAATGCTTGATGCTTGCTTCTGGACGCAAGTAAAACTTGATTTCTGTGAACGCTTTGTGAACACTATTTATGAGATAGCTTAAGTTGCTTTAGCCATAGTCCCCACTATCGTGAATCGTTAGTTACTCTGCTGGAGTAAGCTCTTATATTACGGATAGATCTATTGAGGGTTGACAACCTCCACTCGGGCATTCTGACGCCGGACGAGTGTGTACCATTTGTATGAACGGAGTTATCTTGGCTAGGTACTCCATTGGGAAAAAATTTATGTATGCAATCTATTGTATGCACTGGATCACTAGTTTCGATGTCACGAGCTTAGCTATCATAAATATTGTGAACACCCAATTTATCCTACACTTGACACTATACCTCCTATAGTTGCATGTGTACATGATATGAAATCTGAAATTGAACTGCTATGAATTTTTACTTGAAACCTATATTCTCACCAACTTTATGTTGACCGAATTTAGCATTTATCTCAGGTAATTGATGATGAGTTGTATCTGCTGTGTGAAGTACTTGGAGTCCGCATGCATTTCTTGGCTATCTTCGGACATTTATTTACTTATGCTTTTGAACCATTATCTCGTTGATGTTTAAAACTTTTATATTCTGCTGCACTATCTTTTGAAACTGAGACCTTTTGTACGGTGATGCTTTTAATTTAAATTCAACGAGGTATTTTTATAAAACGTCTCATTTAGAGTCGTTCTCTTGTACCTTGAACTATGATACAATGACGTAACAGCCCCCGAGCTTCACCGCTTCCGCATATCACATTTTGGGGTGTTATAGAATTGGTAATCAGAGCCTTGGTTATAGAGAAATAGGTTTGCATCTTAGGCCTAGACTATAACCGATGTGGCTACTTGTTACTCTGTATATATGTGTATACTACGTAATGTATTACGTAGGATAACACTATAAGTAATATGTAATATATATTATGTAATACGTAATATGTATTATATACATATGCATTTCGCTGATTTGCATACTTTAATTTCTATACATGATTGTTTCATGCATACCCTACAACCATTCGCGCGAATATCTAACATTTGGTTGTCGCAGGTTATGTCGTCGTCTACTCTTATTTTATGACTATGTACTCGATATTTTGATTATGAATGGGAATTTAACTTTATGACCTTGACCAGTGACTATCCTTTTTATGTTGTTGTACTGTTAAATTCTGCATTCTATTTTAGCATATGAAATATATAACGTGTATATTCGTGCTTGAACCTTAATTGCATTGTTGTCTTAACGCAGAGAAACAATGGTGAACACACGTAACGGAATGACTTGCGCTCAATTGGAAGAACTGATTACGCAACGAGTGACTTCTGTACTGGCAACGTTCAAGCTAACAACGTGAACGAAGCACCACCGAACAATGTTGACAATCGACCGCCTAAGCCGTGTACTTACAAGGACTTTAGAAGCTGTGACCCTTTGAATTTTAATGGTACTGAAGGAGCTGTCGGATTAGCTCGTTGGGTTGAAAAGATGGAAGCTGTGTTCCGTGTTAGTGGTTGTGCTATTGAAAACCAAGTGACTTATTCTACTTGTACTTTAGCTGCTGGAGCGTTGACATGGTGGAACACTCATGTGCAGACGGATGGAGCCGAGGAGGCATATGGAATGAGTTGGGAGGAACTTAAGAAGTTGTTGACTAAGGAGTATTGTCCTCGTAATGAGATTCAGAAAATGGAAATCGAATTGTGGAACCTGACTGTGAAGAACAATGACATTGGTACGTACACAAGGAGATTCCAAGAATTGTGTTTGCTATGTCCTGGAATGGTTCCGATTGAAGAGAAGAAGGTTGAGCGCTATATTTGGGGTTTACCTGGTAGAGTTCAAGGGAATGTGACATCGTCTGGACCGACAAAAGTTAGTGATGCTATAAGGATGGCTCACAGTCTGATGGACCAAGTTGTTCGAGCAAATGCTGGAAATGCCGCAGACAACAAGAGAAAATGGGGGAATAACCAAAGGAACAACCATGGGAACTATCCTAATAAGAGGCAAGACACCGTGAAAGCATACACTACTGGTACTGGGGAAAAGGGAGTGTACAATGGGACGTTACCTTTGTGCAATCGATGCAAGCGTCACCATAATGGACAATGCAATGTACAATGTCACAACTGCAAGAAAACTGGACACATTGCTAGAGATTGTAAGTCACCACCCAACACGAAAGCCAACGTCACTTGCTTTGAATGTCAGCAAAAGGGACACTACAGCAATGAGTGCCCAAAGAAAAAGAACAAGGACCAAGGAAAGGTTGCTAAAGTTATGGAAGCTCGTGGAAGGGTCTATGTGATAGGAGGAGGAGAAGCGCAACAAAACCCCGATGTCGTGACGGGTACGTTTCTTCTCAATGGTCGTTATGCTTCTATTTTATTTGATATTGGAGCCGATAGGAGTTTTGTGTCGACTGCTTTTAGTGTTTTACTTGATGTGACCCCTTCGCCCTTAGACACTAAGTACACTATTGAGTTAGCTAATGGGAAGTTGATAGAAGCCGACACTATACTTCGTGGATGCACTTTAAATCTTCTAGGTCATCCTTTCGTAATAGACCTTATGCCTGTTGAGTTATGGAGTTTTGACGTGATTGTCGGAATGGATTGGTTGTCGAGATATCGTGCTACGATTGTATGCGACGAGAAGATCGTTCGTTTACCATTTGGTGATGACATTTTGGAGGTACAAGGGGATACAAGTGACGGAAAAGGGAAGTCACGACTGAACATTATCTCGCGTGTCAAGGCTCAGAAGTTGTTGTCGGAAGGTTGCCACGTATTTTTAGCCTGTATTATGAAAAGCAGACGGAAGAAAAACGGTTGGAAGATGTACCTATCGTACGGGATTTTCTGGAAGTCTTTCCTGAAGATTTTCCTGGATTACCGCCGGCTAGACAAGTTGAATTCCAGATCGATTTAATACCAGGAGCTGCACCTGTTGCTCGAGCGCCTTACTGTTTAGCACCGTCGGAATTGCAAGAACTAGCAACGCAACTACAAGAGTTCACTGATAAAGGATTTATAAGACCGAGTTCTTCACCCTGGGGAGCTCCAGTCTTATTTGTGAAGAAGAAGGATGGGAGTTTTCGGATGTGTATCGACTATCGTGAGTTGAACAAACTTACCATCAAGAACCGTTACCCGTTACCTAGGATCGATGATCTGTTTGATCAGTTGCAAGGATCGAGCGTTTACTCAAAGATTGACCTTAGGTCTGGTTATCACCAATTGAGAGTCCGTGAGGAAGATGTTGCAAAGACTGCTTTTAGGACTAGGTATGGACACTATGAGTTCCAAGTGATGTCGTTCGGTTTGACAAACGCACCCGTTGTGTTTATGGACCTCATGAACCGGGTGTGTAAACCGTATTTGGACAAGTTTGTCATTGTGTTCATCGATGACATACTGATTTACTCAAGGAATGAGAAAGAACATGAGGAACATCTTAAGATAATATTAGAATTGCTTAAGAAGGAGGAATTGTATGCTAAGTTCTCGAAGTGTGATTTTTGGTTGCCAAGAGTATAATTTCTAGGTCACGTAATTGATAGCAAGGGGATTCATGTTGATCCTGCCAAGATTGAATCAATTAAGGAGTGGACTGCTCCTACGACACCGACTGAAATTCGCCAATTCTTAGGACTCGCCGGATATTACCGAAGATTCATCGAGGGATTCTCGAAGATCGCGAAACCATTTACGAAGTTGACTCAAAAGAAGGTGAAATACGAATGGGGAGATAAGGAGGAATTAGCTTTCCAAAAGTTGAAACAAATGCTGTGTAGTGCGCCTATTCTATTGTTACCAGAAGGATCGGAAGACTTTGTGGTCTACTGTGATGCATCAGCAAAAGGATTGGGAGTTGTGTTGATGCAAAGGAAGAAATTTATCGCCTACGCGTCACGACAATTGAAAACACATGAGAAAAACTACACTACGCACGACTTGGAGCTAGGAGCGGTAGTATTTGCCTTGAAATTGTGGAGACACTACTTGTATGGAACCAAGTGTATCGTCTATACCGATCACAAGAGTTTACAACATATTCTTGGTCAGAAGGAACTAAACATGAGACAACGTCGATGGATCAAGTTGCTCAGCGATTATGACTGTGAAATCCGCTACCACCCTAGGAAGGCCAATGTAGTGGCGGATGCGCTAGGTAGAAAGGAACAACTGATGACACGTAGAGTTAGATCGTTAGCTATGGTTATCAATCCGAACTTACCTGTGCAAATTCGCGAAGCACAAACCGAAGCCCTTAAGCCTGAACATGTTGAAGCTGAGAAATTAGGAGGAATGGTTACTAAGAAATTGGATACTAGCACTCATGGAACGATATGTCTGAATGGTAGAAGTTGGTTACCACGGTTTGGAGGACTAAGGGACGTGATTATGCACGAGTCGCATAAATCTAAGTATTCGATTCACCCAAGATCTGACAAAATGTATCAGGATATGAAGAAGCTATATTGGTGGCCAAATATGAAAGCTGAAATCGCTACTTACATGGGGAAGTGTCTGACTTGTGCTAGAGTAAAAACAGAACACCAAAAACCATCTAAATTGTTGGTTCAACCTATAATTCCTATGTGGAAGTGGGAAAACATAACCATGGACTTCATAACTAAGCTACCCAAAACAACCAATGGATACGACACAATTTGGGTAATTGTGGATCGACTTACGAAATCTGCACACTTTTTGGCTATGAAGGAAGATGATTCAATGGATAAGCTTACGAGACTTTATCTGAAGGAAGTAGTCGCAAAACATGGGATACCGATCTCGATAATCTCTGATAGAGATGGTAGATTTACTTCGGAATTCTGGAAATCACTTCAGAAAGCGTTGGGTACGCAATTGGACATGAGTACTACTTATCACCCGCAGACTGACGGACAGAGTGAGAGAACTATTCAAACGCTGGAGGACATGTTGTGTGCTTGTGTGCTTGACTTTGGAAAGCAATGGGACAGACATTTGCCTCTACTGGAATTCTCTTACAACAATAGTTATCATACCAGTATTAAGGCTGCACCGTTTGAAGCGTTGTATGGTCGTAAATGTCGCTCGCCTGTGTGTTGGAGTGAGGTTGGGGATAGTCAACTCACTGGCCCTAAACTCATCCGTGAAACGACTGAGAAGATTGTTCAAATCAAAAGCCGAATTAAAGCAGCCCGTGATCGTCAGAAGAGTTACGCCGATGTTCGACGTAAGCCGCTCGAATTTCAAGTGGGAGACAAAGTGATGCTAAAAGTATCGCCTTGGAAAGGTGTGGTACGTTTTGGCAAGCGAGGAAAGCTGAACCCCCGTTATATTGGACCTTTCAAAATTCTGGCAAAGGTTTGAACTGTAGCCTATCGTCTCGAATTACCGCAAGCGTTGAGCCGCGTGCACAACACTTTTCATGTGTCGAACTTGAAGAAGTGCCTTTCTGATGAGACACTCGTTATACCATTGGAGGAACTTCGAATCGACGACAAGATGCAATTTGTCGAAGAACCTGTTGAAATCATGGACCGTGAGGTCAAACGATTGAAACAGAGTCGTATTCTAATCATCAAGGTGAGGTGTAATTCTAAACGTGGACCTGAATTCACTTGGGAGCGTGAGGATCAATTTCGCAAGAAATATCCGCAACTCTTTGACAACTCTAGAAACCGTGACACTCCTAAGCTTTGAGGACAAAGCTTCTCTATCAAGGGGATGATGTAACACCTGGTAATTTTCCCTACTTTGTAAAATGACTATTTTACCCTTTGACTTTTTATTTAGTCAACTATGTGATTTAACTGTGTTGGAACCGGGAAGTTATCCCGCGTTTTCTGAAAAACTGTTTGCTGACGAGTAATGACCTGACACTGTGCTCAGTCATTATTCTGAACATTTTCTGTGAACCTGACCAAAGTGCTGAGACGGTCAATGAATTGACGATAATCCATGAGATTATTCGTTATCTGTGAATTATGTGCTTAACTGTTTAGTTTTTAACAGCGTGATCGTATTTTCATGAGCAGCGTATTTAAATATTTTTGTATATGTTTATATGCCTGTATTTTAGTATTTTTGCTATTTATAGTAATAAATCGTATTTACTGTGAATATTTAATTAACGCATCGCGTTTTCGTATTTTACGTCGTTTTTACGTTTACCCGTGGTTAGCGTGCATAAAATACTTTACCAATTATAAAATGTCAGTTTTCGTCGAAAAATCGTAAATTTAATATATTTCGTCAAAATTTTAAGTTTTACGTAATTTTTAACTTAACTATATACTTTTTGATATTTACCTAAAACTAACTAACCTTTTAGCTAGTTACCATAGTAAAATTTTTGAATAATTTACCCCCATATGGGACCCCCATAACCGGCCAAAACCATCACCAGGTGCATGATGCACCAACACTTCACTCTTTACCATACTAAGCTTATACATACACTTCTTACACTCTTTAGCTTACTAACCAAAACTACCTCAAATAATTCCCTTATTCACTTCATTTCACTTCAAAAAAAAACACACATACCTCTCTTTCTCTCTCAAAACACACGGCACACATACACACACATTTTCCACCATTGTTGATTTCTTAAAGCTTCATTTTAACAAGAATTAACACAAAATAAATACACCCTAGAGTTTGTACAAGCATAAAGAAGAATGGTTATTCTTGGTTTCTTAATTTGAGTAGTTTTTGGGTTGAAGTTGTAGAGTAAAGTTCTTGTTGATTATTAGTGGGTTAGAGCGTAGATCGGGTCGTTGTGATTACGTAGAGTTGTTACTCAAGGTTACTTCTTAAACCTTTTTCATCTTTCCATTTTTCATGCATAATCTTTGTAGATCTATGCATGCATGTTACTCATCAAGTATTTTCTTGAAATAAAATGATAAAAACTATTTTGGTCATGAAATATTTTAAGATCTATGGAAATTATGTGTGGATCTATTAGATCATACATGAAAATGGTTTAATTGAAAGACTTGTGAAAAATATAAGTATGTATATTTTAGATTTGTGAACTTGAAGAAAAATCTTTGATTTTGTTGGTGTTTATGAATAATTGGAGGAAGATGGTAGTGTTACTACTAGTGGTTACGCTTGAAAATGGTCGAAAACGAGTTTTTACGAAAAACATACAATCTGTCCGATTTTTATAAGAGGCGTAGAGGGTCGTAAAAATTGTTTTGACACTAGTTTACTAAGATATTATGAAAATATAAGTTAATACCTTCGTTTCGATATATTATGGACTAAAACGGAGATAAAATGAGTAAGATATGGTCGTTTAAATTTCGTTGTCGGAAAACTTAATTTTTGGTGAAAAACACTATAAGTGGTTGCTGTCTAGATTTTTAAAGTGGTCGAAACGACGTTTTCGAGTCAAACGGAGTTGTTTTAAGTGTCGAAATGGTTACTAAAAGTTGTATATGAATGTTGGACTTGTTTTGTAAAAAGGGTATTAGCGCGAAATGTGAATACTTGTTGTACCGTTAAAAGTTTGAACGTTGGAAGTGGAAATTGATACTATTGCAGAAAATGACTTGTTGAAATGTTGGCGATTGAGAAATTGTTGAAAATAGGGGTTTTAGGACGAGATTTGAGTACTTACTAAAAATGGCAAATTTTTACGTGACGCCGAAAGGCTGCCGAATTTTCGTTAGAAATCGTGTAGGAAAATTTGTTAAGAAAAATTTTGGTAAATTAAAATTTACGCCGAAAGGCTGTCGAAATTTCGTCGAGTAAAAAATAAATATTTTTGCCTAAGTATATATATACTATAATGTTTATAACGATATAACATTTACAAGTCACGATTTTAACAACAAAATATATACATGATTGATGAGTAACACACGTGATGAACTATTGTGACTTATTTGCTAGCGCCTAAACTATAGTATTATATTTAGGTTGTTGCTAGAGTTGCTCGCTACTATTTGATCTTACTTGTACGGTTTGAATCGTTGCTTGAGGTGAGTTTATAGATTCCCTATTAAACTGCTTTCTATGTTTAATGTTTTGGGATGTGATAAATGCTTGATGCTTGCTTCTGGACGCAAGTAAAACTTGATTTCTGTGAACGCTTTGTGAACACTATTTATGAGATAGCTTAATTTGCTTTAGCCATAGTCCCCACTATCGTGAATCATTAGTTACTCTGCTGGAGTAAGCTCTTATGTTACGGATAGATCTATTGAGGGTTGACAACCTCCACTCGGGCATTCTTACGTCGGACGAGTGTGTACCATTTGTATGAACGAAGTTATCTTGGCTAGGTACTCCATTGGGGCAAAATTTATGTATGCAATCTATTGTATGCATTGGATCACTAGTTTCGATGTCACGAGCTTAGCTATCATAAATATTGTGAACACCCAATTTATCCTACACTTGGAACTATACCTCCTATAGTTGCATGTGTACATGAAATGAAATCTGAAATTGAACTGCTATGAATTTTTACTTGAAACCTATATTCTCACCAACTTTATGTTGACCCAATTTAGCATTTATCTCAGGTAATTGATGATGAGTTGTATCTGTTGTGTGAAGTACTTGGAGTCCGCATGCATTTCTTGGCTATCTACGGACATTTATTTACTTATGCTTTTGAACTATTATCTCGTTGATGTTTAAAACTTTTATATTCCGCTGCACTATCTTTTGAAACTGAGACCTTTTGTACTGTGATGCTTTTAATTTAAATTCAACGAGGTATTTTTATAAAACGTCTCATTTAGAGTCGTTCTCTTGTACCTTGAACTATGATACAATGACGTAACAGCCCCCGAGCTTCACCGCTTCCGCATATCACATTTTGGGGTGTTACAACTTGTACATCCATCAAAGCTTCCACACAAACCAAAATAGAATAAAATGTAAATTAAGCGGGAAAACCCGGGGAAAGCTTGGATAATACGGGCAAACCATGCCAAATCCGTGGAAATATAATTTCTACTTCGGTTTGATTGTTTTGATCAAGGTTTGGGAGTCTTTGTCAGGTTTCGGTTGGGATTAACTATGTTTTGACCAGGCTTAAATATTACAAATTAGGTGGTGAAGTAGATGTTGTCTTATTAGACAAAGAACATCGTGATGACATACAATCAAATGATATTAAATATATGAGTGAGATCTACCAATATTTATCTTTGTTTCATCAACAAAAAAATGACATTGATTTTTCTTAGGAAATCTACAAAGATGGATAATATACAAAACTAATGAACAAAACATAGTATCTATAAACATGTTCTTAACTATGCAGGGACTTTGAAATGTCAAATAAAAAAGTTTCTCTTATATTCGATGTTTAGTTTTTAATGTATAATTTAGTTACACGGCCTTGCAAGTTAGATTGAATTTTAGCTTATGGATACTTATTCTGAGGTTCACCATGATCACGTATTTTCTTAAATGGGATATGTATATATTTTCATTGTCACTTACTAACTTAATAACTTTTAAACATGGTCACACACATCCAAATACGATCGATGCGGGCTAAACCATTCAAAACCGACCAAAACTGACCAAACGGGAACTTAAACTGTAAAAACCGGAGAAAGTCTTAATAACCCGGTATAACCATCCCAAATCCAGGGTAAATGGATTTCCACTATGTTTTGATTGTTGTGATCATGTTTTGGGGGCCTTTTGCATGTTTTGGCGGGTTTGGCTATGTTTTGACTAGCCTTGGAGGTTGCACATTAGTTGCTGAAGTAATATTGTTTTCACTAGTCAAGGAAATCATTAAGACACACCATGTATTGGTATTAAAGATATGAGTGAACTCAAACAACATTTATCATTGTTTTAATAAGACAAAAACGACATTCAAAGGTGGATAATATACCAAACGATTGAACAAAACATCTCATGTAACCAACTCTTGTTTAACGATCCCGGGACTTAGAAATGTCATATTAAATTTTTTGTCTATGATTGAAAAGTTAATTTATAATCTATTATTAATAACCTGACATTTCTAGTATGATCAAAATAAACACAAGAATGTAAATGGGTCGGACCTGAGCCCAAAAACAATGTCCAACAAAATATGAAAAATTGATAAAAATGAAAATATCTCATAAAATAAGGTCTTTCGGGCCTCGAAATTTCCGTAACCCAAAAAAGTTGGGTTACAGCTACGTTCCCCTCGTTTTGGCCTTCGATTCGCCTCGTCCCGCGCCTGAAACGGAATTCTACAACCTAAGTTATGACATTTTCAGAAAAACACTTTTCTTCACGCGATATTGGGCTACCAAATACGTTTGGGCTCTATCTTCTACACTTGTACATCCATCAAACCTTCGAAACAAACGAAAATAGAATAAAATTTAAATTAAGCGGGCAAACCCGGGGAAAGAGTGGATAATACGGGCAAACCATGCCAAATCCGTGGAAATACAATTTCTACTTCGGTTTGATTGTTTTGATCAAGGTTTGGGAGTCTTTGTCAGGTTTCCGTTGGGATTAACTATGTTTTGACCAGGCTTAAATATTACTAATTAGGTGGTGAAGTAGATGTTGTCTTATTAGACAAGGAACATCGTGATGACACACAATCAAATGATATTAAATATATGAGTGAGATCTACCAACATTTATCTTTGTTTCATCAACAAAAAAATGACATTGATTTTTCTTAGGAAATCTAGAAAGATGGATAATATACAAAACTAATGAACAAAACATAGCATCTATCAACATGTTCTTAACTATGCTAGGACTTTGAAAGGTCAAATAAAAAAGTTTCTCTTATATTGGAAGTTTAGTTTTTAATGTATAATTTAGTTGCACGACCTTGCAAGTTAGATTGAATTTTAGCTTATGGATACTTATTCTGAGGTTCACCATGATCACATATTTTCTTAAATGGGTTATGTATATATTTTCATTGTCACTTACTAACTTAATAACTTTTAAACATGGTCACACACATCCAAATACGGCCGATGCGGGCTAAACCATTCGAAACCGACAAAAACTGACCAAAATGGAACTTAAACTTTAAAAACCGGAGAAAGTCTTAATAACCCGGTATAACCATCCCAAATCCGGTGTAAATGGATTTCCACTATGTTTTGATTGTTTTGACCATGTTTTGGGGGCCTTTAGCATGTTTTGGCCGGGTTTGGCTATGTTTTGACTAGCCTTGGAGGTTGCAAATTAGTTGGTGAAGTAATATTGTTTTCATTAGACAAGGAAATCATTAAGACACACCGTGTATTGGTATTAAAGATATGAGTGAACTCCAACAACATTTATCATTGTTTGATCAAGACAAAAACGACATTCAAAGGTGGATAATATACCAAACGAATTAACAAAACATCTCATGTAACCAACTCTTTCTTAACGATCCCGATACTTAGAAATGTCATATTAAATTTTTTGTCTATGATTGAAAAGTTAATTTAATAACCTGCCATTACTAATATGATCGAAATAAACCCTAGAATGCAAATGGGTCGGACCTGAGCCCAAAAACAATGTCCAACAAAATGTGAAAAATTGATAAAAATGAAAATATCTCATAAAATAAGGTGTTTCGGGCATCGAAATTTACGTAATCCAACAAAGTTAGGTTACAGCTACGTTCCCCTCATTTGGCCTTCGATTCCCCTCGTCCCGCGCCTGAAAAAAAATTCTACATCCCAAGTTATGACTTTTTTAAAAAATCACTTTTCTTCACGCGATATTGGGCTACCAAATACGTTTGGGCTCTATATTCTACACTTGTACATCCATCAAACCTTCCAAACCAATCAAAATAGAATAAAATGGAAATTAAGCGGTCAAACCCGGGGAATGTCTGAATAATACTGGCAAACCATGCCAAATCCGTGGAAATACAATTTCTACTTCGGTTTGATTGTTTTGATCAAGGTTTGGGAGTCTTTGTCATGTTTCGGTTGGGATTAACTATGTTTTGACTAGGCTTAAATATTACAAATTAGGTGGTGAAGTAGATGTTGTCTTATTAGACAAGGAATATCGTGATGACACACAATCAAATGATATTAAATATATGAGTGAGATCTACCAACATTTATCTTTGTTTCATCAACAAAAAAATGACATTGATTTTTCTTAGGAAATCTACAAAGATGGATAATATACAAAACTAATGAACAAAACATAGCATCTATCAACATGTTCTTAACTATGCTAGGACTTTGAAAGGTCAAATAAAAAAGTTTCTCTTATATTGGAAGTTTAGTTTTTAATGTATAATTTACTTACACGGCCTTGCAAGTTAGATTGAATTTTAGCTTATGGATACTTATTCTGAGGTTCACCATGATCACGTATTTTTATTAAATGGGTTATGTATATATTTCCATTGTCACTTACTAACTTAAAAACTTTTAAACATGGTCACACACATCCAAATACGGCCGATGCGGGCTAAACCATTTGAAACCGACCAAAACTGACAAAACGGGAACTTAAACTGTAAAAACCGGAGAAAGTCTTAATAACCCGGTATAACCATCCCAAATCCGGGGTAAATGGATTTCCACTATGTTTTGATTGTTGTGATCATGTTTTGGGGGCCTTTAGCATGTTTTGGCCGGGTTTGGCTATGTTTTGACTAGCCTTGGAGGTTGCAAATTAGTTTGTGAAGTAATATTGTTTTCACTAGACAAGGAAATCATTAAGACACACCATGTATTGGTATTAAAGATATGAGTGAACTCCAACAACATTTATCATTGTTTGATCAAGACAAAAACGACATTCAAAGGTGGATAATATACCAAACGAATGAACAAAACATCTCATGTAACCAACTCTTGCTTAACGATCCCGGGACTTAGAAATGTCATATTAAATTAGTTAATTTTTAATCTATTATTAATAACCTGACATTACTAGTATGATCAAAATAAACCCTAGAATGTAAATGGGTCGGACCTGAGCCCAAAAACAATGTCCAACAAAATGTGAAAAATTTATAAAAATGAAAATATCTCATAAAATAAGGTGTTTCAGGCCTCGAAATTTCTGTAACCCAACAAAGTTAGGTTACAGCTACGTTCCCCTCATTTTGGCCTTCGATTCGCCTCGTCCCGCGCCTGAAACGGAATTCTACAACCCAAGTTATGACATTTTCAAAAAAGCACTTTTCTTCACGCGATATTGGGCTACCAAATACGTTTGGGCTCTATCTTCTACACTTTTACATCCATCAAACCTTCCAAATCAACCAAAATAGAATAAAATGGAAATTAAGCGGGAAAACTTGGGGAAAGTCTGAATAATACGGGCAAACCATGCCAAATCCGTAGAAACACAATTTCTACTTCGGTTTGATTGTTTTGATCAAGGTTTGGGAGTCTTTGTCAGGTTTCGGTTGGGATTAACTATGTTTTGACTAGGCTTAAATATTACAAATTAGGTGGTGAAGTAGATGTTGTCTTATTAGAAAAGTAACATCGTGATGACACACAATCAAATGATATTAAATATATGAGTGAGATCTACCAACATTTATCTTTGTTTCATCAACAAAAAAATGACATTGATTTTTCTTAGGAAATCTACAAAGATGGATAATATACAAAAATAATGAACAAAACATAGCATCTATCAACATGTTCTTAACTATGCTAGGACTTTTAAATGTCAAATAAAAAAGTTTCTCTTATATTGGAAGTTTAGTTTTTAATGTATAATTTAGTTACACGGCCTTGCAAGTTAGATTGAATTTTAGCTTATGGATACTTATTCTGAGGTTCACCATGATCACGTATTTTGTTAAATGGGTTATGTATATATTTTCATTGTCACTTACTAACTTAATAACTTTTAAACATGGTCACACACATCCAAATACGGCCGATGCGGGCTAAACCATTCGAAACCGACCAAAACTGACCAAACAGGAACTTAAAATGTAAAAAACGGAGAAAGTCTTAATAACCCGGTATAACCATCCCAAATCCGGGGTAAATGGATTTACACTATGTTTTGATTGTTGTAATCATGTTTTGGGGGCCTTTAGCATGTTTTGGCCGGGTTTGGCTATGTTTTGACTAGCCTTGGAGGTTGCAAATTAGTTGGTGAAGTAATATTGTTTTCACTAGACAAGGAAATCATTAAGACCCACCATGTATTGGTATTAAAGATAAGAGTGAACTCCAACAACATTTATCATTGTTTGATCAAGACAAAAACGACATTCAAAGGTGCATAATATACCAAACGAATGAACAAAACATCTCATGTAACCAACTCTTGCTTAACGATCCCGAGACTTAAAAATGTCATATTAAATTTTTTGTCTATGATTGAAAAGTTAATTTATAATCTATTATTAATAACCTGACATTACTAGTATGATCAAAATAAACCCTAGAATGTAAATGGGTCGGACCTGAGCCCAAAAACAATGTCCAACAAAATGTGAAAAATTGATAAAAATGAAAATATCTCATAAAATAAGGTGTTTTCGGGCCTCGAAATTTCCGTAACCCAAAAAATTTAGGTTACAGCTACGTTCCCCTCATTTTGGCCTTCGATTCACCTCGTCCCGCGCCTAAAACGCAATTCTACAACCCATATTATGACATTTTCAAAAAAGCACTTTTCTTCACGCGATATTGGGATACCAAATACGTTTGGGCTCTATCTTCTACACTTGTACATCCATCAAACCTTCCAAACCAACCAAACTAGAATAAAATGGAAATTAAGCGGGCAAACCCGGGGAAAGTCTGAATAATACAGGTAAACCATGCCAAATCCGTGGAAATACAATTTCTACTTCGATTTGATTGTTTTGATCAAGGTTTGGGAGTCTTTGTCAGGTTTCGGTTGGGATTAACTATGTTTTGACCATGCTTAAATATTACAAATTAGGTAGTGAAGTAGATGTTGTTTTATTAGACAAGGAACAATGTGATGACACACAATCAAATGATATTAAATATATGAGTGAGATCTACCAACATTTATCTTTGTTTCATTAACAAAAAAATGACATTGATTTTTCTAAGGAAGCCTACAATAATGAACAAAACATAGCATCTATCAACATGTTCTTAACTATGCTAGGACTTTGAAAGGTCAAATAAAAAAGTTTCTCTTATATTGGAAGTTTAGTTTTTAATGTATAATTTAGTTACACGGCCTTGCAAGTTAGATTGAATTTTAGCTTATGGATACTTATTCTGAGGTTCACCATGATCACGTATTTTCGCAAATGGGTTATGTATATATTTTCATTGTCACTTACTAACTTAATAACTTTTAAACATGGTCACACATATCCAAATACGGCCGATGCGGGCTAAACCATTCGAAACCGACCAAAACTGACCAAACGAGAACTTAAACTGTAAAAACCGGAGAAAGTCTTAATAACCCGGTATAACCATCCCAAATCCGGGTTAAATGGATTTCCGCTATGTTTTGATTGTTGTTATCATGATTTGGGGGCCTTTAGCATGTTTTAGCCGGGTTTGGCTATGTTTTGACTAGCCTTGGAGGTTGCAAATTAGTTGGTGAAGTAATATTGTTTTCACTAGACAAGGAAATCATTAAGACACACCATGTATTGGTATTAAAGATATGAGTGAACTCCAAAAACATTTATCATTGTTTGATCAAGACAAAAACGACATTTAAAGGTGGATAATATACTAAACGAATGAACAAAACATCTGAAAGTCCCTAATCAATGCAATAAACCCTAATCTTAACTTAATCAACACAAGGTATTACTTTTCAAACGTAATCTTATTATTGTATAATAAAGAATTACAAGTGTTATGGATAACACAGTTTGATGACAATGTGTTGTGCACACTTTGAACAACAATAAACCCTAACTTATGAATACAGTCGTAGCTGTTTGATTCACTAAGTTATATGCAATAATGTTCTTAATATCTCAAAGTGTTAAACATTAATGCATGGATACACATCCTATTTATAGTGTTACGAGTTTGACTTAAACAGTACTTGATGGCGACTACACAAGCTTTTACAAGTTCCCACATCAGTCACATGATGTCCTTCTATTCTTGGTAGTCTTTCATTATGCTTTAAGGAAACAGTTGTCAAAACAGTTTCCTTTTTCTTCATAGTCTCGAACACACAAATGGCATGTCCAAAGTGTGCTGAGAGTTATCAGGGTATTGCCACCCCTGTTAACTCTCAACCCCTCAGAGTCCCTAATACATCTTGGTTGTTATCCATCACAGCCAATGAGTATGTCTTCTGGTAATTCTTCGACTTCCCTGACAATGTCTCTGACATGGACTCCTCTGAGGTTGCTCACAGAGACTTGGATCTTTATGAGTCTTGCGAAACTTGCCTGCCTCCTAGGCACAGGCAAGGGACTATCTAACAGCCTAATTATGTTTAAATCAATGATCAGGGAATCTAACAAGTTTAGATTCCCAACAATCTCCCCCTATTTAAACATAAATAATGCTAGATCTAACTAAGTTAAGGTAAGTGAGTTTAACAGCTTCTTCTTACACATAACAGATCTAAACAAACATACCTCATGATTTTATTAAAACTTAAAGAAAATTACAAGTGCATTACATAAGCAAAATAAAAGATGAAGGTAAAAAGGGTTGTGAACATCTTCAATAGTCATCATTTTTAATTCTTTCTTCAGCTTTAGCCAAGTCTAATCTGTTATCAATTTCATCCTGCAAAGTCTTTGCAAACTTCTTGGAATACTCTGTGTTGATCTTGAGACACTTCTTGTGACAGAGTAGCTGAATAGTTGAAGCTAAGCACATCTCATCTTCCCTTTGAAAAGTATACTGGCAAGCCTTGTTCATGAATGTCATTCCTCTTTCAGGCTCTGTGTATGTCTGACCATCAACAGGGCCAACAATACCATTTGGGAGGATCAAATCCCTGTGCATGCCATCCACTTGAACATCTTTAGTAACAAAAGTTTCATTAACAATTTGTGAAATCCTTCTCCTTTTGTTGCCTGTCTTTGGGGGGTTCTTGTTCAAAAAGCTGTGGTGGGAGATCAATCTTAAGTTTGGCTACTGTTTCCTTGATCCAGTTAAACTTGGCCTTAAGAGTTTTAAGCAGAAGGAAATTAGCATGTCCAGACTTTTTGGCAGCTAAGGCTTCGAGTTCGAACCATTCTGATAACCCAAGTGTCTTTAACCTGAAGTTGTCAAACACATCCATATTTCTCTGTTGGTTTTCCCTCCATAAGATCATCTGTGGGGTGTTTGTGGATTTATGAATGGTGTATATGAACTTGGTTATCTTTCCAGAAGCATATCTGTTGTTCACGCAGGCATCATAGTCAGCTTTGACTTTCCTTAAAGCCTTAGCGCGTTTTGCTTCCATTTCCCTCAACCTTTGTTTTTGTTTTTCCTTTTCAGGTGGTGTCATCTTCCTCAGAGTAGCTTCATTTAATTCTTTGGCTGTCTTGAGTTCATTTAATCTTTTGAATTCTTCAGCCTGTTGCTCTATTTCTTCAGGGGTCAAAGGAATCTCAACGGAAGGTGTAAAGGTTGAGAATTGGGAAAGGTCTGTGGTGGATCCTCCTGTCTCTAGCATCGCAGCTATCTTCTTAAGTTTGGTATCTGTGTCAACTAAAACAATCTCCTTTCCTTTCTTCGAGACAGAGGACTCCACACTTATGTTTTTCAAAACATCAGCTCTTTTGATAAACGCTGTCTGAGCCTGAGTTTGAATAGCTTTGGGGAGAGAGCTAACAGTGAATTTTAATTTCTTGGTAGCTAGCTCATCATCATCCTCAGGCTTGCTGGTGTTAACCAAAACCAGATACTTTAATGAGTCAGCTCCATCTTGAGTTTGTTGCTCCCCCTGAGTATTATCCTCATCATCAGGTATTATAGTAGGTGTGATGACTTGGAGAGGAACAGGTGTGATGGTGGGGTTAGCTGATGATGAGCCTTGTTCAGCAGATGAAAGGCTGAGTGTTGTAGTCTTCTCCCCCTCATGTTTATCCTTACTTCGCAGATGTTTGGATGAACGTGCTTGAAAACGCCTTGCAATCTGTTCCACAGAGGCAGCCATAGCACGTTGTCTTTTTCTTGAAGCCCTGGCAATCTTCAGCAGGAGGTTGGCATTTGCATTAGTATTTGCCTGAACACGCCTAACAATAAAGTTAGCATGGCGGTATTGCCTGGTGCGAACAGCATTAAATTTCCTGTGCATGGTGAGTTCATGTTCATGGAACATGACAGGGACTGCTGAGTCAATGGCATCCTTTATTCTCGTTGAAAGATGACGGAGTCCTTGGGCTACACCTCTTCTTGCACCATCCTTAATTGGCTCAGTGACAGCCTCAGCCACAGCCTTTTTGATGATGCCTGGAAATGTCACAGTAAAGTTGTGCATCTCAGACTTGATCACATCCAGCTTTCTTGATAAGCGCCCAATATCTGATTGATGATGGACAGGCTGAAGATTCTTGATATTGAGGCTTTGCTGAGCATAGTCATCCCCCCTTGGTATTAAGTCAAAGTTGGTCTGGGCATGATGATCAAACAAGAGAAATTCTGCTGTTGGATCATAAGGTGGTCTTTGGAATACTGTTGTTGCTGAGGTAGCAGAGTTTGGAGTATCAACAGCATCCTTGGGAGGAGAAGTCTTGTCACCAGCTGGTGTATACACATCTATTTCTTTAGGAGGAGAGACAGACAGCTGGTCCTCCTCATCTTCTTCATCCTCTTCATCGAACATTCCTTCAGGGAATTCATCCTCAGGCATGGACTCAATATCAGAGACATAATCTTCTAATGAGAGCATTTCTTCATCAGTATTTAACACAGGCTCTTCATCATTTGGTTTGTCTTGAGTCATTGTATCAGCCTCATTTTCTTGTTGTACCTGAGACTCGATGGCTGGCTGTACAATTTCAGCCTGCAAATTTGTGGTAATTAGTAACAGGGAAAAATATAAGGGGAATGGTCGCCATTTCGCTGTCCCAGAGAGGCTGAGGGTGATTACTCAGCCACTCCAAAGGATAAATCCTTTGGATTCTTTTAAGTGTGAAAAATAAGGTTAATGATCGCCATTCGCTACCCCTAGGAAAGTTGAGTGTGATTATTCAGCCCCCCCAAAAGGTAAAAACCTTTGGGACTCTTTTGATTGTGAAACATATGTTGTTTATGGATCGCCAGTCTCTGCCCCTAGGAAAGCTGAGTGTGATTATTCAGCCCCCCCAAAAGATTAAAACCTTTGGGACTCTTTTAAGAGTGAAACATATGTGGTTGTAGGTCGCCTGTTACGCTGCCCCTAGGAAAGCTGAGGGTGATGATTCAACTCCCCTTGAAAGGATAAATCCTTTGGGACTCTTTTAAGGAGGGAACCAAGAGGCTGTGTGAAGTACAGCTGATCAAGGTTGAGACATTAGTGTATTCAGGTTGTTGTTAGCCTGAATACTGTCTAGAGGGTGCAGGGTCATCGGGGTGCTTTATAAACACAAATGAATCATTACCTGGTGTAAAGACAGGGTGTACAGAAGTCTTAAAGGATTCTAACTGTATTGACAGACTTCTATGGGTCGAGGATTACCCTAACTTCACCACTCTCTCCTACAGACAAATGAGAGTGGCTGCTTGTGAACCTCTAAAAATGTACACTGATTACCTGTGAGATATCAGCTTGATTAGGCTGGTTTCCTGTCGTCTCAGCTGACTTTGAGACACTAGACGCCTGTTGTTTATCAGCCAAAGAATCCGAATCCAAAAGAGTATCTGGACCAGAGGAGGTGTCAGTCTTCTTTCCCTTGGCCTTAGTAACAGCTTTGGAGTGGGAAGAAGAGGGGATTTTCTTCTTCTTAGGCTGTTGGCCAGATGAAGCCTTGGACTTAGTAGTGTGCTGCCCAGAGGTCAAAGACATAGACTTGCCAGCAACACTAGAAGTATTCACCTTCTCAGAGGAAGGGAGCAAGGGCTTCTCATCGTTTGGTACTTGGTTGGCCACATTCAGCATATGGGCGGTGACAGGGACATCTTCAACTCCTATTTCCTTGTAGATGGCGCCTGTTATGCGATAGGGCTTAAGAGCAGTCAAGGCCTTGTTGTGGTAGTTATCTCCCAGCAGGCTTTCAAAGATCAGAGACAGGAAGCGCACATAACAGATATTCTTTTCTCTGACCTAATTCCTTCCCTTCAGCTGTTCTACAAGATTGGAGAAGAGAATGCTTCCAACGTCAACATCAGCTCCCCAGATTAATCCATAAGCAATAGCCTGATGGTTGAAAGACATCTGATCTTGTGATCCCTGCATTCCTCCCAGGGATTTAACAATGTGGGTGAAGAGGACACGCCACATGGGAGTGAAATACTTAATCTTCAGAGGAGATTTGGCGAGGACCTCAGCTGGTGTAAGTGCAGGGTTAACATCATGGCAGGGGTTGAGTGTGGCTAGGGCTTCCTTGACAGCCTTTTTGTCAACTACCTTCAGGCATTCATCTCCATGCTTCAATCCGGCCACACTTGAAAAGTCTTTAAGGGAGAAGGCAAAAGGGTGTTCATTGCATGAAAGGCTAAATGTTATGGTGTCTTCTACCACTTCAGCAGAATACCAGAATTCCCTAAGGTATTCTTGGTAAAAGGTGGATGGGGATTTGGTGAAGGCTTCATTTAGGTCACAATTCTGCATGAAATTTACCAGATCTGAATAGGTGCTGTTTGGTGCCTTAATCCATCCAATGGCGTTGTTGGAGGCGAGGATGCTCTCGTTGATCTCGAAGTTAACATTTGAAGCTTTGGGAACTAAAAACGCCATGGCTTTGAGGTTGAAGGTGAAAGAAAATGGCGGATGGTTAAGAGAGATAAGAACTTAGAGAGAGAAGTAGATTTTAGAATGGTGGTGGGTGAGAAGAGAAAGGAGACAATATATATTCAAACTAAGTGAACAGTTATTCAACCGTATTAAATGTAAGGTGCGAAAATGACTGCTCAAGTGGGTCCCCTTGACCTTTCAAAAAGTTTGTCTCCTCGTTATCCGAAAAATAAATGATTAAATATTTGAGAATGTTTTTTGCATTTACTTGGAAAGTAACTACCTAGTTTCATGTGAAAAACATTTAATATAGAATCAATCATTTAATGAACGCATTTAATATCAAGCCACAGGCTTTGAGATATTGAGCATCCCTAGCTCAGCAACTAGCCTGTTGAACGAAGGTTCAGCCAAAGGCTTTGTAAAGATATCAGCTAGTTGCAGCTCTGTGGGAACAAAATGCAGCTCAATATCTCCCTTCATTATATGATCCCTGATAAAATGATACCTGATATCAATGTGTTTGGTACGAGAGTAAAGAACAGGGTTGTTGGATATGGCAATGGCGCTGGTGTCGTCACAAAAGATTGGCACTTTGTCATACAAAATTTCATAGTCAGCCAATTGACTTTTCATCCAGAGCACCTGAGCACAACAGCTGGCTGCAGCGACATATTCTGCTTCAGCTGAAGACATAGCCACAGAGTTTTGCTTCTTAGCACTCCATCCAACCAATTTTCCTCCTAGGATTTGACAGCTGCCTGAAGTGCTTATCCTGTCAATACAGCATCCAGCATAATCTGAATCTGATTAGGCCTTGAGATCAAAGACTGATTCCTTTGGATACCATAGACCTAGGGATGGTGTTCCTTTGAGATACCTGAAAATTCTCTTAACAGCCACTAGATGGGATTCTTTTGGGTTAGCTTGGTACCTTGCACAGAGACATGTGGAGAATTGGATATCTGGACGACTAGCTGTTAGATACATGAGTGACCCAATCATGCCTCTATATAAAGTCTCATTGACAGAGACCCCTGACTCATCAGGGCCCAAGTTGTTGGGTGGAAGCATGGGGCATTTCACTGATGCACAATCAGCTAAGTCATATTTTTTAAGTAAATCCTTAACATACTTTTCTTTACAAATTAAAATTCCCTTAGGACATTGTTTAATTTGAAAGCCCAAAAAGTAAGTTAATTCACCCATCATACTCATCTCATATTTCTTGGTCATTAATTTAGCAAAACGTTTACTAAGATTGACATTTGTTGACCCAAAGATGATATCATCCACATAAATCTGCACAATGATGAAATCACTCTTGTCCTTGAAGGTAAAGAGTGTTTTATCAATAGAACCCCTGACAAATTTATTTTCAGTTAAGAAATTTGAAAGAGTTTCATACCATGCTCTTGGAGCTTGTTTCAGACCATACATTGCCTTGTGAAGTCTGTACACATGGTTGGGAAACTCGCTGTTCTCAAATCCTTCAGGTTGTGCAACATACACTTCCTCAGCCAAATCACCATTGAGGAAAGCACTCTTAACATCCATCTGATACACAGTGATGTTCATATAGGCAGCATAAGCAAGGAAGATTCTGATGGCTTCCAGTCTAGCAACAGGTGCAAAAGTTTCATCATAATCAATTCCTTCAGTATGAGAGAACCCCTGTGCTACCAGTCTGGCCTTGTTCCTGATGATGTTCCCAATCTCATCCATCTTATTTCTATAGATCCATCTAGTTCCTATGATATTCTTTCCAGGTGGAGCTGGCACTAGTGTCCATACTTTGTTCCTTTTGAACTGATTGATTTCTTCTTGCATAGCAGCTACCCATCCTTCTTCTACCAGAGCCTCAGCTACTCTTTTAGGTTCAATTTGTGAGAGAAATTCAGCAAAGAGACATTCATTGGCTGAGGCTGAATTTGAGTCTTGGATTCGTTGTCTGGTTGTGACCCCTGCATTTGGTTCCCCAATAATATTGACAAGAAGAATGTGTTGATATCTTGACCACTTATTTTGAGGAGCTGGGGATTCAAGAACAGGAGTACTTGAGGGCACAGCTGGTATAATTTGAGTCTCATCCTGCTGACCAGGAGGGCTTTCTTCAAAGACTACTTCAGTGTCAGAGTCTTCTTCAGCCATATTAAGGGAAGCTATTTCATTATCAGCATGAGAATCAGGGAGTTGAAGAATTGGTGAGTCATCAATATCATGAGAAGGACCATCAGAAATTTGAGGTTCTTCTTCATCAAGTTCCGGAGAGGTAGTAACTTCTAAGTTGTGAGTAGACAGAGGGTCAAAGGCAGGGACATAAGGAGTGAGAGTGTTGGAGTTATGATGACTGGTAGGTCTGGGTTCTGTGAACTCATCACTTGGGAAAGAAATATTTTCATTAAAATCTATTTCATCACCCTCTGTTCCTGTTCTATGTATGACTTCATCATCTTCATTGAATCTAACATGGAATGTTTCTTCTACTTCTTGTCTTCTGATGTTGAATACTCTGAAGGCTTTGGCTGTTGGAGAGTATCCTAAAAAGAAACCATCATCAGCTTTTTCATCAAACTTTCCAAGTTTATCCCTGTAGTTATAAATAAACACAGGGCACCTAAACACATGAAAATAGCTGACATCTGGAGATCTTTTTCTGAAGACTTCATAGGAGGTTTTACCATGTCTTTTGACAATGATTGATCTGTTTTGAGTGTAGCAGGTAGTGTGAACAGCTTCTCCCCAAAATTGCTTTGGTAAGGCTGCACCATTTAACATAGTTCTTGCTGCTTCAATCAAAGTCCTGTTTCTTCTTTCAGCCACACCATTTTGTTCAGGGGTGCCAGCTGAAGAGAAGTTCTGAGAAATCCCTTTTTCATCACAAAAAGATTCAAGTTGATGATTCTTGAATTCAGTACCATTATCACTTCTTAAAGCTTTAACTCTAACATCATTCATATTTTCAACCTGTCTAATGAAGGACATGATGGTTTCAGCTGCATCACTTTTCCTTCTGAGGAAGAACACCCATGTGTATCTTGAAAATTCATCAACTATGACCAAGGTGTATTTGTTGTGGTTAATGGTTTGAGGTTTGACAGGCCCAAACAAATCCATGTGAAGGAGATGTAAGCACTTGTCAATAGAGAATGATTGCCTAGTCTTGAATGAAGACCTGTGATGTTTTCCTTTGACACAGGCAGAACAAGTTTTGTCTTTGGAAAACATTACTGAAGGTAGACCAGCAACCAAGTTTTGAGTGGCTATCTTATTGATGTTCTTGAAGTTGAGATGAGACAGTCTTTTGTGCCACAGCCAATTGACACTTTCAGAGGCTTTGGCAAGAAAACAATTTGAGCTGTCTTCAGAGCACACAGCCATGTTGATGACATAAACATCTCTCCTTCTAGGTGCAATCAGCACAACATCATTTATTTGTTGAATATGGTTCCCTGAGTCTTAGTAAACAAAACCTTATAGTTAGCATCACACAATTGGCTGATGTTAATAAGATTGTGTTTAAGACCATTCACATATGCAACCCTGGTAAATGTAATCCCATTGCAGTTCACTGAGCCATATCCTTCTGTGTCACCTGAAGAGTTATCTCCAAACACCACTTTAGGACCTGGCTCCTTTGAGTATCTGTGCAGGTATTGTTGAATCCCTGTCATGTGTCTAGAACAACCACTATCTAGATACCATACCGATTCCTTGAGATATTTCTGCACAGATACACATAAACATATTAGTTCCTATGGTGAACCCACTTTCCAGTGGGTTCCCTGAATTGCTTATTAGCAACTCTTGTGTTCCTGAAAAACTTTTGGCGTTGGGATGGACAGTTCATTGTTTCATGGTTATAACTCCCACAGATATCACACCCAGGGAAGTCACCACACTCGTCCGAGTGATGGTCTGTGAACCCACAGAATTTACAGGGAGGATAAGGTTTGTAATTTCCCTGTTGTCTTTTGGAACTCTGTGGTCTGTCCCTAGAGGGTGTCTGAGCTCTTTTAGCTGCCATGTGTCTGTCATGATCTAAGGTCGAATGGTGAGAATTTTTACATACATTGCAATAAGGTTTGATTAACCTTTCCCCTTTGGGTTCACCTAGGACTGACTTAGGTTCATGAGAAGTAGAGCATTCAGTGGAAGGCTTAATGTGTTGTTTCAAGAGTTCTACTTCTTTTCATAAGAGACAACAGGCGATCTTCAGTGGTAGGTTCAACCTTATTCACAGCTTTAGTAGTAACAGGCTTAAAAGCTGCTTGTTTGCCAGTTTGTTTAGCAGGAACATGAAAAACTTTAGCTGGAGGATTCTCAATATCTGTCCTAAGTTCATCCTTAGCAGATCTAGAAGAACTGCTGGGTTCAACTCTAGAGAGTTTGGGCAAGGGTGGTAGCTCAGCCACATCTTCAGAGACAGGGTCATTTGTCAAAGTGGTATCTGACATATGAATAGTCTCTGTAGATTTAAAGACAATGTCTTTGGGTTTGGTGAGAATTCTCAGCTTATTTTTCTTAGCAGATATATCCCTTTTTAAGTCAGCAGGCACTTCATCCCTAAGCAATTCATCAATAGTAAACCTAGCACACAACCATTTTTCAATAATCTTGTTCAATTCATAGACTTGATCATTTAAAGCAATGTTTTTCAAGGTTAATCTAGCTACTTCATTTTGTAGGGATATTTTCTCTAAATTAACCCGCCTGAGAGTTTCACATTCAGCCTTAGCATTTATCATTTCAGATTTAACAGAGTGAAACTTATCAAGTAGGTTCTTTCTTTGTTCCTCAACAAAGTGTAAATCAACAATGGTGTAATCAAGGACATGCTTACGTTCATCACTATCAGACATGGATAAAAGCCTGTGTACTTTTTTCATTGTGATGTCAACCCATTGTCCTGATCTTGCATCACCTTTTCGAACAGCTGGTTCATCCTCAGCTATCGCCATAAAAGCCCTGACTCTGGTGGTGTCTTCTTCATCTGAAGTCAGTGGCTCATCATTCCAATCATAAGTTTCAGCAACCAACCCTTTCTCTGTCTTTTTCTCACCACCCTTCTTTTTGGACAGAGCTTCAATCTTCAAGTTCATTTGTTCTAACTCAGCTTTAAGTGCCTTGTACTTATTTTTGTAATCTTTCTTCTCAGTGTCTGAAGAATTAGATTGAGATGAGTTGTTATGTTGTTTGAACTTGTAGGGTTTGGATGAAGATGATGGATAAGAGGGTGAGGATGTCTTGGTGGAAGGACAGTCTTTTTGATAATGTCCAAGCTTTCCACAGGCAAAACAAGTTTCTTTTGACCTGTCAGTTGGTTTACTAGCTGATCCTACTCTTCCTGATCTTTTGAAGTATCTTCTTTGGTTGGCTAGCAAGGCTCTTTCATGGAACTCTGCATTGAGGTCTGTCAAAAACTCTTGGCTGCTACGGGTATCTTCTTCAACATCAGAATCGCTGTCATGAGGATGTGTTGCAGAGATCAATGCTTTGGAAGATGCTCCTTGGACTACAAATCTTTCAGTCTCTGATTTGTAGATAGTATCGATCAGCCCTTCTTCATAATTGTACTTACCATAAAGCTGAGCAAGGGTATCATTTTTGATTGAGTTGTTAGCTCTCTGAGTCTGATTCATGCTCAGCCACTTTCTTGGAAGGCTGTTGACAAAAGTAGCATTGATCTTAGCTTGACCAATAGTGACATCATTCATAGCTAGGTCATTTAGAAGAATCATCAGCCTAGTATAGGTTTGCTGAACTTTTCACCTTCAAGAGACTTAAAGGCATTAAACTGAAGTCTGAGTGCCTGAATCTTTGTCTCTCTTGTTTCAGAGGGTCCTTCATGGCCAAGAATGAGGTCTGTCCACATTTGTTTATCTGTGGGACACTGAATGACAGACTTCATGATATGCTTGGGAAGGCAGGAAATTATGATGCTTTTGACACGTTTATCTTGGTTTGCCAATTTCCTATCAGCTGGAGTCCATTGTTTGAGAGGTTTGGGAAGAGGGTTTTCTTCAGTGGATGTAAGCGCCATGGGAATATATGGACCATTTTCTAAAATTTCTAAAAGAAAAGGTTCAAGTCCATCAAGATATACAAGAAATTGACTCTTCCAACTGGCAAAATCTTCTTCATCAAAGACTGGTACACTTGTGACGTGTGATCCACCTCTTGAGTCAAGAAGTTGGGGTAGATCATCGTCATTGGCAGGAGGGTTATTTCTTGGTGAAGATAGGTTTGTGGAAGGTGATTGTGGTGGGTTAGAAGTTTCCGGCATGGTGGATCTTGATTATAAAACTGAGAACGATGTTTCTTGAAGGTTTTAATATCAAACACCGCTCTGATACCAATTGAAAGTCCCTAATCAATGCAAGAAACCCTAATGTTAACTTAATCAACACAAGGTATTACTTTTCAAACGTAATCTTATTATTGTATAATAAAGAATTACAAGTGTTATGGATAACACAGTTTGATGACAATGTGTTGTGCACACTTTGAACAACAATAAACCCTAACTTATGAATACATTCGTAGTTGTTTGATTCACTAAGTTATATGCAATAATGTTCTTAATATCTCAAAGTGTTAAACATTAATGCATGGATACACATCCTATTTATAGTGTTACGAGTTTGACTTAAACAGTACTTGAAGGCGACTACACAAGCTTTTACAAGTTCCCACATCAGTCACATGATGTCCTTCTATTCTTGGTAGTCTTCCATTATGCTTTAAGGAAACAGTTTTCAAAACAGTTTCCTTTTTCTTCATAATCTCGAACACACAAATGGCATGTCCAAAGTGTGCTGAGAGTTATCAGGGTATTGCCACCCCTGTTAACTCTCAACCCCTCAGAGTCCCTGATACATCTTGGCTGTTATCCATCACAGCCAATGAGTATGTCTTCAGGTAATTCTTCGACTTCCCTGACAATGTCTCTGACATGGACTCCTCTGAGGTTGCTCACAGAGACTTAGATCTCTGTGAGTCTTGCGAAACTTGCCTGCCTCCTAGGCACAGGCAAGGGACTATCTAACAGCCTAATTATGTTTAAATCAATGATCAGGGAATCTAACAAGTTTAGATTCCCAACAACATCACACATAACCAACTCTTGCTTAACGATCCCGGGACTTAAAAATTTCATATTAAATTTTTGTCTATGATTGAAAAGTTAATTTATAATCTATTATTAATAACTTGACATTACTAGTATGATCAAAATAAACCCTAGAATTTAAATGGGTCGGACCTAAGCCCAAAAACAATGTCCAACAAAATGTGAAAAATTGATAAAAATGAAAATATCTCATAAAATAAGGTGTTTCGGGCATCGAAATTTCCGTAACACAACAAACTTAGGTTACAGCTACGTTCCCCTCATTTTGGCCTTCGATTTGACTCGTCCCGCGCCTGAAACGGAATTCTACAACCCATGTTATGACATTTTCAAAAAAGCACTTTTCTTCACGTGATATTGGGCTACCAAATACGTTTGGGCTCTATCTTCTACACTTGTACATCCATCAAACCTTCCAAACCAACCAAACTAGAATAAAATGGAAATTAAGCGGGCAACCCCGGGGAAAGTCTGAATAATACGGGCAAACCATGCCAAATCCGTGGAAATACAATTTCTACTTCGATTTGATTGTTTTGATCAAGGTTTGAGAGTCTTTGTCAGGTTTCGGTTGGGATTAACTATGTTTTGACAAGGCTTAAATATTCCAAATAGGTGGTGAAGTAGATGTTGTTTTATTAGACAAGGAACAATGTGATGACACACAATCAAATGATATTAAATATATGAGTGAGATCTACCAACATTTATCTTTGTTTCATTAACAAAAAAATGACATTGATTTTTCTTAGGAAGCCTACAATAATGAACAAAACATAGCATCTATAAACATGTTCTTAACTATGCTAGGACTTTGAAAGGTCAAATAAAAAAGTTTCTCTTATATTGGAAGTTTAGTTTTTAATGTATATATTAGTTACACGGACTTGCAAGTTAGATTGAATTTTAGCTTATGGATACTTATTCTGAGGTTCACCATGATCACGTATTTTCTCAAATGGGTTATGTATATATTTCCATTGTCACTTACTAACTTAATAACTTTTAAACATGGTCACACATATCCAAATACGGCCGATGCGGGCTAAACCATTCGAAACCGACCAAAACTGACCAAACGAGAACTTAAACTGTAAAAACCAGAGAAAGTCTTAATAACCCGGTATAACCATCCCAAATCCGGGGTAAATGGATTTCCGCTATGTTTTGATTGTTGTTATCATGTTTTGGGGGCCTTTAGCATGTTTTGGCCGGGTTTGGCTATGTTTTGACTAGCCTTGGAGGTTGCAAATTAGTTGGTGAAGTAATATTGTTTTCACTAGACAAAGAAATCATTAAGACACACCATGTATTGGTATTAAAGATATGAGTGAACTCCAACAACATTTATCATTGTTTGATCAAGACAAAAACGACATTTAAAGGTGGATAATATACCAAACGAATGAACAAAACATCTCACGTAACCAACTCTTGCTTAACGATCCCGGGACTTAAAAATGTCATATTAAATTTTTTGTCTATGATTGAAAAGTTAATTTATAATGTATTATTAATAACTTTACATTACTAGTATGATAAAAATAAACCCTAGAATGTAAATGGGTCGGACCTGAGCCCAAAAACAATGTCCAACAAAATGTGAAAAATTGATAAAAATGAAAATATCTCACAAAATAAGGTTTTTCGGGCCTCGAAATTCCCGTAACCCAACAAACTTAGTTACAGCTACGTTCCCCTCATTTTGGCCTTCGATTCGCCTCGTCCCGCGCCTGAAACAGAATTCTACAACCCATGTTATGACATTTTCAAAAAAGCACTTTTCTTCACGCGATATTGGGCTACCAAATACGTTTGGGCTCTATCTTCTACACTTGTACATCCATCAAACCTTCCAAACCAACCAAAATAGAATAAAATGGAAATTAAGCGGGCAAACCCAGGGAAAGTGTGAACAATACGGGCAAACCATGCCAAATCCGTGGAAATACAATTTCTACTTCGGTTTGATTGTTTTGATCAAGGTTTGGGAGTCTTTGTCAGGTTTCGGTTGGGATTAACTATGTTTTGACATGGCTTAAATATTACAAATTAGGTGGTGAAGTAGATGTTGTTTTATTAGACAAGGAACAATGTGATGACACACAATCAAATGATATTAAATATATGAGTGAGTTCTACCAACATTTATCTTTGTTTCATTAACAAAAAATGACATTGATTTATCTTAAGAAGCCTACAAAGATGGATGATATACATAACTAATGAACAAAACATAGCATCTATCAACATGTTCTTAACTATGCTAGGACTTTGAAAGGTCAAATAAAATTTTTTCTCTTATATTGGAAGTTTAGTTTTTAATGTATAGTTTAGTTACATGGCCTTGCAAGTTAGATTGAATTTTAGCTTATGGATACTTATTCTGAGGTTCACCATGATCACGTATTTTCTCAAATGGGTTATGTATATATTTTCATTGTCACTTACTAACTTAATAACTTTTAAACATGGTCACACATATCCAAATACGGCCGATGCGGGCTAAACCATTCGAAACCGACCAAAACTGACCAAACGAGAACTTAAACTGTAAAAACCGGAGAAAGTCTTAATAGCCCGGTATAACCATCCCAAATCTGGGGTAAATGGATTTCCACTATGTTTTGATTGTTGTGATCATGTTTTGGGGGCCTTTAGCATGTTTTGGCCGGGTTTGGCTATGTTTTGACTAGCCTTGGAGGTTGCAAATTAGTTGGTGAAGTAATATTGTTTTCACTAGACAAGGAAATCATTAAGACACACCATGTATTGGTATTAAAGATATGAGTGAACTCCAACAACATTTATCATTGTTTGATCAAGACAAAAACGACATTTAAAGGTGGATAATATACCAAACGAATGAACAAAAACGAACCCGGGACTTAGAAATGTCATATTAAATTTTTTGTCTATGATTGAAAAGTTAATATATAATCAATTATTAATAACCTGCCATTACTAGTATGATCGAAATAAACCTTTTTCTCTGACCTCTCTCTAAAACTTTTTCTCTCTAAACTTAAAAACCCTAAAGTATTTTATTAAGAATCATCATCTATTTTAGATCCAACCATGGGATCTTGAATTTTATTTTAGATCCTTGTTCTCCTTTTAATTACCTACAAATTCATATAACATTTCACCATTAAATCTTTCTATTTCACCTAAATAAAATCATTTTATTAAGTGGGTTATACTGTTTGGCTAGTACCCATTTATTAATCCGTTTAACTAATCATTTCTAAATCATTTTCTAACCTCGTACCTAATCATCATGTTTCATGTCTGATTCATCCTTAAACCCCATGGTTAATCCACCTCCGGTGGTTAACCCTTCACCTTTACCGGTTTTTCCTCCACCGGTGAATGCTCATGTTATGAAGAAACCACTCAAATCATCTTTAAAACATGTTAAGACAACTAGGACTATGAATCCAAATCCTAGGGCTACGATGAAACATGTTTCTGTTGAAACTTTGTCACAAGCATCTTCTCAAGTTAATTTCAAGAAAGGATCATCTCAAGGTGAGAGTAATGATGAAGTTAAGGTTATTGGGGATGAGAGTGTTGTTGCTAATTTGGGTAAGAAGAATGAAATTGTTATGGCTGAGGCTGAGGTGAATGTGATTGATTCTAACCGAGTTTTGAATGGTAATGATAGCTTGAATGATATGTTTCCTGAGTTAAATAGTGTTTATGCTAAGAGTAATGTGACTGTTAGTTCTAGTGTGGTTAATCCTGCCCCTAGTTTGCCTAATGTTGCTGTTTTGGGTGTTAATGATGTTAGTAAGATTAATAGTAGTAAGGATAATGTAGTTTTAAATGGTAATGGTGATAGTGGTAGTGCTAATGGGAGTAAAGGTATGCAGGGTGTAGTGATGTAAGGTGATTCTTCAGCTAGTAAGAATAATTTCAAGAGTGTTGTTTCATTTAGTAATGCAGTTAAGGGTACGGAATCTTCTTATGATAATAAGCTTAGGAAAATTCCATGTATTGTGAACAAAGAAGGTAAGAAGATGGTTGATATGGATCCTATTATTAGTGAAGGTAGTAAGAGGTGGGGGCTTACGTTGTTGGGTACTTTGTTGGTTTTAAGATGAGTCATAGGGAGATAGTTAGTCATCTAAGGCAAATGTGGAGGGCGTATCAGTTGGTGGATATTATTGTTAATGAAGGGCTATACTTTTTTAAGTTTAAATCCGAGGATGGCTTACAAACTGTAATTGAGAATGGCCCTTGGCTTGTTGATCAAAAGCCACTTTTTGTTCAAAGGTGGACTGCTGGTATCTGTTTTGATAAACCGGAGCCGACTAGAGTGCCATTATGCGTTAAGATTTTTAACATACCATTAGAAGCTTGGAACAACCAGGGTATTAGTAGAATTGCTAGCCGATTAGGAACTCCTATTGTTATGGACAAGGTGACAACTGCTATGTGTGAGAAAGGTAATGGGAGAGCGACATTTGCTAGAGTTTTGGTTGAAGTTGATGCGGCTGATGGCATTTTAGACAAGGTAGAGATTTGGTATAATGAGCTTGGTAGAAGTATGGAATTGAAGGTTGAGTATGCTTGGCAACCTCCTGTTTGTATACATTGCAAGGTTTTTGGTCATAGTTTTAAGGGATGTAAGAATAGAGTCTTAACTGATGCTGAAAAGGCTGTGAGTTTAGAGCCTACAAATATGGTTAATAATAAAGTGAATGTGGGTGGAAATGTTAATGATGGATGGCAATCTGTTTCTAACAATAGATTGGTGAAAAATGCTACTGTTACGCCTAGAGCCCAAACTAATCATGCTCAGGCTAATACTTCTTATTATGCGAGAGGTGGAGTCAATAGGTCTAGAGGGGGTAATTCTTTGGCAAGAGGTGGGATGAATGGCCGTGGTAGAGGGGGTGTTAATGGTCGTGGAGGTATGAGTGGGAGTCAAGATAGTAAGGATTGGGTGTTTGTTCCTATTTCTGCTAAGGGTAATGATATTGCTAAGACATCTGAGGTAGAGGGTAGTAAGAAACAAAAGAAATCTGATGTGGGTAATGTCAAGGTAATTGCTAATAAAAACTTTAAGGTAGAAAATAGGTTCAATGCTCTTTCGGAAGGGGGAGTTGCTGATGTTCAAGAGCAGGATTTACAGAATCTTAAAACTAATATAGATGTCGCATGTGATATGGGTCAGCCTATAGACGACAAGGTTGTTATGGAATGGCCTAAAGAAGTTAAAGGCTATTATAAGGAAAAGCGTGATTTTGTTATTAAGAAAAAGAAAGTTGAGGAAGTAACGAAGAAGATTAAAGATTTATCTGATGAGATTGAAGATAGTAATAGAAGTGCCGAGTTTAATGCTTTTGAATATGCTAAGAAGAATGTTGATGAAGAAGTACAGAAAACTGGTGTTTCCCAAAGTCAAACTTTTACTGTTATGTATGAAAATGCGATTGAGAGTGGTAAACAACGGGTTCTGAATTTGGTATCGATGAGGCAAATGGCTGAGGTTGACCTTTTCTGGTTGATGGGGCTAGATTTCTCTGATGAGGTTAGGGATAAGTGGTCTGTTGGGAGGGTTAAATACTACAAAGATAAAGTTGCTGAGAAGAATGTTGAAGATGTTTCTAAATATGTGGATGCGATGGTGGAGGAAGTTAGTAATGACCCCTCTGCTCATGTTGAATTCATGGTCCAAGATACTGTCTCTGTTGATCCCAAACTTAGATCGATTAAGCTTTGTGTATACGAGATTAAATCAAGTAATACACGTAGAGAAACCTTTGCTTATGAATAAAGTAACTAAGTGTTATGCGGAATTAACACTTAATCTAAAACACAAAGATGTTAAACAAACTTTCACTTGTATTAGAATGATCGTACTTGATTACAATGAAAGAGGTTTAACTTGCGAATACTTATGAAAACTGATTATTAACTTTAACCTAAAAGACCTTCTTTTACAGATCAAGAAGTCTTGTACAATAAGCTACGAATCAACTATTCTAGGTAAAGATAATAATAGAAAATACAATGTCGAGCTTATCTTTACCATACACATATAAAGAAACAAATAAACAAAAAGATTCGTATGAAGATATTCCATCAGTGTCAATCTTCAAGGCTGTCAGCGTTGACTTCTTCTTTGTCAACGCTTGGCTGTCAGCGTCCAATGTCTTCTTATCAGCGTTGACATTCTTCTTATCAGCGTCTAGTGAACTGAACCATATTTTATTCCCAACAATCCTCCCCTAAACTTGATATCTATTCCAATGATCAAGTTTCTGAATAAAAACTTAAGACTTAGGAGGAATCTTGCAAAAACTTCTTATGTTGGTGATAAACATATCTAATCAAGTCCTTGGCCACGTCACTAGTATAATCAATCTCCAAGGGTGTTTCTAGCATCTTCTCCAACACTTCTTTGGACAAGAAATAGTCAGCATCCACAAGTAGATACTCTGAAAACTTTGTAGAGCTCAAATGAAATACACCACAAGTAGAATAAAGCCTCCAATGAAGATTACTGAGATCATCTTCAAGATCCTTCCATATGGCAGGATCTGCTTCTCTTGGACCACACAAAGTCAAAAATGTGTTCCAAATTCTTATTCCATTTGCTGAAGTAGGTACTTCAGCTGTATACTTGGCCTCTATTAATCTCCATAGATGCACCAAGTCTTCTTTGTCTATGCTTGCAAATATAGAAATAACTGAAGTGAAAGTATGTACCTCCTTTCCAAACCTGCCAATCTTCCAAAATCCACACTCATCTTCATCAAAACTGATGATTGGATTTCTGTCATCTAGAGGTACTACATTAACCAAATCTGAAGCTTCCAATGGAGAAAGCTTGAGATGCTTCCTTATGACACCTTCAGCTGGAAAATACACATCCATATCTTTGGGAAATTGAAAAGGATCTCCTTTCTTTACTGGTCTTTGAGCACTCCTCATTTCCTTTTGAATCTGCATTTCCTCAGCAAGCTCTTGTTTCCTTTCTTCTGAAAGAAACATGTAGACATTATTTTCTTGCACATTCCTCCAAATAGGATGTGCCCTATACTCTAACTCCTCAAAAGATAAAGCCAGCAACTTCTTGTATGTCCATCTAGGTTGATGGCATCTAAGCAACTTGTAATACAACTGCCTTCTATCTCTTTTGAGCCAGGTCTTGACCTCTTGTGCATTAAACCTCATAATCACCTTTATGTCATCTTGTACCCTGAGAAGAACTTCCAACCCCCAAATTTGATCAGACAAACTCATCCCTGGGTTGTCCATAACCTTGTCTTCCCAAGCATGGTACATTCTGGTGATTTCTGGTAGGTCCCAATCAATCTGATTCTTCAAATCACTCAACCTTTCCTTTGCTAACTCATCCCCATATTCAAGTCTTTCTGGATCTTCAATAATTTGAACACTTGAATCTGAGCTATCATCTTCTTTTCCATCACCACTTTCTTCCTCACTCTCAGAAACAACAAATGGTGATCTACCACTCCTCTTCAAATCTCTTTCCAAAAGTTGTGCAGCCAACTGTTCATCAAATGCAATTTGTGCTGCATCTTTCTTTGGAACATCTTCTTCAACCAATTTTCCTTTACCTTTGTCTTTTGGATCAATAATAGGTAAAGTAGAAGAAGAAACCTGTGTGGACACATCTTTGATGATTGTTGATGGCTGGAATACATCAACACCACCTGCAACTTTATCAGCGTCCAAGTTACCTCTATCAGCGCCACGATTACCTTTGTCAGCGCTGGATGTGCCAGCGTTCAAACCTGTATCAGCGCCCATTGTTTCTTTGAAAGATCCTTCCAAGTTTAATGGTGTCACCTTGGATGTATCAATAACTGGTTGCTTCTTCAAGTTGGTGAGTGCTTCAGCAACCTGTAAAGATTCACTAAATTGTGAACTCTTCTCTGAACTCTTCTCACTAGCTGTATGAATCAGCTCATCCTCTTCATCCTCTTCATCCTCCCCTTTGGAAGATTCCTCCATTAGACTCCTGCTACTTGGATTCTCCAAAACAGTTACCCGCTCCCTCAATACTTGGAGTTCACGGCCCTGTTTGTTGACAGTTTGTACAAGGCTGACATTTTGCTTTTGCAAGCTAATGACAGCAGCCGTCAATTCAATTAATGTCATAGGTTCCAATCTGCCCTTAGCTAAAATGGGGATTTGACCTCCCAAAATAGAATCATGGGGCGTGGATGAGGTCTTAATGATGTTGGGACTGTCTTGACCAGCATCTAAGCCTGTGTCAATAGCCCCAGCCTCATCCATGGCACCAGCCACACTTGTGGAGGTGGTTCTCTCTGCTACAAGGCTAGGACCATTAGAGGAGAACACTCCAGTAGTCCTTTGGCGTTTATTCAACCTAGATTGTAATAGGGTGGAAGATGAAGTAGATTGTGTGGGTGTTGGTTGGTTAAGGGGTGTTTGGGATTGGTCAGGAATGGTATCAGCGTTGGGATTGGCTGTGTCAGCGCCAACATTTTGAGTGTCAGCGTTGGGTTGGTCAATGTCCATGTGATCAGGGGAAGGTAATGGTTCATGGATAGGCTCAAGTTGGGGTGCAGGTTCTGGTTTTGGTTGAGCAGCCTGAATTACTTCAAGCATGGCTTGGGTGAGAGGTATGGATCTGTTTGTGGAGCTCATTTTAGCAAAAATGGTTTTCTGTTGTTTAGGGATCTCATAAAAAGTGTCATGATCCCTAGAACAATATTCTTGTAAATCAAATACCATTTGCAAAAATCTTGGGTAAGCCAAAGTCATTTTACTTCCCTTATTTTTACACATCCCTTCAAAAATCATTTTTGAAAAATTATACTTAAGCACACGTGTTATACAAACCAAAGCACTTGCAATTGACCTATTTATTTCATTAAAAGAAGTACATTTTGGACTTAAGCATTGTAAAAGGACATGTATCAAATATTTCCAGTCAGAGGGAAATTCCTGCTTATGATATTTATTTAAAGTGACATCAGCAGGAATAGGATAACCCAATTCCCTAAGACCTTGTTCTATTGTTGCAATGGCAAGGGTAGTCACACCATCAGCGTCATCAAGACGCAAAGCTTGGCGAACCAAGGCTTCAGTGACCACCCATGTTCTTCCATGAACAGTAGATGTTAATGTGGTCACTCCGTTAGCTGTTGTGGAACTAGCAGTGTTCCAAAACTGTCTAATGTGTGCGACAGGGACTAATGGTGTATGAGAAAGTGCATACCTTAAGGAGGATGCATTTAAAAATGCCACCATTTGTGAATACTGAGGGAACAAATCAGGATCAGCAGTCAAGTAAGCTACCATATTATGTTGGCTCTTGAACTCCAATGTTAAATTCTTTGAGTTGAACTTGGGTGCCATGTTGAAAGCTGTTTAGGTTATGTGATATGGGAAAAATCTAGGAGAAAAGTGTTAGACAAGAAAATATGAATACCCAGAATAAAAAGTTTAACCAAATTTATAAGAGAGATGCATGATTTTGATTGGTCAAAAATGAGGCGGTTATATTCAAAGAGCAATGATGAAAATATTGAATCAAATATAACTTATCTCATGCATTAATTAAAAGTAACAACTCCCCAAAATTACGGCTAAAGATTAGTCAAAAATAACAACTGGGTAGGGCCCACTAGGTGTCAACGGTCAAAAATAGCCCATCAGCGCCCAACGGCTATATTTTCTTGTCAGCGTTTGCCTAAAGCCTTGTCAGCGTCACGATTGGACGTAACAGCGTTTGGAGAAAAACTTGTCAGCGTCTAAAAATAAAAATATTTAAAAAGAAAAAGACCTTAACAAAGTAATTTATCCTAAGGGAAATATCTTACAAGTTGATAATAATTACTGGGCGGCAAGCACTGTCCATTTATGCACACTTGCTTAAGCAAGATAGACACATATGTCCTCTAGTGTCCCTTGCTAACCAAAATACTTACCAACAAAGTTATCTCATAAAATTCTTTGTAACTCCCAGGTAAACCCATAACAAAACTATTCCCAAGTCTCCCATCAGACCACAACCAATTCTAGGACAAAAATGTCTTGGCAGCATGCATAGTTTATCAACTTTGCATGCTACAGTGCCTCATGGTTTAGTAAAACTAACCCATACTCACCTGTGGACACAATCTAGAATTGTGATGAGAGTATTGTAAGAATACCCAAGAGTCCTAAAGGTTCCTTAAACCTCCCCTTAAACTATGATACATGAGTTCTCAAAATATATATGAACATTAAAAATTTATGTCAAGATAGGAATATAAATATTCCAACCATCATCCATAAACAAAAACATGTCCAAATAGCTCTTCAAAGATCCATAAGCAACTCTGTATCCAATGGCATAAAGCTACCACCTACCTACACATTTAGATGAAAACCACAAAACTAACATTTGTTGCTGACAGCGCCCCGACAACACTTGTCAGCGTTGAAGGAACTCTTGTCAGCGTTAGACAATAATATCTCTAACAACGGAAAAATAACACTTGACAGCGTTACATTTACCTTTGTCAGTGTTAGAAAAATAAAGTGGAAAAATCTAAATCATCACAAAGACCAATAACAATGCATTATCCTGTACATACTTTTACAAAAAGGTTCCAAAACACATATTAAGTGAGATTAACCATTCCAATATTTGTTACCAAATATTGAAATCTTCCAGCATCAAAAGGTTTAGTTAATAAATCAGCCACATTATCTTCTGTGGCTACCCTATCTGGTTGTATTAAACCTTTCTCAAAGCAATCTCTTATAAAATGATGCCTAATTTCTATGTGTTTGGTTTTAGAATGATGTACAGGATTTTTAATAATGCATAAAGTACTGTTATTGTCTACAAAAATCTTGGTATGCATAAAATTATACCCATAATCCAACAGCTGGTTCTGAATCCATAAGACTTGTCCACAACAAGCAGCTGCAGCCACATATTCTGCTTCAGTTGTAGAATTAGCCACCACTGTTTGTTTCTTGCATTGCCAAGATATTAATCTGCTCCCAAGAAATTGACATCCACCAGTTGTGGATTTCCTATCAAACTTGTCACCACCATAGTCACTGTCTGAATATGCAATAAGATCCAATGGAGAATCTTTTGGGTACCACAAGCCAAGATCTGGATAACATCTTAGGTACCTAAAAATTCTTTTCACAGCAAAAAGGTGACATTCTTTGGGAGTCACTTGATGGCGTGCACATGCACACACAGCAAACATGATGTCAGGTCTTGAAGCTGTAAGATACATCAATGAACCAATCATTGATCTATAGTGCCTAACATCCACATCCTTTCCAGCTCCAATCTTTCCCCAAGGGTGTTCCCTATCCATAGGAGTGGAAGCATCCTTTTCATGTGGAGAAAAACCATATTTCTTCAAGATTTCAGCTACATACTTGTCTTGGGAGATGAAGATACCATCTTCTTTCTGCTGAACTTGCAATCCTAGAAAGAAGTTCATCTCACCCATTGCACTCATCTTGAATTTATCTGTCATGAGCTTGGAAAATTCCTCACTCATTTTTGGATCAGTAGACCCAAAAATGATGTCATCAACATAGACCTACATAAGTAATACATGTTTTCCTTTCTTCTTTGTGAACAATGTCTGATCTATGGTGCCCCTCTTGAATCCATTGTCCACCAAATATGTAGACAAGGTACCATACCATGCTCTAGGGGCTTGATGAAGTCCATACATAGCTTTCTTCACTCTATAAACCTTGTCTGGATTCTCAGGATCTTCAAAACCAGGAGGTTGCATGACATACACTTCCTCAACAATTGTCCCATAGAGGAAAGCACTCTTCACATCCATTTGATAAACAGTGAAGTTCATGCAAGAGGCATAAGCTAAGAAAATTCTGATAGCTTCAATTCTTGCAACAGGAGCAAAAACTTCTTCATAATCTATGCCTTCCTCTTGTGTATATCCCTGAGCTACCAAACGTGCCTTGTTTCTGACCACAATGCCTCTTTCATCTTTCTTGTTTCTTAGAACCCATCTTGTCCCAATTGGTCTCACATATCTAGGACAATCAACCAGCTCCCAAACATCTTGTATAGCAAATTGGTGAAGCTCATCCTGCATTGCTTCCACCCAACTAGGTTCTTTGAGAGCATCAAAAATCTTCTTGGGTTCTTCTTGTGACAGAAAACATGCAAACAAACATGCTTGTACAAGAGGGGTATCAACCTTCTTGTGTATATTGGAAATAAATCCACCAAGACTTTGATGGGATCTTCTTGTCTGAACTGGAGCCATAACATCACCAATGATCTGAGATGTGGGGTGATCCTTTGCTGTGGAAGTGAGAACTCCTCCTTCAAAAAGTCTGGTGTCCTCAACTTCACGCTCCATGTTGCCAATATCTTCTTCATCAGACTCTCTTTGATCAACATGAATCTCTTCATGGACATTGGAAGGTCCACCTTGTTCAAAATGGGAAGAGAAAAGATGTGCAAAGGTGTTGTCAAAGTCTGATCCTTGTTTGTCAGCGCTTGGGCTAACAACGCTTGAACTGTTGGTGTCAGCGTCTGATCCATCAGCGTCTGAATTGCTCTTGTCAGCGCTTGATTTCCCTTTGTCAGCGTCTGAAGAAGTATGCATGTTTGTATTTGGTGGTATTTGGAAACCACCATTATCTTTTCTAGCAGCAGCAGCAGCAGCATAATACTCATCTATCCATATAGGAAGTGTAACATATTCTTGTGTGGGAGATGATTCAACTGCTGGTGGTCCATCCTCCTTAGCAACCTGTATACCTGAAACATTACCAATTCTCTTTTCCAAAACACTTGAAGTTACCTTCACAATGTCTGGATCAGTAACAGGCATATAATTTAAAGCTCTAGATAAAGGTTCTAAGTCAAACAACCAATTTGGACCACTTTCAGGATCACTAGGTTTACTCTCTAAAAACCTAACATGTACTTTTTCAAGTATACGTTTTTCCTTCTTAATGTAAACCCTATATCCTTTGCTCTGCACTGAATAACCCATGAAGTAGCCTTCATCACCTTTTGAATCAAATTTACCTAGGGCCTCACTAGTTTCTAAAACAACTACATGACATCCAAAAGGCTTGAGAAAGCCAATATTTGGCTTCCTTCCCCAAAGTAACTCATAAGGTGTCTTATTATGTATCTTGTTGACCAATGCCCTATTTTGAACATAACAAGCTGTGTTAACAGCTTCAGCCCAAAAGGCTATAGGAAAGTGGGCATCAGCCAACATGGTTCTGGCTGCTTCAATTAGGGTTCTATTCTTCCTTTCAGCAACCCCATTTTGCTGTGGGGTTCTAGCTATGCTAAACTGCCTAGTAATCCCTTTCTTGGCACAAAAATCATCTAACAACTGATTTCTAAACTCACCCCCATTGTCACTTCTAATAATTTTGACGTCATTACCATTTTTCTTTTCAATATGGGTAATGAAATTAATCAGACTTTGGGCAGTTTCACTTTTCTTGGCTAAAAAGAAAGTCCATGTAAACCTGGAAAAATCATCAGTGATGACAAAACAATATGATTTACCCTTTAAACTTTCTATATTAGTTGGACCAAAGAGGTCCATATGCAATAAGTGAAGTGGTTTAGAACTAGTGTGCACCTGTTTAGACCTGAATGAGACCTTGTGCTGCTTGCCCTTAAGACATGCAACACAAGAGTGGTCATTATGGAAAGCCTTTTCAGGCAAACCATCAACTAAACCAAGCCTCACAAGTCTATTGATATTCTTAAAGTTTATGTGCCCTAATCTCCTGTGCTAAAGATTACTTTCATCTACTGAGGCTTTAGCATAAAGACATGACATTATTTTATTATTTACCTTAATTCCATTAAGATTCACATTATATATGTCTTTATGCCTTGGTGTTCTAAAATCTATGTATTTCTCCTCAGCGAGCTTGTAATCTTTGCTTAACACCAAGCACTCAGTATCTGTGAAAAGAACCTTATTTTTGTTATCACACACTTGTGATACACTAAACAAATTATAATCCAGTTCTTTTACCAGGAAGACATTATCAAAACGTAGATTATTGGTGACAAGGGTTCCTTTTCCTGTGATTGTTCCATAGCCCCCTCCAAAGTATACCTTATCACCATCTTGAATAGGAGTGAAGTTTGTCAAATAGTCTTCCTTTCCTGTCATGTGCCTTGAGCATCCACTATCCCAATATCCATAATCATTGATCTTCTTCTGAATGCCCTGCACATAAAGAAAACACATTAGTTTTCTTTGGGAACCCAAGCCTTGGAAGACTTGGATTCATCTGGTTGTTCAACAAGAACAGACTTGGTTCTCATAACAACCCCATTTTCATCCCTTTTTGAATGAAATTCCCAGTTAACCCCAATTGGTGTTGACATTGCTTTTGAAATATAATGAAACCTGTTGCATGTCATAGAAACACCAGTAGAATTGGAGTTTTGGTCTTGTTTTGGTCTCCATGTTAAGCTAGTAGAAGCTTTAGACCTATTTCCCTGTGGTTGCAAATACCTAGGTTTGGCAGTGTGTCTGTCAGCGCTGAAATTGCTCTTGTCAGCGCCCCGATTGCCTTTATCAGCGTTGAACCTAGGGTTTGCTACAGGAACCCATTGCCTATTGGACCAAGTGTTTGACTTTTGAAAAGGTCTTAGGCCTTGTGTGTTAGACCCTCTAGAAAAGAATGGGGCTGGTCTAACTACTTGTGAACTTTTGTTCACAAAGGTATTGGGTCTGACAGTGTTTGACCTATGTTGACTTTTGTCAGCGCTGAAATGGTTCCTATCAGCGTTGACATTGGAAGCGTTGACACATTTGTATGCCAAATGTGAGAAGCTACCACATGTGTAACAAGCTTTTCTAAACATAGTCTTAGGTCTAGAAGCAAAGAAGCCTGTTCCATGGTTACTAACTTGGCTTTTTGGTGACCTAGTATTCCTATACATCTCTGCATACTTGACACTAGGTTTTCTAACAGTTTGTGGGCCAAGGTCAACAGCTTTGCCAGTGGTAGGGTGTGTGATTTTAATAGGTGTAGGATCATGGCTCTTGTTTGGTGTGGGCTCATTTGGACTTTCACACAACAACCCTCCCTTAACAAACAAAGTGTGGTTAGCTTTCTTCCACTCATCTAGGTCAATCAGTTTTTGTTTGTATTCTTCAACTGGGGAAGTCACTCTAGGTGGAGGAATGAATTCCTTCTCTTGAAGTTCTGGCAAGCCAGTCCAAGATAAGTCCTTTGATTGGACACCATAGAAATCCCCAGCTGGTGATGGAACACCAGTATAATCTTTCATCCCAATCCTACTCATGTCCTTAGAGTCTCTTTGTTTACTAACACACTCTCCTAGGGATTGTGTGGCCTTATCAAATCTCTGGATTTTAAGACTCACATTATCTTTATTTTTGTTAGCCTCCTCTAACTGAGCTATCAAATCAAGATTAACCCTGTTTACTATATCTTGACAATCTTTACTTTGATGTAACTCATGTTTTAAGATATTTATTTGATCCTTTAAATCAAACTCCATTTTCTTATACTCAGCTACTGTCTTTTCTGTTTGGGTAAGAGCAATTTGATAATTAGATACTTTGCATCTTTCAGTACTTGCCTCATCTAATAATTTTACTATCTCTTGATTTAGTTTTTTAGTATTTAAACGACAACCCTTAGAACAGAAAGCATCATCATATACCTCATTATCTGATGAAGAGGAGGAGTGTGCCATGAGAGCATATTCAACATGCTCTTCTTTAACTTCAGCAACCAAAGCTCTGTCCTCTTCCTCATCCTTAGCCATAAAGTTCCAGCTCCAATCCCATCCTCCAACGCCATCAATTTGTTGAACAGCAACCATGGCCTTGGGATCTTGGCTCTTAACCATTTGGCTTGAGGGCTTACCAGCATCAGATCTTCTTGGAGATCTACATTCCCTCATAAAGTGCCCCATCCGATGACAATTGTAGCACTCAACCTTGGACTTGTCAAATCCAGCAACATCCTTAGCATTAAAGGTCATCTTCTTCTTGAACCTTTTATTAAACCTGTTTGCTCTTAAACTTACAAGAGCCATAGTCCACTTGATGTCCATCTCTTCCAATTGTTCATCACTTATCTGCTCAAGATCTTCATATGTAATCCTTGAATCACTGGGCAAAGAAGCAATGAATGCACACACAATATCTAGATCTAAACCAGCAGGTTTAATTCTATCAGCGCCAAAGTTGTGTGTGTCAGCGCTTGAGTATAAAGCGTTGACAGGATATGATCCAGCGCTGACAAACTGAGATCCAGCGCTGACACATTGAGATCCAGTGGCTGGATATCCATAGAAGTTCATGGAATCAAATTGGCCTTCACTTTGTGAGAAGAAGGCCATGTTACTACTGGAAGATTTATTATCACTATCTAAAAGCCATTCATTCTCCAACAGTCTTAATTTGTTGAAGATGTCATCAAACCTGGAGGTCTTGTGGGTGTTATTGACAAGAATAGATCTTGTCTCAATCTTCCATACATCACCAAGGCTTTTGAGAAAAGTAGCATTCAAGTCAGGGTCATCAATCTGTGTTCCCATAAAGGAAAGTTGACTTGTGATGTCAAGCAATCTACTTCTCACACTGCTGAGATTCTCATTTGGTTGAGCCTTAAAGACAGCATACTCATGCATAAGTTGCTTCTTCTTTTCATCTTTTGTGTCAGCATTGCCACCATGTGCTACTTCAAGAGCTTCCCAAAGCTCTTTTGCAGACTCAAAGCGTTTGTACTTGTGCTGATTCTCATGACCTAGGGCGTGTTTCATGATGTTCAAGATTTTCATGTCCACCCTTTTCTTGGCTATATCTTCAACAGATACAGCTCTTCCATCTTCAGGCTTTTCCTTCTTATCAGCTTCAGGACAATTAGGAAGAGCTACCCTTGCGGCAATAGCAGCAGCAATCTTTTGAGCTTTGTTGAATGTGTTACCATATTCAACAATCTCCCAGAGAGTGTAGTCATGGATGGCTATATATTGCTCAAAATTAGACTTCCAAAGCTCGAAGTTCCTGGCATCAAACATGGGAATTTTGATGCTAGGGTTTGTGGAGTTGTTTTGTAGCAAAGCAGAAGGCTGATTTGTTCCAGACATGAGGTTTTTAGGGTTTTGAGAGATTTAGGGTTTTTAGGGTTTGGTGTTTTAGGGTTCTTGCCTTACTTAAAGATCAAAAGTTTCTCAACAAGCTCTAATACCACTTGTTGATCCCAAACTTAGATCGATTAAGCTTTGTGTATACGAGATTAAATCAAGTAATACACGTAGAGAAACCTTTGCTTATGAATAAAGTAACTAAGTGTTATGCGGAATTAACACTTAATCTAAAACACAAAGATGTTAAACAAACTTTCACTTGTATTAGAATGATCGTACTTGATTACAATGAAAGAGGTTTAACTTGCGAATACTTATGAAAACTGATTATTAACTTTAACCTAAAAGACCTTCTTTTATAGATCAAGAAGTCTTGTACAATAAGCTACGAATCAACTATTCTAGGTAAAGATAATAATAGAAAATACAATGTCGAGCTTATCTTTACCATACACATATAAAGAAACAAATAAACAAAAAGATTCGTATGAAGATATTCCATCAGTGTCAATCTTCAAGGCTGTCAGCGTTGACTTCTTCTTTGTCAACGCTTGGCTGTCAGCGTCCAATGTCTTCTTATCAGTGTTGACATTCTTCTTATCAGCGTCTAGTGAACTGACCCATATTTTATTCCCAACAGTCTCAGGTCCAGGTGAGACTAGTATGGCGAATGTATCTAATGATGGGAATGCTGGACCTTCCTCTTTGTCTTAATGGATTCAAAGCTTGCCGCGTGGAACATTAAAGGTATGTCTAATACTTCTAAACAAGAGGAGGTCAAGTTATTAATTAGGTAGAATAATTTAAAAATGTGTGCGGTTATAGAAACTCAGCTTTGTAAGAAGAAGGTGAATTCTGTTTGTGAGAATGTTTTTGGTCAATGGGATTGGGTTTCTAATTCTGTTGATAGTCCGAAGGGTTGTAGGATTTGTGTAGGATGGGATACTGATTTTATTAAGGCTGTTTTGTTATCTGTTATTGATCAAGTTATGCACTTTGAGGTTTTGCTTATTCATGACAGTAGAAAGTTTTATGTTTCATTTGTTTATGGTGAGTCAACACCTAATGATAGAAATAAGCTTTGGAAAAATCTGCAGAGTCACTTGGGTTTTATTAATCAGAAACCTTGGGTTCTTTTAGGTGATTTTAATGCTATTCTAAGTGTTGCTGAAAATTCTAAGGGTGATTTAGACAAAAATCACAGTATGCGTGATTTTAGGGATTGCATTGATAGTTTAGGATTGGAAGATCTGCCAATGAATGGTTTATTTTTTACTTGGGTTCAGAAAAGGATGGATCCGGAGAATGGGATTATGAAGAAATTGGATAGGGTCATGAGTAATACTGAGTTTCTTGATATGTTTGAAATCAGTTTTGCTAAGTTCCTTCCATATGTTGTTTCTGATCATTGTCCGGCTTTATTAGTTATCAGTAATGTTAAGAAGGGTAGGAAGCGGGCTTTTAGATTTATGAATTATCTAGCTTATAAGGATGAGTTTCACAGCATTGTTAAGGAGCATTGGGGAATTCATGTGGGTGCATTTTCTATGTTTGTCCTTGCTAAGAGACTTAAGGCCATGAAGTATCACCTCAGAAATATGAATAAAAGAAATGGAAATGTTTATGATAAAGTTAAAATGCTAAGGATTGAGTTGAAAAAAGTTCAAACTGATTTGGATAAGGATCCGAATAATGTGTTCCTTAAAGAGGTTGAGATGGTGTTTAACAGTGCTTATAGGGAAGCTTTGATTGATGAAGAGAGGGTTCTTAAGCAGAAGGCTAGGGTTGAGTGGCTTAAGGAGGGGGATCGGAATAGTTCTTATTTTCATAAGTTGATTAAGGGTCATATGAAAAGAAGTAGGACTATTAGTGTAAAGAATGAAAATGGGGAAGAGTTCTTTGGTGATGCTGTTGCGGGGCAATTTGTTAATCATTTTCAGAATTTCCTTGGTCTTTGTGATGAAGTTTTCCCTATTGAGAATCCTAATGATCTTTTTGTCAAGAAAGTAGATCCTTTGGCTGCTTTTTATATGATTAGACAGGTTTCTGATGAAGAGATTAAAACTGCAATGTTTGATATTCATGATGACAAAGCTCCGGGTCCGGATGGATACACAGCCAAGTTTTTTAAATCTACTTGGGGTGTTGTGGGCAAGGATGTGTGTGATGCTGTGAAAGAATTCTTTGCTAAAGGTAAGATGTTGGGTGAGCTTAACACCACTCTTATTTCTTTAATTCCTAAATGTAGTATTCCGCATAAAGTTACTGATTTCAGGCCGATTTCTTGTTTCAATGTTGTGTACAAGTGCATCAATAAAGTAATTACTAATAGGTTAAAGCTTGTGTTAAAGGATACTATTAGTGCTAATCAGAGTGCGTTTGTGGAGGGTAGGTTGATTACTGATAATGTTATGTTGGCTCAATAACTGATGTGTGGTTATAATAACAAGAACAAACCAGCCAGGTGTGCATTTAAAATTGACATCCAGAAAGCTTATGATACAGTATCATGGGAATTCCTGGAATATGTGTTATTACAGTTTGGGTTACATAGTATTATGGTTGGATGGATTATGACTTGCTTAAAATCTGATTCCATCTCTATTAGTGTTAATGGGGAGTCTAATGGTTTCTTTAAGGCTCGTCGTGGGCTCAGGCAGGGTGATCCTATATCACCCTACCTTTTCACTATTGTGATGGAGGTTTTCACATTGATGCTTAAAAGACAGATTAAGGAGGAAAAGAATTTTAAATATCACTAGGGTTGTATGAAACTTGAGATTGTTAGTTTGTGTTTTGATGACGACTTGATGATGTTCTGCCATGGAAACTTTATCTCATCGTGTGTTCTACGTAGAGCCTTGGATGAATTCTGTTTAGCTTCAGGTCTTAGACCAAGTATGGCTAAAACCACGGTATACTTTGGGAATGTTGCTCGTACAGTTCAAAATGATATTAGATTGGTTATGCCTTATGAAGTGGGAAGCTTACCGGTTAAATATTTAGGGATTCCCCTTGATGCCAGGAAAATTTCTAAATTGGATTGCAATACTCTTGTTGATAGAGTCAAGAAGAGAATAGGTGATTAGAGGAACAAAGTGCTTTCTTTTGTTGGGAGGCTTCAACTGGTAACTTATATTCTAAGCTCTCTTACTACTTATTGGGCTTCTATTTTTAGTCTCCCTAAATGTATATGTGATGAAGTTGATAAACTGTTAAAAAATTTTCTTTGGAATGCTGATGGTAGAAAAGGTTATTGTCATAGTGTTTCTTGGAAGGAGGTGTGTAAGCCAAAAAATGAAGGTGTTCTAGGTTTTAAATCCCTCTATGATATAAATACTTCACTTATGACTAAACACCTTTGGAGTATTTTGACTGATAGGGATTCTTTATGGGTTAGATGGGTTAAATCTAAATGGCTTAAAGGAATGAGTGTTTGGGCTGCCAATAGTAGGAGGCGTATTTCTTGGACCTGGAAACAGATTCTTAACTTGAGGGATAAGGTTAGAATGTTTGTGAAGGTTAGGATTGGGAATGGTCATACTTGCTTTTTCTGGTTTGATAATTGGAGATGTGGACCTCCTCCTTGTAATTTGGTTAATCCTTCGTTGCTGTTTTCTGATAAGTCTACTAGAAACCTTAAAGTTGCTGATCTTATGGATATTAATGGGTGGAAATGGCCTGATGGATGGAATGTGAGGTTTTCTTAGGTTTGCAGTATTGATTATCCTATTTTAAACCCGGATACTAATGATAAAACTATTTGGGTTGATAAAATGGGTAATACTAAAAAATTTTGTGTTGTTGAACTTTGGGCAGGTATAAGAGAGAGTTCTATAAAGTTATTTGGTCTGATCATGTATGGTTCAATCAGTGCATTCCGAGTCATGCTTTTGTCCTTTGGATGGATGTGAAGGGAAGGCTGAAGACCTAGGATAGGCTTTCAAGATGGCTTAACTTTCAAGATGTGAATTGCCTGTTATGTAATCAATGTAAGGAATCCCACCAGTACTTATTTTTTAGCTGCCATTTTTCTGCTTTGATTTGGGAGAGACTCAAAGGTATGGTAAATTTGGAAAATATTTCTAATTTATGGGCTCAGGTTGTTTCCAGATTTACTAATGTCCCGGCTAAAAATGCTATATGGAGTGTAATTCAAAGACTTTGTCTTGGTGCTGCAGTCTATTATATTTGGCAGGAAAGGAATATTAGGTTCTTTGAAGAATCTAGTAGGAGTGATAATGATGTGTTTAGCATTATTTGTGACTCTGTTAGGAATAGGATTTTAAGTTTAAGTCTTAGATCTACTCCTGATGTTATTGAGGCTGCTAGGATTTGGAATTTTCTTGTTAGCATTAAGAATAAAAATAAGGACATTACTGATGAGGTGTTTAATGACTTAATGGATACTGATGGCGAGTGTTCCTTCTGTTATTTGGTGGAGTTGGTCCCATGGTGGGACGGGTTTTTGGGATTGCAATAGAATGTGGTTTCAAATCTCTATTGTGCCAGTTTTTTGTTACTCTTGTGAGAAGACCTTTTGCTGCTGCCTGCTTCTCTAGTTTGCTCTTTTCTTTAGGTAGCTTGGGGGAGGACTTTCTGGATTGGTTGTTATGAGGTTTGATGTGCTATTAGTGGGCTTATAGGTAGTGTTTGGGGGAGTGTACTATGCCATCTGGAGTGTGCTGAAAGATGTGCCGTTTATGCTTGGTATGGTGCATTTATCCCATTTGCTACCTATTTGAACAAGTTTTAGTTGCCAAACCTGTTATTTTGATGCCTAGTCCTCCCTGTTATCTTTATTAACCATATATCTGTTTATTGTTGAGCTGATAGGTATTTTTGGTTATTGCATCTTGAGAGGATTCATATCTAGTTGTACTCTTTCCCCTATTTATGGTTTCCCACTGGGTTTTACATAGACAAGGGTTTTGAGGAGGCAACATATATGATGTGCTACACTGGCACCTCTCTTTGGATTCTGCTTGTTCAGATGGCGATTTATGCAGGTTTATTATGGCTTGCTTTCCCTATACTTAGTTTTGGTTAGAGGTTCTATTGGGATGGATTGGATGCTCTTGGTATTTTCCCTTTGTGGATTGTATTGAGGGTTGCCATGGATTCTGAAGTAGGACTCTTACATAAAACTAAGTGATGGATTCTTTTGGTGTGCCATTGAAGAGCAGAAGCTTGGTCCTCATCAATTGGGATTAAGTTTTGATTGGAGTTAGTATCTTTATCTACATTGGGTTTACTTGCTTTTTTGTATTAGTACTTGTTGATATGAGCATGGGAATTGTCCATAGCCATTATGTTATTTGATACCAAAGCTAGAAGTTTAGGGGTTTGTCCTTGCTTCTTAGTCTTTGTGTTTTTTGACTTTGTACTTTTCTTTTGTTTTTTATTGCAATTTACCTTTGGTAAAAAAAATGATCAAAATAAACCCTAGAATATAAATGGGTCGGACCTGAGCCCAAAAACAATGTCCAACAAAATGTGAAAAATTGATAAAAATGAAAATATCTCATAAAGTAAGGTGTTTCGGACCTCGAAATTTCTGTAACCCAACAAAGTTAGGTTACAGCTACGTTCCCCTCATTTTGGCCTTCGATTCGCCTAGTCCCACGCCTGAAACGGAATTCTACAACCCAAGTTATGACATTTTCAAAAAAGCACTTTTCTTCACGCGATATTGGGCTACCAAATACGTTTGGGCTCTATCTTCTACACTTTTACATCCATCAAACCTTCCAAACCAACCAAAATAGAATAAAATGGAAATTAAGCGGGAAAACCCGGGGAAAGTCTTAATAATACGGGCAAACCATGCCAAATCCGTGGAAATACAATTTCTACTTCGGTTTGATTGTTTTGATCAAGGTTTGGGAGTCTTTGTCAGGTTTCGGTTGGATTAACTGTGTTTTGACCAGGCTTAAATATTACAAATTAGGTGGTGAAGTAGATGTTGTCTTATTAGACAAGGAACATCGTGATGACACACAATCAAATGATATTAAATATATGAGTGAGATCTACCAACATTTATCTTTGTTTCATCAACAAAAAAATGACATTGATTTTTCTTAGGAAATCTACAAAGATGGATAATATACAAAACTAATGAATAAAACATAGCATCTATAAACATGTTCTTAACTATGCTAGGACTTTGAAAGGTCAAATAAAAAAGTTTCTCTTATATTAGAAGTTTAGTTTTTAATGTATAATTTAATTACACGACCTTGCAAGTTAGATTGAATGTTAGCTTATGGATACTTATTCTTAGGTTCACCATGATCACGTATTTTCTTAAATGAGTTATGTATATATTTTCATTGTCACTTACTAACTTAATAACTTTTAAACATGATCACACACATCCAAATACGACCTATGCGGGCTAAACCATTCGAAACCGACCAAAACTGACCAAACGGGAACTTAAACAGTAAAAACCGGAGAAAGTCTTAATAACCCGGTATAACCATCCCAAATCCGGGGTAAATGGATTTCCACTATGTTTTGATTGTTGTGACCATGTTTTGGGGGCCTTTAGCATGTTTTGGCCGGGTTTGGCTATGTTTTGACTAGCCTTGGAGGTTGCAAATTAGTTGGTGAAGTAATATTGTTTTCACTAAACAAGGAAATCATTAAGACACGTCGTGTATTGGTATTAAAGATATGAGTGAACTCCAACAACATTTATCATTGTTTGATCAAGACAAAAACGACATTCAAAGGTGGATAATATACCAAACGAATGAACAAAACTCAGTTGGCCACCAAGGTTCCACTAAGTGGTTTCTTTGGGGAAGGATTCCTGAGGTCTTGGGTTCAAGACCTGCCAAGGGCCTTTCAGGCGAAGCGGATAAGGAGACTAACATAACTAGGCGAAGGTTCGAAGAAGACATTCTTCCGCTTGGATGTCATTGCACGACTCGACCCACTAACCACTAACATCTCATGTAACCAACTCTTGCTTAACGATCCCGATACTTAGAAATGTCATATTAAATTTTTTGTCTATGATTGAAAAGTTAATTTATAATTTATTATTAATAACATGACATTACTAATATGATCGAAATAAACCCTAGAATGCAAATGGGTCAGACCTGAGCCCAAAAACAATGTCCCACAAAATGTGAAAAATTGATAAAAATGAAAATATCTCATAAAATAAGGTGTTTCGGGCCTCGAAATTTCCGTAATCCAACAAAGTTAGGTTACTGCTATGTTCCCCTCATTTTGACCTTCGATTCGCCTCGTCCCGCGTAAGAAACGGAATTCTACAACCCAAGTTATGACATTTTAAAAAATCACTTTTATTCACGTGATATTGGGCTACCAAATACGTTTGGGCTCTATCTTCTACACTTGTGCATCCATTAAACCTTCCAAACCAACCAAAATAAAATAAAATGGAAATTAAGCGGGCAAACCCGGGGAAAGTCTGAATAATACGGGAAAATCATGCCAAATCAATGGAAATACAATTACTACTTCGGTTTGATTGTTTTGATCAAGGTTTGGGAGTCTTTGTCACGTTTCGGTTGGGATTAACTATGTTTTGACCAGGCTTAAATATTACAAATTAGGTGGTGAAGTAGATGTTGTCTTATTAGACAAGGAACATCGTGATGACACACAAACAAATGATATTAAATATATGAGTGAGATCTACCAACATTTATCTTTGTTTCATCAAGAAAAAAATGACATTGATTTTTCTTAGGAAATCTACAAAGATGGATAATATACAAAACTAATGAACAAAACATAGCATCTATCAACATGTTCTTAACTATGCTAGGACTTTGAAAGGTCAAATAAAAAATTTTCTCTTATATTGGAAGTTTAGTTTTTAATGTATAATTTAGTTACCCGGCCTTGCAAGTTAGATTGAATTTTAGCTTATGGATACTTATTCTGAGGTTCACCATGATCACGTATTTTCTTAAATGGGTTATGTATATATTTTCATTGTCACTTACTAACTTAATAACTTTTAAACATGGCCACACACATCCAAATACGGCCGATGCGGGCTAAACCATTCGAAACCGACCAAAACTGAGCAAACGGGAACTTAAACTGTAAAAACCGGAGAAAGTCTTAATAACCCGGTATAACCATCCCAAATCCGGGGTAAATGGATTTTCACTATGTTTTGATTGTTGTGATCATGTTTTTGGGGCCTTTAGCATGTTTTGGCCGGGTTTGGCTATGTTTTGACTAGCCTTTGAGGTTGCAAATTAGTTTGTGAAGTAATATTGTTTTCACTAGACAAGGAAATCATTAAGACACACCATGTATTGGTATTAAAGATATGAGTGAACTCCAACAACATTTTCATTGTTTGATCAAGACAAAAACGACATTCAAAGGTGGATAATATACCAAACGAATGAACAAAACATCTCATGTAACCAACTCTTGCTTAACGATCCCGGGACTTAGAAATGTCATATTAAATTTTTTGTCTATGATTGAAAAGTTAATTTATAATCTATTATTAATAACCTGACATTACTAGTATGATCAAAATAAACCCTAGAATGTAAATGGGCCGGACCTGAGCCAAAAAACAATGTCCAACAAAATGTGAAAAATTTATAAAAATGAAAATATCTCATAAAATAAGGTGTTTCGGGCCTCGAAATTTCCGTAACCCAACAAATTTAGGTTACAGCTACGTTCCCCTCATTTTGGCCTTCGATTCGCCTCGTCCTGCGCCTGAAACGGAATTCTACAACCCAAGTTATGACATTTTCAAAAAAGCACTTTTCTTCACGCGATATTGGGCTACCAAATGCTTTTGGGCTCTATCTTCTACACTTCTACATCCATCAAACCTTCCAAACCAACCAAAATAGAATAAAATGGAAATTAAGCGGGCAAACCCGGGGAAAATCTGAATAATACGGGCAAACCATGCCAAATCCATGGAAATACAGTTTCTACTTCGGTTTGATTGTTTTGATCAAGGTTTGGGAGTCTTTGTCAGGTTTCGGTTGGGATTAACTATGTTTTGACCAGGCTTAAATATTACAAATTAGGTGGTGAAGTAGATGTTGTCTTATTAGACAAGGAACATCGTGATGACACACAATTAAATGATATTAAATATATGAGTGAGATCTACCAACATTTATTTTTGTTTCATCAACAAAAAAATGACATTGATTTTTCTTAGGAAATATACAAAGATGGATAATATACAAAACTAATGAACAAAACATAGCATCTATCAACATGTTCTTAACTATGCTAGGACGTTGAAAGGTGAAATAAAAAAGTTTCTCTTATATTGGAAGTTTAGTTTTTAATGTATAATTTAGTTACATGACCTTGCAAGTTAGATTGAACTTTAGCTTATGGATACTTATTCTGAGGTTCACCATGATCACGTATTTTCTTAAATGGGTTATGTATATATTTTCATTGTCACTTACTAACTTAGTAACTTTTAAACATGGTCACACACATCCAAATACGGCCGATGCGGGCTAAACCATTCAAAACCGACCAAAACTGACCAAACGGGAACTTAAACTATAAAAACCGGAGAAAGTCTTAATAACCCGGTATAACCATCCCAAATCCGGGGTAAATGGATTTCCACTATGTTTTTATTGTTGTGACCATGTTTTGGGGGCCTTTAGCATGTTTTAGCCGGGTTTGGCTATGTTTTGACTAGCCTTGGAGGTTGCAAATTAGTTGGTGAAGTAATATTATTTTCACTAGACAAGGAAATCATTAAGACACACCGTGTATTGGTATTAAATATATGAGTGAACTCCAACAACATATATCATTGTTTGATCAAGACAAAAACGACATTCAAAGGTGGATAATATACAAAACGAATGAACAAAACATCTCATGTAACCAACTCTTGCTTAACGTTCCCGGGACATAGAAATGTCATATTAAATTTTTTGTCTACGATTGAAAAGTTAATTTATAATATATTATTAATAACCTGACATTACTAGTATGATCAAAATAAACCCTTTTCTCTGACCTCTCTCTGAAACTTTCTCTCTCTAAACTTAAAAACCCTAAAGTATTTTATTAAGAATCATCATCTAATCTAGATCCAACCATGGGATCTTGAATTTTATTTTAGATTCTTGTTCTCCTTTTCATTATCTACAAATCCATATAACATTTTACCATAATTTTTCTCTTAATCACCAAAATAAATACATTTTATTAAGTGGGTTTTACTGTTTGGCTTATACCCAATTTTTAATCCGTTTCCTTAAACCATTTCCTAATATTTCATAACCTCGTACTAAATATAATGATTCATGTCTGATTTGTCATTAAACCCCATGGTTAATCCACCACCGGTGGTTAACCCTTCACCGGCGCCGGTTGTTCCTCCGCCGTTGAACACTCATGTTATGAAGAAGACACCTAAGTCATCATTAAAACCAATGAAAACCACTAGGACGATGAACCCAGATCCTAGGGTTACGATGAAACATGTTTCAGTTGAAACCATGTCTCAAGCATCTTCTCAGGTTAATTTCAAGAAAGGAGGATCACAAGGTGAGAATATTGGTGAAGATAAGGCTATTGTGATGACTGAGGCTGAAGTGGGGCTTGTTGATTCCACCTTAGTTTCAAATGGTGATGATAATTTGAATGATATGTTTCCAAAATTAAATAGTGTATATGCTAGTAGTAAGGGTGCTAGTAGTTCTAAGTTAGCTAACACTGTCACTATTTTGCCTAATGACAATGGTATGGGTGTTAATGTTAGTGTTACTAGTAACAATAATGTTAGTAATGATAATGGGGTAAGTAATGTTGAGGGTGCTAGTGGTAGCAATGTTGGTGTTCAGGGTATGCAGGGTGTAGTGATGCAAGGTGGTTCTTCGGCTAGTTAGAATAACTTCAAAAGTGTTGTTTCATTTAGTAATGCAGTTAAGGGTACGAAATCTTCTTATGATAATAAGCTTAGGAAAATTCCATGTATTGTGAACAAAGATGGTAAGAAAATGGTTGATATGGACCCGGTTATTAGTGAAGGCAGTAAGAGCTGGGGGCTTACTGTTGTTAGATATTTCGTTGGATTTAAGAAGAGTCATAGGGAGATAGTAAGTCAATTAAGGAGAATGTGGAGGGCGTATCAGCTAGAGGATATCATTGTCAATGAAGGGTTATACTTTTTCAAGTTTAAATCTAAGGATGGCTTACAAATTGTGATTGAGAATGGCCCGTGGCTTGTTGATCAGAAGCCACTGTTTGTTCAGCGATGGACTGCTGGTATTTGTTTTGACAAACCGGAACCAAGTAGAGTACCATTATGGGTGAAGATTTTTAATATACCGCTAAGAAGCTTGGAACAATGAAGGTATTAGTAGAATTGCTAGTAGCTTAGGAACTCCCATTGTTATGGACAAGGTAACTACTGCTATGTGTGAGAAAGGTAATGGGAGAGCGACATTTGCTAGAGTATTGGTTGAAGTGGATGCGGCTGATCGTATTTTAGATAAGGTGGAGATTTGGTACAATGAACTTGGAAGAAGTATGGAATTGAAGGTAGAGTATGCTTGGCAACCTCTTGTATGTAGTCATTGCAAGGTGTTTGGTCATAGTTTTAAGGGATGTAAGAATAGAGTGCTTAGTGATGCTGAAAAGGCTGAGACTCAAGTGCCGAAAGTTATGAGTAACAATGGAGTTAATGTCAGTGGTAATGTTAGTAAAGGATGGCAGTCTGTTTCTAATAGAAGAATGGTGAATAGTGTTACGGTTCCAGCTAAAGCCCAATCTAATCAAGCTCCGGCTAATACTTCCTAATATGCTAGAGGTGGGTTTAATAGGTCAAGAGGGAGTAATTCTTCGGCTAGAGGTGGGATGAGTGGCCGTGGAAGAGGGGGTGCTAATGGTCGTGGAGGTATGAATGGTAATCAGGACAGTAAGGATTGGGTGTTTGTTCCTGTTTCTGCTAAGAGTAATGACAATACTAAGACATCTGAGGTAGAGGGAAGTAAGAAGCAGAAGAAATCTGGTGGTGAAAATGTTAAAGTTATTGCTAATAAGAATTTTAAGGTCGGGAATAGGTTTAATGCTCTTTCGGAAGGGGGAATTGCTGATGTTCAAGAACAGGATTTACAGAATCCTAAGATCAATATAGATGTTGCATGTGATATGGGTCAGCCTATAGACGACAAGGTTGTTATGGAATGGCCTAAAGAAGTTCAAGGCTATTATAAGGAAAGGAGTGATTTTGTTATTAAGAAAAAGAAAGTTGAGGAAGTAACGAAGAAGATTAAAGATTTATCAGATGAGATTGAAGCTAGTAATAGGAGTGCTGAGTTTAATGCTTTTGAATATGCCAAGAAGAATGTTGATGAAGAAGTACAGAAGACCGGTGTTTCCCAAAGTCAAGCTTTTACTGTTGTGTATGAAAATGCGATTGGGAGTGGTAAACAACGGGTTCTGAATTTGGTATCAATGAGGCAAATGGCTGAGGTTGACCTTTTCTGGTTGTCGGGGATGCATTTCTCTGATGAGGTTAGGGATAAGTGGTCTGCTGGGATGGTTAAATACTACAAAGCTAAAGTTGCTGAGAAGAATGTTGAAGATGTTTCTAAATATGTGGATGCGATGGTGGAGGAAGTTAGTAATGACCCTTCTGCTCATGCTGAATTCATGGTCCAAGATACTGTCTCGGGTCCAGGTGAAACTAGTATGGCGAATGTATCTAATGATGGGAATGCTGGATCTTCCTCTTTGTCTTAATGGATTTAAAACTTGCCGCGTGGAACATTAGAGGTATGTATAATACTTCTAAACAAGAGGAGGTCAAGTTATTAATTAGGGAGAATAATTTAAAAATGTGTGCGGTTATAGAAACTCAACTTTGTAAGAAGAAGATGAATTCTGTTTGTGAGAATGTCTTTGGTCAATGGGATTGGGTTTCTAATTCTGTTGATAGTCCGAAGGGTTGTAGAATTTGTGTAGGATGGGATACTGATTTTATTAAGGCTGTTTTGTTATCTGTTATTGATCAGGTTATGCACTTTGAGGTATTGCTTGTTCATGATAGCAGAAAGTTTTATGTTTCATTTGTTTATGGTGAGTCAACACCTAATGATAGGAATAAGCTTTGGAAAAATTTGCATAGTCACTCGGGTTTTATTGAGCAGAAACCTTGGGTTCTTTTAGGTGATTTTAATGCTATTCTAAGTGTTGCTGAAAATTCTAAGGGTGATTTAGACAAAAATCACAGTATGCGTGATTTTAGGGATTGCATTGATAGTTTAGGATTGGAAGATCTGCCAATGAATGGTTTATTTTTTACTTGGGTTCAGAAAAGAATGGATCCAGAAAATGGTATTTTGAAGAAATTGGATAGGGTCATGAGTAATACTGAGTTTCTTGATATGTTTGAAATCAGTTTTGCTAAGTTCCTTCCATATGTTGTTTCTGATCATTGCCCGGTTTTATTGGTTATTAGTGATGTTAAGAAGGGTAGGAAGCGGGCTTTTAGATTTATGAATTATCTAGCTTATAAAGATGAGTTTCACAACATTGTTAAGGAGCATTGGGGAATTCATGTGGGTGGATTTTCTATGTTTGTCCTTGCTAAGAGACTTAAGGCCTTGAAGTATCACCTCAGAAATATGAATAAAAGAAATGGAAATGTTTATGATAAAGTTAAAATGCTAAGGATTGAGTTGAAAAATGTTCAAACTGATTTGGATAAGGATCCGAATAATGTGTATCTTAAAGAGGTTGAGATGGTGTTTAACAGTGCTTATAGGGAAGCTTTGATTGATGAAGAGAGGGTTCTTAAGCAGAAGGCTAGGGTTAAGTGGCTTAAGGAGGGGGATCGGAATAGTTCTTATTTTCATAAACTGATTAAGGGTTGTATGAAAAGAAGTAGGATTATTAGTGTGAAGAATGAAAATAGGGAAGAGTTCTTTGGTGATGCTGTTGCGGGGCAATTTGTTAATCACTTTCAGAATTTCCTTGGTCTTTGTGATGAAGTTTTCCCTATTGAGAATCCTAACGATCTTTTTGTCAAGAAAGTGGATCCTTTGGCTGCTTTTTATATGATTAGACAGGTTTCTGATGAAGAGATTAAAGCTGCAATGTTTGATATTCATGATGACAAGGCTCCGGGTCCGGATGGATACACAACCAAGTTTTTTAAATCTGTTTGGGGTGTTGTGGGCAAGGATTTGTGTGATGCTGTGAAAGAATTCTTTGCTAAAGGTAAGATGTTGGGTGAGCTTAACACCACTCTTATTTATTTAATTCCTAAATATAGTATTCCGTATAAAGTTACTGATTTCAGGCCGATTGCTTGCTGCAATGTTGTGTACAAGTGCATCAGTAAGGTAATTACTAATAGACTAAAGCATGTGTTAAAGGATACTATTAGTGCTAATCAGAGTGCGTTTGTGGAGGGTAGGTTGATTACTGATAATGTTATGTTGGCTCAAGAGCTGATATGTGGCTATAATAACAAGAACAAACCAGCTACATGTGCGTTTAAAATTGACATCCAGAAAGCTTATGATATAGTATCATGGGAATTCCTGGAATATATTTTACTGCAGTTTGGGTTACATAGTATTATGGTTGGATGGATTATGACTTGCTTAAAATCTGCTTCCTTCTCCATTAGTGTTAATGGGGAGTCTAATGGTTTCTTTAAGGCTCGTCGTGGACTCAGGCAGGGTGATCCTATATCACCCTACCTTTTCACTATTGTGATGGAGGTTTTCACATTGATGCTTAAAAGACAGATTAGGGAGGAAAAGAATTTTAAATATCACTGGGGTTGTAAGAAACTTGAGATTGTTAGTTTGTGTTTTGCTGACGACTTGATGATGTTCTGCCATGGAAACTTTATCTCAGCTTGTGTTCTGCGTAGAGCTTTGGATGAATTCTGTTTAGCTTCGGGTCTTAGACCAAGTATGGCTAAAAGTACGGTATACTTTGGGAATGTTGCTTGTAGGGTTCAGAATGATATTAGATTGGTTATGCCTTATGAAGTGGGAAGCTTACCTGTTAAATATCTAGGGATTCCCCTTGATGCCAGGAAACTTTCTAAATTGGATTGCAATGCTCTTGTTGATAGAGTCAAGAAGAGAGTAGGTGATTGGAGGAACAAAGTGCTTTCTTTTGCTGGGAGGCTTCAGCTGGTTCTATTCTTAGCTCTCTTACTACTTATTGGGCTTCTATTTTTAGTCTCCCTAAATGTATATGTGATGAAGTTGATAAACTGTTAAAAAATTTTCTTTGGAATGCTGATGGTAGAAAAGGTTATTGTCATAGTGTTTCTTGGAAGGAGGTGTGTAAGCCAAAAAATGAAGGTGGTCTAGGTCTTAAATCCCTCTATGATATAAATACTTCACTTATGACTAAACACCTTTGGAGTATTTTGACTGATAGGGATTCTTTATGGGTTAGATGGGTTAAATCTAAATGGCTTAAAGGAATGAGTGTTTGGACTGCCAATAGTAGGAGGCGTATTTCTTGGACCTGGAAACAAATTCTTAACTTGAGGGATAAGTTTAGAATGTTTGTGAAGGTTAGGATTAGGAATGGGCATACTTGCTTTTTCTGGTATTATAATTGGAGATGTGTACCTCCTCTTTGTAGTTTGGAATGGGCATACTTTAAACCTCAAAAATAACCTAATTAAGCTAAAAAGTATTTTTTAAAATTTTAGAACCAAATAAACTATTTTTAAACACTTAAAAACTATTAAAATCAATTAAAATTTAAATTAATTCTATAAAATAATTGAAAAGCCCTAAAAATATTTGGAAAGTTACAAAATTCCTAATTAAGTGTCTACAATCTAGGAAAAATGTAAATACTAAAAAAATCAGACTTTTAATTTTTAGTAATAAAATAATATTAAAATATTCTAAAAAATTCAAAGTTTATAAAAAAATTCTAAAAAATTACCAAAAATCTAGAATAATGTAACTAGGACAGAAATGCAATCAAAAGTTTCCAAAACCTTTTTAATAATTTTATATTAAATTCCAAAGTTGGTTAAAAACCGTAAAATCATATAAAATCAAAAAATTAGCTAAATTGAAAACTTAAATGGCTGTAAACCTCGAAAATATAGTTAAAAAACTAAAAACTATTTTTCCAGATTTTTAAAATACTTTTTCCTATTTTTTATCTACTTTCTAAAATTTAAACTTAAAATAATCCTAGTAAATTAATAAAACACGTGAAAAATAAATTTTTTGAACCAAAAAGTCCTAAACCTAAATAAGTACAAAGGAAAAATGCTAGGTTGTAAAAATCTAAAAGGAATAAGCTGAAATCAGCTTATAACTAAGCTGTTAAGTTAAATAAGCCAAAAACAAATACTCCTTAAGTAATAAAAGTTCCAAGTGATAACCAGTCAAAGACCCTAGGGCAACTGGTTATCACGTTGGAGTGTGAGAGGAGTGGTGCAGGTTCGAGTCCTGGCCACGTCCTTTTTACAAAAACTTTTTTTTTCTTTTTTTAAACTTTAAAACTCAATTACAGTAACCCTAACTCACTCCAAAACAATCTTTTATATCAAGAACAAGCTAGAATCAAGCTACCAGGATCAAAACAATGCCCAGTTAGGCATTGTGTTACTGATGAACACAAAAGTGAAAAAAACGTATCTTCACAAGTGAAGATAGAACAAGAGGGCTTGTTCAGTGAGATTTGTTGCTATTTGATGGACAATGGGGGCACCCCTACACTCAATTTGAGTGTAGGGAGTCAAATATACCACAAAAAACACAAGCTTTTAGCAAAATTAAAGCTCAATTTGCACAAAGTGTTACTGATAAGGCTACTAAAGGTCTGTGAGTATTTTGCTGATGCAACTTGCACAAAAGGGATTTTCAAATGCCAATTTCTTGCATACCAGTGTACCAAATCACATAAAAGCAATTACAAACCCTTCTTACCAACTAGAATAAGCAGATTTCACAAAATGTTGGACAAAATATGCTAAAACAAGGCAGATTGGTTGGTTTACTGAATTTGACTGTTTATACCAAAGATGTAGCATGCAAACTTTGAAAACCTATCCAATGGTAACTAGAACAACACACTTACACTAAATAAACCAAAGAGAGTGTGAGTGAGTGGTTTATAACAGGTTTACAAACTTTTAATCCTATTAAATCCCTAAACCCAAACACCCTTTTAATTTCAGAAACCAACTTTTTTCAAACCAAACACCTTTTAAACCTAATCAAACTTGTCCTAATGACCTATAACATGCATACTAACATCTAACAAGAATAAATCAATAAGTTAAATGAACAAATACCAGGTTTTTCACAAATTCCACAAAATCAAACAAATCACATACAAAACTTGAAAACAATAGAGATCAAGGTTTATACCTTGTGGGACCCACATCCAGGCCCCACTATGGCAGCAATGCCATCTCCCATCAGCTTATAGTTGGGCTTATGGCTTATAGAACAAGTATGCTAGTAGAGAGAGATGCTGGTGGTGGTCAAAAGGTACACACACACCCAATATGTTTTCAAAAAGGATGAGATTATATGAACCTGCTAAGAAAGAAAAGAAACATAAGGGTGAGGTGTTCACAAGTCAAATAAGCTAATAAGCCAGCTTATCAGTTAAGCTGCCTATGGCTTATTTGACAAAAATAAAAAACTGATTTTTAATTTTTTGAAAATCTTGACAATAATTAAATCAACAAACCAATTGAGTTTCACTTGAGCTTGATATTCAACAAGAATATCAGGCTCATATGATCAACTTAAAAAGCTTGGACAGTAACTTAAGAACTAAATAACTTGAGTTTTCAAAAATAAACAAGGACTGAAAATGAGGTTTCAACTTCAAAACTTAAAGATGCAATGGAAAAGTAAATGGCTCTTGTTCTTTTTCGTCACAACAAACACCAGTTTCATTAACTTGAAAGGGATTTACACTTGCTTGACCAAGGAAAGAGAAAACAAGAACAAGAACTATGCTAAGTATTATGTGTCCTTATATAGGGACTTACAAGATTCTAGAAAGCAGAAAAACACTAAACCCTAATGCTTGTTGAATTCTAGGAATACCCTTACTCGAATCTCAGCATATCCTTCAAAGATGCTGAATTTGAATTCAACTTTGGATGCCATGTGATGATTTTTTGGCTGTATGTTGATGCAAGCTGGATAAAAAATGATCTTGGCCATCAAAAGGAGTCTTTGAGAACACGAAAATGTCATGAGTCATTGATCCTCTGTCCTCAGTTTGTCTTCAAGCTCAATTTTGGGTCAGGGGAGGGTTGGAGAGCCATGTGGGGATGAGGGTGACATTTTTGGGAGTTGGGTTTGGGTTTAGGGTGGGTTTAATTATTGATCTGGAAAGATTGGGCATAAAACCCTTTGTTTTAAAGTTAATTGGGTCTGGAAAATTAGGGTTTATGTGGGATTAAAGGGTTGTTTTAATTTGTTTTTGGGTTAATGATTTTTTAAAATTGTGTTTAGGAGGGAAGGAATAATAAATAGGTTTATTAATCTGGTGGATTGGTGACGTGGTGAGGGGGTGGATGGTGATTGGTGGAGGAGTGGAAGTGGGTGACGTGGAGGGTTCTGGTTGGGTGGTGTGAGATTGTTGTCTGGGCAGATTAGGTCCCCCAACTCTCTTAACTTCTTCAATTTGTATAAAACAGCCTAATTCCCCTTTTTCTTTGAAAACAACTTTGGCTGAGTTGTCAAAAATGGCACAAAGACTTTTCAAAGTTTATCATAAGGACTTTAAATGAAATTTCTTCAATCTTCAAGGGCTTAACTTGTCATGTCTTCGTTCTTCAAGGTTTTGACTTGTTTGTTGACTTCTTGGAGGACCAATATTGACAATTTAGTTTTGTTGAGGGACTAAATTTGCCAATTCTTCAAAGTTAAGGGTCCTTTTTGTAATTTTGACAAAGTTTAGGGACCAAACTTGTAATTATGAGGATAAAAGGGTATAAAGTGTCAATTCTTCCATATTGGAGGAACCTTCTTCATAATTCTTCAGATCTTCAAGGGTTTTCTTTGGAAAATTCTTCATTAGGGCTTGGTTCATTGTGCGGCTTCGTTCCCCGTGTTCGTTTTTGCATGATTCTTGTGATCTTTTGTCATATTCTCAATATCCGAACCTAAAATACACAAGCAACAAACACAAGCATATATTTGGCATTTTTCATGATATTTAATACATTTTAAGCCCATTTTGGACGATGAGACTATGTATAAAAGCAGTCTCATCAGTTTGCAGTATTGATTATCCTATTTTAAACCCATTGTCGTGCCCTCACGCAATGCTAGAATAAAGTATCGTAGCATCTCCAAAATTTAATTTTATTCACTTTATTGAATGATAAACTAGCTACACTACTACTATTACTACTACTTGCGTTTTAGACATAATGTATGATTTTCATCGCAAAATGGGACGTTTAGGTTCATAGAATAAGAACACGTGAATGCTTCGTTAGAAATAATTTCATCGTCCTCGATTTTCACCCCAATTCCATGCCAAGCATGTAACGAGATCATTGTCATTATAAGTTAGTAATGCTAACACTACTCATATGCCGTAATCACGTACTTATCCTCCCATTATTCCTAAGTTGTATCTCTTATATTTTATTTTGTCTTGAATGTTTCACGAGGATACATTGTTTGACTTATGCGATAATAGAGATTTAGGTCTAAAAATAGAGTCCTAACGGTGTAACCAAGACCATCAAATCAATAACCCCTCCCAATAGACAACGATGTCAAAAAATTAAGTCGACAAGAAGGATCGATAAACACGGTTTTATAACGGTTTTCAACATGAGACTTATTACCAAGACTTTTATACGCCCCCTAACGGAAGGGCCTTATTATCTTTGGTTTACCTACATCTTTTATTCAACTTCGCCATGAAGCTTTTATTATGACTTCGGTTTTGCCTTGCCTTTTATTATCCGCCTCATCGGTAGTTTTATTAGCCAAAGACGTATATCCACACGCTAAGGCGAATTTTGGATCTTTAAAGCTTCGAAGATTAAGGCTTGATTCACTTTCAATTTTGCATAGATTTTTCGGCCTTGTGGGGCTTCAAATTGTTTGCTTGATTTAGGTGAGCACTTGAAATCTTATTATTGGGTGAAGCTTTTGATTATTCGGGTGCCAATACTTCAAAACCGTGACGCTGGCGATACCTTAATGTCTCCCCAATTTAATTACACGGAAGCTACTAGAAAAGACTAGAAACCCAACAATCCTAACTAAACCGCTAAGTCAATATTTATTAAGCAAAAAATATTTACATGCGAAGGGAGAATAAGCAAACAACGAGAACACATGAGTTTTTGAAAGAATACGAGTACTCTACGTTTAGCATAGTAACTTATAATCAACCCTATCATTTCTCGTCCTCATTTAAGAGACTTAGCCTAATGTGAAGTTAAGGAATCAAAGCTAAGTGCTCAACACGCACGGTCGAGTAAAAAATTACTCTTATTCTCGCCATCGGAAAATCTACATTCGTGTCTTCAAACACTTATAAAACATGAGAAAAATTTTAAAATTTGGCAATTTTTAGCCTTATTTTGCAACAAAATGATAACAAAAAGATGAAATTTTGGAAAGTGTGAAGCTTTGGCAAGGCAAGTATCTATTCACCCCCCCCCCCCCCCCCCCCCATACTAAAGTTAAACATTGTCCTCAATGTTTCGAGTCTAGGGGTGCAAATACCCCCATACTAGAGACGTAGTCGAATGCCCAATCTAGCATGGAAAGGGTGTAACCAAAAAATTAATAGCCGTTTATGAGGTGTGCTAAAAACCTAAGGTTAGAACATCAAAAGGATATATCATGGATATTGAGAAAGTCTTCGAAGCAAACGATCGAGTGCTCTCATAAAACGAACACGAGAGGCTCCAATCCTGAAGATCATGATCATCTAAAGTTCACAAGTCATAAACAACCACGGAACAAAGGTTGGAAGGGCACAAATCCCCACACGTTAACTACATTAGAAAGCGATAATATGTACATAGGATAAGCATGGGACTCCCCCACGAGGCACCTCGTTTTTTATTACCGAGTCATGAGCTCGACTCGATCCCCTCAACACTAATTATCATTGGGGAAAGTGATTTGGTCGAGGTAGTTCAAGGATAGAACTTCCCCGCCAAAGTAGTGCTTCAACCTATGTCCATTCACCTTGAAGTTAGGACCATCATCTTGAGCTAGATCGATGGTCCCATACGGAAACACTTGAGTCACGGTGAATGGACCGGACAAACGGGATTTCAACTTACTGGAAAAGATTTTTAATCTTGAATTAAAAAGTAAAACTTGATCCCCAATGTTAAAAACCCGGTTTTTAATTTTTGAATCATGCCACTTTTTAGTTTTTTCCTTATAAATCAATGAATTTTCATAAGCAATGTCTCTCAATTCATCCAATTCATTTAATTGCATTTTCCGGTGTTTTCCCGCGGTCTCCATATCATCATTACAATGCTTTAGGGCCCAATAAGCCTTGTGTTCTAATTCGATAGGCAAATGACAATTCTTTCCATACACAAGCTTATAGGGAGTGCACCCAATGGGCGTCTTATGAGCGGTCCTAAAGGCCCATAAAGCATCGTCTAACTTATCCGACCAAGTTTGTCGGTTTTCCCCTACGGATCTCTCCAAGATCCTCTTCAAAGCTCGGTTTGAAACCTCGAATTGCCCACTCGTTTGTGGGTGATAAGCCGTAGAAAGCCGATGTGTAACCCCATATTTCCTTAGGACCCTTTCGAATTGGTCGTTACAAAAATGGGTTCCACGAACGCTTATGATCGCACGAGGGGTTCCAAACCGAGAAAACAAGTTTTTCTAGAACTTGACTACCACACGAGCATCATTAGTGGGCAATGCTTTGTCCTCCACCCACTTAGATAGGTAGTCAACCGCAATAAGGATGTACTTATTACCACGAGATGATGGGAAAGGCCCCATAAAGTCTATACCCCAAACGTCAAAGATCTCACACACTTGGATGATATTTTGTGGCATTTCATCTTTTTGTGAAGCTTTTCCTTGTCGTTGGCATGCATCACACATCTTCACAAGATCTTGTGCATCTCGGTAAATAGTAGGCCAAAAGAAGCCGGCATCAAACACCTTCTTAGCCGTGAGATTAGGACCGTGGTGACCACCCGTGGGTCCCTCGTGACAAGCTCTAAGGATGTTAGAAGCTTCGGTGCCAAATACACAACGTCGGATGATGTGATCTGCACAAGTTCGAAACAAGTAAGGGTCGTTCCAAAAGTAGAACTTGACGTCACGAAATAATTTTCGTTTTTCTTGAGTCGTCATACCCTTAATGATGAAGTTACCCACATGGTAATTTGCAAAGTCCGCAAACCATGGGGTGGAAGATCAAGCTTAGAATTTACTACACCAAGTGTCTCGAGCGGAAATGTTTCGGTGATTTCCTTGGGCTCATAAACACTTTGGTGAGGATCTTCCAAACGAGAAAGATGATCGACCGCTAGATTCTCGGCTCCTTTTTTGTCAACGATGGTGTGATCAAATTCTTGAAGGAGGAGAATCCACCAAGGAATCTAGGCTTAGCATCTTGCTTTGCCATTAGATACTTGATAGCCGAATGATCCGTATACACTATGCATTTCGTCAAGACGAGATAAGGTCGAAATTTCTCAAATGCATACACCACGGCAAGGAATTCCTTTTTCGTTGTAGTATATTTTAGTTGAGCTTCGGTCATCGTCTTTCTAGCATAGTGAATAGGCAAGAAGTTCTTTTCATGACGTTGCCCCAAAACGGCCCCAATGGCGTAATCACTAGCATCACACATGAGCTCAAAGGGGAGGTTCCAATTGGGAGCAACAAGAATGGGAGATTCGGTAAGTTTCCTCTTAAGGATTTCAAAGGATCACACACAATCTTAGTCAAATACAAAACGTGCCTCTTTTTCAAGAATATGTGTAATGGGTCGAGAAATCTTCGAAAAATCCTTGATGAATCGACGATAAAAGCCCGCGTGGCCTAGGAAACTCCTTAATCCCTTAACGGTTTTGGGATGAGGTAATTTGGCGATGACGTCTACCTTAGCTTGATCTACCTCAATCCCCGCTTTCGAGACCTTGTGCCCTAAGCCGATTCCACTCCTAATCATAAAATGACACTTTTCCCAATTGAGCACAAGGTTGGTTTCCTCACAACGTTTCAACATTCTCTCAAGGTTCGACAAACACGAAGTGAACGAATTACCAAACACGGAAAAGTCATCCATGAAGACTTCCATCGTCTTCTCGATCATATCATGAAAAATAGCCATCATGCACCTTTTAAAGGTTCCCGGTGCATTGCAAAGTACGAATGGCATTCTACGATAGGCAAACGTTCCATATGGACACGTAAACGTAGTTTTTTCTTGATCACGAGGATCGATGGGAATTTGGAAGTAACCGAAAAACCATCTAAAAAGCAATAGAAATCGTTTCCCGCAAGACGCTCCAACATTTGGTCCATGAAGGGCAAGGGAAAATGGTCTTTTCGAGTGGCTTCATTCAACTTACGATAGTCAATGCACACTGTAGAATATTGATAACCTATGAATCTATGAAGGGGTTTGTTGATTTCTAGAGAGAGAAAGTTAGAGAGAGAAAGTGAGAGAAACTATGTGTTATTTCAATAAATGAAACTAGAAAAGTGACAACAACCAACCCCTTTCCATGGTGGAAAGGGGTATTTATACTTCCAAGCTACATGGGCTTGGGCCGGTCCATGACAAGCCCATGGACCGGTTCTTACTTAACTTAATAAGCAACTATTAACTATTTGTTAACTACGAGCTATTACAACATTAATAATATTGTGGAGTGACCGATACTTCTAATATACGTAAAAACGTATTTCTAACAATAATCTCCCCCTAAGGGAGGTCACTCCACGTTACAAAATTCTAAACCTAGCATACTATACTAAGTCTTCGTTCTTTAGCTCGTAGTCTTTTCTTCTTTTCTTTCTTTTGTTGTGAATATGTTGGTTTGATCTTTTTTTGGCTTTGGCTTGAGAGCATTGTTCTTTGGCCTTTCACGTGCGATCTTTGCCTCTCTTGTGAATTTGCCTCCTCGTGACTCCATGTTCCACACACTTATGTCTTTTTGTTGAATTCTCGAAAGTTTCAGAGTTTGGTACAGCAGAAGACTTTATCTTGTACTTTCTTGAATTTTTGCTAAACTTTGATGCAGAAAGACATAAGCATGTGGGAACGACTTCTACAGGTACACCGCAACACCACCGTCTTCACTGGTACTCAGCAACGCCACCGTCTTCAACAGGTACACAGCAACGCCACCGTCTTTAACAGGTACACAGCAACGACACGAATAAAATGGCTTTGAACATTTTATTCTAATTCGGTAGCATTTTACCTCCGGTCGGTGAAGACCGTTGGACGATATTAGATATCGTACCCGTGACGGATAGTTTCAATTAAGTAACTTCCTGACAGGATTTCGCGGGTAAACCCGTTCTCTTTATTCGACCGTCCAAAGCTGACTGCGAACATAAAGAGTGAATCACTTGGATAAATTATCCTTGTGATTTGAAGCCGTCAATTCATGAAACCTGGAACAAGTGAATTTCAATTATGATTTTCACCATCGTTGCTTTCCAGTTGTCACGAGCTCAATTCATAAAGAATCTTGCACGTCACCTACCAAGTGCTGTTTGATGTTAACACTAGAAGGATTTCCACTCGTCACTGTGGTCAATAAAGAGTCACTCTGAGTGTTCTGGCAAGATCATATGATAATGCGAAGAGGCCTGGAATGAGTTTAAGTTCAATTAAGAATTAAACCACTGTTACCTTCCAGTTTTTCACAAGATTGGTTCTAAAAGAACCGCACGTGTAACCTACCATGAGCTTGTTTGATGTTGGCTCAAGCAGGATTTCCATCTTCATTGTAATACTTGCGTATTACTCGGATGTTCTGGCAATATTACAGGAATACTGCGTAGGACTCATGAAAATCTCTTACTTTTCACAGTGTGTGAGAAAGCAAGGAATAAATGGAAAGTGTCCTAATGAGACTTTTGATGATCTCTTGGCTCTAGAATCGATTGTGCGTTTTGATTTAGTGAGCGATGGCTGGAGAGGAGTGCCACCTTTTCAATACCAGTCTATTCGGAGTGAATAAACCAATAGATAACGTGTTGATCTCCGTGTGATTAAAACAAATACCTTTTGAGAGATCTTTGAGTTAGCTAGGAAGGGTTGTGCATTGCATCACTGGGTCCATGATGTCTTTCTTCAATACCGAGAATCATTAGCAAAAATGACCTCAATACCATATGTATTGACCCGGTTTCTGCCTAAAGTTGTAAGGAGGGCTTCTTTCTTTACACCCTTTATCTTTACAATTCTTTTTCATTCTTCAACCCCTTCAATGCTTACCAATACGTCATCACTAGCACCTTGTTGTGATTGTTCCAGTGCTAGCTTAAGTACTTGGTCGGCATTCAGCTACGTTCACATTCTTTCTCCATCTTTCCTAGGACTTCTAATTCTATCTAGGGAATTGTCCTTGGGAAGATTCCATCGGCTCTGATGAATCATTGGACTAAACCTATTCCTACCACCCTTTTGTCACCACATCCGTCGTGAATTAAGCGTGTTTTTGGAAGGAATTGCCACCATGAAAAATCATTGAAAAATCACCTAAAGTACTTGTGATATTGAAATAAAAAGTTTTGTACCTTAGGTGTTTTGTTCATCAAAAACGCTCCCCCTTAACACGTGCTTTACACATATTAAGATGGATTATCGTTAAGTCTTTTTCATCTTTTAGCCAAGTATCACTTAAGTCTCCTTAATCCCATTTTCTCCCCTTATCCAAAATGTTAACCATTAATATTTGGGATATTGAATGGATTAACCGGTCTTTGGGTAAAAATGAAATTGATGTTTGGCCATAGAACAAGTTATTGCTCCCCCTTAAGTTAATAAGGGATAGTTGTAGTGCTTTAGTATGATATATTTTGAAAGATTTAGAATCTCGTGAGAAATTCTTGAAAAATTATCATACCTTAACATTACATCAAGCTATTAAAGCACATTATTCACAAATATACATATTCACAATTGAAAACCAATATAAAGTGGACCTGAAGTGTACGACCCATTAGATGGATCGTTGCAGTAGCTTGTGGTGCACTAAATATGGTCTTCCACCAACGAACCTTTCCAAGCTCCTCATCAATCTACGTTCACGGAGCTTTTGATCAATCTTCTTGATCACGTACTTTGCCATCTGCCGGTAACCCGGATGCCAATCCTCCGTCATTTCTGGCAAAGTCCCACCCGAGTTCAGACGCTCCAACTTTCCTCTGACTTGTAGAAGAGTCCCATCACTGTACTTATGGAGCTCACCCACCCTCATAAACTTCATCAAACCTCGACTGTTCAAGTAGAAAATGCTGTAATTCGGGACAGAAATGCCGGTATAGGGACATCTTTCTACATGTTGAGGTAGCACTTGATTCACTGGACGGGTGAGGTTAAGCTTCCTTTGATAGCTTTCGACTCCCAACTGAAGATCTTCAACTCTTGTCTTGATGACAACGCTTCGTGTGAACATACGAAGTGCTGTATTCAAAGCAATCAGGTCTTCACGAGGAATATGTGTGAGTTGATCTCGGGTCATCAGAAGCAGCATATCTTCGATATCCTCAAGGCGAATGATGGAAAAATCTCCCTGCTGGATTTTGTATTCCCTGTCATCCTCCCTTTTCAAACGAATCTCCGTCACATGATAATAGCCGTTCTTGGCTTTAGTTTTCAATCCTAAAATGCTGGAGATGCGGATATCGGATCTAACAATACTTCCAGAATTGACTAGGCAGCAACCCCTGTACGCCCTTCGAACTCGTTCGTCCCAATGAGATGCACCTATGACAGCATACATATCATAATTACGATTTATCTTTGGGACCCAGAGTCGGTTTACCTTTTCCTCGATAAAGGGTATTGTCCCCCAGTTGGCAGCTTTCAGCAAGGTCAGGGAGGTTGCGTACTTTGATGACCCCTTCAGTAGATACACAAGATCATTGGTGACTAAGAAGTCAAGAGCAATCTGATTATCTTGAGAAGGATCCATTGGAGGTGGAGCTCTTTCTGATTCATGAAGTCCTGGCCGTTGAACGGTATTCAGAGCCTTCAGGATCTCATCGGCATAATACTCGAACTCCATTCGGGTTAACCGGGTTTTGGCACGAAGTCTCTTATCTTTCAGCGCTTTCTTCACCAAGGATGGAGTAACCGAAGTCTTATACTCATGAGCAAAAAATGCACATAAGTCAATCGGACTTCGGATACGGAGATACAACACATCTTTGTCAGCGTCTGTGATCGGATCATATTGTGCTGCTGCCGTGATCCAAGCCTGTGGTGGTGCAGTCTCGTCTATCTCCAACGTGTCTGCCCAGTCTCGTGTGCTTGGTTCAGGAACCGTAGATTGTTGTGCTTGTTGTAGAGGAGTAGAAGTGCGAACATCTGCTGGTTCTGATTCAGGCATTTCAGCAGTGTCGTGAACGGGTGAGTGTTGTGCAGCTTCGGGTTCTGTTACTGATTCTGCAATCACAGGAGCAACAACAACAGAACTAATGGGGTTAGTGGTAATAGGTAAAGATACAGCGATAGAGGTACCGGGAACTGATGACGCTGTAGTGGCATTCACATCGTGGCGCCACTTTGTTCGTCTTGATTCCGATGATGTTGATTTGTCCTTCTGCGCTGCATCTTTCTTGGACTTGGTTCCAGTCTTAGCAGTTTTCTTGGAGCTGGTAACCTTGTCTCCCTCTTTAGGCTGTTCACCCCCATCATCATCCTGATTGTCATCCCCGTTACTATCCCTAGCACTCTCCTCATTCCCATCACCACCATCATCGCCATCATCATCATCCTCATCCTCGTCATCATCATCCTCATCCTTATCCTCATCATCACCATCATCGTCATCCTTTTCCTCTTCTTCTCCTTCTTCTTCCTCTTCCTCTTCACCAGTACCCTCTTCCTGCTCACTTTCTTCCCTTTCTTCTTCAGGTAGAATGTGATAAGGTACCACACTTCCAAACGTTTTGAATAACCTATCATCCTCCATGATAGCATCATTCAGGGATTTGTATAGAGCCCGTTGAATCCTAGACTTATCAAATGATCCAAGTTCCACCATACGAGCCTTAAGGATCTTCTTCAATTCAAAATCCGTCAAGTCATAAGCAATCTTGTAGGCGGATTCTGAAGGATTGGATGACTTGATCAACAAGTTATCAGCTGCTAGCGTCTTCAATTCATCACGCAGTTTAGGCATAAAGGATTCAACGAATTCTTGCACTCTTTCTTCCACAAAGGCTTCAAGTGCTTCTTTTTGCTCTTTGTATTTATCCCTCATCGCTTGAAGTCTGGTGATACGTGCAGCATGCTTATCAGCCTCAGCCTGCTTAACCCGAGCTAGTTCTTCTGCATGTGCTTTTCGAGTTGTCTCCATATCTGCAGCGAACCTAGCAATCATCTCCTCTTGGGCTTTCCTAGATGCTTCTTCACTTTGAGCTCGTCTTTGTAACTCTTGGCGAAGTTCATCCATTTCTCGTTATCCACATGTTTATCCAACAGTTCGGCCATCACCAATGCATCCATTATAGATGTTGCAGAGCTGCTCTGGGTTGATTGAAGAGGCTTGGTTGTTACTGCGGTACTAAGGATGGGAATTGTAGGTGGTGGAAGAAATGGTGTTGAAGTCGGTCTGGTTGGTAAGGGTTGGATTTGTGGAGGTTGAGTTGCTAAAGGTTGAGTTGACATCATGATCGTAGCAGCAACAGACTCCTTTTCCACACTTGCTGAAATAGGGATGGATGGCTCCTTCGAAGTGGAATAATGTTCAGGTGACCCAAACTCATCAACATCATCTGGTTCCACATACTCATCCTCAACATCTACCCTTGCACCTGAACCACTACCGCCAGTATCTTTCCTACTCCTTTGAATTGCTATCTTCATCATTTTTCTCTCTGTCTTGTCAAGAGCAGGATCAACAACGTCTTCTTCGTCACGTAGACGCATCTCATCAGCCTTACCCTTTCCCTTCTTACCCTCTGTCTTCTTCTTCTTGGTTTCGGGTTCAGGTAACGCAGCTGGTTGTTTGTGTTTACCTTTACTCTTAACCGTTGTAGACGAGTCTTCTCCAGTCTGAAGGTTTGCTTTCAGCTTATTGATTTCTAGCTGCAGTAGCTTGTAATCAGCAGAACCCTTAATTTTATCAGTCAGAAGGTAATGAGGAATAGGACCCGGAATCACACCAATAGAAGGTCCTTCATGCCTCAGATCCACAGTATCATCAGCTTCTTCAGTGTGATAACGACTTGCTGCACGCCTATCAATAGTAGCATCATGTTTCATAAAATAATTAATGATAAGCTTGATAAACCTTGGACAAGGAAAGAAATTTGTCTTCAGCTTCTTGTTATAGAAGAGTTGAAAGGTGAATTCTTCCCATATCAACAATGCATAATCTGCATTTGCAGCTTTGTACATGCCATAGAACAGGTTTATTATAGGACTGCGCAGAGCATCATGGCCACTCGTTTTTGGTGTAAGACATCTACTGAGAATACCCATCAATGCTCTCCAAGGTTGTCCTACTTTAGCAGTCGTAAACTTAGACGCAACTCGTATTTCCGGACATCCAAGAGCGTCAAATAACTCCATGAGTTCATCTTTAGTAGGATCCCTCGAGAATGACATGCCTTTGGGTGTATCCCGTATACCAAGAATCTTACGGAAGTCTGAAACTGTGAGTGTCTGCTGCTTGTTGTCGATGGTGAAGGTGATCTTGTTTGAAGTGATTTCCTTGGTAGCCCAAAATTCATACATATACTCATAAGGCACCGATGCACTACTTCTCAAAGCATTCTTAAAATGGGATTGATCAAGGATCGCAATGGCTACTTTAAATCCATGGTGAGTGGATTTTGAGATTTGCTTCAGCCGGTAGTTGTTGGGTATAAACTTAAGGGTTCGTGCTTTAGCAATATCGGCTTCTCTAGAGTCTTGGATTGCTTGTACTGTTGGATTAGTCATTGTATCTGCTTAAGATAAGACATGAAAGGTTGATGCACAAAAACATATAGATATATATATCATTCTTACTTCTAAGCATAACCCATTTCATAACATAATACAACAAGTACATATAACATGCAAACAATACTAATCAAACAATTCTTCATCCGGAACTTTTCCTCATTCGGAACTTCTTCATTCGGAACATTCCTTCATTCGGAACTTCCTTCATCCGGAAGTTCTTCATCCGGAACTTCCTTCATTCGGAAGTTCTTTATTCGGAACTTCCTTCATCCGGAACATTCCTTCATTCGGAACTTCCTTCATCCGGAAGTTCTTCATTCGGAACTTCCATCATTCGGAAGTTCTTCATTCGGAACTTCCATCATTCGGAAGTTCTTCATTCGGAACTTCCTTCATTCGAAAGTTCTTTATTCGGAACTTCCTTCATCCGGAACATTCCTTCATTCGGAACTTCCTTCATCCGGAAGTTCTTCATTCGGAACTTCCATCATTCGGAAGTTCTTCATTCGGAACTTCCTTCATTCGGAAGTTCTTCATTCGGAACTTCTTCATTCGGAAGTTCTTCATTCGGAACTTCCTTCATTCGGAAGTTCTTCATTCGGAACTTCCTTCATTCGGAAGTCCTTCATTCGGAACTTCCTCATTCGGAAGTTTTTCAGAAAAAATCCTTCATTCGGAAGTTCTTATCCTTGTTCATCCGGAACATCAAAACACATTCTAAGAGGATTAATTCTAAACGCGTTTGTGAATTTCTAAGGCATTCTAAAGCATTTAAACATCATATCATACTCATCCGCACAAAACCCACCACAAATCTTAATCAATTACTGTTCAATTAGACGCAAAAACCCTAATTAGGACTTAATCTAAATTAAACGATTCATTTACCAGGAGATAGTGAAGAATTAGACGAATAATGAGTTTAAATGTTGATGTTATACCTTATTAAGCGAATGAACAGGATGGAATGATTAATAATCAAGTATTGTGAGCTTGTGTGTTTGTTTAACAATGGCGGCAAGTGGAATAGATAAACAGTGAACAGGAAAAAGGGGGGCGGGGGGTTATATTTGACTAGGTCAAATTTTTTGACAAGTTTCAATACATATCACCTTTAGTCCCTACATTTTCTCATTCTTTTCCTTTTTGTCTATAATTTTTCATTTTTCTTATCCCTTGTTTAACTTACACACAACTTAGCAAACGCAATCTATTAGCATATCTCCAAAATCTAAAAGCAATGCCTATCACTTAGAACGAACACAAGTCGTTTTCTAAAGCAATACCACTCAATTACCATTTAGCCATTAATTTTTCACAATCACTTTTGAAAATCAATTTAATGACGAAGATGATTTTACTATTTTCTCCCCCTTAAACGATGACCCGTTTTCTATTTAAAGAGCTGTAGTCATTGTTTAAAGAGTCAAATAGTGATGAAAGCATTTCCAATTTATATCTTGAAAAAGTTTGATTCGTGGTGTCAATAAGATTTCTCTTATTTTAACAAATTAATGCACTGAGACGTACACAAATTCGTGTTAGACCAAGTTGTAAAGTAAACTTGATCCCTTTGCATGATTTGGCTTGTAAATCACGCCCGAGAAAATTAATTCCCGTTCTGAGCCAACGTTTTCTAAGGAAATACGTGACTTTAATGTGAAAACCGGGTTGCAGACAGAAATAACTACAAGCCATAATGGGCATGTTTTAAAAATGTACAACTTTTATACGGACTCTATTTATGGCACCGTGTCAATATTGATCGACATTTATAAGGCCGTAAATATTACCGTACTAAAAGACATGCCCGTTTTAAAAAACGAAAAATATTTTTGGTTTTTCTTGATTTTATAATTTTTATGGTTTTTCTAGGTTTTATATTTTTTTTTTATGATTTTTGTTGGTTTTATATTTTTGTATTTTTCTTTTGTGGTTTATATATTTACGATAATATACATGATCACGAACAAAAGGATACTCTGAATAGTTTACCACGACTATTCAGCTGATTCTTCTACCAACTCTTTGAGAGTCGCTGGAGTGAATGATTTCATGCCAAGCTTGTCGATCAAAAACTCAATTCGTCCTCGATCTAATGCTTTGGTGAACATATCCGCCAGCTGGTACTCAGTAGTGACAAAATACAGCTCGATCTCTCCGTTCTCCACCTGCTCCTTAATGAAATGGTAGCGAATGTCTATGTGCTTGGCCCGGGAGTGTTGAACATAGTTGCAGCAAAGGGCAATGGCGCTCTTGTTGTCACAATACATCGGGATTTTGTTGAATCCCAAACCGTAGTCAGTTAATTGTGATCTCATCCAAAGGACTTGAGCACAACAACTGGACATGGCGATGTATTCAGCCTCCGTGCTTGATATTGCAGCGCTTTTCTGCCTTTTTGAAGACCAACTGATCAATCTATCTCCAAGGAGTTGCACAGATCCAGACGTGCTACGCCTCGTGTCTTGACATCAAGCATGATCGGCATCTGCGTATGATATTAAAGCAATCGAGGAATCTTTTGGATACCATAGACCACGATGAAGTGTTCCTTTTAGATACCGAAAGATCCTTTTAACTACATGTAGGTGCTTTTCGGTAGGCCGAGCCTGATACCGGGCACACATGCATACAGCAAATTGCAAATCAGGCCTGCTAGCAGTCAGATATAGAAGGGTGCCGATCATCCCACGGTAAAGTTTTGGATCGATAATAGTCCCATTCCTATCTTCATCTAACTTGGATTTCTCCACCATTGGAGTGTCCACGGGGTCACAATTTTCAAAGTTATATTTCTTAAGAGATTCTAGAGCATATTTGGATTGATTAATAAAGATGCCTCTGGGATTTTGAGAAATCTGTAATCCTAAGAAAAATGAAATTTTTCCCATCATCGACATCTGAAAGCGAGTGGACATTATCTTCTCAAATCGATTTGACAATTCTATGTTAGTGGCAGCAAATATCATATCATCAACATAAATTTGTACCAGAATCATGTCGTTGCCTTCTTTGAGAGTGAACAGAGTGGGGTCCACTTTGCCTTTGGAGAAGCCTTCCGAAATGAGATATGTTGACAGGAGATCATACCACGCGCGTGGAACTTGTTTCAACCCATAGAGAGCCTTCTTAAGCTTGTACACATGATTAGGAAACTCCGTACTGACGAACCCATCCGGCTGACTAACATAGACTTCTTCCCTTAGTTCACCGTTCAAAAATGCCGTCTTCACATCCATTTGATAGACGATCATGTTCATATGAGCAGCATACGCAAGGAATAGTCTAATCGCCTCCAATCTAGCCACAGGAGCAAAAGATTCTTCAAAGTCTATACCCAAGGCTTGTTTATATCCTCTAGCGACCAATCTAGCCTTATTCTTCAATACCGCACCCATCTCATCAAGTTTAACCTTATAAATCCATAACAAAGTAAGGATGTTAACCTTGTCAGGGAGAGGAACCAATTCCCATACTTCAAGTCGTTGGAATTCGTTTAGTTCCTCCTGCATAGCTTCAATCCAAGATGATTGGGTCATAGCCTGCTGCCAATTTTTGGGTTCAACTTCAGAGAGAAATGCATCAAAGTAACAATAGAGTGCATTCTCTTGTAATTGATGTCGTGTAGAGACTGGTCAATCTAGATCTCCAATAACATTCCTAATTGGGTGATCTTTTGTCCATTTAGTGCTATGGTTTTCAATCCTAGGTGGTCTGGAGTGAACAATAGAAGGAGCTTCTGCTGAGGTAGACGCGGCTGAAGGGTTTTCAGGGATCGCTACACCAAAGAAAGGAAGCTCTTGCAAGTGAGCATATTCCAAGTCGTGGTCAGTAGAATCCTCTTCCACATCATTAGGAACAAGTAGGGGTGATGATTCAGGTGTAGTTTGAGAATCACTTGGTGAAGGTGCATCCGGTTCAATGTGAATTGTAGATGCATTAGATAAAGGTTCATTAGCTTGAGCAACCACTTCAGGAATTGGAGCAATTACTACAGGTGCTGGAACTTCATCAGTCGGGGGATCGAAGAATTCATCAAACAACGGTTGAAACAGTTTATCCCACTCGGGCCTTGTTGGTGGTAAAAATGATGTAGAAGTAGGATTGTTGGGAACTAATCCGGAACTAATAGCACCGGTTCCCATCTCATGAAGCGCGGGTTCAGAGCAGTGTTGCTCAGAAGCCATCGCTGTCAGCTCGTCGAAATCTGCGTCCATAGTTTCTACAATCTTGCCAAGACGACGGTTATAGATTCGGTATGCTTTCTTGGACGGTGAGTAACCAATGAAAATACCTATATCGGCTTTCGGTTGAAGCTTACCCAAGTTCTCACTGTCAATGTTTGGATAACAAAGAGCACCAAACACATGAAAAAATGAAACATCGGGTTTACGGTCATGTAGAAGCTCATAAGGTGTTTTCCCATGGCGTTTCCGAATGATAGAACGGTTTTGGGTGAAACATGCAGTAGAAATAGCCTCTGCCCACAAGAACAATGGAGCGTTCGCATAAATAAGCATGGTCCTAGCAGCTTCCATAAGTGTACGATTCCGTCTTTCAAGGACACCGTTTTGTTGTGGAGTGCGTGCAGCGGATGTTTCATGTGATATACCAACTCCTTCATAATAATCACGAAGAGTCTGGTTGACGAACTCTGTACCATTGTCTGTACGAATACGGCGGACAGTGGTATTCAAACGTACCTGAATGAATTTCAGAAAAGTGATGATAGCCTTCGGTGCTTCATCCTTTGTACGTAGAAATCTAACCCATGTAAACCTGGAGAAATCATCCACAATTACCAGAATGAATTTCTTACCGCTCACACTTTCAGTTCTCATCGGCCCACAAAGATCCATATGCAAAAGATGAAGTTTTTCTTGATTGGTGTCTTCAGCTTTGGGCTTGTAAGATTTCTTGGTACTTTTCCCCCTTGAACACGCGGAACATAAATGGTCCTTGTGAAATTTAAGCTTTGGAAGACCACGAACTAAATCGTTTTTAGCCAGATGATTAATAGCATCAAAGTTAAGATGAGATAATCTGCGATGCCATAACCATGACTTGGTCTTAGATGCTTTAGAGAGAAGACATATTGGAGAGGCGACCATCATGTCTTGTAAGGACAAGGTATAGAGATTTGCACCACGAGATCCCTTCAACAAATCTTTTCCTTCCAAGTTGCGGATGAAACAAGTGTGTTGTCGAAAAGCAACCTCAAGGTTGGAATCACAAAACTGTCCTACTGAGAACAAATTATGACCAAGACCTTCTACATAGTATACCCTTGAAATCGTCACGTTTCCAATCTGATATTCACCATACCCCATAATCTTTGCAATATGATCATTCCCGAATTTAACCGTACACAGAAACTTGCTGACGAAATTTCGGAGCATCGAGCGATTTCCGGTCATATGTTTTGAACAACCGGAGTCCAAATACCACAGGATGATTTGGACCACCTGAAAATATCACCACACGAAGACAATGTAGAGGTATCGGAATCTGAGTGTTCCTTGTTATTAGCAGGTACAGATTTAATAATCTTAGATTTGCTAACTCTAGGTTTCTTAGATTTCCTAGCCTTCCTTTTCTTAATAGGTGGTGTAGATTCTAGTTGGCTTAAATCCTGAGGTATTTCTTCACTGATAGGCACTATAGTGGGGGCTGACCTAATTAAAGGGCGCTGTTTCCATACTTGAGTGCGAGTGTTCCTAACTAAAGGACGCTCAGACCTAACCTCAATGGATGCATTCCTAGTTAAAGGGCACATTTTTCCATCTAATGTAAAGGTCCTACCAGTGGGACGCCATTGCCAGCCAACTTGGGCACGAGTTCTACCCGTTGGCTTCCATTCAAGACCATTCTTAATAGCATTCATTTCATTAACGTGATCAATCAGACACAAATCATGACGTTGGGAAAACATACATTCATTATAATTCCAACAATTCAAATCAGAATTCACGAATGGTTTAGGCTGCTGCACAGGCGCAGAGCTTTTAGTCTTAACATGATTCTTTTTTATTTAAAACTGAACTAGCATTCCTATTGTGAACTTCTACTTTCTTCTTTGTGGCACTACTAGTTGAGGGGTTGATCTTATCTTTCTTGAGTGGCGATCCTTTAGCCTTAGTAGTCTCTTTTAATCCTGTAGAAGGCAAAGTGGGAACATTAGCAACAGATTTTAAAGGTGTCTTACTTGATTGTGCTAATGACGGTTTCGCTCCTGGAGTCTTATTAAATGGAGTGACAGCAATGGGCCTATTATTAAGTAGTGCCGAACCTGGTGTACCTATGTATTGCAAATATGCCAAGCAATATTGAACTCGCTTAATATATTCATGAGCCGAATAATAGTCGCTACTTGAGGGATCTAAGGCATAAAGATCGTCTAAAATATCCCTAAGAAGATCGACATGCTTAATGGAATTCCTCATATAATCATCATAGGTAACCGGATTTCTCTTATGAAGCGGATTCTTATAAAGCACTACTGACTTGGTTGTTGGAGCACTAGTGGACGGTGCAGAGTCGGTAGCTAAGTTATCAACAACTTCTTGTTGGGTGAGAAGAAGTGTCTCCTTTAACTCAGCCAAAACCATATTTTTGTCAATGAGCAGGATGTTCAAGTCAGAGATTTCCTCGCACTTTTGGTTCAGTTGTTCAACATAAGATTGTTGTTGTGCCGCATTAAAAGCGAAGCGTTCTTCTAGTGAACCATAAAGAGCGGATAGTCCCGGTCTTGTCCGATCCATCTCCCCTAGAACAGACGAAAGTCTAATTTCTAAGACCTGGTTTTTAGACTCTGCAGCCTCTAGTTCCAATTTTAATGTTTCCTTTGATGACATCTCTCTCTTCAATCTCATGATTTCTTCCTCTAATGTCTTAACAATTGCAATCATCTTGTCACTCGTCTCAACACCGTTTTCACAACCATTTGATATCAAAAGATCCTCATTTTGAGTTTGTTGTTTTAATTCTAAAGATATACAATGTTGTTCTAGTTGATTAAAGCGTTTTGAAAGTAAATTGTAAGAATCTTGTAGCTTTAAAAACTCAGCGTTAGATTCGTGACAAGAATGATTATCTACCTCATTTACAGTATCATCAACATTTACAGAAAGATCACAAACATCATCACATATATGCACATCATCACAATTAATCATAGCGGATGTAAGCTCATTCGAATAATTAACATTTACAGTAGTAAGCACATCACACGAGATTACTGCAGACAAGAATCGGTCATATTCGGTTAAAATCTTTTCTTTTTCAATTAGTTGTAGTTCGTAAGCGGTGTCCATTTCATAAAACACTTTTTGAACTTCACCAATTTCAAACACAAGATTTTCCTTAAGAGATGCAAAAGTTCCTTTTAGACTTTCGACAAACGGATTGATCTCATTTTTAAACACCTCGTTCATATGTTCGAAAGCCCATTCTCCGGCATTTAAGCCATTTGAAGTCGTACAATCCAAAATGACCTTGTCAAAATTAGTAAAGTATTGATTAATCTCTTGCAAGTTTAACCATACAGTGCTAACAGGTGGAAGATCCTTTGGAATTTCCTTAGGACCTTCCATATTGACAAGTGTAGGAAATGTACTAGGGTTTTCTTCATCTAATATGTAGGTCGGTGCTGTTATGAGATCTTTGTCCATATGGAAGCGAATTCTAAAATCCGTTTTTGCAAGCTCCTTATTCAATTTAAAATAATCACCCTCGGGATATTTTGCAGAATTGTATGACCGATCCTCATCAACTAGATCCTTACTTGTTCGATCATCGGGAAAAACAATCGGGTCTAAAGCCAATCCTAATTGAGTTGCATTATAAAGTCTAGGACTATGTCTTAAAGCTTGTTTTGCATACCGTGGATTAGGGGGAAGGCCTTTTAGACGTGATAAGTTAAACTCTCTAAACGAGGCATCAAATAAGTGCACTAGTTGAGAAGCAGCGTATTGTCTTAACAGCAAGTAATCTAGACTTCTAATCTTATTAGTGGCATTAATCTCCATTTCATTCTTCTTAGACTCAAGTGATTCAAAATCCGTTTGAATTTTTTGAAAATTAGTTACCACTAACTCCTTTTCTTGAAGTTCATTAGACAGATTTGCTCTTAAGTTTTCGATTTCTTGCAAGTGACCCATTTGTTTGTTTCTAAAGTGATCATATTCGGGATTAGTTCGAACACTAGACGAAGGCACTAGTTCCAAGGTTTGAACTTTCTCATTGCTTAAGGCAAGCTCATCAAACAAATTCTTATTCATAGCTAAGGTTTCTAAGAGAGCAGCATTCATTTGGCTAAGTAATGTAGCAGGAACCATGACCAAATCTTGTTGAGCAGGAGTAGGCGTATGCGAAATGGGTCCCGGTTGTGATTCACTCAAAGTCTGGGGACTCACATTGATATTGCTATCATTGTTTGTCTCCTCGTTTGAAAGACTCCACCGAAGATTCATTCGAATCAGCATTCTTTTGCACAACTTGATGTGGTTGAATACTAGCATCAGTGGTATTATCGGTGGTATTAATAAGTACCTCAGATCTCTTTTCTGGCCCTAAGCTGGAGATAGTTGCCATGAGAGCAGCCTTTGCAGATTGAAAGTCATCACAGTCTGAGTCATACGCATCAAGATCATCGGCTTGGTATGCTGCATTCTGTGTGGTGACCGTGTCTTGTTCAGCAATCCCTGGATCAGCAAGAAATGCAAGCTCCTCTTCATCAAGTTCCCTTCCTTGTGCCTGAGCATTTACCAAATAGATCTTTTCTGCAAACCATTGTCCATCCCTTCTCCTCTGAGGTTTCTTACAATCCCTGGACATGTGACCCTCTTCCTTGCAGTTGTAGCATGTAATCATTCGCAACTTGCCCGTGGAATTAGCCCGTGGAGCAGAATTGACCATTGGAGCCTGATTGACCGTTCGAGCATTGGTAGTAGATGTGGTAGGTCTCCCCTAATATGGTTGAATAGGCTGAACCATTACCCTGCCATTCTCAATTGTAGCTTGTTGGCGAGAATTAGATGAATTCCTCAACTGATTGTTGGTAGGAGCTGATCCCCTAAATCCTCGTTTGCTTAAAGTTCTTGTGAGATAAGCAGACATAGTGGTTAACACTTCAACTGGATCAGCACCTTGTTTGAATACAGGAACAGGGACTTCCTCATCATCACAGTACATTGCTTGGTCTTGAGCTGCATAATCACTCGAAGGAATACTCATTTGATCAGGGTAGCTTGTTGGATATGCTGCATTCTCTTGATAAGAAGAATATGAAGATTGAGCATAAGGTGCAATACTTGCTGGGTGAGGTTGTGTAGCATATTGTGATGAAGGTGCACTGAACCGATATTGTTGCTGCTGTGAGGTGGGTGGTTGTGGTAAAATCGAGTATTGGGGAAAGGTTGGTGTCATGTAAGGTGATGGATGATAGGCTTGATGTCCCAAAATATAAGGAGTGTTGTTGTGAGACAAGCTTGGTTGATTCGCCATCAAAGCTAATGAATCAGGGTACATACCTCGTGGAGAACGGTGCATGATCACATGTTTCTCATGTTGCTGAAGAAAAGCATATAGTTGATCCAAATTGCACTTATGCAGATCCCTGGTTAACTTAACATCGGTAATATACTCACCCCATTCAGCTTGAGGTAAAGTATTCAAGAATTTAGTGTTAACCTGGAATGGAGCAATCACCAGATTGTATACATTCAGATCATTCATGAGTGTGGTGAATCTGAAGTAATAATCGTGAAGCGTTTCCCCTGGGTTGTAAGTGAATCTGTCAAACAGGTCATACAACTGACATTCCCTTTCCTGTTTGGTGAGAGACGTTCCTTGTAGCAACACCTTAAGACGTTCCCATAAATTCTTTGCCACTGTATACTGACTTACCATCCTATAGATGTCATGGGGAAGAGCTTGGAGAATTGTTTGAAGAGCTTTCTCGTCTGCATCGGCAACAAGTTGTTGGGCTGGTGTAAGTTCTTCAAATTCTCTTGGTCGAGACACATTGTTAGCCACAATGGTACCATAGTCAAGTGGACCATTTAAGATTGACTTAACCATAAGCCTCCCATAGACCGGTTTTCCCTTAAGATAAGACATCATCCGGCCTTGCCATGCTTCAAAAACTTCTTTGATGAGCATTGGCGGGCGATTATCCGTTCCCGTAATGACGGAAATATCCGTAAGTGATGTCATCTGAGGCATTACTGAATTCGGATTCATTTTGTTAACTTCAAAGAAACAAAGATTATCGGTTGATCGAGCAGTGAAGTAAAGCTTGTGAATTGTGTTGTGTTTTTGTTGTAAGACACCAAGATTAAATCCTCTAAAAAATCGTCGAAAAAACAAGCAAAATAACCCTTGATTCGGAACTTTTTGTTGATTCGGAAGTTTGATTCGGAAGATTTGGCTTGGAATTACCTTGATTCGGAACTTTTGGCTTGATCCGGAACTTCTTGAGTCGGAACTTCTTGGTTCGGAACTTTTGTCTTGATCCGGAACTTCTTGGTTCGGAAGTTCTTGGTTCGGAACTTTTTGGCTTGATCCGGAACTTCTTGGTTCGGAAGTTTCCTTGGTTCGGAACTTTCTTGATCCGGAACTTCTTGATCCGGAACTTCTTGATTCGGAAGTTTCCTTGGTTCGGAACTTTCTTGATCCGGAACTTCTTGATCCGGAACTTCTTGATTCGGAAGTTTCCTTGGTTCGGAACTTTCTTGATCCGGAACTTCTTGATTCGGAACTTCTTGATCCGGAACTTCTTGATCCGGAACTTCTTGATCCGGAACTTGTTGGTTCGGAACTTTTGCTGGGTTAATCAGAAACTTTATAACGATGAACAGTCGACCACTAATATAAAGATTAAACCCAGATTTTGACCAAATAACCCAAAAAGTTTTGTGATTTCAACAATAATAAGTAAAAACTAATACTTATCCACTAATCCCAATCACAAAAACACCAAAAAACACCAAGAATCAAGATGGTTTTTCTTAAAGAACACTAATACAATCAAAAACTAAAAAACCACACAAATCACTACCTTATATCACCCCATAGCTCTTGATACCAAATGTAGAATATTGATAACCTATGAATCTATGAAGGGGTTTGTTGATTTCTAGAGAGAGAAAGTTAGAGAGAGAAAGTGAGAGAAACTATGTGTTATTTCAATAAATGAAACTAGAAAAGTGACAACAACCAACCCCTTTCCATGGTGGAAAAGGGTATTTATACTTCCAAGCTACATGGGCTTGGGCCGGTCCATGACAAGCCCATGGACCGGTTCTTACTTAACTTAATAAGCAACTATTAACTATTTGTTAACTACGAGCTATTACAACATTAATAATATTGTGGATTGACCGATACTTCTAATATACGTAAAAACGTATTTCTAACACACACTCTCCATCCGGTCACGAGTCTAGTGGGAATTAACTCGTTGGCATCGTTTGGCACAACGGTCATCCCTCCCTTTTTAGGGACACAATGAATAGGACTCACCCAAGGGCTATCAGAAATATGGTAAATCATTCCCGCGTCAAGGAGTTTAAGGACCTCCTTTTTGATGACGTCGTGAATTTTGGGGTTCACCCTCCTTTGACTTTGGATTGCGGGCTTATAATCCTCCTCCGTTAAGATTTTGTGGGTACAAAACTTGGGATCGATTCCCTTAATGTCGGATAACTTCCACGCAATTGCCCCTTTGTGATCCTTTAGAACATTGACAAGTGCGGTTTTTTCATCATTCGAAAGTTCCTTCGCAATAATAACCGGCAACTTGTCGTCCTCCTCCAAATAGACATATTCGAGGTGAGGAGGTAAATCTTTCAACTCGAGGATAGGTGGTTCCTCAAGAGAAGATTTGGGCTCGATACTCATAACCTCCTCGGGTGGAGGAAATGGGAAATCGTTAAGAAAATTTTTGATAATCGAGAAGTCCTCATCGTTGTCGAGGTCTTCGTCACAAGTACGTGGAACATTGCATTCTTCCAACGTAAAACCACCACCTTCAAATGGAGTGAAGGTTGGTGTCGAATTATCAAGAATTGGATCTAACATAGTGGGATTGCCACTAGTTTCTTCATCACCAAACCCTAGAACTTCTTGTGAAAATTCCTCGCAAACAACGTCGATCATATCAACGAGGTTTATGGTAGCAACGGAATAAACATGAGAAAGTTGAGAATTTTGAGTTGCGTTTATAACAAGTTCCTCGTCGTTGAAACGTAAGGTGATCTTTCTAGCATGAACATCAATTAAAGCCACAGACGTATCTAAAAACGAACGACTAAAATGAGAGGAACTTGAGGATCCTTGGGAATATCGACAACGATAAAGTCTACGGGATAGTAGAACTTTCCCACTTTCACAAAAACGTCTTCCGCCAATCCACATGCACGAATCGTGGAATGGTCGGCCATCTCGATAGACATTAGTAAAGGAGTAAGATTAGGAAGATTGAGCGACTTAAAGATTGCAAGTGGCATCAAATTAATGCTAGCACCAAGATCGGCCAAGGCATAGCATTCTTTCATATCTTGAATTGCACAAGGGATTAAAAATTTACCGGGATCACCGACTTTTTGAGGTATGCGATTAAGATAAACCGGCGAACAACTAGACAATTGGTGCAATTTCTCCTTGTTGTTCAACATACTCTTAAAGTTAGCGGAAAATCGAGGCATCATGACCAAAGCATCGGCGAAACTCACATTAAGGTGCAACTCACGAAACATTTTCATAAAAAGCTCAAATTGATAATTATCGCGCTCTTGTCGTTTCTCCTTCCTAAGTCACGATGGGTAAGGTAAGGGTGGTGTGGGTTGGGGCATAGGCATAGCCTTTGGAATCTCGGGTTCCAATGTTGGTAAAGGGTCGACCGTACGTGTGGCATGAGCGGTACTTTGTGGGCTTGATATATGCTCCTTTTCGACCACCACCTCGGGTTCTTCCTCAATTTCCTCCACCGTTGGAGTAATTGGTTGAGGTGTCGGTTCTTTAAGTGTCTTACCACTTCGTGTGGTAATCACTTTCATCTCTCCCTCGGGTTTGATACGGTGTTGCTAGGTAAACTACCCGAAGTAGAGGCTTTGTTTCCCATGACTGCTTCTAAAATAGCATTAAGCTTAACATCTTGACTAGAGGATTTTTGGTCAATCCTTTGTTCAAGCCTATCATGACTTTGCTCAATTTTATTGTTTGACCTCTAATTTGATTAGCAAAATCATTTTTCAACTCATTTCTCATGTTAAGATTTTCCTTAACAAAATTAGCTAACTCCTTGGTGTTTTTAGCCGTGTCCCTAGCTTGACTAGCCAATTGCTCTTGAATGTTTTCCAAAATCTTATCATTTGCCGTAGCGTAATTCAAAAAGTACATTGGAAGTTATTTAGTGTAAACATTTTGAAGACCTTGACTTGTGTTTTGAAAATTACGGTTTTGGTTTTGATTTTGCAATTGGCTACTACTTCCTTGATTTCCATAGTTGTTATTTCCCTTGTAATTGTTTCTTTGATTGTTTTGGTAACCAACTTGATTGTTTCGATAATTGTTAGCATTTTGATTTGGTGGAAAACCTGGTGGAGTCAATTGATTAGTGCGGGGAACTTAACCGTTTTGGTTATAAGTTCCCGCGGCCGCGTAGGCACTCGAAGTGTTACCACCATTGGTAATGCACTCGGAGTAATCGTGAGCTCCACCACAATACATACAAGAAACCTCAATCGCTTTAGCCGTAGCGGGAGTGGGTTGTTCACCAACTTTAAACTCAATTAACAATCCCTTAAGCTTATCAAAAATCTTGTTCTCCAAATTAGCCTCGATTTGGCGAGCATCAACGGTATGTGACAATGAAGGCGAAGGTGAAGACGAAGTCTTACGAACACTCGACGTGCTACGAGGACTATAGACCTTAGACCTATTCTCAATGATTAACAATTCTTCCTCGACCGTTTTACACAAAAAATTACCACCCGCGGCGGCATTAAGATAATCACGCTCATGATCGTTCAAGCCATTGTAAAACGTGTCAATTTGATTCAAGTCGGAAAAACCATGATGAGGACATTCGTGCAACATTTCCTTAAACCTATTCCAAGCTGTCGAAAAACTCTCATTATAATCTGGTGAAAACTTTGAAATCTCGTTTTTCAAATGCGTAGTCTTAGAGGGCGGAAAAAATTGGTTCACGAATTTTGAAACGAGATCCTTCCACGTCAATATAGAATTGGGTGGCTCCTTCTCTAACCAAATTTTTGCGGGCCCTGCTAAGGAATACGGAAAAAGCATCATCTTAATCGAGTCGTTAGAGACGTCCTTAAACTTGCAAGTGGCGGTAAGACGATTAAATTGGCGAATGTGGTTATGAGGGTTGTCCTTTTCGTCACCTCGAAACTTGTTGTTTTGAATCATGGACAAAAAACCCGTCTTAACCTCAAAATTCTCCGCAAGGATAGCAGGAATCACAATCGCTTCTCCATAACCCTCGGTGGGTGCTTGAAGTAACTCCATCATAGTACGATTAGCCATGGGTGTTTCTTTTTCTACGATGGGTTCGACAATGGGAGATGCTTCACTAGAAGATGTTTGGTTTCCTTCCTTTTGACGACGTTTACGTGCACGTCTTGCTTTGGAGCGAGTTTGCATAAACGTCACGTAAAACGAGAGGGTGAGCAAAGAAGATTCTTTTTGGTGTTTTTACTTTTTCAATTTTTTTTTTGTGGTTTTTGATTGTTTTTACTTTTTTTTTGATTTTGTGATTGTATTAAGTAGACCAAAATCTACAAATCTCCTCCTTAATCAAATCTCTCGATTAAAGAAGCCTCAGGGAATGAAAACGATCAAGTGAAGTGAACGCTTTCGTTGACTTTAGAACGTTGTTGGAACACCAAAACGTTCAAGAGGGTTTAATCAAATGAAACCAAGAAAATATATATGATACTTAGTAATACTTTGGGCGGCAAAACCCTCGATTAGCTCTCAAAATCAAATACTCATAAGCAAGCGGGGGAAACGAGGCGGCGCGAAGCACTTAAGAGCCTTTTTCTTTAGGATATATTTTATAATATCCGCCTTATACCCACCTTATAGTTTGTATTTTCAAGATTAAGCTTCACGAAAGTATTTTTCTATTTTTGCCTTTTTCTTTGGTTTGAGATTCGAATACAATGATTGGGTAATGACCTCCCAAGTCAAGGTTGTGATTTCTCACGTATTTGGAGTACTTGTGAATTTATTGTTCTACGTATACAATATAGTAATAGTATTCACAAAAAACGAAAAAACGATAATACGTATTAGTAGAGTGCTACTAATACAATTAGCTATTATGGCTATATAAAAACAACAATTGTTCAAATCAAAACACAACACGCCTCCCCGGCAGCGGCGCCAAAATGATGTAGTGTTTTTGCTACCCTTTAGGAAAAGGAATAGGCAAAATAGTGGTAAGCGTTAAGTGTCGGTTTAGGAAAACCGAGCACTAATGACCAAATAAGTTCAAGTTCGTTTCCCAAGGAGGCAAGTGCGTTGTGTTAACAGATGATTAACTTTTTGTGATTATATGATTGAGAGAAAAGGAAATAGAAATGAGATTAGAAGAGAATGACGGTTACGATGACGTATTACAATAGGACGAAAAAGGCGTACACGTAAAACCGTAAAAACTACCAAAATTAAAATTTTAACCTAAAAATTCCTAAAAATTACTAAAAATCCACAATAATATTCTAAGAGTTTACAAAAAATCCAAACTTGCTAAAACCTTTTAATTAATTATATAATGACGTTTTAGTGCTAATTAAAGCCCTAAAAATCAAAATTAATTATTAAAAAGTCCCAAACAAGATTTAAAAGTTTGTAAACCTCAAAAATAACCTAATTAAGCTAAAAAGTATTTTTTAAAATTTTAAAACCAAATAAAACTATTTTTAAACACTTAAAAACTATTAAAATAAATTAAAATTTAAATTAATTCTAGAAAATAATTGAAAAGCCCTAAAAATATTTGGAAAGTTACAAAATTCCTAATTAAGTGTCTAAAATCTCGGAAAAATGTAAAAACTAAAAAAATCAGACTTTTAATTTTTAATAATAAAATAATATTAAAATATTCAAAAAAATTCAAAGTTTATAAAAAATTCTAAAAAAAAACTAAAAATCTAGAATAATGTAACTAGGACAGAAATGCAATCAAAAGTTTCCAAAACCTTTTTAATAATTTTATATTAAATTCCAAAGTTGGTTAAAAACCCTAAAATCATATAAAATCAAAAAATTAGCTAAATTGAAAACTTAAATGGCTGTAAACCTCAAAAATATAGTTAAAAAACTAAAAACTATTTTTCCAGAATTTTAAAATACTTTTTCCTATTTTTTATCTACTTTCTAAAATTTAAACTTAAAATAATCCTAGTAAATTAATAAAACACGTGAAAAATAAATTTTTTGAACCAAAAAGTCCTAAACCTAAATAAGTACAAAGGAAAAATGCTAGGTTGTAAAAATCTAAAAGGAATAAGCTGAAATCAGCTTATAACTAAGCTGTTAAGTTAAATAAGCCAAAAACAAATACTCCTTAAGTAATAAAAGTTCCAAGTGATAACCAGTCAAAGACCCTAGGGCAACTGGTTATCACGTTGGAGTGTGAGAGGAGTGGCGCAGGTTCGAGTCCTGGCCACGTCCTTTTTACAAAAACTTTTTTTTCTTTTTTTAAACTTTAAAACTCAATTACAGTAACCCTAACTCACTCCAAAACAATCTTTTATATCAAGAACAAGCTAGAATCAAGCTACCAGGATCAAAACAATGCCCAGTTAGGCATTGTGTTACTGATGAACAAAAAAGTGAAAAAAAACGTATCTTCACAAGTGAAGATAGAACAAGAGGGCTTGTTCAGTGAGATTTGTTGCTATTTGATGGACAATGGGGGCACCCCTACACTCAGTTTGAGTGTAGGGAGTCAAATATACCACAAAAAACACAAGCTTTTAGCAAAATTCAAGCTCAATTTGCACAAAGTGTTACTGATAAGGCTGATGCAACTTGCACAAAAGGGATTTTCAAATGCCAATTTCTTGCATACCAGTGTACCAAATCACATAAAAGCAATTACAAACCCTTCTTACCAACTAGAATAAGCAGATTTCACAAAATGTTGGACAAAATATGCTAAAACAAGGCAGATTGGTTGGTTTACTAAATCTGACTGTTTTTACCAAAGATGTAGCATGCAAACTTTGAAAACCTATCCAATGCTAATTAGAACAGCACACTTACACTAAATAAACCAAAGAGAGTGTGAGTGAGTGGTTTATAACAGGTTTACAAACTTTTAATCCTATTAAATCCCTAAACCCAAACACCCTTTTAATTTTAGAAACCAACTTTTTTCAAACCAAATACCTTTTAAACCTAATCAAACTTGTCCTAATGACCTATAACATGCATACTAACATCTAACAAGCACAAATCAATAAGTTAAATGAACAAATACCAGGTTTTTCACAAATTCCACAAAATCAAACAAATCACATACAAAACTTGAAAACAATAGAGATCAAGGTTTATACCTTGTGGGACCCACATCCAGGCCCCACTATGGCAGCCATGCCATCTCCCATCAGCTTATAGTTGGGCTTATGGCTTATAGAACAAGTATGCTAGTAGAGAGAGATGCTGGTGGTGGTCAAAAGGTACACACACACCCAATATGTCTTCAAAAAGGATGAGATTATATGAACCTGCTAAGAAAGAAAAGAAACAGAAGGGTAAGCTGTTCACAAGTCAAATAAGCTAATAAGCCAGCTTATCAGTTAAGCTGCCTATGGCTTATTTGACAAAAATAAAAAAACTGATTTTTAATTTTCTGAAAATCTTGACAATAATTAAATCAACAAACCAATTGAGTTTCACTTGAGCTTGATATTCAACAAGAATATCAAGCTCATATGATCAACTTAAAAAGCTTGGACAGTAACTTAAGAACTAAATAACTTGAGTTTTCAAAAATAAACAAGGACTGAAAATGAGGTTTCAACTTCAAAACTTAAAGATGCAATGGAAAAGTAAATGGCTCTTGTTCTTTTTCGTCACAACAAACACCAGTTTCATTAACTTGAAAGGGATTTACACTTGCTTGACCAAGGAAAGAGAAAACAAGAACAAGAACTATGCTAAGTCTTATGTGTCCTTATATAGGGACTTACAAGATTCTAGAAAGCAGAAAAACACTAAACCCTAATGCTTGTTGAATTCTAGGAATACCCTTACTCGAATCTCAGCATATCCTTCAAAGATGCTGAATTTGAATTCAACTTTGGATGCCATGTGATGATTTTTTGGCTGTATGTTGATGCAAGCTGTATAAAAAATGATCTTGGCCATCAAAAGGAGTCTTTGAGAACACGAAAATGTCATGAGTCATTGATCCTCTGTCCTCAGTTTGTCTTCAAGCTCAATTTTGGGTTAGGGGAGGGTTGGAGAGCCATGTGGGGATGAGGGTGACGTTTTTGGGAGTTGGGTTTAGGTTTAGGGTGGGTTTAATTATTGATCTGGAAAGATTGGGCATAAAGCCCTTTGTTTTAAAGTTAATTGGGTCTGGAGAATTAGGGTTTATGTGGGATTAAAGGGTTGTTTTAATCTGTTTTTGGGTTAATGATTTTTTAAAATTGTGTTTAGGAGGGAAGGAATAATAAATAGGCTTATTAATCTGGTGGATTGGTGACGTGGTGAGGGGGTGGATGGTGATTGGTGGAGGAGTGGAAGTGGGTGACGTGGAGGGTTCTGGTTGGGTGGTGTGAGATTGTTGTCTGGGCAGATTAGGTCCCCCAACTCTCTTAACTTCTTCAATTTGTATAAAACAGCCTAATTCCCCTTTTTCTTTGAAAACAACTTTGGCTGAGTTGTCAAAAATGGCACAAAGACTTTTCAAAGTTTATCATAAGGACTTTAAATGAAATTTCTTCAATCTTCAAGGGATTAACTTGTCATGTCTTCATTCTTCAAGGTTTTGACTTGTTTGTTGACTTCCTGGAGGACCAATATTGACAATTTAGTTTTGTTGAGGGACTAAATTTGCCAATTCTTCAAAGTTAAGGTTCCTTTTTGTAATTTTGACAAACTTTAGGGACCAAACTTGTAGTTATGAAGATACAAGGGTATAAAGTGTCAATTCTTCCATATTGGAGGACCCTTCTTCATAATTCTTCAGATCTTCAAGGGTTTTCTTTGGAAAATTCTTCATTAGGGCTTGGTTCATTGTGCGGCTTCGTTCCCTGTGTTCGTTTTTGCATGATTCTTGTGATCTTTTGTCATATTCTTAATATCCGTACCTAAAATACACAAGCAACAAACACAAGCATATATTTGGCATTTTTCATGATATTTAATACATTTTAAGCCCAATTTGGACGATGAGACTATGTATAAAAGCAGTCTCATCAGTTTGCAGTATTGATTATCCTATTTTAAACCCATATGATAATGATAAAACTATATGGGTTGATAAAATGGGTAATACTAAAAATTTTTGTGTTGCTGAAGTTTGGGCAGGTATAAGAGAGAGTTCTATAAAAGTTATTTGGTCTGATCATGTATGGTTCAATCAGTGCATTCCAAGTCATGCTTTTTTCCTTTGGATGGCTATGAAGGGAGGGCTGAAGACTCAGGATAGGCTTTCAAGATGGCATAATTTTCAAGATGTGAATTTCCTGTTATGTAATCAATGTAAGGAATCCCACCAGCACTTATTTTTTAGCTGCCGTTTTTCTGCTTTGATTTGGGAGAGACTCAAAGGTATGGTAAATCTGGACAATATTTCAAATTTATGGGCTCAAGTTGTTTCCAGATTTACTAATTTCCCGGCTAAAAATGCTATATGGAGTGTAATTCAAAGACTTTGTCTTGGTGCTGCAGTCTATTATATTTGGCAGGAAAGGAATATTAGATTCTTCGAAGGATCTAGTAGGAGTGATAACGATATGTTTAGCATTTTTTGTAACTCTGTTAGGAATAGGATTGTAAGTTTAAGTCTTAGATCTACTCCTGATGTTATTGAGGCTGCTAGGATTTGGAACTTTCCAGTTAGCATTAAGAATAAAAATAAGGACATTACTGATGAGGTGTTTAGTAACTTAATGGATACTGATGGCGAGTGATCCTTCTGTTATTTGGTGGAGTTGGTCCCATGGTGGGACGGGTTTTTGGGATTGTAATAGAATGTGGTTTCAAATCTCTATTGTGCCAGTTTTTGTTACTCTTGTGAGAAGACCTTTAGCTGCTTCCTGCTTTTCTAGTTTGGTGGAGTTTGTTTGGTTTTCGCCTTGGGTAAGATGTTGATTATGGTATTCATACATTGTTATCTAACCTTTGATTATGTTTCAGCTCTTATCTTTAGGGAGCTTGGGGGAGGACTTTCTGGATTGGTTGTTATGAGGTTTGATGTGCTATTAGTGGGCTTATAGGTAGTGTTTGGGGGAGTGTATTATACCTTCTAGAGCGTGCTGAAAGATGTGCCGTCTATGCTTGGTATGGTGCATTTCTCCCATTTGCTACCTATGTGAACAAGTTTTAGTTGCCAAACCTGTTATTTTGATGCCTAGTCCTCCCTGTTATCTTTATTAACCATGTATATGTTTATTGTTGAGCTGATAGGTATTTTTGGTTATTGCATCTTGAGAGGATTCATATCTAGTTGTACTCTTTCCCCTGTATATGGTTTCCCACTGGGTTTTACATAGACAGGGGTTTTGAGGAGGCAATAGATATGATGTGCTACACTGGCACCTCTCTTTGGATTCTGCTTGTTCAGATGGCGATTTATGCAGGTTTATTATGGCTTGCTTTCCCTATACTTAGTTTTGGTTAGAGGTTCTATTGGGATGGATTGGCTGCTCTTGGTATTTTCCCTTTGTGGATTGTATTGAGGGTTGTTGGGAATAAATTTAGGCCAGAACACTTGAACGCTGACAAGAACAACTCAAGCGTTGACAAGAGCAAAGTGAGCGCTGACAGCATAAGCGTTGACAAGATAAAGTCAAGCGTTGATAGATTGAAGACAAGCACTGATGGAAGATGTGAGCTACACGTTTATTATATTCTAGATTACTTCTAGTAAGGATAGAAACGACAATGTATTTTCTATGTTTATCTTTACCTAGAATAGTTGATTCGTAGCTTATTGTACAAGACTTCTTGTTCTATAAAAGAAGATCTTTTAGGTTAATGTTTAATATCAGTTTTCATAGTATTCGCAAGTTAAACCTTTCATTGTAATCAACACGATTATTCTAATACAAGTGAAAGTTTGTTTAACATCATTGTGTTTTAGATCAAGTGTTAATTCCGCATAACACTTTGTTACTTTATTCATAAGCAAAGGTTTCTCTACGTGTAGTACTTGATCTAATCTCGTATACACAAAGCTAATCGATCTAAGTTTGGGATCAACAAGTGGTATCAGAGCTTGTTGAGAAACTTTTGATCTTTAAGTAACGCAGAACCCTAAAACACCAAACCCTAAAAACCCTAAAATTCTCAAAACCCTAAAAACATCATGTCTGGCACAAATCAACCTCCTGCTTTGCTTCAAAACAACTTCTCAAACCCTAGTATCAAAATTCCCATGTTTGATGCCAGGAACTTTGAACTCTGGAAGTCCAATTTTGAGCAATACATAGCTATTCATGACTACACTCTTTGGGAAATTATCGAATATGGAAACACATTCGATAAAGCAGCAAAGATTACTGCTGCAATTGCCGCAAGGACAGCTGTTCCCAATTGTCCTGAAGCTGATAAAGTGGAAAAGCCTGATGATGGGAGAGCGGTAGCTGTTGAAGATATAGCCAAGAAGAGGGTGGACATGAAAATTTTGAACATCTTGAAACATGCCCTAGGTCATGAGAATCAGCATAAGTACAAACGTTTTGAGTCTGCAAAAGAGCTTTGGGAAGCTCTTGAAGTAGCACATGGTGGCAATGCTGACACAAAAGAAGAAAAGAAGAAGCAACTCTTGCATGAGTATGCTGTCTTTAAAGCTCAACCTAATGAGAATCTCAGCAGTGTGAGAAGTAGACTTCTTGACATCACAAGTCAACTTTCCTTCATGGGAAAACAGATTGATGACCCTGAATTGAATGCTACTTTTCTCAAAAGCCTTGGTGATGTATGGAAGATTGAGACAAGATCTATTCTTGTCAATAACACCCACAAGACTTCCAGGTTTGATGACATCTTCAACAAACTAAGACTGTTGGAGAATGAATGGCAATTGGAAAGTGATAACAAATCTTCAAGCAGCAACATAGCCTTCTTTTCACAAAGTGAAGGCCAATTTGATTCCATGAACTTCTATGGACATTCAGCAACTGGATCTCAAGGTGTCAGCGCTGGATGTCAATCTGTCAGCGCTGGATCATATCCTGTCAACGCTTTGTACTCAAGCGCTGACACACACAATCATGGCGCTGATAGAATTAAACCTGCTGGTTTTGATCTTGATACTGTGTGTGCATTCATTGCTTCTTTGCCTAGTGATTCAAGGATTACTTATGAAGATCTTGAGCAGATAAGTGATGAACAATTGGAAGAGATGGACATCAAGTGGACTATGGCTCTTGTAAGTTTAAGAGCAAACAGGTTCAATAAAAGGTTCAAGAAGAAGATGACCTTTAATGCTAAGGATGTTGCTGGCTTTGACAAGTCCAAGGTGGAGTGCTACAACTGTCATAGGATGGGGCACTTTATGAGGGAATGTAGATCTCCAAGGAGATCTGATGCTGGGAAGCCTTCTAGCCAAATGATTAAGAACCCAGATCCCAAGGCCATGGTTGCTGTTCAACAAATTGATGGTGTTGGAGAATGGGATTGGAGCTGGATGGCTAAGAATGAGGAAGAGGACAGAGCTTTGGTTGCTGAAGTTAAAGAAGAGCATGCTGAATATGCTCTCATGGCACACTCATCCTCTTCATCAGACAATGAGGTATATGATGATGCTTTCTGTTCTAAGGGTTGTCGTTTAAATACTGAAAAATTAAAACAAGAGATAGTTAAATTATTAGATGAGGCAAGTACTGAAAGATGCAAAGTATCTAACTATCAAATTGCTCTAACCCAAACAGAAAAGACAGTATCTGAGTATAAGAAAATGGAGTTTGATTTAAAAGATCAAATAAACATCTTAAAACATGAGTTATTTCAGAGTAAAGATGTGCAAGATATAGTAAATAGGGTTAATCTTGATTTGATAGCTCAGTTAGAGGAGGCTAACAAAAATAAAGATAATGTGAGTCTTAAAATCCAGAGATTTGATAAGGCCACACAAACCCTATGAGAGTGTGTTAGTAAACAAAGAGACTCTAAGGATATGAGTGGGATTGGGATGAATAATTATACTGTTGTCCCACCACCAGCTGGGGATTTCTATGGTGTCCAATCAAAGGACTTATCTTGGACTGGCTTGCCAGAATGCCAAGAGGAGGAGTTCATTCCTCCACCTAGAGTGACTTCCCCAGTTGAGGAATATCAGCAAAAGCTGACTGACCTAGAAGAGTGGAAGAAAGCTAACCACACTTTGTTTGTTAAGGGAGGGTTATTGTGTGAAAGTCCAAATGAGCCCACACCAATCACAAAACCAATTGATGATCCTAAACCTATTAAGATCACACACCCTACCACTGGCAAACCTGTTGACCTTGGCCCACAAAATGTTAGAAAACCTAGTGTTAAATATGCAGAAATGTATAGAAATTCTAGGTCACCAAAAAGCCAAGTTAGTAACCATGGAACAGGCTTCTTTGCTTCTAGACCTAAGACTATGTCTAGAAAAGCTTGTTACACATGTGGGAGCTTTTCACATTTGGCCTACAAATGTGTCAACGCTTCCAATGTCAACGCTGACAGGAACCATTTCAGCGCTGACAAAAGTCAACATAGGTCAAACACTGTAAGACCCAATACCTTTGTGAACAAGAGTTCACAGGTTGTTAGACCAGCCCCATTCTTTTCTAGAGGGTCTAACACACAAGGCCTAAGACCTTTTCAAAAGTCAAATACTTGGTCAAATAGGCAATGGGTTCCTGTAGCAAACCCTAGGTTTAACGCTGATAAGAGCAATCGGGGCGCTGACAGGAGTAATTTCAGCGCTGACAGACACACTGCTAAACCTAGGTATTTGCAACCACAGGGAAATAGGTCTAAAGCTTCTACTAGCTTAACATGGAGACCAAAACAAGACCAGAACCCTAATAATACTGGTATTTCTATGACATGCAACAGGTTTCATTATATTTCTAAGGCATTGTCAACACCAATTGGGGTTAACTGGGAATTTCATTCAAACAGGGATGAAAATGGAGTTGTTATGAGAACCAAGTCTGTTCTTGTTGAACAACCAAATGAATCCAAGTCTTCCAAGGCTTGGATTCCCCAAGAAAACTAATGTGTTTTCTTTATGTGCAGGGCATTCAGAAGAAGATCAATGATTATGGATACTGGGATAGTGGATGCTCAAGGCACATGACAGGAAAGGAAGACTATCTGACCAATTTCTCTCCTATTCAAGATGGTGATAAGGTATACTTTGGAGGCGGCTACGGCACAATCACAGGAAAAGGAACCCTTGTCACCAACAATCTAAGGTTTGATAATGTCTTCTTGGTGAAAGACCTGGATTATAATTTGTTTAGTGTATCACAAGTGTGTGATAACAAAAATAAGGTTCTTTTCACAGATACTGAGTGCTTGGTGTTAAGCAAAGATTATAAGCTCCCTGAGGAGAAATACATAGATTTTAGAACACCAAGGCATAAAGACATATATAATGTGAATCTTAATGGGATTAAGGTAAATAATAAAATGTCATGTCTGTATGCTAAAGCCTCAGTAGATGAAAGTAATCTTTGGCACAGGAGACTAGGGCACATAAACTTTAAGAATATTAATAGGCTTGTGAGGCTTGGTTTGGTTGATGGTTTGCCTGAAAAGGCTTTCCACAATGACCACTCTTGTGTTGCATGCCTTAAGGGCAAGCAGCACAAGGTCTCATTCAGGTCTAAACAGGTGCACTCTAGTTCTAAACCCCTTCACTTATTGCATATGGACCTCTTTGGTCCAACTAATATAGAAAGTTTGAAGGGTAAATCATATTGTTTTGTCATTACTGATGATTACTCCAGGTTCACATGGACTTTCTTTTTAGCCAAGAAAAGTGAAACTGCCCTAAGTCTGATTAATTTCATTACCCAAATTGAAAAGAAAAATGGTAATGAGGTCAAGATTATTAGAAGTGACAATGGGGGTGAGTTTAGAAATCAGTTGTTAGATGATTTTTGTGCCAAGAAAGGGATTACTAGGCAGTTTAGTATAGCTAGAACCCCACAACAAAATGGGGTTGCTGAAAGGAAGAATAGGACCCTTATTGAAGCAGCCAGAACCATGTTGGCTGATGCCCACTTTCCTATAGCCTTTTGGGCTGAAGCTGTTAACACAGCTTGTTATGTTCAAAATAGGGCATTGGTCAACAAGATACATAATAAGACACCTTATGAATTACTTTGGGGAAGGAAGCCCAACATTGGCTTCCTCAAGCCATTTGGTTGTCATGTAGTTGTTTTAGAAACTAGTGAGGCCCTAGGTAAATTTGATTCAAAAGGTGATGAAGGCTACTTCATGGGTTATTCAGTGCAGAGTAAAGGATATAGGGTTTACATTAAAAAGGAAAAACGTATACTTGAAAAAGTACATGTTAGGTTTTTAGAGAGTAAACCTAGTGATCCTGAGAGTGGTCCAAATTGGTTGTTTGACTTAGAACCTTTGTCTAGAGCTTTAAATTATATGCCTGTTACTGATCCAGACATTGTGAAGGTAACTTCAAGTGTTTTGGAAAAGAGAATTGGTAATGTTTCAGGTATACAGGTTGCTAAGGAGAATGGACCACCAGCAGTTGAATCATCTCCCACACAAGAATATGTTACACTTCCTATATGGACAGATGAGTATTATGCTGCTGCTACTGCTGCTACTGCTGCAAGGAAAGATAATGGTGGTGTTCAAATACCACCAAATACAAACATGCATGATTCTTCAGGCGCTGACAAAGGGAAATCGAGCGCTGACACGACCAATTCAGACGCTGATGGCTCCAACGCTGACAACACCAGTTCAGGCGTTGTTAGCCCAAACGCTGACAAACAAGGATCAGACTTTGGAGACACCTTTACACAGCTTTTCTCTTCCCATTTTGAACAGGGTGGACCTTCCAATATCCATGAAGAGATTCCTGTTGATGAAGAAGAATCTGAAGAAGATATTGGCAACATGGAGCGTGAAATTGAGGACACCAGACTTTTTGAAGGAGGAGTTCTCACTTCCACAGCAAAGGATCACCCCACATCTCAAATCATTGGTGATGTTATGGCTCCAGTTCAGACAAGAAGATCCCATCAAGGTCTTGGTGGATTTATTGCCAATATACACAAGAAGGTTGATACCCCTCTTGTACAAGCATGTTTGTTTGCCTGTTTTCTGTCACAGGAAGAACCCAAGAAGATTTTTGATGCTCTCAAAGAACCAAGTTGGGTGGAAGCAATGCAGGATGAGCTTCACCAATTTGCTATACAGGATGTTTGGGAGCTGGTTGATTGTCCTAGGTATGTGAGACCAATTGGGACAAGATGGGTTCTAAGGAACAAGAAAGATGAAAGAGGCATTGTGGTCAGAAACAAGGCACGTTTGGTAGCTCAGGGTTATACTCAAGAGGAAGGCATAGATTATGAAGAAGTCTTTGCTCCAGTTGCAAGAATTGAAGCTATCAGAATTTTCTTAGCTTATGCTTCTTGCATGAATTTTACTGTTTATCAAATGGATGTGAAGAGTGCTTTCCTCTATGGCACAATTGTTGAGGAGGTTTATGTAATGCAGCCTCCTGGTTTTGAAGATCCTGAGAATCCAGACAAGGTTTATAGAGTAAAGAAGGCAATGTATGGCCTTCATCAAGCTCCTAGAGCATGGTATGGTACATTGTCCACCTACTTGGTGGAAAATGGTTTCAAAAGGGGCACCATAGATCAGACACTATTTACAAAGAAGAAAGGAAAACATGTGTTGCTAGTGCAGGTCTATGTTGATGATATCATTTTTGGCTCTACTGATCCAAAAATGAGTGAGGATTTTTCCAAGCTCATGACAGATAAATTCAAGATGAGTGCAATGGGTGAGATGAACTTCTTTCTAGGTTTACAAGTTCAGTAGAAAGAAGATGGTATCTTCATCTCCCAAGACAAATATGTAGCAGAAATCTTGAAGAAATATGGTTTTTCTCCACATGAGAAGGAGGCTTCCACTCCTATGGATAGACAATACCCTTGGGGAAAAATTGGAGCTGGAAAGGATGTGGATGTTAGGCACTATAGATCAATGATTGGATCATTGATGTATCTTACAGCCTCAAGACCTGACATCATGTTTGCTGTGTGTGCATGTGCACGCCATCAAGTGACTCCCAAAGAATGTCACCTTTTTGCTGTAAAGAGGATTTTTAGGTACTTAAGATGTTATCCAGATCTTGGATTATGGTACCCAAAAGATTCTCCTTTGGACCTTATTGCATATTCAGACAGTGATTATGGTGGTGACAAGTTTGATAGGAAATCCACAACTGGTGGATGCCAATTTCTTGGGAGTAGATTAATATCTTGGCAATGCAAGAAACAAACAGTGGTGGCAAACTCTACAACTGAAGCAGAATATGTTGCTGCAGCTGCTTGTTGTGGACAAGTCTTATGGATTCAGAACCAGCTGTTGGATTATGGGTATAATTTTATGCATACCAAGATTTTTGTAGACAATAACAGTACTTTATGCATTATTAAAAATCCTGTACATCATTCTAAAACCAAACACATAGAAATTAGACATCATTTTATAAGAGATTGCTTTGAGAAAGGTTTAATACAACCAGATAGGGTAGATACTGAAGATAATGTAGCTGATTTATTAACTAAACCTTTTGATGCTGGAAGATTTCAATATTTGGTAACAAATATTGGAATGGTTAATCTCACTTAATATGTGTTTTGGAACCTTTTTGTAAAAGTATGTACAGGATAATGCATTGTTATTGGTCTTTGTGATGATTTAGATTTTCCACATTATTTTTCTAACACTGACAAAGGTAAATGCAACGCTGTCAAGTGTTATTTTGCCATTGTTGGAGATATTATTGTCTAACGCTGACAAGAGTTCCTTCAACGCTGATAAGTGTTGTCGGGACGCTGTCAGCAACAAATGTTAGTTTTGTGGTTTTTCATCTAAATGTGCAGGTAATGGTAGCTTTATGCCATTGGATACAGAGTTGCTTATGGATCTTTGAAGAGCTATTTGGACATGTTTTTATTTATGGATGATGGTTGGAATATTTATATTCCTATCTTGACATAAATTTTTAATGTTCATATATATATGTTTTGAGAACTCATGTATCATAGTTTAAGGGGAGGTTTAAGGAACCTTTAGGACTCTTGGGTATTCTTAGAATACTCTCATCACAATTCTAGATTGTGTCCACTGGTGAGTATGGGTTAGTTTTACTAAACCATGAGGCACTGTAGCATGCATAGTATATCAACTTTGCATGCTGCCAAGACATTTTTGACTTAGAATTGGTTATGGTCTGATGGGAGGCTTGGGAATCCTTTTGATATGGGTTTTACCTGGGAGTAACAAGGATTTTATGAGGTAACTTGGTTGTTAAGAATTTTGGTTAGCAAGGGACACTAGAGGACTGTTATGTCTATCTTGCTTATGCAAGTGTGCATAACTGGACAGTGCTTGCCGCCCTATGATAATTATCAGCTTTTGGTTATCTTCTCTAGGATAAATTACTTGTTAAGGTCATTGTTCACTTTTTAAAACAATTTTATTTTTGGACGCTGACAAGATTTTTCCAAGCGTTGTTGTGACCAAAATGGACGCTGACATGGCTTTAGGCGAACGTTGACAAGATTATAGCCGTTGGGCGTTGATGGGTTATATTTGACCGTTGACAAACAATGGGACCTACCCAGTTGTAACTTTTTGACATATTTTCAAGCCGTAATTTTAGGAGTTGTTACTTTCATTTAATGCATGAGATAACTTATAAACTTTTTCAATATTTTCATGATTGATTTTTGAAAATCTTTGCCTATTTTTGGGCCAATCACGTGCATTCATCCACTCCTATAAATTTGGCTCCTATTTTAAACAGGGTATCTATAATTCTTGTCTAACACTTTTTCTCTTATCAACCTTCATCTTTTATACATCAACTTAACAGCTTTCATCAATGGCACCAAGATTTAACTCAACAGAATTGGATTTGGGGTTCAAGTCTCAACACAACATGATTGCTTATCTTGTTGCTGATAATACTTTGTTCCCTGAATACACACAGATGGTGGAGTATTTGAATGCATCCCCATTAAGGTATGCTCTTTCTTATGCACCACTCATTCCAGTCACACACATTAAACAGTTTTGGAACACTGTCAGTTCCTCAACAGTTAATGGAGTGACAACATTGAATTCTATTGTACATGGGAGACCTTGGGTGGTTACTGAGGCCTTGGTACGCCAGGCCTTGCATCTTAATGATGCTGATGGTATAACCATGCTTCCCATATCTGAAATAGAACAAGGGCTTAGGGCTTTGGGATACCCTATTCCTGATGAAGGTACTCTAAATAAGTACCATAAGCAGGAATTTCCCCCAGCCTGGAAGTACCTAATTCACATTCTCCTTCAATGTTTGAGTCCCAAATGTACTGCACACAATGAGATCAATAGATCCATTGCATCTGCTATTGTGTGTATTGCAACAGGGCAAAATTATAATTGGTCTAAAATGATTTTTGAAGGAATGTGTAAAAACAAGGGGACAAAAATGACTTTAGCTTATCCCCGTTTTCTGCAAATGGTTTTTGATGCTCAAAGATATTGTTTAAGGGATCACAATGACTTTTATAAGATCCCTGAACAAAAGAAGGCTATTTTTACCAAGATGAATTCACCACCTCATAGAGACCTACCATTAACCCCAGCCATGCTTGCTGTTATTGCAGCAGCACAACCCCAACCAGACCCCCAACCTCATATTGACCCTCAACCACAACTTGAACCTATCCCTGAACCTTTACCCTCACCTGACCAAATGCAAATAGACCAAAATCCCTTTGACGCTGACACATCTAATGTGGGCGTTGATATGTCTATTCCCAACGTTGACACCCAACCATCACAATCCCAAACACCCCTTAACCAACCAACATCTACACCATCTTCTACACCATCTTCCACACCACCAGAATATAGGTTGATTAAACGCCAAAGGACTGCTGGAGTGTTCTCCTCTGGTGGTCCTAGCCATGTAGCAGAGAGAACCACCACCACAAGTGTGGCTGGTGACCTGGATGAGGCTGAGACTATTGGTTCTGGCTTAGACGCTGGCCAAGACAGTCCCACCATAATTAAGTCCTCATCCATGCCCAATGAACCTAACTTGGGAGGTCAAATTCCCATTTTGGAAGAGGGCAGACTGGAACCAATGACGCTTTTAGAATTGACGGCTGTCTGCATTAGCTTGCAAAAGCAAAATGCAGACTTGGTACAAATTGTCAGTAACCAAGGCCTTGAACTCAAAGAATTGAGGGAGAGGATTGTTGTTTTGGAGAGTGCTCATTCAAGGGGAGGTATGGAGGAGTCTTCCAAAGGGGAGGAAGCAAGAAATCTGAGTGATAAGAGCAGCCAAGATGGTCAATCATTGGATATTGCTGAAGCTCTTACTACATTGAAGGAACAAAAAGGTTTTGATACGTCCTTAATCTCTCCAACAAATTTAAATTTATCATTTACAGATATGCTGAGAGAGGTTACACAAGGCGCTGAGGGAAAATATTTAAGCGTTGATAAGGCAAGTTTGGACGCTGACAGAAATATTTTGGGCGCTGATAGAGGAAATTTGGGCGTTGACAGATCTGCATATGGAGGTGATGTATTCCAGTCATCATCTATCATCAAAGATGTTCCTACTCAGGTATTATCATCTACCCTACCAACAATTGAACCAACAGATAAGGGTAAGGGTAAGTTGGTAGAAGAAAATGTTCCAAAGAATGCAGCTCAGGTTGAATTTGATAGAAGATTGGCTGAGCAAATGATGGAACAAGGTGAGAAGGAAAAGTCACCATTTGTTGTGACTTCTGAGGAAGAAAGTGATGGAGGCAGCTCAGATTCAAGTGTGATGATTGTTGAACCAGAAAGACTTGAGTATGGTGATGAGCTTGCTAAGGAAAGGCTGAGAGATTTGAAGTTGCAAATTGATTTTGATATGCCAGAGGTAGTTCAGATGTACAATTCTTGGGAAGAAAGCTGCATGGATAATCCAGACTTGACCATTTCAGATCAGATATGGGGTTTGGAAATTCTTCTTAGAGTTCAGCAGGATTGTAAGGTGATGTTGAAGTACAGGGCAAGCAACGTTCTCTCTGAGTTAAAAAGGGATAGAAGGAAGCTCTATTTTATGTTGCTCAAATGTCATGGAGTTGGATGGACATATCAGAAGCTGAAGGCTTTGACATTTGATGAGTTGGAACATAGGGCTTATCCTATTTGGGTGAAAGTGCAGGAAGAGAACACTTTCAGACTTCTTTCAGATGAAAGAAAGGAGCAACTTGCAGAAGAGATGGCAATCAAGAAAGCTATGATAGTCCCTAGACCAGTGAAGAAGGGATTTGTTCTTGAGTTTCCAAAAGATATGTCTCAACTGTATCCAAGTGAAGCAATCATTAGAAAGAGCCTTAAGCTCTCCCCATTAGAAGCTTCAGATATGGTTCATGTGTTACCACTAGATTCCAGGAATCCAATTGTAAGTTATGAGGAAGATGAATGTGGATTCTGGAAAATTGGAAGATTTGGCAAGGAGGTACACACTTTTACCACTCTCATATCTTTATTTGCAAGTTGTGACAGAGAAGACTTGGTAGACCTTTGGAGGTTGCTAGAGACCAAGTATGAGGCTGAAGCACCAACTTCAGCCAATGGAATAAAACTTTGGACCACATTCAAAAGAATGTGTGGGACAAAAGAAGAAGATCCTGAAATATGGAAGGATCTTGAAGATGACCTCAGTGGTCTTCAATGGAGGTTATATTCAGTTGCAGGTGTATACCATTTGAGTTCTACAAAGTTTGCTGAGTATTTACTTGTAGATGCTCAGTATTTCATATCCAAGGCTGTTTTGGAGAAGATGAAGGACACCCAGTTGGAGATAGACTATACAAGTGACGTGGCAAAGAATTTGATCAGATTTATTTATTACCAATATGATAAGGTTTGTCAGACTCCTCCAAGTTCTTAATGTTTATTCAGAAACTTGATCATAAGAGTGGATATCAAGTTTAGGGGAGGATTGTTGGGAATAAATTTAGGCCAGAACACTTGAACGCTGACAAGAACAACTCAAGCGTTGACAAGAGCAAAGTGAGCGCTGACAGCATAAGCGTTGACAAGATAAAGTCAAGCGTTGATAGATTGAAGACAAGCACTGATGGAAGATGTGAGCTACACGTTTATTATATTCTAGATTACTTCTAGTAAGGATAGAAACGACAATGTATTTTCTATGTTTATCTTTACCTAGAATAGTTGATTCGTAGCTTATTGTACAAGACTTCTTGTTCTATAAAAGAAGATCTTTTAGGTTAATGTTTAATATCAGTTTTCATAGTATTCGCAAGTTAAACCTTTCATTGTAATCAACACGATTATTCTAATACAAGTGAAAGTTTGTTTAACATCATTGTGTTTTAGATCAAGTGTTAATTCCGCATAACACTTTGTTACTTTATTCATAAGCAAAGGTTTCTCTACGTGTAGTACTTGATCTAATCTCGTATACACAAAGCTAATCGATCTAAGTTTGGGATCAACAAGGGTTGCCATGGATTCTGAAGTAGGACTCTTACTTAAACTAAGTCATGGATTCTTTTGGTGTGCCATTGAAGAGAAAAAGCTTGGTCCTCATCAATTGGGATTAAGTTTTGATAGGAGTTAGTAGCTTTATCTACATTGGATTTAGTTGCTTTTTGTATTAGTACTTGTTGATAAGAGCATGGGAATTGTCCATGGCCATTTTGTTTTTTGATACCAAAGCTAGAAGTTTAGGGGTTTGTCCTTGCTTCTTAGTCATTGTGTTTTTTGACTTTGTACCTTTCTTTTGTTTTAATGCAATTTACCTTTGGTAAAAAAAATGATCAAAATAAACCCTAGAATGTAAATGGGTCGGACCTGAGCCCAAAAACAATGTCCAACAAAATGTGAAAATTTTATAAAAATGAAAATATCTCATAAAATAAGGTGTTTCGGGCCTCGAAATTTCCGTAACCCAACAAAGTTAGGTTACAGCTACGTTCCCCTCATTTTGGCCTTCGATACGCCTCGTCACACGCCTGAAACGGAATTCTACAACCCAAGTTATGACATTTTCAAAAAAACACTTTTCTTCACGCGATATTGGGCTACCAAATGCAATTGGGCTCTATCTTCTACACTTGTACATCCATCAAACCTTCCAAACCAACCAAAATAAAATAAAATGGAAATTAAGCGGGCAAACTCTGGGAAAGTCTGAATAATACGGACAAACCATGCCAAATCCGTGGAAATACAATTTCTACTTCGGTTTGGTTGTTTTGATCAAGGTTTGGGAGTCTTTGTCAGGTTTCGATTGGGATTAACTATGTTTTGACCAGGCTTAAATATTACAAATTAGGTGGTGAAGTAGATGTTGTCTTATTAGACAAGGAACATCGTGATGACACACAATCAAATGATATTAAATATATGAGTGAGATCTACCAACATTTAACTTTGTTTCATCAACAAAAAAATGACATTGATTTTTCTTAGGAAATCTACAAAGATGGATAATATACAAAACTAATGAACAAAACATAGCATCTATCAACATGTTCTTAACTATGCTAGGACTTTGAAAGGTCAAATAAAAAAGTTTCTCTTATATTGGAAGTTTAGTTTTTAATGTATAAATTAGTTACACGACCTTGCAAGTTAGATTGAATTTTAGCTTATGGATACTTATTCTAAGGTTCACCATGATCACGTATTTTCTTAAATGGGTTATGTATATATTTTCATTGTCACTTACTAACTTAATAACTTTTAAACATGGTCACACACATCCAAATACGGCCGATGCGAGCTAAACCATTCGAAACCGACAAAAACTGACCAAACGGGAACTTAAACTGTAAAAACCGGAGAAAGTCTTAATAACCCGGTATAACCATCCCAAATCCGGGGTAAATGGATTTCCACTATTTTTTATTGTTGTGACCATGTTTTGGGGGCCTTTAGCATGTTTTGTCCGGGTTTGGCTATGTTTTGACTAGCCTTGGAGGTTGCAAATTAGTTGGTGAAGTAATATTGTTTTCACTAGACAAGGAAATCATTAAGACACACCGTGTATTGGTATTAAAGATATGAGTGAACTCCAACAACATTTATCATTGTTTGATCAAGACAAAAATGACATTCAAAGGTGGATAATATACCAAACGAATGAACAAAACATCTCATGTAACCAACTTTTGCTTAACGATCCCGAGACTTAGAAATGTCATATTAAATTTTTTGTCTATGATTGAAAAGTTAATTTATAATCTATTATTAATAACCTGACATTACTAATATGATTGAAATAAACCCTAGAATGCAAATGGGTCGGACCAGAGCCCAAAATCAATGTCCAACAAACTGTGAAAAATTGATAAAAATGAAAATATCTCATAAAATAAGGTGTTTCGGGCCTCGAAATTTCGGTAATCCAACAAAGTTAGGTTACAGCTACATTCCCCTCATTTTGGTCTTCGATTCGCCTTGTCCCGCGCCTAAAACGGAATTCTACAACCCAATTTATGACATTTTTAAAAAATCACTTTTCTTCACGCGATATTGGGCTACCAAATACGTTTGGGCTCTATCTTCTACACTTGTACATCCAACAAACCTTCGAAACCAACCAAAACAGAATAAAATGGAAATTAAGCGGGAAAACCCGGGGAAAGTATGAATAATACAGGCAAACCATGCCAAATCCGTTGAAATACAATTTCTACTTCGGTTTGATTGTTTTGATCAAGGTTTGGGAGTCTTTGTCACGTTTCGGTTGGGATTAACTATGTTTTGACAAAGGTTAAATATTACAAATTAGGTGGTGAAGTAGATGTTGTCTTATTAGACAAGGAACATTGTGATGACACACAATCAAATGATATTAAATATATGAGTGAGATATACCAACATTTATCTTTGTTTCATCAACAAAAAATGACATTGATTTTTCTTAGGAAATCTACAAAGATGGATAATATACAAAACTAATGAACAAAACATAGCATCTATCAACATGTTCTTAACTATGCTAGGACATTGAAAGGTCAAATAAAAAACTTTCTCTTATATTGGAAGTTTAGTTTTTAATGTATAATTTAGTTACACGGCCTTGCAAGTTAGATTGAATTTTAGCTTATGGATACTTATTCTGAGGTCCACCATGATCATGTATATTCTTAAATAGGTTATGTATATATCTCATTGTCACTTACTAACTTAATAACTTTTAAACATGGTCACACACATCCAAATACGGCCGATGCGGGCTAAACCATTCGAAACCGACCAAAACTGAACAAACGGGAACTTAAACTGTAAAAACCGGAGAAAGTCTTAATAACCCGGTATAACCATCCCAAATCCGGGGTAAATGGATTTCTACTATGTTTTGATTGTTTTGATCATGTTTTGGGGGCCTTTAGCATGTTTTGGTCGGGTTTGGCTATGTTTTGACTAGCCTTGGAGGTTGCAAATTAGTTGGTGAAGTAATATTGTTTTCACTAGACAAGGAAATCATTAAGACACACCATGTATTGGTATTAAAGATATGAGTGAACTCCAACAAAATTTATCATTGTTTGATCAAGACAAAAATGACATTCAAAGGTGGATAATATACCAAACGAATGAACAAAACATCTCATGTAACCAACTCTTGCTTAACGATCCCGGGACTTAAAAATGTCATATTAAATTTTTTGTCTATGATTGAAAAGTTAATTTATAATCTATTATTAATAACCTGACATTACTAGTATGATCAAAATAAACCCTAGAATGTAAACGAGTCGGACCTGAGCCCAAAAACAATGTCCAACAAAATGTGAAAAATTTATAAAAATGAAAATATCTCATAAAATAAGGTGATCGGGCCTCGAAATTTCCGTAACCCAACAAAGTTAGGTTACAGCTACGTTCCCCTCATTTTGGCCTTCGATTCGCCTCGTCCCGCGGCTGAAACAGAATTCGACAACCCAATTTATGACATTTTCAAAAAAGCACTTTTCTTCACGCGATATTGGGCTACCAAATACGTTTGGGCTCTATCTTCTACACTTGTACATCCATCAAACCTTCCAAACCAACCAAAATAGAATAAAATTGAAATTAAGCGGGCAAACCCGAGGAAAGACTGAATAATACGGGCAAACCATGCCAAATCCATGGAAATACAATTTCTACTTCGGTTTGATTGTTCTGATCAAGGTTTGGTAGTCTTTGTCAGGTTTCGGTTGGAATTAACTATGTTTTGACCATGCTTAAATATTACAAATTAGGTGGTGAAGTAGATGTTGTTTTATTAGACAAGGAACAATGTGATGACACACAATCAAATGATATTAGATATATGAGTGAGATGTACCAACATTTATCTTTGTTTCATTAACAAAAAAATGACATTGATTTTTCTTAGGAAGCCTACAAAGATGGATAATATACAAAACTAATGAACAAAACATAGCATCTATCAACATGTTCTTAACTATGCTAGGACTTTGAAAGGTCAAATAAAAAAGTTTCTCTTATATTGGAAGTTTAGTTTTTAATGTATAATTTAGTTACACGGCCTTGCAAGTTAGATTGAATTTTAGCTTATGGATACTTATTCTGAGGTTCACCATAATCACATATTTTCTCAAATGGGTTATGTATATATTTTCATTGTCACTTACTAACTTAATAACTTTTAAACATGGTCACACACATCCAAATACGGCCAATGCGGGCTAAACCATTAGAAACCGACCAAAACTGACCAAACGAGAACTTAAACTATAAAAACCAGAGAAAGTCTTAATAACCCGGTATAACCATCCCAAATCCGGGGTAAATGGATTTCCGCTATGTTTTGATTGTTGTGATCATGTTTTGGGGGCCTTTAGCATGTTTTGGCCGGGTTTGGGTATGTTTTGACTAGCCTTGGAGGTTGCAAATTAGTTGGTGAAGTAATATTGTTTTCACTAGACAAGGAAATCATTAAGACACACCATGCATTGGTATTAAAGATATGAGTGAACTCCAACAACATTTCTCATTGTTTGATCAAGACAAAAACGACATTCAAAGGTGGATAATATTCCAAACGAATGAACAAAACATCTCATGTAACCAACTCTTGCTTAACGATCCCGGGACTTAGAAATGTCATATCAAATTTTTTGTCTATGATTGGAAAGTTAATTTATAATCTATTATTAATAACCTGACATTACTAGTATGATCGAAATAAACCCTAGAATGTAAATGGGTCGGACCTGAGCCCAAAAACAATGTCCAACAAAATGTGAAAATTTGATAAAAATGAAAATATCTCATAAAATAAGGTGTTTCGGACCTCGAAATTGCTGTAACCCAACAAAGTTAGGTTACAACTACGTTCCCCTCATTTTGGCCTTCGATTCGCCTCGTCCCGTGCCTAAAACGGACTTCTACAACCCAAGTTATGACATTTTCAAAAAAGAACTTTTCTTCACGCGATATTGGGCTACCAATTATGTTTGGTCTCTATCTTCTACACTTGTACATCCATCAAACCTTCCAAACCAACCAAAATAGAATAAAATGGTAATTAAGCGGGCAAACTCGGGGAAAGTCTGAATAATATGGGCAAACCATGCCAAATCCGTGGAAATACAATTTCTACTTCGGTTTGATTGTTTTGACCAAGGTTTGGGAGTCTTTGTCAGGTTTCGGTTGGGATTAACTGTGTTTTGACCCGGCCTAAATATTACAAATTAGGTGGTGAAGTAGATGTTGTTTTTTTAGACAAGGAACATCGTGATGACATACAATCAAATGATATTAAATATATGAGTGAGATCTAACAACATTTATCTTTGTTTCATCAACAAAAAAATGACATTGATTTTTCTTAGGAAACCTACAAAGATGGATAATATACAAAACTAATGAACAAAACATAGCATCTATCAACATGTTCTTAACTATGCTAGGACTTTGAAAGGTCAAATAAAAAAATTTCTCTTATATTGGAAGTTTAGTTTTTAATGTATAATTTAGTTACACGACCTTGCAAGTTAGATTGAATTTTAGCTTATGGATACTTATTCTGAGGTTCACCATGATCACGTATTTTCTTAAATGGGTTATGTATATTGTTAGGACCATTGGAATAGTTATTTGTAATAGGTAGACTAGGAGGTATGTAGTTCCTCCTGGTCATAGTAGTAGGAGCAAGCCGTGCTCCTGGTCTTATAGAAAGTCAAACTTTATTATTTAGATATTATTCTGTTTGGATATGCATGAGATATGTTAGGAAAGGATATTGATAACTAGCTTTTTACTAGTTAAAAAGATTCGTTCGTTTAAGTATGCCTCTTCGAATTGAAAAATAGATTTTAGTGTGCGACTCAGTCATTCTTTGGTGGAAACAAAAGTGTTGGCGTTGTAGTATATTAAAAATAAAATGACTTGAAAGTAAATGACGGTAAATTAAAAGGCGTTAACATAAATCTAAGTCTAATTAAAAGAAAGGGGTGCAATATTAAAAACTTTGAAAAGTAGATAACGAGAAATTAAGTGACTTGAATATAAAGCATGACGAGAATTAAAATTTGACAAAGTATTAAAATGACAACTTAAAAATTAAACAAGACAAAATATGAAAACAACACCTAATCGGAATATATTCCGATCAGTCTACAATCGGAATGTATACAAACCTCCCAATCGAAATGTTGTCGGAACTCCAATCGGAATGTTGTCACCTATCCTGATCGGAATAACCAAACTCACCCTGATCGGAATATGGACTTACCTCCTGATCGGAATGATGATCTCGTCGGAATAAGGTATGGACCCCTGGTCGGAATGTTGTCACCTACCTGATCGGAAAACCAAACTTACCCTGATCGGAATGTCACAATCCTCAGATCGGAATAAGGTAAGAATGCCCTTGGTCGGAATACACAATCGGAATACTAATAGGAATATCAAAACCCTTTTCCGACCAAGCCAATGGAGTGCTGGTCGGAATGAGAAACCCTTTTCCGATTGATCAGATCGGAACACAGGAAAAAGAAGGTAAAATAAGCAAGATAAATAAGCTATAAATCAAATAAGCACTAGATTAAAATCCTAAGCAAACACGTATAAGAAAAACCTAATAAGCTAAATTTTAAAGACTTTTGAAAACACAAAATGAGAAAAAGTATACGAAAACTAACTTTATATAAAAATAACTTTTATAAAAACTTTAGAAACTTAAAGATAAACACAAATAAGCTATAAAAATCAATGATCCAAAACAATCAAAAGCATAAAAACATAATCTTTAATCAAATAAGCAACTCAAAAAGCATGTAAACAAAGATTAAAGCTTAGAAAGAAAGGTAGATGAGAGATTTAAACAAGAAAATTAAAGAACACTTACTTGGAATTTAAAGGTATTAAAAGTGCAAGACAAGTATTTAAAATGACATGAATTTAAAGAGCAAGTAATTAAAAGGTGGAAGACTAATTGTCACCTTAGCCAACAAAATGAAATGATAATACTAATGGTCTATATATAGGGGAGGATTAGGGAATGCTTAGGAAGCTACCTCCCCTCCTTCATTTCTTCTTAATTGCACCATTAAGTCCTTCCCTTCTTAATCTTTTGTTAATCTTGGACTTTAATGACTTTTGGCTCGGGATTTCTTTAAACTCGTCTTTTAATTTATCAATAAATAAGACTTGAGTTCTTCGGCTTTTAGTAAACTTCCGTCTTTTGACTTTTCTTCAATAAATCTTCAGAATTGGTCTTGGACTTCCGTTCTTTTACACTCTTGACTTCTTGACTTCGTCTTTCATCTTTTTCTTCAATAAAAGCCCGTGAATGCCCGTGTTTTCTCCACTTTTCACCTTTTCGTCCTAAATCACAACAAAAACACAAACCACGCATAATTCCGACATAAAAGATATAAAATTCACGTTTTGGCTCGGTTATTATTGTAATTAAATGGTAAAAAGGACGGGTGTTTACACACCTATCAAATCCCCTACACTTGACCATTGCAATGTCCTCATGCAATGCATTAGTTATAAAGCATGTTTACATTTTTCATCATAATCAATCCACATTGGCCTTTATTAAAGAGATAGAAAACTATAAACATTCAAAGGAAGAAAATAAAGAAATCAAAAACATACCTTGGGTTTTGGAAATGTCATGAATAATCATCATCCTCAAGTTTTCACTTTCTCCAAACCAAGCTTAAAAACGAGATCATTGTTATTATATGTTAGTAAACTAACACGAACTCATGTGGGCCAATTATTTACTTAGACTCCCTTATTCCTAGGCGTATCTCTTATATTTTATTATTGTCTTGAATGATCACGAGGATGCATTTGTTGACTTATTTCGATAGTTACTTAGGCCGAAAATAATGTGAATGATTTAATCAATAGTTAGCTAAAAGATAAAATATTTTAAAACTGCTTCTCGGGACCTCATAAAGTTCATATCTTGGCATAACTCGCTTCGCGATTTGAGACCTTTCTCGGACCAATATTTGGCAGCGACTTCATACTCCAAACCTTGAGAGACGTTCATGAAATAATGGCCTTCTCTTCATATAGGAATTTCTTCACTTGAAGTTTTGAGAGATTCATACTTGGACCACGACTTCTTCATTTTTCTCCAATCTTTATTTTGGACTTTGATATACAACGATCCGCCTCCTTTTATGACATGGATCTATTTATCCTCATACCTTGCTAGGGTCTTTTCGGATACTCTTCTCCATGACTTTTGGGGAGTTTTTGCTTTTCGTCGTGTGTCTCGAACCTTAATATTGATTTTCGATAAATGATTCTTCACATCACTTTTGGATCTTTAGCAACAAACTGTAGCCCTCATGCCTTGTTAGGGTCTTTTCGGACTCGCCAATCTTCGCATCCCGCTTCAATAAGTTATGCCTTGGCTATGAACTCTAATCCATACCGAGCAACTTTTAAACGATCTTGGGCTAGAAGCTAAGTAACTTTTCAAATCGTACAACCTTATTTATTGCAGATAAATTTATTAGCAAGCGATGGGAGAATAGGCTTATAATTAACTCACATAAATTCACGAAAGAATACCAAACTTATAATTGACTCTATCATCTCTCGTTCTCTACAGTTTAAAATCTCAAGGAATGAGACTCGTGGATACTTAGCCTATTAAATCAAAGTTTTGGGTTTTCGAGTCGCCTATAGGATCTTGCAAACTCTTAGACTTTTTCAAGTTTTAGAATTCGCATTTTAAAGTTCCCTTGATAAACGAATCTCTAGGATCAATTATAGGAACTTGCGAAAAGTTCTTGTTCTTAACCCGTGAGAGTTAAGACTTTCGTGTTTTAAAGCTCCCTATATAAAAGCCTAACAAAACTTGACTTAAACACGTTAAGGATACTAGCTAGAGTAACTTAGATAAGTAAACTCGGGTTGAGTCAAAATATTCACAAAATTTAAAAATTAAAACCACTTTATTGAAAATTTATTCTAATAAAGAAAGAAAATAAATATACAAAGGGAAAAACTAATAGGCCAAAATGGATCAAAATTTTTGAAAAATGTCGAAAAATTGATTTTCCGGTTAAAATGAGGACAAATACAAGGAAAAGGCCACTTAACTTCGATATAAGTCCCCCCCTACACTTAACATAAACATTGTCCTCAATGTTTAAGCATGTGGGAGTAAACTCCCCTACACTTAGGACATTGTGCACTTTGTTTAAATCTCGCTAAGGAAAAGACAACTAACGAGATTCCTATTTTAATATTGGAAAATATAAAATAGTGAATCGAAAAGAGTTTAGGATAGAACCGGGAAGAAGGGAACACGGAATCACGGGTCGTCAAGAATCATCAAGAGTGGATCTTTGAAGCTCGAATCCCTGATTAGTAGAAGAGAGGAGAGAGCAAACAGCAACGGGTCTCCCCTACACTTAGGATAAAGAAAGAGAAAAGATAGATACATGGGTTGCCTCCCAAGAAGCGCTTGATTTTTGATTACCGAGTCATGAGCCTGACTCGACCTTGATCATCATAGGAAGAAGCATGAAACATATCCACCGAGATCGAAGACATAGTTTTCGTCCATCAAATAGCAGAGGCTTAAGGTGAACAAGGCAAGCCAAAGAAGAATAGGCAAGGTTCCCTTAAGCAACGATGGAGCACGGTGGAAGCAAGTATGGTGAGGTGCAAGCATGTCTTCAATAGTTCCAAAGATTTTTCCTTTTATTTCATCAGGTGGATACTGAGATGGCTGAATAATGTCGATACCGGGGTCGAACACCTTTTCCTTTAGGGGAAAATAGCACTCAGGCTCAGCAGAATGTGAAGAAGATCCGCGAAGAAGTTGCACAACCTCGTCCTCAGAAGGTGGACAAAGAGGTGTTAAATCATATGTGATGCGGATATCGGTGTCGACCGGTTGCTTCTCCTTTGAAAGAATGTTCTTCAAATCCAAAGTAGGATCAAGACGATAATCTTCAAAATCTAAAGGAGGAGCATCACTCTCATGAGGGAAGTAAGTGTTGAGAAACGTAGAGAAGTATTCCTCAAAAGAGTAATCATCCAAAGTAGGATCGAGTGACGGCGGAGGATCTTCATCATGTGAAGAATCGCTCGAAAGAGTATCGGCCTCATCAAAATCATCATATGTAGGCACGTCGAGATACGCGGAAGCAAAGGCATCATAATCATCCGAATCTGAGCTAGAAGCATCATCATAAGCATCAAAATTCGGTGGAGAATCATAAATGGGAGAAGCGTCCATATTGGAAAGAGAATCATCCACATCATCTTGAAAAAGTGGATTATCAATGCAAGAATCGAATAGAGGATTGTTGTAGACAAAAAAGTCATCAAGCAGATTAATCATATTCACAGATTCTCTTCCAAAGGATTTGCTTGTAAGCTTCCCCATTTTGAAAACTTGTGAATCATTCCCGACTCTTAAGATTAACTCACCTTCGGCAACATCAACTAGAGTTCGTCCGGTTCTCAAGAATGGCCAACCAAGTATTAAAGGAATACGAGGGTCCATTTCATAATCAACAACGACAAAGTCGACCGGGAAAGTAAATATGCCAACTTTAATGAACACATCTTCGGCAATACCAACGGGGTAAGCGAGAGTTCGATTTGCAAGTTCAAGAGTCATCTTTGTTGGAGTAAGGTCGGGTAATGATAGTGTTTTCCAAACACTCAAAGGCATAAGATTTATACTGGCCCCGAGATCAGCAAGGGCAGTAAATTCTTCAGTTTTGTTGAAAATGCAAGGCAACACAAAACGACCGGGATCTTCAAGCTTTTCCGGAAGTTCATTAAGAATAACTGCAGAGCAGTTTTCATTTAAGCGTGTGTTGGCGAGCTCAATCAGCTTCTCCTTTTTGTTAAGCAATTCCTTAAATGCTTTAACAAATTTCGGCATGCGGACAAGTGCTTCAACGAGGCTAATGTTGATGTTCACTTGAGAGAGCATCTTCACATAGCTTGACACTTGACAGTCATTCTTGGTTAGCTCGTTGGTCTTGCCTAAGCGAGAAGGATATGGGATATTGGGTTTGGGTGGTGAAGGTGAAGGTGTAGCAGGTAAAGGGTAAGATGTTGAAGGGTTCTTCTTTGGAACATCGTCATGACGAGGCGAAGACGGTAATGGTGCACTAATACTAGGTGTAGGAGGAATAGGGATAAATGGTGGTGGAGGAGGTGTAGATGATGGGGGCGAGATAGGTGGATCGTCCAAACATGGTAGGTTGACAAAGTTCCTCCATTGTCCGAAGATCGGGCTGTGGAAGAACATTGTTGTTATTGTTGAGGTGTGGTGGATTATTGTTGTTGTTAACACATGACATACTTAAATCTTCTCGAGTCTCGGGCTCTTGATAATTAGAAGATCTAGTACGCATACACCTGAAAATGCAAAAGAAAAAGAAACCAAACACAAAGACAATATATATACACAATAAAAATAAAATCTTTTTAGAGTTTTGAAATTTTTAATTTTTATGGATTTTTATCAATTTTTAATTTTTATGGTTTTTTGTATTTTTTAAGCAAGAAAAATAATGCTCACAAGTGAACGGATCCTAAAAAGCAATGCGTCTATCACAGAAAACCGTTAATCTTTACGAAAAGAGCCGGCAGCGGCGCCATTTGATAACTAGCTTTTTACCAGTTAAAAAGATTCGTTCGTTTAAGTATGTCTCTTCGAATTGAAAAATGGATTTTAGTGTGCGACTCAGTCGTTCTTTGGTGGAAACAAAAGTGTAGTCGTTGTAGTATATTAAAAATAAAACGACTTGAAAGTAAATGACGGTAAATTAAAAGGCGTTAACATAAATCTAAGTCTAATTAAAAGAAAGGGGTGCAATATTAAAAACTTTGAAAAGTAGATAACGAGAAATTAAGTGACTTGAAATTAAAGGGTGACGAGAATTAAAATTTGATAAAGTATTAAAATGACAACTTAAAAATTAAACAAGACAAAATATGAAAACAACACCTAATCGGAATATATTCCGATCAGACTACAATCGGAATGTATACAAACCTCCCAATCGGAATGTTGTCGGAACTCCAATCGGAATGCTGTCACCTATCCTGATCGGAATAACCAAACTCACCCTGATCGGAATATAGACTTACCTCCTGATCGAAATGATGATCTCGTCGGAATAAGGTATGGACCCCTGGTCGGAATGTTGTCACCTACCTGATCGGAATACCAAACTTACCCTGATCGGAATGTCACAATCCTCAGATCGGAATAAGGTAAGAATGCCCTTGGTCGGAATACACAATCGGAATACTAATAGGAATATCAAAACCCTTTTCCGACCAAGCCAAAGGAGTGCTGGTCGGAATGAGAAACCCTTTTCCGATTGATCAGATCGGAATACAGTAAAAAGAAGGTAAAATAAGCAAGATAAATAAGCTATAAATCAAATAAGCACTAGATTAAAATCCTAAGCAAACACGTATAAGAAAAAGCTAATAAGCTGAAATTTAAAGACTTTTGAAAACACAAAATGAGAAAAAGTATACGAAAACTAACTTTATATAAAAATAACTTTTATAAAAACTTTAGAAACTTAAAGATAAACACAAATAAGCTATAAAAATCAATGATCCAAAACAATCAAAAGCATAAAAACATAATCTTTAATCAAATAAGCAACTCAAAAAGCATGTAAACAAAGATTAAAGCTTAGAAAGAAAGGTAGATGAGAGATTTAAACAAGAAAATTAAAGAACACTTACTTGGAATTTAAAGGTATTAAAAGTGCAAGACAAGAAAACCGTTAATCTTTACGAAAAGAGCCGGCAGCGGCGCCATTTGATAACTATCTTTTTACCAGTTAAAAAGATTCGTTCATTTAAGTATGTCTCTTTGAATTGAAAAATGGATTTTAGTGTGCGACTCAGTCGTTCTTTGGTGGAAACAAAAGTGTTGTCGTTGTAGTATATTAAAAATAAAATGACTTGAAAGTAAATGACGGTAAATTAAAAGGCGTTAACATAAATCTAAGTCTAATTAAAAGAAAGGGGTGCAATATTAAAAACTTTGAAAAGTAGATAACGAGAAATTAAGTGACTTGAAATTAAAGCGTGACGAGAATTAAAATTTGACAAAGTATTAAAATGACAACTTAAAAATTAAACAAGACAAAATATGAAAACAACACCTAATCGGAATATATTCCTATCAAACTACAATCGGAATATATACAAACCTCCCAATCGGAATGTTGTCGGAACTCCAATCGGAATGCTGTCACCTATCCTGATCGAATAACCAAACTCACCCTGATCGGAATATGGACTTACCTCCTGATCGGAATGATGATCTCGTCGGAATAAGGTATGGACCCCTGGTCGGAATGCTGTCACCTACCTGATCGGAATACCAAACATACCCTGATCGGAATGTCACAATCCTCAGACAGGAATAAGGTAATGTTGGGTCAAAAAGTTGATGTGGCAGAAACTCAAAAACGAAGAAAACATGAAGATATTGTCTAAGCGTTGTCAAGAGCAATCCAAGCGTTGACAAGAGCAAACTAAGCGTTGTTGGCTCAAGAGTTGTCATGTGCAATCTAAGCATTGTCACATGCAATTCAAGAGTTGATAGAAACGTAGACAATTAGCTTATGGAAGCTTCTATTTAGATAAACATGCAAGATATTCTGCATAAGTTTATTTAAATAGAAGATTTACTTGTTTATTTGTTATTATCTCTTGTAAACCCTAATCCTTACACTATAAAAGGAACCAAGGGTCTTAGGTTTTATTCATCATTCATATTCACAATGTAAACCTAAAGCGTGTGTCGACTAGGTGTGGGATTCAATGTATACACACCTAGTGGTTGTTTGTTATTAATATAATGAACAATCAATTTGTTTTTAATTCATTTTATTGTGCCTAAACACCTTGTTAATGTGTCATGTTCTAATTCCGCTTTGATTGTATAATCATATGAACATGATGCATTCCTAGTTGCTTCAAAGATCCGGAAACCAAGGTTTCCACAATTGGTATCAGAGCCTCGTGGCTCGTGATGCTAGGACCAACAAGGTGTTCGTGTATGGTGAAAAGAAGAAAAATTCGTCTAGGGTTTTTCTGGACGTTTTTGTGTGCGCAGCAGTATTCAGAAGGTCATAACTTTTGATTGAACCGTTGGATCGTCACAAAATTTTATATGTGTGTTCTACATACATATATATAAGCATCCACCAGAGATATTGTCGAGTTTTTTCCCCAAGAAAAAGTTATTAAGCGTCAAAGTCAGCAGTGAGTGAATGCAGATTTCTGTGAACAGCCATGTTCAAAACACGATATCTCCTTCGTTAACCGTTGGATCTTCGTGATTTTTGAACTGTATATTCTTGGCACTTGTGTCTAGAATCTCACCGAAGGTATTTTCGATCTGAGCCCTAATGAAGAAGTTATTCGAGGTCGAAGTTGGCTGTAGAGATAAAATTCGTTTTTAGGGTTTGGTCTTTAAACCCTAGATTCATCTTTTGAAACATACTGGCAGCCCTGTTGATATCGGTTAGTATTAATGATGATAATCATGTTCTTGGTTATTAGAGTTTGTTTTATAACTCTAGTAGCTGTGTAAAGTTCAAGCGCCAAGTTACTGTACATTCATATGGAGTTTTAGGGGTTCTTCGTGTATAAGCAGCAGCTTGGTACATATATGGAGTCGTTAATACTGTATCAAGATCTAGTCAATTCGTATGATGCCAAAGGAGAAAAAGGCTGTACAATGGTCCCAGGTCTGCATGTTCACATGTTATCACAGTGTATTCACCAAGTAATTGCACACGTGAGGTTACCTAAGATGGGGACTAAGATACGTCTACAAAGAAAAAGGTGATTGAATTGTGATTGTATACAAGTAGTAACAAAGACGTGTGGTCCCAGTAGCTAGGAATTATGAAGCCTCAAGATGGATGAGAACGTGTGGTGCGCTTGATTCTTACTGGTGAAAGGTATGGGCCAAATATTACGTGGAGAATAGAACGCAACAAAAAGATAATGGGAAGAAAATTGTTAAGCCAAGCCAACAAGGTTTATTGATTGAGACGCTGACACATACTGAATGGACGCTGACAGAATAAGTCAACGCTGACAGCGTTGACAGTGTTGTCCGATATATGATCATTCAAACTCTGATAGGTATTGTCCGATATCGGACAATACATCTGATGAGGATCTTGGGTAAAAGAGGATGTTGGACAACACAAGGACTACTGTTGTTGAGAAAATTGGTACGTTTTTAGCACACAAAAAGGTGGTATTTACACACGAAGGTACATGGAATCTCTGTTTTAATTTAGAATATCATGTTGATATTTATGGCTCGGATATTTTTAAACGGAATTAATGATCTTAAAGCGAGTTAGCAACAATTCATGAGATAATGAGAGTCTTCATGAAGAGGTGTTAGCTTAAGGGGAAGAATTCTTATGGTATGTTTGATGATTGAAGAAGATTTTCGCGAGTTTGTGTTCTATTATATTTTTAAAGATGGTGCCTTGTCAACATTAATTCTTTAAAGGTAACTTGTTCATGCTTTACATGGTTGGTGACGAAGACTTGTCATAACACTTGTAGGAGTTACATTATCGTGCTCAGTGTCTCACAAAGGATGAGAATATTGACAAGGGATCGAGGTCTACTTATACTTGGTGAGACAAGTATAAGTTCTTTATCACGTGGATAGTACAAGACATGGAACACAAGGTTGGGTTATTCTACTTCTACATCAAGAATACTTTATTTATTTTTCTTCAAGATCATTACATAGAGCTACATTTGGAGAATCTTTAAAGATTGCTTACATTGTTTACTTCCCTGTTGATGTGACAAAAAGGGGAAGACATACATGCTACACTTGAGGGGAAACAATTTGAAGATCATGTAAAACTTAAAAGAGATACACATAGAGTTTTGCCGACATCAACTAGGGGAAGATTGTTGGGTCAAAAAGTTGATGTGGCAGAAACTCATAAACGAAGAAAACATGAAGATATTGTCTAAGCGTTGTTAAGAGCAATCCAAGCGTTGACAAGAGCAAACTAAGCGTTGTTGTCTCAAGAGTTGTCATGTGCAATCTAAGCATTTTCACATGCAATTCAAGAGTTGATAGAAACGTAGACAAGAAGCTTATGGAAGCTTCTATTTAGATAAACATGCAAGATATTTTACATAAGTTTATTTAAATAGAAGATTTACTTGTTTATTTGTTATTATCTCTTGTAAACCCTAATCCTTACACTATAAAAGGAACCAAGGGTCTTAGGTTTTATTCATCATTCATATTCACAATGTAAACCTAAAGCGTGTGTCGACTAGGTGTGGGGTTCAATGTATACACACCTAGTGGTTGTTTGTTATTAATATAATGAACAATCCATTTGTTTTTAATTCATGTTATTGTGCCTAAACACCTTGTTAATGTGTCATGTTCTAATTCCGCTTTGATTGTATAATCATATGAACATGATGCATTCCTAGTAGCTTCAAAGATCCGGAAACCAAGTTTTCCACAGGTGAGAATGCCCTTGGTCGGAATACACAATCGGAATACTAATAGGAATATCAAAACCCTTTTTCGACCAAGCCAAAGGAGTGATGGTCAGAATGAGAAACCCTTTTCCGATTGATCAGATCGGAATACAGTAAAAAGAAGGTAAAATAAGCAAGATAAATAAGCTATAAATCAAATAAGCACTAGATTAAAATCCTAAGCAAACACGTATAAGAAAAAGCTAATAAGCTGAAATTTAAAGACTTTCGAAAACACAAAATGAGAAAAAGTATACGAAAACTAACTTTATATAAAAATAACTTTTATAAAAACTTTAGAAACTTAAAGATAAACACAAATAAGCTATAAAAATCAATGATCCAAAACAATCAAAAGCATAAAAACATAATCTTTAATCAAATAAGCAACTCAAAAAGCATGTAAACAAAGATTAATGCTTAGAAAGAAAGGTAGATGAGAGATTTAAACAAGAAAATTAAAGAACACTTACTTGGAATTTAAAGGTATTAAAAGTGCAAGACAAGTATTTAAAATGACATGAATTTAAAGAGAAAGTAATTAAAAGGTGGAAGACTAATTGTCACCTTAGCCAACAAAATGAAATGATAATACTAATTGTCTATATATAGGGGAGGATTAGGGAATGCTTAGGAAGCTTCCTCCCCTCCTTCATTTCTTCTTAATTGAACCATTAAGTCCTTCCCTTCTTAATCTTTTGTTAATCTTGGACTTTAATGACTTTTGGCTCGGGATTTCTTTAAACTCGTCTTTTAATTCTTCAATAAATAAGACTTGAGTTCTTCGGCTTTTAGTAAACTTCCGTCTTTTGACTTTTTCTTCAATAAATCTTCAGAATTGGTCTTGGACTTCCGTTCTTTTTGCACTCTAGATTTCTTGACTTCGTCTTTCATCCTTTTCTTCAATAAAAGCCCGTGAATGCCCATGAATGCCCGTGTTTTCTCCACTTTTCACCTTTTCGTCCTAAATCACAACAAAAACACAAACCACGCATAACTCCGACATAAAAGACATAAAATACACGTTTTGGCTCGGTTATTATTGTAATTAAGTGGTAAAAAAGATGGGTGTTTACACACCTATCAGATATGCATATCAGTTTTACACGTTTTGGTTAATGATGTATTAGGGTTTCCTTGTAGTATAAAAGGAACCTTACTCAGAAGGTTTGATACACCTTCATCAAATATAATTCCAGTTCATATTAATATTAGAAATCCTTAGTAAAGGATCAAGTCGTTATAGTTATATTGTTCTTCTTGTTCATAGTATTTGTATTCCGCACTTATACTGTGGGATTTATATAGAGTCTCTCTGTGAATAGACTTGTGATTACAGAAGTCGTTCACCGTTCCCAACAGGCTGCAAGATCCACATCTAGTGGACCTAACAAGTGGTATAAGAGCCTGGGAGAGTCTCTGTACAAGAAGAATCATTTTTTTCTCATTACTAACATTTTTGTTTAATTATGTCTTCCTCAAGTTCTACTCAAACAGGAGAAGATAGTACCCCTAAAACTCAGCAACCTCAGCAGATCATTGCTACGGTTTCCAACACAAATGGTAAGTTTCCTCTTCTGAAAAAGGACGAGTATGATAGCTGGGCAATGAAAATGGAATGTTGGATCACCAACACTGATCAAGATCTATGGAAGATTATTCTGAATGGAAACAGCGGGAAGTTGACTGGAAGAGACAAGAATGGAAGTATTATTCTTCTTGACCCTAAAACTCATAAAGAAATCACAGCTGTTCAGAAGGAGATCAAAGCAAAAACTATTTTGCTCCAGTCTCTTCCTGATGACCACATAGGTGAATTTTATCATCTTGAAGATGCTAGAGAAATCTGGAATGGAATAAAAGCAAGGTTTTGTGGGAATGAGGAGTCAAAGAAAATGCGAAGATCCATGATGAGAGATTTTTTCACAGACTTCAAGATCTTAGAAACTGAAGGTATCCATCAAGGTATGACAGGTTCCAAAAGATACTGAGACAGTTGAATCAACTTCGGTCGAAACCTGACGATGGTGATATCAATGCAAGGTTTCTTAGAGCCTTACCCTACTCATAGAATCAGGTGGTAATCTCTCTCAAAGCAAAAGGTGGGCTTGACTATCTTAATTTTGATGATTTGTTTCATAAGCTCAAAACCTTTGAGCCTCATGTGAGGGGATACTCAAGTGATTCTTTTCCTACTCCTGCTAACTCTGCCTTTGTGAGTTCTATGGGATCTAGTCCCATGTCTTATGCTAGTAGCCCTAGCAATACTGTGTCTTCTCAGCATACTTTTCAGCATACGTCTACTCTTGAACCAAAAGCCAAGTCTGGTAGCATGGTAGAAGTTGTTCTTCACTCTTTTGTTGCTAACGTTGATGCTCAACAGCAACTTGCTTTTGATGACTTCAAACAGGTTGATAAACTTGACCTGGATGAAATGGATCTCAAATGGCAGATGGCCATGCTCACTCTTAGGGTTCACAAGTTTGAGAACAAAGCCGGTCGAAAATTTAACTATAACCCAAGAGAGCCAGCAAGGTTTGACAGAAGCAAGGTTAGATGCTATAACTGCCAGCAGCAAGGTCACTTTGCAAAGGAATGCTCTAACAAGCATGACCAGGAGAAGAGCATATATTCAGCTTCCAAGATTCAGGAGGTGAAGGATGACAAGAAGCCATTGGTATCTGTTGACTCTATGGTCAACTGGAATGATCATCAGAATGCTACCCTGGAAACAGTTGAACCTTCTACTGACGTGTTTGCAATGATTGCTGGGAATCTGTCTGATACCGAGGAAGCAGCAGAGTTTGCCCTTATGGGCATCTCACCTCAGGTACAACATTGTCCTCTTGGTTGTCATGATAAATATTTAGAATTGTTGTCTCAATATAATGACTTAAATGATCAGAATGATAAGTATTTTTTAGTGGTTCAAGCATATAAGGCTTCTTTAAAAACATTGTAACAACAAAAGAGGTGGCTTCAAGATACTCAACGAGAGTACGAGGATAAAATTAGGATTCTAAACATTGATTTAGAAAACACAACAAATATGATTAAATACACTAAAAAGGTAAAAGATGACAGTATCAAAGATAAACAAGACATGAAGGAAAAATTAGATGCTACACTTTTAAGATTTGAAAAATGGCAAAAGGCACCTAAGAATCTTTCAAAATTAATTGATAGTAGTATGTCTGGTAGGACTAAAAGAGGGTTAGGATTTGATAAATATATTGATTCAGAAGATGTGTTTGATTTATCTTTTTCAAGTGTCTTTGATCCTGACAAGGAGGAAGAGGGAACACCTAGCTACAATAGGTTTAAACCAGCAGCAGAAATGCACATTGTCCCTCCACCTCTTACAGTAACTTTCATGCCCAATACTAGGCATAATGACTTGGATGGATCACAGATGCATGAGTCCCTAAAAAGTTATACTAATACTAATGACTTTTTCTCGTGTACTTTCAGTGACAAAGCCAGTGACTCTGCGTCATGTGGTTTAAGTGAAGAGTCGAGACCTGCAAGCTCCAAGTCAAATGACTATGCTACTACTAGTACTAGGAAGAGTGAAGAGAGAGTTGCTTTTACTTCAACTGTGTCTAGATCTGGTTTATTGAGTCCTAGGAATAATGTTTCTTCTAGAATTGTGTGTAATAAAGTTAGCAGTATGTGTAACACCCCCAAATTTACACAATTCAATACAGCGGAAGACTCGTTGGTGTTACGGGATAGCACATTACTCACATCATAGACAACGCATAAAAATCGCGTCGTTTATCAATAAAGCATTTCCATTCATAAATATCAAATTTACATAGGTCCCAAGTCATTGTATTTCATACACGTTTTACAAAGCATTTGAATGGAAATTATAATTTAAGTGCGGGCCATGAATTCTTGTTGTCTTCCCGAGAATTACCTTCAAGTACCTAAGATAAAACATGTTAAAATTAAAGGTCAGCGATAAGGCCGAGTGAATTCATAGAGTTTAATAAAATCCATCAATATAACATCGGTATAAAATTATTACCGAAAATCATTTTGTACAAATCATTGTAATAGGCCATAAAATAGCCTAAGTCATTTTATACAAGTCCTTATCAAAATCATAATATAGGCTTTCACCTTCAAAATCATTATACGAACCATTGTCGTTAAAAACATCATACAATACGTTTTATAACGTTGTATAGATTAAATAAAAACCGTTATATAAACATGGTTGTGAAAAACCAAAAAACGGACATAATATCAATAGTAAGACCCCGTATTGCTAGTCAGGCAATATATCGTAATTTAGTGCGTATAGCAATACTTCGTTATTTGGATTATTATAAGCCGCATGACATTGTTACCTTACTATAATAAACAACGGGTAGCTAACCCGACAATCATTTGCCCATCTAAATTAGCGTGTCGTCACAATAATCACGCTTGTGTAAATCTTCTTATACATAAATTCGCTTACCAATCAATGTGGCACGACAGGGATCAACCGTCAAGGCGCGAACTGGGGTGATCGTCCCCAAATAGTACTATTATATGCATAAGCGTCTACTAAATCCCGGTAGTTCACAATTCATGCTAATGGGACTTTTAGTGACATAACCTAACTTTAATAATCCATTTCATTTCATCCATCGAGTCATTTAATCATTCAACGGGTCATACAATCATTCGGGTCCAAATCAATAAACAGACAATCGGGACAACTAGTGTCCTATTTTATAAAAACTAACATGTTATCTCCCTCGCGGGTTTATAAAATATTTCATAAAAACATTTAAAAGAGTGCGAGGCTATGAACTCACGTTGATGTGGGAAAGCGGTTATCAGCGATACGGATGTACGGTACGTGCTTCAATCACGGAAACCTAGACAAATAATACTTGTCTTAGACTTTTGTCCAATGACTTCATCAAAATAACAATTATGTATATATATGATGACTTTATACATATTATGATGATCAAGTGGGTTTATATATTCTCATTCACTCATTTTTGTGTTATGTGTTTACAACTTTTATATTAGTTTACTAGTTATACCTATTTACGTGTTTTAGGTCCAATAAGCCTATTATAAGTTCATTAACTTGTATTAATCCACTTTATACTTGTATTATCAGTATTTATACTTTACATGTTGGGCCCAAATGGGTGAAGCCCAATAAGTAAATTTTTATAAGTGTTTAACTTATTTAGTTAAATTATTAGTCCAATATGCTAACTTAGCTCGTTAATGTCCGTATGTCCTATAGTTCGGGTTTTATCGGTTTTTACTTGTATTAGGTACTTATATATCAGTATAAGACTTTTAAAAACTTTACATTAGACGGGTTTGATCGTCTAAGTTTTAATTGGCGAAAAACGTTAATTTTACGGTAATAGCCGAAAAAGTCGTAAAAGTCATGTTTATAGTTTTTATACTTATAAATTTTATTCAACTACCATTTTTATAAAGTGTACATTTATTTAACCTTATACGTATTTATATAAATGAAATTTATAAGTTAGTGGGTTTTAATTCATATTTTATACTATATTAGTTTGAGAGCTTATATAATACTATTAAACATTAATTCTTCAAAATCTGATTTTTAGTTTCATGTTCATCAAAACAGCCATATCTAGAGTTGTTTTGATCATATCTCACTCATTTTTTGTGATTCCATTGCATGGTCAACTCTCACATGTGTACAAGTCTCAATACTCACTGTATATCAATTCCTCTATACCATTTTATCAGTTCATCATATGGTTATTTACTGTTTTTATACAGCCTACAAAATTAAGCAAGAATAACCACTTTTACATATAGTTTCTCATCTTTTTACCCATGTTTATCAACACCAAATCCCCATATAATATTTTTATCATCATATATTCAACATATACATATACAATAAGAAAGAAAATACATGATTACATAATCAAAATAACAAGAGGATAGGAAGAACAATCTCTATACCACCATTAGTGATGAAAAGCTGAGGTTTTTGATGAACAAGACTTGGTTCTTGTTATCAAATCTTCAACTTTAGCAAGGCAACTTCTTGGGTCCTTTGGATGGATGAAAATCTCCATGAAATCAGCCCTTTAACCTCATGAAAACTTCTTTTCATAGGTTATGATCACCTCAAATCTTCATATCTTCCAAGGGTTTCCATCATATGTAAATTATACATATGATTTATGGCTATATTTTTGGTTCATGGTGGTGTTTGATGGTGATATATGGACGGAAAAATGGAGGTTAGAGAGAGATTTGAGAGAGTTTTATTAGTTTTGCATGTAAGAAATGAGTATTGTTGTTTATGTTTAGTTGTTTTAAAGTGTAGATGCTTTTGTGGTAAATCTAGGACATGTGTCCTTGATTTAATATCAAGTTGACACACATGAAGTGTGTTGGCTAAGGCTTGCCGCCACTTGTTATGGGGGTGGGCAAGTGTAAACTTGTCTCATCCCCATTAATTTGCGGGTACTCCTCGATTCTAGTTTCCTCGATTTTCGTGCCCTCGGGTCATTTTACGAAAAACGTTTTTATAAATTATGAATCAACGGCACAAAACAAATCTAATAAAAATTGTCTCATAAAAAACGGAGTTCGAAAACGTAAATACGTAATCCTAAGGTTTTTGGTTTAGTCGTAAAGGACATTAAATTAAAATCGTAAGTCCTAATCTCTTCTCGTAAATTTTTTAGTTTATGAACCAACACAAATTTAAAATCTCAAAATAATATTCACGGACAAATTTATTTTCTGAAATGTCGGACTGTCACCAAAGATGGTGTATGTAAACGTAAGCACGTAACGTTGAATCCTCCGGTTTAGACGTAGTCGATGCTACTTCAAGACGTAAATCCAAATTTCTTCCCAAAAATAAGTGAGTTCATATTATAACATTAAAATAATGTTTTCAATTAAATATTGAGAATAAAATATAAACCATAAATTGACGGATTGTCACAGCATTTACCCCTAAACATGATCTTTGTCCTCAAAGATCATCTTACCTTACTACTCGCTTCTTATAGAGTTAAAGCCATGTGGGTATTTCCTCCACATTCGGTCTTTCTCACAAGTGTAATTCATTACAATACGCGAGTTTCATCAAACATAACTACGGGAATAAGATCAGGCTTAATGTTGACTTACTTTCTCTATCCATGATGTTCACGGGTTTTTGATGAATTCAACTTTTCGCCGATCTAAACATTACTAAGAAATAATCAGATTTTCACTTGATAGACATTTCATCAAGTTCCATTTACGAAACATAATTCACGCATCCCTTGAAGTCATAGGGTAGATCCAGCTTATATGCCTTTCAAACCAATTTTTACATCATCTCAATGGTCCCATACAACGGGGACTTATATCCCATGATCTTTCAAATCATCAATTCATTTTTCCATGGTTAAAATTTTTGGCATAACTTCGCTACCCATCTGGCACTTCAAGATCTACATTTCATATTCACATAACCTCCTGCCTACTATCGGCAATCAATAATCAGATCCTAATTTGCAAAAATCATTTCAGGTCTGGCGGGTCGGGTATTTTGTAAGGTTAGGTTCGCCATCATAGGAAACCTTAAAACTAAAAGACATGTCCAACTCACAATGGTTGTATGTCGGATGTCTTCATCCCAATCCTTACTTACTGATACTCTTATGTTTAGATCCTAACAAGATTCGATCTCGATCCTAATACGATAATTATCAATATTAATCTTTCCAAAGGAAAACAATTTTACAGTTATTACCAAAGGTCAATCATTTAAACATAAAAAACACATATAGTATTTTGTATCGTTACTTTACCTCGTCCCTTCGATTGGGGTGGTACACAGTACTCTCATCAAGATTCGTTCACAATGACTTCTGAGCAAATCTCTAGAAATTCGATGTGAAGCGAGGATCTTGATAGAGATGATCAATACAGGCACACCATGTTTACACAACTCCTTTTAAATACAAAAGAGTCAATTTCTTCATCATGAATCTATCATTAACAGGAATGATATTAGCAGATTTGGTCAGTCTGTCGACGATGACCCAAATCGAATCAAATTCAGATGATGACCTTTGCAATAGCTAGATGTTTACTAATGTATGAGGCGGTGTCTGCCTTCATAATTTGTCATCAGTACAACTTCTTTAGATAAAAAATACATTAAATCATTAAATAGCATGAATAGAATACTTAAACTTATGAAATTCTAATATGACTAAATCTCAAAATCTCCATATTTAGGCAACCACAAGCGGCCTTCTATACATTCAACTCCATCGGCTTCTCAATTCTGATGGTTCACATTAGCCGCGAACCCCTTTTTATTATCTATATTATCCTTTTTACAAACATTGTTTATTTTTATATCGTTCGACAATTTGTTTTGCACCTTCATTATTAAGGAACATGTCCTAATTGGTTCTTTATCTTTTCTACATAATGTGTCAGTATCTACATTCACTTTATCCTGATGAAATATATATAACATGACCGTATTAATTAAAAATTTCTTTCTTCATATCTTCTATGTTTTAGTTTCGTCTCAACTATTATCTTTATCTGTTTTACTCAATCCGGCGTCTAAAGCGTCGATAATTATTACAATTAATTAAATAATAATTATTAAAGTTTTATGAAACGTAAACGTAAAAATTTTAAATTTCTTAGTTCGACCAATTATATAAAATCTTCAAAATAAATTTGAATTTAATTAACAAGATTTTTGTTGATTTATCGAAAATAATTAATAAGATTCGTAAATGTTCGAAAAACCTCCGTTTATACTTTGGTCAACATTTTCTTAGTTGAAAAGCAAAAATTATCGTTTCAAATTTCAAGTCATGGTTTAACAGTTTCCTCAATCCCTCTTAGGTTGTCTTGAGGTATACACAAACATTTACCCCTAAACAGGAGTTTAGTTAAATGATTTGTGTATAAGGGAATAATCCCTTAAAAATCCTTTGTTAAAACATTAGTCAAAACATATTTCCACTTTCTTTTTAGTAAAACTGAAAGCCTTAATGGCTCTAATTTTTGAAGAGTCAATATATTCCATTTTTTATTTATCACACGGTCAAATAATGTAAAGGATTAAGTCTTAAATCATATGTTAAATATTCAAGGTACAGGTTTTTATTGTTCGGCCAATTCTGGGCAGTCTATAAATAATTATTAACTCCTTCTTATTCTTATAAACAAACAGATGGTCCTTGATGATCGCAAGCATGAATTTATCAAATTACATCCTACACACGTGATTCACCAAATTTATGGATGCTACATGTGCATTGGTCAATCCAAACAACATAACATGAAACTCATAATGTTCATCACAAGTTCTGGATGTAGTAATTGGAATAGATAATCTTTTTCGCGGATGCGGAGTTGATGATAACCATGCCGTGGATCAAATCTTTGAATATACGCTAGAACCTTGTAAATGATCCAACAATTCTATCATCTTGGGTAGTGGATATAGATTTTGATCATCAATTTACTTAGATCATGGTAATTAATAAATATAAGGAATGATAACACCATAGCTCTTCATGATGACGAGCTCGGTAGAATAAAATCTATCTCCGACAACTCTCTCAGTTGTACGGTAATTCTTTTAATTCAGATGGTGCTGACGTAAAGTGCACATGACACAAGTGCAGCACCGGGAATATAATCAATACCAATTTCAACTTGCCTTAATGGCGAAAATCTAGGTAATTTACCAACAAATACCTCCTAAAGTTTCAAATAACGGAAACATCTTTTAATAAATTCATATTAGGTTCTTTCTAGATTATAATATCTATGCCTAATTCACAACCATTCACGGTATAATTTCAAGTCTAAATGCAGGATATGGTCATCCATCAAGAATTATTTAGATCACTCTTGATAATCACCATCTTATCATTTAGGGGAATTCTACTCGAGTTCCCATCAATTAAGACAATATCGTCATGTCATAATCAATCAATCCATTCTACTGGCATTATCAACTTTCCAGTTTCATTACTGTTGATAAGATGTGAACTTCTCAAAAGACTAATAATAGCTCATAATCCTTCACAAATTCAAGGATATATGGAGACACAACTACCATTAAAGAGTAAGGTCAACGCATAATCTACACGAGAGAATTTCAAATCAGATACAGACGAAAACATTTAACGAATATGAATATATCCCATGTTTTCATAATTTGAGTACGCATTCGAAAGCTCCTCGGATCGTTACCCAGGTTATTCAAATAAAATCAAATCAAAAGAAATGATAGGAACGTCGATATATCCAGTCGGGTATCAACACTCGGTAATCAGATACTTTTCTAGAGAATCTCGCCACGGGAGAATTGGACAAGAAGGGAATATCAATTGTAAAATAAGACAAGTTCCACAGATGAGTAAATTCGACTCATAAGAATAGATGCTACAAGCACATATGTAGGTGTCCCTAACACTATGTCCCTATTTTTCACTTCTTGCAGATCTCATAAAATTTAATCTTTCACAATCTTTAAAGAAAATGTAGTGTTTACTAGTCAGTTTTATGGTGACTACTAATCAGCCTTGCATGGTCCATTCCAAATTGTATGTAGGCGTGCAACTATATACAATTTCAAGATTAACGATGCAATACTCAGTTCGTCAAAATTTTATCATCATGTTTATAATAAAAACATTTTCATGCTTAATTCTTAAATAAGAATCAAAAATAAATTTACAAAGGTTTTCTTTGTTATGGAAACAATTAAGTTTTCCATGGTGTTTTATAAACAACTTCATTTCGATAACAATCACTTATAAATCTTACTTTGAATAATCCTTATAGTGATAAAATCCAATTTTTCTCAAGGAATACTGTTTTATCTTATAAAAACAATGAGTGATCTGCAAAAGAGTGATGAAAGCTTGTTCACCAAGAACTAACTACACTATGCTAGGGAATGAGCTTTAGCCAAATAATCATGAGGTTCATGACCTCGATGGCACTCAAAAAGAATAATCCACAATGTAACTCAAATCGAGATGAGTACTTGTTCAATGGTTGCATCACTAATGCGAACATTAGGATTAAGCAATAAAAGATAGATAACATCGATACATGTAGAATTTAGCAATCAAATGTAGTCTTTTCATTAATCACAAACAAGTCGAATTGCAGCGTAACACATTACGTGTCACTATGTCATACAATTCCAAGAACTAATCCTACCAACTGATATCTCAGTTAAGTTAGGGATTGTTTTTAAAAGATACCACAATGAATACTAATCTACAAGAGTCATTAGGTGTTCCACCTGTCCCAGAAGATCCATCGGTCTCAATTCAGAAGAACATTTCTTCAATTTATTTCTTGGACACTAGGCATCCTCATTAGTGGACAATGGCCTAGGAACAACACTTAACACGAATCAACAATCAATTAAAACCTTATAATTCAATCACAGAACTTAACGACTTCCTCTTAACAATCTCATATTCCTTACAAGTTAAATTTTACTTTATTCAAGTTTCAACCAATTTTATACTCAATTCGATATCCTACCTCATTTCTCAATACTTCAACTTTATTTTTAAACCTTAAAAGGGCAATAAAAGCTCGATATGAACAACACTTAATTTCCAATCCTATAACTCCTTCATCAATAATTATATAATGAGTCACTAGTATGAAATGACTTGATCATTCAACTAGACTTCTCGGAAAGGTACTAGTGGCATGAGGCTTTTGGGTAATGGTTCCTATGACAGCCTCAAGTGCAACATTCACCCTTTCGATTCTCAAATTTAGGAATTGGGTGACAACGAATCAGATGACATCTTTCTAGGTGGTAACGTTTTGTCAAACTCCACTCTATATGGAAAGATCGTCATGACATCGATATTAGTTTTAATCTCGCCAATTCTTCTTTAATATCACAATCAACTAATATTAATGTTTCTACGAATATCAACCATTTTGTTGGGATCATAAATATCCACAACTTGGTTTAGATCTAGGATAGCTAGAATTCCTACGAGAATAACTTCGATTAATTTTACTAGGGGATTTGGGGTTTCTTGTGACAATCTACGTCGCATAAATACCTCGTATAAATATCAAAATAATCATCAAACAATCATGTAATAAAATTACCTCATATATATATATATATATATATATATATATATATATATATATATATATATATATATATATATATATATATATATATATATAGTTAGGATCAAATAAGAAGATTAAGTAAAATAAGAAGAATGAGAAGAAACCACAGCCACACATTTCAGATGCACCTACAAAGTCAGATGCATCTCCCCTTAAAATTCTCATTCCTTTTTGGAATTTGTGGTCAGGATTTCTTCTTATTCTTCTCATTTTATTTTTTCTTCTTACTGGATCCCTACTCTATATATATATATATATATATATATATATATATATATATATATATATATATATATATATATATATATATATATATATATATATATATATATATATATATATATATATATATATATATATATATATATATATATATATATATATATATATATATATATATATATATATATATATATATATATATATATATATATATAATCCAAGTTATATATATATATTAAAATAACACTTCTCAGTCTGGCCTTGTCGGTAACTCAGGAATTCTTCGGCACCGTTATAGTCAAAAGATTTTTAGACATTTTGTGAAAAATGTTTATAGTTAAAAGATTTTGAAATGTTTTATTCAAAACCTTGGTTTTAAAAATCTTTCGTTCTCTATAACGAGAGCTCTGGTACCAAACTGTAACACCCCCAAATTTACACAATTCAATACAGCGGAAGACTCGTTGGTGTTACGGGATAGCACATTACTCACATCATAGACAACGCATAAAAATCGCGTCGTTTATTAATAAAGCATTTCCATTTATAAATATCAAATTTACATAGGTCCCAAGTCATTGTATTTCATACACGTTTTACAAAGCATTTGAATGGAAATTATAATTTAAGTGCGGGCCATGAATTCTTGTTGTCTTCCCAAGAATTACCTTCAAGTACCTGAGATAAAACATGTTAAAATAAAAGGTCAGCGATAACGCCGAGTGAATTCATAGAGTTTGATAAAATCCATCAATATAACATCGGTATAAAATTATTACCGAAAATCATTTTGTACAAATCATTGTAATAGACCATAAAATAGCCAAAGTCATTTTATACAAGTCCTTATCAAAATCATAATATAGGCTTTCGCCTTCAAAATCATTATACGAACCATTGTCGTTAAAAACATCATACAATACGTTTTATAATGTTGTATATATTAAATAAAAACCGTTATATGAACATGGTTATGAAAAACCAAAACACGAACATAATATCAATAGTAAGACCCCGTATTGCTAGTCAGGCAATATATCGTAATTTAGTACGTATAGCAGTATTTCGTTATTTGGATTATTATAAGCCGCATGACATTGTTACCTTACTATAATAAACAACGGGTAGCTAAACTGACAATCATTTGCCAATAAAAATTAGCGTGTCGTCACAATAATCACGCTTGTGTAAAACTTCTCATACATAAATTCTCTTACCAATCAATGTGGCACGACGGGGATCAACCGTCAAGGCGCGAATTGGGGTGATCGTCCTCAAATAGTACTATTATATGCATAAGCGTCTACCAAATCCCGGTAGTTCATAATTCATGCTAATGGGACTTTTATTGACATAACCTAACTTTAATAATCCATTTCATTTCATCTATCGGGTCATTTAATCATTCATCGGGTCATACAATCATTCGGGTCCAAATCAATAAACAGACAATCGGGACAACTAGTGTCCTATTTATTAAAAACTAACATGTTATCTCCCTCGCGTGTTTATAAAATATTTCATAAAAACATTTAAAAGAGTGCGAGGTGTGACAATCTAACATTTTCAGGTAGTGAAATATTTTCTCGTATAATATTTTGAAACTTATTTTTATGTTGGTTGACGAACTCACAATTTACGAATTTAAATTTGGGCTTACGTGCATAATTTGGCGTCTTTTACGACTAAACCGGAAACCTTAGGATTACGTATTTACGATTTTGAACTCCGTTTTTGATGAGACAATTTTTATTGGATTCGTTTTGTGAAGTTGATTCATAATTTATAAAAACGTTTTTCGTAAAACGACCCGAGATCACGCAAATCTAGAAAACTAGAATCAAGAAATACCCGTAAACTAGTGAGATGGGACAAAACACATTGTCCCACCCCACTAGCATGGTTTGGACGACACACTTGACACCACACACTAAGGTGGCATCAAGTTAGCTTACACATTACAAGTGTAAGCCTAGCTTACATTCTAAGCTTTCAACTTTACCACTTAACACAAAAACCACTAGCAACTCATTATACCATTTCCCTTACATGCAAAATCCTCTCAAAACTCTCTCAAACTCCCCTTCCTTGCCGTCCAAAATAAACCAACAAACACCCCATTTGATCTCTTCTAGCCATGAACCACATGATTACTAGCTCTATTAAGGAGTTCTCTTGAATCCTTGCTCATTTGGTGGCCATATTAACATCTTTGGAGGTGATTTGCTTGTGTCCTAGGACTGATTTTCCAACCTATGTTCTTGATATTTGATGGTCTTGGAGATACTTGTTGTGTTCATCAAGTTCTTGTCTTCCAAAAACAAGAAATCCACTTGGTTGGTAAAGAAGATCATCCTCTCCATTTTTCTCTTGTTATTTTGTAAAGAACAAATGTATTTTCTTTCATTTTGTATATGTATATGATGTATATATGATGATAAAAATGTTGTGTGGGGATCAAGTGTTGATAGATATGCTTAAAAAGGTTGATAACTATATGAAATGAAGCTAAAATCTTGATTATTTAGTTGGCTGTATAAAAACAGTAGATAACTAAAACAAGAACTGATAAAATTGCATGGTTTGATCCGTTTACAGTAAGTAGAAGATGTTATACACATGTGAGAGTTGGCCATGCAATGGAATCAAAATAATGAGTGAGATATGATCAAAACAAGTTAGGTGGTCTAATCTGAATAAGCAGTTTTGTAGGGACTGTTAAGGCAAGTTAAACTCAAAATGGGCAGTAGCTATAACTAAGTTAAATGTAGCACATAATATGAAGAACATTTCACCCAAAAATGAGCTTCTAATTTATTATAGAACTCTAGATATGTTAAAAATGGTGAACATGAAGTTAAAAATCAGATTTTTGGAATTAATGTTTATTAATATTATATAAGCACTCACATTATAATGTATAAAATGTAAAAATATAAACCCACTAACTTATAAAACTTATTTATATAAATATATAAAAGGTTAATTAAATGGTTAAATTATATAAATGGTGGTAAAATAATATTTATAAGTAATAAAAACTATAAACTTGATTTTTACGACTTTTTCGGCTATCGCCGTAAAATTAACGTTTTTCGCCAAATAAAACTTAGACGACCAAACCCGTCTAATGTAAAGTTTATAAAAGTCATATACTGATGTATAGGTAACTAAGACAAGTAAAAACCGATAAAACCCGAACTATAAGAAATACGGACATTTACGAGCTAACTAAACATATTGGACTAATAATTGGACTTAATAAGATAAATACTTGTAAAAAGAGCTTATTGGGCTTAACCCATTTGGGCCCAACATGGAAAATATATATACTGATAATATAAGTACAAAAAGGATTAAAACAAGTTAAAGAACTTATAAAAGGCTTAATGGACTTAAAATAGGTAAATAGGTAAAACTAGTGAACTAGTAAGACGTTACCAAAACGTAAACGCTAAAATGAGTAAACAAGGATGTATAAACCCACTTGATCATCATCATATGTACAAAATCATCATATGTATATTGTTATTTTGATAAAAGTCATTGGAAAAAGTCTAAGACCGATTATTATTTATATAGGTTTCCGTGACCGAAGCACGCCCGTAGCCGATAATCCGCCTTTCATTAACAACGTGAGTTCATAGCCTCACACTCTTTTAAATGTTTTATAAAATGATTTGTAAACCCGCGAGGGAGATAACATGCTAGATTTTTATAAAAATAGAACACAAGTAGTCCCGATTGTATGCTTAATGATATGGACCCGAATGATGCTATGACCCTATATACGAGACTAAAAGGATTATTAGTAGTTAGGTTATGTCACTTAAAGTCCCATTAGCATGAATTGTGAACTATCGGGATTTGGTAGACGCTTATGCATTTGATAGTACTATTTGGGGACGATCACCCCAGTTCGCGCCTTGACGGTTGATCCCCGTCGTACCACATTGATTGGTAAGCGAATTTATGTATGAGAAGATTCCATAGCGTGATTTTTGTGACGACACGCTAACTTAGATGGGCAAATTGTTTGTCGGGTTCGCGGCCCGCTGTTTTCATAGTAAGGTAACAATGTCATGCGGCTAATAATAATCCTATAAAACATATATAAATCCAAATAAAAATGTATCCTATATATGATAACGACGCTATTAACGATGAATATTACCTATCATGGTAATATAGAGACTACGGTCTCATGGACGGTTTAAGATGTATGCTTGATATATATTGCCTGACTAGCAATATGAGGACTTACTTCCGACATTATACTTGTGTTCTGATTTTAAATGATTGTTTTATATAATGATTTTTATTAAACTCTATGAATTCACTCGGCATTCGCTGATATGATTTTTGCATGTTTTTATCTCAGGTGCTTGAAGGTAATCCGGATGAAGATCGACTCTGATGTCCCACATAATATTAAAAATGTTCATTCGATCTGTGTTTTGTAAACTTAATGACCTGTATAATTTTGGACCTGTTGTACGCTTTTAAACTTTTTATCGAATGAATGTATGTTAAACCTTGAACAACCATTTTTATGTGTTGACTATGATTGGAGTTATTGTGCTATCCCGTAACACTCTGAAAGACCCTTCCGCTGTACCGATACGAAAAATGAGAGTGTTACACGAGGCTATGAACTCACGTTGATGTGGGAAAGCGGTTATCAGCGATTCGGATGTACGGTACGTGCTTCAATCACGGAAACCTAGACAAATAATACTTGTCTTAGACTTTTGTCCAATGACTTTATCAAAATAACAATTATGTATATATATGATGACTTTATACATATGATGATGATCAAGTGGGTTTATATATTCTCATTCACTCATTTTTGTGTTATGTGTTGACAACTTTTATATTAGTTTACTAGTTTTACCTATTTACGTGTTTTAGGTCAAATAAGCCTATTATAAGTTCATTAACTTGTATTAATCCACGTTATACTTGTATTATCAGTATTTATACTTTACATGTTTGGCCCAAATGGGTTAAGCCCAATAAGTAATTTTTATAAGTGTTTAACTTATTTAGTTAAATTATTAGTCCAATATGCTAACTTAGCTCGTTAATGTCCGTATGTCCTATAGTTCGGGTTTTATCGGTTTTTACTTGTATTAGGTACTTATATATCAGTATATGACTTTTAAAAACTTTACATTAGACGGGTTTGATCGTCTAAGTTTTAATTGGCGAAAAACGTTAATTTTACGGTAATAGCCGAAAAATTAGTAAAAATCATGTTTATAGTTTTTATACTTATAAATCTTATTCAACTACCATTTTTATAAAGTGTCCATTTATTTAATCTTATACATATTTATATAAATGAAATTTATAAGTTAGTGGGTTTTAATTCATATTTTATACTATATTAGTTTGAGTGCTTATATAATAATATTAAACATTAATTCTTCAAAATCTAATTTTTAGTTTCATGTTCACCAAAACAGCCATATCTAGAGTTCTATATGGAGATAGAAGCGCAAATTTTTATCACATAAACTACATGATATGTGTGTCATTTTATTCCTGTATAGCTACTGATGAATCAACATCTAAGTATTTTATAAAATTCGTCCAAACAGTGTACTCATATTTACACTCTAAACTTGTTTTGATCATATCTCACTCATTTTTATGATTCTATTGCATGGCCAACTCTCACATGTGTACAAGTCCCAATACTCACTGTATATCAATTCCTCTATACCATTTTATCAGTTCATCATATGGTTATTTACTGTTTTTATACAGCCTACTAAATTAAGCAAGATTAACCACTTTTACATATAGTTTTTCATCTTTTTACCCATGTTTATCAACACCAAATCCCCACATAATATTTTTATCATCATATATTCATCATATACATATACAATAAGAAAGAAAATATATGATTACATAATCAAAATAACAAGAGGATAGGAAGAACAATCTCTATACCATCATTAGTGATGAAAATATGAGGTTTTTGATGAACAAGACTTGGTTCTTGTTATCAAATCTTCAACTTTAGCAAGGCAACTTCTTGGGTCCTTTTGATGGATGAACATCTCCTTGAAATCAGCCCTTTAACCTCATGAAAAATCCTTTTCATAGGTTATGATCACCTCAAATCTTCATATCTTCAAAGGGTTTCCATCATATGTAAATTATACATATGATTTATGGCTATATTTTCGGTTCATGGTGGTGTTTGATGGTGATATATGGACGGCAAAATGGAGGTTAGAGAGAGATTTGAGAGAGTTTTATTAGTTTTGCATGTAAGAAATGAGTATTGTTGTTTATGTTTAGTTGTTTTAAAGTGTAGATGGTTTTGTGGTAAATCTAGGACATGTGTCCTTGATTTAATATCATGTTGACACACATGAAGTGTGTTGGCTAAGGCTTGCCGCCACTTGTTATGGGGGTGGGCAAGTGTAAACTTGTCTCATCCCCATTAATTTACGGGTACTCCTCGATTATAGTTTCCTCGATTTGCGTGCCCTCGTGTCGTTTTACGAAAAACGTTTTTATAAATTATGAATCAACGGCACAAAACGAATCTAATAAAAATTGTCTCATCAAAAACGGAGTACGAAAACGTAAATACGTAATCCTAAGGTTTCCGGTTTAGTCGTAAAGGACGTTAAATTAAAATCGTAAGTCCTAATCTCTTCTCGTAAATTTGTGAGTTTATGAACCAACACAAATTTAAAATCTCAAAATAATAATCACGGACAAATTTATTATCTGAAATGTCGGACTGTCACCAAAGATGGTGTATGTAAACGTAAGCACGTAACGTTGAATCCTCCGGTTTAGACGTAGTCGATGCTACTTCAAGACGTAAATCCAAATTTCTTCCCAAAAATAAGTGAGTTCATATAATAACATTAAAATAATGTTTTCAATTAAATATTGAGAATAAAATATAAACCATAAATTGACGGATTGTCACAGTATGAAACAATGTCATCTAATAAAAGGTCGTTTAAAACATGTTTTGTTTGTGGGAGTGAATTTCATTTGATTAAAGATTGTGATTTTTATGACAAACATTCTTCTGTTTATCAAGCATTTCCTGCTCCTGGTTCACCAGGAGTTGTTCCATATTCTTCTAGAAGACTAAACCCATGTGCTCAATCTTTTTCTTCTTCTAGAAGGACCTCTCCATTAGCTTCTAATCATTGGAGAAACACTGGATTAATACAAAATAGACCAACCAACAACTATTTTCAGACTTTTAATCTAAATTATGCATTTAATTTAGACCACATGTATTTTGGGTTGGGAAATCTGGGAACTGCTGTTAAGCCCTCAACAGGTTGTTCTTGGTCAAACAATAACACCCGTATGATGAATAGGCAACCTAAGAACAATGGTGGATCTCATCAATCTTCTTGGATATCTACTAAAGATCTACAAGGCAGGCTCAAACCTGAAAAGGTTTGGGTCCCCTTAAGACACTAACTTTTGCATATATCTTTTCTTGTTGTTGTAGGTTACTCCATACCAAGATCCTACTCTAGGAATTGTTGATAGTGGATGTTCTAGGAGCATGATAGGAAATAAAAGTCTTTTATCTAACTTTGTACCATTTCAAGGCGGAAAGGTCTATTTTGGAGGAGGTGAAGGAAGGATCACTGGCAAAGGAACGATTCAGACGCCAAATGTTAACTTTGAGCAGGTCTACTATGTGGAAGCACTTCAACACTTCAACTTGATATCTGTCTCTCAGATTTGTGACAAGAAGCAGTTTGTCCTCTGTACGGATACTGATGCACTAGTGTTATCCAAAGACTTTAAACTCCCGGATGACTCACAGGATCTGCTTAGAATCCCTAGAAGACACAACCTATATAGTATCAAGCTGAATGAAGTCAATCCTACTGGTCAACAAGCATGTTTGGTTGCAAAAGCCTCAAAAGATGAAGCCACTAAATGGCACAGAAGGATGGGACATGTAAACTTCAAGACCATTAACAAATTAGCAAATCTGAACTTGGTCTCTGGTTTACCTCCCAAAACTTTCAGAAATGATATCAATTGCCTTGCATGCAGCAAAGGCAACCAACATAAAGCATCCTTCAAGGCCATTACTGCTCTCAGCCTTATAACTGAACCTTTGCAGCTACTACACATGGATTTATTTGGTCCTACCTCTATTAGGAGCATTGACCACAAACAATTCTGCCTTGTGGTAACTGATGGGTATAGCAGGTTCACGTGGGTTTTATTCATGGCTGCCAAGAGTGAGACCTACTCAATTCTCAAGGAATTTATTACACTTATTGAGAATCAGTTGTCCAAAAAGGTTAAAGGTATTCGATGTGATAATGGAACGGAATTCAAAAATGCAGACCTCATAACACTTTGTAATTCTAAAGGCATCAAAAGAGATTATAGTGCAGCAAGAACTCCTCAACAGAATGGTGTGGCAGAAAGAAAGAGTAGGACTCTAATAGAAGCTGTGAGAACAATGCTGGTCGATTCCAAGCTTCCAACCATGTTCTGGACACAAGCTGTCAATATTGCAAGTTATGTTTGGAATAGAGTTTCTATTACTAATCCTCACAAGAAGACTCCCTATGAGATACTCACAGCTAAAGTACCAAACATTGCACATTTGAAGCCATTTGGGTGTCATGTCACCATTCTGAATACTAGTGACTATTTGAGGAAATTTGATGGCGAGGCAGATGAAGGATACCTTGTGGGATATTCGGCTCACTCTCGGGCTTATCGTGTCTACAATCTCCAAGCCAAGCGAGTAATTGAAACTATAAATCTCAGGTATTTTGAGGAGAGGTCAAACATACAAGGCAAGGGTCCTGAATGGTATTTTGATCTTGATTATCTTAGTGATTCATTGGGATATTTTCGTTTCAAAACTAACCATGATGTAGGTCTACAAGTGTTTGCAACTTCTAGTGCAGGTGATCAATCTAGTCTTTCAGACTCAGATGAAGAGGATGATATTTTTGTTGTTCCATCCTATTCCACCACAGTCTCTCCTACTACTCCAAGTGATGCTACTCCATCAAACATTTTGGACGCACAAGGAGCTCTTGAAACATTGCTCAATCAACAACTTGATGCTACGACAGCAGCTGCTCAAGGTGGCTTTGAGTTTCCTTTGAATACTTCTGCTGACAAAGCTACTCCTAGTACTCCAGTTGTTACTCCTAGTGCTAGTTTAACACCTATTGGTAGCTTCCAATCCAGTTTTGCAGTCACGCAAAGACCATCCTACTACTCAAATCATAGGAGATCCTGGTTCTATTGTCAAGACTCGCAGAATGCATAAGAAAGCAACGTCTGATCATCATGCTCTTGTGAGCTATATTGAGGACCAAAAGCGTAATAATCATACGGACTTTCAACATTGTTTGTTTGCTTGTTTTCTTTCACAGGTGGAACCTAGATCAGTCTCTCATGCTCTTGAGGATCAAATTTGGGTGGAGGCTATGCAGGAGGAGATGCAGCAGTTCTTGTTTCAGAATGTTTGGATCCTAGTTGATTTGCTAGATGGAAAAACGGCAAGTGGTTACTTTTGCATTAACTGCCTAATTTGAAAGGGAAACCCACATTATTAGGGGTTAATGAACAGTTACAAGACCATTATTTATGGTCTATTACCCCCTTGACTCATTCATCACAACCATAACACACACACACTCTCCTACTCTCTCAATCTCTAATCAATCACCTTCCATCACTTCCAATCATCATCAATGGTTGCTCTGTTCTACAAACCCGATCACAATAAGGTGGCGTATCTGGGAGATGGTCCTAGACGTGACGAATCCACAGACGTCCTCGAGTTTATTGAGGCTTCTAACCTCAGGTATGCTTTTACTGTTTGCCTGATTGTCTATGATAGTGTGATTCGCCAGTTTTGGGTCACTGCCAAGCTTGTGGATGTTTTGGGTCGCCCACTTGAACTCCATGCTACCATTGATGGACGTTCTTATGTGGTTTCTGAAGCTTCTATTAGGAGTTCACTTCATCTTCAAGATGAAGGTGGTGTTGTTTCCATCCCCAATTTTGAGGTTTTGGATGGGATGGCAGATCTTGGTTATAACCATGAGGGGAAGTTTAACTTCCAAAAGAATAGGTTTTCCCCCAAGTGGAAGCTTCTAGTGCACTTCTTGATTCACTGCTTAAGCCTAATGTCTGGGAGTTGGGATGCATTTCCCATTCATTTGGCTACTGGTTTGATCTGCATAGCACAGGGTGGAGTGTTTAATTTTTCTCGCTACTTGTTTGATGGGATGGTTTGCAATCTAAGTAGTACTGGATCTAGGAAGAAATTTTTAATGTATCCTAGGTTCTTGCAGCAGATACTTATGTGTATACCTCGTGATAGGGAAGAGTATGAGACCCCCAAGTTTATTTCTAAATTTACTCCAATATGGATCTTAGGTTTAAGGGGGTTCGGAGGCCCCTTACTGAAGCTATGTTGGGCCTTGCCCAAGGTCCTCCTAATGTTGGTCCTCCGGCTGTTGAAGCCGAGAAGGAACTTCCATTAGAAGATGATCCTATGGAGGAGGAGCATCCTGCTGGTGGTGCGCCTCATGTGGTGGTGGAAGAGCCAACTGAGGAAGTGGTGGTTGAAATGCCATCCACATCCAAGGCTGCCACCTCTTCTATGCCACATCAGTCGCCATTTGTGGATACTCCCCCTTCTAGCCCAGCACCTGATACTGCTGAGAAGCCCTCTTGTTCTCGTGCTCATAATGATGACCCCTTTATTGCTTCTGGTTCCAATGAAGCTTTCCCTGATCCAAGTCCTCTTGGTGGGGAAGCAGAGGAACCTGCTACACTGACTTCTTTCCTTGATCTCATGCACAGTTACCATGAAAGGATTATTTATTTGGAGGTAGATTTGAATCAGCATCGTAAGCTTACCAGGGAATTTGTTCTTCCGATGGCGGACCGGATTAAAGCTTTGGAGACACAGCAAAGGAGGAGGAAGAAGCATGTTGTTCAGTCTGATTCTGATGAGGATGTTAAGGATATTGTAGAGGATGGCTTGACTTTGCTCGCGAAGGATGCATTTGCTGATAAGCCGTATGCTGATTTGCCTATTCCTCCTACTTCATCAAGCATCCCTCCTACTACTGCTACCCATAGACCAAAGGAGGATATTGCTGGTTCTTCTGCTGGTACTACTACTGGTCCAACTGCTGGACCGTCTCATGATCCTAAGGGGAAAGCCCCTATGACTGATGCACCGTCACCCCCTCGAAAGCGTACTCGCAGACAACTTGAGGAAGACATGTTGGGGGAGGAGGCTGCACAGCGAATGCAGGCGGAGATTGATCAGGCTGCTAGGGCTGAGGAATAAGCTCTTCAGAAGCAAAGGCGTGAACAGTTGCAGCATGATGTTATGCATTGGGATGATAATGATTGGATGCAGGTGCTTACTATTCTTACATCTGATTATTCGCAGTCTACTGATCTCTTGGGTGCTGATGTGATTGAGAAGAATTGTATCCCCCGGGCAATGGCATTAATGCGCAAACAGCAATTGTCTCTTGCTGCTCAACTGCGTGAAAAGCGTCGGAACAGACCTTTGACAAGAACTGAGGAGAGAAAGTTAATGCATAGGTATGTCAAGTATCAGTCGGGTGCTCACTTTACTGTTGGTTGGACATGGGATCGGGTTAGGGGATTGTCTTTTGACGAGCTTAAGGATCTATACCAAAGAATGATAAAGCGTCAGAACACACCGGTTCCGAAGCGATTCATCTATCGTCCTCCTTCACGAGTGGTTCCTACTTCTCAACCTGCTGTTGCTCCTGGTTCTTCATCTGGTGTTCCTCAATTTTCTACTGGTATACCATCTGTTGTTGATACTTCTGTTGCTGGTTCCACACCCACACCTTCGGTTGTTCATCCCGTTTCATCTTCGGGTCCTACCACCACCACCAATGCTACTACTACCACCCCTGCTACTCCTGTTATGGAACAATCCTCACCACCAGTGACTGACCCTCAACCTACCCCTTCTCCTGGTGCAACTTCCTTTGATCCTTTGGTTGGTCAAAGTGTTGATTCTACTCCTGTTGATCCTATTCCTGTTGCGAAGGTAAAGGTTGAACCCTGGTCTGGTGTTCCAACGCCTCGTCGTTCCATTCGAAAGAAGATGGCTAGACGTGGTAAGTCTGTTCTATGTGAGAAGCGTGCTCCTGAGAACCTTATTGATGCAGCTTCGGACAGTGACACAGAGTTACAAATGGGTACGGGTTTTATTACTGCTTGGACGGTTAAGCCATCCACGAGTATTCCTGGTACTTTCACCCATAGGATTTCCATCAGTGATGGTTATAGTCGTTATGCCTCGGGTTTGCAAGGAGTTTTGACTTGGGCGGATCGTAGGGATCTTATGTCGTTGTATGGGTTTGTGGATGCTGGTATGCCTTCACATCCTAGTGAGGTGGCCAACTGGCCTGGTCTGACAATGTGGGCTGACTTGAAGATGATGCTTGACTCTCCTCCACATGCTCCACATTCTGCTGTCTAGAAAGACCAGCCACGCTGGGTAATCAAGAGATGGAAGCTGTATGCTGGCTGTGGAGTGCATATCTTGGAGTTGGAGTCTGGTGCCATAGTGTTCATGCTTACGGATATGGACTATCCGTTGACTATTGCTACTATGAAGGCCATGCTCGCATGTCATTTGCAGATCTCCAATGGCCCTTCAGGGAATGAGACTTCCATGGCTACTACTCTGGTGGAAGGGATACAAGCTCGGTTGCAAGCTGACAAGGTGGCAGCGTCTGGTATGTGATGGGTATGTTTTTATGTTTTTGTGTTTATACTGACATTCTTTTCACCAATATGTACAGTGATTGGTGACTTACATTCTAGTTAGTTAAAAAAAATTAAAAAATATATACTTTTTATATAATATCTGCTTATACTTTAAACAAATGATGGATTTCACACTTGTCCATAATATAATATCTACTTATACTTTTCCAAACATTGGGTTTCATTTGACTGTTTCACACTTGTGCTGGTTTGGAGTTTCATCTGGTGTTAGACCTGGTCCACACAACAAATGGTGCTTAACTCACCATGTCTAACCGACAAGAAAGACTTGATTCACCATGAGGGTACGACTCTGGTGTGATAGTCAAATCCATTGATGGTTGCCAGGTTACCCAAAACTGGATGGTTTTCACTTGCCATGGTCCTAGACTGAAAAGTGGCTAATCCAAGGGGGTATGGCTCTTGGTAAAGATTTTATCAAATCCGTTGATAGCTATAATAGCTTGCTCAAAGCTATAGGGTTTTCAACTCACCGATGCTTCATTGCTAAGAGTTGGCGAGTCCAGAAGGGTACGGCTTCTGGTAAAGGTATATCAAATCCGTTGACGGCTGTGATGGTTTGCCTAAAATAATCAGGGTACCCCCACTCACCATTGATTCACGTTCTAAGAGTTAGGATGTGTTCTGGTCTCCCAGGGTGATGCTTATTCCACCATAAAGGCTGGCTAGCCCAAGAGCGAGAAGCTACTTGGTAAAGGCTCATAAAATCTGCTCATGTTGCTGTGAAGATTCAACAAGATGCAGATTTGTTTCAAGCTTTAAAGAATCTTCTAGGTGTTCATTGTTGCAGCGGTCATTATGTTCTTTATTTTGATGGTTATGTTGTTGATTCTTTTGTTGTTCCAATGCTCAAGCTATGTTGCACAATTTACCAGGAAACTTGAACTCAACAGGTCAAATTCAAGTTTAGGGGAGGATTGTTAGGACCATTGGAATAGTTATTTGTAATAGGTAGACTAGGAGGTATGTAGTTCCTCCTGGTCATAGTAGTAGTAGGAGCAAGCCGTGCTCCTGGTCTTATAGAAAGTCAAACTTTATTATTTAGATATTATTCTATTAGGATATGCATGAGATATGTTAGGAAAGGATATGCATATCAGTTTTATACGTTTTGGTTAATGATGTATTAGGGTTTCCTTGTAGTATAAAAGGAACCTTAGGCAGAAGGGTTTGATACACCTTCGTCAAATATAATTCTAGTTCATGTTAATATTAGAAATCCTTAGTAAAGGATCAAGTCGTTATAGTTATACAATTCTTCTTGTTCATAGTATTTGTATTCCGCACTTATACTATGTGATTTATATAGAGTCTCTCTATGAATAGACTTGTGATTACAGAAGTCGTTCACCGTTCCCAAAAGGCTGCAAGATCCACATCTAGTGGACCAAACATATATATTTTCATTATCACTTACTAACTTAATAACTTTTAAACATGGTCACACACATCCAAATACGGCCGATGCGGGCTAAACCATTCGAAACCGACCAAAACTTACCAAACGGGAACTTAAACTGTTAAAACCGAGAAAGTCTTAATAACCCGGTATATCCATCCCAAATCCAGGGTAAATAGATTTCCACTATGTTTTGATTGTTGTGATCATGTTTTGGGGGCCTTTAGCATGTTTTGGCCGGGTTTGGCTATGTTTTGACTAGCCTTGGAGGTTGCAAATTAGTTGGTGAAGTAATATTGTTTTCACTAGACAAGGAAATCATTAAGACACACCATGTATTGGTATTAAAGATATGAGTAAACTCCAACAACATTTATCATTGTTTGATCAAGACAAAAACGACATTCAAAGGTGGATAATATACCAAAGGAATGAACAAAACATCTCATGTAACCAACTCTTGCTTAACGATCCCGGGACTTAGAAATGTCATATTAAATTTTTTGTCTATGATTGAAAAGTTAATTTATAATATATTATTAATAACCTGAAATTACTAGTATGATTGAAATAAACCCTAGAATGTAAATGGGTCAGACCTGAGCCCAAAAACAATGTCCAAAAAAATGTGATAAATTCATAAAAACGAAAATATCTCATAAAATACGGTGTTTCGTGCCTCGAAATTTTCGTAACCCAACAACGTTAGGTTACAACTACATTCCCCTCATTTTGGCCTTGGATTCGCCTCGTCCCGCGCCTGAAACGGACTTCTACAACCGAAGTTATGACATTTTCAAAAAAGCACTTTTCTTCACGCGATATTGGGCTACCAAATACGTTTGGGATCTATCTTATACACTTGTACATCCATCAAACCTTCCAAACCAACCAAAATAAAATAAAATGGAAATTATGCGGGAAAACCCGGGGAAAGTCTGAATAATATGGGCAACCATGCAAAATCCGTGGAAATACAATTTCTACTTCGGTTTGATTGTTTTGATCTAGGTTTGGGATTCTTTGTCAGGTTTCGGTTGGGATTAACTATGTTTTGACTAGGCTTAAATATTACAAATTAGGTGGTGAAGTAGATGTTGTTTATAAGGTAAGGAACATCATGATGACACACAATCAAATGATATTAAATATATGAGTGAGATCTACCAACATTTATCTTTGTTTCATCAACAAAAAAATGACATTGATTTTTCTTAGGAAACCTACAAAGATGGATAATATATAAAACTAATGAACAAAACCTAGCATCTATCAACATGTTCTTAACTATGCTAGTACTTTGAAAGGTCAAATAAAAAAGTTTCTCTTATATTGGAAGTTTAGTTTTTAATGTATAATTTAGTTACACGACCTTGCAAGTTAGATTGAATTTTAGCTTATGGATACTTATTCTGAGGTTCACCATGATCACGTATTTTCTTAAATGGGTTATGTATATATTTTCATTGTCACTTACTAACTTAATAACTTTTAAACATGGTCACACACATCCAAATACGGCCTATGCGGGCTAAACCATTCGAAACCGACCAAAACTGACCAAACAGGAACTTAAACTGTAAAAACCAGAGAAAGTCTTAATAACCCGGTATATACATCCCAAATCCGGGGTAAATGGATTTCCACTGTGTTTTGATTGTTGTGATCATGTTTTGGGGGCCTTTAGCATGTTTTGGCCAGGTTTGGCTATGTTTTGACTAGCCTTGGAGGTTGTAAATTAGTTGGTGAAGTAATATTGTTTTCACTAGACAAGGAAATCATTAAGACACACCATGTATTGGAATTAAAGATATGAGTGAACTACAATAACATTTATCATTGTTTGATCAAGACAAAAACGACATTCAAAGGTGGATAATATACCAAACGAATGAACAAAACATCTCATGTAACAATCTCTTGCTTAACGAGCCCGGGACATAGAAATGTCATATTAAATTTTTTGTCTATGATTGAAAAGTTAATTTATAATCTATTATAATAACCTGGCATTACTAGTATGATCGAAATAAACCCTAGAATGTAAATGGGTCGGACCTGAGCCCAAAAACAATGTCCAACAATATGTGAAAAATTGATAAAAATGAAAATATCTCATAAAATAAGGTGTTTCGGGCCCCGAAATTTCCGTAACCCAACAATGTTAGGTTACAGCTACGTTCCCCTCATTTTGGCCTTCGATTCGCCTCGTCCCGCGCCTGAAACAGACTTCTACAACCCAAGTTATAACATTTTTAAAAAAGCACTTTTCTTCACGCGATATTGGGCTACCAAATACGTTTGGGCTCTATCTTCTACACTTGTACATCCATCAAACCTTCCAAACCAAACAAAATAGAATAAAATGGAAATTAAGCGGGCAAACCCGGGGAAAGTCTGAATAATACGGGCAAACCATGCCAAATCCGTGGAAATACAATTTCTACTTCTGTTTGATTGTTTTGATCAAGGTTTGGGAGTCTTTGTGAGGTTTCGGTTGGGATTAACTATGTTTTGACCAGGCTTAAATATTACAAATTAGGTGGTGAAGTAGATGTTGTTTTATTAGACAAGGAACATCGTGATGACATACAATCAAATGATATTAAATATATGAGTGAGATCTAACAACATTTATCTTTGTTTCATCAACAAAAAAATGACGTTGATTTTTCTTAGGAAACCTACAAAGATGAATAATATACAAAACTAAAGAACAAATCATAGCATCTATCAACATGTTCTTAACTATGCTAGGACTTTGAAAGGTCAAATAAAAAAGTTTCTCTTATATTGGAAGTTTAGTTTTTAATCTATAATTTAGTTACACGACCTTGCAAGTTAGATTGAATTTTAGCTTATGGATACTTATTCTGAGGTTCACCATGATCACGTATTTTCTTACATGGGATATGTATATATTTTCATTGTCACTTACTAACTTAATAACTTTTAAACATGGTCACACATATCCAAATACGGCCGATGCGGGCTAAACCATTCGAAAGCAGCCAAAACTGACCAAACGGGAACTTCAACTGTAAAAACCGGAGAAAGTCTTAATAACCCGGTATAACCATCCCAAATCCGGGGTAAATGGATTTCCACTATGTTTTTATTGTTTTGATCATATTTTGGAGGCCTTTAGCATGTTTTGGCCGGGTTTGGCTATGTTTTGACTAGCCTTGGAGGTTGGAAATTAGTTGGTGAAGTAATATTGTTTTCATTAGACAAGAAATCATTAAGACACACCATGTATTGGTATTAAAGATATGAGTGAACTCTAACAACATTTATCATTGTTTGATCAAGACAAAAACGACATTCAAAGGTGGATAATATACCAAATGAATGAACAAAACATCTCATGTAACCAACTCTTGCTTAACGATCTCGGGACTTAGAAATGTCATATTAAATTTTTTGTCTATGATTGAAAATGTAATTTATAATCTATTATTAATAACCTGACATTACTAGTATGATCGAAATAAACCCTAGAATGTAAATGGGTCGGACCTGAGCCCAAAAACAATGTCCAACAAAATGTGAAAAATTGATAAAAATGAAAATATCTCATAAAATAAGGTGTTTCGGGCCTCGAAATTTCCGTACCCAACAAAGTTAGGTTACAGATACGTTCCCCTCATTTTGGCCTTCAATTCGCCTCGTTCCGCGCCTGAAACAGACTTCTACAACCCAAGATATGACATTTTTAAAAAAACACTTTTCTTCACGCGATATTGGGCTACCAAATACGTTTGGGCTCTATCTTCTACACTTGTGCATCCATCAAACCTTCCAAACCAACCAAAATAGAATAAAATGGAAATTAAGCGGGCAAACCCGGGAGAGTCTGAATAATACGGGAAAACCATGCCAAATCCGTGGAAATACAATTTCTACTTCGGTTTGATTGTTTTGATCAAGGTTTGGGTGTCTTTGTCAGGTTTCAGTTGGGATTAACTATGTTTTGACCAGGCTTAGATATTACAAAATTAGATGGTGAAGTAGATGTTGTTTTATTAGACAAGGAACACCGTGATGACACACAATCAAATGATATTAAATATATGAGTGAGATCTAACAACATTTATCTTTGTTTCATCAAAAAAAATGACATTGATTTTTCTTAGGAAACCTACAAATATGGATAATATACAAAACTAATGAACAAAACATAGCATCTATCAAAATGTTCTTAACTATGCTAGGACTTTGAAAGGTCAAATAAAAAAGGTTCTCTTATATTATAAGTTTTGTTTTTAATCTATATGTTAGTTACACGACCTTGCAAGTTAGATTGAATTTTAGCTTATGGATACTTATTCTGAGGTTCACCATGATCCCGTATTTTCTTACATGGGTTATGTATATATTTTCATTGTCACTTACTAACTTAATAACTTTTAAACATGGTCACACATATCCAAATACGGTCGGTGCAGGCTAAACCATTCGAAACCGGCCAAAACTGACCAAACGGGAACTTAAACTATAAAAACCGAAGAAAGTCTTAATAACCCGGTATAACCATCCCAAATCCGGGGTAAATGGATTTCCACTATGTTTTGATTGTTTTGATCATGTTTCGGGGGCCTTTAGCATGTTTTGGCCGGGTTTGGCTATGTTTTGACTAGCCTTGGAGGTTGCAAATTAGTTGGTGAAGTAATATTGTTTTCACAAGACAAGAAATCATTAAGACACACCATGTATTTGTATTAAAGATATGAGTGAACTCTAACAACATTTATCATTGTTTGATCAAGACAAAAACGACATTCAAAGGTGGATAATATACCAAACGAATGAACAAAACATCTCATGTAACCGACTCATGCTTAACGATCCCGGGACTTATAAATGTCATATTAAATTTTTTGTCTATGATTAAAAAGTTAATTTATAATCTATTATTAATAACCTGACATAACTAGTATGATCGAAATAAACCCTAGAATGTAAATGGGTCGGACCTGAGCCCAAAAACAATGTCCTACAAAATGTGAAAAATTGATAAAAATGAAAATATCTCATAAAATAAGGTGTTTCGGGCCTCCAAATTTCCGTAACCCAACAAAGTTAGGTAACATATACGTTCCCCTCATTTTGGCCTTAGATTCGACTCGTCCCGTGCCTGAAACGGACTTCTACAACCCAAGTTGTGACATTTTCAAAAAAGCACTTTTCTTCACGCGATATTGGGCTACCAAATATGTTTGGGCTCTTTCTTCTGCACTTGTACATCAATCAAACCTTCCAAACCAACCAAATTAGAATAAAATGGAAATTAAGCGGGCAAACCCGGGGAAAGTCTAAATAATACGGGCAAACCATGCCAACTCTGTGAAAATACAATTTCTACTTCGGTTTGATTGTTTTGATCAAGGTTTGGGAGTCTTTGTCAGGTTTCGGTTGGGATTAACTATGTTTTGACCAGGCTTAAATATTACAAATAGGTGGTGAAGTAGATGTTGTTTTATTAGACAAGGAACATCGTGATGACACACAATCAAATGATATTAAATATATGAGTGAGATCTACCAACATTTATCTTTGTTTCATCAACAAAAAAATGACATTGATTTTTCTTAGAAAACCTACAAAGATGGATAATATACAAAATTAATGAACAAAACATAGCATCTATCAAATTGTTCTTATCTATGCTAGGACTTTGAAAGGTCAAATAAAAAAGTTTCTCTTATATTGGAAGTTTAGTTTTTAATCTATAATTTAGTTACACAACCTTCCAAGTTAGATTGAATTTTAGCTTATGGATACTTATTCTGAGGTTCACCATGATCACGTATTTTCTTACATGGGTTATGTATATATTTTCATTGTCACTTGCTAACTTAATAACTTTTAAACATGGTCACACATATCCAAATACGGCCGATGCGGGCTAAACCATTCGAAACCGGCCAAAACTGACCAAACGGGAACTTAAACTGTAAAAACCCGGAGAAAGTCTTAATAACCCGATATAACCATCCCAAATCCGGGGTAAATGGATTTCCACTATGTTTGTATTGTTGTGATTATGTTTTGGGGGCCTTTAGCATGTTTTGGCCGGGTTTGGCTATGTTTTGACTAGCCTTGGAGGTTGCAAATTAGTTGGTGAAGTAATATTGTTTTCACTAGACAAGAAATCATTAAGACACACCATGTATTGGTATTAAAGATATGAGTGAACTCCAACAACATTTATCATTGTTTGATCAAGACAAAAACGACATTCAAAGGTGGATAATATACCAAACGAATGAACAAAACATCTCATGTAACCAACTCTTGCTTAACGATCCCGGGACTTAGAAATGTCATATTAAATTTATTTTCTATGATTGAAAAGTTAATTTATAATCTATTATTAATAACCTGACATTACTAGTATGATCGAAATAAACCCTAGAATGTAAATGGGTCGGACCTGAGCCCAAAAACAATGTCCTACAAAATGTGAAAAATTGATAAAAATGAAAATATCTCATAAAATAAGGTGTTTCGGGCCTCCAAATTTCCGTAACCCAACAAAGTTAGGTTACAGCTACGTTCCCCTCATTTTGGCCTTCGATTCGCCTCGTCCCTCGCCTGAAACAGACTTCTACAACCCAAGTTATGACATTTTCAAAAAAGCACTTTTCTTCACGCGATATTAGGCTACCAAATATGTTTGGGCTCTTTCTTCCGCACTTGTACATCCATCAAACCTTCCAAACCAACCAAAATAGAATAAAATGGAAATTAAGCGGGCAAACCCGGGGAAAGTCTAAATAATACGGGCAAACCATGCCAAATCTGTGAAAATACAATTTCTACTTCGGTTTGATTGTTTTGATCAAGGTTTGGGAGTCTTTGTCAGGTTTTGGTTGGGATTAACTATGTTTTGACCAGGCTTAAATATTACAAATAGGTGGTGAAGTAGATGTTGTTTTATTAGACAAGGAACATCGTGATGACACACAATCAAATGATATTAAATATATGAGTGAGATCTAACAACATTTATCTTTGTTTCATAAAAAAAATGACATTGATTTTTCTTAGGAAACCTACAAAGATGGATAATATACAAAACTAATGAACAAAACATAGCATCTATCAACATGTTCTTAATTATGCTAGGACTTTGAAAGGTCAAATAAAAAGTTTCTCTTTTGGAAGTTTAGTTTTTAATCTATAATTTAGTTACACGACCTTGCAAAGTTAGATTGAATTTTAGCTTATGGATACATATTCTGAGGTTCACCATGATCACGTATTTTCTTACATGGGTTATGTATATATTTTCATTGTCACTTACTAACTTAATAACTATTAAACATGGTCACACATATCCAAATACGGCCGATGCGGGCTAAACCATTCGAAACCGGCCAAAACTGGCCAAACGGGAACTTAAACTGTATAAATAGGAGAAAGTCTTAATAACCCGGTATAACCATCCCAAATCCGGTGTAAATGGATTTTCACTATGTTTTTATTGTTGAGATCATGTTTTGGGGGCCTTTAGCATGTTTTGGCCGGGTTTGGCTATGTTTTGACTAGCCTTGGAGGTTGCAAATTAGTTGGTGAAGTAATATTGTTTTCACTAGACAAGAAATCATTAAGACACACCATGTATTGGTATTAAAGATATGAGTGAACTCCAACAACATTTATCATTGTTTGACCAAGACAAAAACGACATTAAAAGGTGGATAATATACCAAACGAATGAACAAAACATCTCATGTAACCAACTCTTGCTTAACGATCCCGGGACTTAGAAATGTCATATTAAATTTTTTGTCTATGATTGGAAAGTTAATTTATAATCTATTATTAATAACCTGACATTACTAGTATGATCGAAATAAACCCTAGAATGTAAATGGGTCGGACCTGAGCCCAAAAACAATGTCCAACAAAATGTGAAAAATTGATAAAAATGAAAATATCTCATAAAATAAGGTGTTTCGGGCCTCGAAATTTCCGTAACCCAACAAAGTTAGGTTACAGCTACGTTCCCCTCATTTTGACTTTCGATTCGCCTCGTCCCGCGCCTGAAACATACTTCTATAACCCAAGTTATAACATTTACAAAAAAGCACTTTTCTTCACGCGATATTTGGCTACCAAATACGTTTGGGCTCTTCCTTCTGCACTTGTACATCCATCAAACCTTCCAAACCAACCAAAATAGAATAAAATAGAAATTAAGCGGGAAAACCCGGGGAAAGTCTAAATAATACGAGCAAACCATGCCAAATCCGTGGAAATACAATTTCTACTTCGGTTTGATTGTTTTGATCAAGGTTTGGGTGTCTTTGTCAGGTTTCGGTTGGGATTAACTATGTTTTGACCAGGCTTAAATATTACAAAATTAGGTGGTGAAGTAGATGTTGGTTTATTAGACAAGGAACATCGTGATGACACACAATCAAATGATATTAAATATATGAGAGATCTAACAACATTTATCTTTGTTTCATAAAAAAAATGACATTGATTTTTCTTAGGAAACCTACAAAGATGGATAATATACAAAACTAATGAACAAAACATAGCAACTATCAACATGTTCTTAACTATGCTAGGAATTTGAAAGGTCAAATAAAAAAGTTTCACTTATATTGGAAGTTTAGTTATTAATCTATAATTTAGTTACACGACCTTGCAAAGTTAGATTGAATTTTAGCTTATGGATACTTATTCTGAGGTTCACCATGATCCCGTATTTTCTTACATGGGTTATGTATATATTTTCATTGTCACTTACTAACTTAATAACTTTTAAACATGGTCACACATATCCAAATACGGCCGATGCGGGCTAAACCATTCGAAACCGGCCAAAACTGACCAAACGGGAACTTAAACTGTAAAACCGAATAAATTCTTAATAACCCGGTATAACCATCCCAAATCTGGGGTAAATGGACTTCCACTATGTTTTGATTGTTGTGATCATGTTTTGGGGGCCTTTTGCATGTTTTGGCCGGGTTTGGCTATGTTTTGACTAGCCTTGAAGGTTGCAAATTAGTTGGTGAAGTAATATTGTTTTCACAAGACAAGAAATCATTAAGACACACCATGTATTGGTATTAAAGATATGAGTGAACTCCAACAACATTTATCATCATTTGATCAAGACAAAAATGACATTCAAAGGTGGATAATACCAAACCAATGAACAAAACATTTCACGTAACCAACTCTTGCTTAACGATCCCGGGACTTAGAAATGTCATATTAAATTTTTTGTCTATGATTGAAAAGTTAATTTATAATCTATTATTAATAACCTGACATTACTACTATGATCGAAATAAACCCTAGAATGTAAATGGGTCGGACCTGAGCCCAAAAACAATGTCCAACAAAATATGAAAAATTGATAAAAATGAAAATATCTCATAAAATAAGGTGTTTCGGGCCTCGAAATTTCCGTAACCCAACAAAGTTAGGTTACAGCTACGTTCCCCTCATTTTGGCCTTCGATTCGCCTCGTCCCGCGCCTGAAACAGACTTCTACAACCCAAGTTATGACATTTTCAAAAAAGCACTTTTCTTCACGCGATATTAGGCTACCAAATATGTTTGGGCTCTTTCTTCTGCACTTGTACATCCATCAAACCTTCCAAACAAACCAAAATAGAATAAAATGGAAATTAAGCGGGCAAACCCGGGGAAAGTCTAAATAATACGGGCAAACCATGCCAAATCTGTGAAAATACAATTTCTACTTCGGTTTGATTGTTTTGATCAAGGTTTGGGAGTATTTGTCAGGTTTCGGTTGGGATTAACTATGTTTTGACCAGGCTTAAATATTACAAATAGGTGGTGAAGTAGATATTGTTTTATTAGACAAGGAACATCGTGATGACACACAATCAAATGATATTAAATATATGAGTGAGATCTAACAACATTTATCTTTGTTTCATAAAAAAATGACATTGATTTTTCTTAGGAAACCTACAAAGATGGATAATATACAAAACTAATGAACAAAACATAGCATCTATCAACATGTTCTTAATTATGCTAGGACTTTGAAAGGTCAAATAAAAAGTTTCTCTTATATTGGAAGTTTAGTTTTTAATATATAATTTAGTTACACGACCTTGCAAAGTTAGATTGAATTTTAGCTTATGGATACTTATTCTGAGGTTCACCATGATCACGTATTTTCTTACATGGGTTATGTATATATTTTCATTGTCACTTACTAACTTAATAACTTTTAAACATGGTCACACATATCCAAATACGGCCGATGCGGGCTAAACCATTCGAAACCGGCCAAAACTGACCAAACGGGAACTTAAACTGTATAAACTGGAGAAAGTCTTAATAACCCGCTATAACCATCCCAAATCCGGTGTAAATGGATTTTCACTATGCTTTTATTGTTGAGATCATGTTTTGGGGGCCTTTAGCATGTTTTGGCCGGGTTTGGCTATGTTTTGACTAGCCTTGGAGGTTGCAAATTAGTTGGTGAAGTAATATTGTTTTCACTAGACAAGAAATCATTAAGACACACCATGTATTGGTATTAAAGATATGAGTGAACTCCAACAACATTTATCATTGTTTGACCAAGACAAAAACGACATTTAAAGGTGGATAATATACCAAACGAATGAACAAAACATCTCATGTAACCAACTCTTGCTTAACGATCCCGTGACTTAGAAATGTCATATTAAATTTTTTGTCTATGATTGAAAAGTTAATTTATAATCTATTATTAATAACCTGACATTACTAGTATGATCGAAATAAACCCTAGAATGTAAATGGGTCGGACCTGAGCCCAAAAACAATGTCCAACAAAATGTGAAAAATTGATAAAAATGAAAATATCTCATAAAATAAGGTGTTTCGGGCCTCGAAATTTCCGTAACCCAACAAAGTTAGGTTACAGCTACATTCCCCTCATTTTGACTTTCGATTCGCCTCGTCCCGCGCCTAAAACAGACTTCTACAACCCAAGTTATAACATTTACAAAAAAGCACTTTTCTTCACGCGATATTTGGCTACCAAATACGTTTGGGCTCTTTCTTCTGCACTTGTACATCCATCAAACCTTCCAAACCAACCAAAATAGAATAAAATGGAAATTAAGCGGGATAACCCGGGGAAAGTGTAAATAATACGAGCAAACCATGCCAAATCCGTGGAAATACAATTTCTACTTCGGTTTGATTGTTTTGATCAAGGTTTGGGTCTCTTTGTCAGGTTTCGGTTGGGATTAACTATGTTTTGACCAGGATTAAATATTACAAAATTAGGTGGTGAAGTAGATGTTGTTTTATTAGACAAGGAACATCGTGATGACACACAATCAAATGATATTAAATATATGAGAGATCTAACAACATTAATCTTTGTTTCATAAAAATAATGACATTGATTTTTCTTAGGAAACCTACAAAGATGGATAATATACAAAACTAATGAACAAAACATAGCAACTATCAACATGTTCTTAACTATGCTAGGACTTTGAAAGGTCAAATAAAAAAGTTTCACTTATATTGGAAGTTTAGTTATTAATCTATAATTTAGTTACACGACCTTGCAAGTTAGATTGAGTTTTAGCTTATGGATACTTATTCTGAGGTTCACCATGATCCCGTATTTTCTTACATGGGTTATGTATATATTTTCAATGTCACTTACTAACTTAATATCTTTTAAACATGGTCACACATATCCAAATACGGCCGATGCGGGCTAAACCATTCGAAACCGGCCAAAACTGACCAAACGGGAACTTAAACTGTAAAAACCGAAGAAATTCTTAATAACCCGGTATAACCATCCCAAATCTGGGGTAAATGGACTTCCACTATGTTTTGATTGTTGTGATCATGTTTTGGGGGAGTTTTGCATGTTTTGGCCGGGTTTGGCTATGTTTTGACTAGCCTTGGAGGTTGCAAATTAGTTGGTGAAGTAATATTGTTTTCACAAGACAAGAAATCATTAAGACACACCATGTATTGGTATTAAAGATATGAGTGAACTCCAACAACATTTATCATCATTTGATCAAGACAAAAATTACATTCAAAGGTGGATAATATACCAAACCAATGAACAAAACATTTCAGGTAACCAACTCTTGCTTAACGATCCCGGGACTTAGAAATGTCATATTAAAATTTTTGTCTATGATTGAAAAGTTAATTTATAATCTATTATTAATAACCTGACATTACTAGTATGATCGAAATAAACCCTAGAACGTAAATGGGTCGGACCTGAGCCCAAAAACAATGTCCAACAAAATATGAAAAATTGATAAAAATGAAAATATCTCATAAAATAAGGTGTTTCGGGCCTCCAAATTTCCGTAACCCAACAATGTTAGGTAACAGCTACGTTCCCCTCATTTTGGCCTTCGATTAGCCTCGTTACGCGCCTGAAACGGACTTCTACAACCCAAGTTATGACATTTTCAAAGAAACACTTTTCTTCACGCGATATTGGGCTATCAAATACGTTTGGGCTCTTTCTTCTGCACTTGTACATCCATCAAACCTTCCAAACCAACCAAAATAGAATAAAATGGAAATCAAGAGGGCAAACCTGGGGAAAGTCTGAATAATACGGGCAAACCATGCCAAATCTGTGAAAATACAGTTTCTACTTCGGTTTGATTTTTTTGATCAAGGTTTGGGAGTCTTTGTCAGGTTTCGGTTGGGATTAACTATGTTTTGACCAGGCTTAAATATTACAAATAGGTGGTGACGTAGATGTTGTTTTATTAGACAAGGAACATCGTGATGACACACACTCAAATGATATTAAATATATGAGTGAGATCTACCAACATTTATCTTTGTTTCATCAACAAAAAAAATGACATTGATTTTTCTTAGGAAACCTACAAAGATGGATAATATACAAAACTAATGAACAAAACATAGCATCTATCAACATGTTCTTAACTATGCTAGGACTTTGAAAGGTCAAATAAAAAAGTTTCTCTTATATTGGAAGTTTAGTTTTTAATCTATAATTTAGTTACACGACCTTGCAAGTTAGATTGAATTTTAGCTTATGGATACTTATTCTGAGGTTCACCATGATCACGTATTTTCTTACATGGGTTATGTATATATTTTCATTGTCACTTACTAACTTAATAACTTTTAAACATGGTCACACATATCCAAATACGGCCAATGCGGGCTAAACTATTCGAAACTGGCCAAAACTGACCAAACGGGAACTTAAACTGTAAAAACCGGAGAAAGTCTTAATAACCCGGTATAACCATCCTAAATCCAGGGTAAATGGATTTCCACTATGTTTTGATTTTTGTGATCATGTTTTGGGGGCCTTTAGCATGTTTTGGTCGGGTTTGGCTATGTTTTAACTAGGTTTGGAGGTTTCAAATTAGTTGGTGATGTAATATTGGTTTCACTATACAAAGAAATCATTTAGACACACCATGTATTGGTATTAAAGATATGAGTAAACTCCAACAATGTTTATCATTGTTTGATCAAGAAAAAAATGACATTCATAGGTGGATAATATACCAAACAAATGAACAAAACATCTCATGTAACCAACTCTTGCTTAACGATCCCGGGACTTAGAAATGTCATATTAATTTCCCATTGAGAAACCAGATGAACTCTTTGTTAAGAAAGTGGACTCTATTGCTACTATTCATTTGATCAGAGAGGTCTCTAATGATGAAATTAAAACTGCCCTGTTTGATATCCATGATGACAAGGCACCGGGACCAGATGGCTATACAGCGAAGTTCTTCAAGTCTTCGTGGGATGTGGTGGGCAAGGATGTTTGTATGGCAGTAAAGGAATTCTTTGCAAAAGGTAAGATGTTGGGTGAACTTAACACTACTCTTATATCTTTAATTCCTAAATGTAATCTTCCAGGTCTTGTTACTGATTTTAGGCCAATAGCTTGCTGCAATGTTGCCTATAAATGTATCAGTAAGGTTATCACTAATAGATTAAAAGAAGTTCTTAAGGATACTATTAGTGCTAATCAATGTGCTTTTGTTGAAGGAAGGTTAATTAGTGACAATATTATGCTTGCCCAAGAATTGATGTGTGGATATTTTAACAAACATAAACCTCCTAGATGTGCTTTTAAAATTGACATCCAGAAGGCGTATGATACGGTATCTTGGGAGTTTCTTGAAGGCATTTTGCTCCATTTTGGTCTGCATAAAACTATGGTAAGTTGGATTATGATATGCCTGAAATCTGCTTCTTTCTCCATCAGTGTTAACGGAGAATCTAATGGTTTTTTTAAAGCCCGTCGTGGGCTCAGGCAGGGTGATCCAATATCACCCTACTTGTTTACCATGGTTATGGAAGTTTTTACGTTAATGCTTAAAAGACAGATTAAGGAGGAAAAGAAGTTCAAATACCATTGGGGCTGTGATAAGCTTGAGATTGTTAGTTTGTGCTTTGCGGATGATTTGCTGATGTTTTGTCACGGTAATCTTATTTCAGCTTGTGTTTTACGTAGAGCCCTTGATGAATTCTGTTTAGCTTCTGGTCTAAGGCCAAGCATGAATAAAAGTACGGTTTACTTTGGAAATGTTGATCGTAGGGTTCAAAATGACATTAGGTTGGTTATGCCATATAATGTTGGAAGTTTGCCTGTCAAATATTTGGGTATTCCCCTTGATGCTAGGAAGCTATCTAGAACTGATTGTGATACTCTCTTAGATAAGATTAAGAAAAGGATTGGGGATTGGAGAAATAAGTTGTTATCGTTTGCTGGTAGATTGCAGCTTGTGACTTCAGTCCTTTGTTCTATTAGTACTTATTGGGCTTCCATTTTTAGTCTGCCTAAAATTGTTTGTGATGAGATTGATAAGCTGTTAAAGAATTTTATTTGGATGGCGGAAGGGAAACAAGGTTATAAGCATAGTATTTCTTGGAAAGAGGTATGTAAAAAGAAGAGTGATGGTGGCCTTGGCCTTAAGTCTCTTTATGACATCAACGTTTCTCTTATGGCCAAGCATTTATGGAGTATTTTAACTAATAGAAAGTCTATTTGGGTTAGTTGGGTTAAATCTAAGTGGCTTAAGGGTGAAAGTGTTTGGTCTGCTAATAGCAGGAAACGTACTTCTTGGACCTGGAATCAAATTCTTCACACAAGAGATATTATCAGAAGGTTTGTCAGGGTTAAAATTGGGAGTGGGAATGACTGTTTTTTTCTGGTTTGATAACTGGAGGAATGGAACTCCCTTATGCAATTTGGTTAGGTCTAACATTTTAGCTGCTGATAGTTTTGCTTTGAAGGTTAAAGTTGCTGATCTTATTGAAGATAAAGCTTGGAAGCTGCCTTACGATTGGAATGAAAAGTATGCTGAGATTTGCAATATTGGTGTTCCTGATATAAAGCCGGATGTTGCTGATGAAACCATTTGGGTGGATAAAAAAGGTATGACTAAAGCCTTTAGTGTTTCTGAAGTTTGGAAAGGTATTCAAGATGATTTGGCTAGTGTCATATGGTGTGATCATGTTTGGTATAATCAATGTGTCCCAAGTCATGCTTTTATTCTATGGTTGGCTGTGAAAGGGAGGCTTAAGACTCAAGATAGACTATCGAAATGGTTGAATATTCCTGATATGTCTTGCGCTTTTTGCAAACAGTGTAAGGATTCTCATAGCCATCTCTTTTTTAACTGTCATTTTACTAGAAGGCTATGGGAAAGGCTTAAATGCTTGGTTAAATTAGATAATGTGTCGAATGATTGGGCTCAAGTAATTTCTAGATTTGTTAATGTTGTTGCCAGTAATAAAATTTGGAGTGTCATTCAAAGGTTGATGCTTGGCGCTGTTATTTACTATATTTGGCAAGAAAGGAATGTCAGATTGTTTGAGGGTTTATCTAGGAGTGAGAATGAGTTGTTCAACATCATTTGTAACTCTATCAGGACGAGAATTTTAAGCCTTAGTATTAAGACTACTCCTGAAGTTTTAGAGGCTTCTAAGATTTGGAACTTTCCTTTAGTCAATAAGGATAAGTTTAATGTTATTGATGATGAGGGTTTTAATGATTTGATGGATGATGATGGCGAGTGATTTTTCTGATTTGTGGTGGTGTTGGTCCCATGGTGGGACGGGTTTTTGGGAATGTAACAGAAGGTGGTTCCAATTGTCTATTGCACCAGATTATTACTATTGGTTGAAGACCTGTTGCTGCTGCCTTGCTTTGTTAGTTTGGCGTAGTTCCTTTGGTTTTCACTTATGGTAAGATCAATTATGTTATTAATTACCTTGTTATTTAACCTTCTGTTATGATTTCAGCTCTTATCTTTTGGGAGCTTGGGGGATGACTTTCTGGATTGATTGTGTCGAGGTTTGATGTGCTACTAGTGGGCTTATGGGTAGTGTTTGGGGAAGTGTACTATGCCAACTAGAGCGTGCTGAAAGATGTGCCGTCTTGCTTGGTATGGTGCATTTCTCCCATTTACTGCCTGTTTGAACAATTTTTAGTTGCCAAACCTGTTATTTTTTGATGCCTAGTCCTCCCTGTTATCTTTATTAACTAGATATATGTTTATTGTTAAGCTGATAGGTATTTTTGCTTATTGCATCTTGAGAGGATTCATATCTAGTTGTACTCTTTCCCCTGTTTATGGTTTCCCACTGGGTTTTACATAGACAGGGGTTTTGAGGAGGCAATAGATATGATGTGCTACACTGGAACCTCTCTATGGATTCTGCTTGTTCAGATGGCGATTTATGCAGGTTTATTATGGCTTGCTTTCCCTATACTTAGTTTTGGTTAGAGGTTCTATTGGGATGGATTGGCTGCTCTTGGTACTTTCCCTTTGTGGATTGAATTGAGGGTTGCCATAGATTCTGAAGTAGGACTCTTACTTGAACTAAGTGATGGATTCCTTTGGTGTGCCATTGAAGAGCAGGAGCTTGGTCCTCATCAATTGGGATTAAGTTTTGATAGGAGTTAGTAGCTTTATCTACATTGTATTTAGTTGCTATTTTGTATTAGTATTTGTTGATATGAGCATGGGAATTGTCCATGGCCATTTTGTTTTTTGATGCCAAAGCTAGAAGTTTAGGGGTTTGTCCTTGCTTCTTAGTCTTTGTGTTTTTTGACATTGTACCTTTTCTTTTGTTTTAATGCAATTTACCTTTGGTAAAAAAAAATAGATTGAATTTTAGCTTATGGATACTTATTTTGAGGTTCACCATGATCACGTATTTTCTTAAATGGGTTATGTATATATTTTCATTGTCACTTACTAACTTAATAACTTTTAAACATGGTCACACACATCCAAATACGGCCTATGCGGGCTAAACCATTCGAAACCGACCAAAACTGACCAAACGGGAACTTAAACTGTAAAAACCGGAGAAAGTCTTAATAACCCGGTATATACATCCCAAATCCGGGGTAAATGGATTTCCACTGTGTTTTGATTGTTGTGATCATGTTTTGGGGGCCTTTAGCATGTTTTGGCCAGGTTTGGCTATGTTTTGATTAGCCTTGGAGGTTGTAAATTAGTTGCTGAAGTAATATTGTTTTCACTAGACAAGGAAATCATTAAGACACACCATGTATTGGAATTAAAGATATGAGTGAACTCCGATAACATTTATCATTGTTTGATCAAGACAAAAACGACATTCAAAGGTGGATAATATACCAAACGAATGAACAAAACATCTCATGTAACAGTCTCTTGCTTAACGAGCCCGGGACATAGAAATGTCATATTAAATTTTTTGTCTATGATTGAAAAGTTAATTTATAATCTATTATAATAACATGGAATTACTAGTATGATCGAAATAAACCCTAGAATGTAAATGGGTCGGACCTGAGCCCAAAAACAATGTCCAACAATATGTGAAAAATTGATAAAAATGAAAATATCTCATAAAATAAGTTGTTTCGGGCCCCGAAATTTCCGTAACCCAACAATGTTAGGTTACAGCTATGTTCCCCTCATTTTGGCCTTCGATTCGCCTCGTCTCGCGCCTGAAACAGACTTCTACAACCCAAGTTATAACATTTTCAAAAAATCACTTTTCTTCACGCGATATTGGGCTACCAAATACGTTTGGGCTCTATCTTCTACACTTGTACATCCATCAAACCTTCCAAACCAACCAAAATAGAATAAAATGGAAATTAAGCGGGCAAACCCGGGGAAAGTCTGAATAATACGGGCAAACCATGCCAAATCCGTGGAAATACAATTTCTACTTCGGTTTGATTGTTTTATTCAAGGTTTGGGAGTCTTTGTGAGGTTTCGGTTGGGATTAACTATGTTTTGACAAGGCTTAAATATTACAAATTAGGTGGTGAAGTAGATGTTGTTTTATTAGACAAGGAACATCGTGATGACACACAATCAAATGATATTAAATATATGAGTGAGATCTAACAACATTTATCTTTGTTTCATCAACAAAAAAATGACGTTGATTTTTCTTAGGAAACCTACAAAGATGAATAATATACAAAACTAAAGAACAAATCATATCATCTATCAACATGTTCTTAACTATGCTAGGACTTTGAAAGGTCAAATAAAAAAGTTTCTCTTATATTGGAAGTTTAGTTTTTAATCTATAATTTAGTTACACGACCTTGCAAGTTAGATTGAATTTTAGCTTATGGATACTTATTCTGAGGTTCACCATGATCACGTATTTTCTTACATGGGATATGTATATATTTTCATTGTCACTTACTAACTTAATAACTTTTAAACATGGTCACACATATCCAAATACGGCCGATGCGGGCTAAACCATTCGAAAGCAGCCAAAACTGACCAAACGGGAACTTCAACTGTAAAAACCGGAGAAAGTCTTAATAACCCGGTATAACCATCCCAAATCCGGGGTAAATGGATTTCCACTATGTTTTTATTGTTGTGATCATATTTTGGGGGCCTTTAGCATGTTTTGGCCGGGTTTGGCTATGTTTTGACTAGCCTTGGAGGTTGCAAATTAGTTGGTGAAGTAATATTGTTTTCATTAGACAAGAAATCATTAAGACACACCATGTATTGGTATTAAAGATATGAGTGAACTCTAACAACATTTATCATTGTTTGATCAAGACAAAAACGACATTCAAAGGTGGATAATATACCAAATGAATGAACAAAACATCTCATGTAACCAACTCTTGCTTAACGATCTCGGGACTTAGAAATGTCATATTAAATTTTTTGTCTATGATTGAAAAGGTAATTTATAATCTATTATTAATAACCTGACATTACTAGTATGATCGAAATAAACCCTAGAATATAAATGGGTCGGACCTGAGCCCAAAAACAATGTCCAACAAAATGTGAAAAATTGATAAAAATGAATATATCTCATAAAATAAGGTGTTTCGGGCCTCGAAATTTCCGTACCCAACAAAGTTAGGTTACAGATACGTTCCCCTCATTTTGGCCTTCAATTCGCCTCGTCCCGCGCCTGAAACAGACTTCTACAACCCAAGATATGACATTTTTAACAAAACACTTTTCTTCACACGATATTGGGCTACCAAATACGTTTGGGCTCTATCTTCTACACTTGTACATCCATCAAACCTTCCAAACCAACCAAAATAGAATAAAATGGAAATTAAGCGGGCAAACCCGGGAGAGTCTGAATAATACGGGCAAACCATGCCAAATCCGTGGAAATACAACTTCTACTTCGGTTTGATTGTTTTGATCAAGGTTTAGGTGTCTTTGTCAGGTTTCGGTTGGGATTAACTATGTTTTGACCAGGCTTAGATATTACAAAATTAGATGGTGAAGTAGATGTTGTTTTATTAGACAAGGAACACCGTGATGACACACAATCAAATGATATTAAATATATGAGTGAGATCTAACAACATTTATCTTTGTTTCATCAAAAAAAATGACATTGATTTTTCTTAGGAAACCTACAAATATGGATAATATACAAAACTAATGAACAAAACATAGCATCTATCAACATGTTCTTAACTATGCTAGGACTTTGAAAGGTCAAATAAAAAAGTTTCTCTTATATTATAAGTTTTGTTTTTAATCTATATGTTAGTTACACGACCTTGCAAGTTAGATTGAATTTTAGCTTATGGATACTTATTCTGAGGTTCACCATGATCCCGTATTTTCATACATGGGTTATGTATATATTTTCATTGTCACTTACTAACTTAATAACTTTTAAACATGGTCACACATATCCAAATACGGTCGGTGCAGGCTAAACCATTCGAAACCAGCCAAAACTGACCAAACGGGAACTTAAACTATAAAAACCGAAGAAAGTCTTAATAACCCGGTATAACCATCCCAAATCCGGGGTAAATGGATTTCCACTATGTTTTGATTGTTGTGATCATGTTTTGGGGGCCTTTAGCATGTTTTGGCCGGGTTTGGTTATGTTTTGACTAGCCTTGGAGGTTGCAAATTAGTTGGTGAAGTAATATTGTTTTCACAAGACAAGAAATCATTAAGACACACCATGTATTTGTATTAAAGATATGAGTAAACTCTAACAACATTTATCATTGTTTGATCAAGACAAAAACGACATTCAAAGGTGGATAATATACCAAACGAATGAACAAAACATCTCATGTAACCGACTCTTGCTTAACGATCCCGGGACTTAGAAATGTCATATTAAATTTTTTGTCTATGATTGAAAAGTTAATTTATAATCTATTATTAATAACCTGACATAACTAGTATGATCGGAATAAACCCTAGAATATAAATGGGTCGGACCTGAGCCCAAAAACAATGTCCAACAAAATGTGAAAAATTGATAAAAATGAAAATATCTCATAAAATAAGGTGTTCGGGCCTCTAAATTTCCGTAACCCAACAAAGTTAGGTAACATATACGTTCCCCTCATTTTGGCCTTCGATTCGCCTCGTCCCGTGCCTGAAACGGACTTCTACAACCCAAGTTATGACATTTTCAAAAAATCACTTTTCTTCACGCGATATTGGGCTACCAAATATGTTTGGGCTCTATCTTCTACACTTGTACATCCATCAAACCTTCCAAACCAACCAAAATAGAATAAAATGGAAATTAAGCGGGCAAACCCGGGGAAAGTCTGAATAATACAGGCAAACCATGCCAAATCCGTGGAAATACAATTTCTACTTCGGTTTGATTGTTTTATTCAAGGTTTGGGAGTCTTTGTGAGGTTTCGGTTGGGATTAACTATGTTTTGACCAGGCTTAAATATTACAAATTAGTTGGTGAAGTAGATGTTGTTTTATTAGACAAGGAACATCGTGATGACACACAGTCAAATGATATTAAATATATGAGTGAGATCTAACAACATTTATCTTTGTTTCATCAACAAAAAAATGACGTTGATTTTTCTTAGGAAACCTACAAAGATGAATAATATACAAAACTAAAGAACAAATCATAGCATCTATCAACATGTTCTTAACTATGCTAGGACTTTGAAAGGTCAAATAAAAAAGTTTCTCTTATATTGGAAGTTTAGTTTTTAATCTATAATTTAGTTACACGACCTTGCAAGTTAGATTGAATTTTAGCTTATGGATACTTATTCTGAGGTTCACCATGATCACGTATTTTCTTACATGGGATATGTATATATTTTCATTGTCACTTACTAACTTAATAACTTTTAAACATGGTCACACATATCCAAATACGGCTGATGCGGGCTAAACCATTCGAAAGCAGCCAAAACTGACCAAACGGGAACTTCAACTGTAAAAACCGGAGAAAGTCTTAATAACCCGGTATAACCATCCCAAATCTGGGGTAAATGGATTTCCACTATGTTTTTATTGTTGTGATCATATTTTGGGGGCCTTTAGCATGTTTTGGCCGGGTTTGGCTATGTTTTGACTAGCCTTGGAGGTTGCAAATTAGTTGGTGAAGTAATATTGTTTTCATTAGACAAGAAATCATTAAGACACACCATGTATTGGTATTAAAGATATGAGTGAACTCTAACAACATTTATCATTGTTTGATCAAGACAAAAACGACATTCAAAGGTGGATAATATACCAAATGAATGAACAAACCATCTCATGTAACCAACTCTTGCTTAACGATCTCGGGACTTAGAAATGTCATATTAAATTTTTTGTCTATGATTGAAAAGGTAATTTATAATCTATTATTAATAACCTGACATTACTAGTATGATCGAAATAAACCCTAGAATGTAAATGGGTCGGACCTGAGCCCAAAAACAATGTCCAACAAAATGTGAAAAATTGATAAAAATGAATATATCTCATAAAATAAGGTGTTTCGGGCCTCGAAATTTCCGTACCCAACAAAGTTAGGTTACAGATACGTTCCCCTCATTTTGGCCTTCAATTCGCCTCGTCCCGCGCCTGAAACAGACTTCTACAACCCAAGATATGACATTTTTAACAAAACACTTTTCTTCACACGATATTGGGCTACCAAATACGTTTGGGCTCTATCTTCTACACTTGTACATCCATCAAACCTTCCAAACCAACCAAAATAGAATAAAATGGAAATTAAGCGGGCAAACCCGGGAGAGTCTGAATAATACGGGCAAACCATGCCAAATCCGTGGAAATACAACTTCTACTTCGGTTTGATTGTTTTGATCAAGGTTTGGGTGTCTTTGTCTGGTTTCGGTTGGGATTAACTATGTTTTGACCAGGCTTAGATATTACAAAATTAGATGGTGAAGTAGATGTTGTTTTATTAGACAAGGAACACCGTGATGACACACAATCAAATGATATTAAATATATGAGTGAGATCTAACAACATTTATCTTTGTTTCATCAAAAAAAATGACATTGATTTTTCTTAGGAAACCTACAAATATGGATAATATACAAAACTAATGAACAAAACATAGCATCTATCAACATGTTCTTAACTATGCTAGGACTTTGAAAGGTCAAATAAAAAAGGTTCTCTTATATTATAAGTTTTGTTTTTAATCTATATGTTAGTTACACGACCTTGCAAGTTAGATTGAATTTTAGCTTATGGATACTTATTCTGAGGTTCACCATGATCCCGTATTTTCATACATGGGTTATGTATATATTTTCATTGTCACTTACTAACTTAATAACTTTTAAACATGGTCACACATATCCAAATACGGTCGGTGCAGGCTAAACCATTCGAAACCGGCCAAAACTGACCAAACGGGAACTTAAACTATAAAAACCGAAGAAAGTCTTAATAACCCGGTATAACCATCCCAAATCCGGGGTAAATGGATTTCCACTATGTTTTGATTGTTGTGATCATGTTTTGGGGGCCTTTAGCATGTTTTGGCCGGGTTTGGCTATGTTTTGACTAGCCTTGGAGGTTGAAAATTAGTTGGTGAAGTAATATTGTTTTCACAAGACAAGAAATCATTAAGACACACCATGTATTTGTATTAAAGATATGAGTAAACTCTAACAACATTTATCATTGTTTGATCAAGACAAAAACGACATTCAAAGGTGGATAATATACCAAACGAATGAACAAAACATCTCATGTAACCGACTCTTGCTTAACGATCCCGGGACTTAGAAATGTCATATTAAATTTTTTGTCTATGATTGAAAAGTTAATTTATAATCTATTATTAATAACCTGACATAACTAGTATGATCGAAATAAACCCTAGAATATAAATGGGTCGGACCTGAGCCCAAAAACAATGTCCAACAAAATGTGAAAAATTGATAAAAATGAAAATATCTCATAAAATAAGGTGTTTCGGGCCTCCAAATTTCCGTAACCCAACAAAGTTAGGTAACATATACGTTCCCCTCATTTTGGCCTTCGATTCGCCTCGTCCCGTGCCTGAAACGGACTTCTACAACCCAAGTTATGACATTTTCAAAAAATCACTTTTCTTCACGCGATATTGGGCTACCAAATATGTTTGGGCTCTTTCTTCTGCACTTGTACATCCATCAAACCTTCCAAACCAACCACAATAGAATAAAATGGAAATTAAGCGGGCAAACCCGGGGAAAGTCTAAATAATACAGGCAAACCATGCCAAATCCGTGAAAATACAATTTCTACTTCGGTTTGATTGTTTTGATCAAGGTTTGGGAGTCTTTGTGAGGTTTCGGTTGGGATTAACTATGTTTTGACCAGGCTTAAATATTACAAATTAGGTGGTGAAGTAGATGTTGTTTTATTAGACAAGGAACATCGTGATGACACACAATCAAATGATATTAAATATATGAGTGAGATCTAACAACATTTATCTTTGTTTCATCAACAAAAAAATGACGTTGATTTTTCTTAGGAAACCTACAAAGATGAATAATATACAAAACTAAAGAACAAATCATAGCATCTATCAACATGTTCTTAACTATGCTAGGACTTTGAAAGGTCAAATAAAAAAGTTTCTCTTATATTGTAAGTTTAGTTTTTAATCTATAATTTAGTTACACGACCTTGCAAGTTAGATTGAATTTTAGCTTCTGGATACTTATTCTGAGGTTCACCATGATCACGTATTTTCTTACATGGGATATGTATATATTTTCATTGTCACTTACTAACTTAATAACTTTTAAACATGGTCACACATATCCAAATACGGCCGATGCGGGCTAAACCATTCGAAAGCAGCCAAAACTGACCAAACGGGAACTTCAACTGTAAAAACCGGAGAAAGTCTTAATAACCCGGTATAACCATCCCAAATCCGGGGTTAATGGATTTCCACTATGTTTTTATTGTTGTGATCATATTTTGGGGGCCTTTAGCATGTTTTGGCCGGGTTTGGCTATGTTTTGACTAGCCTTGGAGGTTGCAAATTAGTTGGTGAAGTAATATTGTTTTCATTAGACAAGAAATCATTAAGACACACCATGTATTGGTATTAAAGATATGAGTGAACTCTAACAACATTTATCATTGTTTGATCAAGACAAAAACGACATTCAAAGGTGGATAATATACCAAATGAATGAACAAAACATCTCATGTAACCAACTCTTGCTTAACGATCTCGGGACTTAGAAATGTCATATTAAATTTTTTGTCTATGATTGAAAAGGTAATTTATAATCTATTATTAATAACCTGACATTACTAGTATGATCGAAATAAACCCTAGAATGTAAATGGGTCGGACCTGAGCCCAAAAACAATGTCCAACAAAATGTGAAAAATTGATAAAAATGAATATATCTCATAAAATAAGGTGTTTCGGGCCTCGAAATTTCTGTACCCAACAAAGTTAGGTTACAGATACGTTCCCCTCATTTTGGCCTTCAATTCGCCTCGTCCCGCGCCTGAAACAGACTTCTACAACCCAAGATATGACATTTTTAACAAAACACTTTTCTTCACACGATATTGGGCTACCAAATACGTTTGGGCTCTATCTTCTACACTTGTACATCCATCAAACCTTCCAAACCAACCAAAATAGAATAAAATGGAAATTAAGCGGGCAAACCCGGGAGAGTCTGAATAATACGGGCAAACCATGCCAAATCCGTGGAAATACAACTTCTACTTCGGTTTGATTGTTTTGATCAAGGTTTGGGTGTCTTTGTCAGGTTTCGGTTGGGATTAACTATGTTTTGACCAGGCTTAGATATTACAAAATTAGATGGTGAATTAGATGTTGTTTTATTAGACAAGGAACACCGTGATGACACACAATCAAATGATATTAAATATATGAGTGAGATCTAACAACATTTATCTTTGTTTCATCAAAAAAAAATGACATTGATTTTTCTTAGGAAACCTACAAATATGGATAATATACAAAACTAATGAACAAAACATAGCATCTATCAACATGTTCTTAACTATGCTAGGACTTTGAAAGGTCAAATAAAAAAGGTTCTCTTATATTATAAGTTTTGTTTTTAATCTATATGTTAGTTACACGACCTTGCAAGTTAGATTGAATTTTAGCTTATGGATACTTATTCTGAGGTTCACCATGATCCCGTATTTTCATACATGGGTTATGTATATATTTTCATTATCACTTACTAACTTAATAACTTTTAAACATGGTCACACATATCCAAATACGGTCGGTGCAGGCTAAACCATTCGAAACCGGCCAAAACTGACCAAACGGGAACTTAAACTATAAAAACCAAAGAAAGTCTTAATAACCCGGTATAACCATCCCAAATCCGGGGTAAATGGATTTCCACTATGTTTTGATTGTTGTGATCATGTTTTGGGGGCCTTTAGCATGTTTTGGCCGGGTTTGGCTATGTTTTGACTAGCCTTGGAGGTTGCAAATTAGTTGGTGAAGTAATATTGTTTTCACAAGACAAGAAATCATTAAGACACACCATGTATTTGTATTAAAGATATGAGTAAACTCTAACAACATTTATCATTGTTTGATCAAGACAAAAACGACATTCAAAGGTGGATAATATACCAAACGAATGAACAAAACATCTCATGTAACCGACTCTTGCTTAACGATCCCGGGACTTAGAAATGTCATATTAAATTTTTTGTCTATGATTGAAAAGTTAATTTATAATCTATTATTAATAACCTGACATAACTAGTATGATCGAAATAAACCCTAGAATATAAATGGGTCGGACCTGAGCCCAAAAACAATGTCCAACAAAATGTGAAAAATTGATAAAAATGAAAATATCTCATAAAATAAGGTGTTTCGGGCCTCCAAATTTCCGTAACCCAACAAAGTTAGGTAACATATACGTTCCCCTCATTTTGGCCTTCGATTCGCCTCGTCCCGTGCCAGAAACGGACTTCTACAACCCAAGTTATGACATTTTCAAAAAAGCACTTTTCTTCACGCGATATTGGGCTACCAAATATGTTTGGGCTCTTTCTTCTGCACTTGTACATCCATCAAACCTTCCAAACCAACCAAAATAGAATAAAATGGAAATTAAGCGGGCAAACCCGGGGAAAGTCTAAATAATACGGGCAAACCATGCCAAATCTGTGAAAATACAATTTCTACTTCGGTTTGATTGTTTTGATCAAGGTTTGGGAGTCTTTGTGAGGTTTCGGTTGGGATTAACTATGTTTTGACCAGGCTTAAATATTACAAATTAGGTGGTGAAGTAGATGTTGTTTTATTAGACAAGGAACATCGTGATGACACACAATCAAATGATATTAAATATATGAGTGAGATCTAACAACATTTATCTTTGTTTCATCAACAAAAAAATGACGTTGATTTTTCTTAGGAAACCTACAAAGATGAATAATATACAAAACTAAAGAACAAATCATAGCATCTATCAACATGTTCTTAACTATGCTAGGACTTTGAAAGGTCAAATAAAAAAGTTTCTCTTATATTGGAAGTTTAGTTTTTAATCTATAATTTAGTTACACGACCTTGCAAGTTAGATTGAATTTTAGCTTATGGATACTTATTCTGAGGTTCACCATGATCACGTATTTTCTTACATGGGATATGTATATATTTTCATTGTCACTTACTAACTTAATAACTTTTAAAAATGGTCACACATATCCAAATACGGCCGATGCGGGCTAAACCATTCGAAAGCAGCCAAAACTGACCAAACGGGAACTTCAACTGTAAAAACCGGAAAAAGTCTTAATAACCCGGTATAACCATCCCAAATCCGGGGTAAATGGATTTCCACTATGTTTTTATTGTTGTGATCATATTTTGGGGGCCTTTAGCATGTTTTGGCCGGGTTTGGCTATGTTTTGACTAGCCTTGGAGGTTGCAAATTAGTTGGTGAAGTAATATTGTTTTCATTAGACAAGAAATCATTAAGACACACCATGTATTGGTATTAAAGATATGAGTGAACTCTAACAACATTTATCATTGTTTGATCAAGACAAAAACGACATTCAAAGGTGGATAATATACCAAATGAATGAACAAAATATCTCATGTAACCAACTCTTGTTTAACGATCTCGGGACTTAGAAATGTTATATTAAATTTTTTGTCTATGATTGAAAAGGTAATTTATAATCTATTATTAATAACCTGACATTACTAGTATGATCGAAATAAACCCTAGAATGTAAATGGGTCGGACCTGAGCCCAAAAACAATGTCCAACAAAATGTGAAAAATTGATAAAAATGAATATATCTCATAAAATAAGGTGTTTCGGGCCTCGAAATTTCCGTACCAAACAAAGTTAGGTTACAGATACGTTCCCCTCATTTTGGCCTTCAATTCGCCTCATCCTGCGCCTGAAACAGACTTCTACAACCCAAGATATGACATTTTTAACAAAACACTTTTCTTCACACGATATTGGGCTACCAAATACGTTTGGGCTCTATCTTCTACACTTGTACATCCATCAAACCTTCCAAACCAACCAAAATAGAACAAAATGGAAATTAAGCGGGCAAACCCGGGAGAGTCTGAATAATACGGGCAAACCATGCCAAATCCGTGGAAATACAATTTCTACTTCGGTTTGATTGTTTTGATCAAGGTTTGGGTGTCTTTGTCAGGTTTCGGTTGGGATTAACTATGTTTTGACCAGGCTTAGATATTACAAAATTAGATGGTGAAGTAGATGTTGTTTTATTACACAAGGAACACCGTGATGACACACAATCAAATGATATTAAATATATGAGTGAGATCTAACAACATTTATCTTTGTTTCATCAAAAAAAATGACATTGATTTTTCTTAGGAAACCTACAAATATGGATAATATACAAAACTAATGAACAAAACATAGCATCTATCAACATGTTCTTAACTATGCTAGGACTTTCAAAGGTCAAATAAAAAAGGTTCTCTTATATTATAAGTTTTGTTTTTAATCTATATGTTAGTTACACGACCTTGCAAGTTAGATTGAATTTTAGCTTATGGATACTTATTCTGAGGTTCACCATGATCCCGTATTTTCATACATGGGTTATGTATATATTTTCATTGTCACTTACTAACTTAATAACTTTTAAACATGGTCACACATATCCAAATACGGTCGGTGCAGGCTAAACCATTCGAAACCGGCCAAAACTGACCAAACGGGAACTTAAAATATAAAAACCGAAGAAAGTCTTAATAACCCGGTATAACCATCCCAAATACGGGGTAAATGGATTTCCACTATGTTTTGATTGTTGTGATCATGTTTTGGGGGCCTTTAGCATGTTTTGGCCGGGTTTGGCTATGTTTTGACTAGCCTTGGAGGTTGCAAATTAGTTGGTGAAGTAATATTGTTTTCACAAGACAAGAAATCATTAAGACACACCATGTATTTGTATTAAAGATATGAGTGAACTCTAACAACATTTATCATTGTTTGATCAAGACAAAAACGACATTCAAAGGTGGATAATATACCAAACGAATGAACAAAACATCTCATGTAACCGACTCTTGCTTAACGATCCCGGGACTTAGAAATGTCATATTAAATTTTTTGTCTATGATTGAAAATTTAATTTATAATCTATTATTAATAACCTGACATAACTAGTATGATCGAAATAAACCCTAGAATATAAATGGGTCGGACCTGAGCCTAAAAACAATGTCCAACAAAATGTGAAAAATTGATAAAAATGAAAATATCTCATAAAATAAGGTGTTTCGGGCCTCCAAATTTCCGTAACCCAACAAAGTTAGGTAACATATACATTCCCCTCATTTTGGCCTTCGATTCGCCTCGTCCCGTGCCTGAAACGGACTTCTACAACACAAGTTATGACATTTTCAAAAAAGCACTTTTCTTCACGCGATATTGGGCTACCAAATATGTTTGGGCTCTTTCTTCTGCACTTGTACATCCATCAAACCTTCCAAACCAACCAAAATAGAATAAAATGGAAATTAAGCGGGCAAACCCGGGTAAAGTCTAAATAATACGGGCAAACCATGCCAAATCTGTGAAAATACAATTTCTACTTCGGTTTGATTGTTTTGATCAAGGTTTGGGAGTCTTTGTCAAGTTTCGGTTGGGATTAACTATGTTTTGACCAGGCTTAAATATTACAAATAGGTGGTGAAGTAGATGTTGTTTTATTAGACAAGGAACATCGTGATGACACACAATCAAATGATATTAAATATATGAGTGAGATCTACCAACATTTATCTTTGTTTCATCAACAAAAAAATGACATTGATTTTTCTTAGAAAACCTACAAAGATGGATAATATACAAAATTAATGAACAAAACATAGCATCTATCAAATTGTTCTTATCTATGCTAGGACTTTGAAAGGTCAAATAAAAAAGTTTCTCTTATATTGGAAGTTTAGTTTTTAATCTATAATTTAGTTACACGACCTTGCAAGTTAGATTTAATTTTAGCTTATGGATACTTATTCTGAGGTTCACCATGATCACGTATTTTCTTACATGGGTTATGTATATATTTTCATTGTCACTTACTAACTTAATAACTATTAAACATGGTCACACATATCCAAATACGGCCGATGCGGGCTAAACCATTCGAAACCGGCCAAAACTGACCAAACGGGAACTTAAACTGTAAAAATCGGAGAAAGTCTTAATAACCCGGTATCACCAACCCAAATCCGGGGTAAATGGATTTCCACTATGTTTGTATTGTTGTGATTATGTTTTGGGGGCCTTTAGCATGTTTTGGCCGGGTTTGGCTATGTTTTGACTAGCCTTGGAGGTTGCAAATTAGTTGGTGAAGTAATATTGTTTTCACTAGACAAGAAATCATTAAGACACACCATGTATTGATATTAAAGATATGAGTGAACTCCAACAACATTTATCATTGTTTGATCAAGACAAAAACGACATTCAAAGGTGGATAATATACCAAACGAATGAACAAAACATCTCATGTAACCAACTCTTGCTTAACGATCCCGGGACTTAGAAATGTCATATTAAATTTTTTGTCTATGATTGAAAAGTTAATTTATAATCTATTATTAATAACCTGACATTACTAGTATGATCGAAATAAACCCTAGAATGTAAATGGGTCGGACCTGAGCCCAAAAACAATGTCCAACAAAATGTGAAAATTTGATAAAAATGAAAATATCTCATAAAATAAGGTGTTTCGGGCCTCGAAATTTCCGTAACCCAACAAAGTTAGGTTACAGCTACGTTCCCCTCATTTTGGCCTTCGATTCGCCTCGTCCCGCACCTGAAACAGACTTCTACAACCCAAGTTATGACATTTTCAAAAAGGCACTTTTCTTCACGCGATATTGGGCTACCAAATATGTTTGGGCTCTTTCTTCTGCACTTGTACATCCATCAAACCTTCCAAACCAACCAAAATAGAATAAAATGGAAATTAAGCGGGCAAACCCGGGGAAAGTCTAAATAATACAGGCAAACCATGCCAAATCTGTGAAAATACAATTTCTACTTCGGTTTGATTGTTTTGATCAAGGTTTGGGAGTCTTTGGGAGTCTTAACGATCCCGGGACTTAGAAATGTCATATTAATTTTTTTGTCTATGATTGCCAAGTTAATTTATAATCTATTATTAATAATCTGACATTACTAGTATGATTTGTCTGACCTCTCTCTAAAACTTTCTCTCTCTAACTTAAAAACCCTAAAGTATTTTATTAAGAATCATCATCTAATTTAGATCCAACCTTGGGATCTTGAATTTTATTTTAGATCCTTGTTCTCCTATTCATTACAATCAATTTGACATATCATTTTACCTTAAAATCATTGCTGTTCATCCTTAAATAATCATTTTATTAATCGTATCATTTCATTAAACACTTTTCCTCTTCTTTAACCTTGCTAATCATTTCATAAATAATTTCTAAACCTCGTACCAAATCCATTATGTCATATGTCTGAATTACATAACCCTCCCTTGGTTAATCCACCTATGGTGGTTAACCCTTCACCGGTGATGGAGTTTCCACTGCCGGTGAATACCCATGTCATGAAGAAAGCTTCCAAGCTTAAGCCAATGACGACAACAAGAACTATGAATCCTGATGCTGGTAATACGATGAAACACATAGATTTATTGGGTAAATCATCTGGTGTTAATTTTAAGAAGGTGGTTACACGTTCGAGTTCAAAAGGTGATAAGGTTGCTGGGGTTAATGATGATATGGAGGTATACGATGATGGTGATTATATGGATGAGGTGAGTGGTAACGTTAGTAATGGAAATGTGGGCAAAAATGTTTCAGTTAACTCAGGGGAGGAGACTGAGATTTTTTGGGGTCCAAACAAGGATAATATTACTGGTAAGGGGAATGGGGATAATAATCAGTCTATAGATATGAAGGGGGAAAGTAATTTAGCTAAAAATGTTTCTGGTGTTTTTGTTGACAAAGTTTTAGTTAGTAATGATGAGGAACTCAATGAAAAACTTAATAGTGTGCCTAATGAGATGCCTGTTCCTTTTAGTGAGAATCGTGTGCTTAATCCTAAGGTCTCTGTCCCTGTTAAGCCTAGAAGTCCCCCTAAAGTGAGTTTTGGTGGGGTTAGTAAGCCTAGTATGTTTAAGATAAGTGAGATAGATGGTACTAGTGGTATTAAGTCCGTTTCTAACTTTGAAGTGGGGGAGGGGAGTAATGCTTGTGATGTGAATATGAGCGAGAATGAGAATGATAAGAAGAAACCGTTTTCCTTTCTTACTACGGTCACGGGTGGTTCTGTCACGGGGAGTAGGAAGTTATCTTATATCCCTGGTATAGTTAATAGTGCGGGTAAAGAGGTGGCTGTTTTGGATTCTGTTATGGTAGATGTTAATGACAGATGGGGGTTAACTCTGATTGGTCATTTTGTGGGATATCGCATGAGTCACAGAGAACTTATGGGAAATTTGAGAAGGATGTGGAGGCCGTATGCGGTTGATAACATAATTATGAACAATAGTGGATTATACTTTTGTAAGTTTAAGTCGGTAGATGGGATTCAATATGTTTTGGAGAATGGTCCTTGGCTAGTAGATAGCAAACCATTTTTTGTTCAAAAGTGGGAACCGGGTCTATGCTTAGCAAAACTTAGGTTATCTAAAGTTCCGTTATGGGTTAAAATTTTTGATGTTCCATTGGAAGCATGGAATGTGGAAGGAATTAGCAGAATTGCAAGTATGGTGGGAAATCCGATTAGCATGGAAAGGATGACTGCTGAGATGTGTGAAAAAGCTTATGGTAGAGCGAGTTTTGCTAGGGTGTTGATTGAAGTGGATGTCGATAGGGGGTTAGTGGAGGAAGTTGAGGTTTGGTATGAGAGTTTAAAGAGATCTATGTTACTTGAGGTTGAATATGCTTGGAAGCCGCCTGTTTGTGAGTATTGCAAGATTTTTGGCCATTCTTCCAAGAGCTGTCAAGATCATGAGACCTCTATTCAAGAGAAGTTAGTTAAAGAAGAGTTGATGTCAAACAATGCTGTGGTGAAGACGACTGTTGTTTCTAGTGGGGTAAGTGCTAACAATGAAGGTTGGAGACAAGTTAATTATAGAAGAGGAGGTTTTAGCAACTATGGTGGAGGAGGGTATAATAGTGGTAGGGGTGGATCTGCTAATGGTGGTAGAGGTTCTGGTGGTGTTTACAAAGGTAGTGGGACTAGTACTAGTGTTAAAACTAGTTCTCAAACTAGTCAAGAAAAGGTAATTGGGCCGAGTACTAATACTAGGACTGAACCTGTGAAGGCGAGTGGAAGTGTGAGTAATAATCAAGATGGTGTTGGGAAAAAGAGTGGTAATGTGGTGAAAAAGAATAACAATAGTAGGGCGGGAAATGTGAAGAAAGGTAATGTGAAAGAGGTTGGAAGCTCAACAAATAGATTTGAGGTCTTAAGTGAGGAAAGTCATAGTGAGGAATTGTTGCAATGGAAGGAATTTTGCCTTAGAATTGATACTATGTGTGATATGGGAATCAGAATAGATGAAGAGGAAAAATCAAAGTGGTCTGCGAGTATGGTAGATTATTATGTGATGAAGTGGAAGAATTGTCAACAGAAGGTGTTAACTCCGGAAGAAGTAATTAAAGTTCAAATGGGAAGATTAGAAAATGAGATTGATGAAATGAAGAAGAATTTGCATGGGAAGGCTAAACATATTGCTGAGAAGAGAATTGTGGATGAATGCGCTGGTAAAAAGATCAAAATGTATACAACTCTTTTTATTAGCAAGCTTGTGTTGCTGAACTTGCTAACATCAGTGAGGTTAAATGGCGTAAAGATAAGTTGTATGTTGACTTACTTTGCTGTTCTAAAAAGCCGTTAACTGATAGTATCAAGAAGTCTTGGTCGAAAAATATGTTTGAGTATTATGAGAGCATTTGTGAGAAGGAAAGAAGTGATAGAACTAATGGCGATTTTGAGGATGTTGGTATCTCTGGTGATGATACTGTCAACTTCATGGCTCAAGATGAAGTATCGAATGTTAATGATGTTTCCTTGGCTGCTAGGCAGCAAGGTGGTGTGCAAGAATCTTCAAGTTTACAATGATAGGTAACTTTGCTGCTTGGAATGTCCAAGGTATCAATTCTACCTTGAGATAAAATGAAGTTAACAATCTTATTAATAATTATAATATTAATATGTTAGCTATTATAGAAACTCAGTTAAGAAAGAAATCGGTGGACCCTGTTTGCAATGGTGTTTTTGGGAATTGGCCATGGGTGTCTAATACCATTGATAGTAGGAATGGTTGCAGAATAGCCGTAGGATGGGATCCGTTTGTTCTTAGAGCGAGTCTTATTTCTCAAATAGATCAGGTTGTGCACTTTAAGATTTTACATTTACATAGCCAAGAGTCTTTCTTTGTTTCTTATGTTTATGGTGAGAACTGTATTAAGGAGAGAATGAAATTATGGAAGAACCTGTTAGAGTTTAAAAGCATTGTTGGTAGTTCTGCTTGGGTGTTAATGGGTGATTTTAATGTTACCCTTAATTTGAGGAATGTTCTAGGGGTTTTGACTCAAGAGATGGGGGTATGGAAAGGTTTAAGGACTGTGTGCAGGAGTTGGAATTAGAAGATATTAACAGCTATGGGATGTTTTTCACATGGATTGAGAAAAGGTCTAACCCGGAACTTGGAATGCTTAAAAAGCTTGACAGGGTCATGACTAATGAGGCTTTTATTGATGCATATGGTAGAAGTTTCGCTAATTTCCTTCCATATCTTAATTCGGATCATTGCCCTACGCTTTTAGTTTTTCCGGATAATGGTTGTTCTAAACCTAAATCATTCAGGTTTATGAACTTTTTGGCTGAGAAAGATAATTTTTTGCCTATGGTTAGGGATAATTGGTATGCTGATATTAAGGGTTTCTCAATGTTTTTGTTGGCAAAAAGATTAAAGAATATGAAGAAGTTCATGCATAGGTTGAATAAAGATAATGGAAATGTTTTTGAGAAGGTTAAAGTTTTAAAGGAGGAGTTAAGTAAGGTGCAGCAAGATCTCGATAAAGATCCTCACAACCCGGTTTTGAGAGAACATGAGATGGTGTTCTCTAAAGCTTATTATGATGCGGCCATTGACGAAGAGAGGCTTCTGAAGCAAAAAGCTAAATTGGAATGGCTTAGGGTATGTTTGGTGATACGAAGCGATAAGCAGTAGCAGAAGCATAAGCAGTAACAGTAAGCAGAAGCAATTAGCAGTAAGCTGTAAACAGAAACGTTTTGTTAAAAAAGTGTTTGGTAAACGTAGCAGTAAGCAGATGTTATAAATTGTAAATTTACGAAAATGGACATAAACATAATAAATTAACGTAATTATGAGGGTGTATATGTAAATTTTAACCAAAACGCTTCATCTCCCTTGCAAACGCTTCAAAAGGAAGCATATTAGTTTAGATTAGTTGTGTAAAATCTAAACTCTATAAAACGCTTGTCGCTTCATTACCAAACAAACTTTTTGGTTAAATTACTTACCGCTTGTCGCTTACCGCTCCAAAACACTCCATTTTGCTTGTTGCCAAACATAGCCTTAGAGAGGGTGATTATAATTCTGCTTATTTTCATAAGGTCTTGAAGGGAAGAGTTAGCAAGAGTAGGATTGAGTTGGTGGAAGACGAATGTGGAAACAGATTCTATGGAGATGATATTCAGGATCAATTTGTGGCCCATTTTAAGAAAAAAATTTCAGGCTAGTGAAGATATATTTCCAATTGAAGATGCTGATGGTTTGTTTAGTAAAAAGCTTGATCCGGTTGTTGCTTCTAATATGATTAGGCTAGTTTTGGATGAGGAAATAAAACAGGAAATGTTTAGCATTCATGATGATAAAGCAGCGGGTCCGGATGGTTATACTTCAAAATTCTTTAAGAAAGCATGGAGTGTAGTTGGTCCTGGTGTGTGCAAGGCGGTTAGGGAATTCTTCATCTCGGGCAAACTTTTGAGGGAACTGAATACTAACCGTATCTCCCCTATTCCTAAATGTAAGGTTCCTTTAAAGATATCTGATTACAGACCTATCGCTTGTTGTAACGTGGTGTACAAATGCATTGTTAAGGTTATGAAAAATAGGATTAAAGAAGGTCTTAACAGTATTGTTGATTCTAATCAATGTGCTTTCATCCCGGGAAGACAAATCAGTGATAATATCCTGCTCACACAAGAATTGATGGTCGGTTATCATTGGAGTAAAGGTACAAGGAAATGCGTGTTTAAGGTTGATATTAAGAAGACATATGATACTGTGGATTGGGGTTTTCTTAGGACTGTTTTTGTAACACCCCCAAATTTATACAATTCAATACAGTGGAAGACTCGTTGGTGTTACGGGATAGCACATTACTCACATCATAGACAACGCTTAAAAATCGCGTCGTTTAATACAGGTTTTACAAACATTTGAATGGAAATTGTTATTTAAGTGCGGGCCATGAATTCTTGTTGTCCTCCCGAGAATTACCTTCAAGTACCTGAGATAAAACATGTTAAAAGAAAAGGTCAGCGATAACACCGAGTGAATTCATAGTGTTTAAAGAAACCGTTAATATATCATCGGTATATAATTATTACCGAAAATCATTTTGTACAAATCTTTGTAATAGGCCATAAAATAGCCAAAGTCATTTTATACAAATCCTTATCAAAATCATAATATAGGCTTTTGCCTTCAAAATCATTATAAGAACAAAAGTCGTAAAAACATCATACAATACGTTTTATAACGTTGTATAAAGTTAAATAAAAACCGTTATATGAATATGGTTATGTAAAACCAAAACACAAACATAATATCAATAATATGACCCCGTATTGCTACTCAGGCAATATATCGTAATTTGGTGCGTATAGCAGTATTTCGTTATTTTGGATTATTATAAGCCACATGACATTGTTACCTTACTACAACAAACAACGGGTAGCTAGCCCGAAACTCAATTTTCCCATCTAAACTAGTGTGTCGTCACAATAATCACGCTTGTGTAAATCTTCTCATACATAAATTCGCTTACCAATCAATGTGGCACGACGGTGATCAACCGTCAAGGCGCGAACTGGGGTGATCGTCCCCAAATAGTACTATTATATGCATAAGCGTCTACCAAATCCTGGTAGTTCACAATTCATGCTAATGGGACTTTTAGTGACATAACCTAACTTTAATAATCCATTTCATTTCATCTATCGGGTCATTTAATCATTCATCGGGTCATACAATCATTCGGGTCCAAATCAATAAACAAACAATCGGGACAACTAGTGTCCTATTTCATAAAAACTAACATGTTATCTCCCTCGCGGGTTTATAAAATATTTCATAAAAACATTTAAGAGAGTGCGAGGCTATGAACTCACGTTGATGTGGGAAAGCGGGTTATCGTCAATTCGGATGTACGGTACGTGCTTTAAGCACGGAAACCTAGACAAATAATACTCGTCTTAGACTCTTGTCCAATGACTTTATAAAAATAACGAATATGTATACATATGATGATTTTATATATATGATAATGATCAAGCGGGTTTATACATCTTTATTCAACATTATAATGTTATGTGTTGGTAATTTTCAAGACTAGTTACACTAGTTGAACTTGATTACATTTTAAAGCCCAATGGGCCTATTACAAGCCCAATACTATTCATTAGCCAAATTATACTTTTATTATCAGTATTTATACTTTATATGTTGGGCCCAAATGGGTTAAGCCCAATAAATTAGTTTATAAGTGTTTTACCAAATTAGTCGGGTTTATTGTCTATTAAGGCTACTTTGGCCCGTTAATGTCTATATGTTGTAAAGCTCAGATTTTATCGATTTTTACTTGTTATATGAGTTCATATATCAGTATGTGAGTTTATAAAAGTTTACATTAGACGGGTCCGACCGTCTAAGTTTTATTTGACAAAAACGTTAATCTTTCGGTACTAGCCGAAAAGACGTAAAACTTAGTATATAGTTTTTATAACTTATAAAACTTACCAAACTACCATTTTTATATAATGTCCATTTATTTATCCTTATGCATTTTTATATAAATGAAATATATAAGTTAGTGGGTTTTCATGTGTATATATTTTATAAATATATAAGTGAGTGCTTATTTTATATAAGTTTTTATTATACAAATCTGATTTTAAATTTCATGTTCACCAAAACAACCATATCTAGAGTTCTATATGGAGATAGAAGCCCAAATTTTTATGGCATAAACTATATGATATGGTTCTCCATTTAACTCTACTATGGCTACTGTTGAATCAGCCTCTAAGTATTTTATAAAAATCGTCCAAAACAGTCTATGCAGATTTGTACTCTAATATTGTTTTGATCATATCTCACTCATCCTGATGATTCCATTGCATGGCCAACTCACCATATGTGTAAAAATCATATACCTTACTGTTTCTTTAATAATCTATGCCATTTTAACAGTTTATCACAAGTTTCTTCACTGTTTTATACAGCCTAGTCCTTACATCATGATTTTAACACTTTTTCATGTAGATTCTTATCTTTTTAATCAAATCTATCAACACCAAATCCCCACATAATATTTTTAATCAGCATTCATCATCATATACATATACATAAATAAAGAAATTACAAGATTACATAATCAAAATAACAAGAGGAAAGGAAGAACAATCTTTATACCACCAAGATTATGTAGGTTGTGATCAAGACATGGATTTTGATCACACAACTTGTGATAAATCAACACCAATCTTCTAGGCCACCATTACTTGTAAACTTCATGTAGAAATTAGCCCTTGAACATCACCAAATCTTCTACTTGGATGTTAAAATCACCACCAATCAATAGAGCTTGAAAAGGGCTTCATCATATGTGTGAATAACATATGATTTCATGGTTAAAATTGATCAAATGAGGGTATTTTGTGGTGGTATGGGACGGCAAGATTGAGTGAGAGAGATGAGAGAAAATGGTGGTTTGCATGAGTGAAAAATGAGGTAAGTGGTTTATGTGTTGAATGGTTTTGTGAAGTTGCAAGTAGCTAGGACAAGTGTCCTAGCTTACTTAGTAAGCTTTGACACATGGGGTGTGTTGTAAGCTAAGTTAAACCGTCCCATATTGGGGGTGGGGCAAAACTTGTTTTGTCTCATCCCCAATTATTTACGGGTACTCCTCCATTCTAGTTTCCTCGATTTGCGTGCCCTCGGGTCGTTTTACGATAAATGTTTTTATAAATTATGAATCAACGGCACAAAACGAATCTAATAAAAATTGCCTCATCAAAAACGGAGTTCAAAAACGTAATTACGTAATCCTGAGGTTTTCGGTTTAGTCGTAAAGGACGTTAAATTAAAATCGTAAGTCCTAATCTCTTCTCGTAAATTTGTGAGTTTATGAACCAACTCAAATTAAAATCCCAAAATAATATTCACGGATAAATTTATTTCCTGAAATGTCGGACTGTCACCAAAAAGGTGTATGTAAATGTAAGCACGTAACGTAGAATCCTCCGGTTTAGACGTAGTCGATGCTAGTTCAAGACGTAAATCCAAATTTCTTCCCAAAAATAAGTGAGTTAATATTATAACATTAAATAATGTTTTTAAATAATATCTGAGAATAAAATATCAACCATAAATTGACGGATTGTCACAGCATTTACCCCTAAACAGGATCTTTGTCCTCAAAGATCATCTTACTACTCGCTTCTTATAGAGTTAAAGCCATATGGGCATTTCCTCCACATTCGGTCTTTTCTCACAAGTGTAATCCAGAACAATACGCGAGTTTCATCAAACATAACTACGGGAATACGATCAGGCTTAATGTTGACTTACTTTCTCTATCCATGATGTTCACGGGTTTTTCATGAATGCAACTTTTCGCCGATCTAAACTTTATCGAGAAGTGATCAGATTCTCAGTTGATAGACATTTTATCAAGTTCTATATACAAAACATAATTCACGCAGCTCTTGAAGTCCTAGGGTAGATCCAGCTTATATGCCATTCAAACCAACTTTTTACATTATCTCAATGGTCCCATACTACGGGGACTTATTTCCCATGATCTTTTAGATCATCTATTCGTTTTTCCAAAGTGGAAATTTTTGGCATAACTTCGCTACCCATCTGGCACTTCAAGATCTACATTTCATATTCACATAACCTCCTGCCCACTACCCGCAGTCAATAATCAGATCCTAATTTCAACAATCATTTCAGGTCTCGCGGGTCGAGTATTTTGTAAGGTTAGGTTCGCCATCATAGGAAACCTTAAACCTAAAAGACATGTCCAACTCACAATAGGTGTATGTCAGGTGTCTTCATCCCAACTCCTGCTTATAGATGCTCTAATATATAGATCCTCACAAGATTCGATCTCCATCCTAATACGATAATTTTCAATGATAATCTCTCCAAAGGAAAACGATTTTACAGTTTATTACCGAAGGTCAATTATTCAAACATAGAACAACACTTATAGTATTTTGTTTCGTTACTTTACCTCGTCCCTTCGATTGGGGTGGTACACAGTACTCTCATCAAGATTCGTTCTTAATGACTTCGGAGCAAATTTCTAGAAATTCAATGCGAAGCGAGGATCTTGATAGAGATGATCGATACAGGCACACCATGTTTACATAACTCCTTTAAATACAAAAGAGTCAATTTCTTCATCAAGAATCTATCATTAACAGGAATGATATTAGCAGATTTGGTCAGTCTGTGGACGATGACCCAAATCGAATCAAATTCAGATGATGACCTTTGCAATAGCTAGACGTTTACTAATGTATGAGGCGGTGTCTGCCTTCATAATTTGCCATCAATACAACTTCTTCTGATAATGATACATTAAATTAGAAATGACTGGAATAGAATACTTATACTTACAAGATTCTAACATAACTATATCTCAAAATCCTCCAAATTTAGGCAACCACAAGTGGTCTTTAAAAGCATTTAACGCTATCGGCTTCTCAATTCTAATGGTTCACATTAGCCGCAAACCCCTTTTTATTATCTATATTATCCTTTTCTACATAACGTGTCAGTAATTACGTTCACTTTCCTAGATGGAATAAATATCATGACCGTATTTATTCGAAAATTCTTTATTCACATTTTCTAAGTCTTAGTTCTATCTCAACTATTGTTTTTAATAGTTTTGCTCAATCCGACGTTTAAAGCGTCGATGATTAATACAAGTAATTAAATAATAAATATTTAATTTTATGAACGTAAACGTAAAAAGTTTTAAATTTCTTAGTTCGACCAATTATATAAAATTATTCAAAATAAATTTGAATTTAATTAACACAATTTTTATTGATTTATTGGAAATAATTAATGAGATTCGTAAATGTTCGAAAAATCTTTGGTTATACTTTGGTCAAAATTTTCTTTAGTTGAAAAGCAAACATTGTCGTTTTAAATCTTGGTTTAAACGGTTTCCTCAATCCCTCTTAGGTTGTTTTGAGGTATACACGAACATTTACCCCTAAACGGGAGTTTAGTTAAATGTTCTGGGTATAAGGGAATAATCCCTTAAAAATCCTTTGTTAAAACATTTGTCAAAACTCATTTGCATTTTCTTTTTGGTAAAACCCAAAGTCTTAATGGTTCCAATTTTTGAAAAGTCAATATATTCTATTTTCTATTAATCACACGGTCAAATAATGTAAAGGGTTAAGTCTTTCATCACATGTTAAATATTCAAGGTACAGGTTTTAATTGTTCGGCCAATTTAGGGAAGTCTATTAATAATTATTAACTCGTTCTTATTCTTATAAACAAACAAATAGTCCTGAATGATCACAAGCATGAATTTATCAAATTACAGCCTACACACGTGATTCACGATATTTATGAATACTACATGTGCATTGTCAATCCAAACGATATCACGTGAAACTTATAATGTTTATTACAAGTTCTGGATGTAGTGATTTGAATAGATAATCTTTCTCGCGGATGCAAAATTGATGATAACCATGCCATGGATCAAATTTTTGAAACATACGCTAGAACCTTGTAAATGATCGAACAATCTATCATCTTGGGTAGTGGATATAAAAATCGTCAATTTACCTAGTTCATGGTAATAAATTAACATAAGAAATGATAACACCATAGCTCTTCATGATGACGAGCTTGGTAGAATAAAAGCTTACTCCGACAACTCTCTCAGTTGTCCGGTAATTATTTTAATTCATATGGTGCTGACGTACAGTGCACACGCCACAGGTGCAGCACCGGAATATAATCAATACCAATTTCAACTTGCCTTAATGGCAAAAGTATAGGTAATTTACCAACAAATACCTTCTGAAGTTTCAGATAACAGAAACATATTTTTAATAAATTCATATTAGGTTCTTTCTAGATTATAATATCTATGACTAATTTACAACCATTCACGGTATAATTTCAAGTCTAAATGTAGGATATGGTCATCCATCAAGAATTATTTAGATCACTTTTGGTAATCAACATCTTATCTTTTCGGGGAATTCTACTCGAGTTCCCATCAATTAAGACAATGTCGTCATGTCATAATCAATCAATCCATTCTACTGGCACTACCAATGTTTCAGTTTTATTGTCGGCGATAAGATGTGAACTTCTCAAAAGACTAATAATAACTCATAATCCTTCACAAATTCAAGGATATCAGGAGACATAACTACCATTAAAAGAGTAAGGTTAACGCATGATCTATGCGAGAGAATTTCAAATCAGATACAGACAAAAACATTTAATGAATATGAATATATCCCATGTTTTCATAATTTGAGTACGCATTCGAAAGCTCCTCGGATCGTCACCCAGGTCATTCAAATGAAACGAAATCAAAAGAAATGATAGGAACGTCGATACATCCAGTCGGGTATCAACACTCGATAATCAGATACTTTTCCTAAGAATCTCACTACTAGAGAATTGGACAAGAAAGAATTGTCAATTGTCAAATAAGACAATTCCCACAGATGAGTAAATTCGACTCAAAAGAATAGATGCTACAGGCACATATGTAGGTGTCCCTAACACTATGTCCCTATTTTTCACTTCTTGCAAATCTCATAAAATTTAATCTTTCACAATCTTCAAAGAAAATGTAGTGTTTATTAACAATTTTATGGTGACTACTAATCAGCCTTGCATGATCCATTCCAAATTGTATGTAGGCGCGCATCTATATACAATTTCAAGATTAACGATGCAATACTCAGTTCGTCAAAATTTTATCATGTTTATAATAAAAACATTTTCATGCTTAATTCTTAAATAAGAATCAAGAATAAATTTACAAAGATTTTCTTTGTTATGAAAACAATTAAGTTTTCCGAGGTGTTTCATAAACAACTTCATTTCGATAACGATTACTTATAAATCTCACTTTGAATAATGCTTATAGTGATGAAAATCCAATTTTCTCAAAGGATACTGTTTTATCTTATAAAAACAATGAGTGATCTGCAAAAGAGTGACGAAGAGTTGTTTACCAAGAACTAACCACAATATAATAGGAAATGAGCATAGCCAATTAATCATGAGGTGCATGACCTCGATGGCACTCAAAAAGAATAATCCACAACGTAACTCAATTCGAGATGAGTACTTGTTCAATGGTTGCATCACTAATGCGAACATTAGGAAGAAGCAAGAAAAGATAGATAACATCGATAGATGTAGAATTTAGCAATCAAAGGTAGTCTTTTCATTAATCACAAACAAGTCAGAATTGTACCGTAACACATTATGTGTCACTATGTCATACAATTCCAAGAACTCATCCTAGCAACTGATATCTCAGTTAAGTTAGGGATTTTTAAAAGATACCACAATGAATACTAATCTACAAGAGTCATGGGGGTTCCACCGTCCCGGAAGATCCATTGTTCCCAATTCAGAAGAAGATTTCTTCAATTTATTTATTGGACATTGGGCATCCTCATCATTGGACAATGGCCTAGGAACAACCCTTAACACGAATCAACAATCAATTAAAACCTTATAATTCAATCACGGAACTTAAAGACTTCCTTTTAACAATCTCATATTCCATACGGGTTAAATTTTACTTCATTCAAGTTTCAACGAAATCATACTCAATGCGATATCGTACATCATTCTCCAATACTTTCAACCTTTTTCTTAGACCTTAATAGGGCAATAGAAGCTCGAGGCATTTTCGGGGAGTAGCCCGCTTCCCATTACTCAATAGGGCAATTCCTCGCACATAATTAAGGGAGCCATTGAAAGGTGACTAAAACACCAGAAACGGGGACTACCCGAGCTAATGATAGAGGCAAGAACACTTTCCGGCCAAGTCCCATTAATTGATCATAACGATATCGTGGAAATGCTGCACGGACCCATATATATAGGAACAGAAAAAGAATCCTTTTTGGATGGTCGGCTTAGAGTGAAAGCATACGAACATAGACTTTGTGACTGACTTCGCTACTATCATTATGCCTTTGCAATGTTACTTGGTTCAACTCTATTTGTGACCTTTTCTCGTATGTGGGACTCTCTATCTTCTTGGGTAGATAATCGATCGTCTTTCATTTGGATAGTGAGTTGTTTTTATAATAAGTCAAGTCAAGAATCATAATCGAACTGGAGGAGCTTGCCAGGATGGCTTGGTAAGCAAGCTGGCAAAGGCGATCCTAAACCCCCCTCTCCGCCTAGGAGGCACCTGTTTGGATGAGTTGAAGCTAAGCGTCTGCCTATTCTATTAGTCAAGCTTGGAGAACATAGTACTAGGACTTACTAGATGAAAGACCTTGATTGGTGAAGGGCTTAAAAGTTAGGTAGATGTTCTATCTATCGGATCTTTTCTAAGAGGTTAGGTAGGTGGTTGAGCCGAAGCGGAGAAGGAGACTAAGTCATCGGTCGTGCCGGGATTGATTTCCTACATCCAGCTGAATGAGGGCCACACATCCATCAACCCTGCTGGAAGTGCTTTCTAGATCCAATCTCCTGGTCTTTCGCCTCCACTTGACTCGAATTCATTTGTTCTAGAATCCCTGACATAGACCCAAGGATACCACAGGACTTTATGTTCTACTATTACAGACCTTGACTAAGAAGAACCCCTAGTAGCTACGACCTCAGGAGAAAGATATGAAAGGTGCTAATCAGATACTCAATCAGGTCCTATGAACAACACTTAATTTCCAATCCTATAGCTCTTTCAACAATAGTTATCAAATGAGTCACTAGTATGAAATAACTCGATCATTTAATTAGACTTCTCGGAAAGGTACTAGTGGCATGAGGCTTTTGGGTAATGGTTCCAATGACAGCCTCAAGTGCAACATTCACCCCTTTCAATTTCAAATTTACGAATTGGGTAACAACGAATCAGATGACACCTTTCCAGGTGGTAATGTTTTGTCAAACTCCACTCTATAAGGAAAGATCGTCATGACATCGATATCAGATTTAATATCGCCAATTCTTTTCTAATATCACAATCAACTAATATCAACATTTCTACGAATATCAACCATTTGTTGGGATCATAAATATCCACAACTTGGTTTAGATCCAGGATAGCTAGAATTCCTACGAGAATAGCTTCGATTAATTTACTAGGGGATTTAGGGTTCCTTGTGACAATCTACTTCGTATAAATACCTCGTATAAATATCTAAATAATCATCAAACAATCATGTAATCAAATTACATCATATATATATATATATATATATATATATAATCCAAGTTATATATATATTTAAATAACACTTCTCAGTCTGGCCTTATAGGTAACTCGGGAATTCTTCGGCACCGTTATAGTCAAAAGATTTTTAGACATTCTTAGAAAAATGTTTATAGTTAAAAGATTTTGAAATGTTTTATTCAAAACCTTGATTTTAAAAATCTTTCGTTCTCTATAACGAGAGCTCTGGTACCAAACTGTAACACCCCCAAATTTATACAATTCAATACAGCGGAAGACTCGTTGGTGTTACAGGATAGCACATTACTCACATCATAGATAACGCTTAAAAATCGCGTCGTTTAACAATAAAGCATTTCCATTCACAAAAATCAATTTTACATAGGTCCCAAGTCATTGTATTTAATAAATGTTTTACAAAACATTTGAATGGAAATTGTTATTTAAGTGCTGGCCATGAATTCTTGTTGTCCTCCCGAGAATTACCTTCAAGTACCTGAGATAAAACATGTTAAAAGAAAAGGTCAGCGATAACGCCGAGTGAATTCATAGAGTTTAATAAAACCGTTAATATATCATCGGTATATAATTATTACCGAAAATCATTTTGTACAAATCTTTGTAATAGGCCATAAAATAGCCAAAGTAATTTTATACAAATCCTTATCAAAATCATAATATAGGCTTTTGCCTTCAAAATCATTATACGAACCAAAGTCGAAAAAACATCATACAATACGTTTTATAACGTTGTATAAAGTTAAATAAAAACCGTTATATGAATATGGCTATGTAAAACCAAAACACAAACATAATATCAATAATATGACCCCGTATTGCTAGTCAGGCAATATATCGTAATTTGGTGCGTATAACAGTATTTCGTTATTTTGGATTATTATAAGCCGCATGACATTGTTACCTTACTACAACAAACAACGGGTAGCTAGCCCGAAACTCAATTTGCCCATCTAAATTAGCGTGTCGTCACAATAATCACGCTTGTGTAAATCTTATCATACATAAATTCGCTTACCAACCAATGTAGCACGAGGGGGATCAACCGTCAAGGCGCGAACTGGGGTGATCGTCCCCAATTAGTACTATTATATGCATAAGCGTCTAACAAATCCCGGTAGTTCACAATTCATGCAAATAGGACTTTTAGTGACATAACCTAACTTTAATAATCCATTTCATTTCATCTATCGGGTCATTTAATCATTCATCGGGTCATACAATCATTCGGGTCCAAATCAATAAACAAACAATCGGGACAACTAGTGTCCTATTTCATAAAAACTAACATGTTATCTCCCTCGCGGGTTTATAAAACATTTCATAAAAACAATTAAAAGAGTGTGAGGCTATGAACTCACGTTGATGTGGGAAAGCGGGTTATCGGCAATTCGGATGTACGGTACGTGCTTCAATCACGGAAACCTAGACAAATAATACTCGTCTTAGACTCTTGTCCAATGACTTTATAAAAATAACGATTATGTATACATATGATGATTTTATATATATGATGATGATCAAGTGGTTTTATACATCTTTATTCAACATTATAATGTTATGTGTTGGTAATTTTCACGACTAGTTACACTAGTTCAACTTGTTTACATTTTAAAGCCCAATGGGCCTATTACAAGCCCAATACTATTCATTAGCCCAACTATACTTTTATTATCAGTATTTATACTTTATATGTTGGGCCCAAATGGATTAAGCCCAATAAATAAGTTTATAAGTGTTTTACCAAATTAGTCGGGTTTATTGTATATTAAGGCTACTTTGGCCCGTTAATGTCTATATATTGTAAATCTCGGGTTTTATCGATTTTTACTTGTTATATGATTTCATATATCTGTATGTGAGTTAATAAAAGTTTACATTAGACGGGTCCGACCGTCTAAGTTTTATTTGACAAAAACGTTAATCTTTCGGTACTAGCCGAAAAGACGTAAAACTTAGTATATAGTTTTTATAACTTATAAAACTTACCAAGCTACCATTATTATATAATGTCCATTTATTTATCCTTATGCATTTTTATACAAAAGAAATATATAAGTTAGTGGGTTTTCATGTGTATATATTTTATAAATATATAAGTGAGTACTTATTTTATATAAGTTTTTAGTATACAAATCTGATTTTAAATTTCATGTTCACCAAAACAGCTATATCTAGAGTTCTATATGGAGATAGAAGCCCAAATTTTTATGGCATAAACTACATGATATGTGATCCATTTTACTCTTCTATGGCTACTGTTGAATCAGCCTCTAAGTATTTTATAAAAATCGTCCAAAACAGTCTATGCAGATTTGTACTCTAATATTGTTTTGATCATATCTCACTCATCCTAATGATTCTAATGCATGGACAACTCACCACATGTGTAAAAATCATATACCTTACTGTTTCTTTAAAAATCTATGCCATTTTAACAGTTTATCATAAGTTTCTTCACTGTTTTATACAGCCTAGTCCTTACATCATGATTTTAACACTTTTTCATGTAGATTCTTATCTTTTTAATAAAATCTATGAACACCAAATCCCCACATAGTATTTTTAATCATCATTCATAATCATATACATATACATTAATAAAGAAATTACAAGATTACATAATAAAGTAACAAGAGGATATGAAGAACAATCTTTATACCACCAAGATTATGTAGGTTGTGATCAAGACATGGATTTTGATCACACAACTTGTGATAAACCAACACCAATCTTCTAGGCCACCATTACTTGTAAACTTCATGTAGAAATTAGCCCTTGAACATCACCAAATCTTCTCCTTAGATGTTAAAATCACCACCAATTAATAGAGCTAGAAAAGGGCTTCATCATATGTGTGAATAACATATGATTTCATGGTTAAAATTGATCAAATGAGGGTATTTTGTGGTGGTGTGGGATGGAAAGATTGAGTGAGAGGGATGAGAGAAAATGGTGGTTCGCATGAGTGAAAAATAAGGTAAGTGGTTTATGTGTTGAATGGTTTTGTGAAGTTGCAAGTAGCTAGGACAAGTGTCCTAGCTTACTTAGTAAGCTTTGACACATGGGGTGTGTTGTAAGCTAAGTTAAACCGTCCCATATTGGGGGTGGGGCAAAACTTGTTTTGTCTCATCCCAAATTATTTACGGGTACTCCTCGATTCTAGTTTCCTTGATTTACGTGCCCTCGGGTAGTTTTACGAAAAACATTTTTATAATTTATGAATCAACGGCACAAAACGAATCTAATAAAAATTGTTTCATCAAAAACGGAGTTCAAAAACGTAAATACGTAATCCTGAGGTTTCCGGTTTAGTCGTAAAGGACGTTAAATTAAAATCGTAAGTCCTAATCTCTTCTCGTAAATTTATGAGTTTATGAACCAACTCAAAATTAAAATCCCAAAATAATATTCACGGATAAATTTATTTCCTGAAATGCCGGACTGTCACCAAAACGGTGTATGTAAACGTAAGCACGTAACGTAGAATCCTCCGGTTTAGACGTAGTCGATGCTACTTCAAGAAGTAAATCCAAATTTCTTCCCAAAAATAATTGAGTTCATATTATAACATTAAAATAATGTTTTTAAATAATATCTGAGAACAAAATATCAACCATAAATTGACGGATTGTCACAGTTTTAGTTCGGTTCGGGTTTCACGAGGTGATGATCAACTGGATTATGACTTGTCTGACTACTGCTTCCTTTTCCTTCTGTGCTAATGGTAATGTTCATGGGTTTTTCAAGACTCATAGAGGTTTGAGGCAGGGCGATCCCATTTCTCCTTATTTGTTCACCTTAGTGATGGAAGTCTTTAATTTGTTTGTTAAGAGACAGATTGCCATTGATGATAGATTCCGCTTCCATCCGGTATGTAGAAAGATTGGTCTCACTCACTTATGCTTTGCGGACGATCTTCTGTTATTTTGCCATGGGGATGTTATCTCTGCCTGTATATTTCGTAGAGCTCTTGATGAATTCAGTATATGTTCCGGATTGTATCCTAGCTTGGAGAAAAGCTCTGTTTTCTTCAGCAATGTTGCGGGTGGTGTTAAGAATCATATCCTTACTGCTATGCCTTTCAGGGAGGGTGATCTTCCTGTTTGTTATTTGGGTGTTCCATTGATGACAAGGAAGCTGTGTAATACTGATTGAAAGCTTTTGATTGATAAAGTCAAGAGGCGCATCCTTGACTGGAAGAACAAATGGCTGTCATATGTAGGAAAGCTGCAACTTATCTCTTCCGTTTTATCTGCTGTCAATATTTATTGGTCTTCCATGTTTGTTCTCCCGAAATATGTTTGTACTAGCATTGACGGATTTTTAAGAACTTTTTGTGGGGTATTAGTAATGATGGTAAGGGTATTGCTAGTGTTTCGTGGGAGGATGTATGTAAACCTAAGTCTCAAGGTGGCCTAGGTTTAAGATCCACATCGTTTATGAATGAGGCCCTTATTATTAAGTATTTATGAAATGTGGTTTCTAAGAAAGAGTCTTTGTGGGTCAAATGTGTCCACATTTATAGATTGAGAGGTCAATGTGTTTGGAGTCATAAAACTTGGAACCGTAATGCTTGGACTTGGAGACAAATAATGGGATTTAGAGATAAGGTCAGACGTTTTATTGGCTGTAAGGTTGGAAATGGAATGAATTGTTTTATTTGGCTAGATAAATGGCACTTTAATGGACCTTTGTGCAATAGGATGTCTTGGAATATGGTCTCTCATATGGGAATTAATATTGAGGATAAACTTAAGGATTGGATTAGGGATAGTAAATGGTTATGGCCTAATAAATGGCTTGTTGATTATGGTCACATTTTTGATATCCCTGTTCCGGTGTTAAGTGATGTTGATGACTTGGCCATGTGGATCAATAAGAAGCAGGAAAGTGTGAAGTTTAGTGTTCGGGAAGTTTGCAATGCTACTAGAATGGATACTCAGGAGGTTTTATGGTATAAACTTGTGTGGTTCCCGTATAGCATTCCTAGGCATTCTTTTATCCTTTGGCTTGCTTTAAAAGGGAGGTTAAAAACCCAAGATCGGTTATCTAGGTGGTTCCATTTAGCTGATGGTCTTTGTTCTTTATGCCATACATGTATTGACTCGCATACACACCTCTTCTTTGACTACATTTTTTCTCGGGCTATATGGGACAAAATTAAAGTTATGGCCAAGATTGAAGATTTATCTTGTGTTTGGGCTGAAGTTATTTCTGGTATGTGTAATAAGAGTGCCAATTGATCTATTTGGAGTGTTATTCGTAGGTTAGCGTTTAGTTCTTCCGTTTACTTCATTTGGCAAGAATGTAACTTAAGGCTGTTTGAGAAGAAGTTTAGAACCACAGAGGTTGTTTTCAACATCATCATTAAATCTGTGAGGATTAAACTGATGAGTTTAAAGGTGGTTTGGTCTACGGAAGTTGCTAAGGCTTCTGATATTTGGCAAATTCCAAATCTTGGTCGTAAGGGTTTGAAGGAGTTTGTCCCGGACTATATGGATTCTGATGATAGGTTTATATAATTATTTGGTTTGGTCTGACCCTTATATGCTAAGTACGCATATTTGGATGTGTATTTGGATTCTGATTCTTCATATCTCATGGTCTGGTCCTGTGATGAGTATTTGGTATAGGAGTGGAGGTGGTGTAGTAGGGACGAATGGTGACTTTTTTTGGACTTGGTGTCTTAGAAAGTTGCTATTATGGATGACCTTATGTTGCCTCTACAGGTCAACTAAACTTTGTTTAACTTTTTTGTTATCTCTGTTTTGGTTGTTTTTATGTTGTATTTTTAGGTTGTGGAGTTATTTGCTTCTCACCTGGTATGGTTATTATGCGATGGAAGCCTTCATTATCATTTCTGAATGTTGCATTTGCTGGTATGAAGAGCCAAACGTTTAGGGAAAACTTCTGGGTTTTCAGTCACATGCTTTCTTCCTTGGTAAAATCCTTTGGTTTATTGCTACTTATATGTTTGTCCGTTACCCTAGTAAGTTTCTTTGGTGGGTCGAAGGATTTTTGGATGATGATCTTTGGTTCTCTTTGGGTATTCCATATTCTGATGAGATGTTTGGGAGGACATTTTGGGTGGCTTGGGGAGGTTTGATGTGCTATTAGTGGTCATTAGGGTAGTTCTTGGGGGAGTGATCTATGCCTTCTAGAGCGTTCTGAAATATGTGTCGTCTTGCAATGTATGGTTCATTTCCTCCCTTGTTCTACCCTTTTGAACAATTTTTTATATCCCAAACCTGTTTTTGTTGATGCTTTGTCCTCCCTTGTTATATTTTTAACATTGTATCTGTTGATTGTCGAGCTAATAGATATATAGGTTTTTGCATCATTGAGAGGATTCATGTTTAGTTGTACTCTTTCCCCCTTCTATGGTTTCCCACTGGCTTTTACATAGATGGGGGTTTTGAGGAGGCAATGAATGTGATGTGCTACACTGGCACCTCTCTTGTTTCCTGCATTTAGTCTGATGGCGTTTTTTGAGTAGGTCTCTTTTATCTACTCTACTTGTTTCTTAGTTGTGGTAGGGTTTTCCATTGGGATGGATTGGTTGGTTTTGGTTGCTTCCCTTTGTGGTTGAATCAAGATCAATCATGGATTCCGAAGTGGTTTCCTCATCACAAGCTAAGAACTTGCCTTGTATTAGGTGTGCCATGGATTGCAGAAGCTTGGTCTTTTCTAATGGGATCAAGATTAGTGTTATGGGAAGCAACTATTTGTCATTCTTTTAGTTGCTTAGTTTGTTTCTTTGTGTAATGAGCATAGGGTTTGTCCATTGCCATTACCTATAGTATTATAGAGTATGGGATGTTGTCCATACCTTTTTTGTTGCTATTGCTTGTTAGTTAGGGATGTGTCCTATCTAATTTTTGTCAAGCTTTATCTTTGTACTTCTGCCTTTGTGGCCTTTTCTTAATAAATTTACCGTTAAGAAAAAAAATGATTGAAATAAACCCTAGAATGTAAATGGGTCTGACCTGAGCCCAAAAACAATGTCCAACAAAATGTGAAAAATTGATAAAAATGAAAATATCTCATAAAATAAGGTGTTTCGGGCCTCGAAATTTCCGTAACCCAACAAAGTTAGGTTACAGCTACGTTCCCCTCATTTTGGCCTTCGATTCGCCTCGTCCCGCGCTTGAAACAGACTTCTACAACCCAAGTTATGACATTTTCAAAAAAGCACTTTTCTTCACGCGATATTGGGCTACCAAATACGTTTGGGCTCTATCTTCTACACTTGTACATCCATCAAACCTTCCAAACCAACCAAAATAGAATAAAATGGAAATTAAGCGGGCAAACCCGGGGAAAGTCTGAATAATACGGGCAAACCATGCCAAATCCGTGGAAATACAATTTGATCAAGGTTTGGGAGTCTTTGTCAGGTTTCGGTTGGGATTAACTATGTTTTGACCAGGCTTAAATATTACAAATTAGGTGGTGATGTAGATGTTGTTTTATTAGACAAGGAACATCGTGATGAAACACAATCAAATGATATTAAATATATGAGTGAGATCTACCAGCATTTATCTTTGTTTCATAAACAAAAAAATGACATTGATTTTTCATAGGAAACCTACAAAGATGGATAATATACAAAACTAATGAACAAAACATAGCATCTATCAACATGTTCTTAACTAATGAAATGTTTTAAAAAAAACCCTATTCTCTCTCACTATGGGCGAATTCCGTAACCATCATTTTTTGTGCCTCATTTTTCAATTCTGCTAATCATCATTCATCATTTAACACTTGATTCTGTGATCTTATCGTAGGTTTATTTTGTCATGTCGTTATTACGTGTGAGTGGTGTCGGCTTGTGATTCGTTCGCTTCCGATATTTAAGTGTGATCATTTAGTAAACGGGGATCTTAATCTTTCCTTTGATTTGTAGCCGGAATCCCTTGTTAAACGATTCGACGTGATCTAGGGTTTTGGTTTTGTGGTGCATCTAGGGTTTTGTGTTTTGCTCATAGCTAGGGTTTTCTGTTCACTGGGGCTTATTTTATTATATCAGAGTGGTTCATTATGATGGTACATTAGGGTTTGGTGTGTGTCGTTTGGGTTCAAACCCTAATTTTTTAGGGTTTTGATCTTCTGTGTTCGTGGTTTTTACTTTATTTTGAGAGATGGAAACGGATGATTCTCATGTTGATGCACAATTGTTGGTAACTAATTTTGATCAGTTCATTGAGAATTTGAGGTCGGAGGGTCCTCCGAAGAAAAATGTTTCGGTGGCCTCATCTGTTGGGGGTGCACTATCGGATGAAGGTATTAAGGGTACGGGGGCATCATTTGCCTCGGTCCTTCATAAGACCAAACCGAAGGCTTTGAAGATTGACGTGTTGCATAATGATGAGATTGTTGAGGGTGCAAAAATTGCTCTTCCTTTTGAAGCCATGGCGGAAATTAGCTCGAGGTTTGCTAATACTCTATATGGGTATTTCATAGGGAAACGTTTAGCATTTCCTCTAGTGGAGAACTATGTAAGGAATGCTTGGTCGAAATACGGGCTTAAGCGTGTTATGCTTGATGAAGGTTTCTTTTTATTTCAGTTTTATACAAAAGAGGGTATGGATAGTGTTATGGTGAATCGTCTGTGGTTAATCAGACTTGTTCCGCTGTTTCTCAATATTTGGACGCCTGATACTGTGCTTAGAAAAGAGGATATTCGGCGTGCTCCTGTCTGGATTAAGCTTCGTCATGTTCCTATATTGGCGTACTCAGAAGTAGGGTTGAGCCTAATAACAACCCAAATAGTTCGACCTATTATGTTGGACTCTTACACGAGCTCCATGTGCTTGAAATTGTGGGGAAAGAATGAGTATGCTAGGGATCTTATAGAAGTGTCGTCCGAAAATGATTTACTAGAGTCAATTGTGATAGCTATCCCAAAGGGAGACCGTACGGGGCATCACTGGCCACGATTGAAATAGAATATGAATGGAAACCTCCGCGTTGCTCGGGGTGTAAAGTTTTTGACCATAATGATAATTTGTGTCCTAAGGTGATTAGGGAGGAAGTGAAGGGTAAGGAGCAGGGGAATGACGGGTTTATTGAAGTTAAGCGAAAGAAGAATAAAGTGAACCAGGTGGTGCAGGTCAATGGGATTCGTTTGTCGAAGCCGGCTTTAAACCTCCATTTTAAACGAGTAGAACAGGGGGAGTCATCCAAATCGCAGCAAGGTAAGAAGGGTGTAAAGTATCTGAAATCTGGTAATGCCCAAGCTTCTAATAAGGGTGTGACTGGTGGTCTGCATATTAAGCCCACATCTACATAGTCGATTATTACTAACTCCACTGTCTCTAATACTAACTCATTTTCTTTATTGGACACCAATGATGAGAATGATTACATTAATGATAGTGATAAGGAAGTAGATGAGGAGATTATAATTGATGATAGGCGAGGTACACAAACGGAATTAACGGAAGGAGCAAGCACTCCTGTTACGGAGGTTTACAATGTGTAACATCGCTTCGTCGAATATAAGGGGTATGAATCTCTCCCCTAAACAAACGGAGATTAGGCAGGTGATCTATGAAAATAAGCTCTCAGTATGTGCGATTCTTGAATCTCATGTATCGAATGTTAATTTAGATAAGGTGTGTAAGTCTGTTTTTCATTATTAGTCTTGGGTTTCGAATTCTATTGTGTGTAGCAAGGGGACTCGGATTATTGTGGGATGGAACCAAAATGATGTGGATGTTACTGTTATTCATCAGACTGATCAGGTTATGCATACCCGTGTATGGTTTAAGCAGGATAAGAAAGAGTTGTTTTGTTCGTTCATTTATGCCCATAATAGATATATTCATAGAAGGGAGCTCTGGAGTGGTTTGGAATTACATAACGAGTTTATCAATAATCGTCCTTGGTGTTTGCTTGGGGATTTTAATGCAGCGTTATTTATGGAAGATACTACTGCCGGGGCTTCGTATATGGATATAGCTATGAGAGAATTCAAGGAATGTGTGGAGAATATTGGGATAACTGAAGTTCAAAGGGCCGGATTACATTACACATGGAATCAAAAGCCTAAGGGGAAGGATGGGCTCCTTAAGAAGCTGGATCGTATTATGGCGAATTTACAGTTCTATGATATTTTTGAGGGAGTCCATGCTATTTTTAATCCATACCGTATTTCTGACCATGCTCCTTCAGTCCTTTTCATCCCCAAGGTTGTTAAGGCTGATCCGAAACCTTTTAAATTTTTCAATATTATTATTCATACTGACAGGTTCAAGAACGTGGTTGCGGGTGTTTGGAATACGCGGGTGTCTGGTTTTTATATGTTCCAAGTGGTCAAGAAACTCAAATTGTTAAAGAAACCGCTGCGTAAACTTCTCCATGATAAGGGTAATCTTCATCTGAATGTTACTAATCTTCGTAGTCAGTTGGATCAGCTTCAAATTGCTGTGGATCGAGATCCTTTTAATGTTGTTTTACGAGATGAGGAAGCTATTTGTGTTACTGATGAGACTGCTTTTATACATAGTCTCATCGTCCAAATTAGGCTTAAAATGCATTAAATGTCTTTAAGAATGCCAAATATATGCTCGTGTTTGTTGCTTGTGTATATTAGGTACGGATATTGAGGGAATGACAAAAAGATCACAAGAATCAATCAAAAACGAACACGGGAAACGAAGCCGCACAATGAACCGGACCCGAATCAAGAATTTCCAAAACAACCCTTGAAGAATTGAAGGAATACAAGATTGGTCCTCCAAGTTTGAAGAATTGTCACTTTATACCCCCCATCTATCATTATATGCAATGGGGTCCCTAAAGTTTGAACATTGTATAAGATCAACCCTTGGAGAATGAGAAAAGTACATTTATGGTCCTTGTTAAAAGTTTGCAAAGTTGTTGTGCCAAAATTGACAAGCTGCCCAAACTTGTTATAAAGGAAAATGAGATTTGTTGCTATTTATTACAACATGAAGAAGATAAGGAAGGTCAGGGGGCTGTTTTGCCAAAAACATAATCCATACCCATCATAACCCGACTGAAGCCCAAACAAAACCCACCACAAGCCCAAGACCCAACTTATACCCGGCCCAAGTCAACTCCCCAGTCAAATCCCCACTTAATTTTTAAACCGGTTTTATATTATTAAAACTAGGAGGGAAACAGATACTATTTATCATCATCCCCTAATCTTCCCCTAATTCACCCACATAAACCTTAATCCTAAAAACCTTAAAACAAATGGGAAATGATTAAGAGTTTCCAGAACACTAATTACCCATTCCCTTAAGCAATCCCACAACCCAGATTCCTTTCACAACACACCCATGTGAGTGTGGGGACCTCCCCTGCCCGTCCTTGTCTCCCAAACCCCCAAAAGCGACAATCTCAGCGGCTAGAATATGTTTCTTGGTCCCCAATTCGCATCAAACGGCCAATATTTGAGCAAGAGAGCTGGCATATCACATGATCTTGGTAGTAGTCACAAGAATCCATTTTGAACAAGTTTGAATCTTCAACAAAGGGGCACTTTTGGAATTCGTTTATTAGGGTTTTATGATTCTAGACTCTTCTTGTAGCCATTATATAAGGAAATAGGTACTTTAATTTTTTCTTTGTTCCAGTTTTTATTTCTCAAACGTGTAATCCCTTTTTAATAGTTATAAAAGTTGGTATTTTTTTTTTGAAAATGTAATTCCTTTTTGTGAGTTTAAAAGTTGGTGTTGTTTGAGAATAGATTCTGAGTTCCACAAATTTATCATTGGTTTTTCAAAAGTTTTCAAAAGATTTTTCATAAAAATCTTGGTTTGGTTTTATTAACAACTTACTGTAGCAAAAGCTACAAGCCAAAAGCTTGTAGCCTTTGCTACTTGGAGTTTCTTCCTTGTTTGTTGTGATTGTGCAGGAACAAAAAGGCAAGCAAGCTTACCTCATTTCATTTTTGTTTTTAGAAGATATTTTTAAGCTTTGGGTCACTTGTGATTCCAACAACAAGTTATCTCGACATTTTCAGAATCTCTCATAAGCTCTTAACAAACCAAATAGAAGGCATCAGCCCAGGTATCCCAGGCTTGAACCCTGTTTGTGAATTTTTTTAGCTTTTTGAAGTGTTTATTTGAATTTGTGAGAAACTTGCTTAAGTGTTGATTTACCTGTTTTGGTTGATTGTTTATGATTATTTATGTCTCTTATGCATGTCTAGGATGTTTGCTATCAGTCTCAATTGAGTTTGTGTAGATCTTGTTTGAAAAAGTTCATTTTTAGAAAATAAAGGGTGTTTGGGACTAGTTTTTCAACTGCCTTGAGTGACACTTGGCAGGGTAAACTCTATTCAAACATGTGCCTTTTCTGGTCATTTAGATAACTTAGGTATTGTTTGTTCTTGTTAGTGATAAATCAGAAGTTTGCATGTCCATTTATTTGGTAAAACTTGGTAAAATTCAGTAAGTCTCTTAAATCTGCCATGTTTTAGTAATTTAGGTTATATAATCTTGCTCATTGTTAGAATTACTGCTTATCTAGGGTTTTAGATCAGTTATATGTGATTTGGTTAGGTTGTGTGCATGATTTGAGCATTGGAAATTCACTTTTGTGCCATTTAGCAAAGTTACTGTTCATCAGATAGGGCAAAGCTTAATCAGTCACCTATTTGGCCATTTTTTGTGCAACTTGTGTGAAGTGATTGTGTGTTTTTGTGTTTATTTAGACTCCCTACACTCCACTGAGTGTAGGGGTGCCCCATTTTCCAAAGAAAAGCCCACAAGAGCTTTCCTAAGCTCAAAAATCCATCAGACACGTTTTTTTACACTAACAGTGGGAACCAAGTTCCCCCTGCTAGCATAATTGTTCTGCTCTACTACTGGACAAAACAAAGCACATGTCACTTTTAGTTTATTCAGTTTTTTGTCTTTAGTGACTTAATTTAGGTTTTAGGACTTGAAACAAGTTTCATTATTTTTCTTATATTATTTTTTATTTTTCAGTTTATTTGATTTTTATTTTACTGTTCATCTGGTAATTTTTAGATTAAATTGCTATTTTTAATTACTTTTAATATTTCTGTTTTTGTCTTTTAGTGGTAAAAAGTTATTATTTTTAGTTTTGAAATTTTTCTTATATTTAGAAAAAGATTTTAAGATTTTTAGTTTAAAAAGTTTTTACTGTTCACTTTTTAATTAATTTTTATAATTAATTTAGTTTAATTAAGGTTTTATTTATTAACTGTTTTGTCTTTTAGTGCAAAATTTTAGTTTTTTCAAAATTTTTCATTTTTCTACTGTTCCTTAGTGTAATTTAGGATTTTTAAAATTGTCAAATCATTTTTAGCATTATTATTTTTTATGATTATTTTAGTTTAAAATAGTTTTTAGTGATTTAAAAATAGAAAAATATTTTTTAAAATTTAGGAAAAATAATTTTTAGACTTTAAATAATATAAGTGAGTTATTTGTTCAATAAAATAATATTTTGGACATTTTGGTAATTATATTTAATTTTAGGGCTTTAATTAGCATTTAAAATTGAATATTTAATTAATAAAAGGTTTTAAAATATTTCTTGTTGGATTTTTATTCTTATTTATATTATTTTAGACTTAGTTTTAACTTTTAATTAATTTTTAGGTTTATAATTTTGGATTTGGTGCTTTTTACGGTTTTACGTGAACGACCTTTTCGTCTTAGCGTAATCTGTCATCGTAACCGTCATTCTCTTCTTACCCCATTTCTATTTTCTTTTCTCATAACAATAAAATTACAAAGATAAATAATTTCATTACACAATGCACTAGCCTCCTTGGGAAACGAACTTGAACTTATTTGGTCATTAGTGCTTGGTTTACCTAAACCGACACTTAATACTTATCGCTTTTATGCACCTTTTCCTAAAGGTCGTATTTTAGCATAATCATTTTTGGCGCCGCTGCCGGGGAGGCGTGTTGTGTTTTGATTTGAACAATTGTTGTATTTATATAGCCATAATAAGTATTTGTATTAGTAGCACTCTACTAATACGTATTATCGTTTTTCGTTTTTTTTTGTGAATACTATTACTATATTGTATACGTAGAACAATAAATACACAAGTACTCTAAATACGTGAGAAATCACAACCTTGACTTGGGAGGTCATTACCCAATCATTGTATTCGAATCTCAAACCAAAGAAAAAAGGCAAAAATAGATAAATACTTTCGAGAAGCTCGATTTTGAAAATACAAACTATAAGATGGGTATAAGGCGGATATTATAAAATATATCCTAAGGAAAAAGGCTCTTAAGTGCTTCGTGCCGCCTCGTTTCCCCGCTTGACTTGGGAGGTCATTACCCAATCATTGTAATCGAGGGTTTTGTCGCCCAAAGTATTATTAAGTATCATATATATTTTCTTGGTTTCATTGATTAAACCCTCTTGAACGTTTTGGTGTTCCACCAACGTTCTAAAGTCATCGAAGGCGTTCACTTCACGTGATCGTTTTCATTCCTTGAGGCTTCTTTAATCAAGAGATTTGATTAAGGAGGAGATTTGTAGATTTTTGTCTACTTAATACAATTCCAAAAATCCAAAAAAATTAAAAACAATCAAAAATCCAAAAAAAAATTGAAAAAGTTAAAAACACCAAAAAGAATCTTCTTTGCTCGTCCCCACGTTGTACGTGACGTTTATGCTTACTCGCAATCAAGCAAGACGTGCACGTAAACGAAAAAACAAAAAGGAGGCAACACCTACTCCTAATCTTTCTAGTGAAGAGACTCCAAGTGAGGAACCTATTGTAGAACAAGAAGCTATCATGGCTAATCGTACTATGATGGAGTTTCTTCAAGCACCCACCGATGGTTTTGGAGAGGCCATTGTGATTCCCGCCATCCTTGCGGAGAACTTCGAGATCAAGACGGGTTTAATGTCTATGCTTCAAGCCAACAAGTTTCGCGGACACGAGAAAGACAACCCACATTATGACATTAGGCAATTTAATCGTCTCACCGCGACAAGCAAGTTTAAGGATGTACCACACGATGCCATTAAGATGATGTTGTTTCCATACTCGTTAGATGGACCCGCCAAGATATGGCTCGAGAAAGAACCCCCAAATTCGATTTTGACATGGGGTGATCTCGTTTCTAAATTTGTGAATCAATTTTTTCCACCATCTAAAACAACACATTTTAAAAACGAGATTTCACGATTTACACAAAGGTCTAATGAAAGTTTTTCAATGGCTTGGGAAAGGTTTAAAGAAATGTTACATGAATGTCCACACCATGATTTTTCCGAATTGCATCAAATTGACACTTTTTATAATGGGCTTAATGATCATGAACGAGATTACTTAAATGCCGCCGCGGGTGGTAATTTTTTTTGCAAAACGACCGAAGAGGCTTTAAAAATCATTGAGAATAGGTCTAAGGTTTATAGGCCTCGTAACACACCGAGTGTTACCAATTTGGGTTCGTCATCGTCTCATAGCATTAATGCCTTGCAAGATGAAGCAAATGAGGAGAATCGGTTTTTCGATAGGTTTTCGACTCTTATGACTCATTGGAAAGCACAAGATGCTTTGAATTCCGCATCGGTTAAGGCGGTTGCCAAGAGTTGTATTTCGTGTGGTGGAGCTCATGATTTTTCCGAGTGCATTACCGCGGATTGTAACACTTCGAATGCTTATGTAGCCACGGGAACTTATAACCAAAACGGTCAAGGTTCCCGCCAAAATCAAGCTCCACAAAATCAAAATGCTAACAACTATCGAAACAACAATCAAAGTGGTGCTTATCAAGGAAATCAACGTAACTACAACAAGGGTAATTATCAAAGTGGAAATGGGCAAAGTTCAAACCAAAACCAAAACCGTGATTTTCAAACTACCACACAAGGTTTTCAAAATGATCACACCAAAAATCTTCAAGGAGAATTTTTGAATTATGCTAAAGCAAACGATGCTAAGTTTGATAATATGCAACGTGAAATGGTTAGCTTAAGATCCGAGTTGAAAAACGAGCTTAAAAATGAACTTGCTAATGAACTTAAGACTCATGCAAATAAAATGGAAGGAAATGTTCAACGTCTCCAACAAAATCAACAAAAAATGGAGCAAGGTCAACATGAGATTAAGCAAGAATTGTTAAAAGCGGATGCTAGGCAATCTAAGTTTGAAGACCGAATGGGAAAAATGTTTGAAGCTATCATGTGTAAACCTTCTTCTTCGAGTGGTCTTCCTAGTGATACCATCGTAAACCCGAAAGGAGAATTGAAGGTTATTATTACTCGTAGTGGTAAAACTTTCAAAGAACCCATTTCTCGTCAAAGTACTTCTACGGAAAAGGAAAAAGAGAAAGAACCCGAGGTGGTGGTAGAAAAGGAGCAAATTCCAAGCCCACGAAGTACCACTCATACCACACCTACGGTTGAACCAATACCAATAGTGGAACCCGAGATTCCAAGGACGTTGCCTATGCCCCAACCCACACCACCCTTACCTTACCCTTCAAGACGAAACAAGGAAAAGGCACAAGAACGAAATAATTATCAATTTGAACTTTTTATGAAAATGTTTCATGACTTGCATTTTAATATAAGTTTTGTCGACGCCTTGGTCATGATGCCTCGATTTGCCGCAAACTTTAAAAGTATGTTGAATAACAAAGAGAAATTGCAAAATTCGTCTAGTTGTTCTTCGGTTTTTCTTAGCCGCATACCTCAAAAAGTCGGTGATCCCGGTAAATTTTTAATCCCATGTGCAATACAAGATATGGAGGAATGCTACGCCTTGGCCGATCTTGGTGCTAGTATAAACTTGATGCCTCTTGAGATTTTTAAGTCGCTCAATCTTCCCAATCTCACTCCTTCAAGAATGTCAATCGATATGGCCGATCATTCTACGATTCTAGCTTGTGGAGTAGCCGAGGACGTCTTCGTGAAAGTTGGAAAATTCTACTATCCCGTAGACTTTATCGTTGTTGACATTCCCATCGATCCTAAAGTTCCTCTAATTTTAGGTCGATCATTTTTGGATACCTCGAGAGCACTTATCGATGTGCATGCTAGGAAAATCACTCTTCGTTTCAATGAGGAAGAACTCGTCATAAATGCAACTCAAAACTCCACACTTTCTCATGTGTAATCTATCACGTCTTTGAACAATGTTAGTCCCATAAAAAACATTTGTAAAAGGATTTCAAAAAGAGTTTTAGAAGTTGATGATAAAAACGATTTTCCGTCCCCTCCGCCGGTGGAGGTTAAGAGTGTTAAGCCTACGATTCCAATCACGAATGATTCTTCGGATGATGAATATGTTGATCCCGATGGGGAAGTTTTCTTTGTTGACAAACGTTTTGAGAACTTACCACCACCTAAACCAAAACGGTTCAAATGTGAGAATTTTTAATGTGACTAACATTGCTTTCGAAACACCAAATATTTTTGACATATTTAACTCGGGTTTTCATAAGGAGAGTTTAAAAGATGAAAAAGGGAAAGATTTTAAATTGGATTTAAAAGATTTTTCTACAATGCTAACTCCGTCATCACCTCGTGTTTTGAGTGCTACAAGCTCGTCTTCTCCTTTTGACGATGCTTTGTGTGGATTTAGTGTGGGGGAAGCCCCTTATGTTCCCTCCCCTTTCTCCACGGAGGACGAGATATTTGATCTCGGAATTGCTTATAAAGGGAAATCTCGGTCTTCCACCGATGCAATAAATGGAAAATCTTTCTATTTGATTGGTGCGAGTCTACCTCGAGTAGCTCATGGTTTTTATGACTGACCCATTGTCCCACCCTTCTATTTCTTCTCATCCATTTTCTTGAAACCCTTTGGGTTTGTGTTGACACATGATGAAGTGGCGTTGATTTGTTTTTCCAATGAAAACGAGAACGCCATCTTCGATCCCGGTATTTTGCACCATCAAAGGACTTAGTCCATAATACCGGTTGTTTTTTGGCCTTGTTTATCATGTAAGCCCCACTAAAAACTGACCACACCATGATTATCCCTAAATGATCGCATTTATGGGGATTCGAGTCGAGCTTTTGACTCGGTTATCAAAAACATGGTGCCTCATGGGGGAAACCCATGCTTATCCATGTACATATTATTGCTTTCTTATTAGTTTAATGTGAGGGGATTTGTGCCCTTCCAACCTTTGTTCCGTGGTTGTTTGTGAATTGTGGTTTTTAGATCATGATCTTCACGATTGGAGCCTCTCGTGTTCGTTCTATGGGAGCAATCGATCGTTTGCTTTGAAGACTTTCTCAATATCCAAATGATATATCCTTTGATGTTCTAACCTTAGATTTTTAGCACACTTCATAAACGGCTATTAATTTATTGGTTACACCCTTTCCGTGCTAGATTAGGCATTCGACTACGTCTCTAGTATGGGGGTGTTTGCACCCCTAGACTCGAAACATTAAGGACAATGTTTAACTTTAGTATGGGGGGTGAATAGATACTTGCCTTGCCAAACCTTCACGCTTTCCAAAGTTTATCTTTTTGTTTATCGTTTTGTTGCAAAATAAGGCTAAAAATGGCCAAATTTTAAAATTTTTCTCATATTTTATAAGTGTTTAAGACACGAATGTAGGTTTTCCGATGGCGAGAATAAGAGTAATTTTTGACTCGACCGCGCGTGTTGAGCACTTAGCTTTGATTCCTTAACTACACATTAGGCTAAGTCTCTTAAATGAGGACGAGAAATGATAGGGTTAGTTATAACTTACTATGCTAAACGTAGAGTACTCGTATTCTTTCAAAAACTCATGTGTTCTCGTTGTTTGCTTATTCTCCCTTCGCATGTAAATATTTTTGCTTAATAAATATTGACTTAGCGGTTTAGTTGGGATTGTTAGGTTTCTAGTCTTTTCTAGTAGCTTCCGTGTAATTAAATTGGGAAGACATTAAGGTATCGCCAGCGTCACGGTTTTGAAGTATTGGCACCCGAATAATAGGAAGCTTCACCCAATAATAAGATTTCAAGTGCTCACCTAAATCAAGCAAACAATTTGAAGCCCCACAAGGCCGAAAAATCTTTGCAAAACTGAAAGTGAATCAAGCCTTAATCTTCGAAGCTTTAAAGATCCAAAATTCGCTTTAGCGTGAGGATATACGTCTTTGGCTAATAAAACCACCGATGAGGCGGATAATAAAAGGCAAGGCAAGACCGAAGTCATAATAAAAGCTTCATGGCGAAGTTGAATAAAAGATGGAGGTAAACCAAAGATAATAAGGCCCTTCCGTTAGGGGGCGTATAAAAGTCTTGGTAATAAGTCTCATGTTCAAAACCGTTATAAAACCGTGTTTATCGATTCTTCTTGTCAACTTAATTTTTTAACATCGTTGTCTATTGGGAGGGGTTATTGATTTGATGGTCTTAGTTACACCGTTAGGACTCTATTTTTAGACCTAAATCTCTATTATCGCATAAGTCAAACAATGTATCCTCGTGAAACATTCAAGACAAAATAAAATATAAGAGATACAACTTAGGAAAATGGGAGAATAAGTACGTGATTAGGGCATATGAGTAGTGTTAGCATTACTAACTTATAATGACAATGATCTCGTTGCACGCTTGGCTTGGAATTAGGGTAAAAATCGAGGACGATGAAATTATTTCTAACGAGGAATTCACGTGTTCTTATTCTATGTACCTAAACGTCCCATTTTGCGATGAAAATCATACATTATGTCTAAAACACAAGTAGTAGTAATAGTAGTAGTGTAGCTAGTTTATCATTCAATAAAGTGAATAAAAATAAATTTTGGAGGTGCTTTGATACTTTATTCTAGCATTGCGTGAGGGCACGGCAATGGTTTAGTATGGGGGAGTGATGAGACTGCTTTTATACATAGTCTCATCGTCCAAATTGGGCTTAAAATGCATTAAATATCATTAAAAATGCCAAATATATACTCGTGTTTGTTACTTGTGTATTTTAGGTACGGATATTGAGGGAACGACAAAAAGATCACAAGAATCAATCAAAAATGAACACGGGAAATGAAGCCGCACAATGAACCGGACCCGAATCAAGAATTTCCAAAACAACCCTTGAAGAATTGAAGAAATACAAGATTGGTCCTCCAAGTTTGAAGAATTGTCACTTTATACCCCCCATCTATCATTATATGCAATGGGGTCCCTAAAGTTTGAACATTGTACAAGATCAACCCTTGGAGAATGAGAAAAGTACATTTATGGTCCTTGTGAAAAGTTTGCAAAGTTGTTGTGCCAAAATTGACAAGCTGCCCAAACTTGTTATAAAGGAAAATGGGATTTTTTGCTATTTATTACAACATGAAGAAGATAAGGAAGGTCAGGGGGCTGTTTTGCCAAAAACATAACCCATACCCATCATAACCCGACTGAAGCCCAAACAAAACCCACCACAAGCCCAATACCCACCTTATACCCGGCCCAATTCAACTCCCCAGTCAAATCCCCACTTAATTTTTAAACCGGTTTTATATTATTAAAACTAGGAGGGAAACAGATACTATTTATCATCATCCCCTAATCTTCCCCTAATTCACCCACATAAACCCTAATCCTAAAAACCTTAAAACAAAGGGGAAATGATTAAGAGTTTCCAAAACACTAATTACCCATTCCCTTAAGCAATCCCACAACCCAGATTCCTTTCACAACACACCCATGTGAGTGTGGGGACCTCCCCTGCCCCGTCCTTGTCTCCCAAACCCCCAAAAGCGACAATCTCAGTGGCTAGAATTTGTTTCTTGGTCCCCAATTCGCATCGAACGACCAATATTTGAGCAAGAGAGCTGGCATATCACATTATCTTGGCAGAAGTCACAAGAATCCATTTTGACCAAGTTTGAATCTTCAACAAAGGGGCACTTTTGGAATTCGTTTATTAGGGTTTTATGATTCTAGACTCTTCTTGTAGCCATTATATAAGGCAATAGGTATTTTAATTTTTTCTTTGTTCCAGTTTTTATTTCTCAAACGTGTAATCCCTTTATAATAGTTATAAAAGTTGGTATTTTTTTGGTAAATGTAATTCCTTTTTGTGAGTTTAAAAGTTGTGTTTTTTGAGAATAGATTCTGAGTTCCACAAATTTATCATTGGTTTTTCAAAAGTTTTCAAAAGATTTTTCATAAAAATCTTGGTTTGGTTTTATTAACAGCTTACTGTAGCAAAAGCTACAAGCCAAAAGCTTTTAGCCTTTGCTACTTGGAGTTGCTTCCTTGTTTGTTGTGATTGTGCAGGAACAAAAAGTCAAGCAAGCTTACCTCATTTCATTTTTGTTTTTCGAAGATATTTTTAAGCTTTGGGTCACTTGTGATTCCAACAACAAGCTATCTCTACATTTTCAGAATCTCTCATAAGCTCTTAACAAACCAAATAGAAGGCATCAGCCCAGGTATCCCAGGCTTGAACCCTGTTTGTGAATTTTTTTAGCTTTTTGAAGTGTTTATGTGAATTTGTGAGAAACTTGCTTAAGTGTTGATTTACCTGTTTTGGTTGATTGTTTATGATTATTTATGTCTCTTATGCATGTCTAGGGTGTTTGCTATCAGTCTCAATTGAGTTTGTGTAGATCTTGTTTGAAAAAGTTCATTTTCAGAAAATAAAGGGTGTTTGGGACTAGTTTTTTAACTGTCTTGAGTGACACTTGGCAGGGTAAACTCTATTCAAACTTGTGCCTTTTCTGGTCATTTAGATAACTTAGGTATTGTTTGTTCTTGTTAGTGATAAATCAGAAGTTTGCATGTCCATTTATTTGGTAAAACTTGGTAAAATTCAGTAAGTCTCTTAAATCTGCCATGTTTTAGTAATTTAGGTTATATAATCTTGCTCATTGTTAGAAGTACTGCTTATCTAGGGTTTTAGATCAGTTATATGTGATTTGGTTAGGTTGTGTACATGATTTGAGCATTGGAAATTCACTTTTGTGCCATTTAGCAAAGTTACTGTTCATCAGATAGGGCAAAGCTTAATCAGTCACCTATTTGGCCATTTTTTGTGCAACTTGTGTGCAGTGATTGTGTGTTTTTGTGTTCACTGAGTGTAGGGGGTGCCCCATTGTCCAAAGAAAAGCCCACAAGAGCTTTCGTAAGCTCAAAAATCCATCAGACACGTTTTTTTACACTAACAGTGGGAGCCAAGTTCCCCCTGCTAGCATAATTGTTACCCCTGCTCTACTACTGGACAAAATAAAGCACATGTCACTTTCAGTTTATTCAGTTTTTTGTCTTTAGTGACTTAATTTAGGTTTTAGGACTTGAAACAAGTTTCATTATCTTTCTTATTTTATTTTTGATTTTTCAGTTTATTTGATTTTTATTTTACTGTTCATCTGGTAATTTTTAGATTAAATTGCTATTTTTAATTACTTTTAATATTTCTGTTTTTGTCTTTTAGTGGTAAAAAGTTATAATTTTCAGTTTTAAATTTTTTCTTATATTTAGAAAAAGATTTTAAGATTTTTTGTTTAAAAAGTTTTTACTGTTCACTTTTTAATTAATTTTTATAATTAATTTAGTTTAATTAAGGTTTTATTTATTAACTGTTTTGTCTTTTAGTGCAAAATTTTAGTTTTTTCAAACTTTTACATTTTTCTACTGTTCCTTAGTATAATTTAGGATTTTTAAAATTGTCAAATCATTTTTAGCATTATTATTCTTTATGATTATTTTAGTTTAAAATAGTTTTTAGTGATTTAAAAATAGAAAAATAGTTTTTAAAATTTAGGAAAAATACTTTTTAGACTTTAAATAATATAAGTGAGTTATTTGTTCAATAAAATAATATTTTGGACATTTTGTTAATTATATTTAATTTTAAGGCTTTAATTAGCATTTAAAATTGAATATTTAATTAATAAAAGGTTTTAAAATATTTTTTGTTGGATTTTTATTCTTATTTATATTATTTTAGACTTATTTTTAACTATTAATTAATTTTTAGGTTTATAATTTTTGATTTGGTGCTTTTTACGGTTTTACGTGAACGACCTTTTCGTCTTAGTGTAATCCGTCATCGTAACCGTCATTCTCTTCTTACCCCATTTCTATTTTCTTTTCTCATAACAATAAAATCACAAAGATAAATCATTTCATTACACAACGCACTAGCCTCCTTGGGAAACGAACTTGAACTTATTTGGTCATTAGTGCTTGGTTTACCTAAGCCGACACTTAATACTTATCGCTTTTACGCACATTTTCCTAAATGTCGTATTTTACCATAATCAGTTACAGCTTTCAATGAAGCTGTTTTACCTGAAGAGCAGTTCTTAAAACAGAAAGCTAAGATCCAATGGTTTAAAGAGGGTGATTCTAATTCTGCTTATTTTCATAAGGCAGTGAAGAGCCGTGTTAGTCGGAGCAGAATTGATGTTGTTGCTAATGCTGATGGAATGGTGTTCCAGAATGATCAAGTGGCGGGGGCGTTTGTTCACCATTATGAAACGTTCCTAGGCCAACCTGGTAATACTGTTCCCTTTGATTTTGAAAATTTATTCCATGATCATTTATCGGAAGAGAGTGCTCTAGATATGGTTCGTGATGTGACAAATCATGAAATTAAAATAGCAATGTTCTCTATGGGTAATGAAAAATCTCCTGGCCCTGATGGTTTTACAACAGCATTTTTCAAGGAGTCTTGGGATATAATTGGAAACGATGTGTCTTGCGCTATTCGAGAGTTTTTTATTAACGGTAATTTACTGAAGGAATTGAATCATACGATCATTGCTCTCATTCCTAAGGTAAATGTTCCAGCTCGGGTAAATGATTATAGACCTATATCCTGTTGCAATGTTATATTCAAATGCATTAGTAAAATAATTGCTAATAGGATTAAGGAGAGTTTGAAACTGTTGGTGAGTCCAAATCAATCCGCGTTTGTCCCTGGCCGTAGCATTGCGGATAATATTCTTTTAAAAATTAATTATGCAAAATTATCATACATGATTCGTGACGAATCATACATGATTCCTCTTAGACGTGACTTAAAAAAAGTCGAAAAAAAGTTCGTCAAAAGTATATACATGTGCCCCTCGATAGACAGATGATTTAATTCTCGTTGCAATGGTGTATTTTTTTTCATTTGACGATTTACCGTTTGTGAGATATTTAATTTTTAAAAAAGTGGTGGAAAGTGGGTTTTTAAAAAAATGCATGATTATAATTGGTTGAATAACTATATACTAATTTAAGGGTATACATATATATCTTAACTCTGATTGAATATTGTTTATATCATAAAAAAACAATTTCAATCAACTTTTTGTTTAGCAATCTACTCTAGAAAATAACAATTCTAACATGTAAGGAACTTGATTATGATGCGGTTTATGACCATTGTTAACGAAACCCTTATGTATAAGCATGCGCAATTGGTCAATAATCGGTACATCCAAACCGAGTACCGAGAAAACGTGGATTTGGGTTATGAAATAAGTATTATGCATCTTAGAACAGTGATAATAATATAGTCAGTCGGTAACGTGTAGGAATTTCGTCGGGAATTAGCGACAGATTTCCTTCCGTCGAAAATTCTGTCGCTGTTGCCCCTTTTTCTAGTAGTGAACAGGATACAACTGGCATATTTTGTTTCGGGTTGGGTCTGCTGACCCAAAGTTTCTTTGCAACACCATATTTTTGGTCACAAAAATATGCAGGGGTGGGTTCGGCACCTGGATTTGGTTTACCAACAGAAAATAACTTTGTATATTTATTATATAGACGATAGTTCTCGAGTATGTGATTTACTTTCTTACTTTCATTTCAGGTTATGTGTGTATACTCTTCGGATAAACTGTTGCCATTGAAGTACACCGGATAAAATGTCTGCCTGCCTTTGGAGTAAAGGGATAAACCGCTGCTAGAAAAACTTTAATTATGATATAAAGCAAGTAAGGGATAAACCGCTTCAAAAATGATCGATCGATTTGATCAAATTTGAAAAAGTCTTTCTCGCTATTCAGAATAGTGGAGCTTTCGATCAAGATGTTCTCGCCTGCCCCGTTTGGGCTCTCGCTCGAATCGGATATGGGTATTCGACTCAATCTAATAGCTATCCTACCTATCGGGCGCCAATACCATAAAAGAGAAAGTTTGCACATGGGCCCATTATTTGATGCAGAACCGATGCGAGAGGGAGAATCAATATGCGAGAAGGGGGGGGGGATCCTTGTGTAGCACATTCTGCTAGCATCCACTCACTTAACACTAATCCCTAATTTCTAGACATTTACCGTCATCCACTCAAACATATATATCCTCCTTCGCCTCCAATTTTTTCTTTGATCCACACAGCTACCACATAACTCCAATTTTAGCCACCAAATTAACAGCCACTTACTCTTCCAGAGTCTAGTCCTTCGATTTTCTTCAAGAATCAGCAGTACTTTTTTTTTCTTTTTTTTTTCTTTCTTTTTTTTTCTTTCTTGAAGGCATGCAGTTAGACACCCATAAACTGTGAACAAATTTTAATTTAATATGAATAATACTTTGGAGTTACTGATGAATTGGACGACCAATCTAAACGCAACATGTGGCAAGATTGGACAGTGGATTTGGAGATCACCAAGCGGATTGCTTCTTTCATTCATCTAATTTGAATATTATATTATCATTTTTTGTCCTTTAGCACTCCAACCGGTTGGAGCAAATTGATGATAAAGGTAGCCTAATAAATATGTAACACATGTTTGATTCACATTCATTCATAGCTACAAAGTACAAAGTGGTACAACTTCTTCTGTCACTACCATACCACTTGTCACATGGTAGGGTTTTTTTATAAGCCTATAGAAAGTATTAGCTGAACTCCTTTGCTTAACCAATTTCACTACTCCTATTGAGGATTCTGCTCTATTCAAGTTAAAGATTATCATGTATATCATATGTGCATGCATGTTCTATCTGACTGATGACTTTTTAGGTTGCTATCAGCACCGTCATTCATTCGGTACCAGAAACAATTTCGGTTCCATATCGAGGCTAACATTTTCTCCATCTCTTTGGTCCAAACAATACCAAAGTTCGACTCTAGAACTAAAGTTTACTTCTTTTTAAATTAAACCTAGAATAAGCTCCTATGGAGATTAATTACATACATTGAATAAGTTCCTATTTTTGATTTATTCGTGATTGGTGGTAAATTAGAATGTCACAATAAGCTATATATTCTGATTTACCTATCTTAATTACTAGTGAGAGGAAGAAGGCATGACATTGTTTTTCGTTTGCATTTTGCTGCAACCCCAACTGTGTTTGTCAATGACATTGGGGGTACCCAAGTCAAGGACTAGAACTTTTAACTGTTTGAAATGAGCCTGATGTGTTACCCAAATGTAATGTAACTGTAAACTAAGCAACTAACAATCACTACTGCCCATCCAGCTAATGCAGTATGCATCTTTAAAACCAGGTGTCCAAAACAACAGCAAAGCTAAAACACTGCAGCGAAGCGCGGGTATTCAAAGTCAATTAAAATACAAATCTTTATTAATGAGACATAATGTCACATACCTAGAGAATTGACGAATCAAACTTAATCAAGAATTGCAATTAACCGGCCGTCCAATCGTGGGCCTCATAGATCGATTGATCTTTATTTAACATGCAAGAGCAATATATGTTACTTTTTAGCAGTACTAATGAACTCTTGATCACATTCCAAATCCATCATATACTGTGGCTGAAGACAAATTTCCACACCCATACTCCCGGCCCCATCCCGACCAGGAAACAATGTGATTTTCCCATCGCCCTTGTTTGCACAACCACTTCTGGTAGCAACTGCTTTCCCCAATCCGAATTCACAGGCGTACATGTCAAACCTTGGTGAGCTTCCAATGGCTACACTGTTGGACTGCTCAAAGATCCCACTCAATTTCACTATTGACGGGGATTTAGACCATGACTGAATCCATTCTTTGACGGTTGTATCATCATGCTTCCTTATAGCGTCATTTAACTGCAAAGCCGCCCAACCAAGACCTTTGCTCATCAAATCCGCCACCGTTGCTGTTCCCCTCACCAGGTTAACCGGATTGCCAAAATAATCATCAGACAAAGGTGGGCTCAGCCTATGCCGGTTACTAGTTGCAAGCTTGTATACCGTTTCAGCATCTTGTGGTTGACGTCGGGCTCGTGTTATGCACCTCCAAAGAAGTGCGGATACTGCTTGTAAACTTGATATCTTTTGGCATTTGGCTTCGGCATTCACCTTTCCTTTGAGTTTGGAGATGGAAGACGATGACAAGTGGAAGAATCTCTCCATGACCACCTGTGGAAGGATTCGTTCGATGAATTGATCATGATGGGTGAAGGGAAGATTTATGACGGGATCACATCCCTTGATTGGTGTTCGTATGAAAGAAGAAACATTTGCATTTGCAGTTGCATTTGTGTTGTGGAGATTATTATTATATGTTTTGCTCCAAAAATCCATGAAACGCCAGAAAGAAGTTCCATCAGCCACAACATGGTTAATGGAGCCACCGATGAAGATACCATCGATAAGCTCGGTCACCTGAACTGATAACAACGGAAGAGTATGACCGTCGTGGTTAATGGCGTGATTAAGGTCAAAGAATGGATGAAACAATGTGACATCGTTTGGACTAAGGATGTCGGACACAGTTTTTGAGGATGTGGCGTAAACGAATTTGATTCCGGGGCTGTTTTGGGGATCTAAATAGATGACATACGATGATGGTGGGTCTGATTGAGTGGCCAGACGGCCGGCGAGAGGGTGGAAATGAGTGAGTGTGTCAGAGAGAGAGCGGCGTAGGTCATCTAATAAAGCGGTGATGGAAAAACCATTGGGTGGTGATGGTTTTGCAAAAAGAAGACCCTTTTGGCTGTAGTGGAGGTTGAGGTAAACGAGCTCAAAGGGTGTCAAGTGGATTGGTTCTTGTGGGTGCTCATTTCGTGATGGTTTGATAAACCATTCGGAAACACAAGTTACAGTTGGTACCGGAGCCATCTATCTGGTTCTGGTCAGGAGTAGAAGGAGAAGGAGAAGGAGGATAAGGATGGATGGAATAATTTCTGAGTTTAAATACAAAATGCAGCATGTGTGTGATTTATTTGTAGATTATCTGTTTTTGAAATGTTATGTTAGCTGGACATATTTGATTTTTGTATGCATTATGCAGACTCACATGGTGCTAACAGCGGTACATATTCATTGGCACATCGTTAGAGATGCGGTGACCGTTGGTAATTTTCAGGTGAGCGAATGATCCCATATCCTATGCAAAAAAACAGGTTATAGCTGAGTGAAGTGACATATCAGAGTATGTATTCTCTGGGGCGCAGTCTCATTAGCAATTGCATTTACGGTAACCTGCAAAAATATAAACAATCACTGTGTTTAACTAATCTAGTAACGTGTAGTAGAAAAAAACTAATACAGAGTACCTTCGAAGAAAGAGGATATGTCCATCATGGCTGCAACTGTATTAAGTTGCCCCGCCAAGACACGGATAATCTCAGTAGCCGGTCTTATCATGACAGCCTCTCACAATTCATATCACCAATATTTTATAGTATCCGCAATATGTCAGACCCCCTCTTTCGTGTATCATTATATGTGTTCCTCACGATTTCGATTATGGAGTCCAGGTGGTTGTAACTTTGTATTTTTTTACGATAATATGTCTAAGCATTATAGTGGCTCATTGATAATCGTCACCTTTACTTGAATTATTTCCTCTCTCTGATTGTCAACACGTGATAAGCATTGATTAGCTTAATGCCCATAGTAACAACAAATATCTTATTATTGTTCCTTTACTGCTTATAAATTTTGTGCTTGTAGAATGATATCAAAGATAAAGAGGGAAAAGTACAACTACAGAGAGTGTATACCTGAATTGCTGTCGAAGAAGTGTCTCAGACCTTCGAAAGTATGCAATATTTATAGCAGGATCTAACACTCCAAGCATTTTAAGACAGCAACATATTTCCACCAAATTAAACTCAGTGTAAAAAATAACTTCAAAGGCCATCGTAAAATGTGTCAAAATCATTCTCCATGTGGCTCAGGTAGGCTAACCATCAAAGAAACAGGAGACGTTTGGCATGGCTGCAACAATAACAACTTGCCTTGCAAACAACCGGATAATCGCAGGTCTACTGACGCCATTTGTACTCATCACAGCCCTTCGCGACTTATATGACCACCATTTAAATGGCTTAGAAACTGATTAAAAGCACAGTAACCAGTTCGTGTGTGACTACAAGCTTAATGGACGTTCCCCGCCACACTGCTACCTTTTCTAATTCCTTGTTCTGGCTCTCAGTTTACCGCATGAGGCTCAGTTTGATTGGTAATCAAGAAAACCAGCCACATGCAAGATTTGCCTCAATTGGATTGGTAAACAACAAAAAACAGGCGACTCCACCATGGTTGCAAAGTTAATACTTTGGCCTCCAACCGCGCGAATGTCACCAGCTTTGAATTGGGTCAGATAAGTTACTAATACGTACAACCATGACAGCAAGGTTTCACATTTTCCAGAATCCACACTGAATAAAATCGACACTATTTAGTGGATACCTATGAGGCTCAGGACTGCAATTGGCTATCAACCCGGGTCAAAACATATCATTGTTGTACCACCATGTTCATTCTCAAAAGCCCCTACTTGCATCACACCATTTTCATGGTATCCCTGGTCACCACCCCATTCATCATGCTTTTTATTGTTCTCGCTGTCGGAAGTTAACCTTGGAATTCTCGCCCTCCAATCCTCAATGTTGTTCAACTTATCAGGACCACACATTAATTATTGGCAAAATTAACCTCAAGAGAACTATAAGACCTATCACGTACTAAACTAATATGGAGCCCCTAACCCGGAGATCCAACATCAGCAACCAAAGAACCATGACCACGATACAGAAAAGGCTCTACGACCTTTTCCTTACCATTACTACCGTTTTCTAGCTGAACTACATAAATGCGTAAAATTTGATAGCAGTTCATATATCACCTTATGAGTCTATTACTTATTTGGCAGGTTTGTGAAGCGGACCAGGTAGTCATTCGACCCGCCATGGCTGCAAGCACCATTTTGATGGCGATGCCCTGCCAAGATACGGATCGGTTTCACCTTGTACGAACACACAGCAGAATAAGTATCTTCATCGCCTATAATAATCAATTTTGCTGCGCCAGAACAACCTCATAACCCAAAAAGCCTAAACAGCTTTGTTAAGCAAATATTATGCTTCATTGAAGGTTGATTAAAACCCATTATCCGAACACACATGCAAACCATTCTCTATAGTCATCCACTACAAGAAAGTTGACGTCGGCAGCATCCTATTGACTGTCGAGTTAAGATATCTTATCTTCAGCCATTGATGCTGGACAGCACAGCAGCAATAGTTATCTGCAGCTGTAACGATCCTATGATTTACTCGATGCTTTCTTTGTTTTCCATGTATAGCATGTTGGGTGTTAGCCCCTTACAATTATAAGGGGCAAAGATCGTGAAGGTATCCATATTCCAAATCACAAGTTTACAGTGAATGTGGTGACAAATACGACTCAGATGATTCATTGGCAAATCAAAACACACCTGCTAATTTTGCTGCAATCACAAGCCATGAAAGCTTCCATGACAAGTACACAGCAAACCCACAATGTGAGATGAAGCTCAAGGACGTTTAGTCTTTACTAACATGATAAGCACAAGATCCGCAGCGTAGTTATTCATAATCAATTACAATCAAGTTTAACATCTTTAACATTTTTTTTTTCTAATCCAAAACAAACAAACCTGAAAGGAGGGAAATCATAAGTACCAAGAACATTAATTAGAGCTGCACAAGACTCATAAACTCTTGGTCAGTTTCAAAAAGGGCCATGGTTTCCGGTAACAAGGAGAGATCCACATCAATAAGTCCTTCACCGTCCCGTGGCCGTCCGGCATTCAATGACACCTTCGCGTCAAATTTCATCGCACTCCCACACAACACCGCCACTCCTTTCCCCAACCCAAATTCAACACCGTACATATCAGAATTTGGTGAACTCGACATACCTACACCAACCCCATCGTAAAATACGTCCATTTTATGCACAATCGGATTCTTCACCCATGAATCCACATACTCACGGATCTGTTTATCACCATGGTTAACCACCGACTCGTGAAACTGCAACGCCGCCCACCCGATACTGTGATCCAGCAGTTCCCCGACGGTTGTTTTTATTCCAACTGATTGAAACGCATTACCGAAGTAGTGTTGTGGCAAAGGTGGTGACATTCTACTTCTAACGTTCACCGGCAATTTGCAAGAGGTTTCTTTCTCAGCTGGCAACCGCCTGGCTCGGATCACGCAACGCCATGTCACGGCCAAGAGTGACTGTAAAGTGGATATCCTTGTGGTATTGCATTCTGAGTTCACTTTTGCTTTGAGTATAGCTATAGCATTTGAATTAAGATGGAAGATTCGCTGCCTTACCAATGGCGGATTTGGTCTGTTGACGTATTCATCTTCATGCATGGGTGAAGGGGAGGGCAATGATTCCGTCCGGAAGCCATCGCTTGAGAACCGGAGGTGCAATCGGTTTTGACTGGAACACTTGCGATAACGAGTTGAAAAAATGCCAGAAGGAAGTTCCATCAGCCACCGTATGGCTCATGGAACAACCGACAAAGATTCCATCAACAAGTTCCATGACTTGAATCGATACCAACGACTTTTGGTGCCCATCATGACCAATAGTCTTGTGATGATCAAAAAACGATTCCACAATCAGAGGAACATCACTGGGTGTAATAAGATCATCAATCGTCAAGTTAACCTATGCATGTATGAATCTTGCTCCAGGACTGTTCTCCGGGTTGATAAAGATGACCACAGAAGGCGGATTTGTTTGTTTTACGGTGGCTAAACGGCCGGCGAGTGGGTGGAAATGAGTAAGTGTATCGGAAAGGGAGTCTTTGAGGCGGTGCAAGAAGTCGGTTGTGTCAAAATATTTTTTGTTTTCCGGGGGCAAGGAGTAAAGTAGACCCTTTTGAACATAAGTTAGATTGAGCATGGCGAGATCCCATGGTGCCAAGTAAGTTGGTTTTTTAGCTTCTTCTGATACGAATTTTGGTTTGATGAAGCAAGCTGATATCATTTCCAAACTTGCAGACGCCATTGAGGCTTTCCTTTCTCTTCAAAAAAAAAAAAGTTTCAACAATCAAGTAATTAGTCCTTTCAGGCAACACTCTGAAGATTAGAACAAATGAAATGAACGCTATACAACTAAGCTAGAACAAGCAGTATTCGCACACAATGTTGGCCGGGATAATAACACATACAATTCTCGTATTTGCAAAGTAGTCTAGACTTGAATTGTTTTAACATTGTGTACGCATATATATGACCTTCATTTGACCTCGGAGGAAACTAATACTAACATATATGCAAATACAGGATGATGCAACTTATAACAGCAAATTCAGATTATGAATACCAATACAGAAGCAAATTGGACAGAATTTTGATCAAGAATAGATGTGATCGATCATTGTATGTAAACTATAATGAGGTGTTTGTCGTGGGTTATAAAATGTAGGCTCATTTCGGCTTAATTATATAACATAGGTTATGTTTGGCACGTGAGCTTATCAGAGCTTATTGATTTTTAAAAAATAAGCAACTATTAAAAATAAGGCTCCTTTGGCTGAGAGAGCTTGAAGGAACTTGTTAAAAAAATAAGCTCTTAAATGGCATAGTAGCATGTCAAAATAAGCTCAAACTACATGCTCTAACATCCACCTCCCCCAACCCGCTCTAACGATCCGCTCCAGCTTCTAAGAATGCCAAACATACCCTATTTGTGGCTTATTTGGAGACTTATATAAGTTTATTATATCATGAAAGACTTATATAAGCCCCTAAGTTTCAAAATAAGCCATAAACTTGAGGCTTATATAAATAAGACGTATTTTGGCTTATATTTCATAAACACTAACTTCTTAAGCTTATTTGGAGACTTATGGGGTTATATATAAATAAGCTCACAAAATCGGAGCTTATACAAGTCGAAATGGGCTTATATTATATAAGCTAAAATAAACAGCCCTTAAGATACAAATACAGAAACAAGGTTCAAAGTAAGTCAAATGAAGAAGAATATATATATAGGAGGAATGATTTACTTTTTTTTTTGGAAATGGCAAATAATTAAACGGAAGCCTACTCGCAATATTTCAACGAGCACCCCGAGTTCGAGCTCCGCATAGCGGGCAAACCCAGCCCCCAAAAGGGTTTCCAGGGAGAATTCTCCACGTGGGCCCGTGTGAGGTATGAGTTAAATTTATGCATAATGCGACGACCACAAGGATCGAACCCACAACCTGCAGCCCACAGTGGATGTAAACCCAGTGCATCACGCCAGCTGGGCTGGAGGTCATTTGCGGAATGATTTACTGATGAAGTAAAGTTGGGGGTAATAATCACTCCTGCTGCCTGCCTGTAGATGATGATGAATAAATAACAAACGTGTATATATATACTCCCATTTATCCAATGAATGTTGACATCTTTGTCATTATGATTTATGATACATCCAATTAATTTGATATTTTTAAGTTTTGCTAAACAATGCATGTATACTTTCTTTATTTATCAAAAATTTTATTAAATACACATAAAATTAAGGGTAAAAGCTATAAAATACCATCTTACTTATTGATTTATGCCGACTTTAAACACTTACTATTTAATCTCGTGACTTTACCATTATACTTTCAAAATCGTTTCGAAGTTACCAATTTGGTAACTTGTTACCGACAGCATGGCACGGTAATATCCACGTAATCATTTAATTTTCTTTTAATATGTACACGTCTGATTTCCACTATGTATATATGTTGACTATGATAGTTGACTTATATAAAAGAGGGGATGAGGACAAAAAAATAAACACAATTCATTTTGTTATTTTACAAGTTCATTTCAGGGCAAATAGATAAAAAGGTACTCATCTTATGTTAAAATTCAATTAAATGTACTCAATTTTTTTTTTCTCAATTTAAATTATCGAATTTTTTTTCTTGTTGTAATGTTGGGACAATTGACAAATTTAAAAATTATATTTAACGACCGTTTACTTTATTATTACATCGTTAGTACTTTATATTACCAACGCCTAATAATAAACTCAAAATTCTTTTTTAAGGTTTTAAACCGTTTTCTACCTTTTTTGTCTAATTTTTACGGATATCTTTTGGTTTTTAATCGTTTTTTATTGTTTTCGTATGTTTTACCGTTTTCGACCTTTTTTACCGTGTATAATATCGTTTTCGACCCTTTTTTATCATTTTCGTCCGTTTTGGCCGTTATCGCCTATTTCTTTTACGAACGAAAAAGGTAAAAATCGAAAATAAAAATAAAGTTCAGAAATTGTAAAAAAAGAATTCGAAAACAGTAAAACGTACGAAAATAGCTAAAAGCCGTAAAATAGACACAAACAGTTAGAGAAGGGCTCGAAAACGTAAAAAATGGACGAAACCGTAAAAGAAGGACGAGTGTTGTAAAACGGACCAAAACGATTAAAAACCGAACGAGAACGGTAAAAATCATATGAAGAAGGTAAAAAACGATCTAAAACTATAAAAAACAAATTTTGAGTTTACTATAAAATGTCATTAATATAAAGGACTAGCAATGCAATAATAAGTAAATGATCGTTAATATATAACTTTTAAATTTGTTAATTATCCCGACATTGCAATAAAGAAAAAAATCGATATTTTAAAATGAGAAAAGAAAATTGAGTACTTTTAATTGAATTTTGACAATAAATTAGTACCTATTTATACTATTTACCCTTTATTTAATATGTATTTTTTATTTAATTAGAAAGTTTGTGTAAATTAAATACACGTTAAACTCTATCCAGTGAAAATCGTTTAGCAAAAATCAATATTTTTTTGTCAAAAAAGATAAATTTAGTCTTTAATAGTTTTCTCATAAAAAATAAACGACATGAATTAAGAATTAATTAATTTTGATTTTTTATTTAGAATAGTAGACGATATTTTGAAACATAAAATAAAAACCAAGATAACAAAAATGAGACGCGGGGAGTAAATAATAAACGTGAGAAGGTTATTATCAATGTTTTGAAACCCGGTTTTTACATTGATCCGGTCGAGTCATCGGTTCCGGGTAGTTTTCTAAAAAAGAATTTATTTTTATTTTTAATAATTACAAAAGTTATAAATAAAAACAATGAAAACTTACGTATATTTAAATATATAAATTATTAACCAACTAATATATATGTCAAAATAAAATTTAATCGTAAATACGTAAAATTTATATACCTAAAAAAACTTGAAAAAAAAACAAAATCCAGCCGGGTATCAGGAATCGAGTTAACCCAGGTCAACTCGCATTTGAAAACATCGGTTTATTATTATATCCGGAGACGGGGCGTTGTAATGTTAACTTTTTCAAAACAAGTGGACTAGTTAGGCTACCCACAACGCTAACTAGGTCGCGACCTAATTTTTTCAGTTTTCTCTCTTCGGCGACCTAGTGCGACCTATTTGCCACAACCCGGCGACCTACTGCGACCTAATTATTTTTTATTTTTTCAATAAAAATAAGGTTTTATATTGAATAAAAATAACATTTTATTCCAAAAAAACATTTTATTCCATACAAAACACATTACACTAAAAAAAAGACATTACATAAACTAAAAAATATTACGAAGCATTAGAAGTAAAGAGGGTATAATGCATTAGCTAAAACTAACTCCAAAAATTGTTAAATTAATATATGTTGTTAGGAATTAAACAAAGCTCAATATATTAAAATTTGGATTTTTTTTATAAGGTTTATATAATTAAAACGATTAAAACATGTTAAATTTAAAAAAAAGTTTTTTTTTATAAACACACAAACACAACACAATCATGGAGACCGAATATCACCAAACAGTCGTGACTAAGACCGAATTGCATGGGATCGACTTCGGCGAGCGAATCGCCGCAACGGACCGATTCGGTCGCGACCGAGTCACGACCTAGTTTTTCAGGCAGCTTTGCACCTAGCCTTAGTTTCAGTGGTTGTTATTAAAATATTACTATATATAATTATTATTTTTTAAATAAAGTAGATGGAGAGAAGAATCTTGTTTTGACTACTACTTTCGTTAAAGCTTTTGTACTATTTTTTTCTACTACACTTTATTAGTCCATTCCTTATGACAAATACAAATTGGTCACGATACCTCTTAATTTTTTTTCGACTTTTTTTCTTAAGTCACGTCTGGAGAGAATCATATATGATTCGTCACGAAACATATATGATTCTCAGAAAATCATATATGATTCTCAGAAAATCATATATGATTCATATCACGAACCATATATGATTCGTGACGAATCATATATGATTCGTGACGAATCATATATGATTCGTGACGAATCATATATGATTCTCTCCAGACATGAGTTAAGAAAACAAAAGTCAAAAAAAAGTTCGTCGAAAGTATATACATGTGCCCCTCGATAGATAGATGATTTAATTCTCGTCACAATTGTGTATTTTTTTTTTCGTTCGACGATTTACCGTTTGTGAGATATTTAATTTTTATAAAAGTGGTGGGAAGTGGGTTTTTTAAAAATGGGGTGATTATGATTGGTTGGATAGGTCTATGCTAATTTAAATGTCTATATAGATCTTAACTCTCAACTATCAACTATCAAGCAGTACATATTCCATTTTGTATTGATTAAAATTGCATTCAACAGCTATCACAAACGATTTATATTTTTGTTGTCACATCATTTTTTTGCACGAGAGTTCACGATTAGATAGTATACAAATAATTTATTATAAAATAAAGTTTGAAAAATGTAAGATAAATTATTTAAGACGTTTTTATAAAGGTAAATAGTTTATATTTAAAATTTTAAAACAAAAGTTTTTTTTTAATCTTTTTTATTTTTCTATTTTCTGAAAAGGTTGTCCCATAGACCGATTTCGAGTACACGACCGACTTAATTGGATCGCCGCAACGGGGTTTGACAAAGTTCGACCTCGATCGATCCGTTGCGGGCAGCCTAAAACGATAAAGCATAGTATTGTGCTTTAATAAAATTATCAAAAATATATCTTTATCACGTTACACGTAAGTATTTCATGAAGTTTATTGTTTTTTTAATGGTGGAAAATATATAAAACTAATAAGAAGAGACAAAATCTAGTTTAATTTAGTTTTAAACAGAGTAAAACACCAAATAAAACACAAAAAAATAATATCATCAAATAAGACATTCTTCTAGAGACACTCTTTCCAAAAATTGTCTTATTTTTGAAACGCCAAAACAGCTATCATTGCACATTGCAAACACCTTCAAGAACACCTTTCAAACTTTTAGATATATTAATTTATTTAACCGTAAAATCCATTCTTCATAAGAACGAATATCAGGGTCGGCAAGCTCCCACCAACGCATCACTTTAATCCGCACTTGATGAGACAAAGAACATGAGAACATAAGGTAAGACGTGGATTTAACACCAACATTGCATAAAGGGCACGCAATAGAGGGAATCTCCAAACCCCTATGATAGATATAGTCGAGTTGGAAGACTATCTAATCGAACACGCCAAGCAAAAACATTTACCTTAATGGGAATAGCCTTCACCCATCTCGTAGGCACTTCGTTCACATTTAAAAAAACATCATCTAATAGGTTACGAGTAGATTTCAGGGAGAATTTTCCCGAAGACTTCAACGACCAGATCCGACGCTCCAACATATAAGGTAATGTTAAAGTTGTGAAGGGTATAAACATTGGCGAATGAACCCCAAATTCCATGACCTTGATCATATCGCTTCCTTTGTTCATCATCTTGCACTTTAACTGTCACATGAAACCATTGTGCAGCGATTCCCAAGTGTTTGACAATGTACTCAACTTGTCCAAATAAATACAACTAGTCCATCTTGCAAGATAGCTACCTAGTGGGATTTTGGTTTTGTGGAGACTTCCTCATATGAGAAATGGTTGGTTTGGTTTAAGAATCTACGTCTTTCATCAAAATCAAAAAATGTGTCGGAAGGTGTTTACTATATCATGTGGTGGATTGTTTGGTAGTAATAAGATGTTATTTGTTTCGAGTACGCGTTGAAAGCGTGTCTGTTCGATGATAGCGTGGCTCGTTCTTTCGTTTAGTGTAGATCAAAATTCAATGTAAAATTTAGTTGGGTGGATTCATAAAAAAAATCCTTTGCTTATAACATTGTAATTTTTTCTAGCTCATTGCTGGTGTTTAATAAAATTGTCGTTAAAAAAACATGAAATACTACAGTATAATATCTACACTATCTTATAAAGGCCTCATCTATAAAGTTGAAAAAGGTTGAATTTTCAACAATTACTAATTTAGACTTGTTAACAAAACCATGGAATATTGAAATTGTAAACAAAAGGAAATTATACATTTTGATTTTGCCAGTAGTGTGTACAATACCTAGAATATTAAAATTGTAAAACAAAAAGAAAGTATACATTTTTTTTCCAGTAGTATGTAAAAATTTTGATTTGCCAATAGTGTTTTATAAAAGGAAACTATATGTAAGTTGCAATATTTTGTGGTTATATAAACAACAATAAACCACCATCAAAATTCGTCTCATAACTTCTTGTACAACTATACAATTCGTCTCAATATGGCATTGAACAATGAAGGTGTTGTTCATGATAATGTAGTTGTTGTTCATGATGATCTTGAGGTAAGAATTTATATCAAACATGTTACTGTTGTAATTGAACAATTCATATATTCTAGAATTTTTCTATATAGTTTGTTCCTCCTCTTCTATCAAACATGTTACTGTATAGGAGTGCTTTATTTGTAGATCTGCGCTTTTATATAATTTTGATGTTCTTTTAACAACCTCAACTTGCCTCTATGCCGCCGCAACAGTCTCGCCGAAAAACTCTACCTCCTCGTAGGAAAAGGATTAAGCTGTTGTTGTTGCCGAAATTATTTATTTGTGGATCTTGCCAGCACACATGACTCCCTTTAAATCTGAGATTTTTTAGAGGTCTTCATTATGCAGCTCTTTTTAGGTTAGTCTTTATATATGTTATGTACTCTGTAAGTTTTAAAAGTGAAAAAGTAATGATTAAATTAGCGTTGTAAACTGGGATAGGTTGTACACATATGTTTGTAAATAATGCAACTCTTTTTGGCATTTGTTTGGCTCTTCCATGCTCAATGCAACTATCTTCCAAAACAAAGAGGCGAAGGCCACTGATTTCCACCTCATACTATACACCTATTTTCACTCACTAACAATTGTACAATTTTTAGCTGCTCACCTTGTTCTTGGTCATGGTCAAGTTTGGTTAGTTGTTCAAATATGGCAAAGACATCGTCGACTAAATATGCATATATAATTAGGCGCCTCAGATTGAATATGGCCCTCCCAAAGGAGGGTAGCATAGATGGGGGTTCCAATCGAGTTATATCTGCCAATAATAATATGAACATGTTTCACAAGTACAATTGCCCGATGATGAAAATTACAACCTTTCACTATCCACATTTCAACTCTGTAACTTGCATTGCATGGTTTATTATAGTTTTAAATGAAAGAAGGGAGGATTTCATAAGTTTCTACACAAACTTTTAAGAGATGTTGCAAACAAGAAAACATATACCAAGACAAAAGATATTGATAATATGTTGCAAGTTACTTCCATATAAAACTCGTTGTATCATTTGAGAAAGACAAAGGCAGATTATAGAAAAATAAAAAGCTAAAAACTTATATATCTCATGACTAATTTTATGTTTGATTAACATAAGATACACGAATTCAACAGTGATAAAAGAAATTTGAACCCTACAAAAATATCTTTCAGACATAACATTACTTCATTAACTTATAACACTTTCTATAAATATGGTTTTAATACTTAATATCAATGTTTTAAAACCTAATTTTTTAGTTGACCCGATCGAGTGACCGGGTCACCGGTTCAACCGGTTGAACCCCCAAGTCAACCCGATTCTCAGAAGTGCCCTTATTCACGACGTACCAAAACGCACCTTTAATTTTAAGGACAAGAAAAAAATAACAAAACCAACATATATAACTGAGGCAATATGTAAATTACAAATATATTACTAATTATTTTAATAAAGAAAATCATTTCCACAAAGACACACAATATCAAAAGATGTATATCCGCTGTGTGTATTCAGAAATCAGAAATGATGTCATATACTCATATCTAAGCACCACTTGACTAAAGCTGATGGAGTACATAACATCATCACCTTCAAATCATTTCTAAATCCTTTCATCAATATCCAAATCCTTTCACCCATATCCTGGTGCTTCCAAGTTCCACCCATACACGCCTATCACTCTATATCACCATTTTCATATTCATGATCGATGGACCGTTGTACACGAATCTAAAGTCATAGTCCGTCGATCTTTATCAAAAAGAATATGTGCATCGTCCAGTTACATGAGCCAACATCTTTTTTACATAATCTATCTACATCATTTTTGTACTTTTTCCTGCTAATAGATAGAACCGTCTGGTTTCCGGTTTGCCGGGTCAACCAAAACCCGCCGGTTTAATCCGGTCTAAAGTGCAGCAAAAACCTAGCCTACGACGGACCGGTCGACACTCCGGTTCGCGGTCCAACCGGTTCAACCGGCCGGGTCGAACCGGTTTTTAAAACATTGCTTAATATACTTAAAATTGGTCAACAGCCTTTAATGCAAAAATTGTTTTGTAATTAATTTGAATAATGCTACCTCCATGCCAAAATAAAGGTCCACATTTTACTTTTGAAGTTTTTCTTCTGCTACTTTGATCGTAATTACTTTTATATGTATTATATATGTTTTACCAATATTTGTGATAATTAAAAAAGAAATAAAGAAAGGTAGATAAAAGATGAATTCTAGAGAGAGAAGTTAGAGAGAGAAAAGAGAGAGAAGTGTGTGAAACTTTTGGAATATTAGATTAGAGAAAATGAATCAACCAACTACCCTCTCCTAACATGCTAGGAGAGGTATATATAGCCTTGCCTACATGTGGCATAATGGGATATATGTTTTATTGGGTCGGGCTTGAATAAAATGTTTAATACCTTGAAAGAGGCCTTTTAAGCTAGCCATCTAGCCCGTAATGTCACGACTATTTTAACTAACTATTACAACGTTCTACTAATTGTTACAACATAAACATATGACCGAACATTCTTGTTTGACTCAATATTTTGAGGCTAACAATCTCCCCCAATGTGAGGTCATTCCTCTTTGATATTTGGAGATCAATGGAGATTACGAATTTCATCATAAATGAGTCTTGAACGTGTAATAGTCGTCTGGTTCCTTCATGCTGTGATCTTTGATCCTTTGTCATTGTCTTTCGACTTTATCTTTTATCTTTAGATCTTCAAATCATTCTTGACTTGTCTTTGCCATCTTGCGATCTTGTGTCTTCATCCACATGCTCATACTTTGCACTATCTTGAGAGCTTGCTAACAATCTCCTTTGACTAGAGGTCATTCCTCTACATTAATTGTTAAGGAAGATTTTGATCATCAGAGTTGTGGAAGTCTATCTTTCTTGATTGTTGAATGTCTTTGGGCATAAGTATGTGGTTTTGAATCTTTGACTTTGCTGAGTACACCGTTACGCCACCTTCTCGAGACAAAACTTAGACACGGACTGAATGGCTTTGTCATTCATCCTAAATTGGTAGCGTTTTACCTCCGGTCGGTGAAGACCGTTACACGATATTAAATATCGTACCTGTGATTAGGTAGATTCAATTAAGAACCTCCTTGACAGGGTTTCGCGGCAATACTAGCCATTCTCTTTACTCGACCGTCTCAAAGCAAGACTACGAACATAAGGAGTGAATCAATTGGATAAATATTCGCTTGATTAAAGTCGTCAATTCAAATTCCTGGAACAAGTTTGATTCATTAAGAATATTACCATTTTTGCTTTCCAGTTGACACAAGCTTTATTCATAAGAATCTCGCAAGTTACCTACCATAGCGCTGTTTAATGTTGACGCTAGAAGGATTTCCATTCGTCACTGTGAATATTAATAAATATCACTCTGAATGTTCTGGCTAGACCATAAAGATATTGCGTAGAAACCTTAAATGAGTTTGAATCGCTAAAGAAACAAACCACTGTTGCTTTTTAGTTTTACATATGTTTAATTCATAAAGAATCTTACACATGACCAACCGCAATGCTGTTTGATGTTAACACTGGAAGGATTTCCACTCATCATTGTTAATACTATGAAGTATCACTCTGAGTGTTCTAGCAATATCGCAAGGATATAGCGTAGGACTCTCTTGATCATCATTTGTGTGTCCTAACGAGATTTGATTGATCTCTTGGCTCTAGACTCGATTTGTGCACTTTTAGTAGTCGGAGGCTGGAGCAGATTCCACCTATTCAATATCAACTATCTCGGAGTGAGAAAGTCAATAGAAATCGTGTTGATCTCCGTGACAATAAAACAAACTTCTTTTGAGAGAAGCCTGAGTCAGCTGGGGAGGGTTGTGCATTACATCACTTGGTCCATGATGCGTTGTCTTCATGATGTGTTGACCCAGTTTCTGCCTAAGTTGTATGGAGGGCTTCTTTGTTTACACCCTTTATCCTTACATTCCTTTTTCATTCTTCAACCCCTTCAATGCTTACCAATACATCATTACTAACACCTTGTTGTGATTGTTCTAGTGCTAGCTTCACTACTTAGTCTGCATTCAGCTACGTTCACATTCTACTCCATCTTTCCTAAGGACTTCTAATAATCTATTGGATTGTCCCTGGAAAGATCCCTCCGGTTCTGGTTGGATCATAGGACTTATGTTGTGGGTATGAGATTGTATCCATAAAACCACTTCAAATGTGTAACAATGTGTTTGAAAAACATTTAAAACCTTGATAGTTTTGTCGTTTCAGAAATGCTCCCCCTTCACATGTGCATCGATAATCGAAAGTGTTTCACACATGTAGTTAAGAGTTAAAGTGCTTGAGTCTTATATTGTAGTCTGATACCAATTGTTGTCCCATATTTGTGATGATTAAACAAGAAAGAAAGAAAGGTAGATAAAAGATGAATTCTAGAGAGAGAAACTAGAGAGAGAAAAGAGAGAGAAGTGTGTGAAACTTTTGGAATATTAGATTAGAGAAAATGAATCAACCAACTACCTCTCCTAACATGCTAGGAGAGGTATATATAGCCTTACCTATATGTGGCATAATGAGCTATATGTTTGAGTGGGACGCGCTTGAATAAAATGCTTAGTACCTTGAAAGAGGATTTTAAGCTAGCCATCAAGCCCGTAATGTCACGACTATTTTAACTAACTATTACAACGTTCTACTAATTGTTACAATATAAACCTATGACCGAACATTCTTGTTTGACTCAATATTTTGAGGCTAACAATATAACACTTAATGCAATATATATCTATGAATAGATAGAGTTTTAACTATATTTTCTATTGATATAACTTTTATCAAGCATTATATAAGATACAAAAGCATATTTACAGTGAAAGAAAAAAAAATTCTAAAAGTTAAAAGTGAATACTTATTTTGAGACGGAGAGAGTAATAATATTTCCTTGTCATTTTTCATGACAAAGTTCAATCGGCCAATTTCCTGTTCAATGCCGTATTCATTTTATTCTTAAAACGGTAATGAGTTTTATAATAGAAGTAGCAAAATCTAAGACAATAATATACAATTACATAAAAGAAACTTCCGTCTCAAAATAAGTATTCTCGTTTAACTTTCGGAGTCTTTTGTTTTAACTTTAACCCTAAATATGTTTTATTTTTTATATATATATTACTTGATGAAATTTATATGAATGTATTAGCTTTTAAATGTATTTTCATTAATACAATTCTCATTAAATATTACGCAACACAAATTTTTTATTTAAAATCAAAATTGAAAAAAAGACAAAAAAAAGTCAAAATGGACACCTAGCACAATATTTTCACGTTCTATTTGGAAGGTTACATGAAACACCTAACACAATATCATATATCGTTAATAATTTGTCCTTAGAAAATTTTTGCTGCTGTGTGCGGGTACTCGTCTAGTTTTAAACAAATAGTAACTCGAAACTGACACTCTTTTTGGCAACTTTTTTGAGAATGATAGTTTTCGTATGTCCTTCGTTATTCACTTATGTATACAGAAACTCGTAACCTGAATCACTTTTCGCTAATTTCAAAGCTTCATAATATTCCGCGGTATACGATTACTCTTCAACAAAAACATAACAAAATTTGCTCAAAATAATTGATGTCGTGGCTTCAAGAGACGACCTGGGCGTATTAACATCACTGTATTTCTATTAAGCCCATCGTTCACTATCTTTACGTTATGACCAATACCGAACTTCTAATGTCGCAAATTTAGATGACTACTATGAAAGTTGTCATGAATCAATAGATTCCAACCATGATCAAGATTCTGGTGCGCCAGAGATCATTGATCCTGAATTTCAGGAGGAAGAATATTCACTTGCATCTAACAATGAAGAAGTGTTAAACCTTAGTGAAGAAATCACCAGACTTCAAGACGAAAAAAATTTCTAAAGGAGCTCTTGCCTCAAAAAGATGAAGAAAAAAGAGAAGCAATAAGACAACTTAGTTTATGTTTAAAAAGAAAATGGCTAAATATTATTCTAAGAAACATACATGAGTTTTTACTGTGTTTATGTAATTATTCTTTGTATCTTATATTTGGATCTCACATGTGGTTACTTAGGGTCTCATACAATCCAAATTATATTATCATCATCGATGTTTGAAAAACCGTCAAAAACTATATGTGTCGAAAAATCATTTCATCTAAGCTTAGACATATGTCCTTTGTCCGGACCAAATCAAACTAAAGAGGTTTTGCCGTTGTAAAGTATAAGAGGGGAAATGAAGTTGTTTTCGAGAATGGAAGATGTCAATTTATTGTTTTTGCTACTAGATCTACTAGATCAACTTATTTTTCGCTTCAGGTACTAACACTTTTTCTTACATCATTCTATGAGAGAACATATGCTTTCAATGTATATTTTCAATCAAGCTCACATTACTTGTTAGTTTAAAAATTATTGTTCAAATAAATGTAAGATGGTGAGTGTTATTTTAACAAAGATGGGCTACCAAAGCCAAATTATCCAAACCATTGATAGGAGAAAGTGGGCTTAACTGTGTTGGGCTTGCAAAAAGAGGCCTGTTAGGAGCTGCTGCTGATGCTCAAAACAAGAAATCATATTTTCAAACTAATCTCAAACTAAAATCATTATCAACAAGTCAAAACTAGAGCAAATAAATTAGAGCAAATAAAGGTAGGCATGTCTTGCTAATTTGCTATACCTTATACTTGTAACATCCAAAATGATTATATGGGTGACAAATACTACTTATACCATTTCTAGAGATATAAGTAGGATAATCTTAAGGGTTGTGTCCTTGGAGCGGATCAGTGGGTACGCATCAGAGAAGTAGGTTGCTCCATTTAGCATTTGGATAAAATGAAGTAAGGTGTACCAAGTCTTTGTGTATGAACGAGTATTATGGAAGGCCAAATTAGTTCCTTTTTTGAAAGAATAATGGTGCATGTTTCTTTGGTAGTTTTGTAGTATAAATAGAATGGTTTTAACATAATATAAGCGTAGTAAGTTTTCCCTTATTTTATATACAGAATCATTGAACACCCATATTGCCGGTTTGATTGGTGTTTATGTGGGTGTGAGTTCGAGGTCGTAAGGGACTTATTCCAACATTTGGTATCAGATCTAGGTTTGTCTCATACCTAGGTTGTGGCAAAGAAAAGACCGAATGCCTTCTATGTACAGAGGCAGCAAAAGACAAAATCAAGGAGTAAGCTTTGATCGAAGCACAAGACCGTAAGACCAAGAATACCAAGACCGAGAAAGAGACCAAAGAAGGCAACCAATACCAAACAGACCAAAGAAGGAAACTAAGAACGAGAACGTGACCGCTGGTTGCCCGATATAGAAAGAAAGACCGAAGCTTCAACGGCAGAAGACAGAAGGATAAAGATACCGTTTGAATGAAAAGACCGATGAACGAATAAAGGAAAAAGAAAAGACCGAGGAGCTGTAAAAGACCGGGAAACACCTAGGCAATAGTAGGTTACAAGAGACCAAAGGCTCACCTGAGAAAGACTTGACCGAAGAGATAACCATGAACGACAGGTAGTCTAGACCGAAGCTTTAATAGCTGAAGACCGAAATGTTGAATCAAATGACCGAAGATTCACATAAAGACAGAACAAGTGATCACAAGAAAGCAAGTAGCAAGGATTGTGTCTTTGTATGTATGTGGTTGTGTAAGTAAGAAGGAGAATGCTCTCAATGACGGAGAACAACAAGAGCAAGAGACACAAAGAAAAGATAGAAAGAGTAAGAGAAGCAAGAAGAGACCGACCAAGTTCTATGTGACCGAGACCTTGTTCGTGATTATGATCGTAGCAGCCCCCATGAAAGCCATTAAGGTTATGGAGGTGAATGTAGGATAATCTTGATGGGTTGTGTCCTTGGAGAGGGTCAGTGGGTATGCATCATAGAAGTGGGTTTCTCCATTTAGCATTTGGATAAAATGAAGTGGGGTGTACCAGGTCTCTGAGTACGACCGAGTATTATGGAAGACCAAGTTGGTTCCTGTTTTGAAGGAATAATGGTGCATGTTTCTTTGGTAGTATTTTAGTATAATTAGAATGGTTGTAACATAATAGAAGCGTATTCAGTTTTCCCTTATTTTATATACAGAATCATTGAACACCCATATTGCCGGTTTGATTGGTGTTTCTATGTGTGTAAGTCCGAGGTCGTAAGGGACTGATTCCAACAATATAGGGAAACTAACTAACTAGTCGAAACTTAAAGTTCCTGATGTAAACCGTAACAGGGTCATGCGCGTAGGGTTCACTGCGAATGATCTACGAAGCACGTCCAAATACAAAGTCAAAATGCAAAAAAGAAAAAAGTCAAAACCCCAGACAACTAAATATGGCATATACTGAACCCTCAAACATCAACATATCTCAAACATTTATTATATTTTAATTGATACTACGTTTAAAATTTTTGCATTAACAATCAAAATCTCAAACATTTATTATATTTTAATTTATAATGCATTTTAAGTTATTGCATGATTGTATTCCCTTAATTAACTATGAAGGAACCACTATATATAACATGTCCATAAGCTATTGTAATGCAGAATTTGAACACCATCTGATATACAATATCCTTATCGTTGTCGTAAAGAGGAAGAAAATCGAACTACGTACAAATGGCTCAACACAAAATTTCTTACCTTCTCGTCTTGCTCGTCATTGTTCTTTGTATTTGTTAGTTAATCAGATCGGTTGGCATTTCTAACTTCAATTTTGTGTAACTGCATGCATGGCCACATGTATAACTTATATTATGAATATATTTTTGTTGCAGCACCAAGATGGACAGTGGTCGAGGCAGCTTGTTGAAGTGAAAATGATATGAATAGTTGTGATCCGGATAATGCAAGTGATCAGAAACGTTGTTTTGATTTTTGTATTCAAAATTGCGGTATCCCGGAGGGTGGCCATTGCAGAGCAAAGAATTTCAAAAAGTGCCATTGCAAATGCTAAAGAAATATGATCAACTTCTTTTTTGTTAGATTCAAGAGAGTAATTAACTTGATGTTTTGACATTTTTCTAATGTTTAGCACTCGTTATGAAATTATAAAATTTTCAACCCACGTGACTTATGAATACTTTTGACCCATTTGAACTAATTCTTTTTAGCCCTCTTTACTTATTTGATATGCTTAAGGTAGAACACCACCCATACATACTGATGAACAAATTCATGTTTCTTGACAGTTAGGTTGAACATTTAGTTAAAATTTTGCATGAATAGACGTTCTCAACTCTTAACTGTCTCGATAGGTGATCTAATAGGGTTCCACTGGCTTGCGGAAGTTTCCTCCAGCATACACCGCTTCAGCACCAAGCTCTTCTTCAATTCGCAAAAGCTGATTCCAGAGACATATAGTTAACACCAATGGTGTTAAGAACATATGAAACAAAGAGCATTACATTGTTCCATGAGGAGCCAAAAACACTTTTTCTAATGAAGTATAAAAGAAACTACAAATTTTCCGAAATTATTTATGTTTAATGAACCTCTCTCACCCGTTTTACCCATTATAAATAAAACTCGTGCAGGAAGGGAAGAATCTGTACCTGGTTGTACTTGGCAAGACGTTCAGACCTGCACGGAGCTCCAGACTTAATTTGACCCTATAAGTTTAATAGTATAGTCAGCATAAGTATGAGAATGTACATAACAATCTCTGAATTTCAAGTATATAAATTTCTAACGAAAGCTAGCAATTACCGTTGCCAAACCAACAGAAAGATCGGAAATGAAGGTGTCCTCAGTTTCTCCACTGCGGTGACTAGACATCACTCCCCAACCAGCATGTTTAGACATTCTCACAGCTTCAATACTCTCAGTCACTGTGCCAAATTTCTAAAAGAGTGACAAGACATATGTAAACAATACATGTAATTCATGTCTAAGCCTAAATTATATCACGGTATGAATTCTATACCTTAAGAAGAAGAGCATTGCATGACTTCTCGTCAATTGCCTTCTTAACTCGCTGTAAATACAAGTCGAGTAAAGAAAAATTATGATTTAAAAAAAATCAGGCCAAACTAAAAGAAACATCCAAAATAGTAGGGAACCATTTCCATGGTTGCTAACTTGCTATATCAATAAAGCTACCATAAGTACACAAAACTGTGATTCTAACCATGGGGTTGGTGACCAAAAGATCATCTCCAACAATTTGAACTTGTTCACCGCATTCTGCAGTCATCTTGGCATAGTGCTCCCAGTCATCTTTGTAAAAGGGGTCCTCAATCGACACAATAGGGTACTCGCTGACAAACGACTTGTAGAGATCTTTAAGTTGTTCTCCTGAGATCTTTTCTTTCCCATTGTTGTTCTATATAACATTATCAGCATAGTATATGAGAATTGAGAAAACGATTATAATATGGAAATCAGTCTAAACTCCATAAGTTTCTTCTTCGAGACATATGTATAGGCAGTATCTCAACAGATCAGAATGAGAAACTTACCTCTTCCTTGAAGTTCAGATCATATGTCTTGTCCTTCTCACCATAGAATTCAGATGCAACAACATCCATTCCAATTACAACCTATAGATTAACAAATAATTTATGATTCGATATATTATTTAGTAAATTTGCAAGAGGTGTAGAAAACAACAAATTAAGCATGTCATATGAGTGTTTCAAAAGATCGGATAGTAACACTTACCTTACCCGTGTATCCAGCTTTAGAAATTGCTGTTTTCAGCAATTCTAGACCTTCCCTGTTATCCTGATGTTCAAAAACACATGTTGATGTTAGAAAGAGTTCAAAAAGTAGGGAAGAAAAGAGGTAATAGAAATTGCGCATGCAAACTTAAACATGTGTTTAACCTGAACATTAGGAGCAAAGCCACCTTCGTCACCAACATTAGTTGCATCTTGTCCGTATGTTTTCTTGATCACAGACTATTCATGATTAATGCCATGGACATCAGATACAAATCAAAGATCCCAAACAGGTCAATGTGCAGAAGAACTTACCTTCAAGTTGTGGTATACTTCAACACCCATCTTCATGGCTTCCTTAAAGCTGGAAGCACCAATAGGGAGAATCATAAGTTCCTGTATGGTAAGCTTGTTTTCAGCATGTGATCCACCGTGAATGACGAGGAATGCAGGTACAGGCAAAACCAAGTTCTTGTTACCAGCCAAGTTGGCAATATGCTGCAAGAAGTTATCCAATCATATTAATGTAAGCAATAATTTGCAACTGGAAATGAATATATAATTTAACATATTGAAGCAAGATTGAAGGAACCAACTATATATGTCTAGGTATGTGTGTATGAAGCTATCATAAGTCAACTGGGATTAGGAGAGTCGAACAAGAAATAATAAGTCGATTATGAAAAGATAATAAAGTTGACAACATATTCTTGTGCCTTTGTATTCATTAAAATAAAAAAAAGAACAATGAGTTTAGGCGCTGTACTTTGGATCATTTCCATGATAATATATGTAATCCTATAACTCATCAAGAACAAATAGGAAACCTTCATAACAATTACCATAATGATTAGAGATTACCTTGTAAAGTGGGATTTTGAGGACACTAGCCCCGGCCTTGCAAAGTGCTAGAGACACACCCAAGATGGCGTTCGCTCCAAGCTAACAAAATGCATACTGGTTTATCAGTAAGCATGATTCACATCAAAGAGTATACAGATAACCAAATAAATAGTGTTTTGAGTTAATACCTTTTTCTTGCACCAACCCCAGTCATTTTGGGTTCCGTCAAGCTGTTGAACCATGTAGTTATCAATTCTGGTTTGATCAGTTGGGTCCTGTAATATATAAGATATATTTAGATCTATACGCAAGTTACTAATACAATATCAATATCAAGATCAAGATGTGACAGGAGATTAATAAACACACCTTGCCAACAAGAGCAGGGCCGATAATCGTGTTAACATTAGTAACAGCCTAATCAAACCATTATATGAGTATACTAAATCTCATAAATAAACACAACGCATTAACAAGACGGTAAAAATCGATTAACCTTGGAGACACCCTTCCCGAAGTAGTCTGAACCTCCATCCCTTAATTCAAGAGCGTCATAGACACCTACAACACATAAATTACATGCACATCATACAATTACGTATGCGAAAAAAGATCATGAAATTCGGTGTAATGTGATCTTACCGTCGGATGTACCACCAGGAACAGCAGCTCTGGCCAAAGTTCCATCAGAGAGAGTAATATCAACCTATAGTCATATATTATCCTGATTTAAATAATTTCATACAAAAGCTTGTATACCATCGGTCAAAAGTAACTAAAGTGACATTTCGTAGTGTCTTTATGATATGAGCTCAAGTCTTAAGAAAAGTCAAACAAGAAAGTCAACTACTTTTGCGGAAAAGTAGTTATTCACCCCAACCCATCCTTTCATCCTATAAATACCCGAATTATATTCATTTTCATTTAGCTATTGATTGGTATTGTTCTTGTAACAATTTCTCTCTCTATAGTTCATTAATCCAATAACAAATCTTTAACCAAAATATGTCCTTATTTTTGTTTCTTATTTGTATGAAATCTTGACCTTTTTGTGTTGCATTACTCTTATTCCACTGATTAGAAATTGGGTTTTGGATCATATCTATTAGGTTCGTCCTTCCTCGGATTGGGCTTAATTCTGTTGTAACCATCACAAAATTATGTTCGTCAGTTCAAATTCATTTTTACACCATTTCACAAAAAACGTGTGTCTGTGTGTTAGTCGTGGAAATCTGTTGAGTTAGCAATTTCTTGCTTTTGTTCGTACTTAGTTCTTGATTCTTGTTATGGCTCCACAAAAAGGACTGGTAGGGGTCAAGAGGAACCAGATAGGGGTGCTTTGAAAGTTCTGGTTGCATCATTGATGAGGGAGGAGTTTGATAGATTAATGGAAGATATGAGAAATGTTGCGAGTACAAGTGGTGTTGTGGTTGTTGAGCTGGTCAAGAGACTCATATGATGTAACAGGATCACAAATCAACCAAGATTGAGTTTACAAAATTTGGTGGAGATGATGTAAGAGTTTGGGTGTTCAAGTGTGAGCAGTTCTTCAAGGTTGATCAAGTAGCATATGCTGACAAGATCAACCTCATATCTCTCCGTCTTTATGACCTACCATTAATGTGGCTTTAGCATTTTGCTCAAATATATGGGGAAAACTTGGCCACAATATAGGGAGGCAATCGTGAAAAGATTTGAAACTGCATATGATAATCCATTGGGGGAGATCAAGAAACTGAAACAAACAGGTTTTGTGAAAGATTATATAGATGCCTATGACAAGCTGTTGTGCAGGATAATGTTGCTTGATGATCAATCCATGTGCTTCTTTTTGGCTGGTTTGCAACAAGAAATAGAACTAACTGCTAGGATGCTCAAGGTCTTTAGCTGAGATGTATCTGTTGTGCAAGTTAGAGGAAACCAAATTGGTAATGTTGAAACAAAAGCAGATAATGCCAGTGTTACGCACACCAAAACCTTACAATTTCACTAATCACATTGCACCAAAACCTCAAGTTTCAATAATGGAAATAATTGAGTTGTTCCATACAGGAAGCAGTTGAATCAAAAGTAGTTGGATGAAAAGAGAGCTAAAAATCAGGGTTTCTATTGTGAGAAAAAGTATGTGTCTGGTCATAAATGTCCTAGAAAGTTGTATTCATTGGAGATTGTTCAGAGGAATGACATGGTAGATGAAGACACAAACATTCAACTTGGTGAAGTAGTGTTTGGCAATGAGGATAACACAATTTAATTGGGAGATATGGAACAAGTTGATGAACAAAATGAGGCTGAGATGGTGGCACAACCTCAAATTTCACTCAACGCCATTTCAGGGGTAAATACTTCGCAAACTATAAGAGTAAAAGCTCAAATCAATAATCAAACAATTAACATTATGATTGACAGTGGTAGTACACATAATTTTTTGGATATAGATTTTGCTAAACAGATTGGTTGACATATTAAGCAAACTTGTCGCTTGCAAGTAACTATTTTAGGAGGGAATTTCATTACTAGTTCTCATGAGTGTAAGGGCTTATCGTGAAAATTGCAAGAAGAAGTGTTTAAAGCTGACATGTTCTTAATTTCTTTGGGTGGTTGGAAATGGTCTTAGAAATGCAGTGGTTAGATACATTGGGTGACATAGTCTTTATTTTTTTTAAACTAAGAATGGTATTTCAATATCAGGGAAAGAAGGTAATCATTAGAGGTGCACCACAACCTACTTTACAATGGAGGGAGGGTAAGTTGATGGGTGTTAAGATGTGTTCTATGGCAGTTTGTGTCTATCCTACTTGTGGTGTTCAAGCAGAATTGATGACAACATGTATGGACACTACAACTACTAATGTTCATCCTTCATTAGTTCAGTTGTTAAATGATTATGAGGAAGTGTTTGTTGTTCCAAAGTCGCTACAACCACATAGAAATCATGATCACATAATTCCATTGTTAGACAACACTGCACCTATAAACATTAGGCCTTATAGACACCCTCCCACAAAGAAGGATGCTATAGAAGCTATGGTTAAGGAGTTGATGGATAGTGATGTTATTATACCTAGTCATTGTTTATTTTATTCTCCAATTGTGATGGTCAAGAAAAAAGACGGGTCACGGGGAATGTGTGTTGAAAATAAGTCTCTCAATAATAAAACTGTGAAAGGTAAGTTTCCTATACCAGTGATAAAAGAATTCATAGATGAATTATTTGGAGCTCAAGTGTTCACTAAGTTGGATCTTAGATCTGGAGATAAGGATGTGTGAGGATGACATTCATAAGACTGCTTTTAGAACTCATCAAGGTCACTATGAGTTTTGGGTGATGCCTTTTGGGTTGACAAATGAACCATCCTCTTTTCAAGCTCTTATGAATGAGGTTTTTTCTCCATACTTTAGGAAGTTTATGTTAGTCTTCTTTGATGATATACTAGTCTACGATAGTACTTTGACAGAACGTGCTTAACACTTAACTTAAGTTTTGGGTACTATGAACCAACATCAGTTGTATGCTAAATTGAGTAAGTGTGTGTTTGGAACTCAGAAAGTGAAGTATTCGTGGCATGTGATTTCTGGCCTAGGTGTAGCTACTGATTCTTCTAAAATAAAGGCAATGTAGGATTGGCACATTCCTGCGAACATCAAGAAGTTAAGGGGATTTCTGGGGCTTATCGGTTAATATAGAAGGTTTGTGAAACACTATGCAACTATTAGTAAGCCTTTGACAAAACTACTCAAGAAGAATTCCTTTGAATGGTTAAGTTTAGCTCAAAAGGCTTTTGAAGAATTAAAATAGGCTATGATCAATGCTCGAGTATTGGCTTTACCAAATTTTGAAGAAGAAATTATAGTAGAGACTGATGCTTCTGATGAGGGTATTGGAGCTTTTCTGCAACAACATGGTCATCCAGTAGCCTTTTTATTTCAGATCAAATGGTTACCCAAGCTACTTGGTTATGACTATGAGATTATGTATAAAAAGGGTAGTGAGAACATTGTTGTTGATGCATTATCAAGATCTCATAATCCTTCTCTGCAATCTTTGGTGTTTAGTGATATCTCAAATGATTTTTACATAGGATTTAAGCTAGTTGGCAGACTGATACTAGTGTGCAACAAGTAATAAACATAGTTAAAGATGGCCCAGTGACAGAATCCAAATTTAGATTGAATGATGGTTAATTAATAAGGAATGGAAAGCTAGTTATTGGAGCAGACCTTCAGTTGAGACAAGAGTTGCTTAAATTCCATCATGATGAAGCTTTGGGTGGTCATTCAGGTGTAGAGGCTACTTATAAAAGATTGGAGGCTGCATTTTATTGGAAGGGAATGAAAAAGATAGTCAAGGAATATGTGAGGGTGCGCAATGTTTACCAGTGTCATAAGCTTGAATTAGCACCATATCCAGGATTATTGCAGCCTTAACCTATCCTTACTAAAGTTTGGACTAACATTTCTATGGATTTTATAGAAGGTTTACCATCTTCTTTAGGAAAACAGTCATTCTGGTGGTCATTGTTAGATTAAGCAAGTATAGGCATTTCATTTCTTTGTCTCATCCATTTAAAGCCACAAATTGCTCAAGTATTCCTTAACTCAGTGTATAAACTGCATGGACTACCCAAAACAGTCACAAGTAACAGAGATAAGGTGTTCATAAGTACTTTTAGAAAGAGTTGTTTAAGAAGTTGGGAGTTACTTTATAGTTGTCCACTACTTTCATCCTTAAACAAATAGCCAGAAAGAAGTGGTTAATGGGTGCTTGAAATATTATTTGAGATGCATGACTAGTGAACGGCCAAGAAATAGGTGTAATAGCTGTCAGAATCTAAGTTCTGTTACACCACAAATTTTCGCACAACTATTAACACAACTCCTTTTAAGGTCGTGTATGGCCAAACACCACCAACACATGTGCCATATATGGATGGAGACTCACATGTAGAAGCAGTTGATAGATATTTTTTTGCTAGAGAGGAAGCAATTGCTTTAATACAGTTTCATTCAGAGAGGGAACAACACAGGATGAAGTAATTTGTAGACAAGCACCAAAGTGATAGGTCTTTTGTGTTGGGAGATTGGGTGTTACTTAAACTGCAACCACACAGGCAAGTCACCCTCAGGTTACACAAGCAACATAAGTTCTCTCCAAAGTTTTATGGCCCTTTTCAGATTCAAGCTAAGGTGGGAGTGGTGGCATATAAACTGTCTTTACCAAACACCAGCTCTGTGCACAATGTGTTTCATGTTTCTCAACTCAAAGCTTATAAAGGTCAACATATAGTTCGAATTCCACTTCCTAATTGTAACAAGAAAGGCGTAATTACTGCCATACTAGTTGTTGTGTTGGATAGGAAAATTGCTAAAGTCAGAATGTTGCAGTGGTTTATTGGCTAGTACAATGGTCCAATGGGAACACAGATGATGCTACTTGGGAAGATGCTAAAGAGTTGCAGGCTAAGTATCTAGAGTTTCAAGCTGATTCTTGAGGATAAGAATGTTTTCAGGGAAGATGGACTGATATGAGCTCAAGTCTTAAGAAAAGTCAAACAAGGAAGTCATTTATTTTGGCGGAAAAAGTAGTTATTCACCCCAACCCATCCTTTAATCCTATAAATACCCGAATTGTATTCATTTTCATTTAGCTATTGATTTGTATTGTTCTTGTAACAAATTCTCTCTCTATAATTCATCAATCCAATAACAGACCTTTAACCAAATTGTGTCCTGATTTCTGTTTCTTATTTGTATGAAATCTTGGCCTTTTTGTGTTGCATTACTCCTATTCTGGGTGTTTGTTTTAGCTTATATAATGTAAGCTTATTTCGACTTATATAACATAAGCCTTAATTTTTTTACATATTTGGAGACTTGTGAACTTATACAAGTTTCTTATGATATAATAAACATATATAAGCCAAAAATTCTCAAATAAGCTTAATATCATATTCGCATATTCATAGTCATTATTTAATACTAGTACTCTTCGTGATATCCGTTCATAGTGTATAGAAATTGGTTATTTGCTTCAATCGGGCTTAGATCTTTAATCTATTCCTTTTCGTCATATTCTTCGATAGTTATAAACATTTAAAGCCATTTAATTTACTGAATTTTATAATACATATCAATAAAAAAACTCGTATGTTATGAGTTCTTTAATCGAAAAATACATCTCAATTGAATTCTTCAACAACCAAGATATTATTGAGAAATCAACTGCAACACAAACTTTTATGCATTTAAACAACTTTTATACGTGATTATATTGTTGTAATTTCATCACACACTGTTACGAGTAATTATTTTGTTAGTAAGTACATAATTTAGGCTTTCTTTTGAAAAGACCATTTTTTGTATAAAGTCCAGGCTTTGGGGTTTTTTTTAGGGTTTTTACGCTTTATGGCAGGCTTTTTCGAGCTTTTGGCTTAGCGCAGTCCGCTAATCCGGTCCGGATGAGGCCTGGACCGAACTGGCTTTGGTAAATATAAGGACCATTTAGGCATGTTGGGGCGGGTCGGGCTTAGTCCGATCTTTTTTCACGCTATACTTTTTTGGGTTTTTGCCAGGCTTGGCTAAGCCCAGGATCTGTGCACCTTTAGTGCTGAGTGATAATGATGTTAATTGAATTACATAAAAGATTGTAGATGATTTACATTTGACTTTTATATATTTGACAAACTGTATATATGGTAAAAGGGATGTGTTGGTGTTGGTGTTATATTGATGTGACAACATTTTTTTGATGTTACGTTGTTATGAAACTTAGCCTTCTAACACGCGAATAAGAAAACAAATTTACAAAGCAGTCCCTTATATTATTCCGCATATTACAAAAATGACCTTATACTTTTAACTATCTACACCTTCGATATAACAATGATTATTTATCAAATATGCATATCATATATCTATTGATTCTTTTGGGAAAAATATACCATAGAAAAGATCGTCGAGTTGAGAACCAAACAAGCTGATATTGGAGTTTTTCTGACATGGGTTTATAAATATGTTAAATTTAATACACATTTGAAATAATTTTTTATCGAATTAGTTCTCGAGGTTATTCATTCTTCACTCTTTTGCAACAGTAGTTATTGACGTGAATTTTTTTTCGCATTGTCAGTCCACTGTTAGACGTTCATCTTGCACCTTCTGCCACAAAACGCGAGCTATATACTTCGTTTTATTAAACTAGTTACGGAACAAAAATAACTACAAGCTGAACTTATTCGCAACTAAAGCACAACTTTTTAAAAAGAGAGGCATCTTTTTGTCACAAATAATTGAAGAAAAATTACAAAGTATATTAATCTGAAAAATGAATTGGTGCATATTTCTGTCATGATTAATCCACCTACACATGGCATGAATATATGTAGCAACAAAATAAGAGAAAGAACAAGTAGAAAAATACATATAATCACTTTTATGGAAGACCAATATTAGAATTAGATAAAAAGTTTGCCTTTGGACACATCTATGAAAAATCTAACATTCATTCCTACTGAATGTCTGCGTGCATCGCACGGGTCTGAATGTATCGTATAACTATAAGGTCGTGTTTGGCTAATAGACAAACCTCAAGAGTAGGGTTGCCTTTGCTGTCGAAGATCTGACGTGCCCAAACCGACTTGATACTCGTAGCCATCTTCTTAACTCTCTGGGTGCAGTTTAGATGGAAAATATGTGTGTGTGAGCTGAGGTTGTTTTAATAAGAAATAAAGAATGAGGTGAGGATAATATTCACATAGATGATAAAGGTTTTTTATGACGTGTTTTATTCCTATGAATTATTCTAAAACTCAATTTGGCACTTTCTATTAACCGAATCACATTCGTCAGATCATCTATCTTTTCTTTTTAAAAGAAACAAAATAATAGCTTATAACTGTTCAAAGTCGTACAATCGATCGATTATTGCAACTGTTATACGTTCAGAGGTTTTAGGTTTTGTAACTCATTCAAGCTGTTTCTCCTAAAGCACAATCTACTGGAATTTTTTCATGTTATAAATGTATTTAACGATTTTTGAATCTTGGTGTTGTGCTGTATAAGCATTGAAGTTCTAACGAACAAAATTGGTACGCTCCATGTGGATATGCATAACAAAACACACATGGTGACTTATAGACAGACAGATCCTCCTCTAGTACAAATTGTATTAACGAGTGACTGAAATCGCATAAAGCTGTACCTAAGAATCATTAAGGGTTTAAAAATGACAGAAACCAGCAGATTCACAGAAAATAACGGACATTGAATGGATATCATGAGTTAGCACAGATTCAGGTTTTGACAGTTTGGTTGAACATTGAGTTAAAATTTATGTGATCAATCATGCAAACAACTACTGTTTCCATCTCATTTAATTCGCCTCATTACTATTTTAGTTTGTCCCAAAGATTACAAGGGTTTTGCCCGTCTTTGAGTATATGAAATCGTTTCTAGAAATCATTCACGCATTTTTTGTTCTAGCATATCATGAGATAGCACTGGTTGTGTATATGCAGGACACCTCTGAGGTCATACCAGCTTATGCTTATGTTTGGGGCTGGCAATAGTACCGATCCTGATTTATATGGAGACTCGAATTTCGAGGTGAGCTTGTTATATAGCTATGTGAGTGAGCTCATACACATTTGAGGATCCAGAGATTTTATTGCCATTTTGCTACAGCATCTTTTTCAAAACATACATATTCATACATCTGTCTGATGTTCGTTTTGTTTTTCAATCGATTTTTAACCGACTCTTATCCGCATCTTCAAAAATTTCTTCAGTATCACAAACACATCTATCTATGATTTAAATGATATCAGAATTATTCTGGTATACAAAATCTGTAATATCATCTTCCTAATATTGGGGTCATTAAAATGCATCGGGTCGCACTCACCCCCTTAAATTATCTATCTCACTCTTTATAAACCCATATACTAGATTATTGATCTAATCATATTAATTTCTGATAATTTTATGTTAAAAAATGAGGACTGAAGAGGGTAATCGTTTTGTGTTTGCTTATTATGTTACTGGTCATGGTTTTGGTCATGCTACTCGTGTTGTTGAGGTAACTTTCTTTTACAGTACTTGTTTTTTTTTATTATATATGACCACGTGTCAATAAAAACATCACTTGACGATCGATTTTACCACTAAGTTCGTATCGGCTTTGGTTCCTTGAGGTTTAGTCCCTGACGGAACTAGTGGTCAATGGACTCGGGTCAAATCCACAGCAGATGATCCGTTAAATTTTCTTCGAAAAGACAAACTCCATTAAACCCGACAAACCATAAAGACGATTTATGCAATTAACTTTTATATCAATAAAACTAATGAGACTGAAATAGTCTTGGCAAGTATACATCATATGCATGATATCATTAGTACAAATCAGCAAACTTACAATTAGTGATAGTATTATTATATCTAGAGTTAATAGCATAAATCGTTCCATTGTTTTGTCAGGTTTAAGGGAATTCGTCCCTCCGAAGGAAAATTTAACGGATCATCTCCTTGGGTTTAGTCCTTTGACCACTAGCTCCATCAGAAACTAAACCCGATAGGGAACTAGTATCGAGAGACCAAAACCGATACCAAGGGATCAAACCCGATACGGGTCAAAAATGATGAGGAAAGGACCCGCTAAATTTTATTCAAGGGAACGAAATCCATTAAACCCGACAAACCACATGGACAATTTATGCAATTAACTCGTATATCTATAAAACTAATGAGACTGGAAATAGTCTTGGCAAGTACATATCGTATGCATTGTTTGAGCTCCCTGTAGGTTGTTCGGCACCTCATTCTTGCTGGCCATGATGTACATGTGGTGACCGGTGCACCGGACTTTATCTTTACTACTGAAATAGAATCTCCACGACTTTTTCTTCGGAAGGTGAGTTCGCAGCATCTACTCGTAGATCACATGTTAAGAATGATAGATCTAATTCTTTCGACTTACATCCTGTTATAGCTAGTTTTGGACTGTGGTGCTGTTCAAGCAGACGCTTTGACAGTCGATCGACTTGCATCCTTGGAAAAGGTTTGTCAAGTAATAGTAACTAATTGGGTTAAGTCCATATAATAGCAAGATACTTTTTCAAATGTACAAATATCATACCTAAACTTAAAAAAATACTAATATCATGAACGTACTTCCAAAATTCGTCCCGATGTCATACCTCAAAGATGATTAATAAGATTAGTTGCTAGAATCTCTTGTTTAACGAGGCTAAAACCCCAACAATTTATTTGCCATCTTTTTTTTGCAACATAGTGTGGTTGGTGGCTAAAAACCTGGTTCACGATTACCACAAATACTCAAGATCAACAATGAAATTTTATTCGTCTTCTTCGAATATGCTTTTCTCTTAGCAGTACGCCAGTACCCTTAAACAACTAAAACTAAAAGAAAACCACATAGTTGCAAGAAATATAGCAGTATTATATTAAAGTTCACGTGATCACAACATGGTAGTTTAACATATCATCAAACCCACTTTCAAAATAGGTGTAATTGTCACCTCCAAACCCGTTTTCTTATGAGAATTTACATGAATCAATAAATGCAACGTTGCATTAGGGAAAATATTTGTTCTGTGACACCAAAGATGTGAAAGGAAGAAGCGTTTGTAATTGGTTGGCGTTTACGCACTTCAGTTATTCATTCAATACTATAATAGGATTTTTGAAAGTAGTGAGGTATGATATTGAGACAGATTTTAAAAATACGTATATGATAATAGTATTTTTTAAAGTTCATGTATGATATTTGTACATTTTGATAAATATCTTGCTATTACATGAACTTAACCCTAACTAATTAATATTTTTGGGCTGTTTTGGATTGCTTATTCAATATAAAATTAGACGTTTTGAAAATAAATGATCAAATAATCATTTGTTACAAAACAGAATTATGAAATATACTGTTTCTTAATATCATTGTATGTCTTATGGTTAAATTAGTATTCTGAGACGGCTGTTTCACCTCGTGATTCTATTTTGGCTACTGAAGTCGAGTGGCTGAACTCCATCAAGGCAGACTTAGTGGTAATAATCTGCTTTACATTTTCTGTAAATTTGTTAAAAAACCATTTATTGTAGTGCATATATATCATTACAGCATTTTAGAGTATCAATGTGGTAAGAAGTGTCATGTGTGAAGAATGTCTTGTGAAAATTAAAACCGAGTTAAATAGTTTATCGATTAACTTTACGTTCTAAAAGTCTTCGCTTTGAAAACTATAGGATGAAGAGAGTAAGAACAATCAAATCATAACACCAAGAGTTTATAGTTGTGTGGCTAAGAATCTCTTTTTCGCCCAAATTCACTCCTCAAATGGCTTACTCGAGATTTCACTATGTCAACAAGCTTCCATCAAGGCAGAGAAAATCGTAGATTTGGCTTACACCAATTTCCGACACTTAACTAAATATCGTGATGTAATTTTAGCTATAACCAACATACGACACATGTAGTTTGAGGAATAAAGTACTAGCCAACACACAAATCACACTTTCGAAATATTACACACTTCGGATCTACACAAGATTAAGTATATGAATAGTTGGATCTACAAAAAGATCACAAAGACACACTAAAATCTACAACACTTTGGTTCTTGGCGAATACAAGTGTTTTGCTCTTTTCACTTGATTAAACAAGATTAAACAAGTATATGATCAAGGATAAGAAAGAATAAGAAATACACGAGAATATGAGAAATGACAGAATTAAGAAAGTGAAAAAAGGTTAGATCTGAAATGGTCCACTATTTATAGACAAGAGAAAGGGGCATGCCAGCTGGCGACCGTCCTGTAAACATTGTTATATTGTTAAATAGGCACAAGCCCGTTTTTGGGTTTAGGTCCATGGAGTTTTCATACTATAAATTATGGATCAATAAAATATAACACCCGCAGATGTCAATGTAGTCTTACATGGTATTATGAGTAGGTTTGCCGCCTCCCTTAAACCATAAAACCTCTAACATAAAATATCTCTAAACGTAAATATGCCGTTCGTTTTTTCCTTTTCTCTGCTTTGCTGCTAGTTCGATCCAACAACCTTAAAACTTTCAAAATAACTAAATTCTTTTGTTCTATCTTCTTGTGTTGGCGATTTTTACTAATGTCACTAATCCACACAATTGTTTATTTGGTTGGATGTTGCTAAGATTATAAATCTGAGTGTACGAATAGGGATTTAATGTTGTGCAGTGCTTTGGTCATGTTGTTTTCAAGATGGAGGTTGGAGTTTTGGTTTGTTTATCGGTTGTTTTGATTGGGTTGTATTTGTTATTATGTTTTACTTTATATGGTGTTTTATACTATAGTCTGAACTTTCTCGATTTAGCTGCTCGAACTGCGGGGCGCTATATTTATAAATAGTCCCAAGCCCGTTTGTGGGTTTCGGTCTCTAAAGTTCTCATATTCTAAAATGACGAGCTAGGTCTCTAGATTTCTCATATTCTAAAATGACGAGCCATAGAATATAACACCCACGGGTTTCAATGAAGTCTTACAAACGTGTGACGGTCCAATATATATATTTGGGACCACTAAGCCTGTATGGGGGCTGCCACTAGCTAGACACTCCCTTCTTTGTGATTGAGTCGGAAGGTTTATTTGGTGAAAACTAGCCGTTATTTGAGGGGAAAATGATATTTTGAACTTATTTAATTATATAAACTTAAATGTATAAAAGTAATTTGTATAAATATACTTAGTTAAAAATGTTTTCTATTTATGGAATCCAAAAAAGATATATCCTTGATCATGATCAAACGAGTTTAATGATTTGTTTGTACATATCTTTAGTGATTAATGTAGAAAAAGAAATATACGGTTAATAACTTGTGAACCTTTATTTTTTACATGATTTGTTTTTTTACATTTTGTTATCATCAAAACGTTGAGAGGTTGAAAAGTACGAATCGTGTTTTTAAATATTATTTGCACTAACGTGTTGGATGGAACAGGTATCAGATGTTGTTCCACTTGCATGTCGTGCAGCAGCTGATGCCAGTATAATTTCAGTTTGTGTAACGAATTTCAGTTGGGACTTTATTTATGCGGATTATGTGATGGCTGCTGGATATCATCATAGATCTATAGTTTGGCAGGTACTGTTTTTACCGACTTCTGGGTGATATAACATATTATTTGAAGTGTCCGACATAAACTTGTTCGTGACTCGTTGGTAATTAATATACAGATTGCAGAAGACTATTCACATTGTGAATTCTTAATTCGTTTACCAGGATACTGCCCAAGTATGTTGGTATTCTTCATTTCCTGATATAATTCTTAGAATATGTTATATATAGTCACTAGGATATGCAGTAATTTATATACTTTTGTTGGATATTATCCTCTGCAGTGCCTGCTTTTAGGGACGTGATTGATGTACCTTTGGTAGTCCGGAGGCTGCACAAATCACGCAAGGAGGTTTGTAACATTCTATCGAATTGTTTTGTTTGCTTTAGCTATTTCAATGCTATATACATAGTTTCTCTTATCCTAATTAGCAGGTGAGGAGTGAAATGGGAATTAGTGAGGATGTGAAGGTCGTCATACTCAATTTTGGTGGACACGTAAGTTAATGGTTGATTTTCATGTCAAATATGTGCAGAATTTTAGATCAGTTGTGGTATTTTTTTTTCTACTTTCTATCTCTATCAGTAATGCAAAGCCTCTGAAAATTTGCAGCCAGCAGGTTGGATGTTAAAAGAGGACTACTTGCCTCCTGGTTGGCTATGCCTGGTATGTTCGCTTATGCAATATTCACATATATTCTATATGGAGGTCTAAGGGGTGGCAGTTATGATCCGTTTTAATTATAAATCGATTGATTTGCTCTCTGCTTTAGTTACAACGGGTAAATATTATTTCTTTGCTAAAAGTAGAACAAGGTCATGCGAGTTGAACTTGTTGAAAGTCGCCCGATGTCTGGTTTTAATGCATATAGCTTCCTAAACCCTTTCATACAAAGACTTACCTTATCATCGCAAATCATATTTTTTTATGTAATAATAACTGTTTCTAGCAATGGCGGAGCTTGAACATTTATTTTGGGCGGGCCGAATCATTTAAACATCTAAAAGGGACAAAGGTGTCTGTGAATGACCCGATACGGCTTGTTTGACCCGTACGTACCAAAAATTCCCGTTTTAACATGGACCTGTAGACCTATAACCCAACCCCCTTACAACCTCTAGTTTAATTGATTGAAGGATATTGTTGTCTCGCAAACAAGTTATAATGTGAATGTATATCAGGTTTGTGGGGCATTTGAACAGGAGCTTCCTCCAAATTTTATAAAGCTTCCTAGAGACGTGTATACCCCTGATGTTATGGCAGCATCAGATTGTATGATTGGTTAGTGATGGGGTGTTTATTCTTTAATTTTTGGTACTGGTCGTCACGCTTTTTGGTTCATTATGTGAGTGTTATTTCAGGAAAAATCGGATATGGAACTGTTAGTGAAGCCTTGGCCTACAAATTACCTTTTGTATTTATTCGCCGAGATTATTTCAATGAGGAACCATTTTTGAGAAATATGCTTGAGGTATTATCTGTTCCAATGTCTGCAATTCGTAACATATAATATAGAGAAAGCAAGATGGTCTGGTTGGATTGAAACTGGTCATCTTATAGTATGGGGGCGAACAGGTTGGGTTGACGTTCAAACACTCTCTATTCCATCTATTAGGTTTTTAAGGATTTGTTCTTTACGAAAAAAAATAATTGAATAATCTTACGATCCTAGACAGGTTCCTTTTTAAGTATTTGTTTTCCAATTTGAACTGTTTAAGCCGAAACACAAACCAAATCGGCCATTTTATGAATAGGTTGAAATTTTTGCCATCCAACATTCTAAATAAGTGAACTAAAGCTTTTCATCAGTATTATCAAGGTGGTGTTGAGATGATAAGCAGTGATTTTTTCACGGGTCATTGGAGGCCATACCTTGAACGCGCGTCTAGTTTGAAGCCTAGCTATTATGGTGCGGTTAATGGTGGTCAGGTATATTCCCTTTTTCTATAATTATCAAAATTAACTGATCAAAAGTCTTCATCTTCATATAAGGTCTTCTTTCACCCGTATTTTCAGGTCGCAGCTCGTATTTTGCAAGACACAGCTGATGGAAAGAATTATGCATCAGATAAAGTGCATAGATCACAATTACAAAGAGTTCCCGATACAGATATTAGTATCCCTGAATGGTACACACGTGCTGCAAATGAACTTGGTCTACGTACAGGCTCAGATTCAGTTGGCTTACTCGAGAATTCGTGAGTTTTCTTTTTTACTTTTCATCTTGTTAACTAAAGTGTGTTATTGAACATATTATTATTAACATAGCTAATGCATTTTCATATGTTTAGGGACATTGGGGACTTTGAAATGGTTCATGGAGATGGCGTGGGTCTTCAAAGCCGTCCTGGTGACATCTCCCGTATCGGAAACCTTTCGGAAACAGGAAATTCCTTGAAACGGCAGACTCGTTTCTGGAAAATAGGAAATGTTTCACTACGACTGGAAAGGCCAGGTGTTGAGAAGAAACTGTTAGGGAAACGTTTCATGGCAAAAAAATTCACCTTTCCTACCCGTTCCGCCTTGCACGTCTGGAGGGGGCATCAAATAATTGGTGTTTAATTTAAAGTATGTTAAACTCTTCCGGCGAGAATGGTGGAATAATATGGCGAGAAACAGGATGAAGTGGTGAATAAAACTCTATGTAATGTGACGTGTGTTACTTGTTTTTTCCTGTAACAAATGGAAGTAAAACTATATCTTGCCAAACCTTTATTGATGGCAATTAAACAATATATATAAAATACGGCCCAAGCCCGGTTTGTGGGCTTAGGGTTCGCTAAGATTTCGTTATGGAATCTCCTATAACCTTACAGTTAGTTTTATTTTTGTTTTTATAGTCGATCGTTGGTATAACGTGTTAACCAGTCAACGTATGTAATTATCGATTGTTGGTATAGAGTGTTAACTAGTCGACTTACGTTATTGATAAATTGACGATCGTTGGTATAAAGTGGTAACCGGTCGATTAAAGTTATGCGTTTATTACATTAATGTTTTATTTTAACTGTCAATCGTTGGTATAAAGTGTTAATCGGTCGACTTAGGTTATGCTTTTATTATGTGAATGGTTTTGAATCGCATATGTTGTCTCATAACCTATTGCTTGGAAACCTGTTGGTTGATTGGAGCACGAATTTAACTTGTCACCTCGTGACATTCCGTCTTGGGGCACCCACTTTTGAAATGCGATTGATTAATGTCTGATTATTCTTCTCGTTACTCCATATGATTTTAAAGAACCATACCGCCAGGCCCGGATTTGGCTCTGGGCTTTGTAGGCGACGGAACATGGGCAGGCTAATAGAGAGGGCATCATTTATCATGTCCATTTAGCCTATGCTAGTTCCATCTCTGCTCATTTTTAAAAAAAAGTCAGACCCATTTGACTATAGTAACTAGTAACTGATTAAATTTAATACTGTACATTAAGTTACCTAATTCACTTTCAAAGGTTTTATTTTATCTTCATCACAATCACTCGATCAGGTCATCAAAGTGACTTATGAACAGAAACAATAGGAGTCGAATTCGAAACAATCAAGGCATCAAAAGAATCAAGTGATCATCAAGAAAATTATATATTCGATTTTTTATTAATAATTATAATTTACATATTAGGAGAAGGCAAACGGGCAACAAGCTGCGCCGCTAGCCCTTTTTGTATAGCAAAACAATAGTGATCATCCATTTTTCTTTTCATTAATTTTAATCAGGTGATTTTGTTCCATACATATTATTCTTGTTTTAGTAGATAGAGTAGAATATAGTGAGTCAAGAGAGGTAAAACGGGTTACCAATCGTGAGTACTGAAAGTAGTTTTTTTAGCAAATGTTGATTATGATAAGATAATTGATGTTTTTGCTGCAACAAAAGCAGGAAAACATCGTTTTAGGTGATTCATATTGAACTTGCTATTCAGAGTTATCTCCGCATATTGTAACATTTATTTTATGAATAAAAATCGGCGTGGGATGAGCCGCCTGACTTGACCTGGTTTCAAACCCATAAAAAATATATTGTTTAGTTACAAGGGGCATATTTCATTCGGCTTGCCCAGGGCATCCGAGATCTCAGGACCGACCCTGCATACCGCCAAGGAGACTCCTTCTCAATGTAACTTCTGATTGGATCTAATATCGTGTTTTGTGCTGACGATGCATTAGTTGGATAATGTATAATTATCTTGTTGAAATGAATTGAGACACCTCTTCACTAGAATAAGGAACATTATAAATCTCTGAATTATAAGTTTTAATTCTTATATACATGGATTAGGATGTCTTTGGATGTAACTAATGAATTGTTACTGAGTGGGCTTAAGTGTATGTCATTCGTACGGAAAACTCTCTTTCGAATCACAATACTTTTGTGCGAGTCATTGTTTGTCTTCGTTATTCTAATAGTCATCGTTACTATCCCTCTACAAATGCGTGTTCAAGGTTCTTTCGATTTGTTTATATGGATCATTCGGAATGTGTATCAATACTCAAGCCGAGGACACTAAGGAAGGGAAACATGAAGGATGAGAAACCTGCGACCGGATAAGTCTTTTGAGACTCGTTTTGACGGAACCAGATGATCTCCAATTCGTCCTTGGTAATGAAAGACTATCTTTTATGTTGGTTTTTAGGGCTAATTGGGATGTCTTTCTTTCTTTCTTTCTTTCGGGTTGGTTAGTTAGGAAGTTCATATTTCGTTACTTTTAATCAAGTTTTACAACTCAGATGGAAATATTTTCCAGTATAGGTCACTTCGGTGTAGTTATGAATAACACTCTACGGGCAACATGAATTTGTGTTAGTTCAATCTATCCATCCATGTAGATAAAACATAAACAAATACTATGTATGAAACAACAACTACCATTGCTCACAATACTACTACTGTTTGCCGTTACTGCTAACTAATAGTTTTGCCAAACATACGTTATCAAACACTTTCATAAAACATATAAGTACTGCTAATATTTTAAAGGTACCGGCCAAAGGGCTTGTGTTCCAGTGATACCCCATAACGTGCGAAAAGCTTCTCAATTAAATTGTTAAAAACCGCCGTTTTTAAAAATTAAAAAATCTGGGTGCTGTTTTCATAGATACCAAAAATAGAAAATCTAATTAAAGGACCCAAAAAGAAAATAAAAAAGAGATTCCAAATCTGGGTGAGTCACAGATAAATTGATAGAGAAAGACGTGGAAATGTGTGTACATGATCATTCAAAGCGAAAGGCTTGTTATCAAGTTTGATTTAGGCAAATAGTCGAACCTGTCGCACGCATTGGATAGATTGAGGATTGGGTTTAAGTGGGTGTGTAAATTTTAAAGATTGTTAATGGGGTGGCAGGCTTTTGTTTCAAATTCACATTATCTTTTCTTTCAACCTGACAAAAGTGTCGATCCAACAGATAACGACTTTGATATGGAAAATAAGTTTAGACGTAAACAGCTTCAAGATATCATAGCAGATTAAGCCTCGGCATCTCATCAAGCGAGTACAGAAAAATCGGTTCAGGATGTGTATATACTAGGTAACTAAGGTGACGGTTTTTATCATTTACGGACTAATTCCTTTTTATATCAGGTCATATGAGTAATATAAAATATAAGAATATAGTTTTTATAATCATGTTCAGCGGACCATTATTTATAAAGATGTATAATTTATAACAATAAGTGTTTCTGGCCGACCCGTTTCAACCTCTAGCTCAACCTGTCGTTTAAGAATCTAGTCCAACCCATTAGACCTGCCCAATTTGGCACCAGCCATTAACCCTAAGCACATTACTGGACCAAGCCTGAAAGAGTAATTCACAGGTTTATGAAGTTTATCTTACTCGAATGCTTTGGAAATGCCTGAAATTGGAAGCAAGTGCAACTATAATGTTAAACATACCCAAAATAGTCGAGAACATCAGCAACCTGGTCGGCTAAGTCATCAGCTGATAACTCCGAATCATCATATGACATTGGACTTGTATATTTTGGCTGAATAGCTTTTTGAATGATTATGAGTGTTTAGCTTTTAGCGTTTAGAATATAATGGTTGTTTGGTAATGACTAATGGGCACCTAGCATATAGCGTTTAGTATTACAAGATCTTTCGCCAAAAGTGTTTAGTGTTTTGTTTTTTTTTAAAACACAACTAATGATATGTTACTTTTTTTTGGGAAAAAAAGAAAAGAAATACTACCATTGCTAACAGGTAACTACTACTGTTTGCTTTGTCGTAACTTCTAACTACTAGTTTTGCCAAACACACGTTATCAAATGCTTTCATAAAACTTATAAGTACTGCTAATATTTTCAGGTATAAGCCAAAGGGCTTGTGTTCCAGCGATACCCTATAACGTGTGAAAAGCTTCTCAACTAAATGGTTAAAACCCGCCGTCTTGAAAATATATTAAAAAATCAGGCACAGTTTTCTTAGATACTAAATATAGACAATCTAATTAAAGGACCAAATAGGCGTATATGAGAGTCAGGAACGGGTTAAAGCCCTCCAAAAAGAAAAGGAAACAAAGATTCCAGATCTGGGTGACTTACAGAGTACTCGCTAACAATTTGATAGAAAAAAACGTGGCATTAGAACACGTGGAAATGTGGGTATAGGAGCATTCAAAGCGAAAGGTTTGTTATCAAGCTTGATTTAGGCAAATGGTCGAACCTGTGCCATGCGTTGGATATATTGAGGATTGGGATTAAGTGGATGTGTAAATTTTAAAGATTGTTAATGTGGTGGCAGGCATATTTTGTTTCAAATTCGCATTATCTTTTCTTTCAGCCTGACAAAAATGTCGCTCAAGCAGATAATGACTTTGATATGGAAAATAAGTTTAGTCGTAAACAGCTTCAAGATATTGCAGCAGATTAAGCCTCTGCATCGCATCAAGCGACTGCAGCTAAATTGGTTCAGCATGTGTATATAGTAACTAACTAAGGTGACAGTTTTATTATCATTAACGGACTGATTTTTTTTATCTCAGGTCAAATGAGTAGGAATCTAGTCCAACCCATTAGACCCGCCCATTTTGACACCTCTATATTTTCCCTTACTACCATTGCTCACTAACTACTAGTTTTGTCAATCATACGTTATCAAACCCTTTCATAAAACATATAAGTAGTGCTAATATTTTCAGGTACCGGCCTAATGGCTTGTGTTCCAGCGATACCCCATAGCGTATGAAAAACTTTTCAACTAAATGGTTAAAAACCGCCGTTCTTAAAAAAAAATCGGGTACTCTTTCCATAATAGTAAAAATAGACAATCTAATTAATGGACCAAATAGTATAGGAGTATATGAGAGTTAAATCCCTGGGTGAGTTACAGACTACTCGCCCACAATTTGATAGAAAAAGACGTGGCATTAGAACACGTGGAAATGTGTGTACAGTAGCATTTAAAGCGAAAGATTTGTTATCAAGCTTGATTTAGCCAAATGATCGAACCTGTGCCATGCATTGGATTTATTGTGGATTGAGTTTAAGTGGATATGTAAATTTTAAAGATTGTTAATGGGGTGGCAGGCATATTTTGTTTCGGATTCGCCTTATCTTTCTTTTAACCTTGCAAAATAGTACAAATTATCTTCCTAATTTCTTGGGAAGATATTAATGAGAATTTGTGAGTTATGTGGTTCACTATGTATAACACGTTCATAAATAGTGATGGAACTAAGGTAGCTAGTTTTGTTTGAACATTAACGGTCGTTTAGTTTGCTGTAATATGGCGTAATTTGATGTAGTTGTAATTTGACATTATTTTGGTTGATTGGTTTGAAGAATTGAGAGAATTGTGATTCAAATTATAGAAGTTTGTCGTTAGGTTCTGAATTACAATTACCATTCATTCACATCACAACTGAATCAGGTTATAATTACAATTCATTTGATAAAGTGTTTCTGGACACCCGTTTCAACCTCTAGCTCAACTTGTCGTTTAAAAATCTAGTCCAACCCATTAGACCTGCCCGTTTTGACACCTCTATTATTTCCCGTTGGAGTAGAATAATAGTACTATGATCACTCACTCTTCTACATGACTGAACCATGTCTGAGTCTGGAACTATAGTACCTCCACCAACTTCCTTCATTTGACAAATAAATTTAGTTTCAAGAATCCAGTTGTCGAGAACAATTTGTCAGTATCGTCAATGAGAAGATTTACACCTTGCTGAAATAACGTATCAACAATAACTCCTTTACCAGACCACACATTCCATAGTAATATCACACGTTTGAGAAACTAACTAGCAAAATCTATACGGATTCATTGGCCTTGTGGTGTTAAAATGAAAAGGGTATCGAGAAACTACCTTTGTCAGAAAAACCATTCTGACCAAGAAGGTGTTTTACATAATGTAGAATTGGAAAATCATTACTGTTTTACTAACAATCGATTTGTTTGTGTTGTTGGTCGAGAGTAATTTTTTAAGGGTTAAAATTTCATTGCCAGAAAAGAAAAACACAAACAGTTAACGGTGCAAATCAGTTACAAGCGTGTAGTTCTTGAAATGTTTTTTGTGTACTACTGATGATCTTCAATTCGTCCTTGGTACGTAAGAAAAGACTGTATCTTTTATCTTTTAAGTTTGTCCATTTTTGAATGCGAATCCGATCCAACCAATAACATTATCTTTTCGACAAGTGTACAGGGAGCAATGTTTGTCCATTTTTGGCCAATTACATGTAATCCTAATAACTCTTAATAGACACTTTGCGCTACTCAATACTCATTAATTTTGAGAGAAAAAAAAATGAAGAATAAACCATCATCAGATTCCTTGGAAGAAATTTTACGAGACTCATGGTACAGATTAAGGTTATCTGTACGTAGGGTACCAATATGGGACGCCATAGTTTTAACAGCAGCATGCCCTGAACAAGCTGCTCTTTATGAATGGCAGCTTCAAAAAGCTCGTCGCATGGGTAGGATTGCTGATTCAACTTTGACTCTAGCTGTACCTGACCCTGATGGTAAACGTATTGGCTCTGGTGCTGCTACTTTAAACGCTATTCGAGCTTTAGCTTATCATTACAATCACCAGGTGTTTACACTTCTTTCTAATCCGTTCCATGTTTTCAAGTACTTTTTCAAGGTGTTTACACCATTCTTCGTGCTCTTTATGTTTAATCAGATTCCGATAATTGATTCAGCAGGTAGCAAACAGCTGCAGTGATGGATGTTCTACTGAAAATGAAGTATCTACATCGATGATTAACTTCTTAAAGAAGAAACACATATTACTGCTTCATGCGGCTGGTGACTCTAAGAGACTCCCGTGGGCAAATCCCATAGGGAAAGTCTTCTTGCCGCTTCCATATCTGGCAGCGGAGGACCCTGACGGACCCGTACCCTTGCTTTTTGATCATTTACTAGCAATATCGTCTTGTGCCCGGCAAGCTTACAACAATCAAGGTTACTCTACTATTTGCATCAAAAGGCTGATGCCTAATTTTGCTTTATGATATATTGTTTTTTTTCTTTTATAATATTATTTCTACAGGCGGTCTGTTAATCATGAGTGGTGATGTGCTTCCATGTTTTGATGCATCTGCTATGGTCCTTCCTGACGATTCATCCTGCATCATCACTGTACCTATCACTCTTGATGTTGCTTCAAACCATGGTGTTATTGTGGCATCGAAAACAGGCGATTCAGATAAAGTTTGTGCAGTTAGCCCTGTTGCAAATCTACTTCAGAAACCTAGCGTAGAAGAGCTTAGTAAACACCATGCAATTCTAGATGATGGCAGGGCATTGCTTGATACTGGTACTATAGCAGTTAGAGGCAAAGCATGGGAAGATCTCATTGCACTTTCTTGTTTGAGCCAACCGATGATCTCAGAGCTTCTGAATACTGGAAAAGAGGCAAGAATTGAACTCCTTTTAGCCGGTCATCAATAACTAACTTTTTGATCCTCAATTATCATTTGATTATAACGAAACACTTGTTACGTTTCACTTGTCCAGATGAGTTTGTATGAAGATCTTGTATCTGCTTGGGTACCTGCAAAACATGATTGGTTGCGGTCAAGACCTTTGGGCGAAGAACTTGTAAGGAGTTTGGGAAAACAGACCCTGTATAGCTATTGTGCTTGTACGGTGCTTGTTGTTTGCTTGCATAAATCTTTTCTTAGTATCATGACAATGAACCTACTTCATATTGCTGTTTACGAAAAAAAGAAATATTCTAAGATCTGATGAAGATTCTCGTATAAAAAATGCAGATGACCTATTCTTCTTGGATTTTGGGACCTCGAGTGAAGTGCTTGATCATTTGAGTGGCACCGGTTCAAGAATTGTGGGCAGAAGGCATCTGTGTTCCATTCCTGCAACGACAATGTCTGATATTGCAGCATCTGCTGTTATAGTTTCTAGTAATATTTCACCTGGTGTATCAATAGGCGAAGACTCTCTTGTATATGCCTCATCCATTTCAGATGGAATACAAATCGGTTCACTTTCTATCGTTGTCGGTGTTACCATACCAGAAATAGATGATAAAACTACAAATGATCCGTATACGTTCCTCCTTCCTGACTGTCATTGTCTATGGGAGGTTCCTTTAACAGGATGCACCGAAAGGGTTATCCTGTATTCTGGTCTTTATGATAATCCCACAATCGCTGTATCAAAAGATGGTACTTTTTGTGGTAAACCATGGGAGAAGGTTTTAGATGACTTGGGTATTCTTGAAAACGACTTGTGGAGTACTCAAGAAAAGTGTTTGTGGAGTGCAAAAATTTTTCCGGTTCTTCCGTATCATGCAATGCTTAGACTAGCTAACTGGCTTATGGGGATAAAATACCATGAAGAAAATTTGGGGTTTCGAAATTTATGGAGAATGTCACGACGTGTCAGTTTGGAGGAGTTGCATAGATCAATAGACTTTCCACAAATGTGCTTAATAGCTAGTAACCATCAAGCAGATCTTGCAGATAAAATTGCTAGAGCTTCCCTTACTTACGGCTTGCTCGGGAGGAATTTGTCTCAGCTGTGTCAAGAAATTTCGCAGATGGAAGACTCTGGAGAGAAAATTTACGCAGAATTTCTGGCTTTGTGTCCAAATTTACAGGCACAAAACGGCAAGATTGTCCCTAAAAGCCGAACTTATCAGGTGCAGGTTGATCTTCTCAATGCATGTAGCAATCATGAAGAAGCAATTAAAGTCGAGCGCCAAGCATGGGCTGCCGTGGCTGATGAAACTGCTTCAGCAGTGAGATACGGCTTCAAAGGTAAGCACAATTCCATTTTGACTTTCCGAGCTCAAACTTAATCCTTGTCAACTGTGTATAATTAGGTTTCTGTCTTTGTTTCACAGAGAATCTCTTTCAGTCTTCCAGTCAGATAGGTGTTATAGAACACGGGAAAAATAATGTTGGCGATCATGTGAATCAAACGTTCCACCACAAAAAGGTGAAAGTGGAGCTACCTGTTCGAGTTGACTTTGGTGGTAGTTGGAGTGATATGCCACCATGGATTTCAGAGCGTGTTGGGTGTGTCCTAAATATGGCAATAACTTTTGATGGTTCTCTACCCATAGGAACCGTGATAGAGACCACACAAACACCTGGAGTATACATCAGTGACGATTCCTCAGATGGGTTATATATCAGCGATTTATCCTCTATCACGACCCCATTTGACAAAAATGACCGATTTCGCCTTGTCAAATCTGCTTTACTTGTTACAGGAATTGTCCATGACAAGACCCTGATATCCACGGGTCTACTGGTAAAAACTTGGGCTCGTGTACCTCGTGGAAGTGGGCTAGGGACTTCTAGCATCTTACCGGGTACGTGTTTATGGTACATGGTTGTGTTGTGAGTTGGAAAGCAACTCTGCAGCATGTTGTTGCATTGTCTACTACAGAGGCGGAGTATATGGCACTTACGGAAGCTGTTAAGGAAAGCATTTGGCTTAAAGGTCTACTAATCGAGCTGGGAATAAACCTAAGGTCAGTGGTTGTGAATTGTGACAATCAAGGGGCAATTCATCTCTCAAGAAATGCAATGTTTCATGAGAGGACGAAGCATATCAACGTGAGGTATCACTTCATCAGGGAGATCGTGGAATCTAAAGAGATTGAAGTGGCAAAGATAGGCACGGAGGATAATGCAGCTGACACGTTTACAAAGGTGGTTCCAGGTCCGAAGTTCAAGTATTGCATGGAGATACTTGGTGTCGGGGCTAACTAGTCTTGTCACTAAGGTGGAAATTGTTGATTATAGTTTCCAAACTAGTTAGCTTGTCGATTAGGGTAGTTTTCCTTATGTTTATAGCTTTGTATTAGGAAGGTGTATGTGTCGACTAAGGTTTGGGCTCGGGCTTTACTTAGTCGTACGTAGGTATGTTACCGACCCCCTCACCCTATAAAAGGAGGTGAGGGGGTGATGCCTAAGGTACACCGTAGCTTTTATTCTTTCTAAGTAATCGATCGATTAATAAAGTAAATCGTTTGGTTACCTCTTTGTGCATCGTTCTTCTGGGTTTTGGTCGTTGCAACTCTGCGATCTTCTTTAAGGGATCTAGGTTCCGCGTTTCGATCTTCAGGTTTGTTGGTGTCGTTTCCAACACTTTGTTTTTCCATTAATTTGTTTGTATGCAGGTTCGTTTTGCACACCAAGTGATCCAAAAGGTGGTAACTCGTTACCTCCAAAGGGATACCCTCCTAATATCAAGCATGAAACGTCTTGTTGAGCTGGCAAAAATAGGGAGGGAAGCTTTAATGAAAGGCAACATAGACGAGCTAGGAGACATAATGACGGAGACTAGGAGGTTGCACCAGGAAATTGACCCAAACTGCAGTAACGATTTTATGGATAGCCTCTTTGCTTTTGCTGACCGTTATTGTTGTGGGTACAAGCATGCTGGGGCTGGGGGTGGAGGTTTTGTACTACTACTTGCCAAAAATGCCGAAAATGCCCAGCAATTGAATCAGGCCCTTGAAGAAAACGACGAGTTTGATGTTACGGTTTATAACTGGAACGTGTGTTTAGAAAACTAGTGAAACGGTATATCGTTTCATCTGTACGTAGATACTTCATATCCGTGCAGCAGCTTTGTACTGTAATATTGTAAACTTGTAAAAATGTGAACATAAATAAGCGTCCTCTACCTTCGGGGAGGGGGTATAATTGTCTACATCTTACTTTCTCATACCTCGTCATAGAATTGATTAGTTATTGTTGTTGTTGGTAATAAATACAGGATTTCACAGTATCATACTGTCATTTGAAAACTCCAGCACTTCTCAAGAGAGTGTGGACTAATGCAGTATATATGTAAAAGAAGTGGATTTGTAGGAAAGTAGCGATATAAAAGTATAATACGAATGTTTTGACTCGGATTCGAATGATAAGATAATCAGCGGAATCAACAGATGGCGGTCAGATCAATTTTTTATAAAACGATTTCATGAGAACCCCATAAAAACGTTGCAAAGACCATTGATTCACTCGCAATGTCTTGAAACAACGTAGTTTATATACGATCAATCCTTTATACAAACATAATCATATGCTAATATAAGCATACATTTTAAAAGAGGTTTGAGCGCACGGATAGTGTATGTAGGCAATAAAGAGAGTTTTAACACAAAAAACAGTTATAGTATAGGTTTTAAAGTACGACCTAATTCTTTATAATCTGTGACATCCCGAAAATCCTAAGGTGCTACTTCATAGCACATCGTAGAAGTCATAAAAACCGTCCTCGAAATGAGACGTATTGAGTATAAGTTATCATTCGATTAATTCAACATAAAAGTTTTACAAGAGGTTTCCAAAAGTTTTATAGTACATAAACACATTCTCATTTATTTTATCGAATGATTATGTTAATCAAGCAGGCGCTACCTTCTCAAACAAGGATGGTTAATCTGAATAAATCTATGAGGGTCGTCTCGTGAATTTTGAAGCCCTGCGCCTTGTTACATAATATTTTCATTTTTTTGCCGCCTTAAGTCGCCTCATAAAAAAGCCGTGTCATTACACCTCGCGCAAAAACTCAAAACTTGGCCATGTCACCGCGCCACACTTTACGCTGTCAATAACACTCGATTGGTAGTTTATTGGTTTGATCTTTATTGAAATTGTTATTTGATACTATTGTTTTGGTCAAAGGTATTAGGTTTTGATTGTTGGTTTGTTCGAATGATGAGGTCCGGGTTCTTTTAATTGTGTTTATTAGTATTGACATCGCTATTGACATTAGTATAGATTAATATTGGCATTGTTATCGGTATTAGCATTGGTATATATTAGCATTGTCATCGGCATTGGTTTTGGAATTGGTATAAATTGGCATTGTCATTAGCATCGGTATTGGCATCGGCATCGATATTTTGCATTCGCAATGGTATTGGTGTTGGTATTTGGTAAACACGTCTTCGGTTTGTATACTTGTATTGGTTTGAATAAGGAATTGTTTTGTGTTGGTGATTGTGGTGTTATAGTCTTAAATAATCCGACAAGGTTTAAGTAGTTATGTGATCTCGACATCAACAACATGTTTTGGTTTCACTCGGTTTTGGTTTTTTTATCAGCGAGTTAGTAGTTAGTGTTTTGTTCCTATAGTGATATCCAATTGGGATGCAAGCCTCGAACCTTTGCCTTAAAACATGCTTTTATGTAAATGGTTTTTTCTTCCGAATGTTAACTTAGGAAAGCTTAAATACTTCTAAACGACACAAGGATCTAATGAGATCGAAATCCAACTCGAGGAAGAACACTGACCGGAACATAAAGACTATGATTAAGAGAATCATATCGAAAACGTATAGTTAAGGTAAGAATTATATGATTTTAAATTTTGACACTGCCATTAGTTAAATCTTTTCTTCCTTTGTTTTAGCCAAATGTGATGAATACATTAACATGCAGATTTGCCAAATGTTGTATCTGAACTGAATAGGTGCAACACATGTTGTGATTTATCAGTTATCTACTGCATTTTATTTCTAATAGTCCAACGTTTTATTTTAACCTTTTGTCCTTCTGAAACACTGCTGACTATGTCACGAGTTATAAGTTTCGAGTAGAAGTTCACCACATGGCGAATGTTAATCGGGAAGTACGAAAACTAAATGCTTAAGATAAAAATAAACGCTTAAAAAAGTAGAAGTTCACTCCATCGCGGCATGGAACCTGCAGCTTCCTCTTTGAAACGATGGACCTTCACAGAGACCCCCCCCCCCCCCCCCCCCCCCCCCCCAAAATTTTGTGACGAGTAGTGTAAATATTACTAATTCCGTTTTATAGTCATTGTCCACTTTTTTGTTTTGGTATATCTAAAATAATTTGGCCATCCCAAAATAAATGTTCAAATTCTGTCATTGCCGCTTTGCTTCACCTATACCATCATCTTGCTCTTCTTCTTAACCTTGTGCCGCTGCTTTGCTCATACTTCCACGGTTATCATGAAGTAATAAGTACAGAAACCGAGGCAAAGAGGAGAGACCAACCAGTGTGATTAAGACATATATTTACCTAAATCAGTACTGAACAAGATAAAGATAAAGATAAACTTGTTTTCATCATGTAACAAGGTTTTATTACCATTGCATTATATACAATAGGTTTATTCATAATTCCATAAACATATATGCATTCATACACACAACATAAATAAAACCATTTGAAACAAGTGATCAGCTGACAGTCACGGTCTCGCCCCCATTGTCAACCGAAGCCTTGATTGCATCCAGCACGTACTGCGTTTTTCGGCTCAAAGTAGGCCACTTTTTCTCAGGCACCGTACCATCATTCTTGATGCTTTGAACCAACCTCGAGAATTCAGTAACCATAAGAGATTCTTGTGGAAGGTCAGTCGTGATAGTATGCTGACTAGGCACTGGGACCCATCCCGTCACCAAGTCATTAAAACCAGATTCTGTTATTGTTGAAAATGTACACTGCTTCTCTTCAAAAGGGATAGCATAGTCATCTACATGCAAACTACCTTTGCTACCGCTAGCTGATATGCTCATTGTCCGGTTTGCAAGAAATGAGCAATAAAAGGTTGCGACTTTCCCATCTTCCCATTGTAATGCAGCACTACATGACATAATGACTCCGGCTTTGTTGAATACAGTTCCGGGAAGTGCAGTCACGGATTTGGGTAAGTTGAAGTCGTTTGCCCATAGGATTGACCTAACGCAGTACCATCCAGCATCTCCAAGTGCGCCCAAAGCATCAAGGTCGGGTTTTACACGGATATCATTCTCTAGGAAGTCAGGATTCGCAGCAAAGGTAAAGACGGCATTCATCTACAAGAATGCACACAACTATACATGAGTGAATATGGGAAAATGCAACGAGATTAATATACAAATGTCATATCATAACAACACAAGAAACTCATAGCACGAAATGCAAGAATCAAACATAAGAAAAGAAAATTTTCATGTAAGAGTGTTCAGGTCCCTGGACAGTGTAGGGATGTCAAATGGGTTTACCCGAACCGGATAAGGCCTTCTAGAGTCGGGTTGATTCGTGTCCAACTTCGGCTTAAGGTCTTGATTAGTTCGTCAACGGACTGACCAGATTAACTATAATGACCTATTAAAAGTTATATAACTTTTGAACTAAACTAAATCGCTTTTGTCTAGTTTATTAGTCACGGTTCTAAATTACTAAGCTTGTCACATAATATATGATGGAAGTGCATCTTCAAATTTGGTTATGGTGCTTTGCATCTTTGCATCAGTAGGTTAATCTTCTGGTTTGTTTTTTGGCTGCTACGTGACGCAAAACTAAAACTGCTAACCAGGTAAGCACCATCAAAGAAATTTATTCGCTCATTCTTTTTCTTTACTAGTCTTTTCTCCCGTTTGATTTTTGTTACCTTAATAATACAACTCGAGAACAAAGTGTAAGAATCTAAAAACAAGCAATATATAAAAAAATATACCCATTTCAATTCACCGAACATATCAGCATCACTCAAAAACTCCTTCATCTTAGTAGTTCTAGGATGATGCATCCACATAGTAGAATCCATCAACTGAACACCATTTTTGTCACACACATCCACTATCACATCAAACTCACCAGCATTCAACCAACAGGCTTTTCAAGCAACACATGTTTCTTTTTCTCGGCAGCAGCAACAGCCCACTGCACATGCATACTAGTTGGCAAAGGAATATACACAGCGTCCACGTTCGGGTCGTTTAATACTTCCTCGTACGTGCCGTATAGTTTGACAGAGGGTGGGATGTTGTTGTTGGCTGCGAACAACGTGGCTTTTTCTAAAGAGCGGCTGCCTATGGCGTAGAAAGTGGCGTTTGGTGAGAGTGTTATGGCACGTGAGACTTTGCGTGTTATTTCTGCGCATCCTAGGACTCCGAAACGGATCTTTTGGGTGTCTGATGACATTTTTTGAGGTTGTTGTTTTGGAAGTGTGTTAGTTTATCTCCAAATGAAGTGATTGTGGATATGGTGATTATAGAATGAAATATGCTGATATTTATACCAATTACTTCACACACACAGATAATTAAGCTCCTTTTACTATTATGCCCCTCAACACTATTTTTTGTATACATCCAATTTTTGTAAGTATTTTGGTTAGCAACTTTTAAGACTAACAACATACTAACGTTACCAGAGTCCTTAGGCTAGGGCTCTCGTCTAACCTATCTATTGACGCCGCATTACCAGCATCCTTAGCAATACTCATTTTGACCTGTTACGATGTTACCTAATAACTTGACCTTTTATTTTAAGACTAAACGACCCTGCATCCTTTAATGATATGATAGATGAGTTGCATATTGACACACGTTCAATGCCATATGAGTCTTCTGCGTTTATTACATTGCATCCTTTCTTATGCAATACCTCCTTCAAGAGTCATTGCAATTTGGAGCTGCTCCATTGTCATATGATGATTCGGATTTATCAGCTGATGACTTAGCCGATCAGGGTGCTGATGTTTCGAAAAAACAAGTAATTGCTCTATTCGCTTCCGTGATCATGCATTTCCATAGCATTTGAGTAAGATAAACTTCATAAACCTGTTAATAACATTAGCTCTATTCGCTTCAGTAATGTGCTTAGCGGTAACGCCGGGTGCTTATGTACTTACCTTATTCGCTGTAAGCGGCTTCTTATGAACCTCACACGATAATCATTGGCATAACATTAGCTCTAGATTATGGCGTTTTGATCATCTCTTTTGGTGAACAAATAATATATACAAAAATATGCCTGCCACCCCATTAACAATCTTTAAAATTTACACATCCACTTAAACACAATCCTCAGTATATCCAATGCATGGCACAGGTTCGACCATTTGCCTAAATCAAACTTGATAACAAACCTTTCGCTTTGAATGCTCATGTACCCACATTTCCACGTCTTTCTCTATCAAATTATCAGTGACTCACCCCGATCTGGAAACTCTTTTTTCTTTTCTTTCACTACAAGAAAAACCACCTATAGTGACAGAACCGAATTCGTCACTGACAATATAGAAATTCGTCACTAAGTCACTTAGTGACCAAAATAAAAGTCGTCACCAGTCGTCACTATAGCTGCGTCACTAATTTGTTAGTGATCGATTATATTTCGTCACTGATCTGTGACGAATATAATGGTCACTGTCTATCCCAGTTAGTGACGAGCAAATTCGTCACAAATAGCAAAGTGACGAAAAAATCGTCACTCCTATATGCTATTAATGACGAGAAAGTAGTCACAGACCGTGGAATTAGAGACCAAAAAATGGTCACTAATTATAAACATATAACAAAAAAATATCTGGAACTAAAACATTCGTTTCACTGCATAATTACTTTTGCAAACAAACTCAAATCTAGAAATCTCTACAGAAATACAAATACGATCACAAAACACGTAGTATTGTTGTAACTAGACCTAAAAAGACACCTTTGCCCATGGTCAACATACAGGGTCGAGTATGTTATTCAGGTTTGATCACAAAACACATAGTATTGTTGCAACTGGGCCTAAATAGAAACCTTCTGTACCCACGCTCACGTCCAGGAGTCGAGTTCGTGATTCAGGTTCGATCTACAAATGCATATAATTAGTATATGAAGATTCATGGAGATGATTTCGTTATACATGGAAATAAACAGTTTGCCGATAGGGTTATAGATTTTAAGCATCCTAAACATTGAGGAGTTGGCATATATTGACTCCTAGGGTGGTTAAGTCAAGTAAATTGTACAAGTTGCAATGAGAATTTGGCACGTACCTCATATCAGAAACGGAAAAAGTATGTCCACTGATACATGTTTATCACCTTATATGTTTTCACACATACATACACCTGCAAAGTGGTTAATAAAAGAACCATTTTTCAATTTAACAGAAGTTACAAAAAACGAGCCACAAACCTGTAAGTACTCCAAGAATGAATCAACTTGCTGACGAAAATTAGGCCCTAGAACAAGATCGAGCAACAAGCAAACACTATCAAGATCTAAGGTCTCCCGTTAATCTTCTGAGATACATAAAAAAAATACATATACATCGTAAACATTTAGTGTAACATTTTCCGTTTTGATGTAAAAAAATAGGCAATATTTTGCAATAGCGTACCTTGGCATATCATAAGGAACTGATAACATGCAAGCTAGTGCAAGAACACGACCACGTATAAAAGCAATTGAAGGACCACCAGTTGCGTTTCTGCAGGTAGAAAACAATATAATTACTGAATGACCCATTCAAACAGTTTTAAACTGTCGAAACATATTAAAAAAAGGTGATTACCAAAACAGACCATCATAAAAATAGATGAGACCAACCTTTGTTTTCTTCTCTTTTGAAGCTTCGTCACCTCACTCTAAGCTCGTTCACGTAAGAAACATTATATGCCTTATAATGTTTCCACTTGCACAATACTAAGAAACGTTAAGCGTGGGTTTGCATTTGCGCATCTAATTTGTTTTCTCTATTTTTGTTGACAACTTATTTGATTTTGGAGTGTCTAATACATCACTATTATCAATTGTGAATGATCTTTGGTGAAGGTTTCCTAATCCTCATTTTTAGTACCTATTTGACGATTATTAGTGTTATCAAGCGTTAGAGATTTTAACTTACATAAACTGAGAAAGATAAAACAATGAATACAAGACACTTCAAGTTTATTGCATCTTTTACACTGTAGGAAGTGATGAACTCTGAAAAGGAAGGAGACACGGAACAATGAAAGCTTTTCACATAATGCAGTATGTAGGTTACTAGACTTAGCAATATGAACGGGTTAGGTAACAAGTCAAAATGGGCTAGATCTTGCTACCGATTTCGATCCAACTGAAGAGTCAAAATAATAGTTCCCTGGTTTCATGTTAATGACACTACGGTACAGGTTAACCATAGTTAAATCAGAAATTTCACCTCATTGCTTTCCGGGGCACATGGCCGACCAACACCATCTAGTAAATCCTCAGGAAAGAAACAGCGAGTGACATGAACCCACTTCTTGGCCGGTCTTGCCATCTCCCACATGGCCTGCAGAATACACATTCTTATATGAATACAGATAGTGCCCAAGGTTTTTAATTAATATACATAATCTTATTAAGTTGTTAAATTATGAGTCAAGCTTGGTTTCTGGTGCTGCAAGTCACAAACATAATTACCTCGTAATTTATGTGGCGTTTCCCATCAAGCTCGATTTCTGGTGCTGCAAGAGCTGCAGGTGCAGTTCTACAAACCAACAATCTTTCCATTAGACCTTAATTTGAAATTATTCCTCTTCAAAACATTTAAAAATAATAATCAAAATACCTGGAGTACTTTTGTGCCACTAGCTTTCTGCTTATCACACTTCACAACTTTTGGTCCTCCACTCATTTCAGCTAAACTTCCAGCAGATGCTCCCATTTTCTTGTTACCTTTAGAATCTGTTACTGTGACAAATGTGTTGTTACGCATAACATGGACGATATCTGCATTTTGTTCCAACCCAGATCGATAATTTTCATTTTGATTATCTCTTGTGATTCCCCTTAATAAATTCACATTCCTGCCTTCAGATGAGCCAAAACCCCTCCCTATTGGGGGCTGGGGTCCTATCTATGTCAGTCAATCTCTTGCTCAAACCTTCAAAGAAGCCAGGAGTTGGCCCTGTGTTAATGGGTGGTTGTGTCCTATTTGTATTATTCATTCTTCTACCCAAACCCCCGAAGAGTCCAGGTTTATTCTCTGTCTCAGTAGGCCCGTTGTTGAAACCTCTCTCAAACTCATTTGGACCAGCCGAATGTATAGAATATGCTTGAGCATAACCAAATTTCATGCCCAAACTTCCCAAGAACTTGGGCATAGCATTATGAAGAACACGAGTTAAACCTGCACGGAGTCCTGAAGTTCCTGCAAAAGCGCATATTGTTTGTAAATGCAAAGAAGGAAAAAAGTAGATAGCCAGGGGCATTTTAGTCAGCCTTTTGAAAGTGACTAAATAATCATAACAAAATATGCAAGTGTAAGAAAAGGGGACTTGTAAATATAAGATAATTCAGATTGTTTACAAATTATAACATATAAAATCCCTAAAGTCAACATTTTACTGAACCGTGTAAAGATTGTTGGTAAAAGAGCCATAAAGCATCTCAGATGAAGTTGCAAAGGGTTATACGAGTAACTCTATAATCCCATATATGGATGGACAGCTGCAATGCACTACCATGTATGTAATAGGCCTAGGTCTACAAACTTTAGGGTATATGTTGCATCTCCAGGTGAACCTAATGACGTTAAACTTTAAGATATTCAATTAAAGATGTTGCAGAAGATACATGATCATGATCAGCTAACAGCTACATGTCCATCAAATATTGCGCAACATCATATGTAATATCTTGTCTAATATTTTCGGAAAGAATTATCTGATGTGACCTTTAGACCAAGTGTGTCTGATATAGGCCTAGGTCCACAAACTTTAAACATGAGATCTAATCAATGACCTTAAATACAAGAAGAATCATATAACCTAATCTTAATTAATGTCGATATAATTTTAATAGCCGACCGTATATATATATATCTGAAAACTCTTGCGTGCTCAGTCAACATACTCAGTAAATACTTGTGCATTAAATATAAGCGACTATAGGAAGAAATTTATAACCTTATTTATAAGTATAGTAATTTTGACCCATTTACTTTGATGGGTCAAAGCTTATAAGGGAACGTGAAAAAAGTCCTGCAACCTCACATTTCATTTTGTTGAAGCAAAATATAATCACTGAGAGTATAAGTATATAGGACGGTTAATCCTATATATTATTATAAGAAATATTAGGAGCAATAAGTGCTTCTCGTCTGATTCAGGATAAAGGAGAAGCTGCAGCATCAAAGGGTCATATATGAGCTATAATTGACATATTAGTTTGAAACAAGTATATATGCATAAGTACGATAGACATACCTCTTCTCTAATAAATGGTGGCAAAAAGTAGAATAACGTGATGCCCACGGTGACAGTTGTGATGATCTTTTATCGATAGGAAGACCTTTTCGAAGAAATCGATGAATTTCCTGAAATCACGAGATTTAATGGCATAGCTCAGGCAAAAATATTACTATCATTTGTAGATTAATAAATAGACTCGCAAAGTCTTCTTAGACAGTAGTCACCTGGAAAAGTGCATAAACATCAGGAATGTTTTCTATAAGTCCCTCTGGGATTAAGATTACACCGTGATATTTTTCTGTCCAGATAATCAAATTTTCAAATCAGTTTTATCGTAGTCGCGTTGACAATAACAGAATTCCAGAATTACTTCCGTCATATACCTTTTTCTTCCCTACCTTGCACGGCATCACATATTTGTTTTGTTAAGTCGAAGATGGTTAATTTGGACGCAACAACATCTTCCCCAAGAATAACCTAGAAGATACGCTTAGAGAATTAAAATATGTTCAAATTTAGTATAAACGTTAATATCTGATAGGCAAGAATGTGCACCATGTTAGGATGTGACTGCAAACTGCATTCCAAGGCAACGTGAGAGGCCTTCTGACCCATGAGCCGAACAAAATAATAGTACTGAAAATAATAGAGATATTTCGATATTGGTGAAGATAACAAGTATTAACAAGTAACACAATCATCTAACAAGGTATTTTGGTATTACCTTCTCAGCTGAGAAAGCATCTGTGCAGAGGTTGCTGATGAGCTGTGAGCCAACCTAAACAAAAAAATAAGCAAGGTCTAGTTCCTAATTTGGTAATGTAAGCTGTTGGGAAAATAGTATACTTTTCATATTTTAGAAGCCGTAAGTCATATAAAGCTTTTAAGACCGTAGCATACATACCTTGCAGACCGTGTCGAAACCAACATTAGCTTCGACAAATTGGTTCTTTAGATCTCCATTCAATGTAACAGGTACTCCCATCACCTGAAAGTTTGTATAAAAAACTTCATACATTAAGTTCACGTATTCATTAAAACACAACATTATAATCAGTTTATCTCACAACTTCATAAAATACACAATAATCTTTTAAAAAGTCAGTATCAGTTTATCCATTGACTCAAAAATTCGCAGAAACTATCCTATCTAAGCCACAAAGTCTCTATATATATCTTGCCAGTCAGCTACATAAATAGCAACCATTCTATAGAACTTGGCTCTAAAAGACTCCCACACCTGGTATTTGTTAATTTGTAATGATTTATAAAACACCTTACAACTTCCTGAGCATCCGTAATTGCTCTCGAGTTAAGAATGTATTCATCACTCTTTATTCCAAACAAGTGAATATGTTTAAGTCAGATTCTTTACCTTGTCTATGACTGATCCCTTTCACAAACACGGACACCGTGTTACCATCCATCACCACCCACACCTAAATGTTATCTTTTTTACCGTATCCCATTTTGAACTACATTACCTAACCCAATAAGCCACGCGCCGAGCCCAATGACCAACTTAAGCTTATTTGTGGGTGTTTGCTTAAGCTTGGGGCTTATGAGCTTATCTGATGTTGGCTAAGCTTAGGGGTTGTTTGTTTCGGCTTATAAGTGGGCTTGTGAGCTTATTGAGTTTTGGTTATATTTCATAAGCCCCAATATTCTAGCTTATTTTAAGAGTTGTTGGCTTATATAAGTTTTATTACGATAAATTTATATAAGCGCTATTTGGGCATGTGTAATGTCAACGATTTAAACATGCCATAAAGATCAAAGGTACTAACCTTCGCCATTGTATCTCGCATGAAGTCATATTCAAACCGTTTTAACTGGAGTTGAAGAACAGGGGGGAAATCAATGAACAGAACACCCTTCTTTGCATCCTATGACAACCATGTCGATGCATAATGAGAAACCAGAAGAAGAAAATCTAGATAACCCTCTATATAAGCATATCATCAGTCCAAGCAAAGGAGCAAAGTCAAACTCTAGCCAAAATATTACATAAAAGAAAGTTTATACCCCTTCCTGTGGGTAAAGTTTTTTATAGCGCTATTAAACTGATTTAAAAGCTTTTTAGAGTGCACTATGAGTTGTAACCTAAAGTTTATAAAGTCCACTTATGAACAGGCAGTTCTTTAACAAAAATTTCAAGTTCCTTTACATTCCTGATCAAGTATTTCACAGCTGTCTAGCAGTACTGAGAACAGTCGGGCTTTGACAAGCCCTGCTGCGTCACACACATGTAATGAGATGTAAATAAATGTTAGATGTCATGAGAAATGAGTCCAACCTGTAATCCATGTTGTTCAGCATGATATCTATTATCACTTTCAAGTCGTTCCACTTCAACATATTTGTCAAAAGAAGCATACACATCGCGACATCCTTCGACATCGAGCTGAAGGTCTGACACAAGATATATGAGTTCATAAAAAAACTATTATCAACACAAAACATTGTCTTTCTTACACATATACTTACCATAGAACGATTCCTTTCTTATTGACTTATAGTCCACATTAATGCATTCGATATAGTTCATATCATTTCCTTCAAACAAATGTTGAATTGTCCCCTCTACAACAGTTCCCTGTGCCACCAAAAGGATATATCATGTCATAATCAGTTACGATCAAGATGTAACAGCATTCATTGTTGGTATTGAAAATCCCTATACCTTCATTTTGTCTTCAAGCTTCTCGTAGAGTACCCCCTATTGAGTTCTTGAACATCATGTTGCATAAACGACTCGTATGAGTCCCACCCAAAAAATTTGGTCAGCTCTTTTGTGGCGAAACTAGTCTCATTGTACTGAAGCTTATAGAATAAACTCTGCAAGGCCAGAGGAATGTCATTCTCTGTTGTCGGCATATGATACACAGCCTGATTTAAAAGCTTATTTTAGTAACTTATTATGCTTATTTTAAAACTTATATGCTTATATACACTTATTATGTCATAATAAGCTTATATTAGTAACTTTTAAAATAAGCTTATAAACACAAGCGGAAACCACATAATCTAATTAAACCCATAAACTAGGCTTAACAAACAGCCCCGAAAACAATGACTAAATGTCCATAAGCTAAAACAGTAGCTTATGTTTCATAAGCTTGTTTTTAGGCTAATTTTGAAAATTATAAGTTTAAATAAGCTTATTATGCCATAACAAACTTATACAACATCCATAAGTTTCAAAATAAGCCTAAAAAGAAGCCTACAAAAAACAAGCTTAAACAAACACCCCCTAATCCACAAAAACAACAACTACCTGTCCATAAGCTAACACAGTCCCATTATATCCACGAAACAGCGCATCAAGAAGCGGCGCGACACAATCATAAAAAATCCTACTAGGCGTACACCCCGTGCTACCATACACATAATCAACAGTAAACGAATGCGCACCAATTTGCACCTAATCAGTTAACATAATAGTAATTACATAATAAGTAGGGTTAGAACGTAAAATCAGTACTAAAATTAGGGTTAGGGTTTATACCTGAGGTTCACCAGGACTGACGCTGATACAATCGGAGTATCTTTGACGAGTAGATCTGGCGTTACTCGTGCTGCGGTGAAGCCGTCGGAGTATGCAGCGGTTGGTGGTGGAAGTTGCTGTGGTTTACCGGTGAAGCCGTCGGAGTATGCGGCGGTTGGTGGTGGAAGTTGCTGTGGTTTACCGGTGAAGCCGTCGGAGTATGCGGCGGTTGGTGGTGGAAGTTGCTATGGTTTACCGGTGAAGCCGTCGGAGTATGCGGCGGTTGGTGGTGGAAGTTGCTGTGGTTTACCGGTGAAGCCGTCGGAGTATGCGGCGGTTGGTGGTTGAAGTTGCTGTGGTTTACCGGTGAAGCCGTCGGAGTATGCGGCGGTTGGTGGTGGAAGTTGCTATGGTTTACCGGTGAAGCCGTCGGAGTATGCGGCGGTTGGTGGTGGAAGTTGCTGTGGTTTACCGGTGAAGCCGTCGGAGTATGCGGCGGTTGGTGGTTGAAGTTGTCGTGGTTTACCGGTGAAGCCGTCGGAGTATGCGGCGGTTGGTGGTGGAAGTTGCTATGGTTTACCGGTGAAGCCGTCGGAGTATGCGGCGGTTGGTGGTGGAAGTTGCTGTGGTTTACCGGTGAAGCCGTCGGAGTATGCGGCGGTTGGTGGTGGAAGTTGCTATGGTTTACCGGTGAAGCCGTCGGAGTATGCGGCGGTTGGTGGTGGAAGTTGCTGTGGTTTACCGGTGAAGCCGTCGGAGTATGCGGCGGTTGGTGGTGGAAGTTGCTGTGGTTTACCGGTGAAGCCGTCGGAGTATGCGGCGGTTGGTGGTGGAAGTTGCTATGGTTTACCGGTGAAGCCGTCGGAGTATGCGGCGGTTGGTGGTGGAAGTTGCTGTGGTTTACCGGTGAAGCCGTCGGAGTATGCGGCGGTTGGTGGTTGAAGTTGCTGTGGTTTACCGGTGAAGCCGTCGGAGTATGCGGCGGTTGGTGGTTGAAGTTGTCGTGGTTTACCGGTGAAGCCGTCGGAGTATGCGGCGGTTGGTGGTGGAAGTTGCTATGGTTTACCGGTGAAGCCGTCGGAGTATGCGGCGGTTGGTGGTGGAAGTTGCTGTGGTTTACCGGTGAAGCCGTCGGAGTATGCGGCGGTTGGTGGTGGAAGTTGCTATGGTTTACCGGTGAAGCCGTCGGAGTATGCGGCGGTTGGTGGTGGAAGTTGCTGTGGTTTACCGGTGAAGCCGTCGGAGTATGCGGCGGTTGGTGGTGGAAGTTGCTGTGGTTTACCGGTGAAGCCGTCGGAGTATGCGGCGGTTGGTGGTTGAAGTTGCTGTGGTTTACCGGTGAAGCCGTCGGAGTATGCGGCGGTTGGTGGTTGAAGTTGTCGTGGTTTACCGGTGAAGCCGTCGGAGTATGCGGCGGTTGGTGGTGGAAGTTGCTATGGTTTACCGGTGAAGCCGTCGGAGTATGCGGCGGTTGGTGGTGGAAGTTGCTGTGGTTTACCGGTGAAGCCGTCGGAGTATGCGGCGGTTGGTGGTGGAAGTTGCTGTGGTTTACCGGTGAAGCCGTCGGAGTATGCGGCGGTTGGTGGTGGAAGTTGCTATGGTTTACCGGTGAAGCCGTCGGAGTATGCGGCGGTTGGTGGTGGAAGTTGCTGTGGTTTACCGGTGAAGCCGTCGGAGTATGCGGCGGTTGGTGGTTGAAGTTGTCGTGGTTTACCGGTGAAGCCGTCGGAGTATGCGGCGGTTGGTGGTGGAAGTTGCTATGGTTTACCGGTGAAGCCGTCGGAGTATGCGGCGGTTGGTGGTGGAAGTTGCTGTGGTTTACCGGTGAAGCCGTCGGAGTATGCGGCGGTTGGTGGTGGAAGTTGCTATGGTTTACCGGTGAAGCCGTCGGAGTATGCGGCGGTTGGTGGTGGAAGTTGCTGTGGTTTACCGGTGAAGCCGTCGGAGTATGCGGCGGTTGGTGGTGGAAGTTGCTGTGGTTTACCGGTGAAGCCGTCGGAGTATGCGGCGGTTGGTGGTGGAAGTTGCTATGGTTTACCGGTGAAGCCGTCGGAGTATGCGGCGGTTGGTGGTGGAAGTTGCTGTGGTTTACCGGTGAAGCCGTCGGAGTATGCGGCGGTTGGTGGTGGAAGTTGCTGTGGTTTACCGGTGAAGCCGTCGGAGTATGCGGCGGTTGGTGGTGGAAGTTGCTATGGTTTACCGGTGAAGCCGTCGGAGTATGCGGCGGTTGGTGGTGGAAGTTGCTGTGGTTTACCGGTGAAGCCGTCGGAGTATGCGGCGGTTGGTGGTGGAAGTTGCTGTGGTTTACCGGTGAAGCCGTCGGAGTATGCGGCGGTTGGTGGTGGAAGTTGCTATGGTTTACCGGTGAAGCCGTCGGAGTATGCGGCGGTTGGTGGTGGAAGTTGCTGTGGTTTACCGGTGAAGCCGTCGGAGTATGCGGCGGTTGGTGGTTGAAGTTGCTGTGGTTTACCGGTGAAGCCGTCGGAGTATGCGGCGGTTGGTGGTTGAAGTTGTCGTGGTTTACCGGTGAAGCCGTCGGAGTATGCGGCGGTTGGTGGTGGAAGTTGCTATGGTTTACCGGTGAAGCCGTCGGAGTATGCGGCGGTTGGTGGTGGAAGTTGCTGTGGTTTACCGGTGAAGCCGTCGGAGTATGCGGCGGTTGGTGGTGGAAGTTGCTGTGGTTTACCGGTGAAGCCGTCGGAGTATGCGGCGGTTGGTGGTGGAAGTTGCTATGGTTTACCGGTGAAGCCGTCGGAGTATGCGGCGGTTGGTGGTGGAAGTTGCTGTGGTTTACCGGTGAAGCCGTCGGAGTATGCGGCGGTTGGTGGTTGAAGTTGTCGTGGTTTACCGGTGAAGCCGTCGGAGTATGCGGCGGTTGGTGGTGGAAGTTGCTATGGTTTACCGGTGAAGCCGTCGGAGTATGCGGCGGTTGGTGGTGGAAGTTGCTGTGGTTTACCGGTGAAGCCGTCGGAGTATGCGGCGGTTGGTGGTGGAAGTTGCTATGGTTTACCGGTGAAGCCGTCGGAGTATGCGGCGGTTGGTGGTGGAAGTTGCTGTGGTTTACCGGTGAAGCCGTCGGAGTATGCGGCGGTTGGTGGTGGAAGTTGCTGTGGTTTACCGGTGAAGCCGTCGGAGTATGCGGCGGTTGGTGGTGGAAGTTGCTATGGTTTACCGGTGAAGCCGTCGGAGTATGCGGCGGTTGGTGGTGGAAGTTGCTGTGGTTTACCGGTGAAGCCGTCGGAGTATGCGGCGGTTGGTGGTGGAAGTTGCTGTGGTTTACCGGTGAAGCCGTCGGAGTATGCGGCGGTTGGTGGTGGAAGTTGCTGTGGTTTACCGGTGAAGCCGTCGGAGTATGCGGCGGTTGGTGGTGGAAGTTGCTATGGTTTACCGGTGAAGCCGTCGGAGTATGCGGCGGTTGGTGGTGGAAGTTGCTGTGGTTTACCGGTGAAGCCGTCGGAGTATGCGGCGGTTGGTGGTGGAAGTTGCTGTGGTTTACCGGTGAAGCCGTCGGAGTATGCGGCGGTTGGTGGTGGAAGTTGCTATGGTTTACCGGTGAAGCCGTCGGAGTATGCGGCGGTTGGTGGTGGAAGTTGCTGTGGTTTACCGGTGAAGCCGTCGGAGTATGCGGCGGTTGGTGGTTGAAGTTGTCGTGGTTTACCGGTGAAGTAGAGAGAGGAGAGCATGAAGAAGAAGAACTAAAAAGTCATACTCGTTTATTTAGATCTGGTGTTTTGTTCAACTAAACCGGGCTGGGTTTTTTTCATGGGCTATTTATTTCATCTAAATTGGGCTTTCTTTTGGCCCGGTTATATATTTCTAGGTCAAGTTATAAAATGAAAATATTTTTAAGTTTTTTGATATATAAGTTTTTTTTCTTTTTATATATGCTAAAGGAAGAATGGCTGGGAAAAAAAATTTACAACTTAACAATTTTTTTCGTAATGCATGTATTTTTACGTGTAACGTATGATATTGTTTACAAACTGTGAATTTGCAAGTTTTAGTAACTATATATGTAAATGTATTTATTTTTAATCATTTTATAAAATTGGCAAAAATAGTGATCAAATTTTCGTCACTAGTCGTTTAATGACCAAATATTTCGTCATTGCTTTTGAACAAAAATACATAATTTAGTGACTACATAGTGACCACTTATAAGTTTCGTCACTGACTTCGTACTAGTGACGAAAAATAATGACCAAAAATTCATATGGTCATTATTTAGTGACGAAATAAAAAAGTGGTCACTCAATTTTCGTCACTAAAGCCCTTTTTTCTTGTAGTGTTTTTGGAGGGGTTTAACTCACACCTATTTGGTCCTTTAATTACATTGTCTATTTTTAGTATCTATGAAAACAGTACCGGATTTTTTAATTTTTATTTAAGAACGGTGATTTTTAACCATTTAGTTGAGAAGCTTTTCAGACGTTATGGTGTATCGCTGGAACGCAAGCCCTTTGGCAAAACTAGCAGTTAGTCGTAACGGCAAACAGTAGTAGTTAGTTGTAAGCAATGTTAGTTGTTGTTTTGTTTTTTTTCCTTTCCCAAAAAATTAGTAACATTTATTTGTTGTGTTTTTAAGAAAAAAACAAAACGCCGTGGCGAAAGAGCTTGTAATACTAACTATGGACAGAATCTTATGTTTTCTGATAAGCAAACGTTGCATAAATTATGATTGTTTATAGGATCTTTCTGTGTTGGACATGTTTCAATGTTTATTGGATCTTTCTGTATTGGACAGAATCTTATATCAACCGAAGTCTTAACTGCATCCAGCACATACTGCGTTTCTCGGCTCAAGGTAGGACACTTTTTCTAAGACACGGTACCATCATTCTTGATGCATTTAACCAGGGTTGAGAATTCGGTAACCATAAGAGCTTCTTGTGCAAGTTCTGTCATGATAGTATGCTAACTATGCATGGGACCCATCCCGTCATCAACTCAGTAAACCCAGATTCGGTTAATGTTGAAAATTAAAACTGCTTTTCTTCAAAAGGGATAGCATAGTCATCTATATGCAAATTACCTTTGGTACCGCAAGCTGTTATGCTCGTTGTCCGGTTTGCAAGAAATGAGCAATGAAAGGTTGCGACTTTTCCATCTTCCCGTTAATGCAGAACCAAATGACATATGACTCCAGTTTTGTTGAATATAGTTCCAGGAACTGCAGTCACGGATTTGGGTAAGTTGAAATTGGCCGCCCATAGGATTGACCTAGCACAGTACCATCCAGCATCTCCAAGTGCGCCTAAATCATCAAGGTCGCGTTTTACACCGATATCATTCTCTAGGAAGTCAGGATCAGCAGAAAAGGTAAAGATGGCATTCAAATACAAGAATACACCCAACTATCAGTCTCACATGAGCGAATATGGGAAAATACTATGAGATTAGTATTCAAATGTCAAATTACAACTATATCAAATTACGCCATATTACAGCAAACTAAACGGCCGTCAATGTTTAAACAAAACTAGCTTTCTTAATTCCAACTCTATGTATGAACCACATCTTATTCTCGCAAATTAAATTCTTATTAATATCTTCCCAAGAAATTAGGAAGATGATTTGTACGACACTTTTGTAAGGCTGAATTGAATGAAAATGTGAAACAAAATATGCCTGCCACCAGATTAACAATCTTTGAAATTACACATCCACTTAAACCCAATCCTCAATGCATGCCACAGGTTCGACCATTTCCCTAAATTAAACTTGATAACAAACCTTTGGCTTTGAACGCTCTAATGCCACGTCTTTTTCTATCAAATTGTTGGTGATCGAGTAGTTTGTAGTCTGTAACTCACCCAGATCTGGAATCTCTTTTTTCTTTTTCTTTTTGGAATTGCTTCATTATATCAAGTATTGTGCACACTTGTTCGTAGCCATCGTTTGAGCTCCTGTCTTTTGTGTAACATTTTATATGAGCTAAACATAATTAAACCTTCCGAGTAGAAATCATGGTAAAACATAGAGCCACAAGATACTAACCTTCAATTATCAATATTCGCTGGAGTATTGTCGATATTCTCCATGACGATTTGGTGATCCCATCCCTTATTCCATTAAATATATCAAAGCTGCAAAATAAAATGAAAAATTTAATCCCGGCACACTGCAGCAAACAATTCCAGTGATACGTTTCTCCATTACAGTACTTCCTTTACATATTTCTCCATAAACAAATACAAAAATATTTGTAATCAGATTTTAGTGGGAACATTCCAACTTTACACCCTGATAAGGCGATAAGCTTTTAAAGATTGAATGAACATATTTTTCTACCATAAAAGTTGGGACAAAACTGAACATGCATATAAGGATAAATAAAATTACTTACCCCAATTTTAACCCAAGTTTAGGGACCTTTATTTTCAAAAACAATTGACTACTCATACGCGTTTCATAATTTAAGTAGCAGTAATCGGTTTCAAAAAGCCGAGAGTTAACCTATCATCCACACATCTGAAGAGGCTTTCTTTGTAATCATTTCTATGCATATGTTTGAAGGAATAATCTGATGGTTTATAGAGTTCATAACAATTATTTAAAACCCTAATATGGATCAAAGAGCGCATAGCGGAAGCGATTAACAAGATCATCAATTTAACACAATTATATTAATCAAGATTAGGGTTACATACCTTTATCCTAGCAAGATCCACAAGACGACGGAGCAAACGGCAACTAGGGTTTATCACGAACACCACCAAGAATATAGTCTAAAGTAAGACTATATCACGTTCTTGTACACACGTGATACGGCGAGTTAACCGTGAGTCTAGCACGAACAAATCGAGCTTCCAAGCCTACGGAAAATCTACCCAACAACCCTAGAGAGGGGCTAGGACTAGATCTAGAATAGCTTTATTGAAAATCAAAGAAGAACCCTAATTAGGGGTGTTTGGCCGGCGGCTAAAGCAAGAGAAAAGAGAGATGTGGAGTGAAAAATTATGAGGCATTAAGTTTGTTTATATACACCTTGGAAAACTTCTCTTCCAAGGTTAAACAAGATAAAGCCACAAAATCTTTTCTCCTTATCTTTGTCTCCTCTATTTAGGCCGGATATATACATGCTCCATAAGAGGTTTCCGGAACTTTTCCGACTCCTTCTTTTAGCTTCTTTAACCTTCTATAACGGTCGTTTAATACTTAACTTTTAATTAGTTAACGATCGTTAGCTACGGTTTGATTTAATAAATATAATAAATATATTTAATAAATAAATAAATTAACTCTTCACGTAATGCGTGCAATCCCGTGATCTCGAGTTCGATCCTATCTCACGACAATCGATTTTTAAGTCCATAAACTTTCAGCTCCCACTTGGACAAAATTCGAATATCGTGATCACATTGATTAGCGTCTAGTTACACTAACAATGTCACTAGTACAACTCGAGTAAGGCCTCCTGGACAAGAACCTTTTAATGATTATATCATTATTATTATCCTTTCATTTCAAATACATTGTTAATAAGGATATGGATCTTAGTCATTCCTTCATTAACTATTCTGTTTCTCGTTTACGGATATAGCAAGATCACCAAAACAAATTTGGGTGCGGCCGCACAAATATCTTTCTACTCCCCCGAGGGGCCCAGCTGTATTATACTTCAAAATAAATTTTAAAGGAAACGAATCCCATTTTGACTACAAGCAAAACTTATGAATTTTGCAACACTTCCGGAAATAATCCTTATAGCTACCAGTTACGTTTAGCGTTAGATTATTCCACAGAAATGCACTAGATCCACGACAGTTTCCTGGTATCTCGGGTCTAAGGATAACTATTTATGATTTACTTGATGACAAAGATCCATAAAGTAAAATCATATAGTTGGGATAAGTCCAATATTTGATCCATCAAATATCATCCAAAATTGACCAATATACTTTCAAGTATACTCAGTCACTATTTTGAATTGTCTTAGTTTAATAATATTCCCATATTATTAATCGATAACGGACATTTAGAAACATCATAATGCTCATGGATTAAAACATGTAAAATATGATACAAAATCAAATAACAGAAAATAAACGAAATCCAATCTTTATTTCATCAATTCAATAATGTCTTACATCCTTTATCCAAATACTAAAAAATAGATCAATGCATAAAACTGGTACATGCATCATGCCTCTAGTAATGACATTCATACTTGTTTGGCAAAGCATAAAATAACCAATCTTGACCTATTGAAATTTTGAGAATACTTTCTTCAAGAATTCAATTCATTGAAACTCTTGTACATGTGCATTCAAATAATTTGATATTGCCACATAGTATCAAAATTGTGAAACATCCTTGATCACCAATTTCCTAAACTTCCAAAACACATTTGAAGTTTCAAAGTATTCTAATTCCTTAATGTATAATGCAACTTTAATCAACATGTCATCTCCAAAAGATCTCATGACTAATATTGAGTGTTACCTCAATTATATCTTTTCAAGTTTTACAACTTGCCATAAAAGATATAAATACATTACCTTTAATATCTATTATGTAATGTTTGATTCCAACCAAAACCTTCAAAGTTTGTTGGCTATGATAATTTGCACAACGATTGACAAATTATTCATCTATAGAATATGGAAGCCGATCCAAGATTTAGGATGTTATTCTATTTCCAAACATATTCCTTCAGAATATTCATTACACAAGTTATTTAATAACTTTTTAGATAGATTAATATATTCAAATCATCATGTATTTTAAGCATGATATAAATACAACACGACACACATGAAAATTTCTCAAACCAGATTTAGATTTCTTCATGTCCTAAATATCCATGTAAACTTACTACATGGCATATTACGTTGTATTTCCACCGCATAAATAAATAAATTTATTTATCCCAAGGTTATGTATATCTTATTTCCTAAATCTCCAAAGTAAAGTTTCATCTCAAATCTAAACCAAATCAACATTTAATTTGAATGAAAACTTACTTTCTTACATGTCTATTTGACACATATAATTTAAGAGAATAACCATAATACTCCCACTAGCTTTTAGGAATACTTAGAAATCATCTTATTCAAATTTAAATCCAATCTTGGATTTCAAATTAAACATAAGAATAATCTTCTAGATGCATGCTTTTATCCATTAATAGATAATTGCATTTTTGTACATTTCCAAAGATTTATATTTTGAAGTAATAAACTTATTTCGATTACTCAAGTCCTTCCTCAAGTAGTCATTCAAGAAATAGTTCATACATATCCAAATTTTTCAATTTAAAATATGACCATCAAAATCTTTATATATTTAATGTGTTTAGGAAAGAATACTCAATCACAATTAATTACTTAAGTGTGACTAATAATCTATTCATAATACATACATTAAATATGTGTACAATTTTGTCCATATAATTTCGACACAAAGATTAAACCACTACAATTGGCGTTTTTCTTCCTTTGACGAAACTTATCTCCAATTTCTAGTCAAACTATTTAAGATAAAACAAATCTAAAATTGATTATCTTATTGGACAACATCTATATCGTTCATAGTATGAGTAATTTACCCAATTCAATATTTGGTAACAAATCATAACAATTATTTGTAACTCATAATTCTCGGCATATAAATCGCATATCCGAGATATCCTTACGGATTCTATGACATAAATTCCTTTATCTTGAGGTTTAGCATTTACACGTCTACCTCATGATAATTACTAGTATATTTTAGAAGATCATGTATCTTGTAATTTTATCTTTCAAGATCAAAACTCCCACTTGCTTTTAGTAACTTAAAATTACTCTTTAAATACATAGCAAATAGATCAACACTCCAACGTTATCTATATGGGACATTACAAAACACAATGGCCGTTCCATACTCTTTATATTCTAAACAATCCATTTCATAAATAGTTTAGCAAAATCCGAACTCCATTTAAGATGTAACGTGATTCATCACATTCCATATATAATGGTATCTTATTAATCTTCTTAGATCAAGTCATACTCAACTTTCTAACCTTGATTTCTTTTGGAATAAAGGAAGATATAGTTATCTTGAATCAAACATCACCATCATATTGATAATTTTGATTCTCCTAATGAACATACCATAACAATGATGTATTTCATTTAGTGAAATATTGTAAGTCAATCTTAACAACATTTAAGATAAATATATATCTTTAGGCTTACCTATATACCAACTAAATCATCTTAATGGTATAATAGATTTCCTAACCATTTTGCATGCTTTATAACTCAAGTGCTTTTAATACAAAGTCACTTCATAAAAGTTATAAGTCCATTACACGTTACATGTATATGTCTTTAGTGAAATAGAGACAATATATTAACGTCTTACTTTATATTATACGTCTTTCAAGACTTTATGTTTGTGACTTTATTCAATAAATCATAAACATGTATAACTAAAGTAAATCATGAACACCACTAGGTTTCATTCATCTTTTCAAGTTAATTCAATCATATACTATTATATGAACACCACTAGGTTTCATTAGTAGTATAAGATTACTCTATGTATCTTATGTCATTCCAGGAATTAGTCCATTTTAAGAAACTTCAAAACATTCCACGCCCGATCTTACGACATGTGGATATTTTACCCTTGTGTTTACAATTTAGTCCAAGCTCTTACATGACTAAATCAAAACTTCAAGTGTTTCTTAATGTGAATGATATATATACTTTTAAGTAGTCTTTTAATCATATTGACACATGATCTAAATAATAATTAGATTGTTTAATCTCTTATCTTAAGAGAATCATATCTTTATGAGTTTTTTCTTGCACACAATGTTTATTTCTCCCACTTGTGCATGGAACAACCTCGTCTAACGTTCGTCTATACAAAATATGATTGTGCCACATATATTAGCTTTTTACAAGTAGATGTAGAATCACTTAATCAACAAGAATCAGTACATAACTATCTTTGAAGATATTAGTGTCAACAATTCGAAAGTAATTATCTTAGGACATACTAAAGATAACATGGGTTATTACCAAGACAACAAAGCTTGTAACTCCCACTGACTTAGAGAATGTTTTAATAGACTCAAAATCAGTCATACAACACAATTCTCCCACTGAACTTGACAACATTGAAAATGTTTCATAATCGGTGAAAATAATTACTGTTGTGTTTACTTTCTTACACTTTTGAAAAACACATTCGCAACAATTACTAATAGTGTTTAAGAGTGTATTCTACTTCGTAAATGATGACTTACCCATCAAATGCTTTTTAACTTGAAAGACTTGACATGCAATTTCTTCCTTAATAGGTCTACCAACCCCAAAATGGTATGTAGTGCCTATAAATGGTCAAAGCACAACTACTAGACAAATATGCTAGTTTGCCTTATAACCAATTAGCGGTAACTTTTAATAACTCAAAATATGCACTTTTCTTAACTATTAAAATTTGCTATGAGTTATGGATTTGAATTTTACATTTCTAAAATCCTTATTACTCCTTCTTTACTCATGAAAAAGAGTTTTAGGTTTATCATTCATTTGTAAATTGACTCTATCCTCAACCATACGGTTTGTAGCTCAATAAATGAATAAACCACGTTTACGGTGTAACGTTGCATTAATACATTTGCAAAAAAAATTTACAAAATTCAATTTAGTATTTTCGATAATACCATTCAAGAGAATAAAATTACCCCGGTAATAATAACCATAGTATTTTCCTTGAAAACTAGAATCCAAATTGACATAATTTCATCACATCAGTTGATCTGCTAGCAATGAAAGTATTCAAGATGGTAACTTGTCGAACAATGATTGACAAACAAATTTGCAATTTCTAGACATTTAAGGGATTTACATTGCCAAAAGTCATTTTGCATTGTAAACATGTTTCATCCCTTCTTTATGCCTTAAGTTTCCAGATCTCACTGAGTAACTCAATTAAGTCGACTAATCTAAAGAACGTAAAACCTTCATGTGCAATCTTATTCAGTCATGAAGTTTTCTCTCCATTACAACATCGTCCGATATCTTATATGACGACAATTGTAACTTCAAGTGTTCGTCAATTAGAGGGCATATGACTTAAATTTTTAGGGTATAGATTTTGGTGTCAAAATTATGTATGGAGAAGCATGCATACATCTCCATAACATAAGTTTAATAAAACGTTTAGTAAACTTTTTGTTGAGACTAAAAGTTCATCATATACTTGCAAGTTGAGGTATTGGTTAAACCAATTAAAGATTTTACACACAACTAAATTCACACCGTACTTTTTCTAGAACTTAGTTATAGCACAAAGCAATAACCTTATTCATTGTGTTTCGGATGTGAATTAATGTAGTTAAATCAACCTTAAAGAATTATATCAATAACAACCGTAGGTAATTCCAATTTTGACGCACGGGCGAGCCGGGAATTTGGTCAGCGCTGAAGCATAACACCTCCTTCCTTAACCGGGTACATGACCAGCGGTGCGTTATACCCACTTTATAGTTTATCAAAATTGAGTAGGCCGTTAAGTTGCTATTGCAGTTCTAATCAACGCAAATCATATGTAAATTAGATCTCAAAAACAATTCATTTATTTTGATATGATTTAGTCCATGTTAATTTTTCTTATAAAAAATTACCCTTGTTTACAACATACAATTAAAACAAAAACGTATGAAAACAAGTAGGTACAAAAAAAACTAAATCATAAACACATAATAACAATTTATATGTGCAATAAATAAATCAAATAGCCACATGCATACGATTTATTCAATAAATAATATCAAATCTAGGTTTTTATATTCATATAAAAGTCTTCCCTAATTTTAGATTTATTGAATCAAATAAAGCATATAGCAAAACACGTAACAATTACCACATAAAACATATGATCCATGAAAAACATGTATGTTCATCACGGATCTCCCACATATCTTAACAATTAAATCTCTATGGATCGAAACATGAATTTACACAACATAACAATTAATCATGCAATTCATCAAAATTCCACCCAAATCACTTAACAATTTAATTAAATCACTACGGATCGTAACCACGCATGACATAACAATTAATTCATGCATACATCTAAAGTTAATTACCATGTAATTTTAGGGTTTACAAAAAAACTTTTTTTTTTTTTATAAAAAATTCGGCATAGCCGATTTTAAAAATAATAAAAAACAAAACCCTAATTTTTATAAAACCTAAAAAACAACATGTAATTTTTAACACAAATCAATATTAGTTAAAAAACTTTAGATCTTGATAATTATAATCATGTTAAAACGGCTCTCGATGCCACTGATGGTTTATAGAGTTCATAACAATTATTTAAAACCCTAATATGGATCAAAGAGCGCATAGCGGAAGCGATTAACAAGATCATCAATTTAACACAATTATATTAATCAAGATTAGGGTTACATACCTTTATCCTAGCAAGATCCACAAGACGACGGAGCAAACGGCAACTAGGGTTTATCACGAACACCACCAAGAATATAGTCTAAAGTAAGACTATATCACGTTCTTGTACACACGTGATACGGCGAGTTAACCGTGAGTCTAGCACGAACAAACCGAGCTTCCAAGCCTACGGAAAATCTACCCAACAACCCTAGAGAGGGGCTAGGACTAGATCTAGAATAGCTTTATTGAAAATCAAAGAAGAACCCTAATTAGGGGTGTTTGGCCGGCGGCTAAAGCAAGAGAAAAGAGAGATGTGGAGTGAAAAATTATGAGGCATTAAGTTTGTTTATATACACCTTGGAAAACTTCTCTTCCAAGGTTAAACAAGATAAAGCCACAAAATCTTTTCTCCTTATCTTTGTCTCCTCTATTTAGGCCGGATATATACATGCTCCAAAAGAGGTTTCCGGAACTTTTCCGACTCCTTCTTTTAGCTTCTTTAACCTTCTATAACGGTCGTTTAATACTTAACTTTTAATTACTTAACGATCGTTAGCTACGGTTTGATTTAATAAATATAATAAATATATTTAATAAATAAATAAATTAACTCTTCACGTAATGCGTGCAATCCCGTGATCTCGAGTTCGATCCTATCTCACGACAATCGATTTTTAAGTCCATAAACTTTCATAATCCTCACATGGAATAACTGCTTAACATTTGCATTTTCTATCCACGAGCTTGTTTCACAGCACACTGGATCTATTTCACAACACTCTCACTACGCTCTACACTTGCCATTCCACTCTCATCTCCTTATCCTTTAAAAAGCCACCCTGCTTCCACTTTAGTATCTCGTTGCGGACTCCCAATGTAACACCCCACTTTGATAAGTGGACCGTTACGCGTAATTATGGCGTGTCATCAAAGCATGCAAGGTAATATGTAGTAAAACATACATGACCATAGGGAAAACCGGAATCAAACATCGGTTCCAAACATAATCCCAAACATAATAAAGCAAATGAAATGAATGAAAGACTAAACAGGCATAAGTATATGAAGGAAAAAGGAGAAGAAGTCTATGGCAGCTTTCATCCTATGCATGTCCTCCAAATGCTCGAGTCTGTCCTTGGGTACCTGCCGTTTTGGGATATGGAAAGGAAAGTAACGGCTGAGCATAATGCTCAGTGCACAGATATACAAACATGGAATGAATAATATAAGCATGTAAAACATATAGCAGCGGAATTGATTAAGTCCTGGAAAACCTGACATAACTTAGTAAAACAGGTTTTATAGTTTGAAAAGCCTTATGTTTATCTTATAAAAATTGTTTAACATGTTTACCATTAGTCAATATAGGTGATGAAATATCAACGTGAATGAATACTTGGAGGGGTGACCTCGTCATGCAATTAGAACCCGACGCACGTCGGGTGTCTTGTCCCTGTTGTAGACCGAGCCAAACACCACCAAGACCTAGGTCTTGGTTGGTGGTGAGAACCAAAGCGACGCCGAGAGTCTTGGGACTCTCGGTTCGTGTGGCGGCTGGAACCAACAAACCCGAAAACACCCTAATTAAATTGTCCACCATGATTTTACATGTTTTAGTTCATGTTTTAATTAACTCCATGTTCATATATTCATAAAAGCATAAAAAGGAATTAAAAGAATGGTTTTCAGATTACCCAAAACACGTGGAATGGATAAATTTTGATCTCACGAACACATTCCTAATCAATAATTAAAATCAAACCCCGTCCTTCTTTTGGCTTGCTGCCGACGGCATAATCAGAACATCATGTTCTCCTTTAGGGTGCTGATGGCGGCATAATCAGAACATCATGTTCTCCTTTTGGGTGTTGCTGGGGGCAAAAAGAGAACATCCCGTTCTCCTTTTGGGTGCTACTGGCGTCATAAACAGAACTGGCGGCCATCATAGGGTTTGCTAGGGTTTTTACTTTTTTTGTGAAATCTTGAATAATGAAAAGATATTTTCCCTTTTTGTTATTTGATAAAATCACATGGGCTTGGCCCTTCTTGGTTCTTGTGTCCACGGGTATGTGGGGCCCACAAGGGAAACCCAAAGTTTTCCCGTGTCTAATATTATATGTGTTCTCGTGTTCGTGTTAACTTGACTTTATTATTAATTGTTCGTGTTATCTTATCTACTTGTACGTAGTCCTAATAATAATTACGTAAATACTATTTAATATGTTCGTGATTATAATTATTATTGTTAATAATTATCGTGTACTAACACGTATATAATACTTATCGTGTAATAACACGTACGTAATTCTTGTAATTAATATTCGTGATACGTGTTCATGTTATAAAAGGAATGTTTTAATCTTGTGCGTACGATTACAAGTGTACTGTTCATGGTAAAAGCATGCGGGTTTTACACCCAAACGATACATTTTGCACATATTGATGCGAAAGAAGTCTTTTCTCAATACCAAACACTAAATGAATTCTTCTCACGCTCAAACGAATCCTAGAACAATTAGTAGACCCACACACACTGCAATTTGTAGATGATGCTTTTATAGTGATAATCGACATTTTGTTTCCTAAAAGACCTCTAAGACTCAAACTTTAAAAACATTGATGGTTTGCCTTTCTGTTGCTATGTATATAAATCTGTTACCAGTTTTTCCATTAGATCAAGCTTTTCCGATCGCTGCTCCATTCAGGACATATACCAACATGAGTCCTAGTCTGACCTACCATTTCCATTTGCATAAGAAGGTTGGCATATTAAAGCTACAGAGTGAGTACGTGTCAGAATAACAAACCTGCAGCCAACAACCAAAAACTCAGAAGAGCTACTAACTGGACTCGGGAATATGTGATCTAGAAGTAGACTTCTAAGATCAATATATGTGGTTTCAAAAGATAAAGTATACATTGATTAGTAAGTCAATTATACTCTACCCAGGGAATAAAAGTAGCTCACAAACCCGATCACTATGGAATGTGTGGTCTGGTAAACTACTTATTATTGATACGGTATTTCAGCAAGTTGCAAATCTTCTCATTGAAAATACTGACAATTTGTACTCGACAACTGGATCCTTTAATATCCTTAAACTGAGTTTATATGTTAAATGACAGGAACTTTGTGGATGTACTATAATGTCAAATTACAACTACATCAAATTACGCCATATTGCAGAAAACTAAACGGCCGTTAAAGTTTAAACAAAACTAGCTATCTTAATTCCAACACTATTTATGAACGTGTTATATATAAAGAACCACACCTTATTCTCACAAATTCGCATTAATATCTTCCAAAGAAATTAGGAAGATAATTTGTACAACGACACTTTTGTACAGCGAATTTGAAACAAATATGCCTGCCTAAAATTACACATCCACTTAAACCCAATCCTCAATGCATGCCACAGGTTCGACAATCTTCCTAAATCAAACTTGATAACAGAAATTTGGGTTTGAACTATCTGCCACGTCTTTTTCTATCAAATTGTTGGTGATCGAGTAGTCTGTAACTCACCCAGATCGGGAATCTTTTTTTATATTAAAAAATGGACAAACATTTACGTAGTTTGAAACCGTAGATGTCCGTGTGTGAAAAATATATAAATAGCAAAGCAAAATAAAGTTAAATTAGTACATTTAGCTGGTAACAAGTAAGTAGGCCTAAAAACCATACCATGATAGGAATAAGCAAAAAAAAAAGTACACACTTGTAACTGTTTGTGTGTCTTTTCAGTCATTCAAATTAAGGATGCTCCGAATCGCCATCATCACCATCACCCTTACCGGTGTTGCATCAACACCCATCACCACATTGATGTAGGGTAAAACAAGGATAAATAATTTAATCCGTTGATTCCAAAAAATACCATAAAAACCTCTTCCAATGGTTGATTACACGAATACCCATTATCATGATGAAAATCGAACAATAAATCCTAACCCAGATTTAAGTCAATTAACATAAGATTAAAAAGTCATTTATTTTTATTAATAACTAAATAATTTCATAAACACAAGTCCTAATTTAATAAGAAAACTAAATTTGGAGAAAAACAATATGTTAGTCAGTGATCACTGTGTGTTGGGCTTTATTTATTTTGTATAGGTCTAGCCCGCCTTTGAACTTACGGAGTATATATTATGAACACTCAGTTTAATAAAAAGTTAAGCTACAATTCTCCTAAAATATCTATAATCCTCATTCCCAGATCTCCCTTACCCTTGTATTCTCTGATCTCTCAAACCAATTATTTTACTTAACCTACACACTATCATTAGTATATTATTTCATTTTATGTCAATTGCTAAGCACCTTAAAAAGGGTGGTAACTTTTCTTCAATTATTAAAAAGGGTGCAGCCATTGTTGACTTGTATCATTTGATATAATATTAAGGTGCTACCTTATATAATTTTTGTAACACCCCATTTTGATAAATGGAATGTCACGCGTGATTATGGCGTGTCATTAAAGCATACAAGGATAAATGTCTAAACATTACATGATCATAAAGGAAATACCGGAATCAAACATCAGTATCCCAAAAGTAATACTCATCACACACAAACATAAGTATTGTAAATGAAAGGAGTAAACAATGTCCATTGAAATGAGTATCAAAGTATAGATAAATGCATAAAGTAAAGAAGGCTAGGAAGCTTCCAATCCATATGCACGTACACTTAAAGTCTACGAACATCCCTGAGTACCTGCCGTTTTGGGAACATGAAAAGGAAAACGGCTGAGTAATACGCTCAGTGCATGGATATACAAGTATAGCATGAATAATATAAGGATATAAACATGAAGCAGCGGAAACGACTAAGTCCTGGATAACCTGGTTATATCTTAGTAAAACTGGTTTTATAGTTTGAAAAGTCTTATTTTTATCTTGTAAAAACTGTTTAACATATTTACGATTAGTCAATATAGGTCATGAAATATCAATGTGCATGAATACTTGGAGGGGTGACCTCGTCATGCAAATTAGAGGGGCTGCCTCTAATTTAATATACTGGTTTTGGGTAGGAGGGATCAGCTCCTTGTGAAGGATTCAAGGCACACACCACATTCACACTGAGTAATTTGCTGAAAATATGTAAACTATGATGCACCCATACGCCCCACCTGATAATAATAATATAGCCAAAAGCTGAAAGGGACGCCACGAGCTATCACTCCGCTGTGGTGAAGTCATAACACTGGTGTCTCCAGTGTTATGGTTATGGTACCTCCATAACTAGGTGAAACTGGTCATGCATGTATATGGCTTTAGGTATTCTAATTAAACATAAGCAATTCAAAAACATATAAAACATATACTGGGGAAAACAGTTGGCTGCATACGGGAAATCCTAATAAGGAAAGAATGTCCATACTGAAAGGACGGAGAATCTGTACCTTATGTCCAGTGAACGAAGAAGACGAACGGAAGAGAGTCCTACTTCGGTATCATTAATGCTACATAAATACATACGTGTATAAGTATCTGATTACTGAGTACGTAACTGGTTTTATATCATGTCTTAGCTTGTTTTATATGTTCATGTCATGTTTTACTGATTTAAGCTTTATACTGTGTTTATCATATATTCTGTCTATTCTGATTAAGTATTACTTGTAGTTCATGTATTATTATACTTGTTGTGTAATAATAAGTAACTTTCTAAAAAAATAGCAGTTTCCTAAAATAGAAAGTTAACAAAAATAGAAAGTTTCCAAAAATAGAAAGTTTCCAAAAAATAGTTTAGCTGCCTTAATTAAATAAGTTTCTAAAAATAAAAAGTTTCTATAATTAGATATAAGCTGGATAATTAAGCTAATTATATAAGCTTAAGTGTTTACTGATTAATATTCTAAGTCATGTAATTATATAGTATAGTTTATTAATTATTTCATGTAAATAAAATAAACTATAGGTTTAAGTATTTAATTAAATATAACATGATTTAATTAAATAAAGGTAAAATAAATACTTAGGTTAAAACATGTATTGTTATCTATTAATAATATAACCTAAGTCATGCAAATTAATTAATTATATGTAATGATTTTAATAATTAATTAATTATATAGTCAAACTAAATGATAAAATACTTAGGTAAAAATTCATGTATTAATATTAAAATTAATAACCTAAGTCATGTAAATTAAAGTAATCATGTTCATACTTTTAATTAATTTAATTTAAGTCTTGTAAAATAATATGACTTGTAAAAATATTAAACTTTGTAAAAAAATAACTCATGAATCGGACAGTGTTTTAGATCTAAACATGTGTGAACCGGACCCGTGTTTTAACTCGTGAACCGGAACCAAAACACCACAATACCCCGACCTAAGTCGGGGTCTCCCTTGTCCTTGCTGCTGCCGTGACACCACCACCACCAAACCGAGACCATATGGTCTCGGTGGTGCGAAGTAAGCCAAGCCGAGACCCCCTTGGGGCTCGGTTAGGCGTCGGCCACAACAAACAAACACCCCTTAACCCTAAATTGATTATACACCATGATTAAAACAACATGTTTACACTTGTTTTGAATTAGTTAATTAAAAACATTCATGATTTTATGTGATTAATATATCAAAACATAAAAGAAAAGAGGTTAGGGTTTATACCGATCACGTGAAGTCAAGAGGATGAACACACTAACGATCCTTGCAATAAATCAAAGACCAAAATCAAACCGAATCACCCCTTGGTGATGCTAAACCCGGCGGCCAAAAGAACAAGGAGAAGAATATTTAGGGTTTTTTGGTTTTTCTTAAATTTTGTTATTATGAAAATAACTTTTCCTTAAATTCCATGTTTAGTAAAAATTATGGGCTTGGCCCCTTTGGTCTTGTGGTGTCCGCGGGTATGGGGCCCACATAAGGGTAACCCGAACATTTTATGTGTCTAAAATATAAGTGTGTTCTCGTGTTCGTAATTTACGTGATTTAATTAGTTATCAATCGTGACTTAATATATTTATTCGTGATCGTAATAAATATACATACATACGTAACATTAAGCTCGTGATTAATTTACGTTCATGATTTCATGTTCGTATGTTCGTGATTATAATTATTATTGAAATGATTATCGTGTGTTCATACGTAATAAATACTTATCGTGTTATAACACGTACGTAATACTTGTAATTCTTGTACATGAAACGTAAACATGTTATAAAAGGAAAGTTCTAATCATCTACGTACTATCGTAAGGGTACTATTCATGGTAAAAGCATGAGGGTTTTACAACTCTTCCCCCCTAAAAAGAATAATTCGTCCCCGAATTATAGATAAAGTAAACTAGAAAAGAAGAACATACCCGAATTCAAAATATGAAATGAGGGTAAGAAGCCTGGATAGACTCCTCTGTTTCCTAAGTGGCTTCCCGCTCGGTATGATCCCTCCAAAGGATTTTTATGAATGGAATCGTCTTCCTTCTCATGACTCGCTCTTGTCTGTCAAGCACTCGTTCGGGTTCATCTATGAAAGTGAGATCTTCACGAATCTGTTCCAGTGGATACTGAACCATGTGAAGGGGATGATACTGGTACCCTCTGAGTAAAGACACATGGAAAACATTGTGTACATGAGAAAGCTGCGGAGGTAATGCTAAACGGTAAGATACTTCACCGACTCGTTCAATGATATCAAACGGTCCGATGAATCGAGGACTGAGCTTCCCTTTGATTCCAAAATGTCTAACACCACGTGCCGGCGAAACCTTAAGGAAAACGTGATCTCCTACGTTAAAATGTAAGTCCCTACGATGCTTGTCTGCATAACTCTTCTGACGTGACCGTGCTTCTTGCAGTTTCTGCTTAGCTACTGCGACCTTCTCATTAGTCAGCTCTATTATCTCTGGTCCTTCAAGTGTTCGCTTTTCACCCTGATCCCAGCAGATTAGGGCGCGACACTTCCTGTCATACAACATCTCGAAAGGAGCAAACTTGATACTTGCGTGCCAACTGTTGTTGTATGCAAACTCCACCAAACAGATGTAATCGTCCCAATCACCCGTTCATTCCAACGCACATGACCTCAACATGTCTTCTAATGTCTGAATCGTTCGTTCAGACTGCCCGTCTGTTTATGTATGGAAAGCTGTGTTAAGCTTAAGTTGTGTACCCCAAGCTTTCTGCAGACCTTTCCAGAATCGCGAAGTGAATCGACGATCTCTGTCTGAGACGATGCTGGATGGAGCACCGTGAAGTCTCATGATCTCCCTTCTATAAGTATCGGCGAGTTTACTGACCGGATCTACCTTGCGGATCGATAAGAAATAAGCTGATTTGGTGAGTCGATCAACGATAACCCAAATATCATCGTGCTTCCTCTTTGTTGGCGGGAGACCAGTAACAAAATCCATAGAGATTTTGTCCCACTTCCACTCTGGAATATCTAACGGTTGAAGAAAACCGCCAGATTGTTGATGCTCGATCTTAACCTGCTGGCAGGTAAAACATTTGGAGACGTAAGTGGCAACATCCTGTTTCCTACCACTCTACCAAAAGTACTGCTTGATGTCATGGTACATCTTGGTCGAACCAGGATGGATAGAGAATGTGGAGCTATGAGCCTCAGCTAACAAGGCTTCTTGGAGTTCTTGATCATCAGGAATACAAAGTCTCGTGCCCTGCCATAAGATACCATCTACATCTACTCGAAATTCTGTCTGCTTCTCCAAATTCTGAATTATCGCCCAAATTTCTCCATCATCTGTCTGAGCTTCCTTGATCTTAGAGAGTAACTCAGGTTCTACTCTAAGATTAGCCCAGTAACCGTGTTGTCCACGTACCATGATCTCTATGTCTATTCGCTCCAATTCTCTTATGATTTCCTCCTTAATCTCAATGCCGTTGATCATTCCGGACTTTCTACTAAGTGCATCTGCCACTACATTCGCCTTGTCGGGATGATACAGCAGATTAATGTCATAATCCTTCAACAGCTCTAACCATCTCCTTTGTCACATGTCCAATTCATGCTGAGTGAAGATATACTTCAAGCTCTTGTGGTCCGTGAAAATGTCACATGATTCTCCATATAAGTAGTGCCTCCATATCTTCAATGCAAACACGACTGCTGCAAGTTCCAAGTCATGCGTAGGGTAATTTTTCTTATAAGGCTTAAGCTGCCATGAAGCGTACGCGATCACTTTCCCATGTTGCATTCTGCTAAGTGCATCTGCCACTACATTCGCCTTGTCGGGATGATACAGCAGATTAATGTCATAATCCTTCAACAGCTCTAACCATCTTCTTTGTCTCATGTTCAATTCACGCTGAGTGAAGATATACTTCAAGCTCTTGTGGTCCGTGAAAATGTCACATGATTCTCCATATATGTAGTGCCTCCATATCTTCAATGCAAACACGACTGCTGCAAGTTCCAAGTCATGCGTAGGGTAATTTTCCTCATAAGGCTTAAGCTGCCATGAAGCGTACGCGATCACTTTCCCATGTTGCATGAGAACACAACCAAGTCCCTTCCCCGATGCATCACTGTAGATTTGAAATCCACCCGTACCAGATGGGAGAGTAAGAATAGGTGCAGATACTAACTTCTGCTTTAGGTCTTCAAAGCTCTTCTCTCGTTCTTCAGTCCAGACGAATTTCTCCTCTTTCTGCATCAGTTTGGTCAATGGTAGTGCTAGGCGGGAAAAGTTCTCCACGAACCTACGTTAATAACCAGCTAAGCCTAGGAAGTTGCGGACTTCAGTCGCTAATGTCGGCCTTGGCCATTTGGTAATAGCCTCAACCTTCGCTGGATCCATCGTGATTCCTTCTGCTGATAGAATGTGACCTAAGAATGACACTTTGTCTAACCAGAACTCACACTTGTAGAATTTAGCATACATCTGCTTCTGGCGAAGAATCTGTAGTACTGTATGAAGATGGTCTTCGTGTTCCTCCTTGGACTTAGAGAAAATCAGAATGTCATCGATGAAGGCAATGACGAACTTGTCTAGAAATTCATGGAAGATTATGTTCATCAAATCCATGAACACTGCTGGAGAATTGGTAAGGCCAAATGGCATGACTACAAATTTGTAGTGGCCATAGCGTGTATGGAAAGCAGTTTTTGGCAATGTCCTGCTCCTTAACCCGTAGCTAATGATAGCCTGACCTTAGATCAATCTTGGAGAAATTTTTGGCCCCTAGGAGTTGGTCAAACAGATCGTCTATACGTGGTAGTGGATACCTATTCCTGATGGTAATCTTATTGAGCTCGCAATAGTCTATGCAAAGACGCATACCGTCGTCCTTCTTCTTAACGAATAAGACCGGTGCGCCCCATGGAGATGCGCTCGGTCGAATAAATCCTCGTTCCAGAAGTTCTTGCAATTGATCCTTCAGCTCCTTCAACTCTATGGGAGCCATGCGATAAGGAGCTTTGGAAATCGGCTCAGCTCCTAGGATGAGCTCGATATTAAATTCTACTTCACGTGCAGGTGGTATGTCCGGAAGTTCTTCTGGAAATACATCTGGAAATTCTGACACTATCAGCTGATCCTTAATTGATGGGGATTAATAACTGGCTTTTACTTAGTTATGAAAGTTCGTTAAACCGATCTTTTCGAATTGATTATTGGTTGAAAGTGCGACTCAATTGTTCTTGGTGTAAAAATAAAAAGGTTTTGATTATCTATTGTAAGCTAAAAATGAAAATGTCGTTGAGTAATAAAAATGAACGCTTGAAAATTTAAAACTAAAAATGAAGACTTTAAAAAATGAAAAGTAACTGAATAAAACTTATAAAAATATAAACTTTAAAGATTAAACTAAAAACTAGCCAAGTTAAAATAATTCCAAGTAAAAAGGCGGGAAAAAATTGAAATTCAAAAACTGCAAAAACAAAACCTTATCCAGAATAATATTCGGATTGTTATCCGGAATGAAGAAAAACTCCTTATCCGGAATTGAGGATCATGCTACTTATCCGGAATATGGCTTAAGGCTCATATCCGGAATAATACAACTGGAGCTTATCCTGAATACTTAAATGGTGCTTATCCGGAATGCTGCTACTGAAGTTTATCCGGAATATCCAACTGTTGCTTATCCGGAAGAATTGAACGAGAGCTTGTCCGGAATAATGAAGGTGTTGTTATGCGGAATAATTAAAAGAAAGCTTATCTGGAATCCCTTGTTGAGAGGCTTATCCGGAATAAATACGAAATACACTATCCGGAATAAAATTCTTGCCACTATCCGGAATTCTGAATCATGATGCTTATCCGGAATGTAGAAAATGATGCCTATCCGGAATAAAAGGTAATGTAGCTTACGGAATAAATTGTATGTACCCTTATCCGGAATATCCTGAAGGTGACTAATCGGAATAATATGATTCGAGAGCTTATCCTAAATAAAAGGGTTATCAAAATGTTCCGAATAAGGAATCTAGCAATAAGCAAAAATAAGCCAAAAATCAATAAGCACTTTACCAAAAACTTAACCAAAAGGATTTTAAGAAAAAGTAATAAGCTAAAATTTAAAAACTTTTAAAACACTAAATAAGCTAGAAATCAAAAAGCACTTTTATAAAAACTATTAAACGTAACAAAAACAATTTATTTTTAAAAACGATTAAGCATTAAGATTAAGAAAAATAAGCACTTTAATATAGAAACTTTTCAAGATTACCAATTTAATAAGCACAATCAAATAAGCTACACAATCAAACCAACAACAAAATTAAAATAAAACTACATGATTATCAAGATTAAGAAAAAGATTAAGAAAGGTAGAATGAGAATTAAGAAAATAAACTTGATTGATTAAGGATTAATATCAAAAGATTACAAGATTAATGTAAAGACTTAATAAGTTTGAAAGGAAAACTAGAGAGAAAAATTAAAAGCACACTTGAAAATTAAACTACAACTACTAAAAACTAACCACCTAACACCCTCCTAATGACATATTAGGAGGGTATTTATAGGAGGTAGGGAGATTACATGCTTAAGCTATCTTCTTTCTTTCTTCTCTTCTAGACTCGACTTAATTTCTTTGTCTTTCTCGACGTCGTCTCGGGATTTGTCGATATACGTTGAACTTGTCTTATAATTTTCTTCTATAATTAGACTTGAGTTCTTCAACATCATTAAACTTCCGTCTTTAGACTTTTTCTTCGATAAATCTTCATAATAGGCCTTGGACTTCCGTTCTTTTTGCATTCTCGATCTTTCGACTTCGTCTTTAGTCTTTTTCTTCGATAAAAGCCCGTGATAGCCCGTGTTTTCTTCCTTTTGCATCTTTTGGTCCTAAAACACAATAAAAAGACAAACCACGCATAATTCTGACTTTTACGACATAAAATACACGTTTTGGTCTTGTTATTATTGGAAATAAGTGGTAAAAGGATAAGTGTTTTCACACTTATTAAATCCCTTACACTTGACCATTGCAATGCCCTCATGCAATGCATTAATTTCAAAGCACAGATTACATTTCTCATCATAAATAACCCACCTTAGCCTTTATTAAATGCTAAACACTAAGGAAACTAAAAGAACAAAACAAGTAAGAAATCAAAGACTTACATTGGGTTTTTGGTTGTCATGAATGTTCATCATTCTCAAGTTTCACGTTCCCCATACCAAGCTTAAAAACGAGATCATTGTTATTATAAGTTAGCAAACTAACACGAACTCATGTGTCCCAATTAATCACTTAGACTCCCTTATTCCTAGGTGTATCTCTTATATTTTATTTTTGTCTTGAATGATCACGAGGATGCATTGTTTGACTTATTTTGATAATTATTTAGGCCTAAAATAAAGTGGGACGATTTAAGCAATACTTAGCTAAAGGACAAAATCTTTTAAAACTGCTTCTTCGGACCTCTTAAAGTTCATATCTTGGCATAACTCGCTTCACGATTTGAGACCTTTCTCTGACCGATATTTGGCAGCGACTTCATACTTCAAATCTTTGAGAGACGTTCTTGAAATTATGGTCTTCTCTTCATAATAGGAATTTCTTCACTTGAAGTTTTTGAGAGATTCTTCATATTTGGACCACGACTTCTTCATTTTGCTCCAATCTTTATTTTGGACTTTGATATACAAGGATCCGCCTCCTTTTAGGACTTGGATCTATTTATCCTCATACCTTGCTAGGGTCTTTTCGGATAGACTTCTCCATGATCTTTAGGGGAGTATTTGCTTTTCGTCGTGTGTCTCGATCCTTCATATTGATTTTCGATAAATGATTCTTCACATCACTTTTGGATCTTTAGCAACAAAATGTAGCCCTCATGCCTTGTTAGGGCCTTTTCAGACTCGCCAATCTTCGCATCCCGCTTCAATAAATTATGCCTTGGCTATGAAATCTAATTAATACCGAGCAACTTTTAAACGATCTTGTGCTAGAAGCTAAGTAACTTTTCAAATCGTACAACCTTATTTATTGCAGATAAATTTGTTAGCAAGCGATGGGAGAATAGGCTTATAATCAACTCACATAAATTCACAAAAATACACCAAACTTATAATTGACTCTACCAACTCTCGTTCTCCACAGTTTAAAATCTCAAGGAATGAGACTCATGGATGCTTAGCCTATTAAATCAAAGTTTTGGGTTTTCGAGTCATCTATAGGATCTTGCAAACTCTTAGACTTTCTCAAGTTTAGAATTCGCATTTTAAAGTTCCCTTGATAAACGACTCTCTAGGATCAATTATAGGAACTTGCGAAAAGTTCTTGTTCTTAACCCGTGAGAGTTAAGACTTTCGCGTTTTAAAGTTCCCTATATAAAAGTCTAGCAAAACTTGACTTAAACACGTTAAGGATACTAGCTAGAGTAAACTTAGATAAGTAAACTCGGGTTGAGTCAAAATATTCATGACTTTGAAAAATTTAAAACCACTTTATTGAAAATTTATTCTAAGAAAGAGAGTAAATAACGATAACAAAGGAAAACTACAAGGCCAAAATAGATTAAAAATTTTGAAAAATGTTGAAAAATCAAATTTTCCGGTTAAAATGAGGACAAATTCATGGAAAAGACCACTTACTTCGATAGAAGTCCCCCTACACTTGATATAAACATTATCCTCAATGTTTAAGCATGTGGGAGTAAACTCCCCTACACTTATGACATTGTGCACTTTGTTTAAATCTTGCTAACGAAAGGACAACTATAGTGATTTCAATGTGAACATATAAGATATGAAATATTGAATCACGACAGTTTAGGATAGAACCAGGAAGACGGGTACACGGGATCACGGTTCGTCAAAAGTCATCGAGAATGGATCTTTGAAGTTTTAATCCCTGCACAAAAGAAGAAACAAGACAACAAACACATACGGGGCTCCCCCTACACTTATTATGAAAACGGTAAAGGATAGATCATGGGTTGCCTCCCGAGAAGCGCTTGTTTTTGTTAACCGAGTCACGAGCCTGACTCCACCCAGAACTTAATTCAAGGGAAACGTGGTGAGGGATGGAATCATCTCATGAGAGATGTCCTCACCAAAGTACAACTTCAAGCGTTGGCCATTCACCTTAAAATTGGGCCCATTTGGCTGAGAAAGCTCAATGGAGCCATATGGGAAGACTTTGGCGACGGTTAATGGACCAGACCAGCGGCTCTTCAACTTTCCCCAGAAGATCTTTAATCGAGAGTTAAAAAAGAAAGACTTGATCACCAACGTGGAACTCTCGGTTCTTGATTCTTGCATCATGAATGATCTTGGTCTTCTCCTTGTAGATCAATGAGTTCTCGTATATGCGCTCGGTCGAATAAAGCCTCGTTCTAGAAGTTCTTATAATTGATCCTTCGGCTCTTTCAACTCTATGGGAGCCATGCGATAAGGAGCCTTGGAAATCGGCCCAGCTCCTGGGATGAGCTCGATATTAAATTCTACTTCACGTGTAGGTGGTATGCCCAGAAGTTCTTCTGGAGATACATCTGGGAATTCTAACACTATTGGTTGATTCTGAATGGATGGGGATTCAGCATCCATGTCATGAACAGTAGCTAGATAACCCTCACAGCCATGTGAAAGTAAAGCACGTGCTTGCAGGGTTGATATGATTTGTACAGACCTTCCGGATACGAACCCGTTGTGAATGTACTCTGGTGCATTAACATCACCGAAGATGACTCGATATGAATGGCAGTCTATGGTAGCATGATGCTTGGATAGCCAATCCATGCCCAAAATCATGTCAAAATCATTCATGTCCAGCGGAAGTGCGTCAACAGGACGAATCTTGTCGTCAAACTCTAGGGGAAGGCTCTTGTACACATGGGTTATGCGTATAGAGTCTCTCAAAGGTGTGGAAATACTCATTATATTCTCTAGTGGCATGGGGAGTATCCTAACATTCTTGGCATAAGCAGTAGAAATGACTGAGTGAGTAGCACCCGTATCAAACAGAACACATTCAGCTTGACCATACATATACAAGACCAATGATGGTACCTGTAGACTTGTTGGCCTGATCGCGATTTGTCGTGTAAACGCCTCCACTAGTAGGAGGCGGCTTGGTAACAGCATGTCCCGATGTACCCTCCATTTCGCCTATGTGGAAATCCTTCATGCGATGGCCAGGAAGACCACACTTGTAGCATGCGTCGCTGTCGCGGCGACATGGCCCTGGGTGCCTACGGTGGCAAGTAGAGCAAAGAGGATGAGTATATCCTCCAGCAGGTGTCCTGACTGGCTGAGAGCCTTATAAAACAATATACAGGAGACATGATAATAGGTACAAAGGACAATGCGGATAATTGTAAGATTGAATACCAATGATAGCTGGACGGTTAGGCTGTGAACCTCTCTGGTTCTGGTCCCTCCTGTTACCATGATTCCTAGTAGAAGATTTGCTAATGTGTCAAAATTAAGAATTATAACATGTAATCATAAGAAAATGAGTAAGTATAAGGACCTGATGCTGTTGGAGTGTCCAACGTTGCTACGGTTATTATCATTACCGCCACGCCTGTCCGTAGCAGAACGGTCGTGAGTCTGACCGTTTCCCTTGGGCTGATTAGGCTGTTGCTGAGTAGCCGGCTGAGACCGGTTCCCATTCTTTTGCCTGGAAGATACAGTTTAAAGATATGAAATATTGACATATACTGAAAGAATACGGATTGGTCATCGTTGAATACGAATGTTTACCCCTTATCGGGTCTCTCTACTTCCACGAACTCATCTATTTCCTGTAGTATCTCCAGCTTACGTGCTGCATCGGCCACTTGTGCTACCGTTTTTTAACGGAGCACGTTCTAAGTTATTGGCAATCATTGGAGAAAGGGCCCAACGAAAATGTTGTGCCTGCTCTCAGGACACCAGCGGACCGAAGGAAACGCTGCATGAAATCATTATTGTGTTCCTTGGGTCGCTGTCTAATAGTGTAGTATTCTATCATGAGCCTATTCCTTCCTTCTATAGGAAAGATGTGAGGTGGGGGAGGATAGTTGTCGTTCTGATGAAGGATGTCTTGCAAGTCTGCATTGGCAGCTGCAACCATTTCCCGGATATTGTGCGTGTTTGCCATATAACAGTATAACATAAAATACATGATTAAACTTATTAAAACATAAACTATATACATGAAAAAAAAATTATACCAGTAAATCATGAGAAAAATTTTATGCAGGAAAATTAGTACATGAATGCATGATGCAGTTTTATGAAAACTTTTTTATGTGCGAGAGTGAACGCCTATGGTCAGTTCACTCAAAACAAAAGACATGGCGAGGGGACGCCAATGGGTCGGTCCCAATTTAAAAGTTTCGATAAAAGCACATCCGACTAAATAGGGCCAGTCCTGTACCAACCATTACTTAGTCATAAACTTGCGACAATGACATATGTATGTATGCATGAAAATGATGAATGCATGAAAACCGACTGTCAGTTCTAGGAAGACCATAGTGACTACCCACTAATCACAGGTCGTGTTTTGAGAGCCTACAGGTCGAAGCCTTGGCTCTGATACCATAATTCTAACGCCCCATTTTGATAAATGGAATGTCACGCGTGATTATGGCGTGTCATCAAAGCATACAAGGATAAATGTATAAAACATCACATGATCATAAAGGAAATACCGGTATCAAACATCGGTACCCCAAAAGTAGAACTCATCACACACAAACATAAGTACTGTAAATGAAAAGGACTAAACAATGTCCATGGAAATGAGTATCAAAGTATAAAGAAATGCATAAAGTAAAGAAGGCTAGGAAGCTTGCAATCCATATGCACGTACGCTTAAAGTCTACGAGCGTCCCTAAGTACCTGCCGTTTTGGGAACATAAAAAGGAAAACGGCTGAGCATAACGCTCAGTGCATGGATATACAAGTAAAGCATGAATAATATAAGCATAAGAAGCATGAAGCAGCGGAAAAGACTAAGTCCTGGATAACCTGGTATATCTTATCAAAACTGGTTTTATAGTTTGAAAAGCCTTATGTTTATATTATAAAAACTGTTTAACATGTTTACCATTAGCCAATATAGGTCATGAATTATCCACGTGTATGAATACTTGGAGGGGTGACCTCGTCATGCAAATTAGAGGGGTTGCCTCTAATTTAATATACTGGTTTAGGTAGGAGGGATCAACTCCTTGTGAAGGATGAAAGGCACACACCACATTCACCTGAATAATCTGCTGAAAACATGTAAACTAGGATGCACCCATACGCCCCACCTGATAATAATAATATGGCAAAAAGCTGAAGGGACGCCACGAGCTATCACTCTGTCGTGGTAGAGTCATAACACTTGTGCCTCCAGTGTTATGGTTATGGTACCTCCATAACTAGGTGAAACTGGTCATGTATGTATATGGCTTTAGTTATCTAATTAAACATAAGTAATTCAGAAACATATAAAACATATACTAGGGAAAACAGTTGGCTGCGTACGGGAAATCCTAATAAAGAAGAATGTCCATACTGAAAGGACGAAGAATCCGTACCTTGTGTCCAGTGAACGAAGAAGACGAACGGAAGAGAGTCCTACTTCGGTATCACTAATGCTACATAAATACATACGTGTATAAGTATCTGATTACTGAGTACGTAACTGGTTTTATATTATGTCTTAACTTGTTTTATATGTTCATGTCATGTTTTACTGATTAAAGCTTTATACTGTGTTTATCATGTATTATGTCTATTCTGATTAAGCATTACTTGTATTTCTTGTATTATTATACTTGTTGTGTAATAATAAGTAACTTTCTAAAAATAGGAAGTTTCCAAAAATAGAAAGTTTACAAAAATAGATTTACTGCTTAAAATAGATAAGTTTCTAAAAATAGAAAGTTTCCATAAATAGATTAGATGCCTTAATTAAATAAGTTTCTAAAAATAGAAAGTTTCCATAAATAGAAATAAGCTGGATTATTAAGCTAATTAAATAAGCTTAAGTGTTTACTGATTAATATTCTAAGTCATGTAATTAAATAGTATAGTTTATTAATTATTTCATGTAAATTAAATAAACTATAGGTTAAAGTATTTAATTAAATATAACATGATTTAATTAAATAAATGTAAAAATACTTAGGTTAAAACATGTATTATTATCTATTAATAATATAACCTAAGTCATGCAAATTAATTAATTATAAGTCATGATTTCAATAATTAGTTAATTATATAGTCTAATTAAAATGATAATTACTTAGGTTAAACTTCATGTATTAATAATAATATTAATAACCTAAGTCATGTATAAATTAAATTAATCATGTGCATGTTTTAATTAATTTAATTTATTCTTGTTAAAATAAACTTGTAAAAATAAGTAACCTTGTAAAATAAATAACTTGCAAAAATAACCCATGAACCGAACCCGTGTTCTACTCTAAACATGTCGTGAACCGTGTTTATGAACCCCGTGAACCGGACCCGTGAACCGGTCACCAACGTACCCTTGGTCAAGGCTAGCCGCCGGCTAGCAAAAGTTCCCACCGGCTAGCCGGTGGGTTCCCTTGCTGCCTCGGCTAGGGGTTCCCCCTGCTTTACTTATTTAGCCACCGGCTTAAGCCGGTGGTGGTTTTTGTTCTTAACCGAGACCCACCCGAGCAACAAACATACCCCGACCAAGGTCGGGGTTCCCTTTTCTCCTGCTGCCGAGAGACACAACCACCACACCGAGACCTTGAGGTCTCGGTTGGTGCGAAACAAAACAAGCCGAGACCCCCTTGGGTATCGGTTCCTTGCGTCGGCCAAAAACAAACACCCTTTAACCCTAATTAATTTTACCCTCTTGATTTTATTAACATGTAATTACTTGTTTTAAAACATTCATGATTCATGTGTTCTTGATTAACTAAAAACATAAAAGAAAAGAGGTTTAAGAATATACCGATTACGTGAATCAAAGAAGAACGATAACACTAACACACTTGTACGAAATCAATCACCAAAATCAACAAACACACCCTTGGTGTGTGTTTATACCCGGCGGCCAAAGAACAAGAGAAGAGAAAGGTTTTTAGGGTTTTGATCTTTTCTAATATTTTGTTATTATGAAAATAATCTTTTTCCAAATTCTTGTTTTAGTAAAATTGAATGGGCTTGGCCCTTTTTCTTGTCTTGTCTGCGGGTAAGGGGGCCCACATGGGGTAACCCGAATGTTTTCTCGTGTCCAATAATAAGTGTGTTCTCATGTTCGTGTTTAACGTGATTTATATAGTTATCGTTCATGTCTTATTATGTATTTATTCATGATCGTAATAAATATACATAATACATAATACTAAGCTCGTGATTATTTACGTTCATGATTTCATGTTCGTATGTTCGTGATTATAATTATAATTGAAATAATTATCATGTCTTAATACGTATTAAATACTTATCGTGTTATCACACGTACGTAATACTTGTAAATCTTGTTTGTGAATCGTAAACGTGCTATAAAAGGAAAGTTCTAATCATGTACGTACGATCTTAAGGGTACTATTCATGGTAAAAGCATGCAGGTTTTACAATTTTTTAGGGATTTTGGTTACTCGTGACTGTACAAGTATGCTCCTCTCTCAGCGGAGATATGCTATGGAGCTATTGGAGCGGGCACACATGGTTTCTTGTAATCCTTCTCGTACTCTTGTTGATACAGAGTCCAAGCATGGTCCTGACGGGGATCCTGTTATGGATCCTACATTATACCAGATCCTAGTATGTGGTTTAAAGTATCTTACATTTACTCGTCATGATATCTCTTATGCAGTTCAGCAGATTTGTCTCTACATGCATGATCCTCAGGGGCCTCATTTGGCGGCTCTCAAGCGAATACTTCGGTATGTTCGTGGTACTTTATACTTTGGTCTTCAGTTGTTTGCTTCTTTTACTGGTTCTCTTATTGCATATTCTGATGTTGATTGGGCTGGTTGTCCCTCTACTCGACGGTCTACTTCTGGTTATTGTGTATTTTCTGGAGATAATCTTCTTTCTTGGTCTTCTAAGCGTCAACACACCATATCTAGGCCTAGTGCAAAGGCGGAACATCGGGGTGTTGCTAATGCTGTAGCTGAGACTGCATGGATACGAAATCTACTTCGGGAACTACATACCCCTTTAGTTTCTTCTACATTAGTCTATTGCGACAACGTGAGTGACATTTATTTGTCAGCTAACCCTATGCAACATCTGCGACCAAATCATATAGAAATTGATATTTATTTCATTCGTGACATGGTTACTAAAGATTAGGTTCGTGTTCTTCATGTGCCATCGCGCTATCAGTATGCCGACGTCTTCACTAAGGGGTTACCTTCGGCTTTGTTTAAGGAATTTCATACCAGTTTGAGTGTCCATTCCTCTCCTGCTCCAACTGCGGGGGAGTGTCAGTCGGTGATCATTGTGTCTTGTGCTTTATTTATTTTGTATAGGCCTAGCTCGCCTTTGAACTTATATATTGTGAACACTCAGTTTAATAAAAAGTTAAGCAAATTACAAAATCAATACAATATTATTCCCATAAAACGGAAAATAAGAAAAGTAAATAAAATATACCACAAAATAAGGAAACTAAATAACAAGTTTATTCTTATGTTCCTCCATCATTCTCCCCTTCTTTGAAAAACTCGTCCTCGAGTTGGCTTTACTCGTCCCTTGTACTCGTTTCATCCAAATTTGTATCCCTTGTATCAAATTCTCTTTCTTTCTAATAACTGGACCTCGAACTTTGATTGTCTTAAAACCTAACTTATCGAACATGATAGTTTAGAATATTGAAAAATAAGTATTATTAGCCACAACTACGGCATCTTCAGTGTTGTCTTCTTCATCACCAAATCCTTTTTTCCTGATAAATCCTTCTTTCTTCTCAATGACATCTTCAAGATCGATATCATAAACTTGCATTTATTGTTCTTCTACACCCAACACAACATCCAGAGATGGCACATTATTTTCTTCCTATTGAAAATTCTGATAATTGTCAACAAGCAAATACTCCTCTTCCTCGAGTTATTCATCATAAATTAAGGCTACTTCATTATCACCACAAGAGAAATCATCATCGCCTTCGAGATCAACAAATGGGTTTTCTGACTCTTTATCTTTAGTACCCCGATCGTTATGATCACCATGCCTGTTCATCAAGTAATTCATCTGGTTTGTCAATTGATCAATGAATTGATTCAATCGCTCCTCTATTTGTGCAATAACACGTTGCTCCAATTCTTGTTCATACACACCCTAAATATTCCTACTTTTTCTTGGAGACATCTTAATCAGAAAATTTGGCTATTGATACCAACTTCTCGCTAAAGTAGGTAACAGACTGCCCACGTTGACTAAAAACTTCACCAATTGTAACCTTAGAATCATTAGTATAAAGCTGAAAAACATTAGAAAAATCAGGAAATACCATGATTGGTGATGTAGTAAGTTTTTCCTTGATAACTTGAAAAGCCAGTTGCACTTCCTGCATGCACACAAAAGATTTCCCCTTCATATAGTCTGTCAAAGGGGCCACAATGGAACTGAAATTAAGGATAAACTGCCTATAGAAAGAAACAAGACCATTGAAACTCTGAACTTCAGTGATGGTAGTTGGAGTTGGCCACTCGTGAATAGCTGCTACCTTAGACTCATTCACCTGTATGCCATCACCAAAAACAACATACCCCAAAAATAAAACTTTAGCGATCATGAACACACTCTTCTTCGTAGCTGCATAAAAACTGTCCTTTCGAAGCAAGGTCAAGAATTTCCTCACATGAGTGACATAGTTTGATGCATTCATGAACATAGTGATATCTCCTTTGATAGTGTATGCCGCCTCTCTGAACTCTAGGTTCGTTAACAATAATGATTGCACTAGAATTGTCACAATGCAAATTTATAGGTTTGTCATTGGTAGAATTACGCCAAGTTCAGCAATAAGCTTCTTCATCCAGATAACTTCCTTTGCAGCTTGAGAAGTAGCGATGTATTTAGCTTCTGTGACACATTGTTTAGTAGTAGTTCGCTTGAAGCTCTTCCATACTATCGCCCCTCCTTTAAAAAAGAAAGCATACCCAGTTTGAGATTTAGTATCATCTTTATCGGTCACTAGTATTTCTTAAATACTTAATAATATTCTTCACAACAGACCAATGACTTTCACCCGGATTTTGTTGTAATCGGCATATAATATTTTGCGCAAATGCTACATCAAGTCTTGTGCACCTCACATCATACATAATAGATTATACGGCCGAAGCATAAGGAACATTCTACATACACTTAATCTCATCAGATGTAGTAGCACATTGTGTTTAATTAAGTTAACACTTGCATAGGAATGAGATCAAGCTTGGAATTATGCACTCTTTATTTCTTAAATCTAAATATGCATTTTGACTTAGTACAATTAACCGCTTTGATCTATCTCCATAGATTTTGATTCCAAGAATAGGCCTTTTCCTCTTTTAAACTTGGAATACGATTTATGATAATAATTATGTCATTAACATATAAGATTAGGACAATGATGTTACTTCCCCTATCTTTTTGATATACACATGGCTCATCAAGATTTTGATAAAAAAAACAAACCTTTTGTTTTTTCATCAAATCTTTTATTCCATCTTCTTGATGCTTTCTTAATTCTATAAATGGATCAGTGTATCTTACATACTTTTCTAGGATACTTCAGATCAGCAAAACCTTCAGGTGTTCCATATAGATTTCTTCATCTAATAAACCATTTAAGACCGCGGGTTTTACATCCATTTTCCATGTCTTATAGTCATATTACGCCCCTATATCCATGAGAAAATAGCTCTTAAATTTACATCAAGAGAAAAGGTTTCCTCATAGTCAACACCACAAGTTTTGTAAAACGTTTTCTACATAATGAGTTTTATGGGTGTGTAAAATGCCATCCTCGTCAGTCTTTTTCTTGTAAATACATTTACCCTTTACGAGTTTTGCATTAGGTGTTAAATCTACCAATATCTAGACTTGATTATTTTTCATGGATTGCATTTTTGCATTCATAGCAGCAATCTACATATCAGATTTAGAATCCAATATATCAGCTCTATAGTTATTGTGTTCATTAAGATCCCCTAAACTATGTTCTTTGACTTCTACATTTAGACATTGTCGTTTAGGAGATTTTATAATTCTAGATGATCTACGAATGGGGATAACATCCTCCTCTTAAGATACAACATGTGCAAGACATTCTTACTCAATTGGATGTTCTCTAGTATTTTTAAAAGGTGAAGTATCTTCTTCTTTAGTTTTACAATCCTTCTACTCTCTTTTTGAATTATGATATTCTTTTGAAAGAAATCTGCATACCTCTCAACAACTAATTTCTTTTCAAGAGGGTGGTAGAATTAGTAACCCATAGTTTCCTTGGGTTACCTATGAAGACACATTTAATGAATCTTTATTAAAGTTTATCAGGTGTGTGACATTTCACATTTGCCTAAAAACCTAGACCAATAAGTAAGACCTGCTAAGAACTTTTGCATATCATAATTCATATGGAGTCTTGTCAGCCTTCTTGGTTGGAACCATATTGATAATTCATGTAGCAGTCTCTAGAGCATAATCTCAAAAGGATAATGGCAAAGTAAAAAGACTCATCATTTATTGAACGATTTTTAGCAAAGTTTGATTTCTCTTCTCAGAAACACCATTGTATTGTGGCGTGTAAGGAGTAGTTAGCTGTTGGAAAATCCACTAGCCTTTAGATAATCTTTAAATTTTTGGCTAATATACTCACCACCATGATCAGATCGAATGGCTTTCATAGTCTCATCGAGCTGATTTTCTACTTCATTCTTGAATACCTTAAATTTTTCAAAGTCTTCATGTTTATGTTTAAGTAAATAAACTCAGCCATAACGAAAGTAATCATCAGTAAAGATAATGAAGTATGTATCACCTTTCCCTCACACATGTCTAAGTGGACCACATACATCAGTATGCTTAATCCAAGTAGATCTTTAACTTTCTATGTTTTATGCGGAATTCTTTTCATCTTCGCAAATATACAAGAGATGTATTGATCAAACATTTCATAATCCGTTGGGTTTAAAGTCTATCACGTTGCAACTTTTCAATACGCTTCTTTCTAATATTAGCAAGTCGATAATGCCAAATATTTTAAACTAGATTTAGATATTTTATTGCTAATAGAATACATTGAATTAACAATTTACAAAGTAGGATCATGCATATCAATTTCATAAATACCATTAACACGAATAATACTAAAATAAATCATATCATTTAATGAAACTGTCAAACTAGAATCTATAAATTTATGAATTAAATCATTTATTGAAAACAAGAAACTAAAACAACACATCTAGTTAGTGTATGCGCACAATAAAAATCATCAAAAACACGAATTAAACCATTAGGTAAAACAAATTCAAAACTTTCAATCGCTTCTACTTCAGCACGTACGCCGTTTCCAACATACAAGTAGAGAGATCCTCGTTTTCAGCTTCATTTCTCCTCTAAGACCATGTTTTATATTACAAATATTAGTACCACAACTAGTGTCATACACCCAGGAATGTTTAAGAAAAGCAAATAATTTAATAGTGCAAATACCTGAAGAAGATGACGTTCCAGCTTGCTTCTTCTTTTTCATCAAATAACCAAAAAGGTACACGGAAATAAGATGGTTCCGCCAAATACCATTTTTTCATAGGATAATTCCTCTTCAAATGTCCCACCTCCTTGAAGTGGTGACATGTGGAATATTTTGCTCTTTCTTAAATTTTCCTTTAGACTTACCACCTTGCGATTTGTACTTTCGGATCCTACCACTTTGAATCGCCATTACTTGTAGTGTAAAATACATAACACTTCGATTCTTATTCTTCTCAATTCCTTTCTTAAATTCCATAATCAAATAATGAACTTGAGTCTTTCTCATGCTTTGCATATTGTAATTATGCACAAAGATTTCAAAATTACTTGAAAGTGAATTGAGTATCAAGCTGACAAAGAAAACTTCTAGAAGAACATATTTGAGAGTTTCCAAATGATCCAAATAATATTTCATCAATAGAACATAAGCTCTAACGAATTGGTCCTCTTCCTAATTACATGAATGGAAAGTGTGTACTAACTCTTGTAGTTCTACACGAGCGGCTTTTCCATACATGTTTTTAAGCTAAGTAATCACGTCCTTAGGACTTTTAGTTTCATATTTCTAATAAGAGTTGGACACATAGTTCCAAGCAACTTCATTATGACGATCGTAAAAAGCATTCTAATATGCTAAAATTCATTAGAAGCATCAGTCCTAGGATGAGGTGGCAGATCAATGTCAAACACTTATTGTAGTTCTCCACTCGAATTTTAAGTTTGGGTGCACGAAACCACTCATTTAAGTTAGGACCGGTAAGTTGTTTCTTTTCAAGCAACATCCTGAAAGTCAAAATGTTTTGTTTGGTTTGGGCATTGTTTTGTGTCATCCACAAATAAGCAAAGTTCAAATTAGTATTTTCAATAATACTCTCTATATAGAAAATGATTTAAGTTCATTCGGATATCGAACTTTATTTGGATATCAAAAGACTAATCTCTACTTTACATATTAATATTAATCAAATGTATCTGTGTGTGCTAGTTGTGCTTCTTTGAAGGCTCTTGATTGGTTGATATAGTAGATTGAGGTGTCATCTCCAATAGAAAATCGCCACGTAGCCTCTTCGTTCCATCCTTTCTCTTCCTATAACCATGGGGGTTTTATTCCCACACGTATGAATTAACCGTGTGAGAAGAAGCCCCAAATAATATCAACATTATTGTGACTTAGGGTTTGTGAATAGTAGCTTTTCTTTGCAGGTATTTAGGAATGGGGAAGAGAGTAACATAGTGTGTATCGAAATATTATTTAATGTGTGTGTGAATGGAAAGTGAGAGAAAAAACGAATGAGATATTAAATAAAAACGTGTGAATGGTTTAATGAGTGGGTGAGGATATAAAAAATTGAGTGGATGTGAAACGGTTTATTTATTTGACCGAGAATGAATAATGTGAGTGTGTAACGTGTGACTGAGTTTGTGAGTTAAATACTCATAATGTTGACAAACCAAAACCCTAAAAGCCCATACTCCTTATACTCCATTCGTTTCCTTTGAGGCCTTTGGGCTTTTGGCCCAAATCTTATATTTCTATCCACCCGTGAGAGCTAATTGTGAATTTGGGCCATATGTTGGGCTTAGTCCAAAATAAAGTAATATTATATCCCATATTTGGGCTTTTCAGGCCCAATAAGCTCATGTGGGTCCCACTTGGCCATAAACTTGCATACTTATTAAATCCACTCAAGTCGAGCTCGATTTTGGCTCATTTGATCTTTATCTTCAAACTCGTGTTGATTTCGCCGGTTTTCGCGATCTTTGGTACCTACACACATGAAACAAGAAATATACATATACAAGGCATTTTTTATACATTTCATGCATAATTTCATTGTTTTAAGATACAAATGATATGAGTAATTACACTCATATCAAACTCAAAACTCGTTTTTTTTCAAACATTAATATCTCTCAAAACTTTAATCATTATATGGAAAAAAATATACTACAACGACAAGCATTTAATTATCTTGCTATAGATAGGCTATATGATATATTTTTGACAAAAAATTCAAGTTTTTTCGTTGTCGAAAGCTATCACATATCATACTAATATCATATATTATGTAACACTAGTATCATATATGATATAACTTAATATAAACCGATATCATATATTATTTAATAATAATCTATAATTTAACACTAGTATCATATATGATGAAACACTATTATCATATTTGAATTTCACTCAAGTTTCAAGAACGAAAAAAAAGCAAAAAAAAATCTTAAAAACTATATCTTTAGTGCATATATATAAAAGATAATTAATTGCCCATCGCGTTGTTATTTTTGTTTTCCTTTAACATTAACGGTTTAGAAAATATTTAAATTATAAAAAATATATTAAATAATAAAATATTTTTAATCTTATCCATTAAAGAAGGATAAAGATAAATGGTGGGATGAATCCACTAGTATTTAAGACAAATATAATAACCAAAATAACTCTCTTCATAAAAATTAAATATCCATATTTATAAATAAACATTGAATTTTAGAAAATATTATCCACAAATGAACATAACTTTGATGAGAAGAGATTAATGTAGACTATTTTTTTAGCATAAACCACATCAACCAATCATATTTGTTCAAACAAAATTTTCATCTTTTTCTTACAAACTAAATATCTCACAAACGGTAAATCCTCAAGTGGCAAAAAATACACCATTACAATGAGAATTAAATTATCTTTCTATCGAGGGGCACATGTATATACTTTCGACGAACTTTTTTTCTGTGAAAATCATATATGATTCGTTTAACGGATCATATATGATTTTCCAAAATCATATATGATTTGTATAACTGATCATATATGATGTTTTTTTTTAAAATCATATATGATTCGTGTGACCAATAAGGCGAACATTGCCAAGAAGACGAAGGTGACTTATTACGATAAAAAGTACGTAGAAGATTAGGGCATTATTTGCCAATAATGGTTAACATCTCATAATTCAAGGACACGTTTACATTGTTGAAAAGGACGAGAGCTATTGCATCAAGGGTATAAATTACGTGAAATGTGACGTGACGTTATAGTCAAGCCTCATATTTTATGAGCATAACAACCATCGGCGGAGTCAGAAAGTTTGACTTGAGGGATCAAAGTTTGATATTTTCTATAAATACACTACAAAATGATTATTAGGGGTCAAATTTTTAAAAGACCTAAAAATTTTCGAAAATTTTCACTATAATATTTTCGCTAGGCGGTCACATGACCCTTATGACCCATCTTCCCTCCGCCTCTAATAACAAATCACGATATTTTTTAAACCCTTATTTTAAACAGCAAAAGTTATAAAAAATATTTATAAATTATTAATTTATATCCTATCTCAAATATATTTCGTTTAATAAAATAGTCAAAATAATAAAGAATAAAGTTAAAAAAAAACTATATTTGCATGATCTTTCACATTTTTATATAAAAAAATCATTTTACAAAAACTGAAATAAAAAAAGCTTCCATTTATCGTGTTTTATAACGTTTTTTTTACTTCTCATCTCACGTCAATATTTAAACCTACATTTTAATTTATTGTGTAGCCTGAGGATCAAGCCTTACGCCTTTACCGAACATGAAGTATATTGCAATTCATTTGTGTTTTTAATGAGTGTGTGGTAAGTGTCGTAATATATATAGTTAGTGTTACAGTTCATTCTTAACGTGTCTTAAAAAGCTTTTAACTTTTTATGGCATTAAAGGCAAAAGGTATTACGGCGCATTCTCTCGTCGAATGGCACCTCGTCGGCCCTTGCTGACTCCTCGCCTACACGCCGGTTATCTTCATTGACGACCACATTTTTGGCGAGGAAAAAGAAAATTGATTTGTAGCCGAGTATTTCTTGTATACAAATAACCTTTTAGTGTTAATTTTATTATTACATTGTTAAATTGGATTCGGTGTGTGATGTGTGTGTGTTTGAAGGTTGGAAAGAAACAAAACTTTATGTTTTTTTTTTTGGTTTTGCTGATGATTTTCTATATGGCTATGGTTAAAAGAGATCATTTTACTACAAGTAAAATGTAAGAAATGAAATCAATCGTAATCAGTCAGATGTTTGATGTGCATCTTAATATTTATGGATTATATACATGTTTTTCGGTATTGTCATAAAATTATAGTGATTCCATTTATCTTTCTATTAAATTTTTTCTCTTAACCACAACTTTAAGGGTTGTCGTTATCAAAACCTAAAACGTTATTATAACCCAATGTTGGTGCTGGTTATTAAATTTATGACAAAAATACCCATGTGTTCATCAAGCCCTATTATGGCTGCTATATCTCAATGTACATAATGTGATCGTGAACTACATGTCATTGAGAATTGCTTTTTATCATGATAAGGAAACTTTTCTTTGATTAATTACTTCTTTATCATAAAGTTGATTTAATTGTTGATGGGTGCTTATATGATGTCATTTGGGTAAAAAAACATTGCAACTTAAGTGAAACTAACGACTAAGATGTTTATATATTTGATGACGAGAATTAGAACCACAAAAAATATATATTTACAATTTTTTTAACTAAATAATTTGTTACATGTTTGGTGGTATTCTTTTTTTTTACTTTTGAGTTTTCTTTCTTAATTACTAAACATGGGACAAATCATTTTTTTTAAGTTTTGAGAAATTTTTGTATGGTTCTAGCAACTCTTGTTGAGACCAGGGACGGATGTATGTAGTGATTATGGGGTCCGTTGCCTGTTGCCTCCTATCTATTCCGATACGATGAGATTTTAGTTTATTTTTTTCGATTTTGAATTTTTTCGAAAACGTCTCTCACTAAAGATTCAAATTGCCCCACACCCATATTGCAAATCCCAACATTTAACGTTTTAAAACCTTATAAATCCATTATTTGTAAGTAAAAATACTCGTTTTAGCTTTTCGATACTACCTTTTTCATATTTTGTTGCTATCGAAAAAAAATTATCCCCAACAACCTTATTTCCCGGTTCCATCACTGGTTTTTGACCTCTTTCATAGAAATGGTTTTGGTCAACAAAAACAATGTTAGTTTGAGCTAGGTAGAAGAGGGTATGATAGTCTTTTATATACTATCATCAACATGGTACTAACACATAAGATTAGACATGTGTTTAAGTATGCATATCAATCAATCTTCAAACAATGTATATATGTTGAATGACTAACTAATCAACTTTATAATAAAGGTGGTAGGGATGAGTTTTTACAATAAGTTACTTTATTAGTATTTTCTATAAAAACCGTTTGCTTCTTTGCATATATATATATATATCAACTAAGTACTATACTACCAGAAACATTGAACTATAAAGGAGGTTAGGGTATTCTATTTCCAAACAAAAGCAATGGGCGTCGTTCCAGTACTGCATACAGTCGTTGGTGTTGTCGGTGCGCCGTGTTCTTTATCTACTTACTTTATATATTTTACGACATTTAGCAGACATTGATTAACTGTAATATTGGAAATTAAACACAGGGAATGCTACTGGTTTGTTCCTCTTCTTGGCACCGACGTAAGCGAGCATTTCACTAATTATCAACTACTACATAATCATCTTCTTCATGTATATATATGTATTGTATGTTTGTGTAGGATAACGTTTCGGAGAATATTGAAGAACAAATCAACAGAACAATTCTCAGGGATTCCATACAATATGGCCTTACTCAACTGTCTACTTTCTGCCTGGTACGGACTACCATTCGTATCAGAAAACAATACACTGGTGACGGTTATCAATGGTACAGGTGCCGGAATTGAAGCAATATACGTGTTGATCTTTCTGATATATGCACCTAAAACGGAGAAAGCAAAGGTGATTGGGTTGGTTATGTTTGTTCTCGCTACCTTCTCCACTGTCGGCTTAGTTTCCGTCTTTGCTCTCCATGGAAAAAGTCGTCGCTACTTCTGCGGTTTTGCTGCTGCCATTTTCTCCGCCGTTATGTACGGCTCGCCCCTCTCTATCATGGTATATACTCTATGATTACCACAAAAACCAGACAATATAGACTTTGTTTGAGTGTATGTTTGGTATTGGTACCACAAAAAAATGTTACTTTTACCATTTTACTGATTTTCATCTTGCTTTACAAATTGCAGAGAACAGTGATCAGGACCAAGAGTGTGGAGTTTATGCCATTTTTTTTGTCACTGTTCGTTTTCTTGTGTGCTACTTCATGGTTTACTTTTGGCCTCCTTGGAAATGATCCTTTTCTTTATGTAAGCCCTCATCTTAAAGCTTCTCAAATTTAAAACCATTTTTATCTTTTTGTAGTAACCTGTTTTGTTGATAATTCAAAGACAAAACAAACTAACAAATACAAACAAATTATCGAATCTGAAAACACGATCCATAACCAAACAAACGAGAATTTGACGATCAAAAACCAAGCAAACAATCGAATATGAAAACAATCCAAAACCAAATAAACGATCGAATTTAGAAACGATCCAAAACCAACAAACGATCAAATCTAAAAATGATCCTAAACCAAATCCAAATGATCTAATCTGAAAACGACCCAAAGAAATCAAAACAATCCAATCTGAATCTACAAACGATCCAAAATTAATTCCAAACAATTACTCCACCATAACGGACAATTCCAAATCCAAAGTCACCAAATTTTCAAATTCTCAAATTAAATACGAACTTCAAAACTATCGAAAATAACCCCAACCAAACGAATATTTCGTCTGCAAATTCAAAATCTAATACCCGAATTTCCAAACAAATAGCTCGATTAAAAAAACAATCTAGCAAAACACTTTCAATCAAAATTCACGAAATCCAAACAAAACCTCAATTCTAATTCAAAGTACAAAACCCTAATTCAAAAGGTACAAAAAAAACATATGTCATTGACCTTTATTTATAAAGAACGGATTACTTGAACTTTCTAAATTCTAAACATAGCAAAATAACAAAACTTGTAGGACAAGTTAAATAAATTTTCAAATAAACTCACAAGTTTAACTAACTTTCCAACATTTTTAAGGTGTGCAACGGGTTTGGAAGCTCTTTGGGTGCATTACAGCTGATTCTATACGCCATATATAGAAAGAACAATGGACAAAAGGATGAGAAAACTGCGGCCATTGAGATCGGGTCGGCTAATGGTAACGAACACATGGAGAAAGGAAAACCCACACCGGAGAACATCAATCAAGTGTAGTTATTTACAGGGCTCGTTGTTGGCAGATGCAATAAGGACAGTGGTGCAGGGTCACAAAATATTAGGGCCTCAATTTTACACCGTATATTTTTGTATACTTTTTTGTAAATACATGTTATTGTAATTAAAGTGTCACACTATAAAGGAATAATAAAACCCCATATAGTATTTGCAATAGAGTAGTCCATTTAGTATTTTTATTTCTTAGTTTATTTTTATTTCTAGATTATTAAAAAAATGATCAATTTTACGTACAAACTTGATTAAATCGTCATAATAATGACAAACTTTTCTGTGTAAATTCTATCTTTTTGCGCACAAAAGGGCATACGATGTAACTATGACACAGGTCCATCAAAGGTTACGAGCTGACTATGGTGATTTTTGATGTTTTAATCCTTTTACGAGTTTTAAGTATTTTTTTTCCTTTAAGATAAAATTTGTCTAATATCAAAATAGCCAAATGTACGGAATAGGCGACACCACCAATTAGGGGATGTTTGGTTCACCAAAATTTTTTGAAGGAATTATAATTTGGATGATTTGTAATTTGAATTGTTGAAATTTATCACATGTTTGGTTAGCTGAAGGTAATCAGAGAAAACTATAAAAAAAAATAGCCAACGAATGTTAAGAATGAATAAATTAATATTACTTTCGTCTCAATTTACTGCCCTCATTTGATTTTTTTGAAGTCTTGTTTTTTCAATTCTAATATTTAATATTTTTGTTTGTGTTATGTAATAATTATATTTGCCTCATTTAGCTTTGCAATTTAAAAAAGGATTGTGGTTCAGCTTATTGCTCGCTTGCCTTTTACAGTAATTAAACTTTTAATAATTATAACTAGAACATCATCATTTGATAATGTTAAACATTCCTTTCAAAACATTTTAATTGAGTTATATCAAAAAAAGTGAGCCAAATGTAATTTAGAGAATTACAATTTCTCCAATTAACCAACAGACACTTTACGTAATTTAAATTTGAATTACAATTACACTAAATTACAATAAGTTCAATGAACCAGACACTCCTTAGTGTTTCTGATTTACCATTGAAGCTTTTGCTAACATTTGTAAAATACAGTAGTTTGTTAGTGTTTCTGATTTGCCATTCTGGGAAATCCCTTTATCATTTTTATCATTATTGTCATGTTTGAGAATTTTGTGTTTGTTATAACAATAAGAAGAAAAAAAAGGAAGATAAATTAAAAGCCACTAGGATTGATTTTATACTTCGTTTACTGAAAATGTTTATGTTATGTATGCAAAATATCATTGGGGTTGTTAATAGCTAAATAACTTGCTAGTGATTTTGTGTCTATATTTTCTTCTAAAAACACGTAAACATGGTTATCAATGGTTAGCAAGGACGGAGGAGATAGAGGGACTAGTGAGTACTAAATCTCCGCCAACTAATCCAATAAGTTCATTACAATGTAATCGAAAAGTCTCATATTTTAAAAACTATAATGATCAACCCCCACCAGTATTACCCATTCCATATACTTTTGTTTGGATAAAAAAATTATAATGAAGGAACTCAAGAATTAAGAACCAGAAGAACAAGTGAAATATTACATTTATGTTCCGATATGAATGTGACTTACATAGATATAATTCAGTCACATCCCAAGAAAGATAATGCGACAATCGAGCATCATTATCGGGTTGATTTGTTTATTATTTCTATCGATTTTGTAAAAGCTAAATAATAGATTTAGTGAGTGTGTTTCAGAGCTTTTTCATCTTAGTGGTACGTTGGATCCAAGAAAATCTTTTAATAGCAGGGACATATGTAAACTGGAGACGAAATATTATCCGTTAAATTTCACCGAACAAGATAAAATTGAGTTAAACCTTGAGTTGCAACATTATAAGTTGAATAATGATCCAAAGTTGAAGACTGTTACTTCATTGTCAAAGTTGTGTAAAGTATTCTCAGAAACTGAGAAGTCGGGAACTTATCCACTTATTGACAAATTGATTCATCTTATATTGACAAAGGGCCTTTAAAAAAAGAAACTTGCGGAAACAAGACTTCGTAATACAATGAGTAATGGCTTTCTTAAAAGTATCTTGATTTTTAGTGTTAAAAAGAGATTTTTCATACCCTTTGTACTAGTAAAGTAATTAATGATTTTTACTTAAAAACATAAAGACATGTCTAGATAAAAAAACCCAAGGTACTATTATTTCTTTTTTCTTTAATTACTTATTTATCATTAACATGAAGTGTGTGTTTGGGTATATTGAATATTTTTGTTATTTGCATGTTAGTTAACGAGACACACGATTTGGGTCGAATTTTAATCGCTAAGTCGCTAACTACAATTGAAACTCTTACCAGATTTAGGTTTTTTTATTAGTGTAAAACACTTGTTTGCTTAATTTATTAGGCATTTGGCTCTTCGTCTAGTTTTTCATATTTTCATTATTTATTATGCATTGATTTGAATTATATCGTTCTTATTCTAAAATATTATGTTTGGCCCCTTAACTTCAAATCGTGCCTCCGCCTTGATAGTTTGATCAGTATATTAATATATGTATATAAAGTACAATACATTAGTGAAGCAATCAAGATTAACAACTCAAACATTTCTTATTTATACTATTTTGGGTAAACATTATAAAATAACAACGTATTTTTAAAACACGCGGACCCGAAACCTCACATATTCATAACTTTAGCAACGTGCATTCAAATTTTATTAAAATACCACCAACATGACCTTCAAATAACTATATTACCCTTGTTTTCCACACATCTCCTTCTTCAACCTTCTAACTTCTTCACATTTTTCTTCAAATTTTATAAAAGTTAAATTCTATCACCATTATAATATATAAAAAAATCCACAATCTATAATTACCTAATCTATTATCATCTTTAATTAAAACTTTATGTGGAAAAAACTGAGCGAGGACTAACTGATTGATCATTTTTATTTCAATCTCAATTGCGATACATATTTCTGTCATGTTTTTGTTTTCTACTCCAGTTCAAGTTCTCGCGATTACGTCGTTCGCATAGTGAGATGGAGTACTAGATGGTAAACCAGGTTAGTCGGCCATATTAGTGAAAATGGCCCAGTTACGGTTTACGAGTTGGCTTTATTAGGGTTTTACCACAATATATATTGAATTAATAATACATAACAACGATGCGAGTTTTACCATTCAACATGTTATTAGAGAAACTTTGAAAAAAATATGTGGTATTTTTTTTCTTCCCAAAACCAATTGATCCCTACACATCCTTGTACGCCCTCAATTCCATTAAGGTTTATCAAGAACACTAATCAGATCCAAATCAATTCCCTACCCATTCAATACATACATGATCTTGTTGCCAACTTTAAATAAGGAAGAAGAAATCATGACCGTGTTGGTCATGGTCGTATCGAACACCACATGATCTTGTTTGACAAATACCATCCTGGTTAATACGGTAAGGTTGGTATGAGGTAATCTTTTGAAAATGTTCCATTTGTTGATGTGACTAAGTTTAGCTACTAGTTTTTGCTTGGATAGTTCTGAGGGTGATATACTTTTGGTTTCGTGAAGACAAAATTACTTTTATCCTTTATTTATTTTTGTTAATGACAAATGTTATAGTTTTGAAGAGTTGGTTTTTTTGAAGATTGAAGTTTGAAGTTTGTTTTTTTATATCAAATTTATGGTATTCATTCAAGATGACAAATATACATGATCTGTTCACTCAAAAACATAATCGTAATAGTTCAATGACTGTATATATATATACTATTACATGCCTAATTATCAGATTTAGTCTGTTATGTTTAATTAAGTTGCTGATGTAACCTGAATTAAAATTGATGTATCATATATGATACATGATTTATCATACTTGATAATTAGATGATATGTGATATATGATAGGTTTATCAAATATGATATATGAGTTATCATATATGATGTTTCTGACAAGCTATAAGAAAAAATCATATGTGTATGCCACAAATCTTTTTAAGCTCTTCAAACCTATCTTCTATACGATATTGTACTTGACTTTTTTCACTTCTAAAGTATAGTATATAGCTTGACCCAAAAGCTATTTTCCTGTCTTGTATAAATGCAGCATGTGCGAACACAACACCGAGAATAGGGAGATGTTGCAATTGTCCGATAAGAGCAAAGGAGATAGAGAAATTGTTATAACGGACGTGCACGAGTATGTTTAAGTATCAACACTAATTCGGCGTGACCCAGGAGGAAGTTGCTCCAGAAAAAGTAGATTTCGTTGAAAATGAAGAAGAATTGATTATAGAAGAAGAAGAGTAGTTTTAATAATAAGAATGTTTTTGGTGTTAATCATGAATTTAACAAATTCTCTGTTTTTTTTTACCTTTTAATTATGAATAAGTGTTGTTCATATATGATATCATAGGTAAATACATTCTGTTTGAACTATCATATATGCTACTTTCAAAAAGTACTTTTTCTTTATTTACTGAACAAGTGTTTAAATCTATCAATCTTCGTTATTAGTGTCATATAAGATAATGCATTATCATATATGATAATGTAGTATCATATATTGCTGAATTTAAGAGTTAAAAAAGCTTCAAATGATAAAAATATCAACAAAATAGACATATTATCCAAAAGTTATATCCGCAGATGTTTCGCCATTTTCATATTCAACAAAAAACTTAATGATTTAGTAGCATTATAAAGTTAAAGTATTACAACGTCATACACAAATTACTAATATATAAACAAGTCAAATGGCTAAAACAATGGATCTTGATTCCATGCATCAACTTTTTGGTTGGAAACTCGACACTCGTCTTTTGTCATCTCATGCACACGTCGTTGTTTTTTCTTTCGACACTTGTCTTATGTTCACTTCTTTGGCCTTGAGATGATCGAGTTCTTCAAAATGTATTGAAAACAGGTTACCTTACACAAATAAAAAGATTTGGTTATAATTTCAACCAGATTATCAAATATGATATCTTACAAAAGCTGAATTTCAACCAGATTATCAAATATGATATATTATAAAACCTAATTTTAACAAGATTATAAAATATGATATATTATAGAAGCTGAATTTCAACCAGATTATCAAATATGATATATTACATAGCTGAATCTCAACAAGATTATCAAATATGATAATATGCACCCAACTAACTTTTAATTGCCATCTAGATGATCACATACTTTTTTGTATCTGTTTTCAATCACATTATCATGTTATCATATATGATACCTCTATATCATATATGATGTATGGAGGTATCATATATGATACAGCTGTTCATTGTAACTTACAGTTTCAGCACATCTCTCCTAATAAGTTTGTTCACATACATCACCTTATGCTTATCCTACAGCTTCAACAAACTATATTTATAAGCTTATTCACATAACTCTATTTTAATTCATAAGATTATTCATATAACTCTTCTAATAAGCTTATTCACATTAATCTTAAGTATAACACATCCAATAAGCTTAATTATAACATATCAAATCAGCTTAATAATACATCAAATAAGCTAACACATCATTTAAAAAAAAGCTAACACATCCATAATACATCAAAATAAGCTTATTTACATCAAATAAACTAAAAAAGATATATATGATGATTATAACTTGGTGATTTGTTCTTTAATAGCATCGGCATCTTTTTCTTTAATTTTTAACGCGATTTGTCGATGATTTTTTATTTGTGTGTGTTTTTAATATGTGTTTTGGATCAGGATGAGGATTCAATAAGCTTATGTGTGGTTTTGTGTGTGTGTGTGTGTGTTAGATTTGAGAAAAGAAAATGGTTAAATTTATTTGGGAGGTGGGTGAGGTGGTTTGGGTTGTAAAAGGAAGAAAATGCTCCTCTGCCTTTTTTAATTAAAAAGTAAGAATTAATCTGAGCTGTTGAATTTTGATAAATGGAAGGTGAAAATTGGTTCTCTTGTATTTAAAGGATACAAGATATCCAATATAACTCTTCTTTATGTTGCACCATTCTTTATTAAATGGAAAAAAAACATGATCTTATCTTGAAACTTGAAAGAGGTTAGGTTTTATGGAGTCAAATAATTTATAGTTAAATTAGTTGGTGATGTGCTAAAATGGTTTACATGTGCTATACTTATGCTAAAGTAGTGAAAAAAATACATATCTAAATTCTGCCTTTTGGGTATACTTTAAGCTTTAACAATATGCTTATTGTATCAGCATCACTAAGCATATATTATTAATTCATTTATGTGTAATATTAACCTAACGTTACACGCGAACAATTATAAAAACAATGTTTTTCGTTGTCGAAAGCTATCACATATCATACTAATATCATATATTATGTAACACTAGTATCATATATGATATAACTTAATATAAACCGATATCATATATTATTTAATAATAATCTATAATTTAACACTAGTATCATATATGATGAAACACTATTATCATATTTGAATTTCACTCAAGTTTCAAGAACGAAAAAAAAGCAAAAAAAAATCTTAAAAACTATATCTTTAGTGCATATATATAAAAGATAATTAATTGCCCATCGCGTTGTTATTTTTGTTTTCCTTTAACATTAACGGTTTAGAAAATATTTAAATTATAAAAAATATATTAAATAATAAAATATTTTTAATCTTATCCATTAAAGAAGGATAAAGATAAATGGTGGGATGAATCCACTAGTATTTAAGACAAATATAATAACCAAAATAACTCTCTTCATAAAAATTAAATATCCATATTTATAAATAAACATTGAATTTTAGAAAATATTATCCACAAATGAACATAACTTTGATGAGAAGAGATTAATGTAGACTATTTTTTTAGCATAAACCACATCAACCAATCATATTTGTTCAAACAAAATTTTCATCTTTTTCTTACAAACTAAATATCTCACAAACGGTAAATCCTCAAGTGGCAAAAAATACACCATTACAATGAGAATTAAATTATCTTTCTATCGAGGGGCACATGTATATACTTTCGACGAACTTTTTTTCTGTGAAAATCATATATGATTCGTTTAACGGATCATATATGATTTTCCAAAATCATATATGATTTGTATAACTGATCATATATGATGTTTTTTTTTAAAATCATATATGATTCGTGTGACCAATAAGGCGAACATTGCCAAGAAGACGAAGGTGACTTATTACGATAAAAAGTACGTAGAAGATTAGGGCATTATTTGCCAATAATGGTTAACATCTCATAATTCAAGGACACGTTTACATTGTTGAAAAGGACGAGAGCTATTGCATCAAGGGTATAAATTACGTGAAATGTGACGTGACGTTATAGTCAAGCCTCATATTTTATGAGCATAACAACCATCGGCGGAGTCAGAAAGTTTGACTTGAGGGATCAAAGTTTGATATTTTCTATAAATACACTACAAAATGATTATTAGGGGTCAAATTTTTAAAAGACCTAAAAATTTTCGAAAATTTTCACTATAATATTTTCGCTAGGCGGTCACATGACCCTTATGACCCATCTTCCCTCCGCCTCTAATAACAAATCACGATATTTTTTAAACCCTTATTTTAAACAGCAAAAGTTATAAAAAATATTTATAAATTATTAATTTATATCCTATCTCAAATATATTTCGTTTAATAAAATAGTCAAAATAATAAAGAATAAAGTTAAAAAAAAACTATATTTGCATGATCTTTCACATTTTTATATAAAAAAATCATTTTACAAAAACTGAAATAAAAAAAGCTTCCATTTATCGTGTTTTATAACGTTTTTTTTACTTCTCATCTCACGTCAATATTTAAACCTACATTTTAATTTATTGTGTAGCCTGAGGATCAAGCCTTACGCCTTTACCGAACATGAAGTATATTGCAATTCATTTGTGTTTTTAATGAGTGTGTGGTAAGTGTCGTAATATATATAGTTAGTGTTACAGTTCATTCTTAACGTGTCTTAAAAAGCTTTTAACTTTTTATGGCATTAAAGGCAAAAGGTATTACGGCGCATTCTCTCGTCGAATGGCACCTCGTCGGCCCTTGCTGACTCCTCGCCTACACGCCGGTTATCTTCATTGACGACCACATTTTTGGCGAGGAAAAAGAAAATTGATTTGTAGCCGAGTATTTCTTGTATACAAATAACCTTTTAGTGTTAATTTTATTATTACATTGTTAAATTGGATTCGGTGTGTGATGTGTGTGTGTTTGAAGGTTGGAAAGAAACAAAACTTTATGTTTTTTTTTTTGGTTTTGCTGATGATTTTCTATATGGCTATGGTTAAAAGAGATCATTTTACTACAAGTAAAATGTAAGAAATGAAATCAATCGTAATCAGTCAGATGTTTGATGTGCATCTTAATATTTATGGATTATATACATGTTTTTCGGTATTGTCATAAAATTATAGTGATTCCATTTATCTTTCTATTAAATTTTTTCTCTTAACCACAACTTTAAGGGTTGTCGTTATCAAAACCTAAAACGTTATTATAACCCAATGTTGGTGCTGGTTATTAAATTTATGACAAAAATACCCATGTGTTCATCAAGCCCTATTATGGCTGCTATATCTCAATGTACATAATGTGATCGTGAACTACATGTCATTGAGAATTGCTTTTTATCATGATAAGGAAACTTTTCTTTGATTAATTACTTCTTTATCATAAAGTTGATTTAATTGTTGATGGGTGCTTATATGATGTCATTTGGGTAAAAAAACATTGCAACTTAAGTGAAACTAACGACTAAGATGTTTATATATTTGATGACGAGAATTAGAACCACAAAAAATATATATTTACAATTTTTTTAACTAAATAATTTGTTACATGTTTGGTGGTATTCTTTTTTTTTACTTTTGAGTTTTCTTTCTTAATTACTAAACATGGGACAAATCATTTTTTTTAAGTTTTGAGAAATTTTTGTATGGTTCTAGCAACTCTTGTTGAGACCAGGGACGGATGTATGTAGTGATTATGGGGTCCGTTGCCTGTTGCCTCCTATCTATTCCGATACGATGAGATTTTAGTTTATTTTTTTCGATTTTGAATTTTTTCGAAAACGTCTCTCACTAAAGATTCAAATTGCCCCACACCCATATTGCAAATCCCAACATTTAACGTTTTAAAACCTTATAAATCCATTATTTGTAAGTAAAAATACTCGTTTTAGCTTTTCGATACTACCTTTTTCATATTTTGTTGCTATCGAAAAAAAATTATCCCCAACAACCTTATTTCCCGGTTCCATCACTGGTTTTTGACCTCTTTCATAGAAATGGTTTTGGTCAACAAAAACAATGTTAGTTTGAGCTAGGTAGAAGAGGGTATGATAGTCTTTTATATACTATCATCAACATGGTACTAACACATAAGATTAGACATGTGTTTAAGTATGCATATCAATCAATCTTCAAACAATGTATATATGTTGAATGACTAACTAATCAACTTTATAATAAAGGTGGTAGGGATGAGTTTTTACAATAAGTTACTTTATTAGTATTTTCTATAAAAACCGTTTGCTTCTTTGCATATATATATATATATCAACTAAGTACTATACTACCAGAAACATTGAACTATAAAGGAGGTTAGGGTATTCTATTTCCAAACAAAAGCAATGGGCGTCGTTCCAGTACTGCATACAGTCGTTGGTGTTGTCGGTGCGCCGTGTTCTTTATCTACTTACTTTATATATTTTACGACATTTAGCAGACATTGATTAACTGTAATATTGGAAATTAAACACAGGGAATGCTACTGGTTTGTTCCTCTTCTTGGCACCGACGTAAGCGAGCATTTCACTAATTATCAACTACTACATAATCATCTTCTTCATGTATATATATGTATTGTATGTTTGTGTAGGATAACGTTTCGGAGAATATTGAAGAACAAATCAACAGAACAATTCTCAGGGATTCCATACAATATGGCCTTACTCAACTGTCTACTTTCTGCCTGGTACGGACTACCATTCGTATCAGAAAACAATACACTGGTGACGGTTATCAATGGTACAGGTGCCGGAATTGAAGCAATATACGTGTTGATCTTTCTGATATATGCACCTAAAACGGAGAAAGCAAAGGTGATTGGGTTGGTTATGTTTGTTCTCGCTACCTTCTCCACTGTCGGCTTAGTTTCCGTCTTTGCTCTCCATGGAAAAAGCCGTCGCTACTTCTGTGGTTTTGCTGCTGCCATTTTCTCCGCCGTTATGTACGGCTCGCCCCTCTCTATCATGGTATATACTATATGATTACTAATTTGTTTCCACTTTTGGCAAGAACCAGACAATATAGACTTTGTTTGAGTGTACCACAAAAAAATGTTACTTTTACCATTTTACTGATTTTCATCTTGTTTTACAAATTGCAGAGAACAGTGATCAGGACCAAGAGTGTGGAGTTTATGCCATTTTTTTTGTCACTTTTCGTTTTCTTGTGTGCTACTTCATGGTTTACTTTTGGCCTCCTTGGAAATGATCCTTTTCTTTATGTAAGCCCTCATCTTAAAGCTTCTCAAATTTAAAACCATTTTTATGTTTTTGTAGTAACCTGTTTTGTTGATAATTCAAAGACAAACAAACTAACAAATACAAACAAACGATTGAATCCAAAAACACGATCCATAACCAAACAAACGAGAATTTGACGATCAAAAACCAAGCAAACAATCGAATATGAAAACAATCCAAAACCAAATAAACGATGGAATTTAGAAACGATCCAAAACCAACAAACGATCAAATCTAAAAATGATCCTAAACCAAATCCAAACGATCTAATCTGAAAACGACCCAAAGAAATCCAAACAATCCAATCTGAATCTACAAACGATCCAAAATTAATTCCAAACAATTACTCCACGACAATTCCAAATCGAAAGTCACCAAATTTCCAAATTCTCAAATTAAATACGAACTTCAAACATATCGAAAATATTCCAAACCAAACGAATATTTCGTCTACAAATTCAAAATCTAATACCCGAATTACCAAACAAATAGCTAGATTAAAAAACAATCTAGCAAAACACTTTCAATCAAAATTCACCAAATCCAAACAAAACCTCAATTCTAATTCAAAGTACAAAACCCTAATTCAAAAGGTACTAAAAAAAACATATGTCATTGACCTTTATTTATAAAGAACGGATTACTTGAACTTTCTTAATTCTAAACATAGCAAAATAACAAAACTTGTAGGACAAGTTAAATAAATTTTCAAATAAACTCACAAGTTTAACTAACTTTCCAACATTTTTAAGGTGTGCAACGGGTTTGGAAGCTCTTTGGGTGCATTACAGCTGATTCTATATGCCATATATAGAAAGAACAATGGACAAAAGGATGAGAAAACTGCGGCCATTGAGATTGGATCGGCTAATGGTAACGAACACATGGAGAAAGGAAAACCCACACCGGAGAACATCAATCAAGTGTAGTTATTTACAGGGCTTGTTGTTGGCAGATGCAATAAGGACAGTGGTGCAGGGTCACAAAATATTAGGGCCTCAATTTTACACCGTATCTTTTTGTATACTTCTTGTATATACATGTTATTGTAATTAATGTCTCAAACTATAAAGGTATAATAAAAGCCCATATAGTATTTGCAATAGAGTAGTCCATTTAGTATTTTTATTTCTTAGTTTATTTTTATTTCTAGATTATTAAAAAAATGATCAATTTTACGTGCAAACTTGATTAAATCGTCACAATAACGACAAACTTTTCTGTGTAAATTCTATCTTTTTGCGCACAAAAGGGCATACGATGTAACTATGACACAGGTCCATCAAAGGTTACGAGCTGACTATGGTGATTTTTGATGTTTTAATCCTTTTACGAGTTTTAAGTATTTTTTTCCTTTAAGATGAAATTTGTCTAATATCAAAATAGCCACATGTACGGAATAGGCGACACCACCAATTAGGGGATGTTTGGTTCACCAAAATTTTTTGAAGGAATTATAATTTGGATGATTTGTAATTTGAATTGTTGAAATTTATCACATGTTTGGTTAGCTGAAGGTAATCAGAGAAAACTATAAAAAAAATTGCCAACGAATGTTAAGAATGAATAAATTAATATTACTTTCGTCTCAATTTAGTGCCCTCATTTGATTTTTTGAAATCTTGTTTTTTCAATTCTAATATTTAACATTTTTGTTTGTGTTATATAATAATTATATTTGCCTTATTTAGCTTTGCAATTTAAAAAAAGCTTGCGGTGCAGCTTGTTGCTCGTTTGCCTTCTACAGTAATTAAACTTTTAATAATTATAATTAGAACATCATCATTTGATAATGTTAAACGTTCCTTTCAAAACATTTTAATTGAGTTATATCAAAAAAAGTGAGCCCAATGTAATTTAGAGAATTACAATTTCTCCAATTAACCAACAAACACTCTATGTAATTTAAATTTGAATTACAATTACACTAAATTACAATAAGTTCAATAAACCAGACACTCCTTAGTGTTTCTGATTTGCCATTGAAGCTTTTGCTAACATTTGTAAAATACAGTAGTTTGTTAGTGTTTCTGATTTGCCATTCTGGGAAATCCCTTTATCATTTTTATCATTATTGTCATGTTTGAGAATTTTGTGTTTGTTATAACAAGAAGAAGAAAAAAAGGAAGATAAATTAAAAGCCGCTAGGATTGATTTTATACTTCGTTTACTGAAAATGTTTATGTTATGTATGCAAAATATCATTGGGGTTGTTAATAGCTAAATAACTTGCTAGTGATTTTGTGTCTATATTTTCTTCTAAAAACACGTAAACATGGTTATCAATGGTTAGCAAGGACGGAGGAGATAGAGGGACTAGTGAGTACTAAACCTCCGCCAACTAATCCAATAAGTTCATTACAATGTAATCGAAAAGTCTCATATTTTAAAAACTATAATGATCAACCCCCACCAGTATTACCCATTCCATATACTTTTGTTTGGATAAAAAAATTATAATGAAGGAACTCAAGAATTAAGAACCAGAAGAACAAGTGAAATATTACATTTATGTTCCGATATGAATGTGACTTACATAGATATAATTCAGTCACATCCCAAGAAAGATAATGCGACAATCGAGCATCATTATCGGGTTGATTTGTTTATTATTTCTATCGATTTTGTAAAAGCTAAATAATAGATTTAGTGAGTGTGTTTCAGAGCTTTTTCATCTTAGTGCTACGTTGGATCCAAGAAAATCTTTTAATAGCAGGTACATATGTAAACTGGAGACGAAATATTATCCGTTAAATTTCACCGAACAAGATAAAATTGAGTTAAACCTTGAGTTGCAACATTATAAGTTGAATAATGATCCAAAGTTGAAGACTGTTACTTCATTGTCAAAGTTGTGTAAAGTATTCTCAGAAACTGAGAAGTCGGGAACTTATCCACTTATTGACAAATTGATTCATCTTATATTGACAAAGGGCCTTTAAAAAAAGAAACTTGTGGAAACAAGACTTCGTAATACAATGAGTAATGACTTTCTTAAAAGTATCTTGATTCTTAGTGTTAAAAAGAGATTTTTCATACCCTTTGTACTAGTAAAGTAATTAATGATTTTTACTTAAAACATAAAGACATGTCTAGATAAAAAAAGCCAAGGTACTATTATTTCTTTTTTCTTTAATTACTTATTTATCATTAACATGAAGTGTGTGTTTGGGTATATTGAATATTTTTGTTATTTGCATGTTAGTTAACGAGACACACGATTTAGGTCGAATTTTAATCGCTAAGTCACTAACTACAATTGAAACTCTTACCAAATTAAGGTTTTGTATTAGTGTAAAACACTTGTTTGCTTAATTTATTAGGCATTTGGCTCTTCGTCTAGTTTTTCATATTTTCATTATTTATTAGGCATTGATTTGAATTATATCGTTCTTATTCTAAAATATTATGTCTGTCCCCTTAACTTCAAATCCTGCCTCCGCCCTGATAGTTTGATCAGTATATTAATATATGTATATAAAGTACAATACATTAGTGAAGCTATCAAGATTAACAACTCAAACATTTCTTTTTTATACTATTTTGGGTAAACATTTTAAAATAACAACGTATTTTTAAAACACGCGGACCCGAAACCTCACATATTCATAACTTTAGCAACGTGCATTCAAATTTTATTAAAATACCACCAACATGACCTTCAAATAACTATATTACCCTTGTTTTCCACACATCTCCTTCTTCAACCTTCTAACTTCTTCAAATTTTTCTTCAAATTTTATAAAAGTTAAATTCTATCACAATTATAATATATAAAAAAATCCACAATCTATAATTACCTAATCTATTATCATCTTTAATTAAAACTTTATGTGGAAAAAACTGAGCGAGGACTAACTGATTGATCATTTTTATTTCAATCTCAATTGCGATACATTTCTGTCATGTTTTAGTTTTCTACTCCAGTTCAAGTTCTCGCGATTACGTCGTTCGCATAGTGAGATGGAGTACTAGATGGTAAACCAGGTTAGTCGGCCATATTAGTGAAAATGGCCCAGTTACGGTTTGCGAGTTAGCTTTATTTGGGTTTTACAATAATATATATTGAATGAATAATACATAACAAACCATGCGAGTTTTACCATTCAACATGTTATTAGAGAAACTTTAAAAAAAATATGTGGTATTTTTTTTCTTCCCTAAACTAATTGATCCCTACACATCCTTGTACGCTTTCCTCAATTCAATTAAGGTTTATCAAGAACACTAATCATATCCAAATCAATTCCCTACCCATTCAATACATACAGGTAATCGACATCTCCACCACACGTGAAAGTGCGGCAGCCATTGCTGCCAACTTTAAATAACGAAGAAGAGATCATGACCGTGTTGGACAAGGTCGTATCGAACACCACATGATCTTGTTTGACAAGTACCATCCTGGTTAATACGGTAAGGTTGGTATGAGGTAATCTTTTGAAAGTGTTCCACTTGTTGATATACTTTTGGTTTCGTGAAGAGAAATTTACTTTTTTATCCTTTATTTATTTTTGTTAATGACAAAGGTTATAGTTTTGAAGAGTATGTTATTTGAAGATTGAAGTTTGAAGTTTGTTTTTTTATATCAAATTTATGGTATTCATTCAAGATGACAAATATACATGATCTGTTCACTCAAAAACATAATCGTAATAGTTCAATGACTGAATATATATACTGTTACATGCCTAATTATCATATTTAGTCTGTTATGTTTGATTGTTTGGTTTTGAGAAAAAAAAACTTATTTGTTTACGTTGTGTGAAGTTAATGGAACTCGATGCATATGTAGTCATCATGAAATTTTGACAAACACTTCAAGATTTGAAGAGAGACATTTTTTTATTTTTTAACGGCAGTTTGGTGCAGCGGAGTATTTTGCGTGCCATCGAGGCACCAAGTCTTTCGACCCGAGTTCGAATCATATCACGAAGAGAATATTAACCCAATGCTAGCCATCCAGTTTCCCATTAAGGGGCTTCAAGGCATTGCGATGGGATTCAAACCCGGCTGCCAATTCTGGGAAAATCCCCCACATGGGGAATGATGGGAGTTGAACCCCTGACCTCCCACGCATGGAGACTATAACCAAATGCATCTATCCAACTGAGCTAGACTTTATTTACAGACCTTTCTTTATTAAAAAAACAATTTGCTTTTATTGTTGTTTTTTATTATTTGTTCATTTGGATACCAAACTTATCTAAGATATAAGAGGACTTATCTCCACCTTTTCAATGGTTGAGATTAAATCTCCATTTTACACTTGAGAGGTATTTTTGTCATTTCACCGTCCATTATATAAGTTTTTTAACTTCCTTCTCATAAAAAACACACACTCAAATCCATCTCGTCTCTTTCTTTCTCTCTCTACCCTGATCTATTTATCTCTCTGCCAATCCGTCACGTGCAGTCATGAATCTATCATAGATCCATCCCAACGCGATCATCACGAATTCATTACGTATTCATCACAAAACCATCACCACGAATTCATCAAGAATTGATCCATCAGCAAGTTAGTAAACTTTTTTGTATTTTAGCTTGATTTGAATAGCTTATTATCATCTTTGAATTTATAAGCATTCAATTAGCTTATTTTGAATGAATTATATGAATAAGTTGATTTGTTTCAATAAGCTTATGAATAAGCTGATTTGTTTGAATAAGCTTATTAATAAGATTTTGAATTAGATGAGAGTCATGAATAAGCTTGCTAGTTAGATGATTTGAATTTATTTTGTTAAATTATAAGCTAGCTTATTAGCTTATGTTAACGAATTATTAGATTATTTTAATATAGAGATTATGAATAAGCTTATGAGCATGTTAATAAGCTGTATTATTTGGAATTTTTATGTGTGCTGATGTTAGTTGAACTAAGCTTTGATTTATCATATTTGATATCTTATTTATTTTAACATCCCCAAATTTACACGCAGCGGAATACATCTTTGAGTGCTAAACAATGATACAACAACACATAATTTATAAAGAACGACTCGAAAAGAGACGTTTTAAATTTATCGTTCCTAAAACATTTGTCAGAGTAGCGTAGTCCCAAGACATCGTAACCAAAGTACAACCAAAACAAAAGATTTAAATTATTTTGAACAAAAGGAACGACAAACATTCAAAGAGTTTATATTACAAAAGTAGTGCACAACATTCATTCTCGTGGCTTCCAAGCTTCACCCTTCCTGATTACCTGAAATACATGTGAGAAAATCATCAACAAAAATGCCGAGTGAATCTATAGGTTTATATAATCATTTTGAACACAAGCAAAGATTATAAGTTTGTGGCATACTTGAAGGCAACAAGCATCAAATAATAATTTGCATCAACAATAATAATTGTATATAGCATAAATTGCAATAAGCTCATGGAACCGAGCCCTTAGACACTCCCTTTAGAGGTCTGATAAGACAAGAGATTTATTAATTGTCGATTACCTCCAGATTATTGGTACATTGACGTATACCTGACTTCTCAATACAATATGTTCAAACAGTGTGGAGGTCGGGCCTAAGCTTCTATGACAAGTCCACAAAAACTGAACCGGGGCGGCTTCCCCCATAGATCTATTAATTGTACTAGCGGTTAACCCATCATAGGTTAATTAACGGTCCATAATTGAGGCTTTAACAAAGGCAATCACATAATGCAATTTAAAGGCAACCACGGGTCCATTCATAAAGGGACAAGCATACCATAAAAATCTTGTGTTCTAAGTTTACAAAACATGTATTCCCCCTCGCGGGTTTTAAAATATTTGAATGAGCTCAAACGAGGCTATAGACTCACCTTAGTACTTATAGTAGTTGAAGACGATCGCCGACAATAGTAGATGCCCGATAAACACGACAACCGCAACCTAGCAAATAAGGTGCGTATATTAATAATAAACTCGAGAAATAATTCATACATAACAAAATCAAACTCGAACTCATAAAACCACAATACACTCGAGAGTAAACGATATAAATAACCTCATTATACTTTACTATTCATTTACTTTACCATTTTATACTTTTAACAAAATCCGCCGGTACATACTACATGTACTAGCTTATTTACCCCTTTTAAACTTATCAACCGTTTATGAAACGACTTGATAAACTAACTTACTATATCTAGAAAGTCCTCCTACAAGCTTATCAAATGAAATTACTTTTAAAGTCCTTTACTCGACTCATTTTTAAACCACAAAATCCGGACAGATTTACGTTAATTTTTCATACAACCGTTTTAACTTATTTAAACGACTCCGTTTACAAAACCGACACTCGGGTTTTAAAGTAAACTCAACCTAATAAATAAATACCTCATTATCAGTAGGTTAAACCTTTTAAAACATCCATTTAGATTCCCCGAGATTCGATCCAAATATCGACAACAACTATTGGTAGTGTCGACACTCGTATCCCGGTACACGATCATTCAAAACATCATAACTTCGCGCTCGTTTTGAGCTAGAAGCTCTACCTTATATCAAATCGAAGCTAAGGAAATTATCTACAACCCTAGGCTATAAGTTAAGTCATTTTCAAAACATAAACATTCGGATTTTTCAGTTTACTTACTGCTATAGAATGGGTACCAAAATCTTGTACAAAATCAACTTTTTGACCAAAACCAACCATAGATATGATCATTCCTATACTCTAGTATCATCATACATCCATCATAACATCAAAATCAAAATAAAAATAAAAATCTTTAGATCAAAATAAAGTTTTTAACAAGATTTCTAGCAAGAACCACCATGGATCATGCTAAAAACACCATGCATGACCATGGCTTCTACCTACCAACATCAAGAAAATAAAAAGTGCTTGCATGTGTAAAATTTTATACCTATGTGATCCTTGATCAAAAATAGAGATGGGTATATGCTTGGTTTAGCTTGAATCAACCTCAAACTTGAGATAAATTGAAAATTGAATGGGTTTGGGGGGGTTGGGTGGTGTTTCGGCAAAAGGAAGAAGAAGAGAGAGAATTGGTGGATTTTTGGAAGTAAAAAAAATGAAATGTGTGTGTTTATTTTAAGTTTTTATTTAGTAGGGTAGGGACCAAGTTGCAATTTGGCAAAAGTTGTGGCTAAAAATTGTAAATAGTTAGTTAAAAAGTGGGAAATAATTATTAGTCAATTTTGAAAACATTTACGGGACTCGGGTTTCGTAAAAATACTTAAAAGTTTAAACGCACACGAAAAATAATAATATAACGACTCGATACGTAATTAAAACGATATCGTCGAAAATATTAAATGTCGAAACGATCGATAATGAAATATAAAATTATGGGCATCCGTCGGTATCGCGATCACTAGTAGTCCTCGTTGCTCGTCAAAATATTAAAATAAAATATTTAATATCGATTTCAACTTAAACCGTTAAACGTAATAATATTTAACGTCAAAAATAATTCAAAAATATTTGAAAAGTAAGAATTAAGTAATGACCTTATTTTGTGGGTTTTACATCCTCACCACCTTAGGAGAGCACCGTCCCGGGGCTTACTTCTCCTTAGGTCGGTCTACGAATAAATGTGGATACTTGCTCTTGAAGTAGTCCTCTCGCTCCCAAGTGTATTCGGGTCCACGCCGGGAATTCCATCGCACTTTCACTATCGGGATCCAACTTTGCTTAAGTCGTTTCACCTCTCGATCCATAACCTCCACCGGTTCTTCAATAAAATGCAGCTTTCGTCCAGTTGAATCTCCTCAAGTGGAATTATCAAATTCTCGTCCGCCAAACACCTCTTAAGATTAGAAACGTGAAAAGTATTGTGAATAGCACTTAACTTCTCTGGCAATTCCAACTTATATGCCACAGGACCAACTCGATCAATAATCTTGAATGGACCAATATAACGTGGACTAAGCTTTCCTCGCTTGCCAAATCGAATTACTCCTTTCCAAGGTGATACTTTCAACATAACCATATCGCCAATATCAAATTCCAATGGTTTTCTCTTCTTATCCGCATAACTCTTCTGCCTACTACGAGCTGTCATTAAACGATTCTTGATTTGCACGATCTTCTCAGTCGTTTCTCTAATCCATTCAGGACCCGTCAACTGACTTTCTCCAACTTCACACCAACCAACTGGTGATCTACACTTTCGCCCGTAAAGTGCTTCAAAAGGCGCCGCCTTAATACTTGCATGATAACTGTTGTTGTATGAGAACTCCACCAAAGGTAAGTGTCGATCCCAACTACCTCCAAAGTCTATTACACACGCTCGTAACATATCCTCCAAGGTCTGAATAGTCCTCTCACTTTGTCCGTCCGTTTCCGGATGATACGCAGTGCTCATATCCAACTGAGTCCCCAAAGCTCGCTGAAGCGATTTCCAAAACTCAGATGTGAACCGACTATCTCGATCAGAAATAATTGACAAAGGAACTCCATGTCTACAAACAACTTCCTTCAAATACAACCGAGTAAGTTTGTCTAAGTCATCAGTTTTCTTTATCGGCAAGAAATGAGCCGACTTAGTCAACCGATCAACAATCACCCAAATCGTATCATAACCACTAGAAGTTCTCGGAAGTCCCGAAACAAAGTCCATAGTGATCTTCTCCCATTTCCATTCTGGAATTTCAGGTTGTTGCAGTAAACCCGAAGGTCTCTTGTGATCAAACTTCACCTTAGCACACGTCAAGCATTTACTAACATAAGTAGCAATGTTAGCCTTCATATTCGGTCACCAGTAACATTTCTTCAAGTCTTGGTACATTTTATCCGATCCTGGGTGAATCGAATATTTAGACTTATGAGATTCGTGCATAACTAGATCTCTCAGTCCTCCATACACCGGTAACCACACACGATTCTCGAAATATCGAATTTCGTCATCACGAATTTCGAATATAGGTGTCATCCTTCTACCCAAGTCTTCATCTGTCACATTCTCTTCCTTCATCGCCGTAGTTTGAGCTTTAAGTATTCGATTAGATAAATCAGAATAAGTTTTCATAGCTAAAGCTCTAACCCTTTTGGTTATTTCTCTGTCCTTCCTACTAAGTGCATCGGCAACTACATTCGCCTTGCCGGGATGGTAGCAAATTTGAATGTCGTAATCACTCAACAATTCTACCCATCTTCTCTGCCTCATATTAAGCTCCTTCTTATCCAAAATATGTTGCAGGCTTTTATGATCGGTATATACCACACTCTTTGTACCGTAGAAATAGTGTCTCCAAAGTCTAAGAGTAAAGACAACAACTCCTAATTCCAAATCATGTGTAGTATAATTCTCCTCATGCTTCCTCAATTGACGAGATGCATACGCGATCAATTTCTCCTTTTGCATCAACACAACACCAAAACCCTTACGTGATGCGTCACAATATACCACAAAGTCTTCAGCTCCGTCGGGCAAAGCCAAAATTGGTGCCGAACACAGCTTCCGCTTCAAAGTTTGGAATGCTTCTTCTTCTTCTGAACCCCATTCATACTTCTTGTTTTTCTAAGTAAGTCTAGTAAGAGGTTTAGAAATTAAAGAGAATCCTTCTATGAATCGCCGGTAGTACCCAGCTAATCCCAGAAATTGTCTAACTTCAGTCGGGGTTGTAGGCCTATCCCAATCTCTAATAGCTTCAATTTTGGAAGGATCAACATGAACACCGCTACTATCGATCACGTGCCCAAGGAATTGGACTGAATCCAACCAAAAATCACACTTGGAGAATTTCGCATACAACTTCTCCTTCTTCAACAACTCCAAAATAATCTTCAAATGACTTTCATGCTCCTCCCGACTTTTGGAATAAATCAGGATATCGTCGATAAATACAACACAAACTTGTCGAGGTATGGTTTACACACACGATTCATTAAGTCCATGAATACCGCAGGTGCGTTAGTTAACCCAAACGGCATTACTTGAAATTCAAAGTGTCCATAACGCGTCCGAAAAGCTGTAATAGGTATATCCTCTTCTTTAACACGAAGTTGATGATAACCCGACCTCAAGTCGATCTTCAAGTACAGACACGAACCTTGAAGTTGATCGAACAAATCATCGATCCTAAGAAGTGGATAACGATTTTTAATAGTTAACTTGTTCAACTCTCGGTAGTCTATGAACATTCTGAACGATCCGTCCTTCTTCTTCACGAACAATACTGGAGCTCCCCAAGGTGACGAACTTGGTCTAATGAACCCCTTCTCCATTAACTCCTTCAACTGATCTGCCAACTCCTTCATCTCAGACGGTGCCAAACGATAAGGTGCACGCGCCACCGGTGCAGCTCCTGGCACTAGATCAATCTTGAATTCGACTTCTCGCTGAGTCGGAAGCCCTGGCAAGTCATCGGGAAATACTTCAGGAAAATCACGAATAACCGGAACATCCTCCACACGCCTAACCGGTAGTTCTTTCTCCACTACTTGAGCCAAGAACAGGTGACAACCTCTTTCTACATATTTCTTCGCCTTGATACAAGATATCACCGTCAGACGAGATCTACCGACATCACCTTTAACTACTAACACCTTACCATTAACCGGTATGTGAACAACTTTCTCCCCACATACAATTACCGCATCATGAGCAACCAACCAATCCATACCAACAATCACATCAAACGAACCCAACTAAATCGGCATCAAATCAATTTCAAACAAATGATTTGCTAATTTCAAAGGACACTTCTTAAATATAGTGGTAGTACTAACTAATTGTCCATCAGCTAACTCGACCTCATAACTAGCATTTAGGCTTGTTGGCTCAACATCAATTAAACGACTAAAGGAAGTGCTTATAAAGCTCCTATCAGATCCTGAGTCAAACAACACACTAGCATAACGATGGTTGAGTAAGAACGTACCCGTCACCACATTTGTACCTTGTGCCTGATCAGCATCCTTAACAACATAAACTGCCCCAGCAGCTTCACGTGCTTTCTTGTTCTTCCACTTCGGACATTGAGGGCGAAGATGATCACGTTCTCCACATTCAAAACAAGTCCTGATCGGAATAGCATTCGCTCCAGTAGCAGGGACCCTTATCTTACATTTCTCCACAACATGACCAACCTTTCCACACTTAGTGCACCTCGGTGGACAATTACCAAAGTGACAAGCACCACAACTCCTACATTTCTGGGCTGGTCCCCCATGATCAACATTATCATTCTTGTTAGTCGCAGCTCTAGCCCCATCATTTCTCTTCTGATTGTACTGCCTATGGCGGTTACTACCTTGATTACCACTCTGCGAATTCTCCCATTTCCTTTTACTACCCTCAGCAGCTCTCTCAGCCCTATCTTGAACCTTCTGCCCCATGAGTGTATGAGCCATTCATACAGTCTCAACAAAGTTCTTGGGTCGAGATGAAGTCGTATCACCTTTAATGTACCCAGGCAACCCTTTGATGTATTGGTCCATCTTTTTCTTCTCAGTAACAAAAGCATCTGGACACAACAAAACCAACTCATTGAATCGGCTAGTATATGCAGCAATGTTGTTATCTTTCAGCTTCAGGTGCCTCAACTCATCCTCCAAAGCAGATAACTCTTCTTCTAGACAGAACTCTTCTTTCAACAACCTTTTAATTTCATCCCAAGGTTTCCTATTTTCACTTCTAAACCAACTGTAGCAACTTGAGTCTTCCACCAGCTTAAAGCTCGATCCTTGAAAGTAGCAACTGCGAACTTAACCTTGTTCCTTTCTGAGCAATCACTAATCTCAAATGTTGTTTCTGTTTTCTCAATCCACCTGAATAATTCCAGTGCTCCACCAGTTCCTTGAAGTATAGTAGGTCCACACTTCATGTATCCAGCAAAAGTACATTCTTTAACCGCAGCAGCAGCCGGAGCAACCTCATCTGCAGGATTCTCAGCTACACCTGCCCCAGCAGCTTCTGGTCCAGCAGGTTCACCTTCACCTTCAGCACCCGCACCTCCAGAGCCACCTGCTCCTTCAGTGTTAACACGCGCAGCTCTATCCGCAGCTAATGCTTTCGCAACCTCTTCAGCAACTAGCCTTGCAATGGCATCATTTGTCATTCTCCTAGGTGGCATGATTCTGTCACATCACAAAGAGAAGATAAAATAAATGAGTTAATTGTATTCATGGTATAGTCATATCATGTACAAAATCAATCATCAAATGCATAAACATTATCAATACAAGGATTCACAATCATTATAAGGATCAAAGGAAACTATTATCATCGATCAACAAGGAATGATCTTAAAGACAAAATAGAGTACAACGACACAAAATAATAAACACTAGTCACGTGGGGATCCACATGGCTCAGTTGACTGTGTCTCGCTTGCAGCAGTGAAACCTGCTTCCTCATCATCGAAGACGTAATTTGATGGTGGTAAATTTCACAAAATGGGTATAAGGTCATAATAAAATGAAATAGGATAATTTCCAAAAATTTAAATAAATGTAGAGAATCCTTCAAAATAATTACAAGAAAAATTCCAAAAATTTATTTAAGTAAATCATTAATAAATGATAACTCTTATCGAAAAGTTTAACAATATCAATATATATATCGATAAAAGATTATAGTATTTATTTAGAAATACTTAGCAATAAGGCATACATAATAATGTATAATAAAGTTGTAATCCCAGAAGTAGCTTGAACCTGAAGTCACGCGAAATCATGTGCACCGACTCTTTGAAAAATAAAAACCGACAGTTATAGTTTAGGTTTTTAGAAAAAGACCTAGTTCTCTATAACTCATGGCTCTGGTACCAATCTTTAACACCCCCAAATTTTCACGCAGCGGAATACATCTTTGGGTGCTAAACAATGATACAACAACACATAATTTATAAAGAACGACTCGAAAAGAGACGTTTTAAATTTATCGTTCCTAAAACATTTGTCAGAGTAGCGTAGTCCCAAGACATCGTAACCAAAGTACAACCAAAACAAAAGATTTAAATTGTTTTGAACAAAAGGAACGACAAACATTCAAAGAGTTTATATTACAAAAGTAGTGCACAACATTCATTCCCGTGGCTTCCAAGCTTCACCCTTCCTGATTACCTGAAATACATGTGAGAAAATCATCAACAAAAATGCCGAGTGAATCTATAGGTTTATATAATCATTTTGAACACAAGCAAAGATTATAAGTTTGTGGCATACTTGAAGGCAACAAGCATCAAATAATAATTTGCATCAACAATAATAATTGTATATAGCATAAATTGCAATAAGCTCATGGAACCGAGCCCTTAGACACTCCCTTTAGAGGTCTGATAAGACAGGAGATTTATTAATTGTCGGTTACCTCCAGATTATTGATACATTGCCGTATACCTGACTTCTTAATACAATATGTTCAAACAGTGTGGCGGTCGGGCGTAAGCTTCTATGACAAGTCCACAAAAACTGAACCGGGCGGCTTCCCCCATATATCTATTAATTGTACTAGCGGTTAACCCATCATAGGTTAATTAACGGTCCATAATTGAGGCTTTAACAAAGGCAATCACTTAATGCAATTTAAAGGCAACCACGGGTCCATTCATAAAGGGACAAGCATACCATAAAAATCTTGTGTTCTAAGTTTACAAAACATGTATTCCCCCTCGCGGGTTTTAAAATATTTGAATGAGCTCAAACGAGGCTATAGACTCACCTTAGTACTTATAGTAGTTGAAGACGATCGTCGACGATAGTAGATGCCCGATAAACACAACCACAACCTAGTAAATAAGGTGCGTATATTAATAATAAACTCGAGAAATAATTCATACATAACAAAATCAAACTCGAACTCATAAAGCCACAATACACTCGATAGTAAACGATATAAATAACTTCATTATACTTTACTATTCATTTACTTTACCATTTTATACTTTTAACAAAATCCGCCGGTACATACTACATATACTAGCTTATTTACCCCTTTTAAACTTGTCAACCGTTTATGAAACGACTTGATAAACTAACTTACTATATATAGAACGTCCTCCTACAAGCTTATCAAATGAAATTACTTTTAAAGTCCTTTACTCGACTCATTTTTAAATCACAAAATCCGGATAGATTTACGTTAATTTTTCATACAACCGTTTTAACTTATTTAAACGACTCCGTTTACAAAACCGACACTCGGGTTTTAAAGTAAACTCAACCTAATAAATAAATACCTCATTATCAGTAGGTTACACCTTTTAAAACATCCATTTAGAGTCCCCGAGTTTCGATCCAAATATCGACAACAACTATTGGTAGTGTCGACACTCGTCTCCCGGTACACGATCATTCAAAACATCATAACTTCGCGCTCGTTTTGAACTAGAAGATCTACCTTATATCAAATCGAAGCTAAGGAAATTATCTACAACCCTAAACTATAAGTTAAGTCATTTTCAAAACATAAAAATTCGGATTTTTCAGTTTACTTACTGCTATAAAATGGGTACCAAAATCTTGTACAAAATCAACTTTTTGACCAAAACCAACCATAGATATGATCATTCCTATACTCTAATATCATCATACATCCATCATAACATCAAAATCAAAATAAAAATAAAAATCTTTATATCAAAATAAAGTTTTTAACAAGATTTCTAGCAAGAACCACCATGGATCATGCTAAAAACACCATGCATGACCATGGCTTCTACCTACCAACATAAAGAAAATAAAAAGTGCTTGCATGTGTAAAAATTTTATACCTATGTGATCCTTGATCAAAAATAGAGATGGGTCTATGCTTGGTTTAGCTTGAATCAACCTCAAACTTGAGATAAATTGAAAATTGAATGGGTTTGGGGGGTTGGGTGGTGTTTCGGCAAAAGGAAGAAGAAGAGAGAGAATTGGTGGATTTTTGGAAGTAAAAAAATGAAATGTGTGTGTTTATTTTAAGTTTTTATTTAGTGGGGTAGGGACCAAGTTGCAATTTGGCAAAAGTTGTGGCTAAAAATTGTAAATAGTTAGTTAAAAAGTGGGAAATAATTATTAGTCAATTTTGAAAAAATTTACGGGACTCGGGTTTCGTAAAAATACTTAAAAGTTTAAACGCACACGAAAAATAATAATATAACGACTCGATACGTAATTAAAACGATATCGTCGAAAATATTAAATATCGAAACGATCGATAATGAAATATAAAATTGTGGGCATCCGTCAGTATCGCGATCACTAGTAGTCCTCGTTGCTCGTCAAAATATTAAAATAAAATATTTAATATCGATTTCAACTTAAACCGTTAAACGTAATAATATTTAACGTCATAAATACTTCAAAAATATTTTAAAAGTAAGAATTAAGTAATGACCTATTTTGTGGGTTTTACATTTATCATATATGATATACGATATATGATAGACTATGATACATGAGGTATCAAATATGATATATGATAAGTTGATGTTAGTGCGAGATATTTTAATTAAGTTGCTGATGTAACCTGAATTAATTTGATGTATCATATATGATACATGATTTATCATACTTGATAATTAGATGATATGTAATATATGAGGTTTATAAAATATGATATTTGAGTTATCATATATGATGTTTCTGACAAACTATAAGAAAAAACCATACTTGTATTCCACAAATCTTTTTAAGCTCTTCAAACCTATATTCTATCATATACGATATTGTACATGACTTTTTTCACTTCTAACGTATAGTATATAGCTGACCCAAAATCTATTTTCATGTCTTGTATAAATGCAGCATGTGTGAACACAACAACGAGAATAGGGAGATGTTGCAATTGTCCGATAAGAGCCAAGGAAATAGAGAAATTATTATAACGGACGTGCACGAGTATGTTTAAGTATCAACACTAATTCGGCATGGCCTAGGAGGAAGTTGTTCCAGAAATAGTAGATTTCGTTGAAAATGAAGAAGAATTGATTAAAGAAGAAGAAGAGTAGTTTCAATAATAAGAATGTTTTTTTGTGTTAATAATGAATTTAACAAATTCTTTTGTTTTTTTACCTTTTAATTATGAATAAGTGTTGTTCATATATGATTTCATAGGTAAATACATTCTGTTTGAACTATCTTATTTGTTACTTTCAAAAAGTACTTTTTCTTTATTTACTGAACAATTGTTTAATCATCAATCCATCATACTTTTTGTTTTAATCATGAATTCAGCAAACCCATTGTTAAATCTAACAATCTTCGTTATTAGTATCATATAAGATAATGCATTATCATATGTGATAATATAGTATCATATATGGCTGAGTTTAAGAGTTACATGGATTATCATATATGATACTAATAAAAAGTTAAAAAAACTACGCTTCAAATGATAAAAACATCAACAAAATAGGCATATTATCCAAAAGTTATATCCGCATATTTTTCGACATTTTCATATTCAACAAAAAACTCAATGATTTAGTAGCATTACAAAGTTAAAGCATTACAATGTCATACACAAATTACTAAAATATAAACAAGTCAAATGGCTAAAACATTGGATCTTGATTCCATGCATCAATTTTTTGGTTGGAAACCCGACACTCGTCTTTTGTCATCTCATGCACACGTCATTGTTTGTTCTTTCGACACTTGTCTTATGTTTACTTCTTTGGCCTTGAGATGATCGAGATCTTCAAAATGCATTGAAAACAGGTTTCCCTACACAAATAAAAAGATTTGGTTATAATTTCAACTAAATTATCAAATATGATATCTTAAAGAAGCTGAATTTCAACCAGATTATCAAATATGATATATTATAGAAGCTAATTTTAACAAGATTATCAAATATGATATCTTACAAAAGCTGAATTTCAACCAGATTATCAAATATGATATATTACATAGCTGAATCTCAACAAGATTATCAAATATGATAATATGCACACAAATAACTTTTAATTACCATCCAGATGATCACAGACTTTTTTGTATCTGTTTTCAAGAACATTATCGTGTTATCATATATATGATACCTCCATATATCATATATGATGTATGGAGGTATCATATATGATACATCTGTTCGTTGTAACTTACAGTCAACACATCTCTCCTAATAAGTTTATTCACATACATCACCTTACGCTTATCCTACAGCTTCAACAAACTGTATTTATAAGCTTATTCAGATAACTCTATTTTAATTCATAAGATTATTCATATAACTCTCCTAATAAGCTTACTCACATTAATCTTAAGTATAACACATCAAATAAGGTTAATTATAACATATCAAATCAGCTTAATAATAACACATCAAATAAGCTAACACACCCTTATAAAAAAAAGCTAACATATCCATAATCACGTCAAAATAAACTTATTTACATCAAATAAACTAAAAAGGATATTTATGATGATAATATAACCTGGTGATTTGTTCTTCAATAGCATTGGCATCTTTTTCTTTAAATTTTAACGCGATTTGTTGATGATTTTTTATTTGTGTGTATTTTTAATATGTGTTTTGGATCGGGATGATGGATTGAATAAGCTTATGTGTGCCTTTTGTGTGTGTGTGTGTGTGTGTTAGATCTGAGAAAAGAGACGGGGTGAGATTTATTTGGGAGGTGGGTGAGGTGGTTTGGGCTGTAAAAGGACGAAAATGCTCCTTCGTCTTTTTTAATTAAAGGTAAGAATTAATCTAGACTGTTGAATTTTGATAAATGGAAAGTAAAGATTGGTCCCCTTATATTTAAGGGATACAAGGTATCTAATATAACCCTTCTTTATGTTTTTATGCACCTTTCTTTATTAAATGACAAAAAAAACATGATCTTATCTTGAAAGAGGTTAGGGTTTATGGAGTCAAATCATTTATAGTTAAATTAGTTGGTGATGTGCTAAAATGGTTTACATGTGCTATACTTATGCTAAAGTAGTGAAAAAAATACATATCTAAATTCTGCCTTTTGGGTATACTTTAAGCTTTAACAATATGCTTATTGTATCAGCATCACTAAGCATATATTATTAGTTCATTCATGTGTAATATTAACCTAACGTTACACGCGAACAATTATAAAAACAATGTTTTCATTCAACGTTCATCACTAAGTAACCAAAATTATACTCTCTCTGTTTTGAAATTATAGTTCAATCTAAAAAAATCGACGTCCCAAATTAATAAACCATTTTAAAAAAGGGTTTTGCTAACAAACACCCTATGGGTGTTTTTTAAACTTCCATAAATAAAAACAATTCCAAAATACACGATTCTAACACTTGTAATTAAGGTAGGTAAGTTTTAATATGGTATATATTAATATTAACTATGTTAAATATGGTATATTTGAAGTTTATTAATTGTAAAAATTTTAATTATAAAATGTTTAAAAAACACCCATAGGTGATGGTTAGAAAAACCCTTTTAAAAAAAAAGAAAAAGTAACAATAAGGTGTGGTTTTCTTTAGATCACCATCAGAATCAGTTTCAAAGATTTTCCTTAGATCTCAGGTGTGCTTTAGATCTAGTAGTGATTCACTTTAATAGCTTTTGAGTTTTTATGAGTGATCTGGTTGGTTTTTGTTATATAAAGCCTTTATCTTAGGTAAAGTGTTGAGTTGTTTAACATTATCAAATTACTGCACATCCATTATTACAATCACTGCTCATAAACTTAAATAGATGTGTCTGGAGGATGGTCATGTAGAACTAAAAAAATACTCATGAAAAGACATTTGTTTATATTGTATGTTACTAGCAGGGTACCCGCGCGATGCGGCGCCGGATACCCTGTGACTAAATTTTTTTTGATAGTGAATGTTATTTGGTTATTCGTCTTTTATAGCAGTAATTTATGGATGACGATAGTTTTCACCTAAAACATGTCTCAAAAATGTAATTTTGATATAGGGATATCATTATCTGTGACGTATGTAATATGTAATATGTGTAACTTTATTTTCGTAACTCAATTAAGCGCGAGAATTGACATAACATCTTTTGAAAATTTGAATAAGAATATCAACCTAAAAGTGGTTTGTACATATGATTGTACGGAAAAAGGGAGAAAAATATGATAAAGGAGATTTGTACAATGTGTTGTTTTGCTTGTAAATTATGGTGATGAAGTGTTTTAATTGTATTATTAATTATATTTTAATTAAGTATGATTTAATGATTTGTATATATTAAAAATATAAAGTTGTACATATGCATTAAAATCTTGTATTACTTAAATTTAATTTTCTTGGCTGCATTAATATGTTGTACATTATGTTGTATTTATTGTATTACTTAATTTTTTGGTATTAAATAAAGAGAGAGTGTCTAAACTCTTTTGTAAGATAGTATTATATAATGTGCACCCCTTAAATTATCATTTCTTTTTCTTTATAATTGTTTACTAATACTACTATGTTAATCACGAAATCAACTTTTTGAACCCCACAAAGTTGATGAATTGGGCATTACACACATGCCTAATGATGGTTGGTCCATTTAGTTATTGGCCACAAAGCTAACAAAAGCTCGTTGGTGTTTATCAACCCATTTCGGCTTATATAATATAAGCTTTAGTTTTGTAGCTTATTTGGATATTTATTAACTTAAATAAGTTTATAATATCATAATAAATTTATATAAGCTCACAAGTCTCAAAATAAGCTACAAAATTGATGCTTATATTATATAAACCGAAAATAAGCTATATTTCGGTTTATATGTCATAAACCTCAACTCTTTAAGCTTATTTGAAGATTTATGGCTTATATAAGTTTATAATATCATAATAAACTTGTATAAGTCTATAAGTCTCCAAATAAGCCACAAAATTGAAGCTTATTTTATATAAGCCGAATTGAGCTTACGTTATATAAGCTAAAACAATAACCACTATGTCCTATTAGGCTATAAATTAAGCTATAGGTATATTACTACTAGATTATGTGCTAAAACACGCATTTTTTTAATATTGAAAACGCACTAACAACAAATAACTCATGAATATGTTTAATAATATTGCAAATCTGTTTGGTTTGTGTAAATTTGTCTTGCAGGTATAAAGCATTGAAAATAACGCAAAAACGACAATTTTCGAATGAGTTTTGACAGTATTTATGCGTTTTTCGAGTTCAAGACGACTTTCGAATGACTTTTGACAGCTCCAAGTTGAAGCCAATCATCTATTAGCCGAAGGTTTGTTAACCTGTGCATTGTGTATACTGTATAGGGCTTAGCTCATAGTATTAGTTATTTTATTGTGTAAGAAATTTGATGTATATATGTTTGATGCACAATTGATTATACAATTTTGATAAATTTAATATGATAATCCCATAAAAGTCCCTCAACCTAATTTTAGCCGATGTCTATCACTTTTTATTTTATTTTGCACTAGTTTTAATGCTCGTGCACGCACGGGATTTGAAAATAAAAAATAAAAAAAGTAATAATTTCGTTATTACGATTTTATGTATATTTATGTTTTATTAAGAACATCTAATGTTTATACGTTTAATTATATTCTTGTTTTACCGTACACCGTGTAAATTTTATAAAGTAATCTCAATTTTTATTTTTCGAATTTGATACTTTTTTATTTTTGATATTTGTATTCCAAATAGTTTTCTCTTAATAATCAATCAAGAAACCATTTACATCAACTTAACACGTACACGATTTATAAATTCATGATTTTTCAATGCTTAATATTATTTTATAAAAAATATTAAATATTTAATATTTAAATAGTACAATTTTCATGTACCCACGAGTTTTACATGATTTTTCATTATGTGATAGTATTACTTGATATTTTGTATAAATATTTATTGCATAAAGAAATTAACTTTGTTTAACTGAAATGTTAGCTATCATTTTTTGTTGGGTCAATTCAGTGCCTGATTTGTCCCTTGCACAGGATTTGGATGTAAAGTATCCTAAGTAGTGTTAGTCACTGAACTTACGTATGTTATAAGTTCAGTGTGTCATTCTTTAGAGTTCTTTAGAGTCTACGAGATAGACTCGTCATTAGCTGAGGCGGATCTCAGTAAGTGTGCAAAGAATCAAGGATGATGGAGTTAGTAAGTGATGACATAATAGCTTACTAACTCCTCAAGACTATTACTGATTACAAGACCTGAAGATGTTAAGAAGACCTGAAGAAGTGTCTTATGTATTAGTGGGCACATGTCTTATTAGCAATGAAGACAAAGGTTCAAGAGGAATGCTTACTTTGTCAAAGGTGCAAAAGATGAAGACAACAAAGTACAAGGTGGTTACTTGTACTTTAGTAAAGCTTCTCAAGGAAGCTTCACACTCCCACTATATATATGTGGTCCTTGTAATAGAATAGAAAATGATCCCACCCACAGAAACAAACATGTAATACTTTAGTGGTTTAGGGTTTCATCCTCCCATTGTTGCATAAGCTTAGCTAGCTATGAACATGGGAGTTTAGTTTGTCATTCATCGCCCGGTTGTTGTTCCGCAAACAACCGGGCAAGTCATGTATATTTGTTGATTCATTATTAATAATATATACATACGATGAAAAGTACAAGCTTGTGTTATTAGTTAGTCAATTGGTTAATTGTGCAAATGTTCTTCATTGTTCTTCACAGATTCATTATTTGCACAAGATTCGTGGACCAACAATTGGTATCAGAGCTTGGTATCAGAGCTCTGATACCAATTGTTGGTCCACGAATCTTGTGCAAACATCGAATCTGTGAAGAACAATGAAGAACATTTGCACAATTATACCAATTGACTAACTAATAACACAAGCTTGTACTTTTCATCGTATGTATATATTATTAATAATGAATCAACAAATATACATGACTTGCCCGGTTGTTTGCGGAACAACAACCGGGCGATGAATGACAAACTAAACTCCCATGTTCATAGCTAGCTAAGCTTATGCAACAATGGGAGGATGAAACCCTAAACCACTAAAGTATTACATGTTTGTTTCTGTGGGTAGGAATCATTTTCTATTCTATTACAAGGACCACATATATATAGTGGGAGTGTGAAGCTTCCTTGAGAAGCTTTACTAAAGTACAAGTAACCACCTTGTACTTTGTTGTCATCATCTTTTGCACCTTTGACAAAGTAAGCATTCCTCTTGAACCTTTGTCTTCATTGCTAATAAGACATGTGCCCACTAATACATAAGACACTTCTTCAGGTCTTCTTAACATCTTCAGGTCTTGTAATCAGTAATAGTCTTGAGGAGTTAGTAAGCTATTATGTCATCACTTACTAACTCCATCATCCTTGATTCTTTGCACACTTACTGAGATCCGCCTCAGCTAATGACGAGTCTATCTCGTAGACTCTAAAGAACTCTAAAGAATGACACACTGAACTTATAACATACGTAAGTTCAGTGACTAACACTACTTAGGATACTTTACATCCAAATCCTGTGCAAGGGACAAATCAGGCACTGAATTGACCCAACAATCTCCCCCTATTTGGATAGAAAAGTAGCCTAAGTTAAATAGCAGTAAGTGAGCATAAAGGCTTCTTCTTACCTGCTATGTTACAACAATGAATACCAAGAATAACTAGCTTTACTAGTTCAAGTCATCCGCTAACTTGTATCGTCTTGTACCTGTTGTAGTTGTTACTGAACTGCAATGTCTGATCTTGTACTTTGAGAAACACTTGAACCAATTCCCTGATGCTTATATAGAACTCATAAAGGTAACTTCACCTTAGGTCATCAGTGAAGTATATTATATGCTTTGCCATAAAGACCATATGCTTCACCCTAGCATATATTAAAGTAGCATATTATATCAATGTAGATCACGAGTTCATTTACCTTCAATCAGAGAAGTGTGGTCAATGGTTGACGCAGCAACCATAAAAGATCAGACAATGCAACTTGTTCAGCAACCCATCTTCAGTGACTTTGCTCAATCAGCCAAATGTAAATATTCTGAGTCCCTGAAGGTTATGTGTTGTGTATGATAGTATGTATGTAGCTTGAGTAAACTTGGTGTTTCTTCACATAAACACAAGTTTACCTCTGTCCTCGCTTCTCTCCCCCTCAAAATTTGCTAGGGAACCAAGCAAGTTTTGACCGGCTACATACTAGTACACAAGCATAGCGTGATGGTCTCCATCTCGCCTGAAATACAACTCCCCCTGAATTTCATCTCATATCAACCACCTGATGTTATCAAACCCCTATATAATAAATGTTTCATCAAACCCCTGTAACACAACCTGGTCTCTCAAAAACTCTGTGGCTGTGGTTACAGCGGGGTAGGGGAGGGTGACAACTGCTGGGGTGGGGAGGGGGGCTGTGAATCTATCTTCTTTCTTTGTCTTGGTGTGAGAAAAAAATCCTGAGTGACCAAGTCCTTCAACAGCTGAAGGCTCTGAAGATAGCATGTTGATCAGCTGGTCATCTTGCCAGCGAATACCTGTTAAACTGATTTTTTTTTATTTTTTTATTTTTTTTTTTTTTTTGTGTTTTGTGTATGGTTTGGGTGGGTATAGGTTTGGTGGGTATATCACAGTTGCATGTGGATCACAGCGGCATATATATCACAGCGGTGTGTATGTCCGTGTTTCTCTCCCCCTCAAAATATGCAGCTTTAGCAGCATCTTTTGACAGGGGTTCGCTGTTGAAGGTTAAGAGTTTCGGCTGTGATTATGAGAAATGACTGTGGGATATTTAGCTGTGGGTTCAGAGACAGGGGAATTATGGACTTGGGAACAGGGGTCCAAAGAGAGAAGTTGGGGACAGAGAGAGAAGTTAGTTCACATCTTCAGCGGTTCGCTGGTAAAGGTTCAGGGAACTGGGGGATCAGGGAGCTGGGGGTTCAGCTACCTTGAGGTTCAGCTGCCCTGGGGGTTCAGATCATTGTTGATAGACAGGGGTCACCCTTTTAATTGAAAAGTTCGTTGTGCATAAGTTCTTTCAGCGACGGGGTTCAGGGACCTCTGTTGACAGATTCGCTGTCTTTGGGACATTTGCTTGCCTGGGGTCACTGACCACCTGGGGTGTGAGTTCAACAGCTGAGGGTTCAAAAACCACTGGGGGGTTAGCTTTCTGATGGGAGTTCACTGTGCATAAGTTCTTTCAGTGACCTGGGGTTCAGCTGCCTGAGGGTTCAGCTGCCTGAGGGTTCAGCTGATGGGGTTCACGCAGGGGTGGCTGGCCAAAGCTTCAGCGACCGGGTTCAGAGGTGTCCTGTGACAGCAGTCCAGGATTTGCTTGTTGGGAGGGTCCAGTCAGCGACAAGGAGTTCATTCGGCTGGGGGTTCACTCAGCTACAGGGGTCCAGCAACAGGGTGCGCTGGTTTGTTGACTGGCTGGGTATGTTGGCAGGTTCAGAGAAAGACTTGCCAGTCCAGCGAGTTGACAGGGTTCTCTTCAGCGACCCTGTGTTCAAGCTTTTAGCTGGCTGGTGGTTATAGCTGTTAGGTCCACAGCTTCTTAGCAATCTTCTGGTGACACCCTGATAAGTTATCAAACGCCTGATCACATCTTCTCAAAACGCCTGAACAAATGCGACCCAAGTAATAGCTTCTAATTTATCAGCTTCACAAGTGTTGATTTTGTACACCCCATTGCTGATAATTCATCAGCTTCCCATAATCTACTAAATATCAGATGCCTTTCCTTTTTCCTTAGGTCCACAGCGACCCTTTAATCCAATATTCTTCTTCAATGATAACCTCAGCCAAAATTTTTATTGAGCTTAGCTGTGGTTGTGGGATGAGGTTCATTCAGGGATCGCAGTCTCATGGTGACAACATTTCATGTACCATCAGACGCCTTCCTCCAGCTTTTGTTTACAACGAAACAATATTAAGATCCCTGTATTGAACAATTTCAGCAGCCAATTATCTCACGACCTGCATTCATTTAGGCTGACTCATCACAGCTGTGGGTTCTTTATACACGAGGCCTGAATATCCATCTTCTTAATTTAACACGGCGAAGCTCATATCATCATCAGTTACGAGGAATAAGTCTTAACAGTAAATCTTCATGTCACAAACTAACCACTCTTGTTTGTTTGGATTCACAACAAATCAACCGCAACATCACAACCCTGGCGAAGCCGGAAATAAATCCACCAATTTCTACTTCAATATCTGGCGAAGCCGGAAATAAATCCACCAATTTCTACTTCTTGAGAACACATCACAACCCTCGTATCATCTTTATCACTCACTTCTTTGATTCACCATAAATCAACCACACAACTTAAACTGATTTTATTAATCAGTCCTCTAACACCTTCTTTTATCATATAACAAAACTTCATCAATCATTGTCTCGATACCAATGAAATTGATCATCAACCGCAACAAATACCCCATCAAATAAAATTTCAAGGCACGAATCCGGATCCCCTCGAAACCAACTACACGTATACCAAAAAAAAAATTCGATTTCCTGATGTAATCCGGTCCAAACCTGTGGCCAAAATGAAAGAACCTGTTTTTTTTAATTGAATTTTTTGTGGTTTTGTAGATCCGTTTCTGGGTTTAAATTTGTGGATGGAACGTGATTAATTTGTTGTAGATGAGAGATTGATGATTTTGTGATTGAATGATTTTCGTTTAGTTTAGGATGAAGAGACGGTAGGATAGATATGGACATGTGGTGATATGTATTTGGATCTTGAATAAATGGAAGACGGTGGGTGGAGTTTTTGATGATTAAGTGATTTTTTGCTTATTAAAGAGTGACGGTTGTGGTGTTTTTTGTTAGGGATGGAATAGATAGTGTCGGTGGAGTTAAATGATAGGTTAAAATGGCGGTGGGGGTAGGATAGAATAAAGGTTAATATCTGTGTTGGTGGTGGGTATTTTGGTTGGATAAGATTTGTTTGGTTGTGTTTAACAGTAGCCATATATCAGTATTATTTCTCCCTAAAAAACTGCTACTGTCTAAGCAGTTTTTAAACATACTGATAAAATTAACCAAACTAAAAAATATGTTATTAGCAGTCATACGAACGGATCTGGATAGAGAAAATCCAACCCGCTCTGATACCAATTGTTGGTCCACGAATCTTGTGCAAATAATCAATCTGTGAAGAACAATGAAGAACATTTGCACAATTAACCAATTGACTAACTAATAACACAAGCTTGTACTTTTCATCGTATGTATATATTATTAATAATGAATCAACAAATATACATGACTTGCCCGGTTGTTTGCGGAACAACAACCGGGCGATGAATGACAAACTAAACTCCCATGTTCATAGCTAGCTAAGCTTATGCAACAATGGGAGGATGAAACCCTAAACCACTAAAGTATTACATGTTTGTTTCTGTGGGTGGGATCATTTTCTATTCTATTACAAGGACCACATATATATAGTGGGAGTGTGAAGCTTCCTTGAGAAGCTTTACTAAAGTACAAGTAACCACCTTGTACTTTGTTGTCTTCATCTTTTGCACCTTTGACAAAGTAAGCATTCCTCTTGAACCTTTGTCTTCATTGCTAATAAGACATGTGCCCACTAATACATAAGACACTTCTTCAGGTCTTCTTAACATCTTCAGGTCTTGTAATCAGTAATAGTCTTGAGGAGTTAGTAAGCTATTATGTCATCACTTACTAACTCCATCATCCTTGATTCTTTGCACACTTACTGAGATCCGCCTCAGCTAATGACGAGTCTATCTCGTAGACTCTAAAGAACTCTAAAGAATGACACACTGAACTTATAACATACGTAAGTTCAGTGACTAACACTACTTAGGATACTTTACATCCAAATCCTGTGCAAGGGACAAATCAGGCACTGAATTGACCCAACAATCTCCCCCTATTTGGATAGAAAAGTAGCCTAAGTTAAATAGCAGTAAGTGAGCATAAAGGCTTCTTCTTACCTGCTATGTTACAACAATGAATACCAAGAATAACTAGCTTTACTAGTTCAAGTCATCCGCTAACTTGTATCGTCTTGTACCTGTTGTAGTTGTTACTGAACTGCAATGTCTGATCTTGTACTTTGAGAAACACTTGAACCAATTCCCTGATGCTTATATAGAACTCATAAAGGTAACTTCACCTTAGGTCATCAGTGAAGTATATTATATGCTTTGCCATAAAGACCATATGCTTCACCCTAGCATATATTTAAGTAGCATATTATATCAATGTAGATCACGAGTTCATTTACCTTCAATCAGAGAAGTGTGGTCAATGGTTGACGCAGCAACCATAAAAGATCAGACAATGCAACTTGTTCAGCAACCCATCTTCAGTGACTTTGCTCAATCAGCCAAATGTAAATATTCTGAGTCCCTGAAGGTTATGTGTTGTGTATGATAGTATGTATGTAGCTTGAGTAAACTTGGTGTTTCTTCACATAAACACAAGTTTACCTCTTTAGACTGTGTTTATTAACACATAACGACCTTAAAAAATATATGATGTTGTAGTAGTAGAATCTCGTCTATTTTTTTCATCTCACACAGCTATTTGAGGTTCTACATTCATTTTGATACTTATATCCACATTAATAATAATTTACGTAAATTGCATTGCTTGACTTTGTTAAGTGTCATAATTGAAACAGACAATAATTTGTGTTTTTATTTAAATATTTATAATTATGTGATTTGTTGATTTTTTATTATAACATATATGTTGTATTTTTAAGATATAAAGTCTATAAAATATGAAGTTTAAGAGGTATTTTGGTTTATTTTATAAAGTTACTAAAAAATATGAAAATTTGTTGGAAAATGAATTGTATGCCTAAAACTTGTACCTACAATTAGGCCTAAAGATTTGATTGATTGATGTGAAAAATTGATTGGTGAAAAGTGATGAGAGAGAAAATGTGTGAGACACTTGTCAAATAACGTATGGAGTAAGCATACTTGTAGGTCTAGTTTGTAGGCATATATATCAATACTCTTATTAGTTTACACTTGAGTTTATCTAATTTATTTAAAATTTAACCACTAAAGTTTTATTAATACCCCCCTCCTTATTTAAGTATATTTATTTCACAAATTTGACACATATATATTTGTGTGTTTTCATCAAATTCCTCCAGCAAAATTTTTAATTTTGACTAAATGAATTCGATTTTGACTTTTTTCAACCAATCAAATCGCTCTATTTTACTTATGTGTCAAAATCAAGTCATTTGAATGGTTCAATTGTTTTTTTTTACAATCTCCACTTTTCATTAAAATTCTCAAATAATCTAATTCTTTTATTATGTAAAAGATAAGCTTGCTATTCCCTTTAATTAATGTCACTCAATTGTTTTTTCTATTATCTTCAAAAAAATATTGTTTTTCCATTTCCTTAATGAGCATTGCCATTTAATTCGTTTTGTATAAAATATTGCTTGCATTTAATAATTGGAGCATCCACAAGCTCAATTAGCATATAAAACTTTAATTTTCGAGGGTGTTTGGAATTGTTTATTTAAAATAATTTTGTAAATGAATAATCAAATAATCATTTTTTATAAAACGTGATTTTGAAACATAGTGTTTGAATTTGATTATTCTATTTGATATTTAAATACTCATATTATTTAAAAAATTTAGTATAAATTACCAATAGTCATTACATGAGTAGGAAAAATATAAAAAAAGAAATGAGTTAAAAAAGGCCACGTTGATAAACAGGGACCAAAATAGTAATTTAAAAGCAAGTAGATATCATGTTTTAGAAAAAGCATGTGAAGACATGCACTTTTAAAACCTCAGTTTGATAGTCACTAAACAGGAGAAAATTGACTATTCATGTTTATTTACCAAATACTAGAAATGGATTATTGTTAATTTAAAAACACAACAATCAAATAATTCATATATAATCACAATCCCAAACACCCCCTTAGTATTTCATGAGACATTCTTATTTTATAAAAATGGTGTGTTATGGACTTATCTCCAACAAATATTTTGAAGTTTTGTAATTGTTATATATAACACATGCATTAAATATCTTGAGACTATGAAGATGTTTAAGATGTAAAACCTGTTGCATGTAAAATGAAAATCTTCTATGGTTAAAATGAAACAAATGCTTTTACGACATTTATAAACATATTTTTATACCTCTTATAGTGGATTCTCTTATCTTCGTATATTTTCAATTAGTTCCACATGCTTCATGGCCCAATCGAGCTTATATGGTCCAACCTCAAATGGCACAAGCTCAATGTGTAAGTTCGCAAGGGTGTGTGTATTATGTTCCAGAGAAGTATGTGTATAAGCCAAATGTGTTTCACTCTCAAGCAATCATGATTCCACAAGCATTTCTGATTATGAATCCTTAAGATCTCTCTTGGGACATCAAAACCATAACATCTTCTCATTTAACGGACAATACAAGTATACTCACTATTTTTTAGTAATTCGATCATTTATTCATGCATCTTTATTTGTTAGTAATGGTAACTCTATTTCTATCTCTAATAGCGGACATAACTTCTTGCATACATCTCATTAACCTTTTCATCTTAACCATATTCTTGTCACATCACACGTTATCAAAAATTTAACTTCTTCGTAAATTTACCCGAGATAATGATGTGTCTGTTGAATTTGATGTATATGATTTTTCTGTAAAGGATTACCATACCCCTAGGCTTCCTTCGTTGTGATAGCACGATAGATCTTTACCACGTTACCTAACAACATCCAGTTCACCCTCTATTTGCTTTGCTTTCATTTGCACAAGCGCCTTGATCATCCCAACGAAGATGTGCCTCGACTTCTAGAGTCACGTAATTTAAATTCTTGTCATAAATTCAAGTTGTCCACTTTGTGTCATGGGTATCAATTAGGTAAATAAGTTAAGCTTCCGTTTTATAGTTATGAGTCGTATGCCGAGCCTGTCTTTGAAATTATTCACTTGGTTATATGGACATCACCGATTTCGAGTCAAAGTAGAATGAAATATTATGCGATATTCTTAGATCATCTTTCGCACTTTCTTTGGGTCTACTCTTTGCATAAAACATCTGATTTGTTTAATAATTTTATCGTTTTTCGTGCTTATGTTAACAAACAATCTCATGTCGACATCAAGGCTTTGCAATGTGACCATGTGTGAATATAACAACACCCTTTTCCATGACCTTTTTCGCCAAAACGTCATGCAATTTCGATTTTCTTTCCCGTGTACATCACAATAAAATGGAAACTCCGAACGCATGTAATGTACCATCAATAATATCATATGCACTTTTCTTTTTCAAGATCATCTACCTCCCTCGTATTAGGTGGAAGCTCTCGATACGCTTATCTTTTGAGTGTTTTGTCTTCCACCGCCATTAATAATGAAATTTCATTTACTAAGCTATATAATAGAATCCCTTCATATAACTGAAAGATAGCAAATATACCAATATTGATTGAATGTTTTTGTGATTAGATGAGAGATATGATCCCTATTTATAACTAAACACAACTTGGAACAGAAGATACATATCCTAACCCTAATGGACCCACCCACAATCGGGTTTGGGCCATAATATATCATCTAACACTCCCCCGCAGTTTGAACGAGAGGCTTCTCGACGGCCAAACTGGAACACATATTGAAAGCTCCTTCAATCATCTTATTTGTTGTTGTTGAGACGGAAGTATAATTGTATTTGATGGTATAGTTTTTTTGCTGCTTGTGGCTTCCTCCTTTGCGTGGCTTGCTTTGCCTTTAGGTAGGAGCGGCATTTTTGACCAACTACTTTTGAAAAATGGCAAGAATCTCGGACGGAAAAACAAAGAAAATGGCGATTGAGAAACAAATATCTATTGATTATAAAATCAACACAATAGTAGGTGTGTTATGACGGCTAGGGTTTTGAATGCTAGGGTTTATTGGATAAAAGAAAGGCTAATTATTGAAATAACTAAAGCGGAAAAAAATTTGAGCAAGATCCCTCCGAATCATCGGCGAGTGGCCGATGACCGGAGGATAACTATTTTGTGATGGGTTGTACCTAAAGCTCTGACACCATGAAAGATAGCAAATATACTAATATTGATTGAATGTTTTTGTGATTACATGAGATATATGATCCCTATTTATAACTAAACACAACTTGGAACAGAAGATACCTATCCTAACCCTAATGGACCCACCCACAATCAGGTTTGGGCCATAATATATCGTCTAACAATAACCATTTATGTGTTTTTCGATGCCTTTGCTATCCTCACGTGGATGTTACACATAAACCCTAACCTCGCTCAACCCGTTTCATATTCCTTGGTTACCCCGTGAACCGTCGTGGTTATAATTGTCTTAAGATGTCTACTAACAAAATCATTATCCCATGACACGTTCGTTTTGATGAACATGTCTTCTCATTCGGAACTGTGAAGCCTTCTACACACCAAACTTACGATCTCCCTTATAATGTAACCTCTTTCCGAACCTATGCCTACACCACCTGAGCCTATTACTCATCCTCAGACACCTCCACACAACCCTCTTACTGGTCTCACTATACTACCTACCACTACTTTCCAAAACCCTCTACCTGACTAGACCCAATACACCCCGCAACCCAACTCACCCGCATCTACTTATTCCCCAACACTGATATAGGTCCGCTTCACTCTCCACCTCAAGCAACCTACACTACAACCTTAATACAAACTGAACCGCAACCCGTATCCACTTGCCACATGGTCACTTGTGCTAAATATGACATTTTTAAAAATCTTGAACGTATGAATTGTCATGTCACCGCCACTTCACCACTTCCCTCGCTCTCATATTCATGCCCTTCGTGATCTAATCTGTCAAAAATCTATGTTAGAGGAATATAATTCTTCAAGAACTAACGAAAAGTAGGTTCTTGTGCTACGTCCAACTAATGTCAATGTTGTTCATTCTACGTGGATTTTCAAGCATAAACTTCATGCAAATGGCTCATTAAGCGGTATAAGGCTTCTCTTATTTACAACGGACGAATTCAATAGCATGGTATTCATTGTGATGAGACATTTAGTCTGGTGGTTAAGCCAACTATCGTTCGTATTGTTTAAAGTCTTACAATTTCTTGTGATTGACCTATTCATCAACTTGAGGTAAAGAATATTTTTCTTCATGGACATTTGTCTGAGACAGTTTATATGCACCAGCCTATAGCCTATAAGATTTGTTGATTATGACAACCTAATTATGTATGTCACTTGAAGAAATCACTATATGGCCTAAAGAAAGCTCCTCGGGCTTGGCTTTAGCATTTTGCTAGCTTTGCTACACTAATTGGTTTTCAGCAGATTAAAATTGATGCATCCTTATTTTTTATATTTTGGATTAGACGTTGTTTATTATTTATTCTATCTGGATGACATTATACTTATTATATCATTGTTACAACGTATAATTGGCTCTCTTCATGGCGAGTTTGTGATGAAAGATCTTGACTCGCTTACTTATTTTCTTGGCAATTTCGTTCAACAAGCTATAGCTAGTTTATTTTTATCACAGTCCAAATTTGCTAAAGAGATCCTTGAGAAAGATCATATGCAGCATTGCAATCCTTGTAGGACACTGGTTGATATTGAATCTGTTAATGCAAGTTATGCCTAAAAACTTTATTAGTGTTAACTAATCTTTCTTAGTTTTGATCACAACAAACTATACAACACATTTAGTGTAAAACACAAAACGAATTATTTAACTAACACTATCATCAAGGTAATAATCATATCACTAACCTTTCTTAATCATACTTAGTGATCATCAAAATGATTATCCTTAAAACTCACTTTTGTTAATATGACAAAAGACTTTTTAATAAACTTTCTTTTTTAGAAAATGTTTTATTAAAATGGAAAATAAAAATTTTAAAATAGCATATTCCATATGCTATTAGAATATCATTTGAAGGCTTCAAATACCTCAGATATTCCTACCCCACTAAAAGACAAAAAACAGAGCGTACTCTAGGGGCGGAACCTTAAGTAGCTAGGCGGTTCCTTAGCGATATGGAACCGCCGGGCTAGATAAGGTACCACGCCCAGATAGCCGTTATATATCCGTTATACTTTGTCTCCTTTAAATAGTGGGTCAAATCTTATTTTCCAACAAGCCTCTTGGACGTTTTTCTCAGCCCCCTTTCTATTTTCTATAGCATAATCATTAGTAAATGATCACTTAAAGTGTTAAGGATGTTTACATATGATTATCCTCTTGATCCCCTCCTTTACCTTGTCCAATGAGAAGATCACTCACTCACTAGTGTTGTGATAAAGATGAATCTATGAGCTAGTCATATTCATCATGATACCCTTTTTGTTTTATATCAATCCATTGTATTTATGAATACTTGGACTAGTTGTGTTCATCCAAGTTATTTGTGAATACTTGGATTTGTTGTGTACATCCATTGCATATGTGTTTGCTTGGGTTTGTGTTGTGTAAATCCAAGCTACATGTGTGTACTTGGATAAGTCTAGTTGAGTTGTAATAGATTTGATTAGTAGTTCTCACTAAACTATAAAGTGATGTGGTTGTGTCTTGTGAGTTCTCACTAAACTTGAAAGTGATTAGTAGTTGTGTTGTGTGAAGTTCTCACTTAGCTTCAAAGTGAAGAGTCGTGAAGATTGGTTCTAGCTTTGGATTAGAACTCGACATCTAGCCTTGTGTCGTAAAATGGTGAAGTAGGCAACGTCGTGAAGATTGGTTCTACCTTATGATTAGAACTCGACATCTAGCCTTGTGTCGTTAAATTTTGAAGTAGGCAACGTTGTGTAGATTGGTCCTAGCTAAAGATTAGGTCTCGACATTTAGCTTAGTGTCGGAAAATAATGTAAGCGGCGATGTAAGGTTTTCTCCACCAAGAAGGGAGCTTGTGGATATAGTGGAAATCTCGAGTAGGTGTACTCGAGGAGTGGAGTAGAAACGAGGATAGAGCCTCGTTGTCGAACCACTATAAATCTTGGTGTCTACCTACTAGGTTGTCTCCTTCCTTACTCTTTACTTATTTAATTATCATTAGACTTACCTATTATCTTTGCTAGTGCATGATAGTTGTATTTTTACCCCTTTAGGAAAAGGAAGGTAATTAGGGTAAGTATTAACAAGCGGTTTAGGAAAACCACGAGTTATGACCCAAATAAGAGTGAAGTGAGTTCGTTCTCGAGGAGGCACGTGTGTTGTGTTAAGAATTGATTAATGATGATTTTATTGTTATGAGAAGAAAAGAAAAGAGAAATAAGAAGGAATTGACGGTTACGAAGACGGATCGAGCTAAGACGAAAAAGCGTTCACGTAAAACCGTAAAAAACTAGAAAATTAAAAATTTTAAACCTAAAAATTAATCAAAAGCTAAAACAAGTCTAAAATAATATAAATAAGAAATAAAATCCAATAAAAATATTTTTAAACCTTTTATTAATTAAATATTCAATTTTAAATACTAATTAAAGCCGTAAAACTAAATATAATTGATAAAAATGTCCAAAATATTATTTTATTGAACAAAAAACTTATTTATATTATCTAAAGACTAAAAAGTATTTTTCCTAATTTTTGAAAGCTATTTTTCTATTTTTAAATCACTAAAAACTATTTTAAAACTAAAATAATTATAAAAAATAATAAAATAATGCTAAAAATAATTTACCAAATTTAAAAATCCTATTTTACTCTAATGAACAGTAGCAAATTGAAAAAGTTTGAAAAATATAAAATTTACCACTAAAAGACAAAAACAGTTTAATATAAAACCCTAATTAACTTAAATTAATTCTAAAAAATAATAAAAAGATGAACAGTGAAAACTTTTTTAACCAAAAATCTTAAAATAATATTCTAAGTCTAGGAAAAATGTTTAAACTGAAAAATATTAATTTTTGCCACTAAATTCCAAAAACAGTAATTAAAAAGTTAATTAAAAATGCTATAAAACCTAAAAAATAGCAAATGAACAGTAAAATAAAAAATAATTAAACAGAAAAATCCTAATTAAATTAGAAAAATAATGGAATTGGTTTCAAGTCCTAACTCTAATTTTCACCCACAAAAGACAAAAAAAATCCAAAATCTGATAGTGACATGTGACAGACTTTTGTCTATTTGCTTAGCAGTGGAAACAAGTTAACTAGCAGTGGGAAAGGAGTTCCCACTGGTAGTGTTAATTTTTGTTCAGTTGAACAATAAGCTTAGGAAAGCTTATTTGATTGCTTATATTGGGCAATAAGGCACCCTTATACTCAGTTGAGTATAAGGAGTCTATGCAAACACAAAAACACAAAGGTTACTTAACAAAATCAAGCACAATTAGCAACAAAAGTTTCTGATCAATGCTACATGTTTCTGATGAATAGGATGCTGGTTCAAATGGCACAAAAGTGAGATTCAATGCATAAAAACTTACACACAAGCTAAGCTAATGTCATACAATCAATCACAATTCCTAAGTAAACCTAGTATCTAGCATTCTCCAAGATTTGAGGCACAAATATTCAGAAAACAGTCAACTAAAGGCACTTCTGATTTTTTTGCTATGTTTTCACCCTTTTTAGCATGCAACTTTGATTTAAAACCTACCAAACTGAAATCTTAGTGCATATATCACATAACCATTACCAAAGAAGTGTGTTAGACCAGATTATAACCCAAATACTTATCACCAATCCTAGTTAAATACCTAATCCAAACACCCCTTAAACTTCTGAATTTGAACTTTTTCAAACAAAACCTTAACAAATCTCAACCAAACTGATCTAAACCTAATCTATCATTCATGTAAACATCACTCATGCATAAACAAACAATAAGCTACACATTTAAACACCTTTCATACAAATTCATGCAAATCTCACAAGAACTGAAACTTTAAAATCTGAAAATAGAAACAAGGGACTACCTTGTTGGGCCTACATCCAGGCCCAACAATGGCTGCTAGCCATCTCCAATCAGGTCCGGACCTGAGCAGAACACTTGGATAACAAGCTTTCAACAAACCTGCTAAGATCAAATGAAAAGAAGCACAATATACCAACTTCTGATTTTTCTAAAAATCTTTTAAACCTTTTTCAAAACTTTCTCAAATGTTTTTCCTTTGAAAACACTTACACAAACCAGTTAACAATCTTGGAAAAACAAGTTTGGATCAAATTTTCACCAAAGATTACCCATTTTCAGAAACTTTCTTTCTGAAAAATCAAAACACAAGAATGTTTTGCACAATGTTAAAATGGAACTCAGCTTAGCTATCAATCACACACCAACTTTTAAAAATAATAAAAGGAATTACAATTTTAAAAATACCAACTTTATAAATTTGAAAAAAGGGATTACAAATGTTTGAGAGATAAAACTGGAACAACTCTAAAATGAGACACATACGACTCATTTATACTAGCTAATAGAACAATGTAGAACCCTAAACCCTAATACATGGATTTCCTAAAATGTCCCTGGTCAAAAAGTCTTGATTCTTGGTCTTTGAGGCTTCACGTGAATGATGGTGATGTGTCAGCTGTTAAAACTTCATCTTGGCTGTTAAAATGTCCTTGGGGTCCAAGTAGTGCATCTCAGACGTTTAAATTGTCCCCTCCTAGGGTTTTGTGGAAAGTGACTTGAGCAGGGAGGGCCAGGGGTGTCACATGGGTTGAGTGGGGTTTGAAAATGAGAGTGGTTTTGGGTTAAATCACCCTTAATTACTGATCTGGAAAGGGGGAAATAAAACCCCTTTGTTTTGCTCTTAATTCGTCCTGGAATATTAGGGTTTATGGGGTGGATTAAGAACATGGTTTAATCTGATTTGGGATAAATGTTTTTTAAATTTTGTGTTAAGTGGGAAAAAGGGAAGGTTTGACTGGGGTTTTGACCAGGTTTATTTAATAAACCTGGTGGTGGGTTGTGGGTTACGGGTTTGGACTGGGTTTGGGTATAGATAATGGGTAGGGTCGAGTTTAGCTGAGGTGTCATGGTGTGAGTGGAGGAGTGGGTTTGGTTGTCTGGGCAGAAAAGGCCCCCAAGGTTTCTTTCTTCTTTCACTTTGTATAAACAGCAACAAACTTCTAATTCCCTTTATAACAAGTTTGGCAGATTGTCATTTTTGGCACATTATGTTTCCAAACTTAAAACAAGGACCATAAATGCATATTTTTGGATTCTTCAAGGGTAAAACTTGTGTAATCTTCAAACATGGAGGTCTTCTTTTGCCAATGATGATTTCTTCAAGGTCTATTCTTGCCAAGTCTTCAAAAATGAGGGACTAAAGTTGCCAATCTTCAATTCTTCAAGGTCCATTTTGGAAATTCCAGATTTGGGCCCGGTTCATTGTGCGGCTTCGTTTCCCGTGTTCGTTTTTGAATGATTCTTGTGATCTTTTTGTCATTTCCTCAATATCCGTACCTAAATTACACAAGCAACAAACACGAGCATATATTTGGCAGTTTTAATGATATTTTATGCATTTTAAGCCCGATTTGGACGATGAGACTATGTATAAAAGCAGTCTCATCACTCCCCCATACTAAACCATTACCGTGCCCTCACACAATGCTAGAATAAAGTATCATAGCACCTCCAAAATTCAATTTTATTCACTTTATTGAATGATAAACTAGCTACACTACTACTATTACTAATACTTGCGTTTTTAGACATAATGTATGATTTTCATCGCAAAATGGGACGTTTAGGTTCATAGAATAAGAACACGTGAATGCTTCGTTAGAAATAATTTCATCGTCCTCGATTTTCACCTTAATTCCATGTCAAGCGTGCAACGAGATCATTGTCATTATAAGTTAGTAATGCTAACACTACTCATATGCCCTAATCACGTACTTATCCTCCCATTATTCCTAAGTTGTATCTCTTATATTTTATTTTGTCTTGAATGTTTCACGAGGATACATTGTTGACTTATGCGATAATAGAGATTTAGGTCTAAAAATAGAGTCCTAACGGTGTAACTAAGACCATCAAATCAATAACCCCTCCTAATAGACAACGATGTTAAAAAATTAATGTTGACAAGAAGAATCGATAAACACGGTTTTATAACGGTTTTGAACATGAGACTTATTACCAAGACTTTTATACGCCACCTAACGGAAGGGCCTTATTATCTTTGGTTTACCTCCATCTTTTATTCAACTTCGCCATGAAGCTTTTATTATGACTTCGGTCTTGCCTTGCCTTTTATTATCCGCCTCATCGGCGGTTTTATTAGCCAAAGACGTATATCCTCACGCTAAAGCGAATTTTGGATCTTTAAAGCTTCGAAGATTAAGGCTTGATTCACTTTCAATTTTGCATAGATTTTTCGGCCTTGTGGGGCTTCAAATTGTTTGCTAGATTTAGGTGAGCACTTTAAATCTTATTATTAGGTGAAGCTTTTGATTATTCGGGTGCCAATACTTCAAAACCGTGACGCTGGCGATACCTTAATGTCTTCCCAATTTAATTACACGGAAGCTACTAGAAAAGACTAGAAACCCAACAATCCTAACTAAACCGCTAAGTCAATATTTATTAAGCAAAAAATATTTACATGCGAAGGGAGAATAAGCAAATAACGAGAACACATGAGTTTTTGAAAGAATACGAGTACTCTACGTTTAGCATAGTAACTTATAATTAACTCTATCATTTCTCGTCCTCATTTAAGAGACTTAGCCTAATATAAGTTAAGGAATCAAAGCTAAGTGCTCAACACGCACGGTCGAGTCAAAAATTACTCTTATTCTCGCCATCGGAAAACCTACATTCGTGTCTTCAAACACTTATAAAACATGAGAAAAATTTTAAATTTGGCCATTTTTAGCCTTATTTTGCAAAAAAATTGTTAGCCTTATTTTGCAACAAAAACGATAAACAAAAAGATAAACTTTGGAAAGCGTGAAGGTTTGGCAAGGCAAGTATCTATTCACCCCCCAATACTAAAGTTAAACATTGTCCTCAATGTTTCAAGTCTATGGGTGCAAACACCCCCATACTAGAGACGTAGTCGAATGCCTAATCTAGCATGGAAAGGGTGTAACCAATAAATTAATAGCCGTTTATGAAGTGTGCTAAAAACCTAAGGTTAGAACATCAAAAGGATATATCATGGATATTGAGAAAGTCTTCAAAGCAAACGATCGAGTGCTCCCATAAAACGAACACGAGTCTCCAATCGTGAAGATCATGATCTAAAAACCACAATGCACAAACAACCACGGAACAAAGGTTGGAAGGGCACAAATCCCCTCACATTAACTAATTAGAAAGCAATAATATGTACATGGATAAGCATGGGTCTCCCCCACGAGGCACCTTGTTTTTGATAACCGAGTCAAAAGCTCGACTCGAATCCCCATAAATGTGATCATTTAGGGATAATCATGGTGTGGTCAATTTTTAGTGGGGCTTACATGATAAACAAGGCCCAAAAACAACCGGTATTAAGGACTAAGTCCTTTGATGGTGCAAAATACCGGGATCGAAGATGGCGTTCTCGTTTTCATTGGAAAAACTAATCAACGCCACTTCATCGTGTGCCAACATAAACCCAAAGGGTTTCAAGAAAATAGATGAGAAGAAATAGAAGGGTGGGACAATGGGTAAGTCATGAAAACATTGAGCTACTCGAGGTAGACTCGCACCAATCAAATAGAAAGATTTTCCATTTATTGCATCAGTGGAAGACTGAGATTTCCTTTTATAAGCAATTCCAGGATCAAATATCTCGTCCTCGGTGGAGAAAGGGGAGGGAACATAAGGGGCTTCCCCCACACTAGGTCCACACAAAGCATCGTCAAAAGGAGAAGACGAGCTTGTAGTACTCAAAACACGTGGTGATGACGGAGTTAGAATTGTAGAAAAATCTTTTAAATTTAATTCAAAATCTTTTCCTTTTTCATCTTTTAAACTCTCCTTGTGAAAACCCGATTTAATTATGTCAAAAATATTTGGTGTTTCTAAAGCAATGTTAGTCACACTAAAAATTCTCACATTTGAAAACCGTTTTGGTATAGGTGGTGGTAAGTTTTCAAAACGTTTGTCGACAAAGAAAACTCCCCCATCGGGATCAACATATTCATCATCCAAAGAATCATGCACAATTGGAACCGTAGGCTTAACACTCTTAACCTCCACCGGCGGAGGGGACGGAACTTCATTTTTCTCAACAACTCCTAAAACTCTATTTGAAATTCTTTTGCAAATGTTTTTGATGGGATTGACATTGTACAAAGACGTGATAGAATACACATGAGAAAGAGTGGAGTTTTGAGTTGCATTAATGACGAGTTCTTCCTCATTGAAACGAAGAGTGATTTTCCTTGCATGCACATCGATAAGTGCTCTCGAGGTATCCAAAAATGATCGACCTAAAATTAACGGAACTTTAGGATCGATAGGAATGTCAACAACAATAAAGTCTACGGGATAGTAGAACTTTCCAACTTTCACAAAGACGTCCTCGGCAACTCCACAAGCTAGAATCGTAGAATGATCGGCCATCTCGATTGACATTCTTGAAGGAGTGAGATTTGGAAGATTGAGCGATTTGAAAATCTCAAGAGGCATCAAATTAATACTAGCACCAAGATCGGCCAAGGCGTAGCATTCTTCCATGTCTTGTATTGCACATGGGATTAAAAACTTGCCGGGATCACCGACTTTTTGAGGTATGCGGCTTAGAAAAACCGAAAAACAACTAGACGATTTTTGCAATTTCTCTTTGTTATTCAACATACTTTTGAAGTTCGCGGCAAATCGAGGCATCATGACTAAGGCGTCGGCAAAACTTATATTGAAATGCAAGTCACGAAACATTTTCATAAAGAGTTCAAATTGATAGTTATTTTGTTCTTGTGCCTTTTCCTTGTCTCGTCTTGAAGGGTAAGGTAAGGGTGGTGTGGGTTGTGGCAAAGGCATAGGCAACGGCCTTGGAATCTCGGGTTCCATGATTGATGTGGGTTCAACCGTAGGTGTGGTTTGAGCGGTACTTCGTGGGCTTGTAATTTGCTCCTTTTCTACCACCACCTCGGGTTCTTTCTCTTCTTCCTTCTCCATAGAAGTACTTGGACGAGAAATGGGTTCTTTGAAAGTTTTACCACTACGAGTAGTAATAACCTTCAATTCTCCTTTCGGGTTCACGATGGTATCACTAGGAAGACCACCCGAAGAAGAGGGCTTACACATGATAGCTTCAAACATTTTAGCCATTCGATCTTCAAACTTAGATTGCCTAGCATCCGCTTTTAACAATCCTTGCTTAATCTCATGTTGTCCTTGCTCCATTTTTTGTCAATTTTGTTGGAGACGTGTGACATTTCCTTCCATTTTATTAGCATGAGTCTTAAGTTCATTAGCAAGTTCGTTTTTAAGCTCGTTTTTCAACTTGGACCTTAAGCTAGCCATTTCACGTTGCATATTGTCAAACTTAGCATCATTAGCCTTAGCATAATTCAAAATATCTCCTTGAAGATTTTTGGTGTGATCATTTTGAAAACCTTGTGTAGAAGTTTGAAAATCACGGTTTTGGTTTTGGTTTGAAATTTGCCCATTTCCACTTTGATAATTAGCCTTGTTGTAACTCCTTTGATTTCCTTGATAATTACCACCTTGGTTGTTGTTTCGATAGTTATTAGCATTTTGATTTGGTGGAGCTTGATTTTGGCGGGAACCTTGGCCGTTTTGGTTATAAGTTCCCGTGGCTATATAAGCACTTGAAGTGTTACCATCCGCAGTAATGCACTCGGAAAGATCATGAGCTCCACCGCACGACAAACAACTCTTAGAAACCGCTTTAACCGAAGCGGAATTCGAAGCTTCTTGAGCTTTCCAATGGGACATAAGGCTAGAAAATCTATCAAAAAACCGATTTTCTTCATTTGCCTCATCATGTAAAGCATTAATGCTACGAGACGATAATGAGCCCAATTTGGCAACACTCGGTGTGTTACGAGGGCTATAAACCTTAGACCTATTCTCAATTATGACCAAAGCTTCTTCAACCGTTTTACACAAAAAATTACCACCCGCGGCGGCATTTAAATAATCTCTTTCATGATCATTAAGTCCATTGTAAAACGTGTCTATTTGGTGCAAATCGGAAAAACCGTGATGAGGACATTCGTGTAACATCTCCTTAAACCTATTCCAAGCCGTTGAAAAACTTTCATTTGATTCTTGTGAAAATTTAGAAATCTCATTTTTCAAATGCGTAGTCTTAGAGGGCGGAAAAAATTGGTTCACAAATTTCGAAACGAGATCCTTCCACGTCAATATAGAATTGGGTGGCTCTTTCTCTAACCAAATTTTTGCGGGCCCCGCTAAGGAATACGGAAAAAGCATCATCTTAATCGAGTCATTCGAGACATCATTAAATTTGCAAGTAGCGGTAAGACGATTGAATTGGTGGATATGGTTGTGTGGATTGTCCTTCTCATCACCACGGAATTTGTTGTTTTGGATCATCGACAACAAACCCGTTTTCACCTCAAAATTCTCCGCAAGGATAGCGGGAATCACAATAGCTTCTCCATAACCCTCGGTGGGTGCTTGAAGTAACTCCATCATAGTTCGATTCGCCATGATTGGTGCTTCTCGTACAATGGGTTCGTCAATAGGAGACTCCTCACTAGAATGAGTTGGAGTGGGAGTTTTGTTCTTTCGTCTACGTGCACGTTTTGCTTGATTTCGAGTTAGCATAAACGTCACGTACCACGAGGAGACGAGCAAAGAAGATTATTTTTGGTGTTTTGTATTTTTCAATTTTTTTGTGGTTTTTGATTGTATTAACTTTTTTTTGGAAATTGGTGAAATGTATTAAGTAGACAAAAATCTACAAATCTCCTCCTTAATCAAATCTCTCGATTAAAGAAGCCTCAAGGAATGAAAACGATCACGTGAAGTGAACGCCTTCGATGACTTTAGAACGATGGTGGAACACCAAATCGTTCAAGAGGGTTTAATCAATAGAAACCAAGAAAATATATATGATATGTAATAATACTTTGGGCGGCAAAACCCTCGATTCACTCTCAAAATCAAATACAAACAAGCAAGCGGAGGAAACGAGGCGGCGCGAATCACTTAAGAGCCTTTTTCCTTTAGGTCGTGAAATACAACCGCCTTATACCCACCTTATAGTTTGTATTATCAAGATTAAGCTTCACGAAAGTATTTATCTACTTTTTCCTTTTTTCTTTGGTTTGAGATTCGAATACAATGATTGGATAATGACCTCCCAAGTCAAGGTTGTGATTTCTCACGTATTTGGAGTACTTGTGAATTTATTGTTCTACGTATACAATATAGTAATAGTATTCACACAAAAATCGAAAAACGATAATACGTATTAGTAGAGTGCTACTAATACAAAATACTAATTATGGCTATATAAAAAACAACAATTGTTCAATCAAAACACAACACGCCTCCCCGGCAGCGGCACCAAAATGATAGTTGTATTTTTACCCCTTTAGGAAAAGGAAGGTAATTAGGGTAAGTATTAACAAGCGGTTTAGGAAAACCACGAGTTATGACCCAAATAAGAGTGAAGTGAGTTCGTTCTCGAGGAGGCACGTGTGTTGTGTTAAGAATTGATTAATGATGATTTTATTGTTATGAGAAGAAAAGAAAAGAGAAATAAGAAGGAATTGACGGTTACGAAGACGGATCGAGCTAAGACGAAAAAGCGTTCACGTAAAACCGTAAAAAACTAGAAAATTAAAAATTTTAAACCTAAAAATTACTTAAAAGCTAAAACAAGTCTAAAAGAATATAAATAAGAAGTAAAATCCAATAAAAATATTTTTAAACCTTTTATTAATTAAATATTCAATTTTAAATACTAATTAAAGCCCTAAAATTAAATATAATTAATCAAAATGTCAAAAATATTATTTTATTGAACAAAAAACTTACTTATATTATCTAAAGACTAAAAAGTATTTTTCCTAATTTTTGAAAGCTATTTTTCTATTTTTAAATCACTAAAAACTATTTTAAAACTAAAATAATTATAAAAAATAATAAAATAATGCTAAAAATAATTTACCAATTTTAAAAATCCTATTTTACTCTAATGAACAGTAGAAAATTGAAAAAGTTTGAAAAATATAAAATTTACCACTAAAAGACAAAAACAGTTTAATATAAAACCCTAATTAACTTAAATTAATTCTAAAAAATAATAAAAAGATGAACAGTGAAAACTTTTTTAACCAAAAATCTTAAAATAATATTCTAAGTCTAGGAAAAATGTTTAAACTGAAAAATATTAATTTTTGCCACTAAATTCCAAAAACAGTAATTAAAAAGTTAATTAAAAATGCTATAAAACCTAAAAAATAGCAAATGAACAGTAAAATAAAAAATAATTAAACAGAAAAATCCTAAATTAAATTAGAAAAATAATGGAATTGGTTTCAAGTCCTAACTCTTATTTTCACACACAAAAGAAAAAAAATCCAAAATCTGATAGTGACATGTGATAGACTTTTGTCTGTTTGCTTAGCAGTGGAAACAAGTTAACTAGCAGTGGGAAAGGAGTTCCCACTGGTAGTGTTAATTTTTGTTCAGTTGAACAATAAGCTTAGGAAAGCTTATTTGATTGCTTATATTGGGCAATAAGGCACCCTTATACTCAGTTCAGTATAAGGAGTCTATGCAAACACAAAAACACAAAGGTCACTTAACAAAATCAAGCACAATTAGCAACAAAAGTTTCTGATCAATGCTTCATGTTTCTGATGAATAGGATGCTGGTTCAAATGGCACAAAAGTGAGATTCAATGCACAAAAACTTACACACAAGATAAGCTAATGTCATACAATCAATCACAATTCCTAAGTAAACCTAGTATCTAGCATTCTCCAAGATTTGAGGCACAAATATTCAGAAAACAGTCAACTAAAGGCACTTCTGATTTTTTTGCTATGTTTTCACCCTTTTTAGCATGCAACTTTGATTTAAAACCTACCAAACTGAAATCTTAGTGCATATATCACATAACCATTACCAAAGAAGTGTGTTAGACCAGATTATAACCCAAATGCTTATCACCAATCCTAGTTAAATACCTAATCCAAACACCCCTTAAACTTCTGAATTTGAACTTTTTCAAACAAAACCTTAACAAATCTCAACCAAACTGATCTAAACCTAATCTATCATTCATGTAAACATCACTCATGCATAAACAAACAATAAACTACACATTTAAACACCTTTCATACAAATTCATGCAAATCTCACAAGAACTGAAACTTTAAAATCTGAAAATAGAAACAAGGGACTACCTTGTTGGGCCTACATCCAGGCCCAACAATGGCTGCTAGCCATCTCCAATCAGGTCCGGACCTGAGCAGAACACTTGGATAACAAGCTTTCAACAAACCTGCTAAGATCAAATGAAAAGAAGCACAATATACCAACTTCTGATTTTTCTAAAAATCTTTTAAACCTTTTTCAAAACTTTCTCAAATGTTTTTCCTTTGAAAACACTTACACAAACCAGTTAACAATCTTGGAAAAACAAGTTTGGATCAAATTTTCACCAAAGATTACCCATTTTCAGAAACTTTCTTTCTGAAAAATCAAAACACAAGAATGTTTTGCACAATGTTAAAATGGAACTCAGCTTAGCTATCAATCACACACCAACTTTTAAAAATAATAAAAGGAATTACAATTTTAAAAATACCAACTTTATAAATTTGAAAAAAGGGATTACAAATGTTTGAGAGCTAAAACTGGAACAACTCTAAAATGAGACACATACGTCTCATTTATACTAGCTAATAGAACAATGTAGAACCCTAAACCCTAATACATGGATTTCCTAAAATGTCCCTGGCCAAAAAGTCTTGATTCCTGGTCTTTGAGGCTTTACGTGAATGATGGTGATGTGTCAGCTGTTAAAACTTCATCTTGGCTGTTAAAATGTCCTTGGGGTCCAAGTAGTGCATCTCAGACGTTTAAATTGTCCCCTCCTAGGGTTTTGTGGAAAGTGACTTGAGCATGGAGGGCCAGGGGTGTCATATGGGTTGAGTGGGGTTTGAAAATGAGAGTGGGTTTGGGTTAAATCACCCTTAATTACTGATCTGGAAAAGGGGAAATAAAACCCCTTTGTTTTGCTCTTAATTCGTCCTAGAATATTAGGGTTTATGGGGTGGATTAAGAACATGGTTTAATCTGATTTGGGATAAATATTTTTTAAATTTTGTGTTAAGTGGGAAAAAGGGAAGGTTTGACTGGGGTTTTGACCAGGTTTATTTAATAAACCTGGTGGTGGGTTGTGGGTTACGGGTTTGGACTGGGTTTGGGTATAGATAATGGGTAGGGTCGGGTTTAGCTGAGGTGTCATGGTGTGAGTGGAGGAGTGGGTTTGGTTGTATGGGCAGAAAAGGCCCCCAAGGTTTCTTTCTTCTTTCACTTTGTATAAACAGCAACAAACTTCTAATTCCCTTTATAACAAGTTTGGCAGATTGTCATTTTTGGCACATTATGTTTCCAAACTTAAAACAAGGACCATAAATGCATATTTTTGGATTCTTCAAGGGTAAAACTTGTGTAATCTTCAAACATGGAGGTCTTCTTTTGCCAATGATGATTTCTTCAAGGTCTATTCTTGCCAAGTCTTCAAAAATGAGGGACTAAAGTTGCCAATCTTCAATTCTTCAAGGTCTATTTTGGAAATTCCAGATTTGGGCCCGGTTCATTGTGCGGCTTCGTTTCCCGTGTTCGTTTTTGAATGATTCTTGTGATCTTTTTGTCATTTCCTCAATATCCGTACCTAAATTACACAAGCAACAAACACGAGCATATATTTGGCAGTTTTAATGATATTTTATGCATTTTAAGCCCGATTTGGACGATGAGACTATGTATAAAAGCAGTTTCATCAGTGCATTTGAATTGAACCTAATCATTATGCAACTTAGCTTCAAGCAAAAGATAGTTTTGATACAAACCAAATTGAAAGTAATTTTAATTTGGTTGCCAATCGAATAGAAACTATTCAACCCCCCCCCCCCCCCCCACCTCTAGTTTCTACAATTGGTATCAGAGCGATGGTCACTCAAGATCTTTGAAGTATAATGTACTTTGAAACTTGGATCGATCCATTGTCTCCTCAAATTAGAAGGTCAAGTTGTACTAAAGTTTCTCTTTGGTCAAAACTATTTTGTTTTTGAAAAATAGGTCTTTTAATTGATAATATTGCATCCCACTTAAGATTATTAGTCTTTATGCATTTTAGAGCTACTCTTGAAATGTATCTACTAGTTTGCATCTTGCTTTGTGTAGGTACTCATGAAGATCAATCACTAAATTAGTTGTGGATTGAGTTACTTGCACTTGTAGAAGACTCATCTTCATTGATCTTTAACATCTTTGAATGATGATACCAAGATGATTGGGAATGATACTAGTCCTTGAAGAATTAGTACTCATCATAGTCATTGTTGGGCATAGCATTGATTCCTTGATGGATTGCTCTTTGTGGCCAAGGTACGCTTTCGTTCTTCCACACTCCCTTTGATCATTCTTTTGATCATTACTTGACTATGTGCTTGTTCTTGGCATCCTTGCCTTGACATTTGTTTGTGGTTTGTGATTCTTTTCTTCTATCCTCTCAAACCTTCATTGCTTGGATACTTGACTCACTATGGTAATGTAGAGTGATTTAGTAGTAGCTTAAAGTATCAAGCATGATTTCCATGGTTTGCACCCATACGGTTAGTAGGCCCTTTGTGGGAGAGAAAGTGAATTAATACCTTGCTCATATTTTGGTTTAGACTAAGACTATTATTGAAAGTGATCTTAGTCTATACTTGAATAATTTCTTTGTGTTTACTCATTACCAAAGCCGTTTAACGTTTCGCCGGAAAGGCACGTCTTAAACCACTATATATGACACAAGCTCTTCGTTACCACTATTTGAAGATTGTCATTAATCCCTTGAGCATTGGTCCTAGTCTTGATTCACTTCCCTTGACTTCTCTCCACTTTGCCGTTTTGCTACGAGTAGTCGTTTGTCCGTTTCGGTTCTTTTCGATCTTGATTCAACTCATAATCCTTCATTAAAACATATTGCCTAGTGCTTTGATGATCCAATGTTATTCTAAGAAGTTCATGACATATTTTTAAGTATCTTAGAAAAACTTGGTTTTTAAAATTTGGCGTTTTTCATTGATAAAAACCTGCCTCTGTAGGCGGTTCTTTATCTAGGCGGCTCAAACCCGCGGTTCCTTATCGATAAGGTACCGTGGGCAGTAAAGTTTGTCAGAGCGCCAGTTTGATTATTTTATTCTTTTTCAAACCACTATCTCACTCTCACAAAAACTCGTCTAAGTCTCTTGAACATCGTTGTTTCCATGAAGGACGCATCGTTCGTTCCAATTACGCAAATGAGTTTATTCGCTTCATGTTTAAGTCTATTGGATTTGATTGTCTTCTTGATATTGATGAGCCAATATTTCCTTCGTTTATTATGGAGTTATTTAGCTCATTCACATTGGTAGGCATCAATAATGGTATATCTATACGATTTTCCGTTATGGGGAAAATCATTATTTACACTCTTGAAGAATTCGGTGATATTCTTAGAGTGCCCTCTAATGGTCAATGTCGATTCACCGATGTTTGGAGTATTGACTCTTTGGAATCGGCTCCTATTGATGCTCATTATGTGACTGTGCTTCCATCATCTTCGGACATCATTCATGTCATTCTAAACCTCGTGAACATCCTATTCTTGGTAAATTTCAATGAGTTGTTCGAACTCTCTCTCCTTGGGAATTACTTACTAGCGATCTTAATGATTAATCATTAGGGAAAATGCAATGTGTCTAGATGAGAATCGGGACTTAGTATCCGCTTGTCTTGCACATATGTTGTATTGTGTTGCCACTACAACTCCTTACAATCTCGCATTTTTCATAGCTAGAAGAATTAGATTTGTTCTTCTTGAGTCTAAGTCAAGTCTTCCCTTCGGAATGCTTCTTTCTCCTCTTCTTAGAAGAGTTCTTCTTGACTTTCTGTCTTTTCTTTCCTCTCCTTATCACTCCGTTGATCGTGTCATGTCTCCCATTCAAGGGAACATTTCACCCGAGATCAATGCGAACTCGTGTCAAGTCAAAAATACTTCTCAAGACGAGTCTTCTAGCAACCCTCCCTCCAACTTCATTGACTTTATGTCTTCTTCAATCTCCATTTTGTCCTCCCATGAAGTTGATTCCGATTATCAATTTATCTAAATCATCTTCTTCGAGAACGTCTTAGAGGTGAATCAAGGAAATAGAAGTAATGCTCATAGCTATATGCAACTTTTATCTAGGATGGTTTCCTTGTTCTCTTTCTTTCATTTGGTTGTGTAATATTCTAACACTACTTGTTTGGATTACTATTTATTTTAATCCTAAAAGTTTCTTATGCCTTTATGTTTGTGATTTACATATCTTTGTGCATGCCTTATGATAGTTAGCTTCTTAGATTTTGGTCAGTAGTTAACTTTGGCTTGTGAATCCTTTGGTAAAAATCTGGGTTAACCAAAATTTGGGATGTAAAACTTTTGAAAGACTTCTGGTCGCAGTTCCATATCGACCCGCGGATCCTTATCGATTAGGAACCGCCGGTTATAGATAAGGAACCGTCGGCCACTGTGTCTGACAGAATCTTTTGCTTTACACTATTTTCTTCAATCTGTGTAAACTTTGCATGATTCTTTGCAAAAACCTGCATATTTCCTAAACTAGGTTACCTAAATTCATTATTCACCTAAAATTATTTTAAGCCATTACTAGTTTGGATCATCCCCTCACTCATTTAAACCCACCTTGTTATTCATGTTCTTCACACATCAAAACATCCTCCCCTAACCCTTAAACCATCCTTGTCAACCATGGTTTCTACAAAAACCTCAAACACCTCAAGGAAAACACTTAAGATTAGGATTTAGGTACCCAAGCCTAACTCCTCACCCTTTCACACACCCAAAAATGAGATGGTTCTAATCCTCATTTCCTCATCACCTTCACCACCCCTTGCACCATGCAAGACAACATCCACCCATGGTACTAACTACTCCATTGCTTCTACCTCCTCTTCATTCAACTCAAGAATGAATGAGCTCTCTTCACCCTTCACTCCAAGTGCACCCTTGGATGTCACCACACAACCCCAACCAATCCAAAGCATTCCTTTTGTGAATGACTTTGATGACACCTTGGTGACTTCACCATTTACCCCTTCTAACTCACCCATTTCACCAACCTTGGATAACATACCTCTACACTCACCCATTTCTCCTTTGGGGAGCATGCCTCCACTCTCACCCACATCACCCTTGGAGAACATGCCTCCTCCACCTCCACCAAACTCAAATATTCCAATTTTGGGTGTCCCACTTTCCCTCCTTTTGGGTGATCCTTACTATGGGTTTCAAGAGACTCATGGTCCTAATTGTCCATGTTGTCTCTATAACCACTACATCATCCATAACCTTAGGATGTATATGTTTGGACTACATAGGAGGTTGCAAGAGTTCTTGCTTACCTTTTTCTCCATACCTCCTCCTAGGAGATGAATGATGAGTTTTCTAAATAAATAGTTTTCAACAAAACTAAGCCAAAGAAGACTACTCATCTAGAGTTAATGTTAAGCTAGCTATGTATTAGTTAGTTTTTTCATTTTTCATTGTATTTGCTTCCTTCATGAGTGTTTCATGAGTTTGTTCTATGGATTTAGCTTTATGTGTTTCTACTCTTATGTGCACATTAATCAACTTTAATTTGAAATTAAAATTGAACCTAAATCTATCAAAACCTCTAAAAACTTGATAAAATTGGTTCAAAATGATATTTAAATATTTTGTCACCCTTTGTCAAGACATTCTTTGTGAATGTGTTGCTTTTATGCAACCCTAGCATAATTTAGTGCTAATAGAGGTAAAATTCCAAGATTTGCAATTTTTTTGAAAAAGTCTTGATTTTTCTCAAAACCCTGGAAAAACTTGGTTTCAAGTTCACTGCACGCGGATCCTTAAAGTCCCGCGGTTCCTTAAGTGGTAAGGAACCGCCTGTCCCTATAAGGTACCGCGGACAGTAAATGACTTTTGACAAGTTTTTGGTCAAAATTCTTTAAACCCTATACCCTGTCAAGATTCCTTGTTTGCTCAATTTGGCTAAACATTCCTTGACACTTCACATTTTGTATTCAAATTCTTGCCTTGATTACATTTTACTTATACCCCAACCTTGAGATTTCATTCTCACAACTTCCCAACCTTGAGAATTCATTCTCACACAACCTTGAGATTTCATTCTCACACCTTCCCAACCTTGAGATTTCGTTCTCACACCCTCACAATGCCTAACTCCTCCATTCCTAACCTTTACATTTCTTTGTCACAACCCCACTCACCCAAAGCTTCCTCATCCAAGCTTTCAAAGAAACCGAAAATCTCGGTTCGACCTATTTGGGTTAAGAAGAATGAACCATCTTCTTCCAAACCACCCAAAAACCCTACCTTCTCTCTAATCAAGTATTGGAATTAGACTTATACCATTAACCCCATCATCAGAGCAAAAGAAAATGATCCCCCACCACCTCAATCCTTCAACACCCCTCAACTCAATGACCTTTCAACCTTCCCAAACCTCACAAGGCATTGTGAAAACATTTCCTACCCTATTACCCCACCACCACCAACCCTAGGTTTGATGCCCTACCCCCATCAAACGATTTTGTGTTGCATCATGGATCCTCGTGTGCTTGTTGTCGATTTCAACAAATTGAACTTGCTCATGTATATGAGAAGTTAAATTTTCTTGATTTCCTCCTCACTCGACCTCCTATCTAAGTTTTCGTTCCGGTGGACAAAACTTCGAATGATGCATCGTCGTCTTACTTTTCCAACTAAAGGACTAACTACTCTTAGAGTCTTTATTACTTTAGTTGTTTTAGAGTCTTTTATTTTTTAAGCAATCTTGGAAAATTATCACTATTAGACTAGCTTATGCTTAGTGGTTTATTTCCCATATTTTTTTTTGCTTTAGAAACTCATATTGTGTGTATGACTATCTAGCTTGTTATATCTTTTCTTTTATGTAACCTTTGTGTTGTTTGTGTGTTATTTCCTTAGTTCTCTTTTGAGTTGTTCATGGTTAACTTTTACAATTGCTTATGGGTGATTCCATCAATTCTAAACTTTAACCCATTGACAAGTTTATCATCTTCACTGGATTGAAGTTTGATTTTGTCAATTACCTCTTTGGACATACTTAGCAAAATACTTGCTTCTAATTTGAGATTTCTTCTCTCTCTCCCTCTCAAGTTTATTAGTAGGTAGTTATCATATATACATTGGTGTTTCTTTTCTTTCTACTAAATTTGTTTAGCATGTCACCTTAGCTCACATACTTGGTGCCCCAAGCAAGGGGGAGCAACCACCAAGGGGGAGCTACTAGCAAAGTCTGATTTTCTTCAAAAGACTTGTGCTAACCTTTTTGCTACGACAAAGGGGGAGAAATGATAGTGATAAACTCGTTAATAATTCGATATTTTGTGTTTCTACGTAAATAAGTTTATCGTTTGTCGTAATCAAAAAGGGGGAGATTGTTAATGCAAGTGATGCCTAAAAACATTATTAGTGTTAACTAATCTTTCTTAGTTTTGATCACAACAAACTATACAACACATTTAGTGTAAAACACAGAACGAATTATTTAACTAACACTATCATCAAGGTAATAATCATATCACTAACCTTTCTTAATCATACTTAGTGATCATCAAAATGATTATCCTTAAAACTCACTTTTGTTAATATGACGAAAGACTTTTTAATAAACTTTCTTTTTTAGAAAATGTTTTATTAAAATGGAAAATGAAATTTTGAAAATAGCATATTCCATATGCTATTAAAATATCCTTTGAAGGCTTCAAATACCTTAGATATTCCTACCCCACTAAAAGACAAAAAACGGAGCGTACTCTAGGGGCGTAACCTTAAGTAGCTAGGCGGTTTCTTAACGATACGGAACCGCCGGGCTAGATAAGGTACCGCGCCCAGATAGCCGTTATATATCCGTTATACTTTGTCTCCTTTAAATAGTGGGTCAAATATCATTTTCCAACAAGCCTCTTGGACGTTTTTCTCAGCCCCCTTTCTTTTTTTTAGCATAATCATTAGTAAATGATCACTTAAAGTGATAAGGATGTTTACATATTGTTATCCTCTTGATCCCCTCCTTTACCTTGTCCAATGAGAAGATCACTCACTCACTAGTGTTGTGATAAAGATGAATCTATGAGCTAGTCATATTCATCATGATACGCTTTTTGTTTTATGTCAATCCATTGTATTTATGAATACTTGGACTAGTTGTGTTCATCCAAGTTATTTGTGAATACTTGGATTTGTTGTGTACATCCATTGCATATGTGTTGTGTAAATCCAAGCTACATGTGTGTACTTGGATAAGTCTAGTTGAGTTGTAATAGATTTGATTAGTAGTTCTCACTAAACTATAAAGTGATGTGGTTGTGTCTTGTGAGTTCTCACTAAACTTGAAAGTGATTAGTAGTTGTGTTGTGTGAAGTTCTCACTTAGCTTCAAAGTGAAGAGTCGTGAAGATTGGTTCTAGCTTTGGATTAGAACTCGACATCTAGCCTTGTGTCATAAAATGGTGAAGTAGGCAACGTCGTGAAGATTGGTTCTACCTTATGATTAGAACTCGACATCTAGCCTTGTGTCGTTAAATTGTGAAGTAGGCAACGTTGTGTAGATTGGTCCTAGCTAAAGATTAGGTCTTGACATTTAGCTTAGTGTCGGAAAATAATGTAAGTGACGATGTAAGGTTTTCTCCGCCAAGAAGGGAGCTTGTGGATATAGTGGAAATCTTGAGTAGGTGTACTCGAGGAGTGGAGTAGAAACGAGGATAGAGCCTCGTTGTCGAACCACTATAAATCTTGGTGTCTTCCTACTAGGTTGTCTCCTTCCTTACTCTTTACTTATTTCATTATCATTACACTTAACTATTATCTTTGCTAGTGCATTTGAATTTAACCTAATCATTATGCAACTTAGCTTCAAGCAAAAGATAGTTTTGATACAAACTAAATGGAAAGTAATTTTAATTTGGTTGCTAATCGAATAGAAACTATTCAACCCCCCCCCCCCCCCCCCTTCTAGTTTCTACAGAATCCAAGTTAGGTCCTAATGGTAACTCAATTTATTATTGTACCTTGTACCGTAGCTTGGCAGGCACTCTTGAGTATCATAATTTTAAGTGGCCATACATTTCTTAAGGTGTTCAACAAGTTTCTCTTTATACGTATGATCCTCGTGAGCCTCATTTTTTTGCATTGAAGAGGATTCTTTGGTATGTTCGTGGTACTCTTGATCATGGTCTTTAGCTACAAATTTCTACTGCCTTTGAGCTCACTGCATACGTTGATGTTGATTGGGTAGGCTGCCTAATCACCCGAAGATTCACTTCTGGGCATTGTGTTTTTTCTTGGGGTTAATCTAATATCATGGTCTACTAAATGACAAGTTATTGTATCTTAATCTAGTGTGGAGGCCGAATATTAGGGTGTTTTAATGTTGTTGATGGAACTGCGTGAATTTGTAATCTTTTGTAGGAACTCCATGCTCCTTTGCATACTAGTACGCTTGATTACTATACCATTTATGTTTCTACTAATACGGTACATCATCAAAGTACTAATAGATTCGATGTATTAATAAAAATAAACCATAACTACACCTATATAGATAGCATAAGAAAGGGTCGAATCCTCGAGGAGTATGTAAACTTCGAATGGAATTGAAGCACTAAAAAGGGTCGAATCCTCAAGACGTATGTAAATTTCCAATAGAATTGGAGCATTGAAAGTCAAGTTTAATTAGGCTATGAATGTTTAAATAAATGTGTCTAAAAATGGTCATGTAAAAGTCCTTTCCCATGCATGGTTGAATTAGAGCACCGAAACTCAAGTTTAATAGGGCTATTGACTGGTATACCGGTTGAATTACGGGATAACTTGTTAGTGTATAAACTTTGATACTTTCGTTATAATTAGTTTTAAAAGGTTTAGAAACGCAAACAAATATGCTTTCGCGGTAGTTCTCATGAGTTTTTTCTCGTGCTATGATAAACCATACTTGTCATGCTTCGTACCTAATTACCCGGATATACCTCATGGTTTCGAGATTGGGATCGCATATTTTGTTCAAGAAAAAATACAGTACCTCAAAAATGGCGCCGAAAGGTAACAGAAAGTGTTCTGGGAAAAAATCTATATGTGTGTATTATATGTTGCGCGTCAAACAAATATTCAAACTAAGCTGATGTGAGATGATATAATGTAAACCTTGACATGTCCCGACTAAAAGTAGAGATGTTTTACTGTAGCATGGTGTTTCTGAATTGTACTCTATTCGGCCCATATTAAATGTTCACGGGATTTTGACATAAATATTTTAATTTGTGTTATACTAGTTATATATTCATGGGATTTTGACATAAATTTTTATTGTACACTAATATCGATTAGAAATAGATTATATAACTTGTTGAATATGATGGTACTTGTTAAAATTAAAGATGTTTTGTATCTATATGTTTAAAATGAATAACATATGTATAAGATCTAGATATAATCCAATTTAGTATAAAAAATATCACAATTTTTTTATTAGGTTATGAGCTTTGGCACACAACATTGTGGTTATTTTTATAAATTTTAAGCTAATAAAAATATATATTCAGTTTTACAAAAATACCGTATTAGAAATTTGGATAAATATAACAACTTTCACCATTTATAACTACACTAAATGCTACTTCATGTAGCTTATAAATAATCTCATTTTTTGGTCTCGTGCTTCATCTCCATCAACAAATACATCTATGCTTGAGTAACAACTATTTTTCGTAGGCGGAAGATATACAGAAACTAGCAAGGACGTAGAGAAAAAAATTACAACGAGTTTGTACAAGCTTAGATGGGATAAAAAAACCCAGTCTAACCACAAGGGAATTAATTTCCTATTCCTATGTTAGATCCAAGAGTGAGATAACACGTTGATTTCCTCGCCTAAGGTACCGTGGAGGCATGAGTTTGAAGCAAATCCGATTTCTAAATATCCAAATGACCCAAGTTGTTGTTTGAACAACTGCATCGAAACATAGATTGTATTCTAAAATTGACATTATCACCTCAAGCTAAAACCCATGAATATCAATCGGAAAATCACAACAACTTTACCAAGCTAAAACCATGTCTTCTACTCAGAACCTGTCACTCAAACCACAATAAGATAATAAGGAATTAACCATTTCTTTAAGAGCTAATTTTTTGTATCAACCACACTATTTTTTGTGGTGTGTAAGGAGCCGTAGTTTCATAAATGATTCCTACATATTGGAAAATTATAGGATAATAATATTCACCACCTCTATTTGTTCGTAAGGTTTTAATCAAATCATTTTTTTGTAATTAAACTTCTTTTTATAAGTTTTAGTTTATCTTGAGCTTCATATTTTGCATGTAGCAAGTAAACATATCAAAATATAGATCCATCATGTATAAAAGTTATAATATACTTTTTATTGCCTAAAGAGTGTGTTGCATGAAAATCACATAAATCACTATGTATCTTCTAGTTATAGTTTTAAAAGGCGCCTAGTGATCTTTGTTACTATGCAAGTGTTACAATTTTTTTGTGTTTTCATCAATAGAATAAATTAAATCATCTTTATACATTTCAAGCATTTTATAGTGCCCATGTCTTAAACGAGCATGTCGTAATGAGGTATTAACAACAATAGAATAAGACATATAAACAAAATCAGAATCATCAGAAACTTTATTCATTAACACAAACATTTCATTGTTATATTAACCCAATCCTTCAAATATTAACTATATACTTATCACAATCATACACTTGCTCGTATCCACACTTACCAAAAATTAAATTCTTACAAAGTTTAGAAATATACAACACATTAAACAAAGTAATTCATCTTTCAGAACTGAATTCCAAGACCACACTTCCTTTTCCATGAACAGGAGGGAAGTGATTATCACCCATGTAAAGGACATATATGTCTTCTATTGGTTCTTATGTAGGTCTTTAACCAACAATGATTTTTACAAACATGATTTGTAGCACCAGCATCAATCCATAACACAATTTCATCAACCTACATATAAAATGCTTCAGAAATTAGTGAAACAAAATGTTTAATAAATATGTTCCAAACATGTACTAAATGTATTCCTGGTCTTGAGATTGGTCCTTAGACCCCTTTCCCAAACCACCAATACTTGCGTCATTCTTTTTGTTTCCACTACAACAAGCCCTTTTAAAGTGGTCAGTATTGCAACACTTTTGACATTCCACTTTAGGCTTTTTGATGGAACCAGAAACGTCGTTTTTATCCTTGAAACCACGTTTCTTTCCTTTGTTTTTTTGTTTATTTATTTTTTCCACCTCTTCAATCATATTAACCGGTGGTCCAACAACTTCTTTTCTTTTGCCCTTTTCACTTTCCCACACCCTAAGAGATTCCTCTGTGCGCAGGTTAGTAACAAGTTAAACCAAAGACGGATATTCTTTACCATGCTTCAAACTATGTTTGAAATCCTTCCAAGAAAGAGGCAACTTGTTATCACACTTGAAACAGATATTGATTCATCCATTTTCAAACCGTGTTGTGTGTATTGTCTAAGGATTCTAAGGAGTTCATTGAATTGTTCTAGGACCGGCTTAATGTCGACTATTGATGTGATCGTGATAGTATATGTGATAATTAGATACGTTATAGGGTAAATTAGTAAATTACCTTTAGGAAAAAGTAATAGACTAAAATTACCAAAGACGGATTCAATTAAACACGTTGGTGAACCAAGTTCGTTGTACACGAAGATCTTATTAATTTGAGACGTTTTGCTTTGATTTGGACAATTGATTCAAATTAGTTTTCGATTTTTAAACTAAAATTTAATTCTACAAATTTAAAACCTAATTTTATCCTAAAGTGCATGAATCGTTACCTCGAATAAATTTAATCAAAAAACAATTATTTAAAAGTTAAAGCTATTTTAAAAATTAAAACTACTTAAAAATCTATTAAAAATTAATCTATTTAATTAAAATAACATTTACACTATTTTTGAAACTATTTATGAGATTACTTTATTTAAAATCTAAATTAGTTAAAATAAAATTATTTTAAAAACTAATAACCAATTAAATTTCTACAAATATAATAAAACATTTTTTTTATATTTATTTTGTTTTTTATCTATTAAAATATAAATTGATAAATGATTAAAAAATTATTTAGTGAAAACTTGTAATTAGACTCTAATTAATACAGACAGTAAATTTAATAAGACTATATTAATTAGACTAACTGAAATTAAACCAAAACATTCTGTTAGATCAAGTGGTTAACTCATATGACCCATGACTAGGAGGTCATGGGTTCGAGTCCCACTAGGGTCATTTTTTGTGAAAATAATTTTTGGATAGTAAAAAGAAAAGATGAGTCACAGGAGTGACTTTTTTCACAAATTCTATGAAAAAGCTGATAAGGATATCAGCTTATGAGCTTATCAGATCAATGGAATCTAATAGCATATGAAACTCAGCAAAATCAAATACAATAAGCCCAAAACTGAAATACCAGCCAAAACTAACAAACTCAACAAGAATTATATATCAGCAAATCTAAAAGACAAATCAGCAAAAATCAGCAAGGTACACAATACAAGATAAGCTACACCATTAAATCAGCAGAAATAAAAAAAAACTAGCTAAGCTTATTTTAGTGAACCAAAAATCAAATGCATAATACAGTCCCAACATCTAGTCCAAACTGACAAACTCACAGCTTAATCCGAATGTAACTGAGACTTAACCATATTCTTTTGCTCAAATCAACAGAGAAACGATTTAAGACAGTCTAATTACACCAAAATCATTTTCAAGTTGCATTTTAAATCATTGAGCAAGTATATTAACATAAACCAGATAAATAAAGTAAGATCAATAAACAAAAACTCAACTGACACAATAAATCAGCAGATATTGAGAATCTATAACAAATTCGTCAAATACAGTCGCAACATCAAATAACAAGAATGACATTCATCAGCTACTTAAAACGATCCTATAAAAGCGGTTAAATATCCAGCCGACAAACACTTATATCTATACCCACAGTTAAACAATAATATCAAACTTACAATTTAACTAAGTCAGATCATAAACAATAACATCCAAAATCATATAAGCAGATTAAATCATTAATCATAACAAAATCAAATTATAAGAATGAAAATATTTTCAACTTAAAAATTAAGAGTATAAGACCTTTTTGGAGAGAACCGTTGAGTAGAAGTCGCGCGCTGAGCGGACTTATGAACCTGGTTGAGACCACCATACATCGTAACTCGAACCATCATCATCATCAGCACCATACAAAACACTTACCATCATGCTATGACTCAAACCATTTTAATAAACTTCCAGTGGAAAGTTTATGTCCAATTATTTATTTCCTTAATATTTAACTTAAGCTATTATTTAAGTTTAACCAAATATTATAATCATTATTAAAACAGTTTAGATTAAAAGACAAATTGAAAGATTAATTAAAAAGAGAAATCATACGAATCAATTCAAACTTTTATTAATAACCAAAGATTATTACAAGACTTGAAAAATAAATATTACAAATTATCCTAAAACTAAATCTGCATAATAACTTTAGAAAATAAAAATTGGATACCAATTACATCACAAATGGGGGTTTATATAGGAAACCCGAGAGGTATTGGGGGTGGTTTGTTGGAGATGAGGATTGATCTAGACCTTCCATTTCGCTTCTTCTCTCTCTTCTTGGATCCTTTCTTGATCAAACGGCTGATATTTGCACACTAGCACATAGATCGCCAACGTGGCTTGATTGTGTGCTAGTTGTGCTTCTTTGAGTTCAAACTTCTTATACCCACCTTATAATATACTTTTTATTGCCTAAAGATTGTGTTGCATGAAAATCACATAAATCACTATGTATCTTCTAGTTATAGTTTTAAAAGGCGCCTAGTGATTTTTGTTACTATGCAAGTGTTACAATTTTTTTGTGTTTTCATTAATAGCATAAATTAAATCATCTTTATACATTTCAAGCATTTTATAGTGCCCATGTCTTAAACGAGCATGTCGTAATGAGGTATTAACAACAGTAGAATAAGACATATAAACAAAATCAGAATCATCAGAAACTTTATTCATTAACACAAACATTTCATTGTTATATTAACCCAATCCTTCAAATATTAACTATATACTTATCATAATCATACACTTGCTCGTATCCACACTTACCAAAAATTAAATTCTTAAAAGTTTAGGAATATACAAGGGAAGTGATTATCACCCATGTAAAGGACATATATGTCTTCTATTGGTTCTTATGTAGGTCTTTAACCAACAATGATTTTTACAAACATGATTTGTAGCACCAGAATCAATCCATAACACAATTTCATCAACCTACACATAAAATGCTTCAGAAATTAGTGAAACAAAATGTTTAATAAATATGTTCCAAACATGTACTAAATGTATTCCTGGTCTTGAGATTGGTCCTTAGACCCCTTTCCCAAACCACAAATACTTGCGTCATTCTTCTTGTTTCCACTACAACAAGCCCTTTTAAAGTGGTCTGTTTTGCAACACTTCTAACATTCCACTTTAGGCTTTTTGATGGAACCAGAAACGTCGTTTTTATCCTTTAAACCACGTTTCTTTCCTTTGTTTTTTTGTTTATTTATTTTTTCCACCTCTTCAATCATATTAACCGGTGGTCCAACAACTTCTTTTCTTTTACCCTTTTCACTTTCCCACACCCTAAGAGATTCCTCTGTGCGCAGGTTAGTAACAAGTTAAACCAAAGACGGATATTCTTTACCATGCTTCAAACTATGTTTGAAATCCTTCCAAGAAAGAGGCAACTTGTTATCACACTTGAAACAGATATTGATTCATCCATTTTCAAACCGTGTTGTGTGTATTGTCTAAGGATTCTAAGGAATTCATTGAATTGTTCTAGGACCGGCTTAATGTCGACTATTGATGTGATCGTGATAGTATATGTGATAATTAGATACGTTATAGGGTAAATTAGTAAATTACCTTTAGGAAAAAGTAATAGACTAAAATTACCAAAGATGGATTCAATTAAACACGTTGGTGAACCAAGTTCGTTGTACACGAAGATCTTATGAATTTGAGACGTTTTGCTTTGATTTGGACAATTGATTCAAATTGGTGTTCGATTTTTAAACTAAAATTTAATTCTACAAATTTAAAACCTAATTTTATCCTAAAGTGCATGAATCGTTACCTCGAATAAATTTAATCTAAAAACAATTATTTAAAAATTAAAGCTGTTTTAAAAATTAAAACTACTTAAAAATCTATTAAAAATTAATCTATTTAATTAAAATAACATTTACACTATTTTTGAAACTATTTATGAGATTACTTTATTTAAAATCTAAATTAGTTAAAATAAAATTATTTTAAAAACTAATAACCAATTAAATTTCTACAAAATTAATAAAACATTTTTTTTATATTTATTTTGTTTTTTATTTATTAAAATATAAATTGATAAATGATTAAAAAGTTATTTAGTGAAAACTTGTAATTAGACTCTAATTAAAACAGACAGTAAATTTAATAAGACTATATTAATTAGACTAACTGAAATTAAACCAAAACATTCTGTTAGATCAAGTGGTTAACTCATATGACCCATGACTAGGAGGTCATGGGTTCGAGTCCCACTAGGGTCATTTTTTGTGAAAATAATTTTTGGACAGTAAAAACAAAAGATGAGTCACAGGAGTGACTTTTTTCACAAATTCTATGAAAAAGCTGATAAGGATATCAGCTTATGAGCTTATCAGATCAATGGAATCTAATAGCATATGAAACTCAACAAAATCAAATACAATAAGCCCAAAACTGAAATACCAGCCAAAATTAACAAACTCAACAAGAATTATATATCAGCAAATCTAAAAGACAAATCAGCAAAAATCAGCAAGGTACACAATACAAGATAAGCTACACCATTAAATCAGCAGAAATAAAAAAAACTAGCTAAGCTTATTTTAGTGAACCAAAAATCAAATGCATAATACAGTCCCAACATCTATTCCAAACTGACAAACTCACAGCTTAATCCGAATGTAACTGAGACTTAACCATATTCTTTTGCTCAAATCAACAGAGAAACGATTGAAGACAGTCTAATTACACCAAAATCATTTTCAAGTTGCATTTTAAATCATTGAGCAAGTATATTAACATAAACCAGATAAATAAAGTAAGATCAATAAACAATAACTCAACTGACACAATAAATCAGCAGATATTGAGAATCTATAACAAATTCGTCAAATACAGTCGCAACATCAAATAACAAGAATGACATTCATCAGCTACTTAAAACGATCCTATAAAAGCAGTTAAATATCCAGCCGACAAACACTTATATTTATACCCACAGTTAAACAATAATATCAAACTTACAATTTAACTAAGTCAGATCATAAACAATAACATCCAAAATCATATAAGCAGATTAAATCATTAATCATAACAAAATCAAATTATAAGCATGAAATATTTTCAACTTAAAAATTAAGAGTATAAGACCTTTTTGGAGAGAACCGTTGAGTAGAAGTCGCGCGCTGAGCGGACTTATGAACCTGGTTGAGACCACCATACATCGTAACTCGAACCATCATCATCATCAGCACCATACAAAACACTTACCATCATGCTATGACTCGAACCATTTTAATAAACTTCCAGTGGAAAGTTTATGTCCAATTATTTATTTCCTTAATATTTAACTTAAGCTATTATTTAAGTTTAACCAAATATTATAATCATTATTAAAACAGTTTAGATAAAAAGACAAATTGCAAGATTAATTAAAAAGAGAAATCATACGAATCAATTCAAACTTTTATTAATAACCAAAGATTATTACAAGACTTGAAAAATAAATATTACAAATTATCCTAAAACTAAATCTGCATAATAACTTTAGAAAATAAAAATTGGATACCAATTACATCACAAATGGGGGTTTATATAGGAAACCCGAGAGGTATTGGGGGTGGTTTGTTGGAGATGAGGATTGATCTAGACCTTCCATTTCGCATCTCCTCTCTCTTCTTGGATCCTTTCTTGATCAAACGGCTGATATTTGCACACTAGCACACAGATCGCCAACGTGGCTTGATTGTGTGCTAGTTGTGCTTCTTTGAGTTCAAACTTCTTATACCCACCTTATAATATACTTTTTATTGCCTAAAGATTGTGTTGCATGAAAATCACATAAATCACTATGTATCTTCTAGTTATAGTTTTAAAAGGCGCCTAGTTATTTTTGTTACTATGCAAGTGTTACAATTTTTTTGTGTTTTCATTAATAGCATAAATTAAATCATCTTTATACATTTCAAGCATTTTATAGTGCCCATGTCTTAAACGAGCATGTCGTAATGAGGTATTAACAACAGTAGAATAAGACATATAAACAAAATCAGAATCATCAGAAACTTTATTCATTAACACAAACATTTCATTGTTATATTAACCCAATCCTTCAAATATTAACTATATACTTATCATAATCATACACTTGCTCGTATCCACACTTACCAAAAATTAAATTCTTACAAAGTTTAGGAATATACAACACATTAAACAAAGTAATTCATCTTTCAGAACTGAATTCCAAGACCACACTTCCTTTTCCATGAATAGGAGGGAAGTGATTATCACCCATGTAAAGGACATATATGTCTTCTATTGGTTCTTATGTAGGTCTTTAACCAACAATGATTTTTACAAACATGATTTGTAGCACCAGAATCAATCCATAACACAATTTCATCAACCTACACATAAAATGCTTCAGAAATTAGTGAAACAAAATGTTTAATAAATATGTTCCAAACATGTACTACATGTATTCCTGGTCTTGAGATTGGTCCTTAGACCCCTTTCCCAAACCACCAATACTTGCGTCATTCTTCTTGTTTCCACTACAACAAGCCCTTTTAAAGTGGTCTGTTTTGCAACACTTCTGACATTCCACTTTAGGCTTTTTGATGGAACCAGAAACGTCGTTTTTATTCTTGAAACCACGTTTCTTTCCTTTGTTTTTTTGTTTATTTATTTTTTCCACCTCTTCAATCATATTAACCGGTGGTCCAACAACTTCTTTTCTTTTGCCCTTTTCACTTTCCCACACCCTAAGAGATTCCTCTGTGCGCAGGTTAGTAACAAGTTAAACCAAAGACGGATATTCTTTACCATGCTTCAAACTATGTTTGAAATCCTTCCAAGAAAGAGGCAACTTGTTATCACACTTGAAACATATATTGATTCATCCATTTTCAAACCGTGTTGTGTGTATTGTCTAAGGATTCTAAGGAATTCATTGAATTGTTCTAGGACCGGCTTAATGTCGACTATTGATGTGATCGTGATAGTATATGTGATAATTAGATACGTTATAGGCTAAATTAGTAAATTACCTTTAGGAAAAACTAATAGACTAAAATTACCAAAGACGGATTCAATTAAACACGTTGGTGAACCAAGTTCGTTGTACACGAAGATCTTATGAATTTGAGACGTTTTGCTTTGATTTGGACAACTGATTCAAATTGGTTTTCGATTTTTAAACTAAAATTTAATTCTACAGATTTAAAACCTAATTTTATCTTAAAGTGCATGAATCGTTACCTCGAATAAATTTAATCTAAAAACAATTATTTAAAAAATTAAAGCTATTTTAAAATTTAAAACTACTTAAAAATCTATTAAAAATTAATCTGTTTAATTAAAATAACTTTTACACTATTTTTGAAACTATTTATGAGATTACTTTATTTAAAATCTAAATTAGTTAAAATAAAATTATTTTAAAAACTTATAACCAATTAAATTTCTACAAAATTAATAAAACATTTTTTTATATTTATTTTGTTTTTTATTTATTAAAATATAAATTGATAAATGATTAAAAAGTTATTTTGTGAAAACTTGTAATTAGACTCTAATTAAAACAGAGAGTAAATTTAATAAGACTATATTAATTAGACTAACTGAAATTAAACCAAAACATTCTGTTAGATCAAGTGGTTAACTCGTATGACCCATGACCAGGAGGTCATGGGTTCGAGTCCCACTAGGGTCATTTTTTGTGAAAATAATTTTTGGACAGTAAAAAGAAAAGATGAGTCACAGGAGTGACTTTTTTCACAAATTCTATGAAAAAGGTGATAAGGATATCAGCTTATGAGCTTATCAGATCAATGGAATCTAATAGCATATGAAACTCAGCAAAATCAAATACAATAAGCCCAAAACTGAAATACCAGCCAAAATTAACAAACTCAACAAGAATTATATATCAGCAAATCTAAAAGACAAATCAGCAAAAATCAGCAAAAATCAGCAAGGTACACAATACAAGATAAGCTACACCATTAAATCAGCAGAAATAAAAAAAACAAGCTAAGCTTATTTTAGTGAACCATAAATCAAATGCATAATACAGTCCCAACATCTAGTCCAATCTGACAAACTCACAGCCTAATCTGAATGTAACTGAGATTTAACCATATTCTTTTGCTCAAATCAACAGAGAAACGATTTAAGACAGTCTAATTACACCAAAATCATTTTCAAGTTGCATTTTAAATCATTGAGCAAGTATATTAACATAAACCAGATAAATAAAGTAAGATCAATAAACAAAAACTCAACTGACACAATAAATCAACAGATATTGAGAATCTATAACAGATTCGTCAAATACAGTCGCAACATCAAATAACAAGAATGACATTCATCAGCTACTTAAAACGATCCTATAAAAGCAGTTAAATATCCAGCCGACAAACACTTATATCTATACCCACAGTTAAACAATAATATCAAACTTACAATTTAACTAAGTCATATCATAAACAATAACATCCAAAATCATATAAGCAGATTAAATCATTAATCATAACAAAATAAAATTATAAGCATGAAAATATTTTCAACTTAAAAATAAAGAGTATAAGACCTTTTTGGAGAGAACCGTTGAGTAGAAGTCGCGCGCTGAGCGGACTTATGAACCTGGTTGAGACCACCATACATCGTAAATCGAACCATCATCATCATCAGCACCATACGAAACACTTACCATCATGCTATGACTGGAACCATTTTAATAAACTTCCAGTGGAAAGTTTATGTCCAATTATTTATTTCCTTAATATTTAACTTAAGCTATTATTTAAGCTTAACCAAATACTATAATCATTATTAAAACAGTTTAGATTAAAAGACAAATTTCAAGATTAATTAAAAAGAGAAATCATACGAATCAATTCAAACTTTTATTAATAACCAAAGATTATTACAAGACTTGAAAAATAAATATTACAAATTATCCTAAAACTAAATCTACATAATAACTTTAGAAAATAAAAATTGGATACCAATTACATCACAAATGGGGGTTTATATAGGAAACCTGAGAGGTATTGGGGGTGGTTTGTTGGAGATGAGGATTGATCTAGACCTTCCATTTCGCATCTTCTCTCTCTTCTTGGGTCCTTTCTTGATCAAACGGCTGATATTTGCACACTAGCACACAGATCGCCAACGTGGCTTGATTGTGTGCTAGTTGTGCTTCTTTGAAGCTGAGTTGTCACCTTTTTATTGGAGAGGTGGAGGTGATGTGTTGTTTTGGCCAATCACAAGGTGGGATGGGGCCACGTCAGAAAGATGCTCTCCATCTTCTTGCCTCCGATTTCCTTGGGGAATTAATAGCAAAACGTGTGAATCACACGTGTGAAACAAAAGCCCCAATTAATTTGAGTGAATTAGTGAATTAGGTTTTGGAGGAATAGTGAATTTATAAGGTTTTATCTAGGGTTGGGGAAGATGAGAAAGATGAGTAAAACTTTGGAAGTATCGAATGTTTTGTGTGGTGTGAAAATGAGTTACGTGTGAATACATTTGTGAGACAATGGTTGACTGATTGTAAGTTTAAAAACTCAACAATCGTTTGTTTAAATGTACCAAACCCTAAGGCCCATAAATCACTCATATTTGTTTAATTTCTTTGATATGGGCTTGGTCCAAAATGTGCACAAAACACCATCTGTCCCATAACTTAGTTATATGGGCCTTGTAACGGATTTATTTCTCAAAAATGGATGCTTGTTTCCATAATTGGGCTTTTAGCCCAATAATCCAAATGTGGGACCCACAAGGCCCAAACTTCTTTCAAACGGTTAAATCCACTAAAAACGGACTTGATTTTGGCTTCCTTGATCTTTTCATCAAAACCCGTGTCGATTTTGCCGGTTTTCGCGAACTTCGGTACCTACACACATCAAACAACAAACAAACGTATACAAGGCAATAATTGAACATTTTATGCTTTTATTGTTTGTTTTAAGATACAATTGATATGAGTAAAATCACTCATATCAAACTCCCCTTGCTAAATAATTGCCGTGTCCTTACGCAATGATGAAATAAAAAACTAACTACACCTTTATTCAACTTTTGAAACTTTATTTTGCAAAGACATAATGTATTGCTTTCATTATTTGAAAAAATAACTTTAAGGATCATAAAACTCAAATAGATTCATCGTCCCCGACTTTTCACTTTTCCATGCCAAGTGCAAAAACAAGATCATTGTCAATCATAAGCCCCAAAATTAAACCAACTCATACAAGTAATTTGTGTCAAACTCAATCTCCTATTGTTCCTAATTGTATCTCTAGATTTTATTTGTCATTCACCCAAAGGCTCATTTGACTTTATTTGATATTTATTAGTCCAAAAATGAAGGCAAGAACGGTGTAAACTCAACACTCAAAACCTAACATCGACTTCAAAAACCATTGTCACTGAAAGCCCACATCAAGGATAACTTAACACGAATTAATGGATAAATCCCCGGACACGAAATTTGGCTAATAGGACTACTTTAAAGCAACAATAAAACCTCCAAAGTCAATTATGACCTTATTAGTGGAGTTAGCAACAACTACATCATAACACCTTGTGGCTCTTTAAGATGCAATGGTGCTCCTTATTTAAAATCCACACCCGAAGGCTCCTTGGACAAAAATAAGGGAATTGACATCACCATCCCACCTTATGGCTCATGATGATGAAGCAATTTTTATTCAACACGTCCCCTTGCCATACACCCTAAGGCTCTAATGACAAGGTTAGTGCTACATGACTCCCACCCGAAGGCTCTTATAGAACATGTTTTTATTTATTCTTCTTTATTAATACGATATTTATAGTAAGCCAAATTTCCGCAATCCCATGATCAAAAGTCCATGACGCTGACACCCTTAATGTGTTCTCACTTTAATTACAAGGGAAGAAAAAGAAGGAGTTACGAGTTAACAAATCAAGCCTAAACCGCTAAAAACTTCATTTATTAAGCAATTATTATTCAAGTGTGGAAAATAAATACGAGGAGATTAAATCAAACACAAAAATACTTGCACAAAGAAGAGTTAATTTTAGAAACTTATGATTGAACTCTATCATCTCTTGTTCTCCATATTGTAAAATTTCAAAAATGTGAAATCAATGGATACTTAGCCTATTAAATCAAAGTTTTGGGTTTTCAAGTCATCTATAGGATCTTGCATCTTCTTATACTTTTTCAAGTTTTAGAATTTGCGTTTTAAAGTTCCCTTTATAAACGACTTTCTAGGATCAATTATAGGAACTTGCGAAAAGTTCTTGTTCTTAACCCGTATGAATTAAGACTTTCGCGTTTTAAAGCTCCCTATATAAAAGACTAGCAAAACTTAATTCAAACACGTTAAGGAAAAGCTAAGGTAAAAACCGAGTCGAGTCAAAAAATATTTTTATTTTCACCAACCTTAAGCCTACATTTGTGTCAAAAGCACTTATTTTATTTATTAAAACTTAAAATACCACGAAAAATTTAAATTTTTATAAAAAATGAGAAAAACGATTACGTTTGGACACGACAAAAGCAATTGCAAGCGATTATATCGATTTACTCCCCTATGCTAAAACCAAACATTGTCCTCAATGTTTCTTAGCTCAAGAGTAACACCCCCTTGCTAAAATACGAAGAGTCTAATGCAAAATCCTAGCATGGAAAGAGCACGCAAATCTATAAGCCTTTTATTAATTATGCCTCAAGATAAAACGTTAGTCGATAAAATCAAAGGATAAAGAGTGTGCCCCTTTTTGGCAATCAAAGATTGGAAGATCAAGTGGACCGGAAAAAACCGAACACGAGAGTCTTCAATGATTAGGGTCATACCTAAGATTCACAACACAACAACACACGAGCACGAGCTTGAAAGATCAAGCCTTATTAGTGTTAGAAAATAGATAGAAGATAGAATGTATGGGACTCCCCCACAAGGTACCTCGTTTTTGTTCACCGAGTCATGAGCTCGACTCGATCCCCGCATTCATTGGTCCTTAGGGAAAGTGGTGAAAACCGGCATAATGGAATAGAATACATAATAAAGTACGATGCCGGAGTCAAAGATTACATCCTCGTTGTCGGATGACAAACAAAAGGATAAAACTTCAACACAAATCTCCAAAAAGAGATAGTAGTCACAAATTATGGAATGAATATAGCATGCTCCCCGAGATAAACTCGCACCAAGATGATCGAAAAGTCTTTCAATTATTGCATCGGTGAAAGGCCGAGATTTCCCTAAATCAATGATTTCGGGGTCGAATACCTCGTCCTCGGGAGAGAAAGGAATATACAACACGGTGTCGTCCCCCCATGCTAATCCAAGATCATATAAAGCACATGGTAATGGTGGGTTAAAATTCTCAACACTAGTTGTATCAACTTGCATGACTTTGTTGACCTTATCACTCTTATGAATGTGAACAAAGGGGTCATGGTACTCAAAATGAGTCGCATGAAAAACCCGCACATTAAGATCAAAGCGAGTGGTAAGGATAATTGGAGTAAAGGTAATTTCTCCCTCCGGGTCAACATTATCATCATCATAAATCGGGTGATCAAACCAAAAATTTTCATCACAATCATTAGACTCTTCTTCAAATTCTAAAGGAGTGTCTATGGAAAGTAACTTATCAAACTCCTTAATGAAGAGCTCATCATCACAAAGGTTGTGAGATGTAGGAGGTATGATGCTCTCAAAATCCTCTTGAAACAATGGATTATTGTTCATCGAAGCTTCAAAGATAGGATTTGAGCAAGTCACTAAAGTGTCATCAATCTTGTCATCACACTCATACAAGATCATCATTCTTATTAGAAGGAAATTCATCGGAGAATTCCTCAAGAATGGTAGGTAAAACATGAGAAACACGCTCGATTTCTAAATCGGTAGCGTCATCACTTCCTCGTGGAAGTGGATCAACAAGTTCATCAACGAACTTATCGAATGAATAGTCACTAACCTCACTCGGTGTGAAGTTAGGAATCAAAGGCTCTTCAAATGAAGATTGTGCCTTAGGATCATCAATTTGGTCCTTCGAAGAGAGTGAAAATGAGTCCATTTTCAATGATTTTTCAATTAAAGCAATATCTCTCTCGGGATCAAAATTCTCACTATTAAACTCACTAGGATCAAATGGTGCACTAAGGTATTCATCAATTTCCTTTTCAATCTTAGAACTTTCATCCTCATGTGTAGTGAGTGGAGATGAGGTAAGATTACAACATGATTCAACAAAACAAGCATCTTCCTTTGAATTTAACTTTTCTTCATCACAAAATGAGGTTTCCAAAATTGGCAAATCACCATTGTACAAGAGAGATTCCTTGTTTGTGTCACTTTTAATAGGTTTATCAAGTTTCACACTTTCCACTTTCTTAGAAACCAATCTTGGAATTTTTTCCGGTTCGAAAATCATAAGTTTATCCCCATACCATAATTTAATCTCCTTTTTCCCCATATCAACTACAACATCAGCCATGTACAAAAATGGTCTTCCTAAAATGATAGGCACACGAGGATTTGGCTCATAATCAATGATTGCAAAATCGGCTAGGTAAATAAACTCCCCCACTTTAACAAGGACATTTTCCGCTGTACCAACCGGACGGGTGGTGGTACCATTAGCAAGCTTAATGATCATTCGAGTGGGCATAAGTCGCAAATAGTCAAGAGTTTTCCAAATGGCTAAGGGCATTACGTTAATACTAGCTCCAAGATCGGTTAGAGCTTTTTATTCCCCAAGCTCATCAAAAACACAAGGTATCAAGAATTGACCTGGATCATTATGTTTCTTGGAATGAAATCAAAGAAATCTGAGGTACTAATCACATTTAAAGTAGCCTTGGTGACTTTAAGAAAACTTTCTTTAGGTGGAACACAAATTTTCTCAATCACTCTTTCTTCATTATCATCATCATAAATGGTGATAGCCTTAAGCTCTCCCCTCGGGTTAGGAATGGTATTACTAGGTAAGCAACCCGAAGAAGAGGATGGTTTGGACATAAATGATTCAAACATCGAAAGCAATTGATTTTGTTCCATACTTTGTTGCAAACGATTTTGACTTTGCTCTAATCTTTGTTCAATTCTTTGTTGATTACGCTCAATCTTGTTATTTTGCCCCTTAAGCGTATTTTGAAACTCATTTTTCAAAGTTGCCATTTGTCCTTGAATGTTTTTTTGAAAAGCTTTCAAATTTGCCTCATTTGTTTTAATGTAGCTTGACAAATCATTTTGGTTATTACTTTGAAAACCTTGATTGTTTTGATTAGCATTAAACCCATTTTCTTGATTGAAATTCCCTTGGTTACCACGGTTAAATTTATTCCCATTATTTCCATTGTTGTACCTATTTTGAACCGGTGGAAAACCCGGTGGAGCAACATGATTTTGACGAGGAACTTGACCGTTGGAGCCATAAGTTCCCGTCGTGGCAAAAGTACTAGCTTGATCAAACCCCGTGGTTGAACAAGAATAATTAGGATGTGCTCCACCACATGATACACAAACATTCTCAACCATATTAATCGATCCATGAGGATTCTTCCTAAGCTCATTCAAAATCGTGTCAATCATAGAGTCCAATCTAGCAATCTCAGGATTAAATGAATTCACATTGGAAACACCCGGTGTGTTTCGTGAATATTGTGCTCTAGATTTATTCTCAATTATACCCCACGCGTCTCTCGGAGTTTTTCTTAAAATATTACCACCCGCGGCGGCATTTAAAGAATCTTGTTCAATCATATTAAGCCCATTATAAAAAGTATTTATTTGATGCAATTCCGAGAAACCGTGGTGTGGACATTGTCTTAACAAATCTTTAAATCTTTCCCAAGCAACCCCAAACGATTCATGCACTTTTTGTTCAAATCTAGTGATCTCGTTCTTAAAGTGTGTTGTCTTAGATGGTGGAAAGAAATAATTCATGAACTTAGACACTAAATCATCACATGTTAAGATCGAACCCGGTGGTTCTTTCTCATACCAAATCTTAGCATTACCCTCGAGCGGGTACGGAAAAAGCATGAGCTTAATCGCGTCATTCGGCACATCTCTAAACTTGAGAGTCGAAGTAATTCAAAGAAAATTCCGAATGTGAGAATGCGGGTTACCGGTCTCATTGCCACAAAATTGGTCGGCACGAATGAGCGATAAAAGACCCGTCTTAATCTCATAATGATCCGCCAAAATAGCCGGCACAACGATTGCTTCCCCATACCCTTCGGTGGGTGCACGGAGCAATTCCTCCATTGTTCGGTTATCGGCTATCTCTACAACAATAGGTGGAAGCTCGGGTTCCACTATTCGTTGTTGACGATTTCTATTTCTACGAGGAATATTTTCAAGCCTGTTAAAATCAATCACAAGTCGAGAAGAACGTAATTGCATAAACTACAATGACGAGAATTTAGAGGATTGAAGAAAAGAAATTAGACAAGAAGAAGATTATTTTTGGTATTTTATTTGGTATTGCTCAATAAAAAATGATCGATAAAAAAAAGGAATAAGGATAACTACTATGGAAGTAAATTACCCTCGGTCGACTTTGAAACGATAGGTGAAAACCTAAACGTCTCGAGGTTCAATAAGTAAACAACAAAAAATAAGATATAATACTACTTGAGTCGGCAAACCAATAATCGATCGTCCCTCTCAATATACGCACAAGCAAGCGGGGAAACGAGGTGGCACAAAGCACTTAAAAACCTTTTTTCTTAGACGGCCTTTTATAGCACGTCTCCTTATACCCACCTTATAGTTTGTATAAATCGAGTTCAAACTTCTTATTAGTATTTATCTATTTTGCCTTTTTATTTTTGTTTTGGATTCGAATACAATAGCTAGGTGATGAAATCCCAACTAAGGTCTTATTTCGAAAGTAGATAAATTTATTGTTCTACGTAATACAATATAGTAATCACAAAAAACATGAAAAACGATACATACTATAATAATAGAAAAATAACAAAACTTTCCGAGGACGGAAAGGGTCTTCAAATCAACGATCAACAAATCTCCACAAAGACGAATTGTACACAAGATCCCCCGCAGCGGCGCCAAAATTTTTGATGTGATCGTGATAGTATATGTGATAATTAGATACGTTATAGGTAAATTAGTAAATTACCTTTAGGAAAAAGTAATAGACTAAAATGACCAAAGACGGATTCAATTAAACACGTTGGTGAACCAAGTTCTTTGTACACGAAGATCTTATGAATTTGAGACGTTTTGCTTTGATATGGACAATTGATTCAAATTGGTTTTCGATTTTTAAACTAAAATTTAATTCTACAAATTTAAAACCTAATTTTATCCTAAAGTGCATGAATCGTTACCCCGAATAAATTTAATCTAAAAACAATTATTTAAAAATTAAAGCTATTTTAAAAATTAAAACTACTTAAAAATCTATTAAAAATTAATCTATTTAATTAAAATAACTTTTACACTATTTTTAAAACAATTTATGAGATTACTTTATTTAAAATCTAAATTAGTTAAAATCAAATTATTTTAAAAACTAATAACGAATTAAATTTCCACAAAATTAATAAAACATTTTTTTATATATTTATTTGTTTTTTATTTATTAAAAAATAAATTGGTAAATGATTAAAAAGTTATTTAGTGAAAACTTGTAATTAGACTCTAATTAAAACTGACAGTAAATTTAATAAGACTATATTAATTAGACTAACTGATAAACCAAAACATTATGTTAGATCAAGTGGTTAACTCGTATGACCCATGACCAGGAGGTCATGGGTTCGAGTCCCACTAGGGTCATTTTTTGTGATAATAATTTTTAGACAGTAAAAAGAAAAGATGAGTCACAGGAGTGACTTTTTTCACAAATTCTATGAAAAAGCTGATAAGGATATCAGCTTATGAGCTTATCAGATCAATGGAATCTGATAGCATATGAAACACAGCAAAATCAAATACAATAAACCCAAAACACAAATACCAGCCAAAATTAACAAACTCAACAAGAATTATATATCAGCAAATCTAAAAGACAAATCAGCAAAAATCCGCATGGTACACAATACAAGATAAGCTACACCATTAAATCAGCAGGAATAAAAAAAACTAGCTACGCTTATTTTAGTGAACCAAAAATCAAATGCATAATACAGTCCCAACATCTAGTCCAATCTGACAAACTCACAGCCTAATCCGAATGTAACTGAGACTTAACCATATTCTTTTGCTCAAATCAACAGAAAAACGATTTAAGACAGTCTGATTACACCAAAATCATTTTCAAGTTGCATTTTAAATCATTGAGCAAGTATATTAACGTAAACCAAATAAATAAAGTAAGATCAATAAACAAAAACTCAACTGACACAATAAATCAGCAGATATTGAGAATCTATAACAGATTCGTCAAATACAGTCGCAACATCAAATAACAAGAATGACATTCATCAGCTACTTAAAACGATCCTATAAAAGCAGTTAAATATCCAGCAGACGAACACTTATATCTATACCCACAGTTAAACAATAATATCAAACTTACAATTTAACTAAGTCAGATCATAAACAATAACATCCAAAATCATATAAGCAGATTAAATCATTAATCATAACAAAATCAAATTATAAGCATGAAAATATTTTTAACATAAAAATAAAGAGTATAAGACCTTTTTGGAGAGAACCGTTGAGTAGAAGTAGCGCGCTGAGCGGACTTATGAACCTGGTTGTGACCACCATACACCGTAACTCGAACCATCATCATCATCAACACCATACGAAACACTTACCATCATGCTATGACTCGAACCATTTTAATAAACTTCCAGTGGAAAGTTTATGTCCAATTATTTATTTCCTTAATATTTAACTTAAGCTATTATTTAAGCTTAACCAAATATTATAATCATTATTAAAACAGTTTAGATTAAAAGAAAAATTGCAAGATTAATTAAAAAGAGAAATCATACGAATCAATTCAAACTTTTATTAATAACCAAAGATTATTACAATACTTGAAAAAGAAATATTACAAATTATCCTAAAACTAAATCTGCATAATAACTTTAGAAAATAAAAATTGGATACCAATTACATCACAAATGGGGGTTTATATAGGAAACCCGAGAGGTATTGAGGGTGGTTTATTGGAGATGAGGATTGATCTAGACCTTCCATTTCGCATCTTCCTTCTCTTCTTGGATCCTTTCTTGATTGTGTGCTAGTTGTGCTTCTTTGAAGCTGAGTTGTCACCTTTTTATTGGAGAGGTGGATGTGATGTGCTGTTTTGGCCAATCACAAGGTGGGATGGGGCCACGTTAGATAGATGCTCTCCATCTTCTTGCCTCCGATTTCCTTGGGGAATTCATAGCAAAACGTGTAAATCACACGTGTGAAACAAAAGCCCCAATTAATTTGAGTGAATTAGTGAATTAGGTTTTGGAGGAATAGTGAATTTACAGGGTTTTATCTAGGGTTGGGGAAGATGAGAAAGATGAGTAAAACTTTGGAAGTATCGAATGTTTTGTGTGGTGTGAAAATGAGTTACGTGTGAATACATTTATGAGACAAAGGTTGACTGATTGTGAGTTTAAAAACTCAACAATCGTTTGTTTAAATGTACCAAACCCTAAGGCCCATAAATCACTCATATTTGTTTAATTTCTTTGATATGGGCTTGGTCCAAAATGTGCACAAAACACCATCCGTCCCATAACTTAGTTATATGGGCCTTGTAAAGGATTTATATCTCAAAAATGGATGCTTGTTTCCATAATTGGGCTTTTTAGCCCAATAATCCAAATGTGGGACGCACAAGGCCCAAAATTCTTTCAAACGGTTAAATCTACTAAAAACGGACTTGATTTTGGCTTCCTTGATCTTTTCATCAAAACCCGTGTCGATTTTGCCGGTTTTCGCGAACTTCGATACCTACACACATCAAACAACAAAAAAACGTATACAAGGCAATAATTGAACATTTTATGCTTTTATTGTTTGTTTTAAGATACAATTGATATGAGTAAAATCACTCATATCAACTATCTTGTAATTATTAAAATTACTTATAAGGAACTTCTTACTAGAAGCATCCTCTGTCATGTACTTGGATTCAAGACAATCCCTCAAATCCTTTGTAGATTCAACATACCGATAAGTATCAAACTGTTGAGAATAAACTTAATTGAAGTAACCATCAAGGGGAAACCAACCGGTTTGGTTAGAATGTAACTAAGAAATAAAAGGGGCAACCATATTGTTAATACCCTTCCATTCTACCAATGGCCATGTTTTATTCTTATATGACGTTTGGTTGTTTGAAGAGACGTGCTGCTACTAGTATTTATAGATGTAGAATCCTTGTAATGTATCATAACTTAAGAAATAAAAGAGTTTGGTTATTAACTTTCCTTCTCTCCTCTGTTCTTTTCTTATCAAATCAGTAACTTTCCATTTCTCCTATGTTCTTTTGTTATCAAATTGGTACAAGAGCCTCTATGAATTCTGGGAGTGCTTCACTTGGGCAAATACCATTGCCACAACTCACAAAGTTGAATTATGACAACTGGAGTATTCAAATGAGCGTGTTGCTTGGTGCACAAGATGTGTGGGAATTAGTGGAAAGTGGCTATACAGAGCCGGTTACTGCTGCAACCTTGGTGGGAAATGAGCTCAAGGTTTTAAAAGATATACGTAAGAAAGATAAGACTGCCCTGTATTTACTGTTTAAGGCAGTGGATGAGTCAGATTTTGAAAAGATTGCCGGTGCCAAATCTTCTAAAGAGGCATGGGACATTCTCGAGAGAGAGTTCAAAGGGGCAGACCGAGTCAAGCAAGTCCGCCTTCAAACTCTTCGTGGTGAATTAGAAGGAATGAAAATGAAAGATTCAGAAGGTGTGTCTGAATATATTATGCGTGTACGAGTTGTGGTTAACCAACTTAAGCGCAATGGAGAGGCAATTAGTGATGCACGAGTCATGGAGAAAATATTACGGTCGCTAAGTGATGATTTTGAAAATAGCGTATGTGCTATTGAGGAGTCAAAGGACCTCAATGTGCTAACAATCTAAGAGCTCAGTGGTACCCTAGAGGCATACGAACAACGTAATAAGAAAAATAAGCAAGAGACGATTTAAAGAAGCTCTTCAAACTAAAGCGGTTATTGAAGAAAATAAAGTATTCACAAGTTTCCCGCGGCAGAGGACGTAGATGTGGAGGTCGTGGAAATGATCGAGTTGTTCAAGGGCGTGGTCAAGAAAGTTTCCTTGATGAAATAAGTGAAAAGAGTCAACAAAATTGGCTAGGTAGAGGACGTGCTCGTAGTAGAGGCGGTCGATCAAATAACTTTAATGTGGAATGTTTCAAGTGTAGCAAGTATGGACACTTCACGAATGAATGCTATTCAGAAAAATGCTATAATTGTGGAAAGTTTGGTCATATCGCAAGGGATTGTTATGGTGAGAAAAAGTTTGAGGAGAACATAAATTTGATTACCGAAAAAGAGACAAAAGACGAGTTTCTGTTGATGGCCAACATCAACACCAATATCGATAGGGAATCGATTTGGTATCTTGACACTGGTGCAAGCAACCATATGTGTGGGCATAAGCATTTGTTCAAGGAATTACAAGCTGTAGAAGATTGGCATGTGTCATTCGGAGACGTATCCAAAGTTCTAGTAAAAGGCCGAGGTACTATCTGCTTCTTCAGGAATGATGGTGCAAGAGGGACAATTGAGAATGTATATTTTGTACCAGATCTTAAAAGTAATATTTTGAGTTTGGGACCACTTATGGAAAGAGGTTACTTAGTTCATATGAATGGTCGGGTACTACAAGTAAATGTCATAAATGGAAAGCGAGTTGCACGAGTTGAAATGGAAAATAACAGAATGTATAAGTTGAACTTAAGAAGCATGCAAGACACATGTTTACATGTCGATGTAGATGACAAAGTGTCATTATGGCATTTGCGCTTTGGTCACCTATATCCTGACGGATTGAAATTTTTAGCAAAGAAACATATGGTGCACGGGCTTCCAAACATCCAGTTTACAAACAAATTATGTGAAGAATGTGTAATTGGTAAGCAAACACGATGCTCATTTCCAAAGAAGGCAGAATATCGAGCAACAAGTTCTCTCGAGCTGATACATACAGACATATGGGGGCCAATTTCTCCATAATCATTTAGTGGGAAAAGGTATTTTATCACTTTTATTGATGATTATTCGAGAAAAACATGGGTTTATTTTCTTAATGAAAAGTCAGAGGCCTTTGAAGTTTTCAAAAAATTTAAAGTTATGGTGGAGAAGACAACTAGTAAGTTCATTAGAGCCTTACTGTCTGACAGGGGAGGCGAAGATGTCTCATCAAACTTTACAACTTTCTGTGAATAACAAGGCATACGAAGGTTCTTAACCGCACCATATTCTCCGCAACAAAACGGTGTAGCCGAAAGAAAGAACCGCACCATTCTTCATATGTTTCGGTCAATGCTCAAGAGTAAACATATGCCGAAGGAATTTTAGGCATAAGCCGTTCAATGTGCCATCTACCTAAACAATAGATTTCCCCACGCGAAATTAGAAAACAAAACACCACAAGAAGCTTGGAGTGGTCGAAAGCCATAGTTGCACATTTCATAGTTTTTAGGAGTGTAGCTTATGGACGCATACCTGATCAGAGGAGAACTAAGTTGGATGATAAAATCAAAAAGTTTGTCTTCATTGGATATGATGAGAAAACAAAAGGTTATAAGCTTATGGACCCAATAAATAAAAAGGTTGTGGTGAACCGTGATGTAATTGTTGACGAGGCATCTGAATGGGATTGGGAAAAATCTGAATCAAGAGTAGAACAAGGAAAAACAGCGCCAATTTTTGAGCTAACAAACAATGTGACAAACACCTCAAATGATGTACCTAACAGTAATGATGAAGCAGAGCCAAGAAACCAAAGAACGCGTAGTTTGCAAGATTTGTATGATTTGACAGGTGAGGTACATTTAGTATGTCTTATGGCTGACACATAATATATAAGTTTTGAAGAAGCTGTTAGGATCAAGAAATGGCAAATAGCAATGGATGAAGAAATCAAGGCGATTGAGCGAAACAAGACTTGGGATCTAGTGGAATTGTCGTCAGGAACTCAACCCATTGGAGTCAAATGGGTATTTACAAAGAAAATGAATGCACAAGGTGAGACTGAAAGGTACAAGGCACGACTTATGGCAAAGGGGTATAGTCAAACGGCAGGGATCGACTACGATCAAGTGTTTGCTCCTGTCACAAGAATAGAAATAATCCGAATTTTTATCGCTCAAGCAGCTCAATTCAAATGGCCAATATTCCAAATGGATGTCAAGTCGGCATTCTTGAATGGCATGCTTGAAGAAGATGTGTATGTTGAACAACCACCTGGGTATATGAAAACCGGGAATGAGAAGAAAGTATTGAAATTGAAAAAAGCGTTATACAGGTTGAAACAAGCTCCAAGAGCATGGAACACTCGCATTGACACATATTTCAAGGAAAATGGGTTTATGCAGTGTCCTTATGAGCATGCTCTATATGTGAAGAAAAAAGAAGGTAATGTTTTATTCGTTGCTCTTTATGTTGATGATCTGATATTTATGGGGAGCAATAAGCAGATGATAAAGGATTTTAAAGAGGTCATGACCCAGGAATTTGAGATGACAGATCTTGGTATGATGAAATACTTTCTTGGTCTAGAGGTTACACAAGGAGATTCTGGTATTTTATTATCACAGGAGGCATATGCAAAGGAAATTCAAAGGAAAAGTAAGAGGGTTGATTGCAATCCCGTGTCAACACCGATGGAACCGGGCACAAAGTTATCCAAATTTGATGGAGGGAAAAAAGTGAATGCAAGCATGTATCGGAGCTTAGTCGGAAGCCTTCGCTATCTCACTTGCACAAGACCAGACATCTCGTTTAGTGTGGGTATTGTGAGTCGGTTCATGGAAGATCCGGTGTATTCACATTGGAATGCATTGAAGAGAATTCTACGATATATTCGAGGAACTGAGTCATTGGGGTTGCATTACTCACATACGAAAGAGTGCAAGTTGGTTGGATACTCTAATAGTGATTGGTGCGGAGATATAGACGATCGAAAGAGCACATCGGGATATGTATTTTTCTTGGAGAAACGGCATTTACATGGCTATAAAAAAACAGCCGATTGTGACTTTGTCAACATGTGAGGCAGAATATGTGGCAGCATATTTATGTGTTAGCCATGCAATTTGGCTAAGAAATTTGTTGACCGAAATGGAGAATCAATAATCCGAAGCAACACAGATTCAAGTCGACAACAAGTCGACAACAAGTCGGCAATGGAATTGGCTAAAAATCCAGTCAATCACGAAAGAAGCAAACATATCGACATTCGTTTTCATTTTATCCGAGATCATGTGAAGGAAGGAAGAGTGGAGTTGGTTCATGTACCAAGTCGTGATCAAGTTGCTGATATTTTCACAAAGCCACTACCGACATTGCTCCTCGAGAACTGTAAAAGGATGATCGACATGAAGGATAGAAGAGAATTAAGTTTAAGGAGGAATGTTGAGAATAAACTTAATTGAAGTAACCATCAAGGGGCAACCGGTTTGGTTAGAATGTAACTAAGAAATAAAAGGGGCAACCATGTTGTTAATACCCTTCCATTCTACCAATGGCCAAGTTTTATTCTTATATGACATTTGGTTGTTTAAAGAGATGTGTTGCTACTAGTATTTATAGATGTAGAATCCTTGTAATGTATCATAAGTTAAGAAATAAAAGAGTTTGGTTATTAACTTTCCTTCTCTCCTCTGTTCTTTTCTTATCAAATAGTAACTTTCCATTTCTCCTTTGTTCTTTTGTTATCACAAACAGGGGGTTAGCCATATCGTTGAATATGTGTCCTATGCAGATGTAGTCGTCATTCTCCCACTTTGATCTGCGTCTAATTGCGTCCATTGTATTTATATATCATCTTCCAACAACTCTGGCATCGATATAGACGGAACATACACAACCTTCAAAGTTGTCAAAAGAAAGTGCATCTTCTTCTGCCATCGCCTAAAATCGTGCCCTTCAGACTTATCCAGTTTCACATAGTTCGTAGTCGTCTCTTTCACAGTACTTCCTCGAGTGATGATTAACACGTAATACTTTATACGTTTGTAAGAAAATTAAGGTTAAGGTGTGTGATGATTATCCTGGATAACTTCCTTGAATCGTGTTGAGTTTACTTTGCATATGAAGTAACCTATTGGTGTTTGGGTTACACTAGATTCTTATCGTGATAATTAAAGAAGAAACACTTTGCTTCTAGGCACGATAGATTAAAGAAACAACAGGGAGGAATTGTTATTTTAGTTAAGTTCTGTGAAACAAATGTATTTGTATATAAAATAGAAACTAACGTCAATTGTTAATTAGTAGTTAAAATCAATTGGAGTTAATTTCAAAGGGTCACGTTAAAATATACTTCCTCCGTCCTAAAATTATAGTCCCTCTTTCCTTTTCGGGTTGTCCCAAATTAATTGTTCACTTATAAAACTTCTAAAAATAGGTAGGAATTTTAGATCGAGATTACTAGATTACCCTTAATTGAAATCATAATTACAAACTTTTAAAAGGTTTTAAATTAGTTGGTTAAGGGTAAAACTGTCTTTCTGTAAAAAGTAAGAGAGAAAAAGCTGAAAAAGTTGTACTTTTCTTAAACTGTGTGTTTTTTGTCGGTGGACACTGATTTTAGGACGGAGGGAGTACTACGTAAGTAATAAACATCTATTTGATAACTAATAAACTATATTAATTTACAATATAAAAAACAGCAATAAGAGTATTTAGGGAATTGGTCAGCATCGGGTAAAAGCAAATTAATAAAGTAATCATTTTTAATATCCTCAATCTCAATTTAGTCCCGCTTTACAATAAAGAAGATTGCTTTATACACAACCAATCACAATTTTTTATATGTAATATTTTTTGCTTTTAAAACCCTAAACCAAGCACAACTGTCCATATTTTAGATGCATGACATGGTTGTTTTCCAAATTAAAACTTGGAAAGCTGCCAAAACATGGTTTGTACTAGGAAAAACAAGTGGATTTGCCTCTACCTATGATGGTAGTTTCATTTTATTTAACAAGAAACACATATTATATATGTTTTGGTTTGTATATAAGATATTTTGTAAAGAAAAATACAAGAAGTTATGTTTCAAAAGTGACACATAGACCAAAATACAAAAATGTCCGTGTTCTGCATAAAAACACATTGGCTAAAAGATTTATGACACAGAAAATGAAAAAATAAAAGAAATAAAAAATTATAAGATAAAAAATTAAAAATTTGAAAATTTTAAACAGTACAGATTAACCTAACCGAACACATTGAAATTAGATGTAATATATGAGCCATTTCACCTTAAGCCTATTAGGCTGTTAGATATGACCAGGACGGAGCTAGGGGGTTCCCGCGGGTGTCCGTGACCTCTATGGATTTTTTCTGTGTAGTGTTAATTTGTGAAGAAAACATCGATTTTATCTAAATGTACGTTAAATGCACCCAGTCAACCGGAATGTGTTTTTATCGTTCGTTTCAATTCACTTTTTACATATGTTATATTACGGTTCAAAAAATTTGTGCACCCGGTCATATTTCGTCATGACTTCGTTTATGGATATGACCTCAAACCAGTTCATGATCAAACCAGTTCATGATGATACTTTGCATGTGAATAGTCAAGAGCTTACGGAAATAACATATAAATATATCGTAGTACACGTCTTATAAATCTTGCCGTTCGGAGATTTTTTTTTTAATGTATGTACAAAGTTAAAATATACACTTTCACTTTATTCATGAATTATTATTTACATAGGAAAAGGTAAACAGGCAACAAGCCATACTATTACCATAAGTATGCCCATATATGAATAAAACTATGGCCATGCATGACTATCACAAGCCTAAGCAGATACAGTTTTAGGCTTCGCCCCAATCTCTGTCCAAGAAACACTCGGCAGGATCTGTCTTGTGTCGACCCGGTCTTTGAACTTAACTGCAACGTTTAGTACTGAATCAATAAGTGAGTCTGAAAGGAGATGCGGTTCTAGTCCCAATTCAATAAGTTTAGTGTGCTTGGCGTTGTAGTAATGTTCTTCTTCTTCAACTCTTGGGTTGGGTACAGATTTTGTTTGCACTTCGATTCCAAGCTTCTCTCCAGCTTTTGTAACAAGTGAAGCAAGTTGGTTCACTGAAAACTGCTCTGTAAATTGATTGAATACCCGAAACTCTCCTCTTTTGCTGGATTCGCGATTGCAATCTCCACACACTGGACTGTGTCTCTTATGTCTAGGTACCCTCGAGTCTGTAATATAAAACCAAAAGTGTCAAAAAGATGTATATCTATATATCTAGCTGGACCTGAATAAAACACCAGATGACAACTAAAACACCAACCTGTTACCCTACATGTCACCTATTTTTCAACATATACCAAACTTTATAAAAAATAAGGGAATGGTTAGATTGAGTTTTGGTAAATTTACACTTTTACTCTCTCTATGATTTATTTTAATCTTAAATCTTGTTTCTTTAATCAAATAAAATGAATGATATAAATTAGCCCTTAAGATGTAAGGAGCAAAAAGATGCAAAATTACTCAACTCAATATTAATTACATTTTAATTGACACTCACTTAAATATAGGTTCTGTTAAGAAGCATAAGTCCAAACCTGAAGGACTAAGTTTACACTAAAGTGGAAGATGAAGGACCAACTTAACAAAGGAAGTTGATACTTTATAACAAGAGGGACTAGAAGTGGAACTTGGTGAAAGTCTGGGACTTCGATGCAACATGGAGCTATATATACTCGTCGTTGACTTCAATTGTAACTTACCTTTCATTTTTTCGTTTCTGAGTTTGTTTCTAGAGAGAGACAACTTTGGTTTGATCTTTCTTGATCGAATCTTGTGAGTTTGTTAAGCTTGTGAGTATTCTTCTTAGTTTGTTCTTGTAATCTGATATTGTATACTTAATCATTGATAAAGAGAGCCAAGGGGAGGTTGGCTGGGTTCTCTGTTATTCATTCTGGTTGATTTTAGTCATTGGTTTATAAGTTTTTACATGGTATTAGAGCCTGGTTGCTCTGAATCGTGATTAAAATCGTTTTTTTAAAAATTAGGGTTTTAGAAATTGGGGGTTTTGATCTTGTTGTATAGATCTTGGTTAATTGTTGGTCGATTATTGATTTTAACTGGTTCATTTGGTTTTTTACAAAGTTAATTGGATTTTTATAAAATTAGGGTTTCAAGAGAATTTCGGGGTTTTTTGTTATACTTGTTCCTGACCTTTTGGTGAGCTGTGGGTACTTTTTTGGGGTCTTAATTGTGTTTTATGTTGATTAATTAGAAAACCCTAAATTCTGAAGTTAGGGTTTTTTAATCTTGGTAAGGATTTGTGATTCTTGTTATTTTCTTGTTTGATTGTTCACGTGCAGGTTGTTTTTCCGCTGCGTTGATTATAGATCTTCTTGATCTTGTGATTCTGGTTTGGGTTCTCTGGATTGTCTTGATCCAGAGTTCTTGCTTGGTTTGCTGCGCGTGCTTTGTAACACCTTTCACACTTTCTTTTATATTTTGTTTTTATTAGGTTTTGTTATTTAGTGGAGATTAGGTGTCGATGGGATTAGTTTGATTCAGGTGTTGTTGGTTTGAGATTTGTGGTAGTTAATTGATTATTTGTAGAGGAGATACAAGGAGGTTGTGATTTTTTTGTTTTTGTTTGTTCTTGTTTAAGCCACATTCAGGTCACTTCTCTTGACCTACCACCATTTGAGTGGTTTGGAAGCCCGAGAACTGCTTTTTTGACCTGTTGTGTGTGTTTTTTGTTCTTTGGTTTATTCTTGTTGATTCTCTATGACTGGGTCTGGTCCTACTTCCCCTAAGGGTCCTAGTTCCCCTAAGGGTGATGGTCCACCTAAACGGGGAGTTGATGTGGTTAAATTTGATGTGTATGATCCTCTTTATTTGCACCCTCAAGATATTGGTTCTCAACTGATTACCTTCAAACTTGAAGGAACTGAGAACTATAAAGTGTAGTCTGCTGCTGTTAAACTTGCTTTACAAACTAGAAATAAACTTGGGTTTATAACTGGTTAATGTGTTCAAGATACTAATGATGGTCCAGCTAGAGACCAATGGGAAAGATGTAATGTTGTGGTTCTTTCTTGGTTATTGGGGTGTGTTTCACCAGATTTATATAAAGGTCAAATATTTTCTAAATTTGCTCAAGATGTTTGGGATGAATTAGAAGAAACATATGATAAACAAGATGGTTCTGTGATATATAATCTACATCATAAGATTTATACTCTTACTCAATCTGGAATGTCTTTATCTAAATATTATCATGAGTGTAATTCTTTGTGGACACAATTTGATGCTCTTGTAGATTTGCCTAATTGTACTTGTGATGGTTCTAAAGAACTTAAGGAACATGATCAGCTTCTCAGGCTGATACAGTTTCTTATGGGTCTTGATGATTGTTATAGTGTTGTGAGAAGTCAGATTTTGACATCTGATCCCATACCAGATGTGAGAACTGCTTTTGCAACATTGGCTAGAGATGAATCACATAGGAATGGTTCTAAAAATAATAAATCTGGACCATCTGCTTTTGTTGTTAAGACTGGTGGAAATTCTAATAATTGGAACAAAGGTGGTAATAATTCTAATACTGGGAATTCTAATACTGGCAACACTAATAGAAATAACAAGACTGGGTCTAATGGTTATAGAAATGGTAATCTTGTTTATAAATATTGTAATATGAATGGTCATACTATAGACAGGTGTTTTGAGTTGATTGGTTATCCTCCTAACTTTAAAAGAAATAATAACAATTCAACTCAAAATAATGTTCATAATGTTAGTGTGAATGATAATAAATGTGATCAGAATAAGAGTACATCTCATACTCTTACTTCTGATCAATATCAAAGACTTATGAGATTACTGAGTGTTTCAGGAGAGAATTCTATGGGTTCTGCTACTATTGCAGGTACCTTTAAAGTGAATAATTGTGTTGTTAGTTTTCTTGCTTGTAGATTTTTTTAACTATAATTCAAATATAAGTACTTATAGTACTTATATTGGTTGGATTATAGATTCAGGAGCTAGTCAGCACATTACATATTTAGAGAAATTGTTATTTGATGTTATTGATGTTTCATATCTTAACATAAGTGTTGCTCATCCTAATGGAACTTTAGAACATGTAAAAAAGATTGGTTCTTTTAAAATTAATAATTTGGTTATAAAGGATGTGCTGGTAGTTCCTGGATACAAAGTTAGTCTTTTATCTGTTCAAAGATTGTCTAAAGATAATAAGGTTAATGTTAGTTTTAATGAAAATTGTTGTATGATTCAGGACTTAACACACAATGTCCTGATGGGGACTGGTAGTGAAAAGGATGGTTTATACTTTCTTGATGAAGGTAGGGCTGTTTTTAGCAAAAATGTGAGATGTTGTCAGATTAGTAGTTCTATTTGGCATAATAGACTAGGACATCCAGCAGATCAAGTACTGGATGTGCTAAGAAAAGATAATATTGATATTAAACTTAAAGGATTAGAACCTTGTGATGTGTGTCATAAGGCTAAACAAGTTAGAGAATCTTTTTCTTTAAGTGAGCATAAAACTAAAAATCTTGGTGATATTGTTCATATTGATGTGTGGGGTCCATATAAAGTTACTAGTAGAGATGGTTTTAGGTTTTTTCTGACAGTGGTTGATGATTATACTAGATCTGTTTGGGTGTTTTTATTAAAAAACAAAACTGAAGTATTTGGTTGTATTGAAAACTTTGTTAAATTTCTTGACAATCAGTTTAATAAAAAAAGTTAAAGTTTTCAGAAGTGATAATGGGACAGAATTTGTAAATCAAAGATTTTCTGATTTTGTAAAAATAAATGGTATAGTTCATCAAACCACTTGTGCTTATACCCCTCAACAAAATGGTATTGTTGAGAGAAAGCATAGGCATTTGCTTAATACTGCTAGAGCCCTCATGTTTCAGGGGGGCATACCTTTAAACATGTGGCCTGAGTGTGTCCTAACTGCTACTTATTTGATTAACAGGTTACCTATTGCTGTTTTGTCTGGTAAAAGTCCTTATGAAATGGTTTATGAGTCTAAACCTAGTATACTCCATTTGAAAGTGTTTGGCTGTTTGTGTTTTTCTAATGTTGTTAATGTGTCTGATAAGTTTGAGTCAAGGTCTGAGAAATGTGTTTTTGTTGGTTATGCTTTTGACAAAAAGGGTTATAAACTGTTTAGTTTGGAAAATAAAAGATATTTGTTTTCAAGAGATGTGAAGCTTTATGAAACAGTTTTTCCTTTCAAAAATGATATGATTAGTAAAGAGTTTATTTTTTGTGATAATGGTGTTGATGATTTAAATTTTTTTAACATAAACAGTCAAGTACCTAGTGAATCCTATGATGAAAATGGAGATAGTATAGGTAGAAAGCATGGGCTTATACCTGAAATCAATATTGAGCCTAATGACAGCACTGTAGAGTCTAGTAAAAGTAAAAAAGATGTTCATACTACTGATACAGATGTTGTTTCTGAGGTAGATAGATCATCAGATACTAATACTGATTCTAGTAGGAAGGACATTAGGGATGAGTATGCAACAGAAAGTATTTCTGAGGGTATACCAAATATTGATAATGATGAAGAAAATTCCTCTGAGGATGAAGGTATTGAGTCTTTTGGTAATGTGTTTAATTGGTCACCAGAACCAGCAGCAGATAATACTGTTAGGAAAACTAGTAGAAAAAGTGCTTTTCCTGCTTCTAAGTATAAAGATTTTATACTTAATAAAAATGTTAAGTATAGTATAAACAAAGTTGTTAGCTATGCTAATTTGAGTGTTGATAATTTTGTGTTCACTACTAATCTTAATAGAATTCATGAACCTAATACATATTCTGAAGCTATTAAAGATAGTAGATGGATTGATGCTATGAATCAGGAAATGGAAGCCTTAAACAGAAATAATACTTGGATTATTACTGATCTTCCTGAGGGAAGAAAGGCTATTCCATACAAATGGATTTGGAAAGTTAAATACAAATCTAGTGGTGATATAGAAAGATTTAAAGCTAGGCTTGTTGCCAAAGGGTTTAACCAAAGGGGAGGTATTGATTATGATGAGACTTTTTTACCCGTAGTCAAGATAGTTACTGTAAGATGTGTTTTGAGTCTAGCTGTGAGTAATAACTGGCCATTATTTCAGTTAGATGTCAATAATGATTTTCCGTATGGTGAACTTGATGAAGAAGTTTATATGAAAATTCCTGAAGGTTATGGTGATGATAATAGTAACAAAGTGTGCAAATTGGTTAAGTCTTTGTATGGGTTAAAGTAAGCACCAAGAAAATGGAATGAGAAACTTGTATCTGTGCTTATTGAAAATGGTTTTGTACAAAGTCCAAATGATTTTCTCTTTTTATTAAGAACAGTAATGATGTTTTCTTGGTCTTACTTGTTTATGTGGATGATATTGTTATAACTGGAAATAACCTTGATGAAGTTAAAAAATTTAAGGAATTTTTAAGTACTAAGTTTCTTATTAAAGATCTTGGGAAACTTAAATATTTTTTGGGTATTGAGGTTACTGATATTGATAATGGTATTTGTCTAACCCAGAGAAAATATTGCACTGAATTGTTGTCTGAGTTTGGTATGTTAGGATGCAAGCCATGCAATGCTCCTATTGAAGTTAATCCAGATAGTAAGAAATTGAATAAAAGGTTTGGTGAAGATAAAAAACTTACTGAGATTACTTCATATCAAAAACTTGTGGGAAAATTAATCTACTTGACTATGACAAGACCTGATATAGCTTATGCAGTTCATTGTCTTAGTCAAGTCATGCATAGTCCTATGACATCTCATTTAAGACTTGCTTTCAGGGTTCTTAGATACTTAAAAGGTGAACCTGGTTTAGGTATCACTTTTAAAGTTGGTGATTGTAGCAAGTTGAATGTATTTGTTGACTCAGACTGGGCTAAATGTAAAATCACCAGGAGATCTTTAACTGGTTATTGTGTTTTCCTGGGTGGTAATTTAGTTTCTTGGAAGAGTAAGAAACAAAGTGTTGTTTCTAGATCTTCTACAGAAGCTGAATATAGGGCTATGTGTAATGTGTGTTGTGAAGTCATGTGGATTCACAAAGTGTTGACAGATATGAATGTGGATGTGGTTTTACCTGTTGATATGAATTGTGATAACAATTCTGCTATTCAAATTTCCATGAATCCTGTACTTCATGAGAGAAGCAAGCATTTTGAAATTGATCTTTATTTCTTAAGGGAAAAAATTTATGCAGGATACATTAAGTCTATTAAGGTTAAGTCTGAAAATAATACTGCAGATATTTTTACTAAAGGCTTGCTTGTTACTGACCATAAAAAATTTTGTAGTATGTTGGGTTTGTACAATGCTTTTGCAGGTTAAGGACTTAAGGGGGAGTGTTAAGAAGCATAAGTTCAAACCTGAAGGACTAAGTTTACACTAAAGTGGAAGATGAAGGACCAACTTAACAAAGGAAGTTGATACTTTATAACAAGAGGGACTAGAAGTGGAACTTGGTGAAAGTCTGGGACTTCGATGCAACATGGAGCTATATATACTCGTCGTTGACTTCAATTGTAACTTACCTTTCATTTTTTCGTTTCTGAGTTTGTTTCTAGAGAGAGAAAACTTTGGTTTGATCTTTCTTGATCGAATCTTGTGAGTTTGTTAAGCTTGTGAGTATTGTTCTTAGTTTGTTCTTGTAATCTGATATTGTATACTTAATCATTAATAAAGAGAGTCAAGGGGAGGTTGGCTGGGTTCTCTGTTATTCATTCTGGTTGATTTTAGTCATTGATTCATAAGTTTTTACAGGTTCAAAATAGCAGGTTCTTAAATACTAACCCAATCTGAGTTCAAAATAGTAGGTGGTAGTTGGTGGGTCAAAAGAACACGATCGATTTTGACCCACATACATATATGGGTTAGGGAATTAAATACGTTATTCGAGTTAAATATGTTAAACACGTTTCAGTTAAATAGTTTAAAACCATTTATCTAAATAAGTTGTCATTTTACACAAGTTAAAATGGTTAAGTGGTTCCTGACTTGATCGTTTAATTTTTTTTTAATTTCTGCAAAAATATATTAAACAGGTTGGTAGGTCGTCATGTTTAATATTTACCCGACTTGAACCTGGCCAAGGAATGGCGAGACCTATTTTGATTCAACCCGATCTTGCCAGGGAATGGTGAGACCTATTTTGATCTAACCCGAACTTGTTTGTTTTTGTGTCGTTGTGAGTTCATGAGTTCAGGTGTCATATTGGGTCACAAATTGCCATCCCTATTTACAGTCTGTATAAAATACACATAAAACTAATATGCATTGTCGGCGCTATTAGGGAAAGATCCACATCGGAGTTAGGTGTGACACAAACCGCGCCTGATTTTTTGTTACAAAATGTATTTTATATTTAAAAATATCGATTTCTAATGTGTACAACCTCGACAATAACTTTTGTTACTTTATTTTTTTATTGTGCAACTTGAGTTTAGCTCAAAATTTCTTTATCGTGCCTAACCATGTATCTTATTATCAACTTAAGCGAAATGCTTATAATGTATGGCCCCTGTATTACAAGTCCCTGTCCATATTTTAGATACATGCCATGGTCTGTTGCATGTTTTCCTAAGTTAAAACATGGTTTGGACTAGGAAAGACAAGTGGATTTGCCTCTACCTATGATGTTAGTTTCATTTTATTTAACAAGAAACACATATTATATAATTGTTGGTTTGTATGTAAGATATTTTGTAAAGAAAAATACAAGAAGTTTTGTTTCAAAAATGACACATAAACCAAAATACAAAATGTCCGTGATAAAAAAACACATTGCTTAAAAGATTTATGACATACAATATTAAAAAAATTAAAAAATTAAAAATTAAAAAATTAAAACAATACGGATTAACCTAACCGAACACATTGAAATTAGATGTAATATATGAGCCATTTCACCTTAAGCCTATTAGGCCGTTAGATATGACCCAAACCTGATTGTGAGCTTGAGTCTATTAGGTTTTTTGTTTATATTGCTTGTTTCACATAATGAAAATTGTCAATGTATTTATAAAATATACATGACTTACTGAACAAGTAATATATAATCATAAACCTAAACCTAATAGACCAAGTCGTAAACCTAAACCTAATGAACCAAATGCCTAAACTGATTGGTATTTCAGTTAGCGGCGTTTGGTGTTATCGACTTTTTAGGATGATATGCAAGCTATAAGACCTCAAACCAGTTCATGTTGATACTTTGCATGTGAGTAGTCAAGAGCTTACGGAAATAACATATAAATATATCGTACTAGAAGTCTTATAAATCTTGGCTTTCGGAGATTTTTTTTTGAATGTCTGTACAAACTTAAAATATACACTTTCACTTTATTCATGAATTATTATTTACATAGGAAAAGGTAAACGGGCAACAAGCCACACTATTACCATAAGTATGCCCATATATGAATAAAACTATGACCATGCATGACTATCACAAGCCTAAGCAGATACAGTTTTAGGCTTCGCCCCAATCTTTGTCCAAGAAACACTCGGCAGGATCTGTCTTGTGTCGACCCGGTCTTTGAACTTAACTGCAACGTTTAGTACTGAATCAATAAGTGAGTCTGATAGGAGATGCGGTTCTAGTCCCAATTCAATAAGTTTAGTGTGCTTGGCGTTGTAGTAATGTTCTTCTTCTTCGACTCTTGGGTTCGGTACAGATTTTGTTTGCACTTCGATTCCAAGCTTCTCTCCAGCTTTTGTAACAAGTGAAGCAAGTTGGTTCACGGAAAACTGCTCTGTAAATTGATTGAATACCCGAAACTCGCCTCTTTTTGCTGGATTTGCAATTGCAATCTCTACACACTGGACTGTGTCTCTTATATCTAGATACCCTCGAGTCTGTAATATAAAACCGAAAGTGTCAAAAAGATGTATAGTTTGATCTAAAAGACCACCCGAAACCTAGGTACCGAAACCCTAATTTTTAACAAAAGTAAGTTACCCTATATGTCACGTATTTTTCGACATGTACCGAAACCCTAATTTTTAAGAAAAGTAGCAGGTTAGCTAACATATCTAACCTGTCCTCCTTTGCCATAAACAGTAAGCGGATGACCAATCGCTGCCTGAACACAAAACCTATTCAAAGCTGTTCCAAAAAGTACTCCATCGTAATCAAACCTATTGTAAAGTTCGTCATGCATTTCGGTCTCAGCAGTTCTCACACCATAAACCACGCCCTGGTTCAGATTAGTAGCTCTTATCCCCCACGCCTTGCACGTAAATTCAATATTGTTTGAATCGTGCACTTTACTCAAATGGTAAAAAGAACCAGCTTGTTTCGGGTAAGGTAAAGTGTCGGTTCTGCCATTATGAGTAATAGTTATAACCCTTCTTCGATGTCGATATTTGGTGTCCCGTATTCACCCATTGTACCAAGTTTCACAAGATGACAATCCTCAGCGTACTCCTTTATGGCGAATAAGACATTAAGGGTACCGAGCACATTGTTTTTTTGAGTGAACACGGCTGTTGATCGGTCAATCATGGAGAACGGGGCGGACCTTTGCTCTCCAAAATGGACCACAGCATCGGGTTTAAACGACGTGAATGCCTCTGACAAAAACTCAAAGTCACAAGCATCTCCAATGTAGAGTTCAATGTCCTTTCCGGTTAATGATCTCCATCTTCTGATACGATCGTGGATTGATGCAATGGGTGTGAGTGAACCAAGCCCAAGTTGGTCATCAAATTGACGACGAACAAGGTTGTCAACAATAGCAACTTCGTAACCTTTTTTGGATAAGTGAAGTGAAGTAGCCCAACCACAATAGCCATCACCACCAATGACCATCACTCGTGTTGGTCTTGATGGCTGACACGAGCTTTCATCAGAACCAGACCCTGCCTTTGTTCCAGGTTGTTCAAGAGTGGTTGCACGCACTGAGAATAGTCTCTGCGCAATCTTTCTGTTTATAGCAAGGCTTTTGAAAGGCTGAATTGAAGTGAATGAAATTGGTAACGAAACTAAGCTTGGTTTTAATGAGCTAGGTCCGTTTTTGGAGCATGGGGAGATGATTAACGGGCAAGAAGCGGAAAGTACACGTGCCATTTTCAGATCAAACGCTTTCACCCAGGATTCGCAGTACCTAGAATATATAAAACAAAGTATCATCAATTGCTAAAACAAAACATATATAACATACAGTTACATAATTAAATGAAAGAAAAACATAAAATACCTGATTATGATGAGTGAGTGTTGCTAAAATGAGTCGATATATGTAGATATAAATGGAAAGAAAAACCTCTTAACTTATGGCTCATATTTGGATAAATTATATGTTGCTATGATTCAATGAATTCGCGATTCTTTTATGTGACTATCGTAATTTGTAAAAGTATTTAACAGTAATTGCAATACCTCAGCCAATATTGAGAACCAGTACTAAGCCCCAGGTGGTAACACATTCACGAAACAGCCTCGATTGCCTATACGACAACTTAGCTTCCTATCGTAATTACTTTCATTTCTCCAATTATATCGAAATTCATGTTATCATGTCAATCAATTTGGTCAACTTAAGGCCATGAAGTACTGCATAAACCACATCACCTAGACTGATGGTATTAATCAGCACTTTACAACAATCAAGGCTAGCACAACCTACTGTTAATCAACTAAACAAGGGACTAAAAACACAAACACGGGCAAGTATACCCTTTGGTTTGTAATATAATTTTGTAGTGGTAAGCCAGGATCGTTCGCATGGACTTAGCTTCGTTTTGGTAAACAAAATAATAATCGAAGGTAGAATTGATTGATTAAATAATATAATGACAAATATGACTAATATGGGATAGCTTCTATAATGTCGTGATGATAATAATGATGATCGAGATATGATTATGTAGGTAAAGTGTGATAATCCTTTTTTGTCAAAATGGCGTTTACACAGTTCACTTGATTTGATTCAAGACTTACGTTTAATTAAGTGTTTGGGGTATCCTTGTGATCTATGAACAAGTATGATATCTTTACGAGGTTTTAAAATTTACATGTTCAGCCTAACTTATGATATTCACTAGTTTTTTTGTTGAACAGTGAATAATGTTCGATTCGTTTAAAATCTTAGAAATGATATAAATATTGACGATACGGTATTATGTTACTCATAACTGGAATACGATTGCAATATGTAAACTAGAGCGCCTAGTCATATTTTGCAAAATTATAATTCGGCTTTTTATTTTGGGTTGTTTCAAAATAGATAGAAAATTTAGATTGAGAAATTATAATTACAAATTTTAAAATAGTTTTAGATTATGTTAAGGATAAAATTGTTTTTATCCAATACAGATTTTTAATTGCAACCTTATTTTGTGTCACCTAACCGTTTATTTTGGTTAACATAAGATCTAAAAAACGTGGAGGACCATGTTTGCCAAAAAGTTCAAAAGTTTCAAAAATCAAGTAGAGGGACAAATGTAAATTTCTGAAACCGGTTTTTATTAATAGGGATATTTCACTAGTGAAAAACAATAAAATATCACTTGTGATAAAAAAAAATGAATATCAATGATAATATTACATTATAACTTATTAAATATCACTAGTGATATTTCATTGTGTTATACTAATGATATTTTAATGTTTTTATCACTAATAAAATATCAGCATTAATAAATAGTTTGCGTGAAATCTACAATTTTAGTCCCTCCGTCGACTTTTTGCAAATTTTTGACATTTTAGCAAAAATGACCCCTCTGTGTTTTTCATAGGATTTAATCTTAAATAATATATTGCTAAGATTGGTCCCTTTGCAAAATAACTCAACGAGAAATAAAAATATAATTATGATGCCTTATTTAAACTGTGCGTTGTTTTTTTCTATAAATAATAATTTAAAAACTGAGGCTAATATATAGCCATACTAATGTAGTCACCAACTTCTTATTTAGTCACTTTCAGGATCACATAGAAACGAAATGTAAGCATAACCAACGTGTCTAGTTCTAGAAGACGTGGTCCTGTCGGATGGTAATGGACACTAATGTCGACAAGAATCATCGACTTGACGACACTTTTGTGGTCACATTCAAAATAAATGAAAGCATAGACAACGTGTCTACTTTTAAAACGCGTGGTCCTGTGGATATTAACAGGAACCACAGAGCCAGGAGGTGTCTCGTGAATGCTCGAATTACACATATTAAAAAGAAATGAAGACGTCAGTCTACTTCTAAAAGGCGTGGTCCTGTCGGATGGTAACACACACTAATGTCGACAAGAATCATTCACTTGACGTCATATATTCTAATATAGTTTCACTAAACCCCGAATACAAGTGTTATATTCACAAGACGCGTCACTTTCATGATCACATCGAAAAGAAATGAAAGCATAACCAACATGTCTAGTTCAAAAAGGCGTGGTCCTCCTGTCGGATGGTAACGCACACTAATGTCGACAAAAATTATTCTGTTTGTGGCACGTAATCAGCAAGAATAAAATAGCCGGGTTTGTTCGACTTATATAACCACCTTAAAACTTGACGTCTTAGAAACCCGGCATGTCACTTTCGTGGTCCTGGTAGATGGTAATGTACACTCATATCGACAAAAATGATTCTGTTTGTGACACAATAATAAAAGGGAGATGTTTGTTTTTTAATATAATATTACTTTTATTTATAATAAAGCACAACTTAGAATAGAAGCTAATTAACCCTAAACTTAATAGAACCAAACACACAATCAAGTTTTGGACCATAATCTATCGTCTAACACTCTTTCGCAGTTTGAATGACACCTTTCCGAAAAGACAAGCTGTAATATATGTTGAAAGCTGATACTTTTTGTCTTTCTCTTATCTTTGTTGTTCGTTTGCACAAAGATGAACTTGTATTTTGCGACATAATTGTATATTGGTTCACGGTTTCCTGCATTTTTATGATGCTTGCTAATTTTTTACATCGTGTCTTGTTTTGCCTTTAGGAGGGACGTCAATTTAGTGGGTTCAACTTTTGTTGTAAAAAAAATAATCTTTGACAATGGAAACAATTACACGATGAAGAGAAAAAAATGGGGTCAGCATTTTGTTTTTTGACGGCGGCTAGGGTTTAGGGTTTATGCATCTAATGCGAAATATAAAATCCTAACTAACGAAAAGAAACAATAAAGTGAAAATAAAGAGGATCCATCTGGATCACCGTCATGTAGGCCGATAACCGGAGGATAACAACATTTGTTGGTGGATAAAAACTGGCTTTAATACCATGAAAAAAAGGTAATATAAATTTGGTAGCTTGGATTGACCAGAAGGTGTCTTCAACTAAAATACAATGGTGGATTACGCGAAGATCAAATAAATATAAAGAGATTCGTTCGCAACAATGGACATTTGATCCTTTAAAGTGTAGTCTAAGTATAGTATGAATCTGAATGTATGGTCTTTACAATTCATTTGCTTTTTTTGTTTCTGTCTGCAAGTATTCAAGTGTGAGTTAGCAATGTGCATCTTATGTGTTGTGTGGTTTTAGCCTGCAATGTTATGTCTGCAATTTTTTTCTATTTTAAGTCTTATAAATTTGGCTTCTATAAAAGTGTGGTCATGTCCTCTTCTTTGTCATTTCTTGGCTGAGTGTGAATGGCTCCATGGGGTGTGTTTGTTTTTTGCTAATGCGCGTTTTAATCATTTTTTCGGTTGTATTACCCGGATAATGGGCCTTTTTTTTTGTTTGCCCATAAATTTCTGGTTGCATTTCGAAATAAAAATAACATTGCAGGCTAAAACTTGATAAGTTGCATAAATTTCATGATATGTATCCTATAGAAAATTTCACTTGAATCTACCATAGTTACACTTCATATATGTTTATAATCTTATTAATCAACAACAACTGGTTTTAGAGACTTACAGAAATTTATAAAAATAAGGAATGTGACTAACAACGGATCGCCTTAAACGGAACTTCTCCATTGATTACAAAAAATTGTTTCTTTAAATAGCTTTTGTTGTTGGCTGCTATATCTTTAAGTATTTAACTGATGCACATGAAAAGTTGTCTACTTTTAATCACAACCAATACAAAGAAAAATGCAACTTATAAATGCTGTTTGCATATAATTATTTGTTTAGACTTATAAGCTTATTTAGGGGTACTGTACTACTGTGATTACAAGTTTAAGGCTGACTAACAGAAGGATTGTGAATTTGAGGTTGTCTGTGTTCTGTTTGCAACTTATGTTTGTATGTATGTATATCTATCTCTACCAGCTGTTTTACGCCTCTTTTTGCTGCCACGTTTATTTTGATGTTTATATGCTGAAATTGTAAGGATTTACCGTAAAATATTTCCTTGATTAACTTTTATCATTTGGATAATGTCAAAGTTGAACTGAAGTTTTGCTCACCAATCTTCTAGGATTGCCAGGAATAATTCTAAAGTGTATCGTAAATCTTCTCATTCTAATGCATTGAGTAAGAATTGTTACATCATATCCTAATTCCTTTTATTTGTATGAGTTTAGTGGTTTAAGATAAGAAGGTTGGAACCGAAATTATGCAGCCAAGGACATAAATATAAATATTGTTTCTGCCAGGTCTTGAATCATGTGATTTCCAGGATCGATATGATCATAGCAACATCATGTTTTCCAGCAATCATAATAAAATAAAAGTAAGAACAAAAGTATTGGGTTGAACCCTTTCTGCAGATATTATTGATATGAATATAATGGGTTGAGTACAAGTGATTACAGAAATCCTATATATAGAGAATGAATCGGTGTGATTCCTAATGAAACGTTGTGACTGTTTGTCACAGAACGTTGTATCTGTTTATGTCACAACCGTTCCTAATACTAACAGTATAAGTAAGTGTCTAATCTAGGGTTGGATCTGTTTGGATATGGGCCTAAGAGCCTGATTGTTTCTTCCTGTATTATCTTTTCCTGATGTACACTTGAGGCTTGTCTTGTTTGGCGTCTAAGACATTAAAATAGGCCCAACAGTTCCCCCCTAATGTCGAGATGCCAAACTCTTGAACGTCTCCTAGCACTCACTGCTGTTCTCTGATTTCTGCATCATGCATATTCTGTGTTTGTTCATGGCTTTTGTTGGTTTGTTGCATATGATTTCTTCTTGATTTGATTTAAAAATCACAGCCTTGTCCTTTGTGTATAGTTTGTTTATTTCTTGCAGTCTTCATCATCCTCCATAATATGCTTACCCCTCTTGAACATCCAATTCTCGCACAAGTTCATCGCCTCAAGACTCTGTCGTCTTCCTCCATCCTTATTGATGTGGGTGCCTATGGTTTGTTCCATATAATGATGTAATAAACATCCCTTGTAAGCCATATCTTCTTCCATCTATCCTTGTTAGTGCAAGGATTCTGCAATTGCACCAAAAAATTTTGGGCCAAACCGTACACATCTTCTTGATTTATATGAACACAAGCGTGTTCTTTCTTCCTTGAATCTGCAACAAATATCTCGTAGCCATGTCCGCTTCTTTCTTTTCTTTCTGTTCTTCTTTTTCTTTTCCAAATCTGTTTTCTCATGAACACAAATTGTGTTCTTCAATTTATTCCTCCATGGTTGATGATTGCCGACATGATTTGTTGGTGTTGCTTGATCCCTTCGCTCTGATACCAATTATTGTTTCTGCCAGGTCTTGAATCATGTGATTTCCAGGATCGATATGATCATAGCAACATCATGTTTTCCAGCAATCATAATAAAATAAAAGTAAGAACAAAAGTATTGGGTTGAACCCTTTCTGCAGATATTATTGATACGAATATAATGGGTTGAGTACAAGTGATTACAGAAATCCTATATATAGAGAATGAATCGGTGTGATTCCTAATGAAACGTTGTGACTGTTTGTCACAGAACGTTGTATTTGTTTATGTCACAACCGTTCCTAATACTAATAGTATAAGTAAGTGTCTAATCTAGGGTTGGATCTGTTTGGATATGGGCCTAAGAGCCTGATTGTTTCTTCCTGTATTATCTTTTCCTGATGTACACTTGAGGCTTGTCCTGTTTGGCGTCTAAGACATTAAAATAGGCCCAACAATAAATTTTGGAATAGGAGCAATGGCTTAAAGTTTTCGAAGAGCTTGCTCATGTTGTTCACGTTATATTTATATGCTCGTCGACTCTTGCAGCTTTAAAATTGTGATGTCATGTATCTTGGAATTGCTTATATAAATAAGCAGTTTGATTGCTTATTAGACCTTCATATACTGATCGATGTAACTTAAAATGTTAGCAATTTTAAGATGGTATTAAGATACATATGATGTCATTATTTATTTTTGAAAATAAAATCAGATATTATTCTAACTAATGTAGATCTTTTTTGTGATGTATAAAAGAATATTAGCTATCGTCGACATCCATATTGTTTCTCCATTGGAAGAACAATACGTAGTTGATGTTTTTACGAACAAGCTTTTTTATCCTTTGCTTCCTCTATGAGATATTAGTTGCCGTCGACATTAGTATTGTTTCTGCTACTTCTGTTCAGAAATACATCTCATTTGATACACAGGCCGATATGTTTAGACTATAAATTCAGTTCATTACCTTATTGACAATAAGCTTCCTACAAGTTTAGGCTTATAAGCTTATTTAGGGGTACTGTGATTACAAGTTTACGGCTGACTATCTGCGATAAATGATAAAAATCATTTTAAATAAGCTGTTTGGATTCGCTTTTCCACAATGCTTATTTTAGAAAGAACGAACCCGAAAGCTAAAACGTGGCTGAATCCTGTAAGCCTGTATAATGCATCTTCGTGTTTGAGTTTGTTTCGATATCATGATTGATCAGTTATTGGTCCTCGTAAACACGTGTCCTGATTAAGAGACTATTTTGATAGTAACCCTTCCCTCCACAACTCCAACCATTACTTGATTATCTTTGGTATGTGCTCCCAGAATTTCGTATTATTAGGTTCACACATGATTTTTCATGCATCCAAGTGTCGTACTATATGCTTCGCTGTGCTACCCGTTTTCCATCTTATTGACTTAAACCTACAAACTTGAGTTTCCATGACGAGCGTTGCGAAAAAATACTAAACAAGCTCAAGGTAGATCGGCTCATTAATGCGGAATACATTTACCCATAGTGGTCCGGAAAAAGGGTCGATGCAAATGCGGCTGACGAAATCTATGAACAGCAAGATTTGTATGACTTGTACTACAATATATTTACATGATTTTTGCGTGATCTCATGACTACTCACATGGAAAGTGAAATTGCTGATTCAACATGAACTGGTTTGAGGTCTTTTGGCTTGCATACCATCCCCTAACTGAATTCCAATCAGTTTATTTGAACATCAAGGGACTGCTAAATGGGTCGGTTAGGTAACGGGGCTTAAGGTGAAATGGCTCATATTACAACTGATCTCAATGTGTTCGGTTAGGCTAATCCGTATCATTTTTTTTTCGATTTTCTGTTCCATAAATCTTTTAAGCAATGTGTTTTTTATGCAGAACACGGACAAGTTTGTTTTTTGGTGTATCTGTCTTTCTAGAAAATGAAACTAAAATGGAAGTAAAACCATCGGTAGACGCAGATCCACTTGTCTTTTCTAATCTAAACGATGTTTTGGCAGCATTTTAAGTTTTAACTAACAGGAAAACAACATATTTTGACCCGAGAACGACAGAAAAATTAACAAATTCGGGTTCAGTCTAAATAGGTTTCGCCGTTTCAGGGCATGTTCGGATCATCCCATATTCGAGTCGGGTATAAGTTAACGGGTCGAACTATCAAACCGTTTAATATATTTGGTGAGACTCGGTAGGGCGGAGCACGTTTCGGAAACTGGACCACGGACTAGACACGGTAACACCACCTCCGAATCCACCGGAAACACCGTTTTCACAACTTTGATCAGCCTCCGTCACAAAATCACCACGCTAAAGTAACCACTCACCATCATTCGTCGTATTAGTTGTGATTAAATTTAGGCAGCTTTTCATGTACACCAGTTAGGGACTTAAAATTGCAGACAGCAAATAAGATGCTGATGTAGACTAAAAAACAAAGTAACAAAGATAAATTATTGGATCTGTTGATTCAATAAGAATGCCAGAAACAATTCTGCTAATAATCGTTGATTCTGAAGAATGCCCGAAAATTAGGGTAAAACACGGCAACACAACGACCAGTGGTTTAACTTTTATTAAACTGATAACTGTCTTGCTAGGGTTATAGCAGATTCATTAAATAATGACTGCAAACAAAGAAAAACCCTAAAAATCCAACGGACTGGACCGTAGCCCAATGACAAAGTCCAACTGAAAGTGAAAAAAACATAAAAATGCAAAAAACTGATAGTAAAAAGGCTTTTTGGGCCTTGGGAAATCCGCAACCAGCTAAAAGATGGTTGCAGCGTCGTCGGTCTCCTTTTTACGCACGTTTTGACAGGTCGCGGGCTGAAAACGGATTTAGGATGCAAAAGTTATGCCCATTTTACTAAACCCCTCTTCGTCACGCGATCTCGGGCCTCCAGAAACAAGTCAGCCCGTTCTTCAATACTTGGGCCTCCATCATTCCCCCCTGGATAAGAAAAATTCTCCCTCGAATACTCAACTGTATCATCATCTGAAGAATCACCATAGTAAGGCAACAAGTGCTTCACATTAAAAACATCAGAACAACGAATATGACTTGGCAACTTCAAACGATAAGCATTTGAGTTCATCTTATCCACAATTTCCACTGGACCAATCTTCTTAGCAGACAATTTATTATATTCACCAACTGGAAAACGATCCTTAGTCAAAACAGCCCACACAAAGTCTCCTACTTCATAGTCAACATGTCTCCTCTTTTGATCTGCATCCTGCTTGTACTTCGAATTAGCGCGAACCAAGTTGTCACGAACAGATTTATGAACATCATGCAACCCCTCAACAAAATCCTGTACTTTCTTCGGAACAGATCTAGAAATCTGAGGAGTCATAAGATCAAGAGGACCACGTGGCTGAGCAGAATAAACCACCTAGAAAGGACTAAACCCAGTGCTCCGATTAACAGCATGATTATGAGCAAACTCAGCTTGATACAACTTCTGATCCCATGCCTTCACATGATCACCCACCAAACACCTTAACAGGTTACCAAGGGACCTGTTAACAACTTCGGTTTGCCCATCAGTTTGAGGATGATAAGCACTACTAAAATTGAGTTGAGTATTCACCATCTTCCACAAACTACGCCAAAAATGACTCAAAAACCTGGTGTCCCGATCAGAAACAATGGAGGAAGGTAAACCATGTAAACGGTACACATCCCTAAAGAAAAGTTGGGCTACATTAACTACATCTGCTGTCTTCTTGCAAGGAATAAAATGAACCATCTTAGAAAAACGATCAACAACAACAAATATTGAATCATTACCCCTTTGAGTACGAGGTAGCCCCAACAAAAAATCCATGCTAATATCAACCCAGGGCTGCAAAGGAACTGGCAAAGGCATATAAAGACCTGCATTAGTAGCCGTCCCCTTTGAAACTTGACAAATACGACACCTCTTGACGTAACGATCCACTTCCTTCCTCATAGTAGGCCAAAAATAAGAAGCGTGAACCAACTGTAAAGTGCGATCACGACCAACATGTCCTTCACCATGCAACTCCTTAATAATTTGCAAGCGAAGACTTGAATCAGGAATACAAAGTTGATTCCCTTTGAATAGGAACCCATCATGCATAACAAAATCTGTTTTCTCTCCGGATTACAAATCCTGCAGAACAATTGAAAAGTATGGATCCACAGTCACCATGTCACGAATGACATCCAGTCCAGGAACATCAACCTGCATGGTTACAAGTAAACTACTTCTCTTGCTTAAGGCATCAGCAGCACGATTGGAAGCACCCGTTTTGTGTTTCACCACAAAAGTAAATTTCTCAAGAAAAGCCAACCAACGCCCATGTTTATGTGAAACCTTATCTTGAGTACGAATATGCCTTAAGGAATCATGGTCAGTGAACAAAACAAACTCCTTATGAAACAAATAATGGCGCCAATGCTTCACAGCTTGGACCACTGCATAAAACTCCAAGTCATAAGTAGAGTACCTCGACTTCGGCCCTGTCAACTTCTCGCTAAAGTAGGCAACAGGCCGCCCACCCTGACTAAGAACTCCACCAATTGCAACCTTAGAAGCATCAGTATGAAGCTCAAAAACTTTAGAAAAGTCAGGCAATACCAGGATTGGCGCTGTAGTAAGCTTTTCCTTGACAACCTGAAAAGCTATCTCTGCTTCCTCCGTCCAAACAAATGACTTACCCTTCATACAGTCTGTCAAAGGGGCCATAATGGAACTGAAATTAGGGATAAACCGCCTATAGAAAGAAGCAAGACCATAGAAACTCCGAACTTCAGTAATGGTAGTTGGAGTTGGCCACTCCTGAACAGCTGCTACCTTAGATTCTTCCACCTGTATGCCATCACCAGAAACAACATACCCTAAAAACAAAACTTTAGGGGTCATGAACACACACTTCTTCGTGGCTGCATAAAAATTATCCTTCCGAAGCAAGGTCAAGACCTGCCTCACGTGATTGACATGCTCATTATAAGAAGCACTATAAATAAGAATGTCATCAAAATAAACAACCACAAACTTGCCAATAAAAGGCCTGAGCAAGTTGATTCATCATACGCGTAAATGTGCTTGGTGCGTTTGATAAACCAAAAGGCATGACCAACCACTCATACAACCCTTCACGGGTCTTGAAAGCGGTCTTCCACTCGTCACCAGGTCTAAGACGAATCTGGTAATACCCACTCTTCAAATCCAGCTTTGTGAAAATGGTAGCACCACTAATCTGGTCAAGCAAATCATCAAGGCGAGGAATAGGAAACCTGTACCTCACAGTAATCTTATTGATGGCTCGACTATCAACACACATACGCCATGTACCATCCTTCTTTGGAGTCAATAGGGCAGGAACAGCACACGGGCTCATACTCTCACGAACATGACCCTTGGAAACCAGCTCCTCAACCTGCCTGCGCAACTCCTCATGTTCTCCCGGGCTCATCCTATAATGTGGCCTGTTAGGCAACTGTGACCCAGGCTCTAGATCAATATGATGTTGTATGTCACGCAATGGTGGCAAACCATCAGGTAATTCATCAGGGAAAACATCATAGAATTCCTCAAGTAAAGGGATCATGGCTTCAGGAACTTCACCGTCTTCAGAAACCTCCTTCCCTATTAATACAAAAACATCACCTCCCACCTCCAGCTCGTCTTCGAACTGCGAAAGAGTTAGTAAGTACCAGTGGGTTTATTAACTACTTCCTTAGGTTTATTTGGCATCAAAGTAATCTTCACACCCCCAAACCGGAAACTATAAGTATTAGTTCTCCCATGGTGAGTTACATCACGGTCATACTCCCAAGGTCTACCTAACAACAAGTGACAAGCATCCATAGGTATCACATCACACCAAAGATTATCCTTATAAGTTGTTCCTACAGAAAACGGAACTTGGACACGCTTGGAAACTGTTATCTCCCCACCCTTTTTAAGCCACTGTAACTTTTAAGGTCTGGGACGATCTTCAATTTTCAACCCTAATTTCTGGACTGCTCCTTCAGCTATCAAATTATCACAACTACCTGAGTCGCATACAAAAGTGCAAACCTTACCCATAATGGTACAAGTTGACTGAAAGATGTTGTGTTTGAGCCAATCATCACCATCAGCTTTAGGTGTTAAGCAGGAGCGCCTTACTACCAAATTCACCCCCACATCTCCAGACACATACTCCTCCTCATACTCAGGTTCTGCATCATAAACTGTGTCTCCCATCATAAGCCACATCATCGTCTTCCTCAGGTTCAATAAATAACTGCCTCTTCCCAGCCTTCTTACACTCTGATTGTCGGTGACCAGGTTCACCACAGTTAAAGCACTTGAACCCACCACCGCCGGCCACTTTGGGAACTGGTCCTGTATTCTCACCAACTGCTTTAGCCTGAGTTGGGGCAAAACGCGATGCCGCATTAACCGAATCAGAAGCACCTGTTATTGAAGGAGAAGAAGAACTCCCCACTCGTCGGTTCTGCTTCTCAAAAGTTAGTGCTCGTTGATACGCTTCAGAAAGTGTCATCGGATCAAACATGTTAACAGAATCCATGATCTGGACTCTTAAACCACCAATGTATCGAGAGACAAGCTGATCTTCTGTCTCTTGAACGTCATTCCTTGCAATTAGTTGGTAAAATTTGGTCGTGTAATCTTCAACAGACTTGGCCCCCTGTTTCAGATTTTGTAACCGCTGGTACATCATTCGCTGGTAGTTATGAGGAATAAAATTATCCCTCATGACTTTCTTCATCTTCTGCCAACTCGTGATCTTTGACTTCCCAACTCTGTTCCTCGTCAGTTTCAATTGTTGCCACCACGCGGATGGCCGACCACGTAACTTGGTAGCGATCAACGAAACCCTTTTGTTTTCTAGAACTTCTTTGAATTCAAATACTTCTTCAACAGCAACAAGCCAATCAATAAACTCATCAGGCTTTAAAGTGTCCCCATTAAACTCGGGAATATTAACCCTCATTCCGGTCTCCCAACGCCTATCATTATTCCCACTGCGATCTCTCATCCGTCGCCCTACTGATTGTTCATCATCAGACAAACCATCACCAAACGAATTTTCTTCCAGATCTGCATCTTCTTCCTCATGACGGCGATTACGAGGCCTCCTATTGCTCATCAAAGTGTTCATCTGGTCAGTCAATTGATCAAACATTTGATCGAATCGCTCCTCCATTCTCTCCATCATACACTGCTCAAATTCCTGTTCATTCACATCATGAATAGGCCTAGTTCTCCTTGGAGGCATCTTGATCAGGAACTTTGGCTCTGATACCAACTGATGTAGACTAAAAAACAAAGTAACAAAGATAATTAATTGGATCTGTTGATTCAATAAGAATGCCAGAAACAATTCTGCTAATAATCGTTGATTCTGAAGAATGCCCGAAAATTAGGGTAAAACACGGCAACACAACGGCCAGTGGTTTAACTTTTATTAAACTGATAACTGTCTTGCTAGGGTTACAGCATATTCATTAAATAATGACCGCAAACAAAGAAAAACCCTAAAAATCCAACAGGCTGGACCGTAGCCCAATGACAAAGTCCAACTGAAAGTGAAAAAAACATAAAAATGCAAAAAACTGATAGTAAAAAGGCTTTTTGGGCCTTGGGAAATCCGCAACAAGCTAAAAGGTGGTTATAGCGTCGTCGGTCTCCATTTTACGCACGTTTTGACAGGTCACGGGCTGAAAACGGACTTAGGATGCAAAAGTTATGCCCATTTTACTAAACCCCTTTTCGTCACGCGATCTCGGGCCTCCAGAAACAAGTCAGCCCGTTCTTCAATACTTGGGCCTCCATCAGATGCACATTGCTATACACTTGCATACTTGAGTCATGTTACTTGTTGACTACAAACATGAAGGTTTTACACACGAAATAGCTTGCGAAAATATTTGAAACTATGTACCAAGAATCTTGGTTTTAAGATATGTTCATGAAGTGTAAAACATTCGGGGAGCCAACAATATCTAAAATCGTTTAAGGATAAAAAGATCTCGTTTTGGTGCTAGCAAATGCCCTTACTTTCTTCCTTCCTGGTGTTGAAATCCTACTAATCACTTATATTCCGTCATAGTCAAAAGGTCATATGATGGTGAGTGATTACTTTAGCGTGGTGATTTTGTGACGGAGGCTGATGAAAGTTGTGAAAACGGTGTTTCCGGTGGATTCGGAGGTGGTGTTACCGTGTCTAGTCCACAATCCGGTTTCCAAAACGTGCTCATGAAAAGCTGGTGCACATGAAAAGCTGCCTAAATTTAATCACAACTAATACGACGAAAAATGCGACTTATAAATGTTGTTTGCATATAATTAATTGCTCCGCCGTTATATATGCATCGTATCTTACTAATTTTGTAAAATAAGTGTTGGTTGAATGTTAACATTTTTGTAAAATAAGTTTAGACTTATAAGCTTATTTAGGGGAACTGTGATTACTAGTTTAAGGCTGACTAACAGAGGGATTGTGAATTTGCGATTGTGGCAAATGGACTTTTAGGAATTGGTTGTTGGTGTTCTGTTTTACGCCTCTTTTGCAGCCGCGTTTATGTTGATGTTTATATGCTGAATTTGTAAGGATTTAGCGTAAAATATTTCCTTGATTACCTTTTATTATTCGAATAATGTCAAAGTTGAAATGAAGTATTGCTCACCAATCTTCTAGGATTGCCAGGAACAATTCTAAAGTGTATCGTAAATCTTTTTTATTGTCTTCCGTGATTTAAGATAAGAAGGTTGGATCCGAAATTATGCAGCCAATCAAGGACATAAAGTTTGGAGTAGGCCGGAGCAATGGCTTAAAGTTTTCGAAGAGCATGCTGATGTTGTTTAAGTTACATTTGTATGCTAATTGACTACTTAAATAAGCTGTTTGATTACTTAAATAAGCTGATTTAGGCCGATTTAGGCTGATTCAAGGATTTTGGCTGTTTGATTACTCTACCTGATTTAGGCTGGCATCAGGGTGTTCGATATTACTTAAATAAGCTGTTTGATTGCTTACTAGACCTTCATTGTAACTTAAAATGTTAGCAATTTTAAGATACATATGATGTCATTATTTATTTTTGAAATCTTTGGAGAGGTCTCAAGTTCGAGTGGGGTTTATCCCCTAAAATAGAAGGTTCGACACTTGTATACTGCCCAATTGGATGTCACTGTGGGCTCGATTCACTAACTTACTAACTCGCCGTTCAAAAAAATGCAGATATTTTGTGTTGGTTCAAAGGCATGAAACATACTCCTAAATTAAGATTCAAAAACTAGCCTATTTTCTATAAAAACGTGTCATGTTTGAAAGACTATTTTGATAGTAACTCTTCCCTCCACAACTCCAACCATCACTTGATTATCTTCACTCATAATTTTTCGTATTATTAGGTTCACACATGATCTTTCATGCATCGAAGTGTCGTACTATATGCTTCACCGTCCTTCCCATTTTCGCGCTTATTAACTTCACTCGCACCTAGCTGATCACTACACACAAATGGCGACCACCTCTCACTTAACCTTCTTGGCGCCACGTTTACTCCACCAACACAACAGTACCTACTTCACTTTCTCCAAGCATGCGCCTTTAAACAAGCCGATCATCAAACAGCCGCTGTTCACTTCCTTACCGTCATCACTTCACGGTAGACGACAGAAAACAACGTGTGTTTCGACTGAACCGGTAGAGTACCTATCTCCAGCACCGGAAGTTGACACCAACCGTCTCCGGAACTTATGTAACAGCCTAACGAATGCCAAAACGTTGCCAGAAAAAGTACACGTAGTGGATTGTGATTCTAGAGTGAAACCGTTTTTTAAAAGGAATAGAGTTTTCGATGAGTATAAATTAGACGAGTACCAGTTTTATTTGATTAAGTGTATAGTTGCAGCTGGTCAGGAGCACGTGCTGTATTCAGGTTATGGTGGTGATCATGTTTTGTCTGCGAAGAAGGCCGCGTTGGATGGTTTGGTTCAAATGACTGAAAATCGGGACGGGAGCGATAAGTGTGTCAAGAAAGGTTTGAATTCGTTGTTGCGGACGCTTAGAGACGTTGAAGAGTTTTATAACTCTATCGGAGGGATTGTCGGGTTAGTTTTCTGACCATAACTAGACTCGAACTAGTTACGGTGCATCATACATCCCTCCGTTCTACAGGATTGATTACGTTGCATTATACATCCCTCCGTTACTACGCAAATTTTAAAAATTAACACTATAAAAAAATATAAAATTTAAGAGTTGAAAGATAAAATGAAAAAGAAGAAAATTTAACATTTTCCTTTGGAAAAAATTATTTTTTATAATTTGAAAAAAGAAAATTAAAAGCAAAAGGTTCACCATACATCCCTAAAGAGAAAAAGACAACAATACCCTTTCTTTTAAATCACGTTTGTATTTAACGAGAAGAATATTTTCACCATCCGTCCTCAAGAATGTATAGTGCACCCATTATTAACGGGTGGATGTATGGTGCATCAATTTACTAACAGAGTATGCTACACGAAGTATTCACGAGGGATGTTTGGCACTTTACTCTTTTTGTTAATATGATAGCGTTATAATAGATTTATGTGTAGTTTAGGACGAAGATATGAATTCTGCCTGATTGATGAAGTTAACTTGATTCGTTATCTTGATATTACTAAAATCATTAGATACTTATAACGCTGAATGTATCGTAACTTGTAAGGTAGACAGTGGCAGTGACATGGACAAGATCGGGGGCATGGTGGGCACGTGCCTCTCTAGCGAAAAAAAAATTGATTACTAAATTATTTTTAAATATCTGGTTATATTTGTGATTTTTCCGCCAAAGAACTAATTTGCAGTGTAATTTCTAGAAGTATCAAAAAAAGTGTGCTCCCTCGGCCATAACATTCTGGCTCCGCCCTTAAGATACACCGACTTTATAGTAAGTATTTGGAAGTGTGGTCTTTGGAAAATAGCTTCTTTTTATGACATCATAAGTGTTGTTACTATTGTAAGAAGACTAGGTGCCCGCAAGCCATTTAGGACTCGTGTTATAGCAAAAAGGGTTCTCAATACTTTTCCGCAATAACTCACAAGCTATAACTTAACCCGTGTCCCATACGTTGTCCCATACCTTATGCTACATTTCATGGACTGGGTTTCTGGGAGCAGCAATCCGTATGGTTCCAAAAATGATTACTGATAATCATACAGCTAATGGTTCTAGAGCTTCTTTCTCAGTCTGTACAGGGAGAGACGAATGATAACTTTCAACACGTAAATAACTCTAACTCAATGGGACCGGATATTTTAGAAATTCATCCACCAAGTGTACTTGACCTTTCTCAAAACACAGAATATGCGTCACAGGCGGCTTTATGGGGTATTGAGGTAAGGCGAGTCGTGTGTTGTTTGTTGTTTTATAAGACATAGAAAACGATATCAGGAAACTCAGATATTTTAAGCTTAATTTAGGGTTTGCCGCAACTAGGAGAGATTTACCCTCTTGGAGGCGCTGCCGACAGACTTGGATTTGTGGACTCAGTTACGGGTGAATGTCTACCGGCAGCAATGCTTCCGTATTGTGGTCGTACCTTGTTGGAAGGTCTTATAAGAGATCTTCAGGTAAAATTTCTTTCTAACTTTCTATGACTTTCTTTTATAAAAGGTGCATGACTGAGGCTAATGTCGTTGCATCTGATCTTATGCAAAAAAATATAAGGACTTTAATTTGCATTTACGCTATGATACTATTTTTACGAGTACTAACAACTGTTCAACAATTTTAAGGCTAGGGAGTTCTTATATTTCAAATTATATGGAGAGCAATGTATAACTCCTGTCGCGATTATGACAAGTTCGGCAAAGAATAACAATCAACATATCACGTTGTTGTGTGAAACATCCAAATGGTTTGGAAGAGGTCGATCAAGTTTCCAACTTTTTGAACAGGTCTGCCTTCTACAATCGTTTCAAGCTTAATTACAGTATAATAAAATACTTAGGTTGTTTGAATTGTGCTTGCCAGCCTCTCGTCCCTGTTGTTAGCGCTGAAGATGGCCAGTGGTTGACAAAGGGGCAGTTTGTGCCTGTCTGCAAGCCTGGTGGTCATGGTATGATATGGAAACTTGCTTATGACAAAGGAGTTTTTCAGTGGTTTCGTGACCATAGAAGAAAAGGTGCAACAGTTCGGCAAGTCAGGTTAGCCTATTTAAATTTAGTTATCCCGATATGTATTTGTGCTCAGATGGCTGAATATGACAATGTTGGTATTTATTGTCTTAATATAAGGTCTATGTCTGCAGTAATGTCGTAGCTACGGACTTGACCATCATGGCAATGGCAGGGATTGGTCTGCGTCAAGAGAAGGTTATTATTATTTCCTGCGTCTCAGAGTCTCTCTGGCTACCTATTTCCATGCAGCTATGACGCATTCACATCATGCAAACAACACTGATTATTTGATATTGTTGGACAATTTATATGACTTATATTTTTATTTCTACCTTATCTTTTTCAGAAGCTTGGTTTCGCATCATGCAAACGAAACTCGGGTGCTACAGAAGGCATAAATGTTTTAATTGAGAAAGCCAATCCCGATGGGTCATGGGCATATGGTGTGTCATGCATTGAGTATACCGAGTTTGAAAAATTTGGAATTTCTGATGGATCACATTCTTCTAATAGGTACTAGTTGAACCCTTTTATTATACTTCACAGAAGACAAGTACGATCGATAAATTAGCCATCCGAACTTAGGCAGCTACATTCTATTTTTCATTTTCTGGCCAACCAATTTTTTTCTACATTCGGGTTTATATGAGTAAATAAGTGTTCTCAATATGTGAATATTAAGATTCTCTTATTGCTGTCATACATACATTACCACCAATTGTTATCACTATTTTCTTCCATGGTAACACGGTTTGGTTAGCGAAATCCTATATAGTTTGTCTTGATTTGTGTCTAGAATTTTAGTACGGATAAGACTTTTGTTATGCTCCAATTGAAAGTTTATGGACTTAAAATTAATAGTCGTGAGATAGGATCGAACTCGAGATCACGGGATTTCACACATTACGTGAAGAGTTAATTTATTTATTTATTAAATATATTTATTATATTTATTAAATCAAACCGTAGCTAACGATCGTTAAGTAATTAAAAGTTAAGTATTAAACGACCGTTATAGAAGGTTAAAGAAGCTAAAAGAAGGAGTCGGAAAAGTTCCGGAAACCTCTTTTGGAGCATGTATATATCCGGCCTAAATAGAGGAGACAAAGATAAGGAGAAAAGATTTTGTGGCTTTATCTTGTTTAACCTTGGAAGAGAAGTTTTCCAAGGTGTATATAAACAAACCTAAAGCCTCATAATTTTTCACCTCACATCTCTCTTTCTCTTGCTCTAACCGCCGGCCAAACAAACACCCTATTAGGGTTCTTCTTTGATTTTCAATAAGCTATTCTAGATCTAGTCCTAGCCCCTCTCTAGGGTTGTTGGGTAGATCTTCCATAGACTTGGAAGCTCGGTTTGTTCGTGCTAGACTCACGGTTAACTCGCCGTATCAAGTGTGTACAAGAACGTGATATAGTCTTACTTTAGACTATATTCTTGGTGGTGTTCGTGATAAACCCTAGTTGCCGTTTGCTCCGTCGTCTTGTGGATCTTGCTAGGATAAAGGTATGTAACCCTAGCCTTGATTAATCATAATTGTGTTAAATTAATGATCTTGTTAATCGCTTCCGCTATGCGCTCTTTGATCCATATTAGGGTTTTAAATAATTGTTATGAACTCTATAATCCATCAGTGGTATCAGAGCCGTTTTAACATGATTATAATTATCAAGATCTAAAGTTTTTTTTAACTAATATTGATTTGTGTTAAAAATTACATGTTGTTTTTTAGGTTTTATAAAAATTAGAGTTTTGTTTTTTATTATTTTTTAAAATCGGCTATGCCGAATTTTTTTTATAAAAAAAAAAAAGTTTTTTTTGTAAACCCTAAAATTACATGGTAATTAACTTTAGATGTATGCATGAATTAATTGTTATGTCATGCGTGGTTACGATCCGTAGTGATTTCATTAATTGTTAAGTGATTTGGGTGGAATTTTGATGAATTGCATGATTAATTGTTATGTTGTGTGAATTCATGTTTCGATCCATAGAGATTTAATTGTTAAGATATGTGGGAGATCCGTGATGAACATGCATGTTTTTCATGGATCATATGTTTTATGTGGTAATTGTTACGTTTTTTTTGCTACATGCTTTATTTGATTCAATAAAATTAGGGAAGACTTTTATATGAATATAAAAACCTAGATTTGATATTATTTATTGAATAAATCATATGCATGTGGCTATTTGATTTATTTATTGCACATATAAATTGTTATTATGTGTTTATGATTTAGTTTTTTTTTGTACCTACTTGTTTTCATACGTTTTGTTTTAATTGTATGTTGTAAACAAGGGTAATTTTTCAAGAAAAATTAATATGGACTAAATCATATTAAAATAAATGAATTATTTTGAGATCTAAATTACATATGATTTGCGTTGATTAGAATTGCAATAGCAACTTAACGGCCTACTCAATTTTGACAAACTATAAAGTGGGTATAACGCACCGCTGGTCATGTACCCGGTTAAGGAAGGAGGTGTTATGCTTCAGCGCTGACCAAATTCCCGGCTCGCCTGTGCGTCAAAATTGGAATTACCTACGGTTGTTATTGGTATAATTCTTTAAGGTTGATTTAACTACATTAATTCACATCCGAAACACAATGAATAAGGTTATTGCTTTGTGCTTTAGCTAAGTTCTAGAAAAAGTACGGTGTGAATTTAGTTGTGTGTAAAATCTTTAATTGGTTTAACCAATACCTCAACTTGCAAATATATGATGAACTTTTAGTCTCACCGAAAAGTTTACTAAACATTTTATTAAACTTATGTTATGGAGATGTATGCATGCTTCTCCATACATGATTTTGACACCAAAATCTATACCCTAAAATTTAAGTCATATGCCCTCTAATTGACGAACACTTGAAGTTACAATTGTCGTCATATAAGATATCGGACGATGTTGTAATGGAGAGAAAACTTCATGACTGAATAAGATTGCACATGAAGGTTTTACGTTCTTTAGATTAGTCGACTTAATTGAGTTACTCAGTGAGATCTGGAAACTTAAGGCATAAAGAAGGGATGAAACATGTTTACAATGCAAAATGACTTTTGGCAATGTAAATCCCTTAAATATCTAGAAATTGCAAATTTGTTTGTCAATCATTGTTCGACAAGTTACCATCTTGAATACTTTCATTGCTAGCAGATCAACTGATGTGATGAAATTATGTCAATTTGGATTCTAGTTTTCAAGGAAAATACTATGGTTATTATTACCGGGGTAATTTTATTTTCTTGAATGGTATTATCGAAAATACTAAAAATTGAATTTTATAAATTCTTTTGCAAATGTATTAATGCAACGTTACACCGTAAACGTGGTTTATTCATTTATTGATCTACAAACCATATGGTTGAGGATAGAGTCAAATTACAAATGAAATATAAACCTAAAACTCTTTTTCATGAGTAAAGAAGGAGTAATAAGGATTTTAGAAATGTCAAAATTCAAATCCGTAACTCATAGCAAACTTTAATAGTTAAGAAAGTGCATATTTTGAGTTATTTAAAGTTACCGCAAATTGGTTATAAGGCAAACTAGCATATTTGTCTAGTAGTTGTGCTTTGACCATTTATAGGCACTACATACCATTGTAGGGTTGGTAGACCTATTAAGGAAGAAGTTGCATGTCAAGTCTTTCAAGTTAAAAAGCATTTGATGGATATCATTTACGAAATAGAGTACACTCTTAAACACTATAAGTAATTGTTACGAATGTGTTTTTCAAAAGTGTAAGAAAGTAAACACAACACTAACTATTTTCACCGATTATGAAACATTTTCAATGTTGTCAAGTTCAGTGGGAGAATTGTGTTGTATTACTGATTTTGAGTCTATTAAAACATTCTCTAAGTCAGTGGGAGTTACAAGCTTTGTTGTCTTGGTAATAACCCATGTTATCTTTAGTATGTCCTAAGATAATTACTTTCGAATTGTTGACACTAATATCTTCAAAGATAGTTATGTACTGATTCTTGTTGATTAAGTGGTTCTACATCTACTTGTAAAAGCTAATATATGTGGCACAATCATATTTTGTATAGACGAACGTTAGACGTGATGTTTATCTTATATATGAGGTTGTTCCATGCACAAGTGGGAGAAATGAACATTGTGTGCAAGAAACAACTCATAAAGATATGATTCTCTTGTCTTTAGGATAAGAGACTAACAATCTAATTAATATTTAGATCATGTGTCAATATGATTAAAAGACTACTTAAAAGTATATATATCATTCAGAAACACTTGTTGTTTTGATTTAGTCATGTAAGAGCTTGGACTAAATTGTACACACAAGGGTAAAATATCCACATGGCGTAAGATCGGGCGTGGAATGTTTTGAAGTTTCTTAAAATAGGACAAATTCCTTGAATGACATAAGATACATAGAGTAATCTTATACTACTAATGAAACCTAGTGGTGTTCATATAATAGTATAGGAGTAAATTAACTTGAAAAGATGAATAAAACCTAGTGGTGTTCATGATTTACTTTAGTTATACATGTTTATGATTTATTGTATAAAGTCACAAACATAAAGTCTTGGAAGACGTATAATATAAAGTAAGACGTTAATGTATTGTCTCTATTTCACTAAAGACATATACATGTAACGTGTAATGGACTTATAACTTTTATGAAGTGACTTTGTATTAAAAGTACTTGAGTTATAAAGCATGCAAAATGGTTAGAAAATCTATAATACCATTAAGATGATTTAGTTGGTATATAGGTAAACCGAAAGATATATATTTATCTAAATATTGTTAAGATTGACTTACAATATTTCCCTAAATGAAATACATCATTGTTATGGTATGTTCATTAGGAGAATCAAAACTCTCAATTTGATGGAGATGATTGATTCAAGATAACTATATCTTCCTTTTCTTCCAAAAGATATCAAGGTTAGTATGACTTGAGCTAAGAAGATTAATAAGATACCATTATATATGGAATGTGATGAATCACATTATATCTTAAATGAAGTTCGGATTTTGCTAAACTACTTATGAAGTGGATTGTTTAGAAAATAAAGAATATGGAACTGTCATTGTGTTTTGTAATGTCCCATATAGATAACGTTGGAGTGTTGATCTATTTGCTATGTATTTAAAGAGTAATTTTAAGTTACTAAAAGCAAGTGGGAGTTTTGATCTTAAAAGATAAAATTACAAGATACACGATCTTCTAAAATACACTAGTAATTATCATGAGGAAGGCTTGTAAAAGCTAACTCTCAAGATAAAGGAATTTATGTCATAGGTCCGTAAGGATATCTCGGATATGCGATTTATATGCTGAGAATTATGAGTTACAAATAATTGTTGTGATTTGTTACCAAATATTGTTTTGGGTAAACTACTCATACTATGATTGTTATAGATTTTGTCCAACAAGGTAATCAAATTTTAGATTTGGTTTATCTTAAATAGTTTGACTAGAAATTGAAGATGAGTTTCGTCAAAGGAAGAAAAACGCCAATTGTAGTGGTTTAATCTTTGTGTCGAAACTATATGGACAAAATTGTACAAATATTTAATGTATGTATTGTGAATAGATTATTAGTCACTTTTAAGTAATTAATTGTGATTGAGTATTCTTTCCTAAATACATTAAATATATAAAGATTTTGATGGTCATATTTTAATTGACAAATTTGGATATGTATGAACTATTTCTTGAATGACTACTTGAGAAAGCACTTAAGTAATCGAAATGAGTTTATTACTTCAAAATATAAATCTTTGGAAAAGTACAAAATGCAATTATCCATGAATAGATAAAAGCATGCATCTAGGAGATTGTTCTTATGTTTATTTTGAAATCCAAGTTTGGTTTTAAATTTAAATAAGATGGTTTCTGAGTATTCCTAAAAGCTAGTGGGAGTATTATGGTTATTTTCTTAAATTATATGTGTCAAATAGACATGTAAGAAAGTGATATTTCATTCAAATTAAATGTTGATTTGGTTTAGATTTGAGATGAAACTTTACTTTGGAGATTTAGAAAATAAGATATACATAACCTTGGGACAAATAAATTTATTTATTTATGCGGTGGAAATACAACGTAATATGCCATGTAGTATGTTTACGTGGATATTTAGGACATGAAGAAATCTAAATCTGGTTTGAGAAATTTTCATGTGTGTCGTGTTGTATTTATATCATGCTTAAAATACATGATGATTTGAATATATTAATCTATTTAAGAAGTTATTGAATAACTTGTGTAATGAATATTCTGAAGGAATATGTTTGGAAATAGAATAACATCCTAAATCTTGGATCGGCTTCCATATTCTATAGATGGATAATTTGTCAATCGTTGTGCAAATTATCATAGCCAACAAACTTGAAGGTTTTGGTTGGAATCAAACATTACATAATAGATATTAATGGTAACGTATTTTGTATCTTTTATGACAAGTTGTAAAACTTGAAAAGATATAATTGAGGTAACACTCAATATTAGTCATGGGATCTTTGGAGATGACATGTTGATTAAAGTTGCATTATACATTAAAGAATTAGAATACTTTGAACTTCACATGTGTTTTGGAAGTTTAGGAAATTGGTGATCAAGGATGTTTCACAATTTTGATACTATGTGGCAATATCAAATCGTTTGGATGCACATGTACAAGAGTTTCAATGATTTGAATTCTTGAAGAAAGTATTCTCAAAATTTCAATAGGTCAAGATTGGTTATTTTATGCTTTGCCAAACAAGTATGAATGTCATTACTAGAGGCATGATGCATGTACGAGTTTTATGCATTGATCTATTTTAGTATTTGGATAAAGGATGTAAGACATTATTGAATTGATGAAATAAAGATTGAATTTTGTTTATTTTTATGTTATTTGATTTTGTATCCTATTTTACATGTTTTAAATCCATGAGCATTATGATGTTTCTAAATGTCCGTTGTCAATTAATAATATGGGAGTATTATTAAACTAAGACAATTCAAAATAGTGACAGAGTATACTTGAAAGTATATTGGTCAATTTTGGATGATATTTGATGGATCAAATATTGGACTTATCCCAACTATATGATTTTACTTTATGGATTTTTGTCATCAAGTGAATCATAAATAGTTATCCTTAGACCTGAGATACCAGGAAACTGTCGTGGATCTAGTGCATTTCTGTGGAATAATCTAACGCTAAACGTAACTGGTAGCTATAAGGATTATTTCCGGAAGTGTTGCAAAGTTCATAAGTTTTGCTTGTAGTCGAAATGGGATTCGTTTCCTTCAAAATTTATTTTGAGGTATAATACAGCTGGGCCCCTCGGGGGAGTAGTAAGATATTTGTGCGGCCGCACCCAAATTTGTTTTGGTGATCTTGCTATATCCGTAAACGAGAAACAGAATGGTTAATGAAAGGAATAACTAGGATCCATATCCTTATTAACGTTGTATTTGAAATGAAAGGATAATAATAATAATAATGATTTAATCATTAAAAGGTTTTGTCCAAGAAACCTTACTCGAGTTGTACTAGTGACATTGCTAGTGTAACTAGACGCTAGTCAATGTGATCACGATATTAGAATTTTGTCCAAGTGGGAGCTGAAAGTTTATGGACTTAAAATTAATAGTCGTGAGATAGGATCGAACTCGAGATCACGGGATTGCACACATTACGTGAAGAGTTAATTTATTTATTTATTAAATATATTTATTATATTTATTAAATCAAACCGTAGCTAACGATCGTTAAGTAATTAAAAGTTAAGTATTAAACGACCGTTATAGAAGGTTAAAGAAGCTAAAAGAAGGAGTCGGAAAAGTTCCGGAAACCTCTTTTGGAGCATGTATATATCCGGCCTAAATAGAGGAGACAAAGATAAGGAGAAAAGATTTTGTGGCTTTATCTTGTTTAACCTTGGAAGAGAAGTTTTCCAAGGTGTATATAAACAAACCTAAAGCCTCATAATTTTTCACCTCACATCTCTCTTTCTCTTGCTCTAACCGCCGGCCAAACAAACACCCTATTAGGGTTCTTCTTTGATTTTCAATAAGCTATTCTAGATCTAGTCCTAGCCCCTCTCTAGGGTTGTTGGGTAGATCTTCCATAGACTTGGAAGCTCGGTTTGTTCGTGCTAGACTCACGGTTAACTCGCTGTATCACGTGTGTACAAGAACGTGATATAGTCTTACTTTAGACTATATTCTTGGTGGTGTTCGTGATAAACCCTAGTTGCCGTTTGCTCCGTCGTCTTGTGGATCTTGCTAGGATAAAGGTATGTAACCCTAGCCTTGATTAATCATAATTGTGTTAAATTAATGATCTTGTTAATCGCTTCCGCTATGCGCTCTTTGATCCATATTAGGGTTTTAAATAATTGTTATGAACTCTATAATCCATCACCAATTAACCATGGCCATTTATTTATTAAGTTTGCAGATAGAGTTCCCCGCAAATACGAATATTATGTACGTGGACTTGAATGCTGCAGAGCTTATTGGATCAAGTAAGGATGAAATCAGCTTACCGGGCATGGTGCTGAATGTGAAAAAAACGATCAACTTTGTGGACAATTTTGGGTTCCAACACAGGTGTATTTTCTCTTTACATGTTCCACTGTATGGAGTTATTAGTTTTGCTTTGGCGTGTTTAGTGTCAATAGATACCGACCGATATCCTTCAGATAGTAGGATTCGGATCTGACTTTCCTTTACGTTGGCAGTGTACCAGGCGGGCGTTTGGAATGTACGATGCAAAATATTGCTGATAATTTTGTCAATAGTTTTTCCTCTCGATGTGCTGAATGTGTAGATGGTAGCGTGTTGTATATTTATCTTTTTTAGCCGTTTTTAAAAGTCTCGTGTATTAAAGAAAGCTATACACATAATGTAAATGCAGAAATGTTAGATACATTCATTGTCACCAATCATAGAAGGATGATCACGTCATCGGCTAAGAAGAAAAGAAAGCCCGCTGACATGTCCTTGCATCAGGTCCTATTCTCTACTGATTGATTCCTATCGTGTAAACCTGCTAATTCCGTACTTTTAACAATGTATGTGCAGACTCCGGATGGTGCACTACTTGACATAATACGAAACGCGTATGATCTTCTTTCATATTGTGATATCAAGCTCCCTGAGGTACTATATGCTCACATGTATTCTGTTATCATGATGGCTTACATGGATATATATACTCAGAAACTTCCCTTGTTTTCGGTACTTCGTTTATCAGTGAATCTTTGTTATGCAGATTGAAAGTAACGACAAGTATGCTAATTCAGGACCACCATATCTCATCCTTCTTCATCCTGCTCTAGGTCCTCTATGGGAAGTCACACGACAAAAGGTAACCGAGCCAAAACGCGTGTAGTTCAAAATTGTTGAAAATTAACAAATTTGTCGAAATTGCCACCCTACAATTTTAAACGAACAAAGTTTTTTAGAAATTAAAGCTTCAAGGGGATCCCCATTCAACGCTTGTAAAACGTAGCTGATTTGGTGCATTGATCATGTTTCTCTAGTATTTCTCACTTTTCAAGCTCTTTCTTACTTTTCAAGTTCCACGGCGGGTCAATTTCAAAAGGTTCCGAATTACAAATTGAGGTCTCCGAATTCTTATGGAGAAACGTTCAGGTCAGAGATCTTTCCGAATACATACTCAGACGTTCAACTCATAGCCATGATCTTTCGTTTTACTGAACGTGTTCTTTTGATCCCAGCTTGATGAGAGTTTGATGGTCATAGCTGAAAATGTCACGGGCTCTCAGATCGAAAGAAACCATGAATCAATACTACAGTATGGTTACACGTAGTATATGGTACTAGTGATCCGCTACTAAGTAAAAAACACTAATCTTCACTATGAGACTTTGTGCTAAAACATGGCGTTTATTTATGTAGGTGTGCACGGTGCAAATTAGAGAATGTAAACATACAAAACAAAGGAATAGACTGGAGTTCGGATAAAAATATGTATTGGAGACATGACGTTGAGCGGTTTGAGGCACTAAAAGTCATACTCCATGGAAACGCTGAATTTGAAGCTGCTGATGTTACGCTTGAGGTTAAGACATTAAATAGTCACGTACTTTCTCAAATGCATTAAGATGTTCATGACTAAATACTTTACATCTTTCGTCCTTGATGCAGGGAAATCATGTGTTTGACGTCCCGAATGGCTACAAGATGACGGTGGCATCTGGAAACTCGGGTTTAGTTACACGTTTAAATCCTATCGATAAGGAATTTATGGATAGCGGAAGCTGGTTCTGGAAGTACATGTTAAAGGACAACCATATTCAATTGGAAATGGTGGAGCTATAGAGGCATAATCATCTTGTTTAATTTACCTTTTGCGAATCATCGTTCACAGAAGATCCGACAGAAGTTAAACCCCCTTCATCCGTGCTATCGTTGTAATCTTATACTATGCTGCAATACGAGCCTAATATGACGAATAGGTCTCGGGTATATTTCCTGTATATTATGTGTAAAGAATAATACCTGTAAATATCACGCTAATATTTTATGTATATATATATAGTGTAAGGTTATTCTCAGAACCAATAAAATGTACAGAACTGCGAGAACCACCTTTTATTCTTAATAATGCATATGTATTTTCTTCGTAATGTTTAAATTATACGTTTAATAATTGTTTTATTGGTTATAAATCAAAGTATGATAAGCGATATGAAGAGTGCACATGTGTTTTTATATTATCCATCCAGAAGGTAGTTATGATACAGACGAAACAAAACACATGTGCATGGTCCTTTAATACATGTATCTAATGACCTAACACGATGAGAATCCATGCACGTCTATATTGTGAACTAACACGATAAAAATACATGTGCATTTTAAGAGTAAAAAGACGGTTCTCGCAGTTCTGTACATTTATTTGGCTCTGAAAAGAACCTCACCCTATATATATATATATATATATATATATATATATATATATATATATATATATATATATATATATATATATATATATATATATATATATATATATATATATATATATATATATATATATATATATATATATATATATATATATATATATATATATATATATATATATATATATATATATATATATATATATATATATATATATATAGGGGAGAGATCAAATAAAAAGACTTTTTTTAGTGAGAAGGATAAGAAGGATTTTCAGCCATTGATTTAAAATCAATGGATGAGATTAAATCAAAATCCTAACTAACTAACTAACTAACCATCTAAACGTGTTTTTTTTAAAGTTCTTCAAAAATTATGAAAAAATTCCAGTAGATCGGGTATGTTGGTGCAAAAAAACTTTTGTGAAAAAAGTTTTTTAAATTTGAAGTTTTTTACGCTTTTTTAATGCACAAAAACGGAATTTTGATGCACAAAAACGTTTTCTTTTACGTTTTTTTAGGTTTTTTGTGCATCAAGAATTCATTTTTATGCCCAACTTCTTTTGACTTTTTGCTTTAAAATATGATTCCGCATCAAACTATAATAAATTGAAAATTTTTTGAATGAAAAAATTTTGTACACCAAAATTCACGTGTTTGTGCATCAAATTTTGTTTTTTGTGCATCAGAAAAACGTAAAAAACTCAAAATTAAAAAACGTTTATTCACAACTTTTTTAGGCACCAACAAATCTGACCATTTGGAATTTTTTCAGAATTTTTTGAAGACTTTTTTAAAATCGTGTTTTGGTGGTTAGTTAGTTAGTTAGTTAGTTAGTTAGGAATATGGATTGATCTTATCCATTGATTTTAAATGATTGGCTAAAAATCCTTCTTATCCTTCTCACCAAAAAAAGTCTTTATTTTATATATATATATATATATATATATATATATATATATATATATATATATATATATATATATATATATATATATATATATATATATATATATATATATATATATATATATATGTATTGTTCCGGGGAACGATTATATGCTACCTCTGCCTTTTTTTATCTACGTAAAGGAGTCTTGAGTAAACGATTACATGTTTTATACTCGATTTGCAATGGATCGATCTGTGTGTACCTTATGGTTTTGATGCTTTAGATGGACAATTTATCTAGTTAAGTTCAAGTTCCAAGTTCAAGTGTACTACTGAATGTTTGGGTCCGTCCGGTAAGCCGAATCCCACTGAAGTTTGTAACTTCGCACCAGAAAACATCATTCTCGTATCTTTTTGGCTTGCTGTTTGGACATGGAAAGATCATCCTTAGATTCTCAAAGGCTAAAAAAAGTCCAAACATGTCACATTATACATATGCTAAAACAAAGAATATGTTCGATCTAGATATCCGATAATGGCAATCAATGAATATGTTCGATCTAGGTATCTGATAATGACATGCACGTAATGTTAGTTCATACCAGAATCCGCAATATAAGTTATTCTGTCCATGTTCCATGTTACTAAAAGTGGATACTTATTCCGAAATGAAAAATATGCATGGTAACTATGTCAACATAATGGATACTAGAAGTGCATCCGTGTATAGCGACGAAATTGCCAAGCTGCACATAGTTAACGATATAGTAATTTACTCGATAGTCGAACTCATGACCCGTTAACTCGATCGAGTTAATCCGATGCTCGAACAAATAACTCACGGTAAGTTGACCGGGTTGTGTGGCCCATTGACATTGACTAATACACTAGTTTCCTATTTCAGCATTTCGTTTAATTTAAATATAGAAATGTTAGAATTTTCCTATATAAGTGATTCTGTCCATGTGGACATGCACTAAAAGTGGATTCTTCTTTGAAATGAAATTTATGCATGGTAAACATGTCAACATAATCGATATACAACATCTTGTAACAGAAAAAAAAAACTAGAATAAGAATAACTACTTTTTTTTTATCTTTTCTGTTTGTTAATAACTATTTTAAAACTCATTTGGGAGAGATATTACCCATCAAGATACCGAACAAACACCTACGAAAGATTAGTCTACTCGTCCTAAAGACGGTGAGAACTCCTCGTAGTAGACTATGAAAATAAATAAATAAATAACTATTTTAAAAACTTTTGATATTATAAACGTACATTCATTATAAACTTTTGCAACTCCATAAAATATTTTATATATAACCAAATACATCAAATCTATTAATTCATTAATAAGTTAAAAAATTACTATTTCTATCATATAATATGTGTTTGTTTGAAATTTTTAGTTTTTTATCTAACTTTGATTATTATATAGTATGTTTTTATTTGTGTTTTATAATATTTGATAAAAATTATATTAATGAATATACTTTTAGAAAATAAACCTATTCATATAATTTTTATCAATTATTACAAAAGACAAATACAAATATTTATACTCAAATTTCATTAACATAATTTTTTAAAATTTTACGTGAACGTTTATTATGAAACGAAAATAGAAAGAAATTTTCATGTCAAATAAACATGAAATAAATGTCCACTAATATTGAAAGGAAAAAAATTCTTCATTTTCTTAAGGAAGAATAGACAAATAAGTTACTAAAGTTTGTTTAAATGTTCACCTAAGTTACTAAAGTATTTTTTGTTACAAATCAGTTACTTATGTTTGGTTTACCTGTTATATAAGTTACTCTTTTAATTGCAAACTTTTGTTACCGGTAACTGAGTGACGTGGCATATAATATGAATGGGTTAATACACAAAAAAATGTTATCAAACTTTGCCAAAATGTTCACCTAGGTTATTAAAAAATTTTTTGTTATAAATAGATTACTAAAGATAAGGTAACCGGTTAAATAAGTTACCATGTATGTTTTAACCTTTTGCACTAGGTAAGTGTCGACGTGAAATTGCTTTTTCTTAAAGAGTAATTATCTTTTATTTTTAAATTATGTGTATCCTAATAACGCATGATTCAAGGAAAATGATCATAACAAACCATCTTCTCCTAAGCTATCTTCAAATTCTTTCATTTTCCTTTTTCATTAAGACATGATGAGAAACTATCTGGATTTGAGTTATTGTTGTTGGCAGAAGACACATATATTGTCTAACTTAAGGATGAGGTTGCATCCTTCAAATCAACAGCCTGATTCAAAGCCCATCCACCTATGGTGGTGAAGACTTGAGACAGTGGATGTCGAGGTTTTTGATTAGGTTGACGAAGGAAGAAGGGTGAGTGTGTGTCGGATGAATGGATGACGGTGTTGTAGTGGTGAATCGGTTACGATGGTTGGAGGTTGTGGTGGTGCTGGTGAGAGTGCCATCAATCTTTTTTTATGGTAGCATTTTTTTTCTTTAGATCCAGTGGGTGGTGAAGGCTTGAGAACTGGTGGTGGTGGCCGTTGTGCTGATGAACAGACATTGAGGAGTCAACAACATTCTTGTTTGAGGTGGTACCCTCAAAGTGCTGACGTAGCAAGAACAACAGGTTACCAACAGGTTGTCCACCCTCGGAGTAACCCAACTGTAACTTTTTAAAACTTTAGTAACCCAAATAATTAACCTATATATTTGAATAACCTTTCTAATAAAAAAAACTTTAGTAAGTTAAGTGAACATTTTGACAAACTTAAGTGACATTTTTATGTATTAACCCTTTTCTTAAACATTTTTATAAAACCGTCATGATACATGCCCTAATTAGAATTGGTCCAATGATTGATACACGTCATTTTCTTAAGGCTAATGATTGATACACGTCAATGGATGCATTATTCAGTGGTAAACATATTTATGTCCTAATTTGAATACTTTGTAAAGTAACATGTGCAAACTTAGGCTACGATTGAAACACGTCAATCAATGCATTCTTCAGTGGTAGCATAATTATGTTGCTCGCAGAAATTAAATCCATGACTTTAGAGAAATGGACATTATACATGGCGATAAATCCACGCCATTCTAACATGGAAGGGCAAACGACGTCACCATTTCGGTCGTATCACCTCGGCCCTTCGACGCCATTTCCCAAGACATTGTATTCGCGACGGGTGAAAATAAGAAACCCTAAAAAATTTAGGCTTTTTTTTGTGCATTGTATCCCAGAAAGAGTGTTTTTGCTTGAGTGATATGGTGTAATAGGGAATAATACTAAGGTATGAATTCACTATGGGTTTGGGTTAAAAAAAAGTAGAAAAAAGAAAATATATGATAATGTAAACTTTTATATGTATAAGATGTTTATGGTGTCAATTACACCTAATCATGTGTGAGATCTTTGTATTTATAATCACTAGGGTCTTTGCCTGCGCTTCGTCGCGACGCATGGAGGCCGCTGTTGCAAGGGTTTTATTCTATTTTCGTACACCATTTGTCGTTTGGGGTGTGGATAAGTTGGTGGGCAATATTATTGTTACAGAAGGTAATTTAGCTATTATATCAAACACAAAAGATACACACGTGGGTGTTAATGTTTGTTACAGCTGCGCAGCATGCCCAGTAGTTAGCCATACAATAGATAGATTATAGAAGTCTGCATAATAAGTGTTTTTCACAAAAGAGCATTGAGTCCGGTCGATGGTCTATGGTTTTTTTTCTTTCTTTGATGGCTGTTCTAAGTCTGTGAAGAGAGCTCTTTTAGAGGGGCCTGTTTTCGCTGAACGTTCGGCCGTCTTGAAGCTCTCGACAATTCTAACATGGAAGGGCAAACGACGTCACCATTTCGGTGGTAGCACCTCGGCCCTTCGACGCTATTTCCCGAGCCATTGTATTCGCGACGGGTGAAAATAAGAAACCCTAAAAAACTTAGTTTTTTAATTGTGCATTGTATCCCAGAAAGAGTGTTTTTGCTTGAGTGATATGGTGTAATAATAGGGAATACTAAAGTGATGACAATGTAGCAAAATGATTTGGCGTTGGAACCATAGATAATGTCACAATAAATGAAGAAAATCTTGTAGGGTTTAATCCCTACAACCCTGGTTAACTAGATGCGGAAAATTCGATCAGAGAACACACACAGATGAATCGACAAAAAAACCCACAAGGTAAATATCCCTAACCGAATCTCGATTATAATTGAAAGAATGACGTGTTTGGTTCGTTCCCCCTCACCTCCTTTTATAGAGATGAGGGGGAACCGACTATTACAAATCCTACGGGTCGGGTTGGGCTTAGACATAGCCAACCGACTTTTATTCATAGCTATTAGGAAAGTAGGCTATTCGACACTATCCCTAGACACGACGTAGGAGATATAAAGACTAAACATAACAAATCTATTTGCTACGACGAACCATTGATCATAGATTTTATACCTACGTTGTAATAAATTTAATGCTAAAGATGGAAAGTTGAGTAGGAAGAGCCTACGGCGTAGATGGATTATAGGTCTACGCCGTAATCGACATATATGGCTAAAAATGGCAATGACGTGCATGAAGAATGGGATAGAACGGATATTGAAGTACCTACGGCGTGGACGGATGTTGTAACATCCTACGCCATAGACAACACATAATTTATTAAAAATTACACGTTCAGCTAAAATGAAGAACATACGGCGTAGGTTGATTGTAATATTCTTTTGCAGTAGAGCAAGCATTAACCGTTGAGTAAATATTATCCCCAATCCTACTTAAAATCAAGTAGAATGCTTCCTTCTCTGCATCAATCCAAGCACGTTTCACACTACAGGCATAATATATTTTGGAAAAATATGTCGCGATGATGAACCCTACGGCGTAGATGGGTTAACCTACGCCGTAGATGGTTATATTTCGAGAAATAAAATATGTTTAATACTTATATAATTTATGTTATTCCTATTGTGCTATAAATAGAAAGGGAAGGAACATATGCCTTAATCATTGTGGATACTATTGGGCTAGTACACACTACTCTATATATATAACAAACATATAACTCTAAGGTTGTGTATTTTCATTTCTTGTTACTAAACACCCTCTTTTCTCCCTCGGCGTGTCGTCACCTCAGCGTTACATCAGCACCATGGCCAACTAGAAACCCGGAGAAAACGGAGTTTCTAGTAAGACGAAAAAGCTCACAGACTTTGATCCACCAAAAGCACCTAAGAGGAACAAGTATGCTTTTGCTTGTGCTATCTTGGCTTCCATGACTTCCGTCCTGCTTGGTTATGGTAATCTAGCTACTCGATTTCTTCATTTCCGCTTGTTTTGAAGTTATAAAATCTTCCTAGAGTCGCAAAACACGTAACTAAAGCATTGTACTAACTCGCCGTTCTAAAAGAAAAATACGTTTGATGCCTTTAGAATTATATTTTCGTAAAATGCTGATAACCGACGATATTATGACAGATCTTGGTGTAATGAGTGGGGCACAGCTCTACATACAAAGAGATCTTGGTTGTAGCGAAACTCAAATCGAGATACTTGTGGGTATTCTTAACTTATACTCATTACTCGGGTCAGCAGCAGCTGGAAGAACATCAGACTGGATTGGTCGACGTTACACGATTGTTTTAGCAGGAGTTGTATTCTTTTCTGGTGCAATCTTAATGGGGTTTGCTCCAAACTATGCTTTTCTTATGTTTGGTCGTTTTGTTGCTGGTATTGGCGTTGGATATGCACTTATGATTGCTCCGGTCTATACGGCTGAAGTCTCACCAGCTTCTGCTCGTGGCTTTTTGACGTCGTTTCCTGAAGTCTTTATAAATGCTGGTAAGGATCTCTGTATATCCACAAAAGTTACCACGTTAACGCATTTGAGAATACTTTTTCGGATAATTGGTCTTTGTTTACAGGAGTATTGCTTGGTTATGTATCAAACTATGCGTTCTCAAAGCTTCCGGTTCACTTAGGATGGCGATTCATGCTAGGAATAGGAGCCATCCCTTCGATATTCCTAGCTATAGGTGTCCTAGCCATGCCTGAGTCACCTCGTTGGCTTGTCCTGCAAGGTCGACTAGGTGATGCCAAAATTGTCCTTGATAAAACATCTGATAGCTTAGAAGAATCTAAGCTTCGGTTAGCAGACATCAAGGAAGCTGCTGGCATACCTGAAGACTGCAACGACGATATTGTCCAAGTGTCAAAAGATAACCAAGGTGAGGGCATATGGAAGGAGTTGCTCATCCATCCAACACCCACAGTTCGTCATATTTTGATCGCAGCCGTTAGTATTCATTTCTTCCAACAAGCAAGTGGAATAGAAGCTGTTGTTAATTATAGCCCGAGAATTTTTGAAAAGGCTGGGATTGTTAAGGACACACCAAAGCTACTAGCAACCATAGCCGTTGGTGTGGTAAAAACTGTCTTTATTCTAGTGGCGACGTTTTTTCTAGACAAGGTTGGACGTCGACCACTTCTATTATCTAGTGTAGCTGGTATGATCGTATCGTTAATGGGCCTCGGGATCGGGCTGACTATCATAGACCATGCTGATCATAAGATAGAATGGGCTATAGCGCTTTGCATCGCCACAATTTTATCTTTTGTGGCCTTCTTTTCGATTGGGATTGGCCCGATCACTTGGGTGTACAGCTCAGAGATTTTTCCACTGAGGTTGCGGGCTCAAGGGTGTAGTATGAGTGTGGCAACGAATAGAATTGTGAGTGGGGTGATTGGAATGACATTTATATCCCTATACAACGCGATTACCATTGCCGGGGTCTTCTTTTTATTTACGGGTGTAGCAATTGTCGGGTTCGTGTTCATTTATACCCTGTACCCCGAGACACGAGGTAAAAACCTTGAAGAAGTTGAGGAAGTGTTTGGGACTTTCTTTAGGTGGAGAACAAGACAGGCAGAATTGGATAGGGCAAAAGAGGCTGAAATGGTATCAAAGAAGGCCCAAAACTAATATGTAGTACTTTTTTCGAGGCTATTCCGGTCAATTACTTATCGGGTCACGTACAAGTATTGGTGAATAAATATGGCTCAATCCCCGGCTTGTGGTTTGGGTCCATTAAGGTTTTCAGATACGACACTCCATATACGTTGCAACAATATTAGCCTAATGCAACTGTCGAAATATGGGTATTTGCAACCAGTGGCGGTCCTGCATAGGGGTAGTGTGGGTAGCTGCCCGCAAACCTTATCTAACTATAACTACGTAATAAAGATAAAATCCGTTGTAGATGATAAAATCCGTTATGCGGCCTTTTACCTTTCTTATAGACCGATGTTTGATTCTTGCGTGTTTTTATTCATGTATACCTTCTCGTGCAAGAGTTTCCTCGTGTTGTCTTCTAAGATGCATCACAAGAGCTCTAATGCGTCACCAGGTGGAAGTACTCATCTGTTATACCCAAGTTTGTTAGCTTCACTTCAGGAGCCTCTCCGTTTTCTGTACACGACAATCAGTCTCGGCGTTAAATGTAAACAATCCTAAATTTACATTTTTACTTATGATTTCACCATGTTGGAGAAAAGCTCTAATACTTGTTCTCCGTCCGTGATCATGTTGTGCCAAGGAGCGCAGCTATCGCTGTGTTCCATAATATCGTGTTATGTTTTCTCATTCAAAGCTTTGAGTCCAGCTTTTACAAGATCGTCTAATTCACCCCGTTAGAAGTTTTGATCTTCAGTACAAAATTATATGGAATCATATACCTAAGTTAAATTTTGTTCATACTAATCATTATAATTACAAAATTGTGATAGCACTACTATATATGTTATGTATAGTCACAATCGTTACTACCACTACTACAGTGCTACCACATTGTTGCAATATACAGGTTTTTCGACCACATTTCGTGCAAGAACTAAGATCATGGAACATCATTATCACCTATAACAATATCTCATATGCATAATCTTCTATTGTTATTTACGTCACGATGTTATCGTGTAACCACTTTCCCATCGACCGTGTATTCCTTCACTCGGATAAAGAAAATCAAGGTCTACAACCTAACACAGTAACAGTCATGGTGCAATATCTTTTGTCAAGCATCACAAAGATTTGTAATCTTAAGTCTACTACGAAAGAATATATTTACAATACTAATCGTACCTGATCAGAGAATCCTGCGTTTGTCGACAAACAACACCCCAACAACTACCGGCAGTAGTCATTGAAGTAACGTGAAATCCTTCTTTCCATTTCTTGCTGATCCACTTAAATGGAAACAATGCACTAACTTTATAGGATTGTTGAATCTACATGTTGCACCAGTTAGATATATAAACCCAAATTGACCCAGTATCTAACCTATAGACATAACAACCAAAGAGCTTCCATTTCATTAGCTGCGCCGATTATCCTAAAACCAACAAGGTATAAGGCCGAGTAGCTTCTAATCACCGATTAGTCGATTACTATGCCTTTTTTCAACATTGGTTGTATTCATTTGCAGATATGAACAAACTAACCAGACTCTCAATCTTCTCTTTCTTAGGTTGTTGAACTCTACATAACTCCGAGACTATATTAGAAAAGTTCTAATCTATATTGATATACACATCGAGATGACCACTTACGCAGCGTTTGGATGAGCTTATTCAGCCGGCTTATGAGCTTATCTGATTTTGGAAAAGTCAATTAGCTCATCAACATCAGTTTATTAACTTAAGCTAATAATCTCAAGTATATAAGCTCTAAAAAATGAACTTGTTGACTTTTCTGAAATCATATCAGAACATAAGCAATTAGTAGCACAATGGTAGAAGCTTGTGGTTATATTTTTTGGCAAATATTGTGATCGGGCCCAATAAGCAATAATTTCCAGAACAAGATCACCAGGCCCGGCTTGAACGAGCCCAGCAACAATTTATGCAGAGTATGCAACAGAGCAAGGAGGTATATATATCCAGATGTTATAAAGAAGGCATTTAGTGCTACCAAGGAGAAATTTTCAGTTCTTTAAGCACTAACTGCCAGTTAGACCGCAGATTGCATCGGTTGGGTCATGTTGTCTTGTTGGTTCTACTTCTAATGATGAATTACGTGTTGCTAACCTTGGGGGACTAGCGAGTAGTTCTTGGTCAAAAAGTTTCTGTTGGTGGAAAGCCTAGAGTGGTTGCAGAGCGTTTGTCAAGAGATCATAATGTTAGTTTGTGCTATTATGTTTGATTCTGGATCATATCAAATAGCGTCCAGACCAGGATTTGACCCTCGAGTCCTTATAATGATCCAATGTGAGTCCTATTTCCCGTTAAAAGAGCTTATAAGTCATGAGGAATCATCTTCAAATTAGCCAAGAGATATATGGCTGTATGTCCTTTATGATGTTGTACACACTACAAACCGAGCTGTTCGCAAATGCTTTTAAATGTGGCATCTTATTCTCAGTTTATCTGTCACTTCCCTAATGACAGTACTTTTTTAGAAGCATCCTGGTAGCAACTCTTGGTCTAAATCACATGTTCTCTCTGGGCCATCATCTCGTGCAGTGGACGTTACTGTAACAAGTATTCCGTGCATGAAGATTTTGATCATCAACATGTCATGACTCGATATTCCAGTGATGATGTGTTTTTCTACCTTATCCTCGTCTTTATAACTCGTGTTGCTTTTAAGATAGAGACTTGCGGTTCTCTCATGTACATTTCTGCGATAGTAATCTATCTTGATACGAGAAGGCGTCTAAGCACAGCAAGCTAGGCTTCACTACTGCCCCTGTTGATATCCTTTCTCACAACGAAGATAAAGTTGTGGAAAATCCGCTTTTGTTGACGTACTAAGAAAGCTGATATCAGATGATTACAAGAGTGCTAGGATCGTGATGATATGACACAAAGTGTCGTGAACGTATTCTGTACCACGATCTTCAAAACCAGCTTTTTTGAAGTACTAACAACATATTCCTTTGTTTTTTGGTTCATGACTTCAGGTTTTTGTGTACATGGTTTTCAAATAGTCAAATGAGATCTTAAGCGTAACAAGTTCTCTCTACGTGCTGGTTACTAATTGCTTTTCATAGTTTATCATTTCGTAATAAACTTATATAAGCCCACAAAACTCAAAATAAGCCGGAAAATTGAGTTATGAAATATAAGCCGAAATCAAATAAGCTCATAAGCCCACGTATAAGCTGAAACAAACACCCCCTTAGTTGGTCTATTCCATATTTTTTTTCTCACTGTCTAAGGAACAGCAAATAGATAATGTGATGTGAGTAGATATCAGATACTCCAATAGAAGGAAATAAAGGAAGAAAACTAGAAGAGAAATAAGATAAGAAGTGGGACAATTTTCTGCATATTCATTCAAAACTCCCAAAGCCTCCTTATAAGGAGATGCAACTACATGACAGTTAAGAAAAGATCCTAATTTTACGACACACATGAAAGGTGGTGTACCCCCACTCTTTCCTTTATTCTAGCACACTAAAATTGAAAAGTCCAACATTTGAAAAAGTCTGAACATTCGAAGAAAGATACGTTGCATGACTTGCATGAGATTACGTTGGCACATAACAATCCATCCCACTCACAGTCGCCTTGTCCTCAAGGCGAAAATCAGGATAAGCGCGAACGAAACGCCACTTAGTCTCCCAAGTTGCATCCTCTCGTGGTCGACCCTTCCACTTGACCAGTAACTCCGTTTTGGGTCGATACTTATCCTTCCGGACTATCCTTTCCTCGAGAATTTCTTCTGGCTGCATGAGTGTCGGCGAGACCACTGGTTCATCTTGTGTGACTTGAATCCCCTCTGGGGCAGCTCCCACAAAACGTCTTAGTAAACTCACATGAAACACATCATGTATAAGAGAGCCTGGCGGTAACTCTACCCTATATGCAACCGGTCCAACGCGGTTCAAGATTTTGTAAGGTCCAAAGAAACGAGGGGCAAGCTTTGCTGAGTAACGACTTACCACACTCGACTGACGGTACGGCTGGAGCTTAATGTAAACCAAATCACCCACGTTGAATTCCAACTCGCGGCGATGACGATCGGCATTTACTTTCATACGGTTCTGAGAGACTTGAAGGTTATTTTTTAGGTGCCTTAAAACTTCTTCTCTGTCACATAGATACTCATCGATTTCTTGGACCTTAGTAGTACCACGAATATACGGCACCAACTTAGGAGGCAAACGACCATACACAACTTGGAAAGGCATCATCTTTGTAGAAGTATGTATTGAAGTGTTGTAACTATACTCTGCCCAGGGTAACCATTCAGTCCACTTCTTCGGTTTATCACCCGTGAAACATCGCAAGTATTGCTCTAAGGTCCGGTTAACGACTTCTGTTTGGCCATCCGACTGAGGATGATAACTAGAGCTCATGCACAAGACTGTTCCCTGTAACTTAAAAAGTGATTGCCAGAAAGAACTGATGAAAACTTTGTCACGGTCGCTAACCACAGTCGAAGGAAACCCATGTAACCGCACAATAGAATTCACGAATTCTCTAGCCACTGTCACTGCCGTAAACGGATGTCGGAGGGGAATAAAATGTGCATATTTCGACAATCGATCTACTACCACCATAATTACCGAAAACCCATTAGAATTCGGTAGACCCTCAATGAAATCCATACTTATATCTTCCCATACCCGCTCAGGAATGGGTAACGGCTGTAATAACCCAGCCGGTTGCATGCTATCCGACTTGAACCGTTGACAAATTTGACATTCCCTTAGATATTTCTTTACCGAAGCTTTCAACCCAACCCACCAAAAATTAGTTCTTATCTTGGCGAGTGTTTTATGTAGACCGAAATGGCCTCCTTCTGGTGATGAGTGTCCTAATTCTAAAATGGTAGGCAACACTGCGGAGGAAGGGCTTAATAGAACTGCCCCACCACGAAACCAAACACCATCCCTGTATATGACCCTCCTACGGGAACTTGCATGCAATGAGGTGGATAATTTACTATAATAAGGATCAGTAGTTACCTCTCTTTGAATTTCCGACCATAAGGTGGTGAATGGATGCGAAAAAGCCATAAACTGGAACTCAGGACATCGAGAGAGGGCGTCAGCTCCTCGATTAGTAGCTCCCTTCTTATACTCAATTTTGTAGTCATACCCCAAGAGCTTCGACAGCCATCTTGTTTGCGCCGGAGTGGAAATCCGTTGCTCTAGCAGATACTTTAAACTCATGTGATCAGTTTTAACCACAAATGCACGACCCAACAAGTAAGGGCGCCACTTACGAACCGCCTTAACAAGCGCAAGCATTTCTTTTTCATATGTAGACCATGATAACATTGTACCCTTCAAAGGGGCACTAAAATAAGCAAGTGGTTTTCCATTTTGAGTTAGCACAGCTCCGATGCCCACCCCACTCGCGTCACACTCAATAGTGAAAGGCTTTGACCAATCCGGTAGCCCTAAAGTCGGTGTTGTGGTGAGGGCTGTTTTCAATAATTCGAAAGCCTTATTGGCAGTCTCGTCCCAAACAAAAGGTCCCTTCCCAACCAATTTATGTAACGGTGCAGCAATACTCCCAAACCCCTTAATGAATTTCCGATAGTAACCCGCAAGCCCCAAAAAACCTCGTACCCCTTTTACATTAGTAGGAACAGGCCAAGATAATACCGCATCAACCTTAGCCGCTTCGACGGAAACACCATCAGAATTTATCACATGGCCTAAATAATTCACTTGTGTAACCCCAAAGCAACATTTAGAGGCCTTAACAAATAGGTTATTAGCTTTGAGAATTCCCAGAACCTCCCTAACATGTGCTACATGCTCATCAATTGACTTGGAATAAATTAATATGTCATCGAAAAACACTAATATAAACTTACGAAGATATTGCCTGAAAAGGTCGTTCATTAGACCTTGGAAAGTAGCCGGAGCGTTGGTGAGTCCAAACGGCATAACGACAAATTCATAATGCCCCTCATGCGTGCGAAAAGCCGTCTTGTGAATGTCTTCCTCTCTTACTCGTATTTGGTGATAGCCCGACCGAAGATCCAGTTTAGAGAAAACCTTCGCCCCATAAAGCTCATCGAGAAGTTCATCGATTACTGGGATAGGATATTTATCCTTAACCGTAATATCATTCAACGCGCGATAGTCGACGCAAAACCTCCAAGTACCATCCGATTTTTTAACAAGCAAGACTGGTGAGGAAAAAGGGCTGTGACTAGGTCGAATCAAACCTTGCTGAAGTAACTCTCGAACTTGCTTTTCAATCTCTGTTTTTTGATAATAAGGTTGTCGATATGGACGAGAACTAACGGGTCGGGAACCGGATAACAATGGAATGGTGTGGTCTTGGGAACGCTTTGGGGGTAACCCATTAGGCTCCTGAAAAATGTCTGCAAACTCGAACAAGACCGACTGGACTGTTGGGCAAGGTGTATGATCAGGTAATGGGTTATCAATAATTGGCCTAATGTGGAGGAGCATAGCTGTTCCATTAAGCCCCATGCATTCATGAGACTTTAGGGCCGTCAACTCAGACCTTTTCAACCCTTGTAGTATGTGAGATGAGCCAGCTAAGCGGAACCCAAGGGTGAGTTTGTCGAAATCAATTTCGATCGGCCCTAAGGTTTTTAACCATTGGACTCCGAGCACAATCGGACAAGCCGCGACGGGTAAAACAAAAAAATCCGTGGCGATTGTATAACCTTGAATGATAATTGTGAGATCCTTGACCCTACCTGTACAAACCAACTTCTCACGATTGCCTACCACCACTTCGAAATGAACATCATGATCCACAAGTAGACCAAATCGATCCACCCATGCTTGATCGATAAAGTTGTGGGTACTTCCTCCATCCACCAATACCACGACATCTTTATTCTTGATCCGACCCGGTAAGCGTAGAGTTTGTGGTAAGATGGTACCTGATATCGCATGAAACGAGATTTCAGCTGGTGTCTCGTCAGTTTGGTGTACCAATGATTCCTCATGTTGCTCCCCTTCAACTTCCTGGATATCACAGATCATAAATAATTGAGGTTTGCTACACTTATGTCCTGGTGTATAGCGTTCATCACAATAATAGCAAAGCCCCTTCTCGCGTCTCGCGCGGGCTTCGGTGTTGGACAAGCGACGTATGGGCGTAGGAGCAGGTAGTGCCAATGGTTGGGCAGGAGCTGGACCGAGTAAACCCGGGCTGGAAGAACTTCTTACTGTGTTATTATACGCCGATGATCTTGACCCCGAAGAAAACCTCCGTTGCAGGTTGAGTTTCTCTTCCACAACACGCGCAACTCCTATTGCATCAACCAACTGACGTGGGTTTTTGAGTTTGACCTCTAGTCGGATTTCTTCTTTCAGTCCTCCAATAAAGCAACCCACCAGAAATGATTCTGGTAAGCCATCGACTCGGTTCGATAGTCGCTCAAAAGCTTCTTGATAGGCAGCGACCGTTGTTACTTGTTTGAGACGATGAAGGGCTTCCGAAGCATCTTCATAATCAGTCGGGCCAAACCGGGTAAGTAGTGCCTTTGTAAATTCCTCCCATGTTAACGGTCCTCTGGTTTTCGTATGCCAACGATGCCATTGAAGAGCAATGCCGTCTAAGTGAAATGATGCCAACTGCACTTGGTCTTCCACCGCCACCTTTTGAAAGTCGAAGTATTGCTCGGCTTGGTATATCCACCCCGTAGGATCGTCACCACTATACCGGGGAAAATGGAGCTTCAAGTAGGGTTTCACTTCACTTCCTGTAACAACCATTGGTCCGCCTTTGAAACCCGAAGAACTGGACGGAATACTCTCTTTAAGAGATTGCACCTCCAACATTAAACGTTCCATCATATTAGTAAACTTCTCAAAATTATCATGTGTCTCCTGTTGGAATTGCTCAAGCGACTTTTTACGAGTGTCCATTGGATCACGGCCTCTCTGATACCACTGATGTGAGTAGATATCAGATACTCCAATAGAAGGAAATAAAGGAAGAAAACTAGAAGAGAAATAAGATAAGAAGTGGGACAATTTTCTGCATATTCATTCAAAACTCCCAAAGCCTCCTTATAAGGAGATGCAACTACATGACAGTTAAGAAAAGATCCTAATTTTACGACACACATGAAAGGTGGTGTACCCCCACTCTTTCCTTTATTCTAGCACACTAAAATTGAAAAGTCCAACATTTGAAAAAGTCTGAACATTCGAAGAAAGATACGTTGCATGACTTGCATGAGATTACGTTGGCACATAACATAATGGTTCTGGGCAGTTGGCACTCTCGTGTTAATATCAGATTGTATAACTCAGATTTCGTAAACACACGTAAACTTCCGCAGTGAATGATTGAGCTTGATTGCTTCTAGTCGTTCACGACTCAATCAGGTTGTCAAAACTTACAAGAGATTTGTGTTGGTTTGATTAGCTCAATCTCACGCGCAAGTTCAGAGGAGATCCTCTTTTACTTTGTAACCAGTACTTGATAGTGGTCGCAACTCAGAAGAATATAGCTTAGTGCACAATGCACCAGCTTCCTACTTGAGACCGATCACTGGAGGCATATAGTCTCTCTATACCGACATCTAGATTATGCTTACTCTAACACCATCGACCCGATTCTAGCAGAGTGATTGCTAACCTTAATATCGGCAAGCAGAGCATCAAGTTACATAATTCATTTCTTAATCCTTAATATGTACGAAACAAACACTAGCTTATTTAACCAAAATGACTGAAACAAACTCATAAGACATAAGCTACATAAGTCCAATAATCAAAAACTTTATTCATTATCGTACAAACACGACGATATCACATCCTAAAACATCAAAGCATCAAACGCACAAGAAAACATAATCAACAACCTAAGGAACAATCTTGGACGCCTTAATCTTATGAACCCAAGAGATCAAAGAAGACTTAGAATTCCTAAACCCGAAGAACCCATGTTCTTTACTCTTGTTATTCATAGTATCCAACATACACTCGCCACCAAGTACCAAATCGACAAACCACCAAAGACCAACGTCTTCCAATTTCGTGACAACCAATCCTTTCTCCCGCACAATCTCATCCCAAACACCCGCTTTACCCTTCATCCTCTCGACCATACTCATCTTCCCAACACTCTCATCAAACCCGCCATTCTCAACCTCAAATTCCTCACTCAACACTTTCCAGAAATGCTTCCATTTAAACACGTCACCATTGCTAATATTAAACGCTTCATTTTTAGCATTCACGTCAACCGCAGCCCAAATATGATGTTCAGCAATCAAATCCGCATCAGAAGAATGAGCATAATTCTCCCACGCTTCCTTAGCACCAGGAAACTTAAACGGCACCCCTTCGTGCTTACAAATCGCCGCGTAAACACATAACGAACCTAGTATATTCATCATACTATACGGCGAAAACCCGAATATAGTCCCGGGCCTATGAACAGACCAAGTTAAACCTTCCTTTTGCTTAACCCCCTCAAACAATATATCCTCCAAAGTATAATAAAAATTCGGCACGTCTAGCCTAGGCAACTCCTCATGAAAAGGCGGCTCATGAGCCACCTTTTCGCCCCCGTAAAGCTCAAACGGGCCCTGATAATGTTTCTGGCCCGTTTGCAGCGAAACATGTTCCAACTTTCCACAATTAGGAATAACCGCGTCCAAAACATTCTTAAACATTGTCCCATTAATCTCAATATTGTCTTTCTCATTACTCTTATTAGCCCACGTGACGTAAAACAAATGAGTAACATCGTTAAGGTTGGACAACTTGTTTAACGTTTGTTCCTTGTCGGATATATCACACTGGATATATTCGATAGGGTGATCCGCGTTCCAGTTGGGCCGTGGGCGACGGGCCACGCCGTACACCTTCCACGGGCCACCCGGGGTGTCCGAAAGTGGAAGGATCTCGGCGAGGCTGTTGCCCACGATGCCCGTGACGCCTATTATTAAGGCCACACTTGGTGGGCCCCCGTTTTCTTCGCCTAGCTTTTTCTGTTACAAATAAAAAAAATTGAGTTAATAAACATATTTGTTAGCCGCGCAGCTTGTTGCTCGTTTGACAGACATTAAAAATAATTTTAAACAAACAAAAATACAAACATTTATAAAAAAATTATAAAAATATATAAAAAATATAAAAAATTATAAAAAAAAGTTAACATATAAAAAGATTATAAAAAAATTGAGTTAATAAACATATTCGTTAGCAGCACAACTTGTTGCTCGTTTGCCAGACATTAAAAATAATTTTAAACAAACAAAAATACAAACATTTATAAAAAAATTATAAAAATATATAAAAAATATAAAAAATTATAAAAAAAAGTTAACATATAAAAAGATTATAAAAAAATTGAGTTAATAAACATATTCGTTAGCAGCACAACTTGTTGCTCGTTTGCCAGACATTAAAAATAATTTTAAACAAACAAAAATACAAACATTTATAAAAAAAATATAAAAAAATATAAAAAAAATTATAAAAAATAGGTAACATATAAAAAAATTGTAAAAAAATGAGTTAATAAACATATTCGTTAGCAGCGCGACTTGTTGCTCGTTTGCCAGACATTAAAAATAATTTTAAACAAACAAAAATACAAACATTTATAAAAAGGTATAAAAAAATTATAAAAAAAGAAGTAAACATATAAAAAAAGATGAGTTACCTTTGCAGCCCCAATAGCTCCAGCCCACCACCAGCTCATGTTTTTAGCTTGTGTTGAAAATGTTGGATCTGAGAAGAAAATGATGAAAGAAAGTACAATGTGTTTTCTAGACACTTGTCACTTATAAAGAGTAGTAAACCTAACCTTAACCGAACCTGGGTGACAATTTGGGTTAGGTTCAGTGGAAAAGTTTTTATTACTCTCTTCGTTCCATATTAATAGTACATGTTACTAAGAAATATAAATTAAGTTTATTATATTATAATTGAGTGTACAATAAAAAAGTTATAAATTAATTAGTTAAGGTAAAATTGTCTGGTTTTTTTTGTAACCGTAATTTACGACTCATTGGTCGACTAATCTACGGGGTTTGAGCTCACCGTCACACAGACTCAAACCAGGTAAAACCCTCCTTTTTCAGGAGGTTGGTGTGGCCACTTCAAGGTTGTTTGCACCTAGCAGGAATTGAACTTGAGACCTCACACACTTTGGAGTGGTAGACACAAACCTTTTTGCCACTAGGCCACTCTTGAGTGGTTGGTAAAATCGTCTTTGTGTAAAAGGTAAGAGAGAGAAAGCTGAAAAAATTAATGTTTTTATTAAATTATGTGTTTTTTATCAGTGGACTATTATTATGGGACAGAGAGAGTATAATACAATTATTCAAGCACATTATATAGCATTTAATGCAAACAATAATACATATCATTATATTATCTTTCTTTATTAATGTCAAAAAAATTAAGTAATACAACTATTTAAGCATATCATACAACCTTTAACGCAACTTTTCAACACAACTAAATGCTCCCTCCGTCCCTTAATACATGACCACTATTTACTTTTGGAGTCTAATTTTTTCAACTTTAACGTTAAATTATTTTGTTTGTGTTATGTATTATTTGATGTAAAATATATGAATAGATTGAGTTTGAAATGTAGTTTTATTGGTATAATTTTCATCAAGTATTATATAACACAAACAAATTAATTTAAGGTCAAAGTTAAACAAAAATGACTACAAAAGTTAAAGTGGGCATTTATTTATGGACGGAGTGAGTAACATTTATCTAATTCCCTTATAAAGCATTTTAATAGGTTATTAAAGGAATACTTAAAATTTCAAGTTACATTTACTAATGCATTTTGTACAACCAAGACAAGCCTAAAAAACTAAAATAACAAAATTTAACACCTCATTATTAACAACATAATTTAATACTTGTATTAAAACTAATTAATTCATAATAATTACAGTAATACACAATTGAAAATAAAAACAATTAATACTACTTAATAATATATAATTAAAAAAAAAATTCTATCTTATGCCCTAAGGGCACATGATAAGAAAGTAAAAAGTACTTTAAGTCCCACGAAAAAGTACACATGGATTCACATTTTTTGAATTCTTGTGTACTATTATGTGGAACCCCGTGTACTTTTTATATACTTTAGGTGTTCTTATCATGTGCCCTTAGGGCACAAGATATAGAAAACCCTTAAAACAACACATTACTTAAAAGTATAAGTATATATACACATGGTAAAACAACTAAAAACATATATCTACAAAAATGTACGTATGTTGTCTACCTAAAATGACAGTGTATATAGTTTTAAAACCGAACCATGCCAATGGGTTCAACCGAAAACCGGAGTCACCATGGGTCCGGCTAGCCAGTTAAATAAAGTTAGCAAAAACTCAAATGTAGTTTTTCGAGATGTCGTTGTAAGAAAAACGTAAAATTAAAATTAAGTTCTCCGAAAATTATGTTACAGGGTACCCGCCGCCGCAACTTGCGGGTACCCTGCTAGTAGTTTAATAATCAGGTCAAATATGTCGATCTTAATATGTTTACGTGTAACTCAAACTTAACCCATTTAACCTGATCTGTATATATATTGAGTTGACAGATTAAATAGGTTAAGTCATTTTGGTTGACTCATTTAACTTATTTTATACTCCTTCCGTCCTTAATTAAATGTCCACATTTTTTAACGGCGAGTTAGTAGTTAGTGATTCGAGCTTACAGTGGTATCCAATTGGGTAATATGCAAGCCTCGAACCTTCTCCTCTTCTCCTTAAGAGATAAACCCTACTCCTGCTTCTATTTAATTCGGGCTCTGAAAGTTCTTGGTGAGACTCGAACTCGAGACCTCTTCAAGAATAGCTCCCCAAGGTTACCCTTGGTGGCCAACTGAGCTAGCTTATTTGGTTCTTTCGGAGTCATTTTTTGTAAAGTTTGACCTTAAATTATTTTGTTTATGTTATATAATACTTGGTAAAATTTATACTAATGAAAATATATTTAAAACTCAATCCATTTATATAATTTGTATCAAGTATTATCTAACACAAACACGATAATTTAAGGTCAAAGTTGAAAATGGTTAACTTCGAAAGTCAACAGTGGACATTTATTTAAGGACGTAGGGAGTAAACAAGAGTTGGCACATTAACATGTTAAATAGGTTAAACAAGTTGTGTGTCCACATGTTTAACTCATTTAACCGTTTAATATATATGAATAATTTTTATTTTAATGTAAAAAAAACTTAAACGAGTTGACGGGTCGATACACTTACTTTATTTTCAACCCGCGCCTCACATGTTTAATAAACGAGTAGATGGGTCCACACAAACCCGACCTGAAATCTCTTTAATCTAAACACAAACCTGTTAATTTTCGTGTATATTTCAGGTCAGGATTTATGTCGGGTCTGAAATTGCCATTCCTATAGTCCAACCATATGAAATTGTTATTAATCAGATTCTTTAAATAACTGAAGTATATAAATAAACAGAAAATATAAAGATTAAACCCTATAATAGCTAACATTTCGTCATACTCACAATGTCGTAGCGACGGATATTAAGAGTTTGCAAACCATGAAATAAACTTTGTGGAACGGAAAGATGGTATATATCTCCGCTTTGCAACCTCTTTATTGCAGCCACAACATAAAACTTTGTGATTGTTTTGAGCTTATGAGATTTGATGTTAAAAAAGTATTTTCTTTAAAATGGTTTGTATGAATCGGTTATCACGTTCGTGTTGAGAATCAATCAACGTCTTTGGTGTCATGTGCTTAATATGTAAAACTTGTAATTTGTCCTCTCAAGTTTGGCTAGTAGTTTTAAGATAATTTGATGAGTCATAAATTGGCGAGGCAATCGCCATTCAGTTTATTACTGTCGTGACGAAATATTACTTTCTTGAAAGTTTGAACATTTGAAAAGTTGTAAAATTTTAAAGTTTTGCATGAATTTTAATTCTACGTTTTAGAATTTTCTTCAATTTAATTGATAGTATACTAAGTAAACACTCATTATATGTAATATTAGTAACATTTATCGGAGTTCGAGGGCACATACATAATAACATTTACGTGTGTTCGGGTAACCTAGATCCATCGAGCACATTAAATGCGGTAATTAATGCTTATTACTGGGTCAGTTTTGGGCTTTCCTTGATAGACAAATTCTTAAAATGAATATGGTAATTAATACTTCTTTCGTCTCATGTTAGGTGTGCATAATGATATTTTTAAATGTCTTATATTTAAGTTTTAACGTTTGAAAATATAGGGTCCATATTTAAGTTTTTTTTTCTTTTTAACTTTCTGAACTAAATAAGAGTATTATTGTCATTTGTCTGTAAGAATATAACGTTTTTAAAACTTTAGGATTTAACTTAATGGAAACGAAGAAAGATATGGCCTTTGAGAAAGGGTTATGTGTTAGGACCTCTGTAATAGGCATTTGTAATAGGTATGCTAGGAGGTATGTAATTCCTCCTGGTCCTAGTAGTAGTAGGAGCAACACGTGCTCCTGGTCTTTAGAAAGTCAAACATTAATATTTTGAGTAGTTTGTTAAGATATGCATGAGATATGTTAGGAAATGATATGCATATCAGAATTACACGTTTTGGTTTAATGATGTATTAGGGTTTCCTTGTAGTATAAAAGGAACCATTGGCAGAAGGGTTAAACACACCTTCATCAAACATTATTCTAGTTCATATTAATATTAGAAATCCTTAGTAAGGATCAAGTCATTATAGTTATTCTGTTTATTCTTGTTCATAGTATTTGTATTCCGCACTTATAATGTGTGTTTCATCTAGAGTCTTTCTGTGAATAGACTTGTGATTACAGAAGTCGTTCACCATCCTTAACACGCTGCAAGATCCATATCTAGTAGACCCAACAAGTGGTATCAGAGCCTGGGAGAGTCTCTCCACAAGAAGAATCTATTTCTCTTTTTACTAACATCTTTGTTTAATCATGTCTGCCTCTAGTTCTACTGAAACAGGAGATGCAAGCACCTCTAAAACACAGCAACCTCAGCAAATCGTTGCTACTGTTTCCAATACAAATGGAAAATTCCCTCTCTTGAAGAAGGATGAGTATGATAGCTGGGCAATGAAGATGGAATGATGGATCACCAATACTGATCTAGACCTTTGGAAAATTGTTCAGAATGGCAATAGTAAGAAGCTTACCGGAAGAGACAAGAATTGTAATGTCATCCTTCTAGATCCTAAAACTCATGAAGAAATCACAACTGTTTAGAAGGAAATCAAAGCAAAAACTATTTTGCTTCAGTCCCTTCCTGATGATCACATGGGTGATTTTTATCACTTGGGTGATGCTAGAGAGATTTGGAATGGAGCAAAAGCAAGGTTTGGAGGGAATGAGGAATCAAAGAAAATGTGCAGATCCATGCTGAGAGATGAATTCACAGAATTCAAGATCTCTGAAACTAAAGGTATTCATCAAGGGTATGATAGGTTCCAAAAGATACTTAGCCAGTTGAATCAACTCATGTCCAAACCTGACAATGGAGATATCAATGCCAGGTTTCTTAGAGCTTTACATCACTCATGGAATCAGGTAGTCATCTCTCTCAAAGCAAAAGGTGGCCTTGACTATCTTAATTTTGATGACCTGTTTTATAAACTCAAAACCTTTGAGCCTCATGTGAGAGGATACTCAAGTGATTCCTTTTCTACTCCTGCTAACTCTGCTTTTGTGAGTTCCATGGGATCTAGTCTAATGTCTTATGCTAGTATCCCAAGCTATACTATGTCTTCTCAACATACTTCTACTCCTGAACCAAAAGCCAAGACTAGTAGCATGGTAGAAGCTATTCTTCACACTTTTGTTGCTGATGTTGATCCACAACAACAGCTTGCTTTTGATGATTTCAAACAGGTTGATAAACGTGACTTGGATGAAATGGATCTCAAGTGGCAGATGGCCATGCTCACTCTCCGGGTTCATAAGTTTGAAAAGAAAGTCGGTCGAAAATTTAACTACAACCCAAGAGAGCCAGCAAGGTTTGATAGAAGCAAGGTTAGATGCTATAACTTCCAGCAGCAAGGTCAATTTGCTAGGGAATGCCCTAACAAAACTGACCAGGAGAAGAATAGGTATTCAGCCTTCAAGGTTCAAGAGCTCAAGGATGACAAGAAAGCTTTGGTGCTTGTTGACTCTATGGTTAAGTGGAATGATCATCAGGCTGCTACCTTGGAGTCAGCTGAAGCTTCTACTGATGTGTTTGCAATGATTGTTGGGAATCTATCTGATGTCGAGGAAGCAGAAGAATTTGCTCTTATGGGCATCTCACCTCAGGTACAAAATTTCCCTCTTGGTTGTCATGATAAATATTCAGAACTGTTGACTCAATACAATGAACTAAATGAACAAAATGACAAATATTCTTTAGATGTTCAAGCATATAAGAGTTCTTTAAAAACATTGGAACAACAAAAGAGGTGGCTTCAAGATACTCAAAGTGAATATGAGGATAAAATTAGAATTCTAAACATTGATTTAGAAAACACCACTAATATGCTTAAATATACTAAAAAACTGAACAATGATAGTATTAAGGATAAGTAAGACATGTTGTTCAAGTGTTTGATTTATCTTTTTCAAGTGTCTTTGATCCTGACAAGGAGGAGGAGGGAAGACCTAGTTACAATAGGTTTCAACCAGCTACAGCAATGCATGTTGTTCCTCCACCTCTTACAGTAACTTTTATGCCCATATCTAGGCATACTGACTTGGATGGATCACAGATGTATGAGTCTCCAAATAGCTTTACTAATACTAATGACTTTGTCTCTTGTATTTTCAGTGACAAGGTCAGTGACTCTACATCCTGTGGTTCAAATGAAGAGTCAAGACCTACAAGATCCAAGACAAATGACCATGCTGCTACTAGTGCTAGGAAGAGTGAAGAGAGAGTTGCTTTTACTTCAACTATTTCTAATTCTAGTTTATTGAGTCCTAGGAATGTTGATTCTCCTAGAGTTGTGTGTAATAAATTTAGCAGTGTGAAATAATATCATTTGAATAAAAGGTCTTTTAAAACATGCTTTGTTTGTGGAAGTAAATTTCATTTGATTAAGGATTGTGATTTTTATGATCAACCTCCTTCTGTTTATCAAGCTTATCATGCTCCTGGTCCACCAGGAGTTGCTCCTTATTCTTCTAGAAGACTAAACCCATGTGCCCAATCCTATTCTTCTTCTAGAAGGACCCCTCCTTTAGCTTCTGATCTTTGGAGAAGCAATGGTTGTACCCACAATAGACCAACCAGCAACTATTTTCAGAACTTTAATCAGAACTATGCTTTTAATTTTGACCAAATGTATTTTGGGCTGGGAAATTTGGATACTGATGTTAAGCCCTCAGCAGGTTGTTCTTGGTCAAACAATAAAACCCATATGATGAACAGGCAACCTAAGAACAACAGTGGATCTCATCAATCTTCTTGGCTATCTACAAAAGATCCACAAGGCAGACTCAAACCTAAAAAGGACTGGGTCCCCTTAAGACACTAACTTTTTCATGTATCTTTTCTTGTTGTTGTAGGTTACTCCATACCAAGATCTTACTCTAGGAATAGTTGATAGTGGATGCTCTAGGAGCATGACAGGGAATAAAGGACTTTTATCTAACTTTGTACCATTTCAAGGCGGAAAGGTCTACTTTGGAGGTGGTGAAGGAAGGATCTCTGGCAAAGGAACTATTCAGACACCTAACCTTAATTTTGAGCAGGTCTACTATGTGGAAGCACTTCAACACTTCAACTTGATCTCTGTCTCTCAGATTTGTGACAAGAAGCAGTTTGTCCTCTTTACGGATACTGAAGCACTGGTGTTATCCAAAGACTTTAAGCTCCCGAATGACTCTCAAGTTCTACTCAGAATATCCCTAGAAGACACAATCTTTATAGTATCAAGCTGAATGAAGTTAATTCTACTGGTCAACTAGCTTGTTTAGTTGCTAAAGCCTCAGAAGATGAAGCCACTAAATGGCACAGAAGGATGGGACATGTAAACTTCAAGACCATTCACAAATTAGCAAATATGAAGTTGGTCTCTGGTTTACCTCCTAAAACTTTCAGAAATGACATCAATTGCCTTACGTGCAGCAAAGGCAAACAACACAAAGCATCCTTTAAGGCCATTACTGCTCTCAGCCTCATAACTGAACCATTGCAGCTACTACACATGGATTTATATGGTCCTACCTCCATTAGGAGCATTTACCATAAACAATATTGTCTTGTGGTAACTGATGGCTATAGCAGGTTCACGTGGGTTTTCTTTCTGGCTGCCAAAAGTGAGACCTACTCAATTCTCAAGGACTTCATTACACTCATTGAGAATCAGCTGTCCAAGAAGGTGAAAGGTATCCGATGTGACAATGGAACAGAATTCAAAAATGCAGACCACATAGCACTTTACAATTCCAAAGGTATCAAAAGAGATTATAGTGCTTCAAGGACTCCTTAACAGAATGGTGTTGTAGAAAGGAAGAACAGGACTCTAATAGAAGTTGCGAGAACCATTCTTGCAGATTCCAAGCTTCTAACTATGTTTTGGACGGAAGATGTCAACACTGCAAGTTATGTTTTGAATAGGGTTTCAATTACCAATCCACACAAGAAGATCCATATGAGCTACTCATAGCTAAAGTACCCAGCATTGCTCATTTGAAGCCATTTGGTTGTCCTGTCACCATTCTGAATACTAGTGACTATTTGGGCAAATTTGATGGCAAGGCAGATGAAGAATACATAGTGGGATATTCAGCTTACTCTCGGGCTTATCGTATCTATAATCTCCATGCCAAGCGTGTCATTGAAACTATTAATCTCAGGTACTTTGAGGAGAAGACAAACATCCAAGGCAAAGGTCCTGAATGGTATTTTGATCTTGATTATCTTAGTGACTCATTGGGATATTTTCGTTTCAAAACTAACCAAGATGCAGGTCCACAAGTGTTTGCAACTTCTAGTGCAGGTGCTCATTCTAGTTTTTCGGACTCAGATGAGGATGATGATATTTTTGTTGTTCCATCCTATTCCACCATAGTCTCTTCAAATACCAATGCTACTCATATTGATGCTTCTACATCAGACATTGTGGACTCACAAGGAGCTCTTGACACATTGCTCAAGCAGCAACAGGATGCTACTACAGCAGCTGGTCAAGGAGGCTTTGAGTTTCCCTTGAGTACCCCTGCTGTCCAAGCTACTCCTAGTGCTCCTAATGTCACTCCTAGTGCAAGTTTAACACCTATTGGTAGTCCGGTTAGTGATCCTACTTCCATAACTAGATTATCTGGTTCTTCTGACCTGGGAAACTATCAAAAGAAGAGTTCTACTAAGCTGGATGATATTCATAAGCAACCAATAGATGGTATTTTCAACTCTGCTTCATATGATGATGACATTGTTGGGGATCTTAATAACTTGGCACCAGAAGTGGATGTAGCTCCTATTGCTGTTCAGCAGATCAATAAAGACCATCCTACTGCTCAAATCATTGGAGATCATGGTTCTACTGTCAAGACTTGCCGCATGCATAAGAAAGCAACGTCTGATCATCATGCTCTTGTGAGCTACATTGAAGACCAAAAGCGTAATAATCACACATACTTTCTTCACTGTTTGTTTGCTTGTTTTCTTTCACAGGTGGAACCTAGGTCGGTCTCACATGCTCTTGAGGATCAAAGTTGGGTGGAGGCTATGCAGGAGGAGATGCAGCTGTTCTTGTTTCAGAATGTTTGGATCCTAGTTGACTTGCCAGATGGAAAGACAGCAATTGGTACCAAATGGATTCTCAAAAACAAGAAAGATGCAAGGGGTATTGTGGTGAGAAATAAGGCTAGGTTGGTTGCACAAGGTCACACGCAACTTGAAGGAATTGACTATACTGATTTTTTTGCTCTTGTTGCTAGGATTGAGGCCATTCGTCTGTTTTTGGCTTTTGTTTCTTATGTTGGCTTTACGGTTTTTCAGATGGATGTCAAGAGTGCATTTCTCTATGGAAAGATTGATGAGGAAGTTTATGTCACTCAACCTAAGGGCTTTGTGGATCCACTTCATCCCAAGAAGGTTTACAAGGTGGTCAAAGCTCTATATGGACTTCATCAGGCTCCTAGAGCTTGGTATGAGCGTCTGTCCACTTTCTTGTTGAAACACGGCTACAGAAGAGGCACTATTGACAAAACACTGTTCCTTAAAAGGAATGTCAAGGACATCATCCTAGTTCAAGTGTATGTGGATGATATTATCTTCGATTCTACTAAAAAGGAATGGTGTGATGAGTTTGAACAGCCAATGAAAGGCTAATTTCAGATGAGTGCCATGGGAGAACTCATATTTTTCCTTGGTCTTCAAGTCAAGCAGCAGTCGGATGGTATCTTTATAAGTCAAGGCAAGTATGTTCATGAGATTCTTCAAAAGTTTGATGTGGAACCTCTTAGACCAGCAACAACACCTTATGAAGTCACTAAAGTCCAACTCAAGAATGAGCCAAATCCTCCGGTAAATGTTCACATGTACAGGTCAATGATTGGCTCGCTCATGTATTTGACTGCATCACGTCCGGACATTATGTTTGCAGTAAGTGCTTGCTCTAGACATCAGGTGGCTCCAACCGTATCCAACTTGAATGCAGTCAAGAAAATCTTCAAGTATATCAAGGCACAACCCAAGCTAGGCTTGTGGTATCCTAGGGAATCACCTTTTGTTCTTGAAGCCTATAGTGATAGTGACTATGCTTGTGCTAATAATGACAAGAAATCTACTACTGGTGGTTGTCAGTTTTTGTGTCGAAGACTTATCTCATGGCAATGCAAGAAACAAACAATAGTAGCTACCTCTTCAACAGAAGCTGAATACGTAGCTACTGCTTGTTGTTGTGGGTAAGTCTTTTGGATACAAAATCAGATGCTGGATTATGGGTTCAACTTCATGAACACCAAAATTTTCATCGACAATCAAAGCACTATCTACATTGTGAAGAATCCTGTCTTTCATCAACGAACCAAGCATATTGAGATTAGGCACCATTTTATACGGGATGCCAATGTGAAGAAGCTGATACAGGTTCTTAAAGTACATACGGATGATAATGTTGTTGATTTATTGACTAAATCCTTTGAGGGTCCGCGATTAAACCACTTGGTGGTTCACATTGGAATGGTCAATCCTTGAGGCATAGGATTGAGGGGAGGCTAAGCCTAAGGGGAGGCTTCGAGTACATATTTCATTGCACAGTCTAACATATGGTAGATTCTAATAACAGTTTTCATGGGTATTTGCGGTGTGTGCTACTTCTAGTGGAAGACTTTGGTTACTCCTAGTGGCAGTCTTCTGCTTCTAGTGGGTACAAACCCTTCTATTTCACTCATGGTTGGTTTCTAGCATTGGTTTTGGGTCACTGTTCACTTCGTTAACTTTCATTGACCACTTGGTGCTTCTAGTGTTGACCATTACGAGTTTCGACTTTTAGTCAACGCAAGTTACTTCTGGTATATATCTTTTTATTTATCTTTGGTAACTGGATTTGCAAATAATGGTTAAGGCGCAAGTGGTTACTCTTGCATTAATGACTTAATTTTTGAAAGGGCAACCCCCATAATTAGGGGTCAATGAACAGTTTTATGACCATTATTTATGGTCAAATCCCCCACTTGACTCATTCATCCCAACCATACATACACACATACGCTCCTACTCTTCACCCTCTTCAATCAATCATCTTCCACTTCTTCAATCATCAACAATGGTTGCACTTCAGTATAAACCTGATCATAACAAGGTGGCCTATCTTGGCGAAGGTCCTAAACGAGAAGAGTTCACAGACATCCTGGAATACATTGAGGCTTCCAATCTAAGGTATGCTCTTACGGTTTGCCCTACTGTGTATGATAGTGTTATACGTCAGTTCTGGGCAACTGCCAAACTTGCTGATGTTTTGGGACGCCCACTAGAGCTCCATGCTACCATAGATGGTCGCTCATATGTGGTGTCTAAGGCTTCTATTCGATCTGCCCTTCATCTCCAGGATGAAGGTGGCATTGTCTCCATCCCCAATTCAGAGGTATTGGATGGGATGGTTGTGCTAGGCTATAATCATAGGGGGAAGTTTAACTTCCAGAAAAATAGGTTTTCCCCTCAATGGAAGCTTCTGGTTCACTTCTTGATTCATTGTTTGAGTCCAAAGTCTGGGAGTTGGGACGCATTTCCCATCCCCCTTGCTACTGGTTTGATTTGTATTGCACAGGGTCGTGTTTTTAACTTTGCTCGTTACTTGTTTGATGGGATGATTTTTAACCTTAGTGAGACTGGCTCTAGGAAGAAGTTCTTGATGTACCCTCAATTTTTGCAGCAGCTACTTATGTACCTACCTAGGAATAGGGAGGAATATGAGACCCCAAAGCTTAGTTCCAAGGTGTATACAAATATGGCACTTGGTTTTAAGGGTCTTTGGACGCCTCTTACTGATGCTATGCTGGGCCTTGCCCATGGGGATCCTAATGTGATTCCTCTGGCTGATGAAGCCGAGGAGGAACTTTCATTAGAGGATGATCCTATGGATGAGGAGCACCCTGCTACTGGTGTGCCTCATGTGGAGGTGGAGGAGCCAGCTAGCGAGGTGGTGGTAGAAATGCCATCCACCTCAAAGGCTGCCCCCTCTTCTCGCCCACATGAGTCCCCATTTGCTGATACTCCCCCTCCTAGTCCAGCTCCGCATTTTGCTGAGAAGCCATCAAGCTCTCATGTTCATATAGATGACCTATTTGTTGCTTCTGGTCCCAATGATGCTTCCCCCAGGCCAAGTCCTCTTGGTAGGAAAGCTGAGGAACCTGTTACTCTAACCTCTTTGGTAGCTCTTATGCACATGTATTATGAGAGGTTTGTTTCTTTGGAAGATGATCTTAATCAGCACCGCAAGCTCACACGGGACTTCGTGCTTCTATTGGCGAACATGATTAAAGCATTGGAGTCACAGCTGAAGCGCCACAAGAAAAAAGTTGTGCTTTATGATTCTGATGAGGATGTTGAGGAGGAAGGGCTGACTATTTTGGCCAGGGCTGCTTTTGCTGATAAGACGAGTGATGATTTGCCTGCTCCTCCTAGTCCTTGAAGCATTCCTAATGTTGCTGCTGATCCCAAGCCAATGGAGGACTCTGCTGGTCCATCTGCTGGTCCTTCTCATGATCCCAAGGGCAAAGCCCCTAGAAGCGTACTCGCAGACAAATAGAGGAAGAACGGTTGGGGGAAGAGGCTGCTCAACGATTGCAAGAGGAGATTGACCAACAAGTTAGGGCTGAGGATGAAGCCCTTCAGCAGCAAAGACGTGAGCAGTTGAGACATGATGCCATGCATTAGGATGACAATGACTGGATGAGGGTGCTTACTATACTTACTTCTGACTACTTGCAGTTCACAGATTTGTTGGGAGCTGATGTGAGTCATGGCAATTGTATTCAACGGGAAATGGCTTTGATGCGTAAACAACAGTTGTCTCTTGCTGCCCAGCTTCGTGACAAGCGCCGTAACAGACCTATGTCGAGAACCGAGGAGAGAAAGTTGATGCAGCAATATGTTAAAAATCAATCGGCTGCTTACTTTCACACTGGATGGACATGGGAACGGGTTAGGGGGCTGTCCTTTGATGAGCTTAAAGATCTGTACACAAAGATGATCAAGCGTCAAAATACACCGGTCCTTGAACGCTTTATTTATCGCCCACCTCCAAGTGTTGGTCTCACTTCTCAGCCTGCTGCTGGTCCCACCTCTTCGTTTGGTGTTCCCAGGGATACTTCTGGCGTTCCATCTGTTGGTGTTCCTTCTATTGATGTTCCTACCACCACCACTTCGACGGTCCATCACACTCACTCTTCAGTTGATACTACCAACCCCAATGAAGCTACTACCACTCCTGCTACTAATCCCACCCCTGCTACTCCTGCTGTGAAGCCAACATCAACACCGGTGACTGAACCACTTCCTACCTCATCCGCTGGTGCAGCAAAATCTGATCCTATGGTTGGTAAGGCCTTTGAGTCTACTACTGCTGATGCTACTGCTGCTGGAAAGGTCAAGGTTGAATCTTCTTCTGGTGTCCCTTCCCCTCGTCGTTCTATTAGGAAGAAGAAGGCTCGTCGTGGTAAGTCTGTCCCGTTTGAAAATTGAGATCCTGCAAATCTCATTGATGCTGCTTCAGATAGTGAGACAGAATTGCATATGGTTAAGGGTTGGATTGTGGCTTGGGAGGTTCGGCCATCCCCTATTGTTCGTGGTACTTTCACTCATAAGATTACGACAAGTGATGGCTATGTTCGCTATGTCTTGGGACTGCAAAACATTTTGGCATGGGTGGAGCGTCGTGATCTTATGTTGTTATATGGTTTGGTGGATGCTGAGATTCCAAAATCTCCGAGTGAGCTTCCCAACTGGCCTGGATTGACTATATGGGGTGATTTGAAGCTGATGTTGGATCCCTTCCTGATTCTCCTCATTCTGGTGTGTGGAAGGATCAACCTCGTTGGGTGATCAGGAGGTGGAAATTGTATGCTGGTTGTGGTGTTCATGTGTTAGAGCTTGAGACTGGTGTTGTTGTATTTATGGTTACGGATATGGAGTATCCATTGACAATTGCTACCATGGAAGCTATGCTGGAATGTCATTTGCAGGTATCCAATGCTCCTTCTGGTAATAAGTCTGCCATGGCTACTACCTTGGTTGAAGGTATTCAGGCCCGGCTGCATGCAGACAAGGTTGCAGCTTCTGGTATTTGATTGGTATGGTTCTTCTATTCTTGTGTAATACTAACATTCTTTTTACCAATGTGTACAGTGATTGGTGACTCACATTTTATTTATAGTAAAAAAAATGAAAGAAAGAAAAAAAAATTAAGGAAAAAAACATACTTTTTATATAATATCTGCTTGTACTTTAAACGTGTGATGGAATTTAGACCCTTGTAAATACTATAATATCTGCTTATCCTTTTCCATCATGACATTGTTTTCAAACTTGGAATTTTCACACTTGGGCGGTTTTTGAGAGGTACTTCTGGTGTTGGACCTAGTCCACACAACAAATGGTGCTCAACTCACCATGTTTAATAGACAAGAAAGAGTTGATTCACCATGAGGGTACGGCTCTGGTGTGATTATCAAATCCGTTGATGGTTTCCAGGTTACCAAAAACTGGATGGTTTTCACTTGCCTTGGTCCTAGACTGAAAAGTGGCTAGTCCAAGGGGGTACGACTCTTGGTAAAGATCTATATCAAATCCGTTGATAGCTGTAATAGCTTGCTTAAAGCTATAGGGTTTTCAGCTCACCGATGCTTCATTGCTAAGAGTTGGCTAGTCCGGAAGGGTACGGCTTCTGGTAAAGACTCATCAAATCCGTTGACGGCTGTGATGATTTCCCAAAATCATTAGGGTACCCCCACTCACCATTGATTCACGTTCTAAGAGTTGGGCTGGGTTCTGGTCTCCCAGGGTGATGCTTATTCCACCACAAAGACTAGCTAGCCTAAGAGCGAGCAGCTACTTGGTAAAGGCTCATCAAATCTGCTCATGTTGCTGTCAAGATTCAACAAGGTGCAGATCTGTTTCAAGCTTTCAAGAATCTTTTTCATGTTACTCGCTGCGGCAGTCTTTGTGTTGTTCATGTTGATGGTTATGATGCTGCTGTTTGTGTTGATGTTCCAATCCGCAAGCTGTTTTGCAAGATCTACCAGGAAACTTGAACTCAACAAGTCAAATTCAAGTTTAGGGGAGGATTGTTAGGACCTATGTAATAGATATTTGTAATAGGTATGCTAGGAGGTATGTAGTTCCTCCTGGTCCTAGTAGTAGTAGGAGCAACACGTGCTCCTGGTCTTTAGAAAGTCAAACATTATTATTTTGAGTAGTTTGTTAGGATATGCATGAGATATGTTAGGAAAGGATATGCATATCAGAATTACACGTTTTGGTTTAATGATGTACTAGGGTTTCCTTGTAGTATAAAAGGAACCATTGGCAGAAGAGTTAAACACACCTTCATCAAACATTATTCTAGTTCATATTAATATTAGAAATCCTTAGTAAGGATCAAGTCATTATAGTTATTCTGTTTCTTCTTGTTCATAGTATTTGTATTCCGTACTTATACTGTGTGTTTCATCTAGAGTCTCTCTGTGAATAGACTTGTGATTACAGAAGTCGTTCACCATCCTTAACAGGTTGCAAGATCCATATCTAGTGGACCCAACATCATGTTAATAATACTCCCCCCTCCCTCAGCCTCAAAAAGTAAAAAAAATAAAAATAATACCCCCCCCCCCCCTTTTGTTCCCCTGTTACAGTACAACACAGTTTTTTGTCAGGTTCTGTTCCGTATTTTTTGAGAGTTTACTATTTTTGACATGTTAAACATTATATTTCTTATTCCGCACTTTCTATTTTACAGTTTTATACCAAAAACAAAGTTATAAAAATCAAAAAAAAAATCAAAGAGTTAGGAAGTATTAAAATCCACTTGGGACATGCTTGGTAAAGGGAATTTTAGAGATTAGAAATGAATTAAAGAATTGTATATTTTGGAAATGAAATCTAAAGAGATGATTTATTGAATTCCTTTGTTTGTTAGCGTTAGAGATTTAAAAAAATACTAATGCATTTTTTTTCTATTTTAAATAAAATTAAAGATAAATAACTAAAAAAATACTGCAGCTGTCAGAGTTCTTTCTTCTTCTGGTGTTGCTCCATATAATGATGCTACTCTTGAGGACTTAAAGGCTAAGCATCCTCTCAAACCCGCCCCTTCCATGCCAAATACCCCTATTGATCACCATCAACTTATTGCATCTCCTGCTATAGTTCTGGACATGATTAAGAGTTTTCCTCGTGGCACGTCCTGTGGACGAGATGGTTTACGTGCCCAACACCTCATGGATTGTTTAAGTGGCGCTGCAGTTGCTATTTCTGATGAGTTAGTCTCTTCTATCACCCAAGTTGTTAATCTATTTTTTGATGGGAAATGTCCCTAGATGTTGGGTGAATATATAGCTAGTGCTCCTCTTACACCATTGGTCAAACCTGGAGGTGGTATTCGTCCAATTGCTGTGGGTACCGTTTGGAGGCGTTTGGTTTCCAAGGTTAGTGCTACTATGATTGGTCATTCTTTGGATGATTATCTAAATGATCTACAGTTTGGGGTTGGAGTATCAGGAGGAGGGGAGGCTATACTTCATGCAGTAAATAGGTTGGTTGAGGATTAGGGGGATGATGTGGGCCTTTCGATGTTGTTGGTGGATTTCCAAAATGCTTTTAACTTGGTGGATCGTGAGGTTATGCTACAGGAAGTTCGCATTCGTTGCCCTGCTATTTCACGTTGGGTGGAATTTTGCTACTCCAACCCAGCTAGATTGTATTATGGAGAACACACCTTAAGGTCGTATCAAGGTGTGCAACAAGGTGATCCTCTTGGACCTCTACTTTTTGCCTTAGTGTTGCATCCTTTAGTATGTAAGATTAGAGACTCCTTTAATGTTTCTCTTCAGGCTTGGTATTTAGATGATGGCACTATCATTGGAGATACTTTGGTTGTGGGGGAGGTTTTAAAGGTTATTATGGAGGATGGACCTCGTCGTGGCTTGCATCTAAATGTTGATAAAACTGAGATTTTTTGGCCAAATGAGGACCCAAGAAGCAGGGTTGTGGGCGTTTTCCCTCCTAATATTGCCCGGCCCTTGCATGGTGTTAAATTACTGGGTGGACCTGCGAGTGTAGATTTTGGTTTTAGTAGTGAGCTTGTGATGAAGAGGGTTGCCAAATCCATTGTACTTATGAACGCTATTGTTAAGATTAATGACCCTCAGTGTGAGTTGCTGCTCCTACGTGCTTGTGCAGGTGTATCCAAGTTATATTTTGCTATGCGTACATGTTCTCCTCGGGTCTTCGAGCGGGCTCAGAGTGCTTTTGATGTGGCCCTTCGTTCGGCTCTAGAACGTATTGTCACGGCTTCTGGTCCAGGATTTGGTGATTGGCAGTGGAGGATCTCCACCCTACCCTTTTCATTTGGGGGGCTTGGTGTGTATTGTGCAGGTGATGTTTTAAACTATGCTTTTCTTGCGTCGAGACTTCACACTGTTGGTTTGCAAACTAAGCTGCTACAAAATTCTGGTATAGTAACTTCTGGCCCTGATTTTGACAATGCCTTGAGTTCTTTTAATTCGAAAATGGAGATTAATCTTTTAAGTAATCCATGTGAGGTCGCTGCCCCCAAACTCATGAAGAAACTGGCAGATATATATTTCACACGTGTTACTCAAATGGCTGAATCTACTTTTTCCCTATCCACTCGACAAATGGCTTTGTGGAAATCTCAAATGGAGGACCATACTTCCGACTGGCTTAGGGTGGTTCCGATATCTGGGTTGGGACAAACTATGAATAGTATGACTTACAGGTGTGTATTATGCTATCGCTTGGATGTTCCATTATTCTCAGTACAGAAGCCTTGCTCAGCTTGCTCGAGGGTCTTTGTGGGGGATTTTTATGGCGACCATGCTGTATCTTGTGCCGGTATTGTCGGTATCAAACACCGGCATAACATTGTACGTGATACCCTTGTCGACATATGTTTTCGATCCGGGATTTCAGTTGGTAAAGAAGTGGATATTGGCCTTGGTGGAGGGCGAGACAAACCCTTACGTCCAGCTGATATGTTGCTCTACTCTTGGAATGGAGGACTTGATGTCTGTGTAGATCTGACAGGTTCATCTCCCTTGACGCAAACTGGGATGATTGATTTTACACCAGGACGTGTGGTGGCTGAGGCTGCACAACGTAAGCGTGTCAAATATGAGGCTAAGTGTGCAGATATTGGATATGGCTTTCTCCCCTTCTCATTCTCTTCTTTTGGGGAACTTGAGAAAGATGCGGTGGACTTGCTAAAGCGGATCCGAAGATACTCTATGACTCAGGATATTGGGTCGCGTGGTGCTTGTTATATATTTAATAGGATTGGGTTTGCTATTGCTAGAGGAGTGGGAGCCCAAATTTTTTCTAGGCTTCCCACAAACTTTTTGTAAATTCTATTATTCTAATAGAGTGATGATTATAATAAAAAAAAATAAAATAATAATAATAATAATAATAATAATAATAATAATAATAATAATGCATGGTGTTGGGCTTCTTGGGGGTTCTGTTAGTAAGGACTATGAGTTTTCCTGTGATTTTGTCGCGAGTCGAGTTTCTAAGTCCATTTCCCTACTGGATGCTATCCACAGGCTTGATGACCCGCAGTGTGAGCTTCTTCTTCGCAATTGTGCGGGGGTCGCGAAGTTAGTTTTTGCTTTGAGGACGTGCCCTCCTGGGGTTCTTGGTGGTGCTCGGTTTCAGTTTGATCAGGCCTTGCGTACTTCTTTGGAGTTGATTGTTACTGGTTCAGGCCCCGGTTTTGGAGATTGGCAGTGGCGGCTTGCCACTCTGTCCATTAGACATGGTGGTCTTGGGGTCTTGTGTGCTGAGGATGTCAGGTGTTTTGCTTTCATAGCCTCTCGTTTGCAGTCTAGTTCTTTGCAGGATCGAATTTTTGCCAGGTCTGGGATTGTTTCGCCGGGTTCTATCTTTTTGACTGCTCTGGACGCTTTCTCGACCTTTTGTGGTGTTGATTCTCTATCTGTTACCTCTAGCTCTCATCCCCCTTAGTTTATGAAGTCTTTGGCAATGAGATATTTTGGTATCATTGATGGACTTCTTTCGTCACGATATAGTTTGAGTAGTCGTCAGGAAGCTCTTCTTTGTTGCATGCGTGCTCTTCATGCACATGATTATCTCTTTACTATTCCTATTGATGGGTTGGAACAGCGGATGAACCCACGTCAGTTTCGAGCCGTCTTGTGTTATCGTTTGGCGGTTCCTTTATTTCCTGATGGATCTGCTTGCTCGAGTTGCCACGTGCATCGGATGGACCAGTGGGGCGACCATGCTTTTCACTGCTCTAGTGAGGCGGGGGTGAAGTTTCGACATAATCTCGTGCGTGATATGTTGTTTGATATCTGTTCCAAAGTTGGTGTTTCGGTGCGGAAAGATGCCCCTTTGGGATTTCTTTCAGCTGATGGTCGAGACCTTCGTCCAGCGGATTTATTGTTGCATAATTGGTCCCAAGGCAAAGACGCTTGCTTAGATGTCACGGGGCGTCTCACCGTCTGCTGGTGCGGGGTTGGATTCGTGGTCCCCGGGATTGCTTTGCGGACTGCTGCTCAGAAGAAAAGGAGGAAGTATTCTTCTATTTGTGCAGAGCACGGTTATTCATTCATCCCTTTTGCCTTCTCTACTTTTGGGGAGCTTGACGAGGAAGCCTTGGTTACTCTTTCGCGTCTCAAGCGCTTATTTGTTTGTCATTCCAATGATGATAGGAGTGGCTTTTTTTTATTTTCTAGACTTGGTTTCTGTATTCAAAAGGGGGTGGGAGCGCAGCTTGTTTCGCGGCTCCCTTCCAATTTTGTGTGATTAATAAATAAAAGATTTTTATGTATTAAAAATAATAATAATAATAATAATAATAATAATAATAATAATAATGAAAAATAATAACAACAATAATAATATATAATATAAATTAATAATAATAAATATTAAAAAATAATAAAAAATAATTAATAATAATAATAAAACAAAAAATAAATAAATAAAATAACAATAATAATAATATATAATATATAATTAATAATAATAACAAAATAATTAAAAATAATAATAATATATAATATATAATATATAATATATATTATATAATATATAATATATAATATATAATATATAATATATAATATATTATATATAATATATAATATATTATATATAATATATAATTAATAATAATAGTAATAATAATAAACTTTAAAAATATAAAAATATAAAAATAATAAATAATAATAATAATAATAACAATAATAAATAACAATAAAAATAATAATTAATAATAATAATAATAAATAAAAAATAATAAAAAAATGGTATTTGGCGGAACCATCTTAAGTCCATGTACCTTTTTGGTACCGAGCTTCCCACCCAACAAGGAAGGCATATCCCGGTAAACTATTCTTTACTCTATATATTTATGTCATTCTAGGAATAATCCATCTTAAGAAACTATAAAATAATCCACGCCCGATCTCACGACATGTGAATATTTTACCATTGTGTTTACAATTTATTCCAAGCTCTCACATGACTAAATCAAAACAACAAGTGTTTCTTATTGTGAATGATATATATACTTTTAAGTACTATTTTAATCATATTGACACGTGATCTAACTTTTATTAGATCATTAGTCTCTTATCTTGAAGTCAAGAGAATCATATCTTTATGAGTTGTTTCTTGCACACAATGTTCATTTCTCTCACTTGTGCACGGAACAACCTCATACATTAGATAAACATCACGTCTAACGTTCGCCTATACAACATATGATTGTGTCATATATATACTAACTTTACAAGTAGATCTACAACCACTTAATCAACAAGAATCAATACATGACTATCCTTTGAAGATAATAGTGTCAACAATTCGAAAATAATTATCTTAGCATATACTAAAGATAATATGGGTTATTACCAAGACGATAAATCTTGTAACTCCCACTGAATTAGAGAATGTTTTAATAGACTCGAATTCAGTAATACAACACAATTCTCCCACTGAATTTGACAACACTGAAAATGTTTCATAGTCGGTGAAACACATTAGTGTTGTGTTTACTTTCTTACACTTTTAAAAAACACATTCGTAACAATTACTTGTAGTGTTAAAGAGTATACTCTATTTCGTAAATGATGACTTATCCATCAGTTGCTTTTAATTTGAAAGATTTGACATGCAATTTCTTCCTTAATAGGTCTACCAACCCCACAATGGTATGTAGCAAGGCTGTCAAGATCGCGAGTTTACACGTAAGATCGTACGATCTTACGTTCTCACTTGATAGAATCGTGTAAGATCGGTGTAGGATCACATCAAAGGTAGGATCGTAAGATCGGTGTAGGATCGCACGTAAAATCGTAAGATCGTGTGTCGATACGAGTTTATCAAATTACCAAGTTACTAACTTACTCACTTACATACTTACTAACCCATTACTTTCTAGGCCCAAAAAAGATAAATACGAGTCCGTTGATCTCGGTAACAAGTATTAACGTTAAATTTCCTTGTTATTTAATTGGTAAACATAAGTATTTGCGTTCTCTAAATCCAAATTACATTAAATAAATTAAGGTTCTTCTCATGTTCTTGTTGCATGAAGCAAAAAGTTTGTTAGAGGTAATTGTTGTTTTTTTACCCTTTTCATAGTTTTAACTATTAACCTTTAAGTATTAATTTAGATAGATTATTCATAGTGATACAAGAGATGTAATTTGTTTTGAGACGTATATACTATGTTATGTAATCATGAATTTGACGACTGAGACTTGACTTCGTTATATTTAATTTTAATTTGATATTCTAAATTTGAAGTTTGATATTCTAAATTTGATGATGAGTTAAAACAAATTTTTTTGACTAGTTTATCAATCGCTTGCATAATATGATCAATTTGACTAGTTTATCAATCGCTTGCATAATATGATCAATTGGTAGGATCTTACGATCTCGATCCGATCTTACAATCTCGATCTTGCAAATACAAAAACACTCTCAGGTGGGATCACGATCTTGACAGCTTTGGTATGTAGTGCCTATAAATGATCAAAGCACAACTACTAGACAAATTATGCTAGTTTGCCTTTTAACCAATTAGCGGTAACCATTCTTAAAAATTAATAACTCAAAATAAGCACTTTTCTTAACTATTAAAGTTTGTTATGAGTTATGTATTTAGAATTAGACATTTCTAAAATTCTTATAACTCCTTCTTCACTCATGGAAAAGAGTTTAGGTTTATCTTTTCATTGTAAATTGACTCTATCTTTAACTATATGGTTTGTAGATCAATAAATGAATAAACCACGTTTACGGTGTAACGTTGCATTAATACATTGTAAAAGAATTTACAAAATTCAATTTTTAGTATTTTCGATAAGAAAATACTTTCAAGAAAATAAAATTACCCCGGTATATAAACCATAGTATTTTCCTTGAATCCTATAACTATATTGACATAAATCCATTACGTCAGTTGATCTGCTAGTAATGGACGTACTCAACATAGCGACTTGTCGAATAATTCAATTGACAAATATTTTTTCAATTTCTAGATATTTTAAGGGATTTACATTGCCAAAAGAACATTTTGCTTTGTAAACATGTTTCATCCCTTCTGAATGCCTTAAGTTTCTAGATCTCAATAACTAACTTAATAAAGTCAATCTAAAGAGCGTAAAACCATTCATGTGCAATCTCATTCAGTCATGAAAGGTTTCTTTCCATTACAACATCGTCCAAAATCTCATATGACAACAATTGTAACTTCAAGTGTTCGTCAATTAGATGACATTCAACTTAAATTTAAGAGTATAAATGTTGATATCAACATCATGTATGGAGAAGCATGCATACATCTCCATAGCATAAGTTTAATAAAACATTTAGTAAACTTTTTTTTACGAAACTAAATTTCTACATAAATTATGTTGAGGTATTGGTTTAATAATAAAATAAAAAATAAATTATTATTATTATTATTGTTAATAATAATAATAATAATAATACTAATAATAATAATAATACAAATATTAATAAAATAAAATAATAATAATAATAATAAGTATTAATATATAACTAAGAAATGATTTTTTCACACAAAAATAAGTAGAATTGATTTCCATGTAAATTACAAAAGATCAAATCCTTAGTAATTCAACTCTCCACTCTTTTTATTTCTCTACTAATCAACCGAAAAAAATGAAATCATTTTCATTTATATTCCTCTAATTCCTTTTACCAAACATACCCTTAAACAGTGTAGCAATAACCATCCACTTGAGAAATGATACTCACCTTTTTCTGACAACGTTGATCTAACTCCATTTGACCTCTTTACAATCTGCAACACATCAAAATCACATTTTTAACAAAATCCATCTTTCAAAAATTCAAATTCCATACACAAATTATAACAAAAATATGGGTTTTACTTAAAATCGCATTTTTAACAAAACACATGTCTTAAATTTAGTTTTATCAAAGTGGTGTTTGAAAACAACTTAAATAACTTAATTTAAAAAACTTAATTTATTAAGTCATATGAAAAATATTAGTTTTTTACTTAATTAATTAAAATGACTTAAAACAATAAGTGATAAAACTGATTTCTTTCATATTAAGTTATATGTTAGTTAAACGCAACTTTAATCAAAAAATAAACAAACAAACCCTAAGATTTATAAAAAAAAGAACATGGGTTTTGCACTTTCGCTAAAAATCACATTTCTAACAAAACCCATATATTTATTATATCAAAATTAAAAAAAAATAAAAAACATGCAGAAATGAGGAAAATGAACCTGATTAAAGGGTTTTAGTGACGACTTTGGATCTGTCCCAAATAAGCAACGTTGAATCAAAGGTGTGTAACATGCTACTGACTGATGATTGATTTGTGTTAAGAATGCACAAAGTGCCATTAAAATCAACAAAATGTGATACGAATGTTGTTGGTTTTTTAATGTTCGAACTTAGTTTCAAGTGATGAGTTTTTTTTTTTCTAAATGTGATTGGGGCACGTGTCACTAGAAATCACATTGTATGGATACCAAAAGTTGGCAAGTGTGTATCATCCATTTCTTTATTACCAGTACTAAACTACTAATAAAACTCTGCAAAAAATAATTGAAGAAAAATATATAGTTATCATATTTTGATAAAATATGTGGTTTTTTTATCGATAGACGATAATTTTGAAACGAAAATAATACTAATGAATTCTTACATGTTAGTAAAAAAAGTTTACAATACAAATATAAAAAACATAACAACGTAAGAGCATAATGAGAAAATCTCTGAAAAACTTTTTACTATTTTAACAAGTCATTTTTTGTGTTTTAGCCGTAGTATTGCGTTGCATGGAGGACTTCTTTATAAGACTTTTTACAAAAGCTTAGTATATACCAAGTCTTTAGTACTCTCTCTCTCTCTCTGTCCATAAATAAATGCCTATTATTAACTTTCGAAGTCAATCGTTTTCAACTTTAACATTAAATTACCGTGTATGTGTTATATAATACTTGATACAAATCATACGAATGAATTAAGTTTTAAATATATTTTCATTAGTCTAACTTTCACCAAGTATTATACAACACAAACAAAATAATTTAAAACTAAAGTTTATAAAAAAATGACTCTAAAAATCAAACATAGACATTTAATTAAAGACAGAAGAAGTATTACTTTTAACTAATAAATATGGAATTCATTTGAATTCGTTAAATGCATCAAATTATAATGACTTTGCTCTAATCTCTACCAACACACCACCCCACATGTAACATGCATGTAGAATTTTACAAGTTTGCCTTTTAAATTTTTAACTTTAGTGATAAAGTCAAAAATTGAAAACTTCACCGCGTTTAAATTTGAATTCTTTTTGTTCCAAAAGTTTTAAAAGTTGGAATTGAAACATTTAATTCTGAAACAATACATTTTGTTGAAGTAATACACTTGTTTAAGTGATAGACAACATTAATCGGACATGATTGTATGTATATGCATTATTGATTTGATAATTGACTTGGTGAGCCACCCGTAGTTCGATAACTCGACTGTTTTGATTCGATAATCGAACTCATGATTCGATCGAATTAATCCCGATGATGAGACCCGTGATCTGATGACTCGATCGTATTAATCAGAGATCAAACAGTTTACTCGTTGACTCAATCGTATTGACTAGGTTGTCGAACACATAACCTCTAGTTTTAAATTAAAATATCATTTATTAATAGAGATATCTCCTTTTATACATAAATGTTGAAACATTTTAATACTTAGTGTTATACACTTTTTATATATATTGAAAATATAAATAGATATAAAGATATACACTTTTCATAAAGATATGTGATGCAAAGCTTAGATATATCAACTAGATTTACATTTTATAAAATATAATATAAATATAATATTTTGTAAACATTTTCATATATTTTACCGTTTTAAATTATGTCTTAAAAAAATCATTACTCGTCATGATTTATAAAACGTAAAGTTGAACATATCGCAACTTCTTACAATAATAAAAAGAAAGGCATACCATTGGAATGAATTTGTGGGTGTGACGTGTGTTAATAAGACATCGTTACTTTTTATGCAATTTAAAATGATGTGACGTGTAGTAACATATGTGGTCAAATTCGTGACACCTTTATTTATTTATTTAGTCACCAACTTCAACTAATTATTCGACACATGTTTAATTATTTTTTCTTCATTTACTCATCTTTTAACCAGTGCATGACAGATTCGAATTTTTGTTTATTACTTTTTAAACGTGTCAAATTAATAGTACAGTTCAAAAATAGATAAAAAATATAAATTATATTTACTATATCATCTTTACTTAAGATATTATTACAAATAACAAAGAAGTTGTAAATTAATTAATTAAAAGTTAAATTGTCTTTGTGTAAAAAGTGAGAGAGAGAGAGATGAAAAAGTGATGTTTTTATTAAACTGCGTGTTTTTATCGGTGGACTATTATTATGAGACGGAGAGAGTACTACAAGTCTACATGCACCTCTAATAATTCTTGAATATACAACAAAATTTATAAAAACTGTAATCTGGACGTTGCAGTTACTCTGCTCGAAACATTTGTCACATCTTTGATTCGTTGATTAAAAGGGTGTCATGATCAGAGGCGGAGGAATGTGACGACAAAAGGGTTGTGGCCTCTCCACAACTTTGTCTAATAATATAAATTTTATTGATTTTTATAGAGTAAAAATAATATTTTTCATTTTAGCCCTCCTACAACACACAAATTATTCGTTCGGCCATCCCACTTTAAAATGTCTAGCTCCGTTACTAGTGATGATAATTTGGAATATGTGTTTGTATGGAAATATATACATTTTTATTTATAAAACTAAAAAATATTGTAAAATAATAAGTAGTAAATAACGAACATATATAATTATAAACGATAATTAAAAAAAAACAATACAATGACGAAAAGGCTTATTTGATCGCCAGCAAAGATGCACTCACAAGCTGAATCACGTGTATGACACGATTAGCAATAAAAAGCTGATGCACGTGTTTGACACGTTTCCTTTAAAACAGATCCGCTGTCTGTTTTCTAGGGTACAACAGCCGAAATAGTAAGTTGTGCTGGCGAACTTAACAAAACTGTCTGAAAGATCACTTTTGCATGTGTCTGATCGAAGAGAGTGCTGGAATTCGGTTGTTATGGAGCTGTATTTTCTGTTGCTAAAACTGATTGAAAATAAATTTAATTAGTGAAAATTTGTCTTGGTCACCAAAACAGAATATCACTAAAAAATTAAACTAATTTTAATATATCTTATTTATATAAACATATTTTGTCAATGTTTAAAAACAAAAGATATATTATATTTATTTTTTAAAACTGATTCTGTAAACTTATATCGAAAGCTTAAATCGGTTATTAAAATAGAGATAGATACAAACTCTCACGACATCTCATTCATATATACAATATTCCAACAGTGTTTAAATCGTGTCTGTTTATTTTACAAATAAAGTATTTTCATCTTGAAATTATTTAAATATCTGAAATCTTTATTAAGATAACTTAAGAAGAATATTTATTTTTTAGGCAACAAAAATAAGTAAGCAAGAACAAATAAGAAATTGTATGTGTTTTTTATATGTTTCCGAGTAAGGGCGGAGCCACTAATGGACTGGGAAGGGTCCTGGCCCTCCTAAGAATAAGCCCATTAGTGTATTAAGTATTATATATCATGTGTTAAAACAAAAAAATATCTTCTTGGCCCTCCTACAACTTCAAGCCCAACCTAGACAATTCATTGGATTTGGTTTAATAGTACTACCGAAAGTCAAACAACTCATATCCCAGACGCTAATATCTTGTTTCTAAACTGCTCATCTCTCATTGATGACATGAAAGTATGAAACCCTTTGGTTCGGCCCTCCCAAGAAAAATTTTCCAGCTCCGCCACTGTTTCCGAGACTAATGTGTATCTGTTAAAATACAAATTCATGTGTGAGAATTAAATGCATTTAAAGTCGTTTACAAACCAAAAAACAAAATTATTGGATCTCAAAGTCACAATGATTCAAAATAAAAGAAACGGTTACTTAAAGCAATAGAAAAGCGTTTGGGTCGAGGCGACGTCAAGGTCGTTGGCCCTAAACCAAGAGGCGGCCCCACCGCGAATCCCGCCTGATTACCTGACAGTTGGACCTTAGTAGGGGGCGCTGCCCTTGACCCCGCAAAGGGGTGTAACGTCCTTGACCTCGAAATCTTTATTGTGATCGAAAACATATTATTTTAATGAGTGTACAATCCAAACATATTATCTAAATATTTTCCACTAAATTGCCTTTTAGGATTATATACGTTGTTTCGTTGATTATATTTCCAGTAACTTTGATAGATTCTTCATGTATGCTCTTCATCGTTGTGTTGTTCCTTTCGAACAAATATGAGAGATACCATCACCTCCTTGCCTAAAATTATCATATTGTGTAATATAATGCATGTTGTCATTGCATCTAATAGACTAATAGTATATGTTTTGTCATCCTTCTAGCTTGATGTTTAATTAGTTTCCAGTTCGGCTTTAACACCCTAAAAGTTCGGTCCACATATTTGTTTGCTGTTTAATGTTTTTTAAAAATAAATATGTTTTTAAGTTTGAAAAATAATAAAAGCTAAATTATTTCTAATCGGCTAAAAACAAATGTTAAAAATCATGAAAAAAACATATAAAAGTATATGTGTCAAATTTGTGAGAAACAAAATTTAAAAAAATGAGATAATTAATAAAATTACCGTAGTTAAATTTTATATAATTTAGATAAGATTTAAGTGAAATTTCTACTATAATTTTTCAAATTTGTACAATAAATTTTAAAAATAAAAAAATACCTTTTACAATTTATAGCTAGTAGTTTATGAGATATTTTGTTGTTATAAAAAAAATGTTTTTTTTTTAATTTTGATTAGAAACTGAAAACAAAAGGTTGCTTCATATGAAGGGGTTCAATTAGTTAAAGCAAAGGTTCAAAGCAAATTTGTTTGTAAAAGTTAATTTCGTCAAAATACGCTTTCGAGGAAAATTATTCGGGTTCACTCAAAACAAGGGAGGTTTAACGGGGTGTTTTTTTAACATGAAGGGGTTCAGTGAACTAAAGCAAAGGTCTAAATCCGGTTCACATGAGCTACCTGGGGGTTAAAAAAGGGTTCGTGAACAAGTTCTATTTCTCCTTTTCTCGTTAGTTTTACATTTTATATCTTATTATTTGTCTCAAAATTATTTTTTATCATTTTTTTATAAAACATTTTTATTTCTAAAAATCATAGTTGTATTTGTTTAACTTTATCATATTACTTTTTTGTTCAAATCGGTATTTACAAACATTAAAAAATAACTAATTAATTGTTAAACAATAAAACTTTTTTTTGTTTATTATCGTAAAACTAAAACAGTAACTAATAAATTTTTTAAAATTATATATTTTTTTGTCCATGGACAATAATTTTGTTATGAATGTAATACATTGTTATCACCCTCTAGTGTTTCTGCTTTTTTTGGAATTTCGTATATTTGTCGTTTGAATTAGATGGTTGGTTTAGTGTGAGAGGCGTTTTTTTTAGTTTTTGACTCTTGTGGTTTCTTTGCCTTTGATATTTGTAATATTTTTCTTTTCAGGTCTCGTCTCTTGTAATCATCTTGTTTAGGGAGTTTGGGCGTCTTTTGTTTGGTTTATATATTAATTGATGTTGGAAATACGTTTTCACGTATTTAGAAATGATCGGTCACTCAAACGAGATACATCTAGTATGGGCTCGTGATCTATTAATGTAACAATATAACCCACAAAGTTCACATGTAAGGTGGGCTATATATACCCATTCCTAGCATGTTAGGAAAGGTTGGTGGTTGGTTCTCATTTTCACTTATTCAATATACATCTTTTCTCTCATCCTCTCATGTGTCTCTCTAGTTTCTCTCTCTAGTTCTTCATCTCTATCTGTCTCTATTGTAATCATTCCATTAATAGGATAATCTAAGGATTACGTAGACCTACAATTGGTATTAAGAGCCATGCGGTGAAATAAAGTTTTGATTGTTATTGTTTGGGTTTTAGTTGTGTTCGTGATATAGTTAACATAAATTAGCCACGGTTTCAATTTTTTTTTGTGTTTTTCACCTCTAAATCTTTCTTAAAATCTCTTATATAGTTGTGGTAGGGATTTGGGTTTCTTGTTTTGGTGAAAATCGCAAAAAAAATCGTGTTTTGCTCGATTTCTTGTTAAAAATCTCGTTTTTTAAGTTTTGTTCGATTTATTCCTAAAAAGTCGGCCAGAGTTGCACATTCTGAATTGAGCAAATATATATTCCGAATAGGAGATTCCAAATAGAGATTCCGAATAGAGATTTAGATACAAGATTGACATTTTGAATTGAAGAAGTTCGACATTCCGAATATATGCTAGATTGACATTCCGAATTCAACAAGATTGACATTCCGAATTGAAAAAGTTTGACATTCCGAATTCAAGCTACATTCCTAATACAAGCTACATTCCGAATTCAAGTTACATTCCGAATACAAGCTACATTGACATTTTGAATTCAAGCTACATTCCGAATACAAGTTACATTCCGAATTCAAGCTACATTCCGAATACAAGCTACATTGACATTCCAAATTCAAGCTACATTGTTATTCCGAATTGAAGTTTTCTTGAATATTCCGAATTCAATACCAAGTCTATTCAGAATTCTAAGTTAGTCAGAATTCCGAATTGAAGATTTATGTTCATTCCGAATTGAGGATTGTTAGGATATTCCAGATCTTTGTGATAGTTTTATTCCGGACTTCATTCTTTAAAGGGATTCCGGATTTGCTAATTCCGAAATCTTGAGTGAGTTGGATTCCGGATTTAAATAGGATTCCGAATTGTTAAATATTTGGATTCCGGATTTGTGTTATTCAGGATTTCGACTTAGGTATTCCGAATTCAGAAAATTTCAAAAATGTGTTTTTGAAAATTAGTTAGTTATTTGGTCTTGGAGAATTTTTTGTTTCTCGAGAACATATATTTAGGGGATTTAATCAATTTTTCTTCACTAATCAAGGGATTTAATCGACAACAACAAACACAATTACTTTCTTTCATTGCTCGATCGATAAGTAATCCTTACCTTCATTTGTCATCGAATTCAATGGATTCGTTGAATTCGACATCTCGAGAGGGAGAATTGCAGAAGATGCAAGAAAAAGCAAGAAAAAGATGTCAGGTCTCATTTAGACAATTTGAATGTCATCTCTACGAGCTTACCAAGCTCGACTACGGACCATCCTTTGTGGCAGTCTTTGGTCAAGCTACTCCTTTCTTCATCGAGGCTATGATGATAAACCTGGATATTCTTCAACAAAAACTTGACGAAGAAGACTTTAATCAAAATGAATCCGCAGATGCACTTCAAGTTCTAGTGAAACAATTCTCGACTTTCCTTGAATTCGACGTTGCAAAGAAAGAAAATTCAGCACTCTGCAAATCATTCCTTGAAGATATGCATATCGAGATTCAAGACTTCCGTGGTATCGTCTTCGAATACGTGATATCTCTTGACAATTTGATTCATGAAAGATCACGACTTCAACTTGCTTATGATAATTGGAAGCAAGAAAATCAGATGCAGATGCACAAGGATAATGGTCATAAGATGACACAAAGGAGACCGCTTTGGTTAACGATGAGAGCAGCACGTCAGGGAATATTACAGACGTCTCTTATGATGACACCATACACGTATATGACGAAGAACCTACAAATACGGTCAAATACAACATGTTGAGCATTCCGAACTTATTTATGACAAACATGAGATGGAAAAGGGTGATAGTTATACCTCTTCTAATTCATCCGATGTGAGTCATAATGAGGGAGAGATTGTTCAGAATGCTATAGCAAATCATGATAAATGTTTTACGAGTGCCTCTTTAACCAATTCTGCTTCTAGGATTGAAGAGCTTGAAACGATAATAGCTCAACAATCAAAAGATCTTTAGGATGCCACACTTGAATTTTCGAACAAAAAGGACAAATTTGAAACATATTTTGAAAAACGTGAAAAATTAAACGTTGCTCTTGAACAAAAATTAAATCAAAATATTCAAGATTCTAAAGCCGAAAAAGATAATTTTGTAAAACAAATTACTTTGCTAGAATTTAAGTTGGCATCCCAAGACATCTTACTAATGGAAAACGAGACCTTAAAACAGCGTTGTAGTGAGTTAAATAACTCTATCGTTGAGATGAGGTCTAAAACTCTAGAGTCAACGACCTTGTTAACTACTGAAAATGCTGATTTAAAGGCTCAGGTTCAGAAAAAGGTTTATGCTATAGCTGCTCTGAAAAACGAGCTAAGGAAAATTAAGGGCACTAGTGTGGACACTAAGCTTTAAAAACATCAATCTTGGGGAAACCGCCTAAAAATCAGTCCGTTCGACAACCGACTGCATTTAGATCCGAGCGACCAAAATCCTCGAGACCGTGGTTTGCCTCCCAAGTTGATATGGTTCATCTTTCTAGAATAGTCACTCCACTATCTACGCCTAATGTGATCAAATCAGCCCATGCAAAACCCACAAACAAGGCTGCTACTAGTGATTCTAGGTATAGTTCTAAGAATATGTCACAACATAGGTCGAATAACATGCCTAATAATCACTATGTAGAGGAACCTATGAAAAGGACACAAGCTAGAACTAGGATTTCTAGATCTCACTCGGACCTTAAACACGATTTTGCATAAGTGTCTTCACGACAAATCATGCGGCTTGTGTTACTAAAGTCTTGAAGGAGCTGAACTCAAGTGCTAAAAGAGGGATTCCTGAAGGAAATAGGTTTTCTACCGCTAAGTCTTCCGATGTGCATAAGAAAACCATGTCGCCTAGATCCAATATTAGGTGGCAACCCACGGGTAGGATTCTCAAATCGAGTAATCTTCAATGGGTTCCTACAGGAAGGATGTTTCCCTCTAACACTACCAAGGTTGACTGTGAACTCCCACATGGTTCTAAAATAGATATTGCTAACCCATATAAAAGCATACAAACTCCTAATGAGAATGCAGGTACCAAAATTAACGTTCAACACAAACAAAGTGGTCCAATCATTGTATACCGTTCAACTAGGGACACTCTCGGATTTTGGTTACTAAAGAAGCAGATATTAGAGAAACAAGTGTTTTAGAGGATTTGCAGTTAAGCTTACAAAATGGTTTGCAGTCACATGACAGATCGTAACCCGAGCTTCAAAGAAAGGAAGTCTATCTATGCAACGATAACTTACCCTTAAAACGAGAAATTAAACTTTCTCGGACACAGGCTGGAATTAAAACTATTCAAAGGTTTTAAGCTCATGTATATGGCTCGTCATTAAATGGCAGACGATGACCCGGACTTCAAATAAAGGGAAGTTTATCTATTCGATGATAAAGTTATCCTCACAATGAGAAATTAATTTTTCGTGGGCATGAGCTTATATTAAAAACTTTTGAAGTTTGATACTCTGTTTTGCAATGGGTTCAGATTTTACTCTCGATATCCTCTCGAATTGATCTCGGCCTTAAGTGGAATGATTTGTTCTTGGTTACTAAAAAGGAGTTGGTTTGTTTATCTATTTTTAAACTAATAACACTTAAATGTAAATGACGTTGAGTAACTTAAAACTTTGGAAGATTAACTAAATTGACAAGTTAAAATTGAGTGCTTGAAAACGTAAAGGAAAGATTAGAAAATTACTTTGAAAACTTAATTGAATTAATGCTTAAAAACTTGTTCTTATCGGAATGTTGAAAATTACTACTATCGGAATGCAATTAAAATGACCCATCGGAATATCTCACGTGAAAGTTCATCGGAATGTTTCTAACAATCACCATCGGAATAATCTAAAATCAAGCTGTCGGAATGAGGCTATCGGAATGCCCCAGATCGGAATATTAGTTCTATCGGAATATGGAAGACAAAAATTGGCCAGAGTTTCGACTAGAAAATGGACCTAAACCCGTCGGAATGTGCGATCGCAATATGCGATCGCAATCCCAGATCGGAATAGGGGGACTTACACCCTATCGCAAAGTAAAACCCCTTTTTGGGTTATTGCGATACCAAACAACGAAGATCCATCGGAATGTGTTAAAACCCTTGTATTGCGATGGAATAAAGGCAGCTATTTTCCGAAAATGGTGGAAACTCAAAAAGTTCAATAAGCACTTACAATAAGCTATATAATCCGAAACTTAAATAACTCAAAACACTTAAATTTAACCACTTTTGAAAACAAGAAACTTTAAACTTACTAAACAAAACTTGTGAATGATTAAAACTATGAAGTAATCCGAAAACAATAATAAGCTTCAACAAGCAATAAACCAATAAGCATGGAGAGCTTATGGCCTATTCACGTAGAGCTTCAAAAGAAACTAAAAAGATCAAACTCTATTCACGAACACATCCAAATCCAAACCGTATGGATTTCAACAATCGGATCAAGGATTTTGACAAATCAAGAAAAGTAGGAAAAACTTGAAGAACTTAAAAGCATAAACTTGATTAAGATTAATGAAATCAAAAGTACAAGAAAGCTTAAATTCAAAAGATAAAATCAAAGGAAAAGTTTAGTGAGAGAAAGTTTGGAACTTTCTCTCTCTAAAACTAGAGAAAAAATGAAAAGCTAAAGACTAGCTAAAAACTAAGTGTGTGAAAATTTGTGAGGTGAAGGCTTTATATAGGCGTGTGTATGGTGTTGATGGGCTTTTGATTGGGCTTTGATTTGGGCTTCTTTTTCTTCTTTCTTCTTAAGTCTTCATGCGTCTTTAAATAAACGTTTCCGACTTGGATTTGAGAAGTGTCGATGAATAATTCCAACTCGTCTTATAATCTTTTATTTAATAGACTCGAGTTCTTCGACATAAATGAATCTTCCATTTTTGGCTCTATTCTTCGATAAATCTTCAAATAGGCACAATGACTTCAAATCTTTTGCACCTTTTGGACAATAGACTTCGTCTTGAGCCCTTTTCTTCGATAAAACCCGTGCAATCCCATGTTTTCTTTAATATTCATCCGGTCGACTCTGAAAACACAATAAACACAAAAACCACGCATAATTCCAAACAAATGATATTAAATACGTGTTTTGGTCTCGTTTTAGCCCGATTTAAGTGGTAAAAGGATGGGTGTTTTCACACCTATCAAATCCCCTACACTTAACCATTGCCATGCCCTCATGCAATGCTTAGTGACAAAGCATAATTACACTTTTCTCATTATCAATTAACCTTGGCCTTATTAAAGTACTACTAAACAAAAATTTAAGGTACTAAGAAATTAAAATTTTAATGTAAAAGAATAGAAAATAACTTATGTGGTAATCACTTGGAAAGAGATCGAGGACTTACATTAGGGCTTCGGTGCTGCGAAGATTTATCACCCTCAAGTTTCACGTTCCCCAAACTAAGCTTAAAAACGAGATCATTGTTATTATAAGTTAGTAATTCAAACACTCACACACATGGCTTAATTAAATGCTTAAACCCCCTTATTCCTAGGTGTATCTCTTATATTTTATTTTTGTCTTAGAATGATCATGAAGATGCATTTTTGGACTTATTTCGATAGTTTATTAGGGCTGAAAGCAAAGTAGGACGATTTGATCAATAGTTAGCTAAAGGACAAAATCTTTTAAAACTGCTTCTCGGGATATCAAAAAATTCATATCTTGGCATAACTCGGTTCGCGATTTGAGACCTTTCTCGGGCCGATATTTGGCATGTACTTCATACTTCATATCTTGAGAGACGTTCTTGAGATAATGGTCTTCTCATCGTAATAGAGTTTCTTCACTTGGAGACTTTTGAGGGGTACTCCAACTTTGTTGACCACGACTTCATGATTATTTCTTCAATCTCTAATTGGGATTTTTGAGATACAACGATCCGCCTCCTTTTCGGACTTGGATCTATTTATCCTCATACCTTGTTAGGGTCTTTTCGGATAGACTTCTCCATGATCTTTATGGGAGTTAATTGCTTTTCGTCGTGAGTCTTGATCCTTCATATTGATTTAGGGAATAATGCTTTTCACATCACTTTGGATCTTCAGCAATAAAATTGAATCCTCATGCCTTGTTAGGGCCTTTTCGGACTCGCCAATCTTCGCGCCCCGCTTCATAAGTTATGCCTTGGCTATGAACTCTCGTCATTACCGATCAACTTTTAAACGATCTTGGGCTAGAAGCTAAGTAACTTTTCAAATCGTAAGACTTTACTTATTGCAGATAAATTATTAGCAAGTGATGGGAGAATAGGCAAATAATCACACCAAGTGAGCTTGCGCAAGAACACCGACTTATAATTGACTCTATCATTTCTCGTCCTCCACAATTTAAAATCTCAAGTAATGAGACTCGTGGACACTTAGCCTAATAAACCAATTAAGGTCTACATGGTTAAGGATACTAGCTAGAATAAACTTGGATAAGTCTATTCGGGTTGAGTCAAAATAAACGCAACGGGCCTAATATGTCAAAGATTTCTAAACTAGCTACACCACTTATTAATATATTTTTTTTTTTGACTTTATTGCGGGATATATACATATGAAAGCAACGATAAAAATTTAAAAATTACGACTAAATGGCCAAAGTTAATTAAAAATTTGAAAAATGTTGAAAAAGATTATTTTCCGGTTAAATGAAGGCATTTTCATGGAAAAGTCCACTTAAAACTTCGATAGAAGTCCCCCCTACACTTAAGATAAACATTGTCCTCAATGTTTAAGCATGTGGGAAAAGTCTCCCCTACACTTATGACATTGTGCACGTTGGTTAACTCAAGTTAAGGAAGAGATGACTAAAGTGATCAATTTCAAATATGAGTATGAAGAAAATTGAATCACGATAGTTGAGAGATAGAACCGGATTTCGGATAACACGGGAGCGCGGTTCTTCAAAGGTTCCAAGAGTGCACTTATCCCTGTAATCACATCACCACACAAATACAAACACCTATGCAGGCCCCCCTACACTTAGGAGGTTAAAACGTAAAAGGATAGATACTCGGGTTGCCTCCCGAGGAGCGCTTGTTTTTGATGACCGAGTCACGAGCCTGACTCGACCCAAAATTAGTTCATGGGGAACGTGGTGAGGGATGGAATCATCTCCTGAGAGATGTCCTCACCAAAGTACAACTTCAGACGCTGGCCATTCACCTTGAAATTGGGCCCATTTGGCTGAGAAAGCTCAAAGGTCCCATACGGAAAGACGTTGGCGACGGTGAATGGACCAGACCAGCGGCTCTTCAACTTGCCAGAGAAGATCTTTAACCGAGAGTTGAAAAGTAAGACTTGATCACCAACATGGAACTCTCGGTTCTTGATTTTTGCGTCATGGAGGATCTTCGTCTTCTCTTTGTAGATCAGCGAGTTCTCATAAGCTTCATTTCTCAGTTCATTGAGCTCGTTGAGTTGAATCTTATGATGGTCACCGGCTTTGTTGATGTCGAAGTTAGCCCACTTTAAGGCCCAGTGCGCCTTATGCTCCAGCTCGATGGGAAGGTGGCATGCTTTCCCGTACACAAGACGATAAGGTGTACAACCGATCGGGGTCTTGTAAGCAGTACGGAAAGCCCACAGAGCATCATCTAACTTATCGGCCCACGCGGCACGATGCTCTCCCACAGTACGCTCCAAAATTCGCTTCAATCCACGATTGGATATCTCGGCTTGCCCATTGGTTTGGGGATGATAAGCGGTGGAAAGACGGTGATTGACACCATACTTAGCCATGACTCTTGCAAATTGATCGTTGCAAAAATGAGTCCCGCGGTCACTGATAATAGCACGAGGGACGCCGAATCGAGCGAACAGCGATTTCAAAAAGTTACAAACCACCCTTGCATCATTAGTAGGTAAAGCTTTGGCTTCAACCCACTTGGAGACGTAGTCAACGGCAACAAGGATGTATTTGTTTCCTTTAGATGAAGGGAATGGCCCCATAAAGTCGATACCCCAAACATCAAAGATTTCACACTCTTGAATGAAATTCTGAGGCATCTCGTCTTTATGTGTGATTGTGCCTTGTTTTTGGCAAGCATCACATCGTTTAACCATCTCGTGAGCATCACGGTAGATGGTGGGCCAATAAAATCCTGAATCAAACACTTTTTTGGCGGTGTAGTTGGGACCAAAGTGACCACCAGTGGGTCCTTTGTGGCAAGCATCAAGGATTTCGAAAGCTGCCGGTCCATCAACACATCGGCGAATAATCAAGTCGGCACATTGTTTGAATAGGTAAGGGTCGTCCCAAAAGTAAGTCTTGATGTCGGTGAAAAACTTCTTCTTTTGCTGGGACGTCAACCCTTCCTTGAGAATTCCACCCGCCAAGTAGTTTGCAAAGTCCGCAAACCACGGGGTTTCATTCGGTTTCGAGTTTATAGACATTAAGGTCTCCAAGGGAAAAGAATCATTGATTTCTTTGGTCGGATGATCCCCTTGGTAAGGATCCTCAAGTCTGCTAAGATGGTCCGCGGCTAGGTTTTCAGCTCCTTTTTTATCGCGGATTTCGATTTTAAATTCCTGGAGCAGCAAAACCCAGCGAAGAAGTCTTGGTTTGGAATCTTGCTTTGTCAACAAGTACTTCAGCGCGGAATGATCGGTGTACACAATGGTGGTAGAAAGGACAAGATAGGGGCGGAATTTTTCAAAAGCATAGACAACAGCTAAAAGCTCTTTTTCAGTTGTCGTATAATGCAATTGTGCCCCAGTCATTGTCTTGCTAGCGTAATGGATCGGTTGGAAGTGTTTGTTCACTCTTTGTCTAAGAACCGCTCCAATAGCAAAATCGCTAGCATCGCACATCAACTCAAAAGGCAGCTCCCAATTAGGGGTAACTAAGACGGGTGCCTTAGTAAGCTTATCCTTAAGCGAGTTGAAGGCTTCAAGGCACTCTTTGGAAAAGATAAAAGGAGTATCTTTTTCCAAGAGGTGGGTCATCGGGCGAGCGATTTGAGAAAAATCTTTGATGAATCGACGATAGAAGCCCGCATGACCCAGAAAACTTCTCACACCCTTCACGGTTGAAGGTGGAGGCAACTTAGCGATAACATCGACTTTAGCACGGTCAACTTCAAGACCGGCTTTCGAGATCTTATGTCCAAGCACGACGCCTTCTTTTACCATAAAATGGCATTTTTCCCAATTTAGAACCAGACGAGTGTCTTCGCACCTCTTTAGCATACGTTCCAAATTGGCAAGGCAAGAAGAGAAAGAATCCCCGAAGACCGAGAAATCATCCATGAAGACTTCCATGGTTTGTTCAACCATGTCATGGAAGATAGCTAACATACACCTTTGGAAAGTCCCAGGCGCATTACATAAGCCAAAAGGCATTCTTTTGTAAGCGAAAGTGCCATAGGGACAAGTGAATGTAGTCTTCTCTTGATCTTGGGGATCGATGGGTATTTGGAAATAACCCGAGAAACCATCAAGAAAGCAGTAATATTCATTACCGGCTAATCGTTCAAGCATTTGGTCCATAAAAGGTAGAGGGAAATGATCCTTTCTCGTGGCATCATTGAGTTTGCGGTAGTCTATACAAACTCTCCACCCAGTAACGAGACGAGTGGGAATCAACTTGTTGTGTTCATTGGGAACAACGGTTATTCCGCCCTTCTTGGGCACACAATGGATTGGACTAACCCACGGTGAATCCGAAATAGGGTATATCATACCCGCATCAAGAAGTTTGATAACCTCTGTTTTGATGACTTCATGGATTTTTGGATTCACCCTTCGTTGGCTTTGAATAGTGGGCTTGAAGTCGTCCTCCATGAGAATTTTGTGTGTGCAGAAGTGAGGATCAATTCCACGAATATCGGAAATCTTCCAAGCGATAGCCTTCTTATGATCTTTCAACACAGCGACAAGTCGGGCTTTCTCTTCATCCTTCAAATCCTTAGCAATGATGACGGGCGACTTCTTCTCTTCTTCGAGGAATACATACTCAAGATGGGGAGGCAACTCCTTAAGTTCCAAATCCGGAGGATTGTCGACGGGAGGCGTAGTCGAAGTCGGAGTCTCGATAGCAATAATAGTGGGAGATGGAGGGGAAGGATTGTCTTCTCTGAGGAGGTTTGCGATGAAACTGAGATCGTCATCCCAAGTGGCAGTAGAATCGGCATTGTCTTGCTTCACATCTTCCAAGGTGGCTTCCAAATCTTTCCAAAGGAAATCACTTTCTCCAAATAGAGATAGTGATGAGTCGATAGAGGAAACGGTCTCAACATTGGGAAGAGAGGTAGGAATGTTTTTACAAGCATCCTTGAAGTGTTCTTCACAAGCCTCATCAAGAACGTCAATACAATTAACATTCTCGTAAGAAGAAGGCTGTTTAGATAACTTTCCCATGTTGAAGACTACTTTATCGTCACCCACTCTCATGATAAGCTCACCGGCTTCAACATCAATGAGAGTGCGACCGGTCCTCAAGAATGGACGACCAACAATGAGTGGCACACGGGGGTCCATTTCGTAGTCGACGACAACAAAATCGGCAGGGAAGGTGAATTTGTCGACTCCTACAATGACGTCTTCGGCTATCCCTACTGGATAAGCAACCGTACGGTTAGCTAATTCCAAAGTTATCTTGGTGGGGACTAGCTCTGGGAGAGATAATTGCTTCCAAACACTTAGAGGCATAAGATTAATACTGGCACCTAGATCGGCTAGGGCCATGCAATTCTCTACTCCCGGGAAATTGCAAGGGATAAGAAAACGACCCGGATCACCAAGCTTGATTGGCAATTTCCTTAAGAGCACTGCAGAGCAATTCTCATTAAGTTGGGTGTTGGCAATATCGAGGAGCTTTTCCTTGTCGCTCAGAAGATCTTTAAACATTTTGGCATACTTGGGCATGTGAGCGAGAGCCTCAGCGAAGGAGATATTGAAATTCAGTTTTTTGAACATTTTAAGGAAATTCGAAACTTGAATATCATCCTTGCTGTTTTGCTTCTCTTTCCTCAACCTTGAAGGATAAGGTATATTGGAAGAAGAGGAAGGCTTTAGAGGAATAGGATCACTCACAACCACGGGTGGAGGAGGGGTAGAAAGAAGAGGTGGAGAAATTGGGGAAGGAGAAGGATGAGGAATAGGAGCAGGTGACTCGTTCTCCTTAGTCACAACCACCGGTGGAGGTATAGGAAGCTCGGGTTCCTTGGTACCTTTACCACTTCGAGTAGTGATTGCTTTCATCTCCCCTCTTGGGTTCGCAACGGTGTTACTCAGAAGAGTACCCGAAGAAGAGGGTTGACTACTTTGGAAGAAACTAGCCATCATGTTCCTCAGATCATTAGTCTGGCTATCCAACGTATTTCTCATATCGGCTCTCAAATCATTTCCTTGCTTTACCAAATCAGCCTTCAAATTGCGTACTTCCTCTTGGAGATTTCCCACTATCACATCATTGGTTCTCATGTAGGTTGCAACCTCTTGGTGTAATGCAGTGGTGGCTTGGTTGGGAGGAGCATTGTATGCAGGTGGTTGGTAAGCAGGTTGTTGGTAGACTTGATTGTTACGTGGAGGTGGTTGTTGTTGCTTGTGAGGTGGGATGTATGGTTGTCGAGGTTGTTGTTGTTGTTGAGGAGAGCGGTTAAGGTTTTGTTGTTGGTTTGGGTTGGTAGGAGGGAAACCAGGTGGTGAAAGATAGTTGTTGCTGCGGTAGCTAAGCAAGTTACGGTCACCTTGAGGTTTAGCTTGATAAGCAGGTTGTTGGTAGGTGCCATATGCCGCATTCACATTCTCAGCAGGGTAATCTTGGGTGGCGGTACAAGTTGTGTAAGAGTGGGGACCACCGCATATCTCACAAGGTTGGCTGACAGCGTTCACTTGAGCGTTTTTGGCGTTGTTGCTGTTGTTGTTGCTGACGGTGTGGGTGACAAGCGATTCAAGAAGCGTGGTGATTTTGTCTAATCGCTTGTCGCTGTCATTAGTGCTAGCACTAGCAACATTGGTCCTAACACTCTTGGTTTGAACACGAGATTTGTTCTCAATGATGTCCCAAGCAGCATTGGAAGTCTTAGCCAATAAATTACCCCCCGAGGCACTATTCAGTGAATCTTGGTCATTCATGCTTAAACCATTGTAAAAAGTATTTATTTGATGAACTTTGGTAAAACCATGTTGTGGGCATTTTCTTAAAAGATCTTTAAAGCGATCCCAAGATTCACTGAATGACTTGTCGTACTTTTGTTCAAAGGTTATAATCTCATTCCGCAAAGCGGTAGTACGAGAGGGTGGAAAAAAGTAGTTGATAAACTTTGTTTCCAAATCCGTCCACGAGAGAATACTCTGTGGCGGTTCCTTAGCAAGCCAATGTCGGGCTTGTCCCTCTAAAGAAAAGGGAAAAAGTTGTAACCTTATCACTTCTTGTGGAACGCCATTGAACTTGACCGTGTTCGTGAGTTGTAGAAATCTCTTGATGTGATCGTGTGGGTCATCAATGGTTCGTCCAAAGAATGGTTGAGCTGAGACCATCTGGATAAAGCCTGACTTTAGCTCGAAATTGTTGGCGGCAATTGGTGGAATAACAATTGGATCCATGTTGCCATCGACATGAGCTTGCAACAATTCAATCATTGGGCGGTTATCCGGAAGGTGCTCATTGTTGTTATTATTCATGTTGTTGAAAGGCGGGTTGTTGTTGTTATTATTGTTGTTCGGAGGTGGTATGTTATTGTTGTTTTGTACACCAGCCATGTCTAAGTTATCGAGAGGCTCGGGCTCTTGATAAGACGTGGATCGAGTGCGCATACACCTGCAAAAGAACGAACAAAGTAAAACAAAGCAAAAATATTTTTGGTTTTTATGTTTTTTACTTTTTAGGATTTTTGAAAATTTTATATTTTTTAGTGTTTTTGAAAATTTTTATGAAAAAGTAACGTTCACGGGGAACGGATCCCAAAATCCAAGTTCTCACAAAAAACTTTTGATCTTAACGAGAGGAGCCGGCAGCGGCGCCATTTGATACTCTGTTTTGCAATGGGTTCAGATTTTACTTTCGATATCCTCTCGAATTGATCTCGGCCTTAAGTGGAATGATTTGTTCTTGGTTACTAAAAAGGAGTTGGTTTGTTTATCTATTTTTAAACTAATAACACTTAAATGTAAATGACGTTGAGTAACTTAAAACTTTGGAAGATTAACTAAATTGACAAGTTAAAATTGAGTGCTTGAAAACGTAAAGGAAAGATTAGAAAATTACTTTGAAAACTTAATTGAATTAATGCTTAAAAACTTGTTCTTATCGGAATGTTGAAAATTACTACTATCGGAATGCAATTAAAATGACCCATCGGAATATCTCACGTGAAAGTTCATCGGAATGTTTCTAACAATCACCATCGGAATAATCTAAAATCAAGCTGTCGGAATGAGGCTATCGGAATGCCCCAGATCGGAATATTAGTTCTATCGGAATATGGAAGACAAAAATTGGCCAGAGTTTCGACTAGAAAATGGACCTAAACCCGTCGGAATGTGCGATCGCAATATGCGATCGCAATCCCAGATCGGAATAGGGGGACTTACACCCTATCGCAAAGTAAAACCCCTTTTTGGGTTATTGCGATACCAAGCAACGAAGATCCATCGGAATGTGTTAAAACCCTTGTATTCCGATGGAATAAAGGCAGCTATTTTCCGAAAATGGTGGAAACTCAAAAAGTTCAATAAGCACTTACAATAAGCTATATAATCCGAAACTTAAATAACTCAAAACACTTAAATTTAACCACTTTTGAAAACAAGAAACTTTAAACTTACTAAACAAAACTTGTGAATGATTAAAACTATGAAGTAATCCGAAAACAATAATAAGCTTCAACAAGCAATAAACCAATAAGCATGGAGAGCTTATGGCCTATTCACGTAGAGCTTCAAAAGAAACTAAAAAGATCAAACTCTATTCACGAACACATCCAAATCCAAACCGTATGGATTTCAACAATCGGATCAAGGATTTTGACAAATCAAGAAAAGTAGGAAAAACTTGAAGAACTTAAAAGCATAAACTTGATTAAGATTAATGAAATCAAAAGTACAAGAAAGCTTAAATTCAAAAGATAAAATCAAAGGAAAAGTTTAGTGAGAGAAAGTTTGGAACTTTCTCTCTCTAAAACTAGAGAAAAAATGAAAAGCTAAAGACTAGCTAAAAACTAAGTGTGTGAAAATTTGTGAGGTGAAGGCTTTATATAGGCGTGTGTATGGTGTTGATGGGCTTTTGATTGGGCTTTGATTTGGGCTTCTTTTTCTTCTTTCTTCTTAAGTCTTCATGCGTCTTTAAATAAACGTTTCCGACTTGGATTTGAGAAGTGTCGGTGAATAATTCCAACTCGTCTTATAATCTTTTATTTAATAGACTCGAGTTCTTCGACATAAATGAATCTTCCATTTTTGGCTCTATTCTTCGATAAATCTTCAAATAGGCACAATGACTTCAAATCTTTTGCACCTTTTGGACAATAGACTTCGTCTTGAGCCCTTTTCTTCGATAAAACCCGTGCAATCCCATGTTTTCTTTAATATTCATCCGGTCGACTCTGAAAACACAATAAACACAAAAACCACGCATAATTCCAAACAAATGATATTAAATACGTGTTTTGGTCTCGTTTTAGCCCGATTTAAGTGGTAAAAGGATGGGTGTTTTCACACCTATCAAAGTTTTTAAGCTCATGCATAATGACTTACAGTTAAATATCAGACTGTAACTCGGACTTTAATTTTAGGAAAGCTTATCTTTCATGATAACTTATCCTCATAACGATAAATTAAATTTTCTCGGTAATGAGCTTGTATTAAAACATTCCAAGTTTTAAGCTCAGAAAGGAAAGTGTATCTTTTAAATAAGAGAACTTCTCCTCATAACGAGAAATTCATCTTTCTCGGTCATGAGCTTTCCGTTAAAATATTCAAAAGTTTTCAAGCTCATGAAAACGACTTATAAGTAATTATCAACTTAGGACTCGTTCTTCAGTTAAAAGGAAAGTTTATCGCCGATGGTAACTTATCCTTAACAACGAGAAGTTTACAACTTCCCGGACTTAAGCTCGTTTCGTAAGTATTCAAAATCTTTAGCTCAAGTAATTGGTTTTCAAAAAGCGCATGTCTTCTGAAATCGATAATATTTACGATCCTAGAAATGTCGTTTAATAATGACACGGGGTTGTAAATAAAGTTCGAGCAGAAGTTTAAAAGATTTAAAACATTCTCAATATGGTTTACTATTATTTTCGATAGTAACCCGCTTTTCATATTCAAGTCAAGCATTTCACCGGAAAGCTTTGACTCAACAACGGGAATTAATTTTCTCGGGCATGGTTTATTTTATGACCATCTAAGGGATTGTGTTTACGTAATAACATAATCTAACATGAATAGATGTACGCATCAGTGCATTTATTTATTAAAACAAGACAAATCTTATTTTTATGAAGTTATCATCTCCACAAACCGTAGAAATTTACCATTGGTATCTACATACTCGACAATGTGACTACTTAAATGGTGACTACAACTCTTTAGATAGAACACGGGTCAACAATTGAGGGGGGGAGAAATTGTCAAGCGTTCAGAATCTTCGACGCCGATAGTGCCAAGTTCACAAATTGGTGTCAAGACAACCATATCAATCGGACACATGGTGTCAAGAGATAACTTCATACATGACGAAGAGACCAACTTTTCCAACAAGAACCACATGATTATATCACGTGTTTAAAAGGTGTTTATTTTACGTTTCAAGTATACCCTCATTAATTTGAGGGGGAGCTTGTGAAAATCATGAAGATAGTTAGATTTGAATTTTTCTTCCCAAATTTTCTTAAAATTTCATTAAATCAATTGATATTAAAAACATCGATTGGGTTAATATTTTTAATATGGGGGAGAAAATATGATTTAATATTGAGATCAATAATGGTTTGACTTAATGTGCTGGCTCATCCCGACGTGTGCGAAATATTTTCGAATATCGTGGCATATGTTAAGGGGGAGCAAAATGGATGTGGATATCAAAATAGATTTCATGGTGACGTAAACTTACACAAAACATCTCTATTCACGATGGTGACGATTGTGGTGACATAGGGATGGTAGGATAGGTTAAAGTCCAATGATTCTACTAGAACTGGAGGAATCTTCCCAAGGACATTCCATAGCTAGAAATAGTAGTCCTTAGGAAAGATGGAGAAAGATTATGAACGTAGCTGAATGCCGACCAAGTACTTAAGTTAGCACTGGAACAATCACAACAAGGTGCTAGTTATGACTTATTGGTAAGCATTGAAGGGGTTGAAGAATGAAAAAGAATTGTAATGATAAAGGGTGAAAAGAAAGAAGCCCTCCTTACAACCTTAGGCAGAAATCGGGTCAACTCATTAGCTATTGAGATCATTTTAATGATGCTCGATATTGAAGATAAGATATCATGGACCCAGTGGTGCAATGTGCAACCCATCCCAGCTAACTCATATATCTCTTAAAAGGTATTTTTATTAATCCCACGTAGACAACGCATTATCTATCAATTTATTCACTCCGAATATATTGGTATTGAAATGGTGGCACTCCTATCCAGCCTCCGATCACTAAAAATCTAAAATGCACGATCGAGTCTAGAGCCATTTGAGATCATCAAATATCTCACTAGGACACATTTCCATATTTATTTGCTTCTTCACACACTGTGAAAAGTAAAAAAGATATTTAGAGTCCTACCGCAAAATCTTCATGATCTTGCCTGAACACCGAGTAATACGAAAGTATTTACAATGAAGATGGAAATCTTTCTCGAGTAAACATAAAAAAGCTCATGGTAGGTGACTTGTGCGATTCTTTATGAATAAAACTTGTGATAACTGGAAAGCAACAGTAGTTTAATTCTTAACTGAACTTAAACACGTTCCAGGCCTCTACACAATATCTTAGTGATCTTGCCAGAACACTTAGAGTGACACTCTTTAATGTTCACAGTGATGAGTGGAAATCTTTCTAGTGTCAACATCAAATAGCACTTGGTAGGTAACTTGTAAGATTCTATATGAATCAAGCTCGTGGCAACTGGAAAGCAACGATGGTACGGTTCTTAATTGAATTTCACTTATTCCAGGTATATGAATTGACGGCTTCAATCATGCGGATAATTTTATCCAAATGATTCACTCTTTATGCTCGCACTCAGCTTTGGACGGTCGAATAAAGAGAACGGGGTTACTCGCGAAATCTTGTAAAGGAGGTTCTTAATTGAAACTAAATGCCACAATACGATATTTAATATCGTCCAACGGTCTTCACCGACCAGAGGTAAAATGCTACCTAATTAGGTTGAAATGTTCAAAGCCATTTCATCCGTGTATATGTTTTGTTGCTAACTGTCTTATACAACGTAACAAGACGGTGGCATTTCGGTGTCCCATAAGAAGTCTTCCTCGCATGCTTATACTTTCAGCACTTAATACTTCATCAAATCCAAGAAAGTCTAAAAGTCATGTCTTTCGATGTATTAAACTGTGAAGATTTCAAGAATTTATAAAGGTGTAAGTATGTGAAACATGAGTCACGAGGAGGCGAATATCATAAGTGATGAATGCACAAGGTCAAGACAAGGCAACATGCTTAAGACCAAAGTCAAATATCACATCAGCATATTCACAAGAACAAGATCGAAGACTCAAGCATAGTATGCTAGGTTTAAGATTTTATAAAATGGTGTGACCTCCCTTAGGGGGAGATTGTTGGAAATACGAAATTCCAAAGAAAGTCTCGGTCACATCATTGTTAGCACAGATCACGAGCTATAAACTATTTAGGACTTTGTCTCTTGGAGCGACCTCCCTTAGGGGAGATTGTTGGAAATACGTTTTTACTTATTTAGAAAGGTTCGATCACTCCAACGAGATACATCAAGTATGGGCTCGTGATCTAGTAATCTAACAATATAACCCACAAAGCTCACATGTAGAGTGGGCTATATATACCTCCTCCTAGCATGTTAGGAGGGGTTGGTGGTTGGTTCTCATTTTCACTTATTCAATATACATCTTTTCTCTCATCTGTCTCTCTAGTTTCTCTCTCTAGTTCTTCATCTCTATTTGTATCTATTGTAATCATTCTATTAATAGGATAATCCAAGGATTACGTAGACCTACAATTGACTTTCTAAAGAAAGAAAAAAACATATTTTTGTATAAAATACTAGAATAAAAGCTACTGACGGACAAAAGTAAGCCTTAGTAATCCTTGAAAACCGATGAAGTTCTATAACGTATAAAACCATGAACTTGATCCATAAAATTATGTTATAATAAATGTGGGAGATGATTTGCACACTCTTTTAATTGATTGAGACACTCTAAAATATTATGTATTGACAATTATACCCTTGTAAATTAAGCATGATTAAACATGATTTAAGGATATATATGTCATGGCACACTTATTTTTGAGTGTGCCAATCAATTAAGGAAGTGTGCAAATCACGTCTCAATAAATGTTGATGCGTATAGTGTTGATCGGCTGGTCCACTACTATTTTTACATGCCTACTCGTTATATCATGGGTTTATGGATGTTTAGGTTACTCAACTTTCATATTTTGTTCACCTAAGTTATCCAACTATTTTTTTAAGACTTTGGATTACCAAACTATTAAAACTGGTTAACTTTGATACCCAAGTATTTGTTACCGTTTACTACCTTTGATTTCCGGTTGCATTGCCTACGTGGCATTTGACTGTTATATAATTGGTCTGATATTTTTTAGATTTATTTAAAACACAAAATAATGTATCATTAATCCCATGAATCTAACACATCTCAAATCATCATCACCCACCACCACCATGTATCTTCTTATTTTTTCTTGCATATATCTTGTAATCTCCATGTAACAAAAATGGTAATAAATTAATCCAAATAATCCGATCAAATATATCATCAACTCTCTTTTATCTTTCATTTCTGACCATTAGATTATGTTGTAATAAATCAAAATATAAATCAATACCAATCTAACCCAAATTCAACAAATCTCATATTCAGGTCTGAATCTTACCTTGAAATCACCAAAAATATCCACCCCTTTCATTACCACCCGAATCTGCAATCCTAGCCACCATCATCCTACCATCACCCACAATCACCCTACCTTTAACCGTCACACATTATTGACAGCCACATAGAACAAATTGTGAATTATTTGTATGGTATTGATCGGAACTTAACTAGATACAAATATGTTTTTGAGATTTAGATGAAGCGAGGTAGTGGAAAAAAGATTGAATATTGAGATGATAATCATAAGATCTAGAAAAAAGGTAAACATGCTTGGTTTTGGTAGTGTGGTTAAATTTGTGAAATACATAAATTCGTTTCGTGATTGAAAAAGGTTGGGTTAATATTTTTTTTTAGATTTTGATTTGAATGTGGGTAATGTGATCCGTTTTGTGCCTTTTTGGCTCAAGAATGATGATGTATTGAGGGAACAGATTCGTATTCATAAAACAAATAAGTATGATCTGCGTTACTTCGTTTCAATTTATATATCTTTGGGAATGCTATTGGTTGGTTTATTGTTGAGATTTAGATGCCACGATCATGGTAGTGGAAAAAAATTGGGGTTATGTTCATGCAGTGAGGTTATGTTCTTAGATTGTGAGATGATGAAATTAAGGAATTGTTAAAAGACTTGTATTTTATGTTAAAATAAAAATATGGAAATGGAAATCTGAGTTGAAATATGGGCCCCACAAAAATCTGACGTGGACAAAAAATAACAGACTAAACCGGTTACAAGTAATCCGGGTAACTTGAATGAACATATTTTTTTGTTCAGTAACCAGAAAAGCAAAAATTTATAGTCTAGTAACCTAAACTCTTAAAAAAATAGTTAAGTAACTTAGGTGAACAAAAGATGAAAGTTGGGTAACCTAAACATCTAAAAACCCTTATATCATATATGAACAGTTCTTTAAGCCTGACTCACGATAGATCGCACACAATATACTAAATATATTTTTAACTTTAAAATGATTTAACAAGCACCATACGTGATCAAAGTCGTGACACCTTTATATAGTCACCAACTTCAACTTGGATCCCTTTGCCACTCGACACATGTTCGTTTTTTTTCATTTGCTGGTCTTTTAATCAGTGTACAACGACTTGTGTTTTTTTTTGTAACAGTGGCTTTTTTCCAACAACACACAAATGACTTTTTACTATTAAAAAACAACTTTCATTTTTTTTAAAATCATTTTAACGATCTTTATATGAGTCGTTTGAAAATGATCATTGAATTTAAGCGGAAATAGTTTTTAAGAAAGTACATTACGTTTGGAGGATCAACAAAATTATCCTTCAACATCTTTCCAATGCTTCATTCCAATCAAATCTGTAATCTGTTTTACGTACGTGTGTACTTCTAAGCAACGGCACTCGTTCATATCGTCGGACATGTTAAAAAGTATGTACAACGTACCGCCGCCACGTTGACGATTATCAAAACCAACACAAACTTCTACTGCTTTCTGAAGCAATACCATGCAAGTTTAGTACAGGCACCTGAGTATAGTTTAACTCCGAGCCGTCCTCTACCATTTGGCATGCATCTTGTCATGGATTAAGGTCATGTGTTAAATTTTAGCATAATCTCAAGGACTGGTATTCGACCATGATGGTTCTTAGATTGTTATGTTTAGTCATTATATTCGCCTAAGTCGTGTCTAGGGAAAGTGTCAATTAGCCTAGTTTCCTAATAGCTAAGAATAAAGGTCGGTTGGCAATGTCTAAGCCCAACCCGACCCGTAGGACTTGTATAGTCGGTTCCCCCTCATCTCTATAAAAGGAGGTGAGGGGGAACGAACCAAACACGTCATTCTTTCAATAAAACTAATCGGGAACGATTAGGGATTTACCTTGTGTGCGTCGCTTTTCTGTCGATTCTGCTGTGTGTTCTTCAGGATCGATATTCCGCATCTAGTTAACCAGGATTGTAGGGATTAAACCCTACAAGTGGTATCAAGAGCCTGGTTCATCGAGTGGCTGGTTACTAGGATCGGTCGTGAAGTGGGTATTCTTGTCGATCGGGTTTAGATCGACAAGGAAGCATAGGGTTTCGACGGGAAAAGAGCTTCTTCAGATTGCTACGGCTGGTGGTGGTTGTTTGCTTTTGTCGGCTGTGTTACAGAACGAAGGAAGAAGAAGACTAGAAGTGATAATTGGAACTGGTATTAGTCAACCCCCTATCTAAAAATATAACAGGAATTGAAATTGGGCCAAGATTTTATATTGGGCCAGATTATATTTGAAGGGTTTGCTTATATTAGTTTTTTCTTTTTGTTTTTATTATAAAACAAAAAAAAAAAGGTTTATTACTTTGTAGTATTACACAAGGGGACTTCGTAATTCGTGATTGTGAGGTTTAACGTATCACAAGGTTTAGCGAGTTATCGATGGGACTTTATTCGTTTGTGATTGTGAGTTTTTTCACAAGATTTAGCAAACTAATAATGGGATAAAGAATGACGGGAGCCAAGTTTGACATCGAGAAATTCGATGGAACTGGTGATTTCGGGTTATGGAGAATCAAGATGCGTGCTTTATTAATCCAGAACGGATGTGAAGCAGCTCTGGAGGTTTTCCCCGCGAATATGGAAGCTGAAGAGAAATCTAAGCTTGACAAGAATGCTCACAGTGCCATGATTTTGTGTTTAGGTAACAAGGTCCTAAGAGAGGTTACCGGGGAGACGACTGCAGCGGGGGTTTGGTCAAAGCTCGAGTCTTTGTACATGACAAAGTCATTGGCCAACAAGTTGTACCTGAAGAAGAAGTTGTATACATTCTACATGCCGTCTGGACGAAAGATTTCCGAGCATATAGATGAGTTCAACAAAATCGTTCTCGATTTAGCAAATATTGAGGTAAAATTCGAAGATGAAGATCTTGCTTTATTGTTACTCACGTCTTTGCCAGCATCATACGAACACTTTGTGGATACCTTGCTTTATGGACGGGAAGATTTGACTTTGGAGGACGTGATGGCCACACTAAATTCAAAGGAAATCAAAGAAAGGTTCAAGGCGAAGGGGGATGATGGTGAAGGGTTATATGTGAGGGGAAGAACTGATCGCAGGAATTCGCATCAGTCAAAGGGAAAGTCAAGATCGAAGTCTCGAGGTGGAAGACTCAAATGCTTTATTTGCCAATCTGAGGAGCACTTGAGAAGAGACTGCCCGAAGAATAATCGCAAGAATTCAAAAGGTTACGTCAAGAAAGATGATCAACCAAGCTCCAGTGGTTCGATTTACGATGATTCTGAGGTGATGATGGTGATGAGTGCAGAAAGACTGCAAGACTGGATCATGGATTCAGGAGGTTCATATCACATGTCACCCAGGTTATATGTATTTTTTGATTTTCTGGAATGCGATGGGGGCAGCGTACTGTTGGGCGACAACAGGGAGTGCAAGATCAGGGGTATTGGCAAGGTAAAGGTACAACTGAAAGATGGGTCAAGTTTTGTGTTACACAATGTCAGGTACATTCCTGAATTGAAAAGAAACTTGATATCGCTGGGAACTCTTGAAAAAGAGGGATATACCGTAAAATTGCAGTCAGGCAAAGTCAAGGTGATTAGTGGTTCTAGGGTTATTATATCTGAAACCCGAAGGGAGAAATGCGTGTACTCTTTGGATGGCCATGCATTGGCCGGTGAGCTTAATGCTAGTGTTGAAGAAAAAGACAGTCTTGTGTAGGTTTGGCATAAAAGACTGGGACATATCAGTGAGGCGGGACTACACGTGCTGGAAAAGCAGGGTTTGTTTGGCAAGAAGAGTCTAGGTAAGCTCGATTTTTGTGAGAATTGTGTTCTGGGAAAGTCACATCGAGTCCGTTTCAGTGTAGGAAGGCACACTACTCAGGGAGTGATAGACTATGTTCATTCAGACTTATGGGGTCCGTCTCAGGTGGAATCATTAGGAGGTAAGAGGTATTTCTTATATATAGTTGATGATTATTCCAGGAGGGTATGGGTTTATGTTCTCAGGTTCAAACACGAAGCATTTGAAAAGTTCAAAGAGTGGAAGCAGTTAGTAGAAAATCAGACTGGGAGGACGGTTAAGAAGCTTAGGACGGATAATGGTCTTGAGTTCTGTAACCGGGAGTTTAATCAGCTATGCACTGAGAGTGGGATTGCTAGACATTTGACGGTTGCCGGGACGCCACAGCAGAATGGGTTAGCAGAACGGATGAACAGAACTCTCATGGACAAGGTACGCTGTTTATTAATACAGTCTGGATTGCCCAAGACCTTCTGGGCGGAAGCGACATGTACGGCCGCATATCTTATAAATAGGTCACCATCGACAGCGATTGAGAAGAAGACACCTATGGAGATGTGGTCGGGACATCCTAGTGATTATGGGATGTTGAGGGTTTTCGGCTGTGTCGCATATTCACACGTTAAACAAGGTAAGCTCGAGCCGAGAGCTGTAAAATGCGTTCTTTTGGGGTATCATGAAGGTGTGAAGGGGTACAGACTATATAGGCTTGATAAAGAATCGCCTAAAATAGTCACAAGCAGGAACGTAGTCTTCAATGAAAGTGTCATGTACAAAGACACGTTGAAGGATACTGGTGCAGGTAAAGATAAGTCTGTTGAGGAATTACAGTTTGAGGTGGAACTGCAGAGGTTAAATAATCATACGCCTGAGGAAGACCATCCAGGTCAGGAAGACCAGACAGATCAGGAAGATCAGTCAGATCACGAAGATGGCTATGATGAAGATGCAGGGGTTCAAGAAATTGATCATCCACCGGATCTCACAGATTATCAATTGGTTCGAGATAGAGAGCCAAGGACAAGAACGAAACCGGCAAGGTTTCGGGATGAGAGTAATATGGTTGCTTACGCGTTCGCTGCAGCTGAGGAAGAAGATACTCATGAACCATTGACATACCAGGAAGCAGTTGCTTGTGAAGACAGTTCTAAGTGGAAAGCTGCTATGAAAGAAGAGATGGATTCTCTCAGGAAGAACAAGACCTGGGTGTTAGTAGATCATCCAGCTGGGCAAAAGCTGGTGAGCTGCAAATGGCTGTACAAAATAAAGGAAGGGATTGAAGGTGTTCAAAAGCCTAGGTACAAGGCAAGGCTGGTGGCTCGTGGATTCACACAAAGAGCAGGTATTGATTACAATGAAGTATTTTCGCCGGTAGTTCGACACACATCTATTCGGGTTATACTTGCATTGACTGCGTGTAAAGATTATGAGCTGGAGCAGCTTGATGTAAAGACGGCGTTTTTACATGGAAATCTTGAAGAAGTGATCTACATGAGGCAGCCACCGGGATTTGAACAAGGTAACAAGGTATGTTTGTTAAAGAAATCTCTTTATGGTTTGAAGCAGTCACCTAGGCAATGGTACAAGAGGTTCGATGAGTATATGCTGAGCAACGGGTTTAAGCGTAGCAATTACGACAGCTGCGTATATTACAGGAGTTATGCACCAGGGGAGTATATCTATCTATTGTTATATGTAGATGATATGCTGATTGCTTGTAAAAGCAAGGCTGAGATCGCGGCTACCAAGTCTTTGCTTAAAAGGGAGTTTGACATGAAAGAGCTCGGGGAAGCAAAGAAGATTCTTGGTATGGAGATCTTCAGGGATCGGAGTCGCAAGATTCTGAGGGGTCACAATCCGGGTACGTTTCTAAAGTTTTAAAAAGGTTTAGAATGGACAATGGAAAGTCGGTTCAGACACCATTGAGTGGGCACTTCAAGTTGTCATTGAAGGATTGCCCGGTTAGGGATTGTGATGTTGAAAGAATGAGTAGGGTGCCGTATGCAAATGCGGTTGGGAGCTTGATGTACTTGATGGTATGCACGAGGCCAGACATAGCGTATGCAGTCAGTGTAGTTAGCAGATATTTGGCGAATCCGGGTAAACTCCATTGGAAAGCAGTGAAGTGGATTATGAAATATTTGCAGGGCACTGTAAACGTGGGTTTGGTGTATGGGACAAATCGTGGTAACCATGTGGACGTAACAGGTTTTGTTGATTCAGACTACGCTAAAGATCCGGATAAAGGTAGGTCTCTCACTGGTTACGCATTTTTAGTACAAGGATGTTTGTAAGCTGGAAGGCAACGCTACAACACGTGGTGGCTCTTTCAACTACAGAGGCAGAGTATATGGCCCTTACGGAGGCTGTGAAGGAAGCTATTTGGCTAAGGGGACTCTTGGAAGAGTTGGGCGTGAAGCTCAACAATGTTGCAGTTAATTGTGATAATCAGGGCGCGATTCACTTATTGCGGAATCATGTTTTTCATGAAAGGACTAAGCACATTAATGTGCGTTATCACTTTATCAGAGAAGTCTTGGAAGCAAAGACGGTTGAAGTTCTGAAAGTGGGTATTGAACACAATGCTGCGGATGCCTTGACGAAGGTGGTACCTGGACGCAAGTTACAACACTGCTTGGAGTTGCTGAGTGTTGGGATAGGCTAATATATGCCTAAGGTGGAAATTGTTATGTTTAGTCATTATATTCGCCTAAGTCGTGTCTAGGGAGAGTGTCGATTAGCCTAGTTTCCTAATAGCTAAGAATAAAGGTCGGTTGGCAATGTCTAAGCCCAACCCGACCCGTAGGACTTGTATAGTCGGTTCCCCCTCATCTCTATAAAAGGAGGTGAGGGGGAACGAACCAAACACGTCATTCTTTCAATAAAACTAATCGGGAACGATTAGGGATTTACCTTGTGTGCGTCGCTTTTCTGTCGATTCTGCTGTGTGTTCTTCAGGATCGATATTCCGCATCTAGTTAACCAGGATTGTAGGGATTAAACCCTACATAGATGATGCATTCACTTTTGTGTTAGTATGTGTCGACGACTCAATAGTAGGCCGGGGTCTACGTGACATTGAGACGTTCGTGACACGTAATCAGCACATTAAGTAGCGTCGACAGCATCAAGATGATCCTAGCAGAAAATTAATAAAGGGAAGTTATCTGACGAATGTGATTCGGTTAATAGAAAGTGCCAAATTGAGTATTAGAAGAATAGGAATAAAACACGTCACAAAAACCCTTATCTATGTTTTATTATCCTCAGCTCATTCTTTCTTCTTAAACAACCTCATACACACACACACATGTTCCATCTAGCTTCACACATAGTAAATACACACACAGAGAGTTAAGAAGATGACTACGACTATCAAGTCTGTTTGGGCACGTCAGATCTTTGACAGCAAAGGCAACCCTACTCTTGAGGTTTGTATTCAGATGATCAAAGTTTTATAATTGTTTACTGTAACAAATGACTAGTAGAGGTCTTCATATTAGGCCATACACCAAGGTTAATTTACACAACCTTATATATGTATGTCCACATGCATGCTAACTTTTTGGTCTTCCTTAAAAGTCATCATATGTATTTTTCTTACTTGTTCTTTCTCTTATTTTGTTCTTATATACTAGTATCACTACAAAATTTATGACATTTGCTTACTCAATTAAATGTGAAAGAGTAAGTAATAGAGGGGAGCACTAAAAGTCTATGATTACTTAATATTGAGTAAGCAAAAGTATTTTCTATTAATTTCACTAAAAAAGAGTCATCAAAAGTTAATTTTTATCAACTCCTACTTTTAAGAAAAAAAGTAAGTAATAGAGGGGACTAAAGGTAATTACTTACTCAATATTGAGTAAGCAAAAATGTAAAACTTTTAATGACTTTTTTTTAAGTAGGGAGAAGAGTAAGCAAATATTGTGGGTTACTTTTGCTTACTTTTATGTGCATTGTGTTTTAGTAAGGAAAAGTTATGGTAACTTAAATAAATATAAATTTTATTAGTAAGCAAAACTTTTAGTAAGTAAATGTCATTTATTTTGTAGTGATATACAAATAATGGCATGCATGTATAAGTGAATTAATCATGATACAAATATTGCACCAATTCATTTTTTAGATTCATAACTTGGACCTACGATATTAACTTCAACTTATTGTTAGAGCCCGGTAAGGTCTTGTTCGTAGACTAGACTAGTGTTACGAAAAAAGTGCATGTCACGTTACTTCTCTCTCATAACACTCAAACGCATCACAACGCGAAAAGATCTCTCTCTAACTAAATTTTGGTCTTATAGTGGCCTCACTTTAAACAAAAATATAAAAATATAAAAAAAATAAAATCCACAAACGCGACGGTCGATACAACGTCTCGCGTCGTGACCCTCGAGTTATCCCCACCATTTGAGCTGGCACGAACCAGGGGCGGAGCTACCTTTGGTTACCTGTACGTGGCACGTGTAACACATTGTTGTTGGCGACTAAGTGTAATTTTTTAATGAATTATTTGGTTTTTCGAAAAGTGTTACTTACACCCATATATGGTTAGAAAGAGGTTTTTAGGCTGTGTGTTTATAAGAAATAGAAAGATGCTTATTAAGAGTAATGTTTGTCTTATTATGTTGTTAGTTGACGTACGTAGTATTGTTTCATAGTATCATGTGTTAACGTAGAGGCGATAAAATAATATAAAAATAGTCATTAAAAAGTAGTCATGTGTAAATATTCCAAGTCCTAAAATACTATATTCTAGTATATGTGTAAAAAATTACTAGTAATGCATTTGAAAAAAAAATGACTAGCACAACAAGAAAAATGTAGTACAAAATATACACATCTAGATATACAATGCATTTTTAAAAAAATTAGTACAAAATATAGTGAAAAATGAATGATTACAGCAAAAATTTTCACTCATAAAGTGTGTAAATTTAGTGATTTATTTTGTTGCCTAATCTTATATTTTTACACCATTTTCAAACCTTTGTGCTTGCATGCTGATAGTTTCATTTATATATATATTTTTTTTGGGTAAATTTCATTTATATATCTTGATGTGAAAACACATGAGCTTTTTTATATAAGCTTTTGTATGAAGTTAGTTATATCTTGATAATATATAACTATAGGTTGATATTACTCTCTCTAATGGAATTTTGGCTAGAGCTGCTGTTCCTGGTGGTACATCCGACGGTAAGATCACATTACCCCACATTTACATAATCGTGTTATTCGCATACGTAGTTGCATAACGTGTATGTAGTTTTTGTGTTGTAGGTGTCTATGACGCTCTTGAATTAAGGGATAGAGGTTCAGACTACTTCGGAAAGGGTGTCTCCAAGGTTAATTGGTTGGTTTTTACGGCCTTGTTACTGATATAATGGTACTTATTGCTTTGTATTTGATCAGGCTGTTGCTAATGTTAACACGATTATCGGCCCTGCTCTTGTTGGCAAGGTGTGTTTATTATCTCCACTGATATTTTATTAATAACTTGGCGTATAGATCTAAATATATCTTACAGGCCCCAACTGATCAAACCGGAATTGATAACTTCATGGTTCAGCAACTTGACGGAACCCAAAACGAATGGGGTTGGTGCAAGCAAAAGGTATGAACTCAAGACTATTTATTTGGTTATTTATATACTCTTTGACGTGAATGATTATTACTGATAAACGATTATGTTTGTTGTTAGCTTGGAGCAAACGCCATCTTGGGTGTGTCTCTAGCACTTTGCAAGGCCGGGGCTAGTGTCCTCAAAATCCCACTTTACAAGGTAATCTCTAATCATTGAACTGTTTTTATCATTGCAGGTGATACTGTAAATTCTTTTGTTTTACCAGATATCATCTTCTTGCAGCATATTGCCAACTTGGCTGGTAACAAGAACTTGGTTTTGCCTATACCTGCATTCCTCGTCATTCACGGTGGACCACATGCTGAAAACAAGCTTACCATACAAGAACTTATGATTCTCCCTATTGGCGCTTCAAGCTTTAAGGAACCCATGAAGATGGGTGTTGAAGTATACCACAACTTGAAGGTGAGTTGTTGACCATTTTGAGATCTTTGATTTGCATCTGATGTCCGAGGCACTAATCATGAATTTGATTTCAGTCTGTGATCAAAAAGACATACGGACAAGATGCAACTAATGTTTGTGACGAAGGTGGCTTTGCTCCTAACGTTCAGGTTAAACAAATGTTCAAGTTTTCATGCGCAATTGTTATTACCTCTTTTCCCCTACTTTTTGAAGTCTTTCTAACATCAACTACTGTTTTTGAACTGCAGGGAAACAAGGAAGGTCTTGAATTGCTCAAGACGGCAATTGCTAAAGCTGGATACACTGGCAAGGTAATTGTTACAAGCGGATCTTTTGCAACACTCATATGACATGCTTGCTTCGTTGTCTTCTACACATCTTGAAAGTTGACTAAATTATATATCCAATCATAAATTTTCTTTGGCTTGTTAATCTACAGGTTGTAATTGGAATGGATGTTGTTGCATCTGAATTCTACGGTGAGAAAGACAAGACTTATGATCTCAACTTCAAGGAAGAGGTGAGCCTTATGCTACTATAACATATACATATGTCGTGAGGAAGAAACTTATGGAGTTTAGACTTATTTCCAGATTATAATAGTTTTCTCAATTATCATATACTAAGTCGATAATGTTATGCAGAACAACAATGGGAAAGACAAGATCTCAGGAGAACAACTTAAAGATCTTTATAAGTCGTTTGTGAACGAGTATCCTATTGTGTCCATTGAGGACCCCTTTTACAAAGATGACTGGGATCACTATGCCAAGATGACCTCAGAATGCGGTGAACAATTGCAAATTGTTGGAGATGATCTTTTGGTCACCAACCCCACGGTTAGAATCACAATTTTGTGCACTTATGCTAGCTTTATTCAGATAGCAACCATGGAAATGGTTCCCTGGTCTTTTGGATGTTTCCTTTAGTTTGGTCTTATTTCTATACTCTTGTATTTACAGCGAGTTAAGAAGGCAATCGACGAGAAGTCATGCAATGCTCTTCTTCTTAAGGTATATAATTTGTACAATGATACATTTAGTCTTGTACATGAATTATACGTGTATCGTTTACATATGTCTTGTCACTCTTTTAGAAATTTGGGACTGTGACCGAGAGTATTGAAGCTGTGAGAATGTCTAAACATGCTGGTTGGGGAGTGATGTCCAGTCACCGCAGTGGAGAAACCGAGGACACTTTCATTGCTGATCTTTCTGTTGGTTTGGCAACAGTAATTGCTAGCTTTGATTAGAAATTTATATGCATGAATTTTAGAATATTGTTATCTACATTCTCATACCGATGCTGACTATACTATTAAACTTACAGGGTCAAATTAAGACTAGAGCTCCATGCAGGTCTGAACGTCTTGCCAAGTACAACCAGGTTGATATTCTTCCCTTCCTACATGAGTTTTATTTATAATGGGTAAAACGGGTGAAATAGGTTCTTTAACCAGACAGAATTTGGGACTATTTGTAGTTTCTTTTATACTTTTTTGGAAAAAAGTGTTTCGGGCTCCTCCTAGATGTAGTTATCCAGTCCTGGAACAATGTAATGCTCTTTCTTTGGTATGTTCTTAATACCATTGGTGTTTACTATATGTTTTCTGCAATCAGCTTTTGCGAATTGAAGAAGAGCTTGGTGCTGAAGCGGTGTATGCTGGAGAAAACTTCCGCAAGCCAGTGGAACCCTACTAGATCACCTATTGAGACAGTTAAGATTTGAGAACGACTGTTCATGCGGAATTTGATATCGAGACAGTTTCTGTTGCTGGAATAATTAAGGGATGGAAACGCACGAATATCAACTGTACAATGTAAAATTTTAACTCAACGTTCGACCTAACTGTCAAGAAACGCGAATCTGTGCATCGGTATATTATATCCATTCAATGTTCCTTGCATTAAGGTTCCATTGAAATATCTTGAGCCATAAAGAAACAAATAATGTTGTGTTGGGATAAAATCTGTATGTGTGTGTGGATCGTTCAAACTTTAATCAGGATATACCAAAATATAAATTGTATTGATATGAATAAATCTTGTGTTTTTACAATTCTATCATATATCTTTGTTCTTTACAATCGAATCCTATATATACTATGTGAAACGATACGAATGAAACGTTGTGATGTTTCATCAGAACCGTTGTAACGGTTGGTAGTGTTTAACTGCCATATAACCGTTCCTAAATAACTGTCTAAATATTGTCTGAATAAAGGATTTGGGATTAAACCCATTGGGCTGAGGAAGTCGGCCAAACATCTCCCCCTTAATCACAAATGCCATCGTCTTCATTTTCGTCGGATCTTTTGAACCAATTTTGAAATAATAGTGCTCCAAAGGTGTGTCTTGACTTTAGGATTTCTTTCGCTATTTCTTTGGACTTGTTGATCTTCTATAATTAATCTTTCAAACTCTTGATCATGTCCTTCTTCAAATTTCTCTGATATAGTTTCTTCAAACATCGAGTATTTATCATAGTCTTTTGCAAAGCAAATATTTTCGTTTGTTAGTGTATCCTTGCTAGATTTCTATTGAGTCTTGTTGAAGCTTGTGGATGCCATTAGCAAAGTTGGTTCTAAATCTTCTTCCACAAAGTTCATGCTTCTTGTCTTTGATGTCTTTGATCCTTTTTGCGGCAATGTGAGGCATAATGTCCATATTCATTGCAGTTATAGCATTTTATGTTGCTGAAGTCTCTAGGCTTTTTCATTGCTTCATTGTAATCTTGTGAGAAATTTTCCTCTTTTCCATGTTGTCTATTATCGTCATGATTTCGGTTATGTGGTGGAGTGTATCTTCCTCTTCCTTGATTATCATAGCGATGTATTTGACCATTATTGTTGTGTTTTGCAAACAATAATTTATCGTGATCTTCAAATGTTCTTCCTTTCTTAATCTTTATTCTTTCTTCGTAGGTTTTGAGTCTTCCTATTGCTTCTTCGAGGGTCATTTTGTTTAAATCCGAGTATTGTTCGATTGATGCAACGATTTGAAGGAATTTGTCAGGTACTGCATTTAAGAGTTTTCGAACTAAGGTCGAATCCTCAAATGTGTGTCCTAAACCAGCTGCTTTGTTCGCATATGTCGTTATTTTTCCTGCAAAGGTATCAATTGTCTCGTCTTCCTTCATTTGCAACATCTCAAATTCGGATTTGAGTGTTTGTAATCTCGCTTGTTGGACTCTTTCTTCTCCCATATGCCTTATCTTTAAAGCATTCCAAATTTCTTTCGAGGTTTTATGCTTCGTTATTTGAAGCAGTTGTTCTTCATGTAAGGATTGATAAAGAAATGCTATTGCAGTCTTATCCTTCTTATTTTCGATTTGGGTAGTATCGGTTGGATCTACCATGTCCCATAAACCATTTGCTTCGAGAATGATTTGCATTCGAATTGCCCATAATGAGTAATTCGTGGATTTTAGCATAGGACATTGAAATTGAGGTGTACTTATAGTACTGACCTCTTTCTTTGAACCATTTCCTTCTTTTGTCATGTCTTTAGGATATTGACTAAAAACTCCAAATAAAATCTTTTATCGAGAAAAATTCTTTTTCTAGTGAGTACTTTTATTTTAGTACCTTAAAACTAATATAATCTTCTAATAATTTTTTTTTAAAATTTTGTTAATAACTTTAAAGTCTTATATTATTTTTTACTTAATAATGTAAATCTTAAAATCTTATAATCCTTTTAAAAGAATCTGAAAAAAGTTAAATATCTAAAATTTTATATAATTCTTATCATAAACCAAATAAGAAAAGTATTTAAAGCTCGTTTATTATAAATCCAATAAAACTTAAATCGTTCTTATCATAAGCCAAATAAGATATCTTAAAATTTTCTTATCATAAACCAAATAAGATGTTTTGAAATTTTCTTATCGTAAACCAAATAAGATGTTTTGAAGTTTTCTTATCGTAAACCAAATAAGATGTTTTGAAATTTTCTTATCGTAAACCAAATAAGATGATTTAATTTTCTTATCATAAACCAAATAAGAAATCTTAAAATTATAAAAACTTAAAAATCTTAAAAAACTTAAATTCTAAAATCTTAAAAATCTAAAAATTTAAAATTCTAAAAACTTAAAATACTAAAAAACTTAAAATTCTAAAATAAAGATTAAAATATGGTTTGTTTGAAACATGTTGGGCTATGGCCCGAAGTCCTTTTGTGCAGATTTATAAATCGGCCTAGTCTTTTTCTCCTTATTGGGTATTTGTACCCGGTCCTTGCCTTTTTTTGTCACTTATTAACACTCGTCCCTTATTGGTGTGTGATTAATAAGATGTTTTTTTCCTTGTTTCCTCCGTCTCCTCTCTTTCTTTCTTCTCTGTGACAAAAAACCTATCTTGTATCAAGATGGTTTTTCTTAGTGATTATACTGCGAATCAAGAGTGGATTTATAATCCCTCTTTGGTTCTTCAAGCGTTCTGGAGTTTTGTTCCGCTTGATTTCTGAATCTGTTCTTTGCGAAAAATAAAGTTTTCGCAAGAAATTTGGGGATCTTCTCTGTTATTCGGATATGTTGAATCGTGATGATTCTAATTGGGTTATCTAATCCTTAATTGTGGATTTGATTGAGTTTTACCCAATTTTTCGAGATGATTGTGTTATCCGAATCTGGTAAGTTTTCTGTCTATGTTTCGAATCCTAAAAAAAATCGTGCCTAATCCTTTTCTGGGTTTGTTTTTTTTCGGTTAATTTTGCAAAAAAAGATCGTGGGTAAAAACCCTTTTGTTTTCGGGGTAAAAACAATCACAAGGGTGATTGCACCTTGGTGGCTGGAGTAGGAACCCCTTTTCTATTGAAACACAAATATTGATTTGATTGAATTTGTGTTGTTCGTTGTTTTGCAAAAAATATGGCTCTGTTTTTTGATTCGAAATCTGGGCAGAAAAAATGATGGTATATGATGATTTGGTTTGATTAACCAAAAGCTCTGATGCCAATTGTTGGGATAAAATCTGTGTGTGTGTGTAGATCGTTCAAACTTTAATCAGGATATACCAAAATATAAATTGTATTGATATGAATAAATCTTGTGTTTTTACAATTCTATCATATGTCTTTGTTCTTTACAATCGAATCCTATATATACTATGTGAAACGATACGAATGAAACGTTGTGATGTTTCATCAGAACCGTTGTAACGGTTGGTAGTGTTTAACTGCCATATAACCGTTCCTAAATAACTGTCTAAATATTGTCTGAATAAAGGATTTGGGATTAAACCCATTGGGCTGAGGAAGTCGGCCCAACATGTTGCTGGTTCTGTCACTTTTAAACGTTAGGCAGCTTTGACCAATCTATCTACTCATCATAAGTCACCATGTATGTTTTTTATGCATACAACCTGCTCATTTCCTTGATCCAAGTAAACAAATACTACGACAAGCTCTTCTTCAGATGTCTGGTCTAACGGCAAGCTCTTCTTTGGACTGATCTTTTCAGAGGCCTAGCGGCAACTTTCTTTGCTAAAACACTATTTAGAACCAATCTTTTAGAAGTATGGTTCTTCCAAAAAGCTCTATATGGAACGACTCACTTTGACATCATGGTTGAAATATAATGACTGTAGAGCAATAAACCAATAACGCACGTACTGCGGTTTGTTTAAGAAAATATATGTACCTCCATTGTTAAAACACAATGAAAAAACATGAATCAACAATTAAAAGCAATATGAATAGCTATTCATATCGACAACGACGAAAATGACATGCATAACAGGTGCTTAAACACATATTCTAGTAGTGTAAAGATGAAATTATCGATATAATCAACGGTTATTTTATTATTTCATAAGGAGTACTAAACATTAGACTAAAGGAAAACATCAAGTTAATTACTCTCTTTAGTGATCTAATAAAAAAGAAGTTGATGATCATATTTGTTTAGCATTTGCAATGGCACTTTTTAAAATTCTTTGCTCTGCAATGGCCACCCTCGGGGATACTGCGCAATTTTGAATACAAAAATCAAAACAACGTTTCCGATCAGTTGCATTATCCGGATCTCAGCTACTCATATCATTTTCACTGCAACAAGCCGCCTCGACTTGTGTCCATCTTGGTGCTGCAACAAAAATAAGATATAAAGGTTGATTAAATTGTGGACATGCATGCAGTTTACACAAAACTGAAGTTAGAAACTTGATCTGATTAACTAACCAATACAAAGAACAACAACGAGCAAGACGAGAAGGTAAGAAATTCTCTGTTGAGCCATTTGTACGTAGTTCGATTTTCTTATTTACGAAAACGATAAGGATGTTGTATATTAGATGGTGTTGAAATTATGCATGGTTATAGCTTAAGCCCATGGTATATATAGCGATTCTTTCTCAGTTAACTAAGGAAATAAATCAATTCAAAAACTTAAAACGTATTATACATTATAAAGTATGATAAATGCTTCAGATTTTGAGTGTTAATGCAAAATTTTTAAAACGTATCAATCTATCTATATACTTTATAAAACATTTATCACTTTTTATTTTTAGAAGTCTTAAAATATTTCAGGCTCAAACATTTCTTTATTTAGAAATTTATCTACAACCATTTTTGAGGTTTAAATGCTATTACGGTTTTTTTTAAAACTCATCTAAAAAGTAAATGATTGAGTCAATAAGAATAAAGGTTATTAATAATTAAATAAATAATTTAATGGGACAATAAATAACTTAAAACTGAAAATAATTTATTGATAGATATTACTACTAGAATATCAGTTATGAAATCTTAATATAAAAAAATTCCTGATTTATAAAAAAAGACTCGAAAAAAATGTGCACACAAAAGATTCAACCATCAAGATTTTTCGAACCACCAATAAAAAATATTTGTTCGTCGAAAAAGTTAATCGCCAGGTACCCGCCGCAGCATTGCGCGGATACACGGCTAGTGTCTTAGCTACAATATATTCCTTGTAATCTCTTACATATGTTCACAATCATTTGCCAAATTAAACACTCGAGAATTGGGTCTGAATCACCTTTTGAAATAGCCGATTTATGAACGCGGAATGAAATGAGATGAAATCAATATTATTTCTGCTGCCACTGTCGTGTTATAATCGAGAGTTGTTGCTACTTATCTAATACATGTAGAATTGCATGAATATCTCTGAGTACTTAGGCTTAGAGACTCGAGCAACTTACGGAGTGCCGGAAGTACTCTAAAGGACAAGTATTTTACATCTCGTACGATTCTATTTGTTACGTGTTTGACAGATACGGATTTTGGTTCATTCTACACCACCTAAGGACACACGATTACAACACAAAGAATCATGAATCGGGACACCTATACTTTTTAATTAGGCCGAAAGTTGTGGGTACTTTGAATGCCGGTTAGAAGTTTTTCGAGTCTCTTTGAGCTCATCGATGGTCTGATGGCAACAATCCAGTTGACATTTGTGTATTACCACCTCTGAAAAGATCAGTCCAAACTAGTGTTTTAGGAAAGAAAGTTGCCATTAGACCATAAACGGAAAGTTTGGAAACTTAAAATTTTAAAATCCTATATAAATGGAAGGTATAAGAAATTTTGAAAACCATAAAAAAGCTTAAAATTTTTATTTTAAGTTTTTATCTATACTAATTTATGGAAACATCGGCTTTACTAGTTCGAATAAACTCGGTCAAGTCATCGGATCAATGGTTTGAGCTCCGATCACGAGTTCGACCACCGGATCAACTTGGTCGAGTCATCAGGTTTTCGATTCGATCACCGGATCAATTATTATATCGTTAACTATCTGCCGTTAAGCAATTCTGTCACTATGCGCGTGTAATCATTTATCCCTACTACTTATAAAGGATATAGGACTTATTTTTTAAGTACACTTATCTTTGGAAATATAGGAATTATCTAGGGAAATATAGGAATTTTGAAAGGAAATATAGGAAAAAGATTCCTAACATTCCATAGTTAGATAGTTGACAATGTGTAATTGATAAGCGTGTATGCAAGTCAGAGTTTCAAACAACCGGGCCTAATTCATTGTATGTTGCACACATAAAAAAACACACACAACTATTTTATTTCTCTCTAAACCCTAAAATAAAATACACACAGCCGCAACAAAACATTTTACCCACTTGATCTGCCGAATCCGCCACCATCTTTCGGTGGTTTAGGTGGTTTCAGGTAGTTCCGGTTGAAGGTATTGTTTGTTGGTTAGGGTGCGTGTATGCCGAATCCGCCATAAACTTATTACCTCGCCACCTCGAAATCTTCGACGCTGCGCCGCCGGAAAATGTTGTCACGGGTAAATTTAATTAGTTATTTGGTTTGATGTTTCGATGGTACTAGCATAATAATACTCATACAAGTTATTTTCCTCGCGGGTTTGATGTGAGAGGGTGTAGAAGTGGATATGAACAGTAAAAGGAAGAAGGTTTGGAATGTGAAGATGGCCGAGAATCCTACATCCGACACTGCTTGGTCCAGGTAACACGCACATGTCTACTACTAAGTAATAGTGAGTTTCATTGTATAATTCGCACGTGAGTATTTTTTTAGGGTAAAGATCAGGTATACCCAATAACCGGTTAGAGTCGGGTTGTGTTTTGAGGGTAAAAAACCCCAAATGGTACTAACCGGTTAGGGTTGGGTACTAACCGGTTAGGTTTTTTTTGTTTCCTACACTGACCATTTTTAGTCAACACATCTGTTCTTATCCTGCTACATATTTTTGAAGCAATTTATATCACAATTATTATTCTTAGGGATATTTATAGTCAATTATCTCGCTATATGTTCTTTAGAATGCCTTTATCGTGTTACCCAAAAAAACGGGGTACTCGGTATTTCTCTACCTGGTTCCATAATACCCGCTTCATACCCGGTTTTAAGCTCGGAAAGTGTAACCGGTTAGTATTTGACGGTTACGGCCAATACCCTAACCGGGTATGGTCAATAACAAGTTATGATAGGGTCGGGTTCGGTTTCTCCAATTATTATGTGCACGATTATGTGAAACCTGTTTATAACCCCCAGCTGTGTGTACCATCTGTTAAAAATTAAATAGATTACTTCACTTCAAATGCAAGTGTTGCAGATACCAATAGATTTTAGAAACTATGTATTTTGTGCTTCCAAATGCATTATGCTATTCAGGACTCTTATAAAGGAGAACAACATGTTATTATTATAGTTAAAAGGTATTGTAACAAAATCAAAGAATCTAACATATTTTTGCAGCCTTTTTCTAAAATCAAATACGACCAAAATAAGTCAAAAAACAGTGCTTAAATATATATTGCATTGGCTTTGCTATGACAATCAATGAATATTGCATTCACAATGACTTTGCTATGATAAACACCAAAATATTTGTATCGTTAATTATCTGTCGCTAGGCAATTTTGCAGCTATGATAATCATCGAATATTGCATTCACTAAAGTCTATTTGATTAAAACAGTTTTTTTAGATTTAGCTCTTGACTTGGCTCTACTTCTAATACATGTATGTGTCTTTTCTTTCAGTTTCTATCACATGTAAATTGGTTCCTACTGAAAACGATTCCACCAGTGAGCTAGATCACCACCATTGCACTGTAAATGAACCTGATCACATGGTTCCTGAAATGCGTGCCCAAATTCCATGTTTGGATGAAAGGATAAGTTGGTTGAAGATCATATGAAAAAGATTGATGTTAGCATTTTATACATACATAGGTGAATGTTATGTCTTTTTTGTATGCCATATTCAAATGAAATTTATATGAAACATGCTCAGATATATGTTCTTTCCAAATCTCATATCATTAGGTATTTTGTGTTTGAACTTTTTAGCCTGCTAATTTGCATTTTGCATTTTGCATTTTGCTTTTATGGTAATGTGGTGCAATTTGATTCTATTGTAGGATGAATTAAGAGATGTAGTGCTGCTTGTTTTTGCCAACAAACAAGATCTTCGAAATGCTGTAAAAGTTGCTGAAATCACTGAGAAGCTTGGATTTTAATCTCTCCGACATCAGTGCTGGTATCACTCTCTATAACAACTTCATACGTGCACACAGGCACAGTAATAGATATTGGGAAAACGGGCAGGTCAAACTAAAGGTGGATTTTGTAGTGGCCGAGACGGGTTGGGCTAGACCCAACACACTTATAATATAAAGTTAACTATTTTTATGGAAGACAAAATTTGACAACATGTACTATCTTTCTTACACTTGTATCCAACGAAACTTGAATCCACATTCGATTGGTTGATTGGATACAGCTGGACCAAATGCCTTTGGGAATGTGTTATAACTTGAAAGCATGATTAAAATTTTTAGCCTTAATAATAATAAGATGTGTTGATTAAAACAATTACGAAATCATGTATTGTGCAAAAAGTTTTAATTTTTTTTATTTTACTTATTTGACCAGTTAGACTGCAATGACATATTGATGTATATCCAGAGCACTTGTGCCACCTCTGGGGAAGGTCTATATAAAGGACTGCGTTGGATTTCCAACAACATTGCTAACAAGGTAAACCATTGAAATCATAATCAAAGTGATAGTATTCTTTAGAGCAGCCTGTTCTTCTTTGCTTATGAAGAAAAACTCTCAAAATTTCAAAATTTGATTTAGGCTGGTTAAGAAAATGAAATGTGTCTTATCTTATTTTATAATGTGGCACTTTGTACATTCTCACTGCTCAACTTAGCCAGGTACCACAATAACATAGTCACACACTCACGGCAATTAATTATGCTGATTGTTTTTTGCTATTGAGTTGTGACCAAAATTGCTTAGAAAATTGTACGAAGTATTACATATTGTACTAATATTTGATTACTATAGTTTGAATTGTGATAGAATGCTAGGATATAACATAAAATATACATATTTGCTTTTGCTTGGTTTTATTTGTAACCTCTAATGAGTATAGGCTATGGCATCTTAGCATAAATGGGCAAGGTAGAAGTCTATGACTCTTTGACGTTTTGGTGAGTTGCTGTAATTACAAGATGATCAAAGATGATATATTTCTCACCCCATTCTTGAGTTACTTTTCTAATTCACATGAAAATTGTTATATAATAAACCATAAGTGCACTCCATATGACACCTTTTTCTAAAGTCTGAATCTAAAACTAAAACAACAAATAATCATTTACTTGATCATTTAATATCATTTTTACTTGTAAATCTCATTTAACTCAAATGAAACAGGTAAAAACCAATTAGGAATGTTTTTGGTTCTTTTAATGCCGATATAAAAGCAAATAGGAGTATAACTACTCTGACACACACTAACTACTCATTGCGTTTGATAATACTATGGAGAGGTGCTCTTAGCAAATAAGCAACAAAATTTTAGTTTTGTGTCTCTATTGCACTAATTTACTATTGCTCTATAGATATTCTAAACATATTAGTCCCGCCATTATTTGTTACAAAGAATGCCTAAGGTCTCAACTCATAAGTTCATGGATTGTCAATATGTTTGTCGTTATTATTTGTCGTAAATTATATGAATTTACGTGTTACGTTCTCGCACATGTTTTCTAATTGGTTTGCGTATTGAAGACATTGTCCATATGTTATTGAGGCTATCACAACATTTGCCGAGTCAATAGCATGGTATAAAGCAATTACAAGGTATACAACAAATTCTTGCGGTCCAAGATCACCATTGACAAGCACTTGGGAGTTGGAACTACACCGGAGACAAAGCAGTGAAAGCCCAAAAATTTGACCGCTCAAAAAATGGCTAAAGCAAAAGACTTTACCTTTCATAGGCGGGTGCGGATACGGATTACATGGTTAGCAGTTGACATAGTGGTTGCCACTAAGGATTGGGGGCTATTGGGCACTTAAAAGATGTGGCAGCTGGTAATGTGCAAAAACAATGGATCTGCTCACTAGGAATAAGGAGAGAAGTTTTCCGAAACTAGAATAGCTACAAAGGTTAGTCGAACTTGATCATATAACTTTTTTTTTCTTCGTTTTTGTATAAAATTCCTATAATAGGTATGGTAGTTTGTTCAATCATTTTGGATATAGTTGTCATGCACAACTTGGATAAGAATGAAAAAGGTTTAGGGTGTTCGATCATTTTGGATATAGCTCTTAAATTTTAGCTGGTTTTGATTTGTACATGAACACTTGCAATATAACCAACTATCATCTCCTATAACCGTTTATTACAATTGATCACCTACGGTATTTATGTAAGTATCATTATTCAGAATCACAGATACTTCTGCATTAGGCATATCCAAACATCCATATTGTATAGATTATCACATAAACAGTTATTTGTGGTAATATATAGAATTCCAGAAGTATTAAAATGTTAATAACGCGACCCAAGGAATTTTTTGAAGCGCTCATAATGATATAAGATAAATAATCATTGCAGGTGCAAGTTAAAATACGTGATTGCAGAAGTAGACAGGGTCTTAAGACCAGAAGGAAAATTGATTGTGCGCGATAACTCCTTGCTGAGATCGAGAACATGGTCAAGTCTATGCATTGGAATATCCATTTGAGTTACATCAAAGAAAAAGAAGGGTCGTTGTGTGTCGAAAAGACATTATGGCGACCATCGGAGGTTGAAACTTTAGCTTACACCTACTAATAGAGATGCCGACATAATTATCTCATGCTTAATTCCCGATGTGGTTTGTGTGTAATCTGCAGAATTCAAAGCGAATAACCCACTGTTACGAACAGTGTTACCGAACATGAGTATTTTATGATATTATCGGTTACTTCATCATTTCATCACTGATTTACATTCATTAAGGTAATTAGTAATGTTGTTTTGACTTTTATTTGGACGAACATTATGTTTCAATATAGGCCTATGATTTTTATTTGTTGGGGCTGTTTGTTTAAGCTTATATTTAGGCCTACAAGCTTATTTGATTTTACTTGTCTTTCATAAGGCTCGACTTATTTTGTGCCATACGGGCTTATATAGCAGCTTATTTTCCAGCTTAAGAGCTTATTTTATTAACTATAGGTGATGAATATAGGTTGTTTTTCTACATTTAGTGTTTTTCCACCCATAATAAGTTAATAGATCATAACATGTGAAATCAAACCGTATCTTGTCAATGCAGCATGGCCAGAATAATGTCTCGTGTGCTATGCTAACCTTTTATTGATCAGTTTTATGCTTGCACATCTGAGGCAAACGGCTTTACACAACTTTCTTAGGTACTTGATAATGGCGGGAAAAGGATAGGATTTAAATATAACCAAAGCACACTAAAAGGTTTATTGCATTTGATCTGTTATATCCATATACTTTTAGTGATTGCTTGAAGTCGATGTGATTTAGTAACCGTAACTCATTAAATCCATTTTTGTTATAGGCTTTAAAGTTTTGCCACATAATGATGTGTCTTGAATGATGTGTCTTGAATCTTGATGCATAAAAACGGATCAACGTGAAACCAAGATAAAAATATAGCATAAACTTGGAACATAAGGAAACAACGTGTATAGTATTTGCCATTCACATGTAGCTGTTGAAATATATCGCATAGTTTGCAATTAAATTATAATCTTTTCATTTTCTATTTCAAGCATCACACGAAATACCTACCACAATACCGTCTATTTAATTATTTGTCGTTTGGAGTTTTCACCGCGCGTAATGACATTTTGCACAGAGTTTGATTTTACCACGGTATAGAGAATCGTTAATTATCTGTCGCCATGCAATTCCGGCACTATGCGCGGGTAATCGTCTAGTTTTATATCTTCAATGTTGAAAATTACCTCAATTTGGGAAATGTTGAAAAGTTAGTGATAAGTAACTTTAGAAACAATTTAGTAGACATTGTAGTAATATACGTTTTAAGTTACCTCAAAATCTCAGACATTTATTATCTTTCAAATCATAATAATACGTTTTAAGTTTTTGATTGAAAATCAAAATCCCACATTTATTATATTTTAATTTATCATACGTTTTGAGTTTTTACCGTGATTCTATTTCTTTAGTTAACTAAGAAGAAACCACTATTTATACCATGCATGGCCTTAACCTATAGTCATGCAGAATTTGAACACAATCTGATAAACAACATCTTTTTCGTTTTCGTAAAGATAAAGAAGAGAATCGAACTATTTACAAATGGCTCAACACAGAATTTCTTACCTTCTCGTCTTGCTCGTCGTTGTTCTTTGTATTGGTTAGTTAATCACATCAAGTTTCTAACTTATGTTTTGTGTAACTGCATGCATGGAACTTATAACTTATATATTAATATTTCTGTTGCAGCACCAAAATGGACAGTGGTCGAGGCGGCTTGTTGCAGTGAAAATGATATGAGTAGCTGCGATCCAGATAATGCAGATGATGTGAAACGTTGTTTTGATTTTTGTATTCAAAATTGCGGTATCCCGGAGGGTGGCCATTGCAGAGCAAAGAATTTAAAAAAGTGCCATTGCAAATGCTAAACAAATATGATCCATCAACTTCTTTTTTATTAGATTAAAGAGACTAATTAGCTTGATGTTTTTCCGTTTTTCTAATGTTTAGTACCCCTTACGAAATAATAAAAATAATCGTTGATTATATGGATAATTTCATATTTACACAATACACTGCTAGTATCTGTGTTTAAGCACCTGTTATGCTTTTCATTGTCGATATTAAGAGTTAGATTCACATTTGCTTGTAATTTATCTGTTATGCATTTCATTTTCACCGTCGATATGTTTAATTATGTTTTGACAATGGAGGTATATAGCTTTTGGGAAGAACCAGACCTCTGAAAAGATCGGTCTAGTGTCTTAGGAAAGAAAGTTGCCATTAGACCCTCGATGAGCTCAAAGAGACTCGGAAAACTTCTATGCTTAGAGTACCGATAACTTCAGGCCTAATTAAATAGTGTAAGTGTCCTGATTCATGATTGTTTGTGTTTAATGCTTGTAATTGTGGATTCATGGCTGTTTATATTTTAGTTATTTATCACCTAGTATTAAAATGAGTCATTCGATATAGAGCTTTTGGGAAGAACTAGACCATCGATGAGCTCAAAGAGACTCGAAAAACTTCTATCCTTTGCCCTATATCTCTAACTTTGGACTGATCTTTTCAGAGGTCTAGCGGCAAGCTCTTCTTTGGGCTTCAAACTGCAAAATTCAGTGATGGAGTAAATTGGTCATGGTGTAGCGTTAGTGTTTAGATGTAGTAGTGCCCAGATATCTGGGTTTCTTGCTGTTTTGTTTTTCGGGTCTCAGCCCGCTCAATCTACTTGATTGAGGAGTTGGGATGCCTTTGTGGTGTAATTTTTCTATTGTCGTAATAAAATCTTGTTGCCTTTAAAAAAAAAAGCTCTTCTTTGGGCTGATATTTTCAGAGGTCGAGCGGCAACTTTCTTTCCTAAAACACTATTTAGAACTAATCTTTGAGAAGTATGGCTCTTCGAAAAAGCTCTATATCGAATGACTCACTTTGACATCGTGGTTGAAATATAATGACTGTAGAGCAATAAACCAATAACACACGTACTGCGGTTTGTTTAAGAAAATATATGTACCTCCATTGTTAAAACACAATTAAACAACATGAACCAACAATTAGAAGAAATATGAATAGCTATTCATATCGACAACGACGACAATGAAATGCATAACAGGTGCTTAAACACAGATTGGGTGCAGTGAATATCAAATTATCCATATAAGTAACGATTACTTTATTATTTCATGACGAGTACTAAAAAGGAAAACATCAAGTTAATTACTCTCTTAAATCTAATAAATTTCCACATCGACTTTAACTTGATTGACGTGTGAAAATTTGCATATTGGTGATCGTTGGCCTCGATCAACCTTAAATGCACGACGTGTAGTGTGTGGTACGTTGATTGTGGAACTCATATTCCAAAGGAACCGCGTTACCAGGATGCGAATCTATGATCCAAATGAACCTACTCTTCGTGAGCTCATTCTATACGTTCCAAATGATCGTCGATCTCCAGGAGCTTGCTTAATTATCCAAATGGTGCAGCCTTTTGGGTCCAAAACAACATCCGATATTACCCAAATGTTAGATTTCGACACAATTCTGTTGGAAATGAAGTTGACCCTCATACAAGTAGTGGCCGGTTTCTAAAATTCGTACTTCGAGCAATGAGGAATGTTCGAAAAGCAATTAGTGATGCACGTCTCCAAATCAAGGCCTCAACCGCAACTTACACGGGGCTGTTAACAACACCTATCCAATCCTCCAAGTGAAGGCGCTTTTAAGGAAAACGCGGTCGGGTATATCCAGCCAATCAATTTATATATACTTGTTGTAATTCAAATCAATTTATAAGCCCTCTCTTTAGCTTCAAGCCGTGCTTATGCGAGCAAGTATGATATACACTTTCGTATAATATAAGCCGAACACTCGACCTTTTACAAAGAAGTGTTGTCGGCTTGTCACAAACAAACTTTTGGAAACAAAATTCGCATGAATGTACTAGAGGAACTTGATTTGTGTGTTCAAACAAACTATTTTGACCAGACTTAAATTTGAGAAATGATGCTATATATATATATCGAGTACAGACCTTATGAAGCCCATAAATCAACCACTGGATAAAGACTAGGGTTTGTATTTTCAGCAAAGTCACCTCATTCTCAATCTAAGATTCGATCTTGTGAAGCTAATTAACGATGATGTTGATAATCTGTAATCATCCACCTTGGCATATCGTTCGTGGGAGGATTTTTTTGTTGATTTAGCTTATTCTCATAATACGATGGTCAGACTTGATTACTTTTCTAAACTATATTATTATGACATGATTATTATGGGTTGTTTAGAACCAACTTGTGTTATATATGATTGGCAAGTGAAGGACGAGACCCCCTTCATTCTTAGGGATCAATAACTTTTAAATTACCCTGTGTAATCAAAAAAGATTTGTACCCGCATCAGATTGATGGAATCAAGTGGCTCTGGCGTCTCCATCTGCTGTTGTTTCGGCCGTAGATGCAATTATTCAAGCACTAAGGTCGGATTTTTCTGCTGTTTAAAATATATTACAGTTTTTTTTTTATAGTTCTCATGCCTTTTGTTTATATTTCCAGAAAATTTGGTCCGCGAAGAGGATATTGAAGATTCTTCCTCCACTTTTTGATCAAGCGGTCTTGATGGTTGAGCTTTGTTGCTATATTGATATAAAGCAAGTCAAGTCTTTATTGTTTAGGAAACTGAGCTTGCGAAAGTCACTAGCTCTCCTGAGCTTACTCGCAAAATACGGTTTGTGATTGCTTTAAAGTTTGTGATGTTGGATATAATTGTTTACAAAACAATTACTTACTACAGAAATGTTAATGCTTGATTTTTTTTGCCAGATCAAGAAACCAAAAAAGGAAGTTGCAGCAGCTCTGTTGCTGAGAGTAAGCAATAGATTATAATGAATTCCTGAGAACTGTTTTATTTATAGATAAAATATGGCAAAAGCTATACCGAAAAAGGTTGCATTATAGATAAAAATGTCCTGATTGTGTGCCCAAAACGTTAATACCTCAATGGTCGGTCGGCTGAGATTCTATTAATGGGATTACCAAGAAGCAACAGAATTCAAACAAAAGGTTTATTGTACTTTTCTTATTATGCTGAGACATGTTTACTTTTTTTAACTTAATTTACTAGTCTAAATCACTAACTTATTATGTTTTTTTTTTCTTACCAGATCTAAAAGTAAAGTGATTGCACTTATGTGCTGGCCTCGTGAGTTGTTATGTTCTTGTGGCTCCGTTTGATGGTCCGTTGTGGATGTTAATTATGCTTTTTTATAATGGATGGGAACTTGAGTGATTAGTGGATAGTTGTTATGTTCTTGAGCTTCATCATTAAACGTATGAAATTTAAGGTGATGAAGCTATAACCTTAAATTTCATACGTTTAATGTTGAAGCTTTGCATTGTTGTTGAGAGTTTGGTTTCACCTTGTACGCCTTCAGCCCTTGTCGATAACAATGAAAGTTAAGGTGAATTTTCCTCTTCCACCTCTTTTTCGTTTTCCTAATAGTTATAATTAGCCATAACTTGTTCACCGAGATAATATTTAACACTAGTTTGAAATTTTGTGAAGATACAGAAGTAGTGGGAGTAATTTAATGATTAAACAATGTGTCAATTAATAAGGCTAAAACGGCTGTTATGCAATTGACGTGGTCACTTATGCTAATACTGAACATGTACTACATCGTGAATGTTGGTGTGAATCTCATCATTTTCACTTGTCATTGATCGAGTAAGAGTTATGTTAGGGGCCTTCCTGCATACACTAACATATAACGATTCACATAACCAAATTTTCGTTTTCTAAAACCTTTCACTGCTTTGCTTGCATCCAGAAATATATTGTACATATAAAGGTTTTTACCATATCTGTATCATTTTATTAAAGTTTTACTCCTTGGTGTGTCGGGATATCAACATTAGATTGACAACTCACACTCACTGAATGTTTGTTCCTTCAGGAAAGGGTGAATTCTCCGAAGCTTTTAACATCTATGGATGCATATGAAGCAATCTGCAGGCCATGAACAGTTCTACTTTCGTTCGTTTTTATTTTTGTTAAATTAGATGTATGACTGCCCTTCCAGTATTTCTTAATGAACTACACGTTTGTTGAAAAACCATGCTGTCGTATATCAAATGTGTTCATTGTTGCCAACTTGCCATTTATATTGAGGCAGAAGTATCAACCTTATCCTGTCAATATCGCTCTTTCGGGGACTTGTTTTCGGGAGTTGTATATGCAAAGTTGAAGGTGTCTGAGCTTTAAATCTCAAGGATCAGTCAGTTTTATAAAAAATGCAATAAAGTTGACTTTGGCTTCAACTTTGGTATCTCAGCCTCTCGGGTCAAAACAGGCCTTAACCGACGAAAACCGACCCGGTGAAGATAAGCTATAGAAAACCGAACCGAAAATACTCGGTCGGTTTGCCTCATAACTGACTGAGTTGGGCATTCGTTTTAATATTTCAGTTTCTTTAGTTTTCCCCGACTTATTCAAATGCTCAGCTTAGGCTCAAAACCGCATATATTACGTCATAAAACAGCATATATAGTACCAATTAATTACTGGAAAAACTGTATTTTCATTTTTGTGATGTATATCCTTAGAAATCACAGTTTCGCTAGCAGACCAGTTGACATTTAAAGAATAACGAGTACTGTATCATTTTGTAGTATGAACCGCCACGTGCAAGCTCTTTACTTTCATAATTCACCGTGGAGGCCACCACATAAGACTGGTGGTTTTGAACAGCGAGCAGTTTTGCTGAAACTAAGCCATGTTCAACTACGGGTCAAACTGAGCATGTCAATGGGTGGTTGAAACTAACCTGTGGTGGCTTTCAACCAGCTCAACCAAAATTGACCCGTTTCCTTTTTACACAAGATTTTGATTCAAATATGGGTTAAAATTGCCACATAGTTATTTGCAACCTTACAGAAATGGGATATATTCATTGGCGATCGCGGTCCAAACCATTGCAGAAGCTAATTTGTACAGACCATCATCTAACTGATAATTAACCATCACTTGCCTAACATAGTCTACTTTGTTGAGGGACAAAAATAAACCTTTTGACCTGATCCTTGGCCTCGATTCAGCCTCCATGGATGAAGTTTGGGGAACATTCCAATCTTAGATAATAAAGGACCTGTATCCGTCTTGTGCGTTTTTCATTCCTTCTTCCAGTCACCCATTGACCAACAACCAAAAACTACCTGCTGTATACCCAAATACCTGCCAAATAAGAAAGTTATTTTTTTGTGTGTGTAAATTAGCTTATAAGAACTAAAGATAACCTAGTTTTATTTTAAGTATTATTCTTTTTTTTCCAAGTTCTGTCGGCAATTTTCAGGTTCTAAAGTGATTGTGGTTTTCGAAGAATGGAGCAGAGCTGTAAGGTTGATTCAACGTATACAATCAGTATTGCCGTCAAAAGATGCGACACAAACCTGAGTCTTGTCCAACACATGGCTACACGCGTAGTCTACCACCCATGCCATCAGGTTTTCTCCCTCGTCTTCTTTATTACTCGATAAGAAACAACATCAAAGAAAGAAAGGTCAAGACTAGGAATTGGACATAACAAGCACAACATACATGAACTCTGCCTAAAGGACTTCTAGCTGAACTTGTGAGCCGATGGTTATAGAGAGAGATCATATAGTGTGCGTTCAATCATTAAAACCGGGATGGAAGGTGTGCTTGTGCGTATGGATGTTAGGCTAGGCACTAGGTTATTGTTGCACCTCGATGACAACATGACTGAATTCTGTGGCGACGGTGCTTGTTCATGCATCCCTTTGGATCGATGGTTAATAGAAGTCCTTTTGGTAATAAGATTTCTTGGCCTTATCCAGAGGTACCAACATTATTATTGACAACGATACCTTTAGAGTTGTACGTGATGTGTTTTGGGATGCTAGGTATTTGCGTAGCGGCACGTTGTGGGATTTTCCTAGCTGCACCTTATGGTATTTGCACTAGACTCTCTAGAAGCTATGGAGTGTATAGCATTTTGAACTATCTCATGATGCCATTAACTTATTACATGTACGTCATTTTCTGACGCGTGTAGCCCCTATCTCCGAAACGCTTAACAGTCACAGTCCTTGGATCAAATGGTTGTGGATGTTATGGCTTTCCGAGTTAGGACTACAAGCATTAAAAAACTCAAAGGACCGAACATGTAAGCCAACGATAACTACAGGGACGATCGGTATAACCACATCCTGAGTCAAGCCATGAACAATGTTACTTTGATATAATAGAACCATTTTATTTAAGTACTTTTATCAGGATTTTACATGTATATGCACCCAAAAATATGATATATGCACTCTACTTAACCATTAACACTACCCCTAGTTCGGGACTTCAGGTTAACAAAAATGAGCCGGTAATTGTTGCTAATAATAAATCGTATGGTAAAACACCAGCACTACCGAATATGTTCCTTAAACTTGCATCTCTATTCCTTTTCTCAATCTCAGCTGAAAATGCGTAAAAAGCTTCCACAGCCTCATCATCACAGCCATGTACTTTGTCTTTCACATATGTACTCCTCACCCGGTGAGTGAGTGGACAATATGTCCACCACAGCCATGTACTGTGTTGATCGTAGCAAGCCTGGTAAAGCTGATAAGTACTTCTATGGGTCATCATGGAAACTTTGATATACTTGGTCGTTTGCATTAGTGAACCGGTGGGTGCATTAGTGGAGGACGGTTTGGTATGTAGCAACCATATGGGTATTGACCGAAGTTAAGTGCTGATGTCAGATAATGGTGGTTAGGACTAAAGTAAGGTCATCTGCACCGGCAAAAGTTGCCCACCAGTCTTCGTGGCAGAGACCAGAATGGCCCACATTGATGGACTCTGCGTACCAGGCTTGGAGCTCCCTGTCGTTGCATACTTTGGCTGAATATGGGTAGTAATGGTTCACGTAAGTTTTAACCAAGTTTTGGATGGCTACCCATGTGATGAGCCCGTCAGGTGCGTATGGGTAGGCTTCAAATACTAGCTTTAGTCCATGTGGCAGTGGCTTGATTGGGTCCGGAGCAGCCATACCTTTGTATCAAAATCATCAAAGGACTTAATCAGCTAAATAATTACTTTCCAATATAGTTTCAACTTCCATATTCAACATTTGCAGCCATGCTATTCAAAGGAAATAGCATTTTTCAAATCAAAATGTCCATTTTGACTCAAACCAATTTTTACATACTTTTCAATCCACTTGACTGGTTCATTGGATCTTCACCACCTAAGGACACACAATTACAACACAAATAATCATGAATCGGGTCGCTTACACTGTTTGATTAGGCCTGAAGTTATCGGTACTTCGAAGGATAGAACTTTTTCAGGTCTCTTTGAGCTCATCGATGGTCTAATGGCAACTTTCTCTCCCAAAAGCTCTATATCGATCGGCTCATTTTAATACTAGGTAATAAATAGGAAAAATATAAACAGCCATGATATACCTCCATTGTCAAAACACAATCAAATAACATGAATCCACAATTACAAGCAGATGTGAATAGCTATTCATATCGAGAATGACGACAATGGAATGCATAACAGGTGCTTAAACACAGATTCTAGTAGTGTAAATATGAAATTATCCATATAATCAACGGTTATTTTATTACTTCATCAGGAGTACTAAACATTAGAAAAAAGGAAAACATCCAAGTTAATTACTCTCTTCAGTGATCTAACAAAAAAGAAGTTGATGATCATATTTCTTTAGCATTTGCAATGGCACTTTTTTAAATTCTTTGCTCTGCAATGGCCACCCTCCGGGATACCGCAATTTTGAATACAAAAATCAAAACAACGTTTCACATCATCTGCGTTATCCGGATCACAGCTACTCATATCATTTTCACTACAACAAGCCGCCTCGACCTGTGTCCATCTTGGTGCTGAAACAAAAATATTTGCATATTAATATATGTTATAAGAGTTGATGCATGCATGCAGTTACACAAAACTGAAGTTAGAAACTTGATCTGATTAACTAACCAACACAAAGAACAATGACGAGCAAGACGAGAAGGTAAGAAATTCTTTGTTGAGCCATTTGTACGTAGTTCGATTTTCTTCTTTATGAAACGAGGATGTTGTATATCAGATGGTGTTCAAATTATGCATGACTTTAGCTTAAGGCCATGATATATATACTAGTTCCTTCTCAGTTAACTAAGGAAATACAATCATGCAATAACTTAAAACGTATTATACATTAAATGGCTGGGATATGTGTTTGAATAAAAGAAAAGATCTCTATTAATTAACTAAACTAGGCTTTCAAGCTCGGGCAATGCCGCGGTTGTGTCATGAACTTGCTAACGTTCAATGCTTTGGTCTCTGGTAAATCTAAAGTTAACATTCAAATGAAACACATAAAAACAATCTCGTTCATTGTAGACCATAAATCGAACATAATATATACTCCGTAGTTAATAGATAATTTGGACGACGTTGTGATAGATGAACTTTTTTATTCAATGTAAGCACTCGTAACGTCTTGCATGATTTCACTTGCAATGTCATCAACTCCGAATTGGTGGCAATCTCTCGAAAATACTTCATATGAAAAGATAGATTAGAAACAGACTAAACAAATAACATTCGAAATTATAATCTACTTAGACACGTAGCGCGTGTTGTATACATATGTACCTCTAGAAGGAGAAGGTGACTGCGGTTTCTCCAATGCCTATTTAACTCTATCGACTGCTGCTTTTTTTCTGGCAACTCCGCCCCCTATTGTCAACTGCTTTCTGAGATGAAAATATGTATCTCCAGTAAACACGTTTGGCGATTTTCATTATAAAGTTTGTCATTGTCATGATCATAGTAAATACTTGAATGACCCAACACAACCATCATAGATAATATTGAGTGTTATACGTTATAAAGTTCGTGACACAACCGCGGCATCGTCCGGGCCTGAAAGTCTCTTTTAGTTAATTAATAGATATCTTTTCTTTTATTCAAATATCAACATATCCTAGCCATTTAATATTTTTCAATTTATAATACGTTTTAAAATTTTGAATTGACAATCAAAATCCCACATTTATCATATTTTAATGTATAATACGTTTTAGTTTTTGGTTTGATTGTATTTCCTTAGTTAACTAAGAAGGAACCACTATATATAACATGGCCTTAAGCTATAGTCATGCAGAATTTTAAACCATCTGATTTGATATACATCCTCATCATATCGTTTTCGTAAAGAAGATAATCGAACCACGCACAAATGGCTCAACAGAGAATTTCTTACCTTCTCGTCTTGCTCGTCGTTATTCTTTGTATTGGTTAGTTAATCAAATCAAGTTTCTAACTTCAGTTTTGTGTAACTGCATGCATGCCCACAAGGCCACAATTTAATCAACCCTTTATATCTTTTTGTTGCAGGACCAAGATGGACACAGGTCGAGGCGGCTTGTTGCAGTGAAAATGATATGAGTAGCTGCGATCCGGATAATGCAGATGATGTGAAACGTTGTTTTGATTTTTGTATTCAAAATTGCGGTATCCCCGAGGGTGGCCATTGCAGAGCAAAGAATTTAAAAAAGTGCCATTGCAAATGCTAAACAAATATGATTATCAACTTCTTTTTTATTAGATTGAAGAGACTAATTAGCTTGATGTTTTTCCTTTTTTCTAATGTTTAGTACTCCTTACGAAATAATAAAAATAATCGTTGATTATATGGATAATTTCATATTTACACAATACACTGCTAGTATCTGTGTTTAAGCACCTGTTATGCTTTTCATTGTCGATATTAAGAGTTAGATTCACATTTGCTTGTAATTCATCTGTTATGCATTTCATTGTCACCGTCGATATGTTTAATTATGTTTTGACAATGGAGGTATATAGCTTTTGGGAAGAACCAGACCTCTGAAAAGATCGGTCTAGTGTCTTAGGAAAGAAAGTTGCCATTAGACCCTCGATGAGCTCAAAGAGACTCGGAAAACTTCTATGCTTAGAGTACCGATAACTTCAGGCCTAATTAAATAGTGTAAGTGTCCTGATTCATGATTGTTTGTGTTTAATGCTTGTAATTGTGGATTCATGGCTGTTTATATTTTAGTTATTTATCACCTAGTATTAAAATGAGTCATTCGATATAGAGCTTTTGGGAAGAACTAGACCATCGATGAGCTCAAAGAGACTCGAAAAACTTCTATCCTTTGCCCTATATCTCTAACTTTGGACTGATCTTTTCAGAGGTCTAGCGGCAAGCTCTTCTTTGGGCTTCAAACTGCAAAATTCAGTGATGGAGTAAATTGGTCATGGTGTAGCGTTAGTGTTTAGATGTAGTAGTGCCCAGATATCTGGGTTTCTTGCTGTTTTGTTTTTCGGGTCTCAGCCCGCTCAATCTACTTGATTGAGGAGTTGGGATGCCTTTGTGGTGTAATTTTTCTATTGTCGTAATAAAATCTTGTTGCCTTTCAAAAAAAAAGCTCTTCTTTGGGCTGATCTTTTCAGAGGTCGAGCGGCAACTTTCTTTCCTAAAACACTATTTAGAACTAATCTTTGAGAAGTATGGCTCTTCGAAAAAGCTCTATATCGAATGACTCACTTTGACATCGTGGTTGAAATATAATGACTGTAGAGCAATAAACCAATAACACACGTACTGCGGTTTGTTTAAGAAAATATATGTACCTCCATTGTTAAAACACCATTAAACAACATGAACCGACAATTAGAAGAAATATGAATAGCTATTCATATCGACAACGACGACAATGAAATGCATAACAGGTGCTTAAACACAGATTGGGTGCAGTGAATATCAAATTATCCATATAAGTAACGATTACTTTATTATTTCATGACGAGTACTAAAAAGGAAAACATCAAGTTAATTACTCTCTTAAATCTAATAAATTTCCACATCGACTTTAACTTGATTGACGTGTGGAAATTTGCATATTGGTGATCCTTGGCCTCGATCAACCTTAAATGCACGACGTGTAGTGTGTGGTACGTTGATTCTGGAACTCATATTCCACAAGGAACCGCGTTACCAGGATGCGAATCTATGATCCAAATGAACCTACTCTTCGTGAGCTCATTCTATACGTTCCAAATGATCGTCGATCTCCACGAGCTTGCTTATCCAAATGGTGCAGCCGGTTGGGTCCAAAACAACATCCAAAATTACCCAAATGTTAGATTTCCATACAATTTTGTTGGAAGTGGCAAGTTCCTAAATTTCGTACTTCGAGCAATGAGGAACGTTCGAAAAGCAATTAGTGATGCACGTCTCCAAATCAAGGCCTCAACCGCAACTTACACGGGGCTGTTAACAACACCTATCCAATCCTCCAAGTGAAGGCGCTTTTAAGGAAAACGCGGTCGGGTATATCCAGCCAATCAACTTATATGTACTTGCTGTAATTCAAATCAATTTATAAGCCCTCTCTTTAACTTCAAGACGTACTTATGCATGCATGTATGATATACACTTTTGTATAATATAAGCCGAACACTCGACCTTTTACAAAGAAGTGTTGTCGGCTTGTCACAAACAAACTTTTGGAAACAAAATTCGCATGAATGTACTAGAGGAACTTGATTTGTGTGTTCAAACAAACTCTTCTGACCAGACTTAAATTTGAGAAATGGTGCTATATATATATATCGAGTACAGACCTTATGAAGCCCATAAATCAACCACTGGCGGGATAAAGACTAGGGTTTGTATACTTCCTTCCTAGCCACCATTCTTTGAAACATCACACACCTCATTTCAGTCTGAGATTCGATCTTGTGAGACTAATTAACGATGATGTTGATAATCTGTAATCATCCACCTTGGCATATCGTTCGTGGGAGGATTTTTTGTTGATTTAGCTTATTCTCATAATACGATGGTCAGACTTGATTACTTTTCTAAACTATATTATTATGACATGATTATTATGGGTTGTTTAGAACTAACTTGTGTTATATACGATTGGCAGGAGAAGGACGAGACCCCCTTGATTCTTAGGGATCAATAACTTTTAAATTACCTTGTGTAATCAAAAAAGATTTGTACCCGCATCAGATTGATGGAATCAAGTGGCTCTGGCGTCTCCATCTGCTGTTGTTTCGGCCGTAGATGCAATTATTCAAGCACTAAGGTCGGATTTTTCTGCTGTTTAAAAATATATTACAGTTTTTTTTATAGTTCTCATGCCTTTTGTTTATATTTCCAGAAAATTTGGTCCGCGAAGAGGATATTGAAGATTCTTCCTCCACTTTTTGATCATCAAGATCAAGCGGTCTATGCTTCATCTAAAGCGTTGATGGTTGAGCTTTGTTGCTATATTGATATAAAGCAAGTCAAGTCTTTATTGTTTAGGAAACTGAGCTTGCGAAAGTCACTCGGTCTCCTGAGCTTACTCGCAAAATACGGTTTGTGATTGCTTTAAAGTTTGTGATGTTGGATATAATTGTTTACAAAACAATTACTTACTACAGAAATGTTAATGCTTGATTTTTTTTGCCAGATCAAGAAACCAAAAAAGGAAGTTGCAGCTCTGTTGCTGAGAGTAAGCAATAGATTATAATGAATTCCTGAGAACTGTTTTATTTATAGATAAAATATGGCAAAAGCTATACCGAAAAAGGTTGCATTATAGATAAAAATGTCCTGATTGTGTGCCCAAAACGTTAATACCTCAATGGTCGGTCGGCTGAGATTCTATTAATGGGATTACCAAGAAGCAACAGAATTCAAACAAAAGGTTTATTGTACTTTTCTTATTATGCTGAGACATGTTTACTTTTTTTAACTTAATTTACTAGTCTAAATCACTAACTTATTATGTTTTTTTTTTCTTACCAGATCTAAAAGTAAAGTGATTGCACTTATGTGCTGGCCTCGTGAGTTGTTATGTTCTTGTGGCTCCGTTTGATGGTCCGTTGTGGATGTTAATTATGCTTTTTTATAATGGATGGGAACTTGAGTGATTAGTGGATAGTTGTTATGTTCATGAGCTTCATCATTAAACGTATGAAATTTAAGGTGATGAAGCTATAACCTTAACTTTCATACGTTTAATGTTGAAGCTTTGCATTGTTGTTGAGAGTTTGGTTTCACCTTGTACGCCTTCAGCCCTTGCCGATAACAATGAAATTTAAGGTGAATTTTCCTCTTCCAACTCTTTTTCGTTTTCCTATTAGTTATAATTAGCCATAACTTGTTCATCGAGTTAATATTTAACACTAGTTTGAAATTTTGTGAAGATACAGAAGTAGTGGGAGTAATTTAATGATTAAACAATGTGTCAATTAATAAGGCTAAAACGGCTGTTATGCAATTGACGTGGTCACTTATGCTAATACTGAACATGTACTACATCGTGAATGTTGGTGTGAATCTCATCGTGAATGTTAGGGACCTTTATGCATACACTAACATATAACGATGCACATAACCAAATTTTCGTTTTCTAAAACCTTTAGCCACTGCTTTGCTTACATCCAGAAATATATTGTATACATATAAAGGTTTTTACTATATCTGTATCATTTTATTAAAGTTTTACTCCTTGGTGTGCCGGGATATCAACATTAGATTGACAACTCACACTCAATGAATCTTTGTTCTTTCAGGAAAGGGTGAATTCTCCGAAGCTTTTAACATCTGTGGATGCATATGAAGCAATCTGCAGGCCATGAGCATCAATTGAGCATTAATCAATCTTTAGTAACAAGTGAAACAGTTCTACTTTCGTACGTTTTTATTGTTGTTAAATTAGATGTATGACTGCCCTTCCGGTATTTCTTGATGAACTAAACGTTTGTTGAAAACCCTGTTGTTGTACGTGTTGGGTTGAGCCTATTTGGCTCATCGGCTGAATAAATGGACTTGTTTTAGGGAGTTGTATATGCAAAGCTGAAGGTGTCTGAGCTTTGATTATCAGATCAGTCAGTTTTTGGTAAAGTTGACTTTGGTTTCAACTTTGGTATCTGAGCCTCAAACAGGCCTTAACCGACGAAAACCGACCCGGTCACTGACTTTTTGGAAGATAATCTATAGAAAACCGGACTGAAAATACTCGATCGGTTCAGCTCATAACTGACCGAGTTGGGCATTTGTATTGTTCTAGTACAATATTTCAGTTTCTTTAGTTTTCCTCGACTTACTCACATGCTCAGCTTAGTGGAAAATCTGGCTTATAATAATAAAGATTATGCCATAAAACAGCATAATATAGTACTTAACAAATAATTACTGTAATAACTGTATTTCATTTTTGTGATGTATAACCTTAGAAATCACAGTTTCGCTAGCAGATCAGTTGAAATTCGCTAGCAGATCAGTTGAAACTAAGCCATGTTCAACTACGGGTCAAAGTGAGCATGTCAACAGATGTGTAGTTGAAACTAACATGTAATGCCTTTCAACAAGTTCAACCGAAATTGACCCGTTTCCTTTTTGCGCAAGATTTCGATCCATGTTAAAATTGCCATATAGTTATTTTCAACCTTACAGAAGTGAGATATATCCATTGGCGATCGCGGTCCAAACCATTGCAGAAGCGCACACAAAGAAAAAAAAGGTAAAAAGACTAGTATTTAGACATCTATAAAGCTAATTTGTACAGACCATCTAACTGATAATTAACCATCACTTGCCTAACCTAGTCTACTTAGTTGAGGGACCAAAAACTAGTAGTACAAGGCCATTTAACTGCCCACTGACTACACTTTTTGACCCGTTCCTTGACGTCGATTCAACCTCCACGGGTGATCTTTGTGGATCATTCCAATCTTAGATCTTAAAGTACTTGTATCCTTCTTCCGGGTTTTACATTCCCTCTTTCCAGTCACCCATTGAACCGGTTAGAAGGAGCCCCAAGGCCGAAGCTGCGGGAACCACCCTCCGTCGGTCACGTCATTAAGGGATGTTTTATCAAACTGAAGAGTAAATGCACAATATACCTTCAAATATAATGTCTTTATAATAAACATGAATTATATATGTTGAAATTACCACATAGTTGTTCGCAACCTTACAGAACTGAGATATATCCATTGGGGTCCAAACCATTGCAGAAGCGCACACAAAGAAATAAAGGTCAATTGGACAAATAAAGGTCAATTGGTCATCGGGGTCTAAACTTCTAACCATCACTTGCTTAACCTAGTCTACTTTGTTGAGGGACGAAAAACTAGTAGTACAAGGCCATTTACATGCCCATTGACTACACCTTTTTGACCCGATCCTTGGCCTCGATTCAACCTCTGCAGATGGAGTTTGTGGATCATTCCAATCTTAGATCTTAAAGGACTTGTATCCGTCTTCCGGGTTTTTCATTCCCTCTTCCCAGTCACCCATTGACCGACCACCAATAACTACCTGCTGTATACCCAGATACCTGCCAAATAAGAACACAAAAGAAGGAACCGAGTCTGATTAAGCTAATACCAACCAGAGTTTGTAGACATTGTGTTGAGGTGGAAAGATGTATGGACACGGGTTGGGTAATATGTCAATAACCGGCGGATTCTGATTGAAACAGGTCCCTTATTTTATGTGGGGTCGTAATGGGATGGGTAGGATTACCCAAATTCGCCCATTTAGAAATTGCAGCCTATAATGTTATCGTGAAACATAAAGAAAACGATGCTTACTCTGAACTCAATACAGTGAGGCAGTTGAGCAGCAAATCAAGAGCAAAGTAATCAGAAGTACCTATGTCTACCCTGCAGCACATTCAAAAGTTACGATCTGTTTCCTAAAATAGTTTCCGACAGCGATACGATGAAGTTATGCCAACTTTTATACGAAACTCGCCCCCAAATTATCTTGAAACTCAACATCACCGATATCATGGAATGATGATGGCATCACGCTGAATCCCTTATCCGCATCATAGAGAGGATTGTATTCCATTGATGTATTTGCCAACTGCAGTATGGAAGGCCACTGTCAGTACCACTACGTCAGAAAGTAAATATTATGTTTGACATTTTTTTGTTGGATAACAACGGCCATGTTTAATTTTTAACATAGCACGCTAAAACTCTCCGCATTTTAAATGGGTCAAACAATGAGGAACCGTAACCGACAAGGAGACAACCAATGTGATTCCGGCAATCTATGACCTTGTACAATGAAGTAGTTCTGCATCAAAATGGTCTTAGCTCATAGATTCCCACAACTACAAACGCTAAAAAAAAACTTGAAACTCAAACAACTGAAAGGTTGGCGAGACAAAAAAAGTGATGGTTGTTACCTGCAAGTTAGATGAATTATAGGCAGCCAAACGCCCCATGACTGAATAACCTGTCGCATAGACAAGCCATATATATCAGAACCAATACAGTAAAAGCATATTCCGAAATTTGGAGTGGGGAAATGAAGAAGCAATGTACATACAGAACCAATGAGGTCGACATCCCGATCAGAAGGTGGTCCATATAGCTTGAACCGTATACTGGAACCAACAGGACTGAAGCTGAAAACCACAATGACGACCCTTGTCAGGTATCAAAAAACAGCACGGAAATATAATAAATAGAAAGGAAGAGAGCTTACTCTCTAAAGGTGACCTTAAAAGCAACAACAGATCCTGTCTTAGCCTTATGAAAGCCTCTCCCCACTGACTTTGTGTTTGAGCCTCGGGTCAAAACAGGCGTTAACCGAAAAAAACGACCCACCTACTAACTTTGTGGAAGATAAGCTATAGAAAACCGAACCGAAAATAGTCGTTCGGGTCGGCTCATAACCGACTGAGTGAACAGAATTTGAAGACATGGCGGTTGGTTTGTTCTAGTACAATAATATTTTAGTTTCTTTTGTTTTCCTTGACTTATTCGCATGCTCCAGTGATATATACTTATTTAAGGCACTCGGTTTGTTTGTTTTTCCTGGTTAATCCTACCCGAAAACCAAAAATCCCAAAACCATAAACCTGAATATGTTACATGATTGATTCAATGCTACAAAAACCGAAATCAACCTGGAACCGAATTCAGAAAAAATTTCAACCAATAACCGAACCGAGTATATACGTGTAAACCGAAACCGAAACAAACCGAATAAGCCATTTCTATTTGAAAAAAAAAAGATATTTAAAGGTGGAAATGAACCACTTTGGCATAAAAAAAAACTGCCAAAAAAACAAACGTACTGTACATTAAATGTCAAAAACAGCTCTCGATCGGTTATAACTAATGCTAGGAAGGGTGGAAACCCTATCTATCTATCATACGCGCCTCCATGGATTCCGGAAGAGTTAGATGTGTTGTGCACCAAATTCACAACTATAAACTAGAACACAGCAATCCACAGTAAGTTCCGTCTTTTGTTTTTTTGTTGTTTTTTATATATTTTCTCTGGTGTTCTGGTCTCGATCCGATCAGTGAGTGGGTGGAAATCATTATTCATGCTAGATTAGATTTAATGAGTTTGTTTTAGCGATTTACTGTATCATTAATCGATGTTTGCTAGTTACATTTTACCCCAAGAGGTATTTTAATGTAAAGGATTCTGTATCTATGTGTCAATGGCGAACTACAACAATGTGAAATCTAACATTTGTAATGAAGCCATAAATTAAGTACCCAATGTTTTGAAACCCGGGTTGACCCGGTTTCGGTTGAAAAAACGGGTCATTTTGACCCGGGTTTCACACCCGCCGAGTTTGGGGCGACGCGGGTCAACCCCGGTTCTCAAGACGCCGCCGGGTTTCGGTTTTTTCGAGTTTTTTTTAAATGTGTAAATTTTACGTATTTACGGCGGAATTTTATTTTTACATATTATATTGGTTGGTAAACAATATACATTTTTAATATACGGGAATTTTTATGATTTGTAAATATTTTTTGTTAATTATTAAAAATATAAAGAAAATATTTTTTTTTATAAAACCGGGTTGACCCGATGACTCGACCGGGTCGATTTGAAACCCGGATTTTAAAACATTGAAATTAACTACTTTGACATCATGAACTTTGAATTCGTATCTAACAAATCTACCCTTCTTTATCCATGACTTTGAATTCAAATTTGACTGCATAGATTTGTTAGAATCTTGTCTAAATCTTTTTATTTCCCTGATGAGATTTTCTCAAATCAAAATCTCCACTCGTTACGTTTGGAACTTATATTCCCCTTTGTGGATAATCATCGTTCACTTCACATTCCTTGCAATCCTTCGGTCCTATTCACCAACCTACGAGTACTAGAGTTGTCTCATGTTCACATATCTTCATATGTTCTTAATCAGTTATTATCTCAGAATAAGTTACTGGAAAAACTTTTCCTCGGGTAACCCCAGGCTTGGATGAAATCATGGTAAATAACCTCCCTTCTCTTCGCGAGTTTGAAGTATGTCTAGGTCACCATGCTTGGATTGATTTTTTGGAAATTCGTGATGCCCCATCTCCACGCTTGCCTATATTTAACGCGCCGATTTTAATGTTTGATAAACCTCCATCATCATTTGAAATCCACACAATAGGGGAAATTAACGTGTCAAGATTTTGATTTGAGAAAATCTCATCGGGGAAATAAAAAGATTCAGACAAGATTCTAACAAATCTATACTGTCAAATTTGAATTCAAAGTCATGGACAAAGAAGGGTAGATTTGTTAGATACGAAGTCTTTAGATACGAAGTCAAAGTCCATGATATCAAAATAGTTAATTTATGCCTTCATTACAAATGCTAGATTAGTGGGATATGATACAACCATGAGAATACTAAGAAGATACAAAATCCTTTACATTAAAATACCTCTTCGGGTATACACTAATCTATGTGTCACTTTTAATGTACCTCTTCGGGTAAAATGTACACTCTTTATGGCATATACTAGCAAACATTAAGTTCCATTGATTGATTAATCATACACTAAATCGCTGAAACAAACTCATCAAATCTAATCTACCATCAGTAGTGCATTTAAAAATTCCAAATTTCACAAAATTACTAGATAAACTAACAAAAGAACCTTTTAAGTACATGATAAGTCGGAAAAAAATACTACCGGTTAAGTTTCAACATCAAAATTCAGAAACCCTTACTTTCGTTTTAACGTTCTTTATAAATCAAACAAGAAGCAAAAATCCACATTTGTTTCGATAAATGACCTTTTTATTAGCAAAGACAGAGTCTTGATTCGGTATACGTGTATAGCAAATAAAATCCATAAACTCATTATTCATCCGTTTCACAATTACTTCCAAAGAATACACCTAGCCACATTTATGACCCGAAGCTTATCTCTAATCACAATAAAAGCATTGATTTTTAGCCGCTTCTCTGCCCCAATGTTAAAGTATTACTCACTTATTTAGGCAACTGTTTAGTGGTTGGCAACATATAAGTTAGCATACTTAGGAGTTGATGGAATAGAGTTATACTTTGGACTCATAGAAAGATTTGTGGCTGCTTGCATTTTAGCCATGGAAAAATCATGAGTCATATAAAAGTAGTTGATGGAATAGCGTTATTATTCTAGTTGTATTTTTTTAAAACATTGAAGAAGATAAGCCATTTCTATTCGGAAAAAAAGATATTTAAACCGAAACCGAGTATATACGTGTAAACCGAAACCGAACCGAACCGAATAAGCCATTTCTATTCGGAAAAAAAAAAGATATTTAAAGGTGGAAATAAACCACTTTGGCAGTAAGTTCCCTATAAAAAAATAACTACAAAAAAAACATACGTACATTAAATGTCAAAAACAACTCTCGGTTATAACTAATGCGTCTCCATCTCTTTGCATCCTCCTCACGTCACATGGATTCCGGAAGAGTTGATGGATGTTGATGACGAGTTTGTTTCAGCGATTTAGTGTATCATTAATCAATGGAACTTAATTACCCGAACAGGTACATTAAAAATTACTTTTGTATCTTCTTAGTATTTCCTATCTTTGTATCATATCCTACTAATCTATGTGTCTGTCATATGGCCAACTTCCAAAAATATTGTTTATTCCAATCTAACAAACTAGATTTGTTATTTATAATATTAGGATGCAGAAATCATTGAATGTTGTAACTGAAGTAGATTTGTTACTTAAACTAAGCTGATTATACCTGCGTATCTTAAAGCAACTAAGAACTTTAACTGTACGCTAACTTAGAAAATGCTATATTTGACTTGAAAGCGTAATAGTTAGTAACACCCAAAACACAGTCCCAAACACCCTATAGATAGCATATATATCATGATTTATAACTCGTCAACCTACTGCCTTACATGTCTTACAGTTGACTTTAGTTACGGCATTCAATGATTTCTGCGTCCTAATATTATAAATAACAAATCTACTTCGGTTAATTCAATGATTTTTGTGTCCTAATATTATAAATAACAAATCTACTTTCTTAGATTGGAATAAACAATATTTTTGGAAGTTCACCATATGACGTACATAGATTAGTAAGATATGATACAAAGGAAGATACAGAAGTCATTTACATTAAAATACCTCTTCTTCGGATATATACCAATCTATGTGTCATTTTTAATGTACCTCTTCGGGTAATTAAGTTCCATTGATTAATGATACACTAAATCCCTGAAACAAACTCATCAACATCCATCAAACCTAATCAACCATCAATAATGCATTTAAAAATTCCAAATTCCACAAAATTACTAGATAAACTAACAAAAGAACCTTTTAAGTACATGATAAGTCGGAAAAAAATACTACCGGTCAAGTTTCAACATCAAAATTCAGAAACCCTTACTTTCGTATTAACGTTCTTTATAAATCAAGTCATCAAACAAGAAGCAAAAATCCACATTTGATTCGATAAATGACCTTTTTATTAGCAAAGTCAGAGTCTGGATTCGGTATACGTGTATAGCAATTATATAATCCATAAACTCATTATTCATCAATTACTTCCAAAGAATACACCTAGCCGCTACATTTATGACCCGGAGCTTATCTCTGATCATAATAAAACCATTGATTTTTAGCGACTTCTCTGGCCCAATGCTAAAGTATTACTCACTAACTTAGGCAACTGGTTAGTGGTTGGCAACACATAAGTTAGCATACTTAGGAGTTAATGGAATAGAGTTATACTTTGAACTCCTAGAAAGAGTTGTGGCTGCTTGCATTTTAGCCATGGAAAAATCATGAGTCATATAAAAGTAGTTGATGGAATAGCGATATTATTCTAGTTGTATTTTTTTTAAACATTGAAGAAGATAATTTTTTTTTTCTTTTTACACAATGACTAAACTATACTTAAAATTTGAAGCAAAGAATGTCTCACAAAAATAATGGACAAATGGAGGATCGCTGGGTTCTTCTGGTGCATACTTCATAAAAAAGTATAAAAAACGCAAAAAGAAAAAGGGTACTACATATGGTTTTTTTTGGGTAGATCACTTGTCACTATCATAGAAGTATACTTTTGACAAACCACAAGGTCTATTTTTGCAGTTTACCACTAATTGACCACAAGGTCTATTCTCTGTTTTGCTGGTTCGATCAGTGGGTGGCTGTGTTTCTATCCCCTTTTTTTGTTGGTAGAGTTGTTACTGACCATAAAATTGTCAAGGTCATCTTTAGTATACTTTGTCCATTCCCCTCAGTCTGCCTTCAATGGAATACCCTTTGATTACTAACATGCGTTTTTCTTGTGTCTTTCAGGTCTTTTGCGTACTTTTCGTTTTTGTTTGCTGTGGTGGGTATTATCACATTTCTATTAGGAGTTGTTCGACTCATGTATCGCCAAGATCCATCCCTTTTTAATGATCATGGCAGTGTCTTTACGACCATGATCATTGTCTCGGGATCTACGGTTGTAGCAGCATCAGGAATTTTGATTCTTGCAAGCTTCTTGTTGCGAAGTTGGATGAAGGACATCCATTACACCATTCTGAAAACCATCGGTAGCTTTTCCGCATTAATTTTGGTTATGTCTTTAGGGGCTATGGTATTTGTTCCACCGGGGGATCTCAATTGGATTGCATATACACTCTTATGTGTAACCTTTTGAGGGTTCCTATATCTATATTCTCTTATTTGGAAGGTTGCATGCACATATCACAAAGAAAAGCACTTTAACACGTATCTTGTCCACTGGCCCTTTCTTCTTATCATTCTTGTGCCATTCTCCATCATATCGGTGCCATTCTTCTCCCGAAACCTCTGGTGGCCTGTAATGTGTGTAAGCTTTTCTATTATAGTGTCTTCGTTTATAGCTGTCATCAGGTTCAGCGGACAAGACAAAGTTTGCAATTCCGAACACCTTGAACAAGACAAGGCGGTTGATCATCCTTGATTTTAGGAGATGCGTTTATCACCAACTGCACTTTATAATCTTCAATGTAATCTACTAAAACACTATGCGTTACGGTCTTATATATGTTGGTCAGATTGAAACTTACAAGGATTTTGAGAATATTACGCAAGGGAAAATGATCAGTGATAAGGCCATTGAGGACTCAAATTTTAATATATAAATTTCTTCAAGAACTATGCTTCTTTATATAGTTACTTGGAAGAGCTTGTCAAGATGACCGTTTCAAACTCGGATATTGTCTTCTTTGAGTAAAATTTCAACTAGAAATGATATCTATTTTTTGGCTCGAGTTAGCAGGCTCGTTTAAGGACACAAGTCCCTAATTGTCTAAAGGTAGCAAAAACATAAGCTAACTTATTTTTTAGTGCCATTTTAAAAATCTCAAAATGAACTTTTGCAATGTAGAAATCAAGGTAGAAAAATTTGCCAGGCTCTAGCTGGTCGGCAGGAGCATCTGAATCTTCCAACCGTGTATAATTCACCAAAAAATAATTTAAAGGGAAATGCAGCTCATCCAGAAGATTATAAAATTAAGAATTCCGTGAACTTAAACATAAACACACCTCCAGGATACTGAAGAGCTGCGGATACTGAAGGGCTGGTATGTGAGAAAGATGTTGAATAGAGACACACTGCATACACTGTGTTCTGTTATTATTTTTCTTTCGTTTACACAATGACTTTTTTTTCTTGAACAAAAATTACACAATGACTTAACTATGCTCAAAATTTGAAGCAAAGAATGTCTCACAAAAATAATGGACAAGTTGGCAGCATAACAAGCTCATATTAATAAGCTCGAAAAAAATTGTTTGTAAATCTTTATTCAAGAATTACCCTTCAGCTACTTCAATGGCCATATAATCTGCAATAATCAGAAAAAATGCTTTAGTAAAACTGTTCGTTTGATAACCAAAATAGTAAAAACTATCTATACTTCTATACTACTTTATAATGGATTTATCTCATTCTAAAAATAGAAGTCTTAAAAAATTAAGCTTACAACATTTCCTTAATAAGAAACTTGTATAAGCAATTATAAATGGTCACATATACGATTTCGAATTTAGTCCCTAAACATTTATTCACCGTTAAAAATGAGAGTAACATACTTTGACCAATGTATACGTTTAATAAAAGTCAATTCGTAACGTCCATCTCAATATTTAAATACCATTAACAACCATTCAAAATTTTAAGAGCACATTAAGATCTTTATTTTTAACAACCCATAAATGCTATATAAACCCCCATCGACCTTACTAGCAAATAAACACCAACAACAAATAAACACCAACAACAAATAAACACAACAATTTTCGCATTGTTATTCATACGATTCTCAACGTTTTCAATGCCTGGGTGTAATTGTTTGTCATATGTTCATACGCAAATGTAAACGTTCAACCGATCAATGATGATGCGTATATTCATATTGTTCTCTACCTTGTCAAGATAGTATTTCGTCACCGGTTCATGCACAAATGTTTAAGTTGAGTCTAACAGTATTTTTTTATGATTTGTGTAAGCATTGCTGTGTTCAATGTAGCTTAACTCGATCCATATGAGGAAATCAACTTTTTGTATTAATCTTTATCAACCACATGTATATCATGCCAAAAATCTAATAACATTCCTTATAGTTTAAAAATGCTATTTGTGTTAATAACTTTAATTCAAACTTTTTTTTATTTAAGTATAAAATAGCTTGCATTGCTATTCATTATAGTTATTTTATTTGAAAATTATTATTCATTCATAATTATTGTAAGGAAAAACGTATAAACAAAAACATTTGCTCGCTACAAAATTAGTCACTAGGTACCCGCAACCGCATTGCGCGGGTACCCCTGCTAGTATAGATTAAATTGTGAAGGTAATAGGTGTTTAAATGAGATGTCTAAATAAATTTAGGTGATTTTGCTAGTTACCTAGGACTTGATTCTCTTGGTCTACCATGCCGGGAATCTCTGAGCCGCCTCTGTTTTTCTGGGTTTGGGCTCTCTGGAATTTGGCTTACTGGCTCTTGGCCAACTTGTTCTTGGCTAACTACGCCTTGGTCAAGTGTGTCTTGGCCGACTCGTACTAGGACTCGACCAACTGGAGCCCGCGACTTGCCTGATGAAAAGTAACAAAACTATTATTATAATAGTAAAAAGGTGTAAAAAGAAAACTTTTGTTATAAGGAATACTAAAATAAAGAACTTACACTGGTACATATGTTTACCAAAAGGGACGACGATAAAAGGCAACACACCAAAGGAAACCAGTGTTAGAGTTCTGATTCCTGCTGACTTGCCGTATGTGAGAATGACAACCATCCAGAGCATTATCCCCTCGTATAACAAACAAATTGCAGCATATGCAATAAAGGTATTAAAATGTTCCTAATGCTGATTAGTGTACCCGGCATGGTTCAAAAGGTAAATGTGACCCGTGATTCCAGCTATTAACATCAGAATTACACTCACTTGTATATACTGCATATTAGTCTCGATAAATATGACCCCGGTGTTCTCAGAAAGGAACACTAATAATATAAACACACCAGCAGCTGCAGCAATAACACAGCCCCCAATTGCCAGAACATCTGCATTACCCATGAAACATAAATTTTTATTTAGATTAATCAATCTACAACAAGATTTATTTAAATCCATACTGGATATTAGTCTAGGGGTCCAGGTGTTGGTTCCCAGTTGAAATCGAATGATATGTTGGTTTTATCATCTTCGGCTTCTGTTGTTAATAATGTGGATGATCCGATTACATGTACGGATGATGGTGGAGTAGGTGGCATGAGGGAATTGTCTAAAGATGGTGCAGGCATGAAAGTTAAGTGGCGTGATAAGGTCGGGATTGAGACTGTTGTACTGAAGTTGTATGATCACGAAATGGGAAAAGAACTATTGAGTAGTTTGGTCGATCAGGTAGGTGTGAGTAACGTAGATATGAGTAAGGTAGATGATGGTATAGGAATCAATGCAAGGAAGTGGGCTGAATTGCTTGACAAAAACATATGTGTGGTGAGTCTGGATTGTTCTAAAGGTGTTGGGACAGGGAAATCAGTTTCAAAAGATGGAATTGAGGTCAAGAAAAACATGTATGCTGAAGTGTTGTTTGATGTTTCTGATCCAGGCGGAAAATGTGTTAGTAATTTAGGAGGTTTGAGTAGGGTGTTGGAACGGTTGGTTAGGAATGGCAGAAACAACAGGGAAGGACAATAGAAATTCCGTCAACAAAGAGCCTGGTCTCACTTTGTGGGTAGCCAAGCTTTAAGGTCTACCTGAACATGGATATCAGGAGGTTCCTGATTAGAAGCTTTCCCAGGAACTTGCGTTTTCTTTTTGGTTAAATCAAAATGTTGTTGTACTAGAAAGGAAGGTTGTGGTACTAGGATATGTCTATAAGACTGGAAAAATGATTTCATTTCGAAAATTAGACACGTGTTTGATCCAGGGGTGGTAAGGACATTAGGCAGGTAACTTGGAGTAAAACCAAAGCTAGTTATATGGTTATGAATGTTGGTGGATTTATGGGTGCTGCAAGTGAAACTACTACAATTCATGTTCTTCGAAACCATATCAGGTCTTCATTCTGGAATTGGTGTAATTGGAAGAAAAAGGTTTGTGCTTTGGAGCTTGTTTTGCTTTTGGGTTTAGAGATTTTAAGTACGCAAGGGGGTGTTTGGTTCACGGATCCAACTACCATTAGGAGTTGTTAGTAAGGAAGATCAGTATAGCCTGGCGTTACTTTCATTCCTTATCAATTATTGAGGACAAGAATTTTGTGAAGGGGAGGCTATTGATATGAATAAACGGTGAAGTCAACGCGGGTCAAAGGAGGAAAGTCAAATAGCAGTTCAACCCGTCCAAGACTCCTTCAGTTGTCTTTAAATACCCAATTTACTCTTATTTCTCACTTAGCCAAGAATTATAAACACTTAGTTTCTCTCTAGATCAGTTAGGATTCTGTTAGTATTTTATTATCATTGTAAACATCCAATCCATAATCAATTCACAATCTGTTGCTATCATAAACCCTAAAAAAAATTTAGCATATAAAATCATGTAGACCCTATTTTAAAACGATCCAGACCAAAAATTCACTAACTAGAGCCTCTATTTTTTAACTTATATAACTAAAACAGTTAATCACCACAAAAACCAATTGTATATTGGATTTGTTGTAATAAACTTAGGCGAAAGTTTCCATCAACAGCCCTTTATATAGGTTCAAATTGGCCATGTTTTCTGCAATTTCACTGGGTATCAGCCGCTTCTTAGTAAACCCTAACTCATTTATTGAATTTCATTGAGGGTTCTTTACGTTGATTAGTAAGTAAGTATGTCTTCTCGAGATCATTCATATTCATTATAGGAAACAAAATTAATGGTTCGGATCGGGTTTTTGACACACGGTGTTTGGGTATACGTGAAGTACGGCTAGCATTCCGAACGTACTTGGTTGATGTGTTTGTGTGAGAAACCGTAGAGGTGGTTTATTTAGCCACTTATTTGTTTCATTTGCTTTTGGATGGAGGTTAGTTTTCGCGTTTACTTTATTGTTTATTATTAATTACGTGTTAATCATAATTGCTCAAACTAGATCCAATCCGCTTCGTACTCATAATTACATGGTTAACTAGATATTAAATCCTAACAGTGGCATCACGAGTCATGCTCGTTTGGTGGTTATGGGTTACACGTTTTAAATAAACACGCGAAACCGCATGCATGAAACCTAATTTAGTTATTTGTTTTATTTTTATTTGACAATTAAACTGTGTACTTGTCATTAATTATAAAAAATAACAAGATGGTAATTATTAAAATTAATTTTTAATTAGAAACATATAATTAAAATTAAATGGTTAATTAGAATACATAAAATAATAATAAAAAATAATAGTTAATTGTTTTGCCATGATTATATTATGTGTTATTCGGCTATAAGACTCGCTACAATCACGTAATGTGATGCATGGGGCGATTTAGGTACTTCATGAAAACCTAATGAGAGTCTTATGGTTCTTCGTTTGGGGAAGACTCTTCGGGGTCTCGGATTTATGTGTGTAGAAACTAGAAGGGGGGGGGGGGGGGGGGGGGGGGGGGTTGAATAGTTTCTTATATTTACTTGTTAAAAGGTGGTTTTCAAAAATCCTTTTTCAAAGAACTTAGGCTTGAGGAAATATGTGAAATCTTCTTATGCACAATATGAACAATGATAGTGTAACTAAACTAATACTAACAAAAATATATGCACAAAGAATAAAAAATGTAAAGAGTTAAGGGTAAAGAAAGATCAAACCGAACACCAAGGATTTATAGTGGTTCGGCAACGAAGCTCACTCCTCGTTCCTACTCCACTCCTCGAGTACTCCTTACTCGAGAGTTCACTACACAACAAGCTCCTTATGGTGGAGAAAACCGTACACGTCGCTTAACCAATTTCCGACTCTAAGCTAAAAGTCGAGCCTTAATCGTAGCTAGGACCAATCTACACAACTATACTTAGTACATACACAACTTCCAAATAGACACAACTACTTGGATTTTCACAACTATGACACAACAACAAATGTATAAAAATAGATCTTTAATGGATCTTTGGTGGTGGACTCAACACTTCACAAGGATAGTGTTCTTCTCTTTGCACTTGGAGAGGAAGGGATGGAAGAACAAGATTCACTTCTTAAACAAGTAGTAATCAAACAAATGATCAAAGATTTGAGTGATTAAAGAAGAGTGTTTGAATCTGGAAATAGATGTGCAAAAGAGGTGAATTGAAAATCTGAGAAAGGTACACTATTTATAGGACAAAGGGCCAACGGCTATATCTGCCCGCGGTTCCATATCTTAGCACGCGGTACCTTATCGATAAGGAACCGCCTAGGAGCTAAGGAACCGATGGGCTAGACTCCGCTCCCTTTTTGTCCTTTAGTGGTGGAGGTCATATCTGGTTATAAAAATATCCAGAAAGGATATTCCAAATCCAAAGGGAATATGCCATTTTCAAATTTTCAAATATTTAATTTAATAAAACATTTTCTTAAAAAGAAAGTTTAATTAAAACTTGTCACACTTAATAAAAAGTGAGTTTTAAGAAAAGATTAAATCACTTGATTACTTGATTAAGGTTAGTACTTGTTTATTCATACCTTAAGTGAAAATGGGTAAAATGAAAAATACTTGAACTCAAGAATTCGTTTTTCGTTGTTTTCATAAATGCTTGTTTTTACATATTGTCGTAATCAAAACTAAGAGAGACCGAAAAATGCAAGTAACGTTTTTAGGCATTATTGCATTAACAATCTCCCCCTTTTTGATTTCGACAATACATAAACTCAATCACACAAAAAACAAGATTTTCGAAGACGAGTATTCATTTCTCCCCCTTTGTCGAAGCAAAAAGGTTGCACAAGTCGGTGTTGAAGAGACGGACTTTGCAATGACTCCCCCTTGGTGCTTACTCCCCCTAGCTTGGGGAACCGAGGAATCGAGATATGGTGACAAGCTACATAGAAGGGTTAGTTGAACAAAAGAAACAACCAACAAGATATAGCAATAGGTCACAAAATAAAAGATAAGAAAACATAAAGACAAAGATCCAAGATAGGTTACTAAAAGAACATCATACAAAGATGTATGGAAAAAGAAACAAGCCAAAAGCATAAATCTAATCCTAGTTATTCTAGAATTCTAAGATTTGCTTGAATTTGGTGTCTTGTGGATAAGCAACCAATGCTTATATGAAAGACAAGGTAATGGCGGAGGGTGGTGGTGGTGGCTTGTTGGAGATCTCATAATCATAGTGAAGAGGAGGCTTGATTAAGAGACTCTTGATGTAGCTCAACTCCTCATAGATGTGTGCCATAGCAAGATGTTGATATTGACAACAATGACAATATGTTCCATGGTGCATGACATTATCATGAGAAGGAGGAAGAACACTAAAGGGTGATGGTGAAAGAAAAGATGTTCCAGAATGAACATTCTTGGTAGGAGAGATGTGATTAAGAGTGTTCTTGGGTGAATTTGGATTGTAATGGTTCTTGGGTGAGTTGGGATTGAAAACAATTGGAGAAAATGGAGGAGATTCAAGGCTTTCATTGAGAGAATAAGACATTTTGGGATGTGAAGTATGGGAAAATGCTTATGGTTTAAATAGGGAAGGCTTAAGGTATTTTTGGGGTGGTCAAAGGGTTTGAAACAAAGATTCTCAAAAATGTTGGAGCAAATCTGGAGTTTCAACAAAAACCCGAAAAAGGAAGGCACTGTATGCGGTTCCTTATCATGATTGGCGGTACCTTATCACTAAGGCACCGCGGTTCACATATGGACCGCCTGCAGACGCTGTGTTTGGAGGAAGATTTTTCAGCAAATCTTATTTTTCTAGTCTAACTTATCATAGGGCTATGATTAAAATCAAAGATAGACAAAGAAAACATATGCAAACTTACCAAATAGATATTTGACCAAAATACATGGATTAAAAAAAATCGATGTAGGAGGTGTGTAAGACAAGACCTTAAGTCATGACATAATGATCCTCCATGATTCTACCTTGTTCTTGCTATGTTTGAGAGAATCATACATATGAATTATGTAAGCTCTAGATTAATAGCGAGAATCTATGAAAAACCGTTTTTAGATTGAATTAACAATGTCAAAAGCATTTCTCAACCATTTTCGAAAGAGACTTTGAGAATTTTTAAAAGGAGAAGATAGGGTTTTTCAAAAAGAGTTTGGAAGACTCAATGACTCAAAGTGGTAAAAAAAGAAACAAAAAGAAAAGAAGGTAATTAAGGAAGATGTTCCATTAATCCTAGACCTAGACGCAAGTAATTAAAAGGTTCCCTCTTAAGTGGCTTAGTGAAGATGTCGACTAAGTTGTCTTCGAAGGGTACCTTCTCAATTGAAATGTTCCCCTTTTGAACATTATCCCTAAGGAAATGGTGTCGAATTTCTATGTGTTTGGTTCGCGAATGTTGCACGGGATTCTTGCTAAGGTCTATAGCACCTTTATTATCGCACATGATGGGAACATCATCAAGAGAAATCCCGTAATCAACAAGCGCTTGCTTCATCCATAGAGCTTGTTGGCATGCTTTTCCGGCACTCACATACTCGGCTTCCGTGGTGGATATTGCAAGAGCGGTCTGTTTCTTGGAGAACCAAGAAGTTAAACAACAACCCATGAAGGTACAAACTCCACTAGTGCTTTTCCGGTCCACATAGTCTCCCGCATGATCCGAGTCCGCGTAGACAATGGTTTCTACGTCGGTCCCTTTAGGATACCATAATTCTAAATGTATAGTGCCTTTAATGTATCGGAAGATACGCTTAACCGCTTCGAGGTGAGAGGTTTTGGGAGCCTCTTGGAAGCGAGCACAAAGGCAAACACTAAACATGATATCCGGTCGACTTGCCGTTAGGTACAACAAACTACCAATCATACCTCTATATTTGGTGTTGTCTACCGACTCACAATCATCATCTACGGTGAGTTTAGTATTCGAGGCCATAGGGGTCTTCATTGGTCTAGATTCTTCTAATCCAAATTTCTTTAGCATTTCTTTCGCGTACTTAGATTGACTAAAGAAAATACCATTGTCCATTTGTTTAATTTGGAGTCCTAAAAAGAAGTTAAGCTCTCCCATCATACTCATTTCAAACTCATCATGCATGATTTTGGCAAAATCATCACACAATTCTTGACAAGTTGAGCCAAATATAATGTCATCAACATATATTTGTACGATTATGAGGTGAGGACCTTTCTTCTTTGTAAAGAGTGTATTGTCTACCATCCCCATGGTATACTCATGTTTAACAAGAAACGCTTTAAGTCTATCATACCAAGCTTTGGGTGCTTGTTTGAGACCATAAAGTGCCTTCTTAAGCTTGTAAACATGATCCGGTTTCTCAAAATCAATGAAGCCGGGAGGTTGAGCCACATATACCTCCTCATTGATCAAACCGTTAAGAAACGCACTCTTTACATCGATTTGTTGAAGCTTAAAGTCTAAGGCACAAGCGTAGGCTAAAAGGATTCTAGTGGATTCTAATCTTGCTACCGGTGCATATGTCTCGTCATAATCAATCCCTTCTTGTTGATTATAGCCTTGAGATACAAGTATAGCCTTGTTACGAGACACAACACCATTTTCATCTAACTTATTCCTAAAGACCCATTTGGTTCCTATAATGGTAGAACTTCTAGGTGGAGGAAAAAGTTCCCAAACATCATTGGCAACAAATTGATTCAATTCTTCTTGCATCGCAATGACCCAACTTTCATCCGTCAAAGCTTCTTTAACATTCTTTGGTTCAATCAAGGAGACGAAACAAAAGAAGTTGCTTTGGTTTTGGACTTGAGATCTTAGGGTCCTTTGATTTAAGTCACCAATGATATTATTGAGAGTATGATCCCTAGACTCCTTAATGTTTACTTCCTTTTCAACATTAAGGTCTTCAACTCCTATTTTTCTAACCTCTTTGGCTTTAACTGTTTCTAATTCATCCAAGTCATCATCAACCAATGGTGGTGTCTTGGGTGAAGGAGGGGTTTCATCAAAGGTTACGTTGAGTGATTCTTCAATAACCCCCGTGGTTCTATTTAGGACTATGTAGGCTTTGCTAGTTTGGGAATAACCTAAGAGGATACCTTCGTAAGACTTTGGGTCAAACTTGGTAAGGTAGTCTTTGGTGTTGAGGATAAAGCACTTGCTTCCAAACACCCTAAAGTATTCCAATGAGGGTTTCTTACCTTTAAGAATCTCATAGGGGGTCTTTCCTTAGAAAGGTCGAATAAGAATTCGGTTGAGAATATAAGTCGATGTGTCTACGTCATTGCACCAAAACTTTTGAGGCAAAGATTGCTCATTTAACATCGGCCTACTCATCTCTTAGAGAGTCCTATTCTTCCTTTCAACTACCCCATTTGATTGTGGAGTGCGAGGAGCCGAGAAGTTATGGGTAATACCATGAGCTTCACAAAAGGCACCAAATTGCACTTCATTATCAAATTCCCTACCATGATCCGTCCTAATAGAGACAATTGGACATCCTAGTTGATTTTGAATTCTTTGACTAAAGATTTCGAAGTGATCGAAAGCTTCATTCTTAGATGCCAAAAATCTAGTCCAAGTGAATCTAGAATAGTCATCAACTATAAGTAGGGTATAAAGGTTACCTCTATAACTCTGTATGGCGGAAGGTCCAAAGAGATCCATATGTAGGAGCTCTAAGCACCGAGAGGTCGAAACCAAATTCTTGGCTTTGTGACTTGAGTGAACTTGCTTTCCAACTTTGCAAGCATCACAAAAGTGACTGTCAAACTTCATCTTGGGGAGGTGTCTTACCAACTCCTTAGAGACTAAAGATTGAATTAAGCGCATATTAGCGTGACCTAATCTCCTATGCCAAAGAGTAGAACTATCATCTATAGTCGCAAGACATATGTTGTCTTTTGATTTCTTATATATTGACCTTCATGACATAAAGCCCATGCTTTCTAACACCTTTTCCAATGACTTTTCCATCTTTTACGATTTCACTGTCATGTTCCGAAAAGATGACCTTACACTTATTGTCACAAATTTGACCTATACTTAAAAGGTTAAACCCTAAGTTATCTACGTGCTCAACATTTTCAATGGTCATAGAGTCAAGAGAAACCGTACCTTTGCCAATGATATTACCACGTAGACTACTTGCAAATGTGACGTTACCTCCATCATATGCTTTGTAGTGCGAGAACAAACTTCGATTACCCGTCATGTGTTTAGAACATCCACTATCCTTAATCCACTCGTCGGGCTCCAAATCAATTCTGAAGCATATCTAGGTAACAACACACAAGATCAAACATTTGGTCCCTAATATCTCATGGGTCCAAAATTGTTATTTCCAAACATCCCTTGCATTTGGTTGGGATGCATGAATGAAGGAGGGGTTCCCTATGAAGAACAAAATGGAGGAGGGTAGTAATTCATATAACCATTTTGTTGTTCGTTATTTCTCCTGGGTGTATTTGATCTAGGTTTAGAGTTATGATCATTTCTTCTAGGTGTTGGGGTTTTACTTCTAGATCGTGAATTGTTTTGATTATCTCTTCTAGGCGTTGTCGTTCTACTTCTAGGCTTAGACTCATTCCGTACTCTAGGTGGAGTAGAAGATGGTCTTGATAAATTTCTATTTTCCATGAGAGGTTTACTTAATGGCTTGTAGAACTTATCAATAGCATTGTCGTCAAGTATGGGCAATTTTAACTTATTAACAATAATATGCTTTGGTTTTTCACCTGAATTTGACTTTTCAGAAAGTTCATGATTTTCACAAAATTCTTGTTCTGGCCGCGGTACCTTATCTATGGCGGCGGTTCCATAGTGATAAGGATCCGCCCCATACAATCTGGGACCGTGTACAGTGGGTGATTTTTGTGAAAATCTGACTTGTTTAGGTTCACTAGTTGAGGCTTCATTTGAGTTGAAACCTAAACCAAGTCTTTCCTTTGAATGAACTTGTTTGTTTAACATATCATCAAGATCACTAGTACCTTTCATGAACTTTTCCAATTTAATGGAGGTGCTCTTGAGATTTTCATTTTCTAATCTAAGTTTCTCACAACTTAAGCAACCTAAGTCAACTTCTTTATTTTTCTCAAGTTTTGACAATTTCTCCCTAAGTTCAGTGATCTCATTTTCAAGCTTAGTTTTGGTTGATTTTAAGGTTTTATTCTTTTCTATGAATTTAAGACTAAGTTTGTGTAAACTATCATATTTGCCTTCAAATTCAATATCATCAAAGGTGGAGCTATCATTGCTATAATGTTCGGTTTCGAAATGTACCTCTTTAGAAGTGTGAGCCATAAGACATTTCTCCTCTTTGGGGTTGTCATCATCATCTTCACCGCTATCGCTCTAAGAGCCACTAACGAACGCCGTGTGATTCTTATCACGAGAGGGCTTTGGACAATCACTAATGAAGTGATTTGGATCACCACATCTAAAGCAATTCCTATCACCTTTTTCGTTCTTGACAAACCGATTCTTTGAGAATAGTTTCTTGTCATTGTTGGGTTGCCTAACGTGTTGACCTCGTCTCTTGAAGAACTTCCTGAAATCTCTCACCGCCAATGCATACTCCTCTTCATCGCTATCCGAGGAACTATCATGGTCACTTTGTGCCTTCTTGGCTTTAAGTGTAAGAGATTTTCTTTCACTCTTGGTTTTCACTAATTCCGAGTCCTTCAAAATTATCATATCATGAACCTTCAAGTTGCCTATGAGTTCATCGAGTGATAAAGTTGAGAGATCTTTCGACTCTTCAATCGCCGTGACTTTTGCTCTCCACTTTGGATGTAAAGCCCTTAGAAACTTCCTAACATTGTTCTTGCTAGAAAAACCTTCATCAAGTGCTTTTAGACTAGTAATAATGGTGTTGAACCTAGCAAATGCACTATCAATAGTTTCATCTTCTAAGATGACAAATTGTTCATATTGTTGAACAAGAAGATCGATTTTGCTTTCTTTGACTTGGCTATTACCTTGGTGGGTTACTAAAAGAGTATTCCAAATATCTTTAGCGGTTTCACACATAAATATCCTTTCATACTCTTTCTTAGGTAAAGCTTATAAATCACCATTTTAGCCTCATTATTTTTTGAAAGTTTCTTTTTAGTATCGTCATTAGCTTTGTCAAAAGTGACCAATTCTTTTGTTTTATAAACTTCATTAAATTGATAAGGTAAAAAATCACCATCTTACTACTTTATAAAAGGTTTATGCCTTTTTCTAGTTATAGAAGTCTTAATCTTTCAGCCTAAAACATTTCCATTAAAAGAAAGCTTCAATCTTAAAACAATGCATTTACACCCATAATGAAAGGCATACAAAAATTGTAACAGCCCATTTATATATCATATTTAAACCAGACTCGTAACAACTCATTTATATAACAAATTTAAACTAGACTTATAACACCTCATAGTAACCTTCCAAGACTCGTAACAGCTCATTTATATAACAAATTTAAACTAGACTTATAACACCCCATAGTAACCTCCCATATATATTGACATGCCTCCTTTATACTAACACAGACAAATATACAACCGTTGTCTAACCTAGCGTTTCCTCAACCTTTGTAAACAACCATCGACTGCTGCCTCATCTGCTACAGCCACCTCCGACATCACCTTTTCCCCTTCTATTGTGCCACCACTTAGGCCGCCACCATCAGTCGCCAGGTTTGTTGTGTTTTGGTGGTAGATCTGATGGTCTTGCTGATAGAAATAGGTATTTTGGTGATAGATCCAGTGGTTTTACTCTTTTGCTTGTAGTTTGGTTGTTGCGGTTATAATGCTAACCAAAAGGTGTAAAATGTAAACTAATCCCGACCGTTGTAAAATGGGTTACTGGGTCTTTCTAAGGCGTCCTTAAGACGATTTAACACGCCGATCGAAACGGCGGGTTTCATCTTATCTTGGTCGAACGAGTCTGCTGGTAGGTACCACCCAGTCTTCACTTTTAAAAAAAAGTTTTTCAACACGGTGACTTGTCATTTTGAGTTGTAGGTTTTGAACCCCTGAAAAATGCTTCCCCAACATCACCACCAGCTTTAACTTGCAATTCATTTACTTCATACAAAATTTTCCAGCAACTTTAAAAAAATGAAATAGAAACTCAACCATCTCTCTTCTATCTCACACCCGTCTCTCTTATCTCTCACACCAATCTCTCTTCTCTCTCATTCATTCATTCATCCACTCAAACATCACCACCATCATTACCTCTGGTTAAATATGACCACCTCCGCTCATGCAGCCATCGACAACGACATTTTCTGGCTTGACGACGGATCTGTTAATATTTCATGTCAAACCGCCATTAACTTCGGCCTAACCATCATAGCCATCGGACTTTCGACATCACCAGATCCGGTGATAAATGGGTTAGATCCAAAATCACCAGATCCGGTGCATAAGGAAAAGTAGGACAGATACTAAATCGAGGATGGATGATGGTTGTTTTAGCATGATTTTCGGTGATGTTAGGTGGAAAGGTTTTATGAAATAAAATTGAAAAATATTGGAGAAGATGACCTACATGTGAATGCTTATAATAAATAATGACTGAAAAACAAATACAAAAGAAGAAGTCTTATGGCAGAAAAGTAAAGGGTTATGGCCGTCATTTTAAGCAATTTGAAACTTTGTATGGTTTGTAATTTTGTATCATTCAATAAACAGATAAACTTTATATATTTTTTTTATTGGATATAGCTAAAATTATACTCCGTGGTAAAACGGGTGGACGACGGGTTAAACGGGCGTGAATTAAACGACCACGGGCTAAATATGTGGGCTAAACGAACTGCCAAGACGGGCTCAAGCTAAAGCGGAAAATATATATATATATATATAAACGTCGAAATAAAAAATAATAATACTTGTTTCAAAGTCGAGGATAAAAAATTAAATATAAAAGATCCATCGAATCTCTTAATTAGTATTTTTTTTATATACGCACATAATCCCTCTTACATGTGCGCCCGTTAGCTCATCAATAATAATAGATGGACAAAAAAATGCTCATTCTTTTAAAAAAGTGCCAAAATGCCCATATTTATCAAGAGGAGCAACATTCGGCAACTCTAAATAAAATATACTATTATTCATATTAAAAAGTTTAAAACATATATCTTTGATACTTAATTGCATGTTTTGCGTATTACTACGTACTTTATAAAACTTAATTTTTTTTACATAAAGAATACTAATTTATTAAAGGTTTAAAATATTTTAATATGTAAGTCTTAAATTTTTTAAGACAATAAACAATATTTATATTAACATTCAAGTAATATGAAAACTAGCTTTGAAACTTACAATTCTACCTACACTAGAAAAAGATAAATAATGAAAAAGAAGAAAATATTGCATAATGTGAGGAAATGCTTAACCCCAAAGTTAAATTTTAAGTTTACAATTTTAAATCAAATAATTGTAAGTTTTCAAGTAATATAAAAACTTAAAATTTAACTTTGTTACAATTAGTAGTTGTATATGTGTGTTTATGAGAAACTACATTTCGAATATATAATTTATATATCAAATATGTTATTTGTGATCTTCACTTTAATTCGGACCTATTGTTTTATTTGGGTATAAAATAATTTGTATTCATATTGTTTACAAATATTTTATTTAATGGTTGTCATTCATTTGTAAGTTTTCTGTTATAAACGTATAAATAAAAAATATTTGCTCGTCATAAAATTAGTTATCGGGTATCCGCCGCCGCATTGCGCGGGTACCCTGCTAGTTGGTAATAACATGCCAAAGATCTAAATCTTTTGATTTCACATAAGTTTCAAATCTATTTTTCCAATAAATAAAACTATCTGTTTCAATAAGTGGTGGTCTTTGCATAGATTGCCCTTCTAGGTATTTGTTGGAATCCATAGATCGATTCAAGTTTTAAAATACAATATACTTTAAAAATTCTTGAGCAACCTCGCTCTGATACCAATTGTAGATACTAGAAGGGGGAGTTGAATAGTTTCTTGTTAAAAGGTGGTTTTCAAAAATCCTTTTTCAAAGAACTTAGGCTTGAGGAAATATGTGAAATCTTCTTATGCACAATATGAACAATGATAGTGTAACTAAACTAATACTAACAAAAATATATGCACAAAGAATAAAGAATATAAAGAGTTAAGGGTAAAGAAAGATCAAACCGAACACCAAGGATTTATAGTGGTTCGCAACGAAGCTCACTCCTCGTTCCCACTCCACTCCTCGAGTACTCCTTACTCGAGAGTTCACTACACAACAAGCTCCTTATGGTGGAGAAAACCGTACACGTCGCTTAACCAATTTCCGACTCTAAGCTAAAAGTCGAGCCCTAATCGTAGCTAGGACCAATCTACACAACTATACTTAGTACATACAAAACTTCCAAATAGACACAACTACTTGGATCTTCACAACTATGACACAACAACAAATGTATAAAAATAGATCTTCAATGGATCTTTGGTGGTGGACTCAACACTTCACAAGGATAGTGTTCTTCTCTTTGCACTAGGAGAGTAAGAGATGGAAGAACAAGATTCACTTCTTAAAAAAGTAGTAATCAAACAAATGATCAAAGATTTGAGTGATTAAAGAAGAGTGTTTGAATCTGGAAATAGATGTGCAAAAGAGGTGAATTGAAAATCTGAGAAAGGTCCACTATTTATAGGACAAAGGGTCAACGGCTATATCTGCCCACGGTTCTTTATCTTAGCCCGCGGTACCTTATCGATAAGGAACCGCCTAGGAGCTAAGGAACCGTTGGGCTAGACTCCGCTCCCTTTTTGTCCTTTAGTGGTGGAGGTCATATCTGGTTATAAAAATATCCAGAAAGGATATTCCAAATCCAAAGGGAATATGCCATTTTCAAATTTTCAAATATTTAATTTAATAAAACATTTTCTTAAAAAGAAAGTTTAATTAAAACTTGTCACACTTAATAAAAAGTGAGTTTTAAGAAAAGATTAAATCACTTGATCACTTGATTAAGGTTAGTACTTGTTTATTCATACCTTAAGTGAAAATGGGTAAAATGAAAAATACTTGAACTCAAGAATTCGTTTTTCGTTGTTTTCGTAAATGCTTGTTTTTACATATTGTCGTAATCAAAACTAAGAGAGACCGAAAAATGCAAGTAACGTTTTTAGGCATTATTGCATTAACAATGTGTTTATTTAATGTCTTATGTTTATTTTATTTGTTTTTCCTAATTGCATTATTGTTACATGTTTTTCAAAACACCTAATTGCATGAAATATGGATAAATACTTATAGAGAAACATGACATTAAAATTGGTCAATATTTTACACGCCTAAATACATGCTCATTGTGACCGGTTATGTGTTATGTAGAAAAGTGTTTTATAAAATAAAAGGACCTAAACACTATTGAAACACGCTTTCATGAAAATAAAAACTGGACGCTATGGACTCATGGGATGTACGGGTTACCCACTAGAACAAACTATAAGGCGGGTTGATGTGTCGTGGATAGTATATGTGATAATTAGATACGTTATAGGGTAAATTAGAAAATTACCTTTAGGAAAATTACCTTTAGATACGTTTACGTGGGTGAACCAAGTTCGTTGTACACGAAGATCGAGTGAATTTGAGACGTTTTGTTTCGATTTGGACAATTGATTTGAATTGGTTTTCGGTTTTTAAACTATAATTAAAATCTACAAATTTTAAGCTATTTAATATTATCTTAAAGTGCATGAATTGTTCCCTATAAAAAGAAATTATCTAAAACTTAACTCTACTTAAAAATTTAGACGATTTAAAAAATTCTCTTTAAATAAAACTCATTTAATTAAAACACTTCAAACCTATTTTTAAAATCTATTAAAAATTATTTTTCTTCTACAAATTAATTAAGACTAATTTATTTTAAAGCTAGCTATATAAAAATCTAATTTGTTTAAAAATAACTAATTAAACTTCTAAAGTTAATAAGACATTTTTTATTTATTTATTTATTTATTTATTTTATCTAAAAACTTTAATAAAAGAAATAATTTTAAAATAAATTTAAAGGGAACTTAAAGTAAATGAGAGTAGTTAAAATAATCTGGCAGCTACTAAATCGAGTTACTATATGACTTGACTTGACTGAAATTAAAAACAAAAGAGCATTTAGCTCAAATGGTTGAGGTGATGCGCTGGTGAAAGGCAGGTCTCGAGTTCGAGACCTGCTGGTGGCAAATATATGATATTAACTTTTTGGAAAAAAGCACTCCAAAATCCAATCACAGTAAAGGGGAATTAGAAGCGGATTTCAAGTAATCTCCACAGATAACCCAATTAAAATCAAGTGAAGCAGGTCATAAATCTCAGTAACAAAACAAACAGGCTCGACTTCAACTTATCTAAACATATCTCAGATAACTCATATCATAGCAGTAAAAATTCAAAGCAAATCAACAAATCAACTAAACAAAGCAGTTAACTAAAATAATCTAAACAAGTAAAACCATACAGTAACTGAACAGTAACAATTACAGTAACAGTAAAAATCAGATTAGGCAAATCCGCAAATCCAAATCTTCTACAAGAATGCGAAGTTCTAATGTTACTGAGTATCAAATTCAGTTAAGCTGCAATAACTCGACAAATCCAAACACTCCTATCTAAAAATTACATCAGATCAAAGAAATAGAAGAAAATGGCAGCAACTTTATTAAAGAGATCAGCCACTAACAAATGACCATAGAAAATACTGATAACCAATTTAGCAGTTTACACACTTAATCGAACAAACTCAGTTATAATGCGATATTCATAATCCAATAACGCTATACTATGACAAAGAGCAGACATCTTTCATTCAGATAAAAAATAAACAGTTCTATTGCAGATTCCGCAGTTCAAAAACTCAAACTAATCGACATTCAACATTACTGGATCATAAATGCTCAGCAAGATAAAAAAAAATCAGAAACCAAATTCAGTTAAAAACGAAAGCAAAACCTATTTATGCAAAACTTATCATACTCAAAAATCTCCATACTAAAACCATCATATCAGCAATACAGTTATATTCGAATATTAGGACTAAAACTTAGGTTCATAAGTCTTATAGCAAACACTCAACTCTACCTCATCAACTTTACAGTAAACTCTATTCAATTACAGCATAAACACAGTCGTAAACAAAAAAAATAGCTGATCTAAAAGAATAACACGTAAATCAATCATTTAGCAGAGAACGTTCATACTCTGACAAAGACGCTATAACTTTATTCAGATAACACGCATATATCAACCTTATAAAACTGAGCAGATCCAATTAAATACACGAAACAGAAAGAAAACGATCCCAATATCATACAATCAACAATACACTTAACATTAAATCAAATCCAGCGAACCATTAACATATAGATAATCCAGTCAATCAAACAGAAAATTAAAAACAGAATGGAAATCATAATTAGAGCTTAACCATTTTAACGAAGAAACCATTGCGACGAAGGTGAAGCGCTGAGCTACCTTAAACTCGACACCAAACCAATAATCACCATTTTCGAACCAATAAACACCATCAAACATCGACCAAACAGCAGTGAAAACGAACCAGTAATTTTATTTGAAGTTTAATCAGTGAGATTAAACTTTTTCCCCTATTCAAACTCATTAATCATAAAAGCTATATTTTAAGCAGATATGACTAATTTAATCATTTTATAATATTAATAAGATTTATCTGACAAAAACTTTAACAGAAGATAAATGTAAAAACGCAAGATGAAACTTAAAATAACACTTTTATTAATCTCAAATCAAGTCATAATACACTATTAAAAACAGAAATTAGAAAGTTCATAATCTAAATCTAATACTATAAAATTAAAGAAAGAAAAAGGGATACCCCTTCCTGATTTCGAGAGGGGTTTTATAGCTAAACGAGGGGTGAGTTGTTGGTGATGAAACGAGTTTGGGCCATCCGATCCTTTCTTCCTTTTTCTCTCTCTTTTCAGTTATGATCGGATGGCTGTGATTGGCCCTTGTGCACACGGATTGACACCGTGGCACAAGGTGTGCTTCTTTGTGTTAGTTCCCTGCTGAGGTGGCTTCCAATGATTGGCTGAATAGGATAGATGTGCTGTTATTTCCAATTGAACGCTGCCACGTAGCCTTTATTCTCCATCTTCAAGTCCCGAAATTAAGGGGGTTTTATTTCTTTTGGTATGAATTAATTGAATCGATAAAAAGCCCTAAATAATAAGGACTTTTTACTGGCTAGGGTTTTGTGAAACAGTAAGTTTTTTTACAGGTTTGGGGTGAAGAAGAAAGTGACTGGTTTATTTTCCTTGTTTGTATCGAGATGAGAGAGAGAGATGTAAATGGTGTGCGTATATGTTTGACTAAATGAAGTGAAAAGTGAAAATAACTTTTCACTTATATCTTTTGATCCGTCCATGTATGTTTAAACCGTGATGGGCCTTTTTGAAGTCCAAGTTTATTCCTTTATGTCTCAATATTTAAGATTTGGCTTGGGCTCTTTTTCTTTTTTTTTCTTTTTACTCCATCCGTCACTTTTGAAAAGGAATTGGGCTCTTGTGTTGGGCTTTTCTTCAAATGTGAATAATACAAATCTTTAAATGGGCTTTTGAGCCCATTAACCAAAAGTGGGACCCACAAAGCCCAAATAATCTTCAAAAAGTTCAATCCACTAGAAACCGAGCTCGATTTTGGCTTCTCCGATCTTTTTCTTCAAACTCGTGCCGGTTTTGCCGATTTTCGCGATCTTGGTACCTACACACATGAAAACAAGAAACAAGCATATCCAAGGCATATTTGATACATTTTGTACAATATTTCAATGTTTATAGCTATAAATGATATGAGTAAATACACTCATATCAAATTCCCCCATGCTAAGCAATTGCCGTGTCCTCACGCAATGATAAAATAAAACTATAAACTACACCATTTATTCAACTTTAGACTTTTTATTTTGCAAAGACATAAAATAACTTTAAGGATCATAAAAACTCAAATAGATTCATCGTCCCCGACTTTTCGCTTTTCCATGCCAAGTGCAAAAACAAGATCATTGTTATTATAAGTTGGTAGAGTAACACGAATTCATGTGGGCTAATTAATCACTTAGACTCCCTTATTCCTAATTGTATCTCTTATATTTTATTGTTGTCTTGAATGATCACGAGGATGCATTGTTGACTTATTTCGATAATTTATTAGGCCGAAAATAAAGTGAACGATTTAATCAATAGTTAGCTAAAGGACAAAATATTTTAAAACTGCTTCTCGGGACTTCATAGAGTTCATATCTTGGCATAACTTGTTTCGCGATTTGAGACCTTTCTCGGACCGATATTTGGCAGTGACTTTATACTTCCAACCTTGAGAGACGTTCACGAAATAATGGTCTTCTCTTCATAATATTTCTTCACTTGAATTTTTGAGAGATTCATACTTGAACCACGACTTCTTCATTTTTCTCCAATCTTTACTTGGGATTTTGATTAACAACGATTCGCCTCCTTTTTGGACTTGGCTTCATTCATCCTCATACCTTATTTTGGTCTTTTTGGATAGACTTCTCCATGACTTTTTGGGAGTATTTTGCTTTTCGTCGTGTGTCTCGATCCTTCATATTGATTTTTGATAAATGAGTCTTCACATCACTTGAGATCTTTAGCAATAAAACATAGCCCTCATGTCTTGTTAGGACCTTTTTGGACTCGCCAATCTTCGCACCCGCTTCAATAAGTTATGCCTTGGCTATGAACTCTAATCCATACCGAGCAACTTTTAAACGATTTTGGGCTAGAAGCTAAGTAACTTTTCAAATCGTTCAACATTATTTATTGCAATTAATTTTATTAACAAGCGATGGGAGAATAGGCTCATAATTAACTCACATAAATTCCCGAAAGAATACCAAACTTATAATTGGCTCTATCATCTCTTGTTCTCCATTAATGGATACTTAGCCTATTAAATCAAAGTTTTGGGTTTTCAAGTCATCTATAGGATCTTGCAAATTCTTAGACTTTTGCAAGTTTTAGAATTTGCATTTTAAAGTTCCCTTGATAGACGACTTTCTAGGATCAATTATAGGAGCTTGCGAAAAGTTCTTGTTCTTAACTCGTATGAATTAAGACTTTCGCGTTTTAAAGCTCCATATATAAAAGCCTAGCAAAACTTAATTCAAATACGTTAAGGAAAAGCTAAGGTTAAAAACCGAGTCGAGTCAAAAACTATTTTTATTGAAAGTCTACATTTGTGTCAAAAACACTTATTTCCTTTATTAAAACTTAAAAAATAACACAAAAAATTTAAAATTTTATTGAAAAATGAGAAAAGCAATACGTTTGGACACGACAAAAGCAATAACAAGCGATTATATCGATTGACTCCCCCATGCTAAAACCAAACATTGTCCTCAATGTTTCTTAGCTCAAGAGTAACACCCCCTTGCTAAAACACGAAGAGTCTAATGCAAACTCCTAGCATGGAAAGAGCACGTAAATCTATAAGCCGTTTATTAATTATGCCTCAAGATAAAACGTTAGTCGATAAAAATCAAGGGTAAGAAAGTGTGCCCCTTTTTGGCATTCAAAGAATGGAAGATCAAGTGGACCGGCAAAAACCGAACACGAGAGTCTTCAATGATAAGGGTCGTACCTAAGATCACAACACAACAAAACACGAGCACGAGCTTGAAATATCAAGCCTTATTAGGAGTTAGAAAATAGAAAGAAGATAGAAAAACTCGTTTTTGTTAACCGAGTCATGAGCTCGACTCGATCCCCGCATTTATTGGTCCTTAGGGAAAGTGGTGCAAACCGGCATATTAGGATAAAATCCAACATAAAGCACGATGTCGGGGTCAAAGATCTCATCCTCGTTGTCGGATGACAAACGAAAGGATAAAACTCTAACACAAATCTCTAACAAGAGATAGTAGTCACAACGAATAGTAAGGATGTAGCATGCTCCCCGAGATAAACTCGCACCAAGATGATCGAAAAATCTTTCAACTATTACATCGGTGAAAGGCCGAGATTTCCTTAAATCAACGATTCCGGGGTCGAATACCTCGTCCTCGGTGGAGAAAGGAAAGGATAACACGGTGTCGTCCCCCAATGCTAATTCAAGATCATAGAAAGCACATGGTAATGGTGGAATAAAAGTTCCATCCATAGTGGAATCATCATTCTTAGCTTTAACGACCATTTCACCCTTAGGAATGTGATCAATAGGGTCATGGTACTCAATATGAGACACATGAAAAACCCGTACATTAAGGTCAAAGTGGGTGGGAGGAGGACTTGGGACGAAATCATCATCAAGTAAATTCTCTAAAAAGAGAGCGTCCTCCTCCGGGTCGATATCATCAACACCCGGTGGTATCGAATCATGAGAAGCAAGAAAAGTATCAATCTCCTCCATAAGCAGATCACTATCCTCAACGGGAATAGGAGATGGAGAGAAAGACTTGGCACTAGGCTTAGAATTCAAAACCTCGATCCTAGAAATGAGAAGATAGACGTTTGATAACTTCTCACGAAGAATCACGTCCTCCACATCCAAATGAGTAAGTTCATCGGTGAACTTCTCGAGGATCGGAATAGTCAAATCAACCTCATTTCCCGGTGGAAATGGGTCTAAAGGAGCAAGTTCAAAAGTGAACCTCTCATAAAACGGATCACTATCATCCTCATTTCCCGGTGGAAATGGGTGAAGAAGAGTAGGTTCATCGGTAAACCCCTCAAAATCAGAATCGTGAATATCATCTTTATAAGAAAGTTCATCGGAGAACTCCTCATTAGACAATTCACTAGAAGTAGAATCATCCTCAAAATCTTCATTTCCATCACAATTTTCAGAATTTGAGAAATTATCAAAGTGAATGGAAGAAGTCGAGTCATCACAATGTGGCAAATCACACATCTCATTGGAAATACCGTCAAACTCTCTTGGGTTTTGGACAAGAATAGTGCTAATATGCTCGTCCCCCTTGCTTAGAGAATTTTCGGATTCCACGATGGAAGAATCATGAACAGGAATGGTGATGTCATGAGATATTTCCTCATCATCTAGGATGGGAGAATCCTCGGGCTCAATAGCCGGCAAGATACGAATAGGAAATACGATAGCACTAGACGAAGGATGAAGAGCCATAAGATCTCGCAAAGAAATAGAACTATCCTCGTCATCATCCAAAAGAAGAGAACGCTCGAGTTCACGAATAGCAAGAGATTTTGCTTCCGCTTGAGCTCGTTCTTTCTCACGAATTTCAATACTTAAACCATTATAATCTTGCGAAAGTTGTCGAATCCTAAGTTCACAATCTCTTCTAATTCCTTCATCAATTATTTCTCCATGAAATCGTCGACTTCCTAATTCATTTGTAATGTCATTAATCTCTTGATTAATTTGCCTCTTTTCAAGCAACAAGTCTTCAATACTTTTTTCAACAATTTCAACATTTCTTTGAATTTCGAAAGAATATTGTGGAGATTGGTCAAAACCGGAAGGAATCGAATTATAGCAAGAATTAGGCTCATAAAAATTTTGATCTCTCGGTTGACAACAAAAACTCTCGTGAGGACCTCCATAATACTCACAACAAAGATATTGTTGTGATAAACTCGGTAAATCTTGTGGATAACAATTATCATTAAAGTTTTGATTGTAGCTCGGTTCTTGCTCGTAATTAAGCGAGAATCGATGCGAACAATCATTGCCAAAATGAGAATCGTTTCCACAAAACTCACTCGAGGGTGTCTCGTATGTAGGGTGTGGAGGTGGATTGAAATCGAGAGAATTATTCGAAAATTCGGATTTCCACATGAAGTAATATCATTACAAGAAGGACAAAATCCAACACGTATATCGTGACGTAAGTCATTTCCACAACGCTCACACGTGCACCACCGACATGGTGAAAAACCATATAACGGTTCTCCACACCCTTCACAATTGACGAAAGAAGAATTAAAATTTAGAGGGTGAGGAGAAAAAGAATTAAACATGATAGAAGATTAAGAAGATTATTTTTGGTATTTTTCATAAAAACGATACATACTATATAATAAGAAAATAACAAAACTTTCCGAGGACGGAAAGGGTCTTCAAATCAACGATCAACAAATCTCCACAAAAGCGAATCGTACACAAGATCCCCGGCAGCGGCGCCAAAATTTTTGATGTGTCGTGGATAGTATATGTGATAATTAGATACGTTATAGGGTAAATTAGAAAATTACCTTTAGGAAAAAGTAATAGTCTAAAATTACCAAAGACGGATTCAATTAAACACGTGGGTGAATCAAGTTCGTTGTACACGAAGATCGAGTGAATTTGAGACGTTTTGTTTCGATTTGGACAATTGATTTGAATTGGTTTTCGGTTTTTAATCTACAATTAAAATCTACAAATTTTAAGCTATTTAATATTATCTTAAAGTGCATGAATTGTTCCCTACAAAAAGAAATTATCTAAAAATTAACTCTACTTAAAAATTTAGACGATTTAAGAAATTCTCTTTAAATAAAACTCATTTAATTAAAACACTTATAACCTATTTTTAAAATCTATTAAAAATTATTTTTCTTCTACAAATTAATTAAGACTAATTTATTTTAAAGCTAGCTATATAAAAATCTAATTTGTTTAAAAAGAACTAATTAAACTTCTAAAGTTAATAAGACATTTTTATTTATTTATTTATTTATTTATTTATTTATTTATTTTATCTAAAAACTTTAATAAAAGAAATAATTTTAAAATAAATTTAAAGGGAACTTAAAGTAAATGAGAGTAGTTAAAATAATCTGGCAGCTACTAAATCGAGTTACTATATGACTTGACTTGACTGAAATTAAAAACAAAAGAGCATTTAGCTCAAATGGTTGAGGTGATGCGCTGGTGAAAGGCAGGTCTCGAGTTCGAGACCTGCTGGTGACAAATATATGATATTAACTTTTTGGAAAAAAGCACTCCAAATCCAATCACAGTAAAGGGGAATTAGAAGCGGATTTCAAGTAATCTCCACAGATAACCCAATTAAAATCAAGTGAAGCAGGTCATAAATCTCAGTAACAAAACAAACAGGCTCGACTTCAACTTATCTAAACATATCTCAGATAACTCATATCATAGCAGTAAAAATTCAAAGCAAATCAACAAATCAACTAAACAAAGCAGTTAACTAAAATAATCTAAACAAGTAAAACCATACAGTAACTGAACAGTAACAATTACAGTAACAGCAAAAATCAGATTAGGCAAATCCGCAAATCCAAATCTTCTACAAGAATGCGAAGTTCTAATGTTACTGAGTATCAAATTCAGTTAAGCTGCAATAACTCGACAAATCCAAACACTCCTATCTAAAAATTACATCAGATCAAAGAAATAGAAGAAAATGGCAGCAACTTTATTAAAGAGATCAGCCACTAAAAAATGACCATAGAAAATACTGATAACCAATTTAGCAGTTTACACACTTAATCGAACAAACTCAGTTATAATGCAATATTCATAATCCAATAACGCTATACTATGACAAAGAGCAGACATCTTTCATTCAGATAAAAAATAAACAGTTCTATTGCAGATTCCGCAGTTCAAAAACTCAAACTAATCGACATTCAACATTACTGGATCATAAATGCTCAGCAAGATAAAAAAATCAGAAACCAAATTCAGTTAAAAACGAAAGAAAAACCTATTTATGCAAAACTTATCATACTCAAAAATCTCCATACTAAAACCATCATATCAGCAATACAGTTATATTCGAATATTGGGACTAAAACTTAGGTTCATAAGTCTTATAGCAAACACTCAACTCTACCTCATCAACTTTACAGTAAACTCTATTCAATTACAGCATAAACACAGTCGTAAACAAAAAAAATAGCTGATCTAAAAGAATAACACGTAAATCAATCATTTAGCAGAGAACGTTCATACTCTGACAAAGACGCTATAACTTTATTCAGATAACACGCATATATCAACCTTATAAAACTGAGCAGATCCAATTAAATACACGAAACAGAAAGAAAACGATCCCAATATCATACAATCAACAATACACTTAACATTAAATCAAATCCAGCGAACCATTAACATATAGATAATCCAGTCAATCAAACAGAAAATTAAAAACAGAATGGAAATCATAATTAGAGCTTAACCATTTTAACGAAGAAACCATTGCGACGAAGGTGAAGCGCTGAGCTACCTTAAACTCGACACCAAACCAATAATCACCATTTTCGAACCAATAAACACCATCAAACATCGACCAAACAGCAGTGAAAACGAACCAGTAATTTTATTTGAAGTTTAATCAGTGAGATTAAACTTTTTCCCCTATTCAAACTCATTAATCATAAAAGCTATATTTTAAGCAGATATGACTAATTTAATCATTTTATAATATTAATAAGATTTATCTGACAAAAACTTTAACAGAAGATAAATGTAAAAACGCAAGATGAAACTTAAAATAACACTTTTATTAATCTCAAATCAAGTCATAATACACTATTAAAAACAGAAATTAGAAAGTTCATAATCTAAATCTAATACTATAAAATTAAAGAAAGAAAAAGGGATACCCCTTCCTGATTTCGAGAGGGGTTTTATAGCTAAACGAGGGGTGAGTTGTTGGTGATGAAACGAGTTTGGGCCATCCGATCCTTTCTTCCTTTTTCTCTCTCTTTTCAGTTATGATCGGATGGCTGTGATTGGCCCTTGTGCACACGGATTGACACCGTGGCACAAGGTGTGCTTCTTTGTGTTAGTTCCCTGCTGAGGTGGCTTCCAATGATTGGCTGAATAGGATAGATGTGCTGTTATTTCCAATTGAACGCTGCCACGTAGCCTTTATTCTCCATCTTCAAGTCCCGAAATTAAGGGGGTTTTATTTCTTTTGGTATGAATTAATTGAATCGATAAAAAGCCCTAAATAATAAGGACTTTTTACTGGCTAGGGTTTTGTGAAACAGTAAGTTTTTTTACAGGTTTGGGGTGAAGAAGAAAGTGACTGGTTTATTTTCCTTGTTTGTATCGAGATGAGAGAGAGAGATGTAAATGGTGTGCGTATATGTTTGACTAAATGAAGTGAAAAGTGAAAATAACTTTTCACTTATATCTTTTGATCCGTCCATGTATGTTTAAACCGTGATGGGCCTTTTTGAAGTCCAAGTTTATTCCTTTATGTCTCAATATTTAAGATTTGGCTTGGGCTCTTTTTCTTTTTTTTTCTTTTTACTCCATCCGTCACTTTTGAAAAGGAATTGGGCTCTTGTGTTGGGCTTTTCTTCAAATGTGAATAATACAAATCTTTAAATGGGCTTTTGAGCCCATTAACCAAAAGTGGGACCCACAAAGCCCAAATAATCTTCAAAAAATTCAATCCACTAGAAACCGAGCTCGATTTTGGCTTCTCTGATCTTTTTCTTCAAACTCGTGCCGGTTTTGCCGATTTTCGCGATCTTGGTACCTACACACATGAAAACAAGAAACAAGCATATCCAAGGCATATTTGATACATTTTGTGCAATATTTCAATGTTTATAGCTATAAATGATATGAGTAAATACACTCATATCACGGGTATAAGCCGGTGCGCACAGTCACACCTAAAGGATATCCGACTATTGCCTTGTGTTGGTTTGGTCCTGCGCTTGCTTGCGAGTTCGATTGGAGCTACCGTGAACCATCGTAGATCACTACAGTGTCATTACTAAAAGTTTTTAAAAATCGTGCTACAAAGTTGTTTACATGCTTCTTTGTACACATGTTTTACCACATTTATGTGTTATACCCTATGTGAAGTTTAAGTGTATGCCAGCCAACTAAGAACACATGCATTTGATTTGGCTTCTCTGGACAGTCCTAAGGGCCTTGTCAAACCCATGGCAAATTTTTAACGACGGTCAGACCCTGTGTGATATTTGCATGTTCTTGCTTGGTAAACTTAACTCGAGTATGCACGGTCAGACCATGGACCCGAGGCACAAGATGAGACTAAACATGCTCATGACATTACTACCGTTTTACTAGTGTCTTGAACGGTCTCATAAAGTCTAATAGTTGCATGTTATGCAACTAACGCTCGTCGCTTACCTCTTGCCCCACGTGTTTACATATTGGACAGTCCTTTTGTAATGAGTGGGAGTTCAAGATGGATCTTAGTCTTAATTAGTAATTAATTGGGTAGTTAATTCTATTAAGAATGTAATTATCAAAAATACTAATTGTTTGAACTTTTTAATTGTAGATGACTATCAATGTCGGAAACAATTCGGTACTCAGGAGTTTCTTCGAGAAACACAAACTCAATAGGCCTAACTTCATTGATTGGTACCACCAGTTGTGCATTATCCTATCAGCTGAAGACAAGGAACAATACTTGGAACATCCAATTCCTGCTGCACCTGTTGCAACTCCTGGTCACCAAGTCCCTCCTGATGCTCTTGCAGCTCATGCTGCTTGGGTCAAAGGGTCAAAGGACATTGCTGCCCTTATGCTCATGACTATAGACTTTGAGATCCAACTAAATCTAACCCATCTCGGAGCATATGACATGTTGCAGGAGCTGAAAACCATGTTTTCTCAACAAGCAGAACAGGAACTTCTTCAAACTGCGCGTGAATTTCACGCGTGCAAACTTGAGGAAAGTCAAAATGTAGGCTCATATGCTCTTAAGATGAAGGGCTACATTGAGAACTTGGAGCGTCTTGGTCACCCCATGACTGTCAGCTATGGAATAAGCCTGATCTTGATAGTCCTTTCCAAGGAGTATGACAGTTTTGTTCAAAACTTCCACATGCATGGCATGGGGAAGACTGTGAATTCGGTGAATGAACTGCATGCCATGCCTAAACAACATGAGCAGACACTTTCGAAGAAGGTTGTTTCACCTGCACTTCATAATGTGCGTGCAGGCAAGGTCCAGAAAAACAAAGGTAGAAAACCGCCTAAGGCTGCGAAGGGGAATTATGGTAATGGAAAGAATAAGCAGGCTTATGCTCCCGAGCACAAACCATCTTATGCTCCCAAGAACATAAATCCTCCACCACCCAAAACGGATAATCCTGCTAAGGACGACCCATGTCACAAATGTGGTCAGATAGGTCATTGGAAATGGAACTGTCCCGAGCACTTAGCCGAGTTGCAGAAAAAGAAGAGGTTGTCTCAAGAAGCCAACACTTCAGGTATTTTCACTATAGAACTATATTCCCTTTCGAGTAATTCGTGGGTATATGACACTGGTTGTGGTACTCACATTTGTAATAATACTCAGGGTCTAAGGGGAAGTAAGAAATCCAGGAGCTTTGAATCTGTACATGGGCAATGGTCAACGTGCAGGAGTCAAAGCTATTGGAAATTATCATTTATGTCTCCCTAGTGGATTAGTTATTGTTTTGAACAATTGTCATTATGCTCCCTCTATCACTAGAGGGATTATTTCAGTTTCTGGTTTGTTTAAAGATGGTTTTGTAAACTGTTTTGATTCGAATAATGCAATTTCAGTTTCTATGAATAACGTTGTTTATTTTACTGCTACTCCCCGAGGGGATGGCATTTATGAAATTGATATGTCTTGTTCTAAAACAAATGATAGTTCTACGTTTGCTGTTAGCAATAAAAGAGCCAAATTAACTTTTGACTCTACTCTCTTGTGGCATTATCGTCTTGGACACATAAGCAAGAAACGCATGGAGAAGTTGCAACATGATGGACTTCTCACCTCAACTGACATTAAGTCATTTGAAAAGTGTGTCTCTTGTATGTCTGGGAAGATGACAAGAAAACCCTATTCACATCAAGTTGAAAGGGCTAAAGATCTACTTGGACTAATACATACTGATGTTTGTGGCCCATTTAGAATCGTGTCAAGGCAAGGAGCTAACTACTTTGTCACTTTTACTGACGACTTTAGTCGGTATGGTTATGTTTACCTGTTAAAGCATAAACATGAAGTGTTTGAGACATTTAAAGTGTTTCAAAAGGAAGTAGAAAATCAACTCGGTAAGACCATAAAATCACTACGATCTGATCGTGGAGGTGAATATATGAGTCAAGATTTTTTGGATCATCTTAAGGAGCATGGGATTATTGCCCATCAAACTCCTCCCTACACACCTCAACATAATAGGGTGTCTGAGAGGAGGAATCGAACACTGTTAGACATGGTTTGATCTATGATGAGTCAAACTACTCTTCCAAAGTCCTTTTGGGATTATGCCCTTGAGTCTGCTGCACGCATACTCAACATGGTTCCAACTAAGAAGGTTGAAAAGACACCGTACGAAGTATGGCATGGGCAAGCCCCTAAGTTGTCTTACTTAAGAGTCTGGGGTTGTGAAGCTTTGGTTAAACGTGATACGATGACCAAACCTGACAAACTGGAACCCAGATCTATTAAGTGTATCTTTGTAGGATACCCAAAGGAAACGATGGGATATTCCTTCTACTACCCACCTGAGAACAAAGTTATTGTTGCTTGGAATGCTGAGTTCTTTGAGAGTAATCTCTTAGATCAAGAAGCAAGTGGGAGTATAGAAGATCTTGAAATTATTCAAGATGAAGATACAAATCCTTCTGATTACACTGGCTTAGATCATGACGAGGATGATCAAGAAATTCAAGAACCTCAAAGTGATATCAATCCCATTCGTAAGTCCTATAGGACACGCCGTGCACCAGATCGAATGTGTTTATACGTTGATGCTGAGGAGCATGAGTTAGGGTATCTTGGAGAACCCGCTAACTATAAAGCTGCATTATTGGATCCTGAATTCAAAAAATGGCTTAATGCGATGAATGTGGAGATGCAATCCATGAAAGATAATGGTGTCTGGGTATTAGTTGATCTTCCTCCTAACGGTAGAACCGTTGGTAGCAAGTGGCTATTCAAGAAAAAGACTGACATGGATGGCAAAGTACACACCGTTAAAGCTCGTCTTGTAGCAAAGGGCTTCACTCAAACCTACGGGGTTGATTATGAAGAGACCTTTTCTCCTGTAGCATACATTAGAGCTATAAGGATTTTTATAGCCATAGCCGCGTTCTATGACTATGAGATTTGGCAAATTGATGTCAAAACCGCCTTCCTCAATGGACATCTTTCCGAAGAAGTCTATATGGTGAAACCTGAGGGTTTTGTCGATCCTAAATATCCTACCCGAGTATGCAAGCTCAAGCGTTCCATTTATGGACTTAAGCAAGCATCTAGGCAATGAAATAAGCGTTTTGATTATGAGATTAAGAAATTTGATTTCACTTAGAATCAAGATGAGCCATGTGTATATCACAAAGCTAGTGGGAGTAATGTTACTTTCCTAATTCTATATGTTGATGACATATTGCTCATAGGGAACAATATTCCAATGTTGAAAGGGGTAAAATCCTACCTTGTAAAATGTTTTGCTATGAAAGATTTAGGAGAAGCTGCATATATTCTTGGAATCAAGATCTACCGAGATAGATCTAGACGGTTAATTGGTTTATGTCAAAGTGCTTACATTGAGAAAATCTTGAAAAGATTTCATATGGAGAATTCCAAGCGTGGAACTATCCCAATGCATGAAAGCCCTAAATTTAGTAAGTCACAATGTGCTGTTTCACCAGCTGAAAAGCAACGCATGAAAAATGTTTCTTATGCCTCGGCTATAGGATCAATTATGTATGCTGTGAGATGTACTCGTCCTGATGTTGCGTTCGCTCAGAACATAACAAGCCGATTTCAACAGAGTACTGTGAACTTCACTAGAGTGCTGTTAAAAATATTCTTAAGTATTTATGGAATACTAAGTATATGTTTCTGGTTTATGGTGGTGACGAAAAACGAGAGCTCAGGGTTTCTTGCTACACTGATGTTGGATATCTGACAGATGCTGATGACCTAAAATCTCAGACTGGATATGTTTTCGTTCTAAATGGAGGTGTTGTTGACTGGAAAAGCACAAAGCAAAGTATTTTTGCAACTTCATCTACAGAAGCTGAGTATATAGCTGCTTTTGATGCAGCTAAAGAGGTTGTTTGGATTCGTAAGTTCATTTCTGGGCTTGGTATTATGCCCACAATTGAAGATCCCATTGATATCTATTGTGACAATACTGGAGCCATTACTATAGCTAATGAAAGCGGAGTCACCAAGGGTGCTAGACATTTCGGCGCAAAAGTTCACTATCTTCGAGAGACCATTGAGATGGGTGATGTCAAGATAACAAAAGTTCATACAGATGACAATCTAGTTGATCCATTTACGAAGGCGTTAGCATTCCCTAAGCATTCTAAATTGACTCGGGGTATTGGTATGATACAAGCTAGTAGTCTAATGTAAATCTGTATGTTAATTAGTATTTGGATAATTTGGAATTGTAAGACAATTTTATTTTCTGATAAATAAAGATACGAGGTATTTGTTATTTCATTAATATAAAAATTGTTATTCTATATTTGCATGTTTAATCCATGAATGATTTAATCATTCTAAATATCCATTGTCGGTTAGCAATATGGGAATATTGTTTACATAAGGCAAATATGAGTGTTGGATATATTATGTGAGAATGAGAATTGTTTTAAGCCAAACTCATATGTATTCATAAGGGATGCATATTGGATTCCCCAACTTCAAACATTTACTTTTGGATCCTTGTCATGAGTAAGATGTTGAAAATGGTCTGTTAAGTCATCCTTAGACTTGAGATGCAAACAAGTTCTGCATGTGTGGATATCACTTTCGTAATTATATGCGAAACGTTGTCCTGAATAAGGTAGTTATAAAAGCTATTTTTCGGAGTGATGTGAAGCAGCATCCACAACACTTATAGTCAATAAAGGATTTGTTACTCCACTTAGTATGTGCAGAATGATACTATGGCGCCTCTCTAGAATTAATCAAATAATTGTTTGGCCGAACCCAAATGGTAATGCAAGATGAATCTTGATTACATTTGGTATATCTGAATTGAATTCAATAACGAGAATCTAAATGGTTAAACTATATGGAATGAGTTAGGATCCATATTCATGGTTTAACGGTATCTATAACAAAGGATGATAAAAGCAAGACATAAATGACCATGCTAGTCAGAATGTTCTGTGAAACTATATCTCAGACACCTCTAGTTAAATAACGAGTGTGAGCGTTGCTAGACGTTTTCGTCGTTGACATTTGTGAAATCAACTCCAACGACCAAGTGGGAGCTATTAGTTCATGCTCGTTGGATGAGCCAAATGTGGCTAGGGGTGTGTGAGCCTATTGGGGGCACACACGTTAAACACTTAGAGTGCGTTTTACTTCACGATAAGCTTAGAAATTGTAAACTGCTGGACTAATCATGTAACAACTTTTATGGCTGTCCTAAATTCGTTTTAGTAAGCTGAGGAAAGATCTAGAATGATTACTTGAGTGTCCAGATTCATTTGAGATAAGGAGTAAAGAAGAGTCATGATAAACATTGGTGTTTGTGTGGGATAAGGCTTAAACTTGAAGAGTTTTTTACTTATCATGAGTGGGATTTGATGGGTATATAAACACCCTTCTACCCAACTCATAACACACGAATTTTACAAAGCAAAACCAAAGAAAAGCTCTGCCATTAACATACTCTTGATAATCAATTTAGGTTTAAACTCAATTAGGGTTTATAATCTTAAATTGATCACTCCATCTCAAATCACTTGCATTTAATCAATCCAAGTTGTGTAGTAGTTGTTATTTGATACTACTAAAGGTTTACAAACCGTGGGATAATCTGTCAAAGGCGTGACAGATCACAGAAGCTATTCCGGGCTTATTCTGATTGTTCTCGGACAAAAGCTTCTGTGCAGATCGGACAGTGTTGTCCGATATCTTACAGCAAAGGGAAAGGTTCTCGGGTAAAGCTTGTATCTCGGACAACAAAGCAGTTTTAGGCTGTTTTGTTTTTTTGGTTCGGATCGGGTTTTTGACACACGGTGGGTATACGTGAAGTACGGCTAGCATTCCGAACGTACTTGGTTGACGTGTTTGTGTGAGCAACCGTAGAGGTGATTTATTTAGCCACTTATTTGTTTCATTTGCTTTTGGACGGAGGTTAGTTTTCGCGTTTACTTTATTGTTTATTATTAATTACGTGTTAATCATAATTGCTTAAACTAGATCCAATCCGCTGCGTACTCGTAGTTACATGGTTAACTAGATATTAAATCCCAACAGATTCAACATCTCGCGTCGTGGTATTGATATTCAATCCCTCGCATGTTTCTTGTGTCATCAGGTGACCGAGAATACTTCTCATTTGTTTTTTTCTTGTAATCTGGTTCGTCAGCATTACAACAAGATAGCTTGCTGGTGGGATATTCCTTTTGTGGAGTGTAGTTCGTATAAAGAGTGGTTGATTTGGCTTGCTCTCATTAGGTTACCGAATAAGCTGAAATCCATTTTAGAAGGTGTGTTCTACGCTTTGTGGTGGTGCATTTGGACGTTCCGTAACAAGACTCTATTTGACAAGCATCCTCCTTCCATGGCAACATTGTTTGATAATATTGTTTTACATTCCTTTTATTGGTGTAGGTTTCGTTGTAAAGCCATGTTTAGTTATGACGCTTGGCTTAAAAACCATTGTTTAATTGTTGTGTAATTCTAGCTCCTTGCTAGTTCTCTTAATAAAATCGTCGTTCCAAAAAAAACTATGTGTTCTCGAATTCATTAATGAAATTCATTAATGGAAGTAAGAAAATAAAATTGGAAGGAAACACTTTCCTTTCATAATCATCCAAATAAATATTGAAATTATATAATTCTAAATTCTATTAAATTAAAATTCTTAAAAATTAGAAATTCCAGAATTTAAAATGTCTATACATGTTTGGTTGACAAAAATTCATAATATTTTAAAATCTTGATTTTGTGTTGTACCAATTAACGAATAAATATTTTTTATAAATTTTTTATTGATAAGAGTAAATATCAAATTTTAACTTTAAAATTTATATAAAATTTTTTATTATAAATTTATATAAATTTATGTAGGGCTGATCATCGGCTCAAAACCAAACTGAATCGAAAACCAATTTTGAAGGAAATGTAAACCAAAAACCGAACCCAAGTAAAGCGAACAAAACCAAAACCGAGCCAAAACCGAACTTACTACATAAATCTGATTGAACATATGAAGAGTACGAAAGAGACACAGGTTTGTCCCAGTCCATGTTACATTGATCTCAGACTGTCAGTCCTTTCTCTAGGGGAATTCGGCTGTGCGGGTGATGCCATTGCACACAGGGCGTACCCACATGGGAGCCGGGTGTAGCACGGGCTACACCCGATTTTAGGTCATGAAGGGTAAATTTATTATTAAATAGGTCTTTTCTCAATACGTGCAACACCTATTTTTACGTAATACGAGTCAACTTTAGTATTAATAATCGTAAAAAAATTTGTGCAACACCCTATTTTAAATTCTGGGTCCGCCTCTGATTGCACATGCAGGGCCACCGCTCAACATGCAAGGGTCACAAAATTCCATGTACGTCTACTATCTACTGTATATGCATAGTGGCAGGGCCAGAAATTGCAAGAATCAGGGACAAATTCTTTTTAGGAAAACTAGACATGTATACATGCGGAAATTAGGCGGTGAATCGATTGGATTGACTCAGTGGTCGAATCAGTGAACCGGTGACTCGAACATATTGACTCGATGGTCGAACCCGTACACCGATGACTTGACCGGTTGACTCGGTGGTTGATGTCGTGACCCACAGACCGGATCGGGTTGACATGGTGGTCGATCTCGTGACCCGATAACTCAATTGATTGATCTGATGATCGAACCAGTGACCTAGTGACTAGATGGTCGATCTAATAACTCGACCGGTTGTCCGGTAATCGCATTTGTGATCCAGTAATATTGTGTTGAAAAAATGTTGAATATTTATATAAGGAAATGTTAACATTTATATTTGTATATTAGCATAAATAGAGATAGAGATAACGATAGGAAAAAATATTAAAGATATAATTAAGGTGTTGTTTGAAATGAACTTAAACTTAATATGAAAAAAACTAAATTTATTAAGTCATATGAAAATTGTTTGTTGATGACTTAATTGTTAAAGATGATTTAAAATATTAAGTAATAAAATTGATCCTGTCTGCAATAAATCGTCTGTTAATTAAATACGACTTAATAAAAAAAACTAAACAAAAGTTTGTTTATAATAATAAAATTTAAATGGCTTGTTGGACAAAGATTAGGCTAAAGACAGCTTGATGTTTGGGTCGAGGCCAAGGTGAATAATGAGCCTAAATAACAAGATAACTTAGCTTAATTTAGTTAATATTGTAGCTTTTTCCAATCGTATAGAGGACACTCGCCCAAATTAATGTTACATAATTTGACGAGGCAAAATTATTATGAAAGGGTTATAATAGATGTCTTGTATTCTTTGGATATAAGAAGATTAATTATTATTTTTCGTTTAATCTTGATCATGGTTTAGATTAAAAGCTATTTTTCGTTTAAACAAAAAGGTATTTTGGTCTTTTCACATTTCTGCCAAACCCCACATTGAATACCCAGTCGCAAACCTTCATTTCTTCAAAACCGTTTCTCTCTAAAAATAAAACACACACCCATATATGAAATATGCTACTGATTGAAACTTTTATTGTTAGTTACAACTTGCAAATTGATAAGTCTGATTTGTATTAAAAATGATTATTTAATGATGCGGTTTTCATTAAATATCAAAGTATAAAACTAAATGTATAAACTGAAAAGAGAAAAAAGTCAAAACCAAACTACCACATTCAAAATACTTTCTGCGTCCCAAAATTATTGTCTCTTGACAAAAAACACACAGTTTGAGAAAAATATATTTATTACAATTTTTTCGCTCTTACTTTTTGACAGAATGACGGTTTTACTTTTATTTAATTAATTAAATTCTTATTTAAAGTTTGTAATAATAATTTTAAGCAATAGTAATAATAGTAAACTTGATTAAACTTTCATATCTATTCTTAGAACAAGACAATAATTTTGAGACATCCCAAAAAAGAAAAAAAAAACTACTCGATGAAACGATTAATTTTCAATTTATAAAAAAAAAATTAATTGATTTTTAATCTTATCATAAACTCACCCCCAATTCTCCCAAGAAAATGCTAAAAATACAAAAAGTTTTACAAAAACTCTTTCACAAAATAATGTGTCATGTTAATTTATACTCCCTCCGTCCTTAAGTACATGTCCATTGTTGATTTTCACAGTCAATCGTTTTAAACTTTGACCTTAAATTATTTTATTTGTGTTATATAATACTTGATACAGATCATACCAATGGATTAAGTTTTAAATATATTTTCATTAGTATAACTTTAATCAAATATTATATAAAACAAAAAAAATTAATATCAAAGTTTAAAAAAATGACTCTTAAAATAGAAAATGAACATTTAATTAGAAACGAATGAAGTATATCATTGACCAATTAGATAATAAGAGATAAAAAAACTTAAAGCCACATATTTTATATTTTATAATTTTCTTTTTTATATATTTTTTTTTGAATTTTTTTTTAGTCTACTACGAAGAGTTCCCACCGCCTCTAAGGACGAGTGGACTAATCTCCCGCGGGAGTTTGCTCGGCACCTCGATTAGTAGTATCTCTCCTGATTGAGATTTTTTTATTTTCAAGACTTGATGCCAAGACCTTTGGTTAAGGGAGTCCAATGCCTTGACCAACTGTGTCAAACATTTTTTAATTAAAACATGTGACGTGGCAATGAGTAAGTATTGTTTTTTGAATCACATCTATAATGGATGAAAATGAAATCATTTGATTCATTTTAGGTAAATGTATTGTTTTTTGTTTGGGATAACATTTTACTTTTTAGAAGAGAAAGTACTGATAATGTAAAACCACAGGATTAGTTACTCTAATATAATAAATACGAGGAGTAAAACTGGTTTTTTACTTTACGGAATAAAAACCCTAAAAAATAACAAATGGCTTCTTCTTTGTTAGCTCGCAGCAGTAGGCATGTTGTTCCCAAAGGATCTTCTTCTTCTTTTTCACGTCCTAGTTATCATCATACACGCGGCTTTTTTTCTTCTTCTTCTTCTTTTTTTGGTAAACTACTTCTACTTTCTATCTCATTGTTTTCGTTATATATATACAGGGGCGCGCGGCGGAGGGATGTATATATTAGTGGGGGCAGTAGTGCCCCCCAATAATCTTTTACATCTAGGGTAAAAAAAATTATTACTGGTCATTTTTCTTGTTGCCCCTTAGCCCAGAATCTGTATTGCCCTCAACAAATAATTCCTTTGTAAAGGGGGCTTAAGGCTTTTAATTTAACTTGTATATAGAATTGTGTTATGACTTTGTATCCATATTTTATACTAATTTTTAACTTACTGTGATTATCACTTTACTAACTGTTTTAGTCAAGAAAGCGCCGAATTAGTGTTCGTTTTAGTGAGGCTATTAGTGATCGTTTTCGCCTTTTTTTGCCCGCCAAAAGCTTAATTTTATTCTTGTTCTTGCCGATACATGGGTGCTAGTGTCTCAGTGTTGTATGGTTTCTGTTTGGTTGTTGTACTGCTTCTCTTTTGCTGTTGTTTCGCCCATGTATTAGCCTGTTTTAACATTCGTAAAAACTGTTTTTCTCGACCTTAAAAGTATATATATATATATATATATATATATATAAATGTGTGTGAAAAAATTGCAAAAAAGAAAAGAAAAAAGTTTTTTTTCTTTTAGCATACAAGTATATATATATATAACCGAATATATTTATATGCATATTTATTTATGATGAACAGATAAGCTGGTGGTCAAATTAGATGGTCTCTTAATGAAGAGGAGGATACCTTTTACAATGTGTAGAACCTTAAGGGGTGTAACTCTCGAAGGCATATCCTTAAGTATCCCCGGAAACGAGAAGAGGTACGAAACCGATGAAGTCTTAAATGTTTTCCTTGACTTTGATGCCAAGGATGTTAGAGGAGTCGGCTTTGCTGCAGAACTGAATTTCAGTCAGAATGCTATTTTCGTCCGGGCTCATATCCAGCCCACTACGGACGCCTCTTTTATCAGATTATATAGTAGCAGAATTCATTTAGGCAACGAGATTTTCTACAAGACCATCCACACTGAGAACAAAGATGGGGGTCTTATGCTTACTCTTCACAAGGATCCTACCAATGTGGTGCCCTGTGTGGTGAACTGATTAAACCCGGCCATTACTAGTAATGAATTTCCGTGCACCTTTCACCTGAATTAGTACTTCTATGAATCGTAAACGTGCTTTTGTGCACCATGTGTGATCTCAAATGAATCGTGGCATGAATGTTTTTTCTAGAACTTCTTTGTAATTTAAGTTCGCACAAGTGTCAAACATATTATATTTTACTACGTAGTTTGTTAGTCTTTAATTTAGCCTGGTTTTCTCAAATGTCAGTCTTTAGCCTGTGATGCTCGTATGTTTAGCTCTTTTGAATGTTCGGTAATCTATCTATTTATTTTTTATCGAATAAACCACAGTTTTTCATCTCTCTCTAATTATTCTTTTCTAGAAATAACCAAGCATCTTGTGTTAAGTGGAAGAGCAAATTTTGTTGCACTACAAAATTTGGACATTTACTTACTAATATTTTTTTAGTATAAAAAAAACTATTTTATTATAAAACTTTTACCTATTAAAGTGTTTAAATAAGAGTAGGTAATTATACAATGCTTACTAAAAATAAGAGTAAGGAAAAGTTTTCATCCTTTTGGTGACTCAAAAATGAGTAATGATAAACCTTTAGTGCTCCCTCTTTTACTTACTCTTATTCTTTGAGTAGGAGTTGATAAAAAAAGAAAAAGAGTAAGGAAAAGGGGAGCACTAAAGATCTATCCTTACTCATTTTTAGTCACCAAAAGGGTCAAAACTTTTCCTTACTCTTATTTTTAGTAGGCATTGTATCTTTACCTACTCTTATTTAGAGAATTTAATAGGTAAAAGTTTTATAATGAAATGATGTCTTTTATACTAAAAAAATATCAGTAAGGAAATGTCCAAATTTTTGTAGTGTTATCTTGCTAAAAGTGATTAAATACGTTTTTAAGAATACCCACAAATATCATTAAAACACTAAAAGAGTGTATCAAGTTAAATATTCTCTATTACATTAGGCTATCTAAGTAGTCTTATAAATTGATTACCGACAGTGACAAATCAGTTTACTCTACTCATGTTTAGCGAAACTGAGTATGAGCCGAATGAGGTGAAACCTAACAGATGTTGATATTCAAGGAACCTCCATAGGCTGCAGCTGAAATCGGAACCAATAAATGAATGGGCGCAGGAGCTGGAACCGGAGGCGCGCCTGCTGCAACTGGTAGTGGATTATATAGGCTTGTGGTAGATATGCCTCCTCATCAACAGGGTAGTTCTGCTCATATCACGATGGAGACGAATAGGACGGCTGAGTATCGCAACCAAAAAGTGATTACCTGCGATATACAGGGGTTGGGTTCAGAGGATTTCAAGTATAACCCATTTGCGATATAGTTTCACTTATATAGTCTTGTATTAGTCCTTTGATTAATCATCCACATTTGCCCAACTCCAAACCAACCTGGCATTTAGTTGTACCTAAATTTATTTAAAGCTCATTACAAATTAAAGTTAATTCATAATTTTTGGGGTGTTCAACTATTGGTTCTTCTAAAGGTGATTTGTACATTCTTTTCCTTGTTTTCTACGATATCGGTTCAAACAGAACCGAATGGAAAACCATCTTTAAACCCAAAATTAAACAAAAGTTTACCAAAAAAAGCTATTATGACGCTTCAACTATTGGTTTTTCTAGGTTTAGTTTTTCTCAAAACTTGAGCATCCATTCAAAACCGAAACAAACCAAATCGAAAATCGACTTTGACAAAAATTGAATCGAAAACCAAATCGAAGTTTATTGAGAAAAACCGAACCGAACCTAAACGACAGATACAAAAACCCATAAACATACAAATCGAAAATCAAATCAAATAATCGGTGCAGTTGGTTTTGCTCGGTGGTAGAACCACTTTATATTGTTAGTCTACGAAGAACCCTATGAATAGGTATTTTATTATTGATGTGTATTTATATACATACATAGAAATTTTTCTTTTTTGGGTAAAGGGATACCCGGCAAATATAGTAATCATCAACCAAATCGTATGAAGTACAATGGAATGTGGCTAAGCTACCATATTAACCTCAAGACTAAGCTTGAACTACCAAACTTGTGACAGACAGCAACTTGAAACAAAAACTATCAAAAGAAAAAACAACTAGCCATGATAAATCCTAAATGATTTTGGCATATTCCACAACGCAAGAATGTCTTGGACCACAACTGTGTTCTTAAAACAGAAAGAGAGAAACTTTAAACATACCGTAACAAGCACTTGATCACGAATGTCCTCCGGTGAACACTTCATGCCTTTAAATAGTCTTGTATTCCGTTCCCTCCAAATATAAAATGCCATAGCAACAACAAGAAGTCTGCTAATAATACTACGGGTTGTACGCTTAGCCGATATAGCCTTAAGAACCGCCACAATCTCCTCAAGAATCGGCCTAACATTATCCATATATGCATACCTTCGAACGTAATCCGAAGCCGCAAAAGCACACTCAAAAAATAAATGGGAATGAGAATCCAACTGAGACTCACAAAGCGGGCAAACTGTAGATAACACCGAACCAATTCCAATATCCCAGACACAAAGCTTATCTTGCGTCTTAAGCGCTTGACGCATAATCAACCACATATGAAAGCTATGACGCGGAATGGCATGAGAAAACCATACAACCTTAGCCCAATCAACTTCTGTACCCCGTGGTCTAAATGCCTCCCAAGCTTTTTGAACCGAGAAGTTAACAAGGCTGCCATTTTCCGCACGCCACCTAACCACATCCAAAGTATCATTCAGAACAGGAACCGGAATATTAGCTAAATTCGGAGCTTTGAGCAACCACGAGTTCGGCCACTGCCAGCCATCATTATTAATAAAGTCAGCAACATTCTGCTTAAGATTAAACCCATCCCTCGCTATATCACGAGGAGATAGGTAATTGATAAGAGGACATTGCTCATTCCACCTATCAAACCAAACAGACGTCCATTTACCATTACCTAAGTGAGCCCATATAAAAGGACGAACTATCTCATGAATTTGTAACATTTTGCGCCATCCCCAGCTCATATCAGCTCGCACGAGGACATCCCACAGCTTCCGTCCTTGCAACTTATAAGAATGAATCCACCTCACCCACAGGGACTCCTTATTTGACACAATATGCCAAATGTGAGTCGTCATGAGGGCCATATTAAATACAGCCAGGCTACGTAACCCTAACCCCCCCCCCCCCCCCCCCCTTCATTAAGAGGCAGACAAATATTGTTCCATGCAACCTTAGCTTTCCCTCGTCTATAATCCCCATTACACCAAAGGAGCCCTCGCATAAGCTGGTGAATATCCTCAATAATACCCAACGGAATAACAAGAACAAACGCCCAATATACATGCATGGAAAATATAACGGACTTACATAAGTGGAGCCACCCCACAAATGAGAGAGTTTTGTTTTCCAATCCCCAGTTTTGTTCTTGACCCGTTCCACGAGGACCTTTCAATCCTTGTTAAGTAACCTAGAAGAAATAAGAGGCACTCCTAGATACATAGAAGGTAATGTACCCTCAAGAAACGGCATAATCCCCAGAATACCCTCTTTAACCACGGTACTTACAAAATAAAACCATACTTTTGGGAATACTCAGAACTAGACCCGATACCTTTTTAAATTCATCAAGAGAATCCATAATAACATGGGCAGAATTCACCTCACCTCGAGCAAAAATGAATAAATCGTCAGCGAAACACGCATTAAGAATATTTAATTTGTCACAATGATGATGATATCGAAACTCGATCGACAACCTAACACGTCTCTTAAGGGTAAGGGTAAGTACCTCCATCACCAAAGTAAATAAATACGGAGACATAGGATCACCTTGACGAAGCCCTCTCTTACCCTTGAAGAAACCATGTATCTCCCCATTGAGACTAATAGAAAATGAAGAGGATGTAACACATGCCATAATACACCGAATCATCACCTGAGGAAACCCAAACCTTCGAAGAATATATTCCAAGAATGACCAATCCACCGTAGCATAAGCCTTTTGAATGTCGACTTTAAAAGCACATCGAGGAGGACCACGATCTCTATGATAATTATGCATAAGTTCCTGCATTAAAAGGATATTATCCGATATACGCCTTCCCAGAATAAAGGCGGACTGATTATCACACACAACTTCCTTGATACCTACCATAATACGGTTAGTAATGATCTTGCTAATGCATTTGTAAATTGCATTGCAACAAGAGATGGGGCGGTAATCATTAATTCTCCATGGGATAGACACTTTCGGAATGAGGGACAAAAAATTATGATTAATCTCCTTCAGTAACTGACCATTCTTACAAGTCAGGCTGGGGCCATTTTATTGTTTAATACTCTTTCGCAGTTCGAGCGACGAAATCGCGAAAGCTCGAACTGGAGAGGTAAACTAGAAAAGAAAACAAAACATAATAAAAACATATCGTAGAAGTGAATCTGTATAAGCAGTGGATCTTTAGAAGCAACGGATCTTTAGAAGCAAAGAAAAAAAACTAATAAGTAAGAAAAACGTGGCAGACTCAAGGTATATCTGTCTGTCAACTATGACAAATAGATTTTTACCATAATATTTTAGCTTTCAGTCTTTACTTTTATTGTAACAAAGAAGCTTGGTTGTTTCTTCCTGTCTAAAGGGTCCGCACACATCCGTATGAATGAGTCCCAAAAGTTCTTTAGCTCTTTCGACCACATGTATGAAAAAAGTTCTTTAGCTCTTTCGATCACATGTGTGAAAGGCTTACGCGCCATCTTCCTATACACACAAGACTTGCATTTGTCATTAAAAGAATCAACGTCGCGGAGATTCAGAATTCCATCACGTTGAAGCTTCTCGATGCGTTTCTTGTTTGCATTACCAAGGCGACAGTGCCATAGATTGGTCGAGTCCAACATCGCACGTTTGTCTCTTTTCCTGCTAACATTGTATATAGAACTATTAAGATTAAGACCTTGCATATAAATTTAAAAATGCCATTACGCGGTATTGCATTAAAATAAAATATGATGTCCTTGTAAACAGAAATAACATTATTTAAAATAACATGACTAAAACCGTCTTCCATTAATCTAGAAAATAAAACAAGACCTCTAGTAATAGAAGGTGAAAAATGACAATTATTCAAAGTAATAACTAGTCCATTAGTAAGTGCCAAATCATATTGACCAATCGCCTTGACGTTTGCACGCATGCCATTTCCCACGAACAAGCTCAAAGCACCTTGCTTCAATTTCCTTCTATCTCTAAGTCCCTACGATGTATTACAAATATGAGTTCCACAACCCGTATCATATACCATCGACTTATTATTAGACATAGCATAATGTTCTATAATGAAGATACCTGAAGTACTAGCTTCGCTAGCATTCTTGCATTTCTTCACCTTAGCGAGATAGTTCGAGCAGTTCCTTTTCCAGTGTCCTACCTCTTTGTAGTGGTGACACTCGGAGTCCTTTTCCAGATTATCTTCCTTTGGTGGTGGAGGTGCACGAGAGGCAGCCGTGGAGAAACTGTCGGGGATACTTTTTATTTTGTCGTCTAGCCAAAAACGCGCGTGATTATAAATTTTTGGGAGGAAGGTGACAAAGTTTCCCCGGCGACATGTCGTCAGAGATTCCATTGACTTGTCAACGCATATTTACATAACTAACTACTTTTGTAGTTTCTCTTAAACCTTCCCCGGTGACATGTCGCCAGGGATTCTTTCCCTGGTGACACGTCGCTAGGGATGCTTTTAGAGTGTCGCTGGGGATACGTATTGTCAAAATAAAAATTATTATTGTTTATATATTATTACAATTAGTTATAAAATAATTATTATGATTATTATTTATAAAATACTTTTTATTATTATTTATAAAATAATAATATCATCCTGGTTAGTTTAATTTCTCAATTCATTCCGTTCTAGTCGGTTTAGTTTCTCGATTTATTCCAGTTCGGTAACCACTGAACATCTAACGTGTAACCAATGCATACCGACTCATCCATTGAACATGTAACGTGTAACCATAACCTACTGACTCATCCATTTAATATATAACGTGTAACCATAATCTACCGACTCATCCTTTGAACATGTAACGTGTAACCATAACCTACCAACTCATCCATTGAGCATGTAACGTGTAACCATAGCCTACCGACTCATCCATTGAAAATGTAATGTGTAACCATAACCTACCGACTCATCCATTGAACATGTAATGTGTAACCATGACCTACCGACTCATCCATTGAACATGTAACATGTAACCATAACCTACCGACTCATCCTATTTTGAAACCCAAACATCCCATTTCTTCCTGAATTTGATGAAGACACAACACATGATGAAACAAGATTATCTTCATAACTCATGATCCTTTGATATTGTTGTTGATTGATGTAGTGGTTTTGTACCCTTTAGGAAAAGGATGACAAATAGTGGAAGTATTAAGTGTCGGTTTAGGAAAACCGAGCACTAATGACCCAAATGAAGTCCAAGTTCGTTTCCCAAGGAGGCTAGTGCGTTGTGTTGAGAGTTGATTAATGTTTTTGATTATTAATAAGAAGAAAAGATAAGAGAAAATGACGAAGACGAAAAAAATAGAAAAATAGGCAAAAACACTACTAGAAAGTTAAGACGTAGAAACGTAAAAACGACAAAATTTAAAATTTTAACCTAAAAATTCCTAAAAATTACTAAAAATCCCAAATAATATTCTAAGAGTTTTCAAAAAAATCCAAACTTGCTAAAACCTTTTAATTAATTAAATGATGACTTTTTTATGCTAATTAAAGCCCTAAAATCACTTTTAATTATTAAAAAGCCCTAAACAAGATTTTATAGTTTGTAAACCTCAAAAATGACCTAATTAAGCTAAAAACTATTTTTAAAAATTTTAAAACCAAATTAAACTATTTTTTAACACTTAAAAACTTATTAAAATGTATTAAATCTTAAATTAATTCTAAAAATTAATTGAGAAGCCGAAAAATTAATTGGAAAGTGAAAAAGTTCCTAATTTAATGTCTAGAATCTAGGAAAAATGAAAAAAGGTTAAAAATAAAACTTTTAATTTTTATGAATAAAATAATATTAAAATAATGCAAAAAATAAAAAGTTTATAAAATAAATTCTAAAAAATTTCTAAAAACCTAAAATATTATAACTAAGAGAAAAATGAAATTTAAAGTTCCTAAAACCTCTTAATTAATTTTATATTAATTTTTAAAGTCTAAATAAAAACCTAAAATCAAATAAAATTAAAAATTAAAGTTTTTGAAAATCTAACTAGATGTAAACCTCAAGTTAATAAATTAAAACTTAAAAATTATTTTTCCTAAAATTAAAAGTACTGTTTTCTATTTTTAAACTATTTATTAAAAACCGGGTAAAGAAAAATGCATAAAAATTAATAAAATAGCGGGAAAAATATCAAACTAGGCTAGAAAAATCTTAATACTACTAACAATCAATAGAAAATTGAAAAAGAGCAAAATAAATTAACTAATAAGCCCCTATGAGCTTTTCAAGCTACGGCTTAAGTAAATAAGCCCACACTGAAATGTGTGTTATATGTGTAATCCCTTGAGACTTTATCAGTAAAAGTCCCAAGGGCGAGCGGTAGAGTGTGTGTACTTTGGCAGTGGTGGCGCAGGTTCGAGTCCTGGCCACGCCAAAAATTTTTGAAATAATTTTTTTTTTTCTTTTTAAACACTTGTTACACAGCAACTCCCACTCACCAAAACACAAACACACGTCAGATTTGAGCCTAAAATCCCTCTAATTTGAAGCAAACAGGTCTCAGACCTGGAATTCTTTATCAGACAATCACTACCACCCAAATACTAACACAAATACTATCAAAAAAAGAAACACAATCACCAGTCAATATTTAAGCCTAAATTAAACCTGAAGTAATCAACAAGTACTGAATTTTCTTTCTTTTTATCTGTTCTTGTTTGTGATCCCTTTTTTGGACAGTCAAAACCCCACACCAGCAGTTGGCTTGTGGGGGTGTATTATACTAGCAAAAAGCAGTCAAACAAGCACGCATACAATCTGATTTAAACACTAAAAAGCAGGCAGGGTGCAAGTACTTAGCGAATTCAAAGCAAATCTATAATCAACTAGTGAATCAAGCAATAACAATAAACTAAACAGACTTAACACTTACGGATTGCTGTTTAAAAAAAACAGTAAGCACACAAAATTATTAGAACCTAATGCAATCTAACCAATTTAGCAGGCCACGATGTATGATCAATTTAGCAACATAAGCAGACAGATTCTAAGCTTATACGATGCATACACCCTAAAGTAGCACACTGACTTAGCTCAACAACCACCTATAACTGCTAGCAACATACACCTTAGACTCAAAGCTAGCGTAAACTAGCCTAACCGATTACACTCCAAGCAGATTTCAGTTTTACACTAAACAGTTCAAACAAAAGCTTAATTAAAAACACGCCAACTTAAACTGAGTTTTAACAATGCAGCAAGCTAATCATTAAACCCTAAGAGAGCATATTTTATTACCAAATTTAAACGGTTTAAACTAGCATAACAATCCTAAGTAAACTGTTTATACTACTTAACTAAATTCAAACAGTTTATTCTATCCAAAATCAATCCTCAATAAACCAGTATCTTGACAAGCAAATACTCACAAGAACGATTAAGCAGTTAACAAAAATAAATATAAGAAAAAATAAAGAAAGAAAGAGATGGCGATACCTGCCCTTGTTTGCATCCAACAAGGGCCAGCTAAGCTCCCCTGACCTCGACCAACAACTAGGTGAGGCAGGGGTGTCTTGGACAATCAAATGAGGATGGGGTGGTTCGTTGGGGTTCAACAGCTGAACCGAAGCACCCTGAATGATAAGAAAGCTGCTAAGAAATAAAAAAGAAATTCAAGAATCAAGACCTATGGTCTTGATTCAGTAAGTTCACAATATAAATGAATAAACTCTCTTTTTTTTATCTTTTCAAGAACACTCAATACTAAAGTTTAATTAAAACTGATGATAACTTAAAACCAAAAATTTTGAAAACACTTTACTCACTTACTGATTAACTTAAACAAAAAAACTTCACAACTTGAATTTAAAACAATCAACTTAAAACATAAACTTAAAATGGAACTCGGATGTATATTAAAAACTGCAAACTTTCATTCATAAAAAGGGGTTTTTACATAAAAATCCGAGACAAGGGAAAAAATGGGATACCACAAGTTGGTCCTCATTTATAGACCCCCCCAGATCATTCTAGAATCGAAAATAAAAGAAAACCCTAATTGATTAAATTCCAGAAATACCCTTGGTAAAGATGCGGATCATTTCAGCATATCCCCTTTTTTGAATTGTTCAACATCTTCCATGTGATTGCTGAGCTGTGATGGATTGCTCTTGTGCGTTGGATTTGTTGTGGGAGTTAAGCAACCTTCCTAGACCCTTGATCTTCTGCCAAACTTTGTCTTGTTCTTCACATGGGGATAACGTGAGCTGGTGGGGGGACCAAATGGGGATGCGGACAAATTCTGGGTGAGGGGTTTAGACAGGTGTGGGGTAAATTAAACATAATCATGGGTAATTTGAATTTACCCTATGATTGTTTGATTTGGGGATTAGGGTTTTTGGGGAGAGTTTGTGTTTTGATCTTTTTAGTTTTTAGGGCAAATGTGTTTAAGGGGAGAAAGAACACGTTTAATATTAAACGTGTTATTAACTTAATGGGTCAACCGGGTTGGGGTATGGGTATTGGGTAAACGGGTTTTTGAGTTGGGTTATGGTGACGTGTTAGTGGAGGATTGGCTGGTGGAGTTTGTTTGTCTTGGCAGGAATGCCCCCCAAAGTTCCATTTACTTGCTATATTCCTCAAAACAGCTTAAAAGTCTTTTTCCTTTGTTTTTAACTTTCAGCATTTGTCAAAATTGGCACATGGCATTTCCAAATTTATAACAAGGACTATTTATGCAATTTTGACAATTTCCAAGGGCTTTTCTTGCACATGTCTTCAAACTTCAAGGTTTTGACTTGTTGGTTGACTTCTTGGAGGACCATTATTGACAATTTAGATTTGTTGAGGGACTAAATTTGCCAATTCTTCAAAGTTAAGGGTCCTTTTTGTAATTTTGACAAACTTTAGGGACCAAACTTGTAATTATGAAGATACAAGGGTATAAAGTGTCAATTCTTCAAACTTGGAGGACCAATCTTCAATATTCTTCAAATCTTCTAGGGTTTTCTTTGGAAAATTCCTCACTAGGGCTTGGTTCATCGTGCGGCTTCGTTTCCCGTGTTCGTTTTTGCGTGATTCTTGTGATCTTTTGTCATTTTCTCAATATCCGTACCTAAAATACACAAGCAACAAACACAAGCATATATTTGGGTATTTTGATGATATTTAATGCATTTTAAGCCCTAATTGGACGATGAGACTATGTATAAAAGCAGTCTCATCACTCCCCCATACTAAACCATTGTCGTGCCCTCACGCAATGCTAGAATAAAGTATCGTAGCATCTCCAAAATTCATTTTATTCACTTTATTGGAATGATAAACTAGCTACACTACGATTACTACTACTTGCGTTTTAGACATAATGTATGATTTTCATCGCAAAATGGGATGTTTAGGTTCATAGAATAAGAACACGTGAATGCTTCGTTAGAAATAATTTCATCGTCCTCGATTTTTACTCCAATTCCATGCCAAGCGTGCAACGAGATCATATTCATTATAAGTTAGTAATGCTAATACTACTCATATGCCCTAATCACGTACTTATTCTCCCATTATTCCTAAGTTGTATCTCTTATATTTTATTTTGTCTTGAATGTTTCACGAGGATACATTTTTGACTTATGCGATAATAGAGATTTAGGTCTAAAAATAGAGTCCTAACGGTGTAACTAAGACCATCAAATCAATAACCCCTCCTAATAGACAACGATGTTAAAAAATTAAGTTGACAAGAAGAATCGATAAACACGGTTTTATAACGGTTTTGAACATGAGACTTATTACCAAGACTTTTATATGCCCCCTAACGGAAGGGCCTTATTATCTTTGGTTTATCTCCATCTTTTATTCAACTTCGCCATGAAGCTTTTATTATGACTTCGGTCTTGCCTTGCCTTTTATTATCCGCCTCATCGGTGGTTTTATTAGCCAAAGACGTATATCCTTACGCTAAAGCGAATTTTGGATCTTTAAAGCTTCGAAGATTAAGGCTTGATTCACTTTCAATTTTGCATAGATTTTTTCGGCCTTGTGGGGCTTCAAATTGTTTGCTTGATTTAGGTGAGCACTTGAAATCTTATTATTGGGTGAAGCTTTCGATTATTAGGGTGCCAATACTTTAAAACCGTGACGTTGGCGATACCTTAATGTCTTCCCAATTTAATTACACGAAAGCTACTAGAAAAGACTAGAAACCCAACAATCCTAACTAAACCGGTAAGTCAATATTTATTAAGCAAAAAATATTTACATGCGAAGGGAGAATAAGCAAACAACGAGATCACATGAGTTTTTGAAAGAATACGAGTACTCTACGTTTAGCATAGTAACTTATAATTAACTCTATCATTTCTCGTCCTCATTTAAGAGACTTAGCCTAATGTGTAGTTAAGGAATCAAAGCTAAGTGCTCAACACGCACGGTCGAGTCAAAAATTACTCTTATTCTCGCCATCGGAAAATCTACATTCGTGTCTTCAAACACTTATAAAATATGAGAAAATTTTAAAATTTGGCCATTTTTAGCCTTATTTTGCAACGAAATGATAACAAAATGATAAACTTTGGAAAGAGTGAAGGTTTGGCAAGGCAAGTATCTATTCACCCCCCATACTAAAGTTAAACATTGTCCTCAATGTTTCGAGTCTAGGGGTGCAAACACCCCCATACTAGAGACGTAGTCGAATGCCTAATGTAGCATGGAAAGGGTGTAACCATTAAGTAATAGCCGTTTATGAAGTGTGCTAAAAACCTATGGTTAGAACATCAAAAGGATATCATGGATATTGAGAAATGTCTCCAATAGCAAACGATCGAGTGCTCCCATAAAACGAACACGAGAGGCTCCAATCGTGAAGATCATGATCTAAAAACCACATATCACAAACAACCACGGAACAAAGGTTGGAAGGGCACGAATCCCCACACGTAAGCTACATTAGACTAAGAAAGCGATAATGTGTACATAGGATAAGCATGGGACTCCCCCACGAGGCACCTCGTTTTTGATTACCGAGTCATGAGCTCGACTCGATCCCCTCAATACTAATTATCATTGGGGAAAGTGACTTGGTCGAGGTAGTTCAAGGATGGAACTTCCCCACCGAAGTAGTGCTTCAACCTATGTCTATTCACCTTGAAGTTAGGACCATCATCTTGAGCTAGCTCGATGGTCCCATACAGAAATACTTGAGTCACGGTGAATGGACCGGACCAACGGGATTTCAATTTACCGGAAAATATTTTCAATCTTGAATTAAAAAGTAAAACTTGATCCCCAATGTTAAAAACCCGGTTTTTAATTTTAGAATCATGCAACTTTTTAGTTTTCTCTTTGTAAATCAATGAATTTTCATAAGCAATATCCCTTAATTCATCCAATTCATTTAATTGCATTTTCCGGTTTTTTCCCGCGGTCTCCATGTCATCATTACAATGCTTTAGGGCCCAATAAGCCTTGTGTTCTAACTCGATAGGCAAATGACAATTCTTTCCATACACAAGCTTATAGGGAGTGCACCCAATGGGTGTCTTATGAGCGGTCCTAAAGGCCCATAAAGCATCGTCTAACTTATCCGACCAAGATTGTCGGTTTTCCCCCACGGATCTCTCCAAGATCCTCTTCAATGCTCGGTTTGAAACCTCGACTTGCCCACTCGTTTGTGGGTGATAAGCCGTAGAAAGACGATGTGTAACCCCATATTTCCTTAGAACCCTTTCAAATTGGTCATTACAAAAATGGGTTCCACGATCGCTTATGATAGCACGAGGGGTTCCAAACCTAGCAAACAAACTTTTCAAGAACTTAACTACCACACGAGCATCATTAGTGGGCAAGGCCTTCGCCTCCACCCACTTAGATAGGTAGTCAACCGCAACAAGGATGTACTTATTACCACGAGATGATGGGAACGGCCCCATAAAGTCTATGCCCCAAACGTCAAAGATCTCACATACTTGAATGATATTTTGTGGCATTTCATCTTTTTGTGAGGTTTTTCCTTGTCGTTGGCATGAATCACAAGACTTCACAAGATCTTGTGCATCTCGGTAAATAGTAGGCCAAAAGAAGCCGGCATCAAACACCTTTTTAGCCGTGAGATTAGCACCGTGGTGACCACCCGTGGGTCCCTCATGGCAAGCTCTAAGGATGTTAGAAGCTTCGGTGCCAAATACACAACGGCGGATGATTTGATCCGCACATGTTCGAAACAAGTAAGGGTCGTTCCAAAAATAGAACTTGACATCACGAAAGAATTTTCGTTTTTCTTGAGTTGTCATACCCTTAATGATGAAGTTACCCGCATGGTAATTTGCAAAATCCGCAAACCATGGGGTAGAAGAATCAAGTTTGGAATTCACTACACCAAGTGTCTCGAGCGGAAATGTTTCGGTGATTTCCTTAGGCTCGTAAATACTTTGGTGAGGATCTTCCAAACGAGAGAGATGATCGGCCGCTAGATTCTCGGCTCCTTTTTTATCAACGATTTTGTGATCAAATTCTTGAAGGAGGAGAATCCAACGAAGTAATCTCGGCTTTGCATCTTGCTTAGCCATGAGATACTTGATAGCCGAATGGTCCGTATACACTATGCATTTCGTCAAGACGAGATAAGGTCGGAATTTCTCAAATGCATACACCACGGCAAGGAACTCCTTTTCCGTTGTAGTGTATTTAAGTTGAGCCTCGGTCATCGTCTTGCTAGCATAGTGTATAGGCAAGAAGTGCTTATCATGACTTTGTCCCAAAACGGCCCCAATGGCGTAATCACTAGCATCACACATTAGCTCAAAGGGGAGGTTCCAATTGGGAGCAACAAGAATGGGAGCTTCGGTAAGTTTCCTCTTAAGGATCTCAAAGGCTCGTACACAATCTTCGTCAAAGATAAAACGTGCTTCTTTTTCAAGAAGATGTGTAATGGGTCGAGAAATCTTCGAGAAATCCTTGATGAATCGTCGATAAAAGCCCGCGTGGCCTAGGAAACTCCTAACTCCCTTGACGGTTTTGGGATGAGGTAATTTGGCGATGACGTCTACCTTAGCTTGATCTACCTCAATCCCCGCTTTCGAGACCTTGTGCCCTAAGACGATTCCACTTTTAACCATAAAATGACACTTTTCCCAATTGAGCACAAGGTTGGTTTCCTCACAACGTTTTAACATTCTCTCAAGGTTCGACAAACACGAAGTAAAGGAATCACCAAACACGGAAAAGTCATCCATGAAGACTTCCATCGTCTTCTCGATCATATCATGAAAAATAGCCATCATGCATCGTTGAAAAGTTCCCGGTGCATTACAAAGTCCGAATGGCATTCTACGATAAGCAAACGTTCCATATGGACACGTAAACGTAGTTTTTTCTTGATCACGAGGATCGATGGGAATTTGGAAGTAACCGGAAAAACCATCTAAAAAGCAATAGAAATCGTTTCCCGCAAGACGCTCCAACATTTGGTCCATGAAGGGCAAGGGAAAATGGTCTTTTCGAGTGGCTTCATTCAACTTACGATAGTCAATGCACACTCTCCATCCGGTCACGAGTCTAGTGGGAATCAACTCGTTGGCATCGTTTGGCACAACGGTCATCCCTCCCTTTTTAGGGACACAATGAATAGGACTCACCCAAGGGCTATCGGAAATAGGGTAAATCATTCCCGCGTCAAGGAGTTTAAGGACCTCCTTTTTGATGACGTCGTGAATTTTGGGGTTCACCCTCCTTTGACTTTGGATTGTTGGCTTGAAATCCTCCTCCATTAAGATTTTGTGTGTACAAAACTTGGGATCGATTCCCTTAATGTCGGATAACTTCCACGCAATCGCCCCTTTGTGATCCTTAAGAACATCGACAAGTGCGGTTTTTTCATCATTCGAAAGTTCCTTCGCAATAATAACCGGCAACTTGTCGTCCTCCTCCAAATAGACATATTCGAGGTGAGGAGGTAAATCTTTCAACACGAGAATAGGTGGTTCCTCAAGTGAAGATTTAGGCTCGATACTCATAACCTCCTCGGGTGGAGGAAATGGGAAATCGTTGAGAAAATCCTTGATAATCGAGAAGTCCTCATAGTTGTCGAGGTCTTCGTCACAAGTACGTGGAACATCGAATTCTTCCAACGTAAAACCACCACCTTCGAAAGGAGTGAAGGTTGGTGTCGAATTATCAAGAATTGGATCTAACATAGTGGGATTGCCACTAGTTTCTTCATCACCAAACCCTAAAACTTCTTGTGAAAATTCCTCGCAAACCACGTCGATCATGTCAACGAGGTTTATGGTAGCAACGGAATAAACATGAGAAAGTTGAGAATTTTGAGTTGCGTTTATAACAAGTTCCTCGTCGTTGAAACGTAAGGTGATCTTTCTAGCATGTACATCGATTAAAGCCATAGACGTATCTAAAAACGAACGACCTAAAATAAGAGGAACTTGAGGATCCGTGGGGATGTCAACAACAATAAAGTCTACGGGATAGTAGAACTTCCCCACTTTCACAAAAACGTCTTCCGCCAAACCACATGCAAGAATCGTGGAATGGTCGGCCAACTCAATAGACATTCGTGAAGGAGTAAGATTAGGAAGATTGAGCGACTTGAAGATTGCAAGTGGCATCAAGTTAATGCTAGCACCAAGATCGGCCAAGGCATAGCATTCTTCCATATCTTGAATTGCACAAGGGATCAAAAATTTACCGGGATCACCGACTTTTTGAGGTATGCGATTAAGATAAACCGACGAACAACTAGACATTTGGTGTAATTTCTCCTTGTTGTTCAACATACTCTTAAAGTTAGCGGCGAATCGAGGCATCATGACCAAAGCATCGGCGAAACTCACATTAAAGTGCAAATAACGAAACATTTTCATAAAAAGCTCAAATTGGTAGTTGTCGCGCTCTTGTCGTTTCTCCTTCCTAAGTCTCGATGGGTAAGGCAAGGGTGGTGCGGGTTGGGGCATAGCCTTTGGAATCTCGGGTTCCAATATGGGTGATGGGTCAACCGTAGGTGTGGCACGAGCGGTACTTTGTGGGATTGAAATATGCTCCTTTTCGACCACCACCTCGGGTTCTTCCTCAATTTCCTCCACCGTTGGAGTAATTGGTTGAGGAGTCGGTTCTTTAAGTGTCTTCCCACTTCGTGTGGTAATCACTTTCATCTCTCCCTTCGGGTTTGAAACGGTGTTACTAGGCAAACTACCCGAAGTAGAGGCTTTGTTTCCCATTACGGCTTCTAAAATTGCATTAAGCTTAGCATCAAAATTATTAAACTTCACATCTTGGCTAGCGGCTTTTTGGTCAATTCTTTGTTCAAGCCTAGCATGACTTTGCTCTATCTTGTTGTTTTGACCTCGAATTTGGTTAGCAAAATCATTTTTCAATTCATTTCTCATGGCTAGATTTTCCTTAATAAAATTAGCTAACTCCTTTGCGTTCTTAGCCGTGTCCCTAGCTTGAGTAGCCATTTGCTCTTGAATGTTTTCCAAAATCTTATCATTTGAAGTAGCGTAATTCAAAAAGTCTATTGGAAGTTCTTTATTATTTTGAAGACCTTGACTCGTGTTTTGAAAATTACGGTTTTGATTTTGATTTTGCAATTGGCCACTACTACTCCCTTGATTCCCATAGTTGTTATTACCCTTATAATTGTTCCTTTGATTGCTTTGGTAACCAACTTGATTGTTTCGATAATTGTTAGCATTTTGATTTGGTGAAAAACCCGGTGGAGTCATTTGATTAGTGCGAGGAACTTGACCGTTTTGGTTATAATTTCCCGCGGCCGCGAAGGCACTCGAAGTGTTACCACCGTTGGTAATGCACTCGGAATAATCGTGAGCTCCACCACAATACATACAAGAAACCTCAACCGCTTTAATCGTAGCGGGAACGGGTTGTTCACCAACTTTAAACTCAACTAACAAGCCTTTCACTATATCAAAAATTTTATTCTCCAAATTAGCCTCGACTTGGCAAGCATCAACGGTGTGTGACAAACTAGGTGACGATGAAGACGAAGCCTTACGAACACTCGACGTGCTACGAGGACTATACACCTTAGACCTATTCTCAATGATTAACAAAGCTTCCTCGACCGTTTTACACAAAAAATTACCACCCGCGACGGCATTAAGATAATCACGCTCATGATCGTTCAAGCCATTGTAAAACGTGTCTATTTGATGCAAGTCGGAAAAACCATGTTGAGGACATTCGTGCAACATTTCCTTAAACCTATTCCAAACCGTTGAAAAACTCTCATTATACTCTTGCGAAAACTTTGAAATCTCGTTTTTCAAGTGCGTAGTCTTAGAGGGCGGAAAAAATTGGTTCACGAATTTTGAAACGAGATCCTTCCACGTCAATATAGAATTTGGTGGCTCTTTCTCTAACCAAATTTTTGCGGGCCCCGCTAAGGAATACGGAAAAAGCATCATCTTAATCGAGTCGTTTGAAACATCCTTAAACTTGCACGTGGCGGTGAGACGATTAAATTGGCGAATGTGGTTATGCGGGTTGTCCTTTTCGTCCCCTCGAAACTTGTTGTTTTGAATCATGGACAACAAACCCGTCTTAACCTCAAAATTCTCCGCAAGGATAGCGGGAATCACAATCGCTTCTCCATAACCCTCGGTGGGTGCTTGAAGCAACTCCATCATAGTTCGATTAGCCATGGGTGCTTCTCTCACTACAATGGGTTCGTCAATAGGAGAGTCCTCACTAGTAGGAGTGAGTGATTTGTTTCTTCGTTTACGAGCACGTCTAGCTTTAGAGCGAGTTTGCATAAACATCACGTACAACGAGAAGGCGAGCAAAGAAGATTCTTTTTGGTGTTTTTACTTTTTCAATTTTTTTGTGGTTTTTGATTTTTTTACTTTTTTTTGGATTTTGGAATGTATTAGTAGACACAAATCTACAAATCTCCTCCTTAATCAAATCTCTTGATTAAAGAAGCCTCAAGGAATGAAAACGATCACGTGAAGTGAACGCCTTCGATGACTTTAGAACGATGGTGGAACACCAAATCGTTCAAGAGGGTTTAATCAAATGAAACCAAGAAAGTATATATGATACTTAGTAATACTTTGGGCGGCAAAACCCTCGATTCACTCTCAAAATCAAATACGCATAAGCAAGCGGAGGAAACGAGGCGGCGCGAAGCACTTAAGAGCCTTTTTCCTTTAGGTCGTGAAATACAACCGCCTTATACCCACCTTATAGTTTGTATTATCAAAATCAAGCTTCACGAAAGTATTTATCTATTTTTGCCTTTTTTCTTTGGTTTGAGATTCGAATACAATGATCGAGTGATGAAATCCCGAATCAAGGTTGTGATTTCTCACGTATTTGGAGTACTTGTAAATTTATTGTTCTACGTATACAATATAGTAATAATATTCACAAAAATTGAAAAACGATAATACGTATTAATAGAGTGCTATTAATACAAATACTTTTATGGCTATATATAAAAACAACAATGGTTCAACCAAAACACAACACGCCTCCCCGGCAGCGGCGCCAAAATGATGTAGTGGTTTTGTACCCTTTAGGAAAAGGATGACAAATAGTGGAAGTATTAAGTGTCGGTTTAGGAAAACCGAGCACTAATGACCCAAATGAAGTCCAAGTTCGTTTCCCAAGGAGGCTAGTGCGTTGTGTTGAGAGTTGATTAATGTTTTTGATTATTAATAAGAAGAAAAGATAAGAGAAAATGACGAAGACGAAAAAAAATAGAAAAATAGGCAAAAACACTACTAGAAAGTTAAGACGTAGAAACGTAAAAACGACAAAATTTAAAATTTTAACCTAAAAATTCCTAAAAATTACTAAAAATCCCAAATAATATTCTAAGAGTTTTCAAAAAAATCCAAACTTGCTAAAACCTTTTAATTAATTAAATGATGACTTTTTTATGCTAATTAAAGCCCTAAAATCACTTTTAATTATTAAAAAGCCCTAAACAAGATTTTATAGTTTGTAAACCTCAAAAATGACCTAATTAAGCTAAAAACTATTTTTAAAAATTTTAAAACCAAATTAAACTATTTTTTATCACTTAAAAACTTATTAAAATGTATTAAATCTTAAATTAATTCTAAAAATTAATTGAGAAGCCGAAAAATTAATTGGAAAGTGAAAAAGTTCCTAATTTAATGTCTAGAATCTAGGAAAAATGAAAAAAGGTTAAAAATAAAACTTTTAATTTTTATGAATAAAATAATATTAAAATAATGCAAAAAATAAAAAGTTTATAAAATAAATTCTAAAAAATTTCTAAAAACCTAAAATATTATAACTAAGAGAAAAATGAAATTTAAAGTTCCTAAAACCTCTTAATTAATTTTATATTAATTTTTTAAAGTCTAAATAAAAACCTAAAATCAAATAAAATTAAAAATTAAAGTTTTTGAAAATCTAACTAGATGTAAACCTCAAGTTAATAAATTAAAACTTAAAAATTATTTTTCCTAAAATTAAAAGTACTGTTTTCTATTTTTAAACTATTTATTAAAAACCGGGTAAAGAAAAATGCATAAAAATTAATAAAATAGCGGGAAAAATATCAAACTGGGCTAGAAAAATCTTAATACTACTAACAATCAATAGAAAATTGAAAAAGAGCAAAATAAATTAACTAATAAGCCCCTATGAGCTTTTCAAGCTACGGCTTAAGTAAATAAGCCCACACTGAAATGTGTGTTATATGTGTAATCCCTTGAGACTTTATCAGTAAAAGTCCCAAGGGCGAGCGGTAGAGTGTGTGTACTTTGGCAGTGGTGGCGCAGGTTCGAGTCCTGGCCACGCCAAAAATTTTTGAAATAATTTTTTTTTTTTTTTTAAACACTTGTTACACAGCAACTCCCACTCACCAAAACACAAACACACATCAGATTTGAGCCTAAAATCCCTCTAATTTGAAGCAAACAGGTCTCAGACCTGGAATTCTTTATCAGACAATCACTACCACCCAAATACTAACACAAATACTATCGAAAAAAGAAACACAATCACCAGTCAATATTTAAGCCTAAATTAAACCTGAAGTAATCAACAAGGACTGAATTTTCTTTCTTTTTATCTGTTCTTGTTTGTGATCCCTTTTTTGGACAGTCAAAACCCCACACCAGCAGTTGGCTTGTGGGGGTGTATTATACTAGCAAAAAGCAGTCAAACAAGCACGCATACAATCTGATTTAAACACTAAAAAGCAGGCAGGGTACAAGTACTTAGCGAATTCAAAGCAAATCTATAATCAACTAGTGAATCAAGCAATAACAATAAACTAAACAGACTTAACACTTACGGATTGCTGTTTAAAAAAAACAGTAAGCACACAAAATTATTAGAACCTAATGCAATCTAACCAATTTAGCAGGCCACGATGTATGATCAATTTAGCAACATAAGCAGACAGATTCTAAGCTTATACGATGCATACACCCTAGAGTAGCACACTGACTTAGCTCAACAACCACCTATAACTGCTAGCAACATACACCTTAGACTCAAAGCTAGCGTAAACTAGCCTATCCGATTACACTCCAAGCAGATTTCAGTTTTACACTAAACCGTTCAAACAAAAGCTTAATTAAAAACACGCCAACTTAAACTGAGTTTTAACAATGCAGCAAGCTAATCATTAAACCCTAAGAGAGCATATTTTATTACCAAATTTAAACGGTTTAAACTAGCATAACAATCCTAAGTAAACTGTTTATACTACTTAACTAAATTCAAACAGTTTATTCTATCCAAAATCAATCCTCAATAAACCAGTATCTTGACAAGCAAATACTCACAAGAACGATTAAGCAGTTAACAAAAATAAATATAAGAAAAAAGAAAGAAAGAAAGAGATGGCGATACCTGCCCTTGTTTGCATCCAACAAGGGCCAGCTAAGCTCCCCTGACCTCGACCAACAACTAGGTGAGGCAGGGGTGTCTTGGACAATAAAATGAGGATGGGGTGGTTCGTTAGGGTTCAACAGCTGAACCGAAGCACCCTGAATGATAAGAAAGCTGCTAAGAAATAAAAAAGAAATTCAAGAATCAAGACCTATGGTCTTGATTCAGTAAGTTCACAATATAAATGAATAAACTCTCTTTTTTTTTATCTTTTCAAGAACACTCAATACTAAAGTTTAATTAAAACTGGTGATAACTTAAAACCAAAAATTTTGAAAACACTTTACTCACTTACTGATTAACTTAAACAAAAAAACTTCACAACTTGAATTTAAAACAATCAACTTAAAACATAAACTTAAAATGGAACTCGGATGTATATTAAAAACTGCAAACTTTCATTCATAAAAAGGGGTTTTTACATAAAAATCCGAGACAAGGGAAAAAATGGGATACCACAAGTTGGTCCTCATTTATAGACCCCCTCAGATCATTCTAGAATCGAAAATAAAAGAAAACCCTAATTGATTAAATTCCAGAAATACCCTTGGTAAAGATGCGGATCATTTCAGCATATCCCCTTTTTTGAATTGTTCAACATCTTCCATGTGATTGCTGAGCTGTGATGGATTGCTCTTGTGCGTTGGATTTGTTGTGGGAGTTAAGCAACCTTCCTAGACCCTTGATCTTCTGCCAAACTTTGTCTTGTTCTTCACATGGGGATAACGTGAGCTGGTGGGGGGACCAAATGGGGATGCGGACAAATTCTGGGTGAGGGGTTTAGACAGGTGTGGGGTAAATTAAACATAATCATGGGTAATTTGAATTTACCCTATGATTGTTTGATTTGGGGATTAGGGTTTTTGGGGAGAGTTTGTGTTTTGATCTTTTTAGTTTTTAGGGCAAATGTGTTTAAGGGGAGAAAGAACACGTTTAATATTAAACGTTTTATTAACTTAATGGGTCAACCGGGTTGGGGTATGGGTATTGGGTAAACGGGTTTTTGAGTTGGGTTATGGTGACGTGTCAGTGGAGGATTGGCTGGTGGAGTTTGTTTGTCTTGGCAGGAATGCCCCCCAAAGTTCCATTTACTTGCTATATTCCTCAAAACAGCTTAAAAGTCTTTTTCCTTTGTTTTTAACTTTCAGCATTTGTCAAAATTGGCACATGGCATTTCCAAATTTATAACAAGGACTATTTATGCAATTTTGACAATTTCCAAGGGCTTTTCTTGCACATGTCTTCAAACTTCAAGGTTTTGACTTGTTGGTTGACTTCTTGGAGGACCATTATTGACAATTTAGATTTGTTGAGGGACTAAATTTGCCAATTCTTCAAAGTTAAGGGTCCTTTTTGTAATTTTGACAAACTTTAGAGACCAAACTTGTAATTATGAAGATACAAGGGTATAAAGTGTCAATTCTTCAAACTTGGAGGACCAATCTTCAATATTCTTCAAATCTTCTAGGGTTTTCTTTGGAAAATTCCTCACTAGGGCTTGGTTCATCGTGCGGCTTCGTTTCCCGTGTTCGTTTTTGCGTGATTCTTGTGATCTTTTGTCATTTTCTCAATATCCGTACCTAAAATACACAAGCAACCAACACAAGCATATATTTGGGTATTTTGATGATATTTAATGCATTTTAAGCCCTAATTGGACGATGAGACTATGTATAAAAGCAGTCTCATCATTGATCCTCAAAAACAGGATCACCATTCATGTAAGGCATATTAGAGAAGCCCATAGTATTTTTGTAGTTATAGGAATTATAATTTTGACAATGATCAGAAAAAACTGTGCTTGAATAGCCATACTTAGATGAAACAATAACACAAAAAGAAGCAATCTTTGACTGTGTGGCAATTAATGGGTAGGTTTAAAAGGCTATGATAGAGGTAGAAGAGTCATGCTCTTTTTATAAATTTGTATGTTTGTAACATCAGAACAGAAGCATGACTTTTTTTCTCTCTCTAACGTGTAACCAATGCAAACCGACACATCCATTAAACATCTAACGTGTACCGATACATACCGACTCATCCATTGAACTTTAACGTGTAACCAATACATACCAAGTCATCCATTAAACATCTAACGTATAACCAATACATAACGGCTCTTCCATTGAACATATAACGTGTAACCAATACATACCGACTCATCCATTGAACATCTAACGTGTAACCAATACATATCGACTCATCAATTGAACATCTAACGTGTAACCAATACATCATCCATTGAATATATAACGTGTAACCAATAAATACCGACTCATCCATTAAACATCTAACGTGTAACCAATACATACCGACTCATCCATTGAACATCTAACGTGTAACCAATACAAACCGACTCGTCCATTGAACATATAACGTGTAACCAATATATACCGACTCATCCATTGAACATATAACGTGTACCAATACATACCGACTCATCCATTAAACACCGACTCATCCATTGAACATATAAATAATAATTATACTTAAGTAAGTAAAAACACAAATAACAATTTTATAATTTTTCATAATAAGCAAAAAAATAATTAATTATCTTTGACAGAAAGTTTCCCCGGCGACATGTCGCCTGGGAAACTATTCGCGAGAAAATATTGGCGGGAAAATGTTAACCATTTCCCTCGCTTTTTTAGCATAAAAGGAGAACCACACACACTCCTTATCATCACAACCACCAGCAGATCACACACTTATCATCACAAACACATTGTTATTACGAAAATGTTGAAGCATGAAGCTTTTCCGTGTAGGTGTGGACATGGAGATGTAGTTCTTCGACAATCGTGGCAACGTAATTCCCTTGGTAGACAGTACTATGCTTGTCCACGTTCACAGATGGAACCTCTAGTTTCATATAGATGCGAACTTTTTTATGGAAAGACGAACGAGTCAGACTACTTGTCAATTCTCTTGGAGGTTCAACGAGCTTTTATCCTCCAAGCTCTTCTTCAAGACCTTCAACGAGCTTTACTCCTCCAAGCTCTTCTTCTAGACCTTCAAGGACTCCAAATTCTTCTCCAAGATCTTCAACTTGTGCAAAATGTGTGCACTTGAATGAAAAAATAAAGGTACTTGAGAGTACAGTAGAGTTGTACCGCCATGCCGATAGGCACACAGTGGATTCAGCTGCACTACTTCACGACCTTTACGATGACATGGGGAACATTAGTTTGAACTAGTTTGTGATGTGTTTTTTTCGTGTTTATGAGTCTAATATCGTTGTAATATTCATGTTTAATTAAGCGTGTGTTTAAGTATCCGTGACGAATAAAATCATGTTTAGGCGTGTCTGTCTGTAAGTCTCCCATGTGTTTACACAAAGGGTTTTATGTAATATTTGGAATAAATAAATATTAGTTTAACAAATGTCTCATTTTTTATTATATAAACGTCGTGAAAATAAAATGACATCGGATCGATAGTTAAAACAATAATTATATATGGAATAAATAATTATATAGTTTTTTTATTAAATAATTATTATATCTTAAGTAAATAAATAAAAAATTTAGTTTATAATTTTTCATAATAAGCAAAAAAAACAATTAACAATCTTTGACAGAAAGTTTCCCCGGCGACATGTCGCCGGGGAAACATTAGTGATTTGGCGGGTAAAAGCCCGCCACTGTTTTCTGCTAAAGTTTAATATTAATTACGCCTGGTCGAATATTCCCCGGCGCCTTATGTCGTCGGGGATAACTTTGTCAGGTTATTATCAAAGAAAGATTCAGGTTAATTACGCATGGTCAATGATTCCCCGGCGACATGTTGTCGGGGATAACTTGGAGGGAGAATATCTCGCTTTTTCTTTTGGCATATCATATTGGTCAAAGTTGGACGATGATTCCCCGGCGACATGTCGCCAGGGATACGGTGGTCAAACTTTGACAAAAATTTCTTTTTGATTTTTTGCCACGTCAGCAAAGTCGCCAAGGATTAGGGGTTTTCCCCGGCGACATTTTGTCGTCGGGGAAACACCGGTCACCTGATCCCAACTTTCTTGTAGTGAAAGTTAATTCATAATTTTTTTAGGTGTTTATATTGTTAGTCTATGAAGAAAACACATGAATAGGTATTTTATTATTGATGTGTATTTATATACATACATAGAACATTTTAGAAACCCTAATCTTACAAGTCGGGCTGGGGCCATTTTATTGTTTAATACTCTCCCGCAGTCTGAGCGGCGAAATTGCGAAAGCTCGAACTGGAAAGGTAAACTAGGAAAGAAAAACAAAACATAATAAAAACATATCGTAGAAGCGAATTTGTATAAGCAGCAGTTTTTTAGAAGCAACGGATCTTTAGAAGCAGCTGATCTTTAGAAGCAAAGAAAAAAAACTAATAAATAAACAAAACGCGGCACACTTAAGGTATATCTATCTGTCAACGATGACAGATATATTTTTACCATAATATTTTAGCTTTCAGTCTTAACTTTTATTGTAACAAAGAAGCTTGGTTGTTTCTTCCTGTCTAAAGGGTCCGCACACATCCGTATGAATGAGTCCCAAAAGTTTTTTAGCTCTTTCGACCACATGTGTGAAAGGCTTATGTGCCATATTCCTATACACAAAAGACTTGTGTTTGTCATTGAAAGAGTCAACGTTAATGAGATTCAAAATTCCATCACTTAAAGCTTCTCGATGCGTTTCTTGTTTGCATTACCAAGGCAACAGTGTCATAGTTTGGTCGAGTCGAACATCGCACGTTTGGTTCTTTTCCTGCTAACATTGTATATAGAACTATTAAGATTAAGACCTTGCATATCAATTTAAAATGCCATTACGCTGTATTGCATTAAAATAAAATATGATGTCTTTGTAAACAGAAATAAAATTATTTAAAATAACATGACTAAAATCGTCTTCCATTAATCTAGAAAATAAAACAAGACCTCTGGTAATAGAAGGCGCAAAATGACATATATTCAAAGTAATAACAAGTCCATTAGGAAGTGCCAAATTATATTGACCAATCGCCTTGACGTTTGCACGCATGCCATTTCCCACGTAGAAGCTCAAAGCTCCTTGCTTCAATTTCCTGCTATCTCTAAGTCCCTGCTATGTATTACAAATATGAGTTCCACAACCCGTATCATATACCATCGACTTAATATTAGACATAGCATAATGTTCTATAATGAAGATACTTGAAGTACTAGCTTTGCTAGCATTCTTGCATTTCTTCACCTCAGCGAGATACTTCGGGCAGTTCCTTTTCCAATGTCCTACCTCTTTGCAGTGGTGACACTCGGAGTCCTTTGCCGGATTATCTTTCTTCGATGGTGGAGGTGCACGAGAGGCAGTCGTGGAGAAACCTATGGCAATTTTTGCTACATGAGTGGTTTTAGGAAATGGCATTCCAGCTCAGCAAGTTTTGGTTCAATGGAATGGAAGATCACCGAAAGAAGCAATTGGGAGTGGTTATCGGAGTTTCAGTCTACTTATCCAATTTACTACCTTGTGGACAAAGTGACTTCTGAAGGAGATGAGAATGTTACGATCGAGCCTATCAAGGATTTCTGTCCCAAGAGGGCCGCAACCAAGCCCGTATGGCATAAGGATTATGTCATATAATCTGTCTAGTTCTCCACCATAGTTCTCTCGTTTGTTCTTCACTTTGTTGTCCAAATTTTATGTTTTATTTTATGTCACTGATTGTGTTAAGTTAAGAAACTATTCTATTTTAGCCTTAATAGGAATGTATTGTGTTTGGCTTGTCCTCTAAGCTAGGTTATTTGGTATTATATAACCCGAATGGATCATTTGTATAAAAAAATCTCCCTCTCTCTCTCTCTAAAACCTTCTTATGGAGCTACCACCCGCTAAAAGTGGTGCCCTATCCCGATATCCTCAAGGGTCGTATCATAGAGCTTTTGATATGCGAGAGCTTCCAAGCCTGTTCATGTTAATTGTTTAGAGTTGCATCACTTTTATATTTGTATATCATGTATGGTCATTGTACAATGTGTTTTTGATATAGTACGTGGTAGTTCAGTTTTGATTTCCGTTTAAATGCGACATAAAGGGAACATAATAGACACCTTAAACTTGCAAATATATATGATTGATTATCACTTCATGATCAACAATGTGCAATTTTTCAATTTTGGGCGCCAATCAAGAAAAGTGTTTATGCTCACCACAGCATAGTAGCCGATTGTATTTACAGGATAGACAAAGGACTTAATGTATACCATTTAAAGAACTCCATTTGGAGACTCATCACATTAGCGTAAAAATTTGAAGACTAAAATGCTTAACGCAATACACATTAGATTGATCACCTCAGTTTTATCATTTTGAGAAATTAAAAAGTTTGAAAAGCCCAGGAAAAGCGTGAACCAACCCCTCCTAACATATCCTCTTGCAAGAGGCAATGTGTTGCTTACCTTTTTGACAAGCAACACATGTAAGGTCATTTTAAAAAGACTTGGAAGGTAGACCTCTTACGATATTTCCCTTTACAAGTTTATTTAGATTTTTAATATTTATATGACCTAACCTCCTATGCCATAAGTTAGACTCATCAACTGAAGCTTTAGCCAATAAACAAGTAATACCACATGTTGGAACAATAGTATGGAGATTGAAAGTGTACATGTTCTCCTGCCTTGGTACTTTGAGCAATATTTGAGACTCTTTGGGCATCTCAAAGTCTGGAGAGACCACCATGCAATATGTATCAGTGAACAACACCTTGTTCTTTTTATCACACATTAAAAGGTTGAATTCATTCAACTCCTTCACAAAGAACACTTCTTCAAACTACAACTTCCTTGTGTGAATCTTTCCTTTGCTAGTAATTTTGTCTTTACTACCTCCAAAGGCTACTGGACCACCTTTAAATTCTTCAAATTCAGCAAGATAGTCTTTATTCCTTGTCATGTGCCCTGAGCATCCACTATCCATAATACCTTTATCTTTCAATTCACTAGCTAGATGATCCTGCACATATGGAAAACAAATTAGTTTTCAACAGGGACCCAAGCCACATTAGGCGATCTGGTGGGGCCAACATACTTAAATGTCTGATAAATGGTTTGGCCTATGAGGCTACATGTGCTCATATACTTCAGGGTTATTGTAGGACAATCATAAATTTAAGGAGAGGTCATGTCTTTGGCCTTTCTCTAAACAGACACATGTACCACTTTTGTATTGGCGGTACTTCGAGCAGCACTTGATTTTTACCTTTTTGGTACCCATATTTGCACTGGTCTTGCTTTATGTGCATAGAATTTCCTTTATACATCTTAGTAATGTCAAATAAGTTCTTTAATGGAGTGTGGGACTTGGGAAACTTTGTATATGGAAGTAGACATTTGTGTTGGTACATCTGAATTATCACTTTGCTGTTCGAAAATGATAGAGCAGCTGTACTGAATTATTACTTGGCAGTTCAGTTAAAGCCTAAAGTTTAGGTCATTACATCTGATGCAATATATAGAGCAACTTCTTTATGGCGTTTTAACAGTTTCAGAGAAACTAAAGGAACCTCCATAGCGAAACTGAGTATGAGCCGAATGAGGTGAAACCTGACAGATGTTGATATTCAAGGAACCTCCATAGGCTGCAGCTAAAATCGGAGCCAATAAATGAACGGGCGCAGGAGCTGGAACCGGAGGCGCGCCTGCTGCAACTGGTAGTGGATTATATAGCCTTGTGGTAGATATGCCTCCTCATCAACAGGGTAGTTCTGCTCATATCACGATGGAGACGAATAGGACGGCTGAGTATCGAAACCAAAACGTGATTACCTGCGATATACAGGGGTTGGGTTCAGAGGATTTCAAGTAACCCGATATAGTTTCACTTCTATAGTCTTGTATTAGTCCTTTGATTAATCATCCACATTTGCCCAAATCCAAACCAACCCAGGGGCGGAGCCATACACATAATAGGGGGCAACTGCCCCCAACAAATTCTTGAAAAATTACATTTTTAATGTTAATTTTCGGACTTTAATTGTGGTGCCCTCAACTAAAAAATGAGATTGCCCTCAATGGGATTGGAGAAAAAGAAAAAAAAGAACTGGTTTGGTTTCATGATTTTACATTGACTTGTAGATGATGAAGATGATGAGGTTGAATGTCTCGAGATATGTGAGTATGAGATAGTATCAAACACTTATTGTATATTTGTATAGCACATCACCCTACCTGCCAAAATTAGATGAGCCCTTAAGTGGGCTAATTTTGGTCCCTTAGACCCATTGTCTACAATATACACAAATAACAGAGGTATAGTGTTGCACTTTCGATGGTCACATAGTGACAAACATCTGTAGAAATATACTTTTGAATTTGATGTTGCTAAACTTGACAAAATTTTGCTTCATAAATCATAATATTAAAAATAAATGCATACATATATAATATATAATTTCATGTGAATGTGATACTACATAAATACAAATATCTTATGTTTTGTTAACTAAATAAATAAAAAATACTTACCAACGACAAATGCTCAGGTAAAATTTATAAATTAATCGGTTAAAAAGTCGAAAATTATGGTTACCAAAAAAATGTCCAGTCAAATAAAATACATGCATCGACGGCAAATAAATCCGCCGCAGCGCGCGGATACTATCCTACTGGTTATCAAACACATTTATATTATCAAATAGTAAATAAATGCATAATCCATTTACAAAATGATACATGCCCATTGTAGCCCAATATATCCATAACTTTAAACAATTTTTTGTATTACTTTATGTATAATTTTTTTAAGTATCTTTGGACTTTTTGTTTTTGCTTAAAATTCGTAATGTTTTGCTTCAGTTTCTTCCTCAAGGTAATACTTGAGGTGCTTGCCTAATAATGCGTTGTTTTTTGTCTAGTTTTGTTGCTCATTAGATAGTTCAAACACGTTTTGTTGAAGTTTTCTTTAAGTAATTTCGTATTGTTAAATTTTTTTTTTTGCCCCCAGCGACTTAAATTCTTGGCTCCGCCACTGAACCAACCTGGCATTTAGTTGTACCTAAATCCATTTAAAGCTCATTACAAAGACGAACTTCATTGGGGCTAGAGGGGCACCCCCAAAATTTTGGCCTATTAAAAATTAGTTAATTTTTAATGGTCATGGTTTGAGTTCTCGCAATCTCGATCGGTTGGCACAGTTGAGGTAGTTACAGACAGTTTCTCGACGTAAATAAATAATTACTACTATAATATGTAAACTTTGACTTCGTCCCCCCAACAAAAACGTTTGAGTTCCGTTCCCGCTCATTACAAATTAAAGTTTATTCATAATTTTTGGGGTGTTTATATTGTTAGTCTATGAAGAAATCCTATGAATAGGTATTTTATTATTGCGGGAGATTGTTCGGCTTATACGTGGGCTTACGAGCTTATTTGATTTGGCTTGTGTTTTCAGGAGCCTCAACTTTTCCGCTTTATTTTGAGATGTATGGGCTTGTATAAGTTTATTACAATATAGTATCATAATAGGATTTATATAAGCTCATAAGTCTTAGAATAAGCCAAAAAATTGAGACTTATGTATAAGGCGAAATCGAATAAACTCATGAGCCCAGATATAAACCGCAACAAACACCCCTTAGCTGGTTGGGCTCCTTTATTTCCCCGTGGCCCATGCTAATAACTTAGAATCCAAATGTAATATTAATCAGGCCCACAAGTTTTATTAAATATAGAAAGCCCAACAAACCCATCTAATTATGATATTATCTCTTTAATGTGTCTTAAATTTAATCATACCATAATATTTAAGTTAATTGCAAAAATCGTCCTTATGATATGTTCAAATTGTAAGTTTAGTCCTTACTTTTCCGAAAGTGCATGTGTTGTCTTTGTGAAAGATTAGTGATGCAAAATATTGTCTTTTCCCAAAATTGAAACGACTAAAATACCCTAATGTAAAATAACATACTTGCACCTAAAACGAAGGCAATTTAGTCATCTCGTTTTGTTGATGCATATTTGATCATTTTGTTTTTGTAAAATCTTATTCGACGATGCAAGTAACTAACATGATTTATGTATATGTCAATATTGTAGGGCAAAAAGACGAAGAGGCTCCAAAATGGTGTGACCGTTGCGGACGACATACTCTCTTAAGACTTTTACGATACTACTATATATTATCCGATCGATACTTTTGGTTTTTAGCATTGTACATTTGTACTTGTTTTATCGGTGTATACTTTTAGCTGAAGTTTTTAGTTTTACTTTGAAACATGGTTGTTAAAAGAATGAGACTAAATATCTACCAAAAGCAATAAGAATTTAAGATCGGTAAATAACATAAATTATTAATTAATTAAGTAATGACAAAAATCTTATTATGTCAAGAAAAAATGAAAGGGAAATAATTTATTATTATAGTTTACTTAAGCTTTTTTTAGTTGTTTACAACTGCTGCCGGAAGGAATATTTAATTTTTCACATAATAAAGAAAAAATATTTGTGAGGATTTAATATGTTTAAAAATCAATTTTTTAATTAATAATATTTGTTTAAAATTAGAGATCTTTTATAATTTTTAAAATAATAAAAATAATTATTTTTGATATTGGCAAAAAAAAATGAAAAATTGATGAAGGAATTCGATAAGAAAAATATGACATAAAAATATACTAATCAAATTTATGAGAAATAAAAAACTTAAATGTGAAGTAATTAACAAAATTTTAGGGAGTTATGTTTTAAATAAATTAGACACGTCTAATGAAATTTATAACTTTTATTTTTTAATAAATATAAAAAATTAACCAATATCTCTTAAACTTTTTATCCTTTAAGCTTTATATCATAAACATACAACCTATATAAAGTACATTTAAATAATATTAGTTTAATATTGCTCTCCCGTCTTAAAACTATTGTTTTTTTAACAAAAAACACACCGTTTAATAAAATCACATTTATTATTGTTTTATTTTTCTTATTTTTTTATAAAATAATAATTTTATTATTAATTAATTAAATTCTTTTTTAAATATATAAATATTTATTGCATCTAGGGGTGTGCACGGTTCGGTTTGGGTCGGTTTTTGGCTAAAACCAAAATCGAACCGACATATTCGGTTTTTTAAAAACTAAAAACCAAAACAATTCGGTTTTGGGCGGTTCGGGTTTTTCGGTTTGTAATCGGTTTCGGTTTGGTTTTTCGGTTTTAAAACCGTTTATATTCGAGTACGTCCGGTTTAAATTAAAAAAACTTGTTTTGCGTGAAAAAAATATTTTTTTCTTTATATTCAGTGTAAGCCTAATAATATTTATCTCAAATTTTTAATTTATAATTACACACATATTAATAAGATAAACACACATGCAAGTAAATATGCATACAAACTATTATTGTCATATGTAATGATATATTGTCAAGTAAGCATAAATATATATCAAACACGCGTATAAACAATAAAATAAATATATTACTCATATTTCCCTAAAAAATGAATATTAATTTATAATTTTGATATATTATTTATTTATTTATATTATGTTATAGTATATTATTTTTATATTTTTTGATATAATATATTGGTTCGGTTCGGTTCGGTTTTTAAGGTTCGGTTTTTGGATGAAAACCGAAACCGAACCAAAAATTTTCGGTTTTTGAAAACGTAAAAACCGAACCATCGGTTTTTATATTCGGTCGGTTTTTCTGGTTTGATTTTTTCGGTTTTTCAGTTCGGTTTCGGTTTTTCTGTTTTTTTTCTCACCCCTAGTTAAACATACTCTAGATTTTAAAAAAAAAAAAAAAGTCTAGAAGATAATATACTTTATTTAAGACGAGATATGCGCCTATATATAAACGTTCCATTTGCATCGTGGGTGCACCATAAATGAAAATTAACCGAATATAGACGTTTTACTATGGGTAAAAGGGGTTTCTTCCCTCTCCCTTAAAAAAAAGTTAAAAATTAAAAAAATTAAAAATAAAAAAAATGTTTCTTTCCACCAAGTATAGATCTCATCTACCGAAATCTGAATCGAATCAAATTCGAACTAGTAAACCGAATATAAAATCCAGGTTTTAGGTCATAACCGAAGAAATTTGAACACAAATTTAATTTCGGGTTAAATATAGTTTGACACTCAGAACCGAAAATCAAATTTATTCAAAAATAAATTTCATGTATTTATATGTATGAAATGATCGCTTAAATTTAATTACAACATAACTTGAAATAATTTTTTTATGTTAAATATCATTATAATTATGTATTTTTTAAATATATATAACGAAATTTGAAGTATTCGGATCAATCCAAATTTAAATTTGATTTTCGGTTCGCTTAAGTTGAATTTTAGTTTGGCTCGATTCGACTTTCAACTGGACTAAAAAAAACTTACCGAATAGTCGAAATCGAATGGACCGAACAATCCTACCCCAAGCATGCTTTGTCGATGACTTTTTAACAGGCCAATAATTTTATCAAAACCTACAACTTAATAAAGAAAGTATTCTCTCATCACTCGCCCCGCACTTAGTAAAAAAAAAAAAAAAACCGATGTTAAGAGAGGCTCATCATACTTAAGATAAAAAGTCATAATGATGGAGGAGACTTAATGTAAAAAATAATAGAAAAATTGTTTGTAATGCATATAAATAATAAATGAAATAGATTGATTAGAAGAGGGTTAACAACTTAACACCCACTAATCTTCTACTAGCTCCTATAACTTATGATAATCTATTATGAAAATTTTCAATTGCATTTCAATCAAACATTCGTTAAACCGAAGGAAAACACTATATGTTCTCATCATCATGCTTTTTTGGTTGATTCGAAAGTATCAAAATAATATGATTTTGGGAAAATTCTCAGAAGAGTTGCTCAAATCGAAATTTTGAAAAAAGTCCAAAAACATTGTCAGTCTTATAAGGGTCTATTTTTTGGGGCACAAGGGCAATCGGTGCAGAGTGCGCCACGTGTCGCAAAAATAAGACAACTCTGACAGATTGCCCCAGAAGAAAGACAATATGTCAGAGTTGCCCTATTTTTGTGACACATGGCGCACTTTGAAACCGATTGACCCAATGCCTCCAAATATTAGACCTTTATGAGAAAACCATGTTCCATAGTCTAAAATGAAAATTGCTCAAATTTTTAAGTACTTTTTTGATAATTAACTCTAAAATCTTTAAGTTGTGAAGATGAAAAAGATAACATCTTTGAAGATGAACATGGTTGGTTAGTTTATAGACCAACCAGGACTTACCAATTAGCATAGTGGCAAGTTGCTTTGAATATCATTAGTTGTGTGAGTAAAAAAAAAGTAAGAAACAACATCGTAGTCACAAGAAATAACAATAATAATATTACCACCATTCGCCGTATTGAACCACCAACCATAAATCTTTTATCAAAATGATGGTCCGGATAGTAAATATGCTTAAAAAGTCACACATAATGAAACATTTAGTTTTGAAGCCGCCAACAACACTACATCAAGATGCAAGTATAAGTGACAGAATTATCCGAAACCGAATGATGTCTACGTCGAATCCCGGACCCAAAAAACGCTAAAGATACTAGCGTCGATAACGATTGAAGGGTTGAAATGCTATTTATCTGATGATCCGCTTGGTTTAAGAAAGTATATGTCGCAATATCATCTGGAAGCGTTTGTCATAGACCAGAAGTATGTTTTGGAGTTAATTGTACAATCTGATCTTAATATAAGTGTGAATGACTTGAAATCATTTGCTGAAGTGATGCCGGATAAGTTAATTTAATTATCTTCTTTTAATTAATTTGCGCATGATATATAATAATTTTTAACACTTCTATGTATAGCGTTAGTTATGTGTTTTTCCCGTAAATTATAAAAGGAAAAATCATTTAAAAATGTAGTAAACTAACCACTTTTTATGGTTGTGTGTATTAAACTATTTTTTTTCTCATTGTTTGTATTAAACTTTAAAATTCGTATCATTGTGTGTATTTTGTGACCAATTTACCCCTACGTTTTTTAAAATTTAAAGGGCAAATTAGTAATTTTACAACGAAGAATCGTCTCAAAATACACATAATGATCGAAATTAAAAAGTTTAATACACACAATAAGAAAAAAATAATTTACTACCCACAATCATAAAAAGTGGTAAGTTTACCAAATTTTTGAGTGATTTTCTCATTATAAAAATATATAATTAGTTAATGCCTCAATTAGCCAATTAATTTTAAAGAATCAAAGTTTTGGGCTTTTTTGTTTCGAATTTTCTTTTTTAAGCTTACGAATTGTAAAAATTTAAATCGAAATATCTTATGTGTCTAAATCTAAACTCAAATGGCGTTTTACTTCTTAATTTCGGATATTCGAAATTTCGGATAAAAATTAAGACACCCGAATGCACAAAATTTTAAAACAAGTGACGTTTACGTGAAACATGATTTTTTCAATAATCCGGAATTTCAGATAAAAGTTTTATATTATCATGATATATTTGGGTACAACAATAGTCAAAATAAATTATTTAAACAAATTCAAAAATCACACGGTAAATGTAACACCCCATTTGGATAAATGGAATGTCACAGGATAATTATGGCGTATGTTTAGCTCTTTAGCCTACGATGCTCGTATGTTTAGCTCTTTTGAATGTTCAGTAATCTATCTATTTATTTTTTATCTAATAACTAAGCATCTTGTGTTGACAAGTGGAAGAGCAGAATTTTGTTGTCTTGCTAAAAGAGTGTATCATTAGAACACTAAAAGAGTATATCAAGTTAAATATTCTCTGTTACATTTGGCTATCTAAGTAGTCTTATAAATTGATTACCGACAGTGACAATCAGTTTACTCTACTCATGTTTAGCGAAACTGAGTATGAGCCGAATGAGGTGAAACTTAACAGATGTTGATATTCAAGGAACCTCCATAGGTTGTAGCTGAAATCGGAGCCAATAAATGAACGGGCGCAGGAGCTGGAACCGGAGGCGCACCTGCTGCAACTGGTTGTGGATTATATAGCCTTGTGGTAGATATGCCTCCTCATCAACAGGGTGCTCTTGCCCTATTTTGGCTCCCACTAGTTCCTGGTCCCTCCAGCTTCCGGTTATACGTTATAGGTTCAACCGATGAGTCGATATGTTACGGTTATACGTTATAGGTTCAACCGATGAGTCCATATGTTAGGGTTATACGTTATAGGTTCAACCGATGATTCCATATGTTACGGTTATACGTTATAGGTTCAATCGATGAGTCCATATGTTACGGTTATATGTTATAGGTTCAACCGATGAGTCGATATGTTACGGTTATAACAGGGTAGTTCTGCTCATATCACGATGGAGACGAATAGGACGGCTGAGTATCGCAACCAAAAAGTGATTACCTGTGATATACAGGGGTTGGGTTTAGAGGATTTCAAGTATAAACCATTTGCGATATAGTTTCACTTCTATAGTCTTGTATTAGTCTTTTGATTAATCATCCACATTTGCCCAACTCCAAACCAACCTGGCATTTAGTTGTACCTAAATCCATTTAAAGCTCGTTACAAATTAAAGTTAATTCATAATTTCTGGGGTGTTTATATTGTTAGTCTATCAAGAAACCCCGTGAATTAATAGGTATTTTATTATTGATGTGTATTTATATACATAGAACGTTTTAGAAACCCTAATCCCATAAGTCGGGTTGGAGCCATTTTATTGTTTAATACTCTCTCGCAGTTCGAGCGGCGAAATCGCGAAATCTCGAATTGGAGAGGTAAACTAGAAAAGAAAAACAAAACATAATAAAAACATATCGTAGAAGTGAATCTATATAAGCAGCGGATCTTTAGAAGCAACGGATCTTTAGAAGCAAAGAAAAAAAACTAATAACTAAACAAAACGCGGCAGACTCAAGGTATATTTATCTGTCAACGATGACAGATAGATTTTTACCATAATATTTTAGCTTTCAGTCTTTACTTTTATTGTAACAAAGAAGCTTGGTTGTTTCTTCCTGTCGAAAGGGTCCGCACACATCTGTATGAATGAGTCCCAAAAGTTCTTTACCTCTTTCGATCACATGTGTAAAAAAGTTCTTTAGCTCTTTCGACCACATGTGTGAAAGGCTTACGCGCCATCTTCCTATACAAACAAGACTTGCATTTGTCATTGAAATAGTCAACGTCGATGAGATTCAAAATTCCATCACGTTGAAGCTTCTCGATGCGTTTCTTGTTTGCATTACCAAGGCGACAGTGCCATAGATTGGTCGAGTCCAACATCGCACGTTTGGCTCTTTTCCTGCTAACATTGTATATAGAACTATTAAGATTAAGACCTTGCATATAAATTTAAAAAAATGTCATTACGCGGTATTGCATTAAAATAAAATATGATGTCTTTGTAAACAGAAAATAACATTATTTAAAATAATATGACTAAAACCGTCTTCCATTAATCTAGAAAATAAAACAAGAAATCTAGTAATAGAAGGCGCAAAATGACAATTATTCAAAGTAATAACTAGTACATTAGGAAGTGCCAAATCATATTGACCAATCGCCTTGATGTTTGCACGCATGCCATTTCCCACGTACAAGCTCAAAGCACCTTGCTTCAATTTCCTGCTATCTCTAAGTCCCTGCGATGTATTACAAATATGAGTTCCACAACCCGTATCATATACCATCGACTTATTATTAGACATAGCATAATGTTCTATAATGAAGATACCTGAAGTACTAGCTTCGCTAGCATTCTTGCATTTCTTCACCTCAGCGAGATACTTCGAGCAGTTCCTTTTCCAGTGTCCTACCTCTTTGCAGTGGTGACACTCGAAGTCCTTTGCCGGATTATCTTTCTTCGTTGGTGGAGGTGCACGAGAGGCAGCCGTGGAGCAACTGTCGGGGATACTTTTGCTTTTGTCGTCAAGCCAAAAACGCGCGTGATTATAAATTTTGGGGAGAAAGGTGACAAAGTTTCCCCGATAACATGTCGTCAGGGATTCCACTGACTTGTCAACGCATATTTACGTACCTAACTACTTTTGTCGTTTCTCTTAAACCTTCCTCGGTGACATGTCGCCAGGGATTCTTTCAGAGTGTCGTCGGGGATACGTATTGTCAAAATAAAAATTATTATTGTTTATATATTATTATAATTAGTTATAAAATTATTATTATTATTATTATTATTTATAAAATAATAATATCATCCCGGTCAGTTTAATTTCTCAATTGATTCCGGTCTAGTCGGTTTAGTTTCTCGATTTATTCCAGATCGGTAACCATTGAACATCTAACGTGTAACCAGTGCATGCCGACTCATCCATTGAACATGTAACATGTAACCATAACCTACCGACTCATCCATTGAACATGTAACGTGTAACCATAGCCTACCGACTCATCCATTGAAAATGTAAAGTGTAACCATAACCTAGCGACTCATCCATTGAACATGTAATGTGTAACCATGACCTACCGACTCTTCCATTGAACATGTAACATGTAACCATGACCTACTGACTCATCCCATTTTGAAACCCAAACATCCCATTTCTTCCTGAATTTGATGAAGACACAACACATGATGAAACAAGATTATCTTCATAACTCATGATCCTTTGATCTTGTTGTTGATCCTCAAAAATAGGAGCACCATTCATGTAAGGCATATTAGAGAAGCCCATAGTATTGTTGTAGTTATAGGAATTATAATTCTGACAATGATCAGAAAAAACTATGCTTGAACATCCATACTTAGATGAAACAATAACACAAAAAGAAGTAATCTTTGACTGTGTGGTAATTAATGGGTAGGTTTAAAAAGTTATGATGGAGGTAGAAGAGTCATGCTCTTTTTATAAATTTGTATCAGAACAGAAGCATAACTTTTTTTCTCTCTCTAACGTGTAACCAATGCAAACTGACTCATCCATTAAACATCTAACGTGTAACCAATACATACCGACTCATCCATTCTACATCTAACGTGTAACCAATACATACCGAGTCACCTCTCATTAAACTATATTAGAAAGCGATAATATTTACAAGGATAAGCATGAGATTCCCCCATGAGGCACCTCGTTTTTTATAATCAAGTCAAGAGCTCGACTCGAATCCCCATAAATGTGATCATTTAGGGATTATCATGGTAATGGCCAACATATGATGGGGTCTTACATGAATAGACAAATGCCCGAAAGAAACTCCAATTTTAATCAAAGTCTCCAAACAAGAAAACATGTACACTTTCAATCTTCACACTATAGTTTCTTCAGGTGGAATTGCTTGTTTACTAGTCAAGGCTTAAGTTGATGAGTCAAACAAATGGTACGGGTGGTTAGGTAATGTCAATTTTAAAAATATTAACAAACTTGTGACGTGAAAACTTGTAAGAGGACTACCTTCCAAGGTTTTTCAAAACGACCTCACATGTGTTTCTTGTAAAAAAAAGTAAGCAACACAGGGCCTACTGTAAGACCAAGACAGTAAGTTCAGTGAATCAACCCTTACAATTATTTCACATGGACTTATTTGGAGCATCAATCCTTACAATTTTAATCTTGTATCTGTGAGGAGCATCAATCATAAGAACTTTTGCCTTGTTATAATTGATGACTTTAGCAGGTTTAGTTGGGTTTTCTTTATGGAACATAAAAATGAGACACTCTTACGTAAGGAGTTTGTCACTTTAGTTGAACACCAACTTACCAAATGTGTTAAATGTATAAGGACATATAATGGAACAGAATTTAAGAATCATGAGCTAGATGAATTCTATAGGTCTAAGGGAATCAAGAGACACTTCAGTAATGCCAAACTCCACAACAAAATGGAGTTGCTAAGAGGAAAAACAAGACCCTAATCGAGGATGCTAGGACTGCGCTAGTAGATTCTCAGTTGCCAAATACCTTTTGGGCTGAAGCAGTGAATACTGCATGTTATGTCCTTAATAGGGTATTGAGAATGATACAACTCACACAACCTTTTTCATTAATAAATATATTCATAGTTAGTATATCTCTATGTTCTTCTTAGCTTTAGTAAGTTATATTTTTTCTAACTTAATCTTGCATAGTCTGAGTTTCTCTAGTGTTTAGTTTGTTTATCAAGCTACTCACAATCCTTAACAAGCTATAAGATCTATTCATTGTGATCAACAAAGTATAAGTGAAATAAAGGTTCAACAAAGCTATGAGTGCAGTAAAGTAAGATTAAAGTAACATTACATTTGAATAGCGGCAAGCTATCAACAAAATATAGTGGTTCATTTGGCATTCCAACAGATATATTTCGTCTCCTAATACTCACATCTTCTATAATTCATAGAAGATTAGAACCTAGTTGGAGTCTATGCATTTTTCGTTTCGTTGTTACTTAATGATATTTTTGCTTCATCGCATGTAAGTAGAATACACATTTAAGTGCCATCTTTGTTCTGCAATGTCTCATAATTTGAGCCTTTAAAAACCTATTATTGTGGATGGGTATGCATATATTGGTTAAGTTACCAAAACCGTATGACCTACCCAACTTTCCACCTTAAAATCATAAGTGGTTAAGTTATTTAGTTTCAACCTTTCTCTTTATATTAGGTGAGTATTGCATCTTATATTCTATTTTTCCAATTTTCTTATATCATATCGTTATCTGAATATGCGACCTATGTATAGATCATTTTAGATGATATATAGTATAGGATAAGCACATCTAGATACTATCTCCTACCGCTCATTCTGTTATATCTTGGTATCTATTTCTAACGTCTAAGCATGATCTAAGATGATGTTTGTGACTACTTGTTTTTCTTTCAGCGTATTGTGTTTTTGAAAGCCAAATGGAGGAAAAGACTTTGTCGTATCTGTCAACACTTATCTAAAGCACCAACGGTAGTATGTTACTGTTAATCTATTTGGTGTAATTATGAGGTTATAAAAAAATAAGAACTCCATTTAGTGGCTTATGCGCTTATCAACTTGACCTTATAGCTCATACACCCATAAAATAAGCTGAAAAAGCAGTGAATCCCAAACATGACTCGATAAATTCCATATCTACTTCAACTTCAAAATGGAGTCTATAAAGTAAGAATATGTTGATGTTTAATACTAGTACTTACCCAAGTTGAACAACTTGTTTAGGCGGATAATCAAGAAGGGCATCTACTACGTCATATGAAGTTTATTTCTCTGGTTCAACTTCATAGGTCGGCAACAAACGTCTATGCAACATAGCAAGGATGCCATGCGGGTAAGGTGGTTTTTACCACTTGCAATTTGAATTTTGTAACATCATATGACACGCGCAGTCGAGTTTATTATTATTATTTTCATGGCTAAGGATGAAACGTGTGTTGGATCAACATCTATAAATCTTTAATCGACGATATACCAAAATACAAACTTTAATTGAAACTTTGTTATTATTCATTATCTGTCATCAACAAATTTGATTGTTTACATGTGTTGCTATTTATACAAAACGAAAGGGTACGAGTAAAAGTCGTGTTGGTTCATTTGAACCAAGGGTCGTGTACCTTCCAAAATAACTGTCTATTTTAACTACCTTATTGTCCAGCAGATTGGGTTTAGCCTAATGACTGGGTTTGGCCCAATATTCTCCCCTTGATCACAATCGATGTGATGTAGATCTTTAAGTCCAATAAGTTGTCTCATAGTTAGGAACTTGATCTTTGGTAGTGCTTTTTGAGTATGTTAGCCTTTTGATATTCACCACTTATGAATTCAACTTGTATGTATTCTCTTTCAACTCATTCTCTTATGAAGTGGTATTTAGTATCAATATGCTTGCTTCTTCCTGAAATACGGGGTTCTTCATTTGTACTATTGATCATCTTTAGATCTAGGTAGGATCAATTTTTTCGGCTAGTTCCACATTTACAATTGTGATCTTTCTTAAGTCCAAATTGATCATTGCTTTCGGTTACATCCATCTTGTTGTTGTGATCCTTCATAAGTCCTGATTGATCATGTTTCTGATTGGTTATACCACCAACACTTTTTCTTCCTATTGTAGTTCTTGTAGTGTATATATCTTCCTTAATTCCATGTCGATTCATGCTTTCATTTACACCACCATCCAAGCTTTCACTCTTAACTCATTTAATGTTTGATATAGATAAGTTAAAGTTGAATGTAATTTCGTTTCATTCTTGATTCGTGATTCTTCTTGGTTCATGAACCATTATTGTGCTTCTTCAACAATTTCCATAAGTAATGTTGATTCTAAGTCTTTTTCAATGAGATTGGATTGTTCTTCTTTCTTTGATGGAAATTTGTTTGCACAATGCCAATTCTCCTTGCAGTTGAAGCTTAGCACCTTACTCTTATCATGAATAAATTTATTTGAATTGTTGCATGTTTATTTCTTGAAATTATTTTGTGATGATTCCCAACTCTTCCTTCCTAATCTAAACTTGTTATTTCCTTGGCCTCGTGATTGGTTAAATCCACCATGACTACGTCTTCTGAATTGTTGGTATTGATCTTCATGTTGAGAAAACATTAGTCTATCTTGCTTGTTTTCGTGTTTTTCTTCTTTACACTTAATTCTTTCCTCAAATATCTTTAGTATTCCAATTGCTTCGCCCAGTGACATCTTGTCTAAATCTGAATATTGTTCAATGGATGCAACAATCTGAAGAAATATGTCGGGTATGAAATTTAATAGCTTTTGTACTAAGGTTTGATCTTCAATTTAGTGCCCTAGACTAGCAACTTTGTATACCAGTGTTGTCAATTTCCCGGTGAAGGTGTCAATTGTCTCATCTTCCTTCATATGTTACATCTCAAATTCATATTTGAGTGTTTGTAGTCTTGCTTGTTGAACTCTTTGTTCATATATTATGTTCATATGCTTTTGTAATGTTAGTTGTAGCAACAATTTGTTAATTGCAATACATGATGAATTAGAGTAACCGATCATAAATCATATAATGACATCATAAACTTTATTTGTATGAAGATGAGGATTACCTTGTAGTTCTGTGATTGTATCAATTTCTTTGATAGCTTTTTTGTATTGTTGATTTAAGTTCCTTTTCTTCCTTCGATATGATTCTAGCTTGGCAAATCGTGCTCTCGTGTCCCTCTATTTCTCATGTTCCGACCTAAAAATCTTCCATATAATAAAAATACATAAACATCTTCCATATAATAAAAATACATAAACATCTTCCATTCCTAAGACTACAATAACGTACTCATATTTCAAATTTGACTCATAATTACGCAAGATATGCCTTTCATCCGCTGCCCCTTGGGCCGCCGCAAGATGGTTTTCTTCATACCAACAAATATTTTCCAAAAGCTTGTGTTGAATCTATGTTTCCATTTATCTACAAAATACAATAAAGATGTTCCTCTATGAGCATTATGCATATTATACCTTCAACGGAATAACAGGGCTAACTTATACTAGACAATACCTTAAGAAGTTAAGATTCAATATAGCAATTTCTTTTTCATATTAGGTGCTCCATTTTTTCCCTACAAATAGCAATTACACAAACACAATTCATCAAACAGTTTGTGTGCATAATATACACGGATAACGTAAAACAAATTGAATTGATAAATGCATATAAATTTGATCATTAAAAAACACAATAATACAGTGAAACTCACCAATGAATAGAAATCACTCAATGACATATATCAAAACATACCAAACTGTCAACATCAAGATGAAGCTCTTTAAACAGTTTTGATCCTTCTTCATTATCAGGATTGCTTTTAACCTGCATAATTAAGAAAGAAATTTATCATTTTTTGAATTAAAATTAATCAAAATCAAAATATCTTACTACTTTATAAAAGGTTTAGACCATTTTCTATAACGGGAAGTCTTAAAATATTAAGCCTCCAACATTGCCAAAAAAAAGAAATATTAACAATTGAGTCAATTGAGTCAATATTAATCAACCTGTAATTTTATTACTCTACCAAAACGTATGCCACAATTTATTATAGTAACAGCCCCTTCATTATTGGATTCATAATTTTCATAAACAAAAAATAACCGTTCTTTAAATATGCAATATGAGTAACAGTTTTCAAATCATATATAAATTATCATAAACCACCCACTCATATACACATTTACGTCTCTTTCTCTTTCTCTTTTGTTAAAAAAATACAATACAAAAGAAAACACACAACTTCCTTAGCACCTTCTCAACAGCCACAACCTTCACCACTTTCGTCGATGCCAATAATTCAGCCGCCGCAAACATTAAACGTTTGATGTGATTTGGAGGTAGATTTGGTGGTTTTTGTTAAAGAAATAAAGTTTGGTGTTTGGATTATAACATAAGCAAAAACCATTGGTTTTATGGTGGTTGATGTTTCGGTTTTATAATATATGTTCGTCACAAAATTAGTTATCGAGTACCCGCCGTCGCATTGCGCGGGTATTCGGCTAGTATTAAATCAAAACCTAAACAAAAACAACTCACTAGGGAATTGAGACCGAATATTTATATGGAATTTAAAGGGAGTGTATAGAGGAAGAATGAAGAACATTACACCTAATGATGATTGCAAAGTTGTCATTTTAAGGATTCTTCCATGAGAATCTATTGAGAGGGTATGAAATTGATATGAATTTACAAAAATAAAGATACAATGATATTAATGTTCAGTCAACAACATTAATTCTAGGCGTTTTTGTTTTTGTTTTTTTATTTATTTCTTTATGACTTTTACATTTGTTCAAAGGTAAGAAACCAAAATAAAAAAACTTTTTGTTTGAATTATTTAAGGCAATGTATTTAATTTTTTGTAACTTAAAGGTGTTGTACTTCTTGTTTTGTAATAAAATGTTACAACCTACTTTTTTATAACCTGGAACCTTAATGTAGTTATTTTTTGAATTTTTGGAAATGAATTTAATTCATCCATTAAATTGTTATGTACATAATACGCATTGAAGTGTTGTACAATGATCTTTATATCGAAATCAATTTAATTCATTCATTAAATTCTTGTGCTTTAAAGAGTTGAAAAAACCTTGTTTTATTATATAAAATAGATAGATAGATGCATTTCATGTTTGAAATATACAATTCTGTAACTTAATCACGTTTTATCTATACTCTCTAATAAAAGAGAGTTTTTTACAAGTACTCTAAAGCAAGAAACATTAAAAATTGATGATGTGTCAGCCTCAATTCATCCTCACGTTTGGGAAGTATAAAACACCCAAGCAACTATTGAAACCGTGGAAATTTATACAAAAACTGAAACCATATCTTTAGACTTTGATTTGATCAGAGAAATTGAAACGCTCAAAATCATGGATCATAAAAAACGTTTCATAAAGTGAAAAAGGTTCCCTAATTTATCCGAATATAGAGCATCTAATTAATTTGTTAAATATTCAACTCAAATCAAGGTTATCTCTTGCTCAACAAAAATAAAAAATGAAAAACAACCAGAAATTTTTAGCTCCCCTATCCCTCAAAATCTGCATATAAGGTAACCTTATTCTTTAAGACTTCCAATATATGTTCGGTTGTTCCATTTTTAGTTTGTCCCAAGAACTGTTAGGTTCTTTGTTGACTTCTTTTGTTCCACATTAGTAACTTTAGGTTGTTCTATTTTGCATGAGATTTTTTACATATGCTTGATTAGATTGTTATAATTCTTGCTTGATTGTAGTTGGTTGTCACAAACAAAAATATGTCATCCATTTATACGTGGATAATATGATATAATTTTGTCATTTTTGAATTGTATTTTAAGAATTGTCGAAATTTATATCATTAAATAAGTGTTCTAATTTGTGTCAAAAAGAATGATACAATAAGTGTCAACGATTTATAAATGCATACAGATTTATTTTTGGTAAACTGTTTTCTTAATTGATAATTTAACAGTCAATTCTATTAAGTACTTAGGTTATTACTTGTTAATGAAACATAATGTCATCATATCACACAACTCTATAATACTCTCCTCCCTTCTGTATGAGACGATACCATCTTATGTGTATGTATTGTTAGGTTTTGGCAGCAATCGACGCATAATAAACCAAAGATATAAGCTTAGACCTCATCACAATGGGAGAGCAGGTATGCCATATATAACGAACACTTTCTTTTATTATTATTAATCGTTTATTGAGTACGTGTATTTTTTTTAATTTTGTTAGGGCTCCAAAATTCAAGCTACGGTTAAAATGGCTATATTCTTTAAGTTGAAAGGATCCGTTCACGGCTTTCACTTCAAGACCTTCAAAGAGATTTTGCATCGTCAAACTGAAACCTTGGGCCAATTTGGTAAATTATACACATTTAAATATTCGTGTGTCGATTAAATTCCGTTTGTTATAGATATGTTTAATAATACATTACAACTAAAATTTTTATCAATTATAAATTTTATCTAATTTCATTTACCTTTATCACATATATTTGTGAATATTTTTATTATAGGTGTTATGTAAGTGCAAAAGTTGGTTTTTAGGTACCAAAGTATTTTTGCATTATGGAAAGGAAAGCATTTTAACAACAATTTGGAAGATATTTAGGCTTTTAGAAAAGGTAAATCTGTATCTATCTTATAACATTACTGATATACACTGTTTATAGAAATAATACAAGGCTATGTTGGCTATTCTCTTTTAGTAGTCTGCTAGGCAGAAACGATAAATGAACCATCGTCTAATATAGCCTCCATTAACAACCATTCCTAGATATATTATCAGTTATCATTGTTTACAGACTTTTTATGATTTGTACCCCAGACTTTTTATGATTTGTACCCATGTTAATGGTAATTTTCTTATCTATTCTTAATTTCTTATATGGTAGTGGGTAATGTCCTTAATTATGGCAACTATCAACCTCATCTAGGATGAAGAGGGTTGGTGGTATTTGGGATGTTTTTATGTAGAAAGTGTGTTAAAAACGTTTTGTGTTCGAGTTTTATCACAAGGTAATTCAACAATACTTTTTTTAATACTTTCATCCTAGTGTTTTGTCCTAACTATCTTATTATAATTCTTAATTATACATGTCCATTCCTGTATCGCTATATTCGGTATCCAGTGTCGTAGTGAAGGATACAAATGTGTCACAACTGGCAATTATTTCCATATTTTTAACATTTAGTTATTCCACAAAAAGGTGAAGATTGGCGGAAACACCTTAACCACGGGTGTCTTTTGGCACCAGCCATTGTCCACCCCATAAGGAATAGCTCCGGAAACTCTCCTGGCCCAGAGAAGCAACACCTGAAGTGAGACGACCCGAGACTCGGCCCTCGAACTCTTATTCCACAAAGTCCCTTCAGTATGCCCGTAGGTTTTACGGAGGCGGGTACCTAATTGAAACAAATGCCAAGAATGGAAATTGAACTTGGGTCATTCAATGATTCTTATTTTATTAGGATCTTTCATTTGTTACGGATGATAATGAGACCCCCTCCGAACTTTTGAAAAGCACTACAAGTTGTCCTTACGACAAGAGTTCCATCAAGAAACGTAATGGAGATGGTGTGCTGGCAGATGACGGCTGAAACACGAAGAGGCAGCACGTTGTTTGTTTAGATAATTAGGGTATGCCACTGCAACAACGATTTTTATTGTTCTACTAGGTGTTTTTAGTACTTTGTATTTAGGCATGTTTATAAAAACATGCATATATTGGACACTTACTGTGCCCAACACCTATAAACTACATAAAGAGCTATTAGGTTCTATTATATCGACACACAAGAGGTTAGGGCTGTCCACCAGTTTAGTTTTAAGGTTGTGCGGGTTGAACTTTTTTAGCCATAACTGAAAACGAAAACAGTACGTTATAATCGAACCGAAGTAGAAATTACTAATAGGAAGTTGCTAAGACATTTCTAAAGTTATTCACAAGAACCTCAAATTAATATATTATTTTTATTTTTAATTAGCTAAGAATGCTCAAGATAATAATACTAACATGTTAAGACCAACGGTACAAAATCTTTCTTAATACTTCTAATATTCTTTTAAGTGAATTCCTTTGGAAAAGTATATTCATTGGTACACGATGTCCTCTTATTTGCACATATACATGTTCGACTTCGGCTTATTGACATCGACAACCCATTAAACTCCTCGTGTTTATAAGCTATATTTTATTACATATAACTTTAAAGGTGTGTTACTACTCACTACCATTTTTTGATAAACAAAGACCGATACCAAAAAATAACTGTGGGTGCTTATATTGACCCAGTTAACTATGTACGTATTTTTCAATGATATAGACGAGTGAAAGAAACAAAAGAGTGAAACAATAAAGTAGATGGGGGTATAGGGTATAGTTTTATAAATGAATACGAATGAAGTTGATGCCTGCTGGTGAATTGTAGGTTTAGTTGAGTGATATGATCATCAATATATGATTTCATGAGTATATTAGAATGATATTTGGTGAAGATTTTGTAGATTTTTTACATCCTTGGTCAAACAATTTTTTTAACGAATATATGGCCATACCACTGAACTTAACATTCATCCTGTTTGACCATAATTCAATCTACCCTTTAAAAATTCCAAGCTCTGGAAGATTTTAGCTATGAGAAAAAAATTGTTGGTCACAGATAAACGTTTTTTTTTGTTTAAGATTGTAAGGAATCGGTTCACCGTTTAGTCTCTTTTGTAAAGACAATCAACAAAAGTCACGAACAATCCCTCGAACAAGTCCGCTTATACCTTGCACGGCCTGTTTATATGCATGGCAAGTTATATAAAGATGCCCCTCGCATTTAGAGCAAAAAAAAGGATCGAAAATGATTTTTTTTAAGAAAACAAAATCTACTAATATCACCATCAACATAGTCTACAAAATAGTGCTACACGATTTATGATCAAATCTGTATGTAACCATATATCGCATCGATAAAATAAGATTGATGCTTTTTATATTTATTTTTTCATTTTTTTACTATTGTGTAACATATAATTTATATTTATGTTTAATTATTATCAGACATATACTTTACATTTGTTTATCCATACGTGTTTCTAAGTAATAACTTCGTAATACACAAAGTTAGTTAGTACTACATTTAAAATATGTTACTTAAAATTACCCGTGAATTTCACGGGTCTTTTAGCTAGTTTTGGGTATATATTTAAGTGTGATTAACTTATTTTGTTTGTTATTCAACTTATTATTTGGAACGCATATCAATTTTTTTCTTGATTTACAATTTAGAATCCCTTCTATTAATATATGTAGGGAAAATTATGTTACTAGCGCCTATAAAAGCCATATGATTCATTAAATCATGAGTCCACGTTCACGTAAGCCCCAAAGTGATATGTGAACGGGAGAATCATATATGTGAATGAAAAGCCAAGATTCATTAAAGTGTGAGTCCACATTCACAACAACCCCAAAGTAATTGATGTGAAGATGATCATAATCAATTAGAAGGTATATAGTATCATAAAAGTGATTTTGCATATTGTTATTGTTAACCTTTGTAAACTTTTAATAACCTAATTTCTTATGTGTAGAGTGGTAAGAGTTCGACCATTTGAAAGGATTAAGAAACGTGAAAGAGGTTCTGTGGTGGAGGATTATAGTCAAGCATCAAAACAAAGTTGATTGGTCAAAGGATGAGGAATTGAATCCACTATGAAGACCATGTCTTTAATAGAATGAACAATCATGCATTTATTTTAATTTTTTTAATTGTTTTTACATTATGTTTGATTTTTATTCTAATATGTTAATTTGGTTATAGCATTTTAATATACTGTAGTAATTTACAGTTTTGTTTAGTTTTGTTTAGATGTTGTGATGCATTCGTACTACACTTTTAACAAGGATGGTCTAGTGGCAAATTGGTTTATGGCTATCAATTCACGGTTACCAATAAAAAAACAAACAAATTTAGCATTTATTGCCATAAATGCTTCAAATCACGAAGTAATGTAGACAAGAAAGGGATTCTAAATTCAAAAAATTACTTTGTTTTTAATGGGCTACTTTTTAAGTTTTAATTTTTACTGAACTAATTCTACCTGCATTTTCTTGTTTTGAGGTTTATAACGTGGTTCATTTTCTCCATATAAACATCCAATACTTCAACACATAGTTACTGTTAATTGTAATTCAGTCGCATATTTAAGTCATTTTTTAGACTTTACGTATAGTGTTAACAATTCCTTAAAGTTTAACTTATGTTTTTTTTTCTTCATATTTAGGTATACACAAAATGCTTGAACTACTCAATTGTTTGACATTAACCGCATGGCTTTTTTTTTCTTTTATATCTCTGGTTATTGAATTGGAGGTTTTATCGTAGCAGAGTGTTTGTGCGGCCTAGTTTTGAATTCCCGTGTGAGGTTTTTTTATGCAGTTTAGTTTTAGCCCTTACAATATTTTTAGATTACTCTCGTCTAATTAAGTTTTGGTTTTTATACTTGTGACACATATACTTTTTGAACTTATCTCTTCTTAAAACCCGAATTTATAAATATTGTTGCCAAATGAGGAAGATACTTCAGTTTTTCTAATTAAGCATGCTTTAAAAGAAAAAATAATAAAATAAAAATTACCTATTAAAAGAAAGAACTGATTTTTTAAAGGTAAGAAATCCCCACTAATCGTTTTGTTTTATTAAGTAAAAGATTGATTTCGCTTAAGAAAAAATTTCATGTTTGGTCCCTATCGTTTACACCAAACATCAAGTCTGGTCCCTATTTCAAATTAAGTCCGCAGATCATCCTTATCGTTTACATTTTGGATCAAGAATAGTCCCTATCTTGGATGGAAGTTAGTTTTGGCCGTTAACTCTTATAGCTAGAGGGGTATTTTAGTCTTTTACTAGTTTTGACTTCATTAAATACAAACAATATCCATCTCATATTCACTCACAGTCATAAACAAAAACACCCTCACCGTCACTCCTTCACACACAAAATCTCATCTTCATAAATCCCAAACCCATATCCAACAAAACCATTCAACAAACCTTTATATTATTAAATCCAAATCCACGTTTATTAAATTACCCTCCTTGATTTGATCCACTTCATTATTTATTTACTAACTCCCTTTTTGTGTTTGACATTTCTTTTTCTTGTTCTTCCACTCTGCATTTTTACTTCTTTATGCTAAAATCCCACCAGTTACTCCTTTTGTAACTTGACATTACTTTTCTTCCCAGAATCCCACCAGTTAACAAAACTACTCAAAACTCGTCTCTTCTTTATCTTCGCCAAGATCTAAATGATAAAAAAGATAAAGATAAAGCACCACCATGAACTGCCCGCGACTCCCGATCATCAACTGCGGCTTTCACTAACATCACGATGATAACCTAACACATTCATTCAATTTAAACAAAACCCCAAAATCCCCAAATTTTCCAAAACATAATAGCCCTAAATGAAACCAGATCTTATCAACAACTTCACAAAAATCACAACACATAACCACTCACAAACAACTTCAGAATCAAAACAAAAAAAAACAGCTCACAAGTCACAAAACAATCAAACCCAACAAAGAAATTCGATCCAAACAAGAAATCATCTCGAAAAAATTCGATTCAACAAGAAATCATCTAAAAAATTCGATCCAAACAAGAACAGTTTGTTGGTTTTATTTGGGAAAAAAGATGATTGGATTTAAGATTTGGTACCGTAGTTAGTTTATGGAGGACGAGATGTGGGTTGTCGTATGTTTGATGTTTGATCGGTCACCACGCGCATCATCAGTTACATCATTATTTACGGGTTTCCGGCTATTCAATCTAAAGAATCCATCCAACGTGGACTGGTGAGACGAAGAGGGTTTGTTCGAATAAGTCTTAGGAACAAAACCCACATAGGAATATGAAATTTAAAATTGAGATATGAAATGGGGAAGTAGGGGGATAAGGATAGGGGATGCTTAGATCATCATCTTCGTCGAATGTGGGGAGATGATTGGATGTTGACGCCATTAACTGTGTGTTTGAGTGTGTGTGTTTTGGGGATGGAAGTGAAATGAAACCCTTTTTGGGTTGTTGAGATGTGTGAGATCCTACCAGATCTGTAGTGGGTGGGGGTTGGGCGAGTGGTACGATTCGAAAGTTGTTGTTGACCGGAGGTGGAGATGGTATTGGTGGTTGATCGCATGTGATAATGTAATGGTAATGTAGGTGGTGATATGAAGAGGAAAGATGAGAGACCAGATCCTATTTGGATTAAATTAAGACAAAACAAGTAAATGACCAAAATACCCCGCCTTTCACTTGACTTAACTGGCCAAACTAACGTCAATCCAAGATAGGGACGATTCTTGATCCAAAATGTAAACGATAGGGACGATCGGTGGACTTAATTTGAAATAGGGACCAAACTTGATGTTTGGTATAAACGATAGGGACCAAACATGAATATTTTTCTTTGCTTAACTTTAAATCATTTGTTTTTAAGTTCTAAAATTTAAGAGTGCATGGTACAGTGGCTGGTGGTTTGGCTGGCCACCATGGCGCGACGCCATGGTGCCGCCAACCACACCCTGTGTTGCGTTATGGAGTTTGGATTGGCAGTGGCCAGCTAACGTTATGGTGTATGGCACGAGACCATGGTGCAGCCAACCACACCGTGGCTCGTGCCATGGGCTGTGTTAGTGCAAACATTATGATGTTTTGTCGATATAATCTCTTTGTGTTTTGTTGATGACAAACGTATAACTCGCAATACATAATGTAATGTGTAAGATACTCGTTATCACGCAAGCATACTTTTGTATACTTCTCTCGACACCTCCAAGATCGCATTCGCCATGAATAACTAAAGGTATGAATAAACAAGTTATTAACCTAACTAAGTGATCAAGGATTTAGTTTTTCTTAAAACTCACTTTTTATTAAGTGTGACAAAAGTTTTTATTAAACTTTATTTTTAAGAAAATGTTTCATTAAAAAGAAAAATGGAAATTTGAATTTGGCATATTCCAAATGCCCTAGGAATATCACTTGTGGTATAAACTACCAAAGATGGCATTTCCCCACTAAAGGACAAAAATGCACGGACTCCAAGCCCTAGATTCCTTAAATAGACCCATGGTTCTTTATTGATAAGGAACCATGGAGACAAATAAGGAACCGGGGGTATTTATGACCGTTGTACTTTTGCCATATAAATAGTGGATCATTTCCAGCTTTTCTTTTAACCCTTTTTGCACAGTTTCTTTAAAAACATCTTTAAACTCCTTGATTAGTTAGTTTTGATTAAGCTTGTTTAAGATGTGATTCTCTCCTTCAATCCTCTCATACTCTCAAATGCAAAGAGAAGAACACTTTCATTACCATGAAGTGTTGGGTTCATAACATGATGAAGATCTCTCCTTCTAGATCAAGTCATTGTTTTCCTACAATGTAAACATGAAGATCTAAGTGATGTGTATACTTGGACTTGATGTATGTGTAGAAGATCCAAGTGTTGGGCTCACGTGGATGTGTTTGTAAGGGTAGAAGATCCAAGTTATGGGTATCCTTAGATTATGAATTAGGAGTGTAGATACAAGTTGTGTATTACTTGGATATAGTGTTAGAGTCATAGATCTAAGTGTTGTGTACTTAAATCTATATGGTTTATCTGTTTAGGCCATAAAACACAAGGTTTGTTATGTTGGGCCATAAAACATAACTAGTGTGTAGATTGATGAATATTGGTGTAGATTGGTCTTACCTAAGATTAGGACTCGACATCTAGCCTTGTGTCAGAAAATGGTGAAGTAGGCGACGTTTGTAGATTGGTCCTACCTAAGATTAGGACTCGACATCTAGCTTAGTGTCGGAAATGGTGTAAGCAACGTGTATGGTTTTCTACGCTTTGAAAGGAGTTTTGTTGACCAGTGAAGTAACTCTCAAGTTGGGTACTCGAGGAGTGGAGTAGGGCGAAGAGGAGCTTTGTGACCGAACCACTATAAATCATCGTGTCGGTACTTTCATTTACATTTATGTCTTTATCTTATTGATGCATTTATATGTTGTTGTGTGTTGTGTGCATCACATAATCTAAACATCTAAGTTGCGGAAAAGCTAAGGCTTAGTACATGTGTGTTTCATGTTTAGATTATGGTTAAGTGTGCATCCCTTAGTCTAAACATCTTAGTTGCGGAAAAGCTTAGTACATATGTGCTTAGTGTTTAGACTATTGCTTGATGTACTATTGATTTGATGTGCTTGTGTGTTTACTTACTTGTAGTATATATATCTTTTACTTACACATCTCATACTTAGTCAAACTTGATTAGGAATTTGATACAAAGGATTGTTTAAGTTTAACATGTATCAAATGGGTTATCCCACTGTCGACGGTTCCTTAAAGAACCGACTGTTCTTTATTGATAAAGAACCGCGACAACAATAAAGAACCGCGCATAGTGGGTTTAACGAAATGTTTTGAAATTAACTAGAAACTATTCAACCCCCCCCCCCCTTCTAGTTTCTACAATTGGTATCAGAGCGTGGTTATTCAAGATCTTTGAAGTATATTGTGCTTTAAAGCTTGGATCGATCTTTGCTCTCGTTTTCAAAACAAATGGTTTTTAAAAATGGAAACGGTTTTTAAAAATAGAGACGATCTTTGTATCAAATTGTTCATGAAGAGTGATTACTTATGAAATGTGTTTTGTTGTTTCATTCGTATAAGTTTTGGTGTTAAATAAACTTTGTATAATAGCTTCATAATAAATCTTTTCATGTTTGGAAGTATAAAAATCTTTTGTGTCATAATTAACTCTAAAATACGAGTTCTAGGTGTCTAATATGATTTTTTAGAATTCTAAGTCCTTCCAAAAAGTTACCAAATAACTTTGGTCAAAAAAACTATTTTTTCCATTGTCCATGGTTCTCTAATTGTTTCCGGAGGTTCGTTATCAATAACGAACCACGGTCAGTCCGATTCAGATTTTTTGCAAACTTTGAAAAACCATATAAAATCAACCGTAAGTCCGTAGAAGTCGTGCCACCCGTCGTTTCGAACATAATTGAGTCATCTTTCTTTTGAGACTACATACAAACCTTTATTAAAAATTTAAATTTTGGATGTTTTCTAAATTATATACTTTGTCCAAAGTATTGAGTCTCGGTTTGTCGTAAAACTTATGTTTTACTCTTTTCTATTAAGTTGGACATCTCTTGTTGGTATATCTTTGAAAATTAATATATTTACAAAGTGTTAAACTTAATTAAATTTTGAAATGAGTGGAAAACTATTTTCAATTAAATCAAGCTATGTATAGTTTGTTGTTTCTAACACTCAAAATAAAGACGAATGCTTATGTGTGTTTTCTTTTTTGGACATTCTTAAGTGATCATTACTATCGGTAGTAGTGTTACTTAGTTGTCTACTTGCTTGTGCATTGCATATAGGACCAACATCTCTTGGTTTACAAATGTTACATAAACGTCTTGTATACCTTGTTATGTTTATTAACATTCTTAGGTTTAAAAGTTTTGTGAGCTTGTCAAATCTATTGATGAAGGTCGTCTTACTCGATCATTGTGTTATTAGTTCAAGTAGATTAATGTCTCACTATAAAACATGAAACACACTTTGAAAATCGTAGCTATTTTCTCTTAAAAGAGTGTTAGTGAGAATCAAGAAAGATCTCAAATATATATCAATTCATTATTCAAATTATGATTGATATCATTATTGAATCTAATTGACATATTTTTTAGTGTAGACATGAATGTGGATTCTTAAGAATATACATCGGATCATAACTCACACTTGTGTTGATGATGCTATACTGAATCTACTTGTTCAAAATTATTAGACAAATTTGTTTAATAATTGCTTATAATACACAATGGAGTCGGTTTGACAATTTGGATGTTTCATCCGAAATACTCAAGTAATTTACATTGCAATGAAATTGGTAAATGTGTCATTTCCAAAGACGAATCAAGAGTGTTCTAACAAATTGTGTAAACTTAGTTTATACAATTCAATGTTATTGGCCTCAATATCTATTAAGGTAAATAACCTTAACAAGACTCTTTTGACAAGATTTGTAATGGTGCATTCTTAACCCTCATTAGGTTTTGCATTGTGTCGTCATGTAAATTTCATCTTTGCTACACTTCATTAGGCAAATGTAGGAATTAAATTTTGTCTAACTTGAGAATGACTACTAGAGAATCTATTGCACTAGAATTTAATTTGACCTAACGGTTGAATTACTTCATGTGAGAAGTTGAGTTGGTGTCTAACTCGTAAAAACGGTCATGCTTAGCCACAATTGAGCACCTCTAGTGATAGTCTTATACTTATTCTCTAAATTTATTAAATGGCTCTTCCTAAATATGACTAATGATAGTTTACGTCGATGAACTTTGTATATCATTATAAGTTTTTTTGTAGCCATTAGTTTTTTTTCTTAGCTTTCCTCCTACGTGCTAATTGAACCTATGTGTTTTTTTTGTGTGTTCTAATTTTTGTTTCTCTTTAGCATAACTTTATGATAAGTTAGATTAGAACATTAGGATTTGTTGAATTGGAAAAATTCCCTTATCCTCCAAGAGACACCCTCTGTGCACGGATCCTTAATTGTCCGGCGGATCCATATTTATATGGAACCGCGGGTACAATTATTGAACCGCGGGCAGACACCTTCAAAAATGGGTTTTCTAAAACTTCTCAATTGTTCCAACACCTTTTGTAATCTTTGTTTCAAACCTTTGATCACTCCTAAAATATCTTGTGCTTTCTCTCTCACACCAAAGCAAAAAATCTTTTTCACCAAATGAAAGCCTTGATTCTCAACCATTTTCTAAAATCTCTTTCAATCCAAATTCACCAAGGAACACACTAAATTAAATATCTTCTCCTTCTAAGGAAATTGATTTTGGAAACTCCCATTCTCCACCACTTCCCTTTTGTGTTCTTCCTCTATCACATGATTATGTCTGCATCATGGAACATATTGCCTTTGTTGTCAATATCAACATCTTGCCATGTCTCATGTCTATGATGTGTTGAATTACAAGATTATTACCAAGCCTTCTCCACCAAATTCCGCCAGCACCTTGTCTTCTAATTAAGTATGTGTATTGCTTATTAATAAGACATCCAATTTAAGCAAATATTAGAATTCTAGTGTAACTAAGATTAAAAGTATGCTTAAGTTTTAGGCTTGTGTTTCATACATCTTTGAAAGATCTTTATTTTCTTGTATTTCCTTTCATGTTTTCAACATGATTTGTCTTTGGGTCTTGGATCTCGTTTTTCTTGTGATCTTTATTTTCTTCTTTATTTTCTCACTCGGTTGTCAAGGAAGGTTAGATTTAAATCTAATTCCTCTCCTAGTAAGATTGACAACTTAAATATTTCTTTTCAAATATTAAAGTAATTTTAACTTGCAATTGCAATTGTTAAAATTCATATCTGAAGCATTGACTTTCAATCCATTTAGCAACTTATGTTAAATTGTTTGACCGAGTGATTTTCTTTTGAGTCGATAATCGTTTTTGGACACCCACTATCCACGGTTCCTCAAATGACCTAGCGGCTCATTATTGATAATAAACCGCGGACCCTATTTAACGAACCGCAGCCAGTGAGTTCCTTTTGTTCGTTTTTGGCCTATTTCTCTCTTTGACGAGTTTTCTTGAATATTCCTTCTTTTCTTCTCTTTTGATTTTCTTCTCTCGTTTTATTTTAAGACTTCACTATCACCTAATAAGGTATAGTATTCTTGAATTATCTTGTGAAGTTATCCTTAACTTTTTGTTGAGTCTTTCTCAATTTCTTTTAATCATGCCTTTCTAAGTCGAGTCTCTCTCTTCTACTCTTTCTAAACTAAGTCAAGTCGAGCCTCACCCTTTCCTCATCATGTAGTTGTTCTTTGAACATTCACAATGATTGAGAAGAGCTATGAAACTTTAAGCATGTAGTTTATCGTATGCTAAACACCATTCATCTTGGTTTTTCTTTTCTTTGGCTTCTTTCATTTCTTTCTCTATATCAAAGAGTCATCTTTTTGTGTTGACATTTATAAGCAGCATTGCCTATAATGTCTTATATTTTGTGTTTTCTAAAAGCATCGATTTATCCTCGCTTTTGGATTTCTTATATTTTGTACCTTGATTCCCGATTTGAAGCTTTTGGAGCTTTCTAAAGGAATTATTTTTAATGTAAAAATGTATTTGGTTTGAGCTTTTTCCTTTTTCTTGTTGTTGAGAGTTGATTGCGGTTAAAATTAACAATTGGATTGGGCTTTATGTCATGGTCAATAGGAAGTCAAATGACAACTTATGTCTAGTGTTAGACACGTAATTATTTGTGTTTTAAGTAGTAATATCCCCTCATTTATGACATAATAAATAGCAAAACGTGTATTTTTGGTGCATATATCGTTTAAATGTGTTATTTATTATTGTAGGTACGGATATGAAGAAAAGGAGCAAAAACGAAGCCAAAGAGCCAAAAATTAGCATGAGAAATGAAAAGAGAACGAAAAATCGAGTTTAACGGTGCTTTATTTTTATTGGGCCGACCCGACAGCATCTAAGTGGGTCAGACCGACCCATTATTTGTTAAATGGGCTCCAAATATCCAACATAGCCCGAATTCAGGCCCAAAATACCCAACAGCCACAACAATTAGAAGTATTGGGCCTTCATCATTGCTGGCCCGAAATGGAAATACAAACAGTGGTCCAAGCCCATCAGAAGAAAAGGATGGAGGCCCGATTAAAAAAATGATAGAAAGAGATAGATGAGATCTAGCTTAGAATAGACGCATAGTACATTTCCCTGTTTATTTTTGGTAGCGTAGATACGCAGCATATATATTTTTTTTACTATCTTTTTTTTATTCATTCGTAGGTTTTAGTAGTATCAGATTAGCTTCTTGTTTATTGCGATTCTCCTCTATATTAGTTTTCAGCTTCAGTTTTGATTCAATAAATTCGATTCGGTTTAATAAGGATTGTTTTCGATTCAGTTAACGATAGTTTGATTTAAGTTTGGTTATATTGAAGATTTAATTTTCGTTCATTAAAGTTGGTGTTGATTCGTATTAGTGTTCGATTCATATAAAATTTCGGTTTGACATAGCTCCTGGTATCGAGTTTCCGTGGAGATTTGTCGTTGCTGATTTGATTCTGCTATATTCGTCAAGTTCTGATTATGAAAGTTTCAAGTCAAGCAGTTGGAAAGATTTTTGATGCGGTTGGTTAACAAGTGTGTTGTTGGATTCAGTAGATGTTAAGATTGGAGTTTTTTGTGATTTACGTTTAGGATATAGTTTAGCTGTTCAGATCCGAGTTGCGTCTCCATCAGTGGACTGGCTTCAGAAGCAGTTGATTCGAAGCAGGTTCTATTTCGATTACAGTTTTCTGGAGTAGCACCGAAATCAGTTTGCGGTTCATTGTAGCAGTTTCGATTCGTTCAGTAAAGCTCGTTGACTGTTTCGATTGGTTAAGCTCGGTTCGAGTTCGGTTCATAGCTTCGGTATCGGCTCGGTTTTGTTCAAGCAGTTAGCTACTCGTCATCAGCGGGTTTTCAAATTTAATTTTCTGCATTTTTCTTTCTAGTATGATTTGCTAGTTGTAAGTGTAGCGTAAATTCCGTTTACGTTTCTGCCTAAAGTAGTGTTTGGTTATGTTGAGATATAGGTGCCTGAGTTAAATAGTTTGTTAATTCTTGTTGACGCAGATTTTTTATTCTTTAGTAATCCTAGAACTTGTTTCATTTGCGCTTAAATAAGAATTTACAGGTTAGAGCTCAAGTAAAAATCAACAAGATAAAAAGGTTTCATTTTAAGTTGGCAGCTTTCCAATGTTTGCTGAATATTTTTACTTGTAATATCAATTTGAGCTGTTCACTTTAATATGTTGTTGATCAGTTAGTTGCATAGCTTAATTGATTGGTTTATTTCATAGGTTAGAAAATGCTTAAAATAACTTTGCTATATAGTTTTAAAATGTAGAGTTAAAAGTGCTACTAGTCAAGATCAAGTTCTATACTAGTATTTGTTTACCTGCGAAGATAGAATGCAATTTGGTCATAGTTTAGCTAATGTACGAGTTAGGCCCCTGAACTTATATGTTCGTCTTTCACTAATAGTCCTTATTAGTTCCTATCGTTAGTTTGTTAAATATTTTTTGTTGGGCTAACAAATTGTTGTTGGGCTGCATTGGTTCAAACGTGAATTTGCTTATTTCCCATATACATGTTTTCAGCCGTTTGGTATTAAGAGTTTTAAGGCTTTTGTTATTTTAGTATAATAAGCATAGTATTAGAATATAATAAGTATACTAGTAGAATATAATAACAGTTTTAATTCTCGTTTTTCGTGCCAAGTAGTATAAATTTGTATTTTTACATTTTTTTATATTTCGTGCATTTAATTTTGGTATTTGCAATTTGTTTTAGTGTAGTACGTATACGTAGTATAGATATTATTTTTACCTTTTTACGTACTTTATGCCAATTAGAAATAGATACCAATTATTCTTTTATTAACCAAAAACAAATAAGTCTTAACTGTAAATTGTAAAATCAATTCGACACGAGTCGAGGAAAAACGAACATTCATTGTTAAAAATAGGATTGCAAAACCCTAGTATTAAAATGGCGCCGCTGCCGGTTCGTGCTCGTTACGATTGACGATTTTTCGTGAGACGATTTGGATTTTGGGATTCGTTCGATTTTGAACGTTATTTTTATTGTCAAAAAAAAAATAATTAATTAATTAAAAAATTAAAAAATCAATAAAAACCAAAAATATTTTCTTATTTTATATTCTTTTCTTTATTACTATATATACCTTTTAAAAAAAATAAATAAATAAATAAATAAAATATATATATAAAAATTTTAGATTTTATTTTTCTTTAACTATATATTATAATATTCTCAAAAAAAAAAAAAAAATTTAAAAAATCCAAAAGTAATACTTTTTCTAAAGTATTGCACCAAAAATATTCTTCTTTATCCTCTATTGTGTTTAATTCTTTTCTCTACCCCTCTTCTTTATAATTCTTCATGGATTCGTCTTGCGTTCGGTGTGGGAGACCATGGCTTGGTTTTCCAACATGTCAATGGTGTATTTGTGAGCGGTGTGGTTTTGATATCGACAATACACAATTTAGATTTTGTCCATTTTGCAATTCAACGAATTCGTACTTCTCCTCTTACAATATTTTCTCCCCCCCTCCCGTCTATGACCATCCCTATCCGCAACATGAACCGGGTTTTTCTCAATACCCGTGTTGCAATCATTGTGGGGGCCCTCACGATACTTCTTATTGTCAGCCAATGAATTATTATGAGCCAAATCCGTGTCCTCATTTTTCTTCACCGATGGATTATTATGAACCAAATCCGTGTTCTAATTCTTCTCAACCGATGACTTCCTATGAGCCACATCCGTGCTATAATTCTGGTTTTCATAACTGTGAGCCCCCACATCCTACCATCAATCATCAATCCTCTCAGAGAATTCAACAACTCAATGCTTTGAAAGACGAAACACACGCCATTGTTTTGCAACTTCAAGAAGCCGTTGTTCTTCTAAAAGAAGCAAATGAGGAGGAGCAGCGACAACGACAACGACAAGAGCAAGTATCTAATCTTAGTGATTATACTCCGCCTCTTGTGCGTTCTTTCTATTATGATGATGATGACGATGAGAATACTATTTCTTGGAATGATCTTTGTGCTCAATGTCCTAGTGCAATTGTAATTCCTTCTCTCGACTTGCCGGCTCTCGAGCCTAAGGATTCATCCACTCCTATTCTCGATTCTTCCACTACGGAGACTGATACCTCTCTCATCATGGGGGATGCGGGTCTTATCACTATCCCTTGTGATGAGATTCTTATTCCAATCCAAAGTGAGCCTACGGTTGCTTCCGATAGTGACGATGAGTGTGAATCTCTTTCTAGTGAGGATTCATTACCTCCCACCGACATCTTGGGAGACGATTCTTTGGCTTTCTCTAATCCCCTTTTTGATCTCAATGATGATTTTACTTCTAATGATGACGAGTCACTATCCGATGAAGACGTTCAGAAGGAAAATTTCAAGATTTATTCGAACCCTTTATTTGATTTTGATGACGCCTACATCTCTAGTGAGGTGAATCCTCTCTTTGAAGAGGGGATTGAGGACATTGATAGCTCCGACTCTATTGCTATTGATGAGCATTCTTTGTTAGCCATGCCACCTCCCATCGTAGAGGAGGTGGAGAGATTTGACCCTACCTTCCGTTTGATTCGGTCTGGTGAGGTGACGCGGGTGGTAGATATGTCTTCTGATATTTCTCATATTATGTTGCCACCCCGTCCTACCGCGTGCACACCCAAGCAGGTGATGTATCGTTTTTACTCTCCTCATTTCATACCGGGAAATGAGGATGAGTGCTTTGACCCGGGAGGTGACATTGACCATTCTATGATTGATACCTTTACGGCTTTGCCGAATAGTGACCATCCATTGTCTTTGGGGGATGACAATTTGTCTCCTTTACCCATCCCACCTCCCGTGGATCACGACCTCACATACTTTTCGTATGTTGAGAGGACTTTTCTACCTTTCATGACTTATCCTCCTGCCTCTCATTTATTATGTTCATCCGGGACCGAGGATAAGATTTTTGATCCCGGTATTACGTTCGAGGCCTCCCCATGGACCATTTAATTCGGGGTCGAGTCAGGCTCGTGACTCGGTTAACAAAAACAAGCGCTTCTCGGGAGGCAACCCGATGATCTATCTTTTTTATTTATTTTCTAACATAAGTGTAGGGGCGTGTGCTTCTCTCCATGTGTGCTTGTTGGTCTTTGTTTTTGTGTGCAGGTTCCCTTGGATCAGAAGACTTTCAGAGGGTTGATGTTGTTGTTTTCCATCATCTTCTTCATTCAGTCTCCGATCGATCTTCATGTCTATATCAGGGGAGTACTCAGTTCTCATTTTTATCCATACATATTTGATTGTGTTCTCCTTCTTACACTTGGAATTCTAGCATTAGCCTTTTATGTTCTTAAGTGTAGGGGTAGCACCTTATCACTTTTGAACATTGAGGCCAATGTTCGGTTCTAAGTGTAGGGGGGTTTATATCATATGGATCATATTCATGCCTACTTGTTTGCCCTCTAGCATCCTATTTTGAGCAAATGTCTGTTTTTATTTGATTTTATTTTATTAATAATAATAAAACGTTTTTTACCGTGCGTGATTGACTTGTCCCGTAGGCTAGAACAAAGGGGATCCCGACTCTGCCTGAGTGTTGATCTGGCTGCTCCCTTAACTTTTAGACTAAGCTTTTAGGAATTGTGTAAATAAAAATGCTAAACGTGGAGTAGTTGGTTCTCTTTAGAGCTTATATGAGTAACCTATGGCTTTTCCTCCTAGATTATAACTAGATTAAATAAGTGTGTTTTTTTTTCTAAGCCTTTGAACGTTAAAAATTGTGTTGTTATGCAAAAAATTAAATTCTTATGCAATTTTGATATAGAGTCCTAGTTCAACTTTTTATTTAAATTTGAGTGAAAGCATACTTTCTTAATTTTGAAAAAATGTTGCGTGAATAAATATGTTGAAAAAAAAAATGAAAAAAAAAAAAAAAAGAGAAAAAAAAAAGAGAAAAAAAAATATATATATTTGAAAAAAAAAAGAAAAAAGAAAAAAGAAAAAAAAAAGAATAAGAAAAAAATATATATATGAATAAGTGTTTTATGTTTTTGTTGCTTTATTTATAATTGTGAGAAACTTGCTTTTTCTCAAATTTAAATCCGTAGTTGAACTAGAATTCGTCAATTTTTTTTATAAGAGTTTAGACGGTAATTGAGAATGTAGAAGTCAAAGGTCCCGTGAGCTCCGATACTATTCTTGAGGGTGTAAAAACCTAGCCTCCTAAGCTTTGCTAAGGACAAGCTGAGAAGAAAGTCGTTACATGGAGTGATCTCTCCTTTGAATCTTCATTCTCTAATTACCGTCGTTGTTTTTTCATCTAAGTGTCTTTTATTAGCTTAGCGGTGATTTCAAGATCTTTGATTTCAAAATCCCGCCAATCCCGGTACTATTCTCCGTGGGGTGTCAAAAGCCCGGGCACTTAACCGATTAGGTTGGGACGTTCCGAGAAGAAAGCCGCTACATGGGAAAGGCCATTTTTGAATCTTAAATCTCGTTATTTTCGGTGAGTCTAATATTCCACTTAGATGATTAGCAACCATAACAAATGTCGATTTGAACGATCAAAAAATTTGAAAATGAACACACTTGCCTAGTCTTTTATAATTATAGGAGTGAAAAGTTATTTTTACATAGGTTATTAGTATAAGTAGTGTTAGCATTTTGCCAAAACGTTTGCACGAGGAATCTTAGCTTAGTTGGGAGTAATAAAAAGAGGATGACGATATTTATTCCCTGGAGACACCCAGTTTGCGTGTTTCCCGTTCTATGATCCTTATACCTTGAATAAGAAGTCGAGCATGGCGGGTCACTATGAGTCTTTATTTTTAAGAGCAATTTCAAATAAAGTAGTTTTAAATTGTTTTTGGATTTAACGTTTGTGATAATAGTTGCTTGGGGGCAAGCAACGTCTTAAGTGTAGGGGTGTGTTAGACACGTAATTATTTGTGTTTTAAGTAGTAATATCCCTTCATTTATGACATAATAAATAGCAAAACGTGTATTTTTGGTGCATATATCGTTTAAATGTGTTATTTATTATTGTAGGTACGGATATGAAGAAAAGGAGCAAAAACGAAGCCAAAGAGCCAAAAATTAGCATGAGAAATGAAAAGAGAACGAAAAATCGAGTTTAACGGTGCTTTATTTTTATTGGGCCGACCCGACAGCATCTAAGTGGGTCAGACCGACCCATTATTTGTTAAATGGGCTCCAAATATCCAACATAGCCCGAATTCAGGCCCAAAATACCCAACAGCCACAACAATTAGAAGTATTGGGCCTTCATCATTGCTGGCCCGAAATGGAAATACAAACAGTGGTCCAAGCCCATCAGAAGAAAAGGACGGAGGCCCGATTAAAAAAATGATAGAAAGAGATAGATGAGATCTAGCTTAGAATAGACGCATAGTACATTTCCCTGTTTATTTTTGGTAGCGTAGATACGCAGCATATATATTTTTTTTACTATCTTTTTTTTATTCATTCGTAGGTTTTAGTAGTATCAGATTAGCTTCTTGTTTATTGCGATTCTTCTCTATATTAGTTTTCAGCTTCAGTTTTGATTCAATAAATTCGATTCGGTTTAATAAGGATTGTTTTCGATTCAGTTAACGATAGTTTGATTTAAGTTTGGTTATATTGAAGATTTAATTTTCGTTCATTAAAGTTGGTGTTGATTCGTATTAGTGTTCGATTCATATAAAATTTCGGTTTGACATAGCTCCTGGTATCGAGTTTCCGTGGAGATTTGTCGTTGCTGATTTGATTCTGCTATATTCGTCAAGTTCTGATTATGAAAGTTTCAAGTCAAGCAGTTGGAAAGATTTTTGATGCGGTTGGTTAACAAGTGTGTTGTTGGATTCAGTAGATGTTAAGATTGGAGTTTTTTGTGATTTACGTTTAGGATATAGTTTAGCTGTTCAGATCCGAGTTGCGTCTCCATCAGTGGACTGGCTTCGGAAGCAGTTGATTCGAAGCAGGTTCTATTTCGATTACAGTTTTCTGGAGTAGCACCGAAATCAGTTTGCGGTTCATTGTAGCAGTTTCGATTCGTTCAGTAAATCTCGTTGACTGTTTCGATTGGTTAAGCTCGGTTCGAGTTCGGTTCATAGCTTCGGTATCGGCTCGGTTTTGTTCAAGCAGTTAGCTACTCGTCATCAGCGGGTTTTCAAATTTAATTTTCTGCATTTTTCTTTCTAGTATGATTTGCTAGTTGTAAGTGTAGCGTAAATTCCGTTTACGTTTCTGCCTAAAGTAGTGTTTGGTTATGTTGAGATATAGGTGCCTGAGTTAAATAGTTTGTTAATTCTTGTTGACGCAGATTTTTTATTCTTTAGTAATCCTAGAACTTGTTTCATTTGCGCTTAAATAAGAATTTACAGGTTAGAGCTCAAGTAAAAATCAACAAGATAAAAAGGTTTCATTTTAAGTTGGCAGCTTTCCAATGTTTGCTGAATATTTTTACTTGTAGTATCAATTTGAGCTGTTCACTTTAATATGTTGTTGATCAGTTAGTTGCATAGCTTAATTGATTGGTTTATTTCATAGGTTAGAAAATGCTTAAAAGAACTTTGCTATATAGTTTTAAAATGTAGAGTTAAAAGTGCTACTAGTCAAGATCAAGTTCTATACTAGTATTTGTTTACCTGCGAAGATAGAATGCAATTTGGTCATAGTTTAGCTAATGTACGAGTTAGGCCCCTGAACTTATATGTTCGTCTTTCACTAATAGTCCTTATTAGTTCCTATCGTTAGTTTGTTAAATATTTTTTGTTGGGCTAACAAATTGTTGTTGGGCTGCATTGGTTCAAACGTGAATTTGCTTATTTCCCATATACATGTTTTCAGCCGTTTGGTATTAAGAGTTTTAAGGCTTTTGTTATTTTAGTATAATAAGCATAGTATTAGAATATAATAAGTATACTAGTAGAATATAATAACAGTTTTAATTCTCGTTTTTCGTGCCAAGTAGTATAAATTTGTATTTTTACATTTTTTTATATTTCGTGCATTTAATTTTGGTATTTGCAATTTGTTTTAGTGTAGTACGTATACGTAGTATAGATATTATTTTTACCTTTTTACGTACTTTATGCCAATTAGAAATAGATACCAATTATTCTTTTATTAACCAAAAACAAATAAGTCTTAACGGTAAATTGTAAAATCAATTCGACACGAGTCGAGGAAAAACGAACATTCATTGTTAAAAATAGGATTGCAAAACCCTAGTATTATCTAGCGACTTTAGATGATAGTTCTACTATTTGGCATATGAGATTAGGTCACGCTAATATGCGTTTAATTCAATCTTTAGTCACGAAGGAGTTGGTAAGACGTCTCCCCAAGATTAAGTTTGATAGTCACTTTTGTGATGCTTGCAAAGTTGGGAAGCAAGTTCACTCAAGTCATAAGGCCAAGAATTTGGTATCGACCTCTCGATGCCTAGAGCTCCTACATATGGATCTCTTTGGACCTTCCGCCTTACAGAGTTATGGAGGTAACCTTTATTCCATAGTTATAGTTGATGACTATTCTAGATTTACTTGGACTAGATTTTTGGATGCTAAGAATGAAGCTTTCGATCATTTCGAAACCTTTAGTCGAAGGATCAAAAATCTACTAGGATGTTGAATTGTCTCTATTAGGACGAATCATGGTAGGGAATTTGATAATGAAGTGCAATTTGGTGCCTTTTGTGAAGCTCATGGTATTACCCATTATAACACCCCCATTTTTACCTTGACGCAGTGGGACAATAATTTTGGGGTATTACTTCATGGAATAAAAGGCACAGTAATAGGAAACAACTCAAAAGAGCATTTTAATGAACTTTATTTATTTATAAATCGTCAATTACCATTATCATTCAAAATAAGAGATTTTCAATAAAACAATTGTACATACTGTGTACATCACAGGTTCAAGATCTATAAAATAGGTTTGAATGATAAAAATTCTCATGTCTATATCTCTCCACGTCATCATTATGCTGCTCCATGCAATGAATTATCAATACCTGAAAAATAGCTTAAAATCAACACAATGATTGAGTGAATTTATAGGTTTGAAATCATTATTGAATACAATATCCTTTTTCCTGAGCAACGTTATTATTCGCTCGTAAAATAAATCAATGAATTACAACACTAAGCTTATGATACCGCTGCTGGACATATCAAAAACCAACCATTTTCCTTTATGAGGAAGTCTGCCAAACTATCTTGTTTAGCAAAATAAAGTATGCATGTTTGACCATATAGGTTCTAGAAAGTACGACTTGCCCAGGCAGGGAATGTCAGTCCCCAAATAGTACTATTTACAATATTAGCGCTCATTTTCAAGAAATGATTAGCGGTTCATAGTTAAAAAGGGACATTCAAGGCAACAATAAACATAGTGTCAATAAACATATCTGGGAAGCATACCAAAACACTTGTATTTCAGTTTAGCATATATCCCCCTCACGGGTTTTCAAATCATTGAAAGTAGTATACTTTAGTGAGGCTATGAACTCACCTTATATCTGTGAGAACCCGTACTTTCCCAGCATTATTGTATTCTTTTTATTCGTGCTTCTTGAATTTTCCAACGTATTACGTTTTCTTGTATTGCTATATGTAAATCCTGAGATTTTTAAATTATACTTTTTAACTATTTTTTTCTGATCGTTGATAATAATTTATCTGGAATTATAAAAATTTTATTTTATTTTTCCATATTTATTTAAATCAAAGTTTTTGATTTAAAATCAACCGCGTGCGTTTTACAACGAGTTTATTCAAAAACAATGTACAACGAGAATTCCTAGTGATCGAGATACCGATGGATGTCCAAAAGTTTACGTTTATTTATCGATTCTTTCGATAATTAATATTTGCGACGATTTCGTTTTAATTACGTATTAAGGCGTGTCGGGAAATCGTATAATCATTTTATGATGCCTTGTAGCTTTTGAAAAGTATTTTTTTTACGAAACCCGACCCCCGTAAATATTTTCAATATTTACCAATAACCATTTTCTACCCTTTAAAACTATTAATTGTTTTTAAGTCCATAAGTTTGCAAATTGGCAACTTAGGTCCCTCCACTTAAACCACCATATAAAAGGCTTTTTCTTTCACACAAACACACACATATACATTTATAAAAATCAAATCACCAACACTCTCTCCCCACCCCCCTTTTGCCGTGACATCCCAACCAAAAACACCCTCAAAATTTTGATTTCCACCTTGATTTAACAAAAACAAAATCAAGTCCCATCTCTAATATTTTCTTGTGATTCTAATGATATCAAATTCAAGAACATGCATCAAAATTTGAAGACTTTATGATTTCATGGTTGTATGATATTTTAATCATCATGCATGTGTTGTTTTTGGTAAAATTATCTTGTTTTGATCATAAAAAGTCTTGTTTTTAATCTTTGATTTTTGTTTGATTTTTCATACAAGTGTTCTTGGGAGTGTTTGGTTGATAGGAATAATGGTATAGTGATCCTAGAGGTATGGGAATGAATGGTTTTGGTTGGAAAATTTATTTGACTTGTTTTCTAAAAAGGTATTTTGGGACAGCAGCATATAACAGATTGTTTCGTGGGTTTAAAGTCTCTTAAAGGCTAAGTTTATTTGATATTGTTGTAGAGTTTTCCAAGACGCTCATTTTGGTATAAGATAGAGCTTCTAAGTCATTACGAGTCAAAAGTTATGCTAGTTTTAGTTTTCGTGTACCGGGAGACGCAAGTCGGCACAATCCGAAATTGTGGCTGATTTTGGGTCGACTCTCGGGGACTTTAGGCTTGGTTAGATAGTTGATACTACTGGTTTTAAAAGTTTACAAACTTAGTTTGATGATTCTAGTAGTGTTTTCAAAAGATGGATTGACGAGTTAGCACTTTTAAAGTGGTCCAAACGGTTTTACAAAACAAGTGCACAAATCTGTCCCAATTTTGGAGTCGAGTAAAGTGTCGAGCTGATGGATTTTAAAGTGTGAACTTTGGCTCAAATTTTGGTGAGGTCTTATACAGGTTATAAGTGACCTTGACACCAATTTTCATCTAAAACGGACAAGTCTAGATAGGGTATATCGGTGTGTACATTCGGGGTGTACTTGCTGATTTTATTTTGGACACTTAGTCCAATGTTTGTGTTGCATGAGTTTGAGTATTCTCCATCGGACATGGTGACTTACTCAAGTGCTTAGTCATTATATAAATGACTTATCTACTGGTCCGAATAAGGGTAAATAATAGTTTGACTTGCGTTAACTTGGTGTCGTATAACGGGTCAATTTCAAGTGTACAAGTGTTTAAACGAGTAACGTTGGAAATGGATTCATTTGGTTCGTGTCATTGGTTTTGAAACATGAATACTTTGAAAACGTTTGAGTCATATTTTATTTGGTATATATATCGATATTGAGTACGAGTCTTAACGCGCGCCTTATTTTGATAGGTTGCGGCTTTCGTTTTCCCGGGCATCCATATCGTCGGTGATCGTCTACCACTACCGTTTCTACTCAGTTGATGAGTACCGTGATTGACTTACCTCGTGGCTAAGGTGATTTCATAGCCACTTTTTACTTGTACATGGTTTCTAAACACGGGGTGAGATTTTACATGGTGGAACACAACCAAATTAAAAATTGTATTGTTATCCATAACTTGTATGCTATCCAGAACGTGTATACTTTACAGATGATTTCAATGGTATTATTGCTTTTAGACGTTAGCCTTGAGTTTCCTCACCTATCATGAACCGTTAATTGTCCCGTATGCTTTGCGCTAAGCGCGAATGTTGTGGGTGGATCCATCGGGATTGACAATCCCGTCCCGATTACCTTGACGCACTAATATTCGTTTATACTTGAGTATTTAGGCTGAATACTCGTTAGAGGAACTTACGTTTGAGTTAAGCTTCGGTTCATGAGACTAAACAGCAATAATATGCATCGTGACTATGTACAATGTGCATAGTTAACCCCCCCCCCCCCCCCCCCAATTACGTGTTTTACAAATTCTATTGTGTTCCACACGTTTACTACTAAACCTATGAATATCACTCAACTTTGTGTTGACGATTTTACATGTTTAATCTCAGGTATTATTACTTAGCTTTGCTTGGATGTGAGCCCGCACGAGATTATCGCAGCTTGGAGATTTCTGTGGTGCTTTAAAAAGATTGTTTTTAGTAAAAACTGTCAGGAGTTTATTCTATCTTTTGGGCAACTTTATGTTATAAATTGAGACGAAATAATATAATTTTCCGCTTCTAAAACTCTGGGACCTATGTTTAAAAACTCTGACCTTTTTGATGTAATGTACATGTTTTTATTTCGTCAGCTTTGTATGAACTGTAATTCATTGTTTCTTGTACTATGACGTGTTACCCCCTCGTTGCCTAGTTATTCCATGTCAGATTTTGGGGGTCTCACAGATTGGTATCAGAGCGGTGGTTATAGGGAACTGAGTCGTTTTTCAAAACTTAGTCTATACCGAAAGTTCAATTATTTCATGTTTAAAGTGTCAACCACAGAATCTGCCAATGTTGTTCGATATCTGCGCGGGTAACTCTCTAATCCTTATTATTTACTTTTAATTATCGTTGTAATATTTCATCTCTTGATTTCATGTTGAAATATTACATTACCTTAATGCCGATAATTACTATGTCTTTACAAAGCCTAGTGCTTCATGAATTATCATTGAATGTTACTGTGATTACATCTGCCTATACTGTATTTCTTGAATTCTTGTTCTTGTGAATTGATCTTGTTACAATAATTTTATATTGTCATGACGTTACATACTTGTATTCAGAGCGCGTATGCTGCCGACTTTTCATACTCATTTTTTCTGAGTACTATTGTTATTTCATTTATGCGTGATACGACTGATCTTGTATGCTCGTTCGTTTTGAACCGTCTGTTTTTCTCGACTCGCTGTTACATGTCGTGTATACTCTCGCGATACCATTGTTCGAGATTGAATAAGTGTTGTTTTCGATGAACATCTGATTTTCATTCTACTACCGTACGTGTTGCTCTCATTGTTTAATTTCTTTAAAATATCTATTTAGATATTCAATTTGCTTTCCGATCATTCGTAATTGAATGTCTAGTCTATATACCATTGTGTAGCTCAATGTGTCTCCGGGAAAGACTGAAGGACACCGTGTGAGTCACACATCTCGAAGTATTCGTTGAATCAGTAGCTGAATAATATAGTGAGTTTTCGTAATCTTGATTTACCTTTACGTCACCGTTTTACACGACAATTATACATGGCTTACGTCTTATTTCATTGACCATTCTACGTTTCGACTTCGACTTACAACGTCCGTTTGTACCTTGAAACCATCATTGTCATCTTAAGATTCATCCTTTATTGTGTGGCGATTGTCTGGAATACGATCCTACTTGTATCCTCCCTTTTTCATTAACCCTCCTCGCCTCAGGAGTGTGACTTGTTAATATTTTGTTTCTTTCTCGGTATGTCTTGTGATTTTGGAAAATCACGCCGCCAAGAGACCTTCCTGCATTGCATCTTGCTGCCGAAGACACGGATGATATGCGTCGTTTTTTATCTCTCAGATTACCGTTGGCATTCTTGAACCATTTCCATACTGTGTTTTCTTTACATGACTAATTATACAGTTTATTCTCTTTCGTCTTTATGGAATACACAAGTCTTGTGTGTACATTAATTCTAGGTTATTATGAAATTGGATTTAATTTCAAGCTGTGTCGAAAAATATACTTTGTACAGAAACTTTATAGGAAATTTAACGGTGTCGAGAAAATATTTTTATAACCTTAGACAGAAAAATATATTCTTACATGTTAAGATGTTCGATTAGGGCATAAAATTTGACTAGTAAACTTTAAAATCGAGCAAGTTACGCTCATTTGAGATTGTAAAATCTAAGAAGTTATTTTCTGAATAATGCTAAAATATTATTTTGTTGACAGATTTAATGCAAGGGCATTTTCGTCCATTTTTATTTCGTTTCAAGTCTTGGGTAAAACTAGAAAGTTGTTCGAAACATTGTTTTACATCGAAATGCATTAGACTTTGAGTCTTAGAATATCGTTTAGTGAGTTATTTGGTTTAGTCAAACCCAAAAAGGTCAAAACTGATAAAATTTAAATATATGGTCTGAAGCGTTTTGAGTTCGTTTGAGCTCGTAAAACTTTAACTAATGATATTTTGCAAACTAAAAACAATGATTGCGTTTGAACAAGTATAAAATAGTAACTTTGAGTTCGGTCATACATGTACATAGATCTTGAACTTTGAAATTTGGTAACTTCCTAATATAGAAACTGTTCGGAGTGATTGTACCACTTTTTAACTGATACCCTACTTTCTTAAAAGTATATTATTGTCAAATTAATCACGATGTGCACACATACGGATTCCTTTATCCTTTCTTTTATTTATGACTTAATTGTCATTCTATTTTCTTTCTTTGCTTATATCGTACCACTGAATTGGACCGAGGTTGAAGATCTTGCTTTCGTAACGTTTGTTATCATCTTGACACGCGTCTCATGACGATTCCTGCTAAACCTCTTGAAACCTTATCACCTTGTAACCATTTCGTTGACTGTCTTGAACTATTCCTTATTTCCCTCTTGTAACACACTCGCTACTTTATAAACTATTGTCATGTTACCATATAACTCAAACTGGTCTTGTTTGCGAATCATTTTACAAAAGGTTTCATTTGGGCTTTCTTAAATAATTGAATGCTATCTTATAAAATTAATTTATATTAATTTTACAATGTATTTTCACAAACTGTTCTCATACGGTATTATAAAAAACCCTCGTAACTATACAAAATTGTCGATTTAAACAGTTAGCCAGTAACTTATAGCCGAAAAGTTTCATATGTTATTTTGATTCCTGTTTTTACAAATGCTATTATATACATATTTTAAATTATATGATATGTAATACTGGTTTGACGAAGCTGAGCATCGCATTTCTAGTCCTAAATTATGCATGGCCTGATCACCTATGCCTACTTTAGAAGGAGACATGCAAGACCAAATAGTAGTCGCCATAAATATTTGACCAACAATCAACTTTTTAATAAAAGTTAGATAAATAAAGTTTAGAAAACTTTTACTTCTTATGCGAGTATAAACAGTTCAAAACATACACATATAAACCCTTATCTTTCTTGAACAAAGTACATGCCTCAAGCACATATTTACTTACTCAGCGATCTTTGCTTTATTTGTTACCTCATCATCCTCATGACGCAATTTTCGTTACCATTCGCCTAAATTCTTACCATTGATACCAGACTTGAAAGTTTCAACGTTGTTATGCTTCTACATCAATCGACCTTCTCTATCTCTTTTGGTAGACCTTCGAACGTCTCTGGACGCGATTAATGATTTATGACTGGACGTGAACGATGATTACGTGTATTTGTCATGATGTGTGTTAGACTTCATAGTCTTGAAATTCATTCGTGTGAACCACGTATTGATTTCGCCACTAATTTCTAATGATGTTCATTTTGCTGGAATTACTCGCAAGTGACTTCGTAAGAATTTTCTGTAATTCAAAAATTTATTGTGTGGCTTTTCTCTTTCGATCGTGTATCGACCAATGAGAACTTAATAAGCCGTTATTGGTGTCACAAACTGCACTCAAGAAGCGATGACTTGCGATAATCCTTGTTTCTTATTATTTTTATCATTGACGCGACTGTTCTATCACGTTTGTTAAGAATTGATACGATTTCCGTTTTATTCCCTTGTGTTATCGCTCGCACACAGATTGTTGACCTTTATATAATTCATATTCGTTGCCGTCTTGTCACCTTTTGAAAACCAAAAAATGTCACGTGTTTATCATTTGATACCTTAAACACTTTCTTGAATTTCTCAAAATTATTATTAATTTTTAAGAACGTTTTATACATTTTACCAAATGTTTAAATTGTCAAAATACCCATTTCAAGTTTAATATCGAATCTGTACATCCTCTTGGGTAAATTTATAACTTATGTTTAAACAGTGTCAAGTTGTGTCTTTTAAAGTAATTGATTTTATCATACTTTACTGTCAACCTAATGAAATTATTAAATTAATTTATAATTTCTAACAATGATTCTAAATAACATGGAAAATCTAATTTTTCCTAATGGTAACGTTAAACCTGAGTTTTAACAATATTCATACAGTCACCTAAAAGTTCTTAAGCCGATCAGGATAACTATTTTGAACTGTTCTACTTTTGCTTTGAAAATCCTGATCAAGAAAAAGATTTAACAACTATTTACCCACTCATTTTATATAGAGTTTGATTTTTATCACTACACCTGGTAAAATTTTCTTTTAATAAAGAAAATATTTAAAACTAGGTTTTAAAGTAATACCAAAATCCTAGACAACTCATTTTGACAGCTTGTATTTTAAATGATCATATGTTATTCATTTTTCCCTTCTATTTTGCTTGTGACTAGATTCTTACATTTTAAGATTTTCACGTTTTACAGTTGCACGATTTGCGACCCCTTGTTGATTTACAATCTTGGTTCATTTTATCGCACTTTGCCTGTTTAAGCGATTCTTGTGTTCATTCTTGTTAATTTATCGCACGTATTTCCAACAACTCTATCTCTCGATGTATCTCCGTATTGAAAGATCGTTATCCTAATCCAAGACTGAAAAGTTATACGAAACGAGTTATAAAACTGAAGCATAGTGAATTCTAACCGTTAAGATTCGTCGTGGTGCAGAAATTACCTGGGAAGCAATGAAATTGTTTACACTTTGTACCTCCTCTCGTTTGCATCTTCTACTATTTTAAGGAGAACTCTGGGGACCAGAGTTCCTTTAGGGGGGAAGACTGTGAGAACCCGTACTTTCACAACTTTATTTTATTCTTTTTATTCGTGCTTATTGAATTTTACAACGTATTACGTTTTCTTGTATTGCTATATGTAAATCCTGAGATTTTTAAATTATACTTTTTAAGTATTTTTTTCTGATCGTTGATAATACTTTATCTGGAATTATAAAAACTTTATTTTATTTTTCCATATTTATTTAAATCAAAGTTTTTGATTTAAAATCACTCGCGTGCGTTTTACAATGAGTTTATTCAAAAACAATGTACAACGAGAATTCCTAGTGATCGATATACCGACGGATGCCCAAGAGTTTACGTTTATTTATCGATTGTTTCGATAATTAATATTTGCGACGATTTCGTTTTAATTACGTATTAAGTCGTGTCGGGAAATCGTATAATCATTTTATGATGCCTTGTAACTTTTGAAAAGTATTTTTTTACGAAAAATCCGACCCCCGTAAATATTTTCAATATTTACCAATAACCATTTTCTACCCTTTAAAACTATTAATTGTTTTTAAGTCCACAAGTTTACAAATTGGCAACTTAGGTCCCTCCACTTAAACCACCATATAAAAGGCTTTTTCTTTCACACAAACACACACATACACATTTATAAAAATCAAATCACCAACACTCTCTCCCCACCCCCCCTTTTGCCGTGACATCCCAACCAAACACACCCTCAAAAATTTGATTTCCACCTTGATCTAACAAAAACAAAATCAACTCCCATCTCTAATATTTTCTTGTGATTCTAATGATATCAAATTCAAGAACATGCATCAAAATTTGAAGACTTTATGATTTCATGGTTGTATGATGTTTTAATCATCATGCATGTGTTGTTTTTGGTAAGATTATCTTGTTTTGATCATAAAAAGTCTTGTTTTTAATCTTTGATTTTTGTTATATTTTTCATACAAGTGTTCTTGGGAGTGTTTGGTTGATAGGAATGATGGTATAGTGATCCTAGAGGTATGGGAATGAATGGTTTTGGTTGGAAAATTTATTTGACTTGTTTTCTAAAAAGGTATTTTGGGACAACAACATATAACAGATTGTTTCATGGGTTTAAGGTCTGTTAAAGGCTACGTTTATTTGATATTGTTGTAGAGTTTTCCAAGACGCTCGTTTTGGTATAAGATAGAGCTTCTAAGTCATTACGAGTCAAAAGTTATGCTAGTTTTAGTTTTCGTGTACCGGGAGACGCAAGTCGGCACAATCCGAAATTGTGGCTGATTTTGGGTCGACTCTCGGGGACTTTAGGCTTGGTTAGATAGTTGATACTACTGGTTTTCAAAGTTTACAAACTTAGTTTGATGAGTCTAGTAGTGTTTTTAAAAGATGGATTGTCGAGTTAGCACTTTTAAAGTGGTCCAAACGGTTTTACAAAACAAGTGCACAAATCTGTCCCAATTTTGGAGTCGAGTAAAGTGTCGAGCTGATGGATTTTAAAGTGTGAACTTTGGCTCAAATTTTGGTGAGGTCTTATACAGGTTATAAGTGACCTTGACACCAATTTTCATCTAAAACGGACAAGTCTAGATAGGGTAGATCGGTGTGTACATTCGGGGTGTACTTTCTGATTTTATTTTGGACACTTAGTCCAGTGTTTGTGTTGCATGAGTTTGAGTATTCTCCATCGGACATGGTGACTTACTCAAGTGCTTAGTCATTATATAAATGACTTAGCTACTGGTCCGAATAAGGGTAAATAATAGTTTGACTTGCGTTAACTTGGCGTCGTATAACGGGCCAATTTCAAGTGTACAAGTGTTTAAACGAGTAACGTTGGAAATGGATTCATTTGGTTCGTGTCATTGGTTTTGAAACATGAATACTTTGAAAACGTTTGAGTCATATTATATTTGGTATATATATATCGATATTGAGTACGAGTCTTAACGCGCGCCTTATTTTGATAGGTTGCGGCTTTCGTTTTCCTGGGCATCCATATCGTCGGTGATCGTCTACCACTACCGTTTCTACTCAGTTGTTGAGTACCGTGATTGACTTACCTCGTGACTAAGGTGAGTTCATAGCCCATTTTTACTTGTACATGGTTTCTAAACACGGGGTGAGATTTTACATGGTGGAACACAACCAAATTAAAAACTGTATTGCTATCCATAACTTGTATGCTATCCAGAACGTGTATGCTTTACAGACGATTTCAATGGTATTATTGCTTTTAGACGTTAGCCTTGAGTTTCCTCTCCTATCATGAACCGTTAATTGTCCCGTATGCTTTGCGCTAAGCGCGAATGTTGTAGGTGGATCCATCGGGATTGACAATCCCCGTCCCGATTACCTTGACGCACTAATATTCGTTTATACTTGAGTATTTAGGCTGAATACTCCCTAGAGGAACTTACGTTTGAGTTAAGCTTCGGTTCATGAGACTAAACAGCAATAATATGCATCGTGACTATGTACATTGTGCATAGTTAACCCCCCCATTACGTGTTTTACAAATTCTATTGTGTTCCACGCGTTTACTGATAAACCTATGAATATCACTCAACTTTGTGTTGACGATTTTACATGTTTAATCTCAGGTATTATTACTTAGCTTTGCTTGGATGGGAGCCCGCAGGAGATTATCGCAGCTTGGAGATTTCTATGGTGCTTTAAAAAGACTGTTTTTAGTAAAAACTGTCAGGAGTTTATTCTATCTTTTGGGCAACTTTATGTTATAAATTGAGACGAAATAATATAATTTCCGCTTATAAAACTCTGGGACCTATGTTTAAAAACTCTGACCTTTTTGATGTAATGTACATGTTTTTATTTCGTCAGCTTTGTATGAACTGTAATTCTTTGTTTCTTGTACTATGACGTGTTACCCCCTCGTTGCCTAGTTGTTCCATGTCAGATTTTGGGGGTCTCACAATATCCAGAAATTCTCACATAGAACAACTTGAGCTAGCAATCAAGAACCTGGTCTCACACCAACCCTGGATTAACATATTTGGTATAGTATTAAGTCTTTTGTTTTAAGTTCAATATTCTTAGTTATCAATCATATACAATTGACGTTATAACTTCTCTTAATTATGATATCATTGTTCGGGCCATCATACTCAAAATCCATTCTATAAACGTTTGAGGAGCGAGGGCACTTTAAATCGTAAACCCAACCACTCAGTCAGAAAGTAATATCAAGATGGAACATCTTTGTAGAAAGTTCTCTACTAACATGATACATTCTTATACGAAATTCCTTCAAAAATTAGTATGTTCTTTTATTATTATGTCTTTAGTTTCAATATTGGCAAAAATAATCCTTATAGTTATATTTTGGCATAATTATACTTTTAACCCCTAAATTATATAGTTTTATTATTTAGAATTTAAACCTTTAATATTTAACCTTAGGGTCTCAAACTTTCCAATATTTATTCTTATATCTTTAACATTTATAAAATGACACTTTTGGCCCAAAATGTTAAATAGTTTCAAAAATGACAGTTTTAGTCCTTTTACTTGTAAAAATCACATAAAAACCTCTTAAATGCTCCAAATGATCTAGGATTTTAAAACAAAGTTTCAAAACACATTTATAATCATAATAAAAATATTTTTCCAGAATTATAGCTTTTGAAATGGGTTTTAAGTCATGAGTATGAAGAAGAATTGATTAAAGAGGAAGAAGAGTAGTTTCAATAATAAGAATTTATTGGGTGTTAATCATGAATGAATTTAACAGATTCTTTTTTTATCTTCTTGATTATGAATAATTGTTTATCATATATGATATTATATGTAAATACATTCTGTTTGAATTATCATATATGTTACTTTCAGAAAGTATGCTTTTTTATTTACTGAATAAGTGTTTTATTATGAATCCAACATACTCTTTGTTTTAATCATGAATTCAGCAGACCCATTGTTTAATCAATCAAACTTTTTTTTGAGTATCATATATGATAATTCATTATCATATATGATAATGCAGTGTCATATATGGCAGAATTTAAGGATTAAATGGATTATCATATATGATATATCACTATCATATATGATACTAATAAAATGGTAAAAAAAAATATGCTTCAAATGATAAAAATATCAACAAAATAAGCATTATCTAAACTAACATCCGTAGATGTTTCACCATTTCTATATTCAAGAAAAAAAACTTAATGATTTAGTCACATTACAAAGTTAAAGCATTACAACGTCATACATAAATTACTAAAATATAAAAAAGTCAAATGGCTAAAACAATGAATCTTGATTACACTTTGGTTGCAAACTTGACACTCGTCTTTGGTCATCTCATGCACACGCCGTTGTTTGTTCTTTCGACACTTGTTTTATGTTCACTTATTTGGCCTTGCGATGATTGAGTTTTTAAATATGCATTGAAAACATCTTTCACAACACAAATAAAAAGATTTAGTTTTAGTTTCAACCTGATTATCAAATATGATATCTAATAGAAGCTAAATTTTAACCAGATTATGCAGTTGAATTTCAACAAGATTATCAAATATGATAATATGCACACAACTAACTTTTAATTATCAACCAGAAGATCACAGACTTGTTTGTATCAAGCACATTATCACTTTATCATATATGATACTTCCATACATCATATATGATATATTTATCATATATGATGTATGGATGTATACATCTGTTTATTGTAACTTACAGTTTCAGCACATCTCTCCCAATAAGCTTATTCACAAACATCATCTTATGATTATCCTACAACTTCAACAAACTCTTTTTGTAAGCTTATTCACGTAACTCTATTTTAATTCATAAGATTATTCAAATAACTCTCCTAATAAGCTTATTTACATTAACCTTAAGTACAACACATGAAATAACCCTTAATTATAACATATCAAATCATCTTAATAATAACACATCAAATAAGCTAACACATCCTTATAAAAAAAAACTAACACATCCATAATCACATCAAGATAAGCTTATTTACATCAAATAAGCTAAAAAAGATGTATATGATGATGATATAACCTGGTGATTTGTTCTTCAATAGCATCGGCATCTTTTTCTTTACTTTTTAACGTGATTTATTGATGATTTTTTATTTGTGAATGTTTTTAGTATGTGTTTTGGACCGGGATGATGGATTGAATAAGCTTATGTGTGTGTTTTTTTGTGTGTGTTACGATCTAATTATTTGTGTTTGTTTGATTAGGTTTGTAATTGTTTTTGGTGATTTACGGTTATAGATAACGTGAGACGTGACGTGACAGCACGTCTGGTCCGCGTGACTTAAGCCATATCTCAGGTTTTGAGCTGGCGCCTCTTTTCACTCTTATGAAATCATCGCATAAACCCACTTCAAATTTTCCAAACTAGGGATGAGCACAGTATCGATCCCGTCCCGAACCCGTCCCGTCCTGAATTAGTGGTACCGAATATTTCCCGAGCAAAATTAGTGATACCGGTACCATACCGAACGGGATTCGGGTATCGGTACCGAGACGGGTATCGGTACCGGTACCGAGAAATTGGATTTTTCTCGTTTTTTTCGGGAATTTCCCGATTTGATACCGGTCCCGTCCCGAATTAGTGGTCCCGAATTTTTTCACCTTATTTCATAGTACCGGTATCGTATCGAACGAAATTCGATACCAAAAATCAGTACAGTATAGTACCGGTATCGTATCGAACGAAATTCGATACCAAAAATCAGTACAGTATAGTACCGGTATCGTATCGAACGAAATTCGATACCAAAAATCAGTACAGTTCGGATTCAGTTTTAAAATTCGAGACAAAATGCTCATCCACTTGTGCTAGGTGGCAATGAGTAAGTAACAAACGTGTATATATCCCAAAAGATACACCTCCCCTTTATCTCCCCCTTTATAAAAAAAAAAAACCCACAAACCCTAACTAAAAAAAATCCCCAAATCAATCAAATCGATGACGTCATCATCATCAACACCATCATCGAACCTGTTCGTCGGAAGCTTACCACCAGACGTAACAGACTCAGATCTGAAGAAGCTCTTCTCGGAACACGGAGACGTAACGAACGTGACGTGTTACGCGACACGTAATTACGGATTTGTAAATATGACTAGTGTCGATGATGCAATTAGAGCTAAGGATTTGTTGAATGGTTTTGTTTTAAGGGATCATAAAATCACCATTCAATTTGCTAAACCGGTATATATAATTATAATTAGATCTGGTTATTTTTTATGTTTTTGTTTGATTAGGTTCGCGTGGTGGTAGCAGTTAGCAGTAGCTGTTTGTTTTTATTTAAATAGCTTTAGGCGTAGCTTGACGGCACGGTCATGGCGTGACTTAAAGCCGCACAAATTATTAAAATATTTATATATTAATCTCATATTTTATACTATCAAGTACAAATAAACTCGTCAAATCAATAAAAAAAGCTCGTCAAATCAATAAAAAAACTCGTCAACCCTCGCGCTATATTTTTCACAGCTTATCTCACACGACGCCTAGAGCCGACACCTGCTTTGTAACGTACACGCCACGCCTCGTGCTGCCATAGATGTATTTCTAGATCTATTGGATTACATAGATGTATTTGTTTGCGATTATACAGAGTAGAATGATGTAAACATTACAGTGTTTAAATACTAAAAGGTTTTTAAAAGATTAGGGGGTATTTGTTTAAGCTTATATGTGGTTTATGAGCTTATTTGTTTTTCGGCTTATATTTTATAAGGTCAGTTTTCGGGCTTATTTTGAGACTTGTATGAGTTTATCATGTCATGATAAACTTATATAAGCTCAGAAGTCTCGAAAATAAGCCGGAAAATCGAGCCTTATGAAATATAAGGCGGAAAACAAACAAGCTCATAAGCCATATGTAAGCTTAAATGAACACCCCCATGCTAGACATACCACTAAAATTTGATTTAAAAAAAAAAGTATAAATTGAGATGTAAAATTAGTAAGGTGAAAAGGCCGGGGTGTTTGTTTCGGCTATATAAGCCGACTTATGTTTAATAAGCTCACTTTTTGGGGCTTATTATGAATTTTTCTGGCTCATATAAGTTTCGTGTGCTATAATAAGCTTATATAGCCAAAAAGTGAGCTTACGAAACATAAGCTGAAAACCAAATAAGCCAGAAACCAGCTATATAAGCAGAAACAAACACACCCTTATGTAAGGCTTGATGTATGAGGAAGCGTGGTATGTACAAAACGGAGAAGATCCCTGGATGAGCTGTTTTTGCCACCTCACGCTTGGATTGTGTTATGCGTTTACAAAACAGCTCTGTATTAACAGGAGCATATTCATTTAAATTTAAGAGATTTACACAAAGCGTTTAGAACCCTTCTTGAGCTGTGAGTGTTGCTACGCCGTGGCGTAGTTGGCTCGATATACATTTCTTCTATAAGATATCTGGTGACTATGGCGTAGTGCTGTAGTTTAGCTTCAATACCCGTCTTCAAGCCGAGTCATCAGTAATTGTAAATTGTAATGCTCGTTATACACGAAGGAATATTAACTCGAAATTGAACCAACTAAAGATCACAAAGATCAAACATAAGCAACTCTGTTTCGGAAACGATTCAGCAGCTCGAACATAATGCATTCTATAGTATGACAATTGACAATTGACAACACACAACACACAATATGAAAACTTACTTTAAAAATCACTGACAGATGAACTCAAACCACGACACGTGAACAGGATATACAAAAACTACACTTGAATATATCTTACCATTTAAGTCGTGGATTGCTATGTTCTCAAGGGTAGACAAAATCATCTTAGGTCTCACGCATTCTGCACATTTTTTGCATGCTTATCTGTTATGAATCAAAGACGCTCAGAATAATTTATTTGAATTTCTTAATTTTGTGGCAGTCTAAACCGTGCAAGTGCTTGTGGGTTACTGGGATCAGCAAGTACATTTCAAAAGAAGCTTTAAGAGATGAATTCTCTAAATTTGGTGAAATCGAGGAGTATAAATTCCAATGGGAAAAAAACGCTGCTATTGTCGATTATGTTAGGCTAGAAGATGCAACCAAGGCTCTTGAAGCTATGAATGGAAAGAAAAAACGTGGAACTATAATGCATGTGGATTATCTAAGATCTCAATCTAGAAAAGTATGTTTTTTACTTTCGTTTCAAATTAGGTAATAGATAACATATGGCAGTATTATTCTCATAGTTCCTGTTCTTTTTACAGGCTAATCTTCCGACAGAAGGTCAAACAGAGGATGAACAACAACCAAGTAATATTTTGTGTATATCTTATCCTCCTGTTGTTCATATGGATGAACAGAAGTTGCACAACGCCATGATTCTGTTTGGCGAGATTGAAAAAATTACAAGTTTTCCTTCGAATTTATGCTCATATGTTGAATTTAGAAGCATGGAAGAGGCTAATCTTGCCAAAGAGCGGCTGCAGGGAAAACTTTTCAGTGATCCTAGGATATTGATCACTTACTCGCCAAACGGCCCCACAGCAAATCAAATCGGAGGGCTCCCATACCGAGCACCACAATTGAATGTGCCAAATAGCTTCAGTGGAGGTCCAGTTTCTCATGGTGTACGACCTTTTGTTCAGGGTAGTTTTGATTCAAGCCAAATACAAAGGGAGCCCAAAAGGTTGAGAACTGAGGGATCTTATGGCGACATGAATGATCGGGTTTTGTTAGCCAATCAAATATCCAGAGGTGTTCCCTCAAACACAAGATTCACAAATACGAGCCCCAACATTATTGGTAGTCCTGACGCAGGTTATATATGGCGAGGTATAATTGCAAAGGGTGGGAATCGTATTTGTCATGCACGCTGTGTTCCTGTCGGAGATTGGGTTGGATATGAGCTGTAAGTGATTCCTTTTTATATTTGAGTAAAGCTTTCTGTGACTCTGAAAGAGAAACTAAACATTAATTTAGAGTAGTACCAAACACATATGAATCGGCATAGAGTGTATTGAATTTGGTTAACATTTGGAATCTTTAAATCTGCAGGCCTGATATTGTAAATTGTTCGGCTAGAACAGGATTAGATATGCTCGAAAAACATTATGCAGATGCTATTGGTTTTGATATCATTTATTTCAAGCCTGATAGTGAAGAGGATTTTGCTTCATACACTGAATTTTTACGGTACATGGGTGACCGTAATCGAGCAGGTGTTGCTAAATTTGACGATGGGACGACCTTATTCTTGGTCCCACCTTCAGACTTTTTAAGTAGGGTTTTAAAAGTTGCTGGTCCACCACGACTCTATGGGGTGGTTCTAAAGTTCCCACAGCATGCCTCTGAACCTGCATCGGGTCCTAAATTTAGTCAGCCTCAGTATTTACAAGCTCCTCCAACTAGTAACCCCTTGCCTATGTACTATGCACCACCAGCTGCTGAAACATCTGCCATGCCGGCTGCAGATTCTTTAACACCTGAACTTCTTGCAACCCTGGCAGCTTTTGCCAAGGCTAACTCTAATGGTCAGCAACTATCAGGTAACACGGCTGCAAGGCCTCCGTCGACTTCCATTGCAGCTGATGAAAGGAGATTTCAGGGACTTCCTGCGCAGGCCAGTCAGCCATACCAACTGGATACGCACACAGTTAATGGTGTTACATCTTCAAGCCAGGTACGTAGTACTAATGTTTCTGAACCGCAAGGTATGGCACCAGGTCAGCAAAGTTCGGAGTTTGATGCTGAGAAGAATGAACGATATCAATCTACACTAAAATTTGCAGCTAGCCTACTGCTTCAAATACAGCAGAAGCAACAATAAGCTGTTGGGAAATTGGATGCGAACCGTTTGTTCAGGTAATACTGTGTGCCCATGTTTCTTGTAAATGCGTTAATGATTCTTTGTGAAATAATCTAGCCATGCTTAGATATGCAATTTATGATTTGTTCTGTTTATGCTATGCACTCTATGTTTCACTTGCTTTACCGAACTAAGAATGCTGGTAGGATATGTTTTGAAGAACGTGTTTCTGTAGGTACTTTGTGGACTTATCTAGGAATGAACTAGCGCTCTTCTGAATTTAGTTTGTGCTCTAATAGGTGCTTATGTGCAACTAGATATGCCAAGTCCTTTCTGACATGTTTTTAGTTTTAGTTTTACCAATTGTTTTTGCACATGCATTTGCTTGTATGTATGTAGACACACTAGGACGGGTTAATATGTGTTTGTTTGAATAAAATGTGCATCATGAAACCACGTTGCTATGATGTGTTTTAGTTAATGTTGTCTAACCACTTCTAAGCACATTGAGCGGGTAGAGTAAACGCTTTTCTTGTGCCTCTTAATATTAGCTGTGCTGCAGAGTCTTACATGTATAAAGTGCAGAGTCGGAAATATAATTTTTTACTGTTGTAATTTTATCTGATTAGCTTTAATTCGTATATCATTTCTCTCTTGATGTACATATAGTTTCCTGGTATGCTATTATTATTATTAGACTGAGATTCTTTTTCGTTTGCATTCTGAGTATCTGATATCATATCCATGTTCATGTTGCATCTCTTGCATATAAGTCGCCTTAAAGGTTCTTTTGGTTTAATTTAAATGAATTTCATGTTTTCTGTTCCATTCTTGCCGCTTTTTTAATAGCTTAATCTACCCTCGTGTTGTAGTTGTATATACAACTTGTAATCTCCTTTAATAAGATTTATTACATATGTAGACATTTGTGTGTTAATATTTTGTTCCTATAAACTCAAATACGTAGCTAGGTCCTCAAATAACATCTAATGCCTAAAATGCAAATTAAACGTAGGGTGCTCGAAATTTTGAAAAACCAGGGACGTATACCTCATATGTTTCAACCAAACGTTCTCGTAATGGTAACATTATTTCCCATTAACCTGGGTTGGGTTTGTTAACGCCGATAGGCCGTGAAACAGTAAAGAATACATAAATATATTGATTCCATAATGAGCAATAGTACTAGTTAACAGAACCTGAAGGGATACTGGGACAGTAAATGATCTTCGGGATTTCAACAAAAAAAAAAACTGGGTTTGAACTCGAGTTTTAAATACAGGCCATGTTTTGTTTTGAAGTATACCAACTATTCTGAATTGACTATACTCACTAAACCGATTCTTAAGCATAAGAACGGGGATTTTTAAATACAGTAAATACAACTTTGGTTATATCTCAGAAACATTTACATATCAAAAGTTTGGTACCTGTATAATGTCTCATCAACACAACCGCGTTATGAAAATTTTGACCAACAATGTTTGCTCACATATTTTAGTGTTCAACTCAACGATTAACATATTTGCTAATGCAGCAATCAGTTGCTTATGTTTTTATCAAAAAAAAAAAACCTTGATTTTCAAGCGATTTGGTTTACAATTATAGTGGCGAAACTGGATTTGGTTCTGTGGACTGGCACTCAACTAAAACTGTTTTTCTCCACAAATGGTCTTGATAGTTGTATTGTTGTAAGCACGTCGATATTGTTTTGGTAAAGTTTGACAAATTATATTAGTAATCTGGTCCTGAAAATGATTTACTCGTCACGATAAGTATAAAAATAACCGACATCTCGCCCTTTATTTTCACCCTTTTTTCTTTTACAATACACACCTGCACTCACAAAGTCACAAACACGGGTTACACGTTAACAAACCGGCGGGAGATGCGAGAAAGAAGCCACACAAATGGGAGTTTGTGGGGCAATGTGTTGCGTGGCCTATTTTGCGCAGCCGTATCCGTTGCGAGCGAGTATTCAGACTACTCTTAGGTGCTATATTTAGTAAATTTTGGTCATGTTAAAAAGTATTCTATAAAAGATTCAAACACGTCAGATTCTCTTCACATCCAGAAACTGTTTTTGGTCTTTTTCCTAGAAACAAAGTATGTCTAACTTTTAGTCGAGTTGAAAAAGATTCCAAACATCGTTAACGTGCAACTAGTTACAAATCACGTACACTTCGAACTCAAAGTTAAACATTGACCCTCTAAGGCCTAAGCTGGCATATTTTGCGGGTGTTTGTTTCGTCTTATACATGGGCTTACGAGCTTATTTGATTTCGTCTTGTGTTTCAGGAGCCTCAACTTTTCCAAGATTTGTAATATAGTATCATAATAGGATTTATATAAGCTCATAAGTCTTTAAATAAGCCGAAGGCGAAATCAAATAAACTCATGAGCCCAGATATAAACCGCAATAAACACCCCCTTAGCTTGTTGGGCTTCTTTATTTCTTCGTGGCCCATGCTAATTACTTAAAATCCAAATGTAATATTCATATGGCCCACAAGTTGTATTAAATATAATAAGCCCAACAAACCCATCTAATTGGATATGTCTCCAATGTGTCTTAATCATACCACAATATTTAAGCTGATTGCAAAAATCGTCCTTGTGGTATGTTCAAATTGCAAGTTTAGTCCTTACCTTTTCGAAAATGCGTGTGTTGTCCTTGCCCAAAATTGAAACCACTAAAATGTCCTAATGTATCGAAAGCGAGGGCATTTTAGTCATCACACTTTGTTGATGTATAGTTAATCATTTTTAAATTTTAATTTCTTTGTAAAATCTTATTCGACGAGGCAAGTAACTAACATGATTTATGTATATGTCAACATTGTAGGGCAAAGAGATGACGAGACTCGAAAATGGTGTGACCGTTGGGGACGACATACTCTCTCAAGACTTTTGCGATACTACTATATATTATCCGATCGATACTTTTGGTTTTTAGCATTGTACATTTGTACTAGTTTTATCGGTGTATACTTTTAGCTGAAGTTTAGAGTTTTACTTTGAAGCATGGTTGTTAAAAGAATGAGACTAAATATTACTTACATGAAGTTATTAATCTCAAAGGTAACGATAATAATTTATTTTGAAAAAAAATTAAAGAATAGTGAAAAATAGATGGAGGAATTCGATGAAGAGAAATATGACGTAAAAATATATGTGTCAAATTTGTGATAAACAAAAGTTTTAAAAAGTATATGAAATATGAAGTAATTAATAAAATTTTAGTGGTTATATTTTAAATAAATCAGATGAATTAAATGAAACTTTGTATTTTTAATATTTAATAATTTTAAAAAATTAATAAATATCTTTTATACTTTATACCTCTAAACTTTATATTATAAAGATAGTAATACATAGGGATGGGCATAAAACCGAAAAATCGAAAGAAACCACACCAAAAAACCCGCACCAATTGAAAAACCGAAAGGATGGTTTGTACATTTTTAAAAACCGAATGTTTGAGGCGGTTTTTGGTTGAATGTATAAAACCGAACCGAAAAAAACCATCCCGCCTAGGATGGCAACGGGTCGGGTTTTAGAGAACCCGTACCCGCACCCGTTTATAATATCCAAACCGCATCCGCCCCAATACCCGACGGGTACCCGATTAATATTACCCATCGGGTTTTCGAATTTTACCCGCGGGTATCTGGTATCCACAAATATATTTTGTTGGACAAATTGTGCGTATAAAGGTAAGAAAAACCAATGAAAAATGATCAAAATACCCTAAGATATTTTATAAGTTTTTAGAAGATAAAAAATACTAATCGAATATAGTGTCATGCGATTTATGGATCGAATAAATTATTATTTTTATTTTAAAATTAACAAGATTACAAACATCTTAATGCATATAAAATATAAGTAATATGAGCATTTTTTTGTTTAACAATCTTCGTATACTATTTCGCACAAGTTTAAAACTTATATAAAATAGCCATAAAGATGGGTACTAATTTTGGTAAACGGGTATATATACGGGTAAACGGGGCGGCTATTACTAGAACCCGAACCCGAACCCGTACCCGCGAAAAATAGAACATCCCAACCCGAACCCGCATACATACCCGCCTACCCGACTTCGAACCCGACCCAATCGGTTCGGGTTTCGGTTTTTCCCATATGTTTCGGTTGCTTTTGCCATCCCTAACCCCGGCCCACTTAGGTTTACAAAATTAATATATTTTTATATCTTTAAATAGTTATATATGTGATATTTCTAATATGTTTAGTTGTTTTTTTTAAATATACACATTTATATAAGATATTAAAAGAATTGATTATAAATTTTTTCACTTAAATTTTGTTAGGTCTGTAATTGCTATACAAGAATTTTTATAATTTTATTATCATTTTTTTGTTTTATATAATTCAATGCTAACTAATATCGCTATTACCATAACCTATGTAAATGATTGAAACTATTATTGTTGGTTATAACTTGCAATTATGATGAGTTTAATTTGTGTCGAAAGTGACTGACTATTGATGCGGTTTTTTGTAGATAGGAAACCCTATGCATAAAATCAAAAAAGAATAAAACCGAAGTAAAAACCGAAACTGACCCGTTACAATGAAAAAGACAAAAAAACCAACCGAAATAGAATGGTTTGCGATAAGTTAAAACCGAAGTCTTCGGTTTAGTTTTAGGTTTTAACATAAAACCGCCCCATGCTCACCACTATTTCACAAAAAGGTGTAGGTTGGTGGGAACACCCTGACTCCATGTGACTTTTGGCACCAACCATTGTCCACTCCACAAAGAATAGCTCAGGCAACTTGGATGGCCTAGAGGAGCAACACCTGTAGTGAGACGAGCCGAGACTCGACCTCGATCTCTTATTTCACAAAGTCCCTCCAGTGTGCCCGTAGGTTTTGCGCAAGTGGGTACTTATTTGAAGCAAATACGAAAAGTGAGAATTAAACTTCAGTCATTTTACTCAAGCATAAAAGCTCACCCCCATTCCTTTAGGAAAAAGATCCCCATAAACCCTTAGTTTAGCATAGACTCAACCAACCAATCACAACCATCCATTTTTATCATATAAAAAAAACTCATTTTTTAAAAATTAAATATCTCACAAACCGTTCATCGTTACGTAAAATAAAACATATCATCGCGACGAGAATTAAATCATCTATCCATGTATATACTTTCGACGAACTTTTTTTTTCGAATTTTTTTCTTAATTCACGTCTGGAGAGAATCATATATGATTCGTCACGAAACATATATGATTCTCAGATTATCATATATGATTCATATCACGAATCATATATGATTTTCTGAAAATCATATATGATTCGTGACGAGTCATATATGATTCGTGACGAGTCATATATGATTCGTGACGAGTCATATATGATTCGTGACGAGTCATATATGATTCGTGACGAATCATATATGATTCTCTTCAGACGTGACTTAAGAAAAAAAAGTCGAAAAAAAAAGTTCGTCGAAAGTATATACATGTGCCCCTCGATAGATAGATGATTTAATTCTCGTCACAATTGTGTATTTTTTTTCGTTTGACGATTTACCGTTTGTAAGCCATAAATATTAGTTGTTTACAACTATTAGTTTTATTAGTTTAATATGACTCCGATGTCTCAAAACTAAAAGTAAATTTATTACTATTTTATTTTATTTATTTTTTGATAAAATAATAGTTTTATTACTAACTAAATAATTAAATTTTGCTTTAAACATCTGGATGTTTATTTACATGTTAAGCATAGTCTAGATGTTACAGGAAAAAAAGAAAAAAATAGTCTAAAGTATATATAGACGTTTCATTTACATTGTGGACCATAGATGAAAGACATTTCATTATGGGTAAAACATGTTTTTTATACCTTTACGTAACGGAACATTTTTTAAAAAAAACCCTATCTCCTTTTTTGTTGATTTCCGGCGGCCTTTAAGTTTTGGCTGCTTCTCTTAACGATTCCTTTTTATGGTTTCGTTTTGAGGGATCTACTGGTTTGGGTGTAATTGTAGGTCTACTGTCCTTTAGTTGATAGTTATATCGTTTTTATGGACATGGGTTAGACGTTTGTTGCGTGTTCGTGTTGAAACCCTAATTAGGGCATTGATGCGATTGTGTTTGTGGGTTTATTATGGAGAGAGGGTTTCTATCTAATGATTCGAAGATCAAAAATAAGGATGAGAGGAAGAAGAAAGATAGAGACGATCCTGCGTTGCAAGAAACGCCATATGTCACCATTAGAAAGGCTGCTAAGGCTAAGTCTACTATAATGGGTACGAATGACAAGTTGGAATCGAATGTTGTGAATGGTGATGATTCTACCTCATCAGGTATTAGAGCCGATACGTTGAATACTAGTTGTAGTGCGGAAGATGGTGGTTCTATACCTTCTGGTTCAGCACGTGTGGCCCAACATAAGGAATACTCCTATGCTAGTCTTGTTCGCCCTATAAATGCAACCAACAAGGTACACTTCCATACTCTTGTTAATGAGGAGAAAGTTGATGATTTGGATTGTGTGCTTCCTAAGACCGCGGCTGCTAAGGTAAAGCAAAGGTTTGAGAACTCCATTGTGGGTTTTTTTGTTGGTAAGGATCCTTTTTTTCCGGTGGTTCAACAATATGTTTCTAATACATGGAGGAAATTTGGGTTCGAAAAGATAACGAGGAATGATGATGGTGTCTACTTGTTTAAATTTGCTTCTAAAGCAGGTATGGATCAAGTGTTAGAAAAGGGACCGTGGATGATACGCAAGTCACCTATTATCCTTAATAAATGGACATCTAGTGTGTCTTTGAAAAAAGGTGAGGTCACTAAAGTTCCTGTTTGGGTAAAATTGTACAATGTTCCAGTTCTTGCTTACTCGGAGGATGGGTTGAGCTTGATTGCTACTCAAATAGGTAAACCAGTCATGCTAGACGCGTTTACAAGTTCTATGTGTGTGGAACCATGGGGAAGAATCAGTTTTGCTCGGGCTCTTATTGAGATCAATGCTCACTCTGATTTAAAAAAGGAGGTTACTATGGCAATACCGGAAGAGGAGGGTGATGGGCATATTAAGGAGGTCATTAGAGTTGAGTACGAATAGAAGCCGCCACATTGTGTTGATTGTCAAAGTTTTGGCCATGGTCCTAATCTATGCCCTAAACGTGTTCGAGAGGATATACTTAAAACTTCGGCTAACGCAGCAACGACCAACACTATTGAGGATAATGACGAAGGTTTTGTTGAAGTTAAGAGCCGAAAGAAGAAGAAGGGAGCTGATTCGCGGTCGTTTGGTGGTCTTAGGCTGCCTAAGCCTAATTCTAAGGTTATTTGGCAGCAAAAGAAAAGTGTGGGTTCAAAAGGGGGTTCTAATCTCGCATCTCGAAGTGTATCTATAAATGAACATGATAAAGGTAATGTTGGTAATCTCTCTTCTGATCGTGCTAAGTCGGAGCTGAATATGTCTAATCCTTTCAATGTTTTGAACGTTGAAGGGGAGGATATGGGTAAATCTGGTATGCGACAACCTATAGCTACTGAACATGTTGGTACGAGTAGTTTGAATGGAGATGGGAGAACTGATATGAATGAGGTTCATGAGGAGAGTCTTTGGTCGCGTTATAAAAAGGCAAAGGAGAATTCTAAAAGCAAGACCGCAGATCTAGAGGATGATTCGGATGAGGATGAAGTCTATATGCCGCATGGTGGTGGAGGTATGGATGGGTTCGAAGATGACATGGATTGCTATGATGACTATCGGAACCAGGTTTACAACTTAACGGCACAAGAGCAAGCCTTTTGTGATTAGTGTGATATCCGCCTTGGTAGGAAGTAGTTTCTTGTCTGTTGTTCGTTCTTAAGAATGGCATGTTATTTGTTAGCATGGTTTGTTAGTGCCCTTATAATGGGTTGCGGCGTAGGAATTCACCTACACCTTATGTACTTAATCGTCTTTTTGGAGTAATACATTTACCGGGGAAACCCTTTACCCAAAAAAAGGTTTTTTTTATCACCAAGTATAGATCTCATTCAAAAATACTTACAAATTGAATTAAATCAAATTCGAACTAAATTTAAACCGAATAAATATTTTAAATTTTTAGTCATAACCATACTGAATCGGACTATAAATTTAATTTCGAGCTAGGTTTGAGTTTGACAATCATAACCAAAAACTGTATTTATATAACTTATATATATATAAATGATTATTAAAATTATTTTTAATATAACTTGAAATAATTTTTCTATCGAATATTTATATAATTCTATACTTTTAAAAAATAAATAGTCTAACTCGAGTTATTTGAGTCAATCAGAAAATCAAACTGAATTCAAATTTTCTTTTCGGTTCGGTTAGGTTGGACTCTAATTCGGTACGATCTAGTTTTCACAATGTTGGAAATACGTTTTTATGTATTTAGGAAGATTCGGTCACTCCGACAATATATTAAGTAGTAGCTCGTAGTCTAGTTACGTTACATTAATTAAACAAGGAAAAATCCGGTTCATGTCATGTATGGCCGGTCAAACTTGTAAGCACAAGCTCATCTCATGAGCTTGGTATATAAACCCTCTCCTTAGTTGGAGAGGGTGTGGATCACATTGTTTTTCACATAGTTGAAGGTATTTTTCCTTTCACTTCTCTTCAAGTGTGTGTGTTCTCACTATCTCTCTATCTCTTTCTCTCTCTAGAATATAAGCAAGATTTACAATATCCTACACACAATATTTGCTACTGAAATATAAAATAACTAAGGAGCGCTTGGTTGAGGGATATTCAAGTGTGTGTGTTCTCACCATCTCTCTATCTCTTTCTCTCTCTAAAATATAAGCAAGATTTACAATATCCTACACACAATATTTGCTACTGAAATATAAAACAACTAAGGAGCGCTTGGTTGAGGGATATTGAAGGATATTTATGGCATTTATGTTGATCCCAAACTCATATCTTAAACCTTAGCTTGTTTAAAGGTTGTGATAGAGAGAATAGATTCAATTTAACACTAGAGAAACTTTGCAATAGAAAGTAACTAAACAAGATGCGGAATGTAGTGTTTAGCACAAGAACAAATGGTTAAAGCAAACGTTAAACTTTAATATATCATAGATATACGAATACCCAATAGTGGTATTAGGGTTACAAAAACCTTAAAGTATGAAATGAAAGATAACAGAGAAAGACACATTTTGCATGATAACCTAGTGGGTCCTTTTATAGTACAAGGACTCACGTACAAGATCACTACTGACAAACTTGGAAAGTATCTCGGAGTAGTAACTGAAACGCGTTATAATCTATTCCAAGTTTATCTCTAGCAGCAGGGTCTTTGACTTCAGTAGGGGAACCAATCCCCCTGCCTTTGTTATTTAGCAGGGGAACTTACTCTAGCAGGGGAAACTCTGACCAACTAGCAGGGGTAACTAATACACTTATATTTATTCCCAACAATCCTCCCCTAAACTTGTGCTTTCACCTAAAGACAAGTTTCTGAATAAATACTAGTTGATGAGGGTGCTTACAAAGTTCCTGGCCAAAGCTGACTGTACATCATCCTTACCAGATCATAAGCAACAGGTGCTTTAACATCTACAATCAAGTCAGCTTGTGCCAATTTCTTCAAGGTCTCTTGATTGAAAGGATAATAACGATGATTAATCAAATAAACACTTACCCCTTCCATGACTATCTCATAAACCCCAGAATTGGTAAATAGCTTCCAATACAACAAATTTCCCCCATTTACTGCATCAAACATAGGGTCAAACAGTTCATGCTCATACATCATATGCATGCATTCCCATATCACCCAATCCTTCTCTACACCATCCACAGTGGGAGGATTTGCAGCAAAGGTCTTCTTCAAAATCTTCCACATATCATCTAAATCCTCGCTATCTAAAGTTTGAAACATGATATCTAGGCTTAGAATCTGTGTTGTATAGTCAGCTCTTGTAAGCTTCCACCAAGTCATCCCCTTGCGTTCATAAACAACATACTCCACTATGGCAAATTTCTTCCCAAACTCACTAGATGAGATTTCATCATTTTATTGCACAATTAGATGCTTATCTATTTCTTCATTTGAGGGACACTGAGTCTCCTTAGTAACTATACCAACTTTTTCCATCCTCTTGAGTCTTTTGGCTGCTCTTTGTGCATTGAGTACAGATCTATCAATTGCTGGAAAACTTGCACATGCTTGAGATGATGCACCTGCTTGAGATGATGCACCTTCTTGTGATGATGCACATGCTTGTGATGTTTCCACTATTGTTCCTTCAGCTTTTCTTTTTCTAGATTCCCTAGCTCTCTGTAACACTTCATTTTGCCTCCTGAGATACTCAGCTTTCTCAGGAGTGTTTATAGCTATGAAAAGTCTTCCACATTTATCTCTCTTAGAACCGGTCTGACTGCCTTCTCTATCTCCTCAAAAGTCATGTCTCTGAAATGACCATCAGTCCACTTCTTGTGTCTTTTGAGCAAAACTTTGTAGTGTGTCAGCCTCCCCTTCTCAGACCTCAAATTTTTTCCTTCTGAATCTGATTTGCCCTTCTTTCTAGATATTCATTTTGATACTTGTAAACTAAACAAATCAATTCATACCTGTCTTCCAAAGGAGTATTTACCAACTCCTTTTCCCATTGATCTAGAAATTCTTGAACATGAGGCACCCTGTCATCTAACTCTCTATGCATGATTTCAATATGCTTAAACATCTCTTTGGGCCTCATTTGTTGCATTCTCTGATCCTGCATATGTAGCTCTTCTTGTTGAAGTCTGAGAGCTACCTGAACATCATGTTCTTCTTGAGCCCTTTGCTGTTCAGGAGTTCTGTGCTTGTATTTTCTCTTGGGTTGTTCAACCATGATCCCCTTTCCCTTGTCTTTTGGATCCACTGCTGGTGCTGGTTTGGCTTTAGGTGCAGGTTCTCCAATTATAATTCCCTTCTGAGCTGGCTGCCTTCTATTCTTCCTAACAAATGTTTGAGTGATAGGCTTAGCAGGGGAAAAACTTACGGCAAGGGGATCAGTTATAACAGGGGAAATTTTTGAAGCAGGGGCTTCTTCTTGATTGCCCATAGTTAACAATGTTTGGGCAATCTCTTTTGTGGCACTCCCCTTATCACTTCCTTTCTCAGCACTTCCTTTCTCAGTCCCTTTCTCAGCACTTGCTACCTTTCCTTGTTTAAGATCCTGTTCACCAGGATATGCATACCACTGAGTAGATTCATCTGTGTTAGGAACTTCCTCCCCTTTGGAAGCATCCTCATCTGTAGATATGATAAGCTTGGGCTTTCTCCTCCCCTACAGTGTAGCAAGTCTGGTTTCTAAATTATTGATAACCAGACCTTGCTTTTTGACAGTTTGTACAAGTTGTGCATTTTGCTCTTTCAAGCTAATGCACATATTCGTCAATTCCAAGATGGACAAATGTTGCATTCTGCTCTCAACCCTAGAAGGGATTGCTCCCCTCTTTGGGTATCACTGAGTGAGGGAGAGGACTTACTAATGGTGTCACTATCCTGCTCATCCCTTGAGGATGAGACAGTAGTGGCAGCCAAACCCTCAGTGTGCTCCAACCTTTTAAAGGCTCTCCTCTCTGCTACTTGTGAAGATTCACCATGCAAGGGAGACCTGGCAAACCTGGATTTTGTTCTCCTTTCATGTTTTGAATCAGCAGGGGGTAGAGTACTAGCAGGGGGTAGAGTCTTGTCAGGGGAATTAGATGGTTTGTGTATGGCTACTTTTGTTTTAACTGCTTCTTGTCTGATTTGTTTCATCATGATGGGAGTGAGTGGAACAACCCTGCTGGAAAATTGTGGAGATGGTGCAAGAAGTGTGGTAAACAGTTTGGTAGAGTGTTTGGTGGCTGAAAAATACCTTTTGTGTTTGATAGGACCATGTTCACTCATATTCAGCAAAAGTTGTGTAAACCTTGGGTACATACAAAATTTAGTATTGCTTGAAACATTTTTGACCATTCCTTTGAAAATCATTTGAGAAAAACAGTACTTTCTCCCTGTTACTAAGCATATCAGGGCAGAAGCAACTTCAATTCCAAATTCATTAAAAGCATTGGTTTTAGGTGACAAACATTTTAAAATTGTATGAATCAAATATTTCCAATGTGGTGCAAACTGACCTTTAGCAAACTTACATTTTTTATCATCAAAAAGAGTGTACCCCAATTTAACAAGACCCTCAAAGATTTCAGCATCAGGTAGGTTGGTTATCCCATCCTCATCATCCAAAACAAGCTTGTCTCTAATAGAGGAAAGTGTAATCACCTTGGGATGACCATCTACTATGCTCTGAATTATTACCTCTCCATCCACTGTTTTGGTCATTGATTTAGACCAAAACTCCTGGATGTGTGAGGTGTAAATCCTGGGATTGATGAGAAGAGCCACTCTAAAATACGAATATTTTAGAAAAGCCACAGCATCAATGAATTATGCTGGTTCATCATGTAAAAGAGCAATTTGATTGTGATTAGCAACAATTTTAAGAGACATGATAAATATGGAAAGTGTTTGAAGGTTTATAATTGTGAAAGTTAGGTGGGATTTAGTCGAAGGAGAGAGGCAGACCTGCTGGTTAAAGGAATTAAGTTTTTATAGGCGAATTGAAGAGCTGTGATTGGACCAAACTTTCAATTTGCAAAAATATCAAAGATAAATCTTGATAAAAAAAGTAATTTATTTGAAATAATAAAGAAAAGATTACCAATCATCGAAGAAAGCGCCTTAAATATCTTTTGAAAAGAATAAAATATTACCTAACCAAAATTTTAGCAAGCAGGTCCAACGGCTATAAGCAGGGTAACGGTATTGTCGGTCAACGGTCAAGCAGGGGAATGCTGATCAAGCAGGGGAATCAAAAGTTGAAAGCAGGGGAAACTTTACTAGGGGTATTAGACTAATCATGAAGAAACCAATGCTAAATAGCTCTGCTCTAATGCACACCCTTGTAAACACAAGATAGATACACAGAAACTCAAGAGTCCTTCATTCAGCAAAGTTCTAAACACAAAGAGTTAACACATAAGTAACCCTGCACCTGGTCAACCCAAGAAAATAAGCATACCCTTGTCACCATCCCTACCTTTCCCTAACCTATGGTCAGTTAGTCTTAGAAATGTGTACTAAACATCTAAATTTAGACAGCAAGCTGTTGAATAAAGAAGTGTAAGTACACATTACAGTGCCTCAAGGCTTCAGAATTCTAACAAGCTTTGCAGCAAGTTTTCATCATTCTGAACCCTTACTTACCAATGGATATGATCTAGAATCATATATGAGCATCCTAAGGATACCCTAAACCCTAAAGGTGTGACCTAACCTCCCCTAAAGCATAGAGCATATACCTGATTATCCCATGAGTGAAGCATGCACAATTTGAATCTCTGCATTGTTAGTCTAAAACCACATATAACCACTTTTAAAAAGAACAAACCCAACTTAAGAGAAGAACTATTAGAAGGAGAATGAACCCCAGTAGGGGAATCTTTGTTCAAAAGCAGTGGAATGAAAAGTGATGGAAAAAGTGACTAACATATATACAACAACAACAACAAAGCAATCCTGGGTATACAAGACAAAATAGACATCAATTTTTAGGGAGAAACCATTCCAATACTTGCAACCAAGTACTGAAACCTCCCCACTTCAAAAGCTTTTGTCAAAAGATCAGCAACATTAAGTTCTGTATCAATTGTCTCTGGGACAATCAACCCTTTTTCAAAACAATCTCTAATAAAATGATGTCTTATTTCAATATGTTTAGTCTTGCTATGAAAAACATGATTCTTAATTATGCAAATGGTGTTATTATTGTCAATAAATATCTTGGTTTTAAGAAAATTGTACCCATAATCAAGCAGCTGGTTCTGAACCCAAAGAACTTGACCACAACATGCAGCAGCAGCTACATATTCAGCTTCAGTTGTGGATGTGGCCATAATAGTCTGCTTCTTACACTGCCAAGATATGAGCCTGCTCCCCAAAAATTGGCATCCACCTGTTGTAGACTTCCTATCATTGTTGTCACCAGCATAATCACTATTTGAGTAGGATATCAGCTCAAATGATGACTCCTTCGGATACCAAAGTCCTAAAGTTGGATGACACTTTAGATACCTAAAAATTATCTTCACAGGAAATAGATGACACTCTGTGGGTGCCACTTGGTATCTTGCACATAAACAGACTGCAAACATGATGTCAGGTCTTGAAGCTGTAAGGTGCATGAGAGATCCAATCATAGACCTATAATTTCTGACATCAATAAGCTTTCAGGACCATCTTTGCCCCAAGGATGATCCTTATCCATTGGAGTGGAAACTTTCTTTCCTTCACACATGCCAAACTTCTTCACAATCTCAGCCACATATTTGTCTTGTGAGATGAATATCCCATCTTTCCTCTGCTGAACTTGTAACCCCAAAAAGAAGTTGAGTTCACCCATGGCACTCATTTGGAATTTATCCTGCATCAACTTGGCAAACTCTTTGCTAAGCATAGAGTTTGTGGATCCAAAGATGATGTCATCAACATAAACTTGTACCACAAGAAAGTCACCCTTCTGTTTCTTGATAAACAGGGTCTAGTCAATTTTCCCCCTGTTGAAGCCATTATCCAACATATATTTAGAAAGAGTTCCATACCAGGCCCTGGGATCTTGGTGAAGTCCATACATAGCCTTCTTCACCTTGTACACTTTGTTTGGGTGTTATGGGTCTTCAAACCCTGGAGGTTGCATAACATAGACTTCTTCATCAATGGTGCCATATAAAAAGGCACTCTTAACATCTATTTGGTACACTGTGAAGTCCATGAATGAAGCATAAGCAAGAAACAATCTAATGGCTTCAATCCTGGCTACTGGAGCAAAGACTTCCTCATAATCAATGCCTTCTTCCTGTGTATATCCCTGTGCCACCAGTCTTGCTTTGTTTCTGACTACAATACCCCTCTCATCCTTTTTGTTCCTGAGCACCTACTTTGTCCTACTAGGCCTTGCCCATTTTGGACAATCTACCAGAATCCAAACTTCTTGAATGTCAAACTGTAAGAGCTCCTCTTGCATAGCTTCAACCCAACTTGGATCATTTAGAGCCTGAAAAATCTTCTTTGGCTCTTCTTGTGACAAAAATGCAGTAAATAGACAACATTGCATGTTGTCATGATTAAACTTCATAGTGATGTTTGCAATGAAGCTGTGTTACTTTGCTGAATACCTTGTATGTCTAGGAGCTTCAGGATCACCAATGATTTGTGATAAGGGGTGATCTTTATTGATTCTGTAGGTAGGCTGCATGCTCATGATTACTTCTGTTTCATCCTCTTCCAAATCAGAATTGATGGGGCTATCTTGATTGGGAAAGAATTCCTCAAAAGAGCTTCTAAATGATACTGCATGACCTAGAGATGGATGCTGATGAGCTGAATGTAGCTCTTAATAGCTTGGACCTCCACTCCTAATTATTCTGCTTCTACTGCTAGACATGAGTGGACCACCAGAGATAGGTGAAGATGAGGAAATGAGTGGGGATTCTCTTTCTTCATCATTAACATCATTGACAGCTGGCTTTGGTAGAAGGGGAAGCAATTGATCTAGCAGGGGAATCCTGGATTCCACTACTTTCAGCCATTCCACTGCTTTCAAAAGTTGACTTAGCAGGGGAAGAGATTGGCTGTTCTTTCCTTTGAGATGTATCATCTTCTTCACCTGTTTTTGGAGCAGCTTCAGTGGGAAACAGTGAGGGTACAGTCATATATCTCAATGGTGGATTCTCCACACCAGTTGGTTCTTTAGTACCTGAAATGTTAGTATTTTGCAGAGCAACATGTACATAATTCATAGACTTTGAAAGAAATTCAATATCAAAGAACCAATCAGGACCTGTTTGTACATCTTCAGGCTTGTCTTCAAGAAAATCTACATGAAGATTTTCTGTCACTTTGCTTGTCTTCTTGTTGAAGACCTTATATCCCTTGCTGTTTAATGAATAACCAACAAAGTACCCATCATCCCCCTTTTCACTGAACTTGCCTGGATTGTCAATTATGTTCAAAATGATCACATGACATCCAAATGGTCTAAAGAAGTCAATTAAAGGAGGTCTTCCATTGAACAGCTGATAAGGGGTCTTGTTGTGTGCCTTAACCACCAAGGCCCTGTTTTGAACATAACAAGCAGTGGCTATAGCCTCAGCCCAAAAGATAACTGGAAGCTTGGAATCAGATAGCATAGTCCTTGCAGCTTCAATAAGTGTCCTATTTCTTCTTTCTGCAACTCCATTTTGTTGAGGTGTTCTTGCTATACTGTATTATCTCTTTATTCCTTTGTTTATGCGAAAAGTGTCCAGTTTCTTATTTCTGAATTCACCAACATTGTCTGATCTCATGGTCACTACCCTCATACTTTTGGAAAGTTCAATCTGATTGATGAACCTAATGAGTACATCTGCTGTGTCACTATTTTCAAACAGAAAGAATGTCCATGTGAACCTTGAAAAATCATCATTAATCACCAGGCAGTACCCTTTCTTCATTATGCTTGCCACATAAGTAGGACCAAAAAGATCCATATGAAGTAATTCCAGTGGCTTGGTAGTGGACATACTTGTTTTTGTCTTGCAAGAGGCTCTATGTTGCTTCCCTTTCAGGCAAGCAGCACAAGTGTGATCATTGGCAAAGGACTTGGAAGGAAGACCATGAACCAAATTATATTTGACCAGTTTGTTCATGTTCTTGAAATTGAGGTGACCAAGTCTTCTATGCCATTTTTTGCATTCATCAACTAAGGCTTTGGAAATGAAACAGGTTTCATTGTCTTGAAGAGAGATGTCCTTGAGATCAATTGCGTACATATTCTTTTGTCTTGGTGTTCTGAGTACAATAGGAGTGTTGGATGGTAAGACAAACTCCTTCCCTAACACCAGACATTCAGTATTTGTAAACAAGACAAGATTCTTGTTATCAGTCATTTGTGACACACCGAAGAGATTGTACTTGAGCTCTTTCACCAAGTAAACATTGTCAAAAGTCATCCCATTGGTGATAATAGTTCCTTTTCCTGTGATTGTTCCATGTCTATCTCCAAAAGAAACACCATCATTTTCATGCAGGGGAATAAAGTTAGATATATAAGATTTATGTCCAGTCATGCTCCTTGAGCATCCACTATCCCAATATGCTTTATCATTCCTGGTCTTCTTTGTCACCTGCAAAAAGAAAAACAATTTAGTTTTTCTTGGGGACCCAAGCCATTACAGACTTGTATCTACCTTGTGTATCAATATAGGATAGCTTATCAAAGACTAGAGATACACCATTGGACTGAGCACCCCTTTTGGGTACCCAAACCCAACGAGCTGAGGCTTTCACAGCTTTTCCCCATCTGCCCATGTTCCTAGAGGGCAAAACTTTGCTAGCAGGGGATACCCAGATTTAGTAGGGGAATCCCTATGCTTGGCAGAGGGAACCCATATTTTGTTTTGGCCTCTATTGATGTGTTGGAAAGGTCTAGAAACAGATTTATATGCATTATGAGGTGCTAAGTTGGTCATGGAAGGGTTGGTCTTGGGATATACATCATTCACCTTCCTTAGAGCAGGAAAAACATACTTATCAGATACCTTGTTTCTCAAAGCAGGGGCAACATACTTGGCAGGGGAAAAGGATTTTGCCCCTGCATTCAAAAGAATGGCTTTTGGTTGCATGTCCTTTAAAGGATTTGCAGCCACCACTTCCATTGGTGCCTGACAGTCTTGATAAGTGTGAGCAAAACTGCCACATGTGAAAAAAGGTTTGGTGTTTATCACAAAGTCCTCTCCTAACTGATGAGACTTTTGTTCATTCCAATTTCTATGATTACCTCTAACAGACCTATACATACCAGCATATTTAACAGTAGACTAAGAGAACTTTGATCCTGTTTTAGATTTAGGTGAACTACTCTTAGAACTAGAATCGCTTCTAAAAAGTCCTTCTCTTGAAAAGAGAACATGGTTATCAATTTTCCACTGTTTTAAAGCAATTTGTTCCTTTTCAAAGTCCCTAACAACACTGGTTTTCACTAGTGGTTCATCTGTTTCTAGATTACTAGGTATGTATGCACTTAAGTCAAATTCAATATCTTCCTGCTTCTTGAAACAAGAGAGACCAGTCCAAGACAAGTCTTTTCTAGGAAAAGGTGCATGAATATTAGCAGGTGGTAGTGGTATAGCAGCATGCTCATTTTTAACACCAAAACCTGTTTTGTCCCTAGGAGACTGTCCAATTTCAATTGCTTTAGTATAATCTTTGGAAGCTTTTCTAAAATTTTCAACAGTTTCTTCATCTATCTTTTTATTAGATCTAAAAACTTCTAGTTCAGCAGTTAATTCCTTAATGGAATCATTATTTTCTTTAGCATCTCTCTCTAAAATCACAATGTGATCTCTATAATCAGATTCTCTTTGTTTATACTCTCTTATGGTGGACTCTAGCTGTTCTAAAGCACGTTTGTAGTTATCAAGGTCATTGTCACAATTAATATAATCAACTTTTATCTTTCTTATTTGATCATTCAATGACTCAGTATTTTTTCTACAAGCTTTAGTACAATATGAATCGTCATATACCTCATTATCTGAGCTAGAGCTTGACATGGCCATAAGAGCAAAATCTTCCTCTTTTTCCTCAGCAACCAAGGCTTGATTTCTTTCAACACTATCTGTCATGGCACTCCAATCCCATCCACCTGATCCATCTATCCCATGCATGGCTACCATGGCCTTAGCACCAGAATCATCATCCCTGCTTTCCTTCCTATAGCTGCTCCAGTCTTAGGTCCTCTGCATTCCCTAGCAAAATGACCTTTCTTGCCACAGTTGTAGCATTATACCTTTTTTTTGTCAAATCCAGCTACATCAGAAGGATTGATGGAGATCTTCTTCCCATACTTCTTGTAAAACCTGTTGGCTCTCATACTGAGTAGAGCCATGTTCCACTTGATGTCCATCTCCTCCAGTCCTTGCTTACTGATTTGACTCAGATCTTCATGTAACATAGTAGATCCTTGTGGCCCTTGGGATGCTATGAAAGCACAAGCAGTGTCAAAGCTGAATGTTGCAGGTCTTTCTTCATCATAAGATGATCCAGATCTAGTAGCAGGGGAATGAGTAGCAGGGCCAACTTCGATTCCACTGCCTTTGGAGATTCCACTGTTGTGAGATATGAAAGCCATGTTAGCAGGCGAATCAGCAGATCCACTTGAATTGGTGGGGATCGTTCCTAATGACTTCATCTCATTGACCACTGGCTCAAAAACTTTCAAGTTATTGTATATGTCATCAATGTTCTTGTCATCTATGTCATCCCTATTCTGCCAAATAGCTTTGTGGACGAACCATTCTTTCTGAAGACTGTTAAGAAACCTAGTATTCACCTGTTCTCTTGTCACTTTTATTTTAAAGAACTCCAACTGAGCAACCAGATCTTGAAGCCTATTGTAGATAGCACCAATCGCTTCATCACCAATTGCTTTGAAAGAAGCAAATTGATCAAGCATTTGATTCTTCTTCTTCTTCTTTGTGGCTTCATTTCCTCCAAATGTTTTGCCTATTGCTTCACAGAGTTCCTTAGCTGTTTTGTACTTTATGAATCTTAGCTGATGTCTATCAGGTAGAGCCAACAGCAAGGAGCTGTGAGCCATGACATCATGCCTTCTTGCCAGTATCTCCTTGTCAGCAAGGGTAGCAGACTTCTTCTTGGCTTCACTTTTGGAGCCTTCACCTTTTTCTTCTCCCTTATCCTTTTCTTCAACGTGTATAGTCTTTAGAAATCGATCACCAAATTCTATGATTTCCCATAGAACATAGTGTTCCATTTTAAGGTATTGTTGAATTCTGAATTCCCATAGTTCAAAGTTTTCAGGATCGAAAGTGGGTAGTTTGAGAGCATTGTTGTTGGTTGAGGATGAATGAGAATCTGAAGACACGATTGATGTTGATTGCGAGAGATGTTTTGTTCTTGGTTTAATCAAAGTTTCTCAACAAGCTCTGATACCACTTGTTGATCCCAAACTCAGATCTTAAACCTTAGCTTGTTCAAGGGTTGTGATAGAGAGAATAGATTCAATCTAACACTAGAGAAACTTTGCAATACAAAGTAACTAAACAAGATGCGGAATGTAGTGTTTAGCACAAGAACAAATGGTTAAAGCAAACGTTAACCTTTAATATATCATAGATATACGAATACCCAATAGTGGTATTAGGGTTCTAAAAACCTTAAAGTATGAAATGAAAGATAACAGAGAAAGACACACTTTGCATGATAACCTAGTGGGTCCTTTTATAGTACAAGGACTCACGTACAAGATCACTACTAAAAAACTTGGAAAGTATCTCGGAGTAGTAACTGAAACGCGTTATAATCTATTCCAAGTTTATCTCTAGCAGCAGGGTCTTTGACTTCAGCAGTGGAACCAATCCCCCTGCCTTTGTTATTTAGAAGGGGGGACTTACTCTAGCAAGGGAAACTCTAACCAACTAGCAGGGGTAACTAATACACTTATATTTATTCCCAACAATTTATATTTTAATTTCTTTCAAATATTGTGTTTGATATGACAAGCGAAAGAATTAATAATTCCCCGAATTGCCAAAAATAGAGAAATTTTAATTCCTTTAAAAAGTGAAGAATTTGAATTTACTTAACAATTATTTTTTATAAACTTTTTTTTATAGTGGTTTTATTCGGGTTGTTTCCCATTTAAATAAAAATTATAGAATTTTAAAAAATCTATAAAAATTGTTTTTTAATTTTGATTTCTTTAAATAGGAAAAATAAAATTTATATAAAACATATTAAAAAATAGAAATTTAAATTTTACTCACTTAAATTGAAATTTTTTAAACTTTAAGAATATTTTATAAAAAATATTTATTCGCTTTTTACTCGTATAAGAAAGAAAATAACCTGTATATAAAAAAATTATAAGACTTCTATAAATTTTTTATTAATTTTCTATACATTTTTTATAAAATTTCTATAAATGTTGTATAATATATATATATATATATATATATATATATATATATATATATATATATATATATATATATATATATATATATATATATATATTAAATTTACACAAAGTTAAAAAAAATAAAAAATATTTCTTATTAAAAAAATTCATTTAAAAAAATCACTACTTTAAGTTTTGCTTTGCAAGGAAAAAAACTTATGAACTCCATTATTCATCTCTTTAACAATTGTAATATGAAAATAGTATGAAAAACTACTTTAACCACTTATTATGTTTACTACATACAACCCTTTTTGTTGCTCATACGAAAAAAGTCGTTTCGTGCTTGTAACACCCCATTTTGGTAAATGGAATGTCACGCGTGATTATGGCGTGTCATCAAAGCATACAAAGATAAATGTCTTAAACATTACATGACCATAAAGGAAATACCGGAAACAAACATCAGTACCCCAAAGTAAAGCTCATCACACACAAACATAAGTACTGTAATAAAAAGGACTAAATAATGTCCATGGAAATAAGTAGCAAAAGTATGATGATAAGCATAAAGTAATGAAGGCTAGAAAGCTTCCAATCCATATGCACGTACGCTTAAAGTCTACGAGCGTCCCTGAGTACCTGCCGTTTTTAGAAACATGAAAGGAAAACGGCTGAGCATAACGCTTAGTGCACGGATATACAAGCATAGAATGAATAACGTAAGCATATACAACATATAGCAGCGGAATTGATTAAGTCCTGGAAAACCTGACGTAACTTAGTAAAACTGGTTTTATAGTTTTAAAAGCCTTATGTTTATCTTATAAAAACTGTTTAACATGTTTACCATTAGCCAATATAGGACATGAAATATCAAAGTGCATGAATACTTGGAGGGGTGACCTCGTCATGCAATTAGAGGGGCTGCCTCTAATTAATATAAGTTTTGGGTAGGAGGGATCAGCTCCTTGTGAAGGATGCAAGGCACACACCACATTCACCTGAATAAATCTGTAAAAACATGTAACCTAGGATGCAACCATACGCCCCACATGATAACATAATAATATGGCCAAAAGCTGAAAGGGACGCCACGAGCTATCACTCCGCCGTGGTGAAGTCATAACACTGGTGCCTCTAGTGTTATAGTTATGGTACCTCCATAACTAGGTGGGAACTAGTCATGCATGTATATGGCTTAGGCATCTAATTAAACATAAGCAAATCAAAACATATAAAACATATACTGGGAAAACAGTTGGCTGCATACGGGAAATCCTAATAAGGAAGAATGTCCATACTGAAAGGATGGAGAATCCGTACCTTATGTCCAGTGAATGAAGAAGACGAACGGAAGAGAGTCCTACTTCGATCTCACTAATGCTACATACATAATATACGTGTATAAGTATCTGATTACTGAGTATGTAACTGGTTTTTTATCATGTCTTAGCTTGTTTTATATGTTCATGTCTTGTTTTACTGATTTTATCGTTATGCTGGGTTTATCATGTATTCTGGATATTTTGATTAAGTATTAATTGTATTTCTTGTATTATTATACTTGTTGTGTAATAATAAGTAACTTTCTAAAAATAGCAGGTTTCCTAAAATAGAAAGTTTCCAAAAATAGATTTACTGCTTAAAATAGATAAGTTTGTAAAATAGAAAGTTTCCATAAATATATTAGCTGCTTAAAATAAATAAGTTTCTAAAAATAGAAAGTTTCCATAAATAGAATTAAGCTGGATTATTAAGCTAATAAGATAAGCTTAAGTTTTTACTGATTAATATTCTAAGTCATGTGATTAATAGTATAGTTTATTAGTTAATACATGTAAACTAAATAAACTATATGTTATAAGATTTAAGTAAATATAGCATGATTTAATTAAATTAAAGTGCATATAATACTTAGGTTAAAACATGTATTAATATTTATTATTAATATAACATAAGTCATGGAAATTAATTAATTATATGTCAGTTTTATTAATTAATTAATTACTTAGTCTAAATTCATGATTTAAATACTTAGGTTAAAATCATGTATTAACAATAATAATAATTAACCTAAGTCATGTCTAAATTAAATTAATTGTATAACATGGTAAATTAATTTAATTAACTTTGTAAATAATTAAACTTGTAAAAATTAATTAAGCTTGTCAAATTAAGTCGTGAACCGAACCAGTGTTTCATCTAATTTTAAGTGTCATGAACCGGCCCGTGAAACCCTTGAACCGGCCAAAAAAACACACCCTTAACAGTGGCGAACCGGCTTGGCCGGTTGCCACTGTTTGTGTAAAAATGCCACCGGCTAAAGCCGATGGTCCCTTGGTCTCTCGGCTAGCCGCTGTCGCGGCTGAGTTCCCCCCTGCTTGTTCATATTAGCCACCGGCTTATACTGGTGGTGCTTGTTTGTTTTCAGCCGAGACCCCCAAAGACCACAAGGCCACCCCGACATGCGTCGGGGTCCCTTGTTCCCTGCGGCCGAGACACCCAAACCACACCGAGACCATGGGGTCTCGGTTGGTGGTGATTAAAAATCCACCGAGAGCTTCGGCTCTCGGTTCCATGCGTCGGCCGAACCAAACACCCCTAAAACATCCATTTTATTTACCCCCACGATTAGATCTACAAGTTTTTAATCTTGTTTATTTAATTACCATGATTTCATGTGTTCTAATTAAATAAAAGAATTAAAAAGAAAAGGTTTAAAGATTACCAATGCGTGAAACAAAAGAGAATGATAACACGAACGATCTCACTAGAATTGGATCACCAGAAATAAACAAACACCCCTTCCTTGTGTGTTTATATCCGGCGGCCAAAAGGGGAGGAAAAAGGGAGGCTAGAGTTCAATTATTTTTCTAATCTTCTGTAATTATGAAAACATTTTTTCCCTTTTTCTATTTTAGCAAAAGTTAAAAGTGGGCTTGGCCCTTTTCTTTGTTCTTGCCGCGGGTAGGTAGGGCCCACAAGGGAAAACCCCATGTTTTTCGTGTTATAAAATATTACGTGTTCTCGTGGTCGTGTTTACGTGATTTTATTATTAGTTGTTCGTGTTATATATATATATATATATATATATATATATATATATATATATATATTTATACGTGATCGTAATAATTATTACGTAAATACATAATAATAGGTTCGTGATTATTTACGTTCATGATTTCATGTTCGTGATTATAATTATTGTTGATAATAATTATCGTATATTAATATGCTTAAATACTTATCGTGTAATAAGACGTACGTAATACTTGTAATTTACATTCGTGAAACGTAAACATGTTATATTAGGAAAGTTTTAATCATGTACGTACGGTTATATATGTACTGTTCATGGTAAAAGCATGCGGGTTTTACAGTGCTGCTCTCAAACTTAAGGTAAAAAACTAGTTACCGAATAGTAAGCGTGTTGAGCTACCGAAGCACGTCCAGTGGTACTCTCTTGAGTCAAAACCGAATCATATGATATATTTGGCGTTTCTCTTTAGAGTGGTCCGACCTAAACATGTGTCACACGAGTTTCTGGGAAAGCGTATTGCCTTGCTAGTGAAAGGGGTCGCGGTAGATACAGAGAAAGGGTTGCTTCCGGTCGTGGTCAACATATCGTTGCCACCTAAGTGTGATTTCAAGAATGCCAAAGTGACAAGGCGGTTTGAAAACAGCGTTGTGAGAGTCGAGATTACGGGGTTCAAGCCAAAATCAATCTAGCTAGTGTTGTTTATCTATTGTTGTTACTTTTCTTCTAGGTTTCTTCTTGTACTATTGTGACATCATTTTCATATGTTTTTTTTTTGCTATCATCAACACTTATATTTTGTTCATCAACACAACTGCTTTTATGAAAACTTGGAATCAAATCCAATTGAAAAATAATCAACAATGTTCGCTCACGTATTTTAGTGTTCAACTCAGTCATAAGCATATTTGCTAATGCAACAATCAGTTGCTTATGTTTTATCTAGCCCATTTTTACCCTTTTTCCGTTTTAATTAATACGCCCATGCGGTCGTCCGGGTAACACCAGGATATCGTGTTAGAATAACTATCGTTATATTTTATGTTTTAATAGGATACATACATGTTTAATAAGTGTTAGAAAAATACTCCTATTAATGTGTTAGAAAAGTGTTATCTTTCAAATAGTTATTTTGTATTTAACTTGTCATGCAAGTTAGGGTTTATTCATTATATAAAAGATCAATAGATCTCTAAAAAAATTTCTTTAGTTCTTATGGAGCTAGTACACGCTTAAAGTGATGCCCTATTTGGATATTATCCGAGAGGGTCGCATCAATTGATTCTTCCAATACGAGTTCTCGTTAAGGGCTTTCGACCTAGGGTTCCAAAAAAAGTTACCGTTCATCAGAATTTATCGTTCACCGCGGGAAGTTACTGTTCACATCGGGAAGTTACTGTTCATCGTGTCGGAGTTACTGTTCACAGTCGGGTACTCTTCATCCGAAAACTTTTTTGATTGTTTTTTATTTACTATATATATAGCATCGGGTAGCAACGATCAAGACTATTTTATCTCTTTCATAAGGGTAGAGTGGCTGAATATGAAAATGAGTTCGTGATACTTGTAAATGGAGTAACAAGAATATCTCAGAAGCTTTACTTACATATTATGAGGTAGACTCACCACGGTAATTTGGAACGGTTATCTTTGGACCAATCGAGTTTTAAGAGAACTCGGTCCTCAAGCAATAGATATGCTTCGTTGGGAGTCTTATAAAGAAAGAGTCCATTGATGAGATGGCATTTATACATGATCTCATCGTTCTTTTCGGGCTTTAAATGCATTAAAATGTCATAAAATACCATATATATGCTTGTGTTTGTTTACTTGTGTGTTTTAGGTATGGATATCGTGAAAAAGACAAAAGATCACAAGATGCAAGGAAAAACGGACACGAGAAACGAAGCCGTGCAATGAACCGGGCCCTAATCATGAAAAGATCAACAAATACCCTTGAAGACTTGAAGACAAACAAAATTGATCCTCATTCAATGAAGAAATGACACTTAAAACCCTTGTATATTGATAATTACAAGTTTGGTCCCTTAAGTTTGTCAAAATTGCAAAAAGGTCCTTCAACTTTGAAGAAATGGCAAGAATAGTCCCTCAACAATTTCAAATTGCCAATTATGGTCCCTCATGAAGTCAAAGACATAATGAAGACCTTTGAAGATCATCATTGTCCAAAAACAGCCCTTGAATTATCATCAAATGACAAAAATTACCCTTGAAACATCTTTGTGGAAAGTTTGTGCCAAAATTATCAAAAGGTGAAACTTATTAACAAAGAAGATGAGTTTTCTAGGGCTGAAACTTGATATGCCAAAAATATTAAAACCCAGGGACCAAAAGTGCCAAAGTGAAAGGTTTAAACAGAAAATGGCGCTTAACAAGTTTTTTCCCCCAAATTAGGATCAAACAGGATTTACTGTACATCTTTTTTACCCAGGTTCGAATTCACTCATTAATTGGGTAAAACCCAATTAACCTGGCACACTTGTAATTCACACGTACCAAAACGAATCCCACACACCCATTCCCCTCTCCCACGCCTGTGGTCCCTACCCCCAAATACCCTCTCATCCAATCAGCATCCTCCTTGGTCCCCAAGGCAAAATACGTGTCCCAAATCAACGATTTAGCTTTATTCCTTCCTCCCAAAGCATAAATGGACAGTGGAGATCAAGTTTGGACAAAATGCACCAAAAATCGTCAAGGGTAGAATAGGGATTTTTCTAGTGATTAGGGTTTAGTTTTTTCTATTCTAGATTGTTCTTAGGACTCTATAAAAGGAGCTCACAACCTGTGTGAAGCCCTTGTTCCAGTTTTCCTTTCAAATTCTTGTAATTCCTTTTATTTGAAATAAAAGTTGTGTTTTTGTTTAAAAACAATATAATTCCTTTTTATTTATTTAAAGTTGGTATTTTGTTTGGGAAGGAAAACTGAGTTCCATTTTCTAGTTTGACAAGTAACTTTGATTTTCAAAGTTATTTGAAGTTTTTTTTGAAATTTGAATATTTTTGGGTAGAATTTGATTCAAGGTTTTTGGATGTTAAGAGGTTAGTTTAATTAGTGATCAAGGGTTTTTAAAAACATATTTGGAAGTTTGAAAAGGTTTTGGAAAATTTTAAAAAGAAAGAAAAGAAAACAGAAATATTGGATTGTATTTTGTGCTTGTGTTTCTTTCGATTTGTCATAACAGGTAAGAAGGTTGTTGATCTTTGTGTCTGCATGCACCCGGGTGCATAAGGAGGTGGATAAGCATCCACTTGAACCTTGGATGTGAGGTTCAAAGGTAATTCAACTTTTTACCTTTGAAAAAGTTCATAAAGCTGTTGGCATGATCCTATGTGATTTTGTTGCTATATCATGTTAAAGCTGTTGGATTTGTTCTTATGTGATGTTAGTATACATGATTAATGGTACTTGGAACAGTTTAAACAAGTTTTGTATGGTTTTGATTTGTTAAAAACGTTTTTATAGTATTTAAAAGGGTGTTTGGCAACACTGTTTAGCAGGGTGATTATTTTGATTTGAGTTATATTAGTTGTTAGAAGTTTGAAAAAATAGTTAAGATAAGTTTCTAGTTAGTTAATAATAAGTTTGGAACAAGTTGAGAGTAGATTGTGTGTTAAAAAAAGGATAAAGAGTTGCAAAAATCTGCATAGTTCACATACTGCTTGATTTTTCAGATTTTTGAGCTTTGATCTTTTGATTTCTGTCTAGATTTAGGGTATAACAGGATTGCAGGATTGTTGTTTGCTATTTGGAGTATATGTGTGCCAATTTTGGTGGTTTAAAGTCCACTTGAGTGTTAGTTATAAGCTGTTAAGCCTCAGATCTTACTCCACTGTCACAGAAACTTTGCCTAGACCTGTTGAGCCTTGTTTTTGATCTTTGGATTGTGCTAAGTGCTATTTGTTGCTTTATTCTGACTCCTTGTGCTTCTATGAGCACAAGGGTGCCCAATTGTCCAAAAAGCATTACCACAATAAGCTAAAAGGTCAAGTCCTCTTGGCTAATTTTTCAAGCAAAACACTAGCAAATCTGCCATGTGTTCATCAGTGTAACAGGGCCACGTTTTGATAATCATTGTGCTTAATCTAGCTTAAAAAAGGGAATTGGTGTGAGTTTTCAAGCTATAGAAGGTCAGTGTTTGATTTGGCAAAAGTAAAAAGCAAAAAAAAATAAAAAAGAATAAAAAGTGGGGTATATAGACTCGAACCCGTGACCAGCCGTTCAACACACATCATACTTAACCATCCTGCCCTTGGGTCTTTTACTGACCAAGGGTGGATTGTTAATTCACTTAACCTGTTTTCAATTTGGATTATTATTATTTAGCCGTAGCTTTTTCTCTTTTTTCTAGCTTATTTCTCTAGCTTATTTCGTGTGGCTTATTTTTCTTAGGTTAATAATAGTGTTTTAGATTTTTGAAAATTGGTTTCACATTTTTCACTTTATTAGATTATTTTATAGGATTTAATTAATAGACGTTTTTTAATAAATCATTAAAAAATACCAAAAAGAGTTTTTATTTATAGGAAAAATAATTTTTAGTTTTTAAAATATATTTTTGAGGTTTACATCAAGTTTTGGTTTTAAAAACTTTTATTTTTAATTTTATAATATTTTAAGGTTTTTTATAAACTTTAAAGATTTTTATAAAATTATTAAAAAAGGTTTAGAAGCTCTAATTTGTGTTTTTCTCTTAATTATATTATTTAGGATTTTTATTAATTTTTTAGAATTAATTTTAGAAACTTTTTATTTTTAGTATTATTTTAATATTATTTTAATATTAATTTTTCAAAATTTTATTTTTCTTTCTTTTTCATTTTTCCTAGGTTCTTTGTCATTAATTAGTACTATTTCCATTTTTAGAATATTTTTATAACTTTTAGATTTATTTTTATAATTATTTTAAGTTTAATTAGGTTTTAATCATTTTTAATCATTTTTAGAGTTTTAAAAATAGTTTTAATAGGTTTTAATTTTTATAAAATACTTTTTAGTCTTCTAATAATATAAGTTAAGTAATTATTCAATAAAATCATATTTTTGACATTTGAATTAATTAAATTTAATTTTAGGGCTTTAATTAGCATTTAAAATTAATTATTTAATTAATAAAAGGTTTTAAAATATCTTTGTTGGATTTTTAACTTTATTTATATTATTTTAGACTTGTTTTTAGCCTTTTTGATATTTTGTTTTTTGGTTTTAATAATTTTTAATTTTTGTGGTTTTTCTACGGCTTTACGTTTTCGTCGTAATTTAATTTTAACGTAACCGTCTTTCATCTTCTCATCCCCATTCTTCTCAATATTAATCTCAAACAACTACAAGTTAATTCACAACACATATACCTCCTTGGGAAACGAATCTTTCATCTCTCATTTTATTTGATTGTGGGTCATTACTTGTGGTTTTCCTAAATCACTCGTCGATACTTACCGCTCATATTTAGTTGCTTGTTTTTCCTAAAGCAAGTTATCTAAATTTACCACAACCATTTTTGGCGCCGCTGCCGGGGAGGTGTGTCGTGTCTTAATTTGGAAAATTTTGTTTTTGATATTATCCATAAAATAGTATTTGTGTTAAGTGGAACTCCCTTAACACGTATTATCGGTTTTCTCGGTTTTTCTTTGTGAATATTATTAATATATTGTATTAAGTATCACAATCAATATACAATATCTCCAAAAGTGTGAAAACACAACCTTGATTCGGGATTTCATCACTCGATCATTGTATTCGAATCTCAAACAAAAAGAAAAGGCAAAAATAGATAAATACTTTCGAGAAGCTCGATTTTGAAAAATACGAACTATAAGGTGGGTATAAGGCGGGTATTATAAAATATACCCTAAGGAAAAAGGCTCTTAAGTGCTTCGCGCCGCCTCGTTTCCCCGCTTGCTTGTGAGTATTTTGAGATTGAAGGCTAATCGAGGGTTTTGCCGCCCAAAGTATTAATACGTATACTATATTTGCTTGGTTTTCTTTGTGATTAAACCCTCGTGAACAATTTGGTTTTCACCAAAGTTCTAAAGTCATTCGAAGGCGTTCACTCCACGTGATCGTTTTCATTCCTTTGAGGCTTCTTTAATCAAGAGTTTGATTCGAGGAGAGATTTTGTAGATTGTTGTCTACGAAGATACACCAAAATCCAAAAAAATTAAATATCATCAAAAACACAAAAAAATTGAAAATCCACAAAACAACCAAAAAGAATCTTCTTTGCTCACCTCCCATTCTTCGTGAAGTTTATGATCACTCGTAATCAAGCAAAACGAGCTCGTAAACGTCTTCAAAAGCAAGCAAATCAAGGATCGTTGATTGTTGAAGAACCTCCAATTGTTGAACCTATTATAGAACAAGAAGTCGTAATGGCTAATCGTACTATGATGGAGTTGCTACAAGCACCCACCGAGGGTTTTGGAGAGGCAATTGTTATTCCCGCCATCCTTGCGGAGAATTTCGAGATTAAGACGGGTTTAATGTCGATGCTACAAGCGAACAAATTTCGAGGTCACGAGAAAGACAACCCGCATTACCATATTAGGAATTTCAACCGTCTCACCGCCACTAGCAAATTCAAAGATGTTCCACATGACGCCATTAAGATGATGTTGTTTCCATATTCGTTGGATGGACCCGCAAAAATTTGGCTCGAGAAAGAACCGCCAAATTCGATTTTGACATGGGCCGATCTCGTTTCTAAGTTTGTGAACAAGTTTTTTCCACCATCGAAAACAACACACTTAAAAAATGAGATTTCACGATTTGTGCAACGTAACAATGAAAGTTTTTCAATGGCATGGGAACGATTTAAGGAGATGTTACATGAATGTCCTCACCATGATTTTTCGGAATTGCATCAAATTGATACCTTTTATAATGGGCTTAATGATCATGAACGAGATTATTTGAATGCCGCCGCGGGTGGTAATTTTTTGTGCAAGACGACAAATGAGGCTTTACAAATCATTGAAAATCGATCTAAGGTATATAGCCCTCGTAACACACCGAGTGTTGCCAATATGGGTTCGTCATCGTCATCACAATCGTCTCGTAGCATTAACGCCTTACATGATGAAGCTAATGAGGAAAATCGGTTTTTTGATAGATTTGCTAATCTAATGTCCCATTGGAAGGCTCAAGAAGCTTCCAATTCCGCTTCGGTTAAAGCGGTTGCTAAGAGTTGTTTATCGTGTGGAGGAGCTCATGATTTATCCGAGTGCATTACCGCGGATGGTAACACTTCGAGTGCTTATGTAGCAACGGGAACTTACAACCAAAACGGCCAAGGTTCCCGCCAAAATCAAGCTCCACCAAATCAAAATGTTAACAATTATCGAAACAACAACCAAGGTAATTACCAAGGCAACACACGCAATTACAACAAAGGGAATTATCAAAGTGGGAATGGACAAATCTCTAATCAAAACCAAAACCGTGATTTTCAAAACACCACACAAGGTTTTCAAAATGCTCACACGAAAAATTTGCAAGGAGAATTTTTAGATTATGCAAAAGCAAATGATGCTAAATTTGATAACATGCAACGTGAGATGATTAGCTTAAGGTCCGAGTTGAAAAACGAGCTTAAAAATGAACTTGCTAATGAACTTAAAACTCATGCAAATAAAATGGAAGGAAATGTCCAACGTCTTCAACAAAACCAACAAAAGATGGAATTAGGACAACATGAGATTAAGCAAGAGTTATTGAAAGCGGATGCTAGGCAATCAAAATTTGAGGACCGAATGGCTAAGATGTTCGAAGCAATCATGTGTAAGCCCTCTTCTTCGGGTGGTCTTCCTAGTGATACCATTGCAAACCCGAAGGGAGAAATGAAGGTTATTACTACACGAAGTGGTAAAACTTTCAAGGAACCAATCTCTCGTCCAAGTACTTCTACGGAGAAGGAAATCGAGAAAGAACCCGAGGTGGTGGTCGAAAAGGAGCATATTACAATCCCACGAAGTACCGCTCAAACCACACCTACGGTTACACCAATACCAATTGTGGAACCCGAGATTCCAAGGCCGTTGCCTAATGACCAACCCACACCACCTTTACCTTACCCTTCGAGACGTAACAAAGAGAAAGCACAAGAAAGGAACAATTATCAATTTGAGCTATTTATGAAAATGTTTCGTGATTTGCATTTTAACATAAGTTTTGCCGATGCTTTAATCATGATGCCTCGATTCGCCGCAAACTTCAAAAGTATGCTTAACAACAAAGAAAAGTTACAACAATCGTCTAGTTGTTCATCGGTTTTTCTAAGCCGCATACCACAAAAAGTTGGTGATCCCGGTAAATTTTTGATTCCGTGTGCTATACAAGATATGGAGGAATGCTACGCCTTGGCCGATCTTGGTGCTAGTATTAATTTAATGCCTCTCGAGATTTTCAAATCGCTTTCACTTCCGGCTCTTACTCCTTCGAACATGTCCATCGAGATGGCCGATCATTCTACGATCATGGCATGTGGAGTAGCCGAGGACGTTTTCGTTAAAGTCGGAAAGTTTTACTATCCCGTTGACTTTATCGTTGTAGACATTCCCATCGATCGAAAAGTTCCTCTCATTTTGGGTCGTTCATTTTTGGATACATCAAGAGCACTTATCGATGTTCATGCTCGTAAAATCACCCTTCGTTTCAATGAAGAAGAACTTGTCATCAATGCAACACAAAACTCCAATCTTTCTCATGTATATTCTATTGCAACTTTAAACCATGGTGACTCGACCAATGTCATTTGCAAAGAATTTTCACCAAGAGTTTTAGGGAATGTCTCCAAAAACAATTTACCATTTCCTCCGCCGGTGGAGGTTATGAGTGCTACAAAGAAGAAACCATCAATACTTGAATCGAAAAATCCTTCACATTCATTCTTGAAAAGTGTTGATAAGTTGCCGGTTTCTACGGAAGATCTTTCGGATGATGAATATGTTGGCCCCGATGGGGAGGTTTTCTTCGTCGATAAACGTTTTGAGAACTTGCCACCACCAAAACCAAAACGGTTTCAAAATGTGAGAATTTTTAGTGTGACTAACATCGTCTTAGAAACACCGAATATTTTCGACATAATCAACAAGGGTTTTCATAAGGAGAGTTTAAAAGATAACAAAGGAAATGATCTTAAATGTGATTTAATTGATTTTACCAAAAATCTAACTCCGTCATCACCGCGTGATTTGAGTGCTACAAACTCGTCTACTCCTTTTGACGATGTTTTGTGTGGTCCTAGTATGGGGGAAACCCCTTATGTTCCCTCATCCTTGTCCACCGAGGATGAGATATTCGATCCCGGAATTTCATGTAAAGGGAAATCTCGGTCTTCCACCGATGCAATAAATGGAAAAACTTTCTATTTGCTTGGTGCGAGTCTACCTCGAGTAGCTCAAACGTTTGTCTTACCAATTGTCTCACCCTTCTACTTCTCATCTATTTTCTTCAAACTCTTTGAGTTTATGGCACATGTTGGAGTGGTGTTGAATTGTTTTCTCCATGAAAACGAGAACGCCATCTTCGACCCCGGTATTTTGCATCATCTAAGGACTTAGTCCTTTTTACCGGTTGCTTTTTGGGCCTTGTTTATCATGTAAGCCCCATCAAAAATTGACCACACCATGAAATCCCTAAATGTTCACATTTTAAGGGGATCGAGTCGAGCTCATGACTCGGTAATCAAAAACGAGGTGCCTCGTGGGGGAGATCCCATGCTTATCTTTATGCTTTATGTTCACTAATAAGGGGACTTGTACCCTTCCAACTCGTTGTCTCGTGGTTGTTTGTGATTGTGTTATCTAGATCATCATCGTCTACGATTGAAGACTCTCGTGTTCGTTTACGTGAGCCTCCATCGTTCGTTTGAAGAAGTTTTTCACGAATCCATGACATATCCTTTATTGTTCTAACAATTATCTTTTAGCATAATTAATAAACGGCTTTAGATATATTGTTGATCACCCTTTCCATGCTAGATCCTAAGCATTCGATTCTTCGTCTCTAGTATGGGGGTGCTCCACCTTTAGACTCGAAACATTGAGGACAATGTTTACTTTTAGTATGGGGGGGTGAATAGGTACTTGCTTTGCTACGCCCTCACGTTTTCCAACTTTCAATGTTTTGTTTTGCTAATAAGGCTAAAAATGGCCAAATTTTAAAATTTTTCTTAGTTTTCATAAGTGTTTTTTTTAGACACGAATGTATATTTTCCGATGGGTAGAATAAGAGTTAATTTTTGACTTGATGGGCATTTGGAGCCATTTACATTCCTTAACCCGCTCAATTCAAATTTTGCTAGACTTTTATATAGGGAGCTTTAAAACGCGAAAGTCTTAATTCATTCGAGTTAAGAACAAGAACTTTTCGCAAGTTCCTATAATTGATTCTAGAAAGTCACTTATCAAGGGAACTTTAAAACGCATTCTCTAAACTTGAAAAAGTCCAAGAAAGTGCAAGATCCTATAGGTGGCTTGAAAACCCAAAACTTTGATTTGATATAGTCTTAATGAAAGCTAATCCAAATTTGGCTTAATTTTGACTTGCATGGCTAAGTATTCACGAGTCTCTTTAATTAGAGGTCTTTAAATAGTGAAGAACGAGAAATGATAGAGTTAGACAAGTGATCATGCTAAACGTAGAACATGAAAGTGTTCTTTCAAAAACTCATATGTTTTTAATTGTGGCTTTTTCTTCCCATAAGATCAATGCATTAGGAATAAATCATAATTGCAATAAGTAAGGTCGTACGATTTGAGAGGTTACTTAGCCTCTAGCGCAAGATCGTTTAAAAGTTGCTCGGGGTTGAATAGAGTTCATAGCCAAGGCATAACTTATTGAAGCGGGACGCGAAGATTGGCGATCATCCAAAAAGGCCCTAACAAGGCATGAGGAGCTCTATTTTTGCTAAAGATCCAAAGATGATGTGAAGTATCATTGTTCCAAAATCAATATGAAGGATCGAGACACACGACGAGAAGCAATTACTCCCCTAAAGAATGGAGAAAGTCTATCCAAAAAGACCCTAACAAGGTATGAGGATAAATATATCCAAGTCCGAAAAGGAGGCGGATCGTTGTATATCAAAATCCAAAGTAAAGATTGAAGAAAAATGATGAAGTCGTGGTCCTATATGAAGAATCTCTCAAAAACGTCAAGTGAAGAAATTCCAAATATATGAAGAGAAGACCATAATTTCGAGAACGTCTTCCCAAGATTTGAAGTATGAAGTACATGCCAAATATCGGTCCGAGAAAGGTCTCAAATCGTGAAACGAGTTATGCCAAGATATGAACTTAAGGAGATACACGAGAAGCCGTTTTAAAAGATTTTGTCCTTCGGGTAACTATTGATCAAATCGTGCTACTTTGCTTTCGGACTAATAACTACTCAAATAAGTCAATATGAATCACTTGTGATCCATGACAATTAGATAAAAAATGCTAGTAACCCATTTCCCTTTTATAATAACTAGGATTGCGGGGAGAAAAAGTATTACACAATTTGGACGTATGAGTAGTGTTAGCATTGTGACTTGTACCAACAATGATCTTGTTTTTGCACTTAGCATGGAATGTATGACAATCAAGGATGACGAAGTTTACTCTAAGGGACATTAACTTGTTTCTATTCTTAGACCCTAAAAGTCACATTTTGGTGATGAAAATCATACATTATGTCTTTACACATTCTCGTAGTATGTTGCAAGTCTTTTACTCTTCAATAAAGGTTAATAAAAATTGAACTTTGGTGATGCTTAGATACTTTATTCTAGCATTGCGTGAGGGCACGGCAATGGCTTAGTATGGGGGAGTGATGAGATGGCATTTATACATGATCTCATCGTTCTTTTCGGGCTTTAAATGCATTAAAATGTCATAAAATACCATATATATGCTTGTGTTTGTTTACTTGTGTGTTTTAGGTATGGATATCGTGAAAAAGACAAAAGATCACAAGATGCAAGGAAAAACGGACACGAGAAACGAAGCCGTGCAATGAACCGGGCCCTAATCATGAAAAGATCAACAAATACCCTTGAAGACTTGAAGACAAACAAAATTGATCCTCATTCAATGAAGAAATGACACTTAAAACCCTTGTATATTGATAATTACAAGTTTGGTCCCTTAAGTTTGTCAAAATTGCAAAAAGGTCCTTCAACTTTGAAGAAATGGCAAGAATAGTCCCTCAACAATTTCAAATTGCCAATTATGGTCCCTCATGAAGTCAAAGACATAATGAAGACCTTTGAAGATCATCATTGTCCAAAAACAGCCCTTGAATTATCATCAAATGACAAAAATTACCCTTGAAACATCTTTGTGGAAAGTTTGTGCCAAAATTGTCAAAAGGTGAAACTTATTAACAAAGGAGATGAGTTTTCTAGGGCTGAAACTTGATATGCCAAAAATATTAAAACCCAGGGACCAAAAGTGCCAAAGTGAAAGGTTTAAACAGAAAATGGCGCTTAACAAGTTTTTTCCCCCAAATTAGGATCAAACAGGATTTACTGTACATCTTTTTTACCCAGGTTCGAATTCACTCATTAATTGGGTAAAACCCAATTAACCTGGCACACTTGTAATTCACACGTACCAAAACGAATCCCACACACCCATTCCCCTCTCCCACGCCTGTGGTCCCTACCCCCAAATACCCTCTCATCCAATCAGCATCCTCCTTGGTCCCCAAGGCAAAATACGTGTCCCAAATCAACGATTTAGCTTTATTCCTTCCTCCCAAAGCATAAATGGACAGTGGAGATCAAGTTTGGACAAAATGCACCAAAAATCGTCAAGGGTAGAATAGGGATTTTTCTAGTGATTAGGGTTTAGTTTTTTCTATTCTAGATTGTTCTTAGGACTCTATAAAAGGAGCTCACAACCTGTGTGAAGCCCTTGTTCCAGTTTTCCTTTCAAATTCTTGTAATTCCTTTTATTTGAAATAAAAGTTGTGTTTTTGTTTAAAAACAATATAATTCCTTTTTATTTATTTAAAGTTGGTATTTTGTTTGGGAAGGAAAACTGAGTTCCATTTTCTAGTTTGACAAGTAACTTTGATTTTCAAAGTTATTTGAAGTTTTTTTTGAAATTTGAATATTTTTGGGTAGAATTTGATTCAAGGTTTTTGGATGTTAAGAGGTTAGTTTAATTAGTGATCAAGGGTTTTTAAAAACATATTTGGAAGTTTGAAAAGGTTTTGGAAAATTTTAAAAAGAAAGAAAAGAAAACAGAAATATTGGATTGTATTTTGTGCTTGTGTTTCTTTCAATTTGTCATAACAGGTAAGAAGGTTGTTGATCTTTGTGTCTGCATGCACCCGGGTGCATAAGGAGGTGGATAAGCATCCACTTGAACCTTGGATGTGAGGTTCAAAGGTAATTCAACTTTTTACCTTTGAAAAAGTTCATAAAGCTGTTGGCATGATCCTATGTGATTTTGTTGCTATATCATGTTAAAGCTGTTGGATTTGTTCTTATGTGATGTTAGTATACATGATTAATGGTACTTGGAACAGTTTAAACAAGTTTTGTATGGTTTTGATTTGTTAAAAACGTTTTTATAGTATTTAAAAGGGTGTTTGGCAACACTGTTTAGCAGGGTGATTATTTTGATTTGAGTTATATTAGTTGTTAGAAGTTTGAAAAAATAGTTAAGATAAGTTTCTAGTTAGTTAATAATAAGTTTGGAACAAGTTGAGAGTAGATTGTGTGTTAAAAAAAGGATAAAGAGTTGCAAAAATCTGCATAGTTCACATACTGCTTGATTTTTCAGATTTTTGAGCTTTGATCTTTTGATTTCTGTCTAGATTTAGGGTATAACAGGATTGCAGGATTGTTGTATGCTATTTGGAGTATATGTGTGCCAATTTTGGTGGTTTAAAGTCCACTTGAGTGTTAGTTATAAGCTGTTAAGCCTCAGATCTTACTCCACTGTCACAGAAACTTTGCCTAGACCTGTTGAGCCTTGTTTTTGATCTTTGGATTGTGCTAAGTGCTATTTGTTGCTTTATTCTGACTCCTTGTGCTTCTATGAGCACAAGGGTGCCCAATTGTCCAAAAAGCATTACCACAATAAGCTAAAAGGTCAAGTCATCTTGGCTAATTTTTCAAGCAAAACACTAGCAAATCTGCCATGTGTTCATCAGTGTAACAGGGCCACGTTTTGATAATCATTGTGCTTAATCTAGCTTAAAAAAGGGAATTGGTGTGAGTTTTCAAGCTATAGAAGGTCAGTGTTTGGTTTGGCAAAAGTAAAAAGCAAAAAAAAATAAAAAAGAATAAAAAGTGGGGTATATAGACTCGAACCCGTGACCAGCCGTTCAACACACATCATACTTAACCATCCTGCCCTTGGGTCTTTTACTGACCAAGGGTGGATTGTTAATTCACTTAACCTGTTTTCAATTTGGATTATTATTATTTAGCCGTAGCTTTTTCTCTTTTTTCTAGCTTATTTCTCTAGCTTATTTCGTGTGGCTTATTTTTCTTAGGTTAATAATAGTGTTTTAGATTTTTGAAAATTGGTTTCACATTTTTCACTTTATTAGATTATTTTATAGGATTTAATTAATAGACGTTTTTTAATAAATCATTAAAAAATACCAAAAAGAGTTTTTATTTATAGGAAAAATAATTTTTAGTTTTTAAAATATATTTTTGAGGTTTACATCAAGTTTTGGTTTTAAAAACTTTTATTTTTAATTTTATAATATTTTAAGGTTTTTTATAAACTTTAAAGATTTTTATAAAATTATTAAAAAAGGTTTAGAAGCTCTAATTTGTGTTTTTCTCTTAATTATATTATTTAGGATTTTTATTAATTTTTTAGAATTAATTTTAGAAACTTTTTATTTTTAGTATTATTTTAATATTATTTTAATATTAATTTTTCAAAATTTTATTTTTCTTTCTTTTTCATTTTTCCTAGGTTCTTTGTCATTAATTAGTACTATTTCCATTTTTAGAATATTTTTATAACTTTTAGATTTATTTTTATAATTATTTTAAGTTTAATTAGGTTTTAATCATTTTTAATCATTTTTAGAGTTTTAAAAATAGTTTTAATAGGTTTTAATTTTTAGAAAATACTTTTTAGTCTTCTAATAATATAAGTTAAGTAATTATTCAATAAAATCATATTTTTGACATTTGAATTAATTAAATTTAATTTTAGGGCTTTAATTAGCATTTAAAATTAATTATTTAATTAATAAAAGGTTTTAAAATATCTTTGTTGGATTTTTAACTTTATTTATATTATTTTAGACTTGTTTTTAGCCTTTTTGATATTTTGTTTTTTGGTTTTAATAATTTTTAATTTTTGTGGTTTTTCTACGGCTTTACGTTTTCGTCGTAATTTAATTTTAACGTAACCGTCTTTCATCTTCTCATCCCCATTCTTCTCAATATTAATCTCAAACAACTACAAGTTAATTCACAACACATATACCTCCTTGGGAAACGAATCTTTCATCTCTCATTTTATTTGATTGTGGGTCATTACTTGTGGTTTTCCTAAATCACTCGTCGATACTTACCGCTCATATTTAGTTGCTTGTTTTTCCTAAAGCAAGTTATCTAAATTTACCACAACCATCCATCGACGTCAAGGATTGCTTGTGTCAGTTCATTGAGACCATGATAAAAGATTTGGATGATGGCTCCTTTTACTAAGCCATGTCCATGACAACTACGAAGTAGGTCTTTCAATTCATTTGTTTCCATGCTTCAACGAGCGATTCGTTAGGATTTTGGGCGAAACCACAGATTTCTCCCAAGAGTCTTTCGTACATGGCGGGTGGAAAGAAACTGTAGAAACTAGAAGAGGGGGGGCGGGGGGGGGGGGGGGGGGGGGTGAATAGTTTCTCATCGGTTTATCTCCTAATTAAAATTCCTTTCAATTAGGTGAGTGCCAAAACTATCTTTTACTTGAAAACTAATTGCAAAGTGATTAGGTTCAATTCTAATGCATTAACAGTAAGTGGTAAGTGTAATGATGATGAATGTAAGTGATAAGTAAGGAAAGAAACAACCTAGTAGGAAGACACCAAGATTTATAGTGGTTCGGCAACGCGGCCCTATCCTCGTTCCTACTCCACTCCTCGAGTACACCTTACTCGAGATTTCCACTATATCCACAAGCTCCCTTCTTGGCAGAGAAAACCTTACAATGTCGCTTACATTATTTTTCGACACTAAGCTAAATGTCTAGACCTAATCTTAGCTAGGATCAATTTACACAACTTCTCCCACTTCACCATTTTACGACACAAGGCTAGATGTCGAGTTCTAATCTAAAGCTAGAACCAATCTTCACAACATTTCATACTTCACCATTTTCCGATACAATGCTAGATGTCGAGTTCTAATCCAAAGCTAGAACCAATCTTCACGACTCTTCACTTTGAAGATAAGTGAGGACTTCACACAACACAACTACATATCACTTTATAGTTTTGTGAGAACTCACAAGACACAACCATATTACTTTATAGTTTAGTGAGAACTAACACAACTTATTACAACTCAACTAAACATATCCAAGTACACACATGTAGCTTGCTGATGGTTTATGACATTCATAACAATTATATAATCATAACAAAGATCAAAGCATGTTATAGCGGAAGCGATTTAACAAGATCATTAATAACACAATTATAATTAATTGATTAGGGTTACAAACCTTTATCCTAGCGTAGATCCACAAGAACACCAACGAATCACCAATTAGGGTTTGTGAAGAACAATACCAAGATATAGTTTAAAGCAAAACTATATTACGCTCTTGTACACACGTAATGCAACGGGCTAACCGTGAGTCTAGCACTTGCAAACCGGAACTTCAACTCTTGTAGAATTTAAGCTAAATCGAAAATCAAACAACCCTAAGGGTGTGTTTGTTCGGCGATCGCAAGGAGAGAAAAGGAGGAGGGACAAAAAATTATGAAGGAGTTTATGTGTTTATATAAGCTTAGCAAAACCTTGTTCTCCAAGTAAAACATAAATTAGGAAACACAAAGTTTCCGTTGAACCCCCCCCCCCCCCCCCCCCCTTGGCCGACGGTCGGTTATACCCCCAAGGGGTGTTCCGGAACTTTTCTGCTTTCCTTTTCCACTATAGTTCATAGCGGTTATTTAACTTAACTCTTAGTTTAATTAACCATTGTTTAGTTAAGTTTGGTTTGATTTAATAAATATATACAATATATTTAATAAATAAAATTAATCCTTTACGTATTGTGTGCAATCCCGTAATCCCGAGTTCGATCCAGTCACACGACTATTAATTTTATGTCCATAAACTTTCAGCTCCCACTTGGAAAAAATTGAATATCGTGATTACATTGACTAGCATCTAGTTACACTAGCAATGTCACTAGTACAACTCGAGTAAGGTCTTCTGGCAAAACCTTTTAAATGATTCATCATTTATTATTATCCTTTCATTTTAAATACAACGTTAATAGGATATGGATCTCAGTCATTCTTTCATTAACCATTCTGTTTCTCGTTTACGGATATAGCAAGATTACCAAAACACATTTAGGTGCGGCCGCACAAACATCTTACTTCTCCCACGAGGGGCCCAGCTGTATTTATACTTCAAAATAATTTAAAGGAAACAAAATCCCATTTCGACTACAAGCGAAACTTACAAACTTTGCAACACTTCTGAAAATAACCCTTATGGCTACCAGTTACGTTTAGCATTAGGTTATCTCACAGAAATGCACTACATTCTATTCAGTTTCCTGGTATCTCAGTATTTACGATTTACTTAAGACGAATATCGATAAAGTAAAATAACATAGTTGGGATAAGTCCAATATTTGATCCATCAAATATCATCCAAAATTGACCAATATACTTTCAAGTATACTCTGTCACTATTTTGAATTGTCTTAATTTAATAATACTCCCATATTATTAATCGATAATGGACATTTAGAACATAACAATTATTCATGGATATAAAACATGTCAAATAGGATACAAAATCAAATAACCGAAAATAAACGAAACTCTATCTTTATTTCATTCAATAATGTCTAACATCCTTTATCTAAATATTAATCAACAGATTTATTGCATGAATTCGCTAGCTAGTTGCAGCCCAATAACTTTGGCATGCTTAACTATCTTAGGTCTAGGCAAAGCCTTAGTAAAAAGATCAGCTACGTTATCATCTGTGTGAAATCTAATTAATTTTATTTCACGAGCTTCCACTTGTTCTCGTACGTAGTGATATCTACGTTTAAAGTGTCTGATGCCTTTCATGACTCCAGGATCATTGACGAATATAATTTCCAAACAGCTTCCATTGCAGCTTCTGAAGCAGCCATGTACTCAGATTGAGTCGTATACATAGCAATGGTTGTCTGCTTCTTGCTCTTCCAGTCAACCGCTCCTCCATTGATGACAAACACGTAACCCGTCTGAGACTTCGTATCGTCTTTATCACATTGCCAGGACGCATCACAGAAACCTGTAACTTTCAGGTCTGTGTCTGGTTTACCCCAAATACCAAAAACATATCTTTCATATTCCTTAGATACTTTAGAATATGTTTAACAATAGTCCAGTGGAGCTTCCCTGGATTCTGTTGGTATCTATTGACCAAGTTTTTAGCAAAAGCCACATCAGGCCTTGTGCATCTCACATCATACATAATAGATCCTACAGCCGAGGCATAAGGCACCTTCTGCATGTAAGCCACCACTTCGGGTGTTGATGCATCTAACTCATGACTTAATTCATGATTAACTTCCATAGGTTGAAAACCTTTCTTGGAATTATGCATGCTATACTTCTTCAATATCTTATCAATATAAGCATCTTGACTTAGACCAATTAACCGTCTTTTCCTATTTCGATAGATTTTAATTCCCAGAATATATGCAGCATCTCCCAAATCCTTCATAGAAAAATTTTTACCAAGATAATCCTTAACTTCCTTAAGTCTTGGAATGTTACTTCCCATGATTAATATGTCATCGACATATAAAATTAGGAATACTACATAACTCCCACTAGCTTTGCGATATACACATGGCTCATCACGATTTTGAATAAATCCGAACTTTTGATTTATTCATCAAATCGTTTATTCCATTGACGTGATGCTTGCTTCAAACAATAGATAGATCTTTGAAGTTTGCACACGCGTTTTGGATATTTAGGATCAACATACCCTTCCGGTTGTTGCATATAGATTTCCTCATCTAAGCGACCGTTCAAGAAGACAGTTTTAACATCCATTTGCCATATCTCATAGTCATAGTATGCTGCTATAGCTATGAGAATCCTAATAGCTCGTAATTCTGCTACAGGAGAAAATGTCTCCTCGTAGTCTACGCCAAAAGTTTGAGTAAAATCTTTAGCTACTAAACGTGCTTTATAGGATTGTACTTCACCATCTATGTCAGTTTTCTTCTTGAAAATCCACCTATTTTTCACTACTTTTGCATTTTTAGGTGCATCAACAAGAATCCAAACATCGTTGACTTTCATGGATTTCATTTCCTCATTCATCGCAACTATCCATTTCAACTTTTCTGGATCAAGCATTGTGGATCGATAGTTAGCAGGTTCACCAAGATCCCCTACTTCCTCCTCATCATCCTCTATGTTAAGATATAGTTTGCTTGGCGCACGTACGTTTCTTTTAGACCTACGTGGAGGAATTAATTCCGGTGGAGCTCCCAGACTTTCTGACTCTATTGGTATTTCTTCGCTAGTATTTTCAGAAGGTAATGTATCTTCTTGAATTTCTTCAAGATCATAAGTTCTCGCACTGAATTCTTGACTTACAAGATCATTTTCAAGGAAGTCTCCATACCGAGCCACAACAACTTTGTTCTCAGCCGGATACTAAAAGTAGTAACCCATAGTTTCCTTAGGGTAACCTACAAAGATACATTTTACAGAGTGTTGTTGGAGTTTATCTCCAGAGTCACGTTTCACATACGACTCACAACCCCAAATCTTTAAATAAGACAAATATGGCTTTTTGCCATGTCATAGTTCATATGGTGTCTTATCAACCTTCTTTGTGGGAACCATATTCAGAATACGAACAACAGATTCTAAAGCCTAATCCCAAAAGGATAAAGGTAAAGTTGTAAGATTAAACATAGATCACACCATATCTAATAATGTACGATTTTTCCTTTCGGATACACCATTTTGTTGTACAGTATATGGAGAAGTAAGTTTCTGAATAATTCCATTCTCACTTAAATAATCTTTAAACTCTTGACTTAAATATTCACCACCTCGATCAGAACGAAGAGCTTTAATCTTCTTTCCTAGTTGCAATTCTACTTCCGCTTTAAACACTTTGAATATTTCAAATACCTCATGTTTATGCATAACCATAACGACTATAATCATCCGTAAATGTTAAGAAGTAGCTAGCACCTTTCCTCGATACATGTCTAAGTAGTCCACACACATCAGTGTGTATTAAACCAAGTAGTTCAGTAGCCCTTTCAATATTGCTATTAAAAGTTTTCTTGGTCATCATTCCAGAGATACAAGACTCACATTTATCAAATGATTCATCATTGATATTTTCCAAAAGACCATCACGTAGAAGCTTTTGTATGCGAGTCTTCCCAATGTGGGCAAGTCTGCAATGCCAAAGATAAGAAGAGTTCTTGTCTAACTTTCTCTTCTTATTCATGATAAACACATAATAAATCTTTTTCTAGGAATTATTATCATGCATGTTAATTTCAAAAACACCATTCATAGAAATTGCATCAAAATAGAATAAACCATCTTTGAAAACAGAAATTCTATTATTATCAATAGTGTGAATAAATCCAAGATCCAACATACATGAAAAGCAAATAACACCCCTAACAATATTAGGTGCAAAATGACAATTATTTAATCTCAGTACTAGACCCGAAGGTAAAACTAGATTAAATGTTCCTGTAGCTTTAATCGCTACTTGTGCGCCATTGCCCACATGCAGAAATTGATCCCCATAGGTAAGCTTCCTCTCCAACTCAAATCCCTGCATAGTATTACAAATGTTAATACCACACCCCGTATCATATACCCAGGAATTAGATTTGTATGTAAGATTAAATAACTCTATCAAATATAAGTTACCTGAAAATGCTGCAGCACCAAGCTCAGCCTTCTTCTTTATTTCTCGCAACTCCTCGAGATAAAGAGGGCAGTTCCTCTTACAGTGTCCACTTGCCTTGCAATAGAAACAAGTCTCATCCTTCTGAGATTTATTTTTCTTGACAAAGTTTTGCTTGGGTTTAGAGTAAGTCGCAACTTGTTTGCCCTTATCACCCTTGCCTTTGCCTTTGCCTTTCTTGTTGTTCTTGTTTGGTTTTGCCTTACTCACTCCACCCTTTTGTACATAAAGCACAGGAGGAGTAGAAGTAGATGCCTTGTCCTTTAACCCATTTTCGTAGTCAATGAGCATTGCATGTAAATCATTAACTGTCTTCCCCATGCAATGCATATTATAGTTACGAACAAAATTATTGAAGTCCTTGTTAAGGGACCTATTGATCAAGTTGATAGCCATATTATGATCATAGGGTTGTCCTAGTGCAATGAGCTGTTCCATATAACCCCTTATCTCCAAATAATGGGCACTTACATACTTTCTAGGAGCTTGCTTGCAACTATGCAGAGCATCTACCAAGTCGTAGATTTCCACAGCTTGCGCCTTTTCGAACATAGCCTTGAGCTCATCAAGCATTCGCTTAGGAGAACATAGCTCATACTTCTGTTGAAGCGGAGAAGCCATTCTTCCTAACATTAAAGCAGCCACCTCAGAGTGCTTCTTTACATTATCAGCGTGTTCAAGCCTTTGCGCATCAGATGCTCCTTCAGCAAGATCCTCCAGATAAGGCGTAGTCAAGATATCGATAGTACAAGCTGCTCTCAGAACTATTCTTAGTGAGCGATACCAATCATTGAAGTTAGGGCCAGTAAGTTCGGGACACTCAAAGAAACCTTTGAACGCAGAACTCATAGTCATATTATGTTCGGGTTGAGCCATTTCTACAAAAATAAGTTCAAACATTAGTATTTTTGATATTACCATTCAAGAAAATAAAATTACCCCGGTAATAAAACCATAGTATTTTTCTTGAAACTAGAATCCATATTGACATAAACTTATCACATCAGTTGATCTGCTAGTGACAAATGTATTCAACACGGTAACTTGTCGAACAATAAATGACAAACAAATTTGCAATTTCTAGATATTTTAGGGATTTACGTTGCCAAAAGTCTCTTTGCATCGTAAACATGTTTCATCCCTACTTTATGCCTTAAGTTTCCAGATCTCACTGAGTAACTCAATCAAGTCAACTAATCTAAATAACATAAAACCTTCATGTGCAATCTTATTTAGTCATGAAGTTTTCTCTCCATTACAACATCGTCCAAAATCTCATTTGAAGACAACTGTAACTTCAAGTGTTCGTCAATTAGATGGCATAAGACTTAAATTTAAGGGTATTGATTTTGGTATCAAAACCATGTATGGAGAAGCATGCATACATCTCCATAACATCAGTTTAATAAAAATTTTAGTAAACCTTTTGGTGAGACTAAAATTTCTTCATATATTTTCAAGTTCAGGTTAAAGAATAATAACCGTAGGTAATTCCAACTTTGACGCACAGGCAAGCCGGGAATTTGGTCAGCACTGAAGCATAATACCTCCTTTCTTAACCGGGTACATGACCAGCGCTGCGTTATACCTACTTTATAGTTTGTCAAAATTGAGTAGGCCGTTAAGTTATTATTGCAATTCCAAACGCAAATCATATGTAAATTAGATCTTAAAACAATTCATTAATTTTTATATGATTTAGTCCATATTAATTTTTTTGGAAAAAAATTACCCTTGTTTACAACATACAATCAATATAAAACGTATGAAAACAAGTAGGTAAAAAAATTAAATCAAATAGCCACATGCATAACAATTTATTCAAAGAACATAAAATCTAGGGTTTTTATAAACATAAAAAGTATTCCCTAATTTTAAAACTTTGAATCAAATAAAGCAAATAGCATATAAAATTCCATGATCCGTGAAACAACATGCACGTTCATCACGGATCTCCCACATATTCTTAACAAATAAAACACTACGGATCGTAACCATACATGACATAATAATTAATTCATGCAATCATCTAAAGATTCATACCATGTAATTTTAGGGTTTACAAAAAAACACTTTTTTTATAAAAAAAAAATCGGCCAAGCCGATTTTAAAAAACAATAAAAAACAAAACCCTAATTTTTGTTAAAACCTAAAAAAACAACATGTAATTTTAACTCAAATCACCATTAGTTAAAAAAAACCTTTAGATTTCGATAATTATAACATGTTAAAATGGCTCTCGATGCCACTGATGGTTTATGAAATTCATAACAATTATATAATCATAACAAAGATCAAAGCACGTTATAACGGAAGCGATTTAACAAGATCGTTAATAACATAATTATAATTAATCGATTAGGGTTACATACCTTTATCCTATCGTAGATACACAAGAACACCAACGAATCACCAATTAGGGTTTGTGAAGAACAATACCAAGATATAGTTTAAAGCAAAACTATATTACGCTCTTGTACACACGTAATGCAACGGGCTAACCGTGAGTCTAGCACTTGCAAACCAGACATTCAACTCTTGTAAAATTTAAGCTAAATCGAAAATCAAACAACCCTAAGGGTGTGTTTGTTCGGTGATCGCAAGGAGAGAAAAGGAGGAGGGACAAAAAATTATGAAGGGGTTTATGTGTTTATATAGGCTTAGCAAAACCTTGTTCTCCAAGTAAAATATAAATTAGGAAACACAAAGTTTCCTTTGACCCCCCCTTTGGCCGACGGTCGATTATACCCCCAAGGGGTGTTCCAGAACTTTTCCGCTTTCCTTTTCTACTATAATTCCATAACGGTTATTTAACTTAACTCTTAATTTAATTAACCATTGTTTAGTTAAGTTTGGTTTGATTTAATAAATATATAAAATATATTTAATAAATAAAATTAACCCTTTACGTATTGTGTGCAATCCCGTAATCTTGAGTTCGATCCTATCACACGACTATTAATTTTATGTCCATAAACTTTCACTTGGATCTACACAACACAAATCCAAGCACACATATATGCAAAGGATTTACACAACTCTAATCCAGGTATTCACACATAGCTTGGATGAACACAACTAGTCCAAGTATTCACAAATACATTGGATCTACACAAGACACAAATAAACAAATGATGAACATGACTAGATCTTTAGGAGAGTATGATCTTCATCAAGTCTTCATCTTTAATCAGATCACAAGTGTGTGAGTGATCTTCTCTTTGGACAAGGTAAAGAAGGAGGTTAAGAGGATAATAATAAGTAAACATACTTAACACATTAAGTGATCATTTACAAATGACTAAGATTAGATACGAGAAAGAAGGCTGAAAGAGATGTCCAAAAAATGGTTAATGAAAATGCAGATTTGATCCGCTATTTATAAAATACAAATCCCAACGGCTAGCTGGGGGCGGTTCCTTAACTACCCAGGCGGTTCCTTATCAATAGGGAACCACGTAGGCACTTAAGGAACCACGGAGTGTAGACTCTGCTCCTTTTGTCTTTTAGTAAATTTGAAATATCCGAGGATGTTTAAACCTTCAAAGGAGATTCTTATGAAATTTGGAATATGTCATATTCAAATTTACATTTTCATTTTAATAAAACATTTTCTTAAAAATAAAGTTCATTAAAAATCTTTTGTTACATTTGACAAAGTGAGTATTAAGGCTAATCACTTTTATGATCACTAAGCATGATTAAGATATGTTAGTGTAATGATTATTTCCTTGATGATAGTGTTTGTTAGATAATTCGTTTTATGATTGTGTTTGACAGTAAATGTCTTTGTAATTTGTCGTGATCAAAACTAAGAAAGATTAATTAGTACTAACAATGTTTTTAGGCATTGCTTTGCATTAACAATCTCCCTCTTTTTGATACGACAAACTATAAACTCATTTATGTATAATACAAGGTTATTCGAATTATCAACGAGTTTATCACTATCATTTCCCCCCCTTTGTCGAAGCAAAAAGGTTAGCACAAGTCTTTGAAGAAGAAAAGAACCGGACTTTGCTAGTAGCTCTCCCTTGGTGCTTACTCCCCCTTTCTTGGGGCACCAAATAAATGAGCTAAGGTGACATGCTACACAAAGGTTAGAAGAAAGAAAAGAAACACCAATGTATATATGTGCACTACCTACTAACTAACCTGAGAGGGAGAAGGAAAAGAAATCTTAAATTAGAAGCAAGTATTTGCTAAGTATGACCAAAGAGTGTGTATTGACAACATCATAGTTTAATTGGTGAAATAAAAGAAGAAAATAAACATCCAAACCAATCAAAGATGATTAAAATGTCAAGGGGTTAAAATTTAGAATTTATGGAATCACCCATAATTAATTGTAAGTTTTAACCAGGATCAACTTTTTAACAATATGTGTGAAAAATAATTAGTGGGAAAGATAACACACATAACATTCATTCTACACAAATATGAAATAACATACAAGAGAAATATTCATACACACATATGAATATTTAAAGCAAAAAAAATATGGAAAATAAATCACAAATCATAGACTACTCTAATAGTGATAATCTTCTAAGATTGATTAAGTTTTATTGACTCAAACAACTAAAGTACAAAATGTGCCTTAGTTGGAAAAGAAAGACGAAGAAGCATCATTCAAAGTTTTGTTCACGGGAACGAAAACTTTGAGAGGAGGTCGAGTGAGGAGGAATTCAAGGAAATTTAGCTTGTCATAGATATGAGCAAGTTCAATTGTTGAAATCGACAACAAGCACACGAGGAACCATGATGCAAAACAAAGTCGCTAGATGGGGGAGGACCATCAAAATGAGAGTTTTGTGGAGAGGGAGATAATGGATAAGAGATGTTTTCACAATGCCTAGTGAGATTAGGGAAAGAAGATAGGTCATTGAGTTGTGGAGAGTTGAAAGGTTTAGGTGGTGGTGGAAGAATTTCTTTTTCTCCAGTGATTGGATTTATAGAGTAAGTCTCATTCCAATATTTAATCGGAGATAAAGAAAAATTCTTGGAGGATTTTGGAGAAGAATAATCATGAGGATTCTTATTCTTTTTTATCCAAACGGGTCGAACCGAGATTTTCGGTTTTTTTGTAAGCTTAGAAGAAGAAGCTTTATGTTGAGAAGATTGTGACAAATAAATGTCAAGGTTAGGAATGGAAGAGTTAGGCATTATGAGGGATGAAGAGAAGAAATCCCAAAAGAGAAGAATTTAAAGAAAATAGACAAGGCAAAGATTTGAAATGAAAACAAATGGTTTTAGGGAATGTCTAGCCAAATTGGGTAAACAAAGAATCTTAACCAAGACAGTGGTCAAAGATGAAAGACCAAAAATAAGCTAAAAGTAGCTTTCCCGTACGCGATTCTTTATGGGAGCCCACGATTCCATACGATATGGATCCGTCTAGAGGCTAAGGAGCCGCGTCCAGTGGACCACAAACCATGACTTTCAAAGGTTTTTGAGAAAAATAAGACTTTTTCAAAATTTTAAATCTTGGATTTTTACCTCTTTTAGCACTAGAGTATGCTAGGGTTTCATAAAAGCAACACATTCACAAAGAATGTCTTGAGAAACGGTGACAAAATATTTAGATAACATTTTGATCCAATTTTAAGTCAAGTTTTTAGAGGTTGTAATAGATTTAGGTTCAATTTTAAATAAATTGAAGTTGATTAATGTGACCATATAGGTTAAGACACATAAAACTAAATCCATAAATCATCCTCATGAAAAAATCATGAAGGAAAGGAAAAGAAAAACAAGAAAGGAAATAACAACTAACTAATATAAAGTTAGCTAACACTAGGTCTTGAATGCATAGTCCTCTTTGGCTTGACATTCTTTAAAATAATTTTAATTTGAAAACCATCATTCATCTCCTAGGAGGAGGAGGCATGGAGAACAAGGTAAGCAAGAAATCATGAAACCTTCCATGAAGACCAAGCATCTGCAACCTTAGGTTTTGAATGATGTAGTTGTTATAGAGACAACATGGGTAGTTTAGACCATGAGATTCTAGGAAACCAAAGAAGTAAGGATCACCCAGGAAGTGAGGTAAAGGAATGCCCAAAGTAGGAGCATTAGTGTTTGAGGGAGGAGGAGGTGGTGGAGGCATAGTGTCTAAGGGTGATATGGGTGATATGGGAGAATTTGGTGGAGTGAAAGGAAAGGTAAAGGCTCAAGGGCAAAGCAAATGCTTTGTAGAGGTTGGGGTGGAGTATTCCCATCCAAAGGAGGACTAGGAGTGAATAGAGAGGAAAGCTCATTCATTCATGATTGGAATGAATAGGAGGTAGAACCATGTGAATGGTTAATACCATGAGTTGAGTTTGTCTTGCATGGAGCAAGGGGTGGTGAAGGTGATGAGGAAATGAGAATAGGAGAAATCTCATTTTTGGGAGTGTGAAAGGATGAAGAACCAATATTAGGTAATTTAATCTTAATTTTAAGGCTTCTTTTGGAAGAGGAAGTTTAGGAAGTGGTGGATGTTCTAGTGGACACCATGGTTGTATGTTAAGGTTAAGAGAAGAGTTGAAGGGATGAAAAACACAATCAGCAAGAGAAGGTTTAAGAAGAGAAGGGAATGATCCAAACTAGTAATTGGTTAAAATTATTTTAGGTGAATAATGAAATTAGGTAGCCTAGTTTAGGAAAGTACAGGTTTTTGCAAAAATTTTATCAAAGATTTACACAGATTAAGGAAAATAGTGTAAAGCAAAGATTTTGTCGAAACAGTGGCTGGCGGTTCCTTATGTAGGGTCGCGGTTCGATATCGATAAAGAACCGCGGGTATGATAAGGAACCGCCACCAGTAGGTTCGAAAAATGGCAATTCTTGAAACATTTGCTACCCCAGATTTTATACCAAGGTTTATCAAACCAAAATGAACTATAAATCAAAATCTAGGAAGCTAACGAACACATAATATGCACAAAGCTATGTAAATCGAAAGATCGATTACATAGGTAACCAATGATTAAAATAGTGAGTAATCCAAACAAGTAGTATTAGTTAATACAAACATAGTAATAAATAAAAGAAAAGTTCAACACCACAAAACATGTCCAACAACATGTTCATCTTGAATTAAATCCAAGTCATCATTTCTTCTTCTTGCCAAGTCCCTTGATCAATTTCCCAAGTACTTGAATCCACCTCTTGACTCCTCTCGATGATCATACAATTCACATTGTGTCCTAAGATTTGACCGATAGACCTCCTCAAGACTAAGGTTCTCCGGAATTTCACTAGTAGCATGGTGAGGAGGAGGAGATAGGTCTTCTAACCCGTCCATGAATGAGTTAGTGGATGGGTGGGAGTTACTCAAAGAGCCGAAATGAGCACTTGTACCTATGCCATCACCATCACTTGGTGACATATCAAAGTCCTCATCATCAGACTCTTGTTGGTCGACTTTTCTTGAATCTCTATCACTTCTAGGCTTTCTTTCATATACCTCTTGAATAGGTAGCATAACCCGTTGAACCGGTTAAAAGAGAGAAAGATTGAGATTGGGAAAGTCACGAGCAACCCTTGTTAGAAGGCGAGTAAGGATCATGGCGTAAGGGAGGTTTGTTTTGGGCTTGGAGATAGCATAATTGATCCGTCGAGCGATAAAATATGCTAAATTGTACTTGGTGTTGATAAAGATGCAAAATATCATATGCACTAAACACGCCCGAACATGATCTCGGTTTCCACCAAGACAAAACACATTTTCCATAAGGATGTTGGCCAATTGGACCATATCATCATTAAGTTCGCTTAAGAGAACCTCATGACGTTTCACCGAACGTCTTTTAGTATGAAGGCTTCTTACAACGGTTCATTGACGCTCTTTGGAAATGATGTCAAGGATTTAGTCAAGGTCAACTTCCAAGTGGTCATTTGGAGGACAATCGTTGGACTCAAGGAGAGCATCAAGCTTCCATGTATCCGTAAAGAGACAAGTGCCCTCAAATGGTACACCGAGAATTTTGACCAAAGGCTTCGAGAGAGTATTGAATTAGTTGACCATCCAAGATGAACCTAACAAATATTCTATCATCTTCCATAATGAGAGAATAAGTGCTAAAGAACTCTAAGAGAAATTCATGATATATATCCTCTTTGATGTCCAAAAAACATCAAACCCAATTTCTCCGAACATTGATCGAGTATATATATATCCCTCAATATCCTCTTCGAAAACTCTACCCTCGTGAAAGCAACGTTTTTGGAATGAGGAAGTGTTTGTAAGTTGAGGGGAAGCACACATTTCAGAAAGGTTTGGCATATATTGTCTAGTGTATTGGTGGTCTTGTTGAAATTCCGAAGGCATGATTAGTACCTAAATAAACACAAAAATATTTCCCTAATTACTCATATGTTACATATAAACCAAAAATAAAAAATATGAGAATGTGTTTCATCAATCTCTTAACAAACAAAGGTTTAATCCTTATCATTCTCATACTCACAATGTACCTAGTTCATTATTGACAATAACACATTGATCATGTAGATCAACAATGAACTTGAACATTGGTTTTTCAAAACAAGGTTTTTAGGCAAGCATTTAATAATGCCATTACCAACTTGTTCATGGGTTCATATCAATTCCATCAATCAACCAAAATTATTTAGTCAAAATTCGGATTTGTTCTATAAGTGGGTTTTAGTGAAATCTCAATGAATATGAACCTAAGGAATCATAGTAACAATACTATGTCAACTCTTATTCCTAGTAAGGTTCTAATTCAATGTTAATTTTAAAAATCCCCAATGATGAATGTATGAACCCTAGAACAAATTATATGAAATTGAAAGAAACGACTTACAAATAATTGATCTTGGATGAAGGATGAGTGAAACCCACAAATCGAAATCAATTAATCTTGAGTAATTGAAGGTTTTGTAAAAATAACAATGGTGGAAAACTGGGTATTCTCGTCACTATGTTAGAGAAGAGAGAGAAGGAGTTTTTGAAAAAGTGATATTTAATAAAAATTGGCTCTTTAGTCGCGAGTATTGGTCGCGGTTCCTTATCGATAAGGAACCGCCTGTTTGAACCGCGTCAATAAGGAACCGCCTACAGTGGCGTGTTTTAATCCAGGAAAATTAAAGAAATATTCAAAACCATTTTTTTCTAAAAACCTTAAAATATGTCTTAAGTCTTTAGGAAATCATTGGACCACCACAAAACTAGGTAATAATGCTTAATTGGAGGATTACGAGTTGAATCGAGATAGAAAAAGACCGAAACGGACGAACGACTACTCGTAGCAAGGAAGCAAAGGGGAGAGGATTCAAGGGAAGTGAATCAAGACCAAGAACATTGCTCAAGAGACAAATGACATTCTTCAAATCGAGGAGACAAAGAGCTTGTGTCATATATAGTGGTTTAAGACGTGCCTTTCCGGCGAAAGTCTAAACGACTTTGGTAATGAATTATACCAAGCAACTTTGGAATATTTCAATTCACTTTCTCTCCCACATGATCAGATAAATATTGCTAAGATTTACAATAACAATATCCTTGGAATATTTCAATTCCAAATATGTAAAATCCACCTACAACTTAATGAAGTAGTTTGGTATCTCAAGGGATTCATCAGTCATCCTAGAGATGAGCTTAATTGCACAAGTTACACATGATATTGGGCCTACTAACCATAAGGGAGCAAACCATGGAAATCGTGTTTGATACTTTAAGCTTCTACTAACTCACTCTACATCTCCATAGTGAGTCAAGTATCCAAGCAATGAAGGTTTGAGAGGGAAAAAGGAAAGAATCACAAACCACAAAAAAATGTCAAGGCAAGGATGCCAAGAACAAGCATATAGTCAATTAATGATCAAAATAATGATCAAAAGGGCGTGTGGAAGAGCGAAAACGTACCTTGGCCACAAATTGCATTCCAATCTTTCAAGGAACCAATGCAAAGCCCAACCATGACTAAAGTGACTGCTAAGTCTTCAAGGACTAGTATCACTCCCATCCATCTTGATATCATCATTCAATGATGTTGGAAATCAAAGAAGATTAGTCTTCTACAAGTGTAAGTAACTCAATCCACAATCAATTGAATGATTGATCTTAATTAGTACCTACACATAACAAGATGTAAACTAGTAGATACATTTCAAAAGTAAATCTAAAATGCATTAATACTATTAATCTAAGTGAGATACAATATTATCAATTAAAAGGCTTATTTTCAATAAAATATAGTTTTGACCAAAGAAAAACTTTAGTACAACTTAACCTTCTAATTTGAGGAGACAATGGATCGATCTAAGTTTCAAAGTACAATATACTTCAAAGATCTTGTGTCACCATCGCTCTAATACCAATTGTAGAAACTAGAAGGGGGGGGGGGGTTGAATAGTTTCTCATCGGTTTATCTCCTAATTAAAATTTCTTTCAATTAAGTGAGTGCCAAAACTATCTTTTACTTGAAAACTAATTGCATAATGATTAGGTACAATTCTAATGCATTAACAATAAGTGGTAAGTGTAATAATAATGAATGTAAGTGATAAGTAAGTGATAAGTGGTAAGTGTAATTTCTTTCAATTAGGTTTGGCAACGAGGCTCTATCCTCGTTCCTACTCCACTCCTCGAGTACACCTTACTCGATATTTCCATTATATCCACAAGCTCCCTTCTTGGCGGAGAAAACCTTACAACGTCGCTTACATTATTTTCCGACACTAAGTTAAATGTCGAGACCTAATCTTAGCTAGGACCAATCTACACAATGTCGCCCACTTCACCATTTAACGACACAAGGCTAGATGTCAAGTTCTAATCCAAAGCTAGAACCAATCGTCACAACGTTGCCTGCTTCACCATTTTCTGACACAAGGCTAGATGTCGAGTTCTAATCCAAAGCTAGAACCAATCTTCACGACTCTTCACTTTGAAGCTAAGTGAGAACTTCACACAACACAACTACATATCACTTATAGTTTAGTGAGAACTCACAAGACACAACCACATCACTTTATAGTTTAGTGAGAACTAAGACAACTTATTACAACTCAACTAAACATATCCAAGTACACACGTGTAGCTTGGATCTGCACAACACAAATCCAACCACACACATATGCAAAGGATTTACACAACTCTAATCCAAGTATTCACACATAGCTTGGATGAACACAACTAGTCCAAGTATTCACAAATACATTGGATCTACACAAGACACAAATAAACAAATGATGAACATGACTAGATCTTTAGGAGAGCATGATCTTCATCAAGGCTTCATCTTTAATCACATCACAAGTGTGTGAGTGATCTTCTATTTGGACAAGGTAAAGAAGGAGGTTAAGAGGATAATCATAAGTAAACATACTTAACACATTAAGTGATCATTTACAAATGACTAGGATTAGATAGGAGAAAGAGAGCTGAAATAGATGTCCAAAAAGGGTTAATGAAAATGCAGATTTGATCCACTATTTATAAAAGGCAAATCCCAATGGCTAGCTGGGGGCGGTTCCTTAACTACCCAAGCGGTTCCTTATCGATAGGGAACCGCGTAGGCACTTAAGGAACCGTGGAGTGTAGACTCCGCTCCTTTTTGTCTTCTAGTGAATTTGAAATATCTGAGACTGTTTAAACCTTCAAAGAATATTCTTATGGCATTTAGAATATGCCATATTCAAATTTACATTTTCATTTTAATAAAACATTTTCTTAAAAATAAAGTTTATTAAAAATATTTTGTTACATTTGACAAAAGTGAGTTTTAAAGCTAATCACTTTTATGATCACTAAGCATGATTAAGATATGTTAGTGTAACTATTATTACCTTGATGATAGTGTTTGTTAGATAATTCGTTTTATTATTGTGTTTGACAATAAATGTCTTTATAATTTGTTGTGATCAAAACTAAGAAAGATTAATTAGTACTAACAATGTTTTTAGGCATTGCTTTGTATTAACAAAAACGGCTAACAAAAGTGGTTGTCATTTGTTCCCATGTTGCGATGGTACCAGACGTCAACTCATTATACCAAACTCTTGCATATCCGGATAGAGATGACGGAAAAGATTGAGTTTAACAGCATCTACATCGACGTTGGCTCCATATCAAAACATGCCGCATATCTCTACGAATTCGGCAATGTGCTTATGTGGATCGACCCGCGCACTGTCGTCAAATTAGCGGTCTTTGATCATTGAAAGGTGATGACCTTTCACGGTGAAGTTATCTCCAAGTTCAACTTGAACCATAGCAGCTCCGGGGGTGGGTCCTACTATTCGGTGGGTGGCCCGCATAGATTGATCGTTAATACTAAGCTTTTGGCTAAGTATAAAATCTTATCGTCCGAAATCTCTTCGAATTGACTATTGGTAGAAAGTGTGACTCAATTGTTTTTGGTGGAATAATAAATGGTTTGGTTGATTATCTATTTTAAACTAATAGCAAATATGTAAATGTCGTTGAGTAAAAAAACTTTAAAGATTAAGCTAAAATAACGAGTTAAAAATAAATGCTTGAAAACTTAGAGACAAGATTAGAAAATTACTTGAAAACTTAATGAATCTAAAACTTGAAAACTTTGCAAAAACAAGAAATTAAACCCGTCGGAAAGTTATCGGAATACAGCCAAATCGGAATATCAAAAATGCTACAATCGGAATGTATGGTCGGAAACAAGGCTGATTGGAATATTGTCGTCGGAATAAGGCCAAGTCGGAATGCTTAAAGAACAAAACCAATCGGAATGTCCAAAGAGTCCCTAGTCGGAATGCATAAAAAAAGACACAATCGGAATAACTAAATAATATGTCTAATCGGAATGTCACACAAACCACCACAATCGGAATGTCCAAAGACCCTTTTCCGATCAATCGATCGGAATACTAATAGCAAATCGGAAAGCACAAACCCTAATCCGATCTTAATGATCGGAATACTAGGGGGACTAATCGGAATGTTGCGATCGGAAAAGGGTTTAAACCTTTTCTGATGACCTATTGATTCGAAAATAAGCTAAGTGATAAGCTAAGATGATAAGCTAACACCAAAACTTAACCAAACCAGTAATGAAATAAACTAAATAAGCATAAGTAACAACTTTTACAAACTTTAAATAAGCAATCTTTTAAATCAAACTATAAAAAGATGAAACTTTTTAAGAAAACTTTTAAAAAGTAAATAAGCTAAACATATAAATAAGCCAATAAGCACAAAGATCTTAAAGCTTATTCGTATGAAAACTTAAGTAGGAATAAAAAGATTAACTTTTTAAGCACGAAAACATCAAGATCAACACGGATCAAAAGTATTTCGCACCAAAATTAACTAAACATAAAGAAAGGTAGAAAGAGATGAAAGATTAAAAGCTTAACTTGAACTTGATTAATGAAATCCAAATACAAAAGGTTTAATCTTCAAAGATTAAAAGAAGGAAAAGATAAAAGCTTAGTGAGACAAAGTTGAGAACTTTCTCTCTCTAAAACTAGAAAGAAAAAATGAAAAATGAAACTAACTACTAAAAAACTAACCCACCCTCCTAATGTGTATTAGGAGGGTATTTATAGGGAAAATGGGAATGTGTGCATGTGTTGCCTCTTCTTTCTTTCTTCTCGACTCGATTTAAATCTTTTGTCTTTCTCGACGTCGTCTCGGGATTTGTCGATGTATATTGAACTTGTCTTGTAATTTTTTTCTTGAGTTCTTCGACTTCATTAAACTTCCGTCTTTAGACTTTTTCCTCGATAAATCTTCAGAATAGGCCTTGGACTTCTGTTCTTTTTGCACTCTTGATCTTTTGACTTCGTCTTTTCTCGTTTTCTTCGATAAAAGCCTGTGAAAGCCCGTGTTTTCTTCCTTTTTCATCTTTTGGTCCTAAAACACAATAAAAACACAAACCACGCATAATTCTGACTTTTACGACATAAAATACACGTTTTGGTCTTGTTATTATTGGAAATAAGTGGTAAAAGGATAACTGTTTTCACACTTATTAAATCCCCTACACTTGACCATTGCAATGCCCTCACGCAATGCATTAATTTTAAAACACGGTTTACATTCTTCATCATAAATAACCCACCTTGGCCTTTATTAAATACTAAACATTTAAGGAAAATAAGAAGATAGAAAACAAATAAAGAAATCAAAGACTTACATTGGTTTTAGGCGGCCATGAACCTTTTTCATCCTCAAGTTTCACGTTCCCCATACCAATCTTAAAAACAAGATCATTGTTATTATAAGTTAGCAAACTAACACGAATTCATGTGGGCCAATTATTCACTTAGACTCCCTTATTCCTAGGTGTATCTCTTATATATTATTTTTGTCTTGAATGATCACGAGGATGCATTGTTTGACTTATTTCGATAGTTATTTAGGCCGAAAATAAGGTGAACGATTTAATCAGTAGTTAGCTAAAGGACAAAATCTTTTAAAACTGCTTCTCGGGACCTCATAAAGTTCATATCTTGGCATAACTCGCTTCACGATTTGAGACCTTTCTCGGACCGATATTTGGCAGCGACTTCATACTTCGAATCTTGAGAGACGTTCATGAAATAATGGTCTTCTCTTCATAATAGGAATTTCTTCACTTGAAATTTTTGAGAGATTCTTCATATTTGGACCACGACTTCTTCATTTTTCTCCAATCATTATTTTGGACTTTGATATACAACGATCCGCCTCCTTTTAGGACTTGGATCTATTTATCCTCATACCTTGTTAGGGCCTTTTTGGATAAACTTCTCCATGATCTTTTGGGGAGTTTTTGCTTTTCGTCGTGTGTCTCGATCCTTCATATTGATTTTCGATAAATGATTCTTCACATCACTTTTGGATCTTTAGCAACAAACTGTAGCCCTCATGCCTTGTTAGGGCCTTTCCGAACTCGCCAATCTTCGCATCCCGCTTCAATAAGTTATGCCTTGGCTATGAACTCTAATTAATACCGAGCAACTTTTAAACGATCTTGGGCTAGAAGCTAAGTAACTCACATAAATTCACGAAAGAATACCAAACTTATAATTGCCTCTATCATCTCTCGTCCTCCACAGTTTAAAATCTCAAGGAATGAGACTCGTGGATGCTTAGCCTATTAAATCAAAGTTTTGGGTTTTCGAGTCGCCTATAGGATCTTGCAAATTCTTAGACTTTTTCAAGCTAAGAAATCGCATTTTAAAGTTCCCTTGATAAACGACTCTCTAGGATCAATTATAGGAACTTGCGAAAAGTTCTTGTTCTTAACCCGTGAGAGTTAAGACTTTCGCGTTTTAAAGCTCCCTATATAAAAGCCTAGCAAAACTTGACTTAAACACGTTAAGGATACTAGCTAGAGTAAACTTAGATAAGTAAACTCGGGTTGAGTCAAAATATTCACGACTTTGAAAAATTTAAAACCACTTTATTGAAAATTTATTCTAGCAAAGAAAGTAAATAACGCTAAGAAAGGAAAAACTACTAGGCCAAAATAGATTAAAATTTTTGAAAAATGTCGAAAAATTGATTTTCCGGTTAAAATGAGGGCAAATACAAGGAAAAGACCACTTACTTCGATAGAAGTCCCCCCTACACTTGATATAAACATTGTCCTCAATGTTTAAGCATGTGGGAGTAAACTCCCCTACACTTAGGACATTGTGCACTTTGTTTAAATCTTCCTAAGGAAAGGACAACTATAGTGAATTCAATGCGAACATATAAGATATGAAATATTGAATCACAAGAGTTTAGGATAGAACCGGGAAGATGGGAACACGGGATCACGGTTCGTCAAATGGCATCAAGAGTGGATCTTTGAAGCTTTAATCCCTGCACAACATAAGAAACAAGACAACAAACACATACGGGGCTCCCCCTACACTTATTATGAAAGCAGTAAAGGATAGATCACGGGTTGCATCCCGAGAAGCGCTTGTTTTTGTTCACCGAGTCACGAGCCTGACTCGACCCAAAATTAGTTCATGGGAAACGTGGTGAGGGATGGAATCATCTCTTGAGAGATGTCCACACCAAAGTACAGCTTCAAACGCTGGCCATTCACCTTAAAATTGGGCCCATTTGGCTGAGAAAGCTCAATGGTGCCATAGGGAAAGACTTTGGCGACGGTGAATGGACCAGACCGGCGGCTCTTCAACTTGCCCGAGAAGATCTTCAACCGAGAGTTAAAAAGTAAGACTTGATCACCAACGTGGAAATCTCGGTTCTTGATTCTTGCGTCGTGGATGATCTTGGTCTTCCCCTTGTAGATCAGCGAGTTCTCATAAGCTTCATTCCTTAGTTCATTTAGCTCATTGAGTTGAATCTTCCGAAGATCACCGGCTTTGTTGATGTCGAAGTTAGCCCACTTCAAGGCCCAGTATGCCTTATGTTCTAGCTCGATAGGGAGGTGGCATGCTTTCCCGTACACAAGGCGATAAGGTGTACAACCAATCGGGGTCTTATAAGCAGTACGGAAAGCCCACAAAGCATCATCTAACTTATCAGCCCACGCGGCACGATGCTCTCCCACAGTACGCTCCAGAATTCTCTTCAGTCCGCGGTTGGAAATCTCGGCTTGACCATTGGTTTGGGGATGATAGGCGGTGGAAAGACGATGATTAACACCGTACTTAGCCATGACTCTTGCAAATTGATCATTGCAAAAATGAGTCCCGCGGTCACTGATGATAGCACGAGGAACACCAAATCGAGCAAAGAGCTGCTTCAAAAAGTTCACAACCACACTCGCATCGTTCGTAGGGAGAGCCTTAGCTTCAACCCATTTAGAAACGTAGTCAACGGCGACGAGGATGTACTTGTTCCTTTTGGATGATGGAAATGGCCCCATAAAGTCGATGCCCCATACATCAAAGATTTCACATTCTTGTATGAAATTTTGAGGCATCTCATCTTTATGTGTGATCTTGCCTTGGCGTTGGCAAGCATCACAATGCTTAACCATTTCGTGAGTGTCACGATAAATGGTGGGCCAATAGGATCCTGAGTCAAACACTTTCTTAGCGGTGTAGTTGGGACCAAAGTGACCACCTGTGGGTCCTTTATGGCAAGCATCAAGGATTTGTACCGCTGCCGGCCCATCAACACATCGACGAATAATCAGATCAGCACATTTTTTAAAAGGTAAGGGTCGTCCCAGAAATAATGTTCAAATATATTTAAAGAAATTTTTCTTTTGTTGGGACGTGAGCCCTTCCTTGAGAATCCCACCCGCTAAGTAGTTTGCAATGTCCGCAAACCACGGGGTGTCATCGAGATTTGGATTGATAGACATTAAGGCCTCAAGGGGAAAAGAGTCATTGATCTCTTTGTTCGGATGATTCCCTTGATAAGGATCCTCAAGTCTACTGAGATGATCCGCGGCTAGGTTTTCAGCTCCCTTTTTGTCACGAATTTCAATGTTGAATTCTTGAAGGAGCAAAACCTAACGAATAAGTCTTGGCTTAGAATCTTGCTTAGTCATCAAGTACTTCAACGCGGAATGATCGGTATACACGATGGTGGTAGAAAGGACAAGATAGGGGCGGAACTTTTCAAAAGCATACACTACAGCTAAAAGCTCTTTTTCGGTAGTGGTATAATGCAATTGAGCCCCCGTCATTGTCTTGCTAGCATAATGGATTAGTTGGAAGTGTTTGTTCACTCTTTAGCCCAAAACCACTCCAATAGCAAAGTCGCTAGCATCACACATCAACTCAAAAGGTAGCTCCCAATTAGGGATAACCAAGACCGGTGCCTTAGTTAGCTTATCCTTAAGAAGATTGAAGGATTCAAGACACTCTTTGGAAAAGATGAAAGGGGTATCTTTTTCCAAGAGGTGGGTCATCGAGCGAGCGATTTTAGAAAAATCTTGAATGAAACGACGATAGAAGCCCGCATGACCGAGGAAACTTCTCACACCCTTCACGGTTGAAGGTGGAGGCAATTTAGCAATAACATCGACTTTAGCACGGTCCACTTCAAGACCAGCTTTGGAGATTTTGTGTCCTAGCACGATGCCCTCTTTTACCATGAAATGGCATTTTTCCCAATTTAGAACAAGGCGAGTGTCTTCACACCGCTTAAGCATACGTTCTAAATTGGAAAGGCAAGCAGAGAAAGAATCGCCATAAACCGAGAAATCATCCATGAAGACTTCCATAGTTTCTCCAACCATGTCATGGAAGATAGCCATCATACACCTTTGGAAAGTCCCAGGAGCATTGCATAAGCCGAAAGGCATTCTATTATAAGCAAATGTTCCGTAAGGACAAGTGAATGTGGTTTTCTCTTGGTCTTTGGGATCGATGGGAATTTGAAAATACTCGGAGAAACCGTCTAAAAAGTAGTAATAGTCATTACCCGCTAGACGTTCAAGCATTTGGTCCATGAAAGGAAGGGGAAAATGATCCTTTCTCGTAGCATCATTGAGTTTGCGATAGTCTATACAAACTCTCCACCCTGTAACGAGACGAGTAGGAATCAACTCGTTGTTTTCATTGGGAACAACGGTGATTCCGCCTTTCTTAGGCACACAATGGACGAGACTAACCCACGGTGAATCCGAGATAGGATAGATCATTCCCGCATCAAGAAGTTTGATAACCTCTTTTTTGATAACGTCATGGATCTTAGGATTCACCCTTCGTTGGCTTTGAATAGTGGGTTTAAAGTCGTCCTCCATGAGAATTTTATGTTTGCAGAAGTGAGGATCAATTCCACGAATATCAGAGATCTTCCAAGCAATCGCTTTCTTGTGATTCTTCAGCACGACGATAAGTCGGGATTTTTCTTCTTCTTTCAAGTCCTTAGAGATGATGACCGGTAACGTCTTGTTGTCTTCAAGTAAAACGTACTCGAGATGAGACGGAAGATCCTTAAGCTCTAAATCCGGAGGATTTTCGATGGACGGCGTAGTCAACTTCGGATCATCGGTAGAGATAGCCTTAGGAGACTGTGGAGAAATATGGTCCTCATTGAGACGTTTCTCAATGGTACGAATGTCTTCATCCCAATCGGTGGAAAAATCATCATACTTAAGATCGAGAGGACCCAAGCTAGCTTCAAAATCATCCAAGTCACTTTCTCCAAAAGGAGTCAATGACGGACCAATTGAGGCAACGGTCTCAACATTGGGTATAGAAGAGAGAGTACTTTTGCAAGCATCATGAAAGTGTTCTTCACAAGCCTCATCGAGAACGTCAATAAAATTAACACTCTCGTTTTCCGAAGGCTGTTTAGAAAGTTTACCCTTGTTGAAGACGATTTTATCGTCACCAACTCTCATGATTAATTCGCCTACGGCTACATCGATGAGAGTGCGACCGGTCCTCAAGAACGGACGTCCAACGATTAATGGAACACGGGGATCCATCTCGTAGTCAACGACAACAAAATCCGCCGGGAAGTTGAATTTGTCAACGCCAACGAAGACGTCTTCGGCTATCCCCACTGGATAAGCAACCGTACGGTTAGCTAATTCCAAGGTCATTCGTGTGGGGACTAGCTCGGGGAGAGATAATTGCTTCCAAACACTTAATGGCATTAAGTTAATACTGGCACCTAGATCGGCTAGGGCCATGCAATTCTCTACTCCCGGGAAGTTGCAAGGAATCAAGAAACGACCCGGATCACCAAGTTTGGTTGGCAATTTCCTTAAGAGCACTGCGGAGCAATTCTCATTAAGTTGGGTCTGAGCAATATCGAGAAGTTTCTCCTTATCACTGAGAAGATCTTTAAACATTTTCGCATATTTAGGCATGTGAGCGAGAGCCTCAGCAAAGGAGATATTGAAATTCAGTTGTTTGAACATTTTAAGAAAATTCGAAACCTGAATATCATCCTTGTTCTTCAATTTCTCTTTCCGCAACCTCGAAGGATAAGGTATATTGGGTTGAGATGAAGGCTTTGGGATAGAATTCGCACTCACATCCTTGGGTGGTGGAGGGGTAGAAGTAGAAGGTGGTGGGATTGGAGAAGTAGAAGTTGGAGGAATAAAAGATGGAGGATTCGGAGAAGGAGACTCGTTTTCCTTTGTCACAATCACCGGTGTAGGTATAGGAAGCTCAGGTTCCTTTAAACCTTTTCCACTGCGTGTGGTGATTGCTTTCATCTCCCCTCTTGGATTAGCCACGGTGTTACTCGGAAGAGAACCCGATCCAGAGGCTTGATTACTAGGGAAGAAACTAGCCATCATATTTCTCAAGTCATTCGTTTGACTTGCCAAAGTTTTTCGCATATCAGCTCGAAGATCATTCCCTTGCTTAACCATATCTGCTTTCATGTTGGCCATTTCCCGTTGAAGATTTTGCACGATCACATCATTAGTCCTCATGTAGGTTTCAACATCTTGGTGTAAGGCTGTGGGTTGGTTGAGAGGAGGAGCATGGTAGGTGGGTGGTTGATAAGCAGGTTGTTGGTAAACTTGGTTATTTCTTTGAGGTGGATATGGGTTTCTTTGGTTTTGATATGGAGTTGGAGCACGTGGTTACTTTTGATTGTTGCGATTGAGGTTGTTCGGGTTTTGTGGGGGAAAACCGGGCGGTGAAAGAAATTTGTTTGAGCGATAGCTGAGCAAGTTGCGGTCACCTTGAGGACGTGCTTGATAGCTTCCTGTAGCATAGGTACCGTTGGCGGCATACACATTTTTCGGATTGTCGTGAGTCGAAGGACAATCGGTGTATGAGTGAGATCCCCCGCATATATCACAAGATTGAGTCATAGCATTGGCTTGGGCAGTGATAGCTTTAGTATTATTAGCGGCTTGGAGAGCAAGTGATTCAACAAGCGAAGTAAGCTTATCAAGTCTCTTGTTGCTCTCATTAGTGCTAGCACTAGCCACATTGGTCCTAACACTCTTAGTTTGCACTCTAGACTTGTTCTCAATAATATCCCAAGCGGCATTAGAAGATTTAACCAAAAGATTACCCCCCGAAGCACTATTTAGTGAATCTTGGTCATTCATGCTTAAACCATTATAAAAAGTATTAATTTGGTGCACATTGGTAAAACCATGTTGTGGGCACTTTCTTAAAAGTTCTTTAAAACGGTCCCAAGATTCACTAAAAGTCTCATCGTACTTTTGTTCAAAAGTAATGATTTCATTCCGCAAAGCGGTAGTACGAGAGGGTGGAAAAAGTAGTTTATGAATTTGGTCTCTAAGTCCGTCCAAGTAAGAATACTTTGTGGCAGTTCCTTATCAAGACAATGTCGGGCTTGTCCCTCTAAGGAGAAAGGAAAAAGTTGCAAACGAATTACCTCTTGTGAAACCCCATTGAATTTGACCGTATTCGTGAGTTGAAGAAACCTTTTGATGTGGTCATGAGGATCATCAATGGTACGTCCCAAGAATGGTTGAGCAGAGACCATCTGAATAAATCTGGATTTGAGCTCAAAGTTGTTGGCTCCAATCGCGGGTATGACAATAGCATCGTGGTTGCCCTCTACATGTGTTTGCAAAAGTTCGATCATAGGTCGATTGTCCGGTAGAGGTTCATTGTTGTTATTATTCATGTTGTTTTGAGGTGGATTATTATTGTTGTTGTGTACACCGGCCATGCTAAGTTATCGAGAATCTCGGGCTCTTGATAAGACGTTGATCGAGTGTGCATACACCTGCAAAAGAACAAACAAATCAAGAAATATTTCGGGTTTTTTATGTTTTCTAATTTTTTTTTGTATTTTTGAAAATTTTATATTTTTTAGGATTTTTGAAATTTTAAAGCAAGGAAAATAACGTTCAACGATGAACGGATCCCAAAATCCAACGCGTCTCTCACTTAGAACCTTTAATCTTGACGAAAAGAGCCGGCAGCGGCGCCATTTAATACTAAGCTTTCGGCTAAGTATAAAATCTTATCGTCCGAAATCTCTTCGAATTGACTATTGGTAGAAAGTGTGACTCAATTGTTCTTGGTGGAATAATAAATGGTTTGGTTGATTATCTATTTTAAACTAATAGCAAATATGTAAATGTCGTTGAGTAAAAAAAAACTTTAAAGATTAAACTAAAATAACGAGTTAAAAAAATGCTTGAAAACTTAAAGACAAGATTAGAAAATTACTTGAAAACTTAATGAATCTAAAACTTGAAAACTTTGCAAAAACAAGAAATTAAACCCGTCGGGAAGTTATCAGAATACAGCCAAATCGGAATATCCAAAATGCTACAATCGGAATGTATGGTCGGAAACAAGGCTGATCGGAATATTGTCGTCGGAATAAGGCCAAGTCGGAATGCTTAAAGAACAAAACCAATCGGAATGTCCAAAGAGTCCCTAGTCGGAATGCATAAAAAAAAGACACAATCGGAATAACTAAATAATATGTCTAATCGGAATGTCACACAAACCACCACAATCGGAATGTCCAAAGACCCTTTTCTGATCAATCATCGGAATACTAATAGCAAATCGGAAAGCACAAACCCTAATCCGATCTTAATGATCGGAATACTAGGGGGACTAATCGGAATGTTGCGATTGGAAAAGGGTTTAAACCTTTTCCGATGACCTATTGATTCGAAAATAAGCTAAGTGATAAGCTAAGATGATAAGCTAACACCAAAACTTAACCAAACCAGTAATGAAATAAACTAAATAAGCATAAGTAACAACTTTTACAAACTTTAAATAAGCAATCTTTTAAATCAAACTATAAAAAGATGAAATGTTTTAAGAAAACTTTTAAAAAGTAAATAAGCTAAACATATAAATAAGCCAATAAGCACAAAGATCTTAAAGCTTATTCGTATGAAAACTTAAGTAGGAATAAAAAGATTAACTTTTTAAGCACGAAAACATCAAGATCAACACGGATCAAAAGTATTTCGCACCAAAATTAACTAAACATAAAGAAAGGTAGAAAGAGATGAAAGATTAAAAGCTTAACTTGAACTTGATTAATGAAATCCAAATACAAAAGGTTTAATCTTGAAAGATTAAAAGAAGGAAAAGATAAAAACTTAGTGAGAGAAAGTTGAGAACTTTCTCTCTCTAAAACTAGAAAGAAAAAATGAAAAATGAAACTAACTACTAAAAAACTAACCCACCCTCCTAATGTGTATTAGGAGGGTAATTATAGGATAAATGGGAAGGTGTGCATGTGTTGCCTCTTCTTTCTTTCTTCTCGACTCGATTTAAATCTTTTGTCTTTCTCGACGTCGTCTCGGGATTTGTCGATGTATATTGAACTTGTCTTGTAATTTTTCTTCTTGATTTCTTCGACTTCATTAAACTTCCGTCTTTAGACTTTTTCCTCGATAAATCTTCAGAATAGGCCTTGGAATTCCGTTCTTTTTGCACTCTTGATCTTTTGACTTCGTCTTTTCTCGTTTTCTTCGATAAAAGCCCGTGAAAGCCCGTGTTTTCTTCCTTTTTCATCTTTTGGTCCTAAAACACAATAAAAACACAAACCACGCATAATTCCGACTTTTACGACATAAAATACACGTTTTGGTCTTGTTATTATTGGAAATAAGTGGTAAAAGGATAAGTGTTTTCACACTTATTAATCGTCGGCCATTAAAAATGGTAGATCGTTAAATAGATTGTAGACAACAAATGCGTCTAAGAGATTATCGAACGGTTGGTTTTTAAATCTAGGAATTCGGTTTTCCAAAAGAACAAAGGGTTGTTTCCTTCGGTTTTTCTTCGAGATTGATGAATAAAACGTTCGAGATCAATATAAGGACTAAATGGTTCTTGACCAGAAGAACGGGTGTTTATTCAAGTCCTAAAACACTTTGAAAATTTTTTTACGAAAATTAAACTAGAAATAAATAATCAAACAATAATAGAAAAATAAAAAATAGGAAATTAAAATAAAACAAACTAAATCAAATAAAATAAAAAGATAAGAACTGTATAGGACGGTTTTTGCAAGTTACTCCCTCAAGGCCATATTTATAAAAAAAACTGATAAAAATTATGTTAAACTGAATTTTTTTATTTTTTTATCTTTTTAGTACTTTTAAGTAAACCAAGGTAGGTATTTATAGTAATGACTCAAACAAAATATTTATTATTGTCATACTATATACATTTTTTCATCTAAAATTATACTAAAAAAGTTTAATAGATTTTTTTATACTTTTTGGTTCATTCTAACACAATTTTTTTTATCAATCTAACAGTTTTCATTGGTCAAACTTTATTTTTCTAGTTTTGAAGTTTTCGTTTCACAGTTTTGCATCAATCACAAAATCTGGAAAAAGAATGAAAATTAAAAAGAGGTACAAATGTATTTTTAAGAAGGGTCTTTATAAATTAACCTACATGTTATATGCATGGAACTTTTTGTGTTACATTATTGGTTGATGCATATGAAAACCTGATTTATGCACAAGGTGGGGGTTCTTGGAGTTCACGGGAACTCGATGGTAGTTTGACGCGTAGTGTAAATTTTCGCTAAAAATTTTGATTTATTTAAAATGAACCTGATGCCAAATAGTGTGTTAAGTAAAAAAATTGTACACCTAGTGACTTAGTGTTATAGGTGTTGGAAAATGTTTTGCAAATATGGTTTTTGCAATACTTTGCACATAATTTTATATATGTATATGTTATATATATTCTTAGTACTTAGTAGCTTTGTGTTCTCCTTGAAGAGAGCTTCACAACGAGCTAAAGTATGTCCAATATGGAGTTAATATGAATGAGATATCGTGTCTCAAAGTCAGTCACGTGAAACACAAATTTTGGAAAAATGTTTGTCCCACATCGCCATAAACATGAAATGAAATCATGTTTATAAAGAAATCTTGGTTTCTACCCTTCAATATTCATTTGTGGGTTTTTACTCCCACGCCTACGCGCGCGCAGGGGGGTGCATAAAGTCAGATTTCTAGGCAAAAACGGGTTCGAAGCTACTGAATGCAACTCCGAAATTCGCATGGGTGCGGGCAGATTTCGGTATTTTTTTTTTGCTGCAAATTCGAATTTTTTCTAAAAAATTTTGTAATCTATTTTAGGATTTAGAATAAATCTGTGTTTATAATTGATTTACAAATCGTGTTATAGTAATAACAGATTTGTCAGAATATTTTATTTAGATCAAAATATTTTGTCTTGATGACCAAGGCAAATTTTCACTATATAATTGATAGGTGTGAAAACACCCATCCTTTTACCACTTATTTCTTGCTAAAACAAGACCAAAACGCGTATTTTATATCATTTGTTTGGAATTATGCGTGGTTTGTGTGTTTGTTGTGTTTTCAGAGCCAACCGGATAAATATTGAAGAAAACATGGGATTGCACGGGTTTTGTCAAAGAAAAAGACTCAAGACGAAGTCTATTGTCCAAGAGATGCAAAAGATTTGAAGTCAATGGGCCTATTTGAAGATTTATCGAAGAAAAAGACCAAAGATGGAAGATTTACATATGTCGAAGAACTCAAGTCTATTAAACGAAGAAATTAAAAGACGAGTTGAATTTATTCGTCGACAAATCCCGAATCGAAATCGAAAACTTCAACTTTTCTGAAAAGACGAGAAGACAAAAAGAAGGGGAGAAAGCCCACTCACCAACCAACCACACCTCCTATAAATAGGACCTTCCTTCACACATTAGACAAGTTTTCATTTTTCCAGTTGTTTTCTTTCTTTTTGTTTCGTAGGGTAACCAACACCATTAAGGTGTTGGTGATTTTTCATTTTTGTTGATTCACAAATCTTGTAAGTTTTAATCTTCCCTTTTGTTTACTTAACCTTAATCAATCAATATCATCTTTCCTTTTATCTTGTTCATCTTTTTCCTTTTGATTCAAAGTCTTAAGTTTCTATTTTGTTGAGTTTGATCTTCAAAAGTAAGTGGGTTTTGTGTTTTTATTGTTTTGGTTTGATGTTTATGATTAGTAGGTGATTCGTGGTTAAATTGGTTTAAGTTTTGGTTAAAAACTTGGTTGATTTTGGTTAAAAATCGTGTGTTATTGTTCCCTGTTCTTCGCACTCCTTCATCAGCCCAGATTCCGAATGAGCAATACTTATTCCGGATGAAGGGTTAGCTAATAATTCCGGATGAGAGCAAAAGATTCCGAATAAGCAATTTGTTAAATTTATTCCGAATCAACAATTTTCATTTAGTCATTCCGAACCAGTGAGTTCATTCGGAATAATTAATATTCCGGGTGAACCATTTATTCCGAATCAGCAGTCAAGTTTAATTATTCCGGATCAAGGTATTATTCCGAATGAACATCATATTCCGAATGAGCCATTATTCCGAACGAAGCTTTTTAGTTAATTATTCCGAGTCAGTGCAATTTATTCCGAATCAAGTAATTTCATTAGTTATTCCGGATGAGTTAGAATATTCCGAATCAAGTTTTTAAAAAAAATATTCTGAATCAGTTCTTTTATTCCGGATGAGTGATTTTGTTTAATTATTTCGAACCAGTGTTTTTACCTTAATTATTCCGCATCAACGAATATTCCGAATCAGCACTTTTTTTTATTATTCCGAATGAAGGGTATTGTTCAGTTATTCCGAACCAGCAGTTATTCCGAATGAAGCTCATGTTTTATTTATTCCGGATCAAGGAACATTCCGGATGAGCAAGTTTTATTCCGAATAAAGGATATTCCGGATCAACACAATTATTCCGGGTCAAGGCTTTTTCACATTTATTCCGAACGAAGCCAATTATTCCGGATCAGTTCTTCTTTTTAGTATTCCGAATCAGTAGTTTTGCAAGTAAGGGTATTTTACTGTTTTATTGTTTAATTTTAATTCATGCTCTATTTTATTAACTGCTTTTAGTTTGTTCTTTATCACTTCACGCATTTTATCCTTTTTAGTAGAATAGAAATCCAATCCCTTTTTTAGTAACCAAGAACAACTATTCCACTTTGAACCGTGATCGATTCGAGAAGATACCGAGAACTTAATTGAAACCCATTCAAAATAGCTTGTATCAAATGGCGCCGCTGCCGGCTCTTTTCATAAGGATTAACGGTTTTTTGTGAGAAATTGGATTTTGGGATCCGTTCACCGTGAACGTTACTTTTTCATCATAAAATTTTTTCAAAAATCCTAAAAAAATATAAAATTTTCAAAAATACAAAAAAATTAAAAAACATAAAAAAACCAAAAATATTTCTTGCTTTGTTAGTTCTTTTGCAGGTGTATGCGCACTCGATCAACGTCTTATCAAGAGCCCGAGACTCTCGATAACTTAGACATGGCCGGTGTACACAACAACAATAATAATCCACCTCCAAACAACATGAATAATAACAACAATGAACCTCTACCAGACAATCATCCTATGATCAAACTTTTTCAAGCACATGTAGAGGGCAACAACGATCCTATTGTCATACCCGCGATTGCAGCCAACAACTTTGAGCTCATATCCGGTTTCATTCAAATGGTCTCTGCTCAACCATTCTTGGGGCGTACCATTGATGATCCTCATGACCACATCAAAAGGTTCCTTCAACTCACGAATACGGTCAAATTCAATGGGGTTCCACAAGAGGTAATCCGTTTATAACTTTATCCTTTCTCCTTAGAGGGACAAGCCCGGCATTGGCTTGCAAAGGAACCGCCACAAAGTATTCTTACGTGGATGGACTTGGAGACCAAATTCATAAACTACTTTTTCCCACCCTCTCGTACTACCGCTTTGCGGAATGAAATTATTAATTTTGAACAAAAGTACGATGAGTCTTTTAGTGAATCTTGGGACCGTTTTAAAGACCTTTTAAGAAAGTGCCCACAACATGGTTTTACCAAAGTGCACCAAATTAATACTTTTTATAATGGTTTAAGCATGAATGACCAAGATTCACTAAATAGTGCCTCGGGGGTAATATTTTGGTTAAGTCTTCTAATGCCGCTTGGGATATTATTGAGAATAAGTGTAGAGTGCAAACCAAGAGTGTTCGGACCAATGCCGCTAGTGCTAGTACTAGTGACAACGACAAGAGACTTGACAAACTTACGTCGCTTAATGACTTGAAAATGACGTAATAAAAGACATTTAGATTACATCACAAAAGATCAAAGTTTTAAACAAAGGGACCCAGAGTTTTATAAGCGGAAAAATATATTATTTAATTATCGTTTTGTAACATATAGTTACCAAGAATATATGATAAACTTCTGACAGTTTTTACCAAAACCGAAGTTTAAATATACACAGAAATCTCCAAGTTGCGAAAATATCTTGCGGGCTCCCATCCAAGCAAAACTAAGTATTAGCATTACCTGAGAAATAACATGTAAAAAGGTCAACATAAAGTTGAGTGAAATTCATAGGTTTAATAAGTAGTGATGTGAAATACAAACATTAATTTTATAAGAATAGCAACAGGATATGATTTAGTACCGTCGTACAAAATCATTTCTATTTATTTATTGCAATAGCTCACGACACCGAAGCTTTAACATAACTGTTTTACCCCTAGTAAGTATCTAGTCAAAATACTTAAGTAATCAAATGTAAGTGCGTCAAGGTAATCGGGACGGGGATTGTCAATCCCGATGGATCCATCCACAACATTCGCGCTTGCAAAATGTGAATTAACGGTTCATGATGTAGGGGCTTTTTGACTAAGGTACTAATGCAATAAGTAAATGTATAATTTGGGGAAAGCATACAGTTCTTGAATAGCATAACAAAAGTTTTAAATGATTGTATTCCACCCATGTTATTCTCACCCCGCAATTTGTAACAAAGTATAAGAAAAGGGGCTATGAACTCACCTTAAAAGGAAAAATGAGACGAGATAGAGATCCGGCTGAAGAAAGGCAATAGTAATAATTTGAGAATTATCCACGACCTACAAGTGTGATCACGACCTTAGATATTTGTTTTATAAAAGTATAAATTGTTTGAATCAAAATATTTCGTAAAAATTAAGATACATAAGTAACTTGCACAAGTAACCGAGTCTAAGAGTAAACATGACCTATAAAGCTCACAATCTGTAGTAAATACTTAAAAAGAAAGCTAAATGTCTTAGACTAAGATTCTCAAACAATTTGGAACCTAAAAACGCCAATTATACGTTAACCGCGACCTAATACGTAAAAAGTCAACAAAAGTCAAAGTACGACCCGAGTATGACTCAATAATGAAAAGTTGTAATAATATATGTAAGTTACTGGAATACAACAAAATATGGTCATACAAACTTGTTTCATCAAGTTATATAGCTTAGAACTCGTTTTAATAAGTTTTGACTAAACGTATAGAAAATAGTCAACTTTTGGCCTTTTCCGACTTGGGGCGGATAACAAATCATTAAACCTCAATTTCACATCAATTATGATTTTATACATCCTAAGTATCAGTATTGATCATTTCAAATCCATTCCATAAGGTTTAGGCTTGCTTAAGGGCGTTCGGGTAATGAACTAGTCATCTACCCGCTTAGTAAAAACAATGCAGAAAACTCCTTTTCGCGAAGCCTAAAAATCCTATTTAGACTCTTGGAAAAAAATCAAAAAATTCAGAGAAGTCATATACATCATGAATTTAATATCTTGTGAACTTCAAGAAAACTTTTGAAGTCTAGATGCCTTTTTAAAAATAAAAACCAAAATGCATTCTGCACGAAAAGTCAAACATCACAGTCTGTATTTTGCATTTTTGAGGGTCAAATGCCCACTTTAAAGCTTCCGTTCCCGAGATGGTGACTAAAAACATCATTCCGGACAACTTTGTAGTTTTATCCGAAGGCTGAAAACACCTTTTCGACACACTTAAACCTAGGACAGCAGCTATATCAGCAAAACTTTATAAATTTTCTAATTAGTCAACTATACCCACTTATGTGTCAAAAACTTAGATGTAACTAACGGACACTAAACCATTGCATAAAAAGTCATCATTATAAGTTTCTCAAATGCTTCAAGGGAGAAATCATGGCTAAACGCTCGATACCTATATCAAACGCGCTAAACCAAACGCTAGTTTTGGTCGGTTGCTACTTATTAGACTAGTTTCTAAAAATGCCCGCCATTTCTTCGTTATGAAGAGATAGACGATGAACCTTATAGGGTCGGAAAGGTATTTTCGTACCCGACGTTCCTAGACATATGATTTTATCTCAGTTTTCTAAATGAAAAAAAAATCCATCTTGGAAAAAGGTTAAAATTTTGGAAAATCGGTTATAAAATTGGCGATCACCGTTTTAGTCATAAAACTCAATTGATGATGGCTATTAACGCAAGGTCAGCGGACAAACTTAAGTTATAAGTCCTACTAAGTCCTCATAACCTGAAATTTCAAGTTTAGGGGGACCTAAGGTGCTGTAGTACACTAAACAAGTCTGCACTATCAGATTTGAGCTAAAATCTTATTTCGGCCATAACTTCTTCATTCGGATGAGTTGGTTGACCATCCGACTCGCCACAATCAAGTAGGATGGATATAACACCTAAATAAGTCAATATAACAGTGGCTAATGTGGCAAAAGCCACGGATTTTAACCTAATCAAACTGCTGTCCGGGATAGACGTAAAATTCGCCCACCATGACAACTAAAGGCTATTCTAACAACATCTCTTAGCACTCTAACAAGCATAACCTGAATTCACACCCTATTCACACTACTATAAGTATGGTTTAATCCAAGGTGTACTAAAATTTAGGGCTAGTGAAATCACTTAATTCATATTTCCCCAAATCCATGACTAATCAATACAATAACCTAATCACTTATAAACTCTAAATTGATCATTCTTGTTCTGAAAAAAATAGCAATGCATGGGGAAAATTGAACTAGGATAGGTAATGATTCTTACCAAGGATCACTTTTACATACTTGGATAATTGAAAATACAATAGATGATGAAGATTGTGATGGTTTTGAGATCACAGTGTGGTTTGATTTTGGTTAGGAAGGAAAGAAGAAAAAAATACGTGTTTTTTTTTGTTGTATCTACAGGAAGGAAAAAAAGAAAAGAAAAGAGGGTTATGGGTTATATTTTTTTTATCTTGGCCCAATAGTCCAATTTACCTAGGCCCGGTCATAAATCCTAGCCCGATTCTACTTAAAACACGTAAAAAAACTATGACTCGGTGCAAGTTAAATTCTAAAAACGAAATATTTATTGAAAATAATATTTTTTTGCCTTCTTCAAGTTGAGGTATAAAAATTACCGATTCTCATTCCGTCGGTTCGAGGGACTTTATAAAATACACGAGTATGTATTTAAATCAAAAAAATTTCGATTTAAGTGAAACTTGGAAAAGAAATAAAAATTTCTAAAATTCCCATAAATTATATTAAATCATTAGAGAAATAAATAATAGAAAATAAATTAAAATTTCTTGAAATTTCTGGGATTTACGTAAGCAAGGTATGTAATACGTGAATAGCATGTAAAATAAGATACAAATAAAAATTACGAATAAATAAATGGTTTTTAATTACCAGGAAAAATACGAGTTCTCACAGTCGACCCCCCTAAAGGAACTCTGGTCCCCAGAGTTCAACTGGAAACGGATATGGACCGGAACAAATAAGGATACTTTGTTTTGAACTGGTCTTTAAATACGAGTGGATATTTAGAGGTGGAAAAGCACGATAAACGCTTAAACGGACAAGTTGCGCTAAATGGAGTAAAATGGATATTCGACAAGGAATCGCAAATCGTGCAAACCGTAAAACACGACAATCTAATTTACTAGACAAATAAAGGAGAAATCTGAATTACATATAGACATTTAAAATATGGGTTGTCACAATTATCCGTACCGAATTTGGTATTACATTAAAACTCGGCTTAGGTACTTTCTTGATTATAAAAATACAAGGTTTGTTCAAATTGTGTTAAAATTTTACGACACCTTCAAAATGGTGACAATATAGTTATCGTGGCTTGTCAAGGTGTTTGGTGATTTAAAATCAAATTTACTAGTAAGGAGAATTATAACTATGTTATATAGAGATTAAGGAAAAAATTGAATAATTAGTGGGTAAACAATCGTTAAGTCTTTTTTTAAAGATGGCGTTCAAAATATAAGTAAAATAAGTTCAAAAATATTTTTGATCGTCTTAAGAACTTTTGGATGATTGCATGAAACTATTGTTTAAACTCGGGTTTATGGTTATGATTAGAGAAAATCTATGCTCCAAATCATTTGAAATCATTAATAGAAATATAAATTAATTCGGTAGTTTCATTAAATTGAAAGTAAAGTATGATAAAATCAAATAGTTCAAACGATAAGGCATGATTTATTTTAAACACTAGTTATAATTATACAGAAGAGGATGTATATCTTCGACCTCTTACTTGTAATGGTTATTTCGGTAATTGAAGATCCTTGGGAAAGTGTATAAAAGTTTCATAAAATTTTATAATAAGTTATAGAAATCCATAAAAGTGTTTAATGAATCAAAGGTAAACATAGGACATGTACGGGTGCAAAATGTGACAAGATAGCAATGAATATAAAAGAAATAATAGTCAACAATTAATATGATAGCAGTGGTATAAGGGAACGAAGCAAGTGTGGTAAGAACTCTTTAAAAGGAGAGGATGAAATAGAAGTGTCAATAAGACATTAGTAAACAAAGGATTTAGCAAGTCGTTAAATTCTTGAGTGCAGTCGGTGGTTCACCAACATCAGCTCATTAAGTTCGCGGCGGTTCATACACGATCAAAAAAGAAAAGCCACACTAATAAATTTTTCAATTCGAAGAAAATTCTTAAAAAGTCACTTGTAAATAAAATAATTAAAATGAACAAATTTAGTGATTAGAGAGCGAAGTCAACGCATGGTTCACATGAATGAATTTCGAGACGATAGAGTCTGACATACACTATGACGAATATACGATATCACTATTCATGTACAGTCATAAAGCGTTATTCGCGTCCGAAGAAATTTCGAAGGTATACCAAAATTTACTCACTGAAAGTTAGTCAGTGTAGAAGCATAACAACATTGAAACTTTCAAGTTAGGTATCAATGGTCGGTAATTAGATGAGTGGTAATAAGTACAACAGATATCGTTGAGTAAAGAAACATGTACTTGCAGGAACATAATTTGTTCAAGAAAAAGGTAAGGAAACATGTGCATATGTTACGAACAGGTGCTACTCGCATAATATGTAAAAGTTTTTAAAATTTCGTTTATCTAGCTTTTTCAGAAATACATGTAAAAAGTTGGTTCTTGTAAAAATATTTGAGGTGACTACTATTCAGCCTCGCATGGTGATGAGACTGATTTTATACATAGTCTCATCGTTCAAATCGGGCTTAAAATGCATAAAATATCATTAAAACTGCCAAATATATGCTCTTGTTTGTTGCTTGTGTATTTTAGGTACGGATATTGAGGAAATGACAAAAAGATCACAAGAATCATTCAAAAACGAACACGGGAAACGAAGCCGCACAATGAACCGGACCCAAATCTGGAATTTCCAAATTGGACCTTGAAGTTTTGAAGATTGGCAACTTTAGTCCCTCATTTTTGAAGATTTGGCAAGTTAAGACCTTGAAGAAATCAAGTTATGCAAGAATGGTCCTCCATGTTTGAAGATTATACAAGTTTTACCCTTGAAGAATCCAAAAATATACATTAAAGGTCCTTATTACAAGCTTGAAAACATTTTGTGCCAAAAATGACACTTTGGCAAACTTAAAAACAAAGGGAATGAAGTTTTGATGCTGTTTATACAAAGTGAAGAAGACAAGAAACCTTGGGGGCCATTTCAGTCAAACAACCAAACCTACCCACCCAATCCCCTCCTTACACGCCAGCTTAACCCGACCCTACCCATTACCCATACCCATCCAAACCCCACCCAAAGCCCAATCCACCCTTAATTTATAACCCGGTTTATTAAATTAGCCAGGGTCAAACCTTAGTCAAATCCCCCCATTTTCCCACCCAAACACCTTTTTAAATAATCTATTTCCCAAAATGGATTAAACACCCTCCTAATTACCCACGAACCCTAATCCAACCCAGCTTCAATCCAACTTAATCCAAAGGGTTTTTGGCCAATAGCTTCCAGATCATTAATTAACCACCTTCTCACCAAACCCCACACCCCAAATCACCACAAGACACACCCATGTGTCTTGTGGGACCCTCCCCTGTCCCGTCCCTTTCCCTCAAAACCCTAAACCCGACACATCCAACGACTCACACATACTCCTTGGTCCCCAAGCACATTTGAACGCTCCTGATCAGTCCAAGACAACTGCATATCATATGGCATTGGTTTTGACCAAGAATCAAGAAAATTTCAAGGGCAAATTCGGATTTTCTAGCATTAGGGTTTAGGACTTTAATTTTTCTGTATTATTTTATTTGAGCTTCTAGTTATTTCCATTAGCTAGTATAAAATGGGTGGTTTGTACCCATTTTCATTTGTTCCAGATTTTGCTCAAAAATTGTAATCCCTTTTTAAATTAATTAAAAGTTTGGTATTTTCTTGTGACGAAATTGTAATTCCTTTTTACTTGTTTTAAAAGTTGGTGTTTTTTGTGAGTAAAAATCTGAGTTCCATTTACATTTTTCAAAACATTTTATGTTTTGAATTTTCAGAAAAAGTTTCTGAAAATTGACTTTTCTTGGTGAAATCTTGTTTTGAGTTTGACTCTCCTGGATTTCAAGCTGTTTGGTTTAAGTGTTGTGAAAGAAAAAAACATTTGAGTTATTTGGAAAAGATTTAAAAGAAAGAAGAAAAATCAGAAAAGTTGCCATATTGTGTTTGTTCATTTTTGGCAGGTTTCATTGCTAGTTCTTTGTCAAAGGTTCAACATAGACCCGAGTCTATTTGGAGGTGACATACAGTCACTGTTGGGCCTGGATGTAGGCCCAACAAGGTAGTCCTTGTTTCCTTGTTTGAATTTCAAGTTTTCAGTTATTTTGTGATTTGGTATGAATCTTGTGCAAAGTGTTTAGGTGACTGTTATTTGGTTTGATACTGCTATATTAGGGTCTAATATGCATGATAATAGCACTTAAAATCAGATTGGATAAGTTTTGCTTGAATTTAGTTTGAAAAAGTTGAGTTTCAGTTTGTAAAGGGGTGTTTGGATTAGGGATTAAGAAGGGTTTAATGTTTTAAATCTTGCTTGTAAACCTGTCTAAATACACTTACTAGGCAGTTGTAGGTTGTATGTGCACTAAGTTTTCAGTTGGGTAGGATATTGTACACATTTGCATGCTAAAATTTTGAGAAACATAGCCTAAATCTGAAAACTGCTTTTGTGTCTGATTTTGTGAGGATTTTGCTATCAAATCTTCCCAATTGTTAGACAATAGGGTATTTAAGGATTGTGTACTGGTTACATGTCATTTGGTTGATTATTGTTCAAGATATGAGCCATTGAAACTCACATTTGTGCAAGTAAGCTTAGGGTACTGTTCATCAGAAACATTTTTGGCTTAATCAGAAACTTTGTGGCTTATTTGTGTGAATTTTTGTGAAGTGTTTGCTTATTTTTAGTGTTTACTCAGACTCCCCACAACCCAATTGGTGCGGGGGTGCCTTTTGTCCAAAGAACAAGCTCCAAATAAGTTCTCCTGAGCTTATTGGTCAACTGACCAACATTTTTACACTAGCAGTGGGAACTCCTTTCCCACTGGTAGCACAATTGTTTCCCCTGCTTCACTAGCAGACAAAACCAACCACTTGTCACTATCAGGATTTGATCTTTTTTGTCTTTAGTGGGTGAAATTGTGAATTAAGACTTGAAACCAATTCCATTATTTTTCTAATTTAATTTAGGATTTTTCTGTTTAATTACTTTTTATTTTACTGTTCATTTGCTATTTTTCACAATTATTAGCTATTTTTAATTAACTTTAAAGTTTCTGTTTTTGTCTTTTAGTGCCAAAAATTGGTATTTTTCAGTTTAAACATTTTTATTAGATTTAGAAAAACATTTTAAGAGTTTTAGTATAAAAAGTTTTCACTGTTCATCTTTTTTTTATTTTTTAGAATTAATTTAAGATAATTAGGGTTTTATTTTAAACTAGTTTTGTCATTTAGTGAAAAATTTAATATTTTTCAAACTTTTTCATTTTTCTACTGTTCATTAGAGTAAATTAGGATTTTTAAAATTGGTAAATTATTTTTAGCATTATTTTATTATTTTTTATAATTATTTTAGTTTTAAAATAGTTTTTACTAATTTAAAAATAGATAAATAGTTTTCAAAAATTAGGAAAAATACTTTTTAGTCTTTAGATAATATAAGTAAGTTATTTGTTCAACAAAATCATATTTTGGACATCTTGATTAATTATATTTAATTTTAGGGCTTTAATTAGCATTTAAAATTGAATATTTAATTAATAAAAGGTTTTAAAATATTTTTATTGGATTTTTATTCTTATTTATATTATTTTAGACTACTTTTAGCTTTTAATTAATTTTTAGGTTTAAAATTTTTAATTTTGTAGTTTTTACGGTTTTACGTGAACGCGTTTTCGTCTTAGCTCGATCCGTCTTCGTAACCGTCTTTCCTTTCTCATTTCTTTTTCTTTTCTTCTCAATAAAATCAAACACAAAATCAACTCATTACACAACACACTAGCCTCCTCGAGAACGAACTCACTAGGGTCATTCACACACGGTTTTCCTAAATCGTCGTGCACGCTTGCCCTATTTTACCTTCCTTTTCCTAAAGGGGTAAAAACTCTACAATCATTTTTGGCGCCGCTGCCGGGGAGGCGTGTTGTGTTTTGATTGAACATTGTTGTTTTTTATACTAGCCATAAATAGTATTTGTATTAGTAGCACTCTACTAATACGTATTATCGTTTTTTGGTTTTTGTGTGAATACTATTACTATATTGTATACGTAGAACAATAAATTCACAAGTACTCCAAATACGTGGGAAATCACAACCTTGACTTGGGAGGTCATTACCCAATCATTGTATTCGAATCTCAAACCAAAGAAAAAGGCAAAAATAGATAAATACTTTCGTGAAGCTCGATTTTGAAAAATACAAACTATAAGGTGGGTATAAGGCGGTTGTATTTCACAACCTAAAGGAAAAAGGCTCTTAAGTGCTTCGCGCCGCCTCGTTTCCTCCGCTTGCTTGTGCGTATTTGATTTTGAGAGTGAATCGAGGGTTTTGCCGCCCAAAGTATTATTACATATTATATATATTTTCTTGGTTTCATTTGATTAAACCCTCTTGAACGATTTGGTGTTCCACCATCGTTCTAAAGTGATCGAAGGCGTTCACTCCACGTGATCGTTTTCATTCCTTGAGGCTTCTTTAATCAAGAGATTTGATTAAGGAGGAGATTTGTAGATTATTGTCTACTTAATACATTTCACCAATTTCCAAAAAAAGTTAATACCATCAAAAACCACAAAAAAAATTGAAAAATACAAAACACCAAAAAGAATCTTCTTTGCTCGTCTCCTCGTTGTACGTGACGTTTATGCTCACTCGTAATCAAGCAAAACGTGCACGTAGACGAAAGAACAAAACTCCCACTCCAACTCATTCTAGTGAGGAGTCTCCTATTGACGAACCCATTGTACGAGAAGCACCAACCATGGCGAATCGAACTATGATGGAGTTACTTCAAGCACCCACCGAGGGTTATGGAGAAGCTATTGTGATTCCCGCTATCCTTGCGGAGAATTTTGAGGTGAAAACGGGTTTGTTGTCGATGATCCAAAACAACAAATTCCGTGGTGATGAGAAGGACAATCCACACAACCATATCCGCCAATTAATCGTCTTACCGCCACGTGCAAATTTAAGGATGTCTCGAATGACTCGATTAAGATGATGCTTTTTCCGTATTCCTTAGCGGGGCCCGCTAAAATTTGGTTAGAGAAAGAGCCACCCAATTCTATATTGACGTGGAAGGATCTCGTTTCAAAGTTCGTGAACCAATTTTTTCCGCCCTCTAAGACTACGCATTTGAAAAATGAGATTTCTAAATTTTCACAAGAATCAAATGAAAGTTTTTCAACGGCTTGGAATAGGTTTAAGGAGATGTTCCATGAATGTCCTCATCACGGTTTTTCCGACTTACATCAAATCGACACGTTTTACAATGGACTTAATGATCATGAGAGAGATTATTTAAATGCCGTCGCGGGTGGTAACTTTTTGTGTAAAACGGTTGAAGAAGCTTTGGTCATAATTGAGAATAGGTCTAAGGTTTATAGCCCTCGTAACACACCGAGTGTTGCCAAAATGGGCTCGTCATCGTCTCGTAGCATCAATGCCTTACAAGATGAAGCAAATGAAGAAAATCGGTTTTTTGATAGATTTGCTAGCCTTATGTCCCATTGGAAAGCTCAAGAAGCTTCGAATTCCGCTTCGGTTAAAGCGGTTTCTAAGAGTTGTTTGTCGTGTGGTGGAGCTCATGATCTTTCCGAGTGCATTACCGCGGATGGTAACACTTCGAATGCTTATGTAGCCACGGGAACTTATAACCAAATCGGTCAAGGTTCCCGCCAAAATCAAACTCCACCAAATCAAAATGTTAATAATTATCGAAACAACAACCAAGGTGGAAATTATCAAGGCAATCAAAGGAATTACAACATGGGTAATTATCAAAGTGGAAATGGGCAAATTTCAAACCAAAACCAAAACCGTGATTTTCAAACTTCTACTCAAGGTTTTCAAAATGATCAAACCAAAAATCTTCAAGGAGAATTTTTGAATTTTGCTAAGGCAAATGATGCTAAGTTTGATAATATGCAACGTGAAATGGCTAGCTTAAGGTCCGAGTTGAAAAACGAGCTTAAAAACGAACTTGCTAATGAACTTAAAACTCATGCTAATAAAATGGAAGGAAATGTACAAAGACTCCAACAAAATCAACAAAAATTGGAGCAAGGTCAACATGAGATTAAGCAAGAGTTGTTAAAAGCGGATGCTAGGCAATCTAAGTTTGAAGACCGTATGGCTAAAATGTTTGAAGCTATCATGTGTAAGCCCTCTTCTTCGGGTGGTCTTCCTAGTGATACCATCGTGAACCCGAAAGGAGAATTGAAGGTTATTACTACTCGTAGTGGTAAAACTTTCAAAGAACCCATTTCTCGTCCAAGTACTTCTATGGAGAAGGAAAAAGAGAAAGAACCCGAGGTGGTGGTTGAAAAGGAGCAAATTCCAAGCCCACGAAGTACCGCTCAAACCACACCTACAGTTGAACCCACACCAATCATGGAACCCGAGATTCCAAGGCCGATGCCTATGCCTATGCCCCAACCCACACCACCTTTACCCTACCCTTCAAGACGAGACAAGGAAAAGGCACAAGAACGAAATAATTATCAATTTGAACTTTTTATGAAAATGTTTCGTGACTTGCATTTTAACATAAGTTTTGCCGACGCCTTAGTCATGATGCCTCGATTTGCCGCGAACTTCAAAAGTATGTTGAATAACAAAGAGAAATTGCAAAAATCGTCTAGTTGTTCTTCGGTTTTTCTAAGCCGCATACCGCAAAAAGTCGGTGATCCTGGAAAGTTTTTAATCCCATGTGCTATACAAGACATGGAAGAATGCTACGCCTTGGCCGATCTTGGTGCTAGTATTAATTTGATGCCTCTTGAGATTTTTAAATCGCTCAATCTTCCCAATCTCACTCCTTCAAGAATGTCAATCGAAATGGCCGATCATTCTACGATTCTAGCTTGTGGAGTTGCCGAGGACGTCTTTGTGAAAGTTGGAAAGTTCTACTATCCTGTAGACTTTATTGTTGTTGACATTCCTATCGATCCTAAAGTTCCGTTAATTTTAGGTCGATCTTTTTTGGATACCTCGAGAGCACTTATCGATGTGCATGCAAGGAAAATCACTCTTCGTTTCAATGAGGAAGAACTCGTCATTAATGCAACCCAAAAGTCCACTCTTTCTCATGTGTATTCTATCACATCTTTGTACAATGTCAATCCCATCAAAAGCATTTGCAAAAAGATTTCCAATAGAGTTTTAGGAGTTGTTGATAAAAATGAAGTTCCGTCCCCTCCGCCGGTGGAGGTTAAGAGTGTTAAGCCTACGATTCCAATCTCGAGTGATTCTTCGGATGATGAATATGTTGATCCCGATGGGGGAGTTTTCTTTGTTGACAAACGTTTTGAAAACTTACCACCACCTTTACCAAAACGGTTTCAAAATGTGAGAATTTTTAGTGTGACTAACATTGCTTTAGAAACACCAAATATTTTTGACATAATTAAATCGGGTTTTCACAAAGAGAGTTTAAAAGATGAAAAAGGAAAAGACTTTAAATTGAATTTAAAAGATTTTTCTACAACTCTAACTCCGTCATCACCACGTGATTTGAGTACTACAAGCTCGTCTTCTCCTTTTGACGATGCTTTGTGTGGACTTAGTGTGGGGGAATCCCCTTATGTTCCCTCCCCTTTCTCCACCGAGGACGAGATATTTGATCCTGGAATTGCTTATAAAGGGAAATCTCGGTCTTCCACCGATGCAATAAATGGAAAATCTTTTCATTTGATTGGTGTGAGTCTACCTCGAGTAGCTCAATGTTTCTATGACTTACCCATTGTCCCACCCTTCTATTTCTTCTCACCTATTTTCTTAAAACTCTTTGAGTTTTTGTTGACTTACGATGAAGTGGCGTTGATTAGTGTTTCCAATGAAAATGAGAACGCCATCTTCGATCCCGGTATTTTGCACCATCAAAGGACTTAGTCCTTAATAACGGTTGTTTTTTGGCCTTGTTTATCATGTAAGCCCCACCAAAAATTGACCACACCATGATTATCCCTAAATGATCACATTTATGGGGATTCGAGTCGAGCTTTTGACTCGGTTATCAAAAACAAGGTGCCTCGTGGGGGAGACCCATGCTTATCCATCTACATATTATTGCTTTCTAATTAGTGTAATGTGAGGGGATTTGTGCCCTTCCAACCTTTGTTCCGTGGTTGTTTGTGCATTGTGGTTTTTAGATCATGATCTTCACGATTGGAGCCTCTCGTGTTCGTTTTATGGGAGCACTCGATCGTTTGCTTTGAAGACTTTCCCAATATCCAAGTGATATATCCTTTTATGTTCTAACCTTAGGTTTATAGCACACTTCATAAACGGCTATTAATTTAATGGTTACACCCTTTCCATGCTAGATTAGGCATTCGACTACGTCTCTAGTATGGGGGTGTTTTGCACCCCTAGACTCGAAACATTGAGGACAATGTTTAACTTTAGTATGGGGGGGTGAATAGATACTTGCCTTGCCAAACTTTCACGTTTTCCAAAGTTTATCTGTTTGTTTATCGTTTTTGTTGAAAAATAAGGCTAAAAATGGCCAAATTTTAAAAATTTTCTCATGTTTTATAAGTGTTTAAAGACACGAATGTAGGTTTTCCGATGGCGAGAATAAGAGTAATTTTTGACTCGACCGTGCGTGTTGAGCACTTAGCTTTGATTCCTTAACTCACATTAGGCTAAGTCTCTTAAATGAGGACGAGAAATGATAGAGTTAATTATAAGTTACTATGCTAAACGTAGAGTACTCGTATTCTTTCAAAAACTCATGTGTTCTCGTTGTTTGCTTATTCTCCCTTCGCTTGTAAATATTTTTTGCTTAATAAATATTGACTTAGCGGTTTAGTTAGGATTGTTGGGTTTCTAGTCTTTTCTAGTAGCTTCCGTGTAATTAAATTGAGAAGACATTAAGGTATCGCCAGCGTCACGGTTTTGAAGTATTGGCAACCCGAATAATCGAAAGCTTCACCTAATAATAAGATTTCAAGTGCTCACCTAAATCTAGCAAACAATTTGAAGCCCCACAAGGCCGAAAAATCTATGCAAAATTAAAAGTGAATCAAGCCTTAATCTTCGAAGCTTTAAAGATCCAAAATTCGCCTTAGCGTGAGGATATACGTCTTTGGCTAATAAAACCACCGATGAGGCGGATAATAAAAGGCAAGGCAAGACCGAAGTCATAATAAAAGCTTCATGGCGAAGTTGAATAAAAGATGGAGGTAAACCAAAGATAATAAGGCCCTTCCATTAGGGGGCGTATAAAAGTCTTGGTAATAAGTCTCATGTTCAAAACCGTTATAAAACCGTGTTTATCGATTCTTCTTGTCAACTTAATTTTTTGACATCGTTGTCTATTAGGAGGGGTTATTGATTTGATGGTCTTAGTTACACCGTTAGGACTCTATTTTTAGACCTAAATCTCTATTATCGCATAAGTCAACAATGTATCCTCGTGAAACATTCAAGACAAAATAAAATATAAGAGATACAACTTAGGAATAATGGGAGGATAAGTACGTGATTAGAGCATATGAGTAGTGTTAGCATTACTAACTTATAATGACAATGATCTCGTTGCACGCTTGGCATGGAATTAGGGTGAAAATCGAGGACGACGAAATTATTTCTAACGAAGCATTCACGTGTTCTTATTCTATGAACCTAAATGTCCTATTTTGCGATGAAAATCATACATTATGTCTAAAACGCAAGTAGTAGTAATAGTAGTAGTAGCTAGTTTATCATTCCAATAAAGTGAATAAAATTGAATTTTTGGAGGTGCTACGATACTTTATTCTAGCATTGCGTGATGGCACGGCAATGGTTTAGTATGGGGGAGTGATGAGACTGCTTTTATACATAGTCTCATCGTCCAAATCGGGCTTAAAATGCATAAAATATCATTAAAACTGCCAAATATATGCTCGTGTTTGTTGCTTGTGTATTTTAGGTACGGATATTGAGGAAATGACAAAAAGATCACAAGAATCATTCAAAAACGAACACGGGAAACGAAGCCGCACAATGAACCGGACCCAAATCTGGAATTTCCAAATTGGACCTTGAAGTTTTGAAGATTGGAAACTTTAGTCCCTCATTTTTGAAGACTTGGCAAGTTAAGACCTTGAAGAAATCAAGTTATGCAAGAATGGTCCTCCATGTTTGAAGATTATACAAGTTTTACCCTTGAAGAATCCAAAAATATACATTAAAGGTCCTTATTACAAGCTTGAAAACATTTTGTGCCAAAAATGACACTTTGGCAAACTTAAAAACAAGGGGAATGAAGTTTTGATGCTGTTTATACAAAGTGAAGAAGACAAGAAACCTTGGGGGCCATTTCAGTCAAACAGCCAAACCTACCCACCCAATCCCCTCCTTACACGTCAGCTTAACCCGACCCTACCCATTACCCATACCCATCCAAACCCCACCCAAAGCCCAATCCACCCTTAATTTATAACCCGGTTTATTAAATTAGCCAGGGTCAAACCTTAGTCAAATCCCCCCCATTTTCCCACCCAAACACCTTTTTAAATAATCTATTTCCCAAAATGGATTAAACACCCTCCTAATTACCCACGAACCCTAATCCAACCCAGCTTCAATCCAACTTAATCCAAAGGGTTTTTGGCCAATAGCTTCCAGATCATTAATTAACCACCTTCTCACCAAAACCCACACCCCAAATCACCACAAGACATACCCATGTGTCTTGTGGGACCCTCCCCTGCCCCGTCCCTTTCCCTCAAAACCCTAAACCCGACACATCCAATGACTCACACATACTCCTTGGTCCCCAAGCACATTTGAACGCTCCTGATCAGTCCAAGACAACTGCACATCACATGGCATGGTTTTTGACCAAGAATCAAGACAATTTCAAGGGCAAATTCGGATTTTCTAGCATTAGGGTTTAGGACTTTAATTTTTCTGTATTATTTTATTTGAGCTTCTAGTTAGTTCCATTAGCTAGTATAAAATGGGTGGTTTGTACCCATTTTCATTTGTTCCAGATTTTGCTCAAAAATTGTAATCCCTTTTTAAATTAATTAAAAGTTTGGTATTTTCTTGTGACGAAATTGTAATTCCTTTTTACTTGTCTTAAAAGTTGGTGTTTTTTGTGAGTAAAAATCTGAGTTCCATTTACATTTTTCAAAACATTTTATGTTTTGAATTTTGAGAAAAAGTTTCTGAAAATTGACTTTTCTTGGTGAAATCTTGTTTTGAGTTTGACTCTCCTGGATTTCAAGCTGTTTGGTTTAAGTGTTGTGAAAGAAAAAAACATTTGAGTTATTTGGAAAAGATTTAAAAGAAAGAAGAAAAATCAGAAAAGTTGCCATATTGTGTTTGTTCATTTTTGGCAGGTTTCATTGCTAGTTCTTTGTCAAAGGTTTAGCATAGACCCGAGTCTATTTGGAGGTGACATACAGTCACTGTTGGGCCTGGATGTAGGCCCAACAAGGTAGTCCTTGTTTCCTTGTTTGAATTTCAAGTTTTCAGTTATTTTGTGATTTGGTATGAATCTTGTGCAAAGTGTTTAGGTGACTGTTATTTGGTTTGATACTGCTATATTAGGGTCTAATATGCATGATAATAGCACTTAAAATCAGATTGGATAAGTTTTGTTTGAATTTAGTTTGAAAAAGTTGAGTTTCAGTTTGTAAAGGGGTGTTTGGATTAGGGATTAAGAAGGGTTTAATGTTTTAAATCTTGCTTGTAAACCTGTCTAAATACACTTACTAGGCAGTTGTAGGTTGTATGTGCACTAAGTTTTCAGTTGGGTAGGATATTGTACACATTTGCATGCTAAAATTTTGAGAAACATAGCCTAAATCAGAAAACTGCTTTTGTGTCTGATTTTGTGAGGATTTTGCTATCAAATCTTCCCAATTGTTAGACAATAGGGTATTTAAGGATTGTGTACTGGTTACATGTCATTTGGTTGATTATTGTTCAAGATATGAGCCATTGAAACTCACATTTGTGCAAGTAAGCTTAGGGTACTGTTCATCAGAAACATTTTTGGCTTAATCAAAAACTTTGTGGCTTATTTGTGTGAATTTTTGTGAAGTGTTTGCTTATTTTTTGTGTTTACTCAGACTCCCGACAACCCAATTGGTGTGGGGGTGCCTTTTGTCCAAAGAACAAGCTCCAAATAAGCTCTCCTGAGCTTATTGGTCAACTGACCAACATTTTTACACTAGCAGTGGGAACTCTTTTCCCACTGGTAGCACAATTGTTTCCCATGCTTCACTAGCAGACAAAACCAACCACTTGTCACTATCAGGATTTGATCTTTTTTGTCTTTAGTGGGTGAAATTGTGAATTAAGACTTGAAACGAATTCCATTATTTTTCTAATTTAATTTAGGATTTTTCTGTTTAATTACTTTTTATTTTACTGTTCATTTGCTATTTTTCACAATTATTAGCTATTTTTAATTAACTTTAAAGTTTCTGTTTTTGTCTTTTAGTGCTAAAAATTGGTATTTTTCAGTTTAAACATTTTTATTAGATTTAGAAAAACATTTTAAGAGTTTTAGTATAAAAAGTTTTCACTGTTCATCTTTTTATTATTTTTTCGAATTAATTTAAGATAATTAGGGTTTTATTTTAAACTAGTTTTGTCATTTAGTGAAAAATTTAATATTTTTCAAACTTTTTCATTTTTCTACTGTTCATTAGAGTAAATTAGGATTTTTAAAATTGGTAAATTATTTTTAGCATTATTTTATTATTTTTTATAATTATTTTAGTTTTAAAATAGTTTTTAGTAATTTAAAAATAGATAAATAGTTTTCAAAAATTACGAAAAATACTTTTTAGTCTTTAGATAATATAAGTAAGTTATTTGTTCAATAAAATCATATTTTGGACATTCTGATTAATTATATTTAATTTTAGGGCTTTAATTAGCATTTAAAATTGAATATTTAATTAATAAAAGGTTTTAAAATATTTTTATTGGATTTTTATTCTTATTTATATTATTTTAGACTACTTTTAGCTTTTAATTAATTTTTAGGTTTAAAATTTTTAATTTTGTAGTTTTTACGGTTTTACGTGAACGCGTTTTCGTCTTAGCTCGATCCGTCTTCGTAACCGTCTTTCCTTTCTCATTACTTTTTCTTTTCTTCTCAATAAAATCAAACACAAAATCAACTCATTACACAACACACTAGCCTCCTCGAGAACGAACTCACTAGGGTCATTCACACACGGTTTTCCTAAATCGTCATGCACGCTTGCCCTATTTTACCTTCCTTTTCCTAAAGGGGTAAAAACTCTACAATCACATGGCTCCTTCTAAATTACGCATAGGTGATCAGGCCATGCATAATTTAGGACTAGCGATGCGATGCTCAGTTTCGTCAAACTAGTATTACATGTCATATATTTAAAATATATATAAAATGTCATTTCTAAATAGGTATCGAATTAATTTATGAAACGTTCTAGAGAGTAAATAATTCGCTAGCTATTTAAATCAACTACTTTAATGTTACACAAATTATTTTATAAGACAAAAGTAAAACAATTTGTGAAAATACATCATAAAATAATGTCAATTATCTGTTAGGTATTTTTCAAGTATTTTATAAAGCCCGGTAGTACAAATTGGTAAAATTATTTGTAAAACAATAATAATTTTATATATATGGTGACATAATGATATCTTATAAAATAGCGGTGGGTTAACATGAGAGTAATAAAGAGTAACTGATAAAAAAATCTGCAAAATGGTTACAAGGTGATAAGATTTCAAAAGGTTTAGCCGGAATCGTCATGAGACACGTGTCAAGATGATAACAAACGATGTAAGATGTGAAAACAAGAACTTCAAACCATATTTTTAAATTCTATCAGCTTTGACTTTTAAGTTTGACTTTTGGGGTCTGACCAGACCAATTGACTTTCTAAATGACATTTTTAAGACTCGAAGACTAAAGCAATTTGGTGAAAAACGATGTTTTGGATAACTTTATAGTTTTACTCGAGACTTGAAACGAAAAAAAAAAGATGAAATTGCCCTCGCATCTAATCTGTCAACAAAATGATATTTTAGAAATATGTAGAAAATAAATTCTTAAGTTTTACAATTTCAAATGAGCGTAACTTGCTCGTTTTTTTTAAGATTTACGGGTCATATTTTATGTCCTAAACGAACGTCTCAACAAGTAGAAATATATTTTTATGTCTAAAGTTTATAAAAATATTTTCTCGACATCGTTAAATTACATGTAACTTTTCTGTAGAAAGTATATTTTTTGACTCCTTGAAATTTATCAAACTTCATAATGACCCGGAATTTATGTACACACATGATTTGTAGGTTCCATAAAGACGAAATTAGATTGTATAATTAAGCATATAAAGAAAACATAGTATCAAAATGGTTTAAGAATACCAACGAGAATCTAAGAAATAAAAAAGGGCGCATGACATCCATGGCTTAAATTTCAAGATGCAAGGTAGGAAGGTCTCTTGGCGGCGTGATTTTTCAAAAACACAAAATATAGCGAGAAAGAAATGGAACATTAACGAGTTGCACTCCCGGAGCGAGGATGTTTAATGAAAAGGGAGGATACAAGTTTATAGAAGTAGAATCGTATTCCAAACAGTCGCCACATAATAGAGAATGAATTACAAGATGACGACGGTACTTCCAAGGTACAAACAAACGTTGAAATTCGAAGTCGAAACGTAGAATGGTCAATGAAGTAATATTTAATCAATATACAAGTGTCGCGTAAAACGATGACGTAAAGGTCAATCAATGTTACGAACACCCACGATATTATTCTACACGGATTCATGGAATGCTTCGAGATGTGTGACTCTCACGATGTCCTTTAGTCTTTTTCGGAGGCACATTGAGCTACACAATGGTTTATAGACTATTTTCCAAGACATCCTATCACAAATGGTCAAAAAGTAAATTGGATATCTAAATAGATATCTTAAAGAGGTTTAACAATAGAAGTACCGCACAGGGTAGTAAAATAAAAATCAGAAGTTTCATTGAAGGCAACACTTAATCATCCCAAACAATGGTATCACAAGAGTATGCACAACATGTAAAAGAATGAGTCGAGAAAACAGACGGTTCAAAACGAACGAGTATGTGAGTTCAGTCGTATCACACATAAATAAAATAGCAATAGTAATCATAAAAGTGAGTATGCAAAGCCGGCATCATACGCACTCTGAATACAAGTATGTAATGTCATAACAAAAAATAAAATCATGGTAATAAGATCAATTCACAAGAACAAGAATTTAAGAAATGCATTAAGAGCATATGTAATCAAGTAATATCCAATGATAATTCATGAAGCACAAAGGCTTTGAAAAGAGATAGTAATTATCGTCATTAGAGTAACGTAATATTTCAAAATGTAATCAAGAGATGAAATACTACAACGATAATTAAAAGTAAATAATAAGGATTAGAGAGTTACCCGCGCGGATATTGAACAACAATGGCAGATTCTGTGTTTGACATTTAAAACATGAAATATTTGAACTTTAGGTTATAGACTAAGTTTTGAAAACGACTCAGTTCCCTATAACCATCGCTCTGATACCAATCTGTGAGACCCCCAAAATCAGGCAAGGGAACAACTAGGCAGCAAGGGGGTAACACGTCATGGTACAAGTAACAATAAATTATAAAATGACTTGAATATGACGTAATAAAAGACATTTAGATTACATCACAAAAGATCAGAGTTTTAAACAAAGGGACCCAGAGTTTTATAAGCGGAAATATATATTATTTAATTATCGTTTTGTAACATATAGTTACCAAGAATATATGATAAACTTCTGACAGTTTTTACCAAAACCGAAGTTTAAATATACATAGAAATCTCCAAGCTGCGAAAATATCTTGCGGGCTCCCATCCAAGCAAAACTAAGTATTAGCATTACCTGAGAAATAACATGTAAAAAGGTCAACATAAAGTTGAGTGAAATTCATAGGTTTAATAAGTAGTGATGTGAAATACAAACATTAATTTTATAAGAATAGCAACAGGATATGATTTAGTACCGTCGTACAAAATCATTTCTATTTATTTATTGCAATAGCTCACGACACCGAAGCTTTAACATAACTGTTTTACCCCTAGTAAGTATCTAGTCAAAATACTTAAGTAATCAAATGTAAGTGCGTCAAGGTAATCTGGACGGGGATTGTCAATCCCGATGGATCCATCCACAACATTCGCGCTTGCAAAATGTGAATTAACGGTTCATGATGTAGGGGATTTTTGACTAAGGTACTAATGCAATAAGTAAATGTATAATTTGGGGAAAGCATACAGTTCTTGAATAGCATAACAAAAGTTTTAAATGATTGTATTCCACCCATGTTATTCTCACCCCGCAATTTGTAACAAAGTATAAGAAAAGGGGCTATGAACTCACCTTAAAAGGAAAAATGAGACGAGATAGAGATCCGGCTGAAGAAAGGCAATAGTAATCATTTGAGAATTATCCGCGACCTACAAGTGTGATCACGACCTTATATATTTGTTTTATAAAAGTATAAAACGTTTGAATCAAAATATTTCGTAAAAATTGAGATACATAAGTAACTTGCACAAGTAACCGAGTCTAAGAGTAAACATGACCTATAAAGCTCACAATCTGTAGGAAATACTTAAAAAGAAAGCTAAATGTCTTAGACTAAGATTCTCAAACAATTTGGAACCTAAAAACGCCAATTATACGTTAATCGCGACCTAATACGTAAAAAGTCAACAAAAGTCAAAGTACGACCCGAGTATGACTCAATAATGAAAAGTTGTAATATTATATGTAAGTTACTGGAATACAACAAAATATGGTCATACAAACTTGTTTCATCAAGTTATATAGCTTAGAACTCGTTTTTATAAGTTTTGACTAAACGTATAGAAAATAGTCAACTTTTGGCCTTTTCCGACTTGGGGCGGATAACAAATCATTAAACCTCAATTTCACATCAATTATGATTTTATACATCCTAAGTATCAGTATTGATCATTTCAAATCCATTTCATAAGGTTTAGGCTTGCTTAAGGGCGTTCGGGTAATGAACTAGTCATCTACCCGCTTAGTAAAAAAAATGCAGAAAACTCCTTTTCGCGAAGCCTAAAAATCCTATTTAGACTCTTGGAAAAAAATCAAAAAAATTCAGAGAAGTCATATACATCATGAATTTAATATCTTGTGAATTTCAAGAAAAGTTTTGAAGTCTAGATGCTTTTTTAAAAATAAAAACCAAAATGCATTCTGCACGAAAAGTCAAACATCACAGTCTGTATTTTGCATTTTTGAGGGTCAAATGCCCACTTTAAAGCTTCCGTTCCCTAGATGGTGACTAAAAACAACATTCCGGACAAGTTTGTAGTTTTATCCGAAGGCTGAAAACACCTTTTCGACACACTTAAACCTAGGACAGCAGCTATATCAGCAAAACTTTATAAATTTTCTAATTAGTCAACTATACCCACTTATGTGTCAAAAACTTAGATGTAACTAACGGACACTAAACTTTTTCATCAAAAGTCATCATTATAAGTTTCTCAAATGCTTCAAGGGAGAAATTATGGCTAAACGCTCGATACCTATATCAAACGCGCTAAACCAAACGCTAGTTTAGGTCGGTTGCTACTTATTAGACTAGTTTCTAAAAATGCCTGCCATTTCCTCGTTATGAAGAGATAGACGATGAACCTTATACCGTCGGAAAGGTATTTTCGTACCCGACGTTCCTAGACATATGAATTTATCTCAGTTTTCTAAATGAAAAAAAAAATCCATCTTGGAGAAAGGTTAAAATTTTGGAAAATCGGTTATAAAAATGGCGATCACCGTTTTAGTCATAAAACTCAATTGATGATGGCTATTAACGCAAGGTCAGCGGCCAAACTTAAGTTATAAGTCCTACTAAGTCCTCGTAACCTGAAATTTCAAGTTTAGGGGACCTAAGGTGCTGTAGTACACTAAACAAGTCTGCACTTTCAGATTTGAGCTAAAATCTTATTTCGGCCATAACTTCTTCATTCGGATGAGTTGGTTGACCATCCGACTCGCCACAATCAAGTAGGATGGATATAACACCTAAATAAGTCAATATAACAGTGGCTAATGTGGCAAAAGCCACGGATTTTAACCTAATCAAACTGCTGTCCGGGATAGACGTAAAATTCGCTCACCATGACAACTAAAGGCTATTCTAACAACATCTCTTAGCACTCTAACAAGCATAACCTGAATTCACACCCTATTCACACTACTATAAGTATGGTTTAATCCAAGGTGTACTAAAATTTAGGGCTAGTGAAATCACTTAATTCATATTTCCCCAAATCCATGACTAATCAATACAATAACCTAATCACTTATAAACTCTAAATTGATCATTCTTGTTCTGAAAAAAATAGCAATACATGGGGAAAATTGAACTAGGATAGGTTATGCTTCTTACCAAGGATCACTTTTACATACTTGGATAATTGAAAATACAATAGATGATGAAGATTGTGATGGTTTTGAGATCACAGTGTGGTTTGATTTTGGTTAGGAAGGAAAGAAGAAAAAAAAATACGTGTTTTTTTTTGTTGTATCTACAGGAAGAAAGAAAAAGAAAAGAAAAGAGGGTTATGGGTTATATTTTTTTATCTTGGCCCAATAGTCCAATTTACCTAGGCCCGGTTCTAAATCCTAGCCCGATTCTACTCAAAACACGTAAAAAAACTATGACTCGGTGCAAGTTAAATTCTATAAACGAAATATTTATTGAAAATAATATTTTTTTGCCTTCTTCAAGTTGAGGTATAAAAATTACCGATTCTCATTCCGTCGGTTCGAGCAACTTTATAAAATACACGAGAATGTATTTAAATCAAAAAAATTTCGATTTAAGTGAAACTTGGAAAAGAAATAAAAATTTCTAAAATTCCCATAAATTATATTAAATCATTAGAGAAATAATTAATATAAAATAAATTAAAATTTCTTGAAATTTCTGGGATTTACGTAAGCAAGGTATGTAATACGTGAATAGCATGTAAAATAAGATACAAATAAAAATTACTAATAAATAAATGGTTTTTAATTACCAGGAAAAATACGAGTTTTCACACAAGACTATCCTTGTGAGAATATTAACGCAGCATACGGTAATTATTCCACGGGAGGCTATCAAGCACGTCCTCAAGGTGACCGCAACTTGCTCAGCTAATGCTCAAACAACTTTCTTTCCCCGCCCGGTTTTCCTCCAACCAACAACAAAACCTTAACTGAACCAATCAAAACCAACCTCGAGCACCATACCAACCACCTCAAAGACAACGATATCCACCTCAAAATCCTACTCAAGTTTACCAACCCGCTCCTTACCAACCACCTGCTTATCAAGCACCTCCTCCTACCCAACCCACCGTTTTCAACCACGAGGTCGAAACGTACATGCGGACGAATGATGTGTTGGTGAAGAATCTGCAGACCCAGATTATTAATTTGAAGGGCGACATGGTGAAACAAGGGAATGATCTTAGAGCCGATATGCGAAACTCTTTGAGTAGTCAAACAAATGACCTAAGGGACATGATGGCTGGTTTCTTCCAAGGTAATCAACCTCTTCTTCGGGTACTCTTTCGAGTAACACCATTGCTAGTCCAAGAGGGGAGATGAAAGCAATCACCACTCGCAGTGGAAAAGGTACCAAGGAACCCGAGCTTCCTACACCTACACCGGTGATTGTGACAAAGGAAAACGAGTCACCTACTCATATTCCTTAACCTTCTACTTCCCCAATTCCTCCTCCTCTTACTTCTACCCCTCCACCACCCAAGGATGTGAGTGATCCTACTATCCCAAAGCTTTCCTCTTCTTCCGATATACCTTATCCCTCAAGGTTGAGGAAAGAGAAGCTCAAAAGCAAGGACGATATTCAAGTTTCAAACTTTCTCAAAATGTTTAAACAATTGAATTTCAACATCTCCTTCGCTGAGGCTCTCGCTCACATGCCTAAATACGCGAAGATGTTTAAAGATCTTCTTAGTGACAAGGAAAAGCTTCTTGACATTGCTAATACCCAACTTAATGAGAATAGCTCTGCAGTGCTCTTAAGGAAATTGCCAACCAAACTTGGTGATCCGGGTCGCTTCTTAATCCCTTGCAACTTCTCGGGAGTAGAGAATTGCATGGCCCTAGCCGATCTAGGTGCTAGTATCAACTTAATTTCATTAAGTGTTTGGAAGCAATTATCTCTCCCTGCGCTAGTCCCCACCAAAATGACTTTAGAATTAGCTAACCATACGGTTGCGTATCCAGTGGGGATAGCGGAAGACGTTTTCGTTGGCGTTGACAAATTCACCTTCCCGGCGGATTTTGTTGTCGTTGACTACGAGATGGATCCTCGTGTTCCCTTAATCATTGGACGTCCATTCTTGAGGACAGGTCGCACTCTCATCGATGTAGAAGCGGGTGAGCTTATCATGAGAGTTGGTGACGATCAAATTGTCTTCAACATGGGTAAGATTTCTAGACAGCCTTATTCATACGAGAGTGTTAATTGTATCGACGTTCTTGATGAGGCTTGTGAAGAACACTTTAAAGATGCTTGTAAAAGTAGTCTTACCTCACTTCCCAATGTTGAGACCGTTGCCTCTATTGCTCCATCACTAACTCTATTTGGAGAAAGTGATTTCCTTCTGACTGAATTTGAAGCACCTTTGGGAGATGTGAACTTACAATATGACGATTCTCCCACCGATTGGGAAGAAGACATTCGTACCATTGAGAAACTTCTCAATGAGGACCATCTTTGTCCACCATCTCCCAAGGATATTGCTGTCGCTGAACCGAATTTTATTGCGCCTTCCATCGAAAATCCTCCGGATTTAGAGCTTAAGGAGTTACCGTCCCATCTCGAGTACGTGTTCCTTGAAGACAAGAAGAAGTCGCCCGTCATCATCGCTAAGGACTTGAAAGAAGAAGAAAAATCTCGCCTTATCGCCGTGCTTAAAGATCATAAAAAGGCAATTGCTTGGAAAAATTCTGATATCCGCGGAATTGATCCAAACTTTTGTACTCACAAAATTCTCATGGAAGATGACTTTAAACCCGCAATCCAAAGCCAAAGAAGGTTTCATCCTCAAATTTACGACGTCATCAAACAAGAGGTTATCAAACTTCTTGATGCCGGAATGATTTACCCTATTTCGGATTCGCCATGGGTAAGTCCCGTCCATTGTGTGCCAAAGAAAGGAAGAATAACCGTTGTTCCCAATGAACACAATGAGTTGATTCCTACTCGTCTCGTTACTGGGTGGAGAGTTTGTATCGACTATCGCAAACTCAATGATGCCACGAGAAAATATCACTTTCCTCTTCCTTTCATGGATCAAATGCTCGAGCGTCTAGCGGGTAATGACTATTACTGCTTCTTAGACGGTTTCTCCGGGAATTTTCAAATTCCCATCGATCCAAAAGACCAAGAGAAAACCACATTCACTTGTCCCTATGGAACATTTGCTTACAAACGCATGCCTTTCGGTTTATGCAATGCTCCTGGACGTTCCAAAGGTGTATGATGGCTATCTTCCATGACATGGTTGAAGAAACTATGGAAGTCTTCATGGATGATTTCTCGGTTTATGGAGATTCATTCTCTTCTTGCCTTGCCAATTTGGAACACATGCTTAACCGGTGTGAAGACACTCGCCTTGTTATAAATTGAGAAAAATGCCATTTCATGGTAAAAGAAGGCATCGTGCTAGGACACAAAATATCCAAAGCCGGTCTTGAAGTGGACCGTGCTAAAGTCGATATTATTGCAAAATTGCCTCCACCTTCAACCGTGAAGGGTGTGAGAAGTTTCCTTGGTCATGCGGGCTTCTACCGTCGATTTATCAAGATTTTTCTAAAATCGCTCGCCCGATGACCCACCTCTTGGAAAAAGATACTCCTTTTATCTTTTCCAAAGAGTGTATTGAAGCCTTCAACCTTCTTAAGGATAAGCTAACTAAGGCACCGGTCTTGGTTACCCCTAATTGGGAGTTACCCTTTGAGTTGATGTGCGATGCTAGCGACTTTGCTATTGGAGCAGTTTTGGGCCAAAGAGTGAATAAACACTTCCAACCAATCCATTATGCTAGCAAGACAATGACAGGGGCTCAATTGCATTACACGACAACCGAAAAAGAGCTTTTAGCTGTTGTCTATGCTTTTGAAAAATTTCGCCCCTATCTTGTCCTTTCCACTACCATCGTGTACACGGACCATTCGGCATTGAAGTACTTGTTAACTAAACAAGATTCTAAACCAATACTTCTTCACTGGGTTTTGCTACTTCAAGAATTTAAAATCGAAATTCGTGATAAGAAGGGAGCCGAAAACCTAGACACGGATCATCTCAGTAGACTTGAGGATCCTTATCAAGGGGATCATCCGAACAAAGAGATCAATGACTCTTTTCCCCTTGAGGCCTTAATGTCTATCAACTCGAATTTTAATGAAACCCCGTAGTTTGCGGACATTGCAAACTACTTGGAGGGTGGAATTCTCATTGACGGGTTAACATCCCAACAAAAGAAAAAGTTCTTTAAAGATATTAAGACTTACTTTTGGGATGACCCGTATCTCTTCAAACAATGTGCTGATTTGATTATTCACCGATGTGTTGATGGACCGGCAGCTTTAGACATTCTCGAAGCTTGCCACAAAGGACCCACCGGTGGTCACTTTGGTCCCAACTTCACCGCAAAGAAAGTGTTCGACTCGGGATTTTATTGGCCCTCCATTTATCGTGACGCTCACGAAATGGTGAAAAATTGTGATGCTTGCCAACGATAAGGCAAGATCACACATAAAGATGAGATGCCTCAAAATTTCATACAAGAATGTGAAATCTTTGATGTATGGGGCATCGACTTTATGGGTCCATTCCCTTCATCTAAAGGAAACAAATACATCATTGTAGCCGTTGACTACGTTTCTAAATGGGTGGAAGCCAAAGCTTTACCCACTAACGATGCAAGGGTGGTTTGTAACTTTTTGAAGTCGTTATTCGCTAGATTCGGTGTGCCTCGTGCCATTATTGGTGATCGCGGGACTCATTTTTGCAATGATCAATTCGCAAGAGTCATGGCTAAGTATGGTGTAAATCATCGTCTTTCCACCGCATACCACCCACAAACTAATGGGCAGGCTGAAATATCTAACCGAGGGTTAAAGCGAATTCTTGAACGAACCATGGGAGAGCATCGTGCCTCATGGGCCGATAAACTTGATGATGCTCTGTGGGCTTTTCGTACCGCATACAAGACTCTGATTGGTTGTACACCATATCATCTCGTGTACGGGAAAGCATGCCACCTCCCCATTGAGTTGAAACACAATGCTTACTGGGCCTTGAAGTGGGCTAACTTTGACATCAACAAATCTGGTGACCTACGCAAAATCCAACTCAATGAGCTTAATGAACTCCAGAATGAGGCATATGAAAATTCCTTGATCTATAAGGAAAGGACTAAGCTCGTTCACGACTCTAAGATTAAAAACCGAGAGTTCCAAGTTGGAGAAAAAGTTTTACTCTTCAACTCTCGGTTGAAAATCTTTTCAGGCAAACTCAAATCTCGTTGGTCCGGCCCATTCACCATTGCCCAAATTTTTCCATATGGTACTCTCGAGCTTGATCAACCTAATGGACCTAATTTTAAGGTGAATGGCCAACGAGTGAAGTTGTACTTTGGTGAGGACATCTCTCATGAGATGATTCCATCCCTCACCACGTTTCCCATGAACTAGTTTTGGGTCGAGTCAGGCTCGCGACTCAGTTATCAACAACAAGCGCTCCTCGGGAGGCAACCCGAGTATCTATCCTTTCTGTTTTACCTCATAAGTGTATGGGGACCTATATAGGTTGTTTGTGTTTGTGTGGTGATGTGATTTCAGGAATGAATGCACTTTTGAAACCTTTGAAGAACCGTGCTCCCGTGTTATCCGCAATCCGGTTCTATCTCTCTACTATCGTGATTCAATTTTCTTCATACTCACATTTGAAATTGATCACTTTAGTCGTCTCTCCCTTAGCTTGATTTAACCAACGTGCACAATGTCATAAGTGTAGGGGAGACTTTTCCCACATGCTTAAACATTGAGGACAATGTTTATATTAAGTATAGGGGAGACTTCTATCGAAGTTTTAAGTGGACTTTTCCATTAAAATGCCTTCATTTAACCGGAAAATCATCTTTTTCAGCATTTTTCAAATTTTTAATTAACTTTGGACATATAGTCGTAATTTTTAAATTTTTATCGTTGCTTTCATATGTATATATCTCACAATAAAGTCAAAAATATTAATAAAGTGGTGTAACTAGTTTAGAAGTCTTTGACATATTAGGCCCGTTGCGATTATTTTGACTCAACCCGAATAGACTTATCCAAGTTTATTCTAGCTAGTATCCTTAACCATGTAGACCTTAATTGGTTTATTATGCTAAGCATCCACGAGTCTCATTACTTGAGATTTTAAATTGTGGAGAACGAGAAATGATAGAGTCAATTATAAGTCGGTGTTCTTGCACAAGCACACTTGGTGTGATTATAAGCCTATTCTCCCATCGCTTGCTAATAATTTATCTGCAATAAGTAAGGTCGTACGATTTTATTGAATAACTTAGCTTCTAGCCCAAGATCGTTTAAAAGTTGCTCGGTAATGATAAGAGTTCATAGCCAAGGCATAACTAATGAAGTGGGGCACGAAGATTGGCGAGTCCGAAAAGGCCCTAACAAGGCATGAGGATTCCATTTTATCGCTAAAGATCCAAGGTGATGTGAAAAACATTATTCCCAAAATCAATATGAAGGATCAAGACTCACGACGAAAAGCAATCAACTCCCATAAAGATCATGGAGAAGTCTATCCAAAAAGACCCTAACAAGGTATGAGGATAAATATATCCAAGTCCGAAAAGGAGGCGGATCGTTGTATCTCAAAATCCCAATTAACGATTGAAGAAATAATGATGAAGTCGTGGTCAACAAAGTTGGAGTATCCCTCAAAAGTCTCCAAGTGAAGAAACTCTATTAACGAAGAGAAGACCATTATCTCAAGAATGTCTCTCAAGATATGAAGTATGAAGTACATGCCAAATATCGGCCCGAGAAAGGTCTCAAATCGTGAAGCGAGTTATGCCAAGATATGAACTTTTTGAGGTCCCGAGAAGCAGTTTTATGACATTTTGTCCTTTAGCTAATTATTAATCAAATCGTCCTACTTTGCTTTCAGCCTAAATAAACTATCGCAATAAGTCCAAAAATGCATCTTCATGATCATTCTAAGACAAAAATAAAATATAAGAGATACACCTAGGAATAAGGGAGTTTAAGCATATAATTAAGCCATGTGTGTAAGTGTTTGTTTTGCTAACTTATAATAACAATGATCTCGTTTTTAAGCTTAGTTTGGGGAACGTCAAACTTGAGGGTGATAAATCTTCGCAGCAACCAAAACCCTAATGTAAGTCTTAGATCTCTTTGCAAGTTATTTCCATGTAGCTATTTTCAAGTGAAAATGGTTTTCTATCCCTTTTGTTTCCTTTAAAGCTTTATTTCTTCATAGTAGTTTAAATTTTTGTTTTAGTAAGTGGTTATTGTTAATAAGGCCAAGGATGATTGATTATGAGAAAAGTGTAAATTTGCTTTATCACTAAGCATTGCATGAGGGCATGGCAATGGTTAAGTGTAGGGGATTTGATAGGTGTGAAAACACCCATCCTTTTACCACTTATTTCTTGCTAAAACAATACCAAAACGCGTATTTTATATCATTTGTTTGGAATTATGCGTGGTTTGTGTGTTTGTTGTGTTTTCAGAGCCAACCGGATAAGTATTGAAGAAAACATGGGATTGCACGGGTTTTGTCAAAGAAAAAGACTCAAGACGAAGTCTATTGTCCGAGAGATGCAAAAGATTTAAAGTCAATGGGCCTATTTGAAGATTTATCGAAGAAAAAGACAAAAGATGGAAGATTTACATATGTCGAAGAACTCAAGTCTATTAAACGAAGAAATTAAAAGACGAGTTGAATTTATTCGTCGACAAATCCCGAATCGAAATCGAAAACGTCAACTTTTCTGAAAAGACGAGAAGACAAAAAGAAGGGGAGAAAGCCCACTCACCAACCAACCACACCTCCTATAAATAGGACCTTTCTTCACACATTAGACAAGTTTTCTTTTTTCCAGTTGTTTTCTGTCTTTTTGTTTCGTAGGGTAACCAACACCATTAAGGTGTTGGTGATTTTTCATTTTTGTTGATTCACAAATCTTGTAAGTTTTAATCTTCCCTTTTGTTTACTTAACCTTAATCAATCAATATCATCTTTCCTTTAATCTTGTTCATCTTTTTCCTTTTGATTCAAAGTCTTAAGTTTCTATTTTGTTGAGTTTGATCTTCAAAAGTAAGTGGGTTTTGTGTTTTTATTGTTTTGGTTTGATGTTTATGATTAGTAGGTGATTCGTGGTTAAATTGGTTTAAGTTTTGGTTAAAAACTTGGTTGATTTTGGTTAAAAATCATGTGTTATTGTTCCCTATTCTTCGCACTCCTTCATCAGCCCAGATTCCGAATGAGCAATACTTATTCCGGATGAAGGGTTAGCTAATTATTCCGGATGAGAGCAAAAGATTCCGAATAAGCAATTTGTTAAATTTATTCCGAATCAGCAATTTTCATTTAGTCATTCCGAACCAGTGAGTTCATTCGGAATAATTAATATTCCGGGTGAACCATTTATTCCGAATCAGCAGTCTAGTTTAATTATCCGGATCAAGGTTTTGTTCCGAATGAACATCATATTCCGAATGAGCCATTATTCCGAATGAAGCTCTTTAGTTAATTATTCTGAGTCAGTGCAATTTATTCCGAATCAAGTAATTTCATTAGTTATTCCGGATGAGTTAGACTATTCCGCATCAAGTTTTTTAAAAAAATATTCCAAATCAGTTCTTTTATTCCGGATGAGTGATTTTGTTTAATTATTTCGGACCAGTGTTTTTACCTTAATTATTCCGCATCAACGAATATTCCGAATCAGCACTTTTTGTTTATTATTCCGAATGAAGGGTACTGTTCAGTTATTCCGAACCAGCAGTTATTCCGAATGAAGCTCATGTTTTATTTATTCCGGATCAAGGAACATTCCGGATGAGCAAGTTTTATTCCGAATAAAGGATATTCCGGATCAACACAATTATTCCGGGTCAAGGCTTTTTCACATTTATTCTGAACGAAGCCAATTATTCCGGATCAGTTCTTCTTTTTAGTATTCTGAATCAGTAGTTTTGCAAGTAAGGGTATTTTACTGTTTTATTGTTTAATTTTAATTCATGCTCTATTTTATTAACTGCTTTTAGTTTGTTCTTTATCACTTCACGCATTTTATCCTTTTTAGTAGAATAGAAATCCAATCCCTTTTTTAGTAACCAAGAACAACTATTCCACTTTGAACCGTGATCGATTCGAGAAGATACCGAGAACTTAATTGAAACCCATTCAAAATAGCTTGTATCAATAATAAATCTGTCTCATTCAGTTTTATCATCAGAAAAAACACAGTCTTTTTCTTACTCCATTACCAGACGATTTTTCCAGCAGTTATCGATCAGAAACGCAGAAGGCTTCCGTGATCTTTCAAGCAAGTTTGTCTAGTCCGGCTGTACAACAGATTTGGACGTTGTACCCTGGGAAACAGACGACGAATCTGTTTTAAGGGAAGCGTGTTAAACACGTGCCTCGTCTCTAGATTCTTACTGCTTTCAATTTTATTTGTTATTAAATTATGTTCTTTGGTTTCTGTTAATTTTGTAATCTATTTTTAATAAAAGTATACACCGTTTCCTACAATCTTAAAACAAATTATGTTTAACAGAATTATAACCTTTTATTTTTTATAAACTGTTTTCTGTCGAAACCAAGATTGTGTTTTATTAGAAATCAGTTTTAAACTTACAGATTTTAATTAACAGTTAACGTTTTTTAGCAGTTGTTCTAATCAATTTATTGAAACCAAGATTGTGTTTCTGTTAAACTAATACATTTGATAATTGCATCTGATTCATTGAAACTAAGATTAAGTTTCTTTGAAGCAGATCCACTAGAAGTATATAGAGATCACGATTGATATTCTTATATACATATTTATAACAGTTGTCTAACTGTTTGTGTTTTGATCTTGTTTGATCTTCCAGAATGTCTATCAGTACTCCTGAAACTCTTGTAACTACTACTGTGAATGTAACTGGTGCGCCAGTTACCCACACAGTTGCTAATCATGCTGAAAAACTAGAAAAATTCAATGGGAAGAATTTTAAGAGGTGGCAGCAGAAGATGTTCTTCTATCTCACTACTTTAAACCTTGCGAAGTTCTTAAAGGAGACTGTACCTCAGGTGGAACCTCCTAAAGAAGGTGACCTGCTAATCAACAAGTCGTGCAAGCTGTTGAAGCATGAAACATTCAGACTTCTTGTGTCACAACTATATTCTGAATGGTTTGGTGGACTCTTTATACAATGTGTACTGCAAGACTACGACTACCAAAGAATTATGGGAGTCGTTGGAACGCAAGTACAAAACTAAGGATGTTGGTACAAAGAAGTTCGTGGTAGCTCATTTTTTGGATTACAAGATGGTTGATTCAAAGAGTGTGATAACTCAGGTTCAAGATCTACAAGTTTTGCTACACAACATTCATGCTGAGGGTATGACTTTGAGTGAAACTTTTCAAGTTGCTGATATCATTGAAAAGTTACCCCCAGGCTGGGTAGAATTTAAAAACTACTTGAAGCATAAGCGAAAGAAGATGACTGTTGAAGACTTGGTTGTTCGTCTTCGAATTGAAGAAGAGAACAAGCTGGCTAAGAAAAAAACTTATACACCTGATTCTGCCAAGGCAAATATGGTTGAGCATGGTTCGTCTTCTTCAAAATCTAAAGGCAATAGCTTTTGCAAAGGGAAGAATGAGAAGAAGAGCAAAGGGAAGTCCGAGTACCTTGCTCCTAAAGGTGGAATTGCAAAGCAGAAGTTCCAAGGAAATTGCTTCAACTGTGACAAGCCAGGTCATCGTGCTGCTAATTGCAAAGTGCCAAAGCGGTTGACTCCACGCGAGGCTAATATGGTGAATGATAATGTGGACATGATTGCTATGGTGTCTGATGTCGTTACCATGATCTATGAAGTTAACCTGGTAGGTTCTAATAATAATGATTGGTGGGTTGATATTGGGCAACCCGTCATGTGTGTGCTGACAAGAGTATGTTTCACTCTTTCAGAGCGGTTGACAATAGAGAGAAGTTGTACATGGGAAACTCTGCAACTGCTGACATCAAGGGCGAAGGAGGTTTTATTTTGAAGATGACATTCGAGAAAGAGCTCAAGTTGACTAAAGTCTTGTATGTTCTAGAGATTCGCAAGAATCTTGTGTCCGGTTGGCTTTTGAATAAGTTTGGTTTTCGTCTTGCTTTTTAGTCTGATAAAGTTGTACTTTCTAAGAATCAAATGTATGTTGGTAAGGGGTATGTCCTGAATGGTATGTTTAAGCTAAATGTAATAGTTGTTAAGAATGCTATCAATAAAATGAATACTTCTGCTTACTTGATTGAGTCTTCTAATGTGTGGCATGGCCGTCTTGGACATGTTAATTTTAATTCAATGCGTCGTTTGATTAAATTTAATGGCATACCAAATTTACATATTGAATCAAATTATAAGTGTGAAACTTGTGTCGAAGCCAAACTTACAAGATCATCTTTCAAATCGGTTGAACGAAAAACCGAACCACTTGATATGATACACACAGACATATGTGATTTGAAATCACTACCCACAAAATGTGGCAATAAGTACTTCATCACGTTTATTGATGATTGCACAAAGTATTGTTGCGTTTACTTGTTGAAAAGTAAAGATGAAGCTATAGACAAGTTTGTTCTATACAAAACCGAAGTTAAGAATCAACTTGGTAGGAAAATCAAGGTTGTACGAAGTGATAGAGTAGGTGAATATGTATCTCCTTTTGCTAATCTATGTGCGAAACATGGAATTAGACACGAGTTTACTGCTCCTTATTCACCTCCGCAAAACGGTATTGCCGAAAGGAAGAACCGTACCTTGAAAGAAATGGTTAATGCCATGTTGTTAAGTTCTGGTTTGAGTCGGGACATGTGGGAGAAGCCATTCTAACAGCTACTTATCTTTTAAACAAGATACCTTGTAAGGATAAAGAGGAAACCCCATATGAATTGTAGATGAGAATAAAACCATCATACCAGTACTTACGAGTGTGGGGGTCTAGCCAAGGTAGCTGTGCCGACACCTAAGGCCCAAACAATTGGACCTAAATCTGTGGATTGTATATTTATTGGATATGCTAAGAATAGTAGTGCTTATCGTTTCATTGTACATGATTCGAAAAATCCAGATATACACAAGAACACAGTAATGGAATCAAGGAATGCTTCCTTCTTTGAAAATATATTTCCTTATTTAACAAAGGAAACTGGAAGCTCATCTAGAATAGATGACAAAGTTATCCAAGATAAGAGACAACGAGATGATAGTAATCTCCGAGATGAGAGATTAGATCAACTCGAGGAAGAAGAGGTTGAACCAAGAAGAAGCAAAAGGGCTAGAACCGAGAAATCGTTTGGACCCGATTTTGTCTCTTTTATGGTAGAAAATGAACCCACTTCTTATCAAGAAGCGGTAAATTCCTCGGAAGGGCCTCGATGGAAAGAAGCGATTAAAAGTGAAATAGAGTCTATTTTACAAAATCATACTTGGGAGCTCGTGGATTTACCTCCTGGTTGTAAACCACTACCTTATAAATGGATCTTCAAGAAAAAGATGAAAGTTGATGGCACCATTGACAAGTACAAAGCAAGATTGGTAATCAAAGGATTTAGACAACGCGAAGGTCTAGATTACTTTGATACTTATTCGCCTGTTACACGAATAACTTCTATTAGAATGATTCTTGCTATTGCCGCATTAAGAAATTTAGAAGTTCACCAAATGGATGTGAAAACGGCTTTTCTAAACGGAGATTTAGAAGAAGAAATATACATGAACCAACCCGAGGGTTTCATGGCTCATGGACAAGAAAGTAAAGTTTGTAGGCTGGTTAAGTCATTGTATGGCTTAAAGCAAGCTCCCAAACAATGGCATCAAAAGTTTGGTCATGCCATGCTAGAGGGTGGATTCAAAATTAATGAATGTGACAAGTGTGTTTATGTCAAAGACACAAATAATGGATATGTAATTTTGTGTCTTTATGTCGATGATATGCTTATCATGGGTAGTAACGAAAAGATGATCAAGTCTACTAAAGACATGTTGAAATCAAAGTTTGACATGAAAGATATACGTTTGGCTGATGTGATTCTTGGAATAAAGATCATACGAACTCAGAGTGGACTTGCATTAAGTCAAGCACATTACGTGGACAAAAATTTTAATACTCATAATGCGGGGGATTTCGGTCTAGCTAGAACTCCAATTGACACTGATGAGATGGCATTTATACATGATCTCATCGTTCTTTTCGGGCTTTAAATGCATTAAAAATGTCATAAAATACCATATATATGCTTGTGTTTGTTTACTTGTGTATTTTAGGTATGGATATCGTGAAAAAGACAAAAGATCACAAGATACAAGGAAAAACGGACACGAGAAACGAAGCCGTACAAAGAACCGGGCCCTAATCATGGAATTTTCATCAAAAACCCTTGAAGACTTGAAGACAAAACAAGATTGATCCTCAATGAATGAAGAAATGACACTTAAAACCCTTGTATATTAATAATTACAAGTTTGGTCCCTTAAGTTTGTCAAAATTACAAAAAGGTCCTTCAACTTTGAAGAAATGGCAAGATTGGTCCCTCAATAAAATCAAATTGCTAATATTGGTCCCTCATGAAGATTAAGATGCAAGGAAGACCTTTGAAGATCAAATAGTCCAAGATCAGCCCTTGAAGAATCACCAAATGGCAAAAATCATCCTTTGAAAGAGTTTTGGAAAGTTTTGTGCTAAAAACGTCAAAGTGTGAAACTCATTTGTGAAGAAAATTCAGTTTTAGGGCTGAAAAACATTGAATACCAAAAATATTAAAACTCAAGGGCCAATGTTGTGCATTTTCAAACATTTAAACCAAATATTGCGCCAAACAAGCAATATTCCCCCAATATCGGATCTAAGGATGTTACTGTACATCTTTTTACTACCCAGATTTTACCCCGACCAAACCTAGGTTAAAAACTAATTCCTTTTACCCACGCTTAATTCACACGTACCAAATCCCTTCCCACTCCTAAAAACCCCAATCCCACCACTTGAGGACCCCACCCCCAATTCCCTCTCATCCAATCACATCATACCTTAGTCCCCAAGTTCTATGACGTGTCCAATATCAACCACCAGGATGAAATGCTTACTCTCAAAGCAAAAACCAACGGCCAAGATCAAAAAAAGGACAAAATGCACCAAAAACGTTCAAGGGTATTTTGGGACTTTTCATAGGATTAGGGTTTGTATTTTATGCTTCTAGTAGGTTCATTAGAGTACTATATAAGAGACCCCAACCTGTGGGTGTTCCTTGTTCCAGTTTTCAAAGTTCACACTTGTAATTCCTTTTTAGAAAAATAAAAGTTTGGTTTTTGAATAATTCAATTATAATTCCTTTTTATTGTTTTTAGAAGTTGTGTGTAGTGTGAAGTTTGATGCTGAGTTCCATCTGCTATTTTGGTTAAGTGATCTTGTGTTTCAAAGTTTTTCAAAGTTTTGGAAATTTGGAAGATTTTTGGTGAAAATCTGTCCAAAAGGAATTGGTGTTTTAAGTTAGTGTTAATTAGTGATTTCAGTGTTATAAAAACGTTTTTGAAAGGTTGGAAAAGTTTTTAGAAAGGTTTGGGTAAGAAAGAAGTAAACAGAAAGTTATATGCTTGTTATTGTTATACTTGTTTTTCTTTTTGTTGATTTGTCATAACAGGTTGTCAAGAGGTGTTGTTGATGCTTGTCAGCCCCAACCCGAGTTGGGAAGGAGGAGACTAGGCTGTCTCTAGGGTCTAGGATGTAAAGACCCTTAGGTAAAATCCTTTTACCTTGAAAAATCTCAAAAAATAGCAAGTTGTATGATATTATTTGATTATGTGTTTAAGTGTGATTTAGCTGTTGGATTGATGTTGTTTTGAGTTGATATACATGTTATGAAGCTTTGATAACAATTTGGTTAGGTTTCATAAGGTTTTGAGTGTTAAAAGTTTGTTTCCAGCTTTTTAAGTGGTGTTTGGCAATACGGATTAGCAGGGCAAAGTGCTTAGATTTTGATCTTAAAAGGTGTTAAAAGGACTGATAAAGATTAAGAAAGGTTACTTGTGAGTTATCAGTAAGTTTGGAACAGATTTGGAAACAATTTGTGAAGGTTTAAAAGAAATAGAGTAGAAAAATTTGCAATAGACTTATCTGCTTGTATTTCATAGGATTTTGATGCTAAATTTTTGAGTACTTGTTAAAGTTAGAGTAATTCAGGATTGTAGGTTTATTAAGTGTTAGTTGGAGTGTGTGTGTGCTTAATCTCAGGCTTCATAGTTAACTAGAGTGCATTTGATAAGCATATTAAGCTCCCAGACCTGCTGATACATCACAGCAACTTCACTTTGGTTTTGAATGCTTGTTTTGCTTGAATTGGTGTGTTATTTGCTTGTTCATTATGTGTATTGACTTCTTATGCTCAAAGGAGCACAAGAGTGCCATTTTGTCCCAATAATACCACCAAATAAGCTTAGGGACAAGCTCCTCTTGTTCCCTTTGTAACTTGTGAAAGCACAAAACACATAAGCAATCTGCTAAGAGTTCTTCATTGAACTGGCCACGTTTTTCTAATCTCAACTAGTTTAATCTTGTGTTTAAAAGGAAGTTTGATTTGGATTATAAGCTAGTTAAGGTCAGTTGTTGGATTGAAAAAGAAAAAAAATTAAAAAAAAAAATATATAACAAAAAAGTCCACTAGCCTGGCTTCGAACCTCTGACCTCTCGTTGGAGGGCTCAAGGTTCTTACCAGTGTGCTAGCATTCATCTTGAGTATAAACGTGAAAGGTTATTTACTTAAGGTTATTTTGGTTTCTAGCTTATTTAATAAGCCGTGACTTATTTTTGCATTTTCCAGCTTATTTACCATTCATTTTTGCTTATTTCCATTTTTCCTAGAGTCTTATTAAGTTTATTGATTTTTCTAGCTACTTTTTATAATTTTCCCATTAATAGTTTATTTATTAGAATTTATTTAATAGACGAATTTTATTAAATCATTAAAAAATACCAAAAATAGTTTTTATTTTTAGGAAAAATAGTTTTTAGTTTTTAAAATATATTTTTGAGGTTTACATCTAGTTTTGGTTTCAAAAACATTTATTTTTAATTTTATAATATTTTAAGGTTTTTTATAAACTTTAAAGATTTTTATAAAATTATTAAAAAAGGTTTAGAAGCTTAGATTTGTGTTTTTCTCTTAATTATATTATTTAGGATTTTTAGAAAATTTTTAGAATTAATTTTAGAAACTTTTATTTTTTAGTATTATTTTAATAATATTTTATTATTTAATTTTCAAAATTTTCTTTTTCTTTATTTTTCATTTTTCTTAAGTTCTTTAGCATTAATTAGGACTATTTCCATTTTTAGAATAATTTTTAAGCTTTTAGATTTATTTTTATAATTATTTTAAGTTTAATTAGGTTTTAATCATTTTTAGAGTTTTAAAAATAGTTTTAATAGGTTTTAACTTTTAGAAAATTACTTTTTAGTCTTCTAATAATATAAGTTAAGTGATTATTCAATAAAATCATATTTTAGACATTTGAATTAGTTAAAATTAATTTTAGGGCTTTAATTAGCATTTAAAATTAATTATTTAATTAATAAAAGGTTTTAAAATATCTTTGTTGGATTTTTAACTTTATTTATATTATTTTAGACTTGTTTTTATCTTTTTAATCTTTTTCTTGGTTTTGTTTTTGGTTTAGTTTAATTTTTAATTTTTGTGGTTTTTCTACGGCTTTACGTTTTTTTTACGACATAGTGTAATTTTCAAGAAACCGTCATTCCATCTTCTCAATATTAATCTCAAATACATACAAGTTAATTCACAACACCATACCTCCTTGGGAAACGAATCTTTCTCTCATTTTATTTTGATTGTGGGTCATTAGTGTTGATTTTTCCTAAAATCATCACTCGATACTTACCGCTCATATTTAGTTGCTTGTTTTTCCTAAAGCAAGTTATCTAAATTTTACCACAATCATTTTTGGCGCCGCTGCCGGGGAGGTGTGTCGTGCTTTAATTTGGAAAATTTTGTTTTTGATATTATCCATAATAGTATTTGTGTTAAGTGGAACTCCCTTAACACGTATTATCGGTTTTCTTGGTTTTTCTTTGTGAATATTATTAATATATTGTATTAAGTATCACAATTAAAATACAATATCTCCAAAAGTGTGAAAACACAACCTTGATTCGGGATTTCATCACTCGATCATTGTATTCGAATCTCAAACAAAAAGAAAAGGCAAAAATAGATAAATACTTTCGTGAAGCTCGATTTTGAAAGATACAAACTATAAGGTGGGTATAAGGCGGGTATTATAAAATATACCCTAAGGAAAAAGGCTCTTAAGTGCTTCGCGCCGCCTCGTTTCCCCGCTTGCTTGTGAGTATTTTGAGATTGAAGGCTAATCGAGGGTTTTGCCGCCCAAAGTATTAATACGTATACTATATTTGCTTGGTTTTCTTTGTGATTAAACCCTCGTGAACAATTTGGTTTTCACCAAAGTTCTAAAGTCATTCGAAGACGTTCACTCCACGTGATCGTTTTCATTCCTTTGAGGCTTCTTTAATCAAGAGTTTGATTCGAGGAGAGATTTTGTAGATTGTTGTCTACGAAGATACACCAAAATCCAAAAAAATTAAATATCATCAAAAACACAAAAAAAAATTGAAAATCCACAAAACAACCAAAAAGAATCTTCTTTGCTCACCTCCCATTCTTCGTGAAGTTTATGATCACTCGTAACCAAGCTAAACGAGCTCGTAAACGTCTTCAAAAGCAAGCAAATCAAGGATCGTTGATTGTTGAAGAACCTCCAATTGTTGAACCTATTATAGAACAAGAAGTCGTAATGGCTAATCGTACTATGATGGAGTTGCTACAAGCACCCACCGAGGGTTTTGGAGAGGCCATTGTTATTCCCGCCATCCTTGCGGAGAATTTCGAGATTAAGACGGGTTTAATGTCGATGCTACAAGCAAACAAGTTTCGAGGTCACGAGAAAGACAACCCGCATTACCACATTAGGAATTTCAACCGTCTCACCGCTACTAGCAAATTCAAAGATGTTCCGCATGACGCCATTAAGATGATGTTGTTTCCATATTCGTTGGATGGACCCGCAAAAATTTGCTCGAGAAAGAACCGCCAAATTCGATTTTGACATGGGCCGATCTCGTTTCTAAGTTTGTGAACAAGTTTTTTCCACCATCGAAAACAACACACTTAAAAAATGAGATTTCACGATTTGTGCAACGTAACAATGAAAGTTTTTCAATGGCATGGGAACGATTTAAGGAGATGTTACATGAATGTCCTCATCATGATTTTTCGGAATTGCATCAAATTGATACCTTTTATAATGGGCTTAATGATCATGAACGAGATTATTTGAACGCCGCCGCGGGTGGTAATTTTTTGTGCAAGACGACAAATGAGGCTTTACAAATCATTGAAAATCGATCTAAGGTTTATAGCCCTCGTAACACACCGAGTGTTGCCAATATGGGTTCGTCATCGTCATCACAATCATCTCGTAGCATTAACGCCTTACATGATGAAGCTAATGAGGAAAATCGGTTTTTTGATAGATTTGCTAATCTAATGTCCCATTGGAAGGCTCAAGAAGCTTCCAATTCCGCTTCGGTTAAAGCGGTTGCTAAGAGTTGTTTATCGTGTGGAGGAGCTCATGATCTTTCCGAGTGTATTACCGCGGATGGTAACACTTCGAGTGCTTATGTAGCAACGGGAACTTACAACCAAAACGGCCAAGGTTCCCGCCAAAATCAAGCTCCACCAAATCAAAATGTTAACAATTATCGAAACAACAACCAAGGTAATTACCAAGGCAACACACGCAATTACAACAAAGGGAATTATCAAAGTGGGAATGGACAAATCTCTAATCAAAACCAAAACCGTGATTTTCAAAACACTACACAAGGTTTTCAAAATGCTCACACGAAAAATTTGCAAGGAGAATTTTTAGATTATGCAAAAGCAAATGATGCTAAATTTGATAATATGCAACGTGAGATGATTAGCTTAAGGTCCGAGTTGAAAAACGAGCTTAAAAATGAACTTGCTAATGAACTTAAAACTCATGCTAATAAAATGGAAGGAAATGTCCAACGTCTTCAACAAAACCAACAAAAGATGGAATTAGGACAACATGAGATTAAGCAAGAGTTATTGAAAGCGGATGCTAGGCAATCAAAATTTGAGGACCGTATGGCTAAGATGTTTGAAGCTATCATGTGTAAGCCCTCTTCTTCGGGTGGTCTTCCTAGTGATACCATTAACAACCCGAGGGGAGAATTGAAGGTTGTTACTACACGAAGTGGTAAAACTTTCAAGGAACCAATCTCTCGACCAAGTACTTCTACGGAGAAGGAAATCGAGAAAGAACCCGAGGTGATGGTCGAAAAGGAGCACATTACAATCCCACGAAGTACCGCTCATGCCACACCTACGGTTGAACCAATACCAATTATGGAACCCGAGATTCCAAGGCCGTTGCCTAATGACCAACCCACACCACCTTTACCTTACCCTTCGAGACGAAACAAAGAGAAAGCACAAGAAAGGAACAATTATCAATTTGAGCTATTTATGAAAATGTTTCGTGATTTGCATTTCAACATAAGTTTTGCCGATGCTTTAATCATGATGCCTCGATTCGCCGCAAACTTCAAAAGTATGCTAAACAACAAAGAGAAGTTACAACAATCGTCTAGTTGTTCATCGGTTTTTCTAAGCCGCATACCACAAAAAGTCGGTGATCCCGGTAAATTTTTGATTCCATGTGCTATACAAGATATGGAGGAATGCTACGCCTTGGCCGATCTTGGCGCTAGTATTAATTTAATGCCTCTCGAGATTTTCAAATCGCTTTCGCTTCCGGCTCTTATTCCTTCGAACATGTCCATCGAGATGGCCGATCATTCTACGATCATGGCATGTGGAGTAGCCGAGGATGTTTTCGTTAAAGTCGGAAAGTTTTACTATCCCGTTGACTTTATCGTTGTAGACATTCCCATCGATCGAAAAGTTCCTCTCATTTTGGGTCGTTCATTTTTGGATACATCAAGAGCACTTATCGATGTTCATGCTCGAAAAATCACCCTTCGTTTCAATGAAGAAGAACTTGTCATCAATGCAACACAAAACTCCAATCTTTCTCATGTATATTCTATTGCAACTTTAAACCATGGTGACTCGACCAATGTCGTTTGCAAAGAATTTTCACCAAGAGTTTTAGGGAATGTCTCCAAAAACAATTTACCATTTCCTCCGCCGGTGGAGGTTATGAGTGCTAAGCCTACAAAAAAGAAACCATCAATACTTGAATCGAAAAATCCTTCACCTTCATTCTTGAAAAGTGTTGATAAGTTGCCGGTTTCTACGGAAGATCTTTCGGATGATGAATATGTTGGCCCCGATGGGGAGGTTTTCTTCGTCGATAAACGTTTTGAGAACTTGCCACCACCAAAACCAAAACGGTTTCAAAATGTGAGAATTTTTAGTGTAACTAACATCATCTTAGAAACACCGAATATTTTCGACATAATCAAAAAGGGTTTTCATAAGGAGAGTTTAAAAGATAAAAAAGGAAAAGATCTTAAATGTGATTTAATTGATTTTTCTACAAATCTAACTCCGTCATCACCGCGTGTTTTGAATACTACAAACTCGTCTACTCCTTTTGACAATGTTTTGTGTGGTTCTAGTATGGGGGAAGCCCCTTATGTTCCCTCATCCTTGTCCACCGAGGACGAGATATTCGATCCCGGAATTTCATGTAAAGGGAAATCTCGGTCTTCCACCGATGCAATAAATGGAAACTATATCTATTTGCTTGGTGCGAGTCTACCTCGAGTAGCTCAAACGTTTGTCTTACCAATTGTCTCACCCTTCTACTTCTTATCTATTTTCTTCAAACTCTTTGAGTTTATGGCACATGTTGAAGTGGCGTTGAATTGTTTTTCCAATGGAAACGAGAACGCCATCTTCGACCCCGGTATTTTGCATCATCTAAGGACTTAGTCCTTTTTACCGGTTGCTTTTTGGGCCTTGTTTATCATGTAAGCCCCATCAAAAATTGACCACACCATGATATCCCTAAATGTTCACATTTTAAGGGGATCGAGTCGAGCTCATGACTCGGTAATCAAAAACGAGGTGCCTCGTGGGGGAGATCCCATGCTTATCTTTATGCTTTATGTTCACTAATAAGGGGACTTGTACCCTTCCAACTCGTTGTCTCGTGGTTGTTTGTGATTGTGTTATCTAGATCATCATCATCGTCTACGATTGAAGACTCTCGTGTTCGTTTACGTGAGCCTCCATCGTTCGTTTGAAGAAGTTTTTCACGAATCCATGACATATCCTTTATTGTTCTAACAATTATCTTTTAGCATAATTAATAAACGGCTTTAGATATATTGTTGATCACCCTTTCCATGCTAGATCCTAAGCATTCGACTCTTCGTCTCTAGTATGGGGGTGCTCCACCTTTAGACTCGAAACATTGAGGACAATGTTTACTTTTAGTATGGGGGGGTGAATAGGTACTTGCTTTGCTACGCCCTCACGTTTTCCAATTTTCAATGTTTTGTTTTGTTAATAAGGCTAAAAATGGCCAAATTTTAAAATTTTTCTTAGTTTTCATAAGTGTTTTTAAGACACGAATGTATATTTTCCGATGGGTAGAATAAGAGTTAATTTTTGACTTGATGGGCATTTGGAGCCATTTACATTCCTTAACCCGCTCAATTCAAGTTTTGCTAGACTTTTATATAGGGAGCTTTAAAACGCGAAAGTCTTAATTCATTCGGGTTAAGAACAAGAACTTTTCGCAAGTTCCTATAATTGATTCTAGAAAGTCACTTATCAAGGGAACTTTAAAACGCATTCTCTAAACTTGAAAAAGTCCAAGAAAGTGCAAGATCCTATAGGTGGCTTGAAAACCCAAAACTTTGATTTGATATAGTCTTAATGAAAGCTAATCCAAATTTAGCTTAATTTTGACTTGCATGGCTAAGTATTCACGAGTCTCTTTAATTAGAGGTCTTTAAATAGTGAAGAACGAGAAATGATAGAGTTAGACAAGTGATCATGCTAAACGTAGAACATGAAAGTGTTCTTTCAAAAACTCATATGTTTTTAATTGTGGCTTTTTCTTCCCATAAGATCAATGCATTAGGAATAAATCATAATTGCAATAAGTAAGGTCGTACGATTTGAAAGGTTACTTAGCCTCTAGCGCAAGATCGTTTAAAAGTTGCTCGGGGTTGAATAGAGTTCATAGCCAAGGCATAACTTATTGAAGCGGGACGCGAAGATTGGCGATCATCCAAAAAGGCCCTAACAAGGCATGAGGAGCTCTATTTTTGCTAAAGATCCAAAGATGATGTGAAGTATCATTATTCCAAAATCAATATGAAGGATCGAGACACACGACGAGAAGCAATTACTCCCCTAAAGAATGGAGAAAGTCTATCCAAAAAGACCCTAACAAGGTATGAGGATAAATATATCCAAGTCCGAAAAGGAGGAGGATCGTTGTATATCAAAATCCAAAGTAAAGATTGAAGAAAAATGATGAAGTCGTGGTCCTATATGAAGAATCTCTCAAAAACGTCAAGTGAAGAAATTCCAAATATATGAAGAGAAGACCATAATTTCAAGAACGTCTTCCCAAGATTTGAAGTATGAAGTACATGCCAAATATCGGTCCGAGAAAGGTCTCAAATCGTGAAACGAGTTATGCCAAGATATGAACTTAAGGAGATACACGAGAAGCCGTTTTAAAAGATTTTGTCCTTCGGCTAACTATTGATCAAATCGTGCTACTTTGCTTTCGGACTAATAACTACTCAAATAAGTCAATATGAATCACTTGCGATCCATGACAATTAGATAAAAAAATGCTAGTAACCCATTTCCTTTTATAATAACTAGGATTGCGGGGAGAAAAAGTATTACACAATTTGAACGTATGAGTAGTGTTAGCATTGTGACTTGTACCAACAATGATCTTGTTTTTGCACTTAGCATGGAATGTATGACAATCAAGGATGACGAAGTTTACTCTAAGGGACATTAACTTGTTTCTATTCTTTGACCCTAAAAGTCACATTTTGGTGATGAAAATCATACATTATGTCTTTACACATTCTCGTAGTATGTTGCAAGTCTTTTACTCTTCAATAAAGGATAATAAAATTGAACTTTGGTGATGCTTAGATACTTTATTCTAGCATTGCGTGAGGGCACGGCAATGGCTTAGTATGGGGGAGTGATGAGATGGCATTTATACATGATCTCATCGTTCTTTTCGGGCTTTAAATGCATTAAAAATGTCATAAAATACCATATATATGCTTGTGTTTGTTTACTTGTGTATTTTAGGTATGGATATCGTGAAAAAGACAAAAGATCACAAGATACAAGGAAAAACGGACACGAGAAACGAAGCCGTACAAAGAACCGGGCCCTAATCATGGAATTTTCATCAAAAACCCTTGAAGACTTGAAGACAAAACAAGATTGATCCTCAATGAATGAAGAAATGACACTTAAAACCCTTGTATATTAATAATTACAAGTTTGGTCCCTTAAGTTTGTCAAAATTACAAAAAGGTCCTTCGACTTTGAAGAAATGGCAAGATTGGTCCCTCAATAAAATCAAATTGCTAATATTGGTCCCTCATGAAGATTAAGATGCAAGGAAGACCTTTGAAGATCAAATAGTCCAAGATCAGCCCTTGAAGAATCACCAAATGGCAAAAATCATCCTTTGAAAGAGTTTTGGAAAGTTTTGTGCTAAAAACGTCAAAGTGTGAAACTCATTTGTGAAGAAAATTCAGTTTTAGGGCTGAAAAACATTGAATACCAAAAATATTAAAACTCAAGGGCCAATGTTGTGCATTTTCAAACATTTAAACCAAATATTGCGCCAAACAAGCAATATTCCCCCAATATCGGATCTAAGGATGTTACTGTACATCTTTTTACTACCCAGATTTTACCCCGACCAAACCTAGGTTAAAAACTAATTCCTTTTACCCACGCTTAATTCACACGTACCAAATCCCTTCCCACTCCTAAAAACCCCAATCCCACCACTTGAGGACCCCACCCCCAATTCCCTCTCATCCAATCACATCATACCTTAGTCCCCAAGTTCTATGACGTGTCCAATATCAACCACCAGGATGAAATGCTTACTCTCAAAGCAAAAACCAACGGCCAAGATCAAAAAAAGGACAAAATGCACCAAAAACGTTCAAGGGTATTTTAGGACTTTTCATAGGATTAGGGTTTGTATTTTATGCTTCTAGTAGGTTTATTAGAGTACTATATAAGAGACCCCAACCTGTGGGTGTTCCTTGTTCCAGTTTTCAAAGTTCACACTTGTAATTCCTTTTTAGAAAAATAAAAGTTTGGTTTTTGAATAATTCAATTATAATTCCTTTTTATTGTTTTTAGAAGTTGTGTGTAGTGTGAAGTTTGATGCTGAGTTCCATCTGCTATTTTGGTTAAGTGATCTTGTGTTTCAAAGTTTTTCAAAGTTTTGGAAATTTGGAAGATTTTTGGTGAAAATCTGTCCAAAAGGAATTGGTGTTTTAAGTTAGTGTTAATTAGTGATTTCAGTGTTATAAAAACGTTTTTGAAAGGTTGGAAAAGTTTTTAGAAAGGTTTGGGTAAGAAAGAAGTAAACAGAAAGTTATATGCTTGTTATTGTTATACTTGTTTTTCTTTTTGTTGATTTGTCATAACAGGTTGTCAAGAGGTGTTGTTGATGCTTGTCAGCCCCAACCCGAGTTGGGAAGGAGGAGACTAGGCTGTCTCTAGGGTCTAGGATGTAAAGACCCTTAGGTAAAATCCTTTTACCTTGAAAAATCTCAAAAAATAGCAAGTTGTATGATATTATTTGATTATGTGTTTAAGTGTGATTTAGCTGTTGGATTGATGTTGTTTTGAGTTGATATACATGTTATGAAGCTTTGATAACAATTTGGTTAGGTTTCATAAGGTTTTGAGTGTTAAAAGTTTGTTTCCAGCTTTTTAAGTGGTGTTTGGCAATACGGATTAGCAGGGCAAAGTGCTTAGATTTTGATCTTAAAAGGTGTTAAAAGGACTGATAAAGATTAAGAAAGGTTACTTGTGAGTTATCAGTAAGTTTGGAACAGATTTGGAAACAATTTGTGAAGGTTTAAAAGAAATAGAGTAGAAAAATTTGCAATAGACTTATCTGCTTGTATTTCATAGGATTTTGATGCTAAATTTTTGAGTACTTGTTAAAGTTAGAGTAATTCAGGATTGTAGGTTTATTAAGTGTTAGTTGGAGTGTGTGTGTGCTTAATCTCAGGCTTCATAGTTAACTAGAGTGCATTTGATAAGCATATTAAGCTCCCAGACCTGCTGATACATCACAGCAACTTCACTTTGGTTTTGAATGCTTGTTTTGCTTGAATTGGTGTGTTATTTGCTTGTTCATTATGTGTATTGACTTCTTATGCTCAAAGGAGCACAAGAGTGCCATTTTGTCCCAATAATACCACCAAATAAGCTTAGGGACAAGCTCCTCTTGTTCCCTTTGTAACTTGTGAAAGCACAAAACACATAAGCAATCTGCTAAGAGTTCTTCATTGAACTGGCCACGTTTTTCTAATCTCAACTAGTTTAATCTTGTGTTTAAAAGGAAGTTTGATTTGGATTATAAGCTAGTTAAGGTCAGTTGTTGGATTGAAAAAGAAAAAAAATTAAAAAAAAAAATATATAACAAAAAAGTCCACTAGCCTGGCTTCGAACCTCTGACCTCTCGTTGGAGGGCTCAAGGTTCTTACCAGTGTGCTAGCATTCATCTTGAGTATAAACGTGAAAGGTTATTTACTTAAGGTTATTTTGGTTTCTAGCTTATTTAATAAGCCGTGACTTATTTTTGCATTTTCCAGCTTATTTACCATTCATTTTTGCTTATTTCCATTTTTCCTAGAGTCTTATTAAGTTTATTGATTTTTCTAGCTACTTTTTATAATTTTCCCATTAATAGTTTATTTATTAGAATTTATTTAATAGACGAATTTTATTAAATCATTAAAAAATACCAAAAATAGTTTTTATTTTTAGGAAAAATAGTTTTTAGTTTTTAAAATATATTTTTGAGGTTTACATCTAGTTTTGGTTTCAAAAACATTTATTTTTAATTTTATAATATTTTAAGGTTTTTTATAAACTTTAAAGATTTTTATAAAATTATTAAAAAAGGTTTAGAAGCTTAGATTTGTGTTTTTCTCTTAATTATATTATTTAGGATTTTTAGAAAATTTTTAGAATTAATTTTAGAAACTTTTATTTTTTAGTATTATTTTAATAATATTTTATTATTTAATTTTCAAAATTTTCTTTTTCTTTATTTTTCATTTTTCTTAAGTTCTTTAGCATTAATTAGGACTATTTCCATTTTTAGAATAATTTTTAAGCTTTTAGATTTATTTTTATAATTATTTTAAGTTTAATTAGGTTTTAATCATTTTTAGAGTTTTAAAAATAGTTTTAATAGGTTTTAACTTTTAGAAAATTACTTTTTAGTCTTCTAATAATATAAGTTAAGTGATTATTCAATAAAATCATATTTTAGACATTTGAATTAGTTAAAATTAATTTTAGGGCTTTAATTAGCATTTAAAATTAATTATTTAATTAATAAAAGGTTTTAAAATATCTTTGTTGGATTTTTAACTTTATTTATATTATTTTAGACTTGTTTTTATCTTTTTAATCTTTTTCTTGGTTTTGTTTTTGGTTTAGTTTAATTTTTAATTTTTGTGGTTTTTCTACGGCTTTACGTTTTTTTTACGACATAGTGTAATTTTCAAGAAACCGTCATTCCATCTTCTCAATATTAATCTCAAATACATACAAGTTAATTCACAACACCATACCTCCTTGGGAAACGAATCTTTCTCTCATTTTATTTTGATTGTGGGTCATTAGTGTTGATTTTTCCTAAAATCATCACTCGATACTTACCGCTCATATTTAGTTGCTTGTTTTTCCTAAAGCAAGTTATCTAAATTTTACCACAATCATTTTGCATCTATCTAAAAATAGAGGCGCAGGTGTTGCCCAATTAGAGTATTCAAGAATTATTGGCATGCTAATGTATTTGATGACATGTACCCGACCTGACTTAGCATATGTTGTTAGCAGGCTGAGTAGGTATACTAGTAATCTAAGTGAAGTTCATTGGAAAGCTATGACTAGGGTACTTCATTATTTGAGATACAATCGTGATTATGGACTGACTTATGCTAGATATCCAGCGGTTATTGAAGGATACAGTGATGCAAATTGGATATCTGACATAAAAGATTCTAGATCGACCAGTGGATATGTGTTTACAATTGGAGTGGCTGCTATATCTTGGAAGTCTTCCAAACAAACAATAATAGCTAAGTCCACGATGGAATCCGAATTTATCGCGTTAGATAAATGCGGAGAAGAGGCGGAATGGCTACGTCAATTCGTAGAGGACATACCCAGGTGGCCTAAACCGGTAACGACCATTAGTATATATTGTGATAGTCAATCGGCAATTGGAAGAGCTCATAGCACAATGTATAATGGAAAGTCTAGACATATCCTTCGTCGACATAATTCGGTACGACAACTACTCTCAACAGAAGTTATCTCAATTGACTATGTGAAGTCAAAGGATAACATCGCGGATCCGCTTACGAAAGGCTTAAGCAGAGAGTTAGTTAGTAAGTCATCTAAAGGAATGGGACTAATGCCCTTGAAGGAATGAGTTTCTATGAACGAAAACCTAACCCAATTGACTTGAGATCCCAAGATCTGGGTTCAATAGGACAACCTAATCATAGAAATATGGGGAAAGTCATGTCAATGTGGGGGAGTTACTTAATACAGGAACTTTCCTAGTCCATTCCTAGAACAATTTGACTTGTTGAGAGGTTAAATATATGGCTTAATGATTCAAGATGAAATCATAAAGCATAATGATTCAAGATGAAATCATAAAACATATGTTTTTAATGATTCAAGATGAAATCACCTATGCGAGAGAGAAGTGGGGTCGCTTCGAAGGAAATTGTGAGGGCACAATTTCTAAGAGCTCTTGCAGAACCAGGCGAGTGTTCATGACTATAACGAACACGACTATGAGGACTTGACAAGGTCAGGGAGAGTCTTGTGTGAGTGTGTATTATCGTCTACGTAAATAGAGGCTGAGTTCAAGGACATCGCATCTACTCAGATCTAGGAGACTAAGTGCATCTCACAAGGGAAGGTTCAAAGGGTTACACCTACCTATCCTATGCAGGACTTAACCGCAGAAAATTTGCCGAAACTTTCGTGTGTTTTCGACCGATTCCCATTCATGTGGGGGATTGTTGGAAAATGTTTTGCAAATATGGTTTTTGCAATACTTTGTATATAATTTTATATATGTATATGTTATATATATTCGTAGTACTTAGTAGCTTTGTGTTCTCCTCGAAGAGAGCTTCGCAACAAGCTAAAGTATGTCCAATATAGAGTTAATATGAATGAGATATCGTGTCTCAAAGTGAGTCACGTGAAACACAAATTTTGGAAAAATGTTTGCCCCACATCGCCATAAACATCAAATGAAATCATGTTTATAAAGAAATCTTGGTTTCTACCCTTCAATATTCATTTGTGGGATTTTACTCCCACGCCTACGCGCGCGCAAGGGTGGTGCAGAAAGTGAGATTTCTAGGCAAAAACGGGTTCGAAGCAACTGAACTTGTGCATGAGCGCGCGACCTGCAGACACGAATGTAGCTCCTAAATTCGCCTGGGTGCGGGCAGATTTCGGTATCTTTTTTGCTGCAAATTCGAATTTTTTCCAAAAAATTCTGTAATCTATTTTAGGAATAGATTTAGAATAAATTTGTGTTTATAATTGATTTGCAAATCGTGTTATAGTAATAACAGATTTGTCAGAATATTTTATATAGATCAAAATATTTTGTCTTGGTGACCAAGGTAAATTTTCACTATATAATAAATCTGTCTCATTCAATTTTATCATCAAAAGAAAAAAAAGCAGTCTTTTTCCTACTCCATTACCAGACGATTTTTCCAGCAGTTATCGATCAGAAACGCAGAAGGCTTCCGTGATCTTTCAGGCAAGTTTCTCTAGTCCGGCTGTAAAACAGCTTTGGACGTTGTACCCTGGGAAACAGACGGCGAAACTGTTTTAAGGGAAGCGTGTTAAACACGTGCCTCGTCTCTAGATTCTTACTGGTTTTAATTTTATTTATTATTTAATTCTGTTCTTTGTTTTCTATTAATTTTGTAATCTATTTTTAATAAAAATATACACCGTTTCCTACAATAAGTCCGCCCTTATTTATGCATATGAAAACAATGTAGGGCAAAAAGATGAAGAGACTCGAAAATGGTGTGATCATTGGGGACGACATACTCTCTCAAGGTTTTTAGTTTTCTACTTTTGCTTTGTAACATGGTTAAATAAAAGTAAAAACCTTTAGGTAAGTACTAATTAAGTATTGTACTTGATTTTTAACACAAAATCATTATTAACTACATTCCATAACAAATGTTAATTTAAAATTTTCAAAATTTTTTGTTGATCCCAAACTTAGATCGATTAGCTTTGTGTATACGAGATTAGATCAAGTATAACACGTAGAGAAACCTTTGTTATATGCTTTGTGAATCTAAGTGTTATGCGGAATTTAACACTTAAACAAGAACACAAGATGTAAACAAAACTTTCACTTTGATTATAAATATCGAACTTGCTTACAATGAAAGATGTTTACGAATGAAAACTTATGTAAAACTTGATATTAAACATTAACCTAAAGGCCTTCTTTTATAGACTAAGAAGCCTTGTACAATAAGCTACGTATCAACTATTCTAGGTAAAGATAAACATAGAAAATACATTGTCGTTTCTATCCTTACTAGAAGTATTCTAGAATATAATAAACGTGTAGCTTATATCTTCCATCAGTGCTTGTCTTCAATCTGTCAACGCTTGACTTTAACTTGTCAACGCTTGAGCTGTCAGCGCTCACTTTGTTCTTGTCAACGCTTGAATTGTTCTTGTCAGCGCTCAAGTGATCTGGCCTTAATTTATTCCCAACAATCCTCCCCTAAACTTGATATCCACTCTTATGATCAAGTTTCTGAATAAGCATTAAGAACTTGGAGGAGTCTGACAAACCTTCTCATATTGGTAATGAATAAATCTGATCAAATTCTTTGCCACGTCACTTGAATAATCTATCTCCAGCTGGGTGTCCTTCATCTTTTCCAAAACAGCCTTGGATATGAAATACTGAGCATCCACAAGTAGATACTCAGCAAACTTTGTAGAACTCAAATGGTATACACCAGCAGCTGAATATAACCTCCATTGAAGACCACTGAGGTCATCTTCAAGATCCTTCCATATTTCAGGATCTTCCTCATTTGTCCCACACATTCTTTTAAATGTGGTCCAAAGTTTTATTCCATTAGCTGAAGTTGGTGCTTCAGCCTCATACTTGGTCTCTAGTAACCTCCAAAGGTCCACCAAGTCTTCTCTATCACAACTTGCAAATAAAGATATGAGAGTGGTAAAAGTGTGTACCTCCTTGCCAAATCTTCCAATCTTCCAGAATCCACATTCATCCTCATCATAACTCACAATTGGATTCCTGGAATCTAATGGTAACACTTGCACCATATCTGAAGCTTCTAATGGGGAGAGCTTGAGGCTCTTTCTAATAACTGCTTCACTTGGATATAGTGAATTCATATCTTTTGGAAACTCAAGTTTAAATCCCTTCTTCACTGGCCTGGGAACTATCATAGCTTTCTTGATTTCCATCTCTTCTGCAAGCTGCTCCTTTCTTTCATCTGAAAGAAGTCTGAGAGTGTTTTCTTCCTGCACTCTCACCCAAATTGGATAAGCCCTATGTTCCAACTCATCAAATGTCAAAGCCTTCAGCTTCTGATGTGTCCATCCAACTCCATGACATCTGAGCAACATAAAGTAGAGCTCTCTTCTATCCCTTTTTCAATTCTGAGAGAATATTGCTTGCCTTGTGCTTCAAAATCACCTTACAATCCTTCTGAACTCTAAGAAGAAGCTCCAAACCCCATATTTGATCTGAAATGGTCAAGTCTGGATTATCCATACAGCTTTCTTCCCAAGAAATGTACATCTGAACCACCTCTGGCATGTCAAAGTCAACCTGCAATTTTAAATCTCTCAACTTTTCCCTAGCAAGCTCATCACCATACTCAAGCCTTTCTGGTTCTATAATCATCACACTTGAGTCTGAGCTAGCTCCATCACTTTCTTCTTCAGAAGTCACAACAAATGGTGACTTTTCCTTTTCACCTTGTTCCATCATTTGTTCAGCCAATCTTCTATCAAATTCAACTTGGGCTGCATCCTTTGGAACAATCTCTTCTACCAATTTACCCTTACCCTTATCTGATGGTGCAATGGTTGGTAAGGTAGATGGTAATACCTGAGTGGAAACTTCTTTGATGATAGATGATGACTGGAATACATCACCTTCATGTGCAGGTCTGTCAACGCCCAAATTTCCTATATCAGCGCCCAAAATACTTCTATCAGCGTCCAAATTTGTCTTGTCAACGCTCAAATATTTTCCCTCAGCGCCTTGTGTAACCTCTCTCAACATAGCTGTAAATGATAAATTTAGATTGGTTGGAGAGAGTAAGGACGTATCAAAACCTGTTTGTTCCTTCAAATTGTAAGAGCTTCAGCAACATCCATTGATTGATCATCTTGACTGCTCTTATCACTCAGATTTCTTTGATCTTCCTCCCCTTTGGAAGACTCCTCCATACCCCTCCTAGCATGATCACTCTCCAAAACAACAATCCTCTCCCTCAATTGCTTGAGTTCAAGGCCTTGTGAGCTGACAATTGGTACTAAGTCTGCATTTTTCTTTTGCAAGCTAATGCAGACTGCCGTCAATTCCAAAAGAGTCATTGGTTCCAGTCTGCCCTCTTCTAAAATGGGGATTTGACCTCCCAAGTCAGGTTCATTGGGCATGGATGAGGACTTAATGATGGTGGGACTGCCTTGGCTAGCATCTAAGCCAGAACCAATAGTCCCAGCCTCATCTAGGTCACCAGCCACACTTGTGGTGGTGGTTCTCTCTGCTTCATGGCTAGGACCACCAGAGGAGAACACTCCAGTAGTCCTTTGGCGTTTTATCAACCGATATTCAGGTGGTGTGGAAGATGGTGTGGAAGAATGAGTAGATGTGGGTTGGTTAAGGGGTGTTTGGGATTGTAATGGTTGTGTGTCAGCGTTGGAAATAGGCACATCAACGCCAACATTTGATGTGTCAGCGTCAAAGGGTTCTTGGTCAATTTGCATTTGTTCAGGTGAGGGTAAAGGTTCAGGAATGGGTGCAAGTTGTGGTTGAGGGTCAATTTGAGGTTGGGGGTCTGGTTGGGGTTGTGCTGCTGCAATAACAGCAAGCATGGCTGGGGTTAAAGGTAAGTCTCTAAGAGGTGGTGAATTCATCTTTGTAAAAATAGCTTTCTTTTGTTCAGGGATCTTATAAAAATCAATGTGATCCCTTGAACAATAACCTTGATCATCAAAAATCATTTGCAGAAAACGGGGATAAGCTAAAGTCATTTTTGTCCCCTTGTTTTTACACATTCCTTCAAAAATCATTTTAGAATAGTTATATTTTTGCCCTGATGCACACAATAGCACTTGCAATGGATCTATTGATCTCATTGTGTGCAGTACATTTGGGACTCAAACATTGAAGAAGGATGTGAATGAGGTACTTCCAGGCTGGGGGAAATTCCTGCTTATGATACTTGTTAAGAGTACCTTCATCAGGAAATGGATATCCCAAAGCCCTAAGCCCTTGTTCTATCTCATTTATGGGAAGGATGGCTACACCATCAGCATCATCAAGATGCAAGGCCTGGCGTACCAAGGCCTCAGTAACCACCCAAGCTCTCCCATGAACAATAGAAGTCAATGTGGTCACTCCATTAACTGTTGAGGAACTGACAGTGTTTCAAAACTGCTTAATGTGTGTGACTGGAATGAGTGGTGCATGAGAAAGAGCATACCTTAATGGGGATGCGTTCAAATACGCCACCATTTGTGTATATTGAGGAAACAAATCATTATCAGCAACAAGATAAGCAATCATGTTGTGTTGAGACTTGAACCCCAAATCCAATTATGCCGAGTTAAACTTTGGTGCCATTGATGAAAGCTGTTAATTTGAAGTGTAGAAGATGAAGTTGATAAGAGAAAAGTGTTAGACAAGAATTATAGATACCTTGTTTAAAAATAGGAGCCAAATTTATAGGAGATAAAGAATGCATGTGATTGGCCCAAAAACTAATCATGAAAATATTGAAAAAGTTATAAGTTATCTCATGCATTTAATGAAAGTAACAACTCCTAAAATTACGGCTTGAAAATATGTCAAAAAGTAACAACTGGGTAGGTCCCATTGAGTGTCAACGGTCAAAAATAACCTATCAACGCCCAACGGCTATAATCTTGTCAACGTTCGCCTAAAGCCATGTCAGCGTCCAATTTGGTCTCAACAACGCTTGGAAAAATCTTGTCAGCGTCCAAAAATAAAATTGTTTTAAAAAGTGAAAAATGACCTTAACAAGTAATTTATCCTAGAGATAACCAAAAGCTGATAATTATTATAGGGCGGCAAGCACTGTCCAGTTATGCACACTTGCATAAGCAAGATAGACATAACAGTCCTCTAGTGTCCCTTGCTAACCAAAATTCTTAACAACAAAGTTACCTTATAAAATCCTTGTTACTCCCAGGTAAATCCCATATCAAAACCATTCCCAAGTCTCCCAACAGACCACAACCAATTCTAGGCCAAAAATGTCTTGGCAGCATGCAAAGTTGATATACTATGCATGCTACAGTGCCTCATGGTTTAGTAAAACTAACCCATACTCACCTGTGGACACAATCTAGAATTGTGATAAGAGTATCATATGGATACCCAAAAATCCTAAAGGTTCCTAAAACCTCCCCTTAAACTATGATACAAAAAGTTTGCTAAAATCATGCATGAACATAAAAAAATTATGTCAAGATAGGAATGAAACATTCCAACCATCATCCATAAATAAAAACTTGTCCAAATGTTTCTCTTTTGATCCATAAGCAACTCTGTATCCAATGGTATACTGCTAACACCATCTGCACATTTAGATTGAAAACCACAAAACTAACATTGTTGCTGACAACGCCCCGATAACACACAACAGCGTTGAAGGAAGCTTTGTCAGCGTTAGACAATTATATTGCTGACAACGTTGCAAAAACACTCATCAGTGTTCAAACAACCTTTGTCAGTGTTAGAAAAATATAGTGGAAAATCTAAATCATCAATAAGACCAATAATAATAATGCATCATCCTGTACATACTTTTACAAAAAGAATTCAAAACACATATTAAGTGAGATTAACCATTCCAATACTTGTTACCAAGTATTGAAATCTTCCAGTATCAAAAGGTTTAGTTAATAAATCTGACACATTTTCCTCAGTGTCAACCCTATCTGGTTGTATTAAACCTTTCTCAAAGCAATCTCTTATAAAATGGTGTCTAATTTCTATGTGTTTAGTTTTAGAATGATGTACAGGATTCTTAATGATGCATAAAGTGCTATTATTGTCAACAAATATCTTAGTATGCATAAAATTATACCCATAATCCAACAGCTGGTTCTGAATCCACAACACTTGACCACAACATGTTGCTGCAGCCACATACTCTGCTTCAGTTGTAGAGTTAGCCACCACTGTTTGTTTCTTGCATTGCCAAGATATTAATCTGCTCCCAAGAAACTGACATCCACCAGTTGTGGATTTCCTATCAAACTTATCACCTCCATAATCACTATCTGAATATGCAATCAGCTCCAATGGTGAATCCTTTGGGTACCACAAACCAAGACTAGGGAAACATCTTAGGTACCTAAAGATCCTCTTCATAGCATAAAGGTGACATTCTTTGGGAGTCACTTGATGACGTGCACAAGCACACACAACAAACATGATATCAGGTCTGGAAGCAGTAAGATACATCAAGGATCCAATCATGGATCTATAATGCCTGACATCAACATCTTTCCCATCTCCAATCTTTCCCCAAGGGTGTTCTCTATCCATAGGAGTAGTAGCCCTCTTTTCATGTGGAGAAAAGCCAAACTTCTTCAAGATCTCAGCAACATATTTGTCCTGGGAGATGAAGATACCATCCTCTTTCTGCTGAACTTGTAAACCAAGAAAGAAGTTCATCTCCCCCATAGCACTCATCTTGAATTTGTCTGTCATAAGCTTGGAGAAATCCTCACTCATCTTTGGATCAGTAGACCCAAAAATGATATCATCAACATAGACCTGCACAAGCAACACATCTTTGCCTTTCTTCTTTGTAAATAGTGTCTGATCTATGGTGCCCCTCTTGAATCCATTGTCCACCAAATAGGTAGACAAAGTACCATACCATGATCTAGGGGCTTGATGAAGGCCATACATAGCCTTTTTGACTCTATACACTTTATCTGGATGCTCTGGATCCTCAAAACCAGGAGGTTGCATGACATATACTTCCTCAACAATGGTGCCATACAAGAATGCACTTTTGACATCTATTTGATAGACTGTGAAGCCCATGCAAGATGCATAGGCTAGAAAAATCCTAATAGCTTCAATCCTTGCAACTGGTGCAAAGACCTCCTCATAGTCTATCCCCTCATCTTGTGTATAACCTTGAGCCACTAACCTTGCCTTGTTTCTGACCACAATACCTCTTTCATCTCTTTTGTTCCTTAGAACCCATCTTGTCCCTATAGGTCTGACATATCTAGGACAATCAACCAGCTCCCAAACATCCTGAATTGCAAATTGGTGAAGCTCATCCTGCATTGCTTCCACCCAACTTGGTTCTTTGAGAGCGTCAAATATTTTCTTGGGTTCTTCTTGTGACAGAAAACATGCAAACAAACATGCTTGCACAAGAGGGGTATCAACCTTCTTGTGTATATTAGCAATAAACCCACCAAGACCTTGATGAGATCTTCTAGTCTGAACTGGAGTCATAATATCACCAATGATCTGAGATGGGGGGTGATTCTTCATTGTGGAAGTGAGAACCCCTCCTTCAAAAAGTCTGGTGTCCTCAACCTCATGCTCCATGTTGCCAATGTCTTCTTCATCAGACTCTCTTATGTCAACATAAGGATGATCTTCTTCATGGGAATTTGAAGGTTCTCCTTGTTCAAAAGTGGAAGAGAAAAGATGTGCAAAGGTGTTGTCAACGTCTGAACCTTGTTTGTTAGCGCTTGGGCTAACAACGCTTGAACTGTTGTTGTCAACGTCTGAGCCATCAACGTCTGAATTTGTCTTGTCAGCGCTAGATTTGCCTTTGTCAGCGCCTGAAGAACCATGCATGTTTGTATCTGGTGGTATTTGGAAACCACCATTATCTTGTCCAGCAGCAGCAAAAGCATCTGTCCAAATGGGAATTGTGACATATTCAAATGTAGGAGATGCCTTTTCTGCTTGTGATCCAACCTTCTCATGAACCTGTGTACCTGAAACATTGACAACTTGTTCCTCCACAACATTTGAAGTTACCTTCCCAATGTCTGGATTAGTGACAGGCATATAGTTTAAAGTTCTAGATAAGGGTTCCAAATCAAACAACCAATTAGGACCACTTTCAGGATCACTAGGTTTATTCTCTAAGAACCTAACATGTACTCTTTCAACAATACGTTTGTCCTCTTTAAGATAAACCCTATAACCCTTGCTCTGCACTGAATACCCCATGAAGTAACCTTCATCACCTTTTGCACTAAATTTACCTAAGGCATCACTAGTATCTAAAACTACTACATGACAACCAAAAGGTCTGAGAAAACCAATATTAGGTTTTCTTCCCCAGAGTAACTCATAAGGTGTTTTGTTCTGAATTTTGTTAACCAATGCTCTATTTTGCACATAACATGCTGTATTAATAGCCTCAGCCCAAAAGGCTATAGGAAAGTGAGCATCAGCCAACATTGTTCTGGCTGCTTCAATTAGGGTTCTATTTTTCCTTTCAGCAACCCCATTTTGTTGTGGGGTTCTAGCAATACTGAATTGCCTAGTAATTCCCTTCCTGGCACAAAAATCATCTAGCTTCTTGTTCCTAAATTCTACACCATTATCACTCCTAAGCATTTTAACCTCATTGCCAGACCTTTTCTCAATTTGAGTGATAAAATCAATAAGAACATCAGCTGTGTCACTCTTCATAGCTAGAAAGAATGTCCAAGTAAACCTAGAAAAGTCATCAGTGACAACAAAACAATATGACTTGCCATTCAAACTCTCTATATTTGTTGGACCAAAGAGGTCCATGTGTAACATATGAAGAGGTCTGGAACTAGTATGCACCTGCTTGGACTTGAATGAGACCTTGTGTTGCTTGCCTTTAAGACATGCAACACAAGAGTGGTCATTGTGGAAGGCCTTCTCAGGCAAACCATCAACTAAACCAAGCCTCACAAGTCTATTTATATTTTTAAAATTTATGTGCCCTAGTCTCCTGTGCCACAAATTACTTTCATCTACTGAGGCCTTAGCATAAAAACAAGACATATTTGTATTCACTTTAATCCCATTTAAATTCACATTATATATGTCCTTATGCCTAGGTGTTCTATACTCAATATACTTCTCATCAGGGATCTTAAAATCCTTGCTTAACACCAAACACCTAGTATCAGTGAAAAGAACCTTATTTTTGTTATCACAAACTTGTGATACACTAAACAGATTGTAATCCAGTTCTTTTACCAGGAAGACGTTCTCAAAACGTAGATTATTGGTGAGAAGGGTTCCTTTGCCTGTAATGGTGCCGTAGCCCCCTCCAAAGTATACCTTATCACCATCTTTAATAGGAGTGAAGTTCGTCAGATAGTCTTCCTTGCCTGTCATGTGCCTTGAGCATCCACTATCCCAATATCCATAGTCATTGATCTGTCTTTGAATGCCCTGCACATAAAGAAAACAAATTAGTTTTCTTTGGGAACCCAAGTCTCAGAAGACTTGGATTCATCTGGTTGTTCAATAAGAACAGACTTAGTTCTCACAACAACCCCATTCTCATCCCTTTTAGGATGAAAAACCTAGTTAACCCCAATAGGTTTTGTAATGACCTTTGAAATGTAATTAAATCTATTGCAAGTCATTAAAATTCCATTATTATTAGGGTTTTGTTCTTTCTTGGGTCTCCATGTTAAGCTTGAAGAAGCTTTAGACCCCTTACCTTGTGGCTGCAAATACTTAGGTCTGATCACGTTTCTGTCAGCGTTGGATTTTGTCCTGTCAACGCTGAAATTACCCTTGTCAGCGTTGAACCTAGGGTTTGCTACAGGAACCCATTGCCTATTTGACCAGGTGTTTGTCTTTTGAAAAGGTCTTTGTCCATAAGTGTTAGACCTTCTAGAGAAGAATGGGGCAGGTCTAATCACTTGTGGACTTTGCTGCACACAAGGTTTGGGTCTGACAACGTTTGACTTCCTAACAACGTTGACTTTCTTCCTATCAGCGCTGAAATTGTTCCTATCAGCGCTGGCTTTGGGAGCGTTGACACACTTGTATGCCAAATGTGAAAAGCTACCACAAGTATAATAGGCTTTCTTAGACACACTCTTAGGTCTAGTAGAGAAGAAACCTGCTCCATGATTGTTAACTTGGCTCTTGGGTGACCTATTATTCCTATACATCTCTGCATATTTAATGGTAGGTCTTCTAACAGTGTTTGAGCCTAGGTCAACAGCTTTACCAGTGACTGGGTGAGTAACCTTAATGGGTGGTGATTCATTGGGACTTTCACATAGCAAACCTCCCTTAACAAATAAAGTAGGGTTAGCTTTCTTCCACTCATTTAGGTCAGTCAATTTTTGTTGATACTCTTCCACTGGAGTGACAACTCTTGGTGGAGGAATGAATTCCTCTTCTTGGCATTCTGGTATACCAGTCCAAGATAAATCCTTTCTAAGGACACCATAGAAGTCACCAGCTGGTGGTGGAACCAGAGAGTAATCATTCATCCCAATCCCAGTCATGTCCTTAGGATCCCTTTGTTTAGCTACACAGTCTCCTAGGGTTTGGGTGGCTCTATCAAATCTTTGAATCTTAAGGTCAACATTATCTTTATTCTTAATGGCCTCATCTAACTTAGCATGTAGGTCTCTATTGACCTTTGTCATGATATTTCTAATATCCATACTACCCTCTAGCTCATGTTTTAAGATATTTATCTTATCTTTTAAATCAAATTCCATTTTCTTGTATTCAGAAACGGTTTTCTCAGTTTCAGTAAGAGCTAGTTGGTAATTGGACAATTTACACCTTTCAGTGCTCATATCATCTTTTAGTTTTAACACCTCTTTGTTAAGTCTATCAGTGTTTAACCTACAACCTTTTCTACAGAAAGCATCATCATATACCTCATTATCAGATGAAGAGGAGGAGTGTGCCATGAGAGCATATTCAACATGCTCTTCTTCTTCAATATCAGCAACCAAAGCTTCGTCCTCTTCAGCATTCTTAGCCAGATAGCTCCAATCCCATCCAGTACCATCAATTCCTTGAACTGCAACCATGGCTTTGGAATCTTGAGCTTTAACAACCTGACTTGAGGGTTTACCAGCATCAGATCTTCTAGGAGATCTGCATTCCCTCATGAAGTGCCCCATACGATGACAGTTGTAGCACTCAACTTTGGATTTATCAAATCCAGCTGTGTCTTTAGCATTGAAGGTCATCTTCTTCTTGAACCTTCTATTCCACCTATTTGCTCTTATACTAGCAAGAGCCATGTTCCACTTGATGTCCATCTCTTCCAAGTGCTCATCACTTATCTGCTCAAGGTCCTCATATGTAATCACTGAACCATTGGGCAAAGAAGCAATGTAAGCACACACAGTATCCAAATCCAAACTAGCAGGTTTAACTCTTGGGGAGTCATTCATGAATGTGTCAGCGTCTGAAAAGGAGACGTTGACAGGACTTGTTCCAGCGCTGACAAATGATGATCCAGTAACTGGATGCATAAAAGAGTCCTTCTGATTGAATTGACCTTCACTATGAGAGAAGAAGGCCATGTTGTTGGTGCTAGGTTTGCTTCCATGTGCTGAAAGAGTTTCATCTTCCAATAGTCTTACTTTGTTGTAGATGTCATCAAACGAGGAGCTCTTGTAAGTATTATTAGCAAGAATAGATCTTGCCTCAATCTTCCATGCCTCACCAAGACTTTTCAGAAAGGTAGCATTGGTGTCAACATCACCAACTTGTGTCCCCATGAAGGACAACTTGCTTGTGATGTCAAGCAATCTGCTTCTCACACTACTCAGTTTCTCATTGGGCTGAGCTTTGAAGACAGCATAATCATGCAGAAGTTGCTTTTTATTTTCTTCCTTAGTGTTTGCATTGCCACCATATGCAACTTCAAGTGCTTCCCAAAGATCCTTAGCAGATTCATAGCCTCTATATTTGTGCTGGTTTTCTTGTCCCAAAGAAACTTTCAGAATATTTAGGGCTTTCATGTCAACCCTTTTCTTTGCAATATCTTCAGCACCTACAGCTCTACCATCTCTAGGTTTTTCTTTCTTATCTTCATCAGGACATCCTTCAACAGCTGATCTTTGAGTAATGGCATCCTGAATCTTTTGAGCCTTATTGAATGAGTTTCCATATTCAATAATCTCCCAGAGTGTGTAATCAAAGATCCCCAGATATTGTTCAAAGTTGAACTTCCATAAGTCAAAATTGGTTGCATCAAGCATGGGAATCCTGATGTTTGGTAAGGGTGAAGAGGAGGTGGTTATTGCTTCAGACATGATGTTTTTAGGGTTTTGAGAAAATTAGGGTTTTGGTGTTCGTGTATCGTTCTGGTGTTCTTCAAAGATCAAAAGTTCCTCAACAAGCTCTGATACCACTTGTTGATCCCAAACTTAGATCGATTAGCTTTGTGTATACGAGATTAGATCAAGTATAACACGTAGAGAAACCTTTGTTATATGCTTTGTGAATCTAAGTGTTGTGCGGAATTTAACACTTAAACAAGAACAAAAGATGTAAACAAAACTTTCACTTTGATTATAAATATCGAACTTGCTTACAATGAAAGATGTTTACGAATGAAAACTTATGTAAAACTTGATATTAAACATTAACCTAAAGGCCTTCTTTTATAGACTAAGAAGCCTTGTACAATAAGCTACGTATCAACTATTCTAGGTAAAGATAAACATAGAAAATACATTGTCGTTTCTATCCTTACTAGAAGTATTCTAGAATATAATAAACGTGTAGCTTATATCTTCCATCAGTGCTTGTCTTCAATCTGTCAACGCTTGACTTTAACTTGTCAACGCTTGAGCTGTCAGCGCTCACTTTGTTCTTGTCAACGCTTGAATTGTTCTTGTCAGCGCTCAAGTGATCTGGCCTTAATTTATTCCCAACATTTTTGTTATTGAATTTTGATCATATATATTTGCAATTGTGTTATATACTTATGAGTCCGGTTATTAAACAACCTTCTTTTTTGGTGGAATCCACGGGCTCAATCTGAGCCGTCCATAAGGAGGGACCAGATCAAATGATAAAAAACACGGAGGGACTAAAATTACCAATTTATAAAAAGAAGACTGAGGGACCAAAACGAAAAATATGTTGTAAATATCAACTACCCTTCATTTATAGTAAAAAAACACACACATCTCATAGACATTCTCTCTCTCTACATCAAACCCTCTCTCTACAACAAAGTCTAACAAAAAAATCCATAAATCTACACATATTAACCTTGCAAATCGCGAAATAAACACCCAAATGGAAGAAATAACCATTAAATCAACTGATCCCTGAAAAAATCGATTAAAAACAAACCGATTCATAACGCTGATTGGTGATGATAAGGTGTTTGATGAAACGCCTAAAAGAAGAATTGAAGTTGAAAGTGCTTTGAAATCTGATGAAGGTAGGTGGTCACAATAGCAGCAGCAGATGGGTCACCCTCAGCAGTTCAGACCAACCCCGCCTTCCATCCCAATACCATTGGTTTATTACTAGTGATAAAACAACAAAAATATCACCGATGATAAAATATCACCGGTGATATTACACAGTACGTGATATTTCATTGGTTTATTACTAGTGATACTTCACTAGTGATAAAACAATAAAATATCACCGATGATAAAATATCACCGGTGATATTACACAGTAACGTGATATTTTATTGGTTTATTGTGATAAAACAATAAAAATATCAACGGTGATATAGTAACGTGATATTTCATTAGTTTATTACTAGTGATAAAACAATAAAAATATCACCGGTGATAAAATATCACCAATGATATTACACAGTAACGTGATATTTCATTGGTTTATTACTAGTGATACTTCACTAGTGATAAAATAATAAAAATATCACCGGTGATAAATTATCACTGATGATATTACACAACGTGATATTTCATTGGTTTATTACTAATGATACTTCACTAGTGATAAAACAATAAAAATATCACCGGTGATAAAATATCACTGATGATATTACACAGTAACGTGTAGCGACTCTTGTCATTGCAGAAACGTCACTACATCCGGTGAACATCCGTCTACCTCACCAACTTTTCTCAACAACTTACGTGCTTCATAAACGTAACTGAAAGAAAAACACTCAAAATCCATCATTCAATTAAACACCATGTCAGTTACCTCCTCCTTCTGATACAAAAGATCAATCAACAACACTTCATCATCAACATCTCCATTATCCATCTGGTCGGACGGTTGTGGTGGTTTGATGATGTGGCAGAGGCATTTGGTAGATGAGGATGACGATGATGATTATAGATGATTATGAGAAGCAAACAAGAGATCTTGAACAAAACAAGTAGAAAATCAATCACTTTTAGGGGTTTGCTACGGAGGTGATTGTGGTGGTTAGGATTTCAGGATGGATCTGACGGTGGTGGTCAGTTGAAGAAAATGCGCAGGTGGCCGGTGGTGTGATGATGGCGACTGGTGGCATGGTGGTGGTAATGTAAATGAAGAGAGAGAATTCTGAAAACACATTTCACTGTGTGAAAAAAAGAAAGTAAAATGAACGATTAAAAAAAATACTTTATTTAATTAGACATAAAAATAGGTTTAGACAAATTAAATCTTAGATTAATCCTCACCCTTACATCAAAGCTAAATGAAGGGTGAGGATTTGTCCCTTGGTTTCCACCAAAAAACAAGGCTCCAAAATAACTTTTCTCATATACTTGTATAATACTTGATTTAAGTTATAAGAACAAATTTATTTTTTAAATATATTTTTAATGATATAATTTTTATTAAACATTATATGACACAGATAAAAATAATTATATATTAAAAACGAAATAAAAAAAGCTAGATAAAATACAAATAAACATTTATTATGAGACGAATAAATTAATTAATTAAGTAAATATGAGAATATTGTCATCTTAAAAGTAAGAGATTAAAAACAACAATAATTATGTCTTATTTAAGCTACATGTTTTTTTATGAACAAATGTTTTAGATTAAAAGGTAATATTACTGGTATTAATTACAATATTTATTTATTTAAGATATTCTTAAATATATATGTACCAAATATTTTAGAAAATATAAAGTGAGGAAGAAATCTTGTACAATGTAGATGTTTACAGCATATTACGCACTGTCTTAAAAGATTGTATACTTTTTTAAAGACGATAAATGACCCTATATATAGATTGAAAAACATAGGGGAACACGGGAGCCCGGCGGATGTTTATCGTACAATTTAAGGATTATTGCGAAATAAGATTAAAAAAATTGACTGTCATTAATTCGGTATGAAAACGGTACTAAATCGGAAAATTCTCGAAAAAAACAAGAAAATTCTCGATTTTCCGATACTGATATTCGAATCTCGTTCGGTATAATACCGATACCATTAATTAATACTCGAAAAAAATCAATACCACTAATAAATATAACACCGATTAATGTAATTAAATTTTTCTTAAAGACTTCTAGTTTATCATAGATGAGCCTCGTCCAAAAATTTTGTGTCTTGTTTTTAGTTAGTTCACTGGTATGTGAAAAGACAATCTATTAATGTATAAAACAACTAATATGTCATTATAATCATGAAATTGGTAATAAGTACACTATTTGGACAAGTAAAGGGGTTATTAGTTAAAAAAAAGAAAAAGTAAAATAAAAGACAAAAGTTATTTTGAATCCTTATTTTTGTTGCATCCCAAAGGAAAAATGAGTACACTAATCGGACAAGCTCGGTTCGTGCATGTTATGAAAGCTCGGGCTTAGATCGAGCCGACTTCTTTATACGATTTAAAGATGTAAATTAAAACATGGCTCGGGCTTAGCTCGAGTCGACTCATTTATACGATTGGACAATGTAAATTAAAACATGGCTCGAGTTCAGCTCGCAATATATTTAAAATAAGCTCGTTAATAAGCTTGCTATTAAGCTCGTTAAAAAGCTCGTATATAAAACATTAGGCTCGTTTAGGCTCGCGAGCCCTCGTACGTAAAGTTTGGGATCGAGCTCGTATAATAAACGAGCTGCAACTTAAACTCGAGCTCGGGTCCGAACTCGTTTAGGCTCGACTCGCTCAAGCTTTATACCGATTTGATCTTGAGTTTTTCATGAACGGCTCCGCTCATTTCCACCCATATATATAGGTTACACTCTTGGTATAAGGTTAAGGTGTTCTTGACCCATTTGACCCGTATGTATACTTGGGCTGATGGGTTAAATGGGTTAAACGGGTTTCGGTTGACCCATTTAAGCACATTGCATAAGCTAAACATGTTAAATGGGTTTGTGGTTTGACATGTTTAACCGATTTAACCCGTATAATATATATATATATCCGAAACACTCTTGTCCTATTTATAACACACAAGTTGAACAAAAAAATGGACTCACCAATGTTTTAACGAAAAGAGGACGTCAGAACCGTTCAACTTCGGTTTCTTCTTAGGTAATCATCTCCATATCAAGATAATAGTAGCTCCTGGCTGGGTTGGGTTGCTAAAGAATGGTATGCTGCAAACAAAGTTAATGAAACCCTAGATTTAAGAATGGTATATGTAGGTTAAGGTATAAGATAAAGTTTGGGAGAAAATGTGATGATAAAAACTACTTGGTACTAAAGCATTTATAATGCAATAGTCACACACGCGCAATCTTAGTACCATGCAGGTATGGTAACCCAATATTTATACGGTCAGTAATTCACCACTACTTGTTTTACATGTTACCCAGCCCAGCTATTACTTCACCACTACTTTGTATCAGAGTTCAATATTAAGTGCATCATGTTACACATTGGCGTATCTAAAAACTCAAATAAGATGAGACTGCATGTAATTACGAGTGAACCCTGTCTTACTTTTTGAATTGACGTGATACGCCGAAGATTTATGTTGTCAGATACTGTAACCTTTTGGATAAGAAAGAGATTGGCCACATCTTTACTCATGCGAACGGTTAAAAAAATAACGATGATGCCAAGAATTGAATGAACCATATATGTTTCTGGAAAGTTTGTTGGGTGCGTTGCAACAAATTTAGAAACTAAATTATTTCATGTAATATTAAATCAAGCTATAGTTAGTAAATAAAAAGAAAAATTGTTGTATTAGTCGGTAAAGAAAGAAACACACTAATTACCCCTAAAATAGACACCTAAAGAAATATATGAATATGAATATCATTGGTTGTTTGAGTAAAAAATAACATCTTTGTCATAAGAAATAACAATAGTAAAATTACAACTATTCACCGCATTGAACCACCATCAAACGACTAACCATAAATCTATTATCAAAAGGAGGTGCGAGATCGTGAATGTGCTCAAAAAGTCACCCATAATGAAACATTTCGTTTCAAAGCCGCCGACAAAACTACATGCAAGTATGAGGGACAGAATTACCTGAAACCGAATGATGTTTACGTCAAATCCCGACCCCTAAACAAAACACTAAGAATACTGGGTCGACAACGTCTGATGATCCACTAGCTTTGAGGGAAGTACCTGTCGCAATATCATTTGGAAGAATTTGCCATTGCCCAAACATATGCTTTAGAGTTAATTGTGCAAGTGCAATCTTATCGTAATATAAGTGTGGATGACCTAAAGTGATGACGAGTAAGTTAATTTAATTACCTTCTTTTAATTAATTTGTGCATGATATATAATAATTTTTAACACTTTTATGTATATTACGTTAGTTATGTGTTTTTTTTGTCATTTAAAAAAATATGATTATTTAATACCCCAATTAGACGATAAAATTTAAAGAATAAAAGTTTTAGGGTAAAATACAGAAAACGTCCCTAAACTTTTCGAAATTCGCAAATATGCCCCTAAGTCCAAACTATAATCAACTTTGCCCAAGAACTTTCATTTCCCCTGTATTTTTTCCCATGAGTCGGCGATTTTTGACTTATACTAAATTTTTATATTATCTCCTCTCATGTTTCGTGCACATGAAGGTATGTCGTATTTTCCACTCGTTTCCAGCCTAAATTCACCTTTGTTCAAACAAAAAACGTGCTCCAACTTTCTTTCTTCTCCACTTCTTCTTCTTCCCTACTTAAATTATCCCATAACACCACCACTACCACCATCGCCGTCATTCTTACTATAGCAAAATCAAATTTATTTAAAAAATACCAATAATAATAATAATGATAAATTTATTCACTGTTTGGTATCTAGAAAATTGATGTCTTTTGTCCACAAACTAGAGGTGTACAATACCGTCCTCCTAGTTAATGGCACCAGAACCGAGTTGAGACCAAAACAATGACGGATACCTAGACCAGGTTTCTTAAAAAACGCACAACTCACAATTTTGTTTGTTGAGTAAGCATGTGAGTCGAGTCAGACTCTTCTCCCTTTGTATTTGTGTCGATGACCACCTACGAGTCTTCACTTCGAAGCATCAATAGGATTTTGGAACCCAACATCTTCAACCGCTCCAACTATTTTGGACAAACGTTTTTTACTCACCTCCCCCATCAATTATTTATGAAGTAGTTGACTTCTCATGTCAACCAATAAGCGGTTTCTTGTTAGCCTAGGTCCACCAGAAGTGCTAGCTTTAGATTTCGAAGCTCTATGAGAATAAACGGTCGCATTTGACTGCCTTTCATGATTCTTGAAAGCTTCGTCTCCATGACCAAACCTAGTTGAGTTGTGAGCCCTGTCTTTAGGGCTTGAAGTATGATACTTGTGCTCTTCAGGGGAAACGTAACTCATATTTGAATATGTTCCTGAAAATACATACCCTTGAGAAAAGGAAACATTAAGTGATCTAATAATTTGTAGAAAATTGATTATCTTGTTAACCCTTAGGTTATTGGCGTTTATATTATAGTGTAATTTGTAGAAATTTGATTAGATTAACGTGATAAAAAGTTATGAATTATCGCGCTAGTTGTTTCTTAGTGAATCCATTCTATGGTATGATTATCGTTTTTGTTGACGTTTTGGATTCCAAATTATGAATTAAATATTAGTTCATCATTGTCTACAATTGATTAATATATGCTAATTCATTCATTCCTACATTATAAAAGGCCAGTAAAGTAAGATGAGGAGATTGTTTGGTTCTGTTCAAAGAGTTAAGAAAACACTTGATGCCCTAAAAGGAAGACTTAATACCCACTATGTTCGTTTAAGCAACAAAGTTACAAAGTCTATCCTGATCTTGATGGCTCACTTAACACACTGGAGAGGGTTTTGAAGCTTAGGACTAGTAAGAAAACAACTTACTTTAATACGGAGTATATATGTTTACTGTTTGTGTCGTGACTTGATAACATTTTCTTTTTCAATATAGTACTCAAGGATTTCTTAAATTAGTCGTGGACGAAAATGAACCAGCCTCTAATTAGAAATAGAACCGAAAAACCTGGAAAACTTGTGTACCCATTCAATATGCCTAGAATTGAAAAAGAATACATCAAGGTGGAGATCTTCTGCAACGAGCTTTATGTAACATGAAAAGACATCACAAGAGACAGAGAGTATATTGTTGACTTACCATCAGGGGACTACCTCCATCTTGTGGTTGACCCTATTCGTTTGCATAATGATGTACTAGTGGTCGTTATCACTGGGTTCGGTCCTACAAGACAGACCTTTAAGGCCAAGTCAGGTACCCTGGATGAAGTAAGCGAAGGATGGTGGTAAAGAAGTTTGTGATTTTTGAAAACATGAAACTCATGTGAAACTAGGAATAATAACCTTTGTATAAATGATTTCTAGATTCTTAATTGCTTTTGAACTACATTCTTGTAATAGTTTCTTGATTAGGTCATAATCGTTTTGGAACAATGGTTGAGCTTCAAAAAGGTACGAAGACTTGCGAATCTTTTGATACGATACTACCGGATTGAGTGCACAAGACGTGGTGAGAATCGAGAAGCTCAAATACGAGGCGCGCGCGAGATATTTTAATTTTTAAGTTGTATTTTTTTTAAGTTTTTTACGTATTTTTGTTCTTTTTTTAATTCAGTATTTTTTTTATTTTGTGTTTTTTTAATTTCGTGTTTTATTTTATAAATTAGTGATTGTATTTTTTTTATTAGAAAAAATTAAATTTATGTTAATTAATTGTTGGAAAAAAAAGTGGTGGGGTGACGACGACACGAGAATATTGGTGTTAACCAGGGAGGGGGGTTGTGTCGTCGTGGGGAGTTTTGGTGTCATGGGAGAAAAAGGTGATGTGACATTACTTTTTGCCCACGACACGAGCACGACGGCTCAACCATACCGTGTGCTCTAATAACGGTTAAGTAATATTCAACAATACTAAGGAGGCGTTTGGTATGCTAATCGAAATCACTATGAGTCTAGGTTTGATTATAAGGTAGAATATGAATAGGTATAATTGTTGGTATCATTTTCAATAATATTGTTTGTTTTGATCGTGGAATGAAGTTCCTTTTATCATTCGTCTTCAACATCTCGTGCTAAATTTTAAAACTACAGTAACTTGTTGCTTCTGACTTAATACTGACAAATTTTCATTCCTATAATAATGAACTATTGTTAACCAAACAGCTGAATCAATGATTTATTCCATTACTTGATTCTGCACCCTTTAACCAAACAAGCCTTAAGTTTTTACAGTACCATTAGTTTTGGATTTCATCCTCTCTAACTATTTTGTTTAGAGAGATGAGATGTTTTTTTAGAGAGAAGTGCAAAAATCATCCCTGTGGTATATCGAAAAATCGATTTACATCTTTCGTTAACTTTTTGGACAATAGCCATCCCTCCGTTAGTGCGCGGGGCACAATACATCTCTCATGGACTAACGGTGCAAATGTTTTCTCGTTAAAAATTAACAAAATCTAAAAGAGAGGGTATTCTTGTCTTTTTCCTTTCCCAGGGATGTATTGTGAACCTTATCATAAATAGTTTCAAACAAAAAAAATTATTTTTGAAAAAAAAAATTATTTTCAGAAAAATAAGTTTTATTTTCTCGAAAAAAAATTTATTTTCGAAAAAAAAAAGTATTTTTGAAAAAAAAAGTTTTATTTTCTAAAAAATAAGTTTTATTTTGGAAAAAAAAAAGTTTTATTTTCGAAAAAATATGTTTTATTTTCGGAAAAAAAGTTTTATTTTCGAAAAAATATGTTTTATTTTCGGGAAATAATTTTTTTTCGAAAATAAAACTTTTTTTTCGAAAATAATTTTTTTTTGAAAATAAAACTTTTTTTCGAAAATAAATTTTTTTAAGAAAATAATTTTTTTTTCGAAAATAATATTTTTTTTCGAAAATAGTTTTTTTCTTCGAAAATAATTTTTTTTTTCGAAAATAAATTTTCTTTTCGAAAATAAATTTTTTTTTTTCGAGAATAAATTTTTTTTTCGATAATAAATTTTTTTTAGAAAATAAAACTTTTTTTTCCGAAAATAATTTTTTTTTTTCAAAAATAATTTTTTTTTCGAGAAAATAAACTTATTTTTTCTGAAAATATTTTTTTTTTCAAAAATATTTTTTTTTTTGAAAATATTTATAATAAGGTTCACAATACATCCCTGGGAAAGGAAAAAGACAAGAATACCATCTCTTTTAGATTTTGTTAATTTTTAACGAGAAAACATTTGCACCGTTAGACCATGAGGGATGTATTGTGCCCCGCGCACTAACGGAGGGATGGCTGTTGTCCAAAAAATTAACGAAGGATTTAATTCGATTTTTCGACATACCACAGGGATGATTTTTGCACTTCTCTCTTTTTTTTATCTTTTATTTTGTTGAAAATGCTTTACTGTAAAAAAGAAGTGCTATAAATGGATGCTCTTTAAAATATTACTCTTTTCATTTTATAATTATAATTTATCGACAAAAAATACGTAATTTAATAAAATATAATTATTTTAGATTTTTTTCTGTTACTTTTACACAATAACAATTTATCCTTAACTAATTAATATATAATTTCTTTATTGTTTATAATAAAAATAATTTACATCTTTTATTTACTAGTTTTAATGCCCATGCACGTACGGGGTTTGAAAATAAAATGCTAAATTAAATAATAATTTCGTTATTATTATTTTATGTATATTATATATGTTTTTTCAAAACATCTAACGTTTATATGTTGATTATATTACTATTTTCTTGTGTATCGTTTAAATTAATATAAACTCATATCAATTTTCTATTTTTAGAATTTCATACTCTTTTTACTTTTGATATATTTATTTTTAAATAGTTATATTTTAATTATTAATCAAGAAACCATTTACATTAACCTTACACGTACACGATTTATAAATTTATAACTTTGTGATGCTTAATATTATTCTATAAAACAATATTAAATTTTTAATACCTAAATAGTTAAAAACTTCATGGACCCACGAGATTTACATAATTTTTTATTATGTGATAATATTACTCTTTCCGTCCCTAAATAAGTGTCCCCGTTTGACTTTTACATAATTTTTATTATGTGATAATATTAGTAATTGATATTTTGTATAAATATTTGTTGCAGAAATGATTTGACTTTTTTTAACTAAAAAGTTAGATATTCTTTTCTAGACGTTTAGTAACATATAACGACTTTGAAAAAATATATGTTGTTGTAATATGTAGAACCTCGTCTGTTTATTTTCATCTCACATCGATGTCTGAGTTCTTGCATTTATTTTGATATTTATATTTATGTTAATAATAACTAACGTATAATGTATTGTTTGACTTTCTTAAGTGTTAAAACTGAAATAAATAATAATTTATGTTTTTATTTGAATATTTATAATCATATGATTTATTGAATTTTTAATGTAAAATATATGTTGTATTTTTAAAATTTAAAGTCTAGAGGGTATAAAGTTTAAGGGGGTATTTTGTTTATTTCATAAAGTTACTAAAAATATAGAAAATTAGAAGTTTACATTTAGGTACATCTAATTTATTTAAAATTCAACTACTAATGTTTTATTAATCCTCTCCTCCTTTTTATGTTTTTATTTTCACAAATTTGACACATATATCTTTGTGTGTTTTCATCAAATTCCTCCATCAAAATTTTTACTAAATTCAATTTAATTTTGATTCTTTTCCACCAATCACATTGTTTGATTTTGCTTATGTGTTAAAATCAAGTAATTTGATTGGTTTAATTGTTTTTTATACAACCTCCACTTTTCACTAAAATTCTCTAATAATTTAATTCTTTTATTATATAAAAGATTTTTGAAAATAAATTATTTTTTTAGAACGTTTGAAGATAATAAAATGGAATATAATTTCCAGAAAAAAGTGTAAAAAGAATGAGAAAAATAAATGCTTTGTGTAGAGTGTAGACTATAAAGTTCTAGATACTATATATATCCTTTTAATCTCTATTTTTTGTTTAAATTTTGTTACTAAAAATCGTTTTCATTCTTCTCATTTATTGTTTTCTTTTTATTGGATCCCTTTCTAATAATTCATTTAATAGCAAAATTTTTATGGACGTGGACGGATTCACGTGGAGCCGGGTGCGGCACGGGTCACACTCAATTTTGAGATTATGAAATGTAATTTTTTACGAAACATATCTAAAAAAGTTTGTGTTACTCCACTTTAGCGTAATAATCTATGCAACACTTTTTAAAAAATTTGTGTAACACCCGAAAAAAATTCTAAATCCGCCCTCTTGATGATGGATTAACCAAATTATGACGTTGAAAATGAAAAAGTAAATAATGACAAGTGATTAATTTTGTTGAAATGTCTATGAAAAAGATAGTTTTTGTTTGCGTTGTAAGCAAAAGAGGACAAGATGTTAATTATCTCTCTTTCTATCGAACTTATTGATATTGATGCCTTAATATTGACAACTTTTTTTTTGATTCCCTACGTGTTTAACATGACCACTTGCACACATGGACAGAATCAGAACTAGAATAACAATACTATAAACGTAATTTTTAAAAAATTAGATTAATACAAATCGAATAAAAATCAAAATTGTTTTAATAAATTTAAAACTACGTAACAAAGTCCTAAAACTCTTCAAAACCCACTACGATTTCGTCTCTGCTTGCACATATCAATCTCATTTTGGTCCATTAAATTTACAAAACATGGATACCATTGAATCAAATATGACTTAGATGTTCTCTTTATTATAAACCAACCGATAAAAGATACACAATTAATATCATTTTCGCAATAATGGAATTGATATTTTGTATACAATATCTTAATTATTGATATAAAACAAGACATACTTTTCCAAAAGAGTCGAAAAATTATAAATAAAAAACTAGTTTCATGACCCGTCCGAATATCATCAAGTCGAAACCATAGAATCAAATAGATGGTTTAGTTAAAATGAGTAATGGACGAGAATTAAGATTCTTCAAGGGTTGGATGCATGATTAGCGATATAATCTTAGTGCATGCATCTCTACTTGTCGGAAAAATACCCTTTTCAATGTTTATGCTTTTCACTTTAGACCTAAATCCACAAAAAAGTCAATCGTCGAAAATATGTTAATCACATGTAGGGGTGTGCAAAAAAGCCAAGGAATCACAAGAATCGAAGAATCGTATCAGAACCATCCTAGAACTAAACCGTATATTAGAATTGTGGTCCGGTTTTTGGTTCCTAAAATTCGACATTTTCAGTTCTCAGGGATGATTCGGGAAAAAACCGCCCGGTTTCGATTCTTTCCCTAAAGAACCATTCTTTGGAAATATAGTGTTTTATAAGGTTTGTTTATGACATTGTAAAGAACATGTATGTTTTTAAAAAAACTAGTCGAGTACCCGCGCAATGCGAAGGCGGGTACTCGATGACTAATTTTGTGGGGAGCATATAGTTTTTATTTATACGTTTTTGATGATGAATATTTTCTTTTCATCAAATAGTACTTGTCACATTCAATATGTACACCTTAATTCCATGCTTGTTGAAGTTATACTGCTATACATATGCATTTAACATTTATAGTTAATATAGTACTCCGTATATATTACTCGTAAAAGGGTACTTGCACAATGCTCTGACAAGTATTTGTAACGAAATATGTGACGAGTAAACGTTTTTCTTTATACGTTTTTTTAAACTTGTGAATAGAGTAAGATAGGTAGCTATTTTAGAAACATAAATTTAAGATAAGCTCTAAATAAATATTATAAACAATACACTTTATACCATAACTGTGAAATTTGACTTAAAAAGTTATTGAGATATTAACACAAAAGAACAATGATCCAAATAAATGAAACACATTAAAAAAAAGCTTAACTACTCACTCTTTTTATTCATCACCCTTGTAGTCTTGATGTTGTCGCCCGTTTTATTTTTTATTTTTTGAGAAGATAGTTTCGTATGAGGCTATCTTGGCATATACATGGTTGTTGTCGATGGCAGTCACGTTTGTGAGGCTATCTCTTTGCTGTGCTGCTCGTGGATCTGAAATTTGAAAATAGAGATCGAGTGTTTTATATAGGAGAGAAAAAAATAGAGACTAAAATATATATTGCGATATGTGTATGTTACTTGCGAGTTCAGCTGTGGCCCAAATTGCATCTGTTTTAGATAACTAGCCTCATATGTCACCATTACTGGTTCAAGGGTCTCTCGATGGCCCTTTAAGAATTACGAGTGGAAGCTTAAGCTGGAGAACCGCGGGTGTTGGAGGTCGTAGTGCTTCAGGTCCATTGACTCCTGAAATGAATGTTGTTCTCGTAACTATTTTCGGGCGGCCTGGTCAACTCATTCCAGCTTTAGTCAACATGGCGGGACCGTTAATGGGTGTTCGAAGTACAACTGGAAGTATGAGAAGCAGACATATGTCTCGAGATAGCGGTGATTACCTTATTGACACTCAAAATTTTGAGATAGATGATCTGCATCCTGCTGGCGGCACCCATGGTGTCAATATTAAAGAACTTCACTCAGCTTTACAAGGACATCAGCAGCATTCATTAACCCATGCTGATATAGCATTGATTCTACTTGCGGAAATCGCTTATGAGAATGATGAAGATTTCCGGGAACATTTACCGTTGCTTTTTCATGTCACCTTTGTCTCGATGGATAGCCCAGAAGATATCGTTTTGGAACATTGCCAACATTTGCTTGTTAATTTATTGTATTCTCTTGCGGGCAAGCATTTGAAGCTTTATGATGTTGAGAATAGTGATGGCGAGAACAAACAACAGGTTGTAAGTTTAATAAAATATGTCCAGTCAAAACGTAGGAGTATGATGTGGGAAAATAAACGGGGGAGTATGCGAGTTTAAATACTATGTTCTATCGAAGTTAACCGTGTAACTTATAAATAAATGATTGGCAGTTTTATTTTCAAAAGTTTTAGCATTCAATTGGTGGTTAAAGAGTTTTTCTTATAAAAAGGATGTTACAATTTAATCAAATGTTACAAGTTTTTGAAATGATGATACTAAATCTATATTACTTTATAAAACATTTACACCCTTTCTAATAAAGGAAGTCTTAAAATATTAAGCATCAAACATTTCTTTATTAAGAATGTCAAAGTCACCAATTGACCAATTAAATTAAATTAAAATGGTAATGACAATCCAATTCAAATGTTATTAACAGTTACAAAACATTAGTCAAAGAGACCACTTGGTCAATTAAAAAGGTTATTAAGAGCCTAAAGTTAATACATACGTTTTTTTTTTCAAAAGTTATAGATTCTTAATAACTTAGAAGTTATAACAGAAAAGAAATGAAGAGCCTTAAATTATGTTACAATCTTACATGTATATATAACTTTTAACATCTAAATAGTAATAAAACCCATTTAAAACTGTAACAACCCTTTTAAAAATGATGTACTTGCGAGATATAAAACCCTACTCTCACACACATAATACACAACCCTTTCCCTTGTAATAGATCACGCCTAACACACGAGTTACCACAACATGTAACTTACAATAAGGTAATATGGACCATGATGATCAAGATCGTCCATTTATAATCCTTGTATAAAAAACCGACCCAAGGATATGGGTCTAACAAAAGACTTGATGAGGGTAAATACCGATAAAATCTTAGGGGAGAATTTCTAGCAATGCTCTTGAAAGATCTAGCTCAACAGAAAAGACATAAAATTCTTCTTGTTGAAGATCATGTTGTGAATGTGATAGTAGCGAAGCGGACGATGAAACAACTAAATCAAGAGATGGATGTTGTGAATAACGGAGGTGAAGCTCTGCGTGTTGTTCAAACTTCAACGTGGTTATTATGGTCTCATTCTTATGGCATTTTTTTTCATGGTCCTACCATTGTACCTTGTATATTAGTCCATAAAATGTTGACTTCTTTACAGTGGTGATTTAATGTTACAGGATGTATGCATGCCGGTAATGGATGGTCTTCAAGTTGCAAGGTTAATTCGGTCATATGAGCGAACCGTAATTGGGATGAAGCACATTTAGCCGGAGTAAAACTGCATTATCATCCCTCTGGCAATCAACTATTAGAGCATTCACTTAATTTTAATGTCACAAGTCGTAGCTGAGACAACAACCCCAAGCTGAGAGTCTGAGGAAATTAATTGGCCTTCATAAAATGAATAAAAACATTTGTTCTCGAGTTTGAATTCTGACTTGCTTCAAGATGCAAGTAGATTATACTATGGCAGGAAGCTTAACAGTGTGTAATCATAAATACTAACATCTTCAGCTTGCTAGGTTTTGAGATTGATTTATTGAAGCGTAGTAATAGAGATTCTTCTTTACATATATGTTGAAATTCATGTTTGGCTAGCTACTCTATTTAATTATTTTATGGTTTACGTGTGATGGCCTCTTTTTAAAAAAAGTTATTTATTATTTTTTTAAATAATTGTATATCAACGTGGTGTTTTGTTAAATCATATTAATAAATAAATGCCCTTAATTATGTTAATGAAATATTTTAATGCTAGGTTTATTATTTTTATATGAAATACTTTGTATTATTAGAATTTTTTTAACCGAATTACAATTACACGTCGTAAAATATAGTCACAGGATACCCACCGCCGCATTGCGCGGGTACCCTGCTAGTGATATTAAATGAGTGCATTTGTAAACACTCAATTCAGCAGGGGATAGGATCTTTCCAAATACAAAAATATTTTAGACTGAATTTTTAAGACTACTAAAAATAGAATATGGGATAAATACTTTATAAATTATTAGATAAGATTATAAAATAAAACCCTAGTCTTTAATCAATATGATTGTCAGGTTAATTTATGGAGGCGTTGCTTTGCACCAAAGATTGGATAATAAGGGAGATATGGAAATAAATTTGGATGAAATTGAAGATCTTTTGAATGATGACAAGGTTGTTAATAGATGGAAGAAGCTATACGAAGTTATAAAAGCAAACAAATGATGGAGCGTTAAACTTTTTTATTATTTGGATTATAAACGCGTGTTCTTAGATACTTTTTAACAATTATAAACTTAATTTTCTTTACATTTTGTGTTTTTGTTTATGTTATTTTAAACTATTGAAATTATTGGTACGGTTTTTATTGTTGAAGATATTTTTGTGTGTGTTCGTTTTGTTATAATATGTCATTTATGAAAGATTAAAAAATTAAAAAAAATGAACTTTTTATACACAATAGTTCTCGTCGGGAATTCTCGAAAATTCCCATCCCGGAACCGGAACCGTCCCAGAACCGAACCGAAAAATTAGGGACGGTTCTCGGTTCCACATTTTCCTTAATTTACGGTTCTCGGTTCTTACGGTTCGGTTCTGATTCGATCCGGTTTTAGAACCACAGACACCCCTAATCACAAGTGTTTTTTTAACATCATTGGTTGTTTACAATAAATAGTTTTCAAAACCCTTTTTATAAAATGAGACATCAACTGAAATAGATAGAAGCCAAAACTCGAATTATTGACCTTTTATCTATATCATCTCTCAAATTAACTTATATGTTTATTTGAAAATAAGTGTCGGCTAAGCTAAGTTCCTTTGGTCATCGATTTGAAATGGTGTTCACCGTCTAACGAACACCATCACACGTCAAACCTATACTTGTCAAACACCACCGCACGTCAAAGTCATTTTAAAACCTAAAAATCTTCCATTTTTAAGTTAAAATATTCTGTTTTTTATTCGGATTCTAAAATTTTGACCGCACGTGAAGGTCAATTTTTTTTTTGTTGGTTATATATTTGATTAGTGATTTTTTCTGTAACGATAACTTGATTATGTTGAAAATTAAAATTGAGTTGACGTTAACGTGAAGTTAATGATCGGTAAGGATTTCACCAAATACGCACCCTAACATGAGAAGATCTTTAGTATTTGAAACGAAAAGTACCTACGATGTTCCTATTAAAAGACGAACAACAAAACACCAATTGTTTTTTTGACACTTTATGTAATTTAGACAATGACATGAAACAAACGACAGTTTAAGAAAATGAAAAGAAAACAAAAACAAAAAACATCGTTTTTGTGTAATTTCAATTTTGAGTGTGCATTATTTTGTTCTTGCTCACTTTTTTGATGTTTTCGTGTTTACCATTTAGGTTTTTAGCCTTTTTTTTTAGTTTACCGATTTCTAATAATAATAACTGGGTATAGGTAATCATAGTGGTAGAAGAGAGACGAATAACAAGTCGCGTTACATACATTTTAATTACGAAACTAATTTTATCGAAAACCATTGTCAATCTTAGTTTTATAATATTGCTATTCAAAACCCGTTGGATTTTATTCAGAAGCTCCACCATTTTAAAAGAGCTGAGAGTCGTTGGCACGAGAAGGTGGTGCCAAAGCCGCCACGTAGGATTTTGGTACCAGAAACCCTTTAGCACCACATTTATTGGGGAGCGGTTGACACGAAAAAAAGTGGTGCCAAAGGGGTATAATGGATCCACAAAAACCCATATTATAACTAAAAAAAATAAAAAAAATAATATCAGAAATGCTTTGGCGTGAGCTGGTGCTGTTGGCGTGAGCCTCGTTGGCGCGAGGGTGGGGGTGGTGCTCCAATGGTCGGGTGGCGCCAAAGGCCTACCAGCCCTCCCACCAGCCCTTGCTCCCCTTGCTATAAGTGTAATGAAACCGAAAGTATCAAGTACAAAAAACATAAACACGTGTTGATTTCAATACATGTTTTTTTTTTTGTTTTACTACTTTGCGTGAGACGGCTTGAAAGCAACCTGACTTGTTATAAAACCTCGGTTACTTAACCCCAAAAAAAGAGAAAGTCTAGTCCCCTCGAACTCATTCAAAAACCATTGCGCAGGTTGACCTAACGGTTAAACTGTTTGAACCGTGACTTGATTGAGTGATCAAACTTCTATTTTGAACCAAAAACTTAATTAACTTATGAGGCTATGACCCGATAGTTTGACAAGACTAATTAAAAAAATCGAGTTTTAAAACATTGATTTTATATTATATATTTTTAAAAATCAATAATCTTATATTGTTTTAAGGTTTTTTATTACTCTCTTCGTCTCGAAATAATAGTATCTTTTTCCTTTTTAATCCGTTCTAATTTAATTGTGTCTTACTAAAAGTAGATATGAATGTTTGATAAAGTTTACGATATTACCTCTATTTGAAAATATTATCATAAACTTTAAAAAAGATTTAATTAATTAGCTTAAGATAAAATTGTCATTGTGATAAAACGTATGAAAAAGAAAGCTGTAATTAATATATTTTTTTAAATTATGTGTTTTTTTAGGGACAATAATTTTGAGACGAAAAAAGTAGTTCGTAAGAAAATTATGTTTTGATTAAGATACCCCAAAATTCAACCTGTTCTTCACGTGACTTTGATCAAATGAGACAAAAGAAAACAAAAAATCACAAGAAATTAAACAATTTAGTATTAAAGTACATATTGACACATCATATTATCATCCATAACACTATTTGATAATATATAAATACATTAAAATAAGATTTAAATTTGGAGTTTACATTACATTAATATTGGCTTTTTAATAATTGTAAGTAACATGGGGTCTTGCTTTAAAAACAAATTTTCTGAAACCAACCATGGTTTTAAATGGTGTATTTATTGAAAATTACACTAATAAAACTACATGCAAATACCTTGGGCCACTTCTGACCACCACCCTCACCAACCACTCCCTAATTTTTACCCAAAAAATATTAATTAAAATTCACTTAAAATAGTAAATCATAAATTGCTTTTATGATGTAGATAGATAAACCAAAATAGAATCACTAGCATATAAATGTTCTCATAATATGTAGCCAATATTTCAGTTGGATAGTTTAGTGTACAATTAGTTAAAAGATGTTATATATTATCGAAATAATAATTTTAAGACGAAGAAAATACAAAGTCATGTTAAAATTTGGTTAAGTTAGGTACTTGACCATTTTATAAAAGGTTAAACATCTAAATCTCAATAGTTACATAGTACTATATGAGGTATCCAAATTGAAACGTCGAAAATGGATAAATGGAACTCGGTTTATATAGTCAGGGAGGGTCAAGAGGCGTGCAAGTAATGTCGTCATGTTAGACATCTATTTAAAAAGGCCATAATTTTCTTAATTTTATATGTAAATATGTTATATAGGAAACACATATATAAGTAATAGTATTAAACTGTTTAAGAAATTTTTATTAAACGTTCAGTTTATTTATACATCTACATAAAATATACCAAAAACAATAGTGTTAAATTATCTTTTTAAAAAATGATTTTTGTGCTTAATAATAATGTCTACTTATTTGTCTAATGATTTGATCGGTTGGTTTGAAAAATGATTGGTGAAAAATTGAAGAGAGAAAATGTACAATACACATGTACAAGTGATTTATGCATTAGGTATTTATTTGTGTTTTATTGATCACATTATGAGGATAACATTTAGTGACACAGACGCAAAAAATTGAACAGTAAAGAGTAAAGAAAAATGACAATAGTAAAGAAAAAAACTAGAATTCGAATAAAAAATCGAATATTTTAACTTAAAAATGAAAGATTATTAGATTTTAGAATGTCAAAAGTTATATTTCAATGTGTAAATGAAGGGTAATTTACGTTTCGAATGAAAAACATTTAAAAAAACTGTCATTATAATCACGTATTTTTGATTGAACGGCCGCCCATACAATTACAATAAATATATAACTTAAACTCTATGAACCAAGCATAATAGACATTAATAATCATTAAAAATGTGATTGATACATGCATATATCAAAATTTTTACAATATTCATGTAATCTATTTAATATCTATTTATATTATGACAAATATTTATAATATTCATGTAATCTATTTAATATTTATTTATATTATGATAATTCCCATGATTTATAATTGTATTTATGTAATCTATTTAATATTTATTTATAATATGATAATTCCCATGATTTATAATTGTATTTATGTAATCTAGATAATATAATATCTTCATTTCGTTTGGCAAGATTTTCGCTTTTACAATTCAAATTTTGTAATATTTGATAATCTAATTATGTCTCACATTTCTCTCCCATTAATATCTATTGTATTTCATTTTCACTTAATTTCCAAATATTCATAAAAAAAATTTAAAAATGCAAACAAGAACGAAACCAAAAATTTTCTATTTATTTTTAATTTTTGAAAATAGCATCGTTTTTTTCTAAAAATACGTAAACATGCGGTTCATTGTAAAGAACTTTCGGGCTTCAAATACCGACATGATTTTGTTAGGGACGTTCTTTACGACATATGTAGGCGTGTCGGGATCTCCGTCAAGAAAGAGGCAACTGTGAATTTCTTGACCGATCCGTCAGATAGAAGATCCACATTGAGACCCGCTGATGTTTTGGTTTTTGGATGAGTTGGAGGTAAACATGCGTGCATTGATTTGACAAGGGTTTCTCCTCTTGTGGGGCTAGGCAGTCGAGATTTTACAGCGGGCCAGACTGTTATAAAAGCCGCCTCGTGTAAAGTGACTAAACACGAGAAATCATGTGTTGAAAATTAACACGTGTTTTTTTTTTCGCGTTTGATGCATTTGGTTTCCTTGCACCTGAGGCGGTGAAACTACTTACGAGAATACAACGTGTTATGAATAGTAATGTTTTGACTTCTAAATCCACAAACGTTGTATTTAATAGACTTGGTTTTGCTATACGAAAAGAGCTAGCGGCGCAGCTTATTGCGCGTTTGCCTTCTCTTTGTATGTAAATTATAATTATTAATAACATAAAAATACGTTAAATGCTTTGGAGTTATCAAAATATGTTTCTCCAATTTCATTTTTTATTATATAAATAACTTTTTTACCTTTACTTCATAAACAATCCAAGGTACTAATTATTATTAGTAACTATTAATAGCTAGTAAAAATAAGATAAGATTTGAGGATAAGCACAATTAATATAAAATATAAAATTACTAATTTAACCTTTACATTTTCATTATAAATACACCTCATAATATCACCATCCCCATTCATTTCTCATTATTATTATTATTATTATTATCAACTTCTCTCATACATTGGCAAAATGTCCAACGGCAACGGCGCCAAAAACTTGATAGTCAGCTTCGGCGAGATGCTGATCGACTTCGTGCCGACAGTCTCTGGCGTCTCGCTCGCTGAAGCACCCGGGTTCTTAAAAGCCCCAGGAGGTGCTCCAGCGAACGTGGCGATCGCAGTCCAGAGACTGGGCGGGAAGTCGGCATTCGTCGGGAAGCTCGGAGACGACGAGTTCGGACTCATGCTGGTGAAGATATTGAAAGAAAACGGTGTGGATGCTCGTGGGGTGTGTTTGGATAAAGGAGCAAGAACAGCGTTAGCTTTTGTTACGTTGAAAAGTGATGGTGATCGTGAGTTTATGTTTTATAGGAATCCTAGTGCTGATATGTTGCTTGAGCCTAGTGAGCTTAATCTTGATCTTATTAAATCTGTAAGTTTTTTTTTACGTTTTCGTCAGTATTTTTAAATAACCTGATCACTCTGACCCGATAGTTCGATCAGATCAATTAAAAAATCGGTTATTTTTGTCCTTAGATCATTGGTGTCATTTTAGTATAAGTTTTACGTTTAGGTGATATGATCTCGGTTTTGAACGAAAAATCTGGTTAAAATGTGACCCGATAGTTCAATCAGACCAATTAAAAAAACGGTTCTTTTTGTCCTTAGATCATTGGTGTCATTTTAGTATACTTTTACGTTTTTGTCGATATTTTAAAACACTGTGACCTGGTTAGGTGATCTGATTAAACTGTGACCCGATAGTTCAATCAGATCAATTAAAAAATCGGTTATTTTTGTTAGATCATTGGTGTCATTTTAGTATTCGTTTTACGTTTTTGTTATTACTTTAAAACCTCTGATCTTGGTCTTGAACGAAAAATCTGGTTAAACTGTGACCTGACAGGATAATTAAAAAATCAGTTTTTAAAACATTGGTATTTTAATATTTTTTATTAGATCATTGGTGTCATTTTACTATTTTGTTGAAAATGGTGGATACATCTATTTATTTATTTTGATATATTTATTTTGTATAAATATTGATTTTTTAATGGAAATTTATTATTTTTAATATATATGAAAACGTGAATGTTACTTTTCTAAAAAGAAGTCTAATTTGTTGACTTTTAAAAAGATTAGTTGAATTGTTGTTATTTGACTATATATGCAAGAAAGTGAGAATAAACTTTTAAATTAAAATATAACAACTCATGCAACCTAAATGTTTTTAATAGTAATAGTATAAAATCGGGTGCATTTTAAATTTATTTGAGAAAAATCAGATGTTTTCCTATAGATTAACACTACATCGAATGGCTTTCTTATTTAGGTTAAATAATCACTTCTTTTTTTTTATGAATATAAATTGTTATGCAAGTTAAATATTTTTTTTTAATAAATATATATATATATATATATATATATATATATATATATATATATATAATAATTTTTTGATTTAGTATTAAATTTGGTAGGTGAGTGTTATTGGATCACGAGCTTGCGTGTTAATTAGTATTAAATAATTGTGGAAAATGAGGGTGGTTTTGTTGACTTTAATGGATTAATTAGACGTCATTTTTGATTTTTTGATTTTTATTTAAAAATTAAAAAATATAAAGTTGATATTTTTTATTTGAATAAGTTGGGTGGTCTAGTCATGAAAATGGACAGGTTGATATATTTAATTGGTAGCATTTATTAATTAATTGGTAAATGTAATGCTTAGGCGATATAAACAATAATTTTATAAAAAATATAAAGATTTTTTATTTTTTTATTTAATTAATTTATTCGATTTTGGCTTCTATTTCATAAGCACCGATTTTCTGGATTATTTTTAGACTTTGTTAAGTTTATTCCGATATAATAAACTTATATAAGCCATAAGTCTCAAAATAATCCAGAAAATCGGGCCTTATGAAATATCAGGCGAAATCGAAAAGCTGATTAGCCTACATATAAGCCGAAACAAACACCCCTAGGATTCCAGATAAACGAACTAAACTTTTGCCAATGAATGACTGTGCGATATTAAGTATTTATCTGATCAGTTCCTTAATTAGACCGCTAACATAATATATGTTGACTTATATGTTGACTTATCAGCTTATTCGATTTCGGCTTATATTTCGTGCGCACAGATTTTCTGACTTTTTTTAGACTTATTAAGTTTATTACGATATAATAAACTCTTAAAAGCCATAAGTCTCACTTAAGAAATATAAGGCGAAATCAAATAAGTTCATAAGCCTACGTATAAGCCAAAACAAACACCCCTATAGGATTTCAGATAAACAACTAAATTTTTGCCAATGAATGTGTAAGGTAATATGTGTTGACACGATTTTAGAGATTGTCCGGTATATGTGTTGATCTGATCAGTTCAATAATTAGACCGCTAACGGAATGTATCTTTAGCTAGATTATTGTTTCTGAGGTAGATACGTCGTTCTCATTAAAATGGTTCCTTTTGAAATGCCTAAAACGTAAGTTAATATGTCAATCTCAACTGGATATTGGACAATGTCGTTTTACCTTTGAAATGTTACGTATGATGAAAATGACGTTATTTATGAATGTGCAGGCGAAAGTGTTCCATTATGGATCAATAAGCTTGATAGTGGAGCCGTGCAGATCAGCGCATCTTAAAGCAATGGAAGTAGCGAAGGAAGCCGGAGCGCTTTTGTCGTATGACCCTAATCTGAGGCTGCCATTGTGGCCATCTCCAGAGGAGGCCCGTGAGAAAATCATGAGCATATGGGATCAGGCTGAGGTGATCAAAGTGAGCGACAACGAGCTTGAGTTTCTCACAGGAAGCGACAAGATTGATGACGAGACTGCAATGTCTCTATGGCACCCGAACTTGAAGCTTCTGTTGGTCACCCTTGGCGACAAAGGTTGCAATTACTACACTAAGGTATGTGCCCTGTATTTGACCAAATCCTGAATTCGAAGCAATACATTTTTGGTCCATCTTTGCTGACATTTATAGATTGCACATGTGATTCAGTTGAAATTTAACATTGTCGGAAATGGACCGTGTTTATTTTTAGAAAGAAACCAGGGTCATGACGTTGGAAATTCGACTTTTTAGCTCTATGTGAACTGTTTTCAAAAAAACGCAGACTATATAAGATTTAAGCTGAGATCATAAATCATTTTTCAACTGTCGTATGCTAAACGTTCATTTGCTATATACCCTTACAAGTTACTACTAATATCATAGACGAGATTCAAATATAAAAGATTAAAATCAGCTAAAACCAGATTCGAAGATCTTATCCGTTAGTTTCTTGAATAAAAATTAAGCAACTTGCGTAATTAGTTTATTAAGATGCTCGATTAGTACACTGAAAGGGGCCACTTCCAGCTCGATTATTCCTGCTTTACATTAAACAATGAGGAATAAAACAGGCGTGTATCATGATTAAAAAAAAAACGCCTTTCGCCCTCAGTGGTGCATATTTGACTATTAAATTTCTGTGTTTTTCACGCCGAAAGTGAAACATTCACCATTTAGTATCTTTGATTAGTAATAGCATATACTGCGTACCTTATATTTTTTTTATTGAAAATCCTTATGATTGCAGGACTTTCATGGAACGGTTGGTGCATTCCCAGTGAAAGCAGTCGACACAACAGGTGCCGGTGATTCTTTTGTTGGTGCCCTCTTAACTAAGATTGTCGACGACCAATCTGTGCTACAGGTAACCTCATTTTACTCCTCTCGCAAACTTTGACCTATTAGTTATAAATGGGTCAAATTGAGCAAAAAGTTTTTCGGTTCCTACCTGAGCCGTATGGGCTGCGTTAAAACTAAATTTCATGCTGATTTTGAAATGCAGGATGAAGCGAAGTTGAAAGAGATTCTGAGATACTCGTGTGCTTGTGGAGCCATCACCACCACCAAGAAGGGAGCAATTCCAGCCCTTCCGTCAGTGGCGGAAGTCCACACCTTTCTGGACGCACAACATTAGTCCAGCGTCTCCTGTTCTTCTTTCTTTCACCGAATAATAAGATTTCTCTTGAAATGGTTTTGTTTTATTATCAGTCAAATGTTTAAAGTATAACAGAACTGGTTTTTGCATAGCATTTCGGCCAAAGATATTTAGTCATGTTGATTAGCGAAAACTGAGGTTTACTTTTTGGGGTTGTATGTTCAGATATCGTTTGATCGAAATACTCGATATCAAAATTTCTTGCCTGATTAAGTCTTGATTCAATGAAGTAAATTCATAATCGTTAGCGGGTTGGCCGACCACCTTGTTTGTTAAGATACTAGCAGGGTACACACCCGGGTCTTGCCGGATTTAACCGGATCTTAGCCAAATACAGCTGGGTCTTGGCCAGAATATCTGGGACTTTGTCGGATATGACCGCATGTGACTGCAAAAACTTTATGTATATGAAGACTAGTGAAGGCTTTTGGTCGTGCTAAACACTTAAACAATGTCGACAATGGTATGCTTGCAGATATCCCGTCTGCTGAATCGACACATCTTTACTATATACAAAATGATCTTAAGAACGATAGCGGTATTCAACAACCACATGAAAGCAAATAACAAAGATAGGATAATACATTTTATTCCCATCTATAGCGACTATAGTAGCGCTTCTTAGCCTCAGAGAACTAGAACTAAGACGAGGTTACAATGCAATTGCTTGCGGATAAGTAGCACTAACCTCCATTCGCAACGAGCCCCAAACATGCTTGCATCCTTCCCAACTAGCCTTCATGCGTGCCAGAAACGCCTCTGCCCACACTTCACTCTCACCGTCTATGCTCAGATCATAAGGCACCGAGAAACTGCTTCCAGACCAAAGTTATTGTTACGAGCAGCCAGAAGAAAATAAAAACAGATGCTTTAGCTATATGACCAGACATATTTAACTGGCGTTACATACATCGACATACGCAAAACAAGTGCTTTATTATATGGCTGTATATGAAACTAATCATGTATGATTCAGCTGCGCCCGCATTCACCCATAGAACTAGTACATAAAACATTATTGTTAACAAGTAGTTTGAATTTTTTTAATCTTCCCGGTTTCAAAATCAGGACAAAATTTGTACTTTCCTAACACGGGAGCCTGCAAACAAGAAACTATAGCAACTAAAGCTCGAGAACAATATGACACGTAGAAAAACAAGGTATCTGGTATATAGCTGAATTTGATATTCACACGGTTGACCACATTTATTTGGTGTTTCTAGCAGCTTGGCCCAGAAAGTTTTGCCTAAAAGTGCTCAAAGAGGAACTTTTATTTGTTAGGTGATGCGGTTTTCGGTCATCAGCCACTATAAAACTAAGGATGATAAAAAGATAAGGACATAAACGGATTTCGGATTTCGAATAACTTAAAAGTACTTAACATGACTATGATGCAATTAACTGCCATACCTATCCTTATCAGATACTCTCGTTTAAGTATTTAAGATAATTATCATGGCTGTTGCAGGAAGACTATCAGTTTAATGTTCTAACGATACTTTTTTCAACAACTAGTGTTTAGTGGCGAGCTTTGGCCCGTGTAATAATTACTGTCACAAGTGGGCCTCGGCTAGTCTTTAATAGCTAAGGTTGGGTATTAGGTGTCGGGAGGGGAGTAATGTGACACTCATACGTGGGTAATGTGAGACTCGTAGGTGGGACTCGATGTGTTCTGATAATTAGTGTTTGGCAGTGGGCCTCAGCCTATCCTTAATAATGAAGGTCCAGTGATTTATACCCTATTATATACTTTGAAAGTTCATTTACGACAATTATGCCTAACTAAACGCGCATTCTAGCAGACCACAACAAACACTTTTCGTATTGCTCCACATTTACATTTCAAATTCCATAGACCCAAACACCCCGTCAACCCCAATTTATGGAACATTGCCCCAATTTATGGACCATGGACTGTTTGCAGAGTTAACAACCTTAGGGGACTATCGACATCAAAGCCAAACAATCTAACAAACATTGTTGTTATGGTCTTTAGTTTAACATCTGCAAAGATATTATAAACTGATATGTCAAAGAGCACATTTGACTCCCGTAAATTAGAAAGTATACATAGAGTACACGCAAGAATAGCAAAGTGAAAGACAAGGAACCAAGATAGTTACACGAGATATAGAGCACAGGAGTTTTCGAGTCTTACCTCATTAACTCTTCTTCGGGAGGTCTTTTACTGGAGCTAGTGTTCCTACAGTTTAATATACACAAAATCGAAATAAGCATAATTTACCAACTTAGTGCTTCCTGACTTGAAAATCCATACGAAGTTGTTATACTTTTTAAGTTTTCAAATATCACTTTCTGTACTTCCCGAGTGTTTTTTATATGTTCAAGAAGTTTAAGTAGGAGCAACCACAAACCTGCAGACAAAAATGCTGTAAAGATGTAGCGACTTGGTGGAAAGATTATATACAGCGTCTTGTATATGGTCCTTGCCAAAAATGTATACGACAGGGTAACCAAGAAGCCACCTGCAGCAACACGCCCATCTTTAGTGGCTACTAGGGACATAAACTACTAAATTTACATATGCATACGAGTGTCAGGGTTCACAGATGATGCATGTGTATCAGTATGTCATAACATGTACAGAACGCATTTTTAACAGCATAGAGTGTAATCCACACTGTGTTTACTATATAAATGTTCCTGAATGCAGGAGGTAGAGAAACTGGCAAGTTAGGTACTGGGATCGGTTTGACGGGGTTAAAACTCGAAATGCATAGTGTCGGCCAGTCAGGTTGGGTTCCTAAGCACATGATAGTAGATATCTAAGGTTTTATGCTTTGAGCAACTTCCGACATGTTTGACCGTCCATTTCCCCCTTTATCACAAAAACGTCAGATTGAGTCATTCATAAGAAGCTGAAAATACCAACTTTTCTGAATATATCATAAATTGAACGACCATATAAGTCTCCTGTATTTTACGTTCATGACTCTCCAAGGCCTTAATCCAAACAAAGGAAGTATTACTATTATTAACAGGTCGAACAGTTAATCAGCATACATATCTGGACACTTACTGTGTCCATGTAACGAGGGCATTAGCAAGGAAGTGATTACCCGTTTAGAGTAGGCAGAGTGACAAGCGTATCTTGCATAAAATGACTAAGATCAATGACGTCACTAGCCTGATTAGCAGCAGGAACCTGCACATCACTTGTTGACTCACAAAATACCGACGAGAAGAGCTTCTGCAGTGCTAGAAACTGTGCTCCAACAGGACGCTTTTCAATCTCAGTTACCATCTGGACGTATAGAAAAACAGGCGTCAGAAATACAACCAGCTCAGAGATACAGTAACTAGTAAGTGTAAATGGTATATATAAACCTGTGGCGGATCATGCTCAAGGTCAACATAACGCAATTCAAATTCTTTGTTTAGAGTCGAGTTGATGAGATGAGCAATGCCTTTGAGATGTATCAAGTATATCATATCTTCGATAACCATTACCCGTAAATCCTCAAAGATGGAAGACTCCTGCTACAAGTGAGTATAGCAACAAACAATTAAAAGTCTTCATTTGAATTATCTAAAAATATATCTAACTTGACACATTTTCGAGTTCTATATAGCAGTATCTTTTACTTTTGTAACGTTTTGAATTCGGACGTCTAAGTGTATTATGTTCAGGTACAATTACCATTTCAACCTTGTTTGGTGGTAAAAATAAAGTAGAGGTAAAAACGTCACAAATACACACAAAGATCCGAATTCAAAGCAAAGACTTAGATACATAATACTCGAGTATGTGACAAGTTAGTTAGATGATCAAAACCCTGCATGTGGCTCGTCCGTGATAACTTCTTCGGATTTGCGTGAACTCGCGGACCGATCACAAAGTTGGCTCAAGTCGGGTTGTAGGCCTATTGCACCAAGTATCATAAGGTCGTTCTCGTTCAATTGCGAGATTTGGCGGTCGTTTATAAAGTCTAATTGCCCTCTCCTTTTACAAGCTAGCTTTTTGAGCAAGTTCTACACTTGGGACTTATGAACCGATTACGAGCCTAGTATGGGATGGGTTCGTATCAATAGCATTTTTTTATAGTTTTTCTTTCTTATGTTGTGCCCCTAACGCACAAGTTAAGAAAAAACCGCAAATTCAAATAATACATTATTTGATTCACATTCTAACTTTTATGTATCTCTTAAAAGTAAGATGTGATAGTTATATTCAGACTCGAAGAAAGAAAACCTAAGTTAGTGGGCTAAAGTCGGGACGTGGGCCTATCCCACAAACTAGTATTATAGGGCCCACAACCATTTTACAAGCTAGTTTTTTGAGTGAGTTGTACATTTGGACTTATAAACGGAAACAAGCCTAGAATAATAATAATAATAATAATAATAATAATAATAATAAGATTACCTCTTCACTATTCCGATTGATGGGCTGGGTCAGCGGATGAACCCGAGACAGTTTCGTGCGGTATTGTGCTATCGTTTGTCGATTCCTTTATTTCCTGATGGTTCTTTGTGCTCGGGTTGTCATGTACATCGGATGGATCTGTGGGGTGATCATGCTGTTCATTGCGCTAGTGATTTGGGGGTTAAGTTTCGGCACAATCTTGTTCGTGATGTGTTGTTTGATATTTGTTCTAAGGTTGGTGTGTCGGTGAGGAAAGAAGCCGATATGGGTTTTGTTTCTGATGGTGGGCGTGATCTTCGGCCAGCTGATTTATTACTACACAATTGGTCCCAGGGCAAAGATGCGTGTTTAGATGTTACAGGGTTTCTCCGTTTGCAGGGACGGGGTTGGATTCGTGGGTTCCTGGGAGTGCTTTGCGGTCGGCTGTTCAGAAGAAGAAGAGGAAGTATTCTTCTATTTGTGCTGAGCATGGTTACTCGTTTATTCCATTCGCCTTCTCGACCTTTGGGGAGTTTGAGGAGGAGGCGATGGATACTCTCTCGCGTCTTAAGCGGTTAGCTGGTTGTCATTCTAATGACGCGAGGAGTGGCGGTTTTTTGATGTCTAGGCTTAGTTTTTGTATTCAAAAAGGGGTGGGCGCGCAGCTTGTTTCGCGGCTCCCTTCCAATTTTGTGTGATTAATAAAATTGAGATTTACCAAAAAACAAAAAAAAAAAAAAAAAAAAAAAAAAAAAAAAAAAAAAAATAATAATAATAATAATAATAATAATACCCAGTGTTGCAAAAAAAGGTCTAAAAGGCCGATTAATCACCGCTTAATCGCTACAAAGCACTCAACCTTGCCGATTAATAAAAAGGAGAATAATGCCGGTCAACTGTGGTCAAAGGCGGTCAAAATTTCCGAAAACCTTGAAATTTTGCTGAAAATACCGAAAAATTACTGTAAACTTGTGTTTATCACTTATAATACCAAAAAATCACTTATAGTAACTATTTATATGTATGATAAGTTGTATTTTAAGAATAATATTGCCGAAAATACCTAAAACTCGTTAGAATTACCCAAAACTTGCCGGAAATACCAAAAATTTGCTAAAAATGCTAATCTGATTACAAGTTACAAGGTGGTCGACCGGTCGGGCGACTAGTAATTCACGATTTTTGCAACGTTGATAATATCTTATGTTGGGTAAAGTAAGATGTGGTAGTCATATTCAAACTAAAAGAAAGAAAACCTAAGTTAGTGGGCTAAAGTCGGTAAGTGGGGCCTATGGCACAAACTATTATTATAAGGCCCCACAACCATTTTACAAGCTAGTTTTTTTGAGTGAGTTGTACACTTGGACTTATAAAACAAAACAAGCCTAGAATAGAGTAAATTGCATAAATCGTCCTTAAAGTTTGGTCAAATTGCATGTTTCGTCCTAAACGTTACAAAAGTGCAAAGATCATCCCTGTGGAGAAACTTTAATGCAAGTATCGTCCTTATGAGGAAAATTCTTGGGACGAAACTTGCAAAATTGCTAAAACTTTTGGGACGAAACATGCAACATGGCTAATGAAAATTTGCGAAATAGTTTGATTTTAGGACGATATCAGCATTTTCAAAATATTTAGGACGAAACATGCAAAATGACCAAACTTAAAGGACGATTTATGCAATTCTCTCCCTAGAATAATAATAATACTAATAACAATAATACGTTATGTTAGGTAAAATAAGATGTGGTAGTCATATTAAAGAAAACCTAACTTAGTGGGCTAAATTCGAGGAAATGGGCCTATCGCACAAACTATTATTAAAAGGTTCACAAGTAACATCCGTGTTTGTTATAAGCTAGCTTTTTGAGTGAGTTATAAACGGAAACGAGCCTAGAATAATAATAATAATAATAATACCTTTTGTAAAATATGGAGAAAATTGGAAAGATGTTGTTGAAGCTCAGGGAGTTTACCACCGTAGTCAATCATGATAACTGGTCTCATCAAACTGCATAATCCCATTATATCTGCTTTTTTTTTTAATTTAATTAATTAATTGTATTATTTTGTATGTATATATATAAAACATATTTAAAAAAAAAAAAAAAAAAAAAAAAAACTAGTAACCTGTGTTGAGACGGCGGTTAGAAGAAGGTCTGAGACGCCATTTGGACCTTTCAACCGCTGACTGGATCAGACCTTCTTCCTCAATTAACATTTCTCAATTTGCTTTTTCATACACTTGATCATTAATAAAGACACGAAATGATACTGTACTACTTACTATATGATTGGATTGGGCCATATTTCATGCTTATAAATACCACTATCAATTTAGGCCCAATACCAAACATAAACTTCACAGAATCGATCAAAATCGAGCCGAACCCAAAACCGATAAAAACTTGTCTCAAAAACCAAATCGAATTTTATTGACAAAAGCCGAAAACCCCAACAAAACAGATACTAGTTTAGATGTATTTTTCTCGGTTTTAAACCAAAACTGTACCGAATCAAAAATTATGCTTCGGTTTAGATAAGTTTGGTTCGACTCCGCATACGAGTTTTATTTTTTTAGAACGGCATGTTAGTGACTCGGTCGTGCAGTGACATTTAAGCGGGTAGTATGCCTTTTTGAACCATCACCAATTATGTTTAAATTCTTATCTGTTTCGTCTAAAATGAAAAGCTCTTAAACCCAAGACCTCCAAGAAAACAATTCCCCTTCAAAGAAACACTTAGTTGAACCTTGCTCTTTATCATTTCTATTTGCTGAATGGATCAGACCTTCTTCCTTATTCTTTATCATTTCTATCTGCTGAATTGATTATTATTGTTTCATACACTTTATGATTAACTAGCCGGGTACCCGCGCAATACGGCGGCGGGTACCTGTGACTATATTTTGAGGCAACCGAATGAATTATGATAAAAAAATCACTGCACATTCAACACGATCGGCTAAACTATATAAACATGTGCCACACACAATTGCAGCGCAACACCGTTAAAATAACCAACAAAAACAATTTAAACATAAGCAGACTACATATGTTCTGACAAAGATGTAGATGTAGTAATTTCAGAATATAGTGGCAGCAAAGGGTTGAGTTGTATGTTCTAGGGGTTTGAAACAAAAAACGACAGTCAACATCGTCTTATGCATGCTTTAAAAAGGTTGTGCAATGGGCTTTTATAAGTTTGGTTGATATGGGCTGTTACATTATAGGAGGACGGTTACAACCATGGTTTTAAAGAAATTTAATTTTGAAGGGTTGTTATTGACCCAACATTTAAAAATAACGTATACATTTATTCCATAATAAATACTTTTAAATTATGATATATGATATTTAATTTTCTTAAATGTGTATACATAATGACTATTAAACATTGCATCATAAACTTTCTTAAAGAAGAAATGTTTTAGGCTTAAAATTTGAAAACTACTAAATTTAGAAAATAGTCTAAATGTTTTATAAGGTATTAAGATGATTACTGTAGAAAGGAACGTGGAACGTGACATGGCCAAAAGGACATGGAACGTGACGTGAACTGGACCATCTCTCAGCCCATTAGATGTTTTAAACTGGACATCATTATAGGCCCAATACCATTTTTATTACATTTATGAGTTTTACATCCTTTTATTCTACAACTTTTTTTTTAATTTTTAATTTTAAAAAGAATTTCATACAAAAAAAAATTACTATACAATCTTCTTCTTTTTTTTTCGTTCAAACAAAAAATACTACACAATTTTTTTTGGTTTTTTAAAACGTCATTAAAATCTCATCTTCGTGGTTAAACCATCCAAACAGGTGTTGGCCACCAAGGTTTCACTTGTGGTTTCTTTGGGGAAGGATTCCTGGAGGTCTTGAGTTCAAAACCTGCCAAGGGCCTTTCAGGCGAAGCGGATAAGAAGTCTAACATAACTAGGTGAAAGTTCGAAGAAGACATTCTTTCGCTTAGATGTCATTCCACGACTCGACCCACTAACCACTAACATTTGCCGTTCTAAAAAAAACAGGTAGGATTGGAACCTGAACCATTAGAATAGATTCGTAAAAGAAACCGTATAACTCACGGATTAACACTAAGGGTGTGTTTGGTAGAAAGAAAAGGAGATAGAGAAATGGAAATGCCCAACATTTCTCTTGTTTGGTATGCCAAGAAAAAAATAGGTGGAGAATTAGTTTTCCCACCCTATTCTCCCTAGTGCAATTTCATGTTGTGTTATTTCCCTCTCAAATTGAATGGAATTTGTTTTCTTTACGTATTTATCTAACAAAGAACAAATATCATTAATTTTACTAACGGATCCGGGCATATATAATGAAGTTGGACTAGTTTATATTTTTCGTAAAGTCATTTAAAAAAAAATTATGGGCCAGTCGAGTTGAGTCAAACCCGAGTTAATCAACATTTCTAAACCGTGTCTTAATCGGGTTCGGTTCGTGTTGACTTTTTTGACAACCCTAATCAAAATATTTACAAAAATTCAAAATATTAAAAAAAATCAAAATAAATATAAATTTGCGCATTTCTCAGGCTAAAGTCTCTGTTGTTACCAAACAGTAGAATCAAACAAAATTCTCTACTGAATTCTATTCTCTGAAATTCTATTCTCTGCTTCAATTCTATTCTCTAAAATTCTCTCTATCAAACGTGCCCTAAAAGAAAATTTTGAGGTTTTTGTTTCTTGCAAGCTTCAACCAAGGTAAACTCAAAGATTTATTAAAATAAACAAATTTTAATCACTCTTTTTTTATTAAAAATATAAAAATCCGTTTAAATTAAATATTTTGCAAACAGTAAGTTATCAAGCGAAAAAAATACACTATTGAAACAAAGTATTTTTTTTACTATCTTTTACAAAGGAGACACTTCGATATCTTTTACAAAAGTATCTGTAAGTATTTTTTTTTTCCAGTTACATCTGGTTAATTATATGTGATTATGTGATTTTCTCAAACGTAATTAAAAAAAATTGAAAAAAATGTAAGTGTAGGGGTAGAGCTAGAAAGTTCTGCTTGATAGGTACACTGTGATATTTTTCAAGGTTGTAAAAATTGTGAATCGCTAGTCGGCAGGTCGATCACCTGATAGCTTGTAATTATTCTAGGCGGGATAAATCGGATCGACATTTTAGCAAATTTTGAGTATTTCTAGCGAGTGTTAGGTATTTTCACAAATATTATTTTTAGAATGTAACTTATCATACCTATAAATAGTTACTATAAGTAATAAACACAAGTTTATAGTGATTTTTCAATATTTTTGGCAAAATTTGCATGATTCCGCAGGTTTGACCTTCTTTACCCTTGTTGACCACAGTTGACCATCGCTAATCGCTTTTAAATAAATCAGTAAAGTTGATGGCCCTGTAACGATTAATCGGCTTTGTAGACCTTCTTTTGCAACATTGATATTTTCTATACAACATTGATATGTTTCATTTATGTAATGATAAGCACCATTAGGATCTAAAGACCGTTAATGGATAACAAGTGCTTGGATTAACAAATGAAATTAGAATTGTGAATCGGAAGCTTTCTTGAATTATCAATGGTGAATTTGTTACAAACGGTTACACACAGTTACAAGGGAATTTAGAGAGAAAAGGGAATTATTATCAAAAGCTAACTAGAAATGAAATACAAAGATACTATTTATACAGAAGGGAAGGAAAAGGCTGTGTTGACTTTTGTATTGACCAAGCGCATATTGACTCCTATCAGTCCATCCTCCTTAAAAAGATTATTGTTCTCAAGAATCTGCAATAGCTGAACAACCTGCCTTAATGTCTCAAAACTGAATCTAAAAAAAATGATCCTCATGCCGATCTCCTAAAACTGAACCGTCACATCTAGGTAGGCAGTGGAGTTGGGAACCATATCACTCACAATATGGACAAGTAGTGGACAAACTGTTGGTGTAATTTCCTTTTCCTGTTCGGCCATGTCCATATGTCAAACTTCAAATAACCCGAACCACCTTCATTATGCGTACCCTTCCGTCCTCCATAGTAGTTCCAACCATCATCACTTGCCACTAAAACATTACTTTGATCTTCTTCGCCGTCTTTATGTCTCTTGTTATACACTTTTACCAACTTGTAAACATTAGTGTGCCCCACTCCATGACTGAAGTTTAGCGCACACTCATATGCAGCCACAACCTCAGTTAACACGCCACCCTGTGCATCCACAACCACAATTGTTGTTCCCTTTGCACCTGCATTAAGCTTCCTACCACCAATACTATAATCCACAGTACCTAGACACTTGATTTTTCCGCCCTTCTTAACCAAACTATCTTCTTTATTTTCTTGAGTCGTTTGAACAAAAGCTTCTTCCTTGGTCATTACCATGGAAATAGCATCAACAACATCCAATCTCTTTTGGACTTCTTTAACAGGTGTGACCATTTCCACTTTACAAGTACCCATAATCTTTCGAACTACCGGAGAGTTCTTAAGTTTACTAGCCATGTGAACACCAGGTCTAGTTACCGTATTTAGATCTTCTCCACCTTGAACAATAACAGCAATATGTAGTGGCGACTTCAACCACCCTACGCGTGCACCATTACCATGTGAGCTCTCATCATCAGAAACATCCATATCATCAACTCCTAATCTATTTGTATCAACCTTCACATTTTTCACTTCACTTAAATCGTCAACATTTACAACAAAAATATCATTTTCTTCTTTGTTGGCCTCCAAATCACAGTCTTCTTTTTTTACAACAGTCACAAACTCCATTTCGCCATTCTCACTTCTACTCTGCTTCCCTCTATCCTTCACAAAACCCTCCACTTGCATCTCCCTTGTACATCCCTCAAAAAACTCTTCACCTATAAACCCATTTTCCTCATAACCCACTTCATTAACACGTTCAACGACCACGTCTTCTAAAGCGTCAGATTCCTCAAGTTCTTCTTTTCTTTCCATTCTTGTATGACCATCAACAACACACGGGTTATCCTCCTTAACTGAGAAGTGCAAAATTTGTCTTGATTCAACTCCTAACTCACCTTCTTGTCGACCATCAATTATCTCACCACTATCAAGAATCATATTACCAATACTTGTTATTCCCTTATTCTCCAAAATCACAAAATCTTCTATATCCATCATGCCACCATTCCTAAACACGATCCCTATCCGCTTCTCCTTTTGATACAACTGATCATACCAATTCAGATTTCTTTTTGTCCACTCACGGTCAGTGTCAACACAATCCAACACAAGATTATCACATATGGTCTTACCTCCTTGACCCTCCGAATACCTCCACTCATTAACATTTGAAACCGAAACATTATTTTCTCCTTTCCCGTCCTCAAGAACCATGACACACTTACTGCCCTTTCTACTCATATCATCAAAATCAGCAAACAACTTCAGTTGCACATGCTCGATTCCAATCTTATCACGCCACTTAATTGTTATACCTTCACCACCATCTTGACACCATACCCTCGTATCACCTCCTTCACCACTGTTAAGCTCATACACAACCTTTCCACTGCCAGGAACCGAACTACTCAAACTTGTTCTTCCCTTAATCCGCTTAATCACATTATCCTCAATGTGAAACTTACCACAACCGACCAAACACTTATTATCATTATCAAGTTTATTTTCCTTCAATTTGGCTTCATTGTTTAAATCTTGTTTCCCATTATAACCTAATGTGATTTCTACTTTTATGTAGTTTACATCATCCATCCCACTTACCCTTTTTTCAGTTTCCTTACAATCATCATCAAGATCCAACGCGTAATCGCTATCTTTACGAGTTACACTTGAATCGTCCATAATTTCTTCACAACGCTCTACATAACCTACTGACCCTACGCTTCCCTCCTCTACTTCGTCCGAATTACTGTGGTCATCCATCTCACTCACTTTCAATCCTACTTCGCCACCTCTAATATCATCAATTAATCTATTTTCCACCTCACATGATTCCTCAAAACATTCAACAGTAACACTATCAGATAACCCCTGGACTCCAACACAATCATCACGAATTAACAACCCACTGGTATCTATTTCCTTACTTTCCACATGCTCTTCACTATTGACATCACAATATTTCAATTCCGTGTTATTTTTTACCACTTCTTTTGTACGATCGCTTTCGAAAAAATAAAACATTTTGTTGTTTGCTTCTTGTAACATCGCCGCCAAGAAAGCCATTTCAAGAGTATCAGGTTTACCCATACTAAACACTTCCCCAATTTCCGGTTTCAGCCCAAAAACGAAGAAACTAACTAGAAGCAATTCATTTAAACCCGTTTTTCTAAGCCAAGAAATGTATGCATCATTATGAGAAGTAAATGCATCATAATATGCACTAACCGATGTTTCTTGGTCAATCCTCCTTAGTACAGGCATTTCATCAACCAACTTGTAGACACCATTTCCAACGTCACCATTTCTTGTTGGAAAATCCATACTACTCTACCAGTATCACAACTTCAACAAGAATCTTGATTAAAGGATCCCAATTAGAACCAAGAATGATCGAAATGTTTGATCGGAAAAGTTCACTGGAAAGATAATGGATTCACCGGAAAACCAAGAACTTACAAAACTAGAACACGAATGATCAAAACAATGAGAACTCCAAGGAAAGTGCTCTGATACCAATTGATAAGCACCATTAGGATCTAAAGACCGTTAATGGATAACAAGTGCTTGGATTAACAAATGAAATAAGAATTGTGAATCGGAAGCTTTCTTGAATTATCAATGGTGAATTTGTTACTAACGGTTACACATAGTTACAAGGGAATTTAGAGAGAAAAGGGAATTATTATCAAAAGCTAACTAGAAATGAAATACAAAGATACTATTTATACAGAAGGGAAGGAAAAGGCTGTGTTGACTTTTGTATTGACCACGCGCATATTGACTCCTATCATGTAACAATTGACTGTTCGTAAAAATAATGTTTGATTATGATATAGGGCTAAATTCGTCACATTATTGATGTTTGCCGACGTTATAAAATAGACATATCGAGTGTCTACGTTATCATAGGGGACCAGGTATTTGACGAATCATATTCTACTTTTATTTTCATATAATAATACTCTTTCGTCTCGATAATAATTCATCCTTATATCTCAACCGTTTACAAGAGTGCCCGGTGACCGATGGCGCCGCCATACCAATGTCTGCCAATAACATGTCATCGGGTATTTTTGTTGAGTTTTATAAAGACCTATAACATGTTATCGGTATTTTATGCGAAAGAAAAGTATTAATTATCGAATTACTGAGTTATAGTTTAACCGGTTTAATTGACGGTTTAACTGGATTTTTGGTTCAACACTAAAGTCTGATCATCCGACAGAATTACGGTTTAACAGGTTCAACCAGTCATATCAACCCTGGTTTTAGAAACACGATTTTGATGCACTGACATTTCCTGTTAAAATTGCATCAAAACATGTTTAGTAAAAGACCAAGGTTGTAAAAATCCTGAATCGTTAGTCGGTCGATCGACCACTTTATAACTTATAATCGAAATAGGCAGGATCAATCGGTGAATAATCAGATCGGCTTTTTTTTTAGTAAATTTGGAGGATTTCTGGCAAGTTTTTTGTAGTTCTAACGAGTTTGAGGTATTTTGGACATTATTATTTTTAAAATCTAACTTATCATACATATATATAGTTGGTATAAATGATAAATACGAGTTTAGAGCGAGTATTTGGTAATTTAGCAAGATTTACAAGTTTCTGTCAAGTCTGACCGTCGTTGACCATAATTGACCGTCGTTAATCGCTTTTTACATAAATCGACAAAAATGATGAATTGTTTGATATTTACAGAATTACAGTAGTATTTCATGTCAGATTGAGATCCTCATAACTTTGTATGAACATGATATATACTGTTGCCTAATCAAAAAGATGATCTTCGAAAATGGGTCATTTCAAGTGAAAATTACTATGTTTTTCTTACACTCGAAATATCTCTGATGTCTGTCATGTTTGTTGCAGTTCAACAACATAGGCGGAGGCAGAAATTTTTTGTTCGAGGCGGCACATTTTGGTAATTTTTAGTTTTTTACCTGGGGACAAATTACAAAAAAAAATTGCACAAGGGGGCACTTGCCCCCAGGCCCCCTCCCTATTTCTGCCCATGTCCATTCCAGAAATATGCCAAAAGACAGATAGATGATCACATATAAGCGCAAAGAACACGTTATTTCGTTCCCGTTCACCTAGCTCTCTAAAGACTAAACATGTTTTGATGCAATTTCATGTCAGATTGAGATCCTCAGAACTTTAAATGAACCTGATATATAATGTAGCCTAATCAAAGAGATGATAAAACGAAAACGGGTCATTTCAAGTTATATGCTGATGAACTGATCTTGTTATAGTAACACCTTAAGACAATACAACCAACATTGCATTGCACTGCATTATTATCGCCGTTATACACATATAACGTACGTATAATCAAACCGTTCCATACAATATTCCTAGCGACTATGCCGGCCTCATGCTCAAACTCTTATACTAGCAAATATGTTCATATTTTCTAGCCAAAGCTAACGGGTTAACCCTCGTATACTTGGGTCCAACCAACACACGCACAAATGGAGCACATAAATAATTCTAGCATTGTATTGATATGATTAAAGCGCGATTATTAAACAACATGAGGAGAGGACCAAACGAATACTTTTCATCTGGTAGAATGTGGAGGCGGACACGGCTTCAAGATTAACCAAGATCAGGGACAGTGAAGTGCTCATCGTCATCTTCATCGTTGCACATGATTTCATATCTTGGTTTCTTGTTGTGTGGGACGTAGAACTTGTTTTGTCTGTAAGACGTCGTGTTGCTGATGGGTTGTGAAGGTGGAAGTTGAGGAACTTCAGCAGCTTCGTCACCAAATACACCGTAGTCGGTTAGCCACTCCAGCTCTCCAAATTCGAGCTGTTCTTTCTGCACACCAAAAGGTCATGTTTAGAGCGGTTTAACAGTTCAAATAAGTGTATTTAACCGACGGGTGATATATAAATACCTTGTCAGAGGATTCAAAATCTGAAAATTGCAAGAGGTCATCAACAGCCCATTGTGGCGAATTGTATCCAGATATCTGGTGCGTTGGTGTTTTCACAGGAACAACCTGTGGCACTACAGCTGCTGCCACATTGTTCTTAGTGGACGGAGGCGGTGGCTCATGTTGGTGCTTTTCGGGCTCTTGGGTGGAACTGGAGCTAAGAGCCACACGGATTCCAGTGGCTAAGAAACGCTGGTGGTTGGCAGCAAGGCTACCTGCTGAATGAATTGGTTCGTCACAGTCACGACAGAAGAGTGCTCTGTCCTCTACACAGAAGATAAACGCCGTTTTCTCCTGCAAGACCAAGTTAGCGCTCGGTTAGTTACCAAGATAAATGGATTGGTGCTTCTCGGGCTCTTGGGTCGATTACTAGTCTATTATCAGTAACGAAAGGAGATTTACTGATATATACACCGTTTCGTTTACTTTGTTTGGCATACACACATATAGTATTAGCATTCTAACGCGTAGCCAGAAGCGAATCAAACTACAGACTTCTCGACTGGATCGAGCTCGTATTTCATGACCAATCAAGCCCTAGTTCTTACATCTACTGATATCTACTAAGGAATCCAGTGAAAGGAAGCAAAATTCTTACTAAAAATCTGCATATAGAAACTCGAACTAAATTTTTTATCTATTTTCGGACGTGAACTATTAACTTGAAACAACCCGAAAAAGAAAGGTAAGACTATAATTTTGGGACGAAAAAGCGTATAAAGTAAGCTGTGAACACATAATAAATTATACTATTTTTCATTGAAACATGACCAGAAGGAAACTCGAACAAAATTTTCTATCTAATTTGACGGAATCAAAAAATAAAGGTGGACTATAATTTTACGACGGAGGTACTAACAAACAAAGCATATAAAGTAAGCTGTGAGCACATAATAAATTATATATTTTTCATTGAAACATGACCAGAATGAAACTCGAACAAAATTTTCTATCTAATTTTTGATGGAATCGAAAAGTAAAGGTGGACTATAATTTTACGACGGATGTACTAACAAACAAAGCATATAAAGTTAATAGATCTACATATAGACACTTTTTAATATGAAAAAAAAAAAAAAAAAAACTTACTGCATTAAAATAATATAAATATAAAAATAATAATATTAGTTAGGGTAAGTAAGAAGAATATTACTTGGCAAATATCACAAGGAGGGAGCTTATTGGCAAAAGACTGGTTCTGCAACAAAAGCCTTTGATGTTTGCTAGCAAGCTTATTGGCTGCATGAACTTCCATATCACATCTTGCACATAAAGCAGCTTCATCTGCACAACATATCAATGTAGCTGGAGCTTTTTCACACACATCACACTGAATTTTCATCTTCTTCAAAAACTTACTACAACAAAACCCTACTTGTTCAATAAGCTTAAGCTTAAGCTAGAAAATAATGAAAGAAAGAAAAGAGATTTTTGAGGAAAGAAAAGGTAATGTTATTTTTGGAAAGATGAGATTGGAAGATAAGGAGAAGATTTTTTGAGGAGATCAAATGATTGATGGAGGTTTAGACAACAAGGAGGTTATGTAGGTCCATTTTTAGAAAGTTTAGTGGTTAAGAATGAGTTTAGATTGTAGTGGATGTCAATTATTTTGGCTCTTTTTTTTTTTATATATATGTGGATCTAACTTTCCACAACTTGCTGCACATTTATGATCTTTGCTAGCTAGCTAGCTTGCTAGTGGGAGGTTGAATCTCACTTCAAGAGCCTCATTAATTTATGATGTGAAAATGAAAGTGTATCATCCTATAGTCAATGACTTGAAGTTCAAACATGGCCTAAACATACATAGTCATGCATTACTCGTTGATTACGCGCTGCAAAGTCATTCATCTTGCCGATTAATATAACATAGTCAAACAAATAAACAAATAGGTTAATCGTGGTCAACGACGATTAATGGTGAAACTTATCGAAAACCTTTTAATTTTACCGGAAGTAACTAAAACGTACTGTAAAGTTGTTTTGATCGCTTATAATATCTATTCAAATCTATTAAAACGTTTTTTAAAAAATTTCTTGTCATTAATATCAAAAACTATTCAAATCTATTAAAACGTTTTTTAGAAAATTTCTTGTCATTAATATCAAAAGCTCGTAGAAAATACGTAAACCTTGCCAAAAATATTCAAATATTGCCAATTATGATAATCTAATTAATCGTCGATTAATCTCATCTTGATTAATTACAAACTATAAAGTCGTCGGCCGTCCATATAACGATTCACGATTTTTGTAACATTGTGCATCATTCTAGTCAAGAAGTTGAGGGTTCAAAGATTGTTAGGTGTATGCATTTGAGGATGGTTAAGAAAGGGTTACAAACAGTCACTACAACAATTTTGGGGTTTAGGGTCGAAATTTTCGACCTTAAATACAAAGGGTTTTCGACCCTAATATTTAGGGTCGAAATATTCGACCCTAAGTGGTCGACCCTAACTTTTGGACCCTAAAAAACTAGGGTCGAAAAACCCTTTGTAATTTAGGGTCGAAAATTTGGGGCCCACCACTTTCCAAAAATCATTTTGACCAAAAATTAGGGTCGAATCACTTTTTAATTTATGGTCGAAATTTTCGACCCTAAATTATATCCACGTGTATTTTTTTATCTTTGTGAAAATTTTTTTTTTTTTTTTAATTTAATATCCACGTGTATATATTAAAAAGTTTATAAAAACGTTTTTTTTTTATTTAATAATTTAGGGTCGAAAATTTCTTTAAATTTTAGGGTCGAAATTTTCGACCCTAAACATTTTATATTATTTTTTTTCCAGAAATATTTCGTGCAGGAAGGGGTTTAGGGTCGAAATTTAGGGTCGAAATTTTCGACCCTAAAACTTAGGGTCGAAAATTTCGACCCTAACTATAATTTAGGGTCGAAATTTCGACCCTACCTATATGATTAGGGTCGAAATTTCGACCCTAAATAGTTTCTGGGAAAAAAAAAACTGCATTTTGCAGTTTTTTTCCAGATTTTTTTCCGGCATTTTTTCCGGAAAAAAATCTATATTTCAACAAATCCACAATATTACAAATCACTAAACAGTACAATACTACTAACTTACAATACGTTAAATAGCCAAAACGTTAGAATACATTTCACCAAATCCTTATTTCACAAATGTAACAAGTCTAAAATTATTACACATCACAATATATCCATGTTTCACAATTTAACAAGTCTTAAGTTATTACACAAAATAAAAAGTCTAAAACCAACAACTCCTAATCTGAATAGTCCCCGTTGGCCTGATCATTATCACCCGAATCATCCCCCTCATCAGCATCCGAGTTAATTAGCTCATTATCGGACATGTTGTTGGCATTCTCAAGATCTCGAGCCAACTCGTCGACGGTCCGAGTATCATTTTGATGAGGATTTAGGCTGACGGTATAGTTGGGACTTTCCCGAGAGTTAGAACTCGAGGGGCCAGTGGTGTTGACAACGGGTCGATTACAGTTAGTGAAACTGTTATTTTGGGTAATTGGAGGTTGGAGTGGGTTGAGTGGAGCATTATATGGAAATCCGGGAGGGGGAGGAATACCACGGAACTGGGGCATAACAGGGACCTGAGACATACCAGGGAACTGAGGCATACCAGGGATCTGAGACATGCCAGGCATAGAAGCGAATTGGGGTGGCGGTATAAAAGGGTTAGGAGGTCCGGTATACCCTCGACCCACATGTGAAGTATAATGAGAAATCAAATGACTTAGGCGGGCGTTGTTTACCTCAGCATTTTGTTGCGCCATACTAGCATACATATGGGCCAAATTAGCCCGTTGCTGCGCCTCCTCGGTTTGCTTCCTCAGCAGCTCTTTTTCTTGCTCATGAATCCTAAGTACCTCCGAGAGTTGTTCTCGAGTCACTCCCTCACTATAAGAACTACTCCCGCATCCATATGAGGTACCACCACCCGGCAACTTCCTGCCCTGCCGACGATATTTTGAGTGTTGCGGCTCGGATTTACTAGATCAATTATTTCTTGATCACTTTTGTACTGCTCAGCACCGCAAGAAATCGCTTCTTTTATGCACATCATTCTCGACTGTGAAAAAGAAAGAGAAAAAAAGAAGTTAAAAACAAATAAAAATATGTTATTAAAGCATGTATAAATTAAATTACTTACATATCTGTCTGCATTTTCCTCGGACATAGTGCCATTCTTGTTTGTGCGTGCCCTCTTCCAAGTTTGTATAAGGTCCTCGTCGGTCCCATGCTTGACTTTCTGTACAATATCAAATAAATTAATAACAAGATCTTTACCAAAAAAAATTAATAACAAAATATAAATAAACAATATAAAACTTTTAAATGATCACAAAAACTATAACGATTCTTACATATTCGTTCCTTCCTTGAGCGAATGATTTTTTCCCTTGATGTGTAGAAACTTTGTTTTTCGAGCGGTTAACTGCATTAATTTCACTTCTCCTCACTTGTTTCGGGTCGGACCAATACCGGCACAAATCACGCCACTCCCTTGCTGATCTGTTGGCCCATGTAGAACTCGATGGGGGCGGTACAAGCGCCGCTTCCTCGGCCGAATCATGGATAGAATAATAGTCATGCTTTAACAAGTTCCTATTTTTGCGCCAAAGTAGCCTCAACTTACAGTTAATTCCTGTTGTTATCCTTTCTCCCACCACATATGTTACCCCGCCATAAGTCACAGTATCATGACTATCCAACCAACCCGTCAGGTTGAAATAGGTCTACATGTAAACATATGCATTTAAATAAACAAACAATTTTCAACCAAAACAGTTAATAAGACTAGATGTAACGCAAACAATTAATACCTCAAGTGTAGGAAAGATATGGGCTTTGAGGTGCAATGGTATCTGTTCCCACTCGCAAGTAAGTGGAAGTGGTCGGACTGTTTCCCCCATCAGAGAGGTCAACATCGCAGCATTATTGCCTAACGGATGGAAGCTATTAAGATCATAAACATCAAATGAAACTGGCAAAGGTCCTCCATGCGCCCTATGCTTCCTCCTTAGGCTCGTATTAACCGTAACCATATGTGGTATCGGTTCACCTGCAAAGATTAGTTATTGAAGTTATTGATTCGTGAAAATTCAAACACACTTAATTAACAATAAGAGTTGACATAAAATAAAAATAAATCACAATTTCTTACTTTCGCAATTGCCGGGTACGGACTTTGTAGGTCGTCTAGGTGGAGTACCATCACCATCCCCACCGTGTGATCTACCACCTACACACGCCATCTGTAATATAACAAGTACATGAACACACAATTTCGTGGACCGGTTAATGCTAATACACAAATTCATAAAAATTTACACATTTAAACATATAAGAACAATTTCATTAAAAAAAATTACACATCTAAAGATTAAATCATTGTTTCATTCAAATTAGAACTTAAGATCAATTATCACAATCTGAATCATCGCTAGATAAAACTTCTTCAACAACATTATTAGGGTTCACTTCATCATCATCAGACATTTGAACATCATCATCATCAAGGGCATGTGCAACGTCATCATCTTCATTATTGATTAGATCATCATCGTCTTCATTAACCTGTGTGGCGGACACTTCTGCCGATTCGTCATTCAAACTTAAATTTGTATCCTCCAAATAAGTCAAACCAACATTCAGCGTAAAATTTGATGAACTGCTACCATGTATAACATCTTGATCGGACTCTTCAACATCGCCATGATAAACATGTTCGACCACCTTCCAACCCTTTAGTTTTCTAGCAAGGTCTTCAAGGACTCTTCAACATCGCCATGATAAACATATGAGCCAATAGGGGATCGTATTGCATGATATGAGCCAATAGGGTATCGTATTGCATGATATGAGCCAATAGGGTATCGTATTGCATGATATGAGCCAATAGGGGATCGTATTACATGATATGAGCCAATAGGGTATCGTATTACATGATATGAGCCAATAGGGTATCGTATTGCATGATATGAGCCAATAGGGGATCGTATTGCATGATATGAGCCAATAGGGTATCGTATTACATGATATGAGCCAATAGGGGATCTTATTGCATGATATGAGCCAATAGGGTATCGTATTGCATGATATGAGCCAATAGGGGATCGTATTACATGATATGAGGCAATAGGGTATCGTATTACATGATATGAGCCAATAGGGGATCGTATTGCATGATATGAGCCAATAGAGGATCGTATTACATGATATGAGGCAATAGGGTATCGTATTACATGATATGAGCCAATAGGGGATCGTATTGCATGATATGAGCCAATAGGGTATCGTATTGCATGATATGAGCCAATAGGGGATCGTATTACATGATATAAGCCAATAGGGTATCGTATTGCATGATATGAGCCAATAGGGGATCGTATTGCATGATATGAGCCAATAGGGTATCGTATTGCATGATATGAGCCAATAGGGTATCGTATTGCATGATATGAGCCAATAGGGGATCGTATTACATGATATGAGCCAATAGGGGATCGTATTACATGATATGAGTCCTTATCATCACAACCACCAGCATTGGAGGGATAACATTGGAGGGAAAACATTGGAGGGAAAACATTGGAGGGAAAACATTGGAGGGAAAACATTGGAGGGAAAACATTGGAGAGAAAACATTGGAGGGAAAATGTTAACAATTTCCCTCACTTTTTTAGCATAAAAAGAGAACCACACACACTCCTTATCATCATAACCACCAGCAGATCACACACACTTATCATCATAAACAAATTGTTATTATGTATATGTTGAAGCATGAAGCTTTTCCGTGCAGGTGTGGACATGGAGATGTAGTTCTTCGAGAATCGTGGACAACTGAAAACTTTGGTAGACTGTACTATGCTTGTCCACGTTCACGGGTTCAACCTCTAGTTTCATATGGATGCAAATTTTTTTTGTGGAAAGACGAACGCGTCCAACTACTAATCAATTCTCTTGGAGGTTCAATGAGCTTTTCTCCTCCAAGCTCTTCTTCAAGACCTTCAACGAGCTTTTCGACTCCAAGCTCTTCTCCCAGACCTTCAACGATTCCAGTTTCTTCTCCAAGCTCTTCAGCGTGTGCAAACTGTGTGCGCTTGAATGGAATGATAATGGTACTTGAGCGTATGATAGAGTTGTACCGCAACTCCGATAGGCACACATTGGATTCAGCTGCACTACTTCACGACCTTTACGATGACATGGGGAACCTTAGTTTGAACTAGTTTGTGATGTGTTTTTTTCCGTGTTTACGAGTCTAATATCGTTGTAATATCAATGTTTAATTAAGCGCGTGTTTAAGTGTCCGTGACGAATAAAATTATGTTTAAGAGTGTTTGGTTCTGTGATTAATTAGTATTCTGGCTTGAATCATTGTGAGAATTTAGTTTGTTTGAGTCACAAAGTTTAGTTTAAGTCTGTTGTGTTAGGTTTTGCAGTCAAAAGTTCAGTCAAAAGCATTTTACTTCAATCAAATTTTGCTCAAACTTATAAATAAAGGAGCCTTTTTTATTCATACAAACATACAAGTACATTTCAAACACAAAAACCATAAAAGATGCAGAAGCATCATTATACACAACAACATGTGTTAGTATGGTTCTTATTCTATATGAACAACAATTATTAATTAGATTAAAAGAGACACAGTCTTAACGAATTCCTTCATCAAACTTTGCTCAAACTCATAAATAAAGGCTCCTTCTAAGCATTTACGAATGCTTATTTATTGATCCTTCATTTTCTTAACGAATTCCTCCTTCTCAGTCATTCTTGCTGCTGTATCTTTAATTAAACCTTCCAACCGACTTGAGGTTTTCTTATCCTTCTTTTGAGTATCTTTCAATACTTTAGCGCATTTCTTTAAGATATATATATCTCCAGCACGTTCTAATTCCTGGATAAACTGTTGTCTTTCTTCAACAGCTTCATCTAAAACCTCATGTAAACGTTCAAGTTTCAGACCAAAACGTTTGTCCGCTTCGGCAGATTGTTCAAAATATGCTACCATTCGATCAGTCCAATTATCTGAACCAGCAACTTCTTTTAATTCTTCTAACCTTCCTAACCAGGCCATTATTGTTGTTTTTTTTAGTATTGGAAAACTGAGGTGAGTGATAATTGGAGGCAAACTACAAACCATTAAATAGCAAAACAACTACCCAAAATGGATGACACACATACATCTATTATCATCTTCCTGTTCACAATGGGTACATAATGAAAGCACTAAAACTAGTACCATCAATAGTGGGACTAATGAAAGCACTAAAACAATGGGTACAGTCATTTGTAGTCTAGTTGGTTTTTCATAGTGGTAACCAGCTTGATCTTTCTGGATTTGTGCTGTAATTGATAAACTTGTTATGTTCTTGTAGTTGCTAAGTTATTTGCACAGCTTTAGTTCTACTTAGACTTAATTATTTTTAGCTATTACTGCATTATCTAAATATATATACATATATTAATATTTTAAAAGCATTAACACTTAAAAAAAAAAAATTTAAAATATATTTAATAATTTAGGGTCGAAATTTCGACCCTAAATATAAACCGCGAATTTTTTAAATTTTTCGTGAAAAATTTTCGTGTGAAATTTTAAATTTTTCGTGAAAAATTTTTAAAATTTTAAATTTAGGGTCGAAAATTCGACCCTAAAGTTTTAAATATTAAAAATATTTTTTTTTTAAATTATTTTTAGTTATTATAAATATAATATATAATACATAAATTAAAATTATTTTAAATTTTATATTTAGGGTCGAAATTTCGACCCTAAAATAATAAAATTAAAATTTAATTCTTTTAAAATAGTTTTTAATTATTAAAAATAATTTATATAAAAAATAAATTAAAATTATTTAAAACTTTTAATTTAGGGTCGAAATTTCGACCCTAAATTTTTTGAGTCCCACCTGCTTTTTGACCAGCCTTTTTGGGCTCTTTTGGGTTGAAAATGTGTGGGCCCCCACCTCAATTTAGGGTCGAAAATTTCGACCCTAATTTTCGTCCGACCCTAAACAATGATTTTGTTGTAGTGAGTCTTGAGATTAACTTGTGGAAGTCGCTTACATCTGAGTCTAAAAAGCTCGTCCTCTTGAAGTAACCTGAACAAAGAAAAATTCATGAAAAAGAAAAGGAAAAGATTACAACATCAAGAAAATCTTTAAAGTTGACAAAGTTTTGACATAAAAATAGTATGAACACATAACCTACTAGGAAAGAAATGGTTCAAAGGGGAATATTTTTAAAATGCTACCCATTTTCCTAAAATGTATCAATCAAATGAAAATTTCTCAAAATGGCCTATACAACTTATGTAACTTATTCGATTTATGCGACTTTTTCAAAAATAGAAAAAAAAGTTTAAAAATTTTCCCAAAATTTTTCCATTTTTGGAAAAGTCGCATAAGACATTTTGAGAAATTCTCATTTGATTAGTGAATTTTAGAAAAATGGGTACAAGCATTTCAAGAAGTCGTTGATTTCCCACCTTGATCGACTAGTTACAAAGTACAAAGTGGTCAAGCGTCCGACTAACAATCAAGATTTTTGCAACCTTGTGTATCATCTAGTCAAGAAGTCGAGGGTTCAGAGATCTCTAGGTGTATGGATTTGTGGATGTTCAGGAAAGGGTTACAAACTGTCTCGGGATTAATCTGATTAGGTCGCTTACATCTGAGTCTAAAAGTCTCGGATTAATGAAAATGTATCACCCTATAGTCAATGACTTGAAGTTCAAACATTGCCTGCCCAAGAAGTCGAGGGTTCAAAGATAGCTAGGTGTATGCATTTGAAGATGGTCAGGAAAAGGTCGGAAACGGTCTCGAGGTTAATCTGATGAGACCGCTTACATTTGAGTTGAAAAGACTCGTCCTCCCCGAATAACCTAAAAGATTACAAGATGAAGAAAATCTTTAAAGTGACAAAGCATTGACACAAAAATAGTATGAAATCATAACCTACAAAGAAAGAAATGATTCAAAGTATTAAAAGAGGGAAAAATATGAAGTCATGCAAGATGAACAAAATCTTTAAAGTAACCTAGTTACATAATGCACATCTCATGCATGATGAACAACCTAAACTCAACCAGCTTATAAAATCACAATAAGTTCATGTATATATGTTGTTAATCCATCCTTTATTACCTCTTACAAACTAATATCACATCGTTCGTTCCGGCTTTTTCGCGATTATGGAGAAGAAGAAGAGAATCGAACAAGAAGACGGTCGATTATTGCAGCATCATTTGATTCTTTTAGTTGCTATTGTTATAGGGTTTGTTATTATGGATCCTTTTGATATGAGTCCGGTTGGTGGACATGATTTTCGACCGGTAAGAAATGATATTGCGCCTTATGATCAAGTCATGGAGAGTTGGCCGGACGATAATCTTAGTAGGCTAGGGCTTGGAAACTTAGAGTTTGTAGATCAAGTGTATGGACCCGAGTCGTTGGAGTTTGATCCTTTAGGAAATGGACCTTATAGCGGCTTAGCTGACGGACGAATTGTTAAATGGGCAGGCAAAGATCGAGGATGGGAAACATTCGCTCTTGTTTCCCAAAAATGGTATGTTCTTCTTATTAGACGATAGGTTGGAACAAGCCCGATTGTGGGCTTGTGGTCAACCTATCGTCTAATACTTCTATGTATACATGTTAGTTGTCTTAGATTTCATTTATAATCGATTTACTGAGTGAAATTGCAAGTTAGCGCGCTTGTTTAGTAACTTTTCAAATAGTTCAGAAGTCACTGAAGTATATATGTAACTTGCAATGTGAAAATTAAGGTCGGAAAAGCTATGCGCGACAGGAAAAGACTCAACAACATACAAGCAATGGAAAATGGAGGCAATATGCGGACGGCCACTTGGATTAAGGTTCGATAAGGATACTGGAAACTTGTACATTGCTGATGCGTATTACGGACTTATGGTTGTTGGTCCGGAAGGTGGCTTCGCAAGACCATTAACCACCGAGGTTGATGGGAAGCCGATACTCTTTGCAAATGACCTTGATATTCATAGCAATGGCTCCATCTTCTTTACTGATACAAGCCGAAAGTATAATAGAGTGTGAGTACTTGTATTTAACTAAAATCGAAGTTTATATACATCCTAGTAACTTGTTCATGCTGATGGTTAAGCGTGCGGTTTTATTACAGGAACCATTTCTTTATAATGTTGGAAGGCGAGGCGACCGGGAGACTCCTAAGATATGATCCTCCTACGAAGTCGACCCACGTCGTGTTAGATGGTTTGGCTTTTCCAAATGGAGTCCAATTGTCTAGAGACCAATCCTTTCTGTTATTCACAGAGACTACAAATTGCAGGTACATACGTCGTAAACTAGTTCTGTAAAAAGTGTCTACTAGTACTGTTTTAACAATTTTCTCGACGTTTTTTAGGCTAATGAAGTTATGGGTAGAGGGCGAAAGGAAGGGCAAAGTCGAGCTAGTAGCAAACTTGCCTGGATTTCCCGACAACATTAGGATAAACGACAAGGGCCAGTTTTGGGTGGCTATTGATTGCTGCAGAACGAAAGCGCAAGAAGTGTTGACAAACAATCCTTGGATGAGGAGCTTGTATTTTAGGCTACCGTTTCAAATGAGGTATTTAGCGCGGATAATGGGGATGAGAATGTACTCGGTGATATCCCTTTTCGACGAACAAGGGGAGATCTTGGATGTTCTGGACGACAAGGAGGGTGTGGTAATGAAACTAGTTAGTGAAGTTAGGGAAGCCAAAGGGATGTTGTGGATTGGGACTGTGGCTCATAATCATATCGCCACTCTACCGTACCCGTGATTAGCTAGGGTTCGACCGGTGTAATAAACCATTTAAACGATCGAGTTCAGTGATCGTTGTTTTGTATTTTTCACTTTTCTATCAATGCATTCGATTTCTTAGCTCGACGTACGTACTAGTACTACACTTGATAACTATAATTTTTGACACATTAACCGACTAATTCACGAGATTTGAAAATAATTTCTAATCTAACTCGACCAAAAACCAAATCAATCAAATAGTCACTTGTCATCACATGTAGCGACAATGTTAAGTTGGTCATGCCCAAATCAAACTCTAAATCATTTTAATTTCCATCGCAAAATTTTCGACCCATTTGATGTGTTGTCGCTAGCTATTCATCTGACCTATAATTTAAAGCCATGTTAAATTGTTAATAAAGATATACTTCTAGATGTCAATGGCAGTATGGTCAATTATATGTAGCCAATTAACCACCAAGTGTTGGCGAGTATATAGTCATGTGGTTTGGCTTGTCTATATCTGTGAGCTAGAGTCGACAAATTAATTAATGACACATGCATAGGGGTCTATTCCATCAAACAATTAAGTTAGAAAGAATTCAAAAGAAATAAATATTGACAATGTCTTTGTGAGACTTGAAGGCCAACATAATCAAAATATACATATGCAAATCACGAGTTATAAACAATGTTTTAAAAACCGGTTTTTTAATTGACTCGAATAAGTCACCGGTTCATCGGGTCATTGGTTCAACCGGTTACACCGCTTAATTAAACCGATTTACCTCAAAAGGAAGATTTTCCAGTTGTTACAGTTTCAACCTAACATTCAACCCAACTCAATATTATATACTAATAATAAAAAAAACATTCATTCATTTTAAGGGCAGTTTAGTATATGACTTTTCATGTCTTTAGGCTCATATCCTCTAAAATCCAATGTTTGGTACGAATTGAAAGAATCTTCGAACAAGTTTTTAGCCCAATATCCCACCTTTTGAAAATTCCACATTGGGTCACTGGTTTTAGTGGGGTTTACTGACAAATAAATGTAGGCCACATGTTTCTCATATTTTATTAATAAATTATTATTTTTATTTTATTTAAATTTTAAAATAGTATTAAAAAATATTATTAAAATAAATAATTTTTATTTTCTCTCTCATACATTATTTAATAAATCTCACTTCAAATCCAAATCTTACTCAATCCTAAACCCTTTACTTTATAAACCTACACCCAAAGTAAAACCCGGTTTCAAACCAAACGGACCCTTAATAAAGCATTGGTTTTGGGATGTTACTTGTTTTGAGTACATCATATTACTATTACGACTCATGTGTCATCACTATCATCCACTAACCCATGTAAAGTTCTGTCTCCCATCTTCTTTGTTTAACAAATGTAGTAAACAACAAACAAAACAAAGATCCCACAAAAATATAATCTCGTTTCATCCATCAATCATCATATCAAGTCTCAACACAGATGGATTGATCCTCATTTTTTATCCATCACTCATCATTAGTTCATCACCACACAAAAGATGAATCCTCATCATGCGAACAAATCAAGGCTGATGGGAAATAGATGATCTAACAAGTTTGATGTTTTGTTAAACAGATCGAAGATGATCATCTGTTTGCATCACCAAGTTTGATGAATGAATGGTTTAGCAAGACAGATCGAAGCAGATGGATCCTCATCATCCTCTTTTTCTTTCCTTTGATATGTCTTGAACCGGCCGGTTCCGGTTCGGCGGTTCAACCCGGATCGATTAAAACCCAGCGGTTTAATCCGGTCCGAGTTTCAGTTAAAACCCGACTCATAACGGCCCGGTCTTACTCTGGTTTCCGGTTCAACCGGTTGAACCGGCCGGGTCAAACCGGTTTTTAAAACACTGGTTATAAACATGTCGGTGGTTGTGTTTGTGAGAAAACTTATTAAAGCTTATTATAGAGGTTTAAGCTTTCAAAATAAGTTAGGTTACTTTTTACTATGTCTTGTTTGGCGTACATCCACAACTTTTAGCCGATGATGTAGAAACCCTTATATTAAGAAATCTACATGGAATCATCACCTAGTTCTTTAAGGAAAAGTCTATAAATACTCATACGACTTCATTAAGATTATATTAAGACAATATACAAGTACCCTAATGCACAAGGTACAAGATTTCAATGCATGACTTGTAAATTAGGTCAAAATAGGTATTTTCACTCTTTAGACATGTTTACCTAAACTAAACCCTTAAACCAAGTGTAAGAACTCTTTGGACACTTAAGAAACAATGTCTAGGACCTAAATTAAGTTTACATCAGTAGCTAAGAGGGGGATAAAGACATTTACTAAGATTAAACCCTAGATCATTAGAAAACCCTAATCTACAAAAGTATACTTCACATTTTCACATCAAACATTTTTTAAACTTCAAAACAAGGACCTAAATCTCTTAAATAGAATATATAAACCCTAATTAAGCATTCACTAGTCACTTTCCTAAGTCCATAATCACCAAAAACACAAATCATAAGTTACAAGCCCTAGAAATTGAATCCGGTTTTGTATTTTGGCTCCAAAACTTATTTTTAAACCTTTCCCCTCCATTCAAAATTCAAAAACCTGATATTTATGAATTTTAAGATATTTTGGGAGAGTGAAAAGTAAGTGCGTCACCTCCTTGCTTGCTACACATCACCATTCTCATCCATATGTAGCCGTGATCTATTTTGAGCCACAAGGAAGGATTAGATCAAACCTAGAGTCTAATAACTTGTGTAGACCTTTACTAGCATCCCTTAGTCAGTAATCTATCTATCTTACACGTCCTAAGCCTTAACTTGGATCCTAAGTTGCCAAACTAGTATAAATAGGGACGAATGGCCATAGGAAGAACTTGCACCCCGTTTCCTTTGTATATCCTACCCATTCTCCATTTCCAACTCTATATAAGTCTTAGGACATCCTACAAGACCAGAAACCAGGTCAAGAAGGTTGACATTGAAGCTCTTGAAGCTTTGGTAGCAAGTTGTGTTCATAAGAAGCCATAAGGAGCCATTTTGGAGCTACCTAGGTAAAATCTATGCTAACCAAACTTTGATCTTGTTATAATGCTTATCTAGAGTTTTTATAATGCCAAAATTATGTTAGAAAGATAATCTAAAAGAAACTAAGTCACTTCATCAATTTAAAAGAAAGTTATAAGTTAAAAATGTCTTAAAATCCTAATTTTGTATTTTACATAAAATAATGAGAAAAAACCAATTTCAAAAGGTATAATTAGGGAAAAATGTTTTTATTATGATTACAAATGTGTTCATAAACTTTGTTTTCAAATCCTATATCATTTGGATCATTTTTGAGCTTGTTATATGATTTTTACAAGTTCAGGGACTAAAACTATCAATTCTGAAACTATCTATCATTTTGGGCCAAAAGTTTCATTTTATGAAAGTAAAATCTATAAGAATAAATGTTTTAAAGTTTGAGACCTTAAGGTTAAATATTGAAGGTTGAAATTGTAATTTATAAAACTATATACCTTAAGGGTAAAAAGTGTAAATATACCAAACTATAACTACAAGGGCTATTTTTGCCAATATTGAAACTCAAAATGTAACAAAATATATTGTGTCATATTAGTATGGAACTTTGTACAAAGATGTTCCATCTCGATATTACGTTCTGACTGAGTGGTTGGGTTTACGATTTAAAGTGTCATCGCTCCTCAAACGTTTATACAATGGCTTCTGAGTATAATGTCCCGAACAATGATATTATTACTCCAAAATAATTGAATCAAAGAATGTGTATATAAAGAGATTGAACTCAGAGACTAACACTTGATATATATACATATTGTGTGTTAGTCCAGATTCAGTGAGAAGATTGTGGTTGGTTATAGCAGGATAATCAAAAGACCCTATAGGCTAAGGTGAGTTTATAGCCTCACTTTTAAAAGTTTATAAATGATTTGAAAACCCGTGAGGGGGATATATGCAAAACTAGAATACAAGTGTTTTTGTATGCTGCCTATATGATTATTGGCACTATGTTTACTTGTTGCCATTAAAAGTCCCTTTTTTAATCGTGAACCGCTAATCATTTAATGACCGCTAATATCGTGAATAGTACTATTGGAGACTAACATCTCCTATCTGGGCAAGTCGCACTTCCTAGCAGCTAATGGTCCATTCCTAGGCTAAACAGATATACTTTATTTTGCTAAAATTAAGGATAGTCTGGCAATCTTCCTGCTTAAGGGCAATTTGTTTGATTTTTCTAATAATGTCTAGTCGCGGGGTCATGAGCTAGTGCAATTAGAATCGATGAATTTTAAAACTGGGTGTATAACACTGTAGCCCGAGAGTCATACTTGTATTCAAATGATGTTTAAAACCTATAAATTCACTCAACATTCGTGTTGACTCTAAGCATATATCTCAGGTGATTGAAGATTGGCGTGCTGCGAAGGGTGGTGTCTTGAATAAGTTATCATTCTATCAATAAAACTAGATCTTTGGGAAACTTGTGTTTGTACAACGTATGTACAGTTGTTTATTAACTCTGATTTAAATAAATGAATGATAACATTTGTTTTATAAAAATGTCTTTTTGGCATTTTCTATTATTGTGACTATGGTACTATGAAGTAATACCCCATATTAGCTTCTGTTGCTATATGGTAAAAATGGGGGGTGTTACATTGCAGCTATACAAAGCATCTACTAAGTCGTAGATCTCCACAGCTTGCGGCTTCTCGAACATAGCCTTGAGCTCATCAAGCATCCGCTTAGGAGAAAATAGCTCATACTTCTGTTGAAGTGGAGGAGCCATTTTTCCTAGCATTAAGCAAGCCACCTCAGAGTGCTTCTTAACATTAGCAACATGTTCAAGCCTTTGTGCATCAGATGCTCCTTCAGCAAGATCCTCGGATAGGGAGTAGCCAAGATAGTACCTGCTGCTCTCAAGACAATTCATAGCGAGCGGTACCAATCATTGAAGTTTGGGCCAGTAAGTTCAGGACGTTCAAAGAAAGCTTTGAACGCGGAACTTATAGTGTTATTGGTGGGTTGAGCCATTTCTATAGAAATATTAGTATTTCCGATAACAAAATACTTTCAAGAAAATAAAATTACCCTGGTATAAAACCATATTATTTTCCTTGAATTCTAGGACTATATTGACATAAATCCATTACATCAGTTGATCTGCTAGTAATGAATGTACTCAACATAGCGACTTGTCGAACAATTCAATTGACAAACATTTTTCCATTTCTAGATATTTAAGGGATTTACATTGCCAAAAGAACGTTTTGCATTGTAAACATGTTTCATCCCTTCTGAATGCATTAAGTTTTCAGATCTCACTGAGTAACTTAATTAAGTCATATAATCTGAGTAACGTAAAACCATCATACGAATTCTCATTCTACGAAAGGTTTTCTCTCCATCACAACATCACCCAAAAATCTCATTTGATGACGTAGTAATTTCAAGTGTTCGTCAATCAGGAGCATTCGACTTAAATTTTAAGGGTATAAATTTTGATGTCACAATCAATGTATGGAGAAGCATGCATACAACTCCATAGCATCTGTTTAATAAAACATTTAGTAAAATTTTTCACGAGATTAAATTTCTTAATAAATTATGTTGCGGTATTGGTTAAACCAAATAAAGAACTTTATCCACAACTATTCACAACGTACTTTTGCTAGAACTCGGCTACGCACAAAGCAATACCCTTATTCATTGTGTTTCGGATGTGAATTTGTGATAAGTCACCCTTAAGGTATAATTAAATTAATAATCGTAGGTAATTTCAATTTGACGCACAGGCGAGCCGGGAATTTGGTCAGCGACTAATGACATAACACCTCCTTCCTTAACCGGGTACATGACCAGCGGTGCGTTATACCCACTTTATAGTTTGTCAAAAAGGGTAGGGTGTTAGATTATTATTGCGATTCACCAATCAACATAATCTTATGTAATTTAAATCTCTAACAAATCATTATTTTAATATGATTTAGTCCATATGATGTCTTTTCATAAAAAACCCTTATTTACAACAATTCAACAATTTTTAATATAAACAAGTAAAAAAACTAAATCATAAACACATAATAACAACTTATATGTGCAATAAATAAATCAAATAGCCACATGCATACGATTTATTCAATAATCATCAAATCTAGGTCTTTATATTCATATAAAAGTCTCCCCTAATTCTAGATTTATTGAATCAAATAATCACATAGCACATAAAATCATATAAACATATAATTTTACGATCCATGAAAACATGCACGTTATCATGGATTCCCCACAAATCTTAACAATTAAATCTCTACGGATCGTAACCATACATGAAATAACAATTAATCATGCAATTTGATCTAAAATTATCCCACATGTAATTTAGGGTTTCAAAACAATTCTTTTTTTTTATTAAAAATTCGGCCAAACCCTAATTTTTAAAAAACAAAACCCTAATTTTAAGAAAACCTAAAAAACATGTAGTTTTAACTCAAAACAATTATTATTTAAAAACTTTAGATTTTAGATAATTATAACATTTTAAAACGGCTCTCGATGCCACTGAAGGTTTATTAACATCATAACAGTTATATAAAACCCTAAACGAGATCAAAGCACAAATAGCGGAAGCGATTTAACAAGATCATAATAATAACACAATTATAATTAATCGAATTAGGGTTACATACCTTTACGCTAAAGCAAATCCACAAGACGAAGAACGAATCACCAATTCGGGTTTATATCGTATATCACCAAGATATAGTCTAAAGTAAGACCACGAGTTAACCGTGATTCTAGCACGTGAAAACCGAGCTACAACGCTTGTAAATAATCTACCCAACAACCCTAGAGAGGGGCTAGGACTAGATTATAAACACAATCGATCAACCAAGAAAACCAACCAAAAACCCTTCGTGAGTGTGTCTTGCGATCGACCAAAGAGGAGAGGGAGAGAGGAGATTCAAGTTATGAAGATTATGAGGGGTAAGGGGATGTATTTATAGGCCTAGAATCTATTATAGCCCAAATAAATAAAAGGCAAGTTTTGCTCCCCCCCCCCCCCCCCCCCCCTTTGGTGCCCTAACCGACCGACGAACACCCCTCTATGGGGTGTTCCGGAACCTTCCGTCTTTCTTCCTTTTTAATCCTCTTACTATATATTATTTAACACTCGTTAATACTTAACTTTTAATTAATTAACGATCGTTAAAGTTATATAGTTATTTAGCTCAGTTTAATTTAATAAATCTAATAAATATATTTATTAAATAATGTATTAAGTACAATCCCGTAATCTCGAGTTCGATCCTATCACACGACTATTAAATACAAGTCCATAAACTTTCAGTTCTTGTATAATATGTGTTAGTGCAAGAATGATGAGTTTGTAATGAAGGGAAAGATCGCCATTCGCTGCCCCTAGGAAAGCTGGTTGTGATTATCCAGCCCCCCCTAAGGATTTCTCCCTGGGACTCTTTTATTGTGAGTTTGTAATAAGTTGAATGGTCGCCATTCGCTGCGCGTAGGATAGCTGGGTGTGATTATCCAACCCCCCTTTAAGGATTTCTCATTGGGATTCTTTTAATGTGAAACATGATATGGTGAATGGTCGTCGTTCGCTGCCCTTAGGATAGCTGGGTGTGATTATCCGTCTCCCCCATAAGGATTACTCATTGGGACTCTCTTAATGGTGAAACATGATATGGTGAATGGTCGTCGTTCGCTGCCCCTAAGATAGCTGGGTGTGATTATCCAGCTCCCTCATAAAGATTTCTCCTTGGGACTCTTTTAATTTATGAATATGATTAGGGAATGGTCGCCATTTTTTTCGCTGCCCCTAGGAAGGCTGAGGGTGATTATTCGACCTCCCTAAAAGAATAAATTCTTTGGGGCTCTTTTAATTATGAGTGGACCCATAGACTGAGTGAGGTTCAGAGACTCTGGGTCGAGACATATGTGTACTTTGGTTGTTGTTTCCCATAGTACTGTCTAGAGTGTGCAGGATCATCGGGGTGCGTTATAAGCACAAATGAATCATTTCTTGATGTAGAGACAAAGTGTACAGAGGTCTTAAAAGATCTATGTGAGACACGGACTCTCTAAGGGTCGAGGCTAACCTAAACTTCACCACTCTCTCCTATAGAAGTTTGAGAGTGGTTGCTTGTGAACTTCAAAAAAATAAGAAAGAAAGGCAGATTGAATACCTTGGAGATATCAGCGGTGGAATGGTTCCCTGATGTCTCAGCTGATATAAAGACGTTAGACACATGTTGTTCATCAGCTTTGGTCTCAGCATCAATTTCATCCTGTTGAGAAACATATGAGCGTTTCTTGGCCCTCTTCTTTCTACGGACATCTTTAGAAGATTTGGGATCATGGAGATAATCATAAGTAAACATACTTAACACACTAAGTGATCATTTACTAATGATTGGAATGTAGAAAAGAGATTAGAAACAGAAAGTTGTCCAAAAAAGTTCACTAGAAAATGGAGAAATTATCCACTATTTATAGGATACAAGGTCCAACGGCTATCTGAGCGCGACTCAATAAATAGCCTGACGGTTCCTTATCAATAAAGAACCGCATGTACCTATACTGATTCACGCGCTCTACAGTCCGCTCTTTTTTTACTTCTAGTGGGGAAAATCCATTTGGTGAAAACCATATCCAAAAAGAATATCCTTTGGCAATTTGGAATATCCTTAATTCAAATTTCTATTTTCTGTTTTAATAAAATATTTTCTTAGAAATAAAGTTTATTAAAATACTTTGTCACATTTGAATAAATGTAAGTTTTAAGGTTAATCACTTTTAATGATCACTAAACATGTATAAGATACGTTTGTATAAGACTTAAATGATTATTACCTTAATGATAATGTTCGTTAAATAATTCAGCTTACGGTTATCTTTGACGATAAATATTTTTACACTTTGTTGTGATCAAAATCAAGAAAGATTAGTTATTAAAAATAATGTTTTTAGGCATCAGTTGCATTAAGAAAGAGGATGCAGAATCCAGAGGTTCGACAAATACTGAGATTACAATCAGTAAACCTGCTAAGAAACGCAACTTGGTAACTGAAACCAAAGATGTTCATGCAATAAAATACAAGATGTTGAAAGAAAAAGAGCAATGCATGGAACATTTAACGTTACTTTAGTCACACCTTCATATTCTTTCAAGAGACGACTTCAATGCACTCGTGTTTAAATCAGATTCAAAAGGGTATTCGTTCTACTATTTGGTCAAGATGTTGAGACCTTCACAAGAACGATGCTACTTAACGTGGATTACCTTCAACAACAACTTGACAACGATGAATTTCAAGAGGATGAATCCATGGAGGCCTTGTTAGCTCTCAACAATCAGTTCCAGCAATCCATTGACTCAAGTGGCTTATCAAACAACGATCGAGAGTTCACAGTTACATACTTTGTCAAATACACTCTCAAAGATCTTCAAGCGTTCAAAGAGACACTTCTTCAATACATGAATAATATAATAATTCTATTGCTTAAAAAATACGTCACAAAAGACAATTTGAAAGAAGGGTGAATAAAAGACTAATGTAGATGAAAGTGAGTAATGTCAATCATGGTAAAGCACTGGATGCTTGCTCGATTGTCATAGAAAGCAGCGGGAAAAATCAGAAAAGCAGCATACCAACAACAGCTCAGGGAATGATACAGCAGCCGATGATGCGGATATCAGACCCATACGATGATGAGCCAATGACCGAGGTACAATTAACTGCTGAATATGATGATCATCAACATACTGAGCAATCTGAACCCATTTTTGACACATATCTGTTGGAAAAGGTTGATAGTAATACCATACTTGATTCATCAGATATGAGTAATAATGGCGGAGAGACTGCTCAGGATGACGATTCAAAGATTTACGAGCTCGAAACTATTTTAGCTCAAAAGACAAAAGATTTTGAGGATGCCAAACTCGAATTTTCAAAGAAAACAGACTAATTTGAATCATATTTTGAAAAATTGAGAAAGCAAACGTGGTTCTTGAACAAAAATTTGATCACAAGATTCAAGATTCTAAAGCGAAAAAGAACATTTTATGAAACAAATTAATTTGTTAGAATCAAATTTGGCTTCTCAAAATCAAAGTCCTTTGCCTGCTTCATTAAGTGAAATTTCTGTGCAACCTATCGACATTGTAGAAAGTAATGAAGCGAATGCTAATCACGACATAACTGTATTTGACACTATGAACATCGATCTAGAACAACGTGTCACTATTTTACTTCTACGAAATGAGCAATTAAGAAAGAAAAATGAGATTGTAAAACAACATTAGAGTGATTTATATGAGTCAATCAAACGAACAAAAGATAAGACTATTGAACAAATGACTTCTTTGATTGCTAAGAGTGCTGACTTAAAAGCTTAGATTCATGAAAAGGTGTTCGTAATTACAGCATGAAAAAAGACTTCAGGAATTTAAAGGGAAATAGTGTGGATACTAAGTTTTCTAAAATGTCAGTCTTGGGGAAACCTCATTCTCAGCCTCTCAAAAACCGCTTCGGTGCTAAACAACCGAACGCGTTTAAATTTGAACGACCTCAAACGTCGAAACCAAGGTTTGCCTCCCAAGTTGACGTGAGTAACAATTTTCCAAAACTAGTCACTCTACATCCTAGACCTAACTTAGGAAAATTTGCGTCTGCAAAACCTTATCACAATAGTTCCAAGAGCATGCCTAGGCATAGTTCAAATGACACGGGTCATAAAAGCTCTTTAGAGGATTCTAAGAAAAAGACATAAGGAAGAGATACGAGCAAACCATCTAGGAATTAGCCTGCATCTAGATCCTTCTCAGATGCCAAACACTTTGTTTGTTCGAAATGTAACATATGTGTCTTTAATGCAATTCATGATGATTGTATATCGCAATTCCTGAATAAGGTGAACTCCCATGCTAGAATACCTCAAAAGATGGATCTCTAAAGGAAATAGGTTTTCTCCCAATAAGTCTTCCGATGTGCATGAGAAAACTATGTCGAATATATCTTGTCTTAGGTGGATACCCACGGGTAGAATCTTAAAAAAAATGGTCTTAGGTGGGTACCTTCAAGAAAGATATTTCCCTCAAGCATGAACAAGGTTCACTGTGAACCCTCACATGATTCGAATGTAGATATTCCTAACCTAGATGATAACTTATCCAACTGATTCACTACAGTCTGCTTTGAGACAGTTGGGTACAGATAACTTGCTAGTACAACTAGTAAACCCTGTCAAGGAGGGTTTTAATTGAATCTACCCATCACAACTATGGTACTTAATATTGTCTAATGGTGTTCACCGACCAGAGGTAAAACGGTACCGAGTTATGGCAAAATGTTCAAATCCATTTTGTCCGTGTCTATATATGTTGATGCATATCAAGAAGGTGGCGTCCCTGTGTACTAACCAAAGTTATCTCCACATGTTCATACTAAAAGTTAAAGACTTCTTCAACTCTGAAAATCAATGGATACCTCAAGCTCTAACTGGAACTAAGTATGTATGGGAGTTTGTTAGCCTTTCAAAATCAACAAAGTATGAACATGTCGATTCAGAAGTCACAAGAGCACAAGATGACGATAAACAAGATACTTAAGGATAGAATGAAGATCTCAATCACTCAAAGTCAAAAGACAAAGGCTCAAGATAAAGATCACAAAAGCATGAAGGAACAAAGCCATTACAACAAGATCAAGACCAACATACAAGACCTACGAAGGCAAAGCTCAAAGTCAAATAAAGATCATCACCTCCACAAGAATGTGTCCAGTCAATCAAGTATTTTAAGTGTTTAAAGATGACCAATACATCAGGGAAGATTGTTAGCCTTATATTTCATATAGTCAACAAGAATGGAATAAGTCATCTTAGTCGTTAAAGGTCTTGTAAAGTAATGACCGAGCTCGGACCAAAATATATCCGCTCTGGTTTTCCGATTTGTCCAGGTCCACGCAGGGGCAAAGCTAGTATAGGGACTAGTAGGTGCTTAGCCACCCCTAATCAACGTATTTCATTCATTATTTATGTGTATTACAAGTTATTTTTTTACTAGTTTCTACATTGAGCCCCCTCATCATTACGACTTTATGCCTTATGATCAACTTCCTTTAACTAAACATCTTGGCTCCGTCACACGGTCGGGTTTGCTTAGCCCCAAATTACATCATTTATTTCACATTTCACATTTTTTTTGTTTATTAAATCCTCTCACCTACAACTCTCTCACCACACATATCAATCTCACCGTAACTTACCATTTCCTCCAGCGGTCGGCTTCGGCCGGGCGTCTAGACCTATCTTTTTGTATTTTTCTCCCTTTCTTTGTAAATGTTTTGTTTCTCTACTACCTCTCGCAATAAAAGCTCTTTGCCTATATATCTACAGATCTGTCACCTCCGCGATGGCTTGTTGCTATGGATTATTCGTTTTCTCCTTAGATTTGTTCTTCTCCATGGATGGCTTGTTGTTGCTTTGGGATTCAGATTTAGATTTGTTTGGCTTAAGTTTGACCTTTTTAGGGATGTTAGGTTTTATCTTTTTTATATATATTTTCTGTACTTTGTGTACTGTTGCTCCAAGTTATACCTTCAAACGGTTTTATCCACCAAAAGCTCACATTGGTGAATCCCCTCATCCTTGTATCGTGTTGCTGTTCGGTGTCACAATCGTTATGTTGTATGTCTTGGCTTGGCCTAACTTGTTACCTCGTATATTTTGTTTGCCAAATCAGTTTTAATTTTGCACTTTTTTATTCGATGTAGCTTGATATGTTCAACTTACCTCCTTAGTGAGGAGTGATATGAAATTATTGTTAAAACAAACAGAGAGTTGAGATCCCCCTAGACACAATATATAACATAGACCAAATGAGACAATCTGGGCCACCCGTTTATTTTGCATTCAATGGTCAAGATTACACCCACTTTTACTAATTAAAAATATAAATAGAATTTTAAAAATTAATAATTCATTTTTTTCTTTAAAAAAACACACAGCTCTCTCTGAGCTCAACCACCGGCGACCACAACCACCTCCATAACCGTTTTTTCCGGCGACCTCAACCACCACAACTACCACAATCACAGATCTCGTTTTCTACGGAGATCTAAAAACCCTAATTTTTCTGGCGACCTTAACCACCACAACAACCTCCATTCCATTTTTTTCGGTGACCTCAACCTCCACAACTACCTTCAATAGCATAAATATGGCTGATGACAATGCGATTGTTGCGATTGATGACGAAGAAGATGAAAACCCTATGACTCAGAATCAAAATGAAGATTCAAATGTTGAAGCCAATATCATTCAAACTCCAGGTAAATCATATATGATTCATTCAATATACAAACAAGTGATTCATGATGAATCATATATGTTTCATTCAATATACAAACATATATGATTCTGTTAAAATAGTCACTCTTTAAAACACTGTATATGGTAAAGGAAATTAACTTCAAAAACAAGTTGGATGAATCATGTATGTTTCATCATGAAACATATATGATTCATGATGAATCATATATGATTCATCATGAAACATATATGTTTCATTCAATATACAATCAATTGATTCAAAATTAATCATATATGATTCTATGATTCTGTTAAGATAGTTATTCTTTAAAACACTGTAATTGGTAAAAACTTCAAAAACAAGTTGGATGAATCATGTATGTTTCATCATGAAACATATATGATTCATGATGAATCATATATGATTCATCATGAAACATATATGTTTCATTCAATATACAATCAATTGATTCAAAATGAATCATATATGATTCTATGATTCTGTTAAAATAGTTATTCTTTAAAACACTGTAATTGGTAAAAACTTCAAAAACAAGTTGGATGAATCATGTATGTTTCATCATAAATCATATATGTTTCATGATGAAACATATATGATTTAACATGAAACATACATGATTCACTGTAAAAATAATTTACTAAAACAAAACCTAAATGTTATTGTTTAACAGTTCCAAGGAGCACGCCAACTTTGTTCCCAGAAGGCGAGACACCTGGAGGAACGATATACTGCGAACCATATGTCGAAACGTAGTATCTACCTTTTCTGCGGCAAACTTTTGATACAATAGAGCAAGGTGTCGATTTTTATAACACTTACGCTGAAAAGGCAGGGTTTGAAGCTAAGATGACATGCCAAAAGAAAACAAAAAGTGGTTTGGTGAAATCAAAGTATGTAATGTGTAATCGAGAAGGGAATCCAAAGGAGATAAATATTAACACATTGGATCCTCAACACAATGATAAGCAAGTTAGAAATACAAGGCATCGACTAACGGGTTGCCGTGCGAGAATTAAGATTGCTTTGGATAGTCGTACCGGAAAGTATGAAGTAGTTACATTCGATCCGAGACACAACCACAGAATTATTCCGAAAGAATTTGAGCATCTTACAAAGAAACAACGAAAGATGACTCAGGCGGAAAAAATGTTTGTTATAAAAGCTTCAACAATGAAACTTGGTGGAACAAAGGCGCACCACTTGTTTTCTACGATGAAAGGGGGTTCTCAATATGTTCATGGCACGAATGACGATTTTAAGAATCATGTCAGAGACGTTAATGAGGTTATAGGAGAAAGTGATGCACATATGCTGATAGAGAAGATGGAAAATAGGAAGTTGTTTGCGCCAAACTTCACATTTCAGTATAAGGTTGAAAACGGCGTGTTAGTTGCACTTTTTTGGGCAGATGAAGTTGATAAATGCAACTACAATGAGTTTGGTGATGTAATATCATTTGACGCAACATTCAGAACGACTAAGTAAGTTGTTGAATAAAAACTTTTTCTTGTAGAATTTTGTATGGTTTACTGTGAAACATATATTTATCAATATGAAACATATATGATTCATCATGGATCATGTATGTTTCATCATGAAACATACATGATTCATGATGAATCATATATGTTTCATCATAAATCAGATATGTTTCATGCTGAAACATATATGTTTCATGATGAAACATGTATCTAATGAACCATGTATCTAATCATTCTCATCTGATTATGATTTACTTAATTTGCAGGTACGACATGGTTTTTGTTCCATTCACCGCCATAGATAATCACAGAAAGTCAGTGACAGTCGGCGCGGGATTGTTGTTATGTGAAGACACAGACGCTTATATATGGCTTTTAACTTCATTCTTGATTGCTCACCCAAAGCAACTCGATATGGTTGTAACAGATCAAGATGGGGCAATGAAGCGAGCAATTGAAGCAGTGTTTACGCAGTCTAAACATAGATTATGCATGTGGCACATCATGCAAAAAGTTCCATCAAAGGTAAATTTCATTTACCATAAGTCTGTATTTTTCTTGTAGAATTATGTATGTTTCATCATGAATCATATATGTTTCATTATGAAACATAGATGATTCATGATGAACCATGTATCTAATCATTCTCGTCTGATTATTTTTACAGATATGCAAAGGAACATATGAAGAAACAGATTTCAAAGAACGTTTCAACAAACTTGTGTGGAATATCATAGAGCCTAAGGACTTTGAAGAAAGATGGAATAACTTGATCGAAGATTTCAAATTGCAAGACCACAAGTGGATGAAAAAAATGTTTACCCTTCGAGAAATGTGGTTACCAGCATACTTTATTACCTCTCCTTTGTTTGGCTTAATGAGAACCACTTCCAGATCTGAGAGTGAAAATGCATTTTTCAAATGTTTCACGAATCATGGATCAACATTACTCAATTTCATGATGTGCTATGAAGCGGCCATGGAAAGGCAAAGACACAGGCAAGAGTTTTTAGACTTCAAAACATTTGAAGTAGGTTCAAAACCTTATACAAAGTTAGAGATGGAAATACATGCGGCTACGATATATACTAGAACAATATTTCTGCTTGTTCAAAAGGAAATAATGGAATCGGTTTGGGCTTGTCAAATAGTAGAGCTTAGAACGGAAGAGGGAGTTGAGACGGTTCATGTTAAAGACAAGAGGGCATGGGAGTACCGAACATTTTATACCGAGGAAGGCAAAGAGATGGTTATACAAGAAGAAGACAAGGTTGCTACCTACAAGGTTAGTGAGTGAAATCAGTTAAATGTTGTTGTTGTTTCCAAAATAGTATATGATTCATTCACCATGAAACATATATGTTTCATGTTGAATCATATATGTTTCTTGATGAAGCATATATGATTCATCATCAAACATGTATGATTCATCCTGAAACATATATGATTCATGATGAACATGTATGATTCATGATGAAACATAGATGATTCATCATGAATCATATATGTTTCATGGTGAATGAATCATTAACTATTGTTACTGTACCAAAATGATGTATGATTCATCATGAATCATATATGTTTCATGATGAATCATACATGTTTCTTGATGAATCATACATGTTTCATAATTATTTTGGTAAATGCCCAAATATTAATTTTGTTTTTAATGTTTCATAATCAGGTTCTGCGTCATCCAGAAGACGGTTCAGTTAATTGTACTTGTAGACATTTCACTCAGTATGGTTTTCTGTGTCGACATGTATTTTGTGTTTTGAAGAACCATGATGTTGCAAAGATTCCAGACAAATACATTCTAAGGCGTTGGAGAAGGGATCTAATACCACTTGGATTGAGAAGAAAGACAAACAGATACGGAGAAAAGAACGAAACCATTGAAAGGTTAACTAACGACGCCAACAACGTGGTCGATGAATGCTTGTTTTGGTTGAGTAAAGATGAAGCAAAGTTGGCAGAATTTGTTCAAACGTTGGAAAAAATTAAGAAGGAAATACAAGTTCAAGTTCCTAAGCCACCTTCCCAGAAAATGAGTGATGTAATCCTAGATTTATATGCAATTGGAAAGCCGACTGCTGATAAACCGATCATAGGAAATCCAGAAGGGGCTCGAAACAAAGCCGTTCTTAAAGGAGAACGTAAAGCAGCACCTAAAGGAGCACGAATAAAAAGTTCAAGAGAAATCGCTATAAAAGCTAAGAAAAAGCAAGCTAGGAAATGTTTATGTTGCAAGCAAGTGACAAATCAACATACCAAGAACACATGTCCATTAAATCCAAAGTATATTGCAAAGTTGGCGCTTATGGAAGCTGCTCAAGCAGAAGCTGGAAACGTTGATGCTACATAACAAACAACAAACACAGCTTGTTGATCATTCTATGTTTTTTCAAGTCATATTTACTTTTAATATATTTTTCAATTGATACTTTGTTTCATACTTAGTTTTATACTTGGTGGATACTTGATATTTCTATCAACTTTGTAGTATTTAGTTCAATTAATACTTGATATTTCTGCATTATCATTATAGTTTGGAAGTGTTTGGGGATGAAACATATATGATTCATGATGAATCATATATGTTTCAGCATGAATCATATATGTTTCATCATAAAACATATATGATTCATGTTGAATCATACATGTTTATTTCTGCATTATTTGGAATTGTTTGGGAATGAAACATATATGATTCATGATGAAACATATATGTTTCATCATGAATCATATATGTTTCTTCATGAATCATATATGTTTCATCAAAAATCATGTAAGTTTCATGATGAATCATACATGTTTCATGATGAAACATACATGTTTCATGATGAAACATACATGTTTCATGATGAATCATACATGATTCATGATGAAACGTACATGATTCATTCTTTGTACACAAAGTTAAACCTGGTGATTATCAAACATTTGAACACATATAAAATAACATGTAATTCATACTACATTGAACAGACTAAATTGTTTAGACTACCTTGTTCAAAATACAACGATAACTTCAAATTAGAAACATCAGGGGCCCAACAGCTAGATCTACCAAGAGAGACCCATATTAGTGTCTTTTCCTATGCTTCTACCATTCACAATCATTAGAATACCTAAATTACCATTCACAATCATTAGAATAAAGTCATTGTTCAATTCTACTCTCCTTTCTCCTCTCCTTTCTTAGCTGAAGCCTTCTCGGGATCACGCTCATTTCTATTGTTGAGCGCATGAACAATGATTGAGATTCTTTCTTCCTTGTCAACTTTTGTCTCAAAATCATAGGCTAGCTTGAACATTTTGGCTCTTTCCTTGTTGAAATTATGAAGAAGAATCTTTGTAGCTATCTTAAACCTCATACGCCTCAACAAACTTCTTTGCATAGCAGATTCTTCGCAAAGACCAACATCCTAGCTCCTCTTACTGTCCCCGGTGTAGTTCTCCAAATGGATCATAGCAAATATCCCGCAGTCTTCATGATTTTCTTTAGTACTCCATCTCAACTTTGGAACATAGCCTTTCATTTTTGAAACTTTGGAGTGACTTGGATGCTTATGCTCCTGCAAATACCTTGCAAAGTACTTTTTCTACAAAACGAGAAAGAAAAACACAAAAACAAATTAAATAAAAAAAAATCCATGTGTAGCGATATACAATCATAATCCATAATTAGATATAAACCCCCATAAAAAACTTACTAAAATATCGCAAGCTCCCTTGTATTTTGCTGAATAGGAATATCCATAAGCATTATCCAGAATCAACATTGTAGTTGGCATTTTGAGGTTGAAAACAACCACATAAAAATGATTTGAAGCACATATAGGAAAAAAAGCCAACTCAACGCGTGAGAGAGACGCAGAAGCTTCATCACCTTCAAACTGAGCCAATATTGTTTCCTTAAACAGTTTGTATGATGGATCCTCACCAAGAACTCCGCTAATCATATCTGGTGTCTGTATAAGAAAAAAAAGTCATAAGAGAAAACATGAAACTAATAGAACCACTCGAAGAATAGTCAAATGACAACTTACAATACAACCAGTCGAAAAATAGTGATATTTCGTCTCTAGAAGTTTGGTATCATGCTCAGCATTAAGAATGGCGACAAAACAGTCTATGACACTAGCATCTATCCATATACTTGGTGCCAAAGTCTCCAAATTGACACGTACGGCTGATAGAGGATATCCAGATACAGTTTGAAAAACAATTTCACTACAAAATAAGAAAATAAATGGTGTTATCCAGTAATTTACACAAAAAATTATGATGAAACATACATGATTCATCATGAATAATGTATGTTTCATGATGAAACATACATGATTCATCATGAATCATGTATGTTTCATCTTGAAACATACATGATTCATGATGAATCATGTATGTTTCATCATGGATCATGTATGTTTCATTAGGGATTATATTTATGATTCATAACAGTTAAACAAAAAAATATAGAAGGCATGACAAAGAGAGCTTACTATTTGTCGCCTTGCATAGAAAACAAGTTGTTTCCCAGGATAAACTCAACTCTGTTAATCAAAGACTCAACATTGATTCTCTTATACTGATAAACAGAAGTTATTGGAGAATCTGGTTGGACGATAGTCATTTTCTTCATATCTAGTTGAGGAGTCTGTTGTGGAGGAGTCAGTTGTCAAGGAGTCGCAGGAGGCACAACCCTAGGCAGCGGTGGAGCAGTCCCAACAGGCACAACAATAGGCACTGGAAGATCGGTAGGCCAAGCCCAATACTCCTCCTGAAACATAGATTTTTTAATTAAAACAATTCATAATAACATAAGGTAAAAAATATGAATAAATAATGAAAGGTTAAAAAGTTACTTCATGGCCAAAAGATTCAACAGTCACATCAACCACACAATCCCATACCACCATATGTTCCCTTCAAGCCACTGAGTATACGTTTCCTCAGTGAACTCTTCAACACACCCCTCCTCAGCAACAACATTTTCATCAACAACTTTATCAGGACTAACATCAGGAGGCAACTCGTCTCTCTTCTCATCCGACGGATTGTCTTTCTCCTCATCAGTAGCCGCATCAGCAGCCGGCTCATCTCTCTTCTCATCCGCCGGATTGTCTTTATCCTCATCATCTTTCTTAGGACTAACATCAGGAAAATCATCAAGATGAGGTGACTTTTCTTGCAGACACAAAGAATCTCTAAACAATCTAAGATATTTATTGTACAGATCATCAACTTCAACATCATTCGAAAACTCTTTGTTAGCCCTTTTCAATAGAGTTTCTAATTCACCCTTCTCATTCAACACTCTCGACAGCTTCACTTCAATATCTTTGCACATACTGTATAAACAAAATGTAAATATACTCAAGTTAGAATCAAATACAATTAATGGTGGTGAATCATATTTAGTATTATAATCATATATGAATCATATAATTTCAAATGAAACATATATGATTCAAGATGAATCATATATTTTTCATCTTGAATCATATATGTTTCTAGATGAAACATATATGATTCACTAAGAATCATATATGTTTCATCTTGAAACATATATGATTCAATAATTACTCATATAACATATATGATTAATACTTTTTTGTCCTTAGAAGGTACATCTGGAGCTTTCTTCTTCTTTTTAACATCAGTGGCCCCAAAGAAACCCTCTGTTTGCATTGCCTCAGACGCACTCCATACTCCATGAAGCTTCAACTTACCAAAAACTTGATCTTCAAACTCAAGTTCTTGTCGTTTATGCATGTCAATAGAACTTCAGTCCCTGATGGCTGGTCTTGATCGAACGACTGTATATCGGTCATACTTAGTAGAATCAAGATACAACAGCTGCACACAATACAAAAAAAACATATATGTTTAGTGTTACAAACATATATGAATCATATATGAATCCTATATTTTTCATCTTGAATCATATATGTTTCTATATGAAACATATATGATTCACTAAGAATCATATATGTTTCATCTAGAATCATATATGTTTCAAGATGAAACATATATGATTCTTAGTGAATCATATATGTTTCATCTAGAAACATATATGATTCAAGATGAAAAATATAGGATTCACCAAGAATGTTAAAATTAGTTAAAAATGTAGAACATAAAAGTTAATATAAAAGAGATAGGAGACTTACAATCAGAAAATACAAGGGACCTTTGTAAAAGCCATCGAGAGTGTTAGGTAATACACCTTCTTGAAGACAACAAGAGTGAATGAAACAACACCAATCCACTTTAACAATATATGTTTCTTCATAAATATGGCGAACCACATTAAGCCTTGGAACTGCTTTCATGGTGTCCGTGTCACCCATCACAGTTGCAAAAAGTGTCAGGAAGTTGAGTTTAAACATAAAGTCAATTTCCGTCGCTTCCATCAACTTCTGATTGATGTCCTTAGCCGTGATTTTTTTCGGAATCTTTGGCGCAAACTGTTGTAGCCACGACTTCACAATAATGTCCTTTGAAGATCTCTTCGGCAAATCAAACAAAGGAATTCCACCAATAGGAAGTCCTAGGATTTCATGGATCTTCTCGGGCGTGACTTGAAAGCTCCCTGTGTCAAGCTTAAACTCGTACGTAGACTTATTGAAAGCGTTCACAGCAACCCTCGTTAAACGATTTGGCAAATGATCAACCTTAAGACCCCACCAGTTAGAAAAACCAATCTCATTCAGAAACTGTTCCATGTCAACATGAGAAGCATCCTTTATGACATCCAAAAGCGACTTCGGTAAAGTCCTAGACTTGAGAGGCGGAAACTCATTCGAGTAGGCAACCTTCTTAGCCTGTTCCACACTAAGAGGTTTCTTATTCTTCACCCTCTGCTTCTTAGATGGTGGTTCATAGCAAACCATGGTGGATTCTGTCTTCCGTTTGCTCTCACCCTCTTTTTTCACAGCGCCCTCTCTCTTCACAACGCACTCTTTTTTCATAGCGCCCTCTTTCTTCACAAGCTTTTCTTTTTTCCCCGTACCAACTTTGCCAGCTACATTCCCACACGTTTCTTAGGCGCTTTCTGACTTGCCTTTTTAACTTTAACTACTCCTTCTTCAACCTCTTCGTCTGTCTCAAGCAGCTCATCATCTGTCTTAATCATCTCATCAGTTTCTTCACTCCCACTATCAGCCGCATACTCACTACCACTCTCAGCCGGCTGAGACCCATCTTCGCCACCCTTTCCCTCAGAACCGTCATTACCCTCTCCTCCATCAGATGCCTCAGCAACAGCTAACTCTGTTGATGCTAGCTTTAGGTTTCTAAGAGAATACAATGTTAACTTTTTGAGGATATTTGGGTCCGTAAGTGATTGGAGGATGTGTATGTCCTACTTTTTAGGCAACACCAGGCTCCACAACAAGTGGAGGTGGTTCAGGATTATCTGTGCTAAATTGTCTAGTTCGGACAATGGTTTTAGGGAGCAGGGATGTGTTAACAACTTTACTTTTAGGGGGCGTGGTTGCTTTGACAGGTTTGGCTTTAGGAGGCGTGGTTGCTTTGACAGGTTTAACTTTAGAAGGTGCGGTTGCTTTGACAGGTTTAGCTTTAGGAGGCGTGGTTGTTTTTGTATCTTTAGTTTTAGTAACTGCAAAAAAAAGTTACAATTATATATGTTGCTCATACAAAGATATTAACAATCATGAAACATACATGATTCACTATGAATAAAACACTTCCAGAATACAAATGGCTACATAATCTTAAAAAACAAAAGCTAAAGCTATTTCCCTTTCATGTATGTTTCACCATGAAACATATATGATTCACTATGAATCATGTATGTTTACCCATGAAACATATATGATTGATAGTGAATCATATATGTTTCATGATGAAACATATATGATTCACTATGAATCATATATGTTTCATGGGTAAACATACATGATTCGTCAGGATTCAGAATAAAAACACTTGCAGAATACAAATGGCTACCATCATAATCTTAAAAAACAAAACCTAAAGCTATTTCCCTTTCATGTATGTTTCAAGGTGAAACATATATGATTCACTATGAATCATATATGTTTCACCATGAAACATACATGATTCGTCAGATTCAAAATAAAACAATCAAATATAAGCATAATAAGTTACCAGATAAGTGTAAATAAGCATTTCCCTTTCATAAATCAAATATAAGTTACCAGATAAGTGTAATACGCATAAAACCCAGATACGTTACCAGATAAGCATAATAAGCATAAATCAAAAGCATAAAAATTAAAAAAAAGACCATTACCAGCTTCTCCAGACGGGTTAGATGATGATTTAAGCTTAGCATCGTTAGCAGCAGCATACTCATCTCGTATATCCATATAGATGTAAAAATTAGGGTTAGGGTTACGATTATATGTACATTAGATGAACAGATGGAGGTTACGGTTACGATTAGATGATTCCGAATAGATCGGATCTATAACAGAGGTGGTTGGGATGGTGGTTGGGGTGGTTGCGGTTGGGGTTGGGGTGTTAAACGAGGGAGAGGATGTGTGTATAAAAAATGGAAAGTGTGTAAAAATGGAATGTGTTAAAACAGTTTTATTATTTTTCAGTTAAATAAAATTAAAAAATCATAACCGTTGAAATGTATAAAAATAAAGGACCAGAATTATCCCAATTGGTCTATGATAAAATTGGAATATATGAGAAACTTTTTCCTTTATTTTACTTGTAAATAAAATAAACTCGAAAATAAAGTGTTTTGAAAAAACTTAAAAAAAAAAAGGTTTTATCTAAAAGTGACAAGGCAATTTCAGGTTGAAAAGATGACAAAAGGTGACGTGGAAACTCTACTCTCCAAAAACTAGAGGTGATTGGATTTTTGTTAAAGTACAACAAAACAACAACACTTGTACGAAAGAAAAAAAATGTTTAAAAAACTCATCATTTCTTTAACAAAAATCAAATCTTTATCATCTGGGTATCATCGAAATGCCACAAAACATAAAGGGTATCTTTCAAATCCAATATTAACAAGATGGTACAGTACTAGTGACAACAGTGGTCGTGAGAGTATTGAGTACGATGTTGTTATTGTTGGTGGTGGCCCTGCTGGTTTATCTGCTGCTATCAGGTTTAAGCAGCTGTGTAAGGACCATGGTGTTGACTTTTCTGTCTGTGTTGTCGAAAAGGGTGCTGAATTAGGTACTTGTGCTTTTTTTTTACGCCCGCGAAAATGTATCTGACTTGTCACTTTTTACGAGTTGGTGGTGTTTTTATCTTATATAGAGGGTGTTTGGTTAAGCTTATGAGTTTGGCTTAGGCTTATATTATATAAGCCATTATGGCTTATATATAATAAGCTTATAAGCTCATGATTATTGTTTGGTTTAGTTTATCAAATTTAGTAAGATAAAATAACAAAAAAGTACATAAATATTAAATGATATGGTTATTAAATATGGGCATAAATGTCTTTTTATATATTATTACTATATAAGCCTTAAAAGCCACACATTTTGGTCTTACCAAAACCCTATATATAAGCTTATAAACGTATTTATATAAGCTTAACCAAACACTTAGTTTCGGCTTATAAGCTTATATAAGCTAATAAGCTTATAAGCCCACTATATAAGCTAAAACAAACACCCCCATAACGTACACCTATTTTGGCGTATAAGCCCCAATTTTGTGGCTTCTCTGGAGACTTGTAATAAACTTATTTACGCCCATAAGTCTTGACATAAGCCACAAAAATTGGGGTTTATGAAATGTAAGCCGAAATCTGGTGACTTATTATGAGACTTATTGCTTATATAAGTTTATTTTATCATGATATAATAAACTTATATAAGCCCTTAAGTCTCGAATTAAGCCACAAGATTGGGGCTTATGAAATATTAGCCGAAATGGGCTTAGGTTTCATAAGCCAGAACAAACACCCCTTTATATAGGTATGTTGATTTGTCTGTCTGTGTTGTGGAAAAGGGTGATGAATTAGGTAATTATTGTGCTTTTTTAGCGTGTGCGAAAATGTATTTAACTTGTCACTTTTTGCTTTCGTCTTTTATTGTTCGGCTTTTGAGACTCATAATAAACTTATATAAGCCCATAAGTCTCTAGACAAGCCACAAAAATTGGGGTTTATGAAATATAAACCGAAATCTGTGACTTATTTTGAGACTTATGGGCTTATATACGTTTATCATCATATAATAAACTTGTATAAACCCGTAAGTCTCCAAATAAGCCACAAAATATTGAAATGGGCTTACGTTACGTAAGCCAAAACAAACACCCCCTTATGTAGGTGGCTTATTTGGTTTTGGGCTTATGGTTTATAAGCTCGCTTTTATGGCTTGGTTTGAAACTTTTCGGCTTATATAAGCTTTATATGAGTAATAAACTTATATAAAGGGGTGCTGTATTTTTTTTAGCTTATTTTTTTAGACTTGTGGGTTTGTATAAGTTTATCATATCATAATAAACTTGTATAAGCCCACAAGTCTCAAAATAAGCCGGAAATTTGGGTTTATGAAATATGAGCTGAAATTAAATAAGCTCGTAAGCCCACGTATAAGCCGAAACACAAACCCCCTAAGACGAAAAGTCTCAAAATAAGCCACAAAAAGCAAGCTTATGAAACATAAGCCCAAAACCAAATAAGCCAACTATGTAAGCCGAAACAAATAACCCCTTAAATGAAGTCTATTGTATGTATTTTATGACAAATTTACCCTTCTCGTTTATCAACACTCTAGTTAACACATAGAAATAAAATGGTAGTATATGATACACACACTAAACGAAATTTAAAAGTATGAAAGGAAAAAAGCTAGTTACATTTCGAGCCATTTGCCCCTTTTTTTACTTTATTTCTCAAATAGGGGGTGTTTGGCGAAGCAGATTATATGCTTTACCAAACACTATATTCACCTTTTACGGGTTTTTGGATATAAAGTAGAAAAGATTTGGATAGTGGTAGCTACGATTAATGAGACTTCATATCAATATCAGTAAGTTCATACTTGTAATAGTCTGTATATGTTTACAGGTGCACATATATTATCAGGAAATGTATTTGAGCCCCGTGCATTAAATGAACTTATCCCAAACTGGAAAAAGGAGGAGGTACAGTATAGTATCTTCGGTTTTTGTTCAAGTATCGAATTGCTGGAAAGTGACTATATTTCTGAATTCATAAGTATGTATTTGAATACTTATGCAGGCGCCGATAAGCGTCAGTGTTTCTTCTGATAAGTTCATGTTGCTTACGAAAAAACATGCTATCCCAATGCCTAATCCGTTTGATAATGAAGGAAACTACGTCATAAGGTAATTATGCATATGTATTGTGTAAATCATCATCTACGTCGTCCTAAACTAAATAGATTTTGCTGATATGCTAAAAATATAATTCAGTTTAAGTCAGTTTGCACGTTGGTTGGGACAGAAAGCTGAAGAATTAGGAGTTGAAGTGTACCCGGGCTTTGCTGCCAAAGAGGTATTATGCCTTACATGAATATTTGTGTTGTATATGTATGTGTACTATGTGCGTGTATGCGATAATAAGCTAGAGAAATTTACAGATATTATTTGATGAAAGTGAAAACGTTATCGGCATTGCAACTAATGACATGGGAATCGGCAAAGATGGTTCTAAGAAAGATAATTTCCAACCTGGCGTAGAATTAAAAGGTAGGATTACACTCATATGCAACTTTAGAATGTGGTAAAATACACGCAGATTTCTGTTTTCTGTGACTTATAAACTGTGTTTCATATTGGCGTAATTATCAGGGCGTATAAATCTTTTTGCTGAAGGATGTCGAGGTTCACTCTCAGAGGTTTGCAGAAAGTCCTGTTATGTTGTCTTGATTGTCTTTGAAAAATTCCTTCTGTAGTATAACGATGTTAATTTTTCTGCATGCAGAAAATAATTAAAAAGTATGATCTTAGAAAGAAAGGGCAGGGACAACACCAAACGTACGCCTTAGGAATTAAAGAGGCAAGTGAAATGTTATTCAGACGATATGCTTGTTTATAATTGTTTTTAAGCTTATATAATATTACCGATTTCTGAAAATGTTTATTGTTTAGGTTTGGGAAATTGATGCCAGCAAGCATAAACCCGGTGCTGTGGTTCATACTTTAGGTTGGCCGTTGGATCACAAAACTTACGGGGGGTCGTTCCTATACCATATGCAAGATAGACAGGTTTCTATTGGATTAGTGTGTGCGTTGAATTACCACAACCCTTACTTCAGTCCTTACGAAGAATTTCAGGTAAGTAAAATTTGTTAACGTTTGAGGTATATTTCACTATTTTCGATTATTTTGTGACACTTTTGTCCGTCCTGCAGAAACTCAAAAACCATCCTTCTATCAGGCCTCTTCTTGAAAATGGGACGGTTCTCCAGTATGGTGCCAGGACTTTGAATGAAGGCGGTTTTCAGGTGCATCTCAGTTTTACATTGCATTGATCTAGAAGGCGGTTTATTCTATACTTACATGTTAAAAGCGAATACGAAAATAATGCTAGATAATTTCCAGTCTATTCCGTATCCGGTGTTCCCTGGGGGAGCAATTGTTGGCTGTGCAGCTGGCTTCCTAAATGTTCCTAAAATAAAGGGTACACATACCGCCATGAAATCAGGTAAATTTAGCTTCACAAGCTTATATTTAAGTACTTAGTATATTGAACATAGTAATTTATAAAATATTAAATTTTCTACTAAAGAGTTAATTTTATTCTGTTACAGGAATGCTAGCAGCGGAATCTGCTTTTGGAGTACTTCACGAGGGCTCAAATATGAAAACCTATTGGGATAGCTTGAAAAATTCATGGATATGGGAAGAACTTCGGCGTGCACGAAATTATCGCCCAGTTAAGTACCGTTTATTTTTTCTCAAATGTGAAAAGACTCAGAAGAGTGTTGGTGGGTCAACCCAATCCCACTTTTAACTTGTTTTGACCCATATTCAAAAATCCCCTTTTTGGCAGGCATTTGAGTATGGGCTTCTTCCTGGCATGGCTATAAGTGGTCTCGAACAGTAAGATTTCATTCTTCTTTTCCCTACATAAATGCAGCTTGTGATGAAACTTCACTCGGCTATTATCATTTTGGCAGCTATTTATTCAAGGGAAGAGTCCCATATACCCTTAAGCACGGGAAACCAGATCACGAGGCAACACATGTAAGTAATGCTTGCTCTTTGTTCTATTTTCGAGTAAAAACTTCACACCGGCATGTATAATATAACGTGAATGTATTTACACAGGAAGCAAGTGTAAGCTCCCCAATTGAATACCCAAAGCCAGACGGGATTGTTAGTTTTGATATACCGACCTCCCTGTACAGGTAGCAATCGTACTCTGTATGTTATAAGGTATATTACTTCTTAATGTCAACAAGTTACGTATTATGTTTCTTGCAAAAACTTGTCTTGTTTTGTTGGATAGGAGCAACACGAATCACGATCATGACCAACCAGCTCACCTTCGCTTGAGAGACCCACAGATTCCCGAACTTGTAAATTTGCCTAAATATGGTGGTCCAGAATCACGATTTTGCCCCGCACGTGTATACGAGTAAGACACTTATCATTCGTGAACGTTCATTGACTTGATTTTGTTTCTTATATAAAACTCATTTATACATTCAGGTTCATCCCAGATGACAATGGTCAACCGAAGCTGCAGATTAATGCTCAAAATTGCTTGCACTGCAAGGTGACCTTCCTTCCTACGTGTAATATGGTTCGATTTCGAGTGATATAATGTATACGAACTTACAGAAGATGATTACTGATTTGTGTTTCTGTGCAGGCTTGTGATATCAAAGACCCAAAACAAAACATCGAATGGACGGTACCTGAAGGTGGTGGCGGGCCCGGTTACTCAATGATGTAAACCAGTTCTAGGCGATAAAAGTGGAAGCTTCATTCTGAGGATAATGAAGATAGCATAACAAGTGGCATTTCATATACATCTGATCCTAGGAACCGTTAGTACCCGTTAGACCAAAGATTCTGTTCGGAAAGATTATGAATAACGTGTTGGACAAATCATGTATTATGGTCAAAAAATAGTTAAAAGTTAATAAAAAACCAACATAGTTGTTTAAAAAACCTCTTTGATTTGTACATTTAGATTATCACTGTTTTAACACGTTTACTATATATCAACTGCTATACAACGATATTTCACCCAGACGTTGAATATGTACTCATTTTCGGGAAGGTACTATCAGATACTTGCCCTATTGATGAACCTAAGTTTCTAACCATGATTTTGGTGGTGTTGCTGATTGAATTGGTGGCGTTGTTGCTGCTGAAATTGTTGGAGTTGTGGTTGTTGAAATGGAGGATGATGATGTTGCTGGTTCCGTGACTGAACCTGGAGTTGCTGAATCTGCTGAGGCGTTAGCATTGTTTGCGCAGCTTGGTTGTTGGGATGAAACTGGTGGCTTGGCCCAAATGATGGACGGAATTCGACGATTGGTACACCGTTTGTGAGGTTTTGACCTGTAGCTACTTTTAGATGCTGTATCTCCTTCCTTAGTGCTTCGTTTAAAGCTATGCACAACACACAAAATGGAGATGTGTCAGTTCAGTAAGTTCTTAAGAGACGACAATTATTACCATTTACATAAGAATGGTTGGATTCAGGCTATGTTTTTATCTCGACTGGTCAAACCCGTAAAGTTTTTTATTGATAATATGGAAATGGGTCAAACGAATCTGGTTAGCCGAAAAGTGTATGACACACAGAAAAGTGTATTTTCCAGCCCACTTTGAGCCGTCACCTAGCCAACGCGTGCCATTTTGACCCGTTACCCAGCCTAATTCGGACCATTTTGAGCTGTCACCTAAACCAGCCCATTTTGACCCGTTACCCAATCTGATTCAACCCTCATAACACCCATCCCCCTTAAATTTCTTGCAGATATTAACAAGAAAATGTCTGCAAATAATATGATCACTTTGTTTGTAGCAAATCCATGTTTTGTCATACATTTCCGTTTATAATGTCTTCAAATGCGTTTCGTGTTGCAATATACTATAGAACGTTGAGCCTAAAACCATCACTTAAGAGCTATAATGGTAGGCCCTCGTTCTTACTATATTTCCAACAGAAGGTTGGCTCAAGGTCCGTTAAGAAACCATAATAGAGAGGGCAGTAATTCATCGGTTTAGTAAACAACTTACAATGTTGCATGTAACCCTGTTGCTCCATGGTTTGTAAACGCAGTTTGAGCTCGTTGTTTTCAGCTGTCAAACCATGTACATCTCTCTGAAAACATTACAGCCAAAAGGAAATCATTGAATTGTTAGTCAGAACGAGGTAATTATATCATTCGGGTTTGACCCGATTAGCATTGTATGAGGATAAACAAACCTGCAAAAGGGTCAGCTGAGCCGACAGGGACGTCGCTTCTGTTTGCAATGTCTGAACTTTCCTTTCAAGCTCAGTTATGTATCGCATCTTTCTTTCCTTTGATCGTGCAGCAGACTGCCTATTTGCCCATATCCTAGTAGAATAGTTTTCGTAATTATAAATAGCACCAAACTCATGTACTAGCGAGAAAAAAACATAGCTATATACCTTTTTGCACGCTTAGGATCAATAACAGACAGTTCAGCAAGCTTATCCGCAGACATTGATTTCTTAGCCCGATCAGTTTCAGACATCTCCCCAGGATTAAACGCATTAAACTCATCCATAGACAAACTACACAGATGTTTACCATCTCTCGTCGTCCGATGATCATCATAGCTAGAAACACGTTCCTCCTCCTCCTCCTCCTCCTCCTCAAGTGGTTGTACTTGCGTCACCGTTGTTTCTTCATTATCAAAGCCGCCACCCACAAAACCAAGATCACTATCAAAGCTAATATCGTCAAGTAGAGTCACAACTTCAGAACGGGCTCGTCTGTGGCCTGTATACTTAGGTGGAGTTTCGGGCATTGTGCTAAAATCATGATCACCCGATTCTGTAACGGACCCTAACGGGTCCGATACGACATTTAGCGTGTTACAAATTAAGGGTGGGAAATTTGAAAAATTGTTCTCCATTTAGAAAATCATGAAAACCTAACAGAAGAATGTTAACAAATTCAAGCATGTTTTTGGGAATTGATTATTAAAAAAAAGTTGAGAAAATATGAAAATAAGAAATATGTTAATGCATGAAATTTGAGATAAATGTTGATTTCTTACTTTAAGGAATGGCATTGATGGATTTAAAATGATTTCTTACGTTTGGAAAATTGTGAAACAAAATATGTTTTGTGTTAAAATGGGATGAAAGATATGAAACAAAGGAAACCCTGGTAAAACTACGAAAAATGGTATTGATATTGACGATAAACTTGTGCGTCGAGGTTGTAGAGATATAATAAGTATTTATGTATACTTGCAAAAATTGCTAAAGGGCAAACTTTTTTATTTTTTTATAAATTTTTTTAAACAGCAATTTTTTTGCAAATCACAAAAACTGTGTCACAAATTTTATTTTACATGTCTTCACCTTGAATGCACAACCTTTAAGATGGAGGCCTCACATACCACTGAATCAAAAGGTTTTTGGTACAAAATAGTTACAGCAATAAATATCCTAATTGTCTTGGTGACTGAATCAATAATAATTAACAAAATACTTAATAATTTTGTAAGTCAGTTACTTGATCGAGCTGATCTGGTTATCGAATAATTGAATTGGTTATATAATCGATTGATTCAAGACACTTCACTAGATTGATCCTTTGTTCGATTCTATGATCCAATGATTCAATTAGATGGATCAAATGATTGAATCCATGACCTCATAATATTGAGTAAAAATATAATATTTATATTATATTAGCATGGATAGTCTTGCAATACGACGACGAGTATTTGATGACGATTTTTGTGATGATAAATGTTAAGGGCCGTTTGGTTCAAGATATTAAAATTCTGGAATTCAAAATTCTAGTATATTAAAATTCCTCAGAATTTAAAAATCTAGAATTTAAAATGCCTAAGCTTGTTTGGTTGGCAGAATTTATAATTTTTTGAAATCTTGATTTTAGGTTGAACCAATTAACGAATAAATATTTTTTATATATATTTTCTATTTAAAAGATTAAAATTCGAATTTTCACATTATATATAAATTTTTAAAAAATTATATAAATTTTATAAAAACTATATAATAATTTTATTTAAAATTTATAAAAAACATATATATAAATATTATAAGAATTTATATAAATTTTATAAAAGCATTATATAAATTTTTTAAATTCTTATACAAAATTTATAAAAAGTTTATATAAATTTTATAAAAATATATATATATATAAACATTATGAAAAGTTTATATATTATAAAAAAAATCATAAATTTTATAAAAAAATTATATAAATATTATAAAAGAATTCATTAAGTTTTATAAAAATTTAATAAAATTTAAAAAAAAATTTATATAAATTTTATAAAAATCTTATAAAAAATTTATATAAATTTTATATAAGTTTTATAAAAAAATTCATTAAAATTTTTAAAAAAATCATTTAATTTTATAAAAAAATTATATATATTTTATAAAAAATTCATTAATTTTATAAAAAAAGTATTTAAATTTTTTAAGAAATTTCAATAAATTTTATAAAAATTATATATATATTTCATAAAAAATTCTATATAAATATTTACTTAAATTTATATAAATTTTATAAATTTTATATAAATTTTTAAAATTTTATATTTTTTATTTAAACATAAAAACCGAAATAATAACGACAAGAAAAAAAGTTTATGAAAAATAATTTTCAAGTAAATTAAAATTCCTCACTTTTTGGAGGAATTCTGATATCCCTCATTTTGGGAATTCAAGGAAATTTAAATTCCTTCTTTGGTTATACCAAACACAATATTTGGGGATATTAAAATGTAAAAATTTTGAATATCCCCCAATATCCTTGAATATCCCCGAATCAAACGGCACCTTAATACTTTTACTCGTTAAATTTGTATTCAAATATAATAAACTTTTAAAAAATTGAGAAAAACTTAAAATTAATTAAAATATATAAAAATAGATCGAATTTTAGAAGATATGATAAAATTAAATTAATTTTTTTTTTCAGTTTTAAAAATAAAAACTTTGTAATAGTTTGTTAAAAAGAATAATGAATGATAAATTATAAAATAAATGTTTATATAAAAGTCGATTATAAATGTTTTAAATTTTAAATTTCTTAAAATTAAAAATATCTTAAATATTTTATAATATAATAAGATAGATAAAATAAAATAATAATAAACATTTACTTTCGGAAAAATAAACTACACAACCTTTTATATATTGAAAAGATGTTTTTTAGTTTCAATTTTTTTAGTAAAAGAGAAAGTTTTAGGCTTGTTAAAATTAAATGACATCATTAAGGCTATGTTTGGCGCGTAAGCTTATCAGAGCTTATCATAGCATGAGCTTATTGTTTTGTAAAAATAAGCTACTATTAAATATAAGTCTCGTTTAGCTCACTGAGCTTGAAGGAGCTTGTTAAAAAAATAAGTTCCTAAATGACATGCTAGTTAAAATAACATATAAAAAAATAAGCTTAAAATACATGCTCCAGCAACATGCTCCAGCTACTTAAACGCCAAACATACCCTAACTACCACCAAAGTAAAGTGAGAAAATGAATTTTGTGAAAAGAAAAAAAAGAAAGTAAAGTGAAGTGAAATGAATAAACCCACTGACTGACTCACTCACCCAACCAAACCCCTCTTCTCTTCTCTAGTTCTCTTATCCAACTGACTGACTGACTGATAAATAAATAAACAAAAGAAACAAAAATGGCTTCTGCTGCTTCAAGCGTGACAGCAGGAGGAGGATTTATGAAATTATTATCATCCCAACATTACTCTTCTTCTTCCTCCTTAATTTCCTCTTCTTTTCTTCCTTCCCAACGCCGCCGCCCTCCTTCTTTCCCAAGTAACTTTCCCTTCCATCCTTTCTTATTATTTATCTTTTTATTTATTTATTTATAGCCGCGCATGTTGTTGCCCGTTTTCCTCCCTTAGATATATGCATTTCGCGCACTTATTGTCCGTTTGCCTAATAAAATACTCTTCTACGTAATATTTATTTACTCTTCTAATATTTATTGTTCTAGGGATGGATAACTCTTTTTTATAGCCGCGCAGTTTTTGCCCGTTTACCTTCTCCTAAGTAAATAAATACTACTCCTTCTAGAAAAAACAGTTTTAGAAAAATGTTATTATTATGTTTCCTTTTTGCAAAAAGACACATTTACCCTCAATTAATTAATTTAAAACTTCTTTATTGTGTATGTAATAGGGGGTGGCTAAATGGGTGGGTAGGACGGGTATGGGCAGTGGCGGACGCAGGAATATAGAAGACGGGAAAAAAAAAATTTGGACGATGACATCTATATACGAAAAAAAAAATTAGTATCGAAATGATAAATCGGGTATTTTTACTTAGAAATGAGAGATTAATAAGGTGTTAAGAGTTAAATGTTGTGTTTTAATATGTAAGTGGGGGTAATTTGGTTTATGGGTGGGGGGCACGTTCGAAAAACGCTCAATATCGGAGAAAATTTACACTAAAATGTCATTTTATCGGGCTAGCCATGGGGGGCGCCGCCCCCCAAACCTTGTTAGTATGCCCGCCCCTGGGTATGGGCAATGGGCCAAATGGATGTTGGTCCATGGACGTAGACGAAATGGGCAATTTTTAATATTTGGACCAAACGGACTTGGGCCAAATGGACATTAGACAAAACGAACTTGGGTCAAATGAACAATATTAAAGGAAAAACAAATAGACTTAAGATTGATTAATTGGCAAAATATCTCATCACATATTGTTCATAATACCCATTTATTTAACCCAATGCTTTTATGTTGTCCAAATAGTCCAACTAAAATAAAAGTCAATATTCAATTAGTCCAGTAGTTAAAAAAAAAGGTCCAAATAGATCAATTTTAAACATGTGGACATGATTTGCCACCTCTAGTATGTAATAATAAAACCTCATTGTCGAACTAAAATATCTAGCTATTTTTGGAAGTGGACACACAACCAAAATAGTATAGTGGACAATAATTTTGAGACCGAGATAGTAACATTTAGTTAACAAAATACACTAGGGATATATGCATTTTCAAGTAATTCTTTTATATCTGTCTCTTTATTTATTTATTGGCGTACCTTGTTGTCCGTTTGCCTACTCCTATGTAAAATAATAAGATAATATTATTGCTCTAGGGATATATGCATTTTCAAGTAACGACATCAAAGTCGGATCCAACGTCGAAGTCGACGGTTCTCCTTGGAAAGTCATTGAGTTTCTTCATGTCAAGCCTGGTAAAGGCGCTGCCTATGTCCGCACTACTCTCAAGAACCATATCACTGGTAACTCCGTCGAGAAGACCTTTCGCGCCGGAAGCAAGGTATATACGCTGCTCCTATGTTCTACTCATCTTAGTATCATTCATTTGAGATTAAATGTGTTTTGATTTACTATAACAAGTTGTTTGTTTAGATTTATGAGACATAAGCCCGTTTTGGCTTATATTTCATAAGCCCCAATTTGTGGCTTATATAAGTATATTTTGATTATTTAAGCCCATAAGTCTCAAAATAAGCCACAAATTTGGAACTTTTGAAAAATAAACCAAGTTCGGCTTATATTACATAAGTCCCAAATTTATACAGTCTTTGTTTTCGATTGGTTTTGTTCGGCCTAATTTAAGACTGTTTGTATTTTAAAATTATGTTCATCTTAGGAGACATAAGCCCATTTCGGCTTATATTTCATAAGCCCCAACTTTGTGACTTATGTGAAGACTAATGGGCTTATATAAGTATCTTATGATATAATAAACTTATTTAAGCCCATAAGTCTCAAAATAAGCTACAAATTTGGGACTTATGAAATATAAGCCGAAATGGGCTCGTGTTCATAAGCCTAAACAAACACCCCCTAATGTTTCATAAATTTACATTTATTTCTCAGATTGAACCTGCAAATATCTCTAAAGAGACGAAACAGTTTACCTACAAGGATGGTTCGCAGTTTGTTTTCATGGACCTGGTTAGTACCCTATTTCAAACATACATTGTTTTCATATGTTTCGTATCATTTATGAGTGTAATTTGAGTATCTGGTAAATGTACTCCAGCGTAGAAACCACAGGATATGTATATACTATTTTAGGGTCGGCTTGTAATAAGTTGAAGTTATCTTATGGAGTGTTTGTCTGAGCTTATCTTGTGGGCTTAAGCTAATGTTTACAATGAATAAGCTACCCTTCTGTTAAGCATTTCGATTAGCTTGTGGTAAAATCGGAGGGGGAGGTCAGAAAAAAAAGCTTTAATAACTTAAATAAGCCCATAAGCCACTAAATAGGGGCTTATGAACCCCCTCTTATATAAGCTTATAAGCTTATTTAAACACTAGAACGAGCTTATTCAAGTTATAGAAGATTTTATGGGAAGGGAAGGTGAGAAAAAAAAACCATGGAAAACTTAAACAAGCCCATAAGACACTAAATAGGAGCTTATGAATCCCCTCTTATATAATCTCATAAGCTCAAGCATATAAGCTTATTAAAGTTAAACACTAAAATGAGCTTATTCTAGTTATATAAGCTAATAAACCCCTAATAAAAGCTAAAACAAACACCCCCTTAGATGATTGACTAAACTATGGAGTCAGGAGTCTTATTGAACAAATGCGACATTAAAAATTCTCTTCTGGCACAGACTTCGTACGAGGAAGTCCGTCTTAACGAGTCAGATATGGGAGACAAGACAAAATGGCTGAAAGAAGGCATGGATTGCATTTTGCTGTTTTGGAAGGATAAGGTACGTACACCATGTTTTCAGTAAGCTCAACAAAGAACCGTAACCAGCATCTGATTAATGAATGCCCGCATTACAAATTGATGGTCATGTTAACACGTTCATTACCTATTCTCACAATAACCATATGTGTGTTTGCAGGTTATCGATTTTGAGCTCCCAATACAGGTTAAGGTGAAGGTAGTCGAAGTTGATCCTGGTTTGAAGGGAGACACAGCTCAAGGTAATGTTACTTGAACTTCTTCATTCTATTAGCTAAAAGCCTAAAATACGACAAAAAGTAATTTTGTTTATAAAGTATAGAAATAGTTGCAAGTTGTTGAAATGAATAGGCTATCACCTGGTAAACTTAAACAGGAGATTCGGGTATGTGTTGCTAGCGCCTTGTTGGTGTTTACTGTATCTGTAAAAATGTGTTATTGCTTTTCAAACTAAAAGAAAGCTGTTTAATCTGTCATTTTTAACTCGGGATTGATTGTTATTATGGGCAGGTGGAACGAAACCAGCCACCGTGGAAACTGGTGCTGTTGTTAATGTTCCGTTGTTTGTAGACAGAGGCCAAGAAATTGTTGTGGATACTAGGACTGGGCAGTATGTTAGTCGTGTATGAGTTGCTTTGACGTGTCCATTAGTGGTTTTTTTTTTCTGCAGAAAAGTTTTGCTGAACCATGTCTGCACGAGTTTCTGTTATAGCTTATAGATTCTAGAAGGGCATGTTAGTATATTCACTGTCAAAGAGTTCGTTTACATTTTGTATGAATCATGAATCTACTCTTCAAACAAAACCCGAAAGCAACTTATATTATGATAAACTTTAAAGATGTGTTGTTCTCTAATCCTCGCTCCATGGAGGTCTTTAAAGTGCTGGTTGACTTGAACACGAGTAGATTGCAACCCCTAGTGCAAGCATTGATGGCCTCGCACAACTAATGGACCAACCTAAGCTAATAGATGTTGCACGGGATAAGAGAGTGGAAGTTATATGTTTGTACTTTAGTCGACTGTTAACGGTCAATTAGGATATCTCAACCGACGCAAGTAATACAAAAAATCACTTCAGGAGTTGGCTTATGTCATATTTTTGGATGACCAGTAAAACGGTGCTTGAAAGTGACGAACCTATTTTTGGATGACCAGTAAAACGGTGCTTGAAAGTGACGAACCTCAGGAACATGGTAAGAAACCAGAACCATGACATACTACAGTAGCTTAAAGCAATCAACCATAACAAAAATTATAACCCTTTACAACTCATATTAAGTATCGGCTACATCAATAACTGCTTTTAACTTCTAAACCGAACAGTTTAATCAATCAATTAGACACCACGTGCCATAAGATGTCTCACCGCATTAAGGATGCGGACATACTCATAAAATAAAGAAGATTGCTCTCCATTTAAACCATCCCGGGTCTTCCTGTTTCCACCTGCTAAATTATTGCATCTCCATCTCAATCAAGTTTCCGCCCGATTTTAACACAATTTCTGTCATTTTTAATTAAGGGGGTGTTTGTTTAAGCTTATGAAACATAAGCCGAAATGGCCTTATGTTTCATAAGCCACAAACTTATGACTTTTTAAATATAAGCCGAAACTAAGCCAAATTTGGGCTCATATTTTATAATCCTCAATTTTGTGGCTTATTTTGAGGCTTATTGGCTTATATAAAATTATCGTATCATAATAAACTTATATAAGCCTATAAGTCTCAAAATAACCCATTTTGGCTCATGTTTCATAAGCCTCAATTTTGTTGCTTATTTTAAGACTTATTGGCTTATATAAGTTTATACTTTATAATATCATAATAAACTTATATAAGCCCATAAGTCTCAAAATAAGCCACGAAATTGGGGCTTATGAAACATAACCCCACTTCGGCTTATGTTGCTTAAGCTTTTTTTTTTTTTTTTTGAACGAATTATGTTTCATAAGCTTAAACAAGTCATAAACTCTCATTTTATCGCAATAACGCTACAGATTTCATTTTGGAAATAATATCATAACACGAAATCATGAACCAGACAAACATCAGATAGAGAACGTAACTATAAGTCTATAGTCCTGGCCACGTCACCCTAACATAATAAGTACATACTGTCCAAGTAAACTCATCCCTTAACAAAGTCTTGGCGAACAGATAATAACAGACATTGCACGCTCAGCAAGACTTAACATTCTGATATCCTTATTATAGTAAAGTCCCAAATCGCATTAAATTCTATTTCCATTTATTTCCCAGAATCTGTTAGCACACGTACGCAACTACTCGTTGCCACAAAAACAAGCCTAAACATACTATACCTCAACTACTCGTAACATATCTTTTCAGTGATTCAGTCACAATGTCTCATACCTGTATGAATGCCGCAATAGTACCAAACGAATTCCCCAACAACAGCGCCAAGTCTTGAAACAACTCTCTCTTCTGCATAATCAAAACAAACAAAAATCAGTAAACCGAAAGCATAATCCGGGTTCTCGAATCAAGCTTAACCTCAAACTAGCTAATAAAGCCATTAAATAAAACGTAAATTGCATCTCCATCTCAATCAAGTTTTCGCCTGATTTTAACACAATTTCTGTCACTTTTAGTTAAGGGGGTGTTTGTTAAAGCCTATGAAACATAAGCCGAAATGGGCTCATATTTCATAAGCCCCAATTTTGTGGCTTATTTTGAGACTTATTGGCTTATATAACGATAAGCTTATATAAGCCAACAAGTCTCGAAATAAGCCATAAAATTGGGGCTTATGAAACATAAGCCCATTTCGGCTAAGACTACATACGCCTCATTTCGCCAACTTGGGTATCCTTAATCAAGTTAAAAATGAGTACCCATTATCCAAAATTGAGGCTTATTATATATAAGCTGAAATTTGGCTTATTTTCGGCTTATATTTCACAAGCCTCAATTTTGTGCCTTATTTGGAGACTTATTGGCTTAAATAAGTTTATCATATCATAATAAACTTATATAAGCTCATAAGTCTCAAAATAAGCCACAAAATTGGGGCTTATGAAACATAAGCCCATTGTGGCGTATGTTTCATAAGCTTAAATAAGTCATAAACTCTCATTTTATCCGCAATAACGCTACATTAAACAATCAACATTTTAAGCATATCTAGTAGCTGAAACTAATTCAACCTAAAAGTGAAAGTTTATGGACGTTAAATCGATAGTCGTGTGATAGGTTCGAACTTGAGATCACGGGATTGCACACATTACGTGAAGAGTTAATTTATTTATTAAATATATTTATTATATTTATTAAATCAAACTGTAGCTAACGATCGTTAAGTAATTAAAAGTTAAGTATTAAACGGTCGTTATAGAATATTAAAGAAGCTAAAAGAAGGTGTCAGAAAGTTCTGGAAACCCCCTTTTAGCACATAATATATCCGGCCTAAATAGAGGAGACAAGAGAGAAGGGAAAAGATTTTGTTGCTTTATCTTGTTTAACCTTGGAAGAGAAGTTTTCCAAGGTGTATATAAACAAACCTAAAGCCTCATAATTTTTAACTCCATTCTCTCTTTTCTTTGCTCTAACCGCCGGCCAAACACACCCTTATTAGGGTTCTTCTTTGATTTTCTATAAGCTATTTTAGATCTAGTCCTAGCCCCTCTCTAGGGTTGTTGGGTAGATCTTCCATAGACTTGGAAGGCTCGGTTCTGTTCGTGCTAGACTCACGATTAGCTCATCGTATCACGTGTGTACAAGATCGTGGTGTGATCTTATTTTAGATTACATCCTGGTGGTGTTCTTGATCTATTTTTTACCGGTGATCGTTCTGCTAAGGAAAAGGTATGTAACCCTAGCCTTGATTAATTATAATTGTGTTATTTAAAGATCTTGTTAATCTGCTTCCGCTGTATGCTTTTTGATCTATGTTAGGGTTTTTATAATTGTTATGATGATCTTAAACCATCAGTGGCATCGAGATCCGTTTTAACATGATTATAATTATCAAGATCTAAAGTTTTTTAACTAATAATGATTTGTGTTAAAAATTACATGTTGTTTTTAGGTTTTATGAAAAATTAGGGTTTTGTTTTTTTATTATTATTAAAATCGACTTATGTCGAATTTTTTATAAAAAAAAAAAAAAAAAATTTTTTGTAAACCCTAAAATTACATGGTAATTAACTTTAGATTTATGCATGAATTAATTGTTATGTCATGTGTGGTTACGATCCGTACTAGTTTTAATTGTTAAGAGAATATGGAAGATCCGTAATAAACATGCATGTTTTTACGGATCATATAATTTTGATTGCTATTTGCTTCATTTGATTCAAAGTTTTAAAATTAGGGAAGACTTTTTATGTTCATAAAAACCCTAGATTTGATGTTCTTTGAATAAATTGTTTGCATGTGGCTATTTGATTTAGTTTTTTTTTTGTACTACTTGTTTTCATGCGTTTTTTTTTGTATGTTGTAAACAAGGGTAATTTTTTTTTAAGAAAAATAATATGGACTAAATCTTATCAAAATTAATGAATTGTTTTGAGACCTAAATTACATATGATTTGTGTTGATTAGAATTGCAATAGCAACTTAACGGCCTACTCAATTTTGACAAACTATAAAGTGGGTATAACGCACCGCTGGTCAAGTACCCGGTTAAGGAAGGAGGTGCTATGCTTTTACGCTGACCAAATTCCCGGCTCGCCTGTGCGTCAAAATTGGAATTACCTACGGTTGTTATTGGTATAATTCTTTAAGGTTGTTTGGTTTAACCAATACCTCAACTTGCAAATATATGATGAACTTTTAGTCTCACCAAAAAGTTTACTAAACGTTTTATTAAACTTATGCTATGGAGATGTATGCATGCTTCTCCATACATGATTTTGACACCAAAATCTATACCCTAAAAATTTAAGTCATATGCCCTCTAATTGACGAACACTTGAAGTTACAATTGTCGTCATATAAGATATCGGACGATGTTGTAATGGAGAGAAAACTTCATGACTGAATAAGATTGCACATGAAGGTTTTACGTTCTTTATATTAGTCGACTTAATTGAGTTACTCAGTGAGAACTGGAAACTTAAGGCATAAAGAAGGGATAAAACATGTTTACAATGCAAAAGTTTTTGGCAATGTAAATCCCTGACATATCTAGAAATTGCAATATGATTTGGCAATTATTGTTCGACAAGTTACTATGTTGAATACATTTGTCACTAGCAGATCAACTGATGTGATAAATCTATGTCAATATGGATTCTAGTTTTTCAAGGAAATACTATGGTTTTATTACCGGGGTAATTTTATTTTCTTGAATTTTATTATCAAAAATACTAATGTTTGAACTTATTTCTGTAGAAATGGCTCAACCCGAAAACAATCTGACAATAAGCTCGGCGTTCAAAGCATTTTTTGAACGGCCTGAACTTACTGGCCCTAATTTCAATGATTGGTACCGCTCACTAAGAATTGTTCTGAGAGCAACGGGTACCATCAATATCTTGGAAACTCCTTTTCCGGAGGATCTTGCTGAAGGAGCAACTGATGCGGAAAGGCTTCAACACGCTGCTAACGTTAAGAAGCACCATGAGGTGGCTGCTGTAATGTTAGGGAGAATGGCTCCATCACTTCAAAGGAAGTATGAGCTATTTCATCCTAAGCAGATGCTTGATGAACTCAAGGCAGTGTATGAAACGCCACAAGCTGTAGAGATCTATGATCTGGTTGATGCTCTACATAGTTGCAAGCAAGCTCCTGGAAAGTCCGTAAGTGCACATTACATGGAGATGAGGGGTTATATGGAACAACTCATCGCACTAGGACAACCCTTCGATCATAATATGGCTATTAACTTGATCAATAGGTCCCTTAATAAGGACTTCGGTGATTTCGTTCGTAACTATAATATGCATTGCACGGGGAAGACAGTTAATGATTTGCATGCAATGCTCATTGACTTTGAAAAGGGTTTGAAAGATAAGGCACCCACTGCTACTCCTCAAGTACTTTATGTACAAAAGGGTAGAGTGTCGAAACCAAAACCGCAAGGGAATAAGAAGCAGAAAGGCAAAGGCAAGGTTGATAAGAGCAAGCAAGTTGCGACTACATCAAAACCGAAGCATAACTTTGCTAAGAAATCTCTGAAAGATGAGACTTGTCACCACTGCAAGATGACTGGACACTGGAAGAGGAATTGCTCTCTCTATCTCCATGAAATGGCAGAACATAAGAAGAAGGCTGAGCAAGTTGCTGCAGCACCATCTTCAGGTAACTTATTTATGATAGAGTTATTTAATCTTTCATACAAATCAAACTCCTGGGTATATGATACGGGATGTGGTATTAACATTTGTAATACCCTGCAGGGATTTGAGTTGAAGAGGAGACTATCCTATGGGGAACAATCTCTGCAAGTGGGCAATGGCGCACAAGCACCGGTTGAAGCTATAGGAATATTTAAATTAGTTTTACCTTCGGGTTTAGTACTGTTTTTAAATAATTGTCATTATGCACCTACAATTGTTAGGGGTGTTATTTCCTTTTCTAGTATGTTGGATCTTGGATTTACTCACACGATTGATAATAATAGAATTTCTGTTTTCAAAGATGGTTTATTCTATTTTGATGCAATTTCTGTGAATGGTGTTTTTGAAATTAACATGCATGATATAAATCCCAAGAGGAAAAATAATTCTGTTTTTAGCATGAATAAGAAGAGTAAGTTAGACAAGAACTCTTCTTATCTTTGGCATTGTAGACTTGCCCACATTGGGAAGACTCGCATACAAAAGCTTCAACGTGATGGGCTTTTGGAAAGTATCAATGATGAATCATTTGATAAATGTGAATCTTGTATCTCTGGGAAGATGACCAAGAAACCTTTTAATAGCAATATTGAAAGGGCTACTGAACTACTTGGTTTGATACATACTGATGTGTGTGGACCACTTAGACATGTGTCAAGGAAAGGTGCTAGCTACTTCTTGACGTTTACGGATGATTATAGCCGTTATGGTTATGTTTATTTACTTAAGCATAAACATGAGGTATTTGAAACATTCAAAACGTTTAAAGCCGAAGTAGAGTTACAACTAGGAAAGAAGATTAAAGCTCTTCGTTCTGACCGTGGTGGTGAATATTTAAGTCAAGAGTTTAAAGATTATTTGAGTAAGAATGGAATTGTTCAGAAACTTACTTCTCCATATACTCCACAACAAAATGGTGTATCTGAAAGGAGAAATCGTACATTATTGGATATGGTACGATCTATGTTTAATCTTACAACTTTACCATTATCTTTTTGGGATTATGCTCTTGAATCTGCTGTTCGAATTCTAAATATGGTTCCCACTAAGAAGGTAGATAAGACACCATATGAACTATGGCATGGCAAGAAGCCATATTTGTCTTATTTGAAAGTCTGGGGTTGTGAGGCGTATGTGAAACGTGACTCTGGAGATAAACTCCAACAACGCTCAGTAAAATGTATCTTTGTAGGTTACCCTAAGGAAACTATGGGTTACTACTTTTATTATCCGGCTGAGAACAAGATAGTTGTGGCTCGGTATGGAAACTTCCTTGAAAATGATCTTGTAAATCAAGAATTCAGTGGGAGAAATTATGATCTTGAAGAAATTCAAGAAGATACATTGCCTTCTGAAAATACTAGCGATGAAATTCCTGTAGAACCAGAAAGTCTGAGTGTTCCACCGGAATTAATTCCTCCACGTAGGTCTCAAAGGACTATACGTGCGCCGGACAAACTATGTCTATACATAGAGGATGATGAGGAGGAAGTAGGGGATCTTGGTGAACCTGCTAACTATCGATCCGCAATGTCTGATCCAGAAAAGTCAAAATGGATAGTTGCGATGAATGAGGAAATGAAATCCATGGAAATCAATGATGTTTGGATTCTTGTGGACGCACCTAAAAATGCTAAAGTAGTGAAAAATAGGTGGATCTATAAGAAGAAAACTGACATGGATGGTGATGTACAATCCTACAAAGCACGTTTAGTGGCTAAAGGTTTTACTCAAACTTTTGGCATAGACTACGAGGAGACGTTTTCTCCTGTAGCAGACTTACGAGCTATTAGGATTCTCATAGCTATAGCAGCATACTATGACTATGAGATATGGCAAATGGATGTTAAAACTGCCTTCTTGAACGGTCGCTTAGATGAAGACATCTATATGCAACAACCGGAAGGGTATGTTGATCCTAAATTTCCAAAACGCGTGTGCAAACTTCAAAGGTCTATTTATGGTTTGAAGCAAGCATCACGTCAATGGAATAAGCGATTTGATGAAGAAATCAAAAGGTTTGGATTTATTCAAAATCGTGATGAGCCATGTGTATACCGCAAAGCTAGTGGGAGTAATGTAGTGTTCCTAATTCTATATGTCGATGACATATTGATCATGGGAAGTAACATTCCAAGACTTAAGGAAGTTAAGGATTATCTTGGTAAATGCTTCTCTATGAAAGATTTGGGAGATGCTGCATATATTCTGGGAATTAAGATCTATCGAGATAGGAGTAGACGGTTAATTGGTCTTAGCCAAGATGCTTATATTGATAAGATATTGAAGAAATATAACATGCATAACTCTAAGAAAGGTTTCTTACCGATGGAGGTTAAGCATGAGTTAAGTCATGAGAAAGATGCATCATCACCTGAAGAGGTGGCTTACATGAAGAAGGTGCCTTATGCTTCGGCTGTAGGATCTATTATGTATGCTGTAAGATGCACAAGGCCCGATGTGGCGTTTGCTCAGAACTTGGTCAGTAGATACCAACAGAATCCAGGGAAGTCCCACTGGACTGCTGTTAAGCATATTTTGAAGTATTTGAGAAGTACGAAAGATATGTTTTTGGTATTCGGGGGTAAACCAGACACATAATTGAATGTAACAGGATTCTGTGATGCGTCCTGGCAATGTGATAAAGACGATACGAAGTCTCAGACGGGTTACGTATTTGTCATCAATGGAGGAGCAGTTGACTGGAAGAGCAGTAAGCAGAAAACCATTGCTATGCATGCGACTCAATCTGAGTACATGGCCGCTTCAGAAGCTGCAATGGAAGCTGTTTGGATTAGGAAGTTTATTGGAGATCTTGGAGTGATGCCTTCAACTAAAGAACCTATTGATATATATTGCGACAACTCTGCGGCAATAATATTCGCCAATGACCCTGGAGTCATGAAGGGCGCCAGACACTTTAAACGTAGATATCACTACGTTCGAGAACAAGTGGAAGCTCGAGAAATAAAATTAATAAAAGTTCACACAGATGATAACGTAGCTGATCCTTTTACTAAGGCTTTGTCTAGGCCAAAGGTAGTTAAGCATGCCAAGGCAATTGGGCTGCAACTAGCTAGCGAATTCATGCAATAAATCTGTTGATTAGTATTTGGATAAAGGATGTAAGACATTATTAAATTGATGAAATAAAGATTGGGTTTCGTTTATTTTTCTGTTATTTAATTTTGTATCCTATTTTACATGTTTTAATCCATGAGCATTTTGATGTTTCTAAATGTCCGTTGTCGATTAATAATATGGGAGTATTATTAAATTAAGACAATTCAAAATAGTGACAGAGTATACTTGAAAGTATATTGGTCAATTTTGGATGATATTTGATGGATCAAATATTGGACTTATCCCAACTATGTGATTTTACTTTATGGATCTTTGTCATTAAGTAAATCATAAACAGTTATCCTTAGACCTGAGATGCCAGAAAACTGCATTGAATATAGTGCATTTCTGTAAGGTAACCTAACGCTAAACGTAACTGGTAGTCATAAGGGTTATTTTCAGAAGTGTTGCGAAGTTCATGTGTTTTGCTTGTAGTCGAAATGGGATTTGTTTCCTTCAAATTATTATTTGAAGTATAAATACAACTGGGCCCCTCGGGGGAGTAGTAAGATGTTTGTGTGGCCACACCCAAATGTGTTTTGGTAATCTTGCTATATCCATAAACGAGAAACAGAATAGTTAATGAAGGAATGACTAAGATCCATATCCTTATTAACGATGTATTTGAAATGAGAGGATAATAATAATGATTATATATCATTAAAAGGTTTTGTCCAGGAAGCCTTACTCGAGTTGTACTAGTGACATTGTTAGTGTAACTAGACGCTAATCAATGTGATCACGACATTCGAATTTTGTCCAAGTGGGAGCTGAAAGTTTATGGACGTTAAATCGATAGTCGTGTGATAGGTTCGAACTTGAGATCACGGGATTGCACACATTACGTGAAGAGTTAATTTATTTATTAAATATATTTATTATATTTATTAAATCAAACTGTAGCTAACGATCGTTAAGTAATTAAAAGTTAAGTATTAAACGGTCGTTATAGAATATTAAAGAAGCTAAAAGAAGGTGTCAGAAAGTTCTGGAAACCCCCTTTTAGCACATAATATATCCGGCCTAAATAGAGGAGACAAGAGAGAAGGGAAAAGATTTTGTTGCTTTATCTTGTTTAACCTTGGAAGAGAAGTTTTCCAAGGTGTATATAAACAAACCTAAAGCCTCATAATTTTTAACTCCATTCTCTCTTTTCTTTGCTCTAACCGCCGGCCAAACACACCCTTATTAGGGTTCTTCTTTGATTTTCTATAAGCTATTTTAGATCTAGTCCTAGCCCCTCTCTAGGGTTGTTGGGTAGATCTTCCATAGACTTGGAAGGCTCGGTTCTGTTCGTGCTAGACTCACGATTAGCTCATCGTATCACGTGTGTACAAGATCGTGGTGTGATCTTATTTTAGATTACATCCTGGTGGTGTTCTTGATCTATTTTTTACCGGTGATCGTTCTGCTAAGGAAAAGGTATGTAACCCTAGCCTTGATTAATTATAATTGTGTTATTTAAAGATCTTGTTAATCTGCTTCCGCTGTATGCTTTTTGATCTATGTTAGGGTTTTTATAATTGTTATGATGATCTTAAACCATCAAAAAGAACTTTAAAAAGGTAAAGCGAGCAACAAGCTGCGCGCGCAAAATTAATGAAATGATTATATAAGATGAATGAATATGTTTAGTAGCGTTTTAAGGTTGTTGTAGATGAATGTCGCTTGTTGGGGAGCACTATATTTTGGTGCCGACTAACTAGGCGACTAGCTTTAATTTTGTCCTCCGATTCGAACCCAAAACCTCTAAACCCTTTCGTCTTAAGAGGCTAATTGATTATGAGTGTATTCGCGCATAATAGTTAACGATATGCTAGTTGATTTTATGGTTGAACTGGTAACTGGGTTGGTTGAGTGGTTGAATCAGTGAAGTGGTGGACTCAATTGAGTTGACTGCATGATCGAACGCGTGACCTAGCTACTCGATTGAGTTGTCGATCTCATGACCTACTGACTTGATCGGATTAAACTGATGGTTGAGCCTGTGACCCAATAATATTCAAAATTATACTGTAATAAATAATATTGAAAAATTATCGCACAATGCAGCGACGAGTACTCGGTGACGATTTTCTAACGAATAAATGTTATTTCTTACTCGTTAGGTTTGTATTCACATTAATCTTAAAGTTGTGAAAAGTAAAATTAAAATAAAATTATTAAGATAGAAAAAAATAAAAATATATCAAAATAGATATTTAATTAAAAAGTCTTAAATTTTAGAAAATATAGTAAAATTAGATTATAAAACTAATAAATAGATAAATAGATTTTTCAATTTGAAACTAAAAATGTTTTTTTAAAGATTGTTACAAAAGTTTGTTACAAAGGCTCATCGTATGTAATTGTGAGAATAAATCAACAACTTACTTTATTTAGTAGGTAAAAAAAGTCTGAAAATTTATCTTTGATATTTTTAAAAGGTTTCAAATGCTTTATAATGTAGTTATTGTTTTATGGTTTATTTTGAAATTTTTTATGGTCCATTGTATGTTAATTATTGCATAATGAATTTATATAAGTTAAAAAGTTTTAAATAAGTGAAAAAAATAAGATTATAAAACATAAGGTCAAATCAAATAAGTCATAAGCCGGTTATATAATTCAAGCCATTTAGGAGCTTACTCAAGGATGATGAAGATTATCGTCCACAAGGACCAAGTATGTATTTTCGAAAAAATTAAGCCATAATGAATTTATATAAGAATAAGCTTTTCGAAGTCAGGTTTTTTGATTACGAAGTGGTTGGTGTGTACTAAAACACATACATTTTTAATGGTGTGGATTCGACAGAAAGAAAAATTGTTTGGGGTGGCTTGGAAGAAAGTGTTGGCTGCCAAAAATTGTGGGGGGCTTGGTGTTTCGAGTTTTTTTGCCCTTAATCGAGCTCTTTTATTCAAGTGGGTGTGGCGTTTCATTTCGAATGAAGATTCGCTTTAGGGTAAGGTTATTAGATCTATTCATGGTAGGCAGTTACATAGGTGTAGTTCGCCCACGGTTTGGTCCAGAATTGTACGTGAAGTCCAGGTTGTGAAGAATCTTGGATTCGACTTTATTGGGCATTGTAAAAGGAGAATGGGCGATGGGTGTTCCATTAAATTTTGGTCAGATGTGTAGGCGTCGGAGGTTCCCTTTTGTGAGCTACTTCCCCGTATGTTCGCTTTAGAATCTGTGAAAGGAGTGTCGGTGGCGGATAAATTAGGAGCTGTGTCGATAGCGGATTCTTTTCGGAGGCAGGTTAGAGATGGTATTGAACGCGAGCAGTGGGATGGTCTTATTACTGCGGTGTCAAACGTGGTCCTTGTGCCTATGGTTGATAGATGGGTATGTGATCTTTCTAGTGATGGTTTATTCCGGGTCAAAGATGTGCGGAATAAGCTAGACGAGTTGGTGCTTCCTTCCACGGTTTCTACGCGTTGGATAAAATGGGTCCCGATTAAAGTAAATGTCTTAGTGTGGAGGGCTAGGAAAGATTGTTTGTCGACGAGGAATAATCTGATTCGAAAAGGTGTGGTGCTGGATTCCAGTTTGTGTCCAGTATGTGGTGTTTCCTCGGAGACGGTGCAACACGTTTTTTTCCAATGTTCTTTTGCACAAAGGGTGTTCTCTCGTATTTGTCGTTGGTGGGAGTTGGTCGAGCAGGATATTTGTTCCTTTACGGAGTGGCAGTCTTGGTTTCAATCTATTCGGATGTCCTCAGTCACGAAGTCGCTGCTGGAGGGTGTGTTTGTCGTTTCATGGTGGTATTGTTGGGGTTTCCGTAATAGGTCAGTGTTTGAGTCGTCCCCCCCGTGTCGGGCTGTTGTTTTTGATGAGATTGTTGATCTCTCTTTTAGGTGGTGTGTGAGTCGTAGTAAAAAGAGTATTGTTTGGGAGAATTGGTTAAAGTTTCCTCATTTGTTTGCTTTGTAATTTTGTTCTAGCTTCTTGCTAGTTTTTAATATAAGTTGTCGTTCTAAAAAAACACATACATTTTTAATATCAGTAAACCTCATTAAATAGACAAATAACCATTAAATGTGAAATTATATTGAAAATATGTTTGAAATGTGTAATTATATCGTGAAGATATAACTGATCGAAAACAATGCAAAGACGATGATTGTTGACAATGTTTTTGCACTTATCAAAATTCAAACGAAGTCGAAAAATCTATGAGCGTATTGATGTAAAAACTACGAGAAAATGAAAGCAACGGTTAGGGTCTCGCTCCAAGACTTGAACCCCGACCCGATTCACCATGAAACAGCTGGGCCAATTTATATAACTAAAAGAGTCAAAATGAGCCCAGTCCAAACACCATTATAATGGTCGGTCCATTTGCACAATATAACAAGATGGTTGTTATGCGAACAGACCTTTCAACTGACGACTAGATTATTTTTTTTAATATATTTTCAAAAGATATAAAATAAAAAAAAAATATTTTTTATAATTCTTATATTGTTTAAAATATAAAAATGATAAACAATACTAACATGCAGGGGCGGAGCATAGTGAGGGCAGGTAGGGGTTGGGGCCCCTCAAAAGTTTGAGTCATTAATAGTAGTATATGTATGTGTGTTTTAAGAATTCTTTTGGGAAAATAACCGGATTTGTATAAACATAGTAATTACAGTGCCCTCTTTACGTGTTTATGAGTTATGCAAAAATAAGGAAACAAAAAATAGTACAAGTACAAGTCTCGTACAATAACATATGGAATCCCCATCTTTAGAAATCCAAAAACAATTATGCAATCGTTTAATTAAGTGAAATTTTCAAAAATTGAGAAAAAAAAATTGCAAAACTTATTTAAAATACATCTACTCTTTGTATTAGATGTACTATTAAGTTGAAAACATTTACTTATAAGGCATATCATCAATACCATTAAATTGAGGCGAATGCTTTCGTAAATAAGGGCAAAGCTACAACACAATAAATATTCCCCCCCCCCCCCCCCCCCCCCCCCCCCCCCCCTCCCCAACGAAAACCGTCAAGCTCCGCCACCGCTAACATGAAAAAAAAAGACACGTGTCTAGATAGTGGAATTTTAAACTAAATCTCACTCACTACTCCCACACTTACACACATAGGTATATTTCGTGTAGTAAAGTGAGACATATGTGTCACTTCATGCAAAATCTATTAAACATTAATAGATTTTGTTTATGTCTAATGAATTTTGTTTATGTTTAATGAATTGTGGGTGGTTTATAAAAGTGAAAGTTGATGATGTGTAGGTGACATTACAATGTATCGAACTCAAATGAATACAAGGCATTGGGATGGCCTAAGTATGTATTTTCGAAAGGATTAACTTCATATATCACCCTACTTTCATTTTAATTTTATATATACCCAAAGTGCAAGTTATGAATGCATGATTTACAATGTTTTTAATGCATGTTTGGGTATATATGAAATTTTCATTTAAAAAGAGGGGAGATATGAAATTGCCCTTTTCGAAAGGATTGGATCATAGTAACTTTCGTTAAAAGTAAGCTTTTCAGCGTCATAGTTTTTGATTATGAGGTGGCTGGTGTATATTAAAACACACACATTTTTAATATCAGAAAATCTCACTAAATAGACAAATAACGGTGATATATGTAAAATTATATTGTAAATGTGTTTAAAATGTGTTATTATGTCTTGCAGGTATAAATGATTGAAAACAATGCGAAAAGGATGATTTTCGGCAACGTTTACACATTTATCGAGATTCAAACGTAATCGAAAAAATCCACAAGCATACCGATAGAAAGAGTCCAACGGTTTCGGTCTTGCTCCAAAACTCGACTCGATTAACCATAAAACAGCCATATAACTAAAGAGTCAAAATCATCCCAGTCCAAACACCAAGTGGTCCATTTGCATAATATAAAGTGATTGCGCATCTTAAACGGTTTGTTGGGTTATTGTGTATGACCCGACTTCGAGTCTAACTCGGCCTAATGACTCGGTCTAATTATATCCGAATGTTTTTTATTTATATTTTTTTTTCATGTAGCTTGAAGTGAAAGCCAACAAGGAGGTTGTTTTGGTCATGTTATTATTGGAAATAAGTGGTAAAAGGATAAGTGTTGTCACACTTATTAATAGCATTAGCCCAAACTTGATAATTTTTAGTGCCTTTAAGTTTAACACTCACAACAGTCAACACAATAGTATCATTAGGGTGTAAATGTAAAAGGTCACTCAAGTCCAATTTACTAATGAGTGTGACTGGATTAGTCACACTCAAAGTATCATCATCACCATGTGCAGACTCCTCATGGTCAGACATGGTGAAGGGTCACAAGGGTTAGAAAACAACTCACAACACTGCCAACAAAGTTCTCAGGCTTCCAAACCACTCAAGGGTGGAAGGTCAAGGGCAAACAATGAGTGAGGATACAGGAATAATAAGGTCAGTAAGTAAATACTACCAACCCAATAATAAAAAAGCAATCAAACAATCAAATAAACAGATAGCAATCTAAAAAGGAGAGAGAAGAGAGGTGTTACAGTGAGACCCAAAAACAAGCACGATCGAATTGATATTTCTAGATTCACTTAGTCTAGAAGATATCAGAACCTCCAAGATGACAAACCCTAATTTTTCTTCTCGGAAAAAATTAAGGAAAATCAATAACGCCAACAGATCTGCCACCAAAGTAACCAAATAATATCAAGAAACCTCAAGAACATATCACAAATAGTAAACCCTAATTTTTGTAAAAAGTTAGGGATTCACCACTTATGAGAGTGAGAATGCCATAAGAGTCCCAAAAGTACCACCAATAAGTCACAGGAACCTTTAAATCAAAAGATCCCCAAAAAAGGTCAAACCCTAATTTTTCAAAAAATTGGGGGTTTTGTAAATCGAGAGTATAATGTTATTTCAATAACAGATTCAAAGGAAAAACAACTTTAAAGGCCAGTATAAAAAAAGTATTTAAAGAAAAGGATTTTATCAAAAAACTTTTCATAATAACAGAGTCATATTCGTAAACCAGGCTCTGATACCATGTAGAAAAACAAGATATGATGACCAAAAAACACTTTTATTAACCTCCAAACAGATCAAGCACAAGAGAGAGTTTATAAAATAAAAATCCACCACAGATTAAACTGGTGTGGATATATTATCTACTTTGATAATAGTCTTACAAAGATTAAAACAAAATGACAAGATGATTTAAACAAGGAAATGAAGAGAGAGTGTTAGGTCGCCATAGACGGCTGCACAAAACACACACAAACTCTTAACCCTAACTCTGAGAGAGTTAGGGTGATATACTAACTATCACTAACAGTCACAAAACCCTAAAGCCTTTGGGCCTTCACTCTTCCAAGCCCAGCCCATAGTCCATAGTCCATCAACCAAGTTTCCATAGTTGTCAAATAAGGTCCCTACACATACACAAAGTCACAATAAGTCCCTTAACATTAAGGTATCAGATTATAAAGGCTATTTTAACACTACAAAATGTATATCCATGTACACAAAGAGTAATAGGTTATGGATACAACTTAAAGGTATTATAGATATTTATAATAAAGCGATATATATAATGTCTGGGTGCAAACGACCAGTTCACCCAAAAGACCAAAATCATAACTCACCGTTTTTAACTCTAAGCATAGGTGTTGAAATACACACATAAGCAATCGCCTTTAGGTCGATTATCCGATGTAGCCAGTCTGTTAATAATGTAACATATCAATATACTTCAAGTTGTACTCCTGTAATAAAAGATTATTAGTAGTTAAACTATTGTTACTCAATATCTATCTGAAAATCCAGGAACTAATTTGGTTCTAAAAATGGGTTGGACTTGGCGTATATTTTTCTGGTGATTCTCTTTGCCTACCTATCTGATAAAAGACGTGAGTCCGTATTTGTACTGCTTCTTTTAAATCAAATTATTTAATATATTCATTTGTCGCCACACAGTTTCAGCTAGGTTTACATACTAAAAATGTTCACTTGACATCTTTACAATAGGATTGGCAAGTCTCCTGGTGCCAGCGTTTTATCCATTCCTAAAGTGGAAAGATCACAGGTATGTTGTGTGATACACCAATATGATAATGCTTTCAAAGGATATATAAAACTAGCGGCCAGCTACACTTACATTAGTTAGAGTTATTATACCGAAACTGAAAGTAAGGTCAATTTCTAAATTTCTTTTTGTGATTAACTCTATCTGCTGCAACATGTACTAACTCAATATATTTCCAATGTTAGGAATTCAAAGAAATGCGATTGTGTGAAAGAGCTACACAGGTTCATGTGTTCTTGCAGAAAGTCGCCATGAAATAATATTTCCTCGGCCTCATTCACTGGCTTGAAGAACGACGATCGCAACTACTTATAGGATTTTTTTTTATGATTTACGCTATAGATATGATATATGAAAAACTGTGTACTTTTCCCATAAATATGTGTTGCATATATCATCAGATTGCTTACATTACTTTGCAATGTACACATTTTTCTTAAATGCTTTTCGTTATCGTTCCATGTTCCTACCATACAATGTTGTGTGTCAGTTGTGTAAACAAAATTAAAAAAAACTAAATTATACTAAAATGGTTGTATGAATAATTTCTCAAACTTGCTTACATTATATGCCCTTTTAAACAAAAAAGTAAACAATAACATAGAGAGGAAGAAAGTAAAAAACAAAGATACGTCAACCAAAAACCACACACTAACTATGGTATATGTGGTAGAGTGACGTCACTTGATCCATCCATCCATCAACCATAAATAAAAGAATTAATTAAACCCTAGTGAGACCAACAAACCCCCTTGTTTTCATCAATCAAATCAATGGCGATAACAACAACAGGTTCATCATCGATGACGATGATGTACCAGATGATAACGGGTGTACTAATCCTAATCGCCTACATCGAGCTATGCGACGGGTCAACATCAACAGTAGTATACAGATTGATTCAGTATGATATTTCCGGATCTCCTTTCGGATCTCGTCTCGCTTCGATTAATCATCACGCTGCTAGCTCGATTCTGTTTGGTGGTGGTTCTAATGATTTGTCGCGTGCTGTTCTTGGTTTGCCTTTATCTGAACTTAATCATACTTTTATTCAAGGTAGTTAGTTTGTTATTATTTGTTTAATTTCTTGCATGGCTACCATAGCCTTTGTCTCTTCAACCTTGACAACTTGGCTTGAAGGCTTTCCAGCATCTGATCTTCTTGGAGATCTGCATTCCCTCATAAAGTGACCCATCCTATGGCAGTTATAACACTCAACCTTGGATTTATCAAATCCAGTAGTGTCTTTAGCATTGAAGGTCATCTTCTTTCTAAACCTCCTATTCCATCTGTTGGCCCTTATGCTTGCAAGTGCCATGTTCCATTTAATATCCATCTCTTCCAAATTCTCATCACTGATTTGCTCAAGATCCTCATAGGTAATCAAGGACCCATTGGGCAATGCAGCAATGTATGCACATACTGTATCCAAATCGATACCAGCAGGTTTAAGCCTTGGTGAGTCAATGTTATATGTGTCAGTGTCTGAAAGTGAGGCACTGACAAAGGTTGATCCACCACTGACATAAGGTGATCCAGTAACAGGATGTACATGGGATTCTCTCTCATTGGCATGAGTTTCACTATGTGAGATAAAAGCCATGTTTCCAGATGTAGATTTGCTTCCATGATCCAATAAGATTTCATTCTCTACAATCTTTAGCTTATTGTAGACGTCATCAAAAGTAGAACTCTTGTGGGCATTTGTAGCAATAATAGACCTAGCTTCAATTTTTCATGCATCACCAAGACTTTTAAGGAAAGTAGTAGTGATATCAGCATCATTATACTTTGTTCCCATAAAGGTCAACTTGCTAGTGATGTCTAGAAGTCTGCTTCTTACCTCACTTAGCTTCTCATTGGGAAGAGCTTTAAACACAACATACTCATGCAAAAGTTGCTTCCTCTTTTCTAGGGCAGTATCATCATTACCACCATAGTTGACTTGAATAGCTGCCCAAAGTTCTTTGGCAGACTCAAAGCTTCTATACTTATGCTGATTGTTTGGACCCAGAGAGAGTTTGAGAATGTTTAAGGTCTTCATGTCATTTCTTCTCTTGGCTATATCAGTAGTTGAGACAGCTCTTCCATCCTCAGGTCGTTCTTTACGATCTTCAGCAGTAGAACCAGTGACAGACCTTGCTTGAATAGCAGCAACAATCTTAGCTGCTTTATCGAATTCGTTTCCATATTCAATGATCTCCTAGATAGTATGATCATGAATATGAAGGTATTGTTCAAAATTGAACTTCCATTGTTCAAATTTGTTAGGGTCAAGCATGGGGATTTTTAGGTTGTGGGTTGATGAGGAAGAAGATTCTGTAGCAGACATCTTTTCTGGTTTTAGAGTTTTGGTGTTTTTAGGGTTTACTGTTCTTCTAGATCAAAGTTCCTCAACAAGCTCTGATACCACTTGTTGATCCCAAACTTAGATCGATTAGCTTTGTGTTAACGAGATTGAATCAAGTTTAACACTTAGAGAAACTTTGTTGTTATATGAACAATACAAGTGTTATGCGGAATTAACTCTTAGATTAAAGAACAAGTAAAAACAAATAAACCAAACTTTCACTTTTGATTGATTATCAAACTTGAGTACAATGAAAGCTGAATACTGAATAATGCGTATATACTATAAACCCTACGACCTCTTTTTATAACATAAGGAGTCGTGTACAATGGATAACCTATCAACTATTTTAGGAAAAGATAAATATAGAAAATACAATCAATATTTAATATATCTTTTCTTCAAACAACAAACGTGTTGACTAAGGTTTCCTATCAGTGCTTGGACTTCTTCTTATCAGCGCTTGGATATCTCTTGTCAACGCTTGGTCTGTCAGCGCTTGATTTCTTCTTATCAGCGTCTAATTAACTCTTGTCAACGTCTAAGTATCTTGGCTCATTTTATTCCCAACAATACAAAGGGAAGGAAAAATTAAGTTTGAGTGATCAAGGCTCAAAAGAGGGTTCTAAAGATTCAAGTACAGGTGTGAAGGAAGCTGTTGATTTGCTTACAAGATTGAAAGAAATAAAGGTGTTTGATACTACCCATTAAGTCTTTCACACAGCTAATGGAGGAAGTAAGTGGTGGAAAGCTTCATATAACCATTGACAGTTCAGGTCTATCCATTGTCAAAGCTAATATAGTCATTATTAGAGTGATGGAGTTAGCCATTGAAGAGAGAAGTCTATTGTAACACCCCACTTGGATAAGTGGACCGTTACGTGTATTTATGGCGTGTCATCAAAGCATAAGGTAAATGTCCTAAAACATTAACTGACCATAAAGGAAATACCGGAATCAAACATCGGCAATCCAAACATAACCCCAAAACATGAAAAATAAAATACTGAATGAAAGGACTAAACAATGTCCAAAAAGCAGGATAATGAAAGAAATGCATAAAGTAAGAAGTCCGGATAGCTTCCATCCAATGCACATACCCTTAGAATCCTAAAAGTGTCCTGGTGTACCTGCCGTTAGAACATAAAAAGAACTACGGCTGAGCATAACGCTCAGTGAACGGATATAACGCATGATAAGGAATTACTGAAATGAAGTAGATGATAAATACTGAAGCTGTAAGACTGATAAGTAAAGTTGTAGCGGAAATCTGTGTAAAATCTGTAAGGTCTGATTAATAAATAATAAAATTGAACTGATATCTGTTAAAACTGAAAACATGCATTTACTGTATTTTAATTGCCAAGAGCTTATATAGGTCATGTGCTGTAACAACTGCTGCATGAATACATAGAGGGGTGACCTCGTCATGCTGTAGAGGGGTGACCTCTAAATAACTGTGCTGGGTGGAGGGATCAGCTCCAATGTGAAGGATGTAGAGCACACACCACATTCACCTGCTAAACTGTAACTGTAGCCTCGGATGCATCCATACGCCCCACTAATAATAATAATACTGATAAAATGGCCAAGCTGAGCTGAGTGGGACGATGCAGGATATCACTCTCCTGCATGTGAGTCACGACACCGGTGCCTCTAGTGTCGTGGTTACGGTACCTCCGTAACTAGTACATAAACTAATCATGCTTGTATATAATGCTCAGGCAATTTGTTCTATTATTAATATGATTACTGATAAGTTTAAACATATACTGGGGAAAAACATTTGGCTGCAGACGGGGAGTCCTAATCATGCATAGGAAAGGAAATCCTTACTGAAAGGACGGAAATCCGTACCTCGTGTCCAGTATTGAAATAAGACTGAAAGCTGACGGATCGAATCTGACTTCACGGCTACTACATAAAAAAATGGACGCGAAAATAAGTTGACTGATATCCATTTATTTTATTGATCTTAATTGTTCTCAGTTTGATTCAAAACTGTCTTGGTATTATAATACTATATAATCTGATAAATCTGAATGTTCTGTATTATTTCTGGTAAGTGTATTCTTGTAATTCTGATTACCGTGTGATATGTATTTCTAATATTTATGATCCTACTAAAAATAGTAATCTGCCATACATAGAAAGTTTTCTGATTTAGAAATATTCCCAATTTAATATCTTTAAAATTAAATCACAAATAAATAAGATAAACGATCAAGCGAGAATCAATTTATTTTTTTATTACTTTTTTTTTTTTTTTAAATTACATAAATCATACACTATAATTAGTTGATTTATAAAACTCGTTTTAAAAGGGATTAATTAGTTTACTACTCCCATGGTTCCCACTATTTTCTTTATTTTGTCACTGTTACTGTATAGTTCCCACTGTCAATAATAATTTCCCACTGCCTGTTAACTTTTCCCCCTGCCTGTGCAGTGGTTCCCACTGCTTTTGCAGTGGTTCCCGCTGCTAGTTATAGGGTTTCCCCCGCTAGTACAAGACCCACTGTTTTTGTAATCCCAAACGCCCCCTGTTTGTGTTTTTCTGCTGTACGAAACGCCAAACACCCCCTTATTGCCCAGTATTCCCCTGCTTTTGTTTATACCCCTGCGGCTGGTCACCAAAAGCATCACCGAGACCTCAATGGTCTCGGTTTTCCTGAATCCACCCGACCCAACGCCCCTGTTTGGGGTTGTCTGTCCTTGGTCGGCCAAAACCAGCCCCACCGAGACACTAGGTCTCGGCTGCACACCAAGAAGACCCCACCGAACCCCTGTTTTTGGTTCGTGATACAACAAATAGAAAAAGGAAAAAGCAAATGGGGTTTACCTGTTGTTGTTCGTCGCTGGAAGAAAGAAGAGAAGACATGGCGGTTTTCTTCTTTTCTTTTTTTTTTTTTTTTTTTTTTTTTTTTTTTCTAATCTGTCGGCAGGAGCCAACAACCCTAATTTCTATTCTTTTTTTTTTTACCCGCTTGAATGAGAAGGAGGGTTAAGTCCCGTCTTGTTTTTGTCTCTATGGCAATGGATCGGGCTCAGGCCCAGTCTTTCTTTTCCCAGCCTGTGGGTCGCGGCCCAACACAAACCCACTCAATCTCTTCCTTTTTTTTTTCTCTTTTTTTTTTCGTGCTAATATAAAAGGTTTCGTATTCGTATTATTACATTCGTCTTCTAATTTTCTGAACACGTAAGACAAATCTTTTTGTAACTAAACTAATACATTTGTAGTGTTCGTCTGAATTTTTGTAATTATTTTCTGAATAATTTTCTTTTGTAATATTTAAATAAACTGAGTGAATAATTTCTGTTAACGATTAAATATATCTGTATAATACATACGCCACATCTTCTGAGACTGAAAATTATTTTCTAAATAATTATCCGTTGTAATATATAAATAGACTGAGACTGCGTATTTCCTGATACTGTTTAATTGTTTCTGTAAGATAATAATTCTGCCGTAATATTTTCTGAGACTAAATACTTATTATCTGGATAAATATTAACTGTAGTATTTGAATAAACTGGGATAGCGTATTTAATTTTCTGCTTTTATATTTCTGTCTAATAATTAATACTTATATAGTTTATTAAATTAAACTGCGTATTTAATATCCTGATTTTTAAATACGGGTTTTACAATTCTTCCCCTCTAAAAACAATAATTCGTCCCCGAATTAAAGGTACGACTATACTGGGTTTTACAATTCTTCCCCTCTAAAAAGGAGAAATTCGTCCTCGAATTAAAGATAATAAGCTGAGGAGGTTATAAGAACTGAAAGAACACGTAAACTGAAAAGACAATCAAGCTGAAGGATGAATTGTCTTCTAATTAAGACATAATGCTGCTGATAGGTATAACCTGACATGACTGAAATTATCATGTAACGTGACATGGTTAAAGAGAACATGGAACGTGACATGACTGAAAGAACTTAACTGGCTTATAGAAGGAATGGATGAGAGGTCCGGATGGACTCCTCCGTTTCGAGTGGCCTCCCTCTCGAAACGATTCCTTCAAAGGTCTAAACATACTAAACAAAATCTTGGTCCTGGTGACCCTGTCCTGAAGATGCTGAAAGCTTCTGGTTCCATATTTAAGATGGATTTCTAAATCTAATAGACTGAATAACTATAACATGCATGAAACATGAAACGATACGTGTAAATATTCTGAAAAGATAATATTTATATCTCTGAGAAAGCTGCTGAAATATAAATAGGGAAGAACTACGTGAACAATTGTGAACATGCTAAGTGAGCAATTGTGAACGTGGTTCATAATTATATGAGGAGCGCTGGCATGGAATTAGAATATGATAAGTGAATTATACTGTGAACGTGATACTAGAACATATCCTGAACGCATGCTGACTGAGGAATGAATGCCAAACAATACGGCCTGAGATGTGAAACGTCTGCCTGGTTGTGGAATAGTTGTGCTAAACTTGAGTCTGGTTTCTCAAGCTTTCTGTAACCGTATTCGGTAGTACACTGAGAAACGTGTATCGTGAAATGGCACCCGAACTTGAACGTGAGCAATGTTAAGAACACAAACGTGAGCTTAAATTATGAGATAGCATAAAAAGATGAACTGAAACAGCATCATACTGCGAAAGAGACGTAAACGTGAAAGTGAAAAATAGACATGATCTTAAAGTGGGCGTAAACATACACTTGATCGTGAACATGAATTCTGTCTGATATGATGGTCAAAGGAAAGCCTTGAATTCGTACGATTTACTACTGAATTTTTAAAATTTTCTGCAGATCTGCTACTACGTGATCCTTTCGGATGAAAGAGACGCGCAGGCTGATTACATGGTTGATGATAACTTAGGTAGTATCATACTTTCTCTGAGCCTGTGGTAGCTGATAACAATTTCATGGAATTTCGTCTCATTTCTGTACAGAATTTCTAAGGGTTGTAGTACTTACTAACATGACGGCGTTCTATCTTGAACCCGTAGTAGGTCAGGCATCTAGATATAGCTGCATCAATGTGTAATACGGTTTCTATCAAAATTCTACCCAGGCTTATGGGACACTCTGGTGTGAATCTGGTTGAATCGTCATAGCAGAATTTATGCGTTAGCCTAGGTTTAAGTGATGATTGTCAGCAATTTCTGCGTTAGCAGTCAATTGATTTCTAGAAAAAAAAAATTTACTTCGTTCCCAGTCGTCAGTCGGGACCATTAGGTGATGGCCCTCACCTGCGCAGGATTGTCTAAAATTTCTTCCTGTTGAAATGTGGTGGCTAAGAACTGCCACTTTGTTCAAGTGAGATTTATATCTGGAAAGTTGTGTACAAAAATAACTCCTATCGGAGATTCTGTTCAACTATGAAAAGATGGTTCTCTTGTACTTCTCTTAGAACTAGCAGATCAGAATGTTACCAATGAATATACTGACGATTTTGTCTGAGGAGCCATGGAAAAATTTCCATTCATAAATTTCATACTATAGCTGGGGCATTAGGGAGCCCGAACGTATAAGTCAAAATTTTATAGAGATTTTAACGTGTTCGGCAGCAATCTAGGAAACATCATGTTCTTCCCACACTACTGATGGTGGCATGACCTTAGATTTTTCTGGAAGAATGTTTAAAACATCTCATAGTAGGTTACTTAAACTTTCTATTTGTGGAATGAATATCGATTAAAAATGGTGATCTGATAAATTTTTCGATGGTGTGCTAGGGCGAATAAAGCCTAGTTTTGGTAACTCTTGCAGCAATTGCTGCAACTCTTTTAACGTAGCTAAAGCCCTGCAGTTAAGATTTTTGAAAACAGGTTCCATTCATGAGGCAAGCTCGATGTTAAATTATGTCTTGAAGTCAGGAATGAATTTATGAAACTTTCTGAAATTATATCTGGGATTCTGGAATGATCTGCTGATCATGAATTTGAGGAATTTCCAAAGTGAATTTATAACTGGTAGCTGAAAGGTCTTCGTAGTTATGGTCTGACAAGCCACGTACTTGTAAGGTAGACGTAATTTGTACTGATTTTCTGGCAGAACTAAGATGACAATATTTGGGATCTAGTAAGACGGATGTCATCGTTAACTGAAAGGAAAACTTAATAACTCTGGGTGGTATGGTGGAGTCTTTATGGCTGGGAGGTAGGTACTACATGATTTAAGATAAAGCTGACATAGGAATACGTGAAGTAAACATGGCGACTTTTCACTGAATGTGTTCGTCTGTAACCTCACTGAATAAATACTGCGTGTTTAAGCTGAGTAATAATCTGGTGGTGGTGACTGAATTTTAATGATTGATATATGCGTGGCATAATAGAATGAGTATACCCCTTTCTGAAAGGTACTCTGAATTACTGAGGGTCTTGCTTGGAACATACTGGGACTAGGAGCTCGGACTCGTACTCTGAGAAGACATTCGTATGACGTGTATCATGACTGGTGCCCTGATATGTGTCTTCCGAAATGATACCTGAGAACTATGTCTTGACTGATGTCTTGGCACGTGTTTTAATAAATGAATATGAACAAGGCTGGAAAATTTTGGTAACTTCTAGGATTGGCGGACCGGTTAGGCTGCTGACCTCTGTATTTCCGGTCATGTCCGTTCCGGAGTTCCGATGATTACTGACTGATTAATTATAAGCACGGTGATTGTCACTACTGCTTTGTCTGTCGATTTATGACGGTCATTATCATGACCGTGATTAATGTAATTATTCCTGCTGAGTGGTCGGCTGGTCACCGGTTCCCACTCCTCTGACAGAAAGATTAGCTGAGTGACGTGTGACATCTAACTGAGGAAGTAAAAACATAAAATAGAATGGTAGTGTCTGATGGTTGAATTTTCTTGTCAGAAATTTCAAATTTATAGTTTTCGTCCTCGTTCCGCGGCATCAGCATCTTGAGAAATCTCCAAGTTCAGCAGCATCAGCATATGTGTGGTCTTCAGAGTGTTAGCAGCATCAGCATCTGGTAAAATCTTCAACTCACGAGCAGCATCAGCACCTGGTAGAATATCGACAAGTGGAAACGCCTGAGATGATTCAGGACCGATTAGCAATATCCATGGAGTAGGGTACCTGGAGTACACCTGAACTACTGTACATGAAGTACAAAATGAATACTGCACATGGAGCATATCTGAGACGTTGTACCTGGAGTACACGTGAAATATTATACATGGAGTATAACTGAGACACTATACATGGGGTACATATGGAATACTGTACATGGAGCTGGTGGAATTTTATGGAATGATCGATACTGGTGTCGCTTGTCTGATATTATCAAAGAAATAAATTGATTTAAATGGTAGTAAACTGAACTGAAACAGTTACTATGATGGGCTGAAAATTTCTGCGTGGACTTAATGCTGGTTGTATAGAGGCTGAAAAGTATGATATAATCGAAGTCCCAACAGTGGTCAGCATGAAGCATGATTAATGAAGGTCAGTCATGATTTATCATGGAAACGGGTTTTACTGAAGTTCTTGTGTATCTTAACATGAAAACATCATTATTTTGCAGAAAGCATAATCCTCGTAAGGAGACATGAAACTGAATCATCATGTAGATGATATCAACGTGAGAATATGAAAGTTTGACTGTTACAAGGAACATAAAAGTCAAATCAACTGAGGTGTAATATTAACTGATGCGGACAACTAAGAAGGAAACATGTGACTAAGTATGGGCTATTTTGGTTCGATCCATACTGGTCAAAATTTTCTGAGAACTGTCATGTATAGAAATTTATAATCTGGTATTAAGTATGGATGGCTGTAGTTCAATCCATACTTGTCAAAATTTATGAAATGTCCTGATATGACAAAGGTGAACAACTGTGGATCGGTTCACAAAACATCATTTGACTGAAAAGCATGAAATTTGACTAGAGAAATGGTGAACGTTTATGGCTGGTTCACTAAGTAATATTTGACTGAAAACATGAATCTGGCATGAGTAAGGGTAAACGCCTATGGTCGGTTTACCAATACAAAATTTGAACGGCAAGGGTGAGCGCCTATGGTTAGCTCACAAAACGAAAATTCGCTAAAAAGCACATGCGACTAAATATGGTTAGTTGTATACCAACGTTTTACTTAGTCAAAACTTTAAGAAAACTAACTGATAAATGAAGAAAACTGACTGAATAATCCATGAGAAACATGAAAGATAACAACGCCAAAATCTGGGAAGTTCCTGGTGACCACCCACTAGTCACAGGTCAAATTTTAGAGCCTACAGGTCGAACCTTGCGCTCTGATACCATAATTGTAACACCCCACTTGGATAAGTGGACCGTTACGTGTATTTATGGCGTGTCATCAAAGCATAAGGTAAATGTCCTAAAACATTAACTGACCATAAAGGAAATACCGGAATCAAACATCGGCAATCCAAACATAAGCCCAAAACATGAAAAATAAAATACTGAATGAAAGGACTAAACAATGTCCAAAAAGCAGGATAATGAAAGAAATGCATAAAGTAAGAAGTCCGGATAGCTTCCATCCAATGCACATACCCTTAGAATCCTAAAAGTGTCCTGGTGTACCTGCCGTTAGAACATGAAAAGAACTACGGCTGAGCATAACGCTCAGTGAACGGATATAACGCATGATAAGGAATTACTGAAATGAAGTAGATGATGATAAATACTGAAGCTGTAAGACTGATAAGTAAAGTTGTAGCGGAAATCTGTGTAAAATCTGTAAGGTCTGATTAATAAATAATAAAATTGAACTGATATCTGTTAAAACTGAAAACATGCATTTACTGTATTTTAATTGCCAAGAGCTTATATAGGTCATGTGCTGTAACAACTGCTGCATGAATACATAGAGGGGTGACCTCGTCATGCTGTAGAGGGGTGACCTCTAAATAACTGTGCTGGGTGGAGGGATCAACTCCAATGTGAAGGATGTAGAGCACACACCACATTCACCTGCTAAACTGTAACTGTAGCCTAGGATGCATCCATACGCCCCACTAATAATAATAATACTGATAAAATGGCCAAGCTGAGCTGAGTGGGACGATGCAGGATATCACTCTCCTGCATGTGAGTCACGACACCGGTGCCTCTAGTGTCGTGGTTACGGTACCTCCGTAACTAGTACATAAACTAATCATGCTTGTATATAATGCTCAGGCAATTTGTTCTATTATTAATATGATTACTGATAAGTTTAAACATATACTGGGGAAAAACATTTGGCTGCAGACGGGGAGTCCTAATCATGCATAGGAAAGGAAATCCTTACTGAAAGGACGAAAATCCGTACCTCGTGTCCAGTATTGAAATAAGACTGAAAGCTGACGGATTGAATCTGACTTCACGGCTACTACATAAAAAAAATGGACGCGAAAATAAGTTGACTGATATCCATTTATTTTATTGATCTTAATTGTTCTCAGTTTGATTCAAAACTGTCTTGGTATTATAATACTATATAATCTCATAAATCTGAATGTTCTGTATTATTTCTGGTAAGTGTATTCTTGTAATTCTGATTACCGTGTGATATGTATTTCTAATATTTACGATCCTACTAAAAATAGTAATCTGCCATATATAGAAAGTTTTCTGATTTAGAAATATTCCCAATTTAATATCTTTAAAATTAAATCGCAAATAAATAAGATAAACGATCAAGCGAGAATCAATTTATTTTTTTATTACTTTTTTTTTTAAATTACATAAATCATACACTATAATTAGTTGATTTATAAAACTCGTTTTAAAAGGGATTAATTAGTTTACTACTCCCATGGTTCCCACTATTTTCTTTATTTTGTCACTGTTACTGTATAGTTCCCACTGTTAATAATAATTTCCCACTGCCTGTTAACTTTCCCCCTGCCTGTGCAGTGGTTCCCACTGCTTTTGCAGTGGTTCCCGCTGCTAGTTATAGGGTTTCCCCCGCTAGTACAAGACCCACTGTTTTTGTAATCCCAAACGCCCCCTGTTTGTGTTTTTCTGCTGTACGAAACGCCAAACACCCCCTTATTGCCCAATATTCCCCTGCTTTTGTTTATACCCCTGCGGCTGGTCACCAAAAGCATCACCGAGACCTCAATGGTCTCGGTTTTCCTGAATCCACCCGACCCAACGCCCCTGTTTGGGGTTGTCTGTCCTTGGTCGGCCAAAACCAGCCCCACCGAGACACTAGGTCTCGGCTGCACACCAAGAAGACCCCACCGAACCCCTGTTTTTGGTTCGTGATACAACAAACAGAAAAAGGAAAAAGCAAATGGGGTTTACCTGTTGTTGTTCGTCGCTGGAAGAAAGAAGAGAAGACATGGCAGTTTTCTTCTTTTTTTTTTTTTTTTTTTTTTTTTTTTTCTAATCTGTCGGCAGGAGCCAACAACCCTAATTTCTATTCTTTTTTTTTTTACCCGCTTGAATGAGAAGGAGGGTTAAGTCCCGTCTTGTTTTTGTCTCTATGGCAATGGATCGGGCTCAGGCCCAGTCTTTCTTTTCCCAGCCTGTGGGTCGCGGCCCAACACAAACCCACTCAATCTCTTCCTTTTTTTTTTTCGTGCTAATATAAAAGGTTCCGTATTCGTATTATTACATTCGTCTTTTAATTTTCTGAACACGTAAGACAAATCTTTTTGTAACTAAACTAATACATTTGTAGTGTTCGTCTGAATTTTTGTAATTATTTTCTGAATAATTTTCTTTTGTAATATTTAAATAAACTGAGTGAATAATTTCTGTTAACAATTAAATATATCTGTATAATACATACGCCACATCTTCTGAGACTGAAAATTATTTTCTAAATAATTATCCGTTGTAATATATAAATAGACTGAGACTGCGTATTTCCTGATACTGTTTAATTGTTTCTGTAAGATAATAATTCTGCCGTAATATTTTCTGAGACTAAATACTTATTATCTGGATAAATATTAACTGTAGTATTTGAATAAACTGGGATAGCGTATTTAATTTTCTGCTTTTATATTTCTGTCTAATAATTAATACTTATATAGTTTATTAAATTAAACTGCGTATTTAATATCCTGATTTTTAAATACGGTTTTTACATCTATCCAATGTTGGTGTATCTCAACCACCATTCAGTATTAGAGAGCTACAGTTAAAGGTAACCACTACTACTTTCCCTTATATTGATCTTAATGATAAAGGTGAGGGTATACTTGAAGTAGATTAGGTTGCTTCTAAGAAGGACGCTTCTATGAACCAATATGATTTGCAATTTGCACAACAGCTACATGACCAAGAATTGAAAGAACAACAACAACAATTGGTGGAAGCTCAGGTTGTGAGTTCAAGTTTAGATAGCATGAATGTGAGTTGGTCAGGATCTGATGAAGAAGAGGAGGAAGTTCAAGTGAAATGATGAAGATGTTAAAGAAAGAGAAAAGCTCAAACAGCTAAAGCTATAAGTTGAATATGATAATGAGCAAATTGTTAATCTCTACTTCAAATATGAGAATCAAGCTCTAGAACAAGATGTGCCAATTTCTATCCAAATTTGGGGAATTAAAGGCTTGCTAAGGTTGCGATGAATATTTTGGATAAACCAAGATCTCATAGAAGACAGTTTTACAAGTGTTTGTTGAGGAATGCACAAACATGGTGGACTTGGGACAAATTTAGAGGATATTCCTTTGATGAGCTGGAAGCAAAGGCATTTCCTATCTGGAGGAAAAATGTAGACACAATACTAAAATCAAGCTTTAAAAAAAAGACAAGAGGAGGTGGAAAGAAGATGGAGGGAAGAACGTGTACAAGCTCTTAGGCCAAGGAAGATAGGTTTCAAGCTCAACTTTCCAGAGTTTGATGTGATGAATGCGAGTTTGCCTAATGATGGAGAGTTAAAGGCGAATATAGAGCTGGTAGTTTTAGGAGACATTGTTGCAGAGCCTGTGAAACTTAGAAATCCCATTATCAAGTATGAGCAAGATGAAGATACAGGTTTTTAGAGGTTTCATAAGTATGGAGGTAGAATTCGTTATTTACTTCTCTTGGATCTTTATTTAGTAACATGGACAGAGAAGACTTGGAGAATATCTGGGGATTATTGTTGGCAGAATTTAGTGCCAATATTCCAATAAATTTTGGAGAAAGTATGATCTGGTCCACATTTAGAAGGATGTTTGACCCAGATCAAGATGATCCAGTATGGATGGATTTAGTTGATGCAGATGGCTTTGAATGGAGATTGTTTTCAACAATTGGAGTTTATCATCAAAGCACCTTAAAGTTCCCAGAGTACTTGTTCGTGGACAAAGTTTACCCACTATCACAAGACAATTTAAAGAAGATGGTAAAGTCAAAGCTCAAGATTGACTACACTAGTGATTTGGGAGTGCAGTTTTTGAAGTATATTATTCTCAAACTCAAGGCTAAGTATGTTTATAAGAATCCTATCTGAATGTTATTGTTTTATTTAGAAACTTGATAGTAGGAGTAATATCAAGTTTAGAAGAGGATTGTTGGGAATAAAATGTTCAAGTCTTAACCGCTGACAGAAGGTTTCTAGCCATTGATGAAGTATATTCTAGCAACTGTCAAAGTTTTGTGTAGCCACTGATATGAAGACTCCCATCCATTGATGGAATTGCATGGATCAACACGTTTATTATTTTAAGGAAGATTTAGTCGAATAAGTTATTTACTTTATTTATCTTTGTATATCTTCCTATTATAGTTGACCATTGTTTATTGAACAAGGCTCATTAGTCTATAAAAGAATGCCTTAGGGTTAGAAGTTATATACGCTTTCATACACGGTTATTATTATTATCAATCGATTGAAAGTTTGGTAATCGTTATGTTCTTTGTTATAAGTATTAAATTTTGCATAATACTTGGATTGTTTGTTACATAAAGTTTCTCTACGTATTACTCATGATGTTATCTCAATAATACAAAGGTAAATCGATCTAAATTTGAGATCAACGAAATGTATTTTTTGTAAATTATTAGCTCATTTTTTAATAATAAACAATTAAATTAAAAAAAAAGTAAACAATAACATAGAGAGGAAGAAAGTAAAAACAAAGATAAGTGAAGCAAAAACCACACACTATACACTATGTGGTAGAGTGACGTCACTTGATCCATCCATGATTAATAAAGTTGAATAAATAAAAGAATTAATTAAACCCTAGTGAGTGACCAACAAACAAACCCCCTTGTTTTCATCAACCAATCAAATCAAATGGCGATAACAACAACAACAGATTCATCATCAATGACGATGATGTACCAGATGATAACATGTATACTCATCCTAATCGCCTGCATCGAGCTATGCGACGGATCAACAACATCAACAGTAGTATACAGATTGATCCAATATGATATTTCCGGATCTCCATTCGGATCTCGTCTCGCTTCGATCAATCATCACGCTGCTAGCTCGCTTCTTCTCTTTGGTTCGAATGATTTGTCGCGTGCTGTTCTTGTTTTGCCTTTATCTGAACTCAATCACACTTTCATTCAAGGTTAGTTAGTTAGTTTATTATTTGTTTGTTAGTTTGTTATTATTTGTTTGTTAGTTTGTTATTTGTTTGTTAGTTTGTTAGTTTGTTATTATTTGTTTGTTAGTTTCGCCTAAGTTACTAAACTTTCTTTTTTCTTCGCGTACGTTACTAAACTAGTAATAATTTAGTGTTAATTCGACTAACCTCAACGCGTTTACCTACTAGTGTTTTATTTTTATTTTTACTAGTGTTACATTTACTTATTTTACTTTAGGGCGCGGAGATAGTAGCGGATGCGGAGTTATTTTGTACCTAGTACTAGTTTCATTTCGTTCCTACTACTTACTTAAGGCGAGACGTAGTTATTAATCTGTAAGACAAGAACAGCACGCTGCTAGCTCGCTTCTCTTTGGTGGTTCCAGTGATTTGTTGCGTGCTGTTCTTGTCTTGCCTTTATCTGAACTCAATCACACTTTTATTCAAGGTAGTTAGTTTGTTAGTTTGTTATTATGATTATACATTTACTTATTTCGATATCGAGCGGAGCGGAGATAGTAGGGTGCAGGGACGGAGCTAGGGGGGGTACCTATGGATTTTTTCCGTGTAGTGTTAATTTGTGAAGAAAACATCCATTTTTTCTAAATGTACCTTAAATGCACCCAGTCAATCGGAACGTGTTTCTATCGTTCGTTTCAATTCACTTTTTACATATGTTATATTACGGTTCAAAAAATTTGTGCACCCGCTCATATTTCGTCCTGGCTTCGTCCCTGGTAGGGTGCTAATTAACATAGTACTAGTTTGAATTCAGTTGAGTTTGTTTTTTTGTTATTAATTGTTACTGTATATTATTACATTTACTTATCTTACTTTTGGGCGCGGGCGGAGATAGGAACAAATTAGTCATATGATTACATTTTACCTAGTACTAGGAACAAATACTAGTGTTCGCCTGAGTTACTAAAGTTTCATTTTGTTCACTTACATTACTAAACTATAATTTAGCTGCTAGCTCGCTTTTGTTTGGTGGTTCTTCGAATGATTTATCGCGTGCTGTTCTTGTTTTGCCCTTATCTGAACTTAATCACACTTTTATTCAAGGTAGTTAGTTAGTTTGTTATTATTTGTTTCTTAGTTTTTATTTTGTTCGCCTAAGTTACTAAACTATTATAATTTAGTGTTAATTCGACTAACCTGAACGCATCTCACACTTTCATTTAAAATATAAAGAGTGTTTTTATTTTGATTTATAAGAACTAATAATACAGATGTAGGCCATATCATAGAGACACCTCAGCTTTGTAAACCATTAACCAATCCCATACTTTCTTGGCCGATGTAGGATCATAACATCATCAAACTAAAAATGTGGTGCAGCTAATCTTACTAACGGGGTGTTTGTTTCGGCTTATATAGTGGACTTATGGCTTTTTTGGTTTTCAGCTTATGTTTCATAACCTCACTTTTTGTGGCTTATTTTCAAACCTTCTAATGGACTTGTATAAGCCGAAAAGTTTAAAAATAAGCAACATCATTATTTATTCAAAATGTTGTTGTTTTATGATGAAGTTTCCGTTGGTATACGAGATGTAGGATTTTTGTTGCTGCATTATTATTCAAAAAAGTTTAAAATAAGCTACAAAAAGTGAGCTTATGAAACACAAGCCTAAAACCAAATAAGCCATAAGCCAACTATATATATGCCGAAACAAACACTCTCTAAAACCTTAACACAATGCTTGCCTTCTTTTCTTCACGGAGTTATTTATATATTATATTCAATACCTGGTATTATAATTATAGGTTGTTCATGTAACTTATATACTTGCTAGAACAATTTACCAATTTCACTTCTTTTAAGGATGTAACTTCTAGCGTGTTTAAAATTGGTAGAAAACCATGCTGCATCATCAACTAGTAGCACTGAACTTGAACGCTAGTGGAAATGTTCGCTTACGTTACTTAACTTTACACCATTATAATTTAGTGTTAATTCGACTAACCTTAACGCATTATCTCACTTTCATTTAACAACTCTCATATTTTACAACTCAATCACACTTTCCTTCAAGGTAGTGTAGTGTAATTACCTTTACTCATTAAGTATGAAACGGGATCCCACTTGCTTGCCAACTTTACTTTACTCATTAACTACTGTTGTAATTGTATAAAACTAAGGCAACGATTTCTCAAACAGTACTAACCAAACACGGATGAGTTAGGGGTTGGGGAATGGGGATAAATGAGTTCTAACCGGTGGACATGACTAATCCGTTTAATAAACAGATGTTAACGTGGGCGATTTAATTACAACTCATTTGCCCTGTTTATCATGTCGAGTTACACATGTGGTTTTGGGTATACAAGTGCACAATCTAAACGTTCAAAAGTTTCAACTATTGTTGAAATAATGGGTCATGTTGGATTGTGCATTTGTGCTATACTAAAGAAAGTCATTCATTTGATTGTGACGACGCATCTGTCTGGTTTTTTGTTCTTCATCTGATCTTTTTCACATAAGCTAATCTTACTAAGGGGTTTTTTGTAATTGTATACAACTTTCTCATTATTCAAACTTTATTACTTTGACAACGGGGCTCTTGAGGCTTATACAGGCTTGAGCTTGTAAATTAAGCCACTCAGGCTTACGAACCTTTTAGGATTATTAGTGGGACCAATGACTCATTACAGAACCAACAGTTTGTGTGACATTGTTTTTGCATACAGGCAAGCGGCTGGTCGGGGTTGTAGTGTAATAATACTAACTTTTGAAGAAAGGTTATAAAACAATTTAGGAAAGCTCACTATTTTGAGCGATATGCAACTTCTAGTTATTCTGTATCTATTGACTTTTTAAACTCTGCTAAGTAGTAGCAGTCAACTTCGGTTCTCTAAATCTAGGTGACTGCTACTTTGATTAGAAACCATCTTTTTACGCTCTGCATCAACTAGTAACATTCAACTTTGGTTTCTGAATGCTAGTGGAAATGTTAGGTATTCAAGGAGTTTCTAGTGTTACGTTTCATGGAACCTAAATAACTCACCTTGTTACTACTTTTATGAAAACTTAGTCAATCACATTGATGTCATCGGTGGATCATGGAATTTGCTTCAAAATATGGATAGGATTGTAAACGCATTTACAAATCTTTTCAACTAGCAGGATACTGCTTCTAAGTCAGCTGTTTTTTATACTATCATGTCAATGGTGCCAGAATTCAGTTTTTTATACCATCTTTTTTCTACCGGATTGTCTGCCTGTTAAATGTGTCAGAATTCAGTTTGTAAGAATCTGATCCAGTGTTTAATTATTGTTATTGGCAGAATACATCGAAGAGGGAAAGCCTTTGGGGGGCTTACTACTTTTACTTCCTCAAATTCTTCGTCCTGAGAGCAGTGAAACTGTTGATGATACTTCTGTTGATAAGGAGAATTTGAAGAAACAATTGGTTGATTTAGAGCAGAAGCTAATACACGCTACTATCAATGTGAGTCAACATTTGTATGCATCACTACTAGTCCTATCTCTGTGTACATACACATATGAGTATTATCTGTACATGTCTTCGAATTGTTATCGAGCACTTTGGTTGCTTGTTCACATATGCCTCTGTACCCCCTTGTTTTTCTAGCTTATCTTTTCCCCCATGTGGTACTGTTTCCTTCCTTGTCTCTAACTATTGTTCAGTTGATACCGAATGAACTTCATGTATGATACTAAGTTCAAAAGAGTGTCCAATAACTTTTCAATATGTTTTCGACTATAGTTCTTAAAGACCTCAGTATAAATTTTGATTTCTCACTAGTCAGAATATGTCCAAGAGCGAACCGACCTAACCAAAGCAGACCCCAAAAATGGTATTTGGAATTAGCATGAAACGAAACCGCACTGAAATGGCCACTTGGTTTCGGTCGGTATTCCCGGTTTATTCCCAAACCAAATGAATCGAAGCTAAACTTGGGCCTTCAATATTTGGACTACTAGACTTTGATAAAATACTCAAAAACATACCGCATATAATGCAGTAGCAAACCGAGTACCTTCCTGTAGCAAAACTTAGACTACAGTAGCAAAACAAGAGCATAATGGAGGTACATTCATATAGAGCTATAGTAGAGTGTTATTCACATCCATGATCAATATTGGTCGACATATAGGACACAAGTTCAGCTGCAATCTTTGTTTACTTGTAATTTGTAACAACATAATAAAGCAGTAAACACTTACATCCATTATAGGGTTTAGTTGAGATGATAATGATGAAGAATTATTCATTTTGATGAACTTGATAAGATTATTAATGTTAGCTGAATTTGACGATGATAACTTGTGGTTTTAGCGTATCACATAACAGAAAGGGGAGATAGGGGCTTGGTTTGTTCTGTCTGAATGTGATGAAGTTAGGGTTTGTGGCCTTGCTGTTAATATTCCATACAAAAGTCGCGTCCCTATTCGGGTGACTTTGTTTGTTCTTTTTTTTTCTTCCTGTTTTAAACATAGAACCGAGAACCTAACCGAAGGTTGATCGGTTCGGTTTGGTTTTCTCGGTTCGCCCGGTTTCATCGGGTCGGTTTGGTTCCTAGTCAGAGTATAGTGCTTAAAATAATTTTGGTGTTCTTTTTAGATCTTGTTATTGATTAGTGTTTTGTTTTTCCAGTATCCTGTCTATTTTGCCTTTGAAGATGAAGATTTAGATAAAGTGTTAGCTGACATCAAGAGAAGTGATGCGGCTGGTCAGCCTGCAACAGCAACTACTGGCGGGTTAGTATATGTTTTGTATGCTTGCAAGTTACAATTGCTCCCTGTTTTCTCGAATAAAAGCTGTTGAAATTATGTGAATAATATTTTGTCATCGTCAAATTGAGGCTTTACATTTTCACTCTTTTTGACTTGTTTAATTAACAGTTTGTGTAAATTTCAACTTTCGTCTTTATTGACTACTCTATCCCTCAAATAATGGAGTTTATATATACAAAACTAGCCTTCTGTTGGCCACAAGTCGATTACGTAGACATAGCTCCATTGTGTGTCTCACACTCATAAAGTGTGGATACACACATTATCAGGACTGCCAATAGTAGTTCATATTATAATAATTCCTCGCTGCTACAAGTCGCCACATGTTTCTACGACACATTCATAGTTTCATACTAATTATATCTAGTACGCTTCCTAATTAGGTTACTCAATTTGGATAATGACGGTTTTATATTTTTTATTTGCAGATACAAGCTTATTGTCTCATCACCAGCTCCTAAGAAACTTTCGTCTCCCACGATTACTAATATCCAGGTTATTTCCTATGCACATTTAATTTCTCTGAACTTTATCTGTGGAAGCTGCTGGCTCACAGTATAATAGAACGTCAAATAGACTAAAGCCCAATTAAAGATATAAACTTATGGAAATCCAATGTTATGCTTTATGAGTTTATCCATATTTAGTTGACATTAAAACCTTATTGAAATAGTAATAAATGGAATGGAACGCTAAAATACCATATCTAGTTTATGGAGGCCGAAACAAACCAATCTAACTTAAATAGATAATAGATGTATGCAACGTATAATGAGTGGGCTGATGCGTGTAGTGCTCTGTTTCAAACGGGTCACATAAGCTGAATATGTTACTGTGGCCAAAAAGGAAGTTGGACAAATGAGCTGAAAGTAGCACAAAGCGTCTACATGTGCTTACAACCTTCTAAAAACGTAGATCGCTATTGTAATTATACTTACTTTTGGGTAATCGTATTAGAAAATGGGCAAAAGTGTGTTTGCTGGTGATTTCTGATATCAATTTATCTTTTCACAGGGATGGTTGCCTGGATCTAAAGCTGATGGCGATTCAAACCAGCTTCCAACTATCGCCATTGTGGCATCATATGATACATTTGGTGCAGCTCCGGTAATTTACCCATCTTACCCTTTCAGTTACTTCCTAAACAGAGGACATATACTGAATTTGGTCTTTGATTATCTCTTATAGGCATTATCAGTTGGAAGTGATAGCAATGGCAGTGGTGTCGTGGCACTTCTTGAAATCGCTAGATTATTTTCTATTTTATATTCCAACCCTAACACGAGAGGAAGGTACAATATACTCTTTGGGTTGACATCTGGTGGGCCTTATAACTACAACGGAACTCATAAGGTGTGTTTCTCTTTAGACTTCATGTCCACTGTTAACTCTTCTCTCTCTCTGAAGTTTTGATCTCTTCACTCAATATGCTTTATTTTTTCTGCAGTGGCTTAGAAGTTTTGATCAACGTTTGAGAGAAAGTGTTGATTATGCTATCTGCTTGAATAGTCTTGGCTCAGCGGAAAACGGGTTATGGCTTCATGTTTCCAAACCTCCAGAGAATGCATATGTAAAGCAAATATTTGAGGTAAGTGATTAAAACATCATAAGAGACACTAGAGGTGACCAAATGGGTAGATTGGGTGTTATTCGTTTAGGTTTTACTTTGATTCAAAATGGTCTGGGTCGGGTAGTAGCGAGCTTGACACTATTTTGTAGGAGGGCCAAGAGTGTAATTTTAATGATGTATGTACCAAAAATAGATTTTGGGCGACTTTCAACCTGGTCGACCTGTTCCTAAACAGTCAATATTGACCTGACCTGTGCGAGATCAAACAACCCAAATCATCTCTTAAAAGCCACCTCTTTGGAATACCTTACTTATTGAGTGTCTTAAGTTTCTCAATATTATATTCCTGTTTATTGTTCTTGCGTGCAGGGGCTATCTAATGTAGCAGAGGAATTAGGGGTTACAGTTGGGCTAAAACACAAGAAAATTAATGTATCCAATTCCCGAGTAAGTAAACTTTTGATTGTACACTTTATTCGCTTCTTCATCTTGTAATATGATCGAGACAACACCAAACTGTCACCACGGATGTTGTAAATGTAGAAACATTACATTGACTTATCAGAGTTTAGAAAGTCATTTGCTTTATGCTAAAGGTTACTACATGCAGGTAGCTTGGGAGCATGAACAGTTTTCGAGGTTAAGAGTTACTGCAGCAACACTTTCTGGACTTTCAGCTCCACCCGATTTACTGGAAAGTACAGGAGGTCTTTTTGATAACAGGTGAATTAATTCTCAGAATCTGTGCCTTTGTTTACCGTCTAGATAAATCATATGCTCAGGGAAATCATTTTGCTGATGGTTTTGCGTTTTGTGTTACTTTTTGCCTTTGCATCAGAGAGTTCGTCAATGAAGCTGCAGTTGTTAAGAGTGTAAAGGTGGTCGCTGAGAGTTTAGCGGTAAGAATTATTCTTACGTTGTCTGTTACATATACCGTTTTTGCACTTGTTATGTATCCTCTAAAAAGAAAACAAAATACTTGCTTTTATTAGACTTCATCTATTTGGAACCTGCAGATTGGTCTAAACGTTTCTATTCAAACTCAAACTATTATTTTGCACACGTATGCATATTGCCATTAAATACCTTTCACTCTTTCGCGAGTTACATGAACTCAATCATCTTTGTTGTGCAGAGGCATATCTATGGTCAACAAGGAAAGAATATCAATATTTTTGCTGATAACAGTAGTTTGGCTGTCAATCCTTCCTACATACGATCATGGCTTGACCTTATGTCCAAAACACCCCGAGTAGCACCTTTTCTCTCAAAGGACAGTGCATTCATCACGGCATTAAAGAAGGTATTGACTATGGAGCCCTATTACTCTTGGTTCTTGTTGGGTTTGCTTGAATGACGATAGCTTTTCTGAAATACGGATTAAGCTCATGTATCTTCATTCAGACAGTCTCTTACAGTCTTATTCTTCATTTGCAGGAATTAGCAGATCACGTTGTAGAAGTAAATTTGCAACATGACGTACTTGATGGGATGTTCACCTTCTATGATTTGACAGTTGGTACCTTGCAGATATATCAGGTGAAATTGGCCCCTCGTTCTTTTCTCCATTTTTTTACCAGTTTTGACCCATAGAAGTAAACATAAACCTGAAACGATCCATTGATTTGCAACTGGACAAACTTTTCAAAAGCTAACCATACAATCACCTCGACTCTATTTCAGGTCGCCAGTGTCACATTTGACTTGCTTTTGCTGCTTGGTCTTGGATCATACTTGATCACCCTTTTCAGTTTACTCGTGATAACTACCAGGGTATGATTTTTCTCTTTACTACATTTTTGAGGTGGTACATTATTATTAAGGAGACACATCACTAAAAGCTATACCCACGATATTTTTTAACAGGGTCTTGATGATCTGATTAGTCTTTTCCGCCGCCCACCATCACGCAAAGTCAAATCAGTTTGATGACGTGATTGTACCACACAGCCTTTGTTACTGCAGAGATTAGATGTGCTCATCATGAACCGTGATGGTCTCTTGTAGCTTTACTTGTAGTTACCGTGCTGAGGATTAATTATTTTGTTATAAATCAGAAACAAGCAGAAAGTTTTGGTTATGTGATACAACGTCATTGTAACCTCTGTAATCTTTTCCAGGCAATTTTATTTAGAAAATTTGTTCTTCGATAACTAAATGTCTAGATTATCATTATCTTTTTCGCGATAGTGTAGCCTAATAAGACATTATTGTGAATGGACTAAACGTCGTTTGCATGCAAGAGACGACGTTAGAAACCAACAAGAAACTTAGGTAGTCTGTTGCATGAGTTCTTGGAATCTCTGATGAATGTGCACACGGACGCAGGTTTGATAATAGCTTTGGTTGACAATCGCAGGCGTGAAAACATAGATACCTAAGTACACATTGTGTTCTATACATAGATTATTAAACCTTGTAGTTGGTGATAAACGCAGCTGCTAAGACCAAGATTGGTTCTAATAAGTTGGTTCTAATAAGTTGTAACACAAAACAGAAAACATAGATACCTAAGTACACATTGTGTTATAGGATACATAGATTATTAAACCTTAAACGCAGCTGCTAAAACCAAGGATGATCAACCGTCTTGTCTTGTTCAACTTTGGCTCGTCCGGTGAACATGACGAAGGCAATAAACGAAGACACCATAAAAGAAAAGCTTACACAAATTACCGCCCACCAGGGGCTTGGGACGAACATTGGCACCAATATGAAGGAGAAAGGCACAAGAATGATAAGAAGAAAGGACCAGTGAACCGGATACGTGTTAAAGTACTCTTCTTGCTGATATGCGCATGCACCCTTCCAGAAAAAGGAATATAGAGATAGTAACCCGCAAAAGGTTACACATAAGAGTGTATACGCAATCCAATTGAGATCTCCGGACGGAACATATATCACAGCCCCTAAAGAGAAAGCCAAAACTAGCGCGGAAAAGCTGCCAATGGTTTTCAGAATGGTGTAATGGATGTCATTCATCCAACTTTTCAACAGGTAGCTTGCAAGAATCAAAATCCCTGACGCTGACACAGCCGTAGCTCCTGAGGCAATGATCATGATCGTAAAGACCCTGCCGTGCTCATTAAAAAGGGATGGGTTTTCTCGAAACATGAGACGAACAACTCCTAATAGTAATGTGAGAATAGCCACCATGATATACAAAAACGAAAAGTACATATAAGACCTGAAAGACACACGAAAAACGCACGTCAGTAATCAAAGGGTATTCAACGCATAAAAAACTTAAAAAAAACTTACTGTGGATTGCTGTGTTCTGGTTTTAGACTTCCAAATCCCTCTTTTAACTCTCCAAAACCTTTCTCCAACGCATCCATTCTTGCGTTTGCCTGTGTTTTATATTCAGCATCCAATTCAGTAACTTTTTTGTTCGTCATGACTTCCGATGAACAGTGATTCATGGCGATAATTTTATTAATAATGAGAAAAACAGAAAACAAAGAAGAATAAACCCTATTTAAAGAGTTAGTAATCTTGTTCAACAAAATAACATTAACAAAGAAAGTAAATAAAAGTAAATATTCTAGCAGATTTTATATTTATAATTATTTTGTTATAAATCAGAAACATGGAAAATTTTGGTTATGTGATCTTTTCCAGGCAATTTTATTTACAAAATTCCTTCTTTGATATATCATGATCTTTTCACGATAGTGTAGCCAAATTGGATATTACTATAAAAGTAAAAACTAACAATATTGGGAAATTTGATTAAGTTTATTATATTGTCTTTTTTTGAAATTGTTAGCGAAAAGTTCACCGAAATTCTTCAAGTTGCGAAATTCATGTTCAAAAAGGTGTGGCACTGTCACTTTTTTTTCCTATAACACCAAAACTCCCCATAATCTCACAATCCTCCTCCCTGATTAACATCACAATTTCTCGGTTTATCGTGATCCCACTTTTAATAAAAAAAAAAATTAAAAAAAAGCCTGGTAACGCAGCTATGACGCGAACCACGGTGTGGTTGGTTGCGCCATGGCCTCGCGTCGTCGACGATAACGTCGGCTGGCCACTGTCAGCTCAAACCCCATAGTGCAGGGCACGGTGTAATTAGCGGCGCCATAGCTTTATGCCATGGTGGCCAGCCAACCCACACCAATCACCTTACCCTCTAAAAATGATTTTTTTACATTCGAAAGTCTTTTTGATGTAATTTGTTTTTTTTTCATGAATGAAACGTTTTTTTGTTTTAAAAATTTATTTATCTTGTAAAAATCAAATGAAAAAATTATCGAATCTTAAACGATTGTGTAAAAAAGGTCGTGTTAGTAACAAAAAATGTTGAAAAATTAAATGCAAACTTAAAGACACTAGGCTGAGCATGACAGATCTGAAATCGACTTTGACCGAAAAACCGAAACGGACCGGACCGTCTAATTTCGGTCCGGCCATCGGTCCGAGGTTTTGGACCATTTCAATGCTCGGTCCGGTCGGTCCGATTCGGTCTTATAAAAAATCTTGTCAATTTTGCCTAATAGAACCGGATCGAACCGAGGACCGAACCGGACCGGACTATTTCGGTTCGGTCCTCGGTTCAATCCGGTCCTGGACCGATGCTCAACCCTAAAAGACACGAACAATTTTACTAATTATTGGATCACGGGTTTAATTTGCCAGTTAATCTGATCAAATAACAGATCAATGGATCGATAATCAGATCAACTCGGTTAAATCACCAAATTACAAATTCAACCATCTAATCAATCCGATCGAGTTGTCATATAAGTGATTCAACCACTAAAACAATCAACACACGTGTGATATAAGTATCTAGTATACACTTTTATGATCCCAACTAATTACTCTCTCCGTCCCAAAATAAATGTCCACTGTTAACTTTTAAAGTCAACCGTTTTCAACTTTGACCGTAAATTATCGTGTTTGTATTATATAATATTTGATACAAATTATACGAATGGATTGAGTTTTAAACATATTTTCATTAGTATAAATTTGACCAAGTATTATATAACACATACAAAATAATTTAAGGTCAAAATTTATAAAAAATGATTTCGAAAATCAAATATAGACATTTAATGAACAGAGGGAGTAACACTTTAAGGGCCCCACTTTAAATGATAAAAATTAAGAAAAGAGGAAAAAAGCATTTATGCTGATCACGTGGCAAGAGTTATAACGCTTTTCACATGTACCTCTAATATCCGATATACTGACAGAAACTGATAGTGTCTTTATATTTTCTTTTCCGTCTTTTCTATAATATATATATTTTAAACTGTAATACTTTATAATCTTAGTGCCGCATATTTTTCTAGCAGTTTTACTCACTTTATTAATTGGAGAAGACAGCTTACGGCTCTGCAGTTTTTCTGTTTTACTGCTTTTGACTTATCAAACTTTATAATTTTCGTTCCTTTTTTTTATTCACAGTTTTATAATACAAATAAAATAATAAAAAATTTAAAAAATAAGAATTAAAAAGTTTAAAAAAAGTATTACTTGTGAAAAAAAAGTATTAGTAACTGGGTACCCTTATTGGTACCTCTTACTGTTAAACCGAGAAAATTATAAAGAGGGTATTATTGTTAAACAGACAAAAATACGGAACTGATAAAAACTCTGTCAAGAAATAGACAAGGAGACAAAAATTACACAAATAATGTACTTTTTCTTCTTTTTAAATGGGGGTAAGGGGTACCAATAGGGTACCCGGGGTCTTAATAGCTTTGCCCTTAGGGCATCTCCAATGCATGGTGCAGTAAAGAGTTTAATACACTGCCACATCACCGCCACATCAGCAACCTATTATTTCACAAAAATCTCCACAATGCATTGAACTTTACATAGTTCAATACATTTCCACATCACCATAATTTTAATATTTTTAAAAGATTACATTAATATAAAAATAAAATACAAATTACATAGAAATTAAAAAAAAGATAACTTAGTTGCATTACTAAAAACTACCATTACCTAAAATTATCATGCGCCAACAAATTCAACTACAAATTATACTTTTCTTTGATCTCCATACAACGGTTTTTCCAAATCTCTCGCGCAAAATCCTCCATTTTGTTAGGATCTTTAAACAAGATCGCGATCTCTTTATTTTTTGCTTTAATGCCTTCGACTTTTAGCTTTTCAACTTCAAGTTTAATCTTTTTTTCTTTCAACATGTGGTGTCGGTCGATTGCTTTTTTGTTGTCTTCAACATGTTTTTAAAGTATCTCGTCAAGTCGACTTTTTGAAGATGAAGTGCAAGTAGAAGATTTTCCTTTTCGGTCTTTTTTTGCCTTTTTTGTACCTGTAGGCCGTACTATTTCTTCACTGTCGTCTAGGTTTATAGGAGTTTGCGAATCACATGAAACTCTAGATGTTTCAGATGTTGTGCTCCCAAGTAGCCATTTCGGTTCATGTTTAACCAAATTCCAAACATGTTCATGTCTAAAACTTGATCCGTAAATGGCTATATATTTATCTTGAGTGCCACTTCTGAAATCTTCCTCGGACCATCCACTGAGCTTTTGGGTTTTTAATACTAAATATTGATTGTTGTATGCAACAACAAGTGGATTCATGTAATGCCAGTGGCCCTTAACTTTAGTAAGAGATCTTGTAATGCCTGAAGTGTTATTACTTTCATAGTACTTGTCACACTCCCAAAATATCAGAGTATAATGGCGACAAGGGAGTGGTGACGTCATGATTATCATACACACACAGTTACAAAGAACGACCTCTAAATGAGACGTTCGGAAAATAGGTCACTTGTAATTGATAAAATAAATAGTTTTAACTTAGTGCGGAAGCATAAAACTGGTCACAGTTACAAAACATAGTTTTCCAAATAGTACAAATGATCTTTGTTTCAATAAAAATGACGGCACGCATGAGACCTCACTTAGCATCTTCCTTCTTAATACCTGAGAAAAACATTGCTAAAGCGTCAACATAAAGTTGGTGAGTTCATAGGTTTAGTTAATTTGAAATGTTTAATGAACCACAAGATTTTCCCAAAAGTGATGACAATATAACAAATACAAAGTCATCCTAAAAGTATTTATTACAGTCTAAGCTCGTGACACCGAAGCGTTAACAACACCGGTAGTATAATCATATAAATGTAGCCCAACTGGATGCCTAAACCCACGACATCCTATATCAGACTCAAATGAAACTGTGCCCGCTTGTCCCCTTGTTGGACAAGACAGACAGGGACGTCAATCCCGATAGATCTATCCATAACATTCGCGCTTACACAAAGTAATTAACGGTTCACGATTCACGGGCCAAAGCAACTGGGTTTTTAGTGGGACTTAGACTAATATATAAATCAGTAAATGCACTTGTGTTCATACGTTAAATCAAGCAATGTCTCACCCCAAAAAGCAGTAAAAATAGTTAAACATGGGGCTATAAACTCACCTCGTAATTCAGCAAAAGGACGAAGATAAAGGTAGCTCGAGTGTACGGTTACGCTAGCCGCGACCTATTTAATTATAAGGATCGTGTTACGATATTAAAAATTATACTAGTAAAAAGACACGACACCTTAGTTGTGCTTGACAATACTTTTCGTTTACGGAAAAACACGATACATAAAAGTCGGTTATTAAACGATCGAGATTTACGGATTAAATAATACCTTTAAGTTACAAATTTCGTTTTGGGCCATAAATAACCCAATACACCAAACTGGCCCAACTTATACCCAATATAACCACCCCATGGTCCGGCCCAAGGGTTATTTAACCCGGCTCAACCCCAGGCGATACAAACAAGGAGGAAAAAAGAGTAAATACGTGTTTTGTTACTCACATAAATCAAAAACACTCAGATAACTCTCTCTCTCTCTTCTCTCGAAACGCTCCCACCACCCCACTTCTCTCTCTCTCTAAAAAATGAATCGGATATCATCTCTCCCATGGCTAAGATTGATTTTCAGATTAATACCTAAATCATTTGTGGTGGTTTATGGTGATTAACTCGCGTGGGATGTGGGGTTTCATCCCCACATCAAACCGATTCGGTTTTTGAGGTGTTCTTCCCCAGGGGTTTAAGTTATTCCTCAATCAAAGATAAGTGTTCATCCCTCTTTTTCTTTTAATAAACTGGTCTAATGGTTTTCGTTTATAAAAGATTTGCGGTTTTAAATCATCTGTATAAACATGCTGTGAACAAAAGGCTCTCGAATTTAATAATAAACAAATTAGGGTTTCGAAAATATTTGGGGGGTTTTCTAAATCTCATGTTTAAATACAATTAATTAACGTTTTCTATCATAAAAACATGTTAATTTTAACATATAATCGATTTTGTAAAAATTAGGGTTTCGGTCAAATTTGGGGGTTTATTCATACCTTGGTTCCAATTAAATTAATTAATAGATTCGGGTTTGGATTGGGTTTAATTAGGGTTTTAATTAATAAAATGAAATTAGGGTTTATATAAATTGGGGGTTTTTGCACATGGTTGATTATTTGAAATTAAATAACATTTTTGGAATATATAAAGTATTAATTTCGAAATTAAAAAGGTTTACAATTTTTAGGGTTTCGAATTAAAAGGGGGCTTTTTATACCCGCGGCTTATTTGAGGGTTTTGTGATGTTTCTGTAAAATGAATTAGTTAAAATCTTGGGTTATGGTTACTTTGAGTGGTAAGGGTTTCGGCAGAAAACAAGGACCTTGGTTTGGTCTTGGTTTGGTTCTCGGTTTGGTCTCGGTTTGGGTCTCGGTTTGGGTCTCGGCTTGGGTCTCGGTTTGGGTCGGTTTGGGTCTCGGTTTGGTTGACAGAAATAATGGGGTTATGGTCAAGTTCAAGTAAACAAATGCTATGATTTATCTTTTCAGTTTTGATTAAAATAGAACCGTGACAAAGACTAACACATTCGTTTTATTTTCGCAGGTTTGGTTACAATGTCGAGCACAACTAGGATTTATACAGAAAATGAAAAGGCGATTAAAAGACTCACAATGGATGTTTCGGTTTCGGTTTGCAGGTGTGGACGAGAAAGGATGGATCGGCTTTGACACTACTCTTCACTTTCACCCAGGATTTGTGTTTAAAAACTTGTCCAGGAACAATGTTTGTAATATTTGGACTGTGAATATTGTTTGTGTTATGTTTGGACATTGGATAAAATTTGGACTGTATTTAATCTTGTATTATTAGTTTAGGGTTAGACTCAAACTGAAATTGGTAAGCTTGTGATGTACCCATTTTGGGTAAACTTGGCATGTGTGCTGGATTGTAGTGTTTAGTGGATGAATAAACTATGAAATTAAGTCATGACTGAAAATAGACTCTTGCTAAACAAGCTTTTGAAATAAAAGTGAATAAGGGTTCACAATTTAAATGTTTGTACATGATGCACTGATATACCATTCGGCCCAAGTTTGTCGAGTGTAAGTCTTAGACGCGAAAACTGACTATGCACGACTCGATAACAATTTGACACACGATCCAAATCAAAGACAAGTATGCGTGACCTCAAGGGATTCCGCAAGTACGTCAAATAAACACACGGCAATGCATAATACGTTTACAACTTCGTGCGTTTCATTCATAAATTAATAGACACGAAAAACTCGAGTTGTTACATTCGCTCTCCCTAAAAAGGGCTTTGTCCGCAAAGCAAAGTAAATAACACATTTATATCGACAACTCATCGGTAAATAATTAAAGTACTCCTACTATATGAAGAATTTAAGATGGAAATTTGACGGATGTCACAGTATTCCCATGTTTTAGAGATTTCGTCACGAAATCAAGACGTTGTTGTAGTAGGATGATTAGCGAAAAGATGAGGATACTTGCTCTTGAATTGGTCTTCACGTTCCCACGTGTATTCTGGACCTCTACGCGCATTCCAACGGATCTTTACAATAGGTATACGACTTTGCTTGAGCTGTTTGACTTGACGGTCCATAACTTCTACCGGTTCTTCTAAAAAGTTGAGTTTGTCGTCGAGTTGAATTTCTTCTAAAGGAATAACGAGTGTCTCGTCGGCTAAACATTTCTTCAGATTGCAAATGTGGAACACATTATGCACTCGGCTAAGTTCTTGGGGTAACTCCAAATGATAGGCTACGGGGCCAATCCTCTCTATAATCTTGAAGGGTCCAATGTAACGAGGATTCAACTTTCCACGCTTTCCAAAGCGAATCACACCCTTCCAAGGTGAGACCTTCAACATGACTCTATCGCCAACCTCAAACTCAAGGGGTTTGCGTCTCATGTCAGCATAACCCTTTTGTCGATCTCTTGCGGCTTGCATACGGCTCTTGATCTTAAAGATCTTCTCAGTAGTCTCGTGTATGATCTCGGGTCCAGTGAGTTGTGCTTCACCAACCTCTGCCCAACACACGGGTGAACGACACTTTCTACCATACAGTGCTTCGAACGGTGCTGCCTTAATGCTAGTGTGATAACTATTGTTGTATGAGAACTCTACCAGAGGTAGGTGTCTATCCCATCTATTTCCGAAGTCAATCACACAAGCTCTCAGCATATCTTCTAAGGTTTGAATGTTCCTTTCACTTTGACCGTCAGTTTGGGGATGGTACGCAGTGCTCATATCCAACTGCGTTCCCAATGCCTTCTGCAGCGACTTCCAGAACTGCGAAGTAAATCGGCTGTCTCGGTCGGAGATTATGGACACAGGCACACCATGCTTCGTGACTACTTCCTCCAAGTATGTTCTTGCTAACTTATCCATTCCATCGGTCTCCTTGATTGGTATGAAATAATCCGATTTGGTGAGTCGGTCGACGATTACCCAAATGGTGTCAAATCCAGCTGAGGTTTTTGGTAGCTTGGTAATGAAATCCATAGTGATCATTTCCCACTTCCATTCTGGCAGTTCGGGTTGGACCAACAATCCTGATGGTTTCATATGTTCGGCCTTGAACTTGGCACAAGTCAAGCACTTGCTAACGTATGTAGCAATATCCGCCTTTATGTTCGGCCACCAATACAACATCTTCAGATCATGATACATTTTGTCAGATCCCGGATGTATGGAGTATTTTGACTTATGCGACTCATGCATAATCAAAGATCGTAGGTCACCATGGCACGGTAACCAACTCCTATTATCAAGGCATAACGTTCCATCCGAGCGAGCTTCTAACTTCTTTATCATGCCTTCAACATCTTCAGTCTTGAGAATTTCTTCCTCGACTGCCTCTTTCTAAGCCTTGAGAATTAAGGATGGAAGGTCTAAGTCAATGGTCATCACCAAGGCCTTCACCCTAAGAACTCTCTCCTTTCGACTCAAAGCGTCGGCCACGACATTTGCCTTGCCCGGGTGGTAACGGATCTCGCAATCGTAATCACTGAGCAACTCTAGCCAACGTCGTTGTCTCATGTTGAGTTCCTTTTGATTCAAAATGTGTTGTAGACTCTTATGATCAGTGAATACAACACACTTAGTACCATAAAGGTAGTGTCTCCAAATCTTCAGGGCAAACACCACTGCTCCCAACTCTAGGTCATGAGTTGTGTAGTTCTTCTCGTGCACTTTTAGTTGTCTTGATGCATAAGCTATGACCTTAGTCCTTTGCATCAGTACCGCACCTAACCCTTTTATGGATGCATCACAATACACCACAAAGTCTTCATTACCCTCGGGTAGGGCTAGTATAAGTGCTTCACACAACATCTGCTTCAATGTCTGGAATGCCAAATCTTGATCCTCTTTCCACTCAAATTTCTTGTCTTTTTGAGTCAACTCCGTCATTGGTTTAGCTATCTTGGAGAAACCTTCAATGAATCTCCTATAGTAACCAGCAAGACCTAAAAATTGGCGTATCTCCGTGGGTGTTGTTGGAGTCGCCCAATCCTTCACGGCCTCGATCTTAGCAGGATCAACGTGAATACCACTGCTATCGATCACATGCCCAAGGAATTGCACCGTGTTTATCCAAAACTCACATTTGGAAAACTTTGCATATAACTTCTCCTTCCTTAGCAGCTCTAGTATGGTCTTCAAATGTTCCTTGTGTTCTTCTTCATTACGAGAATAGATGAGAATATCATCGATAAATACAATCACAAACTTGTCCAAGTATGGTTTGTAAACTCGGTTCATGAGATCCATGAATACCGCAGGCGCGTTTGTCAAACCGAAAGGCATAACTTGGAACTCGTAGTGTCCGTACCGGGTTCTAAAAGCCGTCTTATGAACGTCTTCCTCTCTAACCCTTAGCTGATGATATCCTGACCTTAAATCGATCTTTGAGTATATGCTAGATCCTTGCAATTGGTCGAAAAGATCGTCAATTCTTGGCAATGGGTAACGGTTCTTTATCGTCAGCTTATTCAATTCTCGGTAATCGATACACATCCTAAAGGATCCATCTTTCTTTTTGACAAATAAGATCGGTGCTCCCCAAGGTGAGGAACTTGGTCTAATGAAACCTTTGTCAGAAAGTTCCTTTATTTGTTCAGTTAACTCTGTCATCTCGGCCGGTGCTAAGCGGTATGGGGCTCTAGCGACAGGCGCGGCTCCTGGTGTAAGCTCGATGTGAAACTCCACTTGCCGTGCTGGTGGTAATCCTGGTAAGTCCTCTGGGAATACGTCGGGAAAGTCTCTAACGATCGGTACATCTTCCACTTTCTTCTCGTGATCTTCTTCTCCTTCCTTTTGTGTTATTTGAACCAAGAATACTGGACATCCCTTCTCAATGTATCTTTGGGTTCTAATACATGAGATGACTTCCAGTCTTGATCCATTCTTCACTCCACTTCTTTCGCCTTGTATGATTAGTACATCGTTTCCATAAGGAACACGGACGCACTTCTCATGACATACAATTTCCGCGTGATGCTTCGACATCCAATCCATTCCAATGATGACGTCAAAACTTCCCAATTCTATGGGGAGTAAGTCGATACTGAACAAACGATCTTGTAACCTTATACTACATCCTTTTAGAATCGCGTCGGTGGTTACTGACTTCCCATCGGCTAATTCTATGTTATACTTAACATCTAACGCAGTAGGGGTAATATTTAGGCGTTCACTAAATACAGATGACACAAAACTCCTATCCGCACCAGAATAAAATAGTACTGAAGCATAGTTGTTATTGACTAGAAACGTACCAGTCACAACATTGTTGTCTTGCACCGCAGCTTCAGCACAGAGATGATACACTTTGCTAGGTGCCGTGAATCCTCCAGGAGTACTAGTTGTGGCTCGGTTATTCCCTCCCCGGTTACCTTGATTCTGCCTCTGGTTTCCTTGGTTGTGATTCTGATTGCCTCGAATCTGGCTACCACGACCTTGGTTCCCACTGCTTGGACACTTGTTCTTGTAGTGACCTTTCTCTCCACATCCAAAGCAAGTGACATTTGCTCCTTGGCCACCTTGTGTTCCAGGTCCTCTTTGGTTAGCAGGACGAGGTGGTGCTCGACATTCCTTTGCCTTATGTCCGGCCTTCCCACAGTTGTAGCACGTAGGGGGACATGCTCCTTCGTGGTGTCGGCCACACTTTCCACAGAAAGGAAGTCTTCCAGCGTAGTTTCCAGTATTACCTTGTCCAGCAGTAAACACCCTTGCTACTTCTTGTCGTTTGTTCTGGTTGTAGTTGTTTGTGTTGTTGCTGTTGTTGGTATTGTTGGTTTTGTTGTTGTAGTGGTTGCCAGACCACTTCCTCTTATCCCCAGTATTTTCTCCCAACTCTTGTACCACTTGGTACATCAGACTCTGAGCCATGTCAATTGCCTCGTGCAAATCAGTTGGCTTGGATGAAGTTACATTCCCTTTGATGCTCAAAGGTAGTCCTTTAATGTATCGCTCCAACAATCGGTCGTCGTTGGGCACCATTTCGGGACATAACAAGATCAGCTCTTGAAAGCGCTGATTGTAAGCAGTAAGAGCAGTACCCTTGACCTTCAGGTTCCACAGCTCAACCTCCATCTGCTTGACTTCATTTCGTGGGCAGTATTTCCTCACAAACATAGCTTTAAACTCACTCCAGGGCGTCGCTTGGGCAACGTCAATGGTCACTGCACGAGCATAGACGTTCCACCAAGTCAAAGCACCATCCACTAACGTGCTTGACGCAAACTTCACCTTATCAGCTTCAACAACATTGCTAATCCCAAATTGGGATTCTAGCTTCTCAAAACATCTGGTTAAACCTACTGCTCCTTCAGTACCGCGGAAACTTACTTGCGTAACTGCACGAAATTCCTTGTAGGTACAAGTCCGTGCAATAGCATTAGTAGCTCCTTGGTTGGTCTCCTCCTGTGTGCTAGCTGTACGATTTGCTTCGGCTGTTGCGAGTGCCTCAGCCACCCGTTCGGCTATCATTTGACTTAGTATGACGGTATCAATTCCACCGGTAGTAGCTGGTGGATTCTGCGTTTCAGATCTTCTAACTGGCGCCATAATCTAAAAAGGTAATAGGACAATGAGTTTTGCCAGACATAACATGCATGGCACGCACAATACAATTATGAAATGCTCCAGGGTATAACACACAATATATAATGTTCCCACAATTTTTGTAACCCATAATATCATTCATAGAATTGTTTGGTAGTACATCATAATTTGTCATACATAATAAAAAAAAATAAAAAAAATGCCAACTAGCTAAGATAAACTTCAAAGCTTAGTGGTCATACAACGATAAGTCAATGGTACAAGATAAATCTAACTAGTGCTCTCACGACGCTGATGAAGCTCTCTCTCCAACTCTGCTAACCTCCTCCCAACCACGATCTCACGAGCCTGGGAATCTCTAAGTCTAACATCGGTATCATAACAAGCAGCTCTAAACTTCTTATCCAAGTCTGCCACAGGGTCCTCCACAGGTGCCTCTAGTCCGCCTGTCTCGACCAATGGCTCTACTCCCCAACGGGTCATCAGGCTCTCGATCTCCTCAAGACGAGCATTCGGCATGGTATCCATCTGATCAAGAACAGTATGAAGCTGTCCTCGTAGACGGGTCACACAAACCGTCAACACTGTCTCATCCCTAACTGGACTCTTCTTTGCCAGTGCCTCCAGCTTATCCTGCACCTCATTATACTCCTCACCTAAAGCCTCTACAACATCCTCCAACCTGTTTAATCGTGTCGTCACACATCCATCTGCTGCCCCAAGCATCACCACTGTCGATGTAGCTCTCCTAGGAAGAGGAGTCGTAGCTCTCGGCCCAGTAGGGATGCCAACATCAGCAAGCATCTCCTGGTACACAGCAGGTACAGTCTCTGGTGGTGGTAGTAGTAGTGGTACCTCTGGGACAGGACTGGCAGGTGTGCGGGCTGCATGCCTGTTAGTGGCAGTGAAGGGTATGAGGGGTCGGTAAGGTGAAAGTGGTGGTCGAGCAGCTCTCCCCCGAAGACGTCGTCTCACATAGTAGAAAGGTAGAGTACCAGGTGCTAGAGCAGGGATGTCAGTCCTCTCCCCTTCGTCTTCAGATGAAGATGAGGAGATGTGTGCTAGGGAAACCTCAGGAGTAGCAGCATATGTAGTAGGAGGGTCCTTAGTGTCAGTGACCTCCATGGGTTCACCTTCCCCATCGGTGAACTCCATATCATCATCCTCTGTCTCCTCCATCGTCTCATCCCTAGTGACTGATGCCTGACCTGGTGACTGCACCACATCAGCGTCTAGGTCATCCTCTACTCCGCCTTCTAGGCTAAGTACGTCGTCAGCTGATGCATCAGGGATACGGATCGGTGAACGATGAACCTCCTCAGTCTCTCTCTCAGTCTCATCATCTGAAATCATCCGGTACCACGGATATCCTGATGGTGATCCTCTAGGTAGTCCTACTGATGAACTGATAGTCGACTGTGAACTGCGGTTGTAGTATGCTCCTGTAGACGTGGAATCATCAGAAGAAGACATCGCTATAACATAAACAAAATAAATGTGTGTAAATATCTTATATAATTAGTCCGTAAAAAGGGACATTAACATAACATAGCAATCATTGTTGAATCCACATGTATCCCATATAACATAATTCAGATTTTGTTGTTGCACATGTAACCCATGTAAATATACCTCGTATTTGTTAAATCACATGTATCCCATTTATTACTTATCTATGTCCATGTATCTACATATACTTAATACTTACAATCCGTATGATAATCGATTAAACACATAGCAGTTATAGTCTAGAGTTACTAAATGCAACCTAGTTCTCTATAACCATGTCTCTGATACCAATCTGTCACACTCCCAAAATATCAGAGTATAATGGCGACAAGGGAGTGGTGACGTCATGATTATCATACACACACAGTTACAAAGAACGACCTCTAAATGAGACGTTCGGAAAATAGGTCACTTGTAATTGATAAAATAAATAGTTTTAACTTAGTGCGGAAGCATAAAACTGGTCACAGTTACAAAACATAGTTTTCCAAATAGTACAAATGATCTTTGTTTCAATAAAAATGACGGCACGCATGAGACCTCACTTAGCATCTTCCTTCTTAATACCTGAGAAAAACATTGCTAAAGCGTCAACATAAAGTTGGTGAGTTCATAGGTTTAGTTAATTTGAAATGTTTAATGAACCACAAGATTTTCCCAAAAGTGATGACAATATAACAAATACAAAGTCATCCTAAAAGTATTTATTACAGTCTAAGCTCGTGACACCGAAGCGTTAACAACACCGGTAGTATAATCATATAAATGTAGCCCAACTGGATGCCTAAACCCACGACATCCTATATCAGACTCAAATGAAACTGTGCCCGCTTGTCCCCTTGTTGGACAAGACAGACAGGGACGTCAATCCCGATAGATCTATCCATAACATTCGCGCTTACACAAAGTAATTAACGGTTCACGATTCACGGGCCAAAGCAACTGGGTTTTTAGTGGGACTTAGACTAATATATAAATCAGTAAATGCACTTGTGTTCATACGTTAAATCAAGCAATGTCTCACCCCAAAAAGCAGTAAAAATAGTTAAACATGGGGCTATAAACTCACCTCGTAATTCAGCAAAAGGACGAAGATAAAGGTAGCTCGAGTGTACGGTTACGCTAGCCGCGACCTATTTAATTATAAGGATCGTGTTACGATATTAAAAATTATACTAGTAAAAAGACACGACACCTTAGTTGTGCTTGACAATACTTTTCGTTTACGGAAAAACATGATACATAAAAGTCGGTTATTAAACGATCGAGATTTACGGATTAAATAATACCTTTAAGTTACAAATTTCGTTTTGGGCCATAAATAACCCAATACACCAAACTGGCCCAACTTATACCCAATATAACCACCCCATGGTCCGGCCCAAGGGTTATTTAACCCAGCCCAACCCCAGGCGATACAAACAAGGAGGAAAAAGGAGTAAATACGTGTTTTGTTACTCACACAAATCAAAAACACTCAGATAACTCTCTCTCTCTCTTCTCTCGAAACGCTCCCACCGCCCCACTTCTCTCTCTCTCTAAAAAATGAATCGGATATCATCTCTCCCATGGCTAAGATTGATTTTCAGATTAATACCTAAATCATTTGTGGTGGTTTATGGTGATTAACTCGCGTGGGATGTGGGGTTTCATCCCCACATCAAACCGATTCGGTTTTTGAGGTGTTCTTCCCCAGGGGTTTAAGTTATTCCTCAATCAAAGATAAGTGTTCATCCCTCTTTTTCTTTTAATAAACTGGTCTAATGGTTTTCGTTTATAAAAGATTTGCGGTTTTAAATCATCTGTATAAACATGCTGTGAACAAAAGGCTCTCGAATTTAATAATAAACAAATTAGGGTTTCGAAAATATTTGGGGGTTTTTCTAAATCTCATGTTTAAATACAATTAATTAACGTTTTCTATCATAAAAACATGTTAATTTTAACATATAATCGATTTTGTAAAAATTAGGGTTTCGGTCAAATTTGGGGGTTTATTCATACCTTGGTTCCAATTAAATTAATTAATAGATTCGGGTTTGGATTGGGTTTAATTAGGGTTTTAATTAATAAAATGAAATTAGGGTTTATATAAATTGGGGGTTTTTGCACATGGTTGATTATTTGAAATTAAATAACATTTTTGGAATATATAAAGTATTAATTTCGAAATTAAAAAGGTTTACAATTTTTAGGGTTTCGAATTAAAAGGGGGTTTTTATACCCGCGGCTTATTTGAGGGTTTTGTGATGTTTCTGTAAAATGAATTAGTTAAAATCTTGGGTTATGGTTACTTTGAGTGGTAAGGGTTTCGGCAGAAAACAAGGACCTTGGTTTGGTCTTGGTTTGGTTCTCGGTTTGGTCTCGGTTTGGGTCTCGATTTGGGTCTCGGCTTGGGTCTCGGTTTGGGTCGGTTTGGGTCTCGGTTTGGTTGACAGAAATAATGGGGTTATGGTCAAGTTCAAGTAAACAAATGCTATGATTTATCTTTTCAGTTTTGATTAAAATAGAACCGTGACAAAGACTAACACATTCGTTTTATTTTCGCAGGTTTGGTTACAATGTCGAGCACAACTAGGATTTATACAGAAAATGAAAAGGCGATTAAAAGACCCACAATGGATGTTTCGGTTTCGGTTTGCAGGTGTGGACGAGAAAGGATGGATCGGCTTTGACACTACTCTTCACTTTCACCCAGGATTTGTGTTTAAAAACTTGTCCAGGAACAATGTTTGTAATATTTGGACTGTGAATATTGTTTGTGTTATGCTTGGACATTGGATAAAATTTGGACTGTATTTAATCTTGTATTATTAGTTTAGGGTTAGACTCAAACTGAAATTGGTAAGCTTGTGATGTACCTATTTTGGGTAAACTGGGCATGTGTGCTGGATTGTAGTGTTTAGTGGATGAATAAACTATGAAATTAAGTCATGACTGAAAATAGACTCTTGCTAAACAAGCTTTTGAAATAAAAGTGAATAAGGGTTCACAATTTAAATGTTTGTACATGATGCACTGATATACCATTCGGCCCAAGTTTGTCGAGTGTAAGTCTTAGACGCGAAAACTGACTATGCACGACTCGATAACAATTTGACACACGATCCAAATCAAAGACAAGTATGCGTGACCTCAAGGGATTCCGCAAGTACGTCAAATAAACACACGGCAATGCATAATACGTTTACAACTTCGTGCGTTTCATTCATAAATTAATAGACACGAAAAACTCGAGTTGTTACATTCGCTCTCCCTAAAAAGGGCTTTGTCCGCAAAACAAAGTAAATAACACATTTATATCGACAACTCATCGGTAAATAATTAAAGTACTCCTACTATATGAAGAATTTAAGATGGAAATTTGACGGATGTCACAGTACTCGTGGATCCGTCGCCAAAAATCTTTCTCACGTTGAGACTTACCTGTAATGCTATCTTCTGAAACGTGCAACCAAGCTCTCGCTAACACTAAATCCTCTTCTTTTGTCCATTCTTTTTTTGTACCTTTCATCTTTTTTTCAGTGGTATTTTCATTTGGATTTGGATTTGGATGTGTATGTGGTTGATTTGGGTGGTTTGGATACGGAAGATTTGGGTACATATGATTTTGGTACATGTGACTTGGGTACATATTATTTGGGTAAATATTATTTTGGTACATTGTATTTGGGAATGGGTTAGTATGTGGTTGATTGCTTGGACTTTCAAGATCTTGGGAAGTCATCAAACTAGTAAAATAATTTGGGTTTGAAGGATTGAGATTCATGGTTTTTAGTGACGATACTTGATTGAATTGTGGTTGGAATAATAAAACTTTATACTGAAAAATTATTTGAGTAGCTAGAATGGTAATAAATGTTGAGTAGTAAACTGATTGAGTAGTAAATACGTAAAGTAAAACAATTCAATAAGACTTTATATAAAAGTATGTATAATAATAAATATGTATGGTTGGAGTATTAACTATGGATTGTTTGAGTAGTAAACTGATTGAGTAGTAAATACGTACAGTAAAGCAATTCAATAAGACTTTATATAAAAGTATGTATAATAATAAATATGTATGGTTGGAGTATTAACTATGGATTGTTTGAGTAGTAAACTGAGTGAGCAGTAAATACGTACAGTAAAGCAATTGAATAAGACTTTATATGAAAGTATGTATAGTAATGAATATGGATAGTTGGAGCAATAAATTTTTGGTGGATGACATTCAACATAAATAAAACAACTACATCCATGATACTCACAAATTTACTTTCAATACTTTGCTAACTAAAATGTCTTCTGAAGATGATTCTTCTTCTTCTTCTTCTTCTGGTTTCATGTTCAAAAAAATGACAGACAATTCAACAATAAATTTGTGTCTCGAGCTAAAAAGCATAGAAGCTGAAGAAGAAGCTGACGCTGAAAGTTCAAGGCGTCCAAAGCGCACCCGGGCACACATACCTAGAAACCATGAAGAAGCACACGAACGTCTATGGAAAGACTATTTCGATAGTTCACCGAGATTCCCAGCTCACAAATTCAGAAGAAGGTTCCGAATGCGCAGAGAATTATTTTTAAAAATAGTTAACGATATTTCTAACCATTCTACTTATTTTCAGCAAAGATATGATGGTTTGAATAAAAAATGTCTTTCGCCACTACAAAAATGCACTGCTGCTATACGTCAATTGGCGTATGGAACTGCCGCTGATGCAATTGATGAATATATAAACATTGGTGAAACAACTGCAATTGAATGTATAAATAATTTTTGTCGTTGCGTGTATGAAGTGTATTCAAAAATATACTTGAGAAAACCTAACAAGAATGATGTTCAAAAGTTACTACAAAAACATTCAGAAAAACATTGGTTTCCTGGCATGTTAGGAAGTATTGATTGTATGCATTGGCCTTGGAAAAATTGCCCTGTTGCATGGCAAGGTCAATGTACTCGAGGTGATCAAGGGTGTCCAACGATAATATTAGAGGCAGTTGCATCACAAGACCTTTGGATATGGCATGCCTATTTCGGTGTGGCGGGTGCCAACAATGACATCAACGTACTTAATCAATCTCCATTGTTCAATGATTTACTACAAGGCTATGCTCCAGAGTGTAACTTCACTATCAACGACAACTCATATACAAAAGGTTATTATCTTGCAGATGGTATATATCCTGAATGAGCTACAATAGTTAAAAGTTTTTCACATCCAGATGACCCAAAGAAGTGCAAGTTCAAAGAAAAACAAGAGGCTGCAAGAAAGGACGTCGAGCGAGCTTTTGGTGTGCTCCAGTCTCGTTGGGCAATTGTACGAGGTCCGGCAAGATCATGGCATATTAAACACATAAAGGATATAATGTATGCATGCATCATATTACATAATATGATAGTGGAGGATGAACAAAGTTCGATTACAGATTGGTCGGATGATGTAGATCCACCAATACGTGTTAATCGAGGAGCAACACAAGAAATTCGATATCAAATACAAAGAAATTCTCAACTTCGTGATAGCAGAACCCATCACAAGCTTCGAAATGATTTGTCTCAACACATATGGGAGCGCTTTTACAAGAAGACAATTAAAATTAGCATGTTTCTTTGTTGCAGATGTATTACGTCGATTAGTTAAGTATAATTAGTAGAGTTTACTTTTATTGTTTAATATAAGTCAAATGGTATTAAGTATTCTTATCATGTCTAATTAATTTATTTACTAAAGTTAATTAACTTAAATTAAATGTCATTTTTAAAAAATGAAATAATCACTTTCATTTACCTTATAAATACATGTATGCTTAATCTCAATTCTTCCTTCACATTGTTAAAAACCAATCGTATAGTAGTACTAAATGTGCTTTCTTTCAATTTTCATTTTTAATGTATATTAAATGGGAGAGAGAAAATCTCCACTAACAATTAACTATTATATTTTGATACCATTGTATGAGTTTATAGAGGTATGTCCAGAGAAGAATTGTTAATACACGAACGAATGATGTGGCAAGTTCACAATGGATTCAACTCATAACACACACATATTATGCGTATGTTAGATATTGGGTTGTGGATGCCCTTGGTAACGGACCCCAACCAATTATTTGATTATTCCATCCGTCACAAATTAATAGTCCTCCACAAAAAACACATTGTTTTAGAAAAATTACTATCATTGTATTCTTTTTTTTTGTAAAATAAGACTCTTACATTTATGCAATTAATTAAAACTTTATACATATTTTGTAATTTCGAGTATCACTAGATGTAATATGATAAAAAGAGAATATAATTTTGAGACGTTTCAAAATAATATAAAAGATTATAGATTTGAACGAAGGAAGCACTTTAAATGAAAAAAAAAAGAAAAAAAAAAAGAAAAAAAGCATATTGCTGATGACGTGGCGACGGTATGACCACACTTTTCACAACCCTTTTCACGCTCGCAACTAGCTATAAATATCTTCTTCACACACACGTAGGGGTGTCGAAAAAGTTGATCCGACCCGAACCCGACCCGAACCCGAATCCGAAATAGCCAATTCGGGTCGGGTCACTCGGGTTCAAAAACATATTCGGGTCAATTCGGGTTGACCCGAATTGACTCGAGTTCTAATTAGCATCGGGTTCGGGTTTATATTTTTTAGCCTTGACCCGAATTGACCCGACCCGAACCCGACCAACCCGACTTGACCCGAGTTATTTAACACATTTTACCTTGTAAATACACTTATATAAGTTAATTTTTAAATTTTTTACTTATACTCGGGTTGACCCACCCGAGTTGACCGAACCCGATTTGACCCAACCTAACTTGACCCGACCCGATTCCCACACTTCACATCACCCTTGACTCCCCACCTACCTAACTCGCAACTAGCTATATAACCTGTTTTTCACACACACTCGCACATTCACTCCCCCAAATCCTCTCAAAAAGAAAAAACCCAAAATTTAATTCATAATTTCTGAAACCCTAGAAATCAAATCATCATTTCTTCTTTATTATTTTGAACGGATCTCGACTATGTGAACGTTAGCAATGAAATTAAGCTTAGCGTCCCGACTCGCTACTTGTCGTGCAAGAAGTGTCATATTCTCTTTATACATTTTGATCGATATATGTTTTTAATTTTTCAGTTTTAAAAAACGTAGATCTAAGTGTTTAATCTTTACGTTTTTTAAAACTAAAAAATTAAAAACTTATATCGATCAAAATGTATAAAGAGAATACGACATTACTCGCACGACGAGTAACGAGTTGGGACGGTAGGCTTAATTTCATTGCTAACGTTCACATATTGGAGATCTGTTCATCGATAACTGATCCTGCCGATCCGCGAATCCAGGATTTCGGTATTTATTTATTTTTTCTTTTTTTTTAGGGTTTTTAAAATTTGGGGATTTTTGTTTATCTTAGCTTGAATTGATGTGAATTATAGTTAATTACTGTTAATTTCTTTACGAATCAACAATTTAGGGATTTAATTTTTTTTTTAGGGTTTTTAAAATTTGGGGATTTTTTAAGATCTTAGCTTAAATTGCTGTTAATTGCAGTGGCTATGTTTGGCAAGCGATTTTTTAAAGCTTTTTAAAAAAAAAATAATAATCTAATAGCTCTGTTTGATACAACAATTTTTAAGAGTTGTTAGCTTTTTATTTTCATCAAGTAGCTCTTAAATGAAAAGCGTCTGATACAGCTTTTTAAATTGACAAGAGCTGTTAAAGATATAGATATACCCTATAACTATATTATAATTTATTTAAATATGTCCTTTTAAGTCATTTTACATTTTAATTTTACAGTTAACAGCTAATATACCAAACACTTCTATTAAGAAAAAAAGCTTTTTAGTAAACAGCTTACAGATTACAGTTAAAAGCTTACAGCTTACAGCTAATTTTACCAAACATAGCCATGATACACAATTGAGCTTAATAACTTATGAAAATGTAAAGTTATTTTTGTTGATATTGTCAATCGTATTGTTTTGATCTAGCGGCTAAGCTTTTATACTGTATATCTTTTGTTGTGTATAGAATCGAGTGTTCATCATTATATGTGTAAGTGTGCAGAAAATGTTAAGTTAGCTGTAGATTAGGTGATTAATGCTTGTAGGTTTTAGGTTTATAGGTCACATTTAAGAATGTTGTTTATATATAAGCATAGCTTGCTTTAGATAGATCAAGTAGCATTAGTTCAGCAATAATTAACTTTTGGTTTACTCCAAAACACAAAGTTACAAAAAATATAGGTGGATTTAAGTCTCTGAGATGAAAGAGCAATTTGCATAAAAGTTAGAGTAAATTAGAGTAACTGTTGTTCTTTCATACATCGGTTTAGTTTTTCTTTCGGTGGATGGTTACTACAGTACTTGATTAAGGGGTTATTGGCTTTGGATATGAGGGCTATGATCAGTTTGGAATTATTTGGCGACTTTTGGTGTAAAGTGTTGGTTACATCGTCGAAGTACATATGTGTAAACTGGTCAATTAGCCGGTCTAAATAAGGTGCAGGAGTAAAGATTAGTATACATAGCTGGTCTAAATTAGCTGGTCTAATTAAGTGGCCATTGATATGTGTTTAAGCGTCTTTAGACTTTAAAGACACCAATGTATTTGTTTGTCGATAAATTATTTCAATATGATTCTACTTCCATATCTGCTGTTGACCCGAGATTGTATTCTAAACGAATTAAAGAATTTTTATTTAGAGTTTTTACTGACGACACCTAAGAGTTACAGGATTCAGCTCATGTTTTCTAGTTTAAGAGCCGGTAGGCATCAAATGTACGGCCGGTCAAGAATGATGTGAGTGTTGATTGTGCTTGCCGGTAACTGTAACTTGAGTTGTAGACTAGGTAGTTTTTAGAGCTTAAGAAAACCCACATATTAATCTATTAGTGTACCTCTATCGCACTTTACGTGAATCTAAATGCTACTTGATTTCACTTAAACCCATAGAATATAAACATAATACGTTTCGAACGAGCCCAAATGTCACAAGTTTAGATGATAATCACACATGACAGTGGCCTAGTGGGAGGACGCCTGATGTGTTTCTGAATAACCAAAGACATGTGTTTCTGTATGTTACTTGGTTAATTGTGAAAAGAGTAAACAGTCTGGTCCAAATGAACATAAGATCGTGGAATTTGAATACCTTAACCTTACCTGATCCAAATGAACATATATGTTGTTCAATTTACTTGAGAATCTGACATAAAAGTGCAGAACTGGATTGATCTGTTGTTGGTTTTCCCTTTTTGGACTATTACTTTATTTGAGCATTTGACACATAGAAATGATAGCACGAGCCCCATTTGGTCACATTGACTCTAAGACCGAATCTATTTGAGCATTTCACTGATCTTTAAGGTGGTTAAACTCCACTTTTGAAACGTGTATGTAAATCCGTGCAACGTTGTTAGTAGTTTGTTTAGTTGTGAATAAAAAACCTTCTCTTCGTATTAATATTATAACTTAATGTAGTTACCTGAGATAAACATTTTACCTTGTGCAGGTGATCATTTGAGGCATTGCATCTAAGGAGAAAAAGGAAGAGAGAGAGGAGAGTGACGACGACATGTGATTCTCGCTCTTAGAAATAATAGTTTTGTATTCGTTGTAAGTTCTGAAATGAGAAATCTTTCGAGTATTGAATGTACTATACAACCATTAGTCATTTAGTCACCACATCACGGTATTGATCGGTTTTAATGTTGGACGATTTCCAGTTTTCGACTCATGTTTCGTTGTAGAAAGCTTTATTTGGTACACAGCGTGCATAACAAATTCGATTCCCACCCTTTGCGATTATACCTCGCCATATATAACCTGCGTCCTTAATGCTCACCTTACCACGGTATGAAGAGTTCTTGTTTTGAACATTCAACATTTGTTCATTCACTTCCTTAGTGCTCATCTTTCCACGGTAAATAGCAGAAGCAGTCAAGTAGCACCCATGGCGTGGATCAACAGAACACATCATGTTCTTAGCATCCCACATTTGCTGTGTGAGCTCTGAAACAGTAAGAGCACGGTATTGCTGAGAACCTCGTGATGTGAGAGGAGCAGAACAATCATAAAGAAATGGAGACGGGGGAAAGGAATGAAGTTAACTGCAAGCTTCCTTAAATCAGAGTTGAGTTGTCCAGGAAACCTGAGACAGCACGTAACACCAGACATTGTTGAAGAGATCAGATGGTTAAAATCGCCGACTGTCATTAACAAAACAGCATTAGTTAGCTTAAACTTCTAGGAAACCACCAATTAACAGATATTGTACAAATGTGACAGCAGAATAGTAAACATACAGCTAGGGGTTGTGAGCTTCATCCAGAACGATACACTCATCAGCATTTTCCGCAAGCTGGTGAACAGACAATGTGGCGTTGTAGCGTTCAACGACAGTATCTGAAACCTTGGGTGGTGGAAAGACATAAAGGTCATCATCATCATTCGGTCGGGGTAAACAATGCATATGAGAGTTCTATGTTAGGTGTCCCGAAATAAGAAAAGTACGGGTAGACCCCTATTGTATTGGAATTAGGCGCCATCTTTTGACTATTGTCAACTAATCTCTTCAATGTTAGATTCTACTCTATGTTCAGCATGGGCAAAAGTCAGTAAAGGGATGAAAGTCAAACGCAAAAAGTCAAACTTCAAAATAGCTTGGAAATACTAAAACCAAAAGTTTTTTTTATGAATTTTTTTAAAAAGTTTTGTTACTTTTCCTTTAACTATGGGAAAAAAATGGTGAATAAGTTAAGTGGGGTCGCATATGAGTAAGTAAATCGGCTTAATCGATCTTTTATATATTTTTCCGGTAGTAATTCTAGGTACGATTGTATGTCTGCTATTTTTTACAGATAGACGGGTAAGTTCCATAATCAGTATTCCTTTTTTCGCGTTAATGGGATATAAAAAATGTACTTTAAGTGGGATACGTGTCAAGTACAAAAAATTACTATATCAATTAAGAGGTCAAGTATAACAATTTTGAAAACCCCGATTAAACTAGGTAGGGGTGTTTATGAGTCGGGTCGGGTTGATTAGTTGGAAAATCTTAATTATTCGTCGCAGGACGAGTAATTATTTTTACTATCCGAAATCGAATCACACTAAGCGGGTAACCAGACATGCGGGGTACCAGAATTGAGCGGTTACCCGCGGTTCGGTTCCCGGTTAACCATTTTTTTTGTATTTAATCAAATTTAAGCGTATAAAGAATAACGTGTCTAGAACATCATATGTCATTTTAGTAAAATCAAATGACATCGAGTAGATAAAAGTAATAAAATCGAATTTAAGCGTATTAAAGTTATTTCGTTTATGTATTACTGATGCAGCAGATCAAGAAGAGTCTAGAAGCAATCTCATTTAATAAATATAAGTCTTTTGGATTGCTAAATTTAAGTCAGACAGTTTTTTTCATAAGTCATTTGAGAGGTCTTTGTGAGTCTATATATTTCCTAGTTCTTGGCAAGCATAAGGCATATTATTAGCTACTACTCTCAATCATTGTAATAAGCTTTTAAGCTTGAATTACCTAAATAAAGCTGCTGTCCAGTATTCTCTTTCAACTCCCCTATTGTTCCTCTTAACTCTATAGCTACTGCTGCACCAGTTGGTATCAGAGCGGTTGTGGTTTGTGTTTTTCTTAATCATGCCTCCTAAACATAGGCAATCGAGAGCACATACCAATGTACACGGCGATCCAAGAGAAGCGGTAAATGAGCTAAGGAGGCAAGTAGAGATTCTGACCCAGCGTTTGGCCCGACTCGAACCTTCTCAAGATGAAGAAGAATTCGAGTCAGACGATGCCTTCCAAAACCCATTTCATAGGCATGCTCGTCAACGTGAACCACCTAGGCGTAATGATCGTAGGTGGGAGGCTAGCATCAAGGTCGAAATTCTAGAATTTTCTGGAACCTTGAAGGCCGAGGAGTTCGTTGATCGGTTAAACATCGTTGAGCGGGTGTTTGAATTTAAGGGTGCTCCTGAAGACAGGAAGGTAAAATGGGTAGCTATCAAGTTGAAGGGCCGAGCATCTGCTTGGTGGGAACAACTTCAATTGATGCGAGAAAGAAGAGGAAAACAGAAAATAGTAAATTGGGACAAGATGAAAAAGAAGCTCCAAGAGAATTTTCTTCCTTTTAATTATACACAAACAATGTTCCAGCGTTTGCAAAATCTAAGGCAAGGAAGCAGGTCTGTGGAGGAGTATACCGAAGAATTCTATGAGCTGGTAGCATGCAACGACTTATCAGATAGTGAACAACAGCTTGTTTCGAGGTACTTGGGTGGGTTGCGCTAAAGTATTCAAGACGTGCTCTGTCTCTACACATTCTGGACAGTTTCTGAGGTATACCAAAGGGCTTTAGCCGTAGAGAAACAACAAACAAGATCCGAAAATCGTAGTAGGGGATCACAAAGCAAATTTGCTGGCTCGAAGCAACCTGAAAATGGTGCTAAAAGTTCAGATGATGTTGGTATGTCCAAGATACCAACTACAGGGCGTGGAAGTGGAGGAGTTGGAAACACTAGTGGTTCATCGACCAAAACCTTTAAATGCTTTAAGTGTGGGAAACCTGGCCACAGATCTTCAGATTGTAGAAAAGAAAGGGGTAAGCAACTAATGATAGAAAATGAGAAGCTTGAAAGCTATGATTATGAAGATGAGGTAGAGTATAATGCTGAACCACGTTATGATGAGGATGAAGAGTCCGAAGACAATTTCGTCTATGGTGATGTTGGACAGATGCTTGTTATTCGAAAGAGTCTTTTGCTGCCAAAAGAAGAAGAAAAGAATGAATGGCTTCGAAGTAACATCTTCCACACAACTTGTACCATCAAAGATAAGGTATTTTAATCTCATAATTGATAGTGGAAGCTATGAAAATGTTGTTTCACGGGATGCTGTAGAAAAACTAAATTTAAAATTAGAAAAGCACCCAAAACCGTATAAGTTGAGTTGGTTTAAGAAAGGAAACGAAGTGAATGTGGATACTCGCTGTTTGGTTTCTTTTTCAATTGGGCAGAAATACTTTGATAATGTTTGGTGTGATGTAGTTTTGATGGATGCTTGCCACATCCTTCTTGGAAGGCATTGGCAGTTTGATCGTTGTACAATCCATGATGGTAGATCAAATACATACAACTTTAATAAAGACAATCTAAAAGTGACCTTGGTTCCATCAAAAGAAGTTAGCCTCACTAAAGCAACTAAAAGGAGCAATGATAACCTTCTTTCAATCTCTAACTTCATGGAAAATGTTGATGAATCTGGAATAATGTTTGCATTAGTGGTCCGTGAGGGAGAAACTCCTTTCTCAGCCGACCATTTAGTAAAGTCGCTTCTTGAAAGGTATGTTGATGTAATGCCGACAGAACTTCCGCCGGGGCTGCTACCGAGGAGGGATATTCAACATCAAATTGATCTCATTCTAGGTTCAAGCTTGCCTAATAAACCAGCCTACCGCATGAGCCCAAAGGAGCACTGAGAATTACAACGCCAAGTAGAAGAAGCCATAGGAAAGGGATTGATAAGAGTAAGCATGAGCCCTTGTGCTGTGCCCGCCCTTTTAATTCCTAAGAAAGATGGGTCGTGGCGCATGTGTGTTGATAGTCGTGCAATAAATAAAATCACAGTAAAGTACCATTATCCAATCCCTCGCCTAGATGACATGTTGCACCAGCTTGCTGGTGCAAAGGTGTACTCAAAGATCGATCTGCGAAGTAGGTATCACCAGATTCGCATACGACCAGGTGATGAATGGAAAACAGCTTTTAAGACGCGAGAGGGTTTGTATGAATGGCTAGTGATGCCATTTGGGCTATCTAATGCGCCGAGTACTTTTATGCGAGTCATGAATCATGTCCTAAAACCATTTCTTCAAAAGTGTGTTGTTGTATACTTCAATGACATCTTGATTTACTCACCCTCATTCGAAGAGCACAAACAACACTTGGAAAAGGTGGTCGAGACTTTAAGGCAAGAGAAACTTTATGTGAATTTAAAAAAATGCAGCTTTGCAACTTTAGCGGTGCTATTTCTTGGGTTTGTTATTTCTGATGAAGGAATTAAAGTAGATGAATCCAAGGTTCGGGCTATTGTTGAATGGCCTACACCTCGTTCCATCCATGACGTTCGAAGATTTCATGGTCTAGCGTCCTTTTACCAATGATTCATTCATAACTTTAGCAGTCTAGTATCTCCAATTACCGAATGCATGAAGGGTAAATTGAAGTTTTGCTGGACTCCAGAAGCTAATGAAAGTTTTCAGCTTATCAAGAGGAAAATATCTTAGGCTCCGGTTCTCGCTTTACCAGATTTTAGGAAGGTCTTTGAAGTAGATTGTGACGCATCTAAGGTCGGAATTGGTTATGTCTTAAGTCAAGAAGGACACCCGGTTGCTTTCTTTAGTGAGAAACTAAGTGGGTCGAGGCTGAACTATACAACCTACGACGTTGAGTTTTATGCTATAGTTTGAGCTTTGCGGCATTGGCAACATTATCTAATGCACAATGAGTTTATACTGAATTCAGACCATGAAGCACTCAAGTACATCAATAACCAGCACAAGTTGAGCCAGAGGCACGTAAAATGGGTTAGTTTTCTACAAAACTTCAATTTCACATTGAAACACAAGGCTGGAATTCAGAATAAGGTCGCTGATGCGTTGAGTCGAAGAGCTTATTACTTATCTGTGATAAGAGCCGAGGTGCAAGGATTTGACACCTTCAAGGAGATGTATTCAACGGATACTTATTTTGGGCCTGTTATGCATGAAGTATTAAATGGACAACGTTATGATTATCAAGTTCATGATGGTTTTTATTCAGGGGTATGCAATTGTGCATTCCAGATTGTTCCTTAAGGGAAAAAGTTGTGGCAGGACTGCACTCCTTGGGTCATTTTGGTCGTGACAAAAGTATCAGGTTGGTGGAAAGGAAGTATTTTTGGTCGAAACTGAGACGTGACGTTACCAGACATGTAGAGAGGTACCAAGTATGCCAACGCTCAAAAGGAGTCTCCACTAATGCAGGACTTTACACTCCTTTACCAGTCCCATCTTCTCCTTGGAATGATGTGAGCATGGATTTCGTTCTTGGACTTCCGTGTACTCAAAGGCGAAAAGATTCTATTATGGTAGTGGTAGATAGATTCTAACAAATGGCTCATTTTATACCGTGTCGCAAGACCATGGATGCATCAAATGTTGCAGATCTGTACTTCAAAGAAGTTTTTCGTTTGCATGGTCTACCTCTCACTATAACTTCAGATCGTGACCCTAAGTTTATGGGGCACTTTTGGAGAACCTTATGGAAGAAAATAGGTACTCAGTTGTGTTTCAGCACCGCATATCATCCCGAGACAGATGGACAGACAGAAGTTGTAAACAGAAGTTTGGGAAACCTATTAAGGTGTTTGGTAGGAGACAAACCAAATCAATAGGATTTAGTTCTCCCATTTGCTGAATTTGCATAAAACATCTCAAAGAACCGAACAACACAACAAATTCCATTTGAAGTTGTTTACGGACTTAGTCCAAATAACATTACCGATTTGGCCCCAATTCCCAGCTCAAAGGACACTAGCGTGAAGGCTGATGAGTTTGCTCAACATATCAAGAACACCCATGAGCAAGTTAAAGCACAAATTGATATCAGTAATGCCAAATATAAGGCTGCTGCTGATTTACATCGTCGAAAGGTTGTTTTTGAGGAAGGTGATTTTGTATGGGTTGTTTTGACCAAGGACCGAATACCCGCGGGAGTAAATGTCAAGTTGCATGATCGAAAAATTGGTCCGTGTAAGATTATAAGGAAAATCAATGACAATGATTACCAGCTGGAATTACCAAGTCATCTCAATACGTCAAATGTGTTCAATGTCAAGCATCTGATCCCGTTTAAAGGCGATCGTCATGGCATTAACAACTCGAGGACGAGTTTTCTTCAATCGGGGACGACTGATGCAGCAGATCAAGAAGAGTCTAGAAGCAATCTCATTTAATAAATATAAGTCTTTTGGATTGCTAAATTTAAGTCAGACAGTTTTTTTCATAAGTCATTTGAGAGGTCTTTGTGAGTCTATATATTTCCTAGTTCTTGGCAAGCATAAGGCAGATTATTAGCTACTACTCTCAATCATTGTAATAAGCTTTTAAGCTTGAATTACCTAAATAAAGCTGTTGTCCAGTATTCTCCTTCAACTCCCCTATTGTTCCTCTTAACTCTATAGCTACTGCTGCACCAATTACGATTACATTAATTAGTTTATACATACAAATTATTACATAAGCTTACATTAGGAGCTAAAAACTTTTTGCAGAATAAGAGTGGTGCAATAATTTTGTTAATATTTGAAAGATTATTTGAATATTTAGCTAAACAAACATGTATCATATGCACGGTTCGGTTCGGTTAACCGCGGATTTCTAAAAGTAAAAACCGAAATGAACCTGTGATGAGCGGGTTTTTTCGGTTTCAATTTTTCGGCTTTAGGTTTATCGGTTTCGGATTGAACGGTTCGGCTCGGTTCGTCGGTTTCTCGATTTGTGAAAAATGGCTCCAAATTTTACTTTTTCTGTAAATGTCCTAAGGCATCCGAGACATCTTTTCACCATATGGTGACACGCGTCCGACATAAGTACAGGATGCCTCGGATGTCTTGAATGCCTCGGGCCACGTGTCAAACTATGGTGCCTGTCAAACTATGGTGCCTGTCAAACTATGGTGTCTAGATGCCTCGAGGTAGTTTGGGAAACAAGAATTATTTGGGGCATTGATCTTCAACACAATATAAAAAGTTAAGAGTATATTCAACACAATATAAAAAGTTAATAAACTTTCGCTTCTTTATCCATATGGGATTTATTGATCTTCTTATCTATTTTTGATAACATTGATACCAACTTCGCGCATGAAATTAATTAATACATAGTTTAATTAATTTATATCTTTTAAGGTAAAGAATATATATTAAATCATGGATGATTATATAATTAATAAATACACATACTACATCATGAAATATTATTATTAATTATAATTATAAGTTTAAGCATAAGTATTTATTTATTATTAAACTTTACAGTATAATTACTCATGACATATTATAAGCTTGATAAAACTATATGTTATGTTATTTTATTATTTAATAAGCTTATTATCATTTATGATATTATATTATTTATGGAAACATGTAAATATGAAAGTATATTAATTATGGCAACATGATAATTATGGAAACATACTAAATATGTTAACATGCTATTTATAGAAACATGCTAAATATGGAAATTTTCTATTTTTGTAAACTTACTATTTAAGGAAACTTGCTATTATTGGAAAGTTACTATATATGGAAACTTTCTGTTTTTGGAAAGTTACTATATATAGAAACCTGATATTTTTAGAAAGTTACACATTATGATACAACAAGTACTTTAACACATAGGAACATGAATTACATTAATCAGAACACATGAAATATTAAGAAAACACAAGATTAAACATGAAACAGTAAAACAAGTTTAGAACACTTAAAACTAGACAAGAACAAGTAAACAAGTAATAACACGTCAAGTAAGCTCATAATCAGTCAAGTATAAGGTAATCAGACGACTCATACACGTACCCTTTTTATTATGTAGCATTTGTGGAGTAGAATCCTCCGCTCTCTTCTTCCACGTTATTCTTCGTTTGCATTACTGGACGTGAGGTATGGATATTCCGTCCTTCAGTATGGACAACTTTTCTCTCTTCCATGTTAAATAGGTTTTCCCCATTTATTATGCCATCTGTTTTTCCCTGTAGGCATGTGTCTTAAACACTTCAGAATATTTTATGTTTATTTTAATTGTCTGAGCTATATACAAGCATGCCATGTCACCTTGTTACAGAGGTACCGTGACCATAACACTGGAGGCACCGGTGTTGTGACTCTTCTACAGGAGAGTGATTGCTCGCAGCGTCCCTTTTACAAGTTTGGCCATTATTTTATCATATGGGACGAATGGGTGCATCCTAGTTTACAAATTTACAAGAATTTCATGGTGAATGTAGTGTGTGCATTGCATCCTTCACAAGGAGTTGATCCCTCCTACCCATACTATTATGAATTAGAGGCAGCCCCTCTAATAGCATGACGAGGTTACCCCTCTATGTATTCATGCACGTTGATATATTTTGTGACCTATATGAGCTCTTTGGCAGTTAAATTACAGTTTTCATGATTAACCAGCAGATTTTCAGTATTTACATGACTATAAGACTTTTCGGAATAAACCAGTTTATTTCATGTTATCAGGTTTCCCAGGACTTACATAATTCCGCTGCACTTTCATTATTATGCTTTCATTTTAGCCTTTACTTATGTTATGCTATTCCATGTTATTGTATATATCCGCACACTGAGCGTCTCGCTCAACCGTTTTCTCTTTTCATGTCCCTAAACAGCAGGTACACAAGGTCAGGAGCATGGGAAAGGTTATGCATAGGATGGGAGCTATATTATGTTTCTGTTTAATTTGCATTACTTTTACTTTATGCTTGTTTATGAGTTTATGTTGGGGACCGATGTTTGATTTGGGTTATCCCTATGGTCATGTAATGTTTTAGGATATTTACCTTATGCTTTGATATTACGCATGATTATCCTGTGACATTCTATTTATCCAAATGGGGTGTTACATTTATCGTGTGATTTTTGAATTTGTTTCAATAATTTATTTTGACTATTGTTGGACCTAAATATATCATGATAATATAAAACTTTTATCTAAAATTCCGGATTATTGAAAAAATCATGTTTCACGTAGACGTCACTTGTTTTAAACTTTTGTGCATTGGGGTGTCTAAATTTTTATCCAAAATTTCGAATATCCGAAATTAAGAAGTAAAAAGCCATTTGAGTTTAAATTTATACACATAAGATATTTCGATTTAAATTTTTACAATTCGTAAGCTTAAAAAAGAAAAGTCGAAACAAAAAAGCCCAAAACTTTGATTCTTTAAAATTTATTGGCTAATTGAGGCATTAACTAATCATACTTTTATAATGAGAAAATCACTAAAAAATGTAGTAAACTTACCACTTTTTATGGTTGTGTGTATTAAACTATTTTTTTTCTTATTGTGTGTATTAAACTTTTTAATTTCGATCATTATGTGTATTTTGAGACGATTCTTCGTTGTAAAATTACCACTTTGCCCTTTAAATTTTGAAAAATGTAGGGGTAAATTGGTCACAAAATACACATAATGATACGAATTTTAAAGTTTAATACAAACAATGAGAAAAAAAATAGTTTAGTACACAAAACCATAAAAAGTGGTTAGTTTACTACATTTTTAAATGATTTTCCCTTTTATAATTTACGGAAAAAACACATAACTAACGCTATACATAGAAGTGTTAAAAATTATTATATATCATGCGCAAATTAATTAAAAGAAGATAATTAAATTAACTTATCCGGCATCACTTCAGCAAATGATTTCAAGTCATTCAGACTTATATTAAGATCAGATTGTACAATTAACTCCAAAACATACTTCTGGTCTATGACAAATGCTTCCAGATGATATTGCGACATATACTTTCTTAAACCAAGCGGATCATCAGATAAATAGCATTTCAACCCTTCAATCGATATCGACGCTAGTATCTTTAGCGTTTTTTGGGTCCGGGATTCGACGTAGACGTCATTCGGTTTCGGATAATTCTGTTACTTATACTTGCATCTTGATGTAGTGTTGTTGGCGGCTTCAAAACTAAATGTTTCATTATGTGTGACTTTTTAAGCATATTCACGATCCGGACCATCATTTTGATAAAAGATTTATGGTTGGTGGTTCGGTGGTTCAATACGGCGAATGGTGGTAATTTTATTATTGTTATTTCTTGTGACTACGATGTTGTTTCTTACTTTTTTTTACTCACACAACTAATGATATTCAAAGCAACTTGCCACTATGCTAATTGGTAAGTCCTGGTTGGTCTATAAACTAACCAACCATGTTCATCTTCAAAGATGTTATCTTTTTCATCTTCACAACTTAAAGATTTTAGAGTTAATTATCAAAAAAGTACTAAAAATTTGAGTAATTTTCATTTTAGACTATGGAACATGGTTTTCTCATAAAGGTCTAATATTTGGGGGCACTGGGTCAATCGGTTTCAGAGTGCGCCACGTGTCACAAAAATAGGGCAACTCTGACATATTGTCTTTTTTCTCGGGCAATCTGTCAGAGTTGTCTTATTTTTGCGACACGTGGCGCACTCTGCACCGATTACCCTTGTGCCCCAAAAAATAGACCCTTATAGGACTGACAATGTTTTTGGACTTTTTTCAAAATTTCGATTTGAGCAACTCTTCTGAAAATTTTCCCAAAATTTTATTATTTTGATACTTTCGAATCAACCAAAAAGCATGATGATGAGAACATATAGTGCTTTCCTTCGATTTAAACGAATGTTCGATTGAAATGCAATTGAAAATTTTCACAATAGATTATCATCCAAGTTATAGGAGCTAGCAGAAGATTAGTGGGTGTTAACCCTCTTCTAATCAATCTATTTCATTTATTATTTATATGCACTAGACGATTACCCGTGCATAGCAACAGAAATTTCTTGCGGCACACAATGATTGATATACGATTGTGTTGTTATTTCCGGTTATCTTGATAACAATTTTTTAGTAATGGTCAATGTCGGTTCGGTATTCCAAATATTGCTAATGAATCCATTGCCTCGAAATAGAGATGACAATTTCTTTTGTGCATGCCTGATGAAAATGTCAAGAAACATCAACCACCTATTGTGTCACTAAGTAAATAAGCAATGTCACCACTGAATATTTTGAAGTGAGTTCCAATATACAACTCCACCAGTAAGGACAAAACTTTGAACAAGTAGTAAAAAAAATGATTTTTCTTAAAATATTTGGTCTATAATGAATCAACTTTCTTTAGACTAAAACTTTACAAGACATTGCAAAATGGTTATTTCCGAGAAATAACATCAAACCTCCAAAATGACAATAAAGAAAACTGGAAAAAATACAATTTGTATTTAACCTTCCAATTTTTGTTCCAGTTTTCACCAGAAAACATCAAGTGAAGTGCAATAAAAATAGAAATAAGAGGCAATGACAAACTAATGGACGGTATCGAAATGAATACTAATGATTTAAAAATACTAATTCTGGATTGATTTAATACTGCATGTGACATATCACAATGAAGGTTGGTCACTAAATTGCCTTTTTCAAATTTTTTTTATCTATTGCATATGCAATATATACAGACCCAAATTAGAACATGAAGCGGTGGATAATTTCACAGCAAGTTCAAAATACCCTCTTTTGGATCAGTGTATTTCTTGAGAGGAAAAAAAAGTACACTACAAACACACACTAACAGTTTATTAATTACCTGGGTGTTGTGATTGCTTATTGCAACTGTTTATCTATTAGTAGGGTTCTGTTACAGTAGATGACTATTCACCGAACGTTTATTGGTGTGTTGTTTATAAGGTTTATAGATACAAAAGAAACTTACCGGAGTAGGGACAAGTGATTCGTCTTGCCACACATCATATATTGTGCAACAACCCGACATTCTGCATTTTTATCAAATAAAAAAGGTGAAAGAGCAGACTGCATATGCTTTCCTTACGATTGACTCAGACCAAACATCCAAATAGAAACTAACCAAACAAATACTACATATTAAACAAAGATTATCAGTGACTCTTCAGGATCCTTATATTACAATCTAACATGTAAGGAAAAAAAAGGCAGCTTAAGATGAGTTTATTGCACATGTACATTCAAAAATAAGCCAAGGGGATAAAATAAAGACCAAAATTTATACAGGTAAACATTAGTCCAGTTACTCACTTCTATTTTGTTTTGCTTTCTTTATACGTCAAACGGAAAAGTTCAATATAGAAAATGCCGTAACAAACACCAAAGAATCGCTTCACCTGATTTATTGAGCATCACCTTATTGAATATAAGATAAATACCAAAATCTGTCACTACAACCTTTTTGAGCACCACCTGATTTATCGATTGATTTGACCTAGAAAAGGGATCCTAAATTCTTTTAAAGTGGCTATAAGACTATGGGTACTTACTTATTTCTTCTTTAGTTTGATTCTTTTAATGACGACTTACTCCCATGAAGTCATATTTACAAATATCAATTTAGGAGTTTAGAGAAGAATTTCGTTCAGATCAATCACTCCCCAAATTACAATGACATTAATCTTGATGCCATATTCTGTAGGTACAGTAAAAAACAGAATACTAACCTCACAACAGCTTCGGATGGCCAAAAGTAGAATTTTAACATCAACAGACAGGTTCAATTCGTGAATTTTTTAAAACCTTTGTCGATCATAAGTTAAAATAACTGAACTGATGTTATGACCACTAATAATATAGAGCTCCAAACCTGTATTTTCACATAAAGTGTGTTTGCTAGTAAACCCACAACTTATTGTTTAGAATATAGCTTGTTTTGTACATTTGATACTCATTTTCACAACTTCATGCTAAAAGCTTTAATTTAGAAACGTCAATTAAAATCTATTTTAATCATTAGCAGCAAATACATCAACTCAAGTTGAGTGGCTGACTGGAGACAACCATAACTTATACTTGTTGGAAACCAAGCATAAATTGGGACCACTATACATAAAAACATAATCTTTTTTTAAATGCCAAATGCATCACATGGTAAAGGAATAAATCACATTCTTTATACTTATTCATGCGACCCATAAACCATAACACCGCTTAAACTGTCTACTTTTCTTTTAACATGAGCAATGAAACTTTGTTCTAGACCTATTGCATATTGGGGGAAAATACATTATATAAAACAATGGCAATCAACCATACCTTGGTAAGTACCATTTCAACCCGCCCCATAAAAAGGCATGTAGTAATTGTCGAATTATCTCACCATTCCCCGATCCTGCAATGTGTTGATATAAAGTAAAAACTGTGAGGACATAAGAAGAAAAATATATAAATAAAACACCAAGGTTTAGTAAAAGAACAACTGGTTGTCTAAAGCTAAATTTAAAGGAGTTTGATTCACGTATGAATTGTATGCGTTAATGAGTTCTTCAACAGACTTAAGAATGCGGTAGGATGGTGTAGTTGATCCAAATCTGTGAAACAACTAAAAAACTGTCATAAATTGAAATATCAACAATTGAACTTATATTTCTCAGCTATTAAACCATTTTAATGAACAACCAATACCTTTGATTTACAGCTGAGTACAAAATTAGAATAGATAAACTATTGTGCCTTAATTTAGCCTTGTTGGTAGCAGAACTGCATAACAAAATAATATGTGGTATACCGTTTATAACTTTATGATCTACAAGGTGTCTTATTAACCAATAACTTCAGATGCTTCTTCAATGGGCTCATCAGTAGGCCTGTCACCCTCATCTTTTAGAGTAATCTCCATGAACCTACATAACAAAACAGTAATCTCTATGATTTCCCTCATCATGCAGCGGATGTAATGATATAGAAAATAAAATTAAGCTATGCACGGTTAAAAAAACATCATCATTGCTAGCTATCAAGTAAATAAAAGAATAATAATGCATGAGAAGGTACCTTATTTGGATGAAAAAATTGATACAATTACATAACATATAATTAAGAAAAAAGTGCAGCCCACTTTACTGCTTTATGGAGCCTACCAATCAAAGTCAGTTGTATCAACATGTGCTTCTGTGTACTCCTATATAAGAAGCAATGACAAACTAACGTCCGGTATCGAAATGAATACTAATGATTTAAAAATACTAATTCAGGATTGATCTAATACTGCATGTGACATATCATAATGCAAATACCTTTGTAGTAAACTACGGATGCAAAGGCGATTTCATTCATATTATGTTTTTGGCCTAGTTTTTAGATTGACTACAGTAACAATCACAAGAGAAATCTCTGGTATTTTATTGGTTAGTTGCAACTTAAACGTCTTTTGAGCGATCAACGGTAACCTCAAACTTGCACCTAAGGGTGTCAAATGGGTTTACCTGACCGGAACTGAACCCGATAAGGCCTTATAGGATCGGGTTCATTCCGGGTCCAAGTATGCTTATTGGGTTTATCGGGTCAACCCGCTAGCCTTATTTATCGGGTTATGTTTATCTTTTCATATCTTATCGGGTTTGGGTTCATCCCGATAAATGCTTAAACCTTTAGTGTAAATTTTTTTCACCTTAGTTTAAAGATAGATGGATGTTGTAGATGTATGCAAATGTTAGTGTAAAGAATTTTGTTTTCACTATATAAATAGCTGCAACACTTTTTGTTTCACAACTTACATTAGTAAAAAATATATGTATTAGCTAGCTATCTAATACTACGTAATGTATTGCCAAAATAGAGATCAACTTCATCATGGTCAGATAATTGTATGCTAGAATATGCAAGGCAATTGAGGTATGCCAACTACGAACAAAGAAGGCTTTTTACCCGCTTTTCTTTCTCTTTTATCTTTTAGCTTTGAAGTATAAAATTTATCAATAGTTCTAACTTCTAAGTCAATACAAACAAAAGTTATTGGCCCTTAAGGCACGTAGTACTTAATTAAAAGCAGCTTAATAGTGGTTACAGTTTAAAAATACTCTGTAATACGATTTCTCGTAAAGGGTACTGCTTACCTTTTATAGCAGTGTAGATCACTAATAAGTACAATATTACAATAAGCAACTTTCACTTTATGCAACTTACCAGTGATATATTTCTGTTATGACACCACCTAAACCAACTTTCGTTATATCCCAGTGTCAAAATTAAGTACTATTTACAATTAAAATTATCAAACTTTGAAACTTAATAAATGAGATGTGTAAAAAAGAATCTAAATATGCTTGATATTGTTGCCGGCCATAATTTACCAAAAACGGTGTCTCGGGTGTCGGCTTTAACAAAAAAACACAAAACAATTTATCAAAAACGCAGATCTTTATGGAAAAACAAAAAACTCAAAAAAACACAAACCTTTTGGCAAGATATGAATGATGGCGGCAGAAGATCTCCGCTTAGGCACCAGCGGCGGCAAGTAACAAGGAAATGCAAAAGACAATAACAAATCTGATTTACTAATAAAATTCACAGATCTATTCCTTTCAAACTTGATTAACAAATACCTCAAAGCATATAAAAAAACCTTTTTGTTGACTATTGGTCTCGGTGGTCTTGTTCTATGGTGATTAAGCCCTCGGTGGAGGCATGGGTTTCTATGGTGCTGAAGTCAGCAGTTGGTCTCGTCAGGCGGGCGGTGGTAGAGTGATGGTGGCATCAAAGCAGTAAAGCATGAGAAAAACTAACACAAAACACCAAAGCCACCAAGCACACTGAAACCACCTAGTCCACCGAAACCATGGTCATTGGTTTGGTAGACGGCGGAAAAAATGGCGGCGGCAGTGCTTTATGGTTGGTTGGAGAGAGCAGGTTTAGAGAGAGATGATAAAAGGGTTTAGGCGTTTTTTATGGAGAGGGATTAGGGTTAATGAGGGGTTGAGGGTGGGTTACAACTGGATTAACATATCTTCTGGCATTTGACTTGATTTTCCTATGTCAACTTTAAGATTCCTATATTTCCTTATTTAGTTTCAACATTTTCGAAAATAAGGTGGTTGAAAAAAAAGTTGTTTTTCTTTTATAAAGGGGTAGAGATTACAAACAGTTTTCTACTATTTTTTACATTAAGTCTCCTCCATAATTATGACTTTTTATCTTAAATATGATGAGCCTCTCTTAACATCATTTTTTTACTAAGTGCGGGGCGAGTGACGAGAGAATACTTTCTTTATTAAGTTGTAGGTTTTGATAAAATTATTGGCCTGTTAAAAAGTCATCGACAAAGCATGCTTGGGGTAGGATTGTTCGGTCCATTCGATTTCGACTATTCGGATAAGTTTTTCTTTAGTCCAGTTGAAAGTCGAATCAAACCAAACTAAAACTCAATTTAGTTTTTTTAGTCCAGTTGAAAGTCGAATCGAGCCAAACTAAAATTCAATTTAATCGAACCGAAAATCAAATTTAAATTCGGATTGATCCGAATACTTCAAATTTCGTTATATATATTTAAAAAATACATAATTATAGTGATATTTAACATAAAAAAATTATTTCAAGTTATGTTATAATTAAATTTAAGCGATCATTTCATACATATAAATACATGAAATTTATTTTTGAATAAGTTTGATTTTCGGTTATGAGTGTCAAACTATATTTAACCCGAAATTAAATTTGTGTTACATTTTGTTCTATTATGACCCAAAACCTGAATTTTATATTCAGTTTACTAGTTCGAATTTGATTCGATTCAGATTTCGGTAGATGAGATCTCTATACTTTGGTGGAAAGAAATTTTTTTTTTTATTTTTTTTAAAGGAGAGGGAAGAAAAACGTCTATATTCAGTTAACTCTCATTTATAGTGCACCCACAATGCAAATGAAACGTTTATAAATAGGCGCATATCTCGTCTTAAATAAAGTATATTATATTCTAGACCTTTTTTTCGGAAAAATCTAGAGTATGTTTAACATGCAATAAATATTTATATATTTAAAAAAGAATTTAATTAATTAATAATAAAACTATTATTTTATAAAAAAATAAGAAAAATAAAGCAATAATAAATGTGATTTTATTAACCGATGTGTTTTTTGTTAAAAAAATAATAATTTTAAAATGGGAGAGCAATATTAAACTAATATTATTTAAATGTACTTTATATACGTTGTATGTTTATGATATAAAGCTTAAAGGATAAAAAGTTTAAGATATATTGGTTAAATTTTTAAATTTATTAAAAAATAAAAATTATAAATTTCATTAAACGTGTCTAATTTATTTAAAACATAACTCCCTAAAATTTTGTTAATTACTTCACATTTAAGTTTTTTATTTTTCATAAATTTGATTAGTATATTTTTATATCATATTTTTCTTATCGAATTCCTTCATCAATTTTCATTTTTTTTGCCAATATAAAAAATAATTATTTTTATTATTTTAAAAATTATAAAAGATCTCTAATTTTAAACAAATATTATTAATTAAAAAGTTGATTTTTTATACCTATTAAATCCTTACAAATATTTTTTCTTTATTATGTGAAAAATTAAATATTCTTTCTGGCGATAGTTGTAAACAGCTAAAAATAAGTAAACTATAATAATTAATTATTTCCCTTTCATTTTTTCTTGACATAATAAGATTTTTGTCATTACTTAATTAATTAATAATTGTATTTTTAATAATAGAGGGGAATCACGTTCCCCTAGGAACAGTTCCCCTCTCACAAACCCAATAAAATATTTGCCCTCCCTCTTAGTCTCTCATTTCTACATTGGCCTCTTCTCACATATATAATAGTGGATGTAGAAGTGAACCACCACCGTTGATTCAATCCAGCGCATACAAATCCTTACCGTCCATCCATTGTATAAAAATGTTAACAATAGTGATGTGTGTGATGTGTTATATACATACACTGCATACTCTCTCTCTACCCCAATAATGCAATCTCGTCGCTACTGTTTTAGGTATAGATCTAGATCTAACCTCCGCTGATCCGTTACATATTCGTGCTTGATACCGCCGATCCCGTACATACTGTTGATGGTAGTTTGACGATGGTGATGGAAACAACCTCATACCAGGTATACATGTTGTTTCACCCAATTATCATGCTGGCAAACTCAATTATCTTAATTAATCACGGTAACGGTTTTTGGTTTTCTTTTAATTAGGTTAATTGGTGCTATAAAGATTATGATTTTGGGTTGCGTTGATGATTTTATGGTTTGCTTGCGCTGGTTCGTGATGTATACCTAAAGGGGTTAAGTGAGTCAGTTTATGGTAGCTTATATTTTTAAGAGCATTGACATCCACACATTTGCAACGTGACCCAACCCGTATTGCGGTTGCAGATTGCAGCCATGGTTATATAAGACCAGAATGTTTTTTTGAGGTGATTTGTTATACTCTTGCCATCATATTGGTTTGCTTTTTAGTTTTTTACGAGCTGGTTAAGATTAAAATAGGGACTTGGCTTGGCAAGGCATCAGGGGATCCTGTTTGCAGCCGCCACGTCTTTCATTATCTAGTTATAAAATGTCTTAGCGCATCGATAAATAGGCGATGTCAATTTTGAAAACGCCGCTATTTCGGTTTCACGTGGTATATGTAGGCATGGCAGCGACAATTGCTAGCAGCCACATTTATGAAACCCTATAAATTATTAACGTCGCTTTTCGGGTTATATAAGGTAACTTAATGGTAGTGGCTTGCATCTACTAATTTCACTTTGCGAGGGATTGTGATTTTTGCCTTGGCTTCTTCAGTGTGCTGAAAGTATTCTGTTGCACCTTGCATTTGTTTGGAAAAAATTCAGTTGCACTTTACAGTTGTTTGATTGGGTGTCGGATAAGCTTTGCGACATGGTTTGACGAGTATTGTATGTTTCTGTGATTATGACGGCTGTGATGAATTTAAACAGGCGCGTTTAAAGATAAGATAGACCGGATCTTGACGGGGCGACCTTTGAAGGTTGGAGCCATGCCGAGTTACAACTCTTTTTACCAAATTGCGCCTTATCTGAGCCAACACTATAAGCCCAATCTTCGCGGGACAACCTTTGGAGGCCTCAGTCATTTCCTGGGATTTGAATGATCAATAAGGAATACGAAGATGCCGGCTGATACTTGCCTTGGCATCTTCCATGTGCTAAAAGAGTGCACTTTCACTTTACATTTGGTTGATTTCTTGGTCGCTAATCTTTGTGACACGCTGTCATGATTATTTGTACACTTCTGTAATTATGTCCGGTTGTCATGAGGCTAAATAGGCGCGGGTAAAGATAACATAGCCTGGATCTTGGCGGGGCGACCTTTGACGGTCGCAACCATGACGGGTTATGACTTTTTCTCCCAAATAACGTTTGATCTGAGCCTATGCTAAAAATCCCGATAAATCGGGAACGAACCTCAGGGTTAAAATACCATACCCTGGCTGTTGGTGGACATCTTACATTTTATTGATTAATAACAAATGAGAAAACGCCGACTGATACTACCTTGGCGTTTTCCCTGTTTTGGAAAAGTGGACTTGCAATTTACATTTTATTGATTAACTGGTCGATGATCTTTTTTTGAACCTTTCTGACGAGAGGGCATGGTGTAAAAAAGTTTTGTTTATACATTATGAGAGGGGTTTACCTGTTACTAGGGTAACGTGATTCCCCTACATTATTAGTAGTATGTTGTCCACCTGTGATGACTCTAAAACGGGTGCGGGTAAGGATAAGATAGCCCGGATCTTGGCGGGGCACCCTTTGAAGGTTGCAGCCATGTCGGTTTATATCTCTTTTTCTCGGATAGCCTCCTATATGAGGCAACACTTTAAGGCTTAAACTTGGTCATGCTACCTTTAAAGGTTGCAGCTTTTTTGTAAAGCGATTATCGTCTTACAGCTTGCACTTAATTGTCCCATCTCAATAGATACACAGAGATGGATCAAATATGGAGGTAATTTAATTGTATTGGCAAGCACGAATGTCTTTATCTGAATAGTTGTTACTGGTAATTTCGACTAACATAGTTTTTTTTTGTGATTTCTGAGGTACACATTTGTACTCGCAATGGGATTTAGAGGCACACCTGCTTGCTCATCGACTTTAGCTTTGTTGAATGCAACTACAAATCTTGCTGGTAATATTTCCTCTGTTAATTCCATGTTATTTTAAAAGCGATCAATTAGGCTGTGAAGTGCCCCTTCATTCATGTACTTCTAAGTTCATACAACATAAACTGAAGATTACAGTAGATCTAAGATAAAGCGATCAATTAGGTTGTAAAGTGCCCCAAAGATTTTTTTTTTGGTTTAAAAATAAGCAACTCATGCCATGTTAGACTTAAGAAAATGATCTACTGTAATTGCACATCTTGGTTTAAAAACACTAATATGAAACTATGCAATAGCCACGTGTTTCATATAACATTTTAATTTCCATCTCAATTTTTTGGCTTTTGCAGTTGCTGATCTAAGATAATGACGACGTATGGCAAGTGCGTGTGGAGATACTATCCATCAACATTCTACAGTTCTCAGTAGGTAAAGCAGCGAGTTTTTACATATTCGGGTTGTTGTATATCTGCTCTTTTTCAGATATTTAATCGAGTTAAATTGGAAATACTCTTTTTTGGAGTCAGTTGCAAAGTTGCGATTATTGCAATTGGGATTACAGAATCATGATTGTCGTTATAGGGTATGAGTTATAAACTTTAGGTTTATGTGGTTCTTTGTTTCACAATATAGGATTTTTTTATTATTTTCTTATTTGCTTTAGGTACTAATCATAAGAGTCGCCGCTTCGTGATATGTGTCTACTTAGCAGCAGGCGTTGCTTCTGTAATTATGACCTGCGTATTTTGATTGATATTCACTTGGAGGGTTGAAGTTGTAAGGTACATCAAACATCGAAATGAGTACGTGCTATGCTTATACAGGTAGGGGTGCAAACGAGCCGAGCTTTTATCGAGCTATTCGAGCTCGAGCTCAAGCTCGACTCGATCGAGCTGAGCTTTTATCGAGCTCAAGCCCGAGCCCAAGCCCAATAGTATGGCTCGAAACATATAATGAGCCGAGCTCGAGCTTTTGATAGCTTGGCTCGAGCCCTTATCGAGCTTTTTCGAGCCTTAGTATAAATATATTTTTATATAAGTACGAAACGTTCATCTAAGTATTAGCCTTATTATCAAGAGTAACTATATAAAAATTTAAATAATTTATTAATAGTCGTTATCATAGTTTAGTACATACATAGAATTTGTGGTGGTGTGTAAACGATAATTATATATTTGTTTCTATTTGTAATTTCGAGCTTTTCAAGCGAAGTTCGAGCTTTGCTCGAATCCTAATCGAGCCGAGCTCAAGCTTTGAAGGTAAAAGCTCGATGAGCTATCGAGCCGAGCTCGAGCCCATTATTTTATGTTTCGAGCCGAGCCCGAGCCCTGTTAAGCTCGGGCTCGGCTCGGCTCGTTTGCAGCCCTACATACAGGTACTACTTTTTATAGATTTTTATTTCTTTTTTATCACCCATGTTTTAAAAAATGACCTTCATGTCTTTCTGATTTTGTAGACGTGCCGCGAGTTAACTCAGGAACTGCTACTACGTGTGATATGTATGTTTTCAGAAATCACAAAAAGTTTAGATGAATCCAACATATATGCAACACTACCCACCACTAAATTTTTCCAAAGACTACACCTACTGATGTCATAAACAAAATACCCAAAACCATTTTCCAACCAACGGCAAGTCACAAACAAGAGACAGAGCACACAGGTAACTACTCCGACTTCCTATTTGCCAAATATACAATTTAGAACTCTGAAAACACTATAACATTAAGCTATAAAAAGGGTATCCTTTTGCGTATAACATTCTTACTATTTACAATAATTAAAAAAACCCGCCAACACCTTAATAAACTAAAACATACAGACACCGAATAAAAGGACATCTAGGATGAACACACTACAACAACTATCACAAACACTGGAACCCCAAAAAGTATGCCCGCCACGGAGGGTAAACAAAGCAAACTTCACATTTATTTAGATCCCTAAAATCTCAAGTCGACTAAACTGTGATATGCAACAACTCTAATAAAGGACGTAATGGAAGAAGTATCTCATGAGATTGTTGAGTTCTCTAAATTCAACGAGACAGAAGGCATCACAGTGTGAACAAAAAGATCACTCAAGCAAACACTGTAAATAGAGAGTCTGTACAAATCTTTGGTGGCTTAATCCAGGATTATATAAGTATTGACCATAAGATTAGCCTTTTCATATGAGGGGGTGGGCTAGGGGTGTTTAGGTGCTTATATGGGTGGGTTAGGGGTGATGAAATAGGTGCATATTTTCTTATATAAACTTTGATTTTTTAGCATTCTCTGTCAAATTATTCATTAACTCTAAATAATATTTGTAGGGGGAAGAGAAGTGACGAGGGAAAAGACGACGTTTGAGAAGCAAACATGTTAAAGCCATTAGAGTTTTAAGGTTAAAGGTCTTTTCCATTGTTTTTTCTAATTAGACTTCAGGACATTAGCATCAATCGTCAATTCAGATACTAGCATACCTACCATCAACTATCAATTATGAGAGCAAAAAAAAAAAAAAAAAAAGAGCGCATAGTTGATATAGCATGAGTTTTACAAATCGAATATTTTTAATGGCCTTATTTTGTGTGCTTTACATACATCCAACATGTTTATGAAAAAATCCTATAAAGTTGAAGCTCTATCTCAAATGTTACATAATTTTTTTTTGCAGATGGGTACTAAGCTGTTGGAGCTCCATGTCGTGTCATGGATCAAGTTGTCTTCTCCATGTGGTGCAGCTAACAAGCGTAGCAATGGTTTGCCACGTTTGTTTCTATATTTTGTTGCTCTTAAATCACCCCTCATAAGGTTCTATCCAAACAGCCCCTAAATCATATTTCATAATATTTTTTTTCACTTATTTTCTGTCCAAACATCTCCTCAAATAGGCTCTTCCAAATAGCCCCTTTTGATCGCATCCGGTCCAATCATATTGACGTTCTACACATTTTTTTATACGTTGATTTTTCTAAAGAAACTTATAACCTCTTTGCTTTCAGTTGTTTTATTGCGTTCTATTGTATAACTTTATAGGCTACTCAAAATAGTTTTAATATAACCTCCAACACTTCCTCAACCGAGTGATGCAAGAAATGGGCCTCCAACACTTCCTCAATGTATTACTTAGAACCCCTTTCCTGTAATCAACTGCTATACACCCAGATCATACATATATGTTTACCATCATCCCCTGAAAAAGTTGTTAAAATCGCTCAGCACAACGCTGCAGCGGAGCGCGGACACACGTCCTAGTTTATGTTATTTACCGATCTTAAATACTTAATGCTCTTGATAGATATTTAGTCTCATTCTTTTAACAACCATGTTTTAAAGTAAAACTAAAAACTTCGGCTAAAAGTATACACCGATAAAACAAGTACAAATGTACAATGCTAAAAACCAAAAGTATCGATCGGATAATATATAGTATCGCAAAAGTCTTGAGAGAGTATGTCGTCCGCAACGGTCACACCATTTTCGAGCCTCTTCATCTTTTTGCCCTACAATGTTGACATATACATAAATCATGTTAGTTACTTGCATCGTCGAATAAGATTTTACAAAAACAAAAATGATTAAATATGCATCAACAAAACGAGATGACTAAATTGCCTTCGTTTTAGGTGCAAGTATGTTATTTTACATTAGGGCATTTTAGACGTTTCAATTTTGGGAAAAGACAATATTTTGCATCACTAATCTTTCACAAGGACAATACATGCACTTTCGGAAAAGTAAGGACTAAACTTATAATTTGAACATACCACAAGGACGATTTTTGCAATTAACTTAAATATTGTGGTATGATTAAATTTAAGACACATTAAAGAGATAATATCATAATTAGATGGGTTTGTTGGGCTTTCTATATTTAATAAAACTTGTTGGCCTGATTAATATTACATTTGGATTCTAAGTTATTAGCATGGGCCACGGGGAAATAAAGGAGCCCAACCAGCTAAGGGGTGTTTGTTGCGGTTTATATCCGAGCTCATGAGTTTATTTGATTTCGCCTTATACATAAGTCTTAATTTTTCGGCTTATTTTAAGACTTATGAGCTTATATAAATCCTATTATAATACTATATTGTAATAAACTTATACAAGCCCAGAGTTAAGATCTATGTATACCCTTAAATTAGCATATACCTATTCAACCAATCATAATCACCCGCTAAAAAAAACCCACTTTCCACCATTTTTTTTAAAAAATTAAATTTCTCACAAACGGTCAATCGTCAAACAAAAAAAATACACCATTGCGACGAGAATTAAATCATCTTTCTATCGAAGGGCACATGTATATACTTTCGCCGAACTTTTTTTTGACTTTTTTTTCTTAATCACGTCTGGAGAGAATCATATATGATTTTCTGAAAATTATATATGTTTCGTGACGAATCATATATGATTCTCTCCAGACGTGACTTAAGAAAAAAGTCGAAAAAAAAGTTCGTCGAAAGTATATACATGTGCCCCTCGATATATAGATGATTTAATTCTCGTCGCGATGATATGTTTTGTTTTACGTAACGATGAACGGTTTGTGAGATATTTAATTTTTAAAAAATGAGTTTTTTTGTTACATAATAAAAATGAATGGTTGTGATTGGTTGATTGAGTTTATGCTAAACTAAAGGTATATGGAGATTTTTTCCTTAACACACATTAAAGAGATAATATCATAATTAGATGGGTTTGTTGGGCTTTCTATATTTAATAAAACTTGTGGGCCTGATTAATATTACATTTGGATTCTAAGTTATTAGCATGGGCCACGGGAAAATAAAGGAGCCCAACCAGCTAAGGGGTGTTTGTTGCGGTTTATATCTGGGCTCACGAGTTTATTTGATTTCGCTTTATACATAAGTCTCAGTTTTTCGGCTTATTTTAAGACTTATGAACTTATATAAATCCTATTATGATACTATATTGTAATAAACTTATACAAGCCCATACATCTCAAAATAAAGCGGAAAAGTTGAGGCTCCTGAAACACAAGACGAAATCAAATAAGCTCGTAAGCCCACGTATAAGCCGAAACAATCTCCCGCAATAATAAAATACCTATTCATGGGTTTCTTCATAGACTAACAATATAAACACCCCAAAAATTATGAATTAACTTTAATTTGTAATGAGCAGGAACGGAACTCAAACGTTTTTGTTGGGGGGCGAAATCAAAGTTTACATATTATAGTAGTAATTATTTATTTACGACGAGAAACTGTCCGTAACTACCTCAACTGTGCCAACCGATCGAGATTGCGAGAACTCAAACCATGACCATTAAAAATTAACTAACTGATAAGTTGAGATACTATCAGAAAACTAAACATGAAATAATGATATAAAAAGGAAATAGCGGCATTTGGCAACAAATTTTTTAAAAGCATACTACAAGAAGATGAAGATGCACCTCAAAATAACAAAGAAATAACGTGTGCTGTAAATGTAAAAAAGATTTATTAAAGTGTCTAATTTTAAAATATTGGACGAGTCTTAACGAGGATTATGAAGAGGGCTATCCAACTAAATAAAAAAGGGTTTAAGGCTTTTAATAGCAATATACTTTCTCAAATGTATTTATATCATATTTGTACTCATAAAATTGCCAAGATGGTACTTGAACTTCCTGTTTACCTGTTAATATGATACCTTAAACTTTTTTTTTTACCTATTTTACCCTTCAACCCAATGCCAACTTTTGCATCGTTAGTCCTTTAACTAACGATCGTTTTTGTTTTCCAAAGAAAAAAGTTTTAACTTATAAAAAAAATTATAATTTTTCCAAACATATATAAAATTAAAAAAATTTGTGATAAAATTTTTTTGAAGTTACAAATTTTTTTTTTTTACTTAAAAAAAATTTCAAATTGTTTTAAATCTTGTTTCATCTTTTTTAAAAAAGTTTATATTTTGAGAAAAATATTTTTTTTTCAATATTTTTTAAAACTTTAAAAATAACTAAATGATTTTCTTCCAGAAAAATTTAAAATAATTTTTTTTTGTATTTTTGAAAATAAAAAAACTTTTTTTAGAAATAAATTGAAATAAGAAAAAAACGTAATTTTTTTATTTAAAATTAAGTTTTTTTTTATAAACAAAATCATTAAAGGAATAGTTTAAAATGTTTAATTTCTTTTTGAAATGTTTTAAAATTATTAATTTAGGGATATACAAATATGTTTTTAAAATTTTTAGAAGAAAATCATGTGAGTTATTTATAACTTTAAAAAAATTAAGAAAAAAACGTAAAAAAAAAAGTTTCAGTTTTTCGAAAAGAATAAACTTAAAAAAAAAATCGAAACTGAATTTAAACAATTTCAGAAAAAACGTAAAAAGCAAAAAAGTTTTTTTAACTCTAAATTTTTTTGAAAAAATTATAATTTTTTTTATAAGTTAAAACTTTTATTTTGGAAAACAAAAACGATCGTTAGTTAAAGGACTAACGATGCAAAAGTTGGCATTGGGTTAAAGGGTAAAATAGGTAAAAAAAAGTTTGAGGTACCATATTAACAGGTAAACAGGAAGTTCAAGTACTATCTTGGCAATTTTATGAGTACAGATATGATATGGATATATTTGAAAAAGTATGTTGCTATTAAAAGCCTTAAACCCAATAAAAAATTATCATCAAGAATATCAAAAAAGACACATTAATAGGCCAAAATTTTGGGGGTGCCCCTCTAGCCCCAATGAAATTCCGTCTTTGAACATTTCCTTACTAATATTTTTTTAGTATAAAAGACATCATTTCATTATTAAACTTTTACCTACTAAATTCTCTAAATAAGAGTAGGTAAAGATACAAAATTTTTGACCCTTTTAGTGACTCAAAAATGAGTAAAGATAGATCTTTAGTGCTCTCCCGTTTTCCTTATTTTTTTTATCAACTCCTACTAAATGAATAAGAGTAAGCAAATGGGGAGCACTAAAGGTTTATCCTTACTCATTTTTGAGTCACCAAAAGGGTGAAAACTTTTCCTTACTCTTATTTTTAGTAAGCATACCTACCACTACAACATTCGCGCCCTACCCCAGCGATATTTTTGGGGTTTCCCCAGCGACATGTCGCTGGGGAAAGCTATCCCCAGCGACATGTCGCTGGGGTATGCTAGTTGTTAAAAGTATCCCCAACGACTTCCCCCAGCGACACGCGGGCCCCACAGACTTTTCCTGGAAGAACAGATTGCCACGGTGGCAATATTTTTCCCCAGCGACATGTCGCTGGGGAAAATTCCTTATTAAACAAAAAAATTAGGTTAAACTTACCCACTTTAGCTAATCACAAAGTTTCCCCAGCGACATGTCGCTGGGGAATCTTTCCTTTCATTTGACTTGTCAACGCGTTGCCGTTGACTTGTCAACGCTTTCCACATACGTTTGACTTGTCAACGAATGACCAATGTTTCCCCAGCGACATGTCGCTGGGGAAGAGTCTGCAGGTTTTTTTAAAATTGCCTGCACAACAGCCGTTTTCCAGATTTTTTCCGGAATTTTTCCGGAAAAATCTACCAAAACCTGTAACCAAAACCTGTATTTGCTCACCAAAAGACACATATAAAGTAAACTTGAAATACAAATCAACACAAACGCGGAATAAGTTCAAACTTGCACCAAAATATAATATAACGTTCTAATGATCACATGGATACTAGGAATAAGTCGGGATAGTTAAGGATACTAGGGAAACAAGCGTTCTGATAACTAGGGTTTTACCTAATTAAAAAGATTAAAGTTTAAGTTCGTGTTCTCGGTGTCTTAACGAATTGATCTAGGCCCTATGTGTGACTCAGTTGATCTTTGGTTAAAAAGAATATTTTTGGTTGTTTTTAAGTAAAAATGCAAAACAATTAAAGTAAAGGTGCTCTTAAAATAAATCTAAGTCTAATTAAAATAAAATGCAAGTATTTAAAAACGTGACTGAAATTAAAGGGCACTAAAGTAAAATGACGCAAACTTAAATCTAACTAAGGCAAACTTAAAACGCGACTAAAACTAAGGCAAGTCTAAAATAAAACTAAGGCAAATAATCTTAAAGTGCAATTAAATAAAAGGCGGGAAAAATAAAGCTTGAAAATAAAAATCAAAGACAAAAGCTAATAAGAACCTGAACACAGCTCATTCGGAATTATCCTTCGTTTGGAACAATCACTCGTCCTAAATGTCACCTTCGGTTGAAATGATTCTTCTTCACTTGGAATATTACCAAAATCCTTGATCCGAAACTAATTGATCTGAATATGTCACTTATCCAAAACAATCCTTCGTTCGGAACTTTGCTGATTCGGAACTCTAAATTATGCCTTGATTCGGAAGTTTTTGGTCACCATTGATTCGGAAGTTCAGACTTCCGAATGAACAATCACTGAATCGGAACTAACTCTTCGTTCGGAAGTTTCGTTCGGAAGTTCGTTCGGAACTTTCGTTCGGAACTTCGCTCGGAAGTGTTGATTCGGAACTTTTGAAAGTTCCGAATGAATTGCTTGATCCGGAACTTTTTGAGTTCCGAATGAAGGTCTTGATTCAGAAATTTTAAAGTTCCGAATGAACAGTAGCTGACTCGGAAGTTTTCCTTCGTCCGGAACTTTGAATGTTCTGGATGAACAAGATTGGCTCGGAACTTTTGCTAATCCCAAATCTTCCGGATGAACAACCTTGACTCGGAACTTTGGAAGTTCCGAATGAATCAACTCCCTTGTCTTGATTCGGAAGTTTTCTCCTGGAAAGATCAGATACAAGAACAAACTATCCGAAGAACAAGGAGATACAGAAACAGTAAATATAAACACAAATTAACCAAAATCAAACACACGGATTAATCTAAACAGTAACGAATCAACAAATAAACATCAACAAACAGTTAAAAACAAGAAATTAAACAACTTTAACCACAATAATCAAAAACCACTTTGGATCAAAATAAAAGCATGAACATAAACATAAACACAACAAATCAAAGATTAAGAAAGGTAGATAAGAGATTGATAAGATAAAGTAAAGATTGACAATAATTAAATGAAAACTTACTTGAAATTAAATGAATTTAAGGTGCAAGACATGGTAATTAAATTGACAAGAAATTAAATGACAAGGTATTTAAATGTGGAAGACTAATTGTCACACTTAGCCAACAAAATGAAATGTTTACATCTAATGACTATTTATAGGGGAGGATTAGGAAGCTTCCTCCCCTATTTCCTTTTCTCTTAATTGCGTAATTAAGTCCCTCCTTCTTTAATCTTCATTTAATTGCATACTTAGTCCTTTTCTTCTAATCTTCTTTAAACTTGGACTTAAGGGACTTTTGCCTTCGGGATTTCTTCGAACTCGTCTTAAAATCCTTCAATAAAATAGACTTGAATTCTTCGGCTTTTGATAAACTTCCGTCTTTTGCCTTTTTCTTCGATAAATCTTCAGAATTGGTCGTGGACTTCCGTTATTTTTGCACTCTTGACTTCTTGACTTCGTCTTTCATCCTTTTCTTCAATAAAAGTCCGTGAATGTCCGTGTTTTCTCCCCTTTTAACCTTTTCGTCCTAAATCACAACAAAAACACAAACCACGCATAATTCCGACATAAAAGACATAAAATACACGTTTTGGTCCGGTTATTATTGTAATTAAGTGGTAGAAAAGATGGGTGTTTACACACCTATCAAATCCCCTACACTTGACCATTGCAATGTCCTCATGCAATGCATTAGTTACAAAGCAAGATTACATTTTTCATCATAATTAATCCACGTTGGCCTTTATTAAAGAGATAGAAAATTAAAATCATACAAAATAAAGAAATCAAAAGCATACCTTGGGTTTTGGAAATGTCGTGAATAATCATCATCCTCAAGTTTTCACTTTCTCCAAACCAAGCTTAAAAACGAGATCAATGTTATTATAAGTTAGTAGACTAACACGAACTCATGTGGGCCAATTATTCACTTAGACTCCCTTATTCCTAGGGGTGTCTCTTATATTTTATTGCTGTCTTGAATGATCACGAGGATGCATTGTTTGACTTATTTCGATAGTTATTTAGTCTGAAAATAAAGTGAACGATTTAATCAATAGTTAGCTAAAGGACCAAATCTTTTAAAACTGCTTCTCGGGACCTCATAAAGTTCATATCTTGGCATAACTCGCTTCGCGATTTGAGACCTTTCTCGGACCGATATTTGGCAGCGACTTCATACTTCAAATCTTGAGAGACGTTCATGAAATAATGTTCTTCTCTTCATAATAGGAATTCTTCACTTTGAAGTTTTGAGAGATTCATACTTGGACCACGATTTCTTCATTTTTCTCCAATCTTTATTTTGGACTTTGATATACAACGATCCGCCTCCTTTTATGACTTGGATCTATTTATCCTCATACCTTGTTAGGGTCTTTTCGGATACACTTCTCCATGACTTTTGGGGAGTTTTGCTTTACGTCGTGTGTCTCGATCCTTCATATTGATTTTCGATAAATGATTCTTCACATCACTTTGGATCTTTAGCAACAAAACATAGCCCTCATGCCTTGTTAGGGCCTTTTCGGACTCGCCAATCTTCGCGTCCCGCTTCAATAAGTTATGCCTTGGCTATGAACTCTAATCCATACCGAGCAACTTTTAAACGATCTGGGGCTAGAAGCTAAGTAACTTTTCAAATCGTACAACCTTATTTATTAGCAGATAAATTATTAGCAAGCGATGGGAGAATAGGCTCATAATTAACTCACATAAATTCACGAAAGAATACCGGACTTATAATTGGCTCTATCATCTCTCGTTCTCCACAGTTTAAAATCTCAAGTAATGAGACTCGTGGATGCTTAGCCTATTAAATCAAAGTTTTGGGTTTTCGAGTCGCCTATAGGATCTTGCAAATTCTTAGACTCTTTCAAGTTTAGAAATCGCATTTTAAAGTTCCCTTGATAAACGACTCTCTAGGATCAATTATAGGAACTTGCGAAAAGTTCTTGTTCTTAACCCGTGAGAGTTAAGACTTTCGCGTTTTATAGCTCCCTATATAAAAGCCTAGCAAAACTTGACTTAAACACGTTAAGGATACTAGCTAGAGTAAACTCGGATTGAGTCAAAAGATTCACAATGTTTGAAAATTAAAACCACTTATTCAAAGATTTATTCTAGCAAAGAAAGAAAATAACTATACAAAGGAAAAACTAATAGGCCCAAAATAGATCAAAAATTTTGAAAAATGTCGAAAAATTGATTTTCCGGTTAAAATGAGGACAAATACAAGGAAAAGACCACTTAACTTCGATAGAAGTCCCCCCTACACTTAAGATAAACATTGTCCTTAATGTTTAAGCATATGGGAGTAAACTCCCCTACACTTATGACATTGTGCACTTTGTTTAAATCTCGCTAAGGAAAGGACAACTAAAGAGATTCCTATTTTAATATTTGAGAAAATATATAAAATAGTGAATCGAAAAGAGTTTAGGATAGAACCGGGAAGAAGTAGAACACGGAATCACGGGTCTTCAAGAATCATCAAGAGTGGATCATTGAAGCTCGAATCCCTGATTAAGAAGTGAGGAGAGGAAATAGCAAACCAAAGGGCCCCCCCTACACTTATGGTAAAGAAAGCGGAAAGATAGATACATGGGTTGCCTCCCAAGAAGCGCTTGGTTTTTGTTTACCGAGTCGTGAGCCTGACTCGACCTTGATCATTAACAGAAGAAGCATGAAACATATCCACCAGGATCAAAGACATAGTTTTCATCCATCAATAAGCATGTGCTTAAGGCGAACAAGGCAAGCCAAAGAAGAAGTGGCAAGGTTCCCTTAAGCAGTGATGGAGCACGGTAGAAGCAAGGATGAAGTGGTGCAAGCATGTCTTCAATGGTTCCAAAGATTTTTCCTTTTATTTCATCAGGTGGATACTGAGATGGCTTAAAGACTTCAATACCGGGGTCGAACACCTTTTCCTTTAAGGGAAACTAGCACTTAGGCTCAGCCGAGTGTGAAGAAGATCCGCAAAGAAGCACAACCTCGTCCTCAGCAGGGGGACAAAGAGGTGTCAAATCATAAGTGCAACGGATTTCGGTGTCGACCGGTTTCTTCTCCTTGGACCAAATGCTCTTCAAATCCAAAGTAGGATCAAGACGATAATCTTCAAAGTCCAAAGGAGGAGCATCACTCTCATGAGGGAAGTATGTGTTGAGAAATTCAGAGAAATCTTCCTCAAATGAATAATCGTCCAAAGTAGGATCGAGTGATGGCGGAGGATCTTCATCATGTGAAGAATCGCTCGAGAGAGTATCAGCCTCATCAAAATCATTGAAAGTGGGTAGCTCGGGATACTCAGAAGTACAATCATAATCATCCGAGTCTGAGCTAGAATCATTATCATCATAAGCATCGAAGACCGGTGGAGAATCATAAATGGGAGAAGGTTCCAAAGTAGAGTGAGAATCATCCATATTATCTTCAAAGAGTGGATTATCCGTGGAAGACTCGAATAGAGGATTGTCATAGACGGTAAAGTCATCGAGCACATTTATCATATTCACTGATTCTCGGCCTCCAAAGGATTTGCCTGTAAGCTTCCCCATTTTAAAAACTTTAGAATCATCCCCGACTCGTAAGATTAACTCACCTTCGGCCACATCCACTAAAGCTCGTCCGGTTCTCAAAAATGGCCGACCAAGTATTAAAGGAATACGAGGGTCCATTTCATAATCAACTATGACAAAATCGACCGGGAAAGTAAATGTGCCAACTTTGATAAACACGTCTTCAGCTATACTAACGGGGTAAGCGAGAGTGCGATTTGCAAGTTCGAGAGTCATCTTTGTAGGAATGAGATCGGGCAATGATAGTGTTTTCCAAACACTCAGTGGCATCAAATTAATACTAGCCCCGAGATCAGCGAGGGTAGTAAATTCTTCAGTTTTGTTGAACACGCAAGGCAACACAAAACGACCGGGATCTCCAAGTTTTTCCGGAAGTTCTCTAAGAAGGACTGCAGAGCAGTTTTCATTTAAGCGTGTGTTGGCTAGTTCAATCAGCTTCTCCTTCTTGCTAAGCAATTCCTTGAATGCTTTGACAAATTTCGGCATGTGGCAAAGTGCTTCAACAAGGCTAATGTTGATGGTCATTTTAGATAGCATATCCACATATTTCGATACTTGACAGTCATTCTTGGTTAGCTCGTTGGTCTTGCCTATGGGAGAAGGGTATGGGATTCTGGGTTGATAGGGGTTAGGTGAAGGTGTAGTTGGTGAAGGTTGTGATGTTGAAGGGTCCTTCCGAGATACATCGTCATGACGAGGCGGAGACGGTAATGGTGTACTAACGCTAGGTGTAGGAGGAGTAGGGATATATGGTGGTGGAGGAGGTGTAGATGATGGTGGTGGGTCAGGTGGATTGACAATGGTAATTCCACTACGTGTAGTTATAGCACTCACATTAGCTCACGGATTGGTGACGATGTTTGAAGGTAGAGAACCCGAAGAAGAAGAAGGTTGAGCTTCGGGCAAGAAACTAGCCAACAGATTCTTTAATTTAGTTGTTTGAGTGATGAAGGAGGATTGAAGATTATCACGAACCTCGGTTCTGATGTCATTACCTCGCTTCAAGATATCTCCTTTCAAATTGATTATTTGGCTCTGTAGATTCTTGATTTGCTCACCTTGAGTTCTCATGATGGTGTCAACATCGAGATTAATGGGTGGGTGTTGTTGGGTGGGTGGTTGATAAGGGTTAGAAGCACGAGGTGGGATTTGGTTGCTTCTATTGTAGTTGTTGGCGGGGTTTTGGTTTTGAGGAGAAAAACCGGGTGAAAGGTAATTGTTTGAACGGTAGCTCAGCAGATTTCTATCCCCTTGTTGTCTAGCTTGGTAATTTTCCGGTGAATAATTACCGTAAGCAGCATACATATTTTCCGGATTTCCTAGTGTCGAAGGACAATCGGTGTATGAGTGAGGACCGCCACATGTTTCACAAGGATTAGCAACCGCTTTAACTTGTTGTTGTTGTTGGTTTGAAGCGAGAAGCGTAATACTTTTGCTCATTTCAGCCATCATGCGGGTGAGTTCGGTCATCTCAGGGTTTGCTGAGGTGGAGGAAACATTGACTCTCGGGTTGTTCCTAGAAGAAGCAGAAGAATCCCAGTTCTTATGATGAGTAGTCATGTTTTCAGTTAACTCTCTACACTCCTCGGGTCTCCTTTTCATGAATGTGCCACCGGCGGCTGCATTGATCGTATCACGATCTCGAAAAGTCAATCCGTTGTAGAAAGTATCGATTAATGTCACAGGGAGCATGTTGTGGTTTGGACAACGGTCGATCAAGACATTATATCTCTCCCAAGCGTCAAAAAGAGATTCATCAGGGTCTTGCATGAAACCGCTGATCTGATTGCGAAGGCTCGTGACCATGGATGGTGGAAAGTAGCGCGAAAGAAAGCGTTGAGTCATATCATCCTAAGTGTGAATAGAATTCTTCGGGAGATGATCAAACCATTTCTCGGAATGATGCGATAAAGTATGTGGAAAGAGTTGTAGGCGAAGTACATCCATTGTGGCCCCAGGCAACTTCATGCTTTGGGTGATTGTAATCAACTTGTCGAGGTGTTTGTTGGCATCATCATCAGGCAATCCTCTAAATAGGTTTGTTTTTACTTGCTGAATCATGTGGTGCTTCAACGAAAACTCAGGAGCGTTGATTTGCATCGGCGCAATCGGTCCTCCTCGTCCAAACATTGTTGGTTGACAAAGTTCCTCCATGGTCCGAAGATCGGGCTGTGGAAGAGCATTGTTATTATTATTATTATTGAGGTTCGGTGGAATGTTGTTGTTGACAACACCTGCCATATCTAAATCTTCTTGAGGCTTGGGCTCTTGATAATTAGAAGATCTAGTACGCATACACCTGAAAATGAAAAAGAAAACAAAACCAAACACAAATACAATATATATACACAATAAAGATAAAATCTTTTTGGATTTTTAAAAATTTATTTTTTAAGGTTTTTTATCAAGTTTTAATTTTTTATGATTTTTGAATTTTTTATGCAAGAAAAATAACGTTCACAAGTGAGCGGATCCCAAAAAGCAACGTGTCTCTCACAGAAAACTGTTGATCTTAACGAAAAGAGCCGGCAGCGGCGCCATTTGATAACTAAGTTTTACCTAGTTATAAAGATTCGTTTAAGTATGTCTAATCGAATTGATCTTAGTTCTCTATGAGCTCTCTATTTTATTTTGGTGGAAACAAAGATGTGTCGTTGTAGTGTTTAAAATTAAAAGGTGCAAAACAATTAAAGTAAAGGTGCTCTTAAAATAAATCTAAGTCTAATTAAAATAAAATGCAAGTATTTAAAAACGTGACTGAAATTAAAGGGCACTAAAGTAAAATGACGCAAACTTAAATCTAACTAAGGCAAACTTAAAACGCGACTAAAACTAAGGCAAGTCTAAAATAAAACTAAGGCAAATAATCTTAAAGTGCAATTAAATAAAAGGCGGGAAAAATAAAGCTTGAAAATAAAAATCAAAGACAAAAGCTAATAAGAACCTGAACACAGCTCATTCGGAATTATCCTTCGTTTGGAACAATCACTCGTCCTAAATGTCACCTTCGGTTGAAATGATTCTTCTTCACTTGGAATATTACCAAAATCCTTGATCCGAAACTAATTGATCTGAATATGTCACTTATCCAAAACAATCCTTCGTTCGGAACTTTGCTGATTCGGAACTCTAAATTATGCCTTGATTCGGAAGTTTTTGGTCACCATTGATTCGGAAGTTCAGACTTCCGAATGAACAATCACTGAATCGGAACTAACTCTTCGTTCGGAAGTTTCGTTCGGAAGTTCGTTCGGAACTTCGTTCGGAAGTGTTGATTCGGAACTTTTGAAAGTTCCGAATGAATTGCTTGATCCGGAACTTTTTAAGTTCCGAATGAAGGTCTTGATTCGGAAATTTTAAAGTTCCGAATGAACAGTAGCTGACTCGGAAGTTTTCCTTCGTCCGGAACTTTGAATGTTCCGGATGAAAAAGATTGGCTCAGAACTTTTGCTAATCCCAAATCTTCCGGATGAACAACCTTGACTCGGAACTTTGGAAGTTCCGAATGAATCAACTCCCTTGTCTTGATTCGGAAGTTTTCTCCTGGAAAGATCAGATACAAGAACAAACTATCCGAAGAACAAGGAGATACAGAAACAGTAAATATAAACACAAATTAACCAAAATCAAACACACGGATTAATCTAAACAGTAACGAATCAACAAATAAACATCAACAAACAGTTAAAAACAAGAAATTAAACAACTTTAACCACAATAATCAAAAACCACTTTGGATCAAAATAAAAGCATGAACATAAACATAAACACAACAAATCAAAGATTAAGAAAGGTAGATAAGAGATTAATAAGATAAAGTAAAGATTGACAATAATTAAATGAAAACTTACTTGAAATTAAATGAATTTAAGGTGCAAGACAAGGTAATTAAATTGACAAGAAATTAAATGACAAGGTATTTAAATGTGGAAGACTAATTGTCACACTTAGCCAACAAAATGAAATGTTTACATCTAATGACTATTTATAGGGGAGGATTAGGAAGCTTCCTCCCCTCTTTCCTTTTCTCTTAATTGCGTAATTAAGTCCCTCCTTCTTTAATCTTCATTTAATTGCATACTTAGTCCTTTTCTTCTAATCTTCTTTAAACTTGGACTTAAGGACTTTTGGCTTCGGGATTTCTTCGAACTCGTCTTTAAATTCTTCAATAAAATAGACTTGAATTCTTCGGCTTTTGATAAACTTCCGTCTTTTGCCTTTTTCTTCGATAAATCTTCAGAATTGGTCATGGACTTCCGTTCTTTTTGCACTCTTGACTTCTTGACTTCGTCTTTCATCCTTTTCTTCAATAAAAGTCCGTGAATGTCCGTGTTTTCTCCCCTTTTAACCTTTTCGTCCTAAATCACAACAAAAACACAAACCACGCATAATTCCGACATAAAAGACATAAAATACACGTTTTGGTCCGGTTATTATTGTAATTAAGTGGTAGAAAAGATGGGTGTTTACACACCTATCACGTTCTAATTTAGGATAATAGGGAAACAAGTCAAGATGAACATAAAGAAACTATGTACCATACTAACAAACACATATATGACACGACTAGCTCGCGTCATCGCCACCTTCCCGATCCTCAGCATCATCACCCGGGCGACTCCCGCTCCCGCTGGCACCAACATCATCACCCGGGCGACTCCCACTCCCGTTGGCACCACCACTCTCATATGCGGCAAAAAGATCGCCATACCTGGGGTCGTTTCTGAACACGCCCATCATGAAATCAACATCCCGATCCCGACGAGTCTCAGGGGGTGGTGGCGAAAAGCACGAGGGAGTACTGGTGTATCCCGGCAATACCATACCCACGCCAGGATGGTGGCCACGAAACTTGCCTCCTCGCACCATCCTGTTGATCTCGGCAGTGGTGTGCTCACCCGTCGCCTCTAGCTCCCTCATCTGATCCTGTGTGGTGACAATAACACAAGATAGTAAATATATTAGTCGGGTTTCTAGATTATTAATCAATGATTCATTAAAGTGTGTTTTAAAAAGAATACTTACATACAACTGGAGAGACTGCTCATCTATAAATACACCATCTGAATTCGTATGTAGACGATAGAACATGTCGATCTCTGTAGGCTCCTGTTGGGTTTCGGACGCCTTTTGCTGTACATACACACGTAAGTAAGATCAATCTAATTAAATGCGGCAATAATAATATGTATGTAAAATCAATAATGATAATAATAAAATAATAAAAATAAAAAACAATAATAATAATAATAAAAAAAAACCCATAATAATGTAAAATCAATAATAATAATAATAATAATAATAATTACCATGAGCTGTCGAGTGCGAGGGATCGACCGAGAACCATGTCGGGAGACAAGTGTTGCCTTGGACCGATTTTGGCTGTTTGTTGAGGATCGCTTCATGTTAGCTTCGTCAGTCCAAAACTCTATCTGTTTCTCCCACACTTCAGGTGTGTGCTCGTCGGGTCTGTTCCGCCTAATTTGATCCACATCGTATTCTCCAGTCTCGGGGTCTTTTACACAGTAATCTCGCTTCAGACTAGCCTTGCTGGTGTTGTATGATTTTTGTAGTTGTGCATTAATGGTATCATAAATACTCTTCCACCGAGGGGTGTTCATGTACGACGTGAGATCATATTTTGTCTGCAATCAAATACAACACATTGAAAACAGAGTAAGAAATATAATTTATATATTTATTTAAATTCGTTTATTTATTTATATGATATAAATAAATAAACGAATTTAAATGAATACACACAATACAAGATATCTCCTTTCAAATTGATTATTTGGCTCTGTAGATTCTTGATTTGCTCACCTTGAGTTCTCATGATGGTGTCAACATCAAGATTAATGGGTGGGTGTTGTTGGGTGGGTGGTTGATAAGGGTTAGAAGCACGAGGTGGGATTTGGTTGCTTCTATTGTAGTTGTTGGCGGGGTTTTGGTTTTGAGGAGAAAAACCGGGTGAAAGGTAATTGTTTGAACGGTAGCTCAGCAGATTTCTATCCCCTTGTTGTCTAGCTTGGTAATTTTCCGGTGAATAATTACCGTAAGCAGCATACATATTTTCCGGATTTCCTAGTGTCGAAGGACAATCGGTGTATGAGTGAGGACCGCCACATGTTTCACAAGGATTAGCAACCGCTTTAACTTGTTGTTGTTGTTGGTTTGAAGCGAGAAGCGTAATACTTTTGCTCATTTCAGCCATCATGCGGGTGAGTTCGGTCATCTCAGGGTTTGCTGAGGTGGAGGAAACATTGACTCTCGGGTTGTTCCTAGAAGAAGCAGAAGAATCCCAGTTCTTATGATGAGTAGTCATGTTTTCAGTTAACTCTCTACACTCCTCGGATCTCCTTTTCATGAATGTGCCACCGGCGGCTGCATTGATCGTATCACGATCTCGAAAAGTCAATCCGTTGTAGAAAGTATCGATTAATGTCACAGGGAGCATGTTGTGGTTTGGACAACGGTCGATCAAGACATTATATCTCTCCCAAGCGTCAAAAAGAGATTCATCAGGGTCTTGCATGAAACCGCTGATCTGATTGCGAAGGCTCGTGACCATGGATGGTGGAAAGTAGCGCGAAAGAAAGCGTTGAGTCATATCATCCTAAGTGTGAATAGAATTCTTCGGGAGATGATCAAACCATTTCTCGAAATGATGCGATAAAGTATGTGGAAAGAGTTGTAGGCGAAGTACATCCATTGTGGCCCCAGGCAACTTCATGCTTTGGGTGATTGTAATGAACTTGTCGAGGTGTTTGTTGGCATCATCATCAGGCAATCCTCTAAATGGGTTTGTTTTTACTTGCTGAATCATGTGGTGCTTCAACGAAAACTCAGGAGCGTTGATTTGCATCGACGCAATCGGTCCTCCTCGTCCAAACATTGTTGGTTGACAAAGTTCCTCCATGGTCCGAAGATCGGGCTGTGGAAGAGCATTGTTGTTATTATTATTATTGAGGTTCGGTGGAATGTTGTTGTTGACAACACCTGCCATATCTAAATCTTCTTGAGGCTCGGGCTCTTGATAATTAGAAGATCTAGTACGCATACACCTGAAAATGAAAAAGAAAACAAAACCAAACACAAATACAATATATATACACAATAAAGATAAAATCTTTTTGGATTTTTAAAATTTTTATTTTTTAAGGTTTTTTATCAAGTTTTAATTTTTTATGATTTTTGAATTTTTTATGCAAGAAAAATAACGTTCACAAGTGAGCGGATCCCAAAAAGCAACGTGTCTCTCACAGAAAACTGTTGATCTTAACGAAAAGAGCCGGCAGCGGCGCCATTTGATAACTAAGTTTTACCTAGTTATAAAGATTCGTTTAAGTATGTCTAATCGAATTGATCTTAGTTCTCTATGAGCTCTCTATTTTATTTTGGTGGAAACAAAGATGTGTCGTTGTAGTGTTTAAAATTAAAAGGTGCAAAACAATTAAAGTAAAGGTGCTCTTAAAATAAATCTAAGTCTAATTAAAATAAAATGCAAGTATTTAAAAACGTGACTGAAATTAAAGGGCACTAAAGTAAAATGACGCAAACTTAAATCTAACTAAGGCAAACTTAAAACGCGACTAAAACTAAGGCAAGTCTAAAATAAAACTAAGGCAAATAATCTTAAAGTGCAATTAAATAAAAGGCGGGAAAAATAAAGCTTGAAAATAAAAATCAAAGACAAAAGCTAATAAGAACCTGAACACAGCTCATTCGGAATTATCCTTCGTTTGGAACAATCACTCGTCCTAAATGTCACCTTCGGTTGAAATGATTCTTCTTCACTTGGAATATTACCAAAATCCTTGATCCGAAACTAATTGATCTGAATATGTCACTTATCCAAAACAATCCTTCGTTCGGAACTTTGCTGATTCGGAACTCTAAATTATGCCTTGATTCGGAAGTTTTTGGTCACCATTGATTCGGAAGTTCAGACTTCCGAATGAACAATCACTGAATCGGAACTAACTCTTCGTTCGGAAGTTTCGTTCGGAAGTTCGTTCGGAACTTCGTTCGGAAGTGTTGATTCGGAACTTTTGAAAGTTCCGAATGAATTGCTTGATCCGGAACTTTTTAAGTTCCGAATGAAGGTCTTGATTCGGAAATTTTAAAGTTCCGAATGAACAGTAGCTGACTCGGAAGTTTTCCTTCGTCCGGAACTTTGAATGTTCCGGATGAAAAAGATTGGCTCGGAACTTTTGCTAATCCCAAATCTTCCGGATGAACAACCTTGACTCGGAACTTTGGAAGTTCCGAATGAATCAACTCCCTTGTCTTGATTCGGAAGTTTTCTCCTGGAAAGATCAGATACAAGAACAAACTATCCGAAGAACAAGGAGATACGAAAACAGTAAATATAAACACAAATTAACCAAAATCAAACACACGGATTAATCTAAACAGTAACGAATCAACAAATAAACATCAACAAACAGTTAAAAACAAGAATTTAAACAACTTTAACCACAATAATCAAAAACCACTTTGGATCAAAATAAAAGCATGAACATAAACATAAACACAACAAATCAAAGATTAAGAAAGGTAGATAAGAGATTGATAAGATAAAGTAAAGATTGACAATAATTAAATGAAAACTTACTTGAAATTAAATGAATTTAAGGTGCAAGACAAGGTAATTAAATTGACAAGAAATTAAATGACAAGGTATTTAAATGTGGAAGACTAATTGTCACACTTAGCCAACAAAATGAAATGTTTACATCTAATGACTATTTATAGGGGAGGATTAGGAAGCTTCCTCCCCTCTTTCCTTTTCTCTTAATTGCGTAATTAAGTCCCTCCTTCTTTAATCTTCATTTAATTGCATACTTAGTCCTTTTCTTCTAATCTTCTTTAAACTTGGACTTAAGGACTATTGGCTTCGGGATTTCTTCGAACTCGTCTTTAAATTCTTCAATAAAATAGACTTGAATTCTTCGGCTTTTGATAAACTTCCGTCTTTTGCCTTTTTCTTCGATAAATCTTCAGAATTGGTCGTGGACTTCCGTTCTTTTTGCACTCTTGACTTCTTGACTTCGTCTTTCATCCTTTTCTTCAATAAAAGTCCGTGAATGTCCGTGTTTTCTCCCCTTTTAACCTTTTCGTCCTAAATCACAACAAAAACACAAACCACGCATAATTCCGACATAAAAGACATAAAATACACGTTTTGGTCCGGTTATTATTGTAATTAAGTGGTAGAAAAGATGGGTGTTTACACACCTATCACGTTCTAATTTAGGATAATAGGGAAACAAGTCAAGATGAACATAAAGAAACTATGTACCATACTAACAAACACATATATGACACGACTAGCTCGCGTCATCGCCACCCTCCCGATCCTCAGCATCATCACCCGGGCGACTCCCGCTCCCGCTGGCACCAACATCATCACCCGGGCGACTCCCACTCCCGTTGGCACCACCACTCTCATATGCGGCAAAAAGATCGCCATACCTGGGGTCGTTTCTGAACACGCCCATCATGAAATCAACATCCCGATCCCGACGAGTCTCAGGGGGTGGTGGCGAAAAGCACGGGGGAGTACTGGTGTATCCCGGCAATACCATACCCACGCCAGGATGGTGGCCACGAAACTTGCCTCCTCGCACCATCCTGTTGATCTCGGCAGTGGTGTGCTCACCCGTCGCCTCTAGCTCCCTCATCTGATCCTGTGTGGTGACAATAACACAAGATAGTAAATATATTAGTCGGGTTTCTAGATTATTAATCAATGATTCATTAAAGTGTGTTTTAAAAAGAATACTTACATACAACTGGAGAGACTGCTCATCTATAAATACACCATCTGAATTCGTATGTAGACGATAGAACATGTCGATCTCTGTAGGCTCCTGTTGGGTTTCAGACGCCTTTTGCTGTACATACACACGTAAGTAAGATCAATCTAATTAAATGCGGCAATAATAATATGTATGTAAAATCAATAATGATAATAATAAAATAATAAAAATAAAAAACAATAATAATAATAAAAAAAAAAACCCATAATAATGTAAAATCAATAATAATAATAATAATAATAATTACCATGAGCTGTCGAGTGCGAGGGATCGACCGAGAACCATGTCGGGAGACAAGTGTTGCCTTGGACCGATTTTGGCTGTTTGTTGAGGATCGCTTCATGTTAGCTTCGTCAGTCCAAAACTCTATCTGTTTCTCCCACACTTCAGGTGTGTGCTCGTCGGGTCTGTTCCGCCTAATTTGATCCACATCGTATTCTCCAGTCTCGGGGTCTTTTACACAGTAATCTCGCTTCAGACTAGCCTTGCTGGTGTTGTATGATTTTTGTAGCTGTGCATTAATGGTATCATAAATACTCTTCCACCGAGGGGTGTTCATGTACGACGTGAGATCATATTTTGTCTGCAATCAAATACAACACATTGAAAACAGAGTAAGAAATATAATTTATATATTTATTTAAATTCGTTTATTTATTTATATGATATAAATAAATAAACGAATTTAAATGAATACACACAATACAACACATTGAAAACAGAGTTAGAAATATAATTTATATATTTATTTAAATTCGTTTATTTATTTATATGATATAAATAAATAAACGAATTTAAATGAATATACACAATACAACACATTGAAAACAGAGTTAGAAATATAATTTATATATTTATTTAAATTTGTTTATTTATTTATATGATATAAATAAATAAATAAATTTAAATAAATATACACAATACAACACATTGAAAACAGAGTTAGAAATATAATTTATATATTTATTTAAATTCGTTTATTTATTTATATGATATAAATAAATAAACGAATTTAAATAAATATACACAATACAACACATTAAAAACGGAGTTAGCAATATAATTTATATATTTATTTATACGATATAAATAAAAAAAACAAATTTAAATAAATATATACAATTAAATAAATGAACACGATAATTAAATAAATATAAAATGATAACTTACCCCAATAGCTGCCCGGGCCGCCGCCTTGTACCCTTCGGGGACCTTGCTCCACGAAGGGTAATACAAAGGTATTTCCCTAACGATACACCCGAATAAGTTTCTCCAATGATCTGCGTAGGGGCCGACAGGTATAACAAGGTCACCTCTACCGGGTACAAAGTCGATCTCGACCGGCCGGTTTTGATTCTCGGCCACCGCATCCAGTAATTTCAGGCAGCAGGTCTTCTCCCGGGTATTCTGCCTGCCGGCTCTCCTCCCGCCCAAATTGGGCTTTTTCTTTCCTTTTCCTGCAAAATCAAGTGAGTGATAAAGTCATAAAAGTTAAGGCAAACAAGTTAAATATGTGTATCAAATTTGTATTACAATAATCCAGAAATTCTTACCCCGGTTGACGAAGCAACCCCCGCAACCGAATGATGGAGGACGTGGACGTGAAGGATCCTCGCCACCACCGTCCCCGCCGTGGCCCCGTGCAACATCAGTCATCTGTATACATGTACAATTAGCATAACATGTAGAAATTCATGAACAAAATAATACAAGCATGCACAAATCTAAATATCAAAATAAATTTACACATTTAAACAATCCACACTAATTTTCCCCGCAGAATTCACCAACGGCCGGCAATGATTGACGAACTTTGTAAGACCGTCATTAAATTCTTTGGAAAGTTTCGGTTTTTTTATCCAACTCTTATCAGCGAATACCATAACTGCGTTTTATCCGTATATTTAGTTATTATTACATGGAAGGCAATTATGGAAAGCAATCCTAGATGTTTTGTTAACCTAGTGCAACTATTGAAGGCAATCCTAACCCACTCTTTGATGCTTCGTCTCATATATGAATGCGTATAACCGATTTACTATTTGAGAAAATTTCGACAGCATTTCCCCTCAACTCCCCAAATATGTGTTTAAAGACATATTCGTAGGAGTAAAGGAGAAACACTGTCGAAATCATCTCAAATAGTAAACCAGTTATACGCATTCATATCCTAAATGAGACAAAACAATCAAAAAGCAGTCCCAAACAGGGGACTTTCCGAAGTTAATTCCTATTAAATTAACTTCGGACGGGTTTTCTATAGGTTGATCAATTTCAGACGGGAATTTTCTTAAATTAATCGCTAAAATCCTAAAACATTCCTAAGGTTTAATTTAATAAAACATTTATATCAAACAGCTTATTCTGATAAGTTTTATCAGAATAAGTTGTTTTCAAACAGCTTATCCTGATAAGCTTATCAGGATAAGCTGTTTGAAAACAGCTGGATAAGCTGTTTTCAAACAGATTATTCTGATAAGCTTATCAGGATAAACTGTATTCAAACAACTTATCCTGATAAGCTTATTAGGATAAGCTGTTTGAAAACAGTTTATTCAGATAAGCTGATCAGGATAAACTGTTTGAAAACAGCTTATCCTGATAAGCTTATCAGAATAAGCTGTTTTCAAACAGCTTATTCCGCTAAGCTTATCGGGATAAGCTGTTTCAAACAGCTTATCCCGATAAGCTTAGCGGAATAAGCTGTTTGAAAACAGCTTATTCTGATAAGCTTATCAGAAAAAGCTGTTCTGATAAGCTTATACGAATAAGCTGTTGGAAAACAGCTTATATCAAGTGTTCTCTTTGGTTAGGCATCATATATAAGGTGTGTTTGGATTTAAATTTAACACAAGAAAATAACATTTTTAAATCCCCAACGACATGTCGCTGGGGAAACCAAACGAATATTTTTTATATAAAATATACCTTCCCGCTGCTTGCCGCTGCTACAGTTGCCTACCGCTGTCTGCCGCCGCCTACCGCTCCCTACGCTGCCTACTGCCGCCTACCGCTTCCTACGCTGCCTACCGCTACCTACGCTGCCTACTACTACTGCTACCTACGCTGCCGCTGGGGAAACCAAAATGATAAAAATCCCCAACGACATGTCGCTGGGGAAACCAAAATGATAAAAATCAGTAAATAAAATATATTATCAGTTAGAATTAAAAAAAAACATACATGTTATTTGTGGTGTTTGGCTGTGGTCGGCTGCTGTCGGCTATGGTCGGCTGCTTTCGGCTGTGGTCGGCTGCGGTCGGCTACAATAATATAAAACATTAAAGGAAAAACTTAATTAAACATTCAATTAATAAAAACTATAAATTTATATAAAAACTCAATTTATAAAAAACAATTGAATTAAAAAAACAAAACCTTTAGATTATATGGTGATGGAGATGGGTGACGGTGGTGGTGATTAGCAGTGGTGATGGTGGGAGCGATGGAGATGGGTGACGGTGGTGGTGATTAGCAGTGGTGATGGTGGGAGTGATGGAGATGGGTGACGGTGGTGGAGATGATCAGTGGTGATGGTGGGAGTGATGGAGATGGGTGACGGTGGTGGAGATGATCAGTGGTGATGGAGATGGGCTGTGGTGATGGTGTTTTACGCAGAGAAGAGAAAGAGATAAGAGAGGTTTGGGAGATAAGTGATGTTTTTGTAAATCGTTGAGGATAGTCGCTGGGGAAAATTTTCTTTTTCTTGACGAACTTTTCCCCAGCGACATGTCGCTGGGGAAACCTTAGACTTTGTCGTTTTACGCAACTGGTTTAATAAACGTTGGAAATTAACGAAACTTACCCCAGCGACATGTCGCTGGGGAAAAGTGTGTTTTGTCGCTTTGTGAAAGAAGCGCGTTAATGAAAATTTTTGGAGGGATTTCTAAAATTGGTAAACGAAACTTACCCCAGCGACATGTCGCTGGGGAAACGTTTTTAACAATTTATGATATTTACTTTTAAATGATTAATAATAATAATTTTATATAATTGTATATTATAATTTTATATAATTAAAAATAATAAGTTTTATATAATTGTATATTTTACTTTTATATAATTAAAAATAATAAGTTTTATATAATTGTATATTTTTTATATAAGATATTTATGTAAATTAGTTTTAAATGATTGATAATAATACGTTTTATATACCATTTATGTAATTTACTTTTAAATGATTAATAGAGTTCATCATTATAGGTTCAATGTATTAGATACGTTTCATCATTAGAGGTTCAATGTATTAGATAGGGTTCAACATTATAGGTTCAATGTATTAGATAGGGTTCATCATTAGAGGTTCAATGTATTAGATAGGGTTCATCGTTAGAGGTTCAATGTATTAGATAGGTTTCATCATTAGAGGTTCAATATATTAGATAGGGTTCATCATTATAGGTTCAATGTATTAGATAGGGTTCATCATTATAGGTTCAATGTATTAGATAGGGTTCATCATTATAGGTTCAATGTATTAGATAGGGTTCAACATTATAGGTTCAATGTATTAGATATGATTCATCATTATAGGTTCAATGTATTAGATAGGGTTCAACATTATAGGTTCAATGTATTAGATAGGGTTCATCATTAGAGGTTCAATGTATTAGATATGTTTCATCATTAGAGGTTCAATGTATTAGATAGGGTTCATCATTATAGGTTCAATGTATTAGATAGGGTTCAACATTATAGGTTCAATGTATTAGATAGGGTTCATCATTATAGGTTCAATGTATTAGATAGGGTTCAACATTATAGGTTCAATGTATTAGATAGGGTTCAACATTATAGGTTCAATGTATTAGATAGGGTTCATCATTAGAGGTTCAATGTATTAGATAGGGTTTAACATTATAGGTTCAATGTATTAGATAGGGTTCAACATTATAGGTTCAATGTATTACATAGGGTTCATCATTATAGGTTCAATGTATTAGATAGGGTTCAACATTATAGGTTCAATATATTAGATAGGGTTCATCATTAGAGGTTCAATGTATTAGATAGGTTTCATCATTATAGGTTCAATGTATTAGATAGGGTTCAACATTATAGGTTCAATGTATTAGATAGGGTTCATCATTATAGGTTCAATGTATTAGATAGGGTTCATCATTATAGGTTTAATGTATTAGATAGGGTTCAACATTATAGGTTCAATGTATTAGATAGGGTTCATCATTATAGGTTCAATGTATTAGATAGGGTTCAACATTATAGGTTCAATGTATTAGATAGGATTCATCATTAGATGTTCAATGTATTAGATAGGTTTCATCATTTGAGGTTCAATGTATTAGATAGGGTTCATCATTATAGGTTCAATGTATCAGATAGGGTTCAACATTATAGGTTCAATGTATTAGATAGGGTTCATCATTATAGGTTCAATGTATTAGATAGGGTTCAACATTATAGGTTCAATGTATTAGATAGGGTTCAACATTATAGGTTTAATGTATTAGATAGGGTTCATCATTAGAGGTTCAATGTATTAGATAGGTTTCATCATTAGAGGTTCAATGTATTAGATAGGGTTCATCATTATAGGTTCAATGTATTAGATAGGGTTCAACATTAGAGGTTTAATGTATTAGATAGGGTTCATCATTAGAGGATCAATGTATTAGATAGGTTTCATCATTAGAGGTTCAATGTATTAGATAGGGTTCATCATTATAGGTTCAATGTATTAGATAGGGTTCATCATTATAGGTTCAATGTATTAGATAGGGTTCATCATTATAGGTTCAATGTATTAGATAGGGTTCATCATTAGAGGTTCAATGTATTAGATAGGGTTCAACATTATAGGTTCAATGTATTAGATAGGGTTCATCATTATAGGTTCAATGTATTAGATAGGGTTCAACATTATAGGTTCAATGTATTAGATAGGGTTCATCATTAGAGGTTCAATGTATTAGATAGGTTTCATCATTATAGTTTCAATGTATTAGATAGGGTTCAACATTATAGGTTCAATGTATTAGATAGGGTTCATCATTATAGGTTCAATGTATTAGATAGGGTTCATCATTATAGGTTCAATGTATTAGATAGGGTTCAACATTATAGGTTCAATGTATTAGATAGGGTTCATCATTAGAGGTTCAATGTATTAGATAGGTTTCATCATTAGAGGTTCAATGTATTAGATAGGGTTCATCATTATAGGTTCAATGTATTAGATAGGGTTCAACATTAGAGGTTCAATATATTAGATAGGGTTCATCATTAGAGGTTCAATGTATTAGATAGGTTTCATCATTAGAGGTTCAATGTATTAGATAGGGTTCATCATTATAGGTTCAATATATTAGATAGGGTTCATCATTATAGGTTCAATGTATTAGATAGGGTTCATCATTATAGGTTCAATGTATTAGATAGGGTTCAACATTATAGGTTCAATGTATTAGATACGTTTCATCATTAGAGGTTCAATGTATTAGATAGGGTTCATCATTATAGGTTCAATGTATTAGATAGGGTTCAACATTATAGGTTGAATGTATTAGATAGGGTTCATCATTATAGGTTTAATGTATTAGATAGGTTTCATCATTACAGGTTCAATGTATTAGATAGGATTCATCATTATAGGTTCAATGTATTAGATAGGGTTCATCATTATAGGTTCAATGTATTAGATAGGGTTCATCATTATAGGTTCAATGTATTAGATAGGTTTCAACTTTAGAGGTTCAACGTATTAGATAGGGTTCAACATTAGAGGTTCAACGTATTAGATAGGGTTCAACATTAGAGGTTCAACGTATTAGATGTTCATTGGAGGGAAAACATTGGAGGGAAAACATTGGAGGGAAAATGTTAACAATTTCCCTCACTTTTTTAGCATAAAAAGAGAACCACACACACTCCTTATCATCACAACCACCAGCAGATTACACACACTTATCATCATAAACAAATTGTTATTATGTACATGTTGAAGCATGAAGCTTTTCCGTGCAAGTGTGGACATGGAGATGTAGTTCTTCGAGAATCGTGGACAACTGAAAACTTTGGTAGACTGTACTATGCTTGTCCACGTTCACGGGTTCAACCTCCAGTTTCATATGGATGCAAATTTTTTTATGGAAAGACGAACGCGTCCAACTACTAATCAATTCTCTTGGAGGTTCAATGAGCTTTTCTCCTCCAAGCTCTTCTTCAAGACCTTCAACGAGCTTTTCTCCTCCAAGCTCTTCTACCAGACCTTCAACGATTCCAATTTCTTCTCCAAGCTCTTCAGCGTGTGCAAACTGTGTGCGCTTGAATGGAATGATAATGGTACTTGAGCGTACGATAGAGTTGTACCGCAACTCCGATAGGCACACATTGGATTCAGCTGCACTACTTTACGACCTTTACGATGACATGGGGAACATTCGTTTGAACTAGTTTATGATGTATCTGTTTTCGTGTTTATGAGTCTATTATCCGTTTAATATCCATGTTTAATTAAGCGCGTGTTTAAGTGTCAGTGTAGAATAAAGTTAGGTTTAGGCGTGTCTGTTTGTAAGCCTCAATGAATGTTAACAATTTTTAATTAATATTAACAATGAATGTTAACAATTATCAGTGAATGTTAACTTTTGGCGGACAAAATGTTGGCGGGAAAACATTGGCGGGAAAATTAACCATTTGTCTCACTTTTTTTAATCATAAAAAGAGATATACTATTTTAATAACTATATTTTTTAATATATATATTATATTTACTAAAATATCATATAAACATTACACATTTTTTGAAAATTGGTGGTCAAACAGAAGTCAACGTTTCCCCAGCGACATGTCGCTGGGGAAAGATTTGTTCACTTTTTTAAAATAGGCGCGTTAACGGAGTATCTTTGGAGGGAATCCTGAAAAGTTTCCCCAGCGACATGTCGCTGGGGAAAAGTTTGGTCATAAATTAAACAAGCCATTAACCACTAATCACTTGGATTAGACGTGGAAGAAAGTTTCCCCAGCGACATGTCGCTGGGGAAAAGTTGGCGGGTTAATCTCCCGCTTGCATTTTTTGTGAAATAGTTTGGTCAAAATTTAGTCAACTTATCCCCAGCGACATGTCGCTGGGGAAACTTTTCTTTATTTTTTGGTCAAAATTTTTTCGAGAAAGTTTGCCACGTCAGAAAGTTTTTGTCATTTAGCGTCTTTTCCCCAGCGACATCATGTCGCTGGGGAAAACCCCGATGGGGAAGGGCTGGATTGTTGTAGTGTACTCTTATTTAAACACTTTAGTAGGTAAAAGTTTTCTGATGAAATAGTTTTTTGTATACTAAAAAAATATTAGTAATTAAATGTTCAAATTTTGTAGTGCAACAAAATTTCGCTCTTCCACTCGTCAACACAAGATGCTTAGTTATTTCTAGAAAAGAATAATTAGAGAGAGATGAAAAACTGTGGTTTATTCGATAAAAAATAAATAGATAGATTGCTGAACATTCAAAAGAGCTAAACATACGAGCATCACAGGCTAAAGAGTGACATTTGAAAAAACCAGGCTAAATTAAAGACTAACAAACTACGTAGTAAAATATAATATGTTTGACACTTGTGCGAACTTAAATTACAAAGAAGTTCTAGAAAAAACATTCATGCCACGATTCATTTGAGATCACACATGGTGCACAAAAGCACGTTTACGATTCATAGAAGTACTAATTCAGGTGAAAGGTGCACGGAAATTCATTACTAGTAATGGCCGGGTTTAATCAGTTCACCACACAGGGCACCACATTGGTAGGATCCTTGTGAAGAGTAAGCATAAGACCCCCATCTTTGTTCTCAGTGTGGATGGTCTTGTAGAAAATCTCGTTGCCTAAATTAATTCTGCTACTATATAATCTGATAAAAGAGGCGTCCGTAGTGGGCTGGATATGAGCGCGGACGAAAATAGCATTCTGACTGAAATTCAGTTCTGCACCAAAGCCGACTCCTTTAGCATCCTTGGCATCAAAGTCAAGGAAAACATTTAAGACTTCATCGGTTTCGTACCTCTTCTCGTTTCCGGGGATACTTAAGGATATGCCTTCGAGAGCTACACCCCTTAAGGTTCTACACATTGTAAAAGGTATCCTCTTCATTAAGAGACCATCTAATTTGACCACCAGCTTATCTGTTCATCATAAATAAATATGCATATAAATATATTCGGTTATATATATATATATATATATATATATATATATATATATATATATATACTTGTATGCTAAAAGAAAAAAAACTTTTTTCTTTTTTTTTTGCAATTTTTTCACACACATTTATATATATATATATATATATATATATATATATATATATATATATATATATATATATATATATATATATATATATATATATATATATATATATATATAATATATATACTTTTAAGGTCGAGAAAAACAGTTTTTACGAATGCTAAAACAGGCTAATACATGGGCGAAACAACAGCAAAAGAGAAGCAGTACAACAACCAAACAGAAACCATACAACACTGAGACACTAGCACCCATGTATCGGCAAGAACAAGAATAAAATTAAGCTTTTGGCGGGCAAAAAAAGGCGAAAACGATCACAAATAGCCTCACTAAAACGAACACTAATTCGGCGCTTTCTTGACTAAAACAGTTAGTAAAGTGATAATCACAGTAAGTTAAAAATAAGTATAAAATATGGATACAAAGTCATAACACAATTTTATATACAAGTTAAATTAAAAGCCTTAAGCCCCCTTTACAAAGGAATTATTTGTTGAGGGCAATACAGATTCTGGGCTAAGGGGCAACAAGAAAAATGACCAGTAATAATTTTTTTTTACCCTAGATGTAAAAGATTATTGGGGGGCACTACTGCCCCCACTAACATATACATCCCTCGGCCGCGCGCCCCTGTATATAACAAAAACAATGAGATAGAAAGTAGAAGCACGTAGTTTACCAAAAAAAGAAGAAGAAGAAGAAAAAAAGCCGCGTGTATGATGATAACTAGGACGTGAAAAAGAAGAAGAAGATCCTTCCAAGAGCTTGGGAATAACATGCCTACTGCTGCGACCTAACAAAGAAGAAGCCATTTGTTGTTTTTTTAGGGTTTTTTTAGGGTTTTTATTCCGTATAGCAAAAAAAGCCAAAAACGATCACTAATTCGGTGATAGCCTCACTAAAACGATGTTTGCCTGACTAAAACGATCACTAACATATACATCCCTCCGCCGCGCGCCCCTGTATATAACCAAAACAATGAGATAGAAGAAAGTAGAAGTAGTTTACCAAAAAAAGAAGAAGAAAAAAAGGCGCGTGTATGATGATAACTAGGACGTGAAAAAGAAGAAGAAGATCTTTCCAAGAGCTTGGGAACAACATGCCTACTGCTGCGAGCTAACAAAGAAGAAGCCATCGGATTTACCTTTTGTTGTTTTTTAGGGTTTTTATTTCGTAAAGTAAAAAACCAGTTTTACTCGTATTTATATTAGAGTAACTACTAATCCTGTGGTTTTACATTATCAGTACTTTCTCTTCTAAAAAGTAAAATGTTATCCCAAACAAAAAACAATACATTTACCTAAAATGAATCAAATGATTTCATTTTCATCTATTATAGATGTGATTCAATGTACACGTTTGTAACTTACTCATTGCGACGTCACATGCTTTAATTAAGAAAGGTTTGGGAAAAGAGCCTTGTTAAATTAAAAAAAAATATATATAAAAGAAACTTATAAAATATAAAATATGTGGCTCTAGGAGTCATGGCGCCGTGTGAATGGCGTGATGATTCCGGCGGCCAAGAAAACCCGCGGCGCGGGTGATGGAAGTGAGTCAAAGCACGGGGCGTGGTGGTGGAAGTGAGTCAATTTACCCTCGAACGGCTAGTTTTTTTCGAAAAACTGAAAGTCACTCCAAGTGATAACTCCCCTGTTTTTTCAAGTGAATGTGAGTGTGAGTTTCGCTGACGTGGCACCCAAAAAACCCATCACTTGGAGCGATGATTCCTTGTGCTCTAAGTTTTGTATCTCTTATTTTCTATACACGGTTGGAAGATTCAATTCGGATGCTCCTGCCGACCAGCTAGAGCCTGGCAAATTTTGCTACCTTGATTTCTACATTGCAAAAGTTCATTTTGAGAATTTTAAAATGGCACTAAAAATAAGTTAGCTTATTTTTTGCTACCTTTAGACAGTTAGGGACTTGTGTCCTTAAACGAGCCTGCTTACTCGAGCCAAAAAAATAGATATCATTTCTAGCATAAAATTTTACTCAAAGAAGACAATATCCGAGTTGAAACGGTCATCTTGACAAGCTCTTCCAAGTAACTATATAAAGAAGCAAAGTTCTTGAAGAAATTTAGAGTAAAATGCACAAATCATACTTGTGGTATGTCATTTTTACGAATTTAGTAACCGGTGTTTCGAAAGTGCAAGCGGCCTACATGGTGTTTGCGTTTTGTGTCATTTTCATACTTTGACTTAACGACGGTTAAAAATTGACTGATACTAAAGGGACTATTTAGTATTTTTCTTTATCTTCTTCCCTAAAACACCACAAACACCGCTTTCAGCCGCCAACAACGCCATCCCCATGAAAAAACTTTTAATTTCATTTGTGTTCAACTTCCAGCCACCAACACAGCCACCAACACAGCCACCAACACAGCCACCAACACAGCCACCAACACAGCCACCAACACAGCTACCAACACAGCCACCAACACAGCCACCAACACGAACACCAATTAACCACCGCCAACACACAACCACCACTTTTAGCTGTCACCACCGCCGCATTGAACCGTCATCACCTCCACTACCACTCCACAAGGATAATTCGTTTAGTCAAAGTATCAGAATCTTTTGGAATTCTTACTTTACTATCACCACATGGAAACATCATCCATAGTTACTTTACTATCAGAATCTTTGTGGAATTCTTTCATCATTTCTTCCTTTGTTGTTTCCTTACTCCAAGTTAATTGCCTAAACTTGATATCCTGAAGAATTTGTTTTAGTTCTGGAAATGATATGTAGCTATCGTTATTTTGATCAATCTTGGTAAATAAAATACAATTCGATTTTCCTTTATTTGTAGAAGTACGTGCAATGCATAGCAGGTTGTTTGGTGAACCTTCTTCATTGAGTACTTGTTAGGAGGTTTGTTCTTGCAAATGTTTCAATATGTTCACACTAAATTCTCATGTTCTACGCATGATAATCTTTTTTTTGGATCGAAGGCTCAAACACTTACATTGAAGATATCTAAAAAGATAAGAACAAGTATTTTATAAATATTATAAGGGGAATTTGATGGCATAGTAGATACCTGCAGGTAAGTGAAGTAGACAATCAAGAACATAAACGAGATAAATATTTTGATAGTAAAGTCACTACGGATGATGTTTCTATTTGGGGAAGAAGACAAAAAACGACAACATAGTCCTTTTAGTAATGGTCAATTTTTAACAACTGTTAAATCAAAGTATGAAAATGATACAATACACAAACACCAAGTAGCTCGTCTGTACTTTAGAAACACCTGCAAAAATGATATACCATAGGTATGGTTTTTGCATTTTACTCAAGAAATTTATATATTAAAATTTGAGTCTTCAATGGGCTTATCACTGATCATTTTCCCTTGCGTAATATTCTCAAAATCCTTGTAAGTTTCAATATATATAAAACCGTAACGCATAGTGTTTTAGTAGATTACATTGAAGATTATAAAGTGCAATTGGTGATAAACGCAGCTGATAAAATCAAGGATGATCAACCGCCTTGTCTTGTTCGAGGTGTTCGGAATTGCAAACTTCTTGTCCACTAAACCTGATGACAGCTATAAACGAAGACACTATAATAGAAAAGCTTACACACATTATAGGCCACCAGAGGTTTCGGGAGAAGAATGGCACCGATATGATGGAGAATGGCACAAGAATGATAAGAAGAAAGGACCAGTGGACAGGATAAGTGTTAAAGTGCTTTTCTTCGTGATATGCGCATGCAACCTTCCAGATAAGAGAATATAGATATAGGAACCCGCAAAAGGTTACACATAAGAGTGTATATGCAATCCAATTGAGATCCCCCGGTGGAACAAATACCACAGCCCCTAAAGACATAACCAAAATTAATGCGGAAAAGCTACCGATGGTTTTTAGAATGGTGTAATGGATGTCCTTCATCCAACTTCGCAACAAGAAGCTTGCAAGAATCAAAATCCCTGATGCTGCTACAACCGTAGATCCCGAGACAATGATCATGGTCGTAAAGACACTGCCATGATCATTAAAAAGGGATGGATCTTGGCGATAAATGAGTCGAACAACTCCTAATAGAAATGTGATAATACCCACCACAACAAACAAAAATGAAAAGTACGTAAAAGACCTGAAAGACACAAGAAAAACGCATGTTAGTAATCAAAGGGTATTCCATTGAAGGCAAACTGAGGGGAATGGACAAAGTATACTAAAGATGACCTTGACAATTTTATGGTCAGTAACAACTCTACCAACAAAAAAAAGGGGGATAGAAACACAGCCATCCACTGATCGAACCAACAAACCAGAGAATAGACCTTGTGGTCAATTAGTGGTAAAGTGCAAAAATAGACCTTGTGGTTTGTCAAAATTATACTTCTATGATAGTGACAACTGATCTTACCAAAAAAAAAAAACCATATGTAGTACCCTTTTTCTTTTTGCGTTTTTTATACTTATTTTTATGAAGTATGCACCAGAAGAACCCAGCGATCCTCCACTTGTCCATTATTTTTGTGAGACATTCTTTGCTTTAAATTTTAAGCATAGTTTAGTCATTGTGGAAAAGAAAGAAAAATTATCTTCTTCAATGTTTTATAAAAATACAACTAGAATAATAACGCTATTCCATCAACTGCTTTTATATGACTCATGATTTTTCCATGGCTAAAATGCAAGCAGCCACAAATCTTTCTATGAGTCCAAAGTACAACTCTATTCGATCAACTCCTAAGTATGCTAACTTATGTGTTGCCAAGCACTAACCAGTTGCCTAAATCAGTGAGTAATACTTTAGCATGGGGCACAGAAACGGCTAAAAATCAATACTTTTATTGTGATCAGAGATAAGCTCCGGGTCATAAATGTAGTGGCTAGGTGTATTCTTTGGAAGTAATTGATGAATAATCAGTTTATGGATTTTATAATTGCTATACACGTATACCGAATCAAGACTCTGACTTTGCTAATAAGAAGGTCATTTATCGAAACAAATTTGGATCTTTGCTTCTTGTTTGATGACTTGATTTATAAAGAACGTTAATACGAAAGTAAGGGTTTCTGAATTTTGATGTTGAAACTTGACTGGTAGTATTTTTTTTTTCCGACTTATCACGTACTTAAAAGGTTCTTTGGTTAGTTTATCTAGTAATTTTGTGAAATTTGGAATTTTTAAATGCATTATTGATGGTAGATTAGGTTTGATGGATGTTGATGAGTTTGTTTGAGGGATTTAGTGTATGATTAATCAATCAATGGAACTTAATTACCCGAACAGGTACATTAAAAATGACTTCCGTATCTTCCTAGTATTTCCAATCTTTATATCATATCCTACTAATCTATGTATTTGTGATATGACCAACTTCCAAATATATTGTTTATTCCAATCTAAGAAAGTAGATTTGTTATTTATAATATTAGGACGCATAAATCATTGAATGTCGTAACTGAAGTCAAGACATGTAACTGAAGTCAAGACATGTAAGGCAGTAGGTTGACGAGTTATAAATCATAATATATGCTATCTACAGGGTGTTTGGGACTGTTACTAACTATTACGCTTTCAAGTAAAATATAGCAGTTTCTAAGTTAGCGTAGAGTATACGCAGGTACTAACCAGCTTAGTTTAAGTAACAAATCTACTTCAGTAACAACAACATTCAATGATTTCTGCGTCCTAATATTTTAAATAACAAATCTAGTTTGTTAGATTGGAATAAACAATATTTTTTGGAAGTTGGCCATATGACAGACACGTAGATAGGAAATACTAGTAAGATTCATTTTTAATGTACATGTTCGGTAATTAAGTTACATTGATTAATGATACACTACTAAATCATCCCTGAAACAAAGTCATCAACATCCATAAAATCTAATCTAACATGAATAATGATTTCCACCCACTGACTGATGGGATCGAAAATATATAAATGAATTGTAATTGAAATTATTAGCAACTATATCTAGTTTGTTGAATCGGTTAATTAATTGAATAATATAATCAAACCTTATAAGCCAAAAAAAACAAAAAACAAAACAAAAACAAAACAAAGGAACTTACTGTGGATTGCTGTGTACTGGTATATATTTCTCCTCCATGTATGCGATGTGATATTATGAGGATACAAACAAAGAGATGGAGGCGCTATGATAGGGTTTCCAGGGTTCTAACTGACGTTTTTTTAAAACGTTTTTAACTAGTTTAGAATTTTTTACTTTCTTATTATAATTAATATATATTTAATGCAGTGAAGAATACGCCGTTTCATTTTTGTCATTGTCGTAATAATTATTGGTTTGTGTCGTTTTGACACCCACTAAATAAAACATTCTCAATTCCCAAATGGTTAACTTAACTATTGGAACCAAATATACATACCACACCTCACACTATGTAATATATTACTAAAACAACTTTTAATTTGTAACTATTTACAATTTTTTTATATAACAAATTTTCTTTATCAACTACGAAACGTACACCTATCGATTCATTCGAAAAAAAATATAATAGAAAGATTGTTGAAAGATTGTCGAATTGTGAACCAAATGAGCGTAATATTGCAATGCTCCTGAAATACGTATAATTTTATAAAATATGTTAAAACTTTACACATATTTAAAAAAATTCTTATGGAAATAGTTTGTGCCTTTTTTTTTTCTTTGCAAGGCAAGTCTTTGACGCGAACATTCTTATGCATTATCCGTCAACTGCAATGTTAAGTTTCACTCTTTTTAATATAATAAATTTTATTTATCAAATATGTGGCAGAAATCTAAAGATTCCTTAAAAAAATATATCGGCGAAAAAATATTTGAATTGTCAACAAAACAACCTCAATATTGCAATACTTTTTTCATACATATAATTTTATAAAAAAATATTTTACTCATAGATCTAACTAAAAATTTTAAAACGCACCAATAAACTATCTAATAACTTTACAATAAACAACCGGGATAAAAAAACATAACATTATATTTTTTTATCTACCGTTATTTTATATAGCAAACTCTCTTTGACAAACATTTGACAGACTCTTCGATAAAAAGTATATTGCCGACTAAATCTTTAGATTACGAACAAAGCAAGCCCAATATTGACACGTTTTTACACACCTACGAGTTTCTAAAAAGGTTAGCCGATTAAAATATATTTAATAATATATATTCATAAAACACACCCTTAAAGACTTAAATCCGTTTCTAATTTATATGATGAAAGAATAAAGGCCCATGAGGAATCCAATAAGCTCAAGACGAGTCCAAAGGCCTGAGTCAACAATTAACCTACCACGGGTCAACATATATAAATACCAAAAAAAAGACTCGGTGGTGTAGGTTTTATTCATTTAAATTGCACAAATAAGCTTCCTTATTGAGAATCCCGATCAAATGCAAAGCCCATCCATCGACTGATACGAAATTAATTTTCGAAAAAAAAAGTTTAGAAAGTCATGATACATCGACATGTGTCCCCTTTGCAATTCATGGTGTTTATCACTAGACGAGGGCGAGACTGAGGGCCTCGTTGTTTAACCATTCTCGAGTTTGACATGATTATTAGTTCGAGCAAGTATGAAAGTTAGATGAATGAATATAGAATAAGAAAGAAAGAATTATAGTATAAGAAGATCGAAGGTTGAATGTGGTGGTGGTTTACCGTTCGATAATTTATTCACCTTTTTAGTCTTAAGGGTTAAAATTTATATACCACTCAGTCGGTTAGTTTTTCATTCCTTGCCAACACGTTTATAGCCGCGTTATACTTATATCAAGATCCCAAGGCCTTTTCATTAATGGCCGAAGTATACAAGTCGGCCCTAGTTTCTATTAATAAGCCTTGAAAGCTCATTAAAGACTTAAATCAGTTTCTAATTTATATGATGAAAGAATAAAGGCCCATGAGGAGTCCAATAAGCCCAAGATAAGTCCAAAGGCCCAAGTCAACACTTAACCTATCACGGGTCAACATATATAAATACCAAAAAAATAGACTCGATGGTGTTGGTTTTATTCATTAAAATTGCACAAATAAGCTCCCTTATTGAAAACTCTAATCAGTTGCAAAGCCCATCCATCGACTGATATGAAATTAATGTTAAACAAACTTTAGAAAATCATGATACATTGACACGTGTCCCCTTTGCAATTCATGGTCTTTATCACTAGACAAGGGCGAGACTAAGGGCCTCATTGTTTAAGCACTCTCGAGTTTGACATGATTATTAGTTCGAGCAAGTATGAAAGTTCTATGAATGAATATAGAATAAGAAAGAAAGAATCATAGAATAAGAAGATCGAAGGTTGAATGTGGTGGTGGTTTATCGTTCGATAATTTATTCATCTTTTTAGTCTTAAGGGTTAAAATTTATATACCACTCGATCAGTTAGTTTTTCCTTCCTTGCCCAACACGTTTATAGCTGAGTTATACTTGTATCAATACCCAAGGCCTTTTCATTAATGGCCCAAGTTTACAAGTCGGCCCTAGTTTCTATGAATGGGCCTTGAAAGCCCATTAAAGACTTAAATCCGTTTCTAATTTATATGATGAAAGAATAAAGGCCCATGAGGAGTCCAATAATCCCAAGACGAGTCCAAAGGCCCAAGTCAACACTTAAACTATCACGAGTCAACATATATAAATACCAAAAAAAGACTTGGTGGTGTTTGTTTTATTCATTCAAATTGCACAAATAAGCTTCCTTATTGAGAATCTGGATCAATGGCAAAGCCCATCCATCGACTAATATGACATTAACGTTCAGAAAAAAGTTTCGAAAATTATGATACATCGACACATGTCCCCTTTGAAATTTGTGGTGTTTATCACTAGACGAGGGCGAGACTGAGGGCCTCGTTGTTTAACCATTCACTAGTTTGACATGATTATTAGTTCGAGCAAGTATGAAAGTTCGATGAATGAATATAGAATAAGAAAGAAAGAATTATAGTATAAGAAGATCGAAGGTAGGATATGGTGGTGGTTTACCGTTCGATAATTTATTCATCTTTTTAGTCTTAAGGGTTAAAATTTATATACCACTCAGTCGGTTAGTTTTTCCTTCCTTGGCCAACACGTTTATAGCTGAGTTATACTTGTATCAAGTGCCCAAGGCCTTTTCATTAATGGACTAAGTTTACAAGTCGGCCCTAGTTTCTATCAATGTGCCTTGTAAGCCCATTAAAGACTTAAATCCATTTCTAATTTATATGATGAAAGAATAAAGGCCCATGAGGAGTCCAATAAGCCCAAGACGAGTCTAAAGGCCTTAGTCAACACTTATCCTATCACAGGTCATGATAGGTGTGAAAACACCCATCCTTTTTACCACTTAATTACAATAATAACCGAGCCAAAACGTGTATTTTATGTCATTTATGTCGGAATTATGCGTGGTTTGTGTTTTTGTTGTGATTTTGGACGAAAAGGTGAAAAGTGGAGAAAACACGGGATTTTACGGGCTTTTATCGAAGAAAAAGACGAAAGATGAAGTCGAAAGATCAAGAGTGGAAAAAGAACGGAAGTCTAAGACCAATTCTGAAGATTTATCGAAGAAAAAGTCAAAAGACGGAAGTTTACTTAAAAGCCGAAGAACTAAAGTATAATTTATTGAAGATTATAAGACGAGTTTGAAGAAATCCTAAGAAAAAGTCCAAGTATTAAGAAGATTAACAAAAGAGTAAGATGATCAAGGACCTAAGCTTGCAAATAAAAGAAAAAAGGAGAAGCTTCCACCTTAAGCTTTCCCCTCCTATAAATAGTTTAGGATCTCATTTTGTAAAAGTTGTTGGAGGCTTGACAAGCCTCCCTTCCACCATCTTCAATTTCTTGTTCTTTACTTTTATGCATCTTAATCTCCATGTAACACACTTTTAATTTTCTTTTAATTCCAAGTGAGTTTCCATTTAATTGATGTTAATCTTTACTTTATTGTTAATCTCCTTCTTCCTTTCTTGCTTGATTTGTTCTTAATCTTCGAGTTCATGTTCTTGAGTTTTTATGATTTTAATCAAGTGGGTTTTGATTGATTTGGCTTTGTTTGTTAGTTTTAATGATTTGTTTTGATTGATTATTGTTAGTTGATGTTTATTGGTTGTTTTGGTTTAATCTTTTGGTTTGATTTGTTTAGATTTGCTCAAATTCGTGCTCCATTCTTTTTTCCCTGTTCTTCGGCCTTGTTACTGTTATTGCCCAGAATTTTCCGTATGAACTGCTTTCTTAGTTCTCTATTCGGAATATCAGATTATTCCGAATAGGATTCTCTATTCGGAATATCTGATTATTCCGAATAGGATTCTCTATTCGGAATATCAGATTATTCCGAATAGGATTCTCTATTCGGAATATCTGATTAATCCGAATAGGATTCTCTATTCGGAATATCAGATTATTCCGAATAGGTTTCTCTATTCGGAATATTTGATTATTCCGAATAGGATTCTCTATTCGGAATATCTTATTATTCCGAATAGGTTTTTCAGTTTTTGGTTTTCAACTTTATTTTTTTTCCCGTTTCTTTTACTTACACTTTTACTCGCTCTCCTTTCATTTAAGTGTTAATTTGCGCCATTTACTTTAATTGCTTTTAAATTTCTCGTCATTTATTTCCCGTTAAGTTTTAATCTTTCATTGTTTCTTATTATCGTCTTTACTTTATTTTTAGTTTGATTCAAGTTTTTACTTTTCATTAGTTTTGGACAACGACACCTCTTTTATTTGATTCACCAAGAACAGCTGAGTCGCATAATTAACCAGAGATCAATTCGAAGAGATTCCGAGAAACGTACTTTCAACTAGTAAAAATTCAGTTATTAAAATGGCGCCGCTGCCGGCTCTTTTCGTGAAGATCGAAGGTTTTTTGTGAGTGACGCGTTGGATTTCGGGATCCGTTCACTTGTGAACGTTATTTTTCGTGTCCAAAATTTTTCAAAAATCCAAAAACATTTGAAAAATCATAAAAAGCATTTCTTTTTCAAAAGTTTTGCACCAAAAATATTCTTCTTGCTTATCTATCTTTCTTTATGGATTTTTATGTCCATTGCGTCCGGTGTGGGAAATAAATATTTGGGAACAACTCTTGTCAATGGTGTACATGTGAGCGGTGCGGAAACGATATCGACTACACACAATCCGGATTTTGTCCTTTGTGCAACTCGACTAATTCGTACTTTTTGAACCTACCTCCTGTTCCCCCGTGCATCTATTGTGGAAGCGATTCTCATTGGCATGTTTCGTGCCCGGTTCGATACCCGTATGGTCACGGGCAAGAACCAGGGTACAATTATGACAATGATAATAGCTATCCACAAGACGCACCTGATTTTTCTCCATACCCGGTTTGCAACAACTGTGGGGGTCCTCACGATACCTATTATTGTCAACCAATGAATTGTTATGAGCCAAATCCGTGTCCTCAGTTTTCTTCACCTATGGATTATTATGAACCAAACCCGATTTCTAATTATTCCCAACCGATGAACAACTATGAGCCACAACCTTGCTATAATTCCGGTTTTCAAAATCTTGAGCCCCCACCGCACTCACTCGATCATCAGCCTTGTCACGGGATGAGTTACCAAGAACCAATTGTCGATCTTGCTACAGCTTTTCAAGAGCAATCGAAAGAGCTTTTACACACACTGCAAACTTGTATGGAGTCATTTTTTCAGCAGCAAGATCAGACAAGTACTCATATCCCTGAGCATATTATTGGCCCTATAAATAATGAGGAGTGTGATGACGATATTGAGGTTATTTTCGACGAGGAGGAATTTCTTAAGCAAAATACTTCACTCCTTCGTGATGATGGTTTGCACATTCCCGAGATCGATGAATATATTGATATTGATACCCCCGTGGAATACATATCCGGGTATTGTGATGCGGAGGGAGATATACTTTTTCTAGAGGATTTATTACACGATGACACTACACCTTCTATCCCAGAGGTGGAAAGATGTGAATTTCTTGAAAAAGGGACGCAGGTGGAAGGTAACTGTTCTCATACTTCTCATATTATATTGCCACCTCCTCCTCCCACGTGCACACCCAAGCGGGTGATGTATCACTTTTACTCTACTCGTTTTATACCGGGAAATGAGGATGAGTGCTTTGACCCGGGAGGTGACATTGATTATGCTATGATTGATAACAATACGGCTTTGCCGTTTGCTCAGCATCCATTGTCTTTGGGGGAGGACAATGTGCTTACTTTACCCACCCCACCTCCCGGGGATCTTGAATTCACATACTATACGTATGTTGAAAGGACCTTTCTCCCCTTTAAGACTTATCCCCCCGCCTCTCCTTTGTTGTTGTCCTCCGGGAACGAGGACAAAGTCTTTGATCCCGGTATCACATTCGAGGCTTCCCCATGGACTATTTAATTCGGGGACGAGTCAGGCTCGTGACTCGGTTAACAAACACAAGCGCTTTTTGGGAGGCAACCCAATTATCTATCTATTTTCACCATAAGTGTAGGGGGGAGCCCCGGGGTGTTTCTTGCTTTCTTTCCTATCATTGCAGGGATTCGAGCTTCAAAGACACACTCTTGATGACTTTTGACGAACCGTGATTCCGTGTTCTACTTCTTCCCGGTTCTATCCTAAACTCTTTTTGATTCCCTATTTTATATTTCTCAATATTAAAATAGGATTCGCTTTAGTTGTCTTTTCCTTAACGAGATTTAAACAAAGTGCACAATGTCCTAAGTGTAGGGGAGTTTACTCCCACATGCTTAAACATTGAGGACAATGTTTATATTAAGTGTAGGAGGGACTTCTATCGAAGTTAAGTGGTCTTTTCCTTGTATTTGCCCTCATTTTAACCGGAAAATCAATTTTTCGACATTTTTCAAAATTTTAATCTATTTTGGCCTAGTTGTAGTTCCCTTTATTTTTGCTATTTTTCTCTTATTTTAATAAAATGGATTTAACAAGTTTAGTTATCTTAGATATATTAGGCCCGTTGTGAATATTTTGACTCAACCCGAGTTTACTTATCCAAGTTCACTCTAGCTAGTATCCTTAACCATGTAGACCGTAATTAGTTTATTAGGCTAAGCATCCACGAGTCTCATTCCTTGAGATTTTAAATTGTGGAGGAAGAGAAATGATAGAGTTGGTTACAAGTTTGGTATTCTCTCATTAACTTATGTGAGTTAATTATGATCTTTCTCTCCCATCACTTGTTAATAATTATCTGCAATAAGTAAGGTCGTACGATTTGAGAGGTTACTTAGCTTCTAGCCCAAGATCGTTTAAAAGTTGCTCGGTAATGACGAGAGTTCATAGCCAAGGCATAACTTATGAAGCGGGGCGCGAAGATTGGCGAGTCCAAAAAGGCCCTGACAAGGCATGAGGATTCCATTTTATTGCTGAAGATCCAAAAGTGATGTGAAAAGCATTATTCCCAAAATCAATATGAAGGATCAAGAATCATGACGAAAAGCAATCAACTCCCATAAAGATGATGGAGAAGTCTATCCGAAAAGACCCTAACAAGGTATGAGGATAAATAGATCCAAGTCTGAAAAGGAGGCGGATCGTTGTATCTCAAAATCCCAATTAGAGATTGAAGAAATAATCATGAAGTCGTGGTCAACAAAGTTGGAGTACCCCTCAAAAGTCTCCAAGTGAAGAAACTCTATAACAAAGAGAAGACCATTATCTCAAGAACGTCTCTCAAGATATGAAGTATGAAGTACATGCCAAATATCGGCCCGAGAAAGGTCTCAAATCGTGAACCGAGTTATGCCAAGATATGAACTTTTTGATATCCCGAGAAGCAGTTTTAAGAGATTTTGTCCTCTAGCTAACTATTAATTAAATCGTCCTACTTTGCTTTCAACCTAAATAAACTATCGAAATAAGTCCAAAAATGCATCTTCATGATCATTCTAAGACAAAAATAAAATATAAGAGATACACCTAGAAATAAGGGAGTTTAAGTGATTAATTGAACCACATGAGTAAATGTTTGTTATGCTAACTTGTACTAACAATGGTCTTGTTTTTAAGCTTGGCATGGGGAACGTGAAACTTGAGGGTGATAAACTTTCACGACACCAAAGCCCTAATGTAAGTCTTAGATTTCTTTACAAATTTCTTCCTTGTTGCATTCTATCATTTTCTATCTTTTAAATTTTCCTTAGTTGTTTAATAAAGGCCAAGACGGATTGATTATGATGGAAAGTGTAAACCTTGCTTTATTACTAAGCATTGCATGAGGACATTGCAATGGTTAAGTGTAGGGGATTTGATAGGTGTGAAAACACCCATCCTTTTTACCACTTAATTACAATAAAAACCGAGCCAAAACGTGTATTTTATGTCATTTATGTCGGAATTATGCGTGGTTTGTGTTTTTGTTGTGATTTAGGACGAAAAGGTGAAAAGCGGAGAAAACACGGGATTTTACGGGCTTTTATCGAAGAAAAAGACGAAAGATGAAGTCGAAAGATCAAGAGTGGAAAAAGAACGGAAGTCCAAGACCAATTCTGAAGATTTATCGAAGAAAAAGTCAAAAGACGGAAGTTTACTTAAAAGCCGAAGAACTAAAGTCTAATTTATTGAAGATTATAAGACGAGTTTGAAGAAATCCTAAGAAAAAGTCCAAGTATTAAGAAGATTAACAAAAGATTAAGATGATCAAGGACCTAAGCTTGCAAATAAAAGAAAGAAGGAGAAGCTTCCACCTTAAGCTTTCCCCTCCTATAAATAGTTTAGGATCTCATTTTGTAAAAGTTGTTGGAGGCTTGACAAGCCTCCCTTCCACCATCTTCAATTTCTTGTTCTTTACTTTTATGCATCTTAATCTCCATGTAATACACTTTTAATTTTCTTTTAATTCCAAGTGAGTTTCCATTTAATTGATGTTAATCTTTACTTTATTGTTAATCTCCTTCTTTCTTTCTTGCTTGATTTGTTCTTAATCTTTGAGTTCATGTTCTTGAGTTTTTATGATTTTAATCAAGTGGGTTTTGATTGATTTGGCTTTGTTTGTTAGTTTTAATGATTTGTTTTGATTGATTATTGTTAGTTGATGTTTATTGGTTGTTTTGGTTTAATCTTTTGGTTTGATTTGTTTAGATTTGCTCAAATTCGTGCTCCATTCTTTTTTCCCTGTTCTTCGGCCTTGTTACTGTTCTTGCCCAGAATTTTCCGTATGAACTGCTTTCTTAGTTCTCTATTCGGAATATCAGATTATTCCGAACAGGATTCTCTATTCGGAATATCTGATTATTCCGAATAGGATTCTCTATTCGGAATATAAGATTATTCCGAATAGGATTCTCTATTCGGAATATCTGATTAATCCGAATAGGATTCTCTATTCGGAATATCAGATTATTCTGAATAGGTTTCTCTATTCGGAATATTTGATTATTCCGAATAGGATTCTCTATTCAGAATATCTTATTATTCCGAATAGGTTTTTCAGTTTTTGGTTTTCAACTTTATTTTTTTTCCCGTTTCTTTTACTTGCACTTTTACTCGCTCTCCTTTCATTTAAGTGTTAATTTGCGTCATTTACTTTAATTGCTTTTAAATTTCTCGTCATTTATTTCCCGTTAAGTTTTAATCTTTCATTGTTTCTTCTTATCGTCTTTACTTTATTTTTAGTTTGATTCAAGTTTTTACTTTTCATTAGTTTTAGACAACGACACCTCTTTTATTTGATTCACCAAGAATAGCTGAGTCGCATAATTAACCAGAGATCAATTCGAAGAGATTCCGAGAAACGAACTTTCAACTAGTAAAAATTCAGTTATAAGGTCAACATATATAAATACAAAAAAATAGACTCGGTGGTATGGGTTTTATTCATTCAAATTGCACAAATAAGCTTCCTTATTGACAATCCTGATCAATTGGAAAAGTCTTGATACATCGACACGTGTCCGCTTTGCAATTCGTGGTGTTTATCATTAGATGAGGGCGAGGCTGACGGCCTCGTTGTTTAACCATTCCAGAGTTTGACATGATTATTAGTTCGAGCAAGTATGAAAGTTCAATGAATGAATACAGAATAAGAAAGAAATAATTATAGAAGAAGATCGAAGGTTAAATGTGGTGGTGGTTTACGGTTCGATAATTTATTCATCTTATTAGTCTTGAGGGTTAAAATTTATCTCAGTCGATTAGTTTTTCCTTCCTTGGCCAACACGTTTATAGCTGATTTATATTTGTATCATGAGCCCAAGGCCTTTCATTAATGGCCCAAGTTAACAAGTCGGCCCTAGTTTTTATCAATGGGCCTTGAAAGCCCATTAAAGACTTAAATCCGTTTTTAATTTATATGATGAAAGAATAAAGGCCCATGAGGAGTCCACCATCAACTACAACGACTTTCCGGCTACCTATAACTACAACTCTAGCGAGTGGAGGTTCCGCTCACATTCCCGAGTTAGATCTAAGTAGTCTCCTCGTGACAGTCGCTGAGACCCACCATGCTGATGGACCACTAGATGTATTTTAGAGATCGCAAATTAGTTGTCATTTAAGATTATGTATTGAGAGGCGATGACATAATACACTCTTCTCTGTTATTAGTTTATTTTTGTAAGCTTTCATATCTCTTTGCTTAAAGATTATATTGTGGTAATTTTTTGCTTTTGGAGTGAAATGAATAAATAATATTATTTATTAGTCAAATGTGAGTGGTAAATTTTTCAATACCATAAAGTGACATTTTATAATGAGAGAATAAATAAAAATGATTATAAGAATGGTTGGGCTAGTGTTTTGGCATAGTAAACATTAAGGTTCTGTAAAGCCCACTTAAAATACATCAGTGCATTAAATACACGAAAATACGGATTTATTTAAAACTTTATATTTAATTAATACACCACACATATCAAGAATAATTAATGTTTAAATACAAGTATTACGTATATTATTATTTATTATATACAAGATATTACGTATTATAAATGACAAGAATAAACATGAACGTAAAACACGAACACATATCAAGAATAATGATTCACGCAATTAAAACACAAAAACGAAATATATATTATAGGGGTGTTTGGTGGCCGGTTACAAGAGAGGAAAGGGAAGGGCCCATGGCCCGGTCCGTGAAGCAAATACATGTAACAAAACTTTCAAAGAAAAACTCATTTTACAAGTTTTAACAAAATAAACAAAACCCTAGCTCCTTGTCTCTCTCTCTCTCTTGGCCGCGGCATCCACAAAGAAAAACAAGAAGGATAAAGATTTGTTGATCTTTGATTTATCACGGGTATTGTTCGTGTTCTTAATCCCAAATCATTACACGATTCGGTATCCCTAAACCTTAATCTTTAGTTTCTTTTTCTTTTATTTATGGTCAATAAATAAGATCCATGAGCACATGTGTAAACATAATTAAAACAAGTATTTAATCAAGTTTAAACCAGGGTTTTGGCTCGGGTGTCATGAAAATCCAAAGTCTACGACTCTCAGTAGGGTTTTCATAAGCCAGTCACACCCTTTAAAGGGGTGATAGTTGTTCCCTTCTGTCAGCCGCAACCACAAACCACCCAACAGGGGGTGTTTGGTTCGGACGATGGAAAATCGAGAGCCATGAGGCTCTCGGTGGGATCTGGTGGGCAGTAGTGGCAACCGGCTGAATCTGGTGGGTGTTGTGTGCTAGCGGCGTCAACCACAGCCACAACGACTGTAGTGGTGTCGTGTGATATGGGGCATGCCGAGACATGGTTTCTCGGTGTGGATCGGTTCGGGATCGGGTACACAAATAATGCACATGGGTGTGTTTGGTTTAGAGTTTTGCTAATTAAATTTCTAGACTTATATTAATTTAATTAACTATTATGTCATGGCCATTTAATTAAATTAACATAGGTTATAATAATTATGTTATGTTGGAGCATAATTTGGCTAGGCCGGTCCTAACGACTCTCCTAGGCCGTTCATCGTCTTGCCAGATCCTGAGTAATGCTGCAAACAAAGGTAAACCGGTTAGGAGTGGACCCGAGGCCGAAGCTCCGGGGTCCACCTCCAACGGTCAAGTTAGTATTGGATCGATACAATATAAGAGGTGTAGTTGTGAGAGATAACCTGTTGTAGAATGAGACCCCTACCCTTATATTTATAAGACTAGGGTCTCTTGAAGGGTAAGTTAGGTATGTGTGGATCGCGGGCCTGTCGGGCCAGGCCGACTGCAGACTATACGTCGACATGTCCCCCAGTCTAGTATGATATGGTCCATGATTATTTTATGCTAGAATTATTCATGTATCACGCTTACTAAACAACCGCGTGCGGCTTGTTTCTAGGACATCCTCGTGGGTCATCCATAACATATTGCTCCACTCGTAATGGGCTTCCTTTAGCAAAAAGATGATGGGCTGGGATTGCGAATAATAAGCATAGCCACTATACGCCATCATGTCCCCCCAGCCTAGTATGCGCGGTTGTCACCGAGGTTACTTGACTTTACACCATATCCGCTACCTGTAATCATATCCACGTCGAAAGAAATGGGAAAACACGTATACGTAAGACGGGTAATTATGCTCGAATGCTAGGTTTCCCGTTACTTGACGGTAAAGACCCCGTAAGAAGAAAACGTGTTCTATAGCAGGGGTAACACTGGCATTTAGCAAGGTTTAATTCTTGTTCATCACTAACGTGAGGATGACAAGAAGGTTTTATGAAGGTGGAAGTGGAACCCGTATGTTGCATTGTGAATATTTTGAAGGCGTACTTCTTATACCCACTGATGATGCAACATAATGCGAATATTTCATTCGTCTTAAGGAAAACAGAAGACGTACTTCTATGGCAAGGTGATGCGGATGGTACATTTGTCTTGTGGCCACGGCATACGATAATGACTTAAAAAATTTGTCACGGTTTTTCCTGAACTAGGCGTAGTTGATCAGGCTTCGCCTAATTAAGATCCAACAATGCAAACTTTGGAAAAATCACTTCATGGCCGGGTGAAGTAATTCGTCGCGGAAGACATACTTCCGCAACAAAGAAATGTGCTAACGGAAGACGTACTTCTGTGGTAAAAAGAATGAGCCAGTGGAAGGAGTACTTTCACGACGAAGACAATGAGCCAACAGAAGGAGTAATTCCGTGGCGAAAAGAATGAGCCATTGGAAGTAGTACTTCCACGGCGAAGACAATGAGCCAAAGGAAGAAGTACTTCCAAGGCGAAAAGAATGAGCCATTGGAAGTAGTACATCCACGGTGAAGATAATGAGCCAACGGAAGGATTACTTTCGTGGCGAAAACAATGCGCCAGTGGAAGGAGTACTTCCACTGCGAAGGATAATGAGCCAACGAAAGAAATACTTTCGTGGCAAAAATAATGAGCCATTGGAAGTAGTACTTCCACGGCGAAGACAATGCGCCAACAGAAGGAGTACTTCCGTGGCGAAAACAATGCGCCAGTGGAAGGAGTACTTCCACGGCGAAGGATAATGAGCCAACGAAAGAAATACTTTCGTGGCGAAAATAATGCGCCAATGGAAGGAGTACTTCCACGACGAATGATAATGAGCCGTGGAAGAGTACTTCCACGACGAATGATAATGAGCACGCGGAAGAATACTTCCACGGTGAAAGATAATGAGCACATGGAAGAATACTTATACGGCGAAAGATAATGAGCACATGGAAGAATACTTCCACGGCGAAACACGTGGAAGAATAATTCTACGGCGAAAGATAATGAGCCCGTGGAAGAATACTTCCACGGTGAAGGATAATAAGCTCGTGGAAGGAATACTTCCACGGTGAAAGATAATGCGCCGGTGGAAGGAGGACTTCCACGGCGGAGGATAATGAGCTCGTGGAAGAATACTTCCACGGCGAAGGATAATAAGCCCGTGGAAGGAATACTTCCACGGCTAAAGATAATGAGCACGTGGAAGAGATACTTCTACGAAGAAAATAATGCGCCAGTGGAAGGAGTACTTCCATGGCGAAGGATAATGAGCACGTGGAAGAGTACTTCCACGACGAAAGATAATGAGAACGTGGAAGAGTACTTCCACGGCGAAAGATAATGAGCACGTGCAAGAGTACTTCTACGATGAAAGATAATGAGCACGTGGAAGAGTACTTCCACTGCGAAAGATATGAGCACGTGGAAGAGATACTTCCACAGTGAATACAATACGCCAGTGGAAGGAGTACTTCCATGGAGAAGGATAATGAGCACGTGGAAGAGTACTTCCACGGCGAAAGATAATGCGCCGGTGGAAGGAGGACTTCCACGGCGGAGGATAATGAGCTCGTGGAAGAATATTTCCACGGCGAAGGATAATAAGCCCGTGGAAGGAATACTTCCATGGCGAAAGATAATGTGCCAGTGGAAGTAGTACTTCCATGGCGAAGGATAATGAGCACGTGGAAGAGTACTTCCACGGCGAAAGATAATGAGCATGTGGAAGAGTACTTTCACGACGAAAGATAATGAGCACGTGGAAGAGTACTTCCACGGCGAAAGATAATGAGCACGTGGAAGAGTACTTCCATGGCGGAAGATATGAGCACGTGGAGGAGATACTTCCACAACGTATACAATGCGCCAGTGGAAGGAGTACTTCCATGGCGAAGTATAATGAGCAGGTGGAACAGTACTTCCACAGCAAAAGATAATGCGCCAGTGGAAGTAGGACTTCCACGGCGGAGGATAATGAGCTCATGGAAGAATACTTCCACGGCGAAGGATAATAAGCCCGTGGAAGGAATACTTTCATGGCGAAAGATAATGAGCACATGGAAGAGATACTTCCACGGCAAAAATAATGCGCCAGTGGAAGGAGTACTTCTATGGCGAAAAGATAATGCGCCGGTGGAAGGAGGACTTCCACGGCGGAGGATAATGAGCTCGTGGAAGAATACTTCCACGGCGAAGGATAATAAGCCCGTGGAAGGAATACTTCCACGGCAAAAGATAATGAGCATATGGAAGAGTACTTCCACGGCGAAAGAGATAATAAGCACGTGGAAGAGATACTTCCATGGTGCATGACTAAGCCAACAGAAGAGATACTTCCGTGATGAAGAAATAAGCGCGTAGAAAGAGTACTCCCACGGCAAAAAAATAAACCGACAGAAGGTGGACCTCTGCGGCAAAGGAATAAATCCAAAGATATTTGTGTGACATGCACGGAAATAGTGGTATTATTATACCCTTGTATCCCCCAAGTTTAATGGTGCGGCACTCGATTAGTAGTATTAAAATTAATCAAGTATCTAAAATTACGATCACGTGGATCAACGCGAATGGACGTACCATAGCCGCGTACAGAAGATAGAAATTGGGTTAAGACGTGCTAACCAACGCGGATGGGTCTTGTCGTAACTGCGAATTTACACATAGTATAAGACGTATCTTAACTAACTTATGGGATGCGCTATGCCATTACGTGTGGTGTACCGCTACTATGATAAGGACGGTCAAATTTTTGACAAAATGTTGTTAGACGTGCACAGTGTGTTTATTGCAAGTCCTTAATGAGTCATGTGGTTTGCGTAACTTACTACAACGTCTTGATAGCAAGGTGGTCTAACAAGGATACATGATCCGTGGTCGTTGGGTTTGCAACCCTCTTACACGACAAGTTGAATTATTAGGTTCACTCAATCCTCTTATTCCGCTTGGGAACGATGTGTACATGTATGCCCGTAGGCTAAAAGATGTCTGAGCGTGCAGACTAGCACGGATGGACGTACCATGATCGCGAATGATAAACATATTATTTAAAAAATATATGTAATATATCTTACCGATTTAAAAGATATATATATAATAAAAAATATCGAAATATATCCTAAAGGCTATCTTGTAGTAACTTAAATGATATGTGATATTCATTATTAATATAAACAATATATCCGAACATGCGGATTAATATGGAAGACACGGCTCATGACCGTAATAAAATACAACCGAACATATAGACGAGCACGGCTGGACATACCATGACCGCGAATAAAATATAAAATAATTGTTGAATGCGCAGATAAGTGCGGATGGACGATTCATGACCGTGAATCAGATATTACTACGTCGGGTCGCGATATATATGAAAAATATATTTAATCAAATCAAAAGATAAATGTAATACCCCCTTGCCAATTTAAAAGATACACGTAATATCTTTTATTTACATGAAATATATTGATAAAATATTTTTTGTTTATTTTAAAAGATATGGGTAAATCTTGTTACCTAAAAAATAAGATATTAAAAATCTTTGTATAAATTTAAAAGATTGCGTAATATTTTACATAAACAATAATTCTGGATGTGCGAACTAACGCAAAAGAACGCGACGCATGACCACAGTGAGAAAATAAAATATGCCCGGACGTGCAGAGTATCGCTGACGGGCGGACCATGACCGCGAATAATAAAATTTAAATATATATGAGCGTTCATACGAGTGCGAATGGACGAGCCATAACCGCGAGCACTTACAAATAAAAGATAAATATTGATAATATCGTGTTACCAAAAGATATTGTTAGAAATACGTTTTAACGTATATTAGAAGTATCGTCACTCCACAATATGATTTATGTTGTAATAGCTCGTAGTTAACAAATAGTTAATTGTTACTTATTAAGTTGAGTAAGAACCGGTCCATGGGCTTGTCATGGACCGGCCCAAGCCCAATGTTTGCTTGGAGTATAAATACCCCTTTCCACCATGGAAAGGGGTCGGTTGTTGTTCATTTCATGCCCACATATTAATAAAATCACACATATTTTCTCTCTCTTTCTCTCTCTAGTTTCTCTCACTAGAAAACATCAACCCACTTCATAGATTCATAGGTTATCAATATTCTACATTTGGTATCAAGAGCTATGGGGTGATTTAAGGTAAGGATTGTGTTGCTTTTTTAGTTTTTGAATCAATTAGTGATCTTTAGAAAAAATCAATCTTGAATCTTGTTGTTTTTGGTGTTTTTGTTATTGGGATTGATTGATAAGGATTGGGTTTAGCTTATTTTGGTAAAAATCATAAAACTTTTTGTGGTTTTTGATCAAAAAATCGGATTTAAAGCTGTTTACAAAGTCTCGAACTGTTTATTTCCAGTTTATTCCGAATAGACATTCCGAATAGGAAAGGTTTCCGAATAGCAGGTTTTTTCCGAATAGACTTTCCGCATAGAAGACTTTCCGAATAGCTAAATTTTCCGAATAGCCAAAGATTTTCCGAATAGCTAAATTTTTCCGAATAGCCAAAAACTTTCCGAATAGCTTTCCGAATAGCCAACATCTTTCCGAATAGCAAAAAACTTTCCGAATAGCCAATACTTTCCGAATAGCCAATACTTTCCGAATAGCCAAACTTTCCGAATAGCCGATTATTCCGAATAGCAGTTTTTCTGAATAGCCAATTGCCAAACATTCCGAATTGAAGGATTATTCCGCATAAGGATTTTTTCCGCATAAGGTTTTTTCAGCATAGGGTCTATTCCGAATAGGGCATTTTCAGAATAGGGTTATTCCGCATAGGGTTATTCAGTATAAGGGTTTTTCAGCATAGGGTTATTCCGAATAGAAATTATTCCGAATAGGGTTTATTCTGAGTTAGGGTTATTCCGTATAAGCAAGTTCAAGGGGTATTTGAGTTTTTTCGACGATCTTTAGTGGATTTAATCTTGATTTTAACAACACAACACAAATTCTCAACCTTTCTTCACTGCTCGATCAACCGATAATCTTTGAGTCTTTTAAGTGATCACAATGAATCCGAGTTCATTAATGCCTCAGATGACATCTCTTACGGATATCTCAATTATAACGGGAACTGATAGTCGTCCACCGATGCTTATTAAAGAGGTGTTTGAGGCATGGCAGGGCCGTATGATGCAATACTTGAAGGGCAAACCAACATACGGAAGGCTTATGGTCAAATCGATTTTGAATGGTCCACTCGACTATGGTACTATTGTGGCAAATAACGTGTCTCGACCAAGAGAATATGAAGAACTCACACCGGCACAACAACTCATTGCTGATGCTGATGAAAAGGCTCTACAGACACTTCTCCAAGCTCTTCCGCATGATATTTATCGCATGGTAAGTCAATATACGGTTGCCAAAGATTTATGGGAACGTCTAAAGGTGTTGCTACAAGGTACGTCTCTCACCAAACAGGAAAGGGAATGTCAGCTGTATGATCTGTTTGATAGATTCACGTACAGCCCAGGGGAAACGCTACACGACTATTACTTCAGATTCACTACTCTAATGAATGATCTGAATGTATACAATCTCGTGATTGCTCCATTCCAGGTTAACACCAAGTTCTTGAATACTTTACCTCAAGCTGAATGGGGTGAGTATATTACCGATGTTAAGTTAACCCGGGATTTGCATAAGTGCAACTTAGATCAAATCTATGCTTTTCTTCAGCAGCATGAGAAACATGTGATCATGCACCGTTCTCCTCGAGGTATGTACCCTGATTCCTTAGCTTTGATGGCGAATCAACCAAGCTTGTCACACAACAACACACCTTATATCTTGGGACATCAAGCCTATCATCCATCACCTTACATGACACCAACCTTCCCCTAATACTCGATTCTACCGCAACCACCCACCTCACATTAGCAACAATATCGGTTCAATGCACCTTCACCACAGTATGCTTCACAACTTCATCCAGCAAATATTGCACCGTATGCTCAGCCTTCATATTCTTCGTATCAAGAGAATGCAGCATATCCAACAAGCTACCCTGATCAAATGAGTATTCCTTCTAGTGATTATGCAGCTCATCAAGACCAAGCAATGTATTGTGATGATGAGGAAGTCCCCATTCCTGTATTCCAACAAGGAGCTGACCCAGTTGAAGTGCTAACCACTATGTCTGCTTATCTCACAAGGACTTTAAGCAAACGAGGATACAGAGGATCAGCTCCTACCAACAATCAGTTGAGGAATTCATCCAATTCTCGCCAACAAGCTACTATTGAGAATGGCAGGGTAATGGTTCAGCCTATTCAACCATATCAGGGGAGACCTACCACATCAACTACCAATGCTCGCACGGTCAATCAGGCTCCAATGGTCAATCCTGCTCCACAGGCTAATTCCATAGGCAAGTTGAGAATGATTACATGTTACAACTGCAAGGAAGAGGGTCACATGTCCAGGGATTGTAAGAAACCCAAGAGGAGAAGGGATGGACAATGGTTTGCAGAGAAGATCTATCTGGTGAATGCTCAGGCACAAGGAAGGGAACTTGATGAAGAGGAGCTTGCATTTCTTGCTGATCCAGGGATTGCTGAAAAAGACGTTGTCACTACACAGAATGCAGCTTACCAAGCTGATGATCTTGATGCGTATGACTCAGACTGTGATGACTTTCAATCTGCAAAGGCTGCTCTCATGGCAACTATCTCCAGCTTAGGGCCAGAAAAGAGATCTGAGGTACTTATTAATACCACCGATAATACCACTGATGCTAGTATTCAACCACATCAAGTTGTGCAAGAGAGTGCTGATTCGAATGAATCTTCGGTGGTGAGTCTTTCAAATGAGGAGACAAACAATGATAGCAATATCAATGTGAGTCCCCAGATTTTGAGTGAATCACAACCGGGACCCATTTCGCATACGCCTACTCCTGCTCAACAAGATTTGGTCATGGTTCCTGCTACATTACTTAGCTAAATAAATGCTGCACTCTTAGAAACCTTAGCTAAGAATAAGAATTTGTCTGATGAGCTTACCTTAAGCAACGAGAAAGTTCAAACCTTGGAATTAGTGCCCTCGTCTAGTGTTCTAACTAATCTTGAATATGATCATTTTAGAAACAAACAAATGGGTCACTTGCAAGAAATTGAAAACTTAAGAGCAAATCTTTCTAATGAACTTAAAGAAAAAGAGTTAGTGGTCACTAATTTTCAAAAACTTCAAACGGATTTTGAGTCACTCGAGTCTAAGAAGAATGAAATGGAGATTAATGCTACTAATAAGATTAGAAGTCTAGATTACTTGCTTTTAAGACAATACGCTGCTTCTCAACTAGTTCACTTATTTGATGCTTCATTTAGAGAATTTAACTTATCACGTCAAAAAGGCCTTCCCCCTAATCCACGGTATGCAAAACAAGCTTTAAGACATAGTCCTAGACTTTATAATGCAACTCAATTAGGATTGGCCTTAGACCCGATTGTTTTTCCCGATGATCGAACAAGTAAGGATCTAGTTGATGAGGATCGGTCATACAATTCTGCAAAATATCCCGAGTGTGATTATTTTAAATTGAATAAGGAGCTTGCAAAAACGGATTTTAGAATTCGCTTCCATATGGACAAAGATCTCATTACAGCACCAACCTACATGTTGAATGAAGAAAACCCTAGTACATTTCCTACACTTGTCAACATGGAAGGTCCTAAGGAAATTCCAAAGGATCTTCCACCTGTTAGCACTGTATGGTTAAACTTGCAAGAGATTAATCAATACTTTACTAATTTTGACAAGGTCATTTTGGAATGTACGACTTCAAATGGCCTAAACGCCGGAGAATGGGCTTTCGAACACATGAACGAGGTGTTTAAAACTGAGATCAATCCGTTTGTCGAAAGTCTAAAAGGAATTTTTGCATCTCTTAAGGAAAATCTTGTGTTTGAAATTGGTGAAGTTCAAAAAGTGTTTTATGAAATGGACACCGCTTACGAACTACAACTAATTGAAAAAGAAAAGATTTTAACCGAATATGACCGATTCTTGTCTGCAGTAATCTCGTGTGATGTGCTTACTACTGTAAATGTTAATTATTCGAATGAGCTTACATCCGCTATGATTCATTGTGATGCTGTGCATATATGTGATGATGTTTGTGATCTCTCTGTAAATGTTGCTGATACTGTAAATGAGGTAGATAATCATTCTTGTCACGAATCTAACGCTGAGTTTTTAAAGCTACAAGATTCTTACAATTTACTTTCAAAACGCTTTAATCAACTAGAACAACATTGTATATCTTTAGAATTAAAACAACAAACTCAAAATGAGGGTCTTTTGATATCAAATGGTTGTGAAAACGGTGTTGAGACGAGTGACAAGATGATTGCAATTGTTAAAGCATTAGAGGAAGAGATTATGAGATTGAAGAGAGATGTGTCATCAAATGAAACATTAAAATTGGAACTAGAGGCTGCAGAGTCTAAAAACCAGGCCTTAGAAATTAGACTTTCGTCTATTCTAGGGGAGATGGATCGTGCAAGACAGGGAATGTCCAAACTTTATGGTTCACTAGAAGAACGCTTCGCTTTTAATGCGGCACATCAACAATTTTATGTTGAACAATTGAACCAAAAATGTGAGGAAATCTCTGACTTAAACATCCTGCTCATTGACAAAAACATGGTTTTGGTCGAGTTAAAGGAGACACTTCTTCTCACCCGACAAGAAGTTGTTGATAACTTAGCTACCGACTCTGCACCGTCCACTAGTGCTCCAACAACCAAGTCAGTAGTGCTTTATAAGAACCCGCTTCATAAGAGAAACCCGGTTACCTACGATGATTATATGAGGAATGCCATTAAGCATGTAGATCTTGTTAGGGATATCTTAGATGATCTTTATGCCTTAGATCCCTCAAGTAGCTACTACTATTCGGCTCATGAGTATATTAAGCGAGTTCAATATTGCTTAGCATATTTGCAATACATAGGTACACCAGGTTCTGGACTACTCACTAATAGGCCCATTGCTATAACTCCATTTAATAAGACTCCAGGAGCAAAACCGTCATTGGCACAATCAAGTAAGACACCTTTAAAATCTGTTGCTAATATTCCCACTTTGCCTTCTACAGGATTAAAAGAGACTACTAAGGCTAAAGGATCGCCACTCAAGAAAGATAAGATCAAGCCCTCCACTAGTAGTGCCAAAAAGAAGAAAGTAGAAGATCACCATAGGAATGTTAGTTCAGTTTTAAATAAAAAGAATCATGTTAAGACTAAAAGCTCTGCGTCTGTGTAGAAGCCTAAACCATTCGTGAATTCTAATTTGAATTGTTGGAATTGTAATGAATGTATGTTTTCCCAACGTCATGATTTGTGTCTTATTGATCATGTGAATGAAATGAATGCAATTAAGAATGGTCTTGAATGGAAGCCAACGGGTAGAACTCGTGCCCAAGTTGGCTGGCAATGGCGTCCCACTGGTAAGACCTTTACATTAGATGGAAAAATGTGCCCTTTAACTAGGAATGAATCCATTGAGGTTAGGTCTGAGCGTCCTTTAGTTAGGAACACTCGCACTCAAGTATGGAAACAGCGCCCTTTAATTAGGTCAGCCCCAACTATAGTGCCTATCCGTGAAGAAATACCTCAGGATTTAAGCCAACTAGAATCTACACCACCAACTAGGAAAAAGAAGGCTAGGAAATCTAAGAAACCTAGAGTTAGCAAATCTAAGATTATGCAGGAGGAACTAAATGAATTCCAACGACTTGAATTATGGGAATTGGTTCCTCTCCCTGACAAGGTTAACATCCTTACTTTGTTATGGGTTTATAAGGTTAAACTTGATGAGATGGGTGCAGTATTGAAGAATAAGGCTAGATTGGTGGCTAGAGGATATAAACAAGCCTTGGGTATAGACTTTGAAGAATCTTTTGCTCCTGTGGCTAGATTGGAGGCTATTAGACTATTCCTTGCGTATGCTGCTCATATGAACATGATCGTCTACCAAATGGATGTGAAGACGGCATTTTTGAACGGTGAACTAAGGGAAGAAGTCTATGTTAGTCAACCGGATGGGTTCGTCAGTACGGAGTTTCCTAATCATGTGTACAAGCTTAAGAAGGCTCTCTATGGGTTGAAACAAGCTCCACGCGCGTGGTATGATCTCCTGTCAACATATCTCATTTCGGAAGGCTTCTCCAAAGGCAAGGTGGACCCTACTCTATTCACTCTCAAGGAAGGCAACAACATGATTCTTGTACAAATTTATGTTGATGATATAATATTTGCTGCCACTAACATAGAATTGTCAAACCGCTTTGAGAAGATAATGTCCACACGCTTTCAGATGTCGATGATGGGAAAAATTTCATTTTTCTTAGGATTACAGATTTCTCAAAATCCCAGAGGCATCTTTATTAATCAATCCAAATATGCTCTAGAATCTCTTAAGAAATATAACTTTGAAAATTGTGACCCCGTGGACACTCCAATGGTGGAGAAATCCAAGTTAGATGAAGATAGGAATGGGACTATTGTCGATCCAAAACTTTACCGTGGGATGATCGGCACCCTTCTGTATCTGACTGCTAGCAGGCCTGATTTGCAATTTGCTGTATGCATGTGTGCCCGGTATCAGGCTCGGCCTACCGAAAAGCACCTACATGTTGTGAAAAGGATCTTTCAGTATCTAAAAGGAACACTTCATCGTGGTCTATGGTATCCGAAAGATTCCTCTATTGCTTTAATATCATACGCAGATGCCGATCATGCTGGATGTCAAGACACGAGGCGTAGCACTTCTGGCTCTGTGCAACTCCTTGGAGATAGATTGATCAGTTGGTCTTCAAAAAGGCAGAAAAGCGCTGCAATTTCTATCACGGAGGCTGAATACATCGCCATGTCCAGTTGTTGTGCTCAAGTCCTTTGGATGAGATCACAATTAACTGACTACGGTTTGGGATTCAACAAAATCCCGATGTATTGTGACAACAAGAGCGCCATTGCCCTTTGCTGCAACTATGTTCAACACTCCCGGGCCAAGCACATAGACATTCGCTACCATTTCATTAAGGAGCAGGTGGAGAACGGAGTGATCGAGCTGTATTTTGTCACTACTGAGTACCAGCTGGCGGATATGTTCACCAAAGCATTAGATCGAGGACGAATCGAGTTTTTGATCGACAAGCTTGGCATGAAATCATTCACTCCAGCGACTCTCAAAGAGTTGGCAGAAGAATCAGCTGAATAGTCGTGGTAAACTATTCAGAGTATCCTTTGTTCGTGATCATGTATATTATCGTAAATATATAAACCACAAAAAGAAAATACAAAAATATAAAACCAACAAAATCCATAAAAAATATAAAATCTACAAAAACCATAAAAATTATAAAATCAAGAAAAACCAAAAATATTTTTTGTTTTTAAAACAGGCATGTCTTTTAGTACGGTAATATTTACGGCCTTAGAAATGTCGATTAATATTGACACGGTGCCATAAATAGAGTCCGTATAAAAGTTGTAATTTTTTAAAAACATGCCCATTATGGCTTGTAGTTACTTCTGACTGCAACCCGGTTTTCATATTAAAGTCACGTATTTCCTTGGAAAATGTTGGCTCAGAACGGGAATTAATTTTCTCGGGCGTGATTTACAAGCCAAATCATGCAAAGGGATCAAGTTTACTTTACAACTTGATCTTACACAAATTAGTGTACGTCTCAGTGCATTAATTTGTCAAAATAAGAGAAATCTTATTGCCACCACGAATCAAACTTTTCTAAACATCAATTGGAAAATGTTTTTCATCATCATGTGCCTCGTTAAACAATGACTACAGCTCTTTAAATAGAAAACGGGTCATCGTTTAAGGGGGAGAAAATGTTTCATCATCTTTCACATCAAAAAGATCTTCAAAAGTTTTCAAGGAAACTCAAAAAGCTCAATGGTTAATGGTTGGATTGCTTTGGCATTTGTCTTGTTGTTGCTTATTAGTTTGTCATGAATAGTTTTGTGCTTATGTTAAGATAGGTTAATCACTAAGGATCGGGAAGTTAACATAAGATAGGGTCAAAATGACAAGAATTAAAACTTGGAAAAACAAAAGAATTTTGTTTGTAGAAAGAAGAAAAATTGAGGGGGTAAAGTTGACAATATGTCAAACTTGTGACAAATTTGATCTAGTCAAATTCACCCACCCCCGTCTCTTGTCTTCTTTCCATATCTGCTTGTTTTTCTCCTTTGCCGCCATTAACATACAAACACACGAACTCACAAAACAAATTCAATCATTCATCTTCTTGTTCAAGATCTTCAAAAGGTATTCAATCGGCTTAATCATTCACGCAATACAATTTAATTAACTCCTTTTTAAACTGGAATCAATCAATTTAAGTTACTGCGTTAATTAGGGTTTAATTAAATTGGGGGTTTTGCCTGGGCTTTATTCGGAATAGGACAAATGAACTGCTATGGCCTTTAGAACTCTTGAATTAAACGAATTAGTGCCTAAATTAGAAAAATCGTAACTGTTTGAACTTTCAGAGTAGTATGATCTTTCCGAATAAGGCATTTTTTCCGAATAGAAAGAACTTTCCGCATAGGAGCATTTATTCAGAATAGAAAGAACTTTCCGAATAGGAGCATTTATTCAGAATAGAAAGAACTTTCCGAATAGGAGGATTATTCCGCATAGGATAGTCTTTCCGAATAGAAGCTCTATTCCGCATAGGATAGTCTTTCCGCATAGACAAGGTCTTTCCGAATAGGAAGTTTATTCCGCATAGACAAGTTCTTTCCGAATAGGAATTTTATTCCGCATAGACAAGTTCTTTCCGAATAGGAATTTTATTCCGCATAGACAAGTCTTTCCGAATAGGAATTTTATTCCGCATAGACAAGTCTTTCCGAATAGAAAGTTCTTTCCGAATAGACAAGTCTTTCCGAATAGAAAGTTCTTTCCGAATAGAAAGTTTATTCCGCATAGATAGTTCTTTCCGAATATAACTTTTATTCCGCATAGGCCTATACTTTCTGAATAAAGAAATTTTTCCGCATAAGTCTGATCTTTCCGAATTGAATGCTTATTCCGTATAGAAGATGTTTGTATGGTTTACAAGCTTAAGGGATTAGGTCAGATGTTCTATGCTTAGGTTTAAAGTCATAATGATATTCATATTTGTATGTTTCAACCTTTGTGTTTTATCTTAAGCAGAGACGATGACTAACCCTACAGTACAACAATTACAACACACCAGAGCCACCGCCATTGCCGAAGCCAAGACTCTAAAGTTTCTTCCAAACAACTTCCGCTTGAAGGAGGTATCTCACTCTACCCATAATGGATTTAAGGTAGGTACAACCATGCTTGATAAATCTCATCTAAAGCATGCGCTAAGGAGAAGTGCTTCAGTGCCCTATGACTACCTTTACGAGTTCTGGGCTACCAAAGAGAGAACGTCGAACAAAATCACATTTTCCTTGGACAACAAGCAGCAGACGATTACTGTGTCAGACTTCAGGAAGATCTTTGGATTTCGGCCGACACTCAAAGACCTATCATACTCAACCAACCCGACTAAGGACCAGATCATGGAAATGTTCACTGCCATTGGTTGTCTTGACATAAGAACCGCGTCTGAGTTTACTACTGCCAAAGTTGGTCAACCATGGAAAGCTATTTTTGGGATTCTAAGTCGATGTTTAACACCCAAAACAACTGGGTTTGATGTTGTTCGTCCGCCAATCATCAAGATGTTTTATGGTATGTTTAAAGGTATGGGTATTGATTATGCATCATTGCTGTGGGAGGAGTTTTCTTTTCAACTCTTCACAAACACGAAGGGTAAGGTTAAAAGTTACCAGTACCCTAGGTTCATTAAGCTGATCATACATTACTTTATGGAAAATGATGCATCCATTAATAAGCGTGCAGGTAGTCGTCACCAAACGATGGATGATGATGATTTGGTAGACTTAAGGCAGGAGACTCATTCGAATACGGTTATTCCTGGTCCCATTCCCAGTCATCTTCTGACCGATGAGATTATTGCATCTGATGATTACAAGAACTTGCTACAAGAAATTGAGAATCAACGAGCAAGCATTCTAGCAGGTGAAAACTCATCTACCACGGTTAAGAGCAAAGGTAAACGGAAGCAAACAGATTTACCTGAACCCAAAGCCAAAAAGAAGAAGACTGCAGTTAAGAAGGGAAAGGGTACGGCTGATGAGTTAGTTCTCCACGATGAAGAAGATATTGATGATCCTTCTCTTAACAAGGCTGAGAGAAAAGCAATGAAGATAGCTCTTGAAAGGAGTAGGAGAGATACGGGTGGTAGTGGTTCGGGTGCACGGGTAAATATTGAGGAAGAGTACGTGGAACCAGATGATGTTTTTGAGTTTGGATCACCTGAAAAGTATTCTACTTCGAAGGAGACATCCACCCCCCTGTTTCAGCAAGTGTTGAAAAAGAGTCTGATGCTCCAACAATCATGGTGTCAACTCAACCGTTAGCAACTCAACCTCCACCAATACAACCCTTACCAACCAGACCGGTTTCAACACCATTTCTTCCACCACCAATAACTCCTATCCTTAGCACCGTAGTAACAACCGAGCCTCTTCAACCTTCCCAAAGTAGCTCTGGAACATCTTCAATGGTTGCATTCGTCATGGCAGAGATGTTGGACAAACACACGGATAATCAGAAAAGAGAGATGGATAATCTTCGCCAAGAGCTACTTCGAAGAGTGTAAAGTGAAGAAGCATCTAATAAAGCTCAAGAAGAGTTGATTGCTAAGTTCGCTGCAGATATGGAATTTACACGTAAAGCTCATGCAGAAGAACTTGCTCGGGTCAAAAAGGCTGAAGCTGATAGGCATGCAGCACGAATTACGAGACTTCGAGAAATTAAGGATAACTATAAAGAGCAGAAAGAAGCTCTTGAAGCTTCTATTGAGCAGAGAGTGAAAGAATCCGTTGAATCTCTTATGCCTAAACTCCGTGATGAGTTGAAGACACTCGCTGCTGATAACTTGATGATCAAGTCATCCAATCCTTCACAAGACGCCTACAAGATTGCTTATGACTTGACGGATTTTGAATTGAAGAAGATCCTCAAAGCTCGTATGAGGGAACTTGGATCGTTTGATAAGTCTAGGATTCAACGGGCTCTCTTCAAATCCCTGAATGACGCTATCATGGAGGATGATAGGTTGTTCAAGACGTTTGGAAGTGTGGTACCCTACCACATTCTCCCTGAGGAAGAAAGGGAAGAGAGTGAAGAAGAAGAGGGTACTGGTGAAGAAGAGGAAGAAGAAGAAGAAGAAGAAGAAGATAAGGATGATGATGATGCTGAGGATGATGATGATAAGAATGATGATGATGATGAGGATGATGATGATAAGAATGATGATGATGATGAGGATGATGATGATGAAGATGATGATGATGATGATGGTAATGATGGTGGTGATGGTAATGTGGAGAGTGCTAAAGGGAGTAACGAGGATAACGATAAGGATGATGATGGGGGGTAAACAGCCTGAAAAGGGGGATAAGGTTGCCAGCTCAAAGAAACCTGCCAAGTCTGGAACCAAGTCTAAGAAAGATGCAGCAGCAAAGGAAAAATCTACTTCCACGGAATCCAGACGTTCCAAGTGGCGCCACGATGTGAATACAACTACAGCGTCATCTATTCCTGGTACATATATCGCTGTATCTATACCTGTTACCATTAACCCTGTTAGTTCTATTGTTGTTGCTCCTGTGATTGTAGAATCGGTAACTGAACCTGAAGCTGCACAACACTCACCCGTCCATGACACTGCCGAGATGCCTGAATCAGAACAAGCAGATGTTCACGTCTCCACTCCTCTACAACAAGAACCACAATCTACTGTTCCAAGCACAAGGGACTGGGCAGATACGTTGGAGATTGACGAGACTGCACCACCACAGGCTTGGATCACGGCAGCGGCGCAATATGATCCGATCACAGACGCTGACAAAGATGTTTTGTATCTCCGTATCCGCAGTCCGATTGACTTATGTGCATTTCTTGCTCATGAGTATAAGACTTCGGTTACTCCATCTTTGGTGAAGAAAGCGCTGAAGGATAAGAGACTTCGCGCCAAAACCCGGTTAACCCAAATGGAGTTCGAGTATTATGCCGATGAGATCCTGAAAGCTCTGAACACCGTTCAACGGCCAGGTCTTCATGAATCCGAAAGAGCTCCACCTCCACTTGATCCTACTCAAGATAATCAGATTGCTCTCGACTTCTTCGTCACCAATGATCTTGTGTATCTTCTGAAGGGGTCATCAAAGTACGCAACCTCTCTGACCTTGCTGAAAGCTGCCAACTGGGGGACAATACCCTTTATCGAGGAAAAGGTAAACCGACTCTGGGTCCCAAAGGTAAATCGTAATTATGATATGTATGCTGTCATAGGTGCATCACACTGGGACGAACGAGTTCGAAGGGCGTACAGGGGCTGCTGTCTAGTCAATTCAGGGAGTAACGTTAGATCCGATATCCGCATCTCCAGCATCTTAGGGTTGAAAACTGAAGCCAAGAATGGCTATTATCATGTGACGGAGATTCGCTTAAAAAGGGAGGATGACAGAGAATACAAAATCCAGCAGGGAGATTTTTCTATCATTCGCCTTGAGGATATCGAAGATATGTTGCTTCTGATGACCCGAGATCAACTCACACATATTCCTCGTGAAGACCTCATTGCCTTGAATACAGCACTTCGTATGTTCACACGAAGCATTGTTATCAAGAAAAGAGTTGAAGATCTTCAGTTGGGAGTCGAAAGCTATCAAAGGAAGCTCAACTTAACCCGTCCAGTGAATCAAGTTCTACCTCAACATGTAGATAGATGTCCTTATACCGACATTTCTGTTCCGAATTGCGGCATTTTCTACTTGAACAGTCGAGGTTTAATGAAGTTTATGAGGGTGGGTGAGCTTTATAAGTACAGTGATGGGACTCTTCTACAAGTCAGAGGAAAGTTGGAGCATCTGAACTCGGGTGGGACTTTGCCAGAGATGACGGAGGATTGGCATAAGGGTTATCGGCAGATGGCGAATTATGTGATCAAGAAGATTGATAAAAAGCTCTGTGAACGTAGATTGATGAGGAGTTTGGAAAGATTCGTTGGTGGTAGACCATATTTAGTGCACCACAAGCTGCTGCAACGATCCATCTAATGGGTCGTACATTTCAGGTCCACTTTATATTGGTTTTTCAATTGTGAATATGTATATTTGTGAATATTGTGCTTTTGTGGCTTGATGTAGTGTTAAGGTATGATAATTTTTCAAGAATTTCTCACGAGATTCTAAATCTTTCAAAATATATCATACTAAAGCACTACAACTATCCCTTATTAACTTAAGGGGGAGCATGAACATGTTCTATGGCCAAACATCAATTTCATTTTTACCCAAAGACCGGTTAATCCATTCAATATCCCAAATATTAATGGTTAACATTTTGGATAAGGGGAGAAAATGGGATTAAGGAGATTTAAATGATACTTGGCTAAAAGATGAAAAAGACTTAACGATATTCCAACTTAATATGTGTAAAGCACGTGTTAAGGGGGAGCGTTTTGATGATCAAAAACACCTAAGGTACGAAACTTTTGATTTCAATATCACAAGTACTTTAGGTGATTTTCAATGATTTTTCATGGTGGCAATTCCTTCCCAAAACACACTTAATTTACGACGAATGTGGTGACAAAAGGGTGGTAGGAATAGGTTTAGTCCTATGATTCATCAGAGCCGATGGAATATTCCCAAGGACAATTCCCTAGAAAGAATTAGAAGTCATAGGAAAGATGGAGAAAGAATGTGAACGTAGCTGAATGCCGACCAAGTACTTAAGCTAGCACTGGAACAATCACAACAAGGTGCTAGTGATGACGTATTGGTAAGCATTGAAGGGGTTGAAGAATGAAAAAGAATTGTAAAGATAAAGGGTGTAAAGAAAGAAGCCCTCCTTACAACTTTAGGCAGAAACCGGGTCAATACATATGCTATTGAGGTCATTTTTGCTAATGATTCTCGGTATTGAAGAAAGACATCATGGACCCAGTGATGCAATGCACAACCCTTCCCAGCTAACTCAAATATCTCTCAAAAGGTATTTGTTTTAATCACACGGAGATCAACACGTTATCTATCGGTTTATTCACTCCGAATAGACTGGTATTGAAAAGGTGGCACTCCTCTCCAGCCATCGCTCACTAAATCAAAACGCACAATCGAGTCTAGAGCCAAGAGATCATAAAAAGTCTCATTAGGACACTTTCCATTTATTCCTTGCTTTCTCACACACTGTGAAAAGTAAGAGATTTTCATGAGTCCTACGCAGTATTCCTGTAATATTGCCAGAACATCCGAGTAATACGCAAGTATTACAATGAAGATGGAAATCCTGCTTGAGCCAACATCAAACAAGCTCATGGTAGGTTACACGTGCGGTTCTTTTAGAACCAATCTTGTGAAAAACTGGAAGGAAACAGTGATTTAATTCTTAATTGAACTTAAACTCGTTCCAGGCCTCTACGCATTATCATATGATCTTGCCAGAACACTCAGAGTGACTCTTTATTGATCACAGTGACGAGTGGAAATCCTTCTAGTGTTAACATCAAACAACACTTGGTAGGTGACGTGCAAGATTCTTTATGAATTGAGCTCGTGACAACTGGAAAGCAACGATGGTGAAAATCTTAATTGAAATTCACTTGTTCCAGGTTTCATGAATTGACGGCTTCAAATCACAAGGATAATTTATCCAAGTGATTCACTCTTTATGTTCGCAGTCAGCTTTGGACAGTCGAATAAAGAGAACGGGTTAACCCGCGAAATCCTGTCAGGAAGTTACTTAATTGAAACTATCCGTCACGGGTACGGTATCTAATATCGTCCAACGGTCTTCACCGACCGGAGGTAAAATGCTACCGAATTAGAATAAAATGTTCAAAGCCATTTTATTCGTGTCGTTGCTGTGTACCTGTTAAAGACGGTGGCGTTGCTGTGTACCTGTTGAAGACGGTGGCGTTGCTGTGTACCAGTGAAGACGGTGGTGTTGCGGTGTACCTGTAGAAGTCGTTCCCACATGCTTATATTTTCTGCATCAAAGTTTAGAAAAAATTCAAGAAAGTACAAGATAAAGTCTTCCGCTGTACCAAACTCTGAAACTTTCGAGAATTCAACAAAAAGACATAAGTGTGTGGAAATGGAGTCACGAGGAGGCAAAATTCACAAGAAGGCAAAAGATCGCACGTGAAAGGCCAAAAGAACGATCTCTCAAGCCAAAGCCAAAAAGATCAAACCAACATATTCACAACAAAAGAAAGAAAAGAAGAAAAGACTACGAGCAAAAGAACAAAGACTTAGTATAGTATGCTAGGTTTAGAACTTTGTAACGTGGAGTGACCTCCCTTAGGGGGAGATTGTTAGAAATACGTTTTAACGTATATTAGAAGTATCGGTCACTCCACAATATGATTTATGTTGTAATAGCTCGTAGTTAACAAATAGTTAATTGTTACTTATTAACTTGAGTAAGAACCGGTCCATGGGCTTGTCATGGACCGGCCCAAGCCCAATGTTTGCTTGGAGTATAAATACCCCTTTCCACCATGGAAAGGGGTCGGTTGTTGTTCATTTCATGCCCACATATTAATAAAATCACACATAGTTTCTCTCTCTTTCTCTCTCTAGTTTCTCTCACTAGAAAACATCAACCCACTTCATAGATTCATAGGTTATCAGTATTCTACAGATATATATACATAATACATTGATCGACTTAAAAGATTCAGATAAATCTTTTATCGGTTTTAAGAAGAAAATTCATATACATATCTTTCTTGAAGATGAGTTAGTAAATCTTTGTACCAATTTACGAAAGATTCTTTGTGCCAATTTAAGAAGTAATATTTAAATTTGATCAAGGATGATCAGAGATTAATTTGTCATGGCAAAAAAAATGTGTCTGATCCATTGGTTCGTGATAAATATTTTCTACCGATTTATAAAAAAGAAAAATCAGTAGCCAGAGTTATAGCAATATGAAACATGTTGCGATGACTAATAAGTGTGAAAACACTTATCCTTTTACTACTTATTTCCAATAATAACAAGACCAAAACGTGTGATTTATGTCGTAAAAGTCGGAATTATGCGTGGTTTGTGTTTTTATTGTGTTTTAGGACCTAAATATGAAAAAGGAAGAAAACACGGGCTTTCACGGGCTTTTACTGAAGAAAACGGGAAAAAGACGAAGTCAAAAGATCAAGAGTGCAGAAAGAACGGAAGTCCAAGACCTATTCCGAAGATTTATCGAAGAAAAAGTCAAAAGACGGAAGTTTAACGAAGTCGAAGAACTTAAGTCTAATAGAAGAAGAAAATTAAAAGACAAGTTCAAATCCCGAGACGACAAAGACAAAGAATTTAAGTCGAGTCGAGAAAACGTGAAGAAAGCAAGAAAGAAGATGCAACACATGCACTCCTTCCACCTTCCCTATAAATACCCTCCTAATAGTCATTAGGAGGGTGGTTAGAGTTTTTAGTAAATTTTTGCACTTTTTAGTTTTTAGAGAGAGAAAGTCTTAAACTTTCTCTCACTAGTTCATCTTTTTCTTTTAATCTTTCAAGATTAACTCTTTGTATTGCTTATTTTTTTATTAATCAAGTTCATTTTAAGCTTTTATTTCTTAATCTCATTCTACTTTTCTTTGATTTAAGATTGATTTTGGTGTGATTATCATGTGATCCGTGTTGTTCTAATTGATTTCATGCTAAAAAGTTAATCTTTTGATCATTTTATAAGTTTTCATTTGATTAAGCTTTAAGACTTTTGTGCTTATTGGCTTATTTTTATGATTATCTTATTTTTCTTATTAAAAAGTTTATTAAAAAGTTGATGTTTTTATTGTTTGATCTAAAAAGTTGCTTGATTTCGAGTTAGATAAGTTGATTAAAGTGCTTATTTGATTCGGTTTTGTTGATTCGATTTAGTTTTGGGAATAAGCTCAACTTAATAGCTTATTTTCTAGCTTTTAGCTCGAATCCCTTAGATTTCGGAAAGGGTTTTAATCCCCTTTCCGATTGGTTTTTCCGATCGGCTCTTCTAACCGATTCCCCCATTTTTAGGAGGCGGTTCAACTTCTTTTTCCGATTGACCATTCCGACCGGACCCCTTTCCCTCATTCCGATTTACCCAATCGGATTAGGGTTTCCCCTTTCCGATTGGTCCCTTGTCCAATATTCCGATTGGGGGTATTTACATGAATTCCGATTGATCCTTGTCCCTTATTCCGATTGGTAGCATTTCACCTATTCCGATTTAGCTCTATTACATATTCCGATTCATGTGATTTTGGATATTCCGATTGCGAAACTTTCTTATATATTCCGATTTGGTTAAGTTGAACATTCCGATTGGGTCCCTAATCCCATTTTCCGATTGACAGTCTTGTGGTTATTCCGATTGTGTTACTTTCTCCCACCATTCCGGCCATCCGATCGGAATACATTCCGATCGGGCTCCCTTTTGGCTGTTTTTGGTTTCTTTCGTTATAACTTTCTTATAGTACCTTTTATTTTTCTGAAAATTTTCCAAGTGCTAGTTTTATTTAAAGAGTTAGTATTTTTCCATTGTCACCTTTACGTTTATATGCATTTATTTTTACTCGTCATCCAAATTAATCTTTTAACTTCCGCTTTACTTAACGACACTTTAATTACTTGCAATTAGTTTAAAACAAATCAGCCAAACCTTTGATCCACCAAAAGACGATTGAGTCGCACTTTAGACCGGTTTTCAATTCGAAAAGATTCGGAACTATAACGAACTTAGATACTTTGGTTGCAAAGCCAAGTATTAAAATGGCGCCGCTGCCGGCTCTTTTCGTTAAGATAAACGGTTTCTAGTGAGAGACGCATTGAATTTTGGGATCCGTTCTTTGAACGTTATTTTCATTGCTATAAAAATTTCAAAAATCCATAAAAATTATAAAATTTTTCAAAAATACAAAAACATTAAAAAACTTATAAAAACCAAAAAGATTATATAGATATTCCTTGTGTATATTTTTCTTCTGCAGGTGCATGCGTACTAGATCTACAAACTATTCTGAGCCCGAGAATCGTGAAGATTTAGATATGGCTGGTGTTAACAACAACAATAATCACCCACCTCAAAATAATTTGAATAACAACCACAACAATAACAACAACAATGTCCTTCTACCAGATTTACGAACCATGGAGGAATTGTGCCAACCCACCATGAATGGACGCGGAGGCCCGATTGCGCCAATGCACGTCACGGCTCAGGAGTTTTCGTTGAAGCATCATATGATACAACAAGTGCAAACGAACCCATTTCGTGGAATTCCGGATGATGATGCCAACAAACACCTCGACAAATTCATTACCATTACCCAAAGCATGAAGTGCCCCGGTGTTTCTATGGATGACCTTCGCCTTCAACTTTTTCCACACTCGCTTTCCCACCATGCCGAAAAATGGTTTGACCGTCTTCCTAAGAATTCTATTCATACATGGAACGACATGACTCAACGCTTTTTATCGCGCTACTTTCCCCCATCCATGGTCACTAGCCTTCGTAACCAAATCAGTGGATTTATGCAAGAAAATGATGAATCGCTTTTCGATGCTTGGGAACGTTACAATGATTTGATCGACCGCTGTCCTAATCACAATATGCTCCCCGTCACTCTCATTGACACCTTCTACAATGGTCTCACCTTTCGTGATCGTGACACGATCAATGCCGCCGCCGGTGGTACTTTTATGAAAAGGAGACCGGAGGAGTGTCGAGAGTTGATTGAAAACATGACTACTCACCACAAGAATTGGGATTCATCCGCATCCTCAAGATCTAACTCGAGAGTCAATGTTTCTTCTACGTCCTCCAATCCTGAAATGTCTGAAATTTCTCGACAACTCGCTGAAATGAACAAGAATTTCATGGCCATGGCCACAAACCACTTTCAACAAGCTAAAGCCGTTGCTATTTCTTGTGACACATGTGGTGGCCCTCACTCTTATAATGATTGTCCTTCTACCCAAAGCAATTATTCTGAAGACGTTAACGCAGCATACGGTACTTATCCCACGGGAGGCTATCAAGCCCGCCCTCAAGGAGACCGTAACTTGCTAAGTTATCGATCCAACAATTATCTTGCTCCCCCCGGTTTCCCTCCTGCAAACCAAAACCAACAACAAAGCTACAATCAATCCCAACCTCGTGCAAACAATCAGTATCAATCCCAAAGAAACCCATACCCAACTCAAGGAAATTCTCAAGCTTACCAGGCTCCACCTCTCAATCAACCGATGGCAGTGAATCCAGAAGTCGAGACATTCATGAAGACTAATCGAGAGTTGGTGATGAATCTTCAGAGTCAAGTCCGCAACTTGAAGGGAGAAATGGCAAAGCAAGGGAACGATATTCGAGCCGAGCTAAGGAATGATATGGCCAAACACAATGATACAATGAATGTAAACATGCAAAACTCTTTTAACAATCAAGCTCTTCACCTTCGTGATATGATTGGTTCGCTCATCCAAAGTAATCAACCCTCTTCCTCGGGTACTCTTCCGAGTAATACCGTTGCGAATCCAAGGGGGGAGATGAAAGCAATCACCACTCGAAGTGGAAAAGGTTATATGGAACCCGAGCTTCCTACACCTCCACCGGTGATTGTGAACAAGGAAAAAGAGCAACTTTCTTCACCTCCTTCACCTTCTATCCCCATTTCCCCACCACCCGTGGCTGTGAGTGATCCTATTCCCTTAAAGCCTTCTTCTTCATCCAATATACCTTATCCTTCAAGGTTGAGGAAAGAGAAGCAAAAGAGCAAGGATGATATTCAGGTTTCGAACTTCCTTAAAATGTTCAAACAATTGAATTTTAACATCTCCTTTGCCGAGGCTCTCGCTCACATGCCCAAATACGCTAAGATGTTTAAAGATCTTTTAAGTGATAAAGAAAAGCTTCTGGACATTGCTCAGACCCACCTTAATGAGAATTGCTCCGCAGTGCTCTTAAGGCAATTGCCCACCAAACTTGGTGATCCGGGTCGCTTCTTGATTCCTTGCAACTTCCCGGGAGTAGAGAATTGCATGGCTCTAGCCGATCTAGGTGCCAGTATAAACTTAATGCCTTTAAGTGTTTGGAAGCAATTATCTCTCCCCGAGCTAGTCCCCACACGAATGACTTTGGAGTTAGCCAACCGTACGGTTGCTTATCCAGTGGGGATAGCCGAAGATGTCTTTGTTGGCGTCGACAAATTCACCTTCCCGGCGGATTTTGTCGTCGTTGACTACGAGATGGATCCCCGTGTTCCGTTAATCGTTGGACGTCCATTTCTGAGGACCGGTCGCACTCTCATTGATGTCGCCGCAGGCGAAATAATCATGAGAGTTGGTGACGATCAAATTGTCTTCAACATGGGTAAGATTTCTAAGCAACCTTATTCATATGAGAGTGTCAATGCTATTGATGTTCTTGATGAGGCTTGTGAAGAACATTTTCATGATGCTTGCAAAAGTACTCTTTCTTCTCTACCCAATGTTGAGACCATTGCCTCAATTGCCCCAGCATTGACTCCTTTTGGAGAAAGTGACTTGGATGACTTCGAAGCTAGCTTGGGTCCTCTCGATATTAAGTATGATAATTTGTCCACGAATTGGGATGAAGACATTAGTACTATTGAGAGACTTCTCAATGAGGACCCGTTCTCTCCTCCTGCTCCTAAAGAGGTGACTAATGATGATCCATCGTTAGTTTCACCATCTATTGAGGATCCTCCTACTCTTGAGCTTAAGGACCTACCGCCTCATCTTGAGTACGTTTTTCTGGAAAACGACGAGAAGCTACCGGTCATCATCGCAAAGGATCTGAAAGAAGACGAAAAAGCCCAACTTGTCGCTGTGTTGAAGAAGCATAAACAAGCTATCGCTTGGAAAATCTCGGACATCCGTGGAATTGATCCTCATTTCTGCACACATAAAATTCTCATGGAGGACGACTTTAAGCCCACAATTCAAAGTCAACGAAGGGTGAATCCTAAAATCCATGAAGTCATCAAAAAAGAGGTTATCAAACTTCTTGATGCGGGTATGATTTACCCTATTTCGGATTCACCGTGGGTTAGTCCAGTCCATTGTGTGCCTAAGAAAGGTGGTATCACCGTTGTGCCCAATGCAAACAACGAGTTGATTCCTACCCGTCTCGTTACTGGGTGGAGAGTTTGTATAGACTACCGCAAACTCAATGATGCCACGAGAAAGGATCATTTCCCTCTACCTTTTATGGACCAAATGCTTGAACGTCTAGCGGGTAATGAATATTACTGCTTTCTGGATGGTTTCTCGGGTTATTTCCAAATACCCATCGATCCCCAAGATCAAGAGAAGACAACATTCACTTGTCCCTATGGCACCTTTGCTTATAAACGAATGCCTTTTGGCTTATGCAATGCCCCCGGGACTTTCCAAAGGTGCATGTTGGCTATCTTCCATGATATGGTTGAACAAACCATGGAAGTCTTCATGGATGATTTCTCGGTCTTCGGGGATTCCTTCTCTGCTTGCCTTGCCAATTTGGAACGCATGCTTAAGCGGTGTGAAGACACTCGCCTTGTTCTGAATTGGGAAAAATGCCATTTTATGGTAAAAGAAGGCATTGTGCTAGGACACAAAATCTCTAAAGCCGGTCTTGAAGTCGACCGTGCTAAAGTTGATGTCATAGCCAAATTACCTCCACCTTCAACCGTGAAGGGTGTGAGAAGTTTTCTGGGTCATGCGGGCTTCTATCGTAGATTCATTCAGGATTTCTCCAAAATCGGTCGCCCGATGACCCACCTCTTGGAAAAAGATACTCCTTTTATCTTTTCTAAAGAGTGTCTCGAAGCCTTCAATCTTCTCAAGGATAAGCTAACTAAGGCACCGGTCTTGGTTACCCCAAATTGGGAGCTGCCCTTTGAATTGATGTGCGATGCTAGCGACTTTGCTATTGGTGCGGTTTTGGGCCAAAGAGTGAATAAACACTTCCAACCAATCCACTACGCTAGCAAAACAATGACGGGGGCTCAATTGCATTATACGACAACCGAAAAAGAGCTTTTAGCTGTTGTCTATGCTTTTGAGAAATTTCGCCCCTATCTTGTTTTATCCACCACCATCATATACACGGACCATTCCGCGTTGAAGTACTTGATGACAAAGAACGATTCTAAGCCAAGACTTCTTCGCTGGGTTTTGCTCCTTCAAGAATTCAACATTGAAATTCGTGACAAGAAGGGAGCCGAAAACCTGGCCGCGGATCATCTGAGTCGACTTGAGGATCCATATCAGGGGGATCATCCGAACAAAGAGATCAATGACTCTTTCCCCCTGGAGACTCTAATGTCTATAAATCTCAATCTCGATGGCACCCCGTGGTTTGCAGACATTGCAAACTACTTAGCGGGTGGTATTCTCATCCAAGGGTTAACATCCCAACAAAAGAAGAAGTTCTTGAACGATGTTAAGACTTACTTTTGGGATGACCCTTATCTATTCAAACAGTGTGCTGATCTGATTATTCGTCGATGTGTTGACGGACCGGCAGCTTTCGACATCCTCCAAGCTTGCCACAAAGGACCCACCGGTGGTCACTTTGGTCCCAACTACACCGCTAAGAAAGTGTTTGATTCTGGATTCTACTGGCCCACCATTTATCGTGACGCTCACGAAATGGTTAAGCATTGTGATGCTTGCCAACGTCAAGGCAAGATCACACATAAGGATGAGATGCCTCAAAATTTCATACAGGAATGTGAAATCTTTGATGTATGGGGCATCGACTTTATGGGGCCATTTCCATCCTCCAAAGGGAACAAGTACATCCTCGTCGCCGTCGACTACGTCTCTAAGTGGGTTGAAGCTAAGGCTCTTCCTACGAATGATGCGAGGGTGGTTGTGAACTTTTTGAAGCAGCTTTTCGCTCGATTTGGCGTTCCTCGTGCTATCATCAGTGACCGCGGGACTCATTTTTGCAACGATCAATTTGCAAGAGTCATGGCAAAGTATGGTGTCACTCACCGTCTTTCCACCGCCTATCATCCCCAAACCAATGGGCAAGCCGAAATTTCCAATCGTGGCTTGAAGAGAATTTTGGAGCGTACTGTGGGAGAGCATCGTGCCGCGTGGGCCGATAAGTTAGATGATGCTCTGTGGGCTTTCCGTACTGCTTACAAGACCCCGATCGGTTGTACACCATATCGTCTTGTGTACGGGAAAGCCTGCCACCTACCCATTGAGCTGGAACATAAGGCACACTGGGCCTTGAAGTGGGCGAACTTCGACATAATCAAAGCCGGTGATCATCGCAAGGTTCAACTCAACGAGCTAAATGAACTAAGGAATGAAGCTTATGAGAACTCGCTGATCTACAAGGAGAAGACGAAGATGATCCACGATGCTAAAATCAAGAACCGAGAGTTCCACGTTGGAGATCACGTTCTACTCTTTAACTCTCGGTTGAAGATCTTCTCTGGCAAGTTGAAGAGCCGCTGGACTGGTCCATTCACCGTCGCCAAAGTATTTCCATATGGGACCATTGAACTTTCTCAGCCGAATGGGCCCAATTTCAAGGTGAATGGCCAGCGTTTGAAGCTGTACTTTGGTGAGGACATCTCTCAGGAGATGATTCCATCCCTCACCACGTTCCCCAGGAACTAAAATTGGGTCGAGTCAGGCTCATGACTCGGTGAACAAAAACAAGCGCTTCTCGGGAGGCAACCCGTGTTCTATCCTGCTTTCACAATAAGTGTAGGGGGAGCCCCGCATATGTTTGTTGTCTTGTTTCTTGTGTTGTGCAGGGATTAAAGCTTCAGAAAGCATCTTGATGACTTTTGACGAACCGTGATACCGTGTTTCCATCTTCCCGGTTCTATCCTAAACTCTTGTGATTCAATATTTCATATTTTATATGTTCACCTTGAATTCACTTTAGTTGTCCTTTCCTAAACAAGATTTAAACAACGTGCACAATGTCCTAAGTGTAGGGGAGTTTACTTCCACACGCTTAAACATTGAGGACAATGTTTATCTCAAGTGTAGGGGGGACTTCTATCGAAGTAAGTGGTCTTTTCCATGAATTTGCCCTCATTTTTAACCGGAAAATTCAATTTTTCGACATTTTTCAAAATTTTTAATCTATTTTGGCCTAGTTGTATAGTTGTATTTGCCTTTTTTTATATTTATTCTCTTTCCGTTGCTAGACTAAATTTCAATAAAGTGGTTTTAGATTTTTCTTAGTCGTGAACATTTTGACTCAACCCGAGTTTACTTGCCTAAGTTTACTCTAGCTAGTATCCTTAACGTGTTTAAGTCAAGTTTTGCTAGGCTTTTATATAGGGAGCTATAAAACGCGAAAGTCTTAACTCTCACGGGTTAAGAACAAGAACTTTTCGCAAGTTCCTATAATTGATCCTAGAGAGTCGTTTATCAAGGGAACTTTAAAACGCGATTTCTAAACTTGAAAAAGTCTAAGAATTTGCAAGATCCTATAGGCGACTCGAAAACCCAAAACTTTGATTTAATAGGCTAAGCATCCACGAGTCTCATTCCTTGAGATTTTAAACTGTGGAGAACGAGAAATGATAGAGTCAATTATAAGTTCGGTACTCTTTCGTGAATTTATGTGAGTTAATTATGAGCCTATTCTCCCTCCGCTTGCTAATAATTTATCTGCTAATAAATAAGGTTGTACGATTTAAAAGGTTACTTAGCTTTTAGCCCCAGATCGTTTAAAAGTTGCTCGGTAATGACGAGAGTTCATAGCCAAGGCATAACTTATGAAGCGGGGCGCGAAGATTGGCGAGTCCAAAAAGGCCCTAACAAGGCATGAGGGCTACATTTTGTTGCTAAAGATCCAAAAGTGATGTGAAGAATCATTTATCGAAAATCAATATGAAGGATCGAGACACACGACGAAAAGCAAGAACTCCCCAAAAGTCATGGAGAAGTCTGTCCGAAAAGACCCTAACAAGGTATGAGGATAAATAGATCCAAGTCCTAAAAGGAGGCGGATCGTTGTATATCAAAGTCCAAAATAAAGATTGGAGAAAAATGAAGAAGTCGTGGTCCAAAGATGAAGAATCTCTCAAAAACTTCAAGTGAAGAAATTCCTATTATGAAGAGAAGACCATAATTTCAAGAACGTCTCTCGAAGATTCGAAGTATGAAGTCGCTGCCAAATATCGGCCCGAGAAAGGTCTCAAATCGCGAACCAAGTTATGCCAAGATATGAACTTTCTGATATCCCGAGAAGCAGTTTTAAAAGATTTGGTCCTTTAGCTAACTATTGATTAAATCGTTCACCTTATTTTCGGACTAAATAACTATCGAAATAAGTCAAACAATGCATCCTCGTGATCATTCAAGACAGAAATAAAATATAAGAGATACACCTAGGAATAAGGGAGTCTAAGTGAATAATTGGCCCACATGAGTTTGTGATAGTTTGCTAACTTATAATAACAATGATCTCGTTTTTAAGCTTGGTACGGGGAACGTGAAACTTGAGGATGATAAATGTTCATGGCCGCCAAAACCCAATGTAAGTTTTTAATTCCTTTACTTATTTCTATCTTTTATGTTTAGTATTTAATAAAGGCTAAGGTGGATTATTTATGATGGAAAATGTAAACCGTGCTTTAAAATTAATGCATTGCATGAGGGCATTGCAATGGTCAAGTGTAGGGGATTTAATAAGTGTGAAAACACTTATCCTTTTACTACTTATTTCCAATAATAACAAGACCAAAACGTGTGATTTATGTCGTAAAAGTCGGAATTATGCGTGGTTTGTGTTTTTATTGTGTTTTAGGACCTAAATATGAAAAAGGAAGAAAACACGGGCTTTCACGGGCTTTTACTGAAGAAAACGGGAAAAAGACGAAGTCAAAAGATCAAGAGTGCAGAAAGAACGGAAGTCCAAGACCTATTCCGAAGATTTATCGAAGAAAAAGTCAAAAGACGGAAGTTTAACGAAGTCGAAGAACTTAAGTCTAATAGAAGAAGAAAATTAAAAGACAAGTTCAAATCCCGAGACGACAAAGACAAAGAATTTAAGTCGAGTCGAGAAAACGTGAAGAAAGCAAGAAAGAAGATGCAACACATGCACTCCTTCCACCTTCCCTATAAATACCCTCCTAATAGTCATTAGGAGGGTGGTTAGAGTTTTTAGTAAATTTTTGCACTTTTTAGTTTTTAGAGAGAGAAAGTCTTAAACTTTCTCTCACTAGTTCATCTTTTTCTTTTAATCTTTCAAGATTAACTCTTTGTATTGCTTATTTTTTTATTAATCAAGTTCATTTTAAGCTTTTATTTCTTAATCTCATTCTACTTTTCTTTGATTTAAGATTGATTTTGGTGTGATTATCATGTGATCCGTGTTGTTCTAATTGATTTCATGCTAAAAAGTTAATCTTTTGATCATTTTATAAGTTTTCATTTGATTAAGCTTTAAGACTTTTGTGCTTATTGGCTTATTTTTATGATTATCTTATTTTTCTTATTAAAAAGTTTATTAAAAAGTTGATGTTTTTATTGTTTGATCTAAAAAGTTGCTTGATTTCGAGTTAGATAAGTTGATTAAAGTGCTTATTTGATTCGGTTTTGTTGATTCGATTTAGTTTTGGGAATAAGCTCAACTTAATAGCTTATTTTCTAGCTTTTAGCTCGAATCCCTTAGATTTCGGAAAGGGTTTTAATCCCCTTTCCGATTGGTTTTTCCGATCGGCTCTTCTAACCGATTCCCCCATTTTTAGGAGGCGGTTCAACTTCTTTTTCCGATTGACCATTCCGACCGGACCCCTTTCCCTCATTCCGATTTACCCAATCGGATTAGGGTTTCCCCTTTCCGATTGGTCCCTTGTCCAATATTCCGATTGGGGGTATTTACATGAATTCCGATTGATCCTTGTCCCTTATTCCGATTGGTAGCATTTCACCTATTCCGATTTAGCTCTATTACATATTCCGATTCATGTGATTTTGGATATTCCGATTGCGAAACTTTCTTATATATTCCGATTTGGTTAAGTTGAACATTCCGATTGGGTCCCTAATCCCATTTTCCGATTGACAGTCTTGTGGTTATTCCGATTGTGTTACTTTCTCCCACCATTCCGACCATCCGATCGGAATACATTCCGATCGGGCTCCCTTTTGGCTGTTTTTGGTTTCTTTCGTTATAACTTTCTTATAGTACCTTTTATTTTTCTGAAAATTTTCCAAGTGCTAGTTTTATTTAAAGAGTTAGTATTTTTCCATTGTCACCTTTACGTTTATATGCATTTATTTTTACTCGTCATCCAAATTAATCTTTTAACTTCCGCTTTACTTAACGACACTTTAATTACTTGCAATTAGTTTAAAACAAATCAGCCAAACCTTTGATCCACCAAAAGACGATTGAGTCGCACTTTAGACCGGTTTTCAATTCGAAAAGATTCGGAACTATAACGAACTTAGATACTTTGGTTGCAAAGCCAAGTATTAATGACCAGAATATCATAAGATCTATATAAAGGCCATAAAGCTTGATAAAGACAAGTAAATAAAATGGCTGACCAATTCAAGGTCAAATATTATTATGGATAAATTTGAGATATAGCTCTCAACTTATTCACATGAGCATAAAACAGATGGCAAGGCATCACGCTTGTTGATTTAAGCACATAATATTGCACATGTTAATTGAAATTTTTTTTGTTAAAAAAAACGTGAGTTTCTCAGATGCTCGTAATCTTTTGAATATATACAAAGTTATCACATATGTATATAATATATAAAAAGTTAATACGACATCTAAAAACAATAGGCATCATGCATGATCGCATGGCGGCAGAATGATGAAAAACAAAAATACGAAGGTAGGTGATAGAATTATCGATTTCGACATGAGTTTTTGTTCTTGGGTAATATCAGAACACGAGACCACAGTTTTTTCAGGGTCCCACGGATGGCGCCAACTTGTTGGATCATAATTTGGCTAGGCCGGTCCTGACGACTCTCCAGGGTCGTTCGTCGTCTTCCCGGATCCTGAGTAATGATGCAAACAAAGGTAAACCGGTTAGGAGTGGACCCGAGGCCGGAGCCCCGGGGTCCACCTCCAATGGTCAAGTTAGTATTGGATCGATACAATATAATAGGTGTAGTTGTGAGAGATAACCTGTTGTATAATGAGACCCCTACCCTTGTATTTATAGGACTAGGGTTTCTTGAAGGGTAAGTTAGGTATGTGTGGGCCACGGGCCTGTCGGGACGGGCCGACTGCAGACTATACGTCGACATGTTATATATTTTAACATGGTATACTTATAGTAATTATTTTAAATGATTATTCATATACGTCGACATGTTACACATGTTGGTTTAATTAGATAAACTATACCTCATAATAATTATGCATATAGTTATTCATGATATAAAGTACATGTTACATTTAATTAATTTAGAACTTAGCATAATTATTTTAATTACATGATGAATCATGGTTTAATTAAATTAATATCTTACTTAATATAATTATACAATATCAAGTTATGGTAAAGATTATTAATATAAGTCAAGTTATATTATTAATTAATAATTATTTATAAACCATATATTATAATATTAATTAATAATTATCATGTTAACCTAAAGTATTTATTTATTAATAAACTTTACTATATTATGACATATAATTAATCATGACTTATAAATATAATTATTAAGCCTTAGCTTATACCACATTCTTATTGAACAAGCTTATTACTAATTATATAAACATGCTATTAATGAAAACATACTAATTATGGAAACATGCTATTTTTGGAAACTTACTAATTATATAAACTCTTTATTTTTGGAAACTTATTATTTATGAGAACTTTCTATTTTTGAAAATTTGCTATATAGAAACCTACTATTTTTAGAAAGTTACTCATTATGAAATATCATCTATACTAACACATGAAACGTGAAATACATTAATCTAGAACACATGAAAACACTAAGAAATACATGATAACACATGAAGCAGTAAAAACAAGTTAAGAACATGTAAAACAAGTCAAGAACATGTAAAACAAGTCAAGAATATGTAAAACAAGTTAAGAACAAGTCAAGAACAAGTCAAGAACAAGTAACCTAATAATAAATCAGTTAAACATGAACACGCAACTCATTCACGTCCTTTATTATGTAGCACTCGTGAAGTCAGAGTAGATTTCCTTCCACCTTTCATCTTTTTCGTTACTGGACATAAGGTATAGAAATTCTGTCATTCAGTAAGTACATTCCTTTTCTATGTATGATTAGGATTCCCCGTTTGTTGCCATCTGTTTTGCCCAATAGTGTACATGTCATTAAACTTTTCAGTAGTTCACATGCTATGATTTTAAATTGCCTAAGCTATATACACGCATAACATGTTTCACCTAGTTATGGAGGTACCATAACCATAACACTTGAGGTACCGGTGTTATGATTCTTCCCCGAGGAGAGTGATTGCTCGCAGCATCCCTTCACGTTTTGGCCAGTATTATTATTATCATGTGGGGCGAATGGGTGCATCCTAGTACGTATTTATCAGATTTACACGATGACTGTGGTGTGTGCTCTACATCCGTCACATGGAGCTGATCCCTCCACTCAGACTAATATAATTAGAGGCAACCCCTCTAATTGCATGACGAGGTCACCCCTCTATGTAATAATGCACGCTGATACCGTACATGACCTATATGGGCTTTTGGCATTAAAAACATGTTTTCATGATAAAACATAAGGCTTTTCAGATATAAACCAGTTATAAAACGTAAATTTGCTATATAGAAACCTACTATTTTTAGAAAGTTACTCATTATGAAAACGTAAATTTATTGATGAAAACGTAAATTTACAGACGAAAACGTAAATTTACAGACGAAAACGTAAATTTACTGACGAAAACGTAAATTTACTTACGAAAACGTAAACTTAAAGACGAAAACGTAAATTTACAGACGAAAACGTAAACATTTTAAAAGATAGAAAAATATTGTAAGTTAGTGGGTTGATCCGATTAAACCATTTGACCTATAACCCGTTTCACCTATTATTAAATAATAAATCGTTTGACCCATAACTATTTGACCCACAACCCAAACCCATGCCTCAACCATACGCATAAGTGTCTATTTATAATTAATCCCTAAAGCGGATGTATTGTAGATCCGTTTCACTCGTTAAGAATCCTTACACTCTGTTCTCGAGTTTTTTTTTAAAGGAATGGAAAGGGATGGGATGGGAAATTACAATTTTTTTGTGTTCTTAAGATTTTTTTAAGAAGGGAAGAGAGAGAACGGGAAGGGGAAAGGAATGGAAGATATGTGCTTTTATGTGTATTATTGATCCGCCCAAAATTGGGATGATCAGGAGTGGAAGGGAGTGGAAGCTGTTAATGATCAACATGGGTTTTGTTAAATTACATTTGTACCCTCTTTTTCTTATACACGTTCCACATTCAACATAGTTCTCTCCGAGCAGCAACTATGACCAATTATTACGAGAAGTTTTCTTTGATATTAGAGCACACAGTTGTAAGTCTTCTTACTCAAACATTGTGTGTTATATACATTTTCATACGAATTACCACTTGTATTTCCCCATTACATTATTAAAATATGATGTTAATGCATAACATTGTTTGTAGGAGCACGTTTCTCACATTAGGACTTCTCATATTAGCATATTTTGACATGTGAAGCATTACTTCTGATTGAAAGAGTGCAAAGTCACTAAAAAATAACTAACATGTTCTGTTTGTTGAACACCAATACATATCATGCTTCTAGTATGAATATATCAATGATGACTTTAGCATGCATGATCCATCTGCACAAGATATGGCTAGATGTACACTAGAAACCAATTAACTATTATCCATGTCACTGCATATTGACACAAAATGGCTCTGCAGCCTATAAAACAATTGTTGGTAATCAATAGTGCAGGTAATTTCAACAAAAAGATGGAACATTTTGAGGGTAATTAGTAATTATGTTATGTTTCTTTTCCTTACCTCATTAACAAAAAAAAAAACTCAAGAACACAAATGAGTACACTTGCTTCATTCCTCATATGATCCATTCCCCTTCCTTTCCCATTCCATCCCCTTCTATTCTTTTAAAAAGAAACTCGAGAACAGAGCGTTAAGGCGTTGACTGTTTGCCGTTCTCACTCCTCGGAAGCTATGTCTCAACAAGTATAGTTTTCTTTTTTTTTCTTTTCCTTTCTTTAATACAACTATACGATCGATCTACTTAGCGTGTCTCTTCATCTCTTTAAAGTTCTTATCACTTTATTTATTTTTTATTTTTTTATTTTAGATACCAGATGACGTTCTAAAACTAGGTCCTGTATCATGCTCGGGAAAAGAATGGGTTTATTATGAAAAAACGGACATCAAAGAGATAGTTCTCTGTTATAAGCCAGGTTTTATTTTCCATATAAGTTTTGTTTATGATGGGGATGTTATCAGAGGAGGTGGAAAAGATAATACAAGGCATAAGCTCTCCCATATCTGTTTTGCTCCAGATGAATTTCTTACCCGAATACATGGGTATAATCATGTAGATGATGGTCGTCACCTAAGGATTTTATCTCTAGCAATCGAGACGAATAAGAAATCATACGGACCATTCGGTGATGGATACGACTCTAATCTTGACACTGCACCTTACTCTTATGATATTGGGCAAAATCGTTTTAGAGGGTTTTTTGGCTGGACTTTTGAGGATGCTATAGCTGGATTGGGTGTATTGGTTAAGAAGTACATTAGCATCTCACCCCACATAAACCAGATCTCCACGCAGATCCCTGAGGCATGTTCTCTTTCTTTTCCTTTCTTTAATATACTTTTGTTAGATCTCCTTAAACATACAACTATAATTGAACAATTTGTACGATCAATCAACTTCTCCTACCTTTCTTTAATATACTTTGTTAGATCTAGTTAAATATACAACTATACTTGAGTAATTTATACCATCGATCTACTTAGCGTGTCTCTTCATCTCTTTAAAGTTCTTATCACTTTATTTATTTTTTTATTTTAGATACCAGATGGCGTTCTAAAACTAGGTCCTCAAACATGCTCGGGAGAAGAATGGTTTGCTTATGACAAAACGGACATCAAAGAGATTTCTGTCTCATACAATCCAGCTTTTATTTACAATATAAGTGTGGTTTATGCTGGGCCTAACGGGGATATCATCATAGAAGCTGGAGAGGTGAATCCAAGTGCAAACCATTGGCATATTCGTTTTGCTTCGGATGAATTTCTTACCCGGATACATGGGTCTAATCAGGTGTCTGAGTCTGATGGTCATCACGGAAGGATGTTATCTCTAGCAATCGAGACGAATAAGAAATCATATGGACCATTGGTGAAGGATTCGTGTTGCATGACCCTAAGAAATTGAAAGTTGAACCTTACTCTTATGATATTGGGCAAAATCGGTTTAAGGGGTTTCATGGCTGGACTAGAAGCAATATTGTTGTTGGATTCGGTGTATTTGTTAAGAAGTACATTAGCAACTCAGCCAACATTGAAATAACAACTGACCTGTAGGGTTTGACCAGATCTGGTGCTCGTTATGGTATGTCTTTTACTACTTTCGTAAACAAAATCTTACTCCTAAATCTTGCACCAATGTTCATCTGGTAGTATTATATGTAAAACATTTGACCATAGATAGATATTACATGTTTCAAACTATAACAGGCTATGCACTTTTAAAAGTTGGGAATTGGATAAGTCTTTTTCAAACAGGCTGTTTTAAATTTTATAAAGCTGAATGATTTTGGCAAATTATTAGTTGCCATCATTGCTTATAACTCTATTTTCCATACTTGAATTTTGTACAAAGTTTGCCCAAACATGCTCATTTGGGCAATGATAACACTGTTATATGATTATATATTTGTATTGCTATTTATGTGACAACTTTGATCATGTTTTAGGTACATTAGTAATGCATAAATTTTATTCAATGTAGGTTCCTGAAGAAAGTGTCTGATGTTTTATGAAGATTGCAGATTCGAGACGGTTAATCTTTTGGGACTCTTAAAATACCGGTGAAAGTTTGTAGTTAATTTAGATTTAATTGTTATTTATATTTTATTGAACGTAGTCCATGAGTACGATTATATTGGTTGTAGGATTTATGTTTACGGTAGGGTCTATCTTGAATGTTTATCTATTACTTCATGTCAAGGTGTTGCAACCTGTCTTATTGTCAGCAATCTTTCTGATCTGATCTTTTCCAGCATTTATTGTGCTCCCATTCAAAGTGATCCTTGCCCTCATGCCTCTGTATGACACATCCATTTATTATTATTCTAGGTTTGTTATTATACCATAATATCCCGCCACTTGGAATTAGGGCAAAACGAAAAAAAAAATAATGTTATGCGCAATGTGAGATGAGGTCTAATACATGTTTAAAAACTTGATAATTTAAAACTGGTTTGTATTCTTAACTTATAATCTAATTAAAGATATGATTCACGGTGATTTGCGGTTATGATTCTCTAATTCTGGAAACTCTACATCTAACCCGTTTAATAAATAGTTAAAAATATTCTAAATCCGGGTTCGACAAGCGTGATCCTGTGAATCATATATTAAAATGGCAGTAAAAAATAAGTTAGCTTATGTTTTTGCTACCTTTAGACAGTTAGGGACTTGTGTCCTTAAACGGGCCTGCTAACTCGAGCCAAAAAAATAGATATCATTTCCGAGTTTGAATCGGTCATCTTGACAAGCTCTTCCAAGTAACTATATAAAGAAGCATAGTTCTTGAAGAAATTTATAATATTAAAATTTGAGTCTTCAATGGGCTTATCACTGATCATTTTCCCTTGCGTAATATTCTCAAAATCCTTGTAAGTTTCAATATGACCAACATATATAAAACCGTAACGCATAGTGTTTTAGTAGATTACATTGAAGATTATAAAGTTCAGTTGGTGATAAACGCAACTGCTAAAATCAAGAATGATCAACCGCCTTGTCTTGTTCGAGGTGTTCGGAATTGCAAACTTTGTCCTGTCCGCTGAACCTGATGACAGCTATAAACGAAGACACTATAATAGAAAAGCTTACACACATTACAGGCCACCAGAGGTTTCGGGAGAAGAATGGCACCGATATGATGGAGAATGGAACAAGAATGATAAGAAGAAAGGACCAGTGGACAGGATACGTGTTAAAGTGCTTTTCTTCGTGATATGCGCATGCAACCTTCCAGATAAGAGAATATAGATATAGGAACCCGCAAAAGGTTACACATAAGAGTGTATATGCAATCCAATTGAGATCCCCCGGTGGAACAAATACCACAGCCCCTAAAGACGAAACCAAAATTAATGCGGAAAAGCTACCGATGGTTTTCAGAATGGTGTAATGGATGTCCTTCATCCAACTTCACAACAAAAAGATTGCAAGAATCAAGATCCCTGATGCCGCCACAACCATAGATCCCGAGACAATGATCATGGTCGTAAAGACACTGCCATGATCATTAAAAAGGGAGGGATCTTGTCGATACATGAGTCGAACAGCTCCTAATAGAAATGTGATAATACCCACCACAGCAAACAAGAACGAAAAGTACACAAAACACCTGAAAGACACAAGAAAAACGCAAGTTAGTAATCAAAGGGTATTCCATTGAAGGCAGACTGAGGGGAATGGACAAAGTATACTAAAGACGACCTTGACAATTTTATGGTCAGTAACAACTCTACCAACAAAAAAAGGTGTTTGGAAACGCGTTTAACACCAATACACTATATGTGTTGCTGTTAAACGTGTTGCCAAACGCCCCTTTAAAAACAGAAAAGGCTTGAATTAGCTTATTTAAACTGTTTAAAAGCCAAACATGTTGGACGAGTTTCTTCATTTGAATCTCCAAGCTTTTTGAAGAATAACTTCAGTTAAAGCATACAGTGTATAAGTTTGGAGTGCAGAAACATTTCCAACACCTATGCAACCTGAGAGTATGTATGTATGTAGCCAATGTAACACTTCTCACTTAACTGCCAAGGGAGACTAAACATGTAGAGCTCTCGTAACGAGAACGACGTACTTACTAACATCACCAACTGGAACTTTTTCATTTATTTTGTCAAAAGGGACATTCACATTGTACTGTAATTTCATTCTTGAGAACTTGCTGAGAAATTTAAAACTCCATTGTACTTAGCCTATTCAACATTCTTGAAAAGACTTACTTGCAACTCTACATATCTATGAATAGGCGATTCAAAAGGATTTAGGTTCTCAATAAGATAACATGTCATTTTTTCTGATCTATTACCATATAAAGTATCAATTTCTATTTTGCCTAACAAAGTATAACCACCACCCAACGAAACACAACTCAAGAGAACTTTCATATCAATCTTAAACAATGCAAACAACTCATATTTGGAGTACATACACTGATTTGTTTTCCCAACCATGTTCTTTAACATGTTTAGCTCTTCTACATGTTCATAAAAAGCAAAAGCCCTAAATGTTCGCACACACGAGAGCTGGTTTAAAGCCATTCTTTCGGTGGTAAACACCACTTTATCAGAGCAACAAAATATATGTACGTAAGCTATAAGTAAAAGACCCTTTGTATAAATTTGAATACTATGTCATAACTACTCGTAACTCAAAAACAGGTGGGGTGTTTGGCAAGGCCCGAGAATAGGTTGTGTATACCCCAAAAAAAACCCATATGTAGTACCCTTTTTCTTTTTGCGTTTTTATACTTTTTTTTATGAAGTATGCACCAAAAGAACCCAGCGATCCTCCACTTGTCCATTATTTTTGTGAGACATTCTTTGCTTCAAATTTTAAGCATAGTAAAGAAATAAAAATTATCTTCTTCAATGTTTTTAAAAAAATACAACTAGAATAATAACGCTATTCCATCAACTACTTTTATATGACTCATGATTTTTCCATGGCTAAAATGCAAGCAGCCACAAATCTTTCTATGAGTCCAAAGTACAACTCTATTCCATCAACTCCTAAGTATGCTAACTTATGTGTTGCCAACCACTAACCAGTTGCCTAAATCAGTGAGTAATACTTTAGCATTGGGGCAGAGAAACGGCTAAAAATCAATACTTTTATTGTGATCAGAGATAAGCTCCGGGTCATAAATGTAGCGGCTAGGTGTATTCTTTGGAAGTAATTGTGAAACGGATGAATAATGAGTTTATGGATTTTATTTGCTATACACGTATACCGAATCAAGACTCTGTCTTTGCTCATAAGAAGGTCATTTATCGAAACAAATGTGGATTTTTGCTTCTTGTTTGATTTATAAAGAACGTTAATACAAAGTAAGGGTTTCCGAATTTTGATGTTGAAACTTGACCGGTAGTATTCTTTTGCGACTTATCATGTACTTAAAAGGTTCTTTTGTTAGTTTATCTAGTAATTTTGTGAAATTTGGAATTTTTAAATGCATTATTGATGGTAGATTACATTTGATGAGTTTGTTTTAGGGATATAGTGTATCATTAATCAATCAATGGAACTTAATGTTTGCTAGTTTATGCTATAGAGAGTGTACATTTTACCTGAAGAGGTACATTAAAAAATGACACATAGATTAGTATATAACCGAAGAAGAGGTATTTTAATGTAAAGGATTCTATATCTATGTGTCATATGGCGAACTACAACAATGTGAAGTCTGTTAATGGTAGGGCATTTGTAATGAAGGCATAAATTAACTACTTTGACATCATGGACTTTGAATTCATATGTAACAAAATCTACCCTTCTTTATCCATGACTTTGAATTCAAATTTGACTGCATAGATTTGTTAGAATCTTTTCTGAATCTTTTTATTTCCCCAATGAGATTTTCTCAAATCAAAATCTTGACACGTTAAATTTCCCCTATTGTGTGGATTTCAAATGATGATGGAGGTTTATAAAACATTAAAATTGGCGCGTTAAATAGAAGCAAGTGTAGAGATGGGGCATCACGAATTTCCAAAAAAATCAATCCAAGCATGGTGACCTAGACATACTTCAAACTCGCGAAGATAAGGGAGGTTATTTACCTTGATTTCATCCAAGCTTGGGGTTATCCCGAGGAAGAGCTTTTCAAGTAACTTATTCTGAGATAATAACTGATTAAGAACATATGAAGATATGTGAACATGAGACAGCTCTAGTACTCGTAGGTTGGTGAGTAGGACCGAAGGATTGCAAGGAATGTGAAGTGAACGATGATTATCCACAAAGGGGAATATAAGTTCCAAACGTAACGAGTGGAGATTTTGATTTGAGAAAATCTCATCGGGGAAATAAAAAGATTCAGAAAAGTAACTAACAAATCTATGCAGTCAAATTTGAATTCAAAGTCATGGATAAAGAAGGGTAGATTTGTTAGATACGAATTCAAAGTAAGTAGTTAACTTCAATGTTTTAAAATCCGGGTCTCAAATCGACCCGATCGAGTCACCGGGTCTGGGTCAACCCGGGTTAACCCGGTTTTATAAAAAAAAATATCTTTTTAATATTTTTAATAATTAAAAAAAATTATATATACAAATCATAAAAATTCCCGTATATTAAAGATGTATATTATTTACCAACCAATATAATATGTAAAAATAAAATTTCGGCGTAAATACGTACAATTTACACATTTAAAAAAAAACTCGAAAAAACCGAAACCCGGCAGGGTCTCGAGAACCGGGGTTGACCCGGGTCGCCCCAAACTCGGCGGGTGTGAAACCCGGGTCACAATGACCCGTTTTTTCAACCGGAACCGGGTCAACCCAGGTTTCAAAACATTGGGTACTTAATTTATGGCTTGATTACAAATGTTAGATTTCACATTGTTGTAGTACGCCATACACTACAACAATCGCGCCCTACCCCAGCGATATTTTTGGTGTTTCCCCAGCGACATGTCGCTGGGGAAGCGTATCCCCAGCGACATGTCGCTGGGGTATATTCGCTGGGGTACGCTAGTTGTTAAAAGTATCCCCAGCGACTTCCCCCAGCGACACGTGGGCCCCACAGACTTTTCCTGGAAGAACAGATGCCACGGTGGCAACATTTTTCCCCAGCGACATGTCGTTGGGGAAAATCCTTATTAAATAAAAAAAATTAAGTTAAACTTAACCATTTTAGCTAATTACAAATTTTCCCCAGCGACATGTCGCTGGGGAAAATTTCCTTTCGTTTGACTTGTCAACGCGTTGCCGTTGACTAGTCAACGCTTTCCAAAGTTTCCCCAGCGACATGTCGTTGGGGAAACTCTTGATACGTTTGACTTGTCAACGCTTTGCGTTTGACTTGTTAATGAATAACCAACTTTTCCCCAGCGACATGTCGCTGGGGAAGAGTCTGCAGGTTTTTTTTTAAAATTGCCTGCACAGCAGGCGTTTTCCAGATTTTTTCCGGAATTTTTCCGGAAAAAATCTACCAAAACCTGTAACCAAAACCTGTATTTGCTCACCAAAAGACACATATAAAGTAAACTTGAAATACAAATCAACACAAACGCGGAATAAGTTCAACTTGCACCAAAATATAATATAACGTTCTAATGATCACATGGATACTAGGAATAAGTCGAGATAGTTAAGGATACTAGGGAAACAAGCGTTCTAATTTAGGATAATAGGGAAACAAGTCAAGATGAACATAAAGAAACTATGTACCATACTAACAAACACATATATGACACGACTAGCTCGCGTCATCGCCACCCTCCCGATCCTCAGCATCATCACCCGGGCGACTCCCGCTCCCGCTGGCACCAGCATCATCACCCGGGCGACTCCCACTCCCGCTGGCACCACCACTCTCATATGCGGCAAAAAGATCGCCATACCTGGGGTCGTTTCTGAACAAGCCCATCATGAAATCAACATCCCGATCCCGACGAGTCTCAGGGGGTGGTGGCGGAAAGCACGAGGGAGTACTGGTGTATCCCGGCAATACCATACCCACGCCAGGATGGTGGCCGCGAAACTTGCCTCCTCGCACCAACCTGTTGATCTCGGCAGTGGTGTGCTCACCCGTCGCCTCTAGCTCCCTCATATGATCCTGTGTGGTGACAATAACACAATATAGTAAATATATTAGTCGGGTTGCTAGATTATTAATCAATGATTCATTAACGTGTGTTTTGAAAAGAATACTTACATACAACTGGAGAGACTGCTCATCTATAAATACACCATCTGAATTCGTATGCAGACGATAGAACATGTCGATCTCTGTAGGCTCCTGTTGGGTTTCGGACGACTTTTGCTGTACATACACACGTAAGTAAGATCAATCTAATTAAATGCGGCAATATAATATGTATGTAAAATAAATAATGATAATAATAAAATAATAAAAATAAAAAACAATAATAATAATAATAAAATAAAAAAATAAAAAAAAACCCATAATAATGTAAAATCAATAATAATAATAATAATTACCATGAGATGTCGAGTGCGAGGGATCGACCGAGAACCATGTCGGGAGACAAGTGTTGCCTTGGACCGATTTTGGCTGTTTGTTGAGGATCGCTTCATGTTAGCTTCGTCAGTCCATAACTCTATCTGTTTCTCCCACACTTCAGGTGTGTGCTCGTCGGGTCTGTTCCGCCTAATTTTATCCAAATCGTATTTTCCAGTCTCGGGGTCTTTTACACAGTAATCTCGCTTCAGACTAGCCTTGCTGGTATTGTATGATTTTTGTAGCTGGTGATTAATGGTATCATAAATACTCTTCCACCGAGGGGTGTTCACGTACGGCGTGAGATCATAATTTTTCTGCAATCAAATACAACACATTGAAAACAGAGTTAGAAATATAATTTATATATTTATTTAAATTCGTTTATTTATTTATATGATATAAATAAATAAACGAATTTAAATGAATATACACAATACAACACATTGAAAACAGAGTTAGAAATATAATTTATATATTTATTTAAATTCGTTTATTTATTTATATGATATAAATAAATAAACGAATTTAAATGAATATACACAATACAACACATTGAAAACAGAGTTAGAAATATAATTTATATATTTATTTAAATTTGTTTATTTATTTATATGATATAAATAAATAAATAAATTTAAATAAATATACACAATACAACACATTGAAAACAGAGTTAGAAATATAATTTATATATTTATTTAAATTCGTTTATTTATTTATATGATATAAATAAATAAACGAATTTAAATAAATAAACACAATACAACACATTAAAAACGGAGTTAGCAATATAATTTATATATTTATTTAAATTTGTTTATTTATTTATATGATATAAATAAAAAAACAAATTTAAATAAATATATACAATTAAATAAATGAACACGATAATTAAATAAATATAAAATGATAACTTACCCCAATAGCTGCCCGGGCCGCCGCCTTGTACCCTTCGGGGACCTGGCTCCACGAAGGGTAACACAAAGGTATTTCCCTAACGACACACCCGAATAAGTTTCCCCAATGATCTGCGTAGGGGCCGACAGGTATAACAAGGTTACCTCTACCGGGTACAAAGTCGATCTCGACCGGCCAGTTTTGATTCTCGGCCACCGCATCCAGTAATTTCAGGCAGCGGGTTCAACATTATAGGTTCAATGTATTAGATAGGGTTCATCATTATAGGTTCAATGTATTAGATATGGTTCATCATTATAGGTTCAACGTATTAGATAGGGTTCATCATTATAGGTTCAATGTATTAGATATGGTTCATCATTATAGGTTCAATGTATTAGATAGGGTTCATCATTATAGGTTCAACGAATTAGATAGGGTTCACCATTAGAGGTTCAATGTATTAGATAGGGTTCAACATTAGAGGTTCAATGTATTAGATAGGGTTCAACATTATAGGTTCAATGTATTAGATAGGGTTCATCATTATAGGTTCAATGTATTAGATAGGGTTCATCATTATAGGTTCAACGTATTAGATAGGGTTCATCATTATAGGTTCAATGTATTAGATAGGGTTCATCATTATAGGTTCAATGTATTAGATAGGGTTCATCATTATAGGTTCAACGAATTAGATAGGGTTCATCATTATAGGTTCAATGTATTAGATAGGGTTCATCATTATAGGTTCAATGTATTAGATATGGTTCATCATTATAGGTTCAACGAATTAGATAGGGTTCAACATTAGAGGTTCAATGTATTAGATAGGGTTCAACATTAGAGGTTCAATGTATTAGATAGGGTTCAACATTATAGGTTCAATGTATTAGATAGGGTTCATCATTATAGGTTCAATGTATTAGATAGGGTTCATCATTATAGGTTCAACGTATTAGATAGGGTTCATTATTATAGGTTCAATGTATTAGATAGGGTTCATCATTATAGGTTCAATGTATTAGATAGGGTTCATCATTATAGGTTCAACGAATTAGATATGGTTCAACATTAGAGGTTCAATGTATTAGATAGGTTTCAACTTTAGAGGTTCAACGTATTAGATAGGGTTCAACATTAGAGGTTCAATGTATTAGATAGGGTTCATCATTATAGGTTCAATGTATTAGATAGGGTTCATCATTAGAGGTTCAACGTATTAGATAGGGTTCATCATTAGAGGTTCAATGTATTAGATAGGGTTCATCATTAGAGGTTCAATGTATTAGATAGGGTTCATCATTATAGGTTCAATGTATTAGATAGGGTTCATCATTATAGGTTCAATGTATTAGATAGGGTTCATCATTATAGGTTCAACGAATTAGATAGGGTTCAACATTAGAGGTTCAATGTATTAGATAGGGTTCATCATTAGAGGTTCAATGTATTAGATAGGGTTCAACATTAGAGGTTCAATGTATTAGATAGGGTTCAACATTATAGGTTCAATGTATTAGATAGGGTTCATCATTATAGGTTCAATGTATTAGATAGGGTTCATTATTATAGGTTCAATGTATTAGATAGGGTTCATCATTATAGGTTCAATGTATTAGATAGGGTTCATCATTATAGGTTCAATGTATTAGATAGGGTTCAATGTATTGGAGGGAAAACATTGGAGGGAAAACATTGGAGGGAAAACATTGGAGGGAAAATGTTAACAATTTCCCTCACTTTTTTAGCATAAAAAGAGAACCACACACACTCCTTATCATCACAACCACCAGCAGATTACACACACTTATCATCATAAACAAATTGTTATTATGTACATGTTGAAGCATGAAGCTTTTCCGTGTAGGTGTGGACATGGAGATGTAGTTCTTCGAGAATCGTGGACAACTAAAAACTTTGGTAGACTGTACTATGCTTGTCCACGTTCACGGGTTCAACCTCCAGTTTCATATGGATGCAAATTTTTTTTATGGAAAGACGAACGCGTCCAACTACTAATCAAATCTCTTGGAGGTTCAATGAGCTTTTCTCCTCCAAGCTCTTCTTCAAGACCTTCAACGAGCTTTTCTCCTCCAAGCTCTTCTACCAGACCTTCAACGATTCCAATTTCTTCTCCAAGCTCTTCAGCGTGTGCAAACTGTGTGCGCTTGAATGGAATGATAATGGTACTTGAGCGTACGATAGAGTTGTACCGCAACTCCGATAGGCACACATTGGATTCAGCTGCACTACTTCACGACCTTTACGATGACATGGGGAACATTCGTTTGAACTAGTTTATGATGTATCTGTTTTCGTGTTTATGAGTCTATTATCGGTTTAATATCCATGTTTAATTAAGCGCGTGTTTAAGTGTCAGTGTAGAATAAAGTTAGGTTTAGGCGTGTCTGTTTGTAAGCCTCAATGAATGTTAACAATTTTTAATTAATATTAACAATGAATGTTAACAATTATCAGTGAATGTTAACTTTTGGCGGGCAAAATTTTGGCCGGAAAACATTGACGGGAAAACATTAGCGGGAAAATTAACCATTTGTCTCACTTTTTTTATCATAAAAAGAGATATACTATTTTAAATTTTAATAACTATATTTTTTAATATATATATTATATTTACTAAAATATTATATAAACATTACACATTTTCTGAAAATTGGTGGTCAAATAGAAGTCAACGTTGGGAAAGTTTTGTTCCTTTTTTGTAAAATAGGCGCGTTAACTTAATATCTTTTGGAGGGAATCCTAAAAGTTTCCCCAGCGACATGTCGCTGGGGAAAAGTTTTGGCATAAATTAAACAACGCATTAACGCTAATCACTTGGATTAGACGTGGGAGAAAGTTTCCCCAGCGACATGTCGCTGGGGAAAAGTTGGCGGGTTAATCTCCCGCTTGCATTAATTGTGAAGTAGTTTGGTCAAAATTCAGTCAACTTTTCCCCAGCGACATGTCGCTGGGGAAAATTTTCTTTACTTTTTGGTCAAAATTTTTTCGAGAAAGTTTGCCACGTCAGAAAGTTTTTGTCGTTTAGCGACTTTTCCCCAGCGACATCATGTCGCTGGGGAAAACCCCGATGGGGAAAGGCTGGATTGTTGTAGTGATATGACACATAGATACAGAATCCTTTACATTAAAATACCTCTTGGGTAAAATGTACACAACATTGATTAATGATACAGAAACAAACTCATCAAATCTAATCTACCATCAATAATGCATTTAAAAATTCCAAATTTCACAAAATTACAGGATAAACTAACAAATCTACTGAAACAAACTCATAAAATCTAATCTAGCATAAATAATCAAACCTTATAACAAAAAAAAAACAAAATAACAAAAGAACTTACTGTGGATTGCTGTGTTCTGGTTTATAGTTGTGAATTTGCTGCACAACACATCTAACTCTTCTGGAATCCATGGAGGCGCGTATGATAGATAGATAGGGTTTCCAACCCTCCTAGCAACCGAGAGCTGTTTTTTGACATTTAATGACCAGTACGTTTTTTTGGCAGTTTTTTTTATGCCAAAGTGGTTTATTTCCACCTTTAAATATCTTTTTTTTTTCGAATAGAAATGGCTTATTCGTTTCGGTTTCAGTTTACACATATATATACTCTGTTCGGTTTTTGGTTGAAAATTTTTCTGAATTCGGTTTTAAATGTACATACATTTTTGAAGTCAAAAAACCATAATTTCATTTGATCATGTTTAGTGCTGCTGCAGTTAACTGTAATGCTTCTGGTGGTGATGATGAAGTCAGCAGCAGCAGCAGCAGCAGGAGGGGTTCGGGTACTACGGCACGAGGAGGGAGGCTGTTGAAAGTTAGAGAAGATAAACGCAAACGAGAATTCGACCGTCTTAACAATTATCCTTCCTCGGCCATGTGTGTTGTAGTTTCATTTCATTAATTTATATAGGTGTTGGAAAATGCTGCTAAAAATGATATGGAACTGCGTAATGTCTTGGGTGATACCATTGGCAACCCCGACTAGATGAGACTTAAGGTATTCGTTTGTTTCTTTGTTTTACACGCGGGTGGGTAGTTAGTACTAGTAGTAGGTTACTGTATTACATAAGGCCTTGCGTCCCTAACTAAACGATTGTGGCTTGCTTAGGACGTATGAGATAGTTAAAACTTTCCGTTCTAAAAACAATTATACTCGCCAAACTCCACTTGATACGTTTGCAGCATTGAATCAATCATTTAACATATTCAGGTTTATGGTTTTGTGATTTTTGGTTTTCGGGTAGGATTAACCGGGAAAAACAAACAAATCGAGTGACTCGAATAACTAAATCACTGGAGCATGTGAATAAGTCAAGGAAAACAAAAGAAACTGAAATATTGTACTAGAACAAAACGAATGCCCAACCAACCGAACGCCATGTCTTTAAATTCTGTTCACTCAGTCGGTTATGAACCGAACCAATCGAGTATTTTCGGGTTCGGTTTTCTATAGCGTATCTTCCAAAAAGTCAGTGGGCGGGTCGTTTTTTGTCGGTTAACGCCTGTTTTGACCCGATGCTCAAACACCAAAGTTGAAAGCAAAGTCAACTTATGTTATTGTTAAAATCACATACTAACCCAAACATCCTTCTCCTGCATATATAACTCCTTGCTTCTTACGAGTCTTTCAACGCGTTAACTTTACAAAAATCTCCTCCTCGTCCTGCTTTCTATGTCTAACTTACATTTAACAAGCTTTAAGTCTGATTATATCGAGGTAGGTGGTGTTTAGACAGATGACATACACATGGATTTTTAGACACTTCCAATTCTTCTATTTCTTTGCCTTCGTATACTGCGGGCTGGTGTATAGTAATATGTATGTATTCCATAAACATTAGGAGGAACTTCCTCTGTCTGTAATACGTAATTCTTAATGATTTTGTTTGCAACATGCATAGGTTGAAGATAGGATACGCAAGAAAGGGAGAGACTTTCACAAGGCTAAGACTGGATATGTTGTTGCTTTTAAGGTCACCTTTAGAGAGTAAGCTCGCTTCCTTTCTATTTATTATACTTCCGTGGTGGTTTTTGATACCTGACCAGGGTCGTCTTGTGATTTTCAGCTTCAGTCCTGTTGGTTCCAATATATGGTTCAAGCTATATGGACCACCTTCTGATCGGGATGTTGACCTCATTGGTTCTGTATGGACATTTCTTCTTCATTTCCCCACTCCAAATTCCGGAATATGCTTATGCTGTATTGGTTCTAAACTTCTAATATATGGCTTATCTATGTGACAGGTTATTCAGTCATGGTATGTCATGGGACGTTTGGGTGCCTATAATTCATCTAACTTGCAGGTAACAACTGTCCTCTTTTGTCTCATCAACCTTCCACTTGTTTGTGAAGAGCATTTTGATGCATAACTACATCATTAATTTTGCATCATTTTACAAGGTCATAGATCGCCGGAATCACATTGGTTGTCGGTTTCTCATTGTTTAATCCATTTAAAATGCGGAGAGTTTTAGAGTGCTATATTAGAAATCAAACATGGCCACTGTAATCGAACAATAAAATGTCCAACATAATATTCACTTTCTGAGTACTGACAGTGATCTTTCATACTGCAGTTGGCAAATACATCAATGGAATACAATCCTCTCTATGATGCGGATAAGGGCTTCAGTGTGATGTCGTCATCATTCCATGATATCAGTGATGTTGAGTTTCAAGATAACTGGGGGCGAGTTTGGTATAAAACTTGACATCACTTAATCTTATCGCTGCGGGAACTATTTTAGGAAACAGATCATAACGGTAGACATAGGTACTTCTGATTACTTTTCTCTTGATGTGCTGCTTAACTGCCTCACTGTATTGAGTTCAGAGTAAGCAGCTTTCTTCTACTATATGTTTTAATCATAACGTTATAGGTTGCAATTTCTCAATGGGCCGATTTGGGTAAACTTTAGAAAAAAAATGAAGAAAAGGTTTATGTAAAAGGCGAACTGGTCAAATACGACCTCTGTTGCTATTATCTCAAGATATGGATTGTTATTCTTTCTATAAACCTGAGAAAGAACACGAAAAAGTGAATGTGGGTTGACCTTACCGCCTATAGAAGTACATAATCGCTTCTATGTGGAGGACCCACTACTCCTTGATGCAGTTTTTTCTACTTGCCATCCCATGTACACAAAGACAAGTGCTGAAATACGGCTCAGAGTCGCTAAATCTTGAAGGGGTGATGGAAAATTGTGAAATTAAAAATCCTCTTGATGGAAGATGGGTAGCACTAACAAGTTCTTCTCTAAGTTTGCTTGATACAGCGACTCCTGATCAATTCTATGCGTTCAAACATAGCTGGTGCTCACTATAGAATACACCGTCCAATTGTATTGTTTCGTTATGGTTTGTTTACTTGTTCCCTAGTGTGTTAACAGATTGATTCTACTTTGTTTCTGTACAAGACCTACTTCATTAATGGATGTTTTATCCGTTTTGATACAACTAATGTCTTTGTATATATGTTGAAATTGCCACATAGTTGTTCGCAACCTTACAGAACTGAGATATATATCTATATATCCGTCAGGGTCCAAATCATTGCAGAAGCGCACACAAAGTAATAAAGGTCAAGACTAGGAATTGGACATAAAACAAGCACAACATACAAATTTACAGACCATCCAACTGATAACCATCACTTGCCTACATTGCCGTTGATTTGGCTTAAAGGTTGCCCTGTTTTGGAGAGACGAAGGGTGTTTAGTGCTACATAAATGGAAAAGTGCTTTTTCGGCAACATTTTTTGCTTTTTTTTTAAGTTTCTCCGGTAAATTTTATTGGGCAACATTTAGTTTTCATAGTTTCTGGCACTCGTTTGACAAAACACTTCAGTAAGAGATAACATTGGAGACGAACAAGAGAGATGTTATATCAGAAGCCTTAGATAAAGGTGTCCGCTCTGTGATGAGAAATACATCTCATCGGAAAATTAAACTAGAAAGAGTCCATGAGTTAATGAGGAACAGAACATACCACAATAGATGGACAGAGAATATATATAGGACATGCTTGATGCTTATAAGGCTCATATTTTCTGAACGCGTATTTTCTTATAAGTTAAGTAACATAAATGTCGTTTTTTTACAAGTTCAGTGATGTTTACATATATTACTTTGCAAATTTTACTACGTAACTTCTTTGTGTATTAACCCTAAGTAAGCCATGCAATACCTTGAAACATATATGAACCAAAACACAACAGATATTCCATATTTCCATATACATATAATGGCATCTAGAGTTACCAGTTTTGTGTGTGTCTTATTCTTTCTCAGTCTCTCTGATCCGGCCGTTGGTAAACATCTGAAAGCCGTTTCTCACTTTTGATTCTTTCCCGGTAGACCTAGATGGCCCGTGGGAAAGACCCACCTCACCTATGCCTTCGACTTGAATTTTAAAAATGCATTCGTTCCACCTGTTGTTAGTGCCTTTGACAAATGGGCTTATGGTTCTGGCTACTTCACATTTTCGAGAGTTGCTGATATTTGGAGTTCGGATTTAATGATCAGTTTCCAAAAATTGAGCCATGGTGACGCAGGAGACTTTGATGGGCCTTGTTGGACATATTAATATCTTGGACGCCAAACAATAAAAGTCTACATATGCAATCTATTTGGACCAGGCCATCAAGCCCATTAGGGTACATATGACTGTTAATAAACAGTTATGTAGAAACACGTCTGTTACTTTTTTATAACCGGTGCTTAGCCACCGTTTCAGATTGTATAAATAGATAGGATCTCCTGTAAACGAATTAACCCTCATCATTTTCAGTATCATGATATATACATATAAATCCTGTGTTTATCAGGATGGGTTCACCCAAATTCTTGTTCTTCCCTTATTAATTCCTGTCCTTTATATTTGATCGTTCATGTTGTTTGGTCGTTATTCGATCCTGGAAAGATATGATCAATACCTGTCCAAAAGGCCTAATGGTACATTAGCCCTAGCGCATGCTTTTCCGCCAACAGATGGAAGGTTACATTTTGATGCGGGTGAGACCTGGTCTCTTGGACAGGGACCTGTTCCTAATTGTTATGACTTTAAGAGTGTGGCACTTCATGAAATTGGACATCTGCTTGGTCTGCATCATAGCCAGTATCGCGACGCTGTCATGTGGGCATCTCTCGCTCCTGGAACGGTGAGAGATAAACTGACCTCGGATGAGATCCAAGGAATCAAAGTTCTTTATCGACTTAACTAATTACGTATATGTTATATGTAACCAAGATGATTACAAAGCCACTCGTAAGATGAATATGAAATTCTAAATTCGATGTATTTAGTTATTATATTGTTATACTCATGTATAAGTGAGCCGTGTAATAGGCGACCATTTCACGCGGTTCAGGGGGCACTTGAGTCAGCTGCCGACACCCAACAGCATCTTGACCCCTATCCAATTTCTGGGCCAATTCCCCCTTCGTACTGCCAAAAAGTCGGTTCAGTTCGGTTTAAGACAAAAATCAAATTCGAACTAAATAATTTGGTTTTGTCGACTTATAAACCAAACTATTGATTTTAAATTTAGGCGGTTATCTGTGTTTGGTTTTTTTAGGTTTCTAGTTTGGTTTCAATCATTTTCTCACCTTAATAAGTTTTATAGATAAATTAATACGGTAAATTATATTGTAAATGATCTAATTTGTTTAACTTGTATTATAAATTTTAGCTAATTGGCTGCATAAAATTGTAACTAATATATACTTTTATAAGTCATAAACTGGTGGTTTATTTCGAGTACGACTTTGCGCGGGGGGCCGTTTCGGCCTATTAGATCATTATAACTAGAGTTCATACGAAAATGTTAAGAACAAAACAATACTCGTGCGGTATAACGTATGTTTACTTAGATATATTGTTTTAGCCAAAAGTTCTTCGCATAAATCATACAGTACAAAAAGTCCGTTTTAAACTGATCCACTTGGGCGGCACGACGCATCCCGTCACTTGCATCCGGTTGTCATTTTCGTAAAGTCGGATGTCATTTTTGTAAAGCCTTTCTCATACCAGATGCAACTCTTAGGCGATAACAACTATTTGTAAACTAGTCCTTTTACCAAATGGACATGATTAGGTATCAAACTATGTTTCTTGACCTCACATTGGAGATTTGGAAGACTAAAATAGTGGAGAGTAAAAACAACATGTAAACAGCGTTGGCTCAAGGGTAAGTCAAGTAAATCTAAGGCTATAAGCGCTAAAATTTTAAAGCCCTGGTGATGTATATTTTTGTCGTCGTTTATAAGGAGCTAATTAGCCGATAAATATTGAATAATTAAAAATCTGGCTTTTTCAACTTTTTATTTAAAGCTTACGAGTTGTAAAAATATAAATATAAACCTAAACGGCGCTTTACTTGTTTATTTTGGGTATCCAAAATTTCAGATAAAATTTTTATATACGTGAATAAACAAAATTTTGGGACAAGTAGCATCCACGTGACACAAATTTTTTCGATTCGTGTGTCCGAAATTTCGGATTAAAGTTTATATATATGAATATCCAAAATTCCAAATTAAATACATAATATACCATGACATATATAATTTTCAGACCATGTTCATTGTGAAAGATTGATATTTTTTACTTATTCACGGCTCGTTTCAACTAACCCACTTTCACTTTGAGTCGCGGAAATGAGCACACCGATGATATGAATGTATGTTGTAAAAATGAGGGCTTGTGGTTTGGATAAGAATGAGGCATACAGCCGTATAGTATCACATGACTGAGTCTCAACAAATCGAAACGATGATCATTGGTTAATTAGTGGCGAATATTAAATTAGGGCATTTACATTTATATCCTTCCGAAAATTGAATATTACGTTAATATCCTTCTCAAACATTTTTTATTACATTAATATCCTTCGCTACTTTTTGTTACTACATAAAGATATTTACCAAATTAATTTTTTATGTATATCTAAATATCAACATGTTATTTCATCACTCGATGTTAAAAAGTATATAAGAAAAAATAAATATATATTATATTTTAATCCAAACTTTTGTAATTACATTTGCGTGTTCTTGTATTACTCGAAACCAATATGTATACGTAGAAAATATAATTATAACCGATCTAAATGATAAAATAAGAGTTAATAATGGTTTCAAAAATTAAGATCAATATAATTATGATTCAATTGATTTTTGTAATGCATGTGGGAATTTAATTGTTTGAGAAAGATATTAATGTAAATACAATGATTTGAGGAGGACATTGGTGTAATTACAAAAGTGACAAGGATATTTATGTAAATACAAAGGATATTAATGTAATATTCAATTTTAATGTAAATCTCCCTAAATTGGAAACCAAACACTTACATATATTGTTTAACCAAACCTTTACATCTGCTTGTTCTTTTTCAAGTGTTTGTTAGGATATATTTAAAGATACTCAAATTCATAATATTCTAGGGTTTAAATCAAAGGCATAGTTTATACTATTAGTTTTTTACTCTTTCTGTCATAAATTTAAAGTCGCTCTTCATTTTTTAAAGACTCGTCTAGCGTCGGGAATAGTTCAATGGAGTTTTTTTAAGAAGTACCAAACATATGCAATAAATAAAAGATCGTAAGAATGTTCCGTTAATACATGAAATCAATTATCAAAAAAAATACTTGACTTATTCGATAAACAAAAAATACACCAATTACCACCGTAGCAGCACCACATTAATCAACCTTAGATCTTCTTTAATCTTGTTTGTTTCTTTCTTTCTCGTTAAAGATGATGAGAAATCGAGCGATCATCAATCTTGTAAAAAGGTTACCCATTGGTTCACAATTACCACAACCACATCCTCCGCATCCAATCCTCCTTCAAAACACCACCCGCAAGATTACTAATAATCGTATACCACGGTCGTCAACCACACGACCTCCACCTCCGGCGAGACACACGCTTAAAATCTAGGGATTGTCGACAGGGCATCGGTTCGTGACATCGTGTGATGATTTAATTAGGGGTTGCACAAAGAAGTACTTGTCTAGTTACTATAACGAAACTTATTCTTTTGCACAAAGGCTGGCCTTATCCAAAATTGTTAGTGTCGAAGACCTGGAGTAGTATGCCGAAGCAGTTTCGGGTTAGTTTAATTTGGATCTTTTTGTTACTACTACTTCTTATTATATCATCAAAGTTTGTTACTTTTATGCATAGATGGTTTAATTTGGATCTTGCATTGCATGTGTTGTTTGATAAAAAGAATGGACTTTATTACTGTAATAAATATCATTATTTGTTTTAATTTAATTAAAGAAGATGTAGTAGTAATTTTTAGTAAGTCACTGTCAATCAATATAGGAGTATATGATAGATCTACTTTACTTGTATCGTACAACCTTATACAAACATGTAAAGAGCGGTGACTTAAGGGTAAGTCAAGTAAATCTAAAGCTTTAAGCGATAAAATTTTAAGGCCTGAGTGATGTATTTTTCTGTGGTCATTTATAGGGAGCTAATTAGCCGGTAAATATTAAATAATTAAAAAACTAGCTTTTTTCAACTTTTCATTTAAAACTTACGAATTGTAAAAATATAAACCTAAATATATTAGGTATATAAATACAAACATAAATGCCGCTTTATTTCTTTATTTTGAATATCCAAACTTTCGAATAAAAGTTTTATATACCCAAATAGACAAAATTTTGGGACAAGTAGCTTCCACGTGACACAAAATTTTTTCGATTTGTGTATCCGAAATTTCGGAGAAAAGTTTTATATATGTAAATTTCAAAATTTTTGGATTAAATACATAATTTACTATGACATATAATTTTGAGACCATGTTCATTATGAAAAATAGAGGTTTTTTACTTATTCACCGCTTGTTTCAACTAACTCACTTTCACTCCGGAAATGAGCATACTGATGATATGAATGTATGTAGTAAAAATGAGGGCTCGCGGTTTGGATAAGAATGAGGCATACATCCGTAAAGTATCACATGACTGAGTCTCAACAAATCGAAACGATGATCATTGGTTAATTAGTGGCGAATATTAAATTAAAAACCAAACACTTACATATATTGTTTAACCAAACCCTTACATCTGCTTGCTCTTTTTCAAATGTTTGCTGGGATATATTTAAAGATACTCAAAAATTCACAATGTTCTAGGGTTTAAATCAAAGGCATAGTTTATACTATTAGTTTTTTACTCTTTCTGTCATAAATTTAAAGTCCCTATTCACTTTTTAAATACCCGTCTAACGTCGGGAATAGTTCAATGGAGTTTTTTTGTAAGAAGTACCAAACATATGCAATAAATAAAATATTTTAAGAATATTTCGTTAATACATGAAATCAATTATCAAAAAAATACTTTACTTATTCGATAAACAAAAAATACACTAATTACCACCGTAGAAGCACCACATTAATCAACCTTCGGTCTTCTTTTATCCTTTTTGTTTCTTTCTTTCTCGTTAAAGATGATGAGAAATCGAGCGATCATCAATCTTGTAAAAAGGTTACCCATTGGTTCACAATTACCACAACCACATCCTCTGCATCCAATCCTCCTTCAAAACACCACCCGTAAGATTACTAATAATCGTATACCACGGTCGTCAACCACACCACCTCCAGCTCCGGCGAGACACGCACTTAAAATCTGGGATTGTTGACAGGGCATCGGTTCGTGACATTGTGTGATGCTTTAATTAGGGATGGCGCAAAGAATTACTTGTCTAGTTACTATAACGAAACTTTTGCTTTTGCGCAAAGGCTGGCCTTATCCGAAATTGTTAGTGTCGAAGACCTGAAGCAGTATGCCGAAGCAGTTTCGGGTTAGTTTAATTTGGATCTTTTTGTTACTACTACTTTTTATTATATCATCAAATTTTGTTACTTTTGTGCATAGATGGTTTAATTTGGATCTTGCATTGCATGTGTTGTTTGATAAAAAGGATGGGTTTTTATTATTGTAATAAATATCATTATTTGTTTAAATTTAAATAAAGAAGATGTATTAGTCATTTTAATAAATCACTGTGAATCAATATAGGAGTATATGATACATTTACTTTACTTGTACCATACAACCTTATCAAGGATTACAAACATGTAAACAACGGTCACCTAAGGGTAAGTCAAGTAAATCTAAAGCTTTAGGCGCTAAAATTTTAAGGCCTGAGTGATGTATTTTTCTGTCGTCATTTATAGGGAGCTAATTAGCCGATAAATATTAAATAATTAAAAATCTGACTTTTTCCAACTTTTTATTTAAAGCTTACGAATTGTAAAAATACAAACCTACATATATTAGGTATATAAATACAAACATAAATGGCGCTTTACTTCTTTATATCGGATATCAAAAAGTTCGGATAAATGTTTTATATACCCGAATAAGATAAATTTTTGGGACAAGTAGCATCCACGTACACAAAAAATTTTCGATTCGTGTATCCGAAATTTCGGATAAACGTTTTATATATGTAAATTTCCAAAATTTCGGATTAAATACATAATTTACTATGACATATAATTTTGAGACCATGTTCATTCTGAAATATAGAGGTTTTTTACTTATTCACGGCTTGTTTCAACTAACTCACTTTCACTCCGAGTCGCGAAAATGAGCATACTAATGATATGAATGTATTTAGTAAAAATGAAGGCTCGCGATTTCGATAAGAATGAGGCATACGACCGTAAAGTATCACATGACTAAGTCTCAACAAATCGAAACGATGATCATTGGTTAATTAGTGGCGAATATTAAATCGAAACGATGGTCATTGTTTAACCAAAACATTACATCTACTTGTTCTTTTTCAAGTGTTTGCTAGGATATATTTAAAGATACTCAAATTCACAATTTTCTAGGGTTTAAATCAAAGGCATAGTTTATACTATTAGTTTTTTACTCTTTCTGTCGTAAAATTAAAGTCCCTCTTCATTTTTTAAACACCCGTCTAACGTCGTGAATAGTTCAATGGAGTTTTTTTGTAAGAAGTACCAAACATATGCAATAAATAAAAGATCGTAAGAAGGTTTCGTTAATACATGAAATCAATTATCAAAAAAATACCTGACTTATTCGAAAAACAAAAAATACACCAATTACCACCGTAGCAACACCACATTAATCAACCTTCGATCTTATTTAATCTTGTTTGTTTCTTTCTTTCTCGTTAAAGATGATGAGAAATCGAGCGATCATCAATCTTGTAAAAAGGTTACCCATTGGTTCACAATTAACACAACCACATCCTCCGCATCCAATCCTCCTTAATAAGTGTGTAAACACTTATTCTTTTACCACTTAAAACAAGGAAAAACCAAACCAAAATGTGTATTTAATATCTTAAAAGTCAGAATTATGCGTGGTTTTGTGTTTTTGTGTGAAATAGGTACAAAAGATCATAAATGAAGAAAACACGGGATCTCACGGACATTTATCGAAGAAAAAGTTAAAGATAAAGTCAAAGGACCAAAATTGCCAAAAGAATGAAGTTTGGAGGGCTAAGGATGAAGATTTAATGAAGTCTTAACAACGAGGACTATTTTTTCTATTCTCTAAGTCATCAACTAATAAACCACATGGAAGAGCACAAAATTACGAAGCCAACGGTCCCGACCTCGCATCGTAACTCCTCACGGTTTGTTTTCTACGAATTTTTTAAGTTTATTAAGTTTTTAAATTAAATAAATAGTTTTTAATAATTTAATAATATAACTAAAATAACTAAAATAAAATTATATATTTATTAAAAATTAATAATAATAAAAATAAAATAATTTTTTATAAAAATAAAAATAATTTCTGTATTATTATTATTATGAAAATATTTTATTTATTAATCACACAAAATTGGAAGGGAGCCGCGAAACAAGCTGCGCTCTCACCCCTTTTTGAATACAGAAACTAAGTCTAGAAAATAGAAAAGAGCCACTCCTAGCATCATTAGAATGACAAACAAATAAGTGCTTAAGACGCGAAAGAGTAACGAAGGCTTCCTCGTCAAGCTCCCAAAAGTAGAGAAGACAAAAGGGATGAACGAATAACCGTGCTCTACACAAATAGAAGAATACTTCCTTCTTTTCTTCTGATCAGCAGTCCGCAAAGCAATCCTGGGGACCCACGAATCCAAACCCGCACCAGCAAACGGTGAGACACCCGTGACATCCAAGCAAGCATCTTTACCTTGGGACCAATTATGCAACAATAAATCCGTTGGACGAAGGTCTCGACCATCAGCTGAAAGAAATCCCATAGGAGCCTCTTTCTACACAGAAACACCAACTGTAGAACAGATATCAACCAACATGTCACACACCAGATTATGCTGAAACTTCACACCTAACTTCACACCTACCTTACTAGAGCAGTGAACAGCATGGTTACCCCACTGGTCCAACCGATGCACATGACAACTCGGACAAGAAGATCCATCAATAAACAAAGGAACCGCCAAATGATAACACAAGACAGCTCTAAACTGACGTGGGTTCATCCGCTGCCCCAACCCATCAATAGGAATAGTAAAGAGGTAATCCTGTGCATGAGGAGCACGCACACAACTAAGAAGAGCCTCCTGGCGTCTACTCAAACTATATCGAGACGAAAGAAGTCCATCAATGATACCAAATATTAGTAAAGATTATTATTACTATTATTATAATTATTATTTTTTTATTTTTTATTTTTTATAAAAACCATCACTTTATTAGAAACAAAAAGGGATTTACAACAAATTGGATGGGAGTCGAGATACTATCTGCGCTCCCACCCCCTTAGCAATGGTAAAACCTATTCTATGGAAAATATGTACAACAGCGCGCGCTCAATTATTATTATTATTATTATTATTATTATTATTATTATTATTATTATTATTATTATTATTATTATTAATAAACAAGTTCAAAAATAAAATCAGGCTAACTAGCTACTTTTGAGACTATATTGTGGCTTATCTAATAAGCTACAAACAAAACCATCAACTAAGCAATGAGACTTGATACTATAGGCTACCTAGATCAACAGGTTTCAAGACCTAACTCTTAAACATGAACAAGTTATGATTCAGGGAAGTTGACTGTTTAAGCTCAATTTATCCATGGTCAGGTATACCTTTGATATCCATGGTCAGGTATACCTTTAAGCTTGGCAACCCACAAAGTGAGACCAGGATCTTTGTTGACGGATGCCTGCTCTTTGACCACATCACAAAATTCTACACCAGCACCATCTATCAAAACCGTGTATACCACCCGGATCAAACACTTGTCCAACTTTCACAAAGAACTAACCAATTGTGCTAGCCCGATACACATATCCTTGACTAAATGAGTAACGGCCCAAACAACTTAAACACCCATGTAACCCAAACAATAACGCATCATTGACTTTTAATAACCCCAATTCATATCTCTTGCCAATTATTAACACCTACTCGCTTTTGTCCTTCCCTGTTGTTTCTGCCATTCCTAACCAACCGTTCCAACACCCTACTCAAACCTCCTAAATTACTAACACATTTTCCACCTGGATCAGAAACATCAAACAACACTTCAACATACATGTTTTTCTTGACCTCAATTCCATCTTTTGAAACTGATCCCTGTCCCAACACCTTTGGAACAATCCAGACTCACCACACATATGTTTCTGTCAAGCAATTCAACCCACTTCCTTGCATTGATTCCTATACCATCATCTACCTTACTCACATCTACATTACTCACACCTACCTGATCGACCAAACTACTCAATAGTTCTTTTCCCATTTCGTGATCAAACAACTTCAGTACAACAGTCTCAATCCCGACCTTATCACGCCACTTAACTTTCATGCCTCACCATCTTTAGACAATTCCCTCATGTCACCTACTCCACCATCATCCGTACATGTAATCGGATCATCCACATTATTAACAACAGAAGCCGAAGATGACAAAACCAACATATCATCCGATTTCAACTGGGGACAACACCTGGACCCCTAGACTAATATCCAGTATGGATTTAAATAAATTGTGTTGTAGATTGATTAATCAAAATAAAAATTTATGTTTCAGGGGTAATGCAGATGTTCTGGCAATTGGGGGCTGTGTTATTGCTGCAGCTGCTGGTGTGTTTATAATATTGGTGTTCCTTTCTGAGAACACCGGGGTCAGATTTATCGAGACTAATATCCAGTATATACAAGTGAGTGTAATTACTTAATATAATTATACAATATCAAGTTATGGTAAAGATTATTAATATAATTCAAGTTATATTATTAATTAATAATTATTTGTAAACCATATGTTATAATATTAATTAATAATTATCATGTTAACCTAAAGTATTTATTTATTAATAAACTTTACTATATTATGACATATAATTAATCATGACTTATAAATATAATTATTAAGCCTTAGCTTATACCACATGCTTATTGAACAAGCTTATTACTAATTATATAAACATGCTATTAATGGAAACATACTAATTATGGAAACATGCTATTTTTGGAAACTTACTAATTATGTAAACTCTTTGTTTTTGGAAACTTACTATTTATGGGAACTTTCTATTTTTGAAAATTTGCTATATATAGAAACCTACTATTTTTAGAAAGTTACTCATTATGAAATATCAACTATACTAACACATGAAACGTGAAATACATTAATCTAGAACACATGAAAACACTAAGAAATACATGATAACACATGAAGCAGTAAAAACAAGTTAATAACATGTAAAACAAGTCAAGAACATGTAAAACAAGTCAAGAATATGTAAAACAAGTTAAGAACAAGTAGAACAAGTCAAGAACAAGTAACCTAATAATAAATCAGTTAAACATGAACACGCAACTCATTCACGTCCTTTATTATGTAGCACTCGTGAAGTCAGAGTAGATTTCCTTCCACCTTTCATCTTCTTCGTTACTGGACATAAGGTACAGATATTCCGTCCTTCAGTAAGTACATTCCTTTTCTATGTATGATTAGGATTCCCCGTTTGTTGCCATCTGTTTTGCCCAATAGTGTACATGTCATTAAACTTTTCAGTAGTTCACATGCTATGATTTTAAATTTCCTAAGCTATATACACGCATAACATGTTTCACCTAGTTATGGAGGTACCATAACCATAACACTTGAGGTACCGGTGTTATGACTCTTCCCCGATGAGAGTGATTGCTTGCAGCATCCCTTCACGTTTTGACCAGTATTATTATTATCATGTGGGGCGAATGGGTGCATCCTAGTACGTATTTATCAGATTTACACGATGACTGTGGTGTGTGCTCTACATCCGTCACATGGAGCTGATCCCTCCACTCAGACTAATATAATTAGAGGCAACCCCTCTAATTGCATGACGAGGTCACCCCTCTATGTAATAATGCACGTTGATACCGTACATGACCTATATGGGCTTTTGACATTAAAAACATGTTTTCATGATAAAACATAAGGCTTTTCAGATATAAACCAGTTATAAAACATGATTTCAGGTTTTCCAGGGCTTACATTATCCCGCTGCATTTTCATACTTTACTTATGTTTCAGTTATTCATATCATGTCATATATCCGTTCACTGAGCGTATTGCTCAGCCGTATTTTCATTTCATGTTCCCATATGACAGGTACAAAAGGACAGACTTAGGCAATCAAGAGTACGTGCATAGGATGGAGGATTCCATTGACTTCATTTCCTTATTGCATTTATATACTTCTACTTTGCTTGGACATTGTTTAGTCCTTTCTCTATATTCTTTACTTATACGTGTGTAAGCTTATGTTTTGGGACCGATGTTTGATTTCGGTTTCCTTTATGGTCAGTTATGTTTTAAGACATTTACATTGCATGCTTTGATGACACGCCATAATTATCATGTAACGATCCACTTGTCAAAGTGGGGTGTTATAATTATGGTATCAGAGCCCAAGGTTTCAACCTCTAGGCTCTAAAACTTGTCAAAGTGGGGTGTTACAATTATTGGGTGTTATAATTTATATAAATTTTATAATAAATTATATACATTTTATAAAATATTTATAAATTTTTTATTTAAATTTTATTTTTCATGTTTATACTTAAAAACTGAATAATTATTTTTTAATAAATTTTCTCAAAATTTTTAAATTTTCTATTCAAATGAGTAAAATTTGAAGTTTTCATATACAAACTTAATAAAAATATGATTTTAAACGAGTAAAATCCAATAAATATTTTTTAATAATTCTTTTGATATTTATAAATATTCTATTTAAACGATTAATTATCAAATTTTTATTTTTTTATAAATTTCATAATTCTTTTTTGTAAATTTTATATATTTTTTTAAATAAATTTTATTTTTAGGAGTAAAAACTGAATAAACAATTTTTATATAAAGTTTTTAAAATATTATAAATTTTCTATTTAAAAGAGTAAAAACCCGAGAAAAAACCACTAGACTAAACTTTATAAATAATAATTGTCAAGCAAATTTATTTTTTTTAAAGAAAGTGAAACAAAATACAATAAGTCGTTTTTGAGTTTTAGGGGCTGTTTGTTTTTGAAAAAAAAGTCTTAATGCCTTTGAAAGTTGATTCGGTCAGAGGTATTTAAAGATCAGATTGTTTATTCTTTTTGCAGATTTAGAGGTACAATTCGCTGAAATACTTCTTGTTCGGTCAAATATTCTTAAATCTCTTTTTACATATGAAATTCATATTCTTTTTCTTTTTTTCTCGCTATGTAGATGTGTTGTCCCTTTCATTTGTTAAATCGTTTCTTATCTCACTGGATTTACAGTTTCTAGCGTGTATTGTCTCTTTCTTATGGCTAGTTCATATATGGATATTTGTTTTTTGTTCATAGGCTCGTGATTTCTTTTTATTATGTAAAATTCATGGTTAGACTATTACGTATACGTATACCCATACCCGTCCAGTCCACCCATTTAGCCACCCCTAGTGTATGCGCTCAAAAAACCATATGTAGTTCTCGTTCTTCCCTAAAATCTTCGAAACATATATGCCCGTCTTCTAAGAACATAAACACATGCCTTGTTACAATAGTGATCCATATGCATACACTAAACAATAATAAAAATTAGTAGCGGATCAAATACAACTCACTACAACAATAATGTGTTTAGGGTCGGGCTTTTTTTAGGGTCAAAAAAGTCGACACTTAATTAAGTGGAGGCCCACCAGTTTTACAAGAAAAATCAAGTCAAGGAGGCTGTGGGGACAAAGTGGGGCCCATGTAACCTAGGGACGACTAAGTCGTCCCTAGGTGAAGCAAATTTATTTTTCTTCTTTTTTTATCACATTTAATTAATTAAAATTATTTAAAATTAATATAATTATTTTTCTGTAAAAAGTTTTAGTTTAAAGTGGGGCCCATGTAACGTAGGGACAGACGAAGACGAAAACGTAAAATACTGACAAAAATGTAAATTTACAGACAAAAACGGTAACATACTGCTGAAAACGTAAATATACTGACGAAAACGAAAATGAAAATTTACTGACGAAAACGTAAATTTACTAATGAAACGTAAATTTAGTGTCGAAAACGTAAATTTACAGACGAAAACGTAAATTTACTGACGAAAACGTAAATTTAAAGACGAAAACGTAAATTTAATGAGCAAAACGTAATTTTACTGATGAAAACGTAAATTCACAGACGAAAACCTGACGAAAACATAAATTTACTGACGAAAACGTAAACTTAAAGACGAAAACGTAAATTTTTTGACGAAAACGTAAATATTAGGACGAAAACTTAAATTTTTTGTCGAAAACGTAAATTTACTGATAAAAACGTAAGGGTGCGTTTAGTTGGATGGAAAACACCTTGTTTTCCACAAAATGTTTTCTAGAAAACAAGGAAAATAGAAAACGCGTTCAAATCATCATTTTCCAGAAAATATCTCTACAAAACACAAAATTCCTATTTTCTCATTTTATACACAAAACAAGAAAACAATTTTTTTTTGTTTTCCATGTTTTCCTTTTAACACAAAATATCTAATTTTCTCTTTATTTTTACGTTTGCGTTGAAAATTTTGCTTTTTCATCAGTATTTTACGTTTTCGCAAAAATTTTACATTTTCGTCAGTATTTTTACGTTTTCGTCAGTAAATTTACGTTTTCGTCAGAAATTTTACATTTTCGTTAGTAAAATTACGTTTTCGTAAGTAATTTACGTTTTTGTCTGTAAATTTACGTTTTCATAATTATTTTAATGTTTACGTCAGAAAATTTACGTTTTCATCAGTAAACTTACGTTTTCATCAGTAAATTTACGTTTTCGTCAGCAATTTACGTTTTCGTCAGCAAATTTACATTTTCGTCATTATTTTAAAGTTTTCGTCAGTAAATTTACGTTTTAGTCAGAAATTTTACATTTTCGTTAGTAAAATTACGTTTTCGTAAGTAATTTACGTTTTTTCAAGTAAATTTACGTTTTCATAATTGTTTTAATGTTTACGTCAGAAAATTTACGTTTTTCATCAGTAAACTTACGTTTTTATCAGTAAATTTACGTTTTCGTCAGCAATTTACGTTTTCGTCAGTAAATTTACATTTTCGTCAGTATTTTTACGTTTTCGTCAGTAAATTTACGTTTTCGTCTGAAATTTTACATTTTCGTTAGTAAAATTACGTTTTCGTAAGTAATTTACGTTTTTGTCAGTAAATTTACGTTTTCATAATTATTTATCAGTAAACTTACGTTTTCATCAGTAAATTTACGTTTTCGTCAGCAATTTACGTTTTCGTCAGTAAATTTACGTTTTTGTCATTATTTTAAAGTTTTCGTCAGTAAATTTTATGTTTTCGTCAGAAATTTTACGTTTTTGTCAGTAAATATACATTTTCGTCAGTAAATTTACGGTTTTGTCATTATTTTAACGTTTATGTCAGTAAATTTACGTTTTCGTCAGCAAATTTACCTTTTTGTCGGTACATTTACTTTTTCGTCAATAAAATTTTTACGTTTGCAGACGAAAACGTAAAATTGCAAACGGAAACGTAAATTCACTGACGAAAACGTAAATTTACTGATGCAAACGTAAATTTAGTGACAAAAACGTAAATTTACTAACGAAAATGTAAATTTACTGACGAAAACGTAATAGTACTGGCGAAAACATAAATTTACTGACGAAAGCGTAAATTTACTGACAAAAAAGTAAAATTTCTGACGAAAACGTAAAATTTACTGACGAAAACGTAAATTTACTTACGAAAACGTAAATTCACTGACGAAAATGTAAATTTACGGACGAAAATTAAATTTACTGAGGTAAACGTTAAAATAATGAAAACGTAAATTTACTGACGAAAACGTAAATTACTGACAAAAACGTAAATTTACTGACGAAAACGTAAAAATACTGACGAAAACCGAAATTTTCTGACCCAAACGTGAATTTACTGACGAAAATGTAAATTTACTGACGAGAACGTAAAATTGCTGACGAAAACGTAATATTACTGATGAAAACGTAAAGTTACTGACGAAAACGTAAATTTAATGACGAAAACGTGAATTTGCCGAAGAAAACGTAAATTCACTGACAAAAACCTAAAACAAAAACACTTGAACATGTTTTCTAGTTTTGATAAATAGAAAACACAAACACATATTTCTCTAACTAAACGCGTTTTGTAAATTTTCAAGTGTTTTGTGGAGATGGAAATCCCTTCTCTTTTTCCACAAAACAAAAAATAGAAAATGATAGAAAATGTTTTCCAACTAAACGCGGCCTAAACATTTTAAAAGATAGACCTATAACCCGTTTCACCTATTATTAAATAATAAATCATTTGACCCATAACTATTTGACCCACAACCCAAACCCATGCCTCAACCAACCATACGCATAAGTGTCTATTTATAATTAATCCCTAAAGCGGATGTAAACAGGCAATTGTAGATCCGTTTCACTCGTTAAGAATCCTTAAGGCGTTGACTGTTTGCCGTTCTCACTCCTCGGAAGCTATGTCTCAACAAGTATAGTTTTCTTTTTTTTCTTTTCCTTTCTTTAATACAACTATACCATCGATCTACTTAGCGTGTCTCTTCATCTCTTTAAAGTTCTTATCACTTTATTTATTTTTTATTTTTTTATTTTAGATACCAGATGACGTTCTAAAACTAGGTCCTGAAACATGCTCGGGAAAAGAATGGGTTTATTATGAAAAAACGGACATCAAAGAGATAGTTCTCTTTTATAAGCCAGGTTTTATTTTCCATATAAGTTTTGTTTATGATGGGGATGTTATCAGAGGAGGTGGAAAAGATAATACAAGGCATAAGCTCTCCCATATCTGTTTTGCTCCAGATGAATTTCTTACCCGAATACATGGGTATAATCATGTAAAAGATGATCGTCACCTAAGGATTTTATCTCTAGCAATCGAGACGAATAAGAAATCATACGCACCATTCGGTGATGGATACGACTCTAATCTTGACACTGCACCTTACTCTTATGATATTGGGCAAAATCGTTTTAGAGGGTTTTGTGGCTGGACTTTCCACGCAGATCCCTGAGGCATGTTCTCTTTCTTTTCCTTTCTTTAATATACTTTTGTTAGATCTCCTTAAACATACACAATCAACTTCTCCTACCTTTCTTTAATATACTTTGTTAGATCTAGTTAAATATACAACTATACTTGAGTAATTTATACCATCGATCTACTTAGCGTGTCTCTTCATCTCTTTAAAGTTCTTATCACTTTATTTATTTTTTATTTTTTATTTTTTTATTTTAGATACCAGATGACGTTCTAAAACTAGGTCCTGAAAAATGCTCGTGAGAAGAATGGGTTTATTATGAAAAAACGGACATCAAAGAGATAGTTCTCTGTTATAAGCCAGGTTTTATTTTCCATATAAGTTTTGTTTATGATGGGCATGGGCCTGAGGATGTTATCAGAGGAGGTGGAAAAGATAATACAAGGCATAAGCTCTCCCATATCTGTTTTGCTCCAGATGAATTTCTTACCCGAATACATGGGTATAATCATGTAGATGATAATGGTCGTCACCTAAGGATTTTATCTCTAGCAATCGAGACGAATAAGAAATCATACGGACCATTCGGTGATGGATACGACTCTAATCTTGACACTGCACCTTACTCTTATGATATTGGGCAAAATCGTTTTAGAGGGTTTTTTGGCTGGACTTTTCAGGATGCTATAGCTGGATTGGGTGTATTGGTTAAGAAGTACATTAGCATCTCACCCCACATAAACCAGATCTCCACGCAGATCCCTGAGGCATGTTCTCTTTCTTTTCCTTTCTTTAATATACTTTTGTTAGATCTCCTTAAACATACAACTATAATTAAACGATCAATCAACTTCTCCTACCTTTCTTTAATATACTTTGTTAGATCTAGTTAAATATACAACTATACTTGAGTAATTTATACCATCGATCTACTTAGCGTGTCTCTTCATCTCTTTAAAGTTCTTATCACTTTATTTATTTTTTATTTATTTATTTTAGATACCAGATGGCGTTCTAAAACTAGGTCCTCAAACATGCTCGGGAGAAGAATGGTTTGCTTATGAAAAAACGGACATCAAAGAGATTTCTGTCTCATACAATCCAGCTTTTATTTACAATATAAGTGTGGTTTATGCTGGGCCTAACGGGGATATTATCATAGAAGCTGGAGAGGTGAATCCAAGTGCAAACCATTGGCATATTCGTTTTGCTTCGGATGAATTTCTTACCCGGATACATGGGTCTAATCAGGTGTCTGAGTCTGATGGTCATCACGGAAGGATGTTATCTCTAGCAATCGAGACGAATAAGAAATCATATGGACCATTCGGTGAAGGATTCGTGTTGCATGACCCTAAGAAATTGAAAGTTGAACCTTACTCTTATGATATTGGGCAAAATCGGTTTAAGGGGTTTCATGGCTGGACTAGAAGCAATATTGTTGTTGGATTCGGTGTATTTGTTAAGAAGTACATTAGCAACTCAACCAACATTGAAATAACAACTGACCTGTAGGGTTTGACCAGATCTGGTGCTCGTTATGGTATGTCTTTTACTACTTTCGTAAACAAAATCTTACTCCTAAATCTTGCACCAATGTTCATCTGGTAGTATTATATGTAAAACATTTGACCATAGATAGATATTACATGTTTCAAACTATAACAGGCTATGCACTTTTAAAAGTTGGGAATTGGATAAGTCTTTTTCAAACAGGCTGTTTTAAATTTTATAAAGCTGAATGAATTTGGCAAATTATTAGTTGCCATCATTGCTTATAACTCTATTTTCCATACTTGAATTTTGTAAACGTGGGATATTGGCAGGTTGGATACGAACAGGTTTATTTTTAATGTTTTTAAAGTTTGCCCAAACATGCTCGATCATTTGGGCAATGATAACACTGTTCTATGATTATATATTTGTATGGCTATTTATGTGACAACTTTGATCATGTTTTAGGTACATTAGTAATGCATAAATTTTATTCAATGTAGGTTCTTGAAGAAAGTGTCTGATGTTTTATGAAGATTGCAGATTCGAGACGGTTAATCTTTTGGGACTCTCAAAATACCGGTGAAAGTTTGTAGTTAATTTAGATTTAATTGTTATTTATATTTTATTGAACGTAGTCCATGAGTACGATTTTATTGGTTGTAGGATTTATGTTTACGCTAGGGTCTATCTTGAATGTTTATCTATTACTTCATGTCAAGGTGTTGCAACCTGTCTTATTGTCAGCAATCTCCCAAATTCCCTTTCTGATCTGATCTTTTCCAGCATTTATTGTGCTCCCATTCAAAGTGATCCTTGCCCTCATGCCTCTGTATGACACATCCATTTATTATTATTCTAGGTTTGTTATTATACCATAATATCCCGCCACTTGGAATTAGGGCAAAACGAAAAAAAAAATAATGTTATGCGCAATGTGAGATGAGGTCTAATACATGTTTAAAAACTTGATAATTTAAAACTGGTTTGTATTCTTAACTTATAATCTAATTAAAGATATATGATTCACGGTGATTTGCGGTTATGATTCTCTAATTCTGGAAACTCTACATCTAACCCGTTTAATAAATAGTTAAAAATATTCTAAATCCGGGTTCCCACAAGCGTGATCCTGTGAATTGACCGCGTTAACTCGGTAGTCGAACTCGTGATCGAACTTGTTACCCGCTGATTCGACCGAGCTGATAAGTGGTCGAAATCATGACCGATTACTAATACAATTTTTTCTTATTATATCTTTTACACGCATTTAAACATCCATGAACACTTTTCTGTATTTTTTTAAATATTAAAATTTTTATAATTAGTTCATTTATAACATTTTAGCTTTTCAACATTCCATCTTTTCAAAAATGGTAATGTTGAAATTTCAACATTTCAACTGTTTTTTAAAGCCGTTAGATATTGGTAGAGACAGTAGAGATACACGAGTACTCACACATATCGACAGATTATTGACGATATGTGATTTTGTAGTAAGTGTTTTTTGAAAGGGGTATTTCAAAAAATGGTCCCAAAAGCAAAACTCTTCACCTTTTTTGAACCCAAAAACGAAATGTTCGGAAAATAGCCTAAGGCGATCGAGACAACCTATCTTCAATGTGTGACAAGTGTTTATTTTGAAAATTATGTTTTATAAACTTTTTTCTAATCGTTTTTATTCGGGTTATGTTTAAATAAAAATTATAAAATTAAAAAAATATATAAAAATTAGTTTTTCGATTTTTTCCCTTTTAAATAGCAAAAATAAAACTTATAGAAATTCTTTATAAAATTTTTATAAATTGTTTATGAAGTTTATATAAATAGTTTATAAAATTTATATAAATTGTTTATAAAATTTATATAAATTGTTTATAAAATTTATATAAATTGTTTATAAAATTTATATAAATTGTTTTAAAATAGGTTCTACATGATTTTATATGCTAAATTTTGTTTAGGGTTTATGATAGCAACATATTGTGAATTGATTATGGATTGGATGTTTACAATGATAACAGAATACTAACAGAATCCTAACTGATCTAGAGAGAAACGAAGTGTTATAATTCTTGGCTAAGTGAGAAATGAGAGTAAATTGGGTATTTAAAGACAACTGAAGGAGTCTTGGACGGGTTGAACTGCTATTTGACTTTCCTCCTTTGACCCGCGTTGACTTCACCTTTTATTCATCTCCCCTTCACCAAATTCTTGTCCTCAAACGAGCCTGCTAACTCGAGCCAAAAAAATAGGTATCATTTCTAGCTGAAAAATTTACTCAAAGAAGACAATATCCGAGTTTGAAACGGTCATCTTGACAAGCTCTTCCAAGTAACTATATAAAGAAGCAAAGTTCTTGAAGAAATTTATATATTAAAATTTGAGTCTTCAATGGGCTTATCACTGATCATTTTCCCTTGCGTAATATTCTCAAAATCCTTGTAAGTTTCAATATGACCAACATATATAAAACCGTAACGCATAGTGTTTTAGTAGATTACATTGAAGATTATAAAGTGCAGTTGGTGATAAACGCAGCTGCTAAAATCAAGAATGATCAACCGCCTTGTCTTGTTCGAGGTGTTCGGAATTGCAAACTTTGTCTTGTCCGCTGAACCTGATGACAGCTATAAACGAAGACACTATAATAGAAAAGCTTACACACATTACAGGCCACCAGAGGTTTCGGGAGAAGAATGGCACCGATATGATGGAAAATGACACAAGAATGATAAGAAGAAAGGACCAGTGGACAGGATACGTGTTAAAGTGCTTTTCTTCGTGGTATGCGCATGCAACCTTCCAGATAAGAGAATATAGATATAGGAACCCGCAAAAGGTTACACATAAGAGTGTATATGCAATCCAATTGAGATCCCCCGGTGGAACAAATACCACAGCCCCTAAAGACGAAACCAAAATTAATGCGGAAAAGCTACCGATGGTTTTCAGAATGGTGTAATGGATGTCCTTCATCCAACTTCGCAACAAGAAGCTTGCAAGAATCAAGATCCCTGATGCCGCCACAACCATAGATCCCGAGACAATGATCATGGTCGTAAAGACACTGCCATGATCATTAAAAAGGGAGGGATCTTGTTGATACATGAGTCGAACAACTCCTAATAGAAATGTGATAATACCCACCACAGCAAACAAGAACGAAAAGTACACAAAAGACCTGAAAGACACAAGAAAAACGCAAGTTAGTAATCAAAGGGTATTCCATTGAAGGCAGACTGAGGGGAATGGACAAAGTATACTAAAGACGACCTTGACAATTTTATGGTCAGTAACAACTCTACCAACAAAAAAAGGTGTTTGGAAACGCGTTTAACACCAATACACTATATGTGTTGCTGTTAAACATGTTGCCAAACGCCCCTTTAAAAACAGAAAAGGCTTGAATTAGCTTATTTAAACTGTTTAAAAGCCAAACATGTTGGACGAGTTTCTTCATTTGAATCTCCAAGCTTTTTGAAGAATAACTTCAGTTAAAGCATACAGTGTATAAGTTTGGAGTGCAAAAACATTTCCAACACATATGCAACCTGAGAGTATGTATGAATGTAGCCAATGTAACACTTCTCACTTAACTGCCAAGGGAGACTAAACATGTAGAGCTCTCGTAATGAGAACGACGTACTTACTAACATCACCAACTGGAACTTTTTCATTTACTTTGTCAAAAGGGACATTCACATTGTACTGTAATTTCATTCTTGAGAACTTGCTGAGAAATTTAAAACTCCATTGTACTTAGCATATTCAACATTCTTGAAAAGACTTACTTGCAACTCTACATATCTATGAATAGGCGATTCAAAAGGATTTAGGTTCTCAATAAGATAACATGTCATTTTTTCTGATCTATTACCATATAAAGTATCAATTTCTATTTTTCCTAACAAAGTATAACCACCACCCAACGAAACACAACTCAAGAGAACTTTCATATCAATCTTAAACAGTGCAAACAGCTCAGATTTGGAGTACATACACTGATTTGTTTTCCCAACCATGTTCTTTAACATGTTTAGCTCTTCTACATGTTCATAAAAAGCAAAAGCCCTAAATGTTCGCACACACCAGAGCTGGTTTAAAGCCATTCTTTCGGTGGTAAACACCACTTTATCAGAGCAACAAAATATATGTACGTAAGCTATAAGTAAAAGACCCTTTGTATAAATTTGAAGACTATGTCATAACTACTCGTAACTCAAAAATAGGTGGGGTGTTTGGCAAGGCCCGAGAATAGGTTGTGTATACCCCCAAAAAAAACCATATGTAGTACCCTTTTTCTTTTTGCGTTTTTTGTACTTTTTTATATGAAGTATGCACCAAAAGAACCCAGCGATCCTCCACTTGTCCATTATTTTTGTGAGACATTCTTTGCTTCAAATTTTAAGCATAGTAAAGAAAGAAAAAATATCTTCTTTGTTGTCCCAACGTTTTCTGGATCGATGTTATATCGTTACTGAGTTGCAAAGTTTATATGAATAAGTAATATTCATTAATCCAACCATGTAATGTTTTACATACGTTCGTTTATATAGATATCGAATGGGTACAACCTTCCCAAATCCTAACCGAAATAACTGTAATTCAGTTATTAGGTTTCTGTTTTGACACAAATGGTCCTTATAGTTTAACTAACTATATACATGAAGCAATAAACTAGATTATCGGTTCACATTCTCCTCCTTAATCTTGATTGTTGCTTCGTCCTAAATCTTGAACTCCGAGCATTTGTCGCATTGTCATGAACTTCAATCTTGGTAGAGCCTTCGTTAAGATATCTGCTCTTTGTAGTTCTCCACTGACGTGCTCCACATTGATGTGCCCATTCTCTACACATTCTCGAATGAAATGGTAGCGAATATCGATGTGCTTACTCTTTCCGTGAAAGACTGGGTTCCTTACGAGTGCTATTGCTGAAACGTTATCGACCTTCAACGTTATCTTCTTCTCTGCCCATCCTGTTAATTCACTGAGTAATCTTTTTAACCATAAGGCTTGACATGCTGCTCCAGTAGCCGCCATGAATTCTGATTCACATGATGAGAGCGCCATTGTTGGTTGTTTCTGAGTACACCAAGTAATAGGTGCCTCTCCGAAGTAGAATACTATACCAGTAGTTCCTCTTCCTTGATCAGTGTTAATACCATAACTGCTGTCGCTGTAACCTGTAATCTTGCAGCCGCCTTCTTTCTTGTATATTATGCCATGCTCCTTTGTTCCTTTGATGTATCTAATCACTTGTTTTACCGCCTTTAGGTGATGATCCTTTGGGTCTTGCATGAATCTGCTAAGTAATCCGACTGGATAACTAAGATCTGGTCTTGTATGTAGCAAATACCTGAGACTTTCCATCTTTCGCCTTGAACAACTTAGTACCGGGATCCATAGGGATCTTTGTTTCGTTGCTATCCAGCATACTTGTCTCCTTTAAGATCTTGTTAATGTACCCTGTTTGCTTGATTTTGATCTCTCCTCCTATCTGTGTAACTTCTATCCCAAGGTAATACGCTAATAAGCCTAAGTCGCTCATTTCAAACTTGTCCTTCATTTGGGATTTAAGCATTTCTACTTCCTTCCTTGGAGTGCCCGTGATTATCAAATCATCTACATAAACTCCAACTATCAGTGTAGAAGTCTTGCTTCTCTTTGTGTAGACTGCTTGTTCGAGATTGCACTTCTTAAGATCTAGTGATTTTAAGGTTTGATCAAGCTTTACATTCCAAGCTCTTGGTGCTTGCCTTAACCCATATAATGCCTTAATGAGTTTGTAAACTTTTCATGAGTTCCCTTGCTGTATGAACCCTTCAGGTTGTGTAACATAGACTTCTTCCTTTAAATCTCCATGTAAAAATGCCGATTTTACATCTAAGTGGTGTACTTGCCAACCATGATATGCTGCTAAGGCCAATATCAAACGAACTGTCTCTATTCGTGCTACCGGTGAAAATACTTCATCAAAGTCTATTCCTTGTTCTTGTACATAACCTTTTGCTACTAATCTTGCCTTGTATTTGATGATCTTCCCTTCTGCATCCTTCTTGGTCTTATAAACCCACTTGAGTCCTATTGCCTTTTGATCTGGTGGCAATGTGGTGAGGGTCCATGTATTATTTTTATTTATTGAGTCCAACTCAATCTCCATGGCCTCAATCCACTTCTCATCTGTTGATGCTTCCTTGTAATTATGAGGTTCTTCTTCCATAAGTAGTAAATTCTGAATTTCTACTTCTCTTGTGTTTTCATATATGTTATTTAGACTTCTAAAACCTCTTTTGGGTGTATGATCAAATCTATTCCCCAAGTCTTTTGTCGATCTAATAGTAGACTCTTCTTCCTCTTCTGGAGGTTGGTTGTAGGTGTGGTTAGGTGTGATTGGTGAGTTAGGATCATCATTTGGATCCTCTTCATGATGTAAATTCTTGTCATTGTCAACTCCTTCTTCCACAAAATTAGCCCAAAATGTGTCTTGTGTACTTGTATCTTCTCTATCCTCATTCCAATCCCATGGTTTCATTTCCATAAACTTCACATCCCTACTAACATGTTTTCTCTTTGCTATTGGATCATATAACCTACATGCTTTTGATCCTTCCTCTACTCCTAAGTAAACTAGTGGTATGCTTCTGTCATCCAGCTTTTTCAGGTGAGGTTTTGTTATCTTTGCATAAGCTATGCATCCAAATATCCTTAGGTTTTCCAAGTTTGGTTTTATGCCATAGAGTGCCTCAAATGGCGTTTTATTTTCCAGGGCTCTTGTAGGTACCCTATTGAGTATGTATATGGCGTGTCTAACCGCTTCCGCCCAAAAAGTTAAAGGTAGCTTCATTGCTTTCATCATACTCCTCGTAGTTGATAATACTGTCCTATTTCTCCTTTCCACTACTCCATTCTGTTGTGGTGAGTAAGGTGCTGTAAACTGTCGTGCTATCCCATTTTCTTTACAATATCTTGTGAATTCATTTGATGTGAATTCACCTCCTCTATCAGTTCTTAGCATTCTCAGCTTTAATCCCAACTTTATTTCTATCTGTTGCCTAAATTCCTTAAAAGTACTAAATGCCTCATCTTTCGACGTCAGAAAGTAAGCCCACATAAAACGTGTACAATCATCTACTAACAAGAATATGAGATTCTTGCCAGAGTGTGTAGGTGGACTTATGGGACCACACAAGTCTCCATATACTAAGTCCAACGGGTTTTCTGGTCTGAATTTAGCTTGATTTGGGAAAGGTGCTCTACTTTGTTTTCCTAACACGCATGCATCACAAATCTGTCCAACATGGTTTATCCTTGGTACTCCTTCCACTAGATTCTTCCTAGTCATCTTGTTGATATCATCAAAATTTAGATGACCTAATCTAGCATGCCATAACCATGGTTGCTCATCTATTCTTGCTAAGAGACATATAGGGGCTTGTACTTGTAATCTAATACTGTAAAGCCGATTCTTTGATCTTTCTACCTTCATCAACAACTTCTCATGCTTATCATATACTGCCAATATATTTCCTTCCATAATGACCTTGCAACCTATTTCTGTAAGTTGTCCTAAACTTAGTATGTTGCTCTTCAGGTCTGGTATATAATATATGTCTGATACTATCTTTTGTTCCTGGTTTCTACAACCTAAAAGAATAGATCCTTTTCCCTTTATCTGTACATATGACCCATCTCCAAAACTTACTTTCCCTGACATGTTTTCATCAATATCTCTAAAATGGCCCTTGTTACCCGTCATATGGTTACTTGCTCCATTATCCAAGTACCACATATTTGTATCTTCTGAGGTGTATTTTCCTTGTTGAATTTGTTTCTCATTCAACAATACTTCCTCATGTGTAGCCATTAGTAGTGATGGTTCGTCATCTTCTAAGATAAGGTTTGATTGTTCCTGAGTTGTTGACTTTCCTCTACAATCCCTTTTATAGTGTCCAAATTTCTGACACTTATAACATTGTACCTTACTCAAATCTCTTTCACTCTTACTCTTGTTTGAGTTTCCTTTGTGATTTGAGTTTCCCTCTCGTGAGTTACTTCTGTTTCTATTATTCTGCCAGTTTTTATGTGAAAACTTTCTACCTCCACGTTTCCCAAAACGTCTATCTTTTCCCGAGTGTTCGCCTTGTGCGAATAATAAGTTTTCCTGGCTTTCCACTTGTCCTCCCTTTCGGAGTCTTATCCTTTCCTCAAATGCCTTTAGTTTTCCAGTGATCTCATCTAAAGTGATGTCGTCCAGATCACTTGTTTGTTCTATGGATGCTACTATCTGAATAAATCTATCAGGTGTAGAATCTAGAAACTTTCGTACTAGAAGAGATTTATCCAAAGCTTTCCCTAATTCTTTTGCCTTCGTGGCATAGCCGTTTATCTTGGCCATAAATGCATCCACCGTGTCTTCATCTTTCATCTGAAGCGCATTGAATCCAATCATCAATGATTGTAGTCGTGCTTTCTGCACCTTTTCATCTCCAACGTGTTGCTTCTTCAACGAATCCCATAATTCCTTAGCCGTTTCACAACTTGCTAGTTGTAAAATCACGTCTTCCGTCAACGCTTGATATAAGAAGGCTATCGTCGCCTTGTCCTTCTTATTGTCTACCTCCGTATCATCTTTAGGCTCTATCGTCTCCCACAGACCGTGTGCCTCTAATATAACCTTAATTTGTATAGCCCAAACCGTGTAGTTTGTGCCTTTTAATTTAGGGCATTGGTAGTGTGTCGTGGGTGCTTCGTTTTTAGATGATTTTGAGGTATCTTCGTCAACCATCTTGAAAGTTTTTAATATCTTCACTTTCGTTTAGGAATTATGTGTGCTAGTGTGGTACTTTCTAATAGGGATTATATTAGGTATCGAGAATCCTAATATATCTAAAGTAATAATTCTATATTACTTCTAATTATTCTAAAAAATCGAGTATGAAACTTGTGACCTTGGTGTTGTGATTTGCACACAACTTTGTTCGCTTTTGTCCCGTTGCCTCTTTATATCCACCAATATTCTTTATACCACGTTGCTACTTTTCCTTCTGGTTGATTTTTTGTCTTTATACAACAAATTTCAACCACTTCAAGATTTGTTTTTTTCCTTACAAATCTTCTTTTGCACAACAAAGTATCAAAGCAAAAAACTGCTTCTTTTCCGTCCTTTTTTCACACGTTGCTGCCTTCCTCCTTTTGTCTTGTTCGACCAAAAAAAACTTGATGCCTTGCTTTCCTTTGCCTCGTCCAATAAAACAAACAGCCCCCGATATCGTTTCTATTCCTACTTTGCCTTGACCGACAAAGTTCGACGCTGCCTCGATATCGTTTCTCCAAGTCTGCTTCTTTACAAACAAAATCCTGTTTGTACGTGCCTACTATTGTGGTTCTTCCTGTGTCGCGCGACTTCTATTACGATTTTGTATCACGTTCGTGATACCGAAATCTTTCCACAACCGCGTTCCTCCTGACTTGGTCCTTGCGTCTCTCGTTCCTGCTTTGTGTTTTTATATCCGGATTCACAAAGCGTTCCCACTCGTTCTTTAACCAAAACGTAGTGTGTCGTTTTCTTTCCCGTGTTGCGGTTACACCCAACACAACGACCAAACCAAAGGCTGTGCCTTTCTTCTCGTTTCTTCCTTTCCCTTCACTGTTTCAACGAAGTTTTATCCCACCGTATCGTGGTGTTCACGTCTGCAACCCTACGCACAAAGTGGTCGTGCACTACCCTTTTCTGCGTTCTCCTTATTCACACGCTGTCTCTCTTGGAAGTATAGAGAAACACACTTTCCTGGTCTTCTCGTTCTTGAGAATCAAACGATGTTAACACTTGCTCTTGATGCCAAATGTTGTCCCAACGTTTTCTGGATCGATGTTATATCGTTACTGAGTTGCAAAGTTTATATGAATAAGTAATATTCATTAATCCAACCATGTAATGTTTTACATACGTTCGTTTATATAGATATCGAATGGGTACAACCAAAACGATATGTCTGTTCCCTAATCCTAACCGAAATAACTGTAATTCAGTTATTAGGTTTCTATTTTGACACAAATGGTCCTTATAGTTTAACTAACTATATACATGAAGCAATAAACTAGATTATCGGTTCACATTCTTCAATGTTTTTAAAAAAATACAACTAGAAAAATAACGCTATTCCATCAACTACTTTTATTAGACTCATGATTTTTCCATGGCTAAAATGCAAGCAGCCACAAATCTTTCTATGAGTCCAAAGTATAACTCTATTCCATCAACTACTTTTATATGACTCATGATTTTTCCATGGCTAAAATGCAAGCAACCACAAATCTTTCTATGAGTCTAAAGTATAACTCTATTCCATCAACTACTTTTATATGACTCGTGATTTTTCCATGGCTAAAATGCAAGCAGCCACAAATCTTTCTATGAGTCCAAAGTATAACTCTATTCCATCAACTACTTTTATATGACTCGTGATTTTTCCATGGCTAAAATGCAAGCAGCCACAAATCTTTCTATGAGTCCAAAGTATAACTCTATTCCATCAACTACTTTTATATGACTCGTGATTTTTCCATGGCTAAAATGCAAGCAGCCACAAATCTTTCTATGAGTCCAAAGTATAACTCTATTCCATCAACTACTTTTATATGACTCGTGATTTTTCCATGGCTAAAATGCAAGCAGCCACAAATCTTTCTATGAGTCCAAAGTATAACTCTATTCCATCAACTACTTTTATATCACTCATGATTTTTCCATGGCTAAAATGCAAGCAACCACAAATCTTTCTATGAGTCCAAAGTATAACTCTATTCCATCAACTACTTTTATATGACTCGTGCTTTTTCCATGGCTAAAATGCAAGCAGCCACAGATCTTTCTATGAGTCGAAAGTACAACTCTATTCGATCAACTCCTAAGTATGCTAACTTATGTGTTGCCAAGCACTAACCAATTGCCTAAATCAGTGAGTAATACTTTAGCATGGGGCACAGAAACGGCTAAAAATCAATACTTTTATTGTGATCAGAGATAAGCTCCGGGTCATAAATGTAGTGGCTAGGTGTATTCTTTGGAAGTAATTGATGAATAATCAGTTTATGGATTTTATAATTGCTATACACGTATACCGAATCAAGACTTTGACTTTGCTAATAAGAAGGTCATTTATCGAAACAAATGTGGATCTTTGCTTCTTGTTTGATGACTTGATTTATAAAGAACGTTAATACGAAAGTAAGGGTTTCTGAATTTTGATGTTGAAACTTGACTGGTAGTATTTTTTTTTCCGACTTATCACGTACTTAAAAGGTTCTTTGGTTAGTTTATCTAGTAATTTTGTGAAATTTGGAATTTTTAAATGCATTATTGATGGTAGATTAGGTTTGATGGATGTTGATGAGTTTGTTTGAGGGATTTAGTGTATGATTAATCAATCAATGGAACTTAATTACCCGAACAGGTACATTAAAAATGACTTCCGTATCTTCCTAGTATTTCCAATCTTTATATCATATCCTACTAATCTATGTGTCTGTGATATGACCAACTTCCAAATATATTGTTTATTCCAATCTAAGAAAGTAGATTTGTTATTTATAATATTAGGACGCATAAATCATTGAATGCCGTAACTGAAGTCAAGACATGTAAGGCAGTAGGTTGACGAGTTATAAATCATAATATTTGCTATCTACAGGGTGTTTGGGACTGTGTTTTGGGTGTTACTAACTATTACGCTTTCAAGTAAAATATAGCAGTTTCTAAGTTAGCGTACAGTATATACGCAGGTACTAACCAGCTTAGTTTAAGTAACAAATCTACTTCAGTAACAACAGCATTCAATGATTTCTGCGTCCTAATATTTTAAATAACAAATCTAGTTTGTTAGATTGGAATAAACAATATTTTTTGGAAGTTGGCCATATGACAGACACGTAGATAGGAAATACTACTAAGATTCATTTTTAATGTACATGTTCGGTAATTAAGTTACATTGATTAATGATACACTACTAAATCATCCCTGAAACAAAGTCATCAACATCCATAAAATCTAATCTAGCATGAATAATGATTTCCACCCACTGACTGACTGATGGGATCGTAAATATATAAATGAATTGTAATTGAAATTATTAGCAACTATATCTAGTTTGTTGAATCAGTTAATTAATTGAATAACATAATCAAACCTTATAACCCAAAAAAAACAAAAAACAAAACAAAAAACAAAACAAAGGAACTTACTGTGGATTGCTGTGTACTGGTATATATTTCTCCTCCATGTATGCGATGTGATATTATGAGGATACAAACAAAGAGATGGAGGCGCTATGATAGGGTTTCCAGGGTTCGAACTGACGTTTTTTTAAACATTTTTAACTAGTTTAGAATTTTTGACTTTCTTATTATAATTAATATATATTTAATGCAGTGAAGAATACGCCGTTTCATTTTTGTCATTGTCGTAATAATTATTGGTTTGTGTCGTTTTGACACCCACTAAATAAAACATTCTCAATTCCCAAATGGTTAACTACTTAACTATTGGAACCAAATATACATACCACACCTCACACTATGTAATATATTACTAAAACAACTTTTAATTTGTAACTACTTACAATTTTTTTATATAACAATTTTTATTTATCAACTACGAAACGTACACCTATCGATTCATTCGGAAAAAAATATAACAGAAAGATTGTTGAGAGATTGTCGAATCGTGAACCAAATGAGCGCAATATTGCAATGCTCCTGAAATACGTATAATTTTATAAAAGATGTTAAAACTTTACACTCATTTAAAAAAATTCTTATGGAAATAGTTTGTGCCTTTTTTTTATTTGCAAGGCAAGTCTTTGACGCGAACATTCTTATGCATTATCGGTCAACTGCAATGTTAAGTTTCACTCTTTTTAATATAATAAATTTTATTTATCAAATATGTGGCAGAAATCTAAAGATTCCTTAAAAAAATATATCGGCGAAAAAATATTTGAATTGTCAACAAAACAAGCTCAATATTGCAATACTTTTGTCATACATATAATTTTATAAAAAAATATTTTACTCATACATCGAATTAAAAATTTTAAAACGCACCAATAAACTATCTAAACATTATATTTTTTTATCTACCGTTATTTTATATAGCAAACTCTCTTTGACAAACATTTGACAGACTCTTCGATAAAAAGTATATTGCCGACTAAATCTTTGGATTACGAACAAAACAAGCCCAATATTGACACGTTTTTACACACGTACGAGTTTCTAAAAAGGTTAGCCGATTAAAATATATTTAATAATATATATTCATAAAACACACCCTTAAAGACTTAAATCCGTTTCTAATTTATATGATGAAAGAATAAAGGCCCATGAGGAATCCAATAAGCTCAAGACGAGTCCAAAGGCATGAGTCAACAATTAACCTACCACGGGTCAACATATATAAATACCAAAAAAAAGACTCGGTGGTGTTGGTTTTATTCATTAAAATTGCACAAATAAGCTTCCTTATTGAGAATCCCGATCAAATGCAAAGCCCATCCATCGACTGATACGAAATTAATTTTCGAAAAAAAAAGTTTAGAAAGTCATGATACATCGACATGTGTCCCCTTTGCAATTCATGGTGTTTATCACTAGACGAGGGCGAGACTGAGGGCCTCGTTGTTTAACCATTCTCGAGTTTGACATGATTATTAGTTCGAGCAAGTATGAAAGTTCGATGAATGAATATAGAATAAGAAAGAAAGAATTATAGTATAAGAAGATCGAAGGTTGAATGTGGTGGTGGTTTACCGTTCGATAATTTATTCACCTTTTTAGTCTTAAGGGTTAAAATTTATATACCACTCAGTCGGTTAGTTTTTCATTCCTTGCCCAACACGTTTATAGCCGCGTTATACTTATATCAAGATCCCAAGGCCTTTTCATTAATGGCCGAAGTATACAAGTCGGCCCTAGTTTCTATTAATAAGCCTTGAAAGCTCATTAAAGACTTAAATCAGTTTCTAATTTATATGATGAAAGAATAAAGGCCCATGAGGAGTCCAGTAAGCCCAAGATAAGTCCAAAGGCCCAAGTCAACACTTAACCTATCACGCGTCAACATATATAAATACCAAAAAAATAGACTCGATGGTGTTGGTTTTATTCATTAAAATTGCACAAATAAGCTCCCTTATTGAGAACTCTGATCAGTTGCAAAGCCCATCCATCGACTGATATGAAATTAATGTTAAAAAAACTTTAGAAAGTCATGATACATTGACACGTGTCCCCTTTGCAATTCGTGGTCTTTATCACTAGACAAGGGCGAGACTAAGGGCCTCATTGTTTAAGCACTCTCGAGTTTGACATGATTATTAGTTCGAGCAAGTATGAAAGTTCGATGAATGAATATAGAATAAGAAAGAAAGAATCATAGAATAAGAAGATCGAAGGTTGAATGTGGTGGTGGTTTATCGTTCGATAATTTATTCATCTTTTTAGTCTTAAGGGTTAAAATTTATATACCACTCGATCAGTTAGTTTTTCCTTCCTTGCCCAACACGTTTATAGTTGAGTTATACTTGTATCAATAGCCCAAGGCCTTTTCATTAATGGCCTAAGTTTACAAGTCGGCCCTAGTTTCTATGAATGGGCCTTGAAAGCCCATTAAAGACTTAAATCTGCTTCTAATTTATATGATGAAAGAATAAAGGCCCATGAGGAGTCCAATAAGCCCAAGACGATTCCAAAGGCCCAAGTCAACACTTAAACCATCACGAGTCAACATATATAAATACCAAAAAAAGACTTGGTGGTGTTTGTTTTATTCATTCAAATTGCACAAATAAGCTTCCTTATTGAGAATCTGGATCAATTGCAAAGCCCATCCATCGACTAATATGACATTAATGTTCAGAAAGAAGTTTCGAAAATTATGATACATCGACACATGTCCCCTTTGCAATTTGTGGTGTTTATAACTAGACGAGGGCGAGACTGAGGGCCTCGTTGTTTAACCATTCACTAGTTTGACATGATTATTAGTTCGAGCAAGTATGAAAGTTCGATGAATGAATATAGAATAAGAAAGAAAGAATTATAGTATAAGAAGATCGAAGGTAGGATATGGTGGTGGTTTACCGTTCGATAATTTATTCATCTTTTTAGTCTTAAGGGTTAAAATTTATATACCACTCAGTCGGTTAGTTTTTCCTTCCTTGGCCAACACGTTTATAGCTGAGTTATACTTGTATCAAGTGCCCAAGGCCTTTTCATAAATGGACTAAGTTTACAAGTCGGCCCTAGTTTCTATCAATGTGCCTTGTAAGACAATTAAAGACTTAAATCCATTTCTAATTTATATGATGAAAGAATAAAGGCCCATGAGGAGTCCAATAAGTCCAATACGAGTCTAAAGGCCTTAGTCAACACTTATCCTATCACAGGTCAACATATATAAATACAAAAAAATAGACTCGGTAGTATTGGTTTTATTCATTCAAATTGCACAAATAAGCTTCCTTATTGAGAATCCCGATCAATTGCAATGCCCATCCATCGACTGATATGAAATTAATGTTAAAAAAAGTTTAGAAAAGTCTTGATACATCGACACGTGTCCGCTTTGCAATTCGTGGTGTTTATCACTAGATGAGGGCGAGGCTGACGGCCTCGTTGTTTAACCATTCCAGAGTTTGACATGATTATTAGTTCGAGCAAGTATAAAAGTTCAATGAATGAATATAGAATAAGAAATAAATAATTATAGAAGAAGACCGAAGGTTTAATGTGGTGGGGGTTTACGGTTCGATAATTTATTCATCTTATTAGTCTTGAGGGTTAAAGTTTATCTCAGTCGATTAGTTTTTCCTTCCTTGGCCAACACGCTTATAGCTGATTTATACTTGTATCATGAGCCCAAGGCCTTTCATTAATGGCCCAAGTTAACAAGTCGGCCCTAGTTTCTATCAATGGGCCTTGAAAGCCCATTAAAGACTTAAATCCGTTTTTAATTTATATGATGAAAGAATAAAGGCACATGAGGAGTCCACCATCAACTACGACGACTTTCCGGCTACCTATAACTACAACTCTAGCGAGTGGAGGTTCCGCTCACATTCCCGAGTTAGATCTAAGTAGTCTCCTCGTGACAGTCGCTGATACCCACCATGCTGATGGACCACTAGATGTATTTTAGAGATCGCAAATTAGTTGTCATTTAAGATTATGTATTGAGAGGCGATGACATAATACACTCTACTCTGTTATTAGTTTATTTTTGTAAGTTGTCATTGTGGTAATTTTTTGCTTTTGGAGTGAAATGAATAAATAATATTATTTATTAGTCAAATGTGAGTGGTAAATTTTTCAATACCATAAAGTGACATTTTATAATGAGAGAATAAATAGAAATGATTATAAGAATGGTTGGGCTAGTGTTTTGGCAAAGTAAACAGTAAGTTTCTGTAAAGCCCACTTAAAATACATCAATGCATTAAATACACGAAAACACGGATTTATTTAAAACTTTATATTTAATTAATACACCACACATATCAAGAATAATTAATGTTTAAATACAAGTATCACGTATATTATTATTTATTATATACAAGATATTACGTATTATAAATGACAAGAATAAACATGAACGTAAAACACGAACACATATCAAGAATAATGATTCACGCAATTAAAACACAAAAACGAAATATATATTATAGGGGTGTTTGGTGGCCGGTTACAAGAGAGGAAAGGGAAGGGCCCATGGCCCGGTCCGTGAAGCAAATACATGTAACAAAACTTTCAAAGAAAAACTCATTTTACAAGTTTTAACAAAATAAACAAAACCCTAGCTCCTTGTCTCTCTCTCTTTTGGCCGCGGCATCCACAAAGAAAAACAAGAAGGATAAAGATTTGTTGATCTTTGATTTATCACGGGTATTGTTCGTGTTCTTAATCCCAAATCATTGCACGATTCGGTATCCCTAAACCTTAATCTTTAGTTTCTTTTTCTTTTATTTATGATCAATAAATAAGATCCATGAGAACATGTGTAAACATAATTAAAACAAGTATTTAATCAAGTTTAAACCAGGGTTTTGGCTCGGATGTCATGAAAATCCAGAGTCTACGACTCTCGGTAGGGTTTTCATAAGCCAGCCACACCCTTTAAAGGGGTGATAGTTGTTCCCTTCTGTCAGCCGCAACCCCAAACCACCCAACAAGGGGTGTTTGGTTCGGACGATGGAAAATCGAGAGCCATGAGGCTCTCGGTGGGATCTGGTGGGCAGCAGTGGCAACCGACTGAATCTGGTGGGTGTTGTGTGCTAGCGGTGGCAACCACAGCCACAACGACTGTAGTGGTGTCGTGTGATATGGGGCATGCCGAGACATGGTTTCTCGGTGTGGATCGGTTCGGGATCGGGTACACAAATAATGCACATGGGTGTGTTTGGTTTAGAGTTTTGCTAATTAAATTTATAGACTTATATTAATTTAATTAACTATTATGTCATGGCCATTTAATTAAATTAACATAGGTTATAATAATTATGTTATGTTGGAGCATAATTTGGCTAGGCCGGTCCTAACGACTCTCCTGGGCCGTTCATCGTCTTGCCGGATCCTGAGTAATGCTGCAAACAAAGGTAAACCGGTTAGGAGTGGACCCGAGGCCGAAGCTCTGGGGTCCACCTCTAACGGTCAAGTTAGTATTGGATCGATACAATATAAGAGGTGTAGTTGTGAGAGATAACCTGTTGTAGAATGAGACCCCTACCCTTGTACTTATAAGACTAGGGTCTCTTGAAGGGTAAGTTAGGTATGTGTGGATCGCGGGCCTGTCGGGCCAGGCCGACTGCAGACTATACGTCGACATGTCCCCCAGTCTAGTATGATATGGTCCATGATTATTTTATGCTAGACTTATTCATGTATCACGCTTACTAAACAACCGCGTGCGACTTGTTGCTAGGACATCCTCGTGGGTCATCCATAACATATTGCTCCACTCGTAATGGGCTTCCTTTAGCAAAAAGATGATGGGCTGGGATTGCGAATAATGAGCATAGCCACTATACGCCATCATGTCCCCCCAGCCTAGTATGCGCGGTTGTCACCAAGGTTACTTGACTTTACACCATATCCGCTACCTGTAATCATATCCACGTCGAAAGAAATGGGAAAACAAGTATACGTAAGACGGGTAATTGTGCTCGAATGCTAGGTTTCCCGTTACTTGACGGTAAAGACCCCGTAAGAAGAAAACGTGTTCTATAGCCGGGGTAACACTGGCATTTAGCAAGGTTTAATTCTTGTTCATCACTAACGTGAGGATGACAAGAAGGTTTTATGAAGGTGGAAGTGGAACCCGTATGTTGCATTGTGAATATTTTGAAGGCGTACTTCTTGTACCCACTGATTATGCAACATAATGTGAATATTTCATTCGTCTTAAGGAAAACAGAAGACGTACTTCTATGGCAAGGTGATACGGATGGTACATCCGTCTTGTCGCCACGACATACGATAATGACTTAAAAAATTTGTCACGGTTTTTCCTGAACTAGGCGTAGTTGATCAAGCTTCGCCTAATTAAGGTCCAACAATGCAAACTTTGGAAAAATCACTTCGTGGCCGGGTGAAGTAATTCGTCGCGGAAGACATACTTCCGCAACAAAGAAATGTGCTAACGGAAGACGTACTTCTGTGGTAAAAAACATGAGCCAGTGGAAGGAGTACTTTCACGACGAAGACAATGAGCCAACAGAAGGAGTAATTCCGTGGCGAAAAGAATGAGCCATTGGAAGTAGTACTTCCACGGCGAAGACAATGAGCCAACGGAAGAAGTACTTCCAAGGCGAAAAGAATGATCCATTGGAAGTAGTACTTCCACAGCGAAGATAATGAGCCAACGGAAGGAGTACTTCCATGGCGAAAACAATGCGCCAGTGGAAGGAGTACTTCCACCGCGAAGGATAATGAGCCAACGAAAGAAATACTTTCGTGCAAAAATAACGAGCCATTGGAAGTAGTACTTCCACGGCGAAGACAATGCGCCAACAGAAGGAGTACTTCCGTGACGAAAACAATGCGCCAGTAGAAGGAGTACTTCCACGGCGAAGGATAATGAGCCAACGAAAGAAATACTTTCTTGGCGAAAATAATGTGCCAATGGAAGGAGTACTTCCACGACGAATGATAATGAGCCCGTGGAAGAGTACTTCCACGGCGAATGATAATGAGCACGCGGAAGAATACTTTCACGGTGAAAGATAATGAGCACATGGAAGAATACTGATACGTCGAAAGATAATGAGCACGTGGAAGAATACTTCCACGGCGAAACATGTGGAAGAATAATTCTACGGCGAAAGATAATGAGCCCGTGGAAGAATACTTCCACGGTGAAGGATAATAAGCTCGTGGAAGGAATACTTACACGGCGAAAGATAATGCGCCGGTGGAAGGAGGACTTCCACGGCGGAGGATAATGAGCTCGTGGAAGAATACTTCCACGGCGAAGGATAATAAGCCCGTGGAAGGAATACTTCCACGGATAAAGATAATGAGCACGTGGAAGAGATACTTTTACGACGAAAATAATGCGCCAGTGGAAGGAGTACTTCCATGGCGAAGGATAATGAGCACGTGGAAGAGTACTTCCACGACGAAAGATAATGAGAACGTGGAAGAGTACTTCCACGGCGAAAGATAATGAGCACGTGCAAGAGTACTTCTACGATGAAAGATAATGAGCACGTGGAAGAGTACTTCCATTGTGAAAGATATGAGCACGTGGAAGAGATACTTCTACAGTGAATACAATGCGCCAGTGGAAGGAGTACTTCCATGGCGAAGGATAATGAGCACGTGGAAGAGTACTTCCACGGCGAAAGATAATGCGTCGGTGGAAGGAGGACTTCCACGGCGGAGGATAATGAGCTCGTGGAAGAATATTTCCACGGCGAAGGATAATAAGCCCGTGGAAGGAATACTTCCACGGCGAAAGATAATGTACCAGTGGAAGTAGTACTTCCATGGCGAAGGATAATGAGCACGTGGAAGAGTGCTTACACGGCGAAAGATAATGAGCACGTGGAAGAGTACTTCCACGGCGAAAGATAATGAGCACGTGGAAGAGTACTTCCACGGCGAAAGATAATGAGCACGTGGAAGAGTACTTCCACGGCGAAAGATATGAGCACGTGGAGGAGATACTTCCACAACGTATACAATGCGCCAGTGGAAGGAGTACTTCCATGGCGAAGTATAATGAGCAGGTGGAACAGTACTTCCACAGCAAAAGATAATACGCCAGTGGAAGTAGGACTTCCACGGCGGAGGATAATGAGCTCATGGAAGAATACTTCCACGGCGAAGGATAATAAGCCCGTGGAAGGAATACTTTCATGGCGAAAGATAATGAGCACATGGAAGAGATACTTCCACGACAAAAATAATGCGCCAGTGGAAGGAGTACTTCTATGGCGAAAAGATAATGCGCCGGTGGAAGGAGGACTTCCACGGCGGAGGATAATGAGCTCGTGGAAGAATACTTCCACGGCGAAGGATAATAAGCCCGTGGAAGGAATACTTCCACGGCGAAAGATAATGAGCATATGGAAGAGTACTTCCACGGCGAAAGAGATAATAAGCACGTGGAAGAGATACTTCCCTGGCGCATGACTAAGCCAACAAAAGAGATACTTCCGTGACGAAGAAATAAGCGCGTAGAAGGAGTACTCCCACGACAAAGAAATAAACCGACAGAAGGCAGACCTCTGCGGCAAAGGAATAAATCCAAAGATATTTGCGTGACATGCACGGAAATAGTGGTATAATTATACCCTTGTATCCCCCAAGTTTAATGGTACGGCACTCGATTAGTAGTATTAAAATTAATCAAGTATCTAAAATTACGATCACGTGGATTGATAGGTGTGAAAACACCCATCCTTTTACCACTTATTTCTTGCTAAAACAAGACCAAAACGCGTATTTAATGTCATTTGTTTGGAATTATGCGTGGTTTGTGTGTTTGTTGTGTTTTCAGAGCCAACCGGATAAATATTGGAGAAAACATGGGATTGCACGGGTTTTATCGAGGAAAAAGACGAAAAGATGAAGTCTATAGTCCAAGAGATGCAAAAGATTTGAAGTCAATGGGCCTATTTGAAGATTTATCGAAGAAAAGGACCAAAGACGGAAGATTTACCCATGACGAAGAAACTCAAGTCTATTAAATGAAGAAATTAAAAGACGAGTTGAAATTATTCGTTGACAAAACCCGAATCGAAATCGAAAACGTCAACTTTTCCGAAAAGACGAGAAGACAAAAAGAAAGGAAGAAAGCCCACTCACCAACCAAGGGAGAAGCCTATAAATACTCCTCCCATTTAAGACTTTGGGGAGTTCTTTTCTGTTACAGTTTTTCCTATTTCGTAGGAAGAAAACCATCTCCCTTAAGGAGTGGTTTTCATCTTTGTTTGATTTCTTCCAATCTTGTAAGTTTAATCTTTCCACTTTGTTTGTTGAATCCTAAATCATTAATACAAGTTTTCTTTTAATCTTTCCATTATCTTGTTCTTCATCTCTTATTGATTCTAAGTTCTTAAGTTTTATTTTATTGGTTTGATCATCTTAAGTAAGTGGGTTTTTGCGTTTTTGTGGTTTTGGATTAAGGTTTACCTTAGGTAAATGATTCGTGGTGAAATTGGTATAAGTTTCGATTAAAAATTTGGTGAATTTTGAGTAAAAATTCGTGTTTCTTAACCCTCTGTTCTTCGCTATTCAGTTACTGTGTTTCCCCAGATTCCGAATAGGGAGTCTGGGATTGTGTTGGTTCGGAATACCCAATTATTCCAGATCAAGGTGGGATTTGTTGTTTATTCGGAATATTAAAAATATTCCGAGTAGGAGTCTTTTATTCCGTATTGGGTTTTCGTTCAAAACATTCCGCATAGCTTTCTTTTCTAATATTCCGCATAGGGGTTCTTTTCCATTTATTCCGCATAGGGGATCTTTTCCAAATTATTCCGCATAGTGTCTTCTTTAAAACATTCCGAATAGAGCTTCTTCTCAAAATATTCCGCATAGAGTTCTTCTCCATTTATTCCGCATAGGGTTTCTGATCAAAACATTCTGCATGGACATAAATATTCCGAGTAGAGTACTTATTCCAGATAGCTTAACATTCCGCATAAGCACAATTTATTCCGGGTAGAGATTTATTCCGAGTAAGGGCAATTATTCCGCATAGCCGTATTATTCCGAATAAGAGCTGATATTCCGAGTAGGGCAACATATTCCGGATGATCATTATTCCGAGTAAAGGTAAAATTCCAGTTTTTATTCTAGTCTTAAATTCTATCCTTATTTTCAGTAATCATCTTTAGTTTAATCTTATCATTTTAGTAGATTTAGACCAAAGCTCCCCCTTTTTAGTCACCAATTACAACTATTTCACTTTTGACCGTGATCAATTCGAGAAGATACCGAGAACGAAATAACGATATATATCAATTGGATACGAGCAACGCAAAGAAAGATCTTGCAAGCAAAACCTTTTTATTAACCAACCAAAAATTCAGTTATTATGGATCAACGCGAATGGACGTACCATAGCCGCGTACATAAGATAGAAATTGGGTTAAGACGTGCTAACCAACGCGGATGGGTCTTGCCGTAACTGCGAATTTACACATAGTATAAGACGTATCTTAACTAACTTATGGGATGAGCTATGCCATTACGTGTGGTGTACCGCTACTACGATAAGGACGGTCAAATTTTTGACAAAATGTTGTTAGACGTGTACAATGTGTCTATTGCAAGTCCTTAATGAGTCATGTGGTTTGTGTAACTTACTACAACGTCTTGATAGCAAGGTGGTCTAACAAGGATACATGATCCGTGGTCGTTGGGTTTGAAACCCTCTTACACGACAAGTTGAATTATTAGGTTCACTCAATCCTCTTATTTCGCTTGGGGACGATGTGTACATGTACGCCCATAGGCTAAATGATGTCTGAGCGTGCAGACTAGCACGGATGGACGTACCATGATCGCGAATGATAAACATATTATTTAAAAAATATATGTAATATATCTTACCGATTTAAAAGATATATATAATAAAAAATATCAGAATATATCCTAAAGGCTATCTTGTAGTAACTTAAATGATATGTGATATTCATTATTAATATAAACAATATATCCGAACATGCGGATTAATATGGAAGACACGGCTCATGACCGTAATAAAATACAACCGAACATATAGACGAGCACGGCTGGACATACCATGACCGCGAATAAAAAATAAAGTAATTGTTGAATGCGCAGACGAGTGCGGATGGACGATTCATGACCGTGAATCACGATATTACTACGTCGGGTCGCGATATATATGAAAAATATATTTAATCAAATCAAAAGATAAATGTAATACCCCCTTGCAAATTTAAAAGATATACGTAATATCTTTTATTTACATGAAATATATTGATAAAATATTTTTTGTTTATTTTAAAAGATATGGGTAAATCTTGTTACCTAAAAAATAAGATATTAAAAATCTTTGTATAAATTTAAAAGATTGCGTAATATTTTACATAAACAATAATTCTGGATGTGCGAACTAATGCAAAAGAACGCGACGCATGACCACAGTGAGAAAATAAAATATGCCCGGACGTGCAGAGTATCGCTGACGGACGGACCATGACCGCGAATAATAAAATTTAAATATATATGAGCGTGCATACAAGTGCGAATGGACGAGCCATTACCGCGAGCACTTACAAATAAAAGATAAATATTGATAATATCGTGTTACCAAAAGATATATATACATAATACATTGATCGACTTAAAAGATTCAGATAAATCTTTTATCGGTTTTAAGAAGAAAATTCATATACATATGTTTCTTGAAGATGAGTTAATAAATCTTTGTACCAATTTACGAAAGATTCTTTGTGCCAATTTAAGAAGTAATACTTATATTTGATCAAGGATGATCAGAGATTAATTTGTCATGGCAAAAAAAATGTGTCTGATCCATTGGTTCGTGATAAATATTTTCTACCGATTTATAAAAAAGAAAAATCAGTAGCCAGAGTTATAGCAATATGAAACATGTTGCGATGACCAGAATATCATAAGATCTATATAAAGGCCATAAAGCTTGATAAAGACAAGTAAACAAAATGGCTGACCAATTCAAGGTCAAATATTATTATGGATAAATTTGAGATATAGCTCTCAACTTATTCACATGAGCATAAAACAGATGGCAAGGCATCACGCTTGTTGATTTAAGCACATAATATTGCACATGTTAATTGAAATTTTTTTTGTTAAAAAAAACGTGAGTTTCTCAGATGCTCGTAATCTTTTGAATATATTCAAAGTTATCACGTATGTATATAATATATAAAAAGTTAATACGACATCTAAAAACAATAGGCATCATGCATGATCGCATGGCGACAGAATGATGAAAAACAAAAATACGAAGGTAGGTGATACAATTACCGACTTTCGACATGAGTTTTTGTTCTTGGGTAATATCAGAACACGATACCACAGTTTTTTCAGGGTCCCACGGATGGCGCCAACTTGTTGGATCATAATTTGGCTGGCTAGGCCGGTCCTGACGACTCTCCTGGGTCGTTCGTCGTCTTCCCGGATCCTGAGTAATGATGCAAACAAAGGTAAACCGGTTAGGAGTGGACCCGAGGCCGGAGCCCCGGGGTCCACCTCCAATGGTCAAGTTAGTATTGGATCGATACAATATAATAGGTGTAGTTGTGAGAGATAACCTGTTGTAGAATGAGACCCCTACCCTTGTATTTATAGGACTAGGGTTTCTTGAAGGGTAAGTTAAGTATGTGTGGGCCACGGGCCTATCGGGACGGGCCGACTGCAGACTATACGTCGACATGTTATATAATTTAACATGGTACACTTATAGTAATTACTTTAAATGATTATTCATGATACATTATATGACACATGTTGGTTTAATTAGATAAACTATACCTCATAATAATTATGCATATAATTATTCATGATATAAAGTACATGTTACATTTAATTAATTTAGAACTTAGCATAATTATTTTAATTACATGATGAATCATTGTTTAATTAAATTAATATCTTACTTAATATAATTATACAATATCAAGTTATGGTAAAGATTATTAAAATAAGTCAAGTTATATTATTAATTAATAATTATTTATAAACCATATATTATAATATTATTTACTAATTATCATGTTAACCTAAAGTATTTATTTATTAATAAACTTTACTATATTATGACATATAATTAATCATGACTTATAAATATAATTATTAAGCCTTAGCTTATACCACATGCTTATTGAACAAGCTTATTACTAATTATATAAACATGTTATTAATGGAAACATACTAATTATGGAAACATGCTATTTTTGGAAACTTACTAATGATGTAAACTCTTTATTTTTGGAAACTTACTATTTATGGGAACTTTCTATTTTTGAAAATTTGCTATATATAGAAATCTACTATTTTTAGAAAGTTACTCATTATGAAATATCAACTATACTAACACATGAAACGTGAAATACATTAATTTAGAACACATGAAAACACTAAGAAATACATGATAACACATGAAGCAGTAAAAACAAGTTAAGAACATGTAAAACAAGTCAAGAACATGTAAAACAAGTCAAGAATATGTAAAACAAGTTAAGAACAAGTAGAACAAGTCAAGAATAAGTAACCTAATAATAAATCAGTTAAACATGAACACACAACTCATTCACGTCCTTTATTATGTAGCACTCGTGAAGTCAGAGTAGATTTCCTTCCACCTTTCATATTTTTCGTTACTGGACATAAGGTACAGATATTCCGTCCTTCAGTAAGTACATTCCTTTTCTATGTATGATTAGGATTCCCCGTTTGTTGCCATCTGTTTTTCCCAATAGTGTACATGTCATTAAACTTTTCAGTAGTTCACATGCTATGATTTTAAATTGCCTAAGCTATATACACGCATAACATGTTTCACCTAGTTATGGAGGTACCATAACCATAACACTTGAGGTACCGGTGTTATGACTCTTCCCCGAGGAGAGTGATTGCTCGCAACATCCCTTCACGTTTTGGCCAGTATTATTATTATCATGTGGGGCGAATGGGTACATCCTAGTACGTATTTATCAGATTTACACGATGACTGTGGTGTGTGCTCTACATCCGTCACATGGAGCTGATCCCTCCACTCAGACTAATATAATTAGAGGCAACCCCTCTAATTGCATGACGAGGTCACCCCTCTATGTAATAATGCATGTTGATACCGTACATGACCTATATGGGCTTTTGGCATTAAAAACATGTTTTCATGATAAAACATAAGGCTTTTTAGATATAAACCAGATATAAAACATGATTTCAGGTTTTCCAGGGCTTACATTATCCCGCTGCATTTTCATACTTTACTTATGTTTCAGTTATTCATATCATGTCATATATCCGTTCACTGAGCGTATTGCTCAGCCGTATTTTCATTTCATGTTCCCATATGACAGGTACAAAAGGACAGACTTACGCAATCAAGAGTACGTGCATAGGATGGAGGATTCCATTGACTTCATTTCCTTATTGCATTTAAATACTTCTACTTTGCTTGGACATTGTTTAGTCCTTTCTCTATATTCTTTACTTATGCGTGTGTAAGCTTATGTTTTGGGACAGATGTTTGATTTCAGTTTCCTTTATGGTCAGTTATCTTTTAAGACATTTACCTTGCTTTGATGACACGCCATAATTATCATGTAACGATCCACTTGTCAAAGTGGGGTGTTATAATTATGGTATCAGAGCCCAAGGTTTCGACCTCTAGGCTCTAAAACTTGTTAAAGTGGGGTGTTACAATTATTGGGTGTTATAATTTATATAAATTTTATAATAAATTATATACATTTTATAAAATATTTATAAATTTTTTATATAAATTTTATTTTTCATGTTTATACATAAAAACTGAATAATTATTTTTTTATAAATTTTCTCAAAATTTTTAAATTTTCTATTCAAATGAGTAAAATTTGAAGTTTTCATATACAAACTTAATAAAAATATGATTTTAAACGAGTAAAATCCAATAAATATTTTTTAATAATTTTTTTGATATTTATAAATATTCTATTTAAACGATTAATTATCAAATTTTTATTTTTTTTATAAATTTAATAATTATTTTTTGTAAATTTTATATATTTTTTTAAATAAATTTTATTTTTAGGAGTAAAAACTGAATAAACAATTTTTATATAAACTTTTTAAAGTATTATAAATTTTCTATTTAAATGAGTAAAAACCCGAGAAAAAACAACTAGACTAAACTTCATAAATAATAATTGTCAAGCAAATTTTAATTTTTTTTAAAGAAAGTGAAACAAAATACAATAAGTCTTGAGTTTTAGGGGCTGTTTGTTTTTGAAAAAAAAAGTCTTAATGCCTTTGAAAGTTGATTCGGTCAGAGGTATTTAAAGATCAGATTATTTATTCTTTTTGCAGATTTAGAGGTACAATTCGCTGAAATACTTCTTGTTCGGTCAAATATTCTTAAATCTCTTTTTACATATGAAATGCATATTCTTTTTCTTTTTTTTCTCGCTATGTAGATGTGTTGTCTCTTTCATTTGTTAAATCGTTTCTTATCTCATTGGATTTACAGTTTCTAGCGTGTATTGTCTATTTCTTATGGCTAGTTCATATATGGATATTTGTTTTTTGTTCATAGGCTCGTGATTTATTTTTATTATGTCAAATTCATGGTTAGACTATTATACCCATACCAGTCCAGTCCACCCATTTAGCCACCCCTAATGTATGCGCTCAAAAAACCATATGTAGTTCTCGTTCTTCCCTAAAATCTTCGAAACATATATGCCCGTCTTCTAAGAACATATACACATGCCTTGTTACAATAGTGATCCATATGCATACACTAAACAATAATAAAAATTAGTAGCGGATCAAATACAACTCACTACAACAATAATGTGTTTAGGGTCGGGCTTTTTTTAGGGTCGAAAAAGTCGACCCTTAATTAAGTGGGGACCCACCAGTTTTACAAGAAAAATCAAGTCAAGGAGGCTGTGGGGACAAAGTGGGGCCCATGTAACCTAGGGACGACTAAGTCGTCCCTAGGTGAAGCAAATTTATTTTTCTTCTTTTTTTTATCACATTTAATTAATTAAAATTATTTAAAATTAATATAATTATTTTTCTGTAAAAAGTTTTAGTTTAAAGTGGGGCCCATGTAACCTAGGGACAGACGAAAACGTAAAATACTGACGAAAATGTAAATTTACAGACAAAAACGGTAACATACTGCTGAAAACGTAAATATACTGACGAAAATGAAAATGAAAATCTACTGACGAAAACGTAAATTTACTAATGAACGTAAATTTACTGTCGAAAACGTAAATTTACTGACGAAAACGTAAATTTACTGACGAAAACGTAAATTTACAGACGAAAACGTAAATTTACTGATGAAAACGTAAATTTACTGACGAAAACGTAAATTTACAAACGAAAACGTAAATTTACTGACGAAAGCGTAAATTTACTGACGAAAACGTAAACTTAAAGACGAAAACATAAATTTTTTGACGAAAACGTAAATATTCGGACGAAAACTTAAATTTTTTGTCGAAAACGTAAATTTACTGACGAAAACGTAAACATTTTAAAAGATAGAAAAGTATTGTAAGTTAGTGGGTTGATCCGACTAAACCATTTGACCTATAACCCGTTTCACCTATTATTAAATAATAAATCATTTGACCCATAACTATTTGACCCAGAACCCAAACCCATGCCTCAACCATACGCATAAGTGTCTATTTATAATTAATCCCTAAAGCGGATGTAAACAGGCAATTTTAGATCCGTTTCACTCGTTAAGAATCCTTAAGGCGTTGACTGTTTGCCGTTCTCACTCCTCGGAAGCTATGTCTCAACAAGTATAGTTTTCTTTTTTTTTCTTTTCCTTTCTTTAATACAACTATATATACTAATTTATACGATCGATCTACTTAGCGTGTCTCTTCATCTCTTTAAAGTTCTTATCACTTTATTTATTTTTTATTTTTTTATTTTAGATACCAGATGACGTTCTAAAACTAGGTCCTGTAACATGCTCGGGAAAAGAATGGGTTTATTATGAAAAAACGGACATCAAAGAGATAGTTCTCTGTTATAAGCCAGGTTTTATTTTCCATATAAGTTTTGTTTATGATGGGGATGTTATCAGAGGAGGTGGAAAAGATAATACAAGGCATAAGCTCTCCCATATCTGTTTTGCTCCAGATGAATTTCTTACCCGAATACATGGGTATAATCATGTAGATGATGGTCGTCACCTAAGGATTTTATCTCTAGCAATCGAGACGAATAAGAAATCATACGGACCATTCGGTGATGGATACGACTCTAATCTTGACACTGCACCTTACTCTTATGATATTGGGCAAAATCGTTTTAGAGGGTTTTGTGGCTGGACTTTCCACGCAGATCCCTGAGGCATGTTCTCTTTCTTTTCCTTTCTTTAATATACTTTTGTTAGATCTCCTTAAACATACACAATCAACTTCTCCTACCTTTCTTTAATATACTTTGTTAGATCTAGTTAAATATACAACTATACTTGAGTAATTTATACCATCGATCTACTTAGCGTGTCTCTTCATCTCTTTAAAGTTCTTATCACTTTATTTATTTTTTATTTTTTTATTTTAGATACCAGATGACGTTCTAAAACTAGGTCCTGTAACATGCTCGGGAAAAGAATGGGTTTATTATGAAAAAACGGACATCAAAGAGATAGTTCTCTGTTATAAGCCAGGTTTTATTTTCCATATAAGTTTTGTTTATGATGGGGATGTTATCAGAGGAGGTGGAAAAGATAATACAAGGCATAAGCTCTCCCATATCTGTTTTGCTCCAGATGAATTTCTTACCCGAATACATGGGTATAATCATGTAGATGATGGTCGTCACCTAAGGATTTTATCTCTAGCAATCGAGACAAATAAGAAATCATACGGACCATTCGGTGATGGATACGACTCTAATCTTGACACTGCACCTTACTCTTATGATATTGGGCAAAATCGTTTTAGAGGGTTTTTTGGCTGGACTTTTCAGGATGCTATAGCTGGATTGGGTGTATTGGTTAAGAAGTACATTAGCATCTCACCCCACATAAACCAGATCTCCACGCAGATCCCTGAGGCATGTTCTCTTTCTTTTCCTTTCTTTAATATACTTTTGTTAGATCTAGTTAAATATACAACTATACTTGAGTAATTTATACCATCGATCTACTTAGCGTGTCTCTTCATCTCTTTAAAGTTCTTATTTTTTATTTTTTTATTTTAGATACCAGATGGCGTTCTAAAACTAGGTCCTCAAACATGCTCGGGAGAAGAATGGTTTGCTTATGAAAAAACGGACATCAAAGAGATTTATGTCTCATACAATCCAGCTTTTATTTACAATATAAGTGTGGTTTATGCTGGGCCTAACGGGGATATTATCATAGAAGCTGGAGAGGTGAATCCAAGTGCAAACCATTGGCATATTCGTTTTGCTTCGGATGAATTTCTTACCCGGATACATGGGTCTAATCAGGTGTCTGAGTCTGATGGTCATCACGGAAGGATGTTATCTCTAGCAATCGAGACAAATAAGAAATCATATGGACCATTCGGTGAAGGATTCGTGTTGCATGACCCTAAGAAATTGAAAGTTGAACCTTACTCTTATGATATTGGGCAAAATCGGTTTAAGGGGTTTCATGGCTGGACTAGAAGCAATATTGTTGTTGGATTCGGTGTATTTGTTAAGAAGTACATTAGCAACTCAGCCAACATTGAAATAACAACTGACCTGTAGGGTTTGACCAGATCTGGTGCTCGTTATGGTATGTCTTTTACTACTTTCGTAAACAAAATCTTACTCCTAAATGTGACAACTTTGATCATGTTTTAGGTACATTAGTAATGCATAAATTTTATTCAATGTAGGTTCTTGAAGAAAGTGTCTGATGTTTTATGAAGATTGCAGATTCGAGACGGTTAATCTTTTGGGACTCTTAAAATACCGGTGAAAGTTTGTAGTTAATTTAGATTTAATTGTTATTTATATTTTATTGAACGTAGTCCATGAGTACGATTTTATTGGTTGTAGGATTTATGTTTACGGTAGGGTCTATCTTGAATGTTTATCTATTACTTCATGTCAAGGTGTTGCAACCTGTCTTATTGTCAGCAATCTCCCAAATTCCCTTTCTGATCTGATCTTTTCCAGCATTTATTGTGCTCCCATTCAAAGTGATCCTTGCCCTCATGCCTCTGTATGACACATCCATTTATTATTATTCTAGGTTTGTTATTATACCATAATATCCCTCCACTTGGAATTAGGGCAAAACGAAAAGAAAAAAAAAATGTTATGCGCAATGTGAGATGAGGTCTAATACATGTTTAAAAACTTGATAATTTAAAACTGGTTTGTATTCTTAACTTATAATCTAATTAAAGATATATGATTCACGGTGATTTGCGGTTATGATTCTCTAATTCTGGAAACTCTACATCTAACCCGTTTAATAAATAGTTAAAAATATTCTAAATCCGGGTTCAACAAGCGTGATCCTGTGAATTGACCGCGTTAACTCGGTAGTCGAACTCGTGATCGAACTTGTTACCCGCTGATTCGACCGAGCTGATAAGTGGTCGAAATCATGACCGATTACTAATACAATTTTTTCTTATTATATCTTTTACACGCATTTAAACATCCATGAACACTTTTCTGTATTTATTTAAATATTTAAATTTTTATAATTAGTTCATTTATAACATTTTAGCTTTTCAACATTCCATCTTTTCAAAAATGGTAATGTTGAAATTTCAACATTTCAACTGTTTTTTAAAGCCGTTAGATATTGGTAGAGACAGTAGAGATACACGAGTACTCACACATATCGACAGATTATTGACGATATGTGATTTTGTAGTAAGTGTTTTTTGAAGGGGTATTTCAAAAAATGGTCCCAAAAGCAAAACTCTTCACCTTTTTGAACCCAAAAACGAAATGTTCGGAAAATAGCCTAAGGCGATCGAGACAACCTATCTTTAATGTGTGACAAGTGTTTATTTTGAAAATTATGTTTTATAAAATTTTTTCTAATCGTTTTTATTCGGGTTATGTTTTAATAAAAATTATAAAATTTAAAAAAATATATAAAAATTAGTTTTTCGATTTTTACCCTTTTAAATAGCAAAAATAAAATTTATAGAAATTCTTTATAAAATTTTTATAAATTGTTTATGAAATTTATATAAATAGTTTATAAATTTTATATAAATTTTTTATAAAATTTATATAAATTGTTTAGTAAATTTATATAAATTGTTTTGTAAAATTTATGCAATTTTTTTATAAAATTTATATAAATTCTATAAAAAATTATTGAATTTTTTATAAAATTCATATTTTTTTAAAAAATTTATATAAATTTTAAAGTTAAAATCTTATTTTGAGGATACCGTTGCTGGAAGTGATGAAATGCAGGCCAGGTAAACACATCTAGTACTATAAATTGCTGAAAACCTGGCCAATCTAAACCTATATAAAGGGCTGTTGATGGAAATTTTCGCCTTAAGTTTATTACAGCAAATCCAATATACAATTGTTTTTTTTTTGGCGATTAACTGTTTTAGTTATATAAGTTAAAAAATAGAGGCTCCACTTAGTGAATTTTTGGTCTGGATTGTTTTAAAATAGGTTCTACATGATTTTATATGCTAAATTTTGTTTAGGGTTTATGATAGCAACATATTGTGAATTGATCATGGATTGGATGTTTACAATGATAACAGAATACTAACAGAATCCTAACTGATCTAGAGAGAAACGAAGTGTTATAATTCTTGGCTAAGTGAGAAATGAGAGTAAATTGGGTATTTAAAGACAATTGAATTGGACGGGTTGAACTGCTATTTGACTTTCCTCCTTTGACCCGCGTTGACTTCACCTTTTATTCATCTCCCCTTCACAAAATTCTTGTCCTCAAGAATTGATAAGGAATGCAAGTAACGCTAGGCTATGGCTGATCTTCCTTCCTAACAATGCTAGTTGGATCCGTGAACCAAACACCCCCTTGCGTACTTAAAATCTCTAAACCCAAAAGCAAAACAAGCTCCAAAGCACGAACCTTTTTCTTCCAATTACGCCAATTCCAGAATGGAGACCTGATTTTGGTTTCGAAGAACATGAATTGTAGTAGTTTCACTTGCAGCACCAATAAATCCACCCCTGGATCAAACACGTGTCTAATTTTCAAAATGAAAACGCAAGTTCCTGGGTAACCTTCCAATCAGGAACCTCCTGATATCCATGGTCAGGTATACCTTTAAACCTCCTGATATCCATGGTCAGGTATACCTTTAAGCTTGGAAACCCACAAAGTGAGACCAGGATCTTTGTTGACGGATGCCTGCTCTTTGACCACATCACATAATTCTACACCAGCACCCATCTATCAAAACCGTGTATACCACCCGGATCAAACACTTGTCCAACTTTCACAAAGAACTCACCAATTGTGCTAGCCCGATACACATATCCTTGACTAAATCAGTAACGGCCCAAACAACTTAAACACCCATGTAACCCCAACAATAACGCTTTTGTCCTTCCCTGTTGTTTCTGCCATTCCTAACCAACCGTTCCAACACCCTACTCAAACCTCCTAAATTACTAACACATTTTCCACCTGGATCAGAAAAATCAAACAACACTTCAACATACATGTTTTTCTTGACCTCAATTCCATCTTTTGAAACTGATTTCCCTGTCCCAACACCTTTGGAACAATCCAGACTCACCACACATATGTTTTTGTCAAGCAATTCAGCCCACTTCCTTGCATTGATTCCTATACCATCATCTACCTTACTCACATCTACGTTACTCACACCTACCTGATCGACCAAACTACTCAATAGTTCTTTTCCCATTTCGTGATCAAACAACTTCAGTACAACAGTCTCAATCCCGACCTTATCACGCCACTTAACTTTCATGCCTCACCATCTTTAGACAATTCCCTCATGTCACCTACTCCACCATCATCCGTACATGTAATCGGATCATCCACATTATTAACAACAGAAGCCGAAGATGACAAAACCAACATATCATCCGATTTCAACTGGGAACCAACACCTGGACCCCTAGACTAATATCCAGTATGGATTTAAATAAATCGTGTTGTAGATTGATTAATCAAAATAAAAATTTATGTTTCAGGGGTAATGCAGATGTTTATATTATTGGTGTTCCTTTCTGAGAACACCGGGGTCAGATTTATCGAGACTAATATCCAGTATATACAAGTGAGTGTAATTCTGATGTTGATAGCTGGAATCACGGGTCTCATTTACCTTTCGAACCGTGCCGGTTACACTAATCAGCATCAGGAACATTTTAATACCTTTATTGCATATGCTGCAATTTGTTTGTTATACGAGGGGGTAATGCTCTGGATGGTTGTCATTTTCACATACGGTAAGTCAGCAGGAATCAGAACTCTAACGCTGGTTGCCTTTGGTTTGTTGCCTTTTATCGTCGTCCCTTTTTGTAAATATATCTACCGGTGTAAGTTCTTTATTTTAATATTCCTTATAACTAAAGTTTTCTTTTTACACCTTTTTACTACTAATATAATAATAGTTTTGTTACTTTTCATCAGGCAAGTCGCGGGCTCCAGTTGGTCGAGTCCCAGAGCGAGTCGGCCAAGACACACTTGACCAAGGCGCAGTTAGCCAAGAACAAGTTGGCCAAGAGCCAGTAAGCCAAATTCCAGAGAGCCCAAACCCAGAAGACAGAGGCGGCTCAGAGATTCCCGGCATGGTAGACCAAGAGAATCAAGTCCCAGGTAATTAGCAAAATCACCTAATTTATTTAGACATCTCATTTAAACACCTATTACCTTCACAGTTTAATCTATATAGTTTTTACTATTTTGGTTATCAAACGAACAGTTTTACTAAAGCATTATTTCTGATTATTGCAGATTATATGGCCATTGAAGTAGCTGAAGGGTAGATCTTGGATAACGATTTACAAACAATTTTTATCGAGCTTATTAATATGAACTTGTTATGCTGCCAACTTGTAGATATTATTTTTTCCTGAATGTTCTGCGACGTCACATAGTTTACCAGTGCATGAGTTTTAATACTCCACATACTTTTTTTTGAACATTAATAATACTCCACATACTTGATTATATAGTTGTTAAATTGGTTGATTATATAGTTTTAGTTCCTTCGGATCTTCTATTATGTGAGTCAATTAGTGGTAAATTGGAAAATAAATCTTGTGGTTTGTACACGTCAAGTATATGATAGTGTCCAGACCTGGCAAATTTTGCTACCTTGATTTCTACATTGAAAAAGTTCATTTTGAGAATTTTATAATGGCACTAAAAAATAAGTTAGCTTATGTTTTTGCTACCTTTAGACAGTTAGGGTCTTGTGTCCTTAATGGCTCTAACTCGAGCCAAAAAAATAGATATCATTTCTAGCACAAAATTTTACTCAAAGAAGACAATATCCGAGTTTGAAACGATCATCTTGACAAGCTCTTCCAAGTAACTATATAAAGAAGCATAGTTCTTGAAGAAATTTATATATTAAAATTTGAGTCTTCAATGGGCTTATCACTGATCATTTTCCCTTGGGTAATATTCTCAAAATCCTTGTAAGTTTCAATATGACCAACATATATTAAACCGTAACGCATAGTGTTTTAGTAGATTACATTGAAGATTATAAAGTGCAGTTGGTGATAAACGCAGCTGCTAAAATCAAGAATGATCAACCGCCTTGTCTTGTTCGAGGTGTTCGGAATTGCAAACTTTGTCTTTTCCGCTGAACCTGATGACAGCTATAAACGAAGACACTATAATAGAAAAGCTTACACACATAGAGGTTTCGGGAGAAGAATGGCACCGATATGATGGAAAATGGCACAAGAATGATAAGAAGAAAGGACCAGTGGACATGATACGTGTTAAAGTGCTTTTCTTCGTGGTATGCGCATGCAACCTTCCAGATAAGAGAATATAGATATAGGAACCCGCAAAAGCTTACACATAAGAGTGTATATGCAATCCAATTGAGATCCCCCGGTGGAACAAATACCACAGCCCCTAAAGACGAAACCAAAATTAATGCGGAAAAGCTACCGATGGTTTTCAGAATGGTGTAATGGATGTCCTTCATCCAACTTCGCAACAAGAAGCTTGCAAGAATCAAGATCCCTGATGCCGCCACAACCATAGATCCCGAGACAATGATCATGGTCGTAAAGACACTGCCATGATCATTAAAAAGGGAGGGATCTTGTCGATACATGAGTCGAACAGCTCCTAATAGAAATGTGATAATACCCACCACAGCAAACAAGAACGAAAAGTACACAAAAGACCTGAAAGACACAAGAAAAACGCAAGTTAGTAATCAAAGGGTATTCCATTGAAGGCAGACTTTGGGGAATGGACAAAGTATACTAAAGACGACCTTGACAATTTTATGGTCAGTAACAACTCTACCAACAAAAAAAGGTGTTTGGAAACGCGTTTAACACCAATACACTATATGTGTTGCTATTAAACGTGTTGCCAAACGCCCCTTTAAAAACAGAAAAGGCTTGAATTAGCTTATTTAAACTGTTTAAAAGCTAAACATGTTGGACGAGTTTCTTCATTTGAATCTCCAAGCTTTTTGAAGAATAACTTCAGTTAAAGCATACAGTGTATAAGTTTGGAGCGCAGAAACATTTCCAACACCTATGCAACCTGAGAGTATGTATGTATGTAGCCCAATGTAACACTTCTCACTTAACTGCCAAGGGAGACTAAACATGTAGAGCTCTCGTAATGAGAACGACGTACTTACTAACATCACCAACTGGAACTTTTTCATTTACTTTGTCAAAAGGGACATTCACATTGTTCTATAATTTCATTCTTGAGAACTTGCTGAGAAATTTAAAACTCCATTGTACTTAGCCTATTCAACATTCTTGAAAAGACTTACTTGCAACTCTACATATCTATGAATAGGCGATTCATAAGGATTTAGGTTCTCAATAAGATAACATGTCATTTTTTCTGATCTATTACCATATAAAGTATCAATTTCTATTTTGCCTAACAAAGTATAACCACCGCCCAACGAAACACAACTCAAGAGAACTTTCATATCAATCTTAAACAGTGCAAACAGCTCAGATTTGGAGTACATACACTGATTTGTTTTCCCAACCATGTTCTTTAACATGTTTAGCTCTTCTACATGTTCATAAAAAGCAAAAGCCCTAAATGTTCCCACACACCATAGCTGGTTTAAAGCCATTCTTTCGGTGGTAAACACCACTTTATCAGAGCAACAAAATATATGTACGTAAGCTATAAGTAAAATACCCTTTGTATAAATTTGAAGACTATGTCATAACTACTCGTAACTCAAAAACAGGTGGGGTGTTTGGCAAGGCCCGAGAATAGGTTGTGTATACCCCCAAAAAAAACCATATGTAGTACCCTTTTTCTTTTTGCGTTTTTTATACTTTTTTTTATGAAGTATGCACCAAAAGAACCCAGCGATCCTCCACTTGTCCATTATTTTTGTGAGACATTCTTTGCTTCAAATTTTAAGCATAGTAAAGAAAGAAAAAATATCTTCTTCAATGTTTTTAAAAAAATACAACTAGAAAAATAACGCTATTCCATCAACTACTTTTATATGACTCATGATTTTTCCATGGCTAAAATGCAAGCAGCCACAAATCTTTCTATGAGTCCAAAGTATAACTCTATTCCATCAACTACTTTTATATGACTCATGATTTTTCCATGGCTAAAATGCAAGCAGCCACAAATCTTTCTATGAGTCCAAAGTACAACTCTATTCGATCAACTCCTAAGTATGCTAACTTATGTGTTGCCAAGCACTAACCAGTTGCCTAAATCAGTGAGTAATACTTTAGCATGGGGCACAGAAACGGCTAAAAATCAATACTTTTATTGTGATCAGAGATAAGCTCCGGGTCATAAATGTAGTGGCTAGGTGTATTCTTTGGAAGTAATTGATGAATAATCAGTTTATGGATTTTATAATTGCTATACACGTATACCGAATCAAGACTCTGACTTTGCTAATAAGAAGGTCATTTATCGAAACAAATGTGGATCTTTGCTTCTTGTTTGATGACTTGATTTATAAAGAACGTTAATACGAAAGTAAGGGTTTCTGAATTTTGATGCTGAAACTTGACTGGTAGTATTTTTTTTCCCGACTTATCACGTACTTAAGAGGTTCTTTGGTTAGTTTATCTAGTAATTTTGTGAAATTTGGAATTTTTAAATGCATTATTGATGGTAGATTAGGTTTGATGGATGTTGATGAGTTTGTTTGAGGGATTTAGTGTATGATTAATCAATCAATGGAACTTAATTACCCGAACAGGTACATTAAAAATGACTTCCGTATCTTCCTAGTATTTCCAATCTTTATATCATATCCTACTAATCTATGTGTCTGTGATATGACCAACTTCCAAATATATTGTTTATTCCAATCTAAGAAAGTAGATTTGTTATTTATAATATTAGGACGCATAAATCATTGAATGCCGTAACTGAAGTCAAGACATGTAAGGCAGTAGGTTGACGAGTTATAAATCATAATATATGCTATCTACAGGGTGTTTGGGACTGTGTTTTGGGTGTTACTAACTATTACGCTTTCAAGTAAAATATAGCAGTTTCTAAGTTAGCGTACAGTATACGCAGGTACTAACCAGCTTAGTTTAAGTAACAAATCTATTGAATGGTAAGTTTTCTTTTATTTGTAATTGTTTCTCTTCCTCCTGTAACAAAGTAAAGCACAAAGGCATTGATGTAGTAATCAGTCAACAACAAACCCATATCTAGTTATGTGATCACATGAAGCATACAACAAAGCATAAAACCCTAAACCTAAAATCAGATCCAAATGACCAAAAAATACCTTTGGGAGAAACAAGATGAAGCTTGTTGGCCATATATAATCGAACACTTTTAGTGATTGAGGATGATCCAGAATGAATTACTTTTTTTGTTATATATAATCGGACACTTTTGGGAGAATGAATTTAGAATTAATTTAGTTGGATGAACCAAAAGTTCCGACTATAAGTTTTAAAACCAAATTAGGAACAAAAAATTTTACATGGTTTTTCTGATTTTTTGCTATTATATTTTCTGTTTTTTCATTAAATGTCATATCTTATACAAGTTCGAAATCTCTTTCACAAACAATTGTCACGTGAATCTAGATAGATATTATAAGAGTAATATTATTGATGTTTGTGGGCTAAAATGTAAACATGAAATGTGAAATTTTTGAGATAATTTTTAATTGTGAATTTAAATCATTTAAGTGACTTTTGAGTAACAAGATATATCATGAATTTGGATATCCGAAACTTTCAATGACAAATATCTGAAATTTCGAATAAATTTTTTGTATATACGAGTACCCAAAATTCCGGATTAAGAAGTATTTACGTAACACAAAAATTAGGACCGGGGTCATTTGGAAAAAATCTTAATTAAGTTTATGTTATACCCATTATTTTAGCTAAGTTTTTACATTTTAGATATCCGAAACTTATATTAGGAGACAAACAACCACCGGGTTCCCGTGAACCCCCAAGACCCCCATAGGTCCACCCATGTGGATAAATGAATATAGAATAAGAAAGAGAGAATTATAAAATAAGAAGATCGAAGGTTGAATGTGGTGGTGGTGGCTTACCGTTCGACAATTATTCATCTTTTTAGTCTTAAGGGTTAAATTTATATACCACTAAGTCGGTTAATTTTCCCTTCATTGGCAACACGTTTATAGCTGAGTTACACTTGTATCAAGAGCCCAAAGTCATTTCATTAATGGCCCAAGTATACAAGTCAGCCCTATTTTCTATCAATGGGCCTTGAAAGCCCATTAAAGACTTAAATCCGTTTCTAATTTATATGATGAAAGAATAAAGGCCCATGAGGAATCCAATAAGCTCAAGACGAGTCCAAAGGCCTGAGTCAACAATTAACCTACCACGGGTCAACATATATAAATACCAAAAAAAAAGACTCGGTGGTGTTGGTTTTATTCATTCAAATTGCACAAATAAGCTTCCTTATTGAGAATCCCGATCAAATGCAAAGCCCATCCATCGACTGATACGAAATTAATTTTCGAAAAAAAAGTTTAGAAAGTCATGATACATCGACATGTGTCCCCTTTGCAATTCATGGTGTTTATCACTAGACGAGGGCGAGACTGAGGGCCTCATTGTTTAACCATTCTCGAGTTTGACATGATTATTAGTTCGAGCAAGTATGAAAGTTCGATGAATGAATATAGAATAAGAAAGAAAGAATTATAGTATAAGAAGATCGAAGGTTGAATGTGGTGGTGGTTTACCGTTCGATAATTTATTCACCTTTTTAGTCTTAAGGGTTAAAATTTATATACCACTCAGTCGGTTAGTTTTTTATTCCTTGCCCAACACGTTTATAGCCGCGTTATACTTATATCAAGATCCCAAGGCCTTTTCACTAATGGCCAAAGTATACAAGTCGGCCCTAGTTTCTATTAATAAGCCTTGAAAGCTCATTAAAGACTTAAATCAGTTTCTAATTTATATGATGAAAGAATAAAGGCCCATGAGGAGTCCAATAAGCCCACGATAAGTCCAAAGGCCCAAGTCAACACTTAACCTATCACGGGTCTAACATATATAAATACAAAAAAATAGACTCGATGGTGTTGGTTTTATTCATTAAAATTGCACAAATAAGCTTCCTTATTGAGAATTCTGATTAGTTGCAAAGCCCATCCATCGACTGATATGAAATTAATGTTAAAAAAACTTTAGAAAGTCATGATACATCGACACGTGTCCCCTTTGAAATTAGTGGTCTTTATCACTAGACAAGGGCGAGACTGAGGGCCTCATTGTTTAAGCACTCTTGAGTTTGACATGATTATTAGTTCGAGCAAGTATGAAAGTTCGATGAATGAATATAGAATAAGAAAGAAAGAATCACAGAATAAGAAGATCGAAGGTTGAATGTGGTGGTGGTTTATCGTTCGATAATTTATTCATCTTTTTAGTCTTAAGGGTTAAAATTTATATACCACTCGATCAGTTAGTTTTTCCTTCCTTGCCTAACACGTTTATAGCTGAGTTATACTTGTATCAATAGCCCAAGGCCTTTTCATTAATGGCCCAAGTTTACAAGTCGGCCCTAGTTTCTATGAATGGGCCTTGAAAGCCCATTAAAGTCTTAAATCTGTTTCTAGTTTATATGATGAAAGAATAAAGGCCCATGAGGAGTCCAATAAGCCCAAGACGAGTCCAAAGGCCCGAGTCAACACTTAAACTATCACGAGTCAACATATATAAATACCAAAAAAAGACTTGGTGGTGTTTGTTTTATTCATTCAAATTGCATAAATAAGCTTCCTTATTGAGAATCTGGATCAATTGCAAAGCCCATCCATCGACTAATATGACATTAATGTTCAGAAAAAAGTTTTGAAAATTATGATACATCAACACGTGTCCCCTTTGCAATTTGTGGTGTTTAACACTAGACGAGGGCGAGACTGAGGGCCTCGTTGTTTAACCATTCACTAGTTTGACATGATTATTAGTTCGAGCAAGTATGAAAGTTCGATGAATAAATATAGAATAAGAAAGAAAGAATTATAGTATAAGAAGATCGAAGGTAGGATATGGTGGTTGTTTACCGTTCGATAATTTATTCATCTTTTTAGTCTTAAGGGTTAAAATTTATATACCACTCAGTCGGTTAGTTTTTCCTTCCTTGGCCAACACGTTTATAGCTGAGTTATACTGGTATCAAGTGCCCAAGGCCTTTTCATTAATGGACCAAGTTTACAAGTCGTCCCTAGTTTCTATCAATGTGCCTTGTAAGCCCATTAAAGACTTAAATCCGTTTCTAATTTATATGATGAAAGAATAAAGGCCCATGAGGAGTCCAATAAGCCCAACACGAGTCCAAAGGACCGAGTCAACACTTAGCATATCACAGGTCAACATATATAAATATAAAAAAATTGACTCGGTGGTATTGGTTTTATTCATTCAAATTGCACAAATAAGCTTCCTTATTGAGAATCCTGATCAATTGCAATGCCCATCCATCGACTGATATGAAATTAATGTTAAAAAAAGTTTAGAAAAGTCTTGATACATCGACACGTGTCCGCTTTGCAATTCGTGGTGTTTATCACTAGATGAGGGCGAGGCTGACTGCCTCGTTGTTTAACCATTCCAGAGTTTGACATGATTATTAGTTCGAGCAAGTATGAAAGTTCAATGAATGAATATAGAATAAGAAAGAAAGAATTATAGAAGAAGAAGATCGAAGGTTGAATGTGGTGGTGGTTTACGGTTCGATAATATATTCATCTTATTAGTCTTGAGGGTTAAAATTTATCTCAGTCGATTAGTTTTTCCTTCCTTGGCCAACACGTTTATAGCTAAGTTACACTTGTATCATGAGCCCAAGGCCTTTCATTAATGGCCCAAGTTTACAAGTCGGCCCTAGTTTCTATCAATGGGCCTTGAAAGCCCATTAAAGACTTAAATCCGTTTTTAATTTATATGATGAAAGAATAAAGGCCCATGAGGAGTACACCATCAACTACGACGACTTTCCGGCTACATGTAACTACAACTCTAGCGAGTGGAGGTTCCGCTCACATTCCCGAGTTAGATCTAAGTAGTCTCCTCGTGACAGTCGCTGACACCCACCATGCTGATGGACCACTAGATGTATTTTAGAGACCGCAAATTAGTTGTCATTTAAGATTATGTATTGAGAGGCGATGGCATAATACACTCTTCTCTGTTATTAGTTTATTTTTGTAAGCTTTCATATCTCTTTGCTTAAAGATTATATTGTGGTAATTTTTTGCTTTTGGAGTGAAATGAATAAATAATATTATTTATTAGTCAAATGTGAGTGGTAAATTTTTCAATACCATTGAGTGACATTTTATAATGAGAGAATAAATAGAAATGATTATAAGAATGGTTGGGCTAGTGTTTTGGCAAAGTAAACAGTAAGGTTCTGTAAAGCCCACTTAAAATACATCAATGCATTAAATACACGAAAACACGGATTTATTTAAAACTTTATATTTAATTAATACACCACACGTATCAAGAATAATTAATGTTTAAATACAAGTATTACATATATTATTATTTATTATATACAAGATATTACGTATTATAAATAACACATGACAAGAATAAACATGAACGTAAAACACGAACACATATCATGAATAATGATACACACAATTAAAACACAAAAACGAAATATATATTATAGGGGTGTTTGGTGGCCGGTTACAAGAGAGAAAAGGGAAGGGCCCATGGCCCGGTCCGTGAAGCAAATACATGTAACAAAACTTTCAAAGAAAAACTCATTTTACAAGTCTTAACAAAATAAACAAAACCCTAGCTCCTTGTCTCTTTCTCTCTCTCTTGGCCGCGACATCCACAAAGAAAAACAAGAAGGATAAACATTTGTTGATCTTTGATTTATTACGGGTATTGTTCGTGTTCTTAATACCAAATAATTGCACGATTCGGTATCCCTAAACCTTAATCTTTAGTTTCTTTTTCTTTTATTTATGATCAATAAATAAGATCCATGAGCACATGTGTAAACATAATTAACACAAGTATTTAATAAAGTTTAAACCAGGGTTTTGGCTCGGGTGTCACGAAAATCCAGAGTCTACGACTCTCGGTAGGGTTTTCATAAGCCAGCCACACCCTTTAAAGGGGTGATAGTTGTTCCCTTCTGTCAGCCGCAACCCCAAACCACCCAACATGGGGTGTTTGGTTCGGACGATGGCAAACCGAGAGCCATGAGGCTCTCGGTGGGATCTGGTGGGCAGCAGTGGCAACCGGCTTAATCCGGTGGCTGTTGTGTGCTAGCAGCAGCAACCACAACCACAACGACTGTAGTGGTGTCGTGTGATCTGGGGCATGCCGAGACATGGTTTCTCGGTGTGGCTCGGTTCGGGATCGGGTACACAAATAATGCACATGGGTGTGTTTGGTTTAGAGTTTTGCTAATTAAATTTCTAGACTTATATTAATTTAATTAACTATTATGTCATGGCCATTTAATTAAATTAACATAGGTTATAATAATTATGTTATGTTGGAGCATAATTTGGCTAGGTCGGTCCTAACGACTCTCCTGGGCCGTTCTTCGTCTTGCCGGATCCTGAGTAATGCTGCAAACAAAGGTAAACCGGTTAGGAGTGGACCCGAGGCCGAAGCCTCGGGGTCCACCTCCAACGATCAAGTTAGTATTGGATCGATACAATATAAGAGGTGTAGTTGTGAGAGATAACCTGTTGTAGAATGAGACCCCTACCCTTGTATTTATAAGACTAGGGTCTCTTGAAGGGTAAGTTAGGTATGTGTGGATCGCAGGTCTGTCGGGCCAGGCTGACTGCAGACTATAAGTCGACATGTCCCCCAGTCTAGTATGATATGGTCCATAATTATATTATGCTAGACTTATTCATGTATCACGCTTACTAAACAACCGCGTGCGGCTTGTTGCTAGGACATCCTCGTGGGTCATCCATAACATATTGCTCCACTCGTAATGGGCTTCCTTTAGCAAAAAGATGATGGGCTGGGATTGCGAATAATGAGCATAGCCACTATAAGCCATCATGTCCCCCCAACCTAGTAAGCGCGGTTGTCACCGAGGTTACTTGACTTTACACCATATCCGCTACCTGTAATCATATCCACGTCGAAGGAAATGGGAAAACACGTATACGTAAGACGGGTAATTATGCTCGAATGCTTGGTTTCTCGTTACTTGACGGTAAAGACCCCAAAGAAGAAAACGTGTTCTATAGCCGGGGTAACACTGGCATTTGGCAAGGTTAAATTCTTGTTCATCACTAACGTGAGGATGACAAGAAGGTTTTATGGAGGTGGAAGTGGAACCCGTATGTTGCATTGTGAATATTTTGAAGGCGTACTTCTTGTACCCATTGATGATGCAACATAATGCGAATATTTCATTCGTCTTAAGGAAAACAGAAGACGTACTTCTATGGCAAGGTGATGCGGATGGTACATATGTGGCCATGACATACGATAATGACTTAAAAAATTTGTCACGGTTTTTCCTGAACTAGGCGTAGTTGATCAGCCTTCGCCTAATTAAGGTCCAACAATGCAAACTTTGGAAAAATCACTTCGTGGCCGGGTGAAGTAATTCGTTGCGGAAGACATACTTCTTCAACAAAGAAATGTGCTAACGGAAGACGTACTTCCGTGGTAAAAAGAATGAACCAGTAGAAGGAGTACTTTCACGACGAAGACAATGAGCCAACGGAAGGAGTAATTCTGTGGTGAAAAGAATGAGCCATTGGAAGTAGTACTTCCACGGCGAAGACAATGAGCCAATGGAAGAAGTACTTCCAAGGCGAAAATAATGAGCCATTGGAAGTAGTACTTCCACGGCGAAGATAATGAACCAACGGAAGGAGTACTTCCGTGGCGAAAACAATGCGCCAGTGGAAGGAGTACTTCCACGGCGAAGGATAATGAGCCAACGAAAGAAATACTTTCGTGGCAAAAATAATGAGCCATTGGAAGTAATACTTCCACGGCGAAGACAATGCGCCAACAGAAGGAGTACTTCCGTGGCGAAAACAATGCGCCAGTGGGAGGAGTACTTCCACGGCGAAGGATAATGAGCCAACGAAAGAAATACTTTCGTGGAGAAAATAATGCGCCAATGGAAGGAGTACTTCCACGACGAATGATAATGAGCCCGTGGAAGAGTACTTCCACGGCGAATGATAATGAGCACGCAGAAGAATACTTCCACGGCGAAAGATAATGAGCACATGGAAGAATACTTATACGGCGAAAGATAATGACCACGTGGAAGAATACTTCCACGGTGAAACACGTGGAAGGATAATTCCACGGCGAAAGATAATGAGCCCGTGGAAGAATACTTCCACGGCGAAGGATAATAAGCTCGTGGAAGGAATACTTCCATGGCGAAAGATAATGCGCCGGTGGAAGGAGGACTTCCACGGAGGAAGATAATGAGCTCGTGGAAGAATACTTCCACGACGAAGGATAATAAGCCCCTGGAAGGAATACTTCTACGGCTAAAGATAATGAGCACGTGGAAGAGACACTTCCACGGCGAAAATAATGCGCCAGTGGAAGGAGTACTTCCATGGCGAAGGATAATGAGCACGTGGAAGAGTACTTCCACGGCGAAAGATAATGAGAACGTGGAAGAGTACTTCCACGGCGAAAGATAATGACCACGTGCAAGAGTACTTCTACGACGAAAGATAATGAGCACGTGGAAGAGTACTTCCACTGCGAAAGATATGAGCACGTGGAAGAGATACTTCCACAGTGAATACAATGCGCCAGTGGAAGGAGTACTTCCATGGCGAAGGATAATGAGCACGTGGAAGAGTACTTCCACGACGAAAGATAATGCGCCGGTGGAAGGAGGACTTCCACGGCGGAGGATAATGAGCTCATGGAAGAATATTTTCACGGTGAAGGATAATAAGCCCGTGGAAGGAATACTTCCACGGCGAAAGATAATGTGCCAGTGGAAGTAGTACTTCCATGGCGAAGTATAATGAGCACGTGGAAGAGTACTTCCACGGCGAAAGATAATGAGAACGTGGAAGAGTACTTCCACGGCGAAAGATAATGAGCACGTGGAAGAGTACTTCCACGGCGAAAGATAATGAGCACGTGGAAGAGTACTTCCACGACGGAAGATATGAGCACGTGGAAGAGATACTTCCACAACGAATACAATGCGCCAGTGGAAGGAGTACTTCCATGTCGAAGGATAATGAGCACGTGGAAGAGTACTTCCACGGCAAAAGATAATGCGCCAGTGGAAGTAGGACTTCCACGGCGGAGGATAATGAGCTCGTGAAGAATACTTCCACGGCGAAGGATAATAAGCCCGTGGAAGGAATACTTCCACGGCGAAAGATAATGAGCACATGGAAGAGATAATTCCACGGAAAAAATAATGCGCCAGTGGAAGGAGTACTTCCATGGCGAAAAGATAATGCGCCGGTGGAAGGAGGACTTCCACGGCGGAGGATAATGAGCTCGTGGAAGAATACTTCCACGGCGAAGGATAATAAGCCCGTGGAAGGAATACTTCCACGGCGTAAGATAACGAGCATATGGAAGAGTACTTCCACGGCGAAAGAGATAATAAGCACGTGGAAGGAGTACTCCCGCGGCAAAGAAATAAACCGACAGAAGGCGGACCTCTGCGGCAAAGGAATAAATCCAAAGTTATTTACGTGACATGCACGAAAATAGTGGTATTATTATACCCTTGTAGCCCCCCAAGTTTAATGGTGCGGCGCTCGATTAGTAGTATTAAAATTAATCAAGTATTTAAAATTACGATCACGTGGATCAGCGCGAATGGACGTACCATAGCCGCGTACAGAAGATAGAAATAGGGTTCAGACGTGCTAACCAAGGCGGATGGGTCTTGTCGTAACCGCGAATTTACACATAGTATAAGACGTATCTTAACTAACTTATGGGATGAGCTATGCCATTACGTGTGACGTACCGCTACTACCATAAGGACGGTCAAATTTTTGACAAAATGTTGTTAGACGTGCACAGTGTGTCTTTTGCAAGTCCTTAACGAGTCATGTGGTTTGCGTAACTTACTACAACGTCTTGATAGCAAGGTGGTCTAACAAGGATACATGATCCGTGGTCGTTGCGTTTGCAACCCTCTTACACGACAAGTTGAATTATTAGGTTCACTCAATCCTCTTATTCTGCTTGGGAACGATGTGTACATGTACGCCCGTAGGCTAAAAGATGTCTGAGCGTGCAGACTAGCACGGATGGACGTACCATGATCACGAATGATAAACATATTATTTAAAAAATATATGTAATATATCTTATCGAGTTAAAATATATATATAATAAAAATATCGGAATATATCCTAAAGGCTATCTTGTAGTAACTTAAATGATATGTGATATCCGTTATTAATATAAACAATATATCCGGACATGCGGATTAATATGGAAGACACGGCTCATGACCGTAATAAAATATAACCGAACATATAGACGAGCACGGCTGGACATACCATGACCGCGAATAAAAAATAAAATAATTGTTGAATGTGCAGATGAGTGCGGATGGACGATCCATGACCGTGAATCACGATATTACTACGCCGGGTCGCAATATATATGAAAAATATATTTAATCAAATCAAAAGATAAATGTAATACCCCCTTGCAAATTTAAAAGATATACGTAATATCTTTTATTTACATGAAAAATATTCATAAAATATTTTTTGTTTATTTTTAAAAGATATGGGTAAATCTTGTTACCTAAAAAATAAGATATTAAAAATCTTTGTATAAATTTAAAAGATTGCGTAATATTTTACATAAACAATAATTCTGGATTTGCGAACTAACGCAAAAGAACGCGACGCATGACCACAGTGAGAAAATAAACTATGCCCGGACGTGAAGAGTATCGCGGACGGACGGAACATGACCGCGAATAATAAAATTTAAATATATATGAGCGTTCATACGAGTGCGAATGGACGAGCCATAACCGTGAGCACTTACAAATAAAAGATAAATATTGATAATATCGTGTTACCAAAAGATATATATACATAATACATTGACCGACTTAAAAAATTCAGATAAATCTTTTATCGGTTTTAAGAAGAAAATTCATATACATATCTTTCTTGAAGATGAGTTAATAAATCTTTGTACCAATTTACGAAAGATTCTTTGTGCCAATTTAAGAAGTAATATTTAAATTTGATCAAGGATGATCAGAGATTAATTTGTCATGGCAAAAAAAATGTGTCTGATCCATTGGTTCGTGATAAATATTTTCTACCGATTTATAAAAAAGAAAAATCAGTAGCCAGAGTTATAGCAATATGAAACATGGTGCGATGACCAGAATATCATAAGATCTATATAAAGACCATAAAGCTTGATAAAGACAAGTAAATAAAATGGCTGACCAATTTAAGGTCAAATATTATTATAGATAAATTTGAGATATACCTCTCAACTTATTCACATGAGCATAAAACAGATGGCAAGTCATCACGCTTGTTGATTTAAGCACATAATATTGCACATGTTAATTGAAATTTTTTGTGTTAAAAAAACGTGAGTTTCTCAGATGCTCGTAATCTTTTGAATATATACAAAGTTATCACGTATGTATAATATATAAAAAGTTAATACGACATCTAAAAAACAATAGGCATCATGCATGATCGCATGGCGGCAGAGTGATGAAAAACAAAAATACGAAGGTAGGTGATAGAATTACCGACTTTCGACATGAGTTTTTGTTCTTGGGTAATACTAGAACACGAGACCACAGTTTTTTCAGGGTCCCACGGATGGCGCCAAGTTGTTGGAGCATAATTTGGCTAGGCCGGTCCTGACGACTCTCCTGGGCCGTTCGTCGTCTTCCCGGATCCTGAGTAATGATGCAAACAAAGGTAAACCGGTTAGGAGTGGACCCGAGGCCGGAGCCCCGGGGTCCACCTCCAATGGTCAAGTTAGTATTGGATCGATACAATATAATAGGTGTAGTCGTGAGAGATAACCTGTTGTAGAATGAGACCCCTACCCTTGTATTTATAGGACTAGGGTTTCTTGAAGGGTAAGTTAGGTATGTATGGGTCACGGGCCTGTCGGGACGGGCCGACTGCAGACAATACGTCGACATGTTATATAATTTAACATGGTACACTTATAATAATTATTTTAAATGATTATTCATGATACATTATATGACACATGTTGGTTTAATTAGATAAACTATACCTCATAATAATTATGCATATAATTATTCATGATATAAAGTACATGTTACATTTAATTAATTTAGAACTTAGCATAATTATTTTAATTACATGATGAATCATGGTTTAATTAAATTAATATCTTACTTAATATAATTATACAATATCAAGTTATGGTAAAGATTATTAATATAAGTCAAGTTATATTATTAATTAATAATTATTTATAAACCATATATTATAATATTAATTAATAATTATCATGTTAACCTAAAGTATTTATTTATTAATAAACTTTACTATATTATGACATATAATTAATCATGACTTACAAACATAATTATTAAGCCTTAGCTTATACCACATGCTTATTGAACAAGCTTATTACTAATTATATAAACATGCTATTAATAGAAACATACTAATTATGGAAACATGCTATTTTTGGAAACTTACTAATTATGTAAACTCTTTATTTTTGGAAACTTACTATTTATGGGAACTTTCTATTTTTGAAAATTTGCTATATATAGAAACCTACTATTTTTAGAAAGTTACTCATTATGAAATATCAACTATACTAACACATGAAACGTGAAATACATTAATCTAGAACACATGAAAACACTAAGAAATACATGATAACACATGAAGCAGTAAAAACAAGTTAAGAACATGTAAAACAAGTCAAGAACATGTAAAACAAGTCAAGAATATGTAAACCAAGTTAAGAACAAGTAGAACAAGTCAAGAACAAGTAACCTAATAATAAATCAGTTAAACATGAACACGCAACTCATTCACGTCCTTTATTATGTAGCACTCGTGAAGTCAGAGTAGATTTCCTTCCACCTTTCATCTTCTTCGTTACTGGACATAAGGTACAGATATTCCGTCTCTCAGTAAGTACATTCCTTTTCTATGTGTGATTAGGATTCCCCGTTTGTTGCCATCTGTTTTGCCCAATAGTGTACATGTCATTAAACTTTTCAGTAGTTCACATGCTATGATTTTAAATTGCCTAAGCTATATACACGCATAACATGTTTCACCTAGTTATGGAGGTACCATAACCATAACACTTGAGGTACCGGTGTTATGACTCTTCCCCGAGGAGAGTGATTGCTTGCAGCATCCCTTCACGTTTTGGCCAGTATTATTATTATCATGTGGGGCGAATGGGTGCATCCTAGTACGTATTTATCAGATTTACACGATGACTGTGGTGTGTGCTCTACATCCGTCACATGGAGCTGATCCCTCCACCCAGACTAATATAATTAGAGGCAACCCCTCTAATTGCATGACGAGGTCACCCCTCTATGTAATAATGCACGTTGACACCGTACATGACCTATATGGGCTTTTGGCATTAAAAACATGTTTTCATTATAAAACATAAGGCTTTTTAGATATAAACCAGTTATAAAACATGATTTCAGGTTTTCCAGGGCTTACATTATCCCGCTGCATTTTCATACTTTACTTATGTTTCAGTTATTCATATCATGTCATATATCCGTTCACTGAGCGTATTGCTCAGCCGTATTTTCATTTCATGTTCCCATATGACAGGTACAAAAGGACAGACTTAGGCAATCAAGAGTACGTGCATAGGATGGAGGATTCCATTGACTTCATTTCCTTATTGCATTTATATACTTCTACTTTGCTTGGACATTGTTTAGTCCTTTCTCTATATTCTTTACTTATGCGCGTGTAAGCTTATGTTTTGGGACCGATGTTTGATTTCGGTTTCCTTTATGGTCAGTTATGTTTTAAGACATTTACCTTGCATGCTTTGATGACACGCCATAATTATCATGTAACGATCCACTTGTCAAAGTGGGGTGTTATAATTATGGTATCAGAGCCCAAGGTTTCGACCTATAGGCTCTAAAACTTGTCAAAGTGGGGTGTTACAATTATTGGGTGTTATAATTTATATAAATTTTATAATAAATTATATACATTTTATAAAATATTTATAAATTTTTTATATAAATTTTATTTTTCATGTTTATACGTAAAAACTGAATAATTATTTTTTAATAAATTTTCTCAAAATTTTTAAATTTTCTATTCAAATGAGTAAAATTTGAAGTTTTCATATACAAACTTAATAAAAATATGATTTTAAACGAGTAAAATCCAATAAATATTTTTTAATAATTTTTTTGATATTTACAAATATTCTATTTAAACGATTAATTATCAAATTTTTATTTTTTTATAAATTTCATAATTCTTTTTTGTAAATTTTATATATTTTTTTAAATAAATTTTATTTTTAGGAGTAAAAACTGAATAAACAATTTTTATATAAACTTTTTAAAATATTATAAATTTTCTATTTAAATGAGTAAAAACCCGAGAAAAAACACTAGACTAAACTTTATAAATAATAATTGTCAAGCAAATTTAAATTTTTTTTAAAGAAAGTGAAACAAAATACAATAAGTCGTGTTTTTGAGTTTTAGGGGCTGTTTGTTTTTGAAAAAAAAGTCTTAATGCCTTTGAAAGTTGATTCGGTCAGAGGTATTTAAAGATCAGATTGTTTATTCTTTTTGCAGATTTAGAGGTACAATTCGCTGAAATACTTCTTGTTCGGTCAAATATTCTTAAATCTCTTTTTACATATGAAATGCATATTCTTTTTCTTTTTTTCTCGCTATGTAGATGTGTTGTCCCTTTCATTTGTTAAATCGTTTCTTATCTCACTGGATTTACAGTTTCTAGCGTGTATTGTCTCTTTCTTATGGCTAGTTCATATATGGATTTTTGTTTTTTGTTCATAGGCTCGTGATTTCTTTTTATTATGTCAAATTCATGGTTAGACTATTACGTATACGTATACCCATACCCGTCCAGTCCACCCATTTAGCCACCCCTAATGTATGCGCTCAAAAAACCATATGTAGTTCTCGTTCTTCCCTAAAATCTTCGAAACATATATGCCCGTCTTCTAAGAACATATACACATGCCTTGTTACAATAGTGATCCATATGCATACACTAAACAATAATAAAAATTAGTAGCGGATCAAATACAACTCACTACAACAATAATGTATTTAGGGTCGGGCTTTTTTTAGGGTCGAAAAAGTCGACCATTAATTAAGTGGGGGCCCACCAGTTTTACAAGAAAAATCAAGTCAAGGAGGCTGTGGGGACAAAGTGGGGCCCATGTAACCTAGGGACGACTAAGTCGTCCCTAGGTGAAGCAAATTTATTTTTCTTCTTTTTTTATCACATTTAATTAATTAAAATTATTTAAAATTAATATAATTATTTTTCTGTAAAAAGTTTTAGTTTAAAGTGGGGCCCATGTAACCTAGGGACAGACGGAAACGTAAAATACTGACGAAAATGTAAATTTACAGACAAAAACGGTAACATACTGCTGAAAACGTAAATATACTGACGAAAACGAAAATGAAAATTTACTGACGAAAACGTAAATTTACTAATGAATCGTAAATTTACTGTCGAAAACGTAAATTTACAGACGAAAACGTAAATTTACTAACGAACACGTAAATTTAAAGACGAAAACGTAAATTTACTGAGGAAAACGTAAATTTACTGATGAAAACGTAAATTTAGAGACGAAAACGTAAATTTACAGACGAAAACGTAAATTTACTGACGAAAACGTAAACTTAAAGACGAAAACGTAAATTTTTTGACGAAAACGTAAATATTCGGACGAAAACTTAAATTTTCGGTCGAAAACGTAAATTTACTGACGAAAACGTAAACATTTTAAAAGATAGAAAAATATTGTAAGTTAGTGGGTTGATCCGACTAAACCATTTGACCTATAACCCGTTTCACCTATTATTAAATAATAAATCATTTGACCCACAACCCAAACCCAAACCCAAACCCATGCCCTCAACCATACGCATAAGTGTCTATTTATAATTAATCCCTAAAGCGGATGTAAACAGGCAATTGTAGATCCGTTTCACTCGTTAAGAATCCTTAAGGCGTTGACTGTTTGCCGTTCTCACTCCTCGGAAGCTATGTCTCAACAAGTATAGTTTTCTTTTTTTTTCTTTTCCTTTCTTTAATACAACTATATATACTAATTTATACGATCGATCTACTTAGCGTGTCTCTTCATCTCTTTAAAGTTCTTATCACTTTATTTATTTTTTATTTTTTTATTTTAGATACCAGATGACGTTCTAAAACTAGGTCCTGAAACATGCTCGGGAAAAGAATGGGTTTATTATGAAAAAACGGACATCAAAGAGATAGTTCTCTGTTATAAGCCAGGTTTTATTTTCCATATAAGTTTTGTTTATGATGGGGATGGGCCTGAGGATGTTATCAGAGGAGGTGGAAAAGATAATACAAGGCATAAGCTCTCCCATATCTGTTTTGCTCCAGATGAATTTCTTACCCGAATACATGGGTATAATCATGTAGATGATGGTCGTCACCTAAGGATTTTATCTCTAGCAATCGAGACGAATAAGAAATCATACGGACCATTCGGTGATGGATACGACTCTAATCTTGACACTGCACCTTACTCTTATGATATTGGGCAAAATCGTTTTAGAGGGTTTTTTGGCTGGACTTTTCAGGATACTATAGCTGGATTGGGTGTATTGGTTAAGAAGTACATTAGCATCTCACCCCACATAAACCAGATCTCCACGCAGATCCCTGAGGCATGTTCTCTTTCTTTTCCTTTCTTTAATATACTTTTGTTAGATCTCCTTAAATATACAACTATACTTGAGTAATTTATACCATCGATCTACTTAGCGTGTCTCTTCATCTCTTTAAAGTTCTTATCACTTTATTTATTTTTTATTTTTTATTTTTTTATTTTAGATACCAGATGGCGTTCTAAAACTAGGTCCTCAAACATGCTCGGGAGAAGAATGGTTTGCTTATGAAAAAACGGACATCAAAGAGATTTCTGTCTCATACAATCCAGCTTTTATTTACAATATAAGTGTGGTTTATGCTGGGCCTAACGGGGATATTATCATAGAAGCTGGAGAGGTGAATCCAAGAGCAAACCATTGGCATATTCGTTTTGCTTCGGATGAATTTCTTACCCGGATACATGGGTCTAATCAGGTGTCTGAGTCTGATGGTCATCACGGAAGGATGTTATCTCTAGCAATCGAGACAAATAAGAAATCATATGGACCATTCGGTGAAGGATTCGTGTTGCATGACCCTAAGAAATTGAAAGTTGAACCTTACTCTTATGATATTGGGCAAAATCGGTTTAAGGGGTTTCATGGCTGGACTAGAAGCAATATTGTTGTTGGATTCGGTGTATTTGTTAAGAAGTACATTAGCAACTCAGCCAACATTGAAATAACAACTGACCTGTAGGGTTTGACCAGATCTGGTGCTCGTTATGGTATGTCTTTTACTACTTTCGTAAACAAAATCTTACTCCTAAATCTTGCACCAATGTTCATCTGGTAGTATTATATGTAAAACATTTGACCATAGATAGATATTACATGTTTCAAACTATAACAGGCTATGCACTTTTAAAAGTTGGGAATTGGATAAGTCTTTTTCAAACAGGCTGTTTTAAATTTTATAAAGCTGAATGATTTTGGCAAATTATTAGTTGCCATCATTGCTTACAACTCTATTTTCCATACTTGAATTTTGTACACTTGGGATATTGGCAGGTTGGATACGAACAGGTTTATTTTTAATGTTTTTAAAGTTTGCCCAAACATGCTCATTTGGGCAATGATAACACTGTTATATGATTATATATTTGTATTGCTATTTATGTGACAACTTTGATCATGTTTTAGGTACATTAGTAATGCATAAATTTTATTCAATGTAGGTTCTTGAAGAAAGTGTCTGATGTTTTATGAAGATTGCAGATTCGAGACGGTTAATCTTTTGGGACTCTTAAAATACCGATTAAAAGTTTGTAGTTAATTTAGATTTAATTGTTATTTATATTTTATTGAACGTAGTCCATGAGTACGATTTTATTGGTTGTAGGATTTATGTTTACGGAAGGGTCTATCTTGAATGTTTATCTATTACTTCATGTCAAGGTGTTGCAACCTGTCTTATTGTCAGCAATCTCCCAAATTCCCTTTCTGATCTGATCTTTTCCAGCATTTATTGTGCTCCCATTCAAAGTGATCCTTGCCCTCATGCCTCTGTATGACACATCCATTTATTATTATTCTAGGTTTGTTATTATACCATAATATCCCGCCACTTGGAATTAGGGCAAAACGAAAAAAAAAAAATGTTATGCTCAATGTGAGATGAGGTCTAATACATGTTTAAAAACTTGATAATTTAAAACTGGTTTGTATTCTTAACTTATAATCTAATTAAAGATATATGATTCACGGTGATTTGCGGTTATGATTCTCTAATTCTGGAAACTCTACATCTAACCCGTTTAATAAATAGTTAAAAATATTCTAAATCCGGGTTCGACAAGCGTGATCCTGTGAATTGACCGCGTTAACTCGGTAGTCGAACTCGTGATCGAACTTGTTACCCGCTGATTCGACCGAGCTGATAAGTGGTCGAAATCATGACCGATTACTAATACAATTTTTTCTTATTATATCTTTTACACGCATTTAAACATCCATGAACACTTTTCTGTATATTTTTAAATATTTAAATTTTTATAATTAGTTCATTTATAACATTTTAGCTTTTCAATATTCCATCTTTTCAAAAATGGTAATGTTGAAATTTCAACATTTCAACTGTTTTTTAAAGCCGTTAGATATTGGTAGAGACGTTAGATATTGGTAGAGACAGTAGAGATACACGAGTACTCACACATATCGACAGATTATTGACGATATGTGATTTTGTAGTAAGTGTTTTTTGAAAGGGGTATTTCAAAAAATGGTCCCAAAAGCAAAACTCTTCACCTTTTTTGAACCCAAAAACGAAATGTTCGGAAAATAGCCTAAGGCGATCGAGACAACCTATCTTCAATGTGTGACAAGTGTTTATTTTGAAAATTATGTTTTATAAACTTTTTTCTAATGGTTTTTATTCGGGTTATGCTTAAATAAAAATTATAAAATTTAAAAAAATATATAAAAATTAGTTTTTCGATTTTTACCCTTTTAAATAGCAAAAATAAAATTTATAGAAATTCTTTATAAAATTTTTATAAATTGTTTATGAAATTTATATAAATAGTTTATAAAATTTATATAAATTGTTTATAAAATTTATATAAATTGTTTATAAAATTTATATAAATTGTTTTGTAAAATTTATACAATTTTTTATAAAATTTATATAAATTGTATAAAAAATTATTGAATTTTTTATAAAATTCATATTTTTTAAAAAAATTTATATAAATTTTAAAGTTAAAATTTGATTTTGACTCTTATCAATAAAATTTTTATAAAAAAATATTTATTCGTCAATTGGTACAACACAAAAATCTAGATTTTAAAATATTATAAGTTTTTGTCAACGAAACATGTATAGACATTTTAAATTCTGGAATTTCTAATTTTTAGGAATTTTAATTTGCCATAATAATTTCAATATCTTGAACTTTATTTGGATGATTATGAAAGGAAAGTGTTTCCTTCCAATTTTTTTTTCTTACTTCCAATTTCATTAATGAATTCTAGAACACATAGTTAATGTAAGGAAATGGAATTGAACACTGAAGATCTGTTATAATGAATGAAAAACTTGAAAACATTAATTTTGTTTCCTATAAGAAGAAAGGACCAGTGGACAGGATACGTGTTAAAGTGCTTTTCTTCGTGGTATGCGCATGCAACCTTCCAGATAAGAGAATATAGATATAGGAACCTACAAAAGCTTACACATAAGAGTGTATATGCAATCCAATTGAGATCCCCCGGTGGAACAAATACCACAGCCCCTAAAGACGAAACCAAAATTAATGCGGAAAAGCTACCGATGGTTTTCAGAATGGTGTAATGGATGTCCTTCATCCAACTTCGCAACAAGAAGCTTGCAAGAATCAAGATCCCTGATGCCGCCACAACCATAGATCCCGAGACAATGATCATGGTCGTAAAGACACCGCCATGATCATTAAAAAGGGAGGGATCTTGTCGATACATGAGTCGAACAGCTCCTAATAGAAATGTGATAATACCCACCACAACAAACAAGAACGAAAAGTACACAAAAGACCTGAAAGACACAAGAAAAAACGCAAGTTAGTAATCAAAGGGTATTCCATTGAAGGCAGACTGAGGGGAATGGACAAAGTATACTAAAGACGACCTTGACAATTTTATGGTCAGTAACAACTCTACCAACAAAAAAAGGTGTTTGGAAACGCGTTTAACACCAATACACTATATGTGTTGCTGTTAAACGTGTTGCCAAACGCCCCTTTCAAAACAGAAAAGGCTTGAATTAGCTTATTTAAACTGTTTAAAAGCCAAACATGTTGGACGAGTTTCTTCATTTGAATCTCCAAGCTTTTTGAAGAATAACTTCAGTTAAAGCATACAGTGTATAAGTTTGGAGTGCAGAAACATTTTCAACACATATGCAACCTGAGAGTATGTATGTATGTAGCCTATTATTCAACATTCTTGAAAAGACTTACTTGCAACTCTACATATCTATGAATAGGCGATTCAAAAGGATTTAGGTTCTCAATAAGATAACATGTCATTTTTTCTGATCTATTACCATATAAAGTATCAATTTCTATTTTGCCTAACAAAGTATAACCACCACCCAACGAAACACAACTCAAGAGAACTTTCATATCAATCTTAAACAATGCAAACAACTCATATTTGGAGTACATACACTGATTTGTTTTCCCAACCATGTTCTTTAACATGTTTAGCTCTTCTACATGTTCATAAAAAGCAAAAGCCCTAAATGTTCGCACACACGAGAGCTGGTTTAAAGCCATTCTTTCGGTGGTAAACACCACTTTATCAGAGAAACAAAATATATGTACGTAAGCTATAAGTAAAAGACCCTTTGTAAATTTGAATACTATGTCATGACTACTCGTAACTCAAAAACAGGTGGGGTGTTTGGCAAGGCCCGAGAATAGGTTGTGTATACCCCCAAAAAAACCCATATGTAGTACCCTTTTTCTTTTTGCGTTTTTTATACTTTTTTTATGAAGTATGCACCAAAAGAACCCAGCGATCCTCCACTTGTCCATTATTTTTTTGAGACATTCTTTGCTTCAAATTTTAAGCATAGTAAAGAAAGAAAAATTATCTTCTTCAATGTTTCTAAAAAATACAACTAGAATAATAACGCTATTCCATCAACTACTTTTATATGACTCATGATTTTTCCATGGCTAAAATGCAAGCAGCTACAAATCTTTCTATGAGTCCAAAGTACAACTCTATTCCATCAACTCCTAAGTATGCTAACTTATGTGTTGCCAACCACTAACCAGTTGCCTAAATCAGTGAGTAATACTTTAGCATTGGGGCAGAGAAACGGCTAAAAATCAATACTTTTATTGTGATCAGAGATAAGCTCCGGGTCATAAATGTAGTGGCTAGGTGTATTCTTTGGAAGTAATTGTGAAACGGATGAATAATGAGTTTATGGATTTTATTTGCTATACACGTATAGCGAATCAAGACTCTGTCTTTGCTAATAAGAAGGTCATTTATCGAAACAAATGTGGATTTTTGCTTCTTGTTTGATTTAAAAAGAACGTTAATACGAATGTAAGGGTTTCTGAATTTTGATGTTGAAACTTTACCGTAGTATTTTTTTCCGACTTATCATGTACTTAAAAGGTTCTTTTGTTAGTTTATCTAGTAATTTTGTGAAATTTGGAATTTTTAAATGCATTATTGATGGTAGATTAGATTTGATGAGTTTGTTTCAGGGATATAGTGTATCATTAATCAATCAATGGAACTTAATGTTTGCTAGTTTATGCTATAGAGATTGTACATTTTACCCTAAGAGGTACATTAAAAAATGACACATAGATTAGTATATAACCGAAGAAGGGGTATTTTAATGTAAAGGATTTTGTATCCATGTGTCATATGGCCAACTACAACAATGTGAAGTCTGTTAATGGTAGTCCTAAAGGGCATTTGTAATGAAGGCATAAATTAACTACTTTGACATCATGGACTTTGAATTCGTATCTAACAAATCTACCCTTCTTTATCCATGGCTTTGAATTCAAATTTGACAGCATAGATTTGTTAGATACAAATTCAAAGTCCATGATGTTAACACTAGTAGAAAAGAAGCATTTTACAACGAACTATTTATTACAGTTTTCAGTTTCACCGTTTTTAATAATTGAAAAAATGGAATCTAATATGAAACTTATTATTTAAAACGGTTGACATCTATTTCTTATATTATTAGTGTACGGAAGTTATTTTAAACCTATCATTTGAAGCTATTTTATGTAACCGTTCTAAAAAATTCAATTTATTATATGATTATCCTACGGTTATAAAATAACCATTGAAAAGAACCGTTCCAAATTAAAAATTGAAATACTGAATATAAAATGGTATTATTTGAAACGGTTTGAAAGAAATGTTTTAAAAAATACAATATTTTATAAAGTAGTTAATTTATGCCTTCATTACAAATGCCCTTTAGGACTACATTAACAAACTTCACATTGTTGTAGTTGGCCATATGACACACACATAGATTAGTGGGATATGATACAAAGATACAGAATCCTTTACATTAAAATACCCCTTGGGGTAAAATGTACACTCTTTATAGCATATACTAGCAAACATTGATTAATGATACAGTAAATCGCTGAAACAAACTCATAAAATATAATCTAGCATCAATAATGCATTTAAAAATTCAAAAAATTACTAGATAAACTAACAAATCTACTGAAACAAACTCATAAAAGTCTAATCTAGCATGAATAATGATTTCCACCCACTCACTGACTGATCGGATCGATAATATATATTAATTAATTATAATTGAAATTATTAGCAACAAGATATACTGTGGATTAATTAATTGAATAACATAATCAAACCTTTTAACAAAAAAAAAAAAAACAAAAGAACTTACTGTGGATTGCTGTGTTCTGCCACTACTAGTTTATAGTTGTCAATTTGCTGCACAACACATCTATCTCTTCCAGAATCCATGTCATGTGATGGAATGGAGGCGCGTATGATATATAGATAGATAGATAGGGTTTCCAACCCTCCTAGCATCAGTTATAACCGAGAGCTGTTTTTGACATTTAATGTACAGTACGTTTTTTTGGCAGTTTTTTTTATGCCAAAGTGGTTTATTTCCACCTTTAAATATCTTTCATTTTTTCGAATAGAAATGGCTTATTCGGTTCGGTTTCGGTTTATACATATATATACTCTGTTCGGTTTTTTGTTGATATTTTTTCTTAATTCCGTTTCGGGTTGATTTCAGTTTTTGTCGGTTCGGATTTGTTCCAACCTTAGGAGTACTGTAGGAGGAGTGGATATTGTGTAAAGAGTTGAATGAACAGAGGGCTTTAAATATACATGCATTTCATTTGATCATGTTTAGTGCTGCTGCAGTTAACTGTAATGCTTCTGGTGGTGATGATGAAGTCAGCAGCAGCAGCAGGAGGGGTTCGGGTACTACGGCACGAGGACGGAGGCTGTTGAAAGTTTAGAGAAGATAAACGCAAACGAGAATTCGACCGTCTCAACAACTATCCTTCCTGGGCCAAGTATGTTGTAGTTTCATTTCATTAATTTATATATAGGTGTTGGAAAATGCTGCTAAAAATGATATGGAACTGCGTAATGTCTTGGGTGATACCATTGGCAACCCCGACCAGATGAGACTCAAGGTATTCATTTGTTTGTTTGTTTAACACTCGCGTAATTAATAGTAGTAGTATGTTATTACATAAGGCCTTGTGTCCCTAACTAAACGGTTGTGGCTTGCTTAGGACGTATGAGATAGTTAAAACTTGCCGTTCTAAAATCAATTATACTTCTATGTTATTGTTTTCAGCCAAACTCCACTTGATACTTTTGCAGCATTGAATCAATTATTTAACATATTCAGGTTTATGGTTTTGTGATTTTTGGTGTTCGGGTAGGATTAACCAGGAAAAACGAACAAACCGAGTGCCTTAAATAAGTATATATCACTGGAGCATGTGAATAAGTCAAGGAAAACAAAAGAAACTAAAATATTATTGTACTAGAATAAACCGAACGCCATGTCTTCAAATTCTGTTCACTCAGTCAGTTATGAGCCGAACCAATCGAGTATTCTCGTGTTCGGTTTTCTATAGCGTATCTTCCAAAAGGTCAGTGGGCGGGTCGTTTTTTGTCAGTTAACGCCTGTTTTGACCCGATGTTCACCAAAGTTGAAACCAAAGTCAACTTATGTTATTGTTAAAATCACATACTAACCCAAACATCCTTCTGCATATATAACTCCTTGCTTCTTACGAGTCTTTTAACGCGTTAATTTTACAAAAATCTCCTTCTCGTCCTCCTTTCTATGTCTAACTTACATTTAACAAGCTTTAAGTCTGATTATATGGAGGTAGGTGGTGTTTAGACAGATGACATACACATGGATTTTTAGACACTTTCAATTCTTCTATAGTTTCTTTGCCTTCGTATACTGCGGGCTGGTGTATAGTAATATGTATGTATTCCATAAACATTAGGAGGAACTTCCTCTGTGTGTAATACGTAATTCGTAATGATTTTGTTTGCAACATGCATAGGTTGAAGATAGGATACGCAAGAAAGGGAGAGACTTTCACAAGGCTAAGACTGGATATGTTGTTGCTTTTAAGGTCACTTTTAGAGAGTAAGCTCGCTTTCTTTCTATTTATTATACTTCCGTGGTGGTTTTTGATACCTGACCAGGGTCGTCTTGTGATTTTCAGCTTCAGTCCTGTTGGTTCCAATATATGGTTCAAGCTATATGGACCACCTTCTGATCGGGATGTTGACCTCATTGGTTATGTATGTACATTTCTTCTTCATTTCCCCACTCCAAATTCCGGAATATGCTTATGCTGTATTGGTTCTAATCAGTGACGGTACCAGGAAATAAGGTTGTGGGGGGCAATTTCTTTTTTTTTTTGGCAATAGCAACAAAATATGGAAAAAAGGTAGTATCGAAAAGATAAAGTGTATTTTTACTACAAATGACGGATTTATAAGGTTTTAAAGTGTTAAATCTTAAGATTTACTATATGGGTGGGGGGCAATTTGAATTTTTAGTGGACGACGCTTTCGAAAAAAGGTCAAAATCAAAGAAAAAATACACTAAAATCTAATCGTATCAGGCTAGCCATGGGGGGCAACAGACCCCCATAATTACTATATAGGTCCGTCTCTGGTTCTAATATATGGCTTATCTATGTGATAGGTTATTCATGTTAGTTCATGCTCGTTGGAATGAGCCAAATGTGGCTAGAGGTGTGTGAGCCTATTGGGGGCACACACACTAGAACATAAGAATGCGTTTGACATTTCACGTATAAAGCTTCTCAAATCAACCCGTTTGACCCGTTTTGGACATGAATGGTTAAGACATGAATCTATTGAGTTCCTTAAGTCCCTGGCTGGCCAAGAAGGTTCTAGAAAGATTATAAAAGTGTCCACATTCGTTTGTATGCTGAGATAAGGAGAGATAAGGAGTAAAGTGGAGTTGTGATAAGTTAAGGAGTGTTTGGGATAAGGCTTATAATTCAAGTTTAAGCATTATCTCAACTAGGGTTTGAAGGGTATATAAACCCCTCACCCCCTGCTCATAACTCACGACTAAAAACACAAAAACACAGCTATAATCTTTGTTTTCCCATCTCCTTCATTCAAATCAATAAACCTAATATTAGGGTTTATAGTTTTTGAATTACATCTCAAATCACAACCAAACACTTGCATTATATTCAATCCAAGGTGGTTTAGTAACTTAGAATCAATTCTATGTTTGCTAAAACAAAGTCTTAAACGAAGTTTTATAAGCTGTTAAAGGTGCAACAGCTTATTGAAGCTTTTTGGTCTCTGTTGATCGTTCTCGGACAGAACAAGCGTTTTCTGTCGCACAGTGTTGTCAGATATTGGACAACACAGAGATCCGGGTTATTGGACAGAGAAGGATATCGGACAAAACTACAGTTTAGGCTGTTTTAGTTTTTGATCCGTTTTGGGCTACGACACTTGGTGTTTGGGTATACGTGGAGTTCGGCTAGCAATCCGGACGTGTTCATTTGACGTGTTTGTGTGAGCAACCGTAGAGGTGGTATATTTTATCACTCGTTTTAGTTTCATTGCTTTTGGACGAAGGTTAGTTTTCGCGTTTACTTTATTGTTTATTATTAATTACGTGTTAATCATAATTGCTCAAACTAGATCCATTCCGTTGCGTACTCGTAGTTACATGGTTAACTAGGTTTTAAATCCCAATAGTGGCATCACGATTCATGCTCGTTTGGTGGTTATGGGTTACACGTTTTAAATAAACACGCGAAACCGTATGCATGAAACCTAATTTAGTTATTTGTTTTATTTTTATTTGACAATTAAATTGTGTACTTGTCATTAATTATAAAAAATAACAAGATGGTAATTGTTAAAATTAACTGTTAATTAGAAACATATAACAAAATTAAATGGTTAATTAGAATACATAAAATAATAATAAAAAAATTAATAGTTAATTGTTTTGCCATGATTATTTTATGTGTTATCCGGCTATAAGACTCGCTACAATCACGTAATATGATGCATGGGGCGATTTAGGTACTTGATGAAAACCTAATGAGAGTCTTATGGTTCTTCGTTTGGGGAAGACTCTTCGGGGTCTCGGATTTATGTGTTTATTTAATGTCTTATGTTTGTTGTATTTGTTTTCCTAATTGCATTATTGTTACATGTTTTTTAAAACGCCTAAATTACATGCAATATGGATAAATACTTATAGAGAAACATGACATTAAAATTGGTCAGTATTTTACACGCATAAATACATGCTTATTGTGACCGATTATGAGTTACGTGGAAAAGTGTTTTATAAAATAAAAGGACCTAAACACTATTGAAACATGCTTTCATGAAAATAAAAACTGGACGCTATGGACTCATGGGATGTACGGCTCACCCACTAGAACAAACTATAAGGCGGGTATAAGCCGGTGCACACAGTCACAACTAAAGGATATCCGACTATTGCCTTGCGCTGGTCTGGTCCTGCGCTTGCTTGCGAGTTTGATTGGAGCTACCGTGAACCATCGTAGATCACTACAATGTCATTCTAAAAGTTTTTAAAATTCGTGCTACAAAGTTGTTTACACGCTTCTTTGTACACATGTTTTACCACATTTATGTGTTATACCCTATGTGAAATTTAAGTGTATGCCAGCCAACTAAGAACACGTGCATTTGATTTGGCTTATCTGGACAGTCCTAAGGGCCTTGTCAAACCCATGGCAAATTTTTCATGACGGTCAGTCCCTGTGTGATATTTGCATGTTCTTGCTTGGTTAACTTAACTCGAGTATGCACGGTCAGACCCTGGACCCGAGGCATAAAATGAGACTAAACATGCTCATGACACTACTACCGTTTTACTAGTGTCTTGAACGGTCTCATAAAGTCTAAGAGTTGCATGTTATGCAATTAACGCTCGTCGCTTACCTCTTGCCCCACTTGTTTACATATTGGACAGTCCTTTTGTAATGAGTGGGAGTACAAGATGGATCTTAGTCTTAATAAGTAATTAATTGGGTAGTTAATTCTATTAAGAATGTAATTATCGATAATACTAATTGTTTGAACTTTTTAATTGTAGATGACTACCAATGTCGGAAACAATTCGGTACTCAGGAGTTTCTTCGAGAAACACAAACTCACTGGGCCTAACTTCATTGATTGGTACCGCCAGTTACGCATTATCTTATCAGCTGAAGACAAGGAACAATACTTGGAACATCCAATTCCTGCTGCACCGGTTGCAACTCCTGGTCACCAAGTCCCTCCCGATGCTCTTGCAGCTCATACTGCTTGGGTCAAAGGGTCAAAGGACATTGCTGCCCTTATGCTCATGACTATGGATTTAGAGATCCAACGAAATCTAACCCATCTCGGAGCATATGACATGTTGCAGGAGCTGAAAACCATGTTTTCTCAGCAAGTAGAACAGGAACTTCTTCAAACTGCGCGTGAATTTCACGCGTGCAAGCTTGAGGATGGTCAAAATGTAGGCTCGTATGTTCTTAAGATGAAGGGCTACATTGAGAAGTTGGAGCGTCTTGGTCACCCCGTGACTGTCAGCTATGGAATAAGCCTGATCTTGATAGGCTTTTCCAAGGAGTATGACAGTTTTGTTTAAAACTTCCACATGCATGGCATGGGGAAGACTGTGAATTCGGTGAATGAACTGCATGCCGTGCTTAAACAACATGAGCAAACACTTCCCAAGAAGGTTGTTTCACCTGCACTTCATAATGTGCGTGCAGGCAAGGTCCAGAAAAACCAAGGTAGAAAACCGCCTAAGGTTGCGAAGGGGAATTATGGTAATGGAAAGAATAATCTGGCTTATGCTCCCGAGCACAAACCATCTTATGCTCCCAAGAACAGAAATCCTCCACCACCCAAAAAGGATAATCCTGCTAAGGACGACCCCTGTCACAAATGTGGTCAGATAGCTCATTGGAAACGGAACTGTCCCGAGCACTTAGCCGAGTTTCAGAAAAAGAAGAGGTTGTCTCAAGAAGCCAACACTTCAGGTATTTTCACTATAGAACTATATTCCCTTCCGAGTAATTCGTGGGTATATGACACTGGTTGTGGTACTCACATTTGTAATAATACTCAGGGTCTAAGGGGAAGTAAGAAGCTGAATCCAGGAGCTTTGAATCTGTACATGGGCAATGGTCAACGTGCAGGGGTCGAAGCTATTGGAAATTATCATTTATGTCTCACTAGTGGATTAGTTATTGTTTTGAACAATTGTCATTATGCTCCCTCTATCACTAGAGGGATTATTTCAGTTTCTGGTTTGTTTAAAGATGGTTTTGTAAACTGTTTTGATTCGAATAATGCAATTTCAGTTTCTAGGAATAACGTTGTTTATTTTACTGCTACTCCCCGAGGGGATGGCATTTATGAAATTGATATGTCTTGTTCTAAAACAAATGAAAGTTCTATGTTTGCTGTTAGCAATAAAAGAGCCAAATTAACTTTGGACTCTACTCTCTTGTGGCATTGTCGTCTTGGACACATAAGCAAGAAACGCATGGAGAAGTTGCAACATGATGGACTTCTCACCTCAACTGACATGAAGTCATTTGAAAAGTGTGTCTCTTGTATGTCTGGGAAGATGGCAAGAAAACCCTATTCACATCAAGTGGAAAGGGCTAAAGATCTACTTGGACTAATACATACTGATGTTTGTGGCCCATTTAGAATCGTATCAAGGCAAGGAGCTAACTACTTTGTCACTTTTACTGACGACTTTAGTCGGTATGGTTATGTTTAACTGTTAAAGCATAAACATGAAGTGTTTGAGACAATTAAAGTGTTTCAAAAGGAAGTAGAAAATCAACTCGGTGACCATAAAATCACTACGATCTGATCGTGGAGGTGAATATATGAGTCAAGAGTTTTTGGATCATCTTAAGGAGCATGGGATTATTGCCCATCGAACACCTCCCTACACACCTCAACATAATGGGGTGTCTGAGAGGAGGAATCGAACACTGCTAGACATGGTTCGATCCATGATGAGTCAAACTACTCTTCCAAAGTCCTTTTGGGATTATGCCCTTGAGTCTGCTGCACGCATACTCAACATGGTTCCAACTAAGAAGGTTGAAAAGACACCGTACGAAGTATGGCATGGGCAAGCCCCTAAGTTGTCTTACTTAAGAGTCTGGGGTTGTGAAGCTTTGGTTAAACGTGATACGATGACCAAACCTGACAAACTGGAACCCAGATCTATTAAGTGTATCTTTGTAGGATACCCAAAGGAAACGATGGGATATTCCTTCTACTACCCACCTGAGAACAAAGTTATTGTTGCTCGGAATGTTGAGTTCTTTGAGAGTAATCTCTTAGATCAAGAAGCAAGTGGGAGTATAGAAGATCTTGAAATTATTCAAGATGAAGATACAAATCCTTCTGATGACACTGGCTTAGATCATGATGAGGATGATCAAGAAATTGAAGAACCTCAAAGTGATATCAATCCCATTCGTAAGTCCTCTAGGACACGCCGTGCACCAGATTGAATGTGTTTATACGTCGATGCTGAGGAGCATGAGTTAGGGGATCTTGGAGAACCCGCTAACTATAAAGCTGCATTATTGGATCCTGAATTCGAAAAATGGCTTAATGCGATAAATGTGGAGATGCAATCCATGAAAGATAATGATGTCTGGGTATTAGTTGATCTTCCTCCTAACGGTAGAACCGTTGGTAGCAAGTGGCTATTCAAGAAAAAGACTGACATGGATGGCAAAGTACACACCTTTAAAGCTCGTCTTGTAGCAAAGGGATTCACTCAAACCTACGGGGTTGATTATGAAGAGACCTTTTCTCCTGTAGCAGACATTAGATCTATAAGGATTCTTATAGCCATAACCGCCGTTCTATGACTATGAGATTTGGCAAATGGATGTTCAAAACGCCTTCCTCAATGGAAATCTTTCCGAAGAAGTCTATATGGTGCAACCCGAGGGTTTTGTCGATCCTAAATATCTTAACCGAGTATGCAAGCTCAAGCGTTCCATTTATGGACTTAAGCAAGCATCTAGGAAATGGAATAAGCGTTTTGATGATGAGATTAAGAAATTCGGTTTCACTCAGAATCAAGATGAGCCATGTGTATATCACAAAGCCAGTGGGAGTAATGTTACTTTCCTAATTCTATATGTTGATGACATATTGCTCATGGGGAACAATATTCCAATGTTGAAAGGGGTAAAATCCTACCTTGGAAAATGTTTTGCTATGAAAGATTTAGGAGAAGCTGCATACATTCTTGGAATTAAGATCTACCGAGATAGATCTAGACGGTTAATTGGTTTATGTCAAAGTGCTTACATTCAGAAACTCTTGAAAAGATTTCATATGGAGAATTCCAAGCGTGGAACTATCCCAATGCATGAAAGCCCTAAATTCAGTAAGTCACAATGTACTGTTTCACCAGCTGAAAAGCAACGCATGCATAATGTTCCTTATGCCTCGGCTATAGGATCAATTATGTATGCTGTGAGATGTACTCGTCCTGATGTTGCGTTCGCTCAGAACATAACAAGCCGATTTCAACAGAGTACTGGTGAACTTCACTGGACTGCTGTTAAAAATATTCTTAAGTATTTACGGAATACTAAGGATATGTTTCTGGTTTATGGTGGTGACGAAAAACGAGAGCTCGGGGTTTCTTGCTACACTGATGCTGGATATCTGACAGATGCTGATGACCTAAAATCTCAGACTAGATATGTTTTCATTCTAAATGGAGGCGCTGTTGACTGGAAAAGCACAAAGCAAAGTATTTTTGCAACTTCATCTACAGAAGCTGAGTACATAGCTGCTTTTGATGCAGCTAAAGAGGCTGTTTGGATTCGTAAATTCATTTCTGGGCTTGGTATTATGCCCACAATTGAAGATCCCATTGATATGTATTGTGACAATACTGGAGCCATTACTATAGCTAATGAAAGCGGAGTCACCAAGGGTGCTAGACATTTTCGCGCAAAAGTTCACTATCTTCGAGAGACCATTGAGATGGGTGATGTCAAGATAGCAAAAGTTCATACAGATGACAATCTAGCTGATCCATTTACGAAGGCGTTAGCATTCCCTAAGCATTCTAAATTGACTCGGGGTATTGGTTTGATACCAACTAGTAGTCTCATGTAACTCTGTATGTTAATTAGTATTTGGATAATTTGGAATTGTAAGACAATTTTATTTTCTGATAAATAAAGATACGAGGTATTTGTTATTTCATTCATATAAAATTTGTTATTCTATATTTGCATGTTTAATCCATGAATGATTTAATCATTCTAAATATCCATTGTCGGTTAGCAATACGGGAATATTGTTTACATAAGGCAAATGTGAGTGTTGGATATATTCTGTGAGAATGAGAATTGTTCTAAGCCAAACTCATATGTATTCATAAGGGATGCATACTGGATTCCCCAACTTCAAACATTTACTTTTGGATCCATGTCATGAGTAAGATGTTGAAAATGGTCTGTTAAGTCATCCTTAGACTTGAGATGCAAACAAGTTCTGCATGTGTGGATATCACTTTCGTAATTATATGCAAAACGCTATCCTGAATAAGGTAGTTATAAAAGCTATTTTTCGGAGTGATGTGAAGCAGCATCCACAACACTTGTAGTCAATAAAGGATTTGTTACTCCACTTAGTATGTGCAGAATGATACCATGGCGCATCTCTAGAATTAATCAGATAATTGTTTGGCCGAACCCAAATGGTAATGCAAGATGAATCTTGGTTACATTTGGATATCTGAATTGAATGCAATAACGAGGATCTAAATGGTTAAACTATATGGAATGAGTTAGGATCCATATCCATGGTTTAACGGTATCTATAACAAAGGATGATAGAAAGCAAGACATAAATGACCATGCTACTGAGAATGTTCTATGAAACTATATCTCAGACACCTCTAGTTAAATAACGAGTGTGAGCGTTGCTAGACGTTTCCGTCGTTGACATTTGTGTTGTCTACTCCAACGACCAAGTGGGAGCTGTTAGTTCATGCTCGTTGGAATGAGCCAAATGTGGCTAGAGGTGTGTGAGCCTATTGGGGGCACACACACTAGAACATAAGAATGCGTTTGACATTTCACGTATAAAGCTTCTCAAATCAACCCGTTTGACCCGTTTTGGACATGAATGGTTAAGACATGAATCTATTGAGTTCCTTAAGTCCCTGGCTGGCCAAGAAGGTTCTAGAAAGATTATAAAAGTGTCTACATTCGTTTGTATGCTGAGATAAGGAGAGATAAGGAGTAAAGTGGAGTTGTGATAAGTTAAGGAGCGTTTGGGATAAGGCTTAAAATTCAAGTTTAAGCATTATCTCAACTAGGGTTTGAAGGGTATATAAACCCCTCATCCCTGCTCATAACTCACGACTAAAAACAGAAAAACACAGCTATAATCTTTGTTTTCCCATCTCCTTCATTCAAATCAATAAACCTAATATTAGAGTTTATAGTTTTTGAATTACATCTCAAATCACAACCAAACACTTGCATTATATTCAATCCAAGGTGGTTTAGTAACTTAGAATCAATTCTAAGTTTGCTAAAACAAAGTCTTAAACGAAGTTTTATAAGCTGTTAAAGGTGCAACAACTTATTGAAGCTTTTTGGTCTCTGCTGATCGTTCTCGGACAGAACAAGCGTTTTCTGTCGGACAGTGTTGTCAGATATTGGACAACACAGAGATCCGGGTTATTGGACAGAGAAGGATATCGGACAAAACTACAGTTTAGGCTGTTTTAGTTTTTGATCCGTTTTGGGCTACGACACTTGGTGTTTGGGTATACGTGGAGTTCGGCTAGCAATCCGGACGTGTTCATTTGACGTGTTTGTGTGAGCAACCGTAGAAGTGGTATATTTTATCACTCGTTTTAGTTTCATTGCTTTTGGACGAAGGTTAGTTTTCGCGTTTACTTTATTGTTTATTATTAATTACGTGTTAATCATAATTGCTCAAACTAGATCCATTCCGCTGCGTACTCGTAGTTACATGGTTAACTAGGTTTTAAATCCCAACAATTCAGTCATGGTATGTCATGGGACGTTTGGGTGCCTATAATTCATCTAACTTGCAGGTAACAACTGTCCTCTTTTGTCTCGTCAACCTTCCACTTGTTTGTGAAGAGAATTTTGATGCATAACTACATCATTAATTTTGTATCATTTTATAAGGTCATAGATCGCCGGAATCACATTGGTTGTCGGTTTCTCATTGTTTAATCCATTTAAAATGCGGAGAGTTTTAGAGTGCTATATTAGAACTCAAACATGGCCGTTGTTATCCAACAAAAAAATGTCAAACATAATGTTTACTTTCTGATGTAGTTACTGACAGTGGCCTTCCATACTGCAATTGGCAAATACATCAATGAAATACAATCCTCTCTATGATGCGGATAAGGGCTTCAGTGTGATGTCGTTATCATTCCATGATATCAGTGATGTTGAGTTTCAAGATAACTGGGGGCGAGTTTGGTATAAAACTTGACATCACTTAATCTTATCGCTGCGGGAACTATTTTAGGAAACAGATCATAACTTTTGAATGTGCTGCAGGGTAGACATAGGTACTTCTGATTACTTTTCTCTTGATGTGCTGCTCAACTGCCTCACTGTATTGAGTTCAGAGTAAGCAACTTTCTTCTACTATATGTTTTAATCATAACGTTATAGGTTGCAATTTCTCAATGGGCCGATTTGGGTAAAGTTTAGAAAAAAATGAAGAAAAGGTTTATGTAAAAGGCGAACTGGTCAAATACGACCTCTGTTGCTATTATCTCAAGATATGGATTGTTATTCTTTCTATAAACCTGAGAAAGAACACGAAAAAGTGAATGTGGGTTGACCTTACCGCCTATAGAAGCTTTATGTAATCGCTTCTATGTGGAGGACCCACTACTCCTTGATGCAGTTTTTTCTACTTGCCATCCCATGTACACAAAGACAAGTGCTGAAATACGGCTCAGAGTCGCTAAATACTTCTTGAAGCTAATCTTAAAGGGGGTGATGGAAAATTGTGAAATAAAAAATCCTCTTGATGGAAGATTGGTAGCACTAACAAGTTCTTCTCTAAGTTTGCTTGATACAGCGACTCCTGATCAATTCTTGCGTTCAAACTTAGCTGGTCACTACAATATTCGACCCCTTCCCTGGCAAAATTCATGACATGTCGCCAGGTTAACGTCGCCAAGGAAGGCTGGTGCCGGATTGTTTCCCTGGCGACTAATTACGGTTTCCCTGGCGACTAAGTGGGCCCCGCAACTCTTTGGTTCAAAAATTGGTGCCACGTTGGATTTGGTGCGGGATAGTTTCCCTGGCGACATATGTCGCCAGGGAAAAGTTGGCTGTTTAACAAACTTAAGTAAAAATGATTATTAAACCTCACTTTTCCCTAGCGACATGTCGCGAGGGAAAGTATTCGTAGCGTTGACAAGTCAATGCCTGGCGTTGACATGTCAACGTTGTGCTAGAGTTTTCCTGGCGACATGTCGCCAGGGAAACTTTTCGTAGCGTTGACAAGTCAACGCCTGGTGTTGACAAGTCAACGTTGTGCTAGATTTTCTCTGGCGACATGTCGCCAGGGAAACTTGGCTGACTTTTTAGGAAGTCAAGTGAGCCAAAGTTTCTCTGGCGACATAGGGAAACTCTGGTGGCTTTTCTGAAAGTCAAGCGGGTGTATGGTTTCCCTGGCAACATGTCGCCAGGGAAACTTTGACATTTTTTTTAGCAGCCTGCACAGCAGGCTGTTTTCAGATTTTTTCCGGAATTTTTCCAGAAAAAATCTACCAAAACCTGGGAATACAAATACAAAACCTGAAGATACAAATACTAAAAATCTACCACGAATCTAGTACCAAAACACAATAACATGTAACCTCTCGATCAATACAAATACATATGTCACAACTTGAGTACAAAGTTCCTAGTTACACTTATTAAACTTGCAATTCGGGGTTTACATTTATTAAACTTGCATGCTAGGGTAGGAAAAACAAGACAAGCATACTAACCATTATTGCCATTCTACCCGTCGACATTATCATTACCACTCCCGCCATGTCAGCGTTGTCGCCAGGGAAAAGGGTTATCCCTGGCGACATTGTGTCGCCAGGGAAACCCGCGTCATCTGTTCTTTGTTTTCTTGTAGTGGGTGCTCACTATGGAACACACCATCCAATTGTATTGTTTCGTTATGGTTTGTTTACTTCATTAATGGATGTTTTATCCCTTTTGATACAACTAATGTCTTTGTATATATGTTGAAATTGCCACATAGTTGTTCGCAACCTTACAGAACTAAGATATATATCTATATATCCGTCAGGGTCCAAATCATTGCAGAAGCGCACACAAAGTAATAAAGGTCAAGACAAGGAATTGGACATAAAACAAGCACAACATACAAATTTACAGACCATCCAACTAATAACCATCACTTGCCTACATTGCCGTTGATTTGGCTTAAAGGTTGCCCTATTTTGGAGAGACGAATGGTGTTTAGTGCTACATAAATGGAAAGTGCTTTTTTCGGCAACATTTTTTTCTTTTTTTCTAAGTTTCTCCGGTAAATTTTATTGGGCAACATTTAGTTTTCATAGTTTCTGGCGCTTGTTTGACAAAACACTTCAGTAAGAGATAACATTGGAGACGAAAAAGAGAGATGTTATATCAGAAGCCTTAGATAAAGGTGTCCGCTCTGTGATGAGAAATACATCTCATCGGAAAATTAAACTAGAAAGAGTCCATGAGTTAATGAGGAACAGAACATACCACAATAGATGGACAGAGAATATATATAGGACATGCTTGATGCTTATAAGGCTCATATTTTCTGAACGCATATTTTCTTATAAGTTAAGTAACATAAATGTCGTTTTTTACAAGTTCAGTGATGTTTACATATATTACTTTGCAAATTTTACTACCTAACTTCTTTGTTTATTAACCCTAAGTAAGCCATGCAATACCTTGAAACATATATGAACCAAAACACAACAGATATTCCATATTTCCATATACATATAATGGCATCTAGAGTTACCAGTTTTGTGTGTGTCTTATTCTTTCTCAGTCTCTCTGATCCGGCCGTTGGTAAACATCTGAAAGCCGTTTCTCACTTTCGATTCTTTCCCGGTAGACCTAGATGGCCCGTGGGAAAGACCCACCTCACCTATGCCTTCGACTTGAATTTTAAAATGCATTCGTTCCACCTGTTGTTTGTACCTTTGACAAATGGGCTTATGGTTCCGGCTACTTCACATTTTCGAGAGTTGCTGATATTCGGAGTTCGGATTTAAAGATCAGTTTCCAAAAATTGAGCCATGGTGACGCAGGAGACTTTGATGGGCCTAATGGTACATTAGCCCTAGCGCATGCTTTTCCGCCAACAGATGGAAGGTTACATTTTGATGCGGGTGAGACCTGGTCTCTTGGAACGGGACCTGTTCCTAATCGTTATGACTTTAAGAGTGTGGCACTCCATGAAACTGGACATCTGCTTGGTCTGCATCATAGCCAGTATCGCGACGCTGTCATGTGGGCATCTCTCGCTCATGGAACGGTGAGAGATAAACTGACCTCGGATGAGATCCAAGGAATCAAAGTTCTTTATCGACTTAACTAATTACGTATATGTTATATGTAACCAAGATGATTACCAAGCCACTCGTAAGATGAATATGAAATTCTAAATTCGATGTATTTAGTTATTATATTGTTATACTCATGTATAAGTGAGCCGTGTAATAGGCGACCATTTCACGCGTTTCAGGGGGCACTTGAGTCAGCTGCCGACACCCGACAACATCTTGACCCCTATCCAATTTCTGGGCCAATTCCCCCTTCGTACTGCCAAAAAGTCGGTTCAGTTCGGTTTAAGACAAAAATCAAAATGGAACTAAAAAATTTGGTTTTGTCGACTTATAAAGCAAACTATTGATTTTAAATTTAGGCGGTTATCTGTGTTTGGTTTTTTTAGGTTTCTAGTTTGGTTTCAATCATTTTCTCACCTTAATAAGTTCTATAGATATATTAATACGGTAAATTATATTGTAATTGATCTAATTTGTTTAACTTGTATTATAAATTTTAGCTAATTGGCTGCATAAAATTGTAACTAATATATACTTTTATAAGTCATAAACTGGTGGTTTATTTTCGAGTACGACTTTGCGCGGGGGGCCGTTTCGGCCTATTAGATCATCATAACTAGAGTTCATACGAAAATGTTAAGAACAAAACAATACTCTTGCGGTATAACGTATGTTTACTTAGATATATTGTTTTAGCCAAAAGTTCTTCGCATAAATCATACAGTACAAAAAGTCCGTTTTAAACTGATCCACTTGGGCGGCACGACGCATCCCGTCACTTGCATCCGGTTGTCATTTTTGTAAAGTCGAATGTCATTTTTGTAAAGCCTTTCTCATACCAGATGCAACTCTTAGGCGATAACAACTATTTGTAAACTAGTCCTTTTACCAAATGGACATGATTAGGTATCAAACTATGTTTCTTGACCTCACATTGGAGATTTGGAAGACTAAAATAGTGGAGAGTAAAAATAACATGTAAACAGCGTGGGCTCAAGGGTAAGTCAAGTAAATCTAAGGCTATAAGCGCTAAAATTTTAAGGCCCTGGTGATGTATTTTTTTGTCGTCGTTTATAAGGAGCTAATTAGCCGATAAATATTGAATAATTAAAAATCTGGCTTTTTCAACTTTTTATTTAAAGCTTACGAGTTGTAAAAATATAAATATAAACCTAAACGGCGCTTTACTTCTTTATTTTGGGTATCCAAAATTTCAGATAAATTTTTTATATACGTGAATAAACAAAATTTTGGGACAACTAGCATCCACGTGACACAAATTTTTTCGATTCGTGTATCCGAAATTTCGGATTAAAGTTTTATATATATGAATATCCAAAATTCCAAATTAAATACATAATTTACCATGACATATATAATTTTCAGACCATGTTCATTGTGAAAGATTGAGATTTTTTACTTATTCATGGCTCGTTTCAACTAACTCACTTTCACTTTGAGTCGCGGAAATGAGCACACCGATGATATGAATGTATGTTGTAAAAATGAGGGCTTGTGGTTTGGATAAGAGTGAGGCATACAGCCGTATAGTATCACATGACTATAGTATCACATGACTGAGTCTCAACAAATCGAAACGATGATCATTGGTTAATTAGTGGCGAATATTAAATTGGGGCATTTACATTTATATCCTTCCGAAAATTGAATATTACGTTAATATCATTCTCAAACATTTTTTATTACATTAATATCCTTCGCTACTTTTTGTTACTACATAAAGATATTTACCAAATTATTTTTTATGTATATCTAAATATCAACATGTTATTTCATCACTCGATGTTAAAAAGTATATAAGAAAAAATAAATATATATTATATTTAAATCCAAACTTTTGTAATTACATTTGCGTGTTCTTGTATTACTCGAAACCAATATGTATACGTAGAAAATATAATTATAAACGATCTAAATGATAAAATAAGAGTTAATTTTCAAAAATTAAGATCAATATAATTATGATTCAATTGATTATTGTAATGCATGTGGAAATTTAATTGTTTGAGAAAGATATTAATGTAAATACAATGATTTGAGGAGGACATTTTTTTTTGAACGGCAACTTTATTGATAAAACTAGCAAGACGCTAGAAAATTACAAAGATAACAAATTGGGATGTTGAATCCAACTATCCCGATTATAAGAACTTCTACTCCTAGAATTACAACAAAAAATGAACGATCAACAATGTCGTCAAAAATAGTACTTTTCCGAGGCTTCCTATCTCCAAAAATAAGTTGGTTCCTGAAATTCCATACGTGCCACCAAGAGATATAAAAAACTCCTTCCAATACAGATTTGAGTTTGGAATCCATTCTAATATTAGAAAACCAAGCCAACCACTCTACATAAGAACTTATTGAAGGCGATGTAACGTTACACCAACGGCAAACTAAACGAAACACATCAGACGCCATAGGACAGCTAAACAGAAGATGCGAAAGGTCTTCATGGGCATTCTCACAGTTAGGACACATAATCGAATTAATATTTACTCCGCGGATAGATAAGTTCATTCTAGTAGGTAACCGATCAAGAGAAACCTTCCACGCAAAGATGTTAATCTTTATCGGCACTACCTTAACCCAACGAGTGACATTACTTTCCCTAGGCAGAAATTGAGAATCCAAAAGATATCGAACATCCTTAACACAAAAGTCCCCTGTCCCATTAACGTCCCAATACCAGCGGTCAACAGAGTTGGAGAGAGAAACAATACCTGTTATATTCCGCAACTGTGTGAATTGATCAGCTTCGACCCCTCCTCTAACATCTCTACGGAAAGAATTAGATAAAGACCCATGAAGTTTATCAGCCACTGAAACACTTTTATCAGCTTCCAAAGCATAAAGACGCGGAAATAGTAAATTTAGCTGCATATCGCCGATCCATAAATCCTCCCAGAATCTTGTATTTGTGCCATCACCAACACGTCTTTTGCAATGACATATCAGATCCACGCCTTGAGATTTAAGATAACCAACTTCACGAAGAATGGAGTACCAGATCGACGACTTAAACTTTGGCATATTTTGTATGTCTAGCCCAAACATGGCAGAAGTGGAATGAAACCAAAAAGAATTATCTCGAACTAGGAATCTCCAAACCCACTTAAACAATAAAGCCCTATTCAGTGCGAATAGACTCGAAACACCTAATCCTCCTTGAGATTTAGCAGCTAACACTTTGGACCATTTAATCCAAGTGATTTTATGATCATTTCCGTGATCTCCCGAAAAGAATCTTCTACGAATGGCCTCCATCGAACCGAGAACTGCCTTTGGGACGTTATACAGAGACATATAATAAATGGGACAAGGACAGATTTGAGTAAAGTAAGGCGTCCTCCAATTGAAAGAGTTTTAAGTTTCCAATTGGAGAGATGAGAATTAAGGTTACTAATGACTCCATCCCAAGCCATAATCTGCGACATAGCACCACCAACCATCACACCTAGATACTTAAAAGGAGTATGCAGAATCGAACAGCCAAGAGTTGAAGCAGCTTCTGTAACAGTATCAATAGCAACACCGACTCCTAAGATCTGGATCTTTTTCACATTAATAACTAAGCCGGAACATAACGAAAAACATTGAAGAACGTACAAAATATTCTGTAAATTATCTTTAGACCATTCCCCAATGAAGACAGCATCGTCAGCGTAAAATAAATGCGATATCGTAACAGAATTATCAATGCGAATACCTTTAAAAGAACCTGCCTCGATAACCCGGTTAAAAGATAAATGAAGCGACTCCATGACTAAAAGAAAAAGATATGGTGCCAACGGGTCACCTTGCTTCAAACCCCTATAACACTCGAATTCAGAGGTAGGACTTCCGTTAACAAGAATAGAAGCCATTCCCGAATAAAGACAACCACGAATCCAATCACACCATTTAGAACCAAACCCGAACTTCATAAGAATTTCTTTCAAAAAATCCCACCTGACGGAATCATAAGCTTTAGAAAAGTCTACTTTAAAAATCATAGCTTGTTTTCTCTTATATCTACACCAAGATAATAAATCATTAATGATGAAGGGACCATCAAGTATTTGTCTGTTCGGAAGAAAGGCAGTTTGAATATCCGAAATAAGCTCCGAAATGACCAAAGCTAACCGGGAAGCAAGAATCTTAGCGACCACTTTGTATAGGCTGCCAATCAAACTAATTGGACGATAATCACTTACAAATTTAGGATCAGTAACTTTAGGGATTAAAGTAATAAAGGTAGAGTTACATCCCCGCACAAATGAATGATGTTCGAAAAACCACTCCACCGCAATCGAAAAATCCTCACTTATAATGTCCCAAAACTCACGAAAAAATTCAAACGTGAAACCATCCGGTCCGGGGGATTTATTAGTACCACATGCCCAGACCGACTACGAATTTCATCGCGTGTAACTGGCTTCTCTAACTTGACAACAAAATTAGGATCTAATCGATTAGGAAAATCAAAATTAAACTTACAACGATTAGATGTTGGTGGTTGGAATCTAGATGAAAAATGAGAGCGAAAAGCATCTTTAACATCAACAGGATCATCGACCCATTCTCCATCAACCATAACTCCTCTGATGGATAAATTAGCACGTTTCCGGTTAACAATTCCATGAAAAAACTTGGAGTTTTCGTCGCCTTCTACAGCCCACTTAACTTTAGCCTTCTGCATATAATCGCTAGTTTCAGCAGTTTTAGTTTCGTTCAGTTGCTTCATCAGATCCATACGAGAGAAAAGGAGATCATCAGTGACGTACCCTAGATCCAGCTGAGTGTCTATGTCACGAAGCTTAGCCTTGATTTCCTTAATCCTACCCATGTGATTCGACTTATATATAACAATCCAATCCCGAATGGCCCTTTTTAGAACCTGTAACTTCTTCATAAACCGAACCATCCCATTACGATCGTCTAACACAGTAGAGTTCCAGCAAACAGTAACCATCTCAGTAAACCCTTTGATAGCTAACCAAGAGTGATACAATCTAAATGGAGTAGCACGGAAATCTAAAGTTGCCTCCCGAAGTAAAATCGGCCGATGATCAAAAATTTCTATCAAGACAAACTGCCGAGATACGGGGAAAAGAATCAAATATACCTTCAGTCACAAGGAATCGATCGAGCTTGCTCATCTTTGTCGCCGATGGATGAGACCATGTGAAAGAAAAACCTCCCATTTGAACATCAACAAGACCAGAATCGGAAATGAAAGCATTAAATTATGTGTCACCTTGCAAATCAAAGTTCGATCCCATACGTTCGGATTCACTTCTCACTTCGTTAATATCTCCCGTGATGATGCACTCACCCTGCCACCTCGTGACAAGAGTTTTGAGGAGGACATTGATGTAATTACAAACGTGACAAGGATATTTATGTAAATACAAAGGATATTAATGTAATATTCAATTTTAATGTAAATCTCCCTAAATTGGAAACCAAACACTTAAATATATTGTTTAACCAAACCTTTACATCTGCTTGTTCTTTTTCAAGTGATTGTTGGAATATATTTAAAGATACTCAAATTCACAATATTCTAGGGTTTAAATCAAAGGCATAGTTTATACTATTAGTTTTTTACTCTTTCTGTCGTAAATTTAAAGTCCCTCTTCATTTTTTAAAGACTCGTCTAGCGTCGGAAATAGTTCAATGGAGTTTTTTTGTAAGAAGTACCAAACATATGCAATAAATAAAAGATCGTAAGAATGTTTCGTTAATACATGAAATCAATTATAAAAAAATACTTGACTTATTCGATAAACAAAAAATACACAAATTGCCACCGTAGCAGCACCACATTAATCAACCTTATATCTTCTTTAATCTTGTTTGTTTCTTTCTTTCTCGTTAAAGATGATGATAAATCGAGCGATCATCAATCTTGTAAAAAGGTTACCCATTGGTTCACAATTACCACAACCACATCCTCCGCATCTAATCCTCCTTCAAAACATCACCCGCAAGATTACTAATAATCGTATACCACGGTCGTCAACCACACCACCTCCACCTCCGGCGAGACACACGCTTAAAATCTAGGGATTGTCGACAGGGCATCGGTTCGTGACATCGTGTGATGGTTTAATTAGGGGTGGCGCAGAGAAGTACTTGTCTAGTTACTATAACGAAACTTTTGCTTTTGCACAAAGGCTGGCCTTATCCGAAATTGTTAGTGTCGAAGACCTGGAGAAGTATGCCGAAGCAGTTTCGGGTTAGTTTAATTTGGATCTTTTTGTTACTACTACTTCTTATTATATCATCAAAGTTTGTTACTTTTATGCATAGATGGTTTAATTTGGATCTTGCATTGCATGTGTTGTTTGATAAAAAGAATGGACTTTATTACTGTAATAAATATCATTATTTGTTTTAATTTAATTAAAGAAGATGTAGTAGTAATTTTTAGTAAATCACTGTCAATCAATATAGGAGTATATGATAGATCTACTTTACTTGTACCGTACAACCTTATACAAACATGTAAAGAGCGGTGACTTAAGGGTAAGTCAAGTAAATCTAAAGCTTTAAGCGCTAAAATTTTAAGGCCTGAGTGATGTATTTTTCTGTGGTCATTTATAGGGAGCTAATTAGCCGGTAAATATTAAATAATTAAAAAACTAGCTTTTTCAACTTTTCATTTAAAACTTACGAATAGTAAAAATATAAACCTAAATATATTAGGTATATAAATACAAACATAAATACCGCTTTATTTCTTTATTTTGAATATCCAAACTTTCGAATAAAAGTTTTATATACCCAAATAGACAAAATTTTGGGACAAGTAGCTTCCACGTGACACAAAATTTTTTCGATTTGTGTATCCGAAATTTCGGAGAAAAGTTTTATATATGTAAATTTCCAAAATTTTGGATTAAATACATAATTTACTATGACATATAATTTTGAGACCATGTTCATTATGAAAAATAGAGGTTTTTTACTTATTCACCGCTTGTTTCAACTAACTCACTTTCACTCCGGAAATGAGCATACTGATGATATGAATGTATGTAGTAAAAATGAGGGCTCGCGGTTTGGATAAGAATGAGGCATACATCCGTAAAGTATCACATGACTGAGTCTCAACAAATCGAAACGATGATCATTGGTTAATTAGTGGCGAATATTAAATTAAAAACCAAACACTTACATATATTGTTTAACCAAACCCTTACATCTGATTGCTCTTTTTCAAATGTTTGCTGGGATATATTTAAAGATACTCAAAAATTCACAATGTTCTAGGGTTTAAATCAAAGGCATAGTTTATACTATTAGTTTTTTACTCTTTCTGTCATAAATTTAAAGTCCCTCTTCACTTTTTAAATACTCGTCTAACGTCGGAAATAGTTTAATGGAGTTTTTTTTGTAAGAAGTACCAAACATATGCAATAAATAAAATATTTTATGAATATTTCGTTAATACATGAAATCAATTATCAAAAAATACTTTACTTATTCGATAAACAAAAAATACACCAATTACCACTGTAGCAGCACCACATTAATCAACCTTCGATCTTCTTTTATCCTTTTTGTTTCTTTCTTTCTCGTTAAAGATGATGAGAAATCGAGCGATCATCAATCTTGTAAAAAGGTTACCCAATGGTTCACAATTACCACAACCACATCCTCTGCATCCAATCCTCCTTCAAAACACCACCCGTAAGATTACTAATAATCGTATACCACGGTCGTCAACCACACCACCTCCAGCTCCGGCGAGACACACACTTAAAATCTGGGATTGTTGACAGGGCATCGGTTCGTGACATTGTGTGATGGTTTAATTAGGGATGGCGCAAAGAAGTACTTGTCTAGTTACTATAACGAAACTTTTGCTTTTGCGCAAAGGCTGGCCTTATCCGAAATTGTTAGTGTCGAAGACCTGAAGCGGTATGCCGAAGCAGTTTCGGGTTAGTTTAATTTGGATCTTTTTGTTACTACTACTTTTTATTATATCATCAAATTTTGTTACTTTTGTGCATAGATGGTTTAATTTGGATCTTGCATTGCATGTGTTGTTTGATAAAAAGGATGGGTTTTTATTACTGTAATAAATATCATTATTTGTTTAAATTTAATTAAAGAAGATGTATTAGTCATTTTAGTAAATCACTGTCAATCAATATAGGAGTATATGATACATTTACTTTACTTGTACCGTACAACCTTATCAAGGATTACAAACATGTAAACAACGGTCACCTAAGGGTAAGTCAAGTAAATCTAAAGCTTTAGGCGCTAAAATTTTATAGCCTGAGTGATGTATTTTTCTATCGTCATTTATAGGGAGCTAATTAGCCGATAAATATTAAATAATTAAAAATTTGGCTTTTTCCAACTTTTTATTTAAAGCTTACGAATTGTAAAAATATAAACCTACATATATTAGGTATATAAATACAAACATAAATGGCGCTTTACTTCTTTATTTCGGATATCCAAAAGTTCGGATAAATGTTTTATATACCCGAATAAGATAAAATTTTGGGACAAGTAGCATCCACGTACACAAAAAATTTTCGATTCGTGTATCCGAAATTTCGGATAAACGTTTTATATATGTAAATTTCCAAAATTTCGGATTAAATACATAATTTACTATGACATATAATTTTGAGACCATGTTCATTTGAAATATAGAGGTTTTTTACTTATTCACGGCTTGTTTCAACTAACTCACTTTCACTCCGAGTCGCGAAAATGAGCATACTAATGATATGAATGTATTTAGTAAAAATGAAGGCTCGCGATTTGGATAAGAATGAGGCATACAACCGTAAAAAATCACATGACTAAGTCTCAACAAATCGAAACGATGATCATTGGTTAATTAGTGGCGAATATTAAATAAAAAACCAAACACTTACATATATTGTTTAACCAAAACATTACATCTACTTGTTCCTTTTCAAGTGTTTGCTAGGATATATTTAAAGATACTCAAATTCACAATGTTCTAGGGTTTAAATCAAAGGCATAGTTTATACTATTAGTTTTTTACTCTTTCTGTCGTAAAATTAAAATCCCTCTTCATTTTTTAAACACCCGTCTAACATCGTGAATAGTTCAATGGAGTTTTTTTTGTAAGAAGTACCAAACATATGCAATAAATAAAAGATCGTAAGAAGGTTTCATTAATACATGAAATCAATTATCAAAAAAATACCTGACTTATTCGAAAAACAAAAAATACACCAATTACCACCGTAGCAGCACCACATTAATCAACCTTCGATCTTATTTAATCTTGTTTGTTTCTTTCTTTCTCGTTAAAGATGATGAGAAATCGAGCGATCATCAATCTTGTAAAAAGTTTGCCCATTGGTTCACAATTACCACAACCACATCCTCCGCATCCAATCCTCCTTAATAAGTGTGTAAACACTTATTCTTTTACCACTTAAAACAAGGAAAAACCAAACCAAAATGTGTATTTAATATCTTAAAAGTCAGAATTACGCGTGGTTTTGTGTTTTTGTGTGAAATAGGTACAAAAGATCATAAATGAAGAAAACACGGGATCTCACGGACATTTATCGAAGAAAAAGTTAAAGATAAAGTTAAAGGACCAAAATTGCCAAAAGAATGAAGTTTGGAGGGCTAAGGATGAAGATTTAATGAAGTCTTAACAACGAGGACTATTTTTGCTATTCTCTAAGTCATCAACTAATAAACCACATGGAAGAGCACAAAATTACGAAGCCAACGGTCCCGACCTCGCATCGTAACTCCTCACGGTTTGTTTTCTACGAATTTTTTAAGTTTATTAAGTTTTTAAATTAAATAAATAGTTTTTAATAATTTAATAATATAACTAAAATAAATAAAATAAAATTATATATTTCCAAAAAATTAACAATAATAAAAATAAAATAATTTTTTTATAAAAATAAAAATAATTTATGTATTATTATTATTATTATTATTATTATTATTATGAAAATATTTTATTTATTAATCACACAAAATTGGAAGGGAGCCGCGAAACAAGTTGCGCTCTCACCCCTTTTTGAATACAGAAACTAAGTCTAGAAAATAGAAAAGAGCCACTCCTAGCATTATTAGAATGACAAAAAGATAAGTGCTTAAGACGCGAAAGAGTAACGAAGGCTTCCTCGTCAAGCTCCCAAAAGTAGAGAAGACAAAAGGGATGAACGAATAACCGTGCTCTACACAAATAAAAGAATGCTTCCTTCTTTTCTTCTGAGCAGCAGTCCGCAAAGCAATCCCGGGGACCCACGAATCCAAACCCGCACCAGCAAACGGTGAGACACCCGTGACATCCAAGCAAGCATCTTTACATTGGGACCAATTATGCAACAATAAATCCGCTGGACGAAGGTCTCGACCATCAGTTGAAAGAAACCCCATAGGAGCCTCTTTGTGCACAGAAACACCAACTCTAGAACAGATATCAACCAACATGTCACACACCAGATTATGCCGAAACTTCACACCTACCTCACTAGAGCAGTGAACAACATGGTCACCCCACTGGTCCAACCGATGCACATGACAACTCGGACAAGAAGATCCATCAATAAACAAAGAAACCGCCAAATGATAACACAAGACAGCTCTCAACTGACGTGGGTTCATCCGCTGCCCCAACCCATCAATAGGAATAGTAAAGAGGTAATCCTGTGCATGAGGAGCACGCACACAACTAAAAAGAGCCTCCTGGCGTCTACTCAAACTATATCGAGACGAAAGAAGTCCATCAATGATACCAAATATTAGTAAAGATTATTATTATTATTATTATTATTATTATTATTATTATTATTAATATTATTGATAAACAAGTTCAAAAATAAAATCAGGCTAACTAGCTACTTTTGAGACTATATTGTGGCTTATCTAATAAGCTACAAATAAAATCATCAACTAAGCAATGAGACTTGATACTATAGGCTACTTAGATCAACATGTTTCAAGACCTAACTCTTAAACATGAATAAGTTATGATTCAGGGAAGTTGACTGTTTAAGCTCAATTTATGACAGTTGAACCAAATCACTTTACACTTTATGATCCGTTTGAATATTGATTTAGCTAAAGTTTGTCTGAGTTTAGGCTAGTTTTTAAATTACAAATGAAGTTCTATCAACCTACAAAGCACATCGACACAAACACTTGCTCAATTTGATCAAAACAAACACTCCTTTAGCTAGTATGATGCAAAATTATCATAGAGAATGAAAGATCTAATAAAACTAAGGCTAAAACAGATGAACAGAACACTAAAACGGATCAATTAAAGGCAAATTTGAAAAATAACAAACACTTGCAACAACAGATCACAAGTATAGCAGTTAATCACCTATTTTGTGCCTAGAAAATGAAAATAAGGTATAACCTACTTCCAAGCCTGTCCTTTGGTGTAGAATGCTCAAAAACTAAACCATAAAACTTATCTAACTACTTGCAACACGAATCAATCACCAGAAACCAGAATTCAACAGATTTCAATTGAAATCTGTGATTTCCCTCCAAAAACTGAATTGACACCAAAGCTAAGTCAAATGCTTGTAACACAGCTTCAAGAGCTTGTACTCAAGCTCAGAATCAACGAATAACAACACTATCAGCAACGATAACAGTAGATCAATAAATATGATGATGAACAATTTAACACTGGTGATTTTTATTGAATTGAGTGAAATTTAGGTACAATTGATATAGGAGATCACATGAACTATCACTAGTTACATTCTAAACTATCTATGAAATATAAAGAGAAATTTGGGAAATTTCTAGAAGGAAAATGTGAACTGTGTGAAATTAGGAGCGTATGTGGGTATTTAAAGACGGTCAGGGAAAGGAGCGTAGGTTTGGGGTTAGGAATGACAACTGTTGACAGGATGGATACAGTAATTGGCCAATAGAAAGTTGCCAGGTGGATTAGGGTTCTTGGTGTTAAATGAAATTGGATTTTTATGATTTAGGGAACGGAAGTGTAATTGGATTATACTATTGGATTCGTCTCTCCTTCCTGAGCATTTTTGATGTTGAGGTCGAATCATGAAACGCCCTAAATTTTTCCCAGTTGTGAGTTGAAGGAGATGGACACATGGCTATTTGTGATTGGTTGGAATGTTTGTTTCGAGATTAAAAAATAAAGCTGTTGTTAGATTGCTTTATTTAATGGGCTAAGTACAAAAATGGACAACAAGTACATATATGGTCCCCTACCCAGACTTTTTTTTTCAAAATTCCAGAAAGAGACACGTATTTTTGATCAACTGATCTACCTACTTAATATTTTGCCACATGTCCAACTGATCAACTTTTTTTATTCACAAATATAACTTAAGTTACAAATATACCCTCATCTTTATCTTTTTATCCCACCCTTACCACTCCATCACCACCACCACCACCGCCACCACCAACCTACCACTTCATCACCACCATCACTACCAGCCTACCACTTCATCACCACCACCACTACCAACCTACCAATTCATCACAACCACCACTACCAATCATCATATTAATGGTGACACTATGGGGGAAGAAATTTGCAGTTAAGATGTACTTCGATTTGCTCTTGTCTCATACACAGCTTAGGTAATGGTGACCAGATGGGTACCTTGAACTATCTGATTTTTTAGCTAATTTTTGTAACTGTTTCTAGCTAACCTATAACATGAATCGACATATTCAGAAGTACAAGGGAGCAAAGCCAACCAATAACCTAATCTATACCTTCTCGGTGCTTTTTTTCATTAAGTTTAATCCTTTTCCTATGGATACTAACATTGTGTTGTTACCTTTTTGTAGTCTGATAAGATAAACCTTGACATACAACGTGTGTATGGATATCGTCAATGGTGTAATAAGATCTGGAATGCTGTACGATTTGCCATGAGCAAACTCGGGGAAGATTATACCCCTCCATTAAAGATAGAACCAGAGAACATGCCTTTTAGTTGCAAGTGGATACTTTATGCTCTAAACAAAGCTATATCAAAAACGATATCGTCATTGGATTCTTATGAGTTCTCGGATGCATCGAGTGCTGTATATTCTTAGTGGTATTAGCTTTGTGACATTTTCATCAAAGTCATTAAACCTTACTTCTTTGGTGACGATGCATCAAAGGCCTTTGCAAAGAGTCATGCACAAGATACTCTTTATGTGTGTTTGGATAATGGGTTAAGGTTACTGCACCCTTTTATGTTGTATGTTACTGAGGAATTGTGGCAAAGACTTCCAAAGCATTATGTACGAGAAAAGTCCATTATGATATGCAAATACCTGTCAGTTTTGAATTTTAAAAAATCTAATGGTTGATAAAATTTATGATGATTGGTAGTGGTGGTGGTGATGAAGTGGTAGGTTGGTAGTGATGGTGGTGATGAAGTGGTAGGTTGGTAGTGGTGGTGGTGATGGAGTGGTAAAGGTGGGATAAAAAGATAAAGATGAGGGTAAAATTTGTAATTTAAGTTATATTTGTGAATAAAAAAAGTTGATCAGTTGGACACGTGTTAAAATATTAAGTAGGTAGATCAGTTGATCAAAAGTACGTGTCTCTTTTTGGAATTTTGAAAAAAAAAGTCTGGGTAGGGGACCATATATGTACTTGTTGTCCATTTTCGTACTTAGCCCTTATTTAATAAAGGTGGCTAATAATTAGTGATTAATACCAAGTCGGTATTAATTACTGATGATGCGGTGATCCAAGTGAAAGAAATACTAGCCTCCCATTGGTCCACGTGTCTAAGCAGCTTGGAACTTTAGGCAGTTGACAGAATTAGCCCCTATCTTTTACAAACTTGATCTTTTAGCCTTTATCTTGATAAAATCTTCACTTTAAGCCCTTGAATGTTCATTACTTTTGCACTTTTGGTCCTTGAAGCATGATTTTGTCTTTTACTTCAATAAATGCTTGTGAAATCCCGTGTATTCTTCGTTTTACTCATTTGTACCGATTTTCACACAAAAACACAAACCCGTATAATTCCGAAATTTACGGTTATTTATTTACATTTTGGTTTGGTTTTTCTTTGTTTTAAGTGGTAAAAGGGTGAGTGTTTTCACACTCATCAATATGTCAGTGCTAATAATTAAAAATGTGTGGATTAATAGGCTAAAATGACTGTTATTCAATTGACTTGGTCACTTTGTACTAGATTGTTAATGTTGGTGTGAATCTCATCATTTTCACTTGTCATTGATCGAGTAAGAGTCGATGTTAGGGGGCTTTTATGCATACACCAACATATAGTGATGCACATAACCAAATTTTTGTTTTCTAAAACCTTTAACCACTGCTTTGCTTGAATCCATAAATATTTTGTAGATATAAAGGTTGTTACCATATCTATATCATTTTATTAGATTGACAACTCACACTCATTGATTCTTTGTTCCTTCAAGAAAGGGTGAATTCTCCGAAGCTTTTAACATCTATGGATGCATATGAAGCAATCTGCAAGCCATGAACATCAATTGAGCATTAATAAATCTGTATTAAATTAACAAATGAAACAGTTCTACTTTCGTAAGTTTTTATTGTTGTTAAATTAGATGTATGACTGCCCTTCCAGTATTTCTTAATGAACTAAACGTTTGTTGAAAAACAATGCTGTCGTATATAAACTATGTTCATTGTTGCCATTTAGAGACATATATCAACCTTTTGGGTTGAGCCTATTTGGTTCATTGGCCGAATAAATGGACTTGTTTTAGGGAGTTGTATATGAAAAGCTGAAGGTGTATGAGCTTTGAATCTCAAATTAGTCAGTTTTAGAAAAAATGCAATAAAGTTGACTTTGGTTTCAACTTTGGTATCTGAGCCTCGGGTCAAAACACGCCTTAACCAACGAAAACCGACCCGGTGAAGATAAGCTATAGAAAAACAAACCGAAAATACTCGGTCGGTTCGCCTCATAACTGGCTGAGTTGGGCGTTCATTTTGTTCTAGTACAATATTTCAGTTTCTTTAGTTTCCCGACTTATTCACATGCTCAACTTAGTGGAAAAAAGTAGATTGCTTCTATGCATAGCTTAGTCGAAAACAGGCTTATAATCATAAAAATTATGCCATAAAACAACGTATATGGTACAAATCAGTTACTGGAAAAACTGTATTTTCATTTTTTGTGATGTATATCCTTAGAAAGGATGTATACCACATCTGGAAACCGTGCGCATGAGTTAATGCGCACGGTTTCCAGATGTGGTATACATCCTTTTATCACAATTTTGCTAGCAGACCAGTTGAGACCCTCTAGATAGCGCCTTGCATGTTCTTGAAATGACCGATAATGGTGATTTGGATTTGGGTGAGAATGAAAGTTCTTTTTTCAATGTTATGGTTTTATGTGGTATATGGTGAATATGGAGAGCTCGGAATTGAACTTACTTGTTTTTAAGGCGGTTAAGGTTAACATGAAGAACATATTTGAAAACATTATCACGACATCTTATTTGTGGATAAAAAATAGAGCTAAGAGTTGTAGTTTTTCTTGGGTTGATTGGTGTTGCAATCGAGTATTCTTTGCACTTAATTGTAATGTTTTCTTCATTTGTCCATGTTAGCTTCTTACTAGCATGTGTTTGAAATAAATCTCCGCCGTTAAAGAATTAGTATGAAACACAACCAATTTCAGTGAGAAGCTCAACCAATTTAAGGTCTTTTTTTCACTACACTTTATTCACGTTTATAACTTTGGGGTATCATTATGCATATGAATTCGGATCACGTGATCTATCTTTTACTCGGAGGTCACACATTCTAATTTTATTTTTTAATCATCAATGGTACAATGTTAATAAGTAACAATCACCATTATTAGTTATAAAATGTTAATAAAAAGTTACGCATATATATATGCCCATATCAAATTGTTTTACTTATAAAGTCAAAGTCAGACCGTTACCTACAGTATTTAGTTGTAATTATCAACCCCGAGCTAAACTGGCCAGATAAGCCTTATCAGGTTCGGGTCGGGCAACTTACACCCCAAATACCTTCCAAATAAGAAGGAACAGTTGTACGGGTTATGAGGCGGTTGATGTGGCTAAGCCCAAAGGGCCCTATACCAACATTTATATAAACCCTAAAAGTGTCCGATTATATATATAACAAAAAAAGGAACGAACGAAATTCATTCGCGATCATCCTCAGTCTATAAAACCCTAATATTTATTCATCCAACTTTCATACTTGCTCGAACTATAATCATCATGTCAAACAAGCTTCATCTTGTTTCTCCCAAAGGTATTTTTTGGTCATTTCGATCTGATTTGAGGTTAGGGTTTTATGCTTTGTTGTATGCTTCAACTGATCAAACATAGTTTATAATCAATGCCTTTGTGGTTTTCTTTGTTACAGGAGGAAGAGAAACAATTACAAATAAAAGAAAACTTACTACTCAATACGATCTTTCTTCAAAAAAGATTAAAGTTTTAAGGGCAGACAACGTCTTCTTTACAAAAAAAAGAAAAGCTTCAATTCAAAATAATCATGTTACTAAAAAGATTAAACTTTTTAAGGGAGAGGACGACTATGTTACATTCAGCTTCTTCACAAATAAAAGAAAAGCTTCTATTGAAAATAATCCTCTTGCTAAAAAGATTAAAGTTTTAAAGGGAGAGGACGACTATGTTACGGAAAAACAAAATGTTTCACCGGAAGAGAAGAGCTTCTTTACAAATAAAAGAAAAGCTTCTATTGAAAATAACCGTGTAACAAAAAAGATCAAACTTTTGAAGGGAGAAGAACAAAATGTTTCAGTCGAAGATGACTACTTTATGGAAAATCAAAGTGTTTATATCCCTGAGGAATTAATCGAGCACATTCTGGTAAGACTAGATGTGAAGAATCTCCTTAGATGCAAGAGTGTGTGCAAGTCATGGAAATCTTTAATCTCCAGCGCTGACTTTATTAAAGCTCATCAAGACCATTCTTTCAACGATAATGATAATGGACATACAAGGAGTGACCATGACCAGGACGTTATACTACCATATTACTACAACGACACTGAGCATAAATACTTTATTGTTGGTTCTTCCAATGGCCTCGTATGTATCAATAGTTTTGATGGCAATGAATTTATAGTAGCCAATCCGTGGACTAGAGAAGAGAGAATGGTGTCAAAGCATCTAGCTTCCGAGGGATCATGTTGGGGTTTTGGGTATGATCCAGTTACAAATGATTATAAGATTGTGTTTGGGGTCAAGGAAGGTGAGTCTCGGACATCTTTTCAAGTATTGTATTTGAAATCAAATGTTTGGAAACATGTTGGCCACACGGATCGTATATGTCATAAACATCTTTATGGACAACTTGCTACTTTATGCAATGGGGCACTTCACTGGCTCATGGATCATGAAGGTGGACAGAAGTCATCCATTATTTCTTTTGATTTATCCAAAGAGGTATTTAAAGAAATTCCCCAACCTGATGATGCAAGATATAATCCTAATAAAGAAGATATTCCGAGCACGGATATGATGCTGGGGATTAAGGATGAATGTCTTTGCATATGGCGTCCTGATTATTTCGACAAACCTAATATGTGGATAATGCAAAAGTACGGTGTAAAAGAGTCTTGGGTAACATTGGGGAGTAATATCCAAAGGAAGAACGAATGTATTAAATATTATTCTATCGACGACATTCCTGGCAACGAATTGTCAACTCATGATGCATGGTTTTTAAAAAAGTGTATGTGTGTACCTACTAGTACTATTATGCAGAGCCTTATATCCCCACATTCAAGCGGCCAATAAATATGCAGGTTCTAATAATTATCTTGTTTCATGGTTTTCACTTTTCATCTCAATGAAACTTGTAGCAAATGATGTATGATTTTATTTAGATTTATGGTCATTTCATATACATCGGTTCATTGAATTTTGCTACATATTTGAGTATTTTATTACTTCGGTTTTTGTATGAGATCAATCTACTGGCTTAAGAATATGACTTGTAAGATCTTGCTAAATACTAGTATCTTTTATCTTTAGTTCTCTCCCGAGTATGACATATTCGTTTTCTTACCAGGTATTTATAATATTAGGACGCAGAAATCATTGAATGCCTTAACTGAACATGTAAGGCAGTAGGTTGACGAGTTATAAAGCATAATATATGCTATTTACAGGGTGTTTGGGACAGTGTTTTGAGAATTATTATCTATTACGCTTTCAAGTCAAATACAGCAGTTTCTAAGATAGCGTACAGTTAAAGTTTTAGTTGCTTTAAGATACGCAGGTACTAACCTGCTTAGTTTAAGTGTGTTTCCGCTCCATTAATAGTTCACTGTAAATTTAGTACATGGACTTGATTACCCATGCCGAAGTAGCTTCTCGACTTCTGGCTGCAAAAAATGCAAAGCAATTTGAGGTACTTTTTGTAAATAAGATGTAAATAATTCTAAAAGACAATGCAGATAATTTGCCGGCTGCAAAAAAAAATGCAGTTTTAAGTTGCTGCAAAAAAAGGTTAGCGGAAATTTCTGTGAAATCAAGAATAATGAACATTCAATAGTAACGAAAATAAGAATTTTGAACATTGGGTCACATACACCTCCTTGATTTGAATTACAGGATAGCTGAAAGAATTCAATCCCAAGAACCCTTCAGCCTATACATACCGGTAATCGAGACCATGCATTCCGATCTCGCTGAGAAGTTAGCTGGGGGACAAAATCATTCAGTTCGAATACATGGATTGGGATATAGAAACAACTTTGTATACTATACAACTTTACCGAAACCACGCGCGTTTGCTTTTCCTGCTGCTTTCTTTTCATTATCAGTTCAGCTTTTATACCAACCTAGCTTCCCACAGGCAACAAAATAAAAACACCAGTGGCGGAGCGCGGGCACAAGACCTAGTTCTCTTAAGAATATGAAATTATGAATGATGATGGACAGCATTTTGACCACCTCTCAAATTTTGTCGATAACAATCATTTGTGCATAAACATGGATTACAACCTTATAACAATATGTGCAACAAAGCCGTTAAAATTCATTAAATCTGGATGATAAAAATATACATATGTAAACATACGTATGATTTACTGTTTCTGATTGTTTGGGTTTAATGATACTTGTAATTATCATGGCAGTTGATGTAGCCTGCATGTTGTCAGCCAGTAGCATACATTAATCGACTCTGGTTTTGCTTTTCCTAGTCTCCGTTCTCCTGCAGTAGCTATTGAGATTGCATGTCCACATGACCCGCGTGGTATTTTATATCTTGTTGAACCTTTCTGCCTTAAGATAGTTTTATACTAGTATGTTTATTTTCTACTTCTTGTTGCAGGAGTTGCGTGCGTATCAAGCGGATGTGGCAAAATATCCATGGATGTATGTCACTCCTAGTATTAGAAGGATTTAGCTCTGCATATAGTTGTAATATAGTACTAATTATAATCCATCTATGGTTCCCTTTACAAGTGTAAAGTGTTTTTTTTCGATACGTAATCTTCTCATCTGCCAAAATATGTGCAGGTTGCTTCTCAATTCTTCCTGCAGCCGAGCTAGTTCCCGGGGATGTAAAAGTGAGTGCACTTATGTGCTTGCTAGCTGGGGTCATGGGTCTCCTGTACCTTTCGTACTACTCCGCGTCCACTATTTACCAGAATTTGAACTTGTTACTGGTGTAGATATTTTTTTTTCTCAATGAGCTCAAGGGTAGAATAGTCCTTTCTATACTTGGTTTTGGAGGTTTATAGATGTTAGTGGGTAGTTGTTATGTTCTTGTGGCTCCGTTTGATGGTCCGTTGTGGATGTTAATTATGCTTTTTCATACGTTTGATAACTGATGGGAACTTGAGCGATTAGTGGATAGCTGTTATTTTCTCGAGCTTCATCATTAAACATATGAAATTTAAGGTGATGAAGCACTAAACGTATGAAATTTAATTCATCACCTTAAATTTCATACGTTTAGTGATGAAGCTTGCAGTGTTTGAGAGTTTGCTTTCACCTTGTACGCCTTCAGCCCTTGCCGATAACAATGAAATTTAAGGTGAATAATACTCTTCCAACTCTTTTTCGTTTTCCTGTTAGTTATAATTAGCCATAACTTGTTCACCGAGATAATATTTAACACTAGTTTGAAATTTTGTGAAGATACGTGAAGTAGTGGGAGTAATATGTCAGCACTAATGATTAAAAAGTGTGTGGATTAATAGGCTAAAACGGCTGTTATACAATTGACGTGGTCACTTATGCTGATACTGGACATGTACTACATTGTTAATGTTGGTGTGAATCTCATCATTTTCACTTGTCATTGATCGATTAAGAGTCGATGTGGGCATTTATGCATACACCAACATATAACGATGCACATAACCAAATTTTTGTTTTCTTAATCATTTAACCACTGCTTTGCTTGCATCCAGAAATATAGTGTAGATATAAAGGTTTTTACCATATCTATATCATTTTATTAGATTGACAACTCACACTCACTGGATCTTTGTTCTTTCAGGAAAGGGTGAATTCTCCAAAGCTTTTAACATCTATGGATGCATATGAAGGAATCTGCAAGCCATGAACATCAATTGAGCATTAAGAAATCTGTAGTAGATTAACAAATGAAACAGTTCTACTTTCGTACGTTAAATTAAATGTATGACTGCCCTTCCGGTATTTCTTAAAGAACTAAAAGTTTGTTGAAAAACCATGCTGTTGTGTATCAACTGTGATCATTGTTGCCATTTATATTGAGACAGATATATCAACCTTTTGGAGTTGTATATGCATAGTTGAAGGTGTCTGAGCTTTGATTATCAGATCAGTCAGTTTTAGCAAAAATGCAATAAAGTTGACTTTGGTTTCAACTTTGGTATCTGAGCCTCGGGTCAAAACAGGCCTTAACCAACGAAAACCGACCCGGTCACAGACTTTTTGGAAGATAATCTATAACGAACCGAAATTACTCGACCGAGTTGGGCATTCGTTTTGTTCTAGTACAATATTTCAGTTTCTTTAGTTTTCCTCGACTTATTCACATGCTCAGCTTAGTGGGAAAAAGTAGATTGCTTCTATGCATAGCTTAGTGGATAAACTGGCTTATAATCATAAAGATTACGCCGTAAAACAGCATAATATAGTACTGTACATATTAATTACTGGAAAAACTGTATTTTCATTTTTGCGATGTATATCCTTAGAAATCACAGTTTCGCTAGCAGATCAGTTGAAATTCGCTAGCAGATCAGTTGAAACTAAGCCATGTTCAACTACGACGGGTCAAAGTGAGCATGTCAACAGATGTGTAGTTGATTTCTAACTTGTAATGCCTTTCAACAAGTTCAACCGAAATTGACCCGTTTCCTTTTTACGCAAGATTTCGATCCAGGTTAAAATTGCCACATAGTTATTTTCAACATTACAGAACTGAGATATATCCATTGGCGATCGCGGTCCAAACCATTGCAGAAGCGCACACAAAGAAATAAAGGTAAGACTAGTATTTAGACATCTATAAAGCTAATTTGTACAGACCATCTAACTGATAATTAACCATCACATGCCTAACCTAGTCTACTCAGTTGAGGGACCAAAATACACCTTTTGACTTGATCCTTGGCCTCGATTCAGCCTCCATGGATGAAGTTTTTGGAGCATTCCAATCTTAGACGATAAAGGACCTGCATCCTTCTTGCGGGTTTTTCATTCCTTCTTACCAGTCACCCATTGATCGACAACCAAAAACTACCTGCTATATACCCAAATACCTGCCAAATAAGAAAGTTTTTTTTGTGTGTGTAAATTAGCTTATAAGAACTAAAGATAACCTAGTTTTATTTTAAGTATTATTCTTTTTTTTCCAAGTTGTTTTGTCGACAATTTTCAGGTTCTAAAGTGATTGTGGTTTTCTAAGAATGGAGCGAGCGAAAAAGAGAATGATACTGATCCAGCTCTGCCATCAGGTTTTCTCCCTTGTCTTCTTTATTAGATACGAAGTAACATCAAATAAATAAAGGTCAAGACTAGGAATTAGACATAACAAGCACAACATACATGAACTCTGCGTATTAACCATCGGTCCAAAGGACTTCTAGCTGCACTTGTGGCTTGTAGGATTTGGGTATAGGTCAATGTGTGTATGGATGCTAGGGTAGGCACTAGGTCATTGTTGCACCTCGATGACAACGTGACTGAATTCTGGAACGACGGTGCATGTTCATGCCTCCCTTTGGATCGATGGTTAATAGAAGTCCTTTGGGTAATAAGATGTATTGGCCTTATCCCGAGGTACCAACATTATTATTGACAACGATACCTTTAGACTTGTGATGTGTTTTGGGATGCTAGGCATTTGCGTAGCGGCACGTTGTGGATCTTCCTAGCTGCACTTGTGGGATTTACACTAGACACTCTAGCGTGAATAACATTTTGAACTATCTCATGATGCCGTTGATCTAAAAAGTCAAACTATTTATTGATATACAGAGTTAAAATTACACTTACTATCCATGTGGTTAGTGTTGACTTACATGAATGTCATTTGACTTTTTTTTACGCGTGTAGCACCTATCTCAGAAACTGTTAACATTGACAGTCCTTGATCAAATGGGTGTGGATGTTAAGGGTTTCTGAGTTAGGACTATAAGCATTAAAAAGGTCAAAGGACAGAACATGTAAGTCAAGGATAACTAAAGAGACGATCGGTGTAACCACATCCTAAGTCAAGCCATGAACAATGTTGTATGCACTCTACTTAACCATTAACACTAGTATCCCTCGTACGTGTTAACAAAAAGTGAGCCGGTAATGGTTGCTCATCACAAATCATATGGTAAACATGTTTGCTCTAGGCTCGGAACTTGGTGCTAGAAGTTCATATGGTAAAACACGAGCAACCGCATCTGTTCTGTCAACTTGTATCCAGTGGCGGACGCAGGGATATAGAAGGTGGGGGGCAAAAAAATAAAATTTTTGGACAATGACATCAAAATACAGAAAAATAGTACCGCAATGATTAATCGGGGTTTTTTTTTTACTTAAAAATGTTATATTTATATATTAGGTGTTAGAGAGTTGAATGTTGTGTTTTAATATGTAAGTGGGGGGCAATTTGGTTTATGGGTGGGGGCATGTTCGAAAAATGCTTAAAATCGAAAAAAAATTACACTAAAATCTCATCTTATCGGGCTAGCCATGGGGGGCGTCGCCACCCCAATGCTAACATGTATGTCCGCCCCTGCTTGTATCTATACTCCTTTTCTCAATTTGCTTTTCTATCTGTTGAATCTGAGCTGAAAATGCTTAAAAAGCTTCCACAACCTCAGCATCACCTGACCAAGTGTCGGTTTTTTTTATCTTTCACCTATGTAATCCTCCTCGGGTGAGTAAGTGGACAATATGTCCACCACAGCATGTACTTTGTTGATTTGTAGTAAGCTTGGTAAAGCTGATAAGTACTTATATGGGTCATCATGGAAACTTCGATATACTTGGCCGTAAGGTAAAAGTTGGCCACCAGTCTTTGTGGCGGAGATCAGAATGGCCCACATTGATGGACTCTGCGTAACAGGCTTGGAGCTCCCCGTCGTTGCATACTTTGGGTGAATATGGGTATTAATGGTTCACGTATGTTTTAACCAAGTTTTGGATGGCTACCCATATCATGAGCTTTAGTCCATGTGACTTGCTTGGGTCTGGAGCAGCCATACCTTTGTATAAAAATCAAAGGATAAAACTTAATCAGATACGAGATATGAAATATTATATAAACCTTAAGAAATTTTGTAGAACTGGTATAAAGTAATGTCCAAAACTGGTGATTCCCATAGATATATCAGTTCCAAAACACAAATAAAAACACGCCCCAAGACATAAGAGCATTATTTTATAAGTACCTTCTAACTGATGGTTTATATAGTTCATAACAATTATTTAAAACCCTAATATGGATCAAAGCACATACAGCGGAAGCAAATTAAACAAGATCAGAATTTAACACAATTATAATTAATCAAAATTAGGGTTACATACCTTTATCCTAGCAAGATCTACAAGACAACGGAACGGTCACCGGTAAAGATAGATCACGAACACCACCAGGATATAGTCTAAAGTAAGACTATATCACGATCTTGTACACACGTAATACGGCGAGTTAATCGTGAGTCTAGCACGAACAAACCGAGCTTCCACGCTTATGGAATATCTACCCAACAACCCTAGAGAGGAGCTAGGACTAGATAAAATAGATTTAATAGAAAACCAAACGAAACCCTAAGTTGGGTGTGTATGGCCGGCGATCAAAGCAAGAGAAAAGAAAGAGGGATAAAAAATTATGAGGCCAAGGGGTTTGTTTATATAGGCTTGGCAATCCTTGGTCTCCAAGTTCTAAACGAAAAAAGGAAACAAAATTTTCCCTTTGCCCCCCCTCTTGTAGCCGACGGTTGAACAACCCCCAGGGGGTGTTCCCATAATTTTTTCCTTGCTTCTTTTTGCTTCTATTGATTCCATAACGGTCGTTTAATACTTAACTTTTAATTATTTAACGATCGTTAGTTTAAGCTACGATTTAATTTAATGAATAAATTAACCCTTTACGTAACGTGTGCAATCCCGTGATCTCGAGTTCGATCCTATCACACGACTATCGATTTTAAGTCCATAAACTTTCAGCTCCCACTTGGACAAAATTCAAATATCGTGATCACATTGATTAGTGTCTAGTTACACTAACAATGTCACTAGTACAACTCGAGTAAGGTTTCCTGGACAAAACCTTTTAATGATATATAATCATTATTATTATCCTTTCATTTCAAATACATCGTTAATACGGATACAGATCTCAGTCATTCCTTTCATTAACTATTCTGTTTCTCGTTTACGGATATAGCAAGATTACCAAAAGACATTTGGGTGTGGCCACACAAACATCTTACTACTCCCCCGAGGGGCCCAACTGTATTTATACTTCAAAATAATTTGAAGGAAATAAATCCCATTTTGACTACAAGCAAAACACATGAACTTCGCAACACTTCTGAAAATAACCCTTATAGCCACCGTTTAGCATTAGGTTAACATACAGAAATGCACTACATTCAATGCAGTTTTCTGGTATCTCAGGTCTAAGGATAAATATTTATGATTTACTTAATGACAAAGATCCATAAAGTAAAATCATATAGTTGGGATAAGTCCAATATTTGATCCATCAAATATCATCCAAAATTGACCAATATACTTTCAAGTATACTTTGTCATCATTTTGAATTGTTTTAGTTTAATAATACTCCCATATTATTAATCGACAACGGACATTTAGAAACATCATAATGCTCATGGATTAAAACATGTAAAATAGGATATAAAAAATCAAATAATAGAAAAATAAACGAAATCCAATCTTTATTTCATCAATTCAATAATGTCTTACTGATAGGTGTGTACACACCCATCCTTTTTCCACTTAATTCTGGCTAAAACGAGACTAAAACGCGTATTTAATATCATTTGTTTGGAATTATGCGTGGTTTTTGTGTTTATTGTGTTTTCAGAGTTAACCGGATGAATATTGAAGAAAACATGGGATTGCACGGGTTTTATGGAAGAAAAAGACTCAAGACGAAGTCTATTGTCCAAGAGATGCAAAAGATTTCAAGTCACTGGGCCTATTTGAAGAGTTATCGAAGAAAAGGACCAAAGACGGAAGATTTACATATGTCGAAGGAACTCAAGTCTATTAAACGAAGAAATTAAAAGACGAGTTGAATTTAATCGTCGACAAATCTCGAATCAGAATCGAAAACGTCGACTTTTCTGAAAAGACGAGAAGATAAAAATAAATGGAGAAAGCCCACTCACCAACCAAATGGAAGACCTATATAAAGACCACCCCTTCACACTTTTTGACAAGTTTTTCATTCCCAGTCATTTCCTTTTCTTTCGTAGGAAGCCAACACCATTAAGGTGTTGGTGATTTTTCTTTTCTTGTTGAATCTTTGAATTTGTAAGTGTTTAATCTTTCCTTTTGTTTATTTACATTAATCTATCAATTTAATCCTTCCATTTCATCTTGTTCATCTTGTTCTTTGTTTCAAAGTTAAAGTTCTTATTTGGTTGATTTTGATCTTTAAAAGTTATTGTGTTTTATGTTTTTATTGATGGGATTTGTTGTTTATGGTTACTAGATGATTCGTGGTTAGTTTTGTTTACGTTTTGGTAAAAAACTTGGTGGATTTTGGCTTAAATCGTGTTCCCCTGTTTTTCTTCTGTTACCTACTGTTCTTTGTTTCCCAAAGTCCCGAACCAAATTTCTTGCCAAAAAAAGGTTCCGACCCAGATTTAAAAGTTCCGAACCAGTTTTTTATGCAAAAAGTTCCGATCCAGATTTTTAGAAAAAGTTCCGAACCATTTTTTTTAAAAGTTCCGATCCGGATTTTTATGAAACTTCCGAACCAATTTATAGAAAAACTTCCGAACAGAGTTTGTGGCAAAAAGTTCTGAACCGGAACTTTTGAAAAGTTCCGAACAAAGAAAAACTTCCGAACAGAAATCTTCCGAACCAGATAAAAAGTTCCGAACAAATTATATGTTTCACCAGCTAGCTTGCTAGCTTACCTTTTTTTCCCGCCAAATTAAGCAGTCTGCCTGGCTTCTTCCAGCAGCTAGCCTGCTAGCTTGTTTATTTAATAGTATTGTTCCATAATTGTTTAGTTTTATCTGAAAGTTGTTCCAATTTTATTTTTGAAAGTTACGTATTTTTAGTTGAATTTTTCGTCGATTTTTACTATTAATATTTTTTCGTAAAGTTTAAGTTTTATCTTTTATTTAGTACCCGCTTTTGGTTTTGCCTCGTTTAGCTTTAAAGTACCATTTCAGTTTTATTCTCTCCTTTTTCATTTAGTAAACTTTATTTTCGAGTCGATAATTAATTTCGTCTTTTAGTTTTATTTTTAGTAATTGTTTCGCTTTAAATTCACGTTTTATTATTTATATTATGTTGTTTTTATTAACTAATCGCTTTTAGTTTATTCTTTTTATTTCGTGCATTTACCTTTTAAGTAGAATAGATAACCAAACCATTTTGTTTGTCACCAAGAATAATCATTCCACTTTGAGCCGTGATCAATTCGAGAAGATACCGAGAGATATAACCTGAACCCATCCAAATACCTTGTATCACTTACATCCTTTATCCAAATACTAATCAACTGATTTATTGCATGAATTCGCTAGCTAGTTGCAGCCCAATAGCCTTGGCATGCTTAACTACCTTTGGCCTAGATAAAGCCTTAGTAAAAGGATCAGCTACGTTATCATCTGTGTGAACTTTTATTAATTTTATTTCTCGAGCTTCCACTTGTTCTCGAACGTTGTGATATCTACGTTTAAAGTGTCTGGCGCCTTTCATAACTCCAGGGTCATTGGCGAATATTATTGCAGCAGAATTATCGCAATATATATCAATAGGTTCTTTAATTGAAGGCATCACTCCAAGATCTCCAATAAACTTCCTAATCCAAACAGCTTCCATTACAGCTTCCGAAGCGGCCATGTACTCCGATTGAGTTGCATGCATAGCAATGGTTTTCTGCTTACTGCTCTTCCAGTCAACTGCTCCTCCATTGATGATAAACACGTAACCCGTCTGAGACTTTGAATCGTGTTTATCACATTGCCATGACGCATCACAGAACCCTGTTACATTCAATTCTGTGTCTGGTTTACCCCCGAATACCAAAAACATATCTTTTGTACTCCTCAAATACTTTAGAATATGCTTAACAGCAGTCTAGTGGAACTTTCCTGGATTCTGTTGGTATCTACTAACCAAGTTCTGAGCAAACGCCACATCAAGCCTTGTGCATCTTACAACATACATAATAGATCCTACAGCCGAAGCATAAGGCACCTTTTGCATGTAAGCCACCTCTTCAGGTGTTGATGCATCTTTCTCATGACTTAACTCATGCTTAACCTCCATCGGTTGAAAACCTTCACTACAACAAAATGAGCCTAATGCAACATCTTACAAGAAACACTTTCCAAATATGTTGCATTTTTTGCATGATTGATAAAAGAGCAACATTTTGAAAATAAGTGTTGCATATTAATATTAAAAACAACACTTTTATTAAAGTGTTGCAAGTCCAAAAGCAAAACGTAACACATTAAAAAAAGTGTTACAATTACGTATGCATAAAACTAACACGTATTTAAGTTAGACAAAAAAAAGTTTCATGAAAAATTGAAATTCAGTGTCCCGCTTACATTTTTCATTAGTTTCCCTCCCTCTTTTTTACCAAAAATTAAACCCCTAACAATTCCACATCCATCTATATCCGCCTCCTTTTTTTTATTAGCAGATCCACACAAAAGGACACTGAAAATCAAGGTATGTGAAACTGAAAATCATCTAATACTGATTTCCCCTTTGTTTATTACCTAGAACATCTTAGGTCTAATTGCGTGACTAACATCTCCTTACCGGCTGCAGTGTAATTAAATTCGAAACAAGTGTCCCAAAATTAGGGATCTGTTTGGTTTAAATCGCCTAATTGTACATGTTATATTTGTTTATATATACTTATAAAATAGATTTGTTCATATATTACATCTTCAATTTCAAGATTTCGGTTAGATTCGGGTTTACAGATTTAAAGGTACTTACTGAAGATGTTTGGTAAATAAAATATCAAGTAAATTGTGTAAAATTGAGTTTGGACTTAGTTTTGTTACTGTTTCTTCCCTTCTTTCATAATGCTGAGTTTTTATTTGTGTTTGTAAGTTTAGGTTTGGTTAACTTATTACTCTTGATTTTTTTGTATTTTTTTTAATTTACAGAAAATGGTAAAGATGGAGTTCTCTTTTATAGTTGCGGGTTTGGATTATAGTCTAGGGACATTTATCATGAGGTAAGCTCCTTTATTCTAATATGAGGAATTCTAAAATTGTGATAGAATGTACAATTTCGTATTGTTTATGTGAACAAAACAAAAAATAACAAGAAGTTTAGCATGTTCAAGAAGATAAGTTGTAGTACGGGCCAAATTATATGGAGATGTATCAGTACTTACTTGTGTCTGAATTCGTACATAATGGAAACTTTGAAAATCCCCTTTTTGGTGCTAAGCAACATATATACTTAATACGAAAACAATTTATCTTGCCAGGATCGTAGATATGGTAAGGGTTATCTAAGGAAATTAGTATTTGTGGGCGTTAGGAACTACAGGGCTTATTCCATTGACTACCAAGGTAAAAGTAGCTGTTGGAAATGCTCGAGGAATTGTTTACTTATGCAACATAATAAATAATCCCAGAAATTTTTTTGTATTCCAAGCAGGATGAGCTGAATTTGGGATTGGGATATACCCATCACGACATTTGAGCTTAACAAACATAAGATATTGATGGATGAGGTATTACTTGTCCACTTTTGTAGCCACTCAAAGCTCGAAACCTGAATGTACACCTTTTGTCTTATATGTGTGTTTCAGCCAACTATTAGTTTATAGTTTGACTTAATTTTTTAATTTACATACCCTTTATACTTTCTCTTACACATAGGAGGCATATATGCATTCCTTCCCACTTTAACAGCGTATTGTTTTGCTTTTAGAAGTTCATAAGTCAGTTAAAGATCTGTGTACACTCCTTTCTGGATATCAAGTGCGTTCACAGAATATAAGTATTTTATAGCAAAACTATTAGAGTATGCAAATTAGGAATTGGTAGAACATTATTATTATGGTAATGATATGAGAGATCTGGAGTACCATATTACGTGTCTAGTTGATGGTGACTATTATCCAAGGTTCAATAAGTTATTTATAGTCATCAAACCAAGGGCCAAAAGAACTTACTTGTGTTTGAATAATATTTACAATTTGAGATTTGCAGTATCATATTACATGTCTAGTTGATGGTGACTAGTATCCAGGGTTCAGTAAAGATACGATTGTATGTACTTTGGTAGGGAGACCTTACGGTTGCGGCCATAACGGGTGTATCCTCTTTGTTCGATTATCTATATATCTGATCCTTCTATACAATTTGTTTACACCTCCTAACTGACGTTTTGGTGATAGTTAGTGTGTGCATTACATGTCATTGAACCAATAAGTTTTTATCCATATCAAGTAATTTATCCAAGAGTAACAATTCTAAATTAAAACCTGATATTTGTCGTAATGATTTTATAGATGCAGAACTCTAGATAAGACATATCAATCATGGAAATAGAGTTAATTGCAGGAATATTAATGCCAAAGTAAGGTTAGGTTTGTATCTTTTAACGAGTCAGATTGGCTAGATAAACAAATTATATACTTTATAAGAAATGTAACATATGGGTCAAAACCCGTTCAAAGTGTGTTCACAAGGCATAGAACCTTACATTCCATTTTATTGCCTTAGTGGCGGATAAACTTACACACCCAGTATCTCTTGATAACTTTATAATTGGCAATCTACTGATCTTAGGACTTTTTTTGTTGTTCCATTTAATCTATGGAGTTATTTGGCAATTATTTTATTTAATGTAGCTTTTACTTAGTAAAAGGTGCCCCTGTCCGCCAAAGATCATATTCCACTTGAGAGTGCATCGTGTTTTGAACTTGTATTTCATTCAAGTCTTGGTCTTTGCTTCCTTTGAAAGTATGAAGTATCAATGCCATGAGAAACTTCGTAGTCCTTTTAGTTATACTTTTTGTACAAAAGATTATTAGAATTCTTAAATTATTTGCCTAAGCTATCTACATGACATGGATGATGTATTTCTCTTTTGTAGTTGGATGAGCTTCGTGAGAAAAACCCGAGGATATGGTTGATTTCATATGTGAACCTCAATATTTAGAGCCTCAGCTAAGATCACAATGCTGAACTTTTTTGTATTTGCAGTTAAGTGAGTTGAAAGCTGCTTATTGGGTGCCATTCACTATATTGCAGTAATGAATGCTTAAAAAGAGACATTTGTGTCGCCATTGAAAATACATCGTATCGCCATCAGACCTTAAAAGTTATCTAAGTACATCTAAGGTATTCTACTCACACTTTACATATATTTTATCCTAACAAATTATAAACTCAGCTAAAAATATTCGGTTAGGGTCATCTGCGGGCAAACCATCAAACCTTTCATCATTCCATGGTCCAAACCTGACATGTATCACTGCTCCTTTCTTCTGAAAAATCTGTAGATATTCATTTGTTTCCATTGAGTACATGTATGTGTCGGGCGAAGGATCACTATCAGTTTTCTAAGATGTCAAATATGTGTCTATGTCTCTTAAATATCCTTTCGAGTTTCATTCCTTGTATGATTCTGTTACCAAGATAATTAAAACCTTTCGAAATTGAATCTCGACTTTTGTTAACTATATCTCTCACCACAAAATTTACATTATCCATAAGTTGCGCCATCGGGTTCGAATTTTTGGCAGATAACATGGTATTTGCAGACCATATTGTTATCATTTAGAATTAGTAGTCATCCGTTGCTACTGAGCTTGAGTGTGTCTGATGTGTTGGTAAATGGGACAATAGTACCATTTGATATCTACATGAGACAAATCCCCAAATATCAATTTTTATGTATTTGACGAACTAAAAAATCCCTGTTCAACGTGTGGCTGTTTGAAATGATTAGTTCACCATCTTTTATAGCTACTGTTATTTTTCTAATGTTCATTAGAGGTTGTCAAATTTATATATTAGTAATAGTACTAATATTTTACTTGTTTCTTATTTGTAGCAAGGTAATTGTGGCTTTTTATATGCTAATGATTAATAGTGATATATGCAGGATCACCACTGCTCGTAGCATGAGTTATTATTGATATTTTCTAATAGGTACGGATCCGTATTCAGATTCATAATTTATTTGATACCACATGCTTTATTAGTATATGCGAGTTTCGTATGTAGTGGTAGTTTGATCATAAAGGTTATAAATCTGTCGAAATTAGTCGCGCATTAATTTCGAAATATTAGAGGATTTGAAATGATTTTATGGTCATAAAATATGTAACAATTTTAGCATGCCCCATCCCAAAAGGCCCGAAACCTTTTGTTTTTGCATTGGGTTCTTTTGAGAAGTATAAGAATTTTTGTCATTAAATATATAGAGTAAACATTTTATTTAGAGGTGTTTGCCACTATTTATATAAATATGGGCATTTCTTACTCATTTAAAAAAAGGACGAGACACTTTTTTCCTATTCATTATTATTTATGGGCTAAACGAGCGCACATTTAAGAAACTAAATGAGCTTAATGGGTGTCCATGTAAAATACTAATTAGGCTACTCGACGAATTTTTTTATTTAATTTTTTATCCCCGTCTTTCAAAACACGTTTTTTATTTTTTATTTCAACGTTTTTATATGTTTTTTTCTCGTTTTAGCTTGCGCCCGTGTAGCCCGCCCGTTTCGTCCGTTCGTTTAGCCCGCGCCCGTTTATCTCATACCTATTTTGCCTGCCGCCCATTTTACCCGTCGGTCGTTTTGCCCGCTGCCCGTGCTCGCCTGCCTGCCGTTTTACCACCTTTAATTTTATTAATGGTAGCTGTCGTTTTAATTTCACAATATGTTGTAAGAAACTAATCCTATATTGTTTTCATTTATAGCAGGCTAAATTGCGTTGCCGCAGTTTACCAAAAAGAAGATGCACGTGGAGAGAGTTTCAACGATGTCAAGATGTCTTGAATTATGATTAGATAAAATTTGATCACATTATATATGTCATTTATTTTACATTGAATAACTCGGTTATTGTTACATATCAAATTTTCTTATTGTATATAATTATTTTATATTAAAGAAAATATCAATTTATGTATTGGACTTCTGAAATAAATGTGTATTATAAATATACGATATTTATGTTGCATAAAATAGAAGTGCTACAAATCATTGGAAAAAAGTGTCGCATTAAAATGATAAATCACTAGAAAGTGTTGCGCTTGTACATTAAAGTGTTGTGTATAATGTGTTTTAAATGAAAAAAGTGTTGCACATTAATGTGAAAGTGTTGTTATTGAAAATAAGAGTGTTACACATATATGTATAAGTGTTGCATTTGAGTGTAAAATATGTTGCATATTATTTTAAAAGTGTTGCACATTAAAGTATCACAATTGCTAAACATGAGCAACACTTTCCAAAAGTGTTGCATAATCCAATATAAGTGCCACATATACCTAAGGCGACGTTGCATAACGTAGCACTTGGCAAAGTGTCACATTATGCATAATACAACATTTTAAAGGCACAATACAACACTTTCTTGGTGCTGCCTTAACTTCAATTTGTTGTAGTGCTTTCTTAGAGTTATGCATGTTATACTTCTTCAATATCTTATCAATATAAGCATCTTGACTAAGACCAATTAACCGTCTACTCTTATCTCGATAGATTTTAATTCCCAGAATATATGCAGCATCTCCCAAATCCTTCATAGAAAAACATTTACCAAGATAATCCTTAACTTCCTTAAGTCTTGGAATGTTACTTCCCATGATTAATATGTCATCGACATATAAAATTAGGAACACTTCATTACTCCCACTAGCTTTGCGATATACACATGGCTCATCACGATTTTGGATAAATCCGAACTTTTTGATTTCTTCATCAAATCGCTTATTCCATTGACGTGATGCTTGCTTTAAACCATAAATAGATCTTTGAAGTTTGCACACGCGCTTTGGATATTTAGGATCAACGTACCCTTCCGGTTGTTGCATATAGATGTCTTCATCTAAGCGACCGTTCAAGAAGGCAGTTTTAACATCCATTTGCCATATCTCATAGTCATAGTATGCTGCTATAGCTATGAGATTCCTAATAGCTCGTAAGTCTGCTACAGGAGAAAATGTCTCCTCGTAGTCTGCGCCAAAATTTTGAGTAAAACCTTTAGCTACTAAACGTGCTTTATAGGATTGTATTTCACCATCCATGTCGGTTTTCTTCTTGTAGATCCACCTATTTTTCACTACTTTAGCATTTTTAGGCGCGTCTACAAGAATCCAAACATCGTTGATATCCATGGATTTCATTTCCTCATTCATCACAACTATCCATTTTGACTTTTCTGGATCAGACCTTGCGGATCGATAGTTAGCAGGTTCACAAAGATCCCCTAGTTCCTCCTCATCATCCTCTATGTAAAGACATAGTTTGTCTGGCGCACGTATGGTTCTTTGAGACCTACGTGGAGGAATTAATTCCGGTGGAACTCCCAGACATTCTGGTTCTATAGGAATTTCTTCGCTAGTATTTTCAGAAGGCAATGTATCTTCTTGAATTTCTTCAAGATCATAATCTCTCCCACTGATTTCTTGATTTACAAGATCACTTTCAAGGAAGTCTCCATACTGAGCCACAACTACTTTTTTCTCAGCCAGATAATAAAAGTAGTAACCCATAGCTTCCTTAGGGTAACCTACAAATTTACATTTTACTGAGCGTTGTTGAAGTTTATCTCCAGAGTCACGTTTCACATACTCCTCACAACCCTAGATTTTCAAATAAGACAAATATGGCTTCTTGCCATGCCATAGTTCATATGGTGTCTTATCAACCTTCTTTGTGGGAACCATATTCAGAATACGAACAGCAGACTCAAGAGCATAATCCCAAAAGGATAATGGTAAAGTTGTAAGATTAAACATAGATCGCACCATATCTAATAATGTACGATTTCTCCTTTCAGATACACCATTTTGTTGTGGAGTATACGGAGACGTAAGTTTCTGAACAATTCCATTCTCACATAAATAATCTTTACACTCTTGACTTAAATATTCACCACGTCGATCAGAACGAAGAGCTTTAATCTTCTTTCCTAGTTGTAACTTTACTTCTGCTTTAAACATTTTGAATGTTTCAAACACCTCATGTTTATGCTTAAGTAAATAAACATAAACATAACGGCTATAATTATTCGTAAACGTTAAGAAGTAGCTACCACCTTTCCTTGACACATGTCTAAGTGGTCCACACACATCAGTATGTATCAAACCAAGTAGTTAGTAGCCCTTTCAATATTGCTATTAAAAGGTTTCTTGGTCATCTTTCCAGAGATACAAGACTCACATTTATCAAATGATTCATCGTTGATATTTTCCAAAAGACCATCACGTTGAAGCTTTTGTATGCGAGTCTTCCTAATATGGGCAAGTCTACAATGCCAAAGATAAGAAGAGTTCTTGTCTAACTTTCTCTTCTTATTCATGCTAAAAATATAATTATTTTTCCTCTTGGAATTATTATCATGCATGTTAATTTCAAAAACACCATTCACAGAAATTGCATCAAAATAGAATAAACCATCTTTGAAAACAAAAATTCTATTATTATCAATTGTGTGATTAAATCCAAGATCCAACATACAAGAAAACGAAATAACACCCCTAACAATTGTAGGTGCATAATGACAATTATTTAAAAACAGTGCTAAACCCGAAGGTAAAACTAGTTTAAATATTCCCCTATAGCTTCAACCGCTGCTTGTGCGCCATTGCACACTTGTAGAAATTGTTCCCCATAGGAAAGCTTCCTCTTCAACTCAAATCCCTGCAGGGTATTACAAATATTAATACCACATCCCGTATCATATACCCAGGTGTTTGATTTGTATGTAAGATTAAATAACTCTATCATAAATAAGTTACCTGAAGATGCTGCAGCAGCTAGCTCAGCCTTCTTCTTATGTTCTTGCAATTCATGGAGATAGAGAGAGCAATTCCTCTTCCAATGTCCAGTCATTTTGCAGTGGTGACAAGTCTCATCTTTCTGAGATTGAATCTTCTTGACAAAGTTCTGCTTTGGTTTTGATGGAGTCGCAACTTGCTTGCTCTTATCAGCCTTGCCTTTGCCTTTCTACTTCTTATTCACTTGCGGTTTTGGTTTAGTCACTCTACCCTTTTGCACATAAAGTACTTGAGGAGTAGCAGTGGATGCCTTATCTTTCAACCACTTTTCAAAGTCAATGAGCATATTATAGTTACGAACAAAATCATTGAAGTCCTTATTAAGGGACCTATTGATCAAGTTGATAGCTATATTATGATCATAGGGTTGTCCTAGTGCGATGAGTTATTCCATATAACCCCTCATTTCCATATAATGGGCACTTACGGACTTTCTAGGAGCTTGCTTGCAACTATGTAGAGCATCAACCAAATCATAGATCTCTACAGCTTGCAGCGTTTCATACACAGCCTTGAGTTCATCAAGCATTCGCTGAGGTGAAAATAGCTTATACTTCCTTTGAAGTGATGAAGCCATTCTCCCTAACATTACAGCACCACCTTATGGTGCTTCTTAACGTTAGCAGCGTGTTAAAGCCTTTCCGCATCAGATGCTCCTTCAGCAAGATCCTCCGAAAAAGGAGTAGTCAAGATATCAATAGTACCGGCTGCTCTCAGAACAATTCTTAAGTTCAGGCCGTTCAAAGAAAGCTTTGAACGCCGAGCTTATTGTCAGATTGTTTTCGGGTTGAGACATTTTTACAGAAATAAGTTCAAACATTAGTATTGTTGATAATACAATTCAAGAAAATAAAATTACCTCGGTAATAAAACCATAGTATTTTCCTTGAAAAACTAGAATCCATATTGACATAGATTCATCACATCAGTTGATCTGCTAGTGACAAATGTATTCAATATAGTAACTTGTCGAACAATAACTGACAAACAAATTTGCAATTTCTAGGTATGTTAGGGATTTACATTGCCAAAATCATTTGCATTGTAAACATGTTTCATCCCTACTTTATGCCTTAAGTTTCCAGTTCTTACTGAGTAACTTAATTAAGTCGACTAATATAAAGAACGTAAAACCTTCATGTGCAATCTTATTCAGTCATGAAGTTTTCTCTCCATTACAACATCGTCCAATATCTTATATGACGACAATTGTAACTTCAAGTGTTCGTCAATTAGATGGCATATGACTTAAATTTTTAGGTTATAGATTTTGGTGTCAAAATCATGTATGGAGAAGCATGCATACATCTCCATAACATAAGTTTAATAAAAAAACGTTTAGTAAACTTTTTGGTGAGACTAAAATTTCATCATACATTTGCAAGTTGAGGTATTGGTTAAACCAATTAAATATTTTACACACAACTAAATTCACACCGTACTTTTTCTAGAACTTAGCTAAGCACAAAGCAATAACCTTATTCATTGTGTTTCGGATGTGAATTAATGAAGTTAAATCAACCTTAAAGAATTAAACAAATAACAACCGTAGGTAATTCCAATTTTGACGCACAGGCGAGCTGGGAATTTGGTCAGCGCTGAAGCATAACACCTCATTCCATAACCGGGTACATGACCAGCGGTGCGTTATACCCACTTTTTAGTTTGTCAAAATTGAGTAGGCCGTTAAGTTGCTATTGCAATTCTAATCAACGCAAATCATATGTAATTTAGATCTCAAAACAATTCATTAATTTTGATAAGATTTAGTCCATATTATTTTTCTTAAAAAACTACCCTTGTTTACAACATACAATATAAAAACGCATGAAAACAAGTAGTACAAAAAAACTAAATCAAATAGCCACAAGCATAACAATTTATTCAAAGAACATCAAATCTAGGGTTTTTATAAACATAAAAAGTCTTCCCTAATTTTAAAACTTTGAATCAAATAAAGCAAATAGCGATCAAAATGATATGATCCGTAAAAAACATGCATGTTTATTAGGGATCTCCCACATTCTCTTAACAATTAAAAAACTACGGATCGTAACCACACATGACATAACAATTAATTCATGCAAACATCTAAAGCTAATTACCATGTAATTTTAGGGTTTACAAAAAAAAAAAATTTTAATAAAAAATTCGGCATAGCCGATTTTTAAAAAAACAATAAAAACAAAACCCTATTTTTTTATAAAACATAAAAAACAACATGTAATCTTTAACACAAATCAATATTAGTTAAAAAAAATTTAGATATTGATAATTATAATCATGTTAAAACCGCTCTCGATGCCACTGATGGTTTATATAGTTCATAAAAATTATTTAAAACCCTAATATGGATCAAAGCACATACAACGGAAGCAAATTAAAAAAGATCATAATTTAACACAATTATAATTAATCAAGATTAGGGTTACATACCTTTATCCTAGAAAGATCTACAAGACAACGGAACGGTCACCGGTGAAGATAGATCACGAACACAACCAGGATATAGTCTAAAGTAAGATTATATCACGATCTTGTACACACGTAATACAGAGAGTTAATCGTGAGTCTAGCACGAAGAAACCAAGCTTCCACTCTTATGGAATATCTACCCAACAACCCTAGAGAGGGGCTAGGACTAGATAAAATAGATTTAATCGAAAACCAAACGAAACCCTAAGTTGGGTGTGTATGGCCGACGATCAAAGCAAGAGAAAAGAAAGAGGGATACAAAATTATGAGGCCAAGGGGTTTGTTTATATAGGCTTGGTAATCCTTGGTCTCCAAGTTATAAACGAAAAAAGGAAACAAAATTTTCCCTTTGCCCCCCCTATAGCCGACGGTTGAACAACCCCCAGGGGGTGTTCCGTAATTTTTTCCTTGCTTCTTTTTGCTTCTATCGATTCCATAACGGTCGTTTAATACTTAACTTTTAATTATTTAACGATCGTTAGTTTAAGCTACGGTTTAATTTAATAAATATAATAAATATATTTAATAAAATAAATTAATCTTTTACGTAATGTGTGCAATCTCGTGATCTCGAGTTCGATCCTATCACACGACTATCGATTTTAAGTCCATAAACTTTCACTAACGAGATCCGCAGGAAGACTTTCTAATCAAACAATCAATGCTTATAAGAAGCAGCCTTGATCTCCATACAATAGCGTACAGAAGTGAAACATTCCTCAATGACACCATCAGAGCTGATCAAATTCGTTCCATAAATGGTAGATATATGTCACTGTAGTCAATTATAAAAAGGTTATTTTCCTCAAATGCCTGTTGGAGATCACATAATATTTTGTTAAAAAATGCAGTGAAAATTTATACCCATTTACTTTGAAATGATCATTTCAAGTAATAGAAAGGAAGAGAGCTTACTCTCTAAAGGTGACCTTAAAAGCAACAACAGATCCCGTTTTAACCTTGTGAAAGTCTCCAACCTATGCATGTTGCAAACAAAATCATTTAGAATTACGTATGACAGACATAGATAGTTCCTCCTAATGTTTATGGAATACATACATATTATTATACACCAGCCCACAGTATACGAATGCAAATAAACTATAGAAGAACTAAAAGTGTCCAAGTAGTTTTCGAATCAAAAGTATAACACACAAACCAAAAATCTATGTGTATGTCATCTGTGTGTACACCACCTCTGTAACGCCCCACTAGGATAAGTGGGTCGTTACATGTACTTATAGCGTGTTATCAAAGCATATAAGGTAAATTTCCTAAGACATTAACTGACCGTAAAGGAACACTACAAGAAAATAGCCTTTTAGCATCGTAATTTAGCGATATTTTCATCCAAGTCGCAAGTAGCGACATCCTCTTTGTCAATGTCGCAAAATATATCGCAAATCATGTCGCAACATTTGTGATCGCAAATTATGTCACAAATATGTCGCTATTTTTGCGATACTTAAAAAAGATATCGCAATTGTAACACCCCATTTTGATAATGGAATGTCACGCGTAATTATGGCGTGTCATCAAAGCATACAAGGATAAATGTCTAAAACATTACATGACCATAGGGATAACCGGAATCAAACATCGGTTCCCAAACATAAGCCCAAAACATAATAAAGAAAAAGAAATGAATGAAAGACTAAACAAGCATAAGTATATGAAGGCAAAAAGGAAAAGAAGTCTCTAGCAACTTCCATCCTATGCACGTCCTCCAAATGCTCGAGTCTTTCCTACGGTACCTGCCGTTTTAGGACATGGAAAGGAAAGTAACGACTGAGCAAAACGCTCAGTGCACGGATATAGACATAGTATAAATGACTAAAACATAATAAAGACTTAATAGCAACGGAAATGTATAAGTCCTGAAAAACCTGGAACATGTTCATAAAACTGGTTTTATAGTTTGAAAAGTCTTATGTTTATCTTATGAAAACTGTTTAACATATTTTAACATTAGCCAATATAGGTCATGAAAATCCATCGTGCATGAATACTTGGAGGGGTGACCTCATCATACAAACTAGAGGGGCTGCCACTAATTTAATATACTGGTTTTGGGTAGGAGGGATCAGCTCCTTGTGAAGGATGCAAGGCACACACCACATTCACACTGAGTAATCTGCTGAAAACATGTAACTAGGATGCACCCATACGCCCCACATGATAAATATACTAATATGGCCAAAAGCTGAAGGGACGCCACGAGCAATCACTCTGCCGTGGGGAACCAGTGCCTCTAATGTTATGGGTATGGTACCTCCATAACTAGGTGAAACTGGTCATGCATGTATATGGCTATAGGTATTCTAAATTAAACATAAGCAAATTAAACATATAAACTTATACTACGGGAAAACAGTTGGCTGCATACGGGGAATCCTAATAAGGAAAGAATGTCCATACTGAAAGGACGGGAATCCGTACCTTATGTCCAGTGAACGAAGAAGACGAACTGAGGAGAGTCCTACTTCGGTATCACTAATGCTACATAAATGCATACGTGTATAAGTATCTGATTACTAAATACGTAACTGGTTTTATGTCATGCCTTAGCTTATTTTATACGTTCATGTCATGTTTTACTGTTTTAAGCTTTAAACTGTGTTTATCTTATATTCTGTCTATCCTGATTAAGTATTACTTGTATTTCATGTATTATTATACTTACTGTGTAATAATAAGTAACTTTCTAAAAATAGCAGGTTTCCTAAAATAGAAAGTTTCCAAAATTAGAAAGTTTCCAAAAATAGAAAGTTTCCAAAAATAGAAAGTTTCCAAAAATAGAAAGTTTCCAAAAATAGAAAGCTTCCAAAAATAGAATTACTACTTGAAATAGATAAGTTTCTAAAAATAGAAAGTTTCCATAAATTGATATAAGATGGTTAAATAAGCTAAGTATATAAGCTTAAGTGTTTTCTGATTATTTTTCTAAGTCATAATGATATAAGGTATAGTTTATTAATTATTACATGTAATTTAAATAAACTATAGGTTAAAAGTATTTAATTAAATATATCATGTTTTTAATTAAATAAAGTTAAATACTTAGGTTAAAACATGTATTATTAATTATTAATAATATAACCTAAGTCATGTTAATTAATTAATTATAGCCATGGTTTTTAATAATTAATTAATTATAAAGTCTAGAAAAATATAAATACTGAGGTTAAAATCCATGATCTAATAATTAAATTATAACCTAAGTCATGTTTTATTAAATTAATCATGTCATATTTTATTAATTTAATTTTTAACATATGATTATTAAAAACATAACCTTAACATAAACCATGAACCGGATCGTGACTAGAAACCATGAACCGGACCCGTAATAAACTCCATACCCCGAACCACTTCGGAGTTCCCCCTTGTTTGCTGCTACCATGGGACCCACACCACCAAACCGAGACCATGAGGTCTCGGTGATGGTTCACAAGCCAAGCCGAGACCCCTTAGGGGTTCAGTTTAGGCGTCGGCTAGACAAACACCCCTAAAAACCCTTGTTTTGATCTACCCCACAATCATAGACATGTTTAATAAATGTTTTTAATTAGTTTTTAAAAACATCATGATCTTATGTAATTTATTAAATCAAAACATAAAAGAAAAAGGTTAAAAAGGTTATACCGAATGCGTGGATCAATCAAGGACGAACACACAACAATCATTGTAAAAATTCCAAGGTTAAAATCAAACCGAATCACCCCTTGTTGATGCTTATAGGTGGCGGCCAAAAGGGAGCAAAGAAGGAGGAGGAAAACTTTTAGGGTTTTATTTATTTTCTAGATTTTGTTAAAATAAAACAAGTTTTCTCCTTTTTCTTGTTTAGTAAAAATTGATGGGCTATGCCCTTTTCCTTCTCAATTTCGTGGGTATGGGGCCCACATGGGGTAACCCGAACATTTTCCGTGTCTAATTAATAAGTGTGTTCTCGTGTTCGTGTTTTACGTGTTTTAATTAGTTATCGATCGTGACTTAATATATTTATTCGTGTTCGTAATAAATATATATACATACTTAATATTAGTTCGTGATTAATTTACGTTCATGATTTCATGATCGCATGTTCGTGATTAAAATAATTATTTGAATAATTATTGTGTGTTCATACGTAATAAATACTTATCGTGTTCTAACACGTACATAATACTTAAAATTCTTATACGTGAACGTAAACATGCTATAAAAGGAAAGTTTTAATCTAGTACGTACGATCTTAAGGGTACTATTAATGGTAAAAGCATGCGGGTTTTACAACTCTTCCCGCCTAAAAAGAATAATTCGTCCCAGAATTATAGATAACGTAACTGATAGAGAAACATACCCGAATCAAACTGAGAGGGTCTGTAAGATAAATGAACGTCCAGGTGACCTGGCAGAAGGAACGCGGAACATGACATGTCTAGAAAGGACATAGAACGTGACGTGACTGAAAGGACATATCTAATTGGTAAGAGAAAAACGGATAAGAAGTCCGGATGAACTTGTCCGTTTCCAAGTGGCTTCCCTCTTGGAACGGTTCCTTCACAAGATCTTGACACAAATCATAAATCTTGGTCCTCCTGACCTTGACTTGGAATACGAAGAAGTTCTTGGTTATCAACTTAAGGTAGATCCCCTAAATTTGATCGAGGGAATAAGAATTAACGTGTAAGGGCAACTAAAACGTTATCGTGCAAAACACTCTAACTTAACTGATAATTAGCAACGATGCGCGAGACACAAAGACACGTAGTACGTGAAAAATTTTGAACGTGACACGTGAAAATTTTTGAACGTGATACGTTGAGATGTGATGAGTGTAGTATGAGTAAACATATCGTGATCATGATACGTGTAACATATCTTGATCATGATATGAGGAACGTGGAATGAACATGACACGTGAAACATATCGTGAACATAGAATATAATGGCGGTAACGCCAAACGCTACAAGGTGAGACATAGAATATGACGAGAAACGTCTATCTGAGGATAGGGAGTTATACTAAACTTGGGTCTGGTCTCTCAAATTCTTGCAAAACTTCCCAGAATGAAATGAACGTAAAATCGTAAGCCCAGATACGATCATGAACGTGAATAGTGTCATGAACGCGAGCGCGAAAGCAAGTCGTGGAATCAGAATGAAGACGTGAAGTAATTAAGGAGTACAATTGCGAATCTTTGTCTGACCCGATAGCTGGGGGATTACAAAGTGGTCGGATGAGCCTTGGCGTGGAATGTGTCCGATAAATCTGTTGGTTCTGAAATCCGTACGGATGTAAGGGTTCTGCAGACTTGATCAAACTGTTGACAATAACCCAGATAGCATCATGCTTCTTCTGAGTTTGCTGTAATCTGGTAACTAAAATCCATGGAGATCTTGTCCCTTTTCGATTCACAATTTCAGATGATGAAAACATCCCAGTCTGTTGGTGTCCTATCTTAACCTGTTTGTATGACAGGTATGAAGATATGAACGTAACTGTATCTTGCTTCATCGAACTTTAAACATAGGAGTTTGTGAAACTCTGAGTCTATGAATCTAAACTTCTCTTAGCGTAGGATTTTCTATAACACCTAATGTAATGTGAGGTTATCTCCTTTACGCATAAGCTGAGTCATGGTAAGATTAACCATGCAAATCCATGTGATCAAGCATGTCACTGTAATCAACCAGAATTGATATTGGAAAATTTTCTAGGGTAAAATTTTCTATTTTCATAGAATTTGCAACATAGTGCAGATATGGTCTTCCTGTTCTTCTCTAGGCTTAGAGGAAATTAGGTTATCCTCAATGAAAACACTGATCAATTTTTTATGAGTTCATGGTAACTCATTCTTATAATACCGTTGGAGCATTGATGAGACTAATTCAAAATCATAAATCTAGCTTGACCGAGTCGTGTACGAATAGCAGTCATGGTCATGTCCTGCTCTTTCACTCGTCACAATTGGCAGCATGATCATGAATTCGATCTTGGAAAAGTGATTAACACTATAAGGTCGATTAGACATGTTGTCAATACGTGGAGGAGAATAACGGTCATGAATGGTGATTTGTTTAAATCGATGGTAGTCGACACATAATCTCATGGTACCATCCTTCTCCTTCTAGGTTCTTCTGGAATGTATAGGAAGATTTTGGAATAATCAACAGGCTATGCGTAAAAGGCTTAAGTGGTCGTGTCTTACTGACAGCTAGAACATTTTAGCGACCATGGCTAACAACGCACATGCTTGCAAGCAAAGATAATTTGTACAGATTTTCCCGATGGAAAATCAAGCTGAATGTATTCAGGAGCCTGAACATTACTGTACATAATTATGAATCGTAGCATGGTGTGCTGTTCATAATCCATAATTAGGATAAAATTCATCTCGTGTCTGTCCGAGGAATTGCGTTAGCAGCTTGGATCTCATCATTAATATGAAGGAAAACCTTCGTATACTTGGGAATACGAAAGGCGTCCTTCATGGTCATGAATATATGAAATATGGTGAAACAAATGAACGTGACATCGGTAACGTGATAGTTCTCACTGATGCGCCGGTAATGGTATTGAAATTCTTGTGGCCTGATTAATACATGGCACAACAAAATGGATATACCCTTGGAGGGTACCCTGAATTTTTTAGAAATGTTCCATAGTTGGACGTGAGTCATGTGTCTTGACTCGTGTCTTGGAACTATAAGCATGACATATGTCTTGACTGGTGTCTTGACATGTGTCTTCAGAAAGTATACATGAGACATGTGTCTTGACTGATGTCTTGACATGTGTCTTGAGAAAGTATACATGAGACATGTGTCTTGACTGATGTCTTGACATGTTTCTCGAGACGTAAAACAATAGAACTACAATATTAGGTTATTATGCCAGACTTGGCGGATCGGTTGGACTACTGATCCTTTGTATGTCTGATCACGTCTGCGGCCGGAGCCTCAGTTACGATTTCTAGGATAATTTCTGTTATAGTAGTGGTTACTATCTTCCTGTCTGTCAGTTCCATGACGGTCATTCTCATGACCATGATTCACGTAACTATTCAGCTAAGTGGCCGGCTGCTACCGGTTTGCACTCATATGGCTGAAATGACAGCCGAATGACCTGTGACATGTAACTAAGAATTTGGGACAATGATTGATGGGACTCGTCTGGTGGTGAAGCATCTTCTCGTCCAGTTGCTTTGTTCTGACGCCTTTGTCTTCGTCTCGTAGGATCTCCAGGTTGTGAACAGCATCTGCGTCTCGTAGCGTCTCCAACAATCAACAACATCAACCTTTAGTAACATCTCCAAGTTATGAGCGGCATTGACAATCTTGTAGAATATGAGCAAGTGAACATACGCCTGAGATGATTTAGAATCGACTAGCGAATACTCGTGAAGTATCGCAAGTGAAATACACATGGATTAAGGTACGTGTAATACACATGGAATACGGTACATGGAGTACACATGGAATGCACATGAAATGATCGGTATGGGGTCGATCATTTGTCATGATTTAAGGAAAGTATATCGGTTAAACGGTTAGGAAAACCATCATGATAACCTGGCAGTATTAGCATAGACATCATTCTGGTTGTATCGAGAAACGTTAAAGTGTGGTTACATAAAATTCAACGATGATTTGCCTAACAGCATGATCAATGAAAACCAACCATGACTATCATGAAAGCAGGATTCAATGAAATCCAACAATGCCTTGCATGAAAGCATAATTAACAAAAGAGGCGTAAGACGTAATCAACATGAAGACGGAAGTATCATGAAGAAACATCAAACCATCTATCATGAAGGAGTGTATAACATAATCAGCATGAAACTGAAGTTAACCATGACAGTATGAAAACATACTTGACATAAAAACATAGTAACTTATGAGGGGACATAAAAAAATTTATGACAATAAATCATGAGACAAATTTTATGCATGAAAAACAGTGCATGAATGCGTAATGTAGTTTATAAAAACCTTTATATGTGCGAGGGGACGCCTATGGGTCGGTACCAAAACAAAAGACATGGCGAGGGGACGCCTATGGGTCGGTCCCAAAGTTAAAAGTTTCGATAAAAGCACATGCAACTAAATAGGGCCAGTCCTGTACCAACCATTACTTAGTCATAATCCCTACAACAATGATACATGAAACATAAATAAATGAAACTCATCTGTCAAAACTTATCAGAATTTTTTTTTATGTGACTAATTATGAACTACTAGGGTTCAGTCCACATAGCCACAGTTCACGAGGAACATTATACATGAAACAATGACACATAACTAAATATGAATGACCGTTGTTCATCCATATTAGTAAAACAATATCGATGAAAACATCAAGGTTAAAACCTCAAGGTGCTGAAAACATCATGGTTAAAGCAACAATACGCTGAAAACATCAATACGTAGAATAAAAAACGTTGCCTTAGGAAGCTCCTGGTGACTACCCACTAGTCACATGTCGAGTTTTAGAACCTACAGGTCGAAGCCTTGGCTCTGATACCATAATTGTAACACCCCATTTTGATAATGGAATGTCACGCGTAATTATGGCGTATCATCAAAGCATACAAGGATAAATGTCTAAAACATTACATGACCATAAGGATAACTGGAATCAAACATCGGTTCCCAAACATAAGCCCAAAACATAATAAAGTAAAAGAAATGAATGAAAGACTAAAAAATCATAAGTATATGAAGGCAAAAAGGAAAAGAAGTCTCTAGCAGCTTCCATCCTATGCACGTCCTCCAAATGCTCGAGTCTTTCCTAGGGTACCTGCCGTTTTGGGACATGGAAAGGAAAGTAAAGGCTGAGCAAAACGCTCAGTGCACGGATATAGACATAGTATAAATGACTAAAACATAATAAAGACTTACTAGCAGCGGAAATATATAAGTCCTGGAAAACCTGGAACATGTTTATAAAACTGGTTTTATAGTTTGAAAACCCTTAAGTTTATCTTATGAAAACTGTTTAACATATTTTACCATTAGCCAATATAGGTCATGAAAATCCAACGTGCATGAATACTTGGAGGGGTGACCTCATCATGCAAACTAGAGGGGCTGCCTCTAATTTAATATACTGGTTTTGGGTAGGAGGGATCAGCTCCTTGTGAAGGATGCAAGGCACACACCACATTCACACTGAGCAATCTGCTGAAAACATGTAACTAGGATACACCCATACGCCCCACATGATAAATATAATAATATGGCCAAAAGCTGAAGGGATGCCACGAGCAATCACTCCGCCGTGGGGAAGTCATAACAACAGTGCCTCTGATGTTATGGTTATGGTACCTCCATAACTAGGTGAAACTGGTCATGCATGTATATGGCTATAGGTATTCTAAATTAAACATAAGCAAATCAAACATATAAACTTATACTACGGGAAAACAGTTGGCTGCATACGGGGAATCCTAATAAAGAAAAGAATGTCCATACTGAAAGGACGGGAATCCGTACCTTATGTCCAATGAACGAAGAAGACGAACTGAGGAGAGTCCTACTTCGGTATCACTAATGCTACATAAATACATACGTGTATAAGTATCTGATTACTAAATACGTAACTGGTTTTATGTCATGTCTTAGCTTATTTTATACGTTCATGTCATGTTTTACTGTTTTAAGCTTTAAACTGTGTTTATCTTATATTCTGTTTATCCTGATTAAGTATTACTTGTATTTCATGTATTATTATACTTACTGTGTAATAATAAGTAACTTTTTAAAAATAGCAGGTTTCCTAAAATAGAAAGTTTCCAAAAATAGAAAGTTTCCAAAAATAGAAAGTTTCCAAAAATAGAAAGTTTCCAAAAATAGAAAGTTTCCAAAAATAGAATTACCGCTTAAAATAGATAAGTTTCTAAAAATAAAAAGTTTCTAGAAATAGATATAAGCTGGTTAAATAAGCTAAGTATATAAGCTTAAGTGTTTTCTGATTATTTTTCTAAGTCATAATGATATAAGGTATAGTTTATTAATTATTACATGTAATTTAAATAAACTATAGGTTAAAAGTATTTAATTAAATATATCATGTTTTTAATTAAATAAAGTTAAATACTTAGGTTAAAACATGTATTATTAATTATTAATAATATAACCTAAGTCATGTTAATTAATTAATTATAGCCATGGTTTTTAATAATTAATTAATTATAAAGTCTAGAAAAATATAAATACTTAGGTTAAAATCTATGATCTAATAATTAAATTATAACCTAAGTCATGCTTTATTAAATTAATCATGTCATATTTTATTAATTTAATTTTTAACATATGATTATTAAAAACATAACCTTAACATAAACCATGAACCGGATCGTGACTAGAAACCATGAACCGGACCCGTAATCAACTCCATACCCCGAACCACTTCGGAGTTCCCCCTTGTTTGCTGCTACCGTGGGACCCACACCACCAAACCGAGACCATGAGGTCTCGGTGGTGGTTCACAAGCCAAGCCGAGACCCCTTAGGGGTTCAGTTTAGGCGTCGACTAGACAAACACCCCTATAAACCCTTGTTTTGATCTACCCCACAATCATAGACATGTTTAATAAATGTTTTTAATCAGTTTTTAAAAACATCATGATCTTATGTAATTTATTAAATCAAAACATAAAAGAAAAAGGTTAAAAAGGTTATACCGAATGCGTGGATCAATCAAGGACGAACACACAACGATCATTGTAAAAATTCCAAGGTTAAAATCAAACCGAATCACCCCTTGTTGATGCTTATAGGTGGCGGCCAAAAGGGAGCAAAGAAGGAGGAGGAAAACTTTTAGGGTTTTATTTATTTTCTAGATTTTGTTAAAATGAAACAAGTTTTCTCCTTTTTCTTGTTTAGTAAAAATTGATGGCGCCCACATGGGGTAACCCGAACATTTTCCGTGTCTAATTAATAAGTGTGTTCTCGTGTTCGTGTTTTACGTGTTTTAATTAGTTATCGATCGTGACTTAATATATTTATTCGTGTTCGTAATAAATATATATACATACGTAATATTACTTCGTGATTAATTTACGTTCATGATTTCATGATCGCATGTTCGTGATTAAAATAATTATTTGAATAATTATTGTGTGTTCATACGTAATAAATACTTATCGTGTTCTAACACGTACGTAATACTTAAAATTCTTATACGTGAACGTAAACATGCTATAAAAGGAAAGTTTTAATCTAGTACGTACGATCTTAAGGGTACTATTAATGGTAAAAGCATGCGGGTTTTACAGCAATCGAAGTCGCTAATTTTGCGACACTGAAGAACATATCGCAAACGAAGTCGCCAATTTTACGACATTTATAAATACTTCGCAAACGAAGTCGCCAATTTTGCGACATTTATAAATACTTCGCTAACGGAGTCGCCACTATTGCGACTTCTAAACACATATCGCAAACGAAGTCGCCAATCTCGCGACATTTAATAACACATCGCAAACGAAGTCGCCAATTTTGCGACATTTATGAATACTTCGCAAACGAAGTCGCTAATATTGCGACATCTAAATAATGTGGCTAACTGAGTAGCTAAATTTCGATTTCAGATTAATAAATCGTTAATTGTGTCCCAGATTTTCGTGACGTACTTGAAAGTTGTTGTATATGTCACAAAACAAGGTGTATAACTTTTTAATTACTTCATAAGCTATATAAATAAATAAGTCTTTAGCCCGAACCAAAACCAAAAAACATAATTCTATAAAATCGAAAATCATAATTATATAAAACTGAAAATCAAACCGAATAATTTTGGTTTGGTTAGGTCCTGTTTGAGTCGAGTTATCAATTCGATTTAATTTTTGGTTGCAACTGCTCGACTTTCTTTTAGGCAGTATTTTTATTAATAACGATTATTTTATAGTTTATATTATATTGATTATTTTATAGTCCCAAAAGCGATTTGAGAAACCATCAACACAAAATATTATATTCCTTTTTGCAACGTTTTCAAATGGGTCGTCTCGGTCGGGTCAACCGGTTGACGCGGTTTCGGCTGAAAAACGAGTTATATTTACGCGGGTTTCATATTTTCAAAACCCGGCTAGACCCCTCGGGTTTGTGGTGACCCGGGTCAGACCCGACCGGGTTTTGATTTTTTTTATTTTTTTAAAAAATATACAAATATATTTAAAAAAAAACCCGATTAAACCGGATCGATCCAGATTGACCGGACCCGGTGACTGAACCGGTCGATTCAATAACCGGTTTTTAACACATTGGAGATTTTTGTTTAACTCGTAGCATTTCAATTTTCATTATCACAAACTGAGAAAAGAATATTCATTCACACAGTAACAACACACCACCGCTAAAAATGGATCTCGGCTCGAGTAACCACCGTAACACCATCGAGTAACCACCGTAACACCATCGCTCACCACCTTCTTCTCCGGTACTCTAATTTTAATTCGTTGATTTGATTGCCATTTGATTGTTACATTTAATTGATAAGGATGTGTTTTGATGATCTTATTTGATAGGCTTATTTTGATAGGGTTATTTGATAGACTTAGGAGGTGTTTGTTTCGGCTTATGGGGTTTTTCAGTTTGGGCTTATGTTTCATAAGCTCACTTTTTTGTGACTTATATAGGTTCATAATAACCTTATATAAGACAAGTTTGAAAATAAGCCCAAAACCAAATAGGCCGTAAGTTTCTTATATAAGCTGAAACAAACACTCTCTTACTCTCTTAAGAAACAAGTGTCATCATGTTCTTAAGTGTTTTGTACTACGAACTATTTTATGAAGTAAAACTTGTTAGAGATTGTGCATAGAAAACAGTCGCGTTTTAGGCATGAACTGAGGTGTTTTTAAATAGAATATGGTGCAAGTGTTTTGTACTACGTACTATTTTATGAAGAGTTGGCTTAAAAGCTTTGTTTACGAAGTATATGATCTGTAGTTGACTTTCCATTGCTTGTAAGTCACTTCTGTTTGGATTATTTTTAATCAATCATTGTATTGGGTTTGAGTGTTTTATGAAAGTTTAATATACATAGGCTTATTAAGTATCACGAGCTTGATGTTATTAACAACTTTATTCCTTTATATGAGCACAAAGATAACATTTCTTAAACATGTACCCGACGAACCCGGTATACTTAAACATGTACCCGAAGGCCGAATCCAAACACATATTTGTTTATTTTTTATGGATGAAGATAGGAGAGGCTCGAAACACAGCAATTCATGTGGTATCTATTTCTAACCAAGGATATTTTGACACAAATTCACTAGATTATTGTCTGGACACACAATGATCTAATGTAGTGTTGAATTGTTAGAATAAGTTTCATATAAATTAAACTATGGTACATAAGTACTACTCAGTATTAACATTAGGTACGCGATTGGAATCATTTTCCGACCGTTAGCCAATATCCTAGTTTATGACACTGCAGTTGAAATGCCATTTATACAAGTTTGATACTAGTTTATATTAAATGACATTGACCATAGATTATAAGCCAGCCCAACTGATTGGAATATCCCTTATGTTTTTTCACATGAGTTTTACTCCAAATTCATAGAAGTTAACTTGATCAGTACTTATACAACCAAAAATACCAAATTAATAAATTGCATATTTGCATAGAAGAGGAGGATAGTACACATGTTAAAATGCTTTTCTTGGACAACCAGTAGGGGTTGACCATGGAATTATAATTCATATAAGTAGTATAATTTCCATTGCCACTTTGTGTAATTTTACTTGTTTTCTTTTTGTATGTGCACATATAAGTAGTATACTAGTTCATCGGTCTTAGAAATTATAATTCATGTTCTTCACAAACACACGTAAGAAACAAGATGAACCACCGGTCCACCACCAACAAGGTGACCTAGTCATCAAGCGTCTTCACAAAAGTGGCAATGGAAAGGTTCAAAAACGGTCATACAGTGAGGTCAGTCTGTGTGCATCTATGCATCTGGTCTAGGATTTAGGTTTTCACATAAGTGGCAATGGAAAAGGGTTTATAGTTTAGGTTCAGAATGTGTGCATATTCACTTGAAAACTGACTGATCACAGACACATAACTAAGGCAAGGAAGAAAGTTCAGAAACCAGAGTTCATGAACGAGGTCCCGTGGGATGCGTTGTGTAGAGAATGGAGACATCCCACTTTTATTACGAAATCTCTAAGGGGAAAAACTGCTCGTCAATCAAATAAAAGACTGCACACTGGCGGATCAATCCAAGTCCATGAACACAAATCAATAATGGTACTCGATCTTTTACAGTAGGATTTATTAAGTTTTTTTCACATGCTACTAAAACTTGATTGTCTAACTTGTTCAGCGACAAGAACTCAATAGAGAACCTAGTGCTTCTGAAATCTTCTTGCGCCCCCATTGGAACAAGAAGAGAAAGGTGTTTGTCGATGCAACAGCAAAATACACATGGGTATGTTACAAATTTATGCACGCATAGAATTTTAATTTTTTGTTTAAATTGAACCTTTTCACCCGTAAGTTTCCAAAAGGGTCATTCAGATGCTATATTTGTGGTGACTGATGAGTTAATAGCTATTTCGCTTTCTTGTAAAAACCGTTATATGAAATGGGCATTTGGAATATTTCTAATAAACCAGGTTCAACATTTTGGAATAGTTCAAGCCCAATTCATCCTGTGACACTCGTGATGCTGAATCTGGGAATGGCGCTAATTGTATTTCTTTTCATTGTAGGAAGGATACAATGAAAAACATGGTGTCGATGACACTCGTGATGCTGAGTCAGGAAATGGCTCTAAAACATACCCTAAATGGATTGATCATGTGGGATCAAAGAATGGGACAACTTACGGACTTGGAGATGTTGATGAATATGTTCGCGAACCAAATATCGAAGAGCCATCTGCCAATAACATTCCTAATATGGAGATCGTCTAACTTCGTGATTTAGTTAAAATGCAACAACTTGAGCATAACATTATGAAGACTGATATCAACAACTTAAAAATTGCAAATGAAGCACAATAAAAGAAACTTGATCTAGTTGTGAAATCCCAACTAACAAGCGAGAAACGACTTATAAAATATGTGGCCCATGAAGTAGGAAAGGTGGTTGCTAATGAAGTGGGAAGTGCGGTTGCTAAAGAAATGGGGAAGGCGACTCAGCAACTTCTAGCTGCGATTCGAAATCAACCCGTTTAAAACATGAGTAAAGGTAATGTATTCTTTTATTTCTTGATATTACATTGAAGTTCTCCCCTAGAGTTAAATTCTATTAAGTTAATCAGTATAGAAAACATACGGATTGCTTAGGGAAAGAATAGGTAGAGTAAGTTTGGTACAATAGAAAACAAATAGAAGATACATAAGGTTGAATAAGAAACAAATGCATGTGTTTGACTGCTAACAAAGAGGATAATCAGCACAAGGTTCTCTTAACTGTTGCATAACCTATTGTTTGGTTTGAAAATGTCTAACAGGCTCATCAATTACAAGATACTATGTATTAAGTAAACAGATTAACATGATCAAAAACCATATAGTAATTCTTTAAAAACAGATAGACTGTGTACATTTGAGTAAAACCTCCCCCTCCCCCAGTAGTGTGAACTAGGAAAATTTCATCTTTTCAAAAAAATACGGTAGTAGGACATACACACATGATAGTTTTGTTGTTGTACGGTTGTAACCTTCAAGTTACTTGTATACAGTAGCAGTGCAGAACTCTAGGACAGTTGTAACCTTCAAGTTACTTGTATACAGTAGCAGTGTAGAACTCTAGGACGAAACTAAAAATCGGCACTAGTGGTAAGAACACAGTTTGGACCTGGTACTACACGAAGTGTTTGTTGGTACTTGAGTTTTTTAAAATTTTGCATCTAGTACTCAAAAGTTTCCTTGTGGGTGCATTTGGTTTCAAACAACACAAGTTCAAACATAAATCATTATGGTTGCTCCAATGAGGCAATGAGTACAGTTATTATGATTAAACTATTAATCATTTATAATACTTGTATGATTGAACTAGTGACATCAATTTAAGATTGTGAGCCTCATAGAACAAATCTGGACTAATGTATTAAATGCATCAGCCATATAAGTTTGTCACTGATTACATAGTTGTGGATTAAAGTAAAGAGCATACAACTTAGCCTAGTAGAAACCAAAGCGAAGACTTTGTTAACAAGTAGGACTTCGGGGTGGATATGTTGGTGAAATATTTTCTTGTCCATTGTAATTAGAAATATTTTCTACTAAGGTAAATAACTAGTTGTCTTCTTTGTTACAGTTACACTCGGAGGATCTTTGGCGTTGGAGTACAAGACGTTCATGGAGTGTATTCTTATTTGATGTTCATTTTAGTTCTAATAAATTCTAGTTGCAATGTTGCGATGTTTGTAACCTGGATCTGTAATATTCTAATGTTTCTAACCTGGTGGAGCTAGATCTGCAATGCCCACATTTGATCGTTATGTTACCAGATATGATAATGACTTAATGTTGATTCTCTTTTGGTGCTATGACTCTTAGTTTTAATCAGAAGTGTGAAGTTGTAACTTCTAATGATTCGCTTTTACTTATAATAAATTATATATAATGAATTGGGTGAGTTTATTTTTGTCGTTATATATGAGGATATATAAATGGTGACGTCGAAGAACGATCAATATCAATAGTGTGAGCTAGAAACAACGATTGAAATAGCGATATAGAATAAGTAAGTCGCTAATATGGAGGCGTAAAAAGCAGCTCGTAATAGCAAGAAGTCGCTCATTTGGCGTCGTAAATAGCGACTCGTAATAACAATGTCGCTATATTTAGCGACATAGGTAGCGATGTAAGTGGCGACGTGGCATATAAATAGCGACTTAAGTAGCAACATATGAACATTTGTCACTATTTAAATGGCGACTTATAGATAAATATGGCAAATGAAGTCGCCAATCTTTGCGACGTATATTTACATGTCGCAAATTCTGCGACTCATTTATAGAGACATAATTTTTTATGACGCTAAGCTCCTCGCTAGCAATAAATGCATCGCTAAACATGTCGCTAAAAAAGTCGCTAAGATGCTCTTTTCTTGTAGTGGAAATACCGGAATCAAACATTGGTAGTCCAAACATAAGCTCAAAACATGAAAAGTAAATACTGAAAGAAAGGACTAAACAATTTCCAAATAGGCAAATAAATGTATGAAGTGAATAAGTAAAGAAGTCTGGATAGCTTCCATCCAAATGCGCGCACTCTTAGAATCCTAAGAGCGTCCTGGTGTACCTGCCGTTAGAACATGAAAGGAAACTACGGCCGAGCATAACGCTCAGTGAACGGATATAAGAACATGATAAGTAATACTGGAATGAAACAGATGACAAACCCTTAAATCCTAATAAAAGTGTTTTCCAAACTCTTAATACTTCCTGAAATTCATCCTCTTCCACTACAAATCTTTTACTCTCAGTCGTAGAATAGCAATGAACTTTTCAAAATGTACCGATTTTATACGTGTACTTTAAAAAGTTGTACAATAGCGACGAACCTTCATAAGTGTTCTAGTATGCACATTTTGTTATTTTGTTGTTTCCTATATTTTGCATTTTATTAGTTTTTATTTGTCAAAATTTATCAACTATGTTTCATTTTTTTCCAGGTAATTTTACATACTTTATTAACATGAAAACATCGTAAATTTTCTGTTTTACTAGTTTTAAATATCTAAACTTTACATTTTATATCTTGCTTTATTAACATGTTTAATTTGAGGTAATTTTACCTACTTTATTAACATGAAAACATTGTGAATTTTATATTTATCCTGCTATTTTTTTGGTTAAAGAAAACAAACCGTCAAAAGTTTACATGTAATTATGAATGAAGTAGTAAAGTCACAATAAAGTTTTTACCCTACTCACACCAACTTTTAATATCCTGCTATTTTTGTTAAATGTTATCAGTAGTTTATGAGATGCGAATAATCAAAAGACTAAGAGTAATCCGATCAAACCAAGTGACCAAACATGAATGACACATCAATGTCAACTCACCTTTCTGTCTCCCATATCAAACGATGAGCAAACCCCCGTAATCTAACGAACAATGGACTGAACACTCTTTAAAATGAAATTAAAATTTACATTTACTAAAATAAAATATTATAGTGTAGTGATTAAAAGGGAAGGAACAATGGCCTTTGTACATTCAAACTACCTATCTAAAGCAATGTTTTAAAATTCGGTTTTTAAATCAATTATGTCGAGTCATCGGGTCCAGATAGATGAACCCGAGTTGACCTAGGTCTGCCCGGTTTTCTAAAAAAATAATTTTTTTTATATTTTTAATAATTATCAATAGTTATATATAAAAACCATGAAAACTTCCGTATATTGAAAATATATATTGTTTACCAACCAATATAATATGCAAAAATAAAATTCCATCGCAAATACGTAAAATTTACCTATAAAAAAAGCCAAAAAAATCGAAACCCGGCCGGGTCTCAAGAACCGGGTTGACACGAGTCACCCCAAACCGGCGGGTCTAACCGGGTTTCGAAAATATGAAAGCCGGTCCAATTCGACCATAACCAGGTTAACCGGTTATTCCCGGGTCTAAAAACATTGATTTTGCCGTACTATGTAATATGTACTCCTATTTGATGTGATGATGCAAAGATGCAGACTTGTATTGTTAGGGTTTCAACTAGTTTTTTTTTTTTTTTTTTTTTTCTTTTCATAGAATAATCTATTTATTTTGGAGGGTTTTATTTTAATTTATAGCATAAAAGAAGAAAATATATTATATTTATTTTAAATTATTGCATAAAAGAAGAAAATATATTATGTAATCTTGATTTTGAAATCTTTCCCAAAAATATATAAGCGGGATATCAAATTCTTCTAGAAACAAAAACATGGGTGCCAGAACACGGAAGAAGATGATCTATATAAACATTGTCTTTAAATAAAACCAAACTATCTAAAAGGAAACAAATCTAATCAGACATTGTATTTAAATAAAACCAAACGATCTATATAAACATTGTCTATAAAACCCTAATATTCATTCATCCAACTTTCATACTTGCTCGATCGAACTAATAATCATGCCAAAGTCAGGAAGTACGGTTAAACAACTAGGCCCTCAGTCTCGCCCTCGTCAACTGATAAACACCACGAATGATTCACCTGCAGATACTAGCCTTGGTAGTACACTTGATGAAAATCAGGTACTTTATAAGTTCATTGGTTTACAATCGTATTTTATTAGTATTCAAGATATATTGTTTGTGTGCATATCGTTCCAGTTTTTTAGTATCATTTATTTTCTACGAACATCCTTGCTTATTATAGAATACATATGTTTTGTGAATTAAAATTTAAGGTTTGTTCTTGAATTATGTTCGTTACCAGACGTTGATTATAGTATTTGTTTTTTTTTTGCATGTTTTATAGAATACTACATATGATCATGTGTTTGGTTTAATTAATTAAATTGTGAAAGATATCTAATTAATTTTGGATTGGGGTTTCAAACATAGCCATGCAAGTAATTCTTACAGTATGCTTGATATTTATTAAACTACACCTGGAGAATAATAATCTTAGATTAGTAGTCGAAATCAAGGTTTATAACAAACTGAAAAAACACTTGAGGCCGGTAGTTAATGGGGCAGAAAAAGATTTCTTACAGTATATGCTTGATATTTTGGCACGGCTTTTTAACCCGTAAAGACCTCATATTTGACTTATATATTTTTTTCTCACTTTTTTAATAATGTTATCTTCACTTTTAATCTTTTGTTATACAGAACTTGGAAAACTTGTCCTTGGTTGCTAAGAAACTGTTAAGTTTTCTTGAGCCTACACAAAATGATATTGCTAAACGTTTGGAACAGATAAACATGGTCAAGAAGCTTATCAAAGGTACATATTCTTATTTTACAATTATTTTACATTTTTATGAATCAAAGATATTTTTATGTGATAATATTGACATTCCAGAGTTTAATCTTCTAAACAGGTTACACATTTGATACGTATGGGTCATATGCATCTGAGCTTTACACAAGATTTGGTGATATAGACCTCTCTGTAACGCCTGTTATACAAACTAACACCGAGGCTATTTTACCCGCCCTTACACAACGTATACGTCGATCATTTGGTTAGTTCCGTTTATCAGTGTTTTAATATACACTATTCTCTCCGTGTCAAAAATAAAACATTATTTTTAGTAGTGGACAATTAAATCAAATTTATGTTTCGATTCTTTTTTGTTAAAAATGGGGGGCGGGGGGACTTGCTTTGTATGTACATATATATTCCATCTATAAATCATGTATATAGATAGTATATAATATAGGTATGTGTGTAAACAAAGATCATTCATTTAATTTACTCATCTCTAATATTTTAGATATAACCCATTTGAAATTTAAATGCACAGCCCTTGATTCCCTTCAACTTAATGACAAAGAGGGAAAACCCTATGTGCTCAAGTTCAAGCTCAAAAAGTTCGATGCACCTTTTGATGTCACTGTACATGAGCCGTCCGGGAAGATAACAGCTTCCGTAATGTCACTCATCAAGAACTTTGATGTACGTTACAAACAACTGGTATTACTGGTAAGTAACACATTTATATCTTTATTTGCGCAATGTATGGTTGAGTTGAGCGTACAAATCAATTGCTAACATAAATTCCTTGATTTTTTAACATTACTATCAGGTGAAAGGGTGGGTGAGGTGCCATAGCATTGACGAGCCATTTAAAGGAGGTTTTAAATCGTATGGGTTATATGTAATGGTGTTATTTCACTTTCAGGTCACACACTTACTACACTAACATCTCTTTTGTTTGGGCTGGATTTGTTTACTCACAAGACTTTTTGAAACGATTCTAATAAATAATTTATTTATCTTCTGCAGAACATCGTACCACCTATACTTCCGCCACTCAATCAAGTTATTACGAGTGAAGTGCAGCAAAAAATAAATGGTAGTTGTAATTTCTCTGTAAAGATACTTAAAAACTTTTGTTTAAAAGTATAATCAATACTAAGATGATTTACAGATCATGATGCAAGCTGGGAAACGGACTTCAAACACAATTTAAATACCTTTAAGAACAAATCCGAGAAGAACCACTGGGACGTTTATGCACTGTTTCATCTCTTTATAGAACGGGTAAAACAAATATGTTTCTATCTATATCTTTTCTTGTCGCTTTATAATTAAATAAAAGAGTAAACTGCAAATTATTTAACTGTTAATTGATCTTTTACCCATACGTTTGCTAATAGTAATGGTAAGGGATAGTTAGTAGTGAACCATTTGCAGTTTACTCTAAATAAAATAACACTTAGACTTAAAAGGTTATAATTGGTAAAATTAATGATGAATGAAATGTAAGGTTCTTGCTATCATGTATCAGTTCCAACATTTAAGCAGAGAAGGTTACTACATGAGCGCCAAGAGTGGACGTTGGGTTCCAAGGATGCTTGGAGGAATAATGAAAGACAAACTCTGGGTAAGTAGATTGTATGTTAATTATTACTGTCTTTGTCTTCTTTAAATATTATTAGTTAGTTATCACTTATAATCCAACAACTAGTTTAAATTGGATAAAACTGGATGATGGTAGAGTCTGATTAATTATTTATGTTTAAGTTTCAACCTTCGAGTTTTAGTTTCCAGTTTTTGCCTCACTTCTTAATAAATACAAGTGATATATCGCGATTAATTAATTATTCACGTGTATTATAATGTTTTAGATTGAAGAGCCATTTGCCGGCAAATCAGAAAACCTTGCCAAGTCTATCAAAGACGTCAAACATATTGAAGGTCTTTTTAAAGCCACGCATGACAAAATCACGGCAGGAAACATTTATGATATCCTTATGAACCTTGCTCCTAAAGACCTCGAACCAAAGATAAGAGAAGCAATAAGGCGGTCTAATGTGGAAGGTTGGCACTAACAACTCTTCTTCATTTTGTGACGAGCTTTTCAAAATATGACCTGAAGTATAAATTTACGTGTAATGATGTTTTCTATTTTCTCGGTATGTAGGTGGCCAAAAGACTGTTGCTTCAAGGGATATGAAGTCCGTATCTTCATCAAAAGGTACAATGCCCATGTCTTCTCCAAAGGTCCCAATTCCGACCATAACTAAAGGAACTGATAGGGATGATGCAAATGGGAAGTCTAGATGCACCTTACTTGGAGATTGCAAAAGTCTCGTTTGCTATTCAGCGGATGACGACGAGGATGACGATGAGAAAGTCATGGATGCTGGTACGCATCAACTACCGGTTAAGGTATCCACCAAACTTCCATTCTGGCATTACAACTGTACCTCTCGTGAATGAAGCAGAGAAAGTAGCTCAAGATGATGTATGAACATATTTGGAATCAGATTAAGATTTCTTACTAAAGTTTTTTGGCCATTGCATGCGATTCTTGATTTTCTTTTTGTATGAAATTATGCTTCTTTTGATCATATTATATTACTGAAATTTATATCATTGCATGAATGGCTTTCAAAATCGCTGAAATTTTTACATGAGGTGTCATACAATGGTGTTTGCTTACTGTGTTTATGAGATTACTCTCCTTTGTTAATTAGCTGCACTATAAGCCTCTTACTAGCAATCCAAGAGATTATGTTTTGAGACCCTAAAAATGCAGTTTTAAGTTGTTGCTGCAAAAAAAGGTTAGCGGAAATAAGAATTTTGAACATTCTGTCACATACACCTCCTTGATTTGAATTACATGATAGCTGAAAGAATTTCAGCCTCTACATATCGAGAACATGCATTCCAATCTCGATGAGAAGTTTGCTGGGGGGACGAAGTCATTCAGTTCGAATACAGATATAGAAACTACTTTTTATAATATACAACTTTACAGAAACCACGCCGCGTTAGCTTTTCCTGCCATGCTTTTCATTATTAATTCAGCTTTTATACCAACCTAACTTCCCACAGGCAATGAAATCAAAAAATCTTTAGGAGCACTTGTGTTTCGGGATGCTAGGCATTTGTGTAGCGGCACGTTGTGGATTTGCCTAGCTGCACTTGTGGGATTTGTCCTAGACACTCTAACGTGAATAACATTTTGTCCTAGACACTCTAAAGTCAAAATCTTGATTGATATACAGAGTTAAAATTACACTTACTATCCATGTGGTTAGTGTTGACTTACATGTATGTCATTTGACTTTTTTTTTATGCGTGTAGCACCTATCTCAGAAACCGTTAATATTCACAGTCCTTTTATCAAATGGGTGTGGATGTTAAGGGTTTCCGAGTTAGGACTATAAGCATTAAAAAGTCAAAGGACAGAACATGTAAGTCAAGGATAACTAAAGAGACGATCGGTGTAACCACATCCTAAGTCAAGCCATGAACAATGTTGTATGCACTCTACTTAACCATTAACACTAGTATCCCTCGTTCGGGTTAACAAAAAGTGAGCCGGTAATGGTTGCTCATCACAAATCATATGGTAAACATGTTTGCTCTAGGCTCGGAACTTGGTGCAAGAAGTTCATATGGTAAAACACGAGCAACCGCACCTGTTCGGTCAACTTGTATCTCTACTCCGTTTCTCAATTATGAGGCTTTAGGTTTTTTTATATACACCTTGGAAAACTTCTCTTCCAAGGTTAAACAAGATAAAGCCACAAAATCTTTTCTCCTTATCTTTGTCTCCTCTATTTAGGCCGGATATATACATGCTCCAAAAGAGGTTTCCGGAACTTTTCCGACTCCTTCTTTTAGCTTCTTTAACCTTCTATAACGGTCGTTTAATACTTAACTTTTAATTACTTAACGATCGTTAGCTACGGTTTGATTTAATAAATATAATAAATATATTTAATAAATAAATAAATTAACTCTTCACGTAATGTGTGCAATCCCGTGATCTCGAGTTCGATCCTATCTTACGACTATTAATTTTAAGTCCATAAACTTTCAGCTCCCACTTGGACAAAATTCTAATATCGTGATCACATTGACTAGCGTCTAGTTACACTAGCAATGTCACTAGTACAACTCGAGTAAGGTTTCTTGGACAAAACCTTTTAATGATTAAATCATTATTATTATTATCCTTTCATTTCAAATACAACGTTAATAAGGATATGGATCCTAGTCATTCCTTTCATTAACCATTCTGTTTCTCGTTTACGGATATAGCAAGATCACCAAAACAAATTTGGGTGCGGCCGCACAAATATCTTACTACTCCCCCGAGGGGCCCAGCTGTATTATACTTCAAAATAAATTTTGAAGGAAACGAATCCCATTTTGACTACAAGCAAAACTTATGAACTTTGCAACACTTCCGGAAATAATCCTTATAGCTACCAGTTACGTTTAGCGTTAGATTATTCTACAGAAATGCACTAGATCCACGACAGTTTCCTGGTATCTCAGGTCTAAGGATAACTATTTATGATTTACTTGATGACAAAGATCCATAAAGTAAAATCATATAGTTGGGATAAGTCCAATATTTGATCCATCAAATATCATCCAAAATTGACCAATATACTTTCAAGTATACTCTGTCACTATTTTGAATTGTCTCAGTTTAATAATATTCCCATATTATTTATCGACAACGGACATTTAGAAACATCATAATGCTCATGGATTAAAACATGTAAAATAAGATACAAAATCAAATAACAGAAAAATAAACGAAATCCAATCTTTATTTCATCAATTCAATAATGTCTTACATCCTTTATCCAAATACTAAAATAGATCAATGCATAAAACTGGTACATGCATCATGCCTCTAGTAATGACATTCATACTTGTTTGGCAAAGCATAAAATAACCAATCTTGACCTATTGAAATTTTGAGAATACTTTCTTCAAGAATTCAAATCATTGAAACTCTTGTACATGTGCATCCAAACAATTTGATATTGCCACATAGTATCAAAATTGTGAAACATCCTTGATCACCAATTTCCTAAACTTCCAAAACACATTTGAAGTTCAAAGTATTCTAATTCTTTAATGTATAATGCAACTTTAATCAACATGTCATCTCCAAAGATCCCATGACTAATATTGAGTGTTACCTCAATTATATCTTTTCAAGTTTTACAACTTGTCATAAAAGATACAAAATACGTTACCATTAATATCTATTATGTAATGTTTGATTCCAACCAAAACCTTCAAGTTTGTTGGCTATGATAATTTGCACAACGATTGACAAATTATCCATCTATAGAATATGGAAGCCGATCCAAGATTTAGGATGTTATTGTATTTCCAAACATATTCCTTCAGAATATTCATTACACAAGTTATTCAATAACTTCTTAAATAGATTAATATATTCAAATCATCATGTATTTTAAGCATGATATAAATACAACACGACACACATGAAAAATTCTCAAACCAGATTTAGATTTCTTCATGTCCTAAATATCCACGTAAACATACTACATGGCATATTACGTTGTATTTCCACCGCATAAATAAATAAATTTATTTGTCCCAAGGTTATGTATATCTTATTTTCTAAATCTCCAAAGTAAAGTTTCATCTCAAATCTAAACCAAATCAACATTTAATTTGAATGAAATCTCACTTTCTTACATGTCTATTTGACACATATAATTTAAGAAAATAACCATAATACTCCCACTAGCTTTTAGGAATACTCAGAAACCATCTTATTCAAATTTAAATCCAATCTTGGATTTCAAATTAAACATAAGAATAATCTCCTAGATGCATGCTTTTATCCATTCACGGATAATTGCATTTTGTACTTTTCCAAAGATTTATATTTTGAATTAATAAACTCATTTCGATTACTTAAGTCCTTTCTCAAGTGGTCATTCAAGAAATAGTTCATTCATATCCAAATTTGTCAATTAAAATATGACCATCAAAATCTTTATATATTTAATGTATTTAGGAAAGAATACTCAATCACAATTAATTACTTAAATGTGACTAATAATCTATTCACAATACATACATTAAATATGTGTACAATTTTGTCCATATAGTTTCGACACAAAGATTAAACCACTACAATTGGCATTTTTCTTCCTTTGACGAAACTTATCTTCAATTTCTAGTCAAACTATTTAAGATAAACCAAAACCGAAATTTGATTATCTTGTTGGACAACATCTATAACAATCATAGTATGAGTAGTTTACCCAAAACAATATTTGGTAATAAATCATAACAATTATTTGTAACTCATAATTCTCAGCATATAAATCGCATATCCGAGATATCCTTACGGACCTATGACATAAATTCCTTTATCTTAAGGTTTAGCATTTACACGCCTACCTCATGATGATTACTAGTGTACTTTAGAAGATCATGTATCTTGTAATTTTATCTTTCAAGATCAAAACTCCCACTTGCTATTAGTAACTTAAAATTACTCTTTAAATACATAGCAAATAGATCAACACTCCAACGTTATCTATATGGGACATTACAAAACACAATGGCCGTTCCATACTCTTTATTTTCTAAACAATCCACTTCATAAGTAGTTTAGCAAAATCCGAACTCCATTTAAGATATAATGTGATTCATCACATTCCATATATAATGGTATCTTATTAATCTTCTTAGTTCAAGTCATACTCAACTTTCTAACCTTGATTTCTTTTGGAATAAAGGAAGATATAGTTATCTTTGAATCAAACATCACCATCATATTGAGAATTTTGATTCTCCTAATGAACATACCATAACAATGATGTATTTCATTTAGGGAAATATTGTAAGTCAATCTTAACAATATTTAAGATAAATATATATCTTTAGGCTTACCTATATACCAACTAAATCATCTTAATGGTATTATAGATTTTCTAACCATTTTGCATGCTTTATAACTCAAGTACTTTTAATACAAAGTCACTTCATAAAAGTTATAAGTCCATTACACGTTACATGTATATGTCTTTAGTGAAATAGAGACAATACATTAACGTCTTACTTTATATTATACGTCTTCCAAGACTTTATGTTTGTGACTTTATACAATAAATCATAAACATGTATAACTAAAGTAAATCATGAACACCACTAGGTTTCATTCATCTTTTCAAGTTAATTTACTCCTGTACTATTATATGAACATCACTAGGTTTCATTAGTAGTACACTACAAGAATCTGGCTGAATACCCACGAAAAATACCCACACTCGTTGTTTGAAGGCATTTACCCACCTAATACCCACCCATTACCCACAACATGCAACTTACAAAGCCGATTTTGTTTTCCCTCGAATTTCCCACGTATTTACCCACTAAAATAGCCATAAAAATGTATTTGGTGTGTAATAAGTGGGAAAATAATTGACGCAAAAATATTTCCCATGAGTTTCCCAGATCGTGAATTATCGTGGGTATATATCTGGGTAATTTAGTGGGTAAACATTATTTACCCACGAAAGGAAACCGACTTCTTAATTGGTGGGTAATTTCTTATGGGTAATTTGTGATTACAAGTACATCATTACTATATTCACAATGTTGTTTACTGGGAATTATGTTGTACTTTTTGATATTTGGTGAAATTATCTTAAGTCCGTGTACCTTTTTGGTACCGAGCCTCCATCCAACAAAGAATGCATATCCGGTAAATTACCTAGGCAACAATTACTGACCAAGCAGGGGCCCATTATGTTGTACTTTTGTTAGACAACGATTTGACATTTGTATAAGATTTCTTTTTACAAAATTTAGGCGTATTTTTATGCGACTTGTATATATATAAATATCATAAAAAGTAGTACGAAAAAATGTGCAAAAGTATGTATGTGTAAGAGTTTTTTTATGCATAAATAAATATGTATGTGTAAGAATTTTTTATGCATAAAGTATGAATAAATGCGACTTGTACTTTTAGTAATTTTAAAATAAATAAATATTTTATAATAAAAAATTTTTAGTAGTTTATATTATTTAAAAAAAACTTTAATGTATAAAAAGTTAAAATAATTGTTTTTAACAAAAATAATTTTTCCATAAGAAACTAACTTTTTTAATAATAATTATTTTTTATAAAAAATAAATTTTACAACAATAATTTTTTAGCAAAATAATTTTAACAAAAATAGTTTTTATAAAAAATTATTTTTTATAAAAATTTATTAATTATAATATTTTTATAAAAAAATACATTTTTATAAAAATAATTAAAAAAAAACTTTTATAAAAATTATTTTTTTTAATAAATAAATATTTTTTGTTAAGTATTTTAAAAAAGTAATATCTAAAATTTTATTCTTGTTCAATTTTTTTTTTACTTTTTATAAATAGTTTTTTTAAGTATTAAAAGTAAAAGTTATAAACAGTTATTCATTATTTTCAAAATTATTAAAATTACAAGTCACATGAAAATTTAAATAAAGATTGCATAAAATAACTATTACATATACCTATTTTTATACATTTATTTATAATATTTTTTATTATATTTATATTTGTACAAGTCGTATGAAAGTACGCGTATATTTTATCAAAAAAATCTTACACAAATGCCAAATCATTGTTTATTAAAGGTACAAGTTGTTTAAAAGTATAATTAAAATTAAATAAACTAAAAGGGTTTTTTATTAATTTTTTTTTTTTTAATAGAAAGTATTTTTAATACAAGTCGTATAAAAAATACAACGAATTTGCATAAATATAATTTCTTACACACTTTTACACAAATGTATTATTCTCTGACATGTGTCATAAAGAATAAAGTTCAATTTTCAAATTCTGATAAAAAAGAAAAAAAGTAACGTTTGGGGATTTCAAGAATTTGAGTCTCTTTATATTTAAAAACTTAAATAAATTTAGTAAAGTTCAATTTCTAGCATCTATGATTAAAATGTTAACAATATTTATTATTTAAATATCGCTTCAAAATTTAATTATTTTTATTTATAACTTATAATATTTTATTTTTTCTCGCCGTGATTGCAAATTGAACTCGTAAGTGTCACATGAAGAGTTACCTAAAAACACAAATTCACATATTTGCGGCAATATATTATCGTTGTGAGTGAGTACTCGTCTAGTATATATAGAAGATATCGAATAATAAAAAAATATTTATCAATACCAAAAATATATTATTTATCTATATTTATTTGAATTTTATTTTCAAATATAACTTTATGTTTTTTCTTAGTACTCCTTTAGTCTTTAAACAAATGTTCACTGTTAATTTTCAAAGCTATTTTTTTATTAACTTTGATTTTGAACTATTTTGCTTGTGTTACATAGTATTTGATATAAAATATATGAATTATTTAAGTTTCAAATCTATTTTCATTAGTATAATTTTTATAAAGTATTATGTAAACATAAACAAAATTTAAGGTTAAAGTTAAAAAAGAATAATTTCGAAAGTAAATAGTGGACATTTATTTAAGGACGGACGAAGTATATTTTAGTTAATGAATTTTTTATATTGAAAATGGTTAAAACTTATAGATTTATAGTGCCTAAAATAAAACTCCAAAAATGATTAAAGTTTTGGCGCATAAGTGAAATTTTCACAAAGTTACGAGAATCCAAAATGGGCGCTCATCCAAATTGTCAATCTGATGTGGTTGAAAATTTGAAATCTTTCTTGAAAACAACTTCTCCCCCAAACTGCCATTCATTAAACCTACCATCTTAATTCGACAAACCCATCCAAATTTCCGAATCTCTTTGATGTGGTCGATATCTTGAATGTTACAGCATCTCGAAATATGACTTCCAGAAACCCTTTTACTTATTTTGGTAAAATCGGATCTTCGTTACGGTATAACGAATTTAGTCGTGTAGTTTTGTTTAGATGGTATATTTAATTGGCGTTGATTTGTGGTCTTCGGTGGTGGTCGTCTTTTCTTGTCTCAACCGATAAAGTAATTAATACCCAATCTACTTAGGTATACATCTCCTTTGAATTTTTATCGTATTAATTTTGGATTGATTTGAGTGAATATTGTATTTCCCCTAATTAGTGTGTCTGTGTTAGGTTTAAATCTGTAATCATTTACGGTTACTGATCGAATGCATGTTTTGTGCTTGGGTACTTAATTTTTTTTTCAATTCTTGTTGATGTGTTTAGGACTTGATGTTAACACTCGAGTTCAAGTTACTCTTCAAATGCCCAAGTAATACATATGTAAATTTTATGGAGTATAAATCATCACATAACATTGCGTGCAAAGGTGGGCCTAAGTAAATTACGGCCAAAGGTTTTCCTAATTTCCTATACTAATTTACTGGAGATGTCAGGAGGTGTCATTTAATTATAGGTGAGTTATATGCTAATATTTTACAAAACAATGAAACATCAGTTGGACAGGTCGTCGCTGAGACAACCCCAAGCTGGAACCTGAGACAACTAGTTGGCATGCGTAAAACAATTAAAAACATTTGTTCTAGAGTTTATAATTTTGGCTCGCCTCAAGATGTAAGTAAATTATACTATGGAAACTAGCTTAACATTGTTTAATCCTGAATACTTACATCTGTAGCTTGATAGGTCTTATGGAGAATCTCAAGATCAGAACGAGGAATACTTTTGAATTGCAACTCCACTATCAAAGCTACCATAAACTAGAAGAGGTATGGTGCATTCATAATTATACAGGAGTATATGGCTTATATTTACATGTTTATATTAAGTTTGGCGTGATCTAAAGTAACTAAGTATCCATTAATTTATATTCAATGTTGCAATTACAGGGCCGCTAGGAACCAAACTACCCCTGCACAAGTATCTACAAGTAGATAACCCTCAGGCCTCAAATTTATATGCTAACGCACTTTTACTCAATGATAACCTAATTTAATAATCACTAATCAGACTATAACAGCTACAAGCATAAATAACTACAATGCACCAATCAAGCTAAGTGGACACAACCTTTGGCCTAAACCGTAAGTACCATCAGGGACATGTATTTTACAATTAGAGAAAACTTCCCCTAGTGAAGCATGTACTGTGAGACTACTTGTGTTACATTGCAGTTTTAAGAAAGTGATAAGCTCTTACCTTTGGCCATTTTACTGTAGCTTAGCTACCAAAATAAGTGTCATCAGGATCAAATACATGCTATCCTCCCACTATTAATCTTAACCAATGGGCCAAGACTAATGATCATCGTGCCTCATGCTGCCCATCGGTGAATATAAACTAATGAATACGTAGTTACTTCAGATCACGAAAAACTTAAGATGCATTCATTACCACTACATTGACAATATCTGCGCAAATATTACCACTACATTGACAATATTTGCGCTGCATTTAATGGTTTTTTTACATATTTTTTTGATACATGTAGCAGCATCAACACATGGTCTAAAGCTTTCTTTGAGAGAAATAAAAGAACGTTTGAGCGTAAAATAGATTTTAATATTAAGGTTTGTCTCTTGCACCTTATAATATCTCCAGCAATGTGTTTAATCTTTGTTTCGTGGGTCCGTATATGAGAAGCTTGGAACAAGTTCAACTCACAAGAGTGGTAGTTGGGTTGTTGCTTCTTTTAAACAGAGTGTAGTATGTTAGTTCTGATTTCTTGATCATACAATGTTCTTTAAACTTGTTGAGGCTGCAGGTGCCGCAAAGAGTAGAACCTATGTGGTGTTGGTTTAAAAGGAGCTGATCATGTTAAATATTCTGGAAACAAAAGTCATCACCAAGCTATATGAAGTGTGGGGGAAAAAGTCTATAAGAATGGAGAGATAGTTAGCAAGAAAGATCAGAAAAACCAATTATGACATTTAATAATGAAAATAGTGATGGAGGAAAAATACAAGTCATTTTGAAGGAGATGCAAGAGAGTTAGATGACCATTATTGCCCTAACTAGATTGTGAGCTAACATAAGGCTTTAGGATGATGGTTGTTTGTAATTTTGTATCATGGATATTACTTTGTTCATATTTCAAATTACATGAAATATATTTTGTCTCATTTATACCCATGAGGTATTTATTTTACATGGGCGGGTGGTTTTATCTACGAATTATTATGGGTAAATTTGCCCACTGTATATATACGTGACTAAATTCATTTGCTAACTATTGTGAGAATGACTCTTACACACGCATAGTTTTGTGGGAGATATTACCCGCATATTACTCACAAGTATATTTATGGGTATTTTCGTGGTGAGTTAGAAAAACCCATGAACACTTTACCCATGAACATAACACAATCACCCACCTTAAATAGTGTGGGTAAATTTACCCGCAAAGTGAATATGTCATGGGAAAATAGTTAGCCTCGAAGGTTTTACCCATCTTCATAGAATCGTGGGAAATTCGTGGGTATTATCCGATTACCCACGAAATTATGTCTTTTACCCACAAAATTTGCCCGTGGCTATTTGCCAGAATTCTTGTAGTGGTATAAGATTACTCTATGTATCTTATGTCATTCAAGGAATTTGTCCTATTTTAAGAAACTTCAAAACATTCCACGCCCGATCTTACAACATGAGGATATTTTACACTTGTGTGTACAATTTAGTCCAAGCTCTTACATGACTAAATCAAAACAACAAGTGTTTCTTAATGTGAATGATATATATACTTTTAAGTAGTCTTTTAATCATATTGACACATGATCTAAACATTAATTAGATTGTTAGTCTCTTATCTTAAAGACAAGAGAATCATATCTTTATGAGTTGTTTCTTGCACACAATGTTCATTTGTCCCACTTGTGCATGGAACAACCTCATATATAAGATAAACATCACGTCTAACGTTCGTCTATACAAATATGATTGTGCTACATATATTAGCTTTTACAAGTAGACGTAGAACCACTTAATCAACAAGAATCAGTACATAACTATCTTTGAAGATATTAGTGTCAACAATTCGAAAGTAATTATCTTAGGACATACTAAAGACAACATGGGTTATTACCAAGACAACAAGGCTAACTCCCACTGAATTAGAGAATTTTTTAATAGACTCAAAATCAGTAATACAATACAATTCTCCCACTGAACTTGACAACATTGAAAATGTTTCATAATCGGTGAAAATAATTAGTGTTGTGTTTACTTTCTTACACTTTTGAAAAACACATTCGCAACAATTACTTATAGCGTTTAAGAGTGTATTCTACTTCGTAAATGATGACTTACCCATCAAATGCTTTTTAACTTGAAAGACTTGACATGCAATTTCTTCCTTAATAGGTCTACCAACCCCAAAATGGTATGTAGTGCCTATAAATGGTCAAAGCACAACTACTAGACAAATATGCTAGTTTGCCTTATAACCAATTAGCGGTAACTTTTAATAACTCAAAATATGCACTTTTCTTAACTATTAAAATTTTCTATGAGTTATGGATTTGAATTTGACATTTCTAAAATCCTTATTACTCCTTCTTTACTCATGAAAAAGAGTTTTAGGTTTATCATTCATTTGTAAATTGACTCTATCCTCAACCATACGGTTTGTAGATCAATAAATGAATAAACCATGTTTACGGTGTAACGTTGCATTAATACATTTGCAAAAGAATTTACAAAATTCAATTTTAGTATTTTCGATAATACCATTCAAGAAAATAAAATTACCCCGGTAATAATAACCATAGTATTTTCCTTGAAAAACTAGAATCCATATTGACATAGATTTATCACATCAGTTGATCTGCTAGTGACAAATGTATTCAACACAGTAACTTGTCGAACAATAATTGCCAAATCAAATTGTAATTTCTAGATATGTCAGGGATTTACATTGCCAAAATCATTTGCATTGTAAACATGTTTCATCCCTTCTTTATGCCTTAAGTTTCCAGATCTCACTGAGTAACTCAATTAAGTCGACTAATCTAAAGAACGTAAAACCTTCATGTGCAATCTTATTCAGTCATGAAGTTTTCTTTCCATTACAACATCGTCCAGAATCTCATATGACGAAAATTGTAACTTCAAGTGTTCGTCAATTAGATGGCATATGACTTAAATTTAGGGTATAGATTTTGGTGTCAAATCATGTATGGAGAAGCATGCATACATCTCCATAATATCAGTTTAATAAAAACGTTTTAGTAAACTTTTGTTGAGACTAAAAGTTCATCATATACTTGCAAGTTGAGGTATTGGTTAAACCAATTAAAGATTTTACACACAACTAAATTCACACCGTACTTTTTCAGAACTTAGTTATAGCACAAAGCAATAACCTTATTCATTGTGTTTTGGATGTGAATTAATGTAGTTAAATCAACCTTAAAGAATTATACCAATAACAACCGTAGGTAATTCCAATTTTGACGCACAGGCGAGCCGGGAATTTGGTCAGCGCTGAAGCATAACACCTCCTTCCTTAACCGGGTACATGACCAGCGGTGCGTTATACCCACTTTATAGTTTGTCAAAATTGAGTAGGCCGTTAAGTTGCTATTGCAATTCTAATCAACGCAAATCATATATAATTTAGATCTCAAAACAATTCATTTATTTTGATATGATTTAGTCCATATTAATTTTTCTTGCAAAAAATTACCCTTGTTTACAACATACAATCAATATAAAACGTATGAAAACAAGTAGGTACAAAAAAAAACTAAAACATAAACACATAATAACAATTTATATGTGCAATAAATAAATCAAATAGCCACATGCATACGATTTATTCAATAAATAATATCAAATCTAGGTTTTTATATACATATAAAAGTCTTCCCTAATTTTAGATTTATTGAATCAAATAAAGCATGTAGCAAAAACGTAACAATTACCACATAAAACATATGATCCATGAAAAACATGCATGTTCATCACGGATCTCCCTCATATCTTAACAATTAAATCTCTATGGATCGAAACATGAATTTACACAACATAACAATTAATCATGCAATTCATCAAAATTCCACCCAAATCACTTAACAATTAATGAAATCACTACGGATCGTAACCACGCATGACATAACAATTAATTCATGAATACATCTAAAGTTAATTACCATGTAATTTTAGGGTTTACAAAAAAAACTTTTTTTTTTTATAAAAAATTCGGCATAGCCGATTTTAAAAATAATAAAAAAAACAAAACCCTAATTTTTATAAAACCTAAAAAACAACATGTAATTTTTAACACAAATCAATATTAGTTAAAAAAACTTTAGATCTTGATAATTATAATCATGTTAAAACGGCTCTCGATGCCACTGTAGGTTTATAGAGTTCATAACAATTATTTAAAACCCTAATATGGATCTAAGAGCGCATAGCGGAAGCGATTAACAAGATCATTAATTTAACACAATTATATTAATCAAGATTAGGGATACATACCTTTATCCTAGCAAGATCCACAAGACGACGGAGCAAACGGCAACTAGGGTTTATCACGAACACCACCAAGAATATAGTCTAAAGTAAGACTATATCACGTTCTTGTACACACGTGATAGGCGAGTTAACCGTGAGTCTAGCACGAACAAACCGAGCTTCCAAGCCTATGGAAAATCTACCCAACAACCCTAGAGAGGGGCTAGGACTAGATCTAGAATAGCTTATTGAAAATCAAAGAAGAACCCTAATAGGGTGTTTGTTTGGCCGGCGGTTAGAGCAAGAGAAAGAGAGATATGAGGTGAAAAATTATGAGGCTTTAGGTTTGTTTATATACACCTTGGAAAACTTCTCTTCCAAGGTTAAACAAGATAAAGCCACAAAATCTTTTCTCCTTATCTTTGTCTCCTCTATTTAGGCCGGATATATACATGCTCCAAAAGAGGTTTCCGGAACTTTTCCGACTCCTTCTTTTAGCTTCTTTAACCTTCTATAACGGTCGTTTAATACTTAACTTTTAATTACTTAACGATCGTTAGCTACGGTTTGATTTAATAAATATAATAAATATATTTAATAAATAAATAAATTAACTCTTCACGTAATGTGTGCAATCCCGTGATCTCGAGTTCGATCCTATCTTACGACTATTAATTTTAAGTCCATAAACTTTCAATTGTTGCTCATCACAAATCATATGGCAAACATGTTTTCTCTAGGCTCTGAACTTGGTGCAAGAAGTTCATATGGTAAAACACGAGCAACCGCATCTGTTCTGTCAACTTGTATCTCTACTTCTTTTCTAAATTTGCTTTTCTATCTGTTGAATCTCAGCTGAAAATGCTTAAAAAGCTTCCACAACCTCAGCATCACCTGACCAAGTGTCGGTTTTTTGTCTTTCACCTATGTAGTCCTCCTCGGGTGAGTAAGTAGACAATATGTCCACCACAGCCATGTACTTTGTTGATTTGAAGTAAGCTTGGTAAAGCTGATAAGTACTTATATGGGTCATCATGGAAACTTTGATATACTTGGTCGTAAGGTCATCTGCACCAGCAAAAGTTGGCCACCAGTCTTTGTGGCGGAGATCAGAATGGCCCACATTGATGGGCTCTACATAACAGGCTTGGAGCTCCCTGTCGTTGCATACTTTGGCTGAATATGGGTACTAATGGTTCACGTAAGTTTTAACCAAGTTTTGGATGGCTACCCATATCTTGAGCTTTAGTCCATGTGACTTGCTTGGGTCTGGAGCAAAGGATGAAACTTAATCAGATACGAGATATGAAATATTATATAAACCTTAAGAAATTTTGTAGAACTGGTATAAAATAATGTCCAAAACTGGTGATTCCCGTAGATATATCAGTTCCAAAACACAAATAAGAGTCGATGTTAGGGGCCTTTATGCATACACCAACATATAATAATGTGCATAACCAAATTTTCGTTTTCTAAAACCTTTATCCACTGCTTTGCTTGCATCCAGAAATATATTGTATATATAAAGGTTTTTACCATATCTTATATCATTTAATTAAAGTTTTACTCTTTGGTGTGTCGGGATATGAACATTAGATTGACAACTCACACTCACTAAATCTTTGTTCTTTCAGGAAAGGGTGATTCTCCTAAGCTTTTAACATATATGGATGCATATGAAACAATCGGCAGGCCATGAGCATCTATTGAGCATTAATCAATATGTAGTAGATTAACAAATGAAACAGTTCTACTTTTGTACGATTTTATTGTTGGTAAATTAGATGTATGACTGCTCTGAGTATTTCTTAATGAACTAAACGTTTGTTGAAAAACCATGCTGTCGTGTATCAACTGTGTTCATTGTTTCCATTTATATTGAGACACATATATCAACCTTATCCTGTCAATATCACTCTTTTGGGTTGAGCCTATTTGGCTCATTGGCTGAATAAATTGACTTGTTTTAGGGACTGTACATGCAAAGTTGAAGGTGTCTGAGGTTTGAATCTCAGATCAGTCAGTTTTAGCGAAAATGCAATAAATTTGACTTTGGTTTCAACTTTGGTATTTGAGCCTCGGGTCAAAACAGGCCTTAACCAACGAAAACTGACCCGGTGAAGATAAGCTATAGAAAACCAAACCGAAAATACTCGGTCGGTTCGTCTCATAACTGACCGAGTTGGGCATTCATTTTGTTCTAGTACAATATTTCAGTTTCTTCAGTTTTCCTTGACTTATTCACATGCTCAGCTTAGTGGGAAAAAGTAGATTGCTTCTATGCATAGCTTAGTGGAAAATCTAGCTTATAATAAAGATTACGCCATAAAACAGCATATATATATAGGACAAATTAATTACTTGAAAAACTGTATTTTTTTTTTGTGATGTATATCCTTAGAAATCACAGCTGCGCGAGTTGAAACTTAAAGAAGAACCATTTTGTAGTTTGAACGCCCGCGTTGAAGATCTTTACTTTCATAATTCACCATGGTGGCCACCACATAACTCGTGGTTTCTTCGGGCTAGAGTAGATTCGAGATTAATTATTTTATACTTGTCTTCCAAAGAAAGCCAAACACTTGTATGAGGAAACTCTCTGTTATTGTTTTGTTCTTTATATAGAATTTGAACTTGAGTCAACAAATTATCTTCATTTTTTCCACTAAGAAGTTTCATTGAATCATAAAGGGTGTTAAATTTTAATATTTCGCGATTCATCGGTGTCAACTTACCCGTCAACGTATTTTTGTTACGCTCCATTAGATTTTTTTTCCAAAGCCTGCTCGTTATATATACCAAGTATTTTATACCGAAACCTATTGTGGTCTTTGTCATTGCCAACTTTGGGTTTTCTTATATTTCGATGAAACATTCGGCCAAAAGTTCTTCCCGTTCTTAGGTCCAAAACATATGATCCACCTTTGTTTTCGTAAGTTGGTCCCGCTATGATTTGTCATTTGTTTTTTTTACCGTTTTATAAAGTACCCACATTTCGGGTCTTCGGTTTCTTGAGTCGGTTCTTGAGAAGAATGTTGCGGATATGGTTGGGATTGTATTCGGATTAGACGAAGAACCCGATAATTGAGTATTTGGTATTTGTGTAGTAACTCAAACTTTAAAATCATTATATAGACCGAGTTGTAATACTATTTCTAATATTCGAACACAAATTTGTTAACCGACTTTTATTTGTCATGTTGCTTCGACGAATAATATTGAAATCTTGACTAACCGGCAAGGTTAAGGTTTTAACGTATCAAATACGTGTCATTTATCATTTATCGGCAAAGTCTATGTCCACCATCGACCGTAAACATTTTCGTTATGACATAGAAATATTTTCTATTGTCGTTGTTTTAATTTCTCATTTTACGAGTATTCTTCGTAATTGACGCTAAACCTTTAGGCGTCATTCGTTTATATAAAGCGCCAACATATTTTAAATAATAAGCCTCATTTATTTATCGAAATACAAATGTTCTCCGAATGTCGATGTTTTTATTTTATATTGAACGTTTATTTTTCGTGTCTAACACGTATCTTTTAAATCGCGTAACTTTTAAAATATCGGACCTCGATAATACTCGCCATATCATACTCTTAGATAAAAATTAACTAATAAAATTATTATTTGTTTCTTAAGATGGCGTATCATCTCCCAATCAAAAGAGATACATGTGGTATCTTAAACTTTGATACTTATCTTACAAATTTGATCTTTCATTCCTATCTATCTAACCCTATCTCATATATGCATCTAAAGAAAAGGATACATCAAACTCTTGATCTTCAATTACTTCCGTGAGTGGTCCAACACCAAAAACAATCATTATAAAAGAAAATTATAGTTTATCTAGTCCAAGATTAAAGGTTTGATATACTAATTACCATCTTTAAGTTATGACTTCATAAACAAGTATCAACCTCATAATCTTCATAATTTTGAGGGCTGAATTGTTAGAAGTGTTGGAAGGGTGTATTTTTGTAGTAGTTTTTATATGATCACTATATTTTCTTGTAAGAGTCTTATGGTTGAATTGATGTTACTGTTGTCATTGTTTTCTTGTAAGAGACGATCTCTCCATCTTTATAACACTTATTTTATTTGATATGATCACTATATTTTTATGTTTTAGTTATTATTTTGTAAAGTCTGGACATTGTATACATGAGCTTTAAATATAAGAAACTAGCTAAAACGAACCATAGTTGTGGTTATATTTTTAAGAATCCCAACAGTGTATAAACGTCTTATTTCAGTAAACTCAATGTCTCATGAGACTTAAATAAAAATATAGGGAGATAGCCCTGTGTTTTGTGGTGATTTTACCGGGTGACTCGTCCCGTGATGATACCCGATGAATTAGATATGGCCGAAATGATAAAAAGTGCCGAATCTGAACATACTGTATTGACGGACTGAAAACTTATACTGTAACCCAGAACCAATGAAAAAAGTAAACAGGTTGTAGATAAATTTATGAAGAACTAGAATCAATCGGATAGTCCACTAGTTATTTACGGTTTGGAAATGACGGCCAAAACGGTGGAACTGAAGTTGGCTGCGAATCACAGCTCATACTTCTAAGTTGTTTAATGAATGGTTAGGCTATGAAAAATATAACTAGAGGTGGTAAGGACTTGAGATCACTAGAGTTCATAATTTAATTATCATGTCGATATAAGGAACTCGTTTATATGATTTACGGGTTAGGAGAAACTGTCTAATAAGCAGGACATGTCGTAAAATTGGTGTAATTGAACCATAGTAATAAAACGTAAAACTTGACCATTTTTATAAAACCCGAGGTGGTAGGATCTACTTATCGGGAAGTCGAGACCCGTTTATATATAGATTGTTGGAAAACCCGAGACCCGACTATTGGAAAATATAAGTGAATATGAGTTGAGTTATTTTACATTCTTGTGTTTCTTTAGAGCAAATGAAGTGGTCACACTCCCACACCAAAAAACACCGCGCCACGTCAGCTTTTTCACTTCCACATCCACACCAAAAGTAGATTGCCCCACTATGATTTGTGGTGAACCTTATGGGGAGAATGAGCAGCCTGTTCCGCGCGCAACTGATCCTCTACCTGTTGGACAAGACATTCCCAAGTTGACACCTGTTCAGATGGCGGTAGAGAAGCCCGCGGCGCAGATTGTGGAGGCCAAGCATAAGCAAGACAAGAAACCGAGGGTAAGGAAGACCCATTCTGTTGCAGAGGGAAGTACATCTTATCGTCGAGTGAAGAAAAGAAATAGCCAGACCGTTCATACCGACTCTGAGGCAGACTCCCACAAAACCCACTCTACTCAACATATTAGTGTTGTGAAACCACCATCCCAAACTTCGGCTGGAGGTTCCGGTCACAAAGAAAAATCTCCTTCTATTGTGCAAGTGAGCGATCAATCATCGCCTCATGCTGAGCATGACTCACAAGCTGTTGGTAAGTTTCTTCTTTCTTTCCTCTCATCCCTTATTGTTGTGTTTTCTTGATTTTGATCCCTTTTGTATTTTGTAGGAGAGGATTTTGAGCCCCCCAAGTTTGTTCCAGATTGGAGGTTGAATGGGTATGTTAGGGTTAACTCTAACTATGTTGCCAAAGAGTTTTTGTACCATCTTGCTACTCCTGCTGATGACCAACACTTGAAAGCCATGTCTAATTATGACGTCCTCCGTCATAGCTGTCGAGCCGTTGCTCAGAGTACAATTGTTGCTGCCGAACTGATGAAACGTTACGAGAACCTTAATAGCGAGTATGTGGAGATGGCCAACTCTCACTTTGCTGAAAAAGAGTCTATCACTCAAGGGCAAGCTTTGCTGGATCGTTTAAAGGCTTCTCATCAAAAGCTTAAGAATTCCCATGCCACATGTGCCATAACTGAAGAGGAGTTGAACCTTCGTGTTCAAGCGTTGGAGGAGGAGAATGAGAATCTTAAGAAAACTGCAGCCGAAGCCACTGAGTAACTCATCTGTTCTAGAGTATTTGCTACATATTTGAGTATTTTAAATGTCCTATTCCATTTAAATACAAGGTATTAAGTTCTCAACTAATGACTACTATGAGCATATCTTTGTTGTACCCAAATTATATATAGTTGATTGGGTATATATATATTTTAGGTCCAACATTGGCATCCTCCTTTTCATCACAAAATGTAATCATACACAATCAAATTAAACGTTACATTACGTAAAAGATGTCTCCTTGAAGAAACGATTCTTCAAAATCATAAGGAGTAAGAAATAAAATAATTTATTTATCAATTACGTTTCAAAAGGAGATGTCCTAAAATGGCACATCACGATGCGATTACAACAATCGAGCTTAAATTTAACGATATGCGACAGCTTACGAAACAATATATACGTCCCAAAGTATGAAACGAGTTCCATACTCGTATACGGATAATAAATTAATTATCGATATTGGTGATTGGCGGTGCGGTCAAATTCTATATAAAATCGCATTATAAAATGCACGATAATCACCCTTGCATCAAACTTCATTTTTGCAAAATCGCATTATAATATGCACGATAATCGCATTATAGAGTATTCGCTTTGGTTTTTGTATTATCTCTATATTTAAATGTCCCATTCCATTTAAATACAAGGTATTAAGTTACTCAACTAATGACTACTATGAGCATATCTTTGTTGTACCCAAATCATATATAGTTGATTGATATATATATATATATATATATATATATATATATATATATATATATATATATATATATATATATATATATATATATATATATATATATATATATATATATATATATATATATATATATATATATATATATATATATATATATATATTTTAGGTCCAACATTGGCATCCTCCTTTTCATCACAAAACGTAATCATACACAATCAAATTAAAGGTTACATTACGTAAAAGATGTCTCCTTGAAGAAATGATTCTTCAAAATCATAAGGAGTAAGATATAAAATAATTCATTTATCAATTATGTTTCAAAAGGAGATGTCCTAAAATGGCACATCACGATGCGATTACAACAATCGAGCTTAAATTTATCGATATGTGACAGCTTACGAAACAATATATACGTCCCAAAGTATGAAACGAGTTCCATACTCGTATACGGATAATAAATTAATTATCGATATTGGTGATTGGCGGTGCGGCCAAATTCTATACAAAATCGCATTATAAAATGCACGATAATCACGCAAGGACCATTGCTTCACGTGCAATGCCTTTAATTAACATAGTATATACATACAACCATTTCTACATACATATAGGATCATATTATCACAACCAATCATTTGTTCCTAGGAGGCATGAGCGCGCGGATACTTTGTAAGGCAACAAAACAATTTTTCAAAAGAGCTGTTATAGTCCAGGTTTTTAAAACAACCTATTTCTCTATAACAAGTGCTATGATACCAATCTGTAACACCCCCAATTTCACAAGGCAGCAGAAACTCAACTTTAGGTGTTACTTCATAGCACATCACACACAGTCATAGAAACGACCTCAAAATAGACGTTTTATAAAATAAATCATTCAAAAATTTTATAACTATCATACTTCAATAAAAAGAGGTCCCAACAATTTATACAAACCTTATGAAAGTTAAAGATTTGTCAAATTTATCGAATGAAAATTGTTTATTTTTCCTTTACTTTATCCCACTCGTCTCCACGCTCCAGCTGCTCTAAAACCTATACACCTGAGAATACATGCTAAAATATCAACACAACAGTTGAGTGAATTCATTGGTTTTTAATAAACAATAATGGGTTTTTAAATAAACCATACAGCTTTTGAACACAAGAATCTCATCCATTGTCAATATTGTAACACATACAATATCCAAAGTCCGCGTTATTCTACTAAGCCATGAAACCGAAGCCTTAAGTATAAATAATACCCTAGTCAGGTATCTTGCCTAATACCCCCTTACTTCTCATACAACACATCTGGCTTAGCCTCCAACCCACAAGTGTAATCTGCCCAGGTGGGGGCCATCCACGATGGATCCATCCGTCTGTAACAGCGCCTACCTATCATAGGTAGTTAACGGTTCATGAGTTTTAGGGACTTTCAAATTTTGGCAATACAACACTTAGCAAATAACGGTTCACAATCAATATAATCAACGCTTATGTTCATCTTTCAAAAGAATTCAATCAGGCATCTTACATTCATTTACAACAACTTGTATTCGTTCAAAGCATATAGTCAAGCCTCGTATGTTTATTCATAAACATGTATTTTCTCAAAACCATATATATAAACAACATATATTCTTATACCAAGAGCATGTGAATAAGTCGAGGAAAACTAAAGAAACTGAAATATTGTACTAGAACAAAACGAATCAAGATAATACAAAAACCAAAGCAATATAAGACTCAAATATGTAGCAAATACTCAAATATATAGTAGTCATTATTTGAGCAATAAAACATTTGTTGACATTGCTACAAAATGGCCGAAGTCACTGAGCAGCTCGTATCTGTCCACCACAAAAGGTTTGATATACTAATTACCATCTTTAAGTTATAACTTCATAAACAAGTAAGAGGGAAAGGAATGGTCACGGTGTGGGGCAAGAATGAGCAGCTCTAGGCTCTGAAATTGGTGCAAGAAGTTCATATGGTAAAACACCAGCAACCGCATCTGTTCTGTCAACTTGTATCTCTACTCCTTTCTCAATTTGCTTTTCTATCCGTTGAATGTCAGCTGAAAATGCTTAAAAAGCTTCCACAACCTCAGCATCACCTAACCAAGTGTTGGTTTTTTGTCTTTCACCTATGTAATCCTCCTCGGGTGAGTAAGTAGACAATATGTCCACCACAACCATGTACTTTGTTGGTTTGAAGTAAGCTTGGTAAAGCTGATAAGTACTTATATGGGTCATCATGGAAACTTTGATATACTTGGTCGTAAGGTCATCTGCACCAGCAAAAGTTGGCCACCAGTCTTTGTGGCGGAGATTAGAATGGCCCACATTGATGGACTCTACATAACAGGCTTGGAGCTCCATGTCGTTACATACTTTGGCTGAAGGGTACTAATGGTTCATGTAAGTTTTAACCAAGTTTTGGATGGCTACCCATTTCTTGAGCTTTAGTCCATGTGACTTGCTTGGTCTCGAGTCAAACCGAATTTCAAAAATTTAACATTTGATCTAATATGAACCATTTTTTCAGCAAGAACCGGGTCATCCGGTTCACCGGGCTGGATCGAACCAAGTTTTTATTGTGTAAAAGAGTCACGCCCTGGTAAAAATATTGTGATTATGGATGACCTTCAACTTGTGTTGAAACAAAAACCCGTAGGCACTTGGCCTGAGGATATTAAGCTTCGGTCTCGTGTAGGTTTGCTTGTAGGTTAGGCCTATCCTGCAATTATAGAATGTACGTTAACTCGTCCCAGGTGTGAACCCGAGACCAAGCTCCAGCGTGAGAGTAAGTAACTATCACAAGAGTGGTATCCGGTATGGAATACCGGAGGAATACTATTAAGTAGAATTCAATGTGGTGTACTAGGTGTTGTTGTGTGTAGTAAATGCCTTGGGGTATTTATACCTAAATTAAAAGCATACATGGTTGAGTAGTCATTTTCTTTTATAATGATTGTTTTTGGTGTTGGACCACTCACAGAAGCAATTGAAGTTCAAGATTTTGATGTATCATTTTCTTTAGATGCATATATGAGATAAGGTTAGATAGATAGGAATGAAAGATCAAATTTGTAGGATAAGTATCAAAGTTTAAGATACCACATGTATCTCTTTTGATTGGGAGATGATACGACATCTTAAGAAACAAATAATAATTTTATTAGTTAATTTTTATCTAAAATAACAATCATAGGGAGAATGAGCAGCTTTATTAGTTAACCCAAACCTGATGGGTCCAACCGAATTTCAAAAATTTAACGTCTGATCTAATATGACCCATTTTTAAGCAAGAAGCGGGTCATCCGGTTTATCGGGATGGATCGAACCAAGTTTTTTTTGGGTAAAAGGGTCACACCCTGGTAAAAATATTGTGATTCTGGATGACCTTCAACTTGTGTTGAAACAAAAACCCACAGGCACTTGGCCCGAGGATATTAAGCTTCGGTCTCGTGTATGGTTTGCTTGTAGGTTGGGCCTATCCTGCAATAATAGAACGCACGTTAACTCGTCCCAGGTGTGAACCCGATACCAAGCTCCAGCGTGAGAGTAAGTAACTATCACAAGAGTGGTATCCGGTGTGGAATACCGGAGGAATACTATTAAGTAGAATTCAATGTGGTGTACTATGTGTTGTTGTGTGTAGTAAATGCCTTGGGGTATTTATACCCAAATTAAAAGCATACCTGGTTGAGTAGTCATGTCATCGAGACATGTACCATGAACAGTACCCATTGTTCAGAAACAGTGTAACATAGACGGCGGTTCATGGATGGATCCATTGGATAAAGCCTTACCTGTTGGGTAAAACAAGATCTCCCGAGAAATGGGGGATCTTGTCTGATGTCTCTTTCCTACGTGGCAACTCCTTCGGTGAAAGTGTCATGCCTTCGGCCATGTGCCGGAGACATACGCGAACATGTCCCCCCAAGTATTAGTTCATCATGCTTATTATGGACTGATACTTTAAATAGGTCCGTCTCATTTTGGTCTGGTGCTAGTCGTTGGACTGTTCCGTTTTCTGAGTCGGTTCACGTCTGTTTCATTATTGGACCTTTTTTTTCTTTGGTGGGATCATGGGATGATGCCACATGTTATGCCTTTTGAATTCTACGTTGGATCCTCGTCCTCGTAATTTGCAGATGAATAGTGTTGCATCGTTTCTATCGCCTAGACCCCCTATATATATACGTGTCATTAGTTTAATTTCCTCCTGTTTTCGCCATTGTTGCTTTCTTCATCCCTGCTTCATTCTTAACTTCCATAGGTTAGTTTCTTCTTCCACCTGTTATGTCTTTCAGTTGTATATTTTTCTGTTCTGGATGACGGGGAAAGAGATCATGGGATCGAGAGTAGATCCTCTTGTGAAGCGCGATCCAAAATGTGATATGCACATACGTCTATCCGGTATGACTAGTGATGACTTGAAGGTGGTAATTTGTAAGTATAATATCCCTTCGCTCTTGAGGCCTCGCCTCCCAGATCCGGACATGACCATGGATTGTCTCCCTGACTCTCCTATCGGTATATATCGTCAATATATTAACCATGCTGGCCTTCGGATTCCTTTCTCTACTTTTTTCTTGAATGTGATTTAATACTTCAAGGTACATATTTCCCAATTGGTCCCTACTGGTGTGAATAGGGTTGTGATGTTTGAGCTCCATTGCTTTGGATTGAGGGTTCCCGTATTTGTTACCTTGTTTAGAGTATTTTATAGACTGAGCAAACAGGGTCATTGATTTTCGTTCGAGAGCAGGGGTGAGGGGGAGTATGGTAAGTGTTTAACCGAGACCACCTCTAGCCTTAAGAAGTGGAAAACAGAATTCTTTTTGATATACCGTCGAGCTATACCCTTTGCTATGCCTTGGAGGCATCGTGAGTCTGTAATTACTGATGAGATTCCTCCTTCGTATAATATTTCTCATGCCAAAGCTCTTGGAAAGAAACCCATTTTGTGTCGTCCTCCTCACGAGGTTCTGCTTTTTCTCGCTGGTCTATCTTTCCCTTACAGTCATCGGGAGCTGCGCCAGATACTTTTAGACGTTTATAAAAAAGGTATGTCTCTGTTTCGTTTATTTTTGCTTCACTATCACTTACACGGGCTTGCTTATGCTTGCCTCGCCCCCGTCTTCTTTCTTCTGCGGAAATGAGCTTTGTAGACTTCCTGAGCTTGCCTTCCTTCGATAAAGGTCTTGTTGATATTGGTGAACCTTATGGGGAGAATGAGCAGCCTGTTCCTCGCGTAACTGTTCCCCTACCTGTTGGACAAGACATTCCCAAGTTGACACCTGTTCAGCTGGCGGTAGAGAAGCCCTCGGCGCAGATTGTGGAGGCCAAGCAAAAGCAAGACAAGAAACCGAGGGTAAGGAAGACCCCTTCTGTTGCAGAGGGAAGTACATCTGATCGTCGAGTGAAGAAAAGAAATCGCCAGACCGTTTATACCGACTCTGAGGCGGACTCCCAGAAAACCCACACTACTCAACCCATTAGCGTTGTGAAACCACCATCCCAAACTTCGGCTGGAGGTTCCGGTCACAAATAAAAATCTCCTTCTATTGTGCAAGTGAGCGATCAATCATCGCCTCATGCTGAGCATGACTCACAAGCTGTTGGTAAGTTTCTTCTTTCTTTCCTCTCATCCCTTATTGTTGTGTTATCTTAATTTTGATCCCTTTGTATTTTGTAGGAGAGGATTTTGAGCCCCCCAAGTTTGTTCCGGATTGGAGCTTGAATGAGGATGTTAGGGTTAACTCTAACTATGATGCCAAAGAGTTTTTGTACCATCTTTCTACTCCTGCTGATGACCAACACTTGAAATCCATGTCTAATTATGACGTCCTTCGTCATAGATGTCGGGCCGTTGCTTAGAGTACCATTGCTGCTGCCGAACTGATGAAACGTTATGAGAACCTTAATAGCAAGTATGTGGAGACGGACAACTCTCACTTTGCTGAAAAAGAGTCTTTCACTCAAGGGCAAGCTTTTCTGGATCGTTTAAAGGTTTCTCATCAAAAGCTTAAGGATTCCCGTTCCACATGTGCCAAAACCGAAGAGGAGCTGAACCTTCGTGTTCAAGCGTTGGAGGAAGAGAATGAGAATCTTAAGAAAACTGCAGCCGAAGCCACTGAGCAGATCGCTCTCAAGAGCCGAGAGCTTTTGGAAACTTCTGACAAACTTTCCACTGCCGAGACAAGCAACAAGCATCTCACGGTCCTTCTTAGCCAAGCTGAAGTTGATAAACAAATGCTGATCTGGGATGGGATCCCTTGCTTGGTGAGGAAGCTATTTGGAAGTTATGAGTACCGTAAAGCTCTCGGTGCAGCGTGTAGCGTGACCTACTCTGCTGGTTTTATGCAATTTGTTGGCCTCGGCAGGACTCCGGAACAAGTAAAGAATTCTTTGTCGAGAGTCAAGACCATTAAAAAGGATGCACTTAAGACCTGGGTTGGGACCTGTGATGCTTTGTTCGTTACTTCCTATCCCTTCATTGAAAATGTATCTTCTTCTTTTACTTTGCCGGTAGGGGACTTGATGTAGTTGGAGCCGGAATGTGGACCATCCCAGCCTATTATTAGCGAAGTGCTTTCAGCTGCAACTTCTAACGTTACTCAAAAAGGTGCTGACTCATCTGAACCCTCCTCTCGAGTTCAAGAGGAGAAGAAGACAGATAAGGTTGATGCTTCTGCTATTTGAATGTTCCTTTGCCTCTGGTATGTCGGGACGGGCTTGTAATCAAACAATATTCCTTTGTCGTTGTAATAAATTCTTAACTTTGGTTCTCTGGATACTCTGTTGGAACACCTTGTGAACACTATTATGTATGTTTGCCCCATTTTCTACCTTCTAAGCCTGTAACAAACAATGTTTCCTCATATTTTTCTTTCTTTTAAATATATTGTAAATATTCCTTATTCTGCTCATGTTTTAGTTTTTACTTTGTATTTGATAAGTTTGCATTATTTATCCTTCGGTGTTGAAGCGGTGAATTAAAATTGAATAGAAACACTTAACTTTTTGAGAAGTTTTTTGTATATATCCTTACCAATCATGGGAGGACATCGGCACATGGCCGCTTTTAATTTGTCCTCCGGACTGCCTCTTGGGTGCGTCCAAACACTTAGAATGATTTGTTTAGATATGGGAAGACATCGGCACATGGCCGCTTTTAATTTGTCCTCCGAACTGCCTCTTGGGCGCGTCCAAACACTTAGAATGTTTTTGTTTAGATATGGGAGGACATCGTCACATGGCCGCTTTTAATTTTTCCTCCGGACTGCCTCTTGGGAGCGTCCAAACACTTAGAGCATTTTCCATAATTTATATATGGGAGGACATCGGCACGTGGCCGCTTTTAATTTGTCCTCCGGATTGCCCCTCGGGCGCATCCAAACACTTAGAGTTTTTTTTACAATTTTATAGTCCTGCGGTTAGCTACTCCGAGGGCCACAAACGTAATAACAATTGTGTTGCTTAATTAAAGTGAAAATTTCATTCATTCAATTGTTCGTTCCATTACATTGTTTTTCTACATAAAACATTTTTGGAGATTGATTGCATGCCATGTTCTTGGTATCTCCCTTTCATCCATAGTTTCAAGCTTGTACGCAACATTCTTGTATGCTTCCTTTACTATGTAAGGGCCTTCCCAGTTGGGACCTAACTTGCCAATCTTCTCGACCCTGCTGGCTTCATTTTGACGGTAGACAAAATCACCCACTTTAAAATTGCAATGTTTGACTCTCTTGTTGTAATATTGTTCAACCTTTTTCTTGTAGTTTGCTTCTTCAATGGTTGCGGTCTCTCGCCGCTCCTGCAACAAATCAAGGTTTAGCCGAAGCTCTTCCTCGTTATTGTCTTTATTAAAAAGAAGTGTTCTTGTAGACGAGACTCCCATTTCAGCTGGGATTATTGCTTCACTTCCATACGTAAGGTTGAATGGTGTTTCCCCATTGCTTGTCTTTAACATGTTTCTATGAGCCCACAGCACATGAGGCAGCTCATCAACCTACCCCGTCAAATTTCTCCCCAAACGGGCTTTGAGTCCATGCATTAAAGATTTATTGGCCCTTTCCACCAGCCCATTGGCCTGCGGATGAGCGACGGTGGTGTTCATCTGCTTGATTCCCCATTTTTCACACCATTTCCTCAATGTTCCCTCTACCAACTATTTTCCATTATCTGTCACAATGACCCGGGTAGTCTGAACCTGGACACAATATTTTGCCAAGCAAACTTTTTTACCTCCTTCCCGGTCACCCTTGCTAACGTGCTTCTATCCATTTTGTGAAGTAGTCAATGGCTACGATGACAAATTTCACATTTTCCGGAGATCCATCGATTGGACCAAGGATATCCATTCCCCATTGGTAAAAGGGCCACGACGACATGATGGAGGTAGGCTTGGTTTTAGGCAGCCTTGGCACCGGTCCATGTATCTGACATGAATCACACTTGGAGATTTCCTCCCATGTATCTTGGTACATGGTGGGCCAATAATATCCCTGTCTCATGATTTTTGCCACTACCGACCTTGTGCTAGAGTGCATTCCACATGACCCCTCATGGACTTCCCGAATGATGTAATTGGCTTGCACCGGACCCACACATCTTAGCATTGGAGATAAGTAGGACTTTTTGAATAGCACATCATTTTATATGGTATACTGGCTTATCTTCATTCTCATTGCCCTAGCTTCATTAGGGTCTTATGGTCATACGCCATTCTCCAAACATTTCTGAATGGGTGTCATCCAACTTTCCCCTTCTTCTTGCACTATGTCATTAACTTCCTGAGCGTCTATTGACCGAGATTCTAGGATTTCCACTAGGATTTCCTTGGTGAGGTGATTAAATGCAACTGACACGAGTTTACTAAGGACATCTTCCATTTGTATCTTGGTTCTTGACACATGCATGATATTGAATTTTGTGAAGCATGTGATGATTTCTTTTGCTTTGGTCAGATACTTCATCATCCTATCATCACTGGCAACAAATTCCCCATTCAACTGACAAGCCACGAGCTTAGAATCCACTTTGGCTTCAAGGATCTTTACTCCTATTTTCTTTTTCAAACGCAATCCAGCCAATAGTGCTTCATATTTTGCTTCATTGTTAGAGCAATTGAAATTGAATCTTAAAGCATATGTAAACTCCATCTCTTTTGGTTTTGTTAGCACCAAACCAGCTCCTACCCCCTTTGAACTTGATGCTCCGTCTGTGTATAACGTCCATGTTACTTCTGGCTCTACTTGCTCAGTGATTTCGTATATTTCCATCTTTCCTTCATGGCCTAAAGATTCTTTGTTGAGGAAGTCTGACAACACTTGACCTTTGATCGAGTTTCGTGATACATAAGATATTTCATACATTGCCAACTCTACAGAGTACTTCGCCAATCTTCCGGATGATTAAGGTTTTTCAATAATGGTACTCGATCTTTTACAGTAGGATTTATTAAGTTTTTTTCACATGCTACTAAAACTTGATTGTCTAACTTGTTCAGCGACAAGAACTCAATAGAGAACCTAGTGCTTCTGAAATCTTCTTGCGCCCCCATCGGAACAAGTAGAGCAAGGTGTTTGTCGATGCAACAGCAAAAGACACATGGGTATGTTACAAATTTATGCACTCATAGAATTTTAATTTTTGTTTAAATTGAACCTTTTCACTCGTAAGTTTCCAAAAGGGTCATTCAGATGCTATATTTGTGGTGACCGATGAGTTAATAGCTATTTCGCTTTCTTGTAAAAACCGTTATATGAAATGGGCATTTGGAATATTTCTAATAAACCAGGTTCAACATTTCGGAATATTTCAAGCCCAATTCATCCTGTGACACTCGTGATGCTGAATCTGGGAATGGCGCTAATTGTATTTTCATTGTTGGAAGGATACAATGAAAAACATGGTGTCGATGACACTCGTGATGCTGAGTCTGGAAATGACTCTAAAACATACCCTAAATGGATTGATCATGTGGGATCAAAGAATGGGACAGCTTACGGACTTGGAGATGTTGATGAATATGTTCGCGAACCAAATATCGAAGAGCCATCTGCCAATAACATTCCTAATGTGGAGATCGTCTAACTTCGTGATTTAGTTAAAATGCAACAACTTGAGCATAACATTATGAAGACTGATATAAACAACTTAAAAATTGCAAATGAAGCACAATAAAAGAAACTTGATCTAGTTGTGAAATCCCAACTAACAAGCGAGAAAAGACTTAAAAAATATGTGGCCCATGAAGTAGGAAAGGTGGTTGCTAATGAAGTGGGAAGTGCGGTTGCTAAAGAAATGGGGAAGGCGACTCAGCAACTTCTAGCTGCGATTCGAAATCAACCCGTTTAAAACATGAGTAAAGGTAATGTATTCTTTTATTTCTTGATATTACATTTAAGTTCTTCCCTAGAGTTAAATTCTATTAAGTTAATCAGTATAGAAAACATATTGATTGCTTAGGGAAAGAATAGGTAGAGTAAGTTTGGTACAATAGAAAACAAATAGAAGATACATAAGGTTGAATAAGAGACAAATGCATGTGTTTGACTGCTAACAAAGAGGATAATCAGCACAAGGTTCTCTTAACTGTTGCATAACCTATGTTTGGTTTGAAAATGTCTAACAGGCTCATCAATTACAAGATACTATGTATTAAGTAAACATATTAACATGATCAAAAACCATATAGTAATTCTTTAAAAACAGATAGACTGTGTACATTTGAGTAAAACCTCCCCCTCTCCCAGTAGTGTGAACTAGGAAAATTTCATCTTTTCAAAAAAATACGGTAGTAGGACATACACACATGATAGTTTTGTCGTTGTACGGTTGTAACCTTCAAGTTACTTGTATACAGTAACAGTGCAGAACTCTAGGACAGTTGTAACCTTCAAGTTACTTGTATACAGTAGCAGTGTAGAACTCTAGGACGAAACTAAAAATCGGCACTAGTGGTAAGGACACAGTTTGGACCTGGTACTACACGAAGTGTTTGTTGGTACTTGAGTTTTTTAAAATTTTGCATCTAGTACTCAAAAGTTTCCTTGTGGGTGCATTTGGTTTCAAACAACACAAGTTCAAACATAAATCATTATGGTTGCTCCAATGAGGCAATGAGTACAGTTATTATGATTAAACTATTAATCATTTATAATACTTGTATGATTGAACTAGTGACATCAATTTAAGATTGTGAGCCTCATAGAACAAATCCGGACTAATGTATTAAATGCATCAGCCATATAAGTTTGTCACTGATTACATAGTTGTGGATTAAAGTAAAGAGCATACAACTTAGCCTAGTAGAAACCAAAGCGAAGACTTTGTTAACAAGTAGGACTTCGGGGTGGATATGTTGGTGAAATATTTTCTTGTCCATTGTAATTAGAAATATTTTCTACTAAGGTAAATAACTAGTTGTCTTCTTCGTTACAGTTACACTCGGAGGATCTTTGGCGTTGGATTACAAGACGTTCATGGAGTGTATTCTTATTTGATGTTCATTTTAGTTCTAATAAATTCTAGTTGCAATGTTGCGATGTTTGTAACCTGGATCTGTAATATTCTAATGTTTCTAACCTGGTGGAGCTAGATCTGCAATGCCCACATTTGATCGTTATGTTACCAGATATGATAATGACTTAATGTTGATTCTCTTTTGGTGCTATGACTCTTAGTTTTAATCAGAAGTGTGAAGTTGTAACTTCTAATGATTCGCTTTTACTTATAATAAATTATATATAATGAATTGGGTGAGTTTATTTTTGTCGTTATATATGAGGATATATAAATGGTGACGTCGAAGAACGATCAATATCAATAGTGTGAGCTAGAAACAACGATTGAAATAGCGATATAGGATAAGTAAGTCGCTAATATGGAGGCGTAAAAAGCAGCTCGTAATAGCAAGAAGTCGCTCATTTGGCGTCGTAAATAGCGACTCGTAATAACAATGTCGCTATATTTAGCGACATAGGTAGCGATGTAAGTGGCGACGTGGCATATAAATAGCGACTTAAGTAGCAACATATGAAAATTTGTCACTATTTAAATGGCGACTTATAGATAAATATGGCAAATGAAGTCGCCAATCTTTGCGACGTATATTTACATGTCGCAAATTCTGCGACTCATTTATAGAGACATAGTTTTTTATGACGCTAAGCTCCTCGGTAGCAATAAATGCATCGCTAAACATGTCGCTAAAAAAGTCGCTAAGATGCTCTTTTCTTGTAGTGGAAATACCGGAATCAAACATGGGTAGTCCAAACATAAGCTCAAAACATGAAAAGTAAATACTGAAAGAAAGGACTAAACAATTTCCAAATAGGCAAATAAATGTATGAAGTGAATAAGTAAACAAGTCTGGATAGCTTCCATCCAAATGCACGTACTCTTAGAATCCTAAGAGCGTCCTGGTGTACCTGCCGTTAGAACATGAAAGGAAACTACGGCCGAGCATAACGCTCAGTGAACGGATATAAGAACATGATAAGTAATACTGGAATGAAACAGATGACAAACCCTTAAATCCTAATAAAAGTGTTTTCCAAACTCTTAATACTTCCTGAAATTCATCCTCTTCCACTACAAATCTTTTACTCTCAGTCGTAGAATAGCAATGAACTTTTCAAAATGTACCGATTTTATACGTGTACTTTAAAAAGTTGTACAATAGCGACGAACCTTCATAAGTGTTCTAGTATGCACATTTTGTTATTTTGTTGTTTCCTATATTTTGCATTTTATTAGTTTTTATTTGTCAAAATTTATCAACTATGTTTCATTTTTTTCCAGGTAATTTTACATACTTTATTAACATGAAAACATCGTAAATTTTCTATTTTACTAGTTTTAAATATCTAAACTTTACAGTTTATATCTTGCTTTATTAACATGTTTAATTTGAGGTAATTTTACCTACTTTATTAACATGAAAACATTGTGAATTTTATATTTATCCTGCTATTTTTTTGGGTAAAGAAAACAAACCGTCAAAAGTTTACATGTAATTATGAATGAAGTAGTAAAGTCACAATAAAGTTTTTACCCTACTCACACCAACTTTTAATATCCTGCTATTTTTGTTAAATGTTATCAGTAGTTTATGAGATGCGAATAATCAAAAGACTAAGAGTAATCCGATCAAACCAAGTGACCAAACATGAATGACACATCAATGTCAACTCACCTTTCTGTCTCCCATATCAAACGATGAGCAAACCCCCGTAATCTAACGAACAATGGACTGAACACTCTTTAAAATGAAATTAAAATTTACATTTACTAAAATAAAATATTATAGTGTAGTGATTAAAAGGAAGGAACAATGGCCTTTGTACATTCAAACTACCTATCTAAAGCAATGTTTTAAAGTTCGGTTTTTAAATCAATTATGTCGAGTCATCGGGTCCAGATAGATGAACCCGAGTTGACCTAGGTCTGCCCGGTTTTCTAAAAAAATAATTTTTTTTTATATTTTTAATAATTATCAATAGTTATATATAAAAACCATGAAAACTTCCGTATATTGAAAATATATATTGTTTACCAACCAATATAATATGCAAAAATAAAATTCCATCGCAAATACGTAAAATTTACCTATAAAAAAAAGCCAAAAAAATCGAAACCCGGCCGGGTCTCAAGAACCGGGTTGACACGAGTCACCCCAAACCGGCGGGTCTAACCGGGTTTCGAAAATATGAAAGCCGGTCCAATTCGACCATAACCAGGTTAACCGGTTATTCCCGGGTCTAAAAACATTGATTTTGCCGTACTATGTAATATGTACTCCTATTTGATGTGATGATGCAAAGATGCAGACTTGTATTGTTAGGGTTTCAACTAGTTTTTTTTTTTTTTTTTTTTTTCTTTTCATAGAATAATCTATTTATTTTGGAGGGTTTTATTTTAATTTATAGCATAAAAGAAGAAAATATATTATATTTATTTTAAATTATTGCATAAAAGAAGAAAATATATTATGTAATCTTGATTTTGAAATCTTTCCCAAAAATATATAAGCGGGATATCAAATTCTTCTAGAAACAAAAACATGGGTGCCAGAACACGGAAGAAGATGATCTATATAAACATTGTCTTTAAATAAAACCAAACTATCTAAAAGGAAACAAATCTAATCAGACATTGTATTTAAATAAAACCAAACGATCTATATAAACATTGTCTATAAAACCCTAATATTCATTCATCCAACTTTCATACTTGCTCGATCGAACTAATAATCATGCCAAAGTCAGGAAGTACGGTTAAACAACTAGGCCCTCAGTCTCGCCCTCGTCAACTGATAAACACCACGAATGATTCACCTGCAGATACTAGCCTTGGTAGTACACTTGATGAAAATCAGGTACTTTATAAGTTCATTGGTTTACAATCGTATTTTATTAGTATTCAAGATATATTGTTTGTGTGCATATCGTTCCAGTTTTTTAGTATCATTTATTTTCTACGAACATCCTTGCTTATTATAGAATACATATGTTTTGTGAATTAAAATTTAAGGTTTGTTCTTGAATTATGTTCGTTACCAGACGTTGATTATAGTATTTGTTTTTTTTTTGCATGTTTTATAGAATACTACATATGATCATGTGTTTGGTTTAATTAATTAAATTGTGAAAGATATCTAATTAATTTTGGATTGGGGTTTCAAACATAGCCATGCAAGTAATTCTTACAGTATGCTTGATATTTATTAAACTACACCTGGAGAATAATAATCTTAGATTAGTAGTCGAAATCAAGGTTTATAACAAACTGAAAAAACACTTGAGGCCGGTAGGTAATGGGGCAGAAAAAGATTTCTTACAGTATATGCTTGATATTTTGGCACGGCTTTTTAACCCGTAAAGACCTCATATTTGACTTATATATTTTTTTCTCACTTTTTTAATAATGTTATCTTCACTTTTAATCTTTTGTTATACAGAACTTGGAAAACTTGTCCTTGGTTGCTAAGAAACTGTTAAGTTTTCTTGAGCCTACACAAAATGATATTGCTAAACGTTTGGAACAGATAAACATGGTCAAGAAGCTTATCAAAGGTACATATTCTTATTTTACAATTATTTTACATTTTTATGAATCAAAGATATTTTTATGTGATAATATTGACATTCCAGAGTTTAATCTTCTAAACAGGTTACACATTTGATACGTATGGGTCATATGCATCTGAGCTTTACACAAGATTTGGTGATATAGACCTCTCTGTAACGCCTGTTATACAAACTAACACCGAGGCTATTTTACCCGCCCTTACACAACGTATACGTCGATCATTTGGTTAGTTCCGTTTATCAGTGTTTTAATATACACTATTCTCTCCGTGTCAAAAATAAAACATTATTTTTAGTAGTGGACAATTAAATCAAATTTATGTTTCGATTCTTTTTTGTTAAAAATGGGGGGCGGGGGGACTTGCTTTGTATGTACATATATATTCCATCTATAAATCATGTATATAGATAGTATATAATATAGGTATGTGTGTAAACAAAGATCATTCATTTAATTTACTCATCTCTAATATTTTAGATATAACCCATTTGAAATTTAAATGCACAGCCCTTGATTCCCTTCAACTTAATGACAAAGAGGGAAAACCCTATGTGCTCAAGTTCAAGCTCAAAAAGTTCGATGCACCTTTTGATGTCACTGTACATGAGCCGTCCGGGAAGATAACAGCTTCCGTAATGTCACTCATCAAGAACTTTGATGTACGTTACAAACAACTGGTATTAGTGGTAAGTAACACATTTATATCTTTATTTGCGCAATGTATGGTTGAGTTGAGCGTACAAATCAATTGCTAACATAAATTCCTTGATTTTTTAACATTACTATCAGGTGAAAGGGTGGGTGAGGTGCCATAGCATTGACGAGCCATTTAAAGGAGGTTTTAAATCGTATGGGTTATATGTAATGGTGTTATTTCACTTTCAGGTCACACACTTACTACACTAACATCTCTTTTGTTTGGGCTGGATTTGTTTACTCACAAGACTTTTTGAAACGATTCTAATAAATAATTTATTTATCTTCTGCAGAACATCGTACCACCTATACTTCCGCCACTCAATCAAGTTATTACGAGTGAAGTGCAGCAAAAAATAAATGGTAGTTGTAATTTCTCTGTAAAGATACTTAAAAACTTTTGTTTAAAAGTATAATCAATACTAAGATGATTTACAGATCATGATGCAAGCTGGGAAACGGACTTCAAACACAATTTAAATACCTTTAAGAACAAATCCGAGAAGAACCACTGGGACGTTTATGCACTGTTTCATCTCTTTATAGAACGGGTAAAACAAATATGTTTCTATCTATATCTTTTCTTGTCGCTTTATAATTAAATAAAAGAGTAAACTGCAAATTATTTAACTGTTAATTGATCTTTTACCCATACGTTTGCTAATAGTAATGGTAAGGGATAGTTAGTAGTGAACCATTTGCAGTTTACTCTAAATAAAATAACACTTAGACTTAAAAGGTTATAATTGGTAAAATTAATGATGAATGAAATGTAAGGTTCTTGCTATCATGTATCAGTTCCAACATTTAAGCAGAGAAGGTTACTACATGAGCGCCAAGAGTGGACGTTGGGTTCCAAGGATGCTTGGAGAAATAATGAAAGACAAACTCTGGGTAAGTAGATTGTATGTTAATTATTACTGTCTTTGTCTTCTTTAAATATTATTAGTTAGTTATCACTTATAATCCAACAACTAGTTTAAATTGGATAAAACTGGATGATGGTAGAGTCTGATTAATTATTTATGTTTAAGTTTCAACCTTCGAGTTTTAGTTTCCAGTTTTTGCCTCACTTCTTAATAAATACAAGTGATATATCGCGATTAATTAATTATTCACGTGTATTATAATGTTTTAGATTGAAGAGCCATTTGGCGGCAAATCAGAAAACCTTGCCAAGTCTATCAAAGACGTCAAACATATTGAAGGTCTTTTTAAAGCCACGCATGACAAAATCACGGCAGGAAACATTTATGATATCCTTATGAACCTTGCTCCTAAAGACCTCGAACCAAAGATAAGAGAAGCAATAAGGCGGTCTAATGTGGAAGGTTGGCACTAACAACTCTTCTTCATTTTGTGACGAGCTTTTCAAAATATGACCTGAAGTATAAATTTACGTGTAATGATGTTTTCTATTTTCTCGGTATGTAGGTGGCCAAAAGACTGTTGCTTCAAGGGATATGAAGTCCGTATCTTCATCAAAAGGTACAATGCCCATGTCTTCTCCAAAGGTCCCAATTCCGACCATAACTAAAGGAACTGATAGGGATGATGCAAATGGGAAGTCTAGATGCACCTTACTTGGAGATTGCAAAAGTCTCGTTTGCTATTCAGCGGATGACGACGAGGATGACGATGAGAAAGTCATGGATGCTGGTACGCATCAACTACCGGTTAAGGTATCCACCAAACTTCCATTCTGGCATTACAACTGTACCTCTCGTGAATGAAGCAGAGAAAGTAGCTCAAGATGATGTATGAACATATTTGGAATCAGATTAAGATTTCTTACTAAAGTTTTTTGGCCATTGCATGCGATTCTTGATTTTCTTTTTGTATGAAATTATGCTTCTTTTGATCATATTATATTACTGAAATTTATATCATTGCATGAATGGCTTTCAAAATCGCTGAAATTTTTACATGAGGTGTCATACAATGGTGTTTGCTTACTGTGTTTATGAGATTACTCTCCTTTGTTAATTAGCTGCACTATAAGCCTCTTACTAGCAATCCAAGAGATTATGTTTTGAGACCCTAAAAATGCAGTTTTAAGTTGTTGCTGCAAAAAAAGGTTAGCGGAAATAAGAATTTTGAACATTCTGTCACATACACCTCCTTGATTTGAATTACATGATAGCTGAAAGAATTTCAGCCTCTACATATCGAGAACATGCATTCCAATCTCGATGAGAAGTTTGCTGGGGGGACGAAGTCATTCAGTTCGAATACAGATATAGAAACTACTTTTTATAATATACAACTTTACAGAAACCACGCCGCGTTAGCTTTTCCTGCCATGCTTTTCATTATTAATTCAGCTTTTATACCAACCTAACTTCCCACAGGCAATGAAATCAAAAAATCTTTAGGAGCACTTGTGTTTCGGGATGCTAGGCATTTGTGTAGCGGCACGTTGTGGATTTGCCTAGCTGCACTTGTGGGATTTGTCCTAGACACTCTAACGTGAATAACATTTTGTCCTAGACACTCTAAAGTCAAAATCTTGATTGATATACAGAGTTAAAATTACACTTACTATCCATGTGGTTAGTGTTGACTTACATGTATGTCATTTGACTTTTTTTTTATGCGTGTAGCACCTATCTCAGAAACCGTTAATATTCACAGTCCTTTTATCAAATGGGTGTGGATGTTAAGGGTTTCCGAGTTAGGACTATAAGCATTAAAAAAGTCAAAGGACAGAACATGTAAGTCAAGGATAACTAAAGAGACGATCGGTGTAACCACATCCTAAGTCAAGCCATGAACAATGTTGTATGCACTCTACTTAACCATTAACACTAGTATCCCTCGTTCGGGTTAACAAAAAGTGAGCCGGTAATGGTTGCTCATCACAAATCATATGGTAAACATGTTTGCTCTAGGCTCGGAACTTGGTGCAAGAAGTTCATATGGTAAAACACGAGCAACCGCACCTGTTCGGTCAACTTGTATCTCTACTCCGTTTCTCAATTATGAGGCTTTAGGTTTGTTTATATACACCTTGGAAAACTTCTCTTCCAAGGTTAAACAAGATAAAGCCACAAAATCTTTTCTCCTTATCTTTGTCTCCTCTATTTAGGCCGGATATATACATGCTCCAAAAGAGGTTTCCGGAACTTTTCCGACTCCTTCTTTTAGCTTCTTTAACCTTCTATAACGGTCGTTTAATACTTAACTTTTAATTACTTAACGATCGTTAGCTACGGTTTGATTTAATAAATATAATAAATATATTTAATAAATAAATAAATTAACTCTTCACGTAATGTGTGCAATCCCGTGATCTCGAGTTCGATCCTATCTTACGACTATTAATTTTAAGTCCATAAACTTTCAGCTCCCACTTGGACAAAATTCTAATATCGTGATCACATTGACTAGCGTCTAGTTACACTAGCAATGTCACTAGTACAACTCGAGTAAGGTTTCTTGGACAAAACCTTTTAATGATTAAATCATTATTATTATTATCCTTTCATTTCAAATACAACGTTAATAAGGATATGGATCCTAGTCATTCCTTTCATTAACCATTCTGTTTCTCGTTTACGGATATAGCAAGATCACCAAAACAAATTTGGGTGCGGCCGCACAAATATCTTACTACTCCCCCGAGGGGCCCAGCTGTATTATACTTCAAAATAAATTTTGAAGGAAACGAATCCCATTTTGACTACAAGCAAAACTTATGAACTTTGCAACACTTCCGGAAATAATCCTTATAGCTACCAGTTACGTTTAGCGTTAGATTATTCTACAGAAATGCACTAGATCCACGACAGTTTCCTGGTATCTCAGGTCTAAGGATAACTATTTATGATTTAGTTGATGACAAAGATCCATAAAGTAAAATCATATAGTTGGGATAAGTCCAATATTTGATCCATCAAATATCATCCAAAATTGACCAATATACTTTCAAGTATACTCTGTCACTATTTTGAATTGTCTCAGTTTAATAATATTCCCATATTATTTATCGACAACGGACATTTAGAAACATCATAATGCTCATGGATTAAAACATGTAAAATAGGATACAAAATCAAATAACAGAAAAATAAACGAAATCCAATCTTTATTTCATCAATTCAATAATGTCTTACATCCTTTATCCAAATACTAAAATAGATCAATGCATAAAACTGGTACATGCATCATGCCTCTAGTAATGACATTCATACTTGTTTGGCAAAGCATAAAATAACCAATCTTGACCTATTGAAATTTTGAGAATACTTTCTTCAAGAATTCAAATCATTGAAACTCTTGTACATGTGCATCCAAACAATTTGATATTGCCACATAGTATCAAAATTGTGAAACATCCTTGATCACCAATTTCCTAAACTTCCAAAACACATTTGAAGTTCAAAGTATTCTAATTCTTTAATGTATAATGCAACTTTAATCAACATGTCATCTCCAAAGATCCCATGACTAATATTGAGTGTTACCTCAATTATATCTTTTCAAGTTTTACAACTTGTCATAAAAGATACAAAATACGTTACCATTAATATCTATTATGTAATGTTTGATTCCAACCAAAACCTTCAAGTTTGTTGGCTATGATAATTTGCACAACGATTGACAAATTATCCATCTATAGAATATGGAAGCCGATCCAAGATTTAGGATGTTATTGTATTTCCAAACATATTCCTTCAGAATATTCATTACACAAGTTATTCAATAACTTCTTAAATAGATTAATATATTCAAATCATCATGTATTTTAAGCATGATATAAATACAACACGACACACATGAAAAATTCTCAAACCAGATTTAGATTTCTTCATGTCCTAAATATCCACGTAAACATACTACATGGCATATTACGTTGTATTTCCACCGCATAAATAAATAAATTTATTTGTCCCAAGGTTATGTATATCTTATTTTCTAAATCTCCAAAGTAAAGTTTCATCTCAAATCTAAACCAAATCAACATTTAATTTGAATGAAATCTCACTTTCTTACATGTCTATTTGACATATATAATTTAAGAAAATAACCATAATACTCCCACTAGCTTTTAGGAATACTCAGAAACCATCTTATTCAAATTTAAATCCAATCTTGGATTTCAAATTAAACATAAGAATAATCTCCTAGATGCATGCTTTTATCCATTCACGGATAATTGCATTTTGTACTTTTCCAAAGATTTATATTTTGAATTAATAAACTCATTTCGATTACTTAAGTCCTTTCTCAAGTGGTCATTCAAGAAATAGTTCATTCATATCCAAATTTGTCAATTAAAATATGACCATCAAAATCTTTATATATTTAATGTATTTAGGAAAGAATACTCAATCACAATTAATTACTTAAATGTGACTAATAATCTATTCACAATACATACATTAAATATGTGTACAATTTTGTCCATATAGTTTCGACACAAAGATTAAACCACTACAATTGGCATTTTTCTTCCTTTGACGAAACTTATCTTCAATTTCTAGTCAAACTATTTAAGATAAACCAAAACCGAAATTTGATTATCTTGTTGGACAACATCTATAACAATCATAGTATGAGTAGTTTACCCAAAACAATATTTGGTAATAAATCATAACAATTATTTGTAACTCATAATTCTCAGCATATAAATCGCATATCCGAGATATCCTTACGGACCTATGACATAAATTCCTTTATCTTAAGGTTTAGCATTTACACGCCTACCTCATGATGATTACTAGTGTACTTTAGAAGATCATGTATCTTGTAATTTTATCTTTCAAGATCAAAACTCCCACTTGCTATTAGTAACTTAAAATTACTCTTTAAATACATAGCAAATAGATCAACACTCCAACGTTATCTATATGGGACATTACAAAACACAATGGCCGTTCCATACTCTTTATTTTCTAAACAATCCACTTCATAAGTAGTTTAGCAAAATCCGAACTCCATTTAAGATATAATGTGATTCATCACATTCCATATATAATGGTATCTTATTAATCTTCTTAGCTCAAGTCATACTCAACTTTCTAACCTTGATTTCTTTTGGAATAAAGGAAGATATAGTTATCTTTGAATCAAACATCACCATCATATTGAGAATTTTGATTCTCCTAATGAACATACCATAACAATGATGTATTTCATTTAGGGAAATATTGTAAGTCAATCTTAACAATATTTAAGATAAATATATATCTTTAGGCTTACCTATATACCAACTAAATCATCTTAATGGTATTATAGATTTTCTAACCATTTTGCATGCTTTATAACTCAAGTACTTTTAATACAAAGTCACTTCATAAAAGTTATAAGTCCATTACACGTTACATGTATATGTCTTTAGTGAAATAGAGACAATACATTAACGTCTTACTTTATATTATACGTCTTCCAAGACTTTATGTTTGTGACTTTATACAATAAATCATAAACATGTATAACTAAAGTAAATCATGAACACCACTAGGTTTCATTCATCTTTTCAAGTTAATTTACTCCTGTACTATTATATGAACATCACTAGGTTTCATTAGTAGTATAAGATTACTCTATGTATCTTATGTCATTCAAGGAATTTGTCCTATTTTAAGAAACTTCAAAACATTCCACGCCCGATCTTACAACATGAGGATATTTTACACTTGTGTGTACAATTTAGTCCAAGCTCTTACATGACTAAATCAAAACAACAAGTGTTTCTTAATGTGAATGATATATATACTTTTAAGTAGTCTTTTAATCATATTGACACATGATCTAAACATTAATTAGATTGTTAGTCTCTTATCTTAAAGACAAGAGAATCATATCTTTATGAGTTGTTTCTTGCACACAATGTTCATTTGTCCCACTTGTGCATGGAACAACCTCATATATAAGATAAACATCACGTCTAACGTTCGTCTATACAAATATGATTGTGCTACATATATTAGCTTTTACAAGTAGACGTAGAACCACTTAATCAACAAGAATCAGTACATAACTATCTTTGAAGATATTAGTGTCAACAATTCGAAAGTAATTATCTTAGGACATACTAAAGACAACATGGGTTATTACCAAGACAACAAGGCTAACTCCCACTGAATTAGAGAATTTTTTAATAGACTCAAAATCAGTAATACAACACAATTCTCCCACTGAACTTGACAACATTGAAAATGTTTCATAATCGGTGAAAATAATTAGTGTTGTGTTTACTTTCTTACACTTTTGAAAAACACATTCGCAACAATTACTTATAGCGTTTAAGAGTGTATTCTACTTCGTAAATGATGACTTACCCATCAAATGCTTTTTAACTTGAAAGACTTGACATGCAATTTCTTCCTTAATAGGTCTACCAACCCCAAAATGGTATGTAGTGCCTATAAATGGTCAAAGCACAACTACTAGACAAATATGCTAGTTTGCCTTATAACCAATTAGCGGTAACTTTTAATAACTCAAAATATGCACTTTTCTTAACTATTAAAATTTTCTATGAGTTATGGATTTGAATTTGACATTTCTAAAATCCTTATTACTCCTTCTTTACTCATGAAAAAGAGTTTTAGGTTTATCATTCATTTGTAAATTGACTCTATCCTCAACCATACGGTTTGTAGATCAATAAATGAATAAACCATGTTTACGGTGTAACGTTGCATTAATACATTTGCAAAAGAATTTACAAAATTCAATTTTAGTATTTTCGATAATACCATTCAAGAAAATAAATTTACCCCGGTAATAATAACCATAGTATTTTCCTTGAAAAACTAGAATCCATATTGACATAGATTTATCACATCAGTTGATCTGCTAGTGACAAATGTATTCAACACAGTAACTTGTCGAACAATAATTGCCAAATCAAATTGTAATTTCTAGATATGTCAGGGATTTACATTGCCAAAATCATTTGCATTGTAAACATGTTTCATCCCTTCTTTATGCCTTAAGTTTCCAGATCTCACTGAGTAACTCAATTAAGTCGACTAATCTAAAGAACGTAAAACCTTCATGTGCAATCTTATTCAGTCATGAAGTTTTCTTTCCATTACAACATCGTCCAGAATCTCATATGACGAAAATTGTAACTTCAAGTGTTCGTCAATTAGATGGCATATGACTTAAATTTAGGGTATAGATTTTGGTGTCAAATCATGTATGGAGAAGCATGCATACATCTCCATAATATAAGTTTAATAAAAACGTTTTAGTAAACTTTTGTTGAGACTAAAAGTTCATCATATACTTGCAAGTTGAGGTATTGGTTAAACCAATTAAAGATTTTACACACAACTAAATTCACACCGTACTTTTTCAGAACTTAGTTATAGCACAAAGCAATAACCTTATTCATTGTGTTTTGGATGTGAATTAATGTAGTTAAATCAACCTTAAAGAATTATACCAATAACAACCGTAGGTAATTCCAATTTTGACGCACAGGCGAGCCGGGAATTTGGTCAGCGCTGAAGCATAACACCTCCTTCCTTAACCGGGTACATGACCAGCGGTGCGTTATACCCACTTTATAGTTTGTCAAAATTGAGTAGGCCGTTAAGTTGCTATTGCAATTCTAATCAACGCAAATCATATATAATTTAGATCTCAAAACAATTCATTTATTTTGATATGATTTAGTCCATATTAATTTTTCTTGCAAAAAATTACCCTTGTTTACAACATACAATCAATATAAAACGTATGAAAACAAGTAGGTACAAAAAAAAACTAAAACATAAACACATAATAACAATTTATATGTGCAATAAATAAATCAAATAGCCACATGCATACGATTTATTCAATAAATAATATCAAATCTAGGTTTTTATATACATATAAAAGTCTTCCCTAATTTTAGATTTATTGAATCAAATAAAGCATGTAGCAAAAACGTAACAATTACCACATAAAACATATGATCCATGAAAAACATGCATGTTCATCACGGATCTCCCTCATATCTTAACAATTAAATCTCTATGGATCGAAACATGAATTTACACAACATAACAATTAATCATGCAATTCATCAAAATTCCACCCAAATCACTTAACAATTAATGAAATCACTACGGATCGTAACCACGCATGACATAACAATTAATTCATGAATACATCTAAAGTTAATTACCATGTAATTTTAGGGTTTACAAAAAAAACTTTTTTTTTTTTATAAAAAATTCGGCATAGCCGATTTTAAAAATAATAAAAAAAACAAAACCCTAATTTTTATAAAACCTAAAAAACAACATGTAATTTTTAACACAAATCAATATTAGTTAAAAAAACTTTAGATCTTGATAATTATAATCATGTTAAAACGGCTCTCGATGCCACTGTAGGTTTATAGAGTTCATAACAATTATTTAAAACCCTAATATGGATCTAAGAGCGCATAGCGGAAGCGATTAACAAGATCATTAATTTAACACAATTATATTAATCAAGATTAGGGATACATAACTTTATCCTAGCAAGATCCACAAGACGACGGAGCAAACGGCAACTAGGGTTTATCACGAACACCACCAAGAATATAGTCTAAAGTAAGACTATATCACGTTCTTGTACACACGTGATAGGCGAGTTAACCGTGAGTCTAGCACGAACAAACCGAGCTTCCAAGCCTATGGAAAATCTACCCAACAACCCTAGAGAGGGGCTAGGACTAGATCTAGAATAGCTTATTGAAAATCAAAGAAGAACCCTAATAGGGTGTTTGTTTGGCCGGCGGTTAGAGCAAGAGAAAGAGAGATATGAGGTGAAAAATTATGAGGCTTTAGGTTTGTTTATATACACCTTGGAAAACTTCTCTTCCAAGGTTAAACAAGATAAAGCCACAAAATCTTTTCTCCTTATCTTTGTCTCCTCTATTTAGGCCGGATATATACATGCTCCAAAAGAGGTTTCCGGAACTTTTCCGACTCCTTCTTTTAGCTTCTTTAACCTTCTATAACGGTCGTTTAATACTTAACTTTTAATTACTTAACGATCGTTAGCTACGGTTTGATTTAATAAATATAATAAATATATTTAATAAATAAATAAATTAACTCTTCACGTAATGTGTGCAATCCCGTGATCTCGAGTTCGATCCTATCTTACGACTATTAATTTTAAGTCCATAAACTTTCAATTGTTGCTCATCACAAATCATATGGCAAACATGTTTTCTCTAGGCTCTGAACTTGGTGCAAGAAGTTCATATGGTAAAACACGAGCAACCGCATCTGTTCTGTCAACTTGTATCTCTACTTCTTTTCTCAATTTGCTTTTCTATCTGTTGAATCTCAGCTGAAAATGCTTAAAAAGCTTCCACAACCTCAGCATCACCTGACCAAGTGTCGGTTTTTTGTCTTTCACCTATGTAGTCCTCCTCGGGTGAGTAAGTAGACAATATGTCCACCACAGCCATGTACTTTGTTGATTTGAAGTAAGCTTGGTAAAGCTGATAAGTACTTATATGGGTCATCATGGAAACTTTGATATACTTGGTCGTAAGGTCATCTGCACCAGCAAAAGTTGGCCACCAGTCTTTGTGGCGGAGATCAGAATGGCCCACATTGATGGGCTCTACATAACAGGCTTGGAGCTCCCTGTCGTTGCATACTTTGGCTGAATATGGGTACTAATGGTTCACGTAAGTTTTAACCAAGTTTTGGATGGCTACCCATATCTTGAGCTTTAGTCCATGTGACTTGCTTGGGTCTGGAGCAAAGGATGAAACTTAATCAGATACGAGATATGAAATATTATATAAACCTTAAGAAATTTTGTAGAACTGGTATAAAATAATGTCCAAAACTGGTGATTCCCGTAGATATATCAGTTCCAAAACACAAATAAGAGTCGATGTTAGGGGCCTTTATGCATACACCAACATATAATAATGTGCATAACCAAATTTTCGTTTTCTAAAACCTTTATCCACTGCTTTGCTTGCATCCAGAAATATATTGTATATATAAAGGTTTTTACCATATCTTATATCATTTAATTAAAGTTTTACTCTTTGGTGTGTCGGGATATGAACATTAGATTGACAACTCACACTCACTAAATCTTTGTTCTTTCAGGAAAGGGTGATTCTCCTAAGCTTTTAACATATATGGATGCATATGAAGCAATCGGCAGGCCATGAGCATCTATTGAGCATTAATCAATATGTAGTAGATTAACAAATGAAACAGTTCTACTTTTGTACGATTTTATTGTTGGTAAATTAGATGTATGACTGCTCTGAGTATTTCTTAATGAACTAAACGTTTGTTGAAAAACCATGCTGTCGTGTATCAACTGTGTTCATTGTTTCCATTTATATTGAGACACATATATCAACCTTATCCTGTCAATATCACTCTTTTGGGTTGAGCCTATTTGGCTCATTGGCTGAATAAATTGACTTGTTTTAGGGACTGTACATGCAAAGTTGAAGGTGTCTGAGGTTTGAATCTCAGATCAGTCAGTTTTAGCGAAAATGCAATAAATTTGACTTTGGTTTCAACTTTGGTATTTGAGCCTCGGGTCAAAACAGGCCTTAACCAACGAAAACTGACCCGGTGAAGATAAGCTATAGAACACCAAACCGAAAATACTCGGTCGGTTCGTCTCATAACTGACCGAGTTGGGCATTCATTTTGTTCTAGTACAATATTTCAGTTTCTTCAGTTTTCCTTGACTTATTCACATGCTCAGCTTAGTGGGAAAAAGTAGATTGCTTCTATGCATAGCTTAGTGGAAAATCTAGCTTATAATAAAGATTACGCCATAAAACAGCATATATATATAGGACAAATTAATTACTTGAAAAACTGTATTTTTTTTTTGTGATGTATATCCTTAGAAATCACAGCTGCGCGAGTTGAAACTTAAAGAAGAACCATTTTGTAGTTTGAACGCCCGCGTTGAAGATCTTTACTTTCATAATTCACCATGGTGGCCACCACATAACTCGTGGTTTCTTCGGGCTAGAGTAGATTCGAGATTAATTATTTTATACTTGTCTTCCAAAGAAAGCCAAACACTTGTATGAGGAAACTCTCTGTTATTGTTTTGTTCTTTATATAGAATTTGAACTTGAGTCAACAAATTATCTTCATTTTTTCCACTAAGAAGTTTCATTGAATCATAAAGGGTGTTAAATTTTAATATTTCGCGATTCATCGGTGTCAACTTACCCGTCAACGTATTTTTGTTACGCTCCATTAGATTTTTTTTCCAAAGCCTGCTCGTTATATATACCAAGTATTTTATACCGAAACCTATTGTGGTCTTTGTCATTGCCAACTTTGGGTTTTCTTATATTTCGATGAAACATTCGGCCAAAAGTTCTTCCCGTTCTTAGGTCCAAAACATATGATCCACCTTTGTTTTCGTAAGTTGGTCCCGCTATGATTTGTCATTTGTTTTTTTTACCGTTTTATAAAGTACCCACATTTCGGGTCTTCGGTTTCTTGAGTCGGTTCTTGAGAAGAATGTTGCGGATATGGTTGGGATTGTATTCGGATTAGACGAAGAACCCGATAATTGAGTATTTGGTATTTGTGTAGTAACTCAAACTTTAAAATCATTATATAGACCGAGTTGTAATACTATTTCTAATATTCGAACACAAATTTGTTAACCGACTTTTATTTGTCATGTTGCTTCGACGAATAATATTGAAATCTTGACTAACCGGCAAGGTTAAGGTTTTAACGTATCAAATACGTGTCATTTATCATTTATCGGCAAAGTCTATGTCCACCATCGACCGTAAACATTTTTGTTATGACATAGAAATATTTTCTATTGTCGTTGTTTTAATTTCTCATTTTACGAGTATTCTTCGTAATTGACGCTAAACCTTTAGGCGTCATTCGTTTATATAAAGCGCCAACATATTTTAAATAATAAGCCTCATTTATTTATCGAAATACAAATGTTCTCCGAATGTCGATGTTTTTATTTTATATTGAACGTTTATTTTTCGTGTCTAACACGTATCTTTTAAATCGCGTAACTTTTAAAATATCGGACCTCGATAATACTCGCCATATCATACTCTTAGATAAAAATTAACTAATAAAATTATTATTTGTTTCTTAAGATGGCGTATCATCTCCCAATCAAAAGAGATACATGTGGTATCTTAAACTTTGATACTTATCTTACAAATTTGATCTTTCATTCCTATCTATCTAACCCTATCTCATATATGCATCTAAAGAAAAGGATACATCAAACTCTTGATCTTCAATTACTTCCGTGAGTGGTCCAACACCAAAAACAATCATTATAAAAGAAAATTATAGTTTATCTAGTCCAAGATTAAAGGTTTGATATACTAATTACCATCTTTAAGTTATGACTTCATAAACAAGTATCAACCTCATAATCTTCATAATTTTGAGGGCTGAATTGTTAGAAGTGTTGGAAGGGTGTATTTTTGTAGTAGTTTTTATATGATCACTATATTTTCTTGTAAGAGTCTTATGGTTGAATTGATGTTACTGTTGTCATTGTTTTCTTGTAAGAGACGATCTCTCCATCTTTATAACACTTATTTTATTTGATATGATCACTATATTTTTATGTTTTAGTTATTATTTTGTAAAGTCTGGACATTGTATACATGAGCTTTAAATATAAGAAACTAGCTAAAACGAACCATAGTTGTGGTTATATTTTTAAGAATCCCAACAGTGTATAAACGTCTTATTTCAGTAAACTCAATGTCTCATGAGACTTAAATAAAAATATAGGGAGATAGCCCTGTGTTTTGTGGTGATTTTACCGGGTGACTCGTCCCGTGATGATACCCGATGAATTAGATATGGCCGAAATGATAAAAAGTGCCGAATCTGAACATACTGTATTGACGGACTGAAAACTTATACTGTAACCCAGAACCAATGAAAAAAGTAAACAGGTTGTAGATAAATTTATGAAGAACTAGAATCAATCGGATAGTCCACTAGTTATTTACGGTTTGGAAATGACGGCCAAAACGGTGGAACTGAAGTTGGCTGCGAATCACTGCTCATACTTCTAAGTTGTTTAATGAATGGTTAGGCTATGAAAAATATAACTAGAGGTGGTAAGGACTTGAGATCACTAGAGTTCATAATTTAATTATCATGTCGATATAAGGAACTCGTTTATATGATTTACGGGTTAGGAGAAACTGTCTAATAAGCAGGACATGTCGTAAAATTGGTGTAATTGAACCATAGTAATAAAACGTAAAACTTGACCATTTTTATAAAACCCGAGGTGGTAGGATCTACTTATCGGGAAGTCGAGACCCGTTTATATATAGATTGTTGGAAAACCCGAGACCCGACTATTGGAAAATATAAGTGAATATGAGTTGAGTTATTTTACATTCTTGTGTTTCTTTAGAGCAAATGAAGTGGTCACACTCCCACACCAAAAAACACCGCGCCACGTCAGCTTTTTCACTTCCACATCCACACCAAAAGTAGATTGCCCCACTATGATTTGTGGTGAACCTTATAGGGAGAATGAGCAGCCTGTTCCGCGCGCAACTGATCCTCTACCTGTTGGACAAGACATTCCCAAGTTGACACCTGTTCAGATGGCGGTAGAGAAGCCCGCGGCGCAGATTGTGGAGGCCAAGCATAAGCAAGACAAGAAACCGAGGGTAAGGAAGACCCATTCTGTTGCAGAGGGAAGTACATCTTATCGTCGAGTGAAGAAAAGAAATAGCCAGACCGTTCATACCGACTCTGAGGCAGACTCCCACAAAACCCACTCTACTCAACATATTAGTGTTGTGAAACCACCATCCCAAACTTCGGCTGGAGGTTCCGGTCACAAAGAAAAATCTCCTTCTATTGTGCAAGTGAGCGATCAATCATCGCCTCATGCTGAGCATGACTCACAAGCTGTTGGTAAGTTTCTTCTTTCTTTCCTCTCATCCCTTATTGTTGTGTTTTCTTGATTTTGATCCCTTTTGTATTTTGTAGGAGAGGATTTTGAGCCCCCCAAGTTTGTTCCAGATTGGAGGTTGAATGGGTATGTTAGGGTTAACTCTAACTATGTTGCCAAAGAGTTTTTGTACCATCTTGCTACTCCTGCTGATGACCAACACTTGAAAGCCATGTCTAATTATGACGTCCTCCGTCATAGCTGTCGAGCCGTTGCTCAGAGTACAATTGTTGCTGCCGAACTGATGAAACGTTACGAGAACCTTAATAGCGAGTATGTGGAGATGGCCAACTCTCACTTTGCTGAAAAAGAGTCTATCACTCAAGGGCAAGCTTTGCTGGATCGTTTAAAGGTTTCTCATCAAAAGCTTAAGAATTCCCATGCCACATGTGCCATAACTGAAGAGGAGTTGAACCTTCGTGTTCAAGCGTTGGAGGAGGAGAATGAGAATCTTAAGAAAACTGCAGCCGAAGCCACTGAGTAACTCATCTGTTCTAGAGTATTTGCTACATATTTGAGTATTTTAAATGTCCTATTCCATTTAAATACAAGGTATTAAGTTCTCAACTAATGACTACTATGAGCATATCTTTGTTGTACCCAAATTATATATAGTTGATTGGGTATATATATATTTTAGGTCCAACATTGGCATCCTCCTTTTCATCACAAAATGTAATCATACACAATCAAATTAAACGTTACATTACGTAAAAGATGTCTCCTTGAAGAAACGATTCTTCAAAATCATAAGGAGTAAGAAATAAAATAATTTATTTATCAATTACGTTTCAAAAGGAGATGTCCTAAAATGGCACATCACGATGCGATTACAACAATCGAGCTTAAATTTAACGATATGCGACAGCTTACGAAACAATATATACGTCCCAAAGTATGAAACGAGTTCCATACTCGTATACGGATAATAAATTAATTATCGATATTGGTGATTGGCGGTGCGGTCAAATTCTATATAAAATCGCATTATAAAATGCACGATAATCACCCTTGCATCAAACTTCATTTTTGCAAAATCGCATTATAATATGCACGATAATCGCATTATAGAGTATTCGCTTTGGTTTTTGTATTATCTCTATATTTAAATGTCCCATTCCATTTAAATACAAGGTATTAAGTTACTCAACTAATGACTACTATGAGCATATCTTTGTTGTACCCAAATCATATATAGTTGATTGATATATATATATATATATATATATATATATATATATATATATATATATATATATATATATATATATATATATATATATATATATATATATATATATTTTAGGTCCAACATTGGCATCCTCCTTTTCATCACAAAACGTAATCATACACAATCAAATTAAAGGTTACATTACGTAAAAGATGTCTCCTTGAAGAAATGATTCTTCAAAATCATAAGGAGTAAGATATAAAATAATTCATTTATCAATTATGTTTCAAAAGGAGATGTCCTAAAATGGCACATCACGATGCGATTACAACAATCGAGCTTAAATTTATCGATATGTGACAGCTTACGAAACAATATATACGTCCCAAAGTATGAAACGAGTTCCATACTCGTATACGGATAATAAATTAATTATCGATATTGGTGATTGGCGGTGCGGCCAAATTCTATACAAAATCGCATTATAAAATGCACGATAATCACGCAAGGACCATTGCTTCACGTGCAATGCCTTTAATTAACATAGTATATACATACAACCATTTCTACATACATATAGGATCATATTATCACAACCAATCATTTGTTCCTAGGAGGCATGAGCGCGCGGATACTTTGTAAGGCAACAAAACAATTTTTCAAAAGAGCTGTTATAGTCCAGGTTTTTAAAACAACCTATTTCTCTATAACAAGTGCTATGATACCAATCTGTAACACCCCCAATTTCACAAGGCAGCAGAAACTCAACTTTAGGTGTTACTTCATAGCACATCACACACAGTCATAGAAACGACCTCAAAATAGACGTTTTATAAAATAAATCATTCAAAAATTTTATAACTATCATACTTCAATAAAAAGAGGTCCCAACAATTTATACAAACCTTATGAAAGTTAAAGATTTGTCAAATTTATCGAATGAAAATTGTTTATTTTTCCTTTACTTTATCCCACTCGTCTCCACGCTCCAGCTGCTCTAAAACCTATACACCTGAGAATACATGCTAAAATATCAACACAACAGTTGAGTGAATTCATTGGTTTTTAATAAACAATAATGGGTTTTTAAATAAACCATACAGCTTTTGAACACAAGAATCTCATCCATTGTCAATATTGTAACACATACAATATCCAAAGTCCGCGTTATTCTACTAAGCCATGAAACCGAAGCCTTAAGTATAAATAATGCCCTAGTCAGGTATCTTGCCTAATACCCCCTTACTTCTCATACAACACATCTGGCTTAGCCTCCAACCCACAAGTGTAATCTGCCCAGGTGGGGGCCATCCACGATGGATCCATCCGTCTGTAACAGCGCCTACCTATCATAGGTAGTTAACGGTTCATGAGTTTTAGGGACTTTCAAATTTTGGCAATACAACACTTAGCAAATAACGGTTCACAATCAATATAATCAACGCTTATGTTCATCTTTCAAAAGAATTCAATCAGGCATCTTACATTCATTTACAACAACTTGTATTCGTTCAAAGCATATAGTCAAGCCTCGTATGTTTATTCATAAACATGTATTTTCTCAAAACCATATATATAAACAACATATATTCTTATACCAAGAGCATGTGAATAAGTCGAGGAAAACTAAAGAAACTGAAATATTGTACTAGAACAAAACGAATCAAGATAATATAAAAACCAAAGCAATATAAGACTCAAATATGTAGCAAATACTCAAATATATAGTAGTCATTATTTGAGCAATAAAACATTTGTTGACATTGCTACAAAATGGCCGAAGTCACTGAGCAGCTCGTATCTGTCCACCACAAAAGGTTTGATATACTAATTACCATCTTTAAGTTATAACTTCATAAACAAGTAAGAGGGAAAGGAATGGTCACGGTGTGGGGCAAGAATGAGCAGCTCTAGGCTCTGAAATTGGTGCAAGAAGTTCATATGGTAAAACACCAGCAACCGCATCTGTTCTGTCAACTTGTATCTCTACTCCTTTCTCAATTTGCTTTTCTATCCGTTGAATGTCAGCTGAAAATGCTTAAAAAGCTTCCACAACCTCAGCATCACCTAACCAAGTGTTGGTTTTTTGTCTTTCACCTATGTAATCCTCCTCGGGTGAGTAAGTAGACAATATGTCCACCACAACCATGTACTTTGTTGGTTTGAAGTAAGCTTGGTAAAGCTGATAAGTACTTATATGGGTCATCATGGAAACTTTGATATACTTGGTCGTAAGGTCATCTGCACCAGCAAAAGTTGGCCACCAGTCTTTGTGGCGGAGATTAGAATGGCCCACATTGATGGACTCTACATAACAGGCTTGGAGCTCCATGTCGTTACATACTTTGGCTGAAGGGTACTAATGGTTCATGTAAGTTTTAACCAAGTTTTGGATGGCTACCCATTTCTTGAGCTTTAGTCCATGTGACTTGCTTGGTCTCGAGTCAAACCGAATTTCAAAAATTTAACATTTGATCTAATATGAACCATTTTTTCAGCAAGAACCGGGTCATCCGGTTGACCGGGCTGGATCGAACCAAGTTTTTATTGTGTAAAAGAGTCACGCCCTGGTAAAAATATTGTGATTCTGGATGACCTTCAACTTGTGTTGAAACAAAAACCCGTAGGCACTTGGCCTGAGGATATTAAGCTTCGGTCTCGTGTAGGTTTGCTTGTAGGTTAGGCCTATCCTGCAATTATAGAATGTACGTTAACTCGTCCCAGGTGTGAACCCGAGACCAAGCTCCAGCGTGAGAGTAAGTAACTATCACAAGAGTGGTATCCGGTATGGAATACCGGAGGAATACTATTAAGTAGAATTCAATGTGGTGTACTAGGTGTTGTTGTGTGTAGTAAATGCCTTGGGGTATTTATACCTAAATTAAAAGCATACATGGTTGAGTAGTCATTTTCTTTTATAATGATTGTTTTTGGTGTTGGACCACTCACAGAAGCAATTGAAGTTCAAGATTTTGATGTATCATTTTCTTTAGATGCATATATGAGATAAGGTTAGATAGATAGGAATGAAAGATCAAATTTGTAGGATAAGTATCAAAGTTTAAGATACCACATGTATCTCTTTTGATTGGGAGATGATACGACATCTTAAGAAACAAATAATAATTTTATTAGTTAATTTTTATCTAAAATAACAATCATAGGGAGAATGAGCAGCTTTATTAGTTAACCCAAACCTGATGGGTCCAACCGAATTTCAAAAATTTAACGTCTGATCTAATATGACCCATTTTTAAGCAAGAAGCAGGTCATCCGGTTTATCGGGATGGATCGAACCAAGTTTTTTTTGGGTAAAAGGGTCACACCCTGGTAAAAATATTGTGATTCTGGATGACCTTCAACTTGTGTTGAAACAAAAACCCACAGGCACTTGGCCCGAGGATATTAAGCTTCGGTCTCGTGTATGGTTTGCTTGTAGGTTGGGCCTATCCTGCAATAATAGAACGCACGTTAACTCGTCCCAGGTGTGAACCCGATACCAAGCTCCAGCGTGAGAGTAAGTAACTATCACAAGAGTGGTATCCGGTGTGGAATACCGGAGGAATACTATTAAGTAGAATTCAATGTGGTGTACTATGTGTTGTTGTGTGTAGTAAATGCCTTGGGGTATTTATACCCAAATTAAAAGCATACCTGGTTGAGTAGTCATGTCATCGAGACATGTACCATGAACAGTACCCATTGTTCAGAAACAGTGTAACGTAGACGGCGGTTCATGGATGGATCCATTGGATAAAGCCTTACCTGTTGGGTAAAACAAGATCTCCCGAGAAATGGGGGATCTTGTCTGATGTCTCTTTCCTACGTGGCAACTCCTTCGGTGAAAGTGTCATGCCTTCGGCCATGTGCCGGAGACATACGCGAACATGTCCCCCCAAGTATTAGTTCATCATGCTTATTATGGACTGATACTTTAAATAGGTCCGTCTCATTTTGGTCTGGTGCTAGTCGTTGGACTGTTCCGTTTTCTGAGTCGGTTCACGTCTGTTTCATTATTGGACCTTTTTTTTCTTTGGTGGGATCATGGGATGATGCCACATGTTATGCCTTTTGAATTCTACGTTGGATCCTCGTCCTCGTAATTTGCAGATGAATAGTGTTGCATCGTTTCTATCGCCTAGACCCCCTATATATATACGTGTCATTAGTTTAATTTCCTCCTGTTTTCGCCATTGTTGCTTTCTTCATCCCTGCTTCATTCTTAACTTCCATAGGTTAGTTTCTTCTTCCACCTGTTATGTCTTTCAGTTGTATATTTTTCTGTTCTGGATGACGGGGAAAGAGATCATGGGATCGAGAGTAGATCCTCTTGTGAAGCGCGATCCAAAATGTGATATGCACATACGTCTATCCGGTATGACTAGTGATGACTTGAAGGTGGTAATTTGTAAGTATAATATCCCTTCGCTCTTGAGGCCTCGCCTCCCAGATCCGGACATGACCATGGATTGTCTCCCTGACTCTCCTATCGGTATATATCGTCAATATATTAACCATGCTGGCCTTCGGATTCCTTTCTCTACTTTTTTCTTGAATGTGATTTAATACTTCAAGGTACATATTTCCCAATTGGTCCCTACTGGTGTGAATAGGGTTGTGATGTTTGAGCTCCATTGCTTTGGATTGAGGGTTCCCGTATTTGTTACCTTGTTTAGAGTATTTTATAGACTGAGCAAACAGGGTCATTGATTTTCGTTCGAGAGCAGGGGTGAGGGGGAGTATGGTAAGTGTTTAACCGAGACCACCTCTAGCCTTAAGAAGTGGAAAACAGAATTCTTTTTGATATACCGTCGAGCTATACCCTTTGCTATGCCTTGGAGGCATCGTGAGTCTGTAATTACTGATGAGATTCCTCCTTCGTATAATATTTCTCATGCCAAAGCTCTTGGAAAGAAACCCATTTTGTGTCGTCCTCCTCACGAGGTTCTGCTTTTTCTCGCTGGTCTATCTTTCCCTTACAGTCATCGGGAGCTGCGCCAGATACTTTTAGACGTTTATAAAAAAGGTATGTCTCTGTTTCGTTTATTTTTGCTTCACTATCACTTACACGGGCTTGCTTATGCTTGCCTCGCCCCCGTCTTCTTTCTTCTGCGGAAATGAGCTTTGTAGACTTCCTGAGCTTGCCTTCCTTCGATAAAGGTCTTGTTGATATTGGTGAACCTTATGGGGAGAATGAGCAGCCTGTTCCTCGCGTAACTGTTCCCCTACCTGTTGGACAAGACATTCCCAAGTTGACACCTGTTCAGCTGGCGGTAGAGAAGCCCTCGGCGCAGATTGTGGAGGCCAAGCAAAAGCAAGACAAGAAACCGAGGGTAAGGAAGACCCCTTCTGTTGCAGAGGGAAGTACATCTGATCGTCGAGTGAAGAAAAGAAATCGCCAGACCGTTTATACCGACTCTGAGGCGGACTCCCAGAAAACCCACACTACTCAACCCATTAGCGTTGTGAAACCACCATCCCAAACTTCGGCTGGAGGTTCCGGTCACAAATAAAAATCTCCTTCTATTGTGCAAGTGAGCGATCAATCATCGCCTCATGCTGAGCATGACTCACAAGCTGTTGGTAAGTTTCTTCTTTCTTTCCTCTCATCCCTTATTGTTGTGTTATCTTAATTTTGATCCCTTTGTATTTTGTAGGAGAGGATTTTGAGCCCCCCAAGTTTGTTCCGGATTGGAGCTTGAATGAGGATGTTAGGGTTAACTCTAACTATGATGCCAAAGAGTTTTTGTACCATCTTTCTACTCCTGCTGATGACCAACACTTGAAATCCATGTCTAATTATGACGTCCTTCGTCATAGATGTCGGGCCGTTGCTTAGAGTACCATTGCTGCTGCCGAACTGATGAAACGTTATGAGAACCTTAATAGCAAGTATGTGGAGACGGACAACTCTCACTTTGCTGAAAAAGAGTCTTTCACTCAAGGGCAAGCTTTTCTGGATCGTTTAAAGGTTTCTCATCAAAAGCTTAAGGATTCCCGTTCCACATGTGCCAAAACCGAAGAGGAGCTGAACCTTCGTGTTCAAGCGTTGGAGGAAGAGAATGAGAATCTTAAGAAAACTGCAGCCGAAGCCACTGAGCAGATCGCTCTCAAGAGCCGAGAGCTTTTGGAAACTTCTGACAAACTTTCCACTGCCGAGACAAGCAACAAGCATCTCACGGTCCTTCTTAGCCAAGCTGTAGTTGATAAACAAATGCTGATCTGGGACGGGATCCCTTGCTTGGTGAGGAAGCTATTTGGAAGTTATGATACCGTAAAGCTCTCGGTGCAGCGTGTAGCGTGACCTACTCTGCTGGTTTTATGCAATTTGTTGGCCTCGGCAGGACTCCGGAACAAGTAAAGAATTCTTTGTCGAGAGTCAAGACCATTAAAAAGGATGCACTTAAGACCTGGGTTGGGACCTGTGATGCTTTGTTCGTTACTTCCTATCCCTTCATTGAAAATGTATCTTCTTCTTTTACTTTGCCGGTAGGGGACTTGATGTAGTTGGAGCCGGAATGTGGACCATCCCAGCCTATTATTAGCGAAGTGCTTTCAGCTGCAACTTCTAACGTTACTCAAAAAGGTGCTGACTCATCTGAACCCTCCTCTCGAGTTCAAGAGGAGAAGAAGACGGATAAGGTTGATGCTTCTGCTATTTGAATGTTCCTTTGCCTCTGGTATGTCGGGACGGGCTTGTAATCAAACAATATTCCTTTGTCGTTGTAATAAATTCTTAACTTTGGTTCTCTGGATACTCTGTTGGAACACCTTGTGAACACTATTATGTATGTTTGCCCCATTTTCTACCTTCTAAGCCTGTAACAAACAATGTTTCCTCATATTTTTCTTTCTTTTAAATATATTGTAAATATTCCTTATTCTGCTCATGTTTTAGTTTTTACTTTGTATTTGATAAGTTTGCATTATTTATCCTTCGGTGTTGAAGCGGTGAATTAAAATTGAATAGAAACACTTAACTTTTTGAGAAGTTTTTTGTATATATCCTTACCAATCATGGGAGGACATCGGCACATGGCCGCTTTTAATTTGTCCTCCGGACTGCCTCTTGGGTGCGTCCAAACACTTAGAATGATTTGTTTAGATATGGGAAGACATCGGCACATGGCCGCTTTTAATTTGTCCTCCGAACTGCCTCTTGGGCGCGTCCAAACACTTAGAATGTTTTTGTTTAGATATGGGAGGACATCGTCACATGGCCGCTTTTAATTTTTCCTCCGGACTGCCTCTTGGGAGCGTCCAAACACTTAGAGCATTTTCCATAATTTATATATGGGAGGACATCGGCACGTGGCCGCTTTTAATTTGTCCTCCGGATTGCCCCTCGGGCGCATCCAAACACTTAGAGTTTTTTTTACAATTTTATAGTCCTGCGGTTAGCTACTCCGAGGGCCACAAACGTAATAACAATTGTGTTGCTTAATTAAAGTGAAAATTTCATTCATTCAATTGTTCGTTCCATTACATTGTTTTTCTACATAAAACATTTTTGGAGATTGATTGCATGCCATGTTCTTGGTATCTCCCTTTCATCCATAGTTTCAAGCTTGTACGCAACATTCTTGTATGCTTCCTTTACTATGTAAGGGCCTTCCCAGTTGGGACCTAACTTGCCAATCTTCTCGACCCTGCTGGCTTCATTTTGACGGTAGACAAAATCACCCACTTTAAAATTGCAATGTTTGACTCTCTTGTTGTAATATTGTTCAACCTTTTTCTTGTAGTTTGCTTCTTCAATGGTTGCGGTCTCTCGCCGCTCCTGCAACAAATCAAGGTTTAGCCGAAGCTCTTCCTCGTTATTGTCTTTATTAAAAAGAAGTGTTCTTGTAGACGAGACTCCCATTTCAGCTGGGATTATTGCTTCACTTCCATACGTAAGGTTGAATGGTGTTTCCCCATTGCTTGTCTTTAACATGTTTCTATGAGCCCACAGCACATGAGGCAGCTCATCAACCTACCCCGTCAAATTTCTCCCCAAACGGGCTTTGAGTCCATGCATTAAAGATTTATTGGCCCTTTCCACCAGCCCATTGGCCTGCGGATGAGCGACGGTGGTGTTCATCTGCTTGATTCCCCATTTTTCACACCATTTCCTCAATGTTCCCTCTACCAACTATTTTCCATTATCTGTCACAATGACCCGGGTAGTCTGAACCTGGACACAATATTTTGCCAAGCAAACTTTTTTACCTCCTTCCCGGTCACCCTTGCTAACGTGCTTCTATCCATTTTGTGAAGTAGTCAATGGCTACGATGACAAATTTCACATTTTCCGGAGATCCATCGATTGGACCAAGGATATCCATTCCCCATTGGTAAAAGGGCCACGACGACATGATGGAGGTAGGCTTGGTTTTAGGCAGCCTTGGCACCGGTCCATGTATCTGACATGAATCACACTTGGAGATTTCCTCCCATGTATCTTGGTACATGGTGGGCCAATAATATCCCTGTCTCATGATTTTTGCCACTACCGACCTTGTGCTAGAGTGCATTCCACATGACCCCTCATGGACTTCCCGAATGATGTAATTGGCTTGCACCGGACCCACACATCTTAGCATTGGAGATAAGTAGGACTTTTTGAATAGCACATCATTTTATATGGTATACTGGCTTATCTTCATTCTCATTGCCCTAGCTTCATTAGGGTCTTATGGTCATACGCCATTCTCCAAACATTTCTGAATGGGTGTCATCCAACTTTCCCCTTCTTCTTGCACTATGTCATTAACTTCCTGAGCGTCTATTGACCGAGATTCTAGGATTTCCACTAGGATTTCCTTGGTGAGGTGATTAAATGCAACTGACACGAGTTTACTAAGGACATCTTCCATTTGTATCTTGGTTCTTGACACATGCATGATATTGAATTTTGTGAAGCATGTGATGATTTCTTTTGCTTTGGTCAGATACTTCATCATCCTATCATCACTGGCAACAAATTCCCCATTCAACTGACAAGCCACGAGCTTAGAATCCACTTTGGCTTCAAGGATCTTTACTCCTATTTTCTTTTTCAAACGCAATCCAGCCAATAGTGCTTCATATTTTGCTTCATTGTTAGAGCAATTGAAATTGAATCTTAAAGCATATGTAAACTCCATCTCTTTTGGGTTTGTTAGCACCAAACCAGCTCCTACCCCCTTTGAACTTGATGCTCCGTCTGTGTATAACGTCCATGTTACTTCTGGCTCTACTTGCTCAGTGATTTCGTATATTTCCATCTTTCCTTCATGGCCTAAAGATTCTTTGTTGAGGAAGTCTGACAACACTTGACCTTTGATCGAGTTTCGTGATACATAAGATATTTCACACATTGCCAACTCTACAGAGTACTTCGCCAATCTTCCGGATGATTAAGGTTTTTCAATAATGGTACTCGATCTTTTACAGTAGGATTTATTAAGTTTTTTTCACATGCTACTAAAACTTGATTGTCTAACTTGTTCAGCGACAAGAACACAATAGAGAACCTAGTGCTTCTGAAATCTTCTTGCGCCCCCATCGGAACAAGTAGAGCAAGGTGTTTGTCGATGCAACAGCAAAAGACACATGGGTATGTTACAAATTTATGCACTCATAGAATTTTAATTTTTGTTTAAATTGAACCTTTTCACTCGTAAGTTTCCAAAAGGGTCATTCAGATGCTATATTTGTGGTGACCGATGAGTTAATAGCTATTTCGCTTTCTTGTAAAAACCGTTATATGAAATGGGCATTTGGAATATTTCTAATAAACCAGGTTCAACATTTCGGAATATTTCAAGCCCAATTCATCCTGTGACACTCGTGATGCTGAATCTGGGAATGGCGCTAATTGTATTTTCATTGTTGGAAGGATACAATGAAAAACATGGTGTCGATGACACTCGTGATGCTGAGTCTGGAAATGACTCTAAAACATACCCTAAATGGATTGATCATGTGGGATCAAAGAATGGGACAGCTTACGGACTTGGAGATGTTGATGAATATGTTCGCGAACCAAATATCGAAGAGCCATCTGCCAATAACATTCCTAATGTGGAGATCGTCTAACTTCGTGATTTAGTTAAAATGCAACAACTTGAGCATAACATTATGAAGACTGATATAAACAACTTAAAAATTGCAAATGAAGCACAATAAAAGAAACTTGATCTAGTTGTGAAATCCCAACTAACAAGCGAGAAAAGACTTAAAAAATATGTGGCCCATGAAGTAGGAAAGGTGGTTGCTAATGAAGTGGGAAGTGCGGTTGCTAAAGAAATGGGGAAGGCGACTCAGCAACTTCTAGCTGCGATTCGAAATCAACCCGTTTAAAACATGAGTAAAGGTAATGTATTCTTTTATTTCTTGATATTACATTTAAGTTCTTCCCTAGAGTTAAATTCTATTAAGTTAATCAGTATAGAAAACATATTGATTGCTTAGGGAAAGAATAGGTAGAGTAAGTTTGGTACAATAGAAAACAAATAGAAGATACATAAGGTTGAATAAGAGACAAATGCATGTGTTTGACTGCTAACAAAGAGGATAATCAGCACAAGGTTCTCTTAACTGTTGCATAACCTATTGTTTGGTTTGAAAATGTCTAACAGGCTCATCAATTACAAGATACTATGTATTAAGTAAACATATTAACATGATCAAAAACCATATAGTAATTCTTTAAAAACAGATAGACTGTGTACATTTGAGTAAAACCTCCCCCTCTCCCAGTAGTGTGAACTAGGAAAATTTCATCTTTTCAAAAAAATACGGTAGTAGGACATACACACATGATAGTTTTGTCGTTGTACGGTTGTAACCTTCAAGTTACTTGTATACAGTAACAGTGCAGAACTCTAGGACAGTTGTAACCTTCAAGTTACTTGTATACAGTAGCAGTGTAGAACTCTAGGACGAAACTAAAAATCGGCACTAGTGGTAAGGACACAGTTTGGACCTGGTACTACACGAAGTGTTTGTTGGTACTTGAGTTTTTTAAAATTTTGCATCTAGTACTCAAAAGTTTCCTTGTGGGTGCATTTGGTTTCAAACAACACAAGTTCAAACATAAATCATTATGGTTGCTCCAATGAGGCAATGAGTACAGTTATTATGATTAAACTATTAATCATTTATAATACTTGTATGATTGAACTAGTGACATCAATTTAAGATTGTGAGCCTCATAGAACAAATCCGGACTAATGTATTAAATGCATCAGCCATATAAGTTTGTCACTGATTACATAGTTGTGGATTAAAGTAAAGAGCATACAACTTAGCCTAGTAGAAACCAAAGCGAAGACTTTGTTAACAAGTAGGACTTCGGGGTGGATATGTTGGTGAAATATTTTCTTGTCCATTGTAATTAGAAATATTTTCTACTAAGGTAAATAACTAGTTGTCTTCTTCGTTACAGTTACACTCGGAGGATCTTTGGCGTTGGATTACAAGACGTTCATGGAGTGTATTCTTATTTGATGTTCATTTTAGTTCTAATAAATTCTAGTTGCAATGTTGCGATGTTTGTAACCTGGATCTGTAATATTCTAATGTTTCTAACCTGGTGGAGCTAGATCTGCAATGCCCACATTTGATCGTTATGTTACCAGATATGATAATGACTTAATGTTGATTCTCTTTTGGTGCTATGACTCTTAGTTTTAATCAGAAGTGTGAAGTTGTAACTTCTAATGATTCGCTTTTACTTATAATAAATTATATATAATGAATTGGGTGAGTTTATTTTTGTCGTTATATATGAGGATATATAAATGGTGACGTCGAAGAACGATCAATATCAATAGTGTGAGCTAGAAACAACGATTGAAATAGCGATATAGGATAAGTAAGTCGCTAATATGGAGGCGTAAAAAGCAGCTCGTAATAGCAAGAAGTCGCTCATTTGGCGTCGTAAATAGCGACTCGTAATAACAATATCGCTATATTTAGCGACATAGGTAGCGATGTAAGTGGCGACGTGGCATATAAATAGCGACTTAAGTAGCAACATATGAAAATTTGTCACTATTTAAATGGCGACTTATAGATAAACATGGCAAATGAAGTCGCCAATCTTTGCGACGTATATTTACATGTCGCAAATTCTGCGACTCATTTATAGAGACATAATTTTTTATGACGCTAAGCTCCTCGGTAGCAATAAATGCATCGCTAAACATGTCGCTAAAAAAGTCGCTAAGATGCTCTTTTCTTGTAGTGGAAATACCGGAATCAAACATGGGTAGTCCAAACATAAGCTCAAAACATGAAAAGTAAATACTGAAAGAAAGGACTAAACAATTTCCAAATAGGCAAATAAATGTATGAAGTGAATAAGTAAACAAGTCTGGATAGCTTCCATCCAAATGCACGTACTCTTAGAATCCTAAGAGCGTCCTGGTGTACCTGCCGTTAGAACATGAAAGGAAACTACGGCCGAGCATAACGCTCAGTGAACGGATATAAGAACATGATAAGTAATACTGGAATGAAACAGATGACAAACCCTTAAATCCTAATAAAAGTGTTTTCCAAACTCTTAATACTTCCTGAAATTCATCCTCTTCCACTACAAATCTTTTACTCTCAGTCGTAGAATAGCAATGAACTTTTCAAAATGTACCGATTTTATACGTGTACTTTAAAAAGTTGTACAATAGCGACGAACCTTCATAAGTGTTCTAGTATGCACATTTTTTTATTTTGTTGTTTCCTATATTTTGCATTTTATTAGTTTTTATTTGTCAAAATTTATCAACTATGTTTCATTTTTTTCCAGGTAATTTTACATACTTTATTAACATGAAAACATCGTAAATTTTCTGTTTTACTAGTTTTAAATATCTAAACTTTACATTTTATATCTTGCTTTATTAACATGTTTAATTTGAGGTAATTTTACCTACTTTATTAACATGAAAACATTGTGAATTTTATATTTATCCTGCTATTTTTTTGGGTAAAGAAAACAAACCGTCAAAAGTTTACATGTAATTATGAATGAAGTAGTAAAGTCACAATAAAGTTTTTACCCTACTCACACCAACTTTTAATATCCTGCTATTTTTGTTAAATGTTATCAGTAGTTTATGAGATGCGAATAATCAAAAGACTAAGAGTAATCCGATCAAACCAAGTGACCAAACATGAATGACACATCAATGTCAACTCACCTTTCTGTCTCCCATATCAAACGATGAGCAAACCCCCGTAATCTAACGAACAATGGACTGAACACTCTTTAAAATGAAATTAAAATTTACATTTACTAAAATAAAATATTATAGTGTAGTGATTAAAAGGGAAGGAACAATGGCCTTTGTACATTCAAACTACCTATCTAAAGCAATGTTTTAAAGTTCGGTTTTTAAATCAATTATGTCGAGTCATCGGGTCCAGATAGATGAACCCGAGTTGACCTAGGTCTGCCCGGTTTTCTAAAAAAATAATTTTTTTTTATATTTTTAATAATTATCAATAGTTATATATAAAAACCATGAAAACTTCCGTATATTGAAAATATATATTGTTTACCAACCAATATAATATGCAAAAATAAAATTCCATCGCAAATACGTAAAATTTACCTATAAAAAAAAGCCAAAAAAATCGAAACCCGGCCGGGTCTCAAGAACCGGGTTGACACGAGTCACCCCAAACCGGCGGGTCTAACCGGGTTTCGAAAATATGAAAGCCGATCCAATTCGACCATAACCAGGTTAACCGGTTATTCCCGGGTCTAAAAACATTGATTTTGCCGTACTATGTAATATGTACTCCTATTTGATGTGATGATGCAAAGATGCAGACTTGTATTGTTAGGGTTTCAACTAGTTTTTTTTTTTTTTTTTTTTTTTCTTTTCATAGAATAATCTATTTATTTTGGAGGGTTTTATTTTAATTTATAGCATAAAAGAAGAAAATATATTATATTTATTTTAAATTATTGCATAAAAGAAGAAAATATATTATGTAATCTTGATTTTGAAATCTTTCCCAAAAATATATAAGCGGGATATCAAATTCTTCTAGAAACAAAAACATGGGTGCCAGAACACGGAAGAAGATGATCTATATAAACATTGTCTTTAAATAAAACCAAACTATCTAAAAGGAAACAAATCTAATCAGACATTGTATTTAAATAAAACCAAACGATCTATATAAACATTGTCTATAAAACCCTAATATTCATTCATCCAACTTTCATACTTGCTCGATCGAACTAATAATCATGCCAAAGTCAGGAAGTACGGTTAAACAACTAGGCCCTCAGTCTCGCCCTCGTCAACTGATAAACACCACGAATGATTCACCTGCAGATACTAGCCTTGGTAGTACACTTGATGAAAATCAGGTACTTTATAAGTTCATTGGTTTACAATCGTATTTTATTAGTATTCAAGATATATTGTTTGTGTGCATATCGTTCCAGTTTTTTAGTATCATTTATTTTCTACGAACATCCTTGCTTATTATAGAATACATATGTTTTGTGAATTAAAATTTAAGGTTTGTTCTTGAATTATGTTCGTTACCAGACGTTGATTATAGTATTTGTTTTTTTTTTGCATGTTTTATAGAATACTACATATGATCATGTGTTTGGTTTAATTAATTAAATTGTGAAAGATATCTAATTAATTTTGGATTGGGGTTTGAAACATAGCCATGCAAGTAATTCTTACAGTATGCTTGATATTTATTAAACTACACCTGGAGAATAATAATCTTAGATTAGTAGTCGAAATCAAGGTTTATAACAAACTGAAAAAACACTTGAGGCCGGTAGGTAATGGGGCAGAAAAAGATTTCTTACAGTATATGCTTGATATTTTGGCACGGCTTTTTAACCCGTAAAGACCTCATATTTGACTTATATATTTTTTTCTCACTTTTTTAATAATGTTATCTTCACTTTTAATCTTTTGTTATACAGAACTTGGAAAACTTGTCCTTGGTTGCTAAGAAACTGTTAAGTTTTCTTGAGCCTACACAAAATGATATTGCTAAACGTTTGGAACAGATAAACATGGTCAAGAAGCTTATCAAAGGTACATATTCTTATTTTACAATTATTTTACATTTTTATGAATCAAAGATATTTTTATGTGATAATATTGACATTCCAGAGTTTAATCTTCTAAACAGGTTACACATTTGATACGTATGGGTCATATGCATCTGAGCTTTACACAAGATTTGGTGATATAGACCTCTCTGTAACGCCTGTTATACAAACTAACACCGAGGCTATTTTACCCGCCCTTACACAACGTATACGTCGATCATTTGGTTAGTTCCGTTTATCAGTGTTTTAATATACACTATTCTCTCCGTGTCAAAAATAAAACATTATTTTTAGTAGTGGACAATTAAATCAAATTTATGTTTCGATTCTTTTTTGTTAAAAATGGGGGGCGGGGGGACTTGCTTTGTATGTACATATATATTCCATCTATAAATCATGTATATAGATAGTATATAATATAGGTATGTGTGTAAAAAAAGATCATTCATTTAATTTACTCATCTCTAATATTTTAGATATAACCCATTTGAAATTTAAATGCACAGACCTTGATTCCCTTCAACTTAATGACAAAGAGGGAAAACCCTATGTGCTCAAGTTCAAGCTCAAAAAGTTCGATGCACCTTTTGATGTCACTGTACATGAGCCGTCCGGGAAGATAACAGCTTCCGTAATGTCACTCATCAAGAACTTTGATGTACGTTACAAACAACTGGTATTACTGGTAAGTAACACATTTATATCTTTATTTGCGCAATGTATGGTTGAGTTGAGCGTACAAATCAATTGCTAACATAAATTCCTTGATTTTTTAACATTACTATCAGGTGAAAGGGTGGGTGAGGTGCCATAGCATTGACGAGCCATTTAAAGGAGGTTTTAAATCGTATGGGTTATATGTAATGGTGTTATTTCACTTTCAGGTCACACACTTACTACACTAACATCTCTTTTGTTTGGGCTGGATTTGTTTACTCACAAGACTTTTTGAAACGATTCTAATAAATAATTTATTTATCTTCTGCAGAACATCGTACCACCTATACTTCCGCCACTCAATCAAGTTATTACGAGTGAAGTGCAGCAAAAAATAAATGGTAGTTGTAATTTCTCTGTAAAGATACTTAAAAACTTTTGTTTAAAAGTATAATCAATACTAAGATGATTTACAGATCATGATGCAAGATGGGAAACGGACTTCAAACACAATTTAAATACCTTTAAGAACAAATCCGAGAAGAACCACTGGGACGTTTATGCACTGTTTCATCTCTTTATAGAACGGGTAAAACAAATATGTTTCTATCTATATCTTTTCTTGTCGCTTTATAATTAAATAAAAGAGTAAACTGCAAATTATTTAACTGTTAATTGATCTTTTACCCATACGTTTGCTAATAGTAATGGTAAGGGATAGTTAGTAGTGAACCATTTGCAGTTTACTCTAAATAAAATAACACTTAGACTTAAAAGGTTATAATTGGTAAAATTAATGATGAATGAAATGTAAGGTTCTTGCTATCATGTATCAGTTCCAACATTTAAGCAGAGAAGGTTACTACATGAGCGCCAAGAGTGGACGTTGGGTTCCAAGGATGCTTGGAGGAATAATGAAAGACAAACTCTGGGTAAGTAGATTGTATGTTAATTATTACTGTCTTTGTCTTCTTTAAATATTATTAGTTAGTTATCACTTATAATCCAACAACTAGTTTAAATTGGATAAAACTGGATGATGGTAGAGTCTGATTAATTATTTATGTTTAAGTTTCAACCTTCGAGTTTTAGTTTCCAGTTTTTGCCTCACTTCTTAATAAATACAAGTGATATATCGCGATTAATTAATTATTCACGTGTATTATAATGTTTTAGATTGAAGAGCCATTTGGCGGCAAATCAGAAAACCTTGCCAAGTCTATCAAAGACGTCAAACATATTGAAGGTCTGTTTAAAGCCACGCATGACAAAATCACGGCAGGAAACATTTATGATATCCTTATGAACCTTGCTCCTAAAGACCTCGAACCAAAGATAAGAGAAGCAATAAGGCGGTCTAATGTGGAAGGTTGGCACTAACAACTCTTCTTCATTTTGTGACGAGCTTTTCAAAATATGACCTGAAGTATAAATTTATGTCTCTTATCTTTTTCTATTTTCTCGGTATGTAGGTGGCCAAAAGACTGTTGCTTCAAGGGATATGAAGTCCGTATCTTCATCAAAAGGTACAATGCCCATGTCTTCTCCAAAGGTCCCAATTCGGACCATAACTAAAGGAACTGATAGGGATGATGCAAATGGGAAGTCTAGATGCACCTTACTTGGAGATTGCAAAAGTCTCGTTTGCTATTCAGCGGATGACGACGAGGATGACGATGAGAAAGTCATGGATGCTGGTACGCATCAACTACCGGTTAAGGTATCCACCAAACTTCCATTCTGGCATTACAACTGTACCTCTCGTGAATGAAGCAGAGAAAGTAGCTCAAGATGATGGACTAGTACTATGAACATATTTGGAATCAGATTAAGATTTCTTACTAAAGTTTTTTGGCCATTGCATGCGATTCTTGATTTTCTTTTTGTATGAATATATGCTTCTTTGATCATATTATATTACTGAAATTTATATCATTGCATGAATGGCTTTCAAAATCGCTGAAATTTTTACATGAGGTGTCATACAATGGTGTTTGCTTACTGTGTTTATGAGATTACTCTCCTTTGTTAATTAGCTGCACTATAAGCCTCTTACTAGCAATCCAAGAGATTATGTTTTGAGACCCTAAAAATGCAGTTTTAAGTTGTTGCTGCAAAAAAAGGTTAGCGGAAATAAGAATTTTGAACATTCCGTCACATACACCTCCTTGATTTTAATTACAGGATAGCTGAAACAATTTCAGCCTCTACATATCGAGAACATACATTCCAATCTCGATGAGAAGTTTGCTGGGGGGACAAAGTCATTCAGTTCCAATACATGGATTGGGATATAGAAACTACTTTTTATAATATACAACTTTACAGAAACGACGCCGCATTAGCTTTTCCTGCCATGCTTTTCATTATTAATTCAGCTTTTATACCAACCTAACTTCCCACAGGCAATGAAATCAAAAAATCCCGGGCGGAGCGCGGGCACAAGACCTAGTTCTCTTAAGAATATGAAATTATGAATGACGATGGACAGCATTTTGACCACTTCTCAAGTTTTGTCGATAACAATCATTTTTTGCGAAAACATGGAATACAGCCTTATAACAATATGTACAACCAAGCTGTTAAAATTCATTAAATCTGGATGATAAAAACATACATATGTAAACCAGGTGGCATTTCAAGCAAGAGAACACAAGGCATTTTTAAATAAAAGTGGACACAGGGACAATTAATATAATTAATTGTGTTATAGTGTTTACGTATGATTTACTCACTACAAAATTCGAGGGTTGGCAAAATTTCGAGCGTTTCCTGGCGTGTCGCCAGGGAAACACCGCCAAAAAAAGCTGGTGTGGGAAAGTTTCCCTGGCGACTTTTTTGGATTTCTCTGGCGACTAAGTGGGCCCCGCAACTCTTGGGTTCAAAAATTGGCGCCACGCTGGATTTGGTGCGCGAAAGTTTCCCTGGCGACACATGTCGCCGGGGAAAATTTGGGTGATTAACAAACTTAAGTAAACATGCTAATTAAAACTCCCTTTTCCCTGGCGACATGTCGCCAGGGAAACTATTCGTTGCGTTGACAAGTCAACGTTGTGCCAGAGTTTCCCTGACGACAGTCGCCAGGGAAACTATTCGTTACGTTGACAAGTCAAAGCCTCGCGTTGACAAGTCAACATTGTGCCAGAGTTTCCATGGCGACATGTCGCCAGGGAAACTATTCGTTACGTTGACAAGTCAAAGCCTCGCGTTGACAAGTCAACGTTGTGCCAGAGTTTCCCTGGCGACATGTCGCAGGGAAACTTTGCTGGCTTTTCAGAAAGTCAAGCGAGCCTCAGGTTTCCCTGGCGACATGTCGCCGGGGAAACTTTGTCATTTTTTTTGTGCAGCCTGCCCAACAGGCTATTTCCACCAAAACCTGGGAATACAAATACAAAACACAAAACCTGGGAATACAAATACAAAACCTGGGGATACAAATACTAAAAATCTACCACGAATCTAGTAACAAAACACAATAACATGTAACCTCTCGATCGATTAACTGGATCAATACAAATACATATGTCACAACTTGAGTACAAAGTTCCTAGTTACACTTATTAAACTTGCAATTCGGGGTTTACAATTATTAAACTTGCATGCTAAGGTAGGAAAAACAAGACATACTAACCATTATTGCCATTCTACCCGTCAGCATTATCATTACCACTACCGCCACTCCCACCGGCGCCACTACCGCTGCCTCCCGTGCCACTCCCACCGGCGCCACTACCGCTGCCTCCCGTGCCACTCCCGCCGTCGTCACCACCGCTGCGTCCCGTGCCACTCCCGCTAGCAGCACCCGATAGGAATGCTGAGAACGCATCGGCGAACCTAAAGTCACTTCTCATAAACTCAAACACTTGAGACGCTTGTTCCAATCGTGGGTCGATGGCAGGGGGAGGAATATATCGAGCAGTCCTTCTCGGCACTATCTGACCGACACTGGGCATGTGGCCTCGCTGCTTTCCGCCTCTGACGATACGGTTGATCTCGTCGTCCGTATGTTTGCCTGCAGCCTTCATCGCAAGCAACTCCTCCTAATGAAGTAACAAAAACAAACGACAGTTAGTATATTATTTATTAGTCGGGTTGGTACATTATTTATCGGCAGGGAATAGTAAAAAACCAAGGTATATCCAAAAAATTTAATTAATTAATTTAAAAAAAAATACTTACATACATAACGCGGTCCGCATCGCAAGGAAAATTCCCATCCGGGTCGGTGTGCGTCAAGAAGAATTGGTCAATGATAGTCGGGGGTGGCACATCGGCTTGAATTGCAGCATGGGTCTGTACATACATGGACACGCATATATAAAATGAAGCAAATTAAAAAAAATCACAGCACCAAAAAATATAATTAAAGACATATATGTATGTAAATTTATTATAGAAATTCTCACCACTTTGTCTCTAAGGAGTGCTAACGATCGAGATCCCTGCCGACTCGGTGTCTTCTGCTTAGACCGATTTTGGGAGTTCGTCACGCATCTTTTCTCGTAATCCGGATCACTCCAAAGTGCGATATGTTTTTCCCAGTCCTCGGAAGTAATTTCCTGAGGACGCTAACTGCGGACTCTGCCGATGTCTACCGTGCCGGTATCGATGTCTCGGCGCCAATGCTTTGTCTTGAACGTATTTTTTCGAGAATTGTAACTCTTTTGAAGCATTTGATTGATGCCGCCACGTACACCATCCCAAGTCGTAGAAGACTTGTGGGGTGTCAAATTAAACTTAGACTGCATTCATATACAACAAATAAAACAAACACAGAGTTAGAGTTAGAGATATAATTTATACATTATTTAATTTATTTATTCAATGGCTTATATTTTTGTTTAAATTTTTATAATAAAAACAACTTATCCTGATAAGCATAAGCTTTTTGAAAATAGCTTGTTCTGATAAGCTTATCAGGACAAGCTATTTGAAAACAGCTTATCCTGATAAGCTTATCAGAACAAGCTGTTTGAAAACAGCTTATCCTGATAAGCATATCAGAACAAGTTGTTTTCACACATCTTGTTCTGATAAGCTTATCAAGAGAAGCTGTATTCAAACAGCTTATTTTAATAAGCTTATCAGAATAAGCTGTTTGAAAACAGCTTATCCGAAAAAGCTTATTACCTTATTCTCATCAAATATATATTTATTTTAAAAAAATATATTTATTTAAATTTCTTATATTTATTTATTTATTTTTTATTTATTTAAAAAAATTTATATGATATAAATAAATAAGATACAATTTGTATATTTATTTAAATTTGTTATTTGTTTATATGATATAAATAAATAAACAAATTTATTTAAATATATACACCATTAAATAAATAAACACAATAATGTTATGAACATAAAAATGATAATTGACCTCTATGTTCGCCCAAACCATCGCCGTGATCTCTTCAGGGACATCATTCCAACTTGGTTAGTACAGTGGCACGAGCCTCTTGATACAATCCCCGACGTAATTAGCTAAATTCTGAGCATGCGCGCCGAGAGGCCGGAAAGAGACTTCTTCAAAATCTATCGGGACAGGGACATGCTCATCAACTTCGTCCAACAAATCGAGACATCGGGTAATGCCCCGAGTCTTTCTACCGGCCTCTCGGCCGCCCAAATTTTCTTTTCTTTTGCCTTTGCCTGCAAAAATCAAGTGAGTGACAAAGTCATAAAAATTCAAGGCAAGCAACATATATATGCACCAAATTTATGATTGTGTTACAATAATCCAAATATTCTTATCTTTATTTCTAAATAAGGCGAGACAACCGCTACGGACGTTTGGCGTAGGAGGTTCATCCTCACCACCACCGTCACTACCGTGTGATCGTGCAACATCTGCTGACATATGTACAAGTACAATTAGGATAAGCTGTTATCAATTAGCTTATTCTGATAAGCTTATCAGGATAAGCTGTTTTCAAACAGCTTATTCTAATAAGCTTATCAGGATAATCTGTTTTCAAACAGCTTATTCTGATAAGCTTATCAGGATAAGCTATTATCAAACAGCTTATCCTGATAAGCTAATTAGGATAAGCTGTTATCAAACAGCTTATTCTGATCAGCTTATCAGGATAACCTGTTTGAAATCAGCTTATCCAAAAAAGCTTATTATAATTTATTCTCATCAAATAGGTAACATAAGGAGTGTTTGGATTTACGTTCAACAAAAATTAACAAGTTTAAAAATCCCGGACGACATGTCGCCGGGAATCTAAAAAAACTAAACAAAAAACAATATGTATTATCAATTACAATTAAAAATTAAAAAAAAAATATACCGTTAAAGAGTCGTCGGGTCTCGGCTGTGGTCGGGGCCCGGCTGTGGTCGGGGCTCGACTGCGGTCGGGTCTCGGCTGTGGTCGGGCTCGGCTACGGTCGAGACTCGGCTGCGGTGACCGGATATGTAAAAACAAAACCAAATATACTATCAATTATAATATAAATTATATAAAAAAATCAATTACAATATAAATTATAAAAAAATATGTATATAAAAAAACCTTAAACTATCAATTACAATATAAATTATATAAAAAAAAACTTAATATAGATGGCGGTGGTGGTGGTGCCGGTGAATGTAGATGGCGGTGGTGGTGGTGCTGGCGAATGGAGATGGTGGTGAGTGGTGGTGAGTGCACGTGTGCAGGTGTGGAGGAGAGTGGTGGTGAGTGGTGGTGGTGGTGATATAGCATCGAAGGGTGTGGAGGTGATGGTGGTGATATAGCAGCAGCAACGATGGGGTTTTTTTGAGGATAAGGAAAAAGTGTTATGAGAAAAGTGAAGATCTGGTCAAAAAAGGTCCATTTTTCCCCGGAGACAATCCCTGGCGACATGTCGCCAGGGATACTTTCTACTTTTGTCGTTTAGCCAAAAGCGCGCGTGATTGAAACTTTTTGAAGGGAGGTGACCAAGTTTCCCTGGCGACATGTCGCCAGGGATACTTTTGACTTTCAACGAATATTAACGTACCTAAACCTTTTTGTCGTTATTCTCAAAGTTTCCCTGGCGACATGTCGCCAGGGATACTTTTGACCAAGTTTCCCTGGCGACATGTCGCAAGGGATAGTTGCAAACGTCGCAGGGGATAATTTTTGTCAAATTAAAATTTATTATTACTAGTAAATTATTATAATTAGTTATATAAAATTATTATTATTTTTATTATTTATAAAATAATTATTATTATTATTATTATTTATAAAATAGTTATTATTATTTATAAAATAATAATATCATCCCGGTCAGTTTCATTTCTAAATTCATTCTAATTTAGTCCATTTAATTTCTCAATTTATTCTAATTCGGTAACCACTGAACATCTAACGTTTAACAAATGTATACCGACTCATCCATTAAACATCTAACGTTTAACAAATGCATACCGACTCATCCATTGAACATCTAACGTGTAACCAAGACATGTCGACTCATCCATTGAACATCTAACGTGTAACCAACACATACCGACTCATCCATTGAACATCTAACGTGTAACCAAGACATGTCGACTCATCCATTGAACATCTAACGTGTAACCAACACTTATCGACTCATCCATTAAACATCTAACGTTTAACAAATGCATACCGACTCATCCATTGAACATCTAACGTTTAACAAATGCATACCGACTCATCCATTGAACATCTAACGTGTAACCAAGACATGTCGAGTCATCCATTGAACATCTAACGTGTAACCAAGACATTTCGCCTCATCCATTGAACATCTAACGTTTAACAAATGCATACCGACTCATCCATTGAACATCTAACGTGTAACCAAGACATGTCGACTCATCCATTGAACATCTAACGTGTAACCAACATATACCGACTCATCCATTGAACATATAACGTTTAACAAATGCATACCGACTCATCCATTGAACATCTAACGTGTAACCAAGACATGTCGAGTCATCCACTGAACATCTAACATGTAACCAAGACATGTCGACTCATCCATTGAACATCTAACGTGTAACCAACACATACCGACTCATCCATTGAACATCTAACATTTAACAAATGCATACCGACTCATCCATTGAACATCTAACTTGTAACCAAGACATCTCGAGTCATCCATCGAACATCTAACGTGTAACCAAGACATGTCGACTCATCCATTGAACATCTAATGTGTAACCAAGACATGTCGACTCATCCATTGAACATCTAACGTTTAACAAATGCATACCGACTCATCCTTTGAATATCTAACGTTTAACAAATGCATACCGACTCATCGATTGAACATCTAACGTTTAACAAATGCATACCGACTCATCCATTGAACATCTAACGTGTAACCAAGACATGTCAACTCATCCATTGAACATCTAACGTGTAACCAACACATACCGACTCATCCATTGAACATCTAACGTTTAACAAATGCATACCGAATCATCCATTGAACATCTAACGTTTAACAAATCCATACCGACTCATCCATTGAACATCTAACGTGTAACCAAGACATGTCGAGTCATCCATTGAACATCTAACGTGTAACCAATACATGTCGACTCATCCATTGAACATCTAACGTTTAAAAAATGCATACCGACTCATCCATTGAACATCTAACGTGTAACCAAGACATGTCGACTCATCTATTGAACATCTAACGTGTAACCAACACATACCGACTCATCCATTGAATATCTACCGTTTAACAAATGCATACCGACTCATCCATTGAACATCTAAGGTTTAACAAATGCATACCAACTCATCCATTGAACATCTAACGTGTAACCAAGACATGTCGAGTCATCCATTGAACATCTAACGTGTAACCAAGACATGTCGACTCATCTGTTAAACATCTAACGTGTAACCAACACATACCGACTCATCCATTGAACATCTAACGTTTAACAAATGCAAAACGACTCATCCATTGAACATCTAACGTGTAACCAAGACATGTCGAGTCATCCATTAAACATCTAACGTGTAACCAAGACATATCGATTAATCCATTGAACATCTAACGTGTAACCAAGACATGTCGACTCATCCATTGAACATCTAACGTGTAACCAACACATACCGACTCATCCATTGAACATCTAACGTTTAACAAATGCATACTGACTCATCCATTGAACATCTAACGTGTAACCAACACATACCGACTCATCCATTAAACATCTAACGTGTAACCAAGACATGTCGACTCATCCATTGAACATCTAACGTGTAACCAACACATACCGACTCATCCATTAAACATCTAACGTGTAACCAAGACATGTCGACTCATCCATTGAACATCTAACATGTAACCAACACATACCGACTCATCCATTAAACATCTAACGTTTAACAAATGCATACCGACTCATCCGTTGAACATCTAACGTTTAACAAATGCATACCGACTCATCCATTTAACATCTAACGTGTAACCAAGACATGTCGAGTCATCCATTGAACATCTAACGTGTACCCAAGACATTTCGCCTCATCCATTGAACATCTAACGTTTAACAAATGCATACCGACACATCCATTGAACATCTAACGTGTAACCAAGACATGTCGACTCATCCTTTGAATATCTAACGTGTAACCAACATATACCGACTCATCCATTGAACATATAACGTTTAACAAATGCATACCGACTCATCCATTGAACATCTAACGTGTAACCAAGACATATCGAGTCATCCATTGAACATCTAACGTGTAACCAAGACATGTCTACTCATCCATTGAACATCTAACGTGTAACCAACACATACCGACTCATCCATTGAACATCTAACATTTAACAAATGCATTCCGACTCATCCATTGAACATCTAACTTGTAACCAAGACATCTCAAGTCATCCATCGAACATCTAACGTGTAACCAAGACATGTCGACTCATCCATTGAACATCTAATGTGTAACCAAGACATGTCGACTCATCCATTGAACATCTAACGTTTAACAAATGCATACCGACTCATCCTTTGAACATCTAACGTTTAACAAATGCATACCGACTCATCGATTGAACATCTAACGTTTAACCAATGCATACCGACTCATCCATTGAACATCTAACGTGTAACCAAGACATGTCAACTCATCCATTGAACATATAACGTGTAACCAACACATACTGACTCATCCATTGAACATCTAACATTTAACAAATGCATACCGACTCATCCATTGAACATCTAACATGTAACCAAGACATGTCGACTCATCCATTGAACATCTAACGTGTAACCAACACATACCGACTCATCCATTGAACATCTAACGTTTAACAAATGCATACCGAATCATCCATTGAACATCTAACGTTTAACAAATCCATACCGACTCATCCATTAAACATCTAACGTGTAACCAAGACATGTCGAATCATCCATTGAACATCTAACGTGTAACCAATACATGTCGACTCATCCATTGAACATCTAAAGTTTAACAAATGCACACCGACTCATCCATTGAACATCTAACGTGTAACCAATACATGTCGACTCATCTATTGAACACTAACGTGTAACCAACACATACCGACTCATCCATTGAATATCTAACGTTTAACAAATGCATACTGACTCATCCATTGAACATCTATGGTTTAACAAATGCATACCAACTCATCCATTGAACATCTAACGTGTAACCAAGACATGTCGAGTCATCCATTGAACATCTAACGTGTAACCAAGACATGTCGACTCATCCGTTGAACATCTAACGTGTAACCAACACATACCGACTCATCCATTGAGCATCTAACGTTTAACAAATACAAAACGACTCATCCATTGAACATCTAACGTGTAACCAAGATATGTCGAGTCATCCATTAAACATCTAACGTGTAACCAAGACATGTCGACTCATCCATTGAACATCTAACGTGTAACCAAGATAAGTCGACTCATCCATTGAACATCTAACGTTTAACAAATATATTGACTCATCCATTGAACATCTAACGTTTAAAAAATGCATATCGATTAATCCATTGAACATCTAACGTGTAACCAAGACATGTCGACTCATCCATTGAACATCTAACGTGTAACCAACACATACCGACTCATCCATTGAACATCTAACGTTTAACAAATGCATACCGACTCATCCATTGAACATCTAACGTGTAACCAACACATACCGACTCATCCATTGAACATATAACGTGTAACCAAGACATGTCGACTCATCCATTGAACATTTAACGTGTAACCAACACATACCGACTCATCCATTGAACATCTAACGTGTAACCAGGACATGTCGACTCATCCATTGAACATCTAACGTGTAACCAACACATACCGACTCATCTATTAAACATCTAACGTTTAACAAATGCATACCGACTCATCCATTGAACATCTAACGTTTAACAAATGCATACCGACTCATCCATTGAACATCTAACGTGTAACCAAGATATGTCGAGTCATCCATTAACGTGTAACCAAGACATGTCGACTCATCCATTGAACATCTAACGTGTAACCAAGATAAGTCGACTCATCCATTGAACATCTAACGTTTAACAAATATATTGACTCATCCATTGAACATCTAACGTTTAAAAAATGCATATCTATTAATCCATTGAACATCTAACGTGTAACCAAGACATGTCGACTCATCCATTGAACATCTAACGTGTAACCAACACATACCGACTCATCCATTGAACATCTAACGTTTAACAAATACATACCGACTCATCCATTGAACATCTAACGTGTAACCAACACATACCGACTCATCCATTGAACATCTAACGTGTAACCAAGACATGTCGACTCATCCATTGAACATTTAACGTGTAACCAACACATACCGACTCATCCATTGAACATCTAACGTGTAACCAGGACATGTCGACTCATCCATTGAACATCTAACGTGTAACCAACACATACCGACTCATCTATTAAACATCTAACGTTTAACAAATGCATACCGACTCATCCATTGAACATCTAACGTTTAACAAATGCATACCGACTCATCCATTGAACATCTAACGTGTAACCAAGACATGTCGAGTCATCCATTGAACATATAACGTGTAACCAAGACATTTCGCCTCATCCATTGGACATCTAACGTTTAACAAATGCATACCGACTCATCCATTGAACATCTAACGTGTAACCAAGACATGTCGACTCATCCATTGAACATCTAACGTGTAACCAACATATATCGACTCATCCATTGAACATATAACGTTTAACAAATGCATACCGACTCATCCATTGAACATCTAACGTGTAACCAAGACATGTCGAGTCATCCATTGAACATCTAACGTGTAACCAAGACATGTCGACTCATCCATTGAACATCTAACGTGTAACCAACACATACCGACTCATCCATTGAACATCTAACATTTAACAAATGCATACCGACTCATCCATTGAACATCTAACTTGTAACCAAGACATCTCGAGTCATCCATTGAACATCTAACGTGTAACCAAGACATGTCGACTCATCCATTAAACATCTAATGTGTAACCAAGACATGTCGACTCATCCATTGAACATCTAACGTTTAACAAATGCATACCGACTCATCCTTTGAACATCTAACGTTTAACAAATGCATACCGACTCATCGATTGAACATCTAACGTTTAACAAATGCATACCGATTCATCCATTGAACATCTAACATGTAACCAAGACATGTCAACTCATTCATTGAACATCTAACATGTAACCAACATATACTGACTCATCCATTGAACATCTAACGTTTAACAAATGCATACCGACTCATCCATTGAACATCTAACGTTTAACAAATCCATACCGACTCATCCATTAAACATCTAACGTGTAACCAAGACATGTCGAGTCATCCATTGAACATCTAACGTGTAACCAATACATGTCGAATCATCCATTGAACATCAAACGTTTAACAAATGCATACCGACTCATCCATTGAACATATAACGTGTAACCAAGTCATGTCTACTCATCTATTGAACATCTAACGTGTAACCAACACATACCGACTCATCCATTGAATATCTAACGTTTAACAAATGCATACCGACTCATCCATTGAACATCTAAGGTTTAACAAATGCATACCAACCCATCCATTGAACATCTAACGTGTAACCAAGACATGTCGAGTCATCCATTGAACATCTAACGTGTAACCAAGACATGTCGACTCATCCGTTGAACATCTAACGTGTAACCAACACATACCGACTCATCCATTGAACATCTAACGTTTAACAAATGCAAAACGACTCATCCATTGAACATCTAACGTGTAACCAAGACATGGCGAGTCATCCATTAAACATCTAACGTGTAACCAAGACATGTCGACTCATCCATTGAACATCTAACGTGTAACCAAGATATGTCGACTCATCCATCGAACATCTAACGTTTAACAAATATATTGACTCATCCATTGAACATCTAACGTTTAAAAAATGCATATCGATTAATCCATTGAACATCTAACATGTAACCAAGACATGTCGATTCATCCATTGAACATCTAACGTGTAACCAACACATACCGACTCATCCATTGAACATCTAACGTTTAACAAATGCACACTGACTCATGCATTGAACATCTAACGTTTAACAAATGCATACCGACTCATCCATTGAACATCTAACATGTAACCAAGACATGTCGAGTCATCCATTGAACATCTAACGTGTAACCAAGACATGTCGACTCATCCATTGAACATCTAACGTGTAACCAACACATACCGACTCATCCATTGAACATCTAACGTTTAACAAAAGCATACCGACTCATCCATTGAACATCTAACGAGTAACCAACACATACTGACTCATCCATTGAACATCTAACGTGTAACCAAGACATGACTCATCCATTGAACATCTAACGTGTAACCAACACATACCGACTCATCCATTAAACATCTAACGTTTAACAAATGCATACCGACTCATCCATTAAACATCTAACGTTTAACAAATGCATACCGACTCATCCATTGAACATCTAACGTGTAACAAAGACATGTCGAGTCATCCATTGAACATCTAACGTGTAACCAAGACATGTCGACTCATCCATTGAACATCTAACGATTAACAAATGCATACCGACTCATCCATTGAACATCTAACATGTAACCAAGACATGTCGACTCATCCATTGAACATCTAACGTGTAACCAACACATACCGACTCATCCATTAAACATCTAACGTTTAACAAATGCATACCGACTCATCCATTAAACATATAATGTTTAACAAATGCATACCGACTCATCCATTGAACACCTAACGTGTAACCAAGACATGTCGAGTCATCCATTGAACATCTAACGTGTAACCAAGACATGGCGACTCATCCATTGAACATCTAACGTGTAACCAACACATACCGTCTCATCCATTGAACATCTATCGTTTAACAAATGCATACCGACTCATCCATTGAACATCTAACATGTAACCAAGACATGTCGATTCATCCATTGAACATCTAACGTGTAACTAAGACATGTCGACTCATCCATTGAACATCTAACGTGTAACCAATACATGTCGACTCATCCATTGAACATCTAACGTTTAACAAATGCATACCGACTCATCCATTGAACATCTAACGTTTAACAAATGCATACCGACTCATCCATTGAACATCTAACATGTAACCAAGACATGTCGATTCATCCATTGAACATCTAACGTGTAACCAACACATACCGACTCATCTATTAAACATCTAACGTTTAACAAATGCATACCGACTCATCCATTGAACATCTAACGTTTAACAAATGCATACCGACTCATCCATTGAACATCTAACGTGTAACCAAGATATGTCGAGTCATCCATTAAACATCTAACGTGTAACCAAGACATGTCGACTCATCCATTGAACATCTAACGTGTAACCAACACATACCGACTCATCTATTAAACATCTAACGTTTAACAAATGCATACCGACTCATCCATTGAACATCTAACGTTTAACAAATGCATACCGACTCATCCATTGAACATCTAACGTGTAACCAAGATATGTCGAGTCATCCATTAAACATCTAACGTGTAACCAAGACATGTCGACTCATCCATTGAACATCTAACGTTTAACAAATATATTGACTCATCCATTGAACATCTAACGTTTAAAAAATGCATATCGATTAATCCATTGAACATCTAACGTGTAACCAAGACATGTCGACTCATCCATTGAACATCTAACGTGTAACCAACACATACCGACTCATCCATTGAACATCTAACGTTTAACAAATGCATACCGACTCATCCATTGAACATCTAACGTGTAACCAACACATACCGACTCATCCATTGAAAATCTAACGTGTAACAAAGACATGTCGAGTCATCCATTGAACATCTAACGTGTAACCAAGACATGTCGACTCATCCATTGAACATCTAACGATTAACAAATGCATACCGACTCATCCATTAAACATCTAACGTTTAACAAATGCATACCGACTCATCCATTGAACATCTAACGTGTAACAAAGACATGTCGAGTCATCCATTGAACATCTAACGTGTAACCAAGACATGTCGACTCATCTATTGAACATCTAACGATTAACAAATGCATACCGACTCATCCATTGAACATCTAACGTGTAACCAAGACATGTCGACTCATCCATTGAACATCTAACGTGTAACCAACACATACCGACTCATCTATTAAACATCTAACGTTTAACAAATGCATACCGACTCATCTATTAAACATATAACGTTTAACAAATGCATACCGACTCATCCATTGAACATCTAACGTGTAACCAAGACATGTCGAGTCATCCATTGAACATCTAACGTGTAACCAAGACATGTCGACTCATCCATTGAACATCTAACGTGTAACCAACACATACCGACTCATCCATTGAACATCTACCGTTTAACAAATGCATACCGACTCATCCATTGAACATCTAACATGTAACCAAGACATGTCGATTCATCCATTGAACATCTAACGATTAACAAATGCATACCGACTCATCCATTGAACATCTAACATGTAACAAAGACATGTCGAGTCATCCATTGAACATCTAACGTGTAACCAAGACATGTCGACTCATCCATTGAACATTTAACGATTAACAAATGCATACCGACTCATCCATTGAACATCTAACATGTAACCAAGACATGTCGATTCATCCATTGAACATCTAACGTGTAACCAACACATACCGACTCATCTATTAAACATCTAACGTTTAACAAATGCATACCGACTCATCCATTGAACATCTAACGTTTAACAAATGCATACCGACTCATCCATTGAACATCTAACGTGTAACCAAGATATGTCGAGTCATCCATTAAACATCTAACGTGTAACCAAGACATGTCGACTCATTCATTGAACATCTAACGTGTAACCAAGATAAGTCGACTCATCCATTGAACATCTAACGTTTAACAAATATATTGACTCATCCATTGAACATCTAACGTTTAAAAAATGCATATCGATTAATCCATTGAACATCTAACGTGTAACCAAGACATGTCGACTCATCCATTGAACATCTAACGTGTAACCAACACATAGCGACTCATCCATTGAACATCTAACGTTTAACAAATGCATACCGACTCATCCATTGAACATCTAACGTGTAACCAACACATACCGACTCATCCATTGAACATCTAACATGTAACCAAGACATGTCGATTCATCCATTGAACATCTAACGTGTAACCAACACATACCGACTCATCTATTAAACATCTAACGTTTAACAAATGCATACCGACTCATCCATTGAACATCTAACGTTTAACAAATGCATACCGACTCATCCATTGAACATCTAACGTGTAACCAAGATATGTCGAGTCATCCATTAAACATCTAACGTGTAACCAAGACATGTCGACTCATTCATTGAACATCTAACGTGTAACCAAGATAAGTCGACTCATCCATTGAACATCTAACGTTTAACAAATATATTGACTCATCCATTGAACATCTAACGTTTAAAAAATGCATATCGATTAATCCATTGAACATCTAACGTGTAACCAAGACATGGCGACTCATCCATTGAACATCTAACGTGTAACCAACACATACCGACTCATCCATTGAACATCTATCGTTTAACAAATGCATACCGACTCATCCATTGAACATCTAACATGTAACCAAGACATGTCGATTCATCCATTGAACATCTAACGTGTAACTAAGACATGTCGACTCATCCATTGAACATCTAACGTGTAACCAATACATGTCGACTCATCCATTGAACATCTAACGTTTAACAAATGCATACCGACTCATCCATTGAACATCTAACGTTTAACAAATGCATACCGACTCATCCATTGAACATCTAACATGTAACCAAGACATGTCGATTCATCCATTGAACATCTAACGTGTAACCAACACATACCGACTCATCTATTAAACATCTAACGTTTAACAAATGCATACCGACTCATCCATTGAACATCTAACGTTTAACAAATGCATACCGACTCATCCATTGAACATCTAACGTGTAACCAAGATATGTCGAGTCATCCATTAAACATCTAACGTGTAACCAAGACATGTCGACTCATCCATTGAACATCTAACGTGTAACCAACACATACCGACTCATCTATTAAACATCTAACGTTTAACAAATGCATACCGACTCATCCATTGAACATCTAACGTTTAATAAATGCATACCGACTCATCCATTGAACATCTAACGTGTAACCAAGATATGTCGAGTCATCCATTAAACATCTAACGTGTAACCAAGACATGTCGACTCATCCATTGAACATCTAACGTTTAACAAATATATTGACTCATCCATTGAACATCTAACGTTTAAAAAATGCATATCGATTAATCCATTGAACATCTAACGTGTAACCAAGACATGTCGACTCATCCATTGAACATCTAACGTGTAACCAACACATACCGACTCATCCATTGAACATCTAACGTTTAACAAATGCATACCGACTCATCCATTGAACATCTAACGTGTAACCAACACATACCGACTCATCCATTGAAAATCTAACGTGTAACAAAGACATGTCGAGTCATCCATTGAACATCTAACGTGTAACCAAGACATGTCGACTCATCCATTGAACATCTAACGATTAACAAATGCATACCGACTCATCCATTAAACATCTAACGTTTAACAAATGCATACCGACTCATCCATTGAACATCTAACGTGTAACAAAGACATGTCGAGTCATCCATTGAACATCTAACGTGTAACCAAGACATGTCGACTCATCTATTGAACATCTAACGATTAACAAATGCATACCGACTCATCCATTGAACATCTAACGTGTAACCAAGACATGTCGACTCATCCATTGAACATCTAACGTGTAACCAACACATACCGACTCATCTATTAAACATCTAACGTTTAACAAATGCATACCGACTCATCTATTAAACATATAACGTTTAACAAATGCATACCGACTCATCCATTGAACATCTAACGTGTAACCAAGACATGTCGAGTCATCCATTGAACATCTAACGTGTAACCAAGACATGTCGACTCATCCATTGAACATCTAACGTGTAACCAACACATACCGACTCATCCATTGAACATCTACCGTTTAACAAATGCATACCGACTCATCCATTGAACATCTAACATGTAACCAAGACATGTCGATTCATCCATTGAACATCTAACGATTAACAAATGCATACCGACTCATCCATTGAACATCTAACATGTAACAAAGACATGTCGAGTCATCCATTGAACATCTAACGTGTAACCAAGACATGTCGACTCATCCATTGAACATTTAACGATTAACAAATGCATACCGACTCATCCATTGAACATCTAACATGTAACCAAGACATGTCGATTCATCCATTGAACATCTAACGTGTAACCAACACATACCGACTCATCTATTAAACATCTAACGTTTAACAAATGCATACCGACTCATCCATTGAACATCTAACGTTTAACAAATGCATACTGACTCATCCATTAAACATCTAACGTGTAACCAAGATATGTCGAGTCATCCATTAAACATCTAACGTGTAACCAAGACATGTCGACTCATTCATTGAACATCTAACGTGTAACCAAGATAAGTCGACTCATCCATTGAACATCTAACGTTTAACAAATATATTGACTCATCCATTGAACATCTAACGTTTAAAAAATGCATATCGATTAATCCATTGAACATCTAACGTGTAACCAAGACATGTCGACTCATCCATTGAACATCTAACGTGTAACCAACACATACCGACTCATCCATTGAACATCTAACGTTTAACAAATGCATACCGACTCATCCATTGAACATCTAACGTGTAACCAACACATACCGACTCATCCATTGAACATCTAACGTGTAACCAAGACATGTCGACTCATCCATTGAACATTTAACGTGTAACCAACACATACCGACTCATCCATTGAACATCTAACGTGTAACCAGGACATGTCGACTCATCCATTGAACATCTAACGTGTAACCAACACATACCGACTCATCTATTAAACATCTAACGTTTAACAAATGCATACCGACTCATCCATTGAACATCTAACGTGTAACCAAGACATGTCGAGTCATCCATTGAACATCTAACGTGTAACCAAGACATTTCGCCTCATCCATTGGACATCTAACGTTTAACAAATGCATACCGACTCATCCATTGAACATCTAACGTGTAACCAAGACATGTCGACTCATCCATTGAACATCTAACGTGTAACCAACATATACCGACTCATCCATTGAACATATAACGTTTAACAAATGCATACCGACTCATCCATTGAACATCTAACGTGTAACCAAGACATGTCGAGTCATCCATTGAACATCTAACGTGTAACCAAGACATGTCGACTCATCCATTGAACATCTAACGTGTAACCAACACATACCGACTCATCCATTGAACATCTAACATTTAACAAATGCATACCGATTCATCCATTGAACATCTAACTTGTAACCAAGACATCTCGAGTCATCTATCGAACATCTAACGTGTAACCAAGACATGTCGACTCATCCATTAAACATCTAATGTGTAACCAAGACATGTCGACTCATCCATTGAACATCTAACGTTTAACAAATGCATACCGACTCATCCTTTGAACATCTAACGTTTAACAAATGCATACCGACTCATCGATTGAACATCTAACGTTTAACAAATGCATACCGATTCATCCATTGAACATCTAACGTGTAACCAAGACATGTCAACTCATCCATTGAACATCTAACGTGTAACCAACACATACTGACTCATCCATTGAACATCTAACGTTTAACAAATGCATACCGACTCATCCATTGAACATCTAACGTTTAACAAATCCATACCGACTCATCCATTAAACATCTAACGTGTAACCAAGACATGTCGAGTCATCCATTGAACATCTAACGTGTAACCAATACATGTCGAATCATCCATTGAACATCAAACGTTTAACAAATGCATACCGACTCATCCATTGAACATATAACGTGTAACCAAGTCATGTCTACTCATCTATTGAACATCTAACGTGTAACCAACACATACCGACTCATCCATTGAATATCTAACGTTTAACAAATGCATACCGACTCATCCATTGAACATCTAAGGTTTAACAAATGCATACCAACTCATCCATTGAACATCTAACGTGTAACCAAGACATGTCGAGTCATCCATTGAACATCTAACGTGTAACCAAGACATGTCGACTCATCCGTTGAACATCTAACGTGTAACCAACACATACCGACTCATCCATTGAACATCTAACGTTTAACAAATGCAAAACGACTCATCCATTGAACATCTAACGTGTAACCAAAACATGGCGAGTCATCCATTAAACATCTAACGTGTAACCAAGACATGTCGACTCATCCATTGAACATCTAACGTGTAACCAAGATATGTCGACTCATCCATTGAACATCTAACGTTTAACAAATATATTGACTCATCCATTGAACATCTAACGTTTAAAAAATGCATATCGATTAATCCATTGAACATCTAACGTGTAACCAAGACATGTCGATTCATCCATTGAACATCTAACGTGTAACCAACACATACCGACTCATCCATTGAACATCTAACGTTTAACAAATGCACACTGACTCATGCATTGAACATCTAACGTTTAACAAATGCATACCGACTCATCCATTGAACATCTAACATGTAACCAAGACATGTCGAGTCATCCATTAAACATCTAACGTGTAACCAAGACATGTCGACTCATCCATTGAACATCTAACGTGTAACCAACACATACCGACTCATCCATTGAACATCTAACGTTCAACAAAAGCATACCGACTTATCCATTGAACATCTAACGAGTAACCAACACATACTGACTCATCCATTGAACATCTAACGTGTAACCAAGACATGACTCATCCATTGAACATCTAACGTGTAACCAACACATACCGACTCATCCATTAAACATCTAACGTTTAACAAATGCATACCGACTCATCCATTAAACATCTAACATTTAACAAATGCATACCGACTCATCCATTGAACATCTAACGTGTAACAAAGACATGTCGAGTCATCCATTGAACATCTAACGTGTAAACAAGACATGTCGACTCATCCATTAAACATCTAACGATTAACAAATGCATACCGACTCATCCATTGAACATCTAACGTGTAACCAAGACATGTCGACTCATCCATTAAACATCTAACGTGTAACCAACACATACCGACTCATCCATTAAACATCTAACGTTTAACAAATGCATACCGACTCATCCATTAAACATATAACGTTTAACAAATGCATACCGACTCATCCATTGAACATCTAACGTGTAACCAAGACATGTCGAGTCATCCATTGAACATCTAACGTGTAACCAAGAAATGTCGACTCATCCATTGAACATCTAACGTGTAACCAACACATACCGACTCATCCATTGAACATCTACCGTTTAACAAATGCATACCGACTCATCCATTGAACATCTAACATGTAACCAAGACATGTCGATTCATCCATTGAACATCTAACGTGTAACTAAGACATGTCGACTCATCCATTGAACATCTAACGTGTAACCAATACATGTCGACTCATCCATTGAACATCTAACGTTTAACAAATGCATACCGACTCATCCATTGAATATGTAACATTTAACAAATGCATACCGACTAATCCATTGAACATCTAACGTTTAACAAATGCATACTAACTCATCGATTGAACATCTAACGTGTAACCAGGACATGTCGACTCATCCATTGAACATCTAACGTGTAACCAACACATACTGACTCATCCAATAAACATCTAACGTTTAACAAATGCATACCGACTCATCCATTGAACATCTAACGTTTAACAAATGCATACCGACTCATTCATTGAACATCTAACGTGTAACCAAGACATGTCGAGTCATCCATTGAACATCTAACGTGTAACCAAGACATTTCAACTCATCCATTGAACATCTAACGTGTAACCAACACATACCGACTCATCCATTGAACATCTAACGTTTAACAAATGCATACCGAGTCATCCATTGAACATCTAACGTGTAACCAAGACATGTTGACTCATCCATTGAATATCTAACGTTTAACAAATGCATACCGACTCATCCATTGAACATCTAACGTTTACTAAAAGCATACCGACTCATCCATTGAACATCTAACGTTTAACAAATGCATACCGACTCATCCATTGAACATCTAACGTGTAACCAAGACATGTCGACTCATCCATTGAACATCTAACATGTAACCAACACATACTGACTCATCCATTGAACATCTAACGTTTAACAAATGCATACCGACTCATCCATTGAACATCTAACATGTAACCAAGACATGTCGAGTCATCCATTGAACATCTAACGTGTAACCAAGACATGCCGACTCATCAATTGAACATCTAACGTTTAACAAATGCATACCGACTCATCCAAATACACTCATGCATGAGGTTTCAGTATGCAACACTTGTCCAGCTGATGGATTTGATGGATGGGTGGGCGATTAAACATCTAAATATTGGAGGGAAAACCTTGGCGGGAAAACATTGGCGGGAAAACATTGGCGGGAAAATATTGGAGGGAAAACACTGGAGGGAAAATGTTAACAATTTCCCTCACTTTTTAGCATAAAAGGAGAACCACACACACTCCTTATCATCACAACCACCAACAGATCACACACACTTATCATCACAAACACATTATTATTATGAAGATGTTGAAGCATGACGCTTTTCCATGCAAGTGTGGAAATGGAGATTTAGTTCTTCGAGAGTCGTGGTAAACTGAATCCTTTGGTAGATTGTACTATGCTTTTCCACGTTCACGTGTTCAACCTCCAGTTTCATATGGATGCAAAAATTTTTTATGGAAAGACGAACGCGTCCAACTACTAATCAATTCTCTTGGAGGTTCAATGAGCTTTTCTCCTCCAAGCTCTTCTTCAAGACCTTCAACGAGCTTTTCTCCTCCAAGCTCTTCTTCGAGACCTTCAAGGACTCCAATTTCTTCTCCAATCTCTTCAACGTGTGCAAACTGTGTGCTCTTGAATAGAAAAATAAAGGTACTTGAGAGTACAGTAGAGTTGTACCGCAACCCCGATAGGAACACAATGGATTCAGCTGCACTACTTCACGACCTTTACGATGACATGGGGAACCTTAGTTTGAACTATTTTGTGATGTGTTTTTTTTCGTGTTTACGAGTCTAATATCGTTGTAATATCCATGTTTAATTAAGGGCGTGTTTAAGTGTCTGTGACGAATAAAATTATGTTTAGGAGTGTTTGTCTGTAAGTCTCCCATGTGACATTAAAAAAGGTTTTATGTAATATTTGGAATAAATAAATATTTCTTTTATAAATGTTTCATTTTTATTATATAAACGTCGCAAAAATAAAATAACATCGGATCGATAGTTAAAATAATAATTGTTTGGAATAAATAAATATTTGTTTTATAAATGTCTCATTTTTAATATATTAAAGTCGAAAAAATAAAATAACATCGGATCGATAGTTAAAATAATAATTATATGGAATAATTAATAATTTTTCATAACAAGCAAAAACTAATTATATATATGACAGGGAGTTTCCCCGGCGACATGTCGCCAGGGAAACTTTTGAGATTTGGCGGGTAAAAGTCCGCCACACATTTTCTGCTTAACTTTGAAGCTAATTACGTTTGACAGTTTTCCTGGCGAAATGTCGCCAGGGATAAATTTGGCAGGTTATTATCAAAAAAATTAATGGTAATTACGATGGACGAATTTTTCCTGGCGACATGTCGCCAGGGATAATTTTGGACAAATTTTCCCTGGCGACATGTCGCCAGGAATAAGTGGGAGGGAAAAATTTGCGCTCTTTGCTTTGGCATCTTATTTTGGATGGTGTATCCCCGGCGACATGTCGCCAGGGATACTCTAGTCAAACTTTGACCAAAAAGTAAATCTGCTTTTTTGCCACGTCAGCGTTGTCGCCAGGTAAAAAGGTTATCCCTGGCGACATTTTGTCGCTAGGGAAACTCCGGTCACCTGTTCCCAGTTTTCTTGTAGTGACTTTTTCTGATTGTTTGGGTTTAATACTTGCAATTATCATGGCAGTCTTGATGTTGTCAGCCAGTAGTATACATTAATCGACTCTAATGATTTTGATTTGCTTAGGCTCCGTTCTCCTGCAGTAGCTATCAGGTACACATTTTCATTTGTTCTATTGAGATTGATTGTCAGGACCCGCGTGGTATTTTATATCTTGTTGAACCTTTCTGCCTTAAGATAGTTTTATACTAGTATGTTTATTTTCTACTTCTTGTTGCAGGAGTTGGGTGCGTATCAAGCGGATGTGGCAAAATAACCATTGATGAATGTCAGTCCTATTATTAGAAGGATTTAGCTCTGCATATAGTAGTACTATAGTAATAAGGATATTGTGGAAGTTAGTGGTATGGATTTTTTTTCTGATTTAGCTTACCTTCATAATACGGTGGTGAGACTTGATTACTTTTCTAAACTTTATTTACTTGTCTAAATCACATTATTATTATCACTATTCATGCTGTTTTTTTTTCTTACCAGATGTAAAAGTGAGTGCACTTATGTGCTAGCTAGCTGGGGTCATGGGTCTCCTGTACTTTTCGTACTACTCCGGGTCGACTATTTACCAGAATTTGAACTTGTTACTGGTGTAGATATTTTTTCTCAATGAGCTCAAGGGTAGAATAGTCCTTTCTATACTTGGTTTTGGAGGTTTATAGCTGTTAGTGGGTAGTTGTTATGTTCTTGTGGCTCCGTTTGATGGTCCGTTGTGGATGTTAATTATGCTTTTCATACGTTTGATAACTGATGGGAACTTGAGCGATTAGTGGATAGTTGTTATGTTCTCGAGCTTCATATTAGACCAAACCTGGATAAACCGACCCGACCCATTGGGCCTAGTATAATCCTACCCGCTGTGTTTTAGGACAAGTCAACATTAGTAGTTATTTTAGAATAGACACAACGTTTCACAAAAAAGTAAACGTTGCGACCCTTAGTCGAAGTACCCATTCGACATGTATATGTAGTTTAGGATTTACTCATTGAATGATGATCATATATGTTTGTAAAAACCACAAGTTTCAGTTTATAGTTTGGTATATTTTGATTCTTGGTTTGAAACATCGATCCGCGAAGTTTTCCTCCAACAATTGGCATCAGAGCCTGATTATCACCAAGCAAAATCATCATATACCAAGGTTATTTTTTTTCCTAATTTCGAATAAAAACACCATTCGTTTTACAGTTTGCAAAAACATCAAACACAAAATTCATACGAATCAATACTCGTCTGTGTTTGTTTAAGGGGTTCCTACTCCTATTACCATAGTGCAATCACCCCTGTGATTGACCACACCGGCAACAAGAGGGTTTTTACCCATGTTTTTTGTTTGCAAACATATTTTCTCTCAAGATTAATTCTAAGAAAATCAAACCCAGATTCGAAAAAGTCAAAGACAGAAAAAAAACACTTAGATCATCAAAAGGGAACAAACACACCTGTTTGTAGATTCCACTGAATCATTCCCTCGTCTGAAAATCACCACGTGATTTTCGTTTATCCAAAAGCCCCAAAATCAATCGAGACGAAGATCCCCAAATCACATCGAACCCGAAAAAAAGGATTCGTACAAGGGAACAAATTGCTACGAACACGAATCGTAGAACAAGAAGATTGGATAAAGGCGCAGTACCGATTGGTGATCAGAACCACCATCGAAGAAGACTTCGATATTATCGAAGAAGGAAGAAGGAAGAAGGAGGAACTGTTAATAAAGAACCGTTGTGTGTTTTTCATCTAAACATAAAAAAAGGGCCGGTTATAAGAAAATCAAAAGGTTGAAGAGTTAACAGGCCAAGCCCACTTTTGGGTTATATACAATCTACGGGCAAAAAGCGCAACAAGTTTCAAAGAAACTATTTTACTCTTCATTTTTGTATTTTATGTTTTTAGTATTTTAAGTTTTTAGAATTTCAAGTTTTTTAGTATTTTTAAGTTTTTTTTTTAATTTCAAGTTTTTTTTTTATTTTTCAGAAATTTAAGTTTTTTTAGAATTTTTAGTTCATATAATTTTAAGATATTAGAATTCATTAGGTTTTAAGGTTTATTAAGATTGAATGTTTTAAGTTGTCTTATTTGGTTTATGATAAGCAACAAGGTTTTTAAGGATTTTTCTTATTTGGTTTACAATAAGAAAAAAGGTTTTTTCAGTTTTTTTTTCTTATTTGGATTATGATAAGAAAATAATACAAGTTTTTAAGTTTTCATTTGGTTTACGATAAAAACAAGTTTTTAAGTTTTTATTTGGTTTATGATAAAAACAATTTTTTAAGATTTTATCTTATTTGGTTTATGATAAGAAAGTCTAATGTTTTGTTAAGTTTTTTTAATATTTTATTTTCAATGCCCCTTGCTAAGTTCAACAAATTATACCACATGGTCCATAAGAATAAAAATTATTCTACAAGCAAATGGCCTTTGGGAAATGATTGAACCTACTAATAAAAAAAAGAAGATGACAAAAGAGATAAAACTGCAATGGCATATCTCCTTCAAGCACTACCCGAAGATCGATCTAGTTTTACAAGTGGCAAATTGCACAAATGCAAAAGGAATATGGGATACGTTGAAGACCAGAAATATTGGTGTGGATCAAGTACAAAAGGCGAGATTACAAACTCTTAGATCAAAATTTGAGGCACTGGAAATGAATGATCAAGACAGTATTGATTCATTCACCACGAAAATGACAAATGTGGTTTCAAAGATAACTAGCCTTGGAACAACACTTGATCAACCAACTCTCGTACGAAAACTGTTGAATTTTATGCTAGAAAAATTCCTTCAAATAGTCGCAGCCATTGAACAATACTCGGATTTAGAAAATATGTCATTTGACGAAGCAATTGGAAGATTAAAGACTTTTGAAGAAAGGCTCAAGCACAAGAAGAACAAATATGTTAATGATCAAGATAGACTATTATTTGCAAAGCACAACGATAATGGTCGAAGACATCACCAAGATAATCATGGAAGAGGAAGATACATTCCACCACATAGCCGAAATCGTAACAATAATGGACAACATGGGAAAGAAGGAAATTCCTCGCAAGACTACAAAGAAGCAATTAAGCACTCTGGAAGCCAAAACAGATTATCAAAAGATTTCAACAACATAAAGTGTTATAACTGCAACAAATATGGACACTATGTCTCGCATTGCGATGAAATATCTCAAAGATACCAAAGACAACAAAAGTCGAATTTGGTGGAAGAAGATTTTGAACCAACGTTACTTATGGAAACTATTTAAGAAGATGAAGTTGATAATCATTTCAAGTTTACAACATATGATTACAAAGAAGACTCAAGACTTCAAGGAAAAGATTTAAAAAATCTGTGTCACATCGTTTATGATTAGAGGGGAGAATATTAGGCCAAACCTGGATAAACCGACCCGACCCATTGGGCCTAGTATAATCCTACCCGCTGTGTTTTAGGACAAAAGTCAACATTAGCAGTTAATTTAGAATATACACAACGTTTCACAAAAAAGTAAACGTTGTGACCCTTAGTCGAAGTACCCATTCGACATGTATATATAGTTTAGGATTTACTCATTGAATGATGATCATATATGTTTGTAAAAACCACAAGTTTCAGTTTATTATTTCAAAGTTTATAGTTTGGTATATTTTGATTCTTGGTTTGAAACATCGATCCGGGAAAGTTTTCCTCCAACACTTCATCATTAAACGTATGAAATTTAAGGTGATGAAGCACTAAACGTATGAAATTTAATTCATCATCTTAAATTTCATACGTTTAGTGATGAAGCTTGCAGTGTTGTTTAAGAGTTTGCTTTCACCTTGTACGCCTTCAGCCCTTGCCGATAACAATGAAATTTAAGGTGAATAATACTCTTCCAACTCTTTTTCGTTTTCCTGTTAGTTATAATTAGCCATAACTTGTTCACCGAGATAATATTTAACATTAGTTTGAAATTTTGTGAAAATACGTGAAGTAGTAGGAGTAATATGTCAGTACTAATGATTAAAAAGTGTGTGGATTAATAGGCTAAAACGGCTGTTATACAATTGACGCTGTCACTTATGCTGATACTGGACATGTACTACATTGTTAATGTTGGTGTGAATCTCATCATTTTCACTTGTCATTGATCGATTAAGAGTCAATGTGGGCATTTATGCATACACCAACATATAACAATGCGCATAACCAAATTTTTGTTTTCTAAAACCTTTAACCACTGCTTTGCTTGCATCCAGAAATATATTGTAGATATAAAGGTTTTAACCATATCTATATCATTTTATTAGATTGACAACTCACACTCACTGAATCTCTGTTCTTTCAGGAAAGGGTGAATTCTCCGAAGCTTTTAACATCTATGGATGCATATGAAGGAATCTGCAAGCCATGAACATCAATTGAGCATTAATCAGTCTGTAGTAGATTAACAAATGAAACAGTTCTACTTTTGTTAAATTAGATGTATGACTGCCCTTCCGGTATTTCTTAAAGAACTAAACGTTTGTTGAAAAACCATGCTGTTGTGTATCAACTGTGATCATTGTTGCCATTTATATTGAGACATATATATCAACCTTTTGGAGTTGTATATGCAGAGTTGAAGGTGTCTGAGCTTTGATTATCAGATCAGTCAGTTTTAGCAAAAATGCAATAAAGTTGACTTTGGTTTCAACGTTGGTATCTGACCCTCGGGTCAAAACAGGCCTTAACCAACGAAAACCGACCCGGTTACATACTTTTTGGAAGATAACCTATAACGAACCGAAATTACTCGACCGAGTTGGGCATTTGTTTTGTTCTAGTACAATATTTCAGTTTCTTTAGTTTTCCTCGACTTATTCACATGCTTAGCTTAGTGGGAAAAAGTAGATTGCTTCTATGCATAGCTTAGTGGAAAAACTAGCTTATAATCATAAAGATTACGCCATAAAACAGCATAATATAGTACTGTACATATTAATTACTGGAAAAACTGTATTTTCATTTTTGCGATGTATATCCTTAGAAATCACAGTTTCGCTAGTAGATCAGTTGAAATTCGCTAGCAGATCAGTTGAAACTAAGCCATGTTCAACTACGACGGGTCAAAGTGAGCATGTCAACAGATGTGTAGTTGAATCTACCTTGTAATGCCTTTCAACAAGTTCAACCGAAATTGACCCGTTTCCTTTTTACGCAACATTTCGATCCAGGTTAAAATTGCCACATAGTTATTTTCAACCTTACAGAACTGAGATATATCCATTGGCGATCGCGGTCCAAACCATTGTAGAAGCGCACACAAAGAAATAAAGGTAAGACTAGTATTTAGACATCTATAAAGCTAATTTGTACAGACCATCTAACTGATAATTAACCATCACATGCCTAACCTAGTCTACTCAGTTGAGGGACCAAAATATACCTTTTGACTTGATCCTTGGCCTCGATTCAACCTCCACGGATGAAGTTTTTTGAGCATTCCAATCTTAGACAATAAAGGACCTGCATCCTTCTTGCCTGGTTTTTCATTCCTTCTTACCAGTCACCCATTGACCGACAACCAAAAACTACCTGCTATATACCCAAATACCTGCCAAATAAGAAAGTTTTTTTTGTGTGTGTAAATTAGCTTATAAGAACTAAAGATAACCTAGTTTTATTTTAAGTATTATTCTTTTTTTTCCAAGTTGTTCTGTCGACAATTTTCAGGTTCTAAAGTGATTGTGGTTATCGAAGAATGGAGCGAGCGAAAAAGAGAATGATACTGATCCACAGACAACAACAACGACAACAACTAGATGCTGTTCCAGAGCTGATTCAAGGTATACAATCAGTATTGCTGTCAAAAGATGCTGCACAAACCTGAGTCTTGTCCAAGTCATAGCTACACGCGTGGTCTACCAGCCATGCCATCAGGTTTTCTCCCTTGTCTTCTTTATTAGATAAGAAAGTAACATCAAATAAATAAAGGTCAAGACTAGGAATTAGACATAACAAGCACAACATACATGAACTCTGCGTATTAACCATTGGTCCAAAGGACTTCTAGCTGCACTTGTGGCTTGTGGGATTTGGGTATAGGTCAAGACAAGGAATAGATTTGCCTAGCTGACCCCAGCTGCACTTGTGGGTCGATGGTTGATAGAGAGAGATCATATAGTATGTGTTCAACACATTAAAACCGGGATGGCAGGTGGCTTGTGTGTATGGATGTTAGGCTAGGCACTAGGTCATTGTTGCACCTCAATGACAACGTGACTGAATTCTGGGACGACGGTGCATGTTCATGCCTCCCTTTGGATCGATGGTTAATAGAAGTCCTTTGGGTAATAAGATGTATTGGCCTTATCCCGAGGTACCAACATTATTATTGACAACGATACCCTAATAATCGGGCATTCGTTTGAATCAACGATTGTTGGAAGAGTTGTTTATGGTATTCTTTGTGAATCAACAGATTCAATTATTTATCATTTTTTTAAACTACATCATTTGGAAGAGTTGTTTTTCCGCTACATCAGTTAACATTGACAGTCCTTTGATCAAATGGGTGTGGATTTTAAGGGTTTCTGAGTTAGGACTATAAGCATTAAAAAGGTCAAAGGACAGAACATTTAAGTCAAGGATAACTAAAGAGACGATCGGTGTAACCACATCCTAAGTCAAGCCATGAACAATGTTGTATGCTGATAGGTGTGTAAACACTCATCTTTTCTACCACTTAATAACAAGAATAACCGGACCTAAACATGTATTTTATGTCTTTTATGTCGGAATTATGCGTGGTTTGTGTTTTTGTTGTAATTTAGGATGAAATTATGAAAAGTGGAGAAAACACGGGAATTCACGGGCATTCACGACTTTTATTGAAGAAAAAGATGAAAGACGGAGTCGAGAAGTCAAGAGTGAAAAAGAACGGAAGTCCAAGACCAATTCTGAAGATTTATCGAAGAAAAATTCAAAAGGCGGAAGTTTATCAAAAGCCGAAGAATTCAAGTCTATTTTATTGAAGAAATTAAAGACGAATTCAAAAGAAATCCCGAGCCACAAGTCATTAGAGTCCAAATAAGGAAGATTAGAAGGAAAAAGGACTAATGGTGCAATTAATGAAGACTATATGCTTAAGGACCTAATGACGCAATTAAGAGAAAAGGAAGAAGGGGAGGAAGCTTCCTAATCCTCCCCTATAAATAGTTAGGATTTGTTAATCATTTCTTTTGTTGGCTAATCGTGACAATTAGTCCTTCCACCTTTTAATTACCTTGCACTTTTAATTACCTTGTCAATTTAAATACTTGTCCATTTAATTACCTTGTCTTGCACCTTAATTACCATTTAATTCAAGTAAGTTTTTCTTTTTAATTCTTGTCAAGCTTTATCTTTATCTTGTTATTCTCATTCTTCCTTTCTTATTCTTTGATTGTTATTGTTTATGTTTATGATCTTGATTTTGTTGATTTATTTAAGTGGGTTTTGATTATTTTGATTTAGTTTTGTGAGTTTGATTAAATTGGAGTGATTGTTTATGCTTTATAGTTGTTTATTTGCTTATTTGATTTGATCTTGTGTTTATTTTAGCTTAGTTTTTGTTATATCCGTGCTATTTTCACTTTCCTTGTTCTTCGGATCTCTTTTCTGTTCTTGCCAGATTCGTCCCCAGCAGCATTCCGAATAGGGCTGTTTGATCGAGCTCTATACGGAATATTTCTTATTCCGAACAGAGGATTTATTCCGCGTAACAGTTTTGTAGAAGTTGCTTATTCGGAATATTTAATTATTCCGCATAGGGGTTTTGAAGAAATTGCTATTCGGAATATCCTGTATTCCGAATAGGGGTGATTTTTCCGCATAGACTTGGCTTTCCGCATAGGGAAGTATTTTCCGAATAGGGGTGATTTTTCCGCATAGAAGATCTTTCCGAATAGGCTCTTTATTCCGAATAGGGACAGCTATTCCGAATATGGGATTATTCCGCATAGGGTCTAATATTCCGAGTAAACAAATATTCCGAATAGGGCTATCTTTCCGAATAGGTGACAGTTATTCCGAATAGCATTTATTCCGAATAGGTGTTTATTCCGGATAGGGAAATCTTAGTTTTTAGTTTTCTGCCTTTTCAGTTTAAGCTTTATTTTTCCCGCCTTTTTCCTTACTCGCACTTTAAGTTTATTTGCCTTAATTTAAGTTTTAGTTTTAGTTGCGTTCTAAGTTTGCCTTAGTTAGATTTAAGTTTGCGTTATTTACTTTATTGCCCTTTAGTTTTAGTCGCGCTTTAAATACTTGCACTCTATTTTAATTAGACTTAGAATTACTTTTATTGCACTTTTACTTTAATTGTTTTGCACCTTTTATTTCCAAAACTACAACGACACATCTTTGTTCCACCAAAGTAAAACAAAGTCACACATTAAACAATAAGTTTTTCAATTCGAAGAGACATACTTAAACGAATCTTTTTACCTGGCCAAAAGCCTTGTATCAAATGGCGCCGCTGCCGGCTCTTTTCGTCAAGATCAACAGTTTTTTTGTGAGAGACACGTTGCTTTTTGGGATCTGTTCACTTGTGAACGTTATTTTTCTTGCATATAAAAATTCAAAAAATCATAAAAAATTAAAAATTCATAAAAACCATAAAAATTAAAAATTTCAAAAATCCAAAAAGATTTTATTTTTATTGTGTATATATATTGTCTTTGTGTTTGGTTTTGTTTTCTTTTGCATTTTCAGGTGTATGCGTACTAGATCTTCTAATTATCAAGAGCCCGAGCCTCAAGAAGATTTAGATATGGCAGGTGTCAACAACAACAATATGCCACCGCACCTCAATAATAATAATAATAACAACAATGCTCTTCCACAGCCCGATCTTCGGACCATGGAGGAACTTTGTCAACCAACAATGTTTGGACGAGGAGGACCGATTGCGCCGATGCAAATCAACGCTCCTGAGTTTTCGTTGAAGCACCACATGATTCAGCAAGTACAAACAAACCCATTTAGAGGATTGCCTGATGATGATGCTAACAAACACCTCGACAAGTTCATTACAATCACCCAAAGCATGAAGTTGGCTGGTGCCACTATGGATGAGCTTCGCCTATAACTCTTTCCACACACTCTATTACATCATGCCGAGAAATGGTTTGATCGTCTCCCGAAGAATTCTATTCACACTTGGGATGACATGACTCAACGCTTTCTTTCGCGCTACTTTCCACCATCCATGGTCACAAGCCTTCGCAATCAGATCAGCGGTTTCATGCAAGATCCCGATGAATCTCTTTTTGATGCATGGGAGAGATATAATGTCTTGATCGACCGTTTTCCAAACCACAATATGCTTCCGATCACCTTGATCGATACTTTCTACAACGGATTGACTTTTCGAGATCGTGATACGATCAATGCAGCCGCCGGTGGCACATTCATGAAAAGGAGACTCGAGGAGTGTAGAGAGTTAATAGAGAACATAACTACTCACCACAAGAACTGGGATTCCTATGCTTCTTCTAGAAACAACACGAGAGTCAATGTTTCTTCTACCTCAGCAACCCCTGAGATGACCGAACTCACCCGCATGATGGCTGAAATGAGCAAAATTATTACGCTTCTTGCTTCAAACCAACAACAACAACAAGTTAAAGCGGTTGCTAATTCTTGTGAAACATGTGGCGGTCCTCACTCATACACCGATTGTCCTTCGACACAAGGAAATCCAGAAAATGTGTATGCAGCTTACGGTAATTATTCACCGGAAAATTACCAAGCTAGACAACAAGGGGATAGAAATCTGCTGAGCTACCGTTCAAACAATTACCTTTCACCCGGTTTTTCTCCTCAAAACCAAAATCCCACCAACAACTACAATAGAAGCAACCAAATCCCACCTCGTGCTTCTAACCCTTATCCACCAAACACCCAACAACACCCACCCATTAATCCCGATGTTGACACAATCATGAGAACTCAAGGTGAGCAAATCAAGAATCTACAGAGCCAAATAATCAATTTGAAAGGAGATATCTTGAAGCAAGGTAATGACATCAGAACCGAGGTTCGTGATAATCTTCAATCCTCTTTCATCACTCAAACAACTGAATTGAAGAATCTGTTGGCTAGTTTCTTGCCTGAAGCTCATCCTTCTTCTTCTTCGGGTTCTCTACCTTCAAACATCGTCACTAATCCGCGAGCTAATGTGAGTGCTATAACTACGCGTAGTGGAATTACCATTGTCAATCCACCTGATTCACCACCATCATCTACACCTCCTCCACCACCATATATCCCTACTCCTATTACACTTAGTGATAGTACACCATTACCATCTCCGCCTCATCATGACGATGTATCTCGGAAGGACACTTCAACATCACAACCTTCACCACCTACACCTTCACCTAACCATTATCAACCCAGAATCCCATTCCCTTCTCGCATAGGCAAGACCAATGATCTAACCAAGAATGACTGCCAAGTATCGAAATATGTGGATATGCTATCTAAAATGACCATCAACATTAGCCTTGTTGAAGCACTTTGCCACATGCCGAAATTTGTCAAAGCATTCAAGGAATTGCTTAGCAAGAAGGAGAAGCTGATTGAACTCGCCAACACACGCTTAAATGAAAACTGCTCTGCAGTCCTTCTTAGAGAACTTCCGGAAAAGCTTGGAGATCCCGGTCGTTTTGTGTTGCCTTGTGTGTTCAACAAAACTGAAGAATTTACTGCCCTTGCCGATCTCGGGGCTAGTATTAATCTTATGCCACTGAGTGTTTGGAAAACACTATCATTGCCCGACCTCATTCCAACAAAGATGACTCTCGAACTTGCTAATCGCACTCTCGCTTACCCCGTTGGTATAGCCGAAGATGTGTTTCTTAAAGTTGGCACATTTACTTTTCCGGTTGACTTTGTCGTAGTAGATTATGAAATGGACCCTCGTATTCCTTTAATACTTGGTCGGCCATTCTTGAGAACCGGACGTGCTTTAATAGATGTGGCCGAAGGTGAGTTAATCTTACGAGTCGGGGATGATTCTAAAGTTTTTAAAATGGGGAAGCTTACAGGCAAATCCTTTGGAGGCCGAGAATCAGTGAATATGATAAATGTGCTCGATGACTTTACCGTCTATGACAATCCGCTATTCGAGTCTTCCACTGACAATCCACTCTTTGAAGATAATGTGGATGATTCTCACTCTACTTTGGACGCTTCTCCCATTTATGATTCACCACCGGTCTTTGATGCTTATGATGATGATCATTCTAGCTCAGATTCGGATGATTTTGACTGTACTTCTGAGTATCCCGAGCTGCCCACATTCGATGATTTTGATGAGGCCGATACTCTTTCGAGCGATTCTTCACATGATGAAGATCCTCCGCCATCACTCGATCCTACTTTGGACGATTACTCATTCGAGGAAGACTTCTCTATGTTTCTCAATACATACTTCCCGCATGAGAGTGATGCACCTCCTCTGGATTTTGAATCTTATCGTCTTGATCCTACTTTGGATTTGAAGAAAATTTTGTCTAAGGAGAAGAAACCGGTCGACACCGAAATCCGTTGCACGTATGATTTGACACCTCTTTGTCCCACTTCTGAGGACGAGGTTGTGCTTCTTTGCGGATCTTCTTCACACTCGGCTGAGCCGGAGTGCTATTTTCCCCTGAAGGAAAAGGTGTTCGATCCCGGTATTGCAATCTTAGAGCCATCTCAGTATCCACCTGATGAAATAAAAGGAAAAATCTTTGGAAATTATGAAGACATGCTCGCACCGCTTCATCCTTGCTTCTACTGTGCTCCATCACTGCTTAAGGGAACCCTGCCACTTCTCTTTTGGCTTGCCTTGTTCGCCTTAAGCTCTTGCTTATTGATGGATGAAAACTATGTCTTCGATCCTGGTGGATTTGTTTCATGCTACTTCCGTTGATGATCAAGGTCGAGTCAGGCTCACGACTCGGTTAACAAAAACCAAGCGCTTCTTGGGAGGCAACCCATGCATCTATCTTTTCGCTTTCTTTACCATAAGTGTAGGGGGGACCCTTTGGATTGCTATTTCCTCTCCTCACTTCTTAATCAGGGATTCGAGCTTCAATGATCCACTCTTGCTGATTCTTGACAACCCGTGATTCCGTGTTCTACTTTATCCCGGTTCTATCCTAAACTCTTTTCGATTCACTATTTTATATTTTCTCAATATTAAAATAGGAATCTCTTTAGTTGTCCTTTCCTTAGCGAGATTTAAACAACGTGCACAATGTCCTAAGTGTAGGGGAGTTTACTCCCACATGCTTAAACATTGAGGACAATGTTTATCTTAAGTGTAGGGGGGACTTCTATCGAAGTTAAGTGATCTTTTCCTTGTATTTGTCCTCATTTTAACCGGAAAATCAATTTTTCGACATTTTTCAAAATTTTTGATCTATTTTGGCCTATTAGTTGTTATCTTTGTATAGTTATTTTCTTCCTTTGCTAGAATAAATGTTTAATAAGTGGTTTTAATTTTCAAACGTTGTGAATCTTTTGACTCAATCCGAGTTTACTCTAGCTAGTATCCTTAACGTGTTTAAGTCAAGTTTTGCTAGGCTTTTATATAGGGAGCTATAAAACGCGAAAGTCTTAACTCTCACGGGTTAAGAACAAGAACTTTTCGCAAGTTCCTATAATTGATCCTAGAGAGTCGTTTATCAAGGGAACTTTAAAATGCGATTTCTAAACTTGAAAGAGTCTAAGAATTTGCAAGTTCCTATAGGTGACTCGAAAACCCAAAACTTTGATTTAATAGGCTAAGTATCCACGAGTCTCATTACTTGAGATTTTAAACTGTAGAGAACGAGAGATGATAGAGCCAATTATAAGTTCGGTATTCTTTCGTGAATTTATGTGAGTTAATTATAAGCCTATTCTCCCATCGCTTGCTAATAAATTTGTCTGCTAATAAATAAGGTTGTACGATTTGAAAAGTTACTTAGCTTCTAGCCCCAGATCGTTTAAAAGTTGCTCGGTATGGATTAGAGTTCATAGCCAAGGCATAACTTATTGAAGCGGGACGCGAAGATTGGCTAGTCTGAAAAGGCCCTAACAAGGCATGAGGGCTATATTTTGTTGCTAAAGATCCAAAGTGATGTGAAGAATCATTTATCGAAAATCAATATGAAGGATCGAGACACACGACGTAAAGCAAAACTCCCCAAAAGTCATGGAGAAGTGTATCCGAAAAGACCCTAACAAGGTATGAGGATAAATAGATCCAAGTCATAAAAGGAGGCGGATCGTTGTATATCAAAATCCAAAATAAAGATTGGAGAAAAATGAAGAAGTCGTGGTCCAAGTATGAATCTCTCAAAACTTCAAAGTGAAGAATTCCTATTATGAAGAGAAGACCATTATTTCATGAACGTCTCTCAAGATTTGAAATATGAAGTCGCTGCCAAATATCGGTCCGAGAAAGGTCTCAAATCGCGAAACGAGTTATGCCAAGATATGAACTTTATGAGGTCCCGAGAAGCAGTTTTAAAAGATTTGGTCCTTTAGCTAACTATTGATTAAATCGTGCACTTTATTTTCAGACTAAATAATTATCAAAATAAGTCAAACAATGCATCTTCGTGATCATTCAAGACAAATAACAAAATATAAGAGATACCCATAGGAATAAGGGAGTCTAAGTGAATAATTGGCCCACATGAGTTCGTGTTAGTTTACTAACTTATAATAACAATGATCTCGTTTTTAAGCTTGGTTTGGAGAAAGTGAAAAGTTGAGGATGATGATTATTCATGACATTTTCAAAACCCAAGGTATGCTTTTAATTTCTTTGCTTTGCATTTTTATAATTTCCTATCTCTTTAATAAGGGCCAACGTGGATTGATTATGATGAAAAGTGTAAACATGCTTTGTAACTAATGCATTGCATGAGGACATTGCAATGGTCAAGTGTAGGGGATTTGATAGGTGTGTAAACACTCATCTTTTCTACCACTTAATTACAAGAATAACCGGACCTAAACGTGTATTTTATGTCTTTTATGTCGGAATTATGCGTGGTTTGTGTTTTTGTTGTAATTTAGGATGAAATTATGAAAAGTGGAGAAAACACGGGAATTCACGGGCATTCACGACTTTTATTGAAGAAAAAGATGAAAGACGGAGTCGAGAAGTCAAGAGTGAAAAAGAACGGAAGTCCAAGACCAATTCTGAAGATTTATCGAAGAAAAAGTCAAAAGGCGGAAGTTTATCAAAAGCCGAAGAATTCAAGTCTATTTTATTGAAGAAATTAAAGACGAATTCAAAAGAAATCCCGAGCCACAAGTCATTAGAGTCCAAATAAGGAAGATTAGAAGGAAAAAGGACTAATGGTGCAATTAATGAAGACTATATGCTTAAGGACCTAATGACGCAATTAAGAGAAAAGAAAGAAGGGGAGGAAGCTTCCTAATCCTCCCCTATAAATAGTTAGGATTTGTTAATCATTTCTTTTGTTGGCTAATCGTGACAATTAGTCCTTCCACCTTTTAATTACCTTGCACTTTTAATTACCTTGTCAATTTAAATACTTGTCCATTTAATTACCTTGTCTTGCACCTTAATTACCATTTAATTCAAGTAAGTTTTTCTTTTTAATTCTTGTCAAGCTTTATCTTTATCTTGTTATTCTCATTCTTCCTTTCTTATTCTTTGATTGTTATTGTTTATGTTTATGATCTTGATTTTGTTGATTTATTTAAGTGGGTTTTGATTATTTTGATTTAGTTTTGTGAGCTTGATTAAATTGGAGTGATTGTTTATGCTTTATAGTTGTTTATTTGCTTATTTGATTTGATCTTGTGTTTATTTTAGCTTAGTTTTTGTTATATCCGTGCTATTTTCACTTTCCTTGTTCTTCGGATCTCTTTTCTGTTCTTGCCAGATTCGTCCCCAGCAGCATTCCGAATAGGGCTGTTTGATCCCGAACAGAGGATTTATTCCGCGTAACAGTTTTGTAGAAGTTGCTTATTCGGAATATTTAATTATTCCGCATAGGGGTTTTGAAGAAATTGCTATTCGGAATATCCTGTATTCCGAATAGGGGTGATTTTTCCGCATAGACTTGGCTTTCCGCATAGGGAAGTATTTTCCGAACAGGGGTGATTTTTCCACATAGAAGATCTTTCCGAATAGGCTCTTTATTCCGAATAGGGACAGCTATTCCGAATAGGGGATTATTCCGCATAGGGTCTAATATTCCGAGTAAACAAATATTCCGAATAGGGCTATCTTTCCGAATAGGTGACAGTTATTCCGAATAGCATTTATTCCGAATAGGTGTTTATTCCGGATAGGGAAATCTTAGTTTTTAGTTTTCTGCCTTTTCAGTTTAAGCTTTATTTTTCCCGCCTTTTTCCTTACTCGCACTTTAAGTTTATTTGCCTTAATTTAAGTTTTAGTTTTAGTTGCGTTCTAAGTTTGCCTTAGTTAGATTTAAGTTTGCGTTATTTACTTTATTGCCCTTTAGTTTTAGTCGCGCTTTAAATACTTGCACTCTATTTTAATTAGACTTAGAATTACTTTTATTGCACTTTTACTTTAATTGTTTTGCACCTTTTATTTCCAAAACTACAACGACACATCTTTGTTCCATCAAAGTAAAACAAAGTCACACATTAAACAATAAGTTTTTCAATTCGAAGAGACATACTTAAACGAATCTTTTTACCTGGCCAAAAGCCTTGTATCATATGCACTCTACTTAACCATTAACACTAGTATCCCTCCTTCGGGTTAACTAAAAGTGAGCCGGTAATGGTTGCTCATCACAAATCATATGGTAAACATGTTTTCTCTAGGCTCGGAACTTGGTGCAATAAGTTCATATGGTAAAACACGAGCAACTGCATCTGTTCTGTCAACTTGTATCTCTACTTCTTTTCTCAATTTGCTTTTCTATCTGTTGAATCTCAGCTGAAAATGCTTAAAAAGCTTCCACAACCTCAGCATCACCTGACCAAGTGTCGGTTTTTTGTCTTTCACCTATGTAGTCCTCCTCGGGTGAGTAAGTAGACAATATGTCCACCACAGCCATGTACTTTGTTGATTTGTAGTAAGCTTGGTAAAGCTGATAAGTACTTATATGGGTCATCATGGAAACTTTGATATACTTGGTCGTAAGGTCATCTGCACCAGCAAAAGTTGGCCACCAGTCTTTGTGGCGGAGATCAGAATGGCCCACATTGATGGACTCTGCGTAACAGGCTTGGAGCTCCCTGTCGTTGCATACTTTGGCTGAATATGGGTATTAATGGTTCACGTAAGTTTTAACCAAGTTTTGGATGGCTACCCATATCATGAGCTTTAGTCCATATGTGACTTGCTTGGGTCTGGAGCAGCCATACCTTTGTATAAAAATCAAAGGATGAAACTTAATCAGATACGAGATATGAAATATTATATAAACCTTAAGAAATTTTGTAGAACTGGTATAAAATAATGTCTAAAACTGGTGATTCCCGTAGATATATCAGTTCCAAAACACAAATAAAAACACCCTCAAGACATAAGAGCATTATTTTATAAGTACCTTCTAACAAGATCAGCAGGAAGACTTTCTAATAAAACAGTCAATGCTTATAAGAAGCAGCCTTGATCTCCATACAATAGCGCACAGAAGTGAAACATGCCTCAATGACACCATCAGAGCTGATCAAATTCGGTCCAGAAATGGTAGATATATGTCACTGTAGTCAATTATAAAAAGCTTAATTATTTTCCTCAATTGCATGATGGAGATCACATAATATTTTGTTAAAAAATGCAGTGAAAAGGAAGAGAGGTTACTCTCTAAAGGTGACCTTAAAAGCAACAACGGATCCCGTTTTAGCCTTGTGAAAGTCTTCAACCTATGCATGTTGCAAACAAAATCATTTAGAATTACGTATGACAGACAAAATCAATTCTGTCGAGTCATCGAGTCCAGATGAACCCGAGTTGACCTAGGTCAGCCCGGTTTTCTAAAAAAATAATTTTTTTTATATTTTTAATAATTAACAATAGTTATATATAAAAACCATGAAAACTTCCGTATATTGAAAATATATATTGTTTACCAACCAATATAATATGCAAAAATAAAATTCCATCGCAAATACGTAAAATTTACCTATTAAAAAAAGCCGAAAAAAATCGAAACCCAACCGGGGAGTCACCCCAAACCGGCGGGTCTAACCGGGTTTCGAAAATATGAAAGCCGGTCCAATTCGACCATAACCAGGTTAACCGGTTATTCCCGGGTCTAAAAACATTGATTTTGCCGTACTATGTAATATGTACTCCTATTTGATGTGATGATGCAAAGATGCAGACTTGTATTGTTAGGGTTTCAACTAGTTTTTTTTTTTTTTTTTTTCTTTTCATAGAATAATCTATTTATTTTGGAGGGTTTTATTTTAATTTATAGCATAAAAGAAGAAAATATATTATATTTATTTTAAATTATTGCATAAAAGAAGAAAATATATTATGTAATCTTGATTTTGAAATCTTTCCCAAAAATATATAAGCGGGATATCAAATTCTTCTAGAAACAAAAACATGGGTGCCAGAACACGGAAGAAGATGATCTATATAAACATTGTCTTTAAATAAAACCAAACTATCTAAAAGGAAACAAATCTAATCAGACATTGTATTTAAATAAAACCAAACGATCTATATAAACATTGTCTATAAAACCCTAATATTCATTCATCCAACTTTCATACTTGCTCGATCGAACTAATAATCATGCCAAAGTCAGGAAGTACGGTTAAACAACTAGGCCCTCAGTCTCGCCCTCGTCAACTGATAAACACCACGAATGATTCACCTGCAGATACTAGCCTTGGTAGTACACTTGATGAAAATCAGGTACTTTATAAGTTCATTGGTTTACAATCGTATTTTATTAGTATTCAAGATATATTGTTTGTGTGCATATCGTTCCAGTTTTTTAGTATCATTTATTTTCTACGAACATCCTTGCTTATTATAGAATACATATGTTTTGTGAATTAAAATTTAAGGTTTGTTCTTGAATTATGTTCGTTACCAGACGTTGATTATAGTATTTGTTTTTTTTTTGCATGTTTTATAGAATACTACATATGATCATGTGTTTGGTTTAATTAATTAAATTGTGAAAGATATCTAATTAATTTTGGATTGGGGTTTCAAACATAGCCATGCAAGTAATTCTTACAGTATGCTTGATATTTATTAAACTACACCTGGAGAATAATAATCTTAGATTAGTAGTCGAAATCAAGGTTTATAACAAACTGAAAAAACACTTGAGGCCGGTAGGTAATGGGGCAGAAAAAGATTTCTTACAGTATATGCTTGATATTTTGGCACGGCTTTTTAACCCGTAAAGACCTCATATTTGACTTATATATTTTTTTCTCACTTTTTTAATAATGTTATCTTCACTTTTAATCTTTTGTTATACAGAACTTGGAAAACTTGTCCTTGGTTGCTAAGAAACTGTTAAGTTTTCTTGAGCCTACACAAAATGATATTGCTAAACGTTTGGAACAGATAAACATGGTCAAGAAGCTTATCAAAGGTACATATTCTTATTTTACAATTATTTTACATTTTTATGAATCAAAGATATTTTTATGTGATAATATTGACATTCCAGAGTTTAATCTTCTAAACAGGTTACACATTTGATACGTATGGGTCATATGCATCTGAGCTTTACACAAGATTTGGTGATATAGACCTCTCTGTAACGCCTGTTATACAAACTAACACCGAGGCTATTTTACCCGCCCTTACACAACGTATACGTCGATCATTTGGTTAGTTCCGTTTATCAGTGTTTTAATATACACTATTCTCTCCGTGTCAAAAATAAAACATTATTTTTAGTAGTGGACAATTAAATCAAATTTATGTTTCGATTCTTTTTTGTTAAAAATGGGGGGCGGGGGGACTTGCTTTGTATGTACATATATATTCCATCTATAAATCATGTATATAGATAGTATATAATATAGGTATGTGTGTAAACAAAGATCATTCATTTAATTTACTCATCTCTAATATTTTAGATATAACCCATTTGAAATTTAAATGCACAGACCTTGATTCCCTTCAACTTAATGACAAAGAGGGAAAACCCTATGTGCTCAAGTTCAAGCTCAAAAAGTTCGATGCACCTTTTGATGTCACTGTACATGAGCCGTCCGGGAAGATAACAGCTTCCGTAATGTCACTCATCAAGAACTTTGATGTACGTTACAAACAACTGGTATTACTGGTAAGTAACACATTTATATCTTTATTTGCGCAATGTATGGTTGAGTTGAGCGTACAAATCAATTGCTAACATAAATTCCTTGATTTTTTAACATTACTATCAGGTGAAAGGGTGGGTGAGGTGCCATAGCATTGACGAGCCATTTAAAGGAGGTTTTAAATCGTATGGGTTATATGTAATGGTGTTATTTCACTTTCAGGTCACACACTTACTACACTAACATCTCTTTTGTTTGGGCTGGATTTGTTTACTCACAAGACTTTTTGAAACGATTCTAATAAATAATTTATTTATCTTCTGCAGAACATCGTACCACCTATACTTCCGCCACTCAATCAAGTTATTACGAGTGAAGTGCAGCAAAAAATAAATGGTAGTTGTAATTTCTCTGTAAAGATACTTAAAAACTTTTGTTTAAAAGTATAATCAATACTAAGATGATTTACAGATCATGATGCAAGCTGGGAAACGGACTTCAAACACAATTTAAATACCTTTAAGAACAAATCCGAGAAGAACCACTGGGACGTTTATGCACTGTTTCATCTCTTTATAGAACGGGTAAAACAAATATGTTTCTATCTATATCTTTTCTTGTCGCTTTATAATTAAATAAAAGAGTAAACTGCAAATTATTTAACTGTTAATTGATCTTTTACCCATACGTTTGCTAATAGTAATGGTAAGGGATAGTTAGTAGTGAACCATTTGCAGTTAACTCTAAATAAAATAACACTTAGACTTAAAAGGTTATAATTGGTAAAATTAATGATGAATGAAATGTAAGGTTCTTGCTATCATGTATCAGTTCCAACATTTAAGCAGAGAAGGTTACTACATGAGCGCCAAGAGTGGACGTTGGGTTCCAAGGATGCTTGGAGGAATAATGAAAGACAAACTCTGGGTAAGTAGATTGTATGTTAATTATTACTGTCTTTGTCTTCTTTAAATATTATTAGTTAGTTATCACTTATAATCCAACAACTAGTTTAAATTGGATAAAACTGGATGATGGTAGAGTCTGATTAATTATTTATGTTTAAGTTTCAACCTTCGAGTTTTAGTTTCCAGTTTTTGCCTCACTTCTTAATAAATACAAGTGATATATCGCGATTAATTAATTATTCACGTGTATTATAATGTTTTAGATTGAAGAGCCATTTGGCGGCAAATCAGAAAACCTTGCCAAGTCTATCAAAGACGTCAAACATATTGAAGGTCTGTTTAAAGCCACGCATGACAAAATCACGGCAGGAAACATTTATGATATCCTTATGAACCTTGCTCCTAAAGACCTCGAACCAAAGATAAGAGAAGCAATAAGGCGGTCTAATGTGGAAGGTTGGCACTAACAACTCTTCTTCATTTTGTGACGAGCTTTTCAAAATATGACCTGAAGTATAAATTTATGTCTCTTATCTTTTTCTATTTTCTCGGTATGTAGGTGGCCAAAAGACTGTTGCTTCAAGGGATATGAAGTCCGTATCTTCATCAAAAGGTACAATGCCCATGTCTTCTCCAAAGGTCCCAATTCGGACCATAACTAAAGGAACTGATAGGGATGATGCAAATGGGAAGTCTAGATGCACCTTACTTGGAGATTGCAAAAGTCTCGTTTGCTATTCAGCGGATGACGACGAGGATGACGATGAGAAAGTCATGGATGCTGGTACGCATCAACTACCGGTTAAGGTATCCACCAAACTTCCATTCTGGCATTACAACTGTACCTCTCGTGAATGAAGCAGAGAAAGTAGCTCAAGATGATGGACCAGTACTATGAACATATTTGGAATCAGATTAAGATTTCTTACTAAAGTTTTTTGGCCATTGCATGCGATTCTTGATTTTCTTTTTGTATGAATATATGCTTCTTTTGATCATATTATATTACTGAAATTTATATCATTGCATGAATGGCTTTCAAAATCGCTGAAATTTTTACATGAGGTGTCATACAATGGTGTTTGCTTACTGTGTTTATGAGATTACTCTCCTTTGTTAATTAGTTGCACTATAAGCCTCTTACTAGCAATCCAAGAGATTATGTTTTGAGACCCTAAAAATGCAGTTTTAAGTTGTTGCTGCAAAAAAAGGTTAGCGGAAATAAGAATTTTGAACATTCTGTCACATACACCTCCTTGATTTGAATTACAGGATAGCTGAAAGAATTTCAGCCTCTACATATCGAGAACATGCATTCCAATCTCGATGAGAAGTTTGCTGGGGGGACAAAGTCATTAAGTTCGAATACATGGATTGGGATATAGAAACTACTTTTTATAATATACAACTTTACAAAAACCACCCCGCGTTAGCTTTTCCTGCCATGCTTTTCATTATTAATTCAGCTTTTATACCAACCTAACTTCCCACAGGAAATGAAATCAAAAAATCTTTAGGAGCACTTGTGTTTTGGGATGCTAGGCATTTGTGTAGCGGCACGTTGTGGATTTGCCTAGCTGCACTTGTGGGATTTGTCCTAGACACTCTAACGTGAATAACATTTTGTCCTAGACACTCTAAAGTCAAAATCTTGATTGATATACAGAGATAAAATTACACTTACTATCCATGTGGTTAGTGTTGACTTACATGTATGTCATTTGACTTTTTTTTTATGCGTGTAGCACCTATCTCAGAAACCGTTAACATTCACAGTCCTTTTATCAAATGGGTGTGGATGTTAAGGGTTTCCGAGTTAGGACTATAAGCATTAAAAAGGTCAAAGGACAGAACATGTAAGTCAAGGATAACTAAAGAGACGATCGGTGTAACCACATCCTAAGTCAAGCCATGAACAATGTTACATGTATGAACTCTACTTAACCATTAACACTAGTATCCCTCGTTCGGGTTAACAAAAAATGAGCCGGTAATTGTTGCTCATGACAAATCATATGGCAAACATGTTTGCTCTAGGCTCTGAACTTGGTGCAAGAAGTTCATATGGTAAAACACGAGCAACCGCATCTGTTCTGTCAACTTGTATCTCTACTTCTTTTCTCAATTTGCTTTTCTATCTGTTGAATCTCAGCTGAAAATGCTTAAAAAGCTTCCACAACCTCAGCATCACCTGACCAAGTGTCGGTTTTTTGTCTTTCACCTATGTAATCCTCCTCGGGTGAGTAAGTAGACAATATGTCCACCACAGCCATGTACTTTGTTGATTTGAAGTAAGCTTGGTAAAGCTGATAAGTACTTATATGGGTCATCATGGAAACTTTGATATACTTGGTCGTAAGGTCATCTGCACCAGCAAAAGTTGGCCACCAGTCTTTGTGGCGGAGATCAGAATGGCCCACATTGATGGGCTCTGCATAACAGGCTTGGAGCTCCCGTTGCATACTTTGGCTGAATATGGGTACTAATGGTTCACGTAAGTTTTAACCAAGTTTTGGATGGCTACCCATATCTTGAGCTTTAGTCCATGTGACTTGCTTGGGTCTGGAGCAGCCATACCTTTGTATAAAAATCAAAGGATGAAACTTAATCAGATACGAGATATGAAATATTATATAAACCTTAAGAAATTTTGTAGAACTGATATAAAATAATGTCCAAAACTGGTGATTCCCGTAGATATATCAGTTCCAAAACACAAATAAGAGTCGATGTTAGGGGCCTTTATGCATACACCAACATATAATAATGCGCATAACCAAATTTTCGTTTTCTAAAACCTTTATCCACTGCTTTGCTTGCATCCAGAAATATATTGTATATATAATGGTTTTTACCATATCTTATATCATTTAATTAAAGTTTTACTCTTTGGTGTGTCGGGATATGAACATTAGATTGACAACTCACACTCACTAAATCTTTGTTCTTTCAGGAAAGGGTGATTCTCCTAAGCTTTTAACATATATGGATGCATATGAAGCAATCGGCAGGCCATGAGCATCTATTGAGCATTAATCAATATGTAGTAGATTAACAAATGAAACAGTTCTACTTTTGTACGATTTTATTGTTGGTAAATTAGATGTATGACTGCTCTGAGTATTTCTTAATGAACTAAACGTTTGTTGAAAAACCATGCTGTCGTGTATCAACTGTGTTCATTGTTTCCATTTATATTGAGACACATATATCAACCTTATCCTGTCAATATCACTCTTTTGGGTTGAGCCTATTTGGCTCATTGGCTGAATAAATTGACTTGTTTTAGGGACTGTACATGCAAAGTTGAAGGTGTCTGAGGTTTGAATCTCAGATCAGTCAGTTTTAGCGAAAATGCAATAAATTTGACTTTGGTTTCAACTTTGGTATTTGAGCCTCGGGTCAAAACAGGCCTTAACCAACGAAAACTGACCCGGTGAAGATAAGCTATAGAAAACCAAACCGAAAATACTCGGTCGGTTCGTCTCATAACTTACCGAGTTGGGCATTCATTTTGTTCTAGTACAATATTTCAGTTTCTTCAGTTTTCCTTGACTTATTCACATGCTCAGCTTAGTGGGAAAAAGTAGATTGCTTCTATGCATAGCTTAGTGGAAAATCTGGCTTATAATAAAGATTACGCCATAAAACAGCATATATATATAGGACAAATTAATTACTTGAAAAACTGTATTTTTATTTTTGTGATGTATATCCTTAGAAATCACAGCTGCGCGAGTTGAAACTTAAAGAAGAACCATTTTGTAGTTTGAACGCCCGCGTTGAAGATCTTTACTTTCATAATTCACCATGGTGGCCACCACATAACTCGTGGTTTCTTCGGGCTAGAGTAGATTCGAGATTAATTATTTTATACTTGTCTTCCAAAGAAAGCCAAACACTTGTATGAGGAAACTCTCTGTTATTGTTTTGTTCTTTATATAGAATTTGAACTTGAGTCAACAAATTATCTTCATTTTTTCCACTAAGAAGTTTCATTGAATCATAAAGCGTGTTAAATTTTAATATTTCGCGATTCATCGGTGTCAACTTACCCGTCAACGTATTTTTGTTACGCTCCATTAGATTTTTTTTCCAAAGCCTGCTCGTTATATATACCAAGTATTTTATACCGAAACCTATTGTGGTCTTTGTCATCGCCAACTTTGGGTTTTCTTATATTTCGATGAAACATTCGGCCAAAAGTTCTTCCCGTTCTTAGGTCCAAAACATATGATCCACCTTTGTTTTCGTCGCTTGGTCCCGCTATGATTTGTCATTTGTTTTTTTTTACCGTTTTATAAAGTACCCACATTTCGGGTCTTCGGTTTCTTGAGTCGGTTCTTGAGAAGAATGTTGCGGATATGGTTGGGATTGTATTCGGATTAGACGAAGAACCCGATAATTGAGTATTTGGTATTTGTGTAGTAACTCGAACTTTAAAATCATTATATAGACCGAGTTGTAATACTATTTCTAATATTCGAACACAAATTTGTTAACCGACTTTTATTTGTCATGTTGCTTCGACGAATAATATTGAAATCTTGACTAACCGGCAAGGTTAAGGTTTTAACGTATCAAATACGTGTCATTTATCATTTATCGGCAAAGTCTATGTCCACCATCGACCGTAAACATTTTCGTTATGACATAGAAATATTTTCTATTGTCGTTGTTTTAATTTCTCATTTTACGAGTATTCTTCGTAATTGACGCTAAACCTTTAGGCCTCATTCGTTTATATAAAGCGCCAACATATTTTAAATAATAAGCCTCATTTATTTATCGAAATATAAATGTTCTCCGAATGTCGATGTTTTTATTTTATATTGAACGTTTATTTTTCGTGTCTAACACGTATCTTTTAAATCGCGTAACTTTTAAAATATCGGACCTCGATAATACCCGCCATATCATACTCTTAGATAAAAATTAACTAATAAAATTATTATTTGTTTCATAAGATGGCGTATCATCTCCCAATCAAAAGAGATACATGTGGTATCTTAAACTTTGATACTTATCCTACAAATTTGATCTTTCATTCCTATCTATCTAACCCTATCTCATATATGCATCTAAAGAAAAGGATACATCAAACTCTTGATCTTCAATTACTTCCGTGAGTGGTCCAACACCAAAAACAATCATTATAAAATAAAATTATAGTTTATCTAGTCCAAGATTAAAGGTTTGATATACTAATTACCATCTTTAAGTTATGACTTCATAAACAAGTATCAACCTCATAATCTTCATAATTTTGAGGGCTGAATTGTTAGAAGTGTTGGAAGGGTGTATTTTTGTAGTAGTTTTTATATGATCACTATATTTTCTTGTAAGAGTCTTATGGTTGAATTGATGTTACTGTTGTCATTGTTTTCTTGTAAGAGACGATCTCTCCATCTTTATAACACTTATTTTAATTGATATGATCACTATATTTTTATGTTTTAGTTATTATTTTGTAAAGTCTGAACATTGTATACATGAGCTTTAAATATAAGAAACTAGCTAAAACGAACCATAGTTGTGGTTATATTTTTAAGAATCCCAACAGTGTATAAACGTGTTATTTCAGTAAACTCAATGTCTCATGAGACTTAAATAAAAATATAGGGAGATAGCCCTGTGTTTTGTGGTGATTTTACCGGGTGACTCGTCCCGTGATGATACCCGATGAATTAGATATGGCCGAAATGATAAAAAGTGCCGAATCTGAACATACTGTATTGATGGACTGAAAACTTATACTGTAACCCAGAACCAATGAAAAAAGTAAACAGGTTGTAGATAAATTTATGAAGAACTAGAATCAATCGGATAGTCCACCAGTTATTTACGGTTTGGAAATGACGGCCAAAACGGTGGAACTGAAGTTGGCTGCGAATCACAGCTCATACTTCTAAGTTGTTTAATGAATGGTTAGGCTATGAAAAATATAACTAGAGGTGGTAAGGACTTGAGATCAGTAGAGTTCATAATTTAATTATCATGTCGATATAAGGAACTCGTTTATATGATTTACGGGTTAGGAGAAACTGTCTAATAAGCAGGACATGTCGTAAAAATGGTGTAATTGAACCATAGTAATAAAACGTAAAACTTGACCATTTTTATAAAACCCGAGGTGGTAGGATCTACTTATCGGGAAGTCGAGACCCGTTTATATATAGATTGTTGGAAAACCCGAGACCCGACTATTGGAAAATATAAGTGAATATGAGTTGAGTTATTTTACATTCTTGTGTTTCCTTAGAGCAAATGAAGTGGTCACACTCCCACACCAAAAAACACCGCGCCACGTCAGCTTTTTCACTTCCACATCCACACCAAAAGTAGATTGCCCCACTATGATTTGTGGTGAACCTTATGGGGAGAATGAGCAGCCTGTTCCGCGCGCAACTGATCCTCTACCTGTTGGACAAGACATTCCCAAGTTGACACCTGTTCAGATGGCGGTAGAGAAGCCCTCGGCGCAGATTGTGGAGGCCAAGCATAAGCAAGACAAGAAACCGAGGGTAAGGAAGACCCATTCTGTTGCAGAGGGAAGTACATCTTATCGTCGAGTGAAGAAAAGAAATAGCCAGACCGTTCATACCGACTCTGAGGCAGACTCCCACAAAACCCACTCTACTCAACCTATTAGTGTTGTGAAACCACCATCCCAAACTTCGGCTGGAGGTTCCGGTCACAAAGAAAAATCTCCTTCTATTGTGCAAGTGAGCGATCAATCATCGCCTCATGCTTAGCATGACTCACAAGCTGTTGGTAAGTTTCTTCTTTCTTTCCTCTCATCCCTTATTGTTGTGTTTTCTTAATTTTGATCCCTTTTGTATTTTGTAGGAGAGGATTTTGAGCCCCCCAAGTTTGTTCCAGATTGGAGGTTGAATGGGTATGTTAGGGTTAACTCTAACTATGCTGCCAAAGAGTTTTTGTACCATCTTGCTACTCCTGCTGATGACCAACACTTGAAAGCCATGTCTAATTATGACGTCCTCCGTCATAGCTGTCGAGCCGTTGCTCAGAGTACAATTGTTGCTGCCGAATTGATGAAACGTTACGAGAACCTTAATAGCGAGTATGTGGAGATGGCCAACTCTCACTTTGCTGAAAAAGAGTCTATCACTCAAGGGCAAGCTTTGCTGGATCGTTTAAAGGTTTCTCATCAAAAGCTTAAGGATTCCCATGCCACATGTGCCAAAACTGAAGAGGAGCTGAACCTTCATGTTCAAGCGTTGGAGGAGGAGAATGAGAATCTTAAGAAAACTACAGCCGAAGCCACTGAGTAACTCATCTGTTCTAGAGTATTTGCTACATATTTGAGTATTTTAAATGTCCTATTCCATTTAAATACAAGGTATTAAGTTCTCAACTAATGACTACTATGAGCATATCTTTGTTGTACCCAAATTATATATAGTTGATTGGGTATATATATATTTTAGGTCCAACATTGGCATCCTCCTTTTCATCACAAAATGTAATCATACACAATCAAATTAAACGTTACATTACGTAAAAGATGTCTCCTTGAAGAAACGATTCTTCAAAATCATAAGGAGTAAGAAATAAAATAATTCATTTATCAATTACGTTTCAAAAGGAGATGTCCTAAAATGGCACATCACGATGCGATTACAACAATCGAGCTTAAATTTAACGATATGCGACAGCTTACGAAACAATATATACGTCCCAAAGTATGAAACGAGTTCCATACTCGTATACGGATAATAAATTAATTATCTATATTGGTGATTGGCGGTGCGGTCAAATTCTATATAAAATCGAATTATAAAATGCATGATAATCACCCTTGCATCAAACTTCATTTTTGCAAAATCGCATTATAATATGCACGATAATCGCATTATAGAGTATTCGCTTTGGTTTTTGTATTATCTCTATATTTAAATGTCCCATTCCATTTAAATACAAGGTATTAAGTTACTCAACTAATGACTACTATGAGCATATCTTTATATATATATATATATATATATATATATATATATATATATATATATATATATATATATATATATATATATATATATATATATATATATATATATATATATATATATATATATATATATATATATATATATATATATATGTATATATATATATATATATATATATATATATATATATATATATATATATATATATATATATATATTAGGTCCAACATTGGCATCCTCCTTTTCATCACAAAACGTAATCATACACAATCAAATTAAACGTTACATTACGTAAAATATGTCTCCTTGAAGAAATGATTCTTCAAAATCATAAGGAGTAAGATATAAAATAATTCATTTATCAATTATGTTTCAAAAGGAGATGTCCTAAATTGGCACATCACGATGCGATTATAACAATCGAGCTTAAATTTATCGATATGTTAGAGCTTACGAAACAATATATACGTCCCAAAGTATGAAACGAGTTCCATACTCGTATACGGATAATAAATTAATTATCGATATTGGTGATTGGCGGTGCGGCCAAATTCTATACAAAATCGCATTATAAAATGCACGATAATCACGCAAGGACCATTGCTTCACGTGTAATGCCTTTAATTAACATAGTATATACATACAACCATTTCTACATACATATAGGATCATATTATCACAACCAATCATTTGTTCCTAGGAGGCATGAGCGCGCGGATACTTTGTAAGGCAACAAAACAGTTTTTCAAAAGAGCTGTTATAGTCCAGGTTTTCAAAACAACCTATTTCTCTATAACAAGTGCTATGATACCAATCTGTAACACCCCCAATTTCACAAGGCAGCAGAAACTCAACTTTAGGTGTTACTTCATAGCACATCACACAAAGTCATAGAAACGACCTCAAAATAGACGTTTTATAAAATAAATCATTCAAAAATTTTATAACTATCATACTTCAATAAAAATAGGTCCCAACAATTTATACAAACCTTATGAAAAATTAAAGATTTGTCAAATTTATCGAATGAAAATTGTTTATTTTTCCTTTACTTTATCCCAAGCGTCTCCACGCTCCAGCTGCTCTTAAACCTATACACCTGAGAATACATGCTAAAATATCAACACAACAGTTGAGTGAATTCATTGGTTTTTAATAAACAATAATGGGTTTTTAAATAAACCATACAGCTTTTGAACACAAGAATCTCATCCATTGTCAATATTGTAACACATACAATATCCAAAGTCCGCGTTATTCTACTAAGCCATGAAACCGAAGCCTTAAGTATAAATAATGCCCTAGTCAGGTATCTTGCCTAATAGCCCCTTACTTCTCATACAACACATCTGGCTAAGCCTCCAACCCACAAGTGTAATCTGCCCAGATGGGGGCCATCCACGATGGATCCATCCGTCTGTAACAGCGCCTACCTATCATAGGTAGTTAACGGTTCATGGGTTTTAGGGACTTTCAAATTTTGGCAATACAACACTTAGCAAATAGCGGTTCACAATCAATATAATCAACGCTTATGTTCATCTTTCAAAAGAATTCAATCAGGCATCTTACATTCATTTACAACAACTTGTATTCGTTCAAAGCATATAGTCAAGCCTCGTATGTTTATTCATAAACATGTATTTTCTCAAAACCATATATATAAACAGCATATATTCTTATACCAAGAGCATGTGAATAAGTCGAGGAAAACTAAAGAAACTGAAATATTGTACTAGAACAAAACGAATCAAGATAATACAAAAACCAAAGCAATATAATACTCAAATATGTAGCAAATACTCAAATATATAGTAGTCATTATTTGAGCAATAAAACATTTGTTGACATTGCTACAAAATGGCCGAAGTCACTGAGCAGCTCGTATCTGTCCACCACAAAAGGTTTGATATACTAATTACCATCTTTAAGTTATAACTTCATAAACAAGTAAGAGGGAAAGGAATGGTCACGGTGTGGGGCAAGAATGAGCAGCTCTAGGATCTGAAATTGGTGCAAGAAGTTCATATGGTAAAACACCAGCAACCGCATCTGTTCTGTCAACTTGTATCTCTACTCCTTTCTCAATTTGCTTTTCTATCCGTTGAATGTCAGCTGAAAATGCTTAAAAAGCTTCCACAACCTCAGCATCACCTAACCAAGTGTCGGTTTTTTGTCTTTCACCTATGTAATCCTCCTCGGGTGAGTAAGTAGACAATATGTCCACCACAACCATGTACTTTGTTGATTTGAAGTAAGCTTGGTAAAGCTGATAAGTACTTATATGGGTCATCATGGAAACTTTGATATACTTGGTCGTAAGGTCATCTGCACCAGCAAAAGTTGGCCACCAGTCTTTGTGGCGGAGATTAGAATGGCCCACATTGATGGACTCTGCATAACAGGCTTGGAGCTCCATGTCGTTACATACTTTGGCTGAAGGGTACTAATGGTTCATGTAAGTTTTAACCAAGTTTTGGATGGCTACCCATTTCTTGAGCTTTAGTCCATGTGACTTTCTTGGTCTCGAGTCAAACCGAATTTCAAAAATTTAACATTTGATCTAATATGAACCATTTTTTCAGCAAGAACCGGGTCATCCGGTTGACCGGGCTGGATCGAACCAAGTTTTTATTGTGTAAAAGAGTCACGCCTTGGTAAAAATATTGTGATTCTGGATGACCTTCAACTTGTGTTGAAACAAAAACCCGTAGGCACTTGGCCTGAGGATATTAAGCTTCGGTCTCATGTAGGTTTGCTTGTAGGTTAGGCCTATCCTGCAATAATAGAATGCACATTAACTCGTCCCAGGTGTGAACTCGAGACCAAGCTCCTGCGTGAGAGTAAGTAACTATCACAAGAGTGGTATCCGGTATGGAATACCGGAGGAATACTATTAAGTAGAATTCAATTTGGTGTACTAGGTGTTGTTGTGTGTAGTAAATGCCTTGGGGTATTTATACCCAAATTAAAAGCATACATGGTTGAGTAGTCATTTTCTTTTATAATGATTGTTTTTGGTGTTGGACCACTCACAGAAGCAATTGAAGTTCAAGAGTTTGATGTATCATTTTCTTTAGATGCATATATGAGATAAGGTTAGATAGATAGGAATGAAAGATCAAATTTGTAGGATAAGTATCAAAGTTTAAGATACCACATGTATCTCTTTTGATTGGGAGATGATACGACATCTTAAGAAACAAATAATAATTTTATTAGTTAATTTTTATCTAAAATAACAATCATAGGGAGAATGAGCAGCTTTATTAGTTAACCCAAACCCGATGGGTCCAACCGAATTTCAAAAATTTAACGTCTGATCTAATATGACCCATTTTTAAGCAAGAAGCGGGTCATCCGGTTTATCGGGATGGATCGAACCAAGTTTTTTTGGGTAAAAGGGTCACACCCTGGTAAAAATATTGTGATTCTGGATGACCTTCAACTTGTGTTGAAACAAAAACCCACAGGCACTTGGCCCGAGGATATTAAGCTTCGGTCTCGTGTATGGTTTGCTTGTAGGTTGGGCCTATCCTGCACTAATAGAACGCACGTTAACTCGTCCCAGGTGTGAACCCGAGATCAAGCTCCGGCGTGAGAGTAAGTAACTATCACAAGAGTGGTATCCGGTGTGGAATACCGGAGGAATACTATTAAGTAGAATTCAATGTGGTGTACTATGTGTTGTTGTGTGTAGTAAATGCCTTGGGGTATTTATACCCAAATTAAAAGCATACCTGGTTGAGTAGTCATGTCATCGAGACATGTACCATGAACAGTACCCTATGTTCAGAAACAGTGTAAAGTAGACGGCGGTTCATGGATGGATCCATTGGATAAAGCCTTACCTGTTGGGTAAAACAAGATCTCCCGAGAAATGGGGGATCTTGTCTGATGTCTCTTTCCTACGTGGCAACTCCTTCAGTGAAAGTGCCATGCCTTCGGCCATGTGCCGGAGACATACGCGAACATGTCCCCCCAAGTATTAGTTCATCATGCTTATTATGGACTGATACTTTAAATAGGTCCGTCTCATTTTGGTCTCGTGCTAGTCGTTGGACTGTTCCGTTTTCTGAGTCGGTTCACGTCTGTTTCATTATTGGACCTTTTTTTCTTTGGTGGGATCATGGGATGATGCCACATGTTATGCCTTTTGAATTCTACGTTGGATCCTCGTCCTCGTAATTTGCAGATGAATAGTGTTGCATCGTTTCTATCGCCTAGACCCCCTATATATATACGTGTCATTAGTTTAATTTCCTCCTGTTTTCGCCATTGTTGCTTTCTTCATCCCTGCTTCATTCTTAACTTCCATAGGTTAGTTTCTTCTTCCACCTGTTATGTCTTTCAGTTGTATATTTTTCTGTTCTGGATGACGGGGAAAGAGATCATGGGATCGAGAGTAGATCCTCTTGTGAAGCGCGATCCAAAATGTGATATGCACATACGTCTATCCGGTATGACTAGTGATGACTTGAAGGTGGTAATTTGTAAGTATAATATCCCTTCGCTCTTGAGGCCTCGCCTCCCAGATCCGGACATGACCATGGATTGTCTCCCTGACTCTCCTATCGGTATATATCGTCAATATATTAACCATGCTGGCCTTCGGATTCCTTTCTCTACTTTTTTCTTGAATGTGATTTAATACTTCAAGGTACATATTTCCCAATTGTTCCCTACTGGTGTGAATAGGGTTGTGATGTTTGAGCTCCATTGCTTTGGATTGAGGGTTCCCGTATTTGTTACCTTGTTTAGAGTATTTTATAGACTGAGCAAACAGGGTCATTGATTTTCGTTCGAGAGCAGGGGTGAGGGGGATTATGGTAAGTGTTAACCGAGACCACCTCTAGCCTTAAGAAGTGGAAAACAGAATTGTTTTTGATATACCGTCGAGCTATACCCTTTGCTATGCCTTGGAGACATCGTGAGTCTGTAATTACAGATGAGATTCCTCCTTCGTATAATATTTCTCATGCCAAAGCTCTTGGAAAGAAACCCATTTTGTGTAGTCCTCCTCACGAGGTTCTGCTTTTTCTCGCTGGTCTATCTTTCCCTTACAGTCATCAGGAGTTGCGCCAGATACTTTTAGACGTTGATAAAAAAGGTATGTCTCTGTTTCGTTTATTTTTGCTTCACTATCACTTACACGGGCTTGCTTATGCTTGCCTCGCCCCCATCTTCTTTCTTCTGCGGAAATAAGCTTTGTAGACTTCCTGAGCTTGCCTTCCTTCGATAAAGGTCTTGTTGATATTGGTGAACCTTATGGGGAGAATGAGCAGCCTGTTCCTCGCGTAACTGTTCCCCTACCTGTTGGACAAGACATTCCCAAGTTGACACCTGTTCAGCTGGCGGTAGAGAAGCCCTCGGCGCAGATTGTGGAGGCCAAGCAAAAGCAAGACAAGAAACCGAGGGTAAGGAAGACCCCTTCTGTTGCAGAGGGAAGTACATCTGATCATCGAGTGAAGAAAAGAAATCGCCAGACCGTTCATACCGACTCTGAGGCGGACTCCCAGAAAACCCACACTACTCAACCTATTAGTGTTGTGAAACCACCATCCCAAACTTCGGCTGGAGGTTCCGGTCACAAATAAAAATCTCCTTCTATTGTGGAAGTGAGCGATCAATCATCGCCTCATGCTGAGCATGACTCACAAGCTGTTGGTAAGTTTCTTCTTTCTTTCCTCTCATCCCTTATTGTTGTGTTTTCTTAATTTTGATCCCTTTGTATTTTGTAGGAGAGGATTTTGAGCCCCCCAAGTTTGTTCCGGATTGGAGCTTGAATGAGGATGTTAGGGTTAACTCTAACTATGATGCCAAAGAGTTTTTGTACCATCTTTCTACTCCTGCTGATGACCAACACTTGAAATCCATGTCTAATTATGACGTCCTTCGTCATAGATGTCGAGCCGTTGCTCAGAGTACGATTGCTGCTGCCGAACTGATGAAACGTTATGAGAACCTTAATAGCAAGTATGTGGAGACGGACAACTCTCACTTTGCTGAAAAAGAGTCTTTCACTCAAGGGCAAGCTTTTCTGGATCGTTTAAAGGTTTCTCATCAAAAGCTTAAGGATTCCCGTTCCACATGTGCCAAAACCGAAGAGGAGCTGAACCTTCGTGTTCAAGCGTTGGAGGAAGAGAATGAGAATCTTAAGAAAACTGCAGCCGAAGCCACTGAGCAGATCGCTCTCAAGAGCCGAGAGCTTTTGGAAACTTCTGACAAACTTTCCACTGCCGAGACAAGCAACAAGCATCTCACGGTCCTTCTTAGCCAAGCTAAAGTTGATAAACAAATGCTGATCTGGGACGGGATCCCTTGCTTGGTGAGGAAGCTATTTGGCAGTTATGAGTACCGTAAAGCTCTCGGTGCAGCGTGTAGCGTGACCTACTCTGCTGGTTTTATGCAATTTGTTGGCCTCGGTAGGACTCCGGAACAAGTAAAGAATTCTTTGTCGAGAGTCAAGACCATTAAAAAGGATGCACTTAAGACCTGGGTTGGGACCTGTGATGCTTTGTTCGTTACTTCCTATCCCTTCATTGAAAATGTATCTTCTTCTTTTACTTTGCCGGTAGGGGACTTGATGTAGTTGGAGCCGGAATGTGGACCATCCCAGCCTATTATTAGCGAAGTGCTTTCAGCTGCAACTTCTAACGTTACTCAAAAAGGTGCTGACTCATCTGAACCCTCCTCTCGAGTTCAAGAGGAGAAGAAGACGGATTCCGAGGTTGATGCTTCTGCTATTTAAATGTTCCTTTGCCTCTGGTATGTCGGGACGGGCTTGTAATCAAACAATATTCCTTTGTCGTTGTAATAAATTCTTAACTTTGGTTCTCTGAATACTCTGTTGGAACACCTTGTGAACACTATTATGTATGTTTGCCCCATTTTCTACCTTCTAAGCCTGTAACAAACAATGTTTCCTCATATTTTTCTTTCTTTTAAATATATTGTAAATATTCCTTATTCTGCTCATGTTTTAGTTTTTACTTTGTATTTGATAAGTTTGCATTATTTATCCTTCGGTGTTGAAGCGGTGAATTAAAATTGAATAGAAACACTTAACTTTTTGAGAAGTTTTTTGTATATATCCTTACCAATCATGGGAGGACATCGGCACATGGCCGCTTTTAATTTGTCCTCCGGACTGCCTCTTGGGTGCGTCCAAACACTTAGAATGATTTGTTTAGATATGGGAGGACATCGGCACATGGCCGCTTTTAATTTGTCCTCCGAACTGCCTCTTGGGCGCGTCCAAACACTTAGAATGTTTTTGTTTAGATATGGGAGGACATCGTCACATGGCCGCTTTTAATTTTTCCTCCGGACTGCCTCTTGGGAGCGTCCAAACACTTAGAGCATTTTCCATAATTTATATATGGGAGGACATCGGCACGTGGCCGCTTTTAATTTGTCCTCCGGATTGCCCCTCGGGCGCATCCAAACACTTAGAGTTTTTTTTACAATTTTATAGTCCTGCGGTTAGCTACTCCGAGGGCCACAAACGTAATAACAATTGTGTTGCTTAATTAAAGTGAAAATTTCATTCATTCAATTGTTCGTTCCATTACATTGTTTTTCTACATAAAACATTTTTGGAGATTGATTGCATGCCATGTTCTTGGTATCTCCCTTTCATCCATAGTTTCAAGCTTGTACGCAACATTCTGGTATGCTTCCTTTACTATGTAAGGGCCTTCCCAGTTGGGACCTAACTTGCCAATCTTCTCGACCCTGCTGGCTTCATTTTGACGGTAGACAAAATCACCCACTTTGAAATTGCAATGTTTGACTCTCTTGTTGTAATATTGTTCAACCTTTTTCTTGTAGTTTGCTTCTTCAATGGTTGCGGTCTCTCGCCGCTCCTGCAACAAATCAAGGTTTAGCCGAAGCTCTTCCTCGTTATTGTCTTCATTAAAAAGAAGTGTTCTTGTAGACGAGACTCCCATTTCAGCTGGGATTATTGCTTTACTTCCATACGTAAGGTTGAATGGTGTTTCCCCATTGCTTGTCTTTAACATGGTTCTATGAGCCCAAAGCACATGAGGCAGCTCATCAACCTACCCCGTAAAATTTCTCCCCAAACGGGCTTTGAGTCCATGAATTAAAGATTTATTGGCCCTTTCCACCAGCCCATTGGCCTGTGGATGAGCGACGGCGGTGTTCATCTGCTTGATTCCCCATTTTTCACACCATTTCCTCAATGTTCCCTCTACCAACTATTTTCCATTATCTGTCACAATGACCCGGGTAGTCTGAACCTGCACACACTATTTTGCCAAGCAAACGTTTTTACCTCCTTCCCGGTCACCCTTGCTAACGTGCTTCTATCCATTTTGTGAAATAGTCAATGGTTACGATGACAAATTTCACATTTCCCGGAGATCCATCGATTGGACCAAGGATATCCATTCCCCATTGGTAAAAGGGCCACGACGACATGATGGAGGTAGGCTTGGTTTTAGGCAGCCTTGGCACCGGTCCATGTATCTGACATGAATCACACTTGGAGATTTCCTCCCATGTATCTTGGTACATGGTGGGCCAATAATATCCCTGTCTCATGATTTTTGCCACTACCGACCTTGTGCTGGAGTGCATTCCACATGACCCCTCATGGACTTCCCGAATGATGTAATTGGCATGCACCGGACCCACACATCTTAGCATTGGAGATAAGTAGGACTTTTTGAATAGCACATCATTTTATATGGTATACTAGCTTATCTTCATTCTCATTGCCCTAGCTTCATTAGGGTCTTATGGCCATACGCCATTCTCCAAACATTTCTGAATGGGTGTCATCCAACTTTCCCCTTCTTCTTGCACTATGTCATTAACTTCCTGAGCGTCTATTGACCGAGATTCTAGGATTTCCACTAGGATTTCCTTGGTGAGGTGATTAAATGCAACTGACACGAGTTTACTAAGGACATCTTCCATTTGTATCTTGGTTCTTGACACATGCATGATATTGAATTTTGTGAAGCATGTGATGATTTCTTTTGCTTTGGTCAGATACTTCATCATCCTATCATCACTGGCAACAAATTCCCCATTCAACTGACAAGCCACGAGCTTAGAATCCACTTTGGCTTCAAGGATCTTTACTCCTATTTTCTTTTTCAAACACAATCCAGCCAATAGTGCTTCATATTCTGCTTCATTGTTAGAGCAATTGAAATTGAATCTTAAAGCATATGTAAACTCCATCTCTTCTGGGTTTGTTAGCACCAAACCAGCTCCTACCCCCTTTGAACTTGATGCTCCGTCTGTGTATAACGTCCATGTTACTTCTGGCTCTACTTGCTCAGTGATTTCGTATATTTCCATCTTTCCTTCATGACCTAAAGATGCTCTGTTGAGGAAGTCTGACAACACTTGACCTTTGATCGAGTTTCGTGATACATAAGATATTTCATACATTGCCAACTCTACAGAGTACTTCGCCAATCTTCCGGATGATTAAGGTTTTTCAATAATGGTACTCGATCTTTTACAGTAGGATTTATTAAGTTTTTTTCACATGCTACTAAAACTTTATTGTCTAACTTGTTCAGCGACAAGAACTCAATAGAGAACCTAGTGCTTCTGAAATCTTCTTGCTCCCCCATCGGAACAAGAAGAGCAAGGTGTTTGTCAATGCAACAGCAAAAGACACATGGGTATGTTACAAATTTATGCACTCATAGAATTTTAATTTTTTGTTTAAATTGAACCTTTTCACCCGTAAGTTTCCAAAAGGGTCATTCAGATGCTATATTTGTGGTGACTGATGAGTTAACAGCTATTTCGCTTTCTTGTAAAAACCGTTATATGAAATGGGCATTTGGAATATTTCTAATAAACCAGGTTCAACATTTTGGAATATTTCAAGCCCAATTCATCCTGTGACACTCGTGATGCTGAATTTGGGAATGGCGCTAATTGTATTTTCATTGTTGGAAGGATACAATGAAAAACATGGTGTCGATGACACTCGTGATGCTGAGTCTGGAAATGACTCTAAAACATACCCTAAATGGATTGATCATGTGGGATCAAAGAATGGGACAGCTTACGGACTTGGAGATGTTGATGAATATGTTCGCGAACCAAATATCGAAGAGCCATCTGCCAATAACACTCCTAATGTGGAGATCGTCTAACTTCGTGATTTAGTTAAAATGCAACAACTTGAGCATAACATTATGAAGACTGATATCAACAACTTAAAAATTGCAAATGAAGCACAATAAAAGAAACTTGATCTAGTTGTGAAATCCCAACTAACAAGCGAGAAAAGACTTAAAAAATATGTGGCCCATGAAGTAGGAAAGGTGGTTGCTAATGAAGTGGGAAGTGCGGTTGCTAAAGAAATGGCGAAGGCGACTCAGCAACTTCTAGCTTCGATTCGAAATCAACCCGTTTAAAACATGAGTAAAGGTAATGTATTCTTTTATTTCTTGATATTACATTTAAGTTCTCCCCTAGAGTTAAATTCTATTAAGTTAATCAGTATAGAAAACATATGGATTGCTTAGGGAAAGAATAGGTAGAGTAAGTTTGGTACAATAGAAAACAAATAGAAGATACATAAGGTTGAATAAGAGACAAATGCATGTGTTTGACTGCTAACAAAGAGGATAATCAGCACAAGGTTCTCTTAACTGTTGCATAACCTATTGTTTGGTTTGAAAATGTCTAACAGGCTCATCAATTACAAGATACTATGTATTAAGTAAACAGATTAACATGATCAAAACCCATATAGTAATTCTTTAAAAACAGATAGACTGTGTACATTTGAGTAAAACCTCCCCCTCCCCCAGTAGTGTGAACTAGGAAAATTTCATCTTTTCAAAAAAATACGGTAGTAGGACATACACACATGATAGTTTTGTCGTTGTACGGTTGTAACCTTCAAGTTACTTGTATACAGTAGCAGTGCAGAACTCTAGGACAGTTGTAACCTTCAAGTTACTTGTATACAGTAGCAGTGTAGAACTCTAGGACGAAACTAAAAATCGGCACTATTGGTAAGAACACAGTTCGGACCTGGTACTACACGAAGTGTTTGTTGGTACTTGAGTTTTTTAAAATTTTGCATCTAGTACTCAAAAGTTTCCTTGTGGGTGCATTTGGTTTCAAACAACACAAGTTCAAACATAAATCATTATGGTTCCTCCAATGAGGCAATGAGTACAGTTATTATGATTAAACTATTAATCATTTATAATACTTGTATGATTGAACTAGTGACATCAATTTAAGATTGTGAGCCTCATAGAACAAATCTGGACTAATGTATTAAATGCATCAGCCATATAAGTTTGTCACTGATTACATAGTTGTGGATTAAAGTAAAGAGCATACAACTTAGCCTAGTAGAAACCAAAGCGAAGACTTTGTTAACAAGTAGGACTTCGGGGTGGATATGTTGGTGAAATATTTTCTTGTCCATTGTAATTAGAAATATTTTCTACTAAGGTAAATAACTAGTTGTCTTCTTCGTTACAGTTACACTCGGAGGATCTTTGGCGTTGGAGTACAAGACGTTCATGGAGTGTATTCTTATTTGATGTTCATTTTAGTTCTAATAAATTCTAGTTGCAATGTTGCGATGTTTGTAACCTGGATCTGTAATATTCTAATGTTTCTAACCTGGTGGAGCTAGATCTGCAATGCCCACATTTGATCGTTATGTTACCAGATATGATAATGACTTAATGTTGATTCTCTTTTGGTGCTATGACTCTTAGTTTTAATCAGATGTGTGAAGTTGTAACTTCTAATGATTCGCTTTTACTTATAATAAATTATATATAATGAATTGGGTGAGTTTATTTTTGTCGTTATATATGAGGATATATAAATGGTGACGTCGAAGAACGATCAATATCAATAGTGTGAGCTAGAAACAACGATTGAAATAGCGATATAGAATAAGTAAGTCGCTAATATGGAGGCGTAAAAAGCAGCTCGTAATAGCAAGAAGTCGCTCATTTGGCGTCGTAAATAGCGACTCGTAATAACAATGTCGCTATATTTAGCGACATAGGTAGCGATGTAAGTGGCGACGTGGCATATAAATAGCGACTTAAGTAGCAACATATGAAAATTTGTCACTATTTAAATGGCGACTTATAGATAAATATGGCAAATGAAGTCGCCAATCTTTGCGACGTATATTTACATGTCGCAAATTCTGCGACTCATTTATAGAGACATAATTTTTTATGACGCTAAGCTCCTCGCTAGCAATAAATGCATCGCTAAACATGTCGCTAAAAAAGTCGCTAAGATGCTCTTTTCTTGTAGTGGAAATACCGGAATCAAACATTGGTAGTCCAAACATAAGCTCAAAACATGAAAAGTAAATACTGAAAGAAAGGACTAAACAATTTCCAAATAGGCAAATAAATGTATGAAGTGAATAAGTAAACAAGTCTGGATAGCTTCCATCCAAATGCACGTACTCTTAGAATCCTAATAGCGTCCTGGTGTACCTGCCGTTAGAACATGAAAGGAAACTACGGCCGAGCATAACGCTCAGTGAACGGATATAAGAACATGATAAGTAATACTGGAATGAAACAGATGACAAACCCTTAAATCCTAATAAAAGTGTTTTCCAAACTCTTAATACTTCCTGAAATTCATCCTCTTCCACTACAAATCTTTTACTCTCAGTCGTAGAATAGCAATGAACTTTTCAAAATGTACCGATTTTATACGTGTACTTTAAAAAGTTGTACAATAGCGACGAACCTTCATAAGTGTTCTAGTATGCACATTTTGTTATTTTGTTGTTTCCTATATTTTGCATTTTATTAGTTTTTATTTGTCAAAATTTATCAACTATGTTTCATTTTTTTCCAGGTAATTTTACATAATTTATTAACATGAAAACATCGTAAATTTTCTGTTTTACTAGTTTTAAATATCTAAACTTTACATTTTATATCTTGCTTTATTAACATGTTTAATTTGAGGTAATTTTACCTACTTTATTAACATGAAAACATTGTGAATTTTATATTTATCCTGCTATTTTTTTTGGGTAAAGAAAACAAACTGTCAAAAGTTTACATGTAATTATGAATGAAGTAGTAAAGTCACAATAAAGTTTTTACCCTACTCACACCAACTTTTAATATCCTGCTATTTTTGTTAAATGTTATCAGTAGTTTATGAGATGCGAATAATCAAAAGACTAAGAGTAATCCGATCAAACCAAGTGACCAAACATGAATGACACATCAATGTCAACTCACCTTTCTGTCTCCCATATCAAACGATGAGCAAACCCCCGTAATCTAACGAACAATGGACTGAACACTCTTTAAAATGAAATTAAAATTTACATTTACTAAAATAAAATATTATAGTGTAGTGATTAAAAGGGAAGGAACAATGGCCTTTGTACATTCAAACTACCTATCTAAAGCAATGTTTTAAAATTCGGTTTTTAAATCAATTATGTCGAGTCATCGGGTCCAGATAGATGAACCCGAGTTGACCTAGGTCTGCCCGGTTTTCTAAAAAAATAATTTTTTTTATATTTTTAATAATTAACAATAGTTATATATAAAAACCATGAAAACTTCCGTATATTGAAAATATATATTGTTTATCAACCAATATAATATGCAAAAATAAAATTCCATCGCAAATACGTAAAATTTACCTATAAAAAAAAGCCAAAAAAATCGAAACACGGCCGGGTCTCAAGAACCGGGTTGACACGAGTCACCCCAAACCGGCGGGTCTAACCGGGTTTCGAAAATATGAAAGCCGGTCCAATTCGACCATAACCAGGTTAACCGGTTATTCCCGGGTCTAAAAACATTGATTTTGCCGTACTATGTAATATGTACTCCTATTTGATGTGATGATGCAAAGATGCATACTTGTATTGTTAGGGTTTCAACTAGTTTTTTTTTTTTTCTTCTTTTCATAGAATAATCTATTTATTTTGGAGGGTTTTATTTTAATTTATAGCATAAAAGAAGAAAATATATTATATTTATTTTAAATTATTGCATAAAAGAAGAAAATATATTATGTAATCTTGATTTTGAAATCTTTCCCAAAAATATATAAGCGGGATATCAAATTCTTCTAGAAACAAAAACATGGGTGCCAGAACACGGAAGAAGATGATCTATATAAACATTGTCTTTAAATAAAACCAAACTATCTAAAAGGAAACAAATCTAATCAGACATTGTATTTAAATAAAACCAAACGATCTATATAAACATTGTCTATAAAACCCTAATATTCATTCATCCAACTTTCATACTTGCTCGATCGAACTAATAATCATGCCAAAGTCAGGAAGTACGGTTAAACAACTAGGCCCTCAGTCTCGCCCTCGTCAACTGATAAACACCACGAATGATTCACCTGCAGATACTAGCCTTGGTAGTACACTTGATGAAAATCAGGTACTTTATAAGTTCATTGGTTTACAATCGTATTTTATTAGTATTCAAGATATATTGTTTGTGTGCATATCGTTCCAGTTTTTTAGTATCATTTATTTTCTACGAACATCCTTGCTTATTATAGAATACATATGTTTTGTGAATTAAAATTTAAGGTTTGTTCTTGAATTATGTTCGTTACCAGACGTTGATTATAGTATTTGTTTTTTTTTTGCATGTTTTATAGAATACTACATATGATCATGTGTTTGGTTTAATTAATTAAATTGTGAAAGATATCTAATTAATTTTGGATTGGGGTTTCAAACATAGCCATGCAAGTAATTCTTACAGTATGCTTGATATTTATTAAACTACACCTGGAGAATAATAATCTTAGATTAGTAGTCGAAATCAAGGTTTATAACAAACTGAAAAAACACTTGAGGCCGGTAGGTAATGGGGCAGAAAAAGATTTCTTACAGTATATGCTTGATATTTTGGCACGGCTTTTTAACCCGTAAAGACCTCATATTTGACTTATATATTTTTTTCTCACTTTTTTAATAATGTTATCTTCACTTTTAATCTTTTGTTATACAGAACTTGGAAAACTTGTCCTTGGTTGCTAAGAAACTGTTAAGTTTTCTTGAGCCTACACAAAATGATATTGCTAAACGTTTGGAACAGATAAACATGGTCAAGAAGCTTATCAAAGGTACATATTCTTATTTTACAATTATTTTACATTTTTATGAATCAAAGATATTTTTATGTGATAATATTGACATTCCAGAGTTTAATCTTCTAAACAGGTTACACATTTGATACGTATGGGTCATATGCATCTGAGCTTTACACAAGATTTGGTGATATAGACCTCTCTGTAACGCCTGTTATACAAACTAACACCGAGGCTATTTTACCCGCCCTTACACAACGTATACGTCGATCATTTGGTTAGTTCCGTTTATCAGTGTTTTAATATACACTATTCTCTCCGTGTCAAAAATAAAACATTATTTTTAGTAGTGGACAATTAAATCAAATTTATGTTTCGATTCTTTTTTGTTAAAAATGGGGGGCGGGGGGACTTGCTTTGTATGTACATATATATTCCATCTATAAATCATGTATATAGATAGTATATAATATAGGTATGTGTGTAAACAAAGATCATTCATTTAATTTACTCATCTCTAATATTTTAGATATAACCCATTTGAAATTTAAATGCACAGACCTTGATTCCCTTCAACTTAATGACAAAGAGGGAAAACCCTATGTGCTCAAGTTCAAGCTCAAAAAGTTCGATGCACCTTTTGATGTCACTGTACATGAGCCGTCCGGGAAGATAACAGCTTCCGTAATGTCACTCATCAAGAACTTTGATGTACGTTACAAACAACTGGTATTACTGGTAAGTAACACATTTATATCTTTATTTGCGCAATGTATGGTTGAGTTGAGCGTACAAATCAATTGCTAACATAAATTCCTTGATTTTTTAACATTACTATCAGGTGAAAGGGTGGGTGAGGTGCCATAGCATTGACGAGCCATTTAAAGGAGGTTTTAAATCGTATGGGTTATATGTAATGGTGTTATTTCACTTTCAGGTCACACACTTACTACACTAACATCTCTTTTGTTTGGGCTGGATTTGTTTTACTCACAAGACTTTTTGAAACGATTCTAATAAATAATTTATTTATCTTCTGCAGAACATCGTACCACCTATACTTCCGCCACTCAATCAAGTTATTACGAGTGAAGTGCAGCAAAAAATAAATGGTAGTTGTAATTTCTCTGTAAAGATACTTAAAAACTTTTGTTTAAAAGTATAATCAATACTAAGATGATTTACAGATCATGATGCAAGCTGGGAAACGGACTTCAAACACAATTTAAATACCTTTAAGAACAAATCCGAGAAGAACCACTGGGACGTTTATGCACTGTTTCATCTCTTTATAGAACGGGTAAAACAAATATGTTTCTATCTATATCTTTTCTTGTCGCTTTATAATTAAATAAAAGAGTAAACTGCAAATTATTTAACTGTTAATTGATCTTTTACCCATACGTTTGCTAATAGTAATGGTAAGGGATAGTTAGTAGTGAACCATTTGCAGTTAACTCTAAATAAAATAACACTTAGACTTAAAAGGTTATAATTGGTAAAATTAATGATGAATGAAATGTAAGGTTCTTGCTATCATGTATCAGTTCCAACATTTAAGCAGAGAAGGTTACTACATGAGCGCCAAGAGTGGACGTTGGGTTCCAAGGATGCTTGGAGGAATAATGAAAGACAAACTCTGGGTAAGTAGATTGTATGTTAATTATTACTGTCTTTGTCTTCTTTAAATATTATTAGTTAGTTATCACTTATAATCCAACAACTAGTTTAAATTGGATAAAACTGGATGATGGTAGAGTCTGATTAATTATTTATGTTTAAGTTTCAACCTTCGAGTTTTAGTTTCCAGTTTTTGCCTCACTTCTTAATAAATACAAGTGATATATCGCGATTAATTAATTATTCACGTGTATTATAATGTTTTAGATTGAAGAGCCATTTGGCGGCAAATCAGAAAACCTTGCCAAGTCTATCAAAGACGTCAAACATATTGAAGGTCTTTTTAAAGCCACGCATGACAAAATCACGGCAGGAAACATTTATGATATCCTTATGAACCTTGCTCCTAAAGACCTCGAACCAAAGATAAGAGAAGCAATAAGGCGGTCTAATGTGGAAGGTTGGCACTAACAACTCTTCTTCATTTTGTGACGAGCTTTTCAAAATATGACCAGAAGTATAAATTTATGTCTCTTATCTTTTTCTATTTTCTCGGTATGTAGGTGGCCAAAAGACTGTTGCTTCAAGGGATATGAAGTCCGTATCTTCATCAAAAGGTACAATGCCCATGTCTTCTCCAAAGGTCCCAATTCGGACCATAACTAAAGGAACTGATAGGGATGATGCAAATGGGAAGTCTAGATGCACCTTACTTGGAGATTGCAAAAGTCTCGTTTGCTATTCAGCGGATGACGACGAGGATGACGATGAGAAAGTCATGGATGCTAGTACGCATCAACTACCGGTTAAGGTATCCACCAAACTTCCATTCTGGCATTACAACTGTACCTCTCGTGAATGAAGCAGAGAAAGTAGCTCAAGATGATGGACTAGTACTATGAACATATTTGGAATCAGATTAAGATTTCTTACTAAAGTTTTTTGGCCATTGCATGCGATTCTTGATTTTCTTTTTGTATGAATATATGCTTCTTTGATCATATTATATTACTGAAATTTATATCATTGCATGAATGGCTTTCAAAATCGCTGAAATTTTTACATGAGGTGTCATACAATGGTGTTTGCTTACTGTGTTTATGAGATTACTCTCCTTTGTTAATTAGCTGCACTATAAGCCTCTTACTAGCAATCCAAGAGATTATGTTTTGAGACCCTAAAAATGCAGTTTTAAGTTGTTGCTGCAAAAAAAGGTTAGCGGAAATAAGAATTTTGAACATTCCGTCACATACACCTCCTTGATTTTAATTACAGGATAGCTGAAACAATTTCAGCCTCTACATATCGAGAACATACATTCCAATCTCGATGAGAAGTTTGCTGGGGGGACAAAGTCATTCAATTCCAATACATGGATTGGGATATAGAAACTACTTTTTATAATATACAACTTTACAGAAACCACGCCGCATTAGCTTTCCTGCCATGCTTTTCATTATTAATTCAGCTTTTATACCAACCTAACTTCCCACAGGCAATGAAATCAAAAAATCCCGGGCGGAGCGCGGGCACAAGACCTAGTTCTCTTAAGAATATGAAATTATGAATGACGATGGACAGCATTTTGACCACTTCTCAAGTTTTGTCGATAACAATCATTTTTTGCGAAAACATGGAATACAGCCTTATAACAATATGTACAACCAAGCTGTTAAAATTCATTAAATCTGGATGATAAAAACATACATATGTAAACCAGGTGGCATTTCAAGCAAGAGAACACAAGGCATTTTTAAATAAAAGTGGACACAGGGACAATTAATATAATTAATTGTGTTATAGTGTTTACGTATGATTTACTCACTACAAAATTCGAGGGTTGGCAAAATTTCGAGCGTTTCCTGGCGTGTCGCCAGGGAAACACCGCCAAAGGAAGCTGGTGTGGGAAAGTTTCCCTGGCGACTTTTTTGGTGCGTGAAAGTTTCCCTGGCGACACATGTCGCCGGGGAAAATTTGGGTGATTAACAAACTTAAGTAAACATGCTAATTAAAACTCCCTTTTCCCTGACGACATGTCGCCAGGGAAACTATTCGTTGCGTTGACAAGTCAACGTTGTGCTAGAGTTTCCCTGACGACAGTCGCCAGGGAAACTATTCGTTACGTTGACAAGTCAAAGCCTCGCGTTGACAAGTCAACATTGTGCCAGAGTTTCCCTGGCGACATGTCGCCAGGGAAACTATTCGTTACGTTGACAAGTCAAAGCCTCGCGTTGACAAGTCAACGTTGTGCCAACTTTGCTGGCTTTTCAGAAAGTCAAGCGAGCCTCAGGTTTCCCTGGCGACATGTCGCCGGGGAAACTTTGTCATTTTTTTTGTGCAGCCTGCCCAACAGGCTATTTCCACCAAAACCTGGGAATACAAATACAAAACACAAAACCTGGGAATACAAATACAAAACCTGGGGATACAAATACTAAAAATCTACCACGAATCTAGTAACAAAACACAATAACATGTAACCTCTCGATCGATTAACTGGATCAATACAAATACATATGTCACAACTTGAGTACAAAGTTCCTAGTTACACTTATTAAACTTGCAATTCGGGGTTTACAATTATTAAACTTGCATGCTAAGGTAGGAAAAACAAGACATACTAACCATTATTGCCATTCTACCCGTCAGCATTATCATTACCACTACCGCCACTCCCACCGGCGCCACTACCGCTGCCTCCCGTGCCACTCCCACCGGCGCCACTACCGCTGCCTCCCGTGCCACTCCCGCCGTCGTCACCACCGCTGCGTCCCGTGCCACTCCCGCTAGAACCACCCGATAGGAATGCTGAGAACGCATCGGCGAACCTAAAGTCATTTCTCATAAACTCAAACACTTGAGACGCTTGTTCCAATCGTGGGTCGATGGCAGGGGGAGGAATATATCGAGCAGTCCTTCTCGGCACTATCTGACCGACACTGGGCATGTGGCCTCGCTGCTTTCCGCCTCTGACGATACGGTTGATCTCGTCGTCCGTATGTTTGCCTGCAGCCTTCATCGCAAGCATCTCCTCCTAATGAAGTAACAAAAACAAACGACAGTTAGTATATTATTTATTAGTCGGGTTGGTACATTATTTATCGGCAGAGAATAGTAAAAAACCAAGGTATATCCAAAAAAATTTAATTAATTAATTTAAAAAAAAATACTTACATACATAACGCGGTCCGCATCGCAAGGAAAATTCCCATCCGGGTCGGTGTGCGTCAAGAAGAATTGGTCAATGATAGTCGGGGGTGGCACATCGGCTTGAATTGCAGCATGGGTCTGTACATACATGGACACGCATATATAGAATGAAGCAAATTAAAAAAAATCACAGCACCAAAAAATATAATTAAAGACATATATGTATGTAAATTTATTATAGAAATTCTCACCACTTTGTCTCTAAGGAGTGCTAACGATCGAGATCCCTGCCGACTCGGTGTCTTCTGCTTAGATCGATTTTGGGAGTTCGTCACGCATCTTTTCTCGTAATCTGGATCACTCCAAAGTGCGATATGTTTTTCCCAGTCCTCGGAAGTAATTTCCTGAGGACGCTAACTGCGGACTCTACCGATGTCTACCGTGCCGGTATCGATGTCTCGGCGCCAATGCTTTGTCTTGAACGTATTTTTTCGAGAATTGTAACTCTTTTGAAGCATTTGATTGATGCCGCCACGTACACCATCCCAAGTCGTAGAAGACTTGTGGGGTGTCAAATTAAACGTAGACTGCATTCATATACAACAAATAAAACAAACACAGAGTTAGAGTTAGAGATATAATTTATACATTATTTAATTTATTTATTCAATGGCTTATATTTTTGTTTAAATTTTTATAATAAAAACAACTTATCCTGATAAGCATAAGCTTTTTGAAAATAGCTTGTTCTTATAAGCTTATCAGGACAAGCTATTTGAAAACAGCTTATCCTGATAAGCTTATCAGAACAAGCTGTTTGAAAACAGCTTATCCTGATAAGCATATCAGAACAAGCTGTTTTCACACATCTTGTTCTGATAAGCTTATCAAGAGAAGCTGTATTCAAACAGCTTATTCTAATAAGCTTATCAGAATAAGCTTATCAGAATAAGCTGTTTGAAAACAGCTTATCCGAAAAAGCTTATTACCTTATTCTCATCAAATATATATTTATTTTAAAAAAATATATTTATTTAAATTTCTTATATTTATTTATTTTTTTTTATTTATTTAAAAACATTTATATGATATAAATAAATAAGATACAATTTGTATATTTATTTAAATTTGTTATTTGTTTATATGATATAAATAAATAAACAAATTTATTTAAATATATACACCATTAAATAAATAAACACAATAATGTTATGAACATAAAAATGATAACTGCCCTCTATGTTCGCCCAAACCATCGCCGTGATCTCTTCAGGGACATCATTCCAACTTGGTTAGTACAGTGGCACGAGCCTCTTGATACAATCCCCGACGTAATTAGCTAAATTCTGAGCATGCGCGCCGAGAGACCGGAAAGAGACTTCTTCAAAATCTATCGGGACAGGGACATGCTCATCAACTTCGTCCAACAAATCGAGACATCGGGTAATGCCCCGAGTCTTTCTACCGGCCTCTCGGCCGCCCAAATTTTCTTTTCTTTTGCCTTTGCCTGCAAAAATCAAGTGAGTGACAAAGTCATAAAAATTCAAGGCAAGCAACATATATATGCACCAAATTTATGATTGTGTTACAATAATCCAAATATTCTTATCTTTATTTCTAAATAAGGCGAGACAACCGCTACGGACGTTTGGCGTAGGAGGTTCATCCTCACCACCACCGTCACTACCGTGTGATCGTGCAACATCTGCTGACATATGTACAAGTACAATTAGGATAAGCTGTTATCAATTAGCTTATTCTGATAAGCTTATCAGGATAAGCTGTTTTCAAACAGCTTATTCTAATAAGCTTATCAGGATAATCTGTTTTCAAACAGCTTATTCTGATAAGCTTATCAGGATAAGCTATTATCAAACAGCTTATCCTGATAAGCTTATTAGGATAAGCTGTTATCAAACAGCTTATTCTGATCAGCTTATCAGGATAACCTGTTTGAAATCAGCTTATCCAAAAAAGCTTATTATAATTTATTCTCATCAAATAGGTAACATAAGGAGTGTTTGGATTTACGTTCAACAAAAATTAACAAGTTTAAAAATCCCGGACGACATGTCGCCGGGAATCTAAAAAAACTATACAAAAAACAATATGTATTATCAATTACAATTAAAAATTAAAAAAAATATACCGTTAAAGAGTCGTCGGGTCTCGGTTGTGGTCGGGGCGCGGCTGTGGTCGGGGCTCGACTGTGGTCGGGTCTCGGCTGTGGTCGGGCTCGGCTACGGTCGAGACTCGGCTGCGGTGACCGGATATGTAAAAACAAAACCAAATATACTATCAATTATAATATAAATTATATAAAAAATCAATTACAATATAAATTATAAAAAAATATGTATATAAAAAAACCTTAAACTATCAATTACAATATAAATTATATAAAAAAACCTTAATATAGATGGCGGTGGTGGTGGTGCCGGTGAATGTAGATGGCGGTGGTGGTGGTGCTGGCGAATGGAGATGGTGGTGAGTGGTGGTGAGTGCACGTGTGCAGGTGTGGAGGAGAGTGGTGGTGAGTGGTGGTGGTGAGTGGTGGTGGTGGTGATATAGCATCGAAGGGTGTGGAGGTGATGGTGGTGATATAGCAGCAGCAGCGATGGGGTTTTTTTGAGGATAAGGAAAAAGTGTTATGAGAAAAGTGAAGATCTGGTCAAAAAAGGTCCATTTTTCCCCGACGACAATCACTGGCGACATGTCGCCAGGGATACTTTCTACTTTTGTCGTTTAGCCAAAAGCGCGCGTGATTGAAACTTTTTGGAGGGAGGTGACCAAGTTTCCCTGGCGACATGTCGCCAGGGATACTTTTGACTTTCAACGAATATTAACGTACCTAAACCTTTTTGTCGTTATTCTCAAAGTTTCCCTGGCGACATGTCGCCAGGGATACTTTTGACCAAGTTTCCCTGCCGACATGTCGCCAGGGATAGTTGCAAACGTCGCAGGGGATAATTTTTGTCAAATTAAAATTTATTATTACTAGTAAATTATTATAATTAGTTATAAAAAAATTATTATTATTTTTATTATTTATAAAATAATAATTATTATTATTATTATTTACAAAATAGTTATTATTATTTATAAAATAATAATATCATCCCGGTCAGTTTCATTTCTAAATTCATTCTAATTTAGTCCATTTAATTTCTCAATTTATTCTAATTCGGTAACCACTGAACATCTAACATTTAACAAATGTATACCGACTCATCCATTAAACATCTAACGTTTAACAAATGCATACCGACTCATCCATTGAACATCTAACGTGTAACCAAGACATGTCGACTCATCCATTGAACATCTAACGTGTAACCAACACATACCGACTCATCCATTGAACATCTAACGTGTAACCAAGACATGTCGACTCATCCATTGAACATCTAACGTGTAACCAACACATATCGACTCATCCATTAAACATCTAACGTTTAACAAATGCATACCGACTCATCCATTGAACATCTAACGTTTAACAAATGCATACCGAGTCATCCATTGAACATCTAACGTGTAACCAAGACATGTCGAGTCATCCATTGAACATCTAACGTGTAACCAAGACATTTCGCCTCATCCATTGAACATCTAACGTTTAACAAATGCATACCGACTCATCCATTGAACATCTAACGTGTAACCAAGACATGTCGACTCATCCATTGAACATCTAACGTGTAACCAACATATACCGACTCATCCATTGAACATATAACGTTTAACAAATGCATACCGACTCATCCATTGAACATCTAACGTGTAACCAAGACATGTCGAGTCATCCATTGAACATCTAACGTGTAACCAAGACATGTCGACTCATCCATTGAACATCTAACGTGTAACCAACACATACCGACTCATCCATTGAACATCTAACATTTAACAAATGCATACCGACTCATCCATTGAACATCGAACTTGTAACTAAGACATCTCGAGTCATCCATCGAACATCTAACGTGTAACCAAGACATGTCGACTCATCCATTGAACATCTAATGTGTAACCAAGACATGTCGACTCATCCATTAAACATCTAACGTTTAACAAATGCATACCTACTCATCCTTTGAATATCTAACGTTTAACAAATGCATACCGACTCATCGATTGAACATCTAACGTTTAACAAATGCATAGCGACTCATCCATTGAACATCTAACGTGTAACCAAGACATGTCAACTCATCCATTGAACATCTAACGTGTAACCAACACATACCGACTCATCCATTGAACATCTAACGTTTAACAAATGCATACCGAATCATCCATTGAACATCTAACGTTTAACAAATCCATACCGACTCATCCATTGAACATTTAACGTGTAACCAAGACATGTCGAGTCATCCATTGAACATCTAAAGTGTAACCAATACAAGTCGACTCATCCATTGAACATCTAACGTTTAACAAATGCATACCGACTCATCCATTGAACATCTAACGTGTAACCAAGACATGTCGACTCATCTATTGAACATCTAACGTGTAACCAACACATACCGACTCATCCATTGAATATCTACCGTTTAACAAATGCATACCGACTCATTCATTGAACATCTAAGGTTTAACAAATGCATACCAACTCATCCATTGAACATCTAACGTGTAACCAAGACATGTCGAGTCATCCATTGAACATCTAACGTGTAACCAAGACATGTCGACTCATCCGTTAAACATCTAACATGTAACCAACACATACCGACTCATCCATTGAACATCTAACGTTTAACAAATGCAAAACGACTCATCCATTGAACATCTAACGTGTAATCAAGACATGTCGAGTCATCCATTAAACATCTAACGTGTAACCAAGACATGTCGACTCATCCATTGAACATCTAACGTGTAACCAAGATATGTCGACTCATCCATTGAACATCTAACGTTTAACAAATATATTGACTCATCCATTGAACATCTAACGTTTAAAAAATGCATATCGATTAATCCATTGAACATCTAACGTGTAACCAAGACATGTCGACTCATCCATTGAACATCTAACGTGTAACCAACACATACCGACTCATCCATTGAACATCTAACGTTTAACAAATGCATACTGACTCATCCATTGAACATCTAACGTGTAACCAACACATACCGACTCATCCATTGAACATCTAACGTGTAACCAAGACATGTCGACTCATCCATTGAACATCTAACGTGTAACCAACACATACCGACTAATCCATTGAACATCTAACGTGTAACCAAGACATGTCGACTCATCCATTGAACATCTAACGTGTAACCAACACATACCGACTCATCCATTAAACATCTAACGTTTAACAAATGCATACTGACTCATCCATTGAACATCTAACGTTTAACAAATGCATACCGACTCATCCATTGAACATCTAACGTGTAACCAAGACATGTCGAGTCATCCATTGAACATCTAACGTGTAACCAAGACATTTCGCCTCATCCATTGAACATCTAACGTTTAACAAATGCATACCGACTCATCCATTGAACATCTAACGTGTAACCAAGACATGTCGACTCATCCATTGAATATCTAACGTGTAACCAACATATACCGACTCATCCATTGAACATATAACGTTTAACAAATGCATACCGACTCATCCATTGAACATCTAACGTGTAACCAAGACATGTCGAGTCATCCATTGAACATCTAATGTGTAACCAAGACATGTCTACTCATCCATTGAACATATAACGTGTAACCAACACATACCGACTCATCCATTGAACATCTAACATTTAACAAATGCATTCCGACTCATCCATTGAACATCTAACTTGTAACCAAGACATCTCGAGTCATCCATCGAACATCTAACGTGTAACCAAGACATGTCGACTCATCCATTGAACATCTAATGTGTAACCAAGACATGTCGACTCATCCATTGAACATCTAACGTTTAACAAATGCATACCGACTCATCCTTTGAACATCTAACATTTAACAAATGCATACCGACTCGTCGATTGAACATCTAACGTTTAACAAATGCATACCGACTCATCCATTGAACATCTAACGTGTAACCAAGACATGTCAACTCATCCATTGAACATCTAACGTGTAACCAACACATTCCGACTCATCCATTGAACATCTAACGTTTAACAAATGCATACCGACTCATCCATTGAACATCTAACGTGTAACCAAGACATGTCGACTCATCCATTGAACATCTAACGTGTAACCAACACATACCGACTCATCCATTGAACATCTAACGTTTAACAAATGCATACCGAATCATCCATTGAACATCTAACGTTTAACAAATCCATACCGACTCATCCATTGAACATCTAACGTGTAACCAAGACATGTCGAATCATCCATTGAACATCTAACGTGTAACCAATACATGTCGACTCATCCATTGAACATCTAAAGTTTAACAAATGCATACCGACTCATCCATTGAACATCTAACGTGTAACCAATACATGTCGACTCATCTATTGAACATCTAACGTGTAACCAACACATACCGACTCATCCATTGAATATCTAACGTTTAACAAATGCATACCGACTTATCCATTGAACATCTAAGGTTTAACAAATGCATACCAACTCATCCATTAAACATCTAACGTGTAACCAAGACATGTCGAGTCATCCATTGAACATCTAACGTGTAACCAAGACATGTCGACTCATCCGTTGAACATCTAACGTGTAACCAACACCTACCGACTCATCCATTGAACATCTAACGTTTAACAAATGCAAAACGACTCATCAATTGAATATCTAACGTGTAACCAACATATACCGACTCATCCATTGAACATATAACGTTTAACAAATGCATAGCGACTCATCCATTGAACATCTAACGTGTAACCAAGACATGTCAACTCATCCATTGAACATCTAACGTGTAACCAACACATACCGACTCATCCATTGAACATCTAACGTTTAACAAATGCATACCGAATCATCCATTGAACATCTAACGTTTAACAAATCCATACCGACTCATCCATTGAACATCTAACGTGTAACCAAGACATGTCGAGTCATCCATTGAACATCTAAAGTGTAACCAATACATGTCGACTCATCCATTGAACATCTAACGTTTAACAAATGCATACCGACTCATCCATTGAACATCTAACGTGTAACCAAGACATGTCGACTCATCTATTGAACATCTAACGTGTAACCAACACATACCGACTCATCCATTGAATATCTACCGTTTAACAAATGCATACCGACTCATTCATTGAACATCTAAGGTTTAACAAATGCAGACCAACTCATCCATTGAACATCTAACGTGTAACCAAGACATGTCGAGTCATCCATTGAACATCTAACGTGTAACCAAGACATGTCGACTCATCCGTTAAACATCTAACATGTAACCAACACATACCGACTCATCCATTGAACATCTAACGTTTAACAAATGCAAAACGACTCATCCATTGAACATCTAACGTGTAATCAAGACATGTCGAGTCATCCATTAAACATCTAACGTGTAACCAAGACATGTCGACTCATCCATTGAACATCTAACGTGTAACCAAGATATGTCGACTCATCCATTGAACATCTAACGTTTAACAAATATATTGACTCATCCATTGAACATCTAACGTTTAAAAAATGCATATCGATTAATCCATTGAACATCTAACGTGTAACCAAGACATGTCGACTCATCCATTGAACATCTAACGTGTAACCAACACATACCGACTCATCCATTGAACATCTAACGTTTAACAAATGCATACTGACTCATCCATTGAACATCTAACGTGTAACCAACACATACCGACTCATCCATTGAACATCTAACGTGTAACCAAGACATGTCGACTCATCCATTGAACATCTAACGTGTAACCAACACATACCGACTAATCCATTGAACATCTAACGTGTAACCAAGACATGTCGACTCATCCATTGAACATCTAACGTGTAACCAACACATACCGACTCATCCATTCAACATCTAACGTTTAACAAATGCATACTGACTCATCCATTGAACATCTAACGTTTAACAAATGCAAACCGACTCATCCATTGAACATCTAACGTGTAACCAAGACATGTCGAGTCATCCATTGAACATCTAACGTGTAACCAAGACATTTCGCCTCATCCATTGAACATCTAACGTTTAACAAATGCATACCGACTCATCCATTGAACATCTAACGTGTAACCAAGACATGTCGACTCATCCATTGAATATCTAACGTGTAACCAACATATACCGAATCATCCATTGAACATATAACGTTTAAGAAATGCATACCGACTCATCCATTGAACATCTAACGTGTAACCAAGACATGTCGAGTCATCCATTGAACATCTAACGTGTAACCAAGACATGTCTACTCATCCATTGAACATATAACGTGTAACCAACACATACCGACTCATCCATTGAACATCTAACATTTAACAAATGCATTCCGACTCATCCATTGAACATCTAACATGTAACCAAGACATCTCGAGTCATCCATCGAACATCTAACGTGTAACCAAGACATGTCGACTCATCCATTGAACATCTAATGTGTAACCAAGACATGTCGACTCATCCATTGAACATCTAACGTTTAACAAATGCATACCGACTCATCCTTTGAACATCTAACATTTAACAAATGCATACCGACTCATCGATTGAACATCTAACGTTTAACAAATGCATACCGACTCATCCATTGAACATCTAACGTGTAACCAAGACATGTCAACTCATCCATTGAACATCTAACGTGTAACCAACACATTCCGACTCATCCATTGAACATCTAACGTTTAACAAATGCATACCGACTCATCCATTGAACATCTAACGTGTAACCAAGACATGTCGACTCATCCATAGAACATCTAACGTGTAACCAACACATACCGACTCATCCATTGAACATCTAACGTTTAACAAATGCATACCGAATCATCCATTGAACATCTAACGTTTAACAAATCCATACCGACTCATCCATTGAACATCTAACGTGTAACCAAGACATGTCGAATCATCCATTGAACATCTAACGTGTAACCAATACATGTCGACTCATCCATTGAACATCTAAAGTTTAACAAATGCATACCGACTCATCCATTGAACATCTAATGTGTAACCAATACATGTCGACTCATCTATTGAACATCTAACGTGTAACCAACACATACCGACTCATCCATTGAATATCTAACGTTTAACAAATGCATACCGACTCATCCATTGAACATCTAAGGTTTAACAAATGCATACCAACTCATCCATTAAACATCTAACGTGTAACCAAGACATGTCGAGTCATCCATTGAACATCTAACGTGTAACCAAGACATGTCGACTCATCCGTTGAACATCTAACGTGTAACCAACACCTACCGACTCATCCATTGAACATCTAACGTTTAACAAATGCAAAACGACTCATCAATTGAACATCTAACGTGTAACCAAGATATGTCGAGTCATCCATTAAACATCTAACGTGTAACCAAGACATGTCGACTCATCCATTGAACATCTAACGTGTAACCAAGATAAGTCGACTCATCCATTGAACATCTAACGTTTAACAAATATATTGACTCATCCATTGAACATCTAACGTTTAAAAAATGCATATCGATTAATCCATTGAACATCTAACGTGTAACCAAGACATGTCGACTCATCCATTGAACATCTAACGTGTAACCAACACATACCGACTCATCCATTAAACATCTAACGTTTAACAAATGCATACTGACTCATCCATTGAACATCTAACGTGTAACCAACACATACCGACTCATCCATTGAACATCTAACGTGTAACCAAGACATGTCGACTCATCCATTGAACATCTAACGTGTAACCAACACATACCGACTCATCCATTGAACATCTAACGTGTAACCAGGACATGTCGACTCATCCATTGAACATCTAACGTGTAACCAACACATACCGACTCATCCATTAAACATCTAACGTTTAACAAATGCATACCGACTCATCCATTGAACATCTAACATTTAACAAATTCATACCGACTCATCCATTGAACATCTAACGTGTAACCAAGACATGTCGAGTCATCCATTGAACATCTAACGTGTAACCAAGACATTTCGCCTCATCCATTGAACATCTAACGTTTAACAAATGCATACCGACTCATCCATTGAACATCTAACGTGTAACCAAGACATGTCGGCTCATCCATTGAAGATCTAACGTGTAACCAACATATACCGACTCATCCATTTAACATATAACGTTTAACAAATGCATACCGACTCATCCATTGAACATCTAACGTGTAACCAAGACATGTCGAGTCATCCATTGAACATCTAACGTGTAACCAAGACATGTCTACTCATCCATTGAACATATAACGTGTAACCAACACATACCGACTCATCCATTGAACATCTAACATTTAACAAAGGCATTCCGACTAATCCATTGAACATCTAACTTGTAACCAAGACATCTCGAGTCATCCATCGAACATCTAACGTGTAACCAAGACATGTCGACTCATCCATTGAACATCTAATGTGTAACCAAGACATGTCGACTCATCCATTGAACATCTAACGTTTAACAAATGCATACCGACTCATCCTTTGAACATCTAACATTTAACAAATGCATACCGACTCATCGATTGAACATCTAACGTTTAACAAATGCATACCGACTCATCCATTGAACATCTAACGTGTAACCAAGACATGTCAACTCATCCATTGAACATCTAACGTGTAACCAACACATACCGACTCATCCATTGAACATCTAACGTTTAACAAATGCATACCGACTCATCCATTTAACATCTAACGTGTAACCAAGACATGTCGACTCATCCATTGTGTAACACCCCCAATTTCGTTCATAACAGCGGAAGGGTCATTGGGTGTTACTATCATGGTTCAATCTCATAATCATAGAAAACGGCTCAAAACAAGTCGTTTTAATAAACATCCATTCAGTTTCATTTAAACAAGATAAAATTTCATACATGGTCCCGGATGATTCAAAAGTTTACAAACTATTATAAATGATAAAAGTTATTTGAATGGATATGTTTTAGAAAAGCGGGCCAAAACATTTCAAATATGCAAGCTTCACGAAACCGCCTTCCTCGAGTGCCTTCAATATGGACCTGAGATAAAACATGCTTAAAAAGTCAGCAAAATTTGCCGAGTGAATCTATAGAGTTTAAATTTAAATAAAGAGAACACAAGTATGAAAAATAACCTTCCATGGTTAATAATTCACTAAAAGACAATAACGTTGTACGGACAGAATTATCGTTGTTATTTCTATAAGTCTCGTGAAATTGAACGTTAACATATATTATTTCAGCCCAACACACCTAGCCAAGTGCGTATATTTCTCTTATACAATGCATCCGATGTTTCATTACTGGTGCATCACAACACCACGCGAGAGCTAGTCGCGACCGGACTGGGCGTCACCCCGATAGATCTATCCATAGTATTAGCGTTCTTTTCGATTAACAATTCACGATTCATGGGTCTTTAAGGCTAAACAAACTTATATAACAACTTTTATCTAAGCATACAATCGGGTCCTTTGTGTTCAATTTTAAAACAAAGAGGGTTTACCACAACTTCTCGTTGCTCCCATCATTTATAATAAATACTTTTCCAATAATAAGGGTTTCCACAACTTCTCGTTGTACCCTTAAATTTCAACAATTACTTTTCAAGTAAATTAGGGTTTCCACAACTTCTCGTTGCCCCCTTTTATTTTAGTAAAACAAGCATGTTATCCCCCTCGCGGGTTTTATAAAACAAGTAAACATGTTAAGAGCGAGGCTATAGACTCACCTTAGCCAATAGTGGTAATGAGACGATCGCCGACGATTAGTGATGCCCGTTTAAACACGAAAACCGCAACCTACCAAATAAGGCGCGTTCGTAAATAATCGACTTAAGTATAAATCATACTTAAATAATATAAAAATCAAAATTATAAAACCAAGACAAATCCCGAAAAATTTAACGATACAAGTGTTATTCTATACCCTTTTTATTCAACACTATTCTTTTAAACACTTGCACTCTCGATATTGACCCGTCATAAGACGCCAAGTCAACGCAAGTCAACTTATCATTTTACTTCCCTCGGACCAGTAGTCAAGTCATTTATATAATGACTCAACACTTGAGTAAATCACCATGTCCAATAGTGAATACTCAACTCACGCCACACAAGTATTGAACTACGTGTCCAAAATACCACTCAGCATGTACACTCCAAATGTACACACCAATCTACCCTATCTACACTTGTCCGATTTCGACGAAACTTGGTGACAAACTCACACATAATATGAATAAGACTCAGTAAAAGTTTCATTCAAAAATATTACTTCTAAGACCTTCTGCCCGACACATCTTCGTGTTATAAAAACCGGACAGTTTTACGTCTTTTACTTGTAAAACCATTTCGACTTATCTAAACAATTCCGTTTATAAAACCGACACTCGGGTTTGAAAATAGACTCATGACCTGAGGTTTAGCAACTTACATCAGTCCTTGAACATTTTTAAAACTCATTCTATAGTCCCCGAGATTCGATCCAAATATCGACAACAATTTTCGGATTGTGCCGATACCCGTCTCCCGGTACACGAATACTAAAAGTAGCATAACTTTTCGCTCGAAATGAGTTAGAAGCTCATTCAAGCGGCAAATCGAAGCTAAAAGAATCCTCTACAAGCCTATCCTATTGGTTTCATCATTTTCAAACAGTAAGATTTTCAAAAATTACGTTTTACCTACTGGTCTAAAATGCCTTTCTAAAAATCATACTAAAACAATTTTTCAACCCATTTTAGCAATTTTTATACTTCTAATATCATCTATCAATCATCTATATCAAGCCATCTAACCTCTAACACCCTTGGATGATCATCCAAAAATTTACCCACTTAAAATAATAAACATGCAACACCTCCCACTAAGAATATAATATTATTAACACTAATATACAACATAAAAATGGATCAAACACTACTAGTTCATCAAGAAAAATAAAATTTTTGAAAAGTTAGTGCATGTGGATGAAAATTATACCAACATGATCCTTGTTGAATTTGCAAAGTGGGTCTTCTTTTAGTTTCTCTTGATTCAAACTTGATTTTGAAAATCAAATGGGTTTGAGGGTGGTTTTTGAACCGTGGGTTAGAGAGAGAGAGTAAGGGGAGGATGAAAAAAATTTTAAATGTATAAAATGAGGTGTGTGTGTGAGTGGGGGATTTTTATATAGTGGGGTGAGGGTAGTTTTTGCCAATAAGGTATAGTTTTGGTCCAAAAAGTAATTAAATGGTTATAAGGGTAGAAAATGTAAATATTACATTTTAAAAATATTTACGGGACTCGGGTTTCGTAAAAATACTTTTTAAAAGTTAAAACGCTTCAAAAATAAATTAATATAACTTCGACACGACTTAAAACGTAATTAAATCGAAAACGTCGAAAATATTAAATATCGAGACAATCGATAATAAAACGTAAATTTTTGGGCATCCGTCGGTATCGCGATCATTCGTAGTTCTCGTCATTCGTTAAAACGAAAAATACGAGAAATAAAAATAAATATAAGAAAAATCATTTCCATGATTATTTGAGAATATAATATCGATACTTAACATATTCCTTGTCGGTTTTCATCTAATCGACATTCTTACGCTAGTTTCAAGCCATAACCTTCTCGGTTAATCGATAATTTAAAATTCTCATTAAAATAAATTTATAATTCTTAATAGTCGAGACTAAAATAACGACCTGAAATTGACGGATTGTCACATTATCCCCACCAAATTGGGATCTTCGTCCCGAAGATCAACTTGCGTTCTTCCTCGATCGCTTGTTGAAATCAAAGAGTTAAACGTATTTTGGTCCTCGTCTAGAGTTCCATCACACATGACAATAAAAATCCGACTTCGTTTCTGTTGCCTAACTTCCTTATCGATAATATCAACAAGTACTTTGATGAAATGCAACTTACTGTCGATTCATACTTCATCAAGAGGGATGATAAGATCTTCGTCGAGAAGAAATTTCTTTAGGTTCGACATATGAAAAGTATCGTGAATTCCTTGCGGCTTTCGAGGTAATTTAAGTTTTCATGCCATCGGACCTTCCATCGATATCATCTCGAATGGTCCAAACTAACGGGGACTTAACTTCCCACGTTTTCCAAAATACATAACACCTTTTCATGGTGATAGTTTGGCATAACTTTTCCTAGAAAGCGACGTCCCGGCGCTTAATTCACATACGATAGTCTTCAGTGTAACAGTGAAGAGTGAAAAACAGGAAATTCATCGTCTAAGTTCCAAAGAAAGTCAAAAGATATTATATGGTACATGTTCTCCATGATCGGACGTCATTGGACAATGCCGCCTCAAGTTCTCACAACTTACGATCACTCAACTCGATCACATACCACATAAGTATCTAAAAGCAAAGGTCAAACATAAACATCAAATGTAAATCTCCGTCGTTGATCATCGATAAAACCTTGGACTAGCCCTTGATAATACAACTCGATCTCTAAAGTCTTTCCACTTGCAGTGTCGGCAACAACATACTCTTCGAAGTGAAAACGAATTTGTTAATTCCAGTCATTAAGAAATTCGGTCCATTGGCGAGAATTCACAACATATCGGGCATACCATTAAGTTCTACTCCAGTGTTCAACGTACAAAAGCGTCCCACTAGTTTTTGCTTCAGCGTTCATCGTACAAAGGCGTCCCAATAATTTCGACTTTAGTGCTCAAGGTGCTGCATCATATTCCTCGTTTTTAGTTCGTCATACTAGCCCCAAGAGTTTCGTCATCAAGAAAAGTCTTCGGTGACCCTTCGATAGTAGCAAGTAAAATTACAAAATCTTCACGTCCACGATAAGTTGTCGTTGATAACTGATCCTCAGTCAATCTGCAAGTACACATATAAATCATGGTGACGCTTAAGTGAGTCGCCTATTCTCGGAACGGTCAACGGTTCTTAACAATCTGTTCATAAAGCTCACGATCATCGAGACACATTAGAAATGGTCTATTAAAACAAATCATAACTCGAGAGAAGTCCAACGGGTTACTTGTACATAGATGATAATCGATGATCATCATAATGACGACAACATCGAACGATTCTTACCAACGAAATACGAGTCGAAGGAAGACGTACGTACACCAAAAATCCACAAATCGAGCCAGACATACTTGGGCCCACTCATTTATAACTCCTTGTCTACATCAAAAGGCGTCCCTCTCCATGTATACAAGAGTTTATAAATTTACGGTTCGGGAACTTATAACTTTCTTGTTCAAATGAAAAGGCGTCCCATTCCAATTCAACAAAACGATTATAAGTCAACCTACTCAAGTATTACTACCTCTCAACACGATCATATCAAAATACCATGATAAATACAAGGTGTCAATAAACTTACATCATGATTTCCGTATTCAAATGTCCCATTCCATTTGAATAAGGAGATCATAACGATCTAAGGTCCAGTCGTTTAAAATTTTCTTATTCAAATGTCCTAATCCATTTAAGTAAGACAACATTAAACGACTCTTAGTTGGGTGAGTTAAAATCTATATATCTAAATGTCCCATTCCATTTAGATACACAATATTAAGTCACTCAACCGAATGGCTACTACGAGCATATCATTGTTGTACCCAAACTATATATATTTGATTAGGATATATATATCTTAAGTCCAACATTGGCATTCTCCTTTTCGCCAATAAAACGTGGTCATATAAACTCAAATCACACGTCACATTACATAGAAGATGTCGCCTCAGATAAATGATTCTTCAAAATCATAAGTAGTAACGAAAACACGAACATCGCATTTATTAATTACGTTTCGAAAGGAGATGTCCAAAAATGGCACATCACGATACGATGATAACAATCGAATTTAAACAAGTCGATATGCGATTGGTTACAAAACCATGACAATCTGCGTCATAATAATACCTCGTATTAATATAAAACTATCATTTATAATTAAATAAATGAAACCATACTTTGTAATTCACAAGTTCAAATAATCGATAAAGATTACAGCAACATATATAATGACATATATATATAAATACTATCATTCTCGTCCATTGGCAACTCGGAGGTTTCGCTTGCAACAGTTATAGTTAAAAGATTTCAAAAATTCATTTTTGGAAAATCTTTTTGTTCTCTATAACTTGAGCTCTGATACCAATCTGTAACACCCCCAATTTCGTTCATAACAGCGGAAGGGTCATTGGGTGTTACTATCATGGTTCAATCTCATAATCATAGAAAACGGCTCAAAACAAGTCGTTTTAATAAACATCCATTCAGTTTCATTTAAACAAGATAAAATTTCATACATGGTCCCGGATGATTCAAAAGTTTACAAACTATTATAAATGATAAAAGTTATTTGAATGGATATGTTTTAGAAAAGCGGGCCAAAACATTTCAAATATGCAAGCTTCACGAAACCGCCTTCCTCGAGTGCCTTCAATATGGACCTGAGATAAAACATGCTTAAAAAGTCAGCAAAATTTGCCGAGTGAATCTATAGAGTTTAAATTTAAATAAAGAGAACACAAGTATGAAAAATAACCTTCCATGGTTAATAATTCACTAAAAGACAATAACGTTGTACGGACAGAATTATCGTTGTTATTTCTATAAGTCTCGTGAAATTGAACGTTAACATATATTATTTCAGCCCAACACACCTAGCCAAGTGCGTATATTTCTCTTATACAATGCATCCGATGTTTCATTACTGGTGCATCACAACACCACGCGAGAGCTAGTCGCGACCGGACTGGGCGTCACCCCGATAGATCTATCCATAGTATTAGCGTTCTTTTCGATTAACAATTCACGATTCATGGGTCTTTAAGGCTAAACAAACTTATATAACAACTTTTATCTAAGCATACAATCGGGTCCTTTGTGTTCAATTTTAAAACAAAGAGGGTTTACCACAACTTCTCGTTGCTCCCATCATTTATAATAAATACTTTTCCAATAATAAGGGTTTCCACAACTTCTCGTTGTACCCTTAAATTTCAACAATTACTTTTCAAGTAAATTAGGGTTTCCACAACTTCTCGTTGCCCCCTTTTATTTTAGTAAAACAAGCATGTTATCCCCCTCGCGGGTTTTATAAAACAAGTAAACATGTTAAGAGCGAGGCTATAGACTCACCTTAGCCAATAGTGGTAATGAGACGATCGCCGACGATTAGTGATGCCCGTTTAAACACGAAAACCGCAACCTACCAAATAAGGCGCGTTCGTAAATAATCGACTTAAGTATAAATCATACTTAAATAATATAAAAATCAAAATTATAAAACCAAGACAAATCCCGAAAAATTTAACGATACAAGTGTTATTCTATACCCTTTTTATTCAACACTATTCTTTTAAACACTTGCACTCTCGATATTGACCCGTCATAAGACGCCAAGTCAACGCAAGTCAACTTATCATTTTACTTCCCTCGGACCAGTAGTCAAGTCATTTATATAATGACTCAACACTTGAGTAAATCACCATGTCCAATAGTGAATACTCAACTCACGCCACACAAGTATTGAACTACGTGTCCAAAATACCACTCAGCATGTACACTCCAAATGTACACACCAATCTACCCTATCTACACTTGTCCGATTTCGACGAAACTTGGTGACAAACTCACACATAATATGAATAAGACTCAGTAAAAGTTTCATTCAAAAATATTACTTCTAAGACCTTCTGCCCGACACATCTTCGTGTTATAAAAACCGGACAGTTTTACGTCTTTTACTTGTAAAACCATTTCGACTTATCTAAACAATTCCGTTTATAAAACCGACACTCGGGTTTGAAAATAGACTCATGACCTGAGGTTTAGCAACTTACATCAGTCCTTGAACATTTTTAAAACTCATTCTATAGTCCCCGAGATTCGATCCAAATATCGACAACAATTTTCGGATTGTGCCGATACCCGTCTCCCGGTACACGAATACTAAAAGTAGCATAACTTTTCGCTCGAAATGAGTTAGAAGCTCATTCAAGCGGCAAATCGAAGCTAAAAGAATCCTCTACAAGCCTATCCTATTGGTTTCATCATTTTCAAACAGTAAGATTTTCAAAAATTACGTTTTACCTACTGGTCTAAAATGCCTTTCTAAAAATCATACTAAAACAATTTTTCAACCCATTTTAGCAATTTTTATACTTCTAATATCATCTATCAATCATCTATATCAAGCCATCTAACCTCTAACACCCTTGGATGATCATCCAAAAATTTACCCACTTAAAATAATAAACATGCAACACCTCCCACTAAGAATATAATATTATTAACACTAATATACAACATAAAAATGGATCAAACACTACTAGTTCATCAAGAAAAATAAAATTTTTGAAAAGTTAGTGCATGTGGATGAAAATTATACCAACATGATCCTTGTTGAATTTGCAAAGTGGGTCTTCTTTTAGTTTCTCTTGATTCAAACTTGATTTTGAAAATCAAATGGGTTTGAGGGTGGTTTTTGAACCGTGGGTTAGAGAGAGAGAGTAAGGGGAGGATGAAAAAAATTTTAAATGTATAAAATGAGGTGTGTGTGTGAGTGGGGGATTTTTATATAGTGGGGTGAGGGTAGTTTTTGCCAATAAGGTATAGTTTTGGTCCAAAAAGTAATTAAATGGTTATAAGGGTAGAAAATGTAAATATTACATTTTAAAAATATTTACGGGACTCGGGTTTCGTAAAAATACTTTTTAAAAGTTAAAACGCTTCAAAAATAAATTAATATAACTTCGACACGACTTAAAACGTAATTAAATCGAAAACGTCGAAAATATTAAATATCGAGACAATCGATAATAAAACGTAAATTTTTGGGCATCCGTCGGTATCGCGATCATTCGTAGTTCTCGTCATTCGTTAAAACGAAAAATACGAGAAATAAAAATAAATATAAGAAAAATCATTTCCATGATTATTTGAGAATATAATATCGATACTTAACATATTCCTTGTCGGTTTTCATCTAATCGACATTCTTACGCTAGTTTCAAGCCATAACCTTCTCGGTTAATCGATAATTTAAAATTCTCATTAAAATAAATTTATAATTCTTAATAGTCGAGACTAAAATAACGACCTGAAATTGACGGATTGTCACACATTGAACATCTAACGTGTAACCAACACATACCGACTCATCCATTGAACATCTAACGTTTAACAAATGCATACCGAATCATCCATTGAACATCTAACGTTTAACAAATCCATACCGACTCATCCATTGAACATCTAACGTGTAACCAAGACATGTCGAATTATCCATTGAACATCTAACGTGTAACCAATACATGTCGACTCATCCATTGAACATCTAAAGTTTAACAAATGCATACCGACTCATCCATTGAACATCTAACGTGTAACCAATACATGTCGACTCATCTATTGAACATCTAACGTGTAACCAACACATACCGACTAATCCATTGAATATCTAACGTTTAACAAATGCATACCGACTCATCCATTGAACATCTAAGGTTTAACAAATGCATACCAACTCATCCATTAAACATCTAACGTGTAACCAAGACATGTCGAGTCATCCATTGAACATCTAACGTGTAACCAAGACATGTCGACTCATCCGTTGAACATCTAACGTGTAACCAACACATACCGACTCATCCATTGAACATCTAACGTTTAACAAATGCAAAACGACTCATCAATTGAACATCTAACGTGTAACCAAGATATGTCGAGTCATCCATTAAACATCTAACATGTAACCAAGACATGTCGACTCATCCATTGAACATCTAACGTGTAACCAAGATAAGTCGACTCATCTATTGAACATCTAACGTTTAACAAATATATTGACTCATCCATTGAACATCTAACGTTTAAAAAATGCATATCGATTAATCCATTGAACATCTAACGTGTAACCAAGACATGTCGACTCATCCATTGAACATCTAACGTGTAACCAACACATACCGACTCATCCATTGAACATCTAACGTTTAACAAATGCATACCGACTCATCCATTGAACATCTAACGTGTAACCAACACATACCGACTCATCCACTGAACATCTAACGTGTAACCAACACATGTCGACTCATCCATTGAACATCTAACGTGTAACCAACACATACCGACTGATCCATTGAACATCTAACGTGTAACCAGGACATGTCGACTCATCCATTGAACATCTAACGTGTAACCAACACATACCGACTCATCTATTAAACATCTAACATTTAACAAATGCATACCGACTCATCCATTGAACATCTAACGTTTAACAAATGCATACCGACTCATCCATTGAACATCTAACGTGTAACCAAGACATGTCGAGTCATCCATTGAACATCTAACGTGTAACCAAGACATTTCGCCTCATCCATTGAACATCTAACGTTTAACAAATGCATACCGACTCATCCATTGAACATCTAACGTGTAACCAAGACATGTCGACTCATCCATTGAACATCTAACGTGTAACCAACATATACCGACTCATCCATTGAACATATAACGTTTAACAAATGCATACCAACTCATCCATTGAACATCTAACGTGTAACCAAGACATGTCGAGTCATCCATTGAACATCTAACGTGTAACCAAGACATGTCGACTCATCCATTGAACATCTAACGTGTAACCAACACATACCGACTCATCCATTGAACATCTAACATTTAACAAATGCATAACGACTCATCCATTGAACATCTAACTTGTAACCAAGACATCTCGAGTCATCCATCGAACATCTAACGTGTAACCAAGACATGTCGACTCATCCATTGAACATCTAATGTGTAACCAAGACATGTCGACTCATCCATTGAACATCTAACGTTTAACAAATGCATACCGACTCATCCTTTGAACATCTAACGTTTAACAAATGCATACCGACTCATCGATTGAACATCTAACGTTTAACAAATGCATACCGATTCATCCATTGAACATCTAACGTGTAACCAAGACATGTCAACTCATCCATTGAACATCTAACGTGTAACCAACACATACCGACTCATCCATTGAACATCTAACGTTTAACAAATGCATACCGACTCATCCATTGAACATCTAACGTTTAACAAATCCATACCGACTCATCCATTGAACATCTAACGTGTAACCAAGACATGTCGAGTCATCCATTGAACATCTAACGTGTAACCAATACATGTCGAATCATCCATTGAACATCAAACGTTTAACAAATGCATACCGACTCATCCATTTAACATCTAACGTGTAACCAAGACATGTCTACTCATCTATTGAACATCTAACGTGTAACCAACGCATACCGACTCATCCATTGAATATCTAACGTTTAACAAATGCATATCGACTCATCCATTGAACATCTAAGGTTTAACAAATGCATACCAACTCATCCATTAAACATCTAACGTGTAACCAAGACATGTCGAGTCATCCATTGAACATCTAACGTGTAACCAGGACATGTCGACTCATCCGTTGAACATCTAACGTGTAACCAATACATACCGACTCATCCATTGAACATCTAACGTTTAACAAATGCAAAACGACTCATCCATTGAACATCTAACATGTAACCAAGACATGGCGACTCATCCATTAAACATCTAACGTGTAACCAAGACATGTCGACTCATCCATTGAACATCTAACGTTTAACAAATGCATACCGACTCATCCATTGAATATGTAACATTTAACAAATGCATACCGACTAATCCATTGAACATCTAACGTTTAACAAATGCATACTAACTCATCCATTGAACATCTAACGTGTAACCAGGACATGTCGACTCATCCATTGAACATCTAACGTGTAACCAACACATACTGACTCATCCAATAAACATCTAACGTTTAACAAATGCATACCGACTCATCCATTGAACATCTAACGTTTAACAAATGCATACCGACTCATTCATTGAACATCTAACGTGTAACCAAGACATGTCGAGTCATCCATTGAACATCTAACGTGTAACCAAGACATTTCGACTCATCCATTGAACATCTAACGTGTAACCAACACATACCGACTCATCCATTGAACATCTAACGTTTAACAAATGCATACCGACTCATCCGTTGAACATCTAACGTGTAACCAACACATGTCGAGTCATCCATTGAACATCTAACGTGTAACCAAGACATGTCGACTCATCCATTGAATATCTAACGTTTAACAAATGCATACCGACTCGTCCATTGAACATCTAACGTTTACTAAAAGCATACCGACTCATCCATTGAACATCTAAAGTTTAACAAATGCATACCGACTCATCCATTGAACATCTAACGTGTAACCAAGACATGTCGACTCATCCATTGAACATCTAACATGTAACCAACACATACTGACTCATCCATTGAACATCTAACGTTTAACAAATGCATACCGACTCATCCATTGAACATCTAACATGTAACCAAGACATGTCGAGTCATCCATTGAACATCTAACGTGTAACCAAGACATGACGACTCATCAATTGAACATCTAACGTTTAACAAATGCATACCGACTCATCCAAATACACTCATGCATGAGGTTTCAGTATGCAACACTTGTCCAGCTGATGGATTTGATGGATAGGTGGGCGATTAAACATCTAAATATTGGAGGGAAAACCTTGGCGGGAAAACATTGGCAGGAAAACATTGGCGGGAAAATATTGGAAGGAAAACACTGGAGGGAAAATGTTAACAATTTCCCTCACTTTTTTAGCATAAAAGGAGAACCACACACACTCCTTATCATCACAACCACCAACAGATCACACACACTTATCATCACAAACACATTATTATTATGAAGATGTTGAAGCATGACGCTTTTCCATGCAAGTGTGGAAATGGAGATTTAGTTCTTCGAGAGTCGTGGCAAACTGAATCCTTTGGTAGATTGTACTATGCTTTTCCACGTTCATGTGTTTAACCTCCTGTTTCATATGGATGCAAAAAATTTTTATGGAAAGACGAACGCGTCCAACTACTAATCAATTCTCTTGGAGGTTCAATGAGCTTTTCTCCTCCAAGCTCTTCTTCAAGACCTTCAACGAGCTTTTCTCCTCCAAGCTCTTCTTCGAGACCTTCAAGGACTCCAATTTCTTCTCGAATCTCTTCAACGTGTGCAAACTGTGTGCTCTTGAATAGAAAAATAAAGGTACTTGAGAGTACAGTAGAGTTGTACCGCAACCCCGATAGGAACACAATGGATTCAGCTGCACTACTTCACGACCTTTGATGACATGGGGAACCTTAGTTTGAACTATTTTGTGATGTGTTTTTTTTCGTGTTTACGAGTCTAATATCGTTGTAATATCCATGTTTAATTAAGGGCGTGTTTAAGTGTCCGTGACGAATAAAATTATGTTTAGGAGTGTTTGTCTGTAAGTCTCCCATGTGACATTACAAAAGGTTTTATGTAATATTTGGAATAAATAAATATTTGTTTTATAAATGTTTCATTTTTATTATATAAACGTCGCAAAAATAAAATAACATCGGATCTATAGTTAAAATAATAATTGTTTGGAATAAATAAATATTTGTTTTATAAATGTCTCATTTTTATTATATTAAAGTCGAAAAAATAAAATAACATCGGATCGATAGTTAAAATAATAATTATATGGAATAATTAATAATTTTTCATAACAAGCAAAAACTAATTATATATATGACAGGGAGTTTCCCCGGCGACATGTCGCCAAGGAAACTTTTGAGATTTGGCGGGTAAAAGTCCGCCACACATTTTCTGCTTAACTTTGAAGCTAATTACGTTTGACAGTTTTCCTGGCGAAATGTTGCCAGGGATAAATTTGGCAGGTTATTATCAAAAAAATTAATGGTAATTACGATGGACGAATTTTTCCTGGCGGCATGTCGCCAGGGATAATTTTGGACAAATTTTCCCTGGCGACATGTCGCCAGGAATAAGTGGGAGGGAAAAATTTGCGCTCTTTCCTTTGGCATCTTATTTTGGATGGTGTATCCCCGGCGACATGTCGCCAGGATACTCTAGTTAAACTTTGACCAAAAAGTAAATCTGCTTTTTTGCCACGTCAGCGTTGTCGCTAGGTAAAAAGGGTTATCCCTGGCGACATTTTGTCGCTAGGGAAACTCCGGTCACCTGTTCCCAGTTTTCTTGTAGTGACTTTTTCTGATTGTTTGGGTTTAATACTTGCAATTATCATGGCAGTCTTGATGTTGTCAGCCAGTAGTATACATTAATCGACTCTGATGATTTTGATTTGCTTAGGCTCCGTTCTCCTGCAGTAGCTATCAGGTACACATTTTCATTTGTTCTATTGAGATTGATTGTCAGGACCCGCGTGGTATTTTATATCTTGTTGAACCTTTCTGCCTTAAGATAGTTTTATACTAGTATGTTTATTTTCTACTTCTTGTTGCAGGAGTTGGGTGCGTATCAAGCGGATGTGGCAAAATAACCATGGATGAATGTCAGTCCTAGTATTAGAAGGATTTAGCTCTGCATATAGTAGTACTATAGTAATAAGGATATTGTGGAAGTTAGTGGTATGGATTTTTTTTTCTGATTTAGCTTACCTTCATAATACGGTGGTGAGACTTGATTACTTTTCTAAACTTTATTTACTTGTCTAAATCACATTATTATTATCACTATTCATGCTGTTTTTTTCTTACCAGATGTAAAAGTGAGTGCACTTATGTGCTAGCTAGCTGGGGTCATGGGTCTCCTGTACTTTTCGTACTACTCCGGGTCGACTATTTACCAGAATTTGAACTTGTTACTGGTGTAGATATTTTTTCTCAATGAGCTCAAGGGTAGAATAGTCCTTTCTATACTTGGTTTTGGAGGTTTATAGCTGTTAGTGGGTAGTTGTTATGTTCTTGTGGCTCCGTTTGATGGTCCATTGTGGATGTTAATTATGCTTTTCATACGTTTGATAACTGATGGGAACTTGAGCGATTAGTGGATAGTTGTTATGTTCTCGAGCTTCATATTAGACCAAACCTGGATAAACCGACCCGACCCATTGGGCCTAGTATAATCCTACCCGCTGTGTTTTAGGACAAGTCAACATTAGCAGTTATTTTAGAATAGACACAACGTTTCACAAAAAAGTAAACGTTGCGACCCTTAGTCGAAGTACCCATTCGACATGTATATGTAGTTTAGGATTTGCTCATTGAATGATGATCATATATGTTTGTAAAAACCACAAGTTTCAGTTTATAGTTTGGTATATTTTGATTCTTGGTTTGAAACATCGATCCGCGAAGTTTTCCTCCAACAATTGGCATCAGAGCCTGATTATCACCAAGCAAAATCATCATATACCAAGGTTATTTTTTTTCCTAGTTTCGAATAAAAACACCATTCGTTTTACAGTTTGCAAAAACATCAAACACAAAATTCATACGAATCAATACTCGTCTGTGTTTGTTTAAGGGGTTCCTACTCCTATTACCATAGTGCAATCACCCCTGTGATTGACCACACCGGCAACAAGAGGGTTTTTACCCACTTTTTTTGTTTGCAAACATATTTTCTCTCAAGATTAATTCTAAGAAAATCAAACCCAGATTCGAAAAAGTCAAAGACAGAAAAAAAACACTTAGATCATCAAAAGGGAACAAACACACCTGTTTGTAGATTCCACTGAATCATTCCCTCGTCTGAAAATCACCACGTGATTTTCGTTTATCCAAAAGCCCCAAAATCAATCGAGAGGAAGATCCCCAAATCACATCGAACCCGAAAAAAAGGATTCGTACAAGGGAACAAGTTGCTACGAACACGAATCGTAGAACAAGAAGATTGGATAAAGGCGCAGTACCGATTGGTGATCAGAACCACCATCGAAGAAGACTTCGATATTATCGAAGAAGGAAGAAGGAAGAAGGAGGAACTGTTAATAAAGAACCGTTGTGTGTTTTTCATCTAAACACAAAAAAAGGGCCGGTTATAAGAAAATCAAAAGGTTGAAGAGTTAACAGGCCAAGCCCACTTTTGGGTTATATACAATCTACGGGCAAAAAGCGCAACAAGTTTCAAAGAAACTATTTTACTCTTCATTTTTGTATTTTATGTTTTTAGTATTTTAAGTTTTTAGAATTTCAAGTTTTTTAGTATTTTTAATTTTTTTTTAATTTCAAGTTTTTTTTTTTTTTTCAGAAATTTAAATTTTTTTAGAATTTTAAGTTCATATAATTTTAAGATATTAGAATTCATTAGGTTTTAAGGTTTATTAAGATTGAATGTTTTAAGTTGTCTTATTTGGTTTATGATAAGCAACAAGGTTTTTAAGGATTTTTCTTATTTGGTTTACAATAAGAAATAAGGTTTTTTTTCAGTTTTTTTTTCTTATTTGGATTATGATAAGAAAATAATACAAGTTTTTAAGTTTTTATTTGGTTTACGATAAAAACAAGTTTTTAAGTTTTTATTTGGTTTATGATAAAAACAATTTTTTAAGATTTTATCTTATTTGGTTTATGATAAGAAAGTCTAACGTTTTGTTAAGTTTTTTTAATATTTTATTTTCAATGCCCCTTGCTAAGTTAAACAAATTATACCACATGGTCCATAAGAATAAAAATTATTCTACAAGCAAATGGCCTTTGGGAAATGATTGAACTAATAAAAAAAGAAGATGACAAAAGAGATAAAACTGCAATGGCATATCTCCTTCAAGCACTACCCGAAGATCGATCTAGTTTTACAAGTGGCAAATTGCACAAGTGCAAAAGGAATATGGGATACGTTGAAGACCAGAAATATTGGTGTGGATCAAGTACAAAAGGCGAGATTACAAACTCTTAGATCAAAATTTGAGGCACTGGAAATGAATGATCAAGACAGTATTGATTCATTCACCACGAAAATGACAAATGTGGTTTCAAAGATAACTAGCCTTGGAACAACACTTGATCAACCAACTCTCGTACGAAAACTGTTGAATTCTATGCCAGAAAAATTCCTTCAAATAGTCGCAGCCATTGAACAATACTCGGATTTAGAAAATATGTCATTTGACGAAGCAATTGGAAGATTAAAGACTTTTGAAGAAAGGCTCAAGAACAAGAAGAACAAATATGTTAATGATCAAGATAGACTATTATTTGCAAAGCACAACGATAATGGTCGAAGACATCACCAAGATAATCATGGAAGAGGAAGATACATTCCACCACATAGCCGAAATCGTAACAATAATGGACAACATGGGAAAGAAGGAAATTCCTCGCAAGACTACAAAGAAGCAATTAAGCACTCTGGAAGCCAAAACAGATTATCAAAAGATTTCAACAACATAAAGTGTTATAACTGCAACAAATATGGACACTATGTCTTGCATTGCGATGAAATATCTCAAAGATACCAAAGACAACAAAAGTCGAATTTGGTGGAAGAAGATTTTGAACCAACGTTACTTATGGAAACTATTTAAGAAGATGAAGTTGATAATCATTTCAAGTTTACAACATATGATTACAAAGAAGACTCAAGCTAGAAGAGTCAAGACTTCAAGGAAAAGATTTAAAAAATATGTGTCACATCGTTTATGATTAGAGGGGAGAATATTAGGCCAAACCTGGATAAACCGACCCGACCCATTGGGCCTAGTATAATCCTACCCGCTGTGTTTTAGGACAAAAGTCAACATTAGCAGTTAATTTAGAATATACACAACGTTTCACAAAAAAGTAAACGTTGTGACCCTTAGTCGAAGTACCCATTCGACATGTATATATAGTTTAGGATTTACTCATTGAATGATGATCATATATGTTTGTAAAAACCACAAGTTTCAGTTTATTATTTCAAAGTTTATAGTTTGGTATATTTTGATTCTTGGTTTGAAACATCGATCCGGGAAAGTTTTCCTCCAACACTTCATCAATAAACGTATGAAATTTAAGGTGATGAAGCACTAAACGTATGAAATTTAATTCATCATCTTAAATTTCATACGTTTAGTGATGAAGCTTGCAGTGTTGTTTGAGAGTTTGCTTTCACCTTGTACGCCTTCAGCCCTTGCCGATAACAATGAAATTTAAGGTGAATAATACTCTTCCAACTCTTTTTCGTTTTCCTGTTAGTTATAATTAGCCATAACTTGTTCACCGAGATAATATTTAACATTAGTTTGAAATTTTGTGAAAATACGTGAAGTAGTGGGAGTAATATGTCAGTACTAATGATTAAAAAGTGTGTGGATTAATAGGCTAAAATGGTTGTTATACAATTGACGCTGTCACTTATGCTGATACCGGACATGTACTACATTGTTAATGTTGGTGTGAATCTCATCATTTTCACTTGTCATTGATCGATTAAGAGTCAATGTGGGCATTTATGCATACACCAACATATAACAATACACATAACCAAATTTTTGTTTTCTAAAACCTTTAACCACTGCTTTGCTTGCATCCAAAAATATATTGTAGATATAAAGGTTTTAACCATATCTATATCATTTTATTAGATTGACAACTCACACTCACTGAATCTCTGTTCTTTCAGGAAAGGGTGAATTCTCCGAAGCTTTTAACATCTATGGATGCATATGAAGGAATCTGCAAGCCATGAACATCAATTGAGCATTAATCAGTCTGTAGTAGATTAACAAATGAAACAGTTCTACTTTTGTTAAATTAGATGTATGACTGCCCTTCCGGTATTTCTTAAAGAACTAAACGTTTGTTGAAAAACCATGCTGTTGTGTATCAACTGTGATCATTGTTGCCATTTATATTGAGACAGATATATCAACCTTTTGGAGTTGTATATGCAGAGTTGAAGGTGTCTGAGCTTTGATTATCAGATCAGTCAGTTTTAGCAAAAATGCAATAAAGTTGACTTTGGTTTCGACTTTGGTATCTGAGCCTCGGGTCAAAACAGGCCTTAACCAACGAAAACCGACCCGGTTACATACTTTTTGGAAGATAACCTATAACGAACCGAAATTACTCGACCGAGTTGGGCATTTGTTTTGTTCTAGTACAATATTTCAGTTTCTTTAGTTTTCCTCGACTTATTCACATGCTCAGCTTAGTGGGAAAAAGTAGATTGCTTCTATGCATAGCTTAGTGGAAAAACTAGCTTATAATCATAAAGATTACGCCATAAAACAGCATAATACAGTACTGTACATATTAATTACTGGAAAAACTGTATTTTCATTTTTGCGATGTATATCCTTAGAAATCATAGTTTCGCTAGCAGATCAGTTGAAATTCGCTAGCAGATCAGTTGAAACTAAGCCATGTTCAACTACGACGGGTCAAAGTGAGCATGTCAACAGATGTGTAGTTGAATCTACCTTGTAATGCCTTTCAACAAGTTCAACCGAAATTGACCCGTTTCCTTTTTACGCAACATTTCGATCCAGGTTAAAATTGCCACATAGTTATTTTCAACCTTACAGAACTGAGATATATCCATTGGCGATCGCGGTCCAAACCATTGCAGAAGCGCACACAAAGAAATAAAGGTAAGACTAGTATATAGACATCTATAAAGCTAATTTGTACAGACCATCTAACTGATAATTAACCATCACATGCCTAACCTAGTCTACTCAGTTGAGGGACCAATATATACCTTTTGACTTGATCCTTGGCCTCGATTCAACCTCCACGGATGAAGTTTTTTGAGCATTCCAATCTTAGACAATAAAGGACCTGCATCCTTCTTGCCTGGTTTTTCATTCCTTCTTACCAGTCACCCATTGACCGACAACCAAAAACTACCTGCTATATACCCAAATACCTGCCAAATAAGAAAGTTTTTTTTGTGTGTGTAAATTAGCTTATAAGAACTAAAGATAACCTAGTTTTATTTTAAGTATTATTCTTTTTTTTCCAAGTTGTTATGTCGACAATTTTCAGGTTCTAAAGTGATTGTGGTTATCGAAGAATGGAGCGAGCGAAAAAGAGAATGATACTGATCCACAGACAACAACAACGACAACAACTAGATGCTGTTCCAGAGCTGATTCAAGGTATACAATCAGTATTGCTGTCAAAAGATGCTGCACAAACCTGAGTCTTGTCCAAGTCATAGCTACACGCGTGGTCTACCAGCCCTGCCATCAGGTTTTCTCCCTTGTCTTCTTTATTAGATAAGAAGTAACATCAAATAAATAAAGGTCAAGACTAGGAATTAGACATAACAAGCACAACTAACATACATGAACTCTGCGTATTAACCATCGGTCCAAAGGACTTCTAGCTGCACTTGTGGCTTGTGGGATTTGGGTATAGGTCAAGACTAGGAATAGATTTGCCTAGCTGACCCCAGCTGCACTTGTGGGTCGATGGTTGATAGAGAGAGATCATATAGTATGTGTTCAACACAATAAAACCGGGATGGATGTTAGGCTAGGCACTAGGTCATTGTTGCACCTCGATGACAACGTTACTGAATTCTGGGACGACGGTGCATGTTCATGCCTCCCTTTGGATCGATGGTTAATAGAAGTCCTTTGGGTAATAAGATATATTGGCCTTATCCCGAGGTACCAACATTATTATTGACAACGATACCTTTAGACTTGTGATGTGTTTTGGGATGTTAGGCATTTGCGTAGCGGCACGTTATGGATTTGCCTAGCTGCACTTGTGGGATTTACACTAGACACTCTAGCGTGAATAACATTTTGAACTATCTCATGATGCCGTTGAGCTAAAAAGTAAAAATATTTATTGATATACAGAGTTAAAATTACACTTACTATCCATGAGGTTAGTGTTGAGTTACATATATGTCATTTGACTTTTTTTTACGCGTGTAGCACCTATCTCAGAAACTGTTAACATTGACAGTCCTTTGATCAAATGGGTGTGGATGTTAAGGGTTTCTGAGTTAGGACTATAAGCATTAAAAAGGGCAAAGGACAGAACATTTAAGTCAAGGATAACTAATGAGACGATCGGTGTAACCACATCCTAAGTCAAGCCATGAACAATGTTGTATGCACTCTACTTAACCATTAACACTAGTATCCCTCGTTCGGGTTAACTAAAAATTAGCCAGTAATGGTTGCTCATCACAAATCATATGGTAAACATGTTTTCTCTAGGCTCGGAACTTGGTGCAAGAAGTTCATATGGTAAAACACGAGCAACCGCATCTGTTCTGTCAACTTGTATCTCTACTTCTTTTCTCAATTTGCTTTTCTATCTGTTGAATTTCAGCTGAAAATGCTTAAAAAGCTTCCACAACCTCAGCATCACCTGACCAAGTGTCGGTTTTTTGTCTTTCACCTATGTAATCCTCCTCGGGTGAGTAAGTAGACAATATGTCCACCACAGCCATGTACTTTGTTGATTTGAAGTAAGCTTGGTAAAGCTGATAAGTACTTATATGGGTCATCATGGAAACTTTGATATACTTGGTCATAAGGTCATCTGCACCAGCAAAAGTTGGCCACCAGTCTTTGTGGCGGAGATCAGAATGGCCCACATTGATGGACTCTGCATAACAGGCTTGGAGCTCCCTGTCGTTGCATACTTTGGCTGAATATGGGTACTAATGGTTCACGTAAGTTTTAACCAAGTTTTGGATGGCTACCCATATCTTGAGCTTTAGTCCATGTGACTTGCTTGGGTGTGGAGCAGCCATACCTTTGTATAAAAATCAAAGGATGAAACTTAATCAGATACCAGATATGAAATATTATATAAACCTTAAGAAATTTTGTAGAACTGGTATAAAATAATGTCCAAAACTGGTGATTCCCGTAGATATATCAGTTCCAAAACACAAATAAGAGTCGATGTTAGGGGCCTTTATGCATACACCAACATATAATAATGCGCATAACCAAATTTTCGTTTTCTAAAACCTTTATCCACTGCTTTGCTTGCATCCAGAAATATATTGTATATATAAAGGTTTTTACCATATCTTATATCATTTAATTAAAGTTTTACTCTTTGGTGTGTCGGGATATGAACATTAGATTGACAACTCACACTCACTAAATCTTTGTTCTTTCAGGAAAGGGTGATTCTCCTAAGCTTTTAACATATATGGATGCATATGAAGCAATCGGCAGGCCATGAGCATCTATTGAGCATTAATCAATATGTAGTAGATTAACAAATGAAACAGTTCTACTTTTGTACGATTTTATTGTTGGTAAATTAGATGTATGACTGCTCTGAGTATTTCTTAATGAACTAAACGTTTGTTGAAAAACCATGCTGTCGTGTATCAACTGTGTTCATTGTTTCCATTTATATTGAGACACATATATCAACCTTATCCTGTCAATATCACTCTTTTGGGTTGAGCCTATTTGGCTCATTGGCTGAATAAATTGACTTGTTTTAGGGACTGTACATGCAAAGTTGAAGGTGTCTGAGGTTTGAATCTCAGATCAGTCAGTTTTAGCGAAAATGCAATAAATTTGACTTTGGTTTCAACTTTGGTATTTGAGCCTCGGGTCAAAACAGGCCTTAACCAACGAAAACTGACCCGGTGAAGATAAGCTATAGAAAACCAAACCGAAAATACTCGGTCGGTTCGTCTCATAACTGACCGAGTTGGGCATTCATTTTGTTCTAGTACAATATTTCAGTTTCTTCAGTTTTCCTTGACTTATTCACATGCTCAGCTTAGTGGGAAAAAGTAGATTGCTTCTATGCATAGCTTAGTGGAAAATCTGGCTTATAATAAAGATTACGCCATAAAACAGCATATATATATATAGGACAAATTAATTACTTGAAAAACTGTATTTTTATTTTTGTGATGTATATCCTTAGAAATCACAGCTGCGCGAGTTGAAACTTAAAGAAGAACCATTTTGTAGTTTGAACGCCCGCGTTGAAGATCTTTACTTTCATAATTCACCATGGTGGCCACCACATAACTCGTGGTTTCTTCGGGCTAGAGTAGATTCGAGATTAATTATTTTATACTTGTCTTCCAAAGAAAGCCAAACACTTGTATGAGGAAACTCTCTGTTATTGTTTTGTTCTTTATATAGAATTTGAACTTGAGTCAACAAATTATCTTCATTTTTTCCACTAAGAAGTTTCATTGAATCATAAAGCGTGTTAAATTTTAATATTTCGCGATTCATCGGTGTCAACTTACCCGTCAACGTATTTTTGTTACGCTCCATTAGATTTTTTTTCCAAAGCCTGCTCGTTATATATACCAAGTATTTTATACCGAAACCTATTGTGGTCTTTGTCATCGCCAACTTTGGGTTTTCTTATATTTCGATGAAACATTCGGCCAAAAGTTCTTCCCGTTCTTAGGTCCAAAACATATGATCCACCTTTGTTTTCGTCGCTTGGTCCCGCTATGATTTGTCATTTGTTTTTTTTTTACCGTTTTATAAAGTACCCACATTTCGGGTCTTCGGTTTCTTGAGTCGGTTCTTGAGAAGAATGTTGCGGATATGGTTGGGATTGTATTCGGATTAGACGAAGAACCCGATAATTGAGTATTTGGTATTTGTGTAGTAACTCGAACTTTAAAATCATTATATAGACCGAGTTGTAATACTATTTCTAATATTCGAACACAAATTTGTTAACCGACTTTTATTTGTCATGTTGCTTCGACGAATAATATTGAAATCTTGACTAACCGGCAAGGTTAAGGTTTTAACGTATCAAATACGTGTCATTTATCATTTATCGGCAAAGTCTATGTCCACCATCGATCGTAAACATTTTCGTTATGACATAGAAATATTTTCTATTGTCGTTGTTTTAATTTCTCATTTTACGAGTATTCTTCGTAATTGACGCTAAACCTTTAGGCGTCATTCGTTTATATAAAGCGCCAACATATTTTAAATAATAAGCCTCATTTATTAATCGAAATATAAATGTTCTCCGATTGTCGATGTTTTTATTTTATATTGAACGTTTATTTTTCGTGTCTAACACGTATCTTTTAAATCGCGTAACTTTTAAAATATCGGACCTCGATAATACCCGCCATATCATACTCTTAGATAAAAATTAACTAATAAAATTATTATTTGTTTCTTAAGATGGCGTATCATCTCCCAATCAAAAGAGATACATGTGGTATCTTAACTTTGATACTTATCCTACAAATTTGATCTTTCATTCCTATCTATCTAACCCTATCTCATATATGCATCTAAAGAAAAGGATACATCAAACTCTTGATCTTCAATTACTTCCGTGAGTGGTCCAACACCAAAAAAAATCATTATAAAAGAAAATTATAGTTTATCTAGTCCAAGATTAAAGGTTTGATATACTAATTACCATCTTTAAGTTATGACTTCATAAACAAGTATCAACCTCATAATCTTCATAATTTTGAGGGCTGAATTGTTAGAAGTGTTGGAAGGGTGTATTTTTGTAGTAGTTTTTATATGATCACTATATTTTCTTGTAAGAGTCTTATGGTTGAATTGATGTTACTGTTGTCATTGTTTTCTTGTAAGAGACGATCTCTCCATCTTTATAACACTTATTTTAATTGATATGATCACTATATTTTCAGGATGATTAAGGTTTTTCAATAATGGTACTCGATCTTTTACAGTAGGATTTATTAAGTTTTTTTCACATGCTACTAAAACTTGATTGTCTAACTTGTTCAGCGACAAGAACTCAATAGAGAACCTAGTGCTTCTGAAATCTTCTTGCGCCCCCATCGGAACAAGAAGAGCAAGGTGTTTGTCGATGCAACAGCAAAAGACACATGGGTATGTTACAAATTTATGCACTCATAGAATTTTAATTTTTTGTTTAAATTGAACCTTTTCACCCGTAAGTTTCCAAAAGGGTCATTCAATGCTATATTTGTGGTGACTGATGAGTTAATAGCTATTTCGCTTTCTTGTAAAAACCGTTATATGAAATGGGCATTTGGAATATTTCTAATAAACCAGGTTCAACATTTTGGAATATTTCAAGCCCAATTCATCCTGTGACACTCGTGATGCTGAATCTGGGAATGGCGCTAATTGTATTTTCATTGTTGGAAGGATACAATGAAAAACATGGTGTCGATGACACTCGTGATGCTGAGTCTGGAAATGACTCTAAAACATACCCTAAATGGATTGATCATGTGGGATCAAAGAATGGGACAACTTACGGACTTGGAGATGTTGATGAATATGTTCGCGAACCAAATATCAAAGAGCCATCTGCCAATAACATTCCTAATGTGGAGATCGTCTAACTTCGTGATTTAGTTAAAATGCAACAACTTGAGCATAACATTATGAAGACTGATATCAACAACTTAAAAATTGCAAATGAAGCACAATAAAAGAAACTTGATCTAGTTGTGAAATCCCAACTAACAAGCGAGAAAAGACTTAAAAAATATGTGGCCCATGAAGTAGGAAAGGTGGTTGCTAATGAAGTGGGAAGTGCGGTTGCTAAAGAAATGGGGAAGGCGACTCAGCAACTTCTAGCTGCGATTCGAAATCAACCCGTTTAAAACATGAGTAAAGGTAATGTATTCTTTTATTTCTTGATATTACATTTAAGTTCTCCCCTAGAGTTAAATTCTATTAAGTTAATCAGTATAGAAAACATATGGATTGCTTAGGGAAAGAATAGGTAGAGTAAGTTTGGTACAATAGAAAACAAATAGAAGATACATAAGGTTGAATAAGAGACAAATGCATGTGTTTGACTGCTAACAAAGAGGATAATCAGCACAAGGTTCTCTTAATTGTTGCATAACCTATTGTTTGGTTTGAAAATGTCTAACAGGCTCATCAGTTACAAGATACTATGTATTAAGTAAACAGATTAACATGATCAAAAACCATATAGTAATTCTTTAAAAACAGATAGACTGTGTACATTTGAGTAAAACCTCCCCCTCCCCCAGTAGTGTGAACTAGGAAAATTTCATCTTTTCAAAAAAATACGGTAGTAGGACATACACACATGATAGTTTTGTCGTTGTACGGTTGTAACCTTCAAGTTACTTGTATACAGTAGCAGTGCAGAACTCTAGGACAGTTGTAACCTTCAAGTTACTTGTATACACAGTTTGGACCTGGTACTACACGAAGTGTTTGTTGGTACTTGAGTTTTTTAAAATTTTGCATCTAGTACTCAAAAGTTTCCTTGTGGGTGCATTTGGTTTCAAACAACACAAGTTCAAACATAAATCATTATGGTTGCTCCAATGAGGCAATGAGTACAGTTATTATGATTAAACTATTAATCATTTATAATACTTGTATGATTGAACTAGTGACATCAATTTAAGATTGTGAGCCTCATAGAACAAATCTGGACTAATGTATTAAATGCATCAGCCATATAAGTTTGTCACTGATTACATAGTTGTGGATTAAAGTAAAGAGCATACAACTTAGCCTAGTAGAAACCAAAGCGAAGACTTTGTTAACAAGTAGGACTTCGGGGTGGATATGTTGGTGAAATATTTTCTTGTCCATTGTAATTAGAAATATTTTCTACTAAGGTAAATAACTAGTTGTCTTCTTCGTTACAGTTACACTCGGAGGATCTTTGGCGTTGGAGTACAAGACGTTCATGGAGTGTATTCTTATTTGATGTTCATTTTAGTTCTAATAAATTCTAGTTGCAATGTTGCGATGTTTGTAACCTGGATCTGTAATATTCTAATGTTTCTAACCTGGTGGAGCTAGATCTGCAATGCCCACATTTGATCGTTATGTTACCAGATATGATAATGACTTAATGTTGATTCTCTTTTGGTGCTATGACTCTTAGTTTTAATCAGAAGTGTGAAGTTGTAACTTCTAATGATTCGCTTTTACTTATAATAAATTATATATAATGAATTGGGTGAGTTTATTTTGGTCGTTATATATGAGGATATATAAATGGTGACGTCGAAGAACGATCAATATCAATAGTGTGAGCTAGAAACAACGATTGAAATAGCGATATAGAATAAGTAAGTCGCTAATATGGAGGCGTAAAAAGCAGCTCGTAATAGCAAGAAGTCGCTCATTTGGCGTCGTAAATAGCGACTCGTAATAACAATGTCGCTATATTTAGCGATATAGGTTGCGATGTAAGTGGCGACGTGGCATATAAATAGCGACTTAAGTAGCAACATATGAAAATTTGTCACTATTTAAATGGCGACTTATAGATAAATATGGCAAATGAAGTCGCCAATCTTTGCGACGTATATTTACATGTCGCAAATTCTGCGACTCATTTATAGAGACATAATTTTTTATGACGCTAAGCTCCTCGCTAGCAATAAATGCATCGCTAAACATGTCGCTAAAAAAGTCGCTAAGATGCTCTTTTCTTGTAGTGGAAATACCGGAATCAAACATTGGTAGTCCAAACATAAGCTCAAAACATGAAAAGTAAATACTGAAAGAAATGACTAAACAATTTCCAAATAGGCAAATAAATGTATGAAGTGAATAAGTAAAGAAGTCTGGATAGCTTCCATCCAAATGCACGTACTCTTAGAATCCTAAGAGCGTCATGCAAGGAAACTACGGCCGAGCATAAAGCTCAGTGAACGGATATAAGAACATGATAAGTAATACTGGAATGAAACAGATGACAAACCCTTAAATCCTAATAAAAGTGTTTTCCAAACTCTTAATACTTCCTGAAATTCATCCTCTTCCACTACAAATCTTTTACTCTCAGTCGTAGAATAGCAATGAACTTTTCAAAATGTACCGATTTTATACGTGTACTTTAAAAAGTTGTACAATAGCGACGAACCTTCATAAGTGTTCTAGTATGCACATTTTGTTATTTTGTTGTTTCCTATATTTTGCATTTTATTAGTTTTTATTTGTCAAAATTTATCAACTATGTTTCATTTTTTTTCCAGGTAATTTTACATACTTTATTAACATGAAAACATCGTAAATTTTCTGTTTTACTAGTTTTAAATATCTAAACTTTACATTTTATATCTTGCTTTATTAACATGTTTAATTTGAGGTAATTTTACCTACTTTATTAACATGAAAACATTGTGAATTTTATATTTATCCTGCTATTTTTTTTGGTAAAGAAAACAAACTGTCAAAAGTTTACATGTAATTATGAATGAAGTAGTAAAGTCACAATAAAGTTTTTACCCTACTCACACCAACTTTTAATATCCTGCTATTTTTGTTAAATGTTATCAGTAGTTTATGAGATGCGAATAATCAAAAGACTAAGAGTAATCCGATCAAACCAAGTGACCAAACATGAATGACACATCAATGTCAACTCACCTTTCTGTCTCCCATATCAAACGATGAGCAAACCCCCATAATCTAACGAACAATGGACTGAACACTCTTTAAAATGAAATTAAAATTTACATTTACTAAAATAAAATATTATAGTGTAGTGATTAAAAGGGAAGGAACAATGGCCTTTGTACATTCAAACTACCTATCTAAAGCAATGTTTTAAAATTCGGTTTTTAAATCAATTATGTCGAGTCATCGGGTCCAGATAGATGAACCCGAGTTGACCTAGGTCAGCCCGTTTTTCTAAAAAAATTAAATTTTTTTATATTTTTAATAATTAACAATAGTTATATATAAAAACCATGAAAACTTCCGTATATTGAAAATATATATTGTTTACCAACCAATATAATATGCAAAAATAAAATTCCATCGCAAATACGTAAAATTTACCTATAAAAAAAAGCCAAAAAAATCGAAACACGGCCGGGTCTCAAGAACCGGGTTGACACGAGTCACCCCAAACCGGCGGGTCTAACCGGGTTTCGAAAATATGAAAGCCGGTCCAATTCGACCATAACCAGGTTAACCGGTTATTCCCGGGTCTAAAAACATTGATTTTGCCGTACTATGTAATATGTACTCCTATTTGATGTGATGATGCAAAGATGCATACTTGTATTGTTAGGGTTTCAACTAGTTTTTTTTTTTTTCTTCTTTTCATAGAATAATCTATTTATTTTGGAGGGTTTTATTTTAATTTATAGCATAAAAGAAGAAAATATATTATATTTATTTTAATTTATTGCATAAAAGAAGAAAATATATTATGTAATCTTGATTTTGAAATCTTTCCCAAAAATATATAAGCGGGATATCAAATTCTTCTAGAAACAAAAACATGGGTGCCAGAACACGGAAGAAGATGATCTATATAAACATTGTCTTTAAATAAAACCAAACTATCTAAAAGGAAACAAATCTAATCAGACATTGTATTTAAATAAAACCAAACGATCTATATAAACATTGTCTATAAAACCCTAATATTCATTCATCCAACTTTCATACTTGCTCGATCGAACTAATAATCATGCCAAAGTCAGGAAGTACGGTTAAACAACTAGGCCCTCAGTCTCGCCCTCGTCAACTGATAAACACCACGAATGATTCACCTGCAGATACTAGCCTTGGTAGTACACTTGATGAAAATCAGGTACTTTATAAGTTCATTGGTTTACAATCGTATTTTATTAGTATTCAAGATATATTGTTTGTGTGCATATCGTTCCAGTTTTTTAGTATCATTTATTTTCTACGAACATCCTTGCTTATTATAGAATACATATGTTTTGTGAATTAAAATTTAAGGTTTGTTCTTGAATTATGTTCGTTACCAGACGTTGATTATAGTATTTGTTTTTTTTTTGCATGTTTTATAGAATACTACATATGATCATGTGTTTGGTTTAATTAATTAAATTGTGAAAGATATCTAATTAATTTTGGATTGGGGTTTCAAACATAGCCATGCAAGTAATTCTTACAGTATGCTTGATATTTATTAAACTACACCTGGAGAATAATAATCTTAGATTAGTAGTCGAAATCAAGGTTTATAACAAACTGAAAAAACACTTGAGGCCGGTAGGTAATGGGGCAGAAAAAGATTTCTTACAGTATATGCTTGATATTTTGGCACGGCTTTTCAACCCGTAAAGACCTCATATTTGACTTATATATTTTTTTCTCACTTTTTTAATAATGTTATCTTCACTTTTAATCTTTTGTTATACAGAACTTGGAAAACTTGTCCTTGGTTGCTAAGAAACTGTTAAGTTTTCTTGAGCCTACACAAAATGATATTGCTAAACGTTTGGAACAGATAAACATGGTCAAGAAGCTTATCAAAGGTACATATTCTTATTTTACAATTATTTTACATTTTTATGAATCAAAGATATTTTTATGTGATAATATTGACATTCCAGAGTTTAATCTTCTAAACAGGTTACACATTTGATACGTATGGGTCATATGCATCTGAGCTTTACACAAGATTTGGTGATATAGACCTCTCTGTAACGCCTGTTATACAAACTAACACCGAGGCTATTTTACCCGCCCTTACACAACGTATACGTCGATCATTTGGTTAGTTCCGTTTATCAGTGTTTTAATATACACTATTCTCTCCGTGTCAAAAATAAAACATTATTTTTAGTAGTGGACAATTAAATCAAATTTATGTTTCGATTCTTTTTTGTTAAAAATGGGGGGCGGGGGGACTTGCTTTGTATGTACATATATATTCCATCTATAAATCATGTATATAGATAGTATATAATATAGGTATGTGTGTAAACAAAGATCATTCATTTAATTTACTCATCTCTAATATTTTAGATATAACCCATTTGAAATTTAAATGCACAGACCTTGATTCCCTTCAACTTAATGACAAAGAGGGAAAACCCTATGTGCTCAAGTTCAAGCTCAAAAAGTTCGATGCACCTTTTGATGTCACTGTACATGAGCCGTCCGGGAAGATAACAGCTTCCGTAATGTCACTCATCAAGAACTTTGATGTACGTTACAAACAACTGGTATTACTGGTAAGTAACACATTTATATCTTTATTTGCGCAATGTATGGTTGAGTTGAGCGTACAAATCAATTGCTAACATAAATTCCTTGATTTTTTAACATTACTATCAGGTGAAAGGGTGGGTGAGGTGCCATAGCATTGACGAGCCATTTAAAGGAGGTTTTAAATCGTATGGGTTATATGTAATGGTGTTATTTCACTTTCAGGTCACACACTTACTACACTAACATCTCTTTTGTTTGGGCTGGATTTGTTTACTCACAAGACTTTTTGAAACGATTCTAATAAATAATTTATTTATCTTCTGCAGAACATCGTACCACCTATACTTCCGCCACTCAATCAAGTTATTACGAGTGAAGTGCAGCAAAAAATAAATGGTAGTTGTAATTTCTCTTTAAAGATACTTAAAAACTTTTGTCTAAAAGTATAACCAATATTAAGATGATTTACAGATCATGATGCAAGCTGGGAAACGGACTTCAAACACAATTTAAATACCTTTAAGAACAAATCCGAGAAGAACCACTGGGACGTTTATGCACTGTTTCATCTCTTTATAGAACGGGTAAAACAAATATGTTTCTATCTATATCTTTTCTTGTCGCTTTATAATTAAATAAAAGAGTAAACTGCAAATTATTTAACTGTTAATTGATCTTTTACCCATACGTTTGCTAATAGTAATGGTAAGGGATAGTTAGTAGTGAACCATTTGCAGTTTACTCTAAATAAAATACTCCCTCCGTCCCAAAATTATTGTCCCCCGACAAAAAACACACAGTTTAAGAAAAGTACCACCTTTTCAGCTTTCTCTCTCTTACTTTTTGCAGAAAGACAGTTTTACCCTTAACCAATTAATTTAAAACCTTCTTAAAGTTTGTAATTATGATTTCAAATAAGGGTAATCTAGTAATCTCAATCTAAAATTCCTACCTATTTTTGGAAGTTTTAGAAGTGGACAATTAATTTGGGACAACCCGAAAAGGAAACGTGGACTATAATTTTGGGACGGAGGGAGTAACACTTAGACTTAAAAGGTTATAATTGGTAAAATTAATGATGAATGAAATGTAAGGTTCTTGCTATCATGTATCAGTTCCAACATTTAAGCAGAGAAGGTTACTACATGAGCGCCAAGAGTGGACGTTGGGTTCCAAGGATGCTTGGAGGAATAATGAAAGACAAACTCTGGGTAAGTAGATTGTATGTTAATTATTACTGTCTTTGTCTTCTTTAAATATTATTAGTTAGTTATCACTTATAATCCAACAACTAGTTTAAATTGGATAAAACTGGATGATGGTAGAGTCTGATTAATTATTTATGTTTAAGTTTCAACCTTCGAGTTTTAGTTTCCAGTTTTTGCCTCACTTCTTAATAAATACAAGTGATATATCGCGATTAATTAATTATTCACGTGTATTATAATGTTTTAGATTGAAGAGCCATTTGGCGGCAAATCAGAAAACCTTGCCAAGTCTATCAAAGACGTCAAACATATTGAAGGTCTGTTTAAAGCCACGCATGACAAAATCACGGCAGGAAACATTTATGATATCCTTATGAACCTTGCTCCTAAAGACCTCGAACCAAAGATAAGAGAAGCAATAAGGCGGTCTAATGTGGAAGGTTGGCACTAACAACTCTTCTTCATTTTGTGACGAGCTTTTCAAAATATGACCTGAAGTATAAATTTACGTGTAATGATGTTTTCTATTTTCTCGGTATGTAGGTGGCCAAAAGACTGTTGCTTCAAGGGATATGAAGTCCGTATCTTCATCAAAAGGTACAATGCCCATGTCTTCTCCAAAGGTCCCAATTCCGACCATAACTAAAGGAACTGATAGGGATGATGCAAATGGGAAGTCTAGATGCACCTTACTTGGAGATTGCAAAAGTCTCGTTTGCTATTCAGCGGATGATGACGAGGATGACGATGAGAAAGTCATGGATGCTGGTACGCATCAACTACCGGTTAAGGTATCCACCAAACTTCCATTCTGGCATTACAACTGTACCTCTCGTGAATGAAGCAGAGAAAGTAGCTCAAGATGATGGACCAGTACTATGAACATATTTGGAATCAGATTAAGATTTCTTACTAAAGTTTTTTGGCCATTGCATGCGATTCTTGATTTTCTTTTTGTATGAATATATGCTTCTTTTGATCATATTATATTACTGAAATTTATATCATTGCATGAATGGCTTTCAAAATCGCTGAAATTTTTACATGAGGTGTCATACAATGGTGTTTGCTTACTGTGTTTATGAGATTACTCTCCTTTGTTAATTAGCTGCACTATAAGCCTCTTACTAGCAATCCAAGAGATTATGTTTTGAGACCCTAAAAATGCAGTTTTAAGTTGTTGCTGCAAAAAAAGGTTAGCGGAAATAAGAATTTTGAACATTCCGTCACATACACCTCCTTGATTTTAATTACAGGATAGCTGAAACAATTTCAGCCTCTACATATCGAGAACATACATTCCAATCTCGATGAGAAGTTTGCTGGGGGGACAAAGTCATTCAGTTCCAATACATGGATTGGGATATAGAAACTACTTTTTATAATATACAACTTTACAGAAACCACGCCGCATTAGCTTTTCCTGCCATGCTTTTCATTATTAATTCAGCTTTTATACCAACCTAACTTCCCACAAGCAATGAAATCAAAAAATCCCGGGCGGAGCGCGGGCACAAGACCTAGTTCTCTTAAGAATATGAAATTATGAATGACAATGGACAGCATTTTGACCACTTCTCAAGTTTTGTCGATAACAATCATTTTTTGCGAAAACATGGAATACAGCCTTATAACAATATGTACAACCAAGCTGTTAAAATTCATTAAATCTGGATGATAAAAACATACATATGTAAACCAGGTGGCATTTCAAGCAAGAGAACACAAGGCATTTTTAAATAAAAGTGGACACAGGGACAATTAATATAATTAATTGTGTTATAGTGTTTACGTATGATTTACTCACTACAAAATTCGAGGGTTGGCAAAATTTCGAGCGTTTCCTAGCGTGTCGCCAGGGAAACATCGCCAAAGAAAGCTGGTGTGGGAAAGTTTCCCTGGCGACTTTTTTGGATTTCTCTGGCGACTAAGTGGGCCCCGCAACTCTTGGGTTCAAAAATTGGCGTCACGCTGGATTTGGTGCGCGAAAGTTTCCCTGGCGACACATGTCGCCGGGGAAAATTTGGGTGATTAACAAACTTAAGTGAACATGCTAATTAAAACTCCCTTTTCCATGGCGACATGTCGCCAGGGAAACTATTCGTTGCGTTGACAAGTCAACGTTGTGCCAGAGTTTCCCTGACGACAGTCGCCAGGGAAACTATTCGTTACGTTGACAAGTCAAAGCCTCGCGTTGACAAGTCAACATTGTGCCAGAGTTTCCCTGGCGACATGTCGCCAGGGAAACTATTCGTTACGATGACAAGTCAAAGCCTCGCGTTGACAAGTCAACGTTGTGTCAGAGTTTCCCTGGCGACATGTCGCAGGGAAACTTTGCTGGCTTTTCAGAAAGTCAAGCGAGCCTCAGGTTTCCCTGGCGACATGTCGCCGGGGAAACTTTGTCATTTTTTTTGTGCAGCCTGCCCAACAGGCTATTTTCACCAAAACCTGGGAATACAAATACAAAACACAAAACCTGGGAATACAAATACAAAACCTGGGGATACAAATACTAAAAATATACCACGAATCTAGTAACAAAACACAATAACATGTAACCTCTCGATCGATTAACTGGATCAATACAAATACATATGTCATAACTTGAGTACAAAGTTCCTAGTTACACTTATTAAACTTGCAATTCGGGGTTTACAATTATTAAACTTGCATGCTAAGGTAGGAAAAACAAGACATACTAATCATTACTGCCATTCTACCCGTCAGCATTATCATTACCACTACCGCCACTCCCACCGGCGCCACTACCGCTGCCTCCCGTGCCACTCCCACCGGCGCCACTACCGCTGCCTCCCGTGCCACTCCCGCCGTCGTCACCACCGCTGCGTCCCGTGCCACTCCCGCTAGCACCACCCGATAGGAATGCTGAGAACGCATCGGCGAACCTAAAGTCACTTCTCATAAACTCAAACACTTGAGACGCTTGTTCCAATCGTGGGTCGATGGCAGGGGGAGGAATATATCGAGCAGTCCTTCTCGGCACTATCTGACCGACACTGGGCATGTGGCCTCGCTGCTTTCCGCCTCTGACGATACGGTTGATCTCGTCGTCCGTATGTTTGCCTGCAGCCTTCATCGCAAGCATCTCCTCCTAATGAAGTAAGAAAAATAAACGACAGTTAGTATATTATTTATTAGTCGGGTTGGTACATTATTTATCGGCAGGGAATAGTAAAAAACCAAGGTATATCCAAAAAAAATTAATTAATTAATTTTAAAAAAAAATACTTACATACATAACGCGGTCCGCATCGCAAGGAAAATTCCCATCCGGGTCGGTGTGCGTCAAGAAGAATTGGTCAATGATAGTCGGGGGTGGCACATCAGCTTGAATTGCAGCATGAGTCTGTACATACATGGACACGCATATATAGAATGAAGCAAATTAAAAAAAATCACAGCACCAAAACATATAATTAAAGACATATATGTATGTAAATTTATTATAGAAATTCTCACCACTTTGTCTCTAAGGAGTGCTAACGATCGAGATCCCTGCCGACTCGGTGTCTTCTGCTTAGACCGATTTTGGGAGTTCGTCACGCATCTTTACTCGTAATCCGGATCACACCAAAGTGCGATATGTTTTTCCCAGTCCTCGGAAGTAATTTCCTGAGGACGCTAACTGCGGACTCTGCCGATGTCTACCGTGCCGTTATCGATGTCTCGGCGCCAATGCTTTGTCTTGAACGTATTTTTTCGAGAATTGTAACTCTTTTGAAGCATTTGATTGATGCCGCCACGTACACCATCCCAAGTCGTAGAAGACTTGTGGGGTGTCAAATTAAACTTAGACTGCATTCATATACAACAAATAAAACAAACACAGAGTTAGAGTTAGAGATATAATTTATACATTATTTAATTTATTTATTCAATGGCTTATATTTTTGTTTAAATTTTTATAATAAAAACAACTTATCCTGATAAGCATAAGCTTTTTGAAAATAGCTTCTTCTGATAAGCTTATCAGGACAAGCTATTTGAAAACAGCTTATCCTGATAAGCTTATCAGAACAAGCTGTTTGAAAACAGCTTATCCTGATAAGCATATCAGAACAAGCTGTTTTCACACATCTTGTTCTGATAAGCTTATCAAGATAAGCTGTATTCAAACAGCTTATTCTAATAAGCTTATCAGAATAAGCTGTTTGAAAACAGCTTATCCGAAAAAGCTTATTTCCTTGTTCTCATCAAATATATATTTATTTTAAAAAAATATATTTATTTAAACTTCTTATATTTATTTATTTATTTTTTATTTATTTAAAAAAATTTATATGATATAAATAAATAAGATACAATTTGTATATTTATTTAAATTTGTTATTTGTTTATATGATATAAAGAAATAAAAAAATTAATTTAAATATATACACCATTAAATAAATAAACACAATAATGTTATGAACATAAAAATGATAACTGACCTCTATGTTCGCCCAAACCATCGCCGTGATCTCTTCAGGGACATCATTCCAACTTGGTTAGTACAGTGGCACGAGCCTCTTGATACAATCCCCGACGTAATTAGCTAAATTCTGAGCATGCGCGCCGAGAGGCCGGAAAGAGACTTCTTCAAAATCTATCGGGACAGGGACATGCTCATCAACTTCGTCCAACAAATCGAGACATCGGGTAATGCCCCGAGTCTTTCTACCGGCCTCTCGGCCGCCCAAATTTTCTTTTCTTTTGCCTTTGCCTGCAAAAATCAAGTGAGTGACAAAGTCATAAAAATTCAAGGCAAGCAACATATATATGCACCAAATTTATGATTGTGTTACAATAATCCAAATATTCTTATCTTTATTTCTAAATAAGGCGAGACAACCGCTACGGACGTTTGGCGTAGGAGGTTCATCCTCACCACCACTGTCACTACCGTGTGATCGTGCAACATCTGCTGACATATGTACAAGTACAATTAGGATAAGCTGTTATCAATTAGCTTATTCTGATAAGCTTATCAGGATAAGCTGTTTTCAAACAGCTTATTCTAATAAGCTTATCAGGATAATCTGTTTTCAAACAGCTTATTCTGATAAGCTTATCAGGATAAGCTATTATCAAACAGCTTATCCTGATAAGCTTATTAGGATAAGCTGTTATCAAACAGCTTATTCTGATCAGCTTATCAGGATAACCTGTTTGAAATCAGCTTATCCAAAAAAGCTTATTATAATTTATTCTCATCAAATAGGTAACATAAGGAGTGTTTGGATTTACGTTCAACAAAAATTAACAAGTTTAAAAATCCCGGACGACATGTCGCCGGGAATCTAAAAAAACTAAACAAAAAACAATATGTATTATCAATTACAATTAAAAATTAAAAAAATATACCGTTAAAGAGTCGTCGGGTCTCGGCTGTGGTCGGGGCGCGGCTGTGGTCGGGGCTCGATTGCGGTCGGGTCTCGGCTGTGGTCGGGCTCGGCTACGGTCGAGACTCGGCTGCGGTGACCGGATATGTAAAAACAAAACCAAATATACTATCAATTATAATATAAATTATATAAAAAAATCAATTACAATATAAATTATAAAAAAATATGTATATAAAAAAACCTTAAACTATCAATTACAATATAAATTATATAAAAAAACCTTAATATAGATGGCGGTGGTGGTGGTGCCGGTGAATGTAGATGGCGGTGGTGGTGGTGCTGGCGAATGGAGATGGTGGTGAGTGGTGGTGAGTGCACGTGTGCAGGTGTGGAGGAGAGTGGTGGTGAGTGGTGGTGGTGAGTGGTGGTGGTGAGTGGTGGTGGTGGTGATATAGCATCGAAGGGTGTGGAGGTGATGGTGGTGATATAGCAGCAGCGATGGGGTTTTTTTGAGGATAAGGAAAAAGTGTTATGAGAAAAGTGAAGATCTGGTCAAAAAAGGTCCATTTTTCCCCGGCGACAATCCCTGGCGACATGTCGCCAGGGATACTTTCTACTTTTGTCGATTTAGCCAAAAGCGCGCGTGATTGAAACTTTTTGGAGGGAGGTGACCAAGTTTCCTTGGCGACATGTCGCCAGGGATACTTTTGACTTTCAACGCATATTAACGTACCTAAACCTTTTTGTCGTTATTCTCAAAGTTTCCCTGGCGACATGTAGCCAGGGATACTTTTGACCAAGTTTCCCTGGCGACATGTCGCCAGGGATAGTTGCAAACGTCGCAGGGGATAATTTTTGTCAAATTAAAATTTATTATTACTAGTAAATTATTATAATTAGTTATAAAAAAATTATTATTATTTTTATTATTTATAAAATAATAATAATTATTATTATTATTTATAAAATAGTTATTATTATTTATAAAATAATAATATCATCCCGGTCAGTTTCATTTCTAAATTCATTCTAATTTAGTCCATTTAATTTCTCAATTTATTCTAATTCGGTAACCACTGAACATCTAACGTTTAACAAATGTATACCGACTCATCCATTAAACATCTAACGTTTAACAAATGCATACCGACTCATCCATTGAACATCTAACGTGTAACCAAGACATGTCGAGTCATCCATTGAACATCTAACGTGTAACCAATACATGTCGACTCATCCATTGAACATCTAACGTTTAACAAATGCATACCGACTCATCCATTGAACATCTAACGTGTAACCAAGACATGTCGACTCATCTATTGAACATCTAACGTGTAACCAACACATACCGACTCATTTATGCTAAAACGGCTTATGCAATTGACATGGTCACTTATGCTGATACTGAACATGTACTAAATTGTTAATGTTGGTGTGAATCTCATCATTTTCACTTGTCATTGATCGAGTAAGAGTCGATGTTAGGGGCTTTTATGCATACACCAACATATAAAGATGCACATAACCAAATTTTCGTTTTCTAAAACCTTAAACTACTGATATGCTTGAACCCAAAATTATTTTGTAGATATAAAGGTTTCTACCATATCTATATCATTTTATTAGATTGACAACTCACACTCACCGAATCTTTGTTCTTTCAGGAAAGGGTGACTTCTCCAAAGCTTTTAACATCTATCGATGCATGTGAAGCAATCTGCAAGCCATGAACATCAATTGAGCATTAATCGATCAGTAGTTAATTAACAAATGAACCGGTTCTACTTTCGTAAGTTTTTATTATTGTTAAATTAGATGTATGAGTGCCAATCAATCTGTAGTATTTCTTAATGAACTAAACTTTGTTGAAAAACAATGATGTCGTATATAAACTGTGTTCATTGTTGCCATTTATAGACAGATATATCAACCTTTTGGGTTGATCCTATTTGGTTCATTGGCCGAATAAATGGACTTGTTTTAGAGAGTTGTATATGCAAAGCTGAAGGGGTCTGAGCTTTGAATCTCAGATCAGTCAGTTTTAGCAAAAATGCAATAAAGTTGACTTTGGTTTCAACTTTGGTATCTGAGCCTCGGGTCAAAACACGCCTTAACCGACGAAAACCGACCTGGTGAAGATAAGCTATAGAAAACCAAACCGAAAATACTCGGTTGGTTATGCTCATAACTGGGTGAGTTGGGCATTCATTTTGTTCTAGTACAATAATTTAGTTTCTTTAGTTTTCCGACTTATTCACATTCTCAGCTTAGTGGAAAAAAGTAGATTGCTTCTATGCATAGCTTAGTGGAAAAACTGGCTTATAATCATAAAGATTATGCCATAAAACATCATATATGGTACAAATCAGTTACTAGAAAACCTGTATTTTCATTTTTGTGAAGTATATCCTTAGAAATCACAGTTTTGCTAGCAGGCCAGTTGAAACCCTCTAGATAGCACCTTGAATATTCTTGAAATGGCCGATAATGGTGATTTGGATTTGGGTGAGAATGAAAGTTCTTTTTTCAATGTTGTGGTTCTATGTGGTATATGGTGAATATGGAGGGCTCCGAACTTACTTGTTTTTAAGGTGGTTAAGGTTAACATGAATAACATATTTAAAAACGTTATCACGACATCTTATATGTGGATAAAAAATAGAGCTAAGAGTTGCAGTTTTTCTTAGGTTGATTGGTGTTGCAATCCAAGTATTCTTTGCACTTAATTGTAATGTTTTCTTCATTTGTCCATGTTAACTTCTTACTAGCATGTGTTTGAAATAAATCTCCGCCGTTAAAGAATTAGTATTAAAGAATTAGTATGAAACATAACCATTTATTATGGTGGTTTTGAAATTCTATAGTCCTCAACGATAAAGCTTCAAAAAAGGCGATTGTGTTCGATGAGATTCAGAGTAAATCTTTTCTTTGGTGTAGGAATAGATGTAAAAATTTGTTTGAATGGACCGATTGGTTAAAACATCCGAATGCATTTCTTTGTAATTTTATCTCCTTGCTAGTAAGTTATTTTAATAAATTGTCGTTAAAAAATATTTGAGTGAGAAGCTCAACCAATTTAAGGTCCTTTTCACTACACTTTATTCACGTTTATAACTTTGGGGTATCATTATGCATATGAATTCGGATCACGTGATCTATCTTTTACTCGGAGGTCACACATTCTAATTTTATTTTTTAATCATCATTTTATTTATAAAATGTTACAGTAATAAAAAGTTACGCATATGCCCAAAGGGCCCTATTCCAACCTTTATATAAACCCTAAAAGTGTCCGATTAAAGAAATTGATTGTCGATCATCCTCAGTCTATAAAACCCTAATATTCATTCATCCAACTTTCATACTTGCTCGAACTAATAATCATCATGTCAAACACACAACTGGTTGAATCACCAAGTATCCGATTATATATGGCCAACAAGCTTCATCTTGTTTCTCCCAAAGGTATTTTTTGGTCACTTGGATCTGATTTTAGGTTTAGGGTTTTATGCGTTTGTTGTTGACTGATTACTACTGTACATAGTTTTAATCAATGCCTTTGTGCTTTTCTTTGTTACAGGAGGAAGAGAAACAATTACAAATAAAAGAAAACTTACTATTCAATACGATCTTTCTTCAAAAAAGATTAAAGTTTTAAGGGCAGACAACGCCTTCTTTACAAATAAAAGAAAAACTTCAATTCAAAATAATCATGTTACAAAAAAGATTAAACTTTTTCAGGGAGACGAACAAAATGTTTCAATGAAAGATGACTACTTTATGGAAAATCAAAGTGTTTATGTCCCTGAGGATTTAATTCAGCACATTCTGGTAAGACTAGATGTGAAGAATCTCTTTAGATGCAAGAGTGTGTGCAACTCATGGAAATCGTTAATCTCCCGCAATTATTTTATTAAAGCTCATCATGCTTTCAACAATAATGATAATGGACATACAAGGAGTGACCAGGACGTTATACTACCATATTACGGCAACCTCTTTAACCATGAAAACTTTATCGTTGGTTCTTCCAATGGCCTCGTATGCATCAAAAGTTTTGATGGTAATGAATTTATAGTAGCCAATCCGTGGACTAGAGAAGAGAGAATGGTGTCAAAGCATCTAGCTTCCAAGGGATCATGTTGGGGTTTTGGGTATGATCCAGTTACAAATGATTATAAGATTGTGTTTGGGGTCACGGAAGGTGAGTCTCGGACATCTTTTCAACTATTCTATTTGAAAGCAAATGTTTGGAAACATGTTGGCCACGTGGACCGTATATGTTATAAACATGGACAACTTGCTACTTTATGCAATGGGGCACCTCACTGGATCATGGATCATGAAGGTGGACAGAAGTCATCCATTATTTCTTTTGATTTATCCAAAGAGGTATTTAAAGAAATTCCCCAACCTGATGATGCAAGATATAATCCTAATAAAAAAGATATTCCGAGCACGGATATGATGCTGGGGGTTAAGGATGAATGTCTTTGCATATGGCGTCCTGATTTGGACCAACCTAATATGTGGATAATGCAAAAGTACGGTGTAAAAGAGTCTTGGTTAACATTGGGGAGTAATATCCAAAGGGAGAATGAATGTACTCGATATCATTCTATCGACGACATTCCTGACAACGAATGGTCAACTCATGATGCATGGTTTTTAAATAAGTTTATGTCTGTACCTGCTAGTACTATTATGCAGAGCCTTATATCCCCACATTCAAGCGACCAATAAATATGCAGGTTCTAATAATTATCTTGTTTCATGGTTTTCACTTTTCATCTCAATGAAACTTGTAGCAAATGATGTATGCTATTATTTAGACTTATGGTCATTTCATATACCTCGGGTCATTTGAATTTTGCTACATAATTGAGTATTTTATTGCTTTGGTTTTTGTATGAGATCAACCTACTGGCTTAAGAATATGACTTGTAAGATCTTGCTAAATACTAGTATCTTTTATCTTTGGTTCTCTCCGGAGTATGACATATTCGTTTTCTTACCAGCTATTTATAATATTAGGACGCAGAAATCATTGAATGTCGTAACTGAAGTCAACTATAAGACATGTAAGGCCGTAGGTTGACGAGTTATAAATCATAATATATGCTATCTACAGGGTGTTTGGGACTGTGTTTTGGGTGTTACTAACTATTACGCTTTCAAGTCAAATATAGCAGTTTGTAAGTTAGCGTACTGTTAAAGTTCTTAGTTGCTTTAAGATACGCAGGTACTAACCAGCTTAGTTTAAGTGTGTTTCCGCTCCAATAATAGTTCACTGTAAATTTAGTACATGGACTTGATTACTCGTGCCGAAGTAGCTTCTCAACTTCTGGCTGCAAAAAAAGCAAAGCAATTTGAGGTACTTTTTGTAAATATGATGTAAATAATTCCAAAAGACAATGCAGATAATTTCCCGCATAAAAAAAAGCAGTTTTAATTTGTTGCTGCAGAAAAAGGTTAGCGGAAATTTCTGTGAAATCAAGAAGAATGAACATTCAATAGTAAACCTAACTTCCCACAGGCAATGAAATCAAGAATAATGAACATTCCAAAAGACAATGCAGATAATTTCCCCGCTAAAAAAATGCAAAGCATTCGAATACATGGATTGATATAGAAACAACTTTGTATAATATACAACTTTACAGAATCCACGCCGCGTTTGCTTTTCCTGCCATGCTTTTCATTATTAATTCAGATTTTATACCAACCTAACTTCCCACAGGCAATGAAATCAAAAAATCCAGGCCGGAGCGCGGGCACAAGACCTAGTTTTCTTAAGAATATGAAATTATGAATGACGATGGACAGCATTTTGACCACTTCTCAAATTTTGTCGATAACAATCATTTTTGCGAAAACATGGAATACCGCCTTATAACAAGGCATTTTTAAATATACAAGTGGACACAGGGACAAATAATGTAATTAATTGTGTTATAGTGTTTACGTATGATTTACTGTTTCTGATTGTTTGGGTTTAATGATACTTGCACTTATCATGGCAGTCTTGATGTTATCAGCCAGTAGTATACATTAATCGACTCTGATGATTTTGCTTTGCTTAGGCTCCGTTCTCCTGCAGTGGCTATCAGGTACACATTTTCATTTATTCTATTGAGATTGCATGTCAGCATGACCCGCGTGGTATTTTATTTCTTGTTGAACCTTTCTGCCTTAAGATAGTTTTATACTAGTATGTTTATTTTCTACTTCTTGTTGCAGGAGTTGCGTGCGTATCAAGCAGATGTGGCAAAATATCCATGGATGAATGTCAGTCCTAGTATTAGAAGGATTTAGCTCTGCATATAGTAGTACTATAGTAATAATTATAATCCATCTATGGTTCCCTTTACAAGTGTAAAGTGTTTTTTTTCGATAAGTAGTCTTCTCATCTGCCAAAATATGTGCAGGTTGCTTCTCAATTCTATATGTATCTTGATTTTTATATGTATCTTGATAGAGCTTTTATGGTTCTAGTTTTCATGTGTGCAAGTTGAAGGTCATCCAGAATCACAAAATTTTTACCAGGGCGTGACCCTTTTACCCAAAAAAAAAATCTGGTTCAATCCGGCCCGGTCAACCAGATGATCGGGTTCCTACTGAAAAATGGGTCATATTAGATCAGACGTTACATTTTTCAAATTCGGTTAGACCCATCGGGTTTGGGGTTACTCAGGTCAATCCGGTTCTCAAGAGCCGATCGGGTTTCAATATTTTCATTTTTCTTATACAAATAAAGCATATAACTATTCGTATTTGTGACGTAATTTTTATTTTTTATATTTTATTTATTGATAAATAGTTAATACGGTTAATAAAAGAAAGATTTCATAATTTTTATATTCTTGAAAATACAAATACTTTTTTTTCTTTTTTAAAAATAGAATTAACCCGAATATAAATGATAAGCCAATGACTCGATAAGACGACCTAATCAATTTAAAACATTTTTTCAAAACATTGACCAAAACTGCCCTATAATCTTTATCATTTTTTCGGGGACCTCATCGAACTGGCATGAGTTGCATGAGTTGAGTTATTTTACATTCTTGTTTTTTCCTTACATTCCAACATTTCAATATGACAATAGCAACATAATAGCATCGCCCAAATAAAAAAAGGAAGGAACTAATCTATACCCTTCATCTTATTTGATACTAAAAAAAACAAGATTTAAGATTTAAAACACATGGAAGGACTAAATAAGTAAATTTTATTAAAACTCACCCAAACCACACCCTCAATGTTTGTAAATTGTCACATTTTATCCAAATTAAAATTAATTCAAGTTTTTTTATATTTAGCACGATTTTGCCCTTTTTTACGTTTTTGCCCGGACGAAAATGTGCAAAACGGTAAAAAAATGTGCGCAAACATGCGAAAACAAAACGAAAACGCGCATAAAAGTAAAAATAAAACGCATAATAGAGTTAAGAAAACGCATAAAAACGGCCAAAAGCGCGAAAACGTGGAAAAACGCAAAAAAAAACGCGCGTAAACATACGAAATCATGTGTTGTAAAGGAGAAAACGCGTGAAAACACAGGAAAAACGAAAACGCGCGAAAACGTAAGTAAACGCGCGAAAATGTAAGAGACGTGTAAAAACGTAAAAAATAAACACGAAAACATTAAAACACGCAAAAACGTAAGAGACCATGCGAAAACAGTCAAATAGGTGCGAAAACATGCAAACATGCGAAAACAAACAGGAACGCGCCAAAAAGTAAGAAAACAGACCAAAAACGTACGGATTCAGAGGAAAACACACTAAAACATAGGAAAAAACGCGCAAACATAAGAAAATGGAAGATAACACGGGAAAAGGTAAGAAAACGCACAAAAAGTAAACGCCCGAAAATGGACAAAAGGTAAGAAAACCCGTGAAAACAGCCAAAAAGAGCGAAAACGTGGAAAAACGCAAACTTAGACAAAAACGCGCATAAACATACGAAATCACATGAAAACGCATATTGTAAGTTGACGCGCAAAACCGGCCGTAAAGGAGAAAAAAACGCGTGAAGACACATAAAACACGAAAACGTAAAAAAAAACGTAAAAAAACACACGGAAAAATTAAAACTCGCGTAAACATAAGAGCATGCGAAAATGGCCAAAAAGGTGTGAAAACATGCTAAACATGTGAAAACGGACCAAAACGCGCGAACAAGTAAGGAAATGGACAAAAAACATGCAAATAGGAAAACGCGTTAAAACATAAGAAAACGCGCTTAAACATAAGAAAACGTGTCAAAACATGCGAAAACAAAAGAGAACACACGAAAAAAAAGAAAACGCACTAAAGGAAAACCCCGCGAAAACAGACAAAAACACACATACACTTACGAAATCACGCAAAAACGTAAATTGTAAGTAGACGCGCGAAAAACGGCCGTAAAGGAGAAAAAACACGTGATAACAAAAAAAACGAAAACGCGCAAAAAGTAGGAAAATACGCGAAAGGTAAGAGAATGTATTAAAACGTAAGAAAATAAACATTAAAAATTTGCAAGAACGGCCAAGAAGGAGCGAAAACATACGAGAACGCGCAAAAGAGTAAGAAAACGGACCGGATGCTGAGGAAAAGGCGAAAACATAAGAAAATACGCGTACACATAAGGAAACGAGCGAAAAAGTAAGCAAACACATAAAAAGCAAACACGTTAAACAGACCAAAAGGTAAGAAAATGAATGGAAACAATCAAAAAGAGCGAAAACGTGGAAAACGTGAAATCTGACAAAAACGCGCGTAAACATACAAAATCACGCAAACACGCAAGTTGTAACTTAACGCGCAAAACAGTCGTAAAGGAGAAAAAAACGCTTGAAAACACAGAAAAATCGAAAACGCACGAAAAACATATAATCATAGAAAATGAGTTGATAACTAGAATCGGGTAAAGAAAACCATAATTAGCCACCTTGTTGCGACCTATTATTCCCATGTCTATTCATCTATTTGGGTTCAAAAATCATCGTAACATATTAATGTGTACAATATCTTAGATGAAGTAGCAATAAAATTTAAGAATTTTGTTCGTTTTCCCTTTTTAGAGTTCTTTCAAATCTTCCCAGATTGATATGCGCAAAAGTATATCCTGGCTCCATGTTATAGTCATCGTTCACGGATTTAGTATATCATCATTTTGCCCAATTTTTCTATATTCATACAACCGGTTGTATTTAGCCGAAAATAAAGAGACTAGCGGCCTCAAGACGTTGAACTTGAGTTTAATAGATGGTGAGTACGGTTGGTATTCAGATAGTTTTGCCAAAACTATTCAAGGACCCGTGTCCCAAATGAGGAGGTGTTGCGATCCCAGAAAAATATCTTTCTTATAGTCGTCGTTTATCTCGTTAAGTGGTGAGAAGTTTAGAAATATCTTTCGCAGATCCAATCTAAGAAAGACTAACACATAAAGCAGATGCTAGAGTGATACACATACCTTTTACATGTGCATATTGTTGGAACATGTAAAGTTCTTGTTCCATATCGTCAGAAAAAGGAAATCATTTATAAGGACCTTGGGCTTAATATATGTATAATTAATATACATATTAAATGGTCAAAAGATGGGCCTTGGACTCAATTAAGAAAATCTGGAGATTACTTTTTAGTTATCCAGAAACACACCAGTTATTTTTCTAACAGACATAACTGCTATCTGAAGGGACGTGATGATTGATTGGTGTCGGTTCATCAAGTATATATATCACATCAGAATCCATCCATCAGGAAGGGCAATAAACATTCGTCAGATTCAAGTTTATCTTGATTTGATTGTTGTATCCTCTAAGCAGTTCGTACTATGGACGAATTCTGTTTAAGGACACTGCATATTGTTGCAGGCCTCAATATGTCAATATGTTATTCGTACTACATATTGTTGCAGGCCTCAATATTTATTTGTAATCTACGATTCTATATAATACAAATTGTATTACGTTTATATAATTCCTAACACATATGATACTACAAGGCTACAAAAACATATGTACATATAAAGGTATAACCGAGTCGAGCTTTTTCTCAAGTAACTGGCGCTCGTTTGAGCCGATCGAGCTCTAACGAGTCAGAGCTGAACCCCACAAAGTGAGTTCATGATGTTTATAGCCGAGCTCGAACTGAATTTCAGCTTTGTCAAGCGTAATATTTTTCATCAAATTTCAAGCGTAATTTGATGATACGGGCGGTTGATGTGGCAAGCCCAAAGGGCCCTATTCCAACCTTTATAAAAAAAAGGAAAAGAAATCGAACCAACGAAATTCATTCTGGCCAACAAGCTTCATCTTGTTTCTCCCAAAGGTATTTTTTGGTCACTTGGATCTGATTTTAGGGTTAGGGTTAGGGTTTTATGCGTTTGTTGTATGCTTCACCTGATCAAACATAGTTTTTAATCAATGCCTTTGTGCTTTTCTTTGTTACAGGAGGAACAGAAACATCTACAAATAAAAGAAAACTTACTATTCAATACGATCTTTCTTCAAAAAAGATTAAAGTTTTAAGGGCAGACAGCGCATTCATTACAAATAAAAGAAAAGCTTCAATTCAAAATAATCATGTTACAAAAAAGATTAAACTTTTTCAGGGAGACGAACAAAATGTTTCAGTGGAAGATGACTACTTTATGGAAAATCAAAGTGTTTATGTCCCTGAGGATTTAATTCAGCACATTCTGGTAAGACTAGATGTGAAGAATCTCGTTAGATGCAAGACTGTGTGCAAGTCATGGAAATCGTTAATCTCCCGCGATTACTTTATTAAAGCTCATCAAGACCATTCTTTCAATACAAGGAGTGACCAGGACGTTATACTACCATATTACAACGACTGCACTAACGATAAAAACTTTATCGTTGGTTCTTCCAATGGCCTCGTATGTATCAAAAGTTTTGATGGTAATGAATTTATAGTAGCCAATCCGTGGACTAGAGAGGAGAGAATGGTGTCAAAGCATCTAGCTTCCAAGGGATCATGTTGGGGTTTTGGGTATGATCCAGTTACAAATGATTACAAGATTGTGTTTGGGGTCACGGAAGGTGAGTCTCGGACATCTTTTCAAGTATTGTATTTGAAATCAAATGTTTGGAAGCATGTCGGCCACGTGGACCGTATATGTCATAGATATCTTGCTACTTTATGCAATGGGGCACTTCACTGGCTCATGGATCATGAAGGTGGACAGAAGTCATCCATTATTTCTTTTGATTTATCCACAGAGGTATTTAAAGAAATTCCCCAACCTGATGATGCAAGATATAATCCTAATAAAGAAGATATTCCGAGCATGGATATGATGTTGGGGATTAAGGATGAATGTCTTTGCATGTGGTGTTTTTGTTTCGACGAACCTAATATGTGGATAATGCAAAAGTACGGTGTAAAAAAGTCTTGGGTAACATTGGGGAGTAATATCAAAAGGAAGAATGAATGTTTTCGAGATCATTCTATCGACGACAATGTTCCTCGCAACGAATGGTCAACTCATGATGCATGGTTTTTAAAAAAGTGTGTGTATGTACCTACTACTACTATTATGCAGAGCCTTATATCCCCACATTCAAGCGGCCAATAAATATGCAGGTTCTAATAATGATCTTCTTTCATGGTTTTCACTATTCATCGGAATGAAACTTGTAGCAAATGATGTATGCTTTTATTTAGATTTATGGTCATTTCATATTTCTTGGTTCATTTGAATTTTGCTACATATTTGAGTATTTTATTGCTTTGGTTTTTGTATTATCTTGTTTCGTTTTGTTCTAGTACAATATTTCAGTTTCTATAGTTTTCCTAGACTTATTCACATGCTTAGCTTAGTGGGGAAAAAGTAGATTGCTTCTATGCATAGCTTAGTGGAAAAACTGACTTATAATCATAAAGATTACGCCATAAAACAGCATAATATAGTACTGTAGTCTGTACATATTAATTACTGGAAAAACTGTATTTTCATTTTTGCGATGTATATCCTTAGAAATCACAGTTTCCCTAGCAGATTAGTTGAAATTCGCTAGTAGATCAGTTGAAACAAATCTATGTTCAACTACGGGTCAAAGTGAGCATGTCAACAGATGTGTAGTTGAAACTAACTTGTAATGCCTTTCAACAAGTTCAACCGAAATTGACCCGTTTCCTTTTTACGCAAGTTTTCGATCCAGGTTAAAATTGCCACATAGTTATTTTCAACCTTACAGAACTGAGATATATCCATTGGCGATCGCGGTCCAAACCATTGCAGAAGTGCACACAAAGAAATAAAGGTAAGACTAGTATTTAGACGTCTATAAGCTAATTTGTACAGACCATCTAACTGATAATTAACCATCACATGCCTAACCTAGTCTACTCAGTTGAGGGACCAAAATACACCTTTTGACTTGATCCTTGGCCTCGATTCAGCCTCTACGGTTGAAGTTTGTGGAGCATTCCAATCTTAGACAATAAGTGACCTGCATCCTTCTTGCGGGTTTTTCATTCCTTCTTACCAGTCACCCATTGACCAACAACCAAAAACTACCTGCTGTATACCCAAATACCTGCAAATAAGAAAGCTTTTTTTTTTTTTTTTGTGTGTAAATTAGCTTATAAGAACAAAAGATAACCTCGTTTTATTTTAAGTATTATTCTTTTTTTTCCAAGTTCTGTCGGCAATTTTCAGGTTCTAAAGTGATTGTGGTTTTCGAAGAATGGAGCGAGCGAAAAAGAGAATGATACTGATCCACAGACAACAACAACAACAACTAGATGCTGTTACAGAGCTGATTCAAGGTATACAATCAGTATTGCTGTCAAAAGATGCGGCACAAACCTGAGTCTTGTCCAAGTCATAGCTACACGCGTGGTCTACCAGCCCTGCCATCAGGTTTTCTCCCTTGTCTTCTTTATTTGATAAGAAGTAACATCAAATAAATAAAGATCAAGACTAGGAATTGGACATAACAAGCACAACATACATGAACTCTGCGTATTAAGTTATTAACCATCGGTCCAAAGGACTTCTAGCTGCACTTGTGGCTTGTGGGATTTGGGTAAAGGTCAAGACTAGGAATAGATTTGCCTAGCTGCACTTGTGGGTCGATGGTTGATAGAGAGAGATCATATAGTGTGTGTTCAACACATTAAAACCGGGATGGCAGGTGCACTTGTGTGTATGGATGTTAGGCTAGGCATTAGGTCATTGTTGCACCTCGATGACAACGTGACTGAATTCTGGGACGACGGTGCATGTTCATGCCTCCCTTTGGATCGATGGTTAATAGAAGTCCTTTGGGTATTAAGATGTCTTGGCCTTATCCCGCGGTACCAACATTATTAGTGACAACTATACCTTTAGACTTGTGATCTGTTTTGGGATGCTAGGCATTTGCGTAGCGGCACGTTGTGGATTTGCCTAGTTGCACTTGTGGGATTTGCCCTAGACACTCTAGTGTGAATAACATTTTGAACTATCTCATGATGCCGTTGAGCTTAAAAGTCAAAACCTTTATTGATATACAGAGTTAAAATTACACTTAGACTACAGTTATCCACACTCCCAACCCAACCAACTATTAAAATATTATTTTTTCACTCTTCCACCTACACCACCCATACATACAACCAATCTCAATCTTTTTACTATTTATCAACAACCCAACCCAACCTAATATATAATCTTCTATTTTTATATTAAATTTAATTATTTTATGTTTTATATAAAAAAATTAAAACAACTTAATTAGTTACTAGTATAACACTTTGCCTACCTTTTTTCATACACAAAATCCTCCGCCCTTTTCTTTTTTGTTCATACTATCAAAAGTAACAAACCCAAAAACCCAGTAACACTTTTGTCTTCAATCAAAACGAAAACAATCATATATCAAACCTTGTAATTGATGAAGAACCCCAACTCATGTGTGTTCAAGATCATGTTATGGTATCGGGTATGTTTTATATTATTTTTTTGTCTCTTTTTGAATTAAAAAGAATGTTGTTATAACACTTTTTCTTCTTTGTAACAATTTATTTTGAAAAATCATTGAAATAAATCTTTGCTGACAATCACTGATTAGTTATAACATCATTTTTTTTCTTTGAAATAAATAGAGAGGTGGAGATATTATAAAACTAGTCAAGATTGTCATTTAGTGTGATGTGGCAAAGATTGGGGTCGTGATTCGAGTGTCACACAACGAACCGATCGGATACAACTTTTCTTTGCATTTCTGTAATGTTAATATAATATTATTATTATTTTCGCCTCGCAAAAACACGCGTACACTTACGAAATCACACAAAAACGTAAATTGTAAGTAGATGCACGAAAACGGCCGTAAAGGAGAAAAAACACGTGATAACACAGAAAAACGAAAAAGCGCAAAAACATAGGAAAACACAGGAAAACGTAAGAGAATTCATGAAAACGTAAGAAAACAAACATTAAAAATTTGCAAAAACCGCCAACAAGGTGCGAAAACATACGAGAACGCGCGAAAGAGTAAGAAAACGGACCAAAAACGTGCGGATGTAGAGGAAAAGGTGAAAACATAAGAAAATACGCATACACATAAGGAAACGTGAGAAAACAGAAGAAAACATGCGAAAATGTAAGAAAACGCACAAAAAGTAAACGCGTTAAACAGACCAAAAGGTAAGAAAGCCAATGGAAACAATAAAAAAGAGCGAAAATATGGAAAAACGTGAAATCATACAAAAACGCGCGTAAACATACAAAATCACGCGAACACGCAAGTTGTAAGTTGACGCGCAAAACAGTTGTAAAGGAGAAAAAACCGCGTGAAACACCGAAAAATAAAAAACGCACGAAAAACATATAATCGTAGAAAATGAGTTGATAACTAGAATCGGGTAAAGAAAACCATAATTAGCCACCTTGTTGCGACCTATTATTCCCATGTCTATTCATCTATTTGGGTTCGAAAATCATCGTAACATATTAATGTGTACAAGATCTTAGATGAAGTAGCAATAAAATTTAAGAATTTTGTTCGTCTTCCTTTTTTAGAGTTCTTTCAAATCTTCCCAGATTGATATTTGCAAAAGTATATCCTGGCTCCATGTTATAGTCATCGTTCACGGATTTAATATATCATCATTTTGCCCAATTTTTCTATATTCATACAACCAGTTGTATTTAGCCGAAAATAAAGAGACTAGCGGCCTCAAGACGTTGAACTTTGAGTTTAATAGATGGCGAGTACGGTTGGTATTCAGATAGTTTTGCATAAACTATTCAAGGACTCGTGTCCCAAATGAGGAGGTGTTGCGATCCTAGAAAAATATCTTTCGTATAGTCGTCGTTTATCTCGTTAAGTGGTGAGAAGTTTAGAAATATCTTTGGCAGATCCAATCTAAGAAAGACTAACACATAAAGCAGATGCTAAAGTGATACACATACCTTTTACATGTGCATATGATACTACAAGGCTACAAAAACATATGTACATATAAAGGTATAACCGAGTCGAGCTTTTTCTCAAGTAACTGGCGCTCGTTTGAGCCAATCGAGCTCTAACGAGTCAGAGCTGAACCCCACAAAGTGAGTTCATGATGTTTATCGAGCCGAGCTCGAACTGAATTTCAGCTTTGTCAAGCGTAATATTTTTCATCAAATTTCAAGCGTAATTTGATGATACGGGCGGTTGATGTGGCAAGCCCAAAGGGCCCTATTCCAACCTTTATAAAAAAAGGAAAAGAAATCGAACCAACGAAATTCATTCTGGCCAACAAGCTTCATCTTTTTCTCTTAAAGGTATTTTTTGGTCACTTGGATCTGATTTTAGGGTTAGGGTTTTATGCTTTGTTGTATGCTTCACCTGATCAAACATAGTTTTTTAATCAAAGCCTTTGTGCTTTCTTTGTTATAGGAGGAACAGAAACATCTACAAATAAAAGAAAACTTACTATTCAGTTCGATCTTTCTTCAAAAAAGATTAAAGTATTAAGGGCAGACAGCCCCTTCTTTACAAATAAAAGAAAAGCTTCAATTGAAAATAATCATGTTACAAAGAAGATTAAACTTTTTCAGGGAGAGGAACAAAATGTTTCAATGGAAGATGACTACTTTATGGAAAATCAAAGTGTTTATGTCCCTGAGGAATTAATCGAGCACATTCTGGTAAGACTAGATGTGAAGGATCTCGTTAGATGCAAGAGTGTGTGCAAGTCATTGAAATCGTTAATCTCCTGCGATTACTTTATTAAAGCTCATCAAGACCATGCTTTCAACAATAATGATAATGGACATACAAGGAGTGACCAGGACGTTATACTACCATATTACGGCAACCTCTATAACCATGAAAACTTTATCGTTGGTTCTTCCAATGGCCTCGTATGCATCAAAAGTTTTGATGGTAATGAATTTATAGTAGCCAATCCGTGGACTAGAGAAGAGAGAATGGTGTCAAAGCATCTAGCTTCCAAGGAATCATGTTGGGGTTTTGGGTATGATCCAGTTACAAATGATTATAAGATTGTGTTTGGGGTCACGGAAGGTGAGTCTCGGACATCTTTTCAAGTATTCTATTTGAAATCAAATGTTTGGAAACATGTTGGCCACGTGGACCGTATATGTCATATACATGGACAACTTGCTACTTTATGCAATGGGGCACCTCACTGGATCATGGATCATGAAGGTGGACAGAAGTCGTCCATTATTTCTTTTGATTTATCCAAAGAGGTATTTAAAGAGATTCCCCAACCTGATGATGCAAGATATAATCCTAATAAAGAAGATATTCCGAGCACGGATATGATGCTGGGGATTAAGGATGAATGTCTTTGCATATGGCGTCCTGATTTGGACCAACCTAATATGTGGATAATGCAAAAGTACGGTGTAAAAGAGTCTTGGTTAACATTGGGGAGTAATATCCAAAGAGAGAATGAATGTACTCGATATCATTCTATCGACGATATTCCTGACAACAAATGGTCAACTCATGATGCATGGTTTTTAAAAAAGTTTATGTCTGTACCTGCTAGTACTATTATGCAGAGCCTTATATCTCCACACTCAAGCGACCAATAAATATGCAGGTTCTAATAATTATCTTGTTTCATGGTTTTCACTTTTCATCTCAATGAAACTTGTAGCAAATGATGTATGCTATTATTTAGACTTATGGTCATTTCATATACCTCGGGTCATTTGAATTTTGCTACATAATTGAGTATTTTATTGCTTTGGTTTTTGTATGAGATCAACCTACTGGCTTAAGAATATGACTTGTAAGATCTTGCTAAATACTAGTATCTTTTATCTTTGGTTCTCTCCGGAGTATGACATATTTGTTTTCTTACCAACTATTTATAATATTAGTACGCAGAAATCATTGAATGTCGTAACTGAAGTCAACTATAAGACATGTAAGGCAGTAGGTTGACGAGTTATAAATCATAATATATGCTATCTACAGGGTGTTTGGGACTGTGTTTTGGGTGTTACTAACTATTACGCTTTCAAGACAAATATAGCAGTTTCTAAGTTAGCGTACAGTTAAAGTTCTTAGTTGCTTTAAGATACGCAGGTACTAACCAGCTTAGTTTAAGTGTGTTTCCGCTCCAATAATAGTTCACTGTAAATTTAGTACATGGACTTGATTACTCATGCCGAAGTAGCTTCTCAACTTCTGGCTGCAAAAAAAGCAAAGCAATTTGAGATACTTTTTGTAAATATGATGTAAATAATTCCAAAAGACAATGCAGATAATTTCCCAGCTAAAAAATGCAGTTTTAATTTGTTGCTGCAGAAAAAGGTTAGCGGAAATTTTTGTGAAATCAAGAATAATGAACATTCAATAGTAACCTAACTTCCCACAGGCAATGAAATCAAGAATAATGAACATTCCAAAAGACAATGCAGATAATTTCCCCGCTAAAAAAAAGCAAAGCATTCGAATACATGGATTGGGATATAGAAACAACTTTGTATAATATCAACTTACAGAAACCACGCCGCGTTTGCTTTTCCTGCCAGCTTTTCATTATTAATTCAGCTTTTATACCAACCTAACTTCCCACAGGCAATGAAATCAAAAAATCCGGGCCGGAGCGCGGGCACAAGACCTAGTTCTCTTAAGAATATGAAATTATAAATGACGATGGACAACATTTTGAGCACTTCTCAAATTTTGTCGATAACCGCCTTATAACAATACGTACAACAAAGCCGCTAAAATTCATTATATCTGGATGATAAAAACATACATATGTAAAGCAGGTGGCATTTCAAGCAAGAGAACACAAGGAATTTTTTAAATACAAGTGGACACAGGGACAAATAATGTGAACACAGACATTTTTAATTGTGTTATAGTGTTTATGTATGATTTACTGTTTCTGATTGTTTGGGTTTAATGATACTTGCAATTATCATGGCAGTATTGATGTTGTCAGCCAGTAGTATACATTAATCGACTCTGATGATTTTACTTTGCTTAGGCTCCATTCTCCTGCAGTGGCTATGAGGTACACATTTTCATTTGTTCTATTGAGATTGCATTCAGCATTGTTGGGTTTAATCGGTTGTCCAAGTTCACGTATGCATGGCATGACTAGACTTAAGTTATAAGCCGTTATGTTTTATGTGTTTTAAGTTGGTAATTCATAGTTTGAATTCGTATGCTGCTTTTGACCGAGTATATTGGAGACTGAGAAGAGTGGGTCATGAACTCCTATGATACACCAATACTTTATTAGAGTATTATTACCCACGTTTGTGCCTTGTAAAGGCTATATAAGTCGTATGTAGTTCTTTTTATTGTAATCAGTTTTTCATATATTAATAAACAAAACCTTGAAACCCAATAGTGTCGTTTTGATTGGTGTTATCGAGTGGTGTGAGTCCGGGTGTGAGGGACTGATTCCTACATTTGGTATCTAGAGCTAGGTCGTTGGGCTCATACCTCGTGTACGTGTGGTGTGTGGCGAGAAAGAAAGGACCGAATGCCTTCTATGTACTAAGGCAACGAAAGACCAAAGTGAGCAGCAAGATTTGATCGTAGAAAGCTTTATGAGACCGCGAGGACCGAAGAACCGCAAAAGACCGATGGTACGACGGTTCCTAGACCGAGAATGTTAAGATTGAGACCGAGAGTAAAAAAGTCAAGACCGAGACCGAACGAGGCAACCGAGACCGAGACCGTGACCGCGTGTTGTCCGAGAAATAAAAGAAGACCGGAAAAGACTGGCGCCGTAGAGAATACCGAGGAAGCTCCGGCGTGAGACCGAAGACCGAAAAGACCAAGGAGCTGCAAAAGACCGGGCAACACCTAGACCGACAAAAGGTGAAAAGAGACCGAAGGCTCACCTGAGAAAGACTAGACTGAATATCGAAGAGATAACCGTGAACGGCAGGTTGTCTAGACCGAAGCTTTAATAGCTCATGACCGAAGTGTTGAATCAAATGACCGAAGATTCACACAAAGACCAAAAGAAGTTGATCTCGTGTGATGATCAAAAGAAAGAGTCCGACAAGAAAGGGTCGGCGAGAAAGGGTCCACAAGCAAGAATCGATAAGCAAGAGAATGTAGCATGTTATGTAGCATGTTGCAAGAGCGTGTAGAAAAGGCATGTAGCAAAATTATTTATCAAGAGAACCTTAGCAAGAAAAGAAAGAACGGCAGTAAGCAACATAGGAAGAACTGTTTCTTTTAGAGAACAGGAAAGTAGCAACAAGAAAGGAGAAAGGAGTGATGAGATATTGAGATGCTTAGCAAGGAATAGGCAGCAGAAGAGAAGAACAAGGATGACGCATCAGGAGAAGTCTCGTGGAACATGAAGAGTTCAACACCAGTATGGTGGTGTTGAATCGAGTAGTTTTGGCGTTGGATGTTGCATTTAACGAGATGGCTTTATATGTGTCCAGGAAAAGTCGAGAACGAGATGGCTCAAAAGAAGGTATTCAGGAGGTGATGTGAACAAACCGATTAAGGGGGTGATTGTTGGGTTTAACCGGTTGTCCAAGTTCACGTATGCATGGCATGGCTAGACTTAAGTTATAAGCCTTTATCTTTTATGTGTTTTAAGTTGGTAATTCATAGTTTGAATTCGTATGCTGCTTTTGACCGAGTATATTGGAGATTGAGAAGAGTGGGTCATGAACTCCTATGATACACCAATACTTTAGGAGAGTATTATTACCCACGTTTGTGCCTTGTAAAGGCTATATAATTCGTATGTAGTTCTTTTTATTGTAATCAGTTTTTCATATATTAATAAACAAAACCTTGAAACCCAATAGTGTCGTTTTGATTGGTGTTATCCAGTGGTGTGAGTCCGGGTGTGAGGGACTGATTCCTACATTTGATATTTTATTTCTTGCTGAACCTTTCTTCCTTAAGATAGTTTTATACTAGTATGTTTATTTTCTACTTCTTGTTGTAGGGGTTGCGTGCGTATCAAGCGGATGTGGCAAAATATTCATGGATGAATGTCAGTCCTAGTATTAGAAGGACTTAGCTCTGCATATAGTAGTACTATAGAAATAATTATAACCCATCCATGGTTCCCTTTACAAGTGTAAAGTGTTTTTTTGATACGTAGTCTTCTCATCTGCCAAAATATGTGGAGGTTGATTCTCAATTCTAATATGTATCTTGATTTTTATATGTATCTTGATAGAGCTTTTATGGTTATAGTTTTCATGTGTGCAAGTTGTTCGCGTATGTCTTCGGCACATGGTCGAAGGCATGACGCTTTCACCGAAGGAGTTGCCACGTAGGAAAGAGACAACAGACAAGATCCCCATATATCGGAATCTTGTTTTACCCAACAGGCAAGGCTTTATCCAATGGATCCAGCCCATGAACCGCCGTTTACTTTACACTGTTTCTGAACATAGGGTACTGTTCATGGTACATGTCTTGATGACATGACTACTCAACCAGGTATGCTTTTAATTTGAGTATAAATAACCCAAGGCATTCACTACACATAACAACACATAGTACACCACATTGAATTCTACTTAATAGTATTCCTCCGGTATTCCACACCGGATACCACTCTTGTGATAGTTACTTACTCTCACACCGGAGCTTGATCTCGGGTTCACACCTGGGACGAGTTAACGTGCGTTCTATTATTGCAGGATAGGCTAAACCCACAAGCAAACCATACACGAGACTGAAGCTTAATATCCTCGGGCCAAGTGCCTGCGGATTTTTGTTTCAACATTTGGCGCCATCCGTGGGACCCTAAACTCGAATCTCCAACTAGCTACTAATGCCAGGACCTTCAGGGGGAGAGGGTCTCCTTTGATCATATCACCGGAGCGTGATAATACAACCGCGAGAGGAGAAACAGAAACGCCTTCCACGTTGCAGCAGAAGATTCTTGAAAGTGTAAGTGAGTTGCAGAAGTTGGTCGGACGCTACAATGGCGTTGGGTAAGAGCCTCTTATGCCTATGAAGTTGGTCTTCGACGAAGAGCCGCATGATACTCATAGGGAAAAACCCGAAGCTTCGAAGACTCACAAAAATGCCAATATGTCAACAGAGGACTTACAAAAACCTTTCAAGGATGTCGTCTCTTCGCCGTTCACTAGGAAGATCATCCAATTCTCATCACCAAAACACATCCTCCCGGCAACATTGAAATTGTACACCGGTGCTACAGATCCGAACGATCACATAATACGTTTCGCCGGTGCGGCCAACTCGGGGGAATGGCCCATGCCGGTATGGTGCATATTTTTCCAACAGACGTTGGATGGGGCAGCCAGAGGATGGTTCGAGAGATTGCCACCGGGCAGCATAGGGTATTGGGACGATCTAAGGGATCAATTCCTAGAAAGATTTGCCTTGAGAAGGAAAAGTCACAGGAGCCCCATGGAGATCACAAGTATCGTGAGGAAGGCTCACGAATTTCTCCTAGCGTTCAAAGAAAGATGGACTGATGAAGCTAGCTACATTCAAGGGGTTCCAGAATTTATGAAAATTTCCTCCTTTACCGCTGGAGCTAAGTGCCCAGAGTTGTCTCGACGTTTTCCGATGATGAGCCGAAAACCGTGGCCGAAATGTTCAGGAGGGTCGATGACTTTGCTAAGTCCGAAGAGGCTTATAGGAACACAGAACTGCCACAGGATGAAGGAAGTGAAAGAGGTGGAAATGGCATAATGGAAGATAAGTATTTTTTAGGAAAGAACTCCAACCTCAACAAAAACAAAGGTGACTACAGACCGAAGCCTGCATACTCACCATATCTTCCACCAATGAATCCAAATAATGCAAGAAGAAATCAATATCAACGCTCGAGTCTCGAGATGTTGGCAAAGTTTCCTAAAGAAATTCTAGCCACATAATTACAGCTTCAGTTACCTCAACCTCCACCCACAAAAGGCATGGTACGCCCAGAAAACATGGATAAATAATGTGATTATCATAGGGAGAAGGGCCACCTCACTAACGATTGTCATCAGTTGAGAAAAAAAACTAGAGGCAACACTTGAATCGAGAAAGTTAAACCATTTAGTTAAGGATTTGAGGGGAAGAGTGAACAAAGGAAATCAGGGAAAAGGAAATGGATGAGGCGAATAAAAGGACAAAACAATAAACATGAAAAGCAACAAGTATTGTGCGATGAACCTAAAGGAAGTGTGTAAGATCGAAGTCGATTGGATGAATGCTCCAATATACTTCCCTCCGGTTACCGAAGCCGAGGCCTCAGACGATCCTTTGATATTTGAAGCAGAAGTAGAGGCTATTGGGTGAAGCGTGTATTTGTGGATGAAGGTGCAGCTATGGAAGTAATGTTCGAGCATTACTTCATGAACTTAGATTCAGATATCAGATGAAGGCTAACACCGGACCCTGTCAAAGTCCTAAGCTTCTCGGGGTGAGGAAACCGCACCTTTAGGAAAAATCGAGCTAGAAGTAACATTCAGATAACATGACATGGAAAGAAAAACAACAATGAATTTCTATGTGATCAGATCTCCATCACCCTACAATATAATTCTTGGTCGAATCGGAGCAGAGAATTGAGGGCCATACCTTCGACAATACACTCCACAATGAAGTTCCCCACTCCTAGTGGCATCGCCACGTTGAAAACAAAGGCAAGAGCAATCTTTGAATACAGGGTGATCGAAGATGGCCAGAAGATAGCAAAGGAGAAGGCTACGGCCATGGGGAAGGAGTTAGATAAATGGGGTACTTTCGAAAAATTCAATCAACAAGAAAGGATAGAAGGGGAGATGACGGAACAAGTCATCGTCCATCCCGGATATCCGGAACAGTTGGTGACCATCGGAAGGCTGTTCACAAAAAAAGTGTAGATTGCAGCTAATAGACCTATTGAAGAATAACACAAACGTCTTCGCTTGGGAGCCATCAGATATGACAGGAGTCCCTAAGAGAATTATCAAACACTCACTCAATGTGGATCCAACAAGAACCCCAGTGGCCCAAAAAAGAAGAACTGTGGGTGAGGAAAAAAGTCGAGCAGTCCAAAGGGACGTGATAGATCTATTAAAAGCTGGAATAATGAGACCGGTCCAGTATCCTACCTGGATCTTTAACACAGTTCTCGTAAAAACGCCAGACGGTGATTGGCGAATGTGTATTGACTTCAAAAACCTTAACTCGACATGTCCCAAAGACTATTATCCTTTGCCTGACATTGACGTCAAGATTTGTTCGGTTATGGGCTTCAAGTTTAAATGTTTTCTCGATGCATACAAGGGATACCACTAGGTGCTCATGGATAATGAAGACGAAGAAAAAATAGCTTTCTATACGGATGAGGGGACATTCTGTTACACCAAAATGCGTTTTGGACTCAAGAATGCCGGAGCTACGTACCAACGGTTGGTAGACTCCGCATTTTGGTCACAAATAGGAACAAATTTAGAAGCCTATGTTGATGATATGATGATCAAGAGCAAAACTGAAGAGAAGATGATTGAGGACATCAAAGAAACATATGATAACCTAAGGAAAATTAACATGAAGCTCAACCTAAAAAAGTGTTCCTTCGGGGTGGAAGAAGGAAAGTTCCTGGGTTACATGGTGACTTCGGAAGGAATCCGAGCGAATCCTAAGAAGACGAAGGCCATTTAAGAAATGCGATCGCCAAGGACATGGAAAGAAATGAAATCTCTTAGCGAAAAGCTAGCAGCCTTAAATCGTTTCTTGTCCAGGTCAGCAGAACGCTCCCTTCTGTTTTTCGAAACTCTGAAAAATATAACTAAGGAAAACAAAGAAGAATACCAATGGACGGAACAAGCAGAAAAGGCCATCCATGTCATAACCAATCAGCCATTGAAGCAAATATTGGAAATCCTTAATCATCCGGAAGATTGGCGAAGTACTCTGTAGAGTTGGTAATGTATGAAATATCTTATGTATCACGAAACTCGATCAAAGGTCAAGTGTTGTCAGACTTCCTCAACAAAGCATCTTTAGGCCATGAAGGAAAGATGGAAATATACGAAATCACTGAGCAAGTAGAGCCAGAAGTAGCATGGACGTTATACACATACGGAGCATCAAGTTCAAAGGGGGTAGGAGCTGGTTTGGTGCTAACAAACCGAGAAGAGATGGAGTTTACATATGCTTTAAGATTCAATTTCAATTGCTCTAACAACGAAGCAGAATATTATGCACTATTGGCTGGATTACGTTTGACAAAGAAAATGGGAGTAAAGATCATTGAAGCCAAAGTGGATTCTAAGCTCGTGGCTTGTCAGTTGAATGGGGAATTTTTTGCCAGTGATGATAGGATGATGAAGTATCTGACCAAAGCAAAAGAAATCATCACATGCTTCACAAAATTCAATATCATGCATGTGTCAAGAACTAAGATACAAAAGGAAGATGTCCTTAGTAAACTCGTGTCAGTTGCATTTAATCACCTCACCAAGGAAATCCTAGTGGAAATCCTAGAATCTCGGTCAATAGACGCTCAGGAAGTTAATGACATAGTGCAAGAAGAAGGGGAAAGTTGGATGACACCCATTCGGAAATGTTTGGAGAATGACGTATGGCCACAAGACCCTAATGAAGCTAGGGCAATGAGAATGAAGATAAGCCAGTACACCATATAAAATGATGTGCTATTCAAAAAGTCCTACTTATCTCCACTACTAAGATGTGTGGGTCCGGTGCAAGCCAATTACATCATTCGGGAAGTCCATGAGGGGTCATGTGGAATGCACTCCAACACAAGGTCGGTAGTGGCAAAAATCCTGAGACAGGGATATTATTGGCCCACCATGTACCAAGATACATGGGAGGAAATCTCCAAGTGTGATTCATGTCAGATACATGGGCCGGTGCCAAGGCTGCCTAAAACCAAGCCGACCTCCATCATGTCGCCGTGGCCCTTTTACCAATGGGGAATGGATATCCTTGGTCCAATCGATGGATCTCCGGGAAATGTGAAATTTGTAATCGTAGCCATTGACTACTTCACAAAATGGATAGAAGCACGTTAGCAAGGGTGACCGGGAAGGAGGTAAAAAAGTTCGCTTGGCAAAATATTGTGTGCAGGTTCAGACTACCCAGGGTCATTGTGACAGATAATGGAAAACAGTTGGTAGAGGGAACATTGAGGAAATGGTGTGAAAAATGGTGAATCAAGCAGATGAACACCACCGACGCTCATCCACAGGCGAATGGGCTGGTGGAAAGGGCCATAAAATCTTTAATGCATGGACTCAAAGCCCGTTTGGGGAGAAATTTGACGGGGTAGGTTGATGAGATGCCTCATGTGTTGTGGGCTCATAGAACCATGTTAAAGACACGCAATGGGGAAACACCATTCAGCCTGACGTATGGAAGTGAGGCAGTAATCCCAGCTGAAATGGGAGTCTCGTCTGCAAGAACACTTCTTTTCAATGAAGACAATAACGAGGAAGATCTTCGGCTAAACCTTGATTTGTTGTAGGAGCGGCGAGAGACCGCAACCATTGAAGAAGCAAACTACAAGAAAAAGGTTGAACAATATTACAACAAGAGAGTCAAACATTGCAATTTCAAAGTGGGTGATTTTGTCTACCGTCAAAATGAAGCCAGCAGGGTCGAGAAGATTGGCAAGTTAGGTCCCAACTGGGAAGGCCCTTACATAGTAAAGGAAGCATACCAGAATGGTGCGTACAATCTTGAAACTATGGATGAAAGGGAGATACCAAGAACATGGCATGCAATCAATCTCTAAAAATGTTTTATGTAGAAAAACAATGTAATGGAGCGAACAATTGAATGAATGAAATTTTCACTTTAATTAAGCAACACAATTGTTATTACGTTTGTGGCCCTCGGAGTAGCTAACCGCAGGACTATAAAATTGTAAAAAAACTCTAAGTGTTTGGATGCGCCCGAGAGGCAATCCGGAGGACAAATTAAAAGCGGTCACGTGACGATGTCCTCCCATATATAAATTATGGAAAATGCTCTAAGTGTTTGGACGCTCCCAAGAGGCAGTCCGGAGGAAAAATTAAAAGCGGCCATGTGACGATGTCCTCCCATATCTAAACAAAAACATTCTAAGTGTTTGGACGCGCCCAAGAGGCAGTTCGGAGGACAAATTAAAAGCGGCCATGTGCCGATGTCCTCCCATATCTAAAAAAATCATTCTAAGTGTTTGGACGCACCCAAGAGGCAGTCCGGAGGACAAATTAAAAGCGGCCATGTGCCGATGTCCTCCCATGATTGGTAAGGATATATACAAAAAACTTCTCAAAAAGTTAAGTGTTGCTATTCAATTTTAATTCACCGCTTCAACACCGAAGGATAAATAATGCAAACTTATCAAATACAAAGTAAAAACTAAAACATGAGCAGAATAAGGAATATTTACAATATATTTAAAAGAAAGAAAAATATGAGGAAACATTGTTTGTTACAGGCTTAGAAGGTAGAAAATGGGGCAAACATACATAATAGTGTTCACAAGGTGTTCCAACAGAGTATCCAGAGAACCAAATTTATTACAACGACAAAGGAATATTGTTTGATTACAAGCCCGTCCCGACATACCGGAGGCAAAGGAACATTCAAATAGCAGAAGCATCAACCTCGGAATCCGTCTTCTTCTCCTCTTGAACTCGAGAGGAGGGTTCAGATGAGTCAACACCTTTTTGAGTAACATTGGAAGTTGCAGCTGAAAGCACTTCGCTAATAATAGGCTGGGATGGTCCACATTCCGGCTCCAACTACATCAAGTCCCCTACCGGCAAAGTAAAAGAAGAAGATACATTTTCAATGAAGGGATAGGAAGTAACGAACAAAGCAACACAGGTCCCAACCCAGGTCTTAAGTGCATCCTTTTTAATGTTCTTGACTCTCGACAAAGAATTCTTTACTTGTTCCGGAGTCCTACCGAGGCCAATAAATTGCATAAAACCAACAGAGTAGGTCACACTACACGCTGCACCGAGAGCTTTACGGTACTCATAACTGCCAAACAGCTTCCTCACCAAGCAAGGGATCCCGTCCTAGATCAGCATTTGTTTATCAACTTCAGCTTGGCTAAGAAGGACCGTGAGATGCTTGTTGCTTGTCTCGGCAGTAGAAAGTTTGTCAGAAGTTTCCAAAAGCTCTCGGCTCTTGAGAGCGATCTGCTCAGTGGCTTCAGCTGTAGTTTTCTTAAGATTCTCATTCTCTTCCTCCAACGCTTGAACACGAAGGTTCAGCTCCTCTTCGGTTTTGGCACATGTGGAACGGGAATCCTTAAGCTTTTGATGAGAAACCTTTAAACAATCCAGCAAAGCTTGCCCTTGAGTGAGAGACTCTTTTTCAGCAAAGTGAGAGTTGGCCGTCTCCACATACTTGCTATTAAGGTTCTCATAACGTTTCATCAGTTCGGCAGCAGTAATGGTACTCTGAGCAACGACTCGACATCTATGACGAAGGACGTCATAATTAGACATGGATTTCAAGTGTTGGTCATCAGCAGGAGTAGCAAGATGGTACAAAAACTCTTTGGCATCATAGTTAGAGTTAACCCTAACATCCTCATTCAAGCTCCAATCCGGAACAAACTTGGGGGGCTCAAAATCCTCTCTTACAAAATACAAAAGGATCATAATTAAGAAAACACAACAATAAGGGATGAGAGGAAAGAAAGAAGAAACTTACCAACAGCTTGTGAGTCATGCTCAGCATGAGGCGATGATTGATCGCTCACTTGCACAATAGAAGGAGATTTTTATTTGTGACCGGAACCTCCAGCCGAAGTTTAGGATGGTGGTTTCACAACACTAATGGGTTGAGTAGAGTGGGTTTTCTGGGAGTCCGCCTCAGAGTCGGTATGAACAGTCTGGCGATTTCTTTTCTTCACTCGACGATCAGATGTACTTCCCTCTGCAACAGAAGGGGTCTTCCTTACCCTCGGTTTCTTGTCTTGCTTTTGCTTGGCCTCCACAATCTGCGCCGAGGGCTTCTCTACCACCAGCTGAACAGGTGTCAACTTGGGAATGTCTTGTCCAACAGGTAGGGGATCAGTTACGCGAGGAACAGGCTGCTCATTCTCCCCATAAGGTTCACCAATATCAACAAGACCTTTGTCGAAGGAAGGCAAGCTCAGGAAGTCTGCAAAGCTCATTCTGCAGAAGAAAGAAGACGGGGGCGAGTCAAGCATAAGCAAGCCCGTGTAAGTGATAGTGAAGCAAAAATAAACGAAACAGAGACATACCTTTTTTATCAACGTCTAAAAGTATCTGGCGCAGCTCCCGATGACTGTAAGGGAAAGATAGACCAGCGAGAAAAAGCAGAACCTCGTGAGGAGGACGACACAAAATGGGTTTCTTTCCAAGAGCTTCGGCATGAGAAATATTATACGAAGGAGGAATCTCATCAGTAATTACAGACTCACGATGCCTCCAAGGCATAGCAAAGGGTATAGCTCGACGGTATATCAAAAAGAATTATGTTTTCCACTTCTTAAGGCTAGAGGTGGTCTCGGTTAAACACTTACCATACTCCCCCTCACCCCTGCTCTCGAACTAAAACCAATGACCCTGTTTGCTCAGTCTATAAAATACTCTAAACAAGGTAACATATACGGGAACCCTCAATCCAAAGCAATGGAGCTCAAACATCACAACCCTATTCACACCAGTAGGGACCAATTGGGAAATATGTACCTTGAAGTATTAAATCACATTCAAGAAAAAAGTAGAGAAAGGAATCCGAAGGCCAGCATGGTTAATATATTGACGATATATACCAATAGGAGAGTCAGGGAGACAATCCATGGTCATGTCCGGATCTGGGAGGCGAGGCCTCAAGAGCGAAGGGATATTATACTTACAAATTACCACCTTCAAGTCATCACTAGTCATATCGGATAGACGTATGTGCGTATCACATTTTGATCGCGCTTCACAGGAGGATCTACTCTCGATCTCATGATCTCTTTCCCCGTCATCCAGAACATAAAAATATACAACTAAAAGACATAATAGGTGGAAGAAGAAACTAACTTATGGAAGTTAAGAATGAAGCAGGGATGAAGAAAGCAACAATGGCGAAAACAGGAGGAAATTAAACTAATGACACGTATATATATGGGGGGTCTAGGCGATAGAAACGATGCAACACTATTCATCTACAAATTACGAGGACGAGGATCCACCGTAGAATTCAAAAGGCATAACATGTGGCATCATCCCCTGATCCCACCAAAGAAAAAAAAGGTCCAATAATGAAACATACGTGAACCGACTCAGAAAACAGAACAGTCCAACGACTGGCACCAGACCAAAATGAGACGGACCTATTTAAAGTATCAGTCCATAATAAGCATGATGAACTAATACTTGGGGGGCATGTTCGCGTATGTCTCCGGCACATGGCCGAATGCATGACGCTTTCACCGAAGGAGTTTCCACGTAGAGAAGAGACAGCAGACAAGATCCCCTATTTCTCGGGAGATCTTGTTTTACCCAACAGGCAAGGCTTTATCCAATGGATCCATCCATGAAACGCCGTCTACTTTACACTGTTTCTGAACATAGGGTACTGTTCATGGTACATGTCTCGATGACATGACTACTCAACCAGGTATGCTTTTAATTTGGGTATAAATACCCCAAGGCATTTACTACACACAACAACACATAGTACACCACATTGAATTCTACTTAATAGTATTCCTCCGGTATTCCACATCGGATACCACTCTTGTGATAGTTACTTAATCTCACGCCGGAGCTTGGTCTCGGGTTCACACCTGGGACGAGTTAACGTGCGTTCTATTATTGCAGGATAGGCCCAACCTACAAGAAAACCATACACGAGACCGAAGCTTAATATCCTCGGGCCAAGTGCCTGTGGGTTTTTGTTTCAACACAAGTTGAAGGTCATCCAGAATCACAATATTTTTACCAGGGTGTGACCCTTTTACCCAAAAAAAAACTTGGTTCGATCCAGCCCGGTCAACCGGATAACCCGCATCTTGCTAAAAAATAGGTCATATTAGATTAGACGTTAAATTTTTGGAATTCGGTTGGACTCATCGGGTTTGGGTTCACTAGTAAAGCTGCTCATTCTCCCTATGATTGTTATTTTAGATAAAAATTAACTAATAAAATTATTATTTGTTTCTTAAGATGTCGTATCATCTCCCAATCAAAAGAGATACATGTGGTATCTTAAACTTTGATACTTATCCTACAAATTTGATCTTTCATTCCTATCTATCTAACCTTATCTCATATATGCATCTAAAGAAAATGATACATCAAACTCTTGATCTTCAATTGCTTCTGTGAGTGGTCCAACACCAAAAACAATCATTATAAAAGAAAATGACTACTCAACCAGGTATGCTTTTAATTTGGGTATAAATACCCCAAGGCATTTACTACACACAACAACACATAGTACACCACAATGAATTCTACTTAATAGTATTCCTCCGGTATTCCATACCGGACACCACTCTTGTGATAGTTACTTACTCTCACGCTGGAGCTTGGTCTCGGGTTCACACCTGGGATTAGTTAACGTGCATTCTATTATTGCAGGATAGGCCTAACCTACAAGCAAACCATACACGAGACCGAAGCTTAATATCCTCAGGCCAAGTGCCTACGGGTTTTTGTTTCAACACAAGTTGAAGGTCATCCATAATCAAAATATTTTTACCAGGGCGTGACCCTTTTACACAATAAAAACTTGGTTCGATCCAGCCCGGTCAACCAGATGACCCGGTTCTTGCTGAAAAAATGGTTCATATTAGATCAGATGTTAAATTTTTGAAATTCGGTTTGACCCGAGACCAAGCAAGTCACATGGACTAAAGCTCAAGAAATGGATAGCCATCCAAAACTTGGTTAAAACTTACATGAACCATTTGTACCCATATTTAGCCAAAGTATGTAACGACAGGGAGCTCCAAGCCTGTTATGCAGTGTCCATCAATGTGGGCCATTCTGATCTCCGCCACAAAGACTGGTGGCCAACTTTTGCTGGTGCAGATGACCTTACAACCAAGTATATCAAAGTTTCCATGATGACCCATATAAGTACTTATCAGCTTTACCAAGCTTACTTCAAATCAACAAAGTACATGGCTGTGGTGGACATATTGTCCACTTACTCACCCGAGGAGGATTACATAGGTGAAAGACAAAAAACCGACACTGGGTATGGTGATGCTGAGGTTGTGGAAGCTTTTTAAGCATTTTCAGCTGAGATTCAACGGATAGAAAAGCAAATTGAGAAAAGGAGCAGAGATACAAGTTGACAGAACAGATGCGGTTGCTGGTGTTTTACCATATGAACTTCTTGCACCAATTTTAGAGCCTAGAGTTGCTCATTCTTGCCCCACACCGTGACCATTCCTTTCCCTCTTACTTGTTTATGAGTTATAACTTAAAGATGGTAATTAGTATATCAAACCTTTTGTGGTGGACAGATGCGAGCTGCTCAGTGGCTTCGGCCATTCTGTAGCATTGTCAACAAATGTTTTATTGCTCAACTAATGACTACTATATATTTGAGTATTTGCTACATATTTGAGTATTATATTGCTTTGGTTTTTGTATTATCTTGATTCGTTTTGTTCTAGTACAATATTTCAGTTTCTTTAGTTTTCATCGACTTATTCACATGCTCTTGGTATAAGAATATATGCTGTTTATATATATGGTTTTGAGAAAATACATGTTTATGAATAAACATACGAGGCTTGACTATATGCTTTGAACGAATACAAGTTGTTGTAAATGAATGTAAGATGCCTGATTGAATTCTTTTGAAAGATGAACATAAGCATTGATTGTATTGATTGTGAACCGCTATTTGCTTAGTGTTGTATTGCCAAAATTTTAAAGTCCCTAAAACCCATGAACCATTAACTACCTATGATAGGTAGGCGCTGTTACAGACGGATGGATCCATCGTGGATGGCCCCCACCTGGGCAGATTACACTTGTGGGTTGGAGGCTAAGCCAGATGTGTTGTATGAGAAGTAAGGGGTAATTAGGCAAGATACCTGACTAGGGCATTATTTATACTTAAGGCTTCGGTTTCATGGCTTAGTAGAATAACGCGGACTTTGGATATTGTATGTGTTACAATATTGACAATGGATGAGATTCTTGTGTTCAAAAGCTGTATGGTTTATTTAAAAACCCATTATTGTTTATTAAAAACCAATGAATTCACTCAACTGTTGTGTTGATATTTTAGCATGTATTATCAGGTGTATAGGTTTAAGAGCAGCTGGAGCGTGGAGACGCGTGGGATAAAGTAAAGGAAAAATAAACAATTTTCATTCGATAAATTTGACAAATCTTTAACTTTTCATAAGGTTTGTATAAATTGTTGGGACCTCTTTTTATTGAAGTATGATAGTTATAAATTTTTTTGAATGGTTTATTTTATAAAACGTCTATTTTGAGGTCGTTTCTATGACTGTGTGTGATGTGCTATGAAGTAACACCTAAAGTTGAGTTTCCGCTGCCTTGTGAAATTGGGGTTGTTACAGATTGGTATCATAGCACTTGTTATAGAGAAATAGGTTGTTTTGAAAACCTGGACTATAACAGCTCTTTGAAAAATTGTTTTGTTGCCTTACAAAGTATCCGCGCGCTCATGCCTCCTAGGAACAAATGATTGGTTGTGATAATGTGATCCTATATGTATGTAGAAATGGTTGTATGTATATACTATGGTAATTAAAGGCATTGCACGTGAAGCAATGGTCCTTGCGTGATTATCGTGCATTTTATAATGCGATTATGTATAGAATTTGGCCGCACCGCCAATCACCAATATCGATAATTAATTTATTATCCGTATACGTTTATACTTTGGGACGTATATATTGTTTCGTTAGGTGTCACATATCGATAAATTTAAGCTCGATTGTTGTAATCGCATCGTGTGCCATTTTAGGACATCTCCTTTTGAAACATAATTGATAAATGAATTATTTTATATCTTACTCCTTATGATTTTGAAGAATCATTTCTTCAAGGAGACATCTTTTACGTAATGTAACGTTTAATTTGATTGTGTATGATTACGATTTGTGATGAAAAGTAGGATGCCAATGTTGGACCTAATATATATATATATATATATATATATATATATATATATATATATATATATATATATATATATATATATATATATATATATATATATATATATATATATATATATATCAATCAACTATATATAATTTGGGTACAACAAAGATATGCTCATAGTAGTCATTAGTTGAGAACTTAATACCTTGTATTTAAATGGAATAGGACATTAAAAATACTCAAATATGTAGCAAATACTCTAGAACAGATGAGTTACTCAGTGGCTTCGGCTGCAGTTTTCTTAAGATTTTCATTCTCCTCCTCCAACGCTTGAACACGAAGGTTCAGCTCCTCTTCAGTTTTGGCACATGTGGCATGGGAATTCTTAAGCTTTTGATGAAAAACCTTTAAACGATCCAGCAAAGCTTGCCCTTGAGTGAAAGACTCTTTTTCAGCAAAATGAGAGTTGGCCATCTCTACATACTCGCTATTAAGGTTCTCGTAACGTTTCATCAGTTCGGCAGCAACAATTGTACTCTGAGCAACGGCTCGACAGCTATGACGGAGGACGTCATAATTAGACATGGCTTTCAAGTGTTGGTCATCAGCAGGAGTAGCAAGATGGTACAAAAACTCTTTGGCAGCATAGTTAGAGTTAACCCTAACATCCCCATTCAACCTCCAATCCGGAACACACTTGGGGGGCTCAAAATCCTCTCCTACAAAATACAAAAGGGATCAAAATTAAGAAAACACAACAATAAGGGATGAGAGGAAAGAAAGAAGAAACATACCAACAGCTTGTGAGTCATGCTCAGCATGAGGCGATGATTGATCGCTCACTTGCACAATAGAAGGAGATTTTTCTTTGTGACCGGAACCTCCAGCCGAAGTTTGGGATGGTGGTTTCACAACACTAATAGGTTGATTAGAGTGGGTTTTGTGGGAGTCTGCCTCAGAGTCGGTATGAACGGTCTGGCTATTTCTTTTCTTCACTCGACGATAAGATGTACTTCCCTCTGCAACAGAAGGGGTCTTCCTTACCCTCGGTTTCTTGTCTTGCTTATGCTTGGCCTCCACAATCTTCGCCGAGGGCTTCTCTACCGCCATCTGAACAGGTGTCAACTTGGGAATGTCTTGTCCAACAGGTAGGGGATCAGTTGCGCGCGGAACAGGCTGCTCATTCTCCCCATAAGGTTCACCACAAATCATAGTGTGGCAATCTACTTTTGGTGTAGATGTGGAAGTGAAAAAGCTGACGTGGCGCGATGTTTTTTGGTGTGGGAGTGTGACCACTTCATTTGCTCTAAGGAAACACAAGAATGTAAAATAACTCAACTCATATTCACTTATATTTTCCAATAGTCGGGTCTCGAGTTTTCCAACCGTCTATATATAAACGGGTCTCGACTTCCCGATAAGTAGATCCTACCACCTCGGGTTTTATAAAAATGGTCAAGTTTTACGTTTTATTACTATGGGTCAATTACACCAATTTTACGACATGTCCTGCTTATTAGACAGTTTCTCCTAACCCGTAAATCATATAAACGAGTTCCTTATATCGACATGATAATTAAATTATGAACTCTACTGATCTCAAGTCCTTACCACCTCTAGTTATATTTTTCATAGCCTAACCATTCATTAAACAACTTAGAAGTATGAGTTGTGATTCGCAGCCAACTTCAGTTCCACCGTTTTGGCCGCCATTTCCAAACCGTAAATAACTGGTGGACTATCCGATTGATTCTAGTTCTTCATAAATTTATCTACAACCCGTTTTACTTTTTTCATTGGTTCTGGGTTACAATATAAGTTTTCAGTCCGTCAATACAGTATGTTCAAATTCGGCACTTTTTATCATTTCGGTCATATCTAATTTATCGGGTATCATCACGGGACGAGTCACCCGTTAAAATCACCACAAAACATAGGGCTATCTCCCTATATTTTTATTTAAGTCTCATGAGACATTGAGTTTACTGAAATAACACGTTTATACACTGTTGGGATTCTTAAAAATATAACCACAACTATGGTTCGTTTTAGCTAGTTTCTTATATTTAAAGCTCATGTATACAATGTCCAGACTTTACAAAATAATAACTAAAACATAAAAATATAGTGATCATATAAAAACTAGTATAAAAATCAAATAAAATAAGTGTTATAAAGATGGAGAGATCGTCTCTTACAAGAAAACAATGACAAGAGTAACATCAATTCAACCATAAGAATCTTACAAGAAAATATAGTGATCATATAAAAACTACTACAAAAATACACCCTTCCAACACTTCTAACAATTCAGGCCTCAAAATTATGAAGATTATGAGGTTGATACTTGTTTATGAAGTTATAACTTAAAGATGGCAATTAGTATATCAAACCTTTAATCTTGGACTAGATAAACTATAATTTTCTTTTATAATGATTGTTTTTGGTGTTGGACCACGGAAGTAATTGAAGATCAAGAGTTTGATGTATCCTTTTCTTTAGATGCATATATGAGATAGGGTTAGATAGATAGGAATGAAAGATTAAATTTGTAGGATAAGTATCAAAGTTTAAGGGGTTTTGCTAATGACAGCCCTTAGGGTTGTCGTTAAGAGCCATCTTTTTATTACAACTCAATGTAAAAAATGAAATCAACCAATTATAATCAGATGTTTGTTGTGTATCCTAATTTTTCGGAATTGTATCCATGTTTTTCCGAATTGACATCCAATCATTGTGATTCATATATAACTTTGTAATAAAATTCATTCTCTTAACGACAGCCCTAAGGGCTGTCATTAGCAAAACCCAAGTTTAAGATACCACATGTATCTCTTTTGATTGGGAGATGATACGCCAACTTAAGAAACAAATAATAATTTTATTAGTTAATTTTTATCTAAGAGTATGATATGGCGGGTATTATCGAGGTCCCATATTTTAAAAGTTACGCAGTTTAAAAGATACGTGTTAGACACGAAAAATAAACGTTCAATATAAAATAAAAACATCGACATTCGGAGAACATTTATATTTCGATAAATAAATGAGGCTTATTATTTAAAATATGTTGGCGATTTATATAATCGAATGACGCCTAAAGGTTTAGCGTCAATTACGAAGAATACTCGTAAAATGAGAAATTAAAACAACGACAATAGAAAATATTTCTATGTCATAACGAAAATGTTTACGGTCGATGGTGAACATAGACTTTGCCGATAAATGACAAATGACACGTATTTGATACGTTAAAACCTTAACCTTGCCGGTTAGTCAAGATTTCAATATTATTCGTCGAAGCAACATGACAAATAAAAGTCGGTTAACAAATTTGTGTTCGAATATTAGAAATAGTATTACAACTCGGTCTATATAATGATTTTAAAGTTCGAGTTACTACACAAATACCAGATACTCAATTATCGGGTTCTTTGTCTAATCTGAATACAATCCCAACCATATCCGCAACATTCTTCTCAAGAACCGACTCAAGAAACCGAAGACCCGAAATGTGGGTACTTTATAAAACGGTAAAAAAAACAAATGACAAATCATAGCGGGACCAAGCGACGAAAACAAAGGTGGATCATATGTTTTGGACCCAAGAACGGGAAGAACTTTTGGTCGAATGTTTCATCAAAATATAAGAAAACCCAAAGTTGGCGATGACAAAGACCACAATAGGTTTCGATATAAAATACTTGGTATATATAACGAGCAGGCTTTGGAAAAAAAATCTAATAGAGCGTAACAAAAATACGTTGACGGGTAAGTTGACACCGATGAATCGCGAAATATTAAAATTTAACACACTTTATGATTCAATGAAACTTCTTAGTGGAAAAAATGAAGATAATTTGTTGACTCAAGTTCAAATAATTAATCTCATATAAGTGTTTGGCTTTCTTTGGAAGACAAGTATAAAATAATTAATCTCGAATCTACTCTAGCCCGAAGAAACAACGAGTTATGTGGTGGCCACCATTAGGGGTGGGAATCGGGTCGGGTTGGTCGGGTTTGGGTTATTCGGGTCGGGTTGAATTCGGGTTGAGGGTAAAAATATTTTACCCGAACCCGATCCGAGTTGAACTCGGGTTAGTCGGGTTCGGGTCTATTCGGGTCGGGTCTACTGGGGTCGGGTCTATTCGGGTTCGGGTCAACCCGACTACGGGTAAATATAAAAAAAACACTTTTTTTTTAATTTTTTAATAGAAATTATATTTAATTTTAATTTTAAAAATAAAAAAAATAAAAAAAATAAAAAAGTTTCTTATTCGGGTCAATCGGGTTGACCCGAACCCGAATTAGGCATAAATATTTTACCCGATGTCTGACCCGATTTCGAATTCGGGTTAGTCTGGTTGACCCGACTAACCCGAATTGAAATTTCAACCTGAGTAACCTGACCCGAATATGCTCGGGTCGGGTTCGGGTCGGGTCGGGTTCGGGTCGGAAATATTGACACCCCTAGCCACCATGGTGAATTATGAAAGTAAAGAGCTTCAACGCGGGCGTTCAAACTACAAAATGGTTCTTCTTTAAATTTCAACTCGCGCAACTGTGATTTCTAAGGATATACATCACAAAAATAAAAATACAGTTTTTCAAGTAATTAATTTGTCCTATATATATGCTGTTTTATGGCGTAATCTTTTATTATAAGCCAAATTTTCCACTAAGCTATGCATAGAAGCAATCTACTTTTTCCCACTAAGCTGAGCATGTGAATAAGTCAAGGAATACTAAAGAAACTGAAATATTGTACTAGAACAAAATGAATGCCCAACTCGGTCAGTTATGAGATGAACCGACCGAGTATTTTCGGTTTGGTTTTCTATAGCTTATCTTCACCGGGTCGGTTCTCGTTGGTTAAGGCCTGTTTTGACCCGAGGCTCAAATGCCAAAGTTGAAACCAAAGTCAAATTTATTGCATTTTCGCTAAAACTGACTGATCTGAGATTCAAACCTCAGACACCTTCAACTTTGCATGTATAGTCCCTAAAACAAGTCAATTTATTCAGCCAATGAGCCAAATAGGCTCAACCCAAAAGAGTGATATTGACAGGATAAGGTTGATATATGTGTCACAATATAAATGGAAACAATGAACACAGTTGATACACGACAGCATGGTTTTTCAACAAACGTTTAGTTCATTAAGAAATACTCAGAGCAGTCATACATCTAATTTACCAACAATAAAATCGTACAAAAGTAGAACTGTTTCATTTGTTAATCTACTACATATTGATTAATGCTCAATAGATGCTCATGGCCTGCCGATTGCTTCATATGCATCCATATATGTTAAAAGCTTAGGAGAATCACCCTTTCCTGAATGAACAAAGATTTAGTGAGTGTGAGTTGTCAATCTACTGTTCATATCCGGACACACTAAGGAGTAAAACTTTAATTAAATGATATAAGATATGGTAAAAACCTTTATATATACAATATATTTCTGGATGCAAGCAAAGCAGTGGTTAAAGGTTTTAGAAAACGAAAATTTGGTTATGCTGTTGGAAAATGTTTTGCAAAATATGGTTTTTGCAATACTTTGGACATAATTTTATATATGTATATGTTATATATATTCGTAGTACTTAGTAGCTTTGCGTTCTCCTCGCAGAGAGCTTCGCAACGAGCTAAAGTATGTCCAATATGGAGTTAATATGAATGAGATATCGTGTCTCAAAGTGAGTCACGTGAAACACAATATTTGGAAAAATATTTGTCCCACATCGCTTGAAACATGAAGTGAAAACATGTTTATAAGGAAATCCTAGTTTCTACCCTACAATATTCATTTGTGGGTTTTTACTCCCACGCCTACGCGCGCGCAGGGGGGTGCAGAAAGTGGGATTTCTAGGCCAAAAACGGGTTCGAAGCTACTGAACTTGTGCACGAGCGCGCGACCTGCGGACACGAATGCAGCTCTGAAAACTGGCTTGGGTGCGGGCATATTTCAGTATGTTTTTTGCTGCGAATTCTATTTGTTTTTCCAAAAAATTCTGTACATCTATTTTAGGAATAGATACAGAAACAGAATATTTTGTGTTAAAAAGACAGACAGGAAATCTGTTTTAGTTATAACCGATTTTCCTGACTGTGGTATATATTTTCTTTGAGAACAAGTAAAGTTTTCAGTATAAATATAACCCATTCTCATTCAGTTTTCAGATCAGAAAAACGCAGCTTTTCATACTCCATAACCAGACGATTTTTCCAGCAGTTCTCGATCAGAAACGCAGAAGGCTTCCGTGATCTTTCAGACAAGTTTGTCTAGTCCGGCTGTATAACAGCTTTGGACGTTGTACCCTGGGAAACAGACGGCGAATCTGTTTTAAGGGAAGCGTGTTAAACACGTGCCTCGTCTTACTTTTACTCCTTTCAATTTTATTTGTTATTTAATTATGTTCTTTGTTTTCTGTTAATTTTATTATTGTTTTAATAAAAGTATACACCGTTTCCCACAATCTTAAAACAGATTCTGTTTAACAGAATTAAAACTTTTATTAAATCGGATTAATAATTTTATCAGATTTATTTATAAACTGTTTCTACCGAAACCAGGATTGAGTTTCGCTGGAAATCAGTTTTAATTTACAGATTTTAATTAAAAGTTAAGGTTTTTTAGCAGTTGTTCTAATCAGTTTATTGAAACCAAGATTGTGTTTCTGTTAAACTGATACGTTTGATAATTACATCTGATTCATTGAAACCAAGATTGAGTTTCTTTGAAGCAGATCCACTATACGTATATAGAGATCACGATTGAATTTCTTATATACAGATTTATAACAGTTGTCTAACTGTTTGTGTTTTGATCTTGTTTGATCTTTCAGGATGTCTACCAACACTCCTGTAACTCCTGTAACTCCTGTAACTCCTGTAACTCCTGCAACTACTACTGTGAATGTAACTGGTGCGCCAGTTCCCCACACAGTTGCTAATCATGCTGAAAAACCAGAAAAATTCAATGGACAGAATTTTAAGAGGTGGCAGCAGAAGATGTTCTTCTATCTCACTACTTTGAACCTTGCGAAGTTCTTAAAGGAGACTGTACCTCAGGTGGAACCTCCTAAAGAAGGTGTACCCGAAAATCAACAAGCCGTGCAAGCTGTTGAATCATGGAAACATTCAGACTTCTTGTGTCACAACTATATTCTGAATGGTTTGGTGGACTCTTTGTACAATGTGTACTGCAAGACTAAGACTGCCAAAGAATTATGGGAGTCGTTGGAACGCAAGTACAAAACTGAGGATGCTGGTACAAAGAAGTTCGTGGTAGCTCGCTTTTTGGATTACAAGATGGTTGATTCAAAGAGTGTGATAACTCAGGTTCAAGATCTGCAGGTTTTGCTACACGACATTCATGCTGAGGGTATGACTTTGAGTGAAACTTTTCAAGTTGCTGCTATCATTGAAAAGTTACCTCCAAGCTGGGTAGAATTTAAAAACTACTTAATGCATAAGCGAAAGGAGATGACTGTTGAAGACTTGGTTGTTCGTCTTCGTATTGAAGAGGACAACAAGCTGGCTCAGAAAAACACTTATACACCGGATTCTGCCAAGGCAAATATGGTTGAGCATGGTTCGTCTTCTTCAAAGTCTAAAGGCAAGAGCTTTGGAAAAGGGAAGAATGACAAGAAGAGCAAAGGGAAGTCTGAGTACCTTGCTCCTAAGGCTGGAATTGCGAAGCAGAAGTTCCAAGAAATTGCTTCAACTGTGACAAGCCAGGTCATCGTGCTGCTAATTGCAAAGCGCCAAAGCGGGTGACTCCACGCGAGGCTAATATGGTGAATGATAATGTGGACATGATTGCTATGGTGTCTGATGTCGTTACCATGATCTCTGAAGTTAACCTGGTAGGTTCTAATAATAATGATTGGTGGGTTGATACTGGGGCAACCCGTCATGTGTGTGCTGACAAGAGTATGTTTCACTCTTTCAGAGAGGTTGACAATGGAGAGAAGCTGTACATGGGCAACTCTGCAACTGTTGATATCAAGGGCGAAGGAGATGTTATTTTGAAGATGACATCCGAGAAAGAGCTCAAGTTGACTAAAGTCTTGTATGTTCCGGAGATTCGCAAGAATCTTGTGTCCGGATGGCTTTTGAATAAGTTTGGTTTTCGTCTTGTTTTTTAGTCTGATAAAGTTGTAATTTCTAAGAATCAAATGTATGTTGGTAAGGGGTATGCCCTGAATGGTATGTTTAAGCTCAATGTAATAGTTGTTAAGAATGCTATCAATAAAATGAATTCTTCTGCTTACTTGATTGAGTCCTCTAATGTGTGGCATGGCCGTCTTGGACATGTTAATTTTAATTCAATGCGTCGTTTGATTAAATTTAATGGCATACCAAATTTTCATATTGATTCAAATTATAAGTGTGAAACTTGTGTCGAAGCCAAACTTACAAGATCATCTTTCAAATCGGTTGAACGAAAAACCGAACCACTTGATATGATACACACAGACATATGTGATTTGAAATCACTACCCACAAAAGGTGGCAATAAGTTCTTCATCACGTTTATTGATGATTGCACAAAGTACTGCTACGTTTACTTGTTGAAAAGTAAAGATGAAGCTATAGACAAGTTTGTTCTATACAAAACCGAAGTTGAGAATCAACTTGGTAGGAAAATCAAGGTTGTACGAAGTGATAGAGGAGGTGAATATGTGTCTCCGTTTGCTGATCTATGTGCGAAACATGGAATTAGACATGAGTTTACTGCTCCTTATTCACCTCAGCAAAACGGTATTGCCGAAAGGAAGAACCGTACCTTGAAAGAAATGGTTAATGCTATGTTGTTAAAGTTCTGGTATGAGCCGGGACATGTGGGGGGAAGCCATTCTAACGGCTACTTATCTTTTAAACAAGATACCTCGTGAGGATAAAGAGGAAACCCCATATGAACTGTGGATGGGAAGAAAACCATCATACCAGCACTTACGAGTGTGGGGGTGTCTAGCCAAGGTAGCTGTGCCGATACCTAAGGCCCAAACGATTGGACCTAAATCTGTGGATTGTATATTCATTGGATATGCTAAGAATAGCAGTGCGTATCGTTTCATTGTACATGATTCGAAAAATCCTGATATACACAAGAACACAGTTATGGAATCAAGGAATGCGTCCTTCTTTGAAAACATATTTCCTTGTTTAAAGAAGGAAAATGGAAGCACATCTAGAATAGATGATGCAGTTGTCCAAGATAAGAGACAACGAGATGATGATGATCTCCAAGATGAGAGACAAGATCAACCCGAGGAAGAAGAGGTTGAACCTAGAAGAAGCAAACGGGCGAGAACCGAGAAATCCTTTGGACCCGATTTTGTCTCTTTTATGGTAGAAAATGAACCTACTTCTTATCAAGAAGCTGTAAATTCCTCGGAAGGACCTCGATGGAAAGAAGCGATTAATAGTGAAATAGAGTCTATTTTACAAAATCATACTTGGGAGCTCGTGGATTTACCTCCTGGTTGTAAACCACTATCCTATAAATGGATCTTCAAGAAGAAGATGAAAGCTGATGGCACCATTGATAAGTACAAAGCAAGATTGGTGATCAAAGGTTTTAGACAACGCGAAGGTCTAGATTACTTTGATACTTATTCGCCTGTTACGCGAATAACTTCTATTAGGATGATTCTTGCTATTGCCGCATTAAGAAATTTAGAAGTTCACCAAATGGATGTGAAAACGGCTTTTCTAAATGGAGATTTAGAAGAAGAAATATACATGAACCAACCCGAGGGTTTCATGGCTCCTGGACAAGAGAGCAAAGTTTGTAGGCTTGTTAAGTCATTGTATGGCTTAAAGCAAGCTCCAAAACAATGGCATCAAAAGTTTGATCACGCCATGCTAGAAGGTGGATTCAAAATTAATGAATGCGACAAGTTTGTTTATGTCAAAGACACGAATAGTGGATATGTAATCTTGTGTCTTTATGTCGACGATATGCTTATCGTTGGCAGTAACGACAAGATGATCAAGTCTACTAAAGATATGTTGAAATCAAAGTTTGACATGAAAGATATGGGTTTGGCTGATGTGATCCTTGGAATAAAGATCATACGAACTCAAAGTGGACTTGCATTAAGTCAAGCACATTACGTGGACAAAATTCTTAATACTCATAATTCAGGGGATTCCGGCCTAGCTAGAACTCCAATAGACACCAGTTTGCATCTATCTAAAAATAGAGGCGTAGGTGTTTCCCAATTAGAGTATTCAAGAATTATTGGCATGTTAATGTATTTGATGACATGTACCCGGCCTGACTTAGCATATGCTGTTAGCAGGCTGAGTAGATATACTAGTAATCCAAGTGATGCACATTGGAAAGCTATGACTAGGGTACTTCATTATTTGAGATACAGTCGTGATTATGGACTGAATTATGCTAGATATCCAGCTGTTATTGAAGGATACAGTGATGCAAATTGGATATCTGACATAAAGGATTCTAGATCGACCAGTGGATATGTGTTTACATTGGGAGGGGCCGCTATATCTTGGAAGTCTTCCAAGCAAACTGTAATAGCTAAGTCCACGATGGAATCAGAATTTATCGCGTTAGATAAATGCGGAGAAGAAGCGGAATGGCTACGTCAATTCGTAGAGGACATACCCAGGTGGCCTAAACCGGTAACGGCCATTAGTATACATTGTGATAGTCAATCGGCAATTGGCAGAGCTCATAGCACAGTGTATAATGGAAAGTCTAGACATATCCGTCGTCGACATAATTCGGTACGACAACTACTCTCAACAGGAGTTATCTCAATTGACTATGTGAAGTCAAAGGATAACATTGCGGATCCGCTTACGAAAGGCTTAAGCAGAGAGTTAGTTAGTAAGTCGTCTAAAGGAATGGGACTAAAGCCCTTGAAGGAATGAGTTTCTATGAAGGAAAACCTAACCCAGTTGACTGGAGATCCCAAGATCTGGGTTCAATAGGACAACCTAATCATAGAAATATGGGGGAAGTCACGTCAATGTGGGGGAGTTACTTAATAAAATAACTTTCCTAGTCCATTCCTAGAACAATGTGACTTGTTGAGAGGTTAAACATATGGCTTAATGATTCAGGATGAAATCATAAAGCATAATGATTCAAGATGAAATCATAAAACATATGTTTTTAATGATTCAAGATGAAATCACCTATGTGAGAGAGATGTGGGGTCGCTTCGAAGGAAATTGTGGGGGCGCAATTTCTAAGAGCTCTTGTAGAACCAGGCGAGTGTTCATGACCATAACGAACACGACTATGAGGACTTGACAAGGTCAGGGAGAGTCTTGTGTGAGTGTGTATTATCGTCTACGTAAACAGAGGCTGAGTTCAAGGACATCGCGTCTACTCAGATCTAAGAGACTAAGTGCATCTCACAAGGGAAGGTTCAAAGGGTTACACCTACCTATCCTATGCAGGACTTAACCGCATAAATTTTGCCGAAACTTTCGTGTGTTTTCGACCGATTCCCATTCATGTGGGGGATTGTTGGAAAATGTTTTGCAAAATATGGTTTTTGGAATACTTTGGACATAATTTTATATATGTATATGTTATATATATTCGTAGTACTTAGTAGCTTTGCGTTCTCCTCGAAGAGAGCTTCGCAACGAGCTAAAGTATGTCCAATATGGAGTTAATATGAATGAGATATCGTGTCTCAAAGTGAGTAACGTGAAACACAATATTTGGAAAAATATTTGTCCCACATCGCTTGAAACATGAAGTGAAAACATGTTTATAAGGAAATCCTAGTTTCTACCCTACAATATTCATTTGTGGGTTTTTACTCCCACGCTTACGCGCGCGCAGGGGGTGCAGGAAGTGGGATTTCTAGGCCAAAAACGGGTTCGAAGCTACTGAACTTGTGCACGAGCGCGCGACCTGCGGACACGAATGCAGCTCCGAAAACTGGCTTGGGTGCGGGCAGATTTCGGTATCTTTTTTTGCTGCGAATTCGATTTGTTTTTCCAGAAAATTCTGTACATCTATTTTAGGAATAGATACACAAACAGAATATTTTGTGTTAAAAAGACAGACAGGAAATCTGTTTTAGTTATAACCGATTTTCCTGACTGTGGTATATATTTTCTTTGAGAACAAGTAAAATTTTCAGTATAAATATAACCCATTCTCATTCAGTTTTCAGATCAGAAAAACGCAGCTTTTCATACTCCATAACCAGACGATTTTTACAGCAGTTCTCGATCAGAAATGCAGAAGGCTTCCGTGATCTTTCAGGCAAGTTTGTCTAGTCCGACTGTACAACAACTTTGGACGTTGTACCCTGGGAAACAGACGGCGAATCTGTTTTAAGGGAAGCGTGTTAAACACGTGCCTCGTCTTACTTTTACTCCTTTCAATTTTATTTGTTATTTAATTCTGTTCTTTGTTTTCTGTTAATTTTATTATTGTTTTAATAAAAGTATACACCGTTTCCCACAATGCGCATTATTATATGTTGGTGTATGCATAAAGGCCCCTAACATCGACTCTTATTTGTGTTTTGGAACTGATATATCTACGGGAATCACCAGTTTTGGACATTATTTTATACCAGTTCTACGAAATTTCTTAAGGTTTATATAATATTTCATATCTCGTATCTGATTAAGTTTCATCCTTTGAATTTTATACAAAGGTATGGCTGCTCCAGACCCAAGCAAGTCACATGGACTAAAGCTCAAGATATGGGTAGCCATCCAAAACTTGGTTAAAACTTACGTGAACCATTAGTACCCATATTCAGCCAAAGTATGCAACGACAGGGAGCTCCAAGCCTGTTATGCAGGGTCCATCAATGTGGGCCATTCTGATCTCCGCCACAAAGACTGGTGGCCAACTTTTGCTGGTGCAGATGACCTTATGACCAAGTATATCAAAGTTTCCATGATGACCCATATAAGTACTTATCAGCTTTACCAAGCTTACTTCAAATCAACAAAGTACATGGTTGTGGTGGACATATTGTCCACTTACTCACCCGAGGAGGATTACATAGGTGAAAGAAAAAAAACCGACACTTGGTCAGGTGATGCTGAGGTTGTGGAAGCTTTTTAAGCATTTTCAGCTGAGATTCAACAGATAGAAAAGCAAATTGAGAAAAAAAGTAGAGATACAAGTTGACAGAACAGATGCGGTTGCTCGTGTTTTACCATATGAACTTCTTGCACCAAGTTCCGAGCCTAGAGAAAACATGTTTACCATATGATTTGTGATGAGCGACCATTACCGACTAATTTTTAGTTAACCCGAACGAGGGATACTAGTGTTAATGGTTAAGTAGAGTGCATACAACATTGTTCACGGCTTGACTTAGGATGTGGTTACACCGATCGTCTCATTAGTTATCCTTGACTTAAATGTTCTGTCCTTTGCCCTTTTTAATGCTTATAGTCCTAACTCAGAAACCCTTAACATCGACACCCATTTGATCAAAGGACTGTCAATGTTAACAGTTTCTGAGATAGGTGCTACAAGCGTAAAAAAAAGTCAAATGACATATATGTAACTCAACACTAACCTCATGGATAGTAAGTGTAATTTTAACTCTGTATATCAATAAATATTTTTACTTTTTAGCTCAACGGCATCATGAGATAGTTCAAAATGTTATTCACGCTAGAGTGTCTAGTGTAAATCCCACAAGTGCAGCTAGGCAAATCCATAACGTGCCGCTACGCAAATGCCTAACATCCCAAAACACATCACGAGTCTAAAGGTATCGTTGTCAATAATAATGTTGGTACCTCGGGATAAGGCCAATATATCTTATTACCTAAAGGACTTCTATTAACCATCGATCCAAAGGGAGGCATGAACATGCACCGTCGTCCCAGAATTCAGTAACGTTGTCATCGAGGTGCAACAATGACCTAGTGCCTAGCCTAACATCCATCCCGGTTTTATTGTGTTGAACACATACTATATGATCTCTCTCTATCAACCATCGACCCACAAGTGCAGCTGGGGTCAGCTAGGCAAATCTATTCCTAGTCTTGACCTATACCCAAATCCCACAAGCCACAAGTGCAGCTAGAAGTCCTTTGGACCGATGGTTAATACGCAGAGTTCATGTATGTTGTGCTTGTTATGTCTAATTCCTAGTCTTGACCTTTATTTATTTGATGTTACTTCTTATCTAATAAAGAAGACAAGGGAGAAAACCTGATGGCAGGGCTGGTAGACCACGCGTGTAGCTATGACTTGGACAAGTCTCAGGTTTGTGCATCATCTTTTGACAGCAATACTGATTGTATACCTTGAATCAGCTCTCACTACTACACAAAGTGATATATAGATCACTCTATATAGTGTGGTTTTGCTAAAAAGTGAACTATTTAAGGAGAAACCGGATAAAAAGAACGGTTATCTAAACAAAAACCGTTCTATCTATTTTGAAAAATAAATAGTTCAGTTTTATTAAAAAAACGCTCTTTTTAAGTTGTCACAAACTCCCACAAACTTTCATTGAGTCTTAAATAGAACGGTTTTTATAAAAATAACCGTTCTATTTAACTTCATCCTAAAATAGAGTTTATTGTTTAAATAAAACGGTTATTGTTTAAAAGGCCGATCTATATACGACTAATTATTTGAGCGGGCTACTTTTTCACTTCCCGCTGCACGAAAATTTCATTATATTTTAAACCCAAATCCAATCTCTAAGTATTTCACTTTGCCCGCTAAAGTATTTCATTTATTCCCCAAAATATACATAATCCAATCCATTATCTTTTCACATACATCAACCGCTAAACCTTATCCCCCAGATCTACAAACCCTTTTAATTCCCAAAATCTTTTCATCCAACACTATGGTGTGTCGTGTTTCTACTAATAACCAGTCCAAAGACAATCATGATGATGAAGAAGAAGATGGACTTAACAATTTAGACGATGAAGGAGAAGACAGTCACAACGAAGGAGAAGACAAGGGCTCAATTCATATCCAGATCCACTCGTCAGGTATATCATCTATTTCATTTTGTTCATTTATTACTTTTAATTTGCACATCGTTGATTAATTTCTTCTTTTAAATATTCAACGATTTGATCCTTTTTCTTATTCATCAATTGATTTAGATTGATTTATATGGACCAGATGTTTTTGTTTGACTTGATTTAGGCTTTTGGAAATAGAAAACATAAGCATATATTTGGCTAAAATAGATTAAAGTTAAATTTTTCTGTATATCTAATTTATTCAACGGAAATATGGAATATTTTAATAGATTAGTATTTCGGATTATACTGTTTTAAGCAAATTAAAATGTGAAATTTGGATAAAGACTGGATGGATTTGTAGCTCGCAGGGGTCAAAAATATTGGATTGTAATTTGTATCAATATTTTTCTTAATTAGATCGGTTAAAAACTGCTGTAACTCATTTAGTACCACCAATAAAGAGTACACCTCTAATAGATCAGTTGTTTGGAAAGGCACCGATCTATTTGCAAATTTAAAAAGAACGGTTTCAAACCGATCTATATGTGGCTCGGCTTAAAAAGATCACCCCTTGTTAGATCGGTTCAAAACCGTTCTTTATAAGGCAATTTCACCGTTCTATTTAGAGTTTTCTGTGGTAGTGTCTGGAACAGCATCTAGTTGTTTTCGTTGTTGTTGTCTGTGGATCAGTATCATTCTCTTTTTCGCTCGCCCCATTCTTAGAAAACCACAATCACTTTAGAACCTGAAAATTGTTGACAGAACAACTTGGAAAAAAAAGAATAATACTTAAAATAGAACTAGGTTATCTTTAGTTCTTATAAGCTAATTTACACACACAAAAAAACTTTCTTATTTGGCAGGTATTTGGGTATATAGCAGGTAGTTTTTGGTTGTCGGTCAATGGGTGACTGGTAAGAAGGAATGAAAAACCCGCAAGAAGGATGCAGGTCCTTTATTGTCTAAGTCAAAAGGTATATTTTGGTCAAGGATCAAGTCAAAAGGTATATTTTGGTCCTTTATAGATGTCTAAATACTAGTCTTACCTTTATTTCTTTGTGTGCGCTTCTGCAATGGTTTGGACCGCGATCGCCAATGGATATATCTCAGTTCTGTAAGGCTGAAAATAACTATGTGGCAATTTTAACCTGGATCGAAATCTTGCGTAAAAAGGAAACGGGTCAATTTCGGTTGAACTTGTTAAAAGGCATTACAAGGTAGATTCAACTACACATCTGTTGACATGCTCACTTTGACCCGTCGTAGTTGAACATGGCTTAGTTTCAACTGATCTGCTAGGGAATTTCAACTGATTTGCTAGCGAAACTGTGATTTCTAAGGATATACATCGCAAAAATGAAAATACAGTTTTTCCAGTAATTAATATGTACAGTACTATATTATGCTGTTTTATGGCGTAATCTTTATGATTATAAGCTAGTTTTTCCACTAAGCTATGCATAGAAGCAATCTACTTTTTCCCACTAAGCTGAGCATGTGAATAAGTCGAGGAAAACTAAAGAAACTGAAATATTGTACTAGAACAAAACGAATGCCCAACTCGGTCGAGTAATTTCGGCTCGTTATAGATTATCTTCCAAAAAGTCTGTAACCGGGTCGGTTTTCGTTGGTTAAGGCCTGTTTTGACCCGAGGCTCAGATACCAAAGTTGAAACCAAAGTCAAGTTTATTGCCTTTTGCTAAAACTGACTGATCTGATAATCAAAGCTCAGACACCTTCAACTATGCATATACAACTCCAAAAGGTTGATATATCTGTCTCAATATAAATGGCAACAATGATCACAGTTGATACACAACAGCATGGTTTTTCAACAAACGTTTAGTTCTTTAAGAAATTCCGGAAGGGCAGTCATACATCTAATTTAACAACAATACAAACGTACGAAAGTAGAACTGTTTCATTTGTTAATCTACTACAGATTGACTAATGCTCAATTGATGTTCATGGCTTGCAGATTCCTTCATATGCATCCATAGATGTTAAAAGCTTCGGAGAATTCACCATTTCCTGAAAGAACAGAGATTCAGTGAGTGTGAGTTGTCAATCTAATAAAATGATATAGATATGGTAAAAACCTTTATATCTACACTATATTTTTGGATGCAAGCAAAGCAGTGGTTAAATGATTTAGAAAACAAAAATTTGGTTATGTGCATCGTTATATGTTGGTGTATGCATAAATGCCCACATCGACTCTTAATCGATCAATGACAAGTGAAAATGATGAGATTCACACCAACATTAACAATGTAGTACATGTCTAGTATCAGCATAAGTGACCGCGTCAATTGTATAACAGCCGTTTTAGCCTATTAATCCACACACTTTTTAATCATTAGTACTGACATATTACTCCCACTACTTCACGTATTTTCACAAAATTTCAAACTAGTGTTAAATATTATCTCGGTGAACAAGTTATGGCTAATTATTACTAACAGGAAAACGAAAAAGAGTTGGAAGAGTATTATTCACCTTAAATTTCGTTGTTATCGGCAAGGGCTGAAGGCGTATAAGGTGAAAGCAAACTCTCAAACAACACTGCAAGCTTCATCACTAAACGTATGAAATTTAAGGTGATGAATTAAATTTCATAAGTTTAGTGCTTCATCACCTTAAATTTCATACGTTTAATGATGAAGCTCGAGAACATAACAGCTATCCACTAATCACTCAAGTTCCCATCAGTTATCAAACCTATGAAAAAGCATAATTAACATCCATAACTGACCATCAAACGGAGCCACAAGAACATAACAACTACCCACTAACAGCTATAAACCTCCAAAACCAAGTATAGAAAGGACTATTCTACCCTTGAGCTCATTGAGGAAAAAAAAATATCTACACCAGTAACAAGTTCCAATTCTGGTAAATAGTGAACCCGTAGTAGTACAAAAGGTACAGGAGACCCATGATAATTGCAAGTATCATTAAACCCAAACAATTAGAAACAGTAAATCATACGTAAACACTATAACACAATTAATTATATTATTTGTCCCTGTGTCCACTTTTATTTAAAAATGCCTTGTGTTCTCTTGCTTGAAATGCCACCTGGTTTACATATGTATGTTTTTATCATCCAGATTTAATGAATTTTAACAGCTTTGTTGTACATATTGTGGCTGTATTCCATGTTTTCGCAAAAAAATGATTGTTATCGACAACACTTGAGAAGTGGTCAAAATGCTGTCCATCGTCATTCATAATTTCATATTTTTAAGAGAACTAGGTCTTGTGCCCGCGCTCCGCCCCGGATTTTTTGATTTCATTTCCTGTGGGAAGTTAGGTTGGTATAAAAGCTGAATTAATAATGAAAAGCATGGCAGGAAAAGCTAACGCGACGTGGTTTCTGTAAGGTTGTATATTATAAAAAGTAGTTTCTATATCCCAATCCATGTATTCGAACTGAATGACTTTGTCCCCCCAGCAAACTTCTCATCGAGATTGGAATGCATGCTCTCGATATGTAGAGGCTGAAATTCTTTCAGCTATCCTGTAATTCAAATCAAGGAGGTGTATATGTGACAGAATGTTCAAAATTCTTATTTCCGCTAACCTTTTTTTTGCAGCAACAACTTAAAACTGCATTTTTAGGGTCTCAAAACATAATCTCTTGGATTGCTAGTAAGAGGCTTATAGTGCAGCTAATTAACAAAGGAGAGTAGTAATCTCATAAACACAGTAAGCAAACACCATTGTATGCCACCTCATGTAACAATTTCAGCGATCTTGAAAGCCATTCATGCAATGATATAAATTTCAGTAATATAATATGATCAAAAGAAGCATATATTCATACAAAAAGAAAATCAAGAATCGCATGCAATGGCCAAAAAACTTTAGTAAGAAATCTTAATCTGATTCCAAATATGTTCATAGTACTGGTCCATCATCTTGAGCTACTTTCTCTGCTTCATTCACGAGAGGTACAGTTGTAATGCCAGAATGGAAGTTTGGTGGATACCTTAACCGGTAGTTGATGCGTACCAGCATCCATGACTTTCTCATCGTCATCCTCGTCGTCATCCGCTGAATAGCAAACGAGACTTTTGCAATCTCCAAGTAAGGTGCATCTAGACTTCCCATTTGCATCATCCCTATCAGTTCCTTTAGTTATGGTCCGAATTGGGACCTTTGGAGAAGACATGGGCATTGTACCTTTTGATGAAGATACGGACTTCATATCCCTTGAAGCAACAGTCTTTTGGCCACCTACATACCGAGAAAATAGAAAAAGATAAGAGACATAAATTTATACTTCAGGTCATATTTTGAAAAGCTCGTCACAAAATGAAGAAGAGTTGTTAGTGCCAACCTTCCACATTAGACCGCCTTATTGCTTCTCTTATCTTTGGTTCGAGGTCTTTAGGACCAAGGTTCATAAGGATATCATAAAGGTTTCCTGTCGTGATTTTGTCATGCGTGACTTTAAACAGGCCTTCAATATGTTTGACGTCTTTGATAGACTTGGCAAGGTTTTCTGATTTGCCGCCAAATGGCTCTTCAATCTAAAACATTATAATACACGTGAATAATTAATTAATCGCGATATATCACTTGTATTTATTAAGAAGTGGGGCAAAAACTGGAAACTAAAACTCGAAGGTTGAAACTTAAACATAAATAATTAATCAGACTCTACCATAATCCAGTTTTGTCCAATTTAAACTAGTTGTTGGATTATAAGTGATAACTAACTAATAATATTTAAAGATGACAAAGACAGTAATAATTAACATACAATCTACTTACCCAGAGTTTGTCTTTCATCATTCTTCCAAGCATCCTTGGAACCCAACGTCCACTCTTGGCGCTCATGTAGTAACCTTCTCTGCTTAAATGTTGGAACTGATACATGATAGCAAGAACCTTACATTTCATTCATCATTAATTTTACCAATTATAACCTTTTAAGTCTAAGTGTTATTTTATTTAGAGTAAACTGCAAATGGTTCACTACTAACTATCCCTTACCATTACTATTAGCAAACGTATGGGTAAAAGATCAATTAACAGTTAAATAATTTGCAGTTTACTCTTTTATTTAATTATAAAGCGACAAGAAAAGATATAGATAGAAACATATTTGTTTTACCCGTTCTATAAAGAGATGAAACAGTGCATAAACGTCCCAGTGGTTCTTCTCGGATTTGTTCTTAAAGGTATTTAAATTGTGTTTGAAGTCCGTTTCCCAGCTTGCATCATGATCTGTAAATCATCTTAGTATTGATTATACTTTTAAACAAAAGTTTTTAAGTACCTTTAAAGAGAAATTACAACTACCATTTATTTTTTGCTGCACTTCACTCGTAATAACTTGATTGAGTGGCGGAAGTATAGGTGGTACGATGTTCTGCAGAAGATAAATAAATTATTTATTAGAATCGTTTCAAAAAGTCTTGTGAGTAAACAAATCCAGCCCAAACAAAAGAGATGTTAGTGTAGTAAGTGTGTGACCTGAAAGTGAAATAACACCATTACATATAACCCATACGATTTAAAACCTCCTTTAAATGGCTCGTCAATGCTATGGCACCTCACCCACCCTTTCACCTGATAGTAATGTTAAAAAATCAAGGAATTTATGTTAGCAATTGATTTGTACGCTCAACTCAACCATACATTGCGCAAATAAAGATATAAATGTGTTACTTACCAGTAATACCAGTTGTTTGTAACGTACATCAAAGTTCTTGATGAGTGACATTACGGAAGCTGTTATCTTCCCGGACGGCTCATGTACAGTGACATCAAAAGGTGCATCGAACTTTTTGAGCTTGAACTTGAGAACATAGGGTTTTCCCTCTTTGTCATTAAGTTGAAGGGAATCAAGGTCTGTGCATTTAAATTTCAAATGGGTTATATCTAAAATATTAGAGATGAGTAAATTAAATGAATGATCTTTGTTTACACACATACCTATATTATATACTATCTATATACATGATTTATAGATGGAATATATATGTACATACAAAGCAAGTCCCCCCGCCCCCCATTTTTAACAAAAAAGAATCGAAACATAAATTTGATTTAATTGTCCACTACTAAAAATAATGTTTTATTTTTGACACGGAGAGAATAGTGTATATTAAAACACTGATAAACGGAACTAACCAAATGATCGACGTATACGTTGTGTAAGGGCGGGTAAAATAGCCTCGGTGTTAGTTTGTATAACAGGCGTTACAGAGAGGTCTATATCACCAAATCTTGTGTAAAGCTCAGATGCATATGACCCATACGTATCAAATGTGTAACCTGTTTAGAAGATTAAACTCTGGAATGTCAATATTATCACATAAAAATATCTTTGATTCATAAAAATGTAAAATAATTGTAAAATAAGAATATGTACCTTTGATAAGCTTCTTGACCATGTTTATCTGTTCCAAACGTTTAGCAATATCATTTTGTGTAGGCTCAAGAAAACTTAACAGTTTCTTAGCAACCAAGGACAAGTTTTCCAAGTTCTGTATAACAAAAGATTAAAAGTGAAGATAACATTATTAAAAAAGTGAGAAAAAAATATATAAGTCAAATATGAGGTCTTTACGGGTTAAAAAGCCGTGCCAAAATATCAAGCATATACTGTAAGAAATCTTTTTCTGCCCCATTACCTACCGGCCTCAAGTGTTTTTTCAGTTTGTTATAAACCTTGATTTCGACTACTAATCTAAGATTATTATTCTCCAGGTGTAGTTTAATAAATATCAAGCATACTGTAAGAATTACTTGCATGGCTATGTTTCAAACCCCAATCCAAAATTAATTAGATATCTTTCACAATTTAATTAATTAAACCAAACACATGATCATATGTAGTATTCTATAAAACATGCAAAAAAAAAACAAATACTATAATCAACGTCTGGTAACGAACATAATTCAAGAACAAACCTTAAATTTTAATTCACAAAACATATGTATTCTATAATAAGCAAGGATGTTCGTAGAAAATAAATGATACTAAAAAACTGGAACGATATGCACACAAACAATATATCTTGAATACTAATAAAATACGATTGTAAACCAATGAACTTATAAAGTACCTGATTTTCATCAAGTGTACTACCAAGGCTAGTATCTGCAGGTGAATCATTCGTGGTGTTTATCAGTTGACGAGGGCGAGACTGAGGGCCTAGTTGTTTAACCGTACTTCCTGACTTTGGCATGATTATTAGTTCGATCGAGCAAGTATGAAAGTTCGATGAATGAATATTAGGGTTTTATAGACAATGTTTATATAGATCGTTTGGTTTTATTTAAATACAATGTCTGATTAGATTTGTTTCCTTTTAGATAGTTTGGTTTTATTTAAAGACAATGTTTATATAGATCATCTTCTTCCGTGTTCTGGCACCCATGTTTTTGTTTCTAGAAGAATTTGATATCCCGCTTATATATTTTTGGGAAAGATTTCAAAATCAAGATTACATAATATATTTTCTTCTTTTATGCAATAAATTAAAATAAATATAATATATTTTCTTCTTTTATGCTATAAATTAAAATAAAACCCTCCAAAATAAATAGATTATTCTATGAAAAAAAAAAAAAAAAAAAAAAAAAAAACTAGTTGAAACCCTAACAATACAAGTCTGCATCTTTGCATCATCACATCAAATAGGAGTACATATTACATAGTACGGCAAAATCAATGTTTTTAGACCCGGGAATAACCCCGGTTAACCTGGTTATGGTCGAATTGGACCGGCTTTCATATTTTCGAAACCCGGTTAGACCCGCCGGTTTGGGGTGACTCGTGTCAACCCGGTTCTTGAGACCCGGCCGGGTTTCGATTTTTTTGGCTTTTTTTTATAGGTAAATTTTACGTATTTGCGATGGAATTTTATTTTTGCATATTATATTGGTTGGTAAACAATATATATTTTCAATATACGGAAGTTTTCATGGTTTTTATATATAACTATTGATAATTATTAAAAATATAAAAAAAATTATTTTTTAGAAAACCGGGCAGACCTAGGTCAACTAGGGTTCATCTATCTGGACCCGATGACTCGACATAATTGATTTAAAAACCGAATTTTAAAACATTGCTTTAGATAGGTAGTTTGAATGTACAAAGGCCATTGTTCCTTCCCTTTTAATCACTACACTATAATATTTTATTTTAGTAAATGTAAATTTTAATTTCATTTTAAAGAGTGTTCAGTCCATTGTTCGTTAGATTACGGGGGTTTGCTCATCGTTTGATATGGGAGACAGAAAGGTGAGTTGACATTGATGTGTCATTCATGTTTGGTCACTTGGTTTGATCGGATTACTCTTAGTCTTTTGATTATTCGCATCTCATAAACTACTGATAACATTTAACAAAAATAGCAGGATATTAAAAGTTGGTGTGAGTAGGGTAAAATTTTATTGTGACTTTACTACTTCATTCATAATTGTTTTCTTTACCCAAAAAAAATAGCAGGATAAATATAAAATTCACAATGTTTTCATGTTAATAAAGTAGGTAAAATTACCTCAAATTAAACATGTTAATAAAGCAAGATATAAAATGTAAAGTTTAGATATTTAAAACTAGTAAAACAGAAAATTTACAATGTTTTCATGTTAATAAAGTATGTAAAATTACCTGGGAAAAAATGAAACATAGTTGATAAATTTTGACAAATAAAAACTAATAAAATGCAAAATATAGGAAACAACAAAATAACAAAATGTGCATACTAGAACACTTATGAAGGTTCGTCGCTATTGTACAACTTTTTAAAGTACACCTATAAAATCGGTACATTTTGAAAAGTTCATTGCTATTCTACGACTGAGAGTAAAAGATTTGTAGTGGAAGAGGATGAATTTCAGGAAGTATTAAGAGTTTGGAAAACACTTTTATTAGGATTTAAGGGTTTGTCATCTGTTTCATTCCAGTATTACTTATCATGTTCTTATATCCGTTCACTGAGCGTTATGCTCGGCCGTAGTTTCCTTTCATGTTCTAACGGCAGGTACACCAGGACGCTCTTAGGATTCTAAGAGTACGTGCATTTGGATGGAAGCTATCCAGACTTCTTTACTTATTCACTTCATACATTTATTTGCCTATTTGGAAATTGTTTAGTCCTTTCTTTCAGTATTTACTTTTCATGTTTTAAGCTTATGTTTGGACTACCAATGTTTGATTCCGGTATTTCCACTACAAGAAAAGAGCATCTTAGCGACTTTTTTAGCGACATGTTTAGCGATGCATTTATTGCTAGCGAGGAGCTTAGCGTCATAAAAAATTATGTCTCTATAAATGAGACGCAGAATTTGCGACATGTAAATATACGTCGCAAAGATTGGCGACTTCATTTGCCATATTTATCTATAAGTCGCCATTTAAATAGTGACAAATTTTCATATGTTTCTACTTAAGTCGCTATTTATATGCCACGTCGCCACTTACATCGCTACCTATGTCGCTAAATATAGCGACATTGTTATTACAAGTCTCTATTTACGACGCCAAATGAGCGACTTCTTGCTATTACGAGCTGCTTTTTACGCCTCCATATTAGCGACTTACTTATTCTATATCGCTATTTCAATCGTTGTTTCTAGCTCACACTATTGATATTGATCGTTCTTCGACGTCACCATTTATATATCCTCATATATAACGACAAAAATAAACTCACCCAATTCATTATATATAATTTATTATAAGTAAAAGTGAATCATTAGAAGTTACAACTTCACACTTCTGATTAAAACTAAGAGTCATAGCACCAAAAGAGAATCAACATTAAGTCATTATCATATCTGGTAACATAACGATCAAATGTGGGCATTGCAGATCTAGCTCCACCAGGTTAGAAACATTAGAATATTACAGATCCAGGTTACAAACATCGCAACATTGCAACTAGAATTTATTAGAACTAAAATGAACATCAAATAAGAATACACTCCATGAACGTCTTGTACTCCAACGCCAAAGATCCTCCGAGTGTAACTGTAACGAAGAAGACAACTAGTTATTTACCTTAGTAGAAAATATTTCTAATTACAATGGACAAGAAAATATTTCACCAACATATCCACCCCGAAGTCCTACTTGTTAACAAAGTCTTCGCTTTGGTTTCTACTAGGCTAAGTTGTATGCTCTTTACTTTAATCCACAACTATGTAATCAGTGACAAACTTATATGGCTGATGCATTTAATACATTAGTCCAGATTTGTTCTATGAGGCTCACAATCTTAAATTGATGTCACTAGTTCAATCATACAAGTATTATAAATGATTAATAGTTTAATCATAATAACTGTACTCATTGCCTCATTGGAGCAACCATAATGATTTATGTTTGAACTTGTGTTGTTTGAAACCAAATGCACCCACAAGGAAACTTTTGAGTACTAGATGCAAAATTTTAAAAAACTCAAGTACCAACAAACACTTCGTGTAGTACCAGGTCCAAACTGTGTTCTTACCACTAGTGCCAATTTTTATTAACCATCGATCCAAAGGGAGGCATGAACATGCACCGTCGTCCCAGAATTCAGTCACGTTGTCATTGAGGTGCAACAATGACCTAGTGCCTAGCCTAACATCCATACACACAAGCCACCTGCCATCCCGATTTTAATGTGTTGAACACATACTATATGATCTCTCTCTATCAACCATCCACCCACAAGTGCAGCTGGGGTCAGCTAGGCAAATCTATTCCTAGTCTTGACCTATACCCAAATCCCACAAGCCACAAGTGCAGCTAGAAGTTCTTTGGACCAATGGTTAATACGCAGAGTTCATGTATGCTGTGCTTGTTATGTCTAATTCCTAGTCTTGACCTTTATTTATTTGATGTTACTTTCTTATCTAATAAAGAAGACAAGGGAGAAAACCTGATGGCAGGGCTGGTAGACCACGCGTGTAGCTATGACTTGGACAAGACTCAGGTTTGTGCAGCATCTTTTGACAGCAATACTGATTGTATACCTTGAATCAGATCTGGAACAGCATCTAGTTGTTGTCGTTGTTGTTGTCTGTGGATCAGTATCATTCTCTTTTTCGCTCGCTCCATTCTTCGATAACCACAATCACTTTAGAACCTGAAAATTGTCGACAGAACAACTTGGAAAAAAAAGAATAATACTTAAAATAAAACTAGGTTATCTTTAGTTCTTATAAGCTAATTTACACACACAAAAAAAACTTTCTTATTTGGCAGGTATTTGGGTATATAGCAGGTAGTTTTTGGTTGTCGGTCAATGGGTGACTGGTAAGAAGGATTGAAAAACCAGGCAAGAAGGATGCAGGTCCTTTATTGTCTAAGATTGGAATGCTCAAAAAACTTCATCCATGGAGGTTGAATCGAGGCCAAGGATCAAGTCAAAAGGTATATTTTGGTCCCTCAACTGAGTAGACTAGGTTAGGCATGTGATGGTTAATTATCCGTTAGATGGTCTGTACAAATTAGCTTTATAGATGTCTAAATACTAGTCTTACCTTTATTTCTTTGTGTGCGCTTCTGCAATGGTTTGGACCGCGATCGCCAATGGATATATCTCAGTTCTGTAAGGTTGAAAATAACTATGTGGCAATTTTAACCTGGATCGAAATGTTGCGTAAAAAGGAAATGGGTCAATTTCGGTTGAACTTGTTGAAAGGCATTACAAGGTAGATTCAACTGATCTGCTAGCGAATTTCAACTGATCTGCTAGCGAAACTATGATTTCTAAGGATATACATCGCAAAAATGAAAATACAGTTTTTCCAGTAATTAATATGTACAGTACTATATTATGCTGTTTTATGGCGTAATCTGTATGATTATAAGCTAGTTTTTCCACTAAGCTATGCATAGAAGCAATCTACTTTTTCCCACTAAGCTGAGCATGTGAATAAGTCGAGGAAAACTAAAGAAACTGAAATATTGTACTAGAACAAAACAAATGCCCAACTCGGTCGAGTAATTTCGGTTCGTTATAGGTTATCTTCCAAAAAGTATGTAACCGGGTCGGTTTTCGTTGGTTAAGGCCTGTTTTGACCCGAGGCTCAGATACCAAAGTTGAAACCAAAGTCAACTTTATTGCATTTTTGCTAAAACTGACTGATCTGATAATCAAAGCTCAGACACCTTCAACTCTGCATATACAACTCCAAAAGGTTGATATATCTGTCTCAATATAAATGGCAACAATGATCACAGTTGATACACAACATCATGGTTTTTCAACAAACGTTTAGTTCTTTAAGAAATACCGGAAGGGCAGTCATACATCTAATTTAACAAAAGTAGAACTGTTTCATTTGTTAATCTACTACAGACTGATTAATGCTCAATTGATGTTCATGGCTTGCAGATTCCTTCATATGCATCCATAGATGGTAAAAGCTTCGGAGAATTCACCCTTTCCTGAAAGAACAGAGATTCAGTGAGTGTGAGTTGTCAATCTAATAAAATGATATAGATATGGTTAAAACCTTTATATCTACAATATATTTTTGGATGCAAGCAAAGCAGTGGTTAAAGGTTTTAGAAAACAAAAATTTGGTTATGCGTATTGTTATATGTTGGTGTATGCATAAATGCCCACATTGACTCTTAATCGATCAATGACAAGTGAAAATGATGAGATTCACACCAACATTAACAATGTAGTACATGTCCAGTATCAGCATAAGTGACAGCGTCAATTGTATAACAGCCGTTTTAGCCTATTAATCCACACACTTTTTAATCATTAGTACTGATATATTACTCCCACTACTTCACGTATTTTCACAAAATTTCAAACTAATGTTAAATATTATCTCGGTGAACAAGTTATGGCTAATTATAACTAACAGGAAAACGAAAAAGAGTTGGAAGAGTATTATTCACCTTAAATTTCATTGTTATCGGCAAGGGCTGAAGGCGTACAAGGTGAAAGCAAACTCTCAAACAACACTGCAAGCTTCATCACTAAACGTATGCAATTTAAGATGATGAATTAAATTTCATACGTTTAGTGCTTCATCACCTTAAATTTCATACGTTTAATGATGAAGTGTTGGAGGAAAACTTTCCCGGATCGATGTTTCAAACCAAGAATCAAAATATACCAAACTATAAACTTTGAAATAATAAACTGAAACTTGTGGTTTTTACAAACATATATGATCATCATTCAATGAGTAAATCCTAAACTATATATACATGTCGAATGGGTACTTCGACTAAGGGTCACAACGTTTACTTTTTTGTGAAACGTTGTGTATATTCTAAATTAACTGCTAATGTTGACTTTTGTCCTAAAACACAGCGGGTAGGATTATACTAGGCCCAATGGGTCGGGTCGGTTTATCCAGGTTTGGCCTAATATTCTCCCCTCTAATCATAAACGATGTGACACGGATTTTTTAAATCTTTTCCTTGAAGTCTTGACTCTTCTAGCTTGAGTCTTCTTTGTAATCATATGTTGTAAACTTGAAATGATTATCAACTTCATCTTCTTAAATAGTTTCCATAAGTAACGTTGGTTCAAAATCTTCTTCCACCAAATTCGACTTTTGTTGTCTTTGGTATCTTTGAGATATTTCATCGCAATGCGAGACATAGTGTCCATATTTGTTGCAGTTATAACACTTTATGTTGTTGAAATCTTTTGATAATTTGTTTTGGCTTCCAGAGTGCTTAATTGCTTCTTTGTAGTCTTGCGAGGAATTTCCTTCTTTCCCATGTTGTCCATTATTGTTACGATTTCGGCTATGTGGTGGAATGTATCTTCCTCTTCCATGATTATCTTGGTGATGTCTTCGACCATTATCGTTGTGCTTTGCAAATAATAGTCTATCTTGATCATTAACATATTTGTTCTTCTTGTGCTTGAGCCTTTCTTCAAAAGTCTTTAATCTTCCAATTGCTTCGTCAAATGACATATTTTCTAAATCCGAGTATTGTTCAATGGCTGCGACTATTTGAAGGAATTTTTCTGGCATAGAATTCAACAGTTTTCGTACGAGAGTTGGTTGATCAAGTGTTGTTCCAAGGCTAGTTATCTTTGAAACCACATTTGTCATTTTCGTGGTGAATGAATCAACACTGTCTTGATCATTCATTTCCAGTGCCTCAAATTTTGATGTAAGAGTTTGTAATCTCGCCTTTTGTACTTGATCCACACCAATATTTCTGGTCTTCAACGTATCCCATATTCCTTTTGCACTTGTGCAATTTGCCACTTGTAAAACTAGATCGATCTTCGGGTAGTACTTGAAGGAGATATGCCATTGCAGTTTTATCTCTTTTGTCATCTTCTTTTTTTTTATTAGTAGGTTCAATCATTTCCCAAAGGCCATTTGCTTGTAGAATAATTTTTATTCTTATGGACCATGTGGTATAATTTGTTTAACTTAGCAAGGGGCATTGAAAATAAAATATTAAAAAAACTTAACAAAAGATTAGACTTTCTTATCATAAACCAAATAAGATAAAATCTTAAAAAATTGTTTTTATCATAAACCAAATAAAAACTTAAAAACTTGTTTTTATCGTAAACCAAATAAAACTTAAAAACTTGTATTATTTTCTTATCATAATCCAAATAAGAAAAAAAAACTGAAAAAAAACCTTATTTCTTATTGTAAACCAAATAAGAAAAATCCTTAAAAACCTTGTTGCTTATCATAAACCAAATAAGACAACTTAAAACATTCAATCTTAATAAACCTTAAAACCTAATGAATTCTAATATCTTAAAATTATATGAACTTAAAATTCTAAAAAAACTTAAATTTATGAAAAATAAAAAAAAACTTGAAATTAAAAAAAAATTAAAAATACTAAAAAACTTGAAATTCTAAAAACTTAAAATACTAAAAACATAAAATACAAAAATGAAGAGTAAAATAGTTTCTTTGAAACTTGTTGCGCTTTTTGCCCGTAGATTGTATATAACCCAAAAGTGGGCTTGGCCTGTTAACTCTTCAACCTTTTGATTTTCTTATAACCGGCCCTTTTTTTGTGTTTAGATGAAAAACACACAACGGTTCTTTATTAACAGTTCCTCCTTCTTCCTTCTTCCTTCTTCGATAATATCGAAGTCTTCTTCGATGGTGGTTCTGATCACCAATCGGTACTGCTCCTTTATCCAATCTTCTTGTTCTACGATTCGTGTTCGTAGCAACTTGTTCCCTTGTACGAATCCTTTTTTCGGGTTCGATGTGATTTGGGGATCTTCATCTCGATTGATTTTGGGGCTTTTGGATAAACGAAAATCACGTGGTGATTTTCAGACGAGGGAATGATTCAGTGGAATCTACAAACAGGTGTGTTTGTTCCCTTTTGATGATCTAAGTGTTTTTTTTCTGTCTTTGACTTTTTCGAATCTGGGTTTGATTTTCTTAGAATTAATCTTGAGAGAAAATATGTTGGCAAACAAAAAACGTGGGTAAAAACCCTCTTGTTGCCGGTGTGGTCAATCACAGGGGTGATTGCACTATAGTAATAGGAGTAGGAACCCCTTAAACAAACACAGACGAGTATTGATTCGTATGAATTTTGTGTTTGATGTTTTTGCAAACTGTAAAACGAATGGTGTTTTTATTCAAAACTAGGAAAAAAATAACCTTGGTATATGATGATTTTGCTTGGTGATAATCAGGCTCTGATGCCAATTGTTGGAGGAAAACTTCGCGGATCGATGTTTCAAACCAAGAATCAAAATATACCAAACTATAAACTGAAACTTGTGGTTTTTACAAACATATATGATCATCATTCAATGAGTAAATCCTAAACTACATATACATGTCGAATGGGTACTTCGACTAAGGGTCGCAACGTTTACTTTTTTGTGAAACGTTGTGTCTATTCTAAAATAACTACTAATGTTGACTTGTCCTAAAACACAGCGGGTAGGATTATACTAGGCCCAATGGGTCGGGTCGGTTTATCCAGGTTTGGTCTAATATGAAGCTCGAGAACATAACAACTATCCACAAATCGCTCAAGTTCCCATCAGTTATCAAACGTATGAAAAGCATAATTAACATCCACAACGGACCATCAAACGGAGCCACAAGAACATAACAACTACCCACTAACAGCTATAAACCTCCAAAACCAAGTATAGAAAGGACTATTCTACCCTTGAGCTCATTGAGAAAAAATATCTACACCAGTAACAAGTTCAAATTCTGGTAAATAGTGGACCCGGAGTAGTACGAAAAGTACAGGAGACCCATGACCCCAGCTAGCTAGCACATAAGTGCACTCACTTTTACATCTGGTAAGAAAAAAAAACAGCATGAATAGTGATAATAATAATGTGATTTATACAAGTAAATAAAGTTTAGAAAAGTAATCAAGTCTCACCACCGTATTATGAAGGTAAGGTAAAAATCAGAAAAAAAATCCATACCACTAACTTCTACAATATCCTTATTACTATAGTACTACTATATGCAGAGCTAAATCCTTCTAATACTAAGACTGACATTCATCCATGGTTATTTTGCCACATCCGCTTGATACGCACCCAACTCCTGCAACAAGAAGTAGAAAATAAACATACTAGTATAAAACTATCTTAAGGCAGAAAGGTTCAACAAGATATAAAATACCACGCGGGTCCTGATAATTAATCTCAATAGAACAAATGAAAATGTGTACCTGATAGCTACTGCAGGAGAACGGAGCCTAAGCAAATCAAAATCATCAGAGTCGATTAATGTATACTACTGGCTGACAACATCAAGACTGCCATGATAATTGCAAGTATTAAACCCAAACAATCAGAAAAAGTCACTACAAGAAAACTGGGAACAGGTGACCGGAGTTTCCCTAGCGAGAAAATGTCGCCAGGGATAACCCTTTTACCTGGCGACAACGCTGACGTGGCAAAAAAGCAGATTTACTTTTTGGTCAAAGTTTGACTAGAGTATCCCTGGCGACATGTCGCCGGGGATACACCATCTAAAATAAGATGCCAAAGGAAAGAGCGCAAATTTTTCCCTCCCACTTATTCCTGGCGACATGTCGCCAGGGAAAATTTGTCCAAAATTATCCCTGGCGACATGTCGCAAGGAAAAATTCGTCCATCGTAATTACCATTAATTTTTTTGATAATAACCTGCCAAATTTATCCCTGGCGACATTTCGCCAGGAAAACTGTCAAACGTAATTAGCTTCAAAGTTAAGCAGAAAATGTGTGGCGGACTTTTACCCGCCAAATCTCAAAAGTTTCCCTGGCGACATGTCGCCGGGGAAACTCCCTGTCATATATATAATTAGTTTTTGCTTGTTATGAAAAATTATTAATTATTCCATATAATTATTATTTTAACTATCGATCCGATGGTATTTTATTTTTTCGACTTTAATATAATAAAAATGAGACATTTATAAAACAAATATTTATTTATTCCAAACAATTATTATTTTAACTATAGATCTGATGTTATTTTATTTTTGCGACGTTTATATAATAAAAATGAAACATTTATAAAACAAATATTTATTTATTCCAAATATTACATAAAACCTTTTGTAATGTCACATGGGAGACTTACAGACAAACACTCCTAAACATAATTTTATTCGTCACGGACACTTAAACACGCCCTTAATTAAACATGGATATTACAACGATATTAGACTCGTAAACACGAAAAAAACACATCACAAAATAGTTCAAACTAAGGTTCCCCATGTCATCGTAAAGGTCGTGAAGTAGTGCAGCTGAATCCATTGTGTTCCTATCGGGGTTGCGGTACAACTCTACTGTACTCTCAAGTACCTTTATTTTTCTATTCAAGAGCACACAGTTTGCACACGTTGAAGAGATTGGAGAAGAAATTGGAGTCCTTGAAGGTCTCGAAGAAGAGCTTGGAGGAGAAAAGCTCGTTGAAGGTCTTAAAAAAGAGCTTGGAGGAGAAAAGCTCATTGAACCTCCAAGAGAATTGATTAGTAGTTGGACGCGTTCGTCTTTCCATAAAAATTTTTTGCATCCATATGAAACTGGAGGTTGAACACGTGAACGTGGAAAAGCATAGTACAATCTACCAAAGGATTCAGTTTGCCACGACTCTCGAAGAACTAAATCTCCATTTCCACACTTGCATGGAAAAGCGTCATGCTTCAACATCTTCATAATAATAATGTGTTTGTGATGATAAGTGTGTGTGATCTGTTGGTGGTTGTGATGATAAGGAGTGTGTGTGGTTCTCCTTTTATGCTAAAAAAGTGAGGGAAATTGTTAACATTTTCCCTCCAGTGTTTTCCCTCCAAAATTTTCCCGCCAATGTTTTCCTGCCAATGTTTTCCCGCCAAGGTTTTCCCTCCAATATTTAGATGTTTAATCGCCCACCCATCCATCAAATCCATCAGCTGGACAAGTGTTGCATACTGAAACCTCATGCATGAGTGTATTTGGATGAGTCGGTATGCATTTGTTAAACGTTAGATGTTCAATTGATGAGTCGGCATGTCTTGGTTACACGTTAGATGTTCAATGGATGACTCGACATGTCTTGGTTACATGTTAGATGTTCAATGGATGAGTCGGTATGCATTTGTTAAACGTTAGATGTTCAATGGATGAGTCAGTATGTGTTGGTTACATGTTAGATGTTCAATGGATTAGTCGACATGTCTTGGTTACACGTTAGATGTTCAATGGATGAGTCGGTATGCATTTGTTAAACGTTAGATGTTCAATGGATGAGTCGGTATGCTTTTAGTAAACGTTAGATGTTCAATGGATGAGTCGGTATGCATTTTTTAATCGTTAGATATTCAATGGATGAGTCGACATGTCTTGGTTACACGTTAGATGTTCAATGGATGACTCGACATGTGTTGGTTACACGTTAGATGTTCAATGGATGAGTCGGTATGCATTTGTTAAACGTTAGATGTTCAATGGATGAGTCGGTATGTGTTGGTTACACGTTAGATGTTCAATGGATGAGTCGAAATGTCTTGGTTACACGTTAGATGTTCAATGGATGACTCGACATGTCTTGGTTACACGTTAGATGTTCAATGAATGAGTCGGTATGCATTTGTTAAACGTTAGATGTTCAATGGATGAGTCGGTATGCATTTGTTAAACGTTAGATGTTTATTGGATGAGTCAGTATGTGTTGGTTACACGTTAGATGTTCAATGGATGAGTCTACATGTAACACCCCCAATTTCGTTCATAGCAGCGGAAGGGTCATTGGGTGTTACTATCATGGTTCAATCTCATAATCATAGAAAACGGCTCAAAACGAGTCGTTTTAATAAACATCCATTCAATTCCATTTAATCAAGATAAAATTTCATACATGGTCCCGGATGATTCAAAAGTTTACAAACTATTATAATTGATAAAAGTTATTTGAATGGACATGTTTTAGAAAAGCGGGCCAAAACATTTCAAATATGCAAGCTTCACGAAACCGCCTTCCTCGAGTGCCTTCTAAATGGACCTGAGATAAAACATGCTAAAAAGTCAGCAAAATTGCCGAGTGAATCTATAGAGTTTTAATTTTAAATAAAGTGAACACAAGTATGAAAAATAACCTTCCATGGTTAATAATTCACTAAAAGACAATAGCGTTGTACGGACAGAATTATCGTTGTTATTTCTATAAGTCTCGTGAAATTGAACGTTAACATATATTATTTCAGCCCAACACACCTAGCCAAGTGCGTATATTTCTCTTATACAATGCATCCGATGTTTCATTACTGGTGCATCACAACACCACGCGATAGCTAGTCGCGACCGGACTGGGCGTCACCCCGATAGATCTATCCATAGTATTAGCGTTCTTTTCGATTAACAATTCACGATTCATGGGTCTTTAAGGCTAAACAAACTTATGTAATAACTTTCATCTGAGCATACAATCAAGTTCCTTTGTGTTCAATTTTAAAAACAAAGAGGGTTTACCACAACTTCTCGTTGCTCCCATCATTTATAATAAATACTTTTCCAATAATAAGGGTTTCCACAACTTCTTGTTGCACTCATACTTTTCCAATAAGTAGAGTTTCCACAACTTCTTGTTGTATCCTTTAATTTCAATAATTACTCTTCAAGTAAAATAAGGGTTCCCACAACTTCTCGTTGCCCCCTTTTATTTTAGTAAACAAGCATGTTATCCCCCTCGCGGGTTTTATAAAACAAGTAAACATGTTGAGAGCGAGGCTATAGACTCACCTTAGCCATTAGTGGTAATGAGACGATCGCCGACGATTAGTGATGCCCGTTTAAACACGAGAACCGCAACCTACCAAATAAGGCGCGTTCGTAAATAATCGACTTAAGTATAAATCATACTTAAATAATATAAAAATCAAAATTACAAAACCAAAACAATCCCGAAAAATTTAATAATACAAGTGTTATTACTATACCCTTTTTATTCAACACTATTCTTTTAAACACTTGCACTTCCGATATTGACCCGTCATAAGACGCCAAGTCAACGCAAGTCAACTTATCATTTTACTTCCCTCGGACCAGTAGCTAAGTCATTTATATAATGACTTAACACTTGAGTAAATCACCATGTCCAATAGTGAATACTCAACTCACGCCACACAAGTATTGAACTACGTGTCCAAAATACCACTCAGCATGTACACTCCAAATGTACACACCAATCTACCCTATCTACACTTGTCCGATTTCGACGAAACTTGGTGACAAACTCACACATAATATGAATAAGACTCAGTAAAAATTTCATTCAAAAATATTACTTCTAAGACCTTCTGCCCGACACATCTTCGTGTTATAAAAACCGGACAGTTTTACGTCTTTGAATTGTAAAACCATTTCGACTTATTTAAACAATTCCGTTTATAAAACCGACACTCGGGTTTGAAAATAGACTCATGACCTGAGGTTTAGCAACTTACATCAGTCCTTGAACATTTTTAAAACTCATTCTATAGTCCCCGAGATTCGATCCAAATATCGACAACAATTTTCGGATTGTGCCGATACCCGTCTCCCGGTACACGAATACTAAAAGTAGCATAACTTTTCGCTCGAAATGAGTTAGAAGCTCATTCAAGCGGCAAATCGAAGCTAAAAGAATCCTCTACAAGCCTATCCTATTATTTTCATCATTTTCAAACAGTAAGATTTTCAAAAATTACGTTTTACCTACTGGTCTAAAATGCCTTTCTAAAAATCATACTAAAACAATTTTTCAACCCATTCCAACAATTTGTATACTCCTAATATTACCCCAATATCATCCTAACACATCTAACTAACCTATATCATCCTCAAATTCAATCTTACAAAAATTAAATATATAAAAACCATGCATGCAAGCACTCAAAATAAAGAATTAATATAATAATAATAACATAAACAAGGAATCTTACAACAATCCAAATGGATCAAACTCATGTTCATCTTCAAAATCTTTTGGAAAAATAAAGTTCTTGCATGTGGGATTTTCTTAGATCAAAATGATCACAAGAAGATTTGCAACATGGGTCTTTTCTTAGTTTTTCATGATTCAAAGTAATTTTTGAAAATCAAATGGGTTTATGTGGGTGGTTTTGTGCCGTGGGTTTCAAAGGGAGAGAGAGGGAGGATGTGAAAAATTTTTAATAAATAAAATAAGATGTGTGTGTGAGTGGGGGATTTTTATATAGTGGGGTGAGGGTAGTTTTTGCCAATAAGGTATAGTTTTGGTCCAAAAAGTAATTAAATGGTTATAAGGGTAGAAAATGTAAATATTACATTTTAAAAATATTTACACGACTCGGGTTTCGTAAAAATACTTTTTAAAAGTTAAAACGCTTCAAGAATAAATTAATATAACTTCGACACGACTTAAAACGTAATTAAATCGAAAACGTCGAAAATATTAAATATCGAGACAATCGATAATAAAACGTAAATTTTTGGGCATCCGTCGGTATCGCGATCATTCGTAGTTCTCGTCATTCGTTAAAACGAAAAATACGAGAAATAAAAATAAATATAAGAAAAATCATTTCCATGATTATTTGAGAATATAATATCGATACTTAGCATATTCCTTGTCGGTTTTCATCTAATCGACATTCTTACGCTAGTTTCAAGCCATAACCTTCTCGGTTAATCGATAATTTAAAATTCTCATTAAAATAAATTTATAATTCTTAATAGTCGAGACTAAAATAACGACCTGAAATTGACGGATTGTCACATTATCCCCACCAAATTGGGATCTTCGTCCCGAAGATCAACTTGCGTTCTTCCTCGATCGCTTGTTGAAATCAAAGAGTTAAACGTATTTTGGTCCTCGTCTAGAGTTCCATCACACATGACAATAAAAATCCGACTTCGTTTCTGTTGCCTAACTTCCTTATCGATAATATCTACAAGTACTTTGATGAAATGTAACTTACTGTCGATTCATACTTCATCAAGAGAGATAATAAGATCTTCGACGAGAAGAAATTTCTTTAGGTTCGACATATGAAAAGTATCGTGAATTCCTTGCGGCTTTCGAGGTAATTTAAGTTTTCATGCCATCGGACCTTCCATCGATATCATCTCGAATGGTCCAAACTAACGGGGACTTAACTTCCCACGTTTTCCAAAATACATAACACCTTCTTTCTGGTGATAACTTGGCATAACTTTTCTTAGAAAGCGACGTCCCGGCGCTTAATTCGCATGCGATAGTCTTCAGTGTAACAGTGAAGAGTGAAAAACAGGATAGTCATCGTCTAAGTTCCAAAGAAAGTCAAAAGATATTATATGGTACATGTTCTCCATGATCGGACGTCATTGGACAATGCCGCCTCAAGTTCTCACAACTTACGATCACTCAACTCGATCACATACCACATAAGTATCTAAAAGCAAAGGTCAAACATAAACATCAAATGTAAATCTCCGTCGTTGATCATCGATAAAACCTTGGACTAGCCCTTGATAATACAACTCGATCTCTAAAGTCTTTCCACTTGCAGTGTCGGCAACAACCTACTCTTCGAAGTGAAAACGAATTTGTTAATTCCAGTCATTAAGAAATTCGGTCCATTGGCGAGAATTCACAACACCACGGGCATACCATTAAGTTCTACTCCAGTGTTCAACGTACAAAAGCGTCCCACTAATTTTTGCTTCAGCGTTCATCGTACAAAGGCGTCCCAATAATTTCGACTTTAGTGCTCAAGGTGCTGCATCATATTCCTCGTTTTTAGTTCGTCCTACTAGCTCCAAGAGTTTCGTCATCAAGAAAAGTCTTCGGTGACCCTTCGATAGTAGCAAGTAAAATTACAAAATCTTCACGTCCACGATAAGTTGTCGTTGATAACTTGATCCTCAGTCAATCCGCGAGTACACACATAAATCATGGTGACGCTTAAGTGAGTCGCCTATTCTCGGAACGGTCAACGGTTCTTAACAATCTGTTTATAAAGCTCGCGATCATCGAGACACATTAGAAATGGTCCATCAAAACAAATCATAACTCGAGAGAAGTCCAACGGGTTACTTGTACATAGATGATAATCGATGATCATCATAATGACGACAGCATCGAACGATTCTTACCAACGAAATACGAGTCGAAGGAAGACGTACGCACACCAAAAATCCACAAATCGAGCCAGACATACTTGGGCCCACTCATTTATAACTCCTTGTCTACATCAAAAGGCGTCCCTCTCCATGTATACAAGAGTTTATAAATTTACGGTTCGGGAACTTATAACTTTCTTGTTCAAATGAAAAGGCGTCCCATTCCAATTCAACAAAACGATTATAAGTCAACCTACTCAAGTATTACTACCTCTCAACACGATCATATCAAAATACCATGATAAATACAAGGTGTCAATAAACTTACATCATAATTTCCGTATTCAAACGTCCCATTCCATCTGAATAAGGAAAACACAACAATCTAAGGTCCAGTCGTTTAAAATTTTCTTATTCAAATGTCCTAATCCATTTAAGTAAGACAACATTAGACGACTCTTAGTTGGGTGAGTTAAAATCTATATATCTAAATGTCCCATTCCATTTAGATACACAATATTAAGTCACTCAACCGAATGGCTACTACGAGCATATCATTGTTGTACCCAAACTATATATATTTGATTAGGATATATATATCTTAAGTCCAACATTGGCATTCTCCTTTTCGCCAATAAAACGTGGTCATATAAACTCAAATCACACGTCGCATTACATAGAAGATGTCGCCTCAGATAAATGATTCTTCAAAATCATAAGTAGTAACGAAAACACGAACATCGCATTTATTAATTACGTTTCGAAAGGAGATGTCCAAAAATGGCACATCACGATACGATGATAACAATCGAATTTAAACAAGTCGATATGCGATAGGTTACAAAACCATGACAATCTGCGTCATAATAATACCTCGTATTAATATAAAACTATCATTTATAATTAAATAAATGAAACCATACTTTGTAATTCACAAGTACAAATAATCGATAAAGATTACAGCAACATATATAATGACATATTTATATAAATACTATCATTCTCGTCCATTGGCAACTCGGAGGTTTCGCTTGCAACAGTTATAGTTAAAAGATTTCAAAAATTCATTTTTGGAAAATCTTTTCGTTCTCTATAACTTGAGCTCTGATGCCAATCTGTAACACCCCCAATTTCGTTCATAGCAGCGGAAGGGTCATTGGGTGTTACTATCATGGTTCAATCTCATAATCATAGAAAACGGCTCAAAACGAGTCGTTTTAATAAACATCCATTCAATTCCATTTAATCAAGATAAAATTTCATACATGGTCCCGGATGATTCAAAAGTTTACAAACTATTATAATTGATAAAAGTTATTTGAATGGACATGTTTTAGAAAAGCGGGCCAAAACATTTCAAATATGCAAGCTTCACGAAACCGCCTTCCTCGAGTGCCTTCTAAATGGACCTGAGATAAAACATGCTAAAAAGTCAGCAAAATTGCCGAGTGAATCTATAGAGTTTTAATTTTAAATAAAGTGAACACAAGTATGAAAAATAACCTTCCATGGTTAATAATTCACTAAAAGACAATAGCGTTGTACGGACAGAATTATCGTTGTTATTTCTATAAGTCTCGTGAAATTGAACGTTAACATATATTATTTCAGCCCAACACACCTAGCCAAGTGCGTATATTTCTCTTATACAATGCATCCGATGTTTCATTACTGGTGCATCACAACACCACGCGATAGCTAGTCGCGACCGGACTGGGCGTCACCCCGATAGATCTATCCATAGTATTAGCGTTCTTTTCGATTAACAATTCACGATTCATGGGTCTTTAAGGCTAAACAAACTTATGTAATAACTTTCATCTGAGCATACAATCAAGTTCCTTTGTGTTCAATTTTAAAAACAAAGAGGGTTTACCACAACTTCTCGTTGCTCCCATCATTTATAATAAATACTTTTCCAATAATAAGGGTTTCCACAACTTCTTGTTGCACTCATACTTTTCCAATAAGTAGAGTTTCCACAACTTCTTGTTGTATCCTTTAATTTCAATAATTACTCTTCAAGTAAAATAAGGGTTCCCACAACTTCTCGTTGCCCCCTTTTATTTTAGTAAACAAGCATGTTATCCCCCTCGCGGGTTTTATAAAACAAGTAAACATGTTGAGAGCGAGGCTATAGACTCACCTTAGCCATTAGTGGTAATGAGACGATCGCCGACGATTAGTGATGCCCGTTTAAACACGAGAACCGCAACCTACCAAATAAGGCGCGTTCGTAAATAATCGACTTAAGTATAAATCATACTTAAATAATATAAAAATCAAAATTACAAAACCAAAACAATCCCGAAAAATTTAATAATACAAGTGTTATTACTATACCCTTTTTATTCAACACTATTCTTTTAAACACTTGCACTTCCGATATTGACCCGTCATAAGACGCCAAGTCAACGCAAGTCAACTTATCATTTTACTTCCCTCGGACCAGTAGCTAAGTCATTTATATAATGACTTAACACTTGAGTAAATCACCATGTCCAATAGTGAATACTCAACTCACGCCACACAAGTATTGAACTACGTGTCCAAAATACCACTCAGCATGTACACTCCAAATGTACACACCAATCTACCCTATCTACACTTGTCCGATTTCGACGAAACTTGGTGACAAACTCACACATAATATGAATAAGACTCAGTAAAAATTTCATTCAAAAATATTACTTCTAAGACCTTCTGCCCGACACATCTTCGTGTTATAAAAACCGGACAGTTTTACGTCTTTGAATTGTAAAACCATTTCGACTTATTTAAACAATTCCGTTTATAAAACCGACACTCGGGTTTGAAAATAGACTCATGACCTGAGGTTTAGCAACTTACATCAGTCCTTGAACATTTTTAAAACTCATTCTATAGTCCCCGAGATTCGATCCAAATATCGACAACAATTTTCGGATTGTGCCGATACCCGTCTCCCGGTACACGAATACTAAAAGTAGCATAACTTTTCGCTCGAAATGAGTTAGAAGCTCATTCAAGCGGCAAATCGAAGCTAAAAGAATCCTCTACAAGCCTATCCTATTAGTTTCATCATTTTCAAACAGTAAGATTTTCAAAAATTACGTTTTACCTACTGGTCTAAAATGCCTTTCTAAAAATCATACTAAAACAATTTTTCAACCCATTCCAACAATTTGTATACTCCTAATATTACCCCAATATCATCCTAACACATCTAACTAACCTATATCATCCTCAAATTCAATCTTACAAAAATAAAATATATAAAAACCATGCATGCAAGCACTCAAAATAAAGAATTAATATAATAATAATAACATAAACAAGGAATCTTACAACAATCCAAATGGATCAAACTCATGTTCATCTTCAAAATCTTTTGGAAAAATAAAGTTCTTGCATGTGGGATTTTCTTAGATCAAAATGATCACAAGAAGATTTGCAACATGGGTCTTTTCTTAGTTTTTCATGATTCAAAGTAATTTTTGAAAATCAAATGGGTTTATGTGGGTGGTTTTGTGCCGTGGGTTTCAAAGGGAGAGAGAGGGAGGATGTGAAAAATTTTTAATAAATAAAATAAGATGTGTGTGTGAGTGGGGGATTTTTATATAGTGGGGTGAGGGTAGTTTTTGCCAATAAGGTATAGTTTTGGTCCAAAAAGTAATTAAATGGTTATAAGGGTAGAAAATGTAAATATTACATTTTAAAAATATTTACACGACTCGGGTTTCGTAAAAATACTTTTTAAAAGTTAAAACGCTTCAAGAATAAATTAATATAACTTCGACACGACTTAAAACGTAATTAAATCGAAAACGTCGAAAATATTAAATATCGAGACAATCGATAATAAAACGTAAATTTTTGGGCATCCGTCGGTATCGCGATCATTCGTAGTTCTCGTCATTCGTTAAAACGAAAAATACGAGAAATAAAAATAAATATAAGAAAAATCATTTCCATGATTATTTGAGAATATAATATCGATACTTAGCATATTCCTTGTCGGTTTTCATCTAATCGACATTCTTACGCTAGTTTCAAGCCATAACCTTCTCGGTTAATCGATAATTTAAAATTCTCATTAAAATAAATTTATAATTCTTAATAGTCGAGACTAAAATAACGACCTGAAATTGACGGATTGTCACACTACATGTCCTGGTTACACGTTAGATGTTCAATGGATGAGTTAGTATGCATTTGTTAAACGTTAGATGTTCAATGGATTAGTCGGTATGCATTTGTTAAATGTTACATATTCAATGGATGAGTCGGTATGCATTTGTTAAACGTTAGATGTTCAATGGATGAGTCGACATGTCTTGGTTACACGTTAGATGTTTAATGGATGAGTCGCCATGTCTTGGTTACACGTTAGATGTTCAATGGATGAGTCGTTTTGCATTTGTTAAACGTTAGATGTTCAATGGATGAGTCGGTATGTATTGGTTACACGTTAGATGTTCAACTGATGAGTCGACATGTCTTGGTTACACGTTAGATGTTCAATGGATGACTCGACATGTCTTGGTTACACATTAGATGTTCAATGGATGAGTTGGTATGCATTTGTTAAAACTTAGATGTTCAATGGATGAGTCGCTATGCATTTGTTAAACGTTAGATATTCAATGGATGAGTCGGTATGTGTTGGTTACACGTTAGATGTTCAATAGATGAGTAGACATGTCTTGGTTACACGTTAGATGTTCAATGGATGAGTCGGTATGCATTTGTTAAACGTTTGATGTTCAATGGATGATTCGACATGTATTGGTTACACGTTAGATGTTCAATGGATGACTCGACATGTCTTGGTTACACGTTAGATGTTCAATGGATGAGTCGGTATGGATTTGTTAAACGTTAGATGTTCAATGGATGAGTCGGTATGCATTTGTTAAACGTTAGATGTTCAATGGATGAGTCGGTATGTGTTGGTTACACGTTAGATGTTCAATGGATGAGTTGACATGTCTTGGTTACACGTTAGATGTTCAATGGATGAATCGGTATGCATTTGTTAAACGTTAGATGTTCAATCGATGAGTCGGTATGCATTTGTTAAACGTTAGATGTTCAAAGGATGAGTCGGTATGTATTTGTTAAACGTTAGATGTTCAATGGATGAGTCGACATGTCTTGGTTACACATTAGATGTTCAATGGATGAGTCGACATGTCTTGGTTACATGTTAGATGTTCGATGGATGACTCGAGATGTCTTGGTTACAAGTTAGATTTTCAATGGATGAGTCGGTATGCATTTGTTAAATGTTAGATGTTCAATGGATGAGTCGGTATGTGTTGGTTACACGTTAGATGTTCAATGGATGAGTCGACATGTCTTGGTTACACGTTAGATGTTCAATGGATGACTCGACATGTCTTGGTTACACGTTAGATGTTCAATGGATGAGTTGGTATATGTTGGTTACACGTTAGATGTTCAATGGATGAGTCGACATGTCTTGGTTACACGTTAGATGTTCAATGGATGAGTCGGTATGCATTTGTTAAACGTTAGATGTTCAATGGATGACTCGACATGTCTTGGTTACACGTTATATGTTCAATGGATGAGTCGGTATATGTTGGTTACACGTTAGATGTTCAATGGATGAGTCGACATGTCTTGGTTACACGTTAGATGTTCAATGGATGAGTCGGTATGCATTTGTTAAACGTTAGATGTTCAATGGATGAGGCGAAATGTCTTGGTTACACGTTAGATGTTCAATGGATGACTCGACATGTCTTGGTTACACGTTAGATGTTCAATGGATGAGTCGGTATGCATTTGTTAAACGTTAGATGTTCAATGGATGAGTCGGTATGCATTTGTTAAATGTTAGATGTTTAATAGATGAGTCGGTATGTGTTGGTTACACGTTAGATGTTCAATGGATGAGTCGACATGTCCTGGTTACACGTTAGATGTTCAATGGATGAGTCGGTATGTGTTGGTTACACGTTAGATGTTCAATGGATGAGTCGACATGTCTTGGTTACACGTTAGATGTTCAATGGATGAGTCGGTATGTGTTGGTTACACGTTAGATGTTCAATGGATGAGTCGGTATGCATTTGTTAAACGTTAGATGTTCAATAGATGAGTCGGTATGTGTTGGTTACACGTTAGATGTTCAATGGATGAGTCGACATGTCTTGGTTACACGTTAGATGTTCAATGGATTAATCGATATGCATTTTTTAAACGTTAGATGTTCAATGGATGAGTCAATATATTTGTTAAACGTTAGATGTTCAATGGATGAGTCGACTTATCTTGGTTACACGTTAGATGTTCAATGGATGAGTCGACATGTCTTGGTTACACGTTAGATGTTTAATGGATGACTCGACATATCTTGGTTACACGTTAGATGTTCAATTGATGAGTCGTTTGCATTTGTTAAACGTTAGATGTTTAATGGATGAGTCGGTATGTGTTGGTTACACGTTAGATGTTCAACGGATGAGTCGACATGTCTTGGTTACACGTTAGATGTTCAATGGATGACTCGACATGTCTTGGTTACACGTTAGATGTTCAATGGATGAGTTGGTATGCATTTGTAAAACCTTAGATGTTCAATGGATGAGTCGGTATGCATTTGTTAAACGTTAGATATTCAATGGATGAGTCGGTATGTGTTGGTTACACGTTAGATGTTCAATAGATGAGTCGACATGTATTGGTTACACGTTAGATGTTCAATGGATGAGTCGGTATGCATTTGTTAAACTTTAGATGTTCAATGGATGAGTCGACATGTATTGGTTACACGTTAGATGTTCAATGGATGATTCGACATGTCTTGGTTACACGTTAGATGTTCAATGGATGAGTCGGTATGGATTTGTTAAACGTTAGATGTTCAATGGATGATTCGGTATGCATTTGTTAAACGTTAGATGTTCAATTGATGAGTCGGTATGTGTTGGTTACACGTTAGATGTTCAATGGATGAGTCGACATGTCTTGGTTACACGTTAGATGTTCAATGGATGAGTCGGTATGCATTTGTTAAACGTTAGATGTTCAATGGATGAGTCGGTATGTGTTGGTTACACGTTAGATATTCAATGGATGAGTTGACATGTCTTGGTTACACGTTAGATGTTCAATGGATGAGTCGGTATGCATTTGTTAAACGTTAGATGTTCAATCGATGAGTCGGTATGCATTTGTTAAATGTTAGATGTTCAAAGGATGAGTCGGTATGCATTTGTTAAACGTTAGATGTTCAATGGATGAGTCGACATGTCTTGGTTACACATTAGATGTTCAATGGATGAGTCGACATGTCTTGGTTACACGTTAGATGTTCGATGGATGACTCGAGATGTCTTGGTTACAAGTTAGATGTTCAATGGATGAGTCGGAATGCATTTGTTAAATGTTAGATGTTAAATGGATGAGTCGGTATGTGTTGGTTACACGTTATATGTTCAATGGATGAGTAGACATGTCTTGGTTACACGTTAGATGTTCAATGGATGACTCGACATGTCTTGGTTACACGTTAGATGTTCAATGGATGAGTCGGTATGCATTTGTTAAACGTTATATGTTCAATGGATGAGTCGGTATATGTTGGTTACACGTTAGATATTCAATGGATGAGTCGACATGTCTTGGTTACACGTTAGATGTTCAATGGATGAGTCGGTATGCATTTGTTAAACGTTAGATGTTCAATGGATTAGGCGAAATGTCTTGGTAACACGTTAGATGTTCAATGGATGACTCGACATGTCTTGGTTACACGTTAGATGTTCAATGGATGAGTCGGTATGCATTTGTTAAACGTTAGATGTTCAATGGATGAGTCGGTATGCATTTGTTAAACGTTAGATGTTTAATGGATGAGTCGGTATGTGTTGGTTACACGTTAGATGTTCAATGGATGAGTCGACATGTCTTGGTTACACGTTAGATGTTCAATGGATTAGTCGGTATGTGTTGGTTACACGTTAGATGTTCAATGGATGAGTCGACATGTCTTGGTTACACGTTAGATGTTCAATGGATGAGTCGGTATGTGTTGGTTACACGTTAGATGTTCAATGGATGAGTCAGTATGCATTTGTTAAACGTTAGATGTTCAATGGATGAGTCGGTATGTGTTGGTTACACGTTAGATGTTCAATGGATGAGTCGACATGTCTTGGTTACACGTTAGATGTTCAATGGATTAATCGATATGCATTTTTTAAACGTTAGATGTTCAATGGATGAGTCAATATATTTGTTAAACGTTAGATGTTCAATGGATGAGTCGACATATCTTGGTTACACGTTAGATGTTCAATGGATGAGTCGATATGTCTTGGTTACACATTAGATGTTTAATGGATGAGTCGACATGTCTTGGTTACACATTAGATGTTCAATGGATGAGTCGACATGTCTTGGTTACACGTTAGATGTTCGATGGATGACTCGAGATGTCTTGGTTACAAGTTAGATGTTCAATGGATGAGTCAGAATGCATTTGTTAAATGTTAGATGTTCAATGGATGAGTCGGTATGTGTTGGTTACACGTTATATGTTCAATGGATGAGTCGACATGTCTTGGTTACACATTAGATGTTCAATGGATGAGTCGACATGTCTTGGTTACATGTTAGATGTTCGATGGATGACTCGAGATGTCTTGGTTACAAGTTAGATGTTCAATGGATGAGTCGGTATGCATTTGTTAAATGTTAGATGTTCAATGGATGAGTCGGTATGTGTTGGTTACACGTTAGATGTTCAATGGATGAGTCGACATGTCTTGGTTACACGTTAGATGTTCAATGGATGACTCGACATGTCTTGGTTACACGTTAGATGTTCAATGGATGAGTTGGTATGCATTTGTTAAACGTTATATGTTCAATGGATGAGTCGGTATATGTTGGTTACACGTTAGATGTTCAATGGATGAGTCGACATGTCTTGGTTACACGTTAGATGTTCAATGGATGAGTCGGTATGCATTTGTTAAACGTTAGATGTTCAATGGATGAGGCGAAATGTCTTGGTTACACGTTAGATGTTCAATGGATGACTCGACATGTCTTGGTTACACGTTAGATGTTCAATGGATGAGTCGGTATGCATTTGTTAAACGTTAGATGTTCAATGGATGAGTCGGTATGCATTTGTTAAATGTTAGATGTTTAATAGATGAGTCGGTATGTGTTGGTTACACGTTAGATGTTCAATGGATGAGTCGACATGTCCTGGTTACACGTTAGATGTTCAATGGATGAGTCGGTATGTGTTGGTTACACGTTAGATGTTCAATGGATGAGTCGACATGTCTTGGTTACACGTTAGATGTTCAATGGATGAGTCGGTATGTGTTGGTTACACGTTAGATGTTCAATGGATGAGTCGGTATGCATTTGTTAAACGTTAGATGTTCAATAGATGAGTCGGTATGTGTTGGTTACACGTTAGATGTTCAATGGATGAGTCGACATGTCTTGGTTACACGTTAGATGTTCAATGGATTAATCGATATGCATTTTTTAAACGTTAGATGTTCAATGGATGAGTCAATATATTTGTTAAACGTTAGATGTTCAATGGATGAGTCGACTTATCTTGGTTACACGTTAGATGTTCAATGGATGAGTCGACATGTCTTGGTTACACGTTAGATGTTTAATGGATGACTCGACATATCTTGGTTACACGTTAGATGTTCAATTGATGAGTCGTTTGCATTTGTTAAACGTTAGATGTTTAATGGATGAGTCGGTATGTGTTGGTTACACGTTAGATGTTCAACGGATGAGTCGACATGTCTTGGTTACACGTTAGATGTTCAATGGATGACTCGACATGTCTTGGTTACACGTTAGATGTTCAATGGATGAGTTGGTATGCATTTGTAAAACCTTAGATGTTCAATGGATGAGTCGGTATGCATTTGTTAAACGTTAGATATTCAATGGATGAGTCGGTATGTGTTGGTTACACGTTAGATGTTCAATAGATGAGTCGATATGTATTGGTTACACGTTAGATGTTCAATGGATGAGTCGGTATGCATTTGTTAAACTTTAGATGTTCAATGGATGAGTCGACATGTATTGGTTACACGTTAGATGTTCAATGGATGATTCGACATGTCTTGGTTACACGTTAGATGTTCAATGGATGAGTCGGTATGGATTTGTTAAACGTTAGATGTTCAATGGATGATTCGGTATGCATTTGTTAAACGTTAGATGTTCAATTGATGAGTCGGTATGTGTTGGTTACACGTTAGATGTTCAATGGATGAGTCGACATGTCTTGGTTACACGTTAGATGTTCAATGGATGAGTCGGTATGCATTTGTTAAACGTTAGATGTTCAATGGATGAGTCGGTATGTGTTGGTTACACGTTAGATGTTCAATGGATGAGTTGACATGTCTTGGTTACACGTTAGATGTTCAATGGATGAGTCGGTATGCATTTGTTAAACGTTAGATGTTCAATCGATGAGTCGGTATGCATTTGTTAAATGTTAGATGTTCAAAGGATGAGTCGGTATGCATTTGTTAAACGTTAGATGTTCAATGGATGAGTCGACATGTCTTGGTTACACATTAGATGTTCAATGGATGAGTCGACATGTCTTGGTTACACGTTAGATGTTCGATGGATGACTCGAGATGTCTTGGTTACAAGTTAGATGTTCAATGGATGAGTCGGAATGCATTTGTTAAATGTTAGATGTTAAATGGATGAGTCGGTATGTGTTGGTTACACGTTATATGTTCAATGGATGAGTAGACATGTCTTGGTTACACGTTAGATGTTCAATGGATGACTCGACATGTCTTGGTTACACGTTAGATGTTCAATGGATGAGTCGGTATGCATTTGTTAAACGTTATATGTTCAATGGATGAGTCGGTATATGTTGGTTACACGTTAGATATTCAATGGATGAGTCGACATGTCTTGGTTACACGTTAGATGTTCAATGGATGAGTCGGTATGCATTTGTTAAACGTTAGATGTTCAATGGATGAGGCGAAATGTCTTGGTAACACGTTAGATGTTCAATGGATGACTCGACATGTCTTGGTTACACGTTAGATGTTCAATGGATGAGTCGGTATGCATTTGTTAAACGTTAGATGTTCAATGGATGAGTCGGTATGCATTTGTTAAACGTTAGATGTTTAATGGATGAGTCGGTATGTGTTGGTTACACGTTAGATGTTCAATGGATGAGTCGACATGTCTTGGTTACACGTTAGATGTTCAATGGATTAGTCGGTATGTGTTGGTTACACGTTAGATGTTCAATGGATGAGTCGACATGTCTTGGTTACACGTTAGATGTTCAATGGATGAGTCGGTATGTGTTGGTTACACGTTAGATGTTCAATGGATGAGTCAGTATGCATTTGTTAAACGTTAGATGTTCAATGGATGAGTCGGTATGTGTTGGTTACACGTTAGATGTTCAATGGATGAGTCGACATGTCTTGGTTACACGTTAGATGTTCAATGGATTAATCGATATGCATTTTTTAAACGTTAGATGTTCAATGGATGAGTCAATATATTTGTTAAACGTTAGATGTTCAATGGATGAGTCGACATATCTTGGTTACACGTTAGATGTTCAATGGATGAGTCGATATGTCTTGGTTACACATTAGATGTTCAATGGATGAGTCGACATGTCTTGGTTACACATTAGATGTTCAATGGATGAGTCGACATGTCTTGGTTACACGTTAGATGTTCGATGGATGACTCGAGATGTCTTGGTTACAAGTTAGATGTTCAATGGATGAGTCGGAATGCATTTGTTAAATGTTAGATGTTCAATGGATGAGTCGGTATGTGTTGGTTACACGTTATATGTTCAATGGATGAGTAGACATGTCTTGGTTACACGTTAGATGTTCAATGGATGACTCGACATGTCTTGGTTACACGTTAGATGTTCAATGGATGAGTCGGTATGCATTTGTTAAACGTTATATGTTCAATGGATGAGTCGGTATATGTTGGTTACACGTTAGATATTCAATGGATGAGTCGACATGTCTTGGTTACACGTTAGATGTTCAATGGATGAGTCGGTATGCATTTGTTAAACGTTAGATGTTCAATGGATGAGGCGAAATGTCTTGGTAACACGTTAGATGTTCAATGGATGACTCGACATGTCTTGGTTACACGTTAGATGTTCAATGGATGAGTCGGTATGCATTTGTTAAACGTTAGATGTTCAATGGATGAGTCGGTATGCATTTGTTAAACGTTAGATGTTTAATGGATGAGTCGGTATGTGTTGGTTACACGTTAGATGTTCAATGGATGAGTCGACATGTCTTGGTTACACGTTTGATGTTCAATGGATTAGTCGGTATGTGTTGGTTACACGTTAGATGTTCAATGGATGAGTCGACATGTCTTGGTTACACGTTAGATGTTCAATGGATGAGTCGGTATGTGTTGGTTACACGTTAGATGTTCAATGGATGAGTCAGTATGCATTTGTTAAACGTTAGATGTTCAATGGATGAGTCGGTATGTGTTGGTTACACGTTAGATGTTCAATGGATGAGTCGACATGTCTTGGTTACACGTTAGATGTTCAATGGATTAATCGATATGCATTTTTTAAACGTTAGATGTTCAATGGATGAGTCAATATATTTGTTAAACGTTAGATGTTCAATGGATGACTCGACATGTCTTGATTACACGTTAGATGTTCAATGGATGAGTCGTTTTGCATTTGTTAAACGTTAGATGTTCAATGGATGAGTCGGTATGTGTTTGTTACACGTTAGATGTTCAACGGATGAGTCGACATGTCTTGGTTACACGTTAGATGTTCAATGGATGACTCGAGATGTATTGGTTACACGTTAGATGTTCAATGGATGAGTTGGTATGCATTTGTTAAACCTTAGATGTTCAATGAATGAGTCGGTATGCATTTGTTAAACGGTAGATATTCAATGGATGAGTCGGTATGTGTTGGTTACACGTTAGATGTTCAATAGATGAGTCGACATGTCTTGGTTACACGTTAGATGTTCAATGGATGAGTCGGTATGCATTTGTTAAACGTTAGATGTTCAATGGATGAGTCGACATGTATTGGTTACACTTTAGATGTTCAATGGATGAGTCGACATGTCTTGGTTACACGTTAGATGTTCAATAGATGAGTCGACATGTCTTGGTTACACGTTAGATGTTCAATGGATGAGTCGGTATGCATTTGTTAAACGTTAGATGTTCAATGGATGAGTCGACATGTATTGGTTACACTTTAGATGTTCAATGGATGACTCGACATGTCTTGGTTACACGTTAGATGTTCAATGGATGAGTCGGTATGGATTTGTTAAACGTTAGATGTTCAATGGATGATTCGGTATGCATTTATTAAACGTTAGATGTTCAATGGATGAGTCGGTATGTCTTGGTTACACGTTAGATGTTCAATGGATGAGTCGGTATGCATTTGTTAAACGTTAGATGTTCAATCGATGAGTCGGTATGCATTTGTTAAACGTTAGATATTCAAAGGATGAGTCGGTATGCATTTGATAAACGTTAGATGTTCAATGGATGAGTCGACATGTCTTGGTAACACATTAGATGTTCAATGGATGAGTCGACATGTCTTGGTTACACGTTAGATGTTCGATGGATGACTCGAGATGTCTTAGTTACAAGTTAGATGTTAAATGGATGAGTCGGTATGCATTTGTTAAATGTTAGATGTTCAATGGATGAGTCGGTATGTGTTGGTTACACGTTAGATGTTCAATGGATGAGTCGACATGTCTTGGTTGCACGTTAGATGTTCAATGGATGACTCGACATGTCTTGGTTACACGTTAGATGTTCAATGGATGAGTCGGTATGCATTTGTTAAACGTTATATGTTCAATGGATGAGTCGGTATATGTTGGTTACACGTTAGATGTTCAATGGATGAGTCGACATGTCTTGGTTACACGTTAGATGTTCAATGGATGAGTCGATATGCATTTGTTAAACGTTAGATGTTCAATGGATGAGGCGAAATGTCTTGGTTACACGTTAGATGTTCAATGGATGACTCGACATGTCTTGGTTACACGTTAGATGTTCAATGGATGAGTCGGTATGCATTTGTTAAACGTTAGATATTCAATGGATGAGTCGGTATGCATTTGTTAAACGTTAGATGTTTAATGGATGAGTCGATATGTGTTGGTTACACGTTAGATGTTCAATGGATGAGTCGACATGTCTTGGTTACACGTTAGATGTTCATTGGATGAGTCGGTATGTGTTGGTTACACGTTAGATGTTCAATGGATGATTCGACATGTCTTGGTTACACGTTAGATGTTCAATGGATGAGTCGGTATGCATTTGTTAAACGTTAGATGTTTAATGGATGAGTCGGTATACATTTGTTAAACGTTAGATGTTTAGTGGTTACCGAATTAGAATAAATTGAGAAATTAAATGGACTAAATTAGAATGAATTTAGAAATGAAACTGACCGGGATGATATTATTATTTTATAAATAATAATAACTATTTTATAAATAATAATAATAATATTATTTTATACATAATAAAAATAATAATAATTTTTTTATAACTAATTATAATAATTTACTAGTAATAATAAATTTTAATTTGACAAAAATTATCCCCTGCGACGTTTGCAACTATCCCTGGCGACATGTCGCCAGGGAAACTTGGTCAAAAGTATCCCTGGCGACATGTCGCCAGGGAAACTTTGAGAATAACGACAAAAAGGTTTAGGTACGTTAATATTCGTTGAAAGTCAAAAGTATCCCTGGCGACATGTCGCCAGGGAAACTTGGTCACCTCCCTCCAAAAAGTTTCAATCACGCGCGCTTTTGGCTAAACGACAAAAGTAGAAAGTATCCCTGGCGACATGTCGCCAGGGATTGTCGTCGGGGAAAAATGGACCTTTTTTGACCAGATCTTCACTTTTCTCATAACACTTTTTCCTTATCCTCAAAAAAACCCCATCGCTGCTGCTGCTATATCACCACCATCACCTCCACACCCTTCGATGCTATATCACCACCACCACCACTCACCACCACCACTCACCACCACTCTCCTCCACACCTGCACACGTGCACTCACCACCACTCACCACCATCTCCATTCGCCAGCACCACCACCACCGCCATCTACATTCACCGGCACCACCACCACCGCCATCTATATTAAGGTTTTTTTATATAATTTATATTGTAATTGATAGTTTAAGGTTTTTTTATATACATATTTTTTTATAATTTATATTGTAATTGATTTTTTATATAATTTATATTATAATTGATAGTATATTTGGTTTTGTTTTTACATATCCGGTCACCGCAGCCGAGTCTCGACCGTAGCCGAGCCCGACCACAGCCGAGACCCGACCGCAGTCGAGCCCCGACCACAGCCACGCCCCGACCACAGCCGAGACCCGACGACTCTTTAACGGTATATTTTTTTAATTTTTAATTGTAATTGATAATACATATTGTTTTTGTTTAGTTTTTTAGATTCCCGGCGACATGTCGTCCAGGATTTTTAAACTTGTTAATTTTTGTTGAACGTAAATCCAAACACTCCTTATGTTACCTATTTGATGAGAATAAATTATAATAAGCTTTTTTGGATAAGCTGATTTCAAACAGGTTATCCTGATAAGCTGATCAGAATAAGCTGTTTGATAACAGCTTATCCTAATAAGCTTATCAGGATAAGCTGTTTGATAATAGCTTATCCTGATAAGCTTATCAGAATAAGCTGTTTGAAAACAGATTATCCTGATAAGCTTATTAGAATAAGCTGTTTGAAAACAGCTTATCCTGATAAGCTTATCAGAATAAGCTAATTGATAACAGCTTATCCTAATTGTACTTGTACATATGTCAGCAGATGTTGCACGATCACACGGTAGTGACGGTGGTGGTGAGGATGAACCTCCTACGCCAAACGTCCGTAGCGGTTGTCTCGTCTTATTTAGAAATAAAGATAAGAATATTTGGATTATTGTAACACAATCATATATTTGGTGCATATATATGTTGCTTGCCTTGAATTTTTATGACTTTGTCACTCACTTGATTTTTGCAGGCAAAGGCAAAAGAAAAGAAAATTTGGGCGGCCGAGAGGCCGGTAGAAAGACTCGGGGCATTACCCGATGTCTCGATTTGTTGGACGAAGTTGATGAGCATGTCCCTGTCCCGATAGATTTTGAAGAAGTCTCTTTCCGGCCTCTCGGCGCGCATGCTCAGAATTTAGCTAATTACGTCGGGGATTGTATCAAGAGGCTCGTGCCACTGTACTAACCAAGTTGGAATGATGTCCCTGAAGAGATCACGGCGATGGTTTGGGCGAACATAGAGGTCAGTTATCATTTTTATGTTCATAACATTATTGTGTTTATTTATTTAATGGTGTATATATTTAAATAAATTTGTTTATTTATTTATATCATATAAACAAATAACAAATTTAAATAAATATACAAATTGTATCTTATTTATTTATATCATATAAATTTTTTTAAATAAATAAATAAAAAATAAATAAATAAATAAATAAATATAAGAAATTTAAATAAATATATTTTTTTAAAATAAATATATATTTGATGAGAATAAGGTAATAAGCTTTTTCGGATAAGCTGTTTTCAAACAGCTTATTCTGATAAGCTTATTAGAATAAGCTGTTTGAATACAGGTTCTCCTGATAAGCTTATCAGAACAAGATGTGTGAAAACAGCTTGTTCTGATATGCTTATCAGGATAAGCTGTTTTCAAACAGCTTGTTCTGATAAGCTTATCAGGATAAGCTGTTTTCAAATAGCTTGTCCTGATAAGCTTATTAGAACAAGCTATTTTCAAAAAGCTTATGCTTATCAGGATAAGTTGTTTTTATTATAAAAATTTAAACAAAAATATAAGCCATTGAATAAATAAATTAAATAATGTATAAATTATATCTCTAACTCTAACTCTGTGTTTGTTTTATTTGTTGTATATGAATGCAGTCTAAGTTTAATTTGACACCCCACAAGTCTTCTACGACTTGGGATGGTGTACGTGGCGGCATCAATCAAATGCTTCAAAAGAGTTACAATTCTCGAAAAAATACGTTCAAGACAAAGCATTGGCGCCGAGACATCGATACCGGCACGGTAGACATCGGCAGAGTCCGCAGTTAGCGTCCTCAGGAAATTACTTCCGAGGACTGGGAAAAACATATCGCACTTTGGAGTGATCCGGATTACGAGAAAAGATGCGTGACGAACTCCCAAAATCGGTCTAAGCAGAAGACACCGAGTCGGCAGGGATCTCGATCGTTAGCACTCCTTAGAGACAAAGTGGTGAGAATTTCTATAACAAATTTACATACATATATGTCTTTAATTATATTTTTTGGTGCTGTGATTTTTTTTAATTTGCTTCATTCTATATATGCGTGTCCATGTATGTACAGACCCATGCTGCAATTCAAGCGGATGTGCCACCCCCGACTATCAATGACCAATTCTTCTTGACGCACACCGACCCGGATGAGAATTTTCCTTGCGATGCGGACCGCGTTATGTATGTAAGTATTTTTTTTTAAATTAATTAATTAAATTTTTTTGGATATACCTTGGTTTTTTACTATTCCCTGCCGATAAATAATGTACCAACCCGACTAATAAATAATATACTAACTGTCGTTTGTTTTTGTTACTTCATTAGGAGGAGATGCTTGCGATGAAGGCTGCAGGCAAACATACGGACGACGAGATCAACCGTATCGTCAGAGGCGGAAAGCAGCGAGGCCACATGCCCAGTGTCGGTCAGATAGTGCCGAGAAGGACTGCTCGATATATTCCTCCCCCTGCCATCGACCCACGATTGGAACAAGCGTCTCAAGTGTTTGAGTTAATGAGAAGTGACTTTAGGTTCGCCGATGCGTTCTCAGCATTCCTATCGGGTGGTGCTAGCGGGAGTGGCACGGGACGCAGCGGTGGTGACGATGGCGGGAGTGGCACGGGAGGCAGCGGTAGTGGCGCCGGTGGGAGTAGCACGGGAGGCAGCGGTAGTGGCGCCGGTGGGAGTGGCGGTAGTGGTAATGATTATGCTGACGGGTAGAATGGCAATAATGGTTAGTATGTCTTGTTTTTCCTACCTTAGCATGCAAGTTTAATAATTGTAAACCCCGAATTGCAAGTTTAATAAGTGTAACTAGGAACTTTTACTCAAGTTGTGACATATGTATTTGTATTGATCCAGTTAATCGATCGAGAGGTTACATGTTATTGTGTTTTGTTACTAGATTCGTGGTAGATTTTTAGTATTTGTATCCCCAGGTTTTGTATTTGTATTCCCAGGTTTTGTGTTTTGTATTTGTATTCCCAGGTTTTGGTGGAAATAGCCTGTTGGGCAGGCTGCACAAAAAAAATGACAAAGTTTCCCCGGCGACATGTCGCCAGGGAAATCTGAGGCTCGCTTGACTTTCTGAAAAGCCAGCAAGGTTTCCCTGCGACATGTCGCCAGGGAAACTCTGGCACAACGTTGACTTGTCAACGCGAGGCTTTGACTTGTCAACGTAACGAATAGTTTCCCTGGCGACATGTCGCCAGGGAAACTCTGGCACAATGTTGACTTGTCAACGCGAGGCTTTGACTTGTCAACGTAACGAATAGTTTCCCTGGCGACTGTCGTCAGGGAAACTCTGGCACAACGTTGACTTGTCAACGCAACGAATAGTTTCCCTGGCGACATGTCGCCAGGGAAAAGGGAGTTTTAATTAGCATGTTTACTTAAGTTTGTTAATCACCCAAATTTTCCCCGGCGACATGTGTCGCCAGGGAAACTTTCGCGCACCAAATCCGGCGTGGCGCCAATTTTTGAACCCAAGAGTTGCGGGGCCCACTTAGTCTCCAGAGAAATCCAAAAAAGTCGCCAGGGAAACTTTCCCACACCAGCTTTCTTTGGCGGTGTTTCCCTGGCGACACGCCAGGAAACGCTCGAAATTTTGCCAACCCTCGAATTTTGTAGTGAGTAAATCATACGTAAACACTATAACACAATTAATTATATTAATTGTCCCTGTGTCCACTTTTATTTAAAAATGCCTTGTGTTCACTTGCTTGAAATGCCACCTGGTTTACATATGTATGTTTTTATCATCCAGATTTAATGAATTTTAACAGCTTGGTTGTACATATTGTTATAAGGCTGTATTCCATGTTTTCGCAAAAAATGATTGTTATCGACAAAACTTGAGAAGTGGTCAAAATGTTGTCCATCGTCATTCATAATTTCATATTCTTAAGAGAACTAGGTCTTGTGCCCGCGCTCCGCCCGGGATTTTTTGATTTCATTGCCTGTGGGAAGTTAGGTTGGTATAAAAGCTGAATTAATAATGAAAAGCATGGCAGGAAAAGCTAACGCGGCGTGGATTTTGTAAAGTTGTATATTATAAAAAGTAGTTTCTATATCCCAATCCATGTATTCGAACTTAATGACTTTGTCCCCCCAGCAAACTTCTCATCGAGATTGGAATGCATGTTCTCGATATGTAGAGGCTGAAATTCTTTCAGCTATCCTGTAATTCAAATCAAGGAGGTGTATGTGACAGAATGTTCAAAATTCTTATTTCTGCTAACCTTTTTTTGCAGCAACAACTTAAAACTGCATTTTTAGGGTCTCAAAACATAATCTCTTGGATTGCTAGTAAGAGGCTTATAGTGCAGCTAATTAACAAAGGAGAGTAATCTCATAAACACAGTAAGCAAACACCATTGTATGACACCTCATGTAAAAATTTCAGCATTTTGAAAGCCATTCATGCAATGATATAAATTTCAGTAATATAATATGATCAAAAGAAGCATATATTCATACAAAAAGAAAATCAAGAATCGCATGCAATGGCCAAAAAACTTTAGTAAGAAATCTTAATCTGATTCCAAATATGTTCATAGTACTGGTCCATCATCTTGAGCTACTTTCTCTGCTTCATTCACGAGAGGTACAGTTGTAATGCCAGAATGGAAGTTTGGTGGATACCTTAACCGGTAGTTGATGCGTACCAGCATCCATGACTTTCTCATCGTCATCCTCGTCGTCATCCGCTGAATAGCAAATGAGACTTTTGCAATCTCCAAGTAAGGTGCATCTAGACTTCCCATTTGCATCATCCCTATCAGTTCCTTTAGTTATGGTCCGAATTGGGACCTTTGGAGAAGACATGGGCATTGTACCTTTTGATGAAGATACGGACTTCATATCCCTTGAAGCAACAGTCTTTTGGCCACCTACATACCGAGAAAATAGAAAAAGATAAGAGACATAAATTTATACTTCAGGTCATATTTTGAAAAGCTCGTCACAAAATGAAGAAGAGTTGTTAGTGCCAACCTTCCACATTAGACCGCCTTATTGCTTCTCTTATCTTTGGTTCGAGGTCTTTAGGAGCAAGGTTCATAAGGATATCATAAATGTTTCCTGTCGTGATTTTGTCATGCGTGACTTTAAACAGGCCTTCAATATGTTTGACGTCTTTGATAGACTTGGCAAGGTTTTCTGATTTGCCGCCAAATGGCTCTTCAATCTAAAACATTATAATACACGTGAATAATTAATTAATCGCGATATATCACTTGTATTTATTAAGAAGTGGGGCAAAAACTGGAAACTAAAACTCGAAGGTTGAAACTTAAACATAAATAATTAATCAGACTCTACCATAATCCAGTTTTGTCCAATTTAAACTAGTTGTTGGATTATAAGTGATAACTAACTAATAATATTTAAAGATGACAAAGACAGTAATAATTAACATACAATCTACTTACCCAGAGTTTGTCTTTCATCATTCTTCCAAGCATCCTTGGAACCCAACGTCCACTCTTGGCGCTCATGTAGTAACCTTCTCTGCTTAAATGTTGGAACTGATACATGATAGCAAGAACCTTACATTTCATTCATCATTAATTTTACCAATTATAACCTTTTAAGTCTAAGTGTTATTTTATTTAGAGTAAACTGCAAATGGTTCACTACTAACTATCCCTTACCATTACTATTAGCAAACGTATGGGTAAAAGATCAATTAACAGTTAAATAATTTGCAGTTTACTCTTTTATTTAATTATAAAGCGACAAGAAAAGATATAGATAGAAACATATTTGTTTTACCCGTTCTATAAAGAGATGAAACAGTGCATAAACGTCCCAGTGGTTCTTCTCGGATTTGTTCTTAAAGGTATTTAAATTGTGTTTGAAGTCCGTTTCCCAGCTTGCATCATGATCTGTAAATCATCTTAGTATTGATTATACTTTTAAACAAAAGTTTTTAAGTACCTTTAAAGAGAAATTACAACTACCATTTATTTTTTGCTGCACTTCACTCGTAATAACTTGATTGAGTGGCGGAAGTATAGGTGGTACGATGTTCTGCAGAAGATAAATAAATTATTTATTAGAATCGTTTCAAAAAGTCTTGTGAGTAAACAAATCCAGCCCAAACAAAAGAGATGTTAGTGTAGTAAGTGTGTGACCTGAAAGTGAAATAACACCATTACATATAACCCATACGATTTAAAACCTCCTTTAAATGGCTCGTCAATGCTATGGCACCTCACCCACCCTTTCACCTGATAGTAATGTTAAAAAATCAAGGAATTTATGTTAGCAATTGATTTGTACGCTCAACTCAACCATACATTGCGCAAATAAAGATATAAATGTGTTACTTACCAGTAATACCAGTTGTTTGTAACGTACATCAAAGTTCTTGATGAGTGACATTACGGAAGCTGTTATCTTCCCGGACGGCTCATGTACAGTGACATCAAAAGGTGCATCGAACTTTTTGAGCTTGAACTTGAGAACATAGGGGTTTCCCTCTTTGTCATTAAGTTGAAGGGAATCAAGGTCTGTGCATTTAAATTTCAAATGGGTTATATCTAAAATATTAGAGATGAGTAAATTAAATGAATGATCTTTGTTTACACACATACCTATATTATATACTATCTATATACATGATTTATAGATGGAATATATATGTACATACAAAGCAAGTCCCCCCGCCCCCCATTTTTAACAAAAAAGAATCGAAACATAAATTTGATTTAATTGTCCACTACTAAAAATAATGTTTTATTTTTGACACGGAGAGAATAGTGTATATTAAAACACTGATAAACGGAACTAACCAAATGATCGACGTATACGTTGTGTAAGGGCGGGTAAAATAGCCTCGGTGTTAGTTTGTATAACAGGCGTTACAGAGAGGTCTATATCACCAAATCTTGTGTAAAGCTCAGATGCATATGACCCATACGTATCAAATGTGTAACCTGTTTAGAAGATTAAACTCTGGAATGTCAATATTATCACATAAAAATATCTTTGATTCATAAAAATGTAAAATAATTGTAAAATAAGAATATGTACCTTTGATAAGCTTCTTGACCATGTTTATCTGTTCCAAACGTTTAGCAATATCATTTTGTGTAGGCTCAAGAAAACTTAACAGTTTCTTAGCAACCAAGGACAAGTTTTCCAAGTTCTGTATAACAAAAGATTAAAAGTGAAGATAACATTATTAAAAAAGTGAGAAAAAAATATATAAGTCAAATATGAGGTCTTTACGGGTTAAAAAGCCGTGCCAAAATATCAAGCATATACTGTAAGAAATCTTTTTCTGCCCCATTACCTACCGGCCTCAAGTGTTTTTTCAGTTTGTTATAAACCTTGATTTCGACTACTAATCTAAGATTATTATTCTCCAGGTGTAGTTTAATAAATATCAAGCATACTGTAAGAATTACTTGCATGGCTATGTTTCAAACCCCAATCCAAAATTAATTAGATATCTTTCACAATTTAATTAATTAAACCAAACACATGATCATATGTAGTATTCTATAAAACATGCAAAAAAAAAACAAATACTATAATCAACGTCTGGTAACGAACATAATTCAAGAACAAACCTTAAATTTTAATTCACAAAACATATGTATTCTATAATAAGCAAGGATGTTCGTAGAAAATAAATGATACTAAAAAACTGGAACGATATGCACACAAACAATATATCTTGAATACTAATAAAATACGATTGTAAACCAATGAACTTATAAAGTACCTGATTTTCATCAAGTGTACTACCAAGGCTAGTATCTGCAGGTGAATCATTCGTGGTGTTTATCAGTTGACGAGGGCGAGACTGAGGGCCTAGTTGTTTAACCGTACTTCCTGACTTTGGCATGATTATTAGTTCGATCGAGCAAGTATGAAAGTTCGATGAATGAATATTAGGGTTTTATAGACAATATTTATATAGATCGTTTGGTTTTATTTAAATACAATGTCTGATTAGATTTGTTTCCTTTTAGATAGTTTGGTTTTATTTAAAGACAATGTTTATATAGATCATCTTCTTCCGTGTTCTGGCACCCATGTTTTTGTTTCTAGAAGAATTTGATATCCCGCTTATATATTTTTGGGAAAGATTTCAAAATCAAGATTACATAATATATTTTCTTCTTTTATGCAATAAATTAAAATAAATATAATATATTTTCTTCTTTTATGCTATAAATTAAAATAAAACCCTCCAAAATAAATAGATTATTCTATGAAAAAAAAAAAAAAAAAAAAAAAAAAAAAACTAGTTGAAACCCTAACAATACAAGTCTGCATCTTTGCATCATCACATCAAATAGGAGTACATATTACATAGTACGGCAAAATCAATGTTTTTAGACCCGGGAATAACCCCGGTTAACCTGGTTATGGTCGAATTGGACCGGCTTTCATATTTTCGAAACCCGGTTAGACCCGCCGGTTTGGGGTGACTCGTGTCAACCCGGTTCTTGAGACCCCGGCCGGGTTTCGATTTTTTTGGCTTTTTTTTATAGGTAAATTTTACGTATTTGCGATGGAATTTTATTTTTGCATATTATATTGGTTGGTAAACAATATATATTTTCAATATACGGAAGTTTTCATGGTTTTTATATATAACTATTGATAATTATTAAAAATATAAAAAAAATTATTTTTTAGAAAACCGGGCAGACCTAGGTCAACTCGGGTTCATCTATCTGGACCCGATGACTCGACATAATTGATTTTGTCTGTCATACGTAATTCTAAATGATTTTGTTTGCAACATGCATAGGTTGAAGACTTTCACAAGGCTAAAACGGGATCCGTTGTTGCTTTTAAGGTCACCTTTAGAGAGTAACCTCTCTTCCTTTTCACTGCATTTTTTAACAAAATATTATGTGATCTCCAACATGCAATTGAGGAAAATAATTAAGCTTTTTATAATTGACTACAGTGACATATATCTACCATTTCTGGACCGAATTTGATCAGCTCTGATGGTGTCATTGAGGCATGTTTCACTTCTGTGCGCTATTGTATGGAGATCAAGGCTGCTTCTTATAAGCATTGACTGTTTTATTAGAAGGTCTTCCTGCTGATCTCGTTAGAAGGTACTTATAAAATAATGCTCTTATGTCTTGAGGGTGTTTTTATTTGTGTTTTGGAACTGATATATCTACGGGAATCACCAGTTTTAGACATTATTTTATACCAGTTCTACAAAATTTCTTAAGGTTTATATAATATTTCATATCTCGTATCTGATTAAGTTTCATCCTTTGATTTTTATACAAAGGTATGGCTGCTCCAGACCCAAGCAAGTCACATATGGACTAAAGCTCATGATATGGGTAGCCATCCAAAACTTGGTTAAAACTTACGTGAACCATTAATACCCATATTCAGCCAAAGTATGCAACGACAGGGAGCTCCAAGCCTGTTACGCAGAGTCCATCAATGTGGGCCATTCTGATCTCCGCCACAAAGACTGGTGGCCAACTTTTGCTGGTGCAGATGACCTTACGACCAAGTATATCAAAGTTTCCATGATGACCCATATAAGTACTTATCAGCTTTACCAAGCTTACTACAAATCAACAAAGTACATGGCTGTGGTGGACATATTGTCTACTTACTCACCCGAGGAGGACTACATAGGTGAAAGACAAAAAACCGACACTTGGTCAGGTGATGCTGAGGTTGTGGAAGCTTTTTAAGCATTTTCAGCTGAGATTCAACAGATAGAAAAGCAAATTGAGAAAAGAAGTAGAGATACAAGTTGACAGAACAGATGCAGTTGCTCGTGTTTTACCATATGAACTTATTGCACCAAGTTCCGAGCCTAGAGAAAACATGTTTACCATATGATTTGTGATGAGCAACCATTACCGGCTCACTTTTAGTTAACCCGAAGGAGGGATACTAGTGTTAATGGTTAAGTAGAGTGCATACAACATTGTTCATGGCTTGACTTAGGATGTGGTTACACCGATCGTCTCTTTAGTTATCCTTGACTTAAATGTTCTGTCCTTTGACCTTTTTAATGCTTATAGTCCTAACTCAGAAACCCTTAAAATCCACACCCATTTGATCAAAGGACTGTCAATGTTAACTGATGTAGCGGAAAAACAACTCTTCCAAATGATGTAGTTTAAAAAAATGATAAATAATTGAATCTGTTGATTCACAAAGAATACCAGAAACAACTCTTCCAACAATCGTTGATTCAAACGAATGCCCGATTATTAGGGTATCGTTGTCAATAATAATGTTGGTACCTCGGGATAAGGCCAATACATCTTATTACCCAAAGGACTTCTATTAACCATCGATCCAAAGGGAGGCATGAACATGCACCGTCGTCCCAGAATTCAGTCACGTTGTCATTGAGGTGCAACAATGACCTAGTGCCTAGCCTAACATCCATACACACAAGCCACCTGCCATCCCGATTTTAATGTGTTGAACACATACTATATGATCTCTCTCTATCAACCATCCACCCACAAGTGCAGCTGGGGTCAGCTAGGCAAATCTATTCCTAGTCTTGACCTATACCCAAATCCCACAAGCCACAAGTGCAGCTAGAAGTTCTTTGGACCAATGGTTAATACGCAGAGTTCATGTATGCTGTGCTTGTTATGTCTAATTCCTAGTCTTGACCTTTATTTATTTGATGTTACTTTCTTATCTAATAAAGAAGACAAGGGAGAAAACCTGATGGCAGGGCTGGTAGACCACGCGTGTAGCTATGACTTGGACAAGACTCAGGTTTGTGCAGCATCTTTTGACAGCAATACTGATTGTATACCTTGAATCAGATCTGGAACAGCATCTAGTTGTTGTCGTTGTTGTTGTCTGTGGATCAGTATCATTCTCTTTTTCGCTCGCTCCATTCTTCGATAACCACAATCACTTTAGAACCTGAAAATTGTCGACAGAACAACTTGGAAAAAAAAGAATAATACTTAAAATAAAACTAGGTTATCTTTAGTTCTTATAAGCTAATTTACACACACAAAAAAAACTTTCTTATTTGGCAGGTATTTGGGTATATAGCAGGTAGTTTTTGGTTGTCGGTCAATGGGTGACTGGTAAGAAGGATTGAAAAACCAGGCAAGAAGGATGCAGGTCCTTTATTGTCTAAGATTGGAATGCTCAAAAAACTTCATCCATGGAGGTTGAATCGAGGCCAAGGATCAAGTCAAAAGGTATATTTTGGTCCCTCAACTGAGTAGACTAGGTTAGGCATGTGATGGTTAATTATCCGTTAGATGGTCTGTACAAATTAGCTTTATAGATGTCTAAATACTAGTCTTACCTTTATTTCTTTGTGTGCGCTTCTGCAATGGTTTGGACCGCGATCGCCAATGGATATATCTCAGTTCTGTAAGGTTGAAAATAACTATGTGGCAATTTTAACCTGGATCGAAATGTTGCGTAAAAAGGAAATGGGTCAATTTCGGTTGAACTTGTTGAAAGGCATTACAAGGTAGATTCAACTACACATCTGTTGACATGCTCACTTTGACCCGTCGTAGTTGAACATGGCTTAGTTTCAACTGATCTGCTAGCGAATTTCAACTGATCTGCTAGCGAAACTATGATTTCTAAGGATATACATCGCAAAAATGAAAATACAGTTTTTCTAGTAATTAATATGTACAGTACTATATTATGCTGTTTTATGGCGTAATCTGTATGATTATAAGCTAGTTTTTCCACTAAGCTATGCATAGAAGCAATCTACTTTTTCCCACTAAGCTGAGCATGTGAATAAGTCGAGGAAAACTAAAGAAACTGAAATATTGTACTAGAACAAAACAAATGCCCAACTCGGTCGAGTAATTTCGGTTCGTTATAGGTTATCTTCCAAAAAGTATGTAACCGGGTCGGTTTTCGTTGGTTAAGGCCTGTTTTGACCCGAGGCTCAGATACCAAAGTTGAAACCAAAGTCAACTTTATTGCATTTTTGCTAAAACTGACTGATCTGATAATCAAAGCTCAGACACCTTCAACTCTGCATATACAACTCCAAAAGGTTGATATATCTGTCTCAATATAAATGGCAACAATGATCACAGTTGATACACAACATCATGGTTTTTCAACAAACGTTTAGTTCTTTAAGAAATACCGGAAGGGCAGTCATACATCTAATTTAACAAAAGTAGAACTGTTTCATTTGTTAATCTACTACAGACTGATTAATGCTCAATTGATGTTCATGGCTTGCAGATTCCTTCATATGCATCCATAGATGGTAAAAGCTTCGGAGAATTCACCCTTTCCTGAAAGAACAGAGATTCAGTGAGTGTGAGTTGTCAATCTAATAAAATGATATAGATATGGTTAAAACCTTTATATCTACAATATATTTTTGGATGCAAGCAAAGCAGTGGTTAAAGGTTTTAGAAAACAAAAATTTGGTTATGCGTATTGTTATATGTTGGTGTATGCATAAATGCCCACATTGACTCTTAATCGATCAATGACAAGTGAAAATGATGAGATTCACACCAACATTAACAATGTAGTACATGTCCAGTATCAGCATAAGTGACAGCGTCAATTGTATAACAGCCGTTTTAGCCTATTAATCCACACACTTTTTAATCATTAGTACTGATATATTACTCCCACTACTTCACGTATTTTCACAAAATTTCAAACTAATGTTAAATATTATCTCGGTGAACAAGTTATGGCTAATTATAACTAACAGGAAAACGAAAAAGAGTTGGAAGAGTATTATTCACCTTAAATTTCATTGTTATCGGCAAGGGCTGAAGGCGTACAAGGTGAAAGCAAACTCTCAAACAACACTGCAAGCTTCATCACTAAACGTATGAAATTTAAGATGATGAATTAAATTTCATACGTTTAGTGCTTCATCACCTTAAATTTCATACGTTTAATGATGAAGTGTTGGAGGAAAACTTTCCCGGATCGATGTTTCAAACCAAGAATCAAAATATACCAAACTATAAACTTTGAAATAATAAACTGAAACTTGTGGTTTTTACAAACATATATGATCATCATTCAATGAGTAAATCCTAAACTATATATACATGTCGAATGGGTACTTCGACTAAGGGTCACAACGTTTACTTTTTTGTGAAACGTTGTGTATATTCTAAATTAACTGCTAATGTTGACTTTTGTCCTAAAACACAGCGGGTAGGATTATACTAGGCCCAATGGGTCGGGTCGGTTTATCCAGGTTTGGCCTAATATTCTCCCCTCTAATCATAAACGATGTGACACGGATTTTTTAAATCTTTTCCTTGAAGTCTTGACTCTTCTAGCTTGAGTCTTCTTTGTAATCATATGTTGTAAACTTGAAATGATTATCAACTTCATCTTCTTAAATAGTTTCCATAAGTAACGTTGGTTCAAAATCTTCTTCCACCAAATTCGACTTTTGTTGTCTTTGGTATCTTTGAGATATTTCATCGCAATGCGAGACATAGTGTCCATATTTGTTGCAGTTATAACACTTTATGTTGTTGAAATCTTTTGATAATTTGTTTTGGCTTCCAGAGTGCTTAATTGCTTCTTTGTAGTCTTGCGAGGAATTTCCTTCTTTCCCATGTTGTCCATTATTGTTACGATTTCGGCTATGTGGTGGAATGTATCTTCCTCTTCCATGATTATCTTGGTGATGTCTTCGACCATTATCGTTGTGCTTTGCAAATAATAGTCTATCTTGATCATTAACATATTTGTTCTTCTTGTGCTTGAGCCTTTCTTCAAAAGTCTTTAATCTTCCAATTGCTTCGTCAAATGACATATTTTCTAAATCCGAGTATTGTTCAATGGCTGCGACTATTTGAAGGAATTTTTCTGGCATAGAATTCAACAGTTTTCGTACGAGAGTTGGTTGATCAAGTGTTGTTCCAAGGCTAGTTATCTTTGAAACCACATTTGTCATTTTCGTGGTGAATGAATCAACACTGTCTTGATCATTCATTTCCAGTGCCTCAAATTTTGATCTAAGAGTTTGTAATCTCGCCTTTTGTACTTGATCCACACCAATATTTCTGGTCTTCAACGTATCCCATATTCCTTTTGCACTTGTGCAATTTGCCACTTGTAAAACTAGATCGATCTTCGGGTAGTACTTGAAGGAGATATGCCATTGCAGTTTTATCTCTTTTGTCATCTTCTTTTTTTTTATTAGTAGGTTCAATCATTTCCCAAAGGCCATTTGCTTGTAGAATAATTTTTATTCTTATGGACCATGTGGTATAATTTGTTTAACTTAGCAAGGGGCATTGAAAATAAAATATTAAAAAAACTTAACAAAACATTAGACTTTCTTATCATAAACCAAATAAGATAAAATCTTAAAAAATTGTTTTTATCATAAACCAAATAAAAACTTAAAAACTTGTTTTTATCGTAAACCAAATAAAAACTTAAAAACTTGTATTATTTTCTTATCATAATCCAAATAAGAAAAAAAACTGAAAAAAAACCTTATTTCTTATTGTAAACCAAATAAGAAAAATCCTTAAAAACCTTGTTGCTTATCATAAACCAAATAAGACAACTTAAAACATTCAATCTTAATAAACCTTAAAACCTAATGAATTCTAATATCTTAAAATTATATGAACTTAAAATTCTAAAAAAACTTAAATTTATGAAAAATAAAAAAAAACTTGAAATTAAAAAAAAATTAAAAATACTAAAAAACTTGAAATTCTAAAAACTTAAAATACTAAAAACATAAAATACAAAAATGAAGAGTAAAATAGTTTCTTTGAAACTTGTTGCGCTTTTTGCCCGTAGATTGTATATAACCCAAAAGTGGGCTTGGCCTGTTAACTCTTCAACCTTTTGATTTTCTTATAACCGGCCCTTTTTTTGTGTTTAGATGAAAAACACACAACGGTTCTTTATTAACAGTTCCTCCTTCTTCCTTCTTCCTTCTTCGATAATATCGAAGTCTTCTTCGATGGTGGTTCTGATCACCAATCGGTACTGCTCCTTTATCCAATCTTCTTGTTCTACGATTCGTGTTCGTAGCAACTTGTTCCCTTGTACGAATCCTTTTTTTCGGGTTCGATGTGATTTGGGGATCTTCATCTCGATTGATTTTGGGGCTTTTGGATAAACGAAAATCACGTGGTGATTTTCAGACGAGGGAATGATTCAGTGGAATCTACAAACAGGTGTGTTTGTTCCCTTTTGATGATCTAAGTGTTTTTTTTCTGTCTTTGACTTTTTCGAATCTGGGTTTGATTTTCTTAGAATTAATCTTGAGAGAAAATATGTTTGCAAACAAAAAATGTGGGTAAAAACCCTCTTGTTGCCGGTGTGGTCAATCACAGGGGTGATTGCACTATGGTAATAGGAGTAGGAACCCCTTAAACAAACACAGACGAGTATTGATTCGTATGAATTTTGTGTTTGATGTTTTTGCAAACTGTAAAACGAATGGTGTTTTTATTCGAAACTAGGGAAAAAAATAACCTTGGTATATGATGATTTTGCTTGGTGATAATCAGGCTCTGATGCCAATTATTGGAGGAAAACTTCGCGGATCGATGTTTCAAACCAAGAATCAAAATATACCAAACTATAAACTGAAACTTGTGGTTTTTACAAACATATATGATCATCATTCAATGAGTAAATCCTAAACTACATATACATGTCGAATGGGTACTTCGACTAAGGGTCGCAACGTTTACTTTTTTGTGAAACGTTGTGTCTATTCTAAAATAACTACTAATGTTGACTTGTCCTAAAACACAGCGGGTAGGATTATACTAGGCCCAATGGGTCGGGTCGGTTTATCCAGGTTTGGTCTAATATGAAGCTCGAGAACATAACAACTATCCACAAATCGCTCAAGTTCCCATCAGTTATCAAACGTATGAAAAGCATAATTAACATCCACAACGGACCATCAAACGGAGCCACAAGAACATAACAACTACCCACTAACAGCTATAAACCTCCAAAACCAAGTATAGAAAGGACTATTCTACCCTTGAGCTCATTGAGAAAAAATATCTACACCAGTAACAAGTTCAAATTCTGGTAAATAGTGGACCCGGAGTAGTACGAAAAGTACAGGAGACCCATGACCCCAGCTAGCTAGCACATAAGTGCACTCACTTTTACATCTGGTAAGAAAAAAAACAGCATGAATAGTGATAATAATAATGTGATTTATACAAGTAAATAAAGTTTAGAAAAGTAATCAAGTCTCACCACCGTATTATGAAGGTAAGGTAAAAATCAGAAAAAAAATCCATACCACTAACTTCTACAATATCCTTATTACTATAGTACTACTATATGCAGAGCTAAATCCTTCTAATACTAGGACTGACATTCATCCATGGTTATTTTGCCACATCCGCTTGATACGCACCCTACTCCTGCAACAAGAAGTAGAAAATAAACATACTAGTATAAAACTATCTTAAGGCAGAAAGGTTCAACAAGATATAAAATACCACGCGGGTCCTGACAATCAATCTCAATAGAACAAATGAAAATGTGTACCTGATAGCTACTGCAGGAGAACGGAGCCTAAGCAAATCAAAATCATCAGAGTCGATTAATGTATACTACTGGCTGACAACATCAAGACTGCCATGATAATTGCAAGTATTAAACCCAAACAATCAGAAAAAGTCACTACAAGAAAACTGGGAACAGGTGACCGGAGTTTCCCTAGCGAGAAAATGTCGCCAGGGATAACCCTTTTTACCTGGCGACAACGCTGACGTGGCAAAAAAGCAGATTTACTTTTTGGTCAAAGTTTGACTAGAGTATCCCTGGCGACATGTCGCCGGGGATACACCATCCAAAATAAGATGCCAAAGGAAAGAGCGCAAATTTTTCCCTCCCACTTATTCCTGGCGACATGTCCCCAGGGAAAATTTGTCCAAAATTATCCCTGGCGACATGTCGCAAGGAAAAATTCGTCCATCGTAATTACCATTAATTTTTTTGATAATAACCTGCCAAATTTATCCCTGGCGACATTTCGCCAGGAAAACTGTCAAACGTAATTAGCTTCAAAGTTAAGCAGAAAATGTGTGGCGGACTTTTACCCGCCAAATCTCAAAAGTTTCCCTGGCGACATGTCGCCGGGGAAACTCCCTGTCATATATATAATTAGTTTTTGCTTGTTATGAAAAATTATTAATTATTCCATATAATTATTATTTTAACTATCGATCCGATGGTATTTTATTTTTTCGACTTTAATATAATAAAAATGAGACATTTAAAAAACAAATATTTATTTATTCCAAACAATTATTATTTTAACTATAGATCCGATGTTATTTTATTTTTGCGACGTTTATATAATAAAAATGAAACATTTATAAAACAAATATTTATTTATTCCAAATATTACATAAAACCTTTTGTAATGTCGCATGGGAGACTTACAGACAAACACTCCTAAACATAATTTTATTCGTCACGGACACTTAAACACGCCCTTAATTAAACATGGATATTACAACGATATTAGACTCGTAAACACGAAAAAAACATATCACAAAATAGTTCAAACTAAGGTTCCCCATGTCATCGTAAAGGTCGTGAAGTAGTGCAGCTGAATCCATTGTGTTCCTATCGGGGTTGCGGTACAACTCTACTGTACTCTCAAGTACCTTTATTTTTCTATTCAAGAGCACACAGTTTGCACACGTTGAAGAGATTGGAGAAGAAATTGGAGTCCTTGAAGGTCTCGAAGAAGAGCTTGGAGGAGAAAAGCTCGTTGAAGGTCTTAAAAAAGAGCTTGGAGGAGAAAAGCTCATTGAACCTCCAAGAGAATTGATTAGTAGTTGGACGCGTTCGTCTTTCCATAAAAAATTTTTGCATCCATATGAAACTGGAGGTTGAACACGTGAACATGGAAAAGCATAGTACAATCTACCAAAGGATTCAGTTTGCCACGACTCTCGAAGAACTAAATCTCCATTTCCACACTTGCATGGAAAAGCGTCATGCTTCAACATCTTCATAATAATAATGTGTTTGTGATGATAAGTGTGTGTGATCTGTTGGTGGTTGTGATGATAAGGAGTGTGTGTGGTTCTCCTTTTATGCTAAAAAAGTGAGGGAAATTGTTAACATTTTCCCTCCAGTGTTTTCCCTCCAATATTTTCCCGCCAATGTTTTCCTGCCAATGTTTTCCCGCCAAGGTTTTCCCTCCAATATTTAGATGTTTAATCGCCCACCCATCCATCAAATCCATCAGTTGGACAAGTGTTGCATACTGAAACCTCATGCATTAGTGTATTTGGATGAGTCGGTATGCATTTGTTAAACGTTAGATGTTCAATTGATGAGTCGGCATGTCTTGGTTACACGTTAGATGTTCAATGGATGACTCGACATGTCTTGGTTACATGTTAGATGTTCAATGGATGAGTCGGTATGCATTTGTTAAACGTTAGATGTTCAATGGATGAGTCAGTATGTGTTGGTTACATGTTAGATGTTCAATGGATGAGTCGACATGTCTTGGTTACACGTTAGATGTTCAATGGATGAGTCGGTATGCATTTGTTAAACGTTAGATGTTCAATAGATGAGTCGGTATGCTTTTAGTAAACGTTAGATGTTCAATGGATGAGTCGGTATGCATTTGTTAATCGTTAGATATTCAATGGATGAGTCGACATGTCTTGGTTACACGTTAGATGTTCAATGGATGACTCGACATGTGTTGGTTACACGTTATATGTTCAATGGATGAGTCGGTATGCATTTGTTAAACGTTAGATGTTCAATGGATGAGTCGGTATGTGTTGGTTACACGTTAGATGTTCAATGGATGAGTCGAAATGTCTTGGTTACACGTTAGATGTTCAATGGATGACTCGACATGTCTTGGTTACACGTTAGATGTTCAATGAATGAGTCGGTATGCATTTGTTAAACGTTAGATGTTCAATGGATGAGTCGGTATGCATTTGTTAAACGTTAGATGTTTATTGGATGAGTCAGTATGTGTTGGTTACACGTTAGATGTTCAATGGATGAGTCTACATGTCCTGGTTACACGTTAGATGTTCAATGGATGAGTTAGTATGCATTTGTTAAATGTTAGATGTTCAATGGATTAGTCGGTATGCATTTGTTAAATGTTACATATTCAATGGATGAGTCGGTATGCATTTGTTAAACGTTAGATGTTCAATGGATGAGTCGACATGTCTTGGTTACACGTTAGATGTTTAATGGATGAGTCGCCATGTCTTGGTTACACGTTAGATGTTCAATGGATGAGTCGTTTTGCATTTGTTAAACGTTAGATGTTCAATGGATGAGTCGGTATGTATTGGTTACACGTTAGATGTTCAACGGATGAGTCGACATGTCTTGGTTACACGTTAGATGTTCAGTGGATGACTCGACATGTCTTGGTTACACGTTAGATGTTCAATGGATGAGTTGGTATGCATTTGTTAAACCTTAGATGTTCAATGGATGAGTCGCTATGCATTTGTTAAATGTTAGATATTCAATAGATGAGTTGGTATGTGTTGGTTACACGTTAGATGTTCAATAGATGAGTAGACATGTCTTAGTTACACGTTAGATGTTCAATGGATGAGTCGGTATGCATTTGTTAAACGTTTGATGTTCAATGGATGATTCGACATGTATTGGTTACACGTTAGATGTTCAATGGATGACTCGACATGTCTTGGTTACACGTTAGATGTTCAATGGATGAGTCGGTATGGATTTGTTAAACGTTAGATGTTCAATGGATGAGTCGGTATGCATTTGTTAAACGTTAGATGTTCAATGGATGAGTCGGTATGTGTTGGTTACACGTTAGATGTTCAATGGATGAGTTGACATGTCTTGGTTACACGTTAGATGTTCAATGGATGAATCGGTATGCATTTGTTAAACGTTAGATGTTCAATCGATGAGTCGGTATGCATTTGTTAAACGTTAGATGTTCAAAGGATGAGTCGGTATGCATTTGTTAAACGTTAGATGTTCAATGGATGAGTCGACATGTCTTGGTTACACATTAGATGTTCAATGGATGAGTCGACATGTCTTGGTTACATGTTAGATGTTCGATGGATGACTCGAGATGTCTTGGTTACAAGTTAGATGTTCAATGGATGAGTCGGTATGCATTTGTTAAATGTTAGATGTTCAATGGATGAGTCGGTATGTGTTGGTTACACGTTAGATGTTCAATGGATGAGTCGACATGTCTTGGTTACACGTTAGATGTTCAATGGATGACTCGACATGTCTTGGTTACACGTTAGATGTTCAATGGATGAGTTGGTATGCATTTGTTAAACGTTATATGTTCAATGGATGAGTCGGTATATGTTGGTTACACGTTAGATGTTCAATGGATGAGTCGACATGTCTTGGTTACACGTTAGATGTTCAATGGATGAGTCGGTATGCATTTGTTAAACGTTAGATGTTCAATGGATGAGGCGAAATGTCTTGGTTACACGTTAGATGTTCAATGGATGACTCGACATGTCTTGGTTACACGTTAGATGTTCAATGGATGAGTCGGTATGCATTTGTTAAACGTTAGATGTTCAATGGATGAGTCGGTATGCATTTGTTAAATGTTAGATGTTTAATAGATGAGTCGGTATGTGTTGGTTACACGTTAGATGTTCAATGGATGAGTCGACATGTCCTGGTTACACGTTAGATGTTCAATGGATGAGTCGGTATGTGTTGGTTACACGTTAGATGTTCAATGGATGAGTTGACATGTCTTGGTTACACGTTAGATGTTCAATGGATGAGTCGGTATGTGTTGGTTACACGTTAGATGTTCAATGGATGAGTCGGTATGCATTTGTTAAACGTTAGATGTTCAATGGATGAGTCGGTATGTGTTGGTTACACGTTAGATGTTAAATGGATGAGTCGACATGTCTTGGTTACACGTTAGATGTTCAATGGATTAATCGATATGCATTTTTTAAACGTTAGATGTTCAATGGATGAGTCAATATATTTGTTAAACGTTAGATGTTCAATGGATGAGTCGACTTATCTTGGTTACACGTTAGATGTTCAATGGATGAGTCGACATGTCTTGGTTACACGTTAGATGTTTAATGGATGACTCGACATATCTTGGTTACACGTTAGATGTTCAATTGATGAGTCGTTTTGCATTTGTTAAACGTTAGATGTTTAATGGATGAGTCGGTATGTGTTGGTTACACGTTAGATGTTCAACGGATGAGTCGACATGTCTTGGTTACACGTTAGATGTTCAATGGATGACTCGACTTGTCTTGGTTACACGTTAGATGTTCAATGGATGAGTTGGTATGCATTTGTAAAACCTTAGATGTTCAATGGATGAGTCGGTATGCATTTGTTAAACGTTAGATATTCAATGGATGAGTCGGTATGTGTTGGTTACACGTTAGATGTTCAATAGATGAGTCGACATGTATTGGTTACATGTTAGATGTTCAATGGATGAGTCGGTATGCATTTGTTAAACTTTAGATGTTCAATGGATGAGTCGACATGTATTGGTTACACGTTAGATGTTCAATGGATGATTCGACATGTCTTGGTTACACGTTAGATGTTTATTGGATGAGTCAGTATGTGTTGGTTACACGTTAGATGTTCAATGGATGAGTCTACATGTCCTGGTTACACGTTAGATGTTCAATGGATGAGTTAGTATGCATTTGTTAAACGTTAGATGTTCAATGGATTAGTCGGTATGCATTTGTTAAATGTTACATATTCAATGGATGAGTCGGTATGCATTTGTTAAACCTTAGATGTTCAATGGATGAGTCGACATGTCTTGGTTACACGTTAGATGTTTAATGGATGAGTCGCCATGTCTTGGTTACACGTTAGATGTTCAATGGATGAGTCGTTTTGCATTTGTTAAATGTTAGATGTTCAATGGATGAGTCGGTATGTATTGGTTACACGTTAGATGTTCAACGGATGAGTCGACATGTCTTGGTTACACGTTAGATGTTCAATGGATGACTCGACATGTCTTGGTTACACGTTAGATGTTCAATGGATGAGTTGGTATGCATTTGTTAAACCTTAGATGTTCAATGGATGAGTCGCTATGCATTTGTTAAACGTTAGATATTCAATGGATGAGTCGGTATGTGTTGGTTACACGTTAGATGTTCAATAGATGAGTAGACATGTCTTGGTTACACGTTAGATGTTCAATGGATGAGTCGGTATGCATTTGTTAAACGTTTGATGTTCAATGGATGATTCGACATGTATTGGTTACACGTTAGATGTTCAATGGATGACTCGACATGTCTTGGTTACACGTTAGATGTTCAATGGATGAGTCGGTATGGATTTGTTAAACGTTAGATGTTCAATGGATGAGTCGGTATGCATTTGTTAAACGTTAGATGTTCAATGGATGAGTCGGTATGTGTTGGTTACACGTTAGATGTTCAATGGATGAGTTGACATGTCTTGGTTACACGTTAGATGTTCAATGGATGAATCGGTATGCATTTGTTAAACGTTAGATGTTCAATCGATGAGTCGGTATGCATTTGTTAAACGTTAGATGTTCAAAGGATGAGTCGGTATGCATTTGTTAAACGTTAGATGTTCAATGGATGAGTCGACATGTCTTGGTTACACATTAGATGTTCAATGGATGAGTCGACATGTCTTGGTTACATGTTAGATGTTCGATGGATGACTCGAGATGTCTTGGTTACAAGTTAGATGTTCAATGGATGAGTCGGTATGCATTTGTTAAATGTTAGATGTTCAATGGATGAGTCGGTATGTGTTGGTTACACGTTAGATGTTCAATGGATGAGTCGACATGTCTTGGTTACACGTTAGATGTTCAATGGATGACTCGACATGTCTTGGTTACACGTTAGATGTTCAATGGATGAGTTGGTATGCATTTGTTAAACGTTATATGTTCAATGGATGAGTCGGTATATGTTGGTTACACGTTAGATGTTCAATGGATGAGTCGACATGTCTTGGTTACACGTTAGATGTTCAATGGATGAGTCGGTATGCATTTGTTAAACGTTAGATGTTCAATGGATGAGGCGAAATGTCTTGGTTACACGTTAGATGTTCAATGGATGACTCGACATGTCTTGGTTACACGTTAGATGTTCAATGGATGAGTCGGTATGCATTTGTTAAACGTTAGATGTTCAATGGATGAGTCGGTATGCATTTGTTAAATGTTAGATGTTTAATAGATGAGTCGGTATGTGTTGGTTACACGTTAGATGTTCAATGGATGAGTCGACATGTCCTGGTTACACGTTAGATGTTCAATGGATGAGTCGGTATGTGTTGGTTACACGTTAGATGTTCAATGGATGAGTCGACATGTCTTGGTTACACGTTAGATGTTCAATGGATGAGTCGGTATGTGTTGGTTACACGTTAGATGTTCAATGGATGAGTCGGTATGCATTTGTTAAACGTTAGATGTTCAATGGATGAGTCGGTATGTGTTGGTTACACGTTAGATGTTCAATGGATGAGTCGACATGTCTTGGTTACACGTTAGATGTTCAATGGATTAATCGATATGCATTTTTTAAACGTTAGATGTTCAATGGATGAGTCAATATATTTGTTAAACGTTAGATGTTCAATGGATGAGTCGACTTATCTTGGTTACACGTTAGATGTTCAATGGATGAGTCGACATGTCTTGGTTACACGTTAGATGTTTAATGGATGACTCGACATATCTTGGTTACACGTTAGATGTTCAATTGATGAGTCGTTTTGCATTTGTTAAACGTTAGATGTTTAATGGATGAGTCGGTATGTGTTGGTTACACGTTAGATGTTCAACGGATGAGTCGACATGTCTTGGTTACACGTTAGATGTTCAATGGATGACTCGACATGTCTTGGTTACACGTTAGATGTTCAATGGATGAGTTGGTATGCATTTGTAAAACCTTAGATGTTCAATGGATGAGTCGGTATGCATTTGTTAAACGTTAGATATTCAATGGATGAATCGGTATGTGTTGGTTACATGTTAGATGTTCAATAGATGAGTCGACATGTATTGGTTACACGTTAGATGTTCAATGGATGAGTCGGTATGCATTTGTTAAACTTTAGATGTTCAATGGATGAGTCGACATGTATTGGTTACACGTTAGATGTTCAATGGATGATTCGACATGTCTTGGTTACACGTTAGATGTTCAATGGATGAGTCGGTATGGATTTGTTAAACGTTAGATGTTCAATGGATGATTCGGTATGCATTTGTTAAACGTTAGATGTTCAATTGATGAGTCGGTATGTGTTGGTTACACGTTAGATGTTCAATGGATGAGTCGACATGTCTTGGTTACACGTTAGATGTTCAATGGATGAGTCGGTATGCATTTGTTAAACGTTAGATGTTCAATGGATGAGTCGGTATATGTTGGTTACACGTTAGATGTTCAATGGATGAGTTGACATGTCTTGGTTACACGTTAGATGTTCAATGGATGAGTCGGTATGCATTTGTTAAACGTTAGATGTTCAATCGATGAGTCGGTATGCATTTGTTAAATGTTAGATGTTCAAAGGATGAGTCGGTATGCATTTGTTAAACGTTAGATGTTCAATGGATGAGTCGACATGTCTTGGTTACACATTAGATGTTCAATGGATGAGTCGACATGTCTTGGTTACACGTTAGATGTTCGATGGATGACTCGAGATGTCTTGGTTACAAGTTAGATGTTCAATGGATGAGTCGGAATGCATTTGTTAAATGTTAGATGTTAAATGGATGAGTCGGTATGTGTTGGTTACACGTTATATGTTCAATGGATGAGTAGACATGTCTTGGTTACACGTTAGATGTTCAATGGATGACTCGACATGTCTTGGTTACACGTTAGATGTTCAATGGATGAGTCGGTATGCATTTGTTAAACGTTATATGTTCAATGGATGAGTCGGTATATGTTGGTTACACGTTAGATATTCAATGGATGAGTCGACATGTCTTGGTTACACGTTAGATGTTCAATGGATGAGTCGGTATGCATTTGTTAAACGTTAGATGTTCAATGGATGAGGCGAAATGTCTTGGTAACACGTTAGATGTTCAATGGATGACTCGACATGTCTTGGTTACACGTTAGATGTTCAATGGATGAGTCGGTATGCATTTGTTAAACGTTAGATGTTCAATGGATGAGTCGGTATGCATTTGTTAAACGTTAGATGTTTAATGGATGAGTCGGTATGTGTTGGTTACACGTTAGATGTTCAATGGATGAGTCGACATGTCTTGGTTACACGTTAGATGTTCAATGGATTAGTCGGTATGTGTTGGTTACACGTTAGATGTTCAATGGATGAGTCGACATGTCTTGGTTACACGTTAGATGTTCAATGGATGAGTCGGTATGTGTTGGTTACACGTTAGATGTTCAATGGATGAGTCAGTATGCATTTGTTAAACGTTAGATGTTCAATGGATGAGTCGGTATGTGTTGGTTACACGTTAGATGTTCAATGGATGAGTCGACATGTCTTGGTTACACGTTAGATGTTCAATGGATTAATCGATATGCATTTTTTAAACGTTAGATGTTCAATGGATGAGTCAATATATTTGTTAAACGTTAGATGTTCAATGGATGAGTCGACATATCTTGGTTACACGTTAGATGTTCAATGGATGAGTCGATATGTCTTGGTTACACATTAGATGTTCAATGGATGAGTCGACATGTCTTGGTTACACATTAGATGTTCAATGGATGAGTCGACATGTCTTGGTTACACGTTAGATGTTCGATGGATGACTCGAGATGTCTTGGTTACAAGTTAGATGTTCAATGGATGAGTCGGAATGCATTTGTTAAATGTTAGATGTTCAATGGATGAGTCGGTATGTGTTGGTTACATGTTATATGTTCAATGGATGAGTAGACATGTCTTGGTTACACGTTAGATGTTCAATGGATGACTCGACATGTCTTGGTTACACGTTAGATGTTCAATGGATGAGTCGGTATGCATTTGTTAAACGTTATATGTTCAATGGATGAGTCGGTATATGTTGGTTACACGTTAGATATTCAATGGATGAGTCGACATGTCTTGGTTACACGTTAGATGTTCAATGGATGAGTCGGTATGCATTTGTTAAACGTTAGATGTTCAATGGATGAGGCGAAATGTCTTGGTAACACGTTAGATGTTCAATGGATGACTCGACATGTCTTGGTTACACGTTAGATGTTCAATGGATGAGTCGGTATGCATTTGTTAAACGTTAGATGTTCAATGGATGAGTCGGTATGCATTTGTTAAACGTTAGATGTTTAATGGATGAGTCGGTATGTGTTGGTTACACGTTAGATGTTCAATGGATGAGTCGACATGTCTTGGTTACACGTTTGATGTTCAATGGATTAGACGGTATGTGTTGGTTACACGTTAGATGTTCAATGGATGAGTCGACATGTCTTGGTTACACGTTAGATGTTCAATGGATGAGTCGGTATGTGTTGGTTACACGTTAGATGTTCAATGGATGAGTCAGTATGCATTTGTTAAACGTTAGATGTTCAATGGATGAGTCGGTATGTGTTGGTTACACGTTAGATGTTCAATGGATGAGTCGACATGTCTTGGTTACACGTTAGATGTTCAATGGATTAATCGATATGCATTTTTTAAACGTTAGATGTTCAATGGATGAGTCAATATATTTGTTAAACGTTAGATGTTCAATGGATGACTCGACATGTCTTGATTACACGTTAGATGTTCAATGGATGAGTCGTTTTGCATTTGTTAAACGTTAGATGTTCAATGGATGAGTCGGTATGTGTTGGTTACACGTTAGATGTTCAACGGATGAGTCGACATGTCGTGGTTATACGTTAGATGTTCAATGGATGACTCGAGATGTCTTGGTTACACGTTCGATGTTCAATGGATGAGTTGGTATGCATTTGTTAAACCTTAGATGTTCAATGAATGAGTCGGTATGCATTTGTTAAACGGTAGATATTCAATGGATGAGTCGGTATGTGTTGGTTACACGTTAGATGTTCAATAGATGAGTCGACATGTCTTGGTTACACGTTAGATGTTCAATGGATGAGTCGGTATGCATTTGTTAAACGTTAGATGTTCAACGGATGAGTCGACATGTATTGGTTACACTTTAGATGTTCAATGGATGACTCGACATGTCTTGGTTACACGTTAGATGTTCAATGGATGAGTCGGTATGGATTTGTTAAACGTTAGATGTTCAATGGATGATTCGGTATGCATTTATTAAACGTTAGATGTTCAATGGATGAGTCGGTATGTGTTGGTTACACGTTAGATGTTCAATGGATGAGTTGACATGTCTTGGTTACACGTTAGATGTTCAATGGATGAGTCGGTATGCATTTGTTAAACGTTAGATGTTCAATCGATGAGTCGGTATGCATTTGTTAAACGTTAGATATTCAAAGGATGAGTCGGTATGCATTTGATAAACGTTAGATGTTCAATGGATGAGTCGACATGTCTTGGTAACACATTAGATGTTCAATGGATGAGTCGACATGTCTTGGTTACACGTTAGATGTTCGATGGATGACTCGAGATGTCTTAGTTACAAGTTAGATGTTAAATGGATGAGTCGGTATGCATTTGTTAAATGTTAGATGTTCAATGGATGAGTCGGTATGTGTTGGTTACACGTTAGATGTTCAATGGATGAGTCGACATGTCTTGGTTACACGTTAGATGTTCAATGGATGACTCGACATGTCTTGGTTACACGTTAGATGTTCAATGGATGAGTCGGTATGCATTTGTTAAACGTTATATGTTCAATGGATGAGTCGGTATATGTTGGTTACACGTTAGATGTTCAATGGATGAGTCGACATGTCTTGGTTACACGTTAGATGTTCAATGGATGAGTCGGTATGCATTTGTTAAACGTTAGATGTTCAATGGATGAGGCGAAATGTCTTGGTTACACGTTAGATGTTCAATGGATGACTCGACATGTCTTGGTTACACGTTAGATGTTCAATGGATGAGTCGGTATGCATTTGTTAAACGTTAGATGTTCAATGGATGAGTCGGTATGCATTTGTTAAACGTTAGATGTTTAATGGATGAGTCGATATGTGTTGGTTACACGTTAGATGTTCAATGGATGAGTCGACATGTCTTGGTTACACGTTAGATGTTCATTGGATGAGTCGGTATGTGTTGGTTACACGTTAGATGTTCAATGGATGATTCGACATGTCTTGGTTACACGTTAGATGTTCAATGGATGAGTCGGTATGCATTTGTTAAACGTTAGATGTTTAATGGATGAGTCGGTATACATTTGTTAAACGTTAGATGTTTAGTGGTTACCGAATTAGAATAAATTGAGAAATTAAATGGACTAAATTAGAATGAATTTAGAAATGAAACTGACCGGGATGATATTATTATTTTATAAATAATAATAACTATTTTATAAATAATAATAATAATATTATTTTATACATAATAAAAATAATAATAATTTTTTTATAACTAATTATAATAATTTACTAGTAATAATAAATTTTAATTTGACAAAAATTATCCCCTGCGACGTTTGCAACTATCCCTGGCGACATGTCGCCAGGGAAACTTGGTCAAAAGTATCCCTGGCGACATGTCGCCAGGGAAACTTTGAGAATAACGACAAAAAGGTTTAGGTACGTTAATATTCGTTGAAAGTCAAAAGTATCCCTGGCGACATGTCGCCAGGGAAACTTGGTCACCTCCCTCCAAAAAGTTTCAATCACGCGCGCTTTTGGCTAAACGACAAAAGTAGAAAGTATCCCTGGCGACATGTCGCCAGGGATTGTCGTCGGGGAAAAATGGACCTTTTTTGACCAGATCTTCACTTTTCTCATAACACTTTTTCCTTATCCTCAAAAAAACCCCATCGCTGCTGCTGCTATATCACCACCATCACCTCCACACCCTTCGATGCTATATCACCACCACCACCACTCACCACCACCACTCACCACCACTCTCCTCCACACCTGCACACGTGCACTCACCACCACTCACCACCATCTCCATTCGCCAGCACCACCACCACCGCCATCTACATTCACCGGCACCACCACCACCGCCATCTATATTAAGGTTTTTTTATATAATTTATATTGTAATTGATAGTTTAAGGTTTTTTTATATACATATTTTTTTATAATTTATATTGTAATTGATTTTTTATATAATTTATATTATAATTGATAGTATATTTGGTTTTGTTTTTACATATCCGGTCACCGCAGCCGAGTCTCGACCGTAGCCGAGCCCGACCACAGCCGAGACCCGACCGCAGTCGAGCCCCGACCACAGCCACGCCCCGACCACAGCCGAGACCCGACGACTCTTTAACGGTATATTTTTTTAATTTTTAATTGTAATTGATAATACATATTGTTTTTGTTTAGTTTTTTAGATTCCCGGCGACATGTCGTCCAGGATTTTTAAACTTGTTAATTTTTGTTGAACGTAAATCCAAACACTCCTTATGTTACCTATTTGATGAGAATAAATTATAATAAGCTTTTTTGGATAAGCTGATTTCAAACAGGTTATCCTGATAAGCTGATCAGAATAAGCTGTTTGATAACAGCTTATCCTAATAAGCTTATCAGGATAAGCTGTTTGATAATAGCTTATCCTGATAAGCTTATCAAAATAAGCTGTTTGAAAACAGATTATCCTGATAAGCTTATTAGAATAAGCTGTTTGAAAACAGCTTATCCTGATAAGCTTATCAGAATAAGCTAATTGATAACAGCTTATCCTAATTGTACTTGTACATATGTCAGCAGATGTTGCACGATCACACGGTAGTGACGGTGGTGGTGAGGATGAACCTCCTACGCCAAACGTCCGTAGCGGTTGTCTCGTCTTATTTAGAAATAAAGATAAGAATATTTGGATTATTGTAACACAATCATATATTTGGTGCATATATATGTTGCTTGCCTTGAATTTTTATGACTTTGTCACTCACTTGATTTTTGCAGGCAAAGGCAAAAGAAAAGAAAATTTGGGCGGCCGAGAGGCCGGTAGAAAGACTCGGGGCATTACCCGATGTCTCGATTTGTTGGACGAAGTTGATGAGCATGTCCCTGTCCCGATAGATTTTGAAGAAGTCTCTTTCCGGCCTCTCGGCGCGCATGCTCAGAATTTAGCTAATTACGTCGGGGATTGTATCAAGAGGCTCGTGCCACTGTACTAACCAAGTTGGAATGATGTCCCTGAAGAGATCACGGCGATGGTTTGGGCGAACATAGAGGTCAGTTATCATTTTTATGTTCATAACATTATTGTGTTTATTTATTTAATGGTGTATATATTTAAATAAATTTGTTTATTTATTTATATCATATAAACAAATAACAAATTTAAATAAATATACAAATTGTATCTTATTTATTTATATCATATAAATTTTTTTAAATAAATAAATAAAAAATAAATAAATAAATAAATAAATATAAGAAATTTAAATAAATATATTTTTTTAAAATAAATATATATTTGATGAGAATAAGGTAATAAGCTTTTTCGGATAAGCTGTTTTCAAACAGCTTATTCTGATAAGCTTATTAGAATAAGCTGTTTGAATACAGCTTCCCCTGATAAGCTTATCAGAACAAGATGTGTGAAAACAGCTTGTTCTGATATGCTTATCAGGATAAGCTGTTTTCAAACAGCTTGTTCTGATAAGCTTATCAGGATAAGCTGTTTTCAAATAGCTTGTCCTGATAAGCTTATAAGAACAAGCTATTTTCAAAAAGCTTATGCTTATCAGGATAAGTTGTTTTTATTATAAAAATTTAAACAAAAATATAAGCCATTGAATAAATAAATTAAATAATGTATAAATTATATCTCTAACTCTAACTCTGTGTTTGTTTTATTTGTTGTATATGAATGCAGTCTAAGTTTAATTTGACACCCCACAAGTCTTCTACGACTTGGGATGGTGTACGTGGCGGCATCAATCAAATGCTTCAAAAGAGTTACAATTCTCGAAAAAATACGTTCAAGACAAAGCATTGGCGCCGAGACATCGATACCGGCACGGTAGACATCGGCAGAGTCCGCAGTTAGCGTCCTCAGGAAATTACTTCCGAGGACTGGGAAAAACATATCGCACTTTGGAGTGATCCGGATTACGAGAAAAGATGCGTGACGAACTCCCAAAATCGGTCTAAGCAGAAGACACCGAGTCGGCAGGGATCTCGATCGTTAGCACTCCTTAGAGACAAAGTGGTGAGAATTTCTATAATAAATTTACATACATATATGTCTTTAATTATATTTTTTGGTGCTGTGATTTTTTTTAATTTGCTTCATTCTATATATGCGTGTCCATGTATGTACAGACCCATGCTGCAATTCAAGCCGATGTGCCACCCCCGACTATCAATGACCAATTCTTCTTGACGCACACCGACCCGGATGGGAATTTTCCTTGCGATGCGGACCGCGTTATGTATGTAAGTATTTTTTTTTTAAATTAATTAATTAAATTTTTTTGGATATACCTTGGTTTTTTACTATTCCCTGCCGATAAATAATGTACCAACCCGACTAATAAATAATATACTAACTGTCGTTTGTTTTTGTTACTTCATTAGGAGGAGATGCTTGCGATGAAGGCTGCAGGCAAACATACGGACGACGAGATCAACCGTATCGTCAGAGGCGGAAAGCAGCGAGGCCACATGCCCAGTGTCGGTCAGATAGTGCCGAGAAGGACTGCTCGATATATTCCTCCCCCTGCCATCGACCCACGATTGGAACAAGCGTCTCAAGTGTTTGAGTTAATGAGAATTGACTTTAGGTTCGCCGATGCGTTCTCAGCATTCCTATCGGGTGGTGCTAGCGGGAGTGGCACGGGACGCAGCGGTGGTGACGATGGCGGGAGTGGCACGGGAGGCAGCGGTAGTGGCGCCGGTGGGAGTGGCACGGGAGGCAGCGGTAGTGGCGCCGGTGGGAGTGGCGGTAGTGGTAATGATTATGCTGACGGGTAGAATGGCAATAATGGTTAGTATGTCTTGTTTTTCCTACCTTAGCATGCAAGTTTAATAATTGTAAACCCCGAATTGCAAGTTTAATAAGTGTAACTAGGAACTTTTACTCAAGTTGTGACATATGTATTTGTATTGATCCAGTTAATCGATCGAGAGGTTACATGTTATTGTGTTTTGTTACTAGATTCGTGGTAGATTTTTAGTATTTGTATCCCCAGGTTTTGTATTTGTATTCCCAGGTTTTGTGTTTTGTATTTGTATTCCCAGGTTTTGGTGGAAATAGCCTGTTGGGCAGGCTGCACAAAAAAAATGACAAAGTTTCCCCGGCGACATGTCGCCAGGGAAATCTGAGGCTCGCTTGACTTTCTGAAAAGCCAGCAAAGTTTCCCTGCGACATGTCGCCAGGGAAACTCTGGCACAACGTTGACTTGTCAACGCGAGGCTTTGACTTGTCAACGTAACGAATAGTTTCCCTGGCGACATGTTGCCAGGGAAACTCTGGCACAATGTTGACTTGTCAACGCGAGGCTTTGACTTGTCAACGTAACGAATAGTTTCCCTGGCGACTGTCGTCAGGGAAACTCTGGCACAACGTTGACTTGTCAACGCAACGAATAGTTTCCCTGGCGACATGTCGCCAGGGAAAAGGGAGTTTTAATTAGCATGTTTACTTAAGTTTGTTAATCACCCAAATTTTCCCCGGCGACATGTGTCGCCAGGGAAACTTTCGCGCACCAAATCCGGCGTGGCGCCAATTTTTGAACCCAAGAGTTGCGGGGCCCACTTAGTCTCCAGAGAAATCCAAAAAAGTCGCCAGGGAAACTTTCCCACACCAGCTTTCTTTGGCGGTGTTTCCCTGGCGACACGCCAGGAAACGCTCGAAATTTTGCCAACCCTCGAATTTTGTAGTGAGTAAATCATACGTAAACACTATAACACAATTAATTATATTAATTGTCCCTGTGTCCACTTTTATTTAAAAATGCCTTGTGTTCTCTTGCTTGAAATGCCACCTGGTTTACATATGTATGTTTTTATCATCCAGATTTAATGAATTTTAACAGCTTGGTTGTACATATTGTTATAAGGCTGTATTCCATGTTTTCGCAAAAAATGATTGTTATCGACAAAACTTGAGAAGTGGTCAAAATGTTGTCCATCGTCATTCATAATTTCATATTCTTAAGAGAACTAGGTCTTGTGCCCGCGCTCCGCCCGGGATTTTTTGATTTCATTGCCTGTGGGAAGTTAGGTTGGTATAAAAGCTGAATTAATAATGAAAAGCATGGCAGGAAAAGCTAACGCGGCGTGGATTTTGTAAAGTTGTATATTATAAAAAGTAGTTTCTATATCCCAATCCATGTATTCGAACTTAATGACTTTGTCCCCCCAGCAAACTTCTCATCGAGATTGGAATGCATGTTCTCGATATGTAGAGGCTGAAATTCTTTCAGCTATCCTGTAATTCAAATCAAGGAGGTGTATGTGACAGAATGTTCAAAATTCTTATTTCTGCTAACCTTTTTTTGCAGCAACAACTTAAAACTGCATTTTTAGGGTCTCAAAACATAATCTCTTGGATTGCTAGTAAGAGGCTTATAGTGCAGCTAATTAACAAAGGAGAGTAATCTCATAAACACAGTAAGCAAACACCATTGTATGACACCTCATGTAAAAATTTCAGCATTTTGAAAGCCATTCATGCAATGATATAAATTTCAGTAATATAATATGATCAAAAGAAGCATATATTCATACAAAAAGAAAATCAAGAATCGCATGCAATGGCCAAAAAACTTTAGTAAGAAATCTTAATCTGATTCCAAATATGTTCATAGTACTGGTCCATCATCTTGAGCTACTTTCTCTGCTTCATTCACGAGAGGTACAGTTGTAATGCCAGAATGGAAGTTTGGTGGATACCTTAACCGGTAGTTGATGCGTACCAGCATCCATGACTTTCTCATCGTCATCCTCGTCGTCATCCGCTGAATAGCAAACGAGACTTTTGCAATCTCCAAGTAAGGTGCATCTAGACTTCCCATTTGCATCATCCCTATCAGTTCCTTTAGTTATGGTCCGAATTGGGACCTTTGGAGAAGACATGGGCATTGTACCTTTTGATGAAGATACGGACTTCATATCCCTTGAAGCAACAGTCTTTTGGCCACCTACATACCGAGAAAATAGAAAAAGATAAGAGACATAAATTTATACTTCAGGTCATATTTTGAAAAGCTCGTCACAAAATGAAGAAGAGTTGTTAGTGCCAACCTTCCACATTAGACCGCCTTATTGCTTCTCTTATCTTTGGTTCGAGGTCTTTAGGAGCAAGGTTCATAAGGATATCATAAATGTTTCCTGTCGTGATTTTGTCATGCGTGACTTTAAACAGGCCTTCAATATGTTTGACGTCTTTGATAGACTTGGCAAGGTTTTCTGATTTGCCGCCAAATGGCTCTTCAATCTAAAACATTATAATACACGTGAATAATTAATTAATCGCGATATATCACTTGTATTTATTAAGAAGTGGGGCAAAAACTGGAAACTAAAACTCGAAGGTTGAAACTTAAACATAAATAATTAATCAGACTCTACCATAATCCAGTTTTGTCCAATTTAAACTAGTTGTTGGATTATAAGTGATAACTAACTAATAATATTTAAAGATGACAAAGACAGTAATAATTAACATACAATCTACTTACCCAGAGTTTGTCTTTCATCATTCTTCCAAGCATCCTTGGAACCCAACGTCCACTCTTGGCGCTCATGTAGTAACCTTCTCTGCTTAAATGTTGGAACTGATACATGATAGCAAGAACCTTACATTTCATTCATCATTAATTTTACCAATTATAACCTTTTAAGTCTAAGTGTTATTTTATTTAGAGTAAACTGCAAATGGTTCACTACTAACTATCCCTTACCATTACTATTAGCAAACGTATGGGTAAAAGATCAATTAACAGTTAAATAATTTGCAGTTTACTCTTTTATTTAATTATAAAGCGACAAGAAAAGATATAGATAGAAACATATTTGTTTTACCCGTTCTATAAAGAGATGAAACAGTGCATAAACGTCCCAGTGGTTCTTCTCGGATTTGTTCTTAAAGGTATTTAAATTGTCTTTGAAGTCCGTTTCCCAGCTTGCATCATGATCTGTAAATCATCTTAGTATTGATTATACTTTTAAACAAAAGTTTTTAAGTACCTTTAAAGAGAAATTACAACTACCATTTATTTTTTGCTGCACTTCACTCGTAATAACTTGATTGAGTGGCGGAAGTATAGGTGGTACGATGTTCTGCAGAAGATAAATAAATTATTTATTAGAATCGTTTCAAAAAGTCTTGTGAGTAAACAAATCCAGCCCAAACAAAAGAGATGTTAGTGTAGTAAGTGTGTGACCTGAAAGTGAAATAACACCATTACATATAACCCATACGATTTAAAACCTCCTTTAAATGGCTCGTCAATGCTATGGCACCTCACCCACCCTTTCACCTGATAGTAATGTTAAAAAATCAAGGAATTTATGTTAGCAATTGATTTGTACGCTCAACTCAACCATACATTGCGCAAATAAAGATATAAATGTGTTACTTACCAGTAATACCAGTTGTTTGTAACGTACATCAAAGTTCTTGATGAGTGACATTACGGAAGCTGTTATCTTCCCGGACGGCTCATGTACAGTGACATCAAAAGGTGCATCGAACTTTTTGAGCTTGAACTTGAGAACATAGGGTTTTCCCTCTTTGTCATTAAGTTGAAGGGAATCAAGGTCTGTGCATTTAAATTTCAAATGGGTTATATCTAAAATATTAGAGATGAGTAAATTAAATGAATGATCTTTGTTTACACACATACCTATATTATATACTATCTATATACATGATTTATAGATGGAATATATATGTACATACAAAGCAAGTCCCCCCGCCCCCCATTTTTAACAAAAAAGAATCGAAACATAAATTTGATTTAATTGTCCACTACTAAAAATAATGTTTTATTTTTGACACGGAGAGAATAGTGTATATTAAAACACTGATAAACGGAACTAACCAAATGATCGACGTATACGTTGTGTAAGGGCGGGTAAAATAGCCTCGGTGTTAGTTTGTATAACAGGCGTTACAGAGAGGTCTATATCACCAAATCTTGTGTAAAGCTCAGATGCATATGACCCATACGTATCAAATGTGTAACCTGTTTAGAAGATTAAACTCTGGAATGTCAATATTATCACATAAAAATATCTTTGATTCATAAAAATGTAAAATAATTGTAAAATAAGAATATGTACCTTTGATAAGCTTCTTGACCATGTTTATCTGTTCCAAACGTTTAGCAATATCATTTTGTGTAGGCTCAAGAAAACTTAACAGTTTCTTAGCAACCAAGGACAAGTTTTCCAAGTTCTGTATAACAAAAGATTAAAAGTGAAGATAACATTATTAAAAAAGTGAGAAAAAAATATATAAGTCAAATATGAGGTCTTTACGGGTTAAAAAGCCGTGCCAAAATATCAAGCATATACTGTAAGAAATCTTTTTCTGCCCCATTACCTACCGGCCTCAAGTGTTTTTTCAGTTTGTTATAAACCTTGATTTCGACTACTAATCTAAGATTATTATTCTCCAGGTGTAGTTTAATAAATATCAAGCATACTGTAAGAATTACTTGCATGGCTATGTTTCAAACCCCAATCCAAAATTAATTAGATATCTTTCACAATTTAATTAATTAAACCAAACACATGATCATATGTAGTATTCTATAAAACATGCAAAAAAAAACAAATACTATAATCAACGTCTGGTAACGAACATAATTCAAGAACAAACCTTAAATTTTAATTCACAAAACATATGTATTCTATAATAAGCAAGGATGTTCGTAGAAAATAAATGATACTAAAAAACTGGAACGATATGCACACAAACAATATATCTTGAATACTAATAAAATACGATTGTAAACCAATGAACTTATAAAGTACCTGATTTTCATCAAGTGTACTACCAAGGCTAGTATCTGCAGGTGAATCATTCGTGGTGTTTATCAGTTGACGAGGGCGAGACTGAGGGCCTAGTTGTTTAACCGTACTTCCTGACTTTGGCATGATTATTAGTTCGATCGAGCAAGTATGAAAGTTCGATGAATGAATATTAGGGTTTTATAGACAATGTTTATATAGATCGTTTGGTTTTATTTAAATACAATGTCTGATTAGATTTGTTTCCTTTTAGATAGTTTGGTTTTATTTAAAGACAATGTTTATATAGATCATCTTCTTCCGTGTTCTGGCACCCATGTTTTTGTTTCTAGAAGAATTTGATATCCCGCTTATATATTTTTGGGAAAGATTTCAAAATCAAGATTACATAATATATTTTCTTCTTTTATGCAATAAATTAAAATAAATATAATATATTTTCTTCTTTTATGCTATAAATTAAAATAAAACCCTCCAAAATAAATAGATTATTCTATGAAAAAAAAAAAAAAAAAAAAAAAAAAAAACTAGTTGAAACCCTAACAATACAAGTCTGCATCTTTGCATCATCACATCAAATAGGAGTACATATTACATAGTACGGCAAAATCAATGTTTTTAGACCCGGGAATAACCCCGGTTAACCTGGTTATGGTCGAATTGGACCGGCTTTCATATTTTCGAAACCCGGTTAGACCCGCCGGTTTGGGGTGACTCGTGTCAACCCGGTTCTTGAGACCCGGCCGGGTTTCGATTTTTTTGGCTTTTTTTTATAGGTAAATTTTACGTATTTGCGATGGAATTTTATTTTTGCATATTATATTGGTTGGTAAACAATATATATTTTCAATATACGGAAGTTTTCATGGTTTTTATATATAACTATTGATAATTATTAAAAATATAAAAAAAATTATTTTTTAGAAAACCGGGCAGACCTAGGTCAACTCGGGTTCATCTATCTGGACCCGATGACTCGACATAATTGATTTAAAAACCGAATTTTAAAACATTGCTTTAGATAGGTAGTTTGAATGTACAAAGGCCATTGTTCCTTCCCTTTTAATCACTACACTATAATATTTTATTTTAGTAAATGTAAATTTTAATTTCATTTTAAAGAGTGTTCAGTCCATTGTTCGTTAGATTACGGGGGTTTGCTCATCGTTTGATATGGGAGACAGAAAGGTGAGTTGACATTGATGTGTCATTCATGTTTGGTCACTTGGTTTGATCGGATTACTCTTAGTCTTTTGATTATTCGCATCTCATAAACTACTGATAACATTTAACAAAAATAGCAGGATATTAAAAGTTGGTGTGAGTAGGGTAAAATTTTATTGTGACTTTACTACTTCATTCATAATTGTTTTCTTTACCCAAAAAAAATAGCAGGATAAATATAAAATTCACAATGTTTTCATGTTAATAAAGTAGGTAAAATTACCTCAAATTAAACATGTTAATAAAGCAAGATATAAAATGTAAAGTTTAGATATTTAAAACTAGTAAAACAGAAAATTTACAATGTTTTCATGTTAATAAAGTATGTAAAATTACCTGGGAAAAAATGAAACATAGTTGATAAATTTTGACAAATAAAAACTAATAAAATGCAAAATATAGGAAACAACAAAATAACAAAATGTGCATACTAGAACACTTATGAAGGTTCGTCGCTATTGTACAACTTTTTAAAGTACACCTATAAAATCGGTACATTTTGAAAAGTTCATTGCTATTCTACGACTGAGAGTAAAAGATTTGTAGTGGAAGAGGATGAATTTCAGGAAGTATTAAGAGTTTGGAAAACACTTTTATTAGGATTTAAGGGTTTGTCATCTGTTTCATTCCAGTATTACTTATCATGTTCTTATATCCGTTCACTGAGCGTTATGCTCGGCCGTAGTTTCCTTTCATGTTCTAACGGCAGGTACACCAGGACGCTCTTAGGATTCTAAGAGTACGTGCATTTGGATGGAAGCTATCCAGACTTCTTTACTTATTCACTTCATACATTTATTTGCCTATTTGGAAATTGTTTAGTCCTTTCTTTCAGTATTTACTTTTCATGTTTTAAGCTTATGTTTGGACTACCAATGTTTGATTCCGGTATTTCCACTACAAGAAAAGAGCATCTTAGCGACTTTTTTAGCGACATGTTTAGCGATGCATTTATTGCTAGCGAGGAGCTTAGCGTCATAAAAAATTATGTCTCTATAAATGAGTCGCAGAATTTGCGACATGTAAATATACGTCGCAAAGATTGGCGACTTCATTTGCCATATTTATCTATAAGTCGCCATTTAAATAGTGACAAATTTTCATATGTTTCTACTTAAGTCGCTATTTATATGCCACGTCGCCACTTACATCGCTACCTATGTCGCTAAATATAGCGACATTGTTATTACAAGTCTCTATTTACGACGCCAAATGAGCGACTTCTTGCTATTACGAGCTGCTTTTTACGCCTCCATATTAGCGACTTACTTATTCTATATCGCTATTTCAATCGTTGTTTCTAGCTCACACTATTGATATTGATCGTTCTTCGACGTCACCATTTATATATCCTCATATATAACGACAAAAATAAACTCACCCAATTCATTATATATAATTTATTATAAGTAAAAGTGAATCATTAGAAGTTACAACTTCACACTTCTGATTAAAACTAAGAGTCATAGCACCAAAAGAGAATCAACATTAAGTCATTATCATATCTGGTAACATAACGATCAAATGTGGGCATTGCAGATCTAGCTCCACCAGGTTAGAAACATTAGAATATTACAGATCCAGGTTACAAACATCGCAACATTGCAACTAGAATTTATTAGAACTAAAATGAACATCAAATAAGAATACACTCCATGAACGTCTTGTACTCCAACGCCAAAGATCCTCCGAGTGTAACTGTAACGAAGAAGACAACTAGTTATTTACCTTAGTAGAAAATATTTCTAATTACAATGGACAAGAAAATATTTCACCAACATATCCACCCCGAAGTCCTACTTGTTAACAAAGTCTTCGCTTTGGTTTCTACTAGGCTAAGTTGTATGCTCTTTACTTTAATCCACAACTATGTAATCAGTGACAAACTTATATGGCTGATGCATTTAATACATTAGTCCAGATTTGTTCTATGAGGCTCACAATCTTAAATTGATGTCACTAGTTCAATCATACAAGTATTATAAATGATTAATAGTTTAATCATAATAACTGTACTCATTGCCTCATTGGAGCAACCATAATGATTTTATGTTTGAACTTGTGTTGTTTGAAACCAAATGCACCCACAAGGAAACTTTTGAGTACTAGATGCAAAATTTTAAAAAACTCAAGTACCAACAAACACTTCGTGTAGTACCAGGTCCAAACTGTGTTCTTACCACTAGTGCCGATTTTTAGTTTCGTCCTAGAGTTCTACACTGCTACTGTATACAAGTAACTTGAAGGTTACAACTGTCCTAGAGTTCTGCACTGCTACTGTATACAAGTAACTTGAAGGTTACAACCGTACAACGACAAAACTATCATGTATGTATGTCCTACTACCGTATTTTTTTGAAAAGATGAAATTTTCCTAGTTCACACTACTGGGGGAGGGGGAGGTTTTACTCAAATGTACACAGTCTATCTGTTTTTAAAGAATTACTATATGGTTTTTGATCATGTTAATCTGTTTACTTAATACATAGTATCTTGTAATTGATGAGCCTGTTAGACATTTTCAAACCAAACAATAGGTTATGCAACAGTTAAGAGAACCTTGTGCTGATTATCCTCTTTGTTAGCAGTCAAACACATGCATTTGTCTCTTATTCAACCTTATGTATCTTCTATTTGTTTTCTATTGTACCAAACTTACTCTACCTATTCTTTCCCTAAGCAATCCATATGTTTTCTATACTAATTAACTTAATAGAATTTAACTCTAGGGGAGAACTTAAATGTAATATCAAGAAATAAAAGAATACATTACCTTTACTCATGTTTTAAACGGGTTGATTTCGAATCGCAGCTAGAAGTTGCTGAGTCGCCTTCGCCATTTCTTTAGCAACCGCACTTCCCACTTCATTAGCAACCACCTTTCCTACTTCATGGGCCACATATTTTTTAAGTCTTTTCTCGCTTGTTAGTTGGGATTTCACAACTAGATCAAGTTTCTTTAATTGTGCTTCATTTGCAATTTTTAAGTTGTTGATATCAGTCTTCATAATGTTATGCTCAAGTTGTTGCATTTTAACTAAATCACGAAGTTAGACGATCTCCACATTAGGAATGTTATTGGCAGATGGCTCTTCGATATTTGGTTCGCGAACATATTCATCAACATCTCCAAGTCCGTAAGCTGTCCCATTCTTTGATCCCACATGATCAATCCATTTAGGGTATGTTTTAGAGTCATTTCCAGACTCAGCATCACGAGTGTCATCGACACCATGTTTTTCATTGTATCCTTCCAACAATGAAAATACAATTAGCGCCATTACCAGATTCAGCATCACGAGTGTCACAGGATGAATTGGGCTTGAAATATTCCAAAATGTTGAACCTGGTTTATTAGAAATATTCCAAATGCCCATTTCATATAACGGTTTTTACAAGAAAGCAAAATAGCTATTAACTCATCAGTCACCACAAATATAGCATCTGAATGACCCTTTTGGAAACTTACGGGTGAAAAGGTTCAATTTAAACAAAAAATTAAAATTCTATGAGTGCATAAATTTGTAACATACCCATGTGTCTTTTGCTGTTGCATCGACAAACACCTTGCTCTTCTTGTTCCGATGGGGGCGCAAGAAGATTTCAGAAGCACTAGGTTCTCTATTGAGTTCTTGTCGCTGAACAAGTTAGACAATCAAGTTTTAGTAGCATGTGAAAAAACTTAATAAATCCTACTGTAAAAGATCGAGTACCATTATTGAAAAACCTTAATCATCCGGAAGATTGGCGAAGTACTCTGTAGAGTTGGCAATGTATGAAATATCTTATGTATCACGAAACTCGATCAAAGGTCAAGTGTTGTCAGACTTCCTCAACAAAGCATCTTTAGGCCATGAAGGAAAGATGGAAATATACGAAATCACTGAGCAAGTAGAGCCAGAAGTAACATGGACGTTATACACAGACGGAGCATCAAGTTCAAAGGGGGTAGGAGCTGGTTTGGTGCTAACAAACCCAGAAGAGATGGAGTTTACATATGTAATACTTCGCTTTTGGCTAGGTATAAAATATTATCGTTAGTTAGTTCCGAATCTTTTCGAATTGAAAACCGGTCTTAAGTGTGACTCAATCGTCTTTTGGTGAATCAAAGGTTTGGTTGATTTGTTTTTAAACTAATTGCGAGTAATTAAGGTGTCGTTGCGTAAATGGAAGTTAAAAGATTAATATTGCAATCAAAAGTAAAATAATGCATAAAATTTAAAGGTGGCAATGGAAAAATACTAACTTCACTAAATTAAACTAACACTTTGAAAATTTTCAGAAAATAAAAAGTACTATATGAAAGTTATATCGAAGGAAACCAAAACAACCCAAAAAGGACTCCCGATCGGAATGTATTCCGATCGGAATATGAGAACACTGGTCGGAATATGGGTAAAACACCCAATCGGAAAATGGGACACAAGGGGTCGATCGGAATATGTGGTCAGGTGACCAATCGGAATAAACGAACACGTACCAATCGGAATATACAAGTTTGATCAAATCGGAATATAATGAAACACCCTCAATCGGAAAGTGGAACGAATGCCCAGATCGGAAAAACAGGGGGAAACCAATCGGAAAGAATAACCCTAATCCGATTGGACACCAATCGGAATGTAGGGAGCGGTGCCGTCGGAATAATAGGCCGATCGGAAAGGGGAGTTAACAACCCTTCCGAAAATGAAGGAAATCAGCAAGGAGATACCCCGGTCGGAATAATGAATCGGAAAGGGGCTTAAAACCCTTTCCTAAATCTAAGGGATTCGAAAGAAAAGCTAGAAAATAAGCTATTAAGTCGAGCTTATTCCCAAAACTAAATCGAATCAACAAAACCGAATCAAATAAGCACTAGAATCAACTTATCAACCCAAAATCAAGCAACTTTTTAGATCAAACCATAAAAACATAAACTTTTTAATAAAACTTTTTAATAAGAAAAATAAGATGATCATAAAAATAAGCCAATAAGCACAAAAGTCTTAAAGCTTAATCAAATGAAAACTTATAAAATGATTAAAAGATTAACTTTTTAGCATGAAATCAATTAGAACAACACGGATCACATGATAATCACACCAAAATCAATCTTAAATCAAGAAAAGTAGAATGAGATTAAGAGATAAAAGCTTAAAAATGAACTTGATTAATAAAAATAAGCATACAAAAGTGTTAATCTTAAAAGATTAAAAGTAAAAGATGAACTAGTGAGAGAAAGTTTAAGACTTTCTCTCTCTAAAAACTAAAAAGTGAAAATTAACTAAAAAACTCTAACCACCTTCCTAATGACTATTAGGAAGGTATTTATAGGGGAGGTGGAAGGAGTGCATGTGTTGCATTATCTTTCTTGCTTTCTTCACGTTTTCTCGACTTGACTTTAATTCTTCGTCTTTGTCGTCTCGGGATTTGAACTTGTCTTTTAATTTTCTTCTTCTATTAGACTTAAGTTCTTCGACTTCGTTAAACTTCCGTCTTTTGACTTTTTCTTCGATAAATCTTCAGAATAGGTCTTGGACTTCCGTTCTTTTTGCACTCTTGATCTTTTGACTTCGTCTTTTTCCCGTTTTCTTCAGTAAAAGCCCGTGAAAGCCCGTTTTTTCTTCCTTTTTCATATTTAGGTCCTAAAATACAATAAAAACACAAACCACGCATAATTCCGACTTTTACGACATAAATCACACGTTTTGGTCTTGTTATTATTGGAAATAAGTGGTAAAAGGATAAGTGTTTTCACACTTATTAAATCCCCTACACTTGACCATTGCAATGCCCTCATGCAATTCATTAATTTTTAAGCACGGTTTACATTTTCCATCATAAATAACCCACCTTGGCCCTTATTAAATAATAAACATAAAAGATAGAAATAAGTAAAGAAATTAAAAACTTACATTGGGTTTTGGAGGCCATGAACGTTTATCATCCTCAAGTTTCACGTTCCCCATACCAAGCTTAGAAACGAGATCATTGTTATTATAAGTTAGCAAACTAACACGAACTCATGTGGGCCAATTATTCACTTAGACTCCCTTATTCCTAGGTGTATCTCTTATATTTTATTTTTGTCTTGAATGATCACGAGGATGCATTGTTTGACTTATTTCGATAGTTATTTAGTCCGAAAATAAGGTGAACGATTTAATCAATAGTTAGCTAAAGGACCAAATCTTTTAAAACTGCTTCTCGGGATATCAGAAAGTTCATATCTTGGCATAACTTGGTTCGCGATTTGAGACCTTTCTCGGGCCGATATTTGGCAGCGACTTCATACTTCGAATCTTCGAGAGACGTTCTTGACGTTATGGTCTTCTCTTCATAATAGGAATTTCTTCACTTGAAGTTTTGAGAGATTCTTCATCTTTGGACCACGACTTCTTCATTTTTCTCCAATCTTTATTTTGGACTTTGATATACAACGATCCGCCTCCTTTTAGGACTTGGATCTATTTATCCTCATACCTTGTTAGGGTCTTTTCGGATAGACTTCTCCATGACTTTTGGGGAGTTCTTGCTTTTCGTCGTGTGTCTCGATCCTTCATATTGATTTTCGATAAATGATTCTTCACATCACTTTTGGATCTTTAGCAACAAAATGTAGCCCTCATGCCTTGTTAGGGCCTTTTCGGACTCGCCAATCTTCGCGCCCCGCTTCATAAGTTATGCCTTGGCTATGAACTCTCGTCATTACCGAGCAACTTTTAAACGATCTGGGGCTAAAAGCTAAGTAACCTTTTAAACCGTACAACCTTATTTATTAGCAGATAATTTATTAGCAAGCGGAGGGAGAATAGGCTCATAATTAACTCACATAAATTCACGAAAGAATACCGAACTTATAATTGACTCTATCATCTCTCGTTCTCCACAATTTAAAATCTCAAGGAATGAGACTTGTGGATGCTTAGCCAATTAAATCAAAGTTTTGGGTTTTCGAGTCGCCTATAGGATCTTGCAAATTCTTAGACTTTTTCAAGTTTAGAAATCGCATTTTAAAGTTCCCTTGATAAACGACTCTCTAGGATCAATTATAGGAACTTGCGAAAAGTTCTTGTTCTTAACCCGTGAGAGTTAAGACTTTCGCGTTTTATAGCTCCCTATATAAAAGCCTAGCAAAACTTGACTTAAACACGTTAAGGATACTAGCTAGAGTAAACTTAGGCAAGTAAACTCGGGTTGAGTCAAAATGTTCACGACTAAGAAAAATCTAAAACCACTTTATTGAAAAACTATTCTAGCAAGGGAAGAAAATAAACATAATAAAGGAAAATGCAACTATACAACTAGGCCAAAATAGATTAAAAATTTTGAAAAATGTCGAAAAATCAAATTTCCCGGTTGAAATGAGGGCAAATTCATGGAAAAGACCACTTACTTCGATAGAAGTCCCCCCTACACTTGAGATAAACATTGTCCTCAATGTTTAAGCATGTGGGAGTAAACTCCCCTACACTTAGGACATTGTGCACTTTGTTTAAATCTTGCTAAGGAAAGGACAACTAAAGTGAATTCAATGTGAACATATAGAATATGAAATATTGAATCACAAGAGTTTAGGATAGAACCGGGAAGATGGAAAACACGGTATCATGGTTCGTCAAAAGTCATCAAGATGCTCGCTGAAGCTTTAATCCCTGTACAGCACAAGAAACAAGACAACAAACATATGCGGGGCTCCCCCTACACTTATTAGGAAAGCAGTAAAGGATAGAACACGGGTTGCCTCCCGAGAAGCGCTTGTTTTTGTTCACCGAGTCATGAGCCTGACTCGACCCAATTTTAGTTCATGGGGAACATGGTGAGGGATGGAATCATCTCCTGAGAGATGTCCTCACCAAAGTACAGCTTCAAACGCTGGCCATTCACCTTGAAATTGGGCCCATTTGGCTGAGAAAGCTCAATGGTCCCATACGGAAAGACTTTGGCGACGGTGAATGGACCAGTCCAGCGACTCTTCAACTTGCCAGAGAAGATCTTCAACCGAGAGTTAAAAAGTAAGACTTGATCACCAACGTGGAACTCTCGGTTCTTGATTTTAGCATCGTGGATCATCTTCGTCTTCTCCTTATAGATCAGCGAGTTCTCATAAGCTTCATTCCTTAGTTCGTTTAGCTCGTTTAGTTGAACCTTGCGATGATCACCGGCTTTAATGATGTCGAAGTTCGCCCACTTCAAGGCCCAGTGCGCCTTGTGTTCCAGCTCGATGGGTAAGTGGCAGGCTTTCCCGTACACAAGACGATAAGGTGTACAACCGATCGGGGTCTTGTAAGCAGTACGGAAAGCCCACAGAGCATCATCTAACTTATCGGCCCACGCGGCGCGATGCTCTCCCACAGTTCGCTCCAAAATTCTCTTCAAGCCACGATTGGAAATTTCGGCTTGCCCATTGGTTTGGGGATGATAGGCGGTGGAAAGACGGTGATTGACACCATACTTTGCCATGACTCTTGCAAATTGATCGTTGCAAAAATGAGTCCCGCGGTCACTGATGATAGCACGAGGAACGCCAAATCGAGCGAAAAGCTGCTTCAAAAAGTTCACAACCACCCTCGCATCATTCGTAGGAAGAGCCTTAGCTTCAACCCATTTAGAGACGTAGTCGACGGCGACGAGGATGTACTTGTTCCCTTTAGATGATGGAAATGGCCCCATAAAGTCGATGCCCCATACATCAAAGATTTCACATTCTTGTATGAAATTTTGAGGCATCTCATCCTTATGTGTGATCTTGCCTTGACGTTGGCAAGCATCACAATGCTTAACCATTTCGTGAGCGTCACGATAAATGGTGGGCCAGTAGAATCCAGAATCAAACACTTTCTTAGCGGTGTAGTTGGGACCAAAGTGACCACCGGTGGGTCCTTTGTGGCAAGCTTGAAGGATGTCAAAAGCTGCCGGTCCATCCACACATCGACGAATAATCAGATCAGCACACTGTTTGAATAGATAAGGGTCATCCCAAAAGTAAGTCTTAACATCGTTCAAGAACTTCTTCTTTTGTTGGGATGTTAACCCTTGGATGAGAATACCACCCGCTAAGTAGTTTGCAATGTCTGCAAACCACGGGGTGCCATCAAGATTGAGATTTATGGACATTAAGGTTTCAAGGGGAAAAGAGTCATTGATCTCTTTGTTCGGATGGTCCCCTTGATATGGATCCTCAAGTCTGCTCAGATGATCCGCGGCCAGGTTTTCGGCTCCCTTCTTGTCACGAATTTCAATGTTGAATTCTTGAAGGAGCAAAACCCAGCGAAGAAGTCTTGGCTTAGAATCGTTCTTTGTCATCAAGTACTTCAACGCGGAATGGTCCGTGTATACGATGGTGGTGGATAAAACAAGATAGGGGCGAAATTTCTCAAAAGCATAGACAACAGCTAAAAGCTCTTTTTCGGTCGTCGTATAATGCAATTGAGCCCCCGTCATGGTTTTGCTAGCGTAGTGGATTGGTTGGAAGTGTTTATTCACTCTTTGGCCCAAAACCGCACCAATAGCAAAGTCGCTAGCATCGCACATCAATTCAAAAGGCAGCTCCCAATTAGGGGTGACCAAGACCGGTGCCTTAGTGAGCTTATCCTTGAGAAGATTGAAGGCTTCGAGACACTCTTTAGAAAAGATAAAAGGAGTATCTTTTTCCAAGAGGTGGGTCATCGGGCGAGCGATTTTAGAGAAATCCTGAATGAATCTACGATAGAAGCCCGCATGACCCAGAAAGCTTCTCACACCCTTCACGGTTGAAGGTGGAGGTAACTTGGCTATGACATCTACTTTAGCACGGTCAACTTCAAGACCGGCTTTAGAGATTTTGTGTCCTAGCACAATGCCTTCTTTTACCATAAAATGGCATTTTTCCCAATTCAGAACAAGGCGAGTGTCTTCGCACCGCTTAAGCATACGTTCCAAATTGGCAAGGCAAGCAGAGAAGGAATCCCCGAAGACCGAGAAATCATCCATGAAGACTTCCATGGTTTGCTCAACCATATCATGAAAGATAGCCAACATGCACCTTTGGAAAGTCCCGGGGGCATTGCATAAGCCAAAAGGCATTCGTTTATAAGCAAATGTGCCGTAGGGACAAGTGAATGTTGTCTTCTCTTGATCTTGGGGATCGATGGGTATTTGAAAATAACCCGAGAAACCATCCAGAAAGCAGTAATATTCATTACCAGCTAAGCGTTCAAGCATTTGGTCCATAAAAGGTAGAGGGAAATGATCCTTTCTCGTGGCATCATTGAGTTTGCGGTAGTCTATACAAACTCTCCACCCAGTAACGAGATGGGTAGGAATTAACTCGTTGTTTGCATTAGGCACAACGGTGATTCCGCCTTTCTTAGGCACACAATGGACTGGACTAACCCATGGTGAATCCGAAATAGGGTAAATCATACCCGCATCAAGAAGTTTGATAACCTCTTTTTTGATGACTTCATGTATTTTAGGATTCACCCGTCTTTGGCTTTGAATTGTGGGCTTAAAGTCGTCCTCCATGAGAATTTTATGTGTGCAGAAATGAGGATCAATTCCACGGATGTCCGAGATTTTCCAAGCGATAGCTCGTTTATGCTTCTTCAACACAGCGACAAGGCGTTCTTTTTCGTCTTCTTTCAGATCCTTTGCGATGATGACCGGTAACTTCTCGTCGTCTTCCAGAAAAACGTACTCAAGATGAGGCGGTAAGTCCTTAAGCTCGAGAGTAGGAGGATCCTCAGTAGATGGTGAAACTAACGATGGATCATCATTAGTCACCTCTTTAGGAGCAGGAGGAGACAATGGGTCCTCATTGAGAAGTCTCTCAATAGTACGAATATCTTCATCCCAATTGGTGGACAAATCATCATACTTAATATCGAGAGGACCCAAGCTAGCTTCGAAGTCATCCAAGTCACTTTCTCCGAAAGGAGTCAATGCTGGAGCAATTGAGGCAACGGTCTCAACATTGGGTAGAGAGGAAAGAGTACTTTTGCAAGCATCATGAAAATGTTCTTCACAAGCCTCATCGAGAGCATCAATAGCATTAACACTCTCATATGAATAAGGTTGCTTAGAAATCTTATCCATGTTGAAGACAATTTGATCGTCACCAACTCTCATGATGATTTCGCCTGCGGCAACATCAATAAGAGTGCGACCGGTCCTCAGAAATGGACGTCCGACGATTAATGGAACACGGGGATCCATCTCGTAATCAACGACGACAAAATCCGCCGGGAAGGTGAATTTATCGACGCCAACAAAGACATCTTCGGCTATCCCCACTGGATAAGCAACCGTACGGTTGGCTAATTCCAAAGTCATTTTGGTGGGGACTAGCTCGGGGAGAGATAATTGCTTCCAAACACTTAAAGGCATTAAGTTTATACTAGCACCTAGATCGGCTAGGGCCATGCAATTCTCTACTCCCGGGAAGTTACAAGGAATCAAGAAGCGACCCGGATCACCAAGTTTGGTGGGCAATTGCCTTAAGAGCACTGCGGAGCAATTCTCATTAAGGTGGGTCTGAGCAATGTCAAGAAGCTTTTCTTTATCACTTAAAAGATCTTTAAACATCTTAGCGTATTTGGGCATGTGAGCGAGAGCCTCGGCAAAGGAGATGTTAAAATTCAATTGTTTAAACATTTTAAGGAAGTTTGAAACCTGAATATCATCCTTGCTCTTTTGCTTCTCTTTCCTCAACCTTGAAGGATAAGGTATATTGGATGAAGAGGAAGGCTTTAAGGGGATAGGATCACTCACAACCACGGGTGGTGGGGAAATGGGGATAGAAGGTGAAGTAGGTGGGGAAATTTGCTCTTTTTCCTTGTTCACAATCACGGGTGGAGGTGTAGGAAGCTCGGGTTCCATATAACCTTTTCCACTACGAGTGGTGATTGCTTTCATCTCCCCTCTCGGATTAGCAATGGTATTACTCGGAAGAGTACCCGAAGCAGAGGGTTGATTACTTTGGATAAGCGAACCAATCATATCACGAAGATGAAGAGCTTGATTGTTAAAAGAGTTTTGCATGTTTACATTCATTGTATCATTGTGTTTGGCCATATCATTCCTTAGCTCGGCTCGAATATCGTTCCCGTGCTTTGTCATTTCTCCCTTCAAGTTGCGGACTTGACTCTGAAGATTCATCACCAACTCCCGATTAGTCTTCATGAATGTCTCGACTTCTGGATTCACTGCCATCGGTTGATTGAGAGGTGGAGCCTGGTAAGCTTGAGAATTTCCTTGAGTTGGGTATGGGTTTCTTTGGGATTGATACTGATTGTTTGCACGAGGTTGGGATTGATTGTAGCTTTGTTGTTGGTTTGGGTTTGCAGGAGGGAAACCGGGGGGAGCAAGATAATTGTTGGAGCGATAACTTAGCAAGTTACGGTCTCCTTGAGGGCGGGCTTGATAGCCTCCCGTGGGATAAGTACCGTATGCTGCGTTAACGTCTTCAGAATAATTGCTTTGGGTAGAAGGACAATCATTATAAGAGTGAGGGCCACCACATGTGTCACAAGAAATAGCAACGGCTTTTGCTTGTTGAAAATGGTTTGTGGCCATAGCCATGAAATTCTTGTTCATTTCAGCGAGTTGTCGAGAAATTTCAGACATTTCAGGATTGGAGGTAGTAGAAGAAACATTGACTCTCGAGTTAGATCTTGAGGATGCGGATGAATCCCAATTCTTGTGGTGAGTAGTCATGTTTTCGATCAACTCTCGACACTCCTCCGGTCTCCTTTTCATAAAAGTACCACCGGCGGCGGCATTGATCGTGTCACGATCACGAAAGGTGAGACCATTGTAAAAGGTGTCAATGAGAGTGACGGGGAGCATATTGTGATTAGGACAGAGGTCGATCAAATCATTGTAACGTTCCCAAGCATCGAAAAGCGATTCATCATTCTCTTGCATAAATCCACTGATTTGGTTACGAAGGCTAGTGACCATGGATGGGGGAAAGTAGCGCGATAAAAAGCGTTGAGTCATGTCGTTCCACGTATGAATAGAATTCTTAGGAAGACGGTCAAACCATTTTTCGGCATGGTGAGAAAGCGAGTGTGGAAAAAGTTGAAGGCGAAGGTCATCCATAGAAACACCGGGGCACTTCATGCTTTGGGTAATGGTAATGAATTTGTCGAGGTGTTTGTTGGCATCATCATCCGGAATTCCACGAAACGGGTTCGTTTGCACTTGTTGTATCATGTGATGCTTCAACGAAAACTCCTGAGCCGTGACGTGCATTGGCGCAATCGGGCCTCCGCGTCCGTTCATGGTGGGTTGGCACAATTCCTCCATGGTTCGTAAATCAGGTAGAAGGACATTGTTGTTGTTGTTGTTGTGGTTGTTATTCAAATTATTTTGAGGTGGGTGATTATTGTTGTTGTTAACACCAGCCATATCTAAATCTTCACGATTCTCGGGCTCAGAATAGTTTGTAGATCTAGTACGCATGCACCTGCAGAAGAAAAAATATACACAAGAAATGTCTATATAATCTTTTTGGTTTTTATAGGTTTTTTTATGTTTTTGAATTTTTGAAAAGTTTTATAATTTTTATGGATTTTTGAAATTTTTATAGCAATGAAAATAACGTTCAAAGAACGGATCCCAAAATTCAATGCGTCTCTCACTAGAAACCGTTTATCTTAACGAAAAGAGTCGGCAGCGGCGCCATTTAATACTTCGCTTTTGGCTAGGTATAAAATATTATCGTTAGTTAGTTCCGAATCTTTTCGAATTGAAAACCGGTCTTAAGTGTGACTCAATCGTCTTTTGGTGAATCGAAGGTTTGGTTGATTTGTTTTTAAACTAATTGCGAGTAATTAAGGTGTCGTTGCGTAAATGGAAGTTAAAAGATTAATATTGCAATCAAAAGTAAAATAATGCATAAAATTTAAAGGTGGCAATGGAAAAATACTAACTTCACTAAATTAAACTAACACTTTGAAAATTTTCAGAAAATAAAAAGTACTATATGAAAGTTATATCGAAGGAAACCAAAACAACCCAAAAAGGACTCCCGATCGGAATGTATTCCGATCGGAATATGAGAACACTGGTCGGAATATGGGTAAAACACCCAATCGGAAAATGGGACACAAGGGGTCGATCGGAATATGTGGTCAGGTGACCAATCGGAATAAACGAACACGTACCAATCGGAATATACAAGTTTGATCAAATCGGAATATAATGAAACACCCTCAATCGGAAAGTGGAACGAATGCCCAGATCGGAAAAACAGGGGGAAACCAATCGGAAAGAATAACCCTAATCCGATTGGACACCAATCGGAATGTAGGGAGCGGTGCCGTCGGAATAATAGGCCGATCGGAAAGGGGAGTTAACAACCCTTCCGAAAATGAAGGAAATCAGCAAGGAGATACCCCGGTCGGAATAATGAATCGGAAAGGGGCTTAAAACCCTTTCCTAAATCTAAGGGATTCGAAAGAAAAGCTAGAAAATAAGCTATTAAGTCGAGCTTATTCCCAAAACTAAATCGAATCAACAAAACCGAATCAAATAAGCACTAGAATCAACTTATCAACCCAAAATCAAGCAACTTTTTAGATCAAACCATAAAAACATAAACTTTTTAATAAAACTTTTTAATAAGAAAAATAAGATGATCATAAAAATAAGCCAATAAGCACAAAAGTCTTAAAGCTTAATCAAATGAAAACTTATAAAATGATTAAAAGATTAACTTTTTAGCATGAAATCAATTAGAACAACACGGATCACATGATAATCACACCAAAATCAATCTTAAATCAAGAAAAGTAGAATGAGATTAAGAGATAAAAGCTTAAAAATGAACTTGATTAATAAAAATAAGCATACAAAAGTGTTAATCTTAAAAGATTAAAAGTAAAAGATGAACTAGTGAGAGAAAGTTTAAGACTTTCTCTCTCTAAAAACTAAAAAGTGAAAATTAACTAAAAAACTCTAACCACCTTCCTAATGACTATTAGGAAGGTATTTATAGGGGAGGTGGAAGGAGTGCATGTGTTGCATTATCTTTCTTGCTTTCTTCACGTTTTCTCGACTTGACTTTAATTCTTCGTCTTTGTCGTCTCGGGATTTGAACTTGTCTTTTAATTTTCTTCTTCTATTAGACTTAAGTTCTTCGACTTCGTTAAACTTCCGTCTTTTGACTTTTTCTTCGATAAATCTTCAGAATAGGTCTTGGACTTCCGTTCTTTTTGCACTCTTGATCTTTTGACTTCGTCTTTTTCCCGTTTTCTTCAGTAAAAGCCCGTGAAAGCCCGTTTTTTCTTCCTTTTTCATATTTAGGTCCTAAAATACAATAAAAACACAAACCACGCATAATTCCGACTTTTACGACATAAATCACACGTTTTGGTCTTGTTATTATTGGAAATAAGTGGTAAAAGGATAAGTGTTTTCACACTTATTAATATGCTTTAAGATTCAATTTCAATTGCTCTAACAATGAAGCAGAATATGAAGCACTATTGGCTGGATTGCGTTTGAAAAAGAAAATAGGAGTAAAGATCCTTGAAGCCAAAGTGGATTCTAAGCTCGTGGCTTGTCAGTTGAATGGGGAATTTGTTGCCAGTGATGATAGGATGATGAAGTATCTGACCAAAGCAAAAGAAATCATCACATGCTTCACAAAATTCAATATCATGCATGTGTCAAGAACCAAGATACAAATGGAAGATGTCCTTAGTAAACTCGTGTCAGTTGCATTTAATCACCTCACCAAGGAAATCCTAGTGGAAATCCTAGAATCTCGGTCAATAGACGCTCAGGAAGTTAATGACATAGTGCAAGAAGAAGGGGAAAGTTGGATGACACCCATTCAGAAATGTTTGGAGAATGGTGTATGGCCATAAGACCCTAATGAAGCTAGGGCAATGAGAATGAAGATAAGCCAGTATACCATATGAAATGATGTGCTATTCAAAAAGTCCTACTTATCTCCAATGCTAAGATGTGTGGGTCCGGTGCAAGCCAATTACATCATTCGGGAAGTCCATGAGGGGTCATGTGGAATGCACTCCAGCACAAGGTCGGTAGTGGCAAAAATCATGAGACAGGGATATTATTGGCCCACCATGTACCAAGATACATGGGAGGAAATCTCCAAGTGTGATTCATGTCAGATACATGGACCGGTGCCAAGGCTGCCTAAAACCAAGCCTACCTCCATCATGTCGTCGTGGCCCTTTTACCAATGGGGAATGGATATCCTTGGTCCAATCGATGGATCTCCGGGAAATGTGAAATTTGTCATCGTAGCCATTGACTACTTCACAAAATGGATAGAAGCACGTTAGCAAGGGTGACCGGGAAGGAGGTAAAAAAGTTTGCTTGGCAAAATATTGTGTGCAAGTTCAGACTACCCGGGTCATTGTGACAGATAATGGAAAATAGTTGGTAGAGGGAACATTGAGGAAATGGTGTGAAAAATGGGGAATCAAGCAGATGAACACCGCCGTCGCTCATCCGCAGGCCAATGGGCTGGTGGAAAGGGCCAATAAATCTTTAATGCATGGACTCAAAGCCCGTTTGGGGAGAAATTTGACGGGGTAGGTTGATGAGCTGCCTCATGTGCTTTGGGCTCATAGAACCATGTTAAAGACAAGCAATGGGGAAACACCATTCAACCTTACGTATGGAAGTGAAGCAATAATCCCAGCTGAAATGGGAGTCTCGTCTACAAGAACACTTCTTTTTAATGAAGACAATAACGAGGAAGAGCTTCGGCTAAACCTTGATTTGTTGCAGGAGCGGCGAGAGACCGCAACCATTGAAGAAGCAAACTACAAGAAAAAGGTTGAACAATATTACAACAAGAGAGTCAAACATTGCAATTTCAAAGTGGGTGATTTTGTCTACCGTCAAAATGAAGCCAGCAGGGTCGAGAAGATTGGCAAGTTAGGTCCCAACTGGGAAGGCCCTTACATAGTAAAGGAAGCATACCAGAATGTTGCGTACAAGCTTGAAACTATGGATGAAAGGGAGATACCAAGAATATGGCATGCAATCAATCTCCAAAAATGTTTTATGTAGAAAAACAATGTAATGGAGCGAACAATTGAATGAATGAAATTTTCACTTTAATTAAGCAACACAATTGTTATTACGTTTGTGGCCCTCGGAGTAGCTAACCGTAGGACTATAAAATTGTAAAAAAAACTCTAAGTGTTTGGATGCGCCCGAGGGGCAATCCAGAGGACAAATTAAAAGCGGCCACGTGCCGATGCCCTCCCATATATAAATTATGGAAAATGCTCTAAGTGTTTGGACGCTCCCAAGAGGCAGTCCGGAGGAAAAATTAAAAGCGGCCATGTGACGATGTCCTCCCATATCTAAACAAAAACATTCTAAGTGTTTGGACGCGCCCAAGAGGCAGTTCGGAGGACAATTTAAAAGCGGCCATGTGCCGATGTCCTCCCATTTCTAAACAAATCATTCTAAGTGTTTGGACGCACCCAAGAGGCAGTCCGGAGGACAAATTAAAAGCGGCCATGTGCCGATGTCCTCCCATGATTGGTAAGGATATATACAAAAAACTTCTCAAAAAGTTAAGTGTTTCTATTCAATTTTAATTCACCGCTTCAACACCGAAGGATAAATAATGCAAACTTATCAAATACAAAGTAAAAACTAAAACATGAGCAGAATAAGGAATATTTACAATATATTTAAAAGAAAGAAAAATATGAGGAAACATTGTTTGTTACAGGCTTAGAAGGTAGAAAATGGGGCAAACATACATAATAGTGTTCACAAGGTGTTCCAACAGAGTATCCAGAGAACCAAAGTTAAGAATTTATTACAACGACAAAGGAATATTGTTTGATTACAAGCCCGTCCCGACATACCAGAGGCAAAGGAACATTCAAATAGCAGAAGCATCAACCTCGGAATCCGTCTTCTTCTCCTCTTGAACTCGAGAGGAGGGTTCAGATGAGTCAGCACCTTTTTGAGTAACGTTAGAAGTTGCAGCTGAAAGCACTTCGCTAATAATAGGCTGGGATGGTCCACATTCCGGCTCCAACTACATCAAGTCCCCTGCCGGCAAAGTAAAAGAAGAAGATACATTTTCAATGAAGGGATAGGAAGTAACGAACAAAGCATCACAGGTCCCAACCCAGGTCTTAAGTGCATCCTTTTTAATGGTCTTGACTCTCGACAAAGAATTCTTTACTTGTTCCGGAGTCCTACCGAGGCCAACAAATTGCATAAAACCAGCAGAGTAGGTCACGCTACACGCTGCACCGAGAGCTTTACGGTACTCATAACTGCCAAATAGCTTCCACACCAAGCAAGGGATCCCGTCCCAGATCAGCATTTGTTTATCAACTTCGGCTTGGCTAAGAAGGACCGTGAGATGCTTGTTGCTTGTCTCGGCAGTGGAAAGTTTGTCAGAAGTTTCCAAAAGCTCTCGGCTCTTGAGAGCGATCTGCTCAGTGGCTTCGGCTGCAGTTTTCTTAAGATTCTCATTCTCTTCCTCCAACGCTTGAACACGAAGGTTCAGATCCTCTTCGGTTTTGGCACATGTGGAACGGGAATCCTTAAGCTTTTGATGAGAAACCTTTAAACGATCCAGAAAAGCTTGCCCTTGAGTGAAAGACTCTTTTTCAGCAAAGTGAGAGTTATCCGTCTCCACATACTTGCTATTAAGGTTCTCATAACGTTTCATCAGTTCGGCAGCAGCAATGGTACTCTGAGCAACGGCTCGACATCTATGACGAAGGACGTCATAATTAGACATGGATTTCAAGTGTTGGTCATCAGCAGGAGTAGAAAGATGGTACAAAAACTCTTTGGCATCATAGTTAGAGTTAACCCTAACATCCTTATTCAAGCTCCAATCCGGAACAAACTTGGGGGGCTCAAAATCCTCTCCTACAAAATACAAAGGGATCAAAATTAAGAAAACACGACAATAAGGGATGAGAGGAAAGAAACAAGAAACTTACCAACAGCTTGTGAGTCATGCTCAGCATGAGGCGATGATTGATCGCTCACTTGCACAATAGAAGGAGATTTTTATTTGTGACCGGAACCTCCCGCCGAAGTTTGGGATGGTGGTTTCACAACACTAATGGGTTGAGTAGTGTGGGTTTTCTGGGAGTCCGCCTCAGAGTCGGTATGAACGGTCTGGCGATTTCTTTTCTTCACTCGACGATCAGATGTACTTCCCTCTGCAACAGAAGGGGTCATCCTTACCCTCGGTTTCTTGTCTTGCTTTTGCTTGGCCTCCACAATCTGCGCCGAGGGCTTCTCTACCGCCAGCTGAACAGGTGTCAACTTGGGAATGTCTTGTCCAACAGGTAGGGGAACAGTTACGCGAGGAACAGGCTGCTCATTCTCCCCATAAGGTTCACCAATATCAACAAGACCTTTATCGAAGGAAGGCAAGCTCAGGAAGTCTACAAAGCTCATTTCCGCAGAAGAAAGAAGACGGGGGCGAGGCAAGCATAAGCAAGCCCGTGTAAGTGATAGTGAAGCAAAAATAAACAAAACAGAGACATACCTTTTTTATCAACGTCTAAAAGTATCTGGCGCAGCTCCCGATGACTGTAAGGGAAAGATAGACCAGCGAGAAAAAGCAGAACCTCGTGAGGAGGACTACACAAAATGGGTTTCTTTCCAAGAGCTTTGGCATGAGAAATATTATACGAAGGAGGAATCTCATCAGTAATTACAGACTCACGATGCCTCCAAGGCATAGCAAAGGGTATAGCTCGACGGTATATCAAAAAGAATTCTGTTTTCCACTTCTTAAGGCTAGAGGTGGTCTCGGTTAAACACTTACCATACTCCCCCTCACCCCTGCTCTCGAAAGAAAATCAATGACCCTGTTTGCTCAGTCTATAAAATACTCTAAACAAGGTAACAAATACGGGAACACTCAATCCAAAGCAATGGAGCTCAAACATCACAACCCTATTCACACCAGTAGGGACCAATTGGGAAATATGTACCTTGAAGTATTAAATCAAATTCAAGAAAAAAGTAAAGAAAGGAATCCGAAGGCCAGCATGGTTAATATATTGACGATATATACCGATAGGAGAGTCAGGGAGACAATCCATGGTCATGTCCGGATCTGGGAGGCGAGGCCTCAAGAGCGAAGGGATATTATACTTACAAATTACCACCTTCAAGTCATCACTAGTCATACCGGATAGACGTATGTGCATATCATATTTTGGATCGCGCTTCACAAGAGGATCTACTCTCGATCCCATGATCTCTTTCCCCGTCATCCAGAACAGAAAAATGTACAACTGAAAGACATAACAGGTGGAAGAAGAAACTAACCTATGGAAGTTAAGAATGAAGCAGGGATGAAGAAAGCAACAATGGCGAAAACAGGAGGAAATTAAACTAATGACACGTATATATAGGGGGTCTAGGCGATAGAAACGATGCAACACTATTCATCTGCAAATTACGAGGACGAGGATCCAACGTAGAATTCAAAAGGCATAACATGTGGCATCATCCCATGATCCCACCAAAGAAAAAAAAGGTCCAATAATGAAACAGACGTGAACCGACTCAGAAAACGGAACAGTCCAACGACTAGCACCAGACCAAAATGAGACGGACCTATTTAAAGTATCAGTCCATAATAAGCATGATGAACTAATACTTGGGGGACATGTTCGCGTATGTCTCCGGCACATGGCCGAAGGCATGGCACTTTCACTGAAGGAGTTGCCACGTAGGAAAGAGACATCAGACAAGATCCCCCATTTCTCGGGAGATCTTGTTTTACCCAACAGGTAAGGCTTTATCCAATGGATCCATCCATGAACCGCCGTCTACTTTACACTGTTTCTGAACATAGGGTACTGTTCATGGTACATGTCTCGATGACATGACTACTCAACCAGGTATGCTTTTAATTTGGGTATAAATACCCCAAGGCATTTACTACACACAACAACACATAGTACACCACATTGAATTCTACTTAATAGTATTCCTCCGGTATTCCACACCAGATACCACTCTTGTGATAGTTACTTACTCTCACGCCGGAGCTTGGTCTCGGGTTCACACCTGGGACGAGTTAACGTGCGTTCTATTATTGCAGGATAGGCCCAACCTACAAGCAAACCATACACGAGACCGAAGCTTAATATCCTCGGGGCAAGTGCCTGTGGGTTTTTGTTTCAACACAAGTTGAAGGTCATCCAGAATCACAATATTTTTACCAGGGTGTGACCCTTTTACCCAAAAAAACTTGGTTCGATCCATCCCGATAAACCGGATGACCCGCTTCTTGCTTAAAAATGGGTCATATTAGATCAGACGTTAAATTTTTGAAATTCGGTTGGACCCATCGGGTTTGGTTTAACTAATAAAGCTGCTCATTCTCCCTATGATTGTTATTTTAGATAAAAATTAACTAATAAAATTATTATTTGTTTCTTAAGATGTCGTATCATCTCCCAATCAAAAGAGATACATGTGGTATCTTAAACTTTGATACTTATCCTACAAATTTGATCTTTCATTCCTATCTATCTAACCTTATCTCATATATGCATCTAAAGAAAATGATACATCAAACTCTTGAACTTCAATTGCTTCTGTGAGTGGTCCAACACCAAAAACAATCATTATAAAAGAAAATGACTACTCAACCATGTATGCTTTTAATTTGGGTATAAATACCCCAAGGCATTTACTACACATAACAACACCTAGTACACCAAATTGAATTCTACTTAATAGTATTCCTCCGGTATTCCATACCGGATACCACTCTTGTGATAGTTACTTACTCTCACGCTGGAGCTTGGTCTCGGGTTCACACCTGGGACGAGTTAACGTGCATTCTATTATTGCAGGATAGGCCTAACCTACAAGCAAACCTACACGAGACCGAAGCTTAATATCCTCAGGCCAAGTGCCTACGGGTTTTTGTTTCAACACAAGTTGAAGGTCATCCAGAATCACAATATTTTTACCAGGGCGTGACTCTTTTACACAATAAAAACTTGGTTCGATCCAGCCCGGTCAACCGGATGACCTGGTTCTTGCTGAAAAAATGGTTCATATTAGATCAAATGTTAAATTTTTGAAATTCGGTTTGACTCGAGACCAAGCAAGTCACATGGACTAAAGCTCAAGAAATGGGTAGCCATCCAAAACTTGGTTAAAACTTACATGAACCATTAGTACCCTTCAGCCAAAGTATGTAACGACATGGAGCTCCAAGCCTGTTATGCAGAGTCCATCAATGTGGGCCATTCTAATCTCCGCCACAAAGATTGGTGGCCAACTTTTGCTGGTGCAGATGACCTTACGACCAAGTATATCAATGTTTCCATGATGAACCATATAAGTACTTATCAGCTTTACCAAGCTTACTTCAAATCAACAAAGTACATGGTTGTGGTGGACATATTGTCTACTTACTCACCCGAGGAGGATTACATAGGTGTAAGACAAAAAACCGACACTTGGTTAGGTGATGCTGAGGTTGTGGAAGCTTTTTAAGCATTTTCAGCTGACATTCAACGGGTAGAAAAGCAAATTGAGAAAGGAGTAGAGATACAAGTTGACAGAACAGATGCGGTTGCTGGTGTTTTACCATATGAACTTCTTGCACCAATTTCAGATCCTAGAGCTGCTCATTCTTGCCCCACACCGTGACCATTCCTTTCCCTCTTACTTGTTTATGAAGTTATAACTTAAAGATGGTAATTAGTATATCAAACCTTTTGTGGTGGACAGATACGAGCTGCTCAGTGACTTCGGCCATTTTGTAGCAATGTCAACAAATGTTTTATTGCTCAAATAATGACTACTATATATTTTAGTATTTGCTACATATTTGAGTATTATATTGCTTTGGTTTTTGTATTATCTTGATTCGTTTTGTTCTAGTACAATATTTCAGTTTCTTTAGTTTTCCTCGACTTATTCACATGCTCTTGGTATAAGAATATATGCTGTTTATATATATGGTTTTGAGAAAATACATGTTTATGAATAAACATACGAGGCTTGACTATATGCTTTGAAGAATACAAGTTGTTGTAAATGAATGTAAGATGCCTGATTGAATTCTTTTGAAAGATGAACATAAGCGTTGATTATATTGATTGTGAACCGCTATTTGCTAAGTGTTGTATTGCCAAAATTTTAAAGTCCCTAAAACCCATGAACCGTTAACTACCTATGATAGGTAGGCGCTGTTACAGACGGATGGATCCATCGTGGATGGCCCCCACCTGGGCAGATTACACTTGTGGGTTGGAGGCTAAGCCAGATGTGTTGTATGAGAAGTAAGGGGGTATTAGGCAAGATACCTGACTAGGGCATTATTTATACTTAAGGCTTCGGTTTCATGGCTTAGTAGAATAACGCGGACTTTGGATATTGTATGTGTTACAATATTGACAATGGATGAGATTCTTGTGTTCAAAAGCTGTATGGTTTATTTAAAAACCCATTATTGTTTATTAAAAACCAATGAATTCACTCAACTGTTGTGTTGATATTTTAGCATGTATTCTCAGGTGTATAGGTTTAAGAGCAGCTGGAGCGTGGAGACGCGTGGAATAAAGTAAAGGAAAAATAAACAATTTTCATTCGATAAATTTGACAAATCTTTAACTTTTCATAAGGTTTGTATAAATTGTTAGGACCTCTTTTTATTGAAGTATGATAGTTATAAAATTTTTGAATGATTTATTTTATAAAACGTCTATTTTGAGGTCGTTTCTATGACTGTGTGTGATGTGCTATGAAGTAACACCTAAAGTTGAGTTTCTGCTGCCTTGTGAAATTGTGGGTGTTACAGATTGGTATCATAGCACTTGTTATAGAGAAATAGGTTGTTTTGAAAACCTGGACTATAACAGCTCTTTTGAAAAATTGTTTTGTTGCCTTACAAAGTATCCGCGCGCTCATGCCTCCTAGGAACAAATGATTGGTTGTGATAATATGATCCTATATGCATGTAGAAATGGTTGTATGTATATACTATGTTAATTAAAGGCATTACACGTGAAGCAATGGTCCTTGCGTGATTATCGTGCATTTTATAATGCGATTTTGTATAGAATTTGGCCGCACCGCCAATCACCAATATCGATAATTAATTTATTATCCGTATACGAGTATGGAACTCGTTTCATACTTTGGGACGTATATATTGTTTCGTAAGCTGTCACATATCGATAAATTTAAGCTCGATTGTTGTAATCGCATCGTGATGTGCCATTTTAGGACATCTCCTTTTGAAACATAATTGATAAATGAATTATTTTATATCTTACTCCTTATGATTTTGAAGAATCATTTCTTCAAGGAGACATCTTTTACGTAATGTAACGTTTAATTTGATTGTGTATGATTACGTTTTGTGATGAAAAGGAGGATACCAATGTTGGACCTAAAATATATATATATATATATATATATATATATATATATATATATATATATATATATATATATATATATATATATATATATATATATATATATATATATATATATATATATATATATATATATATATATATATATATATATATATATATATATATATATATATATATATATATATATATATATATATATATATATATATATATATATATATATATATATATACATATATATATATACATATATATATATACATATATATATATATATATATATATATATATATATATATATATATATATATATATATATATATATATATATATATATATATATATATATATATATATATATATATATATATATATATATATATATATATATATATATATATATATATATATATATATATATATATATATATATATATATATATATATATATATATATATATATATATCAATCAACTATATATGATTTGGGTACAACAAAGATATGCTCATAGTAGTCATTAGTTGAGTAACTTAATACCTTGTATTTAAACGGAATGGGACATTTAAATATAGAGATAATACAAAAACCAAAGCGAATACTCTATAATGCGATTATCGTTCATATTATAATGCGATTTTGCAAAAATGAAGTTTGATGCAAGGGTGATTATCGTGCATTTTATAATGCGATTTTATATAGAGTTTGACCGCACCGCCAATCACCAATATCGATAATTAATTTATTATCCGTATACGAGTATGGAACTCGTTTCATACTTTGGGACGTATATATTGTTTCGTAAGCTGTCGCATATCGTTAAATTTAAGCTCGATTGTTGTAATCGCATCGTGATGTGCCATTTTAGGACATCTCCTTTTGAAACGTAATTGATAAATGAATTATTTTATTTCTTACTCCTTATGATTTTGAAGAATCGTTTCTTCAAGGAGACATCTTTTACGTAATGTAACGTTTAATTTGATTGTGTATGATTACATTTTGTGATGAAAAGGAGGATGCCAATGTTGGACCTAAAATATATATATACCCAATCAACTATATATAATTTGGGTACAACAAAGATATGCTCATAGTAGTCATTAGTTGAGAACTTAATACCTTGTATTTAAATGGAATAGAACATTTAAAATACTCAAATACGTAGCAAATACTCTAGAACAGATGAGTTACTCAGTGGCTTCGGCTGCAGTTTTCTTAAGATTCTCATTCTCCTCCTTCAACGCTTGAACACGAAGGTTCAGCTCCTCTTCAGTTTTGGCACATGTGGCATGGGAATCCTTAAGCTTTTGGTGAGAAACCTTTAAACGATCCAGCAAAGCTTGCCCTTGAGTGATAGACTCTTTTTCAGCAAAGTGAGAGTTGGCCATCTCCACATACTCGCTATTAAGGTTCTCGTAACGTTTCATCAGTTCGGCAGCAACAATTGTACTCTGAGCAACGGCTCGACAGCTATGACGGAGGACGTCATAATTAGACATGGCTTTCAAGTGTTGGTCATCAGCAGGAGTAGCAAGATGGTACAAAAACTCTTTGGCAGCATAGTTAGAGTTAACCCTAACATACCCATTCAACCTCCAATCTGGAACAAACTTGGGGGGCTCAAAATCCTCTCCTACAAAATACAAAAGGGATCAAAATTAAGAAAACACAACAATAAGGGATGAGAGGAAAGAAAGAAGAAACTTACCAACAGCTTGTGAGTCATGCTCAGCATGAGGCGATGATTGATCGCTCACTTGCACAATAGAAGGAGATTTTTCTTTGTGACCGGAACCTCCAGCCGAAGTTTGGGAAGGTGGTTTCACAACACTAATAGGTTGAGTAAAGTGGGTTTTGTGGGAGTCTGCCTCAGAGTCGGTATGAACGGTCTGGCTATTTCTTTTCTTCACTCGACGATAAGATGTACTTCCCTCTGCAACAGAATGGGTCTTCCTTACCCTCGGTTTCTTGTCTTGCTTATGCTTGGCCTCCACAATCTGCGCCGAGGGCTTCTCTACCGCCATCTGAACAGGTGTCAACTTGGGAATGTCTTGTCCAACAGGTAGAGGATCAGTTGCGCGCGGAACAGGCTGCTCATTCTCCCCATAAGGTTCACCACAAATCATAGTGGGGCAATCTACTTTTGGTGTGGATGTGGAAGTGAAAAAGCTGACGTGGCGCGGTGTTTTTTGGTGTGGGAGTGTGACCACTTCATTTGCTCTAAGGAAACACAAGAATGTAAAATAACTCAACTCATATTCACTTATATTTTCCAATAGTCAGGTCTCGGGTTTTCCAACAATCTATATATAAACGGGTCTCGACTTCCCGATAAGTAGATCCTACCACCTCGGGTTTTATAAAAATGGTCAAGTTTTACGTTTTATTACTATGGTTCAATTACACCAATTTTATGACATGTCCTGCTTATTAGACAGTTTCTCCTAACCCGTAAATCATATAAACGAGTTCCTTATATCGACATGATAATTAAATTATGAACTCTACTGATCTCAAGTCCTTACCACCTCTAGTTATATTTTTCATAGCCTAACCATTCATTAAACAACTTAGAAGTATGAGCTGTGATTCGCAGCCAACTTCAGTTCCACCGTTTTGGCCGTCATTTCCAAACCGTAAATAACTGGTGGACTATCCGATTGATTCTAGTTCTTCATAAATTTATCTACAACCTGTTTACTTTTTTCATTGGTTCTGGGTTACAGTATAAGTTTTCAGTCCGCCAATACAGTATGTTCAGATTCGGCACTTTTTATCATTTCGGCCATATCTAATTCATCGGGTATCATCACGGGACGAGTCACCCGGTAAAATCACCACAAAACACAGGGCTATCTCCCTATATTTTTATTTAAGTCTCATGAGACATTGAGTTTACTGAAATAACACGTTTATACACTGTTGGGATTCTTAAAATATAACCACAACTATGGTTCGTTTTAGCTAGTTTCTTATATTTAAAGCTCATGTATACAATGTCCAGACTTCACAAAATAATAACTAAAACATAAAAATATAGTGATCATATCAATTAAAATAAGTGTTATAAAGATGGAGAGATCGTCTCTTACAAGAAAACAATGACAACAGTAACATCAATTCAACCATAAGACTCTTACAAGAAAATATAGTGATCATATAAAAACTACTACAAAAATACACCCTTCCAACACTTCTAACAATTCAGCCCTCAAAATTATGAAGATTATGAGGTTGATACTTGTTTATGAAGTCATAACTTAAAGATGGTAATTAGTATATCAAACCTTTAATCTTGGACTAGATAAACTATAATTTTCTTTTATAATGATTGTTTTTGGTGTTGGACCACTAACGGAAGTAATTGAAGATCAAGAGTTTGATGTATCCTTTTCTTTAGATGCATATGAGATAGGGTTAGATAGATAGGAATGAAAGATCAAATTTGTAGGATAAGTATCAAAGTTTAAGATACCACATGTATCTCTTTTGATTGGGAGATGATACGCCATCTTAAGAAACAAATAATAATTTTATTAGTTAATTTTTATCTAAGAGTATGATATGGCGGGTATTATCGAGGTCCGATATTTTAAAAGTTACGCGATTTAAAAGATACGTGTTAGACACGAAAAATAAACGTTCAATATAAAATAAAAACATCGACATTCGGAGAACATTTATATTTCGATAAATAAATGAAGCTTATTATTTAAAATATGTTGGCGCTTTATATAAACGAATGACGCCGAAAGGTTTAGCGTCAATTACGAAGAATACTCGTAAAATGAGAAAATAAAACAACGACAATAGAAAATATTTCTATGTCATAACGAAAATATTTACGGTCGATGATGGACATAGACTTTGCCGATAAATGATAAATGACACGTATTTGATACGTTAAAACCTTAACCTTGCCGGTTAGTCAAGATTTCAATATTATTCGTCGAAGCAACATGACAAATAAAAGTCGGTTAACAAATTTGTGTTCGAATATTAGAAATAGTATTACAACTCGGTCTATATAATGATTTTAAAGTTCGAGTTACTACACAAATACCACATACTCAATTATCGGGTTCTTCGTCTAATCCGAATACAATCCCAACCATATCCGCAACATTCTTCTCAAGAACCGACTCAAGAAACCGAAGACCCGAAATGTGGGTACTTTATAAAACGGTAAAAAAAAACAAATGACAAATCATAGCGGGACCAAGCGACGAAAACAAAGGTGGATCATATGTTTTGGACCTAAGAACGGGAAGAACTTTTGGCCGAATGTTTCATCGAAATATAAGAAAACCCAAAGTTGGCGATGACAGAGACCACAATAGGTTTCGGTATAAAATACTTGGTATATATAACGAGCAGGCTTTGGAAAAAAAATCTAATGGAGCGTAACAAAAATACGTTGACGGGTAAGTTGACACCGATGAATCGCGAAATATTAAAATTTAACACGCTTTATGATTCAATGAAACTTCTTAGTGGAAAAAATGAAGATAATTTGTTGACTCAAGTTCAAATTCTATATAAAGAACAAAACAATAACAGAGAGTTTCCTCATACAAGTGTTTGGCTTTCTTTGGAAGACAAGTATAAAATAATTAATCTCGAATCTACTCTAGCCCGAAGAAACCACGAGTTATGTGGTGGCCACCATGGTGAATTATGAAAGTAAAGATCTTCAACGCGGGCGTTCAAACTACAAAATGGTTCTTCTTTAAGTTTCAACTCGCGCAGCTGTGATTTCTAAGGATATACATCACAGAAATAAAAATACAGTTTTTCAAGTAATTAATTTGTCCTATATATATATGCTGTTTTATGGCGTAATCTTTATTATAAGCCAGATTTTCCACTAAGCTATGCATAGAAGCAATCTACTTTTTCCCACTAAGCTGAGCATGTGAATAAGTCAAGGAAAACTGAAGAAACTGAAATATTGTACTAGAACAAAATGAATGCCCAACTCGGTCAGTTATGAGACGAACCAACCGAGTATTTTCGGTTTGGTTTTCTATAGCTTATCTTCACCGGGTCAGTTTTCGTTGGTTAAGGCCTGTTTTGACCCGAGGCTCAAATACCAAAGTTGAAACCAAAGTCAAATTTATTGCATTTTCGCTAAAACTGACTGATCTGAGATTCAAACCTCAGACACCTTCAACTTTGCATGTACAGTCCCTAAAACAAGTCAATTTATTCAGCCAATGAGCCAAATAGGCTCAACCCAAAAGAGTGATATTGACAGGATAAGGTTGATATATGTGTCTCAATATAAATGGAAACAATGAACACAGTTGATACACGACAGCATGGTTTTTCAACAAACGTTTAGTTCATTAAGAAATACTCAGAGCAGTCATACATCTAATTTACCAACAATAAAATCGTACAAAAGTAGAACTGTTTCATTTGTTAATCTACTACATATTGATTAATGCTCAATAGAGGCTCATGGCCTGCCGATTGCTTCATATGCATCCATATATGTTAAAAGCTTAGGAGAATCACCCTTTCCTGAAAGAACAAAGATTTAGTGAGTGTGAGTTGTCAATCTAATGTTCATATCCCGACACACCAAAGAGTAAAACTTTAATTAAATGATATAAGATATGGTAAAAACCTTTATATATACAATATATTTCTGGATGCAAGCAAAGCAGTGGATAAAGGTTTTAGAAAACGAAAATTTGGTTATGCGCATTATTATATGTTGGTGTATGCATAAAGGCCCCTAACATGGACTCTTATTTGTGTTTTGGAACTGATATATCTACGGGAATCACCAGTTTTGGACATTATTTTATATCAGTTCTACAAAATTTCTTAAGGTTTATATAATATTTCATATCTCGTATCTGATTAAGTTTCATCCTTTGATTTTTATACAAAGGTATGGCTGCTCCAGACCCAAGCAAGTCACATGGACTAAAGCTCAAGATATGGGTAGCCATCCAAAACTTGGTTAAAACTTACGTGAACCATTAGTACCCATATTCAGCCAAAGTATGCAACGACAGGGAGCTCCAAGCCTGTTATGCAGAGCCCATCAATGTGGGCCATTCTGATCTCCGCCACAAAGACTGGTGGCCAACTTTTGCTGGTGCAGATGACCTTACGACCAAGTATATCAAAGTTTCCATGATGACCCATATAAGTACTTATCAGCTTTACCAAGCTTACTTCAAATCAACAAAGTACATGGCTGTGGTGGACATATTGTCTACTTACTCACCCGAGGAGGATTACATAGGTGAAAGACAAAAAACCGACACTTGGTCAGGTGATGCTGAGGTTGTGGAAGCTATTTAAGCATTTTCAGCTGAGATTCAACAGATAGAAAAGCAAATTGAGAAAAGAAGTAGAGATACAAGTTGACAGAACAGATGCGGTTGCTCGTGTTTTACCATATGAACTTCTTGCACCAAGTTCAGAGCCTAGAGCAAACATGTTTGCCATATGATTTGTCATGAGCAACAATTACCGGCTCATTTTTTTTTAACCCGAACGAGGGATACTAGTGTTAATGGTTAAGTAGAGTTCATACATGTAACATTGTTCATGGCTTGACTTAGGATGTGGTTACACCGATCGTCTCTTTAGTTATCCTTGACTTACATGTTCTGTCCTTTGACCTTTTTAATGCTTATAGTCCTAACTCGGAAACCCTTAACATCCACACCCATTTGATAAAAGGACTGTGAATGTTAACGGTTTCTGAGATAGGTGCTACACGCATAAAAAAAAAGTCAAATGACATACATGTAAGTCAACACTAACCACATGGATAGTAAGTGTAATTTTAACTCTGTATATCAATCAAGATTTTGACTTTAGAGTGTCTAGGACAAAATGTTATTCACGTTAGAGTGTCTAGGACAAATCCCACAAGTGCAGCTAGGCAAATCCACAACGTGCCGCTACACAAATGCCTAGCATCCCAAAACACAAGTGCTCCTAAAGATTTTTTGATTTCATTGCCTGTGGGAAGTTAGGTTGGTATAAAAGCTGAATTAATAATGAAAAGCATGGCAGGAAAAGCTAACGCGGCGTGGTTTTTGTAAAGTTGTATATTATAAAAAGTAGTTTCTATATCCCAATCCATGTATTCGAACTTAATGACTTTGTCCCCCCAGCAAACTTCTCATCGAGATTGGAATGCATGTTCTCGATATGTAGAGGCTGAAATTCTTTCAGCTATCCTGTAATTCAAATCAAGGAGGTGTATGTGACAGAATGTTCAAAATTCTTATTTCCGCTAACCTTTTTTTGCAGCAACAACTTAAAACTGCATTTTTAGGGTCTCAAAACATAATCTCTTGGATTGCTAGTAAGAGGCTTATAGTGCAGCTAATTAACAAAGGAGAGTAATCTCATAAACACAGTAAGCAAACACCATTGTATGACACCTCATGTAAAAATTTCAGCGATTTTGAAAGCCATTCATGCAATGATATAAATTTCAGTAATATAATATGATCAAAAGAAGCATATATTCATACAAAAAGAAAATCAAGAATCGCATGCAATGGCCAAAAAACTTTAGTAAGAAATCTTAATCTGATTCCAAATATGTTCATAGTACTGGTCCATCATCTTGAGCTACTTTCTCTGCTTCATTCACGAGAGGTACAGTTGTAATGCCAGAATGGAAGTTTGGTGGATACCTTAACCGGTAGTTGATGCGTACCAGCATCCATGACTTTCTCATCGTCATCCTCGTCGTCATCCGCTGAATAGCAAACGAGACTTTTGCAATCTCCAAGTAAGGTGCATCTAGACTTCCCATTTGCATCATCCCTATCAGTTCCTTTAGTTATGGTCCGAATTGGGACCTTTGGAGAAGACATGGGCATTGTACCTTTTGATGAAGATACGGACTTCATATCCCTTGAAGCAACAGTCTTTTGGCTACCTACATACCGAGAAAATAGAAAAAGATAAGAGACATAAATTTATACTTCAGGTCATATTTTGAAAAGCTCGTCACAAAATGAAGAAGAGTTGTTAGTGCCAACCTTCCACATTAGACCGCCTTATTGCTTCTCTTATCTTTGGTTCGAGGTCTTTAGGAGCAAGGTTCATAAGGATATCATAAATGTTTCCTGCCGTGATTTTGTCATGCGTGGCTTTAAACAGACCTTCAATATGTTTGACGTCTTTGATAGACTTGGCAAGGTTTTCTGATTTGCCGCCAAATGGCTCTTCAATCTAAAACATTATAATACACGTGAATAATTAATTAATCGCGATATATCACTTGTATTTATTAAGAAGTGAGGCAAAAACTGGAAACTAAAACTCGAAGGTTGAAACTTAAACATAAATAATTAATCAGACTCTACCATCATCCAGTTTTATCCAATTTAAACTAGTTGTTGGATTATAAGTGATAACTAACTAATAATATTTAAAGAAGACAAAGACAGTAATAATTAACATACAATCTACTTACCCAGAGTTTGTCTTTCATTATTCCTCCAAGCATCCTTGGAACCCAACGTCCACTCTTGGCGCTCATGTAGTAACCTTCTCTGCTTAAATGTTGGAACTGATACATGATAGCAAGAACCTTACATTTCATTCATCATTAATTTTACCAATTATAACCTTTTAAGTCTAAGTGTTATTTTATTTAGAGTAAACTGCAAATGGTTCACTACTAACTATCCCTTACCATTACTATTAGCAAACGTATGGGTAAAAGATCAATTAACAGTTAAATAATTTGCAGTTTACTCTTTTATTTAATTATAAAGCGACAAGAAAAGATATAGATAGAAACATATTTGTTTTACCCGTTCTATAAAGAGATGAAACAGTGCATAAACGTCCCAGTGGTTCTTCTCGGATTTGTTCTTAAAGGTATTTAAATTGTGTTTGAAGTCCGTTTCCCAGCTTGCATCATGATCTGTAAATCATCTTAGTATTGATTATACTTTTAAACAAAAGTTTTTAAGTACCTTTAAAGAGAAATTACAACTACCATTTATTTTTTGCTGCACTTCACTCGTAATAACTTGATTGAGTGGCGGAAGTATAGGTGGTACGATGTTCTGCAGAAGATAAATAAATTATTTATTAGAATCGTTTCAAAAAGTCTTGTGAGTAAACAAATCCAGCCCAAACAAAAGAGATGTTAGTGTAGTAAGTGTGTGACCTGAAAGTGAAATAACACCATTACATATAACCCATACGATTTAAAACCTCCTTTAAATGGCTCGTCAATGCTATGGCACCTCACCCACCCTTTCACCTGATAGTAATGTTAAAAAATCAAGGAATTTATGTTAGCAATTGATTTGTACGCTCAACTCAACCATACATTGCGCAAATAAAGATATAAATGTGTTACTTACCAGTAATACCAGTTGTTTGTAACGTACATCAAAGTTCTTGATGAGTGACATTACGGAAGCTGTTATCTTCCCGGACGGCTCATGTACAGTGACATCAAAAGGTGCATCGAACTTTTTGAGCTTGAACTTGAGAACATAGGGTTTTCCCTCTTTGTCATTAAGTTGAAGGGAATCAAGGTCTGTGCATTTAAATTTCAAATGGGTTATATCTAAAATATTAGAGATGAGTAAATTAAATGAATGATCTTTGTTTACACACATACCTATATTATATACTATCTATATACATGATTTATAGATGGAATATATATGTACATACAAAGCAAGTCCCCCCGCCCCCCATTTTTAACAAAAAAGAATCGAAACATAAATTTGATTTAATTGTCCACTACTAAAAATAATGTTTTATTTTTGACACGGAGAGAATAGTGTATATTAAAACACTGATAAACGGAACTAACCAAATGATCGACGTATACGTTGTGTAAGGGCGGGTAAAATAGCCTCGGTGTTAGTTTGTATAACAGGCGTTACAGAGAGGTCTATATCACCAAATCTTGTGTAAAGCTCAGATGCATATGACCCATACGTATCAAATGTGTAACCTGTTTAGAAGATTAAACTCTGGAATGTCAATATTATCACATAAAAATATCTTTGATTCATAAAAATGTAAAATAATTGTAAAATAAGAATATGTACCTTTGATAAGCTTCTTGACCATGTTTATCTGTTCCAAACGTTTAGCAATATCATTTTGTGTAGGCTCAAGAAAACTTAACAGTTTCTTAGCAACCAAGGACAAGTTTTCCAAGTTCTGTATAACAAAAGATTAAAAGTGAAGATAACATTATTAAAAAAGTGAGAAAAAAATATATAAGTCAAATATGAGGTCTTTACGGGTTAAAAAGCCGTGCCAAAATATCAAGCATATACTGTAAGAAATCTTTTTCTGCCCCATTACCTACCGGCCTCAAGTGTTTTTTCAGTTTGTTATAAACCTTGATTTCGACTACTAATCTAAGATTATTATTCTCCAGGTGTAGTTTAATAAATATCAAGCATACTGTAAGAATTACTTGCATGGCTATGTTTCAAACCCCAATCCAAAATTAATTAGATATCTTTCACAATTTAATTAATTAAACCAAACACATGATCATATGTAGTATTCTATAAAACATGCAAAAAAAAAACAAATACAATAATCAACGTCTGGTAACGAACATAATTCAAGAACAAACCTTAAATTTTAATTCACAAAACATATGTATTCTATAATAAGCAAGGATGTTCGTAGAAAACAAATGATACTAAAAAACTGGAACGATATGCACACAAACAATATATCTTGAATACTAATAAAATACGATTGTAAACCAATGAACTTATAAAGTACCTGATTTTCATCAAGTGTACTACCAAGGCTAGTATCTGCAGGTGAATCATTCGTGGTGTTTATCAGTTGACGAGGGCGAGACTGAGGGCCTAGTTGTTTAACCGTACTTCCTGACTTTGGCATGATTATTAGTTCGATCGAGCAAGTATGAAAGTTCGATGAATGAATATTAGGGTTTTATAGACAATGTTTATATAGATCGTTTGGTTTTATTTAAATACAATGTCTGATTAGATTTGTTTCCTTTTAGATAGTTTGGTTTTATTTAAAGACAATGTTTATATAGATCATCTTCTTCCGTGTTCTGGCACATATTACATAGTACGGCAAAATCAATGTTTTTAGACCCGGGAATAACCGGTTAACCTGGTTATGGTCGAATTGGACCGGCTTTCATATTTTCGAAACCCGGTTAGACCCGCCGGTTTGGGGTGACTCGTGTCAACCCGTTCTTGAGACCCGGCTGGGTTTCGATTTTTTCGGCTTTTTTTAATAGGTAAATTTTACGTATTTGCGATGGAATTTTATTTTTGCATATTATATTGGTTGGTAAACAATATATATTTTCAATATACGGAAGTTTTCATGGTTTTTATATATAACTATTGTTAATTATTAAAAATATAAAAAAATTTATTTTTTTAGAAAACCGGGCTGACCTAGGTCAACTCGGGTTCATCTGGACCCGATGACTCGACAGAATTGATTTTGTCTGCCATACGTAATTCTAAATGATTTTGTTTGCAACATGCATAGGTTGAAGACTTTCACAAGGCTAAAACGGGATCCGTTGTTGCTTTTAAGGTCACCTTTAGAGAGTAACCTCTCTTCCTTTTCACTGCATTTTTTAACAAAATATTATGTGATCTCCAACATGCAATTGAGGAAAATAATTAAGCTTTTTATAATTGACTACAGTGACATATATCTACCATTTTTGGACCGAATTTGATCAGCTCTGATGGTGTCATTGAGGCATGTTTCACTTCTGTGCGCTATTGTATGGAGATCAAGGCTGCTTCTTATAAGCATTGACTGTTTTATTAGAAGGTCTTCCTGCTGATCTCGTTAGAAGGTACTTATAAAATAATGCTCTTATGTCTTGAGGGTGTTTTTATTTGTGTTTTGGAACTGATATATCTACGGGAATCACCAGTTTTAGACATTATTTTATACCAGTTCTACAAAATTTCTTAAGGTTTATATAATATTTCATATCTCGTATCTGATTAAGTTTCATCCTTTGATTTTTATACAAAGGTATGGCTGCTCCAGACCCAAGCAAGTCACATATGGACTAAAGCTCATGATATGGGTAGCCATCCAAAACTTGGTTAAAACTTACGTGAACCATTAATACCCATATTCAGCCAAAGTATGCAACGACAGGGAGCTCCAAGCCTGTTATGCAGAGCCCATCAATGTGGGCCATTCTGATCTCCGCCACAAAGACTGGTGGCCAACTTTTGCTGGTGCAGATGACCTTACGACCAAGTATATCAAAGTTTCCATGATGACCCATATAAGTACTTATCAGCTTTACCAAGCTTACTACAAATCAACAAAGTACATGGCTGTGGTGGACATATTGTCTACTTACTCACCCGAGGAGGACTACATAGGTGAAAGACAAAAAACCGACACTTGGTCAGGCGATGCTGAGGTTGTGGAAGCTTTTTAAGCATTTTCAGCTGAGATTCAACAGATAGAAAAGCAAATTGAGAAAAGAAGTAGAGATACAAGTTGACAGAACAGATGCAGTTGCTCGTGTTTTACCATATGAACTTATTGCACCAAGTTCCGAGCCTAGAGAAAACATGTTTACCATATGATTTGTGATGAGCAACCATTACCGGCTCACTTTTAGTTAACCCGAAGGAGGGATACTAGTGTTAATGGTTAAGTAGAGTGCATACAACATTGTTCATGGCTTGACTTAGGATGTGGTTACACCGATCGTCTCTTTAGTTATCCTTGACTTAAATGTTCTGTCCTTTGACCTTTTTAATGCTTATAGTCCTAACTCAGAAACCCTTAAAATCCACACCCATTTGATCAAAGGACTGTCAATGTTAACTGATGTAGCGGAAAAACAACTCTTCCAAATGATGTAGTTTAAAAAATGATAAATAATTGAATCTGTTGATTCACAAAGAATACTAGAAACAACTCTTCCAACAATCGTTGATTCAAACGAATGCCCGATTATTAGGGTATCGTTGTTAATAATAATGTTGGTACATCGGGATAAGGCCAATACATCTTATTACCCAAAGGACTTCTATTAACCATCGATCCAAAGGGAGGCATGAACATGCACCGTCGTCCCAGAATTCAGTCACGTTGTCATTGAGGTGCAACAATGACCTAGTGCCTAGCCTAACATCCAAACACACAAGCCACCTGCCATCCCGGTTTTAATGTGTTGAACACATACTATATGATCTCTCTCTATCAACCATCGACCCACAAGTGCAGCTGGGGTCAGCTAGGCAAATCTATTCCTAGTCTTGACCTATACCCAAATCCCACAAGCCACAAGTGCAGCTAGAAGTCCTTTGGACCAATGGTTAATACGCAGAGTTCATGTATGCTGTGCTTGTTATGTCTAATTCCTAGTCTTGACCTTTATTTATTTGATCTTACTTTCTTATCTAATAAAGAAGACAAGGGAGAAAACCTGATGGCAGGGCTGGTAGACCACGCGTGTAGCTATGACTTGGACAAGACTCAGGTTTGTGCAGCATCTTTTGACAGCAATACTGATTGTATACCTTGAATCAGCTCTGGAACAGCATCTAGTTTTTGTCGTTGTTGTTGTCTGTGGATCAGTATCATTCTCTTTTTCGCTCGCTCCATTCTTCGATAACCACAATCACTTTAGAACCTGAAAATTGTCGACAGAACAACTTGGAAAAAAAAGAATAATACTTAAAATAAAACTAGGTTATCTTTAGTTCTTATAAGCTAATTTACACGCACAAAAAAAACTTTCTTATTTGGCAGGTATTTGGGTATATAGCAGGTAGTTTTTGGTTGTCGGTCAATGGGTGACTGGTAAGAAGGAATGAAAAACCAGGCAAGAAGGATGCAGGTCCTTTATTGTCTAAGATTGGAATGCTCAAAAAACTTCATCCGTGGAGGTTGAATCGAGGCCAAGGATCAAGTCAAAAGGTATATTTTGGTCCCTCAACTGAGTAGACTAGGTTAGGCATGTGATGGTTAATTATCAGTTAGATGGTCTGTACAAATTAGCTTTATAGATGTCTAAATACTAGTCTTACCTTTATTTCTTTGTGTGCGCTTCTGCAATGGTTTGGACCGCGATCGCCAATGGATATATCTCAGTTCTGTAAGGTTGAAAATAACTATGTGGCAATTTTAACCTGGATCGAAATGTTGCGTAAAAAGGAAACGGGTCAATTTCGGTTGAACTTGTTGAAAGGCATTACAAGGTAGATTCAACTACACATCTGTTGACATGCTCACTTTGACCCGTCGTAGTTGAACATGGCTTAGTTTCAACTGATCTGCAAGCGAATTTCAACTGATCTGCTAGCGAAACTGTGATTTCTAAGGATATACATCGCAAAAATGAAAATAGAGTTTTTCCAGTAATTAATATGTACAGTACTATATTATGCTGTTTTATGGCGTAATCTTTATGATTATAAGCTAGTTTTTCCACTAAGCTATGCATAGAAGCAATCTACTTTTTCCCACTAAGCTGAGCATGTGAATAAGTCGAGGAAAACTAAAGAAACTGAAATATTGTACTAGAACAAAACAAATGCCCAACTCGGTCGAGTAATTTCGGTTCGTTATAGGTTATCTTCCAAAAAGTATGTAACCGGGTCGGTTTTCGTTGGTTAAGGCCTGTTTTGACGCGAGGGTCAGATACCAAAGTTGAAACCAAAGTCAACTTTATTGCATTTTTGCTAAAACTGACTGATCTGATAATCAAAGCTCAGACACCTTCAACTCTGCATATACAACTCCAAAAGGTTGATATATCTGTCTCAATATAAATGGCAACAATGATCAGAGTTGATACACAACAGCATGGTTTTTCAACAAACGTTTAGTTCTTTAAGAAATACCGGAAGGGCAGTCATACATCTAATTTAACAAAAGTAGAACTGTTTCATTTGTTAATCTACTACAGACTGATTAATGCTCAATTGATGTTCATGGCTTGCAGATTCCTTCATATGCATCCATAGATGTTAAAAGCTTCGGAGAATTCACCCTTTCTTGAAAGAACAGAGATTCAGTGAGTGTGAGTTGTCAATCTAATAAAATGATATAGATATGGTTAAAACCTTTATATCTACAATATATTTCTGGATGCAAGCAAAGCAGTGGTTAAAGGTTTTAGAAAACAAAAATTTGGTTATGCGCATTGTTATATGTTGGTGTATGCATAAATGCCCACATTGACTCTTAATCGATCAATGACAAGTGAAAATGATGAGATTCACACCAACATTAACAATGTAGTACATGTCCAGTATCAGCATAAGTGACAGCGTCAATTGTATAACAGCCGTTTTAGCCTATTAATCCACACACTTTTTAATCATTAGTACTGACATATTACTCCCACTACTTCACGTATTTTCACAAAATTTCAAACTAATGTTAAATATTATCTCGGTGAACAAGTTATGGCTAATTATAACTAACAGGAAAACGAAAAAGAGTTGGAAGAGTATTATTCACCTTAAATTTCATTGTTATCGGCAAGGGCTGAAGGCGTACAAGGTGAAAGCAAACTCTCAAACAACACTGCAAGCTTCATCACTAAACGTATGAAATTTAAGATGATGAATTAAATTTCATACGTTTAGTGCTTCATCACCTTAAATTTCATACGTTTAATGATGAAGTGTTGGAGGAAAACTTTCCCGGATCGATGTTTCAAACCAAGAATCAAAATATACCAAACTATAAACTTTGAAATAATAAACTGAAACTTGTGGTTTTTACAAACATATATGATCATCATTCAATGAGTAAATCCTAAACTATATATACATGTCGAATGGGTACTTCGACTAAGGGTCACAACGTTTACTTTTTTGTGAAACGTTGTGTATATTCTAAATTAACTGCTAATGTTGACTTTTGTCCTAAAACACAGCGGGTAGGATTATACTAGGCCCAATGGGTCGGGTCGGTTTATCCAGGTTTGGCCTAATATTCTCCCCTCTAATCATAAACGATGTGACACAGATTTTTTAAATCTTTTCCTTGAAGTCTTGACTCTTCTAGCTTGAGTCTTCTTTGTAATCATATGTTGTAAACTTGAAATGATTATCAACTTCATCTTCTTAAATAGTTTCCATAAGTAACGTTGGTTCAAAATCTTCTTCCACCAAATTCGACTTTTGTTGTCTTTGGTATCTTTGAGATATTTCATCGCAATGCGAGACATAGTGTCCATATTTGTTGCAGTTATAACACTTTATGTTGTTGAAATCTTTTGATAATCTGTTTTGGCTTCCAGAGTGCTTAATTGCTTCTTTGTAGTCTTGCGAGGAATTTCCTTCTTTCCCATGTTGTCCATTATTGTTACGATTTCGGCTATGTGGTGGAATGTATCTTCCTCTTCCATGATTATCTTGGTGATGTCTTCGACCATTATCGTTGTGCTTTGCAAATAATAGTCTATCTTGATCATTAACATATTTGTTCTTCTTGTGCTTGAGCCTTTCTTCAAAAGTCTTTAATCTTCCAATTGCTTCGTCAAATGACATATTTTCTAAATCCGAGTATTGTTCAATGGCTGCGACTATTTGAAGGAATTTTTCTGGCATAGAATTCAACAGTTTTCGTACGAGAGTTGGTTGATCAAGTGTTGTTCCAAGGCTAGTTATCTTTGAAACCATATTTGTCATTTTCGTGGTGAATGAATCAATATTGTCTTGATCATTCATTTCCAGTGCCTCAAATTTTGATCTAAGAGTTTGTAATCTCGCCTTTTGTACTTGATCCACACCAATATTTCTGGTCTTCAACGTATCCCATATTCCTTTTGTACTTGTGCAATTTGCCACTTGTAAAACTAGATCGATCTTCGGGTAGTGCTTGAAGGAGATATGCCATTGCAGTTTTATCTCTTTTGTCATCTTCTTTTTTTTTATTAGTAGGTTTAATCATTTCCCAAAGGCCATTTGCTTGTAAAATAATTTTTATTCTTATGGACCATGTGATATAATTTGTTGAACTTAGCAAGGGGCATTGAAAATAAAATATTAAAAAAACTTAACAAAACATTAGACTTTCTTATCATAAACCAAATAAGATAAAATCTTAAAAAATTGTTTTTATCATAAACCAAATAAAAACTTAAAAACTTGTTTTTATCGTAAACCAAATAAAAACTTAAAAACTTGTATTATTTTCTTATCATAATCCAAATAAGAAAAAAAAACTGAAAAAACCTTATTTCTTATTGTAAACCAAATAAGAAAAATCCTTAAAAACCTTGTTGCTTATCATAAACCAAATAAGACAACTTAAAATTATATGAACTTAAAATTCTAAAAAAACTTAAATTTCTGAAAAATAAAAAAAAACTTGAAATTAAAAAAAAACTTAAAAATACTAAAAAACTTGAAATTCTAAAAACTTAAAATACTAAAAACATAAAATACAAAAATGAAGAGTAAAATAGTTTCTTTGAAACTTGTTGCGCTTTTTGCCCGTAGATTGTATATAACCCAAAAGTGGGCTTGGCCTGTTAACTCTTCAACCTTTTGATTTTCTTATAACCGGCCCTTTTTTGTGTTTAGATGAAAAACACACAACGGTTCTTTATTAACAGTTCCTCCTTCTTCCTTCTTCCTTCTTCGATAATATCGAAGTCTTCTTCGATGGTGGTTCTGATCACCAATTGGTACTGCGCCTTTATCCAATCTTCTTGTTCTATGATTCGTGTTCGTAGCAACTTGTTCCCTTGTACGAATCCTTTTTTTCGGGTTCGATGTGATTTGGGGATCTTCGTCTCGATTGATTTTGGGGCTTTTGGATAAACGAAAATCACGTGGTGATTTTTAGACGAGGGAATGATTTAGTGGAATCTACAAACAGGTGTGTTTGTTCCCTTTTGATGATCTAAGTGTTTTTTTTCTGTCTTTGACTTTTTCGAATCTGGGTTTGATTTTCTTAGAATTAATCTTGAGAGAAAATATGTTTGCAAACAAAAAACATGAGTAAAAACCCTCTTGTTGCCGGTGTGGTCAATCACAAGGGTGATTGCACTATGGTAATAGGAGTAGGAACCCCTTAAACAAACACAGACGAGCATTGATTCGTATGAATTTTGTGTTTGATGTTTTTGCAAACTGTAAAACGAATGGTGTTTTTATTCGAAACTAGGAAAAAAAATAACCTTGTTATATGATGATTTTGCTTGGTGATAATCAGGCTCTGATGCCAATTGTTGGAGGAAAACTTCGCGGATCGATGTTTCAAACCAAGAATCAAAATATACCAAACTATAAACTGAAACTTGTGGTTTTTACAAACATATATGATCATCATTCAATGAGTAAATCCTAAACTACATATACATGTCGAATGGGTACTTCGACTAAGGGTCGCAACGTTTACTTTTTTGTTAAACGTTGTGTCTATTCTAAAATAACTGCTAATGTTGACTTGTCCTAAAACACAGCGGGTAGGATTATACTAGGCCCAATGGGTTGGGTCGGTTTATCCAGGTTTGGTCTAATATGAAGCTCGAGAACATAACAACTATCCACTAATCGCTCAAGTTCCCATCAGTTATCAAACGTATGACAAGCATAATTAACATCCACAACGGACCATCAAACGGAGCCACAAGAACATAACAACTACCCACTAACAGCTATAAACCTCCAAAACCAAGTATAGAAAGGACTATTCTACCCTTGAGCTCATTGAGAAAAAATATCTACACCAGTAACAAGTTCAAATTCTGGTAAATAGTCGACCCGGAGTAGTACGAAAAGTACAGGAGACCCATGACCCCAGCTAGCTAGCACATAAGTGCACTCACTTTTACATCTGGTAAGAAAAAAAACAGCATGAATAGTGATAATAATAATGTGATTTAGACAAGTAAATAAAGTTCAGAAAAGTAATCAAGTCTCACCACCGTATTATGAAGGTAAGCTAAATCAGAAAAAAAATCCATACCACTAACTTCCACAATATCCTTATTACTATAGTACTACTATATGCAGAGCTAAATCCTTCTAATACTAGGACTGACATTCATCCATGGTTATTTTGCCACATCCGCTTGATACGCACCCAACTCCTGCAACAAGAAGTAGAAAATAAACATACTAGTATAAAACTATCTTAAGGCAGAAAGGTTCAACAAGATATAAAATACCACGCGGGTCCTGACAATCAATCTCAATAGAACAAATGAAAATGTGTACCTGATAGCTACTGCAGGAGAACGGAGCCTAAGCAAATCAAAATCATTAGAGTCGATTAATGTATACTACTGGCTGACAACATCAAGACTGCCATGATAATTGCAAGTATTAAACCCAAACAATCAGAAAAAGTCACTACAAGAAAACTGGGAACAGGTGACCGGAGTTTCCCTAGCGACAAAATGTCGCCAGGGATAACCCTTTTTACCTGGCGACAACGCTGACGTGGCAAAAAAGCAGATTTACTTTTTGGTCAAAGTTTGACTAGAGTATCCCTGGCGACATTTCGCCGGGGATACACCATCCAAAATAAGATGCCAAAGGAAAGAGCGCAAATTTTTCCCTCCCACTTATTCCTGGCGACATGTCGCCAGGGAAAATTTGTCCAAAATTATCCCTGGCGACATGTCGCCAGGAAAAATTCGTCCATCGTAATTACCATTAATTTTTTTGATAATAACCTGCCAAATTTATCCCTGGCGACATTTCGCCAGGAAAACTGTCAAACGTAATTAGCTTCAAAGTTAAGCAGAAAATGTGTGGCGGACTTTTACCCGCCAAATCTCAAAAGTTTCCCTGGCGACATGTCGCCGGGGAAACTCCCTGTCATATATATAATTAGTTTTTGCTTGTTATGAAAAATTATTAATTATTCCATATAATTATTATTTTAACTATCGATCCGATGTTATTTTATTTTTTCGACTTTAATATAATAAAAATGAGACATTTATAAAACAAATATTTATTTATTCCAAACAATTATTATTTTAACTATCGATCCGATGTTATTTTATTTTTGCGACGTTTATATAATAAAAATGAAACATTTATAAAACAAATATTTATTTATTCCAAATATTACATAAAACCTTTTGTAATGTCACATGGGAGACTTACAGACAAACACTCCTAAACATAATTTTATTCGTCACGGACACTTAAACACGCCCTTAATTAAACATGGATATTACAACGATATTAGACTCGTAAACACGAAAAAAACACATCACAAAATAGTTCAAACTAAGGTTCCCCATGTCATCGTAAAGGTCGTGAAGTAGTGCAGCTGAATCCATTGTGTTCCTATCGGGGTTGCGGTACAACTCTACTGTACTCTCAAGTACCTTTATTTTTCTATTCAAGAGCACACAGTTTGCACACGTTGAAGAGATTGGAGAAGAAATTGGAGTCCTTGAAGGTCTCGAAGAAGAGCTTGGAGGAGAAAAGCTCGTTGAAGGTCTTGAAGAAGAGCTTGGAGGAGAAAAGCTCATTGAACCTCCAAGAGAATTGATTAGTAGTTGGACGCGTTCGTCTTTCCATAAATTTTTTTTGCATCCATATGAAACTGGAGGTTGAACACGTGAACGTGGAAAAGCATAGTACAATCTACCAAAGGATTCAGTTTGCCACGACTCTCGAAGAACTAAATCTCCATTTCCACACTTGCATGGAAAAGCGTCATGCTTCAACATCTTCATAATAATAATGTGTTTGTGATGATAAGTGTGTGTGATCTGTTGGTGGTTGTGATGATAAGGAGTGTGTGTGGTTCTCCTTTTATGCTAAAAAAGTGAGGGAAATTGTTAACATTTTCCCTCCAGTGTTTTCCCTCCAATATTTTCCCGCTAATGTTTTCCCGCCAATGTTTTCCCGCCAAGGTTTTCCCTCCAATATTTAGATGTTTAATCGCCCACCCATCCATCAAATCCATCAGCTGGACAAGTGTTGCATACTGAAACCTCATGCATGAGTGTATTTGGATGAGTCGGTATGCATTTGTTAAACGTTAGATGTTCAATTGATGAGTCGGCATGTCTTGGTTACACGTTAGATGTTTAATGGATGACTCGACATGTCTTGGTTACATGTTAGATGTTCAATGGATGAGTCGGTATGCATTTGTTAAACGTTAGATGTTCAATGGATGAGTCAGTATGTGTTGGTTACATGTTAGATGTTCAATGGATGAGACGACATGTCTTGGTTACACGTTAGATGTTCAATGGATGAGTCGGTATGCATTTGTTAAACGTTAGATGTTCAATGGATGAGTCGGTATGCTTTTAGTAAACGTTAGATGTTCAATGGATGAGTCGGTATGCATTTGTTAAACGTTAGATATTCAATGGATGAGTCGACATGTCTTGGTTACATGTTAGATGTTCAATGGATGACTCGACATGTGTTGGTTACACGTTAGATGTTTAATGGATGAGTCGGTATGCATTTGTTAAACGTTAGATGTTCAATGGATGAGTCGGTATGTTGGTTACACGTTAGATGTTCAATGGATGAGTCGAAATGTCTTGGTTACACGTTAGATGTTCAATGGATGACTCGACATGTCTTGGTTACACGTTAGATGTTCAATGAATGAGTCGGTATGCATTTGTTAAACGTTAGATGTTCAATGGATGAGTCGGTATGCATTTGTTAAACGTTAGATGTTTATTGGATGAGTCAGTATGTGTTGGTTACACGTTAGATGTTCAATGGATGAGTCGACATGTCCTGGATACACGTTAGATGTTCAATGGATGAGTTAGTATGCATTTGTTAAACGTTAGATGTTTAATGGATTAGTCGGTATGCATTTGTTAAATGTTACATATTCAATGGATGAGTTTGGTATGCATTTGTTAAACGTTAGATGTTCAATAGATGAGTCGACATGTATTGGTTACACGTTAGATGTTCAATGGATGAGTCGACATGTCTTAGTTACACGTTAGATGTTCAATGGATGAATCGACATGTCTTGGTTACATGTTAGATGTTCAATGGATGAGTCGTATGCATTTGTTAAACGGTAGATGTTCAATGGATGAGTCGGTATGTGTTGGTTACACGTTAGATGTTCAATGGATGAGTCGACATGTCTTGGTTACACGTTAGATGTTCAATGGATGACTCAACATGTCTTGGTTACACGTTAGATGTTCAATGGATGAGTCGGTATGCATCTGTTAAACGTTATATGTTTAATGGATGAGTCGGTATGCATTTGTTAAACGTTAGATGTTCAATGGATGAGTCGGTATGTGTTGGTTACACGTTAGATGTTCAATGGATGAGTCGACATGTCTTGGTTACACGTTAGATGTTCAATGGATGAGTCGGTATGCATTTGTTAATCGTTAGATGTTCAATGGATGAGTCGACATGTCTTGGTTACACGTTAGATGTTCAATGGATGACTCGACATGTCATGGTTACACGTTAGATGTTCAATGGATGAGTCGGTATGCATTTGTTAAACGTTAGATGTTTAATGGATGAGTCGGTATGCATTTGTTAAACGTTAGATGTTTAATGGATGAGTCGGTATGTGTTGGTTACACGTTAGATGTTCAATGGATGAGTCATGTCTTGGTTACACGTTAGATGTTCAATGGATGAGTCAGTATGTGTTGGTTACTCGTTAGATGTTCAATGGATGAGTCGGTATGCTTTTGTTAAACGTTAGATGTTCAATGGATGAGTCGGTATGTGTTGGTTACACGTTAGATGTTCAATGGATGAGTCGACATGTCTTGGTTACACGTTAGATGTTCAATGGATGACTCGACATGTCTTGGTTACATGTTAGATGTTCAATGGATGAGTCGGTATGCATTTGTTAAGCGTTAGATGTTCAATGCATGAGTCAGTGTGCATTTGTTAAACATTAGATGTTCAATGGATGAGTCGGTATGTGTTGGTTACACGTTAGATGTTCAATGGATGAATCGACATGTCTTGGTTACACGTTAGATGTTCAATGGATTAATCGATATGTATTTTTTAAACGTTAGATGTTCAATGGATGAGTCAATATATTTGTTAAACGTTAGATGTTCAATGGATGAGTCGACATATCTTGGTTACACGTTAGATGTTCAATGGATGAGTCGACATGTCTTGGTTACACGTTAGATGTTTAATGGATGACTCGCCATGTCTTGGTTACACGTTAGATGTTCAATGGATGAGTCGTTTTGCATTTGTTAAACGTTAGATGTTCAATGGATGAGTCGGTATGTGTTGGTTACACGTTAGATGTTCAACGGATGAGTCGACATGTCTTGGGTACACGTTAGATGTTCAATGGATGACTCGACATGTCTTGGTTACACGTTAGATGTTCAATGGATGAGTTGGTATGCATTTGTTAAACCTTAGATGTTCAATGGATGAGTCGGTATGCATTTGTTAAATGTTAGATATTCAATGGATGAGTCGGTATGTGTTGGTTACACGTTAGGTGTTCAATAGATGAGTAGACATGACTTGGTTACACGTTATATGTTCAATGGATGAGTCGGTATGCATTTGTTAAACGTTTGATGTTCAATGGATGATTCGACATGTATTGGTTACACGTTAGATGTTCAATGGATGACTCGACATGTCTTGGTTACACGTTAGATGTTCAATGGATGATTCGGTATGGATTTGTTAAACGTTAGATGTTCAATGGATGAGTCGGTATGCATTTGTTAAACGTTAGATGTTCAATGGATGAGTCAGTATGTGTTGGTTACACGTTAGATGTTCAATGGATGAGTTGACATGTCTTGGTTACACGTTAGATGTTCAATGGATGAATCGGTATGCATTTTTTAAACGTTAGATGTTCAATCGATGAGTCGGTATGCATTTGTTAAACGTTAGATGTTCAAAGGATTAGTCGGTATGCATTTGTTAAACGTTAGATGTTCAATGGATGAGTCGACATGTCTTGGTTACACATTAGATGTTTAATGGATGAGTCGACATGTCTTGGTTACACGTTAGATGTTCGATGGATGACTCGAGATGTCTTGGTTACAAGTTAGATGTTCAATGGATGAGTCGGTATGCATTTGTTAAATGTTAGATGTTCAATGGATGAGTCGGTATGTGTTGGTTACACGTTAGATGTTCAATGGATGAGTCGACATGTCTTGGTTACACGTTAGATGTTCAATGGATGACTCGACATGTCTTGGTTACACGTTAGATGTTCAATGGATGAGTCGGTATGCATTTGTTAAACGTTATATGTTCAATGGATGAGTCAGTATATGTTGGTTACACGTTAGATGTTCAATGGATGAGTCGACATGTCTTGGTTACACGTTAGATGTTCAATGGATGAGTCGGTATGCATTTGTTAAACGTTAGATGTCCAATGGATGAGGCGAAATGTCTTGGTTACACATTAGATGTTGATGACTCGACATGTCTTGGTTACACGTTAGATGTTCAATGGATGAGTCGGTATGCATTTGTTAAACGTTAGATGTTCAATGGATGAGTCGGTATGCATTTGTTAAACGTTAGATGTTTAATAGATGAGTCGGTATGTGTTGGTTACACATTAGATGTTCAATGGATGAGTCGACATGTCCTGGTTACACGTTAGATGTTCAATGGATGAGTCGGTATGTGTTGGTTACACGTTAAATGTTCAATGGATGAGTCGACATGTCTTGGTTACACGTTAGATGTTCAATGGATGAGTCGGTATGTGTTGGTTACAGGTTTGATGTTCAATGGATGAGTCGGTATGCATTTGTTAAACGTTAGATGTTCAATGGATGAGTCGGTATGTGTTGGTTACACGTTAGTTGTTCAATGGATGAGTCGACATGTCTTGGTTACACGTTAGATGTTCAATGGATTAATCGATATGCATTTTTTAAACGTTAGATGTTCAATGGATGAGTCAATATATTTGTTAAACGTTAGATGTTCAATGGATGAGTCGACTTATCTTGGTTACACGTTAGATGTTCAATGGATGAGTCGACATGTCTTGGTTACACGTTAGATGTTTAATGGATGACTCGACATATCTTGGTTACACGTTAGATGTTCAATGGATGAGTCGTTTTGCATTTGTTAAACGTTAGATGTTCAATGGATGAGTCGGTATGTGTTGGTTATACGTTAGATGTTCAACGGATGAGTAGACATGTCTTGGTTACACGTTAGATGTTCAATGGATGACTCGACATGTCTTGGTTACACGTTAGATGTTCAATGGATGAGTTGGTATGCATTTGTTAAACCTTAGATGTTCAATGGATGAGTCGGTATGCATTTGTTAAACGTTAGATATTCAATGGATGAGCCGGTATGTGTTGGTTACACGTTAGATGTTCAATAGATGAGTCGACATGTATTGGTTACACGTTAGATGTTCAATGGATGAGTCGGTGTGCATTTGTTAAACTTTAGATGTTCAATGGATGAGTCGACATGTATTGGTTACACGTTAGATGTTCAATGGATGATTCGACATGTCTTGGTTACACGTTAGATGTTCAATGGATGAGTCGGTATGGATTTGTTAAACGTTAGATGTTCAATGGATGATTCGGTATGCATTTGTTAAACGTTAGATGTTCAATGGATGAGTCGGTATGTGTTGGTTACACGTTAGATGTTCAATGGATGAGTCGACATGTCTTGGTTACACGTTAGATGTTCAATGGATGAGTCGGTATGCATTTGTTAAATGTTAGATGTTCAATGGATGAGTCGGTATGTGTTGGTTACACGTTAGATGTTCAATGGATGAGTTGACATGTCTTGGTTACACGTTAGATGTTCAATGGATGAGTCGGTATGCATTTGTTAAACGTTAGATGTTCAATCGATGAGTCGGTATGCATTTGTTAAACGTTAGATGTTCAAAGGATGAGTCGGTATGCATTTGTTAAACGTTAGATGTTCAATGGATGAGTCGACATGTCTTGGTTACACATTAGATGTTCAATGGATGAGTCGACATGTCTTGGTTACACGTTAGATGTTCGATGGATGACTCGAGATGTCTTGGTTACAAGTTAGATGTTCAATGGATGAGTCGGAATGCATTTGTTAAATGTTAGATATTCAATGGATGAGTCGGTATGTGTTGGTTACACGTTAGATGTTCAATGGATGAGTAGACATGTCTTGGTTACACGTTAGATGTTCAATGGATGACTCGACATGTCTTGGTTACACGTTAGATGTTCAATGGATGAGTCGGTATGCATTTGTTAAACGTTATATGTTCAATGGATGAGTCGGTATATGTTGGTTACACGTTAGATATTCAATGGATGAGTCGACATATCTTGGTTACACGTTAGATGTTCAATGGATGAGTCGGTATGCATTTGTTAAACGTTAGATGTTCAATGGATGAGGCGAAATGTCTTGGTTACACGTTAGATGTTCAATGGATGACTCGACATGTCTTGGTTACACGTTAGATGTTAAATGGATGAGTCGGTATGCATTTGTTAAACGTTAGATGTTCAATGGATGAGTCGGTATACATTTGTTAAACGTTAGATGTTTAATGGATGAGTCGGTATGTGTTGGTTACACGTTAGATGTTCAATGGATGAGTCGACATGTCTTAGTTACACGTTAGATGTTCAATGGATGAGTCGGTATGTGTTGGTTACACGTTAGATGTTCAATGGATGAGTCGACATGTCATGGTTACACGTTAGATGTTCAATGGATGAGTCGGTATGTGTTGGTTACACGTTAGATGTTCAATGGATGAGTCAGTATGCATTTGTTAAACGTTAGATGTTCAATGGATGAGTCGGTATGTGTTGGTTAGACGTTAGATGTTCAATGGATGAGTCGACATGTCTTGGTTACACGTTAGATGTTCAATGGATTAATCGATATGCATTTTTTAAACGTTAGATGTTCAATGGATGAGTCAATATATTTGTTAAACGTTAGATGTTCAATGGATGAGTCGACATATCTTGGTTACACGTTAGATGTTCAATGGATGAGTCGACATGTCTTGGTTACACGTTAGATGTTTAATGGATGACTCGACATGTCTTGGTTACACGTTAGATGTTCAATGGATGAGTCGTTTTGCATTTGTTAAACGTTAGATGTTCAATGGATGGGTCGGTATGTGTTGGTTACACGTTAGATGTTCAACGGATGAGTCGACATGTCTTGGTTACACGTTAGATGTTCAATGGATGACTCGACATGTCTTGGTTACACGTTAGATGTTCAATGGATGAGTTGGTATGCATTTGTTAAACCTTAGATGTTCAATGGATGAGTCGGTATGCATTTGTTAAACGGTAGATATTCAATGGATGAGTCGGTATGTGTTGGTTACACGTTAGATGTTCAATAGATGAGTCGACATGTCTTGGTTACACGTTAGATGTTCAATGGATGAGTCGGTATGCATTTGTTAAACGTTAGATGTTCAATGGATGAGTCGACATGTATTGGTTACACGTTAGATGTTCAATGGATGACTCGACATGTCTTGGTTACACGTTAGATGTTCAATGGATGAGTCGGTATGGATTTGTTAAACGTTAGATGTTCAATGGATGATTCGGTATGCATTTGTTAAACGTTAGATGTTCAATGGATGAGTCGGTATGTGTTGGCTACACGTTAGATGTTCAATGGATGAGTTGACATGTCTTGGTTACACGTTAGATGTTCAATGGATGAGTCGGTATGCATTTGTTAAACGTTAGATGTTCAATCGATGAGTCGGTATGCATTTGTTAAACGTTAGATATTCAAAGGATGAGTCGGTATGCATTTGTTAAACGTTAGATGTTCAATGGATGAGTCGACATGTCTTGGTTACACATTAGATGTTCAATGGATGAGTCGACATGTCTTGGTTACACGTTAGATGTTCGATGGATGACTCGAGATGTCTTGGTTACAAGTTAGATGTTCAATGGATGAGTCGGTATGCATTTGTTAAATGTTAGATGTTCAATGGATGAGTCGGTATGTGTTGGTTACACGTTAGATGTTCAATGGATGAGTCGACATGTCTTGGTTACACGTTAGATGTTCAATGGATGACTTGACATGTCTTGGTTACACGTTAGATGTTCAATGGATGAGTCGGTATGCATTTGTTAAACGTTATATGTTCAATGGATGAGTCGGTATATGTTGGTTACATGTTAGATGTTCAATGGATGAGTCGACATGTCTTGGTTACACGTTAGATGTTCAATGGATGAGTCGGTATGCATTTGTTAAACGTTAGATGTTCAATGGATGAGGCGAAATGTCTTGGTTACACGTTAGATGTTCAATGGATGACTCGACATGTCTTGGTTACACGTTAGATGTTCAATGGATGAGTCGGTATGCATTTGTTAAACGTTAGATGTTCAATGGATGAGTCGGTATGCATTTGTTAAACGTTAGATGTTTTAATGGATGAGTCGATATGTGTTGGTTACACGTTAGATGTTCAATGGATGAGTCGACATGTCTTGGTTACACGTTAGATGTTCAATGGATGAGTCGGTATGTGTTGGTTACACGTTAGATGTTCAATGGATGAGTCGACATGTCTTGGTTACACGTTAGATGTTCAATGGATGAGTCGGTATGCATTTGTTAAACGTTAGATGTTTAATGGATGAGTCGGTATACATTTGTTAAACGTTAGATGTTCAGTGGTTACCGAATTAGAATAAATTGAGAAATTAAATGGACTAAATTAGAATGAATTTAGAAATGAAACTGACCGGGATGATATTATTATTTTATAAATAATAATAACTATTTTATAAATAATAATAATAATAATTATTATTTTATAAATAATAAAAATAATAATAATTTTTTTATAACTAATTATAATAATTTACTAGTAATAATAAATTTTAATTTGAAAAAAATTATCCCCTGCGACGTTTGCAACTATCCCTGGCGACATGTCGCCAGGGAAACTTGGTCAAAAGTATCACTGGCGACATGTCGCCAGGGAAACTTTGAGAATAACGACAAAAAGGTTTAGGTACGTTAATATTCGTTGAAAGTCAAAAGTATCCCTGGCGACATGTCGCCAGGGAAACTTGGTCACCTCCCTCCAAAAAGTTTCAATCACGCGCGCTTTTGGCTAAACGACAAAAGTAGAAAATATCCCTGGCGACATGTCGCCAGTGATTGTCGCCGGGGAAAAATGGACCTTTTTTGACCAGATCTTCACTTTTCTCATAACACTTTTTCCTTATCCTCAAAAAAACCCCATCGCTGCTGCTGCTATATCACCACCATCACCTCCACACCCTTCGATGCTATATCACCACCACCACCACTCACCACCACCACTCACCACCACTCTCCTCCACACCTGCACACGTGCACTCACCACCACTCACCACCATCTCCATTCGCCAGCACCACCACCACCGCCATCTACATTCACCGGCACCACCACCACCGCCATCTATATTAAGGTTTTTTTTATATAATTTATATTGTAATTGATAGTTTAAGGTTTTTTATATACATATTTTTTTATAATTTAGATTGTAATTGATTTTTTTATAAAATTTATATTATAATTGATAGTATATTTGGTTTTGTTTTTACATATGCGGTCACCGCAGCCGAGTCTCGACCGTAGCCGAGCCCGACCACAGCCGAGACCCGACCGCAGTCGAGCCCCGACCACAGCCGCGCCCCGACCACAGCCGAGACCCGACGACTCTTTAACGGTATATTTTTTTTTAATTTTTAATTGTAATTGATAATACATATTGTTTTTTGTTTAGTTTTTTTAGATTCCCGGTGACATGTCGTCCGGGATTTTTAAACTTGTTAATTTTTGTTGAACGTAAATCCAAACACTCCTTATGTTACCTATTTGATGAGAATAAATTATAATAAGCTTTTTTGGATAAGCTGATTTCAAACAGGTTATCCTGATAAGCTGATCAGAATAAGCTGTTTGATAACAGCTTATCCTAATAAGCTTATCAGGATAAGCTGTTTGATAATAGCTTATCCTGATAAGCTTATCAGAATAAGCTGTTTGAAAACAGATTATCCTGATAAGCTTATTAGAATAAGCTGTTTGAAAACAGCTTATCCTGATAAGCTTATCAGAATAAGCTAATTGATAACAGCTTATCCTAATTGTACTTGTACATATGTCAGCAGATGTTGCACGATCACACGGTAGTGACGGTGGTGGTGAGGATGAACCTCCTACGCCAAACGTCCGTAGCGGTTGTCTCGCCTTATTTAGAAATAAAGATAAGAATATTTGGATTATTGTAACACAATCATAAATTTGGTGCATATATATGTTGCTTGCCTTGAATTTTTATGACTTTGTCACTCACTTGATTTTTGCAGGCAAAGGCAAAAGAAAAGAAAATTTGGGCGGCCGAGAGGCCGGTAGAAAGACTCGGGGCATTACCCGATGTCTCGATTTGTTGGACGAAGTTGATGAGCATGTCCCTGTCCCGATAGATTTTGAAGAAGTCTCTTTCCGGCCTCTCGGCGCGCATGCTCAGAATTTAGCTAATTACGTCGGGGATTGTATCAAGAGGCTCGTGCCACTGTACTAACCAATTTGGAATGATGTCCCTGAAGAGATCACGGCGATGGTTTGGGCGAACATAGAGGTCAGTTATCATTTTTATATTCATAACATTATTGTGTTTATTTATTTAATGGTGTATATATTTAAATAAATTTGTTTATTTATTTATATCATATAAACAAATAACAAATTTAAATAAATATACAAATTGTATCTTATTTATTTATATCATATAAATTTTTTTAAATAAATAAAAAATAAATAAATAAATATAAGAAATTTAAATAAATATATTTTTTTAAAATAAATATATATTTGATGAGAATAAGGTAATAAGCTTTTTCGGATAAGCTGGTTTCAAACAGCTTATTCTGATAAGCTTATTAGAATAAGCTGTTTGAATACAGCTTATCTTGATAAGCTTATCAGAACAAGATGTGTGAAAACAGCTTGTTCTGATATGCTTATCAGGATAAGCTGTTTTCAAACAGCTTGTTCTGATAAGCTTATCAGGATAAGCTGTTTTCAAATAGCTTGTCCTGATAAGCTTATCAGAACAAGCTATTTTCAAAAAGCTTATGCTTATCAGGATAAGTTGTTTTTATTATAAAAATTTAAACAAAAATATATGCCATTGAATAAATAAATTAAATAATGTATAAACTATATCTCTAACTCTAACTCTGTGTTTGTTTTATTTGTTGTATATGAATGCAGTCTAAGTTTAATTTGACACCCCACAAGTCTTCTACGACTTGGGATGGTGTACGTGGCGGCATCAATCAAATGCTTCAAAAGAGTTACAATTCTCGAAAAAATACGTTCAAGACAAAGCATTGGCGTCGAGACATCGATACCGGCACGGTAGACATCGGCAGAGTCCGCAGTTAGCGTCCTCAGGAAATTACTTTCGATGACTGGGAAAAACATATCGCACTTTGGAGTGATCCGGATTACGAGAAAAGATGCGTGACGAACTCCCAAAATCGGTCTAAGCAGAAGACACCGAGTCGGCAGGGATCTCGATCGTTAGCACTCCTTAGAGACAAAGTGGTGAGAATTTCTATAATAAATTTACATACATATATGTCTTTAATTATATGTTTTGGTGCTGTGATTTTTTTTTAATTTTCTTCATTCTATATATGCGTGTCCATGTATGTACAGACCCATGCTGCAATTCAAGCCGATGTGCCACCCCCGACTATCATTGACCAATTCTTCTTGACGCACACCGACCCGGATGGGAATTTTCCTTGCGATGCGGACCGCGTTATGTATGTAAGTATTTTTTTTAAATTAATTAATTAATTTTTTTTGGATATACCTTGGTTTTTTACTATTCCCTGCCGATAAATAATGTACCAACCCGACTAATAAATAATATACTAACTGTCGTTTGTTTTTGTTACTTCATTAGGAGGAGATGCTTGCGATGAAGGCTGCAGGCAAACATACGGACGACGAGATCAACCCTATCGTCAGAGGCGGAAAGCAGCGAGGCCACATGCCCAGTGTCGGTCAGATAGTGCCGAGAAGGACTGCTCGATATATTCCTCCCCTTGCCATCGACCCACGATTGGAACAAGCGTCTCAAGTGTTTGAGTTTATGAGAAGTGACTTTAGGTTCGCCGATGCGTTCTCAGCATTCCTATCGGGTGGTGCTAGCGGGAGTGGCACGGGACGCAGCTGTGGTGACGACGGCGGGAGTGGCACGGGAGGCAGCGGTAGTGGCGCCGGTGGGAGTGGCACGGGAGGCAGCGGTAGTGGCGCCGGTGGGAGTGGCGGTAGTGGTAATGATAATGCTGACGGGTAGAATGGCAATAATGGTTAGTATGTCTTGTTTTTCCTACCTTAGCATGCAAGTTTAATAATTGTAAACCCCGAATTGCAAGTTTAATAAGTGTAACTAGGAACTTTGTACTCAAGTTGTGACATATGTATTTGTATTGATCCAGTTAATCGATCGAGAGGTTACATGTTATTGTGTTTTGTTACTAGATTCGAGGTAGATTTTTAGTATTTGTATCCCCAGGTTTTGTATTTGTATTCCCAGGTTTTGTGTTTTGTATTTGTATTCCCAGGTTTTGGTGGAAATAGCCTGTTGGGCAGGCTGCACAAAAAAAATGACAAAGTTTCCCAGGCGACATGTCGCCAGGGAAACCTGAGGCTCGCTTGACTTTCTGAAAAGCCAGCAAAGTTTCCCTGCGACATGTCGCCAGGAAACTCTGGCACAACGTTGACTTGTCAACGCAAGGCTTTGACTTGTCAACGTAACGAATAGTTTCCCTGGCGACATGTCGCCAGGGAAACTCTGGCACAATGTTGACTTGTCAACGCGAGGCTTTGACTTTTCAACGTAACGAATAGTTTCCCTGGCGACTGTCGTCAGGGAAACTCTGGCACAACGTTGACTTGTCAACGCAACGAATAGTTTCCCTGGCGACATGTCGCCAGGGAAAAGGGAGTTTTAATTAGCATGTTTACTTAAGTTTGTTAATCACCCAAATTTTCCCCGGCGACATGTGTCGCCAGGGAAACTTTCGCGCACCAAATCCAGCGTGGCGCCAATTTTTGAACCCAAGAGTTGCGGGGCCCACTTAGTCGCCAGAGAAATCCAAAAAAGTCGCCAGGGAAACTTTCCCACACCAGCTTTCTTTGGCGGTGTTTCCCTGGCGACACGCCAGGAAACGCTCGAAATTTTGCCAACCCTCGAATTTTGTAGTGAGTAAATCATACGTAAACACTATAACACAATTAATTATATTAATTGTCCCTGTGTCCACTTTTATTTAAAAATGCCTTGTGTTCTCTTGCTTGAAATGCCACCTGGTTTACATATGTATGTTTTTATCATCCAGATTTAATGAGTTTTAACAGCTTGGTTGTACATATTGTTATAAGGCTGTATTCCATGTTTTCGCAAAAAATGATTGTTATCGACAAAACTTGAGAAGTGGTCAAAATGCTGTCCATCGTCATTCATAATTTCATATTCTTAAAAGAACTAGGTCTTGTGCCCGCGCTCCGCCCGGGATTTTTTGATTTCATTGCCTGTGGGAAGTTAGGTTGGTATAAAAGCTGAATTAATAATGAAAAGCATGGCAGGAAAAGCTAATGCGGCGTGGTTTCTGTAAAGTTGTATATTATAAAAAGTAGTTTCTATATCCCAATCCATGTATTGGAACTGAATGACTTTGTCCCCCCAGCAAACTTCTCATCGAGATTGGAATGTATGTTCTCGATATGTAGAGGCTGAAATTGTTTCAGCTATCCTGTAATTAAAATCAAGGAGGTGTATGTGACGGAATGTTCAAAATTCTTATTTCCGCTAACCTTTTTTTGCAGCAACAACTTAAAACTGCATTTTTAGGGTCTCAAAACATAATCTCTTGGATTGCTAGTAAGAGGCTTATAGTGCAGCTAATTAACAAAGGAGAGTAATCTCATAAACACAGTAAGCAAACACCATTGTATGACACCTCATGTAAAAATTTCAGCGATTTTGAAAGCCATTCATGCAATGATATAAATTTCAGTAATATAATATGATCAAAAGAAGCATATATTCATACAAAAAGAAAATCAAGAATCGCATGCAATGGCCAAAAAACTTTAGTAAGAAATCTTAATCTGATTCCAAATATGTTCATAGTACTGGTCCATCATCTTGAGCTACTTTCTCTGCTTCATTCACGAGAGGTACAGTTGTAATGCCAGAATGGAAGTTTGGTGGATACCTTAACCGGTAGTTGATGCGTACCAGCATCCATGACTTTCTCATCGTCATCCTCGTCGTCATCCGCTGAATAGCAAACGAGACTTTTGCAATCTCCAAGTAAGGTGCATCTAGACTTCCCATTTGCATCATCCCTATCAGTTCCTTTAGTTATGGTCCGAATTGGGACCTTTGGAGAAGACATGGGCATTGTACCTTTTGATGAAGATACGGACTTCATATCCCTTGAAGCAACAGTCTTTTGGCCACCTACATACCGAGAAAATAGAAAAAGATAAGAGACATAAATTTATACTTCAGGTCATATTTTGAAAAGCTCGTCACAAAATGAAGAAGAGTTGTTAGTGCCAACCTTCCACATTAGACCGCCTTATTGCTTCTCTTATCTTTGGTTCGAGGTCTTTAGGAGCAAGGTTCATAAGGATATCATAAAGGTTTCCTGTCGTGATTTTGTCATGCGTGACTTTAAACAGGCCTTCAATATGTTTGACGTCTTTGATAGACTTGGCAAGGTTTTCTGATTTGCCGCCAAATGGCTCTTCAATCTAAAACATTATAATACACGTGAATAATTAATTAATCGCGATATATCACTTGTATTTATTAAGAAGTGGGGCAAAAACTGGAAACTAAAACTCGAAGGTTGAAACTTAAACATAAATAATTAATCAGACTCTACCATAATCCAGTTTTGTCCAATTTAAACTAGTTGTTGGATTATAAGTGATAACTAACTAATAATATTTAAAGATGACAAAGACAGTAATAATTAACATACAATCTACTTACCCAGAGTTTGTCTTTCATCATTCTTCCAAGCATCCTTGGAACCCAACGTCCACTCTTGGCGCTCATGTAGTAACCTTCTCTGCTTAAATGTTGGAACTGATACATGATAGCAAGAACCTTACATTTCATTCATCATTAATTTTACCAATTATAACCTTTTAAGTCTAAGTGTTATTTTATTTAGAGTAAACTGCAAATGGTTCACTACTAACTATCCCTTACCATTACTATTAGCAAACGTATGGGTAAAAGATCAATTAACAGTTAAATAATTTGCAGTTTACTCTTTTATTTAATTATAAAGCGACAAGAAAAGATATAGATAGAAACATATTTGTTTTACCCGTTCTATAAAGAGATGAAACAGTGCATAAACGTCCCAGTGGTTCTTCTCGGATTTGTTCTTAAAGGTATTTAAATTGTCTTAGAAGTCCGTTTCCCAGCTTGCATCATGATCTGTAAATCATCTTAGTATTGATTATACTTTTAAACAAAAGTTTTTAAGTACCTTTAAAGAGAAATTACAACTACCATTTATTTTTTGCTGCACTTCACTCGTAATAACTTGATTGAGTGGCGGAAGTATAGGTGGTACGATGTTCTGCAGAAGATAAATAAATTATTTATTAGAATCGTTTCAAAAAGTCTTGTGAGTAAACAAATCCAGCCCAAACAAAAGAGATGTTAGTGTAGTAAGTGTGTGACCTGAAAGTGAAATAACACCATTACATATAACCCATACGATTTAAAACCTCCTTTAAATGGCTCGTCAATGCTATGGCACCTCACCCACCCTTTCACCTGATAGTAATGTTAAAAAATCAAGGAATTTATGTTAGCAATTGATTTGTACGCTCAACTCAACCATACATTGCGCAAATAAAGATATAAATGTGTTACTTACCAGTAATACCAGTTGTTTGTAACGTACATCAAAGTTCTTGATGAGTGACATTACGGAAGCTGTTATCTTCCCGGACGGCTCATGTACAGTGACATCAAAAGGTGCATCGAACTTTTTGAGCTTGAACTTGAGAACATAGGGTTTTCCCTCTTTGTCATTAAGTTGAAGGGAATCAAGGTCTGTGCATTTAAATTTCAAATGGGTTATATCTAAAATATTAGAGATGAGTAAATTAAATGAATGATCTTTGTTTACACACATACCTATATTATATACTATCTATATACATGATTTATAGATGGAATATATATGTACATACAAAGCAAGTCCCCCCGCCCCCCATTTTTAACAAAAAAGAATCGAAACATAAATTTGATTTAATTGTCCACTACTAAAAATAATGTTTTATTTTTGACACGGAGAGAATAGTGTATATTAAAACACTGATAAACGGAACTAACCAAATGATCGACGTATACGTTGTGTAAGGGCGGGTAAAATAGCCTCGGTGTTAGTTTGTATAACAGGCGTTACAGAGAGGTCTATATCACCAAATCTTGTGTAAAGCTCAGATGCATATGACCCATACGTATCAAATGTGTAACCTGTTTAGAAGATTAAACTCTGGAATGTCAATATTATCACATAAAAATATCTTTGATTCATAAAAATGTAAAATAATTGTAAAATAAGAATATGTACCTTTGATAAGCTTCTTGACCATGTTTATCTGTTCCAAACGTTTAGCAATATCATTTTGTGTAGGCTCAAGAAAACTTAACAGTTTCTTAGCAACCAAGGACAAGTTTTCCAAGTTCTGTATAACAAAAGATTAAAAGTGAAGATAACATTATTAAAAAAGTGAGAAAAAAATATATAAGTCAAATATGAGGTCTTTACGGGTTAAAAAGCCGTGCCAAAATATCAAGCATATACTGTAAGAAATCTTTTTCTGCCCCATTACCTACCGGCCTCAAGTGTTTTTTCAGTTTGTTATAAACCTTGATTTCGACTACTAATCTAAGATTATTATTCTCCAGGTGTAGTTTAATAAATATCAAGCATACTGTAAGAATTACTTGCATGGCTATGTTTCAAACCCCAATCCAAAATTAATTAGATATCTTTCACAATTTAATTAATTAAACCAAACACATGATCATATGTAGTATTCTATAAAACATGCAAAAAAAAAACAAATACTATAATCAACGTCTGGTAACGAACATAATTCAAGAACAAACCTTAAATTTTAATTCACAAAACATATGTATTCTATAATAAGCAAGGATGTTCGTAGAAAATAAATGATACTAAAAAACTGGAACGATATGCACACAAACAATATATCTTGAATACTAATAAAATACGATTGTAAACCAATGAACTTATAAAGTACCTGATTTTCATCAAGTGTACTACCAAGGCTAGTATCTGCAGGTGAATCATTCGTGGTGTTTATCAGTTGACGAGTGCGAGACTGAGGGCCTAGTTGTTTAACCGTACTTCCTGACTTTGGCATGATTATTAGTTCGATCGAGCAAGTATGAAAGTTCGATGAATGAATATTAGGGTTTTATAGACAATGTTTATATAGATCGTTTGGTTTTATTTAAATACAATGTCTGATTAGATTTGTTTCCTTTTAGATAGTTTGGTTTTATTTAAAGACAATGTTTATATAGATCATCTTCTTCCGTGTTCTGGCACATATTACATAGTACGGCAAAATCAATGTTTTTAGACCCGGGAATAACCGGTTAACCTGGTTATGGTCGAATTGGACTGGCTTTCATATTTTCGAAACCCGGTTAGACCCGCCGGTTTGGGGTGACTCGTGTCAACCCGTTCTTGAGACCCGGCTGGGTTTCGATTTTTTCGGCTTTTTTTAATAGGTAAATTTTACGTATTTGCGATGGAATTTTATTTTTGCATATTATATTGGTTGGTAAACAATATATATTTTCAATATACGGAAGTTTTCATGGTTTTTATATATAACTATAGATAATTATTAAAAATATAAAAAAATTTATTTTTTTAGAAAACCGGGCTGACCTAGGTCAACTCGGGTTCATCTATCTGGACCCGATGACTCGACATAATTGATTTTGTCTGTCATACGTAATTCTAAATGATTTTGTTTGCAACATGCATAGGTTGAAGACTTTCACAAGGCTAAAACGGGATCCGTTGTTGCTTTTAAGGTCACCTTTAGAGAGTAACCTCTCTTCCTTTTCACTGCATTTTTTAACAAAATATTATGTGATCTCCAACATGCAATTGAGGAAAATAATTAAGCTTTTTATAATTGACTACAGTGACATATATCTACCATTTCTGGACCGAATTTGATCAGCTCTGATGGTGTCATTGAGGCATGTTTCACTTCTGTGCGCTATTGTATGGAGATCAAGGCTGCTTCTTATAAGCATTGACTGTTTTATTAGAAGGTCTTCCTGCTGATCTCGTTAGAAGGTACTTATAAAATAATGCTCTTATGTCTTGAGGGTGTTTTTATTTGTGTTTTGGAACTGATATATCTACGGGAATCACAAGTTTTAGACATTATTTTATACCAGTTCTACAAAATTTCTTAAGGTTTATATAATATTTTATATCTCGTATCTGATTAAGTTTCATCCTTTGATTTTTATACAAAGGTATGGCTGCTCCAGATCCAAGCAAGTCACATATGGACTAAAGCTCATGATATGGGTAGCCATCCAAAACTTGGTTAAAACTTACGTGAACCATCAATACCCATATTCAGCCAAAGTATGCAACGACAGGGAGCTCCAAGCCTGTTACGCAGAGTCCATCAATGTGGGCCATTCTGATCTCCGCCACAAAGACTGGTGGCCAACTTTTGCTGGTGCAGATGACCTTACGACCAAGTATATCAAAGTTTCCATGATGACCCATATAAGTACTAATCAGCTTTACCAAGCTTACTACAAATCAACAAAGTACATGGCTGTGGTGGACATATTGTCTACTTACTCACTCGAGGAGGACTACATAGGTGAAAGACAAAAAACCGACACTTGGTCAGGTGATGCTGAGGTTGTGGAAGCTTTTTAAGCATTTTCAGCTGAGATTCAACAGATAGAAAAGCAAATTGAGAAAAGAAGTAGAGATACAAGTTGACAGAACAGATGCAGGTTCTCGTGTTTTACCATATGAACTTATTGCACCAAGTTCCGAGCCTAGAGAAAACATGTTTACCATATGATTTGTGATGAGCAACCATTACCGGCTCACTTTTAGTTAACCCGAAGGAGGGATACTAGTGTTAATGGTTAAGTAGAGTGCATACAACATTGTTCATGGCTTGACTTAGGATGTGGTTACACCGATCGTCTCTTTAGTTATCCTTGACTTAAATGTTCTTTCCTTTGACCTTTTTAATGCTTATAGTCCTAACTCAGAAACCCTTAAAATCCACACCCATTTGATCAAAGGACTGTCAATGTTAACTGATGTAGCGAAAAAAACAACTCTTCTAAATGATGTAGTTAAAAAAAATGATAAATAATTGAATCTGTTGATTCACAAAGAATACCAGAAACAACTCTTCCAACAATCGTTGATTCAAACGAATGCCCGATTATTAGGGTATCGTTGTCAATAATAATGTTGGTACCTCGGGATAAGGCCAATACATCTTATTACCCAAAGGACTTCTATTAACCATCGATCCAAAGGGAGGCATGAACATGCACCGTCGTCCCAGAATTCAGTCACGTTGTCATTGAGGTGCAACAATGACCTAGTGCCTAGCCTAACATCCATACACACAGGCCACCTGCCATCCCGGTTTTAATGTGTTGAACACATACTATATGATCTCTCTCTATCAACCATCGACCCACAAGTGCAGCTGGGGTCAGCTAGGCAAATCTATTCCTAGTCTTGACCTATACCCAAATCCCACAAGCCACAGATGCAGCTAGAAGTCCTTTGGACCAATGGTTAATACGCAGAGTTCATGTATGCTGTGCTTGTTATGTCTAATTCCTAGTCTTGACCTTTATTTATTTGATGTTACTTTCTTATCTAATAAAGAAGACAAGGGAGAAAACCTGATGGCAGGGCTGGTAGACCACGCGTGTAGCTATGACTTGGACAAGACTCAGGTTTGTGCAGCATCTTTTGACAGCAATACTGATTGTATACCTTGAATCAGCTCTGGAACAGCATCTAGTTGTTGTCGTTGTTGTTGTCTGTGGATCAGTATCATTCTCTTTTTCGCTCGCTCCATTCTTCGATAACCACAATCACTTTAGAACCTGAAAATTGTCGACAGAACAACTTGGAAAAAAAAGAATAATACTTAAAATAAAACTAGGTTATCTTTAGTTCTTATAAGCTAATTTACACACAAAAAAAAAAACTTTCTTATTTGGCAGGTATTTGGGTATATAGCAGGTAGTTTTTGGTTGTCGGTCAATGGGTGACTGGTAAGAAGGAATGAAAAACCAGGCAAGAAGGATGCAGGTCCTTTATTGTCTAAGATTGGAATGCTCAAAAAACTTCATCCGTGGAGGTTGAATCGAGGCCAAGGATCAAGTCAAAAGGTATATTTTGGTCCCTCAACTGAGTAGACTAGGTTAGGCATGTGATGGTTAATTATCAGTTAGATGGTCTGTACAAATTAGCTTTATAGATGTCTAAATACTAGTCTTACCTTTATTTCTTTGTGTGCGCTTCTGCAATGGTTTGGACCGCGATCGCCAATGGATATATCTCAGTTCTGTAAGGTTGAAAATAACTATGTGGCAATTTTAACCTGGATCGAAATGTTGCGTAAAAAGGAAACGGGTCAATTTCGGTTGAACTTGTTGAAAGGCATTACAAGGTAGATTCAACTACACATCTATTGACATGCTCACTTTGACCCGTCGTAGTTGAACATGGCTTAGTTTCAACTGATCTGCTAGCGAATTTCAACTGATCTGCTAGCGAAACTGTGATTTCTAAGGATATATATCGCAAAAATGAAAATACAGTTTTTCCAGTAATTAATATGTATAGTACTATATTATGCTGTTTTATGGCGTAATCTTTATGATTATAAGCTAGCTTTTCCACTAAGCTATGCATAGAAGCAATCTACTTTTTCCCACTAAGCTGAGCATGTGAATAAGTCGAGGAACTAAAGAAACTGAAATATTGTACTAGAAAAACAAATGCCCAACTCGGTCGAGTAATTTCGGTTCGTTATAGGTTATCTTCCAAAAAGTATGTAACCGGGTCGGTTTTCGTTGGTTAAGGCCTGTTTTGACCCGAGGCTCAGATACCAAAGTTGAAACCAAAGTCAACTTTATTGCATTTTTGCTAAAACTGACTCATCTGATAATCAAAGCTCAGACACCGTCAACTCTGCATATACAACTCCAAAAGGTTGATATATCTGTCTCAATATAAATGGCAACAATGATCACAGTTGATACACAACAGCATGGTTTTAACAAACGTTTAGTTCTTTAAGAAATACCGGAATGGCAGTCATACATCTAATTTAACAAAAGTAGAACTGTTTCATTTGTTAATCTACTACAGACTGATTAATTTTCAATTGATGTTCATGGCTTGCAGATTCCTTCATATGCATCCATAGATGTTAAAAGCTTCGGAGAATTCACCCTTTCCTGAAAGAACAGAGATTCAGTGAGTGTGAGTTGTCAATCTAATAAAATGATATAGATATGGTTAAAACCTTTATATCTACAATATATTTCTGGATGCAAGCAAAGCAGTGGTTAAAGGTTTTAGAAAAAAAAAATTTGGTTATGCGCATTGTTATATGTTGGTGTATGCATAAATGCCCACATTGACTCTTAATCGATCAATGACAAGTGAAAATGATGAGATTCACACCAACATTAACAATGTAGTACATGTCCAGTATCAGCATAAGTGACAGCGTCAATTGTATAACAGCCGTTTTAGCCTATTAATCCACACACTTTTTAATCATTAGTACTGACATATTACTCCCACTACTTCACGTATTTTCACAAAATTTCAAACTAATGTTAAATATTATCTCGGTGAACAAGTTATGGCTAATTATAACTAACAGGAAAACGAAAAAGAGTTGGAAGAGTATTATTCACCTTAAATTTCATTGTTATCGGCAAGGGCTGAAGGCGTACAAGGTGAAAGCAAACTCTCAAACAACACTGCAAGCTTCATCACTAAACGTATGAAATTTAAGATGATGAATTAAATTTCATACGTTTAGTGCTTCATCACCTTAAATTTCATACGTTTAATGATGAAGTGTTGGAGGAAAACTTTCCCAGATCGATGTTTCAAACCAAGAATCAAAATATACCAAACTATAAACTTTGAAATAATAAACTGAAACTTGTGGTTTTTACAAACATATATGATCATCATTCAATGAGTAAATCCTAAACTATATATACATGTCGAATGGGTACTTCGACTAAGGGTCACAACGTTTACTTTTTTGTGAAACGTTGTGTATATTCTAAATTAACTGCTAATGTTGACTTTTGTCCTAAAACACAGCGGGTAGGATTATACTAGGCCCAATGGGTCGGGTCGGTTTATCCAGGTTTGGCCTAATATTCTCCCCTCTAATCATAAACGATGTGACACAGATTTTTTAAATCTTTTCCTTGAAGTCTTGACTCTTCTAGCTTGAGTCTTCTTTGTAATCATATGTTGTAAACTTGAAATGATTATCAACTTCATCTTCTTAAATAGTTTCCATAAGTAACGTTGGATCAAAATCTTCTTCCACCAAATTCGACTTTTGTTGTCTTTGCTATCTTTGAGATATTTCATCGCAATGCGAGACATAGTGTCCATATTTGTTGCAGTTATAACACTTTATGTTGTTGAAATCTTTTGATAATCTGTTTTGGCTTCCAGAGTGCTTAATTGCTTCTTTGTAGTCTTGCGAGGAATTTCCTTCTTTCCCATGTTGTCCATTATTGTTACGATTTCGGCTATGTGGTGGAATGTATCTTCCTCTTCCATGATTATCTTGGTGATGTCTTCGACCATTATCGTTGTGCTTTGGAAATAATAGTCATCATTAACATATTTGTTCTTCTTGTGCTTGAGCCTTTCTTCAAAAGTCTTTAATCTTCCAATTGCTTCGTCAAATGACATATTTTCTAAATCCGAGTATTGTTCAATGGATTTCTATGGTGTCCAATCAAAGGATTTATCTTGGACTGGCTTGCCAGAATGCCAAGAGGAGGAATTCATTCCTCCACCTAGAGTGACTTCCCCAGTTGAGGAATACAAGCAAAAACTGACTGACCTAGATGAGTGGAAGAAAGCTAACCACACCTTGTTTGTTAAGGGAGGGTTGTTGTGTGAAAGTCCAAATGAGCCCACACCAATCAAGAGCCTTGATACTAAACCTATTAAGATCACACACCCTACCACTGGCAAAGCTGTTGACCTTGGCCCACAAACTGTTAGAAAACCTAGTGTTAAGTATGCAGAGATGTATAGAAATACTAGGTCTCCAAAAAGCCAAGTTAGTAACCATGGAACAGGCTTCTTTGTTTCTAGACCTAAGACTATGTCTAGAAAAGCTTGTTACACATGTGGTAGCTTCTCACATTTGGCCTACAAATGTGTCAACGCTTCCAATGTCAACGCTGATAGGAACCATTTCAGCGCTGACAAAAGTCAACATAGGTCAAACACTGTCAGACCCAATACCTTTGTGAACAAAAGTTCACAAGTTGTTAGACCAGCCCCATTCTTTTCTAGAGGGTCTAACACACAAGGCCTAAGACCTTTTCAAAAGTCAATCACTTGGTCAAATAGGCAATGGGTTCCTGTAGCAAACCCTAGGTTCAACGCTGATAAGAGCAATCGGGGCGCTGACAAGAGAAATTTCAGCGCTGACAGACACACTGCTAAACCTAGGTATTTGCAACCACAGGGAAATAGGTCTAAAGCTTCTACTAGCTTAACATGGAGACCAAAACAAGACCAGAACCCTAATTCTACTGGTATTTCTATGACATGCAACAGGTTTCATTATATTTCACAGGCATTGTCAACACCAATTGGGGTTAACTGGGAATTTCATTCAAACAGGGATGAAAATGGGGTTGTTATGAGAACCAAGTCTGTTCTTGTTGAACAACCAAATGAATCCAAGTCTTCCAAGGCTTGGGTTCCCAAAGAAAACTAATGTGTTTTCTTTATGTGTGCAGGGCATTCAGAAGAAGATCAATGATTATGGATACTGGGATAGTGGATGCTCAAGGCACATGACAGGAAAAGAAGACTATCTGACCAATTTCTCTCCTATTCAAGATGGTGATAAGGTATACTTTGGAGGGGGCTACGGCACCATCACTGGAAAAGGAACCCTTGTCACCAACAATCTACGGTTTGAGAATGTCTTCTTGGTAAAAGAACTGGATTATAATTTGTTTAGTGTATCACAAGTGTGTGATAACAAAAATAAGGTTCTTTTCACAGATACTGAGTGCTTGGTGTTAAGCAAAGACTATAAGCTCCCTGAGGAAAAATACATAGATTTTAGAACACCAAGGCATAAAGACATATATAATGTGAATCTTAATGGAATTAAGGTAAATAATAAAATGTCATGTCTGTATGCTAAAGCCTCAGTAGATGAAAGTAATCTTTGGCACAGGAGATTAGGGCACATAAACTTTAAGAATATCAATAGACTTGTGAGGCTTGGTTTAGTTGATGGTTTGCCTGAAAAGGCTTTCCACAATGACCACTCTTGTGTTGCATGTCTTAAGGGCAAGCAGCACAAGGTCTCATTCAGGTCTAAACAGGTGCACTCTAGTTCTAGACCACTTCACTTATTGCATATGGACCTCTTTGGTCCAACTAATATAGAAAGTTTGAAGGGTAAATCATATTGTTTTGTTATCACTGATGATTATTCCAGGTTTACATGGACTTTCTTTTTAGCCAAGAAAAGTGAAACTGCCCAAAGTCTGATTAATTTCATTACCCAAATTGAAAAGAAAAATGGTAATGAGGTCAAAATTATTAGAAGTGACAATGGGGGTGAGTTTAGAAATCAGTTGTTAGATGATTTTTGTGCCAAGAAAGGGATTACTAGGCAGTTTAGCATAGCTAGAACCCCACAGCAAAATGGGGTTGCTGAAAGGAAGAATAGGACCCTTATTGAAGCAGCCAGAACCATGTTGGCTGATGCCCACTTTCCTATAGCCTTTTGGGCTGAAGCTGTTAACACAGTTTGTTATGTTCAAAATAGGGCATTGGTCAACAAGATACATAATAAGACACCTTATGAATTACTTTGGGGAAGGAAGCCCAATATTGGCTTTCTCAAGCCTTTTGGATGTCATGTAGTTGTTCTAGAAACTAGTGAGGCCCTAGGTAAATTTGATTCAAAAGGTGATGAAGGCTACTTCATGGGTTATTCAGTGCAGAGTAAAGGATATAGGGTTTACATTAAAAAGGAAAAACGTATACTTGAAAAAGTACATGTTAGGTTTTTAGAAAGTAAACCTAGTGATCCTGAAAGTGGTCCAAATTGGTTGTTTGACTTAGAACCTTTATCTAGAGCTTTAAATTATATGCCTGTTACTGATCCAGACATTGTGAAGGTAACTTCAAGTGTTTTGGAAAAGAGAATTGGTAATGTTTCAGGTATACAGGTTGCTAAGAAGGATGGACCACCAGCAGTTGAATCATCTCCCACACAAGAATATGTTACACTTCCTATATGGACAGATGAGTATTATGCTGCTGCTACTGCTGCTAGAAAAGATAATGGTGGTATTCAAATACCACCAAATACAAACATGCATGATTCTTCAGGCGCTGACAAAGGGAAATCAAGCGCTGACACGACCAATTCAGACGCTGATGGCTCAAACGCTGACAACAACAGTTCAAGCGTTGTTAGCCCAAGCGCTGACAAACAAGGTTCAGACTTTGGTGACACCTTTACACATCTTTTCTCTTCCCATTTTGAACAGGGTGGACCTTCCAATGTCCATGAAGAGATTTCTGTTGATCAAGAAGAATCTGAAGAAGATATTGGCAACATGGAGCGTGAAGTTGAGGACACCAGACTCTTTGAAGGAGGAGTTCTTACTTCCACAGCAAAGGATCACCCCACATCTCAGATCATTGGTGATGTTATGGCTCCAGTTCAGACAAGAAGATCCCATCAAAGTCTTGGTGGATTTATTGCTAATATACACAAGAAGGTTGATACCCCTCTTGTACAAGCATGTTTGTTTGCCTGTTTTCTGTCACAGGAAGAACCCAAGAAAATTTTTGATGCTCTCAAAGAACCAAGTTGGGTGGAAGCAATGCAGGATGAGCTTCACCAATTTGCTATACAGGATGTTTGGGAGCTGGTTGATTGTCCTAGATATGTGAGACCAATTGGGACAAGATGGGTTCTAAGGAACAAGAAAGATGAAAGAGGCATTGTGGTCAGAAACAAGGCACGTTTGGTAGCTCAGGGATATAAACAAGAGGAAGGCATAGATTATGAAGAAGTCTTTGCTCCAGTTGCAAGAATTGAAGCTATCAGAATTTTCTTAGCTTATGCATCTTGCATGAACTTCACTGTTTATCAAATGGATGTGAAGAGTGCTTTCCTCTATGGGACAATTGTTGAGGAGGTATATGTCATGCAACCTCCTGGTTTTGAAGATCCTGAAAATCCAGACAAGGTTTATAGAGTGAAGAAAGCAATGTATGGACTTCATCAAGCCCCAAGAGCATGGTATGGTACATTGTCCACCTACTTGGTGGAAAATGGTTTCAAGAGGGGCACCATAGATCAGACACTATTTACAAAGAAGAAAGGAAACCATGTGTTGCTTGTGCAGGTCTATGTTGATGACATCATTTTTGGGTCTACTGATCCAAAAATGAGTGAGGAATTTTCCAAGCTCATGACAGATAAATTCAAGATGAGTGCAATGGGTGAGATGAACTTCTTTCTAGGTTTACAAGTTCAGCAGAAAGAAGATGGTATCTTCATCTCCCAAGACAAGTATGTAGCTGAAATCTTGAAGAAATATGGTTTTTCTCCACATGAGAAGGAGGCTTCCACTCCTATGGATAGGCAACACCCTTGGGGAAAAATTGGAGCTGGAAAGGATGTGGATGTTAGGCACTATAGATCAATGATTGGATCATTGATGTATCTTACAGCCTCAAGACCTGACCTCATGTTTGCTGTGTGTGCATGTGCACGCCATCAAGTGACTCCCAAAGAATGTCACCTTTTTGCTGTGAAGAGAATTTTTAGGTACCTAAGATGTTATCCAGATCTTGGCTTGTGGTACCCAAAAGATTCTCCATTGGACCTTATTGCTTATTCAGACAGTGACTATGGTGGTGACAAGTTTGATAGGAAATCCACAACTGGTGGATGCCAATTTCTTGGGAGTAGATTGATATCTTGGCAATGCAAGAAACAAACAGTGGTGGCAAACTCTACAACTGAAGCAGAATATGTTGCAGCAGCTGCTTGTTGTGGACAAGTCTTATGGATTCAGAACCAGCTGTTGGATTATGGGTATAATTTTATGCATACCAAGATTTTTGTAGACAATAACAGTACTTTATGCATTATTAAAAATCCTGTACATCATTCTAAAACCAAACACATAGAAATTAGACATCATTTTATAAGAGATTGCTTTGAGAAAGGTTTAATACAACCAGATAGGGTAGATACAGAAGATAATGTGGCTGATTTATTAACTAAACCTTTTGATGCTGGAAGATTTCAATATTTGGTAACAAATATTGGAATGGTTAATCTTTCTTAATATGTGTTTTGGAACCTTTTTGTAACAGTATGTACAGGATAATGCATTGTTATTGGTCTTTGTGATGATTTAGATTTTCCACTTTATTTTTCTAACACTGACAAAGGTAAATGTAACGCTGTCAAGTGTTATTTTGCAGTTGTTAGAGATATAATTGTCTAACGCTGACAAGAGTTCCTTCAACGCTGTTAAGTGTTGTCGGGACGCTGTCAGCAACAAATGTTAGTTTTGTGGTTTTCATCTAAATGTGTAGGTAGGTGGTAGCTTTATGCCATTGGATACAGAGTTGCTTATGGATCTTTGAAGAGCTATTTGGACATGTTTTTGTTTATGGATGATGGTTGGAATATTTATATTCCTATCTTGACATAAATTTTTAATGTTCATATATATTTTTAGAACTCATGTATCATAGTTTGAGGGGAGGTTTAAGGAACCTTTAGGATTTTTGGGTATCCATATGATACTCTTATCACAATTCTAGATTGTGTCCACAGGTGAGTATGGGTTAGTTTTACTAAACCATGAGGCACTGTAGCATACATAGTATATCAACTTTGCATGCTGCCAAGACATTTTTGGCCTAGAATTGGTTGTGGTCTGTTGGGAGACTTGGGAATCCTTTTGATATGGGTTTTACCTGGGAGTAACAAGGATTTTATAAGGTAACTTGGTTGTTAAGAATTTTGGTTAGCAAGGGACACTAGAGGACTGTTATGTCTATCTTGCTTATGCAAGTGTGCATAACTAGACAGTGCTTGCCGCCCTATGATAATTATCAGCTTTTGGTTATCTTCTCTAGGATAAATTACTTGTTAAGGTCATTTTTCACTTTTGAAAACAATTTTATTTTTGGACGCTGACAAGATTTTTCCAAGCGTTGTTGTGACCAAAATGGACGCTGACATGGCTTTAGGCGAACGTTGACAAGATTATAGCCGTTGGGCGTTGATGGGGTATATTTGACCGTTGACAATCAATGGGACCTACCCAGTTGTTACTTTTTGACATATTTTCAAGCCGTAATTTTAGGAGTTGTTACTTTCATTTAATGCATGAGATAACTTATATCTTTTTCAATATTTTCATGATTAGTTTTTGAAAATCTTTGCCTATTTTCGGGCTAATCACATGCATTCATCCACTCCTATAAATTTGGCTCCTATTTTAAACAGGGTATCTATAATTCTTGTCTAACAACTTTTCTCTTATCAACCTTCATCTATTATACTTCAAATTAACAGCTTTCATCAATGGCACCAAGATTTAACTCAGCAGAATTGGATTTGGGGTTCAAGTCTCAACACAACATGATTGCTTATCTTGTTGCTGATAATACTTTGTTCCCTCAATACACACAGATGGTGGAGTATTTGAATGCATCCCCATTAAGGTATGCTCTTTCTCATGCACCACTCATTCCAGTCACACACATTAAACAGTTTTGGAACACTGTAAGTTCCTCAACAGTTAATGGAGTGACCACATTAACTTCTATTGTCCATGGGAGATCTTGGGTGGTTACTGAGGCCTTGGTACGCCAGGCCTTGCATCTTGATGATGCTGATGGTATAACCATTCTTCCCATATCTGCAATAGAACAAGGGCTTAGGGCTTTGGGATACCCTATTCCTGATGAAGGTACTCTTAATAAGTACCATAAGCAGGAATTTCCCCCAGCCTGGAAGTACCTCATTCACATTCTCCTTCAATGTTTGAGTCCCAAATGTACTGCACACAATGAGATCAATAGATCCATTGCAACTGCTATTGTGTGTATTGCAACAGGGCAAAAGTATAACTAGTCTAAAATGATTTTTGAAGGAATGTGTAAAAATAAGGGGACAAAAATGACTTTAGCTTATCCCCGTTTTCTGCAAATGGTTTTTGATGCTCAAAGATATTGTTCAAGGGATCACAATGATTTTTATAAGATCCCTGAACAAAAGAAGGCTATTTTTACCAAGATGAATTCACCACCTCATAGAGACCTACCATTAACCCCAGCTATGCTTGCTGTTATTGCAGCAGCACAACCTCAACCAGACCCCCAACCTCATATTGACCCTCACCCACAACTTGAACCTATCCCTGAACCTTTACCCTCACCTGACCAAATGCAAATAGACCAAAATCCCTTTGACGCTGACACATCTAATGTGGGCGTTGATGTGCCTATTTCAACCGCTGACAACCAACCATCACAATCCCAAACACCCCTTAACCAACCCACATCTACACCTTCTTCTACACCATCTTCCACACCACCTGAATATAGGTTGATTAAACGCCAAAGGACTGCTGGAGTGTTCTCCTCTGGTGGTCCTAGCCATGAAGCAGAGAGAACCACCACCACAAGTGTGGCTGGTGACCTGGATGAGGCTGGGGCTATTGATACAGGCTTAGAAGCTGGTCAAGACAGTCCCAACATCATTAAGACCTCATCCATGCCCAATGAACCTGACTTGGGAGGTCAAATCCCCATTTTGGAAGAGGGCAGACTGGAACCAATGACGCTTTTGGAATTGACGGCTGTCTGCATTAGCTTGCAAAAGCAGAATGCAGACTTAGTACAAATTGTCAGTAACCAAGGCCTTGAACTCAAAGAATTGAGGGAGAGGATTGTTGTTTTGGAGAGTGCTCATTCAAGGGGAGGTATGGGGGAGTCTTCCAAAGGGGAGGAAGATCACAGAAATCTGAGTGATAAGAGCAGTCAAGATGGTCAATCATTGGATGTTGCTGAAGCTCTTACTACTTTGAAGGAACAAACAGGTTTTGATACGTCCTTGATCTCTCCAACCAATTTAAATTTATCATTTACAGATATGTTAAGAGAGGTTACACAAGGCGCTGAGGGAAAATATTTGAGCGTTGATAAGACAAGTTTGAACGCTGACAGAAGTATTTTGGGCGCTGATAGAGGAAATTTGGGCGTTGACAGATCTGCATATGGAGGTGATGTATTCCAGTCATCATCTATCATCAAAGATGTTCCTACTCAGGTATTATCATCTACCCTACCAACAATTGCACCAACAGATAAGGGTAAGGGTAAGTTGGTAGAAGAAGTTGTTCCAAAGAATGCAGCTCAGGTTGAATTTGATAGAAGATTGGCTGAGCAAATGATGGAACAAGGTGAAAAGGAAAAGTCACCATTTGTTGTGACTTCTGAAGAAGAAAGTGATGGAGCTAGCTCAGATTCAAGTGTAATGATTGTTGAACCAGAAAGACTTGAGTATGGTGATGAGCTTGCTAGGGAAAAGCTGAGAGATTTAAAGTTGCAGATTGATTTTGATATGCCAGAGGTGGTTCAGATGTACAATTCTTGGGAAGAAAGCTGTATGGATAATCCAGACTTGACCATTTCAGATCAGATATGGGGTTTGGAAATTCTTCTTAGAGTTCAGAAGGATTGTAAGGTAATGTTGAAGTACAAGGCAAGCAACATTCTCTCTGAGTTGAAAAGGGATAGAAGGAAGCTCTACTTTATGTTGCTCAAATGTCATGGAGTTGGATGGACACATCAGAAGCTGAAGGCTTTGACATTTGATGAGTTGGAACATAGGGCTTATCCTATTTGGGTGAAAGTGCAAGAAGAAAACACTTTCAGACTTCTTTCAGATGAAAGAAAGGAGCAACTTGCAGAAGAGATGGCAATCAAGAAAGCTATGATAGTCCCTAGACCAGTAAAGAAGGGATTTATTCTTGAGTTTCCAAAAGATATGAATCAACGATATCCAAGTGAAGCAATCATTAGAAAGAGCCTCAAGCTCTCCCCATTAGAAGCTTCAGATATGGTGCATGTGTTACCACTAGATTCCAGGAATCCAATTGTAAGTTATGAGGAAGATGAATGTGGATTCTGGAAAATTGGAAGATTTGGCAAGGAGGTACACACTTTTACCACTCTCATATCTTTATTTGCAAGTTGTGATAGAGAAGACTTGGTGGACCTTTGGAGGTTGCTAGAGACCAAGTATGAGGCTGAAGCACCAACTTCAGCCAATGGAATAAAACTTTGGACCACATTCAAAAGAATGTGTGGGACAAAAGAAGAAGATCCTGAAATATGGAAGGATCTTGAAGATGACCTCAGTGGTCTTCAATGGAGGTTATATTCAGCTGCAGGTGTATACCATTTGAGTTCTACAAAGTTTGCTGAGTATTTACTTGTAGATGCTCAGTATTTCATATCCAAAGCTGTTTTGGAGAAGATGAAGGACACCCAGTTGGAGATAGACTATACAAGTGACGTGGCAAAGAATTTGATCAGATTTATTTATTACCAATATGATAAGGTTTGTCAGACTCCTCCAAGTTCTTAATGTTTATTCAGAAACTTGATCATAGGAGTGGATATCAAGTTTAGGGGAGGATTGTTGGGAATAAATTTAGGCCAGAACACTTGAACGCTGACAAGAACAACTCAAGCGTTGACAAGAGCAAAGTGAGCGCTGACAGCATAAGCGTTGACAAGTTAAAGTCAAGCGTTGACAGATTGAAGACAAGCACTGATGAAAGATGTGAGCTACACGTTTATTATATTCTAGAATACTTCTAGTAAGGATAGAGACGACAATGTATTTTCTATGTTTATCTTTACCTAGAATAGTTGATTCGTAGCTTATTGTACAAGACTTCTTGTTCTATAAAAGAAGATCTTTTAGGTTAAAGTTTAATATAAGTTTTCATAAGTATTCGCAAGTTAAACCTCTTTCATTGTAATCAACAAGAATCATTCTAATACAAGTGAAAGTTTGTTTAACATCTTTGTGTTTTAGATCAAGTGTTAATTCCGCATAACACTTTGTTACTTTACTCATAAGCAAAGGTTTCTCTACGTGTAGTACTTGATCTAATCTCGTATACACAAAGCTTAATCGATCTAAGTTTGGGATCAACACCATGGACCGGTTCTTACTTAACTTAATAAGTAACTATTAACTATTTGTTAACTACGAGCTATTACAACATTAATAATATTGTGGAGTGACCGATACTTCTAATATACGTAAAAACGTATTTCTAACAGGTTGATCAAGTGTTGTTCCAAGGCTAGTTATCTTTGAAACCACATTTGTCATTTTCGTGGTGAATGAATCAATACTGTCTTGATCATTCATTTCCAGTGCCTCAAGTTTTGATCTAAGAGTTTGTAATCTCTCCTTTTGTACTTGATCCACACCAATATTTCTGGTCTTCAACGTATCCCATATTCCTTTTGCACTTGTGCAATTTGCCACTTGTAAAACTAGATCGATCTTCGGGTAGTGCTTGAAGGAGATATGCCATTGCAGTTGTGCTTGAAGGAGATATGCCATTGCAGTTTTATCTCTTTTGTCATCTTCTTTTTTTTATTAGTAGGTTCAATCATTTCCCAAAGGCCATTTGCTTGTAGAATAATTTTTATTCTTATGGACCATGTGGTATAATTTGTTGAACTTAGCAAGGGGCATTGAAAATAAAATATTAAAAAAACTTAACAAAACATTAGACTTTCTTATCATAAACCAAATAAGATAAAATCTTAAAAATTGTTTTTATCATAAACCAAATAAAAACTTAAAAACTTGTTTTTATCGTAAACCAAATAAAAACTTAAAAACTTGTATTATTTTCTTATCATAATCCAAATAAGAAAAAAAACTGAAAAAAACCTTATTTCTTATTGTAAACCAAATAAGAAAAGTCCTTAAAAACCTTGTTGCTTATCATAAACCAAATAAGACAACTTAAAACATTCAATCTTAATAAACCTTAAAACCTAATGAATTCTAATATCTTAAAATTATATGAACTTAAAATTCTAAAAAAACTTAAATTTCTGAAAAATTAAAAAAAACTTGAAATTAAAAAAAACTTAAAAATACTAAAAAACTTGAAATTCTAAAAACTTAAAATACTAAAAACATAAAATACAAAAATGAAGAGTAAAATAGTTTCTTTGAAACTTGTTGCGCTTTTTGCCCGTAGATTGTATATAACCCAAAAGTGGGCTTGGCCTGTTAACTCTTCAACCTTTTGATTTTCTTATAACCGGCCCTTTTTTGTGTTTAGATGAAAAACACACAACGGTTCTTTATTAACAGTTCCTCCTTCTTCCTTCTTCCTTCTTCGATAATATGGAAGTCTTCTTCGATGGTGGTTCTGATCACCAATCGATACTGCGCCTTTATCCAATCTTCTTGTTCTACGATTCGTGTTCGTAACAACTTGTTCCCTTGTACGAATCCTTTTTTTCGGGTTCGATGTGATTTGGGGATCTTCGTCTCGATTGATTTTGGGGCTTTTGGATAAACGAAAATCACGTGGTGATTTTCAGACGAGGGAATGATTCAGTGGAATCTACAAACAGGTGTGTTTGTTCCCTTTTGATGATCTAAGTGTTTTTTTTTGTCTTTGACTTTTTCGAATCTGGGTTTGATTTTCTTAGAATTAATCTTGAGAGAAAATATGTTTGCAAACAAAAAACGTGGGTAAAAACCCTCTTGTTTCCGGTGTGGTCAATCACAGGGGTGATTGCACTATGGTAATAGGAGTAGGAACCCCTTAAACAAACACAGACGAGTATTGATTCGTATGAATTTTGTGTTTGATGTTTTTGCAAACTGTAAAACGAATGGTGTTTTTATTCGAAACTAGGAAAAAAAATAACCTTGGTATATGATGATTTTGCTTGGTGATAATCAGGCTCTGATGCCAATTGTTGGAGGAAAACTTCGCGGATCGATGTTTCAAACCAAGAATAAAAATATACCAAACTATAAACTGAAACTTGTGGTTTTTACAAACATATATGATCATCATTCAATGAGTAAATCCTAAACTACATATACATGTCGAATGGGTACTTCGACTAAGGGTCGCAACGTTTACTTTTTTGTGAAAGGTTGTGTCTATCCTAAAATAACTGCTAATGTTGACTTGTCCTAAAACACAGCGGGTAGGATTATACTAGGCCCAATGGGTCGGGTCGGTTTATCCAGGTTTGGTCTAATATGAAGCTCGAGAACATAACAACTATCCACTAATTTCTCAAGTTCCCATCAGTTATCAAACGTATGAAAAGCATAATTAACATCCACAACGGACCATCAAACGGAGCCACAAGAACATAACAACTACCCACTAACAGCTATAAACCTCCAAAACCAAGTATTGAAAGGACTATTCTACCCTTGAGCTCATTGAGAAAAAATATCTACACCAGTAACAAGTTCAAATTCTGGTAAATAGTCGACCCGGAGTAGTACGAAAAGTACAGGAGACCCATGACCCCAGCTAGCTAGCACATAAGTGCACTCACTTTTACATCTGGTAAGAAAAAAAAACAGCATGAATAGTGATAATAATAATGTGATTTAGACAAGTAAATAAAGTTTAGAAAAGTAATCAAGTCTCACCACCGTATTATGAAGGTAAGCTAAATCAGAAAAAAAATCCATACCACTAACTTCCACAATATCCTTATTACTATAGTACTACTATATGCAGAGCTAAATCCTTCTAATACTAGGACTGACATTCATCCATGGTTATTTTGCCACATCCGCTTGATACGCACCTAACTCCTGCAACAAGAAGTAGAAAATAAACATACTAGTATAAAACTATCTTAAGGCAGAAAGGTTCAACAAGATATAAAATACCACGCGGGTCCTGACAATCAATCTCAATAGAACAAATGAAAATGTGTACCTGATAGCTACTGCAGGAGAACGGAGCCTAAGCAAATCAAAATCATCAGAGTCGATTAATGTATACTACTGGCTGACAACATCAAGACTGCCATGATAATTGCAAGTATTAAACCCAAACAATCAGAAAAAGTCACTACAAGAAAACTGGGAACAGGTGACCGGAGTTTCCCTAGCGACAAAATGTCGCCAGGGATAACCCTTTTTACCTAGCGACAACGCTGACGCGGCAAAAAAGCAGATTTACCTTTTGGTCAAAGTTTGACTAGAGTATCCCTGGCGACATGTCGCCGGGGATACACCATCCAAAATAAGATGCCAAAGGAAAGAGCGCAAATTTTTCCCTCCCACTTATTCCTGGCGACATGTCGCCAGGGAAAATTTGTCCAAAATTATCCCTCGCGACATGTCGCCAGGAAAAATTCGTCCATCGTAATTACCATTAATTTTTTTGATAATAACCTGCCAAATTTATCCCTGGCGACATTTCGCCAGGAAAACTGTCAAACGTAATTAGCTTCAAATTTAAGCAGAAAATGTGTGGCGGACTTTTACCCGCCAAATCTCAAAAGTTTCCCTGGCGACATGTCGCTGGGGAAACTCCCTGTCATATATATAATTAGTTTTTGCTTGTTATGAAAAATTATTAATTATTCCATATAATTATTATTTTAACTATCGATTCGATGTTATTTTATTTTTTCGACTTTAATATAATAAAAATGAGACATTTATAAAACAAATATTTATTTATTCCAAACAATTATTATTTTAACTATCGATCCGATGTTATTTTATTTTTGCGACGTTTATATAATAAAAATGAAACATTTATAAAAGAAATATTTATTTATTCCAAATATTAAATAAAACCTTTTGTAATGTCACATGGGAGACTTACAGACAAACACTCCTAAACATAATTTTATTCGTCACGGACACTTAAACACGCGCTTAATTAAACATGGATATTAAAACGATATTAGACTCGTAAACACGAAAACAAACACATCACAAAAATAGTTCAAACTAAGGTTCCCCATGTCATCGTAAAGGTCGTGAAGTAGTGCAGCTGAATCCATTGTGTTCCTATCGGGGTTGCGGTACAACTCTACTGTACTCTCAAGTACCTTTATTTTTCTATTCAAGAGCACACAGTTTGCACACGTTGAAGAGATTGGAGAAGAAATTGGAGTCCTTGAAGGTCTCGAAGAAGAGCTTGGAGGAGAAAAGCTCGTTGAAGGTCTTGAAGAAGAGCTTGGAGGAGAAAAGCTCATTGAACCTCCAAGAGAATTGATTAGTAGTTGGACGCGTTCGTCTTTCCATAAATTTTTTTGCATCCATATGAAACTAGAGGTTGAACACGTGAACGTGGAAAAGCATAGTACAATCTACCAAAGGATTCAGTTTGCCACGACTCTCGAAGAACTAAATCTCCATTTCCACACTTGCATGGAAAAGCGTCATGCTTCAACATCTTCATAATAATAATGTGTTTGTGATGATAAGTGTGTGTGATCTGTTGGTGGTTGTGATGATAAGGAGTGTGTGTGGTTCTCCTTTTATGCTAAAAAAGTGAGGGAAATTGTTAACATTTTCCCTCCAGTGTTTTCCCTCCAATATTTTCCCGCCAATGTTTTCCCGCCAATGTTTTCCCGCCAAGGTTTTCCCTCCAATATTTAGATGTTTAATCGCCCACCCGTCCATCAAATCCATCAGCTGGACAAGTGTTGCATACTGAAACCTCATGCATGAGTGTATTTGGATGAGTCGGTATGCATTTGTTAAACGTTAGATGTTCAACTGATGAGTCGGCATGTCTTGGTTACACGTTAGATGTTCAATGGATGACTCGACATGTCTTGGTTACATGTTAGATGTTCAATGGATGAGTCGGTATGCATTTGTTAAACGTTAGATGTTCAATGGATGAGTCAGTATGTGTTGGTTACATGTTAGATGTTCAATGGATGAGTCGACATGTCTTGGTTACACGTTAGATGTTCAATGGATGAGTCGGTATGCATTTGTTAAACGTTAGATGTTCAATGGATGAGTCGGTATGCTTTTAGTAAACGTTAGATGTTCAATGGATGAGTCTGTATGCATTTGTTAAACTTTAGATATTCAATGGATGAGTCGACATGTCTTGGTTACACGTTAGATGTTCAATGGATGACTCGACATGTGTTGGTTACACGTTAGATGTTCAATGGATGAGTCGGTATGCATTTGTTAAACGTTAGATGTTCAATGGATGAGTCGGTATGTGTTGGTTACACGTTAGATGTTCAATGGATGAGTCGAAATGTCTTGGTTACACGTTAGATGTTCAATGGATGACTCGACATGTCTTGGTTACACGTTAGATGTTCAATGAATGAGTCGATATGCATTTGTTAAACGTTAGATGTTCAATGGATGAGTCGGTATGCATTTGTTAAACGTTAGATGTTTATTGGATGAGTCAGTATGTGTTGGTTACACGTTAGATGTTCAATGGATGAGTCGACATGTCCTGGTTACACGTTAGATGTTCAATGGATGAGTTAGTATGCATTTGTTAAACGTTAGATGTTCAATGGATTAGTCGGTATGCATTTGTTAAATGTTACATATTCAATGGATGAGTCGGTATGCATTTGTTAAACGTTAGATGTTCAATAGATGAGTCGACATGTATTGGTTACACGTTAGATGTTCAATGGATGAGTCGACATGTCTTAGTTACACGTTAGATGTTCAATGGATGACTCGACATGTCTTGGTTACATGTTAGATGTTCAATGGATGAGTCGGTATGCATTTGTTAAACGGTAGATGTTCAATGGATGAGTCGGTATGTGTTGGTTACACGATAGATGTTCAATGGATGAGTCGACATGTCTTGGTTACACGTTAGATGTTCAATGGATGACTCGACATGTCTTGGTTACACGTTAGATGTTCAATGGATGAGTCAGTATGCATTTGTTAAACGTTATATGTTTAATGGATGAGTCGGTATGCATTTGTTAAACATTAGATGTTCAATGGATGAGTCGGTATGTGTTGGTTACACGTTAGATGTTCAATGGATGAGTCGACATGTCTTGGTTACACGTTAGATGTTCAATGGATGAGTCGGTATGCATTTGTTAATCGTTAGATGTTCAATGGATGAGTCGACATGTCTTGGTTACACGTTAGATGTTCAATGGATGACTCGACATGTCTTGGTTACACGTTAGATGTTCAATGGATGAGTCGGTATGCATTTGTTAAACATTAGATGTTTAATGGATGAGTCGGTATGCATTTGTTAAACGTTAGATGTTTAATGGATGAGTCGGTATGTGTTGGTTACACGTTAGATGTTCAATGGATGAGTCATGTGTTGGTTACACGTTAGATGTTCAATGGATGAGTCAGTATGTGTTGGTTACTCGTTAGATGTTCAATGGATGAGTCGGTATATGCATTTGATAAACGTTAGATGTTCAATGGATGAGTCGGTATGTGTTGGTTACACGTTAGATGTTCAATGGATGAGTCGACATGTCTTGGTTACACGTTAGATGTTCAATGGATGACTCGACATGTCTTGGTTACATTATAGATGTTCAATGGATGAGTCGGTATGCATTTGTTAAACGTTAGATGTTCAATGCATGAGTCAGTGTGCATTTGTTAAACGTTAGATGTTCAATGGATGAGTCGGTATGTGTTGGTTACACGTTAGATGTTCAATGGATGAATCGACATGTCTTGGTTACACGTTAGATGTTCAATGGATTAATCGATATGCATTTTTTAAACGTTAGATGTTCAATGGATGAGTCAATATATTTGTTAAACGTTAGATGTTCAATGGATGAGTCGACATATCTTGGTTACACGTTAGATGTTCAATGGATGAGTCGACATGTCTTGGTTACACGTTAGATGTTTAATGGATGACTCGCCATGTCTTGGTTACACGTTAGATGTTCAATGGATGAGTCCTTTTGCATTTGTTAAACGTTAGATGTTCAATGGATGAGTCGGTATGTGTTGGTTACACGTTAGATGTTCAACGGATGAGTTGACATGTCTTGGTTACACGTTAGATGTTCAATGGATGACTCGACATGTCTTAATTACACGTTAGATGTTCAATGGATGAGTTGGTATGCATTTGTTAAACCTTAGATGTTCAATGGATAAGTCGGTATGCATTTGTTAAACGTTAGATATTCAATGGATGAGTCGGTATGTGTTGGTTACACGTTAGATGTTCAATAGATGAGTAGACATGTCTTGGTTACACGTTAGATGTTCAATAGATGAGTCGGTATGCATTTGTTAAACGTTTGATGTTCAATGGATGATTCGACATGTATTGGTTACACGTTAGATGTTCAATGGACGACTCGACATGTCTTGGTTACACGTTAGATGTTCAATGGATGAGTCGGTACGGATTTGTTAAACGTTAGATGTTCAATGGATGAGTCGGTATGCATTTGTTAAACGTTAGATGTTTATTGGATGAGTCAGTATGTGTTGGTTACACGTTAGATGTTCAATGGATGAGTCGACATATCCTGGTTACACGTTAGATGTTCAATGGATGAGTTAGTATGCATTTGTTAAACGTTAGATGTTCAATGGATTAGTCGGTATGCATTTGTTAAATGTTACATATTCAATGGATGAGTCAGTATGCATTTGTTAAACGTTAGATGTTCAATGGATGAGTCGACATGTATTGGTTACACGTTAGATGTTCAATGGATGAGTCGACATGTCTTAGTTACACGTTAGATGTTCAATGGATGGCTCGACATGTCTTGGTTACATGTTAGATGTTCAATGGATGAGTCGGTATGCATTTGTTAAATGGTAGATGTTCAATGGATGAGTCGGTATGTGTTGGTTACACGTTAGATGTTCAATGGATGAGTCGACATGTCTTGGTTACACGTTAGATGTTCAATGGATGACTCGACATGTCTGGGTTACACGTTAGATGTTCAATGGTTGAGTCGGTATGCATTTGTTAAACGTTATATGTTTAATGGATGAGTCGGTATGCATTTGTTAAACATTAGATGTTCAATGGATGAGTCGGTATGTGTTGGTTACACGTTAAATGTTTAATGGATGAGTCGACATGTCTTGGTTACACGTTAGATGTTCAATGGATGAGTCGGTATGCATTTGTTAATCGTTAGATGTTCAATGGATGAGTCGACATGTCTTGGTTACACGTTAGATGTTCAATGGATGACTCGACATGTCTTGGTTACACGTTAGATATTCAATGGATGAGTCGGTATGCATTTGTTAAACGTTAGATGTTTAATGGATGAGTCGGTATGCATTTGTTAAACGTTAGATGTTTAATGGATGAGTCGGTATGTGTTGGTTACACGTTAGATGTTCAATGGATGAGTCATGTCTTGGTTACACGTTAGATGTTCAATGGATGAGTCAGTATGTGTTGGTTACTCGTTAGATGTTCAATGGATGAGTCGGTATATGCATTTGTTAAACGTTAGATGTTCAATAGATGAGTCGGTATGTGTTGGTTACACGTTAGATGTTCAATGGATGAGTCGACATGTCTTGGTTACACGTTAGATGTTCAATGGATGACTCGACATGTCTTGGTTACATTATAGATGTTCAATGGATGAGTCGGTATGCATTTGTTAAACGTTAGATGTTCAATGCATGAGTCAGTGTGCATTTGTTAAACGTTAGATGTTCAATGGATGAGTCGGTATGTGTTGGTTACACGTTAGATGTTCAATGGATGAATCGACATGTCTTGGTTACACGTTAGATGTTCAATGGATTAATTGATATGCATTTTTTAAACGTTAGATGTTCAATGGATGAGTCAATATATTTGTTAAACGTTAGATGTTCAATGGATGAGTCGACATATCTTGGTTACACGTTAGATGTTCAATGGATGAGTCGACATGTCTTGGTTACACGTTAGATGTTTAATGGATGACTCGCCATGTCTTGGTTACACGTTAGATGTTCAATGGATGAGTCGTTTTGCATTTGTTAAACGTTAGATGTTCAATGGATGAGTCGGTATGTGTTGGTAACACGTTAGATGTTCAACGGATGAGTCGACATGTCTTGGTTACACGTTAGATGTTCAATGGATGACTCGACATGTCTTGGTTACACGTTAGATGTTCAATGGATGAGTTGGTATGCATTTGTTAAACCTTAGATGTTCAATGGATGAGTCGGTATGCATTTGTTAAACGTTAGATATTCAATGGATGAGTCGGTATGTGTTGGTTACACGTTAGATGTTCAATAGATGAGTAGACATGTCTTGGTTACACGTTAGATGTTCAATGGATGAGTCGGTATGCATTTGTTAAACGTTTGATGTTCAATGGATGATTCGACATGTATTGGTTACACGTTAGATGTTCAATGGACGACTCGACATGTCTTGGTTACACGTTAGATGTTCAATGGATGAGTCGGTACGGATTTGTTAAATGTTAGATGTTCAATGGATGAGTCGGTATGCATTTGTTAAACGTTAGATGTTCAATGGATGAGTCGGTATGTGTTGGTTACACGTTAGATGTTCAATGGATGAGTTGACATGTCTTGGTTACACGTTAGATGTTCAATGGATGAGTCGGTATGCATTTGTTAAACGTTAGATGTTCAATGGATGAGTCGACATGTATTGGTTACACGTTAGATGTTCAATGGATGACTCGACATGTCTTGGTTACACGTTAGATGTTCAATGGATGACTCGAGATGTCTTGGTTACAAGTTAGATGTTCAATGGATGAGTCGGTATGCATTTGTTAAATGTTAGATGTTCAATGGATGAGTCGGTATGTGTTGGTTACACGTTAGATGTTCAATGGATGAGTCGACATGTCTTGGTTACACGTTAGATGTTCAATGGATGACTCGACATGTCTTGGTTACACGTTAGATGTTCAATGGATGAGTCGGTACGGATTTGTTAAACGTTAGATGTTCAATGGATGAGTCGGTATGCATTTGTTAAACGTTAGATGTTTATTGGATGAGTCAGTATGTGTTGGTTACACGTTAGATGTTCAATGGATGAGTCGACATGTCCTGGTTACACGTTAGATGTTCAATGGATGAGTTAGTATGCATTTGTTAAACGTTAGATGTTCAATGGATTAGTCGGTATGCATTTGTTAAATGTTACATATTCAAGGGATGAGTCAGTATGCATTTGTTAAACGTTAGATGCTCAATGGATGAGTCGACATGTATTGGTTACACGTTAGATGTTCAATGGATGAGTCGACATGTCTTAGTTACACGTTAAATGTTCAATGGATGACTCGACATGTCTTGGTTACATGTTAGATGTTCAATGGATGAGTCGGTATGCATTTGTTAAATGGTAGATGTTTAATGGATGAGTCGGTATGTGTTGGTTACACGTTAGATGTTCAAGGGATGAGTCGACATGTCTTGGTTACACGTTAGATGTTCAATGGATGACTCGACATGTCTTGGTTACACGTTAGATGTTCAATGGTTGAGTCGGTATGCATTTGTTAAACGTTATATGTTTAATGGATGAGTCGGTATGCATTTGTTAAACATTAGATGTTCAATGGATGAGTCGGTATGTGTTGGTTACACGTTAGATGTTTAATGGATGAGTCGACATGTCTTGGTTACACGTTAGATGTTCAATGGATGAGTCGGTATGCATTTGTTAATCGTTAGATGTTCAATGGATGAGTCGACATGTCTTGGTTACACGTTAGATGTTCAATGGATGACTCGACATGTCTTGGTTACACGTTAGATATTCAATGGATGAGTCGGTATGCATTTGTTAAACGTTAGATGTTTAATGGATGAGTCGGTATGCATTTGTTAAACGTTAGATGTTTAATGGATGAGTCGGTATGTGTTGGTTACACGTTAGATGTTCAATGGATGAGTCATGTCTTGGTTACACGTTAGATGTTCAATGGATGAGTCAGTATGTGTTGGTTACTCGTTAGATGTTCAATGGATGAGTCGGTATATGCATTTGTTAAACGTTAGATGTTCAATAGATGAGTCGGTATGTGTTGGTTACACGTTAGATGTTCAATGGATGAGTCGACATGTCTTGGTTACACGTTAGATGTTCAATGGATGACTCGACATGTCTTGGTTACATTATAGATGTTCAATGGATGAGTCGGTATGCATTTGTTAAACGTTAGATGTTCAATGCATGAGTCAGTGTGCATTTGTTAAACGTTAGATGTTCAATGGATGAGTCGGTATGTGTTGGTTACACGTTAGATGTTCAATGGATGAATCGACATGTCTTGGTTACACGTTAGATGTTCAATGGATTAATTGATATGCATTTTTTAAACGTTAGATGTTCAATGGACGAGTCAATATATTTGTTAAACGTTAGATGTTCAATGGATGAGTCGACATATCTTGGTTACACGTTAGATGTTCAATGGATGAGTCGACATGTCTTGGTTACACGTTAGATGTTTAATGGATGACTCGCCATGTCTTGGTTACACGTTAGATGTTCAATGGATGAGTCGTTTTGCATTTGTTAAACGTTAGATGTTCAATGGATGAGTCGGTATGTGTTGGTTACACGTTAGATGTTCAACGTTGAGTCGACATGTCTTGGTTACACGTTAGATGTTCAATGGATGAGTTGGTATGCATTTGTTAAACCTTAGATGTTCAATGGATGAGTCGGTATGCATTTGTTAAACGTTAGATATTCAATGGATGAGTCGGTATGTGTTGGTTACACGTTAGATGTTCAATAGATGAGTAGACATGTCTTGGTTACACGTTAGATGTTCAATGGATGAGTCGGTATGCATTTGTTAAACGTTTGATGTTCAATGGATGATTCGACATGTATTGGTTACACGTTAGATGTTCAATGGACGACTCGACATGTCTTGGTTACACGTTAGATGTTCAATGGATGAGTCGGTACGGATTTGTTAAATGTTAGATGTTCAATGGATGAGTCGGTATGCATTTGTTAAACGTTAGATGTTCAATGGATGAGTCGGTATGTGTTGGTTACACGTTAGATGTTCAATGGATGAGTTGACATGTCTTGGTTACACGTTAGATGTTCAATGGATGAGTCGGTATGCATTTGTTAAACGTTAGATGTTCAATGGATGAGTCGACATGTATTGGTTACACGTTAGATGTTCAATGGATGACTCGACATGTCTTGGTTACACATTAGATGTTCAATGGATGACTCGAGATGTCTTGGTTACAAGTTAGATGTTCAATGGATGAGTCGGTATGCATTTGTTAAATGTTAGATGTTCAATGGATGAGTCGGTATGTGTTGATTACACGTTAGATGTTCAATGGATGAGTCGACATGTCTTGGTTACACGTTAGATGTTCAATGGATGACTCGACATGTCTTGGTTACACGTTAGATGTTCAATGGATTAGTCGGTATGCATTTGTTAAACGTTATATGTTCAATGGATGAGTCGGTATATGTTGGTTACACGTTAGATGTTCAATGGATGAGTCGACATGTCTTGGTTACACGTTAGATGTTCAATGGATGAGTCGGTATGCATTTGTTAAACGTTAGATGTTCAATGGATGAGGCGAAATGTCTTGGTTACACGTTAGATGTTCAATGGATGAGTCGGTATGCATTTGTTAAACGTTAGATGTTTATTGGATGAGTCAGTATGTGTTGGTTACACGTTAGATGTTCAATGGATGAGTCGACATGTCCTGGTTACACGTTAGATGTTCAATGGATGAGTTAGTATGCATTTGTTAAACGTTAGATGTTCAATGGATTAGTCGGAATGCATTTGTTAAATGTTACATAGTCAATGGATGAGTCGGTATGCATTTGTTAAACGTTAGATGTTCAATGGATGAGTCGACATGTATTGGTTACACGTTAGATGTTCAATGGATGAGTCGACATGTCTTAGTTACACGTTAGATGTTCAATGGATGACTCGACATGTCTTGGTTACATGTTAGATGTTCAATGGATGAGTCGGTATGCATTTGTTAAACGGTAGATGTTCAATGGATGAGTCGGTATGTGTTGGTTACACGTTAGATGTTCAATGGATGAGTCGACATGTCTTGGTTACACGTTAGATGTTCAATGGATGACTCGACATGTCTTGGTTACACGTTAGATGTTCAATGGATGAGTCGGTATGCATTTGTTAAACGTTATATGTTTAATGGATGAGTCGGTATGTATTTGTTAAACATTAGATGTTCAATGGATGAGTCGGTATGTGTTGGTTACACGTTAGATGTTCAATGGATGAGTCGACATGTCTTGGTTACACGTTAGATGTTCAATGGATGAGTCGGTATGCATTTGTTAATCGTTAGATGTTCAATGGATGAGTCGACATGTCTTGGTTACACGTTAGATGTTCAATGGATGACTCGACATATCTTGGTTACACGTTAGATATTCAATGGATGAGTCGGTATGCATTTGTTAAACGTTAGATGTTTAATGGATGAGTCGGTATGCATTTGTTAAACGTTAGATGTTTAATGGATGAGTCGGTATGTGTTGGTTACACGTTAGATGTTCAATGGATGAGTCATGTCTTGGTTACACGTTAGATGTTCAATGGATGAGTCAGTATGTGTTTGTTACTCGTTAGATGTTCAATGGATGAGTCGGTATATGCATTTGTTAAACGCTAGATGTTCAATGGATGAGTCGGTATGTGTTGGTTACACGTTAGATGTTCAATGGAAGAGTCGACATGTCTTGGTTACACGTTAGATGTTCAATGGATGACTCGACATGTCTTGGTTACATTATAGATGTTCAATGGATGAGTCGGTATGCATTTGTTAAACGTTAGATGTTCAATGCATGAGTCAGTGTGCATTTGTTAAACGTTAGATGTTCAATGGATGAGTCGGTATGTGTTGGTTACACGTTAGATGTTCAATGGATGAATCGACATGTCTTGGTTACACGTTAGATGTTCAATGGATTAATTGATATGCATTTTTTAAACGTTAGATGTTCAATGGATGAGTCAATATATTTGTTAAACGTTAGATGTTCAATGGATGAGTCGACATATCTTGGTTACACGTTAGATGTTCAATGGATGAGTCGACATGTCTTGGTTACACGTTAGATGTTTAATGGATGACTCGCCATGTCTTGGTTACACGTTAGATGTTCAATGGATGAGTCGTTTTGCATTTGTTAAACGTTAGATGTTCAATGGATGAGTCGGTATGTGTTGGTTACACGTTAGATGTTCAACGGATGAGTCGACATGTCTTGGTTACACGTTAGACGTTCAATGGATGACTCGACATGTCTTGGTTACACGTTAGATGTTCAATGGATGAGTTGGTATGCATTTGTTAAACCTTAGATGTTCAATGGATGAGTCGGTATGCATTTGTTAAACGTTAGATATTCAATGGATGAGTCGGTATGTGTTGGTTACACGTTAGATGTTCAATAGATGAGTAGACATGTCTTGGTTACACGTTAGATGTTCAATGGATGAGTCGGTATGCATTTGTTAAACGTTTGATGTTCAATGGATGATTCGACATGTATTGGTTACACGTTAGATGTTCAATGGACGACTCGACATGTCTTGGTTACACGTTAGATGTTCAATGGATGAGTCGGTACGGATTTGTTAAACGTTAGATGTTCAATGGATGAGTCGGTATGCATTTGTTAAACGTTAGATGTTCAATGGATGAGTCGGTATGTGTTGGTTACACGTTAGATGTTCAATGGATGAGTTGACATGTCTTGGTTACACGTTAGATGTTCAATGGATGAGTCGGTATGCATTTGTTAAACGTTAGATGTTCAATCGAGTCGGTATGCATTTGTTAAACGTTAGATGTTCAAAGGATGAGTCGGTATGCATTTGTTAAACGTCAGATGTTCAATGGATGAGTCGACATGTCTTGGTTACACATTAGATGTTCAATGGATGAGTCGACATGTATTGGTTACACGTTAGATGTTCGATGGATGACTCGAGATGTCTTGGTTACAAGTTAGATGTTCAATGGATGAGTCGGTATGCATTTGTTAAATGTTAGATGTTCAATGGATGAGTCGGTATGTGTTGGTTACACGTTAGATGTTCAATGGATGAGTCGACATGTCTTGGTTACACGTTAGATGTTCAATGGATGACTCGACATGTCTTGGTTACACGTTAGATGTTCAATGGATTAGTCGGTATGCATTTGTTAAACGTTATATGTTCAATGGATGAGTCGGTATATGTTGGTTACACGTTAGATGTTCAATGGACGAGTCGACATGTCTTGGTTACACGTTAGATGTTCAATGGATGAGTCGGTATGCATTTGTTAAACGTTAGATGTTCAATGGATGAGGCGAAATGTCTTGGTTACACGTTAGATGTTCAATGGATGACTCGACATGTCTTGGTTACACGTTAGATGTTCAATGGATGAGTCGGTATGCATTTGTTAAACGTTAGATGTTCAATGGATGAGTCGGTATGCATTTGTTAAACGTTAGATGTTTAATAGATGAGTCGGTATGTGTTGGTTACACGTTAGATGTTCAATGGATGAGTCGACATGTCCTGGTTACACGTTAGATGTTCAATGGATGAGTCGGTATGTGTTGGTTACACGTTAGATGTTAAATGGATGAGTCGACATGTCTTGGTTACACGTTAGATGTTCAATGGATGAGTCGGTATGTGTTGGTTACACGTTAGATGTTCAATGGATGAGTCGGTATGCATTTGTTAAACGTTAGATGTTCAATGGATGAGTCGGTATGTGTTGGTTACACGTTAGATGTTCAATGGATGAGTCGACATGTCTTGGTTACACGTTAGATGTTCAATGGATTAATCGATATGCATTTTTTAAACGTTAGATGTTCAATGGATGAGTCAATATATTTGTTAAACGTTAGATGTTCAATGGATGAGTCGACTTATCTTGGTTACACGTTAGATGTTCAATAGATGAGTCGACATGTCTTGGTTACACGTTAGATGTTTAATGGATGACTCGACATATCTTGGTTACACGTTAGATGTTCAATGGATGAGTCGTTTTGCATTTGTTAAACGTTAGATGTTCAATGGATGAGTCGGTATGTGTTGGTTACACGTTAGATGTTCAACGGATGAGTCGACATGTCTTGGTTACACGTTAGATGTTCAATGGATGACTCGACATGTCTTGGTTACACGTTAGATGTTCAATGGATGAGTTGGTATGCATTTGTTAAACCTTAGATGTTCAATGGATGAGTCGGTATGCATTTGTTAAACGTTAGATATTCAATGGATGAGTCGGTATGTGTTGGTTACACGTTAGATGTTCAATAGATGAGTCGACATGTATTGGTTACACGTTAGATGTTCAATGGAGGAGTCGGTATGCATTTGTTAAACTTTAGATGTTCAATGGATGAGTCGACATGTATTGGTTACACGTTAGATGTTCAATGGATGATTCGACATGTCTTGGTTACACGTTAGATGTTCAATGGATGAGTCGGTATGGATTTGTTAAACGTTAGATGTTCAATGGATGATTCGGTATGCATTTGTTAAACGTTAGATGTTCAATGGATGAGTCGGTATGTGTTGGTTACACGTTAGATGTTCAATGGATGAGTCGACATGTCTTGGTTACACGTTAGATGTTCAATGGATGAGTCGGTATGCATTTGTTAAACGTTAGATGTTCAATGGATGAGTCGGTATGTGTTGGTTACACGTTAGATGTTCAATGGATGAGTTGACATGTCTTGGTTACACGTTAGATGTTCAATGGATGAGTCGGTATGCATTTGTTAAATGTTAGATGTTCAATCGACGATTCGGTATGCATTTGTTAAACGTTAGATGTTCAAAGGATGAGTCGGTATGCATTTGTTAAACGTTAGATGTTCAATGGATGAGTCGACATGTCTTGGTTACACATTAGATGTTCAATGGATGACTCGACATGTCTTGGTTACACGTTAGATGTTCGATGGATGACTCGAGATGTCTTGGTTACAAGTTATATGTTCAATGGATGAGTCGGAATGCATTTGTTAAATGTTAGATGTTCAATGGATGAGTCGGTATGTGTTGGTTACACGTTAGATGTTCAATGGATGAGTAGACATGTCTTGGTTACACGTTAGATGTTCAATGGATGACTCGACATGTCTTGGTTACACGTTAGATGTTCAATGGATGAGTCGGTATGCATTTGTTAAACGTTATATGTTCAATGGATGAGTCGGTATATGTTGGTTACACGTAAGATATTCAATGGATGAGTCGACATGTCTTGGTTACACGTTAGATGTTCAATGGATGAGTCGGTATGCATTTGTTAAACGTTAGATGTTCAATGGATGAGGCGAAATGTCTTGGTTACACGTTAGATGTTCAATGGATGACTCGACATGTCTTGGTTACACGTTAGATGTTCAATGGATGAGTCGGTATGCATTTGTTAAACGTTAGATGTTCAATGGATGAGTCGGTATGCATTTGTTAAACGTTAGATGTTTAATGGATGAGTCGGTATGTGTTGGTTACACGTTAGATGTTCAATGGATGAGTCGACATGTCTTGGTTACACGTTAGATGTTCAATGGATGAGTCCGTATGTGTTGGTTACACGTTAGATGTTCAATGGATGAGTCGACATGTCTTGGTTACACGTTAGATGTTCAATGGATGAGTCGGTATGTGTTGGTTACACGTTAGATGTTCAATGGATGAGTCGGTATGCATTTGTTAAACGTTAGATGTTCAATGGATGAGTCGGTATGTGTTGGTTACACGTTAGATGTTCAATGGATGAGTCGACATGTCTTGGTTACACGTTAGATGTTCAATGGATGAGTCGGTATGCATTTGTTAAACGTTAGATGTTCAATGGATGAGTCGGTATGTGTTGGTTACACGTTAGATGTTCAATGGATGAGTTGACATGTCTTGGTTACACGTTAGATGTTCAATGGATGAGTCGGTATGCATTTGTTAAATGTTAGATGTTCAATCGATGATTCGGTATGCATTTGTTAAACGTTAGATGTTCAAAGGATGAGTCGGTATGCATTTGTTAAACGTTAGATGTTCAATGGATGAGTCGACATGTCTTGGTTACACATTAGATGTTCAATGGATGACTCGACATGTCTTGGTTACACGTTAGATGTTCGATGGATGACTCGAGATGTCTTGGTTACAAGTTATATGTTCAATGGATGAGTCGGAATGCATTTGTTAAATGTTAGATGTTCAATGGATGAGTCGGTATGTGTTGGTTACACGTTAGATGTTCAATGGATGAGTAGACATGTCTTGGTTACACGTTAGATGTTCAATGGATGACTCGACATGTCTTGGTTACACGTTAGATGTTCAATGGATGAGTCGGTATGCATTTGTTAAACGTTATATGTTCAATGGATGAGTCGGTATATGTTGGTTACACGTTAGATATTCAATGGATGAGTCGACATGTCTTGGTTACACGTTAGATGTTCAATGGATGAGTCGGTATGCATTTGTTAAACGTTAGATGTTCAATGGATGAGGCGAAATGTCTTGGTTACACGTTAGATGTTCAATGGATGACTCGACATGTCTTGGTTACACGTTAGATGTTCAATGGATGAGTCGGTATGCATTTGTTAATTGTTAGATGTTCAATGGATGAGTCGGTATGCATTTGTTAAACGTTAGATGTTTAATGGATGAGTCGGTATGTGTTGGTTACACGTTAGATGTTCAATGGATGAGTCGACATGTCTTGGTTACACGTTAGATGTTCAATGGATGAGTCCGTATGTGTTGGTTACACGTTAGATGTTTAATGGATGAGTCGACATGTCTTGGTTACACGTTAGATGTTCAATGGATGAGTCGGTATGTGTTGGTTACACGTTAGATGTTCAATGGATGAGTCGACATGTATTGGTTACACGTTAGATGTTCAATGGATGAGTCGGTATGTGTTGGTTACACGTTAGATGTCCAATGGATGAGTCGACATGTCTTGGTTACACGTTAGATGTTCAATGGATTAATAGATATTCATTTTTTAAACGTTAGATGTTCAATGGATGAGTCAATATATTTGTTAAACGTTAAATGTTCAATGGATGAGTCGACATATCTTGGTTACACGTTAGATATTCAATGGATGAGTCGACATGTCTTGGTTACACGTTAGATGTTTAATGGATGACTCGACATGTCTTGGTTACACGTTAGATGTTCAATGGATGAGTCGTTTTGCATTTGTTAAATGTTAGATGTTCAATGGATGAGTCGGTATGTGTTGGTTACACGTTAGATGTTCAACGGATGAGTCGACATGTATTGGTTACACGTTAGATGTTCAATGGATGACTCGACATGTCTAGGTTACACGTTAGATGTTCAATGGATGAGTTGGTATGCATTTGTTAAACCTTAGATGTTCAATGGATGAGTCGGTATGCATTTGTTAAACGGTAGATATTCAATGGATGAGTCGGTATGTGTTGGTTACACGTTAGATGTTCAATAGATGAGTCGACATGTCTTGGTTACACGTTAGATGTTCAATGGATGAGTCGGTATGCATTTGTTAAACGTTAGATGTTCAATGGATGAGTCGACATGTATTGGTTACACGTTAGATGTTCAATGGATGACTCGACATGCCTTGGTTACACGTTAGATGTTCAATGGATGAGTCGATATGGATTTGTTAAACGTTAGATGTTCAATGGATGATTCGGTATGCATTTGTTAAACGTTAGATGTTCAATGGATGAGTCGGTATGTGTTGGTTACACGTTAGATGTTCAATGGATGAGTTGACATGTCTTGGTTACACGTTAGATGTTCAATGGATGAGTCGGTATGCATTTGTTAAACGTTAGATGTTCAATCGATGAGTCGGTATGCATTTGTTAAACGTTAGATATTCAAAGGATGAGTCGGTATGCATTTGTTAAACGTTAGATGTTCAATGGATGAGTCGACATGTCTTGGTTACACATTAGATGTTCAATGGATGAGTCGACATGTCTTGGTTACACGTTAGATGTTCGATGGATGACTCGAGATGTCTTGGTTACAAGTTAGATGTTCAATGGATGAGTCGGTATGCATTTGTTAAATGTTAGATGTTAAATGGATGAGTCGGTATGTGTTGGTTACACGTTAGATGTTCAATGGATGAGTCGACATGTCTTGGTTACACGTTAGATGTTCAATGGATGACTCGACATGTCTTGGTTACACGTTAGATGTTCAATGGATGAGTAGGTATGCATTTGTTAAACGTTATATGTTCAATGGATGAGTCGGTATATGTTGGTTACACGTTAGATGTTCAATGGATGAGTCGACATGTCTTGGTTACACGTTAGATGTTCAATGGATGAGTCGGTATGCATTTGTTAAACGTTAGATGTTCAATGGATGAGGCGAAATGTCTTGGTTACACGTTAGATGTTCAATGGATGACTCGACATGTCTTGGTTACACGTTAGTTGTTCAATGGATGAGTCGGTATGCATTTTTTAAACGTTAGATGTTCAATGGATGAGTCGGTATGCATTTGTTAAACGTTAGATGTTTAATGGATGAGTCGATATGTGTTGGTTACACGTTAGATGTTCAATGGATGAGTCGACATGTCTTGGTTACACGTTAGATGTTCAATGGATGACTCGACATGTCTTGGTTACACGTTAGATGTTCAATGGATTAGTCGGTATGCATTTGTTAAACGTTAGATGTTTAATGGATGAGTCGGTATACATTTGTTAAACGTTAGATGTTCAGTGGTTACCGAATTAGAATAAATTGAGAAATTAAATGGACTAAATTAGAATGAATTTAGAAATGAAACTGACCGGGATGATATTATTATTTTATAAATAATAATAACTATTTTATAAATAATAATAATAATTATTATTATTTTATAAATAATAAAAATAATAATAATTTTTTTATAACTAATTATAATAATTTACTAGTAATAATAAATTTTAATTTGACAAAAATTATCCCCTGCGACGTTTGCAACTATCCCTGGCGACATGTCGCCAGGGAAACTTGGTCAAAAGTATCCCTGGCGACATGTCGCCAGGGAAACTTTGAGAATAACGACAAAAAGGTTTAGGTACGTTAATATGCGTTGAAAGTCAAAAGTATCCCTGGCGACATGTCGCCAAGGAAACTTGGTCACCTCCCTCCAAAAAGTTTCAATCATGCGCGCTTTTGGCTAAACGACAAAAGTAGAAAGTATCCCTGGCGACATGTCGCCAGGGATTGTCGCCGGGGAAAAATGGACCTTTTTTGACCAGATCTTCACTTTTCTCATAACACTTTTTCCTTATCCTCAAAAAAACCCCATCGCTGCTGCTGCTATATCACCACCATCACCTCCACACCCTTCGATGCTATATCACCACCACCACCACTCACCACCACCACTCACCACCACTCTCCTCCACACCTGCACACGTGCACTCACCACCACTCACCACCATCTCCATTCGCCAGCACCACCACCACCGCCATCTACATTCACCGGCACCACCACCACCGCCATCTATATTAAGGTTTTTTTATATAATTTATATTGTAATTGATAGTTTAAGGTTTTTTTATATACATATTTTTTTATAATTTATATTGTAATTGATTTTTTTATATAATTTATATTATAATTGATAGTATATTTGGTTTTGTTTTTACATATCCGGTCACCGCAGCCGAGTCTCGACCGTAGCCGAGCCCGACCACAGCCGAGACCCGACCGCAATCGAGCCCCGACCACAGCCGAGACCCGACCGCAATCGAGACCCGACGACTCTTTAACGGTATATTTTTTTTAATTTTTAATTGTAATTGATAATACATATTGTTTTTGTTTAGTTTTTTTAGATTCCCGGCGACATGTCGTCTGGGATTTTTAAACTTGTTAATTTTTGTTGAACGTAAATCCAAACACTCCTTATGTTACCTATTTGATGAGAATAAATTATAATAAGCTTTTTTGGATAAGCTGACTTCAAACAGGTTATCCTGATAAGCTGATCAGAATAAGCTGTTTGATAACAGCTTATCCTAATAAGCTTATCAGGCTAAGCTGTTTGATAATAGCTTATCCTGATAAGCTTATCCGAATAAGCTGTTTGAAAACAGATTATCCTGATAAGCTTATTAGAATAAGCTGTTTGAAAACAGCTTATCCTAATAAGCTTATCAGAATAAGCTAATTGATAACAGCTTATCCTAATTGTACTTGTACATATGTCAGCAGATGTTGCACGATCACACGGTAGTGACGGTGGTGGTGAGGATGAACCTCCTACGCCAAACGTCCGTAGCGGTTGTCTCGCCTTATTTAGAAATAAAGATAAGAATATTTGGATTATTGTAACACAATCATAAATTTGGTGCATATATATGTTGCTTGCCTTGAATTTTTATGACTTTGTCACTCACTTGATTTTTGCAGGCAAAGGCAAAAGAAAAGAAAATTTGGGCGGCCGAGAGGCCGGTAGAAAGACTCGGGGCATTACCCGATGTCTCGATTTGTTGGACGAAGTTGATGAGCATGTCCCTGTCCCGATAGATTTTGAAGAAGTCTCTTTCCGGCCTCTCGGCGCGCATGCTCAGAATTTAGCTAATTACGTCGGGGATTGTATCAAGAGGCTCGTGCCACTGTACTAACCAAGTTGGAATGATGTCCCTGAAGAGATCACGGTGATGGTTTAGGCGAACATAGAGGTCAGTTATCATTTTTATGTTAATAACATTATTGTGTTTATTTATTTAATGGTGTATATATTTAAATAATTTTTTTTATTTATTTATATCATATAAACAAATAACAAATTTAAATAAATATACAAATTGTATCTTATTTATTTATATCATATAAATTTTTTTAAATAAATAAAAAATAAATAAATAAATATAAGAAGTTTAAATAAATATATTTTTTTAAAATAAATATATATTTGATGAGAATAAGGTAATAAGCTTTTTCGGATAAGCTGTTTTCAAACAGCTTATTCTGATAAGCTTATTAGAATAAGCTGTTTGAATACAGCTTATCTTGATAAGCTTATCAGAACAAGATGTGTGAAAACAGCTTGTTCTGATATGCTTATCAGGATAAGCTGTTTTCAAACAGCTTGTTCTGATAAGCTTATCAGGATAAGCTGTTTTCAAATAGCTTGTCCTGATAAGCTTATCAGAACAAGCTATTTTCAAAAAGCTTATGCTTATTAGGATAAGTTTAAGTTGTTTTTATTATAAAAATTTAAACAAAAATATAAGCCATTGAATAAATAAATTAAATAATGTATAAATTATATCTCTAACTCTAACTCTGTGTTTGTTTTATTTGTTGTATATGAATGCAGTCTAAGTTTAATTTGACACCCCACAAGTCTTCTACGACTTGGGATGGTGTACGTGGCGGCATCAATCAAATGCTTCAAAAGAGTTACAATTCTCGAAAAAATACGTTCAAGACAAAGCATTGGCGCCGAGACATCGATACCGGCACGGTAGACATCGGCAGAGTCCGCAGTTAGCGTCCTCAGGAAATTACTTCCGAGGACTGGGAAAAACATATCGCACTTTGGAGTGATCCGGATTACGAGAAAAGATGCGTGACGAACTCCCAAAATCGGTCTAAGCAGAAGACACCGAGTCGGCAGGGATCTCGATCGTTAGCACTCCTTAGAGACAAAGTGGTGAGAATTTCTATAATAAATTTACATACATATATGTCTTTAATTATATGTTTTGGTGCTGTGATTTTTTTTAATTTGCTTCATTCTATATATGCGTGTCCATGTATGTACAGACCCATGCTGCAATTCAAGCTGATGTGCCACCCCCGACTATCATTGACCAATTCTTCTTGACGCACACCGACCCGGATGGGAATTTTCCTTGCGATGCGGACCGCGTTATGTATGTAAGTATTTTTTTTAAAAATTAATTAATTAATTTTTTTTGGACATACCTTGGTTTTTTACTATTCCCTGCCGATAAATAATGTACCAACCCGACTAATAAATAATATACTAACTGTCGTTTGTTTTTGTTACTTCATTAGGAGGAGATGCTTGCGATGAAGGCTGCAGGCAAACATACGGACGACGAGATCAACCGTATCGTCAGAGGCGGAAAGCAGCGAGGCCACATGCCCAGTGTCGGTCAGATAGTGCCGAGAAGGACTGCTCGATATATTCCTCCCCCTGCCATCGACCCACGATTGGAACAAGCGTCTCAAGTGTTTGAGTTTATGAGAAGTGACTTTAGGTTCGCCGATGCGTTCTCAGCATTCCTATCGGGTGGTGCTAGCGGGAGTGGTGGGAGTGGCGGTAGTGGTAATGATAATGCTGACGGGTAGAATGGCAATAATGGTTAGTATGTCTTGTTTTTCCTACCTTAGCATGCAAGTTTAATAATTGTAAACCCCGAATTGCAAGTTTAATAAGTGTAACTAGGAACTTTGTACTCAAGTTGTGACATATGTATTTGTATTGATCCAGTTAATCGATCGAGAGGTTACATGTTATTGTGTTTTATTACTAGATTCGTGGTATATTTTTAGTATTTGTATCCCTAGGTTTTGTATTTGTATTCCCAGGTTTTGTGTTTTGTATTTGTATTCCCAGGTTTTGGTGGAAATAGCCTGTTGGGCAGGCTGCACAAAAAAAATGACAAAGTTTCCCCGGCGACATGTCGCCAGGGAAACCTGAGGCTCGCTTGACTTTCTGAAAAGCCAGCAAAGTTTCCCCGCGACATGTCGCTAGGGAAACTCTGACACAACGTTGACTTGTCAACAAGAGGCTTTGACTTGTCAACGTAACGAATAGTTTCCCTGGCGACATGTCGCCAGGGAAACTCTGGCACAATGTTGACTTGTCAACGCGAGGCTTTGACTTGTCAACGTAACGAATAGTTTCCCTGGCGACTGTCGTCAGGGAAACTCTGGCACAACGTTGACTTGTCAACGCAACGAATAGTTTCCCTGGCGACATGTCGCCAGGGAAAAGGGAGTTTTAATTAGCATGTTCACTTAAGTTTGTTAATCACCCAAATTTTCCCCGGCGACATGTGTCGCCAGGGAAACTTTCGCGCACCAAATCCAGCGTGGCGCCAATTTTTGAACCCAAAAGTTGCGGGGCCCACTTAGTCGCCAGAGAAATCCAAAAAAGTCGCCAGGGAAACTTTCCCACACCAGCTTTCTTTGGCGATGTTTCCCTGGCGACACGCCAGGAAACGCTCGAAATTTTGCCAACCCTCGAATTTTGTAGTGAGTAAATCATACGTAAACACTATAACACAATTAATTATATTAATTGTCCCTGTGTCCACTTTTATTTAAAAATGCCTTGTGTTCTCTTGCTTGAAATGCCACCTGGTTTACATATGTATGTTTTTATCATCCAGATTTAATGAATTTTAACAGCTTGGTTGTACATATTGTTATAAGGCTGTATTCCATGTTTTCGCAAAAAATGATTGTTATCGACAAAACTTGAGAAGTGGTCAAAATGCTGTCCATTGTCATTCATAATTTCATATTCTTAAGAGAACTAGGTCTTGTGCCCGCGCTCCGCCCGGGATTTTTTGATTTCATTGCTTGTGGGAAGTTAGGTTGGTATAAAAGCTGAATTAATAATGAAAAGCATGGCAGGAAAAGCTAATGCGGCGTGGTTTCTGTAAAGTTGTATATTATAAAAAGTAGTTTCTATATCCCAATCCATGTATTGGAACTGAATGACTTTGTCCCCCCAGCAAACTTCTCATCGAGATTGGAATGTATGTTCTCGATATGTAGAGGCTGAAATTGTTTCAGCTATCCTGTAATTAAAATCAAGGAGGTGTATGTGACGGAATGTTCAAAATTCTTATTTCCGCTAACCTTTTTTTGCAGCAACAACTTAAAACTGCATTTTTAGGGTCTCAAAACATAATCTCTTGGATTGCTAGTAAGAGGCTTATAGTGCAGCTAATTAACAAAGGAGAGTAATCTCATAAACACAGTAAGCAAACACCATTGTATGACACCTCATGTAAAAATTTCAGCGATTTTGAAAGCCATTCATGCAATGATATAAATTTCAGTAATATAATATGATCAAAAGAAGCATATATTCATACAAAAAGAAAATCAAGAATCGCATGCAATGGCCAAAAAACTTTAGTAAGAAATCTTAATCTGATTCCAAATATGTTCATAGTACTGGTCCATCATCTTGAGCTACTTTCTCTGCTTCATTCACGAGAGGTACAGTTGTAATGCCAGAATGGAAGTTTGGTGGATACCTTAACCGGTAGTTGATGCGTACCAGCATCCATGACTTTCTCATCGTCATCCTCGTCATCATCCGCTGAATAGCAAACGAGACTTTTGCAATCTCCAAGTAAGGTGCATCTAGACTTCCCATTTGCATCATCCCTATCAGTTCCTTTAGTTATGGTCGGAATTGGGACCTTTGGAGAAGACATGGGCATTGTACCTTTTGATGAAGATACGGACTTCATATCCCTTGAAGCAACAGTCTTTTGGCCACCTACATACCGAGAAAATAGAAAACATCATTACACGTAAATTTATACTTCAGGTCATATTTTGAAAAGCTCGTCACAAAATGAAGAAGAGTTGTTAGTGCCAACCTTCCACATTAGACCGCCTTATTGCTTCTCTTATCTTTGGTTCGAGGTCTTTAGGAGCAAGGTTCATAAGGATATCATAAATGTTTCCTGCCGTGATTTTGTCATGCGTGGCTTTAAACAGACCTTCAATATGTTTGACGTCTTTGATAGACTTGGCAAGGTTTTCTGATTTGCCGCCAAATGGCTCTTCAATCTAAAACATTATAATACACGTGAATAATTAATTAATCGCGATATATCACTTGTATTTATTAAGAAGTGAGGCAAAAACTGGAAACTAAAACTCGAAGGTTGAAACTTAAACATAAATAATTAATCAGACTCTACCATCATCCAGTTTTATCCAATTTAAACTAGTTGTTGGATTATAAGTGATAACTAACTAATAATATTTAAAGAAGACAAAGACAGTAATAATTAACATACAATCTACTTACCCAGAGTTTGTCTTTCATTATTCCTCCAAGCATCCTTGGAACCCAACGTCCACTCTTGGCGCTCATGTAGTAACCTTCTCTGCTTAAATGTTGGAACTGATACATGATAGCAAGAACCTTACATTTCATTCATCATTAATTTTACCAATTATAACCTTTTAAGTCTAAGTGTTATTTTATTTAGAGTAAACTGCAAATGGTTCACTACTAACTATCCCTTACCATTACTATTAGCAAACGTATGGGTAAAAGATCAATTAACAGTTAAATAATTTGCAGTTTACTCTTTTATTTAATTATAAAGCGACAAGAAAAGATATAGATAGAAACATATTTGTTTTACCCGTTCTATAAAGAGATGAAACAGTGCATAAACGTCCCAGTGGTTCTTCTCGGATTTGTTCTTAAAGGTATTTAAATTGTGTTTGAAGTCCGTTTCCCAGCTTGCATCATGATCTGTAAATCATCTTAGTATTGATTATACTTTTAAACAAAAGTTTTTAAGTACCTTTAAAGAGAAATTACAACTACCATTTATTTTTTGCTGCACTTCACTCGTAATAACTTGATTGAGTGGCGGAAGTATAGGTGGTACGATGTTCTGCAGAAGATAAATAAATTATTTATTAGAATCGTTTCAAAAAGTCTTGTGAGTAAACAAATCCAGCCCAAACAAAAGAGATGTTAGTGTAGTAAGTGTGTGACCTGAAAGTGAAATAACACCATTACATATAACCCATACGATTTAAAACCTCCTTTAAATGGCTCGTCAATGCTATGGCACCTCACCCACCCTTTCACCTGATAGTAATGTTAAAAAATCAAGGAATTTATGTTAGCAATTGATTTGTACGCTCAACTCAACCATACATTGCGCAAATAAAGATATAAATGTGTTACTTACCAGTAATACCAGTTGTTTGTAACGTACATCAAAGTTCTTGATGAGTGACATTACGGAAGCTGTTATCTTCCCGGACGGCTCATGTACAGTGACATCAAAAGGTGCATCGAACTTTTTGAGCTTGAACTTGAGAACATAGGGTTTTCCCTCTTTGTCATTAAGTTGAAGGGAATCAAGGTCTGTGCATTTAAATTTTAAATGGGTTATATCTAAAATATTAGAGATGAGTAAATTAAATGAATGATCTTTGTTTACACACATACCTATATTATATACTATCTATATACATGATTTATAGATGGAATATATATGTACATACAAAGCAAGTCCCCCCGCCCCCCATTTTTAACAAAAAAGAATCGAAACATAAATTTGATTTAATTGTCCACTACTAAAAATAATGTTTTATTTTTGACACGGAGAGAATAGTGTATATTAAAACACTGATAAACGGAACTAACCAAATGATCGACGTCTACGTTGTGTAAGGGCGGGTAAAATAGCCTCGGTGTTAGTTTGTATAACAGGCGTTACAGAGAGGTCTATATCACCAAATCTTGTGTAAAGCTCAGATGCATATGACCCATACGTATCAAATGTGTAACCTGTTTAGAAGATTAAACTCTGGAATGTCAATATTATCACATAAAAATATCTTTGATTCATAAAAATGTAAAATAATTGTAAAATAAGAATATGTACCTTTGATAAGCTTCTTGACCATGTTTATCTGTTCCAAACGTTTAGCAATATCATTTTGTGTAGGCTCAAGAAAACTTAACAGTTTCTTAGCAACCAAGGACAAGTTTTCCAAGTTCTGTATAACAAAAGATTAAAAGTGAAGATAACATTATTAAAAAAGTGAGAAAAAAATATATAAGTCAAATATGAGGTCTTTACGGGTTAAAAAGCCGTGCCAAAATATCAAGCATATACTGTAAGAAATCTTTTTCTGCCCCATTACCTACCGGCCTCAAGTGTTTTTTCAGTTTGTTATAAACCTTGATTTCGACTACTAATCTAAGATTATTATTCTCCAGGTGTAGTTTAATAAATATCAAGCATACTGTAAGAATTACTTGCATGGCTATGTTTCAAACCCCAATCCAAAATTAATTAGATATCTTTCACAATTTAATTAATTAAACCAAACACATGATCATATGTAGTATTCTATAAAACATGCAAAAAAAAAACAAATACTATAATCAACGTCTGGTAACGAACATAATTCAAGAACAAACCTTAAATTTTAATTCACAAAACATATGTATTCTATAATAAGCAAGGATGTTCGTAGAAAATAAATGATACTAAAAAACTGGAACGATATGCACACAAACAATATATCTTGAATACTAATAAAATACGATTGTAAACCAATGAACTTATAAAGTACCTGATTTTCATCAAGTGTACTACCAAGGCTAGTATCTGCAGGTGAATCATTCGTGGTGTTTATCAGTTGACGAGGGCGAGACTGAGGGCCTAGTTGTTTAACCGTACTTCCTGACTTTGGCATGATTATTAGTTCGATCGAGCAAGTATGAAAGTTCGATGAATGAATATTAGGGTTTTATAGACAATGTTTATATAGATCGTTTGGTTTTATTTAAATACAATGTCTGATTAGATTTGTTTCCTTTTAGATAGTTTGGTTTTATTTAAAGACAATGTTTATATAGATCATCTTCTTCCGTGTTCTGGCACCCATGTTTTTGTTTCTAGAAGAATTTGATATCCCGCTTATATATTTTTGGGAAAGATTTCAAAATCAAGATTACATAATATATTTTCTTCTTTTATGCAATAAATTAAAATAAATATAATATATTTTCTTCTTTTATGCTATAAATTAAAATAAAACCCTCCAAAATAAATAGATTATTCTATGAAAAAAAAAAAAAAAAAAAAAAAAACTAGTTGAAACCCTAACAATACAAGTCTGCATCTTTGCATCATCACATCAAATAGGAGTACATATTACATAGTACGGCAAAATCAATGTTTTTAGACCCGGGAATAACCGGTTAACCTGGTTATGGTCGAATTGGACCGGCTTTCATATTTTCGAAACCCGGTTAGACCCGCCGGTTTGGGGTGACTCGTGTCAACCCGTTCTTGAGACCCGGCTGGGTTTCGATTTTTTCGGCTTTTTTTAATAGGTAAATTTTACGTATTTGCGATGGAATTTTATTTTTGCATATTATATTGGTTGGTAAACAATATATATTTTCAATATACGGAAGTTTTTATGGTTTTTATATATAACTATTGATAATTATTAAAAATATAAAAAAAAATTATTTTTTTAGAAAACCGGGCAGACCTAGGTCAACTCGGGTTCATCTATCTGGACCCGATGACTCGTCATAATTGATTTAAAAACCGAATTTTAAAACATTGCTTTAGATAGGTAGTTTGAATGTACAAAGGCCATTGTTCCTTCCCTTTTAATCACTACACTATAATATTTTATTTTAGTAAATGTAAATTTTAATTTCATTTTAAAGAGTGTTCAGTCCATTGTTCGTTAGATTACGGGGGTTTGCTCATCGTTTGATATGGGAGACAGAAAGGTGAGTTGACATTGATGTGTCATTCATGTTTGGTCACTTGGTTTGATCGGATTACTCTTAGTCTTTTGATTATTCGCATCTCATAAACTACTGATAACATTTAACAAAAATAGCAGGATATTAAAAGTTGGTGTGAGTAGGGTAAAAACTTTATTGTGACTTTACTACTTCATTCATAATTACATGTAAACTTTTGACAGTTTGTTTTCTTTACCCAAAAAAAATAGCAGGATAAATATAAAATTCACAATGTTTTCATGTTAATAAAGTAGGTAAAATTACCTCAAATTAAACATGTTAATAAAGCAAGATATAAAATGTAAAGTTTAGATATTTAAAACTAGTAAAACAGAAAATTTACGATGTTTTCATGTTAATAAAGTATGTAAAATTACCTGGAAAAAAATGAAACATAGTTGATAAATTTTGACAAATAAAAACTAATAAAATGCAAAATATAGGAAACAACAAAATAACAAAATGTGCATACTAGACACTTATGAAGGTTCGTCGCTATTGTACAACTTTTTAAAGTACACGTATAAAATCGGTTCTTTTGAAAAGTTCATTGCTATTCTACGACTGAGAGTAAAAGATTTGTAGTGGAAGAGGATGAATTTCAGGAAGTATTAAGAGTTTGGAAAACACTTTTATTAGGATTTAAGGGTTTGTCATCTGTTTCATTCCAGTATTACTTATCATGTTCTTATATCCGTTCACTGAGCGTTATGCTCGGCCGTAGTTTCCTTTCATGTTCTAACGGCAGGTACACCAGGACGCTCTTAGGATTCTAAGAGTACGTGCATTTGGATGGAAGCTATCCAGACTTCTTTACTTATTCACTTCATACATTTATTTGCCTATTTGGAAATTGTTTAGTCCTTTCTTTCAGTATTTACTTTTCATGTTTTGAGCTTATGTTTGGACTACCAATGTTTGATTCCAGTATTTCCACTACAAGAAAAGAGCATCTTAGCGACTTTTTAGCGACATGTTTAGCGATGCATTTATTGCTAGCGAGGAGCTTAGCGTCATAAAAAATTATGTCTCTATAAATGAGTCGCAGAATTTGTGACATGTAAATATACGTCGCAAAGATTGGCGACTTCATTTGCCATATTTATCTATAAGTCGCCATTTAAATAGTGACAAATTTTCATATGTTGCAACTTAAGTCGCTATTTATATGCCACGTCGCCACTTACATCGCTACCTATGTCGCTAAATATAGCGACATTGTTATTACGAGTCGCTATTTACGACGCCAAATGAGCGACTTCTTGCTATTACGAGCTGCTTTTTACGCCTCCATATTAGCGACTTACTTATTCTATATCGCTATTTCAATCGTTGTTTCTAGCTCACACTATTGATATTGATCATTCTTCGACGTCACCATTTATATATCCTCATATATAACGACAAAAATAAACTCACCCAATTCGTTATATATAATTTATTATAAGTAAAAGCGAATCATTAGAAGTTACAACTTCACACTTCTGATTAAAACTAAGAATCATAGCACCAAAAGAGAATCAACATTAAGTCATTATCATATCTGGTAACATAACGATCAAATGTGGGCATTGCAGATCTAGCTCCACCAGGTTAGAAACATTAGAATATTACAGATCCAGGTTACAAACATCGCAACATTGCAACTAGAATTTATTAGAACTAAAATGAACATCAAATAAGAATACACTCCATGAACGTCTTGTAATCCAACGCCAAAGATCCTCCGAGTGTAACTGTAACGAAGAAGACAACTAGTTATTTACCTTAGTAGAAAATATTTCTAATTACAATGGACAAGAAAATATTTTACCAACATATCCACCCCGAAGTCCTACTTGTTAAAAAAGTCTTCGCTTTGGTTTCTACTAGGCTAAGTTGTATGCTCTTTACTTTAATCCACAACTATGTAATCAGTGACAAACTTATATGGCTGATGCATTTAATACATTAGTCCAGATTTGTTCTATGAGGCTCACAATCTTAAATTGATGTCACTAGTTCAATCATACAAGTATTATAAATGATTAATAGTTTAATCATAATAACTGTACTCATTGCCTCATTGGAGCAACCAAAATGATTTATGTTTGAACTTGTGTTGTTTGAAACCAAATGCACCCACAAGGAAACTTTTGAGTACTAGATGCAAAATTTTAAAAAACTCAAGTACCAACAAACACTTCGTGTAGTACTAGGTCCAAACTGTGTTCTTACCACTAGTGCCGATTTTTAGTTTCGTCCTAGAGTTCTACACTGCTACTGTATACAAGTAACTTGAAGGTTACAACTGTCCTAGAGTTCTGCACTGCTACTGTATACAAGTAACTTGAAGGTTACAACCGTACAACGACAAAACTATCATGTGTGTATGTCCTACTACCGTATTTTTTTGAAAAGATGAAATTTTCCTAGTTCACACTACTGGGAGAGGGGGAGGTTTTACTCAAATGTACACAGTCTATCTGTTTTTAAAGAATTACTATATGGTTTTTGATCATGTTAATCTGTTTACTTAATACATAGTATCTTGTAATTGATGAGCCTGTTAGACATTTTCAAACCAAACAATAGGTTATGCAACAGTTAAGAGAACCTTGTGCTGATTATCCTCTTTGTTAGCAGTCAAACACATGCATTTGTCTCTTATTCAACCTTATGTATCTTCTATTTGTTTTCTATTGTACCAAACTTACTCTACCTATTCTTTCCCTAAGCAATCAATATGTTTTCTATACTGATTAACTTAATAGAATTTAACTCTAGGGGAGAACTTAAATGTAATATCAAGAAATAAAAGAATACATTACCTTTACTCATGTTTTAAACGGGTTGATTTCGAATCGCAGCTAGAAGTTGCTGAGTCGCCTTCCCCATTTCTTTAGCAACCGCACTTCCCACTTCATTAGCAACCACCTTTCCTACTTCATGGGCCACATATTTTTTAAGTCTTTTCTCGCTTGTTAGTTGGGATTTCACAACTAGATCAAGTTTCTTTTATTGTGCTTCATTTGCAATTTTTAAGTTGTTTATATCAGTCTTCATAATGTTATGCTCAAGTTGTTGCATTTTAACTAAATCACGAAGTTAGACGATCTCCACATTAGGAATGTTATTGGCAGATGGCTCTTCGATATTTGGTTCGCGAACATATTCATCAACATCTCCAAGTCCGTAAGATGTCCCATTCTTTGATCCCACATGATCAATCCATTTAGGGTATGTTTTAGAGTCATTTCCAGACTCAACATCACGAGTGTCATCGACACCATGTTTTTCATTGTATCCTTCCAACAATGAAAATACAATTAGCGCCATTCCCAGATTCAGCATCACGAGTGTCACAGGATGAATTGGGCTTGAAATATTCCGAAATGTTGAACCTGGTTTATTAGAAATATTCCAAATGCCCATTTCATATAACGGTTTTTACAAGAAAGTGAAATAGCTATTAACTCATCAGTCACCACAAATATAGCATCTGAATGACCCTTTTGGAAACTTACGGGTGAAAAGGTTCAATTTAAACAAAAAATTAAAATTCTATGAGTGCATAAATTTGTAACATACCCATGTGTCTTTTGCTGTTGCATCGACAAACACCTTGCTCTTCTTGTTCCAATGGGGGCGCAAGAAGATTTCAGAAGCACTAGGTTCTCTATTGAGTTCTTGTCGCTGAACAAGTTAGACAATCAAGTTTTAGTAGCATGTGAAAAAAACTTAATAAATCCTACTGTAAAAGATCGAGTACCATTATTGAAAAACCTTAATCATCCGGAACATTGGCGAAGTACTCTTTAGAGTTGGCAATGTATGAAATATCTTATGTATCACGAAACTCGATCAAAGGTCAAGTGTTGTCAGACTTCCTCAAGAAAGCATCTTTAGGCCATGAAGGAAAGATGGAAATATACGAAATCACTGAGCAAGTAGAGCCAGAAGTAACATGGACGTTATACACAGACGGAGCATCAAGTTCAAAGGGGGTAGGAGCTGGTTTGGTGCTAACAAACCCAAAAGAGATGGAGTTTACATATGCTTTAAGATTCAATTTCAATTGCTCTAACAATGAAGCAGAATATGAAGCACTATTGGCTGGATTGCGTTTGAAAAAGAAAATAGGAGTAAAGATCCTTGAAGCCAAAGTGGATTCTAAGCTCGTGGCTTGTCAGTTGAATGGGGAATTTGTTGCCAGTGATGATAGGATGATGAAGTATCTGACCAAAGCAAAATAAATCATCACATGCTTCACAAAATTCAATATCATGCATGTGTCAAGAACAAAGATACAAATGGAAGATGTCCTTAGTAAACTCGTGTCAGTTGCATTTAATCACCTCACCAAGGAAATCCTAGTGGAAATCCTAGAATCTCGGTCAATAGACGCTCAGGAAGTTAATGACATAGTGCAAGAAGAAGGGGAAAGTTGGATGACACCCATTCAGAAATGTTTGGAGAATGGCGTATGGCCATAAGACCCTAATGAAGCTAGGGCAATGAGAATGAAGATAAGCCAGTATACCATATAAAATGATGTGCTATTCAAAAAGTCCTACTTATCTCCAATGCTAAGATGTGTGGGTCCGGTGCAAGCCAATTACATCATTCAGGAAGTCCATGAGGGGTCATGTGGAATGCACTCCAGCACAAGGTCGGTAGTGGAAAAAATCATGAGACAGGGATATTATTGGCCCACCATGTACCAAGATACATGGGAGGAAATCTCCAAGTGTGATTCATGTCAGATACATGGACCGGTGCCAAGGCTGCCTAAAACCAAGCCTACCTCCATCATGTCGTCGTGGCCCTTTTACCAATGGGGAATGGATATCCTTGGTCCAATCGATGGATCTCCGGAAAATGTGAAATTTGTCATCGTAGCCATTGACTACTTCACAAAATGGATAGAAGCACGTTAGCAAGGGTGACCGGGAAGGAGGTAAAAAAGTTTGCTTGGCAAAATATTGTGTGCAGGTTCAGACTACCCGGGTCATTGTGACAGATAATGGAAAATAGTTGGTAGAGGGAACATTGAGGAAATGGTGTGAAAAATGGGGAATCAAGCAAATGAACACCGTCGTCGCTCATCCGCAGGCCAATGGGCTGGAGGAAAGGGCCAATAAATCTTTAATGCATGGACTTAAAGCCCGTTTGGGGAGAAATTTGACGGGGTAGGTTGATGAGCTGCCTCATGTGCTGTGGGCTCATAGAACTATGTTAAAGACAAGCAATGGGGAAACACCATTCAACCTTACGTATGGAAGTGAAGCAATAATCCCAGCTGAAATGGGAGTCTCGTCTACAAGAACACTTCTTTTTAATGAAGAAAATAACGAGGAAGAGCTTCGGCTAAACCTTGATTTGTTGCAGGAGCGGCGAGAGACCGCAACCATTGAAGAAGCAAACTACAAGAAAAAGGTTGAACAATATTACAACAAGAGAGTCAAACATTGCAATTTCAAAGTGGGTGATTTTGTCTACCGTCAAAATGAAGCCAGTAGGGTCGAGAAGATTGGCAAGTTAGGTCCCAACTGGGAAGGCCCTTACATAGTAAAGGAAGCATACTAGAATGTTGCGTACAAACTTGAAACTATGGATGAAAGGGAGATACCAAGAACATGGCATGCAATCAATCTCCAAAAATGTTTTATGTAGAAAAACAATGTAATGGAGCGAACAATTGAATGAATGAAATTTTCACTTTAATTAAGCAACACAATTGTTATTACGTTTGTGGCCCTCGGAGTAGCTAACCGCAGGACTATAAAATTGTAAAAAAAACTCTAAGTGTTTGGATGCGCCCGAGGGGCAATCCGGAGGACAAATTAAAAGCGGCCACGTGCCGATGTCCTCCCATATATAAATTATGGAAAATGCTCTAAGTGTTTGGACGCTCCCAAGAGGCAGTCCAGAGGAAAAATTAAAAGCGGCCATGTGACGATGTCCTCCCATATCTAAACAAAAACATTCTAAGTGTTTGGACGCGCCCAAGAGGCAGTTCGGAGGACAAATTAAAAGCGGCCATGTGTCGATGTCCTCCCATATCTAAACAAATCATTCTAAGTGTTTGGACGCACCCAAGAGGCAGTCCGGAGGACAAATTAAAAGCGGCCATGTGCCGATGTCGTCCCATGATTGGTAAGGATATATACAAAAACTTCTCAAAAAGTTAAGTGTTTCTATTCAATTTTAATTCACCGCTTCAACACCGAAGGATAAATAATGCAAACTTATCAAATACAAAGTAAAAACTAAAACATGAGCAGAATAAGGAATATTTACAATATATTTAAAAGAAAGAAAAATATGAGGAAACATTGTTTGTTACAGGCTTGAAGGTAGAAAATGGGGCAAACATACATAATAGTGTTCACAAGGTGTTCCAACAGAGTATCCAGAGAACCAAAGTTAAGAATTTATTACAACGACAAAGGAATATTGTTTGATTACAAGCCCGTCCCGACATACCAGAGGCAAAGGAACATTCAAATAGCAGAAGCATCAACCTTATCCGTCTTCTTCTCCTCTTGAACTCAAGAGGAGGGTTCAGATGAGTCAGCACCTTTTTGAGTAACGTTAGAAGTTGCAGCTGAAAGCACTTCGCTAATAATAGGCTGGGATGGTCCACATTCCGGCTCCAACTACATCAAGTCCCCTACCGGCAAAGTAAAAGAAGAAGATACATTTTCAGTGAAGGGATAGGAAGTAACGAACAAAGCATCACAGGTCCCAACCCAGGTCTTAAGTGCATCCTTTGTAATGGTCTTGACTCTCGACAAAGAATTCTTTACTTGTTCCGGAGTCCTACCGAGGCCAACAAATTGCATAAAACCAGCAGAGTAGGTCACGCTACACGCTGCACCGAGAGCTTTACGGTACTCATAACTGCCAAATAGATTCCTCACCAAGCAAGGGATCCCGTCCCAGATCAGCATTTGTTTATCAACTTCAGCTTGGCTAAGATGGACCGTGAGATGCTTGTTGCTTGTCTCGGCAGTGGAAAGTTTGTCAGAAGTTTCCAAAAGCTCTCGGCTCTTGAGAGCGATCTGCTCAGTGGCTTCGGCTGCAGTTTTCTTAAGATTCTCATTCTCTTCCTCCAACGCTTGAACACGAAGGTTCAGCTCCTCTTCGGTTTTGGCACATGTGGAACGGGAATCCTTAAGCTTTTGATGAGAAACCTTTAAACGATCCAGAAAAGCTTGCCCTTGAGTAAGACTCTTTTTCAGCAAAGTGAGAGTTGTCCGTCTCCACATACTTGCTATTAAGGTTCTCATAACGTTTCATCAGTTCGGCAGCAGCAATGGTACTCTAAGCAACGGCTCGACATCTATGACGAAGGACGTCATAATTAGACATGGATTTCAAGTGTTGGTCATCAGCAGGAGTAGAAAGATGGTACAAAAACTCTTTGGCATCATAGTTAGAGTTAACCCTAACATCCTCATTCATGCTCCAATCCGGAACGAACTTGGGGGGCTCAAAATCCTCTCCTACAAAATACAAAGGGATCAAAATTAAGAAAACACAACAATAAGGGATGAGAGGAAAGAAAGAAGAAACTTACCAACAGCTTGTGAGTCATGCTCAGCATGAGGCGATGATTGATCGCTCACTTGCACAATAGAAGGAGATTTTTATTTGTGACCGGAACCTCCAGCCGAAGTTTGGGATGGTGGTTTCACAACACTAATGGGTTGAGTAGTGTGGGTTTTCTGGGAGTCCGCCTCAGAGTCGGTATGAACGGTCTGGCGATTTCTTTTCTTCACTCGACGATCAGATGTACTTCCCTCTACAACAGAAGGGGTCTTCTTTACCCTCGGTTTCTTGTCTTGCTTTTGCTTGGCCTCCACAATCTGCGCCGAGGGCTTCTCTACCGCCAGCTGAAGAGGTGTCAACTTGGGAATGTCTTGTCCAACAGGTAGGGGAACAGTTACGCGAGGAACAGGCTGCTCATTCTCCCCATAAGGTTCACCAATATCAACAAGACCTTTATCGAAGGAAGGCAAGCTCAGGAAGTCTACAAAGCTCATTTCCGCAGAAGAAAGAAGACGGGGGCGAGGCAAGCATAAGCAAGCCCGTGTAAGTGATGGTGAAGCAAAAATAAACGAAACAGAGACATACCTTTTTTATCAACGTCTAAAAGTATCTGGCGCAGCTCCCGATGACTGTAAGGGAAAGATAGACCAGCGAGAAAAAGCAGAACCTCGTGAGGAGGACGACACAAAATGGGTTTCTTTCCAAGAGCTTTGGCATGAGAAATATTATACGAAGGAGGAATCTCATCAGTAATTACAGACTCACGATGCCTCCAAGGCATAGCAAAGGGTATAGCTCGACGGTATATCAAAAAGAATTATGTTTTCCACTTCTTAAGGCTAGAGGTGGTCTCGGTTAAACACTTACCATACTCCCCCTCACCCCTGCTCTCGAACGAAAATCAATGACCCTGTTTGCTCAGTCTATAAAATACTCTAAACAAGGTAACAAATACGGGAACCCTCAATCCAAAGCAATGGAGCTCAAACATCACAACCCTATTCACACCAGTAGGGACCAATTGGGAAATATGTACCTTGAAGTATTAAATCACATTCAAGAAAAAAGTAGAGAAAGGAATCCGAAGGCCAGCATGGTTAATATATTGACGATATATACCGATAGGAGAGTCAGGGAGACAATCCATGGTCATGTCCGGATCTGGGAGGCGAGGCCTCAAGAGCGAAGGGATATTATACTTACAAATTACCACCTTCAAGTCATCACTAGTCATACCGGATAGACGTATGTGCATATCACATTTTGGATCGCGCTTCACAAGAGGATCTACTCTCGATCCCATGATCTCTTTCCCCGTCATCCAGAATAGAAAAATATACAACTAAAAGACATAACAGGTGGAAGAAGAAACTAACCTAAGGAAGTTAAGAATGAAGCAGGGATGAAGAAAGCAACAATGGCGAAAACAGGAGGAAATTAAACTAATGACACGTATATATATAGGGGGTCTAGGCGATAGAAACGATGCAACACTATTCATCTGCAAATTACGAGGACGAGGATCCAACGTAGAATTCAAAAGGTATAACATGTGGCATCATCCCATGATCCCACCAAAGAAAAAAAAGGTCCAATAATGAAACAGACGTGAACCGACTCAGAAAACGGAACAGTCCAACGACTAGCACCAGACCAAAATGAGACGGACCTATTTAAAGTATCAGTCCATAATAAGCATGATGAACTAATACTTGGGGGGACATGTTCGCGTATGTCTCCGGCACATGGCCGAAGGCATGACACTTTCACGAAGGAGTTGCCACGTAGGAAAGAGACATCAGACAAGATCCCCCATTTCTCGGGAGATCTTGTTTTACCCAACAGGTAAGGCTTTATCCAATGGATCCATCCATGAATCGCCGTCTACTTTACACTGTTTCTGAACAATGGGTACTGTTCATGGTACATGTCTCGATGACATGACTACTCAACCAGGTATGCTTTTAATTTGGGTATAAATACCCCAAGGCATTTACTACACACAACAACACATAGTACACCACATTGAATTCTACTTAATAGTATTCCTCCGGTATTCCACACCGGATACCACTCTTGTGATAGTTACTTACTCTCACGCCGGAGCTTGGTCTCGGGTTCACACCTGGGACGAGTTAACGTGCGTTCTATTATTGCAGGATAGGCCCAACCTACAAGCAAACCATACACGAGACCGAAGCTTAATATCCTCGGGCCAAGTGCCTGTGGGTTTTTGTTTCAACACAAGTTGAAGGTCATCCAGAATCACAATATTTTTACCAGGGTGTGACCCTTTTACCCAAAAAAAACTTGGTTCGATCCATCCCGATAAACCGGATGACCCGCTTCTTGCTTAAAAATGGGTCATATTAGATCAGACGTTAAATTTTTGAAATTCGGTTGGACCCATCAGGTTTGGGTTAACTAATAAAGCTGCTCATTCTCCCTATGATTGTTATTTTAGATAAAAATTAACTAATAAAATTATTATTTGTTTCTTAAGATGTCGTATCATCTCCCAATCAAAAGAGATACATGTGGTATCTTAAACTTTGATACTTATCCTACAAATTTGATCTTTCATTCCTATCTATCTAACCTTATCTCATATATGCATCTAAGGAAAATGATACATCAAAATCTTGAACTTCAATTGCTTCTGTGAGTGATCCAACACCAAAAACAATCATTATAAAAGAAAATGACTACTCAACCATGTATGCTTTTAATTTAGGTATAAATACCCCAAGGCATTTACTACACACAACAACACCTAGTACACCACATTGAATTCTACTTAATAGTATTCCTCCGGTATTCCATACCGGATACCACTCTTGTGATAGTTACTTACTCTCACGCTGGAACTTGGTCTCGGGTTCACACCTGGGACGAGTTAACGTGCATTCTATTATTGCAGGATAGGCCTAACCTACAAGCAATCCTACACGAGACCGAAGCTTAATATCCTCAGGCCAAGTGCCTACGGGTTTTTGTTTCAACACAAGTTGAAGGTCATCTAGAATCACAATATTTTTACCAGGGCGTGACTCTTTTACACAATAAAAACTTGGTTCGATCCAGCCCGGTCAACCGGATGACCCGGTTCTTGCTGAAAAAATGGTTCATAATAGATCAAATGTTAAATTTTTGAAATTCGGTTTGACTCGAGACCAAGCAAGTCACATGGACTAAAGCTCAAGAAATGGGTAGCCATCCAAAACTTGGTTAAAACTTACATGAACCATTAGTACCCTTCAGCCAAAGTATGTAACGACATGGAGCTCCAAGCCTGTTATGCAGAGTCCATCAATGTGGGCCATTATAATCTCCGCCACAAAGACTGGTGGCCAACTTTTGCTGGTGCAGATGACCTTACGACCAAGTATATCAAAGTTTCCATGATGACCCATATAAGTACTTATCAGCTTTACCAAGCTTACTTCAAACCAACAAAGTACATGGTTGTGGTGGACATATTGTCTACTTACTCACCCGAGGAGGATTACATAGGTGAAAGACAAAAAACCGACACTTGGTTAGGTGATGCTGAGGTTGTGGAAGCTTTTTAAGCATTTTCAGCTAACATTCAACGGATAGAAAAGCAAATTGAGAAAGGAGTAGAGATACAAGTTGACAGAACAGATGCGGTTGCTGGTATTTTACCATATGAACTTCTTGCACCAATTTCAGAGCCTAGAGATGCTCATTCTTGCCCCACACCGTGACCATTCCTTTCCCTCTTACTTGTTTATGAAGTTATAACTTAAAGATGGTAATTAGTATATCAAACCTTTTGTGGTGGACAGATACGAGCTGCTCAGTGACTTCGGTCATTTTGTAGCAATGTCAACAAATGTTTTATTGCTCAAATAATGACTACTATATATTTGAGTATTTGCTACATATTTTAGTATTATATTGCTTTGGTTTTTGTATTATCTTGATTCGTTTTGTTCTAGTACAATATTTCAGTTTCTTTAGTTTTCCTCGACTTATTCACATGCTCTTGGTATAAGAATATATGCTGTTTATATATATGGTTTTGAGAAAATACATGTTTATGAATAAACATACGAGGCTTGACTATATGCTTTGAACGAATACAAGTTGTTGTAAATGAATGTAAGATGCCTGATTGAATTCTTTTGAAAGATGAATATAAGCGTTGATTATATTGATTGTGAACCGCTATTTGCTAAGTGTTGTATTGCCAAAATTTGAAAGTCCCTAAAACCCATGAACCGTTAACTACCTATGATAGGTAGGCGTTGTTACAGACGGATGGATCCATCGTGGATGGCCCCCACCTGGGCAGATTACACTTGTGGGTTGGAGGCTAAGCCAGATGTTTTGTATGAGAAGTAAGGGGGTATTAGGCAAGATACCTGACTAGGGCATTATTTATACTTAAGGCTTCGGTTTCATGGCTTAGTAGAATAACGCGGACTTTGGATATTGTATGTGTTACAATATTGACAATGGATGAGATTCTTGTGTTCAAAAGCTGTATGGTTTATTTAAAAACCCATTATTGTTTATTAAAAACCAATGAATTCACTCAACTGTTGTGTTGATATTTTAGCATGTATTCTCAGGTGTATAGGTTTAAGAGCAGCTGGAGCGTGGAGACGCGTGGGATAAAGTAAAGGAAAAATAAACAATTTTCATTCGATAAATTTAACAAATCTTTAACTTTCATAAGGTTTGTATAAATTGTTGGGACCTCTTTTTATTGAAGTATGATAGTTATAAAATTTTTGAATGATTTATTTTATAAAACGTCTATTTTGAGGTCGTTTCTATGACTGTGTGTGATGTGCTATGGAGTAACACTTAAAGTTGAGTTTCTGCTGCCTTGTGAAATTGGGGGTGTTACAGATTGGTATCATAGCACTTGTTATAGAGAAATAGGTTGTTTTGAAAACCTGGACTATAACAGCTCTTTTGAAAAATTGTTTTGTTGCCTTACAAAGTATCCGTGCGCTCATGCCTCCTAGGAACAAATGATTGGTTGTGATAATATGATCCTATATGTATGTAGAAATGGTTGTATGTATATACTATGTTAATTAAAGGCATTGCACGTGAAGCAATGGTCCTTGCGTGATTATCGTGCATTTTATAATGCGATTTTGTATAGAATTTTGCCGCACCGCCAATCACCAATATCGATAATTAATTTATTATCCGTATACGAGTATGGAACTCGTTTCATACTTTGGGACGTATATATTGTTTCGTAAGCTGTCACATATCGATAAATTTAAGCTCGATTGTTGTAATCGCATCGTGATGTGCCATTTTAGGACATCTCCTTTTGAAACATAATTGATAAATAAATTATTTTATATCTTACTCCTTATGATTTTGAAGAATCATTTCTTCAAGGAGACATCTTTTACGTAATGTAACGTTTAATTTGATTGTGTATGATTACGTTTTGTGATGAAAAGGAGGATGCCAATGTTGGACCTAAAATATATATATATATATATATATATATATATATATATATATATATATATATATATATATATATATATCAATCAACTATATATGATTTGGGTACAACAAAGATATGCTCATAGTAGTCATTAGTTGAGTAACTTAATACCTTGTATTTAAATGGAATGGGACATTTAAATATAGAGATAATACAAAAACCAAAGCGAATACTTTATAATGCGATTATCGTGCATATTATAATGCGATTTTGCAAAAATGAAGTTTGATGCAAGGGTGATTATCGTGCATTTTATAATGCGATTTTATATAGAATTTGACCGCACCGCCAATCACCAATATCGATAATTAATTTATTATCCGTATACGAGTATGGAACTCGTTTCATACTTTGGGACGTATATATTGTTTCGTAAGCTGTCGCATATCGTTAAATTTAAGCTCGATTGTTGTAATCGCATCGTGATGTGCCATTTTAGGACATCTCCTTTTGAAACGTAATTGATAAATAAATTATTTTATTTCTTACTCCTTATGATTTTGAAGAATCGTTTCTTCAAGGAGACATCTTTTACGTAATGTAACGTTTAATTTGATTGTGTATGATTACATTTTGTGATGAAAAGGAGGATGCCAATGTTGGACCTAAAATATATATATACCCAATCAACTATATATAATTTGGGTACAACAAAGATATGCTCATAGTAGTCATTAGTTGAGAACTTAATACCTTGTATTTAAATGGAATAGGACATTTAAAATACTCAAATATGTAGCAAATACTCTAGAACAGATGAGTTACTCAGTGGCTTCGGCTGTAGTTTTCTTAAGATTCTCATTCTCCTCCTCCAACGCTTGAACACGAAGGTTCAACTCCTCTTCAGTTTTGGCACATGTGGCATGGGAATTCTTAAGCTTTTGATGAGAAACCTTTAAACGATCCAGCAAAGCTTGCCCTTGAGTGATAGACTCTTTTTCAGCAAAGTGAGAGTTGGCCATCTCCACATACTCGCTATTAAGGTTCTCGTAACGTTTCATCAGTTCGGCAGCAACAATTGTACTCTGAGCAACGGCTCGACAGCTATGACGGAGGACGTCATAATTAGACATGGCTTTCAAGTGTTGGTCATCAGCAGGAGTAGCAAGATGGTACAAAAACTCTTTGGCAACATAGTTAGAGTTAACCCTAACATACCCATTCAACCTCCAATCTGGAACAAACTTGGGGGGCTCAAAATCCTCTCCTACAAAATACAAAAGGGATCAAAATCAAGAAAACACAACAATAAGGGATGAGAGGAAAGAAAGAAGAAACTTACCAACAGCTTGTGAGTCATGCTCAGCATGAGGCGATGATTGATCGCTCACTTGCACAATAGAAGGATATTTTTCTTTGTGACCGGAACCTCCAGCCGAAGTTTGGGATGGTGGTTTCACAACACTAATAGGTTGAGTAGAGTGGGTTTTGTGGGAGTCTGCCTCAGAGTCGGTATGAACGGTCTGGCTATTTCTTTTCTTCACTCGACGATAAGATGTACTTCCCTCTGCAACAGAATGGGTCTTCCTTACCCTCGGTTTCTTGTCTTGCTTATGCTTGGCCTCCACAATCTGCGCCGAGGGCTTCTCTACCGCCATCTGAACAGGTGTCATCTTGGGAATGTCTTGTCCAACAGGTAGAGGATCAGTTGCGCGCGGAACAGGCTGCTCATTCTCCCCATAAGGTTCACCACAAATCATAGTGGGGCAATCTACTTTTGGTGTGGATGTGGAAGTGAAAAAGCTGATGTGGCGCGGTGTTTTTTGGTGTGGGAGTGTGACCACTTCATTTGCTCTAAGGAAACACAAGAATGTAAAATAACTCAACTCATATTCACTTATATTTTCCAATAGTCGGGTCTCGGGTTTTCCAACAATCTATATATAAACGGGTCTCGACTTCCCGATAAGTAGATCCTACCACCTCGGGTTTTATAAAAATGGTCAAGTTTTACGTTTTATTACTATGGTTCAATTACACCAATTTTACGACATGTCCTGCTTATTAGACAGTTTCTCCTAACCCGTAAATCATATAAACGAGTTCCTTATATCGACATGATAATTAAATTATGAACTCTACTGATCTCAAGTCCTTACCACCTCTAGTTATATTTTTCATAGCCTAACCATTCATTAAACAACTTAGAAGTATGAGCTGTGATTCGCAGCCAACTTCAGTTCCACCGTTTTGGCCGTCATTTCCAAACCGTAAATAACTGGTGGACTATCCGATTGATTCTAGTTCTTCATAAATTTATCTACAACCTGTTTACTTTTTTCATTGGTTCTGGGTTACAGTATAAGTTTTCAGTCCGTCAATACAGTATGTTCAGATTCGGCACTTTTTATCATTTCGGCCATATCTAATTCATCGGGTATCATCACGGGACGAGTCACCCGGTAAAATCACCACAAAATACAGGGCTATCTCCCTATATTTTTATTTAAGTCTCATGAGACATTGAGTTTACTGAAATAACACGTTTATACACTGTTGGGATTCTTAAAAATATAACCACAACTATAGTTCGTTTTAGCTAGTTTCTTATATTTAAAGCTCATGTATACAATGTCCAGACTTTACAAAATAATAACTAAAACATAAAAATATAGTGATCATATCAAATAAAATAAGTGTTATAAAGATGGAGAGATCGTCTCTTACAAGAAAACAATGACAACAGTAACATCAATTCAACCATAAGACTCTTACAAGAAAATATAGTGATCATATAAAAACTACTACAAAAATACACCCTTCCAACACTTCTAACAATTCAGCCCTCAAAATTATGAAGATTATGAGGTTGATACTTGTTTATGAAGTCATAACTTAAAGATGGTAATTAGTATATCAAACCTTTAATCTTGGACTAGATAAACTATAATTTTCTTTTATAATGATTGTTTTTGGTGTTGGACCACTCACGGAAGTAATTGAAGATCAAGAGTTTGATGTATCCTTTTCTTTAGATGCATATATGAGATAGGGTTAGATAGATAGGAATGAAAGATCAAATTTGTAGGATAAGTATCAAAGTTTAAGATACCACATGTATCTCTTTTGATTGGGAGATGATACGCCATCTTAAGAAACAAATAATAATTTTATTAGTTAATTTTTATCTAAGAGTATGATATGGCGGGTATTATCGAGGTCCGATATTTTAAAAGTTACGCGATTTAAAAGATACGTGTTAGACACGAAAAATAAACGTTCAATATAAAATAAAAACATCGACATTCGGAGAACATTTGTATTTCGATAAATAAATGAGGCTTATTATTTAAAATATGTTGGCGCTTTATATAAACGAATGACGCCTAAAGGTTTAGCGTCAATTACGAAGAATACTCGTAAAATGAGAAATTAAAACAACGACAATAGAAAATATTTCTATGTCATAACGAAAATGTTTACGGTCGATGGTGGACATAGACTTTGCCGATAAATGATAAATGACACGTATTTGATACGTTAAAACCTTAACCTTGCCGGTTAGTCAAGATTTCAATATTATTCGTCGAAGCAACATGACAAATAAAAGTCGGTTAACAAATTTGTGTTCGAATATTAGAAATAGTATTACAACTCGGTCTATATAATGATTTTAAAGTTCGAGTTACTACACAAATACCAAATACTCAATTATCGGGTTCTTCGTCTAATCCGAATACAATCCCAACCATATCCGCAACATTCTTCTCAAGAACCGACTCAAGAAACCGAAGACCCGAAATGTGGGTACTTTATAAAACGGTAAAAAAAAACAAATGACAAATCATAGCGGGACCAAGCGACGAAAACAAAGGTGGATCATATGTTTTGGACCTAAGAACGGGAAGAACTTTTGGCCGAATGTTTCATCGAAATATAAGAAAACCCAAAGTTGACGGGTAAGTTGACACCGATGAATCGCGAAATATTAAAATTTAACACGCTTTATGATTCAATGAAACTTCTTAGTGGAAAAAATGAAGATAATTTGTTGACTCAAGTTCAAATTCTATATAAAGAACAAAACAATAACAGAGAGTTTCCTCATACAAGTGTTTGGCTTTCTTTGGAAGACAAGTATAAAATAATTAATCTCGAATCTACTCTAGCCCGAAGAAACCACGAGTTATGTGGTGGCCACCATGGTGAATTATGAAAGTAAAGATCTTCAACGCGGGCGTTCAAACTACAAAATGGTTCTTCTTTAAGTTTCAACTCGCGCAGCTGTGATTTCTAAGGATATACATCACAAAAATAAAAATACAGTTTTTCAAGTAATTAATTTGTCCTATATATATATGCTGTTTTATGGCGTAATCTTTATTATAAGCCAGATTTTCCACTAAGCTATGCATAGAAGCAATCTACTTTTTCCCACTAAGCTGAGCATGTGAATAAGTCAAGGAAAACTGAAGAAACTGAAATATTGTACTAGAACAAAATGAATGCCCAACTCGGTCAGTTATGAGACGAACCAACCGAGTATTTTCGGTTTGGTTTTCTATAGCTTATCTTCACCGGGTCAGTTTTCGTTGGTTAAGGCCTGTTTTGACCCGAGGCTCAAATACCAAAGTTGAAACCAAAGTCAAATTTATTGCATTTTCGCTAAAACTGACTGATCTGAGATTCAAACCTCAGACACCTTCAACTTTGCATGTACAGTCCCTAAAACAAGTCAACTTATTCAGCCAATGAGCCAAATAGGCTCAACCCAAAAGAGTGATATTGACAGGATAAGGTTGATATATGTGTCTCAATATAAATGGAAACAATGAACACAGTTGATACACGACAGCATGGTTTTTCAACAAACGTTTAGTTCATTAAGAAATACTCAGAGCAGTCATACATCTAATTTACCAACAATAAAATCGTACAAAAGTAGAACTGTTTCATTTGTTAATCTACTACATATTGATTAATGCTCAATAGATGCTCATGGCCTGCCTATTGCTTCATATGCATCCATATATGTTAAAAGCTTAGGAGAATCACCCTTTCCTGAAAGAACAAAGATTTAGTGAGTGTGAGTTGTCAATCTAATGTTCATATCCCGACACACCAAAGAGTAAAACTTTAATTAAATGATATAAGATATGGTAAAAACCTTTATATATACAATATATTTCTGGATGCAAGCAAAGCAGTGGATAAAGATTTTAGAAAACGAAAATTTGGTTATGCACATTATTATATGTTGGTGTATGCATAAAGGCCCCTAACATCGACTCTTATTTGTGTTTTGGAACTGATATATCTACGGGAATCACCAGTTTTGGACATTATTTTATACCAGTTCTACAAAATTTCTTAAGGTTTATATAATATTTCATATCTCGTATCTGATTAAGTTTCATCCTTTGCTCCAGACCCAAGCAAGTCACATGGACTAAAGCTCAAGATATGGGTAGCCATCCAAAACTTGGTTAAAACTTACGTGAACCATTAGTACCCATATTCAGCCAAAGTATGCAACGACAGGGAGCTCCAAGCCTGTTATGCAGAGCCCATCAATGTGGGCCATTCTGATCTCCGCCACAAAGACTGGTGGCCAACTTTTGCTGGTGCAGATGACCTTACGACCAAGTATATCAAAGTTTCCATGATGACCCATATAAGTACTTATCAGCTTTACCAAGCTTACTTCAAATCAACAAAGTACATGGCTGTGGTGGACATATTGTCTACTTACTCACCCGAGGAGGACTACATAGGTGAAAGACAAAAAACCGACACTTGGTCAGGTGATGCTGAGGTTGTCGAAGCTTTTTAAGCATTTTCAGCTGAGATTCAACAGATAGAAAAGCAAATTGAGAAAAGAAGTAGAGATACAAGTTGACAGAACAGATGCGGTTGCTCGTGTTTTACCATATGAACTTCTTGCACCAAGTTCAGAGCCTAGAGCGAACATGTTTACCATATGATTTGTCATGAGCAACAATTACCGGCTCATTTTTTGTTAACCCGAACGAGGGATACTAGTGTTAATGGTTAAGTAGAGTGCACACATGTAACATTGTTCATGGCTTGACTTAGGATGTGGTTACACCGATCGTCTCATTAGTTATCCTTGACTTACATGTTCTGCCCTTTGACCCTTTTAATGCTTATAGTCCTAACTCGGAAACCCTTAGCATCCACACCCATTTGATCCAAGGACTGTGAATGTTAACGGTTTCTGAGATAGGTGCTACACGCATAAAAAAAGTCGAATGACATACATGTAAGTCAACGCTAACCACATGGATAGTAAGACTATGTTTATTGGTGAACCCATCCGATCGGTTGGAAGAGATGAGGCCAAAATAATAATAATATTATATTAACACAAAAATGCAAGGAAAAGTTGTATCCGATCGGTTCGTTGTGTGACACTCGAATCACGACCCAATCTTTGCCACATCACACTAAATGACAATCTTGACTAGTTTTGTAATATCTCCACCTCTCTATGTATTTCAAAGAAAAAAAATGATGTTATAACTAATCAGTAATTGTCAGCAAAGATTTATTTCAATGATTTTTCAAATTAAATTGTTTCAAAGAAGAAAAAGTGTTATAACAACATTCTTTTTAATTCAAAAAGAGACAAAAAAAAACAATATAAAACATACCCGATACCATAATATGATGTTGTACACACATCAGTTGGGTTCTTCATCAATTACAAGGTTTGATATATGATTGTTTTCGTTTGATTGAAGACAAAAGTGTTACTGGGTTTTTGGGTTTGTTACTTTTGATAGTATGAACAAAAAAGAAAAGGGCGGAGGATTTTGTGTAAGAAAAAAGGTAGGCAAAGTGTTATACTAGTAACTAATTAAGTTGTTTTAATTTTTTATATAAAAATTAAAATAATTAAATTTAATATAAAAATAGATAAGATTATATATCAGGTTGGGTTGGGTTGTTGATAAATGGTAAAAAGATTGAGATTGGTTGTATGTATTGGTGGTATAGGTGGAAGAGTGAAAAAGATAATATTTTAATAGTTGGTTGGGTTGGGAGAGATTGTGGATAAATGTAGTAAAGTGTAATTTTAACTCTGTATATCAATAAAGGTTTTGACTTTTTAGCTCAACAGCATCATGAGATAGTTCAAAATGTTATTCACGCTAGAGTGTCTAGGGCAAATCCCACAAGTGCAGCTAGGCAAATCCCACAAGTGCAGCTAGGCAAATCCACAACATGCCGCTACGCAAATGCCTAGCATCCCAAAACACATCACAAGTCTAAAGGTATAGTTGTCAATAATAATGTTGGTACCGCGGGATAAGGCCAAGACATCTTAATACCCAAAGGACTTCTATTAACCATCGATCCAAAGGGAGGCATGAACATGCACCGTCGTCCCATAATTCAGTCACGTTGTCATCGAGGTGCAACAATGACCTAATGCCTAGCCTAACATCCATACACACAAGTGCACCTGCCATCCCGGTTTTAATGTGTTGAACACACACTATATGATCTCTCTCTATCAACCATCGACCCACAAGTGCAGCTAGGCAAATCTATTCCTAGTCTTGACCTTTACCCAAATCCCACAAGCCACAAGTGCAGCTAGAAGTCCTTTGGATCGATGGTTAATACGCAGAGTTCATGTATGTTGTGCTTGTTATGTCCAATTCCTAGTCTTGTTCTTTATTTATTTAATGTTACTTCTTATCAAATAAAGAAGACAAGGGAGAAAACCTGATGGCAGGGCTGGTAGACCATGCGTGTAGCTATGACTTGGACAAGACTCTTTTGACAGCAATACTGATTGTATACCTTGAATCAGCTCTGTAACAGCATCTAGTTGTTGTTGTTGTTGTCTGTGGATCAGTATCATTCTCTTTTTCGCTCCCTCCATTCATCGAAAACCACAATCACTTTAGAACCTGAAAATTGCCGACAGAACTTGGAGAAAAAAGAATAATACTTAAAATAAAACGATGTTATCTTTAGTTCTTATAAGCTAATTTACACACACACAAAAAAAAACTTTCTTATTTGCAGGTATTTGGGTATACAGCAGGTAGTTTTTGGTTGTTGGTCAATGGGTGACTGGTAAGAAGGAATGAAAAACCCGCAAGAAGGATGCAGGTCACTTATTGTCTAAGATTGGAATGCTCCACAAACTTCATCCGTAGAGGCTGAATCGAGGCCAAGGATCAAGTCAAAAGGTGTATTTTGATCCCTCAACTGAGTAGACTAGGTTAGGCATGTGATGGTTAATTATCAGTTAGATGGTCTGTACAAATTAGCTTATAGACGTCTAAATACTAGTCTTACCTTTATTTCTTTGTGTGCACTTCTGCAATGGTTTGGACCGCGATCGCCAATGGATATATCTCAGTTCTGTAAGGTTGAAAATAACTATGTGGCAATTTTAACCTGGATCGAAAACTTGCGTAAAAAGGAAACGGGTCAATTTCGGTTGAACTTGTTGAAAGGCATTACAAGTTAGTTTCAACTACACATCTGTTGACATGCTCACTTTGACCCGTAGTTGAACATAGATTAGTTTCAACTGATCTACTAGCGAATTTCAACTGATCTGCTAGGGAAACTGTGATTTCTAAGGATATACATCGCAAAAATAAAAATACAGTTTTTCCAGTAATTAATATGTACAGTACTATATTATGCTGTTTTATGGCGTAATCTTTATGATTATAAGTCAGTTTTTCCACTAAGCTATGCATAGAAGCAATCTACTTTTTCCCCACTAAGCTAAGCATGTGAATAAGTCTAGGAAAACTAAAGAAACTGAAATATTGTACTAGAACAAAACGAAACAAGATAATACAAAAACCAAAGCAATAAAATACTCAAATATGTAGCAAAATTCAAATGAACCAAGAAATATGAAATGACCATAAATCTAAATAAAAGCATGCATCATTTGCTACAAATTTCATTCCAATGAAAAGTGAAAACCATGAAACAAGATCATTATTAGAACCTTAATATTTATTGGCCGCTTGAATGTGGGGATATAAGGCTCTGCATAATAGTAGTAGTAGGTACATACACACACTTTTTTAAAAACCATGCATCATGAGTTGACCATTCGTTGCCAGGAACGTCGTCGTCGATAGAATGATCTCGAAAACATTCATTCTTCCTTTTGATATTACTCCCCAATGTTACCCAAGACTTTTTTACACCGTACTTTTGCATTATCCACATATTAGGTTGGTCGAAACAAAAACACCATATGCAAAGACATTCATCCTTAATCCCCAACATCATATCCATGCTCGGAATATCTTCTTTATTAGGATTATATCTTGCATCATCAGGTTGGGGAATTTCTTTAAATACCTCTGTGGATAAATCAAAAGAAATAATGGATGACTTCTGTCCACCTTCATGATCCATGAGCCAGTGAAGTGCCCCATTGCATGAAGTAGCAAGATATTTATGACATATACGGTCCACGTGGCCAACATGTTTCCAAACATTTGATTTCAAATACAATACTTGAAAAGATGTCCGAGACTCACCTTCCGTGACCCCAAACACAATCTTATAATCATTTGTAACTGGATCATACCCAAAACCCCAACATGATCCCTTGGAAGCTAGATGCTTTGACACCATTCTCTCCTCTCTAGTCCACGGATTGGCTACTGTAAATTCATTACCATCAAAACTTTTGATACATACGAGGCCATTGGAAGAACCAACGATAAAGTTTTTATCGTTAGTGCAGTCGTTGTAATATGGTAGTATAACGTCCTGGTCACTCCTTGTATGTCCATTATCATTATTGTTGAATGAATGGTCTTGATGAGCTTTAATAAAGTAATCGCGGGAGATTAACGATTTCCATGACTTGCACACACTCTTGCATCTAACGAGATTCTTCACATCTAGTCTTACCAGAATGTGCTGAATTAAATCCTCAGGGACATAAACACTTTGATTTTCCATAAAGTAGTCATCTTCCACTGAAACATTTTGTTCGTCTCCCTGAAAAAGTTTAATCTTTTTTGTAACATGATTATTTTGAATTGAAGCTTTTCTTTTATTTGTAATGAATGCGCTGTCTGCCCTTAAAACTTTAATCTTTTTTGAAGAAAGATCGTATTGAATAGTAAGTTTTCTTTTATTTGTAGATGTTTCTGTTCCTCCTGTAACAAAGAAAAGCACAAAGGCATTGATTAAAAACTATGTTTGATCAGGTGAAGCATACAACAAACGCATAAAACCCTAACCCTAACCCTAAAATCAGATCCAAGTGACCAAAAAATACCTTTGGGAGAAACAAGATGAAGCTTGTTGGCCAGAATGAATTTCGTTGGTTCGATTTCTTTTCCTTTTTTTTATAAAGGTTGGAATAGGGCCCTTTGGGCTTGCCACATCAACCGCCCGTATCATCAAATTACGCTTGAAATTTGATGAAAAATATTACGCTTGACAAAGCTGAAATTCAGTTCGAGCTCGGCTCGATAAACATCATGAACTCACTTTGTGGGGTTCAGCTCGTGACTCGTTAGAGCTCGATCGGCTCAAACGAGCGCCAGTTACTTGAGAAAAAGCTCGACGATTGAGGCCTGCAAGATAACGCAATGTCCTTAAACAGAATTCGTCCCTAGTACGAACTGTTTAGAGGATACAAAATCTGACAGAATGTTTCTTGCCTTTCTTAATTGAGTCCAAGGCCCATCTTTTGACCATTTAATATGTATATTAATTATACATATATTAACCCAAGGTCCTTATAAACATGTTTTGGTTTCCTTTTTCTGACGATATGGGACAAGAACTTTACATGTTCCAACAATATGCACATGTAAAAGGTATGTGTATCACTTTAGCATCTGCTTCATGTGTTAGTCTTTCTTAGATTGGATCTGCCAAAGATATTTCTAAACTTCTCACCACTTCACGAGATAAACAACGACTATACGAAAGATATTTTTCCAGGATCGCAACACCTCCTCGTTTGGGACACGAGTCCTTGAATAGTTTATGCAAAATTATCTGAATACCAACCGTACTCACCATCTATTAAACTCAAAGTTCAACGTCTTGAGGCCGCTAGTCTCTTTATTTTCGGCTAAATACAACCGGTTGTATGAATATAGAAAAATTGGGCAAAATGATGATATATTAAATCCAGTGAACGATGACTATAACATGGAGCCAGGATATACTTTTACGCATATCAATCTGGGAAGATTTGAAAGAACTCTAAAAAAGAAAAAAGAACAAAATTCTTAAATTTTATTTCTACACATTAATATGTTACGGTGATTTTCGAACCCAAATAGATGAAAAGACATGGAATAATAGGTCGCAACAAGGTGGCTAATTATGGTTTTCTTTACCCGATTCTAGTTATCAACTCATTTTCTATGATTATATGTTTTTCGTGCGTTTTCGATTTTTCTGTGTTTTCAAGCGTTTTTTTCTCCTTTACGACTGTTTTGCGCGTTAAGTTAGAACTTGCGTGTTCGCGTGATTTTGTATGTTTACGCGCGTTTTTGTCTGATTTCACGTTTTCGCTCTTTTTGATTGTTTCCATTCATTTTCTTACCTTTTGGTCTCTTGAACGTGTTTGCTTTTTATGCGTTTGCTTACTTTTTCGCTCGTTTCCTTATGTGTACGCGTATTTTCTTATGTTTTCGCCTTTTCCTCAGCATCCGGTCCGTTTTCTTACTCTTTCGCGCGTTCTCGTATGTTTTCGCTCCTTCTTGGCCGTTCTTGCAAATTTTTAATGTTTATTTTCTTACGTTTTCATACATTCTCTTACGTTTCGCGTATTTTCCTACTTTTTTGCGCGTTTTCGTTTTTTTTGTTATCACGTGTTTTTTCTCCTTTACGGCCGTTTTTCGCGCGTCTACTTACAATTTATGTTTTTGCGTGATTTCGTAAGTGTACGTGTGTTTTTTTCTGTTTTCGCGGGGTTTTCCTTTAGTGCGTTTTCTTATTTTTTTTCGCGTGTTTTCTTTTGTTTTCGCATGTTTTGGCACGTTTACTTATGTCTAAACGCGTTTTCTTATGTTTTAACGCGTTTCCTATTTGCATGTTTTTTGTCCATTTCCTTACTTGTTCACGCGTTTTGGTCCGTTTCACATGTTTTGCATGTTTTCGCACCTTTTTGGCCATTTTTGCATGCTCTTACGTTTACGCGAGTTTTTGAATTTTTCCATGTGTTTTTTTACGTTTTCGCACGTTTTCGTGTTTTCTGTGTCTTCACGCGTTTTTCTCCTTTACGGCCTTTTTGCACGTCAAATTACAATATGCGTTTTCATGTGATTTCGTATGTTTACGCACGTTTTTGTCTAAGTTTGCGTTTTTCCACGTTTTCGCTCTTTTTGGCTGTTTTCACGGGTTTTCTTACCTTTTGTCCATTTTCGGGCGTTTTCTTTTTGTGCGTTTTCTTACCTTTTCCCGTGTTATTTTCCATTTTCTTATGTTTGCGTGTTTTTCCTATGTTTTAGCGAGTTTTCCTCTGAATCCGCACGTTTTTGGTCTGTTTTCTTACTTTTTGGCGCGTTCTTGTTTGTTTTCGCATGTTTGCATGTTTTCGCACCTATTTGACTGTTTTCGCATGGTCTCTTACGTTTTTGCGAGTTTTAATGTTTTAGTGTTTATTTTTTACGTTTTTACGCGTCTCTTACATTTTCGCGCGTTTACTTACGTTTTCGCGCGTTTTCGTTTTTCTGTGTTTTCACGCGTTTTTCTCCTTTACAACACATGATTTCGTATGTTTACGCGCGTTTTTTATTTTTTATTTTTGTGTTTTTCCACGTTTTCGCTCTTTTTGGCCGTTTTCATGCGTTTTCTTAACTCTATTATGCGTTTTATTTTTACTTTTATGCGCGTTTTTGTTTTGTTTTCGCATGTTTGCGCACATTTTTTTTTACCGTTTTTGCACATTTTCGTCCGGGCAAAAACGTAAAAAAGGGCAAAATCGTGCTAAATATAAAAAACTTGAATTAATTTTAATTTGGATAAAATGTGACAATTTACAAACATTGAGGCTGTGATTTGGGTGAGTTTTAATAAAATTTACTTATTTAGTCCTTCTATGTGTTTTAAATCTTAAATCTTGTTTTTTTTAGTATCAAATAAGATGAAGGGTATAGATTAGTTCCTTCCTTTTTTTATTTGGGCGATGCTATTATGTTGCTATTGTCATATTGAAATGTTGGAATGTAAGGAAAAACAAGAATATAAAATAACTCAACTCATGCCAGTTCGGTGAGGTTCCGGAAAAAAATGATAAAGATTATAGGGCAGTTTTGGTCAATGTTTTGAAAAAGTGTTTTAAATTGATTAGGTTGTCTTAGCGAGTCATTGGCTTATCATTTATATTCGGGTTAATTCTATTTTTAAAAAAGAAAAAAAAAAGTATTTGTATTTTCAAGAATATAAAAATTATATATAAAAATTATGAAATCTTTCTTTTATTAACCGTATTAACTATTTATCAACAAATAAAATATAAAAAATAAAAATTACGTCACAAATACGAATAGTTATATGTTTTATTTGTATAAGAAACATGAAAATATTGAAACCCGATCGCCTCTTGAGAACAGGATTGACCTGAGTAACCCCAAACCCGATGGGTCTAACCGAATTTGAAAATGTAACGTCTGATCTAATATGACCCATTTTTCAGTAGGAACCCGATCATCTGGTTGACCAAGCCGGATTGAACCAGATTTTTTTTTTGGGTAAAAGGGTCACGCCCTGGTAAAAATTTTGTGATTCTGGATGACCTTCAACTTGCACACATGAAAACTAGAACCATAAAAGCTCTATCAAGATACATATAAAAATCAAGATACATATAGAATTGAGAAGCAACCTGCACATATTTTGGCAGATGAGAAGACTACTTATCGAAAAAAACACTTTACACTTGTAAAGGGAACCATAGATAGATTATAATTATTACTATAGTACTACTATATGCAGAGCTAAATCCTTCTAATACTAGGACTGACATTCATCCATGGATATTTTGCCACATCTGCTTGATACGCACGCAACAAGAAGTAGAAAATAAACATACTAGTATAAAACTATCTTAAGGCAGAAAGGTTCAACAAGAAATAAAATACCACGCGGGTCATGCTGACATGCAATCTCAATAGAACAAATGAAAATGTGTACCTGATAGCCACTGCAGGAGAACGGAGCCTAAGCAAAGCAAAATCATCAGAGTCGATTAATGTATACTATTGGCTGACAGCATCAAGACTGCCATGATAAGTGCAAGTATCATTAAACCCAAACAATCAGAAACAGTAAATCATACGTAAACACTATAACACAATTAATTACATTATTTGTCCCTGTGTCCACTTGTATATTTAAAAATGCCTTGTTATAAGGCGGTATTCCATGTTTTCGCAAAAATGATTATTATCGACAAAATTTGAGAAGTGGTCAAAATGCTGTCCATCGTCATTCATAATTTCATATTCTTAAGAGAACTAGGTCTTGCCCCGGCCCGGATTTTTTGATTTCATTCCCTGTGGGAAGTTAGGTTGGTATAAAAGCTGAATTAATAATAAAAAGCATGGCAGGAAAAGCAAACGCGGCGTGGATTCTGTAAAGTTGTATATTATACAAAGTTGTTTCTATATCCAATCCATGTATTGGAATGCTTTGCTTTTTTTTAGCGGGGAAATTATCTGCATTGTCTTTTGGAATGTTCATTATTCTTGATTTCACAAAAATTTCCGCTAACCTTTTTCTGCAGCAACAAATTAAAACTGCATTTTTTTAGCCAGAAAATTATCTGCATTGTCTTTTGGAATTATTTACATCATATTTACAAAAAGTATCTCAAATTGCTTTGCTTTTTTTGCAGCCAGAAGTTGAGAAGCTACTTCGGCACGAGTAATCAAGTCCATGTACTAAATTTACAGTGAACTATTATTGGAGCGGAATGATACGAACCTATCCCATACTAGGCTCGTAATCGGTTTATAAGTCCCAGGTGTAGAACTCACTCAAAAAGCTAGCTTGTTTGAGGAGGGGACACCTGGACATTATAAACCATCAACCATTCCCATACATGGCCGATGTGGGATCATAACATTACCCCACCCTTTGAAGAACCAACGTCCTCGTTGGTCACGGCTATGTTGGTCACGGTTGGCACCCCCTTTTGGGTCCAAGCCACCACTCCATAGGCCACCACTCCGAGTGTTGGAACCTCGTAAGGTAGGGCTAGCTCTGATACCAATTGATACGAACCTATCCCATACTAGGCTCGTAATCGGTTCATAAGTCCCAAGTGTAGAACTCACTCAAAAAGCTAGCTTGTTTGAGGAGGGGACACGTGGACATTATAAACCATCAACCATTCCCATACATGGTTGATGTGGGATCATAACAGCCGATGTGGGATCATAACACGGAAACACACTTAAACTAAGCTGGTTAGTACATGCGTATCTTAAAGCAACTAAGAACTTTAACTGTACGCTAACTTAGAAACTGGTATATTTGTCTTGAAAGCGTAATAGTTAGTAACACCCAAAACACAGTCCCAAACACCCTGTAGATAGCATATATTATGATTTATAACTCGTCAACCTACTGCCTTACATGTCTTATAGTTGACTTCAGTTACGACATTCAATGATTTCTGCGTCCTAATATTATAAATAGCTGGTAAGAAAACGAATATGTCATATTCCGGAGAGAACCAAAGATAAAAGATACTAGTATTTAGCAAGATCTTACAAGTCATATTCTTAAGCCAGTAGGTTGATCTCATACAAAAACAAAAGCAATAAAATACTCAATTATGTAGCAAAATTCAAATGACCCGAGGTATATGAAATGACCATAAGTCTAAATAATAGCATACATCATTTGCTACAAGTTTCATTGAGATGAAAAGTGAAAACCATGAAACAAGATAATTATTAGAACCTGCATATTTATTGGTCGCTTGAATGTGGGGATATAAGGCTCTGCATAATAGTACTAGCAGGTACAGACATAAACTTTTTTAAAAACCATGCATCATGAGTTGACCATTCGTTGCCAGGAATTTCGTCGATAGAATGATATCGAGTACATTCATTATTCCTTTGGATATTACTCCCCAATGTTAACCAAGACTCTTTTACACCGTACTTTTGCATTATCCACATATTAGGTTGGTCCAAATCAGGACGCCATATGCAAAGACATTCATCCTTAACCCCCAACATCATATCCGTGCTCGGAATATCTTCTTTATTAGGATTATATCTTGCATCATCAGGTTGGGATATTTCTTTAAATACCTCTTTGGATAAATCAAAAGAAATAATGGACGACTTCTGTCCACCTTCATGATCCATGAGCCAGTGAGGTGCCCAATTGCATAAAGTAGCAAGTTGTCCATGTTTATGACATATACGGTCCACGTGGCCAACATGTTTCCAAACATTTGATTTCAAATAGAATACTTGAAAAGATGTCCGAGACTCACCTTCCGTGACCCCAAACACAATCTTATAATCATTTGTAACTGGATCATACCCAAAACCCCAACATGATTCCTTGGAAGCTAGATGCTTTGACACCATTCTCTCTTCTCTGGTCCACGGATTGGCTACTATAAATTCATTACCATCAAAACTTTTGATGCATACGAGGCCATTGGAAGAACCAACGATAAAGTTTTCATGGTTATAGAGGTTGTCGTAATATGGTAGTATAACGTCCTGGTCACTCCTTGTATGTTCATTATCATTATTGTTGAAAGCATGATGAGCTTTAATAAAATAATTGCGGGAGATTAACGATTTCCACGACTTGCGCACACTCTTGCATCTAACGAGATTCTTCACATCTAATCTTACCAGAATGTGCTGAATTAAATCCTCAGGGACATAAACACTTTGATTTTCCATAAAGTAGTCATCTTCCATTGAAAGATTTTGTTCGTCTCCCTGAAAAAGTTTAATCTTTTTTGTAACATGATTATTTTGAATTGAAGTTTTTCTTTTATTTGTAAAGAAGGCGTTGTCTGCCCTTAAAACTTTAATCTTTTTTGAAGAAAGATCGTATTGAATAGTAAGTTTTCTTTTATTTGTAGATGTTTCTGTTCCTCCTGTAACAAAGAAAAGCACAAAGGCATTGATTAAAAACTATGTTTGATCAGGTGAAGCATACAACAAACGCATAAAACCCTAACCCTAACCCTAAAATCAGATCCAAGTGACCAAAAAATACCTTTGGGAGAAACAAGATGAAGCTTGTTGGCCAGAATGAATTTCGTTGGTTCGATTTCTTTTCCTTTTTTTTATAAAGGTTGGAATAGGGCCCTTTGGGCTTGCCACATCAACCGCCCGTATCATCAAATTACGCTTGAAATTTGATGAAAAATATTACGCTTGACAAAGCTGAAATTCAGTTCGAGCTCGGCTCGATAAACATCATGAACTCACTTTGTGGGGTTCAGCTCGTGACTCGTTAGAGCTCGATCGGCTCAAACGAGCGCCAGTTACTTGAGAAAAAGCTCGACTCGGTTATACCTTTATGTGTACATATGTTTTAGTAGCCTTGTAGTATCATATGTGTTAGGACTTATATAAACGTAATACAATTTGTATTATACAGAATCGTAGATTACAAATAAGGCTTGCAACAATATGCAGTGTCCTTAAACAGAATTCGTCGTATTCTGAATAACTAAAAAGTAATCTCTATATTTTCTTAATTGAGTCCAAGACCAATCTTTTGACCATTTAATATGTATATTAATTATACATATATTAAGCCCAAGATCCTTATAAACATGTTTTGTTTCCTTTTCCTGCCGATATGGGACAAGAACTTTACATGGTCCAACAATATGCACATGTAAAAGGTCTGTGTATCACTTTAGCATCTGCTTTATGTGTTAGTCTTTCTTAGATTGGATCTGCCAAAGATATTTCTAAACTTCTCACCACTTAACGAGATAAACGACGACTATACGAAAGATATTTTTCTAGGATCGCAACACCTCCTCATTTGGGACACGAGTCCTTGAATAGTTTATGCAAAACTATCTGAATGCCAGCCGTACTCACCATCTATTAAACTCAAAGTTCAACGTCTTGAGGCCGCTAGTCTCTTTATTTTCGGCTAAATACAACCGGTTGTATGAATATAGAAAAATTGGGCAACATGATGATATATTAAATCCGTGAACGATGACTATAACATGGAGCCAGGATATACTTTTGCGCATATCAATCTGGGAAGATTTGAAAGAACTCTAAAAAAGAAAAAAGAACAAAATTCTTAAATTTTATTGCTACTTCATCTAAGATCTTGTACACATTAATATGTTACGATGATTTTCGAACCCAAATAGATGAAAATACATGGAATAATAGGTCGCAACAAGGTGGCTAATTATGGTTTTGTTTACCCGATTCGAGTTATCAACTCATTTTCTATGATTATTCGTGCGTTTTCGATTTTTCTGTTTTTTCAAGCGTTTTTTCTCTTTACGACTGTTTTGCGCGTTAAGTTACAACTTGCGTGTTCGTGTGATTTTGTATGTTTACGCGCGTTTTTGTCTGATTTCACGTTTTCCACGTTTTCGCTCTTTTTGATTGTTTCCATTCATTTTCTTACCTTTTGGTCTGTTTAACGTGTTTGCTTTTTATGCGTTTGCTTACTTTTTCGCTCGTTTCCTTATGTGTACGCATATTTTCTTATGTTTTCGCCTTTTCCTAAGCATCCGGTCCGTTTTCTTACTCTTTCGCGCGTTCTCGTAGGTTTTCGCTCCTTCTTGGCCGTTCTTGCAAATTTTTAATGTTTATTTTCTTACGTTTTCATACATTCTCTTACGTTTCGCGTATTTTCCTACTTTTTTGCGCGTTTTGGTTTTTTTTGTTATCACGTGTTTTTTCTCCTTTACGGCCGTTTTTCGCGTCTACTTACAATTTACGTTTTTGCGTGATTACGTAAGTGTACGTGTGTTTTTGTCTGTTTTCGCGGGGTTTTCCTTTAGTGCGTTTTCTTATTTTTTTCGCGTGTTTTCTTTTGTTTTCGCATGTTTTGGCACGTTTTCTTATGTTTAAGCGCGTTTTCTTATGTTTTAACGCGTTTTCCTATTTGCATGTTTTTTGTCCATTTCCTTACTTGTTCGCGCGTTTTGGTCCGTTTTCACATGTTTTCACACTTTTTGGCCATTTTCGCATGCTCTTACGTTTACGCGAGTTTTTATTTTTCCGTGTGTTTTTTTACGTTTTCGTGTTTTCTGTGTCTTCACGCGTTTTTTCTCCTTTACGGCCGTTTTTGCGCGTCAACTTACAATATGCGTTTTCATGTGATTTCGTATGTTTACGGGCGTTTTTGTCTAAGTTTGCGTTTTTCCACGTTTTCGCTCTTTTTGGCTGTTTTCGCGGGTTTTCTTACCTTTTGTCCATTTTCGGGCGTTTTCTTTTTGTGCGTTTTCTTACCTTTTCCCGTGTTATCTTCCATTTTCTTATGTTTGCGCGTTTATGTTTTAGCGCGTTTTCCTCTGAATCCGCACGTTTTTGGTCTGATTTCTTACTTTTTGGCGCGTTCCTGTTTGTTTTCGCATGTTTGCATCTTTTCGCACCTATTTGACTGTTTTTACATGGTCTCTTACGTTTTTGCGAGTTTTAATGTTTTCGTGTTTATTTTTTTTACGTTTTTACGCGTCTCTTACATTTTCGCGCGTTTACTTACGTTTTCGCGTGTTTTCGTTTTTCTTCTGTTTTCACGCGTTTTTCTCCTTTACAACACATGATTTCGTATGTTTAAGCGCGTTTTTTATTTTTTATTTTTGTGTTTTTCCACGTTTTCGCTCTTTTTGGCCGTTTTCATGCGTTTTCTTAACTCTATTAAGCGTTTTATTTTTACTTTTATGCGCGTTTTCGTTTTGTTTTCGCATGTTTGCGCACATTTTTTTTACCGTTTTTGCACATTTTTGTCCGGGCAAGAACGTAAAAAACGGGCAAAATCGTGCTAAATATAAAAAAACTTGAATTAATTTTAATTTGGATAAAATGTGACAATTTACAAACATTGAGGCTGTGGTTTGGGTGAGTTTTAATAAAATTTACTTATTTAGTCCTTCTATGTGTTTTAAATGGAAAAAGATCCTCTCAAGTTTATGTCAACTTGATTGGTCAAGTTCTCCAATCACGACAAAGATTAATCCATGTGGGCCCCCTGCATTTCAATAAAAGAAAAAGTTTTAAACATTTATCTAAATTTTGATTGTCCAACATGATCAATCAAGTTACCATCAACTTGAGAGGATTTTGATCCGTTTTAAATCTTAAATCTTGTTTTTTTAGTATCAAATAAGATGAAGGGTATAGATTAGTTCCTTCCTTTTTTTATTTGGGCGATGCTATTCTGTTGCTTTTGTCATATTGAAATGTTGGAATGTAAGGAAAAACAAGAATATAAAATAACTCAACTCATGCCAGTTCGGTGAGGTTCCGGAAAAAAATGATAAAGATTATAGGGCAGTTTTGGTCAATGTTTTGAAAAAAATGTTTTAAATTGATTAGGTCGTCTTATCGAGTCATTGGCTTATCATTTATATTCGGGTTAATTCTATTTTTAAAAAAGAAAAAAAAGTATTTGTATTTTCAAGAATATAAAAATTATATATAAAAATTATGAAATCTTTCTTTTATTAACCGTATTAGCTACTTATCAACAAATAAAATATAAAAAATAAAAATTACGTCACAGATACGAATAGTTATATGCTTTATTTGTATAAGAAACATGAAAATATTGAAACCCGATCGGCTCTTGAGAACCGGATTGACCTGAGTAACCCCAAACCCGATGGGTCTAACCGAATTTGAAAAATGTAACGTCTGATCTAATATGACCCATTTTTTCAGTAGGAACCCGATCATCTGGTTGACCGGGCCGGATTGAACCAGATTTTTTTTTGGGGTAAAAGGGTCACGCCCTGGTAAAAATTTTGTGATTCTGGATGACCTTCAACTTGCACACATCAAAACTAGAACCATAAAAGCTCTATCAAGATACATATAAAAATCAAGATACATATAGAATTGAGAAGCAACCTGCACATATTTTGGCAGATGAGAAGACTACTTATCGAAAAAAAAACACTTTACACTTGTAAAGGGAACCATAGATGGATTATAATTATTACTATAGTACTACTATATGCAGAGCTAAAACCTTCTAATACTAGGACTGACATTCATCCATGGATATTTTGCCACATCTGCTTGATACGCACGCAACTCCTGCAACAAGAAGTAGAAAATAAACATACTAGTATAAAACTATCTTAAGGCAGAAAGGTTCAAAAAGAAATAAAATACCACGCGGGTCATGCTGACATGCAATCTCAATAGAACAAATGAAAATGTGTACCTGACCACTGAAGGAGAACGGAGCCTAAGCAAAGCAAAATCATCAGAGTCGATTAATGTATACTACTGGCTGACAACATCAAGACTGCCATGATAAGTGCAAGTATCATTAAACCCAAACAATCAGAAACAGTAAATCATACGTAAACACTATAACACAATTAATTAAGTTTTTTGTCCCTGTGTCCACTTGTATATTTAAAAATGCCTAGCTTGTTATAAGGCGGTATTGTTATAAGGCGGTATTCCATGTTTTCGCAAAAATGATTGTTATCGACAAAATTTGAGAAGTGGTCAAAATGCTGTCCATCGTCATTCATAATTTCATATTCTTAAGAGAACTAGGTCTTGCTCCGGCCCGGATTTTTTGATTTCATTCCCTGTGGGAAGTTAGGTTGGTATAAAAGCTGAATTAATAATAAAAAGCATGGCAGGAAAAGCAAACGCGGCGTGGATTCTGTAAAGTTGTATATTATACAAAGTTGTTTCTATATCCAATCCATGTATTCGAATGCTTTGCTTTTTTTTAGCGGGGAAATTATCTGCATTGTCTTTTGGAATGTTCATTATTCTTGATTTCACAAAAATTTCCGCTAACCTTTTTCTGCAGCAACAACTTAAAACTGCATTTTTTTAGCCGGGAAATTATCTGCATTGTCTTTTGGAATTGTTTACATCATATTTACAAAAAGTATCTCAAATTGCTTTGCTTTTTTTGCAGCCAGAAGTTGAGAAGCTACTTCGGCACGAGTAATCAAGTCCATGTACTAAATTTACAGTGAACTATTATTGGAGCGGAAACACACTTAAACTAAGCTGGTTAGTACCTGCGTATCTTAAAGCAACTAAGAACTTTAACTGTACGCTAACTTAGAAACTGGTATATTTGTCTTGAAAGCGTAATAGTTAGTAACACCCAAAACACAGTCCCAAACACCCTGTAGATAGCATATATTATGATTTATAACTCGTCAACCTACTGCCTTACATGTCTTATAGTTGACTTCAGTTACGACATTCAATGATTTCTGCGTCCTAATATTATAAATAGTTGGTAAGAAAACGAATATGTCATACTCCGGAGAGAACCAAAGATAAAAGATACTAGTATTTAGCAAGATCTTACAAGTCATATTCTTAAGCCAGTAGGTTGATCTCATACAAAAACCAAAGCAATAAAATACTCAATTATGTAGCAAAATTCAAATGACCCGAGGTATATAAAATGACCATAAGTCTAAATAATTGCATACATCATTTGCTACAAGTTTCATTGAGATGAAAAGTGAAAACCATGAAACAAGATAATTATTAGAACCTGCATATTTATTGGTCGCTTGAATGTGGGGATATAAGGCTCTGCATAATAGTACTAGCAGGTACAGACATAAACTTTTTTAAAAACCATGCATCATGAGTTGACCATTCGTTGTCAGGAATGTCGTCGATAGAATGATATCGAGTACATTCATTATTCCTTTGGATATTACTCCCCAGTGTTAACCAAGACTCTTTTACACCGTACTTTTGCATTATCCACATATTAGGTTGGTCCAAATCAGGACGCCATATGCAAAGACATTCATCCTTAACCCCCAGCATCATATCCGTGCTCGGAATATCTTCTTTATTAGGATTATATCTTGCATCATCAGGTTGGGGAATTTCTTTAAATACCTCTTTGGATAAATCAAAAGAAATAATGGACGACTTCTGTCCACCTTCATGATCCATGAGCCAGTGAGGTGCCCCATTGCATAAAGTAGCAAGTTGTCCATGTTTATGACATATACGGTCCACGTGGCCAACATGTTTCCAAACATTTGATTTCAAATAGAATACTTGAAAAGATGTCCGAGACTCACCTTCCGTGACCCCAAACACAATCTTATAATCATTTGTAACTGGATCATACCCAAAACCCCAACATGATTCCTTGGAAGCTAGATGCTTTGACACCATTCTCTCTTCTCTGGTCCACGGATTGGCTACTATAAATTCATTACCATCAAAACTTTTGATGCATACGAGGCCATTGGAAGAACCAACGATAAAGTTTTCATGGTTATAGAGGTTGCCGTAATATGGTAGTATAACGTCCTGGTCACTCCTTGTATGTCCATTATCATTATTGTTGAAAGCATGATGAGCTTTAATAAAATAATTGCGGGAGATTAACGATTTCCATGACTTGCACACACTCTTGCATCTAACGAGATTCTTCACATCTAATCTTACCAGAATGTGCTGAATTAAATCCTCAGGGACATAAACACTTTGATTTTCCATAAAGTAGTCATCTTCCATTGAAAGATTTTGTTCGTCTCCCTGAAAAAGTTTAATCTTTTTTGTAACAAGATTATTTTGAATTGAAGTTTTTCTTTTATTTGTAAAGAAGGCGTTGTCTGCCCTTAAAACTTTAATCTTTTTTGAAGAAAGATCGTATTGAATAGTAAGTTTTCTTTTATTTGTAATTGTTTCTGTTCCTCCTGTAACAAAGAAAAGCACAAAGGCATTGAGATGTAGTAATCAGTCAACAACAAAGGCATATCTAAATATTTGATCAGGTGAAGCATACAACAAAACATAAAACCCTAACCTAAAATCAGATCCAAGTGACCAAAAAGAAAAGAGATAAAATACCTTTGGAAGAAACAAGATGAAGCTTGTTGGCCTGCATAATTGGACACTTTGAAAACAAGATTAAGATCCGCTGATGAGAATGAATTTTGTTCGTTCGATTTCTTTTCCTTTTTTTTTTTATAAAGGTTGGAATAGGGTTTTAATTTGGGCTTGCCACATCTACCGCCTCATAAAACAGAATACCTGGCGGGTTTTGCCCAATCGTCTCCCATTTTTTCCAGATGGAGCCGCCAGAGCCACTTGATTCTGGCAATCTGATGCGGGTACAGATCTTTTTTGATTACACAAGTAATTTAAAAGTTGCATATTGATCCCTAAGAATTAAGGGGGTCTCATCCTTCTCCTGCCAATCGTATATAACACAAGTTAATCATGTCATAATAATATTGTGATTTAGACTAGTAAATATAGGGTTTAGAAAAGTAATAAAGTCTGACTACCGTATTATGAAGATAAGCTAAATCAGCAAAAAATCCTCCCTCGAAATCTCGAATAATATGCCAAGGTGGATGATTACAGACTCAAAATGAGGTGTGTGATGTTTCAAAGAATGGTGGCTGGGAAGTGTTTAGGGTTACTTTGCTGAAAATAAGGTGTGTGATGTTTCAAAGAATGAATGGCTGGAAGTATGTATACAAACCCTAGTCTTGACATTGTACTCGAATTTAAGTCTGGTCAAAGAGTTCCGTTTTCAAAAGTTTTGGTTTGGACAAATTCGTACTAGTCCAATTTCAAAATTTACATCTCTTAACTTTTTTAATTTCTATAGTCGTATGCGTAAATTAAATCATGAGAATGTGAAATATTTTGATTTGAGTGTTGAGATAAACTAAAATATTTTCGATGAATACCCTTACTTACAAGCCAAATAAATCTTACTAACACATTAGACATAAACGAACCTATTTGGCTTCATCAACAGTATGAGATTTTGTAACATGTAGTGAGCTTTCATAACATTTTCTTAATAATTGTATGATTAATTTCTTATCCGTTCTAAGGTTGGACAAACCTGTGTTCGAATTTAAGGAGGATCACTTACAGGTGAAAAGAGTCGTACACTCACATGATCATATCTATACACGCGTGTTTGCCACAAGCCGACAACACTTCTTTGTAAAACATATGCACCCATTCATGCATAATCACGTCATGAAGCTAAAGAGAGGTCTTATAAATAGATTTGAATTACAACAAGTACATATAAATTGATTGGCTGGATATACCGGACCGCGTTTTCCTTAAAAGCGCCTTAACTTGGAGGATAGGCGTTTTTAACAGCCCCGTGTAAGTTGCGGTTGAGGCCTTGATTTGGAGACGTGCATCACTAATTGCTTTTCGAACATTCCTCATTGCTCGAAGTACGAATTTTAGAAACCGGTCACTACTTGTATGAGGGTCAACTTCATTTCCAACAGAATTGTATCGAAATCTAACATTTGGGTAATTTCGGATGTTGTTTTGGACCCAACCGGCTGCACCATTTGGATAAGCAAGCTCCTGGAGACGATTATTTGGAACGTATAAATGAACTCACGAAGAGTAGGTTCATTTGGATCATAGATTCGCATCCTGGTAATGCGGTTCCTTCGGAATATGAGAAGCTTTATAATGAGGATGGAGAGTAGTAGGAGCTTTATTGCCATGATGAGCTCAATTGTATGTAACTTGTGTTCGATATTGAACCATTTATATAGTAAATTTGATGTTATAAAGAGTTTGCATAATTCTAAGAATAAAACAAAATCTTAATTTGGTTTTTCATGTTAAGATCAATGCCCGTCAAACAAGTCATGGCCTATGTCAAAGAGTCTTAAATGGGTTAGAAAAACATTAGTTCCACAATCTAACGTACCACACACTACACGTCGTGCATTTAAGGTTGAGGCCAACGAAGTTAAAGTCGATGTCAAGTGGCGTGGCGATGACCACATCAGATCACAACAAGTCAATGAGTAAACCTTCATCTATCTTAGATCTTGAAAGAGTCTTGATTTCATAATTTTGATTAGCCTCTCAAACGAGGCTTTCACTTACGTGTTGAACTCGTTATCAAGTGTTGATGTATATTTTTTGTCGGATAAGTTTTGACGACTTTCTTGAGTCGTTCGTTGTCATCGAGCCTTGAATACTGACGCAAACAAAGTAAATCTGGTTAGAAGGAGACTCAGGGTCGAAGCCTCGGATTCACTCTCCGACAGTCATGTCACATCTTGTATAAGAATACGTAGAGGTAGGATGATCCTACCCTATATTTATAAGGTATGATTAAGTTACGTAGCATGGATACCGCTCTTCTATCAGGACCGGCTCATTTCGAAGTATACGTCATCATCGTGGGATCAATAAATGCCAAATATATTCTGGTCAAGAGTGTATATATATACCATATATACGTACCTATGCATGCATGAACACGTCTTAAAGCTAAAGTAGAACTATATATATAAAATTTTACAACAAGATCAGAACAAAAGTGCTATTTTATTGTCTATATATATTACTTGTACAAAAATTAAAGATGTGTGGATGCAAGTACGAGACATGTTGAACAAGTACGACATATTTTGTTAATGTTAATGAAACACCGAACCAAAAGCTATGAAAAACGAAATAAAATTGAATCGGCACAAACTATTATTATTTCACATCTTTAATTTGTTGGCTTTAATCGGTTATAAGTCTGTATATTGTTATGAACGTTGTTTTCTTTAGGGATACCTAATTGGTAGTAGTGCTTCTTATTTTCATGTAAACAGTACGTTAGTATTTGCATTGGCTATAAATAGTGTCGTTTATTTATGGAAGAAAATAACCCTTTTACACATTTTTCCTTTACCCTTCCGTGTATTCTCATAACTTGTCAAGAGTGTGTTCTACATTTGGTATCAAGAGCCGTGTTCGATTAAAAGCGGTTTTGAGAGTCGGTTTCAAGAAACGGGGTAGCAAGGAAATGGTTTTTTTTCTTGATGGGAAAAAGGGTTGTTGGTGTGGCTCATTGTCTGTGATTGTGTTTGTTCGTTGCGAGACACTAACCGGGGTTGCGGGATAAACGGACGAGAAGAGTCGGGAAAAAAGCACGTAGCTTTTTTACTCAGTTCGTTTTGCATATGAAGAAGCTAAAGGCGGGTGTGTCCTTCTCTTCTTGATCGGTGGAAAAGTTCTCTCGGAACAAGGTTGAATGAAGACGTTATGGGTTGCGGGTTTCTCTTGATCAGGCGGTTTTACAGCAGAAAACGAAGACGGTGTGTTCCGGCTTGACCTTTGTATCGGGGAAGTGCCGGTTGAGACGACCGGGGTGACTGATTGTAAACATCGGTGTTTCAGGGCTGTTATTAGTGATGAAAGGAAGAAGATTCTAGGATGTTCGGATGTTAGTTGCGGGTTTACGCATCTGTTATACAACTGGTGACAACAGTAGGTTGACAACCGGCGCCTTGATTGTTGTTTGATAAGAGGAGTCCGGGGTAGGTGCGTCAAAAGTGGGCGTAAGGGATCCGTCAAAGCAGGTGACTTTCGATTCGGTTCGTTTAGCAGGATAAAGAAAACGTTATAAGCGGGTAACTTTGTTTGCTTTGTCAGTGGAGAGGCCTCTTGAAACAAGTTTAATAAGGTATGGGTGTCAAGATAAGAAGAGATTGAAAAATATACGGTGTGACATTATGGCGTTGGAGTTCAAATAGGGTGGGCTTTGGGTGTGGCGGGGAAGAGGTCGGGGATCCGGTAAAAAGTCGAGATGGTAATGAACGTGTCCAACGAGATGTCATGGTACATGTTACAAGTGTTATGAGAAAAGGGTTTAAGCTAGTGACTTTGGATGTCTAGTTGAAGGTCGGGTATTTGAGAAAGGTCGAGAATCAAGATGGTTTGAAAAGAAGGCGATGAAGGGTCTAGTGAGTCGATTGGTAAATAACCGAAGGGGTAATTGTTGGATTTAATCGGTTATAAGTCTGCATTTGTTATGAACGTTGAGTTCTTTAGGGGATACTTAGTTGGTATTAGTGCATCCTATCTTCATGTAAACAGATAGTATTTGTATTGACTATAAATAGTGTTATTTATCTCTGAAAGAAAATAACCTTTTAGAGTCCAGGATGTGGTGTTTCATGGCTTGAGCTATGCCAAAAACGCCAACATTAAAATACCAAATACCACACCATACTTCACGTTATACCTTCTTAAGCCGTAGTTGCCATCCCAAAATGGTGGGCATAACGCAAGTCCACGACGCGAGAAGTGTACCGTGGCTCGCGTTATGGGCTCACGCCATAGATTTTTAATTTTTTTTTAATTATTATTTTTATTAAAAGTGGGACCATTATAACACCATAAATCTGGTGTTAACCTGTTTGAAATACGTTTTACGTATAAAGAAAGTCTCGATCACTCCAACAATATAGTTATAGGCTCGTAATAGTGTTGAAGTAACATTTATTAAATAGCCCGACCCATGAGCATGGTCATGGGCCGGAGGCCCAAGTCCATTAAGGACTTGGGTATATAAGCCTCTTTCCACCATGGAAAGAGGTGTTGGTTGTTTCATTTCGCACTTTTATAACACATAGTTTCTTTCATTTCTCTCTCTAGAAAACATCAACCCTCTTGAAACATAAAGATTTTCATTGTTCTACAATTGGTATCAAGAGCATGGGATGAAATATAGGTTGTTATTTGTGTTGTTTATGCTTTCTTAAGCATAACGTGTGTTTTTGATTGTTTATTGCCGAATCATCAAAAACATTTCGTGTTTGTTAGTGTTTGTGAAGTCGTATACCTCCTTTAATCGTGTCGTAGTGATTTGGGTATCTTGGTTTTGGTTAAAACACAAGTCTTTTGGTTCAAAAGTTACAAACTTTCTTGTTTTTCAACTTTCCGAAATTCTAGCAAGTGTTACCATCGGAAAGTACAAAGTGTGAGGCTCGATCGCAATAATCCAAGGATTCTACTTTGCGATCACCCGGATTTTGATACCTTATTCCGACGAGATATTCCGATCGTACATTGTGATCTGGGATTCCGACGGTTTCAAGGGATATTGAGTCGTTACTCTGTCCAATTTGTTCTAGCCATATTGTGATCTAAACATTCCGACAGGTAAACATTCCGATAGTGCAACATTCCGACAGATCCAATATTAAGATAGAAGGACATTCCGACAGATTAATATTCCGACAGGACAACATTCCGATAGAACCTACATTCCGATACCAGCAACATTACGACAGAAAGGGTATTCCGACAGAAAGCAACATTCCGATACTTGCACATTCCGATAGAATTTGTTTTTGGATACTTAGAGGATTTTTCTATCTTGCATTAATTTGGTAATTTGGAAAATTTCAAAAACAAACACAACAAAAAGATAACAACATCTTTCATTTAACAACACAAAAACACATAACCTTATTTCATTGTTCGATCATTTTTTGATAATCTTTATTCAAGGGATCATAAAATGAATTCACATTCATATATGCCAACAATGACTTCGCTTACCGATATTTCAATCATCTCGAGTACCGACACTCGCCCACCTTTGCTCATCAAAGATTTATTTGAAGCATGGCAAGGTCGCATGAAAACGTACTTTATGGGCAAACCCAATGGTCGACTTATGCTTCAATCAATTGAAAAAGGTCCATTAGATTGGGGAGAAGTTACCGTCAACAATGTGACAAGGGAAAGGTTGTATCAAGAGTTGACTGATGCCAACAAAATCATTGCCGATGCAGATGAAAGAGCCGTTCAGACAATTCTTCAAGCCCTTCCACCCGATATCTTTAGAATGGTAAGTGAACATAAAGTGGCAAAGCATCTTTGGGATCGATTAGCTGTGTTGTTACAAGGGACATCTCTAACTAAACAAGAATGAGAGTGTCAATTGTATGACTTGTTTGATAGGTTTACATACATTCCAGGGGAGACTCTTCATGATTACTACTGGCGTTTCACTACTTTGATGAATGACATGAATGTCTATAATCTAAGGATTACAAAGTTCTTGAACACATTACCCCAAGAATGGAGTCAGTATGTCACCGATGTTAAGATGATTCAAGATCTGCACAAGTCAAATTTAGATCAACTCTATGCCTTCTTGCAACAATACGAGAAGCACGTGATCCAAAAACGCATCTCTCAGGGATCTTATCAAGAACCATTGGCATTAATGGAAAACCATCCTACATTGTCATATCACAACTCTCCGTTTGCTTTAGGACACCAATCTTCCTATCAACCAGTGTATCAAACACCAAGCTTCCCACAGTACTCGATCTTGCCACAGCCGCCTACATCTTATCACCAACAATACAAGCAACTAGCAACATCATCACAAGGAGATTCACATCCTTTACCTTATGCTTCACACCAGTATTCACCTTATCAACCTCCAACAAACCCTGCTTTTACCTATCCACAACTTGAGGCTCCTCAACCCCATTACTCACAACGAGTCAGTGTTCCATGAAATCAGATTGTAGCTCAATCAGCACCAGCATTCTATTGTGACGATGAGATCCCTGTCCCTGAGTTTAGACAAGGGGATAGTCCTACTGATATACTTGCTCAAATGTCTGCTTATCTCACCCAAACATTGAACAAACGAGGTTACAGAGGTCCAGCAACAACTAACAATCAGTTAAGGAACTCTTCTAACTCTCGACAACAGGCTACAATTCAAGATGGCAGAGTCATGGTGCAACCACTTCGGTTGAACTTGTTGAAAGGCATTACAAGTTAGTTTCAACTACACATCTGTTGACATGCTCACTTTGACCCGTAGTTGAACATAGATTAGTTTCAACTGATCTACTAGCGAATTTCAACTGATCTGCTAGGGAAACTGTGATTTCTAAGGATATACATCGCAAAAATAAAAATACAGTTTTTCCAGTAATTAATATGTACAGTACTATATTATGCTGTTTTATGGCGTAATCTTTATGATTATAAGTCAGTTTTTCCACTAAGCTATGCATAGAAGCAATCTACTTTTTCCCCACTAAGCTAAGCATGTGAATAAGTCTAGGAAAACTAAAGAAACTGAAATATTGTACTAGAACAAAACGAAACAAGATAATACAAAAACCAAAGCAATAAAATACTCAAATATGTAGCAAAATTCAAATGAACCAAGAAATATGAAATGACCATAAATCTAAATAAAAGCATGCATCATTTGCTACAAATTTCATTCCAATGAAAAGTGAAAACCATGAAACAAGATCATTATTAGAACCTTAATATTTATTGGCCGCTTGAATGTGGGGATATAAGGCTCTGCATAATAGTAGTAGTAGGTACATACACACACTTTTTTAAAAACCATGCATCATGAGTTGACCATTCGTTGCCAGGAACGTCGTCGTCGATAGAATGATCTCGAAAACATTCATTCTTCCTTTTGATATTACTCCCCAATGTTACCCAAGACTTTTTTACACCGTACTTTTGCATTATCCACATATTAGGTTGGTCGAAACAAAAACACCATATGCAAAGACATTCATCCTTAATCCCCAACATCATATCCATGCTCGGAATATCTTCTTTATTAGGATTATATCTTGCATCATCAGGTTGGGGAATTTCTTTAAATACCTCTGTGGATAAATCAAAAGAAATAATGGATGACTTCTGTCCACCTTCATGATCCATGAGCCAGTGAAGTGCCCCATTGCATGAAGTAGCAAGATATTTATGACATATACGGTCCACGTGGCCAACATGTTTCCAAACATTTGATTTCAAATACAATACTTGAAAAGATGTCCGAGACTCACCTTCCGTGACCCCAAACACAATCTTATAATCATTTGTAACTGGATCATACCCAAAACCCCAACATGATCCCTTGGAAGCTAGATGCTTTGACACCATTCTCTCCTCTCTAGTCCACGGATTGGCTACTGTAAATTCATTACCATCAAAACTTTTGATACATACGAGGCCATTGGAAGAACCAACGATAAAGTTTTTATCGTTAGTGCAGTCGTTGTAATATGGTAGTATAACGTCCTGGTCACTCCTTGTATGTCCATTATCATTATTGTTGAATGAATGGTCTTGATGAGCTTTAATAAAGTAATCGCGGGAGATTAACGATTTCCATGACTTGCACACACTCTTGCATCTAACGAGATTCTTCACATCTAGTCTTACCAGAATGTGCTGAATTAAATCCTCAGGGACATAAACACTTTGATTTTCCATAAAGTAGTCATCTTCCACTGAAACATTTTGTTCGTCTCCCTGAAAAAGTTTAATCTTTTTTGTAACATGATTATTTTGAATTGAAGCTTTTCTTTTATTTGTAATGAATGCGCTGTCTGCCCTTAAAACTTTAATCTTTTTTGAAGAAAGATCGTATTGAATAGTAAGTTTTCTTTTATTTGTAGATGTTTCTGTTCCTCCTGTAACAAAGAAAAGCACAAAGGCATTGATTAAAAACTATGTTTGATCAGGTGAAGCATACAACAAACGCATAAAACCCTAACCCTAACCCTAAAATCAGATCCAAGTGACCAAAAAATACCTTTGGGAGAAACAAGATGAAGCTTGTTGGCCAGAATGAATTTCGTTGGTTCGATTTCTTTTCCTTTTTTTTATAAAGGTTGGAATAGGGCCCTTTGGGCTTGCCACATCAACCGCCCGTATCATCAAATTACGCTTGAAATTTGATGAAAAATATTACGCTTGACAAAGCTGAAATTCAGTTCGAGCTCGGCTCGATAAACATCATGAACTCACTTTGTGGGGTTCAGCTCGTGACTCGTTAGAGCTCGATCGGCTCAAACGAGCGCCAGTTACTTGAGAAAAAGCTCGACGATTGAGGCCTGCAAGATAACGCAATGTCCTTAAACAGAATTCGTCCCTAGTACGAACTGTTTAGAGGATACAAAATCTGACAGAATGTTTCTTGCCTTTCTTAATTGAGTCCAAGGCCCATCTTTTGACCATTTAATATGTATATTAATTATACATATATTAACCCAAGGTCCTTATAAACATGTTTTGGTTTCCTTTTTCTGACGATATGGGACAAGAACTTTACATGTTCCAACAATATGCACATGTAAAAGGTATGTGTATCACTTTAGCATCTGCTTCATGTGTTAGTCTTTCTTAGATTGGATCTGCCAAAGATATTTCTAAACTTCTCACCACTTCACGAGATAAACAACGACTATACGAAAGATATTTTTCCAGGATCGCAACACCTCCTCGTTTGGGACACGAGTCCTTGAATAGTTTATGCAAAATTATCTGAATACCAACCGTACTCACCATCTATTAAACTCAAAGTTCAACGTCTTGAGGCCGCTAGTCTCTTTATTTTCGGCTAAATACAACCGGTTGTATGAATATAGAAAAATTGGGCAAAATGATGATATATTAAATCCAGTGAACGATGACTATAACATGGAGCCAGGATATACTTTTACGCATATCAATCTGGGAAGATTTGAAAGAACTCTAAAAAAGAAAAAAGAACAAAATTCTTAAATTTTATTTCTACACATTAATATGTTACGGTGATTTTCGAACCCAAATAGATGAAAAGACATGGAATAATAGGTCGCAACAAGGTGGCTAATTATGGTTTTCTTTACCCGATTCTAGTTATCAACTCATTTTCTATGATTATATGTTTTTCGTGCGTTTTCGATTTTTCTGTGTTTTCAAGCGTTTTTTTCTCCTTTACGACTGTTTTGCGCGTTAAGTTAGAACTTGCGTGTTCGCGTGATTTTGTATGTTTACGCGCGTTTTTGTCTGATTTCACGTTTTCGCTCTTTTTGATTGTTTCCATTCATTTTCTTACCTTTTGGTCTCTTGAACGTGTTTGCTTTTTATGCGTTTGCTTACTTTTTCGCTCGTTTCCTTATGTGTACGCGTATTTTCTTATGTTTTCGCCTTTTCCTCAGCATCCGGTCCGTTTTCTTACTCTTTCGCGCGTTCTCGTATGTTTTCGCTCCTTCTTGGCCGTTCTTGCAAATTTTTAATGTTTATTTTCTTACGTTTTCATACATTCTCTTACGTTTCGCGTATTTTCCTACTTTTTTGCGCGTTTTCGTTTTTTTTGTTATCACGTGTTTTTTCTCCTTTACGGCCGTTTTTCGCGCGTCTACTTACAATTTATGTTTTTGCGTGATTTCGTAAGTGTACGTGTGTTTTTTTCTGTTTTCGCGGGGTTTTCCTTTAGTGCGTTTTCTTATTTTTTTTCGCGTGTTTTCTTTTGTTTTCGCATGTTTTGGCACGTTTACTTATGTCTAAACGCGTTTTCTTATGTTTTAACGCGTTTCCTATTTGCATGTTTTTTGTCCATTTCCTTACTTGTTCACGCGTTTTGGTCCGTTTCACATGTTTTGCATGTTTTCGCACCTTTTTGGCCATTTTTGCATGCTCTTACGTTTACGCGAGTTTTTGAATTTTTCCATGTGTTTTTTTACGTTTTCGCACGTTTTCGTGTTTTCTGTGTCTTCACGCGTTTTTCTCCTTTACGGCCTTTTTGCACGTCAAATTACAATATGCGTTTTCATGTGATTTCGTATGTTTACGCACGTTTTTGTCTAAGTTTGCGTTTTTCCACGTTTTCGCTCTTTTTGGCTGTTTTCACGGGTTTTCTTACCTTTTGTCCATTTTCGGGCGTTTTCTTTTTGTGCGTTTTCTTACCTTTTCCCGTGTTATTTTCCATTTTCTTATGTTTGCGTGTTTTTCCTATGTTTTAGCGAGTTTTCCTCTGAATCCGCACGTTTTTGGTCTGTTTTCTTACTTTTTGGCGCGTTCTTGTTTGTTTTCGCATGTTTGCATGTTTTCGCACCTATTTGACTGTTTTCGCATGGTCTCTTACGTTTTTGCGAGTTTTAATGTTTTAGTGTTTATTTTTTACGTTTTTACGCGTCTCTTACATTTTCGCGCGTTTACTTACGTTTTCGCGCGTTTTCGTTTTTCTGTGTTTTCACGCGTTTTTCTCCTTTACAACACATGATTTCGTATGTTTACGCGCGTTTTTTATTTTTTATTTTTGTGTTTTTCCACGTTTTCGCTCTTTTTGGCCGTTTTCATGCGTTTTCTTAACTCTATTATGCGTTTTATTTTTACTTTTATGCGCGTTTTTGTTTTGTTTTCGCATGTTTGCGCACATTTTTTTTTACCGTTTTTGCACATTTTCGTCCGGGCAAAAACGTAAAAAAGGGCAAAATCGTGCTAAATATAAAAAACTTGAATTAATTTTAATTTGGATAAAATGTGACAATTTACAAACATTGAGGCTGTGATTTGGGTGAGTTTTAATAAAATTTACTTATTTAGTCCTTCTATGTGTTTTAAATCTTAAATCTTGTTTTTTTTAGTATCAAATAAGATGAAGGGTATAGATTAGTTCCTTCCTTTTTTTATTTGGGCGATGCTATTATGTTGCTATTGTCATATTGAAATGTTGGAATGTAAGGAAAAACAAGAATATAAAATAACTCAACTCATGCCAGTTCGGTGAGGTTCCGGAAAAAAATGATAAAGATTATAGGGCAGTTTTGGTCAATGTTTTGAAAAAGTGTTTTAAATTGATTAGGTTGTCTTAGCGAGTCATTGGCTTATCATTTATATTCGGGTTAATTCTATTTTTAAAAAAGAAAAAAAAAAGTATTTGTATTTTCAAGAATATAAAAATTATATATAAAAATTATGAAATCTTTCTTTTATTAACCGTATTAACTATTTATCAACAAATAAAATATAAAAAATAAAAATTACGTCACAAATACGAATAGTTATATGTTTTATTTGTATAAGAAACATGAAAATATTGAAACCCGATCGCCTCTTGAGAACAGGATTGACCTGAGTAACCCCAAACCCGATGGGTCTAACCGAATTTGAAAATGTAACGTCTGATCTAATATGACCCATTTTTCAGTAGGAACCCGATCATCTGGTTGACCAAGCCGGATTGAACCAGATTTTTTTTTTGGGTAAAAGGGTCACGCCCTGGTAAAAATTTTGTGATTCTGGATGACCTTCAACTTGCACACATGAAAACTAGAACCATAAAAGCTCTATCAAGATACATATAAAAATCAAGATACATATAGAATTGAGAAGCAACCTGCACATATTTTGGCAGATGAGAAGACTACTTATCGAAAAAAACACTTTACACTTGTAAAGGGAACCATAGATAGATTATAATTATTACTATAGTACTACTATATGCAGAGCTAAATCCTTCTAATACTAGGACTGACATTCATCCATGGATATTTTGCCACATCTGCTTGATACGCACGCAACAAGAAGTAGAAAATAAACATACTAGTATAAAACTATCTTAAGGCAGAAAGGTTCAACAAGAAATAAAATACCACGCGGGTCATGCTGACATGCAATCTCAATAGAACAAATGAAAATGTGTACCTGATAGCCACTGCAGGAGAACGGAGCCTAAGCAAAGCAAAATCATCAGAGTCGATTAATGTATACTATTGGCTGACAGCATCAAGACTGCCATGATAAGTGCAAGTATCATTAAACCCAAACAATCAGAAACAGTAAATCATACGTAAACACTATAACACAATTAATTACATTATTTGTCCCTGTGTCCACTTGTATATTTAAAAATGCCTTGTTATAAGGCGGTATTCCATGTTTTCGCAAAAATGATTATTATCGACAAAATTTGAGAAGTGGTCAAAATGCTGTCCATCGTCATTCATAATTTCATATTCTTAAGAGAACTAGGTCTTGCCCCGGCCCGGATTTTTTGATTTCATTCCCTGTGGGAAGTTAGGTTGGTATAAAAGCTGAATTAATAATAAAAAGCATGGCAGGAAAAGCAAACGCGGCGTGGATTCTGTAAAGTTGTATATTATACAAAGTTGTTTCTATATCCAATCCATGTATTGGAATGCTTTGCTTTTTTTTAGCGGGGAAATTATCTGCATTGTCTTTTGGAATGTTCATTATTCTTGATTTCACAAAAATTTCCGCTAACCTTTTTCTGCAGCAACAAATTAAAACTGCATTTTTTTAGCCAGAAAATTATCTGCATTGTCTTTTGGAATTATTTACATCATATTTACAAAAAGTATCTCAAATTGCTTTGCTTTTTTTGCAGCCAGAAGTTGAGAAGCTACTTCGGCACGAGTAATCAAGTCCATGTACTAAATTTACAGTGAACTATTATTGGAGCGGAATGATACGAACCTATCCCATACTAGGCTCGTAATCGGTTTATAAGTCCCAGGTGTAGAACTCACTCAAAAAGCTAGCTTGTTTGAGGAGGGGACACCTGGACATTATAAACCATCAACCATTCCCATACATGGCCGATGTGGGATCATAACATTACCCCACCCTTTGAAGAACCAACGTCCTCGTTGGTCACGGCTATGTTGGTCACGGTTGGCACCCCCTTTTGGGTCCAAGCCACCACTCCATAGGCCACCACTCCGAGTGTTGGAACCTCGTAAGGTAGGGCTAGCTCTGATACCAATTGATACGAACCTATCCCATACTAGGCTCGTAATCGGTTCATAAGTCCCAAGTGTAGAACTCACTCAAAAAGCTAGCTTGTTTGAGGAGGGGACACGTGGACATTATAAACCATCAACCATTCCCATACATGGTTGATGTGGGATCATAACAGCCGATGTGGGATCATAACACGGAAACACACTTAAACTAAGCTGGTTAGTACATGCGTATCTTAAAGCAACTAAGAACTTTAACTGTACGCTAACTTAGAAACTGGTATATTTGTCTTGAAAGCGTAATAGTTAGTAACACCCAAAACACAGTCCCAAACACCCTGTAGATAGCATATATTATGATTTATAACTCGTCAACCTACTGCCTTACATGTCTTATAGTTGACTTCAGTTACGACATTCAATGATTTCTGCGTCCTAATATTATAAATAGCTGGTAAGAAAACGAATATGTCATATTCCGGAGAGAACCAAAGATAAAAGATACTAGTATTTAGCAAGATCTTACAAGTCATATTCTTAAGCCAGTAGGTTGATCTCATACAAAAACAAAAGCAATAAAATACTCAATTATGTAGCAAAATTCAAATGACCCGAGGTATATGAAATGACCATAAGTCTAAATAATAGCATACATCATTTGCTACAAGTTTCATTGAGATGAAAAGTGAAAACCATGAAACAAGATAATTATTAGAACCTGCATATTTATTGGTCGCTTGAATGTGGGGATATAAGGCTCTGCATAATAGTACTAGCAGGTACAGACATAAACTTTTTTAAAAACCATGCATCATGAGTTGACCATTCGTTGCCAGGAATTTCGTCGATAGAATGATATCGAGTACATTCATTATTCCTTTGGATATTACTCCCCAATGTTAACCAAGACTCTTTTACACCGTACTTTTGCATTATCCACATATTAGGTTGGTCCAAATCAGGACGCCATATGCAAAGACATTCATCCTTAACCCCCAACATCATATCCGTGCTCGGAATATCTTCTTTATTAGGATTATATCTTGCATCATCAGGTTGGGATATTTCTTTAAATACCTCTTTGGATAAATCAAAAGAAATAATGGACGACTTCTGTCCACCTTCATGATCCATGAGCCAGTGAGGTGCCCAATTGCATAAAGTAGCAAGTTGTCCATGTTTATGACATATACGGTCCACGTGGCCAACATGTTTCCAAACATTTGATTTCAAATAGAATACTTGAAAAGATGTCCGAGACTCACCTTCCGTGACCCCAAACACAATCTTATAATCATTTGTAACTGGATCATACCCAAAACCCCAACATGATTCCTTGGAAGCTAGATGCTTTGACACCATTCTCTCTTCTCTGGTCCACGGATTGGCTACTATAAATTCATTACCATCAAAACTTTTGATGCATACGAGGCCATTGGAAGAACCAACGATAAAGTTTTCATGGTTATAGAGGTTGTCGTAATATGGTAGTATAACGTCCTGGTCACTCCTTGTATGTTCATTATCATTATTGTTGAAAGCATGATGAGCTTTAATAAAATAATTGCGGGAGATTAACGATTTCCACGACTTGCGCACACTCTTGCATCTAACGAGATTCTTCACATCTAATCTTACCAGAATGTGCTGAATTAAATCCTCAGGGACATAAACACTTTGATTTTCCATAAAGTAGTCATCTTCCATTGAAAGATTTTGTTCGTCTCCCTGAAAAAGTTTAATCTTTTTTGTAACATGATTATTTTGAATTGAAGTTTTTCTTTTATTTGTAAAGAAGGCGTTGTCTGCCCTTAAAACTTTAATCTTTTTTGAAGAAAGATCGTATTGAATAGTAAGTTTTCTTTTATTTGTAGATGTTTCTGTTCCTCCTGTAACAAAGAAAAGCACAAAGGCATTGATTAAAAACTATGTTTGATCAGGTGAAGCATACAACAAACGCATAAAACCCTAACCCTAACCCTAAAATCAGATCCAAGTGACCAAAAAATACCTTTGGGAGAAACAAGATGAAGCTTGTTGGCCAGAATGAATTTCGTTGGTTCGATTTCTTTTCCTTTTTTTTATAAAGGTTGGAATAGGGCCCTTTGGGCTTGCCACATCAACCGCCCGTATCATCAAATTACGCTTGAAATTTGATGAAAAATATTACGCTTGACAAAGCTGAAATTCAGTTCGAGCTCGGCTCGATAAACATCATGAACTCACTTTGTGGGGTTCAGCTCGTGACTCGTTAGAGCTCGATCGGCTCAAACGAGCGCCAGTTACTTGAGAAAAAGCTCGACTCGGTTATACCTTTATGTGTACATATGTTTTAGTAGCCTTGTAGTATCATATGTGTTAGGACTTATATAAACGTAATACAATTTGTATTATACAGAATCGTAGATTACAAATAAGGCTTGCAACAATATGCAGTGTCCTTAAACAGAATTCGTCGTATTCTGAATAACTAAAAAGTAATCTCTATATTTTCTTAATTGAGTCCAAGACCAATCTTTTGACCATTTAATATGTATATTAATTATACATATATTAAGCCCAAGATCCTTATAAACATGTTTTGTTTCCTTTTCCTGCCGATATGGGACAAGAACTTTACATGGTCCAACAATATGCACATGTAAAAGGTCTGTGTATCACTTTAGCATCTGCTTTATGTGTTAGTCTTTCTTAGATTGGATCTGCCAAAGATATTTCTAAACTTCTCACCACTTAACGAGATAAACGACGACTATACGAAAGATATTTTTCTAGGATCGCAACACCTCCTCATTTGGGACACGAGTCCTTGAATAGTTTATGCAAAACTATCTGAATGCCAACCGTACTCACCATCTATTAAACTCAAAGTTCAACGTCTTGAGGCCGCTAGTCTCTTTATTTTCGGCTAAATACAACCGGTTGTATGAATATAGAAAAATTGGGCAACATGATGATATATTAAATCCGTGAACGATGACTATAACATGGAGCCAGGATATACTTTTGCGCATATCAATCTGGGAAGATTTGAAAGAACTCTAAAAAAGAAAAAAGAACAAAATTCTTAAATTTTATTGCTACTTCATCTAAGATCTTGTACACATTAATATGTTACGATGATTTTCGAACCCAAATAGATGAAAATACATGGAATAATAGGTCGCAACAAGGTGGCTAATTATGGTTTTGTTTACCCGATTCGAGTTATCAACTCATTTTCTATGATTATTCGTGCGTTTTCGATTTTTCTGTTTTTTCAAGCGTTTTTTCTCTTTACGACTGTTTTGCGCGTTAAGTTACAACTTGCGTGTTCGTGTGATTTTGTATGTTTACGCGCGTTTTTGTCTGATTTCACGTTTTCCACGTTTTCGCTCTTTTTGATTGTTTCCATTCATTTTCTTACCTTTTGGTCTGTTTAACGTGTTTGCTTTTTATGCGTTTGCTTACTTTTTCGCTCGTTTCCTTATGTGTACGCATATTTTCTTATGTTTTCGCCTTTTCCTAAGCATCCGGTCCGTTTTCTTACTCTTTCGCGCGTTCTCGTAGGTTTTCGCTCCTTCTTGGCCGTTCTTGCAAATTTTTAATGTTTATTTTCTTACGTTTTCATACATTCTCTTACGTTTCGCGTATTTTCCTACTTTTTTGCGCGTTTTGGTTTTTTTTGTTATCACGTGTTTTTTCTCCTTTACGGCCGTTTTTCGCGTCTACTTACAATTTACGTTTTTGCGTGATTACGTAAGTGTACGTGTGTTTTTGTCTGTTTTCGCGGGGTTTTCCTTTAGTGCGTTTTCTTATTTTTTTCGCGTGTTTTCTTTTGTTTTCGCATGTTTTGGCACGTTTTCTTATGTTTAAGCGCGTTTTCTTATGTTTTAACGCGTTTTCCTATTTGCATGTTTTTTGTCCATTTCCTTACTTGTTCGCGCGTTTTGGTCCGTTTTCACATGTTTTCACACTTTTTGGCCATTTTCGCATGCTCTTACGTTTACGCGAGTTTTTATTTTTCCGTGTGTTTTTTTACGTTTTCGTGTTTTCTGTGTCTTCACGCGTTTTTTCTCCTTTACGGCCGTTTTTGCGCGTCAACTTACAATATGCGTTTTCATGTGATTTCGTATGTTTACGGGCGTTTTTGTCTAAGTTTGCGTTTTTCCACGTTTTCGCTCTTTTTGGCTGTTTTCGCGGGTTTTCTTACCTTTTGTCCATTTTCGGGCGTTTTCTTTTTGTGCGTTTTCTTACCTTTTCCCGTGTTATCTTCCATTTTCTTATGTTTGCGCGTTTATGTTTTAGCGCGTTTTCCTCTGAATCCGCACGTTTTTGGTCTGATTTCTTACTTTTTGGCGCGTTCCTGTTTGTTTTCGCATGTTTGCATCTTTTCGCACCTATTTGACTGTTTTTACATGGTCTCTTACGTTTTTGCGAGTTTTAATGTTTTCGTGTTTATTTTTTTTACGTTTTTACGCGTCTCTTACATTTTCGCGCGTTTACTTACGTTTTCGCGTGTTTTCGTTTTTCTTCTGTTTTCATGCGTTTTTCTCCTTTACAACACATGATTTCGTATGTTTAAGCGCGTTTTTTTTTTTTTATTTTTGTGTTTTTCCACGTTTTCGCTCTTTTTGGCCGTTTTCATGCGTTTTCTTAACTCTATTAAGCGTTTTATTTTTACTTTTATGCGCGTTTTCGTTTTGTTTTCGCATGTTTGCGCACATTTTTTTTACCGTTTTTGCACATTTTTGTCCGGGCAAGAACGTAAAAAACGGGCAAAATCGTGCTAAATATAAAAAAACTTGAATTAATTTTAATTTGGATAAAATGTGACAATTTACAAACATTGAGGCTGTGGTTTGGGTGAGTTTTAATAAAATTTACTTATTTAGTCCTTCTATGTGTTTTAAATGGAAAAAGATCCTCTCAAGTTTATGTCAACTTGATTGGTCAAGTTCTCCAATCACGACAAAGATTAATCCATGTGGGCCCCCTGCATTTCAATAAAAGAAAAAGTTTTAAACATTTATCTAAATTTTGATTGTCCAACATGATCAATCAAGTTACCATCAACTTGAGAGGATTTTGATCCGTTTTAAATCTTAAATCTTGTTTTTTTAGTATCAAATAAGATGAAGGGTATAGATTAGTTCCTTCCTTTTTTTATTTGGGCGATGCTATTCTGTTGCTTTTGTCATATTGAAATGTTGGAATGTAAGGAAAAACAAGAATATAAAATAACTCAACTCATGCCAGTTCGGTGAGGTTCCGGAAAAAAATGATAAAGATTATAGGGCAGTTTTGGTCAATGTTTTGAAAAAAATGTTTTAAATTGATTAGGTCGTCTTATCGAGTCATTGGCTTATCATTTATATTCGGGTTAATTCTATTTTTAAAAAAGAAAAAAAAGTATTTGTATTTTCAAGAATATAAAAATTATATATAAAAATTATGAAATCTTTCTTTTATTAACCGTATTAGCTACTTATCAACAAATAAAATATAAAAAATAAAAATTACGTCACAGATACGAATAGTTATATGCTTTATTTGTATAAGAAACATGAAAATATTGAAACCCGATCGGCTCTTGAGAACCGGATTGACCTGAGTAACCCCAAACCCGATGGGTCTAACCGAATTTGAAAAATGTAACGTCTGATCTAATATGACCCATTTTTTCAGTAGGAACCCGATCATCTGGTTGACCGGGCCGGATTGAACCAGATTTTTTTTTGGGGTAAAAGGGTCACGCCCTGGTAAAAATTTTGTGATTCTGGATGACCTTCAACTTGCACACATCAAAACTAGAACCATAAAAGCTCTATCAAGATACATATAAAAATCAAGATACATATAGAATTGAGAAGCAACCTGCACATATTTTGGCAGATGAGAAGACTACTTATCGAAAAAAAAACACTTTACACTTGTAAAGGGAACCATAGATGGATTATAATTATTACTATAGTACTACTATATGCAGAGCTAAAACCTTCTAATACTAGGACTGACATTCATCCATGGATATTTTGCCACATCTGCTTGATACGCACGCAACTCCTGCAACAAGAAGTAGAAAATAAACATACTAGTATAAAACTATCTTAAGGCAGAAAGGTTCAAAAAGAAATAAAATACCACGCGGGTCATGCTGACATGCAATCTCAATAGAACAAATGAAAATGTGTACCTGACCACTGAAGGAGAACGGAGCCTAAGCAAAGCAAAATCATCAGAGTCGATTAATGTATACTACTGGCTGACAACATCAAGACTGCCATGATAAGTGCAAGTATCATTAAACCCAAACAATCAGAAACAGTAAATCATACGTAAACACTATAACACAATTAATTAAGTTTTTTGTCCCTGTGTCCACTTGTATATTTAAAAATGCCTAGCTTGTTATAAGGCGGTATTGTTATAAGGCGGTATTCCATGTTTTCGCAAAAATGATTGTTATCGACAAAATTTGAGAAGTGGTCAAAATGCTGTCCATCGTCATTCATAATTTCATATTCTTAAGAGAACTAGGTCTTGCTCCGGCCCGGATTTTTTGATTTCATTCCCTGTGGGAAGTTAGGTTGGTATAAAAGCTGAATTAATAATAAAAAGCATGGCAGGAAAAGCAAACGCGGCGTGGATTCTGTAAAGTTGTATATTATACAAAGTTGTTTCTATATCCAATCCATGTATTCGAATGCTTTGCTTTTTTTTAGCGGGGAAATTATCTGCATTGTCTTTTGGAATGTTCATTATTCTTGATTTCACAAAAATTTCCGCTAACCTTTTTCTGCAGCAACAACTTAAAACTGCATTTTTTTAGCCGGGAAATTATCTGCATTGTCTTTTGGAATTGTTTACATCATATTTACAAAAAGTATCTCAAATTGCTTTGCTTTTTTTGCAGCCAGAAGTTGAGAAGCTACTTCGGCACGAGTAATCAAGTCCATGTACTAAATTTACAGTGAACTATTATTGGAGCGGAAACACACTTAAACTAAGCTGGTTAGTACCTGCGTATCTTAAAGCAACTAAGAACTTTAACTGTACGCTAACTTAGAAACTGGTATATTTGTCTTGAAAGCGTAATAGTTAGTAACACCCAAAACACAGTCCCAAACACCCTGTAGATAGCATATATTATGATTTATAACTCGTCAACCTACTGCCTTACATGTCTTATAGTTGACTTCAGTTACGACATTCAATGATTTCTGCGTCCTAATATTATAAATAGTTGGTAAGAAAACGAATATGTCATACTCCGGAGAGAACCAAAGATAAAAGATACTAGTATTTAGCAAGATCTTACAAGTCATATTCTTAAGCCAGTAGGTTGATCTCATACAAAAACCAAAGCAATAAAATACTCAATTATGTAGCAAAATTCAAATGACCCGAGGTATATAAAATGACCATAAGTCTAAATAATTGCATACATCATTTGCTACAAGTTTCATTGAGATGAAAAGTGAAAACCATGAAACAAGATAATTATTAGAACCTGCATATTTATTGGTCGCTTGAATGTGGGGATATAAGGCTCTGCATAATAGTACTAGCAGGTACAGACATAAACTTTTTTAAAAACCATGCATCATGAGTTGACCATTCGTTGTCAGGAATGTCGTCGATAGAATGATATCGAGTACATTCATTATTCCTTTGGATATTACTCCCCAGTGTTAACCAAGACTCTTTTACACCGTACTTTTGCATTATCCACATATTAGGTTGGTCCAAATCAGGACGCCATATGCAAAGACATTCATCCTTAACCCCCAGCATCATATCCGTGCTCGGAATATCTTCTTTATTAGGATTATATCTTGCATCATCAGGTTGGGGAATTTCTTTAAATACCTCTTTGGATAAATCAAAAGAAATAATGGACGACTTCTGTCCACCTTCATGATCCATGAGCCAGTGAGGTGCCCCATTGCATAAAGTAGCAAGTTGTCCATGTTTATGACATATACGGTCCACGTGGCCAACATGTTTCCAAACATTTGATTTCAAATAGAATACTTGAAAAGATGTCCGAGACTCACCTTCCGTGACCCCAAACACAATCTTATAATCATTTGTAACTGGATCATACCCAAAACCCCAACATGATTCCTTGGAAGCTAGATGCTTTGACACCATTCTCTCTTCTCTGGTCCACGGATTGGCTACTATAAATTCATTACCATCAAAACTTTTGATGCATACGAGGCCATTGGAAGAACCAACGATAAAGTTTTCATGGTTATAGAGGTTGCCGTAATATGGTAGTATAACGTCCTGGTCACTCCTTGTATGTCCATTATCATTATTGTTGAAAGCATGATGAGCTTTAATAAAATAATTGCGGGAGATTAACGATTTCCATGACTTGCACACACTCTTGCATCTAACGAGATTCTTCACATCTAATCTTACCAGAATGTGCTGAATTAAATCCTCAGGGACATAAACACTTTGATTTTCCATAAAGTAGTCATCTTCCATTGAAAGATTTTGTTCGTCTCCCTGAAAAAGTTTAATCTTTTTTGTAACAAGATTATTTTGAATTGAAGTTTTTCTTTTATTTGTAAAGAAGGCGTTGTCTGCCCTTAAAACTTTAATCTTTTTTGAAGAAAGATCGTATTGAATAGTAAGTTTTCTTTTATTTGTAATTGTTTCTGTTCCTCCTGTAACAAAGAAAAGCACAAAGGCATTGAGATGTAGTAATCAGTCAACAACAAAGGCATATCTAAATATTTGATCAGGTGAAGCATACAACAAAACATAAAACCCTAACCTAAAATCAGATCCAAGTGACCAAAAAGAAAAGAGATAAAATACCTTTGGAAGAAACAAGATGAAGCTTGTTGGCCTGCATAATTGGACACTTTGAAAACAAGATTAAGATCCGCTGATGAGAATGAATTTTGTTCGTTCGATTTCTTTTCCTTTTTTTTTTTATAAAGGTTGGAATAGGGTTTTAATTTGGGCTTGCCACATCTACCGCCTCATAAAACAGAATACCTGGCGGGTTTTGCCCAATCGTCTCCCATTTTTTCCAGATGGAGCCGCCAGAGCCACTTGATTCTGGCAATCTGATGCGGGTACAGATCTTTTTTGATTACACAAGTAATTTAAAAGTTGCATATTGATCCCTAAGAATTAAGGGGGTCTCATCCTTCTCCTGCCAATCGTATATAACACAAGTTAATCATGTCATAATAATATTGTGATTTAGACTAGTAAATATAGGGTTTAGAAAAGTAATAAAGTCTGACTACCGTATTATGAAGATAAGCTAAATCAGCAAAAAATCCTCCCTCGAAATCTCGAATAATATGCCAAGGTGGATGATTACAGACTCAAAATGAGGTGTGTGATGTTTCAAAGAATGGTGGCTGGGAAGTGTTTAGGGTTACTTTGCTGAAAATAAGGTGTGTGATGTTTCAAAGAATGAATGGCTGGAAGTATGTATACAAACCCTAGTCTTGACATTGTACTCGAATTTAAGTCTGGTCAAAGAGTTCCGTTTTCAAAAGTTTTGGTTTGGACAAATTCGTACTAGTCCAATTTCAAAATTTACATCTCTTAACTTTTTTAATTTCTATAGTCGTATGCGTAAATTAAATCATGAGAATGTGAAATATTTTGATTTGAGTGTTGAGATAAACTAAAATATTTTCGATGAATACCCTTACTTACAAGCCAAATAAATCTTACTAACACATTAGACATAAACGAACCTATTTGGCTTCATCAACAGTATGAGATTTTGTAACATGTAGTGAGCTTTCATAACATTTTCTTAATAATTGTATGATTAATTTCTTATCCGTTCTAAGGTTGGACAAACCTGTGTTCGAATTTAAGGAGGATCACTTACAGGTGAAAAGAGTCGTACACTCACATGATCATATCTATACACGCGTGTTTGCCACAAGCCGACAACACTTCTTTGTAAAACATATGCACCCATTCATGCATAATCACGTCATGAAGCTAAAGAGAGGTCTTATAAATAGATTTGAATTACAACAAGTACATATAAATTGATTGGCTGGATATACCGGACCGCGTTTTCCTTAAAAGCGCCTTAACTTGGAGGATAGGCGTTTTTAACAGCCCCGTGTAAGTTGCGGTTGAGGCCTTGATTTGGAGACGTGCATCACTAATTGCTTTTCGAACATTCCTCATTGCTCGAAGTACGAATTTTAGAAACCGGTCACTACTTGTATGAGGGTCAACTTCATTTCCAACAGAATTGTATCGAAATCTAACATTTGGGTAATTTCGGATGTTGTTTTGGACCCAACCGGCTGCACCATTTGGATAAGCAAGCTCCTGGAGACGATTATTTGGAACGTATAAATGAACTCACGAAGAGTAGGTTCATTTGGATCATAGATTCGCATCCTGGTAATGCGGTTCCTTCGGAATATGAGAAGCTTTATAATGAGGATGGAGAGTAGTAGGAGCTTTATTGCCATGATGAGCTCAATTGTATGTAACTTGTGTTCGATATTGAACCATTTATATAGTAAATTTGATGTTATAAAGAGTTTGCATAATTCTAAGAATAAAACAAAATCTTAATTTGGTTTTTCATGTTAAGATCAATGCCCGTCAAACAAGTCATGGCCTATGTCAAAGAGTCTTAAATGGGTTAGAAAAACATTAGTTCCACAATCTAACGTACCACACACTACACGTCGTGCATTTAAGGTTGAGGCCAACGAAGTTAAAGTCGATGTCAAGTGGCGTGGCGATGACCACATCAGATCACAACAAGTCAATGAGTAAACCTTCATCTATCTTAGATCTTGAAAGAGTCTTGATTTCATAATTTTGATTAGCCTCTCAAACGAGGCTTTCACTTACGTGTTGAACTCGTTATCAAGTGTTGATGTATATTTTTTGTCGGATAAGTTTTGACGACTTTCTTGAGTCGTTCGTTGTCATCGAGCCTTGAATACTGACGCAAACAAAGTAAATCTGGTTAGAAGGAGACTCAGGGTCGAAGCCTCGGATTCACTCTCCGACAGTCATGTCACATCTTGTATAAGAATACGTAGAGGTAGGATGATCCTACCCTATATTTATAAGGTATGATTAAGTTACGTAGCATGGATACCGCTCTTCTATCAGGACCGGCTCATTTCGAAGTATACGTCATCATCGTGGGATCAATAAATGCCAAATATATTCTGGTCAAGAGTGTATATATATACCATATATACGTACCTATGCATGCATGAACACGTCTTAAAGCTAAAGTAGAACTATATATATAAAATTTTACAACAAGATCAGAACAAAAGTGCTATTTTATTGTCTATATATATTACTTGTACAAAAATTAAAGATGTGTGGATGCAAGTACGAGACATGTTGAACAAGTACGACATATTTTGTTAATGTTAATGAAACACCGAACCAAAAGCTATGAAAAACGAAATAAAATTGAATCGGCACAAACTATTATTATTTCACATCTTTAATTTGTTGGCTTTAATCGGTTATAAGTCTGTATATTGTTATGAACGTTGTTTTCTTTAGGGATACCTAATTGGTAGTAGTGCTTCTTATTTTCATGTAAACAGTACGTTAGTATTTGCATTGGCTATAAATAGTGTCGTTTATTTATGGAAGAAAATAACCCTTTTACACATTTTTCCTTTACCCTTCCGTGTATTCTCATAACTTGTCAAGAGTGTGTTCTACATTTGGTATCAAGAGCCGTGTTCGATTAAAAGCGGTTTTGAGAGTCGGTTTCAAGAAACGGGGTAGCAAGGAAATGGTTTTTTTTCTTGATGGGAAAAAGGGTTGTTGGTGTGGCTCATTGTCTGTGATTGTGTTTGTTCGTTGCGAGACACTAACCGGGGTTGCGGGATAAACGGACGAGAAGAGTCGGGAAAAAAGCACGTAGCTTTTTTACTCAGTTCGTTTTGCATATGAAGAAGCTAAAGGCGGGTGTGTCCTTCTCTTCTTGATCGGTGGAAAAGTTCTCTCGGAACAAGGTTGAATGAAGACGTTATGGGTTGCGGGTTTCTCTTGATCAGGCGGTTTTACAGCAGAAAACGAAGACGGTGTGTTCCGGCTTGACCTTTGTATCGGGGAAGTGCCGGTTGAGACGACCGGGGTGACTGATTGTAAACATCGGTGTTTCAGGGCTGTTATTAGTGATGAAAGGAAGAAGATTCTAGGATGTTCGGATGTTAGTTGCGGGTTTACGCATCTGTTATACAACTGGTGACAACAGTAGGTTGACAACCGGCGCCTTGATTGTTGTTTGATAAGAGGAGTCCGGGGTAGGTGCGTCAAAAGTGGGCGTAAGGGATCCGTCAAAGCAGGTGACTTTCGATTCGGTTCGTTTAGCAGGATAAAGAAAACGTTATAAGCGGGTAACTTTGTTTGCTTTGTCAGTGGAGAGGCCTCTTGAAACAAGTTTAATAAGGTATGGGTGTCAAGATAAGAAGAGATTGAAAAATATACGGTGTGACATTATGGCGTTGGAGTTCAAATAGGGTGGGCTTTGGGTGTGGCGGGGAAGAGGTCGGGGATCCGGTAAAAAGTCGAGATGGTAATGAACGTGTCCAACGAGATGTCATGGTACATGTTACAAGTGTTATGAGAAAAGGGTTTAAGCTAGTGACTTTGGATGTCTAGTTGAAGGTCGGGTATTTGAGAAAGGTCGAGAATCAAGATGGTTTGAAAAGAAGGCGATGAAGGGTCTAGTGAGTCGATTGGTAAATAACCGAAGGGGTAATTGTTGGATTTAATCGGTTATAAGTCTGCATTTGTTATGAACGTTGAGTTCTTTAGGGGATACTTAGTTGGTATTAGTGCATCCTATCTTCATGTAAACAGATAGTATTTGTATTGACTATAAATAGTGTTATTTATCTCTGAAAGAAAATAACCTTTTAGAGTCCAGGATGTGGTGTTTCATGGCTTGAGCTATGCCAAAAACGCCAACATTAAAATACCAAATACCACACCATACTTCACGTTATACCTTCTTAAGCCGTAGTTGCCATCCCAAAATGGTGGGCATAACGCAAGTCCACGACGCGAGAAGTGTACCGTGGCTCGCGTTATGGGCTCACGCCATAGATTTTTAATTTTTTTTTAATTATTATTTTTATTAAAAGTGGGACCATTATAACACCATAAATCTGGTGTTAACCTGTTTGAAATACGTTTTACGTATAAAGAAAGTCTCGATCACTCCAACAATATAGTTATAGGCTCGTAATAGTGTTGAAGTAACATTTATTAAATAGCCCGACCCATGAGCATGGTCATGGGCCGGAGGCCCAAGTCCATTAAGGACTTGGGTATATAAGCCTCTTTCCACCATGGAAAGAGGTGTTGGTTGTTTCATTTCGCACTTTTATAACACATAGTTTCTTTCATTTCTCTCTCTAGAAAACATCAACCCTCTTGAAACATAAAGATTTTCATTGTTCTACAATTGGTATCAAGAGCATGGGATGAAATATAGGTTGTTATTTGTGTTGTTTATGCTTTCTTAAGCATAACGTGTGTTTTTGATTGTTTATTGCCGAATCATCAAAAACATTTCGTGTTTGTTAGTGTTTGTGAAGTCGTATACCTCCTTTAATCGTGTCGTAGTGATTTGGGTATCTTGGTTTTGGTTAAAACACAAGTCTTTTGGTTCAAAAGTTACAAACTTTCTTGTTTTTCAACTTTCCGAAATTCTAGCAAGTGTTACCATCGGAAAGTACAAAGTGTGAGGCTCGATCGCAATAATCCAAGGATTCTACTTTGCGATCACCCGGATTTTGATACCTTATTCCGACGAGATATTCCGATCGTACATTGTGATCTGGGATTCCGACGGTTTCAAGGGATATTGAGTCGTTACTCTGTCCAATTTGTTCTAGCCATATTGTGATCTAAACATTCCGACAGGTAAACATTCCGATAGTGCAACATTCCGACAGATCCAATATTAAGATAGAAGGACATTCCGACAGATTAATATTCCGACAGGACAACATTCCGATAGAACCTACATTCCGATACCAGCAACATTACGACAGAAAGGGTATTCCGACAGAAAGCAACATTCCGATACTTGCACATTCCGATAGAATTTGTTTTTGGATACTTAGAGGATTTTTCTATCTTGCATTAATTTGGTAATTTGGAAAATTTCAAAAACAAACACAACAAAAAGATAACAACATCTTTCATTTAACAACACAAAAACACATAACCTTATTTCATTGTTCGATCATTTTTTGATAATCTTTATTCAAGGGATCATAAAATGAATTCACATTCATATATGCCAACAATGACTTCGCTTACCGATATTTCAATCATCTCGAGTACCGACACTCGCCCACCTTTGCTCATCAAAGATTTATTTGAAGCATGGCAAGGTCGCATGAAAACGTACTTTATGGGCAAACCCAATGGTCGACTTATGCTTCAATCAATTGAAAAAGGTCCATTAGATTGGGGAGAAGTTACCGTCAACAATGTGACAAGGGAAAGGTTGTATCAAGAGTTGACTGATGCCAACAAAATCATTGCCGATGCAGATGAAAGAGCCGTTCAGACAATTCTTCAAGCCCTTCCACCCGATATCTTTAGAATGGTAAGTGAACATAAAGTGGCAAAGCATCTTTGGGATCGATTAGCTGTGTTGTTACAAGGGACATCTCTAACTAAACAAGAATGAGAGTGTCAATTGTATGACTTGTTTGATAGGTTTACATACATTCCAGGGGAGACTCTTCATGATTACTACTGGCGTTTCACTACTTTGATGAATGACATGAATGTCTATAATCTAAGGATTACAAAGTTCTTGAACACATTACCCCAAGAATGGAGTCAGTATGTCACCGATGTTAAGATGATTCAAGATCTGCACAAGTCAAATTTAGATCAACTCTATGCCTTCTTGCAACAATACGAGAAGCACGTGATCCAAAAACGCATCTCTCAGGGATCTTATCAAGAACCATTGGCATTAATGGAAAACCATCCTACATTGTCATATCACAACTCTCCGTTTGCTTTAGGACACCAATCTTCCTATCAACCAGTGTATCAAACACCAAGCTTCCCACAGTACTCGATCTTGCCACAGCCGCCTACATCTTATCACCAACAATACAAGCAACTAGCAACATCATCACAAGGAGATTCACATCCTTTACCTTATGCTTCACACCAGTATTCACCTTATCAACCTCCAACAAACCCTGCTTTTACCTATCCACAACTTGAGGCTCCTCAACCCCATTACTCACAACGAGTCAGTGTTCCATGAAATCAGATTGTAGCTCAATCAGCACCAGCATTCTATTGTGACGATGAGATCCCTGTCCCTGAGTTTAGACAAGGGGATAGTCCTACTGATATACTTGCTCAAATGTCTGCTTATCTCACCCAAACATTGAACAAACGAGGTTACAGAGGTCCAGCAACAACTAACAATCAGTTAAGGAACTCTTCTAACTCTCGACAACAGGCTACAATTCAAGATGGCAGAGTCATGGTGCAACCACTTCAGGGGAGACCAAATTCATCTACTGCTGGTGCACGTTCATCTAACACTGCTGCTACAAGAGGTAATAGCACTGGCAAAACGAAGGTGATTATATGCTACAACTGCAAAGAAGAAGGGCACATAGCCCGAGAGTGTAAGCAGCCCAAGAGGAAAAGGGACAGCACATGGTTTCAGGAGAAGATCTACTTGGTGAATGCTCAAGCCCAAGGACGTGAGCTCGATGAAGAAGAATTGGCATTTCTCGCAGATCCGGGAGTAGCGGACACTGACGGTCTCACAGCAGCCATCACAAACAATGCCGCATATCAATGTGATGATTTGGATGCATACGACTCTGACTGTGATGATCTCAATACCGCCAAAGCAGCTCTCATGGCAAATCTTTCACTTTATGGAGCTGACACAATTTCTGAGGTACCAACTACTGCTACAGATACTAGTATTGTACCTTATCAAGTTGAGCAAGTGTCTGAGTATTCGAAACAGCCTCCGGTGGTTAGTAACTCAATCAAGGAGACAAACAATGATAGCAATATCAATGAAAGTCCCCAACTTTGAGTGAACCACAACCGGGAGCTATTACGACTACCAATTCGTCTGCTCAACATGATTTGGTTATGGTCTCAGCATCTTTGCTTAGCCAAATGAATAATGTGGTCCTTGAAACCCTCAGTGTTAATCAGACTTTATCTGCCGAGCTTGCTTTTAATAAGGAAAAGGTTAAAACCTTGGAATTAACTCCAGTGTCCACTACCTTAACCAATCCTGAATTTGATAGGTTTAGGCAAGTCCAAATGGATAATCTGCTAGTAATTGAGAGTTTAAGAGCAAATCTTTCGAAAGAACTTAAAGAAAAAGAGTCAGTCGTTAACAATTTTCAAAAACTACAAACGGATTTCGAAATTCTCGAGTCTAAAAGAGTTGAAACGGAAATTAAGGCGTCTGAGAGAGTTAAAAATACTGAAATTTTGCTTTTAGAACAATATTCTGCTTCACATTTAGTACACTTGTTTCATTCTTCTTTTCAAGAGTTCAATCTATCGCGTCTAATAGACCTACCACCTAACCCGGGGTATGCAAAGCAAGCATTTCACCACAAACCACGACTTTATGATGCAACCAAGTTAGGATTGGTATTAAGTCTGATTGTGTTCTTGAATGAATCTGAGAGCATGACACCATATGAAGAGAATCGGTTAAAATTACATCCTACATATCCTGAATATGACTGCACAAATGAATGCAACAAATGCTAAAATAGATCTTAGAACTCGACTTAATATGCAAAAGAAATCTATCCAAACATCCACTTTCATGCCTACTAGAGAATGCCTTAGTATAATTCCTACACTCGTTAACTCGGACGAACCGAAGGAAATTCCTAAGAATCTTCCACCGGTTAGTACGGTGATTGTGGTAAATTACGACCTTTAGGAAAAGGTGCGTAAAAGCGGTAAGTATTAAACAAATGATTTTAGGAAAAACCAAGTGTTAATGACCCTAAGGTGTGAAAGTTCGTTTCCCAAGGAGGTATATGTGTGTGACTAAGATGTAAAAGATTTGAGATTAATATTTGGTTTAGAAGGGGATGACAAAAGAAGATGACGAAGACGGAAAAATTACTACTAGAAAGTTAAAACGTAAGACCTTAAAAACTACAAAAATAAAAATTAATTCTAAAATTTACCAATAATTCACCAAAAATCAAAATTAATAAACTAAGAGTTTATCAATGATCAAAACTTTTTCAAACCTTTTAAATAATTAAATATTCAATTTTTAAATGCTAATTAAAGCCCTAAAAATCAAATAAATTATCAAAAAGTGCAAATAAAGATTTTTCAATTGGTAAACCTCTAGAATGACCTAAAAAGGTTTAAAACTATTTTTAGAAATTTTTAAACAAATAAAAACTTATTTAAAATGATTTAAAAACTATTAAAACTTAAAATAATTATGAAAATTAATCTAAAAGAGATAAAAGTATTCTAAAAGTTGCTAAATTCCTATTTTAATGTATTAAAGCTAAGAAAAATGCAAAAAGTTGGAAAATTTGAAATTTGAAAAATAATAATAAAATAATATTAAAAATCCAAAAATTATAAAAAATTCTAAAAACCTGTAAACTAGTTTATTTTAACCTAAATAATCAGAAAATCAAAGTGAAATGACCAGAATACCCCTATTGGGCCCTTAAATGGGCCAAAACCAAAAACAGTCAACCTTAATGGGCTTTTGGGCCCAAAAAGTCAAACTTGGCCCAATTGACTTGGAAAAAGCCCTATTTGACTCAAAATTTAATTCTAAGAACAAAACTCTAAAGGCCCAAAAGCTGAATGTGAGCTTATCACAGCTTAATAAGCAGGCAGCTTATTCTTATTGGGCTTTTCAGCCCATTAAGCAATAAGCCAATGCCATAAGCTCTAATTTGACACACAACCTTCTTTTGGGATGCTTATGAGATCTATAAAAAGAAATTTTAAAAAAGCACACTTAATAAGCTAGAAATAAGCAAAGTATTATTTCACTAAAAGACAAAATAGTCGGGTTTGAGATTTAGGACACCTCAGAAGCTCTAGTTTGTTGCAAAAAGCTCACAAATAGCTTAACTAAGAATAATCAATCAAGAAAATCACAAAAAGCCAAGTATAATAACCTGTATGAGCAAATAAGCTGGCTGAAAAAGCCAAATAAGCTAGTTTTCTAGCAAAAGCTTAACCAAAAGACTTGTAAACTTCCATATATGATATTAAGCTAAGAAAAATGATTTCTATTACAAAAGATAAGTTGTTGCATGTGCCAATAAGCAGTTCTCAAAAATAAGCCAAAAAGTGCTTATTTGACCAAAAGTCAAAGTACTCCAAAATGCACCAAATGATCAGGAATGGTCTATGGGCTTGTTATAAGCAATTTTTGTGAAGGACTCAAGGAGGAGGCCTTGTGAATCAAGAGGTCAGTTGACCTTTTGATGACAGATTTTGGCAATAAGGACTTAATAAGCCAGTTAGCTTATAAGCCTGATACAAAGCAATCCAAATAGCAAAATCCAATCGCAAGCAGCACATAAACAAGTTCCAAGCAGCAAAATCACAAGGCATACACTAGGATAACAATTGCAAGCACAAAATGAGGTGGTCACTTTGCTGATGCAAATGACCACTTCAGCAACTTTTGATAAGCTATAAAAACCACAATAAGCCACCAAATTCAACAACCAGATAACCAATAGATAGCTTATCACCCAAACTATTCCCAAACCTGATTTTAGACCTTAGATCCAAGTAACAAAGAAGTTATTGGATCTGATGTGTTTGACCAATTCCAAAACCACTTTTATCAGATTTTTGCAAAACTTCAAATCTCTTTTCCAAACTTTCAGAAAGTAAACCAATGACTAAAACTTGTGTATTGGGACTTGTTTAGACCTCCCAAACCCAAAGAACCAAGGGCACAAGGCCACTAGGCCTTATGAACCAGTAATCCCAAACAACCCTTAATCAACCACTTTTCAAACAAACTTCTGATTTTTAAACACAACCTATTGATTTTAATGTTCAAATAGCTACACTAGGTGACAACTAACAGAAACCAGCCATAAAACACAAAGCACAAAAACAAGAACACCAAATCAAAGCTCAAAGTACAAAACAGGCAGTAACATAAAATTTTTGAGAGGAATCTTAACAAGGGGTTATACCTGCCTTCCACAACATCCTAGGAAGGCCAACTATGCTCCTTGGACCTTGTTCAACAACTAGAACAAGACCAAGGTACTTCAATAAGAAAGATGATGAATGCCTTGGGTGATGTTTCAAAGCAGAAACTCAAGGACTTGATGTCTTCAACACAAGCAGCAAACAACTCAACCAAGGGCTCTAATCCCTTCACAAGCTTGGTGTCAACAAGCTTGCAAGAGCTTATAGCTTATGGTTAAGGGTTAGTACACAAAAATAAGCAAAATCAGAACCTTCTTTCAAGCTTTTTCAAACTTGAAAAACCTTACCAAACATAAACGTCCTTGATCCAAAAGGTTCAAGCACACTTATAACAATCAATGGAACTCAGAATCACCCTTTAAACAACGCCAACTTTCAAAAACATAAAAAGGAATTACAATTTTCTCAAAATACCAACTTTTATAAATTTTAAAAAGGAATTACAAGTTTAAAAGGTAAAGACTGGAACAAAGGGACTCTCACATGTTGAGGTCTCCTTTTATAGGCAAATGCCAGGCTACACTATTCACAAACCCTAGAAGTGAATTCTCTGAAATGCCCTTAAGTTCTTCTAGACGTTTTTTGCATTTGAGCTGTCCAAGTTGATCAAGGCTGTTCATTTTAGCTTTGGAATGAAGCAAGGATCCTAGGCTGTTGATTTGGACACGTATGATGACTTGGGGGTTAAGTTGCATTCTGATTGGTTGAAAGGGAATTGGGGGTGGGGTCCATGGTGATGTGATGGGTGAGTTCAAGTGTGGGATGTATACGTGTGAGGGTTAATTGCTTTTTGGTCAAGGTAATTTGGATTAACCCTTTGTTGGGTAAAAGTAAAATCTGGGTGGAAGAACATGAATAGTGGACCCATTGATCCGTTTTTGGTGGAGTGGAATCTGTTTGGCGCATTTTTATTTGTTTGAATGTTTCAGCATACAACTTTGGTCCTTGTATTTTTAGAAAGCTTGCAAAACGTGTTTATTTTGCAAATAAACTCTTTTCCTTTGTAAACAACTTTCACACTTTGGCAGTTTTGGCACAAAATTTTGGAAAAAGGTTTCAAAGGGTTGTTTTTGCAATTTTGAGGTATTTCAAGGGCTGATCTTGGACATTCTTGATCTTCAAAGGTCTTCAATGTATCTTTGGCTTGATGAGGGACCATAATTGACAATTTGGAATTGTTGAGGGACCAATCTTTCCATTTCTTCAAAGTTGAAGGACCATTTATGTAATTTTGACAAACTTAAGGGACCAAACTTGTAATTATCAATATACAAGGGTTTTAAGTGCATTTCTTCAATAAATGAGGATCAATCTTGTATGTCTTCAAGTCTTCAAGGGTATTTGTTGAATATTCCATGAATTAGGGCCCGGTTCTTTGTACGGCTTTTTTCTCGTGTCCGTTTTTCCTTGTATCTTGTGATCTTTTGTCTTTTTCACGATATCCATACCTAAAATACGCAAGTAAACAAACACAAGCATATATATGGTATTTTATGACATTTTTATGCATTAAAAGCCCGAAAAGAACGATGAGATCATGTATAAATGCCATCTCATCACTCCCCCATACTAAGCCATTGCCGTGCCCTCACGCAATGCTAGAATAAAGTATCTTAGCATCACCAAAGTTCAATTTTATTAACCTTTATTGAAGAGTAAAAGACTTGCAACATACTACGAAGATGTGTAAAGACATAACATATGATTTTTATCACAAAAAGTGACTTTTAGGGTCAAAGAATAGAAACAAGCAAATGACCCTTATAGTAAACTTCGTCATCCTTGATTGTCATACATTCCATGCTAAGTGCAAAAACGAGATCATTGTTGGTACAAGTCACAATGCTAACACTACTCATACGTCCAAATTGTGTAATACTTTTTCTCCCCGCAATCCTAGTTATTATAAAAGGGAATGGGTTACTAGCATTTTTTTATCTATTTGTCATGGATCACAAGTGATTCATATTGACTTATTTGAGTAGTTATTAGTCCGAAAGCAAAGTAGCACGATTTGATCGATAGTTAGCCGAAGGACAAAATCTTTTAAAACGGCTTCTCGTGTATCTCCTTAAGTTCATATCTTGGCATAACTCGTTTCACGATTTGAGACCTTACTTCAAATCTTGGGAAGACGTTCATATCTTGGCATGTACTTCATACTTCAAATCTTGGGAAGACGTTCTCGAAAATTATGGTCTTCTCTTCATATATTTGGAATTTCTTCACTTGACGTTTTTTAGAGATTCTTCATATTGGACCACGACTTCATCATTTTTCTTCAATCTTTACTTTGGATTTTGATATACAATGATCCGCCTCCTTTTCGGACTTGGATATATTTATCCTCATACCTTGTAAGGGTCTTTATGGATAGACTTTCTCCATGATCTTTAGGGGAGTAATTGCTTTTCGTCGTGTGTCTCGATCCTTCATATTGATTTAGGAATAATGATACTTCACATCATCTTGGATCTTTAGCAAAAATAGAGCTCCTCATGCCTTGTTAGGGCCTTTTTGGATGATCGCCAATCTTCGTGTCTCGCTTCAATAAGTTATGCCTTGTCTATGAACTCTATTCAACCCCGAGCAACTTTTAAACGATCTTGCGCTAGAGGCTAAGTAACTTTTCAAATCGTACGACCTTACTTATTGCAATTATGATTTATTCCTAATGCATTGATCTTATGGGAAGAAAAAGCCACAATTAAAAACATATGAGTTTTTGAAAGAACACTTTCATGTTCTACGTTTAGCATGATCACTTGTCTAACTCTATCATCTCTCGTTCTTCACTATATAAAGACCTCTAATTAAAGAGACTCGTGAATACTTAGCCATGCAAGTCAAAATTAAGCCAAATTTGGATTAGCTTTCATTAAGACTATATCAAATCAAAGTTTTGGGTTTTCAAGCCACCTATAGGATCTTGCACTTTCTTGGACTTTTTCAAGTTTAGGGAATGCGTTTTATAGTTCCCTTGATAAGTGACTTTCTAGGATCAATTATAGGAACTTGCGAAAAGTTCTTGTCCTTAACCCGTATGAGTTAAGACTTTCGCGTTTTAAAGCTCCCTATATAAAAGTCTAGCAAAACTTGAATTGAGCGGGTTAAGGAATGTAAATGGCTCCAAATTCCCATCAAGTCAAAAATTAACTCTTATTCTACCCAACGGAAAATATACATTCGTGTCTTAAAAACACTTATGAAAACTAAGAAAAATTTTAAAATTTGGCCATTTTTAACTAAAACAAAACATTGAAAATTGGAAAGCGTGAGGGCGTAGCAAAGCAAGTACCTATTCACCCCCCATACTAAAAGTAAACATTGTCCTCAATGTTTCGAGTCTAAAGGTGGAGCACCCCCATACTAGAGACGAAGAGTCGAATGCTTAGGATCTAGCATGGAAAGGGTGATCAACAATATATCTAAAGCCGTTTATTAAGTATGCTAAAAGATAATTGTTAGAACAATAAAGGATATGTCATGGATTCGTGAAAAACTTCTTCAAGCAAACGATGGAGGCTCACGTAAACGAACACGAGAGTCTTCAATCGTAGATGATGATGATGATCTAAATAACACAATCACAAAAAACCACGAGACAACGAGTTGAAAGGGTACAAGTCCCCTTATTAGTGAATAGTAAGCATAAAAGATAAGCATGGGATCTCCCCCACGAGGCACCTCGTTTTTGATTACCGAGTCATGAGCTCGACTCGATCCCCTCAATGCTAATTATCATTGGGGAAGGTGACTTGGTCGAGGGCAACCATTGAAGGAATTTCCCCACCAAAGTAGTGCTTAAGCCTATGTCCATTCACCTTGAAATTAGGACCATCATCTTGAGCTAGCTCAATGGTCCCATATGGAAACACTTGTGTAATGGTGAACGGACCCGACCAACGAGATTTCAATTTCCCGGAAAATATCTTAAGTCGAGAGTTAAAAAGCAACACTTGATCACCAACGTTAAAAACCCTGGTTTTTAATCTTTGAATCATGAAACTTTTTAGTCTTTTCTTTAAAAATTAATGAATTTTCATAAGCATTATCTCTTAATTCATCCAATTCATTCAATTGAATTTTCCAGTGATCTCCCGCGGTCTTCAAGTCAAAGTTTGCATGCTTAAGGGCCCAATATGCCTTGTGCTCCAACTCAATGGGCAAATGACAATTCTTCCCATAGACTAACTTATAAGGAGTGCAACCGATAGGTGTCTTATAAGTGGTCCTAAAGGCCCATAAAGCGTCATCAATTTTGTCGGACCATGAAGCACGGTTTTCTCCAATCGACCTCTCTAAAATCCTCTTCAAAGCTCGGTTCGAAACCTCGACTTGCCCACTCGTTTGCGGGTGATAAGCCGTAGAAATACGATGAGTAACTCCATATTTCTTTAGAACCTTTTCGAATTGGTCATTACAAAAATGGGTTCCACGATCGCTTATAATAGCACGAGGGGTTCCGAACTGAGAGAATAGTTGCTTCAAAAACTTCACTACCACACGAGCATCATTAGTAGGCAAAGCCTTAGCTTCCACCCACTTAGAAAGGTAGTCCACTACGACGAGGATATATTTATTTCCATGAGACGATGGGAACGGCCCCATAAAGTCTATTCCCCTTATGTCGAAAATCTCACACACTTGAATTATGTTTTGCGGCATTTCATCACGTTGAGACGATTTTCCTTGACGTTGGCACGAATCACACGACTTTACAAGTGCGTGTGCATCACGATAAGTAGAAGGCCAAAAGAAACCGGCATCGAACACTTTCTTAGCCGTGAGATTAGCACCGTGGTGACCACCCGTGGGTCCCTCGTGACAAGCTCTAAGGATATTAGAAGCTTCGACACCAAAAACACAACGTCGAATGAGTTGATCCGCACAAACCCGAAAGAGATAAGTGTCGTCCCAAAAATAGAACTTGACGTCACGAAAGAATTTTCGTTTTTGTTGTGTCGTCATACCCTTGATTATGAAATTGCCCGCATGGTAATTTGCAATGTCGGTAAACCATGGGGTGGTGTCTTTAGAATTCACTACACCGAGAGTCTCGAGAGGAAATGTTTCGGTGATTTCCTTGTTTTCGAAAACATCTTTGTGAGGATCTTCTAGACGAGAGAGATGATCGGCCGCTAGATTCTCGGCTCCTTTTTTGTCAAGCACGGTGACATCAAATTCTTGGAGGAGGAGCATCCAACAAAGCAATCTCGGCTTAGCATCTTGCTTAAGAGATACCTGATAGCCGAATGGTCGGTATACACGATGCTTTTAGTCAAGACGAGATAAGGTCGGAATTTCTCAAAAGCATAGACCACGGCAAGGAATTCTTTTTCTGTTGTGGTGTACTTTAATTGAGCCTCGGTCATCGTCTTACTAGCATAATGGATAGGACGGAAATGCTTGTCATAACGTTGCCCTAAGACGACCCCTATAGCATAATCACTTGCATCGCACATGATTTCAGAGGGTAATTCCCAATTAGGAGCAACATGAATGGGAGCTTCGGTAAGTTTCCTTTTGAGAGTTTCGAAAGCTCTAACACAATCCTCATTGAAGTTAAAAGGAGCGTCCTTCTCGAGAAGGTGTGTCATAGGTCGAGAGATTTTGGAAAAGTCCTTGATGAAACGACGATAAAAGCCCGCGTGGCCTAGGAAACTCCTAACTCCCTTAACGGTTTTGGGATGAGGTAACTTGGCGATGACGTCTACCTTAGCTTTATCGACCTCAATCCTCGCTTTCGACACCTTATGTCCTAAGACAATTCCTTGTTTACACATAAAATGACATTTTTCCCAATTAAGCACAAGATTGGTTTCTTCACAACGTTTTAACATTTGCTCGAGATTAGATAAACACGACGTGAACGAATTGCCAAACACCGAGAAGTCATACATAAACACTTCCATCGACTTCTCGATCATATCATGAAAAATCGCCATCATACACCGTTGAAACGTACCTGGTGCATTACAAAGTCCGAAAGGCATCCTACGATAAGCGAACGTTCCATAAGGACACGTAAACGTAGTCTTCTCTTGATCACGAGGGTCGATAGGAATTTGAAAGTAACCGGAAAAACCATCTAAAAAGCAATAGAATTCATTTCCCGCAAGTCGCTCCAACATTTGATCCATGAAGGGCAAAGGAAAGTGGTCTTTACGAGTGGCGTCATTTAACTTTCGGTAGTCAATACACACCCTCCAACCGGTCACAACGCGAGTGGGAATTAACTCATTGTTTTCATTAGGCACAACGGTCATTCCTCCCTTTTTAGGGACACAATGGATTGGGCTCACCCATGGGCTATCAGATATAGGATAAATCATTCCCGCGTCAAGGAGTTTAAGGACCTCCTTTTTAATGACATCGTGAATTTTGGGATTCACCCTTCTTTGACTTTGAAATGCGGGTTTGTAGTCCTCCTCCATTAAAATCTTGTGAGTACAAAATTTTGGGTCAATACCCTTAATGTCGGAAATTTTCCACGCAATTGCCCCTTTATGAGCCTTAAGAACTTTCAAGAGCTCGGTTTTTTCATTATTAGCAAGACCTTTTGCAATAATAACTAATCAACACCTCATCTTCATTGTCGATTTCATTTGAAGTGAGATCGCCTCCTTGGAATAGAGTGAGATTTGGTGTTGAATTAGCAAGAATTGGATCCAAAATAGTGGGATTGCCACTTGACGAGCTATCGGAAAAACCTAACACTTCTTGTGAAAACTCATCGCAAACCACATCAACGATGTCAATGTGATTGATGGTAGCGATTGCATAAACATGAGAAGGTTTCGAGTTTTGAGTAGCGTTTATAACAAGTTCCTCTTTGTTGAATCTCAAAGTGATAGTTCTTGCATGAACATCGATAAGCGATCTCGAAGTGTCTAAAAATGAACGACCTAAAATTAGAGGAACTTGAGGATCCGCGGGGATGTCGACTACTATAAAATCAACGGGATAGTAGAACTTCCCCACTTTCACGAAAACATCTTCGGCTACTCCACATGCTAAAATCGTAGAATGATCGGCCATCTCGATAGACATGTTCGAAGGAATGAGAGCCGGAAGCGAAAACGATTTCCAAATGGAGAATGGCATCAAATTAATGCTCGCACCAAGATCGGCCAAGGCGAGGCATTCTTTCATATCTTGTATGTCACAGGGAATGAGAAACTTTCCAGGGTCACCAACTTTTTCCGGTATGCGGTTAAGATAAACCGAAGAACAATTAGCAAGCTTTGAAAGCTTTTCCTTATCGCTCATCATACTTTTAAAAGTGGAAGCGAAACGAGGCATATATAACAACTCGTCGGCTAAACTCACATCAAAATGCACTTGTTTAAACATCTTTATAAAAAGCTCGATTTGTTGTTTGTTACGTTCTTGCAATTTCTCTTTGTTTCGTCTTGAAGGGTAGGGTAAAGGTGGTGTGGGTTGGTCATTAGGCAACGGCCTTGGAAACTCAGGTTCCACAATTGGTATTGGGTCAACCGTAGGTGTGGTATGAGCGGTACTTCGTGGGATTGTAATGTGCTCCTTTTCGACCATCACCTCGGGTTCTTTCTCGATTTCCTTTTCCTTAGAAGTACTTGGACGAGAGATTGGTTCCTTGAAAGTTTTACCACTTCGTGTAGTAATAACCTTCATTTCTCCCTTCGGGTTTGCAATGGTATCACTAGGAAGACCACCCGAGGAAGAGGGTTTACACATGATTGCTTCAAACATCTTAGCCATTCGGTCCTCAAATTTTGATTGCCTAGCATCCGCTTTTAATAACTCTTGCTTAATCTCATGTTGTCCTAATTCCATCTTTTGTTGATTTTGTTGAAGACGTTGGACATTTCCTTCCATTTTATTTGCATGAGTTTTTAGTTCATTAGCGAGTTCATTTTTAAGCTCGTTTTTCAACTCGGATCTTAAGCTAATCATCTCACGTTGCATGTTATCAAATTTAGCATCATTTGCTTTAGCATAATCCAAAAACTCTCCTTGAAGATTTTTAGTGTGAGCATTTTGAAAACCTTGTGTAGTGTTTTGAAAATCACGGTTTTGGTTTTGATTAGAAATTTGTCCATTCCCATTTTGATAATTCATTTTGTTGTAGTTACGTGAATTGCCTTGGTAATTACCACCTTGGTTGTTGTTTCGATAGTTATTAGCATTTTGATTTGGTGGAGCTTGATTTTGGCGGGAACCTTGACCGTTTTGGTTATAAGTTCCCGTTGCTACATAAGCACTCCAAGTGTTACCATCCGCGGTAATGCACTCGGAAAGATCATGAGCTCCACCATAAGACAAACAACTCTTAGCAACCGCTTTAACCGAAGCGGAATTCGAAGCTTCTTGAGCTTTCCAATGGGACATAAGGTTAGCAAATCTATCAAAAAACCGATTTTCTTCATTTGCTTCATCATGTAAGGCATTAATGCTACGAGACGATGACGAGCCCAATTTGGCAACACTCGGTGTGTTACGAGGGTTATAAACCTTAGATCTATTCTCGATGATTTGTAAAGCCTCATTTGTCGTCTTACACAAAAAATTACCACCCGCGGCGGCATTCAAATAATCTCGTTCATGATCATTAAGCCCATTATAAAAAGTATCAATTTGATGCAATTCCGTAAAATCATGGTGTGGACATTCATGCAACATTTCTTTAAAGCGTTCCCATGCCATTGAAAAACTTTCATTATTTCTTTGCACAAATCGTGAAATCTCGTTTTTCAAATGTGTTGTTTTAGATGGTGGAAAAAACTTGTTCACAAACTTAGAAACGAGATCGGCCCATGTCAAAATCGAATTTGGCGGTTCTTTCTCAAGCCAAATTTTTGCGGGTCCATCTAACGAGTATGGAAACAACATCATCTTAATGGCGTCATATGGAACATCCTTAAACTTGCTAGTAGCGGTGAGACGATTAAAATTCCTAATGTGGTAGTGCGGGTTGTCTTTCTCATGACCTCTAAACTTATTTGCTTGCAACATCGACATTAAACCCGTCTTAATCTCGAAATTCTCCGCAAGGATGGCGGGAATCACAATAGCCTCTCCAAAAGCCCCGGTGGGTGCTTGTAGCAACTCCATCATAGTACGATTAGCCATGACGACTTCTTGTTCTATAATAGGTTCAACAATTGGAGGTTGTTCTTCAATCAACGTCTCTTGATTGGCTTGCTTTTGAAGACGTTTACGAGCTCATTTTGCTTGATTACGAGTGATCATAAACTTCACGAAGAATGGGAGGTGAGCAAAGAAGATTCTTTTTGGTTGTTTTGTGAATTTTCAATTTTTTGTGTTTTTGATTATATTTAATTTTTTTGGATTTTGGTGTATCTTCGTAGACAACAATCTACAAATCTCTCCTCGAATCAAACTCTTGATTAAAGAAGCCTCAAAGGAATGAAAACGATCACGTGGAGTGAACACCTTCGAATGACTTTAGAACTTTGGTGAAAACCAAATTGTTCAAGAGGTTTTAATCACAAAGAAACCAAGCAAATATATTATACGTAATAATACTTTGGGCGGCAAAACCCTCGATTAGCCCTCAATCTCAAAATACTCACAAGCAAGCGTGGAAACGAGGCGGCGCGAAGCACTTAAGAGCCTTTTTCCTTAGGGTATATTTTATAATACCCACCTTATAGTTTGTATTTTTCAAAATCGAGCTTCACGAAAGTATTTATCTGTTTTTTCCTTTTTCTTTTTGTTTGAGATTCGAATACAATAATTGAGTGATGAAATCCCAATTAAGGTTGTGTTTTCACACTTTTGGAGATATTGTTTATTTGTTGTGATACTTAATACAATATAGTAATAATATTTTTACAAGAAAAACCAAGAAAACCGATAATACGTATTAGTAGATTTCTACTAATACAAATACTATTTATGGTTAATATTAAAAAAACAATGCAAATTAATCACGACACACCTCCCCGGCAGCGGCGCCAAAATGATTGTGGTAAATTACGACCTTTAGGAAAAGGTGCGTAAAAGCGGTAAGTATTAAACAAATGATTTTAGGAAAAACCAAGTGTTAATGACCCTAAGGTGTGAAAGTTCGTTTCCCAAGGAGGTATATGTGTGTGACTAAGATGTAAAAGATTTGAGATTAATATTTGGTTTAGAAGGGGATGAGAAAAGAAGATGACGAAGACGGAAAAATTACCACTAGAAAGTTAAAACGTAAGACCTTAAAAACTACAAAATAAAAAATTAATTCTAAAAATTACCAATAATTCACCAAAAATCAAAATTAATAAACTAAGAGTTTACCAATGATCAAAACTTTTTCAAACCTTTTAAATAATTAAATGTTCAATTTTTAAATGCTAATTAAAGCCCTAAAAATCAAATAAATTATCAAAAAGTCCAAATAAATATTTTTCAATTGGTAAACCTCTAGAATGACCTAAAAAGATTAAAAACTATTTTTAGGAATTTTTAAACTAATAAAAACTTATTTAAAATGATTTAAAAACTATTAAAACTTAAAATAATTATAAAAATTAATCTAAAAGAGATAAATTATTCTAAAAGTTGCTAAATTCCTATTTTAATGTATTAAAGCTAAGAAAAATGTAAAAAGTTGGAAAATGTGAAATTTGAAAAATAATAATAAAATAATATTAAAATAATATTAAAAATCCAAAAATTATAAAAAATTCTAAAAACTTGCAAACTAGTTTATTTTAACCTAAATAATCAGAAAATCAAAGTGAAATGACCAGAATACCCCTATGGGGCCCTCAAATGGGCCAAAACCAAAAACAGTCAACCTTAATAGGCTTTTGGGCCCAAAAAGTCAAACTTGGCCCAATTGACTTGGAAAAAGACCTATCTGACTCAAAATTTAATTCTAAGAATAAAACTCTAAAGGCCCAAAAGCTGAATGTGAGCTTATCACAGCTTAATAAGCAGGCAGCTTATTCTTATTGGGCTTTTCAGCCCATTAAGCAATAAGCCAATGCCATAAGCTCTAATTTGACACACAACCTTATTTTGGGATGCTTATGAGATCTGTAAAAAGAAATTTTAAAAAAGCACACTCAATAAGCCAGAAATAAGCAAAGTATTATTTCACTAAAAGACAAAATAGTCGGGTTTGAGATTTAGGACACCTCAGAAGCTCTAGTTTGTTGCAAAAGCTCACAAATAGCTTAACTAAGAATAATCAATCAAGAAAATCACAAAAAGCCAAGTAGAATAAGCTGTATGAGCAAATAAGCTGGCTGAAAAAGCCAAATAAGCTAGTTTTCTAGCAAAAGCTTAACCAAAAGACTTGTAAACTTCCAGATATGATATTAAGCTAAGAAAAATGATTTCTATTACAAAAGATAAGTTGTTGCATGTGCCAATAAGCAGTTCTCAAAAATAAGCCAAAAAGTGCTTATTTGACCAAAAGTCAAAGTACTCCAAAATGCACCAAATGATCAGGAATGGTCTATGGGCTTGTTATAAGCAATTTTTGTGAAGGACTCAAGGAGGAGGCCTTGTGAATCAAGAGGTCAGTTGACCTTTTGATGACAGATTTTGGCAATAAGGACTTAATAAGCCAGTTAGCTTATAAGCCTGATACAAAGCAATCCAAATAGCAAAATCCAATCACAAGCAGCACATAAACAAGTTCCAAGCAGCAAAATCACAAGGCATACACTAGGATAACAATTGCAAGCACAAAATGAGGTGGTCACTTTGCTGATGCAAATGACCACTTCAGCAACTTTTGATAAGCTATAAAAACCACAATAAGCCACCAAATTCAACAACCAGATAACCAATAGATAGCTTATCACCCAAACTATTCCCAAACCTGATTTCAGACCTTAGATCCAAGTAACAAAGAAGTTATTGGATCTGATGTGTTTGACCAATTCCAAAACCACTTTTATCAGATTTTTGCAAAACTTCAAATCTCTTTTCCAAACTTTCAGAAAGTAAACCAATGACTAAAACTTGTGTATTGGGACTTGTTTAGACCTCCCAAACCCAAAGAACCAAGGGCACAAGGCCACTAGGCCTTATGAACCAGTAATCCCAAACAACCCTTAATCAACCACTTTTCAAACAAACTTCTGATTTTTAAACACAACCTATTGATTTTAATGTTCAAATAGCTACACTAGGTGACAACTAACAGAAACCAGCCATAAAACACAAAGCACAAAAACAAGAACACCAAATCAAAGCTCAAAGTACAAAACAGGCAGTAACATAAAATTTTTGAGAGGAATCTTAACAAGGGGTTATACCTGCCTTCCACAACATCCTAGGAAGGCCAACTATGCTCCTTGGACCTTGTTCAACAACTAGAACAAGACCAAGGTACTTCAATAAGAAAGATGATGAATGCCTTGGGTGATGTTTCAAAGCAGAAACTCAAGGACTTGATGTCTTCAACACAAGCAGCAAACAACTCAACCAAGGGCTCTAATCCCTTCACAAGCTTGGTGTCAACAAGCTTGCAAGAGCTTATAGCTTATGGTTAAGGGTTAGTACACAAAAATAAGCAAAATCAGAACCTTCTTTCAAGCTTTTTCAAACTTGAAAAACCTTACCAAACATAAACGTCCTTGATCCAAAAGGTTCAAGCACACTTATAACAATCAATGGAACTCAGAATCACCCTTTAAACAACACCAACTTTCAAAAACATAAAAAGGAATTACAATTTTCTCAAAATACCAACTTTTATAAATTTTAAAAAGGAATTACAAGTTTAAAAGGTAAAGACTGGAACAAAGGGACTCTCACATGTTGAGGTCTCCTTTTATAGGCAAATGCCAGGCTACACTATTCACAAACCCTAGAAGTGAATTCTCTGAAATGCCCTTAAGTTCTTCTAGACGTTTTTTGCATTTGAGCTGTCCAAGTTGATCAAGGCTGTTCATTTTAGCTTTGGAATGAAGCAAGGATCCTAGGCTGTTGATTTGGACACGTATGATGACTTGGGGGTTAAGTTGCATTCTGATTGGTTGAAAGGGAATTGGGGGTGGGGTCCATGGTGATGTGATGGGTGAGTTCAAGTGTGGGATGTATACGTGTGAGGGTTAATTGCTTTTTGGTCAAGGTAATTTGGATTAACCCTTTGTTGGGTAAAAGTAAAATCTGGGTGGAAGAACATGAATAGTGGACCCATTGATCCGTTTTTGGTGGAGTGGAATCTGTTTGGCGCATTTTTATTTGTTTGAATGTTTCAGCATACAACTTTGGTCCTTGTATTTTTAGAAAGCTTGCAAAACGTGTTTATTTTGCAAATAAACTCTTTTCCTTTGTAAACAACTTTCACACTTTGGCAGTTTTGGCACAAAATTTTGGAAAAAGGTTTCAAAGGGTTGTTTTTGCCATTTTGAGGTATTTCAAGGGCTGATCTTGGACATTCTTGATCTTCAAAGGTCTTCAATGTATCTTTGGCTTGATGAGGGACCATAATTGACAATTTGGAATTGTTGAGGGACCAATCTTTCCATTTCTTCAAAGTTGAAGGACCATTTATGTAATTTTGACAAACTTAAGGGACCAAACTTGTAATTATCAATATACAAGGGTTTTAAGTGCATTTCTTCAATAAATGAGGATCAATCTTGTATGTCTTCAAGTCTTCAAGGGTATTTGTTGAATATTCCATGAATTAGGGCCCGGTTCTTTGTACGGCTTCGTTTCTCGTGTCCGTTTTTCCTTGTATCTTGTGATCTTTTGTCTTTTTCACGATATCCATACCTAAAATACGCAAGTAAACAAACACAAGCATATATATGGTATTTTATGACATTTTTATGCATTAAAAGCCTGAAAAGAACGATGAGATCATGTATAAATGCCATCTCATCACTCCCCCATACTAAGCCATTGCCGTGCCCTCACGCAATGCTAGAATAAAGTATCTTAGCATCACCAAAGTTCAATTTTATTAACCTTTATTGAAGAGTAAAAGACTTGCAACATACTACGAAGATGTGTAAAGACATAACATATGATTTTTATCACAAAAAGTGACTTTTAGGGTCAAAGAATAGAAACAAGCAAATGACCCTTATAGTAAACTTCGTCATCTTTGATTGTCATACATTCCATGCTAAGTGCAAAAACGAGATCATTGTTGGTACAAGTCACAATGCTAACACTACTCATACGTCCAAATTGTGTAATACTTTTTCTCCCCGCAATCCTAGTTATTATAAAAGGGAATGGGTTACTAGCATTTTTTTATCTATTTGTCATGGATCACAAGTGATTCATATTGACTTATTTGAGTAGTTATTAGTCCGAAAGCAAAGTAGCACGATTTGATCGATAGTTAGCCGAAGGACAAAATCTTTTAAAACGGCTTCTCGTGTATCTCCTTAAGTTCATATCTTGGCATAACTCGTTTCACGATTTGAGACCTTTCTTCAAATCTTGGGAAGACGTTCATATCTTGGCATGTACTTCATACTTCAAATCTTGGGAAGACGTTCTCGAAAATTATGGTCTTCTCTTCATATATTTGGAATTTCTTCACTTGACGTTTTTGAGAGATTCTTCATATTGGACCACGACTTCATCATTTTTCTTCAATCTTTACTTTGGATTTTGATATACAACGATCCGCCTCCTTTTCGGACTTGGATATATTTATCCTCATACCTTGTAAGGGTCTTTATGGATAGACTTTCTCCATGATCTTTAGGGGAGTAATTGCTTTTCGTCGTGTGTCTCGATCCTTCATATTGATTTAGGAATAATGATACTTCACATCATCTTGGATCTTTAGCAAAAATAGAGCTCCTCATGCCTTGTTAGGGCCTTTTTGGATGATCGCCAATCTTCGTGTCTCGCTTCAATAAGTTATGCCTTGTCTATGAACTCTATTCAACCCCGAGCAACTTTTAAACGATCTTGCGCTAGAGGCTAAGTAACCTTTCAAATCGTACGACCTTACTTATTGCAATTATGATTTATTCCTAATGCATTGATCTTATGGGAAGAAAAAGCCACAATTAAAAACATATGAGTTTTTGAAAGAACACTTTCATGTTCTACGTTTAGCATGATCACTTGTCTAACTCTATCATCTCTCGTTCTTCACTATATAAAGACCTCTAATTAAAGAGACTCGTGAATACTTAGCCATGCAAGTCAAAATTAAGCCAAATTTGGATTAGCTTTCATTAAGACTATATCAAATCAAAGTTTTGAGTTTTCAAGCCACCTATAGGATCTTGCACTTTCTTGGACTTTTTCAAGTTTAGGGAATGCGTTTTATAGTTCCCTTGATAAGTGACTTTCTAGGATCAATTATAGGAACTTGCGAAAAGTTCTTGTCCTTAACCCGTATGAGTTAAGACTTTCGCGTTTTAAAGCTCCCTATATAAAAGTCTAGCAAAACTTGAATTGAGCGGGTTAAGGAATGTAAATGGCTCCAAATTCCCATCAAGTCAAAAATTAACTCTTATTCTACCCAACGGAAAATATACATTCGTGTCTTAAAAACACTTATGAAAACTAAGAAAATTTTTAAAATTTGGCCATTTTTAACTAAAACAAAACATTGAAAATTGGAAAGCGTGAGGGCGTAGCAAAGCAAGTACCTATTCACCCCCCATACTAAAAGTAAACATTGTCCTCAATGTTTCGAGTCTAAAGGTGGAGCACCCCCATACTAGAGACGAAGAGTCGAATGCTTAGGATCTAGCATGGAAAGGGTGATCAACAATATATCTAAAGCCGTTTATTAAGTATGCTAAAAGATAATTGTTAGAACAATAAAGGATATGTCATGGATTCGTGAAAAACTTCTTCAAGCAAACGATGGAGGCTCACGTAAACGAACACGAGAGTCTTCAATCGTAGATGATGATGATGATCTAAATAACACAATCACAAAAAACCACGAGACAACGAGTTGAAAGGGTACAAGTCCCCTTATTAGTGAATAGTAAGCATAAAAGATAAGCATGGGATCTCCCCCACGAGGCACCTCGTTTTTTATTACCGAGTCATGAGCTCGACTCGATCCCCTCAATGCTAATTATCATTGGGGAAGGTGACTTGGTCGAGGGCAACCATTGAAGGAATTTCCCCACCAAAGTAGTGCTTAAGCCTATGTCCATTCACCTTGAAATTAGGACCATCATCTTGAGCTAGCTCAATGGTCCCATATGGAAACACTTGTGTAATGGTGAACGGACCCGACCAACGAGATTTCAATTTCCCGGAAAATATCTTAAGTCGAGAGTTAAAAAGCAACACTTGATCACCAACGTTAAAAACCCTGTTTTTTAATCTTTGAATCATGAAACTTTTTAGTCTTTTCTTTAAAAATTAATGAATTTTCATAAGCATTATCTCTTAATTCATCCAATTCATTCAATTGAATTTTCCGGTGATCTCCCGCGGTCTTCAAGTCAAAGTTTGCATGCTTAAGGGCCCAATATGCCTTGTGCTCCAACTCAATGGGCAAATGACAATTCTTCCCATAGACTAACTTATAAGGAGTGCAACCGATAGGTGTCTTATAAGTGGTCCTAAAGGCCCATAAAGCGTCATCAATTTTGTCGGACCATGAAGCACGGTTTTCTCCAATCGACCTCTCTAAAATCCTCTTCAAAGCTCGGTTCGAAACCTCGACTTGCCCACTCGTTTGCGGGTGATAAGCCGTAGAAATACGATGAGTAACTCCATATTTCTTTAGAACCTTTTCGAATTGGTCATTACAAAAATGGGTTCCACGATCGCTTATAATAGCACGAGGGGTTCCGAACTGAGAGAATAGTTGCTTCAAAAACTTCACTACCACACGAGCATCATTAGTAGGCAAAGCCTTAGCTTCCACCCACTTAGAAAGGTAGTCCACTACGACGAGGATATATTTATTTCCATGAGACGATGGGAACGGCCCCATAAAGTCTATTCCCCATATGTCGAAAATCTCACACACTTGAATTATGTTTTGCGGCATTTCATCACGTTGAGACGATTTTCCTTGACGTTGGCACGAATCACACGACTTTACAAGTGCGTGTGCATCACGATAGATAGAAGGCCAAAAGAAACCGGCATCGAACACTTTCTTAGCCGTGAGATTAGCACCGTGGTGACCACCCGTGGGTCCCTCGTGACAAGCTCTAAGGATATTAGAAGCTTCGACACCAAAAACACAACGTCGAATGAGTTGATCCGCACAAACCCGAAAGAGATAAGTGTCGTCCCAAAAATAGAACTTGACGTCACGAAAGAATTTTCGTTTTTGTTGTGTCGTCATACCCTTGATTATGAAATTGCCCGCATGGTAATTTGCAATGTCGGTAAACCATGGGGTGGTGTCTTTAGAATTCACTACACCGAGAGTCTCGAGAGGAAATGTTTCGGTGATTTCCTTGTTTTCGAAAACATCTTTGTGAGGATCTTCTAGACGAGAGAGATGATCGGCCGCTAGATTCTCGGCTCCTTTTTTGTCAAGCACGGTGACATCAAATTCTTGGAGGAGGAGCATCCAACGAAGCAATCTCGTTTTAGCATCTTGCTTAAGAGATACCTGATAGCCGAATGGTCGGTATACACGATGCTTTTAGTCAAGACGAGATAAGGTCGGAATTTCTCAAAAGCATAGACCACGGCAAGGAATTCTTTTTCTGTTGTGGTGTACTTTAATTGAGCCTCGGTCATCGTCTTACTAGCATAATGGATAGGACGGAAATGCTTGTCATAACGTTGCCCTAAGACGACCCCTATAGCATAATCACTTGCATCGCACATGATTTCAGAGGGTAATTCCCAATTAGGAGCAACATGAATGGGAGCTTCGGTAAGTTTCCTTTTGAGAGTTTCGAAAGCTCTAACACAATCCTCATTGAAGTTAAAAGGAGCGTCCTTCTCGAGAAGGTGTGTCATAGGTCGAGAGATTTTTGAAAAGTCCTTGATGAAACGACGATAAAAGCCCGCGTGGCCTAGGAAACTCCTAACTCCCTTAACGGTTTTGGGATGAGGTAACTTGGCGATGACGTCTACCTTAGCTTTATCGACCTCAATCCTCGCTTTCGACACCTTATGTCCTAAGACAATTCCTTGTTTACACATAAAATGACATTTTTCCCAATTAAGCACAAGATTGGTTTCTTCACAACGTTTTAACATTTGCTCGAGATTAGATAAACACGACGTGAACGAATTGCCAAACACCGAGAAGTCATACATAAACACTTCCATCGACTTCTCGATCATATCATGAAAAATCGCCATCATACACCGTTGAAACGTACCCGGTGCATTACAAAGTCCGAAAGGCATCCTACGATAAGCGAACGTTCCATAAGGACACGTAAACGTAGTCTTCTCTTGATCACGAGGGTCGATAGGAATTTGAAAGTAACCGGAAAAACCATCTAAAAAGCAATAGAATTCATTTCCCGCAAGTCGCTCCAACATTTGATCCATGAAGGGCAAAGGAAAGTGGTCTTTACGAGTGGCATCATTTAACTTTCGGTAGTCAATACACACCCTCCAACCGGTCACAACGCGAGTGGGAATTAACTCATTGTTTTCATTAGGCGCAACGGTCATTCCTCCCTTTTTAGGGACACAATGGATTGGGCTCACCCATGGGCTATCAGATATAGGATAAATCATTCCCGCGTCAAGGAGTTTAAGGACCTCCTTTTTAATGACATCGTGAATTTTGGGATTCACCCTTCTTTGACTTTGAATTGCGGGTTTGTAGTCCTCCTCCATTAAAATCTTGTGAGTACAAAATTTTGGGTCAATACCCTTAATGTCGGAAATTTTCCACGCAATTGCCCCTTTATGAGCCTTAAGAACTTTCAAGAGCTCGGTTTTTTCATTATTAGCAAGACCTTTTGCAATAATAACTAATCAACACCTCATCTTCATTGTCGATTTCATTTGAAGTGAGATCGCCTCCTTGGAATAGAGTGAGATTTGGTGTTGAGTTAGCAAGAATTGGATCCAAAATAGTGGGATTGCCACTTGACGAGCTATCGGAAAAACCTAACACTTCTTGTGAAAACTCATCGCAAACCACATCAACGATGTCAATGTGATTGATGGTAGCGATTGCATAAACATGAGAAGGTTTCGAGTTTTGAGTAGCATTTATAACAAGTTCCTCTTTGTTGAATCTCAAAGTGATAGTTCTTGCATGAACATCGATAAGCGATCTCGAAGTGTCTAAAAATGAACGACCTAAAATTAGAGGAACTTGAGGATCCGCGGGGATGTCGACTACTATAAAATCAACGGGATAGTAGAACTTCCCCACTTTCACGAAAACATCTTCGGCTACTCCACATGCTAAAATCGTAGAATGATCGGCCATCTCGATAGACATGTTCGAAGGAATGAGAGCCGGAAGCGAAAGCGATTTCCAAATGGAGAATGGCATCAAATTAATGCTCGCACCAAGATCGGCCAAGGCGAGGCATTCTTTCATATCTTGTATGTCACAGGGAATGAGAAACTTTCCAGGGTCACCAACTTTTTCCGGTATGCGGTTAAGATAAACCGAAGAACAATTAGCAAGCTTTGAAAGCTTTTCCTTATCGCTCATCATACTTTTAAAAGTGGAAGCGAAACGAGGCATATATAACAACGTGTCGGCTAAACTCACATCAAAATGCACTTGTTTAAACATCTTTATAAAAAGCTCGATTTGTTGTTTGTTACGTTCTTGCAATTTCTCTTTGTTTCGTCTTGAAGGGTAGGGTAAAGGTGGTGTGGGTTGGTCATTAGGCAACGGCCTTGGAAACTCGGGTTCCACAATTGGTATTGGGTCAACCGTAGGTGTGGTATGAGCGGTACTTCGTGGGATTGTAATGTGCTCCTTTTCGACCATCACCTCAGGTTCTTTCTCGATTTCCTTTTCCTTAGAAGTACTTGGACGAGAGATTGGTTCCTTGAAAGTTTTACCACTTCGTGTAGTAATAACCTTCATTTCTCCCTTTGGGTTTGCAATGGTATCACTAGGAAGACCACCCGAGGAAGAGGGTTTACACATGATTGCTTCAAACATCTTAGCCATTCGGTCCTCAAATTTTGATTGCCTAGCATCCGCTTTTAATAACTCTTGCTTAATCTCATGTTGTCCTAATTCCATCTTTTGTTGATTTTGTTGAAGACGTTGGACATTTCCTTCCATTTTATTTGCATGAGTTTTTAGTTCATTAGCGAGTTCATTTTTAAGCTCGTTTTTCAACTCGGATCTTAAGCTAATCATCTCACGTTGCATGTTATCAAATTTAGCATCATTTGCTTTAGCATAATCCAAAAACTCTCCTTGAAGATTTTTAGTGTGAGCATTTTGAAAACCTTGTGTAGTGTTTTGAAAATCACGGTTTTGGTTTTGATTAGAAATTTGTCCATTCCCATTTTGATAATTCATTTTGTTGTAGTTACGTGAATTGCCTTGGTAATTACCACCTTGGTTGTTGTTTCGATAGTTATTAGCATTTTGATTTGGTGGAGCTTGATTTTGGCGGGAACCTTGACCGTTTTGGTTATAAGTTCCCGTTGCTACATAAGCACTCCAAGTGTTACCATCCGCGGTAATGCACTCGGAAAGATCATGAGCTCCACCATAAGACAAACAACTCTTAGCAACCGCTTTAACCGAAGCGGAATTCGAAGCTTCTTGAGCTTTCCAATGGGACATAAGGTTAGCAAATCTATCAAAAAACCGATTTTCTTCATTTGCTTCATCATGTAAGGCATTAATGCTACGAGACGATGACGAGCCCAATTTGGCAACACTCGGTGTGTTACGAGGGCTATAAACCTTAGATCTATTCTCGATGATTTGTAAAGCCTCATTTGTCGTCTTACACAAAAAATTACCACCCGCGGCGGCATTCAAATAATCTCGTTCATGATCATTAAGCCCATTATAAAAAGTATCAATTTGATGCAATTCCGTAAAATCATGGTGTGGACATTCATGCAACATTTCTTTAAAGTGTTCCCATGCCATTGAAAAACTTTCATTATTTCTTTGCACAAATCGTGAAATCTCGTTTTTCAAATGTGTTGTTTTAGATGGTGGAAAAAACTTGTTCACAAACTTAGAAACGAGATCGGCCCATGTCAAAATCGAATTTGGCGGTTCTTTCTCAAGCCAAATTTTTGCGGGTCCATCTAACGAGTATGGAAACAACATCATCTTAATGGCGTCATATGGAACATCCTTAAACTTGCTAGTAGCGGTGAGACGATTAAAATTCCTAATGTGGTAGTGCGGGTTGTCTTTCTCATGACCTCTAAACTTATTTGCTTGCAACATCGACATTAAACCCGTCTTAATCTCGAAATTCTCCGCAAGGATGGCGGGAATCACAATAGCCTCTCCAAAACCCTCGGTGGGTGCTTGTAGCAACTCCATCATAGTACGATTAGCCATGACGACTTCTTGTTCTATAATAGGTTCAACAATTGGAGGTTGTTCTTCAATCAACGTCTCTTGATTGGCTTGCTTTTGAAGACGTTTACGAGCTCATTTTGCTTGATTACGAGTGATCATAAACTTCACGAAGAATGGGAGGTGAGCAAAGAAGATTCTTTTTGGTTGTTTTGTGAATTTTCAATTTTTTGTGTTTTTGATTATATTTAATTTTTTTGGATTTTGGTGTATCTTCGTAGACAACAATCTACAAAATCTCTCCTCGAATCAAACTCTTGATTAAAGAAGCCTCAAAGGAATGAAAACGATCACGTGGAGTGAACACCTTCGAATGACTTTAGAACTTTGGTGAAAACCAAATTGTTCAAGAGGTTTTAATCACAAAGAAACCAAGCAAATATATTATACGTAATAATACTTTGGGCGGCAAAATCCTCGATTAGCCCTCAATCTCAAAATACTCACAAGCAAGCGTGGAAACGAGGGGGCGCGAAGCACTTAAGAGCCTTTTTCTTAGGGTATATTTTATAATACCCACCTTATAGTTTGTATTTTTCAAAATCGAGCTTCACGAAAGTATTTATCTGTTTTTTCCTTTTTCTTTTTGTTTGAGATTCGAATACAATAATTGAGTGATGAAATCCCAATTAAGGTTGTGTTTTCACACTTTTGGAGATATTGTTTATTTGTTGTGATACTTAATACAATATAGTAATAATATTTTTACAAGAAAAACCAAGAAAACCGATAATACGTATTAGTAGATTTCTACTAATACAAATACTATTTATGGTTAATATTAAAAAAAACAATGCAAATTAATCACGACACACCTCCCCGGCAGCGGCGCCAAAATGATTGTGGTAAATTACGACCTTTAGGAAAAGGTGCGTAAAAGCGGTAAGTATTAAACAAATGATTTTAGGAAAAACCAAGTGTTAATGACCCTAAGGTGTGAAAGTTCGTTTCCCAAGGAGGTATATGTGTGTGACTAAGATGTAAAAGATTTGAGATTAATATTTGGTTTAGAAGGGGATGAGAAAAGAAGATGACGAAGACGGAAAAATTACCACTAGAAAGTTAAAACGTAAGACCTTAAAAACTACAAAATAAAAAATTAATTCTAAAAATTACCAATAATTCACCAAAAATCAAAATTAATAAACTAAGAGTTTACCAATGATCAAAACTTTTTCAAACCTTTTAAATAATTAAATATTCAATTTTTAAATGCTAATTAAAGCCCTAAAAATCAAATAAATTATCAAAAAGTCCAAATAAATATTTTTCAATTGGTAAACCTCTAGAATGACCTAAAAAGATTAAAAACTATTTTTAGGAATTTTTAAACTAATAAAAACTTATTTAAAATGATTTAAAAACTATTAAAACTTAAAATAATTATAAAAATTAATCTAAAAGAGATAAATTATTCTAAAAGTTGCTAAATTCCTATTTTAATGTATTAAAGCTAAGAAAAATGTAAAAAGTTGGAAAATGTGAAATTTGAAAAATAATAATAAAATAATATTAAAATAATATTAAAAATCCAAAAATTATAAAAAATTCTTAAAACTTGCAAACTAGTTTATTTTAACCTAAATAATCAGAAAATCAAAGTGAAATGACCAGAATACCCCTATGGGGCCCTCAAATGGGCCAAAACCAAAAACAGTCAACCTTAATGGGCTTTTGGGCCCAAAAAGTCAAACTTGGCCCAATTGACTTGGAAAAAGACCTACTTGACTCAAAATTTAATTCTAAGAATAAAACTCTAAAGGCCCAAAAGCTGAATGTGAGCTTATCACAGCTTAATAAGCAGGCAGCTTATTCTTATTGGGCTTTTCAGCCCATTAAGCAATAAGCCAATGCCATAAGCTCTAATTTGACACACAACCTTATTTTGGGATGCTTATGAGATCTGTAAAAAGAAATTTTAAAAAAGCACACTCAATAAGCCAGAAATAAGCAAAGTATTATTTCACTAAAAGACAAAATAGTCGGGTTTGAGATTTAGGACACCTCAGAAGCTCTAGTTTGTTGCAAAAGCTCACAAATAGCTTAACTAAGAATAATCAATCAAGAAAATCACAAAAAGCCAAGTAGAATAAGCTGTATGAGCAAATAAGCTGGCTGAAAAAGCCAAATAAGCTAGTTTTCTAGCAAAAGCTTAACCAAAAGACTTGTAAACTTCCAGATATGATATTAAGCTAAGAAAAATGATTTCTATTACAAAAGATAAGTTGTTGCATGTGCCAATAAGCAGTTCTCAAAAATAAGCCAAAAAGTGCTTATTTGACCAAAAGTCAAAGTACTCCAAAATGCACCAAATGATCAGGAATGGTCTATGGGCTTGTTATAAGCAATTTTTGTGAAGGACTCAAGGAGGAGGCCTTGTGAATCAAGAGGTCAGTTGACCTTTTGATGACAGATTTTGGCAATAAGGACTTAATAAGCCAGTTAGCTTATAAGCCTGATACAAAGCAATCCAAATAGCAAAATCCAATCACAAGCAGTACATAAACAAGTTCCAAGCAGCAAAATCACAAGGCATACACTAGGATAACAATTGCAAGCAGAAAATGAGGTGGTCACTTTGCTGATGCAAATAACCACTTCAGCAACTTTTGATAAGCTATAAAAACCACAATAAGCCACCAAATTCAACAACCAGATAACCAATAGATAGCTTATCACCCAAACTATTCCCAAACCTGATTTCAGACCTTAGATCCAAGTAACAAAGAAGTTATTGGATCTGATGTGTTTGACCAATTCCAAAACCACTTTTATCAGATTTTTGCAAAACTTCAAATCTCTTTTCCAAACTTTCAGAAAGTAAACCAATGACTAAAACTTGTGTATTAGGACTTGTTTAGACCTTCCAAACCCTAAGAACCAAGGGCACAAGGCCACAAGGCCTTATGAACCAGTAATCCCAAACAACCCTTAATCAACCACTTTTCAAACAAACTTCTGATTTTTAAACACAACCTATTGATTTTAATGTTCAAATAGCTACACTAGGTGACAACTAACAGAAACCAGCCATAAAACACAAAGCACAAACACAAGAACACCAAATCAAAGCTCAAAGTACAAAACAGGCAGTAACATAAATTTTTTGAGAGGAATCTTAACAAGGGGTTATACCTGCCTTCCACAACATCCTAGGAAGGCCAACTATGCTCCTTGGACCTTGTTCAACAACTAGAACAAGACCAAGGTACTTCAATAAGAAAGATGATGAATGCCTTGGGTGATGTTTCAAAGCAGAAACTCAAGGACTTGATGTCTTCAACACAAGCAGCAAACAACTCAACCAAGGGCTCTAATCCCTTCACAAGCTTGGTGTCAACAAGCTTGCAAGAGCTTATAGCTTATGGTTAAGGGTTAGTACACAAAAATAAGCAAAATCAGAACCTTCTTTCAAGCTTTTTCAAACTTGAAAAACCTTACCAAACATAAACGTCCTTGATCCAAAAGGTTCAAGCACACTTATAACAATCAATGGAACTCAGAATCACCCTTTAAACAACACCAACTTTCAAAAACATAAAAAGGAATTACAATTTTCTCAAAATACCAACTTTTAAAAATTTTAAAAAGGAATTACAAGTTTAAAAGGTAAAGACTAGAACAAAGGGACTCTCACATGTTGAGGTCTCCTTTTATAGGCAAATGCCAGGCTACACTATTCACAAACCCTAGAAGTGAATTCTCTGAAATGCCCTTAAGTTCTTCTAGACGTTTTCTGCATTTGCGCTGTCCAAGTTGATCAAGGCTGTTCATTTTAGCTTTGGAATGAAGCAAGGATCTTAGGCTGTTGATTTGGACACTTAGGATGACTTGGGGGTTAAGTTGCATTCTGATTGGTTGAAAGGGAATTGGGGGGGGGTCCATGGTGATGTGATGGGTGAGTTCAAGTGTGGGATGTATACGTGTGAGGGTTAATTGCTTTTTGGTCAAGGTAATTTGGATTAACCCTTTGTTGGGTAAAAGTAAAATCTGGGTGGAAGAACATGAATAGTGGACCCATTGATCCGTTTTTGGTGGAGTGGAATCTGTTTGGCGCATTTTCTTTGTTTGAATGTTTCAGCATACAACTTTGGTCCTTGTATTTTCAGAAAGCTTGCAAAACGTGTTTATTTTGCAAATAAACTCTTTTCCTTTGTAAACAACTTTCACACTTTGGCAGTTTTGGCACAAAATTTTAGAAAAAGGTTTCAAAGGGTTGTTTTTGCCATTTTGAGGTATTTCAAGGGCTGATCTTGGACATTCTTGATCTTAAAAGGTCTTCAATGTATCTTTGGCTTGATGAGGGACCATAATTGACAATTTGGAATTGTTGAGGGACCAATCTTGCCATTTCTTCAAAGTTGAAGGACCATTTATGTAATTTTGACAAACTTAAGGGACCAAACTTGTAATTATCAATATATAAAGGTTTTAAGTGTCATTTCTTCACTAAATGAGGATCAATCTTGTATGTCTTCAAGTCTTCAAGGGTATTTGTTGAATATTCCATGAATTAGGGCCCGGTTATTTGTACGGCTTCGTTTCTCGTGTCCGTTTTTCCTTGTATCTTGTGATCTTTTGTCTTTTTCACGATATCCATACCTAAAATACACAAGTAAACAAACACAAGCATATATATGGTATTTTATGACATTTTCATGCATTAAAAGCCCGAAAAGAACGATGAGATCATGTATAAATGCCATCTCATCATACGGTAAAGCTCAGCTTGGAAGAGATTGAGCGGTACCTTATCGAGTTTGACAAGGTCATCCCGGAATGTATGACTTCAACGGCTCAAACCGCTGGAGAATGGGCTTTCGAACATATGAAAACGGTGTTTGAGAAAGAGATCGTTCCGTTTGTAAACCATATTAAAAGATGGAGTCTATGATCTAGCGGGAAATCTAAATTTAAAAATTGGTGAAGTTCAAAAAGTTTTCTATGAAATGGATGATGCTTATGAACAACATTAATTGAAAAAGAAAAGACTTTATCCGAATATGACCGATTCTTAGAACATATAGTGTCTCTCGAAGTGATGCAAGTTGTTACTCTTAATTATGCTCATGAGATTTCATCTACTGTGAATAAATGTGATGATGTGTATGATATGTCTGTGAATATTGTTGCGCCTGTGATTAATGTAGATAATCATTCTTGTCATGAATCTAACGCTGAATTTTTAGAGCTTCAAGATTCTTATAACAGACTTTCAAAACGTTTTAATGAGCTTCAACAACATTGTATATCTCTTGAAATTGAAAATCAATCTAAAAATGAAACTCTTTCAAAAGCAAATGATTGTGAAAACTCCGTTGAGACAAGTGACAAGATGATTCAGGTAGTTCAGGCATTAGAGGAAGAAATTATGAGACTTAAGAGAGAATCAGTAGCCGAGAAATTGGAACTTGAGGCTGCAGAGATTAAGAACCATGTCCTAGAAGAAAGAATTACTTCTATGATAGGAGAGCTTGATAAAGTAAAGCAGGGTTTCTTAGATATTTATGGTTCGTTAGAAGAACGCTTCGCTTTAAGCGGCAGAGCAAAAGTCACTAGTTGACCAATTGAACCGTAAGTGCGAAAAAATCTCTGATTTAAATATTCAACTCATATACAAAAACATGGTTCTGGCTGAATTAAAGGAGACACTTCAACTCAAAGGACAAGAAGTTGTTGATAATCCAGCCACCATCTCTACCTCGACCTCAAGTGCTCCCAAACCCAACCCACGAGTGCTTTATCGGGATCCAAAATTTAAGAATAGTCCAACTAAGTTTGCCACATACATGAAAAATGCCTTAGAACATGCTGATCTGGCTAGAGAGATCGTTGATGATATGCGTGAAATAGATCCCACAAGTTATCTTCTATATGAGATTTTCTTATATGTGGATCGCGTTCAGGATTGTTTAGCAAACTTAGAGTACATTGGGCAACCGAATCTGCACCCCCGAAACAGCAAACCCTCACCATTGCCATTACTCCATTCAATAAGAATCCAGGATCTAAGCCTATTTTAAACACACCCATCAAGGATACATCAAAATCTGTCACTAATGTTCCCATGGCTTCTACAGGAGTAATTATGTCTACTAAGGCTAAAGGATCTCAAGACAAGAAACATAGGATCAAGCCTTCCACTAGTAGGATTGGCAAGAAGAAAGTAGAAGTTCACCCTAGGAATGTTATTTCAGTTTCAAATAAAAAGAATCATGTATCTCAGACAAAAGGATCTGCTTCTGTGCAGAAGCCTAAGAAAAATTTGAATTCGAATTTGCGATGTTGGAATTTTAATGAATGCATGTTTTCTCAGCGTCATGATTTATGCCTTGTTGATCACGTGAATGAAATGTATTCAATTAGGAACAATCTTGAATGGATTTCAACGGGGAAGAAATTCACCCAAGTTGGTTGGCAATGGAAACCCACTGGTAGGACCTTCACTGCTAATGGAACTAAGTGCCCTTTAACTAGGATCACATCCATGAAAGTTAGGTCTCAGCGTCCTTTAAATAGGAACACTAGCACTAAGAAATGGAAAAAGCGCCCTTTAACTAGGTATGCCCCCACTATTGTGCCTACCAGTGAAGAAGTACCTCAGGATCTTAGACAACTAGAATCTAAGCCGGCATTTAGGAAGCAAGTTTGGAAGCCTAAGAATTCTTCGGTTAGCAAATCTAAGATAATTATATATGTACCTGCTAACACAGAGGAACTAATAGATTCTGATACATCGTCCTTGTCTGGTGATATTTTCAGGTGGTCTAAATCATCCTCTGGTACTTGGACTCTGGATGCTCAAAGCATATGACCGGAGATCGCTCGATGCTCAGAAATTTCGTCAGCAAGTTTCTAGGAACGGTTAAATTCGGCAACGACCATATTGCGAAGATCATGGGTTATGGTGAATACCAAATTGGGAATGTTACGATTTCAAGGGTTTATTATATGGAGGTACTTGGTTACAATCTATTTTCAGTGGGACAATTTAGCGATTCAAACCTTGAGGTGGCTTTTCGACAACATACTTGCTTTATTCGCGATCTTACAGGAAATGATTTGTTAAAGGGTTCTCGAGGGGATAATCTCTACACATTGTTCATTCAAAACATGATGGCCGCCTCTCCTGTATGCCTTCTCTCCAAAACATCCAAGACCAAGTCATGGTTGTGGCATCGCCGGTTATCTCATCTTAACTTTAAGGCCATAAACCATTTGGCTAAAAACAAACTTGTTCGTGGTCTTCCAAAACTTAAGTTCGACAAGGATCATTTATGTTTCGCGTGTTCTTTGGGGAAAAGAACCAAGAAATCATACAAACCTAAAGCTGAAGACACCAACCAAGAACCACTGTATCTTTTGCACATATATCTTTGCGGGCCAATGTGCACGGCTAGTGTGAGCGGTAGAAAAGACATCCTCGTCATGGTGGATGATTTCTCAAGGTTTACATGGGTAAAATTTTTAGCATCTAAGGATCAAGCACCAAAGTATATTATTACTTTCTTAAAGATGATCCAAGTACGTCTTAATGCTACTGTTCGCCGCATTCGCACTGATAATGGAACTGAGTTTGTAAATCAAACTCTACGAGACTATTATGAAGAGGCCGGTATTTTACATGAAAATTCTGTTGCTCGCACTCCACAACAAAACGGTGTCGTGGAAAGACGTAACCGTACACATATGGAAGCTGCTAGAACTATGTTGATCTATGCGAATGCTCCTTTATTCTTATGGGCTGAAGCAGTGGCAACCGCATGTTATACCCAAAACCGCTCCATCATTCATAAACGCCATGGTAAAACTCCATATGAGCTACTTCATGGACACAAACCCGATATTACATTTCTTCATGTGTTTGGTGCACTGTGTTATCCAAATACAAATAGTGAGAATTTGGGCAAACTTCAACCGAAGGCTGATATTGGAATTTTCATTGGTTACTCGCCTGCAAAGAAAGCTTACCGAATTTATAACCGTCGTCTTGGCAAGATAGTAGAAACTTTGGATGCCGACTTTGATGAGCTGACAGTGATGGCTTCTGAGCAACACAGCTCTGAACCCGCATTACATGAGATGGGAACCGGTACAATCAGTTCCAGATTAACTGCCAACACTCATATTTCTCCATCATTTATACCACCTACAAGGTCCGAGTGGGATGAGTTATTTCAACCTATGTTTGATGAATTCTTTGATCCACCTAGTAATGATTCTCCAGCACCTGTAGTAGTAGCTCCGTTTCCCGAAGTTGTTGCTCAAGATAATGGAAATCAGTCCGAGACATCTACTGTTACTCTTGAACCAGATGTCCCATCCCCCACCAATTCACAAACTACACCTGAATCATCACCCTCACTCGTTCCTAATGATGTTGAAGAGGATCCCTATGATCACGATTTGAAATATGCTCACTTACAAGAGCTTCCTTTCTTTGGTTCACAAATACCTGAAGACCCTAACGGTGCGTCTACCTCAGAGGAAGCTCCTGCAATCGTTCACTCCCGACCACCACGGATTGAAAATCACAATACAAAATGGACAAAGGATCACCCAATCCGCAATATTATTGGTGACATCAATCGACCAGTCTTAACACGCCACCAACTCCAAGAACATGCATTATACTGCTACTTTGATGCATTTCTTTCCGACACTGAACCTAAAAACTGGCAACAAGCAATGACTAAATCATCTTGAATGTCTTGAAGTGTGAGAACTAGTTCCTTTACCAGCAACGTTGAAATCCTTATATTGTTGTGGGTATATAAGGTTAAACTCGATGAGTTAGGTGGAGTGCTGAAGAACAAAGCTAGATTGGTTGCTAGAGGTTACAAACAAGCTTTGGGTATTGACTTTGAAGAATCATTTTCTCCTGTTGCACGATTGGAGGCAATTAGACTATTCCTTGCTTATGTTGCTCACATGAATATGATCGTCTACCAAATGGATGTTAAGACGGCATTTCTCAATGGTGAATTAAGGGAAGATGTCTACGTAAGCCAGCCGAATGGATTCGTCAACTCGGAGTATCCTAATCACGTGTACAAGCTCAAGAAGGTTCTTTACGGGTTGAAACAAGCTCCACGCGCGTGGTACGATCTCCTATCGTCATATCTCATCTTGAAAGGCTTCTCCAAAGGCAAAGTGGACCCAACATTATTTATTCTCAAGGAGGATAACGACATGATACTGGTACAAATTTATGTTGATGATATAATATTTGCTGCTACTAACCAACGATTGTCTGGCCATTTTGAGAAAATTATGTCCACACGTTTTAAGATGTCGATGATGGGAAAATTTTCATTTTTCTTAGGGTTGCAAATTTCTCAGAATCCCAGAGGCATCTTCATTAATCAATCCAAATTTGCTCTTGAATCATTAAATAAATATCATTTTGAAAACTGTACCCCGTGGATACTCCAATGGTGGAGAGATCCAAGTTAGATGAAGATAAGGAAGGGATAGCTGTCGATCCTAAACTTTACCGTGGAATGATCAACACCCTTCTCTATCTGACTGCTAGCAGGCCTGATTTACAATTTGCTATATGCACGTGTGCCCAGTATCAGGCTCGGCCTACCGAAAAGCACTTACATGTTGTGAAAAGGATCTTTCGCTATCTTAAAGGAACACTTAATCGTGGTATGTGGTATCCGAAGGATTCTTCTATTGCACTAATCTCATATGCAGATGCGGATTATGCTGGGTGTCAAGATACTAGATGTAGCACTTCTGGCAGTGTGCAACTTCTTGGAGATAGACTTGTTAGTTGGGCATCAAAAAGGCAGAAAAGCGCTGCGATATCAAGTACAGAGGCTGAATACATTGCTATGTCCGGTTGTTGTGCTCAAGTTCTTTGGATGAGATCACAATTAACTGACTACGGTCTTGGATTCAACAAAATCCCGATGTACTGTGATAACAAAAGTGCCATTGCTCTGTGCTGCAACTACGTTCAACATTCCCGAGCAAAGCACATTGACATACGCTACCACTTCATCAAAGAGCAAGTGGAAAATGGAGTGATCAAACTGTACTTCGTCAACACTGAGTATCAGCTGGCATATATATTCACAAAGGCCTTAGATCGAGGACGTATCGAGTTTTTGATCGAAAAGCTAGGCATGAAATCATTCTCCCCAGCGACACTTAAGGAGTTGGCAGAAGAATCTGAAGAATAGTGATGGTAAACTATTCTAGAGTATCCTTTGATCGTGATCTTGTATATTATCGTATATATTTAAACCACCAAAAGAAAAATACAAAAATATAAAACATAGAAAAACCATAAAAAATATAAAACATAAAAAATCCATAAAAAAATATAAAATCAAGAAAATCCAAAGATTTCATTTTCAAAACGGGCATGTCTTTTAGTACGGTAATATTTACGGCCTTAGAAATGTCGATTAAAATTGACACGGCGCCATAAATAGAGTCCGTATAAAAGTTGTACATGTTTTAAAACATGCCCATTATGGCTTGTAGTTATTTCAGACTGCAACCCGCTTTTCGCATTAAAGTCACGTATTTCTTATGAAAACGTTGGCTCACAACGGGAATTAATTTTCTCGGGCAAGGTTTACTTTAAAACCTTATAAGGGACTAAGTTTACTTTATAACTTGGTCTAACACAAATTAGTGTACGTATCAGTGCACTGATTTTGTCAAAATAAGAGAAATCTTATTGCCACCAGAATCGTTCCAACCAATCACTTAACCGGAAAATGTCTTCATGGATATTTGCTGCTTTAACATCATTGACTACAGCTCTTTAAATATAAAACGGGTCCGTGGTTAAGGGGGAGCAAATATTAAATCTTCTTGGAATATAAATTGGTCTTCAAAAAGGGTTTTTAGAAAATATAAATCGTTCATCATCATCATTAAGTGTTAAGTGTGCCTTGTGTGAAATAGACATTCAAGTATAGGTTATTTGAATTTTGGCGTTAAGTGTATGTGTTCGTGTTTGTGAGCGGGTTGGTATTTCGTTAAGTTTATTTGGTTAATCCTAACGACTTTAACAAATACTATAAAAATGGGGGATCATTGTTGCAAATATTGCAATCTTGGGGTTTCATGTGTAAATTTGGCAAAAAAATTTGACCAAGTCAAACACTTCACCCCCCTCCCCCCGTTCCCTGTTTCTTCTCCATCGCAAACACACACAAACTAAACACTCCCCGCCATTGTTATACCTTGCTAGATCCTTCATCACTTGAGTTTTTGATTACCTGCACTTCGTTCATCATTCTAGGTATTGTATCATGCTGTAAATGTTATCATATATCTCGTTTCTTTGCATCACAAACAAAACAGAAATCATAGTTAATCTAAAAAATTAGGGTTTTAAGTTTTGCGATGAATATGAAAATTGACAAGTGGGATATGTTTAGAATGCCTAGATGCATAATGGTCTTGCCCAGTTTTGTGTAAAACGTTGCCAAACTCCAGGATTTGTGAAGTCAAAGTTTAGATCGGATCCCAGTCTCGGATGCCGATGATCATCGCGACACCAACATTGAGATGCCTTGTCATTGCGATGAGTCATTCCGATGGTTCATTGTGATGGGCTATTGCGATGGGTCATTCCGATGGCTCATTGCGATGGGTCATTCCGATGACGCATTGCGATGGCGTATTGCGATGATGCATTCCGATGCATTATTGCGATGGCATTGTAATGGTATTGCGATGGGGACATATTGCGATGATCTCTCAAACATTTCGATGGAAATTAGATATTGCGATGGAAATTAGATATTGCGATAGAACAGGTTTGAGATAGGATTGCGATGGTTTCACATTGCGATGGGGTGTAATATTGCGATAGGATTGAGATGGTTTAAACATTGCGATGGCTATGTTAGGATTCCGATGGTTTGTAAGATTGCGATGGATTTAGGACTATTATTATTCCGTTGACTTGTAAGCTTGCAATGTATTGGTAATATTGTGATAGCTTTTCATATTATGTTATCACTATAAGGTAGTGATGAGTAATAGGATTGTCTTGCTAGCATAATGTTAGGTGGCACCTATAGACATCTCGTGATCTAGTTATTGTTGTTCTATAAATGTAATGTTCTTTGATCGTCGCGTGTTACTGCAAATGCTACAAATTGGCATAGATTTAAGATATATATGTTATGTGTATATCATTTGTGTTTATGTCATCAAAGCAGGAAAATGTCGATCACAGAAGAACAACAGCGACAACGTGATCTCGAACTTGTTTCGCTCAGCGACAGGCTACCATATGCTGAGAACAAATCTCGATTACAAGAGGATTTTGATCCGTCTTTACCAGCTTTCAAAATCGCCACGGATATCCTAGACATCTCACCCATCAAAGATGCATTCAGATGTATTGCCTCTGTTCCCGAAGTCTACATGCACGAGTTCTGGAACACTGCATCACTTTCTAAAAAGACTATCTCATTCCAACTGAACAAAACGCCAAGGGTACTTAACTTGGGCATCTTTCGGAAACTGTTTAAACTTCCTAAGTTGGCACAAGGAGAACAAATTGTGGCTAACCCAAAGAACGATGAAGTGTTTCGAGTCATTCGTGCTATGAATTATGAAGGTGAAATCCACAACCTATCCCAATTCAATACATCACACATAGGGCAACCCTGGAAAGCACTTATGTCACACCCCATCATGGCGGAATATGGGGCGCGACGTATGGATATCATCACAATATGGCGTGTCTATAGAGATAACTATATGAAATAAGAAATGTCATAAAATGGTGACACAAAATTCATGACAATATCTCAATAAATGCAGGAGTCTAGGTAAGTAGGTAACAGTCCTACCTCTTACCCAAGACAATCAAATATCACAACAAAACAAACATATAGGTGCCAATAATATCACTTATTAAACAAGCAAAAGAAACTAAGAAGGAACGGGGATCTCCTTCTATATGCAATCCTAAGCTTCTCCAATCCAAGCCACTTATGTTCTCATGCTTAACCATAGTATCACCTGAAAGAGACACTAAAACACGTCAACATAAAGTTGGTGAGAGTCATAGGTTTAGACTCCAACGCTAAATCAGTTACAAGCTGTGAATAACAATCATCAACAAAAGAACATAGGGACAATGTGTTACAATTATGTATTAACAACTATCAATCAAGACCAATCATACCAAACCAATCCAAGGCTCCTACCTTGCCAAACAACACCATGGTACCTTAGATGATCACTCTATGTACCTATACCAAGGCCACTACCTTGGCAAACCACAAGGCCACTACCTTGTCAAACCACAAGGCCACTACCTTGTCAAACCACAAGGCCACTACCTTGTCAAACCATAATAACATATCAAAAATCGCATAGCAGTTAATCACATAAGTGTACACACAAGTCCATCACAACCATAAAACATTCACAGCAACAATTTAGAAACAACTCAACACAGTGTCTCTTCCATCCCATCTGGAAGTCAAAAACAAAAATAAATATGGGACTATGAACACTCACCAGATAGCTCCTTCACACGTCCTTGCACTAGCAACAAGCTAACAAACCAAAAACACGAAATCAATAAACGAACCAATCACTAAGATGGCTCATTAACCTATGATGGACATCTAACCCATTTTCACATATTTACCTCATTAATAAGCTCTAATTACCCCATTACCCGTCCTTAACAAGTCCTTAACTTGGTTAAGTTTAATAACTAACCCGTTCGTATTTTACCCAAAACAGTACCAGTTTTTAGGTCTCAAAACTTTAGGTCAAACGCCCACTTAAACCTACCCATGGTTTCTGTAAAAGGAATATTCACACCCTTACATATGTTGGCTAACACGTCCCACTTGCCCTAACCTTAAAGCTACTGTTAAGGCCCCGATATATATATATCTACTTTCGTTATTCCAGATTTCCTGATTTTAAACGTACTAAAAGTTTGTTACCATTAAGGGGTCTTACCCTAAACCACCACCTTAGCCCAAGTGCAGATATTAACTACAATATATAAACCATCTCTCACGTTCGTGAGAAGATCCCAATGCAACCCTAAGTGCCCCAAACAACCCAAAACTTAAAAAGAAAACAGGCTGAATTCAAAACTATTTTGACCTCCGACTGTTGTAACCTGTTTTTGACCCACTTCCCGACCTCCAATTTAGTTCTAGTTTCTTGCATTAGAAAGCCACTTCAATTACCTTTTCATGGATACTTGGATCGCATCTTGAATGTTCTTAGAACTCCCAATATGATCAAAACAATTGACTTAAAATTCTGCCCAGTTTTTAAAAACGGGTTTAACAAAATCAACCACATTAATTAACCCTAATCACTCTAATTACAAGCCCTAATTTATGTGATCATCATATAATGATTAATTCAACATTAATTTACTGTTTTTATATCAACCCTAACCTAATTCCATCATAAGAATGATTAATTAAACATAAAAACAATTTAATTAAAAAGGGATTAAAGGTTTTTACCTTAAAATTAATGAAAGATGAGAAAAACCCAAATTTTGAAGAACCCTAATTCTTCTCTCTTTTTTTTTGTCGACTAATACCTCCAGGGAGAAGGAAAATTCGTTTGGTCTATGTGTATAATGTCCCTTATATAGTAAAAAAAATCCATGTCCAAGTATAATTGTCCACTTTCCTTTTTTTCCTTTTTTTCCCTTTTTTTTCTTTTCCAAACCGCCTAACATCCCCTTAATTTTCATTTTTTTTTCCTTTTTATTATTAATATATGTATTAATAATATTACCTTAATTTTTCTTAATTTATTTCAGCTCTAAAAGCCTCCAAAACCCCAAAACCGTAAAACTAGTCAGTTTTTACGCGTTTTACCGTAAAAGACGTAAAATATACACTTTTATAAAAAATATCAAATTTTGAAATAAACTTTATAACTAAGTCCTAAATGACTTAAAACCATCCCGAAAAATATTCATATGACTAGTTACCTCTTCCGAGGCCTCTAAATGCTAAACCGTAAATCCTAAAAAATACACTATTACTATAATACTTATACGTATACGTAAACACCAAAATATCACTATTTCATTTCATAGTCACCACTTGTGAGCTCATGAACATGAAATAACCGTTCCTCGATTTACTTATGAGTACTCTATACTCATAAACGATAACCACACAAACCTCGTTCACACAAAATAAACACGAAAACATAAAAATCAAGTAGTCACACATAAAATAACCTAAAAGTAAGACCAAGTGACGAACCTCAAAACCACGGTTGTCACATCACTCCCTCCTAATAGAAATCTCGTCCCGAGATTTACTCCTTAGGATCAACACACAGACAACAAATCACACGAGGATACTTGTTCTAAATGAACTCCTCTCATTTCCACGTGAACTTCAGTTCAAGTTTCAAGATACCACATGTACAAACCAAAAATAATTAAACCCATTGCCAAACTCTTGACCTCACAGTCAATAAATCTCGCAAATGACTCTTCGATAAAACAAAGACTCTTATTAGCACAAAACCCGAATAACCGGTCATGCAAATATGCATCCTCAAACAACATTTACCAACCCCAATACATGAAATGTATCATGTATACAACTCATTTCCCCCAGGTAATTCTATGCTCATAAGCTAATGGTCTGATCTTCACAAAGATCATAAATGGACCTACAAAACTCTACATCGACACTTACATCTTTCCAAATCATACCACCCGTTACTATGGGTGAAACTCCATACATAACTTTGTCACTAAATCTAGTGGTTTCCTCCTTTTCTACATAGCATCCCTTGTTGCTCTCATTCTGTCCACAAACACCATTACCACATTAGTAGCCTCTTTTACCAATTCTAGTCCACAATGAGGACTACTCACCCTATCCTTTCATATCGTGCCTCAAATGGCATTTATCGACTTCTAGTACGATAACTATCATTATATGAAAACTCAGCCATCGCTAACGAGTTTCCGAACTACCTCTAAATCAATCACCCATGTCCAATTACGTTCATCAACTTCCTTCAGTTCGTATCCTAAACTACTTTAAATTCCAATTTCCTTACAAAGTGACCTATGACGGTCTTTCACATATCCATTAATTCTTCCAACTTCCCAACTACGTGACTTCTCATTCCTCTTGAAATAGGTGATGAATTAGTCAGTCTATCAACTATCACCCAACTCTCATCCTACTTAATCCCCCACCGCATTATGTATCCCTTCCACCAACTTCGTCCTTACATCGCCCTTTCTAAACTACTCCTATCCATGTAGGAAGTATAGTCTACGTCCCTTTCCTCCTTACGATTGTCCAAGCCACGCAACATAAATGTTGACGCGTTCACTGCTTTAGACAACTCAACTCGTGCAACCCACATCCTTCATCCAAACCACTCTAATACATCATCCCTATAGTTCAAGTTCATCTCAGCTTCACCTCATCCTTCTTATTCCATGTCTCATCGACCATGCTTGCCTTTCCCAGATGGTACTTGGCCTTGCAATTTTCTTTCATCAATTAACTCCACCCATCACCTTTGCCAAATGTTCAATCAAGATGATTGAATATGTGTTGGATACGTTCATGATCCGTATAGATCATTCTCCACGTCTCGTACACCAAATGCCTCTAGCATTCTAGGCAGATATAACAGTCCAGCTCCACCAACTAAGTCTATCCAGTTCTTCCAAATCTTCAGTTCCTGCAACGTATAAGCGATCGCCTTTCTTTGTCGTCCTCGTACGCGTCCAAATCCCTGCTCCACGTATCGTCATGCTTCGCGAATTCATCCAGTCCTTTTGATAATGCCAAGATCTGCTCATCATCCAATCCACCTCTTCAGCCTCCAAAATGCTTCCTCTTCCTTCTTCACTTCGCCCCATGCTGGTTCCACAATATGCCATCATCTCTGATTACTAGTCCTGGCCAACTAAATCCTAAAACTCACACTTAAAAATCTCACGTTTCATTCCCTTTACTAACAACTCCAAAACCAACACATAATTCGCCTCATCCTCCTTCTAAGATTTGAGTAGATCAAGATGTCGTCGATGCTCCCGATGACAACTCGTTTATAGACGTTCATGCACACTCGGTTCATTGACTCCATGAAAACCGCTAGTGCTTTGGCGAAGCCAAATGCATAACCGTAAACCCAAAGCGTTCATACAACATCCTTAGCAATTTCAACTATGTCCTCCTCACACCCTCTCTTAGCGGCAATACGAATAAATTCCTTGCAATTTCTAACAGCTCTTGTTCTTAATTCACTCCATCAACGATTTGCCTTGGATGACACTAACTACAACTCCTCTCACTTCTCCTACTTGCTCTATTCATGGTTCTACCTCAACGCTCCTAAACCATACAAAACCAAAACTACATCCTGAATGCACCAGATACGATCGACGAATTAAACCCACGGATAACTAACGACATTTCACGTGCACCAATTAAAACAAATCAAAAACCACGAGACTCCAAAGAAAACTCAAACCCAAAACATGTATCAATTTCCAAATGACCCATGACAACGAAAAATAATCCAAGAAACACCCAATGGCAACCAAAACATATTACGCCCCGCCACATATTATTTAAACCGTGCAAAGATCGACTTTCCAAAAGAATATATATATATATTTTTTTTTTAAATTTACTATTACCTCCCACATCTATGTGACTCAAACAATCTACAAACAACCCTCTTGACGAACTCAAAACTCAACTCAAAAACTAGGTATCTCGTGCACCCCATATAAAAAAAACTACTATTAAAACTCAACCTCTAACCCGACACTTGCACAATAATTTCGGCCAATATACTAACCTCCCATGACTATACATTCTGAATATTTGAAAAGTATGTTCCGAGTACATAATTTTTGGCTTTTGAATCACTCAAAAAGCTCTAAAAACTAACAAGTTATGACCAAATCAGTTTTATACTAGTTGTTTTAAAAAAAACTAAAGAATAAACTTAATGATTAATGTAATTCTTTTAAATGACAGATATAATTGTACGTGTAACCTTTATAAACTCAATTTAACCTTGTATTAATAATTATAAATGACATGAATCAGTTAAATCCGATTATATAAACTATGTAAGTAGAAAGAAATTTTACTTCGCTTTATTTTAATGAAAGTCTTTTAGAATTTGAAATAAATAAGTGTTGATAAAAAAAACTTATGTTACATCTTGTTTCAAACATGACTCCAACACCTTACCCTTATTTTACCGAATACAACCAACTATCTAACTCTATAGTATATTTCCAAGTCCCCCCCTTTTTCCATATACCAACCAAAAGAAATGTAAGACTCAACCCAAAAGATTTCATTATCCCAAAAGAAATCTCCATTTATTTCAACGGACTTAAAACCCAGAACAACATTTTAAAACGTACACGTGAAATACGAACTCAAAGAATACGCTACAAGACACAGTTCAAAAAAAAAATCGAAACGTTGTTGAAACTCCATCAACTCCAGTACCATAAAACACGAACAAACACAAGGTACGTTCAAGTTATAATAACTAGTGAACGACCATATACCATAACTTAACACATAGTAGTATATATACATCCGCATATATATACCTATTAAATCACCCAAAACATACTCGTTACCATACATGTCGGATCAACCAATCACGGCATACACTCGTTTTTCCACACGACTAATCACCATATCACCGTGCCACAACAAGGCATAATGCCCACCTCCAAAACCATATCGTGTGACCCCATAATCACACACCACAACTATAACCCAAAACATAAAACACAAAAAGAACAATAGCCATATCATAGGCAGTCATTACATAAATCCATATATAATACGTATACCCAAATTCTACATCTCATCATATACAAGCATGTACTAACCCTCTTTCATGCAACCATACTTGAGAACCCATTGAAGTTGTGGTACTTGTATAACTATGTTGGCCACCATACTTATACAATTACCCTTTCCCCAATGCACTCCCTCCTATGATGACACTTATAAGAATCAATACAACATATAACACATAAATCTATCTACTCACATAAGCTCATAACCACATAACCAATAAGGTCCAAAACTCCATCTATAAAATAACATAATAAAACTCTTGGAATACAGAAATCCATAGTCTAGCTAAAACAGCCTAGACTAAATCCAAAACGAAAACATAATCAGTTATAAGTCATGTCGCCCATAAGATTGGAAACAGCTTAAAATCCTTCATACCCATGTACTCCTAGTAACTCGAACCACCACACGATTCTTAGGGAACATGACTTAAACATCAAAAGAAAAATAACATACCTCAGGTATGTAAAATAACTCGATATAAGATAGAAACTACCTTGTACTAAATTATGTACTATAATGTACAATTTAAGCAAAATACAACAATGACTAGCGTGGACGATTATGGTTCAACCAGCACTAGTCACATCCCTAAAAGAAAATAACATGTGACTAAGTATGAACATACTACGGTTTAATTCATACTAGTCAAAACATCACAATAAATAACATCCAAACACATCAATTATAATAAAATGCACACATACTCCTATGACGCCTATATGCAGGGACCCTTAAGCTATAGACTAAGCTACGCGACTAGGCAACCTAATTCTCTATAACCATTGTCTCTGATACCATTCTGTCACACCCCATCATGGCGGAATATGGGGCGCGACGTATGGATATCATCACAACATGGCGTGTCTATAGAGATAACTATATGAAATAAGAAATGTCATAAAATGATGACACAAAAGTCATGACAATATCTCAATAAATGCAGGAGTCTAGGTAAGTAGGTAACAGTCCTACCTCTTACCCAAGACAATCAAATATCACAACAAAACAAACATATAGGTGCCAATAATATCACTTATTAAACAAGCAAAAGAAACTAAGAAGGAACGGGGATCTCCTTCTATATGCAATCCTAAGCTTCTCCAATCCTAGCCACTTATGTTCTCATGCTTAACCATAGTATCACCTGAAAGAGACACTAAAACACGTCAACATAAAGTTGGTGAGAGTCATAGGTTTAGACTCCAACGCTAAATCAGTTACAAGCTGTGAATAACAATCATCAACAAAAGAACATAGGGACAATGTGTTACAATTATGTATTAACAACTATCAATCAAGACCAATCATACCAAACCAATCCAAGGCTCCTACCTTTCCAAACAACACCATGGTACCTTAGATGATCACCCTATGTACCTATACCAAGGCCACTACCTTGGCAAACCACAAGGCCACTACCTTGTCAAACCACAAGGCCACTACCTTGTCAAACCACAAGGCCACTACCTTGTCAAACCACAAGGCCACTACCTTGTCAAACCATAATAACATATCAAAAATCGCATAGCAGTTAATCACATAAGTGTACACACAAGTCCATCACAACCATAAAACATTCACAGCAACAATTTAGAAACAACTCAACACAGTGTCTCTTCCATCCCATCTGGAAGTCAAAAACAAAAATAAATATGGGACTATGAACACTCTCCAGATAGCTCCTTCACACGTCCTTGCACTAGCAACAAGCTAACAAACCAAAAACACGAAATCAATAAACGAACCAATCACTAAGATGGCTCATTAACCTATGATGGACATCTAACCCATTCTCACATATTTACCTCATTAATAAGCTCTAATTACCCCATTACCCGTCCTTAACAAGTCCTTAACTTGGTTAAGTTTAATAACTAACCCGTTAGTATTTTACCCAAAACAGTACCAGTTTTTAGGTCTCAAAACTTTAGGTCAAACGCCCACTTAAACCTACCCATGGTTTCTGTAAAAGGAATATTCACACCCTTACATATGTTGGCTAACACGTCCCACTTGTCCTAACCTTAAAGCTACTGTTAAGGCCCCGATATATATATATCTACTTTTGTTATTCCAGATTTCCTGATTTTAAACGTACTAAAAGTTTGTTACCATTAAGGGGTCTTACCCTAAACCACCACCTTAGCCCAAGTGCAGATATTAACTACAATATATAAACCATCTCTCACGTTCGTGAGAAGATCCCAATGCAACCCTAAGTGCCCCAAACAACCCAAAACTTAAAAAGAAAACAGGCTGAATTCAAAACTGTTTTGACCTCCGACTGTTGTAACCTGTTTTTGACCCACTTCCCGACCTCCAATTTAGTTCTAGTTTCTTGCATTAGAAAGCCACTTCAATTACCTTTTCAGGGATACTTGGATCACATCTTGAATGTTCTTAGAACTCCCGATATGATCAAAACAATTGACTCAAAATTCTGCCCAGTTTTTAAAAACGGGTTTAACAAAATCAACCACATTAATTAACCCTAATCACTCTAATTACAAGCCCTAATTTATGTGATCATCATATAATGATTAATTCAACATTAATTTACTGTTTTGATATCAACCCTAACCTAATTCCATCATAAGAATGATTAATTAAACATAAAAACAATTTAATTAAAAAGGGATTAAAGGTTTTTACCTTAAAATTAATGAAAGATGAGAAAAACCCAATTTTTGAAGAACCCTAATTCTTCTCTCTTTTTTTTTGTCGACTAATACCTCCAGGGAGAAGGAAAATTCGTTTGGTCTATGTGTATAATGTCCCTTATATAGTAAAAAAAATCCATGTCCAAGTATAATTGTCCACTTTCCTTTTTTTCCTTTTTTTCCCTTTTTTTCTTTTCCAAACCGCCTAACATCCCCTTAATTTTCGTTTTTTTTTCCTTTTTATTATTAATATATGTATTAATAATATTACCTTAATTTTTCTTAATTTATTTCAGCTCCAAAAGCCTCCAAAACCCCAAAACCGTAAAACTAGTCAGTTTTTACGCGTTTTACCGTAAAAGACGTAAAATATACACTTTTATAAAAAATATCAAATTTTGAAATAAACTTTATAACTAAGTCCTAAATGACTTAAAACCATCCCGAAAAATATTCATATGACTAGTTACCTCTTCCGAGGCCTCTAAATGCTAAACCGTAAATCCTAAAAAATACACTATTACTATAATACTTATACGTATACGTAAACACCAAAATATCACTATTTCATTTCATAGTCACCACTTGTGAGCTCATGAACATGAAATAACCGTTCCTCGATTTACTTATGAGTACTCTATACTCATAAACGATAACCACACAAACCTCGTTCACACAAAATAAACACGAAAACACAAAAATCAAGTAGTCACACATAAAATAACCTAAAAGTAAGACCAAGTGACGAACCTCAAAACCACGGTTGTCACAACTTATCACCATCACTGTCAAATGTCTTACTGGAAAGACTCGGGGCTCAGACGCAATGAGACCACCTCAGGCTCACATATTTTGGGGACTTTACACAGCATCTAAAGTAGACTATGCACTTCTTCTCTGGAAAGAATTTTGTTATCAGTTTACTGGTACGAAGAAGAAATCCGTGCATCTTCCATTCCCAAGATTCACCAAGCTCATCATCAACCACTTTATGAAGAATGATCCAACCATTGACACTCGCGGGGATTTCTTCTACCACACAAAAGATGATGACTATGTGATTCTACAAATGAATGCAGATACTAATTCCACAAAGTATGCATTACGTCCTGCCCTAGTACCTGACACAATGATAAATGATGGAATCAAGGAAAGTGATAAATATCAAGAGATGCTTAATGATATTGATGCACAGTTTCGTCGAGCAAATTCACTTCCCTTAGAGAAGCAAAAAGGTAAACGCAAGAAAAGAGTCTCAAAGCGCCAACCGACTGCTTCATCAAAAGATAAAGGCACAGAGAAAATGCAAATAGTTGATGAAGATGATGATGAAGATGAGACGATCCATACTGAGGAAGAACAGGAAGAAGTACCACTCCGAAGGCCAAAGAAAGCAAAACAAACTAAAGGTAAAGAAGCAAGTGTTGCTTCAGATGAACCAGCTCAACAAACCATTTCTGAAGCCAAACGACTGCGTATTATTCTTCAACAAAGCAGACAGGAGGCTTTTGCAACCTCCATAGGATCAGGTTCAAGACTGCTTGAGGACTTAGAGGAATTTGGCAATCCTGATGCTGACACGGCATTTTATGAAGATCCTACCGATGAAGATGTTATGAAGATGCTGATAACTTCTATTTTGAAAGTCGTGAGCAAAGTGAAGAGGGTGGTAGCAGTGCAAACACAGATACAAGTTTGATGTATCGAGACGCCAATATCACCACATCCTTACCGGAACCAACTCACACGGTGGTACACGACGATGCTCATGCAACTTTCATACCAGAAACTCAACTTCAAAGTAAGTCTACTTTCGGCTCTGACGATGTTATGAAATATCTCAATTTGGAAGGGGAGGGTGTCGAGGTTACGAATATTGATCCATCGACAAATGAAGACATGGTGGATGTTCCCATAACTACTGTTACATCAACCACCACTCCACCACTATCCACCCCGGTCATCAGTGAAGTCATAACACCAGCCATCACACCAGCACTTGTTGAACAACCGGTATCAACCACCATCCTAACCACTGAATCTACACCGTCATCAACAACTGAACAACCAGTATCAACCACTGCCCCAATCACTGATTCTACAACATCACCTATCCTTGAACAACCTGTATCATCCACCACCACTTTAACAGTCATGGTTACACCTCCTTCATTAGTACAAGTATCATCCACATCCAATCCATTCGTCACAGTCAGTGATCTACTGATCCAGTCTCTGCAATCACAGCTGGAGGCTCAAGCTACACAAATAGCTTCACTGACTGAAAGATTCACCTCTCCTCTCAAGGAACCGCAACCTGATGAGCCTACACTTAAGAAAATATCTAACAGAGTGTCTAAACTTAAAGAACAACACAAATCATTTCTTGGAGAGAAGAAAACTCGTGACAAAGAGAAACTGCCTTTCTTGGGTCAATTGATGGGAATATGACCAAGATCATTCGACGAGAATTCAAGTCATATGTTGATCAGCAGCTACCAACTTTTGTCGGTAATGTTTTATCTACACTTCAACTAATGACATTGTTACAGAAACGTCTGCTAAATATGGGGGCTCATAAATCGAAAAGTAAATGAAAAGTTCTGCAGTATCTCAACAAAGCAATTACTAACGATACACCAGCAGATACTACCGACTCTGAGTCTGAAAATGAAGACGAACTAGAGGAGGAAGAAAATGAGGATAACGGTGATGAGGATGATGGTGAAAATGATCCAAATGAGGAAGAGTATAAGGAAGGAGATGAGGAGGAAGAAGAGGATGAGGAAGCAAAGGATAAGGATGAAGATGAAGAGGAGGACGAGGGTATAGATGAAGATGAGGATGACGATGATGATAATGACGACGGTAATGGATCCAACAAGGGTGATAAGAATGACGAAACGGGTACTAATGCCGAAGAGTCAAACAAGGATGAAGGTGATAAGGCAACTAAGAAAGGTATTGAGGAAGCTGCAGAAAGCATTGCAGAAACCGCAGAAAAGACAGTGGAGTCTACTGTACCAAAAACTCAGCAAATTGACACATGTATATCTACTGAACCAGTGTTTACTACTGATTCTCACAATGAATCTGCAGACCATATGCTAGAAGACGAAATTCCAGTCTCTATGCCAACTGATGATATACCGGTGACACAAGAACAACCTTCAACGCCATCTGAAGATCAGCACATTTCTGATATGGAAGTTGAAAACTTAAATGTGCCAGAACCAACGTTTGCTGAATCTCTGCTCATCGATGACACGGTCCAAGAGCAACTCTGGCTCACAAATGCAGCACCACAGCATCCTTTCGACACAGCAACTGAAATGGAGCTAACTCAATTCCTGAACAATCCTATCAATTTCTCGGCCTTTCTAAGGTATTCTCATGGGAAACCGACAATGACTCCGGATCTTATCAAAATGGCAGCCGCAAATGTGGACTTCTTTGATACTTTGAAGATCAGCCATAATGAAGCAGAATATCACTTGAATGAGCTTACCAAGGCAATGAGAGCGACGACTATGGGAATTCAGACTCCTGTGTTACGACCTCTTACACCAACGGTCATCGCCAGTTCTGCAACGATCCCAATAGAGCACTTTGTTTCTCACGATCTTGAATACCTTGAAAATGGCACAAAGAAATATGCCATGTCACTTACTATGCTCAAGGTCGTTAATCTGGAGAACGTTCCATGGATCGAAGATAAAGTACCTGATGCAATATGGAGAAAGAAACTTCTCAAGTTTTATGATACTTTTGCTTCACTTGGCATCTCTCACTGGACGGCAAAGAAAAGGTTAGCTTACAATCATTTCCATCGTCCAAAGAGAGGCTCTTCTATTGTCTCAGCTCACAGAATCAAAAGAATCCAAGGAGCAACCACTCAGATTGTCTTCGGTTATGATTACTTGAATGTAATCGTGTATGAGAAAGAATACCGAATTGACGAAAGTGATCTCCAGTACCTTCAACTTGAAGTCATCGAAGATCTTCTGTTGTTATTGGCTCAGGAAAAAGTTGACCATCTACAACCTGAGATTGTCATTGCAATGAGCTCCAACTTTCGTCAATATGCAAGAAAAATCGTCATTCAAAACCGGGTGGAAGATTTTCAACTTGGAGTAGAGTGCTACAATAAACAACTAAACTTGCAACGTCCCCATATAACCCCGCTCAGTAATTTTCACAAGAACAAGAAGCCGTACATGGGGACCACGACACCGGAAGCAGGGATATTTTATCCATATGTAACTGGAGTCATGCAGTTTATACGATTCTCCGAACTGCACAAATTCAGCGATGGTACGCTCAAGCATGTTCGAGATTATCCGATAGTTCTCAATGCCGACCTACCGCTTCCAGCAGTCAAGTACACATGGACAACCCAGTGCAAAAAGGGAGCAAAGTACGCGATCAAGAAGATCGAGGAACTTCTAAGGAAGCGCCGGTTGCTACGAAGTGTGGAACGATTCGTCGGTGGACGACCATATGGAGCTCACCATAGGTTCACGGAACGAGCCATTTAATTATGGTTCGTCTTATAACAGGTCAACTCCATATGTCTATAATTGTGAATATGTTAATTTTTGTATAATCAGCTTTTGTGGCATGTTGTAGTGTAAAAGTATGATATTTTTCAAGAATTTCTCTCGAGATTTTAAATCATTCAAACATATCGTACTCAAGTACTACAACTAACCCTCATTAATTTGAGGGGGAGCATTAATATGTTCTTTGGCCATCATCTAATTTCATTTTATTACCCAAAGACCGGTTAATCCATTAATATCCAAAATATTGATGGTTAACATTTTGGAAAGGGAAGAAAATGGGATTAAAGAGACTTAATGATTTTTTGGCTAAACAATGAAAAAAGCTTAAAAGATCAACCAACTTAATATGTGTAATGCATATGTTAAGGGGGAGCGTTTTTGATGATCAAAACACTTAAGGCACAAAAACTTTGATTATAATATCACAAGTGCTTTAAGTGATTTTTTCAAGTATTTTTCATGGTGACAATACTTACCCAAAACGCACTTAATTCGTGACGGATGTGGTGACAAAAGGGTGGTAGGTATAGGTATTAGTCCAATGATTCACCAGAACCGAAGGAATCTTCCCAAGGACAATTCCCTAGATATAATTAGAAGTCCTAGGAAAGATGGAGAAAGATTGTGAACGTAGCTGAATGCCGACCAAGTACTTAAGCTAGCACTGGAACAATCACAACAAGGTGCTAGTGATGACGTATTGGTAAGCATTGAAGGGGTTGAAGAATGAAAAAGAATTGTAAAGATAAAGGGTGTAAAGAAAGAAGCCCTCCTTACAACTTTAGGTAGAAACCGGGTCAATACATATGCTATTGAGATCATTTTTCAATGATTCTCGATATCGAAGATAGACATCATGGACCCAGTGATGCAATGCACAACCCTCCCCAGCTAACTCAAATATCTCTCAAAAGATGTTTGCTTTAATCACACGGAGTTTAACACGTTATCTATTGGTTTATTCACTCCGAATAGACTGATATTGAATAGGTGGCAATCCTCTCCAGCCATCGCTCACTAAATCCAAAACGCACTATCGAGTCTAGAGCCACGAGATCATCAAAAGTCTCATTAGGACACTTTCCATTTATTACTTGCTTATTCACACACTGTGAAAAGTAAGAGATCTTTATGAGTCTGACGTAGTATTCTTGTAATATTGCCAGAACATCCGAGTGATAAGCAAGTATTACAATGAAGATGGAAATCCTGCTTGAGCCAACATCAAACAAGCTCATGTTAGGTGACACGTGCGGTTCTTTAAGAACCAATCTTGTGAAAACTGGAAAGAAACAGTAGCTTAATTCTTAATTGAACTTAAACTCGTTCCAGGCCTCTACGCATTATCGTATGATCTTGCCAGAACACTCAGAGTGACACTGTTTAGTGTTCACAGTGACGAGTGGAAATCCTTCTAGTGTTAACATCAAACAACACTTGGTAGGTGACAAGCAAGATTCTATTTGAATCAAGCTCATGACAACTGGAAAGCAACGATGGTGAAAATCTTAATTGAAATTCACTTGTTCCAGGTTTCATGAATTGACAGCTTCAATCATAAGGATTTTTAATCCAAATGATTCACTCTTTATGTTCGCAGTCAGCTTTGGACGGTCGAATAAAGAGAACGGGTTTACCCGCGAAATCCTGTCAGGAAGTTACTTAATTGAAACTATCTGTCACGGGTACGATATCTAATATCGTCCAACGATCTTCACCGACCGGAGGTAAAATGCTACCGAATTAGAATAAAATGTCAAAGCCATTTTATTCGTGTCTTATTATGTTCCTGCATTCGAAGAAGGTGGCGTTGCGGTGTACCTGTTGAAGACGTCCTCACATACTTATTCCTTCTGCATCAAATACTTCTACAAATTCAAGAAAGTATGACCTAAAAGTCTTCCGTTGTATCGACTCTGAAACTTTCAAGAATTCAACAAAGGATAAGTGTGTGGGACATGAAGTCACGAAGAGGCGAACATCACAAGAAGATAAAGACTGCACGTGAAAGGCCAAAAGAACGTGTTCCAAGCAAAAGGCTGATATTATTCAACACATATTCACAAAAAGAAGAAAAGAAAAGAAAGAAAAGAGAAAGTGGACTACGAGCTCAAGAACAAGATCTAACATGCTAGATTAGGACTTTGTAAATTTGGAGTGACCTCCCTTTGGGGGAGATTTTTGGAAATACGTTTTACATATAAAAAAAGTCTCGGTCACTCCAACAATATAGTTATAGGCTCGTAATAGTGTTTAAGTAACATTTATTAAATAGCCCGACCCATGAGCATGTTCATGGGCTGGAGGCCCAAGTCCATTAAGGACTTGGGTATATAAGCCTCTTTCCACCATGGAAAGAGGTGTTGGTTGTTTCATTTCTCACTTTTATAACACATAGTTTCTTTCATTTCTCTCTCTAAGTTTCTCTCTCCAGAAAACATCAACCCTCTTGAAACATAAAGATTTTCATTGTTCTACATAACCAAAGAGCCACTTTTGTGGCGTTATGAGGATTATGGTGTTATGGAGTGATATGCTTACGGTACCCACTTTTTTTATAACACCACACTACAACACCAAACCACACCCTACGTTCTTACACATTTTTCCTTTACCCTCTGTATATTCTCATAACTTGTCAAGACAGTGTTCTACAACAATAATTTAGAATTGAACAGATAGATGCATACATGATACTAACTGATATTGTGATTCCTGAGTCTTATTATGAAAGTTTTGGTTAAGTCCATACAGAACTTTGCTTTCTTGGATATCATCCGAGGTTAATTTATCTTTTACAGTTCTAAGAAGGAGAGATTTAAACATGACGGTTTCTTTATATTGGATATGATGCAACCCAAGCAGATGTCTGATTTCATGAAGCGCCACGCTCTTAAAATCAATAACTTTAGGACTGGTCCTGGTCCAAGAGACCATGTCTCATCCACATCAAAATGTAACTTTCCATTTGTTGGCGGAAAAGCATGAGCTAAAGTACCAAGAGGCCCATCAAAGTCTCATCCGTCGCCATGGTTCATTTTTTGGAACTATCTTTAAATTTTGAAGATGCATTATCACAAACTCTACAAAATGTGAAGTAGCCAGAACCAGAAGCCCATTCGTCAAAGGCACTAACAACAAGTGTCACAAACGAATCTGGAAAATTCAAGTCGAAGGCATAAGTGAGGTCGGATTGACCCACAGGTCATCTAGGTGTAGGATTACCTCCAAAGAAATAATAGTGAGAAACGGCTTTCAGATGTTTACCGATGGCCGGATTAGAGAGAGTGAGAAAGAACAAGACACACAAAATGAAAACCCTAGATGCCATGGGAATATATTTTATGTTTTGGTTGATATATATTTCAGGGTAAATATCAAAAATACACAACGAACTTTCCCAAATTAACCATTATACACATCGTACTATTTTAAGTCCATTATTTACACTTGCCACGTAGGTAAATTTGTTTGACTTGGTCAAACCTGTTGACTTTTACCTTTGACCAAGGATTTTACCGGTTACTAAATTTTTTATATTTCCACGTCGTTTTTATTTTATTTTTATAAACCCGTTGTGTAAACCCTTAATCATTCTAAGTTTATAACTGCGTACGCGTATACTCTCTCTCAAATAAATCCCCAATTCCTAAGAACCCTAATTTTTCTGAAAACAATTATAATCGATTTAGGTAAATTACTTTGATATTATATTGTTGTAATATGATGATTCGTTTATTTTTAATTGTTGTTTCCATTTGAAGTATTGTTTTAATCAGATTTGCGGAAATATTATTAACCCTAATTTTTTCCCCCAAATTTTGAGATTGATTATTTCGAGTTTCTGATATTTCCATTGTTTAAATATGACGAATCCAATGTTTTGCCCTAATTTTTTATCTTTGTAATTGCAGGTTTGTTAGAGAAGTATGGCGAAGTTTGTGGTGGATTTGCACCACGATGGGTTGTTTATAGGCAATCCCGTCTCATATACCAATGGTGACGAACGTGTATTTAATGATATTGACTTTGAAGGTATGAAATATGACGATTTTTTCTCGATTATCCGTAGGTTAGTGTTAGTACCACCTGTATCCATCTTCTATACTCTACCTGGTGTTCCAATGTATATGGGTTTGAGACCCATTGCTAATGATGCCCATGTAGAAGAATTTGTAGAATGTTTGTTTGAGAATGATTGTCATTTTGTCTATTTACACTGAACACCATGGGTAAGATGTTTTTAATTTGGTTAATGATGATAGGTTACAATCAGATTCTAGTGATAGTGACTTTGATGATGTTTGTAAGGATGATCCATTGGATGACTTGCCTGAACACATTGATTTCCAAAAGGAGGGAGAGGACAATGTAGACATTCCTATGCTTACAACCACTGACACTTGATTGAATAAGCTAGTTGGTAAGGGTAGGTTTGTGGGTGACAATGAGAATGATAAACCTGAAGGTCATGGAGAATTAGGACAGTTAATGATAGAGTATCATGATCCTGATGATAGATTTGTTAAACCTAAATACAAAGTTAGGAAAGACTTTCAATACCCCAATTTTAATCTTAATACACCATGGGATGAATGTGAACCAGTACTAGGTATGAAGTTTGAGAACCCATTACAACTTAAAAACTTCTTAGCTAACTATGGAGTCAAAAATGGTTACTAGATGTGGTATTTACACAATGAGAGTCATAGAATATTGGTAAAGTATGGTAGGGATGTTAGTGTTTGTAAGTGTGCTGGTAAAAGAGGTAAAAAACCTACAGAAGAAAGCAATCTAATTGAGTCAGATGGTAGTGAAAAAACAAGCTCAGACATTGATAAAGGCAAAGGTAAAGGGGAACTAGGTGAGCCAAGCAAAAGGAGTAAAACATCAAAAGCTAATTGGGCTGAAAGAAAGGCAAAAGAAGGAGTATGTGTTGGTTGGGGTGGACTGTCCGTTTAGGCTATGGGCTAGTTGGATGGGCAATGAAAGGTCATTTCAAATCAAATCCCTCTACCCTGCTCACAAGTGTTTCAAAAACTACAATTTAGGTGCATTGGTTACATACAAATGGATAGCTGAGCATTATGCTAGGAAAATCATTAATAACCCTAATATAGGTCATAGGTGTATGCAGAATTCAATCAGAGAAAAGTTCATGATTAATGTGAGTTTAGGTCAATGTAGAAGGGCAAAACAGATGGCGTTGTATGAACATGAAGGTGGCTTAATAGACCATTACAGTAGGCTATGGGACTACAGGCAAGTCTTGTTGGACTCTAACCCTGGTTCAACCTGTCACATAGATTTGGAAGAAAAAGATGATGGACTTACATATTTCAAAAGATTTTATGTCTGTTTTGTTGGACCAAAGGAAGGCTGGATAGGTAGGTGTAGAAAAGTGATTGCTTTGGATGGGTGTTTTTTGTCACACACTTGCAAAGGGCAGTTACTTACTGCAATGGGAAGGGATGCTAATAATGAAATGTTTCATATAGCATGGGCAGTTGTAGGGGTGGAAAACAAGCATAACTGGATGTGGTTCTTGTCCTTGATCCACTATGACCTTGGATTGAACAATGGTGTAGGTCTTACAGTCATATCAGATGGACATAAGGTAAGAAAACTGTCACTTATGTCTATATATGTTAATACGTAACTATAACTTTCTTATATATATTATGCAAACATTAAATAAATACTATCAATATAGGGTCTAATAGAAGTTGTCAAGGTTTGGTTGGGGGAGGCTGAGCACAGACAATGTGCAAGACACATTTATGCAAATTTCAAGAAGAAATGGAGTGGCTTACATTACAAGAGATTGTTTTGGTGGGCTGCTTCCTGCACAATACATGAGCACTTTCATCGGGTTATGGATGCAATCAAGAAACTAGATGATAATGCATACACATGGTTAGTTGACAGAAATCCAAATACATGGTGTCATGCTTACTTTGAAATGGACAGATGTTGTGCAGCATTTGAAAATGTTATGTCTGAGAGTTTTAACTCTAGAATACTTTTGGCTAGAGGAAAGCCCATAATTACCATGTTAGAAGACATAAGGATATACATTATGCAAAGGATTTGGGTCCTTAACAAGAAAGCCGTGGAACACACACATCAAATTACTCCATTTGCTAAGAAGATGTTGGAGATTCATACAATTAAAATCAGGTACAATACTGAAATTTTTGTTTACATAAAAAGTGTCTAACATTTATTATAGAATTAATAATGATGAGTTGTAACACTATGATAGGAACTGGGTGGTGTACCGGAGTGGTTACCAAGAAGTTGAGGTTAGAAGAGATGACCATGCCTATGGTGTCAATGTTGATAAAAAAACTTTATGGATGCAGAATGTGGGAGCTAACATGTATACCTTGTGTCCATGTTGTGGCTGCTTATTCTCAGCTAGGTTTGAATCCAGAGGTAGGTGTCAGCGACTGGTATTCTAAGTCCAAATGGATTGACTGTTATAAGCACTCCATTAGACCTGTCCTTGGTTCTAGTGTATGGAAGAGAACAGAGCTAGAAAAACCTTTACCACCCCAAGAAAGAAAAATTCGGGGCAGACCAAGGAAACAAAGGATTAGGCATCGTTCAGAAAATGACCATGAAATTAGTAGGGTTGGTAGAGTGATTCATTGCCATAGGTGTTGGCAATCTGGGCACAATAGAAAGAATTGCAAGAATACCCCAAGAACTAAACCAAAGAATTTTTATGATTTTCCTTATGAACAACAAAGTGAGACACCAAATGAAGGGGATGTAAGTGGTTCACAGGCTACACAGGATAAGCCAGTAGACATGGCTGACCCTGTTATGCCAATATTAGAAGCTAATGTTACAACTCCTATCTTAAAGAAACCTGCTGGTACCTCAAGAAATATCCCATCTAGTTCAAAGAAGCCTCCAACTGCACCTAAGAAGCCTAATCAAACCAAATTAGACAAAGGGAAAAAACCAGCAACTGATGTTGGAACAAGTTTAACTCCAGAGGTACACTTCAATCAATAAAACAATGACAATGTAATTAACTATAAATGAACTTAGCTAATAATTGGAAAACTTGTGTACAGGAACATCTTGAGGAAATGGGAAGACAGGCTTTGGAAGAGCTTCTAAGAACTGAGGCTGAAGAAAAGGCAAAGTGGGAAGCTGAGGAGCAACAGAGAATAGATGATGAAGATGCTTGGAAAGACTACACTAGTGAGTTTGCATCATGGGAGATATATGGGTCTTCAGCTAGGCAAATACCTGGTAGAACTCCTATTACAAGACATATGGCTAAAATGAGAATGCACAATCAACCAGTAGATGAAGTTTTTATGTCCAACCCTGAAGATGCAGCAGAATACTTTGATACACAAGACAGGTTACATGGAGATGAATCTGAATTGGGTGCTACATCTCAATCAGTCAATTCTCAAGGAAGCCACTTCATATTAAGAGAAAAAGGTAAACCTGCTGTGTCAAGTGCTCCTGTACCCAAAAAAAGAGGAAGGCCAAAGACCAAAAAAAGGCTCACAAATAGACATAGCAGTTCCTTTTAGGGTTACACACAAGAACAGAGGTAGATCTGAAAGGATAGCTAAGATGAAATCCAAGAAACTGAAGTTTGATGAAGCTGAAAATGGATCTACACCAGCCAAGGCTCTTCACCTTAGTGATTGAGTATATGAAGCTATTGTAATAGTTTATTGTAATCTGGATATTGTTTATGTAGCAAATTTATGATGGTGTTGGTCTAATGACCTAAACAATTGAACCAATCTTTTGTATAGGATAAGGTAGGAATGATGTTGTTGTTGAATGTGTGATTCATATGAAATGGATGCACAAATTTTCTGATGTTGTTGTTTAATATTTGAGTCACATGTCATGGATAGCATGGGAATCTCTTATAAAAAGCAACATCCCTTTGTTTTATATGGCATTGTTTAACAAGTTTGAATGGAAACCAGGACCACCTTGTCTCCTAGTTGGGAAATGGTTTGTACAAGTCACATTATTTTACAAAAATTGTGTATGTATCCACATGTTTTCACACAACACAATCAATCTAAACAAAGCATTACGTACCAAGTGTTGAAGTTAAACACACCATTACATACCGTGGTCTTTAAACCTACCAATACTTACCAATACTACAAAATCTACCAATACATACCAAGTCTGCAAAAGCTACCAATATCAGATACCCTAGAATAACAACTAATAACTTAACCATTACATACATAAACCATAAAATATTCATGAAAAGTTTATAAAGTGTTTATCAAACCTTAGCTTTGCCCTTTCCTTTGACTGCAGTTTTAGGACCCTTCATTTATTCACAGATTTGCAACCAAGTCATTTGGTTAGAAAGACCAATGACACAACCAGTGACTGCAACAGGACTTTTAGAAATTTGTTTTGAAGATGCATTCATAGGTATGTATTTACCTTTGATACCATCATAAGCTTTTGGTAAAAATACCCATTTTGAGTTAGGAGGAGGGCTTTCAAGGTGGACACTAAAATCATCACTTTCAGTTAAATCTTCTGTATCATACCCGTACCATTTGAGAATGGCTGCTGAGATTTCATTATCAGATGATCTTTTAGATCCATGTCCAAGACTTGATCCACCAGCATATGATCTTTTTAAACCCTTAACTTTTTTAGATCCATGCCCTTTACATGAATCCATGGTTGCTGAAGAATACCCTTGAGTCATAGCATCTCCTGATTCACTGTCACTACTAATTTGAATAATTTCTGTAAAAAAAACATTGCATACAAAGGATGACATATGGGTATAGTGTGAAAACTTGGCTAATAATTCGACATCATACTAACCTTTCCCTTTATCCATTTGTGAAGTCTTTGGATAAATTCCTAAATGTTAAGTTGTTACATGTCTAATTTTTTGCTAAAACTTAATAGAAGTAAATGGGGATGTCAAATGGTTTGGTGAGACTCATTTATATCAGAGAGACCATGTAGGTGGGAGTATGCCATAAATATGGCTAACACATACAGTCAACACATTTGCTGATATAACTTATCAGGGGAAAAAACTTGGGCATAAAACATATCATCAGGGGAACATAACAGAAACTAGTAACATCTTCATGCTAATCTTGCAAGAATCATAAACAACAAAAATCTGGCAACAAAAGATATCATAAATATATTCGATTCATTATAAAAGTAACAAACATAGAATGATTACATTACCAAATCTAGGATTAAAACTATTGTTAAAAACAAAACACAAACTGAAATAACTAACATTAGCCTATCATAAACCACAAATTTGGCCTTCACATTCTTCAAGTCCTCTGTTATGCCTTTAAGCATTTCAATGTGACTTTCATGAGGTAACACTCTCTCTGATCCATTGCTTGTACCACCCGAGTTGACCATCCTCCTCAAGCTTTTATTCTCTTCGTGAAATCCATACAGCAATGCTCTGTAATATGGAGACAATTCAAGGTCTAGAAAACCATAAACACCACATTTTATTGTCTTGTCTCTGATTAGACAAGACCTAAACCTTCTTCCTGGATTTTCTGGAGTCCAAGCTGTATGAACAGGAATTGGGTGGGGGGGGTCATAATCACAATGTGTGTTGTTTATGACATCTTGATTCCTGCCATATCTCCTAATCAATGATGAAGACGAAGATGACATAGTGGATTCAATGGTTACTTTTAATTACAAACTTTGGGGATTAGGGTTTATATGGAATTGAGAAAGGGGTATTTGGGGATTAGGGTTTAAATGGAATTGATAATGGGGTATTTAGGGATTAGGGTTCTTAGGTTTCTGGGAAAACAAAGGATGAGAGAGAGAGATGGAGGGTATGTATTTCGATTGTATGTGAAAAATAATATGGATATTTGGGTCGGGTGTGGGAAAGAAATGGATAGTTGGTCCAATGTGATGTGGCTGCCAAGTAAGCAATAGTCAAAGTTTTTGGTTTGACCATGGCCACGTCAGCTTTAACTTGTGATAGCAAGTTTCTGTGTGAATAATGGACTTAAATTAGTACGATGTGTATAATAGATAATCTGGGAAAGTACGTTATGTATTTTTGACATTTACCCTATATTTCAAGGTATTGCATGGCTATATTTATAGCAAATCTTAATATGCATGGAAGATGTTATGTTTCTTCAAACAAATATAGGAAGATGCATCACACTTTACTTTGACTCAAATGTCTCAGACTATGACAATGACTCTTTCATTTTTTTTCTAAGAAAAATATATCCGATGTATTCAATTTTTTAACAAACCTGTGTTCGAATTTAAGGAGCACCTCTTGTAGGTAAAAATGATCAAAAAGTGAAAAAGTATGTTTTCCTCACGTGTAAAGGACGTTCGGGACATTGTGAAAATCACGTTCATGCGAATGTTCGGAACACGAGCATGTCACTCCTAAAGTGTACAAATATTAGTACGATAGCAATTTGGTTAATGCTAAAGCATGATTTCTGATACATTGTGAAGTGAACCAATTAGATTTTAGGGTATACTTGCATCATTTTGGTAATAAACATTAAGAAGTTCTAGTTTCTAAAATATAAGCTACTACTAGTTTATGAAATATAAGCTATTAAGTTTGAATCAAAACATTATTGTCCAAGTCTTCTAAATTTAAAGTTTATAAGTCTGTCTGTGGAAACTACCAAGAGGAGAATACATGTTTCTCCCCAGTACGTGTTGAAAACACACAGATAGATGACTACGAGGGCCGGATTTGGTCCTGTGCAGGTTCGGCAACTGCACAGGACCCAAAATCCTTACGGGGCCTAAAAAATGTATACCCAGGTTAAAGGTATAGTACTTGAGCCCAGTTTAGAGCAGATGATGACTTAAGAAGATTATATTATTGTTATCAAAAAGTTCTAAATTTTCACTAGCTCCAAATCGGGAAAATTGCTACATATGTTAAGAAGTAATCTAGTCTCGCATTTTATATATGAAATTCTCTTTTTGTTTTGTTTTGTATTATATACTGGGAAGTAGATAAAAAAACACTTAGTTTTTAAACATTTTAAATTATAGTAAGTTTTTATGTGGAATTATCTATTTTACATGTTTTTAAGGGCTTATCTTATAGTTGCGACACATGGCACCCAAATTTACTAGACGACCGTGATGACTACCCATCATATGAGTACCCATCATATGAGTCAAGAATATTACTCATCTTATGAGTCAAGAATATGATCAAACGGTTATCCCTAAGTATCCTGATCAAATGGTTAATATGAAATTTCGGGTATTCATATATGAAAATTTTATCCAAAATTTTTGAATCGATGAAACTTTTATCCGAAATTTCGGATACCTAAAATTAAGAAGTAAAGTGTCGTTTAGGTTTAAATTTATATGGTTAATATATTTAGATTTACGTTGTTATAAATATATCATAATGGTTGATCACAATCTTCTTTTAATCACTTTTTCATTTGATTATCAAGTGTTCTGAAGATGGGCTTAGGCTTTTGAAATGATTACCGCTCACATACGTCATATTATGTTCAATACCATCAAAGTACAACACTAAAATGTATGAACGTATATTATAATGATTGTTACAAAATCATATGTTTATCGAATAAGTCAAGTATTTTTTTTGATAATTGATTTCATGTATTAACGAAACATTCTTACGATATTTTATTTACTGCATATGTTTGGTACTTCTTACAAAAATACTCCATTGAACTATTCTCTATGTTAGACGGGTCTTTAAGCTAGTAATATAATAAAATAAAATAAATTACAAATGTGCTCATCATTAACATTATAATTAATATGCTACTGCTGATCATTATAATTACTACTAATATTCATTGCAATTACTATTAATCTCCTAGCGGCACTTCCTGGATTGTAATTGTCCACATCCTAATGCCATCGTTGGGCCTCTTGTTGGCTCTTTTTTCAGCAGAGCCAATTTACTGTTGGAGTAACTGCACCAATGCACCCCCCCCCCCCCCTCCTCCAACCTTGAAGACTATTTTGACGTATATCTTACTTTTGGAACATCTTCGTTTCCCACAGATCTAGTGATTGTAGCTTGATGAGGCAGATCCCCCGGCGCATGTGGCACCGTTTCATATTCTTTCGTCGGAGAATATATTTCGGGCTGAGAATAAATCAACACCGGAGAATATATCTCGTGCGGAGAATGAAAGTCACCCCCAGAATACACCATTTGCTGGATCGAGTGTCGGGGGATAGCCCGACTCTAGCACCCCATTAACGTATTCTCGCGTTTTATTATTTGCAGCAGCAACGTGTAGTACTATTATGTTACTGAAAGAAAAAATTACATGTATGACACGGTCGAAATTGATAACATCGACTTTAGATGGACGACGATTTCAAAAGAAATGGATTGCCACTTTCCAAATGGAGGTGAAGAGTTATATTTAGAAAATATTAATTAGATGGCTGAAAAAGAACTGTTTTATTAGAGAATATAGATATAGATAGATTTAATAATAGAAAAAGGCTTGACATTTAATATTAGTTAGTAAAGTAATACTCTTTTCGTCTCAAAATTATTCTTTTCGTCTCAAAATTATTATCCTCTGACAAAACGCACAATTTAAAAAATATGCATTTATTATAGCATTCTCTTTTTTATTTTTTAACAGAATGACAGTTTTATTATTAGCTAATTAATTAAAGTCTTGTTTAAAGTTTATAATAATAATTTAAAACAAAGGGAATATAGTAATTTAATCAAACTTCCCTATCAATTTTTGGCAAGAGATAATAATTTTGGAATATTTTAAAAAGAAAAGAGGGACTTTAAATTTGCGACGAAACTAATATAAACTATGCATTTGATTTAAACCCTAGAACATTGTGAATTTTCATTATCTTTAAATATCAGCAAACACTTGAAAAAGAACAAGCACATGAATATATGTAAGTGTTTGATCTTTAATTTACTATTCGCCACTAATTAACCAATCATCATTTTCAGTATCCTTAAATATCATCAGTATGCTCATTTCCGCGACTCGGAGTGAAAGTGGGTGAGTTGAAACTAGCCGTGAATGAATAAAAAAGCTCAATATTTTAGAATGAACATGATTTCAAAATTATATGTCACGGTAAATAATGTATTTAATGTGGAATTTTGAATATTCAAATATATAAAACTTTTATCCGAAATTTTGAATACCCCGAATCGAAAAAAATTTGTGTCACGTGGATGCTACTTGTCCCAAAATTTTGTCTACTCGGGTATATAAAAATTTTATCCGAAATTTTGGATATCCAAAATAAAGAAGTAAAGCGCCGTTTATATTTATATACCTAATATATTTAAGTTTATATTTTTACAATTCGTAAGCTTAAAATAAAAAGTTGAAAAAAGCCAGATTTTTAATTATTTAATATTTATCGGCTAATTAGCTCCCTATAAATGACGACAGAAAAATACATCACTCGGGCCTTAAAATTTTAGCGCTTAAAGCTTTAGATTTACTTGACTTACCCTTAAGTCACGTTGTTTACATGTTTGTAATCCTTGATAAGGTTGTACGGTACAAGTAAAGTAAATCTATCATATACTCCTATATTGATTGACAATGATTTACTAGAAATTACTACTACAACTTTTTTAATTAAATAAAAACCAATAATGATATTTATTACAGTAATAAAACACATCCTTTTTATCAAACAACACATGCAATGCAAGATCCAAATTAAACCATCTATGCACAAAAGTAACAAACTTTGATGATATAATAAAAAGTAGTAGTAACAAAAAGATCCAAATTAAACTAACCCAAAACTGCTTCGGCATACTGCTTCAGGTCTTCGACACTAACAATTTCGGATAAGGCCAGCCTTTGTGCAAAAGCAAAAGCTTCGTTATAGTAACTAGACAAGTACTTCTTTGCGCCACCCCTAATTAAACCATCACACGATGTCACGAACCGATGCCCTGCAAACAATTCCCAGATTTTAAACGTGTGTCTCGTCGGAGGTGGAGGTGGTGTGGTTGACGACCTTGGTGTACGATTATTAGTAATCTTGCGGGTGGTGTTTTGAAGGAGGATTGGATGCGGAGGATGTGGTTATGGTAATTATGAACCAATGGGTATCCTTTATACAAGATTGATGATCGCTCGATTTCTCATCATCTTTAATGAGAAAGAAACAAACAAACAAGATTAAAGAAGATCGAAGGTTGATTAATGTGGTGGTGCTACGATGGTAATTGGTGAATTTTTTGTCTATCGAATAAGTCAAGTTTTTTTTTGATAATTGATTTCATGTATTAACGAAACTTTCTTACGATATTTTATTTATTGCATATGTTTGGTACTTCTTAAAAAAATACTCCATTAAACTATTCTTCACGTTAGACGGGTCTTTAAGCTAGTAATATAATATAATAACATAAATAAAAAACATGTTGATCATTATCATTATAATTTATATGCTAATGCAGATCATTACAATTACTACTAATATTCATTACAATAACTAATAATCTCCTAGCGGCACTTCCTGGATGACAACTGCCCAGATCCTAATGCCATCGTGGGGCCTCTAGTTGGCTCTCATTTTCAGCAGCCAATTTACTCCTAGAGTGATTGTTTTTACCAATGCACCCCTTCCTCCAACCTTGAAGATTATTTCGACGTATATCGTCTTACTTTTAGGAACATCCTCGTTTCCCACAGCTCTAGTGATTGTAGCTTGATGAGGCAGATGCCCCGGGCAGGTGGCAACCGTTTCATATTCTTTCGGTGGAGAATATATTTTGGGCGTAGAATAAATTGCCGTCGGATATATTTCCGGCGGAGAATAAAAGTCGCCCCCATAATATACTATTTGTTGGAGAGAGTGTCGGGGGATAGCCCCCGACTCTAGCACCCCATTAGCGTTTGGTTACATTTTATTATTTGCAGCAACAACGCATGGTATTGTTATGTTATTGAAAAAAAGTTTCAACATGATACGGTTGAAATTGATAATGTCGGCTTTAGAGGGACGACGATTTCAAAAGAATGAGGTTGCCACTTGCTAAATGGATGTGAAGAGTTAATTTTAGAAAATATTAATTAGGTGGATGAAAAAACTGTGTTTTAATAGAGAATATAATTATAGATAAATAGACACATTCAATAATAGAAAAAGGCTTGACCTCTAATACTAGTTAGCAAAGTAATACTCTTTCCGTCCCAAAATTATTATCCTCCGACAAAACACACAGTTTGAGAAAATGCATTTATTACAGCATTCTTTTTTTTATTTTTAAAAGAACGACAATTTTTGTGTATTAGCTAATTATTTAAAGTCTTGTATAAAGTTTATAATAATAATTTAAAGCAAAAGTAATATATTAAATTTAATCAAACTTTCCTATCAATTTTTGGCAGGAGGTAATAATTTTGGAAGATTCTAAAAGAAAAGAGGGACTTTAAATATGCGGCGGAAGGAGTAAAAAACTACTAGTATAAACTATGCCTTTGATTTAAACCCTAGAACATTGTGAATATTCAGTATCTTTAAATATCCCAGCAAACAATTGAAAAAGAACAAGCACATGTATGTATGTATACTCTATATATGTAAGTGTTTGGTTTTTAATGTAATATTCGCCACTAATTAACCAATGATCATCGTTTTGATTTGTTGAGACTCGGTCATGCGATACTTAACGGCTGTATGCCTCATTCTTATCCAAACCGCGAGCCCTCATTTTTCCTACATACATTCATATCATCAGTATGCTCATTTTCGCGACTCAGAGTGAAAGTGAGTTAGTTGAAACAAGCCGTGAATAAGTAAAAAAACCTCTATTTTTCAGAATGAACATGGTCTCAAAATTATATGTTATAGTAAATTGTATATTTAATCCGAAATTTTAGATATTCACATATATAAAACTTTCATCCGAAATTTTGGATACACGAATCGAAAAAACTTTGTGTCACGTGGATGCTACTTGTCCCAAAATTTTGTCTATTCGGTTATATAAAACTTTTATCCGAAATTTTAGATATCCGGAATAAAGAAGTAAAGCGCCGTTTATGTTTGTATTTATATACCTAATAGATTTAGGTTTATATTTTTATAATTCGTAAGCTTTAAATAAAAAGTCGAAAAAACCAAGATTTTTAATTATTTAATATTTATCGGCTAATTAGCTCCCTATAAATGACGACAGAAAAATACATCACTCAGGCCTTAGAATTTTAGCGCTTAAAGCTTTAGATTTACTTGACTTACCCTTAAGTCACCGCTGTTTACATGTTTGTAATCCTTGATAAGGTTGTACGGTATAAGTAAAGTAAATCTATCATATACTCCTATATTGATTGCCAATGATTTACTAAAAATTACTACTACAACTTCTTTAATTAAATTAAAACAAATAATGATATTTATTACAGTAATAAAACCCATCCTTTTTATTAAACAACACATGCGGTGCAAGATCCAAATTAAACCATCTATGCACAAAAGTAACAAACTTTGATGATATAATAAAAAGTAGTAGTAACAAAAAGATCCAAATTAAACTAACCCGAAACTGCTTCGGCATACTGCTTCAGGTCTTCGACGCTAACAATTTCGGATAAGGCTAGCCTTTGTGCAAAAGCAAAAGCTTCGTTATAGTAACTAGACAAGTACTTCTTTGCGCCACCCCTAATTAAACCATCACACGATGTCACGAACCGATGCCGTACCAACAATCCCCAGATTTTAAGCGTGTGTCTCGCCGGAGGTGGAGGTGGTGTGGTTGACGATCGTGGTGTACGATTATTAGTAATCTTGCGGGTGGTGTTTTGAAGGAGGATTGGATGCAGAGGATGTGGTTGTGGTAATTGTGAACCAATGGGTAACCTTTTTACATGATTGCTCGATTTCTCATCATCTTTAACGAGAAAGAAAGAAAGAAACAAACAAGATTAAAGAAGATCGAAGGTTGATTAATGTGGTGCTACGGTGGTAATTGGTGTATTTTTTTGTTTATCGAACAAGTCAAGTATTTTTTTTATAATTGATTTCATGTATTAATGAAACATTCTTACGATCCTTTATTTATTGCATATGTTTGGTACTTCAAAAAAAAACTCCATTGAACTATTCCCGACGTTAGACGAAAAAATGAAAAGAGACTTTAAATTTACGACAGAAAGAGTAAAAAACTAATGTATAGACTATGCCTTTGATTTAAACCCTAGAACATTGTTAATTTAAGTATCTTTAAATAAATCTCAGCAAAAACATGAAAAGAACAAGCACATGTAACGGTTTGGTTAAACAATATATGTAAGTGTTTGGTTTTGATTTAATATTCGCCACTAATTAACCAATGATCATCGTTTCGATTTGTTGAGACTCAGCCATGTGATACTTTCCGACTGTATGCCCCATTCTTATCCAAACCGCAAGCCCTCAATTTTACTACATACATTCATATCATCGGTATGCTCATTTCCGCGACTCGAAGTGAAAGTGAGTTAGTTGAAACGAGCCGTGAATAAGTAAAAAATCTCTATATATCTTTCCGAATGAACATGGTGTGGAAATTATATATGTCGTGGTAAATTATGTATTTAATCCGGAATTTTGGATATTCATATATATAAAACTTTTATCCGAAATTTCGGATACACGAATCGAAAAATTTGTGTCACGTGGATGCTACTTGTCCCAAAATTTTGTTTATTCACGTATATAAAACTTTTATCCGAAATTTTGGATACCCGAAATAAAGAAGTAAAACGCCGTTTAGGTTTATATTTATATTTTTACAATTCGTAAGCTTTAAATAAAAAGTTGAAAAAGACAGATCTTTAATTATTCAATATTTATCGGCTAATTAGCTCCTTATAAACGACGACAAAAAAATACATCACCAGGCCTTAAATTTTCAGCGCTTATAGCCTTAGATTTACTTGACTTACCCTTGAGCCATCGTTGTTTACATGTTGTTTTTACTCTCCACTTATTTTAGTCTTCCAAATCTCCAATGTGAGGTCAAGAACATAGTTTGATACCTAATCATGTTCATCTGGTAAAAGGACTAGTTTACAAATAGTTGTTATCGCGTAAGAGTTGCATTTGGAATGAGAAAGGCTTTACAAAAATGACATCCGACTTTACAAAAATGACAACCGGATGCAAGTGACGGGGATGCGTTGTGCCGCCCAAGTAGATCAGTTTTTAAAACGGACTTTTTGTATTGTATTATTTATGCGAAGAAATTTTGGCTAAAACAATATATCTAAGTTAACATACGCTATACGGCACGGGTATTGTTTTGTTCTTAACGTTTTCGTATGAACTCTAGTTATGATGATCTAATAGGCCGAAACAACCCACGGCGTAGAGTCGTACTCGAAAATAAACCACCTGTTTGTGACTTATAAAATCAATAGTTACAATTTTATGTAGCCAAGTAGCTAAAATTTATAATACAAGTTAAACAAATATTAATTTATCTATAGAACTTATTAAGGTGAGAAAATGATTGAAACCAAACTAGAAACCTAAAAAAACCAAACACAGATAACCGCCTAAATTTAAAATCAATAGTTTGGTTTATAAGCCGACAAAACCAATTTTTTTAGTTCGAATTGGATTTTTGTCTTAAACCGAACTGAACCTACTTTTATACAGGGGTATTTCAATATAGTGTGAGGTTATTTTCAAAACCAATACTATGTACAGAAGTGTGAGAAATATTTTTTTACTCTTAATGCAATATATATTTTCATTGTTATATGTTTAAATTAAACGTGTACTAATTGATTTATTAGTAAAAAAACTCGAGTATGCTGAGCGATATGAAAACTGCACATATGTTTTCATACTATCCGACGAAATGATAGTTATGATCCAGACAAAAAAAATACACGTAATTCTCATACGTTTACCTAGTGAACTAACACGACGAAAATGCATATGCATTCTATTAAGAATAAAACGGTGATTTTCGCATTTCTGTACTCGGATGTAATTATAATAAGCTTACACGAATAATATATGCCTGATATAACATAAATTAATAACTAAATAAATCTAATTCAGAAATTCATATTTGTTTTACCCGAGTAGCTTTGTAATCATCTTGTTTACATTCATATTAAGTGATACGTAATTAGTTAAGTCGATAAAGTACTTTGATTCCTTGGATCTCATCCGAGGTCAGTTTATCTCTTACCGTTCCAGGAGCCAGAGATGCCCACATGACAGCGTCCCGATATTGGCTATGATGCAGACCAAGCAGATGTCCAATTTCATGGAGTGCCACACTCTTAAAGTCATAACGATTAGGAACAGGTCCCGGTCCAAGAGACCAGGTCTCATCCGCATCAAAATGTAACCTTCCATCTGTTGGCGGAAAAGCATGCGCTAGGGCTAATGTACCATTAGGCCCATCAAAGTCTCCTGCGTCACCATGGCTCAGTTTTTGGAAACTGATCTTTAAATCCGAACTCCGAATATCAGCAACTCTTGAAAATGTGAAGTAGCCGGAACCATAAGCCCATTTGTCAAAGGCACTAACAACAGGTGGAACAAATGTGTTTTTAAAATTCAAGTCGAAGGCATAGGTGAGGTGGGTCTTTCCCACGGGCCATCTAGGTCTACCGGGAAAGAATCGAAAGTGAGAAACGGCTTTCAGATGTTTACCGACGGCCGGATCAGTGAGACTGAGAAAGAATAAGACACACACAAAACTGGTAACTCTAGATGCCATTATATGTATATGGAAATATGGAATATCTGTTGTGTTTTGGTTCATATATGTTTAAAGGTATTGGCTTACTAAGGGTTAATACACAAAGAAGTTACGTAGTAAAATTTGCAAAGTAATATATGTAAACATCACCGAACTGGTAAAAAAACGACATTTAAGTTGCTTAACTTATAAGAAAATACGCGTTCAGAAAATATGAGCCTTATAAGCATCAAGCATGTCATATATTCTCTGTCCATCTAATGTGGTATGTTCTGTTCCTCATTAACTCATGGACTCTTTCTAGTTTTCCGATGAGATGTATTTCTCATCACAGAGCGGACACCTTTATCTAAGGCTTCTGATATAACATCTCTCTTGTTCGTCTCCAATGTTATCTTTTACTGATATAAATTGTCTCGGACACAAAAGTAGCGCCAAATACATTTCGTTTCTCCGAAACAACCTTTAAGCCAGCTGATCAACTGAATTAATGCGGTTTAACTGTTAAAACGCCATAAAGAAGTTGCTCTATATATTGCTCCATCATTTTCGAACAGCAAAGTGATAATTCAGATGTACCAACACAAATGTCTACTTCCAAATTACTCGTAAAATACAAAGTTTCCCGACTTAGCCTCAATCATACCTGGTCACCAGATTGCATTGGTTGTGATTTCACAACAGGATCTCACTATAACATAACAAGTGTAATGATTGCACTTTTTTAAGAATTGTATCATCCGTCATGTGGAATCACGGTGAGGACCTACAATATGATGAAAGGTTGCTAGTTTCTAAAACTGAATTTAGCCCTTACGCTCCTTAAGATTCTATTAGCTAGCCGATCTATATATGCGGCTTTAGCCCATATTTATCGATCATTACTCTACATAAAGCCACATATATCCATCTGGGAGACTTATGTTTGTGTATTCAAGTCCCAAAAATTAACGCTGTGCAAACAAGCACCTATGTACGTGGTCAGTCCCAAACCTTATTGTGAGCTGCTTGTTTAATTTCATGAGTATGCAGCAGAAGACAAGAACACATATAGGATAATTATCAACATAGAGATAACATACCTTTTAGTAATACGATCAAATCACCGTAACACACAGACCAAGGTCATAACACAGTAATGGTCTTTTACTCCTTTGCAATTTGCATGATGCTACAACTAGATATACAAAACCAAAGAATATGCATACCCAACAAAATCGTCAGTACGTGTCTTTTGCTACCAACCAACTTGGTTGCACTAGCAGAACAACCAATTCAACAAGGACGCAATAGTATCTTGACAACATACATGTTGAGTTACTTCATGTTTATCATAAACAACCACTCAGCTCAGGCGGCCAAAGTCATCAATGAGGTAGGTCTTGTGTAAACCTAGAAATTTGAAACAGTAAATAACGAAACAATACAACTGGACGGTGTTGTCTATGGTGAACACCAGCTAGGTTTGAACTCATAGAATCCATCAGGAGTCGTTGTATCAAGCAAACTTAGAGAAGAACTTGTTAGTGCTACCCATTTTCCATCAAGCGGATTTCTAATTTCACAATTTTCCATCGCCCCTTCTAGGATTAACTTCAAGAAGTATTTAGCGACTTTGAGCCGTAATTCGTCATTTGTCTTTGTGTACATGGGATGGCAAATAGAAAAAACTGCATCAAGAAGTAGCGAGTTCTTCCAAGAGGAATCAATATGTTCTTTTAGAATCAGTTCGCCAACATTTGTAGCAGGGAGGATCGTTTTCATATCATCAACATTCAAAAGGTCTGAAACCTCAAACCCATAACTGCTCATTTCAATGGTGAACTTGCTTGATAATTTGAGTGCTTCCCTCATCTTAAGTAAGAACTCGTGATCGATGGAAACACTAGTCAATACCAAAGATAGATGAATCTGCTGGGGAGGAGTAGTTGTAAACAGAGGAATGGGGACTGTGGAGCTTCCGTGGGTGTAAGTAACTAGATTTGGAGCAGAAACTTGTACCTCGATGTCATGGTCGCTTATAAAAGATAAGGAAAACTCCCGCAACGTAAGACTTGTGATATACAAAATATCGACACTAGACCACTTGATTTCAAGGATCAACTCCTCTAGACAAGGGAAGCTGGATTTGATCATATCGGAAAATGCATCATCGATGTGGACATTCTGTAATTGTAACCTTGTCAAGCTCCCAACTGTGCGGATTTCAAATATTGATGGAGGCGCTTCCCACATGAACGTTGGCATTGGTGGTACATTAAAGTCAATAGAGCGTAGAGATGGGGTATCGTGAATTTCCAAAGTATCAAGCCAACCATAATTAGCTAGAGATAGCATAAACTCACGAAGAAAAGGGAGATTATTTAGCTTGATTTCAGTCAAGGATGGGGTTGACCACAGGTAGATCTTTTCAAGTAACTTGTTCTTAGATAATAGTTCATTAAACACAGATGGAGTTATGTGGACACGAGACAGCTCTAGAACTCGTAGGTTGGTGCATCGGATGATATGAGGATGGATACTAATGCGAAGTAAATGATGATTTATATTGTCATATTGTTCCAAAGTGAGGGTGTTGAGATTTTCAACTGAGAAAACCTCGTCAGGCACAGTAAAATATAGAGCAGAGATAGCGAGGCGAAGCTCTTTAAGAGAAGGTTGGGAACAAGTGATTGCTTGCTTAATCAATTTTTGAGCAACATGATAATGATCGGTGTCAATGCCCAACTGAAGATCAAGACTTGAGATAGGTAAGTTGTATCGCTGATACCTCAGTAAAGTCAGGTAGATCCACCTCATCGACTTTCTTTGAAGCTGACTGTTTTCTAAAAAAGAATCGGGACAATAGCATCTGATGGAAGGGCTGGTAGACCACGCGTGTAGCCATGACTTATTCAAGACGCACGTGCAAGTTGTTGTTGTCTGTAATTCAGTATCATTCTCTTGTTCTTCGCTTGCTCATCATCTAGTTGGATCAGTCTCATTCTCTTCTTTGCTGGCTCCACTCCCAGTCACTTTAGAACCTGAAAACAGTCGTCACTACAAGAAAAACTGGTTTTAGTGACAAGAAGCTGCATACCGAATGTGGTCAGAATCAATTTGCCTATATGCTTTGCGAAATAACTAAACTAAATGCCTCTATAATACTAGTTATTTCTAGAATTTAGAACTGACATAATCCAAATCCCATTAACATCCTTATGAATGTGTCAATTGAGCTTTATTCAATCTTTAACAAGTCAATGGGCCGCAAAACACAGTTAACTAAAAAAGAAACATGTCAACAGGCGTATTTCATGTGGCAATGTGCTTAAAAAAGGTACACTAGATAATCAGCTATGAAGTGTATCACTACAACTCGACTAAAAACTTCTCATCTACCAAAAAGGAGAATAAAATGACATTCATGAAGAACATCCTCAATGTCGTTTTACTACATGCATGTGCTGCCTAAAGTGATATAATAAAGGAAACATTTCAGAATGGTTGTGCAGATCAAACGCATTTTAAAGCTGCCCAAAGTGTAGTTATAATGCCGAATTGGCTATATCATTTTATTCAAAATTCATTGGCTTGTGTGAGGGGATTATCGCTTTGATCTGTTACTCATTCGACTGCCCATTTTGGGCTAATGTGGTTTTAATAAAACCAGGCCTTATCGATTTTAATCTCAGTTTTATAGCTGTGCATTTCTGTTTAAGTTCAACTGGTTTCTTTCATTCTTTTAGGTCTCTTAGAGCTCACCGTATGGTCATGCCATGGCTTGAGCCATGACCTACGGCACGAGAAATGCGACGGCTTACCACACCTACTCTCACGCCAAAGACTCCTGCGCCATAACCACAAATCTCGTGCCATGGCACCACTTTTCTACGGCTCATCACACCAAAGTGGTATCATAGTGTTTCACGCCATAGTATATATATATACTCTAATAAGTGAGGTATATGGGGATCTATAACACCACTTTTCCATGGCTTACTACACCCCAAATGTGATGCCATAGCCTACGTGGCACCACTTTTTGGCGGCTATGGCACCACTTTTTACCCTCTACCGTACCTTGTGCTCTTATAGTCTTATACTAGAGAAACTTTTCAGCTTATAAAGTTTAAAAATAAGCGACAAAAAGTGAGCTTAAGAAACATAATCAGCCCAAAACCAAATAAGCCATAAGCCGGCTATATAAGCCGAAACAAACACCCACTTTTTGACTGGGTGTTTGTTTCGGCTTATATAGCCGGCTTATGGCTTATTTGGTTTTGGGCTGATTATGTTTCTTAAGCTCACTTTTTGTATACATTAACGCTTATAAAAACGCTTAGTTACTTATATAGTGGGCGTTTGTTTCGGCTTATATAGCGGGCTTATGGCTTATTTGATTTTCGGATTATGTTTCATAAGCTCACTTTTTGTGGCTTATTTGGAAACTTTTCAGCTTATATAAGCTTATCATACCATGATAAACTTATACCTTATATAAAGTTTAAAAAAAAGCCCCAAAAAACGAGCTTATGAAACATAATCAGCCCAAAACCAAATAAGCCATAAGCACGCGGTATAAGCCGAAACAAACACCCCCAAACAGGGCAAAATCAACAATAATTAAGGATTAGAAAAGCTCAATTTTTGTGGCTTATTTGGAAACTTTTCAGCTTATATAAGCTTATCATACCATGATAAACTTATATCCTATATAAAGTTTAAAAATAAGCCACAAAAAAGCGAGCTTATGAAACATAATCAGCCCAAAACCAAATAAGGCATAAGCCCCCTATATAATACAAAATCAAGTGAAATTAGTTTGTAATAATTAAGGATTAGAGATAACCTTCAAAAAAATTAGGGCAAAATTGGGGATTCGATTGATTAACAGCAGATGTTGGCCACTGTGTGTTTTTAGTGTGTGTGTGTGAAATGGAACAAAATGGTGTTTGGTTGATAACTTTTTATTGGTGGGTATACAAGGGGCCGTTTGGTATACTGTATTTATTGATGGGATTAATAATCAAAATAAAAAAGTATTGTGCCAAAAATGATGATTGAATTCTTGTTGTAATGATTTATTTTTGAGTTAACTGTATTTTTGGTCCTTGTGGTTTGATTCAGTTTTCACTTTTGGTCCAAAAACTCAAATAGTTTCAATTTTGACCAAAAAAGTAAACTATTTCTTCACTTTTGGTCCAATTCCGTTAAACCTGTCAGTTTGACTTGTTTGACTGTCAAATAAGAGGGCAATTTTGTCTTTTAATCACACTCATTCTCTTACTTTATACTAGTACAATAATCTTTTTTCTATTTATTAAAAAAGTCTTACAATCAAAATCCTCCCAGAAAAGTTATCCATCCCAACAAAAAAATGTATATCTCTTCTTCATCAAATCTATTCGATGTGTCTCTGTGCACAAAAATACAATCACCGCCATTGCGGAATCAGCTCTTCGTCACCACCCTGTCTCATCACCAATACCAGCCCCTCGGCACCACCCTCTTCTCATTTGTCATCACCAAACACCATACCTACTAAACACCACACGTCATCTAACACCGACCACCACCGATTTGAAACACCAACCATACCCATCATTGGTTCCCAATAACTACTCATCACCACCACCACATCGACGCTACCAAACACCCAATCACAGCTCATCACCACCACCAAACCTCAGCGCACTTCACCACCACCTCTTCCATTTAATCTCCGGCCAAAACACCCTAACAGATCCGAGATACGCCATCATCATTTCTGACAGCCGCCGCAAGCCCTCCACCATAGACGGACACCACCACCTGTTGATTTTATTGAAATTTCTCCATCAACAAACAAATACCCACAAGACACCATCATAAAATCCCAGATTCCAATCACTCATAGCCTCACGACATAATCATGAAATTCAATAAGATCATTTTTATCACAAAATATGATAAAAGAACCTTGATCTAAACAAAAATAACATAAAAAAAATCATTATACAAAAACCACCACAATCAATCCCATATCTATGGTACTAAAATTCCATGCCTGAAACTCAAGTCCGTGGAAATAGATGTAAATCGGGTCTGGTGATATGGGTTTATCAAGGTCGGTGATGTGTGTTTGCATTAACTTGATTTGGTTTGTTGAACTAACGGTCAACGAAGATTGGACCAAAATTGAAGAAATAGTTTGTTTTTTTGGTCAAAATCGAAACTATTTAAATTTTTGGACTAAAAGTGAAAACAGGACCAAACCACAAGGACCAAAAATGCAGTTAACTCTTTATTTTTTGTTACATCATGATTTACTGTTTATGATATATTTAATTTTTAAAAAGAAGTGAAAAATGAATTTTTTAAAAAATAAATAAAAATAATTGATATCAAAAAATGGTGTTTGTTTTAGCTTATAAGTTTTATTATTATCCCGTATTTATTGGTCAAAGTAAAAAAGTATTGTTTGGTTGATAATTTGATATGACTGACTTTTTATTGGTGGATTTATAAAAGAAAAAATTTCAAAAATCGTCCCTATCGTTTACTGATGAGACTGCATTTATACATGGTCTCATCGTCCAAAACGGCCTTAAAATGCATTAAATATCATAAAATATGCCAAATATATGCTCGTGTTTGTTACTTGTGTATTTTTAGGTACGGATATTGAGGAATTGGCAAAAGATCACAAGAATCAATCAAAAACGAACACGGGAAACGAAGTCGCACAATGAACCGGGCCCAAGTTTGGAATTTTGCAAAAAGACCCTTGAAGAATTGAAGATTGGCAAAATTAGTCCCTCATCTTTGAAGAACTTGTCACATTTGACCCTCCACATATCAAATGTACAAGTATGGTCCTTAATGTTTGAAGATTATACAAGATCAGCCCTTGGAAAATGAAGAAAATACAAAAGGAGCCCTTGTTAAAAGTTTTTGAAGAAATTGTGCCAAATATGACAACTTGTCCAAAGTTGTTGCATGTTAATTAAGCGCTGATGGAGTTTAATACAAAGTGGAAAGGAAAGAATATCTTGGGGACCAATTCTGCCACAAACCAAAACCCATACCAAATGTATCCACCATTCACAACTTGCCACCTCAGCACTGCCCACCCATTAACCCATACCCTACCCAAACCCGTACCCACCACCCATCCACACCCGGTTTATTAAATAAACCAGGGTCAAACCCCAGTCAAACCTACCCCATTTCCCTCCTTAACATTTATTTAAAATGTTAATTACCCAAAACAAATCAAAACCCCCCCTTAATCCTGATAAACCCTAATCCTACCCCAGATCCAATCTCACCCAAAACAAGGGGTTTTACCCTAAAACCTTCCAGAACACTAATTCACGTCCCTCTCAACCAAACCCACCTCACCAAACATCTCCACATGGCCTGTGGACCCCTCCCCAAGCCTCCCCTGCAACGTCTCTTTCACCCAAAACCCCAAACCCGACAATTTCAACGTTTGTGATCCTTCTACTTGGTCCCCAAGTCTATTTGAACGTCCAAGATCAACCAAGCAAGCTGTCAATCACATGTGATCAAGCTTTTGACCAAGATTCGACCAAGACCAAGGGCATTTAGGGCAATTCCATACATTAGGGTTTTCAGCTTGTAATATTTTAATCCTAGTTCTAGAATAGTCTCCCTAGTGCTATATATAGAGGACGCATGTGTCCCTATACTTTTGTTCCAGTTTTTAGCATTTGCATATTGTAATTCCTTTTTTAATTAATAAAGTTTGGTATTTGTAAAAGACAAGTGTAATCCCTTTTATTAAGTTAAAAAGTTTGTGTGTTGTGTTAAATGCTAAGGCTGAGTTCCAACTTTTAATTGTGTGTTTGAAGTTCCAAGTTTCAAAGGGTTTCAAAAAGGTTTTGAAAAGTCTTGAATTCAGAAATCATTGGGTGTTAAGAAGTGAAAGTGGATTAACAAACCTTGATTTGTGATTTATAAGTGTTTTTAAAACGTGTTAAGTCAAAAGGTTTCAAGGTTTTGAGTTTTCAGAAAATCAGAAAAGTGCATTTTCTTGTGTTTGTTCTTGATTTGCAGGTGTTTGCTGATTTGTTTGTTGATTGAGTTCTGCATACACCCGGGTGTATTTGGAGGTGGATTTACATCCACAAAGAACCTTGGATGTAAGGTTCTTGGGTAAGATTTCTTATTCCTTTTGAAATTTTCAGAAAAAAGTTGAGTTTATGTGATTTTTGTATGAAAGGTGTTTAAAGTGTGTGAATCTGGTTTGTGTTATGTTTTTATGTTATGCTATACATGTTATAAGCTTTTGACATCAGTTTGTTTGTGTTTAAAAGTGATTTGACTTGAAAAATCGTTTTCAAAATTTTAAAGGGTTGTTTGGATACATGTTTTAGCAGGGGTAAAACCTTGATTTGTGTTTTAAATAGGTGTTAGAAGTATCAAATAGGGTTGTGTTAGGTTTCAGTTTAGTATTAGGTTGAATTGGTAAAGTTTTGAAGCAATTTGAATGGTAAAACGTGAGAAAGTTAGCTAGAAAACCACCAAGTCATTTGTTTTTGCTTATTTGTTATGAAATTTGTTCAAGGATTATGCAAATCTGTTAAGTGATAGGGATATTTAGGGTTTGAGGGTGTTTGTATGCTATTTGGTGCATGTGTATGCAAAGTTTGGGACTTTGATAATCAATTGAGTGCAAGTTTTTGGCATAAATAGCCCACCAGACCTCATTCTTGTCACAGCATTTTGAGTTTGCTTGTTTTGTGCATCTTTGTGCTAATTGGTGCTAAGTGTTTGTGTTTTTCGTGTTATCTTGACTCCTTGTGCTCCAAAGAGCACAAGGGTGCCCTCTTGTCCACAAAACATCACCAAAAACAAGGTTCCAAGCTCCTCTTGGAACCTTCACCACCTGTGAAGATAACAAGAAAGAACAAGAAAGCTTGTGTTGTTAAAAGTGAAAACTGTCCACGTTTTTTGATCTTATTTGGCTTAATCTTTGGTAAAAAGGAGAATTGGGATTGGATTACAAGCTTAAAAAGGTTACTGTTTGGATTGGGAAAAATAAAAATAAAAAAAAGAAATTTTTTATAAAAAGTCCACCCGCACCGGACTCGAACACGCGTCCCCTCGCTGGGGGACTAAGCGTGTTTACCAGTGATCTAGATGGACCTTTTACGTTAAGGTCTCATTTCAATAGTCATTTAACCTCTTTTAGCTTTGTACTTATTAATATAAGCCGTAGCTTAATTTCATCTTACTAGCTTATTGATTAAGTGTTTTTAGCTTATTTGATTTTTCCTAGGATATTTATAAGTTTTAGGATTTTTCTGTGTAAAAGTTTTATTTTTCCTTTTATTTAATTAATTAATAGGATTATTTTTTAGTTTTATATTTAGAAAGTAATTAAAAAATAGTAAACAGTAGTTATAAATTTAGAAAAAATAGTTTTTAGGTTTTAATTCTTATTTTTGAGGTTTACATATCAAAAAGTTTTCAAAAACTTTAATTTTTAATTTTATTTAATTTTAGGGTTTTTAGACAACTTTAAAAATTAATATAAAATTAACTAAAAGGTTTTAGGAGCTTTAATTTGCATTTTCTTCTTAGTTAGAATATTTAGGATTTTTGAGAATTTTTTAGAATTTATTTGAGAACTTTTAATTTTTTAGAATATTTTATTATTATTTTATTATTAAAAATAAAAAGTTTTATTTTTAACTTTTTTTCATTTTTTCTAGATTCTAGACATTAAAATAGGAACTTTTTCACTTTCCAAATATTTTTTAGGCTTTTCAATTAATTTTTAGAATTAATTTAAGATTTAATAGATTTTAATAGTTTTTAGGAGTTTAAAAATAGTTTAAATTGGTTTTAAAATTTTTAAAAATAGTTTTTAGCTTAATTAGGTCATTTTTGTGGTTTACAAACTATTAAATCTTGTTTAGGGCTTTTTAATATTTAAAAGTGATTTTTAGGGCTTTAATTAGCATTAAAAAGTCATTATTAAATTAATTAAAAGGTTTTGGCAAGTTTGGATTTTTTGTAAACTCTTAGAATTTTATTGTGGATTTTTAGTAATTTTTAGGAATTTTTAGATTAAAATTTTAAATTTTGCACTTTTTACGTTCTACGTCGTAACTTTCTAGTAGTGTTTTTGCCTTATTTTTCTATTTTTTCGTCTTCGTCATTTTCTCTTTTTTTTCTTCTTGTTAATAATCAAAAGCATAAATCAATCATTCATCACACAACGCACGTGCCTCCTCGAGAGAACGATCCCCATTAAGGGTCATAAGTGTTTACGTTTTCCTAAACGTACGCTTAATACTTACCGCTTTTTACGCTCTTTTCCTAAAGGGTAGTAAAAAAATTACATCAAATTTTGGCGCCGCTGCCGGGGAGGCGTGTTGTGTTTTGGTTGAACCATTGTTGTTTTCTATATTAGCCATAATAGTAATTGTATTAATAGCACTCTATTAATACGTATTATCGTTTTTTCGGTTTTTGTGTGAATATTATTACTATATTGTATACGTAGAACAATAAATTCACAAGTACTCCAAATACGTGAGCAATCACAACCTTGATTCGGGATTTCATCACTCGATCATTGTATTCGAATCTCAAACCAAAGAAAAAGGCAAAAATAGATAAATACTTTCGTGAAGCTTAATTTTGAAAATACAAACTATAAGGTGGGTATAAGGCGGTTGTATTTCACAACCTAAAGGAAAAAGGCTCTTAAGTGCTTCGCGCCGCCTCGTTTCCTCCGCTTGCTTGTGCGTATTTGATTTTGAAAGTGAATCGAGGGTTTTGCCGCCCAAAGTATTATTACATATCATATATATTTTCTTGGTTTCATATTGATTAAACCCTCTTGAACGATTTGGTGTTCCACCATCGTTCTAAAGTCATCGAAGGCGTTCACTCCACGTGATCGTTTTCATTCCTTGAGGCCTTTTTAATCAAGAGATTTGATTAGTGAGGAGATTTGTGGACTCATTGTCTACTTAATACATTCACCAATTTCTAAAAAAGTTAATACAATCAAAAACCACAAAAAAATTGAAAAAAAAAAAACACAAAATACCAAAAAGAATCTTCTTTGCTCGTCTCCACGTTGTACGTGACGTTTATGCTCACTCGTAATCAAGCAAAACGTGCACGTAGACGCAAGAACAAAACTCCTACTAAAACTCATTCTAGTGAGGACTCTCCAAGTGAGGAACCTATTGTAGAACAAGAAGCTATCATGGCTAATCGTACTATGATGGAGTTACTTCAAGCACCCACCGAGGGTTTTGGAGAGGCCATTGTGATTCCCGCCATCCTTGCGGAGAACTTTGAGATCAAGACGGGTTTAATGTCTATGCTTCAAGCAAACAAGTTTCGCGGTCACGAAAAAGACAACCCACATTATCACATTAGGCAATTTAATCGTCTCACCGCGACAAGCAAGTTTAAGGATGTACCACACGATGCCATTAAGATGATGTTGTTTCCTTACTCGTTAGATGGACCCGCCAAGATTTGGCTTGAGAAAGAACCGCCGAATTCGATTTTGACATGGGCCGATCTCGTGTCTAAATTTGTGAATCAATTTTTTCCACCATCTAAGACAACACATTTGAAAAACGAGATTTCACGTTTTACACAAAGACCAAATGAAAGTTTTTCAATGGCTTGGGAAAGGTTTAAAGAAAGGTTACATGAATGTCCACACCATGATTTTTCCGAATTGCATCAAATTGACACTTTTTATAATGGGCTTAATGAACATGAACGAGATTATTTAAATGCCGCCGCGGGTGGTAATTTTTTGTGCAAAACGACCGATGAGGCTTTGAAAATCATAGAAAATAGGTCTAAGGTCTATAGCCCTCGTAACACACCGAGTGTTGCCAAATTGGGCTCGTCATCATCTCGTTCCATTAATGCCTTGCAAAACGAAGCAAATGAGGAGAATCGGTTTTTCGATAGGTTTTCGACTCTTATGTCTCATTGGAAAGCTCAAGAAGCTTCAAACACCGCTTCGGTTAAAGCGGTTGCTAAGAGTTGTATTTCATGTGGTGGAGCTCATGATTTTTCCGAGTGCATTACCGCGGATGGTAACACTTCGAATGCTTATGTAGCCACGGGAACTTATAACCAAATCGGTCAAGGTTCCCGCCAAAATCAAGCTCCACAAAATCAAAATGCTAATAACTATCGAAACAACAATCAAGGTGGAAATTACCAAGGAAATCAAAGGAATTATAACAAGGGTAATTACCAAAGTGGAAATGGGCAAATTTCAAACCAAAACCAAAACCGTGATTTTCAAACTCCTACTCAAGGTTTTCAAAATGCTCACACTAAAAATTTGCAAGGAGAATTTTTAGATTATGCTAAGGCTAATGATGCTAAGTTTGATAACATGCAACGTGAGATGATTAGCTTAACGTCCGAATTGAAAAACGAGCTTAAAAACGAACTTGCTAATGAACTTAAAACTCATGCTAATAAAATGGAAGGAAATGTCACACGACTCCAACAAAATCAACAAAAAATGGAGCAAGGACAACATGAGATTAAGCAAGAATTGTTAAAAGCGGATGCTAGGCAATCTAAGTTTGAAGACCGTATGGCTAAAATGTTTGAAGCTATCATGTGTAAGCCCTCTTCTTCGGGTGGTCTTCCTAGTGATACCATCGTAAACCCGAAAGGAGAATTGAAGGTTATTACCACTCGTAGTGGTAAAACTTTCAAAGAACCCATTTCTCGTCCAAGTACTTCTATGGAGAAGGAAAAAGAGAAAGAACCCGAGGATGTGGTTGAAAAGGAGCACATTACAAGCCCACGAAGTACCGCTCAAACCACACCTACGGTTGAACCAATACCCATAATGGAACCCGAGATTCCAAGGCCGATGCCTATGCCTAATTTGCCCCAACCCACACCACCTTTACCCTACCCATCAAGACGAGACAAGGAAAAGGCACAAGAACGAAATAATTATCAATTTGAACTTTTTATGAAAATGTTTCGTGACTTGCATTTCAATATAAGTTTTGCCGACGCCTTAGTCATGATGCCTCGATTTGCCGCGAACTTCAAAAGTATGTTGAATAACAAAGAAAAATTGCAAAAATCGTCTAGTTGTTCATCGGTTTTTCTAAGCCGCATACCTCAAAAAGTCGGTGATCCTGGAAAGTTTTTAATCCCATGTGCTATCCAAGACATGGAAGAATGCTACGCCTTGGACGATCTTGGTGCTAGTATTAATTTGATGCCTCTTGAGATTTTTAAATCGCTCAATCTTCCAAATCTCACTCCTTCAAGAATGTCAATCGAAATGGCCGATCATTCTACGATTCTAGCTTGTGGAGTTGCCGAGGACGTCTTTGTGAAAGTTGGGAAATTCTATTATCCCGTGGACTTCATTGTTGTTGATATTCCCATCGATCCTAAAGTTCCGTTAATTTTAGGTCGATCTTTTTTGGATACCTCGAGAGCACTTATCGATGTGCATGCAAGAAAAATCACTCTTCGTTTCAATGAGGAAGAACTCGTCATTAATGCAACCCAAAACTCCACTCTTTCTCATGTTTATTCGATCACATCTTTGTACAATGTCAATCCCACCAAAAGCATTTGCAAAAAGATTTCAAATAGAGTTTTAGGAGTTGTTGAGAAAAATGAAGTTCCGTCCCCTCCGCCGATGGAGGTTAAGAGTGTTAAGCCTATGATTCCAATCTCGAGTGAATCTTCGGATGATGAATACATTGATCCCGATGGGGAGGTTTTCTTTGTTGACAAAAGATTTGAAAACTTGCCACCACCTAAACCAAAAAGATTTCAAAATGTGAGAATTTTTAGTGTGACTAACATTGTTTTAGATACACCAAATATTTTTGACATAATTAAATCGGGTTTTCACAAAGAGAGTTTAAAAGATGAAAAAGGGAAAGATTTTGAATCTAATTTAAAAGATTTTTCTACAATTCTAACTCCGTCATCACCGCGTTTATTGAGTACTACAAGCTCGTCTTCTCCTTTTGACGATGCTTTGTGTGGATCTAGTGTGGGGGAAGCCCCTTATGTTCCCTCCCCTTTCTCCACCGAGGACGAGATATTTGATCCTGGAATTGCTTATATAGGGAAATCTTGGTCTTCCACCGATGCAATAAATGGAAAATCTTTTCATTTGATTGGTGCGAGTCTACCTCGAGTAGCTCAATGTTTTGCCTTACCCATTGTCCCACCCTTCTATTTCTTCTTTCCTATTTTCTTCTATCCCATTGGGATTTATGTTGGAGTTGTGTTGTCTCGTCTTTCATCCGAAAACGAGGACGCTATCTTTGACCCCGGTATACGTTTATCGGATTTTTAAAAGTACTCCACGTGCTTTTGGGCCTTGTTTATCATGTAAGCCCCACCAAAAATTGACCAAACCATGATTATCCCTAAATAATCACATTTATGGGGATTCGAGTCGAGCTTTTGACTCGGTTATCAAAAACAAGGTGCCTCGTGGGGGAAACCCATGCTTATCCATGTACATATTATTGCTTTCTAATTAGTGTAATGTGAGGGGATTTGTGCCCTTCCAACCTTTGTTCCGTGGTTGTTTGTGAATTGTGTCTTTTAGATCATCATCTTCACGATTGGAGCCTCTCGTGTTTCGTTTTATGGGAGCACTCGATCGTTTACTTTGGAGGCCTTTCCCAATATCCATATGATATATCCTTTTATGTTCTAACCTTAGGTTTATAGCACACTTCATAAACGGCTATTACTTAATGGTTACACCCTTTCCATGCTAGATTAGGCATTCGACTACGTCTCTAGTATGGGGGTGTTTGCACCCCTAGACTCGAAACATTGAGGACAATGTTTAACTTTAGTATGGGGGGTGAATAGATACTTGCCTTGCCAAACCTTCACGCTTTCCAAAGTTTATCATTTTCGTTTATCGTTTTGTTGCAAAATAAGGCTAAAAATGGCCAAATTTTAAAATTTTTCTCATGTTTCATAAGTGTTTGAAGACACGAATGTAGATTTTCCGATGGCGAGAATAAGAGTAATTTTTGACTCGACCGTGCGTGTTGAGCACTTAGCTTTGATTCCTTAACTACACATTAGGCTAAGTCTCTTAAATGAGGACGAGAAATGATAGAGTTAATTATAAGTTACTATGCTAAACGTAGAGTACTCGTATTCTTTCAAAAACTCATGTGTTCTCGTTGTTTGCTTATTCTCCCTTCGCTTGTAAATATTTTTTGCTTAATAAATATTGACTTAGCGGTTTAGTTAGGATTGTTGGGTTTCTAGTCTTTTCTAGTAGCTTCCGTGTAATTAAATTGGGAAGACATTAAGGTATCGCCAGCGTCACGGTTTTGAAGTATTGGCAACCCGAATAATCGAAAGCTTCACCCAATAATAAGATTTCAAGTGCTCACCTAAATCTAGCAAACAATTTGAAGCCCCACAAGGCCTAAAATCTGTGCAAAATTGAAAGTGAATCAAGCCTTAATCTTCGAAGCTTTAAAGATCCAAAATTCGCTTTTGCGTGAGGATATACGTCTTTGGCTAATAAAACCACCGATGATGGCGGATAATAAAAGGCAAGGCAAGACCGAAGTCATAATAAAAGCTTCATGGCGAAGTTGAATAAAAGATGGAGGTAAACCAAAGATAATAAGGTCCTTCCGTTAGGGGGCGTATAAAAGTCTTGGTAATAAGTCTCATGTTCAAAACCGTTATAAAACCGTGTTTATCGATTCTTCTTGTCAACTTAATTTTTTAACATCGTTGTCTATTAGGAGGGGTTATTGATTTGATGGTCTTAGTTACACCGTTAGGACTCTATTTTTAGACCTAAATCTCTATTATCGCATAAGTCAACAATGTATCCTCGTGATCATTAAAGACAAAATAAAATATAAGAGATACAACTTAGGAATAATGGGAGAATAAGTACGTGATTAGGGCATATGAGTAGTGTTAGCATTACTAACTTATAATGACAATGATCTCGTTGCACGCTTAGCATGGAATTGGGGTGAAAATCGAGGACGATGAAATTATTTCTAACGAAGCATTCACGTGTTCTTATTCTATGAACCTAAACGTCCCATTTTGCGATGAAAATCATACATTATGTCCTAAACACAAGTAGTAGTAATAGTGTAGTGTAGCTAGTTTATCATTTCAATAAAAGTGAATAAAATTAAATTTTGGAGATGCTTTGATACTTTATTCTAGCATTGCGTGAGGGCACGGCAATGGTTTAGTATGGGGGAGTGATGAGACTGCATTTATACATGGTCTCATCGTCCAAAACGGACTTAAAATGCATTAAATATCATAAAATATGCCAAATATATGCTCGTGTTTGTTACTTGTGTATTTTTAGGTACGGATATTGAGGAATTGGCAAAAGATCACAAGCATCAATAAAAAACGAACACGGGAAACGAAGTCGCACAATGAACCGGGCCCAAGTTTGGAATTTTGCAAAAAGACCCTTGAAGAATTGAAGATTGGCAAAATTAATCCCTCATCTTTGAAGAACTTGTCACATTTGACCCTCCACATATCAAATGTACAAGTATGGTCCTTAATGTTTGAAGATTATACAAGATCAGCCCTTGGAAAATGAAGAAAATACAAAAGGAGCCCTTGTTAAAAGTTTTTGAAGAAATTGTGCCAAATATGACAACTTGTCCAAAGTTGTTGCATGTTAATTAAGCGCTGATGGAGTTTAATACAAAGTGGAAAGGAAAGAATATCTTGGGGACCAATTCTGCCACAAACCAAAACCCATACCAAATGTATCCACCATTCACAACTTGCCACCTCAGCACTGCCCACCCATTAACCCATACCCTACCCAAACCCGTACCCACCACCCATCCACACCCGGTTTATTAAATAAACCAGGGTCAAACCCCAGTCAAACCTACCCCATTTCCCTCCTTAACATTTATTTAAAATGTTAATTACCCAAAACAAATCAAAACCCCCCCTTAATCCTGATAAACCCTAATCCTACCCCAGATCCAATCTCACCCAAAACAAGGGTTTTACCCTAAAACCTTCCAGAACACTAATTCACGTCCCTCTCAACCAAACCCACCTCACCAAACATCTCCACATGGCCTGTGGACCCCTCCCCAAGCCTCCCCTGCAACGTCTCTTTCACCCAAAACCCCAAACCCGACAATTTCAACGTTTGTGATCCTTCTACTTGGTCCCCAAGTCTATTTGAACGTCCAAGATCAACCAAGCAAGCTGTCAATCACATGTGATCAAGCTTTTGACCAAGATTCGACCAAGACCAAGGGCATTTAGGGCAATTCCATACATTAGGGTTTTCAGCTTGTAATATTTTAATCCTAGTTCTAGAATAGTCTCCTTAGTGCTATATATAGAGAACGCATGTGTCCCTATACTTTTGTTCCAGTTTTTAGCATTTGCATATTGTAATTCCTTTTTTAATTAATAAAGTTTGGTATTTGTAAAAGACAAGTGTAATCCCTTTTATTAAGTTAAAAAGTTTGTGTGTTGTGTTAAATGCTAAGGCTGAGTTCCAACTTTTAATTGTGTGTTTGAAGTTCCAAGTTTCAAAGGGTTTCAAAAAGGTTTTGAAAAGTCTTGAATTCAGAAATCATTGGGTGTTAAGAAGTGAAAGTGGATTAACAAACCTTGATTTGTGATTTATAAGTGTTTTTAAAACGTGTTAAGTCAAAAGGTTTCAAGGTTTTGAGTTTTCAGAAAATCAGAAAAGTGCATTTTCTTATGTTTGTTCTTGATTTGCAGGTGTTTGCTGATTTGTTTGTTGATTGAGTTCTGCATACACCCGGGTGTATTTGGAGGTGGATTTACATCCACAAAGAACCTTGGATGTAAGGTTCTTGGGTAAGATTTCTTATTCCTTTTGAAATTTTCAGAAAAAAGTTGAGTTTATGTGATTTTTGTATGAAAGGTGTTTAAAGTGTGTGAATCTGGTTTGTGTTATGTTTTTATGTTATGCTATACATGTTATAAGCTTTTGACATCAGTTTGTTTGTGTTTAAAAGTGATTTGACTTGAAAAATCGTTTTCAAAATTTTAAAGGGTTGTTTGGATACATGTTTTAGCAGGGGTAAAACCTTGATTTGTGTTTTAAATAGGTGTTAGAAGTATCAAATAGGGTTGTGTTAGGTTTCAGTTTAGTATTAGGTTGAATTGGTAAAGTTTTGAAGCAATTTGAATGGTAAAACGTGAGAAAGTTAGCTAGAAAACCACCAAGTCATTTTTTTTGCTTATTTGTTATGAAATTTGTTCAAGGATTATGCAAATCTGTTAAGTGATAGGGATATTTAGGGTTTGAGGGTGTTTGTATGCTATTTGGTGCATGTGTATGCAAAGTTTGGGACTTTGATAATCAATTGAGTGCAAGTTTTTGGCATAAATAGCCCACCAGACCTCATTCTTGTCACAGCATTTTGAGTTTGCTTGTTTTGTGCATCTTTGTGCTAATTGGTGCTAAGTGTTTGTGTTTTTCGTGTTATCTTGACTCCTTGTGCTCCAAAGAGCACAAGGGTGCCCTCTTGTCCACAAAACATCACCAAAAACAAGGTTCCAAGCTCCTCTTGGAACCTTCACCACCTGTGAAGATAACAAGAAAGAACAAGAAAGCTTGTGTTGTTAAAAGTGAAAACTGTCCACGTTTTTTGATCTTATTTGGCTTAATCTTTGGTAAAAAGGAGAATTGGGATTGGATTACAAGCTTAAAAAGGTTACTGTTTGGATTGGGAAAAATAAAAATAAAAAAAAGAAATTTTTTATAAAAAGTCCACCCGCACCGGACTCGAACACGCGACCCCTCGCTGGGGGACTAAGCGTGTTTACCAGTGATCTAGATGGACCTTTTACGTTAAGGTCTCATTTCAATAGTCATTTAACCTCTTTTAGCTTTGTACTTATTAATATAAGCCGTAGCTTAATTTCATCTTACTAGCTTATTGATTAAGTGTTTTTAGCTTATTTGATTTTTCCTAGGATATTTATAAGTTTTAGGATTTTTCTGTGTAAAAGTTTTATTTTTCCTTTTATTTAATTAATTAATAGGATTATTTTTTAGTTTTATATTTAGAAAGTAATTAAAAAATAGTAAACAGTAGTTATAAATTTAGAAAAAATAGTTTTTAGGTTTTAATTCTTATTTTTGAGGTTTACATATCAAAAAGTTTTCAAAAACTTTAATTTTTAATTTTATTTAATTTTAGGGTTTTTAGACAACTTTAAAAATTAATATAAAATTAACTAAAAGGTTTTAGGAGCTTTAATTTGAATTTTCTTTTTAGTTAGAATATTTAGGATTTTTGAGAATTTTTTAGAATTTATTTGAGAACTTTTAATTTTTTAGAATATTTTATTATTATTTTATTATTAAAAATAAAAAGTTTTATTTTTATCTTTTTTTCATTTTTCCTAGATTCTAGACATTAAAATAGGAACTTTTTCACTTTCCAAATATTTTTTAGGCTTTTCAATTAATTTTTAGAATTAATTTAAGATTTAATAGATTTTAATAGTTTTTAGGAGTTTAAAAATAGTTTAAATTGGTTTTAAAATTTTTAAAAATAGTTTTTAGCTTAATTAGGTCATTTTTGTGGTTTACAAACTATTAAATCTTGTTTAGGGCTTTTTAATATTTAAAAGTGATTTTTAGGGCTTTAATTAGCATTAAAAAGTCATTATTAAATTAATTAAAAGGTTTTGGCAAGTTTGGATTTTTTGTAAACTCTTAGAATTTTATTGTGGATTTTTAGTAATTTTTAGGAATTTTTAGATTAAAATTTTAAATTTTGCACTTTTTACGTTCTACGTCGTAACTTTCTAGTAGTGTTTTTGCCTTATTTTTCTATTTTTTCGTCTTCGTCATTTTCTCTTTTTTTTCTTCTTGTTAATAATCAAAAGCATAAATCAATCATTCATCACACAACGCACGTGCCTCCTCGAGAGAACGATCCCCATTAAGGGTCATAAGTGTTTACGTTTTCCTAAACGTACGCTTAATACTTACCGCTTTTTACGCTCTTTTCCTAAAGGGTAGTAAAAAAATTACATCATTTACACAGAATATCAACTTTCATCCATATCTCAAAATAACTCCATGAATCGTCCCTATCGTTTACAACTACGATCAAAATTCGTCCCTATCTTAGATGAAGGTTAGTTTTAACTGTTAACTTTTGAGAATAGAGGGGTATTTTGGTCCTTTCATTACCACCCACTTTTCACATTAAAATCTCAGTATTTCTTTTTTCTTATCTCTCTCTCCCTCTCTCTCATCTCCAAACTACCACCACAGCTCCAAACCACCACCATAATATGCTCAATCCCAATCCCATCATAATAAAAAATAAACCCAGATCCATATACGAAAAAATACGAAGAATTGGTGGATTCATGATTCGTCTCTGGTTGAATTCGATGTGGAGGTACCCGACATAAAGCAACAACATATCTTTGTAAAACCATCAATTTTATAAAAACCATTAACAAAGCCATAACTATAAAGTTTCTTACCTCGTTAACAACCATCAATCCATCATCAACTCTCTTCATGGCCACAAACCTTCCAACAAACCATCATCAGCTTTTGACAAAGGCAACAACAATAATCTGTAAAGCCAAACTCAATAGACAAAATGATTTAGAACTACAATTACGTATGCATGTTTACATCTGATGATCGCATCTGGTGTCTCTCTTAAAACCTCCATCTGCTGCTGAATGCACTCTTCCCCAACAACATTCTGATGGAACCCTTCATACTCGATCTCAATGCTTCCTGCAAGACAGATGGTTGTCGATTCATCAGATTAGATATGATCATCTAACACCCACTGTATAGGCTGCTTTCGTCTATCTCACACCCACTGTATATCTTAAAGTACCAAGTTATGAGTTCTGTTGCGCACCAACTACCAAGATGTCAGTGTTTACTTGTCCACATAAACTGACACATACTGACATCAAACACCATCTCATTTTTTAATTCAAATATAACACACACATTTTAAAACTGTTAACTTCAATTTTATAGTTTTATCTGTTTTTTCTTTCTCATTTATTCACTATGATCCAACCACCTTTAAGCCACCATCGCAACCACCTTCAAACCACCACCGCAACCAATTCAAACCTGCCCTCGCAACCACCATTAAACCCACCACTTTCCAGATCTGTTAATCTGTTGAGGAGTTGTAACCAAACATCACAACCGGATCTAAATCATGAGAACCGGACCAGTCGTTCATAGTCGAAATCTGAAACACCTTAGCTGCCGGAAACATCTTAAACGACTTGTCGGCAACTGGGAACAATAAAACATGCATTAACAACTTCGATATCTCAAAGAGGGCGAATTTATTGCCAGGAAACATTATGTTTCAAGATTCCACTTTGATATATATTTTAATTAAGATGAGAAGAAAGAGAAAGAAGAATTAAGAAATAGAAAGAAAAGGAGATGAAAGAGAGTGGTACAGTTTGTCAAGATAGACTAGAGATGTTATTGGTTCAACTTTGTTATGGGATAGTAAAATAAGAAGTACAAGGGTCAAAATGAAACGGTACTATAATTGTTTTTAAGTTTTAATTATAGGCAGAGTGTTTCAGTGATGTTTTGATACGGCATAGATGTCTCATAAAAATGGGGAAAACCTCAAATGACTAATTTCCCAACAGATGTTCAGATCTGAGGGAAATGATGATAACCCACATGGATTTAAGATTTTTAGTGATTCAGGCGAATCATGAATCCTCCACTTTTCGTATATGGATCTGTTTTTTTTATTATGATGAGATTGGGATTGAGCAGACCATAGTGGTGGTTTGGAGCTATGGTAGTGGTTTGAAGATGTGAAAGAGGGAGAGAGATAAGAAAAAGAAAAATAATTAAAAGAAAAAAGAAATAATGAGATTTTAATGTAAAAAGTGGATGGTAATGGAAGGACCGAAATACCCCTCTATTCTGAAAAGTTAACAGCTAAAACTAACGCCCATCCAAGATAGGGACCAATTATGATCCAAAGTGTAAACGATAGGGACGATCTGTGCACTTAGTTTGAGATAGGGACCAAACTTGATGTTTGGGGTAAACGATAGGGACCAACCGTGAATTTTTTTCTTTATAAAATGCCTTTTGGTATCCAGTATTTATTGGTGGTATTAATAGTCAAAGGGCATGTTTGTTTGATATTTTCATTAAGTCCGTTAAATTTAAAGTGTCTGTTTATATATATATATATATATATATATATATATATATATATATATATATATATATATATATATATATATATATATATATATATATATATATATATATATATATATATATATATATATATATATATATATATATATATATATATATATATATATATTTTCTGTTTATAAAAAGATATATAATTGTTTGTTTTTGTATGCTGAATAAAATATTTTAATTAAAGAAAAATACCTGTATACCCTAAGTTACGTGATGATTAGAGGTGAAAAGTGCGAGAGTAATAATGTAAACTTATGAAATAAGTCATGATTTAACACAGAAACCCTCTTATATATGGCTTTTTCTAAGAAGTCATATATTAATTTTCAGCCCAAAACAACAGGTCTAAAATGACTTAATAGACTAACTTATTTTTCAATTAAGACCCATTAAGTTGTTATTAAACACTATCAAAGTAAAAACCGACTATAAACCAAATAGCTCTTAAATTAGAGTTGGTTAAGATTTGAATTTTATATTAGTTTTGGAAAGAAAAAATATATTTATTTAACTGATTTTATGTTTATTTAACATATAGTAAAATAATATGTATTGCGAAAATTAAACAATAACATGTGGTTGCCAAATTTAGTAAAATAAAAAAATTAATAAACATATAGTTGACAAATTTAGTAAAATAAAAAATTGTGATATAATTTTACAAAACCCATGGTTGGGGTTTTACTATTTGACACCAATCTTTCGTGTTAGAAAATAAATGTAGTCATGTAGATATCAAATAATAAATTTAGCGACTGAATTAGCCCACAAGTTGCAAAACATGGATACGAAACTGCCGCTTACTATACAAGTAGTTAACCACGTATATTATTTGTAACTTATGAATTACAAATAATATACGTGGTTAACAAGTGTTTGAATGAGATTTAGTTTTAGCAAAAAAAACCGTTTAGTTATATAAAAGTTAATTAATGCAACACATTAATAAATGAGAGACAAACCTCGCCCCTTTTGATTTTGTGTAGCCCCAGTATGATGATATTCATAACTATTTTTAATATCTCTTCAAACAAATAACTTTTATAAATCTAAAGGCTTGTTTGTTTAATTTTTTGAATATGTTATGTAAAATTAAAATGTATGTTTATATATATGATATCTATTTATAGATAGTAATATTACTGTTTGTTTCGTATGCTGAATAAAGTGACTGAATTAAAAAACATTACTATTATACATTTTTAAATTAAATAAGAGAGGAAGTTAGACGCTAAATTGTAAAATAATGTATTAAGTCGTGAACTTAATATAGAGACCGTCTTCATGATGGTTTTTTTGAAAAGTCGTATGTTAATTTTAAGCATAAAACAAACATACTACTAATGACTTAATCTATATACTGAATTTTTAATTAAGACCTTATAAGTCCTAATCAAACAACACAAAATTCTTATCTTTAGGCTGGTGGGAGTGGGGTTAAAGCTTACCCAAAGTCGCGCGCAGCCCCCATCCCCCCCCCCCCCCCCCCCCCCCCCATAACTCGCGCGCGACTTGTTCTCTGGCAACAAAAAAAACATAGCTAAACTCACCCTGGGTGAGTTTATACAAATGGGCCCCACCACTGTTACCGTTGGTTTGTATAAAAAAATCCAAACTTTTACTTATAAAAACACCCTAAATCTCCATTTTTCCAAATCATTTTTCACACAATATTTTCACACACAATATCATCTTTTTCCTCAAATACCATAATTCATTTTCTTTCATTACTCCAATGGCACCTATACTATGGATACCCGCGGAAGAAATAGCTTTGTGTCATGCTTGGTACTCGGTTGCTCAAAACACCGTGCCAAGTAACCGAACAAATACTCGGGTTTTTTAGAATTTAGTTGTGCAAATGATGGAGGGTCAATTATAAGATCCAAGGAAAAAAAGACACCATACGCTAATCTAGAAATGAAAGGGCCTAAAGTGTGCCATGCGTAGGTTTGTTAGATGTCACAACAACGCAACGCATGCACGGGTAATTGGAACAAGTGACGAGGATATAATTAACAACGTCATTCGTGAATATGAAGCTGAGTATAGGTGCTCATTTCAGCTTCTTCATCGTTGGGAGGTTTTTGAAAACTTATCTGATGTTTCTTTCTACTGTGTTTCAATTTTCTATGTGCCCGTGTTTTAATAAAATGTATGAATAAATGTTTTAATTGTATGAATAAAAAATATTTAATAAAAAAATGAGGGTGATGTGGAGTGAGTTTTGGTGAGTGACATTACCTCCTGTAGGAAGTTTGGATGAGTTTGGGTGAGTTTGTTAAAAAGCTGAGGTGGAGATAAGTGACTTTGTTTCTACTCCCACCAGCCTTAGGGTGTAACCCTACCAACCAAATAGACCCTTACATTTTTATTCACGTATTTTCGTTTTCATGTAGGCCTACATATATAAACATGTATATATAAATAATAGTTTTCACTATTTCTTTCTTATTTAATTTTTTAATTTAAAATTAATTTGGATCAATATTTTATTAGTCTTATAATATATTTTCTCTATTCATATCTAAAATCAATCCTAAATCACTCACATCTAAATTAATGCCCGACTTTAAACCAAAAGGACCCTAAGTTGACATAACCGAGTTTTGGTAAGTCAAAAATTTATTACTTATGCAAAGTTAAGTGAGCTTGTATAAGAATATTATATAAAAATATTTTTTTACTCTTATTTAATAATTGCATCTTTTATATTTTTTGTCATTTTAGTTATATAAGCTAAATCAAACACTTAACAAATGCTTATAAGCATAAGCTATAATTTGCTTATATAACATAAGCGTAAGCCCAATTCATAAGCTTAACTAAACATCCATAAATTGGTTTATTCGTGTGTTTCTTTTTGAAGGTTTATTACTATCATAACAATTATATAAAACCCTACACGAGATCAACGCACATATAGCGGAAGCGATTTAACAAGATCATAACAATAACACAATTATAATTAATCGAATTAGGGTTACATACCTTTACGCTAAAACAATTCCACAAGACGAAAAACGAATCACCAATTCGGGTTTATACCGTAATACACCAAGATATAGTCTAAAGTAAGACTATATTACGATCTTGTAGACACGTAATACAACGAGCTAACCGTGATTCTAGCACGTGAAACCGAGCTACAAAGCTTGTAATTAATCTACCCAACAACCCTAGAGAGGGGCTAGGACTAGATTACATACACAATCGATCAACCAAGAAAACTAACCGAAACCCTTCATGGGTGTAGTCTTGCGATCGAACCAAAGAGAAGAAAGGGAAAAGATTTAAGTTGTGAAAATTATTAGGGGTAGGGAGGTGTATTTTTGGGCTTATGTCTCAAAAGCTCACTTTTTGTGGCTTATTTGGAAACTTTTCAGCTTATATAAGCTTATCATACCATGATAAATTTATACCCTATATAAAGTTTAAAAACAAGCCACAAAAAGCGAGCTTAAGAAACATAATCAGCCCAAAGCCAAATAAGCCATAAGCCGTCTATATAAGCCGAAATAAACACCCACTATATAAGTAACTAAGTAAGTTTGTAACTCCTTTATTTTTATTCATATTGTTGGTTAATGTATACTCTATAGTGGTTGTTTGTTTCCGTTTATATAGCGGGCTTATGGCTTATTTGGTTTTGGGCTGATTATGTTTCATAAGCTCGCTTTTTGTGGCTTATTTGGAAACTTTTAGGCTTATATAAGGTTATCATACCATGATAAACTTATACCTTATATAAAGTTTAAAAATAAGCCACAGAAAGCGAGCTTATGAAACATAATCAGCCCAAAGCCAAATAAACCATAAGCATGCGATATAAGCAGAAACAAACACACCCTCAAACAGAGTCACCCCAAGAACCAAATCAACAATTAAAAAACACAACAAACAGGGATACAACTTATTTAGTGAATTTATATGAATTTTGATTGATTAACAACATATAATACAAAATCAAGTGAAATTATTTTGTAATAATTAAGGATTAGAGGTAACCTTCAAAATAATTAGGGCGAAATTGAGGATCATGAGATTGCAGATGTTAGCTTATAAGTATTGTTTGGTTGATAACTTTTTATTAGTGGGTATATAAGGGGACGTTTGGTATCCAGTATTTATGGGTGGGATTAATAATCAAAGTAAAAAAGTATTGTTTGGTTGATAATTTGACATGAATGGCTTTCTATTGGTGGGTTTATAAAGGGCCGTATATGAACTTTCGACGAATTTTTTTAATTTATGAGAACATCATATATGATTTATATCAGGAATCATATATGATTCCTATCACGAATCATATGTGATTCGTATCACGAATCGTATATGATTTTTTGAAATCATTTATAATATTTTGAAATCATATAATTCGTGATAAAAATCATATATGATTTTCTCAGACAAAAATAAAGCTCGTCGAAAGTATATATTGTGCCCTTTTAAAGAATGATGATTGAATTCTTGTTGTAATGATTTATTTTTTGTTACATGATGATTTACTGTTTGTGATATATTTAATTTTTAAATAGAAGTGAAAAATGAATTTTTTTTAAAAATAAATAAAAATAATTGATTGATTTAATATATTTATAGTACATACAAAAAAAACTAGTATATCTCTTATATTAAATATATAATTTAAGTTCATTTGGATACAAAATTTATCAATAATACTAGGGGACTAATCTTCATCATCCATCTCCTTACTATCTAATGGCTAAGATTACATCTCTATTTTGTATTACAAGGGTAATTTGGTCATTTCATCCATCCACTATATAAGTTTTTCCAACTAATCATCTCATAAAAAAACATACATGTCTTTTTTTATCTCTTTCTCTCTCTACATTCAATCTATTATCTCTCTCTACATCGAATTCATCCCGATCTACCATAACGAACGATCAGTTCGTCATCTCGAATCAATTAATCTATAAGCACGAATATAGATGATCTATCATCACGTTTGATCTCATCTCGAATACAGATTTATGTTGATCTATCCATCATCAGGTTTGATTATAATCAATTCTTATTTTTAGCTAATTTGATTTGAATAAGCTTATTAATGTATCATTATTATAACTATAAGCTTTTAATTTGCTTATTTTGCACGAATTAGATTGATTGATTTATCCTTAATCATAAGTTAACTTATTAGGTGATTTATTTAAATATGTTGATTTGATTGAATAAGCTTATAAATAAGTTGTTGAATTAGATGAGAGTTATGAATAAGATTTTGAATTAGATGAGAGTTATGAATAAGCTTGTGGATTAGGTGATTTGAATTTATTGTGTTGAATTATAAGCTAGCTTATTAGTTTTTTTAGCGAATTATCAGATTTATGAATAAGAGTTATTATGTTGCTGATATAGGTTAACTGAAACTTGATGTATCATATATGATACCTCATTTATCATATATGATAGATATATGATAGGGTAAAAGATATAAAATATCATCTTACTCATTGATTTGTGCCGACTTTAAACACTTAATATTTAATCTCGTGACTTTACCATTCTACTTTCAAAATCGTTTCGAAGTTACCAATTTGGTAACTTGTGACCGACAGCATAGCACGGTAATATCCACGTAATCATTTAATTTTCTTTTAATATGTACACGTCTGATTTCCACTATGTATATATGCTAACTATGATAGTTGACTTATATAAAAAAGGGGGTGAGGACAAAAAATAAACACAATTCATTTTCATCATAAATTCTGACGGCATTTTACTTTTTCATTTTTTTTATTTTAACTAATGTAATCTTTCTTTTTCTCTCTCTCTCATATTTCTTAACAATATTTTCCGCAACGTCACTTAACCAACGATGTTATCCAATTTCATATACAAGCAAACTACCACCGCAGCCCATCTCGCTTGAGCCCCGGCCCCACCAGACATCCCCTCTTACCGCTATCTAACACCACCGCAGCCCATGGCACTAAAGATCCATTTTTTTATATCCTCTCTTCACTTTTCTCTCTTATATTCACCATCACTCAACTAGTTTGATGTACAATGGTGTCTGAATACTAGTTTGATGGTGTTGATACACTGAATGTAATTAAGAAACCCATAAACAATTATCATCATTCTTCTCATTCAACGCATCACAGATCTTGTATATAACTCAAACACTTATTTCCCTTTAATATTCGCAACAACCGTTAAATCCGCCCAAAGTAGTCATTCCTTTTAATAGTCGAACCACCACATTCATCACTACCACCACTTCCGGTCAACACTTCAAACCCACAGCCAGATTTATCTTTAGCCGGAGGAGACAAGACGACAACAATATTGGTTTAAAATGAGATCTCTGTTAGTAATGGTAAAAATCTATGTGATAAACAAGTGAAAAGGGGTAATTGATCCTTTTTTTAATTTCAGAAAAAGGGTTTATTTTTATTAAGATGATAGAAACTTGGAATGAACAAGTGAAAAGGGGGACGGAGGATTTAGGTTTATTATAATGTATGTTTAGGTTTGGTTGTTTATGGATCGGGTAAGGACAAGTTGATGGGTCAAAAGTAACCGTTAGCTCCATGTAGAATTTATTAACCGATTTTTTATTTTTAAAATAATTAATTTAATGACGTGTACATGTTTCCGTTCATAATGGTAATATTGTTACAAAACAAACAAGTACAATGGTAAAGTTACGAGATTAAATAGTAAGTGTTTAAAGTCGGCACAAATCAATAAGTAAGATGGTATTTTATAGCTTTTATCCTATATGATATATGATAGATGTATCATATATGATACATGAGGTATCATATATGATTTTTCTGACAAACCATAAAAACTTATACTTTATGACTAATTTACACAAAATTAAGCCCTTTAAAAGTGCCTTCTATCATATATAATATTTTATATATGATATTATATATAGATTGACCATTATTGCTATGGTAAGTGGCATGTGGCTTAGAGTTTAGAATCATATATGTTTGACAAGGTTCAATATCATAATCAAACATGCTGATGGCATATCATCAGGTTTTATTTATGCGAGTTATGAATAAGCTTATGTTAGTGTGAATAAGCTGTATTATTAGGCATTTTAATTAATTTGTTGATGTAAGCTGATTAAGTTTGATGTATCATATATGATATCTCGTTTATCATACATGATACTTATATGATATGGTATATATGATAGCTATATCATATATGATATATGAGGTATCATATATGATGTATCTAACAAGCCACAGAGAAAAACATTATACATGATTTTTTACACTTTTGACCTATTGTGCATTTTGATATTTTCTGCTACATAATTCAGTTGTTGATAAAATGTTGCCTAATACGTTCTTTCCTCTTTTATATTAATACAGAGTGTGAGAACAAAACAACGAGCATATATGGATGTTGTAATTGCCTGGTTGGATCAAAGCATGAGAAAGAATTTATTGAAAATGAAGAAGAATTGATTGAGATGAAGAATAGTAGTTCTAATAATAAGAATATTTGGGTTTTAGTTATGAATTGAGTAGACTCATTTCTTTTGTACTTTTATTATGAATAAGTGTTTTAATCATAACTGGTTACATTCTATTTGGACATGTGTTTAATCAGCAATTGTATGCCTTTAAAAAGCACTCTTATTTATTCTTTGAACATATGTTTAATCTTTTATTCAACGGGCTCTTTGTTTTAATCATAAAGTCAACACACCTTTTGTTGAATATGTCAAAAAAAATTTAGTATCATATATGATAATGTATTATCATATATAATACTCATAGAAAATACTCTTTTTTATTTTTTAGACAAGTGTTTAATCATGATCCAACAGACTCCTTGTTTTAATCATGAGTTCAGCAGACCATTTGTTCAATATGTCACACTTTTTTTAGTATCATATATGATAATGCATTATCATATATGATACTCAAAAAAGTAAAAAGTATGGTTCATTAATTTGATAAAAACTTTAACAAAATAACCATACAATGCAAAACTTACATCTATAGATGTTTCGCCATTTCATATTCAACAAAAATGAAATGATTGAGTAGCATTACAAAGTTAAACCAATACATCACCATAAACAAATTACTAAGAGATAAACTATTCAAAATATAAGACAATAGATGTTGATCTCAGTCATCAACATTTTTGTTGCAAACTTTGCCTCATCTTTGTCATTTTCATGCACAAGATCTTGTTATTTCATTCGTGAATCCAATGTTCCACTTCTCGGCCTTGAGATGATTGAGTTCTCCAGAATGCATTGAAAACAGCTTTTACTACACAAGTAAAAATATTTGGTTATAGTTTCAACCAAATTATCATATATGATATATTACAGAAGCTGACTTTCAACCAGATTATCTTATATGATAATATAAACACAACTAACTTTGAATTACCCACCAGTAGATCATATGCTTGGTTGTATTTGTTTTCATGCATATTATCATATATGATACCTCTATATATCATATATGATATTATTTATCATATATGATGTATGGAGGTATCATATATGATACTTTTGGTAAGTGTAGCATATAGTTTCAACATAAGTATACTAATAAGCTTATTCACAAAACTCACCTTATTCTTATCCTATAGCTTCAACAAAATGTATCTATATGCTTATTCACATAATTCTATTATAGTTCATATGCTCATTCATATAACTCTCCTAATAAGCTTATTCGTATTAAGCTTAATTATAACACATCAAATAAGCTAACACATCCATAATCACATCAAAATAAGCTAACAAATAATAAATTCATAAGCTAAAAATAGCTATCATCTTATTTACATTAAATCTAAACTAGTATAAAAATTCATGTCAAATAAGCTTAAATAATAAGCTTATTTACATCAAATAAGCAAAAACAAAATATAGATCTTGATGAATTACCTAATCTTAATAAATTATAGATGGAGATGATTCAATTATTAAAGAGATTATGATATAATAGATCGAAGATGTATCAATTCGTGATTTAGATCGGGGATTGATCGAGTATGTGTTTGTGTGTGTTTTTTTTGTGTTTAAGAGAGAAGAAGAAAAAAGACGTATAGATCTGATCTATGGGATGTGGGGTGGGAAGTAGTGTTAGGTAGGAGGGGCAAAATTACTAAAATGCTCTTTCATTTTTTATTAATAAAAATAAGAATTAATCTCAGCCATTAATTTATAGTAAATGGAAGGTGTGGATTGATACCCATGTATCCAAGGGATACAAGGTATATAAAATAACTCTTCTCTAAATACGGTTTACAAGTACTCCTTTCGTCAAATAATAAGTGTTCATTTGGACTTTTTTTAAATCTTTATTACCTTACTTTAAATATAAATATTTTTATTTGTGTTATATATAATTGATGAAAATTATACCAATAAAAATTCATTTTAAAATCGAATTTACTCATATAACTTCCATCAAGTATTATGCAACACAAACATAGATATTTATGATCAAAATTCAATAACAAAAACTTAGAATATTTCATACTGGATACTTAATATGGAACGGATGTAGTAGTACATATTCATATGTATATTGTACTACTGCGTAGTTACTATAACACATCAAATTAATCTGAAACTAATATGGATACATATTAATCAAACGTTTGGCCCTAATCTGATCCAAATGAGGTCAAATAAGAATAAAATCAACAATAAAAAAGCACATCAAACAGGAATACAAGTTATTTCGATTGATTACCAGCATATAATACAAAATCAAGTGAAATTAGTTTGTAATAATTAGGGATAAAAGATAACCTTCAAAAAAATTAGGGCAAAATTGATGAGATTGCAGATGTTAGTCATGTCAGAACTGTGCTACTATCATACTGTGTGTTTTTAGTGTGCATGAAATGGAACAGATGATATCAAAAATATGCAAAAATCAGTTGTTGGGTTTCTAAGGGGCCGTTTGGCAAAATTAGCTATATAAGTTGTAGCCGTTAACAAAAGTTATAAGTTGTATTTTTTTAATATAAATGTTTAGTATATCAGCTGTTAAATAAGTTATAATATACTTGGAGGGTATATCAGTAATTACATTTTTAACAGTTTTTAACAATTTAAAAAGTTTTATGAATATGCTTTTTAACAACTAACAAATCTTGTACCAAATAAAACTATTAGATATTTTGTAATAAAAAACTAACAGTTCTAAAAAACTTTAAAAAAACTCTTAGCAAACATAGCCAAAGTGAAGTCAACTAAAATATAAATTTTGGTCCATTTTCATTGTTTTATCGTATAAAATAACTGAAATACCCTTAGGTGCCGTTTGGTTCAACATATTGAAATTCTAGAATTCTAGTAAATTAAAATTCCTAAGAATTAAAAATTCTAAAATTTTAAATGCCTAAGTATGTTTGGTTGACAACAATTTATAATATTTTGAAATCTTGATTTGTGTTGAACTAATTAACGAATAAATATTTTTATAAATTTTTTATTGAAAATAGTAAAAATCAAGTTTTAGCTAGTTATAAAAAAAATTATAAATTTTCTTATAAAAACTTAATATAAATTTTATAAAAAAAGTTATATAATATTTATAAATTTTTTATAAAAAGTTATATAAATTTTATAAAATTATATAAATATTATATAACTTTTATAAAAATTTTATAAATATTATATAACTTTTTTCAATATTCTTTATAAAATTTTTAAAAAAGTTTATAAATTTAATAAAAAAATCAATAAATTTTTTTATAGAATTTATATAAGTTTTATAAAAATTTCACTTGTTTTTTTATAGAATTTCTATAAATTTTATAAAAAATTTCTTGAAATTTTATAAAAAATTTCTTTAAATTTTATTAAAAAAGAATAATTTTAAAACAATTTATATAAATTTTATTTTTGCTATTTAAAAAGTGAAAACCGAAAAAATAAATTTTATACAAATTTTTTAAATTTGTAAATTTTTATATAAATATTAAAACCCGAATAAAAACGAGTAGAAAAAAGTTTATAAAAGATAATTTTGAAGTAAATTAAAATTTCTCACTTTTTAGAGTAATTCAAATATCCTTCATTTTAAGAATTTTAGGAATTTAAAATTCCTTCATTAGTTATACCAAACTCAATATATGGGGGAAATTAAAATGTAAATAATTTGAATATCCCCCAACCAAAAGGCCCCTTATTCTCACATTGTGAAGTTAATAAGTTCCCTTCTTATTTATAATTATCATTAAAAAATAATAATATTTACAAAAGCTTAGTGGGAAACAGAGATACTATCTAAGTCCTCACTCCTCTAGCAATAGCAAAGCCTATCCTATTAAAAATATGATCCGCAACACGAGCTCCAATGTTTTGAGTAATAGAGAACTGTCGGATCCGCTTAAGTAAGGAAACTACATTCTTCTCTAATTCCCGAAGCGGGAAAAATGAAAAGGGGAGAAACTAATCTATTAAATACATAAACAGCAACACGTGCACCGATGTCCTGAGCCATAGAGAACTTCCCGATCCTTTTCAACAATGTAACCGCATCCGCCTCTAATTCCCTAAAGGAAGATAAAGGAAAGGGGAGAAATCCATATCTAATTGCTGCACATTTAGCCATATACTTAACACGTTTACGTTGTGCAGCATCAACCTCCGCACGACCGGGCACGAAATCATTATTATTATTATTGTTATTATTATTACTTATTTATTATTTTTTTTGTAAAACATCACTCCATTAGAATAATAGGATTTACAAAAAATTAGTGGGAAGTCGAGATACTATATGGGCACCCACTCCTTTATCAATAGTGAAACTGATCCTATTAAATATATGAACGGCGGCACGTGCCCACTCCTTTGTTATTATTATTATGATTATTATTATTTTTAAAAACATCACTCTATTATTATTATCATTGCTATTTTTTTAATTAACTATCATTTTTTAGAATAATAAGATTATAAAAAGTTAGTGGGAAGCCGAGATACAAGCGCCCACTCTTTTAGTTATAGCATATCTATTCCCATAAAAAATATGAGCAACAACATGTACTCCAATGTCTTGAGTCACAAAGAATTGTAAGATCCACTTCAGTAAGGCAACTACATCCTTCTCTAATTCCCCAAACGAGGAAAATGAAAATAGGAGAAAACCATGTCGAATGTCTGAACACCTAGTCTCATACTTGACTCATTTAAGATGTGTTGCGTCAATCACCGCACGACAAGGCACAAAATCAACCATTCCAGTTTGAAGATGAGAGGAACCCGTCAAATCAACACACATATCAAGCCCTTTGTGCCTCGAGTATAGTAACATATCCGCTGGAAGTAAGGGTTTGTCATGTCCTCCACCAAGCCCAATATCAACTTCCATACCGCCTGAAATCCCTTACCTAAAACAGATGTCAACAAGGGTATCACGTACAACATTATGCCTATGTTTAATACCAATGATGTCGGCACGAGATACAACATGGTCTCCACAAATATCCTCCGTAAAAATCCTAGAGCAAGCTGAGCACGACTTTGGAACAAAAAATAGTGGAACCCCTAACCGATAGCATAACACACAATAGTATGTCATAGTCAGTCCCAAACTAGAAATCAGAACCACCCTAAGCCATACATGAGTGTGATCTTCCCTTTGAGACTTCCATAAGGCCATCTATCGAGTAGATAAGGAAAATGTGAATTGTACATTTTTGGTAACCTTTGTAAAATATATATCTGCTATTTTCTTCATGAATTTTGGGGCAGTGCTCTCACTTAGATTACTCAAAATGTAAATTACCAAATATGTATTAAGCACACATAAAGCATCATAAAAATTAGGTTCATTTGCTACAATACTAGTATGCCGAAGAAGCGGGCTTGTTTAGTTGATTTTTTAAGTCCTTTTAATTAAAAAGATGACTTAGTGCAGACAGGCTCAGTTTTATTACTTAATTTAAATTTTATGAAACACCACCTTAGTCTGCAAAGCAACATATTGTAATCGTCATGCAAGAAAGGCATGATACAAAACATCCCCCCACATAATAAATGCCAAGTTCTACAAATGTAAAGCCTCCATTTCCAATCATCGAAACCTGGTCCAGAAGCAGTAACAATACGTTCTAGAGAGGAACGAAGAGCCATGTCAAAAGAACGTTGGACATACTCAAATAAACGAGGAGGGCATGTGCGCATGGTAAAGTATAGTTTGGAGTTACACGTGCAAGAACGAAGAAGCAACAAATCACACTATGGATCATTGATTTTTTCAAATGCATCCATAAGCATAATGGTTTTAGCCACTATTTTCGCAGAAGCTCATTGCAAAAATCAAAATCCACACTAGCGGGCCCAACAAGTAATTTTACACCATGTATGGGTCAGGAAATATTAGGTGGGAAAACACCGGAGAGCCTCCTTCGAGGGTCTTCCTTAGGCAAAAAAAACTTATGTTTTGTCGACGCTGAGATGCAAGCCACGCCCGGGGCCATCCTCTATAATTAACTTTAAAACATCTCGTACAACCAAAGTATCTCTAATAATAGTACCATCATCCAAATACCAAGCATGCAAGGAAAGGCTAAAAGAGTCTCAGATTTTACATATCAAGGGATGTGCGGCGATTAGTTCTGTTTAGCTCCAGATCTGGTCGTTCGACTGAATCGTCATACCTCTCTCCCTCCTCACCAGATTGTTGTAATTCCTGCTTAATACGATCCCATATGCGTTCGAACACATTCCTAGGTTGGGAGGTTTCCTCAAAGAGGTTTCGTTCCTGGGGTCGTGCCCTTCGCTTCCTTTGAGTCTGAGGAGAGGTGTCAGGCCCGGCACTACCAAAGTTGAGCCTAGATTGGAGGTTCCTCCCTAGGTTCAACCTGGATGCGATTCCTGGGACGATCCTCTCGAAGTTCTGCGTGAGAATTCGAATGAGATCTTCCTCGCTAAGTGGTTCGACCTCCACTTCTTCCTCGGTTGATGGCCTGGGCGGCTTCTTATTAGGGGGCTTAGGCGCGCTCCCTGGATCAGGGTTGTCCAAGGTCGAGGTTGGTGGTGGGGTGATAGCGGACGTGCCTACTCCAACCATGGACTAAAAAACGCTCCGGTTATTCGGTCCACCTGTTTGGTTGCCGGGGGACTGAGTGGGAATGAGTATCACGTCCCCTGTGGACTTCCGATTCGCAGGATTTGTGTTCCTAGGGTTTCCTTGCGGATGTCCTTTCGTCATTGAGAGAAGTTGAGATGAGATTTTCTCTAGCTTAGTGTATTGGTCCCACGGATGGCTAATAAGTGTGAAAACACTTATCCTTTTACCACTTATTTTCAATAATAACAAGACCAAAATGTGTATTTTATGTCGTAAAAGTCGGAATTATGCGTGGTTTGTGTTTTTATTGTGTTTTAGGACCAAAAGATTAAAAAGGAAGAAAACACGGGCTTTCACGGACTTTTATCGAAGAAAACGGGAAAAGACGAAGTCAAAAGATCAAGAGTGCAAAAAGAACGGAAGTCCAAGACCTATTCTGAAGATTTATCGAAGAACAAGTCTAAAGACGGAAGTTTAATGAAGTCGAAGAACTCGAGTCTAAATAAATGAAGAAATGTTAAGACGAGTTTAATTAATCCCGAGACGGCATCGAGAAAGACAAAGAATTAAATCGAGTCGAGAAGACGTGAAAAAAGAAAGAAGATGCAACACATGCACTCCTTCCATTTTCCCTATAAATACCCTCCTAATACACATTAGGAGGGTAGTTAGTCTTTTAGTTTTAGTTTTCATTTTTCACTTTTTTTCTAGTTTTTAGAGAGATAAAGTTCTAAACTTTCTCTCACTAAGTTTTCATCTTTCTTTCTTTTAATCTTTCAAGATTAAACATTTGTGTATTGCTTATTTCATTAATCAAGTTCTAGTTGAGCTTTTAATCCTTAATCTCATTCTACCTTTCTTTGATTTTTAGATTGATTTTTGGTGCGAATCACATTAAATCCGTGTTGATCTTAATGGTTTTGTGCTTAAAAAGTTAATCTTTTTGTCCCTACATAAGCTTTCATTTGATTAAGCTTTAAGATTCTTGTGCTTAATGGCTTATTTTTATGTTTAGCTTATTTACTTATCAAAAGTTTTCTTAAAAGGCTCATCTTTTATCATTTGATTTATAAGTTTGCTTATTTAAAGTTAGGAAAAGTTGTTGATTTTGCTTATTTAATCCGATTCAGTTTTGATTCGTTCAAGTTTGGTGTGAGCTTATCATAATAGCTTTTCATTTAGCTTATTTCGAATCCCACTTATATCGGAAAGGGTCTAAACCCCTTTCCGATCGGTACATTCCGACCAACGCCCCTTACCCCTTATTCCGATCGTGGTGATCGGATTAGGGTTTATACATTCCGACTGTGGCCTTTTTGAATATTCCGATTGGTAGTTTTTGCATATTATTCCGATTAGCTAGTGTTTTAGTTATTCCGATTGGGTCTTGTTGTCACATTCCGATTTGGACTTTTGTTAAACATTCCGATTGAGTGGATTTAGTGGATATTCCGATTGGATGTTATTCCGATTGGTGCTCGATTACAGTATTCCGACGGCAGAGTTGAGACATATTCCGATTGCATGCATATTCCGACCAAGGGTAGTTTTGTTATTCCGATTGCCATATTCCGACCAAACATTCCGACGGCTGTACCTTGCATTTTCCAATGGTTTTAGTTTCTTGTTTCTACAAAGTTCTAAGTGTTAGTTTTATTTAGTGTTCAAGTATTTTTCTAATGTTTTCTTTACGTTTTCGAGCATTTATATTTTTAACTCGTCTATTTAGTTTAATCTTTTAAAACGTCTACTTTACTCAACGACATTTACTTATTTGCTATTACTTTAAAGTAGATAATCAAACAAACCAAACCTTTTATTAACCAAGAACAATTATTCCACTTTGAACCGTGATCAATTCGAGGAGATACCGAGAGAACTAATACTGAACCCATCTAAATACAGAGTATCAAATGGCGCCGCTGCCGGCTCTTCTCGTTAAGATTAACCGTTTTTTGTGAGAACTTGGATTTTGGGATCCGTTCACCGTGAACGTTACTTTTTCATAAAATTTTCAAAAACCCTAAAAAAATATATAAAATTTTCAAAAATCCTAAAAATTAAAAAACATAAAAACCAAAAATATTTCTGCTTTGTTTTTGCCTTGTTAGTTCTTTTGCAGGTGCATGCGTACACGATCAACGTCTTATCAAGAGCCCGAGCCTCTCGAAGACTTAGACATGGCCGGTGTACAAAACAACAACAATAACCCACCTCAAAACAATAACAATCCACCTCTCAACAACAACAATAACAACAACAATGAGCCTCTACCGGACAATCGCCCGATGATTGAACTTCTGCAAGCACATGTAGACGGCAACAATGATCTAATTGTCATACCCGCGATTGCAGCCAACAACTTTGAGCTCAAATCCGGTTTTATCCAGATGGTCTCTGCTCAACCATTCTTGGGGCGTACCATTGATGATCCGCATGACCACATCAAAAGGTTCCTGCAACTCACGAATACGGTCAAATTCAATGGTGTTCCACAAGAGGTAATCCGTTTACAACTCTTTCCTTTCTCCTTAGAGGGACAAGCCCGGCATTGGCTTGCAAAGGAAACGCCACAAAGTATTCTAACGTGGACGGATTTGGAGACCAAGTTTATAAACTACTTTTTCCCACCCTCTCGTACTACCGCTTTGCGGAATGAAATTATCAATTTTGAACAAAAGTACGATGAGTCTTTTAGTGAATCTTGGGACCATTTCAAAGATCTTTTAAGAAAGTGCCCACAACATGGTTTTACCAAAGTGCACCAAATTAATACTTTTTATAACGGTTTAAGCATGAATGACCAAGATTCACTAAATAGTGCCTCGGGGGGTAATATTTTGGTTAAGACTTCTAATGCCGCTTGGGATATTATTGAAAATAAGTCTCGTGTGCAAACCAAGAGTGTTCGGACCAATGTCGCCAGTGCTAGTACTAGTGACAGCGACAAGCGACTTGACAAAATTACTACGCTTCTTGAATCGCTTGTTACCCACACCGCTAACAATACCAACAGCATCAACGCTAAAAACGCTCAAGACGCTCAAGTCAGTGCTGTTAGCCAACCATGTGAGATATGCGGGGGTCCTCACTCTTACACCACTTGCATTGCCACCCAAGACTATCCATCTGAGAATGTTAATGCAGCATACGGTACCTATCCTCCGGCCGCTTATCAAGCTCGTCCTCAAGGAGACCGCAACTTGCTTAGCTACCGCTCAAACAACTTTCTCTCACCACCCGATTTTCCTCCTAACAACCCAAACCAACAACAAAACCTCAATCGCCCTCCTCAACAACAACAACCTCGTGCACCATACATACCACCTCACAAACAACCATATCCACCTCAAAGAAACAACCAAGTTTACCAACAACATGCTTATCAACCACCCGCCTATAATGCTCCTCCCAACCAACCCACCGCTTTACCCCAAGATATTGGAACCTACATGAGGACTAATGATGTGATTGTGGACAATCTCCAGCGCGAAGTGCTCAACTTGAAAGCAGACATGGTGAAACAAGGGAACGATCTGAGAGCTGATATGAGAAACACTTTGGCTAGTCAAACGAATGACTTAAGGAACATGATGGCTAGTTTCTTCCAAGGTAATCAACCCTCTTCTTCGGGTACTCTTTCGAGTAACACCGTTGCGAATCCAAGAGGGGAGATGAAAGCAATCACCACTCGCAGTGGCAAAGGTAACAAGGAAACCGAGCTTCCTATACCTCCACCGGTGATTGTGACTAAGGAAAACGAGTCACCTGCTCCTATTCCTCATCCTTCTATTTCCCCAATTTCTCCACCTCTTACTTCTACCCCCATTTCCCCACCACCCGTGGTTGTGAGTGATCCTACTCCCCTAAAGCCTTCTTCTTCATCCAATATACCTTATCCTTCAAGGTTGAGGAAAGAGAAGCAAAAGAGCAAGGATGATATTCAAGTTTCAAACTTTCTCAAAATGTTTAAACAATTGAATTTTAACATCTCCTTTGCCGAGGCTCTCGCTCACATGCCTAAATACGCGAAGATGTTTAAAGATCTTCTTAGTGACAAGGAGAAGCTTCTTGACATTGCTCAGACCCAACTTAATGAGAATTGCTCTGCCGTTCTCTTAAGGAAATTGCCCACCAAACTTGGTGATCCGGGTCGCTTCTTGATTCCTTGCAACTTCCCGGGAGTAGAGAATTGCATGGCCCTAGCCGATCTAGGTGCCAGTATAAACTTAATGCCTTTAAGTGTTTTGAAGCAATTATCTCTCCCCGAGCTAGTCCCCACCAAAATGACTTTGGAATTAGCCAACCGTACAGTTGCTTATCCAGTGGGGATAGCCGAAGACGTCTTCATTGGCGTTGACAAATTCACCTTCCCGACGGATTTTGTTGTCGTTGACTACGAGATGGATCCTCGTGTTCCATTAATCGTTGGACGTCCCTTCCTGAGGACCAGTCGCACTCTCATTGATGTAGCCGCGGGCAAAATAATCATGAGAGTTGGTGACGATAAAATTGTCTTCAACATGGGTAAGATTTCTAAGCAACCTTATTCATATGAGAGTGTTAATGCTATTGATGTTCTCGATGAGGCTTGTGAAGAACATTTTCATGATGCTTGCAAAAGTACTCTATTTTCTCTACCCAATGTTGAGACCGTTGCCTCAATTGCTCCGGCATTGACTCCTTTTGGAGAAAGTGACTTGGATGATTTAGAAGCTAGCTTGGGTCCTCTCGATATTAAGTATGATAATTTGTCCACCGATTGGGATGAAGACATTCGTACTATTGAGAGACTTCTCAATGAAGACCCGTTTTCTCCTCCTTCTCCTAAAGAGGTGACTAATGATGATCCATCGTTAGTTACACCATCTATTGAGGACCCTCCTACTCTTGAGCTTAAGGACCTACCTCCTCATCTTGAGTACGTTTTCCCTGAAGACAACGAGAAGTTACCGGTCATCATCGCAAAGGACCTGAAAGAAGAAGAAAAAGCCCGACTTATCGCCGTGTTGAAGAAACATAAAAGAGCTATCGCTTGGAAAATCTCCGACATTCGCGGAATTGATCCTCACTTTTGCACACATAAAATTCTCATGGAGGACGACTTTAAGCCCATAATTCAAAGCCAACGAAGGGTGAATCCTAAAATCCATGAAATTATCAAAAAAGAGGTTATCAAACTTCTTGATGCGGGTATGATTTACCCTATTTCGGATTCACCATGGGTTAGTCCAGTCCATTGTGTGCCTAAGAAAGGCGGAATCACCGTTGTGCCCAATCAAAACAACGACTTAATTCCTACCCGTCTCGTTACTGGGTGGAGAGTTTGTATAGACTACTGCAAACTCAATGATGCCACGAGAAAGGATCATTTCCCTCTACCTTTTATGGACCAAATGCTTGAACGTTTAGCGGGTAATGAATATTACTGCTTTCTTGATGGTTTCTCGGGTTATTTCCAAATACCCATCGATCCCCAAGATCAAGAGAAGACAACATTCACTTGTCCCTATGGCACATTTGCTTATAAAAGGATGCCTTTTGGCTTATGCAATGCCCCCGGGACTTTTCAAAGGTGCATGTTGGCTATCTTCCATGACATGGTTGAGCAAACCATGGAAGTCTTCATGGATGATTTCTCGGTCTTTGGGGATTCCTTCTCTTCTTGCCTTGCCAATTTAAAACGTATGCTTAAGCGGTGCAAAGACACTCACCTTGTTCTGAATTGGGAAAAATGCCATTTTATGGTAAAAGAAGGCATTGTGCTAGGACACAAAATCTCTAAAGCCGGTCTTGAAGTCGACCGTGCTAAAGTTGATGTCATAGCCAAATTACCTCCACCTTCAACCGTGAAGGGTGTGAGAAGTTTTCTGGGTCATGCGGGCTTCTATCGTCGATTCATTAAAGATTTCTCTAAAATCGCTCGCCCGATGACCCACCTCTTGGAAAAAGATACTCCTTTTATCTTTTCTAAAGAGTGTATCGAAGCCTTCAATTCTCTTAAGGATAAGCTAACTAAGGCACCGGTCTTGGTTACCCCTAATTGGGAGCTACCCTTTAAATTGATGTGCGATGCTAGCGACTTTGCTGTTGGTGCGGTTTTGGGCCAACGAGTGAATAAACACTTCCAACCAATCCACTATGCTAGCAAAACAATGACGGGGGCTCAATTGCATTATACAACAACCGAAAAAGAGCTTTTAGCTGTTGTCTATGCTTTTGAAAAATTTCGCCCCTATCTTGTTTTATCCACCACCATCATATACACGGACCATTCCGCGTTGAAGTACTTGATGACTAAGCACGACTCTAAGCCAAGACTTCTTCGTTGGGTTTTAATCCTTCAAGAATTCAACATAGAGATTCGTGACAAGAAGGGTGCCGAAAACCTAGCCGCGGATCATCTGAGCAGACTTGAGGATCCATATCAAGGGGATCGTCCGAACAAAGAGATCGATGACTCTTTCCCCCTTGAGACCTTAATTTCTATAAATCTCAATCTTGATGACACCCCGTGGTTTGCCGACATTACAAACTACTTAGCGGGTGGTATTCTCATCAAAGGGATAACATCCCAACAAAAGAAGAAGTTCTTGAATGATGTTAAGACTTACTTTTGGGATGACCCTTTTCTATTCAAACAATGTGCTGATCTGATCATTCGTCGATGTGTTGACGGACCGGCCGATTTGGACATTCTCCAGGCTTGCCATAAAGGACCCACCGGTGGTCACTTTGGTCCCAACTACACCGCTAAGAAAGTGTTTGACTCTAGATTCTATTGGCCCATCATTTATCGTGACGCTCACGAAATGGTTAAGCATTGTGATGCTTGCCAACGCCAAGGCAAGATCACACATAAAGATGAGATGCCTCAAAATTTCATACAGGAATGTGAAATCTTTGACGTGTGGGGCATCGACTTTATGGGGCCATTTCCATCCTCCAAAGGGAACAAGTACATCCTTGTAGCCGTTGACTACGTTTCTAAATGGGTTGAAGCTAAGGCTCTCCCTACGAACGATGCAAGGGTGGTTGTGAACTTTTTAAAGCAGCTTTTCGCTCGATTCGGCGTTCCTCGTGCTATTATCAGTGACCGCGAGACTCATTTTTGCAATGATCAATTTGCAAGAGTCATGGCTAAGTATGGTGTCAGTCACCGTCTTTCCACCGCCTATCATCCCCAAACCAATGGGCAAGCCGAGATTTCCAACCGTGGATTGAAGCGAATTTTGGAGCGTACTGTGGGAGAGCATCGTGTCGCGTGGGCCGATAAGTTAGATGATGCTCTGTGGGCTTTTTCGTACTGCTTATAAGACCCCGATCGGTTGTACACCTTATCGTCTTGTGTACGGGAAAGCCTGCCACCTCCCCATTGAGCTGGAACATAAGGCGCACTGGGCCTTGAAGTGGGCTAACTTCGACATCAACAAAGCCGGTGATCATCGCAAGATTCAACTCAACGAGCTAAATGAACTGAGGAATGAAGCTTACGAGAACTCACTAATCTACAAGGAGAAGACCAAGATCATTCATGACGCAAGCATTAAGAACCGAGAGTTCCACGTTGGTGATCAAGTCTTACTTTTTAACTCTCGGTTGAAGATCTTTTCTGGCAAGTTGAAGAGCCGCTGGTCCGGTCCATTCACCATCGCCAAAATCTTTCCATATGGGACCATTGAGCTTTCTCATCCACATGGGCCCAATTTCAAGGTGAATGGCCAGCGTTTGAAGCTGTACTTTGGTGAGGACATCTCTCATGAGATGATTCCATCCCTCACCACGTTCCCCATGAACTAAATTGGGTCGAGTCAGGCTCGTGACTCGGTGAACAAAAACAAGTGCTTCTCGGGAGGCAACCCGTGTCCTATCCTTTACTGCTTTCATAATAAGTGTAGGGGGAGTCCCGTATGTGTTTGTTGTCTTGTTTCTTATCTTGTGCAGGGATTCAAGCTCCAAAGAGCACCTTGATGACTTTCGACGAACCGTGATACCGTGTTCCCATCTTCCCGGTTCTATCCTAAACTTTTGTGATTCAATATTTCATATTTTATATATTCACATTGAATTCACTTTAGTTGTCCTTTCCTTAGCAAGATTTAAACAAAGTGCACAATGTCCTAAGTGTAGGGGAGTTTACTCCCACATGCTTAAACATTGAGGACAATGTTTATCTCAAGTGTAGGGGGGCTTCTATCGAAGTAAGTGGTCTTTTCCATGAATTTGCCCTCATTTTAACCGAAAATTTGATTTTTCAACATTTTTCAAAATTTTTAATCTATTTTGGCCTAGTTGTTTAGTTTTATTTTCCTTTGTTATGGTTATTTTCTTTCCATTGCTAGAATAAATCTTTAATAAAGTGATTTTAAATTTTTCTTAGTCATGAACATTTTAACTCAACCCGAGTTTACTTATCTAAGTTTACTCTAGCTAGTATCCTTAACGTGTTTAAGTCAAGTTTTGCTAGGCTTTTATATAGGGAGCTATAAAACGCGAAAGTCTTAACTCTCACGGGTTAAGAACAAGAACTTTTCGCAAGTTCCTATAATTGATCCTAGAGAGTTGTTTATCAAGGGAACTTTAAAATGCGATTTCTAAGCTTGAAAAAGTCTAAGAAATTGCAAGATCCTATAGATGACTCAAAAACCCAAAACTTTGATTTAATAGGCTAAGCATCCACGAGTCTAATTCCTTGAGATTTTAAACTGTGGAGGATGAGAGATGATAGAGTCAATTATAAGTTTGGTATTCTTTCGTGAATTTATGTGAGTTAATTATAAGCCTATTCTCCCTTCGCTTGTTAATAAATATATCTGCAATAAATAAGGTTGTACGATTTAAAAGGTTACTTAGCTTCTAGCCCAAGATCGTTTAAAAGTTGCTCGGTACGGATTAGAGTTCATAGCCAAGGCATAACTTATTGAAGCGAGATGCGAAGATTGGCGAGTCCGAAAAGGCCCTAACAAGGCATGAGGGCTACATTTTGTTGCTAAAGATCCAAAAGTGATGTGAAGAATCATTTATCGAAAATCTATATGAAGGATCGAGACACACGACGAAAAGCAAATGCTCCCCTAAAGATCATGGAGAAGTCTATCCAAAAAGGCCCTAACAAGGTATGAGGATAAATAGATCCAAGTCCTAAAAGGAGGCGGATCGTTGTATATCAAAGTCCAAAATAAAGATTGGAGAAAAATGAAGAAGTCGTGGTCCAAATATGAAGAATCTCTCAAAACTTCAAGTGAAGAAATTCCTATTATGAAGAGAAGACCATAAATTCAAGAACGTCTCTCAAAGATTTGAAGTATGAAGTCGCTGCCAAATATCTGTCCGAGAAAGGTCTCAAATCGTGAAGCGAGTTATGCCAAGATATGAACTTTATGAGGTCCCGAGAAGCAGTTTTAAAAGATTTTGTCCTTTAGCTAACCATTGATTAAATCGTTCACTTTATTTTCGGCCTAAATAACTATCGAAATAAGTCAAACAATGCATCCTCGTGATCATTCAAGACAAAAATAAAATATAAGAGATAAACCTAGGAATAAGGGAGTCTAAGTGAATAATTAGCCCACATGAGTTCGTGTTAGTCTGCTAACTTATAATAACAATGATCTCGTTTTTAAGCTTGGTATGGGGAACGTGAAACTTGAGGATGATAAACGTTCATGGCTGCCAAAACCCAATGTAAGTCTTTAATTTCTTTACTTGTTTTTATCTTTTTATGTTTAGAATTTAATAAAGGCCAAGGTAGGTTATTTATGATGGAAAATGTAAACCGTGCTTTAAAATTAATGCATTGCACGAGGGCATTGCAATGGTCAAGTGTAGGGGATTTAATAAGTGTGAAAACACTTATCCTTTTACCACTTATTTTCAATAATAACAAGACCAAAACGTGTATTTTATGTCGTAAAAGTCGGAATTATGCGTGGTTTGTGTTTTTATTGTGTTTTAAGACCAAAATATTAAAAAGGAAGAAAACACGGGCTTTCACGGGCTTTTATCGAAGAAAACGGGAAAAGACGAAGTCAAAAGATCAAGAGTGCAAAAAGAACGGAAGTCCAAGACCTATTCTGAAGATTTATCGAAGAACAAGTCTAAAGACGGAAGTTTAGTGAAGTCGAAGAACTCGAGTCTAAATAAATGAAGAAATGTTAAGACGAGTTTAATTAATCCCGAGACGGCATCGAGAAAGACAAAGAATTAAATCGAGTCGAGAAGACGTGAAAAAAGAAAGAAGATGCAACACATGCACTCCTTCCATTTTCCCTATAAATACCCTCCTAATACACATTAGGAGGGTAGTTAGTCTTTTAGTTTTAGTTTTCATTTTTCACTTTTTTTCTAGTTTTTAGAGAGAGAAAGTTATAAACTTTCTCTCACTAAGTTTTCATCTTTCTTTCTTTTAATCTCTCAAGATTAAACATTTGTGTATTGCTTATTTCATTAATCAAGTTCTAGTTGAGCTTTTAATCCTTAATCTCATTCTACCTTTCTTTGATTTTTAGATTGATTTTTGGTGTGAATCACATTAAATCCGTGTTGATCTTAATGGTTTTGTGCTTAAAAAGTTAATCTTTTTGTCCCTACATAAGCTTTCATTTAATTAAGCTTTAAGATTCTTGTGCTTATTGGCTTATTTTTATGTTTAGCTTATTTACTTATCAAAAGTTTTCTTAAAAGGCTCATCTTTTTATCATTTGATTTATAAGTTTGCTTATTTAAAGTTAGGAAAAGTTGTTGATTTTGCTTATTTAATCCGATTCAGTTTTGATTCGTTCAAGTTTGGTGTGAGCTTATCATAATAGCTTTTCATTTAGCTTATTTCGAATCCCACTTATATCGGAAAGGGTCTAAACCCCTTTCCGATCGGTACATTCCGACCAACGCCCCTTACCCCTTATTCCGATCGTGGTGATCGGATTAGGGTTTATACATTCCGACTGTGGCCTTTTTGAATATTCCGATTGGTAGTTTTTGCATATTATTCCGATTAGCTAGTGTTTTAGTTATTCCGATTGGGTCTTGTTGTCACATTCCGATTTGGACTTTTGTTAAACATTCCGATCGAGTGGATTTAGTGGATATTCCGATTGGATGTTATTCCGATTGGTGCTCGATTACAGTATTCTGACGGCAGAGTTGAGACATATTCCGATTGCATGCATATTCCGACCAAGGGTAGTTTTGTTATTCCGATTGCCTTATTCGGACCAAACATTCCGACGGGTGTACCTTGCATTTTCCAATGGTTTTAGTTTCTTGTTTTTACAAAGTTCTAAGTGTTAGTTTTATTTAGTGTTCAAGTATTTTTCTAATCTTTTCTTTACGTTTTCGAGCATTTATATTTTTAACTCGTCTATTTAGTTTAATCTTTTAAAACGTCTACTTTACTCAACGACATTTACTTATTTGCTATTAGTTCAAAGTAGATAATCAAACAAACCAAACCTTTTATTAACCAAGAACAATTATTCCACTTTGAACCGTGATCAATTCGAGGAGATACCGAGAGAACTAATACTGAACCCATCTAAATACAGAGTATCAATGGCGCCAACTTGTTGATACAAAAGTTGGGTGATCCCTGCTAGACCCGAGTTAGGCTTAATTCGGGTTGGCTGGACTCCAGCTCCTGCACCAAGTGAAATATCTGGTTAGCATCCTACACACTAAAACAACACGCGTTAGGCTTACCGTGGGAATGTATCCCACGATTAGACTCCAGCATAAGAGTAAGTAATCGGTTAGGGTTATGGAATCGGATGAGTTGAGAGTATGAAGAATGTAATACCTTTGTGGAACCCTTGGGGGTTCCTTATATAGGCAGTGAAACCCTAATGGGCTGTCGCTGATGCTTCGGCCCCGAGGAAAGGATAAGTACCATAATTAGATTGATTGTTATCTTCTAATTATGGTGAGTGAATATCCTCTTCTTTAGGGTGAATCCTAATCATAGTAAGAGTATGATTCTGTCTAACCCTATACCGGCCATGCCGGGCCGTGGGCCGCACACATGTGTGCGGTTACTGTTCATCTAAGCCCATAAGCTTAAATGACATTAATCCCACCCATCAGTAATAGACCGGATGCGGGTAGTACCCGTAGGCCGGGTTTATGACCCGGTTGGTGACTATACGTCATCAATACACTACATTGTAAAATTCACGATGATCCTACCACTTAACAACGATTGAGATGACATGATAGATGTTATGATAAGTTCTAAAGAGGATATCAGTAGTTTAGTTATTATTGATGGCTTATTGAGCGAAAGTATTTCATTAAATATTATAAAATATGATTACTCATGAGGGCTGCTAATTGATTTATATATTATATCCCATTCAGTTGATTTACCTTTCTAGTATTTTAATATGTTAACTACATTAATAATTTTGAAGTTTACAGAACATTGTCTAAATTTGTAACAAAGATTTTGCATTCATGTTTGAGAACTTTATTGCGACAATTTGGTACTAGTGATCGGCAATCTAGCTAGAAGTTCTCCGATGCATCTCCACCCGAAGTCTTCCGTTCTTAGAGTCAATTAGATGGTATTTCTCATCACAACATCCCCGAGGCTTATATCAATATATCCCAATGATTCCTGAGTAAAAAGCCATGTTAAAAACCATGAACCTTATTCAAAGAGTCAAGGATCTGTTTTAGTGTTTTACCTTTAGGTGTATTAGGCCCATTCTTTTTTAAGTACTAACGACTTCCAAATGCATGTTTTTGTTCGTTGGTGGCTCTTCTAATGTAAACGTAATCTCTTTATCCCATCGTGGATCTCGGTTCTTCTTCATAGGCTATTACAAAGATTCAAAAATGTTACTACAAACCTGACTAAATTTAGAAGGGAAAACAAATAGACAAACCTTGGTTCTTTTTTATTCACCTTGGAAAAGTATACGAACAGAAGGATTTGTGTGATGTTTTCCTTCAAGATCTCTACCTTTGTGGATTATAACAACGAGCAAGCCTTCATTCTCGGGGGTTCCTACAGGAGTCTTTTGCATTGCACTTGATTCTTCTATATCAGTTGTAATTTCATCTTCAGAAACGGTTTGTACATCACTTCAACAACTATTTTGCCCTATAATTTCTCATTTTGTGCATAATTTGCGTCAAAATTCTTGAGAAGATCAAGAGTCGGTGTCTTCGATTCTTTAGGAATAAGTTATTTTAATGGCGCAACATTGATCCCTCTTTTATCATGTTTCCCTACCTGCGTAACAAAGAACAATTAGACCTTTGACCTTTGAAGGCAACCAATTACCACCTCGGCACCTCCTTCAAAATATCGTTTGTTCACTCTAAAAATATTGTAGCAACCAAAAATTCCTAAAATTCAGAATGTCATTTAGGTTATTTTGGGACGAAGTAACATTCAAGTCCAACATACCGATTCCAATTCAAAAACCATAATTTATAGAGCTTGAACTTCAAGATCCTTCACAACTAGATTAAATTCTTCATTCCATTCAGAATTCAAGTTCTTGTGTTTAACCGTCGTTTTCTTAGATGGAAGCTTGTCATCAGTTAATGTTAGTTTTGCATAAGGATCAACAACACCCAAAAGATCTTTCTTTTTAAGCTTCATTGCCTTTATAACTTTCACATTCAATATTCCAACGGGTCGCTTCATAACTTTGTCAATTGTGAATATCAATATTTCGTTATGTATGTCTTAGTTCCAATGGAGATATATATAACCAAATACTTATTTGTTAGATCCAATACTAGCACCTCGAGTACTTTTGGCCACAAATACATATTTGCAACCTGGTCTTTGATTAGTTCCTGAAATATATATGAGGGGTTCAAGTCACAAAAATAATCTTTATGCTACAAGTTGTACATATAATCTTCATGGCTCTGATTGTCATTAAATGGGATACCATACCTGAACAAATCCATACAAGCCATGAATAGACATAAGATCTGTCCCACCTAATTTAATTCCAAAATCAACATGAGGCTGAAATGAACAAATAGATGTTACAATATGTATCGAATTTTAACTTCAAATTACCAAAGTCAATAATCAGGGGACACTTATAACCGTAGCCATGGTTACAAAGAATGCTCAGCTTGTCCATAACTAAAATTTTACAAAAACATGGGAAAGTCAGAACCAATGGCTTTATATTGATCCTTGGTGAAGCAAATACTTTCAAATCAACTACTTGAATAGTGGGTCTTAATCCATATGCCTTAACACCTACAACAATATTAGGATTTGCTTCCCACTTGAAGGGTGGTTCTATAATCAACTCCTTTTCATCAGTAGTATAAACTTTCATTCCTGAGCGAAACAAGCTTCGTAAACATAAATATATAGATATATAACATTAAAAAATAAAGATGTTTCTTGTGTTTAAGATCTAACCTTGAAAAGTAGGCGGTAACGAGCCTAATGTAAGTGAATCAAATTCGACTTCATCAATTTTGTACTGAGGAGTTTGTTCTTTGATCATAGGTTGTATCGTCGTAAGGATGGTTTTAAAAATTGCTTACAATAAACATTAAAACGGTGACCCTTCATTCTTGTTCAAAGGTAAAAGTTAAATAAGACCATGAGTAATAAAAGGTACATTATCTAAGTATGGCCACATTAGTTCAACAAACTTGTTTAGCCAATCAACCTATGGATGAAAAATGAACATCCTGCTAGATAGTAAGTACGAATTTGTATAATATAACATAATTAAAGATATGCTTATAACTTACCAGAACATACACGATCATGGTCATGATTTTTGACCCAAATTGGTATTTCTAAGAACATTCTTTGCAGGGTCGCCTCATCTTGTTCAACCAAAGGTCGAATTTCTAGAGCCTTGATGATGCAAGGCAAACAAATAACTATCTCAACTTATGTAGAAAAACATGATCAAGAGAATATAAACAAGATAAATAGCACTTAATCAAAACCTTATATTAATAAAAAAAGATTAAACGTCAAAAGAGAAAAGAGATATTATCTAAGTGATAATAGTTTTACAAAAGATTAAAGAACAAAATAGATCTGGGTTACATGATTATGAAAAACAAGAGAAAACCCTAAAAACACATAGATTAAAATAACCTAGATAAAGATAAGATGTGTGTGTATGTGTGTGTGCTAGGTTATATCGAAACCATAGAGCCGTTGTAATGGGCTTGATGACTTGGGCTCGGGCTGAACTTGGGCTCATGAACTTTCATCAATAGGCAACATAAGTCCTCCATGTCATAAGCTGGTAACATCATGAGTCCAAAAGGCTAACTCAAACATTGAAACAAACACAATAAGTCCCTGAAGGGTTAGAATGGTATTTGATTGGGTCTTTAAATTTAACATCCCCCCTTAATCAGATACCTCATACATGTTAAACATCCTAAGTTTTTTAACAAGGGAATTGTGTTGTGATGTTTCTTCTAGTTATTTGTCTTTAAGTAATGAGCATATGCTTAAGTTGATAAGTTTGTTGAATGATAACTCTGGTTCCACTACTCAAGCCAATATGGCACGTATTGAAAGTTGTTCTTTCTTTAAGTGCAATGTGTTTTTGAATCAAAATTTATATAAGTTTTTTTATGCTATTATGAAAGTTGATGGAGTGAGTTATCATTTTGGGTGGATCATTTATTCAGGAGCAAACCAACATATGACTAATAATACTGATAATATGTTTAATTTGATTGATTTTTTTGATCGTAAACTTACCGTTGGTCATCCTAATGGTACAGTGGCTAAAATTACTCATATTGGAAACTTAAAACTCAATAGTGGGGTGGTTTTATTTGATGTGTTGGTTGTGCCTAAGTATTTTGTCAGTTTGTTGTCTGTTAACAAGTTAATCAAGGATCGCAAATTGAGAGTTTGTTTTGATGAATCTAAATGTATATTCAGGATTTGAAATTAGGAACAGTCCTAGGGTCTAGTAGTGAATTTTTTGGTTTATACTTGTTTGATAAGGATGTTGACAAGGCTTATGTTAATAATAGTGAGTTAGTTACTTGTTATATTTCTAAATATGTTTGGCATAATAGGTTGGGTCATCCTTATAATCAACTTTTGAATCCATTAAAAAGTGTTTTGGATCTTAAACATATAAATCATTAGTTACCTTGTGATATTCATCATAAATATAAACTAATAAGAGAGTCTTTTCCTTTAAGTGAACAAAAATCTACATATTTTAGGGGGTTGATTCACTTCGATGTTTGGGGTACTTATAAAGTGGTTAGCAGAGATGGTTTTAGGTTTTTTATTATTTTTGATGATTATAGTAGGTCTGTGTGGGTTATATGCTAAAAACTAAAGATGAAGTTTTTCATATTTTTATTAGCTTTTACAGTCTGGTTTTAACTTAATTTAATAAAAAGTTAAGATTGTGAGATCTGATAATGGTACTAAGTTTGTTAATAAAATATTAGGTGGTTTTTTTATTCAATGGTATTATTCGTTAAACTACTTGTGCATATACACCACAGCAGAATGGTATTGTTGAGAGGAAACACAGACATATGTTTAATGTTGCTAGAAGTCTTATGTTTTAGGAAGGTTCCTCTTATGTTTTGATCTGAGTGTGTTTTAATTGCTCCTTACTTGATTAACACGCTTCCTTCCTCTGTTTTCAATGGCAAATCTCCTTTTTTTTGGTATATGGTAGGGAAGCTAACCTTTCTCACTTGAAAAGTTTTAGATAGTTGTGTTATGCTACTATTTTAAAAAGAAGTGATAAGTTTTCTAGTAAGTCTGAAAAATATGTTTTAATTGGCTATGTTAGTGGTAAAAAAGCTTATAAATTGTTTGGTCTTAAAAAGAAAAGTGTTATGTACTTAAGAGATGTTAAGTTTTATAAAAATGTTTTTTCATATGACATGAATAATGGTAGTAAAGTGGTTCTTGACTCTGAAAATAAAGTTTCTACTTGAAACTTTTTTGATTTTGTTGAGTCTGAAAACACATCCAAAACTCTTACAGACCCAACAATGATGAGGAAGGTGGAACTCCTTTGATTAGAGAGGGTAGTTTTCATTATCCTAAGGATGTGGTTAATGATGTCGATAGTCAACCAGTATCTGGTAAATCTTCTCACCATTATGAATATGATTTAGTCATTAGCTTACTTAGGTTTGGTGCTCAAGAAACTATAAATCCCATAGGAGATGATAAGTATCAGAAGGAAATTTTGACTTAAATAGTGATGTTCTTGAAAATGATTTTAATAATGAGACAAACGAAGTTGGTCTTAGGAAGTCTAATATAGTGACTAAGTTTTTTGCTAAATTGAATGACTATGTGTTGAATACTTCTTTAAGATATGGTTTAAATAAATATTATAATCACTTTATGCTTGATGTGAATAATTTTAGTTTTACTTCTAATTTGAACAAGTCTTATGAACCTTCTTCTTATGAGGAAGCTTCTAATACAAAAAATTGGATTAATGCCATGAATGTTAAAATGCAAGCTTTATAGGAGAATGGTACAAGGGAGTTAGTTGATCTTCCTGTTCGAAGGAAACCTATTAGAAGCAAGTGGGTATAAGGTTAAATATCTTTCATCAGGGTAGATTGAAAGATAAGTCTAGACTTGTTGCTAAAGGTTGTAATAAAAGAGAAAGTATTGATTATGAAGAGACTTTTAGCCATGTGGTTAAAATGAGTACTATTAGATGTTTAACTGATCTTTAGGTGCAAAATGATTAGAAGTAATGCTTTTCTCTATGGTGATTTGAGTGAAGAGGTTTACATAATTCCTCCTCTAGGATATTCTAAAGATGGGGATACTAAGGTTTATAATGTTAAGAAAATCTGTCTATGGTATAAGACAAGCTCCTAAACAATAGAATAGTAAACTGACTGAGAATTTGCTTGATGTTGGTTTTGTTCGGTCTAAAAATGATCATTCTTTGTATATCAAGACTGATGGCAAAACTAAGTTGTTTTTTCTTGTGTATTTTGATGATCTTGTGTTAACTAGTAACTCTGATTCTAAAATTGAAAAAATCAAAAAAAAATTTAGTAACACATATAAGATAAAAGATCTTGGTGAACTTAATTATTTTTTGGGTATTGAGGTTCTTAAAATAGGTAATGGTTTGCGTCTCAGTTAAAGAACGTATTGTTTGGAATTGTTGAATGAGTATGGGTTGTTGGCTTTTAGACCTGTAGTTACTCATTTTCTTTAGAATATTGTGTTGGCTCACAAAGAGTTTAGTGATAATAAGTATTTGGTTAATATCACTAATTATCAAAAGTTAGTTTATAAGTTGATTTACTTAACTTTAACTAGAACTGATATGTCTTAGGTTGTTCATTGCTTGAGTCAACATATGCATGCTTTATAATAGTTACATTTTGATATTGGGTTGAGGGTGCTTAAGTACTTAAAACTTGAATCAAGAAGTGATATTGAGCTTAATAAAAGTTCTTCAGGATTCAGAATTGTTATTTTTCTGATTCTGTTGGGATAAGTCCAGTAACCAGAAGGTCTTTTCTGTTTATTGTGTGTTTGTGAATGGAAGCAAAAAGTAAGTTACATTGTCTAAATCTTCATCAGAAGTTGAATATAAGGAAATGAAAGCTGCTACTTGTGAAATGATATAGGTTGTTAAACTTCTGAGTGAGTTTGGTTTAACTAACTTGCTTCATGTCACATTATGTTGTGATAATAAGTCTGCTATGCAAATTGATGCTAATCAAGTAATGCATGAGAAGACTAAATATATTGTCATTGATGTACATCTAGTAAGATAAAAGGTTGCATATGGGCTTATTAGTACTAAGAAAGTTGACTCAAGTCAAGTTGCTGATATTCTAACTAAAGCTCTTGAATCTTTCCAACATGTTGTGTTGGTGAAAAAGTTGGGTATGATTAATATGTTTAGCTTACAAGCTTGAGGGAGGGTGTTGAAAGTTGTGCATCTCTTGGCAAGGTTGCATAAATTGAAGTGTCTTATTATAGATATTGTTTGATTATTAAGGCATTTGTTGTTTTTGTCAAGTTTGTTTGTACAGGGAATTAAGTGTATGAAACCACTCAAGGGTGCCTAGTGGCAAAAGGATTTGTGGCTATCACTCCAAAGTGTGTGAGGTCTCAAGTTCAATTCCTGCTAGGTGCAAACAAACTTGAAGTGGCCACGTCAACCTCCTGAAAAGGGAGGGCTTTACATGGTTTGAGTCTGTGTGGCGGTGGGCTCAAACCCCGTGGATTAGTCGGCCAATGAGTCGAAAATCACGGTTATAAAAAAAGACTTAAGTGTAATGTTGGAGTATATAAGTTAAAGTTGGTGGCAGGTCATCTCTTTATCTTCACAATCTACACACACAAATAATACGATAGTTTCACTTTGTTTAGGGTTTCATCTTATTGCTAAATCATCTTGATCTTGGTTTCTTCAGTTTGTTAGGGTTGTTTTGTGCGATTTTTGTCTAGCTTGATAGGATTCACCTAGTGAGGACTATCTAATCTCTTTTATGTTTAGTTTCGTGAGCATCTGTGTTGGGTATTCACCTTCTTGTGTATATTGTTCTAATAATAATAATAATATGACCAAATGGGTGGTTGGTTGGGTGATTACATCAGTCTTAGTTGGTTTGATATCATTTTAACATCTATCAACGAAAGCTCTCAATGAAAGTAGTAATTGATATGATCCTCTAGGATTTTATTAGAATAGGACACCACTTGTAGCGAGTTCTGACTCCTTCGCGATATCTCGAACATTTTCAAGACCTCGAAACTTCTGGTTAGATCCAACAAAAGCTAGAAACTTCTCGCTGGTAACATTTTTTTTTTACATATCATCTAGGCCTCGCCAATCACCATACCAGATTAAACATAACACTCACACCCAAAGCCAATTAAGTATATGATTTTATTTTCGTAGTTTTAAACTTTGTAATTACAGCTTACAGTTACGAGTTAAAGAAAAGTTTGATAATAAAAGGACAATAGATGCCAATGACGAGAAAATCAAGACTCGTTATTGTAATATTCCACCATGAAGCAACACATCTCTCATTTTCTTCATTACTAGTATAAATAAATCAAATAAATTTGAAACCCTAATAAAAGAAAAGAAAATAAGTGAAAAATCCGTAAGAAATAGTCAACGTTCTGTGAAAAAATCTTGGAAGAAATAATTACTCACAAGGATTTTTTTGCAATAGAAAATTTTATGTGAGAAATGACCCTTTTGACGATATTTCTCATGGGTTTTATTGTGAAAAGTCGTTATTTGTGTTGTAGTGTTATAATGTAGTAAAGATTAGTAAAGATTGTAACTTTTTAATTTCAACATTTTAGTTTGATTGTTTTCGTATCTCTTGAACCATTCAAAAAGTCAATTTGTAACTTAGCAAACTTATTTGCGAAAGCAAATTAAATCAACGAATCATCAATAACAATTAATTAGATAGTCCTGAATTTTATATAAGTTTATTCAGATTATTTTTTAAACCTATCAAGTAGTTAGTATATAAACAAATCTTATAATTTTCTCAACCTATCAATAGATAGTTTTAATTTGTTATTGATGACATTTAATTAGATAGTCTTTAGTTTTATGTAGGTTTGATTTATCTGTATTCTAAACTCATATACTAAAGTCAAATAATTAAGATTTTAGTATATAACTTTTTAATTTCAACATTTTAGTTTGATTGTTTTCGTATCTCTTGAACCATTGGAAATGTCAATTTATCTTAGCAAACTCATTTGCGGATATTAAGCAACTTAAATCAACGGATCATCAATAACAATTAATTAGATAGTACTTAATTTTAGATAGGTTTATTCTAAGAAATTTTTAAGCCCATCAATTAAATAGTCTCAATTTTATATAAACAAATTTAATTATTTACTAAACACATTTAGTTAGATGGTTCTAACTTTTATATAATAAATGTATTTATTTTCTAAACCCATTTAAGTAGATAGTCCTTAATTTTATATAGGTTTATTCTAATTATTTTCTAAACCATCAATTAGTTAGAGGTTAGCTTTAAAAAATTTAAGCTAAAATTTCTAATTTCAAACAAACTTGGCAAAGTCACGGCACCTTATACTTAAAATGTTAAATTGACATAAAAAGATATTAAAAACATACAAATTTCTTAGTAAGGATATTATTGTAATTAGTTACTTTTTCGTGTCAAAAATATTATTCTCTTAAAAAAACACACATTTTAGAGAAAGTAAATTTATTACTTCATTTTCTTTTTATTTTTTAACAGAATAACTGTTTTATCATTAACTAGTTACTCCTTCCGTCTCATAATTATTGTTCATCGACAAAAAACACGTAATTTTATTAAAACATCACTTTTCAGCTTTCTTTCTCTTACTCTTTACACAATGACGATTTTACCATGAACCAATTAATATACAACTTCTTTATTATTTGTAATAATACCTTCAAGTGAGAGTGATATGATAAACTTAATTTACATTTTTTATTTATTTTTGAAAGTGGACAATTAATTTAAGACGTCTAAAAATAATAATGTGAGAATAATATTTTCTACTTTTATGAGTGGGCGTCCAAAAATTATTTTAGAAGTGAGAGTAATATTAATTTTAATTTTATAATTATAATTTTAAACTAAGGTTTACTAGTAAACTTGATTAAATTTTCTTTTTCATGCCTCAGATGCACCTAGATGGCTAGATCAGTCTTGGCATGGACCATGAACATACTTAATTTTGGCTTGATGGCACCACATTGTAACGACTTTCAGTTTGTATGAACAAACCTTAACTAGTTACCTAGATATGGTTAATTCAATTAACCATTTAATAAATTAAGACATATATGTCCATATGTAATTAATAAATGTTAGCTTGTTCCACCTATAAAACCTAAACTTGTGTTGTAAGTTTTTCATCACAATAACATATCTTAAAAACATGGAATATCATCAATTCACATATGCTCTTCTTCTAGCCATCAGCTTGATTCATGGTAAAGTTTTACTTCTTTTATTACATTCGTCTTAAAATAAGTGTCTAGTTTCACTTTTCAGAATCAAACTGGTTCAACTTTAACCTTCACTATTTTCGTATGTGTTATACAATACTGAATGCAACATATATATGAATGGATTGAGTTTTATATGTATTTTCATTGGTACAAATTTCATCAAGTGTTATATCATATAAAAAATATATTTAAGGTTAAAATCGACAATGAAAGATAAAAAAAAAATCAAGATGGACACTTATTTTGAAAAGGAAGAAAGTATATGCATGCATGCATGTTTTTTAATTAAACAAATCAAACATAGTAGTTAACTATGAAGTCCTTGTTGCTTGTTAATTTATGTCTAATATTGTCATGCACATAACATAAACAACTTTGCAGGTGTTCATTCTGCTGTTTTCACCATTACAAACAATTGCCCGTATAGTATCGCACCAGCAACATTGACCGGTAGTGGAGCACCAGCGTCGACAACAGGATTCGAATTGGCATCTGGTGCCTCAAACGATATTACTGTCCCTAACCAATGGTCTGGTCGAGTCTGGGCTCGATTTGAATGTTCAAATAATGGTGGAACATTTCGTTGTAACAGTGGAGACTGTGGTTCGGGACAAGTAGCATGCAATGGTGCTGGTGCAATCCCACCTGCAACGCTTGCCGAGTTTACCATAGATGGTGCAAATGGACAAGACTTTTTTGATGTTAGTAATGTTGATGGTTTTAATTTACCGATTTCTATTGCTCCACAAGGTGGTTGCACTCAATCAACGGGTTGTCCGGCGGACATTAACTCTATATGCCCTTCTGAGTTCGCTGTCAAAAATCCATCTGGTGCAACAATCGGATGTAACAGTGCATGCGTGCAGTTTGGCACGCCACAATATTGTTGCACCGAATCATATAATACACCAAGCACATGTCCGCCAACAGATTACTCGACGTGTTTCAAGAATAATTGCCCTCAGGCTTATTCTTACACTTATGACGACTCAACAAGCACTTTTACATGTAATACTGGTGCTAACTATGTCATTACATTCTGCCCATAAACGTCATGATATAGTTATTATAAATAATTATGGAATCAACGTCCATAAACCTTTTAACTATGTACTGTATAATTAGGAGATCCTTTGTTAGAGGATATTCCAGTTGTATGTTTGTTTTATTAAGACCTTTTCGGTCGATCTGAATTTGACCACATCTTATTTTTAAGAAGTGGTTATAATAAAGTCAACAAATAATATCGTTTGCTTTTATATAATTGGCTTATTTGTTTTATTTTTATTTTTACTTTTAAACTTATTCGGAATAGTATTTTATTTTCATCATAAGTATAATATGTTTTTTCTTTTCTATTTTTCCATATGCGATGATACAAGAATAGTAGTATTTTTATAATAAAATAAAATAAAAATATGAACTTGTATTTTGGTAACTAGTAATTCATTGTTAGCAAAATTATTAGTTGTAATATCAACATATAATGAAATAAGTCAGCTTTAGTTGTAAGAAATGGGTTCGGATTCTTTAACTGAATCGATGCGGGTCAAAATATCGTTATATCATGTTGTATATGGATAGAAAGATCATCGAATACTACTGAAAATCGGGAGTTCTAAATAAACCTAACTTGTCGCTTGAAAGGTTAATGGTAACGTATAATCGTTGATGCCTAGTAGGGAACATTTCAATGGTATTACAGTTACAATAGTAAGTCTTAAGCAGCAAAGGTAATTAGTTACAGTATAAAATACAGCAACATACGAACAAAGACTTACTTTTGGGGCAGTCGCCCACTCGTCCGTCCTAAATCGCAATGATACTTTATTGAGCCTTATAAGCATCAAGCATGTCCTATATTCTCTGCCCATCTACTGTGGTAGCAATATATTTGCACGTACAGTGTTGTTTGATCGATTTTTTATTGATGGAGTGAGTCATTTTCCTGCTTGTTCCCCATTAAGTCACGGACTCATTCAAAGTGCATATCTTGACAAGATATTAAAAAGGTACAACATGCACAACTCCAAGAAAGGTTATCAACCTATGAAAGTTGATCATGGTTTAAGTCATGAGAAAGATGCATCAACTCCTGAAAAGGAGGAATACATGGCAAGAGTTCCTTATGCTTCGGCTGTAGGATCTATCATGCATGCTATAAGATACACAAGGCCCGATGTGGCGTTTTCTCAGAACTTAGTCAGTCGTTATCAGCAGAAACCTGGTAAGCTTCACTGGGCTGCTGTTAAACACATTCTTAAGTATTTAAGGAATACGAAAGACATGTTTCTTGTTTATGGGGATAAACCAGACACATAACTGAATGTAACAGCTTTTTGTGATGCTTCTTGACAATGTGATAAAGATTATACGAAGTCCCAGACTGGTTATGTCTTTGTCGTCAATGGAGGAGCTGTAGACTGGAAGAGCCGTAAGCAGACAACAATAGCTATGCATGCTACCCAGGCCGAGTATGTAGCTGTCTCAGAAGCCGCAATGGAGGTTGTTTGGATTAGGAAATTTATTGATGATCTGGGAGCGATGCCTTCAATAAAGAATCCTACTAATGTGTATTGCGACAACTCTGCCGTAATCATATTCGCCAATGAACCTGGAGTCATGAAAGGCGCCAGACATTTTCTGAAGATATTTCACTATGTTCGAGAGCAAGTTGCTGCCGGTGAAATTAATTTGTTGAAAGTTCACACAGATAGTAACTTAGCTGATCCTTTCACTAAAGCATTGTCTGGTAGGAAAGTCACCAAGCATGCTAAGGGAATAGGACTTATGTTAGCTAGTGAGCTCATGTAAATCTGTGATTTAGTATTTGGATAAGGGGTGTTAAACTTTTTTACCTTGATGAAATAAAGTTTGGGTTACGTTTATTTCTATTAGTTAATTATGTATCCTATATTTACATGTTTATATCCATGAATATTAATTTTATTCTAAATTGTCCATTGTCGATTAATGATATGGGAATATTATTAAATTAAGACAAATCTAAAGTTTGGTGGGAGTAGTTCTTGAAAGAATACTTGATGTGATTACATACCAAATTTAGATGATATTTGATGATTCGAGATATAGGACTTATCCCAACTAATGTGGTATTACTTTATTGATCTTTGTCATTAAGTATATCATAAATAGTTATCCTTCGACCTGAGATACCAGGAAATGTTGTGGATCTAGTGCATTTATGTGAATCAATCTAACGTTATACGTAACTAGTGGCTATACGGATTTTTCAGGTGTGTTGCAAAATTCATGAGTTTTGCTTGTAGTCAAAATGAGATTTTGTTTACTTCAATATTTTATTGGAGTTTTAATACAGTTGGGCCCCTCGTGGGATTAATTAAAGATGTATGTGTGGCCACACCCAAATTGATATTTGGTAATCTTTAATAATCAACGAATGAGAAAGCATTTTGTTAATTAAGGAATGACTGAGATCCATATCCTTATTAACGTGTATTAAGAAACAAAAGGATAATAATAATAATGATGTTTAATCATTAAAAGGTTTTTTCCAGGAGACCTTACTCGAGATCGTACTCGAGGCATCGACGTGTAGCTAGACGTCAATCGATGTGATCACGATATTTATGAAATAGTCCAAGTGGGAGCTGTTAGTTTGTGGACGTATTTAAATAGTCGTGTGTTCGGATCGAACTCGAGACTATGGGATTGCACACAAACGTTTAAAGCTATTTAATTAATCAATTATGTTTTATTTAAATATAGTTAATTAGTTGACGAGTGTTAAAACTGTAATTAACGACTGTTAAGTATTTAATGGAAAATGACTAACGGACGTTAAATGTAAAAGTGGTAACTAAAGATTGTGTCCCAAAGTTATTTTGGGAGCAACATATGGCCGGCCCCTATATGGGTAATATATGTGTTTTGGTCTTGGTTTTTAGACTAGAATATATTCTCTATAATTAGTTCTAGCCTAAAACCTAAGCTACCTTGACACTATAAATACAAGGCTCTAGGTATTGGTTTTCTGATTATTTCATTGTGAGAAAAACTCAAGCCTAAGCCTTGCCATATCCTTATTCGGCCGAGCCCTACTCTTGGGTTGTTCGGTTTGAATTTTTCACTTCTACGACACGGTTCTGCTCGTGTAGACCTAGCTTGTCAAGTAGCTTGTTTGAGACGTGTGTACAGGAACATAAATTCAATCTTTGTTAGGTTGATATTGGATTGGTGATTGTGTTCTAGTTACTGGAAGCATTGCAAGGTAAACTCCCGTTTATGTTATGTTCAATTAATTATGGGCATGTATGATTATATGATCCTAAATCGCTTCTGCATGTGCTATGATGTTTATATGGTTTTGTTTATCAAATAAATGTTACGTTAGATCTAACAAATGAACACTTTGAGCAAACACTTTTGTAACAGATAACATTCAAGACGAACTAGAGAGAACTTATATGTAGAGCCTTATAAAAAGGCATCCATTGTGTGATGGGAAATACATGTCATGTGAAAACTAGAATGAGTCCATGACTTAATGGGGAACAAGTAGAAAAATGACTCACTCCATCAATAAAAAATCGATCAAACAACACCGTACGTGCAAATATATTGCTACCATAGTAGATGCGCAAAGAATATAGGACATGCTTGATGCATATAAGGCTCAATAAAGTATCATTGCGATTTAGGAAGGACGAGTGGACGACTGCCCCAAAAGTAAGTTTTGTTCGTATGTTACTGTATTTTATACTGTAACTAAGTACCTTTGCTGCTTAAGACTTACTATTGTAATTGTAATACCATTGAAATGTTCCCTACTAGGCATCAACGATTATACGTTACCATTAGCCTTTCAAGCGACAAGTTAGGTTTATTTAGAACTCCCGATTTTCAGTAGTATTCGATGATCTTTCTATCCATATACAACATGATATAACGATATTTTGACCCGCATCGATTCAGTTAAAGAATTCGAACCCATTTCTTACAACTAAAGATGACTTATTTCATTATATGTTGATAATACAACTAATAATTTTGCTAACAATGAATTACTGGTTACCAAAATACAAGTTCATATTTTTATTTTATTTTATTGTAAAAATACTACTATTCTTGTATCATTGCATATAGAAAAATAGAAAAGAAAAAACATATTATACTTTTGATGAAAATAAAATACTATTCCGAATAAGTTTAAAAGTAAAAATAAAAATAAAACAAATAAGCCAATTATATAAAAGCAAACAACATTATTTGTTGACTTTATTATAACCACTTCTTAAAACTAAGATGTGGTAGTCAAATTCAGATCGATCGAAAAGGTCTTAATAAAACAAACATACAACTGGAATATCCTCTAACAAAGGATCTCCTTATTATACAGTACATAGTTAAAAGTTTTATGGACGTTGATTCCATAATTATTTATAATAACTATATCATTACGTTTATGGGCAGAATGTAATGACATAGTTAGCACCAGTATTACATGTAAAAGTGCTTGTTGAGTCGTCATAAGCGTAAGAATAAGCTTGAGGGCAATTATTCTTGAAAAACGTCGAGAAATCTGTTGGCGGACATGTCCTTGGTGTATTATATAATTCGGTGCAACAATATTGTGGCGTGCCAAACTGCACGCATGCACTGTTACATCCAATTGTTGCACCAGATGGATTTTTGACAACGAGCTCAGAAGGGCATATAGAGTTAATGTCCGCCGGACAACCCGTTGATTGAGTACAACCACCTTGTGGAGCAATAGAAACCGGTAAATTAAAACCATCAACATTACTAACATCAAAAAAGTCTTGTCCATTTGCACCATCTATGGTAAACTCGGCAAGCGTTGCAGGTGGGATTGCACCAGCACCATTGCATGCTACTTGAACCGAACCACAGTCTCCACTGTTACAACGGAATGTTCCACCATTATTTGAACATACAAATCGAGCCCAGACTCGACCAGACCATTGGTTAGAGACATTAATATCGTTCGAGGCACCAGATGCCAATTCGAATCCTGTTGTCGACGCTGGTGCTCCACTACCGATCAATGTTGCTGGTGCGATACTATACGGGCAATTGTTTGTAATGGTGAAAACATCAGAATGAACACCTGCGAAGTTGTTTATGTTATGTGCATGATAATATTAGACATAAATTAATGAGCAACACTAGTTAACGATTATGTTTGCTTTATTTTATTAAAAAGACATGCATGCATGCATATATATATATATATATATATATATATATATATATATATATATATATATATATATATATATATATATATATATATATATATATATATATATATATATATATATATATATATATATATATATATATATATATATATATATATATATATATATATATATATATTAGATACTTAATAATAGAGGAGAATCACGTTCCCCTAGGAACAGTTCTCCTCTCACAAACTTAATACTTTATACTTTCCTCACACACTCTCCTCACAAATCTCTCTCACAATGCATCACTGAGCCTCAAAGTTAACCACAACCGTTGATTTGGTTATGCCTCAAAGATAACCACTACTGTTTCTCTAATAATAAAACACCTACCCATTGAAACACAAACACACGGTCTCTCTCTCTTCATGGGTTTTGATCGGATTTGATTGCTTTTGATCTATAGGATCTGATTTTGATGGGTTTAGTATAATATGGGTTCCGTTGGTTTTGATCTACACAATCCACTTTTGGTCGGTTTTCATCTTCATTGGTGTTGATCGAACCCACCAACCCGTCTGTTGCCGTTGTATATGCCGGGTAGCGATTTGTTCGTTGCCGCTATATATGTTGGGTAACAGATGTTATTGATGTTTGAAAAATGGTACTTTTGTTCGATCTTTTACCTTATCACATATAAGCTGACTCGAATAAGGTGTGCCTAGGTTGTAAAGTAAGATTGTGTTTGTTTGCGCTCATGTACCCAACTCATGCACTCATGCCTTCATTGATTTTGGCCTTTATTAATTTTGGCCTTTTTTGAGGTATTTTTTTATTTGTTCAATGTCTTAAAGTTTGTGTTAGTTGAAATTAAGTGTTGTGGTACACTAAAAGTTGTTGGTTTGATCAGCTTTGGGTTAGGTTAACTAAAATGATTGCATTTTTTCGCGTTTGTACGGCAACCATTTGTGCTATTAGAACTTTCATTGATTATATCATGTGCATATGTTTAGCCCACATAAAAATAAGAGAAAGTAATTACCATTTGTGGGTTATATAACGACTGATGATGATACTTTTGTATATTTTTTTGCCCGTGCGGATTTATGAGGGTACTTTAGCCATAGGGATGTTTCGTGCTCCTATACTTGCATTATTAGAGGCTGGTAATTTGATAAACACTGATGGTATGTCATAATTGTTGTCGTGCCGGGTCAAGCCGTCTTGTATCTTGGCCAGCCACCACGATAGTAGTGCTTTCTTAGTTGGTTGGATATCCTTTTTCCTGTATGACCTGCAGTGATGAGATACTTAATTGCATTTGGTTACATTGCTTTGGTTCTTGGCTTTCCTTTGTCATGGTTGTGCCTTACGTTGCCGCTGTTAATGCCGGACGAGGATAGGCATGGCTTTGTGACATTGGTGATACCCTTTGTGCCTATCGTTGCCGCTCTTAATGGCTGGCGATGATAGAAATGGTTGTGTCGCATTGGTGATAGTTAATGTCCAACCCAAGAAATCGGAAGATGCCGGCTCATATTTGCCTTGGCGTCTTCCATGTACCGAACGAGTACACCCGCATTTTACATATGTTGCATTAACTGAGTAATGGCATGTTTCGAGAATTATCCCAGGCTGTGATGACTTTAAACAAGCGCGGTTCAAGGTAAGAGAACCCGAGTCTTGGCAGGGCGACCTATGAAGGTTGCAGCCATGTCGGGTTATGACATTCCTTCCCAAATAATGCCTTATCTGAGCCAATTTTGGACAACCAAAGCAACGGTTGTGGTTAACTTTGAGGCTCGGTAATGCATTGTGAGAGATATAAGAGCTTTGTGAGGGGAGTATGTGAGGAAAGAATAAAGTACTAAGTTTGTGAAGGGGAAATGTTTCTATGGAAACGTGATGTGTTTCCGCCTCTTATAGTTACTGACTGAGGTTGCAGCTCATTCCACATACATGATGTCATATTTTCGATGCATTTTTTAAAGCGATAATACAAATTTTATAAATAGGTTGTGATGATGGTGTTTGAACCTTTATAGGGGATTCGCGTAAACTTTGGATTACGTGCATCTTGGCGGGGCACCCTTGATGGGTTTGCAGCCATGGTGGTCGTACTTTCTTTTTCATTACGTACTTATCTGAGCCTACTATTTTCTAGATGGTTTACTAAATTCCTAAAACGCTTATTCTGTAAAGTAGTTTGTCAATTTTTACTGCGGAATTGGTGACTAAATAAGTATTACCAATATTTAAAAAGGCTATGTTGTAAAAAAACAAAAAATCTTTTTAGTTATTTACCGAACAACGGTTTTACGGGTGTTTGGCAACTGTTAAACGAGGAACCAAACAAACCTTTTTCTGCAAAAGGCATCACTGGACAGTTATGGACAGAAGTGAGGCTAACAGGTTTTAGATGAGTTTTCGAGTTGTACATTGAACCATTGGAATCAACCTCTAGTCAAACTACAGGTTTGTTCCAGTCGTCTTCATTTCTTTAAAAGAATAGAGACCTTTATTCTAATGGTTGATATATGTTCTAATGCAGCAAATTGTCTGTCGTACGTTGATTTGTGTGATTGTGACTAGCGACGTGTGACGACCAGCTGGATACATTGCACAATACTGGATACTCAGGGTCACATAAAAGAGGGAGGCTAGGAAACAAGTTTCTGCTTAGTTCTTTATGTAACAAGTATAAGGTATGTTGCATTTTTGTAATGTCATATTTTACATGTTATCTTAGTGCACCCATATGATATAAACTATCCAAACTTATAAACCAACTGCTACAAGTTTAGTTTCTGCAGATGTAGTCACTATAAATGCATTGATGTCACAATGCCAAACACCCCTTTAACTAATCATTATAGTAAAATGTATGCTACAGTTTGTAGCGAATGGCCAGCTTTTTTGGGGTCGTACCAAAGAACTAGACGTACTTGGTCAGCCAGTTCAAACGTTTATAAATAAAACTGAAGTCGCCAATTCAGCCACTTGAACATTTGAACATGACCTACATTCTTATATACAAGTTCTACCATTTCTAAACTTATTTCAACATGCTATTTTCTTAAATTTATAAATAATAGTTGATGCCTTCCGTATTTTGCGATATGAGTCAATCTGTTGATTTGTTTGTTTTGTCCTTTCAGTATAAAGCTATAAAGTGTAACAAACTCTTTCAATTTCTTATGTTTTTTGCAGCCTTGGTTAAAGAAATTGACGAGCCTCCTGCTCATAACAAAGTACCAGGAAAATGTATGACTCTTGGGCAATGTTAGTATGTTGATATTCATCGTCTTTGTTCTTCGACTTATGTGGGTGTTGTTCAGCCAACAAAAATGGGAGATGAAGTGCTACAATGGATTACAAAACCTAACGTCATTGTTTTACGCATGTTTTGCAGAATCAAACTACAGAGGTCTCAAATATACATCACTATTGTGAAAGGTTCGTTTAAAAAGTTTGATTAATGCCTATTTCATCTCGAGTAGACATTGAACCAGATAAGTTTTCTTTGCAGCGTTGAAATTAATGGACAAACCCATTAAGTAATTTTCAATCGGCTTTTGAAGGCACAGACGAAGTAAGGCCAGAAATTAGAGTGAGTTCTCCTGACACAAATGTTAGTTTGTCTCTGACCCAATTATGTTTTTTGGTTTTTCCTGCAAACAAAATAACTGGTCATTAACATTTTGTCACGGATTGGTCCACATGAGTTGTTAGGAACTAGCGGTAAAGCTTGTCCACATGATGAAAGTTTTGAGGCCATTTTCCATTTCTATCACACCATCGGGAAACGAATCGACGAGGGGCCAAAGTCGAAGTGATTTAATGATGTTTGCTTTATCGAACTGAATGAGCTATCAAACAACCAACAACTGGCATGACTTATGTAATGTTAGATTAGCTACTTAAAAGGTACACATTCTTTTTTATTATGTTATCTTTAGGTATTTGGTTATCAACGTGAATGTGATTTTGTAGTTTAGTATTTGCTTTATGCATCCTACGCTGGAAAAAACATCTATTAAAAATAATGAAGAAAGACAAACTGTTACTCGAAGCTACGTATGCCGATCAAGGCTGCATTGTGAATTCCCTAACCTGTTTGACCCTTTTACATTTTTTCCACAATATGAGATGAAGATATGTTGTCATTCAACAACTATACTTATGCATTTTAGACAGTTTTATTTACATATAGGCATTCTTTGTCTCACATTTACCAACGACTAAATCATCATGATATTTGATTTTGTTGTTGTGCAGGCGCATCCAAACCTCAACAAGATCGAAAGAAAGCATCACATGGGCATTCTTTTCGGGCAGCAACACCACATTATTATTGGTAAATAACGACATTGTGACTCCTTTGCACAGCTGCTCTTCGATGGATAACCTCCCACAGTACACCAATCTACTTCAATTGTTGTACGAGACTAAAGTATTTCGTCCCTTAGTATTTTGAATATTGGATCTTTCCAATGCTATTCTACAAGATTGTTTGCACCTTCCAATATCATATTGATTACCTTTTAAATAGTTAGAGATAAATTGGTCATACAAGCATCGGAAAAAAACACCGCGCGGCGAAGCGCGGGCATCCTACCTAGTATAATAAAGGACGTAAAGCTTTACCGTGAATCAAGTTAACAGCTAGAAGAATAGCATATGCGAATTGATGAAATCCCATGTTTTTAAGATATGTTATTGTGATGAAAAACTTACAACACGAGTTTACACTACAACAAAACAAGTGTTTAGGGTCGCCCTTTTTATAGGGTCGACTTAGTCGTCCCTAGATTAAGTGGAGGCCCACCAGATTTACAAGAAAAACAAAGTCAAGGAGGCTGTGGGGACAAAGTGGGGTCCCCGTAATTAGGGACGACTAAGTCGTCCCTATGTGAAGAAAATTTGTTTTTTATCTCTTTTAATTATTTAAAATTATTTAAAATTAATATAAATATTTTTTTAAAAAACTTTAAAATTAAGGAGGGGCCCATGTAACCTAGGGAAGACTAAGTCGTCCCTAGGTGAAGGCAAATTTATTTTTCCTTGTTTTTTTATCTCTTTTAATTATTTTAAAATTATTTAAAATTAATATAAATGTATTTTTTTAAAAAGTTTAAAATTAAGGAGGGGCCCATATAACCTAGGGACGACTAAGTCGTCCCTAGGTGAAGGCAAATTTATTTTTCCCCGTTTTTTATCTCTTTTAATTATTTAAAATTAATATAATTTTTTTTTTTAAAGTTTAAAATTAAGGAAGGGTCCATGTAACCTAGGGACGACTAAGTCGTCCCTAGGTGAAGGAAATTATTTTCCCTTTTTTATCACTTTTAATTATTTAAAATTATTTAATATTAATATAATTATTTTATTTAAAAAAAACTTTATACATATTTAAAAATAACTTTATACATATTTAAAAATAACATTATACATATTAAAAAAACTTTATACATATTTAAAAATAACTTTATATATATTTAAAAATAACTTTATACATATTAAAAAAACTTTATACATATTTAAAAAAACTTTATACATATTTAGAAAAGACTTTATACATATTTAAAAGTAACTTTATACATATTTAAAAAAAACTTTATACATATTTAAAAGTAACTTTATACATATTTAAAAAAACTTTATATTTATTTAAAAAAACTTATACGTATTTAAAAAACTTTAGATATATATTTAACACTTAAACACGCGCTTAATTAAACATAGATATTACAGCGATAATAGACTCATAAATAAGAAAAAAAACACATCACAAACTAGTTAAAACTAAACATACAGATTAACACATAATAATAAAATACAAATTAACACATTAAAATAACAAACAGATTACTACTCAAAGCTAAGATTTTCCATTTCATTTAAGAGCTCATGAAGTATTGCAGCCGATTGACATGCGTGGTCTTCAGGATGCCTTACCATTTCTAGTCTTGCCTCTAGCATCTTTATCTTTAGATCTTTGATCTTGCAATTAGAGCATTCAGTGGGTGCAAATTGAGAAGGAACTGTAGAAGAACTTGGATGTGAACCTTGAGGTGTTGAAGATCTAGGGGAAGATCCTATACGGTGTTCGAGATCAAAATCATCCTTCCATTTAAAATATTTACATCCATAATCTTCTGTTTTTGGCTGTTACAAAGTAAACAAATAACATGACATGTCATTTTAATAACCACACGTATTACATAAATAAAACATTAGACTGTTTACCTTCGAAAGAGGACATGCATAGTAAAGTTTACCAAAGCTATGAGGTTGATGTGACTGTCTCAACACTATATATATCCATTTTTACATGTACACTTATAAGCTTCAAGCGGATCCATCTTATGCAAAATCGGGTGGTGGTGGTGGTGAGTTTGGTATGAGAGGATAAGAGTTTGTGAGGATAAGAGCTACCATAAATAAAGATAATAATTTAGGGTCGACACATTTAGGGACGACTTAGTCGACCCTAGCTTTCCCGCCAACATTTTCCTGCCAAGGTTTTCCCGCCAACATTTTCCCGCCAAATTTAGGCTTTCCCGTATAACCGTAACGTATAACCTTTGTATAATAACATGCGTTTACCAGCTTAAGCTCAACATTTTTTGTTTAATGGTCACCTCAGAGCAATAATAACATATTGTCTTACACTCTTACTGTATAATCATAATTAGTTTTGTAATAATGACAATTGACTCATCGGTTGAACCTATAACGTATAACCCTAGCATATCGACTCATCGGTTGAACCTATAACGTATAACCGTAACATATCGACTCATTGTTTGAACCTCTAACGTATAACCCTAGCATATCGACTCATCGGTTGAACCTATAACGTATAACCGTAACATATCGACTCATCGGTTGAACCTCTAACATATAACTGTAACATATCGACTCATCGGTTGAACCTATAACGTATAACCCTAGCATATCGACTCATCGGTTGAACCTCTGACGTATAACCCTAGCATATCGACTCTTCGGTTGAACCTATAACATATAACCCTAGCATATCGACTCATCGATTGAACCTATAACGTATAACCCTAGCATATCGACTCATCGGTTGAACCTATAACGTATAACCCTAGCATATTGACTCATCGGTTGAACCAATAACGTATAACCCTAGCATATTGACTCATCCGTTGAACCTATAACATATAACCCTAGCATATCGACTCATCAGTTGAACCTATAACGTATAACCGTAACATATCGACTCATTGGTTGAACCTATAACGTATAACCCTAGCATATCGACTCATCGATTGAACCTATAACATATAACCCTAGCATATTGACTCATCGGTTGAACCTCTAACGTATAACCGTAACATATTGACTCATTGTTTGAACCTCTAATGTATAACCGTAACATATCGACTCCTTGTTTGAACCTCTAACGTATAACTCTAGCATATCGACTCATCGGTTGAACCTATAACGTATAACCGTAACATATCGACTCATCGGTTGAACCTATAACGTATAACCGTAACATATCGACTCATCGGTTGAACCTATAACGTATAACCCTAGCATATCGACTCATCGGTTGAACCTATAACGTATAACCGTAACATATCGACTCATCCGTTGAACCTATAACTTATAACCGTAACATATCGACTCATCATGTTGAACCTATAACATATAACCGTAACATATCGACTCATCGGTTGAACCTCTAACTTATAACCCTAGCATATCAACTCATCGGTTGAACCTTCAACGTATAACCCTAGCATATTGACTCATCGGTTGAACCTATAACGTATAACCATAACATATCGACTCATTGTTTGAACCTCTAACGTATAACCCTAGCATATCGACTCATCGGTTGAACCTAAAACGTATAACCGTAACATATCGACTCATCGGTTGAACCTATAACGTATAACCGTAACATATCGACTCATCGGTTGAACCTATAACGTATAACCGTAACATATCGACTCATCGGTTGAACCTATAACGTATAACCGTAACATATCGACTCATCGGTTGAACCTATAACGTATAACCGTAACATATCGACTCACCGGTTGAACCTCTAACGTATAACCCTAGCATATCGACTCATCGGTTGAACCTCCAACGTATAACCCTAGCATATCGACTCATCAGTTGAACCTATAACGTATAACCGTAACATATCGACTCATTGTTTGAACCTATAACGTATAACCCTAGCATATCGACTCATTGTTTGAACCTCTAACGTATAACCCTATCATATCGACTCATCAGTTGAACCTATAACGTATAACCGTAACATATCGACTCATCGGTTGAACCTCTAACGCATAACCCTAGCATATCGACTCATCGGTTGAACCTCTAACGTATAACCCTAGCATATCGACTCATCGGTTGAACCTATAACGTATAACTGTAACATATCGACTTATCGATTGAACCTATAACGTATAACCGTAACATATCGACTCATCGGTTGAACCTCTAACGTATAACCGTAACATATCGACTCTTCGGTTATTAATTATTACAAACTAAGTATAACGTATATTTTTATATTAATTATAATAATTTGTTTTGATTTTTATTATTAATTTATATTATCAATTTTATTACATAGAAGGTATAATGTAAAATTTTATGAAAAACACCTAGGGACGACTTTTTCGTCCCTAAATATTAAGGTAAAGTCGTCCCTAAAAAACCCTCCAAAACACTTAGCAAAATTTTGGAAAACTTGAAAATTTTGGCCAAAATTTAAATAACCCGCTTGGGTTTGAGTTTTCCCGGTATACACCTAGGGACGACTTAGTCGTCCCTAAGTTTCAAAGTGTTGGTTGTCCCAAGGTTTTAATATGCGAAATTAAATTATAATTAATCTAGGGACGACATAGTCGTCCCTAAATTACAAAAGCATGTCGTCCCTAAGAATCAATAAAGATCACCTACCTTATCTTCTTTCTCTCATTCACTTTAAGTTAAAAAAAAAGGGACGACTTAGCAGCAGCAACAATCAATCATCACCATAACCACCATCACCATAACCCACCACCATCAATCATCCAACCCACTACCACCAATTAATCATCCAACCGACCACCATCAATCATCCAACCCACCACCAGCACCATCAATCCGACCCACCACCACCACCAATCCGACCCACTACACTCGCACACAAGCAAAATTATGTTTAATTTTGGTTTAATTTCGGATTGATTATTTACTTAAAGGTAAATGATGTATAATGTTTAATTTTGGTTTAATTTTGTTTAATTTTTAATTGGTATATTGTATAATGTTTAATTTCGGATTGTTTATCGACCAGTCAACCACCGGACCACCACCAGTCACGGCAGTAGTCACGGCAGCAGTAACCACCGCACCACCACATTTTGTTTAATTTTGTTTTTTTAAATAAATATAAAGGTAAATGATTTTTTTAATCTATTAATTTTGTTTATGTTTAATTATTATTAATGTTTATTTTTTATTGCCTAGCACTGCCGTTACCACCACCACCACTGCCGTCGTGGCACCAGTAGCAACCACCATCGTCGACAGCAGCAGCAGTAGCCACCACCACCGGCAGCAGCAGTAGCCACCACCACCACCAAAGGTGATTTTGGCTTAATATTTCGGCTTATGATTTTGGATTATATTTAAGCTTAACTGATTTAGGCTTAGTTGATTCCAGATTATATTTAGGCATAACTGATTTAGGCTTAGTTGATTTCGGCTTAATATATATATATATATATATATATATATATATATATATATATATATATATATATATATATATATATATATATATATATATATATATATATATATATATATATAGATATATATATATATATATATATATATATATATATATATATATATATATATATATATATAGTTAATTTCGGCTTAATTGATTTAGCACTAGTTGATTTCCGTTATATATAGTGCTTAATATATATATATATATAGTTGATTTCGTCTTAATTGATTTAGGCTTAATAGAATTCGGGTTATATATGGCTTAATATTTATATAGGGATTTCGGGTTAATATTTTGGCTTAATATGAAATAGGCATGAGTTTAATTTTTTTTATATGTTTGTCGTAGCCGAGACCCGAGTCACAGTCGAAGGGAACCAAGTCACACGAACCGAGACCCGTGTCACAGTCCAGAAAAAGGTAATGTTTTTTTTTTAAATCGTTGTGGTGGTGTTTGTTTCAAATTAGATAAAATTTCGGAAACCAACTAATTTAGGTTTATTTTATTTTATGTTTGTGTTTGGTTAGCACAAGGACAGTCGGGACAACTTCCTCATCCGGACCTCTTTTTCTATCTTTCTATCTTTGCCTATTTCAGCCGTGACCGAGGTGTGTAATTAATATTATACATATTTTTATTATATTATATATATGATATATGATTGTTAGTCTTTTGTAGTAAATAATTTCAGGAATATTTTAGAATTTTATCGATTAATTTCGGAAAATTCCCGTCCGAAGTTAATCAACCTATAGAAAACCCGTCCGAAATTAATTTATTAGGAATTAATTTCGAAAAGTCCCCTGTTTGGGACTGCTTTTTGATGTTTTGTCTTATTTAGGATATGAATGCGTATAACTGGTTTATTATTGAGATGATTTTGACAGTGTTTCTCCTTTACTCCTGCGAATATGTCTTTAAACACATATTTGGGGAGTAGAGGGGAAATGCTGCCGAAATTTTCTCAAATAGTAAACCGGTTATACGCATTCATATATGGGACGAAACATTCAAAAGGTGGGTTAGGATTGCCTTCCATAGTTGCACTAGGAAGAAAAAAAAGAGTTCATATTCATTTTGTTAGTATGACATTTTACGTATAAAAAAATAATTTATCTGAGTATGTTTATTTGCAACGCATTTATGACAATTGATAAGAGTTGGACCACTATAAACAATTGTAATTCCAATGAGTTTTTAGATGGTCTTTTTGGATTCATCCAGGATTGTGAGAAATTTTTGCACGCCATCTCACAAAAGCTCCGTTGCCCATGTAGTCGTTGTTGTAACCGTGAAACGTTGGTTACCCTCGGCCAACTTGAGGCACACATATCCCAATTCGGGTTTGACAAACGTTACACCACTTGGATATATCACAGTGAACCAATTCTTCCGTTACCTCCACTATTACCACATTCACCTGATCGAATTCACATAAATGTGTTCTTCGAAGATATTTCTGCAAATAATATTTCAAATCCACCATCTGAAACTCCACCCTCTCAAACTCCACCAACTCAAACAACCGGTCCTCAACCAACCCAAACATCGGGTCCTAGTAACGAGTTTGAAGAGTTACTCGCTAGGTCTACCCAAAAGTTGTACCCGGGTTGTGATATGACCACATTGGAATTTACATCAGAGATTTCGCACATCAAGGTTTTACACAAAATAACTGATGTCGGGTTTAACAAAATTCTAGCTCTTCTCCAAAAGGCATGTTCCCCTAGTAAAGGATACAATTTCCCGTCTTCATACTATGAAATAAAAAAGACGTACAAAAAGATCGGGTTAGGATACGAATCGATCCATGCTTGTATAAATGATTGTTTTTTATATTGGGGATCACCGAAAAACAAGGCGAGGCAAACTTGTCCAATCTGTAACGCGAGTAGATGGAAAAACCCAAAGAAGAAAAAGGGGGCGCAATTAGTTGCCAACAAGGTGGCGCGTCACTTTCCGATAACACCTAGACTACAACGTATGTTCAACACAAAAGACATAGCAAAGTGGATGACTTGGCATGCGACCGGACAGTCTAAGGAAGAAGGTAAAATGAATCACCCCTGTGACGGCAAAGCATGGAAATATTTTGACATGATGAAACCTGAGTTCTCTTGTGACCCTTGAAACGTTCGATTAGGGTTGGCTGCTGATGGTTTTAATCCTTATGGCATGATGAGCCAAACTTACAGCATGTGGCCGGTTATATTGACAACATACAACACACCACCGTGGATGTGTTTGAAAGAAACTTCTTTAATGTTGACGATGTTAATTCCCGGCCCTAAATCAGCTGCAAATGACATTGATATATTCTTGCAACCTCTAATTAAAGAACTCAAAGATTTATGGGAGGGAGTCTGGACAAAAGACGCTGCTACGGGTACTCATTTCAAAATGAAAGTGGCGGTTTTATGGACCATCAATGATTTTCCAACTCGAAGTAGTTTGTCTGGGTGGAGTGGGCAAGGGTACCACGCATGCCCTACTTGTAATGTTTACACTTCATCGATGCGTATCAACAGCAAAATCGTTTATGTTGGTTACAGAAGATGGTTAAGAACAAATCATCCAGAAAGGAAAAAATCTAAGGAATTCTACGGTTCTCCCAAAAATAAGCCTAAACCAAGAAAGTTTTCAGAACTTGATATCCAATTGCATATTAGTAAAGTCTTTAAACGTAAACCGGGGAAACATAAACCAATTCTTTAAGAGAACCGCCCCCATAATCGAGATGTTGAATTGAACTGGAATAAGCGTTCTATCTTTTGGGATCTTGAGTATTGGCCCTTTCTTCTACTAAAACACTGTTACGATGTCATGCACATCGAAAAGAATTTCCTTGAGGCTTTACTGAATACGCTGTTACAGAACGACAAATCCAAAGACACGCCAAAGGCAAGGCTAGACTTGGAAAAAATGGGAGTTCTAAAGGAGTTGTGGTTAGTTAAAAAAGATAACGGGAAGTTCGATAAGCCTCATCCAAAGTTCTCTTTCACTCCAGAAAAAAGAAAATTTTTTTGTAAATTCATTAAAGGAGTCAGACTACCTGATGGCTTTGGATCCAACTTCAAGAAAAAAGTGACCGCTGATGATGACAATATAACGAACTTGAAATCTCATGATTGTCATATAATGATGCATCGGTTACTTCCTTATGGAGTGCAACAATACTTGCCCAAAGACGTTGCAAAACCTATAATCGAGATTTGCTTATTCTTTAAGCAGCTTTGTGCTCGAAGTTTGACTGTGCAGGATATGAAAGAAGCTAAAAACAAATTGATCATTATGATGGTTAATTTAGAGCAAATCTTTCCTCCTGCTTTTTTCGACATAATGACTCATTTGGTTATACATCTACCCGATGAGGCTATTTTAGGTTCCGTTACTCGCGGCCGGTGGATGTATCGATTTGAAAGATACATGAAAAAGCTAAAGAATTATGTACGAAATAAAGCAAAGCCTGAAGGTTCTATTGCTGAGGGTTATGTTCCAGAAGAGGCATTAACTTTTTGTTCGCGTTACCTTAAGGATGTCGAGACGAGATTTAACCGCCTTGGCAGAAATGAAGACGATTTGCCTTGACAACCAAATAAATTTGAGGTGTTCCGGACCGTATGCATACCGACGGGTGGAATCAAACCAACTCGTATGACTAATGACGACATGCAAGCAGTTACGTGGTTTATACTTAACAACAGTCCTGAAGTAGAAGCAGGCATCTCGGCTTACAGCGAGTATGTTTCTTCCTTTTTTATTTTATAATTTTGAAAATTCTTCTTTCTCGATGACTTCTGCTAATATCATGAACCTTTGCAGAGAAGTGCCTGATAATGTGGAAACGAGTTTTCCTGCGTGGTTTAATAACAAGGTAAATACATTAGATATATTACCTTGGAGTTATTCCTCATCTAATAAACCTTTTTGTATCTCTTTTTTGTAGACTCGTGAAAAAAAAGTGAGTGTGGGCTGTAGTGACGAGTTATTCTCTGTGGCATGTGGACCTATTAGTTCATGTACATACCCCTATTGCGGAGTGAACGGTGTGAAGTTTGTGGTACATGAACGCGATATACTTCGTACCACTCAATGCAGCGGAGTTTCAACACCCGGGGTTGATGGAGAGATGTATTATGGTCAACTCGAAGAAATTCTGGAGCTCACTTATATCGGCAACCGCAATGTTTTGTTGTTTCAATGTAAATGGTTTGACACAATTAACCGTACCAATTGCACCAAACGCAACAGACGTTCTTACACTAAGCAAGGCATACACCATATTTTGACCGATAGGTTATTTCACCAAAATAACCCATACATTTTCCCGACACAAGCAACACAAGTATTCTACCTTGAAGACCTTGCAAGACGACCGCTTCATTGGAAGGTCGTCGAACAGGTTTATCATCGAGATGTGGCAGAGTCCAATGAAGATGTTATACATGGTAGTAGTTCATCAGATGTTGCACTTCTGTTGCTTTGCCTAATTTGGGTCTTACGGATTTGAGTGTAAATACTCAACCAACAGAAGTGGACGCCCCATCGTTGATGATGATATTTTTAATATTGAAGATGAGGTAGTTGCACACGTCATTGGTGATGTTGATGATGATGTTGATGATGGTGATGATGATTTAGTGTCGGATGATGATGAAGTGAACCCTAATAATGATGTTCAAGAAGTTTTATCTAGCGATGATTCTGAAGATGACAACTGATATTAAGTTGTATTTTGAATGAAACAGTTGTTATATGCTTTAATGTGTAATTTTTTTATTTGTAAACGATTGTTATATGCTTAAGTTGTAGTTTGAATGAAACAATTGTTATACGCTTAAATGATGATGAGCTATTTTTATTTGTTTAAATGTGTAATTTTGTATTTTAATGAAAATATTTTTATATGTTAAAATGTGTATATTGATATGAATTTATGTATTAGTACTAGTTGGTTAATTAAATTGTGTGTAATTTTGTTTTTTAATGAAAATGTTTTTATATGTTAAAATGTGTATATTGATAAAATGTGTATACTGATATGAACTTGTTATTTTACAGATGGCATGTGTAGCTCCTAGATCACACGGTGGGGATGTTGGTGGTAGTCCACCCAGACGGCCCACACGTCCTGTACCGGCCCAGTGTCAACGTAAGAAATCGTTATATTTCTTTATAACACTGATATTTATAATTTATGTCACTTGAATTTTTACGAGTAAATAACATATCTTTTATAGGTACAAATCAACGTTTTGAGACCAACCTAGCAAAATTAAGGAAGGCGTACTGAGATAATCACGAAAAACCTTTGGCAGTTGGCTTTGAATTTAAGGATCTGCAAACCTTCCATCTTCTGGGTGATTATGTATCCCTGTTGTCTCATCTTATGGGGGATTAGTCCGGACACTTCCCCTGAACTTCGAATGGGACGAAATTCCAGACTCTGATAAAGCTCATAATTATCCTACACTTGAAGTCAAAATTGTTTATTTTACTTATATTGTTATTGTTATCGACATTAAGATATGTGTGTTATGTTTAATTTGTTTGTTTATTTAAATTTATATGTTTTTATGTAGATATATTCTGACCTCCAGCCATGGTACAATGATCATACTCAGGTGGTGTGTGGCAATGGTGTGTATGATGTGTCGACTCGGGTTAAGCTTGCGTTGGAACTCCAACTGAGGTTATTGTATAGAAAATACAAGAACAGGATCAAGAAAAATTATTATTCGAAATATGAGACGCCCGCACTGGCACAAGAACATGTGCCGCCGGAGAGTGCGTGGGACCGTAGAACCGAAGGTGAGTGGGCTGACTTGGTTGAGTGGTGGTCATAGCCAAGTAGGGTGGCAAGAAGTCAGATTAATACTGTTGATCGTTCCAAAAACACGGTACCGACCACTCAAGGTAAAAAACCATTCGCCCGAGGAAGGAATGAATACGTAAGACTCTTTATAATTTTTGTGATTTTATTAAAAGCGTTTATATTGTTTTTTTATTATAGCTCGTTATTAATTTATTTGATATTTTACAGAAAGTCAAGGAAGGGAAATACGAGGACCTGGTTGAAACATGGAGGAAGGGGCACTCAAGTAATGGCACGTTTAAAAGTAAAGAAAACGAGGAAAGATATGTAAGTAATATATAACTCTTTACATGCCTTAGTAACTAATTTTATTTGTTTTAAACCGTTTTTTTTCTTTCCCAGCTAAAGATGAAAGCCCTCCATGACCAAGTGAAAGCCAAGATCATCCCGCCCATGTCTGATAAAGAAATTGTGGCTCAAATCATGCCAAGTCAAAATAAGCAAAATGTGTCGGGACAAGGCAGGAAGTTACCGTGTGGTGCCAATAACACTTCTCGTAGGTTATATATCCTCAATAAAAAAAATGTAAATCAATTGTTCATATTTATGTCTTGTTGTATATAATGAAAAATTGTTGTTGTAACTTAACGCAGGCGCGGTGCTCCAGCTCAACCAGATTTTCCCTCTCGTGATGAATTTCAGCAAATGATGGAACGACATGAGCAACAGATGGAGCTGATGAGGAAAGAGAATCAGGAGGCGCAACAACGGGCTTACTTGGCAGCGTTAAAGGCAAATACGACGCAACAATATAGTCAGACGTCGTACCAGCATATGGCGCAATATCAGAGTCAATTGGGTGAGTTTTTCCAGAACTACAACTCATCAAATGCTGATCACCCAATTAACCCTCCTACTTTTGTACCCCCGCCGCGACCCTTTGTTATGCCCACCCTAGCTCCTGATTGGGCTCACTTAGTCCAACCCCCTATCCTTGGGCACAACCATTGCAACCTCCTTCCATCGACCCATACCGACCATCTTTTCCCGACCATCTCCAACCACTCCAACCTCCCTATACCGGCGCTTATCTTATTACTCCCGTCACCAACAACACCTTTAACCATTGTTATCATCCCACCACAAACTCGACTCATGAGATCGGCTCTACTTCACAATTCCTACCCGGAGGTTCTCGTGTAATCATGAATCCCCATCAGCACGATTACCGGTCCGTTGACGAGTTGGGTCGAGATAGAGATCTACAATACAGTGGTGACGACTTATCAGGCGATGACGAGGGGGATGACGAGGGGGTGACAAGGGGGATGACGAGAGCAAGGTGACTTTTCACCTAACGAGGATGCGGAGGAGGAGTAGAGGTTGTGGTAGTATTATTTCTTATTATGCATGTTTAATAAAGTTTGAGACTTGTAGCGTGTGAAACATTTGATTTAGGATGCATAAATGTATTTGATGAATATTGTATCGTGATGTTGGATAATTTATCTTAATATGGTATTGTAACGTTTATTGATTTGTTGTTATTTTGTATTTGTCGAATTCTACCATTTTGAGTTGTAGATTTTGTCCGGAAAAAATTCCAGAAAAAATCTGGAAACTGCAAAAAAGCCCAGATTTTTTTAGCCCCAGGTACATCTAGGGACGACTTAGTCGTCCCTAAGTTTGCCAATATTCCACCAGGTATTAACCCTAGGGACGACTTAGTCGTCCCTAGGTTTCAAAGTTGTCCAGGTATTAAACCTAGGGACGATTAAGTCGTCCCTAGGTTTAATACCTGGACAACTTTGGAAAACCTAGGGACGACTAAGTCGTCCCTAGGATTATATTTCCCTTTTTTATCTGAAAATTGTTTTATTAATTTGTATAAAAAAGATTTTACTAAAAATAATTAAAAAACGAATTTTTATTAAAAATTTAAAAAAGCTTATTTTTTATTAAAAACCTAGGGACGACTTTTCGACCCTAAGTTTCAAAGGGAAGTCGTCCCTAGGTAGTCAATATATTCAACGTAGTGGGTAGTGGGACCCACATAGTCGTCCCTAGGTTTCAAAGGGCCAGTCGACCCTAGAAATCTAGAGACTTTTTTTAGGCACAAAACCTTTGGGTCGACTTAGTCGTCCCTAGGGGTTTAGGGTCAAAAAAGGGTCTCCCTAGGGACGAATAAGTCGTCCCTAGGGTTCAAAATTGTTGTAGTGTTAGGTTTTATAGGTGGAACAAGCTAACATTTATTAATTACATATGGACATATATGTCTTAATTTATTAAATGTTTAATTGACTTAACCATATCTAGGTAAGGTTTGTCTAACCCTATCCCGGTTGTACCGGGCCGTGGGCCGCACACACTTTATGCGGCCACTGTTCATTCAAGCCCATAAGTTTAACTGATCAATCCAACCCATTCGTGACGGGCCGGATATGGGTAGTACCCATGGGCCGGGTTCATGACCCGGCTGGGGTCTATACGTCATCAATTCTTTTTCCGAAAAATTTATAGATCAATGGGAATGAATTATAAATATAAAAATATAAAAAAATGAGTTTCGACCAGAAGGGTTGCCATAGCTATTCTGGAAAATTCTTTGTAAGGTGAACAATGGTTGTCACCGATTAATATTTACTCTCCGATTGACATAGAATAATACTACATATGTGAATGCTATCGACTCGTAATAATCCATAAGTAGTAGTAGTCAAGAGCATGGCATCAAGATAATCAGTGGCTCTTTTTAAATTCACTCAAATTTACTAACATCTTCCCATATAGCTTTTGGATCTCGTTTGAGCAAATACTTCTGTAAAAGATAACATTCGAGACGAACTAGAGAGAACTTATATGTGGAGCTATAAAAAGGCGTCCATTGTGTCATGGGAAATACATGTCATGCGAAAACTAGAATGAGTCCGCGACTTAATGGGGAACAAGCAAAAAAATGACTCACTCCATCAATAAAAAATCGATCAAACAACATCGTACGTGCAAATATATTGCTACCACAGTAGATGGGCAGAGAATATAGGACATGCTTGATGCTTATAAGTCTCAATAAAGTATCATTGCGATTTAGGACGGACGAGTGGGCGACTGCCCAAAAGTAAGTCTTTGTTCGTATGTTACTGTATTTTATACTGTAAATAAGTACCTTTGCTGCTTAAGACTTACTATTGTAATTGTAATATCATTGAAATGTTCCCTACTAGGCATCAACGATTATACGTTACCATTAGCCTTTCAAGCGACAAGTTAGGTTTATTTAGAACTCCCGATTTTCAGTAGTATTCGATGATCTTTCTATCCATATACAACATGATATAACGATATTTTGACCCGCATCGATCCAGTTAAAGAATCTGAACCCATTTCTTACAACTAAAGCTGACTTATTTCATTATATGTTGATATTACAACTAATAATTTTGCTAACAATGAATTACTGGTTACCCAAATACAAGTTCATATTTTTATTTTATTTAATTGTAAAAATACTACTATTCTTGTATCATCGCATATGGAAAAATAGAAAAGAAAAAACATATTATACTTTTGATGAAAATAAAATACTATTCCAAATAAGTTTAAAAGTAAACATAAAAATAAGACAAATAAGCCAATTATATAAAAGCAAACAACATTATTTGTTGACTTTTATTATAACCACTTCTTAAAACTAAGATGTGGTAGTCAAATTCAGATCGACCGAAAAGGTCTTAATAAAACAAACATACAACTGGAATATCCTCTAACAAAGGATCTCCTAATTATACAGTACATAGTTAAAAGGTTTATGGACGTTGATTCCATAATTATTTATAATAACTATATCATGACGTTTATGGGCAGAATGTAACGACATAGTTAGCACCAGTATTACATGTAAAAGTGCTTGTTGAGTCGTCATAAGCGTAAGAATAAGCCTGGGGGCAATTATTCTTGAAAAACATCGAATAATCTGTTGGCGGACATGTGCTTGGTGTATTATACGATTCGGTGCAACAATATTGTGGTGTGCCAAACTGCACGCATGCACTGTTACATCCGATTGTTGCACCAGATGGATTTTTTACAGCGAGCTCAGAAGGGCATATAGAGTTAATGTCCGCTGGACAACCCGTTGATTGAGTACAACCACCTTGTGGAGCAATAGAAACCGGCAAATTAAAACCATCAACATTACTAACATCAAAAAAGTCTTGTCCATTTGCACCATCTATGGTAAACTCGGCAAGCGTTGCAGGTGGGATTGCACCAGCACCATTGCATGCTACTTGACCTGAACCACAGTCTCCACTGTTACAACGGAATGTTCCACCATTATTTGAACATTCAAATCGAGCCCAGACTCGACCAGACCACTGGTTAGGGACAGTAATATCGTTCGAGGCACCAGATGCCAATTCGAATCCTGTTGTCGACGTTGGTGCTCCACTACCGGTCAATGTTGCTGGTGCAATACTATACGGGCAATTGTTTGTAACGGTAAAAACAGCAGAATGAACACCTGTAAAGTTGTTTATGTTATGTGCATGACAATACTAGACATAAATTAACGAGCAACAAGGACATCATAGTTAACAACTATGTTTGATTTGTTTAATTAAAAAACATGCATGCATGCATATACTTCCTTCCTTTTCAAAATAAGTATCCATCTTGATTTTTTTTATCTTATATTGTCGATTTTAACATTAAATACATTTTTTTATATGATATAACAATTTGCATCAATGAAAATACATATAAAACTCAATACATTCATATATTTTTCATTCAGTATTGTATAACATACACGAAAATAGTGAAGGTTAAAGTCGAACCAGTTTGATTCTGAAAAGTCAAACTAGGCACTTATTTTGAGACGAAGGTAATAAAAGAAGTAAAACTTTACCATGAATCAAGCTGATGGCTAGAAGAAGAGCATATGCGAATTGATGAGATTTCATGTTTTTAAGATATGTTATTGTGATGTAAAACCTACAATATGAGTTTAGGTTTTATAGGTGGAACAAGATACATTTATTAATTACATATGGACATATATGTCTTAATTTATTAAATGTTCAATAGAATTAACCGTATCTAGGTAAGGTTTGTTTGTTGGACAAGTTTATTATCTAGGTGCATCTAAGGCGTGAAAAAGAAATTTTAATCAAGTTTATTATTAAACCTTAGTTTAAATTTATAATTATAAAATTAAAAAAGATATTACTCTCACTTCTAAAATAATTTTTGGACGTCCACTTATAAAATTAGAAAATATTACTCTCACATTATTATTTTTTGATGTTTTAAATTAATTGTCCACTTTAAAAAATAGATAAGAAATATAAATTAAGTTTACCATATCACTCTCGCTTGAAGGTATTATTACAAAAAATACAGAAGTTGTAAATTAATTGGTTCATGGTAAAATTATCATTGTGTAAAGAGTAAGAGAAAGAAAACTGAAAAGTGATGTTTTAATAAACTACATGTTTTTTGTCGGTGAATAATAATTATGAGACGAAAGGAGTAACTAGTTAATGATAAGACTGTAATTCTATTAAAAAATAAAAGAAAAATGAAGTAATAAATTTGTCTGTTTTTTTAGGAGAATAATATTTTTGACACGAAAAGGTAACTAATTACAATAATATCCTTACTAAGATATTTGTATGTTTTTAATATCTTTTTATGTCAATTTAACATTTTCAGTATAAGGTGCGTGACTTTGCCAAGTTTGTTTGAAATTAGAAATTTTAGCTTAAATTTTTTAAAGCTAACCTCTAACTAATTGATGGTTTAGAAAATAATTAGAATAAACCTATATAAAATTAAGGACTATCTACTTAAATGGGTTTAGATAATAAATACATTTATTATATAAAAGTTAGAACCATCTAATTAAATGGTTTAGAAAATAAATACATTTATTATATAAAAGTTAGAACCATCTAATTAAATGTGTTTAGCAAATAATTAAATTTGTTTATATAAAATTGAGACTATTTAATTGATGGGTTTAAAATTTTCTTAGAATAAACCTATCTAAAATTAAGTACTATCTAATTAATTGTTATTGATGATCCGTTGATTTAGGGTAAATAGCATAAAAAGGTACTCATCTTTGGTTTAAATTCAATTAAAGGTACTCAACTTTTTTTTTCTCAATTTAAGGTATCGATCTTTTTTCTTGTTGCAATGTTGGGATAATTAACGAAATTAAAAACGACCGTTTACTTTATAATTGCATCGTTAGTCCTTTATATTGGCGACACTTTCTAATAACCTCAAAATTAATTATTTTATAGTTTTCGACCATTTTCTATGTTTTTTCGTATAATTTTTACCAGTTTCATCCATTTTTTACACTTCTCGTCAGTTTTTTGACGTTTTTGTTTTCTTACCATTTTTGACCGGAAACGATAAAAATCAGACGAAAAAGGCAGATAACAGTCTAAAATTATAAAAAATGGATTTTGAGTTTATCATAAAGTGTCGTTAATATAAAGGACTAACGGTGCAATAACAAAGTAAACGGTCGTTTTTAATTTCGTTAATTATCCCAACATTGCAATAAGGAAAAAGATCGATACCTTAAATTGAGAAAAAAAAAGTTGAGTACCTTTAATTGAATTTAGACCAAAGATGAGTACCTTTTTATGCAATTTGCCCGTTGATTTAAGTTGCTTAATATCCGCAAATGAGTTTGCTAAGATATAAATTGACATTTTGAATGGTGCAAGAGATACGAAAACAATCAAACTAAAAATGTTGAAATTAAAAAGTTATACACTAAAATCTTAAGTATTTGACTTTAGTATATGGTTTAGAAAATAATTAGAATAAACCTACATAAAAGTAAAGACTATCTAATTAAATGTCATAATAACAAATTAAGACTATCTAATTTATGATTCGTTGATTTAGTTTGCTTTCGCAAATAAGTTTGCTAAGTTACAAATTGACTTTTTGAAATTACAATCTTACACTCTTGACTAATCTTTACTACATTATAGCATTATTACAAAAATAACGTTTTTCACAGCAAGATCTGTGAAAAAAAAAGCATTCTCACTGTTATGAATAATTACATTGTGGAAAATTCAGAATTGAATAATGGTTTGTTAAGCATGTGATTTCAACTTGTTTAATCAACTTATTTGTTTTTAACTTTTTATGTTAAAATTATTGTATATGTTTCATTTGCATTATTTTCCTATGTACTTGTAACAATTTAATTATAATATTAATACGAGTGCTCATGTTTGCATAGTCCTATCACAACTCTATAATGTGTAAGTGGCATTCAGAATTTTTTTCGGTGTTGTTGATTTCGTAACAACTAATCACCTTAGTTAAATCATTGTATATGAAACAGTTAAAAGTTAAATAACATTGGTTTGTGTTGCTAGATATTAATACTTTGTATGATTATTTGATGAAAGTTCTATTTTTTATGTGTTAACTTAATGACAAGCACATATATGCATTGGTTGTTCATTAAGATATAATGATATTATGATCAGTTATTAGGTCATATACTATTCCTTTAATTGATTATATTTATATCTACTATACTTTTAATGTGACTATTTTTATGGACAACGTAACTTTTCTCTATTGTGCATCACATGTGACCGAGAAAGATAATGGTATAATCCAAATTGCAAAACCACCATGAGGATTGAGGTAACAGTTTATAACCCTATTAATTACAGTAACTATTTGTACTACTTTTATATATTCGGTGATTGTATTTGTCTGTGTACTAGTTTTCTTTTATTGTGGCACTTTAATCGCCATATTAAATGTAAAACAATATAAATATACACATGTTACAGAGATTGAGTGTCACCATTTTACAATTGTAGGTTTGAAGTAATTATTATATTCGTAAGATGGTATTTTTTCTATTTGAAAAAAATGCAATCTAATAATCTTAAAACTTATATTTGAGACATTAGCGAAGATTAACTTTATTATATTTTTAAGGGTAAATACGAATATTCTGACTCTTCAAATACTTGTTTAGCATTTAGCACTGTGATTGTTGTGTATCTAAGTCAATGGCTTTTGAAGATATTTACACCGTGCTCATAATTTCAAAAAGCTATTTAGTTGAAAAATTATCTAACATGAGCAAATGGGGTATTTAACTACGTACATGACCACTAAAAAGTAAAGAGAACATTGATTTTCATTAAGCATTTTTTTAATGGCACGACATTCAACTAAAGATATCGAGGATTATTGATTTTAAATCTTATTTTTGTTTCAAAGTTATGAGCTATCATGCTTAGTTTTCAACTTGAATATTAACCGACACTTTAAATAAGATTTTCTCTTGTTTGACGTAATTATGACATTATGTTAATTTTGATAATTTATGTATGTTTACATGAGTTTAGAAAATTATGCAGCTCTACTACTATCATTTTCATGCAATCTGTAATGAATGATAACAAAATATGAAAGCAAATAATGTGTCATTTTGTATCATGGTGTTATATTTTCTTGCATGCAAGGCACGTAATTAACTGATTAATGTTGTACTTTAGTTGTATACGAGTAAATTGTGAATATTATATTGAGTTGCTTGTGAAAGATATAAAAGATCTAATAAGAGAAATGCGAGTTTTACACACTACATTAAAAGGTGCAATTGAAGCACATGTGGTTATAAATAAAAAATTTACGAGCCAAGATTATTGTAATAATTGGCATGACCGGTTGGATCATTCCGGGTCAATAATGATGCGAAAGTTATAGAAGAATCATGAGTTTCTTCAAAGATGATTTTGATTATTTTTATTGTTCTCAATGGAAGTTTATTACTTATCACCACTATATATAAATAAGGACTCATTCCTTGAAATTTTGGATAAGATAAAGAGCATGTATCTAGGCCTACACATGTCTCATGTGGATCATTTTGAGTAATAAATCGATGCATCGTCAAAATGATCATCAAATACGCAACTTCAAGTTGGCGTGATTAGTGGCTCGATGTGAGCATGATTTTCCAAATATGATTATACATAATAATGGTGAATACTTGCAGTTTGGGCGATTATTGTAATAAGTGTTGAACTTTATATAGCCCATGTTCATACGTGAATTGCTTTTGTTGAAATGTTTATAAAACGTAATAATTATGAGAACAATAGTTTTTGCTTATGGGGCATGTTATTACATATGAATTCGCATCTTGCCAACAATTTTTCATGAATACTCCCTATTCGAATGGTTTTCGGTCACAAACCATATTTCTCATATGAGATTATGTAATGTGCGACATATGTTATAGTAACTCCACCACAACGCACAAAAAGGGATGTTGAGAATGATAATTCATTGAGAGGGAGAATGAGCAGCGAGAAATTTAGAATAAATTATGATAATGAAGTATTGATCCTCACATTAATGAATATGCACATAAAGTTCAAGGGACAATTTACATTCCATATCTAGTCATTGCCTAACCGAATTAAAGTGAGTGACTAGATCATACTTATATATACGCTGCCAATGCTCCAATTACAATGTTTGTCCCGATAGTAAAACCAATAAATCGGTAGTGAGTCTATGGTACGTTTTCAACGTGATAGACCATTCCATTCCAAATAAAAGACATCAAATGAGAATATTAAATGGAGCAAGAGAGTTAAGATTGTCAAATCGAGGTACTAAAGGAAAGACCCCATAACAGTCTTCTAAAAAGACACTAGACATGAAGGTAATTGAAAAACCCTGGGCACATGAAATATTATGAGATCTCAATAAATGATAGAATACAATGTCTAGTAAAGTGTGAAATCAAAATTAAATGAATCAACGTCGATGGATATATATGATAATTTGCATGATAATGATAATAAATAATATAGCGCTAAAGTGAATGTGAGGATCATGGATATATGAATGTCTAGAATATAATGACACGAGTAAGTAATGACTAGCTGAAGTATCTTGTAATGTTACATGTTTTTGAGACTTACATAAATGTATAATATGCAGTGGTCTTTATGAGAAAGGGAAATTGAATTATGCACAAGTTGTAAATGATGGCACACGTCTATTTTCTCAAAGGCTTCCATAGGGTTTCTGCTCTACGTATTAACATGTGTAAAAGAAAGTTAATGGGGCTACACGTTGATCGAGAGTCTATTAATGTTGTTGCTAAACAACTTGGATGTCTTGTCCTCAATTTTCCATTTTCGTACTTAGGATCCATTGTTGGTGATAATATGGCTCGACAAAAGGCGTGGGGAGAAAATATTGATCGCGTAAAGAAGAAGATTGTCTAACTAGAAAATGAAAATGCTCTCGATCGGTGACATATTAACTCTTGTGAAATCAGTTCTTAGCTCTTTACCTATTTATAATGTTTCGTTTTTCAAAGTTCCCAAGTGTGTTCTTAATACACTTGACGGGATTCGAAGAAAGTTCTTATACGGTCATGAGCAAGGCAATAACAAGACATCATGGATAAAGTGGAAAAACGTTTTGCTGTCCAAAGATAGGGGAGGCCTTGGGGTTTCTAGTCTCCACGCTATTAACAGAGGTTTGTTGACTGAATGGGTTTGGCGATTCTTTTCTAAAAAAGAATCCCTTTGGTCCCGGTTCATTAGGGCTATTCACGGAAATATCCATCACAGTTCCCATATAAAGAAAGGTTCAAGTTCCTGTTGGAAGAATATAATCAAAGAAGTCGATTGTATGTCCACTCAAGGCATTAACATTTTACAGCATATGAGTACTAAACTTGTTAATGGCGAATCTACTAAGTTCTGGGGCGATAAATGAAGCGAAGAAGGCATTCTAAAAGACAAATACCCGTGTATTTATGCGTTATATTTTTCGCATTCAAGGTTTAAGACATTCACATTCAATTTTTGCATAGATTTTTCGCGAGCTTCAAATTATTATTGGGAAGCTTTCGTTTATTCGGGTGCCAATACTTTAAATCCGTGACGCTGGCGAAACCTTAAATGTCCTCCTAATTTAATTACATGGAAACCACTAGAATCAACTAAGAACCAACAATGATGTTAAACCGTTGGGTCTATATTTATTGATAATTATTTATATGCAAGCGATGGGAGAATAAGCAAAAAATTAAAACACATGAGTTTATGAAAGAATACGGATTCTCTACGTTTAGCATAGTAACTTATAATTAACTCTATCATTTCTCGTCCTCAATTTACTGAGACTTAGCCTAATATGGTTAATGAACGAAGGTAAGTGCTCAACACACACGGTCGAGTCAAAGTTACTCTTATTATCACTAACGGAAAACTTACATTCGTGTCTTAAACACTTATGAAAAACATGAATTTTTTAAAATTTGGTCATTTTTGGCTAAGTATTGGTCAATTGTGGCCAATTTCTTGAAATCAACAAAAAGATGAAAATTGGATAGCGTGAAGACTTAGCAAAGCAAGTATATATTTACCCCGATACTAAAACTAAACATTATCCTCAATGTTTTAAGTCTAAGGGTGAAACACCCCATGCTAGAGACGAAGAGTCGAATGCCTAATCTCGAGCATGGAAAGGGTATAAGGAATGACCTAAAAGCCGTTTATAAGGTATGCTAAAAGATAAACGTTAGAACATAAAAGGATATCATCGGATATCGGATTCTCCAAAGCAAACGATCGAAACTCGAGTGATACGTAAAACGAACACGAGAGGCTTCAATAATGACGATGATTCCTGGATAATCACAATCACAAACAGCTACGAAACAAAGGGTCGAAAGAGCACAAGTCTCCTCACATTAACTATGATTAGAAATCGATAATATGTACAAGGATAAGCAAGAGATTCCACCACAAGGCACCTCGTTTTTTATAACCGAGTCAAGTGCTTGACTCGAATGCCTAATGTGATTATTTAGGGATTATCTTGGTATGCTCATTCTTAAGAGGGGTCTTACATGAATAGACAAAAAAGCACATGGGATTGTTCATGAGATGGTCCATAGTAGTTCTGGAAAGTATGTGGATTGGGGATTAGTGAACAGTGGGCTTAGATCCTTTTTGGGAAAATATTACTTGTTAACAGCCCAAATTATTAAACTAATTTTGTTTAAAACTTGGTCTCGGGTTGGGTGGTTTATTGGTGGTTTCATTTGGTTTAAATGTATGGGCTTGCGTAGTATTCGGGCTAAACATGGGTTTGTAGGTTAAGTTTGTGGCAGTTTTGGTCCTTGACTTGTTAACTATCCATCCTTGCACCGTTAGTCCTTGGCAGTTTGATGGTCAGTCCTTTTGGTATTACAACATTAGTCCTTTTGTTAATAAACTTTAGATAGGGACTAATTCTGCACTTTCTTCAATCTTGCAGGGTCGAACATGGTATTTCTTCAAACTTTAGGGACCTCAAAATAATTATTGATAGTTGAGGGGTATAAATTGTCAATTCTTTAAATTTAAGGGACCAAAATTATACATCTTCAATTCTTCGAAGTCTTTTTGGGAAATAACACATACATGTCCGGTTCTTTTGTGCGGCTTTATTTCTCGTGTTCGTTTTTGTTTGATTCTTGTGATATTTTGGTAATTTCACGATATCCTAACCTACAACCAGACAACGAACAAACAGAGGGTTTTTGCAAGGTTTTATGATATTGGTTTGTATTTAAGCCCGATTTTGGGGATGAGACTATGTATAATTAGAGTATCATCAGGGGTCGAAAGAGAAGGTGCAACTTAACCTCCTCCCACGCTCATTCCTCATTATCTCTTCCATGAGTGGGAGAACGGTTTTATATGTTTGGGCTACGAAGTTTAAGAGATCTACCTCAAAGATGGAAGGTGTCGTGACACCTTCTAGTTGTGCCTCATTCAGTGGTTGTGCTTTTTGCGGTAGTGCTGTTTATTACGATGCTACCACCGGTTTTGGGGTTGTCTCAAATAGTGGGGTTGCTACTTGTTATGGCTGCGTTTCAGGCGTTCGATCCTCCAGGAGTACCCTCTTGTTGAAGGTTTTTTTCCCTCCCATGGTTGAGGTATATGAGATCAAGGGAGTCTCATTTCGATGGCCCTTATTTCTAGTCAGATTTTGTTGGTGAGAAGGCTCGAGTGTCATCTTAGTCATCGTAGAGATTTTTTCAAATGTAGGGTCCTACGGATAATGTAACTTGTTGATACAAAAGTTTAATTTAGACTTATTTAACTCGAATTAGGAGTAATTTGGGTATCCAAGGCTCTGACTCCTGCACCAAGTAAACTTGCCAAGAATCCTACACAATGAGAAAACACTGTCAAGCTTATCGTGGGATTGTTTTCCATGATTAATCTCCGGCGTGAGAGTAAGTAATCGGTTTTATGGTTATAACCAGTTAGGGATTATTGATTGAGAAATCGTACCTTGAATGATACCATGAGGGTTCATTTTATAGTAGGTGATGCCCAATTAGGGTTCCCTAAACTTACGGCCCAAGAATGTGAGATATACCCAGGACCCTTATCTATAGATAAGGAGAATATATCTTTCCATATCTTAGGCGAATCATAGTCATAATCTGTTTGACAATAACCGCGTGCGACACGTATCCCACTAGGCCCATTGGGCTAATGTCGGTGTTCCTACCCATTCATGATGGGTCGGATACGATAGTGAGCACGGGTCAGATCAAATAGTCCGACTGAACATTATACGTCATTAAGGACATAAAAGTTTGTCACTAAACCTGGTTATCAATGACAAGAATGTTCATCACTAAATAAATAAATATTTTCAGTCTATTATTAGAAACTCAAAAGTACAAGGACGTGAACTGACAAAATACTAAATTGATATAAAAAAGAAAAACACCAATAAACCGATTTAGGGGTGTTTGGTTAAGCTTATGTATTGGGCGTAGGCTTATGTTATATAAGCGATATAGCTTATGCTTATAAGCATTTGTTAAGTGTTTGATTTAGCTTATATAACTAATGTGCTAAAATGACAAAAAATATAAAGAATGCAATTATTAAATAAGAGTATAAAAATATTTTTATATAGGTAGTAATATTTTATTATTTTTATACAAACTCACTTAACTTTGCATAAGTAATAAATTTTTGACTTACCAAAACTCGGTTACGTTAACTTATAGCATCTCCTATGGTAAACTTTTTAATAGGTTTATAGTTGCATAATAACATTAATTTATTAAACTTGAACCTATATTCACTATGTAGAATTCACGCAAATTTTATAAACCTCATATATTAATCAAATGCATTTAATTATGAAGAGATCTAACAAAATTTTATAAACCTCATATATTAATCAAATGCATTTAATTATGAAGAGATCTAAGATTATGAACCTCTTCATGCCAAATAAGCATGAAATAGTTCTTCACTATGGTTAACAAGTTCTTATACCTCTTCATAGTTTTGTAAACCTATTGATAAACCTATCATAGTAGATGCCTTTAGAGTCCGTTTGGTTTGAAGTCGGGTATTAGTTTAGGTGCGGATGATTTAGGATTGGTTTTAGATATGAATAGAGAAAATATATTATAAAATTAATAAAATATTAATTTTGATTAATTCTAGATTACAAAATTAAAAAAGAAATAAATAATGAAAAGTGTTATTTATATACACTACTTTATATATGTAGGCCCACCGGAAAAAGAAAATACGTTAATGAAAATTTAAGAGTGCTAGGTATCGTGGCTCAGGTTTTGCTCCTCACTTAGGTCCCACGGGATGTCACGTCATTTGACACTCAAAACACATGTTACCATGACATACCACATCTCCTCACTTTGGCACCACCACTACCTATTTTATTTTCTTTCCCTTTATTTTCTTCCCCTTCAGCACATATACTATTCAGTGGGGGGCCTTTTTTTTGTTTTTTTCCTCCTTACTTGGCTGGCGAACTTCTCTTTGGCGAAGGTATGCCGAAGGGTGATGGTGTGGTGGCCGGCTGTGGCGAGTTGCCACCTAGGATTGGCGAGAAAGGGGTGCCACGATACCCAACTCTCTAAGGGTCTATTTGGTTGGTGAGGTTACACCCCAAAGATATTGATTAGGTTTATAAAAGTTATTTGTTTGAAGAGATCTTTAAAAATAATTATAAATGCCATCAGATTGGGACTTCACAAAATCAGCCAAGAGGGGATGTGGTTTCTTTCTCATGTATTAATGTGTTGCACTAATTGATTTTTATATAACCACATTTTTTAGCTAAAAAACTAAATCTCATTTAAACACTGATAATTAATACAATCTAACAGTAATTCTCAAGTTTAAACTAAAAGGGCCTTAAGTTACAAATAATCTAACAGTATCCAGGTTTTGCAACCGTTGGGCTCATTCAGTCGCTAAATTTATTGTTTGATACCTACATTTGTTTTCTGACACGAAAGATTTGGTGTCAAATAATAAAGCCCCACCCTCACCATGGATTTTGTAAAATTGTATCACTTCCATCATAGTTTTTTATTTTACTAAATTTGTCAACCACATATATATTAATTTTTTATTTTACTAAATTTGGGAACCACATGTTATTATTTAATTTTTACAATATATATTATTTTATTATATATTAAATACATATAAAATCAATTAAATAAATATATTTTCTCTTTATATAATCACATCAAATTCAAATCTTACTCAATTATAAACCTTTTAATTTATAAGCTCACACCCAAAATAAAACCCGATTTTAAACCAAACAACCCTTAACTCCATCAAAGAGGTGAGGTTCTTTAAAATCCAGGGGGCGTTTGGTTTGAAGCCGGGTTTTATTTTAGGTGTGAGTTTATAAAGTGAATGGTTTAAGAGACTTTTTGGTTTGAAGTCGAGTTTTACTTTAGGTTCAGGATTGGGTAAGATTAAATTTTTTTGTAACATTTATTTTAAAATAGTAATAGTTATTTAATAATTAAACATATATTATAAAACAAATAAAAAGTAAAATTAAACCTACCCAGATGGTATGAGACTATGAGTCATGCCACGTAACATTTGTCAGTAAACAAATTTGTTTTCTTCTTAACGGGCATCACTAAGCCAACTTTGCTAAAAACCCAGATTTATAACTTTTGAGTGGGACCATACTAATCTAAGCTGGTAATCAAACATCTAAAAAATTCAAAACCTCAAGTTTTTAGGGTGATCACCTAATATCAAACGGCTCTAAAATTGAATAAAATTTGGATTTGAGGTAGGATTTATTAAATGATATAAGAGAAAGAAAATAAAAATTATTTATTTTAATATTATTTTTTAAAATTGTTTTAAAATTTAAATAAAATAAAAATAGTATAAATTAATGTTTTACTAATTAAATATGATGGAACATGTGGTCTATTTTTATTATTATTATATTTATCTATGTGTTAGTAAATCTGACTAAAACCAATGACTCTATATGACTTTTAAAAAAGTGGTCTTTTGGGTTTAAATCATGTACGAAAAGTTCTTAAAATTAAACCAAACATTAGATTTTAAAAAGGTTTAAGCCTAAAGCTATGGAAACCTATATACCAAACTGCACCCCAATTTTAAAGATGTGAAATACTATTTAGGGCCCGTTTGGTTTAGTGGCTTTGATGGGTTTTGACTTAAAGTGAGTAATATTCTCATGTTTGGTTTGAAGGAGTTTAGTCACATCAAGGGGTTGGTACCCAAATTTGTAACTCCACCCTTCATGTTGGGTTTTAAATAATTACTTGTTCTTTTTTTTTTCAAAAAAAATCTCAACCACAAATAATTGCAATATTTATTACATGTATATTTTTTATTATATATATTTATTTACTATTAATTTGCTTTGAAAAAGTATATAAAGATTTCAAATATAATATTTTTTTCAAAACCCACTTTAAATCTAAACCAAACCTAAACCTAAATATAAATGTAAACCCACTTATAAACCAAACGACCCCTTAAAAAGTGATATATGTCAAATTATCAACCAAACAATACTTTTTCACTTTGACTATGAATCCCACCGATAAATATTGATACCAAAACGACCCTTTATAAACCCAACAACTGATTTCTGCTTATAGGCTAAAGAGTAAAGTGCAAAAATATCCTCGTGGTTTGTCAAAAGTTTAAATTACATCCCTCGTTAATACTTCGCGCAACATACATCCATATAGTTGTAAAATTGTGCACAATATATCTCTTAGGATGGATGTCGCAAATAGATTTCAGTTAAAGGTTAAAACAGTTTGTCACTTAAAAGGTGTTTTGGTCTTTTTACAATCCAGGGATGATTTTTGCACTTAATTTTTCAAAAAAAAGTATTTTTTTTTAAAAAAAAATAAAATTGAAAACTAATTATTTTTTTGAAAATCGAAAAAGTTAACTTTTTTTTTAAATTTTCGAAAAATTATTTTTTTTTCAAAAAATTTTCGAAGATAGTTTTTTTTTCAGAAGTATTTGTTTTTCAAGAAGATTTCGGAATTTTTTTTTCCAAAAAAATTCAAAAAATATTTTTTATAAAAAAGTTTCCAAAATATTTTTTTTTTTCAAAATAATTTAAAAAAGTATTTTGTTTTCAAAATAATTTCAAAAAAGTATTTTGTTTCCAAAAAAATTTTTAAAAAAGTTTTTATATAAAAAATTTCGATTTTTTTTTTCAAATAATTATGAAAAAGAATAAAATATTTTATATATTCTTTTCAACTTTTAGAAAGTTTAATTTTTTTCTCAAAAGAAAAGTAAATATTAAAACAAAAATTCTTTAAAAAAATTTGTAAAAAAACTTTTTTCGAAAATTTTAGAAAATTAGTTTTTGAAAAAATTAAATTGTTTTCAAATATTTTTCGAAAAAAAATAAATACTTTTTTGAATTTTTTTAAAAAAAAAAACTATTTTCGCAAAAATATAAAAAAACTTTTTTCGAGAAGTTTTTCAAAACTTTTTTGGAAAAAAGTTTTTTTTGAATTTTCTTTTAAAAGTGAAGTGAAAAATAATTCTTGAATGTATTGTGCACTATTTTACAACTATATATGTTAACACTATTCGTCGTCAATAATGTATGTTGCGCGAAATACGATGTAACAAACCCACATTATTTTTGCACTTACTCTAAGCTGAAACAAACACCCCCTTTATAAATTACACCATTTTTTTTCATATCATCTCTTCCATTTCACACATACTAAAAACACACACACAGTAGCACAGTTCTAAAAACTAATTTGAAGGTTATCTCTTATCCTTAATTATTACTAAAAACTAATTTTACTTGATCATTTTCATTATATGCTGTTAATTAATCAATTTTGCCCTAATTGTTTGATTGTTGATTATTTGACCTAATTAGGCCGAAAAACGTGTGATTAATTTGTATCAATGTTAGTTTCGAATATTTAAGGGCTGTTTGTTTTAGCTTATATAACCCTAATGTGATTAATAAACTTATATAAGCCCATAAGTCACCAAATAAGCCACAAAACTGGAGCTTATGTAATATAAGCCGAAATGGGCTTACGTTATATAACCCTCAATTTTGTGGCTTATTTAGAGACGTATTGCCTTATATAAGTTTATTTATATAAGCTCATAAGTCTCCAAATAAGATTCAAAATTTGGGGTTTATGAAATACTATAAGCCGAAATATGCCTTATTTTCAGCTTATACATCATAAGCCCTAATTTTGTGGCTTATTTGGAGACTTAGGGGCTTATATAAGTCTGTTATGATATAATAAACTTATATAAGCCCATAAGTCTCTAAATAAGTTATAAAATTGGAGCTTATGGTATGTAAGCCGAAATGGGCTTACGTTATATAAGCCAAACCAAACACCCCCTTAAAGCTGTTCTACTTGAATGTGATGAGGTATACTTGTCGTCGTTGATGTGATTTTTTGACCTAATTAGGGCGAAAAGTGTGATTAATTTGTATCGATGTTAGTTTCGAATATTTAGAGGCTGGTTGTTTTAGCTTATATAACCTAAACTTATTTTGCCTTATATAACATAAGCCTCTATTTTGTGGCTTATTTTGAGACTTATTGCCTTATATAAGTTTATTATCATATGATAGACTTATATAAGCTCATAAGTCTCTAAATAACTTGTATTCCTGTTTGATTTTTTTGAAGGTTATCTCTTATCCCTAATGTTACTTCATTTTGACTATATGCTGTTAATCAATCGAAATTCATGTAAATTCACTAAATAACTTGTATTCCTGTTTGATGTGCTTTTTTATTTCTTATTTGACCTAGTTTGGATCAGGTTAGGGCCAAAACTTTGATTAACTTCTGTCGATATTAGTTTCGGATATTTACGACCATACTTGATGCGATTTGTTATAAATGTGCGCTAGTTTGCTTAGGGTGGCCCTATTTGGGGGTGTCTGTTTCGGCATATATCGCGTGCTTATGGCTTATTTGGTTTTGGGCTGATTATGTTGCATAAGCTCTCTTTTTGTGGCTTATTTTTAAACTTTATATAGGGTATAAGTTTATCATGGTATGATAACCTTATATAAGCTGAAAAGTTTCCAAATAAGCCACAAAAAGTGAGCTTATGAAACATAATCCGAAAATCAAATAAGCCATAAGCCCGCTATATAACCCGAAACAAACGCCCACTATATAAGTAACTAAGTGAGTTTGTAAATCTTTTTCTTTTATTCGTATCGTTGGTTAATGTATACTTTAAAGTGTTTTCATCTATAAGCGTTTTTATGTCAATGTAAAATAATCATTGAAAAATGTCGTTTCTCTAGTATAAGAGCACAAGGTACGGTAGAGGCTAAAAAGTGGTGCCACGTAGGCTATGGCATCACATTTGGGGTGTAGTAAGCTATGGAAAAGTGGTGTTATAGATCCCCATATACCTCACATATTAGAGTATATATATACTATGGCGTGAAACACTATGATACCACTTTGGTGTGGTGAGCCGTAGAAAAGTGGTGCCATGGCACGAGATTTGTGGTTATGGCGCAGGAGTCTTTGGCGCGAGAGTTGGTGTGGTAAGCCGTCGCATTTCTCGTGCCGTAGGTCATGGCTCAAGCCATGGCACGACCATACCGTGAGCTCTAAGAGACCTAAAGGAATGAAAGAAACCAGTTGAACTTAAACAGAAATGCACGGCTATAAAACTGAGATTAAGTTTGTCAATAGAAGGGGTTGGAAGCTATAAAATCGATAAGGCCTGGTTTTATTAAAACCACATTAGCCCAAAATGGGCAGTCGAATGAGTAACAGATCAAAGCGGTAATCCCCTCACACAAGCCAATGTGTTTTGAATAAAATGATATAGCCAATTCAGCATTATACACTTTGGGCAGCTTTAAAATGCGTTTGATCTGCACAACCATTCTGAAAATTTTCCTTTATTATATCACTTTGGGCAGCAAAACGACATTGAGGATGTTCTTTGTGAGGGTGATAATGTCTTTCTATTCTCCTTTTTGGTAGATGAGAAGTTTCTGGTCCAGTTGTAGTGATACACTTCACCCACTGACTTGTTAAAGATTGAAAAAAGCTCAATTGACACATTCATAAGGATGTTAATGGGATTTGGATTATGTCAGTTCTAAATTCTAGAAATAACTACTTTTATAGAGGCATTTAGTTTAGTTATTTCGCAAAGCATATAGGCAAATTGATTCTGACCACACTCGGTATGCAGAGAAGATTGTGAATGGAGCCAGCAGAGAAGAGAATGAGACTGAATTACAGACAACAACAACTAGATGATGTTCCGGAGTTGATTCAACTTATACAATCAGCATTGCCGCCAAAAGATGCCGAACAAACCTGCGTCTTGAATAAGTCATGGCTACAAGCCTGGTCTACCAGCCCTTCCATCAGATGCTATTGTCCCGATTCTTTTTTAGAAAACAGTCAGCTTCAAAGAAAGTCGATGAGGTGGATCTACCTGAGTTTACTAAGGTATCAGCGATACGACTTACCTATCACATCTCTTGATCTTCAGTTGGGCATTGACACCGATCATTATCATGTTGCTCAAAAATTGATTAAGCAAGCAATCACTTGTTCCCAACCTTCTCTTAAAGAGCTTCGCCTCGCTATCTCTGCTCTATATTTTACTGTGCCTGACGAGGTTTTCTCAATTGAAAATCTCAACACCCTCACTTTGGAACAATATGACAATATAAATCATCATTTACTTCGCATTAGTATCCATCCTCATATCATCCGATGCACCAACCTACGAGTACTAGAGTTGTCTCGTGTCCACATAACTCCATCTGTCTTTAATGAACTATTATCTAAGAACAAGTTACTTGAAAAGATCTACCTGTGGTCAACCCCATCCTTGACTGAAATCAAGCTAAATAATCTCCCTTTTCTTCGTGAGTTTATGCTATCTCTAGCTAATTATGGTTGGCTTGATACTTTGGAAATTCACGATACCCCATCTCTACGCTCTATTGACTTTAATGTACCACCAATGCCAACGTTCATGTGGGAAGCGCCTCCATCAATATTTGAAATCCGCACAGTTGGGAGCTTGACAAGGTTACAATTACAGAATGTCCACATCGATGATGCATTTTCCAGTATGATCAAATCCAGCTTCCCTTGTCTAGAGGAGTTGATCCTTGAAATCAAGTGGTCTAGTGTCGATATTTTGTATATCACAAGTCTTACGTTGCGGGAGTTTTCCTTATCTTTTATAAGCGACCATGACATCGAGGTACAAGTTTCTGCTCCAAATCTAGTTACTTACACCCACGGAAGCTCCACAGTCCCCATTCCTCTGTTTACAACTACTCCTCCCCAGCAGATTCATCTATCTTTGGTATTGACTAGTGTTTATATCGATCACGAGTTCTTACTTAAGATGAGGGAAACACTCAAATTATCAAGCAAGTTCACCATTGAAATGAGCAGTTATGGGTTTGAGGTTTCAGACCTTTTGAATGTTGATGATGTGAAAACGATCGTCCCTGCTACAAATGTTGTCGAACTGCTTCTAAAAGAACATATTGATTCCTCTTGGAAGAACTCGCTACTCCTTGATGCAGTTTTTTCTATTTGCCATCCCATATACGTAAAGACAAATGATGAATTACGGCTCAAAGTCGCTGAATACTTCTTGAACTTAATCTTAGAGGGGGTGATGGAAAATTGTGAAATTAGAAATCCGCTTGATGGAAAATGGGTAGCACTAACAAGTTCTTCTCTAAGTTTGCTTGATACAACGACTCCTGATGGATTCTATGAGTTCAAACCTAGCTGGTGTTCACCATAGACAACACCGTCCAATTGTATTGTTTCGTTATTTACTGTTTCAAATTTCTAGGTTTACACAAGACCTACCTCATTGATGACTTTGGCGGCCTGAGCTGAGTGGTTGTTTATGATAAACATGAAGTGACTCATTGCGTCCATGTTGAATTGGTTGTTCTGCTAGTGCAACCAAGTTGGTTGGTAGCAAAAGACGAGTACTGACGATTTTGTTGGGTATGCATATTCTTTGGTTTTGTATATCTAGTTGTAGCATCGTGCTAATTGCAAAGGAGTAAAAGACCATTACTGTGTTATGACCTTGGTTGATTTGATCGTATTGCTAAAAGGTATGTTATCTCTATGTTGATTATTATCCTATATGTGTTCTTGTCTTCTGCTGCATACTCATGAAATCAAACAAGCAGCTCACAATAAGGTTTGGGACTGACCACGTACATACGTGCTTGTTTGCACAGCGTTAATTTTTGGGACTTGAATACACAAACATAAGTCTCCCAGATGGATATATGTGGCTTTATGTAGAGTAATGATCGATAAATATGGGCTAAAGCCGCATATATAGATCGGCTAGCTAATAGAATCTTAAGGAGCGTAAGGGCTAAATTCAGTTTTAGAAACTAGCAACCTTTCATCATAATGTAGGTCCTCACCGTGATTCCACATGACGGATAATAGGGATACAATTCTTAAAAAAGTGCAATCATTACACTTGTTATGTTATAGTGAGATCCTGTTGTGAAATCACAACCAATGCAATCTGGTGACCAAGTATGATTAAGGCTAAGTCGGGAAACTTTGTATTTTACGAGTAATTTGGAAGTAGACATTTGTGTTGGTACATCTGAATTATCACTTTGCTGTTCGAAAATGATGGAGCAATATATAGAGCAACTTGTTTACGGCGTTTTAATAGTTAAACCACATTAATTCAGTTGATCAGCTGGCTTAAAGGTTGTTTTGGAGAAACGAAAGGTATTTGGCGCTACTTTTGTGTCCGAGACAATTTTTTCTTTCTTGTGTGTCCCAAAGTAAAGCAAAAGTGCATTTTGGGCATCTTTTGGTTTTCATAGTTTCTGAATCTCCTTTGAGCAAACACTTAGTAAAAGATAACATTGGAGACGAACAAGAGAGATGTTATATCAGAAGCCTTAGATAAAGGTGTCCGCTCTGTGATGAGAAATACATCTCATCGGAAAACTAGAAAGAGTCCATGAGTTAATGAGGAACAGAACATACCACATTAGATGGACAGAGAATATATAGGACATGCTTGATGCTTTTAAGGCTCATATTTTCTGAACGCGTATTTTCTTATAAGTTAAGCAACTTAAATGTCGTTTTTTTACCAGTTCGGTGATGCCCTAGCGCATGCTTTTCCGCCAACAGATGGAAGGTTACATTTTGATGCGGATGAGACCTGGTCTCTTGGACCGGGACCTGTGGCATTCCATGAAATTGGACATCTGCTTGGTCTGCATCATAGCCAGTATCGTGACGCTGTCATGTGGGCATCTCTCGCTCCTGGAACGGTGAGAGATAAACTGATCGACCTCGGATGAGATCCAAGGAATCAAAGTTCTTTATCGACTTAACTAATTACGTATATGTTATATGTAACCAAGATGATTACAAAGCACTCGTAAGATGAATATGAAATTCTAAATTCGATGTATTTAGTTATTTATTTATGTTACATCAGGGATATATTGTTATATTCATGTATAAGGCGACCATTTCGCGCGGTTCAGGGGCACTTGAAGCTGCCGTCACCCGACAGATCCACTTGAGCGGCACGACGCATCGCCGTCACTTGGAAATTTGCTTCTCAGTCGATGACTCTCAGCTGTAATATATTTACACAAACATAAGTAGAGGTTTTAACATTACATCTAATAGCAGAATTATTCACGTGTGATTCCAAGTCAATATTAAAACAAATATTTAGTTGGAATTTGTTAAGGTTCAAACTGAAACATATTTTGAAACATTTTCATAGTGACATATAAAACGAGAAAATGAGATTGTCAACATTCTATCAAAGATGTTGCAAAAGTATACCTATTGTGATGGCCTCTTTTGTATCAGGTAACCAAAAGATGATATTGTCGGTATATTCAATCTCCTTTTCCGGCAATATCATCTCTTGGTTACCTGATACAAAAGATGTGAGATAGGTACCCAAAATAGTTTACAAAAATAATACAGTAATTCTTAAGTTTTCAAAATTTAATGCCTATATTAATAATTAGTACATAATAATCAATACTCAAATTAATACATAATAGTTACTCCGTAATACATACTTTAAAATAAAAATAAATATGACATTAATTAATATATAATTAATACAACCAATTATTTACAAGTACAATCATATATACTTATTGTACAACAACTAAAAACCTATCTATCTATTCTACATATTACACATTTGTATATGTAAAGCTTAGTATTATCTATCATTTGTATATGTATATTAATAAAAGCTTAGTGAAATTGTAATGATTTTGCTAAATAATTCACTTGAAAAGAATTGTTCACGTCAATACACAAACATTTTCAAATAATTTACAAAGTATGAAAACATGTAAAATATTAAGTGTGTAAATGTTTGCATGTTATATAATGTGACAAATATTATGCAACATCTACTTATTAACAAGTGCATTTCACCGTCAATCAACACAACCTCGCATTACTACTTAAACTGTTTCGATATCGTTTTGATGCACATGTATATAGAACTATGATAAAGTTATTTCTTAAAATTCTCGCCATATGCAAAACTATTATCACTGAAACATTTGACTGAAAAATATTTCTCGACAAGAGATTTGATTACAGGGTATGTGTCGCTTCAAGGCGCAGGTACCCTACTATAATGCCAAAAGTAATAATATCCCTCGATTGAAATTACGTTTTTAGGACATGTTTTTAAATGAAAACTATCGATTCAGAAGTTGTAACCAAGAAATTCGAAGAATTTAGTCATAGGGTACCCGCCGTCGCATCGCGCGGGTACCCTGCTAGTATAATGTAAGTGTATTTCGACTTATATAACACAAGCTTCATTTTTTTTGCTTATTTGGAGATTTATTAGTTTATATAAGTTTATTATGATATAATAAACTTACATTAATCTACAAGTCTCCAAATAAACTTAAAAATTTAGGGCTTAAGATATCTAAGCTGAAATATGGCTTATTTTCGGATTATATAACATAAGCCTCAATTTTGTGACTTATTTTGAGACTTAGGGGCTTATATAAGTTTATTATGATAAAATAAGATTATACGAATATTTCATAAAAATGTGGTCCTAAATTATGATTATGAAATGTATAAGAAGATAACACGTTGTTTTTTTAATTACACAAAATAAAACTTGTAAATTTGTAGTTTTTTATTTTGTCTTTAGAGAAAAAATAAGATTGGATCATAATAGATCCTAAGATCCTATGATTAAGATCGGGATCCTGTAAGATCTTAAGCATGCAAAGATCCTGCGTAAAATCTGGATCGTTTTAATTTGCTTTGCAATATCATAAAATCATAAGATCAAAAGATCAGGATCAGAATTTTGACAACCATGATTTGATCATTTGGTGTATCCATATATTTCAATATATGGTATCCATATATTTGTTATTTTATATTGCAAAAGTACAATTGAAATGTCAACATCATGGTGATGGTAAATGTTTTGAAAACAGGTTTTTAGATTGACTCGGTCGAGATATCGTGTTCAGGTCAACCCGAGTCGATTCGAATCAATCCGATTTTCTAAATAAATTATTATATTTTTTTATATTTTTAATAATTTACGAAAATTATATATAAAAACCATGTAAACTTTCGTATATATATAAATTATTAACCAACCAATATAATATGTAAAAATAAAATTCGTCAGAAATACGAAAAAATTACACATTCTTTTTAAAAAAACACGAAAAAATCGAAACCCGGCTGGGTCTCGAGAACATACTCCGAGTTGATGTTCTGGACGATCCTCATATCCACATACTCGAAGCCACAAAACATTAGAATTCTAGCATGGGTAGCCATTGTTTTGGGCCCTTTTATCGTCGTCCCCTTGTGGAAATACATTTACCACTGTAAGTCACATGTTCTATCTGATTCTCCAATTGCTATTGCTTTTAGTATTTCTTATAACTAAGGTATCTTTTTAGGATTAAGCTTGCATTGTACTTGAGAGTTTGGTTTCACTTTGTACGCCTTCAACCCTTGTCGATAACCATGAAATTTAAGGTGAATTTTCCTCTTCTAACTCTTTTTGGTTTTCATGTTAGTTATAATTAGCCATAACTTGTTCACCGAGCAAATATTTAACACTAGTTTGAAATTTTGTGAAGATACATAAAGTAGTGGGAGTAATATGTTAGTGTTAATGATTAAACAAAGTGTGGATTAATAGGCTAAAACGATTGTTATGCAATTGGCGTGGTCACAGCTAATCTATTACACCAATTATATTACTCTGGTATATCCTCCAATTATATTATTTCGGTATTATTTATTTAAATATGTCCGTTTAAATCATTTGATATTTTAATTTTACAATCAACAGCTAATCTATCAAACGCTTTTATTAACAGCTAACAGCTTACAGTTAACAGCTAACAGTCAACAGCTTGTAGCTTACAGTTAACAGCTTACAGCCTACAACTAGTTATGCCAAACATAGGGTGTGTTTGGCATTCTTAGGAGCTGGAGCGGATTGCTGGAACTGGATGCTGGAGCATGTAGCTTGAACTTATTTCACATGATACTTTAACTAGCATGTCATTTAAGAGCTTATTTTTTTTAACAAGCTCCCTCAAGCTTTGTCAACCAAACGACACTTATTTTTAATAGTAGTTTATTTTTTAAAAACAATAAGCTCAAGATACGATAAGCTCTGATAAGCTCACGCGCCAAACATACCCATAGTCTTACAATTAACAGCTTACACCTTATAGTTAACAACTTACAGCTAGTTTTGCTAAACATAGCCTAAAACATAGTAATAACATTACTTTTCGATTTGCGTAAATCGTCAGGTCAACTACAATCAATCAATGAAAATGGACTAAAATTGAAATTTTTTTACATTTTAGACCGACTCTAAATAAATATTTTCAGTCTATCATTAAAAACTCAAAAAGTACAAGGACTTAAACCGATAAAATACCAAACTCGCCTCTAAATTAATATATATTTTTATAACAACTTTTTTGTAAAAACCTTTTAACAAATCATATTTATCTTTAAATTAAAATATATTTTTACTTAATTATCTATATTACATATAAAAGAGACTAGTTTTAATGCCCGTACACGCAAGAGACTTGAATATAAAAGATAAATTAAATAATAATTTTGTTATTGCGATTTTATGTATGTTATCTTTTAAAAGCCATATAATGTTTATATGTTTGATTTTTTTTGTTTGACTGTGCACCGTGTAATTTAATATAAACTCACCTCTTTATTTTTGAATTTCATACTCTTTTTATTTTCGATATTTTTATTCTAAATAGTTATACCTTAATTATCAATCAACAAACCATTTACATCAACCTTACACGTACATGATTTATAAATTCATGATTTTGTATTGCTTAATATTATTCTATAAAACAATATTTAAATATTAAAACTTAAATAGTTACGATGCTTACTGATCCACGAGTTTTACATTGTGATTTTTCATTATGCGATAATATTAATGGATATTTTGTATAAATATTTGTTTCACAAAAGATTTGATTTTGTTTAACCGAAATGTTAACTATCTTTTTCTAGACATTATGTGTTTAGTAACATATGACGCCCTTGAAAAAATATATGTTGTTGTAATATGTGGAATCACATCTGTTAATTTTTATCTCATACTTATGTCTAAGGTCATGCATTCATTTTAATATTTATATTCATGTTAATAATAATTTACGTATATTGCATTGTTTGACTTTGTTAAGTGTCAAAATAGAAAGACAATAATTTACGTTCTTATTTCAGTATTTATAATGATGTGATTTGTTGATTTTTTAATATAACATATATGTTATATTTTTAAATATAAAGTTTAGAGGCTATAAAGTTTAAGTGTTATTTTGTTTCTTTTATAAAGTTACTAAAAAATATGGAAAATTATAAATTTACACTTAAGTGCATTTAATTTATTTAGAATTCAAACACTAAAGTTTTACTAATGGCATGCCTTCCTCTTTTTTTAAGTTTTTATTTTCACAAATTTGACACATATATCTTTGTGTGTTTTTATCAGATTTCTCCACCAAAATTTTAAATTTTGACTAAATTAAATTCAATTTTGACTTTATTCCACCAATCATATTTCTCTATTTTGCTTATGTGTAAAAATCAAACTATTTGATTGGTCTAATTATTTTTTCTACAACCTCCACTTTTAACTAAAATTCTCAAATAATATAATTATTTTATTATATAAAAGATTGGCATCTCTCTTATTTAATGTTTAAGTAATACAAATATAAAAGCTTAATATACAAGCTAATTAAACATCACTTTTCTAAACTTTAAAGTATAACATAGCTTATGGTACAATTATTAAATCCACCTATAAATTTATTGTTATAAAATAGTATATGTTACAAGTATACATTAACTAAATTATTAAACACCATAATTAATGTATTTTTAAAATACTCTTAAAATATATATATTATTATATTTATTTTACAAACAAATAAAACACACAGATCATTAAATTTACATGCTAACAAGTTGATTATACATATGGTATAAAAATGAGACCAGACCAGCGGGTCACCACCGGTCAGGCTAGCCAATAAAAACCCATTGACAGTTTCTTTATATTTAATTTTAACATATTTTATAAAATTTGTACGGTTTGATTCTATTTTTTTTCTTTTTTACAAATCATCTCTTCCATTTCACACACACTAAAAACATACACACAGTAGGAGCTTATATAAGTCTGTTTAAATAAGCCCATAAGTCTCTAAATAAGCCACAAAGTTGGAGCTTATGTTATATAATCCAAAATAGACTCAAGTTATATAAGCCAAACCAAACAAACCCTTAAATCCGTTCTACTTGAATTTGATGAGGTATACTTGTCGTCGATGATGTGATTTGTTATAAATGTGCACTAGTTTGCTCATGGTGACCCTGTTTGGTATCCGACATCCTGATGCACGACTATATAAGTAACTAAGTGAGGTTGTAACTCCTTTACTTGTATTCGTGTAATGTATGCTTTAAAGTGTTTTCATCTATAAGCGTTTTATTGTCAATGTAAAATAATCATTGAAAAATCTAGTTTCTCTAGTATAAGATACCTAAAAGAAACCGGTAGAACTTAAACAAAAATGCACGGCTATAAAACTGAGATTAAGTTTGTGAATAGAAGGAGTTGGAAGCTACAAAATTGATAAAGCCTGGTTAGTTACATTTTTATTCAAACCTCATTAGCCCAAAATGGGCAGTCGATTGAGTAACAGATCAAAGCGATAATCCCCTCACACAAGCCAATGTGTTTTAAATAAAATGATATAGCCAATTTTCGGCATTATAACTACACGTTGGGCAGTGTACCTTTTTAACTGTGTTTTGCCCCATTGACTTGTTAAAGATTGAAAAGAACTCAATTGACACATTCATAAGGATGTTAATGGGATTGGGATTATGTCGGTTCAAATTCTAGAAATAACTAGTATTATAGAGGCATTTAGTTTAGTTATTTTGCAAAGCATACAGGCAAGTTGATTCTGACCACACTCGGTAGCAGCTTCTTGTCACTAAAACCAGTTTTTCTTGTAGTGACGACTGTCTTCAAGTTCTAAAGTGATTGTGACGGGCGCCAACAGAGAAGAGAATGAGACTGAATTACAGACAACAACAACTCAACGATGTTTCGGAGTTGATTCAAGTTATACAATCAGCATTGCCTTCAAAAGATGTCGAACGCACCTGCGTCTTGAATAAGTCATGGCTACACGCTTGGTCTACCAACCCTTCCTTCAGATGGTATTGTCCCGATTCTTTTTTAGAAAACAGTCAGCTTCAAAGAAAGTCGATGAGGTGGATCTACATGAGTTTACTAAGGTATCAGCGATACAACTTACCTATCTCAAGTCTTGATCTTCAGTTGGGCATTAAAACCCGCCGTCATCACTGTGTTGCTCAAAAACTGATTAAGCAAGCAATCACTTGTTCCCAACCGTCTCTTAAAGAGCTTCGCCTCGCAATCTCGGCTCTATCTTTTACTGTGCCTGACGAGGTTTTCTCAATTGAAAATCTCAACTCTCTAATTTTGGAACTTGTAACCCACCACTATGAGGTAGGTTTGCAAGCACTTCACGTTAGTATCTATCCTGATATTCGATGCACCAACATACGAGTACTACAGTTGTCTCGTGTCCACATAACCCCATCTGTGTTTAATGAACTATTATCTAAGAATAAGTTAGTTGAAAAGATCCACCTGTGGGCAACCCCAGCGTTGACTGAAATCAAGGTCAACAATCTGATAGTACTGATATTATGTTTAATTTGATTGATGTTTCTGATCTTAAACTTACTGTTGGTCATCCTAATGGTACTGTGGCTAAAATTACTCATATTGGAAACTTAAAACTCAACAGTGGGGTGGTTTTATTTGATGTGTTGGTTGTGCCTGAGTATTTTGTCAGTTTGTTGTTTGTTAACAAGTTAATCAAGGATCGCAAATTGAGAGTTTGTTTTGATGAATCTAAATGTATATTCAAGATTTGAAATTAGGAACAGTCCTGGGGACTCGTAGTAAATTCTTTGGTTTATACTCGTTTGATAAGGATGTTAACAAGGCTTACGTTAATAATAGTGAGTTATTTACTTGTTATATTTCTAATGATGTTTGGCATAATAGGTTGGGTCATCCTTATAATCAACTTTTTAATCCATTAAAAAGTGTTTTGGATCTTAAACATCTAAATCATTAGTTACCTTGTGATATTCATCATAAAGATAAACTAATAAGAGAGTGTTTTCCTTTAAGTGAACAAAAATCTACTTATTTTGGGGGGTTGATTCACTTTGATGTTTGGGGTACTTATAAAGTGGTTAGCAGAGATGGTTTTAGGTATTTTTATTATTGTTGATGATTATAGTAAGTCTGTGTGGGTTATATGCTAAAAACTAAAGATGAAGTTTTTCATATTTTTATTAGCTTTTACAATCTGGGTTTAACTCAATTTAATAAAAAGGTTAAGATTGTGAGATTTGATAATGGTACTAAGTTTGTTAATAAAATATTGGGTGGTTTTTTTTATTCAATGGTATTATTCGTCAAACTACTTGTACATATACACCACAGCAGAATGGTATTGCTGAGAGGAAACATAAACATATGTTTAATGTTGCTAGAAGTCTTATGTTTCAGGGAGGTTCCTCTTATGTTTTGGTCTGAGTGTGTTTTAATTGCTCCTTATTCGATTAACACGCTTCCTTCCTCTGTTTTCAATGGAAAATCTCCTTTTTGTTTGGTATATGGTAGGGAAGCTAACCTTTCTCACTTGAAAAGTTTTGGATAGTTGTGTTATGCTACTGTTTTAAAAGGAAGTGATAAGTTTTCTAGTAAGTCTGAAAAATGTGTTTTAATTGGCTATGTTAGTGGTAAAAAAGCTTATAAATTGTTTGGTCTTAAAAACAAAAGTGTTATGTACTTAAGGGATGTTAAGTTTTATAAAAATGTTTTTTCATATAAAATGAATAATGGTAGTAAAGTGGTTCTTGACTCTGAAAATAAAGTTTCTACTTGAAACTTTTTTGATTTTGTTGAGTCTGAAAACACATCCAAAACTTCTTACAGGCCCAATGATGATGAGGAAGGTGTAACTTCTTTGATTAGAGAGGGTAGTTTTCATATCCTAATGATGTGGTAAATTATGTTGATAGTCAACCAGTATCTGGTAAATCTTCTCACCATTCTGGATATGATTTAGTCATTATCTTACTTAGGTTTGGTGCTCAATAAACTATAAATCCCATAGGAGATGATAATGTATCAGAGGTAAATTTTGACTTAAATAGTGATGTTCTTGAAAATGATTTTAATAATGAGACAAACGAAGTTGGCTTAGGAAGTCTAATATATTGACTAAGTTATTTGCTAAATTGAATGACTATGTGTTGAATACTTCTTTGAGATATGGTTTAAATAAATATTATAATCACTTTATGCTTGATGTGAATAATTTTAGTTTTACTTCTAATCTGAATAAGTCTTATGAACCTTCTTCTTATGAGGAAGCTTCTAATACAAAAAATTGGATTAATGCCATGAATGTTGAAATGCAAGCTTTATAGGAGAATGGTACATGGGAGTTAGTTGATCTTCCTGTTCGAAGGAAACCTATTATAAGCAAGTGGGTATAGGGTTAAATATCTTTCATCAGGGTAGATTGACAGATAAGGCTAGAATTGTTGCTAAAGGTTGTAATAAAAGAGAAAGTATTGGTTATGAAGAGACTTTTAGCCATGTGGTTAAAATGAGTACTATTAGATGTTTAACTGATCTTTATGTGCAAAATGATTGGAAGTAATGCTTTTCTCTATGGTGATTTGAGTGAAGAGGTTTACATAATTCCTCCTCTAGGATATTCTAAAGATGGGGATACTAAGGTTTATAATGTTAAGAAAATCTGTGTATGGTCTAAAACAAGCTCCTAGACAATAGAATAGTAAACTGTCTGAGAATTTGCTTGATGTTGGTTTTCTTCGATCTAAAAATGATCGTTCTTTGTATATCAAGACTGATGGCAAAACTAAGTTGTTTTTTCTTGTGTATTTTGATGATCTTGTGTTAACTAGTAAATTTGATTCTAAAATTGAAAAAATCAAAAAGTTTTTTAATAACATATTTAAGATAAAAGATCTTGGTGAACTTAATTATTTTTTGGGTATTGAGGTTCTTAAAACAGGTAACGGTTTGCGTCTCAGTTAAAGAAAGTATTGTTTGGAATTGTTGAATGAGTATGGATTGTTGGCTTTTAGACCTGTTGTTACTCATTTTCTTGAGAATGTTGTGTTGGCTCACAAAGAGTTTAGCAATGATAAGTATTTGGATAATATCACTAATTATCAAAAGTTAGTTTATATGTTGATTTACTTAACTTTAACTAGAACTGATATGTCTTATGTTGTTCATTGCTTGAGTCAACATATGCATGCTTTATAACAGTCATATTTTGATATTGGGTTGAGGGTGCTTAAGTACTTAAAACTTGAATCAGGAAGTGATATTGAGTTTAATAAATGTTCTTCATGATTTAAAATTGTTAATTTTTTTATTCTGGTTGGGCTAAGTCCAGTAACTAGAAGGTCTGTTTCTGTTTATTGTATGTTTGTGAATGGAAGCAAGAAGTAAGTTACCTTGTCTAAATATCATCAAAAGTTGAATATAAGGAAATGACAGCTGCTACTTGTGAAATGATATAGGTTGTTAAACTTCTGAGTGAGTTTGGTTTAACTAACTTGCTTCATGTCACATTATGTTGTGATAATAAGTCTGCTATGCAAATTGATGCTAATCAAGTAATGCATGAGAAGACTAAATATATTGACATTGATGTACATCTAGTAAGAGAAAAGGTTGCTTATGGGCTTATTAGAACTAAGAAAGTTGACTCAAGTCAAGTTGTTGATATTTTAACTAAAGCTCTTGGATCTTTCCAACATGTTGTGTTGGTGAAAAAGTTGGGCATGATTAATATGTTTGGCTTACAAGCTTGAGGGAGGGTGTTGAAAGTTGTGCATCTCTTGGCAAGCTTGTATAAATTGGGATGTCTTATAATAAATATTGTTTGATTATTAAGGTATGTGTTATTTTTGTCAAGTTTGTTTGTACAGGGGCTTAAGTGTAATGTTGGAGTATATAAGCTGAAGTTGGTGGCAAGTCATCTCTTTATCTTCACAATCTACACACACAAATAATACGATCGTTTCACTTTGTTTAGGGTTTCATCTTATTGCTAAATCATCTTGATCTTGGTTTCTTCAGTTTGTTAGGGTTGTTTTGTGCGAGTTTTGTTTAGCTTGATAGGATCTACCTAGTGAGGACTATCTAATCTCTTTTATGTTTAGTTTGGTGAGCATCTGTGTTGGGTATTCACCTTCTTGTGTATATTGTTCTAATAATAAGAATAATATGACCAAATGGGTGGTTGGTTGGATGATTGCATCAGTGTTAGATGGTTTGATATCATTTTAACATCTATCAATGAAAGCTCTCAATGAAAGTACTAATTGATATGATCCTCTAGGATTTTATCAGAATAGGACACCACTTGTAGCGAGTACTGACTCCTTCGCGATATCTCGAACATTTTCAAGACCTCGAAACTTCTGGTTAGATGCAACAAAAGCTAGAAACTTCTCGCTGGTAACAATTTTTTTGCATATCATCTAGGCCTCGCCAATCACCATACCATATTAAACATAACACTCACACCCAAAGCCAATTAAGTATATGATTTTATTTTCGTAGTTTTAAACTTTATGATTACAGCTTACAATTACGAGTTAAAGAAAAGTTTGATAATAAAAGGACAATTGATGCAAAAGACGAGAAAATCAAGACTCGTTATAGTAATATTCCACCACGAAGCAACGCATCTCTCATTTTCTTCATTACTAGTATAAATAAATCAAATAAATTTGAAACCCTAATAAAAGAAAAGAAAATAAGTGAAAAATCCGTGAGAAATAGTCAACGTTCTGTGAAAAAATCTGTGAAAAAATAATTACTCACGAGGTTTTTTTGGCAATAGAAGAATTTCGTGAGAAATGACCCTTTTGACGATATTTCTCACGGGTTTTATTATGAAAAGACGTTATTTGTGTAGTAGTGTTATAATGTAGTAAAGATTGTAACTTTTTAATTTCAACATTTTAGTTTGATTGTTTTCGTATCTCTTGAACCATTTAAAAAGTCAATTTATAACTTAGCAAACTTATTTGTGAAAGCAAATTAAATCAATGAATCATCAATAACAATGAGATTTAAGTTCATTTGGATACCAAACTTATCTAAGATATGGGGGGGGACTTATCCTCACCCTTCATCTCTTTTTCATCCAATGACTAAGATTAAATCCTTAATTTACACTGCAAGGGTATTTCGGTCATTTCACCATCTACTATATATATTTTTTTCTTCTTTCTTCTCTCACAAAAAAACACACCTCAGATCTCTCTTTCTCTCTCTACCACTGATTTACTTTATCTCTCTACCCCCGATCTATAATCACGATCTACTATATCATGAATCCATCAAAACGCGATCATGATGAATCCATGACGAATTCATCACGAACATCTATAATCACAAATTGATTCATCCATCACCAGGATTAATATGTATTATTATTTTTAGCTTATTTAGTTTAAATAAGCTTATTAATGTATTACCATTAGCTTTTAATTGTATTATTGTGAACGAATCTTTTTGGATTGATTGTTCTTAATTATAAGCTAAGTTCTTAGATGAGAAGTTATGAATAAGTTATGAAGTTGGATTAATAAGCTAGTTAGTTTGAATAAGCTTAGGAATAAGCTTTTTTTAATAAGAGTAGAGTTATGAATAAGCTTTGTAAATTAAATGATTTGAATTTATTATGTTGCATTATAAGATAACTTATTATAATATTTCAATGAGTTATGCGCTTTTGTGAATAAGATAGTTATGAATAAGCTTATTTTCATGTTAATAAGCTGTATTATTATGATTTTTTTAACTTTTTGATGTTATCATATATGATGTACATTTCTTATCATATATGATAGATATATCATATATGATAACTGATGATATATCATATATGATATATATATATTATATATGATATATCAAATAAATCATAAGAAAAAACAGATTTTATATGAGTATCTTTTAGAAATCTGTATAAACTCTTGAAACATGCCTTCTATCATATATATGAGTAATTCATTTTGGTATTAAAATTTTGCATAATATGTTGTTTTTTTACTTTTATAAATGCAGTCAAACAGAGATGGTGTGATTGCCCTATTTGGAGCAAAGGAGAGAGAGATGTTGATTATAACAAGAGGATGTGCACGGATGTGTTTTAAGGATCAAGACGGAGTATGCGTTGTTCATGAGTTCATCATTGATAATTCGTTTTAAGAATAGTGTATTATTAAAAAAGAAGAGCAGTTTCAATAATAATGTTATTAGCACCTTTTGATTTTGTATAAATGGTTATCATATATAATATCAGATGTATATCATATATAATTTAAATTAGGTTATGTTCTGTTTGAATTATCATATATGATTCTGTTCAAAAGTACATTTTTTATGTTATGAACAAGTGTTTAGTTATTAATTGTGCATATTTTTTGTTGTAATCATGAGTTCATCAGATTCTTTGTTTAATATATCCAAGTTTTCTTTGAGTATCATATATGACTAGCAAGGTACCCGCGCGATGCGGCGGCGGGTACCCTGTGATTAATCGGAGAAAGGTAAAAAAATGAGTTCGGTCACGTTTGGTTCGGTTATTTGCATTAGTTTCGATCGGTTTTCTCTAGTTTTTGATTAAACCTGTTCACCTTTTTCGATTTTAAAACCGTATATGTCACCAAGTTGTAAGTTATATGAAGTTTTTTTTGTGTTTTAATTGTTGTACACATCATAAAATATAGCTGCTTACCCGCGCGTTGTGGCTACGGGTATCCTGTGATTAATGTTTAAGCGTCACCAAACTAAAAACGATAAACTGTTTAACTGTAGAATAATAAAAAAATCATCCTAGTTCGATCTGGTTCACCCGTATATATAGATTCCGCCTTGTTATTTTCGTTTCATTTTCTATCGGTTTTTATTGGCTAGCATGACTGATGGTGAACCGTTGGTTCAGTCTCATTTTTAAACATATGTATAGTCAACTTGTTAGCATATAAATTTTACGAAATTCTGTGTGTTTTATTTGTTTAAAAAATAAGTATAATAATATGTATTTTTTATTTCAAGAATATTTTAGAAATACATTAATTATGGTGTTTAATACTTTAATTCATGTATACTTGTAACATATATTATTTTATAACAATAAATATATAAGTGGATTTAATAATTGTAGCATATAAGTTATGTTATACTTAAAATTTAGAAAAAGTGATGTTTAATTAACTTGTACATTAAGCTTTTATATTTGTACTACTTAAATATTAAATATGAGAGAGATACCAATCTCTTTTATAAGATAGTAAGATTATTATGCCTTATCATATATGATAGTGCATTATCATATATGGCTTAATTTATCAAACCATCATGACATAATACCAAGAAAGTTAATCATATTAACAAGACGTTGTACCAGATACCAATGGATTATAAAATCGTCCATATACTTCAAAACTCCAATAGGAGATTACAAAGAAAAAACAAACAATCAACGTAAAAAATTCATGAGCTTATTCACTAAGTTTCTTGGCCTTTTGGATGCTTTTAATATTCAACATGCCTTGTAACAGCTTCCTCTACACAAAAAAGAAGATTTACTTCAATTTTCAAGCACTAATCATATATGATATATTTTATCATATATGATATTTTAGCTTATATCATATATGATATAGTATATCATATATGATATGTCACTAGCAAGTCATACTAAATATGTTCAGCGAGAGTAAGCCATAAAAAAAGAGTTAATTCAATTTTCAACCACATAATCATATATGATATATTTTATCATATATGATACTTTAGCTTATATCATATATGATATAGCATATCATATATGACATTTCACAAACAGGTGATACTCAATTTGTTCAGCGAGATTAACCATAAAACCTTATAATTCACGAAAATAAGCTAATAAGTTAGCTTATAATTCATCATAATAAAGATTATGATAATCTATAAGCTTATTCACGTTAGTTAGCTTTAAAATCACGTAGTTTCTCAAATAAGTTATAAAAGAATAAGATGAATTATAAGCTTATTCACATCGAATAAGCTAAAAAAAGACGAATCAAAATAAATCGAATGAACTTTACCTTATTTATGAAGTGGATGATCGATTTACGAAGGTGATGATCGATGGATTTGATGTTTGTGATGAGTGATTAAGACCTGAATATGTGTACGTGTGTGTGTGTGTGTGTGTGTGTGTTTGCGTGTGTTTTAGAGAGAAGAAGAAAAAAGGAAACCTCGATCCAGATCTGAGATGTGGAATTGGTACGTGGTGTTAGGTGGGAAGGGTAAAATGACGAAAATACCCCTCTGTTTTTTTAATTAGAAAATAAGAATTAATGTGAGCATTTGATCAAGATTAGATGGAAGGTGGGGATTGGTCCCCTTGTATCCAAAGGATACAAAGGATCCAAAATAACCGGACTCAGATAATTAGATAGTCCTGAATTTTATATAAGTTTATTCAAATTATTTTTTAAACCTATCAAGTAGTTAGTTTGAATTTTTATATAAACAAATCTTATAATTTTCTCAACCTATCAATAGATAGTTTTAATTTGTTATTGATGACATTTAATTAGATAGTCTTTAGTTTTATGTAGGTTTGATTTTTCTATTTTCTAAACTCATATACTAAAGTCAAATAATTAAGATTTTAGTATATAACTTGTTAATTTCAACATTTTAGTTTGATTGTTTTCGTATCTCTTGAACCATTCGAAATGTCAATTTATATCTTAGCAAACTCATTTGCGGATATTAAGCAACTTAAATCAACGGATCATCAATAACAATTAATTAGATAGTACTTAATTTTATATAGGTTTATTCTAACAAATTTCTAAACCCATCAATTAGATAGTCCTAACTATTATACAATAAATGTTTTTATTTTCTAAACCCATTTAAGTAGATAGTCTTTAATTTTATATAGGTTCATTCTAATTATTTTCTAAACCCATCAATTAGATAGTCCTAACTATTATACAATAAATGTTTTTATTTTCTAAACCCATTTAAGTAGATAATCTTTAATTTTATATAGGTTCATTCTAATTATTTTCTAAACCCATCAATTAGGGCATCTACTATGATGAACCAATTCATAGGTTTATAAAATTGACACCTCCTCAATTGTTATTAATTTATACCACATTTTAAATTATAAACCTATTTCCACTATGAATAAACCTTTAAAAGTTCATATATTTTAAATTTCATTAACTATGTAGCTAAAAAGAAAAATAGAAAAAAGATGATAATAAACTTTGGACCTCTTCATAATATTAGACCTATTCATGTCACATAAGTATGAAATAGTTTTTCACTATGAGAAAAAAATCTTACACCTCTTCACAAAGGTTTAGACCTATGTTTGAAATACTACAGTGGATGCTCTTAGTTAGAGCTTAACTTTAAAACTTTAAGCTAAAATTTCTAATTTCAAACAAACTTGGCAAAGTCACGGCACCTCATACTTAAAATGTTAAATTGACATAAAAAGATTTAAAAACATAGTAATTTAATAGTAAGGATATTATTGTAATTAGTTACTTTTTCGTGTAAAAATATTATCTCTCGTAAAAAAACACACAGTAGTAAATTTATTACTTCATTTCCTTTTATTTTTTAACAGAATAATAGCTTTATCATTAATGTATTTAATTAAAACATCACTTTACAACTTTATTTCTTTTACTTTTTACACAATAATAATTTTACACTTAACTCATTAATTTATAACTTCTTTATTCTTTGTAATAATATCTGAGAGTGATATGGTAAACTTACTCTACATTTATTATCTATTTTTATAAGTGGACAATTAATTTGAGACGTCCAAAAATAACAATGTGAAAGTAATATTTTTTAATTTTATAAGTGGACGTCCAAAAATTATTTTTAGAAGTGATAGTGATATTTTTTTATTTTATAATTATAATTTTAAACTAAAGTTTAATAATAAACTTGATTAAATTTTCTTTTTCATGCCTTAGATGCACCTAGATAATAAACTTGTCCAACAAACAAACCTTACCTAGATACGGTTAATTCTATTAAACATTTAATAAATTAAGACATGTATGTCCATATGTAATTAATAAATGTTAGCTTGTTCCACCTATAAAACCTAAACTCGTGTTGTAAGTTTTTCATCACAATAACATATCTTAAAAACATGGTATATCATCAATTCGCATATGCTCTTCTTCTAGCCATCAGCTTGATTCATGGTAAAGTTTTACTTCTTTTATTATCTTCGTCTTAAAATAAGTGTCTAGTTTGACTTTTCAGAATCAAACTGGTTCAACTTTGACCTTCACTATTTTCATGTGTGTTATACAATACTGAATGCAAAATATATGAATGGATTGAGTTTTATATGTATTTTCATTGGTACAAATTTCATCAAATGTTATATCATATAAAAATATATTTAAGGTTAAAATCGACAATGAAAGATCGAAAAAAATCAAGATGAACACTTATTTTGAAAAGGAAGGAAGTATATGCATGCATGCATGTTTTCTAATTAAACAAATCAAACATAGTTGTTAACTTGTTGCTCGTTAATTTATGTCTAATATTGTCATGCACATAACATAAACAACTTTGCAGGTGTTCATTCTGCTGTTTTCACCGTTACAAACAATTGCCCGTATAGTATCGCACCAGCAACATTGACCGGTAGTGGAGCACCAGCGTCGACAACAGGATTCGAATTGGCATCTGGTGCCTCGAACGATATTACTGTCCCTAACCAATGGTCTGGTCGAGTCTGGGCTCGATTTGAATGTTCAAATAATGGTGGAACATTCCGTTGTAACAGTGGAGACTGTGGTTCGGGTCAAGTAGCATGCAATGGTGCTGGTGCAATCCCACCTGCATCGCTTGCCGAGTTTACCATAGATGGTGCAAATGGACAAGACTTTTTTGATGTTAGTCTTGTTGACGGATTTAATTTACCACTCTCTATTGTTCCACAAGGTGGTTGTACTCAATCAACGGGTTGTCCAGCGGACATTAACTCTATATGCCCTTCTGAGCTCGCTGTCAAAAAACCATCTGGTGCAACAATCGGATGTAACAGTGCATGCGTGCAGTTTGGCACGCCACAATATTGTTGCACCGAATCGTTTAATACACCAAGCACATGTCCGCCAACAGATTATTCGATGTTTTTCAAGAATAATTGCCCCCAGGCTTATTCTTACGCTTATGACGACTCAACAAGCACATTTACATGTAATACTGGTGCTAACTATGTCATTACATTCTGCCCATAAACGTCATGATATAGTTATTATAAATAATTATGGAATCATTGTCCATAAACCTTTTAAATATGTACTGTATAATTAGGAAATCCTTTGTTAGAGGATATTCCAGTTGTATGTTTGCTTTATTAAGACTTTTTCGGTCGATCTAAATTTGATTACCATATCTTACTTTTAAGAAGTGGTTATATAAAGTCAAAAAATAATAATATTGTTTGCTTTTATATAATTGGCTTATTTGTTTTATTTTGTTTTACTTTTAAGCTTATATGGAATAGTATTTTATTTTCATCAAAAGAATAATATGTTTTTTCTTTTCTATTTTTCCATTTGCGATGATACACATACACATACATAAACATATAACGCTTAGCTCACCCAAAATCTGATAAAAGAATAATAGTAGTAATTTTACAAAAAAATAAAATAAAAATATGAACTTGTATTTTGGTAACCAGTAATTCATCGTTAGCAAAATTATTAGTTGTAATTAAGGCTGAGAATGACACACTCATAATCAACCCGGACTAGAAAAACGGATCGGACCGAACAATTTTGGTCCTGTCCTCGATCCGGGGTTTTGGACTATTTCGGTCCTCGGTTCAGTCGGTCCCGTCTGATCCGGTTCGCTCTTATCAAAAATCTCGTCGATTATGTTTAATAGGACTGGATCAGACCGACCCGGACTGAACCGACGCTTTAGTTATGTGAAATGGGTTTGGATTCTTTAACTGAATCGATGCGGGTCAGAATATCGTTATATCGTGTTGTATATGGATAGAAAGATCATCGAATACTACTGACAATCGGTAGTTCTAAATAAACCTAACTTATCGCTTGAAAGGCTAATGGTAACGTATAATCGTTCATGCCTAGTAGGGAACATTTCAATGGTATTCAATTACAATAGTAAGTCTTAGGGTATGTTTGGCGACATGTAGCAGTAAGCAATTGTAGAAGCATAAGCAGAATGCAGTAAGCAGAGTAGTTAGTAGGAGCAGTAAGCAGTAGTTGTTTATTAGAAAAGTGTTCGGTAAAAATAGCAGTAGCAGTAATTATAAACTATAAAAAAATTACAAAAAGGGCATAAGATAATTAAGAAAATAACAAAGTTATAAAGAAACTAAAGGAGGATATATTTGTAATTTTAAAAACAAACTGCTAGCAGAATTTCTAAAATTCTTCTCTTATCAAGCATTTCAAATAGGAGCAGATGTATGATATCCAAACTCTAGTCGCTCCTTACCAAACAAGATTTTAAGTCAAAGTGTTAATCGCTTGTCGCTTACCGCTCCAAAATGCTTCAAAAAGCTTGTTGCCAAACACAGCCTAGCAAAGGTACTTAATTACGGTATAAAATACAGTAACATACGAACAAAGACCTACTCTTGGGGCAGTCGCCCACTCGCCCGTCCTAAATCGCAATGATACTTTATTGAGCCTTATAAGCATCAAGCATGTCCTATATTCTCTGCCCATCTATTGTGATAGCAATATATTTGCACGTACGATGTTGTTTGATCAATCTTTTATTGATGGAGTGAGTCATTTTCCTGCTTGTTCCCCATTAAGTCGCGGACTCTTTCTAGTTTTTGAAGGTTTATTAGTATCATAACAATTATATAAAACCCTAAACGAGATCAAAACACTTATAGCGGAAGCGATTTAACAAGATCATAATAATAACACATTTATAATTAATCGAATTAAGATTACATACCTTTACGCTAAATCAATTCCACAAGACGAAGAACGAATCACCAACTCAGGCTTATACCGTAATATACCAAGATATAGTCTAAAGTAAGAGTATATTACGATCTTGTACACACGTAATACAACGAGCTAACCGTGATTCTAGCACATAAAAACCGAGCTACAACGCTTGTAAATAATCTACCTAACAACAATAAAGAGGGGCTAGGACTAGATTATCAATACAATCGATCAACCAAGAAAATCAACCAAAACCCTTCGTGGGTTTACCCTTGCGATCGAACCAAGAGAGAGAGGGGGAAAGAGATTCAAGTTATGTTGTGAATTATGAGGGATAAGGAGGTATATTTATAGACCTTAACCCACTGTAGCTCAAATAATAAAAGGCAACTTTCCCCCCCCCCCCCACATGGAGCCCTCACTGACGGTCGAAACACCCCTTGTGGGGTGTTTCGAAACTTTCCGTCCTTGTTTCCTTTTAATCTCTTACTATATATTATTTTAACATTCGTTAATACTTAACTATTAATTAATTAACGATCGTTAAAGTTATATAGTTACTTGCTCGGTTCAATTTAATAAATACATAAATATATATTTATTAAATAAATTAATAAATACAATAAATATATTTATTATATAAATTAACTCTTTACGTATTGTGTGTAATCCCGTAATCTCGAGTTCGATCCTATCACACAACTATTAAATATAAGTCCATAAACTTTCAGCTCCCACTTGGACATATTTCGAATATCATGATTACATTGTCTAAGGTCTAGTTACACATACCAATGTCTCTAGTACAAATCGAGTAAGGTTTCCTTGGCAAAACCTTCTAGCAATTCTTCATCGTTATTATTATCCTTTTATTTCTAATACAACGTTAATAAGGATATGAATCTCAGTCATTCATTTCATTAACCATTTTGTTTCTCGTTCACAGATTCAGCAAGATTACCAAAACAAATTTGGGTGTGGCCACAAAAACATCTTACTAATCCCACGAGGGGCCCAACTGTATTAAACTCCAAATCAAAATTGGAGAAAATAAATTCCATATTGACTACGAGCAAAACTTATGAATTTTACAACACTTCCGAAAATAATCCTTATAGCTACCAGTTACGTTTAGCGTTAGATTATTCCATAGAGATGCACCAGATTCATAACATTTCCTGGTATCTCAAGTCTAAGGATAACTATTTATGTTTTACTTGATGACAAAAATCCATAAAGTAAAATCATATAGTTGGGATAAGTCCAATATTCGATTCATCGAATATCATCCAAAATCGATCAATATACTTTCAAGTATACTCTGTCGCTATTTTGATTTGTCTTAGTTTAATAATATTCCCATATTATTAATCGACAACGGACATTTAGCATAACTTTTATTCATGGATTAAAACATGTAAAATAGGATACACTTATTAAATAATAATGTCATAACATCCTTTATGCAAATACTAATAACAGATTTATTGCATGAGTTCGCTAGCTAGTTGCAGCCCAATCGCATTGGCATGCTTAACTACCTTTGGTCTAGGTAAAGCCTTAGTTAAAGGATCGGCTACGTTATCATCTGTGTGAACTTTTATCAATTTGATTTCTCGAGCTTCAACTTGTTCTCGGACGTAGTGATGTCTACGCATAAAGTGTCTGGCGCCTTTCATGACTCCAGGGTCATTGGCAAATATTATTGCGGCAGAATTGTCACAATACATATCTAGAGGTTCTTTAATTGAAGGCATCACTCAAAGATCTTCAATAAACTTCCTAATCCAAACAGGTTCCATTGCAGGTTCTGAAGCAGCCATGTACTCAGATTGAGTAGCATGCATTGCAATCGTTGTCTGTTTCTTGCTCTTCCAGTAAACTGCTCCTCCATTGATAACAAAACCGTACCCCGTCTGAGACTTCATATCGTCTTTATCATATTGCCATGACGCATCACAAAAATATGTAACATTCAGTTATGTGTCTGGTTTCCCTCCATATACCAAGAACATATCTTTCATACTCATCAAATACTTTAGAATATGTTTAACAACAGTTTAGTGGAGCTTCCCTAGATTCTGTTGGTATCTACTGACCAAGTTTTGAGCATATGCCACATCAGGCCTTGTGCATCTAACAGCATACATTATAGATCCTACAGCCGAAGCGTAAGGCACCTTCTGCATGTATGCCTCCTCTCTAGGAGTTGATGCATCCATCTCATGACTCAGATTATGCTTAACTTACATAGGTTGGAAACCTTTCTTGGAATTATGCATATTATACATTTTCAAAATCTTATCTATATAAGCATCTTGACATAGACCAATTAACCATCTTTTCCTATCCCGATAGAAAAATATTTACCAAGATAATCCTTAACAACTTTAAGTCTTGGAATGTTACTTCTCATGATTAATATGTCATCAACATATAGGACTAGGAATAGTACATCACTCCCACTATCTTTGCGATATACACATGGCTCATCACGATTCTGAATAAATCCAAACTTTTTGATTTCTTCGTCAAATCTTTTATTCCATTGACGTGATGCTTGCTTTAAACCATAAATGGATATTTGAAGTTTGCACACATGTCCTGGATTCTCAGGATCAACATACCCTTCTGGTTGCTGCATATAGATGTCTTCATCTAAGTGACCGTTCAAGAAGGCAGTTTTAACATCCATTTGCCATATCTCATAGTCATAGTATGCTGCTATATCTATGAGAATCCTAATAGCTCTTAAGTCTGCTACAAGAGAAGATGTCTCCTCGTAGTCTACGCCAAAAGTTTATGTAAAACCTTTAGCTACTAAACGAGCTTTATAGGATTGTATTATTCCGTCGATGTCGGTTTTCTTCTTGTATATCCACTTATGTCTCACTACTTTAGCATCCGGTGGTGGTTCTACAAGAATCCAAACATCATTTACTTTCATGGATTTCATTTCCTCATCCATAGCAACCATCCACTTATCCTTCTCATGATCAAGTATGGCGGATTTATAATTAGCGGGTTCACCAAGATCCCCTAACTCATCATCATCCTTTATGTTAAGACATATATTGCTATTTGCGTTTTTAATCCTTTTGGATCTACGCAGAGGAACTAATTCCGGTGGAACCGCCAGACTTTCTGGTTCTACAGGAATTACATCGCTAGTGTTTTCAGAAGGTAACGTATCTATATGACTCTCTTCTAGATCATAATTTCTCCCACTGAATTCTTGATTAACAAGATCAGATTCAAGGAAGTCTCCATACCTAGCAACAATCACTTTGTTCTCAGGTGGATAATAAAAGTAGTAACCCATAGTTTCCTTAGGGTATCCTACAAAGATACATTTAACAGATCATTGTTGGAGTTTGTCACCCGAGTCACGTTTCACATACGCCTCGCAACCTCAGACCTTTAAATAAGACAAATATGGCTTCTTGCCATGCCATAGTTCATATGATGTCTTATTGACCTTCTTTGTGGGAACTGTATTTAAAATGCGAACAACAGACTCTAAAGCATAATCCCAAAAGGGTAAAGGTAAAGTTGTAAGATTAAACATACATCGCACCGTATCCAATAATGTACGATTCCTCCTTTTGGATACACCATTTTGTTGTGGAGTATAGGTAGAAGTAAGATGCTGAACAATTTCATTCTCACTTAGATAATCTATAAACTCTTGACTTAAATATTCACCACCTCTATCAGAAGGGAGAGCGTTAATCTTCTTCCCTAATTGCAGTTCTACTTCTGCTTTAAACACTTTGAATGTTTCAAATACCTCATGTTTATACTTAAGTAAATAAACATAACCATAACGGCTATAATCATCTTGTAGAAACTAGAAGGGGGGGGGGGGGGGGTTGAATAGTTTTTATTTGATTAGTCGCTAATTTAAATTACTTTCAATTAGGTTTGTATCAAAACTATCTTTTACTTGAAGCTAAGTTGCATAATGATTAGGTTCAATTCAAATGCATTAGCAATGGTAATAGGTAAGTGTAATGATAATGAAATAAGTAAAGAGTAAGGAAAGAGATAACCTTGTTGGGAATCTAAACTTGTTAGATTCCCTGTTCATTGATTTAAACATAATTAGGCTGATAGATAGTCCCTTGCCTGTGCCTAGGAGGCAGGCAAGTTTCACAAGACTCACAGAGATCCGAATCTCTGTGAGCAACCTCAGAGGAGTCCATGTCAGAGACATTGTCAGGGAAGTCGAAGATTACCTGAAGACATACTCCTTGGCTGTGATGGATAACAGCCAAGATGTATTAGGGACTCTGAGGGGTTGAGAGTTAACAGGGGTGGCAATACCCTGATAACTCTCAGCACACTTTGGACATGCCATTTGTGTGTTCGAGAATATGAAGAATAAGGAAACTGTTTTGGACAACTGTTCCTTAAAGCATAATGGAAGACTACCAAGAATAGAAGGACATCATGTGACTGATGTGGGAACTTGTAAAAGTTGTGTAGTCGACATCAAGTACTGTTCAAGTCAAACTCGTAACACTATAAATAGGATGTGTAACCTAGCATTAAGCTTTAACACTTCGCAATATTAAGATCATTAGTGCGTGTAACTTAGTGAATCAAACAGCTACGACTGTATTCATAAGTTAAGGTTATTGTTGTTCAAAGTGTGCACAACACATTGTCATCAAACGGTGTTATCCATAACACTTGTAATTCTTTATTATACAATAATAAGATTACGTTTGAAAAGTAATACCTTGTGTTGATTAAGTTAAGATTAGGGTTTCTCGCATTGATAAGGGACTTTCAATTGGTATCAGAGCGGTGTTTGATATTAAAACCTTCAAGAAACATCGTTCTCCGTTTTATAATCAAGATCCACCATGCCGGAAACCTCTAGCCCACACTCACCTACCAGAAACCCATCTTCACCAAGACTTACCGCCCCACCAAATGACGATGATCTACCCCAACTTCTTGACTCAAGAGGTGGATCACACGTAACCAGTGTACCAGTCTTTGATGAAGAAGACTTTGCCAGTTGGAAGAGTCAGTTTCTTGTATACCTTGATGGTCTTGAACCTTTTCTCTTAGAAATTTTAGAAAATGGTCCATATATCCCCATGGCACTCACTTCTACTGAAGAAAACCCTCTTCCCAAGCCTGTCAAACAATGGACCGCTGCTGATAGGAAATTAGCAAACCAAGATAAACGTCTCAAAAGCATCATAATTTCCTGTCTTCCAAAGCATATCATGAAGTCTGTTATTCAATGTCCCACAGCTAAACAGATGTGGACAGACCTTATTCTTGGCCATGAAGGACCCTCTGAAACAAGAGAGACAAAGATTCAGGCACTCAGACTTCAGTTTAATGCCTTTAAGTCTCTTGAAGGTGAAAAAGTTCAGCAAACCTATACTAGGCTGAAGATTCTTCTAAATGACCTTGCTATGAATGATGTTACTATTGGTCAAGCTGAGATCAATGCCACCTTTGTCAACAGCCTTCCAAGAAAGTGGCTGAGCATGAATCAAACTCAGAGAGCTAACAACTCAATCAAAAATGATACCCTGGCTCAGCTCTATGGAAAGTACAATTATGAAGAAGGGCTGATCGATACTATCTACAAATCAGAGACTGAAAGATTTGTTGTTCAAGGAGCATCTTCCAAAGCTTTGATCTCTGCAACACATCCTATTGACAGCGACTCTGATATGGAAGAAGATACTCGTAGCAGCCAAGAGTTCTTGTCAGACCTCAATGCAGAATTTCATGAAAGAGCATTGCTAGCCAACCAAAGAAGATACTACAAAAGATTTGGAAGAGTAGGATCAGCCAGCAAACCAACTGACAGGTCAAAAGAAACATGTTTTGCCTGTGGAAAGCTTGGACATTTTCAAAAAGAATGTCCCTCCACCAAAACATCCTCACCCTCTTATCCATCATCTTCATCCAAACCCTACAAGTTCAAACAACATAACAACTCATCACAATCCAATTCTTCAGACACTGAGAAGAAAGATTACAAAAATAAGTACAAGGCACTTAAGGCTGAGTTAGAACAGATGAACTTGAAGATTGAAGCTATGTCCAAAAAGAAAGGTGGTGAGAAAAAGGCTGAGAAAGGGTTGGTTGCTGAAACCTATGATTGGAATGATGAACCATTGACTTCAGATGAAGAAGATACCACAAGAGTCAGGGCGTTTATGGCAATAGCTGATGATGAACCAGCTGTTGGAAAAGGTGATGCAAGATCAGGACAATGGGTCGACATCACAATGAAAAAGGTACACAGGCTTCTTTCTATGTCTGATTGTGATGAACGTAAGCATGTTCTTGATTACACCATTGTTGACTTGCACTTTGTTGAGGAACAAAGGAAGAACCTTCTTGACAAGTTTCACTCTGTTAAAACTGAAATGATTAATGCTAAGGCTGAATGTGATACTCTCAGGCGGGTTAACTTAGAGAAAATATCCCTGCAAAATGAAGTAGCTAGATTAACCTTGAAAAACATAGCTTTGAATGACCAAGTCACTGAATTAAACAAAGTTATTGAAAAATGGCTGTGTGCTAGGTTTACTATAGATGAATTGCTTAGGGATGAAGTGCCTGCTGACTTAAACAGGGATATAACTGCTAAACATAAAAAGCTGAGGATTATCACCAAACCCAAAGACATTGTCTTTAAATCTACAGAGACTATTCATATGTCAGACACCTCTTTGACTAATGACCCTGTCTCTGAAGATGTGGCTGAGCTTCCACCTTTGCCCAAACTCTCTGGAGTTGAACCTAGCAGTTCTTCTAGATCTGCTAAGGATGAACTTAAGATAGATATTGAGAATCCTCCAGCTAAAGTTTTTCGTGTGCCTGCTAAACCAACTGGTAAACAAGTAGCCTTTAAGCCTGTTTCTACTAAGGCTGTGAATAAGGTTGACCCCACCACTGAAGATCGCCTGTTGTCTTTTATGAAAGAAGTAGAACTCTTGAAACAACACATTAAGCCTTCCGCTGAATGCTCTACTTCTCATGAACCTAAGTCAGTCCTAGGTGAACCCAAAGGGGAAAGATTAATCAAACCTTATTGCAATGTTTGTAAAACTTCTCACCACTCGACCTTAGATCATGACAGACACATGGCAGCTAAAAGAACTAAGACACCCTCTAGGGACAGACCACAGAGTTCCAAAAGACAACAGGGAAATTACAATTCTTATCCTCCCTGTAAATTCTGTGGGTTCACAGACCATCACTCAGATGAGTGTGGTGACTTCCCTGGGTGTGATATCTGTGGGAGTTATAACCATGAAACTATGAACTGTCCATCCCAACGCCAAAAGTTTTTCAGGAACACAAGAGTTGCTAACAAGCAATTCAGGGAACCCACTGGAAAGTGGGTTCACCATAGGAACTAATCTGTTTCTATGTATCTGTGCAGAAATATCTCAAGGAATCGGTATGGTATCTAGATAGTGGCTGTTCTAGACACATGACAGGGATTCAACAATACCTGCACAGATACTCAAAGGAGCCAGGTCCCAAAGTGGTGTTTGGAGATAACTCTTCAGGTGACACAGAAGGATATGGCTCAGTGAATTGCAATGGGATCACATTTACCAGGGTTGCATATGTGAATGGTCTTAAGCACAATCTTATTAGCATCAGCCAGTTATGTGATGCTGATTATAAGGTTTTGTTTACTAAGACTCAGGGAACCATATTCAACAAAAATAATGATGTTGTGTTGGTTGCACCTAGAAGGAGAGATGTTTATGTCATCAACATGGCTGTGTGCTCTGAAGACAGCTCAAATTGTTTTCTTGCCAAAGCCTCTGAAAGTGTCAACTGGCTGTGGCACAAAAGACTATCTCATCTCAACTTCAAGAACATCAATAAGATAGCCACTCAAAACTTGGTTGCTGGTCTACCTTCAGTAATGTTTTCCAAAGACAAAACTTGTTCTGCCTGTGTAAAAGGAAAACATCACAGGTCTTCATTCAAGACTAGGCAATCATTCTCTATTGACAAGTGCTTACATCTCCTTCACATGGACTTGTTTGGACCTGTCAAACCTCAAACCATTAATCACAACAAATACACCTTGGTCATAGTTGATGAATTTTCAAGATATACATGGGTGTTCTTCCTCAGAAGGAAAAGTGATGCAGCTGATGCCATCATGTCCTTCATCAGACAGGTGGAAAATATGAATGATGTTAGAGTCAAAGCTCTCAGAAGTGATAATGGTACAGAATTCAAGAATCATCAACTTGAATCATTTTGTGATGAAAAAGGGATTTCACAGAACTTCTCTTCAGCTGGCACTCCTGAACAAAATGGTGTGGCTGAAAGAAGAAACAGGACTCTGATTGAAGCAGCAAGAACTATGTTAAATGGTGCAGCCTTACCAAAGCAATTTTGGGGAGAAGCTGTACACACTGCCTGCTATACTCAAAACAGATCAATCATTGTCAAAAGACATGGCAAAACCTCCTATGAAGTTTTCAGAAAAAGATCTCCAGACGTCAGCTATTTTCATGTGTTTGGATGCCCTGTGTTTATTTATAACTACAGGGATAAACTTGGAAAGTTTGATGAAAAGGCTGATGATGGATTCTTTTTGGGATACTCTCCAACAGCCAAAGCCTTCAGAGTATTCAACATCAGAAGACAAGAAGTAGAAGAAACTTTCCATGTCAGATTCAATGAAGATGATGAAGTCATACAGAGAACAGGAACAGAGGGTGATGAAGTAGATTTCAATGAAAATATTTCTTTCCCAAGTGATGAGTTCACAGAACCCAGACCTACCAGTCATCACCACTCCAACACTCTCACTCCTTATGTTCCTGCTTTTGATCCTCTGTCTACTCACAACATTGAAGTTCCTACCTCTCAGGGACTTGATGAAGAAGAACATCAAATCTCTGATGGTCCTTCTCATGATATTAATGACTCACCAATTCTTCAAAACTCTGAAGTTGCTCCTGCTGATAATGAAATTGCTTCCCTTGATGTGGCTGAAGAAGAATCAGACACTGAAGTAGTTTTTGAAGAAAGCCCTCCTATTCAGCAGGATGAGATTCAAATTGTTCCAGCTGTGCCTTCAAGTACCCCTGTTCTTGAAACTCCAGCTCCTCAAAATAAGTGGTCAAGAGATCAACACATTCTTCTTGTCAACATTATTGGGGAACCAAATGCAGGGGTCACAACCAGACAGCGAATCCAAGACTCTGAGTCAGCCTCAGCCAATGAATGTCTATTTGCTGAATTCCTTTCTCAAATTGAACCTAAAAGAGTTGCTGAGGCTCTAACAGAAGATGGATGGGTAGCTGCTATGCAAGAAGAAATCAATCAGTTCAAAAGGAACAAGGTTTGGACACTAGTGCCCGCTCCACCTGGAAAGAATATCACAGGCACTAGATGGATCTATAGAAACAAGATGGATGAAATTGGGAACATCATCAGGAACAAGGCAAGATTGGTAGCACAGGGATACTCTCAGACTGAAGGAATTGATTATGATGAAACTTTTGCACCTGTTGCTAGACTTGAAGCCATCAGAATCTTTCTTGCTTATGCTGCCTATATGAACATCACTGTCTATCAGATGGATGTAAAGAGTGCCTTCCTCAATGGTGATTTGGCTGAGGAAGTCTATGTTGCTCAACCTGAAGGATTTGAGAGCAGCGAGTTTCCCAACCATGTGTACAGACTTCACAAAGCAATGTATGGTCTGAAACAAGCTCCAAGAGCATGGTATGAAACTCTTTCAAATTTCTTATCTGAAAACAAATTTGTCAGGGGTTCCATTGATAAAACACTCTTTACCTTCAAGGACAAGTGTGATTTCATCATTGTGCAGATTTATGTGGATGATATCATCTTTGGGTCAACAAATGTCAATCTTAGTAAACGTTTTGCTAAATTAATGACAAAGAAATATGAGATGAGTATGATGGGTGAATTAACTTACTTTTTGGGTTTTCAAATTAAACAATGTCCTAAGGGAATTTCTATTTGTCAAGAAAAGTATGTTAAGGATTTACTTAAAAAATATGACTTGGCTGATTGTGCTTCAGTGAAATGCCCCATGCTTCCACCCAACAACTTGGGCCCTGATGAGTCAGGGGTCTCTGTCAATGAGACTTTATATAGAGGCATGATTGGGTCACTGATGTATTTAACAGCCAGTCGTCCAGATATCCAATTCTCCACATGTCTCTGTGCAAGGTACCAAGCTAACCCAAAAGAATCCCATCTAGTGGCTGTTAAGAGAATTTTCAGGTATCTCAAAGGAACACCATCCCTAGGACTATGGTATCCAAAGGAATCAGGCTTTGATCTCAAGGCCTATTCAGATTCAGATTATGCTGGATGCTGTATTGACAGGAAAAGTACTTCAGGCAGCTGTCAAATCCTAGGAGGAAAATTGGTTGGATGGAGTGCTAAGAAGCAAAACTCTGTGGCTATGTCTTCAGCTGAAGCTGAATATGTCGCTGCAGCCAGCTGTTGTGCTCAGGTGCTCTGGATGAAAAGTCAATTGGCTGACTATGAAATCTTGTATGACAAAGTGCCAATCTTTTGTGACAACACCAGCGCCATTGCCATATCCAACAACCCTGTTCTTCACTCTCGTACCAAACACATTGATATCAGGTATCATTTTATCAGGGATCATATTATGAAGGGAGATATTGAGCTGCATTTTGTTCCCACAGAGCTGCAACTAGCTGATATTTTTACAAAGCCTTTGGCTGAACCTACGTTCAACAGGCTAGTTGCTGAGCTAGGGATGCTCAATATTTCAAAGCCTGTGGCTTGATATTAAATGTGTTCATTAAATGATTGATTCTATATTAAATGTTTTATTAAATGTTTTTCACATGTAACTAGGTAGTTGCGTTCCAAGTAAATGCGAAAAACATTCTCACATTTTTTAATCATTTAAATTTCAGATAACGAGGAGACAAACGTTTTGAAAGGTCAAGGGGACCCACTTGAGCAGTCATTTTCGCTTTTGCATTTAATACGGTTGAATAACTGTTCACTCAAGTTTGATTATATATATTGTCTTCTTTCTCTTCTCACCCACCACCATTCTCAAAAATCATTTTCTCTCTCTAAATCTCTCATCTCTCTCAACCATCCGCCATTTTCATTCACCTTCAACCTCATTTCAATGGCGTTTCCCGTACCTAAAGCCTCCAATGTGAACTTCGAGATCAACGAGAGCATCATCGCCTCAAATAACGCTATTGGATGGATCAAGGCACCCAACAACACCTACTCGGATCTGGTAAATTTCATGCAGAACTGTGACCTAAACGAAGCCTTCACCAAATCTCCTTCCACCTTTTACCAAGAATACCTTAGGGAATTCTGGTATTCCGCCGAAGTTGAAGAAGACACCATTACCTTTAGCCTTTCTTGCAATGAACATCCTTTTGCTTTTTCCCTTGCTGATTTTGCCAGTGTGGCCGGACTTAAACATGGAGATGAGTGCTTGAAGACAGTTGACAAAAAGGCTGTCAAGGAAGCATTGGCCACACTCAAACCCTGTCATGACATTAACCCTGCCCTCACACCAGCTGACATCCTTGCTAAAGCACCTCTGAAGATCAAGTATTTTTCTCCTATGTGGCGTGTCCTCTTCACCCACATTGTGAAGTCCCTGGGAGGCATGCAGGGATCCCAAGATCAAATGTCGTTCAAACATCAGACTATTGCTTATGGATTAATATGGGGAGCTGATGTTGACGTTGGAAGCCTTCTTTTCTCTAACCTAGTAGAACAACTTAAAGGAAGGAATCAGGTCAGGGAAAAGAACATCTGCTATGTGCGTTATTTGTCCCTGATCTTTGAGAGTTTGCTGGGAGAAAACTACCATAACAAGGCCTTGACAACCCTGAAGCCCTATCGCATTACAGGCGCCATTTACAAGGAGATAGGAGCTGAGGATTTCCCTGTGACCGCTCACATGCTGAACGTTGCTAATCAGGTACCCAACGCTGAGAAGCTCTTGCTCCCTTCCTCTGAGAAGGTGAATACTTCTAGTGTCGCTGGCAAGTCTACGTCTTTGACCTCTGGGCAGCACACTACCAAGTCCAAGGCTTCTTCTGGCCAACAGCCAAAGAAGAAGAAAATCCCCTCTTCTTCTCAACCTAAAGCTGTTAGCAAGGCCAAGGAAAAGAAGATTGAAACCGCCTCTGGTCCAGATACTCTTGTGGATACAGAATCTTTGGTTGACAAACAACAGGCGTCTAGTGTCTCTAGGTCAGCAGAGACTACAGGAAACCAGCCAAACCAAGCTGATATCTCACAGGTAATCAGTGTACATTTTTAGAGGCTCACAAGCAACCACTCTCATTTATCTGTAGGAGAGAGTGGTGAAGTTAGGGTAATCCTCGACCCATAGAAGTCTGTCATTTCACTTAGAATTCTTTAAGACTTCTGTACACTCTGTCTTTGCACCAGGGAGTGATTCATTTGTGTTTATAAAGCACCCCGATGACCCTGAACCCTCTAGACAGTATTCAGGCTAACAACAACCTGAATACATGAATGTCTCAACCTTGATGGCTGTACTTCACACAGCCTCTTGGTTCCCTCATTAAAAGAGTCCCAAAGGATTTATCCTTTCAGGGGGAGCTGAATCATCACCCTCAGCTTTCCTAGGGGCAGCGTAACAGGCGACCAACAACAACATATGTTTCACTCTTAAAAGAGTCCCAAAGGTTTTACCTTTTGGGGGGGCTGAATAATCACACTCAGCTTTCCTAGGGGCAGCGAAATGGCGATCATTAAACAACATATGTTTCACAATCAAAAGAGTCCCAAAGGTTTTTACCTTTTGGGGGGGCTGAATAATCACACTCAGCTTTCCTAGGGGCAGCGAATGGCGACCATTAACCACACTTAATTCACACTTAAAAGAATCCCAAGGATTTATCCTTTGGAGTGGCTGAGTAATCACCCTCAGCCTCTCTGGGACAGCGAAATGGCGACCATTCCCTTAATATTTTCCCTGTTATTAATTTCAACAACCTTGCAGGCTGAAATTGTACAGCCAGTCAAAGATCCTCAGGTACATGAAAAGGAGGCTGAAACAATTACTCAGGACATTCAGATTGAAGAAGAACTTGTGCTCAATGCTGATGAAGAAATGCTGTCTGTTGAAGATTATGTCGCTGAGTTTACACCCATGCCTGAGGATGAATTCCCTGAGGGAATGTTTGATGAGGAAGAGGAAGAAGATGAGGATGACCAGCTGTCAGTCTCTCCTCCTAAAGAAGATAACCAGACTTCTCCTCTTAAGGAAGCTGTTGACACACAAAACTCTGCTACATCTGCAACAACAGTCCTCCAAAGACCCATATATGACCCAACAGCTGAATTCCTTTTGTTTGATCATCCTTCTCAGACCAACTTCGACTTATTTCCAAGGGAGGATGATTTTGCTCAACAAAGCCTCAATATCAAGAATCTTCAGCCTGTACACCATCAGTCTGATATTGAGCGCTTGTCAAGAAAGTTGGATGTAATCAAGTCAGAGATGCACAATTTTACTGTCACCTTTCCAGGTATAATAAAGAAGGCTGTGACTGAGGCTGTCACTGAGCCTATTCAGGAGGGTACAAGAAAAGGTGTGGCTCAAGGACTAAGTCATCTCTCGACAAGAATCAAGAATGCCATTGACTCCGTTGTCCCTGCATTGTTCCAAGAACAAGAAACCGTCATTAACAGGCACTTCAATGCAGTGCGCAACAGGCAATACAACCATGCTGGTTTTATTGTCAGGAGAGTTCAGGCAAATACCAATGCTAATGCCAACTTATTGCTGAAGATTGCCAGGGCATCCAGAAAAAGACAGCGTGCCATGGCTGCCTCTGTGGAGCAGATTGCAAGAAGACTTCAGGCACGTTCATCCAAGCATAAGGGAAGTAAGGATGAACGTGAGGGGGAGAAGAATACTAAACTCAGCCTTGCATCTACTGAACAAGCCTCATCTTCAGCCAATCCTTCAACAAACCCTGTTCCTCTTCAAGTCATCGAACCAGTTATAATACCTGATGATGAGGATCAGACTCAGGGGGAGCAACAAACACAAGATGGCGCTGACTCATCTAAATCTATGATCCTAGTTAACATCAGCAAACCTGAGGATGAGGATGAACCAGCAGCCAAGAAGCTTAAATTCACTGTGAGCTCCCTACCAAAATCTATTCAAAATCAGGCTCAGACAGCATTCCTCAAAAGAGCTGATGATTTGAAAAATATAAGTGTGGAGTCCTCTGTCTCAAAGAAAGGTAAAGAGATAGTGTTAGTTGATACTGACACTAAACTTAAGAAGATAGCTGCGATGCTAGAGACAGGAGGATCCACAACAGACCTTTCCCAATTTTCAACCTTTACACCTTCTGATGAGAGACCTCTAACGCCTGAAGAAATAGAGCAACAGGCTGAAGAATTCAAAAGACTGAGTGAGCTCAAGGCAGCCAAAGAATTAAATGAAGCCACTCTGAGGAAGATGTCACCTCCTGAAAAAGAAAAACAAAAACAAAGGTTGAGGGAAATGGAACTTAAACGCGCTGAGGCCCTAAAGAAAGTCAAAACTGACTATGATGCCTGCGTAAACAACAGGTATGCTGCTGGCAAGATAACCAAGTTCAGATACACCATTCGCAAGTCCACAAATACTCCACAGATGATCTTATGGAGGGATAATCAAACAGGGAATATGGATGTGTTTGACGACTTCAGGTTAAAAACACTTGGGTTATCAGAATGGTTTGAACTCGAAGCCTTAGCTGCCAAAAAGACTGGACAGGCGAATTTCCTTCTGCTTAAAACTCTTAAGGCTAAGTTTAACTGGATCAAGGAAACAGCTGCCAAACTAAAGATTGATCCCCCACCACAGCTTTTCGAACAAGGACCCCCAAAGACAGGCAACAAAAGAAGAAGAATTTCCCAAATCATTGATGAAACTTTTGTTACTGAAGATGTTCGTGTGGATGGCATGCACAGGGATCTGATCCTTCCTAATGGTATAGTTGGCCCTGTTGATGGTCAGACTTACTCAGTGCCTGAAAGAGGAATGGCGTTTATGAACAAAGCCTGCCAATATGCTTTTCAGAGGGAAGATGAGCTATGCCTGGCTTCAACTATTCAGCTGCTCTGTCACAAGAAGTGTCTCAAGATCAACTCTGAGTATTCCAAGAAGTTTGCAAAGACTTTGCAGGATGAAATTGATAACAGATTAGATGTGGCCGAAGCTGAAGAAAGAATCAAGATTGATGACTATTGAAGAAAGTATCAGCCCTTTTACCTTCATCTTTTATTTAACTTATGTAATGAACTTGTAATTTTTCTTTAAGTCTTAATAAAATCATGAGGTATGTTTGTTTAGATCTGTTATGTGTAAGAAGAAGCTGTTAAACTCACTTACCTTAACTTAGTTAGATCTAGCACTATTTATGTTTAAATAGGGGGAGATTGTTAGGAATCTAAACTTGTTAGATTCCCTGTTCATTGATTTAAACATAATTAGGCTGATAGATAGTCCCTTGCCTGTGCCTAGGAGGCAGGCAAGTTTCACAAGACTCACAGAGATCCGAATCTCTGTGAGCAACCTCAGAGGAGTCCATGTCAGAGACATTGTCAGGGAAGTCGAAGATTACCTGAAGACATACTCCTTGGCTGTGATGGATAACAGCCAAGATGTATTAGGGACTCTGAGGGGTTGAGAGTTAACAGGGGTGGCAATACCCTGATAACTCTCAGCACACTTTGGACATGCCATTTGTGTGTTCGAGAATATGAAGAATAAGGAAACTGTTTTGGACAACTGTTCCTTAAAGCATAATGGAAGACTACCAAGAATAGAAGGACATCATGTGACTGATGTGGGAACTTGTAAAAGTTGTGTAGTCGACATCAAGTACTGTTCAAGTCAAACTCGTAACACTATAAATAGGATGTGTAACCTAGCATTAAGATTTAACACTTCGCAATATTAAGATCATTAGTGCGTGTAACTTAGTGAATCAAACAGCTACGACTGTATTCATAAGTTAAGGTTATTGTTGTTCAAAGTGTGCACAACACATTGTCATCAAACGGTGTTATCCATAACACTTGTAATTCTTTATTATACAATAATAAGATTACGTTTGAAAAGTAATACCTTGTGTTGATTAAGTTAAGATTAGGGTTTCTCGCATTGATAAGGGACTTTCAAACCTTATGACAAGACACCAAGATTTATAGTGGTTCGACAACGAGGCTCTATCCTCGTTTCTACTCCACTCCTCGAGTACACCTACTCGAGATTTCCACTATATCCACAAGCTCCCTTCTTGGCGGAGAAAACCTTACATCGTCGCTTACATTATTTTCCGACACTAAGCTAAACGTCGAGACCTAATCTTTAGCTAGGACCAATCTACACAACGTTGCCTACTTCACAATTTAACGACACAAGGCTAGATGTCGAGTTCTAATCTCAAGGTAGAACCAATCTTCACGCCGTTGCCTACTTCACCATTTTACGACACAAGGCTAGATGTCAAGTTCTAATCCAAAGCTAGAACCAATCTTCATGACTCTTCACTTTGAAGCTAAGTGAGAACTTCACACAACACAACTACTAATCACTTTTAAGTTTAGTGAGAACTCACAAGACACAACCACATCACTTTATAGTTTAGTGAGAACCACAATCTATTACAACTCAACTAGACATATCCAAGTACACACATGTAGCTTGGATCTACACAACATAAATCCAAGCAAACACATATGCAATGGATGTACACAACAAATCCAAGTATTCACAAATAGCTTGGATAAACACAACTAGTCCAAGTATTCATAAATACAATGGATTAACACAAAACAAAAAGGCTAACATGATGAACATGACTAATTCATGTATTCATCTTTATCACAACACTAGTGAGTGAGTGATCTTCTCTTTGGACAAGGTAAAGGAGGGGATCAAGAGGATAATCATATGTAAACATACTTAACACATTAAGTGATCATTTATGATTATGCTATAGAAAGGAGAAAGGGGGCTGAGAAAAACGTCCAAAAAGGCTTGTTGGAAAATGAGATTTGATCCACTATTTATAGGAGACAAAGTGCAACGGCTAGCTGGGCGCGATTCTTTATCTAGACCGACGGTTCCTTATCGCTATTCTTATGGCATATGAAATATGCCATTTTCAAATTTACATTTTCCGTTTTAATAAAACATTTTCTTAAAAAGAAAATTTATAAAAAAATCTTTTGTCATATTAACAAAAGTGAGTTTTAAGGATAATCACTTTGATGATCACTAAGTATGATTAAGAAAAGTTAGTGATATGATTATTACCTTGATGATAGTGTTAGTTAAATAATTCGTTTTGTGTATTACACTAAATGTGTTGTATAGTTTGTTGTGATCAAAACTAAGAAAGATTAGTTAACACTTAATGTTTTTAGGCATCACTTACATTAACAATATCCCCCTTTTTGATTACCACAAACTATAAACTCATTTACGTAGAAACACAAAATATCGAATTATTAACGATTTTATCACTATCATTTCTCCCCCTTTGTCGTAGCAAAAAGGTTAGCACAAGTCTTTAAAGAAAACCGGACTTTGCTAGTAGCTCCCCCTTGGTGGTTGCTCCCCCTTGCTTGGGGCACCAAGTGTATGAGCTAAGGTGACATGCTACACAAAGGTTAGTGGAAAGAAAAGAAACACCAATGTATATATGATCACTACCTACTAAGTAACTTGAGAGGGAGAAGGAGAAGAAATCTCAAATTAGAAGCAAGTATTGCTAAGTATGTCCAAAGAGGTAAATGACAAAATCAAAGTTCAATTGGTGGAATGGAGGTAGATAAGAAACATCCAACCAATGAAGATGATAAATTTGTCAAGGGGTTAAAGTTTAGAATTGATGGAATCACCCATAATCAATTGTAAAGATTAACCACGATCAACTCAAAAGAAAAAGAGAGAATGATCAAAGAAAGAAAACAAACACAACACAAAGGTTTCATATTACAAAAATATGAAAGAAACAAACAAGGTAGATAGTCATACCCACAATATGAGTATCTAAGGCAAAAGATATGGAAAATAAACCACAAAGCATAAGCTATTCTAATAGTGATAATTTTCCAAGATTGCTTAAAATGTTATTGACTCCAAAACAACTAAAGTATTATTGACTCCAAGAGTGCTTAGTCCTTTAGTTGGAAAAATAAGACGACGAAGCATCATTCGAAGTTTTGTCCACGGGAACGAAAACTTTGAGAGGAGTTCGAGTGAGGAGGAATTCAAGAAAATTTAACTTCTCATACACATGAGCAAGTTCAATTTGTTGAAATCGACAACAAGCACACGAGGATCCATGATGCAAAACAAATTCGGTTGATGGGGGAAGGTCATCAAACCTAGGGTTTGGTGGTGGTGAGGAGAGTGGGTAGGAAATGTTTTTACAATGCCTTGTGAGGTTTGGGAAGGTTGAAAGGTCATTAAGTTGAGGGGTGTCGAAAGGGTTTGGTGGTGGGGGAACATTTTCCTTTTCTCCGGTGATGGGGTTAATGGAGTAGGTGTCATTCCAGTACTTGATTGGAGAGAAGGTGGGGTTCTTGGGTGGTTTGGAAGAAGAGGGTTCATTTTTCTTGATCCAAATAGGTCGAACCGAGATCTTCGGTTTCTTAGAAAGCTTGGATGAGGAAGCTTTGGGTGAGGAGGTTTATGACAATGAAATGTCAAGGTTATGAAAGGAGGAGTTAGGCATTATTGAGGTGTGAGAATGAAATCTCAATGTGGGGGTATAAGAAGAAGGTAGACAAGGCAAAGATTTGAGAATAAAATGTGAAGTGTCAAGGAATGTTTAGCCAAATTGAGTAAACATGGAATCTTGACAGGGGATAGGGTGATGAAGAAAGACCAAAAACGAGCCAAAACTTGGCTATCTGTCCGCGGTTCCTTATAGGGACCGGCGGTTCCTTATCACTTAAGGTATCGCGCGACTTAATGAGCCGCGCACAGTGGACGTAGAACCATGATTTTTCAGGGTTTTGAGAAAAATTAAGACTTTTTCAAAAAATTGCAAATCTTGGACTTTTACCTCTATTAGCACTAAATTATGCTAGGGTTGCATAAAAGCAACACATTCACAAAGAATGTCTTGATAAATGGGTGACAAAATATTTAGATAACATTTTGAACCAATTTTAGTCAAGTTTTAGAGGTTGTGATAGATTTAGGTTCAATTTTAATTTAAAATTAAAGTTGATTAATGTGCACATAAAGATAGAAACACATAAAGCTAAATTCATAAATCATCCTCATGAAAAACTCATGGAGGGAAGGAAATACAATAAGGAAATGGAAAACAACTAACTAAAACAAAGTTAGCTAAAAACTAGTTCTTTGATGAGTAGTCTTCCTTGGCTTGCTTTTTCTTGAAAAATACTTATTAAAGAAAATCATCATTCATCTCCTAGGAGGAGGCATGGTAAACAAGGTGAGCAAGAAATCTTGCAATCTCCTATGAAGTTTAAACATCTCCATCCTAAGGTCGTGAATGGTGTAGTTGTTGTACAGACAACATGGACAATGAGAACCATGAGCTTATAGGAACCCAAAGAAGTGAGGATCACCCATAAAGAGGGGAAGTGGGACACCAAAAATGGGAGTGTTTGAGGGAGGTGGAGGTGGAGGAGGTATGTTCTCCAAGGGTGATGTGGGTGAGTGTGGAGGTATGTTCTCCAAGGGTGACGTGGGTGAGTGTGGAGGTATGTTCTCCAAGGGTTAAATGGGTGAGTTTGGAGGGGTAAAAGGTGAAGTCACCAAGGTATCAACAAAGTCATTCACAATGGGAATGCTTTGGATGGGTTGAGGTTGGGTAGTCACATCCAAGAGAGTACTTGGAGTGAAGGGTGAGGATAGCTCATTCATTATAGATTGGAATGAATAGGAGGTAGAACCATGAGAATGGTTAGTACCATGGGTTGAGGTAGTCTTGCATGGAGCAAGAGGTGGTGAGGGTGATGAGTTAAGTTTGGGCAACTTAATCTTAATCTTAAGGGTTTTCTTTGAAGTGGAGGTTTTGGAAGAGTTTGAGGTTCTTGTAGAAACCATGGTTGTAATGAGTGGTTTAAGGGTTAAGGATGAATGGTTTGATGTGTGAAGAACATGGCTAACAAGGTGGGTTTAAAAGGGTGAGGGGATGATCCAAACTAGTAATGGGTTAAAAACATTTTATTTAAATAATGAATTTAGGTAACCTAGTTTAGGAAATGTGCAGGTTTTTGCAAAGAATCAAGCAAGGTTTACACAGATTAAGGAAAACAGTGTAAAGCAAAGATTCTGTCTGACACAGTAGCCGGCGGTTCCCTATCTAGGATGGGCGGTTCCTTATCGATAAGGAACCGCTGGTCGATATGGAACCGCGACCAGAGGTGTTCAAAAAGCGCACTTCCTCAAACTTTGGTTAGCCCAGATTTTTACCAAAGGATGATCAAGCCAAAGTTAACTACTGACCAATATCTAGGAAGCTAACTAACACACAGGATGCACAAAGCTATGCAAATCGTAAACACGATGGCATAGACAACATTAGGATTAAAGTAACAAGTAATCCAAACAAGTAGTATTAGTTAATACATAACCAAAATAAAGTAAAGAAGCAAATGTTCAACATCACATTACATGTTTACCAACATGTATACTTTGAAACAATTCAAAGTCTTCATCTTCTTTTCTTTCCCAATCCCTTGATCATGTTTCCCAAGTACTTGAATCCATTCCTTGACTCAACTCGATGATTATGTAACTCACCTCAGGTTTGAAGACTTTGACGATAAAGTTCCTCCATATTGAAATTATCCGGAACTTCACTAGTGGAATAATGAGGAGGGGAAACAATGTCATCTAAACCGTCCACGAATGAGTTTGTGGAGTGGTGAGAAGTACTCGAAGAGCCAATGGGAGCACTTGTGCCAATGCCATCACCATCAATTGTTGGCATGTCAATGTCCTCATCATTGGACTCTTGTTGGTCGGATTTTCTAGATCTACGATCACATCTTGTGTTCCTCTCATATACCTCTTGAATAGGTAGCATAACCCGTTTGACCGGTTGAAAACGAGAAAGATCAAGATTGGGAAAATCACACCCAACCCTTTTAAAAAGGCGAGTGAGAAGCATTGCGTAAGGGAGGTTTGTTTTAGGCTTGTGAATAGCATAATTGATCCCTTGAGTGATAAAATATGCCAAATTGTAATTGGTGTTGGTAAAGATGCAAAATAACATATGCACTGAACACGCCGGAACATGATCCCGATTTCCACCAAGACAAAACACATTTTACCTAAGGATATTGGTCCATTGGACCATATTATCATTAAGGTCGCTTAAGAGAACCTCATGACGTTTCACCGAACGTACCTTAGTATGAAGGCTTCTTTTAACGGGTCGATTACGCTTTTTGGAGACAATGTCAACAATGTAGTCAAGATCAATTTTCGCATGATCATTTGGAGGACAATTGTTGGATTCAAGGAGAGCACTAAGCTTCCATTTATCAGTGAAGCGACAAGTGCCTACAAATGGGACATCAAGAATTTGACCGAAGACTTCGAGAGAGTATTGTATGAGTTGACCATTCAAGATGAACCTAACAAATATTCCATCATTGTTTTCAATGACGGAATATGTGCTAAAGAACTCCAATAGGAATCGGGGATAGATGTCTTCCTTAATGTGCAACAAACAATCAAACCCAATGTTTTCAAACATAGATTTGATGTAGACATAATCCCTAATATCCTTTTGGACAACTCTACCCTCATGAAAACAACAGGATTGAAGGGAGGAATAAGTATGGGCGAGATGTGTTGAGTGACAAAAGTCGGAAAGGTTAGGCATATATTGTTTAGTGAGTTGATGATCCTTTTGGTATTGTAAAGGCATGATTAGTACCTAAATAAACACAAGAAAATATATTTCCAATCACTCATATGAAAAATAAAATCAAAAATCAAAATATGAGAATATGTTATATCAATTTCTTGACAAACAAAGGATTGAATCCATATCATTCTCATGTTCACAATGTATTTATTCCATTATTAACCAAGAACATATGAACTATGTTGGATCAACAATGGATTAGAACATTGATTTTTCAAAATAAGGTTTTTAGGTAAGCATTAACAATGCAATTACCTATTTGTTCATGGGTTCATCTCAATTCCATCTTTTAACCAAAATCATTTAGCCAAAATTCGGATTTGTTCTACAAGTGGGTTTTAGTGAAATCTCAATGAATATGAACCTAAGGAATCATAGTAAAATAACCATGCCAACCCATATTCCTAGTAAGGTTCTAATTTAATTTCAATTTTAAAAATCCTCAAGTATGAAAGGATGAACCCTAGAACAAAATAGATGAGATTGAAAGAAAATACTTACAATTAATTGATGTTTGATGAAGGATGAGTGAAACCCACAACTTGGAATCAATTAATTTGAGTGATTGAAGGTTTTTGAAGCTTCAACAATGGTGGGAAAAGGTGAACCCGACGGCTGTGTGTTTTTGGTAGAGAGAGGGTTTAGTTTGAAAAAGATTAAATTAATAAAACTGACGCTCTAACAAGTTATACTGCCCACGGTTCCTTATCGATAGAGAACCGCGGGTTTGAAACGCCAGAGATAAAGAACCGCCTACAGAGGCAGGTTTTTATCAATGAAATACGCCAAATTTTTGAAAACCAATTTTTCTAAAATACTTAAAAATATATCTTAAACCTTTTAGAATATCATTGGATCATCATAACACTAAGCAATATTCCTTAATGAAGGATTACGAGTTGAATCGAGATCGAAGAGAACCGAAGTGGACAAACGACTACTCATAGCGAAAAAGCAAAGTGAAGAGAAGTCAAGGGAAGTGAATCAAGACTAAGACCAATGCTCAAGGGATTAATGACAATCTTCAAATTGTGGAGACGAAGAGCTTGTGTCATATATAGTGGTTTAAGACGTGCCTTTCCGGCGAAATGTTAAACGGCTTTGGTAATGAATAAACACAAAGCAAATATTGATGTGTAGACTAAGATCACTTTCAATAATAGTCTTAGTCTAAACCAAAATATGAGCAAGGTATTAATTCACTTTCTCTCCCACAAAGGGCCTACTAACCATATGGGTGCAAACCATGGATATCATGCTTGATACTTTAAGCTACTACTAACTCACTCTACATCACCATAGTGAGTCAAGTATCCAAGCAATGAAGGTTTGAGAGGATAAAAGAAAAGAATCACAAACCACAAACAAATGTCAAGGCAAGGATGCCAAGAACAAGCACATAGTCAAGTAATGATCAAAAGAATGGTCAAAGGGCGTGTGGAAGAACGAAAGCGTACCTTGGCCACAAAGAGCATTCCAATCCATCAAGGAATCAATGCAAAGCCCAACAATGACTATGATGAGTACTAAGTCTTCAAGGACTAGTATCATTCCTAATCATCTTGATATCATCATTCAAATATGTTGAAGATCATTGAAGATGAGTCTTCTACAAGTGCAAGTAACTCAATCCACAACCAATTAAATGATTGATCTTTATGAGTACCTACACAACGCAAGATGCAAACTAGTAGATACATTTCAAGAGTAGATCTAAAATGCATAAAATCTACTAATCTAAGCGGGATGCAATATTACCAATTAAAAGACCTATTTTCCAAAAAAAATAGTTTTGACCAAAGAGAAACTTTAGTACAACTTGAACTTTTAATTTGAGGAGACAATGGATCGATCCAAGTTTTAAAGTACACTATACTTCAAAGATCTTGAGTGACCATCTCTCTGCTACCAATTGTAGAAACTAGAAGGGGGGGTTGAATAGTTTCTCTTCGATTAGTCACTAATTAAAATTACTTTCAATTAGGTTTGTATCAAAACTATCTTTTACTTGAAGCTAAGTTGCATAATGATTAGGTTCAATTCAAATGCATTAGCAATGGTAATAAGTAAGTGTAATGATAATGAAATAAGTAAAGAGTAAGGAAAGAGACAACCTAATGACAAGACACCAAGATTTATAGTGGTTCGACAACGAGGCTCTATCCTCGTTTCTACTCCACTCCTCGAGTACACCTACTCGAGATTTCCACTATATCCACAAGCTCCCTTCTTGGCGGAGAAAACCTAACATCGTCGCTTACATTATTTTCCAACGTTAAGCTAAATGTCGAGACCTAATCTTTAGCTAGGACCAATCTACACAATGTTGCCTACTTCACAATTTAACGACACAAGGATAGATGTCGAGTTCTAATCTCAAGGTAGAACCAATCTTCAGGACGTTGTCTACTTCACCATTTTACGACACAAGGCTAGATGTCGAGTTCTAATCCAAAGCTAGAAGCAATCTTCACGACTCTTCACTTTGAAGCTAAGTGAGAACTTCACACAACACAACTACTAATCACTTTCAAGTTTAGTGAGAACTCACAAGACACAACCTCATCACTTTATAGTTTAGTGAGAACTACTACAAAATCTATTACAACTCAACTAGACATATCCAAGTACACACATGTAGCTTAGATCTACACAACATAAATCCAAGCAAACACATATGCAATGGATGTACACAACAAATCCAAGTATTCACAAATAGCTTGGATAAACACAACTAGTCCAAGTATTCATAAATACAATAGATTAACACAAAACAAAAAGGCTAACATTATGAACATGACTAATTCATGGATTCATCTTTATCACAACACTAGTGAGTGAGTGATCTTCTCTTTGGACAAGGTAAAGGAGGGGATCAAGAGGATAATCATTTGTAAACATACTTAACACATTAAGTGATCATTTACTAATGATTATGCTATAGAAAGAAGAAAGAGGGCTGAGAAAAACGTCCAAAAAGGCTTGTTGGAAAATGAGATTTGCTCCACTATTTATAGGAGACAAAGTGCAACGGCTAGCTGGGCGCGGTTCTTTATCTAGCCCGGCGGTTCCTTATCGCTAGAGAACCGCCTAGCTATTTAAGGTACCGCCCAGTAGACTAAGCTCCGATTTTGTCTTTTAGTGGGGTAGGCATATCTGAGGTTTTTTAAACCTTCAAATGATATTCTTATGGCATATGAAATATGCCATTTCAAATTACATTTTCCATTTTAATAAAACATTTTCTTAAAAAGTTAGTTTATTAAAAAATCTTTTGTCATATTAACAAAAGTGAGTTTTAAGGATAATCACTTTGATGATCACTAAGTATGATTAAGAAAAGTTAATGATATGATTATTACCTTGATGATAGTGTTAGTTAAATAATTCGTTTTGTGTTTTACACTAAATGTGTTGTATAGTTTGTTGTGATCAAAACTAAGAAAGATTAGTTAACACTAATAATGTTTTTAGGCATCACTTGCATTAACACATCTGTAAATGTTAAGAAGTAGCTAGCATCTTTCCTTGACGTATGTCTAAGTGGTCCACACACATCAGTATGTATTAGTCCAAGTAGACCAGTAGCTCTTTCAATATTGCTATTGAAAGGTTTCTTGGTCATCTTTCCAAAGATACAAGACTCACATTTCTCAAATGATTCATCATTGATATTTTCCAAAAGACCTTCACGTTGAAGCTTTAGTATACGAGTCATCCCAATATGGGCAAGTCTACAATGCCAAAGATAAGAAGAGTTCTTGTCAAACTTTCTCTTCTTACTCATGCTAAAGACAAATTTATCATTATTGTATTCATTATAATGCATGTCTAATTCAAACACACCATTCACAGAAATTGCATTAAAATAGAAAATAATTTTTTTCCAAACAGAAATTCCATTATTAGCAATCGTGTGAACGAATCCATTATTTAACAAAAAAGAAAAGGAAATAACACCCCTAACAATTGTAGGTGCATAATGACAATCATTTAATCTCAGTACTAAACCCGAAGGTAAAACTAGATTAAAAATTCCTATAGCTTCAACTGCTGCTTGTGCGCCATTGCCTACTTGCAGAAATTGTTCCCCATAGGAAAGCTTCCTTTCCAGATTAAATCCATGCAGCGTATTACAAATGTTAATACCGCATCCCATATCATATACCCAAGAATTTAATTTGTATGTTAAATTGAACAATTCAATCATAAATAAAGCACCTGAAGCTGCAGCCTGCAGCGCTCTACTCAGACTTCTTCTTTATTTCTCGCAATTCTTCAAGGTAAAGAGGGTAATTCCTCTTCCAGTGACCAACTTTCAATGGTGACAAGTCTCATCCTTTTGAGATTGACTCTTCTTGACAAAGTTCTGCTTAGGTTTCGAATAAGTCGCAACTTGTTTTCCCTTATTACCCTTGCCTTTGCCTTTCTTCTTATTCTCTTGCGGTTTTGGCTTATTTACTCTACCCTTTTGTATGGTTAGTACAGAAGGCGTAGCGGTAGATGCCTTATCTTTCAACCCCTTTTCATAGTCAATGAGCATTGCATGCAAATCATTAACTGTCTTCCCTGTGCAATGCATACTATAGTTTCTAACGAAATCATTGAAGTCCTTGTTAAGTGACCTATTGATCAAGTTGATAGCCATATTATGATCATAGGGTTGTCCTAGTGCAATGAGTTGTTCCATATAACCCCTCATCTCCAAATAATGGGCACTTACTGACTTTCCTGGAGCTTGCTTGCAGCTATGCAAAGCATCTACTAAGTCTTAGATCTCCACAGATTGCGGCTTTTCGAACATAGCCTTGAGCTACTCAAGCATTCGCTTAGGTGAAAATAGCTCATACTTCTGTTGAAGTGCAGGAGACATTTTTCCTAGCATTAAGCAAGCCACCTCAGAGTGCTTCTTAACATTAGAGTGGCGTGTTCAAGCCTTTGCACATCAGATGCTCCTTCAGCAAGATCCTCCGGACAGGGAGTAGTCAAGATATCCATAGTAGCTGCTCTCAAGACAATTCTTAACGAGCGGTACCAATCATTAAAGTTTGGGCCAGTAAGTTCAGGACGTTCAAAGAATGCCTTGAACGCAGAACTTATAGTGTTATTGGTGGGTTGAGCCATTTATACAGAAACAAGTTCAAATATTAGTATTTTCGATAACAAAATACTTTCAAGAAAATAAAATTACCCTGGTATAAAAACCATATTATTTTCCTTGAATTCTAGAACTATATTGATATAGATCCACTACATCAGTTGATCTGCTAGTAATGAATGTACTCAACATAGCGACTTGTCGAACAATTCAATTGACAAACAATTTTTAATTTCTAGATATTAAGGGATTTACATTGCCAAAAACGTTTTACATTGTAAACATCTTTCATCCCTTCTGAATGCATTAAGTTTCCAGATCTCACTGACTAACTTAATTAAGTCATCTAATCTGAGTAACGTAAAACCGTCATACGAATTCTCATTCTACAAATGGTTTTCTCTCCATCACAACATCACCCAAAATCTCATTTGATGACGAAGTAATTTCAAGTGTTCGTCAATTAGGAGCATTCTACTTAAATTTTAAGGGTATAAATTTTGATGTCAAAATCAATGTATGGAGAAGCATGCATACAATCTCCATAGCATAAGTTTAATAAAACATTTAGTAAACTCTTTCACGAGATTAAATTTCTTCATAAATTATGTTGTGGTATTGGTTAAACCAATTAAAGAATTTACCCACAACTATTCACAACGTACTTTTGCTAGAACTCGGCTACGCACAAAGCAATACCCTTATTCATTGTGTTTCGGATGTGAATTCGTGATAAATCACCCTTAAGATATTAATTCAATTAATATCGTAGGTAATTTCAATTTTGACGTACAGACGAACCGGGAATTCGGTCAACGACTAATGGCATAACACCCCCTTTCTTAACCGGGTACATGACCAGCAGTGTGTTAAACCCACCTTATAGTTTGTCAAAAAGAGTAGACCGTTAGATTATTATTGCAATTCACCAATCAACGTAATCTTATGTAATTTAAATCTCTAACAAATCATTATTTTAATATGATTTAGTCCATATTAATTCTTTTTCAAAAATACCCTTTTTACAACAATTCAACAATTCAACAATTTTATATAAACAAGTAAAAAAAACTAAAACATAAAACACATAATAACAATTTATATGTGCACTAAATGAATCAAATAGCCTCATGCATACGATTTACTCAATAATCATCAAATCTAGGTCTTTATATTCATATAAAAGTCTTCTATAATTCAAGATTTACTGAATCAAATAATCACGTACCATATAAAATCATATAAACATATAATTTTACGATCCATGAAAACATGCACGTAATCATGGATTCTCCACAAATCTTAACAATTAATCACTATGGATCGTAACCATACATGACATAACAATTAATCATGCAATTTAATCTAAAATTATCCCACATGTAATTTAGGGTTTCAAAACAATTCTTTTTTTTATTAAAAATTCGGCCAAAACCCTAATTTTTAAAAAACAAAACCCTAACTTAATGAAAACCTAAAACATGTAGTTTTAACTCAAAACAATTATTAGTTGTCGATAATTATAACATGTTAAAACGGCTCTCGATGCCACTGAAGGTTTATTAGTATCATAACAATTATATAAAACCCTAAACGAGATCAAAGCACATATAGCAGAAGCGATTAAACAAGATCATAATAATAACACAATTATAATTAATCGAATTAAGGTTACATACCTTTACGCTAGCAATTCCACAATACGAAGAACGAATCACCAATTCAGGCTTATACTATAATATACCAAGATATAGTCTAAAGCAAGACCATATTACGATCTTGTACACACATAATACAACGAGCTAACCGTGATTCTAGCACGTAAAAACTGAGCTACAACGCTTGTAAATAATCTACCCAACAACCCTAGAGAGGGGTTAGGACTAGATTATCAATACAATCAATCAACCAAGAAAACCAACCGAAACCCTTCGAAGGTTTACCCTTGCGATCGAACCAAGAGAGAGAAGGGGGATAGAGATTCAAGTTATGTTGTGAATTATGAGGGATAAGGAGGTGTATTTATAGACCTCAACCCATTGTAGCCCAAGTAAATAAAAGACAACTTTTGCCCCCCCCCCCCCTCCCCCTTGGAGCCCTAACCGACGGTCGAAACACCCCTTGTGGGGTGTTCCGGAACTTTCCGTCCTTCTTTCCTTTTAATCTCCTACTATATATTATTTTAACATTCGTTAATGCTTAACTATTAATTAATTAACGATCGTTAAAGTTATATAGTTACTTGCTCGGTTTAATTTAATAAATACATAAAATATATATTTAGAAAATAAATTAATAAATACAACTAATATATTTATTAATTAAATTAACTCTTTACGTATTGTGTGCAATCCCGTAATCTCAAGTTCGATCCTATCACACAACTATTAAATATAAGTCCATAAACTTTTAGTTTCACATTACATGTATTTCCCATCATACAATGGACGCTTTTTTATAAAGCTCCACATATAAGTTCTCTCTAGTTCGTCTCGAATGTTATCTTTTACAGAAGTGTTTGCTCAAAGGAGATCCAAAAGCTATATGGGAAGATGTTAGAAAATTTGAGTCAATTTCAAAAGAGCCACTGACTATCTTGATGCTATGCTCTTGACTACTACTGCTTACGAGTAGATAGCAGTCACATATGTTATGTCAATCAGATGGAGAATACTAATTGGTGGAAATATTCTAATGATTTTTTTGTCATCAGCCATTGTTCACCTTACAAAGAATTATCGAGAATAGCTCTGGCAACTCTTCTGATCAAAACTCGAACTTTTGAATTTTATATTTATAATTCTTTCCCGTTGATCTATAATATTTTTCAGAAAGAAAATAATAATGATATTTTACAATTTATCATACAAATATATATCCTTATGTTGTTGTTGTAGCTTTTGTGTTTTGATTAGCTTGTAATCTAACTAGAGGCTGTTTGTTTTTTCTAAAAAAAGTCTAATGGCCTTTGATCCTAGATACGGTCAAATATGTGTCGCTGTGTGGTGTTTTTTATAAGACTTATGATATTGAAATCTCTGAAATACATCTTATTTTTTTTAGAGGTTATATAACGTCTTATTACTTCTGAAAGTTAGGAATGAAAGAAAAAACGAAAATTCCTCATTTTCCAATCTTTGTCTCCTCATCTTAGGGATGAGTTCGGTATCGATCCTGTCCTGAACTCGTACTGATTTAGTGCTCTCGATTTTTTTCGATCAAAAATTTATGTACCGATCCCGTACCGTACATGATTCGGATATCAGTACCGGTACGGGTTACCGGGAAATGGGGATTTTCCCGATTTGGTATCGGTCCCGTACCGAATTTGTTTCACCTTATTTCATAGTCTCGGTACCGTACCGAACGAGATTCGGGTATCAGAAATCGGTACGATTCTGGGACGGTTACATTTCGATTTCAAAATTCGGGTCAAAATGCTCATCCATACCTCATATTGGTTTCTCTTTTACTAATAATCAGATATTGGATGTCTTTTGTTTTTGAAGGACCAACCAATTGAAATTTTTTTTTAAATAACTAGTACTAACGAGTCAAATTATTGTTTTTTGGGATTTCTTTTACTAAGAGCACGCGGAGTGGTCACACCACCACACCAAAAAATACCTCGCCACATTAGCTTTTTCACTTTCACATTCACACCACATCGACACCAAAAACAACCATCTTATCATCACACCATTTCCACACCAATTTACCCATTTTTCCACTTTTTTCAAAAACTACCCTCAACAATTAATTTATTCAAATCCTAATTTACTTTATTTATTCTCATAAAAAACGTTATATCATAAATTAAATCTTAACATACGGAGTAAAAATAAAACCCTGGATAAATGGGCCAAAAAATACCTATAATTGCCATTAGAAAATACTTATAAAAAAATCACCCAAATAAAATAAATATTTTCTTTATTTATTCATCCAAATAAATTAAAAAAGAAAAAAAAAAGTCAAAAAATCATCACCTTCTTCTCCAAGCCCCCCCCCCCCCCCCCCCCCCCCCTCCGTCCCCTATCCCTGTTACTGCTGCAAAACCATCATCATCATTCTTAATATCAACTTAGTCCCAATCTTAAACCAATCTCCATCATCTCAAACCAAAGGTGAAATTTGTAAAATGGAGAAGGGTGAAATTTGAAAATAGTGGGAGTGTTCCACGGGCGTGGGTGGGGCAACGGCGTGTTCCACGTCGTCGACCAGGGTGTGGTCACGTAGACCAACGCTGGGCAACGGGTGGCCACGCCGTGACCACTCCTAGTGCTCTAACAATAAGGTAATGAACAGATTTTTTTATGATATACTTTGTAACTAGGTCTCTACCCGTCCGATGAACGGTTTTCTCAATAACTAACTAAAATGTAAAACTATTTTGACCATTAAGGTTTAATAATTATAGCTATGCTCCAATTCGAGAGAAGAGATAGTTCCAAAGGTACTAACAGTTTGCCTAATGATTTGGAAGGCATGACAAGAACTCGAATTGGAGCATATTTAATAAGTGTGTAAACACTTATCCTTTTGCCACTAAAATCAAGGAAAAACAAGACCTAATCATGTGTTTAGTATCGTAAATGTCGGAATTACGCGTGGTTTTGTGTTTTTGTGTTAAATAGGTACAAAAGATCAAAAGGGAAGAAACACGGGATTTCACGGTCAAATGTTGAAGAAAAGTCCAAGAAAGAGACAAAGACAAAGTTAAGAAATCAAAAGTGTACTTAAGATCACAAAAACCGGCAAATCAACACGGGTTTTGAAGAAATAATCAACAAAGTCAAATTTGAGCTCGATTTTTAGTGGATTTAATTTTATGAAGATAATTGGGCCAAGTGGGTCCCACATTTGGGTTAATGGGCTCAAAATCCCATTTGAAAGTCATTTGTTACTTGTTAAATAACTACTAGCCCAAAACATGGCCCAATTCAATAAACAAAAGGGCGGATGGAACTGAATTTGGGCCAAGCCCATTTGGCTAATTAAATCTTGGGACGGATAAAACAAAGTTTATACTTTGCTGGTAAAAATTTCAGTCAACCCTCCAAGACTTATCCCAACTCACACAACACTTATTAATAAACGATTTTTATTTACCCACCCAAACCCACACAATAAATTTCGATACAACCTAGAAAACATTCGCCCACCTTCATCTCTCCCATAAAAGACGGAGCACCCATTTTACCCCAAAACCCTAATTCACCTTTGACCAAAAATTAATCAGTGAAATTTGGGGCTTTTACTCAAAATATGTGATTCACGCACTTAGGATTAATTCCCCCAATATATCGGAGGTGCACACCATGGTGGTCCTCATCTCAAATCTACGTGGCCAATCCCCATCTTTTGATTGGTTGTGACAACACCAAAACCCCAATCCTCTAATCATGATCTTCCACCTCATCAAGAAACTAACACAAAAAGCACACCACCCCTCCAGGCTGGCGATCCGAGGGATAGTGATGTATTCTCAGTCGTTGATTAAAGAAAGAGAAGAAAAGAGATGGATTAAACGGCTGGGATTTGATTACTTGCTCATGAAGATCATCAAGAAGCCATGGGGGTTGGCTATAAATACCCCTATCAAATCTGTAATTTGTGTGCACTTTTTATTTTAATTTTTATTTTATGCAAAAATTAGATTTAGGGTTTAACGTATTTTTCCTTTTAAAAGTATTGTAATCTGATTTTTAGTTATTAATAAATTTGTTTTTCCAGTCCATTCGTGTCTATTTAAATTTCATTACAAGTTACTCTTAAATCTGTTTTTGGATTAATATTATTTAAGATAAAAAAAGTGGTAATCAACTTCCCCTACTGGGAAGTTAAATGAATCTGAATCGAAAAAGCATTGGAGTTGATTTGATGGTTCGACGGGGATGATTTGGTTTGAAGGAGATAGTGTTCGTATTCGGTCCATAGAGTGCTCAGCGCACTTCTACTTCTCAATGGATATCATCACCAGTTTCTGATTTTCTTTAATTATAAGTTCTAGATTAGTTAGTTACTTTAATTTGCTTATGTTATTTGTTTAGTTGTTTTACTGTTTGAATAGTTTGATTGAATAGTTTGATTTATCCGATTTTAAGGTTTTGTATGTTTGAAATGTATAGTCTGTTTAGATCCGTTTGGTTTGTTTAGTTGGAGTCTGATTTGATCAAGTTTGGCTTATTTCTGCTTATGTTCATTTTATTAGCTTATTTCTGGTTTTGATTCTGTTTGGATCTGCTTAGCTTAATTCGTCAGTTTACTGGATATCTGTCTAAGCTTGTTTAATAATATTTGGTTATTGTTTAAATCTGCTTTAAACTGCTTTTGTTTAGCTTTTAAGTTGTTGATGTTAATTTTCCTAGATAATTAGAATTGCTGATATTTAATTTCTTATAAGTTTTTGCTGAATTTATTTTGTGTTAGTAGCTTGATTAGTTAGCTAGCTTATTTGGGCTATATAAGTCTGCTAGATTTAAGCATTGTGTTGATTTTGAGTTTAGAGCCTGCTGAAATAATTTATCTTTACTGATATTATAGCTTATTTTAGTCTGCCTCTTTTTCTGCTAAGTTTGTATTTGCTTTTTCTATTCATCTGCTTATTTTCGTTTTATGTGCTTATTGGAGTAGATTGTTGCTGGTTACTGACTATTTGCTGCTTAAAAGTAACAGGTCCTTTTGATTTGTTTGTTTAAAATTCCAAAAAAATAATTAATAGCAAAAACTGTCCAAGCTGGGTCTCGAACCTTAAACCATTCGCTCAACAACCCTACCCCATAACCAACTCCTCTACTGCTTCATTTGTGTTTATCTTTACGTTGAGTAATTAATATAGGATTATAATTAGGCTGCCAGCTTTATTTAACTTTTTGAATACAAATTTTGTTAATTAAATTTAATTAATAGTTTTTTTTAAATTCTCTTTTATAAAGTTTAGAAATAAAAAAAAATTTGAAATTTAAGTTTTTATAAAATTAAGTTTTTAATTAGTTTATAATTTTTAAAATAGATTTGTTTTTTTTAGTTTAATTAGTTTAAAGATTTTTACTTTATTTTGTTAGATTAAATAATTTTTAGTTTCATTTAAAGTTGAAATAGTTTTCAATAAAGTAAATTTTTCAAAAGTTATTTCCTTTTTAATTAGATTAAGTGGTTTCTAATAAAATAGTCTTTAGTTTAAATAGTTTTTAACATTACCAAAAAAAAATACGTTTCACCAAGAACAATTAGTTTTACGTTTAATCGGAAATCAATTCGAGTGAGTCGAGGAAAAACGAACATTAATTGATAATTGAAACAAGATTTCACACATTAAATTGGCGCCGCTGCCGCTTCGCTCGTTACGATTGAAGATTTTCGTGAGACGTTTGGATTTTGCGATTCGTTCATTTTGAACGTTAATTTTCTTGCAAAATATCAAAAACACAAAAAAAATCAAAAAGATTATAATATAAAAAAATTAAAAAATCACAAAAGCAAATTCTTTCCTAAGATTTGCAACAAAAAAAATTAAAAAAATCAAAAAGTAATACTTTTACCTAAAAGTATTACACCAAAAATATTACGTATTCTTGTTATTTTTCTTATTTCGATTTCTTTTGTTTTTATTGTGAATATATATTTTTCGAGAAAATACAAAAAAAAAATCATTTACTATATTATATTACGTAGCACAATTAATTTATCTACTTTTCAAATAAGACCTTAGTTGGGATTTCATCACCTAGCTATTGTATTCGAATCCTAAACAAATAAAAGGGCAAAATAGATAAATACTAGTAAGACGTTTGAACTCGATATATACAAACTATAAGGTGGGTATAAGGCGACGCGCTATAAAAGACCGTCTAAGGAAAAAGGTTTTTAAGTGCTTTGTGCCACCTCGTTTCCCCGCTTGCTTGTGCGTATATTGAGAGGGACGACCGATTATTGGTTTGCCAACTCAAGTAGTAATTAAGTATATATTTTTGTAGCTTTTTAATATTGCACCTCGAGAGGGATAATCCCTTTCCTCTCAAAGTCGACCGAGGTCACCTACCTCATTCCAAGTTTTAATTGTATATGCACTCGCGCGCGTACATACATACCGATTGGTGTACCAGATTCTTCCAATTCTTCCAAAAAGAATAAGAAGAAGAAAAGCAAAAAGACCGTCATTCAAGCCGATCTCGAGAATCGTACTTTCGACAATACAATGGCAACGGATAACCGACCTATGATTGAGATTCTACAATCTCACATTGAGGGAAACGATGACGCTATCGTTATCCCCGCAATTGGATCAAATAATTTTGAAATCAAAACGGGTTTTATTCAAATGGTTTCCGCTACACCATTTTTGGGCCGTTCCCAAGATGACCCTCATGATCATATCAAGAGATTTATCCATTTGACTAATACGGTTAAATACAATGGGGTGCCACAAGAGGCCATTCGTTTACAACTCTTTCCTTTTTCCCTCGAGGGACAAGCCCGGATTTGGCTTGATAAGGAACCACCCCAAAGTATTACAACATGGATTGATTTAGAGACCAAGTTCATTAACTACTTTTTCCCACCATCACGAACCACTTCTTTAAGGAATGACATCATTACCTTTGAACAATAATATGGGAAAACTTTTAGTGAGTCTTGGGATCGATTTAAGGAGCTTTTAAGAAAATGTCCACAACATGGTTTCACTAAAGTACATCAAATCAATACGTTTTACAATGGTTTAACTCTAAATGACCAAGACTCACTTAATAGTGCCACGGGGGGAAATATTCTTGTTGAATCAATGAACGAGGCTTGGGCTATAATTGAAAACAAGGCTAAAGTACAAACCAAGAGTGTTAGGGCTACTGTGACAAGTGCTAGTGAGAACGATAAGAGAATTGATAAGCTTACTTCGCTTGTTGAATCAATTGCTTTACAAACCAACGCCATAAAAGGTCAAGTAAATGCCTTGAAAGAAACTAGTGAAACGTGTGAGACTTGTGGTGGACCACATTCGTATTTTAATTGTGACAAGGTTTACAATCAACAACAATAAATTTGTGCTTTTAACACCAATGCTAATGAGAAAGTTCACTTTAAACCAAATGTTGATGTTAACCATTTATCTTATAAGAGTGCTAGTTATTTGGCTCCCCCGGGTTTTGTAGCTCCACAAAGACTACCCCCACCCGCCCAAAATACCCAAAACCAAAATAGGAACCAAGGTCCTCAAATGGGTAATTTTCAAGGGAATGCAAATCAAGGAAATTTTAATGGTCAAAATCAAGGGTTTCAAAATAATAACCAAGGTTTTCATAATAACAACGGTTCTCAACCTCAATATCAAAACCAAGGTTTTCCAAATCAAGGGTTTAACAATCAAGGGTATAATCAAATGAATATGCATAATCCTCAAATGGACTTGGTTCTACAACAATTGACCAACCATAAACGAATTATGAGAGAGATGCAAGAATCAACCGATAAGAAATTTTTGACAATGATTCAAGCCCTTAGACCCCAAGGAGCCTTACCTTCTAATACCGAGATTAACTCTCGTGCTAATGTGAGTGCTATCACTACTCGAAGTAGAGCCACTTTAGTGGGACCTTCCATCTCTTCGCCCATAAAAGAGAGACAAGGCCCGGAGGTCATAATGAGTAATCCTACTCCCCCTTTGGAGATTCCTCCCACTACCACTCCTAGTACTAGTGCTCCATTGCCTAATGAGCCTAACAATAAGGTTGTTCAAGAAGCGAGTCCTTCTCCTTCTCAACCTTCCAAGTCTAAACCCAATATCCCTTATCCCTCTAGGTTAGACAAGGCTAAAGTGCTCACCAAAGATGACGTTCATGTCTCCAACTTTTTGAAAATGATTTCCAACGTCAATGTTAACATTAGCCTTATTGAAGCACTTGCTTAAATGCCCAAATTTGTGAAAATGTTCAAAGATTTGCTTAATAAGAAAGAAAAAATGGTAGAGCTCGTTAACACCCGTTTAAATGAGAATTGTTCCGCGATTCTTCTCAAAAAGTTTCCCGAAAAGCTAGGAGATCCCGGACGATTCGTGTTACCTTGCTCGTTTCCTCAAACTGATGATTGTATGGCTTTAGCGGATCTCGGCGCTAGCATCAATCTTATGCCACTCTCGGTATGGAAACAGTTATCATTACCCGACCTTGTACCGACTCGCATGACTCTCGAGTTAGCTAATAGAACTCTCGCATACCCCGTTGGTATTGCCGAAGACGTTTTTGTTCAAGTTGGTACATTCACTTTTCCCATAGACTTTGTCGTCGTCGACTATGAGATGGATCCTCATATTCCGTTAATACTTGGTAGACCATTCTTACGATCCGGAAGAGCCTTAGTTGATGTGGCCGAAGGGGAGTTAATTCTTAGGGTCAGGGATGAACAACAAGTTTTTAAAATGGGAAAAATCACAACAAAATCAAATGGAAAAGAGTCGGTCAATATGATCGATGTTCTTAATTATGATAATGAAGAGATTTTTATTAATCCGTTTGGAATTCAAAAGTCTACTTAAAATGATTTTGTGATAACTTCATCCCTTCCCTTAGAGCCTCAAATTTTTGAAACTCCTATTTATGACACCTATAGTGATGACACTTCTTTAAGTGATCACACTATCTTCGGTTTAGACGACCTATCTTTTGACCCACCCACTTTTGACCCACCCATTTTTATCAACCAATTTTTTATACCTACGATGATGACACTTCGTTAAGTGATCTCATTAACTTTGATGACCCACCCCATGATCTTAATGCACCTCATATCTCAATAAGTGATTCTTCCATGGAGACTCCTTTTGACTTTTATACTCCAATTTTAGAAGTCATGACTTTTGAGGAGGATCCTCCACTCTTAGATATCATTCTTACTTTAGAGGTTATTCCATTTGAGGAGGATTTAGATACCTTTCTAAATACCTATTTTCCTCACGAGGATGAGTTTTCCTATGACTCCGATGATACTTATGTTTTCACATCAAGTTTGGAAGAGGACGACTTTCCCACTTTGGATTTTGATGATATTATGAGCCTAAATGTCAACACATCTTGCTATTTTCCCATTAAGGAACCGGTGTTTGATCCCGGAATAGAGACTTTGTGCTTTCATTGCCATATCACCATAACACCCTTCCTTATAAGAAATTTTTGCCTAAGGATACTCCACTTTTCTTTGCCTTGTATGATTTTACCACCTCGGGGTTTATTCCCTTTTGTGATGGAAATTATGTGTTTGACCCGGGTGGATTTTCATGGGGTATTCCTTATATGACTTTGTTTCACCCCTTTATCATGGAGAGATTTTCCTCCCTTGGAAATCTTGGTTTTTCCATGATTTTCCCATTTGAATGAAGACATTCGGGAAATCGAGTCGAGCTAGAGACTCGTGATAAATAAATCAAGCATCGTTTAACTAGGTTAGATTTTTGCCTTTTCCGTCCTTTCCACCCTTTTTCACCTTCACCCATTTCCACCAATAAGTGTAGGGGGGGCAAGTAGGTTGTTTGTAAGTTGTGATATTGTGTGCATGGACATGTGCTTTAATGATCCACTTTTGGTGTTTTTGACGCGACCCGTGATCCCGTGTACCCGGTTCCTTCGATAAGTTTTTGCTATTGTGATTCATACATATATAAAAATAAGACGAATAAATGTAATCACTTTAGTTGTCTCTTCCTTAGCTCGATTTTAAACAACGTACTCAATGTCCTAAGTGTAGGGGAGTTTATTCTCCCACATGCTTAAACATTGAGGACAATGTTTATATTAAGTGTAGGGGGCTTCTATCGAATTTTAGTGAGCTTTTACATGAATTTGACCCCATTTAACCGGAAAATTAAAAAAATTTCAACGTTTTTCAAATTTTTTATCTATTTTGGCCTAGTAGTATTTTCACTTATTTTCTTTCCTTTTATCATCGCATCGTATTTATATTTTCAAGAATAAAGTCAAAAAAAATAAATAAATAAATAAAATGGTTTTAATAAGTTTGGATATCTTTGATATATTAGGCCCGTCGTGAATATTTTGACTCAACCCGAGTTTACTTATCCAAGTTTACTCTAGCTAGTATCTTTAACCATATGGACCTTAATTGGTTTATTAGGCTAAGCATCCACGAAACTCATTCCTTGAGATTTTAAATTGTGGAGAACGAGAGATGATAGAGTTGATAATAAGTTTAAGGGTTAATTCTTGCTTATATGAGTTTTTGTGGCTCTTTCTTCCCGCTTGTATATTTAATTGCTTAATAAATGAGGATTTTTGCGGTGTAGATTTGATATCTTAACTCTTAGCCAAATCTTTTATCTCCTTGTAATTAAAGCATGAACACACTGAGGGTGCCAGCGTTATGGACTTCCGACTAAGGTGGCTCATAACCACTAAGTAGGAGGTATTCAGACCATGGGACCGTAGAATTTGGCCTACTATATATATCATAAATAAAGAAAGAATAAGATTAAAACATGACCTCAAGGAGCCTTAGGGTGTGGGTCATGTAGCACGAACCTTGTCATTAGAGCCTTAGGGTGTATGGCATGGTAAGTGTTGAATAAAAATTGATCAAAAATCAATTCCCTTGTTTATTGTTCAAGGAGCCTTAGGGTGTGGACAATAGATGAGGAGAATTTTTACATCTTAAAGAGCCTAAGGGTATATGATGTGAACTTGCTAAACTCCACATAAAGTCTACATGACTTTGGAGGAATAATTAATAAGTAGTATTATTGGCCAAATTTTGGGTCCGGGAATTTATTCCCTAAATCGTGTTAAATCATCCTTGATGTGGGCTTACTTTAGTGACAACGTTATTGAGGACGAGGTTAGGTTTTGAGTGTCGAGTTTGCACCGTTTTGCCTTCATTTTTAGACTAATAATTATCAAATAAGTCAAATGAGCCTACGGGTGAATGACAATCAATAAAATCTAGAGATACAACGTAGGAACTAGAGAAAGAGTATTACACATTTGCCTTATATAAGTGGTTTTAACCTAAGAACTTGTGGTAAACAATGATCTCGTTTTTAAGCTTGGTATGAGGAACGTGAAACTTGAGGGTGATTAATATTCATGACAGCAAAGCCCTAATTTAAGTCTTAGATTTCTTTACGAGTTTCTTCCATCAAATAATTTCCAAGTTAATAAATTGTTATAACTTTTTTTTTAAATTTTTATCTTTTCATCATAGTAGAATTAGTATAAAGGCCAAGATGGGTTAATTATGAGAAAAATGTAACTTTATGCTTTAAAATTATGCATTGCATGGGGTCATTGCAATGGTCAAGTGTAGGGTATTTAATAAGTGTGTAAACACTTATCCTTTTGCCACTAAAATCAAGGAAAAACAAGACCTAATCATGTGTTTAGTATCGTAAATGTCAGAATTACGCGTGGTTTTGTGTTAAATAGGTACAAAAGATCAAAAGGGAAGAAAACACGGGATTTCACGGTCAAATGGTGAAGAAAAGTCCAAGAAAGAGACAAAGACAAAGTCAAGAAACCAAAAGTGTACTTAAGATCACAAAAACCGACAAATCAACACGGGTTTTGAAGAAATGATCAACAAAGTCAAATTTGAGCTCGATTTTTAGTGGATTTAATTTTATGAAGACAATTGGGCCAATTGGGTCCCACATTTGGGTTAATGGGCTCAAAAGCCCATTTGAAAGTCATTTGTTACTTGTTAAATAACTACTAGCCCAAAACATGGCCCAATTCAATAAACAAAAGTGCGGATGGAACTGAATTTGGGCCAAGCCCATTTGGCTAATTAAATCTTGGGACGGATAAACAAAGTTTATACTTTGCTGGTCAAAATTTCAGTCAACCCTCCAAGACTTATCCCAACTCACACAACACTTATTAATAAACGATTTTTATTTACCCACCCAAACCCACACAATAAATTTCGATACAACCTAGAAAACATTCACCCACCTTCATCTCTCCCACAAAAGACGCAGCACCTATTTTACCCCAAAACCTTAATTCACCTTAGACCAAAAACTACTCAGTGAAATTTGGTGCTTTTACTCAAAACGTGTGATTCACGTACTTGGGATTAATTCCCCCAATACATCGGAGGTGCACACCATGGTGGTCCTCATCTCAAATCTACGTGGCCCATCCCCCTTTTTTGATTGGTTGTGACAACACCAAAACCCCAATCCTCCAATCATGATCTTCCACCTCATCAAGAAACTAAAACAAGAAGCACACCACCCCTCCAGGCTGGCGATCCGAGGGATAGTGATGTATTCTCAGCCGTTGATTAAAGAAAGAAAAGAAAAGAGATGGATTAAACGGTTGGGATTTGATTACTTGCTCACGAAGATCATCAAGAAGCCATGGGGGTTGGCTATAAATACCCCCATCAAATCTGTAATTTGTGTGCACGTTTTATTTTAATTTTTATTTTATGCAAAAATTAGATTTAGGGTTTAATGTAATTTTCCTTTTAAAAGTATTGTAATCTGATTTTTAGTTATTAATAAAAAATTTATTTCAGTCCATTCGTGTCTATTTAAATTTCATTACAAGTTACTCTTAAATCTGTTTTTGGATTAATATTATTTAAGATAAAAAAGTGGTAATCAACTTCCCCTACTGGGAAGTTAAATGAATCTGAATCGAAGAAGCATTGGAGTTGATTTGATGGTTCGACGGGGATGATTTAGTTTGAAGGAGATGGTGTTCGTATTCGGTCCATAGAGTGCTCAGTGCACCTCTACTTCTCAATGGATATCATCACCAGGTTTTGATTTTCTTTAATTATAAGTTCTAGATTAATTAGTTACTTTAATTTGCTTATGTTATTTGTTTAGTTGTTTTATTGTTTGAATAGTTTGATTGAATATTTTGATTTATCTGATTTTAAGGTTTTGTATGTTTGAAATGAATAGTCTGTTTAGATCCGTTTGGTTTGTTTAGTTGGAGTCTGATTTGTTCAAGTTGGCTTATTTCTGCTTATGTTCATTTTATTAGCTTATTTCTGGTTTTGATTCTGTTTGGATCTGCTTAGCTTTATTCGTCAGTTTACTGGATATCTGTTTAAGCTTGTTTAATAATATTTGGTTATTGTTTAAATCTGCTTTAAACTGCTTTTGTTTAGCTTTTAAGTTGCTGATGTTAATTTGCCTAGATAATTAGAATTGCTGATATTTAATTTCTTATAAGTTTTTGCTGAATTTATTTTGTGTTAGTAGTTTGATTAGTTAGCTAGCTTATTTGGGCTATATAAGTCTGCTAGATTTAAGCATTGTGTTGATTTTGAGTTTAGAGCCTGCTGAAATAATTTATCTTTACTGATATTATAGCTTATTTTAGTCTGCCTCTTTTTCTGCTAAGTTTGTATTTGCTTTTTCTATTCATCTGCTTATTTTCGTTTTATGTGCTTATTGGAGTAGATTGTTGCTGGTTACTGACTATTTGCTTCTTAAAAGCAACAGGTCCTTTTGATTTGTTTGTTTAAAATCCCAAAAAATATAATAGCAAAAACTGTCCAAGCTAGGTCTCGAACCCTAGACCATTCGCTCAACAGCCCTACGCCATAACCAACTCCTCTACTACTTCATTTGTGTTTATCTTTACGTTGAGTAATTAATATAGGATTATAATTATGCTGCCAGCTTTATTTCACTTTTTAAATACAAGTTTTGTTAATTAAATTTAATTAATAGTTTTTTTAAAATTCTCTTTTATAAAGTTTAGAAATATAAAAAAATAAAAAAATAAAAATATATATTTTGAAATTTAAGTTTTTATAAAATTAAGTTTTTAATTAGTCTATAATTTTTAAAATAGATTTATTTTTTTAGTTTAATTAGTTTTACTTTATTTTGTTAGATTAAATAATTTTTAGTTTCATTTAAAGTTGAAATAGTTTTCAATAGTTTTCAATAAAGTAAATTTTTCAAAAGTTATTTCCTTTTTAATTAGATTAAGTGGTTTTTAATTAAATAGTCTTTAGTTTAAATAGTTCTTAAAATTACCAAAAAAAATACGTTTCACCAAGAACAATTTGTTTTACGTTTAATCGGAAATCAATTCGAGTGAGTCGAGGAAAAACGAACATTAATTGATAATTGAAACAAAATTTCCTATATTACATATCCATCCTCATGCAAGTTGTCTACAAGATTACACTCGTGAAGACTATCTCTAAGTAAATCCGTGCATTTGTATTTCCTTTTCTTCCGAGTTTAAGTTGATTTTGCTTTTCCTCTCGCCTTTCTATTATCTAAATTATCCATATTTTTATGAAATTTTGCACAAAGAGCTTCACACACATGACTTGCACATTTTAATCTAGCAGTTCGCTCTAAAGTTAATTCATCTTCGCTAAAACATATTAATTTTTCAAATCTTTTGAACTTGTATCAAGTACGACGATAACTCATATTAACACCTCTATCATTTACATTGTTATCATCTATGTCATCACCAACCAAACCAATATCCAATGATAGGTGTGAAAACACCCATCCTTTTACCACTTATTTCTTGCTAAAACAAGAACAAAACGCGTATTTAATGTCATTTGTTTGGAATTATGCGTGGTTTGTGTGTTTGTTGTGTTTTCAGAGCCAACCGGATAAATATTAGAGAAAACATGGGATTGCACGGGTTTTATCGAGGAAAAAGACGAAAAGACGAAGTCTATAGTCCAAGAGATGCAAAAGATTTGAAGTCAATGAGCCTATTTGAAGATTTATCGAAGAAAAGGACCAAAGATGGAAGATTTACCTATGTCGAAGAAACTCAAGTCTATTAAATGAAGAAATTAAAAGACGAGTTGAATTTATTCGTCGACAAATCCCGAAATCGAAAACATCAACTTTTTTGAAAAGACGAGAAGACAAAAAGAAAGGGAGAAAGCCCACTCACCAACCAAGGGAGAAGCCTATAAATACTCCTCACGTTCAGAAATTTCCACGAGTCTTTCTTTCTGTTACACTTTTCCTAGTTCGTAGGAACAACCATCTCCCTTAAGGAGTGGTTTTCATTTTTTTTATTTCTTCCAATCTTGTAAGTTTAATCTTTCCACTTTGTTTGTTGAATCTTAAATCATTAATACCAGTTTACTTTTAATCTTTCTATCATCTTGTTCTTCCTCTCTTTGTGATTCATAAGTTTTTAAAGTTTTATTTTATTGGTTAGATCATAAAAAGTAAGTGGGTTTTGTGTTTTTGATGTTTTGGATTGATGTTTATCATAGGTAAATGAGTAGTGGTTAAATTGGTTTCAGTTTTGATTAAAAACTTGGTAAATTTTGGTGTTAAATTCGTGTTTCTGTCATCCCCTGTTCTTCGCATTTTGTTACTGAGTTTGCCCAGATTCCGTATAGAGTTTTTGTGACTTTGTTGGTTCGGAATATCAAAATATTCCGGATCAAGGTCTGTGGTTTTGTTGTCTATTCGGAATATCTAAAAATTCCGAGTAGGAGCCTTTATTCCGCATTAGGCATTTCATTCCGAGTAGGGGATAATATTCAGCATAGCCAAAACATTCCGCATAGGGTTCCTGTTCAAAATATTCCGCATAGGATTTCTTTTAAAAACATTCCGCATAGCTTGTTATTCCGCATAGCCAGAGTATTCCGCATAAGAGCATTTATTCCGAGTAGACTGTTATTCCGAATAGCATCAAATATTCCGCATAGGGTTATTATTCCTCATAGGGCAATTATTCCGCATAACCTCAGTATTCTGAATAGGCTGATTATTCCGCATAAGAGATTTATTCCGAGTAGGGCAAAACATTCCGGATAGCCATTATTCCGAATAAGGTAAATTTCCAGTTTTATTCCAGTTTTTCCAGTTTTAAATTCTAGCTTTATTTTTATTTTTATTCTCAGTAATTGCTTTTAGTTTAATTTTATTATTTCTAGCACTTACCATTTTAGTAGATTTAGACCAAAGCTCCCCCTTTTTAGTCACCAAGTACAACGATTCCACTTTTAACCATAATCGATTTGAGAAGATACCGAGAACGAAACAACGACATATATCAATTGGGTGCGAGCAACGCAAAGAAAGATCTTGCAAGCAAACCCTTTTTATTAACCAATCAAAAAGTCAGTTATTATCCAACTAAAACTTACAATGTCATAATGCATGAAAATTGAAAAACACTTCTCTTAAAAGCTTTAGGGCTTCATAGATAATTCAAGTTACTTCCCTGTTACACATAACTTATAACACAAATCAACGTAAGCAACAATGGGCATTTTGCACTTGCTAGAGAAAAATGTATGAACTAATGGACATTGGTAAGACTTGTATATCTTTGAGAAATAAAAGGCAAACACCCTAACCAGTAACTATATATAATAGGAGTTGTTCGGTACCCACGCTTAGCGGCATGGCGTTTGGTGGGTTTTTTTTATATGTCATTTTTCGTAAATGTGATCAACCTTTTTGCATTCCCAAGTAATGCATAAGCAAGATCAGGACAAGATGAATCTATTGCCCTGCCTCCAAGAGAAGAAATGGCACCAATCGATGCGAGGGGTTATTTTGTTGGCTTGGTTTTCTGCATGTCGTTTATCAGACTATTAAGTATCCAGCTCATTTATAAGTCACTGGAAGTCCTACACATGTGGTTTGACGCAGATACCGTTATTAGTTGTTTGAATGACGGCTGAAAATTTATTCAATGGTTCAATAACAAAATATATATACATTCGTCTGAGTTGTAAGACAAAATAATAAGTTACATTCAGTTATAATGCTCAGTTTCAAACCAAAATTTTCACTAATTCCGCAAGTCACATAAACTTTCATCGAATATGGAAAATCCAGACGTATTTACATAAGTTAAGATATAAAATACCATGTAATGCTCGACCATATGTTGCAGCTTTAAGGCAATGAACTCTAATAAATTATACCCATGCTTTGAATCACCTCTTTCATTTTACAACAATCATCATGCCTTGAATCACCTGCAACAAAAGTACTTATATCAATAACTCTACATATCATCTCAAGACACCTAAAAGAGGCCATAAAAGACCAACATGTCCATGATGCACCAAAAGAATCAAACTAAGACCAGTATAATAGTATGATAATGTAGTTCCATACCCATATTATGATTCAATTTGTTCTCTGTCTGGGTTTGCAAAAAATATAACTCTTGTCATATATAATGGAATAACAATAAAAATGGAACACCACAACTCCATAAACTAAATAAGACAAGCCAAGATTCATGTTGGCGGCCATGAGAAAATTTCTTAGCACTTCTTTCATCCTATCGGGACCTATGAATTGTTACTAAATTAAGCTTACATTCCAAACTCCCATTCAAAACAGAATCAGGCAAGCATTGAAAGTGATATTCAGCTACTGATACTTTATGAGGTTAGCCTAATCATTATGAATCTGCCCTAGAATCAGAAACTCTGTCATATTTCAAGTTTATGGTTTTTAGCCCTTCAACTTTATGATGTTAGCCTAATCATGGATTAAGAGAACATCAACTGAAGTGATTTTTTACCATTATTAAATTACATTCTATTAACATATATCATGTGTTTGTGATAGCTCATAACTAAAGACTTATACTCATAATTGGTTGGAATTTAGAAATCAAGCACCATACATCATGATTTCCTAGTAATTGAAAGGGGACAATCTAGCAGGCCCATTTCCACCGTTACTATAAGCATGATTTCCCCTAATACAAATCAGGGTCATCGGTTTAAACTGAGCATTATCCAATATTTACTATCAAATATCATAAAATTTTAAGGCAATATAAGGTAGAATTTTCTCACCTTAGTCGCCATTTCCCGCAAGGTATTTACAAAAAAATTATGTGAAAACTTATCACATTAGGCCAGACATCGTGTTGCAGTATATACACGTCATAACTGACAGTGTGATTGTACTTGTTCTTAGAAATTATTGTCGCACAACGACTAACATCATTACAGAAGTCGTCCTTAACTAATACCTCCAAATTACTTCCTTTCTTGTACTTCATTCTCTCCCTAATTAAATTCTTTCACATCTTTTGATAAATTCAACTTACTGTTTGGTTAGTTACATATTACAAAACCAAAGGAAATGTTATCGCCTATTCAAAACAGTAGACCTATCTACTAACTTAATCGACATTGACCTCAAATAGAGATACTAAAAACCCGTTAGATGCACATGTAGTTCCCTAAAAAGTATTGTCACTAAATTGCACAATTCAAGACAACAAAAACATAAGATATAAGGTACTACCAGACCCTCAAACATAATCAAACAACTAACAATTCACAAATCACGAGGTAATCTTTCGACTTGTTTTTACTATATCAAAATGTCATTATGAATAATCAGTTTATCTTTGTTTAAATACCGAAAATTATTACAAGGGACTTTCGTTTCCTGTCTTCAAAACAGATTAGACATTTGCAAAACTACATTTGCAAAACTGCATTATCAAATACGAAGTCACACAAAACCCTATTCCCTCACGACATCCTACACATTCTTCAAACAAATAAGCATCATACCTGAAAAACATGGCAATTTGCAATGGGTACTGTTTCAAAGGCGAACTCACGGTAAAATTATTTCCAGCTTGAGCAACCATCTTCTTGAGTTAATGTAACCTACAAGAACACAAAATTTAAAAAAAAACAATTGTACCAACTTTAAGACCATGTAGTAAGATAAATCTCAATTACTTAGATAGTTAATAATAACTAAATTTTTCACTAAAACCCTAGCTATCATCCACATCAGATAGAGAAACAATGCACCCAGACAACCTAAGTTTAGTAGATCTATGCTCCCGAATTCCTTATGTACCATATGATCCGATACCACATGTCTTAAATTTCCCGAATAATAAAGTAACACATCCTTAGTATTTGATTCATGCGAGAAATCACAAAACTAACCATATATGACACTTCTTTTGTGACTATCTATCAAAGAAACACAGTCCATAGGTTGAAATACTCTCCTACGTGCGGCTGCCACTTTCATTCTAACTACATTCAACACAAAATTGTTATAAACTAAGGTGTAAAAAAATAGCATAGTGAGAATTCAGACCTACTGATCCATCAGAATCATGTCCATTCTAGCTAAAGTGTCACCACCATAATAATACTACCGACATAGACGAACTACCTTCACATTGATGGAGAAATTATTCAGTGCGTTAATATTGTTGATAAGAAATGACTGATTAACCATTTTGAATAGTTTTTGGGTTTGTTTCATATGAGAAACTGGTGATAACACTTGCCTTAGGACACCTATTTATAGATCCACAAAGAATATGATCGTGTGATAGAATAACGGTTTTACTTAACTAACTTTACAGTTTACCAAGTATTTAGGAGATCATGGTTAGCAGTTATGGACTAATTTTATCAATTTTGAAAAAACTTGACACATACTAAAATTATTGTTCGTGATTTAATAGTAAATTCTTTTTATAGATATAAACAAAAAAATAGTTAAATTAATATTATTGTTATAATCTAGTAATTAAAGTAATATACGTAAACAACCACCATATTTGCACCCCAATTAGTTTATTATTAAGAACCCTAACCTTAAAATTAAAACAAATAATAAGCAATATGTAAAGAAGGAATGAACAATGCGTATAACCTGGAGATGAATATTGAAATTATTTGGAGTGGCTGCAGTAATTTTGATTCAACCATATACATCCAACATTCTAAAATAGTGTTTTGCGTAAGTCCTATACGAAAGTAACATGAATGAGCCATTTTTTTATCGCTTGCTCAGATTTAGTGGGTTGTGCAAAATAAATATTAGAACATACCAATCCGTCGAGGGTACTTTCACATGATAACAGCAATGTAGTCATCTGTTCTAAAAATATATAATTAATCGTTGTTGTATGATTAGACGCAAACACTTGTTCACATATAATAATCATGTGGTCAGATAAAAGAGAGTAAAAAAATAGAGTAAATTTCCATACAAAATACGGATCTATATAAACTAAATGCAGAAAAGTACCTGCAAAAATTACACCTTTTAGGCCTTGAAGATGGCCGAGGACCGTGACACTTGGCTAATGTCTATGATGCAATAAAGAAGCAGCAAATTAACTCCGCACCATAGCTCTTTAGCACCCATAGACATGCACGCAAAGCTACAAATGAGTATGTCATTTCACCAAACATTTCATGTGCATCTTCTTACGCTGTAATTACGTTAACAAATTAAAGTTAAAAACGAATGTGATAACATAGCCAATTAATTGTAGTAAATATGTAAAATTACCTGATTGTGTAAAATATGTTGCTAAGAACTAATGAATCGATGTTTTAAGTGTTATCATAGACTTTTTTTGAAGTAACAAAAGTTGCCAATTTCAGTTATGGGATAATGGGGCAGTTACATAATGTGGCTTCTATTTGTTTTTACTTTTTAGTTACAAAACTGTACAACGAAAGTTAATCCCAGATTGCCACATCAAAATCGTACATGTTTCTTTGTCTATAATTGTGTCACGTGTAGCATTTTTATCTTGATTTAATTAGGTAATAGAAGTTATTTTACAAAATTTAAAAAAAAACAATTGTACCAACTTTAAGACCATGTAGTAAGATAAATCTCAATTTACTTAGATAGTTAATAATAACTAAATTTTTCACTAAAACCCTAGCTATTATCCACATCAGATAGAGAAACAATGCACCCAGACAACCTAAGTTTAGTAGATCTATGCTCCCGAATTCCTTATGTACCATATGATCCGATACCACATGTCTTAAATTTCCCGAATAATAAAGTAACACATCCTTAGTATTTGATTCATGAGAGAAATCACAAAACTAACCATATATGACACTTCTTTTGTGACTATCTATCAAAGAAACACAGTCCATAGGTTGAAATACTCTCCTACGTGCGGCTGCCACTTTCATTCTAACTACATTCAACACAAAATTGTTATAAACTAAGGTGTAAAAAAATAGCATAGTGAGAATTCAGACCTACTGATCCATCAGAATCATGTCCATTCTAGCTAAAGTGTCACCACCATAATAATACTACCGGCATAGACGAACTACCTTCACATTGATGGAGAAATTATTCAGTGCGTTAATATTGTTGATAAGAAATGACTGATTAACCATTTTGAATAGTTTTTGGGTTTGTTTCATATGAGAAACTGGTGATAACACTTGCCTTAGGACACCTATTTATAGATCCACAAAGAATATGATCGTGTGATAGAATAACGGTTTTACTTAACTAACTTTACAGTTTACCAAGTATTTAGGAGATCATGGTTAGCAGTTATGGACTAATTTTATCAATTTTGAAAAAACTTGACACATACTAAAATTATTGTTCGTGATTTAATAGTAAATTTTTTTTATAGATATAAACAAAAAAATAGTTAAATTAATATTATTGTTATAATCTAGTAATTAAAGTAATATACGTAAACAACCACCATATTTGCACCCCAATTAGTTTATTATTAAGAACCCTAACCTTAAAATTAAAACAAATAATAAGCAATATGTAAAGAAGGAATGAACAATGCGTATAACCTGGAGATGAATATTGAAATTATTTGGAGTGGCTGCAGTAATTTTGATTCAACCATATACATCCAACATTCTAAAATAGTGTTTTGCGTAAGTCCTATACGAAAGTAACATGAATGAGCCATTTTTTTATCGCTTGCTCAGATTTAGTGGGTTGTGCAAAATAAATATTAGAACATACCAATCCGTCGAGGGTACTTTCACATGATAACAGCAATGTAGTCATCTGTTCTAAAAATATATAATTAATCGTTGTTGTATGATTAGACGCAAACACTTGTTCACTGATAACTCGCTTTTACTCAGGTTAAAAATATTCGTTGTGTTCCGATCTAATCGAATTGAACAACTTTATTGTTTTATGTGTGACTCAGTTGGACTTTGGTGAAACAAAGATGTGTCGTTGTAGTTTTGAAAATAAAAGGTGCAGAACAATTAAAGTAAAGGTGCAATTAAAATAAATCTAAGTCTAATTAAAATAAAGTGCAAGTATTTAAAAGCAAGTCTAAAATTAAAGGGCAATAAAGTAAATAACGCAAACTTAAATCTAATTAAGGCAAACTAGGAACACAACTAAAACTAAGATTTAAACTAAGACGAATAAAGCTTAAAATGAAAAGGCAGAAAACTAAAACTAAGACTTCCCTATCCGGAATAAACTCCTATTCGGAATAAATACTATTCGGAATAACTGTCACCTATTCGGAAAGATAGCCCTATTCGGAATAAAGAGCCTACTCGGAATATGGGTCCTATTCGGAATACTGTCACTATTCGGAATATATACCCTATTCGGAAAAATCAGCTCTATTCGGAATATCCAGAAAGTTCCGAATAGCAATTCTTAAAATCCCCTATGCGGAATAAAAAGTTCCGAATAGCAATTCTTAAAAACCTCTATGCGGAAAAAAAGTTCCGAATAAGCAATCTCACAAGATCCCTATTCGGAATAAATGAAATGTTCCGAATAGCAATTCTTAAAATCCCCTATGCGGAATAAAAAGTTCCGAATAGCAGTTCTTAAAAACCTCTATGCGGAAAAAATGTTCCGAATAAGCAATCTCACAAGATCCCTATTCGGAATAAATGAAATGTTCCGAATAGAACACTAATTTCCACACCTATTCGGAATAATCTGGGCACAGGTCTGGGAAAGAACAGCTACTGTATAAAACGAAGAACAAGGAAGATTAAAAAGGCACGAATTAATTAAAAACTTAACCAAATCAAACACAAAATTAGATCAAACACATTAATAAACAACTATAAAGCATAAACCATTAATCCAAAACAATCAAAATCACAAATCCCAATCAAAATAATCAAAACCCACTTAAATAAATCAACAAAAATAAAGAACATAAACATGAACAAATCAACACAAAGATTAAGAAAGGAAGAATGAGATTAACAAGATAAAGATAAAACTTGACAAGAATTAAAAAGGAAAACTTACTTGAATTAAATGGTAATTAAGTGCAAGACAAGGTAATTGAATTGGACAAGTAAATAAAGATGCAAGGTAATTAAGAATGGAAGAGCTAATTTGTCAAGTTAGCCAACAAAACAAATGATAACTAATCTAATCTATTTATAGGGGAGGATTAGGAAGCTTCCTCCCCTCCTTCATTTCTTGTTAATTGCAAGATTACGTCCTTCCTTCATTTAATCTTCATTAATTGCGTCATTAGTCCTTTTCTTCTCATCTTTCTCTTAAGTTTGGACTTTAAGGACTTGTGCCTCGGGATATCTTTCGAACTCGTCTTTAATTTCTTCAATAAAATAGACTTGAGTTTCACGGCTTTTGATAGACTTCCGTCTTTTGACTTTTTCTTCGATAAATCTTCCGAATTGGTCTTGGACTTCCGTTCTTTTTCCACTCTTGACTTCTTGACTCCGTCTTTCATCTTTTTCTTCAATAAAAGCCGTAAATGCCCGTGAATTCTCATGTTTTCTCCACTTTTCATAATTTCATCCTAAAATACAACAAAAACACAAACCACGCATAATTCTGACATAAAAGACATAAAATACACGTTTTGGTCCGGTTATTATTGTAATTAAGTGGTAGAAAAGATGGGTGTTTACACACCTATCAAATCCCCTACACTTGACCATTGCAATGTCCTCATGCAATGCGTTAGTTACAAAGCATGTTTACACTTTTCATAATAATCAATCCACATTGGCCTTTATTAAAGAGATAGAAAATTATAAAAATGCAAAGCAAAGAAATTAAAAGCATACCTTGGGTTTTGAAAATGTCATGAATAATCATCATTCTCAACTTTTCACTTTCTCCAAACCAAGCTTAAAAACGAGATCATTGTTATTATAAGTTAGTAAACTAACACGAACTCATGTGGGCCAATTATTCACTTAGACTCCCTTATTCCTAGGGGTATCTCTTATATTTTATTATTTGTCTTGAATGATCACGAAGATGCATTGTTTGACTTATTTCGATAATTATTTAGTCTGAAAATAAAGTGCACGATTTAATCAATAGTTAGCTAAAGGACCAAATCTTTTAAAACTGCTTCTCGGGATATCAGAAAGTTCATATCTTGGCATAACTTGGTTCGCGATTTGAGACCTTTCTCGGGCCGATATTTGGCAGCGACTTCATACTTCAAATCTTGAGAGACGTTCATGAAATAATGGTCTTCTCTTCATAATTGGAATTTCTTCACTTGGAATTTTTGAGAGATTCTTCATATATGGACCACGACTTCTTCATTTTTCTCCAATCTTTATTTTGGATTTTGATATACAACGATCCGTCTCCTTTATTGACTTGGATCTATTTATCCTCATACCTTGTTAGGGTCTTTTCGGATACACTTCTCCATGACTTTTGGGGAGTATTTGCTTTTCGTCGTGTGTCTCGATCCTTCATATTGATTTTCGATAAATGATTCTTCACATCACTTTTGGATCTTTAGAAACAAAACATAGCCCTCATGCCTTGTTAGGGCCTTTTCGGACTCGCCAATCTTCGCGCCCCGCTTCATAAGTTATGCCTTGGCTATGAACTCTCGTCATTACCGAGCAACTTTTAAACGATCTGGGGCTAGAAGCTAAGTAACTTTTCAAATCGTACAACCTTATTTATTAGCAGATAAATTTATTAGCAAGCGATGGGAGAATAGGCTTATAATTAACTCACATAAATTCACGAAAGAATACCGACTTATAATTGGCTCTATCATCTCTCGTTCTCCACAGTTTATAATCTCAAGTAATGAGACTCGTGGATACTTAGCCTATTAAATCAAAGTTTTGGGTTTTCGAGTCGCCTATAGGATCTTGCAAATTCTTAGACTTTTTCAAGTTTAGAAATTGCTTCTTAAAGTTCCCTTGATAAACGACTCTCTAGGATCAATTATAGGAACTTGCGAAAAGTTCTTGTTCTTAACCCGTGAGAGTTAAGACTTTCGCGTTTTATAGCTCCCTATATAAAAGCCTAGCAAAACTTGCCTTAAATACGTTAAGGATACTAGCTAGAGTAAACTCGGATTGAGTCAAAAGATTCACAACGTTTGAAAATTAAAACCACTTATTAAACATTTATTCTAGCAAAGAAAGAAAATAACTATACAAAAGGGAAAAACTAATAGGCCAAAATAGATCGAAAATTTTGGAAAATGTCGAAAAATTGATTTTCCGGTTAAAATGAGGACAAAAACAAGGAAAAGACCACTTAACTTCGATAGAAGTCCCCCCTACACTTAAGATAAACATTGTCCTCAATGTTTAAGCATGTGGGAGTAAACTCCCCTACACTTAGGACATTGTGCACGTTGTTTAAATCTCGCTAAGGAAAAGACAACTAAAAAGATTCCTATTTTAATATTGAGAAAATATAAAAATAGTGAATCGAAAAGAGTTTAGGATAGAACCGGGAAGAAGTAGAACACGGAATCACGGGTCGTCAAGAATCATTAAGAGTGGATCATTGAAGCTCGAATCCCTGATTAAGAAGTGAGGAGAGGAAATGGCAATCCAAAGGGGTCCCCCCTACACTTATGATAAAGAAAGCGAAAAGATAGATGCATGGGTTGCCTCCCAAGAAGCGCTTGGTTTTTGTTAACCGAGTCGTGAGCCTGACTCGACCTTGATCATCAACGGAAGTAGCATGAAACAAATCCACCAGGATCAAAGACATAGTTTTCATCCATCAATAGGCAAGAGCTTAAGGTGAACAAGGCAAGCCAAAAGAGAAGCGGCAAGGTTCCCTTAAGCAGAGATGGAGCACAGTAGAAGCAAGTATGAAGCGGTGCAAGCATGTCTTCCAAATTTCCAAAGATTTTTCCTTTTATTGCATCAGGTGGATACTGAGATGGCTTAAAGACTTCAATACCGGGATCGAACACCTTTTCCTTCAGGGGAAAATAGCACTTCGGCTCAGCCGAGTGTGAAGAAGATCCGCAAAGAAGCACAACCTCGTCCTCAGAAGTGGGACAAAGAGGTGTCAAATCATAAGTGCAACGGATTTCGGTGTCAACCGGTTTCTTCTCCTTGGACAAAATGCTCTTCAAATCCAAAGTAGGATCAAGACGATAATCTTCAAAGTCCAAAGGAGGTGCATCACTCTCATGAGGGAAGTATGTGTTAAGAAATTCAGAGAAATCTTCCTCGAATGAGTAATCGTCCAAAGTAGGATCGAGTGATGGCGGAGGATCTTCATCATGTGAAGAATCGCTCGAGAGAGTATCGGCCTCATCAAAATCATCATATGTAGGCAGCTCGGGATACTCAGAAGTACAATCAAAATCATCCGAATCTGAGCTAGAATTATCATCTTCATAAGCATCAAAGACCGGTGGAGAATCAAAAATGGGAGAAGCATCCAAAGTAGGGAGAGAATCATCCACATTATCTTCAAAGAGTGGATTATCAGTGGAAGACTCGAATAGAGGATTGTCATAGACGTTAAAGTCATCGAGCACATTTATCATATTCACTGATTCTCGGCTTCCAAAAGATCTGCCGGTAAGCTTCCCTATTTTAAAAATTTTAGAATCATCCCCGACTCGTAAGATTAACTCACCTTCGGCCACATCTATTAAAGCACGTCCGGTTCTCAAGAATGGCCGACCAAGTATTAGAGGAATACGAGGGTCCATTTCATAATCAACGACAACAAAATCGACCGGGAAGGTAAATGTGCCAACTTTGATAAACACGTCTTCGGCTATACCAACGGGGTAAGCGAGAGTGCGGTTTGCAAGTTCGAGAGTCATCTTTGTAGGAATGAGATCGGGCAATGATAGTGTTTTCCAAACACTGAGTGGCATAAGATTAATACTAGCCCCGAGATCAGCAAGGGCAGTAAATTCTTCAGTTTTGTTGAATAAGCAAGACAACACAAAACGACCGGGATCTCCAAGTTTTTCCGGAAGTTCTTTAAGAAGGACTGCAGAGCAGTTTTCATTTAAGCGTGTGTTGGCGAGTTCAAGTAACTTCTCCTTCTTGCTAAGCAAATCCTTGAATGTTTTGACGAATTTCGGCATGTGGCAAAGTGCTTCAACAAGGCTAATGTTGATGGTCATTTTGGATAGCATATCCACATATTTCATTACATTACAATCATTCTTGGTTAGCTCGTTGGTCTTGCCTATGCGAGAAGGGTATGGGATTCTGGGCTGATAAGGATTGGGTGGAGGTGTAGTTGGTGAAGGTTGTGATGTTGAAGGGTCCTTCCGAGATACATTGTCATGACGAGGCGGAGACGGTAATGGTGCACTATTACTAGGTGTAGGAGGAGTAGGGCTACATGGTGGTGGAGGAGGTGTAGATGATGGTGGTGGGGTAGATGGAGTGACAATGGTAGTTCCACTACGCGTAGTTATAGCGCTCACATTAGCTCGCGGATTGGTGACGGTATTTGAAGGTAGAGAACCCGAAGAAGAAGGTTGAGCGTCAGGCAAGAAACTAGCCAACAGATTCTTCAATTCAGTTGTTTGAGTGATGAAAGAGGATTGAAGATTATCACGAACCTCAGTTCTGATGTCATTACCTTGTTTCAAGATATCTCCTTTCAAATTAATTATTTGGCTCTGCAGATTCTTGATTTGCTCACCTTGAGTTCTCATGATTGTGTCAACATCGGGATTAATGGGTGGGTGTTGTTGGGTGGGTGGTTGATAAGGATTAGAAGCACGAGGTGGGATTTGGTTGCTTCTATTGTAGTTGTTGGCGGGATTTTGGTTTTGAGGAGAAAAACCGGGTGAAAGGTAATTGTTGGAACGGTAGCTCAGCAGATTTCTATCCCCTTGTTGTCTAGCTTGGTAATTTTCCGGTGAATAATTACCATAAGCTGCATACACATTTTCCGGATTTCCTTGTGTTGAAGGACAATCGGTGTATGAGTGAGGACCGCCACATGTTTCACAAGGATTAGCAACCGCTTTAACTTGTTGTTGTTGGTGGGTTGAAGCGAGAAGCGTAATACTTTTGCTCATTTCGGCCATCATGCGGGTGAGTTCGGTCATCTCAGGGTTTGCTGAGGTAGAAGAAACATTGACTCTCGTGTTGTTTCTAGAAGAAGCAGAGGAATCCCAGTTCTTATGATGAGTAGTCATGTTCTCTATTAACTCTCTACACTCCTCGGGTCTCCTTTTCATGAATGTGCCACCGGCGGCTGCATTGATCGTATCACGATCTCGAAAAGTCAATCCGTTGTAGAAAGTATCGATCAAGGTGACCGGAAGCATGTTGTGGTTTGGGCAACGGTCGATCAAGACATTATATCTCTCCCATGCATCAAAAAGAGATTCATCGGGATCTTGCATGAAACCGCTGATCTGATTGCGAAGGCTTGTGACCATGGATGGTGGAAAGTAGCGCGACAAAAAGCGTTGAGTCATGTCATCCCAAGTGCGAATAGAATTCTTCGGGAGACGATCAAACCATTTCTCGGCATGATGTAATAGAGTGTGTGGAAAGAGTTGTAGGCGAAGCTCATCCATAGTGGCACCAGCCAACTTCATGCTCTGGGTGATTGTAATGAACTTGTCGAGGTGTTTGTTGGCATCATCATCAGGCAATCCTCTAAATGGGTTTGTTTGCACTTGCTGAATCATGTGGTGCTTCAACGAAAACTCAGGAGCGTTGATTTGCATCGGCGCAATCGGTCCTCCTCGTCCAAACATTGTTGGTTGACAAAGTTCCTCCATGGTCCGAAGATCGGGCTGTGGGGGAGCATTGTTGTTATTATTATTATTATTGAGGTGCGGTAGTTGATTATTGATGTTAACACCTGCCATATCTAAATCTTCTTGAGGCTCGGGCTCTTGGTAATTAGAAGATCTAGTACGCATACACCTGAAAATGCAAAAGAAAACAAAACCAAACACAAAGACAATATATATACAAAATAAAGATAAAATCTTTTTGGATTTTTGATAGTTTTAATTTTTATGGTTTTTATGAATTTTATAATTTTTATGATTTTTTGGAATTTTAGTGCAAGAAAAATAACGCTCACAAGTGAACGGATCCCAAAAAGCAACGTGTCTCTCACAAAAAACTGTTGATCTTTACGAAAAGAGCCGGCAGCGGCGCCATTTGATAACTCGCTTTTACTCAGGTTAAAAATATTCGTTGTGTTCCGATCTAATCGAATTGAACAACTTTATTGTTTTATGTGTGACTCAGTTGGACTTTGGTGAAACAAAGATGTGTCGTTGTAGTTTTGAAAATAAAAGGTGCAGAACAATTAAAGTAAAGGTGCAATTAAAATAAATCTAAGTCTAATTAAAATAAAGTGCAAGTATTTAAAAGCAAGACTAAAATTAAAGGGCAATAAAGTAAATAACGCAAACTTAAATCTAATTAAGGCAAACTAGGAACACAACTAAAACTAAGATTTAAACTAAGACGAATAAAGCTTAAAATGAAAAGGCAGAAAACTAAAACTAAGACTTCCCTATCCGGAATAAACTCCTATTCGGAATAAATACTATTCGGAATAACTGTCACCTATTCGGAAAGATAGCCCTATTCGGAATAAAGAGCCTACTCGGAATATGGGTCCTATTCGGAATACTGTCACTATTCGGAATATATACCCTATTCGGAAAAATCAGCTCTATTCGGAATATCCAGAAAGTTCCGAATAGCAATTCTTAAAATCCCCTATGCGGAATAAAAAGTTCCGAATAGCAATTCTTAAAAACCTCTATGCGGAAAAAAAGTTCCGAATAAGCAATCTCACAAGATCCCTATTCGGAATAAATGAAATGTTCCGAATAGCAATTCTTAAAATCCCCTATGCGGAATAAAAAGTTCCGAATAGCAGTTCTTAAAAACCTCTATGCGGAAAAAATGTTCCGAATAAGCAATCTCACAAGATCCCTATTCGGAATAAATGAAATGTTCCGAATAGAACACTAATTTCCACACCTATTCGGAATAATCTGGGCACAGGTCTGGGAAAGAACAGCTACTGTATAAAACGAAGAACAAGGAAGATTAAAAAGGCACGAATTAATTAAAAACTTAACCAAATCAAACACAAAATTAGATCAAACACATTAATAAACAACTATAAAGCATAAACCATTAATCCAAAACAATCAAAATCACAAATCCCAATCAAAATAATCAAAATCCACTTAAATAAATCAACAAAAATAAAGAACATAAACATGAACAAATCAACACAAAGATTAAGAAAGGAAGAATGAGATTAACAAGATAAAGATAAAACTTGACAAGAATTAAAAAGGAAAACTTACTTGAATTAAATGGTAATTAAGTGCAAGACAAGGTAATTGAATTGGACAAGTAAATAAAGATGCAAGGTAATTAAGAATGGAAGAGCTAATTTGTCAAGTTAGCCAACAAAACAAATGATAACTAATCTAATCTATTTATAGGGAGGATTAGGAAGCTTCCTCCCCTCCTTCATTTCTTGTTAATTGCAAGATTACGTCCTTCCTTCATTTAATCTTCATTAATTGCGTCATTAGTCCTTTTCTTCTCATCTTTCTCTTAAGTTTGGACTTTAAGGACTTGTGCCTCGGGATATCTTTCGAACTCGTCTTTAATTTCTTCAATAAAATAGACTTGAGTTTCACGGCTTTTGATAGACTTCCGTCTTTTGACTTTTTCTTCGATAAATCTTCCGAATTGGTCTTGGACTTCCGTTCTTTTTCCACTCTTGACTTCTTGACTCCGTCTTTCATCTTTTTCTTCAATAAAAGCCGTAAATGCCCGTGAATTCTCATGTTTTCTCCACTTTTCATAATTTCATCCTAAAATACAACAAAAACACAAACCACGCATAATTCTGACATAAAAGACATAAAATACACGTTTTGGTCCGGTTATTATTGTAATTAAGTGGTAGAAAAGATGGGTGTTTACACACCTATCATTCACATATAATAATCATGTGGTCAGATAAAAGAGAGTAAAAAAATAGAGTAAATTTTCATACAAAATACGGATCTATATAAACTAAATGCAGAAAAGTACCTGCAAAAATTACACCTTTTAGGCCTTGAAGATGGCCGAGGACCGTGACACTTGGCTACTGTCTATGATGCAATAAAGAAGCAGCAAATTAACTCCGCACCATAGCTCTTTAGCACCCATAGATATGCACGCAAAGCTACAAATGAGTATGTCATTTCACCAAACATTTCATGTGCATCTTCTTACGCTGTAATTACGTTAACAAATTAAAGTTAAAAACGAATGTGATAACATAGCCAATTAATTGTAGTAAATATGTAAAATTACCTGATTGTGTAAAATATGTTGCTAAGAACTAATGAATCGATGTTTTAAGTGTTATCATAGACTTTTTTTGAAGTAACAAAAGTTGCCAATTTCAGTTATGGGATAATGGGGCAGTTACATAATGTGGCTTCTATTTGTTTTTACTTTTTAGTTACAAAACTGTACAACGAAAGTTAATCCCAGATTGCCACATCAAAATCGTACATGTTTCTTTGTCTATAATTGTGTCACGTGTAGCATTTTTATCTTGATTTAATTAGGTAATAGAAGTTATTTTACTAGTTTTGTTTTTATTGTAGTGTTAATTCTATTTTATAAATTAGTATATGTTTAACATGGAATGAAATATAACGTTATTTAAAAATAATGTGTTAGGAATGAGTTTGGCTACGGTTTGTTCGCGAAAGGGTTGTTTTGTTGCTTATTCAAACATTTTACCTAAAACAGACACTTTAATATAATTCAAATTTGGACTTTTAAACCACTTTCTATATTCAGAAACGATAATCAAATTTATATACAGTATTAAACCTCTTAAAAAAACAAACACCAGCCAAGTGATTGTAATAAATTTATCTAGTACTTCAAATTAAGTGTGAGCATTTGGATCGTCAGATCGGGTTGGACCGGAAAACCAGACCAGACCGAGTAAATTCTGTCCAATCCTTGGTTGATTTTAGACTATTTCGGTTCTCGGTCCGGTCGGTCCGGTTCGATCTTTCGAAAAAAATCGTTTATTTTATTTAATTGGGACCGGATTGGACTGAAGACCGGATAAGACCGAACCGAACTATTTCAGTCCGATCTCGATCTAAGATTTTGAACCAATTCGATCCTCGGTCCGGTTCGGTCCAAGTCCGCCGCTCAGCCTACTTCAAAAGTGTTTAATTTATGTTTTCGGCTGGCCAATGGCCCAAATATTTGAGAGGGCCTCAAACTTCAAATAATGCCAATATATATGAATTACTATAAGACTCTTAAGTTGTATAACAAAGGCCCATCAGATTAAGGCCCATATATGACTTCATTTAAAAAATAAAAAAAATCCATGTGATGGATTATGGAATCGGTGACTAGAACTAGACGTGAGAGCAAAACAACTAACACCCATGAGGGATTTTAGAGATGTATTTAAATTTATTTATTTTTTGTTTTTCTTTTTTTATTAAATCGAAAAAAATAAAAAAAGATAAAATGCTTCTACTAAAAGTAGAAAAATGAGATTATTTTTTTGAAAAATATTAAAAATTATGCGATTAAACAGGTTTTATGTTTTTCAATTCTTTTATGAAACATTTTCTGAACAATTAGGATATTTTACTCAACTATACACATTCTAAAGTTTAAGATTATTTAATACTCTTTATATATTAATTTGTTTGTTAAGTTCTGGTTTTTAAGGTCTTATTTTGTAAGTAGTTTTAAAATTCTTGTTATATACTAGTAACTAGTTTATTGACCCGTGAAATCACGACACCTTAAGAAACGGTTGACAATATTTATATAAGAGATCGATTTGTGGTATTACGTAAATAATTTACATGTTAAATACTTAAATGTATGAATAAAAAATATAAATGCTAAATGATAATATAAATAAATTATTGAAGTAATAAATTTACTTTCTTAAAACTGTGTGTGTAAGATTAGGCGGGAGTATTTGAAACTTCTTTGTTACTCTTAACATTTGTTCCTACCAACTCAGTTTCAAGTGCGGTTGTAGTTACCTTTATAGTCTAGTAGCCGCAGCACGCCGTGCGACAACTAGACTAGGGGGACATGATGACGTATAGTCCATAGTCGGGCTGTAAAACCCGACCCACGGGTACTACCCGTATCCATTACGTATGGATCATAGACAGACAGCGCCGAAGCCTAAAAGGCCCAACAAGCCGCTGGTCGTACATGGTTCTATCTCAACCGCGTCCTGCCCGCACGCGGACAGGACCAGATAGAATCTTAATCTAACTAGGATTACGATTCACTTAAGTTAAGAGATATACACTCTCCTTATTTACGCGCTAAGGATCTTGTTGTATATGGTAATTATCTCTTTCTTAGGCCGCAAGTTTAGGGAAGCCCAATTAGGGTTTCACCGGGTATAAAAGGAACCCACGGGGTTCCACAAAGGTACGATACACACAATACTCTAAACCCTCACCAATTATTCAAACTGAATACTTACTCTCACGTCGGAGTCTAATCGTGGGATACATTCCCACGGTAAGCCTAACAGTGTATGTTATTTAATGTTCATAGTCTTCGTACAAGTTCACTTGGTGCAAGATCCGGAGTCCTCAAACACCCGAATTAAGCCAAATTCGGGTCAAGCGCGATCCATCCAAATTTTGTATCAACAATAAAACATCTAATAATTTGATGAGCATATTATTAAGAAAAAAAACAAGAAATAGTTTTTACCATAACTAAGCTTTGTTATCTGCAGGGGATGTAGTATATGGTATAAATAGGCACACTACCCTTCCCACTTGAATTGGGAGTTTAATAGACCGATCAAGTATTAGGAAAATCTATTGAAGTTATGGATTAAAAAGGAGATGAAACTTACCAAAACTAAATTTGAAAAACCAAAATCACAATTGTAAAGGTTACCTATACGGCTATATGATATCCCCAAATTCAGTTTCTTTCTTGGATTTAGTAGAACAAAATATTTAACAATCTGATATCATAAATTGATATGATTTTCGGATTGTTTTGTTGATCATGTACTGATTTTAAAGAGAAAAGGCCGGGAAGTTGAATAAGAACAGTTATTTGTTACTTACTATGAAACGTAGGTAGTTTTTACTATGTACAATGAAACGTAGGTAGTTATTTCTGATTCTACCATGTATCGTAGCTTAGCATGTGCTCTTCAATATCTTACTTTTACGCGACCAAGTATTTCTTATATTGTTCAACATATCTTTCTTTATATGCATGATCCCCGTGAGCCTCATCTTGCCGCTTTAAAGAGGATTCTTCGGTATGTTCGTGGTATTTTGATCATGGTCTTCACCTACATGTTTCTACTACCACTCAGCTCACTGCATACATTGATGCTAATTGGACAGGTTGTCCAGTCACCCGCAGATCCACTTCTGGGTATTGTGTTTTTCTTTGGGATAATCTACTATCATGGTCTGTTAAACGTCAGGTTATTGTTTCTCGATCTAGTGCAGAGGCTGAATATCGGGGTGTTGCTAATGTTTTTGTTGAAACCGCTTGGATTCGTAATCTTCTGTTGGAATTACATGCTCCCTTGCATATCGCTACACTTGTTTATTGTGACAACGTCAATGCCGTTTACCTTTCTACTAATCCGGTATAACATCAGCGTACTAAGCATATCGAGATAGATATACATTTTGTTCGTGATTATGTGGCTTCTGGACAAGTGCGTGTTTTACATGTTGGTTTCAATATGCGGATATCTTCACCAAGGGTCTTCCGAGTGCTTTATTTCTAGATTTTCGTTCCAGTTTGAACATCCGAAGACCTCCCGTTCTAACTACGGGAGAGTAGTAGCCGAGTTATATTTAGCCCATGCATTTGTTATTATTATCGAGCTTAGCCCATCTTAGTTATCTTATTATGCAATACTTATAGATATATTTATATAGAATCATTAATACTATTTAGGGAGGGGAATTACCTAATTCAATAATTTTCTTGTGTTGCTTAGTTTACTTTGATTTGAAAAGCAGGAGCACAATTGAAGGAAAAGTTGACACGTAAGAAAAAACCTTATTTGTCATAGTTAGAATTTTGCCACGTACTTTAGTTATTATCTTGATTTAAATAAGTAATAGATATTATATATATATATATATGTATATATATATATATATATATATATATATATATATATATATATATATATATATATATATATATATATATATATATATATATATATATATATATATATATATATATATATATATATATATATATATATATATATATATATATATATATATAGAGTTAGGTTAACGTGGTGTACATCTTTAAAATTGTTAAAATGAAAAGTATTATGAACCATTGGATTTAATTAGTTAGTATTAAATGCAATTAATAATAGATCAATTGTATTAATGTAACTAATATATGGTCAAAGGACAATTAATAAATAAACCTAGAATTAATTTTCATTTAACCAATAGTATTTAATGTTTTAAAAAATATTTAATTTTCATTCAACCAAACTTATAGATAATAACGGTTTTCTTGATATATCTTCATATTTTTTCTTTTTTTATACATTTGTATTCTTTATAATAGGTAAACTTGATACATAAAAAAGTTTCGATACATTATGTCTAAATAATATTCTTTACAAGTAAACAACTACATATCCAATATTTTACAACATAATAAGATGATACATCAACAAGAAAATAGAGGTACATATCTATTAACTCATGTAAAAAATAGATACAATTCATGTCACATCCAAAATTACAAATATGATGGTACATATTTAACATTTAACGCGTAGACAACCTAAACAAATAAAAAACCGTTATGTACCAATTGATGTCCGTAACTATAACTTAATATAGTATACACAAAATAACTTGTCTTGAATTGTATAAATTAATAGGTGTTACAACATAAGAAAAAAAATAAAACTCCGAAATAGTTACTAGTACATATTAGTAAAATATAGTTACTTTTGAAAAAACATAGTAGTGTTTTTTTCCAATTAATATCAAGTTTTTCAATTGAAATACAATTAATAAGTGTAATAAATATGGTTAAATTTAATCAATTTAGCCTTTTTTTATAAATTTCCTAACAAACATAAAAATGCAATTAATTAAAAATTTAATGTTCTTTTAATGAGAATGATGCCATTTTAATTAAACTAGTAAATCTAAAGGTCCAAATTACTTTTTATTTTAACAATTATAAAACACTACACTACTTTAACTAATATATATATAGGGTGAGGTTATTTTCAGAACCAAATAAATGTACAGAACTGCGTGAACCACCTTTTTACTCTTAATATGCACATGTATAATCATCGGGTTAGTTCATTAGGTAGAAATACATGAATTTTCATTGTCGTAGGTCACTAGGAACATGTATCCTTGGACCATGCACATGTATTTGTTTTGTATGTATTATAACTATCTTTTCTTTGGATAATATGAAAACACATGTGCACTCTTCATATCGCTCATCATACTCGGATCTATAACCATTAAAACAATTATTAAATGTTAATATAAACATAATAATGAAAATACATACGCATTATTAAGAGTATAAAGGTGGTTCTCGCAGTTCTGTACATTTATTTGGTTCTGAAAATAACCTTACACTATATATATATATATATATATATATATATATATATATATATATATATATATATATATATATATATATATATATATATATATATATATATATATATATATATATATATATATATATATATATATATATATATATATATATATAAACATATATGCTATATAAATTTGGTTTTTTGGTTCCGATTGCTATACCCATATTGAAGTAGATTCTTTTTTTTATCAATCAAAACCCCTTCCCAAACTGTACAAGCTTCTTCCAAAGCATACGGCTTTCTGGATGTAGATGGTGATATCTATACAGATGGATCTTATATATATGGTATATGTAAATTATAATTATTAATAAAAATTTATTTACTTTAATAGGAAGCAAAATCCACCGAATCATTCAACCCAAAAATCAAATTTATAGTTCGGTTTGGTTCGATTTTAACAAATTTAGTTTGATTATTAGTTCACTAATTTATTTGTGGATCGGTTTAGATTCGGTATTCGGTTTATTTTGTCTTTTTCTCACCCCTAGTTCAGTTCGATTACTCTGAAAGTGTGTTCTTCATCCATGTTAGTAATTTGATTACAAACTACTCGATCACATGTTGAACTAGTGTGGGCTCGTAACTAAACATGGCCCAGTGACCTTAAATTTTGAATAAGCCCAATCCATATATAAATGACTAAACTTTTAGTTGTATAAGGCCCATTTATCCCATTTGCTGACTCATGACTAAATTTTCTAATTTTGTAGTCTTTTTTCACAAAATAGTCCTTGATGATTGTCGGAGTTTAATGTGGAATGGGTAAAAAGAGACCACATTATCAAATGTTAAAATTGAGGACCTAGTAGTAACGTATTGGCAAACAAACTTTCGTTTTGATTTGAGAAATTTGTATTTATCACACCCGATAACAGGTAAGGGTGAGCATCGGTTTAAAACCAGACCGAATCAAACTAAAACTGAAATAATCTAAATTCCAAAACATAGAAACAAAATCAACAAGTTTTTTATAAGACTGAATCGGATCAGATTGACTGGATCGAAGATCAAATATGACGAAAACCATGAACCAAAGGTCGGGCCAAAATACTCACCACTACTTATTTTCTAAATGACAATATTACTTGCATTAGATGAAAATTATTAATAAAAGGACATTAGGCTTAATAAATTACTTAAATAATCTCATTAAATTTAAAATAGTTTTATTCTATTTATAAACTAACTGCTATTGCTAACTATTAATGTTAACTTTTTTCGCTAACTGTTACTGTTATTGCTAATCGCTAGTTTAACTTAGGAATGAGCATTTCGACCCAAATCTTGAAACCGAACCCGAATCGTACCGATTTCTGGTACCTGAATCCCGTTCGTGACGGTACCAGAACTACAAAATAAGATGAAATAAAATTCGGGACCGGTACCAAATCGGAAAATTCCTGAAAAAACCTGGAGAAACCCGATTTCCTGATATCGGTAGCGATACCCGAATCCCTTTTGATACGATACCAGTACCTAGGGATGTGATTCGGGTTGACCCGGTCGGGTTCGGGTCAAGTCTGGTTGAGAGAAAAAAATCATACCCGAACCCGAGCCTAATTAAAACTCGGGTCACTCGGGTTCGGGTCAACTCGAGTTTAAGGAAAATGTGTAAAAAGTGGCTCAATTAAGTACTAATACAATGTAAAAAGTGTATTTTTAGTCGGGTTAGTCGGGTTCGGGTCAAGTCGAGTCGGGTCAAGGGTAAAAAATATATATCCCGAACCCAAGCCTAATTAGATATCGGACCCGAATACACTTTTTGACCCGAGTGACCCTACCCGAATATGATTATTCGGGTTTGGGTTCGGGTCGGGTCAACTTTTTCGACATCCTACCAGTACCACTAATTTTTTCTCAGAAAATATTCGGTACCACTAATTCGGGACAGGTTGCTCATCCCTAGTTTAACTAAACAATTGAAAAAAGTTTGAAGAAACAAGAAGGACCTAAGATGCAAAAGAAGAAAAAATTAAAGACCCGGGTCTAGTAATATTCCACCACGAAGCAACGCATCTTTCATTCATTTTCTCCCTTCCTTCATTAATATAAATAATTAAATCTCTCCCCAAATAAATAAAATTAAAACCCTAAAAAAAACACAGTTTGAATTGGATCTGATCTGATCTGATCTGATAATTAATCAAAAGAAATCAAAGAAAGATGGATGAAGAATACGATGTGGTTGTGCTCGGAACTGGCTTGAAGGAATGCATCCTTAGTGGTCTTCTCTCCGTTGACGGTCTTAAGGTTCTTTAATTTGCTTATTTATTTTGATTTATTTTCTGATCTCATCTTTTTGTTTTTTTCTATTTGTATTATTATTAGTTTTATTTCGATGTTTCCAGTAATCGAATAATAACTAACTTAACTGATTGATGTTTGTTCAGATTCATCATCTCATCTCATCATTTTTTTTTCTGTTAGTTAGTTATTATTTGTTTTATTTTCTGTTAGTTAGTTATTATTTGTTTTATTTTCTGTTTGTTAGTTATTATTTGTTTTATTTTCTGTTTGTTAGTTATTATTTGTTTTATTACCTCAAATCTCCAGGCGGCCTCATTTCGAGTAATCGGAGTGATCCGATTGGAATTATTCACTTCATTCGTGTTTTTTATAAATCGCCGCTATATTACGACCCTCGTTTTTACTCAAGGTTCTTTAATTTTCATTTCTTTTATTTTAATTAATTTGCTTATTAGTATAAGTTTTAATAAGTTAATAAGTTTATTATTAGATCATCTAACTGATTCATGTTCTGATCTCATCATTTTGTTTTTCAGTTATCGAATAATAACTAACTTAACTGATTGATGTTTGTTCAGATTCATTATCTGATCTCATTATTTTTTCTGTTAAGTTAGTTATTATTTGTTTTATTTTCTGTCTGTTAGTTAGTTATTATTTGTTTTATTTTCTGTTAGTTAGTTATTTTTTGTTTTATTTTCTGTTAGTTAGTTATTATTTGTTTTATTACCTCAAATCTCCAGGCGGCCTCATTTTGAGTAATCGGAGTGATCTGATTGGAATTATTCACTGCATTCGTGTTTTTTATAAATCGACTAGTCATTTTTACAACATAAACAACTTCGAATTATCGGCGCGCTCGTTTTTGATTGCTTATTAGATGATGTAACTGATTGTTCAGATTCATTATCTGATCTCATCATTTTTTATATGCACGCTGTAGTAGTTGTTAGTTGTAGCTAGTAATCGAATTGATCAGATTGTATTTGTTCATGTTTTTATAGGTAGTAGGCGCTATTTTATTACCTCAAATCTCTGGTGTATTACGACTAGTCGGCGGCTTTGTTTTTACAACAGTGTCTTAATAAGAGTCAGATAGATAGACTTAATGACTTATGCTATGATCCAACAGTAATTACTTCATTTTCACTAAAGCTTGTTATACTTATTTACTAAATAGTGTGTTAAGTTTGTTATACTTATTTATTTAATTTGCTTATTAGTATAAGTTATAATAATAATATTAAATTTATTATTAGATCATGTAACTGATTGATGTTCTGCTAGTATAATTATTATCATTAGTTATAGATTACTTGTTTATATGCGCAGTGCAGTATGTTTAGTTATCGGATTTACTTATGCGATGATTTTACCTCAAATTGCCGCTATATTACAATAAGAGTGAAATAGATAGACTTATGTTATGATCTGACAGTAAATACTTCATTTGTTTATAAGTTTATTAGATTTAACGATAGTGGTCTTCTTTCTGTTGAAGTAATCAGATTCTAATATTCACTTGATTCATGTTTTATAGATAGATAGACTTATGTGATGATATTACCTTAAACTGCCGCTATATTGCCTCAACATCAGAGTGACCTGACAGTAATTACTTCATGATTAGATCTGAGATGATTTATTTATAGTATGGGAGTTAAGTTAGGCATTATTAATATGTAGGAAATGAAGTTAAATATTAGGAAGTTTAAATAAAGTTTTTTAGAACGATAAACTGAAATTTGCTACTGCTGGTGTTAAAATTTGATTTCTCAAATCGGTTATGTGACAAAGACATTGTGTTATTGATTTCTAAACCTGACACCTGAAAAGTTAGGGGTCTGATGCTTTTGATTTGTTCTTTTTGACTGATTTTGACCTAGTATTGCCAATTCAATCGGATCACCCAACAGCGAGTAGGCTGCCTATGAAAGTTTTTGCAGGCATTTATGATAATAACAAAAGTTGATCTATGTTATAATACGAGGATTAGTTTATCTTAACTAATTATTATGCGATGTTGATACTTGATACTTGATACTTGATACTTGGTACTAAAGGTTGACACAAATTAAAATGAAATGTAAAGATCTAAGTTTTTGACTAATCAGATTAAAATTTAGATTCATTTGTCAAATGTATACGATAGTTATGTTAATGATTCCCGTAATGCTATATTTAGCAACAAGCTAATATTAGTAAGATTAGATATGATTGTTCAAAATTTTATAGTAACATCATATTTAACTTGATTTTCTACTTCTAATAACATACGTTAAAGCTCAAACTCCAGTTACTGTTATCTGATTATTTGGTATTGTGGAGATCATAATACATTCTATGTTGGAAGTTTATACGCACTTGTATGATGTAGATTAATTTGTAGTGATATATGATGAGCAAATTTTAAGCGTTGAAATTTTTTGTGATATAAGCCATATATATATATACGGTCTCTGATATTATTTGTCTACTCAGGTTCTGCACATGGACAGGAATGACTACTACGGGGGAGAATCAAGCTCACTCAATCTTATCCAGGTTTCGTGTTCTTAAAAAGGTCTTATTACGATTTACGACACTCGTTTTATATAAATTATAGTAACATGAACTATTATAAACGTGCAGCTCTGGAAGAAGTTTAGAGGAAGTGACAAACCTCCAGCTCACTTAGGCTCTAGCAGAGATTACAATGTCGACATGGTTCCTAAAGTATATATCTTGCTAATTATATTAGGTTTCTTTTATACTGTGTTTTATTGTTAATCTTGTCTGACATGATATTTTTCGTATTGCAAGTTTATTATGGCGAATGGTGCTCTAGTACGTGTTCTTATTCACACCGATGTCACAAAGTATCTGTACTTCAAAGCAGTCGATGGCAGTTTTGTCTATAATAAAGGAAAGGTATGTTGTTTTTTTATCACAATTTCTTCCGTGGCTTTAAACTAGGTTCTATCATTATATGTAGTTATTAATGTGTTTTTCTAACCACATAGGTGCACAAAGTTCCGGCTACTGACATGGAGGCGCTCAAGTCTCCTCTCATGGGCATTTTTGAGAAGCGTCGTGCTCGCAAGTTCTTTATATATGTTCAGGACTATAACGAGGCTGAACCCAAAACCCACGAGGGGATGGATCTGACACGAGTGACAACTAGAGAGCTTATTGCGTATGCTTCTCTTCATTTACCTTCAACTTTTTCACTTTTGCTGTATATCTTAATAGTTCTTAAGCATTCATCTGGTCATCCGGAATATAGATAGAAGTAAAAAAATATGTTTTTCATTATATTGGTCAAGTACAGTCGTGGAGACTATACGTGTGAGTTCACATCACTTGCATACGAGATTAGCAGAAATTGTTTATTTTTGCTTCTAGCTTGTTAAACGTGAACATTAGGCCATTGTGCTAATAAATTGTTATGCATATTCATTCTCAAGCTCCACTAATAGTATCTTTTTTTTCACAGCAAATACGGTCTCGATGACAACACCGTGGATTTCATTGGCCATGCATTAGCTTTGCACAGAGATGATCGCTACTTGAACGAACCTGCACTAGATACAGTCAAGAGAATGAAGGTGTATACATGTTTTCAGCTTCTCCTGTTTTCATTTCTCTTATTTGCTCAAATCGGTGTTAACTAACTCTTCGTTCTGATGTAATTTCTGCGCTAGCTTTATGCTGAGTCTCTTGCACGTTTCCAAGGAGGGTCACCATACATTTATCCTCTGTATGGTCTAGGCGAGCTTCCTCAGGTAACATCATCTTGCTTTCATATGATGTTTTCTTTACTTATGAAAAACCTAAACATTAAGCCACCCAGTCTACAAGTCAGAGGCAGAGAGTTAATGTATTACTTGAACATATTCTGCAGGCATTTGCCCGGCTCAGTGCTGTTTATGGTGGAACCTATATGTTGAACAAACCTGAATGCAAGGTATCCCGTGTTATCCTTTCCATTGGTTTCGTTTTCTCGGTGTTTTAAACTAGCAAAGATAGCTTCATCAGGGGATTTAATCTTTAATATTACCAGGTTGAGTTTGATGAAGAAGGCAAGGTTTGTGGTGTCACCTCAGAGGGTGAAACAGCTAAGTGCAAGAAAGTTGTTTGCGATCCTTCCTATTTGTCTAACAAGGTATACATTTTTCTGTATGCATTAATAAGGATTAAGGAAGTTGGTGAAGCTTCTATTAGAAGATATAGAAAGCAAAATATATGTCGTAAGTTTTGAACTCTAAGTAACCTATTAACTTTAGTAGTCGTACCTTAAGACTGTCTATTGTATATGATTAAAATATATTAGAAGTTTAACAGGATGATAGCAAAGGCTTATTACATTGAACACTGATGGTTAATTTTGTATCTTAATATAATTGTGATTTTGCACATCCTACGAGTATAAGATTCACTGTCCCGTAGAGGACCTTTTGTTTAGGTCCACAGTTTTTGGTTCAACCTTTTGCCCCATCAGGAATCGGTACAAAAGAAGTTTAAAGTGATTAAATGCATCAAACAAGCAGAATCAGCTCCTTTAGTTTGAATGCAGATTGTTACTGTACACTTATATCAACTGTCGTCATTGTTTTAAATTTAGGAGGGATGAATTGTGATTTTTGTGTTGTTTAGTTTAGGATTGTCCTTTCATTACCAGCGAACTACAAGGATGTGAACTTTTAGTTGTAAGTTGCATGTACCTGGTTGGTTGGTATTTTGATGCTTCACTTACCAAAATTCTATTATAGTCCCAGGAAATGGAATTGTTTAATCGCTGTTCGAACTTTTTATGTATTTGCTTGCAGAGAAGTGTGTTAGTCTTTATTCCTAACTAATGCTAGTCGCTCAATTATGCAATTTGTTTAATCGTGGTTTATGACAGGTGAGGAAAGTGGGAAAGGTCGCCAGAGCAATTTGCATTATGAGCCATCCCATTCCAAACACCAATGAATCACAGTCGGTGCAAGTTATTCTTCCACAGAAACAATTGGGCCGCAGATCAGACATGTGAGTATTTAGGACATATTAAAGTTTTGTTTAAAATCGCAGAGCTCGGTTATGGTCCATGCTTTTTGATATGTCAGCGAGTATGCTTTTGGCTTTATTGGTACCCTGAAAATTTACGTATATACTAGGTTAATGATTATAGCTTCAAGTCTTAGACTCTTTAGTTGCTGGTAGTGCTTCGTACTGACCGCAATCTAGTAATTATACCTGACTGAAAGTTGACCCGTTCTAGACAAGATTCATTGACTAAGATTGACAAATAGCACGATCTTGTTTTTTGTTCATCCATTTGGACAGGAATGAGACATTTACAAATAGAAAGTCAGCTAAAATATGAGATTTGCTTGCCGAAATTAACTAGATAACCTTCATTGTGCAGGTATCTCTTCTGCTGTTCATACTCCCACAATGTTGCTCCAAAAGGAAAGTACATTGCGTTTGTATCCACAGAGGCAGAAAGTGATCAACCTGAAATCGAATTAAGGCCCGGGCTTGATCTTCTAGGACCCGTTGATGAAATCTTTTATGACATTTATGATAGATATGAACCATGCAACGAGCCATCTCTTGATAATTGCTTTATCTCCACTGTGAGTATTACCAACAGATCATATCGATCAAGTCACTTCTTTAAATTTTATTGTGGTTTTGTAATCCTTCTCATGTTTCAACAGAGCTATGATGCTACAACTCACTTCGAGTCGACTGTTAGTGATGTGCTCAACATGTACTCGATGATAACCGGAAAGGTATAAGTTCAATTCCTTCTTTTCTGACTTTCATTCCGTACAATATATAATCTCGAGTAGGGGCGTTCATTGTTTGGGTTTAACCCACGAAAACCGAAATCCGAAAACCGAAAACCGAACCGAACCCGAATTAGAACCGAACCAGAATAGGATTTGGGTCGTGGGTCATAACCGAACCAGGGGAAAAAATTAACCGAATAACCCGAACAACCCGAACCGAACCGATTAAACAAACTACCCGAGAACCGAACCGAAGGACACCCCTAATCTCGAGCATATGGCAAATTGAGTGGGTCAATGTGGGTAACGGGTCAAAACAGTTTTTTAGAGCAGTTCTAAATGACTCGATGGACAGATCTGCTAATTTTTTGCTTTATATATTGAGCTGTATCAGTAATCAAGATATTAAATAGAATGTTTTAATCATTTTGAGTAATTCAATTTACGCTAGAAGGTCGTAAACATGTGGTTAATCATGATCTGGTCGAATTGATTGTTAGCATTAAACTGGTACTTCTGCTATTGTGGATGCTAACAAACTCTCTTTTTTTAGGTTCTTGACCTGAACGTAGACCTGAGTGCCGCAAGTGCTGCTGAAGAGTAGAAAGCTTTGGAGGCAAGTTGTTTCCCTGCTTCTTTAAGGCTAACAATGTCGTGTGGTCGAAAGAATTTTACTTGAAATTTTAAGTTTCTATTCTCCTAGATACGTGACATACGCTCAAATGTGTAAGGAGGTTGTTGTCTGTGTACTCTTGTGTAAAATATGACTTGGGTGTGTTCTCACAATTCTCTTGATTTCTGAATGGAGTTTATATTTATCGATTTACACCACTCAAATTTCCCAAACATGGTTTTGGGTTTGAATTCCGGAAATCACGATTTTGAAGCATTCGGGTTACGGGTATGTTTTTTACGTTGTTATATGACAATTTTCTTTATGTCGTCTTTTAAAATAAGTCTGTCTGTATGGTACACTGTATGGTACACGACCGATTCCTATCTAGAAACGACAACTTTTTGAATTATTGCGGGTTTAGAGATAGTCATTATTGATGAGCCATTTGATGGTGTACTTGTCAAGAGTAACTCCAAGCCAAATGAGACCCAACATGTTCCACATTTTCTGGAGTAATGATTGCGAATAGCGTCAAACAAATGTACAGTACTCGGTCCTCTTTATTGAGGAAAGCTGATATGGTGATACTACCAAAATATGTGTGGCCTTAGAGACCGGGGAGTGGCTGCGTCAAATATGGGCTGTCGGCGAATGTGTGTGGCTCTCACTCCCCACTCGGTGTCAATTATTCTCGGTGCTCTAAAAATGATCGAGTTGACTGTTTTTTAAAATGACACCAAATTTGAAATCCGAATACCGAGTTAAACCATCCAAACGGACAGGTTCTCGAACCGAACCACTAGGAGAAGCACACGAATAAAAACCTTTAAAACTCACGGCTTCGCCTTTGAAGAAGATTCGGGTTTGACTTCGATTTTTTAGTAAAGAAGACGAAGAAAGGTCATATACGCATCATGATACTTAGAGCTCTCGGTACGGTTGGCTGGTGGGTGGCTGGCCACCACGGCGCGAGGCCACGGCGGCGCCAACCACACCGTGGCTCGCGTCGTGGGTTTTGGGCTGGTACCTACCAGCCGACGCCATGGTGACGGCGCGAGGCCACGGCGGCGCCAACCACACCGTGGCTCGCGTCGTCGGATTTTTTAATTTTTTTTTTTTTTTTTTTTTTTTGAAATTTTAAAAAAATAGCCGTTTTTTGACCGTTGGGGAACGGTTTTTTTTTTTTTTTCGCCCGTTTTTATTAATGAAAATTTAAGTTTATGTTAATTAATTGTTGAAAAAAAAAAAAAAAAAAAAAGTTGGGTGACGACGACACGAGAATTCTCGTGTTAACCAGGGAGGGGGGTTGAGCCATCGTGGGGTGTTTTGGTGTCGTGGGAGTAAAAAGTGACGTGGCATCACTTTTTGCCCACGACACGAGCACGACGGCTCAACTGCACCGTGTGCTCTTAGATGCATATGATGATAAGAAAGCTTGGAATAAGGCTGAGCATCGGTTCAAAATTAAACTGAACAAAACCAAAAAAATCGAAAAGAATCAAAAATCGACATTGAAAAAAACACGAACAAAAAGGAAACCGATTCAAAGCAATCAAAATTGAACTGAAAATATCGTTTAGGCGTATTTCATTGGTTTTAACCCGAAACCAAACCGAATCAAACCGAATTAAACCGAACAAAACCGACATAAATACACAAAACAGAAAACCGAACAAAAATAATCGGTTCGGTTCTTATTGGTTCGGTTCAGCTCGATTTGTCGATTCAGTTTAGTTTTGGTCAGCCTTGGATTTAGTTGCCTTCTATTTATAGGATGCAAATGGTAGTATGAGAGAATATATTTTACTCTCTAATAAGCAAAATATTTACAGATCAAATCTAACAAAATCATTATATTCTTTAGCACATGTCTTTTAACATGCTTTTCAACTTGCTTCTTCTTCTGAGTATATATGTACAGTAGATATTTCATCACATGCCATGTGTTTCAACTTGTTATATCAGCTTGCTTCTTCTCATCAACTTGTTTTATCAATATGCAAGTTTAGGCTAATTTATTCTAACTTAGTATATGATATCTATATGATATGATAAGGGTAACAGTGTTTTAATACCCTGTTTTTTAATTGATTTGGTCGAATCATCAAGTTAAGGTTTAACCGGTTTAACCAGCTATTCAATCGAGTATTTCGATCAATATCGACGTCTGATCACTCGACCAGATCATGATTTAACTGACCGGGTCCACTTGAGTTTTAAAAATCTGGTTAACACCATTAAGTAACACAATGTCATGACTCATAGTGCAACTTAGTGGTGAGAATAAATCGGTTAAAAACCGGTTTTAAAATAACCGGTAAAAATCGGTTTTCTAATAACCGGTTTCGGTTTAATCGGTTTTTTTCGGTTATAATGTTCAGATCGGTTTTTTTCGGTTTCGAGTTTAATCGGTTTTTGTCGGGTAAAACCGGTTACATAACCGGTAAAAAACCGATTACGGGTAAATCGGTAAAACCGGTCTAATTGGATCGGTTATTTTTAACCGATCCGGTTAAAAAAAACCGATTTTGATTTTTTAAAAACTGATTTTGATTTGCACCACTAGTGTAAGTACTATTAAAAAAGAAAGGTGTACAATGATGAAAACATTTTAATCTCATGTATTTTTTAAAGCCAATCAATTTTTTTTTAAAGACTCGACATCTGTCTCAGTTGGTCTAATTAGTTAAGAGTTAGAATTGAACCTATACCAATATCTAAATAATCATTTGACCGATCAACTAAACGTTTAAGTACCATCGGTCTATCGCTATTCGATGTATTCAAACTCATTCAGCTGACTCGTACCAACTTGTGTCAAGTTGGGTCATTTGACACATGACAAGAAACTAATGTGATGCATCAGGCAGTCTATTCCAACTTATAACAATAAGACATATCATCAGCCATCAAAATCTGTAACAAGTCCATGTCTTCTGATAAGATCTGAAATTATGGCTTTGTATTGGCCAAAGAAAACTTCAAGAACTTACTTGGTATATGTCAATCAAGGACGGAATCAGAGCGGGTCTCGAAAGATTCTGAAACACTTATGAATTTTTGTTACGTATTGTTAAATCCAATGTTGTAAAACAAGGTTTACAAAGATGATTAATCGCTGCTTAATCGCTACAAGGCTATCAACCTTGCCGATTAATGTAAAAGCGATTAATAAAAGTCAACTGGGGTCAATGGTGGCCAAAGGAGGTCAAACTTGACGGAAACCTGCAAATCTTACTGAAAATACTGAAAACTCACTATAAACTTGTGTTTGTCAATTTTAATAACTAATTATAAGTATTATAAGTTGGATTTTAGGAATAATAATGCCGAAAATAACTAAAACTCGTTAGAAAAATTTGCCGGAAATACCCAAAATTTGCTAAAAATGCTGATCCGATTAATTACTAATCCTGCCTAGAACGATTACAAGATACAAGGTGGTTGACCGGTCGGCTAGCGACTCGCGATTTTTGCAACATTGGTTAAATCTGTTAGAAAACTTTGATTTTTATTTAATTTGTGCTAAATACACATCGTCTTTAAAAATTATGTTTTTAGTATTTATTATTTTATTGTAAATACATCTGTTTATTTTGTATTCTGGTTCCGTCTTTGATATCAAGAGAGAAAAATAATGCAAATACATGTCAAATCAGTGAGCTTAGCTAAGCTTTGTTTGACAATATTTTAAATTGGTGATCTTAATGGTTCAACTAATTTAGGATCTAATTATTTAATGAAAGTGGATCCACTTGTGATTTATTTATACATTACTCTAAGTTAAACTATGCAATATCTTACACCTTTGTTTTAAGAATTCTTAGATTTAATAATGGTGTCAATTCTTAAATACAAAGTTTTTAACAAAGTTTTAGATTATTACTATTTGAGAATCTAATTCTTCTGATCTATCATTTGTTCATCCAAGTTGTGATAAGTAATTTTCTTTTTAAAACAACAAAAGTTTTAGTATTTGATTGTGTTTAAAAGCATTTAAAAGCGATGAGTGTAAACAACAATTAGTTTTTTTTTCCAACACTAAATGAATTACAGTAGCATTTACGAGAGCGTCGAATATTTATAACTTATTTCACAAATTATGATTATATCTACAACTAATTATCAATTACTTTTTTAAAAAACAAATACCAATCGATTGCTTTGCCACTTTTAACCTTTTAACGAGCTAAAATTAATATTCAAAACTTGTTTTTTTTATTGGTCCGATTAGGGGTGAGCATATCAGACTGTTGACTTGACTAGTCTTCGGCCCATGCTTTTCTTTAAGTTTGGCATACGGTCCGGTCGATTCGATTCGATCTTAAAAACCCAACTACTAAGCGTGCAAAATCAGATCAAAGATTGAATTAGATCGACCCGACCACTAGACAATTTCAAACTGGTCCGTTTTAAACAATTTCGAGTATTTTTCTGATCCGGTCTTGGTCGATCATGCTCAGTCTCCAGACACTGAGCACTCCAAATCCGATTAAACTATCAGGTTACATCACTTCAGTTAGTTTCACCAATAACTCAACTAGTTTTTTGCTAAAAACCAAAATTCGATCACAAAATCGAGTCACAACTCAATAATTCAATCAATCAGATCAACCCAAAGTTAAAAAAAAACTCCTAAACAAATCAGACTATTTAGAACCAAAGACTTTCTGATCTAACGGTATAAAGGTTTTAATAAGTGGTTTGAAGGTGCTGAGTTTTGTGATTTTTAATTCTCGTTTGACAAACAAAGTTAGTTATATATATATATTGGTTTTCAAGGTGTTTTCTTTTCTAACACTATGAATGACAGTAGCATTTACGAGCGTCGAATATCACTTATTTTACAAATTATAATTATATCTTTACAATAAATTTTCAACTACTTTTATAGAAAAACAAATATCAATCGATCCTTATGCTACTTTTAATGAGCTACAAAACTAATGTTTTAAAACTTAATTTTTTATTAGCCTGATTAGGGGTGAGCATATCAGACCGTTAACTTGACTAGTCTTTGGCCTATGTTTTTCTTTAAATTCGGTATACGGTCCGATCTTAAAACCCAACTACTATGCGTGTAAGACTAGATCGAAAACTGAACCTGACCAGATCGACTCGGACCAAATTAAACCATTTCAAACTGGTCCGTTTTGGACAATTTCGGGTATTTGTCTGATCCGATCTTCGCCGATCATGTTCAGTTTCCAGACTATGAGCACTCCAAATCCGATTAAACTATCAGGTTACGGTTCAATCGATTTCACCAGCGACTTAACTAGTTTTTCGTTCAAAACCAAAATTCAATCACACAACCAAATCACATTTCAATCAATTCAATCAATCAGATCAACTCAAATTTAAAAAGAAAACTCTTAAATAAATCAGACTATTCAGAGCATCTACTATGATGGTTTAGAAATATGCCCAAAATTTTATGAAGAGATTTATAAAGTTTTATATCATACTGAAAAATCATTTCAAGTTTATGTGGCATAAAGAGATCTAACATTTTAAAAAAGCTTATAAATTAATGCATTTTACATGACTTAAACAATTTTAAAAACTAATAAATTTTTTATCTATAATGATAATAGGTATATAATATAAAAAAGTTTATAAATTAATAATGTTTTAATATATGACAATTTTATTACTCACCTGTCCCATAATAATAGTCTATCGACAAAAAACACGCAGTTTAATAAAAACATCATTTTTTCAGCTTTCTCACTCTTACTTTTTACACAAAGACAATTTTACTTTTAAACAATTAATTTATAACTTCTTTATTGTTTGTAATAATACCTTCAAGTGAGGGTGATATAATAAACTTAATTAATACTCCCTCCGTCTCAAATTAATAGTCCTCCGACAAAAAACACACTGTTTTAGAAAACGTCGTTATCATTGCATTCTCTCTCTTACTTTTTTGCAAAATGACATTCTTACCCTTATGCAATTAATTAAAACATTATACATAGTTTGTAATTTGTAGTTCCACTAGGTGCAATATGGTAAATTCATTACATTACTTATATCTATTTTTGGAAGAGGACTATAATTTTAGTACGTCCCAAAATGGTATACGAGACTATAAATTTGAGACGGAGGGAATATTTCTTATCTATTTTTATACTGGACTATTAATATAGGACGTTTAAAAATAATATACTGAACTGTTAATATGGGACGAAAAGAGTAACTTTGTAATAAATTATTATAATGGATGCTCACATGGATTTTAAATAAAAATCACCACCACCCATGATTTTACAATTTCACCCAAACCAATCATTTTAACCTTTTTACCACTTCATTCACCACCACACAATCCAAACCTCACCCAATATAAATTTCACTTTTTTACCATTTCCCCAATCTCCAAATTTGGGCAAGAAAAATAAAAAAAGGAGTAGTAACTTTTTTTGAGAGAGGTAAAAAAAGTTAAAAATAAATAAATAAATAAAATAAAATAAAAAAAATCTCATTTCACACACACAAAACAAAACAAAATAAAATAAACACCTCTCTCACACACACTCCTTCAAACCCTAATTTCGATCACTTTTTTTTCTTCATTAATTCAGGTAAATTTTATTACTTTCTTTTGATTCAGATTGTTCTCTACAAGACCCATAATTTTTTTTTTTTTTTTTTTTTTTTTTTTTTTTTTTTTTTTTTTTTTGCAGGTGTGATCATGTTGATGTGGAATTAGGTAAATTTTTGCACTTTCTTTTGATTCAGATTGTTATCTACAAGACCCATAATTTTTTTTTTTTTTTTTTTTTTTTTTTTTTTTTTTTGCAGGTGTGATCATGTTGATGATGTGGAATTAGGTACCAAGATTCTGTTTTTTTTATCTGGGTGTTGTTAAGATTTGTTTTTATTTATGGGTTTTTGTTTTTGTTGATTAAAGATGTGTGTTGGTATGTTTTTTTAGGTTTTTCTTGCTCATTTTACGGGTTTTTGTCGCGTTTTTTATCGTTACGGTTTCGGTAGGAATGAATCGGGTTTACTAGGGACAGGATTTAAGGTTTTTAAGGTTGTTGTTTGGAGATTAAGGTTGTTGTTTGGATAAGGTATGTGTAATTATTCTGCTGCTGCTTCGAGACGGTGATTAGTCGAATTTGGGATTATTCGGGATCGGAGGGAGTAGTGGTGGAGGAATGGATAAGAAGAAAGACGTGGGAGAGGACGAGGAGGCGGTTTTTTTGTTAGGGAGTCATACGAATTGCGATGAAATGGAAATGGATAAGGCGGATGGAAACGGTGACGAAAATGTGGTATTCTCAAGGGAGGCGCCGCTTGTGAGCAAAAGTGGCGTTGATGGGAGTAAATTGAAGCACGGGTTGTTAACGGTGGGATCTGGAGACGTGGATGTCGAGAAATGTGTGCAAGAGAAGAAGCTTAGTCGACAAGACAGGATTGAGCTCGGGCGTTTGTTTCAAGGTGCGGTGAGTTCACATGATTGGGAGCTAGCGGAGAATTTGATATCTTTAGCTGATCCGCAGACGCTTAACGATGCTTTGTGTATCTCGTTGGATTCGATTTGGTTTTTGAGTACTCATCATGAGCTTGACGGGATTACCGGGTTGATTAAAACGATTATTACCAATGGTGCTTGCGATTTTACAAGGGCGGCTCTTAGGACTTCATTCTTAGCTTCGTGTGTCTCCGCTTGCCAAAGCCGCACAATGAGCCTTGCAGATACTGTATCGGTTATGGCACGGAGGTAATTCCTTTCTCTCTAAATTGATAATATGCCGTCTCTTGCTTGTACTCGTATTTCTGCTGTTTTTGTTGCCTCTAGAAACGTAAATTTCTCATTTTAAGGAACGATTATTGGCATGTTTATAAGGGTATTGAATATTTCGTGATCAAATCTATTGTGGGAAATATCTGGACAGTCCGATGACTATATCTGGTCTCTGCTAACATCGAAGCTTCCATTTCAGCGACATGGTAGCTTAATTAATTGGACCTAGCTTTAAAGGGACGTCAGTGCTCATGTCATGAAATTGCGATGTATAATACTTATGAATGCGTTTAGCCAAAATAGATCATCAGTGTGCTGATCTTTTTGGCGTACAAACCACTTGGATGAAGATTCTGTTGTAGGTTATCAAAATAATTTTGGTTTTTTGTTGCACGTCAGAAGTAGGTCGAACAGGGGCTTAAATCATAAATCAGCTATTAAAAAATCACCAACACAAGGCCATTTAGATAAATGCTGTGTGGTATCCTATCGTTCTTAGTTTGACGTAATGCCAAGTAATAAGTTAACGCCCATGCCATGCTGTAGAGGTTAATCAAGCGGGTTTGTTAGCATTTCAGCCGTTGCGTTAATATATAGAATAAAGAGCTCAAAGACTTTGACTTGCTCTTAGCTTGACATGAACTACCGTCTAGTATAGCGGCTAGCTTCTATTCCTTGTGCTTTTTCTTGACCTCGATGGGATTTTCTTCGTGTTCAAATTTAATCCATCAAAAGATAATTTGAATCAAGTCAATGCTAAAACATAGGCGATCTCCGTGTTCAACTTTTTGTGTTTTTGTTAAATATTCTTGGCTTGGAGTTGAATCATCTCTTTTTGCAGGTTGCATGAACGTCTTCAGGAGTGTAACGGGGACGAGGTTCTGAAGGCAGAAGCTGGTGCGAAAGTCCAGAAGTTCACTGAATGGGCTCTGAAATGTATAGGTTTTCACTCTCGTTGCCAGGGGAACAAAGATAGGGTCAATCAGAACTCTGCTGTTCAGGTTCAACTACAATTGTCTGCCTTTAAGACGTTTCTAGATCTTGCCGGCAATCACCTTACCGGAAAGGACTTCACCGAGGCATTTGACGCAGCTTGTTTCCCTCTTACTCTCTTCTCAAGTTCCTTTGATCCTGGATGGGCATCAGGTATGTCAGCGACTGCTGTTCAAGGGTTGCTGGCCATGTTAGTGGAAGGCGGCGCAGATAATGTAAATCAATGCTTTCTTGAGGCCTCACGTTTCGGTAGCACCGAGCTCGTTCGCATACTATTGCAGGTAAACCAGACAATCTTTTTTTTCTTTTTACATTAGAGTGCAATCGTCTCTGTTTTGAGTTTTTGCTTCGTATCTCTTTAAGTAATACTTGCACCAGATGTCTTGGCTTATATGCGGTAGATTTTGCGTAAGTAGCTTATCTTTTGTAGCTAATTTTTTTCGCTCATGCTTAAAATTCATGCGTGATTCATGACATATATTTCATCTTCTCAATCGATTGATTTATTCTTGTTATTACGTGCTATGCTGTACCTGGTTTTTATAAAAAAAATCCGTCTTATATGTGAGGAAATAAGATACTTGACAACTGCTGATATAATTAAGGTGAGTTTGTGTGAATTTTCACCATGCTCAATTGCTCATCGAGGGTCATTTTCATAATTATGACCAAGGTTCTAAATAGCGTAAGGCGTGGCGGCAAGGCCAAGCCTCAAGCTTTTGCGGCTAAGGCGAAGCTTTTGCGTTTTTAAGGCGTGACTTATGGCGGCACAAAAAATGTGATTTTATTTTATATTTATATAGTTTTTATAGAAACCGAGATTAAAAAAAACGTTGTGGTACATAATAAATAAGGTTAAACTGCTATTTTTACATGTAAATTTCGTTACTTAAAAATAAAATAAAATGGAGTTGAATGAAAAAAACTCGCCACGCCTCACGCCTTTGCCCGCCATATCGCGCCTTTCTCACGCCACGCCTAGAACCCACGCCATGGTCTATATCGTAACGGCGAGGCCACGCCTCACGCCTTGGCGACGCCTTTGCGCCGCCATGGCGTGCCTTTTAGAACCTTGATTATGACCTGAGAGTAGAAAGTGTATATTGGTGTCAATATTTGACACTCGGTACCTAGTACCATCATAATGTACAGTTGACCCTAATCGAAAAGGCTCTATTTTGAAACGAGGTAAATTATGTTATTGCATCTTTAACCTTAAATGTAAGAAGTATATCGATCACAGATTTTTTAGATGGTCATCACGTTATATCAGTAACAATGTAATACAATTACTTAGCATTTTTAATCTTGAAATTATGTAATCTACGTTTAGTGTACCAACGTTTGAAATATGAAATATCGAGATGATCATTTAACGTTATACACACACTAGATGAGGTTTCGGTAATTCCATGTCTTCGTTTCAGTTGGCTGGATCATGCTTATTTAATCAGTAATTTAGATTAAACAAGATTTATACGTATGCATTACCTAAGCTGATTGCTTAATGAACAACTGATGTAGCTTTTTTTTTCAGTGATAACGATTATGCTTTGACCTCGATAAATTTCTTGTCATTTACTTTCTCCTATTTTTCTGCTGCTTTTGTACTAATTTGGGTGTTGACTTTTAGATTGCTCAAAGGAACAGCTTGGATGTTGACGTTGACCTGGCTCTAGGTTTTGCTTCACACTACGGAAAGATTGGCACAATGGAATGTCTAGTCGAAGAAGGAAACGCCATAGCGTTTCTAGGCCCGTTAATGAGAGCAGCGGAACGGGGCTGCATGCAAGTTGTCCAATGGTTTGTCAAACGAGGCTGCCGAGACATGGAGCTTTGTCTAGCCCTAACAGCCGCTACATCAAGCAGCCAAGTCGACATCGCAGCCTATCTCCTCCCACACGTCCCACAACACGTCTTAGCAGCTCTCAGCATCGAAATCCTCAAAGCCGCCGGAGAAAGAAGTGGCGGGTCCCTCGATGGTGTCGCCTTTCTCCTTCAATCCAATTTTCTCGGTGATCCAGTTGCCACATATGCAGTGGCTGATACCATTTCCAGGTCAGACGACGATTCAGTTGCTCCCGAGCTGCGTGACTTTCTTCAAGAACAATGGTCAGAAGCAGCTTTCTTCAACGGACTAAGGCAAGGTCAGGTCCATTACTTTAACCTAATCAGCATCTTGAAATGGGGCGCATCGCCCATATGCTTAATGGACCTTCCGGGGCCCTTAAGGGTTGCAATAGCATACCTGCCACTGTATAGGGAGTGTGTAAAGGCGGGTGGCTGTTTGTTGTCCCAACAATTACGAGGGCAATTAGTGGAAGCCGCTAAACGGTTGGGTGGTGTAGTGATGGAGGAAGCAAGTCAGGGGCAAGAGCTTTTGGCGGTTTTAGAGAAACATCTTCCTCCTCCATTTTTGCTCCATGCATCATAATGAACGATGATGATATAAGACGATGAAATGTGTTGTGTTTAAGAAGAAAATTTTGGATCTTTTGCCGATCCTCTTGAATCTATGTCAAATGATCATGTACAAGTGATATGACAATGAAGCTCTCCATAGCATTGTTATCTTATCTTAAACTTTTCGCCTTGTTAATCCACGACTTCTGACAGGCAAAACTGGAGAACGAAACCAGGACTGTTTTCGGTTCTAGAGTTTAGAATAGATTGGTTCCTCCCAGTTCCTTGTCCGGAACCAAATCATGATATATCATCTCTGCGTTTCAAACCCAAAACGAGTCTTGTTCAATTTAACGGTACGTCATAGTTTGTATACATTAACGACTTGTTGACGCGTTAATCCTAATACTTGAAATGCTCTAAGCCAAATGAGTAGGTTCATGAACCAACATGTGGTTCATGCCCAAAAGGCAGAATCCTAATTACGGGACCTACGAGTTGAAATTATAAGGTTATGAGCAGAAATCGGGTAAGAAAAGATTTCGAAAGATATGAGCCACACGATACAAGTGGCGCCGTACGTGCCAACGACCATCCTTGCTAAACCGAACAAAGCACGCCAAGAGATAATGGACTCATGGTTGTTAAAATCTCGATCTTATTAAGCATAATATCTTGATCATAGAATCGTAAGATTCTGATCTCGAAGATTTCCTAGGTAGAATAAGTGGATTAAACAATTACCAACGAGTAATAAAATAATAAGCCAGTTGAACGAGTGTTGCTACAAATATAGTAAGGCAAATTGACTAAGGCGGCTAAGTGACCCTCACCCGTTTAATAAACGTGTCAGATGCGAGTTGAAAAAACAGATCGGCTTGTCAGCCTGTTTGATATTCTTTTTATAAATTGAAAACATAAGTATATTTGACTATACGGGTTAAGCAGGTCGGACCACAAACCTGATTAACATGTTTAACCCGTATAACGTTAAAACTTATTTAGATGGTCAGATTAAATGGGTCAATCTGAAACCCGTTAAGCTACAAAACATGCAGGACATTTGGGTAGAATCTCCTGATAATCCAATTTTTATCACATTTTGTGTCCAGAAATGATTTGAAGTAAGAACTCGTAATATGATGATCACACGAATTCGTATAAGGTTACCTGCACGGGATCGTACTTAGATGAACTCTATCCATTTTGTATCATAAGCTTGTTTTCTGCACGTTATTCTCGTACGAAATCGAAAACCAATTTTGTCAAACGCTGCAAAGCTAATTAGTTCAGCAACACATCTGAAGCTTATACAACATTTCAATAAATTTACTCTTTCATTTGATATAATTATAACACTTTCCATAAATGGAATAGTTTCTTTATAAGGAAACTTCAACTAAATTACAAATCTATAAAGAAGAACATATGCATTTGATGAACATTTTTAGTAATTACTAATTAACTAAATGTGTAAGCCTTCTTTACATCTCATTAAACTAACATAGGTCATAATAATAATAACAAAGAATTTTAACCACAAAAATGGCGATTTACTGATTCGGACGCTCACTTTTGTGACGAGCACCAGTAGACGAGGACGACGAAGATGATGGCATGATAGCGAATACCATGAGAACAGCAAAAATGCAGAGTGGAAGCAACAACAACATAAACGGCGGTGGTGGAAGTGGTGGAAGGATCAAAGGAAGTATCAATAACGACGCCGCTAATCCTACTAATACAATCATCGACTCCAAGCTGAAATAGCTACTTCTGCTTTTCGGTTTTGATATCATTACCATCCTTTTTCCTCCGTAGTTGTTGTTGTTTGATAATGATCGGTTATCGTACTCTGACCCCATTTGTCGCCCTTGATGATGTACAACTGTTTTGGAACCATTAGTACTTCTTTCGTGAGAGCTCAAGTTCATGTTCATTCTTCTTACTTCCATAACACTTGATTTCTACCGTGTTTTGATCGTTTTTCTTGATTGTCAATGGCCAATGTATTTGTTTTCGATCTGTAATTCGTACATAACAAAAAGTTAGATCACAAATCTTCCTCAAATGACCACTTTAGGCAATGCAACATCATTATTCATCCTAGCGTTTAGCTATAGCGAAACTAATCCGGTTATCTAATTAGTTAGGCATCAAATACTAAGTTCTTAAGTAGCGCGCCACAATAAGCCTAATTCTTATTATTCAGGGGTTATCTTACATATAAATTTCTATGTAAGTATAACCGGGCAACACTATCGCCCGGCTATACGAAAGACAATGTTTAGACTGATTCAGGCTCGGGAAAGCATCTACCAATACTAGGAAACCTATTTTCTTAGTATTATGGATTGTATTATGAATAATTTACATAGTATTAGATAAAAAACGGGCAACAAGGTAGGCGCTTTTTGGATTGCAAAGCTAATCTTATGAAAAACGATATTATCTAATTCTATATATTTCCTATAGACAATAATCACTTCTAAGAATCAATGTCACACCTAACAAGTAACAACCTTAAATTCAATACATCAAAGTAATAAATCTATAAATCCTAAACTATACATATATTCAACACAATTTCAACATACCCTAAAACAACAAATGAATAACCTAATCAAAACACAACATATACACAAATATGTAACAAAAAAAACATTACCTTCTAAATATAGAAAGTAATAGTAGTACTTGTGAAAATCTATCTATATATCCTAAACCATACATACTTGTAAACACAATTTCAACATACCCTAAAACAACAAATGAATAATCTAACCTAAACACAAACATGTACACAAATATGTAACAAAAAAACATTACCTTCTAAATATAGAAAGTAGTAGCAGTACTTGTGAAAATCTATCTATATGTCCTAAACCATACATATATCCAATATGGAAATACTTCTAAACACAATTTCAACATACCCTAAAACAACAAATGAATAATCTAACCTAAACACAACATATACAGAAATATGTAACAAAAAAACATTACCTTCTAAATATAGAAAGTAGTAGTAGTACTTGTGAAAATCTTGTTGTTAATATATATGAGATTGAGAGGAGGAATAAGAAATGAGATTTGATTAGAGAATCCATGAATGAATGAATGATATAAGTATATGTATGTATGTATGTATGGTGGTCTTGATTCAGTGAATTTAGAAGACAAGTGGGGAGAGGAGGGTGGGGGCTATATGGCAAGTAGTTTCCTTTTTTTGAATAAAAACTAACAAAAGCCATGCATGTTTTGATGTTTGTGTTGGTGTGTTTTTCAAGACTTGGTGGATTAGATTTCCTTTTTTAAATCATTTGCAGAAATCATCCCTTTGCTATGGTCAAATTGAAGAATCAGTTTTATCTTTCTGAAAGGCGAGTTAAGGTGTTAATCGAGTCGGGTTGATTTGATTTAGGTCAATTCTGGTCTGGTCGATACTTAAAGTAGTATATTTGAACACGATTTTATCTGAATTAAGAAGAATTCCGTACGGGTATAACTTTTATTTGAACAAAGTGAAAAAAATACGCGGCTGCCACCGTTGAAACCAATGCCACGTTTCATGAATACCTATGCCCGAGAATTAATGAATTGTCACGGACCAACCATAGAATCCTGTTCAAAGACAAAGAGAAATGGGTTTCTCCAAAGAATTAAGTCAGGTTTGGATTAATTTCAGTCGAATTCATTAGATTCAGATCAATTTTGGGTCCAGATCGACCCGAATATTAGTAAAATGTAATAGATTGTCTATTTTCACTTGTTTAAGTAGACAACTTATAAATATTATCAAAAAGAGAAGAAAAAAACTTGTTTGGGTTAATCGGGTCTATCTGAACTTAAGCTTGTCAAACATTTTCAATTTAATACTCGACCTTGTTTAGTATTCAAGTTATTCGGGTTAATCGAATGAACCGAGTACAATTGTTGACCCGATACTCGATCCTGTTTAGTATTAAAGTCAAGCAGGGATGAAACCAAGACTAGATATTACTGAGTTTTGAACCTTAATATAGTAGAGTTTAATTTTTTATAAGTATGACAACTAAATAAAACTGTAAACACATTTGATGCACTAGATGCATTTAAAATATATTTGAAAAAAATCGATGTTTTTTTTTCAAAAATTAACATCAAATTAAAAAAATTCATATACGTCCCGAGCACCTGCGAAATACCCCTGACTCGATTCTTAAAGTCAAGAGCATTTTATTTATTTAACTTTAAAACATAAACCATATTAAAACAAAGACCTGTCTAGGAATTTTTCTCTCAAGTGAATTGGATAAATAGTTTAACATAACTAGGCGGGGATTCAAAAAATACATTCTGCCACTTGAATTTCATTACACGATTCGACCTATTAACGACTAACATTTGTCGTTCTAAAACAACATATAAAGAACATTTTACTTTATACTTTTGAAAAAAGTTGAAACTATTTTGAAACTTGGACTTATCATATGGACTGTTTATGCAACATGCTATTTCTTTATAAAATTCTTTGTTTCTAGACAAATTCTTCAACACTTTTTGCCCATCACGCTACTTGATACCTTAGCTTCTTCCTAAAGTTAATTCCTATTTTTGACCCACCTTTTTTCCCATTCAAAAACAATACAAATATGACTACTAGTAATTTGTCAACTAATCTTTTTTTATTCTCCTAAACATGGTTATCACATTTCTAATTCATTGAACCTATTTCCTTGTTTACTTCCTCAAAAAAAACATTTCATAACTTTTTGATACAATGAATTTAATATAAGAAACTAAATGGCATGCAAATGGTTCAATGTGTTTTTTTAAACATGCAACTTTGCAAATTGTTTTGAAAAACTAGTTGCTACTACTGGTTTTACATCCATGAATAGAATCAAGAATCAAAGAGTAAAGATCATCGGGTGCACAAATATTTTTAACTTTATATTACACACATATTTAAATGAATCAGGTGCATCTAACATATATTTAGAAAAAATCGATATTTTTTTTGAAAAATCGACATTACATCGAAAAAATCTATAAAATTCTCGGACACTCGTGAAACCTCTTGGTTCCGTCACCGTTTACATCTACATAGATGGGTGGGCCTACACAGTGCATGGTGTGACACGAAACGTGTTTTGAGGTCACGAAATGCAAAAAAACTTTAAAACTGTTGTTTTTTTATGTTTGTTCAACTAAAAAGAATTTGTGCTACCTTAATTCTTACTTTGTAAATTTAATTAATTTAATATTTTTTTTGACACTTCATTAAAAATATTGAGTCCGTCCTTGTTGTAACTAAAGCTTAAAACATGCATTACTTAACTTTATAAAGATTAACCTAAATTCAGGGGAGGACCTATGTATAATACTGTGTATTTTTTTCTTTAATTTTGATAGTTTTTTAAATGCTATCATTCGAAATGTAAATTGTTATCCACTTACACATTGAAGTTTAAAATTTAATCACTTTAAAACCTAAAATTCTTCTTTTTTAAACTAAAATATTCGACTTTTTATCCAAATTCTAGATTTTTTTTCTTGCTCTTGTCAAGTACGGAGTATTTCACAATTCAATATCATGAGTCCGCCACTGTCTAAACCCTACTATAGAATGACATATCTTACCTAATCACATTTTTTATATGATTATCAATTCATAAAATGATTTAAGTTCGGCACAATAAGCTAAAAATTTCTTTGCAACAAACTCTTAATCTATATGTCACATATGACGTTGTCTAGGTATGCCAAATTCTTATCATTTTATGGTCGTACAGTAATATGTACGTTATGAAAATGACCCAAAGAAAAAAGTATAGTTGACAAAGAATGAGAAAAACGTTGCAAAAGCAAGAGCTGCCTCAATTCAAATTAACTTTCTACCGTCAAAAATAGGTGACGAAGGCATGTTTTCACCTTATTTTTTAGTCCCGATACTATCCCGAACGAGAATAGGTACGGTTCCGGTTCGGTTTCGGGATTCGGGTCGACAATCAGAGTCAGAGGGCGGATTGTTAGAGATGGATGTTGGAGTATGTAGTTTGAGTTTATTTTTATATGTTAGTTCAACTCGCATGTTATTTAAAAGCTTATTTTCTCAAATGTTTTTTCAAACTCCTTCAGCTAAACGAAACTTATTTTAATAGTAACTTATTTAAAAAAACCAATAAGCTCATGATACGATAAAATCGGATGAATTTACGCGCCAAACATAACCTAAAGACGTACCTTTAACAAGACTCATTTTATTTTGAGATGGAGATATGAACTTCAAAGGAGAGTTTCTTCATAAACATAGCAACGACACATGCTGAAAAATTCGTTTTATTTTATATTTATATTTTCCTTATAAACTTAGGGTGTGTTTGTTTACTTATTAAGTCTTGTAAAATTAAAGCGTTTGTTTAGATATATAATGTTTGTTTTTAGATAAATATATGATTGTTTGTTTTGTATGTGCTGAATAAAGTGTCTGGATTAAAAAAAATTACTTTTATACTTTAAAAAGAAGTTAAATGAGATTATATGTGAATAAGTTGGAGGGTAAATATAAAAATTTAAAGAATAGTACGTATAAATTAAGTCATATACTTAATATAAAGACCCTCATTTTCATGGGTTTTTAAAAAAGTCATGTGTTAAATTTAAGCACAAAACAAACAAGCTTTTAATAACTTAATTCATTTATTAATTTTTTAATTAAAACTTTTTAAGTTTTTATCAAACACATATTATTTTTTACCTTTTTAACTTTTCTTTTTTTTTGTTTTTCTCTTAAAACCAGTAATTGCATCCCTTAAATACCGCATAATCAGAACTTTTTATTTTTATTTTTTATAGATTTGTAGAGATTTTTGTATTAAAAATATATATTTTCTTGATAAAAAATAATATATTAATTTATACTTTTCTATTTTTTTAAAAAAAAAACTTAAAAATTATCTTATTTGGCAAAAGTTTTTAGAAAAAATAGTAGAAAAATTTGATGCAGAAAAAAGACATTAAAATATTAGTGTTGAATTTTGGAAAAACAAAAACTTAAAAAAGAATGAGGTAATTAATAAAACTTTAGCGATTAAATTTTAAATAAAATTAGCTGAGGTTAAGTGAAACTTAAAAATTTTCATATATTTTTAATAACTTTAGAAAAATAAACAAATAGTCTTTATATTTTATACAATCTAGATTTTATACCATTCAAAATATTTATAATACATAATAAATTTTTTTTATATTGTTACGCGTACATAATTAGTAACTAGCCGGATACCCGCGCAATGCGGCGGCGGGTATCCGGTGACATTCTTTGTGGAGAACAATTTTGACAAAGAAAGGCATAATATTTGATAGTAAATTTTGAGTCTTCGGTAGATTAGAAATAAGAACTCAAACAAGTGATGTTTAAGTATTAAAAAATTTAAAATTAAATGTAAAATCAAAAAAGCATTGTAGGTATTATACACATGACACCAAACACACTCAACCCTAAAAATTTAATAATTCCCAGCCTCTATTTCACAACCTCAACCCTCCAAACACCAAACACCAAACACCATGTCACTGTGTGAGGTGAAGACATGAACTTGTTTGTATAAAATAATGGCATGATTGAATATTAGAGAATCCTCACATAAACCCAATCCCGCTGCTACCCATTTGAAACCCAAAGATCCATTTGCAGCCGTCGTCGGATCTAGTCGCTGCCGCCAAAACCAATTTATAGATTGAGTGGTTTGTATCAAGTGAACCCGATCGTCTAAGGATGTTTGGTGAAACAACAAAAAAACCGTAAGTGTACCGGATTATGGGTAAAACATACAGATTCCAGTTTATCAGAATATGATGTTTCTGGTTCGATTTGTTTGTGTATACTACATGGTGGAAACATACGGATTTTGATACACAATTATGTATGTTATTTTGATATATTTATCTATCTGATTCTTGGGTATAACACAATAATTCGGGGGTAAGGAATCTACTGTTGTTCGGAATGATAGTTCTTGATATACATATTTTCTTATATAGTGTTATTTGGCTTAATATCTGGCTGACTGTTACAAATAAGAAATTAATCGGTTTTATTCCAGACTTTATGATACTAACAAGTTACAAGACTCAAATTTGACTCATTCATCATCTTTAATGGGTTACATGAATGTTAAGCTGTTAAAAAGTTACAAATTCTAAAATAATCATGTTCCAGTACTCTTTATTATACTTTTATAACATCTTTCTTTATAAAGAAATGTTTAGTGCTGAATTTTTTAAGACTTCTAAAAAAAGAATGATCTAAATGCTTTATAAAGTATATAGATAGATTGTACCAATATTACGATAAGTTCTCACAAATCCATATATTAAATAAAAATAACAAAATACAACAAAATATTTATACACTATTATTTATAGAGAAACTGACATATATATAAACAGAGTCCGGTTATTTAAGATACCTTGTATCCTTTGGATACAAGGGGACAAATCTGGACCGTCCATCTCATCTTATCCAACAACCCATATTAAAGACAAAAAAAAGCGGAAGGGTAGTTTCGTCATTTTACCCCTTCCAACTAACACCACCTACCACTCTCACAGATCTGGGATCGATTTCTTCTTCTTCTTCTCTCTAAAACACACACAAACACACACACACACACACCCACACATATTTACATCTTAATTTATCAACACAAACATCAAATCCATCGATCATCACCGTCACAAATCGATCATCCTCTTCATAAATAAGGTAAAGTTCATTCGATCTGTTTTGACTTCATCTTTTTTAGCTTATTCGATGTGAATAAGCTTATAACTCATCTTATTTTTTATAGCTTATTTGATAAGTTACATGAATTTAACATGTCAAATGATAAGGTAACTTGATGCTTAATGTGAATAAGCTTATTGATAATCATCACCTTTATTATGATGAATTATAAGCTAACTTATTAGCTTATTTTCATGAATTATAAGGTTTTTTAGCTTAATCTCGCTGAACATATTTAGTGTAACCTGTTTGTGAAGTATCATATATGATATACTATATCATATATGATATAAGCTAAAATATCATATATGATGAGATATATCATATATGATAATGTGGTTGAAAATTGAATTAACTCTTTTTTTAATGGATTAATCTGGCTGAACATATTTAGTATGACTTGCTAATGAAGTATCATATATGATATGCTATATCATATATGATATACGCTAAATATCATATATGATCAAATATATCATATATGATTATGTGCTTGAAAATTGAATTAAATCTTTTTTTTTGTGTAGAGAAGGTTGTTTACAAGGCGTGTTGAACATTACAAGCATCCAAAAGGCCAAGAAGCTTAATGAATAAGCTCGTGAATTTTTCTTTTACGTTTATTGTTTGTTTTTTTCTTGTAATCTCCTAATGGAGTTTTGAAGTATATGGACGATTTTGTAATCAATTGGTATCTCGTACAACATCTTGTTAATATGATTTAACTTTCTTGGTATTATGTCATGATGGTTTTTATAAATAAGTCATACGGAGTATATGATCATGCATTATCATATATGACACTCAAGAAAAACTTGGATTTATTAAATAAAGAATCTGATGAATTCATGATTACAACAAAGAGTATGCACAATTAATAATCAAACACTTGTTCATAACATAAAAATGTACTTTTGAACAGAATCATATATGATAATTCAAACCGAACGTAACCTAATGTAAAATCATATATGATATACCTCTGATATCATATATGATAACAATTTATACAAAATCAAAAAATGCAAAAAAAAACAGATTATCAAATGATGAATTCATGAACAACGCCTACTCCGTCTTGATCCTTAAAACATATCCATGCACATCCTCTTGTTATAATCAACACCCCTCTCTGCTTTGCTACAAAGCTGCCAATCGCACCATCTCTGTCTGACTGCATTTATAAAATATAAAAAGAACATATTATGCAACATTTTAACACCAAAATAAATTACTCATATATATGATAGAAGACAAGTTTCAAGAGTTTATATTGATTTTCTAAAAAATACTCATACATAATCTGTTTTTTCCTATGGTTTATTTGATATATCATATATGATAGTTATATCATATATGATATATCATCAGTTATCATATATGATATATCTATCATATATGAAAAGTGATGATATATCATATATGATATATATATATATCATACATGATATATCAAGCTTATTGCAGCCTACATCAGCAAACTTAATCCAACTTACATAAAATACCTTACGATTTGTCAACATAAGCTAATAAGCTAGCTTATTCATAACTCTCGTGTAATTTGTAAGCTTATTCACATAACTCCTATCTAATTCTCAAGATTATTTATAACTCTCATCTAATTAAAAATCTTATTCAAACAAATAAGCTTATTCACATAAATCACCTAATTAAAAGCTAATTAGAATAAATTGATCAAAATAAGAACAATCAATCGGAATAATTCGATCAAAATAAGAACTATCAATCGGCATATTTCGTTCAAAAAAGCTAATGAAAATAAATTAATAAGCTTATTCAAAATCAAATAAGCTAAAAAAAATAAGCATAGATTATAAGAATACAAACCTGAAATGAATTCGTGTTAAGTAATCGATCTAATTAATCGATTGTGATGGATTCATGATGATGTTGTGATTGTTCGCTTCAAATTTTAGAGAGAGAAAGTAGATCGGGGTAGAGAGAGAGAAGTGAAAGAACGGGGTGTGTGTTTTTATGAGAAAGAAAGGAGAAAGTTGTGTAAATTGGGGATTTAATCTCAGCCCTTGAATGAGATGGAGATGGATGGTGGGGATGAGTCCCCTTGTATCCTAGAAAACTTTGGTATCCAAAAGAACTTAAATCATATAAACATCAAAATAGTTGGGGACATTCATCAAAAAATAAAAATAAAAAATAGTTGGGGACAAATTTGACTATCAAGAGGAAAAATCAAAATCCACTCCATCAAACTTCACCTTTTTAGGTTGTTACAAAAATTCTTTAATTGTAAAGTTTTGTTTTTCATTTTATATTAATTATTAAACATTTTAAATATTTAATAAATGATTCTATTATCGTCTACATTATTAGACCAAATAAATACATGTGATCTTCTTCATAAGATAAACATTGAAAATATATCATATGTGTATAGTTGACTTCATTTGACAATTAAATTCTAGCAAGGAAACATGATTACTAAATATAATTGTTACACAATAAATTCGAATTATATTTATTATTAGGATAATGAATATAATTATAGACAAAATAGTTATAAGGGGTCACACGTTGTCTGTGGTGTATTCTAATTTGGACAACATTCTATATTTTTTTATTTAGAAAAGATTAGATTATTTTAATTAGACCAGTTTAATAATTAGATACATTATTAGTGACTAGAGATTATTGTAAGAAACGGTGTACTAACTTTCACCTTGTTTCATATAGAATTCTAGATGACATGAATTGTTTTGCATATGTGTATACGTATTTTTTTTACAAAACTAAGAGCATTTCCAATGCTCAAAACACCAAAAGTTTTTTACATTTTTAAAAAGTCTTTACAAAAGCTTTTTACCATTGTGATAAAGGTTTTACAATAACTTTTCTAAAATTTGTAAAGAAGACTTGGGTAACTCCAAGTCATTGAGAAAAGCTATAACTATGGATGATTGTTTGCATTTATTACATTAAATGTAATCTCTTTATAAAAATCTTGCATTTAATAAAAAAAGTCATTATGACTTTTCCCCATTGTATATGCTTTAAGAGCACTCACAATGGGTCAAATGCTTAAAGACTTTTCACTATTTTATAAAGCTTTTGGAGTGAGTTTTTTGCATTGTAGTGAAAGCTTTTTGAAAAATTTTATCTTATAACTTGTAGAACTACAAGTCGTTCCATCAAGCTTTAGCCAATACTTGTGTTATGCATTTAAAGCATTCAATGCATCAAGTCTTTAAAGACTTGATATTGTAGAAGCTCTAAGTATCTCATAATATATATTTGAACAAGGCTTGAATCTATAATTCTTTTTTTTTTTGAACGGCAAATATTAGTGGTTAGTGGGTCGAGTAATGCAATGATATCCAAGCGGAAGAACGTCTTCTTCGAACTCTCGCCTAGTTATGTTAGACTCTTTATCCGTTTCACCCGAAAGACCATTGGCAGGTCTTGAACACAAGACCTCTTGAATCTACAATTATTTAGTCGAGTATTTTGCAATGTAATTAAATTAACAATTTTTTTGCTTTTTTTTTTAAGGCTAGGCGCAACGCACCTGAAGTATTCGGTCGGGGACTCGGTCGCGACCGAATCGTCGCGTTGCGGCGATTCGGTCGCCGGAGCATTTCAAGCCCAACCAGACCTTGGTCACGACCTGTTCCAAAATTGGGTAAAAATTTGATCGTTAGCAAATGTTACCGTTACATTTTAAAAAAAAAAAAATTCAAATTTTTTTTAAAACCTATATAATCAATACATCATATCAATTTTTTTTACATTTCACACACAAATCTCAACACACATAAAAAATGTCTAGCAATAGAACTCTCAAAAACAAAACCCCAAAATCCCGAGTTCGTCAAGAATCTGTTCCACATGTGACACCGGACTCGAATTTCCGATTATCCGGTGTGTCTCCACAATTCCGGTTTAGACCCACCGGTTTTGAATATCAATCACACCAACAACCTAACTATTCAAACCGTCCTTTTTATCCCCCACAACCTAACTACGAATCGCCTTCGGGTGTGTATCGGCCTACTATGGATTCTTCCACTGCTTCCTATCCAAACCAACAGTATTCTCCGATTAATCGTTTTGAGCTTGATACACAATTTGAAAATATGATATACAACCAAGACAACTATGTGGGTGACGGGCCTAGCCAAGAGCAATCTATGGGTCAAGGTTCGGGACACGGGTCTTTTCATGGTGCATACAACCCTGAAGACGATGTGGAAGAAATGTCCCCAATCAAACCTAAGAAGCCCTCAAGACGTGCTGCGAAAGGCAAACAGGTTGATTTAACGGAGGCACCAAAAGAATGGACAAGTGATGAAGAGGTTGCGTTGTGCAAAGGTTGGTGTCATGTTTCCGAGAATTGCATCCAAGGAAACAGTCAAAAATCAAAGGGCTTTTGGCTAAAAGTAGTGAAGTACTATGAAACCGAGACGGGTTCTGCTAGAGGGTATGACGCGGTTGTGAGCAAATGGAAAAACAGGTTGCGTCCTAGTGTTGGTGCATTTTGTGGTATTATGAATAACATTGAGCGTACTCATGATAGTGGAGCAAATGATCTCACTGATTACCAAAAAGCTTGTTCTGAATACAAAGTGACTTACAATAAAGAGTTTCAATACCAGGAGGCGTGAAAAGTGCTCAAAGATCACCCGAGTTGGATAGAGGTTGAAATGCCAAAGTTTACAAAGAAACCGTCTAGCAAAAAATCCAAGACTTCTGAAACAACTTCTGGTTCTGGACACGCTAGTTACATGGACGTGCACGATGATTCTGAAGACGAGCAAAAAGAGAAACAAGAAAATCGACCAATGGGTCGTGATCGTGCTAAAAAGAAGTCATCAACCTCTTCGTCAACTGGGAAGTCTTCATTTGTTGAAGCTGTAAGCACCAAATGGGAGAAGATGAAAGACATTGGATGGGGAAAGAAGAAGCAACAACAAGATTCCTACTTTGACTTGAAGCAACGGGAGTTGGATTTGCAGGAGAAAACCGCGGAAATCAAAAGAGAAAAGCTCGAGTTACAACGTCGGGCTATCGAGCTTGCTGAAGCAAAGAAACGAGATAAAGACTTGATGTTCTACAACTCGGAAATCGACCCCAACTTGTCGATAGCCAAACAGCAAGCACAACAAGAAATGAGGGACAGAATCAAGGAACGTTATAATTTAAATTACTAGGATTATTGTAATGTTTTTTAAATTCGAATAATTGTGTAATGTGTTTTTTTTAAATTAATGTAATGTTTTTTTAATTAAATTTATTGTGTTTTTTAAAAAAAAAAAAAAAAAAATTTCAACTAGGTCGCACTAGGTCGCCGGGTTGTGGCAAATAGGTCGCACTAGGTCGCCGGCCGAAAAAACTAGGTCGCGACCCATTTGCGTTGCGCCTAGCCTAAAAAAGTATCATTAGAACACAAACTTTTTGTATACAATCCAATTGGAATGGAACCAGGCCAAAAATCATCGGGAGCACAGAAAAGTTTAAGCCGTAATGCTACCAACATATTTTGAATAGATCGGGTGCATTTAACATACTTTTAAGAAAAAATTATGTTTTTCACAAAAATTAACCATAGATCGAAGAAATCCATAAGGTTTCAAACACTCGCAGGAACCCCCAGTATGACGAAGATACTATGGAGTTAACTTGAACGTGAAAACCTCGAATATTAAACCGTTTTGTGCGTTTTCGAGTAACCAACACCGTGAATATTCTGCTTGTTCCATAATTTCTAGAATCAGAGCTAATTATATGTATTGCTTGTCTTTTAGATTAGATTCAGTTTCAAAGTTGGATTGAAGTTCAATCTTTGATTTAAAAAGTTTAATCATACACCACCGGCTTTGTTCCCTAAGGCAGAGGCAAATTGAGGACACAAATGTGGAATACATTGTCCCTTAAAACACTTTTATTATATACAATGCATGTGAGCAATCTGGTTTAGTTTCATGTCTCACAAAATTCCATTAAGAATTTGACAATTTTTTTGTTGGTTTAGTTTCAACAAGTTCTAACAGTGACCTCATGAACTAATTTCTCATTGCTTTTTTATTATAATTAGGCGAGAGTTCGAGAAAAGGATACTGTCCGGTTAGATGTCACTGTACGATTCGACTCACTAGCCACTAACTTGAGGTTTTAAAAAAAATTTGTAGTTCCTTTTTATTAAACATTTTGTTTTAATTGAGTTTGCAATCAAATGACATAGTGGTAAGTTATTTGTTTTTCTTACAATAGGTTAAAAGGTGTTTCTTTTAGCTTATATAGTGGGCTTACAAGCTTATTAGCTTATATAAGCTTATAAGCCAAACTAAGTGTCTGGTTAAGCTTATATAGATGGGCTTATAAGCTTATATAAAGAGGTTTTAGTAAGTCAATAATTTGTGTCTTATGTAAGGTTAATTGGGTTTATATAAAAATATTACCTAAAAGACTTTAATACCCTTATTTAATAATTACTATCCTTTTTATTTTTATGTATTTTTTTTTGTTATTTTACCATATTAGTTATATAAGCTAAACCAAACACTTAATAAAGGCTTATAAGCTTTTTATATAAAAGCCATAATTTACTTATATAATATAAGTCTAAGCCCACTTATAAGCTTAACCAAACACCCTAGTTCTATGCATTGCTGAAGCTTAAGGCCCAAATATTCACCAGGCCCGTTTTTGTAGCTCATAATGATAGCCCAATCTACTGGGCCTCTTAGATTTGTTTACCGACTATTATTTGTTTCTTTTTTTCCTTAATGAACAAGAAAAATTGCACTTGTTTCTTTTGCTTCTTGCAGATTATCTCGTTGAATCGCCATGATTACTTCGTGTTGAAACTAAGATCACAATTCGTAGAAAACACGTGTCGGATTCTCGGATAATCGAATTTCATTGATATTTTTCATTCCGAAGTAAAATACTTCAGTCCGATATAATGTAGACCGCCAAAAAATTTTTGAATTACCAAATTTTAAAATTCATCTAAGAATGTGATTCTAATGATGGTGAAAAAATTTGAAAAATAAAAATTTTTGACGAAAAATAAAACCGAAAAAATTCGAATTTTGGCCTAAAATTTTGAAATTTGGCCCAAAAAATTTACTACAGTACCAAAAATTGAATTTGAAACTTAAATGACCTAAAAATGATCTAGGAAAAAACAATTTTTTTTAACTATCTCGAAATAATGTCTAGTATACAATCTTGGAATATGTCATAAGTATTGATCTCAAAATAATTTGGCGTCTCACTGATTTATAATGACCTCTATGATTCCTTGATTCGTTATGATTCATATACCTCAATTGATTTCGTATGCATTTGTATGCCTTGTGAAAAACTATTTGTATGATCCCTTATGACTATGCTTTGTTTTGGTATGCCTTTGTTATGAACCATGTTGCCCGAGTCATATTTCGTACCTAGTCATGGATGTACCATGACCATGTCATCGATGCACCGATGGCATGACACTATCTGAGGCGGTGTGGTTAGACCTCGACGTTCCCTTTTGATATTATCTGGGTACGAATGCTAGTGTACGTGCTATTCTGTTTTGCAGTGGCGTATGGATGCATCCTAAGTGATTTGTTATAATATCTGATTTGTAGTGAATGGGTTGTGTGTGCAATACACCTCATATCGCTTCTAATACATTATGTTTAGCCGCCTATGTACACTTATCAGACTGTATGTTTGGCCGCCTATATCTTTTTTCATTCTCCTTATACTCATTATTAAATTTTGCTCATTTATTATTGTTCCTCTGATTTCGTTATATTTCTTTCACTTCTACCATTTATTTGTTTATATCCGTTCTTTGGGCGTTTTGCTCAGTCTTGTTCATTTTTCATGCGACTGGTTTTAAGCGGGAAGCTGGGAAGTGAGAGTTTGGTATGTGCATCTAGAGTTACCAGAGTCAGATAATTACTGAATACATTTATGATTTCAGTACTTTGCATTTTGGAACTCGTTGTTTTGGAGATTTCTATTATTAAGTATTACTTTATATATTATAAAGTTTTAATAAAAGTTTCAATTTAGCCCTTTTAAAACTATGATGTTTCTGATGTGAACCCATAGTAGCAGCACTTATTCTATTCTCGGAGCCGTGTTACAATTATGGCATCAAAGATCCACGACCTAGGATTTGACCTGTGAGGATTGGGTAGACATTGGGTTTTCGCGCGTATTTTGATAATATCTTTATTTTTTGTATTCTTAATGGTTTTCGCAGTTTCGTTTGTTGATTATTCGAATTGGAGACGACAAGGAAGCTTCTGAAGAGAGGTGTGATTTTGGCTAGTGGTAAATATAGGTTGAGTCTGATGTGTTTCGCATATAGATAAATCTTGAGTCCGCCGCGTTACGGCCGATAGATATAGGTTGAGTCTGTCATTTTATACAGATATATATACCTTGAGTCCACCGCGTTTCGACCGATATATATAGGTTGATTCTGTCATCGTTGAAATATAGATATATCTTGAGTCTGCCGCGTTTTGCTTATTTATTAGTTTTTTCTTTTTTCTTTCTTTCTAAGATGTGTTGCTTCTAAGATCCACTGTTTCTAAAGATCCACTGCTTCTAAAGATCAGATGCTTCAAACTTCTAGAATCTTTTTTATGCCCATTGGCGTTAGCCGTAACTACTTTGGAAGCCCAGATCTGTCCCATAATTGATACATTTGAAGAATCCGTTAGGTCTTCTAACATCAATAGGTTGATTATTTCGCTTCTGTATCTTCCAAAACGAAAAAAGATCTACGAGAGTTCTTTCCTGAATCCGAAAGAGAGTACTTGGGTTCTCCTATTAACTAAAAAGTGTAGCATGCCTAAATCTAACTGGGTTCGGGGTGGTGGAGGGACTGGTTTTTATCGCTATACATGGATACACATATGTAGCATTTGGTATGCATGAATCAAAGCTATAAGGTTTAAACTAGGTGTTAGGGTTTAATTAGGGTTTTAAAATGGAATTAGGGTTACATCATCACTTTCCTTATGTTGAAGTCCGATTTTAAGCTGACATTTACTTAGAAGACGTTTTCCATGAGCTTAAAACTTAGAATGTTTTTATAAGACGCTCATGACCGATAAATACTCCCTACGTCCCAAAATGATAGTCCCACTTTGACTTTTTCGGTCTTTCTTTTCTAACTTTGACCTTCAATATTTTTGTTTGTGTTATATAATACTTGATAAAAATTATAACAATGAAAATACAATAAAAAAACTACTCAATTCACATACTTTTCACTAAGTATTATGTAGAAACTAGAAGGGGGGGGGGGGGGGTTGAATAGTTTCTTATATATACTTGTTAAATGATGGTTTTCAAAAAATCATTTTTCTCAAAAACTTAGACTTAATGAAATAAGTGAAATCTTCTTATGCACAATATAAACAATGATAGTGTAATTTAAAACTAATACTAACTAATATATATGCACAAAGAATAAAGAATGTAAAGAGTTAAGGGTAAAGAAAGATCAAACCAAGCACCAAGGATTTATAGTGGTTCGGAAACGAAGCTCACTCCCCGTTCCTACTCCACTCCTCGAGTACTCCTTACTCGAGAGTTCACTACACAATAAGCTCCTTATGGTGGAGAAAACCGTACACGTCGCTTAACCAATTTCCGACTCTAAGCTAAAAGTCGAGCCCTAATCGTAGCTAGGACCAATCTACACAACTATACTTAGTACATACATAACTTCCAAACAGACACAACTATTTGGATCTTCACAACTATTACACAACAACAAATGTATAAAATTTGATCTTCAAAGGATCTATGGTGGTGGACTCAACACTTCACAATGATAGTGTTCTTCTCTTTGCACTTGAAGAGAAAGGGATGGATGAGATAGATTCACTTCTAAACAAGTAGTAATCAATCAAATGATCAAGGATTTGAGTGATTTAAGAAGTATGTTTGAATCTAGAAATTTGTGTGTAAAAGAGGTGGATTGAAAATCTGAGAAAGGTCCACTATTTATAGGACAAAGGGCCAACGGCTATATCTGCCCGCGGTTCCTTATCTCAACCGGCGGTACCTTATCGACAAGGAACCGCCTAGGCGCTAAGGAACCGCCGGACTAGACTCCGCTCCCTTTTTGTCCTTTAGTGGTGGAGGTCATATCTGATTATAAAAATATCCAGAAAGGATATTCTAAATCAAAAGGGAATATACCATTTTCAAATTTTCAAATATTTAATGTTGGAATAAATTTGGAATTTCAGAAATACCCGAAAAAGAGGAAGCACTGTACGCGGTTCCTTATTGCTTCCGGCGGTTCCTTATTGATAAGGGACCGCGATTCATATATGGAACCGCCTACAGTGGTTGAGTTTTGGTGGTGAAGGAAGATTTTTCAGCAAATCTTATTTTTCTAGTCTAACTATCATAGGGATATGCTTAAGAGCAAAGATAGACAAAGAGATCACATACTAATTCACCAAATAGGGATTGACCAAAAATACATGGATTTTAAAAATCGATGTAGGAGGTGTGTAAGACAAGACCTTAAGTCATGACACAATGATCCTCCATGATTCTATCTTGTTCTTGCTATTTTTGAGAGAATCATACATATGAATTATGTAAGCTCGAGATTAATAGCAAGAATTTATGAAAAACGTTTTTAGATTGAATTAACAATGTCAAAACATTTCTTGACCATTTTCGAAAGAGACTTTGAGGATTTTGAAAAGGAGAAGAGAAGATTTTCAAGAAGAGTTTAGGAGACACAAAGACTCAAAGTGATAAAAGACTCAAAAGAAAGTAAGAGACTCAATAAAAGGAAAGCAATTAAAGAATATGCTCCATTAATCCTAGACCTAGACGCAAGTAATTAAAAGGTTCCCTCTTAAGTGGCTTAGTGAAGATGTTGGATAAGTTATCCTCGGAGGGTACCTTCTCAATTGAAATGTTCCCCTTTTGAATATTATCCCTAAGAAAATGGTGACGAATTTCTATGTGCTTGGTTCGCGAATGTTGCACGGGATTCTTGCTAAGGTCTATAGCACCTTTATTGTCGCATATGATGGGAACATCATCAAGACGAATCCCGTAATCAACAAGCGCTTGCTTCATCCATAGAGCTTGTTGGCATGCTTTTCTGGCACTCACATACTCGGCTTCCGTGGTGGATATTGCAAGAGCGGTTTGTTTCTTGGAGAACCAAGAAGTTAAACAACAACCCATGAAGGTACAAACACCACTAGTGCTTTTCCGGTCCACATAGTCTCCCGCATGATCCGAGTCCGCGTAGACAATGGTTTCTATGCCGGTCTTTTTAAGATACCGTAATCCTAAATGTATAGTGCCCTTAATGTATCGGAAGATACGCTTAACCGCTTCAAGGTGAGAGGTTTTGGGAGCCTCTTGGAAGCGAGCACAAAGGCAAACACTAAACATGATATCCGGTCGACTTGCCATTAGGTACAACAAACTACCAATCATACCTTTATATTTGGTGTTGTCTACCGACTCACAATCATCATCTACGCTGAGTTTAGTATCCGAGGCCATTGGGTCTTCATTGGTCTAGATTCTTCTAATCCAAATTTCTTTAGCATTTCGTTAGCGTACTTAGATTGACTAAAGAAAATACCATCGTCCACTTGTTTAATTTGGAGTCCTAAAAAGTAGTTAAGTTCTCCCATCATACTCATTTCGAACTCATCATGCATGATTTTGGCAAAGTCATCACACAATTCTTGACAAGTTGAGCCAAATATAATGTCATCAACATATATTTGCACGATTATGAGGTGAGAACCTTTCTTCTTTGTAAAGAGAGTGTTGTCTACCATTCCCATGGTATACTCATGTTTAACAAGAAACGCTTTAAGTCTATCATACCAAGCTTTGGGTGATTGTTTAAGACCATAAAGTGCCTTCTTAAGCTTGTAAACATGACCCGGTTTCTCAAAATCAATGAAGCCGGGAGGTTGAGCCACATATACCTCCCCATTGATCAAACCGTTAAGAAACGCACTCTTTACATCCATTTGTTGAAGCTTAATATCTAAGGCACAAGCGTAGGCTAAAAGGATTCTAATGGATTCTAATCTAGCTACCGGTGCATACGTCTCGTCATAATCAATCCCTTCTTGTTGATTATAGCCTTGTGCTACAAGTCTAGCTTTGTTACGAGACACAACACCATTCTCATCTAGCTTATTCCTATATACCCATTTGGTTCCTATAATGGTAGAACTTCTAGGTGGAGGAACAAGTTCCCAAACATCATTAGCAACGAATTGATTCAATTCTTCTTGCATCCCAATGACCCAACTCTCATCCGTCAAAGCTTCTTTAACATTATTTGGTTCAATCAAGGAGACGAAACAAAAGAAGTTACTTTGGTTTTGGACTTGAGATCTTAGGGTCCTTTGATTTAAGTCACCAATAATATTATTGAGAGTATGATCCTTAGACTCCTTAATGTGTACTTCCTTTTCAACACTAAGGTCTTCAACTCCTAGTTTTCTAACCTCTTTGTCTCTAACTACTTCTACTTCATCCAAGTCATCATCAACCAATGGCGGTGTCTTGGTTAAAGGAGGTGTTTCATCAAAAGTCACGTTAAGTGATTCTTCAATTACGCCCGAGGTTCTATTGAGGACTATGTAGGCTTTGCTAGTTTGGGAATAACCTAAAAAGATACATTCGTAAGACTTTGGGTCGAACTTGGTAAGGTAGTATTTGGTGTTGAGGATAAAGCACTTGCTTCCAAACACCATAAAGTAGTCCAATGAGGGTTTCTTACCTTTAAGAATCTCATAGGGGGTCTTTCCTAGGAAAGGTCGAATAAGAATTCGGTTGAGAATATAAGTCGATGTGTCCACGGCATTGCACCAAAACTTTTGAGGCAAAGATTGCTAGTTTAACATCGTCCTACTCATCTCTTGGATGGTCCTATTCTTCCTTTCAACTACCCCATTTGATTGTGGAGTGCGAGGAGCCGATAAGTTATGGGTAATACCATGAGCTTCACAAAAGGCACCAAATTGCACTTCATTATCAAATTCCCTACCATGATCCGTCCTAATAGAGACACACAGACATCCTAGTTGATTTTGAATTCTTCGACTAAAGATTTCGAAATGATCGTAAGGTTCATTCTTAGATGCCAAAAATCTAGTCCAAGTGAATATAGAGTAGTCATCAACTATAACTAGGGTATAAAGGTTACCTCCATAACTCCGTATGGCGGTAGGTCCAAAGAGATCCATATGTAGGAGTTCTAAGAACCGAGAGGTTGAACCAAATTCTTGGCTTTGTGACTTGAGTGAACTTGCTTTCCAACTTTGCAAGCATCACAAAAGTGACTATCAAACTTCATCTCGGGGAGGTGTCTTACCAACTCCTTAGAGACTAAAGATTGAATTATACGCATATTAGCGTGACCTAATCTCCTATGCCAAAGAGTAGAACTATCATCTATAGTCGCAAGACATATGTTGTCTTTTGACTTCTTATTTACCTTCATGACATAAAGCCCATGCTTTCTAACACCTTTTCAATAACCTTTCCATCTTTTACGATTTCACTATCATTTTCCGAAAAGATGACCTTACACTTATTGTCACAAATTTGACCTATGCTTAAAAGGTTAAACCCTAAATTATCTACGTGCTCAACATTTTAAATAGTCATGGAGTCGAGAGAAATCGTACCTTTGCCAATGATATTACCACGTAGAATACTAGCGAATGTGACGTTACCTCCATCATATGCTTTGTACCGTGAGAACAAACTTCGATTACCCGTCATGTGTTTAGAACAACCACTATCCTTAATCCACTCGTCGGGTTCCAAATCAATTCCCAAGCATATCTCTTTAGAAGTGTGAGCCATGAGACATTTCTCCTCTTTGGGGTTGTCATCAACATCTTCACCGCTATCGCTCTAAGAACCACTAACGAATGCCGTGTGATTCTTATCGCGTGAAGGCTTTGGAAACTCATTAATGAAATGATTTGGATCACCACATCTAAAGCAATTCCTATCACCCTTTTCGTTCTTGGCAATACGATTCTTTAAGAATGGTTTCTTGTCATTGTTGGGTTGCCTCACGTGTTGACCTCGTCTTTTGAAGAACCTCATGAAATCTCTCACCGCCAATGCATACTCCTCGTCATCACTATCCAAGGAACTATCATGATCGCTTTGTGCCTTCTTGGCTTTGAGTGAAAGAGACTTCCATTCACTCTTGGTTTTCACCAACTCCGAGTCCTTCAAAATTATCATCTCATGAACCTTCAAGTTGCCAATGAGTTCATCGAGTGATAGAGTTGAGAGGTCTTTTGATTTTTTGATTGCCGTGACTTTTGCTCTCCACTTCGGATGTAAGGCCCTTTGAAACTTCCTAACATTGTTCTTGCTAGAAAAACCTTCATCAAGTGCTTTTAGACTAGTAATAATAGTGTTAAATCTAGCAAAAGCACTACCAATAACTTCATCTTCTAAGATGACAAATTGTTCATATTGTTGGACAAGAAGATCGATTTTGCTTTCTTTGACTTGGCTATTACCTTGGTGGGTTACTAAAAGAGTGTTCCAAATATCTTTAGCGGTTTCACACATAAAAATCCTTTCACACTCTTTCTTAGGCAAAGCATTATAAATCACCATTTTAGCCTCATTATTTTTCGAAAGTTTCTTTTTAGTATCATCATTAGCTTTGTCAAAAGTGACCAATTCCTTTGTTTTAGAAACTTCATTAACTTGATAAGGTAAAAAATCACCATGGTAATAACATGCCAAAGATCTAAATCTTTTGATTTCACATAAGTCTCAAATCTATTTTTCCAATAAATAAAACTATCGGTTTCAAAAAGTGGTGGTCTTTGCATAGATTGCCCTTCTAGGTACTTGTTGGAATCCATATATCGATTCAAGTTTTAAAATACAATATACTTTAAAAATACTTGAGCAACCCGCTCTGATACCAATTGTAGAAACTAGAAGGGGGGGGGGGGGGGGTTGAATAGTTTCTTATATTTACTTGTTAAATGATGGTTTTCAAAAAATCCTTTTTCTCAAAAACTTAGACTTGAGGAAATAAGTGAAATCTTCTTATGCACAATATGAACAATGATAGTGTAATTTAAAACTAATAATAACTAATATATATGCACAAAGAATAAAGAATGTAAAGAGTTAAGGGTAAAGAAAGATCAAACCAAACACCAAGGATTTATAGTGGTTGGGCAACGAAGCTCACTCCTCTTTCCTACTCCACTCCTCGAGTACTCCTTACTCGAGAGTTCACTACACAACAAACTCCTTATGGTGGAGAAAACCGTACACGTCGCTTAACCAATTTCCGACTCTAAGCTAAAAGTCGAGTCCTAATCGTAGCTAGGACCAATCTACACAACTATACTTAGTACATACACAACTTCCAAATAGACACAACTACTTGGATCTTCACAACTATTACACAACAACAAATGAATAAAATTTGATCTTCAAAGGATCTTTGGTGGTGGACTCAACACTTCACAATGATAGTGTTCTTCTCTTTGCACTTGAAGAGAAAGGGATGGATGAGATAGATTCACTTCTAAACAAGTAGTAATTAATCAAATGATCAAGGATTTGAGTAATTTAAGAAGTATGTTTGAATCTGGAAATTTGTGTGCAAAAGAGGTGGATTGAAAATCTGAGAAAGGTCCACTATTTATAGGACAAAGGGCCAACGACTATATCTGCCCGCGGTTCCTTATCTCAGCTGGCGGTACCCTATCGATAAGGAACCGCCTAGGCGCTAGGGAACCGCCGGACTAGACTCTGCTCCCTTTTTGTTCTTTAGTGGTGGAGGTCATATCTGATTATTAAAATATCCAGAAAGGATATTCCAAATCAAAAGTAATATGCCATTTTCAAATTTTCAAATATTTAATTTAATAAAAAAATTTCTTAAAAAGAAAGTTTAATTAAGAACTTGTCACACTTAATAAAAAGTGAGTTTTAAGAAAAGATTAAATCACTTGATCACTTGATTAAGGTTAGTACTTGTTTATTCATACCTTAAGTGAAAATGGGTAAAATGAAAGATACTTGAACTCGAATTAGTTTTTCGTTGTTTTCGTAAATGCTTGTTTTTACATATTGTCGTAATCAAAACTAAGCGAGACCGAAAAATGCAACTAACGTTTTTAGGCATTATTGCATTAACATATTATATAACACAAACAAACCTATTTAAGGTCAAAGTTGGAAAAAACGATCGAAAAAGTCAAAGTGGGACTATAATTTTTGGACGGAGGGAGTATCAATTTCTCGTTGTGGAGGATAAGTTATCGTCCGTGATAAACTTACCTTATTCTGAGGTTCGAGTCCTAAACTGTAATATGCTTAGACGTCATTGTGAGAGAATATCAAGCAGATTCATTTGGGAGAGCCTCCAGTTCTTCTGGAGTCAAATACTTCATACCAAGATGGCCGACGAGGTACTCAAACCTATCTTACGATAGAGCTTTTATAAACAAATCCGATATCTGGTACTCGATTCTGATAAAATATAATTCCACGATACCGCGCTCCACTTTTTTGATTCAGTAAAGCCCACATGTGCTAATCCCAATGCAAAAACTCAATCATTGATTGACTAGTAATAATGATATCATCAACATATCCAAGCAAAGTAAGAAAAGTATCACCATGAGACTTAGTATAAAGAGAATCAGAATTACTTTGAATAAAGCCATTTTCATTTAAGTCAGAGGTAAGCTTATCATTCTATTTCCTAGGTGCCTGATTAAGATCAAACAGAGATGTTTTAAGTCTACAAACCATGTTTTCACCCCCAGGAAGACGTAAGCAAAGTAAAGTACATCTTTACCCCATACTAAAACTAAACATTGTCCTAAATCTTTCAAGTCTAAGGGTGAAACACCCCCACACTAGAGACAAAAAGTCAAATGCTTAATCTCGAGCACGTGACTTGATCATCTGTATACATAAATTAGGTATAAATATCTTCAAATACAATAGTCTGGATAACATGTGATAATAGTCATAAACATATGATGTTTGGTTAGCTTCTTGTATACTAATAATATGCTTAATCCGAGTGTAATTCACTTCATTCTTGAGAACTAATAACACTTTATACTCCCACTTCATTCGTAACATATTTCATAATTTTCTTAAAAGTCAATTCTGAATCATGTTGCAAATTACCAATTCTGACATATTTCTATTTGAAAACAGACCATGTGATTAGATTCACATCAAGGTCGACTCCTGGACCTTTCAAACAATGTATGACACACCAAAATCGAAGCTACGATTAAAAGTTCATCCATGTAAAGTATCATTAGGCATATTTAGGAAAATCCATTTAGTCAAGTTAGAAAATGAATATGAGACTATCACTAGTGGTGCTCGATTAATGCTAAACACGACCATTTTTACGGGTTATACACGAACCCAACTTTTCCTCTAAGAAATACTACCGTTAGTTCAAATTGATTTTCTAGTGAACTGTACCTGATGAACAGTACCCGGGGGAACAATGCAAGATGAACAGTACCTAGTGAACAATGCACGATGAACAATCTGCTGTGAACAGTACCAAATCCAAAAATCCGAATAAATATTATATTATATTGACGAAAATTTTGAAATCCCAAATTTCTAGAGGCGAATAAATAGAATGACGAAGTTTTAACAGAAAACGCATCTTTTATTTATTAACAAGTTGTCTTGTTTATATTTACGTGACAAGTTTCACTATTAATTACAAAAGTAAAGACATAAAATTGAGAATATTTACAAGTCAGCTATCCGACTTTGTAAATATCCACAAATTCTAGTCTTTGGAACTATATGGGTGTTTAGGCCACAAAGAGATGAACATGGATTTGTGGTGAGGAATAAAGCGAGTCTAGTTGAACAACTAGACATATCCAAGTCTAACAAGGCTTGGATCTCCAAAGAAAACTAATTGGTTTTCTTTATGTGCAGAGTGTCCAAAAGCATGTCAATGATCAAGGATATTGGGATAGTGGATGCTCAAGACACATAACTCGAAAGGAGGAATACTTATCTAACTTCATACATATCAGCAATGGTGACACTGTGTACTTTGGAGGTAGCAAAGGATTTATATCTGGTAAAGGTACCATTGTCACCAATTCTTTAAAGTTTGAGGAAGTTTTCCTGGTAAAAGAACTTCCTGCTGCTTTTGTTTTACATTTTTAGTCTTTCCTTAGACAACATGATGTGTTTCATCCTTTAAATTCTGATGGTCTTTTTCTTATTAAGTTAGGAGAGGAGGTTATTTTGGACATGATTAAACTTGTGTCTAACCAGGAGGTCAAAGATGCAATGTTTTCTATGGGAAGTGATAAATCCCTTACAATGGGGTTTTTTAAAGCTGCATGGGATATTGTGGGAAGTGACATTACTTTTTTGGTTTAAGAGTTTTTTGTTAATGGTACGTTGCTTAAAGAGCTTAATCATACTATCATTGCTCTTATTCCCAAGGTTGAGGCTCCTTCTCACATCAATGATTATAAACCTAGTTCTTGTTGTAATGTCATTTTCAAATGTATTAGCAAGGTTATAAATAATATCATAAAGGAGAGCTTGAAGTTTCTTATTAGCCCTAACCAATCTACGTTTGTCCCGACAAGAAGGATCTCTGACAATATTTTTCTTACTCAAGAGCGTATGCATAATTATCATCTTGATCGGGGTGTTCCTCTTTGTGCCTTCAAGGTTGACATTCAAAAATCTTATCATATGGTGGATTGGGAGTTTCTTAAGATTGTTCTTATTTATTTTGGATTTCATGCTCGTATGGTGGGTTGGATTATGGAGTGTGTGTCTACTACTTCTTTCTCGTTGAGTATCAATGGAGTTCTTCATGGATATTTCAAAGGAAAGAGAGGTATTCGGAAAGGTGACCCATTATCTCCTTATCTTTTCACTATTATCATGAAGGTTCTTACTCTTATGCTGGTTCAAAGGGTTCGTGAATAATATGTTTAAATTTCACCGCTGTTATGACAAGTTAAAGATTATTAATCTTTGTTTTGTGGGTGATCTTTTCCTATTTGCATATGGGGATGATACTTCTATGACAACACATAAATTTCACATCTATGCTATGTGTTATTATTGAATGAATATGAAAATTCATTAGAAATTTTTGCATCTATGCCTTACTTGGTAAGATGAATTGATTCTCACAACCTGAACTGTCACTTCAACATATTCCTATATGTTATAAACACTATGTATATATATCAAGTCTAAGTTCTAAAAGTAATCTAATAAGTATATTATGAATAAGAACATCTCAAATATAACTATGATGCCCTAAATTTCCTTAGATACCCTAGAATCCTTATAAATGAGTTGTAAACTCTAGAATTATAAACTATGAATATACAACACATATGAATAAGTAATCAAGGATTATAAACAAGTTGTAAACTATCATTTGGAAGTATAATTTCATCTAAGAATAGTAAGTGTTAATGAAATAATGACTAAAAACGCTACTTGCATTTTTCGGTCTCGCTTAGTTTTGATTACGACAATATGTAAAAACAAGCATTTACGAAAACAACGAAAAACGAATTCTTGAGTTCAAGTATTTTTCATTTTACCCATTTTCACTTAAGGTATGGATAAACAAGTACTAACCTTAATCAAGTGATCAAGTGATTTAATCTTTTCTTAAAACTCACTTTTTATTAAATGTGACAAGTTTTTATTAAACTTTATTTTTAAGAAAATGTTTTATTGAGTTAATTATTTGAAATTTGAAAATGGCATATTCTTATTCTGTTAAGAATATCCTTTCAGGATATTTTTTATACCCGGATAAGACCTCCACCACTAAAGGAAAAAAAGGAGCGGAGTCTAGTCCGGCGGTACCTTAGCGCCTAGGCGGTACCTTATCGATAAGGTACCGCGGGCTGTGATAAGGTACCGCGGGCAGATATAGCCGTTGGCTCCTTTATCCTTTAAATAGTGGACCATTCTCAGCTTTTCACCTCACCTCTTTTGCACATTTATTTCTAGATTCAAACCCCTTCTTTAATCACTCAAATCTTTGATCATTTGTTTGATTATTACTTGTTTAAGAAGTGAATCTTGTTCTTCCATCCCTTCCTCTCCAAGTGCAAAGAGAAGAACACTATCCTAGTGAAGTGTTGAGTCCACCACCAAAGATCCTTTGAAGATCAAATTTTATATACTTGTAGTTGTGTCATAGTTGTGAAGATCCAAGTAGTTGTGTCTATTTGGAAGTTGTGTATGTACTAAGTATAGTTGTGTAGATTGGTCCTAGCTACGATTAGGGCTCGACTTTTAGCTTAGAGTCGGAAATTGGTTAAGCGACGTGTACGGTTTTCTCCACCATAAGGAGCTTGTTGTGTAGTGAACTCTCGAGTAAGGAGTACTCGAGGAGTGGAGTAGGAACGAGGAGTGAGCTTCGTTGCCGAACCACTATAAATCCTTGGTGTTCGGTTTGATCTTTCCTTACCCTTAACTCTTTACATTCTTTATTCTTTTTGCATATACATGTGTTAGTATTAGATTAGCTACACTATCATTCTTTATTCTTTGTAGATATATTTTTGTTAGTATTAGTTTAGCTACACTATCATTGTTCATATTGTGCATAAGAAGATTTCACATATTTCCTCAAGCCTAAGTTTTTGAAAAAGGATTTTTGGAAACCATATTTTAACAAGTAAATATAAGAAACTATTCAACCCCCCCTTCTAGTTTCTACAATTGGTATCAGAGCGGGTTGCTCAAGAGTTTTTAAAGTATATTGTATTTTAAAACTTGAATCGATCTATGGATTCCAACAAGTACCTAGAAGGGCAATCTATGCAAAGACCACCACTTTTTGAAACCGATAGTTTTATTTATTGGAAAAATAGATTTGAAACTTATGTGAAATCAAAAGATTTAGATCTTTGGCATGTTATTACCAATGGTGATTTTTTACCCTTTCAATTTAATGAAGTTTCTAAAACAAAAGAATTAGTCACTTTTGACAAAGCTAATGATGATACTAAATAGAAACTTTCAAAAAATAATGAGGCTAAAATGGTGATTTATAATGCTTTGCCTAAGAAAGAGTATGAAAGAATTTTTATGTGTGAAACCGCTAAAGATATTTGGAACACTCTTTTAGTAACCCACCAAGGTAATAGCCAAGTCAAAGAAAGTAAAATCAATCTTCTTGTCCAACAATATGAACAATTTGTCATCTTAGAAGATGAAACTATTGATAGTGCATTTGCTAGATTTAACACCATTATTACTAGTCTAAAAGCACTTGATGAAGGTTTTTCTAGCAAGAACAATGTTAGGAAGTTTCTAAGGGCCTTACATCCAAAGTGGAGAGCAAAAGTCACGGCTATTGAAGTGTCGAAAGATCTCTAAACTTTATCACTCGATGAACTCATAGGAAACTTGAAGGTTCATGAGATGATAATTTTGAAGGACTCGGAATTAGTAAAAACCAAGAGTGAAAGGAAATCTCTTGCACTTAAAGCCAAGAAGGCACAAAGTAACCGTGATAGTTCCTCGGAAAGTGATGACGAGGAGTATGCATTGGCGGTGAGAGATTTCAAGAAGTTCTTCAAGAGACGAGGTCAACACGTTAGGCAACCAAACTATGACAAGAAACCATTGTCAAAGAATCGGTTTGTCAAGAACGAAAAAGGTGATAGCAATAGCTTTAGATGTGGTGATCCAAATCACTTCATTGGTGATTGTCCAAAGCCCGCTCGTGATAAGAACCACACGGCATTCGTTAGTGGCGCTTGGAGCGATAGCGGTGAAGATGATGATGACAACCCCAAAGAGGAGAAATGTCTTATGGCTCACACTTCTAAAGAGGTACATTCCGAAACCGAATATTGTAGCAATGATAGTTCCACTTTAGATGATATTGAATTTGAAGGCAAATATGATAGCTTACACAAACTTAGTCTTAAATTCATAGAAAAGAATACAACCTTAAAATCAACCAAAACTAAGCTTGAAAATAAGATCAATGAACTTAGGGAGAAATTGGCTAAACTTGAGAAAAACAAAGAGGTTGATTTAGGCTGCTTAAGTTGTGAGAAACTTAGATTAGAGAATGATGATCTCAAGAGCACCTCCATTAAATTGGAAAAGTTCATGAAAGGTACTAGTGCTCTTGATGATATGTTAATCAAACAAGTTCATTCTAAGGAAAAACTTGGTCTAGGTTTTAACTCAAATGAAGCCTCAACTAGTGAACCAAAACAAGTCAGGTTTTCACAGAAAACACCTTCTGGACGCAGTTCCACATTGTATGGCACGGTTCCTTATCACTATGGAACCGCGGCCATAGATAAGGTACCGCGGCCAGAAGTTGAGTTTTGTGAAAATTCTGAACTTTCTGAAAAATCTAAGTTAAATGAAAAACCAAAGCATCTTACTGTTAATAAGGTTCAATTACTCATACTTGACGACAATGCTATTGGTAAGTTCTATAAGCCGTTAAGTAAACCTCTCATGGGAAATAGAAGTTTATCTAGACTATCTTCTACTCCACCTAGAGTACGGAATGAGTCTAAGCCTAGAAGTAGAACGACAACGCCTACAAGAGATAATCAAAACAACTCACGACCTAGAAGTAAAACTCCAACACCTAGAAGGAATAATAATAACTCTAAACCTAGATCAAACACACCTAGGAGAAGTAATGAACAACAAAATGGTTACATGAATTACTACCCTCCTCCATTTTGTTCTCCATGGGGAATCCCCTCCTCATTCATGCATCCCAACCAAATGCAAGGGATGTTTGGAACTAACAATTTTGGACCCATGAGATATTGGGGACCAAATGTTTGATCTTGTGTGTTGTTACCTAGATATGCTTGGGAATTGATTTGGAGCCCGATGAGTGGATTAAGGATAGTGGATGTTCTAAACACATGACGGGTAATCGAAGTTTGTTCTCGCATTACAAAGCATATGATGGATGTAACGTCACATTCGCTAGTAGTCTACGTGGTAATATCATTGGCAAAGGTACGGTTTCTCTTGACTCCATGACCATTGAAAATGTTGAGCACGTAGATAACTTAGGTTTTAACCTTTTAAGTATAGGTCAAATTTGTGATAATAAGTGTAAGGTCATCTTTTCGGAACATGACAGTGAAATCGTAAAAGATGGAAAAGTCATTGGAAAAGGTGTTAGAAAGCATGGGCTTTATGTCATGAAGGTTAATAAGAAGTCAAAAGACAACACATGTCTTGCGACTATAGATGATAGTTCTACTCTTTGGTATAGGAGATTAGGTCACGCTAATATGCGTTTATGTAGAATATTGATAACCTACGAATCTATGAAGGGGTTTGTTAATTTCTAGAGAGAGAAAGTTAGAGAGAGAAAGTGAGAGAAACTATGTGTTATTTCAATAAATGAAACTAGAAAAGTGACAACAACCAACCCCTTTCCATGGTGGAAAGGGGTATTTATACTTCCAAGCTACATGGGCTTGGGCCGGTCCATGACAAGCCCATGGACCGGTTCTTACTTAACTTAATAAGCAACTAATGACTATTTTTTAACTACGAGCTATTACAACATAAATAATATTGTGGAGTGACCGATACTTCTAATATACGTAAAACGTATTTCTAACAATCTCCCCCTAAGGGAGGTCACTCCACGTTACAAAATTCTAAACCTAGCATACTATACTAAGTCTTCGTTCTTTAGCTCGTAGTCTTTTCTTCTTTTCTTTCTTTTGTTGTGAATATGTTGGTTTGATCTTTTTGGCTTTGGCTTGAGAGCATTGGTCTTTGGCCTTTCACGTGCGATCTTTGCCTCTCTTGTGAATTTGCCTTCTCGTGACTCCATGTTCCACACACTTATGTCTTTTTGTTGAATTCTCGAAAGTTTCAGAGTTTGGTACAGCGGAAGACTTTATCTTGTACTTTCTTGAGTTTTTGCTAAACTTTGATGCAGAGAAACATAAGCATGTGGGAACGACTTCTACAGGTACACCGCAACACCACCGTCTTCACTGGTACACAGCAACGCCACCGTCTTCAACAGGTACACAACAACGCCACCGTCTTTAACAGGTACACAGCAACGACACGAATAAAATGGCTTTGAACATTTTATTCTAATTCGGTAGCATTTTACCTCCGGTCGGTGAAGACCGTTGGACGATATTAGATATCGTACCCGTGACGGATAGTTTCAATTAAGTAACTTCCTGACAGGATTTCGCGGGTAAACCCGTTCTCTTTATTCGACCGTCCAAAGCTGACTGCGAACATAAAGAGTGAATCACTTGGATAAATTATCCTTGTGATTTGAAGCCGTCAATTCATGAAACCTGGAACAAGTGAATTTCAATTAAGATTTTCACCATCGTTGCTTTCCAGTTGTCACGAGCTCAATTCATAAAGAATCTTGCACGTCACCTACCAAGTGCTGTTTGATGTTGACACTAGAAGGATTTCCACTCGTCACTGTGGTCAATAAAGAGTCACTCTGAGTGTTCTGGCAAGATCATATGATAATGCGAAGAGGCCTGGAACGAGTTTAAGTTCAATTAAGAATTAAACCACTGTTACCTTCCAGTTTTTCACAAGATTGGTTCTAAAAGAACCGCACGTGTAACCTACCATGAGCTTGTTTGATGTTGGCTCAAGCAGGATTTCCATCTTCATTGTAATACTTACGTATTACTCGGATGTTCTGGCAATATTACAGGAATATTGCGTAGGACTCATGAAAATCTCTTACTTTTCACAGTGTGTGAGAAAGCAAGGAATAAATGGAAAGTGTCCTAATGAGACTTTTGATGATCTCTTGGCTCTAGACTCGATTGTGCGTTTTGATTTAGTGAGCGATGGCTGGAGAGGAGTGCCACCTTTTCAATACCAGTCTATTCGGAGTGAATAAACCAATAGATAACGTGTTGGTCTCCGTGTGATTAAAACAAATACCTTTTGAGAGATATTTGAGTTAGCTGGGAAGGGTTGTGCATTGCATCACTGGGTCCATGATGTCTTTCTTCAATACCGAGAATCATTAGCAAAAATGACCTCAATAGCATATGTATTGACCCGGTTTCTGCCTAAAGTTGTAAGGAGGGCTTCTTTCTTTACACCCTTTATCTTTACATTTCTTTTTCATTCTTCAACCCCTTCAATGCTTACCAATACGTCATCACTAGCACCTTGTTGTGATTGTTCCAGTGCTAGCTTAAGTACTTGGTCGGCATTCAGCTACGTTCACATTCTTTCTCCATCTTTCTTAGGACTTCTAATTCTATCTAGGGAATTGTCCTTGGGAAGATTCCATCAGCTCTGATGAATCATTGGACTAAACCTATTCCTACCACCCTTTTGTCACCACATTCGTCGTGAATTAAGCGTGTTTTGGGAAGGAATTGCCACCATGAAAAATCATTGAAAATCACCTAAAGTACTTGTGATGTTGAAATCAAAAGTTTTGTACCTTAGGTGTTTTGTTCATCAAAAACGCTCCCCCTTAACACGTGCTTTACACATATTAAGTTGGATAATCGTTAAGTCTTTTTCATCTTTTAGCCAAGTATCACTTATGTCTCCTTAATCCCATTTTCTCCCCTTATCCAAAATGTTAACCATTAATATTTGGGATATTGAATGGATTAACCGGTCTTTGGGTAAAAATGAAATCGATGTTTGGCCATAGAACAAGTTATTGCTCCCCTTTAAGTTAATAAGGGATAGTTGTAGTGCTTTAGTATGATATATTTTGAAAGATTCAGAATCTCGTGAGAAATTCTTGAAAAATTATCATACCTTAACACTACATCAAGCCATTAAAGCACATTATTCACAAATATACATATTCACAATTGAAAACCAATATAAAGTGGACCTGAAGTGTACGACCCATTAGATGGATCGTTGCAGTAGCTTGTGGTGCACTAAATATGGTCTTCCACCCACGAACCTTTCCAAGCTCCTCATCAATCTACGTTCACGGAGCTTTTGATCAATCTTCTTGATCACATACTTCGCCATCTGCCGGTAACCCGGATGCCAATCCTCCGTCATCTCTGGCAAAGTCCCACCCGAGTTCAGATGCTCCAACTTTCCTCTGACTTGTAGAAGAGTCCCATCACTGTACTTATGGAGCTCACCCACCCTCATAAACTTCATTAAACCTCGACTGTTCAAGTATAAAATACCGTAATTCGGGACAGAAATGCCGGTATAGGGACATCGTTCTACATGTTGAGGTAGCACTTGATTCACTGGACGGGTTAGGTTAAGCTTCCTTTGATAGCTTTCGACTCCCAACTGAAGATCTTCAACTCGTGTCTTGATAACAACGCTTCGTGTTAACATACGAAGTGCTGTATTCAAAGCAATGAGATCTTCACGAGGAATATGTGTGAGTTGATCTCGGGTCATCAGAAGCAGCATATCTTCGATATCCTCAAGGCGAATGATGGAAAAATCTCCCTGCTGGATTTTGTATTCCCTGTCATCCTCCCTTTTCAAGCGAATCTCCGTCACATGATAATAGCCGTTCTTGGCTTCAGTTTTCAACCCTAAAATGTTGTAGATGCGGATATCGGATCTAACGATACTTCCAGAATTGACTAGGCAGCAACCCCTGTACGCCCTTCGGACTCGTTCGTCCCAATGAGATGCACCTATGACAGCATACATATCATAATTATGATTTATCTTTGGGACCCAGAGTCGGTTTACCTTTTCCTCGATAAAGGGTATTTGTTGATCCCAAACTTAGATCGATTAAGCTTTGTGTATACGAGATTAGATCAAGTACTACACGTAGAGAAACCTTTGCTTATGAATAAAGTAACAAAGTGTTATGCGGAATTAACACTTGATCTAAAACACAAAGATGTTAAACAAACTTTCACTTGTATTAGAATGATTCTTGTTGATTACAATGAAAGGGTTTAACAATCGAAAACTTATGAAAACTGATATATGACTTTAACCTAAAAGACCTTCTTTTATAGAACAAGAAGTCTTGTACAATAAGCTACGAATCAACTATTCTAGGTAAAGATAATAATAGAAAATACAATGTTGTGCTTATCTTTACCATACATAAATAAAGAAACAAATAAACAAAAGATACGTATGAAGATATTCCATCAGTGTCAATCTTCAAGGCTATCAGCGTTGACTTCTTCAATGTTAACGCTTGGCTGTCAGCGTCCAATGTCATCCTATCAGCGTTGACATTCTTCTTATCAGCGTCTAGTGAACTGACCCATATTTTATTCCCAACAATCCTCCCCTAAACTTGATATCCATTCCAATGATCAAGTTTCTGAATAAAAACTTAAGACTTAGGAGTAATCTTGCAAAAACTTCTTATGTTGGTGATAAACATATCTGATCAAGTCCTTGGCCACGTCACTAGTATAATCAATCTCCAAGGGTGTCTCTAGCATCTTCTCCAACACTTCTTTGGACAAGAAATAGTCAGCATCCACAAGTAAATACTCTGAAAACTTTGTAGAGCTCATATGAAATACACCACAAGTAGAATAAAGCCTCCAATGAAGATTACTGAGATCATCTTCAAGATCCTTCCATATGGCAGGATCTGCTTCTTTTGGACCACACAAAGTCATAAATGTGTTCCAAAGTCTTATTCCATTTGCTGAAGTAGGTGCTTCAGCTGTATACTTGGCCTCTATTAATCTCCATAGATGCACCAAGTCTTCTCTGTCTATGCTTGCAAATATAGAAATAACTGAAGTGAAAGTATGTACCTCCTTTCCAAATCTGCCAATCTTCCAAAATCCACACTCATCTTCATCAAAACTGATGATTGGATTTCTGTCATCTAGAGGTACTACATTTACCAAATCTGAAGCTTCCAATGGAGAAAGCTTGAGATGCTTCCTTATAACACCTTCAGTTGGAAAATACACATCCATGTCTTTAGGAAATTGGAAAGGATCTCCTTTCTTCACTGGTCTTTGAGCAATCCTCATTTCCTTTTGAATCTGCATTTCCTCAGCAAGCTCTTGTTTCCTTTCTTCTGAAAGAAACTTGTAGACATTCTGTTCTTGCACCTTCCTCCAAATAGGATGTGCCCTATACTCTAGCTCCTCAAAAGATAAGGCCAGCAACTTCTTTGATGTCCAATTAGGCTGATGACATCTAAGCAACTTATAGTACAACTGCCTTCTATCTCTTTTGAGCCAGGTCTTGACCTCTTGTGCATTAAACCTCATAATCACCTTTATGTCATCTTGTACCCTGAGAAGTACTTCCAACCCCCAAATTTGATCTGACAAGCTCATCCCTGGGTTGTCCATAACCTTGTCTTCCCAAGCATGGTACATTCTGGTGATTTCTGGTAGGTCCCAATCAATCTGATTCTTCAACTCACTCAACCTTTCCTTTGCAAGCTCATCCCCATATTCAAGCCTTTCTGGATCCTCAATAATTTGAATACTTGAATCTGAGCTATCACCTTCTTTATCACCACTTTCTTCCTCACTCTCAGAAACAACAAATGGTGATCTTCTACTCCTCTTCAAATCTCTTTCCACAAGTTGTGCAGCCAACTGTTCATCAAATGCAATTTGTGCTGCATCTTTCTTTGGAACATCTTCTTCAATCAGAATCCCTTTACCTTTGTCTTTTGGATCAATAATTGGTAAAGTAGAAGAAGAAACCTGTGTGGACACATCTTTGATGATTGTTGATGGCTGGAATACATCAACACCACCTGCAACTTTATCAGCGTTCAAGTTACTCCTATCAGCGCCACGATTACCTTTGTCAGCGCTAGATGTGTCAGCGTTCAAACCTGTATCAGCGCCCAATGTTTCTTTGAAAGTTCCTTCCAAGTTTAATGGTGTCACCTTGGATGTATCAATAACTGGGTACTTCTTCAAGTTTGTGAGAGCTTCAACAACCTGTAAAGATTCACTAAATTGTGAACTCTTCTCTGAACTCTTCTCACTAGCTGTATGAATCAGCTCATCCTCCTCATCCTCCTCATCCTCCCCTTTGGAAGATTCCTCCATTAGACTCCTGCTACTTGGATTCTCCAAAACAGTTACACGCTCCCTTAAAACTTGGAGTTCACGTCCCTGTTTGTTGACAATTTGTACAAGGCTGACATTTTGCTTTTGCAAGCTAATGACAGCAGCCGTCAATTCAATTATTGTCATAGGTTCCAATCTGCCCTCAGCTAGAATGGGGATTTGACCTCCCAAAATAGAATCATCGGGCATGGATGAGGTCTTAATGATGTTGGGACTGTCTTGACCAGCATCTAAGCCTGTGTCAATAGCCCCAGCCTCACCCATGTCACCAGCCACACTTGTGGAGGTGGTTCTCTCTGCTACAAGGCTAGGATCACTAGAGGAGAACACTCCAGTAACCCTTTGGCGTTTAGTCAACCTAGATTGTAATGGGGTGGAAGATGAAGTAGATTGTGTGGGTGTTGGTTGGTTAAGGGGTGTTTGGGATTGTTCAGGGATTGTATCAGTGTTGGGATTGGCTGTGTCAGCGCCCACATTGTGAGTGTCAGCGCTGGGTTGGTCAATGTCCATATGTTCTGGTGAAGGTAATGGTTCATGAATAGGCTCAAGTTGGGGTTCAGGGTCTGGTTGTGGTTGTGGCTGAGCAGCCTGAATTACTTCAAGCATGGGTTGGGTAAGAGGTATGGATTCGTTTGTGGAGCTCATTTTAGCAAAAATGGTTTTCTGTTGTTTAGGGATCTCATAAAAAGTGTCATGATCCCTAGAACAATATTCTTGTAAATCAAAGACCATTTGCAAAAATCTAGGGTAAGCCAAAGTCATTTTACTTCCCTTGTTTTTACACATCCCTTCAAAAATCATTTTTGAAAAATTATACTTAAGCCCACGTGTAATACAAACCAAAGCACTTGCAATTGACCTGTTTATTTCATTAAAAGAAGTACATTTTGGACTTAAGCATTGTAAAAGGACATGTATCAAATATTTCCAGTCAGAGGGAAATTCCTGCTTATGATATTTATTTAAAGTGACATCAGCAGGAATAGGATAACCCAATTCCCTAAGACCTTGTTCTATTGTTGCAATGGCAAGGGTAGTCACACCATCAGCGTCATCAAGACGCAAAGCTTGGCGAACCAAAGCTTCAGTGACCACCCATGTTCTTCCATGAACAGTAGATGTTAATGTGGTCACTCCATTAGCTGTTGTGGAACTAGCAGTGTTCCAAAACTGTCTAATGTGTGCGACAGGGACTAATGGTGTATGAGAAAGTGCATACCTCAATGAAGATGCATTTAAAAATGCCACCATCTGTGAATACTGAGGAAACAAATCATCATCAGCAGTCAAGTAAGCTACCATATTGTGTTGGCTCTTGAACTCCAATGTTAAATTCTTTGAGTTGAATTTGGGTGCCATGTTTGAAAGCTGTTTAGGTTATGTGAGATGGGAAAAATCTAGGAGAAAAATGTTAGACAAGAAAATATGAATACCCAGAATAAAAAGATTAGCCAAATTTATAGGAGAGATGCATGATTTTGATTGGTCAAAAATGAGGCAGTTATATTCAAAGAATAATGATGAAAATATTGAATCAAATATAACTTATCTCATGCATTAATTAAAAGTAACTTCTCCCCAAAATTACGGCCAAAGATTAGTCAAAAATAACAACTGGGTAGGGCCCACTAGGTGTCAACGGTCAAAAATAGCCCATCAGCGCCCAACGGCTATATTTTCTTGTCAGCGTTTGCCTAAAGCCTTGTCAGCGTCACGATTGGACGTAACAGCGTTTGGAGAAAAACTTGTCAGCGTCTAAAAATAAAAATATTTAAAAAGAAAAAGACCTTAACAAAGTAATTTATCCTAAGGGAAATATCTTACAAGTTGATAATAATTACTGGGCGACAAGCACTGTCCATTTATGCACACTTGCATAAGCAAGATAGACACAAATGTCCTCTAGAGTCCCTTGCTAACCAAAATACTTACCAACAAAGTTATTTCACAAAATTCTTTGTAACTCCCAGGTAAACCCATATCCAAAGTATTCCCAAGTCTCCCATCAGACCACAACCAATTCTAGGCCAAAGATGTCTTGGCAGCATGCATAGTTTGTCAACTTTGCATGCTACAGTGCCTCATGGTTTAGTTAAACTAACCCATACTCACCTGTGGACACAATCTAGAATTGTGATGAGAGTATTGTAAGAATACCCAAGAGTCCTAAAGGTTCCATAAACCTCCCCTTAAACTATGATACATGAGTTCTCAAAATATATATATGAACATTAAAAATTTATGTCAAGATAGGAATATAAATATTCCAACCATCATCCATAAACAAAACATGTCCAAATAGCTCTTCAAAGATCCATAAGCAACTCTGTATCCAATGGCATAAAGCTACCACCTACCTACACATTTAGATGAAAACCACAAAACTAACATTTGTTGCTGACAGCGTCCCGACAACACTTATCAGCGTTGAAGGAACTCTTGTCAGCGTTAGACAATAATATCTCTAACAACGGCAAAATAACACTTATCAGCGTTACATTTACCTTTGTCAGTGTTAGAAAAGTAAAGTGGAAAAATCTAAATCATCACAAAGACCAATAACAATGCATTATCCTGTACATACTTTTACAAAAAGGTTCCAAAACACATATTAAGTGAGATTAACCATTCCAATATTTGTTACCAAATATTGAAATCTTCCAGCATCAAAAGGTTTAGTTAATAAATCAGCCACATTATCTTCTGTATCTACCCTATCTGGTTGTATTAAACCTTTCTCAAAGCAATCTCTTATAAAATGATGTCTAATTTCTATGTGTTTGGTTTTAGAATGATGTACAGGATTTTTAATAATGCATAAAGTACTGTTATTATCTACAAAAATCTTGGTATGCATAAAATTATACCCATAATCCAACAGCTGGTTCTGAATCCATAAGACTTGTCCACAACAAGCAGCTGCTGCAACATATTCTGCTTCAGTTGTAGAGTTTGCCACCACTGTTTGTTTCTTGCATTGCCAAGATATCAATCTACTCCCAAGAAATTGGCATCCACCAGTTGTGAATTTCCTATCAAACTTGTCACCACCATAGTCACTGTCTGAATATGCAATAAGGTCCAATGGAGAATCTTTTGGGTACCACAAGCCAAGATCTGGATAACATCTTAGGTACCTAAAAATTCTCTTCACAGCAAAAAGGTGACATTCTTTGGGAGTCACTTGATGGCGTGCACATGCACACACAGCAAACATGATGTCAGGTCTTGAGGCTGTAAGATACATCAATGATCCAATCATTGATCTATAGTGCCTAACATCCACATCCTTTCCAGCTCCAATTTTTCCCCAAGGGTTTTGCCTATCCATAGGAGTGGAAGCCTCCTTCTCTTGTGGAGAAAAACCATATTTCTTCAAGATTTTAGCTACATACTTGTCTTGGGAGATGAAGATACCATCTTCTTTCTGCTGAACTTGTAACCCTAGAAAGAAGTTCATCTCACCCATTGCACTCATCTTGAATTTATCTGTCATGAGCTTGGAAAAATCCTCACTCATTTTTGGATCAGTAGACCCAAAAATGATATCATCAACATAGACCTGCACAAGCAACACATGTTTTCCTTTCTTCTTTGTAAACAGTGTCTGATCTATGGTGCCCCTTTTGAAACCATTTTCCACCAAGTAGGTGGATAATGTACCATACCATGCTCTTGGGGCTTGATGAAGTCCATACATTGCTTTCTTCACTCTATAAACTTTGTCTGGATTCTCAGGATCTTCAAAACCAGGAGGTTGCATGACATATACCTCCTCAACAATTGTCCCATAGAGGAAAGCACTCTTCACATCCATTTGATAAACAGTGAAGTTCATGCAAGATGCATAAGCTAAGAAAATTCTGATAGCTTCAATTCTTGCAACTGGAGCAAAGACTTCTTCATAATCTATGCCTTCCTCTTGTGTATATCCCTGAGCTACCAAACGTGCCTTGTTTCTGACCACAATGCCTCTTTCATCTTTCTTGTTCCTTAGAACCCATCTTGTCCCAATTGGTCTCACATATCTAGGACAATCAACCAGCTCCCAAACATCCTGTATAGCAAATTGGTGAAGCTCATCCTGCATTGCTTCCACCCAACTTGGTTCCTTGAGAGCATCAAAAATTTTCTTGGGTTCTTCCTGTGACAGAAAACAGGCAAACAAACATGCTTGTACAAGAGGGGTATCAACCTTCTTGTGTATATTGGCAATAAATCCACCAAGACTTTGATGGGATCTTCTTGTCTGAACTGGAGCCATAACATCACCTATGATCTGAGATGTGGGGTGATCCTTTGCTGTGGAAGTGAGAACCCCTCCTTCAAAAAGTCTGGTGTCCTCAACTTCACGCTCCATGTTGCCAATATCTTCTTCAGATTCTTCTTGATCAACAGAAATCTCTTCATGGACATTGGAAGGTCCACCCTGTTCAAAATGGGAAGAGAAAAGCTGTGTAAAGGTGTCACCAAAGTCTGAACCTTGTTTGTCAGCGCTTGGGCTAACAACGCTTGAACTGTTGTTGTCAGCGTTTGAGCCATCAGCGTCTGAATTGGTCGTGTCAGCGCTTGATTTCCCTTTGTCAGCGCCTGAAGAATCATGCATGTTTGTATTTGGTGGTATTTGAACACCACCATTATCTTTCCTAGCAGCAGTAGCAGCAGCATAATACTCATCTGTCCATATAGGAAGTGTAACAAATTCTTGTATGGGAGATGATTTAACTGCTGGTGATCCATCCTCCTTAGCAACATGTATACCTGAAACATTACCAATTCTCTTTTCCAAAACACTTGAAGTTACCTTCACAATGTCTGGATCAGTAACAGGCATATAATTTAAAGCTCTAGATAAAGGTTCTAAGTCAAACAACCAATTTGGACCACTCTCAGGATCACTAGGTTTACTCTCTAAAAACCTAACATGTACTTTTTCAAGTATACGTTTTTCCTTTTTAATGTAAACCCTATATCCTTTGCTCTGCACTGAATAACCCATGAAGTAGCCTTCATCACCTTTTGAATCAAATTTACCTAGGGCCTCACTAGTTTCTAGAACAACTACATGACATCCAAAAGGCTTGAGAAAGCCAATATTGGGCTTCCTTCCCCAAAGTAATTCATAAGGTGTCTTATTATGTATCTTGTTGACCAATGCCCTATTTTGAACATAACAAGCTGTGTTAACAGCTTCAGCCCAAAAGGCTATAGGAAAGTGGGCATCAGCCAACATGGTTCTGGCTGCTTCAATAAGAGTCCTATTCTTCCTTTCAGCAACCCCATTTTGCTGTGGGGTTCTAGCTATGCTAAACTGCCTAGTAATCCCTTTCTTGGCACAAAAATCATCTAACAACTGATTTCTAAACTCACCCCCATTGTCACTTCTAATAATTTTGACCTCATTACCATTTTTCTTCTCAATTTGAGTAATGAAATTAATCAGACTTTGGGCAGTTTCACTTTTCTTGGCTAAAAAGAAAGTCCATGTAAACCTGGAATAATCATCAGTGATAACAAAACAATATGATTTACCCTTCAGACTTTCTATATTAGTTGGACCAAAGAGGTCCATATGCAATAAGTGAAGTGGTTTAGAACTAGAGTGCACCTGTTTAGACCTAAATGAGACCTTGTGCTGTTTGCCCTTAAGACATGCAACACAAGAGTGGTCATTGTGGAAAGCCTTTTCAGGCAAACCATCAACTAAACCAAGCCTCACAAGTCTATTGATATTCTTAAAGTTTATGTGCCCTAATCTCCTGTGCCAAAGATTACTTTCATCTACTGAGGCTTTAGCATACAGACATGACATTTTATTATTTATCTTAATTCCATTAAGATTCACATTATATATGTCTTTATGCCTTGGTGTTCTAAAATCTATGTATTTTTCCTCAGGGAGCTTATAATCTTTGCTTAACACCAAGCACTCAGTATCTGTGAAAAGAACCTTATTTTTGTTATCACACACTTGTGATACACTAAACAAATTATAATCCAGTTCTTTTACCAGGAAGACATTTTCAAACCGTAGATTGTTGGTGACAAGGGTTCCTTTTCCTGTGATTGTTCCATATCCCCCTCCAAAGTATACCTTATCACCATCTTGAATAGGAGAGAAATTGGTCAGATAGTCTTCCTTTCCTGTCATGTGCCTTGAGCATCCACTATCCCAGTATCCATAATCATTGATCTTCTTCTGAATGCCCTGCACATAAAGAAAACACATTAGTTTTCTTTGGGAACCCAAGCCTTGGAAGACTTGGATTCATTTGGTTGTTCAACAAGAACAGACTTGGTTCTCATAACAACCCCATTTTCATCCCTGTTTGAATGAAATTCCCAGTTAACCCCAATTGGTGTTGACAATGCCTTTGAAATATAATGAAACCTGTTGCATGTCATAGAAATACCAGTAGAATTAGGGTTTTGGTCTTGTTTTGGTCTCCATGTTAAGCTAGTAGAAGCTTTAGACCTATTTCCCTGTGGTTGCAAATACCTAGGTTTAGCAGTGTGTCTGTCAGCGCTGAAATTTCTCTTGTCAGCGCCCCGATTGCTCTTATCAGCGTTGAACCTAGGGTTTGCTACAGGAACCCATTGCCTATTTGACCAAGTGTTTGACTTTTGAAAAGGTCTTAGGCTTTGTGTGTTAGACCCTCTAGAAAAGAATGGGGCTGGTCTAACAACTTGTGAACTTTTGTTCACAAAGGTATTGGGTCTGACAGTATTTGACCTATGTTGACTTTTGTCAGCGCTGAAATGGTTCCTATCAGCGTTGATATTGGAAGCGTTGACACATTTGTATGCCAAATGTGAGAAGCTACCACATGTGTAACAAGCTTTTCTAGACATAGTCTTAGGTCTAGAAGCAAAGAAGCCTGTTCCATGATTACTTACTTGGCTTTTTGGTGACCTAGTATTCCTATACATCTCTGCATACTTTACACTAGGTTTTCTAACAGTTTGTGGGCCAAGGTCAACAGCTTTGCCAGTGGTAGGGTGTGTGATCTTAATAGGTTTAGGATCAAGGCTCTTGATTGGTGTGGGCTCATTTGGACTTTCACACAACAACCCTCCCTTAACAAACAAGGTGTGGTTAGCTTTCTTCCACTCATCTAGGTCAGTCAGTTTTTGCTTGTATTCCTCAACTGGGGAAGTCACTCTAGGTGGAGGAATGAATTCCTCCTCTTGGCATTCTGGCAAGCCAGTCCAAGATAAGTCCTTTGATTGGACACCATAGAAATCCCCAGCTGGTGGTGGAACACCAGTATAATTATTCATCCCAATCCCACTCATATCCTTAGAGTCTCTTTGTTTACTAACACACTCTCCTAGGGATTGTGTGGCCTTATCAAATCTCTGGATTTTAAGACTCACATTATCTTTATTTTTGTTAGCCTCCTCTAACTGAGCTATCAAATCAAGATTAACCCTATTTACTATATCTTGAACATATTTACTCTGATGTAACTCATGTTTTAAGATATTTATTTGATCCTTTAAATCAAACTCCATTTTCTTATACTCAGCAACTGTCTTTTCTGTTTGTGTAAGAGCAATTTGATAATTAGATACTTTGCATCTTTCAGTACTTGCCTCATCTAATAATTTAACTATCTCTTATTTTAATTTTTCAGTATTTAAACGACAACCCTTAGAACAGAAAGCATCATTATATACCTCATTATCTGATGAAGAGGAGGAGTGTGCCATGAGAGCATATTCAGCATGCTCTTCTTTAACTTCAGCAACCAAAGCTCTGTCCTCTTCCTCATTCTTAGCCATCCAGCTCCAGTCCCATTCTCCAACTCCATCAATTTGTTGAACAGCAACCATGGCCTTGGGATCTGGGCTCTTAATCATTTGGCTTGAAGGCTTCCCAGCATCAGATCTTCTTGGAGATCTACACTCCCTCATAAAGTGCCCCATCCTATGACAGTTGTAGCACTCAACCTTGGACTTGTCAAATCCAGCAACATCCTTAGCATTAATGGTCATCTTCTTCTTGAACCTTTTATTAAACCTGTTTGCTCTTAAGCTTACAAGAGCCATAGTCCACTTGATGTCCATCTCTTCCAATTGTTCATCACTTATCTGCTCAAGATCTTCATAAGTAATCCTTGAATCACTGGGCAAAGAAGCAATGAATGCACACACAGTATCTAGATCAAAACCAGCAGGTTTAATTCTATCAGCGCCATGATTGTGTGTGTCAGCGCTTGAGTACAAAGCGTTGACAGGATATGATCTAGCGCTGACAGACTGACATCCAGCGCTGACACATTGAGATCCAGTGGCTGGATGTCCATAGAAGTTCATGGAATCAAATTGACCTTCACTTTGTGAGAAGAAGGCCATATTGCTACTGGAAGATTTATTATCACTATCCAATTGCCATTCATTCTCCAACAGTCTTAGTTTGTTGAAGATGTCATCAAACCTGGAAGTCTTGTGGGTATTATTGACAAGAATGGATCTTGTCTCAATCTTCCATACATCACCAAGGCTTTTGAGAAAAGTAGCATTCAATTCAGGGTCATCAATCTGTGTTCCCATGAAGGAAAGTTGACTTGTGATGTCAAGAAGTCTACTTCTCACACTGCTGAGATTTTCATTGGGTTGAGCTTTAAAGACAGCATACTCATGCAAGAGTTGCTTCTTCTTTTCTTCTTTTGTGTCAGCATTGCCACCATGTGCTACTTCAAGAGCTTCCCAAAGCTCTTTTGCAGACTCAAAGCGTTTGTACTTGTGCTGATTCTCATGACCTAGGGCATGTTTCAAGATGTTCAAGATTTTCATGTCCACCCTCTTCTTGGCTATATCTTCAACAGCTACAGCTCTCCCATCTCCAGGCTTTTCCACCTTATCAGCTTCAGGACAATTAGGAACAGCTGTCCTTGTGGCAATCGCTGCAGTAATCTTTGCTGCTTTATCGAATGTGTTCCCATATTCGATAATCTCCCAAAGAGTGTAGTCATGAATAGCTATATATTGCTCAAAATTTGACTTCCAGAGCTCAAAGTTCCTGGCATCAAACATGGGAATTTTGATACTAGGATTTGAGGAGTTGTTTTGTAGCAAAGAAGCAGGTTGATCTGTGCCAGACATGATGTTTTTAGGGTTTTGAGATTTTTAGGGTTTTTAGGGTTTTTGGTGTTTTAGGGTTCTGCGTTACTTAAAGATCAAAAGTTTCTCAACAAGCTCTGATACCACTTGTTGATCCCAAACTTAGATCGATTAAGCTTTGTGTATACGAGATTAGATCAAGTACTACACGTAGAGAAACCTTTGCTTATGAATAAAGTAACAAAGTGTTATGCGGAATTAACACTTGATCTAAAACACAAAGATGTTAAACAAACTTTCACTTGTATTAGAATGATTCTTGTTGATTACAATGAAAGGGTTTAACAATCGAAAACTTATGAAAACTGATATATGACTTTAACCTAAAAGACCTTCTTTTATAGAACAAGAAGTCTTGTACAATAAGCTACGAATCAACTATTCTAGGTAAAGATAATAATAGAAAATACAATGTTGTGCTTATCTTTACCATACATAAATAAAGAAACAAATAAACAAAAGATACGTATGAAGATATTCCATCAGTGTCAATCTTCAAGGCTATCAGCGTTGACTTCTTCAATGTCAACGCTTGGCTGTCAGCGTCCAATGTCATCCTATCAGCGTTGACATTCTTCTTATCAGCGTCTAGTGAACTGACCCATATTTTATTCCCAACAGTATTGTCCCCCAGTTGGCAGCTTTCAGCAAGGTCAGGGAGGTTGCGTACTTTGATGACCCCTTCAGAAGATACACAAGATCATTGGTGACGAAGAAGTCAAGAGCAATCTGATTATCTTGAGAAGGATCCATTGGAGGTGGAGCTCTTTCTGATTCATGAAGTCCTGGACGTTGAACGGTGTTCAGAGCCTTCAGGATCTCATCGGCATAATACTCGAACTCCATTCGGGTTAACCGGGTTTTGGCACGAAGTCTCTTATCCTTCAGCGCTTTCTTCACCAAGGATGGAGTAACCGAAGTCTTATACTCATGAGCAAGAAATGCACATAAGTCAATCGGACTGCGGATACGAAGATACAACACATCTTTGTCAGCGTCTGTGATCGGATCATATTGTGCTGCTGCCGTTATCCAAGCCTGTGGTGGTGCAGTCTCGTCTATCTCCAACGTATCTGCCCAGTCTCGTGTGCTTGGTTCAGGAACCGTAGATTGTTGTGTTTGTTGTAGAGGAGTAGAAGTGCGAACATCTGCTGGTTCTGATTCAGGCATTTCAGTAGTGTCGTGAACGGGTGAGTGTTGTGCAGCTTCGGGTTCCGTTACTGATTCTGCAATCACAGGAGCAACAACAACAGAACTAATGGGGTTAGTGGTAATAGGTAAAGATACAGCGATAGAGGTACCGGGAACCGATGACGCTGTAGTGGCATTCACATCGTGGCGCCACTTAGTTCGTCTTGATTCCGATGATGTTGATTTGTCCTTTTGCGCTGCATCTTTCTTGGACTTGGTTCCAGTCTTAGCAGTTTTCTTGGAGCTGGTAACCTTATCTCCCTCTTTAGGCTGTTCACCCCCATCATCATCCTCATTGTTATCCCCGTTGCTCCCCCTAGCACTCTCCTCATTCCCATCACCACCATCATCGCCATCATCATCATCATCATTATCGTCATCATCATCCTCATCCTTATCCTCATCATCACCATCATCGTCATCCTTTTCCTCTTCTTCTCCTTCTTCTTCCTCTTCCTCTTCACCAGTACCCTCTTCCTGCTCACTTTCTTCCCTTTCTTCTTCAGGTAGAATGTGATAAGGTACCACACTTCCAAACGTTTTGAATAACCTATCATCCTCCATGATAGCATCATTCAGGGATTTGTATAGAGCCCGTTGAATCCTAGACTTATCAAACGATCCAAGTTCCACCATACGAGCCTTAAGGATCTTCTTCAATTCAAAATCCGTCAAGTCATAAGCAATCTTGTAGGCGGATTCTGAAGGATTGGATGACTTAATCAACAAGTTATCAGCTGCTAGCGTCTTCAACTCATCACGCAGTTTAGGCATAATGGATTCAACAGATTCTTGCACTCTTTCTTCAACAGAGGCTTCAAGTGCTTCTTTTTGCTCTTTGTATTTATCCCTCATCGCTTGAAGTCTGGTGATACGTGCAGCATGCTTATCAGCCTCAGCCTGCTTAACCCGAGCTAGTTCTTCTACATGTGCTTTTCGAGTCACCTCCATATCTGCAGCGAACCTAGCAATCATCTCCTCTTGGGCTCTCCTAGATGCTTCTTCACTTTGAGCTCGTCTTTGTAACTCTTGGCGAAGTTCATCCATTTCTCGTTTGTGATTATCCACATGTTTATCCAACATTTCGGCCATCACCAATGCAGCCATGGTAGATGTTGCAGAGCTGCTCTGGGTTGATTGAAGAGGCTCGGTTGTTACTGCGGTACTAAGGATGGGAATTATCGGTGGTGGAAGGAATGGTGTTGACTCCGGTCTGGTTGGTAAGGGTTGGATTTGTGGAGGTTGAGTTGCTAAAGGTTGAGTTGACATCATGATCGTAGGAGCAACAGACTCCTTTTCCACACTTGCTGAAATAGGGATGGATGGCTCCTTCGAAGTGGAATAATGTTCAGGTGACCCAAACTCATCAACATCATCTGGTTCCACGTACTCATCCTCAACATCTACCCTTGCACCTGAACCACTACCGCCAGTATCTTTCCTACTCCTTTGAATTGCTATCTTCATCATTTTTCTCTCTGTCTTGTCAAGAGCAGGATCAACAACATCTTCTTCATCACGTAAAACCATCTCATCAGCCTTACCCTTTCCCTTCTTAACTTCCGTCTTTTTCTTCTTAGTTTCAGGTTCAGGTAAAGCAGCTGGTTGCTTGCGTTTACCTTTACTCTTCACTGTAGTACACGAATCTTCTCCAGTCTGAAGGTTTACTTTCAGTTTCTTGATTTCTAGCTGCAGTAGCTTGTAATCAGCAGAACCCTTAATTTTATCAGTCAGAAGGTAATCAGGAATAGGACCCGGAATCACACCAATAGAAGGTCCTTCATGCCTCAGATCCACAGTATCATCAGCTTCTTCAGTGTGATAACGACTTGCTGCACGCCTATCAATAGTAGCATCATGTTTCATAAAATAATTAATGATAAGCTTGATAAACCTTGGATAAGGAAAGAAATTTGTCTTCAGCTTCTTGTTATAGAAGAGTTGAAAGGTGAATTCTTCCCATATCAACAATGCATAATCTGCATTTGCAGCTTTGTACATGCCATAGAACAGGTTTATTATAGGACTGCGCAAAGCATCATGGCCACTTATTTTTGGTGTAAGACATCTACTGAGAATACCCAACAATGCTCTCCAAGGTTGTCCTACTTTAGCAGTGGTAAACTCAGACGCAACTCGTATTTCCGGACATCCAAGAGCGTCAAATAACTCCATGAGTTCATCTTTAGTAGGATCCCTCGAGAATGACATGCCTTTGGGTGTATCCCGTATACCAAGAATCTTACGGAAGTCTGAAACTGTGAGTGTCTGCTGCTTGTTGTCGATGGTGAAGGTGATCTTGTTTGAAGTGATTTCCTTGGTAGCCCAAAATTCATACATATAATCATAAGGCACCGAGGCACTACTTCTTAAAGCATTCTTAAAATGGGATTGATCAAGGATCGCAATGGCTACTTTAAATCCATGGTGAGTAGATTTTGAGATTTGCTTCAGCCGGTAGTTGTTGGGTATAAACTTAAGGGTTCGTGCTTTAGCAATATCGGCTTCTCTAGAGTCTTGGATTGCTTGTACTGTTGGATTAGTCATTGTATCTGCTTAAGATAAGACATGAAAGGTTGATGCACAAAAACATATAGATATATATCATTCTTACTTCTAAGCATAACACATTTCATAACATAATACAACAAGTACATATAACATGCAAACAATAATAATCAAACAACTCTTCATCCGGAACTTTTCCTCATTCGGAACTTCTTCATCCGGAACATTCCTTCATTCGGAACTTCCTTCATTCGGAAGTTCTTCATTCGGAACTTCCTTCATTCGGAAGTTCTTCATTCGGAACTTCCTTCATCCGGAAGTTCTTCATTCGGAACTTCCTTCATCCGGAAGTTCTTCATTCAGAACTTCCTTCATCTGGAAGTTCTTCATTCGGAACTTCCTTCATTCGGAAGTTCTTCATTCGGAACTTCCTTCATCCGGAAGTTTTTCATTCGGAAGTTCCTTCATTCGGAAGTTCTTCATTCGGAACTTCTTTCATCCGGAAGTTCTTCATTCGGAACTTCTTCATTTGGAACTTCTTCATTCAGAACTTCTTCATTCGGAAGTTCCTTCATCCGGAAGTTCTTCATTCGGAACTTCTTCATTCGGAAGTTCTTCATTCGGAACTTCCTTCATTCAGAAGTTCTTCATTCGGAACTTCCTTCATTCGGAAGTCCTTCATTCGGAACTTCCTCATTCGGAAGTTTTTCAGAAAATTCCCTTCATTCGGAAGTTTTGTTCAAAATGTCCTTCATTCAGAAGTTCTTATCCATTTTCATCCGGAACATCAAAAACACAGCCTATAAGGTTAATTCTAAGCGCATTTGTGATTTCTAAGGTAATCTAAGGCAATTTAAACATCATTTAAACTATTCCGAGCAAAACCCACCATAAATCCCTAATCAATTAAGCCTAAATTGGGGCGAACGAACCCTAACTAGATTTAAATTGATTATCTGAATTAACCAATTGGATTTACATGATTTAAACGAATTAGAAATTAAATAATTGATGTTATTTACCTTATTTATCGAAAGAACAGGATCGGATGAATAAACGAGATGTTTTCAAAAGCTTGTGTATGAGATATAACAATGGCGGCAAGTGGAATAGTGATACAGTGATAAGGAAAGAGGGGGCGGGGGTGTTTTATTTGACTAGGTCAAATTTTTTGACAAGTTTCAACAGATTGTCACCTTAAGTCCTCCAATTTCACTCCTTTTCCTTTTTGTTTCTAACTTTTTCAATTCATTGTACCTTTCCATTGATAATTTTAGTCAACTTAATTTTACTTAGTTAAACTAAACTCGACAATCTCACACAACTTAAGTATCGCATCCAATTAGCATATCTCCAAGATCTAAAAGCAATGCCTATCACATAGAACGAACACAAGTCGTATTCTAAAGCAAAACCACTCAATTACCATTTAGCCATTAATTTTCATAATCACTTTTGAAAAATCAATTTAATGACGAAGATGATTTTAATATTTTCTCCCCCTTAAACGATGACCCGTTTTCTATTTAAAGAGCTGTAGTCATTGTTTAAAGAGTCAAATATTGATGAAAGCATTTCCAATTTATATCTTGAAAAAGTTTGATTCGTGGTGTTAATAAGATTTCTCTTATTTTAACAAATTAATGCACTGAGACGTACACAAATTCGTGTTAGACCAAGTTGTAAAGTAAACTTGATCCCTTTGCATGATTTGGCTTGTAAATCACGCCCGAGAAAATTAATTCCCGTTCTGAGCCAACGTTTTCCAAGGAAATACGTGACTTTAATATGAAAACCGGGTTGCAGTCAGAAATAACTACAAGCCATAATGGGCATGTTTTAAAAATGTACAACTTTTATACGGACTCTATTTATGGCACCGTGTCAATATTAATCGACATTTCTAAGGCCGTAAATATTAACGTACTAAAAGACATGCCCGTTTTAAAACGAAAAATATTTTTGGTTTTTCTTGATTTTATAATTTTTATGGTTTTTCTAGGTTTTATATTTTTTATGATTTTTGTTGGTTTTATATTTTTGTATTTTTCTTTTGTGGTTTATATATTTACGATAATATACACGATCACGAACAAAGGATACTCTGAATAGTTTACCACGACTATTCAGCTGATTCTTCTGCCAACTCTTTGAGAGTCGCTGGAGTGAATGATTTCATGCCAAGCTTGTCGATCAAAAACTCAATTCGTCCTCGATCTAGTGCTTTGGTGAACATATCCGCCAGCTGGTACTCAGTAGTGACAAAATACAGCTCGATTACTCCGTTCTCCACCTGCTCCTTAATGAAATGGTAGCGAATGTCTATGTGCTTGGCCCGGGAGTGTTGAACATAGTTGCAGCAAAGGGCAATGGCGCTCTTGTTGTCACAATACATCGGGATTTTGTTGAATCCCAAACCGTAGTCAGTTAATTGTGATCTCATCCAAAGGACTTGAGCACAACAACCGGACATGGCGATGTATTCAGCCTCCGTGCTAGAAATTGCAGCGCTTTTCTGCCTTTTTGAAGACCAACTGATCAATCTATCTCCTAGGAGTTGCACAGATCCAGAAGTGCTACGCCTCGTGTCTTGACATCCAGCATGATCGGCATCTGCGTATGATATTAAAGCAATCGAGGAATCTTTCGGATACCATAGACCACGATGAAGTGTTCCTTTTAGATACCGAAAGATCCTTTTAACTACATGTAGGTGCTTTTCGGTAGGCCGAGCCTGATACCGGGCACACATGCATACAGCAAATTGCAAATCAGGCCTGCTAGCAGTCAGATATAGAAGGGTGCCGATCATCCCACGGTAAAGTTTTGGATCGACAATAGTCCCATTCCTGTCTTCATCTAACTTGGATTTCTCCACCATTGGAGTGTCCACGGGGTCACAATTTTCAAAGTTATATTTCTTAAGAGATTCTAGAGCATATTTGGATTGATTAATAAAGATGCCTCTGGGATTCTGAGAAATCTGTAATCCTAAGAAAAATGAAATTTTTCCCATCATCGACATCTGAAAGCGTGTGGACATTATCTTCTCAAATCGATTTGACAATTCTATGTTAGTGGCAGCAAATATTATATCATCAACATAAATTTGTACCAGAATCATGTCGTTGCCTTCCTTGAGAGTGAATAGAGTGGGGTCCACCTTGCCTTTGGAGAAGCCTTCCGAAATGAGATATGTTGACAGGAGATCATACCACGCGCGTGGAGCTTGTTTCAACCCATAGAGAGCCTTCTTAAGCTTGTACACATGATTAGGAAACTCTGTACTGACGAACCCATCCGGCTGACTAACATAGACCTCTTCCCTTAGTTCACCGTTCAAAAATGCCGTCTTCACATCCATTTGGTAGACGATCATATTCATATGAGCAGCATACGCAAGGAATAGTCTAATGGCCTCCAATCTTGCCACAGGAGCAAAAGATTCTTCAAAGTCTATACCCAAGGCTTGTTTATATCCTCTAGCGACCAATCTTGCCTTATTCTTCAATACCGCACCCATCTCATCAAGTTTAACCTTATAAACCCATAACAAAGTAAGGATGTTAACTTTGTCAGGGAGAGGAACCAATTCCCATACTTCAAGTCGTTGGAATTCATTTAGTTCCTCCTGCATAGCTTCAATCCAAGATGATTGGGTCATAGCCTGCTGCCAATTTTTAGGTTCAACTTCAGAGAGAAATGCATCAAAGTAGCAATAAAGTGCACTCTCTTGTAATTGATGGCGTGTAGAGACCGGTCGATCTAGATCTCCAATAACATTCCTAATAGGGTGATCTTTTGTCCATTTAGTGCTATGGTTTTCAATCCTAGGTGGTCTGGAGTGAACAATAGAAGGAGCTTCTTCTGAGGTAGACGCGGCTGAAGGGTTTTCAGGTATCGCTACACCAAAGAAAGGAAGCTCTTGCAGGTGAGCATATTCCAAGTCATGATCAATAGAATCCTCTTCCACATCATTAGGCACAAGTAGGGGTGACGATTCAGGTGTAGTTTGAGAATCACTTGGTGAAGGTGCATCCGGTTCAATGTGAATTGAAGATGCATTAGATAAAGCTTCATTGGCTGGAGCAATAACTTCAGGTATTGGAGCTATCACTACGGGTGCTGGAACTTCATCAGTCGGGGGATCGAAGAATTCATCAAACAACGGTTGAAACAGTTTATCCCACTCGGGCCTTGTTGGTGGTAAAAATGATGTAGAAGTAGGATTATTGGGAACTAATCCGGAACTAATAGCACCGGTTCCCATCTCATGAAGCGCGGGTTCAGAGCTGTGTTGCTCAGAAGCCATCGCTGTCAGCTCATCGAAATCTGCGTCCATAGTTTCTACAATCTTGCCAAGACGACGGTTATAGATTCGGTATGCTCTCTTGGACGGTGAGTAACCAATGAAAATACCTATATCGGCTTTCGGTTGAAGCTTACCCAAGTTCTCACTATTGATGTTTGGATAACAAAGAGCACCAAACACATGAAAAAATGAAACATCGGGTTTACGGTCATGTAGAAGCTCATAAGGTGTTTTTCCATGGCGTTTCCGAATGATAGAACGGTTTTGGGTGAAACATGCAGTAGATATAGCCTCTGCCCACAAGAACAATGGAGCGTTCGCGTAAATAAGCATGGTCCTAGCAGCTTCCATAAGTGTACGATTCCGTCTTTCAACGACACCGTTTTGTTGTGGAGTGCGTGCAGCGGATGTTTCATGTGAGATACCAACTCCTTCATAATAATCACGAAGAGTCTGGTTGACGAACTCTGTACCATTGTCTGTACAAATACGGCGGACAGTAGTATTCAAACGTACCTGAATGAATTTCAGAAAAGTGATGATAGCCTTCGGTGCTTCATCCTTTGTACGTAGAAATCTAACCCATGTAAACCTGGAAAAATCATCCACAATGACGAGAATGAATTTCTTACCGCTCACACTTTCAGTTCTCATTGGTCCACAAAGATCCATATGCAAAAGATGAAGTTTTTCTTGATTGGTGTCTTCAGCTTTGGGCTTGTAAGATTTCTTGGTGCTTTTCCCCCTTGAACACGCGGAACATAAATGGTCCTTGTGAAATTTAAGCTTTGGAAGACCACGAACTAATTCGTTTTTAGCCAGATGATTAATAGCATCAAAGTTAAGATGAGATAATCTGCGATGCCATAACCATGACTTGGTCTTAGATGCTTTAGAGAGAAGACATACTGGAGAGGCGGCCATCATGTCTTGTAGAGACAACGTATAAATATTTGCACCACGAGATCCCTTCAACAAATCTTTTCCTTCCAAGTTGCGGATGAAACAAGTGTGTTGTCGAAAAGCAACCTCTAGGTTGGAATCACAAAACTATCCTACTGAGAATAAGTTATGACCAAGACCTTCTACATAGTATACCCTAGAAATCGTCACGTTTCCAATCTGATATTCACCATACCCCATAATCTTTGTATATGATCATTCCCGAATTTAACCGTACCAAGAAACTTGCTGACGAAATTTCGGAGCATCGAGCGATTTCCGGTCATATGTTTTGAACAACCGGAGTCCAAATACCACAGGATGATTTGGACCACCTGAAAATATCACCACACGAAGACAATGTAGAGGTATCGGAATCTGAGTGTTCCTTGTTATTAGAAGGTATAGATTTAATAATCTTAGATTTGCTAACTCTAGGTTTCTTAGACTTCCTAGCCTTTTTCTTCCTAATTGGTGGTGTAGATTCTAGTTGGCTTAAATCCTGAGGTATTTCTTCACTGATAGGCACTATAGTGGAGGCTGACCTAATTAAAGGGCGCTGTTTCCATACTTGAGTGCGAGTGTTCCTAACTAAAGGACGCTCAGACCTAACCTCAATGGATGCATTCCTAGTTAAAGGGCACATTTTTCCATCTAATGTAAAGGTCCTACCAGTGGGACGCCATTGCCAGCCAACTTGGGCACGAGTTCTACCCGTTGGCTTCCATTCAAGACCATTCTTAATAGCATTCATTTCATTCACGTGATCAATCAGACACAAATCATGACGTTGGGAAAACATACATTCATTACAATTCCAACAATTTAAATCAGAATTCACGAATGGTTTAGGCTGCTGCACAGGCGCAGAGCTTTTAGTCTTAACATGATTCTTTTTATTTAAAACTGAACTAGCATTCCTATTGTGAACTTCTACTTTCTTCTTTGTGGCACTACTAGTGGAGGGCTTGATCTTATCTTTCTTGAGTGGCGATCCTTTAGCCTTAGTAGTCTCTTTTAATCCTGTAGAAGGCAAAGTGGGAACATTAGCAACAGATTTTAAAGGTGTCTTACTTGATTGTGCCAATGACGGTTTCGCTCCTGGAGTCTTATTAAATGGAGTGACAGCAATGGGCCTATTATTAAGTAGTGCCGAACCTGGTGTACCTATGTATTGCAAATATGCCAAGCAATATTGAACTCGCTTAATATATTCATGAGCCGAATAATACTCGCTACTTGAGGGATCTAAGGCATAAAGATCGTCTAAAATATCCTTAAGAAGATCGACATGCTTAATGGCATTCCTCATATAATCATCATAGGTAACCGGGTTTCTCTTATGAAGCGGATTCTTATAAAGCACTACTGACTTGGTTGTTGGAGCACTAGTGGACGGTGCAGAGTCGGTAGCTAAGTTATCAACAACTTCTTGTCGGGTGAGAAGAAGTGTCTCCTTTAACTCAGCCAAAACCATATTTTTGTCAATGAGCAGGATGTTCAAGTCAGAGATTTCCTCGCACTTTTGGTTCAGTTGTTCAACATAAGATTGTTGCTGTGCCGCATTAAAAGCGAAGCGTTCTTCTAGTGAACCATAAAGAGCGGATAGTCCCTGTCTTGTCCGATCCATCTCCCCTAGAACAGACGAAAGTCTAATTTCTAAGACCTGGTTTTTAGACTCTGCAGCCTCTAGTTCCAATTTTAATGTTTCCTTTGATGACACCTCTCTCTTCAATCTCATGATTTCTTCCTCTAATGTCTTAACAATTGCAATCATCTTGTCACTAGTCTCAACACCGTTTTCACAACCATTTGATATCAAAAGATCCTCATTTTGAGTTTGTTGTTTTAATTCTAAAGATATACAATGTTGTTCTAGTTGATTAAAGCGTTTTGAAAGTAAATTGTAAGAATCTTGTAGCTTTAAAAACTCAGCGTTAGATTCGTGACAAGAATGATTATCTACCTCATTTACAGTATCAGCAACATTTACAGAGAGATTACAAACATCATCACATTTATGCACAACATCACAATTAATCATAGCGGATGTAAGCTCATTCGAATAATTAACATTTACAGTAGTAAGCACATCACACGAGATTACTACAGACAAGAATCGGTCATATTCGGTTAAAATCTTTTCTTTTTCAATTAGTTGTAGTTCGTAAGCGGTGTCCATTTCATAAAACACTTTTTGAACTTCACCAATTTCAAACACAAGATTTTCCTTAAGAGATGCAAAAATTCCTTTTAGACTTTCGACAAACGGATTGATCTCATTTTTAAACACCTCGTTCATATGTTCGAAAGCCCATTCTCCGGCGTTTAAGCCATTTGAAGTCGTACATTCCAAAATGACCTTATCAAAATTAGTAAAGTATTGATTAATCTCTTGCAAGTTTAACCATACAGTGCTAACAGGTGGAAGATCCTTTGGAATTTCCTTAGGACCTTCCATATTGACAAGTGTAGGAAATGTACTAGGGTTTTCTTCATCTAATATGTAGGTTGGTGCTGTTATGAGATCTTTGTCCATATGGAAGCGAATTCTAAAATCCGTTTTTGCAAGCTCCTTATTCAATTTAAAATAATCACACTCGGGATATTTTGCAGAATTGTATGACCGATCCTCATCAACTAGATCCTTACTTGTTCGATCATCGGGAAAAACAATCGGGTCTAAAGCCAATCCTAATTGAGTTTCATTATAAAGTCTAGGACTATGTCTTAAAGCTTGTTTTGCATACCGTGGATTAGGGGGAAGGCCTTTTAAACGTGATAAGTTAAACTCTCTAAACGAAGCATCAAATAAGTGAACTAGTTGAGAAGCAGCGTATTGTCATAAAAGCAAGTAATCTAGACTTCTAATCTTATTAGTAGCATTAATCTCCATTTCATTCTTTTTAGACTCGAGTGATTCAAAATCCGTTTGAAGTTTTTGAAAATTAGTGACCACTAACTCCTTTTCTTGAAGTTCATTAGACAGATTTGCTCTTAAGTTTTCAATTTCTTGCAAGTGACCCATTTGTTTGTTTCTAAAGTGATCAATTCGGGATTAGTTAGAACACTAGACGAAGGCACTAATTCCAAGGTTTGAACTTTCTCATTGCTTAAGGCAAGCTCATCAGACAAATTCTTATTCTTAGCTAAGGTTTCTAAGAGTGCAGCATTCATTTGGCTAAGTAATGTAGCAGGAACCATGACCAAATCTTGTTGAGCAGGAGTAGGCGTATGTGAAATGGATCCCGGTTGTGATTCACTCAAAGTCTGGGGACTCACATTGATATTGCTATCATTGTTTGTCTCCTCATTTGAAAGACTCACCATCGAAGATTCATTCGAATCAGCACTCTCTTGCACAACTTGATGTGGTTGAATACTAGCATCAGTGGCATTATCGGTGGTATTAATAAGTACCTCAGATCTCTTTTCTGGCCCTAAGCTGGAGATAGTTGCCATGAGAGCAGCCTTTGCAGATTGAAAGTCATCACAGTCTGAGTCATACGCATCGAGATCATATGCTTGGTATGCTGCATTCTGTGTGGTGACCGTGTCTTGTTCAGCAATCCCTGGATCAGCAAGAAATGCAAGCTCCTCTTCATCAAGTTCCCTTCCTTGTGCCTGAGCATTTACCAGATAGATCTTTTCTGCAAACCATTGTCCATCCCTTCTCCTCTTGGGTTTCTTACAATCCCTGGACATGTGACCCTCTTCCTTGCAGTTGTAGCATGTAATCATTCGCAACTTGCCCGTGGAATTAGCCCGTGGAGCAGGATTGACCATTGGAGCCTGATTGACCGTGCGAGCATTGGTGGTTGATGTGGTAGGTCTCCCCTGATATGGTTGAATAGGCTGAACCGTTACCCTGCCATTCTCAATAGTAGCTTGTTGGCGAGAATTGGATGAATTCCTCAACTGATTGTTGGTAGGAGCTGATCCCCTAAATCCTCGTTTGCTTAAAGTTCTTGTGAGATAAGCAGACATAGTGGTTAACACTTCAACTGGATCAGCACCTTGTTTGAATACAGGAATGGGGACTTCCTCATCATCACAGTACATTGCTTGGTCTTGAGCTGCATAATCACTAGAAGGAATACTCATTTGATCAGGGTAGCTTGTTGGATATGCTGCATTCTCTTGATAAGATGAATATGAAGATTGAGCATATGGTGCAATACTTGCTGGGTGAGGTTGTGTAGCATATTGTGATGAAGGTGCACTGAACCGATATTGTTGCTGATGTGAGGTGGGTGGTTGTGGTAAAATCGAGTATTGGGGAAATGCTAGTGTCATGTAAGGTGATGGATGATAGGCTTGATGTCCCAAAATATAAGGAGTGTTGTTGTGAGACAAGCTTGGTTGATTTGCCATCAAAGCTAATGAATCAGGGTACATACCTCGTGGAGAACGGTGCATGATCACATGTTTCTCATGCTGCTGAAGAAAAGCATATAGTTGATCCAAATTGCACTTATGCAGATCCCTGGTTAACTTAACATCGGTAATATACTCACCCCATTCAGCTTGAGGTAAAGTATTCAAGAATTTGGTGTTAACCTGGAATGGAGCAATCACCAGATTGTATACATTCAGATCATTCATGAGTGTGGTGAATCTGAAGTAATAATCGTGAAACGTTTCCCCTGGGTTGTAAGTGAATCTGTCAAACAGGTCATACAACTGACATTCCCTTTCCTGTTTGGTGAGAGACGTACCTTGTAGCAACACCTTAAGACGTTCCCATAAATCCTTTGCCACCGTATACTGACTTACCATCCTATAGATGTCATGGGGAAGAGCTTGGAGAATTGTTTGAAGAGCTTTCTCGTCTGCATCGGCAACAAGTTGTTGAGCTGGTGTAAGCTCTTCAAATTCTCTTGGTCGAGACACATTGTTAGCCACGATGGTACCATAGTCAAGTGGACCATTTAAGATTGACTTAACCATAAGCCTCCCATAAACCGGTTTTCCCTTAAGATAAGACATCATCCGGCCTTGCCATGCTTCAAAAACTTCTTTGATGAGCATTGGCGGGCGATTATCCGTTCCCGTAATGACGGAAATATCCGTAAGTGATGTCATCTAAGGCATTACTGAATTCGGATTCATTTTGTTAACTTCAAAGAGACAAAGATTATCGGTTGATCGAGCAGTGAAGTAAAGCTTGTGAATTGTGTTGTGTTTTTGTTGTAAGAAACCAAGATTAAATCCTCTAAAAAATCGTCGAAAAAACAAGCAAAATAACCCTTGATTCGGAACTTTTTGTTGATTCGGAAGTTTGATTCGGAAGATTTGGCTTGGAATTACCTTGATTCGGAACTTTTGGCTTGATCCGGAACTTCTTGATTCAGAAGTTCTTGGTTCGGAACTTTGGCTTGATCCGGAACTTCTTGGTTCGGAAGTTCTTGGTTCGGAACTTTTGGCTTGATCCGGAACTTCTTGGTTCGGAAGTTCTTGGTTCGGAACTACTTGATCCGGAACTTCTTGGTTCGGAAGTTCTTGGTTCGGAAGTTCTTGATCCGGAACTTCTTGATCCGGAACTTCTTGATCCGGAACTTCTTGATCCGGAACTTCTTGATCCGGAACTTCTTGATCCGGAACTTCTTGATCCGGAACTTCTTGATCCGGAACTTCTTGATCCGGAACTTTTGCTGGGTTAATCAGAAACCTTAATACGATGAACAGTCGACCACTAATATGAAGATTAAACCCAGATTTTGACCAAATGACCCAAAAAGTTTTGTGATTTCAACAATAATAAGTAAAAACTAATACTTATCCACTAATCCCAATCACAAAAACACCAAAAACACCAAGAATCAAGATGAATCTTCTTAAAGAACACTAATACAATCAAAAACTCAAAAACCACACAAATCACTACCTTAAATCACCCCATAGCTCTTGATACCAAATGTAGAATATTGATAACCTATGAATCTATGAAGGGGTTTGTTGATTTCTAGAGAGAGAAAGTTAGAGAGAGAAAGTGAGAGAAACTATGTGTTATTTCAATAAATGAAACAAGAAAAGTGACAACAACCAACCCCTTTCCATGGTGGAAAGGGGTATTTATACTTCCAAGCTACATGGGCTTGGGCCGGTCCATGACAAGCCCATGGACCGGTTCTTACTTAACTTAATAAGCAACTAATGACTATTTGTTAACTACGAGCTATTACAACATAAATAATATTGTGGAGTGACCGATACTTCTAATATACGTAAAACGTATTTCTAACAGTTTAATTCAATCTTTAGTCTCTAAGGATTTGGTAAGACATCCCCCAAGATTAAGTTTGATAGTCACTTTTGTGATGCTTGCAAAGTTGGAAAGCAAGTTCACTCAAGTCACAAAGCCAAGAATTTGGTTTCGACCTCTCGGTGCTTAGAGCTCCTACATATGGATATCTTTGGACCTTCCGCCATACGGAGTTATGGAGGTAACCTTTATACCCTAGTTATAGTTGATGACTATTCCAGATTCACTTGGACTAGATTTTTGGCATCTAAGAATGAAGCTTTCGATCACTTCGAAATCTTTAGTCGAAGAATTCAAAATCAACTAGGATGTTCAATTGTTTCTATTAGGACGGATCATGGTAGGGAATTTGATAATGAAGTGCAATTTGGTACCTTTTGTGAATCTCATGGTATTACCCATAACTTCTCGGCTCCTCGCACTCCACAATCAAATGGGGTAGTTGAAAGGAAGAATAGGACTCTCCAAGAGATGAGTAGGACGATGTTAAACGAACAATCTTTGCCTCAAAAGTTTTGGTGCAATGCCGTGTATACATCGACTTATATTCTCAACCGAATTCTTATTCGACCTTTCCTAGGAAAGACCCCCTATGAGATTCTTAAAGGTAAGAAACCCTCATTAGAATACTTTAGGGTGTTTGGAAGCAAGTGCTTTATCCTCAACACGAAAGACTACCTTACCAAGTTTGACCCAAAGTCTTACGAAGGTATCCTTTTAGGCTATTCCCAAACTAGTATACATAGTCCTAAATAGAACCTCAGGGGTTATTAAAGAATCACTCAACGTAACCTTTGATGAAACCCCTCCTTCACCCAAGACACCACCATTGGTTGATGATGACTTGGATGAATTAGAAGTAGTTAAAGCCAAAGAGGTTAGAAAAATAGGAGTTGAAGACCTTAGTGTTGAAAAGGAAGTAAACATTAAGGAGTCTAGGGATCATACTCTCATTAATGTCATTGGTGACTTAAATCAAAGGACCCTAAGATCTCAAGTCCAAAACCAAAGCAACTTCTTTTGTTTTGTCTCCTTGATTGAACCAAAGAATGTTAAAGAAGCTTTGACGGATGAGAGTTGGGTCATTGCGATGCAAGAAGAATTGAATCAATTCGTTGCCAATGATGTTTGGGAACTTGTTTCTCCACCTAGAAGTTCTACCATTATAGGAACCAAATGGGTATTTAGGAATAAGCTAGATGAGAATGGTTTTGTGTCTCGTAACAAGGCTAGACTTGTAGCTCAAGTCTATAATCAACAAGAAGGGATTGATTATGACGAGACATATGCACCGGTAGCTAGATTAGAATCAATTAGAATCCTTTTAGCCTACGCTTGTGCCTTAGACATTAAGCTTCAACAAATGGATGTAAAGAGTGCATTTCTTAACGGTTTGATAAATGAGGAGGTATATGTGGCTCAACCTCCCGGCTTCATTGATTTTGAGAAACCGGACCATGTTTACAAGTTTAAGAAAGCACTTTATGGACTCAAACAAGCACCCAAAGCTTGGTATGATAGACTTAAAGCGTTTCTTGTTAAACATGAGTATACCATGGGAATGGTAGACTATACACTCTTTACAAAGAAGAAAGGTCCTCACCTCATAATCGTACAAATATATGTTGATGACATTATATTTTGCTCAACTTGTCAAGAATTGTGTGATGACTTTGCCAAAATCATGCATGATGAGTTTGAAATGAGTATGATGGGAGAACTTAACTTCTTTTTAGGACTCTAAATTAAACAAATGGACGATGGTATTTTCTTTAGTCAATCTAAGTACGCTAAAGAAATGCTAAAGAAATTTAGATTAGAAGAATCTAGACCAATGAAGACCCCTATGGCCTCGGATACTAAACTCACCGTAGATGATGATTGTGAGTCGGTAGACAACACCAAATATAGAGGTATGATTGGTAGTTTGTTGTACCTAACGGCAAGTCGACCGGATATCATGTTTAGTGTTTGTCTTTGTGCTCGCTTCCAAGAGGCTCCTAAAACCTCTCACCTTGAAGCGGTTAAGCATATCTTCTGATACATTAAAGGCACTATACATTTAGGATTATGGTATCCTAAAGGGACCGGCGTAGAAACCATTGTCTACGCGGACTCGGATCATGCGGGAGACTATGTGGACCGAAAAAGCACTAGTGGAGTTTGTACCTTCATGGGTTGTTGTTTAACTTCTTGGTTCTCCAAGAAACAAACCGCTCTTGCGATATTCACCACGGAAGCCGAGTATGTGAGTGCCGGAAAAGCATGCCAACAAGCTCTATGGATGAAGCAAGCGCTTGTTGATTACGGGATTTCTCTTGATGATGTTCCCATCATGTGCGATAATAAAGGCGCTATAGACCTAAGTAAGAATCCCGTGCAACATTCGCGAACCAAACACATAGAAATTAGACACCATTTCCTTAGGGATAATGTTCAAAAGGGGAACATTACTATTGAAAAGGTGCCCTCCGAGGACAACTTAGCCGATATCTTCACTAAGCCACTTAAGATGGAACCTTTTAATTACTTGCGTCTAGGTCTAGGATTAATGGAACATCTTCCTTAAATTCTTTTCTTCTTGTGTGTTTTCTATTACCACTTTGAGTCCTTGAGTCTTTTAAAATCCTTTTGAAAAATCTTCTCCTCTCCTTTTCAAAACTCTCAAAGTCTCTTTCGAAAATGGTTGAGAAATTCGTTTGACATTGTTAATTCAATCTAAAAACGATTTTTCATAGATTCTCGCTATTAATGTAGAGCTTACATAATTCATATGTATGATTCTCTCAAACATAGCAAGAACAAGATTGAATCATGGAGGATCATTGTGTCATGACTTAAGGTCTTGTCTTACACACCTCCTACATTGATTTTTTAATCCATGTATTTTGGTCAAATCTCTATTTGGTAAGTTTGCATATGTTTTGTTTGTTTATCTTTGCTTTTAAGCACATCCCTATGATAAGTTAGACTAGAAAAATAAGATTTACTGAAAAATCTTTCTCCAAACACCAAACCCTGCTTCTGCAGGCGGTTCCATATGTGAACCGCGGTACCTTATTGATAAGGTACCGCCACCCTAGATAAGGAACCGCCTACAGTGGCCTTCCTTTTTCGGGTTTTTGTTTGAAACTCTAGATTTGCTCTAATTTTTTTGAGAATCTTTGTTTCAAACCCTTTGACCACCCTAAAAATACCCTAAGCCTTCCCTATTTAAACCATAAGCATTTTGCATTACTTCACATCCAAAATGTCTTATTCTCCCAATGAAAGCCTTGAATCTCCTCCATTTTCTCCAATTGCTTTCAATCCAAACCCACCCAAGAACACTCTTAATCACATTTCTCCTACCAAGAATGTTGATTGTGGAACTTACTTTCTTCCACCACCACCCTTTAGTGTTCTTCCTCCTTCTCATGATAATGTCATGCACCATGGAGCATATTGTCATTGTTGTCAATATCAACATCTTGCTATGGCACACATCTATGAGGAGTTGAACTACATCAAGAGTCTCTTAATCAAGCCTCCTCTTCACTTTGATTATGAGATCTCCAACAAGCCACCACCACCACTCTCCGCTATTACCTTGTCTTTCATATAAGCATTGATTGCTTATCCTCAAGACACCAAATTCAAGCAAATCTTAAAATTCTAGAATCACTAGGATTAGATTATGCTTTTGGCTTGTTTCTTTTTCCATACTTCTTTGTATGATGTTCCTTTAGTAACCTATCTTGGATCTTTGTCTTTGTGTTTTCTTCTCTTTTAATTTTCTTTATGTGACCTATTGCTATATATTGTTGGTTGTTTCTTTTGTTCAACTAACCCTTATATGTAGCTTGTCACCATATCTCGATTCCCCGGTGCACCAAGCTAGGGGGAGTAAGCACCAAGGGGGAGTCTTTGCAAAGTCCGTTTTTTTTCAACACCGGCTTACGCAACCTTTTTGCTTCGACAAAAGGGGAGAAATGAATAAACTCGTCTTCGAAAATCTTGTTTTTGTGTGATTGAGTTTATGTATTGTCGGAATCAAAAAGGGGGAGATTGTTAATGCAATAATGACTAAAAACGCTACTTGCATTTTTCGGTCTCGCTTAGTTTTGATTACGACAATATGTAAAAACAAGCATTTACGAAAACAACGAAAAACGAATTCTTGAGTTCAAGTATTTTTCATTTTACCCATTTTCACTTAAGGTATGGATAAACAAGTACTAACCTTCATCAAGTGATCAAGTGATTTAATCTTTTCTTAAAACTCACTTTTTATTAAATGTGACAAGTTTTTATTAAACTTTATTTTTAAGAAAATGTTTTATTAAATTAATTATTTGAAATTTGAAAATGGCATATTCTTATTCTGTTAAGAATATCCTTTCAGGATATTTTTATACCCAGATAAGACCTCCACCACTAAAGGACAAAAAGGAGCGGAGTCTAGTCCGGCGGTACCTTAGCGCCTAGGCGGTACCTTATCGATAAGGTACCGCAGGCTGTGATAAGGTACCGCGGGCAGATATAGTCGTTGACTCCTTTATCCTTTAAATAGTGGACCATTCTCAGCTTTTCACCTCACCTCTTTTGCACATTTATTTCCAGATTCAAACCCCTTCTTTAATCACTCAAATCTTTGATCATTTGTTTGATTATTACTTGTTTAAGAAGTGAATCTTGTTCTTCCATCCCTTCCTCTCCAAGTGCAAAGAGAAGAACACTATCCTAGTGAAGTGTTGAGTCCACCACCAAAGATCCTTTGAAGATCAAATTTTATATACTTGTAGTTGTGTCATAGTTGTGAAGATCCAAGTAGTTGTCTCTATTTGGAAGTTGTGTATGTACTAAGTATAGTTGTGTAGATTGGTCCTAGCTACGATTAGGGCTCGACTTTTAGCTTAGAGTCGGAAATTGGTTAAGCGACGTGTACGGTTTTCTCCACCATAAGGAGCTTGTTGTGTAGTGAACTCTCGAGTAAGGAGTACTCGAGGAGTGGAGTAGGAACGAGGAGTGAGCTTCGTTGCCGAACCACTATAAATCCTTGGTGTTCGGTTTGATCTTTCCTTACCCTTAATTCTTTACATTCTTTATTCTTTTTGCATATACATGTATTAGTATTAGATTAGCTACACTATCATTCTTTATTCTTTGTGGATATATTTTTGTTAGTATTAGTTTAGCTACACTATCATTGTTCATATTGTGCATAAGAAGATGTCACATATTTTCTCAAGCCTAAGTTTTTGAAAAAGGATTTTTGGAAACCATATTTTAACAAGTAAATATAAGAAACTATTCAACCCCCCTTCTAGTTTCTACAGTAAGTACAAACCATACAAAGCTAAGTACAAGTAAATGGACATAATAGTCTATATCACCAACTAATATCCATTCATATACTATTTAAGTCTAATCCTTGGCAACCAATTATAACCTATCGTAGAATGCCATTCGGACTTTGCAATGCACCAGGTACTTTTCAAAGGTGCATGATGGATATTTTTCATGATATGATCGAGAAGATAATGGAGGTTTTCATGGACGACTTTTTGGTCTTTGGTGAATCATTTACCACATGTCTTAATAACTTGGAAAAAATGTTAAAACGCCTTCAATCATGTGGATAATATAATCCAAATGATTCACTCTTTATGTTCGTAGTCAGCTTTGAGACGGTCGAGGAAATTGAGTCAAATCGTGTTGATCATAACTGGGTCGTTTTAAAAGCTTTTTGGGTGATTAAAAAGCCTAAGTATGTACTCAGAGTCTACTTTTCAAATATGTAAGGCTTGAGATCATTTGAGGTTAGTGGGCTGGTTGAAACTTATGTACAAGTGTCGGAGTCAAGACTGATTTTCGGACAGCGGGGTTCAAACTTATGTTTTTGGGTGTTTGGGGTACTTTGTCTTTGAGATGAGCTTTGGTATCATCCGGAGGGTTTTTTGCTTTCCTATCGTCTACATTTTCCCCTTCTATGATGAGGTGACTTAGTTTGCTAGACTTTACCTGGCTCTCGATGTGCTTTTTCAATTGGATGCATTCGTTCTTCTCGTGTCCTTTTTCGCCATGGTATTCGCAATGCCTATTGCCTATGCGTCTTTGCACCGGGGTGGTCATTGGCGGAGGTTTTGGGAAGCCCGCGCCTTCTGATACAGATATTTCTCTCGGGGTCATTTTTAGGGGAATTGGGCATTAAATAGATTACAAAAATGTTATTTTGTAAGATTAATGATATAATCAAGAACATCAAATGTATTCTAAAGAATTATTAGGGAAAGATAGAAAGTAAGTGACATAGGTAAGTGAACTTTGATGCATCTTATTTCATAGATATGCATGTCTATATATACTACTAAATGTTACTATGAATTTATTATACATGTATTATATTTTCACCAACATATTAATGGGAAAGTATCATAGAGATAATGCATAGGTTTCTTATTAATCTAGTAAAGAAAAAGGTTTCAAACATGTAATATGTATCTTGAGCTGATATTCATAACACTCACCCTTATATGCTACTTTTTATAATATAGAGTCAACTTTGAAATACTGCCTAGTTAATGACCTTGCTAAAGAAAAACCTAGTGGGAAAAACTTTAGTCATGGAAAAGAATGCAATATAGTTGACTTCCCCTGATGTAGACATCCGTTGAGTGTTATGTCTTCTGTACATGTCACATGCCAATAATATGGACGTGTTTCATGAAAAGCAAAGTTTGAAGTGCCGTGGTGAAAAGTTGGACATACTTCATTTCAATTTGGTTATCCTTTATGAGATATTGAGTGCATGCGAAATGTATTGGTGGTATATGTTTCGTCATGTTGCTTTTGATATACCCTTGTTTCATTTGTGTAACACAAGTTGTATTGTCTTCGTAGATGAGGTTGGGCTTTTCTCTTTAGAACCACAATATGTCGTAATTAGATGTGTCATTAACCTCAGACATACACATTCTCTGCTAGCTTCATGTAGTGCAATCACTTCAGCATGATTTTATGATGTTGTTATGAGTGTTTGCTTTTGAGAACACCATGAAATAGTAGTGCCATCATTTAAAAACACGTAACTAGTTTGAGATCTAACTTTGTGAGGATCAAACAAATAACCTGCATCAGCATAACCATTTAGAGTAAATTAAACCCAAGTCAATAGTTCCTTGAAGGTATCAGAATGTGCTTGATTCCATTCCAGTGCCTTTTTATGTGAGGTGAACTGAATCTTGCTAACAAATTAATTGCAAAATAAATGTATGATCTGGTACAATTTTGTAGAAAACTAGAAGTGGTTGAATAGTTTTTACCGATTAGTTTTAATTACTTTGAAACTTTTTCGTGATTATTATGGATATAGATCAAGCGTGATTGACAAAGTGATAATGATGAGAAAGGAATTAAACAAACTACAATGCGCAATGATTTATAGTGGTTCGGCCTAGGAAGATCTCACGTATCTAGCCCCTACTTCCACTCCTCGAGTATCCGCTCGAGAGTTCTACTTCACTAGTAAACGAATCTCCTTTACACCGGTGAAGAAACCTTCACACTTAAGCTTACAATCTTTACCGACACCTAAGCTAAGATGTCGTGTTCTTTACAAGGGTACAACAACTCCCTTTACACTATATACTTGTGGTTTACAACACCAACCACACTATTGCACAAGTAGGTAGAAGAATGGGTACAAACAATGGTGATTGTGTAGGTAACAATTAAAATATTCACACAATGTAAAGCTTTAAAGGATCAAAGCTTAGAGGATATAATTCTCGTAATTGATCTTCAATATTAACGAATATCTAAAACACAAGAGACAAGAAGTAAGATAAGAATGGGGTTAGAGAGTTAGATATATGTAGAGAATTAGAGAGAAAAGATAGAAGAGGGGCAAAGTCTAAGCTTGGACAAAGCATGGTATTTATAGGCAAAGTACCAGACACCCACAGAACCTGTCGGCCCCTTTACCTAAGCGTCCGCCCGGGTCTAACTTTGGTTGCCTCATAAATTTTTTTCCAAGATCACACATAATAATTAGGTTTACCCATGGTTGACTTTTATATGTCAGATATAGAGAGAGTTAGATATGTTATGTCCATTTTATTTTTACACTTAAAAGAATATAAAGTGTGTAAAACTTTTTATAAAAGTTTAGAACATAAGTTCATGGATTAAAAGAACTAGATGTTGATTGTAACACAAACATAAAAATATGTTTGATGTTTTGTCATTAACAAAACTTTAAGAGTGATTAAAACATAAATAACGTCTTTAATACGATATTTGAATTTACACCCCCCCCCCCCCCCCCCGCCATTTTTGTTGAAGACAAAATATAAATTTATTTTTAGTTGGTATTGGCATCAACATATAAGTTTTTAGAAATATGAACTATTATTTCTCTTCTCCCCCTTTTTGTCGAAGGATAAATGGAAAAAGATTTTGAGAGAGATATTTTGAGAGTTAAAGAGAGAAATATAGATAGCAAAAGATTTTTCTATTGTCTCCCCCTCGGTTCATACTCCCCCTAAATTAGAGAACTAGGAGACATAGATTATGAAAATCCTGCAAAAAGAGAGTTAGAAATAGGATGGTAGAGATACATGTACATGAGAAGACCCGACACATTGTCTAATGAATCACTCATTTTGTAAAGAGATAGAAGGAAATATGTAATTTTGGAATGATTGAAACAGTTGTTGCATGTCATATAGTTCTCCCCTTTGATTCACGCCCAAATGATTAAGAGAAAATGAGCTTAAGTCGTGCAAAAGAAACTTAGCTATAGGAAGAGATAACCGAGATAATAGCATGATCACAACATTCAAACAACACATTATCATACATGAACAAGTAATGAGTTAGAAAAGAAAAAGGATTCATTCATATTGCCCCAAGTAAAATTACAGCTTAAAGCATGTGATATATTGGTTTAAAGATGAAGCATATTGCGTGAAAGTAACAAAAATAAAAAAAATAAAAATGGGACAAAAGATCATGGAACCCTTTTAGGGGTGTCGGACCCTTGTGGGGAGGGGCCCGACAGGGTCCGGGAAAGGCTGTAACAGAGAGAGAGAAAAAAAATATTTTGGGTCCTAAGAGTTTGTGAGGATGATGCTTCTGAGATGGAGGGTGTAGAAGAGCATTGAATCCTTGAATTATGTTGTTTAAAATAAACCTCATTTCCTCACGGAGGTCCGTGACTAGAGTTTGTGTGTAACGACAATAGTCGCACACATGAGGTGAGTTATTTGTTGGAATATCATGGTGAGTGGTTTGGGAAGAAGGATTTGTAAAGGTACTGAGACGTTCCGCCTCATGAAGGTGTAATTTGATCATGTTGTTGAAGACGTATAGATGATTGAGCTCATCTAGGCATACTTACCTTTGTTGAGCGGGTGGAGGAATGCTTGTTGGTGAACAAGGTGACTTTGGTGATTGATAAGGAAATATAGGTGTCGAGGATCGTGGTGGAACCTCCTCGTTTTCTTCCAATAATGGATTCGGAGATGTTGGAGGTGTTATAAACAACTCCATTGGTTGAAGGGTGGTGGTTCTAGGAGTTGTGGAAATGATAGTTGGTGGATGAGTTGGTGTGGGGAGGTGATGTAGTTGCAATGGGTGTCTTAGTTGGTGGTGGTGTGATTGGAGACCTAGGGTGTTGTAGTAATGTGCCAAGGTTTTGTGAAATCTCATCTCGGTGGGGTGAGGTGATATTGGAGAAGGGATTTAGTGAAGGCGGTGAAGAGGTTTGAGGGATGATACAACATCGTCTCACCCGAAGACGAATAGACGTATTTGATTTTGAGATATTTGAAGAGTTTATAGTTTTAGTTATGGTGGTGATTAAGGATTACTGTGATTGTTTATTGTGTTGGGATGAGAGTGATGGGTAGTGAGAAAGTAGTAAGGAAGAAGATGAAGGTGGATGCATTTAAATAGAAGGTTTAGATAATGTACAAATTAAAGTCGGTGGTGTTGGATTGGAAGGAAGAAAAGATGATTAGAAGTTTTAATGTGCAGCCAATAGGTTTGAGGATCAACCAAATGAGAGAGGGAGGAGTGTTTAGGGAAGTGGAAAATTTAAGAAAGGTAATGATTAAGATTTGCATGTATGATACAGACCTGCGGACCCAGACGGCCCCCTTAGGGGAGGGATCCGACGGGGTTTGACAAAGAACACATTTAATTCTAAAATTTGCAAAAGTAGGGAAAACCACGAAACCTGGAGGCCCCTTCCTTGAAGGGTCTGACGGGGTCCGCCAGTGTTTGTAATAGACTGTTTTGAGAGGGAGAAAACAAGAGATTTGTTACCCGAAACTGAGTTTGTTCTGAAATAGGATGAAGTAGAGCAATGTTTCACATGTTTGTGCTATAATAGAACGTGTAGAGAACAAGAGCATGTACCTTTTTGCTATCCAAGCCATAACTCGCCATGTATGAGCGACTAGCACACATATCACACGAAAAACATAAAATCTTAGCATCAATAAGAAATAATTGTTAGAGTACAAGTAAAATGTAAAGACAAACATAAATGTTAAGTGTTTACAACCACCGTTGTTTATGGAACATTGATATGAGTGATTTTACTCATATCATTTGTATCATAAAATGAGCTTAAAATGCATAAATACTATGATTATGGCATTGTATATGTATGTTTGTTGTTTAATGTGTGTAGGTACCAAAGATCGCGAAAATTGACAAAAAACCGACACGAGTTTGAAGAAAAGATCGAGGAAGCCAAAACAAGTTCGTTTTTTAGTGGATTTAATCTAAATGAAGTTATTCGATCTTGTGGGTCCCACATTCGGGCTAATGGGCTAAAAAGCCCATTAATAAGACATGTTTTCCATTCCTTAACCCTAAGCCCAAATCATAAGCCCAATACACTCTTTATTTGGGACGGTTTACTTAATTGGGCTTAAAGCCCAAAGTGTTGAAGAATGACAAAATGGGCTTTACCCATTAGGGTTATCTTTTTTATTCACAACCGGTTTTAAAAAGTTATAAACGTTTTATCTTGGTCAAACTTAACAACTACTCACACACTTTTATTATTTCGATACTTCAAAAGTCATATCTTTCTCCCTCACCTCCCCAAAACCAGACGCTGCTTTTATTCCTCCCAAACCCTAATTAACCCTAGTTAACGTTAATCACAAGTAACTTTTGGGGGTTTTAATTCACACGATTGATTCACACGCATAGGGAATTAAATCCCCTGTTAATTTGGATGTTGAAGATGGAGAATAAAGAGACGTGGCATCATTAGAGTGGATGATACACATCATCATTCATCATCCACCAATAATCACTCTCCAAATCAGCACACAACTAGCACAACTAGCACACTCTGATGCCACGTTGGCGATCCGTGTGCTAGTTGGCTCATCTCAGCCTTCAGATCAAAACAAAGAAGAGAGAGAATAAGAAGATGCTTCATCAACGGCTCAGATGGAATATGCTGCTCAACAAACTCAAGAACCCAAGCCCTTGGGTTTTCCTATAAATACCCTCGGTATTTTCAGTAGAAAGCATTCCATTTTTTTACTTACTGTTATTATGCAAATAGTTTTAGGTTAAAATTGTATTTTAATTTTTTCTCAGTATTGTAATCACTGCTTTTGATTAATAAAAGTTTCATTTGGATTTGTTTTAATTCGTGATCTTTTACTTTATGTTAAAAGTTAATTGTAATTTCTCTTTTAATTTTTAACTATTTTGGTATAATAATATGAGAAGTTGATTGATTAAGCTAAATAATAGCTTATGTTAATTAATTAAGTAAAATTTGGAGAACAAACTTTCCCACTGAAAGTTTGTAAAAAGGTAGTTCGAAAGATGATATTGGTGGTTCGAGTTGTTCCATGGTGTTTGGATGATGGTGGAGTCGTTTAGGATTTAAGCTAACTCAGCGCTGCGTTTCTTCCCAAAGGAAATCTTCAAAAAGGTTCATTTTCATTTTATTTTTAAGCTGTTAAAATTAGTTTGAATAATCTGCTAAGATGTTTTATCGAATTATATGTTAGATGGATTACAATTGTATGGAATTGATTATTGTATCAATGTTTCTGAATGACTGAAAGTTTGTATCTGACTGAATGATTGCTGATAAATTTAGATTTAGTCTGCTTATAATCTGTTTGGATCGTTTAACTTGAGTGTTGTGATTGTATTGGTTTTATAATTTTGTTATTGAATGAGTCTATGAAACTGCTATTACTTAGGCTGTTGGTTTAATAAGATTGTTATCTGTTAATATATCTGCTATAGTAACTTTTTTTCATTATTCACTTTAGATGGTTGTTTTTATTAAGTAATTGTTAGATAGATCATAGTTACATGGTTATATGTTAAATGTTAATGAATCTTCTCTTAAATAATGGTTTTGGTTCAAACTGATGATAAATCTGAGTTCATAAGGGTTATTGATTAATCTGATTATAAGAGAATTTCAGTATACAAGTCTCTTGTTGATTTTGATCTGATTTGTGTTTGAAAGACTGCCTCATTATTTTGATAGCAAGTTCTATCTGCTTAAAATAAGTTTAGAGTTTGGGTATAGTTTGAGTTTGTTTAGCTGAAGTGTAGAACCAAATCTGATCAGTCTGTTTAGGTTATTTCCTTTGCTGAGTTTTGATCTGCTGGTTTGAGAGTTTTATCATCTTTCTTTCATAGGTGATTTGTTTAAATGTTTACCTGCTTTTACTGAGTTTTTGTGTGATTATTGTCCAAACAAAAGCTATCAGTATTCAACTGATTTGATAGCTTAACTACTGATTCCTATCAGTCAGCAATTACATAACACAAAGGTCATCACTGTGACCTTGTTTGGCTTTCATTTTGTCCAAAATATTAATCACAAAAAAATATGTCCTCAATGGGACTCGAACCCATGACCACCTGGTCATGGGTCGAATGACTTAACCATATATTCTAACAATCTGTTTGTGTTTTAATACCACTTGAGAGGGTAATATAGCCTCATTAACTGTGACTGTCAGGTTTAATTATGTATAAATATAAGTTTTCATTTATTTATTTTTTTAAATCATTTATTAGAATTTACTTTTATAAAGGTTTAGAATCATAAATAAATAAAAACAAAAAAAATGTTTTATTAATTTTTGGAATTGTTATTTTAATTTGTAGATTTTAATTAAATTAGGTTTTAATAGAATAGATTTATAAATGTATTTTCTTTTAATAGATTTGATAGTGTTTAATTAGTTTTTAATAAAGTTTTTTTTAAATAGTGTAAGAGTATTTTAATTAAATTAGTTTTATTAAATAGAATTTAATTTAAATAGTTTAAATTTTTAAGTAGTGTTAATTTTTAATAATTGTTTTTAGATAAATAATTCGGGTTAACGATTCATGCACTTTGGATTATTTAGCTTTAAATTGGTAGAAATAATTTTAGTTTTAAAAACCGTCAAACCATTCAAATCAATTGTCCAAGTCAAAACAAAACGTCTCAAATTCACTCGATCTTCGTGTACAACGAACTTGGTTCACCAACGTGTTTAATTGAATCCGTCTTTGGTAATTTTAGACTATTACTTTTTCCTAAATGTAATTTTATAATTTACCCTATAACGTATCTTAATTATCACATATATTAATCACGACACATCAAAAATTTTGGCGCCGCTGCCGGGGATCTTGTGTACGATTCGTCTTTGTGAGATTTGTTGATCGTTGATTTGAAGACCCTTTCCGTCCTCAGAAAGTTTTGTTTTTTTTCTATTATTATAGTATGTATCGTTTTTCGTGTTTTTTGTGATTAATATATTGTGTTACATAGAACAATAAATTTACCTACTTTCAAATAAGACCTTAGTTGGGATTTCATCACCTAGCTATTGTATTTGAATCCAAAACAAAAATAAAAAAGGCAAAATAGATAAATACTAATAAGAAGTTTGAACTCGATTTATACAAACTATAAGGTGGGTATAAGGCGACGTGCTATAAAAGGCCGTCTAAGGAAAAAGGTTTTTAAGTGCTTTGTACTACCTCGTTTCCCCGCTTGCTTGTGCGTATATTGAGAGGGACGACCGATTATTGGTTTGCCAACTCAAGTAGTATTAAATCTTATTTTTGTAGTTTACTTATTGAACCTCGAGACGTTTAGGTTTTCACCTATCGTTTCAAAGTCGACCGAGGGTAATTTACTTCCATTGTAGTTATCCTTATTCCTTGTTTTTTATCGATCAATTTTTATTGAGCAATACCAAATAAAAATACCAAAAATAATCTTCTTCTTGTCTAATTTCTTTTCTTCAATCCTCTAAATTCTCGTCATTGTAGTGTATACAATTACGTTCTTCTCGACTTGTGATTGATTTTAATAGGCTTGAAAATATTCCTCGTAGAAATAGAAATCGTCAACAACGAATAGTGGAACCCGAGCTTCCACCTATTCTTGTAGAGATGGCCGATAACCGAACAATAGAGGAATTGCTCCATGCAACCACCGAAGGGTATGGGGAAGCAATCGTTGTGCCGGCTATTTTGTCGGATCATTATGAGATTAAGACGGGTCTTTTATCGCTCATTCGCGCCGACCAATTTCGTGGCAATGAGACCGATAACCCGCATTCTCACATTCGGAATTTTCTTCGAATTACCTCGACTCTCAAGTTTAGAGATGTGCCGAATGACGCGATTAAGCTCATGCTTTTTCCGTACTCGCTCGAGGGTAATGCTAAGATTTGGTATGAGAAAGAACCACCGGGTTCGATTTTGACATGGGATGATTTAGTGTCTAAGTTCATGAATTATTTCTTTCGACCGTCCAAAACAACACACTTTAAGAACGAGATCACTAGATTTGAACAAAAAGTGCATGAATCGTTTGGGGTTGCTTGGGAAAGATTTAAAGATTTGTTAAGACAATGTCCACATCACGGTTTCTCAGAATTGCATCAAATAAATATTTTTTATAATGGACTTAATATGATTGAACAAGATTCTTTAAATGCCGCCGCGGGTGGTAATCTTTTAAGAAAAACTCCGAGAGACGCGTGGTGTATACTTGAGAATAAGTCTAGAGCACAATATTCACGAAACACACCGAGTGTTTCCAATGTGAATTCGTCTAATATCGAGATTTCTAGATTGGACTCTAAGATTGATAATGGATTTGCGACTTTGTTGAATGAGATTAGGAAGAATCCTCATGGATCGATTAATATGGTTGAGAATGTTTGTGTATCATGTGGTGGAGCACATCCTAATTATGCTTGTTCAACCACGGGGTTTGATCAAGCTAGTGCTTTTGCCACGACGGGAACTTATGGCTCCAACAGTCAAGTTCCTCATCAAAATCATGTTGCTCCACCAGGTTTTCCACCGGTTCAAAATAGGTACAACAATGGAAACAATGGGAATAATTTTAACCGTGGTAACCAAGGGAATTACAATCAAGGTTTTCAAAGCAATAACCAAAATGATTTGTCAAGCTACATTAAAACGAATGAGGCAAATTTGAAGGCTTTTCAAAATAACATTCAAGGACAAATGGCAACTTTGAAAAATGAGTTTCAAAATACGATTAAAGGGCAAAACAATAAGATTGAACTTAATCAGCAAAGACTTGAACAAAACCAAAACCGTTTTGAGCAAAGATTAGAGCAAAGTCAAAATCGTATGCAACAAAGTTTGGAACAAGGTCAAAGTAAATCACTTTCGATGTTTGAGGGATTTATGTCTAAACCATCATATTCTTTGGGTTGCTTACCTAGTAATACCATTCCAAACCCGAAGGGAGAGCTTAAGGCCATCACCGTTTATGATGATTGTGATAATTTAGAAGAAGTTGAAGTGATTGAGTTTAATTCTCCACCTAAGGAAACCTTTCTAGATGTCACCAAGGCTACTTTAAATGTGATTAGTACCTCGGTTTTATTTGATTTTTTTCCCGAGAAATATAAAGATCCAGGTCAATTCTTGAAACCTTGTGTTTTTAATGAGCTTGGGGTATGCAAAGCTCTAGCCGATCTAGGAGCTAGCATTAACTTAATGCCCCTAGCCATTTGGAAAACTATTGATTATGCACCACTTAGTACCACTCGAATGATCATTGAGCTTGCTAATGGTACCACCACCCGTCTGGTTGGTATAGCGGAAAATGTCATTGTTAAAGTGGGAAAGTTCTTGTACTTAGCCGATTTTGCTATAGTTGATTATGAGACCAATCCTCGTGTGCCTATTATTTTAGGAAGACCATTTTTATGCACGGATCATGTTCAAGTTGATATGAGGAAAGAGGAGATTAAATTGTTTTACGGGGATAAAAGTATTGTTTTCAAACCAGAAAAGATTCCAAGATTTGTTTCTAAGAAAGTGGAAAGTGTTAAACTTGTTGAGACTATTCAAAGTAATAAGAAATCTCTCTTTTCTAAAGGTGTTTTTCCAATTTTGGAAACCTAATTTTGTGATGAAGAAAAGTTAAAAGAAGATGCTTATTTTGTTGAATCATGTTGTAATCTTACCTCATCTCCACTCACTCCACACGAGGATGATATTTCTAAGATTGAAAAGGAAATTAATGACTACCTTAGTGCACCATTTGATGCTAGTGAGTTTGATAGTGAGAATTTTGATCCCGAGAGTGATATTACTTTAATTGAACAATCTTTGAAAATGGACTCATTTTCACTCTCTCCGAAGGATCAAATTGATGTTCCTAAGGCAAAATCTTCCGTTGAAGAGCCTTTGATTCCTAACTTCACACCGAGTGAGGTTAGTGACTATTCATTCGATAAGTTCGCCGATGAACTTTTTGTTATCATTGATCCACTTCCACGGGGAAGTGAAGACGTTTCCGATCTCGAGATCGAGCGTGATTCTCATGTTTTACCTACCATTCTCGAGGAATTCTCCGATGAATTTCCTTCTAATGAGAATGATGACCTTGTATCCGAGTGTGACACACTTGATACTTTGTCAGAAATTTCTTGTAATGACAAGATTGATGACACTTTTGTGACCTACTCAAATCCTCTCTTTGAAGCTTCAATGAACAATAATCCATTGTTTCAAGAGGATTTTGAGAGCATCATACTTCCTACATCTCACAACCTTTGTGATGATGAACTTCTTTTGAAGGAGGTTGATGAGTTTCTCTATATAGACATTCCTTCGGAATTTGAGGAAGAGTCTAACGACGGTGATGAAGATACTTGGTTTGATCACCCGATTTATGATGATGATAATGTTAACCCGGAGGGAGAAATTACCTTTACTCCAATTATCCTTCCCACTCGCTTTGATCTTAATGTGCGTGTTTTTCATGTGACTCATATTGAGTATCATGACCCCATTATTCACATTCCTAAGAGTGACAAGGTCGACAAAGTCATGCAAGTTGAAACCACTATGGTTGAGACTTTTACCACAACATTACCATGTGCTTCATATGATTTTGGATTAGCATGGGGGGATGACATCGTGTTGTCTATTCCTTTCTCTCACGAGGACGAGGTATTCGACCCCGGAATCATTGATTTAGGGAAATCTCGGCCTTTCACCGACGCAATAATTGAAAGACTTTTCGATCATCTTGGTGCGAGTTTATCTCGGGGAGAATCCTATATTCATTCCATAATTTGTGACTACCATCTCTTTTTAGAGATTTATGTTGGAGTTCTATCCTTTCATTTGTCATCCGACAACGAGGATGAGATCTTTGACCCCGGCATCGTGCTTTATCATGGATTTTATTCCAATACGCCGGTTTTCACCATTTTCCTTATTGACCAATGAATGCGGGGATCAAGTCGATCTCATGACTCGGTTAAAAAAAACGAGGTGCCTTGTGGGGGAATCCCATACATTCTATATTCTTTCTATTTTCTAACACTAATAAGGCTTGATCTTTCAAGCTCGTGCTCGTGTTTTGTTGTGTTGTGAATCTTAGGTATGACCCTAATCATTGAAGACTCTCGTGTTCGGTTTTTGCCGGTCCACTTGAACTTCCTTACTTTGATGCCAAAAAGGGGCACACTCTCTATCCTTTGATTTTTATCGACTAACATTTTATCTTGAGGCATAATTAATAAACGGCTTATAGATCTGCGTGCTCTTTCCATGTTAGGATTTTGCATTAGACTCTTCGTGTTTTAGCAAGGGGGTGTTACTCTTGAGCTAAGAAACATTGAGGACAATGTTTGGTTTTAGCATGGGGGAGTCAATCGATATAATCGCTTGCAATTGCTTTTGGCGTGTCTAAACGTAATTGTTTTTCTCATTTTTCATTAAAATTTTAAATTTTTTAGTGTTATTTTTAAGTTTTAATAAATAAAATAAGTGCTTTTGACACAAATGTAGGCTTTCCGTTGGTGAAAATAAAAATAGTTTTTGACTCGACTCAGTTTTTACCTTAGCTTTTCCTTAACGTGTTTGAATTAAGTTTTGCTAGGCTTTTATATAGGGAGCTTTAAAACGCGAAAGTCTTAATTCATACGGGTTAAGAACAAGAACTTTTCGCAAGTTCCTATAATTGATCCTAGAAAGTCGTTTATCAAGGGAACTTTAAAACGCAAATTCTAAAACTTGAAAAAGTATAAGAAGATGCAAGATCCTATAGATGACTTGAAAACCCAAAACTTTGATTTAATAGGCTAAGTATCCATTGATTTCACATTTTTGAAATTTTACAATATGGAGAACAAGAGATGATAGAGTTCAATCATAAGTTTCTAAGGTTAATTCTTCTTTGTGTAAGTATTTTTGTGTTTGATTTAATCTCCTCGTATTTATTTTCCACGCTTGAATAATAATTGCTTAATAAATGAAGTTTTTAGCGGTTTAGGCTTGATATCTTAACTCGTAACTCCTTCTTTTTCTTCCCTTGTAATTAAAGTGAGAACACATTAAGGGTGTCAGAGTCATGGACTTTTGATCATGGGATTGCGGAAATTTGGCTTACTATACATATCATATTAATAAAGAAGAATAAATAAAAACATGTTCTCTAGGAGCCTTCGGGTGGGAGTCATGTAGCACTAACTTTGTCATTAGAGCCTTAGGGTGTATGGCAAGGGGACGTGTTGAATAAAAATTGCTTTATCATCATGAGCCATAAGGTGGGATGGTGATTGTCAATTCCCTTATTTTTGTCCAAGGAGCCTTCGGGTGTGGATTTTAAACAAGGAGCACAATTGCATCTTAAAAGAGCCACAAGGTGTTATGATGTGATTGTTGCTAACTCCATATAAGGTCATAATGGACTTTGGAGGTTTTTATTGTTGCTTTTAAGTAGTCCTATTAGCCAAATTTCGGGTCCGGGGATTTATCCCTCAAATCGTGTTAAGTTATCCTTGATGTGGGCTTTCTTTAGTGACAACGGTTTTTGAAGTCGAGGTTAGGTTTTGAGTGTTGAGTTTACACCGGTTTTGCCTTCATTTTTGGACTAATAAATATCAAATAAAGTCAAATGAGCCTTTGGGTGAATGACATTTAAAATCTAGAGATACAATTAGGAATAATAGGAGATTGAGTTTAACACAAATTACTTGTATGAGTTGGTTTAATTTTGGGGCTTATGATTGACAATGATCTTGTTTTTACACTTGGCATGGAAAAGTGAAAAGTCGGGGACGATGAATCTATTTGAGTTTTATGATCCTAAAAGTTATTTTTCAAATAATGAAAGCAATACATTATGTCTTTACAAAATAAAGTGTCAAAAAGGTTGAATAATGGTGTAGATAGTGTTTTATTTTATCATTGCGTGAGGACACGGCAATTGCTTAGCAAGGGGGAGTTTGATATGAGTGATTTTACTCATATCATTTGTATCTTAAAATGAGCTTAAAATGCATAAATACTATGATTATGGCATTGTATATGTATGTTTGTTGTTTAATGTGTGTAAGTACCAAAGATCGCGAAAATCGACAAAAAACCGACACTAGTTTGAAGAAAAGATCGAGGAAGCCAAAACAAGTCCGTTTTTTAGTGGATTTAATCTAAATGAAGTTATTTGAGCTTGTGGGTCCCACATTCGGACTAATGGGCTAAAAAGCCCATTAATAAGACATGTTTTCCATTCCTTAACCCTAAGCCCAAATCATAAGCCCAATACACTCTTTATTTGGGACGGTTTACTTAATTGGGCTTAAAGCCCAAAGTGTTGAAGAATGACAAAATGGACTTTACCCATTAGGGTTATCTTTTTTATTCACAACCGGTTTTAAAAAGTTATAAACGTTTTATCTTGGTCAAACTTAACAACTACTCACACACTTTTATTATTTCGATACTTCCAAAGTCATATCTTTCTCCCTCACCTCCCCAAAACCAGACGCTGCTTTTACCCCTCCCAAACCCTAATTAACCCTAGTTAACCTTAATCACAAGTAACTTTTAGGGGTTTTAATTCACAAGATTGATTCACACGCAAAGGGAATTAAATCCCCTGTTAATTCGGACGTTGAAGATGGAGAATAAAGCGATGTGGCATCATGAGAGTGGATGATACACATCATCATTCATCATCCACCAATAATCATTCTCCAAATCAGCACACAACTAGCACGAATAGCACACTCGGATGCCACGTTGGTGATCCGTGTGCTAGTTGGCTCATCTCAGCCTTCAGATCAAAACAAAGAAGATAGAGAATAAGAAGACGCTTCATCAACGGCTCAGATGGAATATGCTGCTCAACAAACTCAAGAACCCAAGCCCTTGGGTTTTCCTATAAATACCCTTGGTATTTTCAGTAGAAGGCATTCCATTTTTTACTTACTGTTATTATGCTTAAATAGTTTTAGGTTAAAATTGTATTTTAATTTTTCTCAGTATTGTAATCACTGCTTTTGATTAATAAAAGTTTCATTTGGATTTGTTTTAATTCATGATCTTTTACTTTATGTTAAAAGTTAATTGCAATTTCTCTTTTAATTTTTAACTATTTTGGTATAATAATATGAGAAGTTAATTGATTAAGCTAAATAATAGCTTATGTTAATTAATTAAGTAAAATTTGGAGAACAAACTGTCCCACTGAAAGTTTGTAAAAAGGTAGTTCGAAAGATGATATTGGTGGTTCGAGTTGTTCCATGGTGTTTGGATGATGGTGGAGTCGTTTAGGATTTAAGCCAGCTCAGCGCTGCGTTTCTTCCCAAAGGAAATCTTCAAAAAGGTTCATTTTCATTTTATTTTTAAGCTGTTAAAATTAGTTTGAATAATCTGCTAAGATGTTTTATCGAATTATATGTTAGATGAATTAGAATTTTATGGAATTGATTATTGTATCAATGTTTCTAAATGACTGAAAGTTTGTATCTGACTGACTGATTGCTGATAAATTTAGATTTAGTCTGCTTATAATCTGTTTGGATCGTTTAACTTGAGTGTTGTGATTGTATTGGTTTTATAATTTTGTTATTGAATGAGTCTATGAAACTGCTATTACTTAGGCTGTTGGTTTAATAAGATTGTTATCTGTTAATATATCTGCTATAGTAACTTGTTTTCATTATTCACTTTAGATGGTTGTTTTTATTAAGTAATTGTTAGATAGATCAGAGTTACATGGTTATATGTTAAATGTTAATGAATCTTCTCTTAAATAATGGTTTTGGTTCAAACTGATGATAAATCTGAGTTCATAAGGGTTATTGATTAATCTGATTATAAGAGAATTTCAATATACAAGTCTCTTGTTGATTTTGATCTGATTTGTGTTTGAAAGACTGCCTCATTATTTTGATAGCAAGTTCTATCTGCTTAAAATAAGTTTAGAGTTTGGGTATAGTTTGAGTTTTTTTAGCTGAAGTGTAGAACCAAATCTGATTAGTCTGTTTAGGTTATTTCCTTTGCTGAGTTTTGATCTACTGGTTTGAGAGTTTTATCATCTTTCTTTCATAGCTGATTTGTTTAAATGTTTACCTACTTTTGCTGAGTTTTTGTGTGATTATTGTCCAAACAAAAGCTATCAGTATTCAACTGATTTGATAGCTTAACTACTGATTCCTATCAGTCAGCAATTACATAACACAAAGGTCATCACTGTGACCTTGTTTGGCTTTCATTTTGTCCAAAATATTAATCACAAAAAAATATGTCCTCAATGGGACTCGAACCCATGACCACCTGGTCATGGGTCGAATGACTTAACCATTTATTTTAACAATCTGTTTGTGTTTTAATACCACTTGAGAGGTTAATATAGCCTCATTAACTGTGACTGTCAGGTTTAATTATGTATAAATATAAGTTTTCATTTATTTAGTTTTTTTAAATCATTTATTAGAATTTACTTTTATAAAGGTTTAGAATCATAAATAAATAAAAACAAAAAAATGTTTTATTAATTTTTGGAATTGTTATTTTAATTTGTAGATTTTAATTAAATTAGGTTTTAATAGAATAGATTTATAAATGTATTTTCTTTTAATAGATTTGATAATGTTTAATTAGTTTTTAATAAAGTTTTTAAATAGTGTAAGAGTATTTTAATTAAATTAGTTTTATTAAATAGAATTTAATTTAAATAGTTTAAATTTTTAAGTAGTGTTAATTTTTAATAATTGTTTTTAGATAAATAATTCGGGTTAACGATTCATGCACTTAGGATTATTTAGCTTTAAATTGGTAGAAATAATTTTAGTTTTTAAAACCCTCAAACCATTCAAATCAATTGTCCAAGTCAAAACAAAACGTCTCAAATTCACTCGATCTTCGTGTACAACGAACTTGGTTCACCAACGTGTTTAATTGAATCCGTCTTTGGTAATTTTATACTCTTACTTTTTCCTAAAGGTAATTTTCTAATTTACCCTATAACGTATCTAAATTATCACATATATTAATCACGACACATCAAACATTGTCCATTAGTACCCATTCAAACTACCGTTCTTTACTTGCCCTTCTTCTTGTCCATCTTGGCAAGGAATCTTCCGAGACACTTGAACATCCTATTCGTTTGCTTGATTTCGGGTGAGGCATCCAGGATTTCGGGCAATTTGCTAAGGTATTCCAAAGGTGGTACCCTAGAATCCGGAAAACCATCATCGTCACTAGCCGATGATGATGAGCTAGAGGGATGTTGTGGCCTTTTTCTTTTTCCCTAGGATGGTTAGTCAAAAATCTTGTCACTATAAGATCACTAAGTGGGGTCATGAGATGATCAACAAGATGATAAGTGCCTTCTTGACCACTAGGCTAGGTGGAATAGGTGTTGTGTGGTGATAGAGACGAGTGAGCAACATTCCATAGGGATGCACCGTTGAGACAAGATTTCAGATATGAGACATCCTATTTGCTATGTAGTAGACAAGATTGAAAGGTTTACCGGTTTATAAAATATAAACAATATAGCTCTCATATGCATTTATATGATCTTTGTTGCCAACCAAGCACATGACATTGCATCTCAAGATTGGTTCCCACTTCACATATTGTTATTGAGCTCTTTAGCTTCCATCCCATAAGGATCCTTGTTAATGAACTTATTTATGTTTGAGATCCTAGTATCTTCAATTCTAGGTTTCAAGGGATTTGTCTTAACGATGTCCTTGTCATCGAGTCTATAATTGTACCTATCTTGAGCATTTCTAGGTATGTTGGTTTTTTCAAGGGCTGTGAGAGAGTAGAGACCTAAGTAAAAACAAGCACCTTGGTTAGGGATCTTAAGAATGCGAGCAAATTGGTCAAAGGAGTAGGAGTATTCAATAGCATTTGCTTGAAAATTTAAGAAAAGAATGTGGTTTTCATCAAAGGTTACATTGACGGTCATGTAGAACTCAAGAACAAATTCGGGACAAATTTGTTCATCTATGTATAAAAGGTAATCAAAGTTTATCCTAGAGAGCACTTCACGGATGCTGGTGTTATCCGTGAAGGATGGATGAACTACATGACCTTCATGAAAGGTGCAATTTTCTAGTTCTTTGCACATGGATTTTTGTGCGGAAGTGAAGTGTTTGGATCTATGGAATTTGGGTATGTAACTAGAGGTGTCATTATGGTCATAGGTCCAAGCGGCCGACATTATTGGTCCCAAGGGATAATTATTCAAAGTTAGTCGATTATTAGGAAATAATTTGAGAAATGCCTAGTGCGTGTGCCTATATGCAACAAATGTGGAGGTGCGCTATCTCGACCCAAAAATTATTTGCGAAAGAAATAAAAAATGCATATATTTGAGATAACCCAAACTCTCTTTAAGTTCAATGTAGCTTCAAATGAATGTACCAAAAATGCATATGAATTATGTAATTCATTTAGCGTTCACGAGTCCGTATGCCATGATTAAAACATTGTTTTTAGATATTTTGCATTTATAATGTTGAGAAACGATTTTTTGGCATGACCTAAGTAGTGAGAATATTTTTTGAAAAGCTTTTGATCAATTAGGGATTCCTAGTAATGCCTATTGATTTGGTTTGAATGAATTATGCATACCATGTATGGTCAAATTGAAGAATTAGTTTTTTCTTTCGAAAGTCCATGTAGCAATGTTAATCGAGTCAAATTAGTTTGATTTGGGTCGATACTGGTCGAGTCAATATTAAAAATAGTATATTTGAACCCGATTATGTTGGGAATTATTTGTTAAGTGTCAAGTACCGTTAGTATATTCCAAGTACTGTTAGTGTTATGTAAGTACCGTTAGTATTAACGCGGTACATAGTAAGTACTGTTACTTATAAAGTAAGTACTGCTATGATGATTAGGACGAATATATCTTTGTATAAGATATGTCATAGTTATAGTTAGAGTATATCTTATGTGATATACCTAAATAGTTAGAATATTGATAATATATCGTCTGTGATATAGTTTTCTTTATAGAATATTCTAAGGTTTTCTAGGGTTCCTTACTCTATAAAAGGAACATATGTACAATGTCTTTCATGTACCTCATACAAGTCGATTAATAAGAGAATCGAATAGTTAAAAGTAATTATATTCTTCTGTGCTTTATAAGTTAGATTCCGCATAACTTATTTAGTGTTAGTAATAGTGCTCAAAGTGTTTTAGTTTGATTACAAACTATTATACTAATTCTTAACAAAATATAGATCCAACCAAAGGGATCAACAAGTGGTATCAGATCTTGTTGAGAAACTCTGAAAAAGAAGAACATGACCCCATACACTCCACACATACCAAATCTCAATGTCTCAACCAGATGGTGATAATGCTCACTTGGATAATGTGCAGAACACTGATCCTGTTCTGCCACAAGGACAACCACAAGTTGTGCATCCTGCACCAGCACAAGGTGCTCAAGTCGTGAATGATGTAGCTACCTCTACACCAACACCTTCTCATACTCTATCTGCTGTTAAACTCCCAGTTCTCAAAGGTGACAATTATGAGACTTGGGCTATGCGGATGGAACATTACTTGAATCACACAGATCATACTGTGTGGCAAGTTATCAAGAATGGGAACACATCAAAGAAGCTACACTGGTTGCCAGACGGTACATGCTATGCTCTACCTGCTGTGACTGTTGAGCAGATACAAGCAAAGATCAGAGAAAGAAAAGCCAGAACTGCTTTGGCTATGGCTCTTTCTGAAGACATTCTACCAAGCTTTCATCATTATAAAGATGCCAAAGCTATGTGGGATGCTATAAAACTTAGATTTGGAGGCAATGACAAATCTAAGAAAATCAAGAAGATTGTTCTTAAGCAAGAATTTGATAACTTCTCAATTACCAGTATGGAGGGAATACATGGTGGATATGGAAGGTTCAACAAGTTTCTTATTCAGTTAGCAGTTTATGGACAAGTAATCCCTAATGAAGAAGCTAATCTAAAATTCTTAAGAAGTGTTCCACCAGAGTGGAAAGCAATGGCTATGCACTTCATCACAAGAGATGATTTGGAAACAATTCCGTTTGATCATCTCTACAACAATCTTAGAGCATATGAGATGGATGTGAAAGGCAGTGAAGTAAAGACAACAACTGCTTCAAAGTCTAATTTGGCTTTTGTGTCAGATGGGAACAGCGGTACTTACTTTCAAAATACCGCTAGTGGATCTAGCAGCGGTACATACTTCACAAATACCACTGGAGGACTTACAAGCAGTACTTACCCACAAAGTATTGAAAGCAGTCCAATGATCTCTCAAAATCCACATGGAAGGACTTCACCATTGTTTAGTGACAATGATGCCTTCTCATTCTTTACTGGACAAGACAACAGGCCAAGATTAACTCTCAATGACTTGTTCCAAATGGATGATGCTGATGTTGAAGAGATGGATCTTAAATGGCAAGCTGCTATGGTGTCAGTAAAATCAAATAGGTTCTTCAAGAAGACTGGAAGAAAAATGACTGTTGATCCTAATGAGCCATTAGGATATGACAAGTCTAAAGTTGAATGCTCTAATTGTGGAAGTAATGGACACTTTGCAAGAGAATGCAATAGAGATAAAGCTGAGACTAGCAATCTGAAGTCCAAGAACAGCTATAGAACCAATCCAAGAATAACTGAAAGCTTTCCAAAAGGAAACAGTAGGAGTCCTAAAGGAACCAAAGCATTGGTTATTGTAGATGGAGTGGTAAATTAGGCAGAAGAAGAAGAATAAGAAGAGATTGGATTAATGGCTCTCTCACATGAAGATAATGAGGTACATCCTTGTTCTAAAGATTGTATTCTTAAATTTAATAGTCTAAAAGTAGAACTAGAGGAACAGTATCAAAAGGTTAACACATGCACTGTAGAAGTAGAGGCTTTCAAACAGGGTGTTGTTAAACTAGAAGATAATATATTTTTGTACAAAAAGGCTCAACAAAACTATGAAGAGAAAATAAGGATTTTGACTCTTCAAATGAGGGAAAAAGATGTGGAAATAAAAGCTTTTGAAAGACAACTTTTAAAAATAAATTCAGAAAATGAAGCTTTAAAAACCAAGTCTTTGTAAAGAAAGGAAAGTGATTAGTCATTGGCAACAATCCTCTAAGGGATTGGGAAAATTGATTAATTCACAAATGGGGTATTATGATAAAACAGGCCTAGGATATATTGAGGATCAACCTGGGATAACCTTAACTAACAAGGACTTATCAAAAGGGATTTTTGATAGTTCTAGTGAGGTAAATGATACACCTGAAAATGATAGATATGCTGAAGGAATGAAGGCAGTTCCTCCACTAGTATCAGGATTTTTCATGCCCTCTTGTAATGATACTAGTATAGAGTTAGAAGAACCTAAGATTAATAATGTCTTTAACTCTAGTACTGTGTCTCAAGAAAACACTGATGTGACCAAGAATATTGTTTATCCACCTTTAATGAACAACTTTGTTTCTAAAGAATCTAAGACTAGTTCTGCTCCCAAGTAGGTAAAAACTCCTAGCAAGATATTGGAAAACAATGAACAACATACTAAAACCAAAAGGGGTGGGCTAGGTTTTGAAAAAGTAAAGTCAAAACAACCTTTTGGGTCTTCTTTAAGAAGAAAAGGATGTTATGTTTGTGGTAGTCTAAGTCATTTTATCAAAGATTGTACATTACATGAAGATAAAATTGTGAAACAGAAGGCTACACAAAGGGTCATGAAAAACAGTAATGGGAAAAATGCACAGGGTTATAGGAAACAGAAACTTAAAGATGACAAACCTAATTTTGATCACACAAGGGTAGTTAAACAGGTTAAAAATAATCCTACCGAAAGTTTTGTTCCTAGGGCAGTACTTATGAAGCAAGGACTTGTATCCTTAAAGTCTGGTAAACCAAGTACCGGCAAGCCTAAATCTACAAGTACTGCTAGACTAAACTCAAGTACTGTTGGTTTAAAGTCTGTAAAACCAATGTTCTCTAAGACTTCTAAGAAAGTTTTTGAAAAAGTTAAAACACCTAGAAGTAAGGACAAGAAGAAACCAGTACAAATGTGGGTTCCTAAAAGAGATATACCATGTGTTAAAGCAAGTACCGCTAAAGCAGTACTTAAGTCAAATAAGTCAAAGCACATAGAGTCACCCTATGAATTTGACTACATAAATGAAACCATGAAGTATAAGAGTAAAAGTAGCATCACTGGAAATGCTTCAGTACAAACTCTTAAATGTGTAGGTCCCACAAGATCCGAGCCAAATGTGGCTTGGGTCCCTGTTAAAAACTAATGAGTTTTATTTGTGTGCAGGGGCATCTCATTGATGAATTAAAAGATAAAAGGAATTGTAGATAGTGGATGCTCAAGACACATGACAGGGAACAAAGATTTTCTTGCTGAATTTGAAGAATTCAGAGGAGGTCCAGTAGCCTTTGGGGGTAGCAAAGGTAGAATCACTGGCAAATGAAAAATCAACACAAGAAAGTTGGAATTTGAGGATGTCTTCTTTGTAAAAGAATTGAATGAGTTCAATCTCTTTTCTGTATCACAAATGTGTGATAAGAAGAACAAGGTGCTATTCACAGACAAAGACTGCTTGGTGTTGTCCAAAGACTTTGAGATGCCCAAGGAATCTCAAATACTGCTTAAAGTACCCAGGCAAGAAAATATGTACACCTTTAATCTTCATACTATTACTCCAACAGGTGGTATTACATGTTTGCTAGCTAAGGCTTCTTTAGATGAGTCAAACTTATGGCATAGAAGGTTAGGTCATGTGAATTTCAAGAATCTTAATAGATTGGTAAAAATGAATTTGGTTAGAGGTTTACCTAACAAATCTTTTCAAAATGATTTCACATGTGCTGCTTGTCGAAAAGGAAAACAACATAGAGCCTCTTGTAAGACCAAGACTGTAAGCAATGTGACAAAACCTTTGCATCTCTTGCATAGTCCAGTTTCTATCAGAAGCATTAGCCATAAGACCTTTTGTCTAGTCATAACTGATGATTATAGTAGATTCAGTTGGGTTTTCTTTTTAGCCCTTAAAAGTGAAACAAGTGAATTACTAAAGGACTTTATCACTTTAGTTGAAAAGCAGTTCACTAAACAGGTTTTAATCATTAGGACTGATAATGGAACATAATTTAAGAATGCTGATTTTGATGAATTCTGTAGGTCTAAAGTAATTAAGAGGCAATTTAGTAATCCTAGAACTCCACAATAGAATGGAGTAGCTGAAAGGAAGAATAGGACATTAATTGAGGCTGCTAGAACTATGCTGGCTGATTCACTTTTGCCAAATACCTTTTGGGCAGAAGCAATCAATACTACATGTTATGTGTTAAATAGAGTCCTAGTAACTAAGCCTCAAAACAAAACACCTTATGAACTCTTGACTAATGTAAAGCCAAACATAAGTCATTTAAAACCTTTTGGGTGTCATGTGTCCATACTAAATACTCTTGATTATTTGGGAAAGTTTGATGGAAAGTCTGATCCAGGATATCTTGTAGGATATTCATTGCAAAGTAAAGCATATAGGGTTTACAATTTGTCAACTAAGAAAGTTGAAGAAAATGCTCATGTCAGTTTCTTAGAAAATAAACCCAATGTTCCAGGAATAGGTTATGCTTGGATGTTTGATTTAGATTATCTAACCAACTTCATGGATTACTACTCTTTGCAAAAGGATTGTCAAACTAACAATGCAGGTGAGGAGTCAAGTGAAACTAATGCAGGTACTCAAGAAGATGGTTCTTCATCAGATGATGATATTCATATCTATGTGCCAAACATGACTACTGTTACTCCCATGTCTGCAACTCCCAAGAAGCAAACCATGTCATCAAATGATGATCAAGCCTCCCAGGAGCTTCAGAGGCTTCAAGATCAAGAAAAGAATGCTACATCTGCTAATAAGCATTCAGGTGAAGAGTCTCTTGAGTCACAACACTCAGCAATACATACTATACCTAGCGGTACTTCATCTGCAAGTACTACTAAGTCAAAATCTGCTAAATCTGCTGACTCACTAGAAGAGATTTTGCAAGCATTGGACGATGAAGACTTATATGCCAGTCCAGCTGAAGGAATCTTCTCCAAAGCTTCCTATGATGAGCAGGGTGTAGTAACTGATTTCAACAATTTAGAAACTGAAATTCCAGTCAGTTCTATTCCCACTCATAAAGTCAACAACAACCATCCTGCTACACAGATTATTGGTGATCCAAAATCTGCTGTACAAACCAGAAGACAACTACAAACCAATATTAAAACTCATGCACTAGTGAGTTATGTCAAACAACAACAGAGAACAAATCTTAAAGATACTCAACATTATTTGTTTGCCTGTTTCTTATCTCAAGTAGAGCCCAAAAATATCTCTCAGGCTCTTGATGAAGAAAGTTGGGTAGATGCCATGCAAGAAGAATTAACACAATTTGAGCTACAAAAGGTTTGGATTCTTGTGGATCTTCCCTCAGGTAAAAGAGTCATTGGTACTAGATGGGTCTTCAGGAATAAGAAGGATGAAAGAGGGGTTGTTGTGAGGAACAAGGCAAGACTTGTTGCTCAAGGCTACAGACAGGAAGAAGGGATAGACTATGATAAGTTTTTTGCACCATTGGCAAGGATAGAAGCCATTAGGTTATTTTTGGCCTTTGCATCATATATGGGATTTATAGTCTATCAAATGGATGTGAAAAGTGCCTTTCTATATGGTACTATTTTAGAGGAGGTATATGTCTCACAACCTCCAGGTTTTGTAGATCCTAAATTCCCCAATAGAGTCTACAAAGTTATCAAAGCACTTTATGGTCTGCATCAAGCTCCAAGAGCCTGGTATGCAACTTTATCCAACTTTCTGCTAGAACATGGATATAGGAGAGGAACCATTGACAAAACTCTGTTCATCAAGAAAAATGCCAAAGACATCATTCTAGTTCAAGTCTATGTTGATGACATCATTTTTGGTTCTACCAAGAAGACATGGTGTGAAGAGTTTGAAGCTTTGATGAAAGGAAGATTTCAAATTAGTTCTATAGGAGAACTAACTTTCTTTTTGGGACTACAAGTCAAACAAAGGAAAGATGGAATATTTATCAGCCAAGATAAATATGTTGCTGAAATCTTAAAGAAATTTTCATGTATGGATACAAGGAGTACAAGCACACCTTTTGAAGCCAAGAAAACTTTATCAAAAGATGATCATGGAGAAGATGTTGACATTCATCTCTATAGGTCAATGATTGGTTCAGTGATGTATCTTACTGCTTCAAGACCAGATATAATGTTTGCTGTGTGTGCCTGTTCAAGATTCCAAGTTCATCCAAAGGTGTCACATCTATATGATGTGAAGAAGATTTTTAAATATCTTAAAAGTCAACCGAATTTAGGATTATGGTATCCTAGAGATTCCACCTTTGAATTGGAAGCTTACTCGGATAGTGATTATGCTGGAGCAAATCATGATAGGAAATCTAAACAGGAGGTTGTCAATTCCTAGGCAGAAGACTCATATCATGGCAGTGTAAGAAGCAAACCATTGTTGCTACTTCTACAACTGAAGTTAAATATGTAGCTGCTGCTCATTGCTGTGGACAAGTACTTTGGATTCAAAATCAATTGTTGGACTATGGGTTTAACTTCATGAACACCAAGATTTACATTGATAATGAAAGTACTATATGCATTGTCAAGAATCCAGTATTTCACTCCAAGACTAAGCATATTGAAATAAGACATCACTTTATAAGAGATGCTTATGACAAAAAGCTTATTCAAGTCTTAAAGATTCATACAGACAACAATGTAGTTGATTTGTTGACCAAGGCATTTGATGCAAAGAGATTCGAATTCCTGGTAACACATATTGGTATGCTCAACCAATAACATGCTGCATATGTTGAGGGGAGGTAATAGCTGTACAAGTTTTATATAATTCTTATTGTATAGTCTATGTTTTGTGTTTTTGATGTTATTGCAGGTTTATAGAAAAAGATAAAAGAGGTTACATGTCTAGTGGAAAGCATGTCAAAATTGTGAGGTACCGTTGTCACTCCAAGTACCGCTAGCACAAAACCAAGTACCGCTTATGTTCCATGTACCGCTACATGTCCGTTGTACCGTTAAGGGTCTCTTTTGTAAATTTGGCGGTTTCTTCGCGCTTGGGTTTGCTATTTACATAAATACTTACCCCAATTACACAATTGATTCACCTAATCTTTTATTTTTATATCTTGATTCTATAACCTTCTCTCTAATCTTTCGATCATCAAAAATACTAGTGGCTGCCTTACAAGTAATCTCTAAGCATTATTTGGTTGCGAATCTTGCTACGAATGATGACTCTCTTGGTTTCCATGAGATGCTTGGTTTCCTATCTCGAAGTCATGTTCGCTTCGCACTCACTGTAAGTGCAGTTGTCTCTATACCCATTGTTGAACAATTTTAGGATACTGTTATGTTAGGTACTCGTTTTGATCAACCTTGCATTAAGGCTAGGGTAAATCATAGGAATATATATGTCACTGAGGTAATGCTACGAGCAAGTTTGAGACTTAATGACGAAAATGGACTTAGTATGCTTAATAATACAGAGATTCATGATGGCCTTGCATCCATGGGCTATGGGGGTGGTAGGGAAAGTCTTACTTTCTTTAAAGCATTATTTTCACCTCAATGGAAATTGCTTTTTCATGCTATTATTCACTGTTTAAGTTCAAAAAGTACATCTTTTGATCAAATACCTGCTGCATTGGCATCTGCTGGTATTTGTCAAGCAAATAACAGAGTTTTTAATTTTTCAAATTAATTTTTGAAGGCATGACTAGGAATTTGGAAGGGACTAAGAAGTTTTTAATGTATCCTAGATTCATTCTGACTTTAGTTAGTGACCAAATACCTAACCTACCAGCATTAACTGATACATGGGATGTTCCTTCATTAACAAAGAGAACTTTCTCTTTCTTGACCAAACAAGGCAATGCCTTTACAGGAACAGTAACACCATTGTTTGCTCATATGTTAGCCAAACCTGCCAATCAAGAAGGTGAGGAACCTAGCAATGCTAGTGCTTCTCAACAAACTCCTTCTCACCAGAGCTCCCACTCTCTAGAAGATTCACAATTTTCTTCTCACAATGTTGGTGTTCCACCAAACACTGATGAGATGATCCACACACCTGCTACTTCTATTGCTGCTAGTGGTTCACCACAAGCACAAGCACCAGAGGTGGTGGATGTTGCAAATTTAACTGCTTTGTGTACAAGTTTGTCCCAACAGGTACAGGTGTTGCAGAAAGATAAGCTTGTTCAATACAAGAAAATTGCTGAATTAGAAGCTAACCTACTCAAGTTAAGGAACAAAGTGTCATCTTGGATGAGGCAATATAGCTCTGTTCAGAAATATGCAATTAAGAAGCAAAAACTCAGGAACCACAAGAAAAGCAACTGAATGCAACCAAACAGGAGAGGAATAATGAAGAACAAGGAAGGAATAATGAAGAACAACCACCTTCTTCTGATAATAAAACAAGGATCTCTGGAAATGACATCAATTTTGAATTGGATGAAGATGTCATGGGGACTTTTAAAGATGAAACTGGTTTAGAGACTGGTGTGGATGAACCTTCAGATATGGAGATTCAACAGCAAGACCCACAACCTACTCCAGAGGAACCACAAGTTCAAGAAATGTTGGTAACTCAGCTAGAGGAGCCACAAGTTCAAGAAAAGTTGGTAAATCAACCATAGGAGCCACAAGTTGTAGAAACATTGGCAACTCAGCCAGAACCATCAGTTCAATCACCACTTCAAGCTAATTGGAGTGCTTTCTATGAGAAGTTGGAGGAAATTTCTAATCAGTTTCCTGATCCATCACCACAAAGCAATAAATCAGATAAGACTGAAGAAGTGCAAGTTGATATGATGGCTTCTATGGAAGATAAAGTATCTGGGGATACACAAGTGATTGAAGAAACAAGTGTGTCTAATACTGGTGAAGTCAACTTTTTTGAAGATCCAAGTACTGTTGAGCCAACTAGGCCGACTGCAAGTACTACTGACATTGTTGAAGACCCAAGTACTGCTAAGCCAATTGCAAGTACCGCTGGTGATTATCCTTCACTAGAAAGTAAAATTTCATTTGGAGAAAATGAGACTTTAGCCCAATTGCTGCTTGATCTAAAGAAGAGTTTAGTTGAGAAGACTAAGCAAGCAGAAGTGGAGAAAAAGACACAACAAAAAGTTCTTGCCACAAAGGATCAAATTCAAGGTAAGAAAGTTCAAGCTTCACACCCTACAAAAGGTATAGTCATTCAACAACTATCTAATGAAGAAGTAGCTGCCAAGCTGAAGAAGAAGCTACCTAAGATAAATCCAAAGGATAAGGGGAAGAAGCAATTATTGTCAGAATCTGAAGATGAAAGTGATTCAGATGATGATATAAACAAAGTCATGTATAGATTTAATCAAATAGACCATGATGAGGAATTTGCTTATAGAATGCAAGCACAAATTCGTGAAAGTGAATTGCAGGAAGAACTTGCAGCAAAGCAAGATTTGCTAGAAGCTAAAAGGATACATCAAGAATGGAACATACAAGAGTATGACAGGATTCAAGCTGAGATACATGCAAGTGAGCTTCTTGCAGACTCATTGATAGCTGAAGAAAAAGATGCATATGATGAAGAAGAGAAATCAAGATTGATTGATGATCTGGTAAGGGAGCAACAAAGATTCTTTGCTGAAAAGAGAAGGAAAGAAAAGATTAAGCCTCCAACTACTATGCAGATTAGAAATCAGATGATGAACTTTCTAAAGAAAGTAAAATGATTTACTCATATTCATCTGGTCAAGAAGAATTTTGAAGAAATCAAGACTTTGTATGAGCAAAGTAAGAGGACTGAATTATATTTTGTTGAGATTGGATCTGAAACAGACAAGAAAGCTGTTGAAGAATTCAAGAAACGTCTACAACAACAAAGACAATTTGGTAGTACTCCTAGAATTGAGCCAAGTACTGCTGAACCTACAAGTACATCTCCACCTATCAAGACCACTTATGTGAGGAAGAATATAAAGGAGAAAGTAAGTTCAAGGGAGGAAGAGACTGCTCAAAGGATGAATACAGGAGTTGAAACTCAAGGTATTGCTCAGACTGAAAATGTACAAGCAGTACATACACAGTCAACAGTACATACAACAATACATACTGAGGAAACGGTACATACATGCTTGAAAGAGGGTTCAACAGAACTTGAAGGAATTTCCAAGAGTGTTAAAAGGAAAAGATCAACAAAGCTAAAGAAGAAAGCTAAGAGAGCTAAAACTACAGCAGAAGATAGTGATGATGATGAGAGCTTAAGGAAGTACTTGAAGATTATGAAATTTAAAGATCAATGTATTGATATAGAGATTTTTGGAAAAAGAGCATCCATTGTTAAGTGGATTTACTCTACAGATCAAGGACTTGAAGCTCATGGAATTCAGAGATCTGATGGCACAAAAAGGATATTCAGACTTTTGGAAGATATTCTTCACATTCTTGACAGAAAAGATATTCAAGATATTGTAAGGTTAGTTGAAGAAGCCAGTGCAGGTAAAACTGAAGTATTACTATTATATAGGGAATTTGTCTTTATGTATGAGCCACACAACTGTGATCAAGAAATGTTGAAGGTATTAGAGGATCAGGTTCCTAGTTACTGGAGATATTACAGGTCATGTGAATTGCATATTTTGGATGTAGATGATGTTACATATTATATGCTGCAAGAGAAGACTTACCCCTTCAAAAGGAAATTGTTGGAAAGAATGTTAGAACAACAATTAGAAGTTACAGAAGAGTCTGCTGATGCTTTGGAGTTGATCAGAATGGTTAAACAACAAATCAAGGATTTGAAAGATGAGGAAGAAGCTGAGAAAGAATCTTAAGTGTTTGACTTTCAGTCACACTTCATAAATGGTTATCAGTTCACCATGTCTAACACACATAAGAACTGGCTAGTCCATAAGCAAACAGTTTGTGGTAAAGACTTATCAAATCCGTTGAAAGCTGATAGTTTGCTAAAAACTATATGGTTCTAACTCACCTTGTTTCGAGACAAAAAGTTGGCTAGTCCTAGACAAACGGTACTAGGTAAAGACTTCATCAAATCCGTTGATGGTTGACAATTTACCAAAAATTTTAAGGTTTTCATTACACCTTATTCTTTGTGAATAAAGTATTGGCTATTCCAGAGTGTACGGCTAACTGGTAAAGAATTTATCAAATCCGTTGATAGCTGGTGATTTGCTAAAAATCATGAAGCCAATACAGATTGGTGTTTGTTGTTAACTGTTTTATTTCAAGTATGAAGATTGTAGACAAAAAAGTATTAAAATATATAATACTTAGAAGGTTTTGTTATCATTAAATCAAGAGAAAGATTTATGATCAAGAGTTCAAGGACTAAACTCAAGAAGACAAATACTGATGCTGCAAAGATAGATGAATGTTTAGAAGACACAAGAAGATCATAGTTTGAAGACAAAGATGATGCTTATAATGTTTGAAGATTGTCTTATCAGAAGAAGATCTACATTTGAAGTGTTTGGCTACATTCAGTTGGATACAAATACAAATTACCAAGTTCAATTCAAGGATGAAGGAAAGACTGAAGACATGTATTTTTAATACATCCAGTACAAGAGAAACAAGAAGACAACAAGTTATCATTTCTTGTTTAGGGGAGGATTGTTGGGAATTATTTGTTAAGTGTCAAGTACCGTTAGTATATTCCAAGTACTATTAGTGTTATGTAAGTACCGTTAGTATTAACGCGGTACATAGTAAGTACTGCTACTTATAAAGTAAGTACTGCTATGATGATTAGGACGAATATATCTTTGTATAAGATATGTCATAGTTATAGTTAGAGTATATCTTATGTGATATACCTAAATAGTTATAATATTGATAATATATCGTCTGTGATATAGTTATCTTTATAGAATATTCTAAGGTTTTCTAGGGTTCCTTACTCTATAAAAGGAACATAGGTACAATGTCTTTCATGTACCTCATACAAGTCGATTAATAAGAGAATCGAATAGTTAAAAGTAATTATGTTCTTCTGTGCTTTATAAGTTAGATTCCTCATAACTTATTTAGTGTTAGTAAGAGCGCTCAAAGTGTTTTAGTTTGATTACAAACTATTATACTAATTCTTCACAGAATATAGATCCAACCAAAGGGATCAACAGATTGTATCTGAATTTTGGTAAGTCAGGTTTGGATTAATTTCGGTCGAGTCCATTAAGTTCAGGTCAATTTTAGGCTCAGATCGACCCGTATATTAGTAAAATGTTTAGATTGTCGGCACTTGTTTAAGTAGATAAATTTTAAACATTATTCAAAAGAGAAGGAAAAAAAACTTATTCACGTTAACCAGGTTTATTTGAATTTGAGCCATCCACACATTTCCAATTCGATACTTGATCCAGTTTTGTATTCAAGTTACTCGGGTTGACTGAATTACCCGAGTATAACTCGACCATGTTTAGCTAGTTCACTTTGAAACAGAGACGATATTCACACAAAGAACATTTTAATTTGTAATTTTTAAAAAGGTGAAGATTATTTTGCAACTTTGGACTTATCATATGGACTGTTTTTGCAACTTGGACAAATTCAACACATTTTGCCCATCAGCTACTTGATACCTTAGAGCACTAGGTATGGTCGGCTTGAGTCGTCGTATAACACCAAAATAAACTCATGGTATTGAGCCATCGTAAATATTCTCACAACACCAAAACATCCACGACACCAAAATTAAGCCTCCTTAGTTGGCTTGAGCCATGAGAAACAAGCTGGGCTCACATATTTCCATGTGTCAAGAAATTATTCATTTTAAAAAATAAAAAAAATAAAAAGTTAGATACGCGAAAACGTGCGCCGTACACTAGGCGCGAGACACGAAAACGCGACTTCGGGTGTGGTTTGTGGCGTTTTCCCGTCGCGTTTTCTCCGGCGTGAGCCATTCCCCCGTACCCAGTTCTCTTAGCTTCTTCCAAAAGTTAATATTTTATTATTATTATTATTATTATTATCTTTTTACTATTTTGCTTTTCAAAAACCGAACAAATATGATTAGTAGTAAGAGTTGATATTAATGTAAATTTATTTTATACCATATACCAGATCAATCAATCACATTTATTCAATTAACTTTCCATTTTTTTTAAATTTAAATATGTTTCAAACGATAAATCGTCAAGTGACAAAAATACACCATTCCAACGAGAATTAAATCATCTTAATAACGAGGGGCATATGTATACACTTTCGATGGACTTTTTTTTCTTGAGAAAATCATATATGATTCGTATCACGGATCATATATGATCTTCCAAAATCATATATGATCCATGACACGAATCATATATGATTTTCTCAGGAAAAAAAGTTCGTCGAAAGTATATACGTGTGCCCCTCGTTAGAAAGATAATTTAATTCTCGTCACGATAGGATGTTTCGTTTTGCATAACGATTATTGGTTTATAAAATATTTAATTGTTAAAAAATAAATTCTTTTTATTAGATGAAAAAAATAAAATGTTATGATTGATTGATTCGGTCTATTCTTATTACTACATAATATACATTGAACTTTTCCCCTACTAGTAATTTGTCAACTAAATCATATTTCTAATTCATTTAATCTATTTCCTTGTTTACTTCCTAAAAAACATTTTATAACTTTTTGATACAACTAGACGATTACCCGCACATAGCGCCGTGAATTTCTAGATGTCAAATAATTCAACGATATGCAATATTGTGGTAAGTTTTTCGTGTACCATGAAAACATCAAAATAAAATTACAAATGATCGTAACATTCGGCATGAAAGTATCAAAATGAAATTAGAAACGATCGTAACATTCGATAAATTAGGTAAAGGTTTATTAACTATAAGCTTGCTGCTTGCGCTATTTCTTTATGATAGTAATTATTTTTTGAATCAATTCATGTAACATTTAGATTTTTAGCATGCATGGTTTATGCTATTAGATTAATACTATCAAGTATCAACCAAATTTAAAATGTCTCAGTTATATAGTTGCCTATGATCCTAATGCTCTTTTTGGAGTCCTTAGAATCCGTGAGTAGATTAAAGGGCCATGTAGTTCTAAACTTCTAATATTAGCGTAAAGGTAGTTATACGATGTGTTTTGATTGAGATATAATGATGACAGCTTCAAGGCTGTGTCAGATGAATTCAAGAAGAATGCAAGATAATTGAAGTTCTTTTGAAAAAGAGGGCGAATTTGAAGCAATTGCACGTAAATGCTCGGGTGAAATCGAGTTAAATCTAGGTTGAATGCTCTTTTCTAGATGTTCTTTTGCTTATCTCATTGCTTTTTGATCTGTTTGTCTTAGAACATAGATTTATTGTACTGTATCGATCTGTTTAAGGTATGATCCTTATTGTACTGTATCGGTCTGTTTAGGGTACAAGTAGTATGTCATATGCATAGGATTCATAGTATTAAACAAAAACTATAACGGATTGTTACCAATTAGAAAATTACATGCATCACAGAACTACTGGTATAGTTTTTAAAAGTGAAAAAAGCTACTAATCAATAGAGTGCAAAGAACTAAATGATGCCTCTTGACAACTAAAATGATCTTTGCTGCATTGTAACGTAATTTATGCATAACTAAAATATAACATTTAAAAAAATCATAATGTGTAGGATAATAAGCATAAGCCGTGCTTGCAAAACCATATGCTTATGAACCCAATAATCTCAACCCCCTATATTTGCTAGCAGAACCATTAATCACATAAAAACAACTACCAGTTTTAGCCAAACCTCAATAACTGACATAATTGATACAACAGTAGTTACGCTAAATGTTTCCAAGATGAAAAAAATCGGTAAATGACATCAACAGCCTTATAAACACTTGAATAGAAATAAACCTCTAGTGTAATCTATAGGTTTTCCATTTCGTTGCCCTCAATTGCCTCCTAACTTGCTGCATCACAACCTTAACTTCCACCAGCAACTGAATCGTCCTCATCATCACGACCAACAACATAAATTGGTTGCAAACCAACCTGAACAGGAACAACATATCATATTCCGCAAGAACATACAATGAAACCACTAAAACATGATTATAAGCTTATAACTATTATGATTCAATGTATTGATTTTTCCTCAAAAGTACACGAGCTTTTTAAAAATTTCTTTTACTGAATACGTATCTATAAGTTAACAGAAATTACTATTGAACAGTGTTTTATGTATGTGTATACCAAGTTTTATACAAATAATGATAAACATACTTCAATTGAAATATGTCACATACATTTGGTCACTCCAAACACAAAGCAAAATCTCAACGCTTATATCTCTTTTATAGTAGTAATACTTATTCAAAACATGATTATCATCCATTAAAATGTGACTAATTTTCTACCAAGTTCCTTTTGAGAACAAAAACTGATATAAATTTGCTTTGTTTTACATGGTCAACACGTTGTGACAACTTACATGGGCACAATTCTCAGAACCACACAAATTCTTTCTCGACGTTGGTGTGCTATTAAACATTTTGAATGGACTTCTATCTTCTTGAGAAGCAAGACTTTTCTGATCTTTTCTCAGCATTAAATGAATTTCATCCCTTGAATGATCTTTTGCTAGTTATTAACTTGAATGATGAAATCAATCTCATCTCAAATACTTCTTAAATTCGTGGGACCTTCCTAAGCAATGCGCATCTCAACATCTCAGCCAATAAAAACATTATCTTATGTTCATCAGATAAAATTCTAAAATTCTAAATAAAAATCACCTTGACATTTCTACAAAAAAATCCTCTGTTTTCTTACCCATCGTAAGAGCATCTGCATAATGTCTTCAATATGAGCCTCATAATTTATTGGTAGTTGGCAAGGGGATGCGAACAAATTCCTTGGGTTAGCATCCAAAAGGGTCTGTACTAAACAAAATACCCGGTATCAATGAATCATCAGACATCTTAAGATACACACGAAAACACAATCAATAAAGTGATAGCAAAATTTGGTTCAAAATCAGATGCATTTACTCTCGGTTCTGGTTCTTTTTCAGCTCAAAAACCGAAATCAAATATATTAAATTTGGTTCAAAATCAAAAACCCAATTTCACAAGTCAAAATTCGAACAAATCTACTAAAACCATCCTAAATTCATTTAATATAAGAAACTATAACTATATCTAAGATTTCTAAAAGTTAAGCCTTAAAGGTGCTACATAGTTACCTATTGGAGAGAGTTCATTTCATATTAAAAACTATAGATATATCTAAGATTACTAAAAGCAAAGCCGTAAAGGTACTACAAAGTTACCTGTTGTTGCAGAGAGAGACTTCCTGATGAGTCTATGCTTCTTGCAACCTTTATTGTGGATTATCTCTGGTTCGCTTATCTCTTTTTCCCGTTGATTCACATGATCTTAATGAGTAATCCATATTTACCTCCTCTTTTAGCGCTAAATACTCAAAGTTCGCCGTCTAAAATGAGACATGCCACATGAGCTGGCCTTGGGATCAAGCTAATCCTACATTTATAATAAATTTTCTTTGTTGTCAAAGCGTTTCGGCAAATATATTTTCTTTCAATGGAATTTGAATCGAGATATTTCAGCAACAAAAGTTATCACTTGGCAAAATAACTTGGTACAGAAGTAAATGCCAAAGTCGAGACCAACATCCCAAGAATTAAAGTTAGAAAATTACCTTAATAAAAGGCTACTTGGCTTAAATCTCTTTAACAGCCAGTTGTCTAGTTTGTCTATCCATTATCACAAACACGATATAAGAAATAAGATGTTTCTATAATGTATCTTCAATTCATATTATACCATTAAAGTTGTAATTTAGATACATGGTAGTGAGACTCCTAAACAACAAATGTAAGCTTTAGTTAATATAAAGTCCTTTTTTAACACATAAAAGTATTTGTGTAGATAGAATATACATACCCTTTTTTATAAAGTCTTCCTCACTTGTTAGAGCTTGTTGAGGTTTATTCAGATTTCAGGACATGCGCGTAATGATCAGTAGAAAAATCCAAATGCTTTGATCGGTATATCGAAAGTACCATGATAGATCCAGACTTATCAATTTTCTTCAATATCTAATATAGACAAATTCCGTATTGAAGCGAACCTGTAAATGAACCTTTATATTAGCAACTAATATGCTTAAAAAAAGAAATCTCTTTCCAAAAATACATCACAAATTAGCCCAATTCTTGCAAACATTGTGGATTATTTTTCATCTGAAACGGGTCACAAAGTAAAATCATAGTAAATAATTAGAAGAAGTCTTCTTTGTTTGTGAATAATTTTGTTGCCCCACCCGATATCAAATTTCTAGCTCTGTTACTGTCTACGAATGATATAATCTTCAAAAACACTACGACCGATGAAATAGTAACATAGGCCATTTAGTCTAAACCTTAATTCATATCCATCTGCTTCAAACGAACTAAGGCTGCACAATTCATGTACCTCCAGTAGCAGCAACAATAGGAAGTCCAAGTTACAAAATTCTAAATAGTGTAATGCACATAAAAAAGTTTTTGTCATTAGCATATGACTCTCTATCACTCTTTTATATCATTAGCTTAAATATATGGTCAGAGCCATTCTAAGTTTCTAACTACAATACAATTAATTCAAAGCCTATCATTCAAAAGTTCATATCCTCAAATGCAACCATTTATATTAAAGTAAAAAAAAGAAACATGTAGCAACATTTGTTACAACCAGCATACATGTATCTCCTCAAAGATATTCATAGGTGAAAAGTTTTTCTATTACAACTGTAACAGCAAAAGAAGAGAACAAAGTGAAACTAAACTTGTAACTAAGGTACCTCAAGCAGCCAATGGACCAAATCAATGAATGAACATTTGGAATATTTTTTTCACTGCCAAATAAATCATGCCATACAACTGACCAACGGAATCTACAACTATAAAATTCACTAAGTTGAAGCCACAAACCAAAGAAATCTACAAACTTGCACACCAACATAGTTTCTTGACACCTTATAAAAAGCACAAACCCAATAATGTATTGCTTTTGTGAGGTCATCAAACTCTTTCTTCTCTGCATACCATTTTCCGTATAAGACCAAGCATATCAATTACTAAAAATACTTGAATAAAAATCATCCCGACCCAAGAATTTACTTATCAAAGCAACTCAAGAAACGAAAAGCAAAATTACAACCGACTACCAACTATCTACATGAAAATAGTCACTTTTTGAATATGCAAATAAGGTTTTCCCATGATCGACAAAAAAATAAGTTCACCAAAATTGATGTTGTGCACAATCTCAAGAAAAGTATGAGTTTAAACAAATGCAGTCATTAGCCTATTTTTAATAAACAATCTCGAGAAAGTTATATGCAATTAAACAACGAACCAATAGCATGAAGCACATGCCTAACTTAGTAACAATGTAGGAGTCAAATGTTGCGTACATTTTTTGTTGAAATCCAAAGTCATGAACCTATTTTATCTTACAATTGTTTTTACCCAAAAAGCCACTTAAAATTGTATACTAATATCCATGAAGAAGATGAACGTCAATAGCTTCTAGTTTCAAAAATAATGCAAGTGCTTAAGAGACATATTCACAAACACTTTGAAGGCATAAAAAAGACAACATAATGCTCAACATTGTACTCCTGTGGTAGTGGTCAAAATTTTATGCAAAGTTCTTGTAGACATTTTATCATACACATTATAGGCACCCCAAAAATCAAAACTAAAAAGCATAACAGAACTACATGCCGAAAGATAATTATTAGGCTAAAAACTAAAAGCTTAGACATAAAAATAAAGCAAGCACTAATATTGCTATCAATTGATACTTAATAGTAAGACACTACAGTAAACCAACAACTTTATGAGCTCCACATTTAACCATTACTCTATATAAGAAATAATTTAAAGATTTTAATTTAAAGCTCAAAAGTAAAAGTATTAAGAAAACATTCTAAGGTCCATAATTATAATCAAAGCAGGGCAACAAAAGTATTAAGAAAACAAACAAAGGGGCAATTTAGGGGCAGAAATAAAAAACAATAACAACACCACATACGAATACAGAAAAAATAAAATCGAAGCATATAAATAAAAACAAAAAAATATGAATACTCACCTTGATACTGCTCAATCCCACTCCAACCTGTTCCAGGAAAAAAATTAATTAGCTAAAGAAAAAAAATTATTAGACAGACAAATAATTAATTAGCCAAAGAAAAAAATTATTTGTAAAAGAACTTTTAGTTGCAAACCTTTAGCAGGTATCCGAAGCAAACCATAGATGAAGCAAACCGCAGATGAAGCCTCCATCTCGTTCTCAACAGATTCCATATAACTGAGTTTTTGCATGGACACAAATTTAAAATAAACAGATAAGATACACGCCTATTGAATTCCTGACAGTGTGTAATCAATCAATAATCAAAATCGGAATAAAAAACACATATTAATGTATATACCTTATTATAGACATGGATTATGACAATTGCACGAATTATGACAATAAAACTTCAGCAGATCACAAACATCATATAACGTCAAATACACATATCCAAATCACCCACAAAGAAAACAACCACCTAACCTCGCCGATGTCGCCTGCCGACCATCAACGCCACACACCATGAACGGCGGCAACGAAGAAGCCCACGGCAACGAAGTAGGTTGTGGCCTGTGGTTATGTGGTATGAACCACAAAGAATAAATACCTAAATCACATGAGATGAGATATCATAAGCCAACGCGTGATGATCTGTGGTGGCAGATGTGATGGCGGCTGCCACTTTTAGAGAGAGAGAGATGGAGGCCGTGTATTTTATTTTTAGGGTTTTAGAGAGAAAGATGGAGGCTGCGACATTTGTGTGTGTGTTTTTTCAGTTATATCATCGAAGTTTTCAAAAAGTCAGAAGTTAAAGATGGTAATATAGGAAAAATATTCCTATGTTTCCTTGATTATTTCCTAGTTTCCTTGGATAAGTGTACTTAAAAACAAAGTCCTATATCCTTTATAAGTAGTAGGGATGAACTCATATATAATGCTACAATGTATTTTTTTAAACTTTTATAAAAACCTCCGTTTCTAAAATAAATGTTCACATTTGATTTTCGAAGTTTTTTTCGGAAACTTTGACTGTAAATATCTTTGTTTGTCTTATATAATACTCCCTCCGTTCCATAATAAGTGTCCATTTTGACTTTTTTTGGTTTTTCTTAATAAACTTTGACTATAAATATCTTTATTTGTGTTATATAATATCGGAAAAAGAATATATTTAATGAAAATGCATTTAAAACTCAATCCATACATATATTTTTCATCGAGTATTATATAACACAAATAAAATATTTATAATCAAAGTTGAATAAGAACGATCGAGAAAAGTTAAAATGAACACTTATTATGAGACGACGGTAGTACTTGATAAATATTATATCTATGGAAAATACATTTAAAACTCTATCAAATCATATATTTTGCATGAATATTATATAACAGACATAAATAATTACAGTCAAAGTTACAATTTTTTTTTTTTTAAATTAGGTGTGAATACTTATTTTGAGACAAAAATACTACTAGTTTACATCTACATGTTATACTTGTTGTAATTGAGCTTAAAACATGCACTAAGGTACACAAACCTAAACCCTATAGTACTAAGGAATGACATATCTTACCTAATTATGGTCCGCTGATACAACATATCTTACCTAATCACATTTTTTTATGATTATCAGTTGATACATGATTAAGTTAGGCACAATAAGTTAAAAATTCCATGCAACAAACTCTTAATTTATACGATCTTATGATTTTGAGAAGACCTGTGTGGCTGTGTTCATGGACGAAACCAGAACGTAAAGTTAGTGGGTGCATTTCTGAAAATCAAACAAGACTATAATACAATTTTTTAGAACGAGATGCAATTATTAAAAAAATGAGATTTTTTTTAACAAAATTAATATTATGACACAATAATCTATGTGTGTCCTGGGATTCCTTGAGACACCCTTGGTTTCATACGTGTTTCTTGTAGAGGTGTGCATGGTTCGGTTTGGTGTGGTTTTTGATTAAAACCGAACCGCAACCGTACTTGTGGTTTTTATAAAAATAGAAATCGCACCGAACCAAAAACCGCGGTTTCGGTTTTGCGGGTATTTTTGCAGTTTTGTGGTTTTTAATCGCACCGAACCATTACTTGTGACTTATATAATAATTATGGCTTTTTCGGTTTTTTGTTTAAAATGTTGATATTTTTTCGGTTATAACAATGCATAAATTGAATCTAACAACACTTTACTGATAACTTATATGAATATCGATGATAATATGGCTATAAGTCTTATAACTCGCATAAAATAATCGATGTGACGTTTTTTAGTATAAAATTATTATTGTGTGGTGCGGTTTGGTTTTGCGATTCGGTTTTACGGGCGAAAACCGCAACCGAACCGCATTTGCGGTTTTTCCTTTTTCTTAAAACCAACCCGTCGTTTTATGTCGTGGTGCGGTTTATGCGGTTCGTTTTTTGCGGTTTTTTACGGTTTTACGGTTCGCGGTTCGGTTTCTGCTCACCCCTATTTTCTTGAGTGTTGATATATGGACCTAATAGGAAGGATTAAAAACAGATCTAAGCTTACGTGTCGTGTTGTGATTGTTAAAATGCAGGGTCAATATTTCATTCTTTTTTTCATTTTAGTCTTTCATTGCGCCACTTGTATCAACCTTGTGATTAAACCTCTTTTTAAACATACGAATTAAGTCTCTCTATCATTTTTCTTTTTAGACATATGACGTTATCTAGGTATGCCAAATTCTTATCATTTTATGGTCGTACAGTAATATGTACGTTACGAAAATGACCCAAACAAAAAAGTGTGTGAACCATAGTTGACAAAGAATGAGAAAAACGTTGTAAAAAAAGCTGCCTCAATTCAAATCAACTTTTTACCGTGTTCGTTTTTCCATTTTTTTGGGCTGGTTAGGTCAAAAATAGCCGGTATCGTTTTTGCTTTTAGAACCAACTATGCTATGCGTCTGTAAAAAAGGTGACGAACGATATGCTCGTCACCCACTCGATGAAATTCATGCATGTTTATATTATTTATTTGACTTGTAAGTATGTTGAAAAAAATGAGAAATAAAAAAAAAAGTGAAAGGAAGTAGATAAAGAAAAAAAATTGATATGGTTGAGATAAAATTTAACTCAAGAATCATGAAAGGTAGTCGACCTTACTACTAAGGCTTCATGTAACGGTGTCGATCGAGTGTAGGTCGATCGGTTTTAAACTCGGTCGTCGCAACCATATTATACACGAACACTTCGTCTCTTCCTTTTTCTTTCATTTTCATTTTTTATTTATTTTTTAAATTAGATTTTTTAGTTTTAATTTGTTTTAATTAGATAAAATTTGTAATAATTTTCAAAATTTAATATTATTGAAATTTGTTTAATTTTACACAATATTTATTTAATTATTTTTAAAGTTAATTTTAGTTAATGTATTTTACCCTTTCTATTTCTAATTAAGTATTTTAAATCATTTTTAACAGTATTTTAGTATAATTATTATTGTAATGTTTTTTTTATTTGATAAAATGCAATTTAAAAATAAATAAAAAATTAAAAAAATTAAAAAAATTTGAACTTGATCGCTATGTTGTGAAAACAAAACGTCATAGGTCATCGGAAAGAAAAAAATGTAAATCTTTGTTGTGGTTAGCCTAAATGGTATATATTTAACAATACCAGTTATTAATTTTGGATAAACATAGCAACGAGACTTGCTGAAAAACTCGTTTTATTTTATGCTTATTGCTTATAAACTTAAATCATCTAAATTCAATTATTTTTACAATTTTTACTTTGTTTTTTGTTTTTCTTCTAAAACTATTAGGACATCTATTAAGGTAAAATAAAATAAACCTCTTTAAATTAATTTTATTATGCCACATTACAAAATTTAAAATCTTTTGAATTAATAAATTTATTTCCACTATAGTATAAATGTTTTAAAACTTTATAATTGTTTCACACAACACTTGTATTAAATTGTGAAAGGTCTAAGATTAAAAATCTCATCTGTCACATATATAAAATAAAGTTCCACTATGACTAATATAAAATATAAACCTTTTTATGTTTTTTAAATGTATGTTTAAACGTTTCATAGTTGATGCTCTTAATTGCATCCTTTAAATACCGTGAGAAGTTTTTATTTCTTATTTTTTTTATTAAAACGATTACGAAAGAATTTTATATTTAAAAAGAGAATGTTTTTTTAATAGAAACTAACCTTTTACTAAAATTATTTAAAATAGAACTTAAAAATTATTTTATTTGACAAAATTTTATAAAAAAATTGATGTATGAATTTCATGTAAAAAAAGAAAGACATTAAAATATAAGTATCAATAATTTGAAAAACAAAAACTTAAAAAATAATAAGATAATTAATAAAATTTTAGTGGTAAAATTTTAAATAAAATTAGGTGATGTTAAGTGAAACTTATATATTTTCAATAGCTTTTAAAAAATAAACAAATATCTTTTACGTTTTTAACTTTTTAGAGTTTATACCATTCAAAATATTTATAATACATAATAAAAATTTTATATTGTTACGTGTGTATAATTATTAGTTGTACTAATATACAATTACTGAATATTAAGCACAAAAAATTATCATATATCTATATATTAAATTAAAATAACAGAATACAACAAAATATTTAAATAATATTATTATTTAGGGTTTTTCTATCTTGTGCCCTAAGGGCACATGATAAGAAGGTAAAAAGTACACCGGGTCCTACAGAAAAGTACACAGGGATCCACAAAGTGTGGATCCCTGTGTACTTTTTGTGGATCCTTATGTACTTTTCTGTGGGACCTGATGTACTTTTTATTTACTTTATGTATTCTTATCATGTGCCCTTAGGGCACAAGATAAAAAAATCCTATTATTTATAGAGCAAACTGACAGATAAATATATATAAACATCAAAATAGTTGGGGACACTATTTAAATTTGACTATCAAGAGGAAAAAACAAAATCCACTCCATCAAACTTCACCTTTTTAGGTTGTTTGCGGTTATCATACAAAATTCTTTTAAGACTAGTGGGAGTGGAGTGAAACTCACTCACTTTCACCTCAACGTCACGTCAGTTTTTTATCAAACTCATCAAAACTTACCCAAACTCACTACAGGAGGTAATGACAATCACCAAACTCATCAAAACTCACTCCACATCACCCCATCTTTTTATTAAATATTTTTTATTCATACATTTTATTAAAACACGGGTACATATAAAATTAAAACATAGTACGAAATTAAAAGAAGATACATAGGAAATTTAAAAACAACATGTAAAAAAAACATAAATATAAAAAAACTTAATACGATTAGTCAGTTCCCGGATCTGAATCCGAAAGCTGATCAGGTAACTCCCAACGCATTGTTTCTTCCGCCATAATTTGCGCCTCCAGCTCCCTTCTTTCCCTTTCTTCTTCTTCCTGAGTTTGTCTCAACACTTTTTGATCTAGGTATTCTTGATACACCTCATTGTCAGTCATTCTGACATCTGAGTCGTTTGGAATTGGAAAGGGTAATCGGGCGACTCATTTCTTCTTCGGTGTTGTTGCGACGAAGAACCGATATGAGTTGTTTGAGATTGGGACGAAGAACCCAAGTTATTCAACCATTTAACATTTTCTTCAATTCTAGCCTGCAATTTTATCGACTTTCTAAACATAGATCCCCGGAAGGTGAAATCGATATTAGATTGATCTCTAAAATACGTGTCGAGTAACTGACGCTTTTGTGGGGAGAGATCACGGCAGATCCCACATTTCGTGCGCAATTTCGTATTTTCTTCGGACGCAGCATCGAAATCATCACCTAACTTCGTAAGCTCATCGTAACGACGTTGTTGTTGAATTATTTGTCTCTGGATCATAGCCTTAATCTCGACTTTGGTATGTGGGAATGAGCATGCCATTTTTTATTATGATAAAGATGGAGATGAAGATGAGATGTTTGAATTTTTGTGTGTGAAAAATGAAGAAGATGATGAGGTATTTATTAGTAAATTTTAGGTAAAAGGTATTTTTTTTTTCTTTTTATTTATAAAAAACCGGTTATATTAGTGGTGGGGCCCGATAATATATAACTCACCTTGGTGAGTTTGCTAAGGTTTTTTAGTGGTTGGGGAGAAAGTCGCGCGCGACTTATTGTATAGGGGTAGGGGCTGCGCGTGAGTGGAAGGAACCCACGAGTGGGGTGAAACCCACTCCCACCAGCCTAATGTATAGTTTTTATTTTTTAATTTTATATTCATTAATAAATGATTCTACTATTATTATCGTCTACGTTATTAGACCACATATATACATGTGATCTTGTTCATAAGATAAACATTGAAAATATATCATATGTGTATAGTTGACTTCATTTGACAATTAAATTCTAGCAAGGAAACATGATTACTAAATATAATTGTTACACAATAAATTCGAATTATATTTATTATTAGGATAATGAATATAATTATAGACAAAATAGTTATAAGGGGTCACACGTTGTCTGTGGTGTATTCTAATTTGGACAACATTCTATAATTTTTTATTTAGAAAAGATTAGATTATTTTAATTAGACCAGTTTAATAATTAGATACATTATTAGTGACTAGAGATTATTGTAAGAAACGGTGTACTAACTTTCACCTTGTTTCATACAGAATTCTAGATGACATGAATTGTTTTGCATATTTGTATTTATTTACACGGAAGAAATGAAATTGTTAAAATGTAGAAAAGTTATAAAAAATGATGGATAAACTAAAGCTATAAACATGATGAAATAATAGTTATCATTAATGATAAAAATAGCACTAATGGTATTATCATTGCTTTTATTATAAGTGATAGTTATTTCGTCATATTTATAAATTTACTGTCTCCTCTTTGTTTAAAGGGTTTTTATATCTTGTGTCTTAAGGGCATATGATAAGAACACATAAAGTATTTAAAAAGTACATTGGGTATTCCAGAAAAATACATAGGAATCCACAAAGTATGAATCCCTGTGTACTTTTCTATAAGACCTGATGTACTTTTTACCTTCTTATTATGTGCCCTTATGGCACAAGATAGAAAAACCATTGTTTAAAATGTTTGTACATTTTTATTATTTTAGTTTTTCTGTGTTATTTTTAAATCTTAAGTTAAATAAAAGAAACAAATGAAAGATAAAGATTAATTCCTTATTATATATCGTAAAAATATTTGACACTTTCCATATTTGATGGATGCAACATCAACAAATTCGCTCATGATCAAGTTACAACCTAAGATCTATGACCATATTATGTTAAAAAAAAATAGTAAAAAGTATAAAATGACTTTTGTCGATCTACATATGTAAATCTGTTAGCCCATATATTATCATTATGCATTTGTATTGGGCTTAAGCCCGGTTCTAGAATAATCCTATACCTGTTTATATTGTACCGTATTTTGGGATGAATAAAAACACACAGATTTACCCACTTTCATGGAAACAGGTATAGGATTATTCTAGAACCGGGCTTAAGCCCAATACAAATACATAATGATAATATACGGGCTAACAAAATCATCAAATTATTATGCTCAGGTTTAGTGTTTACGTATCTTTTTTTACAAAACTAAGTATCTCACAATATATATTTTGAACGAGGCTTGAATCTACAATTATTTAGTCGAGTATTTTTGTAATTTAAAAACGGTTTGCAGCGCAGTTATTTGCTCACTTGTGTTCTACATATATGTAATTAAATTAACAATCTTTTTGTTTTTTTTTTAAAAGTATCATTAGAATACAAACTTTTTAACTCTAGGTATACAATCCAATTGGAATGGAACCAGGCCAAAAATCATCGGGAGCACAGAAAAGTTTAAGCCGTAATGCTACCAACATATTTTGATAGATCAGGTGCATTTAACATACTTTTAAGAAAAAATTATGCTTTTCACAAAAATTAACTATAGATCGAAGAAATCCATAAGGTTTCAAACACTCGCAGGAACCCCCAGTATGACGAAGATACTATGTAGTTAACTTGAACGTGAAAACCTCGAATATTAAACCGTTTTGTGCGTTTTCGAGTAACCAACACCGTGAATATTCTGCTTGTTCCATAATTTCTAGAATCAGAGCTAATTATATGTATTGCTTGTCTTTTAGATTAGATTCAGTTTCAAAGTTAGATTGAAGTTCAATCTTTGTTTAAAAAAGTCTAATCATACCACCTCCATTGTTCCCTAAGGCAGAGGCAAATTGAGAAACATAAATGTGAAATACATTGTCCTTAAAAACACTTTTATTATAGTATGATACAATGCATGTGAGGAATTTGGTTTAGTTTCATGTCTCACAAAAAGTCCATTCAGAATTTGACAATTTTTTTGTTGGTTTAGTTTCAACAAGTTCTAACAGTGACCTCATGAACTAATTTGTCATTGCTTTTTTATTATAATTAGGCGAGAGTTCGAGAAAAGGATACTGTCCGCTCGCTTAGATGTCAGTGTACGACTCGACCTAGTAACCATTAACTTGACGTTCTAAAAAAATTTGTAATTCCTTATTATTAAACATTTTGTTTTAATTGAGCAATCAAATGACATAGGTCCCGTTTGGTTCGCAGAATGTTTTTAAAAGAATTGTAATCTTTAGAAGAAATTGTAATTCGATGTAATTGTAATTGAAAGAATAGGATTGTGTTGGAATTGTAATGTTGTGAAATTGTAGGATAAAATCTGAGATGTGTTTGGTTGAGTCTGACCGTAATGTAATTCAATTTTTTTATAAAACATAAAAAATAATAAAAAATAATAGTTAAAATAAAATAGAATAATAATAATAAAATAATAAAAACATAAATAATTTAAAATAAAATAAACTTGTTATTTTGATAAGAAATATTATTTTAATAAATTATAATTTTAGTAAAAATTAACATTTAAATTTTTTTATTATTTTAATAAAAAATATTAATTTAATAAAAAATATTATTTTTTATTAAAATAAAATAATAATAATTTATATTATTTTAATATTTCAAAAGTATAATAATAAGAAATATTTATATTATTAAAATATTAAAATAAATAATAATAACAATAAATAAAAAATTAAAATATTTAATTAAAATATAAAATTATAAAATTATAAAAAATAATAATAAATATAATATAAAATAAAAATTAAATTAATAATAAATAAATATTATATAAAATAAATTCAAAATTTCTAAAAAATATATAAATAAAAAGTTTATAAATTTAGAAATAATAATATAAAAATAATAATAAATAATAGTAATTAATAATTAAAAAATATTATTAATAGTTTTTTAATTTTTTATTATATAATAATAAAAATAAATTTATTTTTATTATATTATTTTAATATAATAATATTATAATAAAAATAAATTTTTTATTATTATATTATTTTAATATAATAATAATAATAATAATAAAGTTGATTATTAATAATTAGAAATAATAATAATAATAGTAGTTTAAAAGTATAAAATTACGAATTATGACGTAATTCAAAACATTCCATCCAAGTTCCAATGTAATCTAAAATACATAATTTGATGTAATTGTAATATCCCAATTATAATTACGTTGTATACCAATCACAATATGTAATGTAAAGTGAATTACATTCCTCTCATTCTGTGAACCAAACATGTTATGTAATGTAATTGAATTACAATTACATCACATTACATCCAATTACAACGAACCAAACGGGACCATAGTGGTAAGTTATTTGGTTTTCTTACAATAGGTTAAGAGTTCTATGTATTACTGCTGAAGCTTAAGGCCCAAATATTCACCAGGCCCGTTTGTAGCTTATTATGATAGCCCAGTCTACTGGGCCTTCTTTTTTTCGTTGATGAACAACACAGGGCATTAAATAGATACAAAAAATGTTATGTTATTTTTGTAATATTAATGATATAATCAAGAACTTTAAATGTATGTTAAAAAATTATTAAGGAAAGATAAAAAGTAAGTTACTTACCGATAGGTGAATTGATGCATCTTATTTCATAGATATACATGTTTATAAACGTTCAACAAGGAATAGGCTTTAAAAAAGTACAAAAGATTTCATCTGCACCGTTTATTTCAAAACCAATCTTACGGTTCAAATACAATAAAGAGGGGCACTTTAGTAATTTCGTACTTTCCCAAACACAATTCATATGGGTCGTTTTATTTTCTATCATTTCAGCCCACACACTCCTACTGTTAGGAAAACACATACACCTCCACCCACCACCGCCGCAATACTGTCGTTGCACCCCATCGCTATCATCCACCACCATCAATCGCACCCCACCGTTGCCCTCCACCACGATCTATCGCACCTTACCCCATCGCTGTCATCCACCACCATCAGTTGCATGTGACTTCTCAAGAACATATGCAGATCTAAGGAAACATGCGATAAATGTGCCCCTTTTTGCAAGACCATCAGATGCAGACCCTGAAAGACAACGAGACGTGTAGGATGAAAAGACAAAGGGGTATTGGGGAAGATCATGATGATGATAGTACAAGTGGTCTATCAATTAGTGGGGATGGTTTAACAGGGTTCACTTTATTTTCTATATTATTTATGCATAGAGAGTTATGATGGTGAGTCTAGAGATGATGACCACGAGTCTTCTGATGGTGTTGAGTGTGGTTCGGGGCCAGATTGGTTCAACTGAGTCTACGAAGACCTACTCCTGATGTGATGAATCTTGAAACACAAAACTCGATGTAAGAACTTTTAACCTAATTTGATTGACTTTAAGTCTTTTCCTATCTTCATGAAAGTGTCGTTTTAAATCACATTGAGTGTGCTTGTTATAAATAACCACAAATTGTTGGAACTTTCTGTAAACTATATAATTGTATTTAAAACATATCCAACTAATGACAACTTCTATAATGTGGCTCATGAGAATGTTTATCTTGCTATTTAAAAGAGGCGTGGACGAGTTCCTAGAGATTGATAAGAAGAAAACGGACAGAAAGAATGTAACTGATTTATTTATAAATCATACCATCTATTTTATATGCATAATGTATGAATTTTCTGAGTACTTTATCAAGCTCTAGTGTATTGCTTCGCATCGCTTTTTTTTCATCTTGTATTCACCAAAGAAATTGCAAAAAGAGAGTAGATGACTGAATGGTCTGCTTGGTCTTACAAGACTAATGTTTAGAGCGAGTTGCTTATCGATGTTCTTGAATGATCTTTGTGTGTCTTCTTGTGTCAATAGGCCGAATGATATAAGTACAAAAAGACAGAAAGAATGTAAGTATGTTGATATACGATGAAAAACACCTTTTAAAGAATGGAATTAGCGTGATGTTTATGTGTCTTCTTGTGTCAATAGGTTCTCCAAGTATGTGATATTTTAACCTTATTACTTGTTACAGGCATTACTATGCTAATCTGGAATAGGAACGCCATCGAGGGATTACTATATCCAAGTGGATGTCGGAAGTGATATGATGTAAATCGAGCAGCTAAGACTTACACCGACTTCTCTTTAGATTGATTGATTCATTGAGCAAAGCTAATTATTGTTCACGCGATTCAGTATACTTGATTTCTTTCATTTTTAATGATACAATGTTTTTGTAAGTATGAACAGTGACAGTATGTGTAAGAATTACACAAAGAAATGCGAATATAGTAGACTTTTTGTCAATTTCTTTCAATGTGAATGGTTTATTTTTTATCAAAAAAACTTACTTTATATGAATAACTTGTGATTTTGTTTGAATCACATGTGATTTTGTTTGAATCACATGTAATTCAATCAATATATTAAAATGTAATATAGATTTAATGGTTAAATCTATCTTGTTTTAATTGACTACATGGTAACTATAAAAAGTTGATTCAAAGATGTATTCAATTGAACAAGTATGTTGTTATACTTGTTTAATTTCTTACTTATTCATACTTGTAATATAGATTTTGTTGAGATAAATCACAAGTGATCGATACACGAAATATGTCAAATCAAAATTTAAAAGAGAAAACAAGTATAAACCAAGAATCGGACTTAGTCGATTTATTTAGTTAAGTTATTGTTATTGCTGGTTATAAAATATTGTTATTGTCATTTTTGGTATTCATTAGTCCTTAACACTAGATAACTTGATTGGATGTTACATTTAATCAAAGTGTATATATAAAGATGTCAAATTTATGACCTTGTGTTGTCTTTGCAATAATACGACTTTAACGTGTGTATAAGTCATCACACGTGACTCGGTTATTTGTTAATCACATGTGATTCACACACGAATTACATGTAATTCGGCTTGAATTACATGTGATTCAATTATTTTAAACCTTAACTTCTAAAAACCCACTTTAGATGAATCATGTGTGATTTTGTTTGAATCACATGTAATTTTATCAATATATAAAAATGTCATTCATGTAAAATATATAAAAAAAAAGTTTGGCTTCTAAATTACATGTAATTGGATGATAATTACATGTGATTTTGCATGAATTGCATGTGATTCAATGATAATCTCATGCAATATTTTTTTACTTATCATATGACTAACTGACCTAAAAAATATATTATTTTTACTTATCATCTGATCAATTAACATAAAAATATATGATTTTTATTCACGTAACAAACAAATGCATTTTATATAATAAAATCAATCTGATCAAGTAACTATTCGATAATACATAAAATTCAAAAAAAAAGTTATTAAACATCAATAATTAGTATCATCTTCTTCTTTTTCCTTACTTTTGGATTATCCGGACAAGTTATGTTGGTATGCTCGTTCGTTTTCACTTTATAGTATCTAGAAGTCTTCATCTTTTGTTAACTTTCATTTCGTCCAATATAGATATCCACCAGGTGTTTCCTTATGCTCATATACATTTGATCTTGGTGTTTTCATACCTGTAGATCAAGAAACAGAATCACGTGAAATTTGTCCACAAAATAAAAACTCAATCACATGTGATTCGACATAATTACATGTAATTCACAGAGAATTACATGTGATTTGCATTCAACTTACTAACAAAGCATTTTTATTCTAAAAACCACATGTAATTCATACCGAATTACATGTGATTTCCATTCAACTTACTAACAAAGCATTTTTATTCCAAAAATTACATGTAATTCACACAGAATTACATGTGATTTGCATTCAACTTACTAACAAAGCATTTTTATTCCAAAAATCACATGTGATTCACACAGAATTACATGTGATTTGCATTCAACTTAATAACAAAGCATTTTATTCCAAAAATCACATGTGATTCACACAGAGTTACATGTGATTTGCATTCAACTTACTAACAAAGCATTTTTATTCTAAAAATCACATGTAATTCACACAGAATTACATGTGATTTCCATTCAACTTACTAACAAAACTTTTTTATTCCAAAAATCACATGTGATTCACACAGAATTACATGTGATTTGCATTCAACTTACTAACAAAATATTTTTATTCCAAAAATCACATGTGATTCACACAGAATTACATGTGATTTGCATTCAACTTACTAACAAAGCATTTTTATTCCAAAAATCACATGTGATTCACACAGAATTACATGTGATTTGCATTCAACTTAATAACAAAGCATTTTAATTCCAAAAATCACATGCGATTCACACAGAATGTGGTTGTGAATTACATGTGATTTGCATTCAACACTAACAACCCATGTTATTTCAAAAATCGCATGTAATTCACACAGAATTACATGTGATTTCTATTCAACACTAACTACCCATGTTATTAATTATTAACATAACAAATATGAAGCCCGACATGTCAAGATCAAAATTCGAATTGGTTTATGTTATTTTACCTATTTTTTCTTGCATATTAGCATCTCTACCTTCATCTTCTTCCATAAGGTCATCTTTCTTTGATTCAACATCATATTCAACTTTTTGTTCAGATCTCTTTCTTTAACCACATCCATAATATCATATTCACGATATTTGTTCATATCTATGCGTGTGACAGACTCATAAAAAACTTGACGGTAGGATATGGTGGTGGTGATTCGTGGATGTCTGATGGTGGTGGTGAAGGTGGCAGTGGCGTTAATTTCTGGCATAGAGGATGCAGTGGTGGTGGTACGGTGGTTTCTCGTGATGTGGCGGCTTCTGGTGGTCGGGGAGATGGGTCTCCGGTGGTCAGGGAGATGTGTCTCCAGTGGTCAGGGGTAAGAGGTACGTTGTGTGTGTGTGTGTTTTAGAAAGAGAAAGTGAATTTAATAAATGATGATTGTTTATATGAGATGGTAGGTTAAATATTGGCCATTGGATGAAAATTAAATGAATGGTTGAGATGGCTTCTTTTATTCATTTTTAGGTGTATATTCCTTGTAGATCTCATCTCATACTACTAAATGTTTATCAAAGTGTGTGAGGTCCCAAGTTCAATATCCACTAGGTGCAAACAACTTTGACGTGGCCACGCCAACCTCTTGAAAAGGGAGGGCTTTACCTGGTTTGAGTCTGTGTGACGGTGGGCTCAAACCCGGTGGATTAGTCGGCCAATGAGTCGGAAATCACGGTTACCAAAAAAAAAATACTATGCATTTTATTATACATGTATTATATTTTCACCAACATATTAATGGGAACGTATTATTGAGAGACAATGCATAGGTCTTTTATTAATCTAGTAAAGGAAAAATGTGGCAAACATATAGTATGCCTCTTAGCTGATACTCATAACACTCACTGACTCACCCTTGGGTGCCATTTTGTCAACATAGAGTCAACTTTGAAGTACCGTCTCGTTAAAACCTTGCTAAAGGAAAACCCACTAAGAAAAAACTTTAGTCATGGAAAAGAGTGCAGTATAGTTGTCTCCCCTTATGTAGACATCTGTTGAATGTTATGTCTTCTGTAAATGTCGCATGCCAATAGGAGGGATGAGTTTCATGAAAAGCAAAGTTGGAAGTGCCTTAAAATATTAACTAAATTGTTGCTTGATTGGACATACTTCAATTCGGTTTGGCTATGAGATCTTAAGTGTATGCGGAATATCTTGGTGGTAGATGTTTCGTATTGTCGCTTTTGATATACCCTTCTTTCATTTGTGTAACACAAGCTGTATTGTCTTCGTAGACGAGTGTTTTAATTTTCTCTTTATTTAGCCCATAATATGTCGTAATTAGATGTGTCGTTGACCTCAGTGATACACATTCTCTGCTAGCTTCATGTAGTGCAATAACTTCAACATGATTTTATGATGTTGCTACGAGTGTTTGCGTTTGAGAACGTCATAGAATAGAAGTGACACCATTTAAGAACACGTAACTAGTTTGAGATATAGCTTTGTAAGAATCAACCAAATAACCTACATCATCATAACCAACCAATCCTTGTTTTGAATTGTTAGAGTAAAATAAACCCAAGTCAATAGTTCCTCGAAGGTATCAGAATATATGCTTGATTTCATTCCAGTGCCTTTTTGTGGGAGATAAACTGAATCTTGCTAAGAAATTAAATACAAAAGAAATATCTGATATGGTACAGTTTGTTAAATACATAAGAGCTCCAATTGCGCTTAGATACGGGACTTCTGGATCAAGAACATCTTCATCTTCTTCACATGGGCGAAACGGATCATTGTCAACAATTAGTAATCTTCCCACCATCGGTGTACTTAAAGATTTTGCTTTATCCATATTGAACATTTTAGGACCTTCTCGGTAATAATTCGAATTGTACTGAAAGATTTTGCTTTATCCATATTGAAGTTTTAGGACCTTCTCGGTAATAATTCGATTGATGAACAAGTACATCGTTAGACATGTGCTAGATTTGCAAGCCAAGACAAAATTTTGTCTTCCCAAGATCCTTCATTTCAAATTGTTCCATTAAGATAAAAATTCTTTGCAACAAACTATGGTGTTCTGAATGAGATTCGTACATCAGAACATGAATCTGAAGCGGAAATGTGCGAATCTGAATTAAATTATATTGTTTGTTTTTCTTTGAAAAAAACGCTTGAATGTTATTAGTTCAACTAGAGGCATTAAGATACTCCATCGATGTCTTATCCAATCAAATATTTTTACCTCTTAACAGAGAAAAAATAAACACACTTAATGCCAAAAAGCTCCAACCGAGTAGAAGCTCTGATTTAACAGGCAAAGAAAGACCGTTCAGAGTAGCAATCACGCTCATAGCAAGCAAGAAAGACGGGGTAAAGGGGCGACGAGAAAGAAAAGTGTAGTTTACAGAGTCGTAGAGATAGTGGAGCTCATAGGTTTCTACCTGTGACCAACTTAGTGTGCTTTTGGTAGCAGCAGCCATACCAACAATTTATCTTTCGTAAGTAAGCACTCGCATTACGGTGCGAGAACTGCCAAGCTAAGCTCAATCACAACCCATCGATTTAAACAAAGGGTGGACGGTTCACTGAACTCCAACAAAATATAGCAAGTCCTCTAGCAATAAGGTACATGAAAGCCATAGGTCTCTCTAGAAGCACTGATCCATAGACGCGCAAGTCTCACTAACAGAAAGAGAACTAGACGACTGAAACTCACCAGCTCACTAACGCAATCTCTAAACAAGACTTTCGTCAGTTATTTTAATAAACTTGGCAGACCAAGATGTATGCCAAATCCTAACCATTTTATATGGTACAAAGGGCTCAACAAATCTAAAAATCGAATCGAACCAACAAACTGAGTCGAAACAAAACCAAGCCGGATTAATTTCACTTCGATTTTTGGTTTTGTATATATATGCCCCTTTTATTTAATTTGGGTTGATTTCAAGTTAAAACGAAGATAAATACCTCTAAACTATTTATCCGGTTCTTTTATGTACGGTTCTGTTAAACGTTACCAATAAGCAATAGTTTATGCCTTTATGGTAGTACATTGATATGTACGTTATGAAAAAAGTATAGAAACTAAAGTTGACAAATAATGAGAAAAACGTTGTAAGGCTTGGGGAAATGGTGCAAAAAACCCACGAGTGGGATTTAGGGGCGGAGTTAGAATTTTTTTTAAGAGGGGGCACAAATTTTTTTTTACGACAACAACACAGCTTAGACAAAAATGTTTTGCTTTATATAGTGAGCCTATTAACATTTTTTTTGACAATCTATGTTCAATTCTAAAACAGTAACATGGCGCTTGTGAAAAGCTGGGATCCCATTATTGAGAAGTTTTCAATACGGCTTTCAAATTGGAAAGCATCTCTCCTTTCCATTGGAGGTAGAGCCACTCTTATTTCCTCGGTTCTAGGCGCGCTTGGTACGTATTATTTTTCTCTTTTCCCTATGCCAAGTTTGGTCAGCAAGAAATTGGAAACCCTTAGATCAAAATATTTTTGGGGAAGCACTGGCAATTTTACTAAAATCCCTTGGATTTCTTGGAATGTTGCTTTAGCTCCTAAGGATAAAGAGAGGCTCGGCATTGGTAGTCTTTATGCTCTCATTTCAAAATGGCGATGACGTTTTCTCACCAACCCGCAGGCTTTATAGGATCGTTTTATTGTTGCTATTCATGGTCCGAATGAAGATTCTTCATCATTTTTTGGTCACTAAAAAATTATAGGTGTTTGGCATCGAATTTTCAGATCTATAAAGGGCTTACATGAGAAGAATCTTATTCCTCTCTCTTCAATGCAGCGACAGGTAAATAACGGGGCTTCCACAATATTCTGGCATGATTCTTGGAACGGTAACTCTCCTTTTAAGCTTTAGTTCCCTCGTCTCTTTCGTTTGTCCAGTAACAAAGATTGTTTGGTTAAAGACTGTTGGTACAATGGTTGGCATTTCAACTGGGTTCGTGATATCTCAAATGGTTCTGATGCTGCCCATTTTGTTACTCTTCAAAGCTACCTTTCTGCTATTACTCTCACAGATTCAGAGGATACTTGGGTTTGGACTGCTGATACGTCTCCCTTCTCGGTTAAACGTGCACGATGTCTTATTGATAAGGGTCTTCATCCTGATAACGGTCCGAAAACTAGATGGAACAAGCTTCTTCCAAAAAAGATTAATATTTTCATCTGGAGGGCTCTTCGTGATCGTCTACCTTCTAGGTGCAACTTAAGCCGCAAAGGAATTGATGTGAACACGCTGAACTGTCCGTTTTGTGATCAAGGGATTGACACTAGTAATCATACGTTTTGGACCTGCTCGTTGGCCTCTATCGTTTGGGTTCGTGTGTTCAAGTGGGTAGATCTTGCTTCTCCTTCTATTTCGAGCATGACTGATTTATTTGCGTGGATTGATGGCATGCATATGTCGAATAACAAAAGGCTTATCGTGGACGTCATTTGCGGTACTACTCTATGGTCCTTGTGGAGATTTCGCAACGAGTTGATTTTTGGCCTTGATTCTCCTAAACGCAGCATGTTATTTGATAATATTGTTGATTTTTCTTTTAAATGGTATTCGTCTAGATGTAAGTTGCATTCCATTTCTTGAAACAACTGGATTCATAACCCTTTAGTGGTTTTATCTTTGTAATTTTCTAGCGTCTCGCTAGTCTTTAATAATATCTGCTGTTAAAAAAAACAACTAAATAAAATAAAGAATATAAAAATTAAGAAAAGATATCGTACATCCTAGTTTTTTTTGAACAAATCCTACATCCTAGTTACTACTATAGTTATAGTGTATTTTATTTTTTATTTTTTTGTTTTTCATCTTCTTCTTCCTCCTCTTTCTTCCTTCTTCTTCTTTTTCTTCAATCACCATTAAAACACATACGAGTTTCTTTTTCAAAAAACCTGCTGAGAATTTGATTTTGAGTTTCACTTAAATAAGAATAACATATTTCTGAGGGGTCACATTACAAAAATAACACAAATAAGCAAAAAAATTCCATTGTAATATTTTTCGGAGGAGGGGCACGTGCCCCTGTCCCCCTTGGTTCTGCCTCTGGTGGAATTATATAATTCTTGACCCACCTTTTTTCCTTTCAAAAAAAGAACAAAAATGACTAGTAATTTGTCAACTAATCTTTTTTTTAGGGTTAAGTATATAAAATAGAAACGAACTTTCTAAAATTTACAAGTATAGTGAACCAGCTTATTTTATTACTAATATAACCATTACAACTTTTCAAAATTTAACGTTATACTAAACAATCATGGTTGCTACTTGTTATAGCCGGTTACCTTTTAAAAGTGACCTACACGTCACTATTTATTTAATTTTCTTACTTTTTTTCTAGTAAGTTACAATTGGCAGATTGTTTATTTTGTTGAGTTGTGTAAATTGACTAAACACATCACCCCTTTGACCACTTTATATATTACCTTAACATCTTTAAAATCAAGCAGTTCATTTCTTTCTTTGTTACTATTATCATCTTTTACCATTTGTCCATTTATAAATATTGTCCACCCTTAAACAAACACAAACAACATCACTAAATCATTATCTTCGTAGACGAGTGTTTTGATTTTCTCTTTATTTAGCCCAAAATATGTCGTAATTAGATGTGTCATTGACCTCAGTGATACACATTCTCTGCTAGCTTCATGTAGTGCAATAACTTCAACGTGATTTTATGATGTTTCTACGAGTGTTTTCTTTTGAGAACGTCATAAAATAGAAGTGACACCATTTAAGAACACGTAACTAGTTTGAGATATAGCTTTGTGAGAATCAGCCAAATGACCTACATCAGCATAACCAGCCAATCCTTGTTTTGAATTGTTAGAGTAAAATAAACCCAAGTCAGTAGTTCCTAGAAGGTATCAAAATACGTGCTTGATTTCATTCCAGTGCCTTTTTGTGGGAGATAAACTAAATCTTGCTAAGAAATTAAATACAAAAGAAATATCTGATATGGTATAGTTTGTTAAATACATAAGAGCTCCAATTGCGCTTAGATACGGGACTTCTGGATCAAGAACATCTTCATCTTCTTCACATGGACGAAACGGATCATTGTCAACAATTAGTAATCTTCCCACCATTGGTGTACTTAAAGATTTTGCTTTATCCATATTGAACGTTTTAGGACCTTCTTGGTAATAATTCGAATTGTACTTAAAGATTTTGCTTTATCCATATTGAATGTTTTAGGACCTTCTCGGTAATAATTCGATTGATGAACAAGTACATCGTTAGACATGTGCTAGAGTTGCAAGCCAAGACAGAATTTTGTCTTCCTAAGATCCTCCATTTCAAATTGTTCCTTTAAGATAAAAATTTCTTTGCAACAAACTATGGTGTTCTGAATCTGATTCGTACATTAGAACATGAATCTGAAGCGGAAATGTCTGAATCTGAATTAAATTATATTGTTTGTTTTTTCTTTTAAAAAACGCTTGAATGTTATTAGTTCAAAACTAGAGGCATTAAGATACTCCATCGATGTCTTATCCAATCAAATATTTTTACCTCTTAACGGAGAAAAAATAAACACACTTAATGCCAAAAAGCTCCAACCGAGTAGAAGCTCTGATTTAACCGGCAAAGAAAGACCGTTCAGAGTAGCAGTCACGCTCATAGCAAGCAAGAAAGACGGGGTAAAGGGGCGACGAGAAAGAAAAGTGTAGTTTACAGAGTCGTGGAGCTAGTTGAGCTCATAGGTTTCTACCTGTGACCAACTTAGTGTGCTTTTGGTAGCAGCAGCCATACCAACATTTTATCTTTCGTAAGTAAGCACTCGCATTACGGTGCGAGATCTGCCAAGCTAAGCTTAATCACAACCTATCGATTCAAACAAAGGGTGTGTCGGTTCACTGAACTCCAACAAAATATAGCAAGTCCTCTAGCAAACAGGTACACGAAAGCCACAGGTCTCTCTAGAAGCACTGATCCATAGGACGCGCAAGTCCCACTAACAGAAAGAGAACTAGACGACTGAAACTCACCAGCACACTAACGAAATCTCTGAACAAGACTTTTGTCAGTTATTTTAATAGACTTGGCAGACCAAGATGTATGCCAAATCCTAACCATTTTATATGGTACAAAGGGCTCAACAAATCTAAAAATCGAATCGAACCAACAAACTGAGTCGAAACAAAACCAAACCGGATTAATTTCACTTCGATTTTTCGTTTTGTATATCTATGCCCCTTTTATTTGATTTGGGTTGGTTTCGAGTTAAAACGAAGATAAATACCTCTAAACTATTTATCCGGTTCTGTTATGTGCGGTTTTGTTAAACATTACCAATAAGCAATAGTTTATGCCTTTATGGTAGTACATTGATATGTACGTTATGAAAAAAGTATAGAAACTAAAGTTGACAAAGAATGAGAAAAACGTTGTAAGGCTTGGCGAAATGGTGCAAAAAAACCCACGAGTGGGATTTAGGGCGGAGCCAAAAAAAATTTTAAGAGGGGGCACAAAATTTTTTTTACGACAACAACACAGCTTAGACAAAAATGTTTTGCTTTATACATTGAGTCTATTAACATTTTGTTTGGCAATCTATGTTCAATTCTAAAACAAATATAGTTTACAACTAAATAAAATAAAGAATAAAAAGAATAAGAAAGGATATCCTACCCATCCTAGTTTTTTTTTGAACAAATCCTTACTATAGTTATAGTGTACTTTATTTTTCATCTTCTTTTTCCTCCTATTTCTTCTTTCTTCTTCTTTTTCTTCAATCACCATTAAAACACATATGAATTTCTTTTTCAAAAAAACTGCTGAGAATTTGATTTTGAGTTTCACTTAAATAAGAATAACATATTTTTGAGGGGTCACGTGACAAAAATAACGCAAATAAGCAAAAAAATTCCACTGTAATTTTTTTCAGAGGAGGGGCACATGCCCCTGGCCCCCTTAGCTCCGCCTCTGGTGGGATTATATAATTCTTGACCCACCTTTTTTCCCTTTCAAAAACAATACAAATATGACTTTTTTTTTTGAACGGCAATTTATTTCAAGAAACTAGCAAAGAGCTAGATTACAAAACAACGAGATAAGGATTTTTAAGCCAATCTTCTAAAGAGAAAGAGCTTTTGCTTCTAAATCTACACCAATAAAAAGAACTAGACATAATGTTATCCATAATTATCGACTTTGAAGAAACTTTGGTGTCAAATAAAATCTTGTTTCTGTGTGTCCAAATGTACCACCATGCCACGAAAAATACTCCTTCGAATAGTAGCTTGAGTTTACTTGGAAATCTGATAGAGATTAGCCATGTGAGCCATTGAGCATAATCTTGAGCATCCGATGTCTCCACGTTCCACCAGGAGGAGATGTTGTGCATAATCTGCTTAGATAAAGAACACTTGAAGAATAAATGACTCACTGTTTCCACTCCTAAATCACAAACCGGGCACTTAAGTGTGTCGATATCTATACCACGAAGGGATATGTTATATATGACTGGGAGGGCATCCATTTTCAGTTTCCAAGCAAAGATATTTACCTTAATTGGAACATACTTAACCCATCTAGTGTTGGAAGTACCTTGAGGTAAGAAGATATTATCAATAGCCTTACGAATAGAACTAACCGAGAATTCACCATTTCCAGAAAGGGTCCATCGTAGCCTATCTGCACTTGGGTTCAAACTAACCTCACGCATAGCGTAAGTAAGGTTGATCATCTGATGTTCTTCAGCTCCGCCTCTGACCTGCCGACGAAAAGTAGAAGCCAAACTTGAGTCTTCGAGCTTGATTTTGACCGAAACTGTTTTACATGTTTCAAGAGCATATAATCTCGGATATACGTCTTTCAACACAGAGCCTTGAAACCATTTATCTTCCCAAAATTCCAACGATTCCCCATTACCAAGCGTGTGAGTGATGTAATCAAAGATGTTTACACCTTTATCCCGAAGAGTGTTAATCTCTTTAATAATATTCAACCAACTCGAATTCGAGGTCTTCTTAACCGTAGTACCCACCTTCCCATCTAGACCATGAACTACTTTGATGACTCGCGCCCATAAGGTGTTTTTTGTGAGTAAAATATCCACATCCACTTACACATTAAACCTCTATTGATGGCATACAAGCTAGAGATGCCAAGACCCCCTTTCGATTTATCCATTAAAACTTTCTCCCAACTAATCCAAGTAGGTTTATTACTGCCTAAATCAATCCCGTTAAAGAATCTGTTACGAATCGCTTCCAGTCTTCTAAGAACTTGCATAGGCGCCTTATAGATCGACATGTGAAAAATAGGAATAGATCCTAAGACCGATTTGAGCAAAGTAAGTCTCCCACCGATGGATAAAAGTTTCATCTTCCATTTAGATAATCGATTAGTAACTTTTTGGATCACCTCCTCCCATTCATTTACGCGCGACATGTTACCACCAACTTTGGTTCCCAAATAGGCGAATGGGGTTTTAAGAATTAAGCACCCTAATTTGGTGGCAGCAAGCTTCACTTGATCATTACCAATATTCAAGCCCAGGATCTTACTTTTACAAAGGTTGAGTTTGAGACCCGAAGCTTTATAAAAACATTCTAAAACGTGTACAAGAGTGTTAATATTTGTGTCGCTCCATTGTCCTATGAAAACCGCATCATCCGCGTAGAACAAATGAGAAATATTAATCGAGGAGTTAAGATTCAAACCTGTAAATAAATCAGCTTCGACCACCCTCTGAAACGACAAGTGTAAGCTTTCCATAACCAAGATAAACAAAAAAGGTGAAAGTGGATCGCCTTGCTTGAGACCCCTATGGAACTGGAATTCTTCTGTAGGGCTTCCGTTCACAAGAATAGACTCCCGAGCAGATCGAAGACAGCTTAGAATCCATGTGCGCCAACGAGTACCAAATCCAAATTTGAGAAGGACCTCGTCCAAGTAATCCCATCTGACAGAATCGTATGCTTTTTCAAAATCGACCTTGAAAACAAAAGCTTGTTTGTGTTTGACCTTACACCAATGCATAATCTCATTTAAAATGAATGGACCGTCCATAATTTGCCTCCCTTTGATGAATGCTGATTGAACTTCTGTGACAATGTCTCCAATAACCTCCTCTAGATGTTTAGTCAAGATTTTTGTAATAATCTTATATAAACATCCGATCAAAGTAATTGGTCTGAAATCTTTTACCATATTAGCATCTTGTTTCTTCAGAATTAAAGCAATGAACGAGCAGTTACAGCTATGCGCCATCTCCCCTTTTGTGAAAAAATAAGTAACAGCCTCGTAAATGTCATTTTCAATAATCGACCAATAAGTTCTTATAAACCCGAATGTGAAACCGTCCAGACCGGGAGATTTATCCGTACCGCATTCCCAAACAGCCCGCTTTAACTCATCCCTGGAAACTATACCTTCTAATATTTCGTTTTGCTCGACAGAAAGCGTATTGGGGAAATCCATCTCGATTGTAGCACGAGAATAGGTAGGCTTGCTAAATCTACACTCGAAATGTTGTAAAAACTCAGTTTTAACCGAATTAGGTTGATCAGTCCAAATACCCTCCACCATGATCCCACGAATACTAGAATGGCCCCGTTTCTTATTTAGCATACTGTGAAAAAACTGAGAATTTTCATCACCTTCTATGGACCACTTAATCTTGGCCTTTTGAGCTGATTCGGAAGCTTTGTTCCTGTTAATATGCTGTAAGGAATTCAGAATATCCGCCCTTTTAGTTGTAATATCATCAGAACCGTTTCCATTATCAATCATATTGTCCACAATCTGTAGCTCCTCTTTAAGACGATTTACATCCCCTTTAGATTTGGTATTGAACACATTAATCCATTCCTTAATTTTAGATTTGAGGAATTTCAGTTTCAACATAAAGTTCCGCATACCATTAGAATTCGCACAAGGCGCAGCCTTCCAAGTATCCTCTATGATATGTCAGCGAGTATGCTTTTGGCTTTATTGGTACCCTGAAAATTTACGTATATACTAGGTTAATGATTATAGCTTCAAGTCTTAGTTGCTGGTGCCTGGTAGTGCTTCGTTTTGATGGTACAATCTAGTAATTATACCTGTGACGCTGGCAGTTGACCCGTTCTAGACAGATTCATTGGCTAAGATTGACAAATTGCACCACCTTGTTTTTTTGTTCACCCGTTTGGCGTGTTAGAAATTTGACATTTACAAATAGAACAGTAGTTAGTCAGCTAAAGTACGAGATTTTGCTTGCCAAAAATTAACATGATAACTTCCATTCTACAGGTATCTCTTCTGCTGTTCATACTCCCACAATGTTGCTCCCAAAGGCAAGTACATTGCGTTCGTATCCACAGAGGCAGAAAGTGATCAACCTGAAATCGAGTTGAAGCCAGGGCTTGATCTTCTAGGGCCAGTCGATGAAATCTTTTATGACATTTATGATAGATATGAACCATGCAACGAGCCATCTCTTGATAATTGCTTTATCTCCACTGTGAGTATTACTAACAGATCATATCGATCAAGTAACTGCTTTAAATTTTATTGTGGTTTTGTAATCCTTCTCATGTTTCAACAGAGCTATGATGCCACAACTCACTTCGAGTCAACTGTTAGTGATGTGCTCAACATGTACTCGATGATAACCGGGAAGGTATAAGTTCAATTCCTTCTTTTCAGACTTTCGTTCCGTACAATATATAAGCATATGGCAAATTGAGTGGGTCAATGTGGGTAACGGGTCAAAACAGTTTTTTAGAGCAGTTTTAAACGGCTCAATGGACCGATCTGCTAAATTTTTGCTTTATATATCGAGCTGTATCAATAATCAAGATATTAAATAGAATGTTTTAATCATTTTGAGTAATTCAATTTACGTTAGAAGGTCGTAAACATGTGGTTAATCATGATCTGGTCGAATTGATTGTCTACTTCTGGTATTGTGGATGCTAACAAACTTTCTTTATTTAGGTTCTTGACCTGAACGTAGACCTGAGTGCCTCAAGTGCGGCCGAAGAGTAGAAAGCTTTGGAGGCATGTTGTTTCCCTGCTTCTTTTAAGGCTAACAATGCCGTGTGGTCGAAAGAACTTTACTTGAAATTTTAAGTTTCTATTCTCCTAGATACGTGACATACGCTCAAAATGTGTAAGGAGGTTGTTGTCTGTGTACTCTTGTGTAAAATATGACTTGGGTGTGTTCTCACAATTCTCTTGATTTCTGAATGGAGTTTATATTTATCGATTTACACCACTCAAATTTCCCAAACATGGTTTTGGGTTTGAATTCCGGAAATCACGATTTTGAAGCATTTGTATTGTCTTCGTAGACGAGTGTTTTGATTTTCTCTTTATTTAGCGCAGAATATGTCGTAATTAGATGTGTCATTGACCTCAGTGATACACATTCTCTGCTAGTTTCATGTAGTGCAATAACTTCAACATGATTTTATGATGTTGCTACGAGTGTTTGCTTTTGAGAACGTCATAAAATAGAAATGACACCATTTAAGAACAAGTAACTAGTTTGAGATATAGCTTTGTGAGAATCAGCCAAATAACCTACATCAGCATAACCAACCAATCCTTGTTTTGAATTGTTAGAGTAAAATAAACCCAAGTCAATAGTTTCTCGAAGGTTTCAGAATATGTGCTTGATTTCATTCCAGTGCCTTTTTGTGGGAGATAAACTGAATCTTGCTAAGAAATTAAATACACAAGAAATATCTGATATGGTACACTTTGTTAAATACATAAGAGCTCCAATTGCGCTTAGATACAGGACTTCTGGATCAAGAACATCTTCATCTTCTTCACATGGGCGAAACGGATCATTGTCAACAATTAGTAATCTTCCCACCATCGGTGTACTTAAAGATTTTGCTTTATCCATATTGAACGTTTTAGGACCTTCTCGGTAATAATTCGAATTATACTTAAAGATTTTGCTTTATCCATATTGAAGTTTTAGGACCTTCTCGGTAATAATTTGATTGATGAACAAGTACATCGTTAGACATGTGCTATATTTGCAAGCCAAGACAAAAAATTTTCTTCCCAAGATCCTTCATTTCAAATTGTTCCTTTAAGATAAAAATTCTTTGCAACAAACTATGGTGTTCTGAATCTGATTCGTACATCAGAACATGAATCTGAAGCGGAAATGTCTGAATCTGAATTAAATTATATTGTTTGTTTTTCTTTGAAAAAAACGCTTGAATGTTATTAGTTCAACTAGAGGCATTAAGATACTCCATCGATGTCTTATCCAATCAAATATTTTTACCTCTTAAAGGAGAAAAAATAAACACACTTAACGCCAAAAATCTCCAACCGAGTAGAAGCTCTGATTTAACCGGCAAAGAAAGACCGGTCAGAGTAGCAGTCACGCTCATAGCAAGCAAGAAAGACGGGGTAAAGGGGCGACGGGAAAGAAAAGTGTAGTTTACAGAGTCGTAGAGCTAGTGGAGCTCATAGGTTTCTACCTGTGAACAACTTAGTGTGCTTTTGGTAGCAGCAGCCATACCAACAATTTATCTTTCGTAAGTAAGCACTGGCATTACGGTGCGAGATCTGCCAAGCTAAGCTCAATCACAACCCATCGATTCAAACAAAGGGTGGATCGGTTCACTGAACTCCAACAAAATATAGCAAGTCCTCTAGCAATTAGGTACACGAAAGCCACAGGTCTCTTTAGAAGCACTGATCCATAGACGCACAAGTCCCACTAACAAGAAGAGAACTAGACGACTGAAACTCACCAGCTCACTAACGCAATCTCTGAACAAGACTTTCGTCAGCTATTTTAATAGACTTGGCAGACCAAGATGTATGCCAAATCCTAACCATTTTATATGGTTCAAAGGGCTCAACAAATCTAAAAATCGAATCGAACCAACAAACTGAGTCGAAACAAAACCAAACTGGATTAATTTCATTTTGATTTTTGGTTTTGTATATCTATGCCCCTTTTATTTGATTTGGGTTGATTTCGAGTTAAAACGAAGATAAATACCTCTAAACTATTTATCCGGATCTGTTATGTACGATTTCGTTAAACGTTACCAATAAGCAATAGTTTATGCCTTTATGGTAGTACATTGATATGTACGTTATGAAAAAGTATAGAAACTAAAGTTGACAAATAATGAGAAAAACGTTGTAAGGCTTGGGGAAATGGTGCAAAAAACCCACAAGTGGGATTTAGGGGCGGAGCCAGAATTTTTTTTAAGAGGGGGCACAATTTTTTTTTTACGACAACACAGCTTAGACAAAAATGTTTTGCTTTATACAGTGAGCCTATTAACATTTTGTTTGACAATCTATGTTCAATTCTAAAACAGTAACATGGCGCTTGTAAAAAGCTGGGATCCCATTATTGAGAAGTTTTCAAAACGACTTTCAAATTGGAAAACATCTCTCCTTTCCATTGGAGGTAGAGCCACTCTTATTCCTCGGTTCTAGGCGCACTTGGTACGTATTATTTTTCTCTTTTCCCTATGCTAAGTTTGGTCAGCAAGAAATTGGAAACCCTTAGATCAAAAAAAATTTTGGGAAGCACTGGCAGTTCTACTAAAATCGCTTGGATTTCTTGGAATGTTGCTCTAGCTCCTAAGGATAAAGGGGGGGCTCGACATTGGTAGTCTTTATGCTCCGAATCATGCTCTCATTTCAAAAAGGCGATGGCGTTTTCTCACCAACCCGCAAGCTTTATGGGCTCGTTTTATTGTTGCTATTCATGGTCCGAATGAAGATTCTTCATCATATTTTGGTCACTCAAAAATCAAAGGTGTTTGGCATCGAATTATCGGATCTATAAAGGGCTTACATGAGAAGAATCTTATTCCTCTATCTTCAATGCAGCGAAAGGTAAATAACGGGGCTTCCACAAAGTTCTGGCATGATTCTTGGAACGATAACTTTCCTTTTAAGCTTCAGTTCCCTCGTCTCTTTCGTTTGTCTAGTAACAAAGATTGTTTGGTTAAAGACTGTTGGTACAATGGTTGGCATTTCAACCGGGTTCGTGATATCTCAAATGGTTCCAATGCTGCCCATTTTGTTACTCTTCAAATATACCTTTCTGCTATTACTCTTACAGATTCAGAGGATACTTGGGTTTGGACTGCTGATACGTCTCCCTTCTCGATTAAAAGTGCACGATGTCTTATTGATAAGGGTATTCATCCTGATAACGGTCCGAAAACTAGATGGAACAAGCTTCTTCCAAAAGATTAACATTTTCCTCTAGAGGGCTCTTCGTGATCGTCTACCTTCTAGGTGGAACTTAAGCCGCAAAGGAATTGGTGTGAACACGCTGAACTGTCCGTTTTGTGATCAAGGGATTGACACTAGTAATCATACGTTTTGGACCTGCTCGTTGGCCTCTGTCGTTTGGGTTCGTGTGTTCAAGTGGGTAGATCTTGCTTCTCCTTCTATTTCGAGCCTGCTTGATTTATTTGCGTGGATTGATGGCATGCATATGTCGAATAACAAAAGGCTTATCGTGGACGTCATTTGCGGTACTACTCTGTGGTCCTTGTGGAGATTTCGCAACGAGTTGATTTTTGGTCTCGATCCTCCTAAACGCAGCATGCTATTTGATAATATTGTTGATTTTTCTTTTAAATGGTATTCGTCTAGATTTAAGTTGCATTCCATTTCTTGGAACAACTGGATTCAAAACCCTTTAGTAGTTTTATCTTTGTAATTTTTCTAGCGTCTCGCTAGTCTTTAATAATATCTGCTGTTAAAAAAAATCAACTAAATAAAATAAAGAATAAAAAAATTAAGAAAAGATATCCTACATCTTCGTTTTTTTTGAACAAATCCTACATCTTAGTTACTACTATAGTTATAGTGTATTTTATTTTTTATTTTTTTGTTTTTCATCTTTTTCTTCCTCCTCTTTCTTCCTTCTTCTTCTTTTTCTTCAATCACCATTAAAACACATACGAGTTTCTTTTTCAAAAAACCTGCTGAGAATTTGATTTTGAGTTTCACTTAAATAAGAATAACATATTTCTGAGGGGTCACATTACAAAAATAACGCAAATAAGCAAAAAAATTCCATTGTAATATTTTTCGGAGGAGGGGCACGTGCCCCTGTCCCCCTTGGCTCCGCCTCTGGTGGAATTATATAATTTTGACCCACCTTTTTTCCTTTAAAAAACAGAACAAAAATGACTAGTAATTTGTCAACTAATCTTATTTTTAGGGTTAAGTCTATAAAATAGAAACGAACTTTCTAAAATTTACAATTATAGTGAACCAACTTATTTTATTACTAATATAACCATTACAACTTTTCAAAATTTAACGTTATACTAAACAATCTTGGTTGCTACTTGTTATAGCCGGTTACCTTTTAAAAGTGACCTACACGTCACTATTTATTTAATTTTCTTACTTTTTTTCTAGTAAGTTACAATTGGCAGATTGTTTATTTTGTTGAGTTGTGTAAATTGACTAAACACATCACCCCTTTGACCACTTTATATATTACCTTAACATCTTTAAAATCAAGCAGTTCATTTCTTTCTTTGTTACTATTATCATCTTTCACCATTTGTCCATTTATAAATATTGTCCACCCTTAAACAAACACAAACAACATCACTAAATCCCAAACCCATATCCTTTCACCTAGATTGTACATCCTCATCTTCATTCATCTGAATCTATCGAGCCCACTATCAATGTTGACATCACCATCGTCGGATAACACCTTCGTCAACATCGTCAGCGCCACCATCACAGTGAAAAACGTAAACCGTATATGCACATTAGATCAAAGACTTGCAAGATATTGTTCTCAAGAGATGAAATCACAGATGTTATATTTAATTTGTTACATCACAGGATTGATGTTATCGATATGAACCATGAAAAAGTTTGTGTCTGATAATTTGTTGTTGGGATATGAGGATTATATTTGTATTTTTTATGGTTTTCAAGATTTTTTTATTCTGTAATTATAGTTACAACATCATAGTAATAGAATTGTGGTTTTGATTTGAAAGAAATTAGATTAATGTTTTTGAATTGGGGAATTTGAGATGTTAATTATTTTGGGGGGAAAAGAACGAAGGGTATGCACATATGGGTCGGGTAAGTTTCACATATAATAAAAGAATCATTGTTAAATATCTACATGGATAAAATACTTACACAAAATAATGACGTGTAAATTTTTTAATGACATGGAATTTACACCAGTCATATTTACTAGATTTATAAATATCAACAAGTTACATTATTAGATCGGTAATAAAATAAGTTAGTTTACTAGAAGGGTTAATGTACAAAGAAGTTACTAAAGTTTGAGAAAATGTTCACCTAAATTACTAAAGTTTATTTTTTTTCAATTCGGTTACTTAAGTTTACGGGTTTATCAAATGAGTTACTCAACTTTGAAAATCGTTCATTTAGATTACTCCCAAGAAGGGTTACCGGCTGTTTCATTATTTTCTTTATTCATGTTACTAAATTCAATTATTTATGGGCCCACTTCATACCAATCACCCCCATTTCAACCCCTCATCTGGCCATCTCCAAAAACACAATATCATCTTTTCATAATCTCAATATTTATCATTAACAGGACAAAATGCTTTCATCAAAAATCCAAAACGTTTTAGGAACCGGAATGTAAAGTCATTGGGTGCACTTACAAAAAATTAAACAAAACCATGCACAACTTTTTAGAACCGAATGTATTTATGAAAATTTGAGATTCATAACAAAATTAACACTATGACACAATAATCGATAAGTGTCCTGAGACCTCAGAACACCCAGAGTTCCATCCATGTCTGTCTTTTTGGTAAACAGTATCCGGGCCTGGTCACGTTGACCGCCTTTGTGATGAGGCAACGTATGACGTTGTCTAGGTATGCCAAAATCATTTGATACGTTCAAACGTTAGCAATTAGTAGTCTATGGTCGTACAGTAATATGTACGTTTGAAAATGACCCTAAGAAAAAAAATATAAAAAGTTTCTATATATCAGTTGATAAATAATGAGAAAAACGTTGCAAAAGCAAGAAGTGCCCCAATTCAAATTAACTTTCTATTTAGGGACGAAGTCAGGACGAAATATGACCGGGTGCATAAATTTTTTTAACCGTAATATAACACATGTAAAAAATAAATTAAAACGAAAGGTAGAAACACGTTCCGATTGACTGAGTGCATTTAAGATGAATTTAGAAAAAATCGATGTTTTCTTCACAAATTAACATTACACAGAAAAATTTTATAGGGGTAACGGGCACCCACGAGAACCTCCTAACTCCGTCTCTGTTTCTACCGTGTTCTTTTTTCTATTATTTATTTGATTTGTAAGGCTACTTGCACCACTCGATTTTCATGCATGTTTCTCTTATTTATTTGATTTGTAAGGCTATTTGTAACAACGATTTTTTGCGACTTTATTTTTCAGTTTTTTCTCTCCAGCGGTTTATTGTAACCTATTTGCCTCAATAAGGCGATCTAGTTTAACTTTTTAATATATTTTTTAAAAAACTATTTAAACAAAATAAAAAATATTATAATAATATTTATATTTAGATATCGTTAAAAAATGATAAAAAAAGATTTAACTAAAAGAAAAAAGAGTAAAATGCATTAGCTAAAACTAACTCCAAAAATAATCAAATTAATATATATTGTGAGGAATTTAACAAAGCTCGATATATTAGATTTTAGAATTTTTTTATGAATTTCTTATAATTAAAACATAATTAAATCTAATATAATAAATGATTCCATTAAACTTCACATTTTTAGTTTTGTTTGTAGTTATTATACAAAAATTCTTTTAATGTATAATTTTTGTTTTTTCATATATTTAATAAATGATTCTATTATACATCGTCTACATTATTAGACCAAATATATACATGTGATATTGTTCATAAGATTAACATTGAAAATATATCATATGTGTAGAAGTTGACTTCATTTGACAATAAATTCGAATTATATTTAGGATAATGATTATAATTAGGGATGAGTATTTGGACCCGAATCCTGAATTCGAACTCGAACCGTTCTTGGAACCGTACCGATTCCCGATACCTAAATCCCGTTCGGTACGGGACCGGGACTACGAAATAAGGTGAAAAAAATCCGGGACGACTAATTCGGGACGGGAGCGGTACCAAATCGGGAAATTCCCGAAAAAAAACGGGAAAAACCTGATTTCTCGGTACCGATACCCGTATCGGTACCGATTCCCGTATCGGTACCGATTCCCGTATCGGTACCGATTCCTGATTCCCGAATCCCGTTCGATACGGGATTGATACATAATTTTTAGATCTGGAAAAAATCAGGAACACTAAATTGGGACGGGTTCGGGACGGGATTGGTCCCGAGCTGATCCCTAATTATAATAATTATAGACAAAATAGTTATAAGGGGTCACACGTTGTCTTGGGTGTATTCAAATTACGACAACATTCTGTATTTTTTTATTAAGAAATTATTAGATAATTTTAATTAAATCTTTTTAATAATAATTAGATACATTATTAGTGAAGTGGTGGTTGGTGTAAAAAGACGTGTTAAGCTTTGTTTTTAATCTAATAGGAGAGATTAACTTAAAGTTAAAACAAATTGTAAGGGTTAAAATTGTTAAAATGTACAAAAATTGTAAAAAAATGTGAAGAGATTAAAATTGTAAATATGCTCAAACACGGCTATCACTATTGATGAAAGCAATAATAACTAGTATTTCGTCACATTCACAACTTTAATTAACTTATGTATATTTTGTCAATTTTAGGTTTTCGTATTTCGATTAAACAGTCAATAGTCAAAAGTAATACTTTAGAATGTAACTAACTATAAGTTTTCAAAATAACTCATCTCAAGCCTTCAGGCCGTTTTATAGTTTTCGATGACCATAAGCGAAAGCAATAAAGAAGCACTATTACACTTGTAAACTAACAACATAATGTATATAAATTTGACCTGTACCACTCTTAAATTTTAAAACTATACGTATTTGCATGCAAAACCAATAAAAATGAAGCCTTTTTTTAAATGAAGGTCTTATGTGACCGCATCTATTGCACAGCCTTCCGCGCCCCCTCTGGCTCATCTGAACATGTTAAATCATCAAATTATGCTCAGTTAGGTTTACAATTTCTTTTTACGAAATTAAAATCTCACTAAATATATTTTGAACATGACTTGAACCTACAATTATTTAGTCAAGTAGCTTCTAACATAACAAGAAGTATCATTAGAACACAAACCCTTTAACGATAGATATACAATCTAACCGGAAGTGATCAATAACCTTGATAGAGATACTTCAGAGTTAACTTGAACGTGAAAACCTCGTATAATTAACCAGTTGTGGAGCTAAGGGGGTTCCCCGGTACGCACATGAACCTGATGGAATTTTGTCGTGTAGTATATATGTTTGCTAAAAAATTTTATTTCTTCAAAATTAACCTGGTCCCAAAATTATGTACTATATAGATATTTGTATTAAAGAATTTGTGCACCTGATGATTTAATAGTTTGGCTCCACCCCTGTAATTAACCGTTTCGTGCATATTCGAATAACCAAAACCGTGAATATTCCCTTTGTTCTCAATTTCTAGTATCATAGCTAATTATATGTGTTATTTGTGGTTTGATTAGATTCAGTTTCAAAGCTAGATTGAAGTTCTCAATTTCTAGTATCATAGCTAATTTTTTTTGGTTCGTTTAGTTTCAACAAAATTCCATGAAGTAATTCGTCATTGTTTTTAATCATTACTAGAAAAGGGTTTAAAGAAGGTATACTGGCCGTTTGCATGTCACTAAACGACGTGACTCGACTTATTAACTATCAACCGCCGTTCTAAAAAAATAAACATTAATTAAAATTTTTATTACTTTTTTATTAAACATTATTTTAATTGATTTACCAATGAAGTGACATAGTGGTAAGTTATTGGTTTTCTTAAGTTTTATGTAGGGGTGGAAATGAGTTGAGTCGAGCTCGAGTTCGTCAGAGCTTAAGCTCGGTTCGTTTAAGTTTTACAAAGCTCGAGCTCGGTTCGTTTCGAGTCTTACTATTTTAGGCTTGGGCTCGGCTCGTGATATGTTAGAAAAGCTCGGGCTCTGTTCGAGCTCGACTCGTTTATACGATTTCAAAATGTAAAATGAAACTTGGCTCGAGCTCGGCTTGTAAAATATCTAAATTAGGCTCGTCAATAAGATCGTATATAAAACATTAGGTTCGAAAAGGCTCGCGAGCTCAAACGAGCTTTGTACGTAAAGCTCGGGTTCGAGCTCGTTCAATAAACGAGTTGTAAATTAGGCTCGAGCTCAGGCTCGAGCTCGTTTAGGCTCGGCTTGTTTGACCTTTCTACCGATCTGATCTCGAGCTTTTCATGAGCAGTTTGGCTCGTTTCCACCCTTAGTTCTATGTATACTAGCAGGGTACCCGCGCAATGCGGCGGCGGGTACCCTGTGACTATATTTTCAGATGAAAAAATGTTGTGCTGTTACATATTTTTCTAACAAAGCCGGTACTCGCGTAATGCGACGGCGGATACCCGCTAACTAATTTTGTGACGAACAAGTTCAAAAGATAAAGACATCAAGGCTCCACAAGTCCAATGTTTTAACGCATGGCAAGCATCATAAATAACAATGCTTTCGAATATCATATCTCGTGCCATCATTGTACGTCAACAAGTTTGCGTAATACTCCTTTTAACAAGTTTGCGTAAACTTTTATTTGCATTGGTTTTTTACAATGTTTTTATAGTCAAGCCATAAAGAAATGTATCTATATATAAACCACGGCAAAACAATTACAACAAACGACATGCTTCTTTTACAAATAAGATCGACGATTAATTAGAAGAAATCCACAAAAAAAAAAACATACGAGACAAACAAACCCGAACGAAACAATACAAAAACATAACCAAACTAACTACAAGAGCAAAACTATAAACAAACACTACAACAAGGAATTTTAGCCAAATTTAAGCATAAATCCACAAAATTGGCAAAGTAAAAAAATTATATGTGCTATTTGCTTATATTGTAAATGAAAGAACCTATATCACAAATGAAAACCCTGATACAAAAGTTAAAACATGAGATATAATTATGCAATATACAAACATACATACATAAACGAAAAATTGAGTGAGATCCACTTTCCATGTCTTGTACTCTAGCTCAAAGCTCTGGTAGTTAGTTTGAGAGAAAAAATAAATCGTTCAAGATGAAAAATGAAAGTGGAGCACACGTTTTATATGGATGGATTAAAAGTAGTAACTCCTTCTAAGGTACATGCTACGAAATGGACTGTTAAAATAACCATAAAGTCCCTTAATAACCTCTTAAATGGGCTTTCACTATAACCATAAAATCTCTTAATGACCCACATAAAGTAGTAGAGATACGTTATACATATTAATGCTATTATATTCTTACAATACAAGACTTTTAAATATTAGTAGCTGTTACATACTTGCCTTTAATATTAGAGATTAATATGTTATATAATTGAATGATTTTAATATTGAATTAACTATTATTATTACAGATTTTTTAAGTCAAAATGTAATGTTCTTACTTACTTAATAAAGAAATGTTTAAGGCTTAATATTTTAAAACTTTTAAGTTTAGAAAGGTAATAAATCTTTTATAAAGTAGTAAGATTTAAAGATGATCTTAGTAATAAAGCTCATTTATTTACTGCTAAACTTAAAGCCCAAATGTCCACCAGGCCCGTTTGTAGCTCATAGTCATAGCCCAAGCTATTGAACTCCTGGATTTGTTTACTTGTTATTATTTGTTTCCTTATTTCTTTGATGACAATGGGACATTAGGCTGGTGGGAGTGGGATGATTGTCACTCGTGAGTTTATATACTCGTTTGTGGGTATCCATTTCCTCCAATATATGTCGCGTGCAACTTACTCCCACCAAGTAAAAAACAGGGGCAAACTCACCCTAGGTGAGTTGTAATGTTGTGGGCTCGAGTGATTTTATTTTCTTGGTTAGGTTTATTATTGGGTGTTTTTTGTGAGTGGGGTGTGTTTAAATAATAAAAATATATGTATGAAAGGTGAGTTGTAGTGAGTTTCGGTGAGTGTCATTACCTCCTGTGAGGAGTTTGAGTGAGTTATAGTGAATTTGTTAAAAAACTGATGTGACGCTGACGTGACGGTAAGTGGGTTTCTTACCAATTAATGTTATTTCTTATCACACTTTCTTTAGTTTTGTTTCTTTCTAGTGTTGAATATAATCGATTTATGAACTGTCGGATATGTTTATATGTGTCACACTAAGAGCACAGACACAGTAGAGCTGTAGAAGTGATATTATAGCTAAAAAGTGATGTTATGTCAGCAAAATAACTTATAAAAAAGACATTTTTTTTTTCTAAAAAATCAATATTACATCGAAACAATTCATAAGATTTCTGGACACCCGCGAAACTTTCTGATTCCGTCCCTGTTTACATCTACACACAGAAGCGGACCTATACAGGTGCATGGTGTGGCACGACCTACATATATTTTGAAGTCACGAAATACAAAATTTATTCAAAACTACCATTTTTTATGTTTGTGTAACGCAATAAAATTTATGCTACTTTAATTTCTTAATGTGCGTATAAATTTAGTGTTTAATATTTTTTTAACACCTCATTAAAAATTATGAGGCCACCCCTATACAAACTTGTTGTAATGAAGCTTCAAACTTGCAGTACTTGATTTTATTTAGACTAACCTAAACTCAGGGTTGGACCTATGTATATGATTTGAGGTAGGGGTGAGTATGGTTTGGTTTAGTTCGGTTTTTGTTTAAAACCGAAATCGAAATAACAAATTTTGGTTTCTGATTTTTAGGAATCATTCGGTTTCGGTTTTATGTCGGTTTGGTTTTTCGGTTTTCGATTTACTTTCGGTTTGATTTTCGGTTTTTTCAGTTCTTATATGATTTATCGAGCTTCGCTTTTACAAGTCGATTTTGAATATACCATAAACCGACACGTTGAAAGGTTTAAATAAACAATAACAACAAGAAACACAACATTAACAATAAGGAAAAAATTGAAGGAATATGTACACGTAAATAATATGTCCGGAAGTTGTCCCGAGCCTAAGGAGACGCACGCGTTAATACGTAAAACAATTATATGTTAATATATTAGGCGTAATATATTAATTAGTGATAAGCTATTACACACGTTAACTAATTAGTTAGTTAACGGGATTTTACAAACGATAGTTAAATGTTAACGATAAAGTTTTGTATGAAAAACAAATAAAAGGAAAATTGGAATTAATATTCTTTGTTTTAATATATACGGTTTGCTTTCCTATTTGGAATAGGATAACCACCCATAGGCGATGATAAAGTATCATAGATATATAAAATTTCAACGATAGAAAATAAATGCGATTATGCAATTCCCTGCGAGATTACAAAGGCAATTGCGATTTTCTATTTGGTTTTATATTATGATTAAACTAACAGCTTTAGATGTTAGTATTATGTTTATTTTTTTAAGAAAAACAAATATGGATTAGCTTATCATTATTGGTACTAGCATACTTAATTGTTTGCTATAACGTATTGTGTGCGTACTCTTAGAGAGATCATTGTTTGATCTTTGGGTTTCGTTTATATTGGTGGTTTGATAAAGGTGTTTAATCCATCGCTAAAAGGTACGCGTTTCTTTATCGTTTATGTTAATTACTTGTCTATACGTGATCTTATATTCCGCTGCGTACTCGTGATTATTAATGTGTTAATATGGTAAAAGGTTTTTATAAATTCCAACAGTGGCATCAAGAGCCGTTCGTATAGCTTTTAATTACATTAAAAATAACGAAAGAGATAAAATTGTGTAAACTTACTATGATGTCGTTTGAATTATTTTATTTGATGATTAGTTTTTCATAAACCCTAATTATGGTTAATAAAATTAATTAGACAGCCCCTAAGTTGTATGCAATTTTTGTTGATAAATATGTTGTTAATTGTTAATTAGTCGTTATTTATCACGTTGTTAATTGTTAAATTTATGGTTCGATCCATGAGAATCATGCAAGTTTACCATGGATCATGTGTTCTTAATTAATTGATTTAATTGAAGTCATGATAGATGTGGTATGCATGAAGTATGTGATTAATTGTTAATTGGGTATATGTTTTAGGTTAATGTTTATTTATTTTGTTTTTTATTATAATTGTTATATATCATGGTTCAAGCAAAGGGTTTTTCGAAAAATAAAAATAAACCAGACTAAAACTATATGAAATTTGATTTATTATAATCTTGTTCTTGCACGATCATATGTGGCAACAAATGAGTCGCCCTTACATGGTTTTAAATCTAACTCACGTCGTGGTTAGCAAGAATCAAGTTTACAGTTTGTTTTCTATTTTAGAGTTGTAAAATTTTATTAATGACGTAATTTGCAAAAGTACTATCTAGTTGCAAGGCTAAGGTTCGGGAAGACTCATCAAGACTTCGGTCTTGTAGATACCATTGCCCTATAATACCTGACTACTTGTAGTCTCCTTATCTTGCATACTGTTTAGGAAGCCGTGAATGGTCTAGGGTTTGAATGATTTTAATCATTCTTTAATCTTTTCCCGTGATAAAATTAATCTTCTTTGAATAGAATACATGTTGAATCGTCAATGTTTATGATATCACTATTTATACAATTGAATTGTGAGTCAAATATGTGATATTTATAATTAACGAATTGAGTAAATTTTATAAATTATCATGATACAAAGATGTTGCATGCTTCTTTGTACATATTTTGAATTGTCAAAATTTATACCCTTTGAAATAAGTTTATTTTTCATCCAACGTGTAAAAGCACTTGCACTTACTCTTTCAACATACGTTAGACTGTGGTGATTTTGTAACCCAAGGTGATATAATACACTTGATTGTGAGACGTTGGTGCTATATAATCACGGTTTTTGGTTGGACGACTTAAGCAAGTTAAGATAGGTGAGACCTTAACTCGTGGCAATAGATGGGATAAACATGCTCGCTTTTTCACTTTTGATTGTCACAAGTGATGTATATAAAGTAGAGTCCCATAATTCTAGAAGTTGTATTGGATGCAATTATTGAACGTCAATTACCCCTTGAATATCATCATCAATAGCAGATCAACTGATGCGGTGGCGGTATGTCTTGGTGGATTCTAGATTTTAGAAAATTAATTGTTTATATATAAACATGGGTATTTAATTTTCTATAAAGATAATATTATCGAAAATACTAAAATTGAATTTTGCGATTTTTTTGAACGTATTATTGCAACAAAGTTCCATAAATTAATGCTTGTTTGACAAACAAAGTCTCGTTTTCTTGTAAGAAAGAAAGAGACATATACCTATCCTTATTCGGTGTAAGGAAAAGCTATTAATAGGTGCGACTGGATTATTGTAATTATCAATCTTTAAGTGAACTTAAATGGTTAAGTAGATTTGCACAACTTATTGTTTCAGGTAGATCTCATTAATCTTTTTGAGTTTTTGGGCATCTTTCAAACTAATAAGTCTCTTAGCAATCTCTAGGCAAGCAATACTTCTTTTGTTTACATGTCGATCCCCTTAAGGCTATAATCGATAGAACAAAACAAGTGTTTTATTTGTTTATTGTGATTATAATAACTAGCTTTATTTATCCTAGTTATTATGTTTTAACCCAAACGTAGGCACTAAATACCCTTATTGAATGGTAGGCCTAATATGGAGGAAATTGCATGCCAATTTTCAAGTTAATGAAAGCAAGAAAGATAATCTCTCATTTTAATAGTAGAAACTCATACACTCTCTATAATACATAAGTACTTGTTACTTACGGGCATTTAAAGCGAGTATGGAAGTAAATAAATCGCTATCTGCTATTTACTGGTGAAGTAACATTTGTAATGTTGTCAAATCCAGTGAGAGCATTGCGAAATACATTAATGTAATGTTGTCTAATTCAGTGGGAGCTACAAGCTTGTTTACCTTCGTAGTAAGCCATATTATTTCTAGTTTGACTTGAAATAATAATTTACTTTCAGAATATGAAGAACCATAGTTTTAAGGATAAATGCTTCTATTTTATATGATTATCACTTTTGAAGTATTTTACATATAATAATTATGCAGAATTTATTATAAAACTATATGGTTGACATTCTACTAGTTATTCAAGTATACATGACATTATCATATTGTTCAAATAAACAATTGTGTTTCGTGGTTGTTTATATGTGTACATGATGTTATGCCATGCACAAGTGGGAGAAATATTTATTGTGTGCAAGGTACAACATATAACAATATGTCAATGGTTTCTTGACCGTGAGATATGAATCTAATATTCTATTAAGACTTATACATTTAATTGTCAATGTATGTTGTCTTGTTTAGAAAATATCATGATATGAATAACAAGCTACTTCAACTAAATTGTTTATATTTATTGGAGTGTTTTTTGGAATGCACAATAATATAAATGAAGTAACCAATTAACTTGAAATAACTATTGCAGTTGTTCATAGTTACTTTATGAATGTTTATGTCTCTTGTAAAGCATAAGCATATAGTCTTTAAGTTGTTAAAAGACTTATAAACATAAAGTAAATAGTTTACTTGTTATATCTTCTTGTTAATGAACATGAAGTCTTTGAATTATTCAAAGGATAAATAATGTATATAGAGTTATTGAACTATTTAAAGATGTATACATTAGAGCATGCACTAGGTTTTAAATATTATAAATTTTTAATTTTGTTTTGACATAATTGATAAGTATTTAACCTAAGGAGTCTTAAGTTATTTTGGAATTGTGATATAGTCTCACGATCTCAAATACTCATAGAATGTCTTGAGTGATAAATCAAATTATTTAGAATTATTTGATGTTGATAACTTGAATCTTTACCTCTAAAAGTTGTCAAGGTTTGGAAATTGAGTATACAAAGTATATACTTAAATGTTACTCTGACCTAGAAGGAAACTAAGACACCATTAAGCTATGGAATGTGCTGAATCACATCGAGTCTTTAAAACTGAAGTTTTGAATTTGTCAAGAACTATCAAGGTATTTTGTGAACGTGTCCCAAAAGATAACAATTTTTTTGTTGGCCTACATGCTAAGTATTTGAAGAATAGTCTATGATTACTAAAAGCAAGTGGGAGGACGCGTAGATCTTTAAGAGATAAATAACAAAATACGCAACCTTCTAAATATACTAGCGAATGTCATAATGATGGTGAACATTAAGTGTTGGACATCGTGATGATAGAACTCACATTCATAGATCCGCAAGGATGTATTTAGTACTTGAATGATATATTGATATGTCAATACTAAGGAATGTATGTTAGAGGATCATGGTGACCCTACTAACCATATAGATGTATTATTGAATCTTGAATGTCATTATTGAATAAAACTATGAATGAGTAGATGCAAGTCCATAGAAGATAATCGATTTTTGGAAACTTGATTAATCTTTAACCAATCGGTTAGACCGTGAGGTGAATATAAGTTTCTTTAGTGAAAGACTCATATGGACAATATTGTACACATGATTAATACACAATATGTGGAAAAGTTCTACATGCATTAATAAAGATGATTTATTGTCATGATAGTTTTATAATGATAAATATGACAATGTAATATTTAAACTCTTTTGTATGATTACATGAGCGAGGACGGTTGCGATCAAAGTGTTTATTAATTACAATAATCTTTATGTAATGTACATAATGCAAGAATCCATGTATGGATTAATGCATGCATCTAAGGAATATATCTCTAGTCTAATTATTAAATCCATGTTTTGATTTTTAATTAGATCTAAGATAACTTGTGAGTACATCTAAAAGCTAGTGGGAGTATTATGTTTATTTCTTAAATCACATATGATGTATAACATATGGAAAGCAATATTCCATGTAAGCAAGATGTTAAATCTTAACTTGGAATAAGGTTTCATATGAAAGGGTTTAGAAATTAAACGTATGACCTTGATATGTATGTTTATTGTAATAAACATTTGTGGTTAATGAAATTTAATACAACATGAATATCATTTAGAAAGTCTCAATGAATATATCTCATTTGATGAAAGTTGATATAAGATTAAAACTTAAGGGATTCATCATGTAAATCATATTGGGTGTATGGATAGTTGTAAAACTTGTATTAAGTACAAGAAGATTTGATAACAACGATTGCTTAAAGAGAAAATCATTTAGATGATTAGTACAAATGTTATGATAAGATTTATTTGGATAGAATGATTATTACTAACATGAATTGTTTCAAGTAATGAATATTCTATATGATAATAAGATGTAATTATCATTGTCAACAAACTTAGAGTTTAGAAAGACACCAAATATTATCGTAGTAATAATTTATAGTTTATAGATTATAATATATCATAGTGATGTTTCTAGACATGGATGATAAATTGATTGAGATAATACTCAATGCTATTCATGGTACGATTTCATTTTTAATGATTACCATGTGGACTAACTATGTGCAATTGAGCATAATGTTGCGATACATATTAAAAGAACAAAGAATACTTTATAGTTTAAGAAGCTATTAAAGAAGATTTTTTTAATAAGGTGTTTTGTTGGACTCACACATCTTATAGGATGTACAACAACAATACTCCCATTTTGTTGTGTGTTCATATGTAGAATCGTACATAATAACAATCATTATATATGTTCAAAGATTTTCACAATTGTGAATTTGAAATAAGTATTCTCAAGATTCCAAAGATCAAACCGAGTAGAGCTTCATGAAATATATGCCTTGACAACAGGTATGATCGTCATATCTTGAAGCATGATTTTTCAACTAAGGTTATCATGCATTGATCTTTTAGTATTTGGATAAAGGATATTGTTAAACAATATTTATTTTATGAATTGAAGTATTTGATATATTCGTTTTCTTTAATATTTATTGGTCCTATTTTTGCACGTTTAGATCCTTGAATAATATGTTATTCTAAATTGTCTATGTCGATTAATTATATGGGAATATAATCAAATTAAGACATATATGAGAGATGGTAATATTCGTAGAATATGCAAGAACGGTTCACCAACTCATACGATATCCAAAAGTTGTATATTGGACATCTCCTACTAACAAGTCAATCACTTTATGGATCGGCGTCTTTAAGTGAAACTTGTAAATGATTTACATTACTAAATCCTTTGACTTGAGATGCAAGCAGGTCTTATATATGTGGATGATACTTTTTGCTATAGTTCTAATGCTATCCTGAATGAGGTAGTAATAAAGGCTATAATCATTTGTATCTTGAAGCATATAAGAGGCACGTGTAGTCAAGATAGAATTTGTTCATTTAACTAGGATTGAAAAATAATGCTACTGGGCCCCTCGTTAATTGATTAGATGTTTGTATGGCCATACCCAATGGTAATCTAGATTTGTCTCGATTAGATTGGCAATCTATATTAATTATGTAATGCGAGAAACATAATAGTTAAAATGGAATGACTTTGATCCATATCCATTATTAACATGGCATTTGCAAAACAAAGGGATTGTAAATGTTTAAGTCATTTAAATGTACTTTATGAAAAACTACACTCGAGAGGTTCTGGGAGCATTGGCGTGTTGCTAGACGCTAACCAGTGTTATTATATTATATTATTGTACATGTCCAAGTGGGAGCTGAAGGAATATGTACACGTAAATAATATATGTCCGGAAGTCGTACCGAGCCTAAGGAGACGCACGCGTTAATACGTAAAACAATTATACGTTAATATATTAGGCGTAATATATTAATTAGTGATAAGCTATTACACACGTTAACTAATTAGTTAGTTAACGGGATTTTACAAACGATAGTTAAATGTTAACGATAAAGTTTTGTATGAAAAACAAATAAAAGGAAAATTGGAATTAATATTCTTTGTTTTAATATATACGGTTTGCTTTCCTATTTGGAATAGGATAACCACTCATAGGCATATATATATACAATGGATATGATGATAAAGTATCATAGATATATAAAATTTCAACGATAGAAAATAAATGCGATTATGCAATTCCCTGCGAGATTACAAAGGCAATTGCGATTTTCTATTTGGTTTTATATTATGATTAAACTAACAGCTTTAGATGTTAGTATTATGTTTATTTTTTTTAAGAAAAACAAATATGGATTAGCTTATCATTATTGGTAATAGCATACTTAATTGTTTGCTATAACGTATTGTGTGCGTACTCTTAGAGAGATCATTGTTTGATCTTTGGGTTTTCGTTTATATTGGTGGTTCGATAAATGTGTTTAATCCATCGCTAAAAGGTACGCGTTTCTTTATCGTTTATGTTAATTACTTGTCTATACGTGATCTTATATTCCGCTGCGTACTCGTGATTATTAATGTGTTAATATGGTAAAAGGTTTTTATAAATTCCAACAAAAATATCATATAAAATCCTAAAAAAATCATTTATGGGTATAAATCAACACAATAGCAACGATAAAAACCTAATTAAAAAAAACAATCGAGAAGAAAACTTATTATTTAGTCATATTCAATAAGCATATGAAACAATGATTAGTTATTAAATGTGATAGTATTAATCTAGCATAGCATATTCATCGTCTATTAGTTTCGACGTGAACTATATTATCATGTTTATAAAGATCGGTTCGGTTTATATCGGTTTTCTTTAATGCTAAAACCAAACCGAACCAAAAGCTTCGTTTTTTTCAAAATGCAAAAATCGAACCATCGTTTTTCAATCGGTTTCGGTTTTTTAGGTTTCGGTTCTTCGGTTTTTTCGGTTTAGGTTCGGGTTTTCGGTTTCTTGCACACCCCTAATTTGAGGGACCGGCGCCTCTATGATTAAACCAAAACAATAAGATTACAGTGCATTTTTCTTCAATTTTGATTTATTTTTTAAATGCTTCCCACTCGAAACGCAAATTACCCCTCAATTGTATATTAAAGTGCAAAATTTAACATTTTAAAACCTAAAAATCTTGCATTTTAAAATTTAAATACTCGATTTTTATTCGTTGATGCCTAAACCCTACTTTACTAAGGAATGACATATCGTACCTAATTAAAGTCCGCTAAGACAACATATATCTTACCTAATCACATTTTCTTATGATTATCAATTCATAAAATGATTAAGTTTGGCACAATAAGTTAAAAGTTTCATGCAACAAACTCTTAATCTATATGGTCTTACGATTTTGCGAAGACCTGTGTTCATGGATGAAATTAGAACGTAAAGTTAGTGGATGCATTTGCAAAAAATCAAACAAAACTACATGTACAATTTTTTAAAACCGAATGCATTTATAAAAAATTTAAGGTTCATTAGCAAAATTAACAATGTGACACAATAATCTATGGGTGTCTTAGGACTCCTAAAACACTCATAGTTTCATCCATACTTGCGTTTTTGATAAACGGTTGTCCGGGCCTGGTCACAGTGACCCCCTTGTGTGAGGAGGCAACATATGAGGTTGTCTAGGTATGCCAAATTCTTATCATTTGACATGTTACAACTTACAAACGTTAGAAATAAGCAATAGTTTTTGGTAGTACAGTAATATGTACGTTATGAAAATGACACAAAGAAAAAAGTATAGTTGACAAAGAATGAGAAAAACGTTGCAAAAGCAATAGTTAGGTCAAAAATAACCGGTATCATTTTTGTTTTTTAGAACAAATTGTGTTATGAGTATGTAAAAAAATGATGTTATTAGTATCTCCCTAAGAGATATACTAGGTACGCGTATGTTAATTTAAAAAATATATAATTCGACATATAAGTCTGAAATATTTAAGGGTGTCTTTCGGTTCGATTTATTCGGTTAATGTTTTTTTAGGGGTCAATCCGAAAATCGAATCGAACCAAAAACCGGATTTGAATTCGGTTCGGTTTTCGGGTTGACTCGAATTATCTAAATTTTTCTAAAAAATTATGTAACTATATAGATATTTAGAAAAAAATTTATTTCAAGTATAAAAATTATTTTTTATATAAAGATTAAATAAATTTTTAGTAACTATTTTATATATATAAATATATAAAAGTTATATAAAATATATATAAAAAAAATATATATATATTTGTATAATTTATGTTTTCGGTTCAGGTCTCGGGTTCGATTGCTAAACCTATATCAAACACGAAAATCATATTTGTAAAGTTTTTTCGTAAATATAGCCAGGCGTGGACACACGTTTTAGGTACGGGATGACGGCATTTCACATGGCTAGACAAATTTGAGCGTTTTTTAAAGTGTCACTTTTTGAAAACTCAAATTACCCTTCCACTCACACATTAAAATCTAATATTCAATACTTTAAAACTTACAAATCCTTTATTTTTAAACTACAATACTCGATTTTTTTGTTTAGATTTAATTTTTTGAGTCTTACTATTGTCAATTTTTTTATTTTGTGTCTCACAATATAATTTTTTGTGTCTGCCACATAACAACGAGATTTGTTGAAAAACTCAGTTTATTTTATGTTTATGAGATAACTTTACTAATAAATTTATCTAAATCCTATTATTTGTTTACCTTTTTTACTTTATATTTTGTTTTTCTCCTAAAACTATTAATTGCATCCCTTAAATATCGCATAATGAAAAAATTTTATTTCTGAATTTTTTAATCAAAATGATTAGTGAAGATTTTTATATTTAAAAAAGATATTTTTTTAGTAAAAACTAATCTCTTAATTTATTTATTTTTATTTAAAAAATTGATGGATAAAAATAATAAACATATTATTTATAGAGCAAACTGATAGATAAATATATAAGAGGGCTATTATAAAGACCCTCTACTCTACATAAAAAGTAAAAAAAAAATACTTTCTACTAGTGTTTGTCCTCTAGTTTTCTGTTTTACAGTTTTTGTCAGTTTAATACTTTTGACTTATAATGAAGATTTATAGCATCATTAAAGTAAATACAGATTAAGATCGTAAAACATTATAATTTTTATTCCGTACTTTCAGTTTCCTAGTTTTATAACATATACTAAATTGTAAAAAAAAATCGAAAATAAAAAAAGAGTACATATGATGATTTAGAGGGTATGTATATCCTTGCCCATACATAAACATGAAAATATGGAGCAGCTTCGTTCTTTGCTTAAGGCGATCATTCTCTCAAATGTTGCTGATCGTATGGTTTGTACTTTGAATGGATATGGCGTTTTTAGGGTTAAGGCGGTGAAAAAACTCATTGATGACAACTTTCTGCCTAAAAGAGATTCCCCTAGTCGTTGGGTTAAGAGTGTTCCTATCAAAGTGATTGTCTTCGCCTGGAATGTTAGTTATGATGGTTTACCTACGCGTTATAAATTGGCTACTAGAAACATTCCTCTTAGTAGAGTGTTATGCCCATTATGTGAAGAAGTTACAAAAGATGTAGATCATTTATTTTTTTCGTGCTCTATGGCTTCAACAGTTTTGTCTCGGATTTGTCAATGGTAGAACCTAGGGATTTCGTCAATCACGTCGTATGCTTCTTGGCTTGATTAGTTCATGTCTATTCGTCTTAGTCTCCACCTTAAAGAGATTTTAGAAGACGTTTTCTACACAACGTGGCGGTGCTTATTGATCTTTTGGAACCAAACTATTTTCAACGATACGTATCCCCGTAAAGATATGTTTTTTGATGAAATTGTTCTTCGTTCTTATATTTGGTGTATAGCTAGGAGTAAATGTTCTTTGAATTGGGATGATTGGCTTCAACATTCGTATTTACTTTTTATGTAATTTCTAGCTTCTTGCTAGTTTTTCTAATAAAATCGTCGTTCATAAAAATAGTTAGGGACGCTATTTAAATTTGACTATCAGGAGGAAAAATCAAAATCCACTCTTAAACTTCACCTTTTTTTATTTATTTGTGGTTATTATACAAAATCCTTTTATTATACAATTTTTTTAATTTTATATTCATTATTTAACGTTTTAAATGTTTAATAAATGATTCTATTATCGTCTACATTATTAGACCAAATATATACATGTGATATTGTTCATAAGATTAACATTAAAATTATATCATATGTGTATAGTTGACTTCATTTGACAATAAATTCGAATTATATTTAGGATAATAAATATAATAATTATAGACAAAATAGTTATAAGGGGTCACACGTTGTCTTGGTTGTATTCAAATTACGACAACATTTTGTATTTTTTTTATTAAGAAATTATTAGATTATTTTAATTAAATCATTTTAATACTAATAATTAGATACATTATTAGTGAAGTGGTGGTTGGTGTAAAAAGGCGTGTTAGTATTTGTTTTTAATCCAATAGTAGCGATTAACTTAAAGTTAAAAAAATTGTAAAGGTTAAAATTGTTAAAATGTACAAAGATTATAAAAAAAGACGGAGGGATTAAAATTTTAAATATGATGGAACACGGCTATCACTATTGATGAAAGCAATAATAACTAGTATTTCGTCACATTCACAACTTTAATTAACTTATGTATATTTTGTCAATTTTAGGTTTCCGTATTTCGATTAAACAGTTAATAGTCAAAAGTAATACTTTAGAATGTAAGTAACTATAAGTTTTCAAAATAACTCATCTCAGGGCTTCAGGTCGTTTTATAGTTTTCGATCACCAAAAGCGAAAGCAATAAAGAAGCACTATTACACTTGTAAACTAACAATATAATGTATATAAATTTGACCTATACCACTCTTAAATTTTAAAACTATACGTATTTGCATGCAAAACCAATAAAAATAGGCCTTTTTTAAATGAAGATCATATGTGACCGCATCTATTGCACAGCCTTCCGCGCCCCCTCTGGCTCATCTGAACATGTTAAATCATCAAATTATGCTCACTTAGGTTTACAATTTCTTTTTACGAAATTAAAATCTCACTAAATATATTTTGAACAAGACTTGAACTTACAATTATTTTGTCGAGTAGCTTCTAACATAAACACAAACCCTTTAACGATAGATATACAATTTAATCGGAAGTGATCTATAACCGTGACAGAGATACTCCATAGTTAACTTGAACATGAAAACCTCGTATATTTAACCGTTTCGTGCATATTCGAGTAACCAACCCTCTGAATATTCCGCTTGTTCTTAATTTTCTAGAATCATAGCTAATTATATGTATTAATTGTCTTTTAGATTAGATTCATTTAAAAAGTCTAATCACACCACCTCCATTGTTCCCTAAGGCAGAGGCAAATTGAGGACACAAATGTGGAATACATTGTCCTTCAAAACACTTTTATTATACTATGATACAATGCATGTGAGCAATCTGGTTTAGTTTCATGTTCACAAAAAGTCCATTAATAATTTGACCTTTTTTTGTTGGTTTAGTTTCAACAAGTTCTAACAGTGACATCATGAAGTAATTTGTCATTACTTTTTAACTATAACTAGACGAATGTTCGAATAAGACATATTGTCCGTTAGTGTGTCACTGTACGATTTGATCCACTAACCAATAATTTGACGTTCTAAAAAAATTGTTATTCCTTTTTCATAAACATTTTCTTTTAATTGATTTAGCAATCAAATGATATAGTGGTAAGTTTAGTTTTACAAATCCATTTGTTTACTGCTAAAGCTTAAAAGCCCAAATATCAACCAGGCCTGTTTTTAGCTCATAATTATAACCCAATCTACTGGGCCTCTTGGATTTGTGTATTGACTATTATTTGTTTTTTTTATTTCCTTCATGGACATACATTAAATAGCTTACAAAAAATGTTATTTTCTTATCATAAAGAGTAGAGGTGCAAATGAAAACCGGATTTTTGAAAATCCGGTTCAAAAATCCGAACCGGTTTTTTCAAAATCCGGTTTTCAAATTATCCGATCCAGATTTTTCTATCCGAACCGGTTAGACCGGTTTCTAAATTTTAAAAAAGTCGGATAAAAACCGGATAAATTTTCGGATTTATCCGGTTTTTAAAAAGACCGGATTTAACCGGTTTTTTACAATTTATTAATTTTTTTTTTAATTTTTTTTTTTGTAAAACCGGTTTTTTTTTTACCGGTTAAAACCGGATAAAACCGGTTTGCCTGAAAAGTCAAACTAGCCGTTGGGTTTGACTTTTCAGGCAAACCGGTTTTATCCGGTTTTAACCGGATTTTTCTAAAAAAAAAAAACGGTCATCAGTAAGCTTTTGGCTATTTGAGGATAACGGCTATATAGCCGTTTGGCATATTTTTTGCCCTTTTTTTTTTGTCTTTTTGAGCATAGAAATGGCTAGTAACATAGTATATATATATGTTTTGAGTTGGGGTTGAAAAAACAATAGAAAACGAAGAAGCGGAATTAGGGATATCACCTCCAACTACAGAATTAGACGAAGGTGAGTTTGAAGATATAGAAGTTGAAGCCGGAGATGCCGAAGAAGAATATGAGGATATACTTTGAGTATAACGGGTGATGGCAATGCCGAAGCTCGAGATACTTGAAGTATACTAATATTGTTCGGGTGATTGCTATGCCGAAGCTCGAAATGTATTAGTGATTATTGTAGTTTTATTGTAGTGTTTAAATAAAATTTATGAAGTTGTATGATTGTATTGTTGAAATAAAAATTATTATGGTATTTTTTTTAATGTTTTATACTTGTATATTTTTTTAATGTTTGTAAATAAATTCCGAAAAAAAAGGACACCAACACTTTTAACCGAAAAACCCGAACCGAACATTTTTAACCGAAAAAACCCGATCCGAACATTTTTTAACCGAAAAAACCGATCCGAAAAAATCCGATAAAATCCGATAACGAAAATTTTAATCCGAAAAAAATCCGATACGAACTTTTTAATCTAAAAAAATCCGATTGAGAAAAACCCGATCCGATCCGAAACCGGATTTTCAAAAATCCGGTTTTATAAAATCCGGATTTTCAAAAATCCGAATCTGGTTTTATCCGGTTTATTCGCACCTCTAATAAAGAGTGCTAGAACCAAAATTTTTATTATTACTTCAGTATTATATCAATTTCTCTCGTAACACGTACATCACTATAAATAATAATTAATTTTTAGAGTTGAATCGTTCTTTTTTTCTATCTTTATTTTTAGCCGGAGGTTTATTCTGAAGCAATCTCTTTATCTGAAAATGTTTCAAAAGGTAGAGATTTGATCTGTCCACATTTTACATTTTCTATATTCTACTTCGATGGATCGAGTATCGTTGTTGTTGTTGTTATATTAAACGTTTTAAATATTTAATACATGATCATATTATCGTGTACATTACTAGACCAAATATACATGTGATCTAACCAATTAAGGTTGGCACAACTGATCAAGTCATTAGGCTCCTTAACCAAAGATTTCAGGTTTTGGTTTTGGGAAAGAAAAAAATCTCAATTGAAAGAGATACTATCTATCAAGGGACCGAGCAAACTCCCGCAGAAGATTAGTCCACTCGTTTTAATGACAGTGATAACCCCTCACCGTAGACTAAAAAAAATCAAAAAATATACATGTGATCTTGTTCATAAGATAAACATAGAAAATATATCATATGTATAGTTGACCTCAATTCGACAATTAAATTTTAGCAAGCAAACATGATCACTTGTTTTGTAAATAACTACATATAATTGTTACACAATAAATTCGAATAGGATAATGAACATAATTATAGACAAAATAGTTAAGGGGTCACACGTTGTCTGTGGTGTACTCAAATTACAACAACATTCTGTGTTTTTTTTTATTAAAAAATGATTAGATTATTCTAATTAGATCATTTTAATAATAATTATATACATTATTAGTGAGTCAAGATTAATGTAAGAAAACGTGTACTAACTCTCACCTTGTCTCGTATTAATTAGTTATAAATCTCGTGTACGTACAGATTTATATATAAATCAAATTTATTTTAATATTATTAATTTAAATATGTTTTATATATTTTGTATGTTTAAAGTACTCCTTCCGTCCTACTAGTATAATAGTAGTCTACCGATTAAAAACACGCAGTTTAATAAAAACATTACTTTTCAAGTTTCTCTCTTACTTTTTACACAATGACAATTTTACCCTTTATCAATTAATTTACAACTTTTTTATTATTTGTAATAATACATTCAAGTGAAGATAATATTGTAACTTAATCTACATTTCTTATTTGTTGTTGGACTAAACTATTAATACGGGACGTAAAAAAATTGTAACCTAGACTGTTAATATGAGACAAAGGGAGTAAACAACATAACAAATTATAAACTTCAATAATTTTATTTAAAACTTAAATATTAAAGTTTTATTTATTACATTATCTTTTTCTAAGTTTTTCTTTCAAAAATTTTACATATATAATTTTTTTTTCTCAATCAAATTCTTCCACAAAAATTTTAATGACAAAAACAAGTTAATAAATCTGTGTTGCTAAATAAGGGATATTACGTTGTTTTTTAAAAAAAATTAGAAACAAATTTTTTTTATTAAAAGATTGTTGTTTTTATTAAAAATATATTTTTAAATAAATTTTATTTTTATTTTACTTTACTATATAAAAGATTTTAGATATGTAAATCATCAAATTATGCTCACTATCGATTTACAATTTCTTTTTATGAAATTAAACAAATCACAATATATATTTCGAACAGGACTTGAACCGACAATTATTTAGTCTTAGTAGGTTCTCATATAACAAGAAGTATCATTAAAACACAAACCCTTTAACGATAGTTATACAATCTAACCGGAAGTGATCAATAACCCTGACAGAGATACTTCATAATCTACTTGAACGTGAAAACCTTGTATAATTAACTGTTTCGTGCATATTTGAGTAACGAATACCCTGAAAATTCCGTTTGTTCATAGCCAAGAATTATGTGTTATTTGTCTTTTAGATTAGACTATAACAATGAAGTTCAATCTCTGATTTAGAGGGTGTTTGGTTAAGCTTATATAGTGGGCTTATAAGTTTATATAAGTTTATAAGCCAAAACCAATTGTTTGGTTAAGTTTATATGAATAGGCTTATAAGCTTATATATGAGGTTTTTGGTAAGCCACAAAAGTGAGGCTTTTATATAAAGGTTTGGACTTATTTAACACTCCACAATTTAATTTACATATTTACCCTAATATAACTGTAATATTTTCTTATCACTTTATAAACACAGCTTCCATGTCTCATCTCCATCGTTCCTTTATCATCAGGTATTCTATTCCTTTTCTCATCAATTATTAAATAGGGTCAATCATATTATTATAATATCTCTTGTATTATATTTGTTAGAATTGAATGACTAATTTTGTTTATAAACTTATATTAATCATTTAATTGGTCGTAATATTCATTTTTTGACAACCTAAAAAGACTTGTATTAATCGGTCGTAATATTCAATTTTTTACTAATTGAATGAGTATATAGTATACATCTTTACGAATGATTAATTGTAACACTAAATTTTAAATTTCATATCAATAGTTTTTAAATTCATATCACTGGTTTTTAAATTTCATATCACTAGTTTTTAAATTACATGTGTATTTTAAAAAAACTTAAAAATTATCTTATTTGGCAAAAAAATTTAGAAAAAATAGTAGAAAAATTTGATGCAGAAAAAAAGACATTAAAATATTAGTGTTGAATTTTGGAAAAACAAAAACTTAAAAAAGAATAAGGTAATTAATAAAACTTTAGCGATTAAATTTTAAATAAAACTAGCTGGGGTTAAATGAAACTTATACATTTTCATATATTTTTAATAACTTTAGAAAAATAAACAAATAGTCTTTATATTTTATACAATCTAGATTTTATACCATTCAAAATATTTATAATACATAATAAAAAAAATTTATATTGTTACGCGTACATAATTAGTAATTGTACTAATATTGCGGTAAGTTCTCACAAATCCATATATTAAATGAAAATAACAAAATACAACAAAATATTTATACACTATTATTTATAGAGAAATGACATATATATATATATACATCAAAATAGTTGGGGACATTCATCAAAAAATAAAAATAAAAAAGAGTTGGGGACAAATTTGACTATCAAGAGGAAAAATCAAAATCCACTCCATCATCTATAAAAAAAATAATTAAAAAAAATCCACTTCATCAAACTTCACCTTTTTAGGGTGTTACAAAAATTCTTTAAATGTAATGATTTGTTTTTCATTTTATATCAATTATTAAACATTTGAAATATTTAATAAATGGTTCTATTATCGTCTACATTATTAGACCAAATAAATACATGTGATCTTGTTCATAAGATAAACATTGAAAATATATCACATGTGTATAGTTGACTTCATTTGACAATTAAGGGTCCGTTTGGTTGATGCTTCAAAGTGTCACTTTTGGGTTAAAGCTTAATTTTAGTTGTTTGGTAGAAAATTAGAAGTTATAAATTCAGGAGTAAATGACAATAGTAGCAATTTTTATAAATCCTATCTCCCTCCACTACTTTTATACAAAGGTTTTCTGCTTGTGGGTCCATTTTTAACCATAACCTTTTATATGTTATATTTTTTTATTTAAAATTTATTATATTCATTTAAACAAAATAATATATATATTTATTATTTTTATTTTTATTTATTTTTTTATAAATTAATATATTTTCTCTCTCTATATTAACTCAAAACCTAAATTTAAAGAGAATATGTTACTCAATTGTAATCAAGTTTCACAAGTGTTCCAATTTAATATCTCAAACTTTAAACTAATCATTAAAACCATCAAAGTTTTAAAACTGTTTTATTATTGTGTAATTTTTTTAACTTTATATGCTTAAGGTATTCAAACATGCATTAACATGTTGTACATTAATTTTAAAAACACACCCCCTGAATTTCACTAATAAAAACCAACTTTATGTACAACCCGTTAATACATAACCAAACATAAGCAATAACCACAGAATAGTAACCAAGTTTAAGAAGTGTTCCATTCAGGTCACTATAACATAATAATTACATAAAAATGAAACAGTTTTGAAACTTTGATGGTTTAAATGATTAGTTTAAAGTTTGAGGTAGCAAAGTGGAATAAAACTCAAACTTGGTTATTATTTGATGATTTTCACCCAAATTTAAACCTAAACCTAAACCACTCACTTTATAAAACTATCCCCAAAGTAAAACCCGACTTCAAAACAAACGGACCCTAAATTCTTGCAAGGAAACATGATCACTAAATGTCTAAATATACTAGTTACACAATAAATTCGGGCAAGGTTATATAGACCCCCCCTAAAACCCCATCCATACCCCCCTTGTTTTTTGTATTTTTATATTTTTTTATATATTTTTTTTATTTCTATATTTTTGTTATAAAACTGTGAAACAGAAAATACGGAATTAAAAAAATAAAGTTTAACATATCAAAACTGTTAAACTAATAAAAATACGAAACAGAAACAGATAAAAAAACTGCCCATATAAGGAGACAAAAAGTACACAAATAGTGTACTTTTTGTCCTTTTTATATGGGACAAAGAGAGTATATATAGTAACACCCTATATGGGACAAAGAGAGTATATATAGTAACACCCTATAATTTATATATTGGATAACGAATATAAATAGAGACAAAATAGTTATAAGAAGTCACAAGTTGTCTGTGATGTATTCAGATTACGACAACATTCTCTAATTTTTTATTAAGAAAGGATTAGATTATTCTAATTAGATCGTTTTAATAATGAGATATCTTTTTTGTCTCAAAATTATTGTACACTCACAAAAAACAGTTATTTTAATAAAAACATTACTTTTTTTTATCTTTCTCTCTTACTTTATACATAATGATAGTTTTATCCTTAATCAATTAATTTACACCTTTTTTATTGTGTGCAATAATACCTTCAAATAAGAGTGAAACGGTAAACTTAATACACATTTGTTATCTATTTTTGGAAGTGGACAATTAATTTGAAACGTCCCAAAATAATAATGTGGTCAATAATTTTGAGACAGAAAGAGTACATTATTAGTAAAGTGGTGGTTGGTGTAAGAAGGCATGTTAAGCTATTTATTTTTGATCGAATGGTAGAGATTAACTTAATATCTTTTATATAATAAAAGAATTAGATTTTTTAAAAGTTTTAGTGAAAAGTGGAGGTTGTAGAAAAAATAATTGGTCCAATCAAATATCTTAATTTTGACACATAAGAAAAATCAAGCAATGTGATTGGCAAAAAAAAGTCAAAATTGAATGAGAATTAGTCAAAATTAAATGTTTTGGTGGAAGAATTTTATGAAAACACAAAAAGATATACCTGTCAAATGAAAATAAAAACTTAAAAAAGGAGGAGAGGGTTAATTGAAACTTTAATGGTTGAATTTTAAATAAATTAGATAAATTTAAGTGTAAACTTATATCTTTCCATATTTTTTAAGATATTTATAAAATAAACAAAATACCCACTTAAACTTTATACCATCTAGAATTTGTATTTTAAAAATACAACATATATGTAATATTAAAAAGTCAACATATCACATGATTATTAATATTTAAATAAAAACACAAATTATTGTTTATTTATATTTAACACTTAACAAAATTAAACAATGCAATCTACGTAAATTATTATTAACATGAATATAAATAGTAAAATGAATTCAAAACCTCAGAAATCGGTGTTAGATGAAAATAAATAGACGAGATTTTACATATTACAACAACATATATTTTTCGAGGTCATTGTACGTTATTAAACACAAAATGTTTAGAAAAGATAGCTAAATTTTCATTTAAACAAATTCAAATCTTTTATGCAGTAAATATTTATACAAAATACTGTATCAATTAATATTTACCCAAAAAATATCATTTAGTATTATCGCATAAAGAAAAATCAGGTAAAATCATATATAAGTAAATAAAATCGCAATAACGAAATTACTACTTCATTTATCTTTTATGTTCAAGTCCCGTGCGTGCACGGGTATTAAAACTAGTTAAAAAAATATAAGAATTAAAATTGTTAAAATATACAAAAAATATTAAAAAAATACGGATAGACTAAAGTTAGAAATATAATGAAACACGGGTTATCACTATTGATGAAACATGGGTTATCGCAATGATAACCAGTATTTCGTCATATTTACAAATTTCATCCATCTATCTTTTTCCTTACAACTTGTTTACATTTTGTCAATTTTATTCTTTCCGTATGTTTTACATATGATTTGGTTAAACAATCCATAGTCAAAATTAATACTTTAAAATGTAACTAACTAGTACAAGTTTTCAAAATAACTCATCTGAACATGTTAAATCATCAAATTATCTTACCATAGCTTTACAAGCTTTTTTTTACGAAATTAAATATCTTGCAATGTATTTCGAAGAGAACTTGAATCTACGATTATTTAGTCGAGTAGCTTCTCACATAACAAGAACTATCATTAGAACACAAACCCTTTAATGCTAGGTATACAATCTAAATAGAACGAAACTAGAACTAAATGTCGTCGGATACACATAAAATTTTGAGTCGTAATGATGGACCAGATGCATTTAACATACTTTTAAGAAAAATTTATGTTTTCAAAAATTAACACTACATTGAAGACAATAATAAGATTCCAAACACTCACGGGAACCCCTAGTTCCGACCTTGACGACGAAGACTGAAGTTAACTTGAACGTTAAAACCTCGTATATTTCGCCGTTTCGTGCATATTCGAGTAACCAACACCATGAATATTCCGATTGTTCTTAGTTTCTAGAATCATAGCTAAGAATTATATGTGTTACTTGTCTTTTAGATTAGATTCAGTTTCAAAGTTGGATTGAAGTTCAATCTTTGATTAAAAAAGTCTAATCACACCACCTCCATTGTTCCCTAAGGCAGAGGAAAATTGAGGACATTTATGTGGAATACATTGTCCCTTAAAACACTTTTATTATATACAATGCATGTGAGCAATCTGGTTTAGTTTCATGTTCACAAAAGTCCATTATGAATTTGACAATTTTTTTTGTTGGTTTAGTTTCAACAAGTTCTAACAGTGACATCATGAACTAATTTGTCATTGCTTTTTTTTTTAATCATAATTAGATGAGGCTTCGAGAAAAGCATACTGTTTGCTTGGATGTCAGTGTACGACTCGACCTATTAACCATTAACTTGGCGTTCTAAAAAAATTTGTAATTCCTTTTTATTAAACATTTTGTTTTAATTGAGCAATCAAATGACATAGTGGTAAGTTATTTGGTTTTCTTACAATAGGTTAAGAGTTCTATGTATTACTGCTGAAGCTTAAGGCCCAAATATTCACCAGGCCCGTTTGTAGCTTATTATGATAGCCCAGTCTACTGGGCCTTCTTTTTTTCCTTGATGAACAACACAGGGCATTAATTAAATAGATACAAAAAATGTTATTTTTGTAATATTAATGATATAATCAACAACTTTAAATGTATGCTAAAAAATTATTAAGGAAAGATAAAAAGTAAGTTACTTATCGATAGGTGAACTTTGATGCATCTTATTTCATAGATATGCATGTTTATATATACTATTAAATGTTACTATGCATTTTATTATACATGTATTATATTTTCACCAACATATTAATGGGAACATATTATTGAGAGAAAATGCATAGGTCTTTTATTAATCTAGTAAAGAAAAAGGTGACAAACATATAGTATGTATCTTAGCTGATATTCATAACACTCACTGACTCACCCTTGGATGCCATTTTGTCAACATAGAGTCAACTTTGAAGTACCGTCTCATTAAAACTTTGCTAAAGGAAAACCCACTAAGAAAAAACTTTAGTCATGGAAAAGAGTGCAGTATAGTTGTCTCCCCTTATGTAGACATCCGTTGAATGTTATGTCTTCTGTAAATGTCGCATGCCAATAGGAGGGATGAGTTTCATGAAAAGCAAAGTTGGAAGTGCCTTAAAAGATTAACTAAATTGTTGCTTGATTCGACATACTTCAATTCAGTTTGGCTATGAGATCTTGAGTGTATGCGGAATATCTTGGTGGTAGATGTTTCGTATTGTCGCTTTTGATATACCCTTCTTTCATTTGTGTAACACAAGCTGTATTGTCTTCGTAGACGAGTTTTTTAATTTTCTCTTTATTTAGCCCAGAATATGTCGTAATTAGATGTGTCATTGACCTCAGTGATACACATTCTCTGCTAGCTTCATGTAGTGCAATAACTTCAACATGATTTTATGATGTTGCTACGAGTGTTTGCTTTTGAGAACGTCATAGAATAGAAGTGACACCATTTAAGAACACGTAACTAGTTTGAGATATAGCTTTGTGAGAATTAGCCAAATAATCTACATCATCATAACCAACCAATCCTTGTTTTGAATTGTTAGAGTAAAATGAACCCAAGTCAATAGTTCCTCGAAGGTATCAGAATATGTGCTTGATTTCATTCCAGTGCCTTTTTGTGGGAGATAAACTGAATCTTGCTAAGAAATTAAATACAAAAGAAATATCTGATATGGTACAGTTTGTTAAATACATAAGAGCTCCAATTGCGATTAGATACGGGACTTCTGGATCAAGAACATCTTCATCTTCTTCACATGGGCGAAACGGATCATTGTCAACAATTAGTAATCTTCCCACCATCGGTGTACTTAAAGATTTTGCTTTATCCATATTGAACGTTTTAGGACCTTCTCGGTAGTAATTCGAATTGTACTGAAAGATTTTGCTTTATCCATATTGAAGTTTTAGGACCTTCTCGGTAATAATTCGATTGATGAACAAGTACATCGTTAGACATGTGCTAGATTTGCAAGCCAAGACAAAATTTTGTCTTCCCAAGATCCTTCATTTCAAATTGTTCCATTAAGATAAAAATTCTTTGCAACAAACTATGGTGTTCTGAATCTGATTCGTACATCAGAACATGAACCTGAAGCGGAAATGTGTGAATCTGAATTAAATTATATTGTTTGTTTTTCTTTGAAAAAAACGCTTGAATGTTATTAGTTCAACTAGAGGCATTAAGATACTCCATCGATGTCTTATCCAATCAAATATTTTTACCTCTTAACAGAGAAAAAATAAACACACTTAATGCCAAAAAGCTCCAACCGAGTAGAAGCTCTGATTTAACAGGCAAAGAAAGACCGTTCAGAGTAGCAATCACGCTCATAGCAAGCAAGAAAGACGGGGTAAAGGGGCGACGGGAAAGAAAAGTGTAGTTAAAGAGTCGTAGAGATAGTGGAGCTCATAGGTTTCTACCTGTGACCAACTTAGTGTGCTTTTGGTAGCAGCAGCCATACCAACAATTTATCTTTCGTAAGTAAGCACTCGCATTACGGTGCGAGAACTGCCAAGCTAAGCTCAATCAGAACCCATCGATTCAAACAAAGGGTGGACCGGTTCACTGAACTCCAACAAAATATAGCAAGTCCTCTAGCAATAAGGTACACGAAAGCCATAGGTATCTCTAGAAGCACTGATCCATAGACGCGCAAGTCCCACTAACAGAAAGAGAACTAGACGACTGAAACTCACCAGCTCACTAACGCAATCTCTGAACAAGAATTTCGTCAGTTATTTTAATAGACTTGGCAGAGCAAGATGTATGCCAAATCCTAACCATTTTATATGGTACAAAGGGCTCAACAAATCTAAAAATCGAATCGAACCAACAAACTGAGTCGAAACAAAACCAAACCGGATTAATTTCACTTCGATTTTTGGCTTTGTATATACATGCCCCTTTTATTTGATTTTGGTTGATTTCAAGTTAAAACGAAGATAAATACCTCTAAACTATTTATCCGGTTCTGTTATGTACGGTTCTGTTAAACGTTACCAATAAGCAATAGTTTATGCCTTTATGGTAGTACATTGATATGTACGTTATGAAAAAAGTATAGAAACTAAAGTTGACAAATAATGAGAAAAACGTTGTAAGGCTTGGGGAAATGGTGCAAAAAACCCACGAGTGGGATTTAGGGGCGGAGTCAGAAATTTTTTTAAGAGGGGGTACAAATTTTTTTTTACGACAACAACACAGCTTTGACAAAAATGTTTTGCTTTATACAGTGAGCCTATTAACATTTTGTTTGACAATCTATGTTCAATTCTCAAACAGTAACATGGCGCTTGTGAAAAGCTGGGATCCCATTATTGAGAAGTTTTCAAAACGGCTTTCAAATTGGAAAGCATCTCTCCTTTCCATTGGAGGTAGAGCCACTCTTATTTCCTCGGTTCTAGGCGCGCTTGGTACGTATTATTTTTCTCTTTTCCCTATGCCAAGTTTGGTCAGCAGGAAATTAGAAACCCTTAGATCAAAATATTTTTGGGGAAGCACTGGCAATTCTACTAAAATCCCTTGGATTTCTTGGAATGTTGCTCTAGCTCCTAAGGATAAAGGGGGCTCGGCATTGGTAGTCTTTATGCTCTGAATCATGCTCTCATTTCAAAATGGCGATGGCATTTTCTCACCAACCCGCAGGCTTTATAGGCTCGTTTTGTTGTTGCTATTCATGGTCCGAATGAAGATTCTTCATCATTTTTTGGTCACTAAAAAATTATAGGTGTTTGGCATCGAATTATCAGATCTATAAAGGGCTTACATGAGAAGAATCTTATTCCTCTCTCTTCAATGCAGCGACAGGTAAATAACGGGGCTTCCACAAAATTCTGGCATGATTCTTAGAACGGTAACTCTCCTTTTAAGCTTCAGTTCCCTCGCTCTTTCGTTTGTCCAGTAACAAAGATTGTTTGGTTAAAGATTGTTGGTACAATGGTTGGCATTTCAACTGGGTTCGTGATATCTCAAATGGTTCCGATGCTGCCCATTTTGTTACTCTTCAAAGCTACCTTTCTGCTATTACTCTCACAGATTCAGAGGATACTTGGGTTTAGACTGCTGATACGTCTCCCTTCTCGGTTAAAAGTGCACGATGTCTTATTGATAAGGGTCTTCATCCTGATAACGGTCCGAAAACTATATGGAACAAGCTTCTTGCAAAAAAGATTAACATTTTCATCTAGAGGGCTCTTCGTGATCGTCTACCTTCTAGGTGGAACTTAAGCCGCAAAAGAATTGATGTGAACACGCTGAACTGTCCGTTTTGTGATCAAGGGATTGACACTAGTAATCATACGTTTTGGACCTGCTCGTTGGCCTCTATCGTTTGGGTTCGTGTGTTCAAGTGGGTAGATCTTGCTTCTCCTTCTATTTCGAGCATGACTGATTTATTTGCGTGGATTGATGGCATGCATATGTCGAATAACAAAAGGCTTATCGTGGACGTCATTTACGGTACTACTCTATGGTCCTTGTGGAGATTTCGCAACGAGTTGATTTTTGGCCTCGATCCTCCTAAACGCAGCATGCTATTTGATAATATTGTTGATTTTTCTTTTAAATGGTATTCGCCTAGATGTAAGTTGCATTCCATTTCTTGAAACAACTGGATTCAAAACCCTTTAGTGGTTTTATCTTTGTAATTTTTCTAGCGTCTCGCTAGTCTTTAATAATATCTGCTGTTAAAAAAACAACTAAATAAAATAAAGAATATACAAATTAAGAAAAGATATCCTACATCCTAGTTTTTTTTGAACAAATCCTACATCCTAGTTACTACTATAGTTATAGTGTATTTTATTTTTTATTTTTTTATATTTCATCTTCTTCTTCCTCCTCTTTCTTCCTTTTTCTTCTTTTTCTTCAATCACCATTAAAACACATACGAGTTTCTTTTTCAAAAAACCTGCTTAGAATTTGATTTTGAGTTTCACTTAAATAGGAATAACATATTTCTGAGGGGTCACATTACAAAAATAACGCAAATAAGCAAAAAAATTCCATTGTAATATTTTTCGGAGGAGGGGCACGTGCCCCTGTCCCCCTTGGCTCCGCCTCTGGTGGAATTATATAATTCTTGACCCACCTTTTTTCCTTTCAAAAACAGAACAAAAATGACTAGTAATTTGTCAACTAATCTTTTTTTAGGGTTAAATCTATAAAATAGAAACAAACTTTCTAAAATTTACAGTTATAGTGAACCAACTTATTTTATTACTAATATAACCATTACAACTTTTCAAAATTTAACGTTATACTAAACAATCTTGGTTGCTACTTGTTATAGCCGGTTACCTTTTAAAAGTGACCTACACGTCACTATTTATTTAATTTTCTTATTTTTTTCTAGTAAGTTACAATTGGCAGATTGTTTATTTTGTTGATTTGTGTAAATTGACTAAACACATCACCCCTTTGACCACTTTATATATTACCTTAACATCTTTAAAATCAAGCAGTTCATTTCTTTCTTTGTTACTATTATCATCTTTCACCATTTGTCCATTTATAAATATTGTCCACCCTTAAACAAACACAAACAACATCACTAAATCCAAAACCCATATCCTTTCACCTAGATTGTACATCCTCATCTTCATTCATCTGAATCTATCGAGCCCACTATCAATGTTGACATCACCAATGTCGGATAACACCTTCGTCAACATCGTCGGCGCCACCATCACAGTGAAAAACGTAAACCGAATATGCACATTAGATCATAGACTTGCAAGATATTGTTCTCAAGAGATGAAATCACAGATGTTATATTTAATTTGTTACATCACAGGATTGATGTTATCGATATGAACCATGATAAAGTTTGTGTCTGATAATTTGTTGTTGGGATATGAGGATTATATTTGTATTTTTTATGATTTTCTAGATTTTTTGTATTCTGTAATTATAGTTACAACATCATAGTAATAGAATTGTGGTTTTGATTTGAAAGAAATTAGATTAATGTTCTTGAATTGGGGAATTTGAGATGTTAGTTATTTTGGGGGGAAAGGAACGAAGGGTATGCACATATGGGTCGGGTAAGTTTCACATATAATAAAAAAATCATTGTTAAATATCTACATGGATAAAATACTTACACAAAATAATGACGCGTAAATTTTTTAATCACATGGAATTTAAACCGGTCATATATACTAGATTTATAAATATCAACAAGTTACATTACTAGATCGGTAATAAAATAAGTTAGTTTACTAGAAATGTAAACTTTGAAAAATTCGTTTCTATTTTATGGACTTAACCCTTTTTTTATTCTCCTAAGCATGGTTATCACATTTCTAATTCATTGAACCTATTTCCTTTACTTCCTTACAAAAACATTTCATAACTTTTTGATACAATGAATTTAATATATGAAACTAAATGCCACGCAAATTGTTTTAAAAAAGTACTAGTTTACATCTACATGTTACACTTGTTGTAATTAAGCTTAAAACATAAATTACTATTACGGCTAAAATTGTACTTTTTGTTGAAAATTTTGGGAAAGCTAAAACCCTTCTCGGCCCTTATTAACGTTTCTCGGCCTTTATTAAAGCTATGTTTGGTGCGTAAATTTGTTGGACTTTATTGTAGTACGAACTTATTGTTTTTAAAAAAATAAGTTATTGTTAAAAGTAAGTATCGTTTGACTGACAAAGTTTGAAGGAGAATGTTTAAAAAATAAACTTCTAAATTAAAAGCTAGTTAAACTAGCATGTAAAAATAAATTCAAGCTACATGCTCCAACATTCAGCTACAACAATCAACTACAATGATCAGTTGCAACGATCCACTACAGCTTCAAATAGGGATGAGTATTTTGTCCCGAATCTTGAAATCAAACCAGAAACGTACCGATTTTCGGTACCCGAATCCCGTTCGGTACGGTATCGCTACTACTTAACAAGGTGAAAAAATATTCGGTACCACTAATTCGGTACGGGACCGATACCAAATCGGAAAATTCCCGAAAAACGAGAAAATCCCGATTTTACGGTACCGGTACCGATACCAGTACCGGTACCGATAACCGAATCTCGTTCGATACAATACCGGTACTATTAATTTATGTTCAAAAAAAGTATCATTAATTCGATACAGAATTAATACGATACCAATACCGTGCTCGCTTCTAAAAATGCTAAACATACCCTAAGTTACATCCTTGAGCAGTGATACATCAACCTAAACCTTATTGTACTAAGGAATGACATATCTTACCTAATTATGGTCCGCTGATACAACATATCTTACCTAATCACATTTTCTTATGATTATCAATTCATAAAATGATTAAGTTTGGTACAATGATTTAAAAATCCCATGCAACAAACTCTTAATCTATATGGTCTTATCACTTTGCAGAGACATGTGTAGATGGATGGAACCGAAATGTAAAGTCATTGGGTGTACTTACGAAAAATTAAACAAAACTATGCACAACTTTTTAGAACCGAATGTATTTATGAAAATTTAAGATTCATAACAAAATTAACACTATGACACAATAATCGATGGGTGTCCTGAGACCTCAGAACTCCCATCCATGTCTATCTTTTTGGTAAACAGTATCCGGGCCTGGTCACGCTGACCGCCTTTGTGATGAGGCAACGTATGACGTTGTCTAGGTATGCCAAAATCATTTGATACGTTCAAACGTTAGCAATTAGTAGTCTATGGTCGTACAGTAATATGTACGTTTGAAAATGACCCTAAGAAAAAAAATATAAAAAGTTTCTATATATCAGTTGATAAATAATGAGAAAAACGTTGCAAAAGCAAGAAGTGCCCCAATTCAAATTAACTTTCTATTTAGGGACGAAGTCAGGACGAAATATGACCGGGTGCATAAATTTTTTTAACCGTAATATAACACATGTAAAAAATAAATTAAAACGAAAGGTAGAAACACGTTCCGATTGACTGAGTGCATTTAAGATGAATTTAGAAAAAATCGATGTTTTCTTCACAAATTAACATTACACAGAAAAATTTTATAGGGGTAACGGGCACCCACGAGAACCTCCTAACTCCGTCTCTGTTTCTACCGTGTTCTTTTTTCTATTATTTATTTGATTTGTAAGGCTACTTGCACCACTCGATTTTCATGCATGTTTCTCTTATTTATTTGATTTGTAAGGCTATTTGTAACAACGATTTTTTGCGACTTTATTTTTCAGTTTTTTCTCTCCAGCGGTTTATTGTAACCTATTTGCCTCAATAAGGCGATCTAGTTTAACTTTTTAATATATTTTTTAAAAAACTATTTAAACAAAATAAAAAATATTATAATAATATTTATATTTAGATATCGTTAAAAAATGATAAAAAAAGATTTAACTAAAAGAAAAAAGAGTAAAATGCATTAGCTAAAACTAACTCCAAAAATAATCAAATTAATATATATTGTGAGGAATTTAACAAAGCTCGATATATTAGATTTTAGAATTTTTTTATGAATTTCTTATAATTAAAACATAATTAAATCTAATATAATAAATGATTCCATTAAACTTCACATTTTTAGTTTTGTTTGTAGTTATTATACAAAAATTCTTTTAATGTATAATTTTTGTTTTTTCATATATTTAATAAATGATTCTATTATACATCGTCTACATTAGAGTCCGGTTATTTAAGATACCTTGTATCCTTTGGATACAAGGGGACAAATCTGGACCGTCCATCTCATCTTATCCAACAACCCATATTAAAGACAAAAAAAAGCGGAAGGGTAGTTTCGTCATTTTACCCCTTCCAACTAACACCACCTACCACTCTCACAGATCTGGGATCGATTTCTTCTTCTTCTTCTCTCTAAAACACACACAAACACACACACACACACACCCACACATATTTACATCTTAATTTATCAACACAAACATCAAATCCATCGATCATCACCGTCACAAATCGATCATCCTCTTCATAAATAAGGTAAAGTTCATTCGATCTGTTTTGACTTCATCTTTTTTAGCTTATTCGATGTGAATAAGCTTATAACTCATCTTATTTTTTATAGCTTATTTGATAAGTTACATGAATTTAACATGTCAAATGATAAGGTAACTTGATGCTTAATGTGAATAAGCTTATTGATAATCATCACCTTTATTATGATGAATTATAAGCTAACTTATTAGCTTATTTTCATGAATTATAAGGTTTTTTAGCTTAATCTCGCTGAACATATTTAGTGTAACCTGTTTGTGAAGTATCATATATGATATACTATATCATATATGATATAAGCTAAAATATCATATATGATGAGATATATCATATATGATAATGTGGTTGAAAATTGAGTTAACTCTTTTTTTAATGGATTAATCTGGCTGAACATATTTAGTATGACTTGCTAATGAAGTATCATATATGATATGCTATATCATATATGATATACGCTAAATATCATATATGATCAAATATATCATATATGATTATGTGCTTGAAAATTGAATTAAATCTTTTTTTTTGTGTAGAGAAGGTTGTTTACAAGGCGTGTTGAACATTACAAGCATCCAAAAGGCCAAGAAGCTTAATGAATAAGCTCGTGAATTTTTCTTTTACGTTTATTGTTTGTTTTTTTCTTGTAATCTCCTAATGGAGTTTTGAAGTATATGGACGATTTTGTAATCAATTGGTATCTCGTACAACATCTTGTTAATATGATTTAACTTTCTTGGTATTATGTCATGATGGTTTTTATAAATAAGTCATACGGAGTATATGATCATGCATTATCATATATGACACTCAAGAAAAACTTGGATTTATTAAATAAAGAATCTGATGAATTCATGATTACAACAAAGAGTATGCACAATTAATAATCAAACACTTGTTCATAACATAAAAATGTACTTTTGAACAGAATCATATATGATAATTCAAACCGAACGTAACCTAATGTAAAATCATATATGATATACCTCTGATATCATATATGATAACAATTTATACAAAATCAAAAAATGCAAAAAAAAACAGATTATCAAATGATGAATTCATGAACAACGCCTACTCCGTCTTGATCCTTAAAACATATCCATGCACATCCTCTTGTTATAATCAACACCCCTCTCTGCTTTGCTACAAAGCTGCCAATCGCACCATCTCTGTCTGACTGCATTTATAAAATATAAAAAGAACATATTATGCAACATTTTAACACCAAAATAAATTACTCATATATATGATAGAAGACAAGTTTCAAGAGTTTATATTGATTTTCTAAAAAATACTCATACATAATCTGTTTTTTCCTATGGTTTATTTGATATATCATATATGATAGTTATATCATATATGATATATCATCAGTTATCATATATGATATATCTATCATATATGAAAAGTGATGATATATCATATATGATATATATATATATCATACATGATATATCAAGCTTATTGCAGCCTACATCAGCAAACTTAATCCAACTTACATAAAATACCTTACGATTTGTCAACATAAGCTAATAAGCTAGCTTATTCATAACTCTCGTGTAATTTGTAAGCTTATTCACATAACTCCTATCTAATTCTCAAGATTATTTATAACTCTCATCTAATTAAAAATCTTATTCAAACAAATAAGCTTATTCACATAAATCACCTAATTAAAAGCTAATTAGAATAAATTGATCAAAATAAGAACAATCAATCGGAATAATTCGATCAAAATAAGAACTATCAATCGGCATATTTCGTTCAAAAAAGCTAATGAAAATAAATTAATAAGCTTATTCAAAATCAAATAAGCTAAAAAAAATAAGCATAGATTATAAGAATACAAACCTGAAATGAATTCGTGTTAAGTAATCGATCTAATTAATCGATTGTGATGGATTCATGATGATGTTGTGATTGTTCGCTTCAAATTTTAGAGAGAGAAAGTAGATCGGGGTAGAGAGAGAGAAGTGAAAGAACGGGGTGTGTGTTTTTATGAGAAAGAAAGGAGAAAGTTGTGTAAATTGGGGATTTAATCTCAGCCCTTGAATGAGATGGAGATGGATGGTGGGGATGAGTCCCCTTGTATCCTAGAAAACTTTGGTATCCAAAAGAACTTAAATCTCTACATTATTAGACCAAATATATACATGTGATATTGTTCATAAGATTAACATTGAAAATATATCATATGTGTAGAAGTTGACTTCATTTGACAATAAATTCGAATTATATTTAGGATAATGATTATAATTAGGGATGAGTATTTGGACCCGAATCCTGAATTCGAACTCGAACCGTTCTTGGAACCGTACCGATTCCCGATACCTAAATCCCGTTCGGTACGGGACCGGGACTACGAAATAAGGTGAAAAAAATCCGGGACGACTAATTCGGGACGGGAGCGGTACCAAATCGGGAAATTCCCGAAAAAAACGGGAAAAACCTGATTTCTCGGTACCGATACCCGTATCGGTACCGATTCCCGTATCGGTACCGATTCCCGTATCGGTACCGATTCCTGATTCCCGAATCCCGTTCGATACGGGATTGATACATAATTTTTAGATCTGGAAAAAATCAGGAACACTAAATTGGGACGGGTTCGGGACGGGATTGGTCCCGAGCTGATCCCTAATTATAATAATTATAGACAAAATAGTTATAAGGGGTCACACGTTGTCTTGGGTGTATTCAAATTACGACAACATTCTGTATTTTTTTATTAAGAAATTATTAGATAATTTTAATTAAATCTTTTTAATAATAATTAGATACATTATTAGTGAAGTGGTGGTTGGTGTAAAAAGACGTGTTAAGCTTTGTTTTTAATCTAATAGGAGAGATTAACTTAAAGTTAAAACAAATTGTAAGGGTTAAAATTGTTAAAATGTACAAAAATTGTAAAAAAATGTGAAGAGATTAAAATTGTAAATATGCTCAAACACGGCTATCACTATTGATGAAAGCAATAATAACTAGTATTTCGTCACATTCACAACTTTAATTAACTTATGTATATTTTGTCAATTTTAGGTTTTCGTATTTCGATTAAACAGTCAATAGTCAAAAGTAATACTTTAGAATGTAACTAACTATAAGTTTTCAAAATAACTCATCTCAAGCCTTCAGGCCGTTTTATAGTTTTCGATGACCATAAGCGAAAGCAATAAAGAAGCACTATTACACTTGTAAACTAACAACATAATGTATATAAATTTGACCTGTACCACTCTTAAATTTTAAAACTATACGTATTTGCATGCAAAACCAATAAAAATGAAGCCTTTTTTTAAATGAAGGTCTTATGTGACCGCATCTATTGCACAGCCTTCCGCGCCCCCTCTGGCTCATCTGAACATGTTAAATCATCAAATTATGCTCAGTTAGGTTTACAATTTCTTTTTACGAAATTAAAATCTCACTAAATATATTTTGAACATGACTTGAACCTACAATTATTTAGTCAAGTAGCTTCTAACATAACAAGAAGTATCATTAGAACACAAACCCTTTAACGATAGATATACAATCTAACCGGAAGTGATCAATAACCTTGATAGAGATACTTCAGAGTTAACTTGAACGTGAAAACCTCGTATAATTAACCAGTTGTGGAGCTAAGGGGGTTCCCCGGTACGCACATGAACCTGATGGAATTTTGTCGTGTAGTATATATGTTTGCTAAAAAATTTTATTTCTTCAAAATTAACCTGGTCCCAAAATTATGTACTATATAGATATTTGTATTAAAGAATTTGTGCACCTGATGATTTAATAGTTTGGCTCCACCCCTGTAATTAACCGTTTCGTGCATATTCGAATAACCAAAACCGTGAATATTCCCTTTGTTCTCAATTTCTAGTATCATAGCTAATTATATGTGTTATTTGTGGTTTGATTAGATTCAGTTTCAAAGCTAGATTGAAGTTCTCAATTTCTAGTATCATAGCTAATTTTTTTTGGTTCGTTTAGTTTCAACAAAATTCCATGAAGTAATTCGTCATTGTTTTTAATCATTACTAGAAAAGGGTTTAAAGAAGGTATACTGGCCGTTTGCATGTCACTAAACGACGTGACTCGACTTATTAACTATCAACCGCCGTTCTAAAAAAATAAACATTAATTAAAATTTTTATTACTTTTTTATTAAACATTATTTTAATTGATTTACCAATGAAGTGACATAGTGGTAAGTTATTGGTTTTCTTAAGTTTTATGTAGGGGTGGAAATGAGTTGAGTCGAGCTCGAGTTCGTCAGAGCTTAAGCTCGGTTCGTTTAAGTTTTACAAAGCTCGAGCTCGGTTCGTTTCGAGTCTTACTATTTTAGGCTTGGGCTCGGCTCGTGATATGTTAGAAAAGCTCGGGCTCTGTTCGAGCTCGACTCGTTTATACGATTTCAAAATGTAAAATGAAACTTGGCTCGAGCTCGGCTTGTAAAATATCTAAATTAGGCTCGTCAATAAGATCGTATATAAAACATTAGGTTCGAAAAGGCTCGCGAGCTCAAACGAGCTTTGTACGTAAAGCTCGGGTTCGAGCTCGTTCAATAAACGAGTTGTAAATTAGGCTCGAGCTCAGGCTCGAGCTCGTTTAGGCTCGGCTTGTTTGACCTTTCTACCGATCTGATCTCGAGCTTTTCATGAGCAGTTTGGCTCGTTTCCACCCTTAGTTCTATGTATACTAGCAGGGTACCCGCGCAATGCGGCGGCGGGTACCCTGTGACTATATTTTCAGATGAAAAAATGTTGTGCTGTTACATATTTTTCTAACAAAGCCGGTACTCGCGTAATGCGACGGCGGATACCCGCTAACTAATTTTGTGACGAACAAGTTCAAAAGATAAAGACATCAAGGCTCCACAAGTCCAATGTTTTAACGCATGGCAAGCATCATAAATAACAATGCTTTCGAATATCATATCTCGTGCCATCATTGTACGTCAACAAGTTTGCGTAATACTCCTTTTAACAAGTTTGCGTAAACTTTTATTTGCATTGGTTTTTTACAATGTTTTTATAGTCAAGCCATAAAGAAATGTATCTATATATAAACCACGGCAAAACAATTACAACAAACGACATGCTTCTTTTACAAATAAGATCGACGATTAATTAGAAGAAATCCACAAAAAAAAAAACATACGAGACAAACAAACCCGAACGAAACAATACAAAAACATAACCAAACTAACTACAAGAGCAAAACTATAAACAAACACTACAACAAGGAATTTTAGCCAAATTTAAGCATAAATCCACAAAATTGGCAAAGTAAAAAAATTATATGTGCTATTTGCTTATATTGTAAATGAAAGAACCTATATCACAAATGAAAACCCTGATACAAAAGTTAAAACATGAGATATAATTATGCAATATACAAACATACATACATAAACGAAAAATTGAGTGAGATCCACTTTCCATGTCTTGTACTCTAGCTCAAAGCTCTGGTAGTTAGTTTGAGAGAAAAAATAAATCGTTCAAGATGAAAAATGAAAGTGGAGCACACGTTTTATATGGATGGATTAAAAGTAGTAACTCCTTCTAAGGTACATGCTACGAAATGGACTGTTAAAATAACCATAAAGTCCCTTAATAACCTCTTAAATGGGCTTTCACTATAACCATAAAATCTCTTAATGACCCACATAAAGTAGTAGAGATACGTTATACATATTAATGCTATTATATTCTTACAATACAAGACTTTTAAATATTAGTAGCTGTTACATACTTGCCTTTAATATTAGAGATTAATATGTTATATAATTGAATGATTTTAATATTGAATTAACTATTATTATTACAGATTTTTTAAGTCAAAATGTAATGTTCTTACTTACTTAATAAAGAAATGTTTAAGGCTTAATATTTTAAAACTTTTAAGTTTAGAAAGGTAATAAATCTTTTATAAAGTAGTAAGATTTAAAGATGATCTTAGTAATAAAGCTCATTTATTTACTGCTAAACTTAAAGCCCAAATGTCCACCAGGCCCGTTTGTAGCTCATAGTCATAGCCCAAGCTATTGAACTCCTGGATTTGTTTACTTGTTATTATTTGTTTCCTTATTTCTTTGATGACAATGGGACATTAGGCTGGTGGGAGTGGGATGATTGTCACTCGTGAGTTTATATACTCGTTTGTGGGTATCCATTTCCTCCAATATATGTCGCGTGCAACTTACTCCCACCAAGTAAAAAACAGGGGCAAACTCACCCTAGGTGAGTTGTAATGTTGTGGGCTCGAGTGATTTTATTTTCTTGGTTAGGTTTATTATTGGGTGTTTTTTGTGAGTGGGGTGTGTTTAAATAATAAAAATATATGTATGAAAGGTGAGTTGTAGTGAGTTTCGGTGAGTGTCATTACCTCCTGTGAGGAGTTTGAGTGAGTTATAGTGAATTTGTTAAAAAACTGATGTGACGCTGACGTGACGGTAAGTGGGTTTCTTACCAATTAATGTTATTTCTTATCACACTTTCTTTAGTTTTGTTTCTTTCTAGTGTTGAATATAATCGATTTATGAACTGTCGGATATGTTTATATGTGTCACACTAAGAGCACAGACACAGTAGAGCTGTAGAAGTGATATTATAGCTAAAAAGTGATGTTATGTCAGCAAAATAACTTATAAAAAAGACATTTTTTTTTTCTAAAAAATCAATATTACATCGAAACAATTCATAAGATTTCTGGACACCCGCGAAACTTTCTGATTCCGTCCCTGTTTACATCTACACACAGAAGCGGACCTATACAGGTGCATGGTGTGGCACGACCTACATATATTTTGAAGTCACGAAATACAAAATTTATTCAAAACTACCATTTTTTATGTTTGTGTAACGCAATAAAATTTATGCTACTTTAATTTCTTAATGTGCGTATAAATTTAGTGTTTAATATTTTTTTAACACCTCATTAAAAATTATGAGGCCACCCCTATACAAACTTGTTGTAATGAAGCTTCAAACTTGCAGTACTTGATTTTATTTAGACTAACCTAAACTCAGGGTTGGACCTATGTATATGATTTGAGGTAGGGGTGAGTATGGTTTGGTTTAGTTCGGTTTTTGTTTAAAACCGAAATCGAAATAACAAATTTTGGTTTCTGATTTTTAGGAATCATTCGGTTTCGGTTTTATGTCGGTTTGGTTTTTCGGTTTTCGATTTACTTTCGGTTTGATTTTCGGTTTTTTCAGTTCTTATATGATTTATCGAGCTTCGCTTTTACAAGTCGATTTTGAATATACCATAAACCGACACGTTGAAAGGTTTAAATAAACAATAACAACAAGAAACACAACATTAACAATAAGGAAAAAATTGAAGGAATATGTACACGTAAATAATATGTCCGGAAGTTGTCCCGAGCCTAAGGAGACGCACGCGTTAATACGTAAAACAATTATATGTTAATATATTAGGCGTAATATATTAATTAGTGATAAGCTATTACACACGTTAACTAATTAGTTAGTTAACGGGATTTTACAAACGATAGTTAAATGTTAACGATAAAGTTTTGTATGAAAAACAAATAAAAGGAAAATTGGAATTAATATTCTTTGTTTTAATATATACGGTTTGCTTTCCTATTTGGAATAGGATAACCACCCATAGGCGATGATAAAGTATCATAGATATATAAAATTTCAACGATAGAAAATAAATGCGATTATGCAATTCCCTGCGAGATTACAAAGGCAATTGCGATTTTCTATTTGGTTTTATATTATGATTAAACTAACAGCTTTAGATGTTAGTATTATGTTTATTTTTTTAAGAAAAACAAATATGGATTAGCTTATCATTATTGGTACTAGCATACTTAATTGTTTGCTATAACGTATTGTGTGCGTACTCTTAGAGAGATCATTGTTTGATCTTTGGGTTTCGTTTATATTGGTGGTTTGATAAAGGTGTTTAATCCATCGCTAAAAGGTACGCGTTTCTTTATCGTTTATGTTAATTACTTGTCTATACGTGATCTTATATTCCGCTGCGTACTCGTGATTATTAATGTGTTAATATGGTAAAAGGTTTTTATAAATTCCAACAGTGGCATCAAGAGCCGTTCGTATAGCTTTTAATTACATTAAAAATAACGAAAGAGATAAAATTGTGTAAACTTACTATGATGTCGTTTGAATTATTTTATTTGATGATTAGTTTTTCATAAACCCTAATTATGGTTAATAAAATTAATTAGACAGCCCCTAAGTTGTATGCAATTTTTGTTGATAAATATGTTGTTAATTGTTAATTAGTCGTTATTTATCACGTTGTTAATTGTTAAATTTATGGTTCGATCCATGAGAATCATGCAAGTTTACCATGGATCATGTGTTCTTAATTAATTGATTTAATTGAAGTCATGATAGATGTGGTATGCATGAAGTATGTGATTAATTGTTAATTGGGTATATGTTTTAGGTTAATGTTTATTTATTTTGTTTTTTATTATAATTGTTATATATCATGGTTCAAGCAAAGGGTTTTTCGAAAAATAAAAATAAACCAGACTAAAACTATATGAAATTTGATTTATTATAATCTTGTTCTTGCACGATCATATGTGGCAACAAATGAGTCGCCCTTACATGGTTTTAAATCTAACTCACGTCGTGGTTAGCAAGAATCAAGTTTACAGTTTGTTTTCTATTTTAGAGTTGTAAAATTTTATTAATGACGTAATTTGCAAAAGTACTATCTAGTTGCAAGGCTAAGGTTCGGGAAGACTCATCAAGACTTCGGTCTTGTAGATACCATTGCCCTATAATACCTGACTACTTGTAGTCTCCTTATCTTGCATACTGTTTAGGAAGCCGTGAATGGTCTAGGGTTTGAATGATTTTAATCATTCTTTAATCTTTTCCCGTGATAAAATTAATCTTCTTTGAATAGAATACATGTTGAATCGTCAATGTTTATGATATCACTATTTATACAATTGAATTGTGAGTCAAATATGTGATATTTATAATTAACGAATTGAGTAAATTTTATAAATTATCATGATACAAAGATGTTGCATGCTTCTTTGTACATATTTTGAATTGTCAAAATTTATACCCTTTGAAATAAGTTTATTTTTCATCCAACGTGTAAAAGCACTTGCACTTACTCTTTCAACATACGTTAGACTGTGGTGATTTTGTAACCCAAGGTGATATAATACACTTGATTGTGAGACGTTGGTGCTATATAATCACGGTTTTTGGTTGGACGACTTAAGCAAGTTAAGATAGGTGAGACCTTAACTCGTGGCAATAGATGGGATAAACATGCTCGCTTTTTCACTTTTGATTGTCACAAGTGATGTATATAAAGTAGAGTCCCATAATTCTAGAAGTTGTATTGGATGCAATTATTGAACGTCAATTACCCCTTGAATATCATCATCAATAGCAGATCAACTGATGCGGTGGCGGTATGTCTTGGTGGATTCTAGATTTTAGAAAATTAATTGTTTATATATAAACATGGGTATTTAATTTTCTATAAAGATAATATTATCGAAAATACTAAAATTGAATTTTGCGATTTTTTTGAACGTATTATTGCAACAAAGTTCCATAAATTAATGCTTGTTTGACAAACAAAGTCTCGTTTTCTTGTAAGAAAGAAAGAGACATATACCTATCCTTATTCGGTGTAAGGAAAAGCTATTAATAGGTGCGACTGGATTATTGTAATTATCAATCTTTAAGTGAACTTAAATGGTTAAGTAGATTTGCACAACTTATTGTTTCAGGTAGATCTCATTAATCTTTTTGAGTTTTTGGGCATCTTTCAAACTAATAAGTCTCTTAGCAATCTCTAGGCAAGCAATACTTCTTTTGTTTACATGTCGATCCCCTTAAGGCTATAATCGATAGAACAAAACAAGTGTTTTATTTGTTTATTGTGATTATAATAACTAGCTTTATTTATCCTAGTTATTATGTTTTAACCCAAACGTAGGCACTAAATACCCTTATTGAATGGTAGGCCTAATATGGAGGAAATTGCATGCCAATTTTCAAGTTAATGAAAGCAAGAAAGATAATCTCTCATTTTAATAGTAGAAACTCATACACTCTCTATAATACATAAGTACTTGTTACTTACGGGCATTTAAAGCGAGTATGGAAGTAAATAAATCGCTATCTGCTATTTACTGGTGAAGTAACATTTGTAATGTTGTCAAATCCAGTGAGAGCATTGCGAAATACATTAATGTAATGTTGTCTAATTCAGTGGGAGCTACAAGCTTGTTTACCTTCGTAGTAAGCCATATTATTTCTAGTTTGACTTGAAATAATAATTTACTTTCAGAATATGAAGAACCATAGTTTTAAGGATAAATGCTTCTATTTTATATGATTATCACTTTTGAAGTATTTTACATATAATAATTATGCAGAATTTATTATAAAACTATATGGTTGACATTCTACTAGTTATTCAAGTATACATGACATTATCATATTGTTCAAATAAACAATTGTGTTTCGTGGTTGTTTATATGTGTACATGATGTTATGCCATGCACAAGTGGGAGAAATATTTATTGTGTGCAAGGTACAACATATAACAATATGTCAATGGTTTCTTGACCGTGAGATATGAATCTAATATTCTATTAAGACTTATACATTTAATTGTCAATGTATGTTGTCTTGTTTAGAAAATATCATGATATGAATAACAAGCTACTTCAACTAAATTGTTTATATTTATTGGAGTGTTTTTTGGAATGCACAATAATATAAATGAAGTAACCAATTAACTTGAAATAACTATTGCAGTTGTTCATAGTTACTTTATGAATGTTTATGTCTCTTGTAAAGCATAAGCATATAGTCTTTAAGTTGTTAAAAGACTTATAAACATAAAGTAAATAGTTTACTTGTTATATCTTCTTGTTAATGAACATGAAGTCTTTGAATTATTCAAAGGATAAATAATGTATATAGAGTTATTGAACTATTTAAAGATGTATACATTAGAGCATGCACTAGGTTTTAAATATTATAAATTTTTAATTTTGTTTTGACATAATTGATAAGTATTTAACCTAAGGAGTCTTAAGTTATTTTGGAATTGTGATATAGTCTCACGATCTCAAATACTCATAGAATGTCTTGAGTGATAAATCAAATTATTTAGAATTATTTGATGTTGATAACTTGAATCTTTACCTCTAAAAGTTGTCAAGGTTTGGAAATTGAGTATACAAAGTATATACTTAAATGTTACTCTGACCTAGAAGGAAACTAAGACACCATTAAGCTATGGAATGTGCTGAATCACATCGAGTCTTTAAAACTGAAGTTTTGAATTTGTCAAGAACTATCAAGGTATTTTGTGAACGTGTCCCAAAAGATAACAATTTTTTTGTTGGCCTACATGCTAAGTATTTGAAGAATAGTCTATGATTACTAAAAGCAAGTGGGAGGACGCGTAGATCTTTAAGAGATAAATAACAAAATACGCAACCTTCTAAATATACTAGCGAATGTCATAATGATGGTGAACATTAAGTGTTGGACATCGTGATGATAGAACTCACATTCATAGATCCGCAAGGATGTATTTAGTACTTGAATGATATATTGATATGTCAATACTAAGGAATGTATGTTAGAGGATCATGGTGACCCTACTAACCATATAGATGTATTATTGAATCTTGAATGTCATTATTGAATAAAACTATGAATGAGTAGATGCAAGTCCATAGAAGATAATCGATTTTTGGAAACTTGATTAATCTTTAACCAATCGGTTAGACCGTGAGGTGAATATAAGTTTCTTTAGTGAAAGACTCATATGGACAATATTGTACACATGATTAATACACAATATGTGGAAAAGTTCTACATGCATTAATAAAGATGATTTATTGTCATGATAGTTTTATAATGATAAATATGACAATGTAATATTTAAACTCTTTTGTATGATTACATGAGCGAGGACGGTTGCGATCAAAGTGTTTATTAATTACAATAATCTTTATGTAATGTACATAATGCAAGAATCCATGTATGGATTAATGCATGCATCTAAGGAATATATCTCTAGTCTAATTATTAAATCCATGTTTTGATTTTTAATTAGATCTAAGATAACTTGTGAGTACATCTAAAAGCTAGTGGGAGTATTATGTTTATTTCTTAAATCACATATGATGTATAACATATGGAAAGCAATATTCCATGTAAGCAAGATGTTAAATCTTAACTTGGAATAAGGTTTCATATGAAAGGGTTTAGAAATTAAACGTATGACCTTGATATGTATGTTTATTGTAATAAACATTTGTGGTTAATGAAATTTAATACAACATGAATATCATTTAGAAAGTCTCAATGAATATATCTCATTTGATGAAAGTTGATATAAGATTAAAACTTAAGGGATTCATCATGTAAATCATATTGGGTGTATGGATAGTTGTAAAACTTGTATTAAGTACAAGAAGATTTGATAACAACGATTGCTTAAAGAGAAAATCATTTAGATGATTAGTACAAATGTTATGATAAGATTTATTTGGATAGAATGATTATTACTAACATGAATTGTTTCAAGTAATGAATATTCTATATGATAATAAGATGTAATTATCATTGTCAACAAACTTAGAGTTTAGAAAGACACCAAATATTATCGTAGTAATAATTTATAGTTTATAGATTATAATATATCATAGTGATGTTTCTAGACATGGATGATAAATTGATTGAGATAATACTCAATGCTATTCATGGTACGATTTCATTTTTAATGATTACCATGTGGACTAACTATGTGCAATTGAGCATAATGTTGCGATACATATTAAAAGAACAAAGAATACTTTATAGTTTAAGAAGCTATTAAAGAAGATTTTTTTAATAAGGTGTTTTGTTGGACTCACACATCTTATAGGATGTACAACAACAATACTCCCATTTTGTTGTGTGTTCATATGTAGAATCGTACATAATAACAATCATTATATATGTTCAAAGATTTTCACAATTGTGAATTTGAAATAAGTATTCTCAAGATTCCAAAGATCAAACCGAGTAGAGCTTCATGAAATATATGCCTTGACAACAGGTATGATCGTCATATCTTGAAGCATGATTTTTCAACTAAGGTTATCATGCATTGATCTTTTAGTATTTGGATAAAGGATATTGTTAAACAATATTTATTTTATGAATTGAAGTATTTGATATATTCGTTTTCTTTAATATTTATTGGTCCTATTTTTGCACGTTTAGATCCTTGAATAATATGTTATTCTAAATTGTCTATGTCGATTAATTATATGGGAATATAATCAAATTAAGACATATATGAGAGATGGTAATATTCGTAGAATATGCAAGAACGGTTCACCAACTCATACGATATCCAAAAGTTGTATATTGGACATCTCCTACTAACAAGTCAATCACTTTATGGATCGGCGTCTTTAAGTGAAACTTGTAAATGATTTACATTACTAAATCCTTTGACTTGAGATGCAAGCAGGTCTTATATATGTGGATGATACTTTTTGCTATAGTTCTAATGCTATCCTGAATGAGGTAGTAATAAAGGCTATAATCATTTGTATCTTGAAGCATATAAGAGGCACGTGTAGTCAAGATAGAATTTGTTCATTTAACTAGGATTGAAAAATAATGCTACTGGGCCCCTCGTTAATTGATTAGATGTTTGTATGGCCATACCCAATGGTAATCTAGATTTGTCTCGATTAGATTGGCAATCTATATTAATTATGTAATGCGAGAAACATAATAGTTAAAATGGAATGACTTTGATCCATATCCATTATTAACATGGCATTTGCAAAACAAAGGGATTGTAAATGTTTAAGTCATTTAAATGTACTTTATGAAAAACTACACTCGAGAGGTTCTGGGAGCATTGGCGTGTTGCTAGACGCTAACCAGTGTTATTATATTATATTATTGTACATGTCCAAGTGGGAGCTGAAGGAATATGTACACGTAAATAATATATGTCCGGAAGTCGTACCGAGCCTAAGGAGACGCACGCGTTAATACGTAAAACAATTATACGTTAATATATTAGGCGTAATATATTAATTAGTGATAAGCTATTACACACGTTAACTAATTAGTTAGTTAACGGGATTTTACAAACGATAGTTAAATGTTAACGATAAAGTTTTGTATGAAAAACAAATAAAAGGAAAATTGGAATTAATATTCTTTGTTTTAATATATACGGTTTGCTTTCCTATTTGGAATAGGATAACCACTCATAGGCATATATATATACAATGGATATGATGATAAAGTATCATAGATATATAAAATTTCAACGATAGAAAATAAATGCGATTATGCAATTCCCTGCGAGATTACAAAGGCAATTGCGATTTTCTATTTGGTTTTATATTATGATTAAACTAACAGCTTTAGATGTTAGTATTATGTTTATTTTTTTTAAGAAAAACAAATATGGATTAGCTTATCATTATTGGTAATAGCATACTTAATTGTTTGCTATAACGTATTGTGTGCGTACTCTTAGAGAGATCATTGTTTGATCTTTGGGTTTTCGTTTATATTGGTGGTTCGATAAATGTGTTTAATCCATCGCTAAAAGGTACGCGTTTCTTTATCGTTTATGTTAATTACTTGTCTATACGTGATCTTATATTCCGCTGCGTACTCGTGATTATTAATGTGTTAATATGGTAAAAGGTTTTTATAAATTCCAACAAAAATATCATATAAAATCCTAAAAAAATCATTTATGGGTATAAATCAACACAATAGCAACGATAAAAACCTAATTAAAAAAAACAATCGAGAAGAAAACTTATTATTTAGTCATATTCAATAAGCATATGAAACAATGATTAGTTATTAAATGTGATAGTATTAATCTAGCGTAGCATATTCATCGTCTATTAGTTTCGACGTGAACTATATTATCATGTTTATAAAGATCGGTTCGGTTTATATCGGTTTTCTTTAATGCTAAAACCAAACCGAACCAAAAGCTTCGTTTTTTTCAAAATGCAAAAATCGAACCATCGTTTTTCAATCGGTTTCGGTTTTTTAGGTTTCGGTTCTTCGGTTTTTTCGGTTTAGGTTCGGGTTTTCGGTTTCTTGCACACCCCTAATTTGAGGGACCGGCGCCTCTATGATTAAACCAAAACAATAAGATTACAGTGCATTTTTCTTCAATTTTGATTTATTTTTTAAATGCTTCCCACTCGAAACGCAAATTACCCCTCAATTGTATATTAAAGTGCAAAATTTAACATTTTAAAACCTAAAAATCTTGCATTTTAAAATTTAAATACTCGATTTTTATTCGTTGATGCCTAAACCCTACTTTACTAAGGAATGACATATCGTACCTAATTAAAGTCCGCTAAGACAACATATATCTTACCTAATCACATTTTCTTATGATTATCAATTCATAAAATGATTAAGTTTGGCACAATAAGTTAAAAGTTTCATGCAACAAACTCTTAATCTATATGGTCTTACGATTTTGCGAAGACCTGTGTTCATGGATGAAATTAGAACGTAAAGTTAGTGGATGCATTTGCAAAAAATCAAACAAAACTACATGTACAATTTTTTAAAACCGAATGCATTTATAAAAAATTTAAGGTTCATTAGCAAAATTAACAATGTGACACAATAATCTATGGGTGTCTTAGGACTCCTAAAACACTCATAGTTTCATCCATACTTGCGTTTTTATAAACGGTTGTCCGAGCCTGGTCACAGTGACCCCCTTGTGTGAGGAGGCAACATATGACGTTGTCTAGGTATGCCAAATTCTTATCATTTGATATGTTACAACTTACAAACGTTAGAAATAAGCAATAGTTTTTGGTAGTACAGTAATATGTACGTTATGAAAATGACACAAAGAAAAAAGTATAGTTGACAAAGAATGAGAAAAACGTTGCAAAAGCAAGAGCTGCCTCAATTCAAATCAACTTTCTACCGTGTTTTTTTTCCATTTTTTTGGCTGGTTAGGTCAAAAATAGCCGGTATCATTTTTGTTTTTTAGAACCAACCGAGTTATGAGTATGTAAAAAAAATGATTTTATTCGTATCTTCCTAAGACATATAGGTACGCGTATGTTAATTTAAGAATATATATAATTCGACATATAAGTCTGAAATATTAACAGACAGAAAAACAAAACGATACCCGTTGTTATTTTTAGGGAGATATGAACTTTAGAGGTAAAGTTTTTTCGTAAATATAGCCAGGGGTGGACACACGTTTTAGGTACGGGGTGATGGCGTCTCACATGGCTAGACAAATTTGAGCATTTTTTAAAGTGTTACTTTTTGAAAACTCAAATTGCCCTTTCACTCACACATTAAAATCTAATATTCTATACTTTAAAACTTACAAATCCTTTATTTTTAAACAACAATACTCGATTTTTTTTGTTTAGATTTAATTTTTTGAGTCTTACTATTGTCAATTTTTTTATTTTGTGTCTCACAATATAATTTTTTGTGTCTGCCACATAACAACGAGATTTGTTGAAAAACTCAGTTTATTTTATGTTTATGAGAAAACTTTACTGATAAATTTATCTAAATCCTATTATTTGTTTACTTTTTTTTAGTTTATATTTTGTTTTTCTCCTAATAGTATTAACTGCATCCCTTAAATACCGCATAATGAGAATTTTTTATTTCTGAATTTTTTTAATCAAAATGATTAGTGAAGATTTTTATATTTAAAAAAGATATTTTTTTAATAAAAACTAATCTCTTAATTTATTTATATTTATTTAAAAAATTGGTGGATAATAAACATATTATTTATACTGATAGATAAATATATAAACATCAAAATAGTTGGCGACACTATTTAAATTTGACTTTCAAGAGGAAAAATCAAAATCCCCTCCATCAAACTTCACCTTTTTAGGTTGTTTGTAGTTATCATACAAAATTCTTTTAATGTATAGTTTTTATTTTTTAATTTTATATTCATTATTAAACGTTTTAAATATTTAATAAATGATTCTATTATCGTCTACATTATTAGACCAAATATATACATGTGATCTTCTTGTTCATAAGATAAACATTGAAAATATATCATATGTATAGAAGTTGACTTCATTTGACAATTAAATTCTAGCAAGGACTAAATATAATTGTTACACAATAAAGTCGAATTATATTTATTATTTAGGATAACGTATAATTTTAGACAAAATAGTTATAAGGGGTCACACGTTGTCTGTGTTGTATTCAAATTAAGACAACATCCTATAATTTTTTATTTAGAAAGGATTAGATTATTTTAATAATTAGATACATTATTAGTGAAGTGGTGGTAATGTAAGAAGACATGTTAAGTCATTTGTTTTTTATTTAATGATGAAGGTTAATCGAAAATTTAACAAAAAAACGCAAGGATTAGAATTGCTAAAATGTAAAAAAATTAAAAAAAAATAGTTTATAAATTAAAGTTAAAAATATAACGAAACACATTTTATCTAGTGATGAAAGCAATAATAATCATTATATGATTATATTTACAAATTTAATTCATCTGCTCTTTTTTTTACAACTTGTGTACATTTTATTAATTTTAGTCTTTCGTAACTTTTACAATGTGATTTGGTTAAACAATCAGTAGTCAAAATTAATACTTACTTTATAATGTAATTAACTACAAGTTTTCAAAGTAACTTATCTGGGCATGTTAAATCATCAAATTATGCTATAAATGAAATTTAACTTAGTTGGATGGATGCATTTGGTTATAATTTTCATGTGGGGAAGGTGAAGGTTCGACTCCTGTCATTTCCCATATAGGGGATTTTCTCATAATTGGCAGTCGGGTTTGAATCATATCGCAATGCCTTAAAGTCCCTTAATGGGAAACTGGATGGCTAGCATTGGGGTTGATATACTTTTCGTGAGATGATTCAAACTCAGCTCGAGAGACTTGGTGCCTCGGTGGCACGCAAGATACTCCGCTGCACTAAACTGCCGTTAAAAGAAAATCATCAAATTATGCTCACTTAGGTTTACAATTTCTTTTGAGATTAATTTCATATATCACATTACTTTCAAAACTAATTTCATATATGGGTTTTTCTATCTTGTGCCTTAAGGGCACATGATAAGAATGTAAAAAGTACACCGGGTCCTACAGAAAAGTACACAGGGATTTACACTTTATGAATTCCTGTGTATTTTTCTGTGGGACCCGGTGTACTTTTTGTGTACCTTATGTGTTCTTAAGAGCACATGATAGAAAAACCCTTCATATATACCCAAAGTTTAACTATTAAATACACAATGTAAAATAATTTTTAAGCATAATTGAATATTTTTTAAATTAATTTGAACAAGACTTATTTAGTCGAGTAGCTTCTAACGTAACCAAAAGTATCATTAGAACACAAACCCTTTAACGATATATATACAATCTAATCGGAAGTGATCAATAACCGTGACAATTAGGGACGGATCTATAGTGTAATCATGGGGGTCCGTTGTCTCCCATGACTAGCCGATACGATGAGATTTTAGTGTATTTATTTTTGGATTTTGATCTTTTTTCAAAAGCCCCTCATTAAAAATTCAAATTGCCCCACCCATATAATAAATTATAATATTTAACGCTTTAAAACCTATAAATTCGTCATTTGTAGTAAAAATACTCGATTTATCGTTCGGATACTACTTTTTTTTCTATATTTCGTTGCTATTACCAAAAAAATAAAAAAATTACTCCCACAACCTTATTTCCTGGTTTCATCACTTGTGACAGAGATACTCTATTGTTAACTTGAACGTGAAAACCTCGTATGTTTAACCGTTTTGTGCATATTCGAGTAACCAAAACCGTGAATATTCCCTTTGTTCTCAATTTCTAGTATCATTGCTAATTATATGTGTTATTTGTGGTTTGATTAGATTCAGTTTCAAAGTTGGTTTGAAGTTCAATTTTTGATTAAAAAAGTCTAATCACACCACCTCCATTGTTCCCTAAGGCAGAGGCAAATTGAGGACATAAATGTGGAATACATTGTCCTTTAAAACACTTTTATTATATACAATGCATGTGAGCAATCTGGTTTAGTTTCATGTTCACAAAAGTCCATTAAGAATTTGACAATTTTTTTTTGTTGGTTTAGTTTCAACAAGTTCTAACAGTGACATAATGAAGAAATTTTTAGGGGTGGTAATTCGAGTCGTGTTCAGGTTAGCGGGTCGAAAATTGCCACCCCTAGTAATTTGTCATTGCTTTTTAACCATAACTAGACGAAGGTTCGAAGAAGACATACTGTCCGATTGGATGTCACTGAACGATTCTACCCACTAACCACTAATTTTGACGTTCTAAAAAAAAATTGTTATTCCTTTTTATTAAACATTTTCTTTTAATTGATTTAGCAATCAAATGATATAGTGGTAAGTTTAGTTTTACAAATCCATTTGTTTACTGCTAAAGCTTAAAAGCCCAAATATCAACCAGGCCTGTTTTTAGCTCATAATTATAACCCAATCTACTGGGCCTCTTGGATTTGATTATTGACTATTATTTGTTTTTTTTATTTCCTTCATGGACATACATTAAATAGATTTAAAAAAATGTTATTTTCTTATCAAAAAGTAACTATATTAAATTTGGTCCTTTAAGACAAAAGAGTGCTAGAACCAAATTTTTTATTATTACTTCAGTATCACATCAGTTTTTCTCGTAACACTTATCGTCACTATATATAATAATTACTTTTTAGAGTTGAATCGTTCTTCTTTTTCTCTCTATTTTTAGTCGGAGGTTTATTTTGAACCAGTCCCTTTATCAAAAAGTGTTTCAAAAGGTAAAGGCATGATCTGTCTACATTTTACATTTTCTATATTCTACTTCGATGGATAGAGAGTATCATTATTATTGTTGTTTGTTGTATTAAACGTTTTAAATATTTAATAAATGATCATATTATCGTGTACATTACTAGACCAAATATACATGTGATTTTGTTCATAAGATAATCATAGAAAATATATCATATCATAGTTGACTTCATTTGACAATTAAATTCTAAAGATGATCACTTGTTTTCTAAAATAACTACATATTATTCTCCTTACATAATAAATTCGAATTACATTTATTAACAAAATAGTTATAAGGGGTCACACGTTGTCTGGGGTATAACAACATTCTGTAATTTTTTATTTAGAAAAGATTAGATTATTCTAATTAGATCATTTTAATAATCATATACATTATTAGTGTAGTGATTAATGTCAGAAAACTAGTGTTGCAAAAACCAGCCTAACCGGCCGATTAATCGGTATTTAGACGCCAGACGAGGATTAGCCGCCCGAATTTTCATTAATTAATTTTATGAATCGGTTTGGTCAAATATGAAACAACATACTGATTAATCGGATAATCAACGTTTAAATCATGCATAAATCGGCCAACAATGATAAAAATCTGCTAAATTAGCAAAGTCGGACATATAGTTTTAATGTTTTACGAGTTCATATAAAAGAATTCCATTTGATTAATTCTCGCCTGACCGACTAATCGCTCGTTTATTTATCCAGAACATGTCCATGCACACTTAACTAGAACGTAGAAATCTCATTTATATGGTTGTTTGATGCATATATTCCGTTTGTTCTTAGTTTCTAGAATCATAGGCAAGAATTGTGTGTTATTTGTCTTTTAGATTAGATTCATTTTTGAAAGTTAGATTGGAGTTCAATCTTTGTTAAAAAAGTCTAATCATACCACCGGCTTTGTTCCCTAAGGCAGAGGCAAATTGAGAAACATAAATGTGAAATACATTGTCCCTTAAAACACTTTTATTATATGATACAATACAATGCATGTGAGCAATCTGGTTTAGTTTCATGTCTCACATAAGTCCATTAACAATTTGACATTCACTTACTGAATCAAACTTTAGAATTTGATTTAGGTATTGTTTGTTTGCTAAAAGGTTTTGAATCAGAATCTGATTTATATATCTGAATCTGAATTTTAGGCGGAAATGTCTGAATGTGAATAAATTAACATTGTTTGTTTTTTTTAAAGAAAACGTCTGAATACTTTATTATTTTAATTAGAAGTATTCAGATGTTCATTCCATGTCTGGTCCATTCAGATGTATTTACCTCTACTTGCATCTGAACAAAAAAAAAACAACAAAAACTTAACACTTAAAAGCTCTAACTGATAAAGAGTTTTGATCTATTTATTAAGAGGCTGTTAAAACTTTTTTTTTATTAAAAACAAACAACACTTTAGGTTGCCGATCCATTGTATACACATTTGAATTATTTGGTTTCTTCGGTAAGGCCTGATTTTCAACTCGATATTGCAAGCCGACTAATCTCAAAATAAAGTGTATTTCAACCGTATTGTTTGAATAACTCAACAAGTTCTAACACTGATATCATGAAGTAATTTGTCATTCCTTTTTATTAAACTTTTTTTAAAAAAATTATTTAGCAATCAAATGACATGTTGTAAGTTATTTGGTTTTCTTACAAATCCATTTGTTTACTGTTGAAGCTTAAAGCCAAAATATCTACCAGGCCCGTTTGTAGCAATATTTATAGCCCAATCTACTGGGCTTCTTTGATTTGTTTGTTGGCTATTATTTGTTTCTTTATTTCCTTGATGTACAATTATTGGACATTAAATAGATAAATAAATGTCAAATGATGTTTGCTTCGTGAATTAAAAATTTCAAATTATAAAATGCTTACGCATGTTTGGCTGACAAAAGTTTCATAATTTTTTGATTTTGGTTTTATTTTGATCCAATTAACACAAATAAATATTTCTTATAGAAATTTTAGAAAATTTATATATAAACGAGTTGAAACATAATTTTTACTTTTCATATAAATTTCATTTTTCCGATTTAAACAAAAAAGACCGAATAAATATTTTTTCAAAACTTTTATTTTTTTAATTTTCTATTAAGTGAGTAAGAACTTTTTATTTTTTTATATAATTTATTAAAAAAAGTAATAATTTTTTTCAAAATTAAATATAAATTTTATTTTTTCTATCTAAACAAGTAAAAACCTAATAAATACTTTTAAATATATTTTTTTAAATTTATATATTTTTTATTTAAATGAGTAAAAATCAAAATGTTCACTTTTTATATAAACGGGGAATTTAGCCCGCGCTTTGCGGCGGAAGGTGTAGGATCAACAGTTGCAATGGTCTGATAATACGGAAATCTGTTTGCGTTAATGACTGACCTTACGTGGAACAAATAACCTTAATAATGACTATTTTGATAAAAACATATTTTAAATTTGTGCTAAGTTTCAATATTTTTCACAAGACCTCAGGTATGTTAAAAACATTCCAATATTTGGTTCGTTTAGTTCGCAGTTAAACGGTCTTTTTGATTATATTTTTTTCTCCAAAAGAATCGATAGATATACACTTCATATTTGATAAATAAACTTTGTTATAAAAAAAAGTGTAAATAATTGAAAGTATAAATTTTTTTTGTAACACCTCATATAATGCAAGGGCTTGTTTTGTAAAAGAATTTTTTTATTCACGTGAGCATTTGTTTCTTTGCAGTTTCAAAACGACATTAGTAAATGACCAAAACGACAATCAAATGTATATTACGACGTCGTTTGCGTCCATAATTAATATATATTGTATTGTAATTTCATCAAAAAAGTATATCAATTTTTTATATTTTTAATACAAATTCATTTTTTGGGATATCTCCACAAATGTCCCCTGCACAAAAGAGTTTGTGTTAAATGCCCTTTCACCAGTCTTAGTTACATTGTTACTAACAGAAGTAGAACCTCTAACTAGGATCCTAGGCTTGAAATTAGGGCCATAAGAAGTACTACTATGTACAACCTTTTCGACAATACTAGATTACTAGGTTTTACAGGTTTAACATTCATTGCATTTGGTAAATCATCATCAGCTGAGACTTCAACTAACACCCTAGGGAAGTCGCTTATGCTATCACAGTCATATGAAACGAGGTAAGGCAAAGGTGGCTTGGGATAAATAATCTCTTCCTAAATATGAAAGGGGACTTGTTATTCAAAATATGGAGCAATTAAATATAGCGTTGATGACAACTCAAATTTGGAATATCTTGTACCTTAAAGAGTCCGTAGACTCGTTAGATTCATGCCTAGCTTTGGACATGTTCCCGCTATGTCTAAAGTTGGTTTGGGACGGCCCAAAATAATGCAAATAAGAGACTATTCGTTCTTACTTTTGGCATTATATATATACATGATGGAACAAAGACATCTTTTTGGACCATTCCCCAATCCCCATTACATAATTACTTCACTATTAGAACCATCACACGCGAAGGCTCTAATGTTTGTGAATCTGCGGCTGAGATGGGCTCAACTGTGGTATGGAACCTCCTCCTCATGCATGATATGATTTGTATCCAGTTCTTAACCAAGTTGCATTTCCTTCTTTTATTACTAATAAAGATGATACAATTATGTGGAAAACTAGCAAGGTCAAGTTTGAACTTTTATTGTTCGTGCTGTTTGGGACTTGATTCGTCCAATGGAGCAGGAGGTCGATTGGTTTCATGTGGTTTGATTCTCATGTTGTATCCCTAGCTAGACAGAGTTGTCACTTATTGCTTATCATGTCTCGTAAAATTAGAACACAAGACAAATTGAGGCAATGGGATGTTGGCGATTTTGTCGACTTAAACCTGCTTATATAGCTGTCTATTTACTGGGTATCGAAACCCTTACAAAAAAAGAGAGTATAGCAAATGTAGTATGAACTGTAAGATTATAACATATTAAGTGAATATGCAAGAGCATATGATGAACTGAACATTCTCTTTGGCACATATATTCGACCCTTGCTATACGTACGTAAAGAAAAAATAAAGAAAAAACATATATAAGACCTACTTTTATGCGATTCTAGGTGTTTGTACACCTTAACGGTCTAGCTACACCTCCAAATTTTGCACTTTATACCGAATGGTAACCAACTTAGTTACTTGGCTACGGATGGATATAACTAGTTTCCCAGCTTGGCTTATTGTGTAACCGTCACGCACTTGTATCTTCTTCACTGGGTTTTTTACCATCGTCGCTAATCTTGCCACTTCGTCCGGGACAAGTATACAACTGTATTCAAAATACGACCCTCCAGCCACTACCTCAACCCATACTTCTGCATGTGCCTGTACAAAAGATAGAGTAACAATGACAATGGTTTTCAGGTGAAAAGAAAGATCGAGAGAAAAGAAAAGAAATTTGTATTACCCTAATGCCCTCGATCGTAAATGTGGATGTTTCTCCACCTTTGGCCATGATCCCACAACATGGTACGGTTTTCAAGTTATCATCTCCATAAAAACCACCATATAGCTGTGGTATATGCTCAGGACTTATGTACCTTAAGACCACAAAAGAGATGAGAAACAAGTATGAAAACTTTTTTTAGTACAAAAAACAAGCTTAAGGTACAAGACTTTTATAAACATAATGAAAGAATGCTAACTTGTAGAGTGTTTCGGGAACACTTGATTCCTTAGATATGACAACTTTCCACATCATACTTTCGTTTTCTCTATTAAATAGACTTCTCAATGAGGATCCAGCCCTACAGATCCAAGGAACATTGAGGAGTACCTACAATCTCAAATAACAACTATGTCAATGTTAGTATTTAGTGATTCGAGGCTAATGACATCCGATGGGCAGTATGTCAATGTTAGTATAGAGTGATGTAAAGTGGCTATACCCAATGAATTACATAATCGAAAGAAAGAAAGAAAAACTACCTGATAGGAAATCATTCCCGGGTAATTATCTCGCAGGATTAAGAATATTTTCTCATTGACATCAATAAGAGGTCTAGAGAACCTATGATTAAAATCTATATATTTACAGTCTTGAACCAAAACGATCGAGTTAACCCCTCCTGGCTTAAAACTCAGCATCCGAATTAGTCTATCAATCACTTGTATTCTCCACTTAATAAATTTCTTCTGGTTTTCATCAATGCAAAAGATTTGTTTGTACACCTTGGTATGCTCATATTCAGCTGCCTCCGCCACTAGTTCAAAGAAATAAGAATAATTAGTGTAGCTAACGGAACGACCTTGTCTGTCACAGCCCATGTTATAACAAACAAGATTTTCAAGTGTTTTAAACCCTAAATCTCGTTCAACTATGGATTCTACTCCATAGGCTTTTCGCCATTCAAGACATTTGATAAGCATGTTGTAAGCATCTTGGACCCTTAAATTTTTAGCCGTAAGAAATTTCAGGAGTATAACATCAGCTTTTTCTGTTTCCGTGGTGTCTGATGATTCCATGTTAATTGGGATTCGCCACATAGAAATCTGTTTGTTTTTAAACGTGTCTGAGAGCATACTTTTGAGTTCTTTGAGAGGTTCCTCGTCAGGGAGTCTTTGGTAGTAGCAGTTTTCTTCCATTGCTGATCGACTATAAATTTCAAAAGAGAAAAACAAAGGTTATGAACACGCACGTAACACACATTCTAAATACGTAAATTTCTTTATGATCAAGTTAGCTCGTCAATGGTCTCCATTGGCTGCAAGATTAAATATACCCTTCTCAATAACTGATTTAATGATATTTACATATATCATAGATAGCATGAAGAACAGCGTTCATTTATCAAAATATTAACATAACCATCACTTAAGAATAAAACATCCTAAGGTCCTAAACTTTAAAGCAACACACCACGACATCAACAACATTTTTTAACGGCAATTTTACTTAAAGTCTCAACTAAATAAGACTTAAGATTAAAAACGCTTAAGTTAGCTGAACTTTTTGTTAGTTTTGAGGACAGCCCGTTAGAAGTTATATTCCGAATCACATTTTCATTTGTTACTTATTATGGTTTCGATAATTTGTTTAATGGTTCTTAATACAAAATCATCATTTTAAATATCAATCAAAGCATACAAACACATACCCAAAATCAATATAATCCATAAGTTGATGATTAATGTAACATACCTTTGATGTACCAGATTAAGGGATGTTGATTAGGGTTTTTTTGTGTGGCGTAGATTTTTTTTAGTGTATAAAATCAATATATTAGACGAAGGGTGAGCATTTGACCGTATTCATTCCCTGGCCCAAACTTAACCGGTTTTGGTGTATAAAATCAATTCTTTTAGTGTATAAAATCCTCGGTTCGGTCCGGTCTACGTCGCCGCTCAGCCCTAATTAGAGTATGCGGTTTTATAATTTTGGAACCCAGTTTTTTTTGCATGTTGCCAAAAGACCGTATTCATTCCTTGGCCCAAACTTAACCAGGGGCGGAGCCACATAGGTGTGGCACGGGTTACACCCATTTTGAAGTCACCAAGTGCACAAAATTTTCAACTTTTTTTTTTGCAACACCTCTTTTAATATCTTGAGTCCGCCCCTGAACTTAACCCAGCTTTCATCCCTCTAATACTGAGATCAAACAATGTTATTTTATTGCGTTAAGTACTAACATGAGTCTCATAGTAAATGTATTGTTGTCTTTTTTCTAACGTTTGTTTGGGATGGCGGAATTTATGCAAATCAGAGACTGTTCGTCCTTACTCTTGGCATTGTAAACGTAATGGAACAAAGACGTCTTTTTGGTTTGATATGTGGTGTGATCATTCCCCATTACGTAATTACTTCACTATTATAACCATCACACACGAAGGCTCTAATCTTTGTGAATCTACGTGTTAGAATATTAGGAGTAATATTAAACATAGGTTAGGGACTTAAGTTTACTTTGTAATATAGATTAGGAATAAACTTGTATTAGGAAGGTGCCTACCCCCTCATCTCTATAAATAGGGATGAGGGGGGATCCTAGTTCATTGTATTCTTCTTCCTTAATGTAATCTTTATTAGGGTTATTAATAAAGGGGTAGTTGAGGGTATTCCGTGTGCATGTATTTTGTCGGTTCTTTGTAGTCTCTCGTGGTTCGCTACTTGTGCTCGATACAACTCGCGATCTAGCGATTCCGCGTTATCGAACTTCGGGTTTGTTGTCGGTATCGTACAACAAGTGGTATCAGAGCTATGGTTAGTCGTTGCTCTCGAAGATCGGTGCTAGATCAAGAAGTTTTTTGTGGAAGAAAAGGGTTTAGAGTTTGTCGGAGTAACTTTTTTTTTCGAGTTGCAGGTTGACGACGGCGGAGAAGATGAAGGTCGTTGTAATATTTATCAATATCACGTGAAGAAGCAATAAAGATAAGGGGTTGCTTGTTTAGTCACGTGGGATATTTTAAACAATTGGTTGTGGTATTCGTTTTTTAAAAAACGGATAAGGTGGACTTTTTGTTCACAAATTGTTTCTAATATAAAGATTATTGAATTATAATAATCGTTTTTGGTAAATCTTATTAAAACGAAGGTTTTTGTTGCGGGTTTCTTGTGGTTCAAGTTTGATCGTGGTTTGCTTGGATTTTTCAAGTTTGCGATCGGGTTTGCTTGTACGTAATCGAGGTTTAGAGTTATTCTAATTAAATCGATTTGCAAGAAGGTATTTTTACGCAACAAGGAGAAAGAATATGTCGTCGATAGCGAAGTTTGACGTCGAAAAATTCGACGGGTCTAATGACTTCGGGTTGTGGCGTGTGAAGATGCGGTGTCTATTAATTCAACATGGTTGGGAGGCTGCTTTAGATCCATTCCCGGATACCATGACGGACGCTCAAAAGACTGCAGCGTTGAAGACGGATGTCTATAAAAAAGCACACAGTGCCTTACTCTTGTGCTTGGATAACAAGGTGTTGAGGGAAGTCAACAAAGAAAATTCTGCTGCGGGTGTTTGGTTAAAGTTAGAAACTTTGTATATGACAAAGTCTTTAGCCAATAAATTGTACTTGAAGAAGAAGCTGTTCACTTTCTACATGCATTCAGGTAAGAAATTATCTGAACATATAGATGAGTTTAATAAGTTGATCGGTGACTTGGCGAACATAGACGTTGAAATTGATGACGAAGATCAGGCACTCATGTTACTTACATCATTACCGTCCTCGTATGATAACTTTGTGGAGACATTACTTTATGGAAGGGAGTCGCTCTCTTTGGAAGATGTCTTGTCTACCCTTAATTCACGGGAGTTGAAGAAGAGGACAGATGCAAAGGATGATGGTGATGGGTTATTTGTAAGGGGAAGGCCGGAGCATCGGGGTAATCAAGGACGTGGTAGTTCGCGATCAAAGTCAAAGGGTAAAGGAACTTATAAACAGAAGTGTTACATATGCTATTCTGAGGATCACCTTAAGAAAGACTGTGCAAAATGGAACAAGAAGAAATCAAATGGCTTTGTCAACAAGAATGCAAAACAGGACGCTGGGACGTATTCTAAGGGTTATGACAATGGTGATTTGTTGATGGCGGTGAGTGAGGAAAGGTTCTTACAAGTGGTATCAGAGCTCACGGTTATTGTGGTCTCACGAAGGTCGAAGGCTAGAGCGAGGTTTCTAAGGTATCGAGGTTCGGTTTTTTGGAATCGGTTTTTGAAGTTTTCGATCGATTTGTTTTAGAATCGAAAGTTGCGATCGGTGTTGATGAGAGGTTAAACTCACGTGGGAAAACAAAAGATGCCAATTTGTTTAACAATATAACAATTACTTGTTGGTAGTGTGGTTTTAGATCACGTGAGATTTCTTATAATAATACTACAAAGGTGACAATATTCTATGTTTTTCGTCAAAGCGATTTCAAACTTTAAATAGTAAGTTTGATTTCGTGTTATCGTTTTATTTAAAAACGATTAAATTGACGTTTGGTTGTTGCAGTGTTATTTTTACTTCTTGTGGTTTAAGTTTAGATCGTGGTTTGCTTAGGTTTTAAGCTAGCGATCGGGTTGACTTATTCGGAATCGAGGGTTTAGGGTTTTCTAATAAATTCGATTTGCAAGAAGGGTATTTTCTTGTGGTTCAAGTTTGATCGTGGTTTACTTGGGTTTTTAAGTTAGCGGTCGGGTTTGCTTGTTCGGAATCGAGGGTTTAGGGTTCTCTGATAAATTCGATTTGCAAGAAGGGTTTTTCTTGTGGTTCAAGTTTGATCGTGGTCCGCTTGGGTATTCAAGTTTACGATCGTGTTGCTTGTTCGTGATCGAGGGTTTAGAGGTTTTCTAATAAATTCGATTTGCAAGAAAAGATTTTAGCAACAACGGGTATATTGCACACGACTTGCGAGGCTTGTCGGTAAAGTTGGTTAAAAAACAACTTGACAAGGTTTTTCGCAAGGTTCAAGAAGATTCAAGACTTGTCGAGGTTGCAAGATTTCGTAGGTTATTAGAAATCGATTTTGCAAAATTAAAAGTACGACAAGGGTTACTTCAAAAGGAGTCGGGTACTTTCTTGATTCAAGGGTTGTCGATTTGTTGGATAGGTTAATTTCCAAGGCTCAATCGATATTTGAGTAAGAAAGGGTGTTCTTTTGAAGGGTTACTTGGTTTGATCGATTTCTAAGAAGGTTTCTCTTAGGGTTATATCGATAAAGCAAGGGTTTTTCTTTACAAGGGGACTTCGTAATTCGTGATTGTGAGGTTTAATATATCACAAGGTTTAGCGAATTATTTAAGGGACTTTGTTGGTTTGTGATTGTGAGGTTTTTCACAAGGTTTAGCAAACAACAAAGGGATAAAGAAAAAAATGTCTAGTTCTATAACTAGGTTTAACATCGAGAAATTCGATGGATTTGATGTACATAAGCATGGAGGTTCAAAACAAGTTGGGTTCAAACAACTTGGTCCTGGTGTTTAAACAGGATTCCATGGAGTACATGTTTATAAACGTGTTTGGTTTGAGATGGAACTGAAGGGAGCTCAGGGGGATCGTGAAGCTGATGTTTTTCAGGATAGTAACGATCATGTTATAGTGGCTCAAAGACCGTTTGAGGTAGAACTGCAGGGAGCTCAAGGGGATCGTGAAGCTGAGGTTTTTTAGGTGAGTAACGATCATGCTGCAGTGGCTCAAAGATGGTTGAAGGACAAGCAACCTGAAGAAAAGACAAACACGTGCTGCTTGGTAAATGAGCAGGAAAAAGTACACCTTGGTATAAAGGTGGGGGCAAACATTACGGTAACCGGAGTACCTGGTCAAGAGGGTGCGGAGGGTAATGTTGCTGAGAAGAAGAACGTGAAGGAGTTTATGGAAGCTAATCTAGGGATATTACAGAAGTACAATGCCTGGTCGACAAGGTGGTTCCCGGTTCGAGGTTCCAACACCGGTAAAGGGTGTTGAGTATCGGTTATGTTTAAGTGTTACTCCTAAGGTGGAAATTGTTAGAATATTAGGAGTAATATTAAACATAGGTTAGGGACTTAAGTGTACTTTGTAATATAGATTAGGAATAAACTTGTATTAGGAAGGTGCCTACCCCCTCATCTCTATAAATAGGGATGAGGGGGGATCCTAGTTCATTGTATTCTTCTTCCTCAATGTAATCTTTATTAGGGTTATTAATAAAGGGGTAGTTGAGGGTATTCCGTGTGCATGTATTTTGTCGGTTCTTTGTAGTCTCTCGTGGTTCGCTACTTGTGCTCGATACAACTCGCGATCTAGCGATTCCGCGTTATCGAACTTCGGGTTTGTTGTCGGTATCGTACAACACTACGGCTGAGATGGGGTATAGAACCTTCTTCATACACGGTATGATTTGTATCCAGTTCTTAACCAAGTTGCATTTTCTTCTTTTATTACTAATAAAGATGATACAATTATGTCGTAAACTTAGAACACAAGACGAATTGAGGCAATGGGATGTTTGGCGATTCTGTCGACTTAAGGCAATGGGAAGTTTGGCGGTTCTGTCGACTTAAACCTGCTTATAGCTGTCCTTATATTCTATTTACCGGGTATTGAAACCCTTTACTAAAAAAGAGAGTAAAAGCAAATGTAGTCTGGACTGTAAGATTATTACATATTAAGTGAAATGCAAGAGCATATGATTAATTGAACATTCTCTTTGAGCACAAATATTCGACCCTTGCTATACGTACGTAAAGAAAAAATAAAGAAAAAACATATATAAGACCTACTTTTATGCGATTCTACGTGTTTGTACACTTTAACGGTCTAGCTAAACCTCCAAATTTTGCACTTTATACCGAATGGTAACCAACTTAGTTACTTGGCTACGGATGGATATAACTAGTTTCCCAGCTTGGCTTATTGTGTAACCATCACGCACTTGTATCTTCTTCACTGGGTTTTGTACCATCGTCGCTAATCTTGCCACTTCGTCCGGGACAAATGTACAACTATATTTAAAATACGACCCTCCAGCCACTACCTTAACCAATATTTCTGTGTGTGCCTGTACAAAAGATCTAGTAATCCGAGGTGAAAAGAGAGAGAAATAAAAGAAATTTGTATTACCCTAATGCCCTCGATCGTAAATGTGGATGTTTCTCCACCTTTGGCCATGATCCCACAGCAGAGTTAAGATCTATATAGACACTTAAATTAGAATAAACCTATCCAACCAATCATAACCACCCATTTTTTTAAAAACCCACTTCCCACCACTTTTTTAAAAATTAAATATCTCACAAATGGTAAATCGTCAAACGAAAAAAATACACAATTGTGACGAGAATTAAATCATCTATCTATCGAGGGGCACATGTATATACTTTCGACGAACTTTTTTTCGACTTTTTTTTCTTAAGTCACGTCTGGAGAGAATCGTATATGATTCGTCACGAATCATATATGATTCGTCACGAATCATATATGATTTTCAGAAAATCATATATGATTCGTGATATGAATCATATATGATTTTCTGAGAATCATATATGTTTCGTGACGAATCATATATGATTCTCTCCAGACGTGACTTAAGAAAAAAAGTCGAAAAAAAGTTCGTCGAAAGTATATACATGTGCCCCTCGATAGATAGATGATTTAATTCTCGTCGCGATGATATGTTTTGTTTTACGTAACGATGAACGGTTTGTGAGATATTTAATTTTTAAAAAATGAGTTTTTTTGTTACATGATAAAAATGAATGGTTGTGATTGGTTGGTTGAGTCTATGATAAACTAAGGATCTATGAGGATCTTTTTCCCCCACAGCATGGTACGGTTTTCAAGATATCATCAGTTCCATAAGTACCACCATATTGCTGTGGTATATTTTCAGGACTTATGTACCTTAAGACCACAAAAGAGATCCGAAACGAGTATGAAAAGTATTTTTTAAACAAGCTTAATGTACAAGACTTTTGTTGGCTAATTCAAACGAACAAACAAGATCGAACAAACGTGGAAGCTTTTATTCAATACCCAAAGTTACAATTCAAAGCTACAAAGAAAACTAATGATATTGGCCTCTATTTATAGGGAACCAATAAACTAAAACTTACCAAACAAAAACATACTAAAAATAACAAAGCTTGTAGGGACAAGCCAAACAAATTACCTAAAACAAATTTACTAAACAAACTCCAAAGTTTAACTCACTTTCCAACAATCTCCACCGTGAGTTCAACTTCATACGAAACTTCAAAATAAACTAATCTTGGTCTTCAAATTCAAATATCCGAATACCAAATTCCAAACGCCCCTTGAGAATTTAAGTCACTTTTCTAAGAATCTCCACCGTGACTTCAACTCTATTCGAAACTTCAAACCAATCAAACATTCCGTCTTAATTCGGAATTCCGGACGAACGAACGAATAACTCTTGATATGTTATGGTTCGGTTCAGGCTAGACAACCAGCCAATTCAAACAAACAAACAAACAAACGATCGAATCTGAAAACGATCTCAAACAAACAAACAAATGATCGAACCTGAAAACGATCCAAACAAAAAAACAAATGATCGAACCTGCAAACGATCCAAACAAACAAACAAATGATCGAACCTGAAAACGATCCAAACAAACAAACAAATGATCGAACATAAAAAAGATCTACCAAACAAACGACCGAACCTGAAAACGGTCAACCGAACAAACGACCGAACCTGAAAACTATCAACCAACTAACGACCGAACCTGAAAACGGTCAACCAAACAAACAAATCACCCCAAACGATCTTCACCAAAGACTATCAAATTCGAGCAACCAATTCCAAAACCTGACAAACGAATATCCCAAATTTTCCAAACGATCAAACAAATTCCAAACAGTTACTTCACCGTAACCGACAATTCAAATCTACAAAACTCAACGAAGTTGACTAACCAATAAGATTCTTTTCCTTCCAAAACGAAAGTCGACTACGTAATCATAAAACCGAACTCGAATTCTAAAGCAACAATCGATCTGTCCCAGAAACGAACAGAAACGATTCCGATATTTTTTTTTTACTTCGCCATCTTAGCGGAACGATCTAATATGTTACGTGAAAGAACAAACACCAATCAACTTTTGTCACCTTGTAGTCAACCCTCCTACAATATATATAGAAAAACACATCTACTTGGTCAAAGTTTGTTTTCTATTCTTCATGCACGTATCAAAGGAAAAAGATTCGTTATATCTTACTCCACCCTCTCGTAGCTATCTTAGTTTCAACGATCAAAAGAAAATAACGTAAATCAAATTACAATCGAACTTTCCAACGAACTCTTTTTTTCTTTTTTTTCCTTTTCTTCTTCATGATTGCGGATCGACCACGCTCTGATACCACTTGTTGGTTAATTCAAACGAACAAACAAGATCGAACAAACGCGAAAGATTTTATTCAATACCCAAAGTTACAATTCAAAGCTACAAAGAAAACTAATGATATTGGCCTCTATTTATAGGGAACCAATAAACTAAAACTTACCAAACAAAAACATACTAAAAATAACAAAGCTTGTAGGACAAGCCAAACAAATTACCTAAAACAAGTTTACTAAACAAACTCCAAAGTTTAACTCACTTTCCAACAACTTTAATAAATATAACGAAAGAACGCTCACTCGTAGAGTATTTCTGAAACACTTGCTTCGTCTGAGAAGACAAGTTTCCACATCAGACTTCTCAATGAGAATGCCCTTCTCAACGAGAATGCCGCCCTACTAATCCAAGGAACATTGAGGAGGAGTACCTACAACTCAAATAACAACTATGTCAATGTTTGATAAAAATTATAGAAGTGATGTAAAGTGGCTACCCATTGAATTACATAATCGAAAGAAAGAAAAACTACTTCATAGGAAATCATTCCAGGGTAATAATCTCGCAGGATTGAGTATATTTTCCCATCTACATAATTAAGAGATGCATAATACTCAAAAGGAAAATTTAAATGTTTATAATCTTTAACCAGAACGATCGAGTTAACCCATCCTGGCTTAAAACTCAACATCTTAATTAGTCTCTCAATCACTTGTATTCTCCACCTAATAAATTTCTTCTGGTTTTCATAAATGCAAAAGATTTGTTTGTACAAGTTAGTTTGCTCATAGTCACCTGTCTGCGCCACTAGTTCAAAGAAATGAAAATAATTAGTGTAGCTAACGGAACGGCCTTGTCTGTCACACTCCATGTTATAACAAACACGATTTTCAAGTGTTTTAAACCCTAAATCTTGTTCAGCGACGGATTCTAATCCACAGGCTTTTCGCCATTCAAGACATTTGATAAGCATGTTGTAAGCATCTTGGACCCTGGAATTTTGTGCCGTTAGAAATTTCAGGAGGATAACATCAGATTTTTCTGTTTCGGCGGTGTCTGATGATTCCATGTTAATTGGGATTCCCCACAGAGAAACCTGTTTGTTTTTAAACGTGTCTGAGAGCATCCTTTTGAGTTCTGTAAGAGGTTCCTCGGCGGGGAGTCTTTGGTAGTAGCTGTTTTCTTCCATTCCTGATCGTCGCTTGCGACTCTAAACATGCACGTAACGCACATTTTAGTTAGGCATATTTCTCTATGATTAACAAGTTAAGTTAACTCGTCAAAACGTCTAGTTAGCCGCACCGCTGTCATTTTCTTTATGCTAAGCGGTTTTGCGATACATTGTTTAGATTCACCGGACCATAACCTTCTTAGAGCCATAGCAATCATATCATATGCGCTAAATGAACACGTCAACTTATTTTCCATGTTATTTTTTCGTTCAAGATTCACTCAGATCCTATTGATTCTCAAACCATTTAAAAACCAAAATCATTTGGTGTCTTAACTAATGATGTAACTGATTGCTTTTTTTTAGATCTTAAATAATGAAAAACTTAGTGATTTAAGGTTTGATTGGTTAAATTAAGTATTATAATGGATCGTGTAAGTTTGACAAGTTTAAGTTTGCGAGGGAAATTGGTAATAAGTTAATTTAATGTGTTTATATGTATCACTAGAGAGGACAAAATCTGAATGAATGTGACACACAAAGGTAAAGTAACATGAAAGAAAAAAACAAGCCTAACCCAAAAAACAGATAAAAAATGATGTTTATCAAAACTAGTAACATATTAAACATATTGTACGACCTAAATACAAGTAACAAAATGTCTTGTTTATGGTCTTCTCCATAATTACTTTGTTGGGTTGCTTATGCTGCTTTTTTGCATTGTACATCTCATCTAGTGTGTACAATACCAATCAAAGCTGATTGAAATTTTGATAACATCTAAACCATCATCAACCACATCTTTAATTGCTTCTTTGTAAGGCGGGTATACTCATCATTACTATCATATACAGTTGCTTGGTAGATGGCGAGAAGCGCATACGACACTTTTCCGTATGTGTTTCTCGGAGTTGGTTCAACACATGAGCAACTCAAGCAAAGTTTCCTGCTGCTATTGATGCCACCCGTGTTGAAAACACTTGGCACTAAATGTGAAATGGAGCGCCAAAGAAGATGCGGGTTGGCAGAGTTGGGCTTGGTAGCAGCAGTCACCGTACATCCTCCTCTATATATTAATAGAAAGATTAACATACATAGTCATATTTTTCACAAACACAACATATATAAAGAACAAATCATGAATCTTTTAAATGATGGAATGTGATTTTACCTTTATATTTCGAGACCACCTATTTCAACAAAAATAAATTCTTAGTGCATGAAAGAATAGAAGCAAGAACAAGTTATGAGCTACACCAATTGTAATCATACTAGCTTCTTATACTTGTGTAGTTGTGTTAAATTAAACAATATGGCAATGAAAAGAATCAAGTATATGGGTAGGTCTATATATGCCCTTTGGTAAACATTAATGTTTCTTACTCGGCTGGTGGGTTTAAATGCACATTTCATAAAGTCGCTATCTATGGCAGCATGCTTCAAATACGTACAAGAACACATGTGAGGTTACTCTTTATAAGGAGGTAGATGGGGTGTTTGATGTGTAGATTTAATGTATATATGGTCCTTTTGATGATTGTAGTTGGGAGGGATAGTTGATGTACAACATTTAGTGAAAAATTTCGTTTGATGTTAGTAGCTTTTAGATCCGAAGAATATCAAAACAAGTAATAGGACTTGTTATTGAAAAACCATTAATATATAGTAATTCTTAACAAAAGAACATGACTCATGAGACCTTAGCTAGTATGTATATTCTAAATTTGATGGTATAGGTAGTTCAGATGTAATTATAACAGTGTTGAACAATGGTCATGGAAGATGAGGGTTTCTTACCAATAGTAAGAAGTGGAAAGGTAATTAACATGTTTTTGTTTGGTTCATTAATATTTATGCTTCTCAAGAAACTATAGAAAAAAAAATAGTGGGAACAAAATCTCTAGTGTAATAAACTTGACCTCATGGTGTATTTTGGAGGTTTTAACGAGGTTAGAACTAGTGATAAAAGACGTAACTCTGATTTTAATGAAACCAGAGAAAATATGCTAGATAATGAATGATGATGGGTTAAAATTTAGTAAGATATATTGATCAGGTTTTTGTTAATGCTCATTTTTGTGATCTACGATAAGCTGTTAAATTAAAAATCAGATGATTTATCGATCCCTTAACATGGTCGATCAAAATGTTTTTAGTGACTACAACCCCAACCGCCATGATTCGGCACCCATAATTTCTACAACACTTTGATGGCCTACCATACGTAGCCACCTAAACCAAGCAGATCAGGTTACTACCGGGTGCGGGGTCAACTCCAACCCACTAATTCAAATTGGGGGATCTAAATTCATAAACGAGCTATTGAATTTTACCTCGGTATTGATCCATGCTAGCAAGCTCTCTTATAATTTGATCCATTAATCCAAGATGGCTTTAATATTTTGAAATATTGATGTCTTTTCTTTTGGTTCATACCATGTAGCCTTATACTTTCTCGTGAACTATCTCACAGAACTAGGAGAGTTCAACACATCATATGTGGTGATTTTGGTGTCATCAAGCATTTTGTCTAATTATGATCTACCCGAGATCAAATGGATTTCAAGTTAAGGTTACGGTACGAGTTCGGAGGTGCGGAATGCATGTTCTTGTAAACTAATTAACTTGATTTCGGATACAAAAATGAAAAAAAGTTGGGAATACAAGTCATAGGATGCAATTGTCACATATTTCGTGTAACCACTAGAACTGTTGCAAAAAGACATATGTATGTCTTTGATGACAGTTAGTGACAGTGATAAATTGAATATGTTGAAAGTGAAAGGTTGTGAATTTTCATCAAAGGTTACACCTTTTTTCCCTATCGCCGCCATTTTCTATATAAATAGGAAAATACTATTTGGTCTTTCATATGATCCATATAAAGAATCACAACAACCACACAATCTTCTTCATGTATGCTTTGATCTCTTGTTGTGTTCTTCAGCTATCCTGATAAGGGTCTCGTACAACCCATAGACCAGGTCAATATATCCAAGATTATCATTCCACACCCTAAGTAAATTCCTGACACTATCGAGTGGTTACAGAATATAGTTACCAAAAAATTTAACCAATAACAAATTTAACCCAAATTTAAAGTACTCTTTTTCAAATAAAAAAACCTCAAAAAGAGGATTCCACATCTTTTTGGTGTCTCGTACGTGCTGCTAATAAGAAAACCATTCAAGCCGTTGTAACCAGTAGAGCAATTTAGTTACCAGAACCACAATTAGTTATGTAAACATATGGTAACAACGTCAGTGTACTTTATTTGAGAGAAAGACTTTTATGTGATAAAACAGGTATAAATTCTAAGTCTAGTAATTGTTCTTTTGGTTAAAAGAAGCAATGAGATAATAGAAGTGAGATTGAGCAAACCTTTACACATTGATGATCTTTCTAAACTCTCATTTGGAGGACTGTGGAAGCGTTGTGAAGGTTTTGATTTTTTTTGTTAAATAGCTTTTCCCATTTAGGACGTAGATACACAATTATCCCTGCGTCTTCCAAAAAAATGAACCATGAGATGGTACACTCAAAATTATGATATACCCCCTATTTCTTATTTCTTGGTGAATAAATTACTCCAGAAATGTTGTGATTACCTGTGAGGACCATGATGTCACATGGAGGGCGGTGTTCGAAAGTGAATGTTAATATGTTTGTTATATACTATGGTGTTATCAAGGTAAAAAATCCTTATGTCTTTTTGATATTGTAGTAGCGATGTAATTGACCCCAATTTTTAACAAAATTCTTCAGGTGGAATATTTATTACATCCCCATATGCTTTGTACATAGCTATTCTCCTAGGAGTGATTTTGGGATTTATTCTAGTATATAACTGTTTTCATTTGGTGAAAGACGGTCATAGGAAGAAGACAAGAACCCATATCCTAAAACATTCCATTTGTAACACCCCTGTTTTCTTAGAGTTCAGGGTCTCAATTTCAGTGTCAAAGAAGATGGTGTGCAAGTCGGGCCCTCTATACCATCTACTATATACACAAACTATTCCACCAAAAATTATAGTCACTTGATCCTCTTAATATCTCTTAGACCCTTTTCTTTGGAAAACTATAGTTGTGTAGCCTAAATTACCAAGTGCTTGAAATGGCTTACAAAGATTTGTGTCACCTTAAATAAGCATTACATATGAAGGTGGTAGGCTATCAAAAGCAAATGCAAACATGTGGCACATGATACCTCTATACGTAATAATCCTGTGGGGAATAGAAATGAGTTCACATCGCAACAAAGAATGGAATTTGTTGATGTCGGAGTACATCTAATAGACATCCTAGGTGGGGGTAAAATGTTTCTAATAGAGTCATCACGAGTGAGATGTTTGCATTTCCGCTTGATAGCCTACAACATTCATTTGTAATGCTTATATTAGGGGACGCATATTTCTATAAGGCATTTCAAGCACTTGGTAATTTATGCTACATAACTATATAAGTTTTCCAAATAAAGGGGGTTTTAAAAGTGTTGAGAGGATTGCGTGACTATAGTTTTTGGTGGAATAGGTTTGTGTAAAGGAAATGGTTTAGAGGCCCGTCTGACACACCATCTTCATTGGAACTAAAATCGAACATTGAACTCGAAGAAAAGAGTGGTGTTACAACAAGAATATTATGGGATATAGACTTATGTCGACTTCTTAGGACCATTGGTCATCAAAATGCAAACAATTATATATTAGAATCACTTACAATAAATTTTAAAATTACTCCATGAGAACTAACTATGTACGGAGCATATGCGGATGCAACAAACTTTATTCGCAACAGGCCTTGTGCGTTAAACAATAAAGGCAAAAACAACTTATGATCTTGATCACAAACGATGTTCATCACCATGTACAAGAATTGAACTTTGTATACTTGTGTTTGTGAGTTTTTAAGAGAAATGGTAACAAAGATATATGGAAATAAAGAGTTGTGCAATTAATTTATGATGTTAGCTATGCTTGTATAACATTAATGTTGTTGTTGGTTAGTTGGTGGGTTTTAATGCGCATTTTGAATAGTCGCTATCTGTGCATGCCTATATGTTGCACGATGGTACAAGAACATGTGATGTCAGGTTATTTTTAATAAGGAAGTGTATGAGGAATTTGATGTATAGATTTAATGTATATATGTAAATTTTGATGATAGTTGGCTGTGTTATATAGTTATTTCACTAATCTTTTTTTTGAACAACAAACTTTTTTATTTCACTAATAAAAACTTTAACTTAATATTAGAGCTTGATATAGCTAATTGGGTAAGAGAACTTGCTAATAATCATAATCGATTAATAGTAAGGCTTCAACAAAAAACATGCATGAATCCAGTAGATGATCTTTGTTAGTCTGGATATTCTATAGTTGATGTTATAGGTAATTTGGACGGAATGTTAATGTTGTGGCCGGGATAACTGAATTCGCTAATTAAAGGACCATGGGAGATATATGAGGATTTCTTTGTGATAGTAAAGAAATGGAAAGGTAAAGATTGTTTAGTGTTCATTAATAATTATGTTCTTCGAGATATCAAAGTAAAAACAGATATTTGGAACAAAATATCTAGTATAAAAAGCTCATAGATACCTCCTCATGCGGGTCTTTTAGGAGGTTTTAACAAGGTTAGAATTATTGCTATAAACAGGTAATTCTAATTTTAATAGAAAGAGGTCAGATTAGTGTGCGTATAATATCTTATAAACTTCATATTTTGAGAAGTATGTTGTTATTAGACGAACTTAACCTTAAACATAAATATAAACCGTATACATATTGGTTTGAACGGATAAAGACCTGTATTCGACGCCAAATTTTTATATTGTTTAACAATTCCCCCATTTGACGATGAATCATTGATGTCCTTGGTTTCCTTTAAAGACAAATCCATATATATCTTCCGCCAAGGTATACAGTATTGCTTGTTTTGACCCATTACCCAACTACCCGTCGAGCCCACTTTGTCACCTCTAGTGATGAATTTAAACGTAAGACATCAAAAACTTGTAGAACATATATACGCATACGCAATTATTCATCATTAGATAAATATATATGCCGTTCTCTTAAATATAACTGTACATGTTTAAATTCGTGATGGTGACATCTGGGAGGCAAATCATCCAACAAAGATTCAGAATGAGCGTAATAATTTCTTGAACCAACGAAAATAACATACATTCTACCCTAGAAACATCATGAGGTAATATTGACATGTAAATGTGAACGATAATTAAATTAATAAGTTTTTGGCATTCTTATATGCTTATTCCACTATGTATACAATGTAAACACATCGGTTAAGTTAACCATGTATATTACACAGTAGTAGTATATATGATGCATGATCAAACATCACTTTAGCAACTTCTGGAGTCACTTGGGCAGTTATGCAAGTCCTAATATCACACATGGCAATATCTTCATGGAGCATTGAAGTACCATGAAACGTACTTCCCTATCAAGATCAACTGATTGACCATTAGTTTTAATGTAGATATGGTTCTTACGATGATAGTTGTTGGTTTGTACTATTTTTTATGAAGACTTTCACTTGATGTTAGTAGCAGTAGGGTAGATATATGACTGGTAAGTGTAAGTTACATTATAGGAGCATGGTTAAAAAGGTTAACTCTATATAGGGACCTATACTTTTATCTTTGAAAGTCTTTGTCAACTTCTCATCACTTTCACATATTGGTTAAAATTTATATTTGAAATCAAAACCAGGTTTAAGAATTCGGTTATCAATTCATACACATGTTTGAACCGTTTATAACGTTGTGAGATTTTACTAGCACTAAAGAAACAAGTTAGTATGATCTAGACACGAGGAACAAAATATCTTGTTTGCGATCTTCTCTTGAATTACGTTGAGGTTTAACCGATCTATTAATACAATAATCTTGACATATTGACTTAAAAAATTTATGAAAAAATTCAATGGTTGAGTAACATAATCCATACAACAAATTAGCTCATAGTTGTTCATTTGACCTCTCAAATACATATGCTTTCAGAGCTATAGTGAGCACACTTAATTTGCTTTTAATTAGGTAGGTAAATATGCCATATGACTCATCGCTAGCTTGTCCACCAAGTTACTAATCTCATCTCTCACATTATTAACAAAAAACATAATAATTAGGATTACCAATTCTGTTTGAGTTAACCCGGTTACACTTTTCTTACCTGAAAAGTGGGTGTTGGACTAAATTTGTTCTAACCCGGTTACCTAATTCTAATTGAATGTTTTCTATATATAACTTTATAAACTTGTTAATGTAAACTTCTTATATTAATAGGGTCGAGTTAGAGTCAAAGTACTTATATTAATCTAAACATGAAGAAAATAAAAAATAATAACTTCTTGATATGAATAATATTCAATTAAATCTCCCATTCATGTGTTGCTTTTGTTGGTCTTTCGTCACTTTGTACAACTGATCTAATTTGTACAATACCAATCAAAGCCGATTGAAATATTGACAGTGTCTACACCATCATCAACATCATATTTATTTGTTTCTCTATAAGGTGGGTACTCAACATTCATATCATATACCGTTGTTTGGTAGATGAAGAGACTCGCATGAGATGCTGTTCTTCGAAGTTGGTTAACACATTAGCACCTCACACAAAGTTTCCATAAGTGTTATTAACGCATTATCACCTCATACCAAGTTTCCATAAGTGTTATCACAACCAGGAGGGTTAGGTGTAGTTGCTAGGTTGTGTTGTGACCGTTGTGTGATAGACCTGCACTTGGTGGGTTTATGACCCTGCAAATGTCATGACTTAAATTGGCATGTACACATGTCGACCTACAAAATAGTAAGCAAAAAACTAAGTTTTATTCACTTGTTAAACTTAGGAGAGTATTATGTTGTGGTATTCATCGATAAAGTTAGTTATGAGTTTATACGTTTAATAAAAAATTGAGTAAAATGCATATATCGTCCTCATGGTATTCCATTTTAACAGATATCATACCTCGTCTTCTGTATGTGTAGGCGGCCTACCTGGTATATATACTCTAGGATCGTTTTAGTCATTTGACCTAACGGAGCATTATTGTTGACCGTTATCTAATTTTAAGAAAGAGGCAGTTTGTTCCTTTCGCCCTTCTTTTTATCATCTTGTTCCTAGCATCAATCTTTAAAGAAATCCTCCAACATTTGGTAATCTCTACCATTAAAAGAGCACAGGCAGTGAAGCTAATTAAAAAGTAATTGGGTTCCTACAAATCCTATAAATCAAGAACACAAACGCATACAAATCATTTTAGTTTTGTTATAATTGAATAAATCGTACCAGTATTGAATAATGTTTGTTATAATTGTTACAAAATGTTCACGTATAGTTTTACAAAACACTGATTTTCTTTTACGATGTAAGAATTCGGTTACATAAGATGATTGAAGTACCCTAATCACGCATGTCACCTGCAACTGCAATAACTTTTCCTTCGCATAATAACTTCACGTCCTTAACATTATCAATAATTCCACGCAAGAAATCAAGATATTTGTTCAGTTCAAGACCATATCCGGATGCAAAACTATTCCTTTCCATTAATTTCTCGTAAACTATCAAGTTTCTCAACACGACATCTGAATTGTTGTCGAGAGTGATAAGAGGTACATAACAAACTATATAATAAATCAAGAACACACAAAAAAAAGCATACGAATCATTTTAGTTTCAATTTGATTAATCCTCGTGTTAAAGTCTTGTCCTAGTCGAGCTATATATACTGTGTATGTGAGAGTCGTCATACGCGCACTTAAGCTACAGACAATTAAAGTCAAACTTAGCAAGTATGGACAAAACCTTTGGATTAAAATGATTTGTATGCGTTTGTGTTCTTGAGTTATTGGATTTATAGGGACACGATTATTTTTTATTAATTTCATTGTTTGTGGTTTTTTAATTGTTGAAATTTCAAAAGGTTGGAGTATTTGTTTGAAGATGGTGGCTGGAAACAAGATGATGAAAAAAGAGGTAAAACGACCAGACTGCCCCTTTCTTAAAAGTAGATAACGGTCAACAATATCGCTCCGTTAGGTCAAAGGACTAAAACGATCCCAAAGTATATAGACCAGGGAGGCCCCTTGCACATACGGAAGACCAGGTACGATATCTGCAAAAATGAAATACCACGAGGATGATATCTTCATTTTACTCATAAAAAATTATTAAACAATACATAGGTGTGTTCAAGACACAAGGAGACACCCTTTATTACTTGGCAAGTCTAAGTTCATTTGGTAAGTTTTGGGTTGAAACGAATGGTTTAAAACCCGTATTGACCTGGTCGGTTGAACCGTGACCTGGTAGAGCGACTGGACATCGATTTTGGCCGAAAAACTCGATTGGACCGCCAATTGAACCGTGACCTGGTGACTCGACCATCGGGTCAAATAAAAAACCGGGTTTTAAAACATTGGTTGAGACTTGAGACAGATAGCTTGAAATATTTTTAAATCACTTTATTCTAATTTTCTGCGTATATTCAGTTCTTTGAAATCATAGAAAATAAAGTAACAAATTGCAAACATATTAATTTAGGAAGAGATTAAATTAAAAAGTCTAACACGTTGTAAAATAGGAAGCATGCATGCACATGAAAAACCAAAGAAAAGGAAAAACGACCAAAAAATTTATAAAAACATATCATACTTATTAAAAAAGACCAAATGAAAAAGTGCATCAGCAAATAAATTATTTGGAATTAGAAATCCTTTGACACGGGAGTCGTTAGCATTAGAAAACTAGTGTCAAAGGACAAAAAACTGGTATCATAAATCCACATACACCCACTCTATGAAAAGAAACAAAAATAAAAAAAATGCTTGTTGTTGCTTTTTATTAGCTAATCCGATCATTGTGAAAGCAATTGGCACCGGATGCAGATGTGAAATGGAGAACCTAAGAAGATATTGGTAGGAAGAGGTGGGCTTCGTAGGAGCAGCCAACCTTCGTGTTCTCTAAATATAAAAAGGTAACATAAAGTCATATTTTTTACGCACACAACATATATTAAGAACAAATCATGGATCTTTTAAATGGTGAAATGTGAATTTACCTTTATATTTCGAGACCACCTATTTGAACAGCAAGAAATATGTTCTTTTGTTGTGCATCAAAGAATAAAAGTAGGAACAAGTTGTGATCTACACTAACTGTATTCATACTAGCTTCTTATACTTATGTAGTCGTGTTCAATTAAAAAGGTATGGTAATGAGAATCTTCTAGTATATACAAGAAGATTGAAGCAATAATTGGTCACTATGACAAAACCTCTTACCACTAAAATACGAGTGGAGTGAATGAAGAAGGCGCTAGTTCATAAATAAGAGGTAAGACACGGGATAATGTGTGGTTATATTTTACGAGAGCACCTAATGGTTTACCCAGGGAAAGTTGTAATTCATGTGGGCAAACCTATAATACAAAGTTTGGAACAAGTAACACGATACGACATATCGATAAGTGTTCCGAATTTAGTGATGTGTCTGGCCAAGACAAAAACGTGTTCGTTTAGACCAAAACTTATTTAAAGTGAAAATTGCTATTTGTATCATTAAACATAAATAACCTTCTAGTTATGTTGAGCATGATGCTACTAGAGAATTACACAGGTTTTTATATCTCGATGCACAACCCACATGTAGAAACACGACAAACACAGTAGTTTTGAGAATTTATGCAACAAAAAAGATGAAGTTAAAAGAAGACATTGATAAAGTAACAAGTAAAATATGTTTATCCTCAGACTTGTTGACTTCCATTACTATGGAATTTTATATGATATCAACCGCTCATTAACTCGATGAAAGTTGGGTCCTAAGAAAACAAGTGTGAAATTTTAGAGTTGTGCATCCTCCTCATAATTGTCGTCTTTTGGCATAGTGCACAAATAACTTTTTAAAAGATTGAGGTATTGAGAAACAAGTGTTTACGATCACATTAGACAACGCGTCGTATAATAATGGGTTTATTGATTGTTTGAAACATCATATGCAGTTAAACAATGCATTATTTTGTGATGGGAAGTATTTACAAGTCCGTAGCAGAGCACACGTGTTATATATAAGCATACAATAAGGATTGAAATTAATTGAAGAAGCCATCGAAAAGGTTAGAAAATTTGTTAAGTATGTTAGAAGAGGTGCACTTAGAAAGCGTAAGTTTGCCGAATGTATCACATAAATTTCACTAAAATTTGGTAGACATGTGAATCAAGATATTGTGACAAGATGGAGTTATACTTATCTAATGCTTGATTGTTCGTTGGTATATGAACGCCCGTATGCTCGATTGAAGTTAGTCGATTCTAATTACAAGACTTGTCCAACTGAAGAAGAATGCGAAAGGATAAGAGAAATGAGTAAAATTTGGAAACTTTTTTATGACATTACAACTTTTTTTCTTGGGAACTTCATATCCCACTTCTAATCTTTATTTTCACAACATGTGTAATGTTCAATTACATATTCAAGAAGCAGTGGAAAGTTTTGACTTAGTGTCATGGCTAAAGAGATCAAAAAAGGATTGAGATGCTGTTGTTCTATAAGTATCCCAATCCTTTCCAAATTGTTTTCATCTCCTTAGCCATGACACTTATAACCGGGTCAAAAATTTTCATTGCTTCTTGAATATACAATTAAATTTTCCACACGTTGTGAAAATAAAACTAAAAGTGGGATATGAAGCTTCCAAAAAAAAAGTTGTAATGTCAAAAAAATCAAAATTTTAGTGATTTCTTTTATCCTTTCTCATTCTTCTTTTGTTGGACAAGTCTTGTAACCAGAATCAACTAACTTCAATCGAGCATACATGCATTCATATACCAATGTACAATCAAGCGTTAGATAAGTATAATTCCATCTTGTCATGATATCCTGGCACATATTTGTACCACATTTTAGTGAATGTTGTGTGATACATTCGGCAAACGCTTTCTAAGTGCACCTCCTCAAGCATACTATTTTTTGTGGTGCCTCATAATAAGAAGCACAAACAACATATGATCTTCACCAACCATATTGATCACTACCACAAGAACTAGTTTGGTATCCTTGTGTTGATGAGCTTCAAAGAGATATGATAATGACAAGAATCAACAACGCCTATGGGTAGATATATATATGACCTTTGGTGAACATTAATGTTGTTACTGGTCAGTTGGGAATAAATGCACATTTCATAAAGTCCTTATGTATGGCTTGCATGATCTAGAATGGTACAAGAACACTTGGTTGTTTCTAATAAGGAGGTGGATGGAGAGTTTTATGTCCATATTTAATGTTTATATGATTCTTTTGATGATAGTAGTTGGTTGGAATAGTTATTGTACTAATTTAAGGAAGCCTTTTATTTTGATGTTAGATATTTTGGATTAAATTTTTTTCTAAACGGGTATAAGTACATGTTCATACTGAAAAGCCATCAATAGTACTCTGGCTTTAACAAAAGAAAATGAATCAAATAGATGAGACCTTAGTTAGTTTTGAAATTCTAAGCTTGATGCAATAGGTTTTCCGGATATAATTTCAGTAGTGGGGATAATCTCAGATGATTAATCATCATATCTAAGTATACAAGTGACATCACATGGTCCATCACAAAGTCTCTAATAAGCGTCGTATATAAGAGCATCCATTATCAGAGGTCCAAACATATGTCTATAAATTTTAAAGAGGTTTATATTTTATATTAACTGCAGTGGAACTTCATATTATACGTATGTGGCATGAAAAGATCCTTAATTTTAGATCTTTTTACAATTTAATGCAAGTGTTGTGTGAAACAATTATAAAGTTTTAAATATTTATATCATATTAAATAGGTTTATTAATACAAAAGGTTCAAAACTTTTAATTAATGTGGCATGAAAATTTCAATTTAAAGAGGTTTATTATATTTTACCATAGTAGATGTCTTAATAAGCTAGAAAGTTCATGTTGGACATTCTGTCTCCTTGTACAACACACGTCCAGTGTGTACAAAAGCAACCATGGGAATGGCCGTCATGTTCATCATTGGCAAATAGAAAGCAAGTTTCTTATATTTTGAAAAACACTACAACAATACTAAGTTTAGGGACGCCCTTTTTCTAGGGTCGACTTAGTCGTCCCTAGATTAAGGGGGACCCACCATTTTTACAACAAAAACTTGGTCAAAATGGCTGTGGGGACAAAGTGAGGATCACACAACCTAGGGACGACTAAGTCGTCCCTAGGTGAAAAATTACATATTTTATCTCTTTTAATTGTATAAAATTATTTAAAATTAATATAAATATTTTTTAAAAAAAAAGTTTAAAAAGAAAGTGAGACCCACATAACCTAGGGACGACTAAGTCGTCCCTAGGTTAAGTAAATGTATTTTCCCAGTTTTTTTATCTTTTTTATTTATTTAAAATTAATATAAATATTTTTTTAAAAAGGTTTAAAATAAAGGTGGGGCCCTTGTAACCTAGGGACGACTAAGTCGTCCCTAGGTTAAGTAAATGTATTTTCCCAGTTTTTTTTATCTTTTTTATTTGTTTAAAATTAATATAAATATTTGTTTTAAAAAGGTTTAAAATAAAGGTTTAAAATATTTTTTTTAAGTAAATATTTTTTTTATTTATTTAAAACTTTATATGTTTAGAAAAAAAATTATACATATTTAAAAATAACTTTATACATATTAAAAAAACTTTATACATATATAAAAAAACTTTATACATATTTAGAAAAAAAATTATACATATTTAAAAATAACTTTATACATATTTAAAAAAACTTTATACATATTTTAAAAAAACTTTATACATATTTAAAAAAAATATATTTATTTAAAAAAACTTATACGTATTTAAAAAAACTCTAGATATATATTTAACACTAAAACACGCGCTTAATTAAACATATATATTACAACGATAATAGATTCATAAATAAGAAAAAAAAAACACATCAGAAACTAGTTAAAACTAAACGTACAGATTAACATATAATAATAAAATACAAATTAACACATTAAAATAACAAATAGATTACTACTCAAAGCTAAGATTTTCCATTTCATTTAAAAGCTCATGAAGTATTGATTGACATGCGTGGTCTTCAGGATGCCTTTCCATTTTTAGTCTTGTCTCTAGCATCTTTATCTTTAGATCTTTGATCTTGCAATTAGAGCACTCAGTGGGTGCAGATTGAGAAGGACCTGTAGAAGAACTTGGATGTGAACCTTGAGGTGTTGAAGATCCAGGGGAAGATCTTATACGGAGTTCGAGATCAAAATCATCCTTTCATTTAAAATATTTACATCCATAATCATCTGTTTTTGGCTGTTACAAAGTAAACAAATAACATGACATGTCATTTTAATAATCACACGTATTACATAACTAAAACATTTGATTGTTTACCTTCGAAAGAGGACATGCATAGTAAAGTTGACCAAAGCTATGAGGTTGATGTGACTGTCTCAACATAATATATCCCTTTCTACATGTACACTTATAAGCTTCAAGCGGATCCATCTTATGTAAAATCGGGTGGTGGTGGTGGTGAGTTTGGTATGAGAGGATAAGATTTGTGAGGATAAGAGCTACCATAAATAAAGATAAAAATTTAGGGTCGACACATTTAGGGACGACTTAGTCGACCCTAGATTTTCTGCCAACATTTTCCCGCCAGCATTTACCGCCAACATTTCCCGCCAATATTTGATCACTTAAACATGCTTAAGCTCAATATTTTTAGCTTAATGGTCACCTCAGAGTAATAATAACATATTGTCTTACACTCTTATTGTATAACCGTAACATATAGACTCATCGGTTAAACCTATAACGTATAACCCTAGCATATGGACTCATCAGTTGAACCTATAACGTATAACCGTAACATATGGACTCATCGGTTAAACCTATAACGTATAACCCTAGCATATGGACTCATCGGTTGAACCTATAACGTATAACCGTAACATATGGACTCATCGGTTTAACCTATAACGTATAACCCTAGCATATGGACTCATCGGTTGAACCTATAACGTATAACCGTAACATATGGACTCATCAGTTAAACCTATAACGTATAACCCTAGCATATGGACTCATCGGTTGAACCTATAACGTATAACCGTAACATATGGACTCATCGGTTTAACCTATAACGTATAACCCTAGCATATGGACTCATCGGTTTAACCTATAACGTATAACCATAACATATGGACTCATCGGTTTAACGTATAACGTATAACCGTAACATATGGACTCATCGGTTTAACCTATAACGTATAACCCTAGCATATGGACTCATCGGTTGAACCTATAACTTATAACCGTAACATATGGACTCATCGGTTTAACCTATAACGTATAACCCTAGCATATGGACTCATCGGTTGAACCTATAACGTATAACTGTAACATAGGACTCATCGGTTAAACCTATAACGTATAACCCTAGCATATGGACTCATTGGTTGAATCTATAAGTTATAACCGTAACATATGGACTCATCGGTTTAACCTATAACGTTTAACCCTAGCATATGGACTCATCGGTTGAACCTATAACGTATAACCGTAACATATGGACTCATCGGTTAAACCTATAACGTATAAACCTAGCATATGGACTCATCGGTTTAACCTATAACGTATAACTAGTGTCAAAGGACAAAAAACTGGTATCATAAATCCACATACACCCACTCTATGAAAAGAAACAAAAATAAAAAAAATGCTTGTTGTTGCTTTTTATTAGCTAATCCGATCATTGTGAAAGCAATTGGCACCGGATGCAGATGTGAAATGGAGAACCTAAGAAGATATTGGTAGGAAGAGGTGGGCTTCGTAGGAGCAGCCAACCTTCGTGTTCTCTAAATATAAAAAGGTAACATAAAGTCATATTTTTTACGCACACAACATATATTAAGAACAAATCATGGATCTTTTAAATGGTGAAATGTGAATTTACCTTTATATTTCGAGACCACCTATTTGAACAGCAAGAAATATGTTCTTTTGTTGTGCATCAAAGAATAAAAGTAGGAACAAGTTGTGATCTACACTAACTGTATTCATACTAGCTTCTTATACTTATGTAGTCGTGTTCAATTAAAAAGGTATGGTAATGAGAATCTTCTAGTATATACAAGAAGATTGAAGCAATAATTGGTCACTATGACAAAACCTCTTACCACTAAAATACGAGTGGAGTGAATGAAGAAGGCGCTAGTTCATAAATAAGAGGTAAGACACGGGATAATGTGTGGTTATATTTTACGAGAGCACCTAATGGTTTACCCAGGGAAAGTTGTAATTCATGTGGGCAAACCTATAATACAAAGTTTGGAACAAGTAACACGATACGACATATCGATAAGTGTTCCGAATTTAGTGATGTGTCTGGCCAAGACAAAAACGTGTTCGTTTAGACCAAAACTTATTTAAAGTGAAAATTGCTATTTGTATCATTAAACATAAATAACCTTCTAGTTATGTTGAGCATGATGCTACTAGAGAATTACACAGGTTTTTATATCTCGATGCACAACCCACATGTAGAAACACGACAAACACAGTAGTTTTGAGAATTTATGCAACAAAAAAGATGAAGTTAAAAGAAGACATTGATAAAGTAACAAGTAAAATATGTTTATCCTCAGACTTGTTGACTTCCATTACTATGGAATTTTATATGATATCAACCGCTCATTAACTCGATGAAAGTTGGGTCCTAAGAAAACAAGTGTGAAATTTTAGAGTTGTGCATCCTCCTCATAATTGTCGTCTTTTGGCATAGTGCACAAATAACTTTTTAAAAGATTGAGGTATTGAGAAACAAGTGTTTACGATCACATTAGACAACGCGTCGTATAATAATGGGTTTATTGATTGTTTGAAACATCATATGCAGTTAAACAATGCATTATTTTGTGATGGGAAGTATTTACAAGTCCGTAGCAGAGCACACGTGTTATATATAAGCATACAATAAGGATTGAAATTAATTGAAGAAGCCATCGAAAAGGTTAGAAAATTTGTTAAGTATGTTAGAAGAGGTGCACTTAGAAAGCGTAAGTTTGCCGAATGTATCACATAAATTTCACTAAAATTTGGTAGACATGTGAATCAAGATATTGTGACAAGATGGAGTTATACTTATCTAATGCTTGATTGTTCGTTGGTATATGAACGCCCGTATGCTCGATTGAAGTTAGTCGATTCTAATTACAAGACTTGTCCAACTGAAGAAGAATGCGAAAGGATAAGAGAAATGAGTAAAATTTGGAAACTTTTTTATGACATTACAACTTTTTTTCTTGGGAACTTCATATCCCACTTCTAATCTTTATTTTCACAACATGTGTAATGTTCAATTACATATTCAAGAAGCAGTGGAAAGTTTTGACTTAGTGTCATGGCTAAAGAGATCAAAAAAGGATTGAGATGCTGTTGTTCTATAAGTATCCCAATCCTTTCCAAATTGTTTTCATCTCCTTAGCCATGACACTTATAACCGGGTCAAAAATTTTCATTGCTTCTTGAATATACAATTAAATTTTCCACACGTTGTGAAAATAAAACTAAAAGTGGGATATGAAGCTTCCAAAAAAAAAGTTGTAATGTCAAAAAAATCAAAATTTTAGTGATTTCTTTTATCCTTTCTCATTCTTCTTTTGTTGGACAAGTCTTGTAACCAGAATCAACTAACTTCAATCGAGCATACATGCATTCATATACCAATGTACAATCAAGCGTTAGATAAGTATAATTCCATCTTGTCATGATATCCTAGCACATATTTGTACCACATTTTAGTGAATGTTGTGTGATACATTCGGCAAACGCTTTCTAAGTGCACCTCCTCAAGCATACTATTTTTTGTGGTGCCTCATAATAAGAAGCACAAACAACATATGATCTTCACCAACCATATTGATCACTACCACAAGAACTAGTTTGGTATCCTTGTGTTGATGAGCTTCAAAGAGATATGATAATGACAAGAATCAACAACGCCTATGGGTAGATATATATATGACCTTTGGTGAACATTAATGTTGTTACTGGTCAGTTGGGAATAAATGCACATTTCATAAAGTCCTTATGTATGGCTTGCATGATCTAGAATGGTACAAGAACACTTGGTTGTTTCTAATAAGGAGGTGGATGGAGAGTTTTATGTCCATATTTAATGTTTATATGATTCTTTTGATGATAGTAGTTGGTTGGAATAGTTATTGTACTAATTTAAGGAAGCCTTTTATTTTGATGTTAGATATTTTGGATTAAATTTTTTTCTAAACGGGTATAAGTACATGTTCATACTGAAAAGCCATCAATAGTACTCTGGCTTTAACAAAAGAAAATGAATCAAATAGATGAGACCTTAGTTAGTTTTGAAATTCTAAGCTTGATGCAATAGGTTTTCCGGATATAATTTCAGTAGTGGGGATAATCTCAGATGATTAATCATCATATCTAAGTATACAAGTGACATCACATGGTCCATCACAAAGTCTCTAATAAGCGTCGTATATAAGAGCATCCATTATCAGAGGTCCAAACATATGTCTATAAATTTTAAAGAGGTTTATATTTTATATTAACTGCAGTGGAACTTCATATTATACGTATGTGGCATGAAAAGATCCTTAATTTTAGATCTTTTTACAATTTAATGCAAGTGTTGTGTGAAACAATTATAAAGTTTTAAATATTTATATCATATTAAATAGGTTTATTAATACAAAAGGTTCAAAACTTTTAATTAATGTGGCATGAAAATTTCAATTTAAAGAGGTTTATTATATTTTACCATAGTAGATGTCTTAATAAGCTAGAAAGTTCATGTTGGACATTCTGTCTCCTTGTACAACACACGTCCAGTGTGTACAAAAGCAACCATGGGAATGGCCGTCATGTTCATCATTGGCAAATAGAAAGCAAGTTTCTTATATTTTGAAAAACACTACAACAATACTAAGTTTAGGGACGCCCTTTTTCTAGGGTCGACTTAGTCGTCCCTAGATTAAGGGGGACCCACCATTTTTACAACAAAAACTTGGTCAAAATGGCTGTGGGGACAAAGTGAGGATCACACAACCTAGGGACGACTAAGTCGTCCCTAGGTGAAAAATTACATATTTTATCTCTTTTAATTGTATAAAATTATTTAAAATTAATATAAATATTTTTTAAAAAAAAAGTTTAAAAAGAAAGTGAGACCCACATAACCTAGGGACGACTAAGTCGTCCCTAGGTTAAGTAAATGTATTTTCCCAGTTTTTTTATCTTTTTTATTTATTTAAAATTAATATAAATATTTTTTTAAAAAGGTTTAAAATAAAGGTGGGGCCCTTGTAACCTAGGGACGACTAAGTCGTCCCTAGGTTAAGTAAATGTATTTTCCCAGTTTTTTTTATCTTTTTTATTTGTTTAAAATTAATATAAATATTTGTTTTAAAAAGGTTTAAAATAAAGGTTTAAAATATTTTTTTTAAGTAAATATTTTTTTTATTTATTTAAAACTTTATATGTTTAGAAAAAAAATTATACATATTTAAAAATAACTTTATACATATTAAAAAAACTTTATACATATATAAAAAAACTTTATACATATTTAGAAAAAAAATTATACATATTTAAAAATAACTTTATACATATTTAAAAAAACTTTATACATATTTTAAAAAAACTTTATACATATTTAAAAAAAATATATTTATTTAAAAAAACTTATACGTATTTAAAAAAACTCTAGATATATATTTAACACTAAAACACGCGCTTAATTAAACATATATATTACAACGATAATAGATTCATAAATAAGAAAAAAAAACACATCAGAAACTAGTTAAAACTAAACGTACAGATTAACATATAATAATAAAATACAAATTAACACATTAAAATAACAAATAGATTACTACTCAAAGCTAAGATTTTCCATTTCATTTAAAAGCTCATGAAGTATTGATTGACATGCGTGGTCTTCAGGATGCCTTTCCATTTTTAGTCTTGTCTCTAGCATCTTTATCTTTAGATCTTTGATCTTGCAATTAGAGCACTCAGTGGGTGCAGATTGAGAAGGACCTGTAGAAGAACTTGGATGTGAACCTTGAGGTGTTGAAGATCCAGGGGAAGATCTTATACGGAGTTCGAGATCAAAATCATCCTTTCATTTAAAATATTTACATCCATAATCATCTGTTTTTGGCTGTTACAAAGTAAACAAATAACATGACATGTCATTTTAATAATCACACGTATTACATAACTAAAACATTTGATTGTTTACCTTCGAAAGAGGACATGCATAGTAAAGTTGACCAAAGCTATGAGGTTGATGTGACTGTCTCAACATAATATATCCCTTTCTACATGTACACTTATAAGCTTCAAGCGGATCCATCTTATGTAAAATCGGGTGGTGGTGGTGGTGAGTTTGGTATGAGAGGATAAGATTTGTGAGGATAAGAGCTACCATAAATAAAGATAAAAATTTAGGGTCGACACATTTAGGGACGACTTAGTCGACCCTAGATTTTCTGCCAACATTTTCCCGCCAGCATTTACCGCCAACATTTCCCGCCAATATTTGATCACTTAAACATGCTTAAGCTCAATATTTTTAGCTTAATGGTCACCTCAGAGTAATAATAACATATTGTCTTACACTCTTATTGTATAACCGTAACATATAGACTCATCGGTTAAACCTATAACGTATAACCCTAGCATATGGACTCATCAGTTGAACCTATAACGTATAACCGTAACATATGGACTCATCGGTTAAACCTATAACGTATAACCCTAGCATATGGACTCATCGGTTGAACCTATAACGTATAACCGTAACATATGGACTCATCGGTTTAACCTATAACGTATAACCCTAGCATATGGACTCATCGGTTGAACCTATAACGTATAACCGTAACATATGGACTCATCAGTTAAACCTATAACGTATAACCCTAGCATATGGACTCATCGGTTGAACCTATAACGTATAACCGTAACATATGGACTCATCGGTTTAACCTATAACGTATAACCCTAGCATATGGACTCATCGGTTTAACCTATAACGTATAACCATAACATATGGACTCATCGGTTTAACGTATAACGTATAACCGTAACATATGGACTCATCGGTTTAACCTATAACGTATAACCCTAGCATATGGACTCATCGGTTGAACCTATAACTTATAACCGTAACATATGGACTCATCGGTTTAACCTATAACGTATAACCCTAGCATATGGACTCATCGGTTGAACCTATAACGTATAACTGTAACATAGGACTCATCGGTTAAACCTATAACGTATAACCCTAGCATATGGACTCATTGGTTGAATCTATAAGTTATAACCGTAACATATGGACTCATCGGTTTAACCTATAACGTTTAACCCTAGCATATGGACTCATCGGTTGAACCTATAACGTATAACCGTAACATATGGACTCATCGGTTAAACCTATAACGTATAAACCTAGCATATGGACTCATCGGTTTAACCTATAACGTATAACCGTAACATATGGACTCATCGGTTTAACCTATAAGGTATAACCCTAGCATATGGACTCATCGGTTGAATCTATAACGTATAACCGTAACATATGGACTCATCGGTTGAACCTATAACGTATAACCGTAACATATCGACTCATCGGTTGAACCTATAACGTATAACCGTAACATATGGACTCATCGGTTTAACCTATAACGTATAACCGTAACATATGGATTCATCGGTTGAACCTATAACGTATAACCGTAACATATGGACTCATCGGTTTAACCTATAACGTATAACCGTAACATATGGACTCATCGGTTGAACCTATAACGTATAACCGTAACATATGGACTCATCGGTTGAACCTATAACGTATAACCGTAACATATCGACTCATCGGTTATTAATTATTACAAACTAAGTATAACTTATATTTTAATATTAATTATAATAATTTATTTTGATTTTATTATTAATTTATATTATTAATTTATATTATTAATTTTATTACATAGGAGGTATAATGTATTTTAAATGTATGAAAAACACCTAGGGACGACTTAGTCGTCCCTAAATTTCAAAGAAAGTCGTCCCTAAAAAAACCCTCCAACACTTAGCAAAATTTTGGGAAAGTTGAAATTTTTGGTGAAAATTTAAATAACCCGCTTTGGGTTTGAGTTTTCCCGGTTTACACCTAGGGACGACTTAGTCGTCCCTAGGTTCAAATAGTCGTCCCTAAGTTTCATTAATAAACGAAAAAAATATATTTATAATTAACCTAGGGACGACTAAGTCGTCCCTAAGTTACAAAGCGTGAGTCGTCCCTAGGTGTAAATTTTAGTAACCTATCTTATCTTCATCTCTCATTCACACATTGTTAAACAAAAAAAAACGGGACGCGCGACTGCTACACCACCACCACCGTATCATCTCCATCACACATTGCTACACCACCACCATCGTATCATCTCATTCACACATTGCTACACCACCACCACCGTATCATCTCCACCACTTCAACTCATTCATCACCATCTTCATCAATTCGACCCAAATTATACACCCCATCTCCACCACCAATCCGACCCATCACCACTAATCCGACCCATCACCACCACTAATCCGACCCATCACCACCACCAATCCGACCCACCACCACCAATCCTTATAAAGGTGATTTTTCTATAATGTTTAATTTTTCTATAATGTTTAATTTTTATATTATGTTTAATTTTTCTATAATGTTTAATTTTTCTATAATTTTTAATTTTGGGTGATAATGTATAATGTTTTTATGGTAGAAACACCACCACCACCGCGATGATGCTCATGTAGTCGGAACCACCACAACCACCGCAGTCGGCAATAGCTACCACCACAGGCAGTCGGCAGTCGGCAGTCGGCAGTAGCCACCACCACTAGTTAATTTTTTCTATTTTTGAAGGTAATTTATTTTTCAATTTTTAATTTTGGTATAATGTTTAATTTTGGTGTATAATGTATAATGTTTTTATGGTAGCAACACCACCGTTGCGGCAGTCGGCAGCAACACCACCACCACATCAGCAGCAGTAGCCATCACCACCACCGCCACGACAGTAGCAGCAGCAGTAGCCACCACCACGAGAGGTGGGTGTTTGTTTTGGCTTATATAGGGATTTTGGCTTAATATAATTTCAGCTTAATATGAAATATGCACGAGTTTATGATTTCGGATTATATTTAAGCTTATGATTTCGGATTATATTTAGGGCTTAACTGATTTAGGCTTAATAGATTTCAGCTTATATAGGCATAAGTTTAATTTTTTTGATATGTTTGTCGTAGCCGAGACCCGAGTCACAGCCGAGTTAGCGGGGAACCAAGCCGAGAACTGAGACCCGTGTCACAGCCGAAATAAGGTAATGTTTTTTTTTTAATTGTTGTGGTGGTGTTTGTTTCTAATTAGAAATTTTTTTGGAAACCAACTAATTTAGGTTTTCTTTATTTTATGTTTGTGTTTGGTTAGCACCAGGACAGTCGGGACAACTTCCTCATCCGGACCTCTTTTTCTATCTTTCTATCTTTCTATCTTTCTACCTTTCTATCTTTCTATCTTTCTATCTTTGCTTATTTTAGTCGTGACCGAGGTGTGTAAATACTCAACCAACGGAAGTGGACGCCCCACCGGTTGATGATGATATTATTAATATTGAAGATGAGGTAGTTGCACACGTCATTGGTGATGTTGATGATGATGATTTAGTGTCGGATGATGATGAAGTGAACCCTAATAATGATGTTCAAGAAGTTTTATCTAGCGATGATTCTGAAGATGACAATTGATATTAAGTTGTATTTTGAATGAAACAGTTGCTATATGCTTTAATGTGTAATTTTTTATTTGTAAACGATTGTTATATGCTTAAGTTGTAGTTTGAATGAAACAATTGTTATACGCTTAAATGATGATGAGTTTTTTTATTTGTTTAAATATGTGATTTTGTATTTTAATGAAAATGTTTTTATATGTTAAAATGTTTATATTGATATGAATTTGTGTATTAGTATTAATTGGTTAGTTAAATTGTGTGTAATTTTGTTTTTTAATGAAATTTTTTTATATGTTAAAATGTGTATACTGATAAAATGTGTATACTGATATGAACTTGTTATTTTACAGATGGCATGTGTAGCTCCTAGATCACACGGTGGGGATGCTGGTGGAAGTCCACCCAGACGGCCCACACGTCCTGTACCGGCCGAGTGTCAGCGTAAGAAATCATTATATTTTTTTATAACACTGATATTTATAATTTATGTCACTTGAATTTTTACGAGTAGATAACATATCTTTTGTAGGTTCAAAGCAACGCTTTGAGACCAACCTAGGAAAATTAAGGAAGGCGTACAGAGATAATCACGAAAAACCTTTGACAATTAGCTTTGAATTTAAAGATCTGCAAACCTTCCATTTTCTAGGCGATTATGCATCCTTGTTGTCTCAATTTATGGGGGAATTAGCCCGGAGACTTCCCATGAACTGCGAATGGGACGAAATTCCAGAATCTGATAAAACTCATATTTATCCTACAATTGAGGTCAAAATTGTTTATTTTACTTATATTGTTATTGTTATCGACATTTAGATATGTGTGTTATGTTTAATTTGTTTTTTTATTTAAATTCATATGTTTTTATGTAGACATATTTCGACATCCAACCATGGTACAATGATCGTACTGAGGTGGTGTGTGGTAGTGGTGTGTATGAGGTGTCGACTCAGGTTAAGCTTGCGTTGGAACTCCAACTGAGGTTGCTGTATAGAAAATACAAGAACAGGATCAAGAAAGATTATTTTTCGAAATATGAGACGCCCGCACTGGCACAAGAACATGTACCGCCGGAGAGTGTGTGGGACAATAGAACCGAAGGTGAGTGGTCGTCAGAGCCAAAGAGGGTGGCAAGAAGTCAGGTTAATACTGTTAATCGTTCCAAAAACACGGTACCGACCACTCAAGGCAAAAAACCATTCGCCCGAGGAAGGAATGAATATGTAAGACTCTTTATAATTTTTGTGATTTTATTTAAAAGCGTTTATATTGTTTATTTATTATAGCTCGTTATTAATTTATTTGATATTTTACAGAAGGTCAAGGAAGGGGTCTACGAGGACCTGGTTGAAACATGGATGAAGGGGCACTCAAGTAATGGCACGTTTAAAAGTAAAGAAAACGAGGAAAGATATGTAAGTAATATATAACTCTTTACATGCCTTAGTAACTAATTTCATTTGTTTTAAACCTTTTTTTTTTCTTTCCCAGCAAAAGATGAAAGCCCTCAGTGACCAAGTGAAAGCCAAGGTCGTCCCGACATGTCTGATAAACAAATAGTGGCTGAAATCATGCCAAGTCAAAATAAGCAAAATGTGTCGGGACAAGGCAGAAAGTTACCGGGTGGTGCCAATAACACTTCTCGCATGTTATATATCCTCAATAAAACAAAATATAAATCAATTGTTCATATTTATGTCTTGTTGTATATAATGAAAAATTGTTGTTGTAACTTATTGCAGGCGGGGTGCTCCAGCTCGACCAGATTTTCCCTCTCGTAGTGAATTTCAGAAAATGATGGAACGAAATGAGCGACAGATGGAGCTGATGAGGAAAGAGAATCAGGAGGCGCAGCAACGGGCTTACTTGGCAGCTTTAAAGGCAGATGCGGCGCAACAATATACTCAGACGTCGTACCAGCATATGGCGCAATATCAGAGTCAATTGGGTGGGTTTTTCCAGAACTACAACTCATCAAATACTGATCACCCAATTAACCCTCCTACTTTTGTACCCCCGCCCCGACCCGTTGTTATGCCCACCATAGCTCCTGATTGGGCTCATTTAGTCCAACCCCCTATCCTTGGGTACAACCAGTGCAACCTCCTTCTATCGACCGATACCGACCATCTTTGCCCGACAATCTCCAACCACTCCAACCTCCCTATACCGGCACTTATCCTATTGCTCCTGTCACCAACAATAACACATTTAACCATTGTTATCGTCCCACCACACACTCGACTCATGAGATCGGCTCTACTTCACAATCCATACCCGGAGGTTCTCGTGTAATCCTAAATCCCCATCAGCACGATTACCGGTCCGTTGACGAGTTGGGTCGAGATAGGAATGTACAAAACAGTGGTGACGACTTATCAGGCGATGACGAGGGGAATGACGAGGGGGATGACGAGGGGGTGACGAGGGGGGTGACGAGGAGGGTGACGAGGAGGAAGGTGACGAGGGGGGTGACGAGGAGGAAGGTGACTTTTCACCTAACGAGGATGCGGAGTAGAGGTTGTGGTAGTATTTTCTTATTATGCATGTTTAATAAAGTTTGAGACAAGTAGCGTGTGAAACATTTGATTTAGGATTGAATAAGTGTATTTGATGAATATTGTATCGTGATGTTGGATAATTTATCTTAATATGGTATTGTAACGTTTATTGATTTGTTATTATTCTGTATTTGTCGAATTCTGCCATTTTGAATTGTGGATTTTGTCCGGAAAAAGTTCCGGAAAAATTCTGGAAACTGCAAAACAGCCCAGTTTTTTTAGCCCCAGGTACACCTAGGGAAGACTTAGTCGTCCCTAGGTTAGTCAATTTCCACCAGGTTTTAATCCTAGGGACGACTTAGTCGTCCCTAGGTTTCAATATTGCCTAGGTGTAAAAACCTGGGGACGACTTAGTCGTCCCTAGGTTTTGAATACCTGGGCAATATTGAAACCTAGGGACGACTAAGTCGTCCCTAGAATAATAATTAACCTTTTTTTTCTGAAAATGTTTTTATGAATTTTTATAAATAAGATTTTATGAAAAATAATAAAAAAAAGATTTTTTATGAAATATTTAAAAAAGATTATTTTTATTAAAAACCTAGGGACGACTTTGTCGACCCTAAGTTTCAAAGACAAGTCGTCCCTAGGTTAGTCAATTTATTTAACGTAGTGGGTAGTGGGACTCACCGAGTCGTCCCTAGGTTACAAAAGGGTGTTCGTCCCTAAGATTCTAGAGACGAATTTTTAGGCACTAAATCCTAGGATCGACTTAGTCGTCCCTAGGATTTTAGGGTCAAATATAGTCCTACCTAGGGACGAATAAGTCGTCCCTAGGCTTCAAAATTGTTGTAGTGAAACAATCCTATGCATTAACATTCATACACACTAAGAGCCTTTACGTACCACGTACTATAAGTCTATAATCATGCATGATATAGATAATCAAAACATGTTAATAATAAATAGAAACATAGCTGTTCAACAATGCATTTTGAACGTACACTTGAGTTATATTTTCACACACAAATAAGTACATAACATATATGTGTAAACTAGCAAAGATGTATTGTATAAATTGTATGATGTATTGACATTACAATTGCTTATATCATAAGACATAGTTTATAAACCAAATTATTCTCTATTACATAAGACATAATATATAAACCATAAATATTAATATGTAAACCGTAAACGTGTTTTCTTGTCGAATACACTTTGTAGTTATTTCTGTAATACCAATTTATTGTCGAATACTCTTGTAGTTATACTATAATAACAAGATGACACACAGTAATTACACACAAGAAACTATATTGTTTAATATACATTAATGTCGTTATTCGTCAGTTCGTGGGGTTAAATGCACTTTTTGTAAAGTCGCTATCTATGATTGCGTGATGGAGAATGATACAGAAACAAATGTGAGGTTATCTTTGAAAAGGAAGTAGATGGAGAGTTTGTTGTTTAGATTTAATGCACATATGTCTTCTGATGATAGTAGTTGGGTAGATAGTTATTGTACAAACTTAAATTTAATGAAATCTTTCATTTGATGCTAGAACTTTTGGATTGGAAAAAAGCAAGAGAACTTGTTAATATTGAAAAGCTATCAATATATAGTAGGGTTCAACAGAATAACACAAATCAAATATATGATATCGTAGCTAGTATGCATATTCTAAAGTTGTTATAGCAAGTTCAAACATAATTTTAATGGCGTGAGATACATGCGGTTCACTGGTACAAGGGAGATGGTAGATGAGCATTTCTTAGTGGTCGTAAAGAAGGGGAAATGTAAATATCGTTTGGTTGGGTTCGTTAATATTTATGCTTCTAAGATATTATAGTAAAACCAAATATTTGAAACAAAATCTCTAGGATAGTGTGGATTATGTATTATCTGCTAAGGCTTTTCCTATCGGGGGAAACAGGTAAAGAGTTTAGTCGTAACTAGGCGAAGGTTCGAAGAAAGCATACTACCCGCTTATATATCACTGCACGACTCGACCCATTAACCACTTGCCCGTCGTTTAGAAAAGAAGACTTTCAAGACATGCAACAATATTAAATGGTAATATGTGACTTTATCTTTATGTTCCGATAACACTTATTTCAACATCAAAAATATTTTCTTTGTGTGCGTCAAAAAATAGAAGCACAAACAACGTATGATATATGTTGATCAGTAACATTGTTCTCTTGATCACTAACAATGTTTATCACCATGCACAAGAATCGAACTTTGTATACTTGTGTTTGTGAGCTTCATGGACATATGTTCACTACAAAAATGCAAGCTTTCTCCGGCTAAATTCCGAGTGTGTCCCTAGCGACATGTCGCTAGGGAAACGTATCCTTGGCGACATGTCGACGAGGAAAAGTCGCTAGGAATCAGCTGTAAAGGAAAGAATCCTCGGAGACGCGTAAAGTATTCCCCGACGACGAAGTGGACCCCACATCTTTTGGCCATGGGATTATTTGCCACGGTGGCATTTGTAAGGGGAAGTATCCCCGACGACATATGTCGCCAGGGAAAATTGATATTATTAATCACACATAACTAAAACGCTAAATAGTCTCCACTTTTCCCCGGTGACATGTTGTCAGGGAAAAGTTTCTTTTACGTTGACAAGTCAAACCGGCCACGTTGCAATTTATTTGGTTGACAAATTTTCCCCGGCGACATATCGCTAGGGAAAGTCTGTTGACTTTTTTAAAAGTTAAATGTGCTCCACTTTTTCCCGACGACATGTCGCCAGACAAAGTTTGATTTTTTTAATACAGCCTGCACAACAGGCTATTTCCAAAAATTTTCCTGAAAAAATCTACCAAAACCTGATAATACAATCTGCTATAAAACATCCACAAAACTAGTACCAAAACAGAATAACATATAACCTCTCGATCGAATAAAATGATAACTGATCGATAGTTATATAGTTAGATTTTATATTCAAAATGATAGTTATATATTTTTTAAATAAATAATTATTTAGTTTTTAAAAATAATAATTATATAGTTTTTAAATAAATAACTATATAGTTTTTAAAAATAATAGTTATATATGTTTTAAACAAATAATTATATAGTTTCTAAAAATAATAATTTATAGTTTTTAAATAAATAATTATATAGTTTTTAAAAATAATAATTATGCAGTTTTTAAATAATAATTGGTCGATATTTTATAATAAGCAAAATACAATTAGAAAGTCTGGGCAGAAGGCATCCTCGGCGACATGTCGCCGGGGAAACTTTGCCGTGTGAAAGCCCGCCAACCTTTTTTCTAAATAATTTGATATTTTGTCGTTTAGCGAGTGTATCCTTGGCGACCCGTCATCGGCGAAATGTTTGATGTGTTATTAGCCAATATGATTAACGTTAATGAAGCGCAGTTGTTGTGGATAAATTATCTTCGGCGACCTGTCGCGAGGGATAATTTGGGGTGAAAGTATACTACTTTTTCTTTTGGTAGAACATTTTGGTCAAAGCTGGTCAATTCCTCCCTGGAGACATGTCACCGGGGATAATCTAGTCACAACTATGGTCATAAAGTTATCACGACTTTGTGGCATGTCAGCGAAGTCGCTAGGGATTATCCACTTTCCCTGACGACAAGGTGTCGCCGGGAAAACAGCGGCCGCCTAATCTTTCGATTGTTGTAGTGGTTAGTTATATCACTTATATGTGTCTTTTCATGTGAACAAAGATATATATATATATATAGAAATGAAGAGATGCGTAATTAATTTATGATGGTGTATTTAAACGTGCATTTCTAAAAGTTACTATCTATCGATGCATGCTGCAAGAATATAGTACAAGAACACATGTGAGGCTATAAAGCTAACGCTAACAAGGGTTTCACCTAATTTTAGAGCTTTAGGATCAGAAGAAATATCTTAAAGGGTATGAGAAGTTGTTGATGTTGAAAACTAGTTAGTTGATGATATAGGTAGTTCCGACATAATTTTAATGTTGTCGGATAACATGTGGTACGTTGATACAATGGCCATGGGAGATTAGGGTTTCTTATCTGTAAGTTGACATAATGAAGTGGAAAGGTAAATATGCTTCTCAAGATATGCAGTAAAAACTCGATGGATGTGTCATGGTGTATTTTGGGTGGTTCTAGAGCACACGGTAACGTTGAGTCGTCGTGCTCGTGTCGTTGGCAAAAAGTGATTAACATTCTCGTATCGTCGTCACCCCACCACTTTTTTTTTCAACAATTAATTAACATAAACTTAAATTTTTCAATAATAAAAAAATGCAATCACTAACTAAATATACAATCACTAATTTTCAAAAAAAAATTAAAAAAACAAAAAAAAAACGATAACTCAAACCTATGGCGCGAGCCACGGTGTGATTGGCTGCGCCATGGGCGACGATGTCGACTGGTTGTAGCCAGCCCAAAACCGACGACACGAGCAACGGTACGGTTAGCGCCGCCGTCAGCTCGCGCCGTGGTGGCCAGCCGAATGACGATGCACCGTACCGTGTCCTCTTAATGTTGTTATAAATAGTGATGAAAACCATATATAATTTTAATGACAAGAGGGCAATAACTTGATAAGTTGAGAAAACTTGATTGAGCTAAGGTGCAACATAATTGATGGGTTGAAGTTTAGCAAGATTGATCGATTTTTAAAAAATGCTCGTTTTTGTGGCGTATGAGCGTCTTTAACAACTAGTTATTAATGTTAAACCTTTCATACTACAAAAAAAAACTCATAGGAAAATGCTAATTACTTGTTGGTTCCTTGGTCCACAATTTAACCATAAATATACATGTTTACATTTGTGTGTGAGATTTTAGAGCACAAATCATCCAATAAAGGTTCTTCGGAATAAGAGTAAGTATTTATTGAATCAATGAAAAGAACTTACATTCTACCTTGAAAACATCATCAAGTAATATTTACACATGAACGAAAAATAAGCTAATACATTAGCTTTTAGCTTTCTCAAATTTTTATTTCACTATGTATACTTATCAATGTAAACACACTGTTTTTCTAATATGCTAACCATGTGACTTAAGTTTACCATGTAGTTCACCGCAGGATCAAACAACACTTGGGCTGTTGGGTAATTATGAGGTCCTATCTGATTTGTCCTAATACTTTTGAGAACCAAATAGCTCGCAATATATTATAAAGGCACTGAAGTACCATGAAAACAACTTCCATGTCAACACCATGTGTTGGATCATGTTTCTTGCGGTTTTGCAAGTTTCAATGATAAACAGCTCCTGTAGCAAAGACAATATTTAGAACGTGGCATATGACATGATATTAGAAAATTAACAATAAATGTTGTGCATTTAGATGGTACATCAGAGCATTTTATTTAACAACCCTCTTTATGTTATAACAATTTAAATTTCAAGATTACGTATTAACAAATATTTCAAGTGTTTTTAAGTGCCTTACATAAGCATCACACTTTTAGCTACATTTGAACTACTATTACTTAATTAAAAAAACAGAAAAAAAGGAAAAAAAACATAAAAGTTTATGAAACCAATATATTGTATCTATTAAATATTAAAAACATTAACGTATACATTCATATTTTTCACACACACAGCATATATTAAGAACAAATTTTGAAACTTTTAAATGGTGAAATATGATTTTACCTTCATATTTGGAGACCACCTATTTCAACAACAAGATACTGTATTCTTTTGATGTGCATCATAGAATAGAAGCAGGAATAAGTTATGATCTTGAACGAGGTTCACCCCTAAAAAGAACTAACTTGGTATACTTGTATTGGTGAGATTTAGTATATGACAATGACAAGAATCAACTATATGTGTAGGTATATATATATTCCTCTTTTGTGAACATTAATGTTGTTACTAGTCGGTTAGTGGGTTTAAATGCGCATTCATAAAGTCGCTATCTACGGATGCATGATGTAGAATTGTAAAGTCGCAATATATTATAAAGGCACTGAAGTACCATGAAAACACATTCCATGTCAACACCATGTGTTGGATCATGTTGCTTGCGATTTTGCAAGTTTCAAAGATAAACAGGTCCTACAGTAAATAAAATATTAAGAACATGGCATTTAGATGGTAAATTTGAACATTTTACTTAACAACCTGTTATATAATTTATATTTCAAGATTACATATTAATAAAAAAATCAAGTTTTTTTTAAGTGCTTTACATAAGCGAAATAAATGTTCTTTGTGACAATATGTTTATTTGGTACCGCAACGGTTCATGAGACATTAATATTTGACAAAAGAAATATATAAAAATGATTTATTAAATTATTGGATTTAATCTTATTCATTGGTTCAAACTCGCCTAAAAAGTGATTAAAATGTTGGATTTAATCTTATTTATTATATCAAAGTGAGATAGAAGGTAAAAACGATGATGACGACGTAGAATGCTTTGTGAATGACGTGGTTACAGGGAACGGGGTTGTGCCTAAATTGTTCATTGGTTACACATGGGTAAACACAGATGTTTCACTTAATAAAGTTCATGCTTTTGATCTTCATAAGAAACCTAAAACTGAACACGAAACTCATTTTCACATATATGGGAGAACAACACATTCACAAACATGCCTAGTCCACCACGTGCAACAGTACTTTTAATCAAAGACACACCTAGACACAACGATTTAGTTCGTTTAACATTTAAGGAGGGGCAAAAATATGATGATAAGCAAGCATGTATGTATGCCTTTTCATTAAAAGCAGTAATGGAAGGGTTTGAGTTTCGTGTTGTCAAATCTTGTCTTGTAAGGTATAGTATCCGTTGTGTACAAGAAGGGTGTACTTGGTGCGTTTGTGCACGAAAAATTAAAAATTGTTCCACTTTTGCAATTTCTAACTTCGATGACAATCACACATGCTCCCAAACAAAAATAATATCAGTTCATCGAAATGCTACAAAAAATGTAATCGATCAAATGCTTGTTGAAAAAATGAGAGATCATAAAATAATTTATAAACCACACGACATAAAAAAAGATTTCAACATGAATTTGAAAATAGACATTTCTTACAAAAGAGCTTGGGCGGGTAAAAACGTAGCACTTAATATGTTTCACGAGACCCATGATAGTTCGTTCGGACAACTACCGTACTATTTCTATAACTTAAAGCTGAGAAACGAAGGGACAGTTACGCATATAGAGACAGATGAGGAAGGATGTTTTAAGATGTGCTTTTTGGCATTTGGTGTAGCTGTAAGTAACTTATCATTCAATTAATTTGTATTTGTTTCTATAAAATAGGTGAATAATCTTAATTACATTAAACGTAAAGGTTCGTAGTTTTTTATCATTCATGAGGCCGTTGATTAAAATTGGCGTGGCACATCTAAAAGGAAACTACCTTGGTACTAATTTGCTTGCAGTTGGCATGGATGCTAACAATCAAATAACACCAATAGCTACGGGTGTTTCGCAGGGTGAGACAATTGAAACGTGGACATGGTTTTTGACTAAATTGAAAGAGTGCATCGGTGAGCCATGTAATATGTCAATCATATCCGATAGACACTACTCGATAAGCGCTGCATGTAAAAATGTTTTCCCAAATGCTTTTCATGGTTTTTGTTTCCGTCATCTGTTGATGAACTACAAACTAAAATCAGAAGAGCATAACGCTCTTTTTTGGAAAACATGCAAAGCTTACTTAGTTTCAGACTTTGAAAAAGCAATTGCTGATCTAAGAGCGGCCAAACCTGAAGCATACAAAAAACTAGAGGACGCATGGTTTGATAGATGGTCAAGAGCACATTGCCCTGCTAAGAGATATAACTACCTGACCTCAAACTGCGTAGAATCTATAAATGTGTTAACGAAGACAGTGAGGAAAGTTCCAATCACGATGCTAATGGACTGGTATAGAGACCTACTTCAAAAGTGGTATTATGAGCGTCGATACGTTGGTGAAGGTATTCAATTATAAATATACTAGATTACATTATTTAAAAGTTTATTATTAATTCCTAAAAGTGTACTTTCTGTTTTAGATGAACCACCAGCTGAGGAATTATAAAGATGGGCTACAGCAAAGGTAAACAACAAAATGCTAAAGAGTGCGACATGGACCGTCTTCGGTGTCGAACAGTTCAAGGTTTACCAAGTAAAAGAGCATAAAACAGTACACACTGTTGACTTGGTTTAGGGTGAATGCACTTGTTTAAAATGGCAATTATCGGGATTACCTTGCGGACATGTATGTGCCATGTCTAGGTTTCTTGGTCTGAGTAGCTGTAATAGATGGGCCAAATCATGGCTTTCAAAAAGAAATCTTAAAGGTATATACCAAGAGTTGGTGTATCCTATACCTGATCCGTCTTTGTGGGAAACTCCTAACGATTTACAAGTCGTTAATCCACTGGCGTTGGTGAAACCCCAACCTGGTAGACCAAAAGCTAAGGACAAAATAAGATCACAGGGAGAGGAGCCCAAATATAACCGTTGTTCTAGGTGTGGTACAAAGGGACACAATCGGGACGCTTGTCATGTACCATTGCAATCCCAATATTGTGTAAGTGTTTATATTCAGTTTGTTTACTATATAGTTTATATTATAACAGATGTAGATAAGTTTTTGTAGATAAGCATCATAAATGTTGGCTTGTCTTGTAGGAGTCCTTGGAACGTATTGCTGAAAAAAGCTATGTTAGTCGTCAACCAGTCAGTATGGTACTCGTCAACGGTTGGTCTAAGATCAAAAATTATCTTAGAATCCTGCGAATAAGTAAAAATGACGGGTTTACCAAATTAGACTAAAAGTGAAAGAAGTGTTATCATTTTTGGACAAATAAGTGAAAATGTACATATTACCTTTTCAAATAGGCTACAATAATCAGATCTTTTAAATAATGACTTCCTAGAGACAAAAGTGAAAGAAGGAAGTCTATTTCGTTGATCGATGTCAATGGACCACCATCGTATACCTCTTGGTATAACTCCCGTATCTTTATTCCACCATTGGTTGCTCCTTTCAAAGGACTCCAAAATCTAAACCTTCAATTAACCAGATTCATTACTTTAACAATGTTAATCATAATTTCTATAATCATCATATGGATAAAATTTACATCAAAATTAACTTGAATGCCCAAACAAACCCAGAGACTGTATAGGTAAAAACATTGTTTCACGATTTATGCAATCCTTCAAGTTGCTCATCCTTATGCTTAGATACTACATTCATAATTTTATCATACAAACGCATCCAAATATGCTCTCCCTATGGAAAGGCGTTCCATGATTCTAAACTATCAGCCAACCTCAAAAGGGAGTCGTCAATTTCTTTAACCAACAACTGACCCATAAATATTACCTTTAAGCACAACAATAGGCAGAGTCTAACGGTGTCTAAGTCACTTAGCTTGTAAAATACTCTTCATCCTCAATAACAGAAAACAGATCTAAATTTATTATCGGAACGCCAACCTTATTCGGGAATACTCTATTTCTAAATTCCATTTCTCCCATAGAATACAACGAAAAACTAACTATTCCAAACCGAAAACCAGTGATAAGAGAAAACTCCCGCTGACCAAAATGTAGGCCGCATCCATTGACATAATATGTTAACGGCATATCATAGCGAGAATCATTTACACGACATTGTTTTTTCAACATATAATCAATCATGTGTGGTTCATGATCAAAATACATAATATCTAACCAACTGCCGAAACAAGTTTCCCTAAACAACTTCCTTCTTTTGTTGTCCAGTTTGTGTTTGATCAACTTCAAATAGTACAATTTGCTTGTTATAATTGCTCTCGTATTCCTAAAAAAATTTATATAAACTAATCATATAACTATATAAGTCACATAAGTTGAAATAGTATATGGATTTGGTCATAATATTTGATTTTTGATATACATTTGACAAACATTTTTTTCATCTTCTCAACGGTTTTGCATTTTTTTGTTTATTTTTTTTCTTTTTCCTTCGTTGTTCAAACTTACATAAGAAATCACACTAATGTGAACATTTTAACAAAATCAAATATGATTTCGTAGATTATGCTAGTTCATTTATAAAACTTCCATAACCAAAAGTGAAAACACCACAGTTAAAAATTCCTATGGGGAGATCATGTATGAAAAAATAAGATGTAGTTAACATTACGTGAACTTTTATTTGCAACTTATATATGTGGTTTTTCAAAATTAGTTCTTATTTATTTATTTAACTAATTTTAACACAATTATGAGTGTAAACAAACTCAAAATATTTTACCATTTATTTAAATTGTACTCACGCAATATGACGATGAATATTTGGTAATGATTTTTAAGACGATAAAATGTTAATCTCTTACCCATCAAGTTTTAGAAATACCACATAACTTGTATTCCAAAACATATATATTTGTATATGATTTAAGTTCATTTGTATACTAAACTTTATTTGGATACCAATGGACTAATCTTCACCACTCATCTCCATCTTAATCTAATAGATAAGAATAAACATAAAACTTATTTCTCCTTTTTTTTCAAACATTAATATCTTTTAAACCGTTAATCGTTATACGGAAAAAAATATACCATTACGACGGGTATTTAATTATCCTTCTACATATATGCTATATGATATACTTTCGACAAAAAAAAAATTCGTTTTTTTCCGTAATCTATCATATATGATATTAAATATCATATATGATAGTAATACTGGTATCATATATGATATCATTTATCATATATGATATAAACCAATATCATGTATGATTCAATAATAATTTGTAACACAACACTAATATCATATATGATGAAACACTATTATCATATATGATATTTTACGCAAATTTTAAAAACGAAGAAAAAGACGAATTTTTTCCCTTTAAAAGTATATGATAATGCATATCTGTAGAAAGCTTATTGAATGCTCGTTGTGATGGTATATTTTTTTTGTTTAACGCTTAACAGTTTAAGGGATATTTAAATTCTAAAAATAAGTGAAATAATTAAATACTTTTAATCTTATCCGTTAGATGGAGTTGAGATAGATGGTGAGGATGAGTCTCTAGATATCCAAGATGAATATGGTATCCAAAATAACTCTTCTCGTTGTATATTGCTTGTCGGTTTCTCCCATTGATGATGAATCATTAATTGCCTCTGCATCAAAATAAAAGCTAATGTGAGGTCGATCACATTTTCATTTCGTATCACTCCTTGATCTTTCATTGGAATTCTGATGGTGAAAAGTTTACGAAATGTCAAAAATAATAGAAACGTGATTCGAAAAATATATATAATTGTTGCATGCTCTCCGTTTATAACCACTTATAAAACTGAGAACACCTAGAATTAATCAAAGTCTCTAGTGTGCCACTAATGAGCTAATACCGGTTAGAAGTTGTTATATCAATTAATTAATCTAAAATAGGTTAGTGGATTATGTATTATCTGCTAAGGCTTTTCCTATAAGAGGAAACGGATAAAAAGTTTAACCATAACTAGGCAAAAATTCTAAGAAGGCATACTACCCACTTATATGTCACTGCACGACTCGACCCACTAACCACTAACTGCTTTTTAAAAGAAAGACTTTCAAAACATGCAACAATATTAAATGGGAATATGTGATTTTATCTATATATTCTGATAACACTTATTTCAACATCAAAAGATATTTTTTGTGTGTGTGTCAAAAAATAGAAGGAGAAACAACGTATGATCTTGATTAGTAACGATGTTCTCTTGATCATTAACGATGTTCATCACAATGCACAAGAATCAAAGTTTGTATATGTCTCCTTTTAGTTGAACAAAGATATATATGCAAATGAAGATATGCGTAATTAATTTATGATGGTGTATTTAAACGTGCATATCAAAAAGTTGCTATCTATCGATGCATGCTGCAGAATATAGTACAAGAACACATGTGAGGTTATAAAGCTAATATTAACATAGCCTTACTTAATTTTCGAGCTTTAGGATCACAAGAAATATAGTACAAGAACATTAATGTTGTTACTAATCGGTTGGTGGGCTTAAATGCGCAATTCGTAAAGTCGTTATCTATGGATGAATAATACAGAATGGTAAAGAACACATGTGAGGTTATTTTCTATGAGGAGGTAGATGGGGGTTTGATGTTTAGATTTAATTCATATGTGGTTGTTTTGATGATAGTAGTTGGTTTGTACTACTTTAATAAAGATTTTCATGTAGTGTTAGCAGCCGTGGGGTAAATATGTGACTGTAAATATGTGACTGGTAAGTGTAAGGTGTTGTTTGATTATAACTTAATTGATTTTATAAAAAAAAATTGAATTTATTAAGTTTTATAAAAATTGTTTGTTTATAACTTAATACACTACAAGAAAAAGGGCATATAGTGACACACTTTTTAGTGACACACAAAAATAAGTGCAAGTAAAAGTATACATTTACTTACACTTTAATAAAAAATGTAAGCAATAGTTTAGATTTGCTCATACTTTTTAAAAAGTGTGAGCAAAAGTTTAACTTTCTCTCACACTTTTTAAAAAATGTGAGCGAAAGTTTAACTTTCTCCCACACTTTTCAAAAAGTGTGAGCCAAAGTCTAACTTTCACCCATACTATTTAAAAAGTGTGGCAAAAGCCTAACTTTCACCTACACTATTTAAAAAATGAGGGCAAAAGCTTAACTTTCACTTACACTTTTTAAAATGTGTGGGAAAAAGTCTAACTTTCACCTACACTTTTTTAAAAGTGAGGGCAAAAGTCTAACTTGCACCCACACTTTTTAAAAAGTGTGAGCATAAGTCTAACTTTTACTCATACTTTTCAAAAAGTGTGAGCAAAAGTATGGTTTTTACGGACCCGTGATCTTACGCACAACTGACCATTATGTCTTGAAACTAAGGCTGAGCATCAGTCCGGGACCGGATTGGACCGACCAAGACCGGATTGGACCGAGGACCGAAATGGTCTGAAACCTCGGACCGAAACCGGATCGAATTGGTTCGGTCCGGTCCAGGTTGGTACGGTCCGGTTCGGTGTTCTGTCCGGTCCGGTCCTATTAGGAAATATCTACGAGATTTTGATAAGACCGAACCGGACCGGCTGGACCGTTGACCGAATTGGTCCAAAACCCCGGACCGAGGACCGGACCGAAATTGTTCGGTCCGGTTCGGGTCGGTTTTCACTCTGCCGTGCTCACCCTACTTAAAACGAACCGAGACCGAGTTAGGTCAAAACCAGAGATCGAGGATCGGACCAAATGTGTACAGTTCGGGTCGATCTTTCGATCAATCTGATACGACGAGACAGACTGAACCTAGTCTATCTCGATTTAAGCCAAAATCGTGAACCGAAGATCAAACGGAAAAGAATTCGATCCGATCCGGTCATATTAATTCGGGCCGGTTTTTCAATTTGGTCCGATCTAATCCCTGGTCTCGTATGCTCGCTCACTCTAGGAACAATTAGAGATATAAACTTCTTTCTAATCTTTTTAATATAACATTTGTGAAAGTGTAACATTACTGCAATATATATAATTTTACTATAGTATTAGTAAAAATTGTTTCACCCCTTTTTATATATCCATCCACTTTCCCCCTTTTCATTTAGTATACGGAGTATAACATTTGTGAAAGTGTAACATTACTGCAATTTGAAGTTTTTATGAAATGATTGATGTGATTTTCCCCAAATCCACTCACAGATTCATTTTCCCTAAAATCACATCAATCATTTCATAAAAACTTCAAATTGATCATCTCTTTCACACATTCACAATCCATAGTAAGTTAATTGGTTGTTAGGGTTTCAAACCGGAGAGAGCTAATCGGGGGTTAGGGTTTCGAACCGGAGTGACCTAATCGGGGGTTAGGGTTTCGAACCTGAGTGAGCTAATCGGGGGTTAGGTTCTCGAATCGGAGTTCTGTTTTGAATCGGAGTGAGCTTATATGTAGTTAGGTTTCGAATCGGAGCGAGCTAATTGGTACTTTGGTGATGAAAATCAGTACAAATCTGAACACAGTTATTAGTAAGTTCTCAATAAATCGTGTGGTTAACTTCCGATATTCGTTAGCTAATTTGATATGGTTTTGTGGTAGCGTAATATTCCAGCGTTTAATTGCTAATAAATTGTTTGTATATTTTCTCTTATCATGTGCTTCATCCGGATTATAACTGTTGTATATTAATTTTTATGTGTATTTCATATTTATTATTGTTTTTAGTTTCCTCAAATGAAGTAAAAATATAGATTATAGTAACACTTATAGGTATATCAGGTCGAGTACCTTCATTTGATAGAAAGAACACTATCAGGTCAAGTACCTTCATTTGATAGAAAGAACACTATAAAGGATTATAAGATAATGCAAAATATTAGTTATAGTTACATTGAATTATTAGGATGTGCATAATGCAAAATATTAATCACTCCCTTCATGTCAGTAAGCAATGGAAGTATATTCTCTCCTTTTTAAACATGTTCTTAATCTCCTATATCAAATTAAGTATAGTTAGCCATAATGGTAATATGGTGACAACATTGTACAGTGAACTTTTATATGGAGCATATCGGACAACTTGGCGTTTTGGTCAAATATCGGTCAAAATCGGTAAAATATCGGTTGACTTTTGGGTATTTTGATTTTTTTATTGTGTTTTTATTTTTAATGTAAATTTTACAAGATATATAACTAAAACTAATGAATACATTAATAAAATTATAAAAATATATAAGAATTTCAGATTTATATTAAATAAATATTTTAAATATATAAAATAATGATAAAATTATATAAAATAATGATAATTTATAGTACCCGCCGAGAAACTACTATATCGCCGCCAAGACGATATATGGCTTGGCGGTGGTCGACCGCCGAGACCCCGCCGAGCGATATTTACAACCTTGTAAAATACCACTATTTAGAGCATGAAATATGACAAAATAAGTAATTTAGAACATGAAATATCCTTTAGGCATATCAATCACTGTAATACACTCAAACTAAATTACATGATGCCACAAATTAATGTTGGATGTTACTATGTAAGTATGGACGATTAGGTTGATTTGAAAAAGATGTACAGTTCCTATTTGCTTTTTTCTTCTTTAATTTAGAAATGGAACCACGCCAATGTGTTTTCCCTTTGCTTCAGGTAGGAATGATAGACTTGATGTTCTTAAATGTTTTGATGATGTGCAATGTCAAAATTTGGTAGAAAATATTTCTGTTGTATAGTATATCCATAGGAATTCACGTATCCGCCATCAAGAAATATATGATTTTGATTAAAATGCGGTTCTCGCGATGAAATCTATTAGTATATGATTTTAGCAGGAAGTCGTTAAGGATTATATTTTAGTTAGTAGTATTACTTATAGTCCCTAGCAGTAGTTGCTTATAGTTTATAGTTTCTACAATGTGTTGCTAGTAGTATTTAGCGGTTTTTATGATTTTTGTGATTGAAGGAATAAGTTAAAGGGTGTCTATCTTTTTTTTTTGCGTCTTAAATCGATTTCGTTATTAAAATTGTGAAACGGTTAAAGATCAGCTAAAATGAGATCATAGTTTATATAGGATAGATGATTTGGGTAGGTTTAAAGATATCAAGGTTCCGACTATGTTAGTTACTATTATTATTTCTAGTGTCTAGTACTCTAGTAGGTAGTTGCTCATAGTTTCATTTTGGTGTATGCTCAAATAATTACGAGTAACAGTAAAATACGATGTTACTGATTATATGCCTATTTCTGTTTCGCTGCTTGTTGCAATAACGCGTTTGTGATTATATTTTCTTTGCCTTTTGCTGTAGTTTTTTAGCAGATTACAGATGCGCTTTTGGGCAGAGGATCTTTAAAACCCGGAGAAAATGTTGTGCCAGGTTTTCATCTTTCTTGAATATATGTTATTTAGATATTGATTTTTGTGATTATGACCTCTAGTTTATGCTAATATTGCAATGCATTTATTCACATCAGGGACTCAAAACAGGGATGTACTATCTACAATCACGTGCTGCAGCTGATGCAATTAAGTTCACTATTGATACTTCCATTCTCAAAGTAATTTTCCTTAACGAGTCACTGTTGTTGCATGACTGTTGAATACTTTTTCCAGTAAAGCACTAGTTTCCAACACAGAGCAGTGCTCCAGGTTGTAACTAATACTATGTTTCTTACTTAATGAGTTAATTATATTCTTTCTTTTTTTCTTATTTAAGGCTGGAAATCTTTAGTTGACACCGATATCCGTTGAGATCACCTATGGTATTGAGCGTATCCTAATGTTACTTCAGGTCAAACATTAAATTACTTTTGTTCACACTTTTCTTTTTCCGCTTGCTTTTTATGTGTCTCTGATGTTCCTGTTACTTAGGGAGTTGATCATTTCAAGAAGATTAAATATGCTGATGGAATCAGTTATAAGGAGCTCTTCTCTGAAAGTGAGTAAGTTATTTAGTCTTTCTAGGGAGTTTATATCCGTAGATAGTGTTCTTGATTTACTAGTAGGAGATTCTTTAATCCTTTTATCTAAGGAGGATGGTCCATTTCTCTGTCACGTGCAATAAAATTTTGAGTAATGTAATCTCGTTCTTTTTGCAGCCTACCATTTCAGGCGAAATTCAGTACCCACTTAGGGTTACTAAATTGGAATTGATCCAAGATAACTTGTAGAGGTTAGTATACTAATACCCTTTTGGTATGTTTCGTTATAAGACTTTAATTTTACTTTAAGATAGTGATAAAAGGGCATTCGATCATGCATCATAGTTAAGGAATGTATTAAGAATTTTAGCCATGCATAACTTGAACATTATTCCCATTCTGAGAGTTGGTCTTGCTCCCTCTTACCAGCAACCAAAACATACCACCTTGGTAATTAATAATACTGTTTAATTCATTAATATTCAAGTGGGATGTATTCTCAACTTTTACATAAAGTTAACACCCACTACTTATTTTTGTCTTATCTAGTCTTTTTTTAACTCTTAGGTGTTAGCATAAATGAGGAGACACTTGAGTTTATTTGAACAAGAAGTTCCAACTAGGGTCATAATTCACTAGAATATTTGTTTGATTTCATTTCAGGTCTTAACCATGCTTAACTTCTGATGGCTCTTAAAGTTCCTTTTGCAGGTTACCGGACAAGTTTACTGAAGGAGCTCGAGTGTTTATTTTGGAGGAATGAGGAGTCGACAATCAGCATATCAAAGTGGTAAGTAGATAAACCATTTGACGAGTATGTAATACTTGTCATCACTGACATGTTGATGCTGCTATGTTTTGCTTTTTCTTTATGGACTTACCTTGTACATGTCCTATCCTAACGTTCAGGCTCTTACAGTGAGATATATTGGGAAAATTGTTTGTAGAATGTCTAGTATCACTTAAAATAGACACCAATATTATAGTCATTTGAGTGTTTATGTTCCCGATAGCCTTGATGTTGAATTTAACATTTCTCTGTGTCAAATTACTAGCTACACCTTTCTTTTATGGTAACCAGATTTCAGCTTTTGTGTACAAACAGTCTTGTTCAGATCATTGTTCAACGTCTCCTGTATGCAGTCACTTAAGAATACCTAAGGACGAGGTATGCAGTCACTTAAGAATACCTAAGGATGAGGCTGATGTATGACATGAGGAATGCAAACACCAAGCATTGCTATTTTCATCTTTTAGTTGAGATATAGTTAGTTGGATTGCGATAATCGTTGTACATGCATTTCATCCTCCCGAAAGATGTTCGTTTCGTGTTTGTGGTTAGGCAAAATACTTGGTCTAGATCGACATATGGTTTATAATAATAAATATCTTACAGTCTCAGTTTCTTCTTGTTAATGGAGTACTAGTTTTTCATGTGTTAATCTTGTATAAATATAGTAGGACTAAAATGTATGTGAGTATCTTATCTATATATATTTTTACCAGCAGGACTTTAGCTCACACTTTTTATAACTGTAGGTGAAAAAAAAGTGTTTTAGTGACACTTTTTTGGACATTTTCTGACACTTTTTGTGTGTCATTGAAAGACCTTTTTCTTGTAGTGATAGAAAAATGTGACATTAAGATTATGTAATAAAACTGAAATCGAAATGTGCACACCCCCTAAATATTAGTAGGAGTGGGTGGATATGTGACTAGTAATCGTAAGTTACCTTATGGGAACATGGTGAAAAAGGTAAAATTTATAGGTAAATTCTTTTAATTTAAATGATTTGATGATTTACTGTGAATATAAATGTATATTGAATGTGTATGTCATCATATGTTAGCACACATATATCTACAGACCTATGCTTTCATCTTGTGAAGTCTTTTTCAAGTTCTCATCACTTTCTCAACTTTTATTTGAAATCAGAACCAAGTTTAAAAATCCGTTGATCAAGATACACACAAGTCTGAACTCCATATAACTTTGTGAGATATTTTACTAGGGCTTAAAGTAAAGAAGCTAGTTAGAGAACGCTCATTGTTAAACCTTTACTTAACAATAACATCAAATCGTGTTCGACTTGGCTTTACTTCTTTGAAACTGTTCTCTTAGAATCAGTTTTTGAATCTCCTTTCTTCCGAAGAAGTGGCAAGTTTAATTGTATTAAAAGAAATCACTACTCGAAAGATAAATAAATCCGATGTGCATAACTTTCATTTCAGCCTAACGTACAAGTGAGAAATTCTGGGGCAACAATTTTACAATTTAGTACTTTTCTCTACTATTTTCACATAACCAATACCTACACACACCTGAACTCTTTGTTACCTCTAAACAAAACATATTTCAACCATATTGCATTTCTAATGACTTCATGAAATATTTTGTCATGGTTTTTTATTAAACATTTTATGAATTAGCAATCAAATGACAATAGTGGCAAGTTTTCTAGTTTACAAACAAGAGATAAATGGTTCACAAAAGGTTATTGGTGGTTTAAGAAAGGCTGAAAACATTCTCGAATATTTGGTATACCACTAATTTTTTGAGGAATTATGCTACATTTAAAAAATTATATAAAAATATTTCCACAAAATGATTTGACATGTATTGATTGGAAATTGTGAATTAAAATGTAAGAAAGTGAATTGAGTAAAATGGGTTCATTTGGTAGAAAATTATTGTGTGAAAGTTTCTTTGTAAATTTTAACTAGTTTTAATACCCGTGTACGCACGGGTTACGAAAATAAAAGATAAATTAAATAATAATTTCGTTAATGGGATTTTTATGTACATTATATATATGTTTTTAAAAATATCTGATATTTATATGTTTAATTATTTTGTTGTTTTACTCTGCACCGTGTAAATTAATATAAATTCGTCTCAATTTTCATTCTTCCAATTTCATACACTTTTTACTTTCGATATTTTTATTTTTAAAAAGTTATATCATAATTATTAATCAAGAGTACGTGTACACGATTTATAAAATCATGATTTTGTAGTGCTTAATATTATTTTATAAAACAATTTTTAATTTTCAATACCTAAATAATTACAATTTTCATTGATCCAAATTAACCTGGTGATTGATTTTGTATTCGATCGAATTAAACCGATGATTAAAAACATAACTTGATAATATTAAAATCTAAAAACTTTATAATAGAAAATGTTGAAACCCTTTGTATTAGCATCACTATTGGTTAAGGCTAGGGGGAGTGGTAACATAAAATCCCACCGCCACGTCAGCTCCACCTCAGCTTTCTCTTTCCTCTCACTAACCCACTTAAAATTCACCTTTCAATGTTCTTAAGAAAAAAAACCCACCATCACCTCACCTCCACCTCATCTTTCCACTATCAATTTTATTTATTTATATATTATTTTTAACCTAAAAACAATTTATAAAAATTAATTAAACTTTAAATCACTTATTTTTATTTATAAAAGTGTAAACTTTACCAAACCCATTTATAATCAAACCCATTTTAAAAAAAAAGTCCACCTAAATAAATTGAGCCCACTTAAAAAAAAACCCATTTATAGCCAACCCACTCTTTTTTTATTTCAACCGTCTTCTTCCTCTATGTGAAACTAAGCCGTCTTCGTCCCCTATAGCACACAGCAGGTTTTTTTTCATTTCTTTTCAATTGTGAAATAAGCTGGGCCCCACACAAGTACGTATATCAAAGGGTGAGAAACTCACCTGTAGCGACTTTTTTTGCTTAGGAACCTCAACCCACGCATGGGTTTTTGAGGTGGGATAGTGAGGTTCTTGGTAACCCACGCGTGGGATTTTGACACCTCAGACCCACGAGTGGGATTTTCTCCCCACTCCCCCCCAGCCTAAGACTTAAGGAAAACATTCTAAAATTTTCATCACTTGCAAGAGTAAAAAAAGTGAACTAACTTAGTTGCTAAAATATTGATATACATATATTAATGACGTTTTATCTCAAATATTAAAAATGTGTCGACAATTTATGTAGTGAGTTTTCTTTTTTTGCAATAGACAAGTGATTTATTTTAATTCGGCATTCGTATAAGTACGTAGAATTGCTTGTTTTATTACGGGACTTGAAATAAACCATAAATTAAGTATAATATTAATTTCGTTATTGCGATTTTATATATATTATATATGCTTTTTTAAGAAAATTTAATTTTCATATGTTTGATTATGTTATAAAGTATAGAGGGTATAAAATTTAAGGGGTATTTTGTTTATTTTCTAAAGTTATTAAAAAATATGAAAAATTATAAGTTTGCACTTATATCTATCTAATTTATTTAAAATTCAACCACTAAAGTTTAATTAATCTTTTCCTCTTTTTCTAAGTTTCTATTTCACAAATTTGACACATATATTTTTGTGTCTTTTCATCAAATTTTTCCACCAAAATTTTTAATTTTGACTAAATTAATGTAATTTTGACTTTTCTTCACCAATCACATCATTCGATTTTGCTTATGTGTCAAAATCAAGCTATTTGATTGGTTCAATTGATTTTTCTATAACCTCCACTTTTCATAAAAACTCTCAAATAATCTAATTCTTTTATTATATAAAAGATGCATGTATTATCCCTCTTTTTTGAATACACAATTTATCTAAATAAAATCTATGACTGAGATTAAAGTATTTCGCTATGTTACATATTTTTTAATATAATATCTCTTAGATATTTAATCGTTGAAAAAAAAAATACTATCACACGAACTATAAATGATATTGGATATACTTTCCACAAATTTTTTTCAGTCTTCTCATGTTTTTTTATAGTTTCGTCTTTTTTTTTCTTCCTTGTTGAACTTGCATAGGGATTTACATGTTATTAAACACTAATTTCTAATTTGAATAATCTACCAAAATCAATTGTAATTTTAGGGATTATACTTGTTCATTTATAAAACTTTTATAGCCACAAGTGAAAAAATCACGTTTAGTAAAAACTCATACGCGATGGAGATCATGCGTAGAGAAAATCACACGTAATTGAGATTACATGTTGGAAAAATCACGTATGTTTCATATTACATGTTGACAAAATTTCAATGGGTGAGTAACATAATCCATATAAAAAAATTCAATGAATATGTTCATAGCAGGCACAAATAATTTGTTTTCAATCGGGAAGTATATCATATGCCTCATAGGCTAATCTCATTGCTCACACTATTAACAAAAACACACAATAATTAATAGGGTCGGGTTAGACTCAAAATCTTTGTATTAGGACAAACACGGAGAAAATAACAAATAATAACTTGATATAAATACTACTTTGTTGGCCTCTCTGTCGCTTTATACAAATGATCTAAAGTGTACAATACCAATCAAAGCTGACTGAAGCATTGATAACGTTTACACTATCATCAACCACATCTTTAATTGCTTGTCTATAAGGCTGGTACTCATCATTCATATCATATACCGTTGTTTGGTAGATGATGAGACTCGCATGCGGCGCTATCCTAGATGTGGTTCCTCGGAGTTCGTTCAACCCATTAGCACCTCGAACAGAGTTTCATGTTGCTATTGACGCTACGTGCGTCCTGTGGCCACTGAAATACACGCTTATATCATCATGATTGTGACATTTTTTTATTGATAGAATTTTGTTTTTGATTCACACAGATAGGTTTCTTTTACATTTCATGGGGGAGGAAGAATTTTATGGTCATTGAAAGAAGGGTTGTTGGTGTTTTTTTCGTGTCAACAATTTTGATAATTATTCCCCTCCATAACATTTATCAACCCACATCCCACTACTCGAACCACTACTTCTAGCCAGCATCGTCGTGGTGCGGCCATTATGTGATAGAGCTGACGTACACATGTCGACCTGCAAAATAGTGAGTAAAAAATCTAAGTTTGATTTGCTTGGTATCTACCCATATTAAGTAATGGTTATAGTTTAGGCTTAAATGGGTTCTAGTTTTCTATAACCTTGGGCTTTAATAATCTGTAAAACTCGGAAACAGGTCAGCGGAACGGTAAGTTTTGGGGATAGTTGTGTTATACAATACAGGAGCAAGAAAACTACCTTTATATGGCTCACCTTTTAAAAATACTTCATTGATTTTAGGAAGCACCGATTATTACTTGACAAATGTAAGCTTAACTAGCAAGTTATGGGTTGAGACTTGAGACCTATTGCTTATTCATTTAAATTACCTTTTTTGATTTTCTTCATAAATTTTCTTCTTTGAAACGGTTGAAAATAACCTAATAATTTTTGAAGAAACTAAATTAAGATCATCAGGTAATAAAATACGAATCACGCATGCATATGAAAAACGAAAGAAATGGAATAAAACCAAAAGAGTTTATAAAACCAGCATACTGGATCTATTAAACATTATAAAATTTTAAAGTATACAGTATACTTTTCACACACACAACATATATTAAGAACAAATCATGAATATTTTAAATGTTGAAATATGATTTTGCCTTAAAATTCCGAGACCACCTATTTTAACAACAGAAATACTTTATTCTTTTGTTGTGCATCAATGAATAAAAGCACGAACAAGTTATGATCTTCGCCAACCATGTTCATACTAGCTTCTTATACATGTGTAGTTATGTCGTTCAATTAAAAATATATGGTAATGCCAAGATTTCAATATATGGTAAGGTATATATATAAGTCCTTTGGTGAACATGAATGTTGTTAGTAGTCGGTTGGTGGGCTTAAATGCGTGTTTCGTTGTGGTTATTTTTTATAAGGAGGTAGATGGGGAGTTTGATGTTTAGATTTAATGTAATATGCCCCTTTTGATGATGGTAGTTGCGCGAAATAGTTAATGTAAGAATTTAATGAAAATTTTCACTTGATGATAGTACTTGGGTGAGATAGTTAATGTACAAATTTAATGAAAACTTTAAGTTGTTGTTAGAGGTTTTGGATCGGAAGAAATATCTAAACATGTAATAGGACTTGTTATTGCAAAGCCAGTAATATATAGTACTCTCTCCGTCCCAAAATTATTGTCCACCGATAAAAAAAACAAACAGTTTAAGAAAAATATTATTTTTACAGCTTTCTCTCTCTTACTTTTTCCATAAAGACAGTTTTACCCTTAAGCAATTAATTTAAAACCTTTTTAAAATTTATAATTAAAATTTTAAATTAGGGTATGTAATAATCTCGATCTAAACTTTCTACCTATTTTTAGAAGTGGAAAATTAATTTAGGACAACCCGAAAAGAAAAGGTGAACTTTAATTTTGGGACGGAGGTAGTAGTGTTTAACAAAAGAACATGAATCTCGATCTAAGCTTTTTCTCCGTCCCAAAATTATTGTCCACCGATAAAAAAACAAACAGTTTAAGAAAAATATCATTTTTACAGCTTTTTCTCTCTTACTTTTTCCATAAAGACAGTTTTACCCTTAAGCTATTAATTTAAAACCTTTTTAAAATTTATAATTAAAATTTTAAATTAGGGTATGTAATAATCTCGATCTAAACTTTCTACCTATTTTTAGAAGTGGACAATTAATTTAAGACAACCCGAAAAGAAAAGGTGGACTTTAATTTTAGTACGGAGGTAGTAGTGTTTAACAAAAGAACATGAATCATGAGACCTTAGCTAGTATGTATATTCTAGAGTTGATGCTATAGGTAGTTCGGATGTAATGTTAATGGTGTGAGATATCATGTGGTTTGTTGAACAACGGTCATGCGGATGAGGATTTTTAACGGCCGTAAAGAAGTGAAAAGTTAAATATGGTTTGGTTAGGTTCATTTATATTTATAATTGTGAGAATATCAAAAGAAAGAAAAAATATGGAAAAAATCTAGTCTAATAAACTTCAACTCATGGTGTATTTTGAAAGGTTCTAACGGTGTTAGAACTAGTGATGAAAGACGTAATTCTAATTTTAATGAAACGAGAGCAAAGATGCAAGATAATCAGCGATGGTGGGTGAACATTTAGTAATGCATAATGACCGGGTTTCGATTAATGCTCATTTTTATGATCTATGAATGTCTTTAGATATTATTTATTCTTTTAAAACATTTTATACTAAAAATACCTCATAAGCAAATACTCATTACTTTGTGGTTCAATTCGTTCACATGATCAACAAGTGATCCGATAAGCTATTAAATATGAAAATCGGAAAAATCGATCGGAAGACTTGTTGGTCTCATGACATTCTCGATCAGAAATTCTTTAGTTGGTGCAACTGGGTTGTTCATGATGCCATAAAATTCATCTTGATTATCCATAGCAATATGTCTACAACACCAACAACCAGAGCGACACCCATAATTTTTGCATCACTTTGATTGGCCTATCGTACATAGCCACCTAGTTGAAAAAAATTATAGGTTATTATTTTTCAAATACTACAAAATCCTCGAGAAGATGTGGCTTTCAGCATGTGTTTTAGAGAACAATATTACACAACTTACCTTAATGATCAAACAAAAAAACCAAAACCAAATAGGCTCGCCCCAATAAAGGCCACCAAAGCGACCTATCCGAGTGCGTGCGTATAGAAAATTTGGTCCTGAGTGAAAATTCTAACACACAAAGAGCCTCTGCGTACCACACGTACTATAACCACACGTAATGTTTATAGGACTAGTTTTTTTTATCCAGTTTATAGTGAAATACAAACCTTGTACATATTTTTATCGTCAAATACTTCCTGTAAAATGAAGCTTATAGTGCTTCTTGTTACTTCCTTTCTTCTTATGTTTCATGTTGTTGGCTTGCATGAAAATAGACTTATATTCGGCGAAAAGATGTATACTGCTTGGCGGTTTTCCCTTTTAGCGATGAATTGCCAATTTTTTTTTTCCTTTAATGACAAATCCATATCTTTCGTCAAATTTTATTGGTTCAATCCGTTGAGTTATTCATCTTTAGATGGATATATATATATATGCAATTCTGTTAAATTTGTGATAAAGAGATTTGAGAGCGCAAATCATCCAATAAAGGTTCATCAAAATGAGCATAAGAATTTATTGAATCAAAGATGGAACTTAGATTCTACCTTGAAAACATCCTCACGCAATATTTACACGTGAACCAAAAATAAGTTAATAGAGTAGCTTTTAGCTTTCTCAAATGTTTATTCCACTATGTATACTTATCAACGTAAACACATTGCTTTTCTAATATGCTAGCCATGCCACTTAAGTTTACCACCGCATGATCAAACATCACTTGGGCAGTTATGAGGTGCTATGTGATTTGTTCACTTGGGGCATTTTCATTTATATCCTTCCGAAAATTCAATATTACCCCAATGTCCTTCTCACTTTTTTAATTACCTCAATATACTTCCCAAACTTTTTTGATTACATTAATATCGTTCGCTACATTTCGTTACTACATAAACATATTTACCAAATTATTTTGATATCCAAAAATCAACATGTTATTTCATCACTCAATGTTGAAAAGTATATATGAAAAAATAAATAATATATCGTATTTATATCCAAACATTTGTAATTACATTTTTGTGTTTTTTTATCACTCAAAACCAATATCTATACGTAAAAAATATAATTATAACCAATCTAAATGATAAAATTAGAGATAATAATAGTTTCAAAATTTAAGATCAATATAATTATGATTTAATTACTTTTTGGAATGTATGTGTGAATTTAATAGTTTGAGAAGAATATTAATGTAACTACACTCGTTTGAGGAGGACATCAATGTAATTAAAAAATTAAAAAGATATTTATGTAAATGCAAATGATATCTATCTAATATTCAATTTTAAGAAGGATATACATGTAAATCTCGCTACTTTGGAAGATAAAATAGCTTTCAATATAATTATGGCACTGAAGTACCAAGAAACTACTTCCATCTGAACATCATGTGCTGGATCATGTTGCTTGCGATTTTGTAAGTTTCAATGATAAACAGGTCCCTGCAGCAAAGAAAATATTAAGAACGTGCCATGACATGATATTAGCAACTTAACAATAAATGTTGTGCATTCAGATGTTAAATTCGAACATTTTACTTAACAACCCTCTCTGTGTTATGATAATTTATATTTCAAGATTACATATTAATAAAAAAAAGTTTTAAGGGTTTTTAAGTGCTTTACATAAGCTTCACACTTTAAGCTAGATTCTGATTTATATACACCAATGTACATTTGAACTACTACTTAATCAAATAAAAATGGATGAAAAGGAAAAAAACCATAAAATTTTGTAAAACCAATCTTAACTATTAAATATTAAAATATTAACGTACACAGTCATATTTTTCACAAACACAACATATATGTAGTTGCATGATGGAGAATGGTACAAGAGCACAAGTGAGGTTCTTTTGATGATAGTAGTTGGTTTGTACTACCTTAATGAAGACTTTCACGTAATGTTAAGTTACCTTATGAGAGCATGGTAAAAAAGGTAAATTCATAGGTAAATCATTGCACTTTAGATGGTCTAATAATTGGGTGTGAATATGAATGTATAATTTACAAGGAGTATGTCATCAGATGTTAGCACATATGTAGGGGACCTATGCTTTCATCTTGTAAGGTCTTTGTAGACTTCCCATCACTTGTACATATTGGTTATAATTTTTATGTAACCATAAGTCACGATACCTATGGAAGCAAATCTGTCATTCCACCAAATTAATACACGACCTTGGAGAGTAGTGATTTCATACTGCACCTTATCCTCCTCATTAGGGTCACTTATTCGAAAGACTGACCCCAGCTTTTCAACAACTGACACAATCCTCCGTCATCTTTAGTCCCCTTAAGAGTCTACGGTTTGCACTTAATGAATGAAGTGTAGTTATAGCCTCTAATTTCGGGAACAAGATAGCTTAGCACCATTGTACTCACATTAAATATACTCATGCCTTTCAAACTTAAGGACCTAAAAATTAGATATAATAGATAGATACTTTCATTTAATGTTAGATCTTTTATGGCGGAGAAATATCTAAACAAGTAAAAGAACCTTTTAATATGGAAAAGCTATTAACATATATAGTAGGGTTCAACAAAAGAACATAAATCAAATATATGAGACCTTAGCTCATATGTATATTCTAGAGTTGATGTTGTAGGAAGTGCGAACGTAATTAGAACGCTGTGAGATACACGCGTTCATCGATACAAGGGCGATGGGACTAAGTTATTTTATGGGAGCATGGTGAAAAAGGTAAACTTTATAGGTAAATTCTTTCACTTTAAGATGATTTGGTGTGAATATGAATTTATAATTAATGAGTATGTCATTAGATGTTAGCACACACCTATCTAGGGGGATATATGCTTTTATCTTTGAAATGCTTTGTCAATTTCTCATCACTTTCTCATATTGGTTACAATGTATTTTGAAATCGGAACAGGTTTAAGAATTCGTTTATCAATTCATACATATGTGTGGACCATTTATAACGTTGTGAGAGATTTTGCTAGTGCTTGCAATAAAGAAGCTAGTTAGAAAGGCGGGTGAGTCGGAGAGCAATAGTGCAGACTCACAGTGTTCAATTGTAATTAGAGAATGCTCATTGTTAAAACATTTCTTTAACAATAGCATCAAATGAATGTGATGCACAAAGTTTAAACAAATATGAGAAATAAACTTAAGGTGCCGTTTGGTTCGGGGATATTCAAGGATATTGGGGGATATTCAAAATTTTTACATTTTAATATCCCCAAATATTGTGTTTGGTATAACCAAAGAAGGAATTTAAAATTCCTTGAATTCCCAAAATGAGGGATATTAGAATTCCTCCAAAAAGTGAGGAATTTTAATTTACTTGAAAATTATTTTTCATAAACTTTTTTTCTTGTCGTTATCATTTCGGTTTTTATGTTTAAATAAAAAATTATAAAATTTTAAAAATTTATATAAAATTTATAAAATTTATATAAATTTAAGTAAATATTTATATAGATTTTTTTTATGAAATATATATATAATTTTTATAAAATTTATTGAAATTTCTTAAAAAAATTAAATACTTTTTTTATAAAATTAATGAATTTTTTATAAAATATATATAAGTTTTTTTATAAAATTAAATGATTTTTTTAAAAATTTTAATGAATATTTTATAAAACTTATATAAAATTTATATATACTTTTTATAAGATTTTTATAAAATTTATATAATTTTTTTTTAATTTTATTAAATTTTTATAAAACTTAATGAATTCTTTAATAATATTTACATAATTTTTTTTATAAAATTTATGATTTTTTTTATAATATATAAACTTTTTATAAGGTTTATATATATATTTTTATAAAATTTATATAAACTTTTTATAAATTTTGTATAAGTATTTAAAAAATGTATAGCTTTTATAAAATTTGTATAAATTCTTATAATATTTATATATATATTTTTATAAACTTTAAATAAAATTATTATATATTTTTTATAAAATTTATATAATTTTTTAAAAATTTATATAAAATGTGAAAATTCGAATTTTAATCTTTTAAATAGAAAATACATATAAAAAATATTTATTCGTTAATTGGTTCAACCTAAAATCTAGATTTCAAAAAATTATAAATTCTGCCAACCAAACAGGCTTAGGCATTTTAAATTTTAGAATTTTAAATTCTGGGGAATTTTAATATACTAGAATTTAGAATTCCAGAATTTTATTATCTTGAAACAAACGGCCCCTTAACCCAAAAATAGATACAAAAATGACTGCTTATCAAGCATAGTAGGAGTTAGTACGATCTAGACAAGAAACCAATATCTTGTTTATGGTCTTCTCTAGAATTAATTTAAGGTTTGATCTATGAATACAATAATCTAACATATTGGCATAAAAATTCATGACAAAATATTAGTTGGTAAGTGACGTAATCCATATAAAAAGTTTCTCATAGTTTTTTCTAGAGGTGGCAAAATGGTTGGGTTGGGTTGGGTTGGGTCATGGGTTTTAAATGGGTTTGGATTTATATGGGTTTGGGTTTAGATGGGTTTTTAGGAGGATGGGTTTGGGTTTATATGGGTTTGGGTCTAGATGGGTTTGGTTATAAATGGGTCTTTAGAAAAAAGGTTGGGTTTTTAGGTTTTTTTGGGTTTACCTAGGTGTTTAGGAGAATGTTGAGTTTTTTAATCACTTTTTTTATGATCATGGCATTCCTTAATAAATTTCTCTTATTATATTTTTTATTGTAAATTATATTTTTAACAGTTTTTAATTAAACATTTTTAAACGGTTTTTTAACATTACTTTTTTTTAATTTACGTTTTCATCAGTATGTTTACGTTTTCGTCAGTAAATTTACGTTTTCGTCAGTATTTTTACTTTTCGTCAATAAATTTACGATTTCCTCAGTAAATTTATGTTTTCGTCAGCAGGTTGTCGTTTATGTCAGTAATTTGATGTTTTCGCTAGTAAATTTACGTTTTCATCAGAAATTTTACGTTTTCGTCAGATTTTTACGTTTTCGTCCGAAATTTTACGTTTTCGTCAAAAAAATTACGTTTTCGTCAGTAAATTTACGTTTTCGTCAGTAAATTTACGTTTTTGTCAGAAAATTTACGTTTTTGTCAGAAAATTTACATCTTCCTTAGAAAATTTACGTTTTCATCAGTATTTTTACGTTTTCGTCAGTAATTTTACGTTTTTGTCAGTAAATTTACGTTTTCGTCAGAAATTTTACGTTTACATAAAAAAAATTACGTTTTCGTCAGAAGTTTTAGCTTTTCATCAGAAATTTTACGTTTTCGTCAGAAATTTTACGTTTTCGTCAGAAATTTTACGTTTTCGTCAGAATTTTACGTTTTCGTCAGTAGATTTACGTTTCTTCAGTAAATTTACATTTTCGTCATAAAAAAATATACGTTTTCGTCAGAAGTTTTAGGTTTTCATCAGAATTTTTACGTTTTCATTAGAAATTTTACGTTTTCGTCAATAAATTTACGTTTTTTTTATAATTTTTACGTTTTTGTCAGTAAATTTACGTTTTCGTCAGAAATTTTACGTTTTCGTCAGAAGTTTTACGTTTTCGTCAGAAGTTTTAGGTTTTCATCACAAATTTTACGTTTTCTTCAGGAATTTTACGTTTTCGTTAGAAATTTTACGTTTTCGTCAATAAATTTACGTTTTTTTATAAATTTTACGTTTTTGTCAGTAAATTTACGTTTTCGTCATAATTTTTACGTTTTCGTCAGAAACTTTACGTTTTCGTCGGAAAATTACTGACGAAAACGTAAATTTACCGACGAAAACGTAAATTTTCTGACAAAAACGTCAATTTTCTGACGAAAACGTAAATTTACTGACGAAAACGTAAATTTTCTGACGAAAACGTAAAATTTCTGATGAAACCGTAAAATTACTAGCAAAAACGTCAAACCATTGACATAAACGACAACCTGCTGACGAAAACGTAAGTTTACTGAGGAAAACATAAATTTATTGACGAAAAGTAAAAATACTGACGAAAACGTAAATTTACTGACGAAAACGTAAAAATACTGATGAAAACCTAAAAATTCTGACGAAAACGTAAATTTTTTGATGTAAACGTAAAATTTCTGACGAAAACGTAAATTTACTGACGAAAACGAAATATTACTGACGAAAACGTAAAATTAATGATAAAAACGTAAATTTTCTGACGAAAACGTAAATTTACTGACGAAAACGTAAATTTACAGATGAAAACGTAAATTTTCTGACGAAAACGTAAAATTACTGACGAAAACGTAAAATTTCTGACGGAAACGAAATATTTCTGACGAAAAAGTAAATATAGTGACGAAAACGTAAATTTACTGACAAAAGCGTATAATTACTGATGAAAACGTATAATTTCTGACGAAAACGTAAAATTTCTGACGAAAACGTAAAATTACTGACGAAAACATAAATTTACTGACGAAAACGTAATATTTCTGACGAAAACGTAAAATTTCTGCCGAAAATGTAAAATTTACTGACGAAAACGTAAAATTTCTGAAGAAAACGTAGAATTACTGACGAAAACGTAAATTTACTGACGAAAACGTAAAATTACTGTCGAAAACGTAAAATTTCTGACGAAAATGTAAAATTACTGATGAAAACGTAAAATTTCTGACGAAAACGTAAAATTTCTGACGAAAACGTAAAATTACTGACGAAAACGTAAATGTACTGACGAAAACGTATAATTACTGATGAAAACGTAAAATTTCTGACGAAAACGTAAAATTTCTGACGAAAACGTATAATTACTGACGAAAACGTAAATTTACTGACGAAAACGTAAATTTACTGACGAAAACGTAAAATTTCTGACGAAAATGTAAAATTTCTGCCGAAAATGTAAAATTTACTGACGAAAACGTAAAATTTCTGAAGAAAACGTAAAATTACTGACGAAAACGTAAATTTACTGAAGAAAACGTAAATTTACTGTCGAAAACGTAAAATTTCTGACGAAAACGTAAAATTTCTGACGAAAATGTAAATTTACTGACGAAAACGTAAAATTTCTGAAGAAAACGTAAAATTACTGATCAAAATGTAAAATTTCTGACGAAAATGTAAAATTTACCGACGAAAACGTAGAATTTCTGACGAGAACGTAGAATTTCTGACGAAAATATACAATTTCTGACGAAAAACTAAAATTTCTGACGAAAACGTAAAATTTCTGAGAAAAACGTAAATTTACTGAAGAAAACATAAAATTTCTGATGAAAACGTAAAATTCCTGACGAAACGTAAATTTACTGACGAAAACGTAAAATTTCTGAAGAAAACGTAAAATTTCTGACGAAAACGTAAAATTACTTACGAAAACGTAAAAAATTTGATGAAGACTTACAAAACTAACAAGTGTGAAAATTTGACAAGCTTGTGAAAAAAATGGGAAAAATCTCTTTTGATATTATTAAACCTATTGGGTGACCCATCTAGACCCATTTCCAATATTAAGGGAAACCCATGTAGACCCATTTGACATTTGAGGTGACCCAAGTAGACCCCCATTTATAATTTTAAGAAGGAGCTTATTTGACCCATATAGACCCATCTAAATTATTAAGGGAAACCCAACTAGACCCCTTTCTTTTTTCAACTTAACCATGTTGACCCAAAAATTAACCATGGGTCAAAAATTGCCACCTCTAGTTTTTTCCTTTGACTTACCGAATGAATATGCTTTTAGTGAGCTGTAACAAGCACACAGCCTCATCGCCTAGCTTTTACCCCCAGTTTGCTAATCTCATCTCGCAAACTATTAACAAAGAACACAATAATTAGGATTACTAGTTTTGTTTGGTTTTAACTAATTATCCGAAGAATGGGTGTTGGCTTAAATACCTGCTTGGGATTCGAAGACTTTTAAATGGTCTCTTGGATCTGTAGTGCCATCATAAGTTTTCACGTTTGATGGCATGCGACGCTTTCTTGTATATGCGTAGTACTGTATGCGCCTTATAAAAGCGTTCTTTCTGGCTCTTCTCCATGGTTGCGAGAAACTTTGGTAATCCGAGGAGTAGTTTTCGCGCACGTATTCTCCTGGGAGGTTGTCATCCGATCTTGATAGGTTGCTTTCGGAGGATACAACGCGTTTTGCGCACTTCGCTTCTTTTATTTTCTTTTCGTGTTTAGCAACTAAAGGGACGAGGGTTTGTAGGTTACTGGCTACGAACTCCTCCATTACGTGTGCTTCCGTGGCAACGACTTCCTCGCTCTCCTCTTGAAGTATTCTTCTTTTTTGTTTATTAGGGGGAGGCTGAGTTGACTCTTGCTCCGTTCCTCCTTCTCCTACAACTGGTAGGGGATTGAGAATAGTCCGCCTGTTCTTATGACTAGTGGGTTGTTTACATCCCGGGTGTTTGCCTCACTGGTAGATCTAGGAGTAACATTCGCAGATGTGATACGACCATCCACCGTTGAGGAGCCTTTACGGCCCTCCTTTGTGCCGCTTTCCGTCATTTAGCTAGAGCTTAGTACAGGGTCCCACGGATGGCGCCAACTTGTTGATACAAAATTTGGATGGACCGAGCTTGACCCGAATTAGGCTTAATTCGGGGTCTTGTGGACTCCGGCTCTTGCACCAAGTGAAACTTGTTTAAGGACCCTGCGCACTAAGCAGACACCACCGTTAGGCTTACCGTGGGTTTGTGACCCACAATTAGACTCCAGCGTAAGAGTAAGTAATCGGTTTGAGTATGTAAGTGTTTATGGTATTATATGTATCGTACCTTTGTGGAACCATGGGGTTCCTTTTATACTCGAGAGAGTCCAGGCTGGGCTCCCTGTTCTTTTGGCTTAAGGAAGAGATAATGACTCGGAATAGCTTGATCTTTATCATCTAACTAAGGCAAGTGTATATCCCTTTTCCTTAGGCGAATATAACTATAATAGCTAAGTAATCGGCATCATGTGCGACAATGGCTTACTGAGCCTCCTGGGCTGCGCGCGCACATCGTACAAGTATCCAATCCATTCCTGATAGATGCTGGTAGTACCCGTGAGTCAGACTATTCAACTCGACTGAGACTATACGTCGCCATTACCCAACTGCCTGTCCAGCCAACTTTAGCAACCTCTAGTGATGAATTTAAATGTAAGGCATCAAAAACTTGTAAAACATGTTTACATATGCAATTATTCATCTTTAGATGGATATATATGCAACTTCCTTAAATATAATTATACATGTTGAATTTGTGATAGTGAGATTTGAGAGCGCAAATCATCCAACAAAGGTTTTCAGAATGAGTTATGAGCATAAGGGTTTCTTGAATCAATAGAAATAACTTACGTTCTACCCTGGAAATATAATAAGTTATTATTTACATGTGAACAAAAAATAAATTAATGATCTTTTAGCTTTCTCAAATGTTTATTCCACTACACATACCTACCAATAGTTATACAATGCTTTTCTAATATGCTAACCATGCCACTTAGGTATACCATATAGTTTAACACGAATAGTATATCTCCTGCAGGATCAAATATCACTTTAGCAACTTATGAAGTCACTTGGGAAGTTATGAATGTCCTAATATCAAACATCGCTTCACGATCTGATTTAATGTATAATTTGGGCATTGAAGTACCATGAAAAGCACTTCCCTATCAAACTACTGGATCATGTTGCTTGCGGTTTTGAAGTTTTAATGAACGACATGCCCTGTAACAAAGAAAATATTAAGAACACATGGTGAAAACGGTAAACTTCTAGAGCATGGTGAAAAATATTCAGAACACATGTGAGGTATTTTTTATCAGGAGATAGATGGGGGGCTGATGTTTAGATTTAATGCATATATGATTCTTTTGGTGATAGTAGTTGCTTTGTACTCCCTCCGTCTCATTTTAATTGTCCTCATTACTATTTTAGTTTGCCCCAAAATCTTGTCCACTTTCTTTATTAAGGTTCATTAAATATATCTTAAAATGAAATTCTTTTTGTTGGGGGACAATAAAAGTGGGACGGAGGGAGTACTACTTTAATGAAGACTTTAATGTAATGTTAATAGGAGTTGGTAGATATCTCACAGGTAGATATCTCATTTAGCTTCATTGTAGTCTTCTTCATTGTGTATTCATTTGTTCAAGATGTTTTCGTGTGTGATTTTTCTTGGTCTTCAATTTTTGTTGAAGATTAAGCTCATATATTTTATTTTTCTTGTTTTTTGTCAAATAAAAAACAAGATATCTCACCCAGTGGACGTAGGAAATTGAATACTGGGGGGTAATTTTTTTTTATGATCGTAAGACGAACAACTAAAATCTGAATGAAAAATCGAGTATTTTAACTTAAAAATGAAGCATTTTTAGGTTTTACAGCGTTAAATGTTAGACTTCAGTGTGTAGTGGAGGCCATTTTCAATTTTGAGTGGGAGCATTTAAAAAAAACACTCGAAATTAAGAAAAATTACACTGTATTATCACCCTGTCCATAAGCTATAGGTTCGTCCCTGATCTCACCAGTAGTTACCTTCTAAAACATGGTGGAAAAGGTAAACTTTATAGGTAAATCTTTTCACTTTAAATGGTTTGATGTTTTGGTGTGAATATGACACACTTCGGAATGTTGCTTTCATCTTGTATAGTCTTTCTCATCACTTGTACATATTGATCACAATTTATATTTGAAATCAGAACCAAGTTAAAAATTTATTTATCAATTCATACACACGTAACATGTCTGAACCGTTTATAAAATTGTGAGAGATTTTACTAGCGCTTGCAATAAAGAAGCTAGATAGAAAGGAAAAAAAATAATAAGTAAAACGTTGATTTGAGCCTAATAAGAGCATATGCACAAATTGTTAATGACTTTTTTCTTTCTTCTAAATCATCAAATCAGTAAATTTATGACAACTATTTTTCATATAAATCACTTCAATGGTAAAAAGCCATTTAGAAGCATTTTATGCAATTTGAAAGCATAGACTTGCATTAAACACTTAGGAAATGCCTAGTTGTTATTAATAGTTTTTACTTCAATAACAAAAGTCATTTGGATGACTTTTTGAAGCAGTAAAAAATATTTAGTGAAGTTACTATTGCAGTTGTTCTAAGTGTCAAATTTTGATGTAACGAGTTTATAATTTAGTGCTTTTGTCGACTACTTCCACAATTTTTGATGTTGCTTATTTAATTACCAATCCCCAGATCTAAACTATTCTAAACAAAACCTATTTCAACCAAATTGCACAAATAACTCGATAGGTTTTCTTATGGGAATAACTCGGTAGGTTTTAATAATGACTTTATGAAATATTTTATCGTTTTTTATGATTTAGTAATCAAATAACATAGTGACAAGTTTTCTAGTTTATTCACAAAAGGTTAGAGAAAGATTTAAAAGGGTCTCAAAATTAATTTTTATGTACATTGCCTTTGCTGGCTATTTGTTTTTTTATTTTCTTTTAATTAGATTAAAAAAAGTTATTTTAGATACTAATAATTTTTAGATACTAAAATCTTTATTAAAAAGAGTTATTTTAGATACTAATAATTTCTGAATAATAAGAGACATATGTACCATTTATCTATATAAAATCAGTGACTAAGATAAAGCATTTGTTATTTTACATATATCTTTTAAAATATTAATATATTTTAAACCGTTAACAATTAAATAAGAAAAACTACTATCATTACGAACACTTAATTATCTTTTTGTAGATAGGGAGTTTGATAAAATTTCGACAAACATTTTTCTTCTTCTTACGTTTTTCTACGCTTTTTCATCGTTTTTCCTTTTTTTGTTTCCGAAACTTGCATGAGAAATCACATGTGATTAAACATAATTTGAAGATTCTAAAAAAAATCGGATGTAAACACTTATAATACTTCATGTATGAAATTTCTATAACCGTTAATGAAAAAATCACACTCGATAACAATTCATATGTGATAGAGATCATGTGTGGAGGAAAAATGACATGTCATTGTGATTACGTGTTGAAAAAAATATATATATTTGAGATTACGTGTTGAATAAATCACATGTGATTTCATTCAAATATACATATTAGTGTTTAATCACATTGTCATTTCTCATGTGAGTTTCAACAACGAAGAAAAAATAGACGAAAAGAGTGAAAAGACCAAAAAAATAGTTTTTCGAATATATACCAAAGTGTCCAATCATAGATGATAATTAAAATGTTCGACGTGATTATATATTTTTCGCTTAACGGTAAATTATTTAAGAAATATAAATATTTGAAAAGAAAGATCAAAATGAGTTTATTAAAATATAGGATTTTTTTTTTATTATATCAAAATGAGATGAAAGGTGAGAATTTGATTATTTAATATTTTGATAGATTTTGATATCCAAATAAATTTAAATGTTGGGTGTATTTATATGTATGACTAGAAGGTTTAATGCAAGGGTATGCATGGCCAGAGTTGATTGTTTTACATTTTCATTTGACAAAATCAGAATGAATTTGACATACAAAGTTTTAAGTAATATGAAAAAAAAACAAACCTAACCCGAGAAGAGATGAAAATGATGTTTATCAGAGCTAGTAACATGTTAAGTATAATGTACGACCTAGATACGAGAACAAAATATCTTTTTTATTGTCTTCCCAATAATTACTTTGTTGTGTTGCTTTTGATGGCCTCTTCATTGCATTGTACAACTGATCTAGTGTGTACAATACCAGTCAAAGCTTATTGAAACTTTGATAACATCTACTCCATCATCAACCATATCTTTAATTGCTTTTTTGTAAGGCTGGTATACTCATCATTACTATCATATAAAGTTGCTTGGTATATGGCGAGTCGTGCATACGACACTATCCCGTATTAGCAACTCAAGCAAAGTTTCCTGTTACTGATGTCACCCGTGCTGAAAACACTTTGCACTAAATGTGGAATGGTGCGCCAAAGTAGATGCAGGTCGAGAGAGTTGGGCTTGGTAGCAGAAGCCACCGTTCATCCTCCTCTATATATTAAAAGAAATATTAACATACATAGTCATATTTTTCACATACACAACATATATCAAGAAAAAATCATGGATCTTTTAAATGGTGAAATATGATTTTACCTTTATATTCCGAGACCACCTATTTCAACAAAAAAAATTCTTATGTTGTGCATCAAAGAATAGCAGCAGGAACAAGTTATGAGCTACCCCAACTATAATCATACTAGCTTCTTATACTTGTTTAGTTGTGTTCAATTAAACAATATGGCAATGAAAATAATCAAATATATAGGTAGGTATATATATGCCCTTTGGTGAACATTAATGTTCTTACTCGTTAGTCGGTGGGTTTAAATGCACATTTTGTAAAATCGTTATCTATGGTTGCATGCTTCAAATAGGTACAAGAGCACATGTGAGGTTACTTTTTATAAGGAGGTAGATGGGGATTTTGATGTTTAGATTTAATGTATATAGGGTCTTTTTGATGATAAGTAGTTGGGTGAGATATTTAATGTACAAAATTTAATGAAAAATTTCACTTGATGTTAATAGTTTTTGGATCGAATAAAAATCTAAACAAGTAATAGGACTTGTTATTAAAAAATGATTAATATATAGTAATGTTTAACAAAAGAACATGAATCATGAGACCTAAACTAGTATGTATATTCTAAAGTTGATTCTAAGGTAGTTCGGATGTAGTTTTAATGGTGTGGGATAACATGTGGTTTGTTGAAGAATGGTCATGCTAATGAGGTTTTTAGCGGTCGTAAAGAAGTGGAAAGGTAAATATGGTTTGGTTAGTTCATTAATATTTATGTTTCAAAAGATATCGCAAAACAAAAATCAAAACAAATATTAGGAAAAAAACTAGTGATGAAAGATGGAATTCTAATTTTAACGATGTTAAAACTAGTGATGAAAGATGGAATTCTAATTTTAATCAACCGAGAGCAAATACGCAAGATAATGAATTATGATTGATGATGGGTTAAATTTAGTAAGATATATTAATTAGGTTTTGGTTAATACTCTTTTTTGTGATCTATGAATGTGTTTAGCAATTGTTTATTTTTGTTAAACATTTTATACGACGAAAATCTCATAGGAAAATGCTCATTAATTTGTGGTTCATTTCCTTGAAATGATTAACAAGTGAATCCGATAAGCTGTGAATTACAAAGGCGGATCCAGAATTTTGAATATGTTGTAGCACAATTTTTGTTGGATTATTAATACTAAATTTGTCTCATATTAGGTAATAATGGATGTTGCACATGTCTATCTATTTTATAAAAAAATTTACCTTACGTAACCTAAAATAAGGTGAAGCTTGTGTCACACCTGGCTCCCATGTAGGTCCGCCCTTAATATGAAACATGCAAAATCGGAAGACTCGTCGGTCGTCGACATGGGTCGATCAGAACGTCTCTAGTGGCTGCAAATGGGTTGTTCATGATGCTAGAAATTTCATCTTGATTGAATATCCATAGCGATAAGAATACAACACCAACACCCAAAGCGACACCCATAATGTCTGCATCACTTTTTGTAAAACCCGTAAAAATAAGGTCATAATTTAATTCTATTTTCAATTATTTTGAAGTATTTTATAACGTTAAATATTATTATGTTTAACGGTTTAAGTTGAAACCGATATTAAATATTATATTTTAATATTTTGACGAACAACGAGGACTACTAGTGATCGCGATACCGACGGATGCCACAATTTTATATTTTATTATCAATCGTTTCGATATTTTATATTTTCGACGATATCGTTTTAATTACGTATCGAGTCGTTATATTATTATTTTTCGTGCGCAAACTTTTAAGTATTTTTACGAAACCCGAGTCCCGTAAATATTTTTAAAATTGACTTTTAGTCATTTCCCGCTTTTTCACTAATATTTACATTTTGGACCAAAACTATCACAAATTGGCAAAAATTACCCTAATTCCACACTATACCTAACATTTCCACTACCACATTTCATTTAATAAATTCATTTAACCAAAAACCACCAACTTTCTCTTCACCCTTGTTTTTAGCCATCCACCATTAACAACACAAACACCATGATCAAAATTTTTCTAGCTTGATCCAGGAGAAACCAAGCAAAGTCCCATCCTCCAATTTCAAAGGGCTACAATTTGGTATAAAATTTTCATACATGCAACCATATAAATTTTTCAAGAAAAGTTGGTTATGTTTGATCCAAATTTGTTGTATGCATGTGTTAGTAGTGATGATCAAAAGATTTTCATGCTATGTTTTTGTTAAAAAGTTGATTTTTAATTTTTGGGTTTTTGTTTTTGATGATGATGCAAGTGTTAGGAATGGTTTATGATGACATTAGGGGTGTAGGATGATGAGGAAAGTTGTTGGAATCGATCAAAAACATGATTTTGTAAGAGATTTTAATAGTCAATTTTGGGCAGTAGGTAAACTGAAAAATCCGAATTTTTATGTTTTGAAAATGACTTAACTTATAGCCTAGGGTTGTAGATAATTTCCTTAGCTTTGATTTGATATAAGGTAGAGCTTCTAGCTCAAAACGAGCGCGAAGTTATGATGTTTTGAATGATCGTGTATCGGGAGACGAGTGTCGACACAATCCGAAAATTGTTGTCGATATTTGGATCGAATCTCGGGGACTATAAAATGAGTTTCAAAATGATTCAAGGGCTGTTCTCAGGCTCCAAGTTTAGCATTTTGAGTCTATTTTTAGAATCAAGTGGTGGTTTTACAAATGGAGTTGTTTAGAATGGTCAAAATGGTTTCGTAAGTCAAGGTCGCTAAACTGTCCGGATTTTGTGATTCAAAGATGAGTCGGGCAGGGAACTTTAGAAGTAAAATCTTTTAATGGGCTTTTGAGAGGACTTTCTATATATAGTAAGTAAGTTCTCTGAGTAGTATCATAAAAAATTGATATGTTTAAGTATGGGAAAACGGCTTGGACATTCGGTATGTTCCGGCAGATTTTTATTAAAGGCATATAATAATAAAATGAATATATAGGAGAGTATAATAGAACCACTTGCATCGTTTTCTCTCGATTTGTCATGATTTTATACTTGAGTTTGATTTTATTAAGTATCATTTATTTCTCGAGTCTATTATTAATGTACGCACCTTATTTGCTAGGTTGCGGTTGTCGTGTTTTTCGGGCATCTACTATCGTCGGTGATCGTCTTCAACTACTATAAGTACTAAGGTGAGTCTATAGCCTCGTTTGCGCAATTATACGATTTTAAAAAACCCGCGAGGGGGAATACATGTTTTGTAAACTTAGAACACAAGATTTTTATGGTATGCTTGTCCCTTTATGAATGGACCCGTGGTTGCCTTTAAATTGCATTAAGTGATTGCCTTAGTTAAAGCCTCAATTATAGACCGTTAATTAACCTATGATGGGTTAACCGCTAGTACAATTAATAGATCTATGGGGGAAGCCGCCCCGGTTCAGTTTTTGTGGACTTGTCATAGAAGCTTAGGCCCGACCTCCACACTGTTTGAACATATTGTATTGAGAAGTCAGGTATACGGCAATGTACCAATAATCTGGAGGTAACCGACAATTAATAAATCTCTCGTCTTATTAGACTGATATGGGAGTGTCTAAGGGCTCGGTTCCATGAGCTTATTGCAATTTATGCTATATACAATTATTATTGTTGATGCAAATTATTATTTGATGCTTCTTGCCTTTAAGCATGCCACAAACTTATAATCTTGCTTGTGTTCAAAATGATTATATAAACCTATAGATTCACTCGGCATTTTTGCTGATGATTTTCTCACATGTATTTCAGGTAATCAGGAAGGGTGAAGCTTGAAAGCCACGGGAATGAATGTGGTGCACTACTTTGCAATATAAACTCTTTGAATATTTGTCGTTCCTTTTGTTCAAAACAATTTAAAACTTTTGTTTTGGTTGTACTTTGGTTACGATGTCTTGGGACTACGCTACTCTGACAAATGTTTTAGGAACGATAAATTTGAAACGTCTCTTTTCGAGTCGTTCTTTATAAATTATGTGTTGTAGTATCATTGTTTAGCACCCAAAGATGTATTCCGCTGCGTGTAAATTTGGGGGTGTTAAAGATTGGTACCAGAGCCATGAGTTATAGAGAACTAGGTCTTTTTCTAAAAACCTAAACTATAACTGTCGGTTTTATTTTTCAAAAGAGTCGGTGCACATGATTTCGCGTGACTTCAGGTTCAAGCTACTTCTGGGATTACAACTTTAGTATACGTTATTACATATCCTTTTATTGCCAAGTATTTATAAATAAATACTATGATCCCTTTATTGATATATATTTATATCTAGGATCCCTTTATCGATATATATTTATGTCGTTAAACTTTTCGATAAAAGTTTATCATTTATTAATGATTAACTTAAATAAATACAATGAATTTTCAAGATCTTTATGGTATTTATTTTTGAACTATTTAAATTTCTTTTATTGCAAATTTTATATTATGACCTTACATACCTCAATCTGCGGGCGTTACTTTTATTGCTTAACGCTTTGAGATATCTATATAGATATCCAAATCGTCTTTCGACTGTTTGTGTTTAGACGTCTTGAAACGTAATTTCTAGAGCATTGTGTAACTCAATGTGTCCTTGGAATATACTAACCGCTATCGTGTGAGTCACACATTTTGAAACATTTCTTAAAATCGTGTTGAATAATATCATGGTTTTCCATAATATTTTATTGATTTTTATCACCGTCTTACACGGCATGCGAAGATTTAACTCATTAACATTTATATGTATCGACTCCGAAGTGTATTGTTCACTTATATCTCGGTAACGTCATCGTCATTTTATAAATCATCGTCTAGATTATGGCGCTAGATTGAAATACGATTTTACTTCTATAAATTTGTATCATTTGTTTTTCATTAATCTTCTCGCTCCCGGAGTGTAGCATGTTAATGTTCCATTCTTTTCTTGTTATGTTTGTGTTTTTGACAATCGTGGCACCAATGAGATTTGCCTACAGTGCATTTTGGAATCTAAATTACGAACGTCTTTCACCGTCTTGCTTTCTAAATTTCGTGTTGAATACCTTGAAGCATTTTCTGTCATTCATCATGCTATATTTTATTTGATGCTCATTACGAGGTTTATTTTTCGATGTTATAAAATCCACAAGACATGTGTGTATATATGTATATATTTTGAGCCGTTAAGAAGTGTCGAAAAATACACTTTATGCAGAAACTGTAGGGGCAGTATAAACAGGTCAAAACTTAAAAGTAAAACCTGCGTTTTTTTAAAAAAAAATAAAATAGTCAAACCTGCACAGAACTTACAGGGGTATTTTGGTCATTTTACATTGGTTTTCAGGTCTCGGGTAAAACTAGAAAGTCGTCTGAAACGTCGTTTTGCATCAAAATGCTTTAGACTCTGAGTCTTGGAGATGTCGTTTATCGGGTCAATTAATCGGCTCATATTTAAAAGTTAAATCTGATAGAAAATTCAGAACATGAGTTTTAAATGTTTCTAAGCTGTTTTGATTTCATTTGAGATCGTAAAATTTTAACGAATATTATTTTACAACTAACTAATACTAGTTGCATGTGAAAATGATTAAAAATAGAAACATTACAGGATTAGCAATTATCAGATTAATGGTGTAATTTGAAAACGAATAATATATTTTCTTAAAAGCATGTATGTATCGTGTAGCTTACGATGAGTACACATTTGGATTGTTTTATTCTTTTCATATATATGACTCATTTGTCATTCGATGTTATTTTATTTTCGTTTTCTTCTAACCTTCCACTGATTTGAGTTGAGTTTTGAAGTTTTGCCTTCACATTCTTCGTCGATATTTTTATCACATGTCTCATGGCATTTCCGTCTAACCTTATAACATTTTGAAACCTTAACAATTTGTAACCATTTCATTGGTTGTTTTATGAGCTATTATTTGCCAATTTTTGCAAACCTTTGGCTACTTTATACGTTGTCATACGTCACCTTATTAATAAATCTGATATTGTTTTACGATTATTTTCACCAATTGTTTTTACTTTGGTCTTATAAAATACTTTTCGTAACATTAAAAGTTGCTTATTGAGTATCTCACAAATTACTTGTATCCTATAAATTTATAAACTATTTTTAAATTCCATTTTTCAAATGGCATGGTTTATATAAACATAAGAAACTTAATACTTTTCGACGAAACTGAGCACTGCATTGCTATTCCTAGATTATACATGGCCTGATCACCTATGTCTAATTTAGAAGGAGCCATGCTAGGCTGAATAGTAGTCACCTTAAAAATCTTGATGATAATCAACTCTTTACTTGTAATTATGATAAAGATAAATAAAATGAAATAAATTGAAAAGAAGTTTTGAAAACCTTTATATTTTAGGCAAGTAGCACAATTTCTATGCATCCGCATATGTTTTCTTACCTTTCGCTAAACGAATTACGTGATTTTAAGTACGTTTTTACTCGACAATCGTTTTTCCATTTGTTACTTCATTTTGTCTTACAACTGATTTCTTTTGACCATTCGTCTAATTACTAACTCTTGATAAATGACTTGAAAGTCTCGATGTTTTATCCTTCCTTCTCGTCCAATCTTCTTTATGCGACTGGGTAGATCCTTGGAATGTCTCTGCACGTGAATAATAAATTATCACTAGAGTGATTTCCGTATATCCGGGATGACGTCCGTCACTCTCGTTTGTCTCGAAATCCACCCTTGTGAACCGTGCTTTGACTTCTCCCTTTAAACACTAACATCGTTCGTTTGATTTGTTTTACTTACAAGTGATTATTAGGAATTTCCTTTTATTAAAATTTTTGTATGGATCTTATTTCCGATCGTGTAACGACCACCGCTAAGTTAACGAGCTGATATTGGTGAACCATCGACCGCACCAACCAAAATTTGACAACTTGTTTAATCTATTATTTCTTATCGTCATACCATCAATGCCTTTATTTTATTATTCTCTTTAAGAATTCATACGACATTTGCTTCGTTCTCTTTTGTACCATTGATTTCGTATTAATTGTTGACTATTATTTTCATTCGTATTCGTTTGTTATCTTGTCACATTTCGAAACCCGAATATATTCCATGTTTATATTGAAATAATAAACACCTTTAAGTATTTCTACAACATATTATATATTTTTTTTGTTTATACATTTTCCAATGATTTTCAATTATCGAAATAACCATCACAAGTAAAAGGTCAAATTTATACACCATATTTTGTATAACTAAAACTAATGTTTAAAACAAAATTATGTTCTACCTTTTAACTAATTGACTTATCATACTTTACTTTTAATGTAATGAAATTACCAGTTTAATTTATATTCCTAATAATGATTTAATTTAGAAATTATATTTTCTAATTGTAAACATCAATACGAGTTTAATTAATAAATTTATGTCAATCTTTCAAAGTTTCTTAAGACAACCAAAATAAATTATGAAGCTATCTAACTCCTATTTTGATATATCATCTTTATCAAGAAAGTACCTCAATTGCGTTTTAAGGTGATACCAAAACCGGGATGGATGATTGTGACAAACGTTATTTTAATGTTAATATTTAATTCATTCTTCGTTCTCATTTTTCTAGTATTGTGAATAATTATGTTTTACGGTTATGTGATTCGAGATCCCTCGTCGATCGTTAATCTTAAATCATTTTACCACATCTTGTTCGTTTATGCGTTTATTGAAGTCATTTTTATCTCGTTCTGTTCCTCGTATTGAATATCACTATTTTATTCTGAGTTTAAAATGAATCTCGGGAAGCAGTGTATAAGAAGAAACGATAAGTGTCACCAGGATTTATGTGTGTACTCGTGGAATGATTGAGGACCGAATCTCTTAATGAATGGAGTTAATAAATTCGTTACGACCTCGAGGAGTATGTTGAAGCCGACACCGCAAGTGGAAAGACTCTTGAGATCAAGTGGTTATTATCAAGGGTTCGTTCAAGGTTTTCTCGATGATTAACGGTAGAGATCTATACTCGATGTTTGTGTTCGACCTTTTCTTTTATGTACTTATATGGTGTTTGATCTAGTCAAATGATGGTAAGTGTTGGAAATACGTTTTACGTATTAAGAAGGATCGGTCACTCTAACAATAGTCCATGTTATAGCTCGTAGTTTAGTTAATCTTCTTTACTTATCAAACAAGTCCAAGCCTAGCCTACAACATGTGTAGGCCGGCCCAAAAGTGTAAGCCCAAGCCCATTGGAAGGCTTGGGTATATAAACCCTCTCCTTTGATGGAGAGGGGTGTGGTTTTTCATTATTTTACACATAGTTATTTCTTAGTTTCTCTCTCTAAAGTGTGAAATACACCATCTCTCTATCTCTTTCTCTCTCTAAAAACATAAGCATAGATTTACAAATCTACAAATGGTATCAAGAGCTTGGGATGAAATATAGGTTTGTTTTTGTGTTGCGTTTTGTTTTCAAAACAATTCGTGGAGTATAGGTTTGTTTTTGCCGAAATCTTCAAATTTTTTGTGTTGGATCGAAGTTTAAAGTAGTGTAACTTAGGGATTCGTGCTTAAGAGTGTTCTTGGTATCTTGGTTTTCATTAAAACATCAGTTTTGTTGGATCAAAAGTGCGAAAAAAGGCTTTGTTCTTCATTCCGAAATTCTAGCAGAAAGATCCATCGGAAAGTACAAACTGTACTTGGGCCTCCATCGCAATAACTTAACCATCGGAAAGGGTTAGGTTTCTTCATTGCGATCGTTGGATTTTTATCACTTATTCCGATCTGAATCATTCCGATAGCTATTGCGATCTGAGATTCCGACGGGTATAAGGAAGTATTTTAAGTCGTTACTCTGCTCGAATTTTGTCAGCTACTTTGCGATCTGGGTATTGCGATCTGAGTATTCCGATAGTTCATTGCGATCTGAATCTTTACGATCTGGACTTTGCGATCTAAACATTTCGACAGCCTTGCTTTGCGATCTAGACTTTGCGATCTGACATTCCGATCTGGTATTCCGATCTAGACATTCCGACAAACCAAAAATTATTCCTTAAAAAATTTCGAATCGTGTGTAATTTTGACTTGGAATTTTTGGTTTATCGAGAACATATTTTAGGGGATTTTAACATTGTTTCTCGATTTTAACTCACAACAACACAAAAATACTTAACCTTATTTCATTGTTCGATCAACTTTGTAAATCTTAACTTATTGAAATGGAGTATACATCTCTTACGGATAAGTCCATCCTCTCGGGTACGGATAATCGTCCACCAATGTTGGTGAAGACTATGTATGAGGAATGGGCTTCCTGAATGGAACTTTATATGTTGAACAAGGAGAATGGACATTTAATTTGGGCATCGGTGCTCAATGGACCATTAGATTATGGTACTGTGACGGAAGGTACGACCACTCGTCCTCGCACAACGGGTGAGTTGACTGGAGATATGAAGATTCAAGATAAATGTGATAAGTATGCTACAAACATCATTCTCCAAGCCCTTCCTCCAGATGTCTACAAACTCGTCAGCAAACATAAAGTTGCCAAAGAGTTATGGGATAGAATTCGGGTTCTAATGCAAGGCACCTCGTTAACCAAACAAGAACGAGAGTGTAAGCGTTATGATGCGTTTGATAAGTTTGCCTATGTGCCAGGGGAGACTCTCAATGACTACTATCTGAGATTTACCCTATTGTTGAATGAGCTAAATATTTATGGCATGGCAATTCCTACCTTTCAATTGAACACCAAGTATTTGAACACTCTTCCTCCAGAATGGAAAAATACGTGACGGATGTTAAATTGGCTAAGGATTTGCATAACACCAATGTGGATCAACTGCAAGCTTTTCTTCAACAACACGAATGCCATGTGATCGAGGCTCGGTTGTCTACACCTCAAGTTCATGATCCACTTGCAATGTATGCTTCTCAACAAAACATGGCTTATACTTATCAACAACCATCATACTTGCAGCATCCACCACCACACATCTATCAGCAACCACAGCAACCATCTTATCAACCACCAATGATGCCACAGCAAGAATATCAACAAAGTGTTCATCAACAATCTTTTCCACAGCAACCACCATATCAGACATCACCATCACAAGCCAACACTTCTCCAATGGGCTATACTCCTCAGCAAGGATATTTTCCAATAGAAGCACAATCAGCATAGGCTTTTTACTCTAATGAACTTCCACCAATCCAAGCACCGGTCTTTACTCCAAATGATACGCCAGCTGATGTTCTAAACCATCTCACTGCTTACTTGTCAAAACTTGTTGCTACTAGAGGATTTCCACCAACAAACAATCAGCTCTGCACCTCTTCAAATCCTCGACAACAAGCCACTGTTCAAGATGGTCAAGTGACGGTGCAACCTATTCAGGGAAGGCAAAATTCATATGGACCTCCTACAAGGACTGGGAACAATCAAGCTGTGAATGCTCAAGCTATTGGAAATGGGAGTCCTATGGTTCCTAAGAAGGTTGTGACTTGCTACAATTGCCGAGGACAAGGTCATATGGCTAGGGAATGCACTCAGCCGAAAAGGAGAAGGGATGATGCATGGTTTCGTGAGAAGATGTATTTGGTTGATGCTCAGTCTAAGGGGAAGATTTTGGATTCAGAGGAGTTAGAATTTCTTGCAGACCCAGGGGCATCAGATACTGAAGGCATTGCAGTCGTTTCTACTTCTAATGCAGCTTATCAAGCAGATGACCTTGACGCATATGATTCTGATTGTGATGACATTCACTCTGCCCAAGCTGCTCTCGTTGCTAATCTCTCTCACTACGGTTCTGATGTCATCAGTGAGGTACCAACCACATCTAATAATATTGATGATAACCAACATCAAGTTGGGCATGAAAATGACAACCTCGAACAGCATTCGGGAACTAGTAACTCAAATGCTGTAGTATCCAATTATACACATTTGAGTGAACCTCAACCAAATGCTACGACGGGTATGGAATCTTATGCTCAACATGATTTGGTAATGGTGCCTAAACATATTATTGATCAAATGCATATGGCCCTCAGACAATCCGTAGATACCAATTCCACCCTAACTGTTGAGCTTGCGTTGCATAAAGAAAAGGTCAAAGCTTTTGAAATGGTCCCTCAAGCAGAGAAAATAACATGTTCTGAATTTGACCAATTTCGTTTTGAAAAGATTGAACACTTGAAAGAAATAGAATCATTAAAAGCTAATCTTTCCAATGAATTAAAAGAAAAAGAGTCGGTTGTCAATGATTTTCAGAAACTTAAAATGGATTTCGAAACTCTCGAGTCTAAAAAGGTTGAATCGGAAATTAATGCTACCAAACTTCTTAAATTCAAAGAACAACAGCTTTTAAAACAATACGCTTCCACAAAAAAGGTTCATCTTTTAACTAAATCATTTAAAGAATTCGAACTTAAGCGTCTTCAAGATTTACCACCTAATCCCGGTTATGCAAAACAAGCTCAGGAATATATTCCCGGACTTTATGATATGACCATAATTGGAAAATCGAAAGAAGCACCTTTTGTTCGTAGTACTGAGGAGACACAATCACTTGGGGATGAAACTCATTCTAAAATGCTTTCAAAATTCCATACAATTGATTATGATCAACATAACAAAGATCAATTTTCGAAAAAGACACGCATTCGCTTACAAAAGGAATTAGCAGAATTAACAGTTCTTGTGCCCCAAAGTTTGTCAAATGAAAACCTTCCTAGTACGTCTCCTACACTCGTCAAAAAGGATTTAACGAAGTTAATTCCACCGGTAAGTAAGGCGTCCGTTAACTTAAATACGGTTCACCAACACTTAGCCGATTTTGACAAGGTCATTTTGGAACGTACGACGGCCACGGCCATAACGGAAGGTGAATGGAACTTTGAGCACACTAGAGCTGCGTTTCGAGATGAAATTGTTCCGTTTGTAAAGAATGTTAAAGCTTGTCTTCGTAATATTGATCAAGATTTGTTTTTGGAAATAGAAGAAGTTAGACGTGTTTTCAATGAAATGGAAGATGCTTATGAAAACAGTTTACTTGAAATAGAACGGGTTTCACGCCATAATGATCTGCTTCTGAATAAAGTGATGTCTCATGATATAGTTTCTGTCTGTGTGAATACAAGTGTTGATAATGATTCTATTATGCATAATGTTGAATCTGTGGATACTGTGGTAGATAGTACTTGTCACGAATCTGACGCTGAATTTTTAAGGCTTCAAGATTCATATTCATCGCTTTCAAAACGTTTTGATGAGATTCAAACACATTGTATTTCGCTTGAATGCAAGCAACAATTTATTCAAGAAATCTTTGAAATGTCATTCGAAGGTGTTAATATCGATGATGCAAATTTTGAAAAGAATTTTCGATTAAATTTACAATCAAAACAGCGTCAGCCAAGTGACAAAGTTGCTAACTCTTTGCCGATAGAAATAGAGAAATCTAAGGAGCTTAACTGTGTGAACGTACTTGAGGCCGCTGAGAATCTTAAACTGGATCTAGATAATCGAGTTTCCAAGATTTTGTCCAAAGTTGATAACTTAAAACAGAAAAATACACGACTCTTCGATTCAGTAAAGCCCGCATGTGCTAATACCACTGCACAGAATCAATCATTGATTGAACAATTGAATCGAAAGTCGGTGGAAATATCTGATTTGAGGGAACAAATTTGTGATAAGAATCTGGTCTTGGCTGAGTTAAAGGAAACACTTCGAACTCTAAAAGGTAAGAATGTTGTGGATAACGCAGCCACTGTCTCAGCATCGTCCTCTAGTGCAATCAAAAGAACCCTTATTGCCGTCACACCACTTAACAAGGGCCCTAGGACTAAATCATCTCAAACTTTGGTCACTAAAGATAAGGCGGAATCAAAACCAGCTTCTAATATTCCCGTGTTGCCTTCTACAGGAGTAAGCACCACTACTAAGGCTCAAAGATCTAAGCTTAAAAGAAACAAGAAGAATGATAGGATCTTGCCCCCATCTAGTAGTCAAGTGAAGAAGAAAGTAGAAGCCCAACCTAGGAATGTTATTTCTGTTTTGAATAAAAAGAATCATGTAGCTAAACCTAAAGGCTCTGCGGTTGTGCAGCGTTCTAAGCCTACTGTGAATTCTAATTTAAAATGTTGGAATTGCAATGAATGTATGTTTTCTAGTCGTCATGATTCTTGCCTTATTGACCATGTGAATGAGATGCATGCCCGGAAAAATGGATTAGAATGGAAACCGACTGGGAAAGTGTTAACCCAAGTTGGTTGGATGTGGCGCCCCACTGGTAGAACTTTCACTATAGCAGGAAATATGTGCCCTTTAACTAGGATCACTCCCACTGAAGTGAAGCAAGCGTGCCCTTTAACTAGGAGTACTAAGGCTACCAAAACATAAGCGTGTCCTTTAATTAGGAACACCGACACTACTATAGGAACCAAGTGCCCTTTAAATAGGTCTACTCCCACTGTAGTGCCCGCAAATAATCCAAAACCTAAGAAAGTTGGAACAGTAGAACCTGTTAGTGCTAAAACTCACATTAGAAGACGCATGAAATCTAAGGGTCTCAAAAATGTTAGCAATTCTGATAATTCTATATCTGTATCTGCTAACACTTCGGAACCAATAGTTTCCAATGCATTGTCTACTGTTGTTATTAAAAACAGGTGGTCCAAATTGTTCTCTGGTATTTGGACTCTGGTTGCTCCAAGCATATGACCGGAGATCGCTCTCAGCTCAGAAATTTCGTCAGCAAGTTTCTTGGTACGGTTCGATTTGGAAATGATCATATTGCAAAGATAATGGGTTATGGTGAATATCATATTGGGAATGTTATAATTTCAAGAGTGTATTACGTGGAAGGTCTCGGTCACAACTTATTTTCTGTGGGACAATTTTGTGATGCAAACCTAGAAGTTGCTTTTTGAGAGCATACCTGCTTCATTCGTAATTTGGAAGGGGTTGATTTATTGAAAGGTACTCGAGGGAATAATTTGTATACATTGTCTCTACAAGACATGATGGCCGCTTCTCCCGTATGTCTTCTCTCCAAAGCATCGAAGACTAAGTCATGGTTATGGCATCGACGGTTATCTCATCTTAACTTTGACGCTATTAATCATTTGGCGAAAAACGAACTTGTTCGTGGTCTTCCTAAACTATCATTTCACAAGGATCATTTGTGTTCCGCGTGTACAATGGGGAAAAGCACTAAGAAATCTTACAAACCCAAGACGGAAGACACCAACCAAGAGAAACTTTATCTGTTGCATATGGATCTTTGTGGGCCAATGCGTGTTGAAAGTCTTAGTGGCAAAAAGTACATCCTCGTCATTGTCGATGATTACTCTCGGTTTACATGGGTGAAATTTCTTAAAGCAAAAAATGAGGCACCTAAATTCATCATAATATTTCTCAAGATGATTCAAGTGCGTCTCAACACTACTGTCCGACGCATTCGTACAGATAATGGAACCGAATTTGTGAATCAAATTTTGCGTGATTATTATGAAGAAGTTGGCATATCTCATGAAACATCCGTTGCACGCACTCCACAACAAAACGGTGTCGTTGAAAGGCGAAATCGCACACTTATGGAAGCTGCTCGAACGATGTTAATTTACGCAAAGGCTCCATTGTTTTTATGGGCAGAAGCAGTATCAACAGCAGTGTACACCCAAAACCGGTCACTAATTCGTAAACGCCATGGTAAAACACCTTATGAGCTTCTCCATGGAAAAGTACCAGATTTATCCTATCTTCATGTATTTGGTTCTCTTTGCTATCCAAATAATGATGGTGACAATTTGGGAAAACTTCAACCAAAGGCTGATATTGGTATTTTCATTGGTTACGCACCTGCAAAGAAGGCATACCGAATCTACATTCGTAACTCTCGCAAGATCCTCGAAACTATGAATGTTGATTTTGACGAGCTGACAGCAATGGCTTCTGAGCAAAGCAGCTCTGAACCCGCACTTCATGAAATGGGACCCAGTAACATTAGCTCTGGTCTTATCCCAAACAACCCTACTTCATCATCATTTATACCACCTACTAGGAATGAATGGGATACGTTGTTTCAACCGTTCTTTGATGAATTCTTTACTCCTCCAACTATTGTTGCTCCAGAACCTGAGGTAATAGCTCCGGTAACCGAAGTTGTCGCTCCAGCAACCGATGCACAATCAGATACATCTGCACCTACAATTGGTCAAGATATACCTTCAACGAGTAATTCTCAACCAACACATGTAACAACTACCCACGTCATGCCCATTGATGATGAAGAGGATGATGATGATCACGATTTGGAATTCGCTCAAATGCGTGAACTTCCATTCTTTGGTGTACCTATTCCCGACCCTAATCAAGCTGGGTCGTCCACCTCAGAAGAAGCTCCTTCTACAGTTTACTCCAATCCACGGATTCGTGAACATGACAGCAAGTGGACAAAGGATCATCCTATAGATTCTATTATTGGTGACCCTAATCGTCCGGTATCCACACGAAGTCAGTTACAAGAAAGTGCAATGTTTTGTCACTTTGATGCTTTTCTCACTGAAGTTGAACCTAAGACATGGAAAGAAGCTTTTACTCAATCCTGTTGGATAGAAGCTATGCAAGAAGAACTTAATGAGTTTATACGTCTTGAAGTATGGGAACTTGTCCCATGCCCGGATCAATTGCAGTTACTCACTTTGAAATGGGTTTACAAGGTGAAACTCGATGAGTTAGGCGGAATATTGAAAAACAAAGCTCGACTAGTAGCTCGTGGATACAAGCAATTATTGGGCGTTGACTTTATGGAATCCTTTGCACCTGTTGCCCGTTTGGAAGCTATTCGACTATTCCTCGCTTATGCAGCCCATATGAATATGATCGTCTATCAGATGGATGTGAAGACGGCATTTCTTAATGGTGAAATCAAGGAAGAAGTCTATGTTCAACAGCCGGATGGTTTTGTGAATCCTAATTATCCTAATCATGTGTACAAGCTTAAGAAGGCTCTCTATGGGTTGAAGCAAGCTCCACGCGCATGGTATGATCTATTGTCACAATTCCTCATTACTCAAGGCTTCACAAAAGGCAAGGTGGATCCCACGCTGTTCATTCAGAAACGAGGTAAAGATATGATTATGGTACAAATATATGTTGATGATATTATATTTGCAGCCTCGACCCAAACCTTATCGGATGAGTTTGGGACACTCATGTCTTCCAAGTTTAAGATGTCAATGATGGGCAAGGTATCATTCTTCTTAGGTCTTCAGATATCTCAGAGTCCCAGAGGCATCTTTATTAATCAATCCAAATATGCCCTTGAATCGCTTAAGAAATATAAGATGGAATCTTGCGACCCCGTGGACACTCCAATGGTGGAGAAATCTAAGCTTGATGCAGATCCACATGGAGTTGCCGTTGATCCGACACTTTATCGTGGAATGATCGGTACTCTTCTGTATATCACAGCCAGTCGCCCTGATCTTCAGTTTGCTATATGTATGTGTGCCAGGTATCAAACTAGGCCTACTGAGTTACACTTAGCTACTGTTAAAAGGATCTTTCGATATCTTAAAGGAACTATTAATCGGGGACTTTGGTATTCGAAGGACTCTTCTATTGCACTAATGGCATATGCAGATGCGGATCACGCGGGTTGTCAAGATACAAGGCGTAGCACGAGTGGAACTTTGCAACTACTAGGAGATCGACTAATCAGTTGGGCATCGAAAAGGCAGAAAAGCGTTGCAATTTCAAGTACGGAAGCAGAATACATAGCTATGTCCGGTTGCTGTGCTCAAATTCTTTGGATGAGATCGTAATTAACCGACTATGGTCTAGGTTTCAACAAGATTCCGATGTATTGTGACAACAAGAGTGCAATTGCCTTATGCTGCAACAACGTTCAATTCTCCCGGTCGAAGCATATTGACATTCGCTACCACTTCATCAAGGAGCAAGTGGAAAATGGAGTAATCGAGCTTTACTTTGTCCGATCTGAGTATCAATTGGCGGATATTTTCACGAAGGCTTTAGATCGCGCTCGAATTGAATTTTTGGCCGACAAGCTAGGAATGAGAACCTTCTCGCCTGAGACTCTTAAGGAACTAGCAGATGAAGCGAAAGAATAGTGGTGGTAAAACTATTCTCCGTATCCTTGGTGATCATTTGTATATATTGTTTATATTTTTTATCCTCAAAAGCAAAATACAAAAATATAAAACCATATAAAAACCATAAAAAAAATTGAAAAATTAAGAAAAATCCAAAAATATTTTTACTTTATTTTTCAAAGGCATGTCTTTTGGTACGATAATATTTACGGCCTTAGAAATGTTGATTAATATTGACACGGCGCCATAAATAGAGTTCATACAAAAGTTATAAATATTTCATAAAACATGCCTACATGGCTTGCAGTTATTTCAGACTGCAACCCGTTTTTCATGTTAAAGTCAAGTATTTCTTATGAAAGCTTTGGCTCACAACGGGAATTAATTTTCTCGGGCAAGGTTTACTTTAAAACCTTGTAAGGGATCAAGTTTACTTTATAACTTGGTCTAACACAAATAAATGTACGTTTCAGTGCATTTATTTGTTAAAACAAGAGAAGTCTTGTTTTTATGAAGCTATCATCTCTACAACCATAGCAATCTACAATTGGTACCTACACACTCGACGATGCGACTACTCAACCGACGACTACAGCTCTTTCAATAGAACACGGGTCAACAATTGAGGGGGAGCAATTGTCAAGCATTCAGAATCTTCGATGCCGAACGTGCCAAGTTCACAAGTTGGTGTCAAGACAACAATACCAATCGTACATGTGGTGTCAAGAGATGACTTCAGACGTGACGAGGCGACCAACATATGCTGACAAGAACCATTTGATCTTATCATATGATGTTCTCATCTATCAGGTCCAACCTTGTCAATTCTTTTTTAATATGGTGAATATGTGATCATGCTACAATTCGATATCATATCTCATGCGTTTGATATCATGAAGATAAAACGGACTTGCATTTTTCTTCCCAAAACCTTTGTTAAAACTTCATTAAATCAATTGATATTAAAAACATCGATTGGGTTAATATTTTTAATATGGGGGAGAAAATGTGATTTAATATGGGATATTATCACAAATGGTTTGACTTAATGTGTTGGCTCATCCCGACATATGCGAAATGTTTTCGAATATCGGGGCATATGTTAAGGGGGAGCAAAATGGATTTGCATATCAAAAATGGATTTCATGGTGATTTATACTTACCCAAAACCCATTTATTTCACGACGATGAAGATTGTGGTGACATAAGGATGGTAGGATAGGTTAAGTCCTATGATTCTTCCAGAACCGGAGGAATCTTCCCAAGGACATTCCATAGCTAGAAATAGTAGTCCTTAGGAAAGTTGGAGAAAGATTGTGAACGTAGCTGAATGCCGACCAAGTACTTAAGTTAGCACTGGAACAATCACAACAAGGTGCTAGTTATGACGTATTGGTAAGCATTGAAGGGGTTGAAGAATGAAAAAGAATTGTAAAGATAAAGGGTGTAAAGAAAGAAGCCCTCCTTACAACTTTAGGCAGAAACCGGGTCAATACATATGCTATTGAGATCATTTTAATGATGCTCGATATTGAAGACAGACATCATGGACCCAGTGATGCAATGCACAACCCATCCCAGCTAACTCAGATATCTCTCAAAAGGTATTTGTTTTAATCACACGGAGACAACACATTATCTATTAATTTATTCACTCCGAATAAATTGGTATTGAAATGGTGGCACTCCTCTCCAGCCTCCGATCACTAAAATCCAAAGTGCACGATCGAGTCTAGAGCCATTTGAGATCATCAAATATCTCACTAGGACACACTTTCATATTTCCTTGCTTCTTCACACACTGTGAAAAGTAAGAAAGATTTTAAGAGTCCTACGCAAAATCTTCATGATCTTGCCTGAACATCCGAGTAATACGAAAGTATTTACAATGAAGATGGAAATCCTTCTTGAGCGAATATGAAAAAGCTCATGGTAGGTGACTTGTGCGATTCTTTATGAATCAAACTTGTGATAACTGGAAAGCAACAACTGTTTAATTCTTAACTGAACTTAAACACGTTCCAGGCCTCTACGCAATATCTCAGTGATCTTGCCAGAACACTCAGAGTGATACCTTTGTGTTCACGGTGATGAGTGGAAATCCTTCTAGTGTTAACCTCAAACAGCACTCGGTAGGTAACTTGCAAGATTCTACGAATCAAGCTCGTGACAACTGGAAAGCAACGATGGTGCGGTTCTTAATTGAATTTCACTTGTTCCAGGAACATGAATTGACGGCTTCAAATCATGCGGATATTATTATCCAAAAGATTCACTCTTTATGTTCGTAGTCAGCTTTGGACGGTCGAGTAAAGAGAACGGGTTTACCCGCGAAATCCTGTCAGGAAGTTACTTAATTGAAACTATCCGTCACGGGTACGATATCTAATATCGTCCAACGGTCTTCACCGACCGGAGGTAAAATGCTACCGAATTAGAATGAAATGTTCAAAGCCATTTCGTTCGTGTCTACTTATGTTGCGGCATTTGAAGACGGTGGCGTTGCGGGATCTAAGAAGAAGTCGTCCCCGCATGCTTATACTTTATGCACTTAATATCTCATCTAATTCAAGAAAGCCTAAAAGTTAAGTCTTCCGCTGTTTCAAACTCTGAAGCTTTCAAGAATTACGAAGGTATAAGTATGTGGGACGTGATGTCACGAAGAGGCGAAGATCACAAGTGATGGATGCACGAGATCAAGGCAAGAGATTGATGCTCAAAGATTGATATCAAAGATCACATCAGCATGTTCACCAGAAAAGAAAAAGAAAAGAAAGACGAAGACTACGAGCTCAAGACAAGCATAGTATGCTAGGTTTATTTCATTATTGTAACTCGGGTAACGCCCTTGTTTGGAGTGACCTCCCTTAAGGGGAGATTTTTGGAAATACGTTTTACGTATTAAGAAGGATCGGTCACTCTAACAATAGTCCATGTTATAGCTCGTAGTTTAGTTAATCTTCTTTACTTATCAAACAAGTCCAAGCCTAGCCTACAACATGTGTAGGCCGGCCCAAAAGTGTAAGCCCAAGCCCATTGGAAGGCTTGGGTATATAAACCCTCTCTTTTGATGGAGAGGGGTGTGGTTTTTCATTATTTTACACATAGTTCTTTCTTAGTTTCTCTCTCTAAAGTGTGAAATCCACCATCTCTCTATCTCTTTCTCTCTCTAAAAACATAAGCATAGATTTACAAATCTACAATAAGTTGTGAGAACTTGACACGGCATCATCCGATGATGTCCGATCATGTAGAACACATATTATGTAATATCTTTTGACTTTCAACGACGATGTTTATTGAGACTTTAATGCGCATTGGCGAAAGTGAGGCGAGTTGAGCGCCGGGACGTCGCTCCCTTAAGGTGGTGAGGATGTAAAACCCGTAAAAATAAGGTCATAATTTAATTCTATTTTCAATTATTTTGAAGTATTTTATAACGTTAAATATTATTATGTTTAACGGTTTAAGTTGAAACCGATATTAAATATTATATTTTAATATTTTGACGAACAACGAGGACTACTAGTGATCGCGATACCGACGGATGCCACAATTTTATATTTTATTATCAATCGTTTCGATATTTTATATTTTCGACGATATCGTTTTAATTACGTATCGAGTCGTTATATTATTATTTTTCGTGCGCGTTTAAACTTTTAAGTATTTTTACGAAACCCGAGTCCCGTAAATATTTTTAAAATTGACTTTTAGTCATTTCCCGCTTTTTAACTAATATTTACATTTTGAACCAAAACTATCACAAATTGGCAAAAATTACCCTAACTCCACACTATACCTAACATTTCCACTACCACATTTCATTTAATAAATTCATTTAACCAAAAACCACCAACTTTCTCTTCACCCTTGTTTTTACCCATCCACCATTAACAACACAAACACCATGATCAAAATTTTTCTAGCTTGATCCAAGAGAAACCAAGCAAAGTCCCATCCTCCATTTTCAAAGGGCTACAATTTGGTATAAAATTTTCATACATGCAACCATATAAATTTTTCAAGAAAAGTTGGTTATGTTTGATCCAAATTTGTTGTATGCATGTGTTAGTAGTGATGATCAAAAGATTTTCATGCTATGTTTTTGTTAAAAAGTTGATTTTTAATTTTTGGGTTTTTGTTTTTGATGATGATGCAAGTGTTAGGAATGGTTTATGATGATATTAGGGGTGTAGGATGATGAGAAAAGTTGTTGGAATCGATCAAAAATATGATTTTGTAAGAGATTTTAATAGTCAATTTTGGGCAGTAGGTAAACTGAAAAATCCGAATTTTTATGTTTTGAAAATGACTTAACTTATAGCCTAGGGTTGTAGATAATTTCCTTAGCTTTGATTTGATATAAGGTAGAGCTTCTAGCTCAAAACGAGCGCGAAGTTATGATGTTTTGAATGATCGTGTACCGGGAGACGAGTGTCGACACAATCCGAAAATTGTTGTCGATATTTGGATCGAATCTCGGGGACTATAAAATGAGTTTCAAAATGATTCAAGGGCTGTTCTCAGGCTCCAAGTTTAGCATTTTGAGTCTATTTTTAGAATCAAGTGGTGGTTTTACAAATGGAGTTGTTTAGAATGGTCAAAATGGTTTCGTAAGTCAAGGTCGCTAAACTGTCCGGATTTTGTGATTCAAAGATGAGTCGGGCAGAGAACTTTAGAAGTAAAATCTTTTAATGGGCTTTTGAGAGGACTTTCTATATATAGTAAGTAAGTTCTCTGAGTAGTATCATAAAAAATTGATATGTTTAAGTATGGGAAAACGGCTTGGACATTCGGTATGTTCCGGCAGATTTTTATTAAAGGCATATAATAATAAAATGAATATATAGGAGAGTATAATAGAACCACTTGCATCGTTTTCTCTCGAGTTGTCATGATTTTATACTTGAGTTTGATTTTATTAAGTATCATTTATTTCTCGAGTCTATTATTAATGTACGCACCTTATTTGCTAGGTTGCGGTTGTCGTGTTTTTCGGGCATCTACTATCGTCGGTGATCGTCTTCAACTACTATAAGTACTAAGGTGAGTCTATAGCCTCGTTTGCGCAATTATACGATTTTAAAAAACCCGCGAGGGGAATACATGTTTTGTAAACTTAGAACACAAGATTTTTATGGTATGCTTGTCCCTTTATGAATGGACTCGTGGTTGCCTTTAAATTGCATTAAGTGATTGTCTTAGTTAAAGCCTCAATTATGGACCGTTAATTAACCTATGATGGGTTAACCGCTAGTACAATTAATAGATCTATGGGGGAAGCCGCCCCGGTTCAGTTTTTGTGGACTTGTCATAGAAGCTTAGGCCCGACCTCCACACTGTTTGAACATATTGTATTGAGAAGTCAGGTATACGGCAATGTACCAATAATCTGGAGGTAACCGACAATTAATAAATCTCTCGTCTTATTAGACTGATATGGGAGTGTCTAAGGGCTCGGTTCCATGAGCTTATTGCAATTTATGCTATATACAATTATTATTGTTGATGCAAATTATTATTTGATGCTTCTTGCCTTTAAGCATGCCACAAACTTATAATCTTGCTTGTGTTCAAAATGATTATATAAACCTATAGATTCACTCGGCATTTTTGCTGATGATTTTCTCACATGTATTTCAGGTAATCAGGAAGGGTGAAGCTTGAAAGCCACGGGAATGAATGTTGTGCACTACTTTGCAATATAAACTCTTTGAATATTTGTCGTTCCTTTTGTTCAAAACAATTTAAAACTTTTGTTTTGGTTGTACTTTGGTTACGATGTCTTGGGACTACGCTACTCTGACAAATGTTTTAGGAACGATAAATTTGAAACGTCTCTATTCGAGTCGCTCTTTATAAATTATGTGTTGTAGTATCATTGTTTAGCACCCAAAGATGTATTCCGCTGCGTGTAAATTTGGGGGTGTTAAACTTTGATTGGCCTACCGTACGTAATAGGGTTTAAGGCATAAAATAGTTACGTACTTTCTCAAGTGTATTGATATGGTACGTGTACTATTTTTATTATCTATATGGTACGTGTATTTTAGCAAACCGGCTAATATGGTACATGTACTCATTTTGCTACTTGTTTAACAGGTAATTTGCTTACGTGGCATATGATTAACGAGCGTTTGAATCAAACATTTGCACTGTTAGTCCTTAATACTAACAGGTGTTTGTTTTTGTTTTTTAAACTTTTCCGATTGTTTTTTAATCAGATTTTTTTCCAAGAAAATAAACTTCTTTTTTGATTTTTTTTTCATAATTTTTTTAACTACTATTATAATTTGAAAAAAATCTTACTATGGAAAAAATCTACTACGTATATCTGTAATATAACATTTGCAGTAGACATGATCCATATGCATATGATATTTCTGTACGATGATACCTTAAACATGTAGTTAAGGAAATTCTGCTCAAGAACATCAACTTCTTGGGGCGATAACTTCTGCTGCGCCAGTTTTTGAGCCCCGTAGACAGGATCAAAAAGTGCATATAGTTGCTGCAAGTAAATAAAAAGAAGTCGTTATACAACACACTGCAAAAAAATCTAAATGTATGAAGTAGTTAAAATAAGATAATACCATAAGATCTTCAAACTAAAGAAGATACCATGCCCAAATCATGTACTCGACTCTTTTGCATAGTTTCAAGAACTCTCCGTGGACAGCAGTGTGCTCTCTGCAATATGATTTCAATTTCAACAAAGATGAACATATACTAAACTAGCAAAACTTTTTCTTTCATGTCAATTATACAACGTAATCACCTATACTACTAATTAACGAGAATGATCCAAAATCAAAGTATTTACAGAAAACTAATGTCATGATAAACAAAATCCGGCAAACGCGAATGCAATTTACAAATGTGCTGATACATCGTTAAAACAGATCATTTACTTTTGGCGAGGCAGCCTAGAATAACATATATATGGATCATTCGTCGAACAATCAATCGAGCAACTTACTTAAATTACTATTACTTGTTCTTATGGTTGTTATGCAATACCTTATCTGCAAAGTCGGGAAGGTTATCTTGAGGATGCTCCTTAAAGTACCTTGTTAATAAACTTTTATCAAGTTTTTATTCATCCACTGAGATAGGAAGATTTAGAAGATACTGCCCTGATTGGGCAACCGCGAATAATTTTAATATGAATAATTTTCTAGTACCTGCGCAAATTAATATGAATCAACACTTCGACATCAACACTTCGACATTAACCCTTCAAAATCAACACTTCGACAAGATGAAACCACTAGCAGATTCCGACAAATGATTCCGACAAGATGAGAACACTTCGACATGGATAAAGTTGTAGATCAAGAATAGTTGATATCCTCTTCATGATTTGATTTAATTTGGAATTGAATCATGGTTTAGGTTCGATTTGGGAAAACTGGGTTTGATTTGTTCAATGAAGTTATATAAAGGAGGATTATTTATATATGTGCCCAGGTCATATCATTACAAAAAAGAAAATCACATTGCTAGCCGGTTTTACCGGTAGCCGGTAATAATGTGATCATATCAACACGAAACACAAAGTACACGTACCATATAGATAATAAAAATAGTACACGTACCATATCGATACACTTAAGAAAGTACGTAACTATTTTATACCTTAAACCCTACGTAATACTACAAAAACCTCAAAAAGTTGTAGCTTTCAGCATGTGTTGTCAATGACAATTATACACAACTTACGTTAATGATCATAAAAAGAAACCTTAACCAAACACGCTCGTCCCAAAAAAATTTGCCATGTGTATGGAAATTTAACACACAAAGAGCAATGTTTATATGATTAGTTTTTTCAACAAAATAGTATTGAATTTCATGATGGAGCATCTAAATAACCTTTATAATAAATTAGCAGGGTACCCGCGCGATGCGGCGGCGGGTACCCTGTGATAAACCGAAGTAAAACAAAAAGTAAATGATCCTGATCAGGTCTGATTCGTTAGTTTTTATAGGTTTCAAATGGGTATTTTCGAATGGTTTGTATTTGCTAGCCGAACTGGTGGCACCAGTCACTCATGTTCTTTCGGTTGGACCCATAGCAATCTAGTCTAGTTTTAAAAATATATCTATTTGCATATAAATTGCATGAAGTTTTGTGGGTTTTATTTGGGTGTACAATGTGTATAATAACATGTAATTTGCTTTTTATTAGTGTTTTCAAATTATATTTCATATTAATTAGTGTGTTTAATAGATTGAATGATGTTTGTAAAATAATTTTAAATGTGTTGACCAGTTAATATATGTGTGCTTGTGCATTATTTAATTGTACAAATTGCATGAATAGTTGTATTTTTAAGTAATTAGATATTTTAATAGTAGTATTAATATGTATATTTATTTTCAAGTGTGTATTGTGTTAATATATTAAAAAATATACATTGTGTATAAATGTTTGCAAGTTGAAAAATAAGTTTAAAATTTTGATGCCTAAAATAGCAGGGTACCCGTGCGTTGCAGCTGCGGGTACCCAGTATTCAAAGTCCGGGAGAAAAAAAAACAATAATGATTTTATTAGTTGAAAAAAAAAAGAAATTGATTAGAATTCAGTCTGATGCACCTGTTCTCCCCGATCTTATGGGTCCAAAACCATTTGAACCAAACTGCATGAAATTTTATGTGTTTTAATGGTATGTACAATATGTATAAGAACATAGTATATTTTAATTTAATGATGATAAGATTAATTAGTGTATTTAATTAGTTTTTATTATACCTTATGCTTTAATGTGTATTAATTAAATTTTAAAAACTTAAAAGACATTAATGGATGAAAGGTTTGTGAGTATTATTTGAGATTAAGTTTTAAGCATTCAGAGATTGTACAATATGTTTTAAGAGTTGTACTACTTAAAATTTAATGAGGAGAGAGATACTAAAATGTTTTATATGTAGTATAGATATAGATGATTTAGGGTTTAAAGTATAAAATAGTCACATATTTTTTTAAATGTATCGTTATGATATGTGTACAATTTTTATTATCTACTAAGTTTCACGGAGACGAAAACGGAGACGTGAACGAGTACCTGTACCGGAAAACGACAACATCGTAAAATTCAGGAAACAGGTACGACAAGTGAACGTCTACGTGTTTTATAGTATTTTTGTTTATGTCAAATTATCTTTCAAATTTTGTTACACAATATTCAAAAATCCTATTAATGTGCCATGTTAATATCATATTATAACATTAAATTTTAGTTACAGATACATTTTATATATTAAAAAATGTCAAAAATGTTTGTACATTGATACTAAATCAATCATCTCATGTATATATTACACATTACAAACTGATTTAACATGCCAATAAATTTTAGATTTTTGCTTTTAAATATAATCTGTATGTCTATTGGCTACCAACAACAAAGGGTAGTTCTTCAAATACCTTTTTACTAAAAGGGGTAGCCTTATAATTTTCAACTTTATCAAAATAGACCGAGGCAACCGAGGCAACCGAGGTAACCGAGGCAACCGAGGCAACCTTTATAAAAATGTGCCACGTGTCCAAGGGTTGGTGAAAGTTTTGAACATGTGTTGTATTTTAGAACCAGGCAATCTCGTATTTATACCCGAGGCAACCTTAGTTTTAAAAATTTAAAATAAAAAAATATGGAGGCAACCAGTGTGTATTTGTTTTGTTTCTCGAGGCAACTACTAAAACTTTATTGTATTTTTCTTGATAATCTCTTTGGTTTTCTGAAAATGGCACACCTGTAAGTATTAAGCATTAAGATATTCCAACGAAATGATATCCCTTTGTTAATCCCTATGATTTTCTAAAATGATCCAACAAAACTTGCCAACGAACACAAAAGTGATATCCCTTTCCTTCGTTGGTTATCATTACGAAGGGCAACTAAAAACATTATTTTGGTTTTCCGTAAATGATCCCATATAGAATTATCAATTTAGTTTTAATTGTCATTTGGATAGCATATATAAAATTTATTATAAATTTATAAAGAAAATGAAAGCTTCCATCTGTGTTTTAATGGGGAAAATATGATTTGGTGAAGATATCCATTTGCCTCGATTTTATAAACGGAAGTTGCCTCCGTATTTTTGAAAAAGGCTTACGTTGCCTCGATATATTATACAGTACCTTTTAAATAAATTATTTAGGTTGCATCGGTATAAAATACAAAGTTGCCTCGTTTTAAGATACAACACATGTTTAAAACTTTCATCAACCCTCGGACACGTGATACGTTCTTATAAAGGTTGTCTTGATTGCCTAGGATGCCCAAGGTTCCTTGGTCTATTTTGATAAACTTAAAAATTGGGAGGTATTTAAAGCCCAGACATAAAAATGCATAAAATAAAACAAAACAGATTATAGCACCAGAGATTTGAACCATGTCTTTTTCACTCTCTTTCTCTCTCTTAAAGCCCAGACAACAAACATAGATAACGTTACACTAGAGCATCAAATAAAATTGTATTTAGTATTAACATGTGAAGAAACGTGCCTTTGGGCCATGAACGTTTCCCCAAACGTTTCCTAGAGTAGTAAAGATTAGCGTACCCCGATGGAAGAAACATTTCTATTTTTCCCAGGGACGTTTCCCACGCGTTTCCCGGTTTCAGACATTTCGGAAACGTGGTAAGTCATTTAGCCGACGTTTCCGTGCAACTTAGATTTTATATATGATACGTGTACTTTATCAAATGTATCGACGTGACCGCCTTATAACCTGCAACCGGTAAAACCGGTTAACAATTCACCATTAGAAAATAGGTCAATAGCGACTCTTATTTCTGTTAGAAATTCCGTGTATATATGGTTTCTGATGGATTTGTGATAAAATATTTTGTCGCATTTTCAAAGTTATTAGGGAAAATTACTTGGTACATTTGTTTTCAAGAAATATTGTAATTTCATAAAAAATAATCGTAATTTTAAAAAAAAAATATCGTAATTGCTTAGAAAAAGTTTATGAAAAGAAAATTCCAAAAAAAAGTATTTTGTTGAAAAAAAATTATTTTTTGTTGTGGTCAAAACTTTAAAAAAAATGATAATATTTTTTTCGAATTTTTATCATAATTTTTTTTTCCAAATGTTTTTTTGAAAAAAAATTTCAACCAAAATTTAATTTTGTTTTTCTAACATAAATTTTTTTCCCGAATTAAAATAGTAGTTGAAAAGAATTATGAAAAAAGATATTCGAAGAAGAAGATTTATTTTGTTGGAAAGAAAATTGATTTTTTGTTTTCGACAAAAACTTTAGAAACAATCATATTTTTATTCAATTTTATCATAATTTTTTTCCGAGATAATTTTTCGAATTTTTTTCAGATTTTTTTCCAACAAAAATAAAACTTTTTTTCAGCATCTTTTCAGTCTTTTTTATTTTTTATGACATCAATTTTCTATGACATACCACACTTATGTCATACCAATTCTAATATCATAGCTTACTTAGACAGTAGATTTTCACTGTGGCACTACTGTTATGACACTACTTTTCTTTCTCTTTGTGCTCTTAATCAAGGATAGATCCTGCTTGACAACTAACATGGTAAGGCTTTTAATTAAATAATGAAAACGTTATCTTGCATTAGCACCTCGAACAAAGTTTCCAGTTGCTATTGACGCCACATGTGTCGTGTGACCACTGAAATCCACACTTGCATCATCATGATCGTGATATTTTCTTATTGACAGAATTTTGTTGTTGATTCTCATAGATGAGGTTCCTTTCCATTTTTTAAATTTTGAGAGGGGGGATTTTATGGTCATTGAAAGAAGGGTGTAATTCGGGTGTTAATTATTTGGATAATTATTTCGCTCGAGTAAACGTTATTTATTAACCCACAACACACTACTCGAACCACGTAAAAATCCCAACCATAAAGGGCCTACATGTAGTTTCTAGATTGTGTTGTGGCCGCTGTGTGATAGAGTTGCACTTGGTAGGGGTTATGACGATGTAAATTTTGTGACTTACGTTGGCATGTACACACATTTTCTCCTACGAACAGTATAGCAAATTAGGAACAAACTAGTTATATGTTGCCACACACATTCACTCCTACGAAGAGTATAGCAAATTGGGAACAAACTAGTTTTTGAGATGACAAAATTCACTTAAGTCCATTACTAAAATTATTAGGAACAAAATAGTTTTTGCCACACATTCTCAAAACATATTCAATCCATTACTAACATTGGGAACAAACTAGTATTCTTAGAAGAAAAATTGTAATTTACACTAACCAACTCGTAATTCTAACAACTAACCGACTGGAAATTCTCAATATGAAACCTTTAATGGCTACTCTTGTCATTCCCTTTTCTCTTCGTCTTCTCGTCGTTACTCCTATAACATCAGTCGCATCTCCCATTCCCTTGTCACTACTCTTGTCATTCCATTTTGCTCTTCGTTTGGTCATTATTCTTGCACCTTCAGCTATAACTTGGTAAATCGTCCTCTTGCGTTTTGCCTTTCTTCCTCTTTCTCTTGTCACTTCTTGTCACTGCATCTCCCGCATCTTCCACTTAAACATTCTCTCCCGCATCTTCCTCTTCAACATTAACTCTCGCATCTTCCTCTTCACCATTATCTCCCACATCCCCCTCTTGAACAGAACCTTCATTTTCAATGGCCAGCAGAGATTCCAAAGCACCAACTTCACACAAAAATTTTGCCAAAGTCTCATTAATGACGATAGAGATTCCATGGTTACTGTTTTACGTTTATTCTAAGAAGTTTAGACAAAACCACAATTTTTCTCAATATATTATTGACTAACCGCTGAGAATATTAGATAGAAGCACTAAGGTGACTATATTTTTGTTGTAAACAAAAGGGAAAAGCGGTTAAAAGAATCATATTTTTTAGATGTTAATAAGAGAGAGGCAGATTCACTAACCTCCCATTTCACCTTGAACTCTTCTATCTTTCCATTATCGATCGCCAGCTGATCCAACTTCTCATCTAGATTTTGCATGAGGCATAACTGCATAAATATAGAACGAATTATAAATTGCCGCCTAATTTGAATTCTACCGTATAAATTTAATCAGTTAACTTGTACAAAAAAATGCTTCCCCCAACATTCTTCGTCTTTAATTTCTCATCATGCTTGCGAGTCTGTATAGATGATATGGCTAGAGATGCCTAGTCTTGGTTTTAATAGCATTGACATTGTTTACATAACACAATGTCAATGCTTCATTCTTAATCTTCAAAATTTATGCTTGGACTAAGTTCATTCTTAATCTTCTCGACGCAAAATTTCTTTTTTACTGTCACATCAATATTTATGCTTGGACTAAGTTCAATAGGTCCAAGACTTCATTCTTAATCTTCATTAGTTTCCAAAAGCGTTCCTCCATAATGTCCAAGACATCCCCTCACCCAATTGCACCTTTTTATCATCATAATAGTGTGATAGAGTCGCACATATATTATTCGCATTTGTTCATTTCTCAATTCCAGCAAATGTTTAAACGGGCTTTCTATTAACTTGTGTTGATTAATCTTCTCTATAAATTTAACAAACATGTCCATATTAGATATTACGAACAATATAGCAAAATGATGATGTGGACTGCACTGCACTGCACTCCACTTCAAGTAAGTAAATAAATGATAACATGAGATAAACGTGTTCAAAATGTCAAAATAACGATTAGTGAGTTCATACGTTTAGTAAAAAAATAAGAGTCGATGAGTTAAGGTGTGTGAACCTTGTTTATCTGCCATCTGATATTACATTGGTGTGTTCTAGATACAAATAGACACCCTTTATTACTTGAGAAGTCTAAGCTCGCCTAGCAAGTTATAGGTTGAGACTTAGACCTATTCTTTGTAATATATTTATATCATTTTACTATGATTTCCTTCATAAATTCAATTTTTGGGAATTATAGAAAATAAACTATCAAATTACTAACATCCTAAGTTTGGAAGAAATTAAATTAAAATTCAAGAAGTAAGTATGAAGCATGCATGCACATGAAGAAAGAAAAATAAAAAAACCAAAAAAAGAATAAAACAAATATATCAAATCAATTAAAAGGACTAGGAGCGACGGGGTCTCAAAGCTTGTGCCAAAGAAAAAAAGTGCATCAACCATAAAGTTGTTTGCCATCATAAATTCTTTGACACTCGACTAGTTGGCACAAAAAAAAAATGTTGTGCCAATGAAAAAATATGAGACTATAAGTTCGCATATACATCATTTTATTACATAAAACAAATAAAGATAGAGATAGAACGCTTGCCGTTGTTTTTAATTGACGGATCCGATCAGCGTGAGAACACTTGCCACCACATGCGAAATTGTGCTCCAAAGAAGATGTGGGTTTGGAGAGATTGACTTGGTCGCATTATCGCCCACCCATCCTTCTCTAAATATTAAAAAAAAAAAAATACATGGTCATATTTTTCACACACAACATATATTAAGAACAACTCATGATCTTTTAAATGGTAAAATATGATTTTACCTTTATATTCCGAGACCACCTATTTCAACAACAAGAAACTATATTCTCGTGTTGTGCATCAAAGAACAAAAGTAAGAATAAGTTATGATCTTCACCACCCATGTTCATACTAGCTACTTATACTTGTGTTGTTGTGTTGTTCAGTTAAAAAGATATGGTAATGACAAGCTACCACTATATGGTTAAGTATTTATATGCCTTTTGTGAACATTAATGTTGTTACTCGTTGGTTGGTAGGTTTAAATGCGCATTTTGTAATGTCACTATCTATGGATGCATGATGCAAAATGGTACAAGAACGCATGTGAAGTTATTTTTAATAAGGAAGTGTATGCGGAGTTGGATGTTTAGATTTAATGTGTATATGGTTTTTTTTATGATAGTAGTTGGTTGGGAGAGTTATTGTGAAAATATAATGAAAACTTTTGTTTAGTATTATCAAAGCTCTAGGATTGGAAGAAAAATATAAGTGGGTAAGAAAACTTGTTGATATTGAAAAGCCATTAATAGTAATGCTTTAATAAAAGAAAATGAATTAAATAGATGAGACCTTACTTGGTATGGATATTCTGAAGTTGATGATATTGGTAGTTCGGATAATATACAAGGGAGATGGGAGTTGAGGGTTAACGTTGTTCTCAAGTATTTATTATGAAAGGAAGGAAATGATGAGTAAAGAAAGGAAGAGGGTGGGGAAGTACGGTGTCGGTATCGTACCGAACCGGTATTGAATTAGTGGTACTGAAATTTTCTCGAGCATAAATTAATGGTACTGGCATCGTACCGAACGAGATTCGGATATCGGTACCGGTACCGGAAAATCGGGATTTTTCCTTTTTTTTTGGGAATTTTCCGATTTGGTACCGGTCCCGTACCGAATTAGTGATATCGAATTTTTTTTACCTTATTTCTTGGTACTGGTACCGTACCGAACGAAACTCGGGTACCGGGAATCAGTACGGTTCTGGTTCGGTTTCAGAATTCGGGTCCAAATAATCATCCCTAGAATGGGGAATAAAGAAGAGTCAATAGTATCATATACCATTGAATGATTAACTAACACAATTACCATATACCATTGAATCAATTAACCCCTGTAACCTTGTAATTCAACAATACCATATACTACCATTGAAGCAATTTATCCAGCATCATTCGTGGATTACAAGATCTAAATGGGTTGTAAGAAATAAAGTAAACATTAATTTTAAATAATACACTTAATAAGGTTATAAGTAAAGAATTGGAGAGGAAGGATTCCTATTCAAGAAAAATGCATAGATGTTCATTGAAAGTATATGAGAAAATATGAAAAAAGTAAAAATGAAAATTTTGAAATACAGGCAATTGGCTGATGGTTTAATTACTATATTTGATTATCAAAATGAAATTTTTTTATAGGTAGTAATATTTTGAAGTATAAAAAATTAGAGTATAGAATTCTTTACTTCATATCCATCCCATATTTGGGCTGCAAAAATTGTTGTCAAAAAATTAGAGTATAGAATTTTTTACTTCCAGGCTTCAAGTATCGACTTGATTTTGTTAGGGACGTTTTTTATGACATATGTAGGCGTGCCGGGATCTCCGCCAAGAAAGAGGCACCTGTGAATTTCTTGACCGACCCGTCAGATGGAAGATACACACTGAGACCCGCTGATATTTTGGTTTTTGGATGGGTTGCAGGTAAACATGCGTGCGTTGATTTGACAGGGGTTTCTCCTCTCGTGGGGCTAGGCAGTCGAGATTTTACAGCGGGTCAGGCAGCTATAAAAGCCGCCTCGTGCAAAGTGACTAAACACGAGAAAGCATGTGTTGAATCAACACGTGTTTATTCCTTTCGCGTTTGATACATTTGGTTTTCTTGCACCTGATGCGGTGGAGCTACTTACGAGAATACAACGTGTTATGAATAGTAAGGTTTTGACTTCTAAATCCACAAACGTTGTATTTAATAGACTTGGTTTTGCTTCAAAAAAGATGTCTGTTTGCCTTATCCTAATATGTAAATTATAATTATTAATAATATTAAAAACATAGGATTTCACTTTCATTGCATGCCCTTCTAGCCACTTTCCCTTTTACAAAATTATTAAGAACACAAACATTTTGTAGTTTACTTCCCTTCCTTTTATTTTCTTTCCAAAAACTAACTGGAGAACACAGTGAGTGGTTGTAAAGAAGAGAAATGTGAATATGGTTTGGTTGGATTCAGTAGTATTTATGCTTCTAAAAATATCAAAGAAAAAACGAATATTTAAAACAAAATCTCGAGTGCAATAAGTTGTTAGATATACAAATCAAAAGACTTGTAGGTCCCTTGACATGGTTGATTAGAAAATCTTTAGTGGCTGCAATGCGAGAAATGCATCTTGATTAAATCGTCAGTAAATTATATATCTTTAATTGCTTATTATAATGAAAATTTAATTACTTATGAGTTGAAAGCTATAAATACGTATATTTTTTACTAGTAATTTCAGTGAATTTTTAAATTTTGTTCACTATACGTAATATGATTGGCTGATGATTTGTTTAACCGGTTACCGCTTAAAATAGTGACAGTAATTATCCGTTGACTTTTTGGGAACTTCAACCGTTAGTCCTTAAACTTTTCAACCTAGTACTCCGTATTTTTTTTTTGCCTTTCAACTTATACTTATAAATGTTATATAAATATGCACGTGGAAGTATAAATAATTATTTGTTCACAGTTTTATTACAATTTTACGAGTGAAAGTCAAAAATCTTTTTCATAAAATAATTTTCAAAAAGACACTATCAAAATTTTTTTAAAGAGAAGAAAATTAACCTTATAGAAAAAGAGAAGAAAACTAATGTTTTTTAATAAAATAATTAACATTTTCGCTGCCTTTAAAATAGAACATATACGTGGAAGTAAAAAAAACTATATTTCAAAATATTATTTATATAGTTTTTATACAATTTTACGTGTGAAAGTCAAAAATACTTTTCATAAAATAACTTTCAAGAAGACACTAACAAAATATTTTTTAAACGAAAAAAATAAAAAAGCATTTTTAGAAAATCATAAACATTTTTTTCCTCCCAAAATTTTTTAATAATTTTTATACAATTATTCACCTTGAAGTAGAAAAAAAAGTTTCATGATTTTTATAAAACTTTACACGTGATAGTCAAAATTATTTTCAGAATGTATTTTTCAAGTAAAAACAACATCGAAATATATTTTTAAAGAAAAAGAATTAAAAAATTAAGATATAAGGTGGAAAAGTCGACGGAGTGATGTTAACGAAAAAATAAAAAAGCATTATTATAACATCTTTAGTGAAAAGATGCCAAGGACTAATGGTGGAAGTTCACAAAAGATATGAATCGTTATTGTAACTTTTCTAAATGTATCTATACTACATTATAAAGGGTGTATCCCTTTGGTTGAAAGTTAAAAATGTTGAATGGTTGAAAAATGTGGGTCCTACTAATGTATATCTATACTACATTATAAAGGGTGTATCCCTTTGGTTGAAAGTTAAAAATGTTGAATGGTTGAAAAATGTAGGTCCCACTAATATATATCTATATTACATTATAAAGGGTGTATCCCTTTGGTTGAAAGTTGAAAATGTTGAATGGTTGAAAAATATGGGTGCCACTAATCTATATCTATACTGCATTATAAAGGGTGTATCCCTTTGGTTGAAAGTTGAAAATGCTGAATGGTTGAAAAATATGGGTCCCACTAATCTATATATATATACTACATTATAAAGGGTGTATCCCTTTGGTTGAAAGTTGAAAATGTTGAATGGTTGAAAAATGTGGGTCCCACTAATTTATATCTATACTGCATTATAAAGGGTGTATCCTTTGGTTGAAAGTTGAAAATGTTGAATGCTGGAAAAATGTGAGTCCCACTAATGTATATTTATATTACATTATAAATGGTGTATCCCTTTGGTTGAAAGTTGAAAATGTTGAATGCTTGAAAAATGTGGGTCCTATTTAAAAATACTACATGCAAATCTTATTCATTAAAAAAGATATAAACTTTCGTTAATTAAACAAATGGCACCCTTTCATCCAATTGAAACATACTTATAAGATATTTTGAATTATAACATGTTACAACGCTTTGAAATAAAAGTTTAATCTTTTGACGTTATATTTTGAACTTCACCGAAACACTTACCACAATATCGCATCGTGTTAATTATCTGTTGCTAGACAATTTCCGCCGCTATGCGCGGGTACTCATCTAGTATTGAACAAAATTAGAAAGTATATTAAAAATATTACTCCCTCCGTTTTAAAATTATTGTCTTTCGATAAAAAAAAATACATATTTTAAAAAAATTACATTTATTATCACATTATCTTTCTTATTTTTTTGACAGAATAACAGTTTTATAATAATAATTTCAAACAAGGGTAATATAGTAAATTTAATCAAACTTTCATTTTTATTATTAATAGTACTGGATAACTAAATTGGAACATTTAAAATAAAAAAGTTAACAATAATATTAGGAAGAAAAGAGTAATAAAAATAATGTTGGTTAAGTATCTCGATCTTTTGGAAAAATATATCTTGTGTCTATAGCTTTATATTTATATTGTATTATATGTTCATCTACTCCTTTCTTTAAGCTCAACCCACTAAAAAGCTTACCTCCACAATTTTTTTTTCACAAGCTATTGTGAAAATCATTTTGTAAAGATTTTGTGATTATAGTATTTTTTTTTTCCCACAATATTGTGTTTACAACATTTACGTTGTCATCTTGTGGTAAATTTGGAAACTAATTAAAATGAAAAGTGTCTTTAAATATTCTATGGTTTGTTTTGGTATAAATTTTGAGTGTTGTTACATTCACAAACAAACACAAGAGTATTTATAAAGTAGAGCCGGCATGTATTAATTGGTGACTTTTTGTATCATTTTTCTTTCTTCTAGTATTTAATTAATCCAATCAAAACTGTCACCTCTTTTTTGTTTGTCGATGTAGTATTCTTTATAAATTTTGGATGTGAAACTGCCAGAGTTTATTCGGCCTTTAAATGTGAAATTGTTAACATGTTAGCCTATTGTTTTATTTTTTATAACTGTCATTATTTACATATGCTATTACAATATGTTGTTAGTTTAACTTTAATTTCGTCTTTTACGATTACCATAAAAATCAAACTATGGTTAACTAAAATACTGGAATCCACATAACTAGCTTAATCTCGTGTAACGAACATGATAAACCAAATCCAAAAAACAAAACAATCATATTCGTCTTGAATTCTTTACATTAGATTATTTTATTCTTGAAATGTATCTAGTTTCACTTTGAAAGCCGCCTTATACAAAGTGATAAAACACAAAAAAGCATGCTTTAAAAATCAACACGTGTTTATTCCTTTTACATTTGATACATTCAGTACTTTGCACCTAAAGCGGTGGAGCTTCTGAAGAGAATTCAGAGCGTTATGAATAGCAATGTTATGACACCTAAATCCACATATGTGTCTTTCAATAGAATTAGCTTTGCAATTCAAAAAGGTCTTGCGACGCACCTTATTGCTCATTTGCCTTCTACAGCTATGTAATTGAATATATTCATATATAATAATAAGAAACAATGTTAACAACTATTTTCCATTTTCAACACTCTTGTACTTGATTTACATGATAAGTGCTTTTCTACTTAACTTTTTAGAAAGTTTTCACTTAACTTTCACACGGTTAGATATTTTTTGTAAATATGTAACTTGATGACGTATAGTCCCCAGCAAGATCTTAGACCCGGCCCACGGGTATTATCAGTATCTGGCCCAGCTCAGATGGACCTATGGGTTTCGAATAAAACGGGTCGCGTGTGTTATGTGCGACCCACGGCCCGGTACGCGCGGCAAGGGTTAGACAGGATCACGATCTAATTATGATTGTGATTCACGCTAAAAGTAAGATATATCTATTAACCATAATTAGAAGATAACAATCACCATAATTATGGTAGTTATCTCTTGGTTGGGACGAAGATTCGGTAAGGCCCAACAGGGACTCTACCGCCTATATAAGGAATCCACAAGGGTTCTACAAAGGTACAATTTATTCAGTACCCTAATATCTTACTGATTACTAACCCTAAAACCCATTACTTAATCTTACGCCAGAGTCTAATCGTGGGATAAGTTCCCACGGTAAGCCTAACAGCGTGTTGTTTAGTGTGAAGGATCTCAACCAGAAATTCTCTTGGTGCAAGAACCGGAGCCTCGAACACCCGAATCAAGCCTAATTCGGGTTAAGCAAGGTCCACCCAACTTTTGTATCAACAATTTGGCGCCATCCGTGGGACCCTACACTAAGCTCTACTAATGACAAAGGGAAACCCTAATCAGGGGTACCAGTGGAACGCAAGCAAAAGACTAAGAACGGAGTTTCCGGTCATCCAGCCGGTCACGGGATCAGCTGGAGCGGGTGCTACTCGAAACATGGCAGACCACTCCCCATGTGGGATAGGGACGCAATTCAATACCCCCACACCTACCATCCCTGTGAATAACCCGAATCTGGGATCGAAATTCGTACCCCTACAAAAGGAGGCGCAAAGACCTCCGGTCATCGACATTGAAGTCGACATCAACACCCCTGTCAACGACGGGAGTATCAAAGACTACGTAATGCAGAACTTCGAATCAATCATTCCTGTCATAACGGCAAGAATAAACATGGTAAAGAATCTCCAGGCTATGTTGAATTTCGACAGTGTTGCTGAAGACACGCCTAAACGGCCACGAAAGAGGAATAGAAGACATCAGCCCGAGGCACTTCCCCAAAAGGAAGAACAACCTTAAACGCGTAATGTCTTTGAGCATCTTGGAGATATGATACTCGAGGGTCTCGAGGCAAATCAAGGGGATGAAGACCTCTCGGACGGATCTACGAACCACACCCTCCAAGAGACGCCACACGAAAACACTAGACGCGTCAGTGTCTTCGAGAGGACAGATCCTCCTAAGGGGAGAGATGTCACTTCCTTACCAATAACGTACGGTCAGCGCAGCCAGTCAAGGCGCGGAAGACGGTCGCCCAACTACGATTCATCCGGATCCAACTCCGATGACCATCACCCAGACGCCGCAGAGCGAGATACTCCTCCTCTGAATCATCAGGCAGTAGTCAGGAGCATAGGATACGATCACGTCGCCACTACCAATGGGATAATGTGTATATATCCCTCCCATGGTTCCAGGATGAAAAATCGGCGCATACCCCCGTGTGTAAAAACTTATGATAGGTCCGACGATCCGGATGACCATCTAAAGGTTCTTGAAACACAAGCAAAGATTGAGTGATGGCCTATGCCTCTGTGGTGCCAGATGTTCAATTCAACACTCATTGAAAATGCATGTGACTGGTTTGAAAGACTTTCGCGCCGAAGCATAGACAACTTTGAGGAATTGCGGCGTGCGTATAGAACATGATAAACCAAAACCCAAAAAACTAAACAATCATATTCTATTTCTTCTAGTATTGACAAAGTGGAGCTGATATGTATTAATTGGTGACTTTTTGTATCATTTCTTTTTCTTCTAGTATTTGATTAACCCAATCAAAATATGTCGCCTCCCTTTTGTAGATATTTGTTTGTGAAACTGCCAGAGTTTATTCGGCCTTTAGATGTGAAATCGTTAACATGTTAGCCTATTATTTTATTTTTTTTATAATTGTCATTATTTACATATGCTATTACATTATGATGTTACTTTAACATTAATTTCGTCTTTTACGATTACCATAAAAATCAAACTATAGTTAACTAAAATACTCAAATCCGCATAACTAGTTTAATCTTGTGTAAACGAGCATGATAAACCAAAATCCAAAAACAAAACAATCATATTCGTCTTGAATTCTTTAATAGTGACATGTCAGGCATTTAACTATATAATACCCTTTACATTAGATGATTTTTATTCTTGAAATGTATCTTATTTCACTTTAAAGAAACAATGTTATTAACTATTTCCCTTTTCAACGCTCTTGTACTTGGTTTACATGATAAGTGTTTTTCTACTTATCTTTTCAGAAAGTTCTCGCTTAACTTTCACACGGTTAGATATTTTTTTCGTAAATATGTAACTTCATAGTGCATTTCATTTTTGAAGAAATTAAAGGAAATAGTGAGTTATTATCATCACTCGTTGGCTTCATCATCTTCTTTCAGGTTCATTGTTTCACTTGTCGTGTCCCGCTTAACGAAGTGGCGAGACTCTTTTATTATATGACGAACTTTCGTTTATGTACTTCATTTACACTTAAGATATTATATATTCAAATCTTAAATAGTTTCTCAAATATTAACATCGAATAAGTGCCTTATTATACATATAAAATAGATCTAGTGAGATGAAAAATAAAATAGTAAAATGAAATATTTCTAGCATCACAATTCAAATTGGTAAGTTGATTTTATTTTGTCATTAAACCCTGTATAAGATGTCTCAAATTTTTCACTTCTTACACTTTTGAATTATGTGGGTATGGAATGGTGGTTGGTAGTGGCCGGTGATAGGGCGACTAGGTGACTGATGGTGGTGGTCTGATGGTAGGTGAAAATTTAAAGAGGGAAAGCTCGACAGAAAAGTAAGATGATAAAGGTGTTTGTGTATGTGAAGTGAAAGAGATAGAATTAGACTAGTAGTAGAGGAATCGATTTGTTCCGTTAGTCTAGCCAAAAAGCAATACGTCCCTCCCCAACACATGAGCCATTAGACGCGTCAACCCTCGACCATTTCATTTATTTGGGTTGTCAGGTTATTAGAGAAATGAAAGTATTTTTTTGCGTGTTCCTTTCAAATCATTTTGTAGGGTTGTTTTTGGTTCTTACTACGAGCGACTGGTATGTGTTTGGTTTAGGAGTGAGAAAACCAAGGGCCCGTTTGGTTCATCGTAAAATTGGATGTAATTATAATTCGATTACATTACATAGCCTGTTTGGTTCGCATAATGAATGAAATTATAATTCAAATTACATTACGTAGGCTGTTTGGTTTACGTTGTAATTGTAATCCAAACATTACAATTACATCCATGGAAAGAATTCAGATTACATAGAAAGATTGATGGAAAGTTTTAAATTACGTTGAAATTCAGTATTTTTATACTTTAAAACATTAGTCTTTTTCACAATGGTGGATATTCCTACAAAGTGACTCGCACCTACATGGTCGTTTCCATCTCCGTACCTATATTTATTGATCTATGTTGCTGCCCCCAAATCAAGCACGACAATGGCAAGCATATTTTCTTAGGTTTGGAAGTTCGGTTTTGGGATGTTGTGTTTGTTGGTTCACTTTCTGGGTATCACCGTTTTCATCTATGGATCTATGTTACTGCCCCAATCAATCACGACAATGGTAAGCATATTTTCTTTGGATGGGAAAGATTCAAGGTATTCGGTGATGTTTTTGGTTTTGTTTAAATTTGGATATGTAATAGTTTAGATTGGGACAAGCTTTGTTGATTTAATATCTTTTTAATTTCAAATTAAAATTGTAAAAGGTTTAGTGTATTAAAAATAATAATAATAATAAAATAATAATAATAAAATAATAATAATAATAATAATTTGTTTGTTTTCGGTCAGGGATTTCAGTTGGTAAAGAAGTCGATATCGGTCTTGGTGGAGGGAGTCACAAACCTTTACGTCCGACTGGTATCTTACTATACTCATGAGACCGAGGGCTTGATGTATGTGTGGATTTGACAGGGTCTTCACTTCTGACACAAACTGGGTTGACTGATTTTTTGTCGGGTCGTGCGATGATCGACGCGGCTCATCGTAAACGTGTCAAGTACGAGGCTAAGTGCACAAATATTGGATACGGTTTTCTTCCATTTTCATTTTCTTCGCATGGAGAATTGGAGAAGGATGCGGTAGCCTTATTGAAGCGGATCCAAAAATTTTCTATCACTCAAGACATTGGAGCACATGCTGCTCCTCATACTTTTAATAGGATTAACTTTGCCATAGCTAAGGGGAGCTCAGATAATAACTCGGCTTCCCACCAACTTTTTGTAAATCTTCTTATTTTAATAAAGCCATTTGGAATTAAATAATAATAATAAAATTTTCTACTCATGGGAAAGAGGCCTTGACGTGCGTGTGGATTTGACAGGGTCCTCTCCTTTGACACAAACTGCGATGGTTGATTTTGTACCAGGTCGTGCGGTAACTGATGCAGCACATCGTAAACGAGCAGAGTATGAGACTAAGTGTTCAAACATTTGATATGGGTTTCTCCCTTTTTCATTTTCCTCGCTTGTGGAATTAGAGAAGGATACGGTTACCTTACTAAAGCGGATTCGAAAGTTCTCTATGACTCAAGACATCGGAGCGCGTGGTGCTGCTCATATTTTTAATAGGATTAGCTTTGCTATAGCTAAAGGAGTGGGAGCTCAGATAGTATATAGGCTTCCCACTAACTTTTTGTAAAATCCTATATTCTAATAAAGTGAAGTTAATAACTAAAAAAAATAAAAAAATGTTAATAATATTTATTATTATTATTACAATTTTTTAATAAAAAACTTATTATTATTAACTATTAATAATAAAATTATTATTATATTAATAAATTATTTATATAATAACATTAATAAAATATTAAATATTATATTATTAAAATATTAATCTAAAAATATTAATATAAAATATTAATATAAAATATTAATATAAAATATTAATATAAAAGTATTAATATAAAATATTAATAAAATAGTTATTAAACTATGTATATTTAATAAATAAGCAATTATTTATTAAAATAATACTTATCAAAATTTAATTATAAAAAAAAATATACATTTAGAAAAACAAAAAAATTAATATTATAATAAAAAAGTATTAATAAAATTAATACTAAAAAATTATTAAATAAATAGTTATTAATAAAATAATTAGCCTAAAAATATTAAATAATAAATAATTAAATTATTATTATTAAAATACTTATTATTAATAAAAAATAAATTTTTAATTATTAATATATTAGTATAATAATTATTAATAAAATAATTAATAAAAAATAAAAAATATATTCTATATTATTTTTATTGTTATAAGTTATTTATTATAAAAAATAAAAATAATAATAATAATAATTATTATTAATTATTAAATATTAAATTAATAATTTTATTATTTATTATTATTTTATTAAATTTTAAATTATTTAACTATTATTATTTATTATATATATTATTATTTATTATTTATTATTATTATATTTTTTTATTTTTCTTATTATTATTATTATTATTTTTAATTAGTATTATTTTAAGTGTTTTTTTTAAATTGAATTACACTATGTTGATAATCAATCAAACACAATGATAATATATATGAATTACAATTTCTTTCACCAATTACAATTAATTTCAAAATATACTACAAACACTCATATAGGTTATAGAAAATTGAGGCTGGGCCGGACATTAGTAGCCCAATTATCCCATCTTTGCAAAATTGGGCCAGGTGGAAATAATTGGATTATTTGTAATTAACTTTTGTTATCTATTAAAAAAACAAATAATAATAAAATAATAAAAAATTCTTTAAAAGTAGCAAATCTGTAAACCCCTAACTCTTCAAATCACTTGTTTCCATTTTTGATATAGTACTTTTAATAAATTCGTTTATTTTAATAAAGTGATTTTTTAATAAAAAAATAGATAAAATTAATATTAATATTATTATTATTATTAAAAACAAATAATAAAAAAAGTTAGGCTCGATGTATGTGTAGATTTGACAGGGTCATCGCCTTTAACGCAAACTACAATGATTGATTTTATGCCTAGTCGTGTTGTGATTGAAGCTGCACGTCGTAAAAGCGTCAAATACGAGGCTACGTGTTCTGATATTGGTTACGGTTTTCTTCTTTTCTAGTTCTCTTCTTTTGGGGAACTTGATAATGATGATGTGTCCCTACTGAAGCGGATCCGAAAGTTCTTTATTACTCAATACATTGGATCACGTGCTGCTAATTATATTTTTAATAGGGTTAGTTTTGCTATTGCCAAAGAGGTGGAGCTTAAATTGTATGTCGGCTTTCCACTAACTTTTTGTAAATCATGGCTATGTTTGGCAAAACTAGCTGTAAGTTGTAAGCTCTTAACTGTAAGCTGTAAACTGTTAACTGTAAGCTGTAAGCTGTTTGCTAAAAAGGTGTTAATTTTAATAAAAGTGTTTGGTATATTAGCTGTTAACTGTAAAGGTAAGATGTAAAATGACTTAAAATGACATCTTTTAATAAATTATAATATGGTTGGTGGTTATATCAGTAATTTACAGCTTTAACAGTTCTTGACAATCTAAAAAACTGTATAGAACAGCTTTTTATTTAAGAGCTATTTGGTTAAAATAAAAAGCTAACAGCTCTAAAAAAATGTTGTGCCAAACAAAGCTATTAGATTATTTTTTTAACAAAAAAGCTAACAGCTCTATAAAAGTTTTAGAAAAACTCTTACAAAACGGACCCCATATTATTCTAGTAAATTAATATTTAAAAAAAAACATAATAATAAATAAAAAAAGTAAAAAAAAAAAAAAAAAAAAAAAAAAATTAAAAATAATTAAAAAATCCTTAAAAGTAGCAAATCTGTAAACCCCAACTCTTGTTTCCATTTCCTGAAACTAACACCCCTTTGTCTTCCTGTCTGTCAGTTAATCATTCACTCTCCATCCATCCGCCGTGATCTCCGCCGTAAACCGTCGTCAACCACCGTTGTGATTCTGGGTACTTATCTATTTACTTGATCAAGGTTCTTGTTATGTAAAGTCAGTTACTTTTTGCAAATTTGATTAATTGGTATTGTTCTTGTTACTTGATTAAGGATACCCATTTTGAAATATTGTTAAAATTAAGCTTCTTGATATGTAAAGGTAGTTGCTTTTTGCAAATTTGGATAATGGGTACTCATTTTTTAAATTGATTAAGATAACCCATCTTGAAATTCGTTTAGATTAAGGGGGTGTTTGGTTTGGCTTATATAACATAAGCCTCAATTTTGTGGCTTATTTGGAAGTTTATGGCTAATATAAGTTTATTATATCATGATAAACTTATATAAGCCCCTAAGTCTCAAAATAAGCCAGAAAATTATGGCTTACGTTATATAAGCCGAAAATAAGCCATATTTCGGCGTATATTTCATAAACTCTAATTTTTTAAACCTATTGGTGACTTATGGGCTTATATAAGTTAATTATATCATAACAAACTTATATAAGCTCATAAGTCTCCAAATAAGCCACAAAATGGAGGCTTATGTTATATAAGCCGAAATAAGCTTACATTATATAAGCTAAAACAAACAGCCCCTAAGGATACCCAAGATGGAATTATGTTTTAGTTAAGGTTCTTTCTCGACATGGCGAAGTGAGCGATAGTTTTAGCCGAAATGATTTATATTATCTTAAAGGTGCTTATGGGCTTAAATAAGTTTATAGTCTATGGTTATATACTTTTATAATCTGTTTTAGTTTGTATTTAGGAGCTGTTTTAATTTGCATAAATTAAGCTTCTTGATATGTAATTACGGATACCCATCTTGATATTTTGTGCAAATTAAGGTTCTTGTTATATAAAGGTTGTTGCTTTTCGCCAATCTAGATAATTGGTATTGTTCTTGTTACTTGATTAAGGATACCCATTTTGAAATATTGTTCAAATTAAGCTTCTTGTTATGTAAAGGTAGTTGCTTTTTGCGTATTTGGATAATGGGTACTCATTTTTTAAATTGATTAAGATAACCATTTTGAAATTCGTTTAGATTAAGGGGGTGTTTGGTTTGGGTTATATAATGTAAGCCCATTTCGGCTTATATAACATAAGCCTCAATTTTGTGGCTTATTTGGAAATTGGAAGTTTATGGCTTATATAAGTTTATTATATCATGATAAACTTATATAAGCCCCTAAGTCTCAAAATAAGCCAGAAAATTATGGCTTACGTTATATAAGCCGAAAATAAGCCATATTTCGGCTTATATTTCATAAACTCTAATTTTTTAAACCTATTGGTGACTTATGGGCTTTTATAAGTTAATTATATCATAACAAACTTATATAAGCTCATAAGTCTCCAAATAAGCCACAAAATGGAGGCTTATGTTATATAAGCCGAAATAAGCTTACATTATATAAGCTAAAACAAACAGCCCCTAAGGATACCCAAGATGGAATTATGTTTTAGTTAAGGTTCTTTCTCGACATGGCGAAGTGAGCGGTAGTTTTAGCCGAAATGATTTATATTATCTTAAAGGTGCTTATGGGCTTAAATAAGTTTATAGTATATGGTTATATACTTTTATAATCTGTTTTAGTTTGTATTTAGGAGCTGTTTTAATTTGCACAAATTAAGCTTCTTGTTACTTGATTAAGGATACCCAAGTTGGAATTTTGGGCAAATTAAGGTTCTCTTCGACTTGGCGAAATGAGGCGTAGTTTTAGCTGTTTTGAATTGCACAGATTAAGTTTCTTGTTATGTAATTACGGATACCCATCTTGATATTTTGTGCAAATTAAGGTTTTTATTAGGGGCTGTTGTTTAAGCTTATGAAACATAAGCCGAAATGGGCTTATGTTTCATAAGCCCCAATTTTGTAGCTTATTTGAGACTTATGGGCCGATAAGCCACAAAATATTGACCTATGAAATATAAGCCAAAAGTAAGCCAAATTTTGGCTTATATTTCATAAGCCTCAATTTTGGATACTGGGTGCTCATTGTTTTACTTGATTAAGGATACCCATTTTGAAATATTGTTCAAATTAAGCTTCTTGATATGTAAAGTTTGTTGCTTTTTGCGAATTTGGATCATGGGTATTGTTCTTCTTACTTGATTAAGGATACCCAAGTTGAAATCTTGTGCAAATTAAGGTTCTTGTTATGTAAAGCTAGTTGCTTTTTGCAATTTCTGATTCTGGTTAGTCGATTAAGGATACCCATGTTCAAATTAAAGTTACTTGATTAAGGATACCCGAGTGAAAATTTTGTGCAGATTAAGGTTCTTTTTGACTTGGTGAAATGAGGCGTAGTTCTAGCCGAAATGACTTATATTATCTTAATCTGGTACTTAGGAGCTGTTTTACTTTGCAGTTACAGATACCCATCTTGATATTTTGTGCAAATTAAGGTTCTTAGTATATAAAGGTAGCTACTTTTTGCAAATTTGGATAATGGGTACTCATCTTTTTCCTCGATTAAAGATACCCATCTTGGCCAAATTAAGGTTCTTGACTTCTTGATATAATTTAAAGATACCCAAGATGGAATTTTGTTTTAATTAAGGTTCTCTTCGAATGGTGAAGTGAGGGGTAGTTTTAGCCGAAATGAGTTGTATTATCTTAATTGGGTGTTTGGGAGCTGTTTTAGTTTGCACAAATTAAGCTTCTTGACATATATAGTTAGTTACTTTTTGCTAATTTTGATTCTGTGTATTTATCTTTTTACATGATTAAGGATACCCAAGTTGGAATCTTGGGCAAATTAAGGTTCTTTTCGACTTGCGGAAATGAGGCGTAATTTTAGCCGAAATGATAGAAGCTGTTTTAGTTTGAAAATTGTGACCTTGCCGAAAAACCCTTATCTCATAGGACTTGTTTATGTTGTTGTATATATATGACGATGATCTTATGCCTATGAATAGAGATTACACGCAACCGGCCATTATGCTTTGTTGAAACGGACTGATCCGGACATCGACCAAACATTTTAGGCCGGTCCTCAAAAATAGGAAATCTGTAAACCCCTTACTCTTCACTTCACTTGTTTCCATTTCCTCAAACCAAGGTTGCAAAAATCGCTCGGCGCTAGCTAGGCGGTTGGGTACCGCCAAGCGATTAAGCGGTTTGGCGGGGATTAATCGAGGATTAATCGGATTGGACTTTTTATATATAAAGTTATAATATTTTGAAAGTATATGTCCGATTAGGCCGATTTATCCGATTTTTAGTCGACTTGTCCGATTTTTCTGATATGGCCGATTTATATTTATAACTGAGTTGGCTGAATTATCCTGTTTTTTAGGATTTGACCGATTTATCCCTGATATATCCCCGATTTATCCGATTTTTGACTGATTTTGACCAAACCAATTAATAAGGCCGATTAGTAAATATCGTGGCGGTTAGTCCCCGCCAAGCGATTTATCCCCGATTAATCGGCCGCCAAGGCCGATTTTTGCAACACTGCCTCAAACTAACACCCCCTTGTCTTTGTGTTCTGTCAGTAAATCATTCACTCTCCCTCCCTCCGCCGTGATCTCTGCCGTCAACCACCATTTTTGCAAATTCAGGTTCTGGGTACTTACCTTTTTACTTAATTAAGGATACCCATCTTGAAATTTGCGTATGTAAATCATGGGTACTTATCTTTTTACCAGATTAAAGATACCCATCTTGATATTTTGTTAAAATTAAGGATACGCAAGTTAGAATTATGTTACTTGATTAAGGATACCCAACTTGAATTTTGTTTAAATTAAGGTTCTTTCTCGACTTGGCGAAATGAGGCGTAGTTTTGGCCAAAATGACTTGTATTATCTTAATTCGGTGTTTAGGAGCTGTTTTAATTTGCACAAATTAAGCTTCTTGTTATGTAATTACGGATACCCGTCTTGATATTTTGTGCGAGTCAAGGTTCTTATTATATAAAGTTAGCTGCTTTTTGCGATATGGGTGCTCATTTTTTAATTTGATTAACGATACCCATCTTGAAATCTTGTGCAAATTAAGGTTCTTGTTATATAAAGATTGTTACTTTTTGCAAAATTGATTCTGGGTGCTTATCTTTTTACTTAGCGAAATGACGCGTAGTTTTAGCCAAAGTGACTTATATTATCTTAATTGGGTATTTAGGAGTTGTTTTAGTTTGCACAAAGTAAGCTTCTTGTTATGTAATTACGGATACCCATCTTGATATTTTCTGCAAATTAAGCTTCTTGTTGTGTAAACGTAGATGCTTTTTGCGAATTTGGATGATGGTTATTTTTCTTGTTACTTGATTAAGGATACCCAAGTTGGAATTAGTTTAAATTAAGGATACCCAAGCTGGAAATTACGTTTGTTTAAATTAAGGTTCAATTCGACTTGGCGATGAGGCGTAGGTTTAGCCGAAATGACTTGTATTATCTTAATTGGACTTGTTTTTATTTATTTATGACGATGACTTTATGCCTATGAATAGATGAATTCCTTAGGTGTTTTCTAGGTTTAAGGAGATTTTATACAGTTGCTATAATTATATTTAAGGTTAATTTACTTAATGCCTTTTGTTTGACATGCTTCCAAATTGTTCAGGCTTATATAGCGGACTTATGACTTATTTAGTTCTTGGCTTATGTCTCATAAGCTCATTTTTTGTGGCTTATTTTTAAACTTTTCGGCTTATAGAAGCTTATCATGTTGTAATAACCTTGTATAATCTGCAAAGTTTCAAAATAAGCCACAAAAATTGAGCTTATGAAATATAAGCCGAAAACCACATAAACCATAAGCCCGCTATATAAGCCGAAACAAACAACCCCTAAACATATCGTAGGACCTTAGGTATCACTTCAGCTCTATTAGTTACAGCGGCTACTTCACTAGATGGTCCTTCCCTCTTTTCCAATTCTCTGTTTCCAATTCAAAATATATCTTTTGGTTTCGTTTTGTCATAAGGCCACAGTACTAGAAGGATCAACTCTTTTGGTTGGAATTAGGTTTAGGCTCGGGAAAGAGTAGCATCAATGATAAGTAGCAAGTAACTTTGACGGTTGAGTTCACTGTGTATCGAGTATAACATTTAAAGTTCTTGTTTTTTGGGTAACCATGGTTTCCGACCTTTTGGCCGTTGTTTTGCTGCTCTGCTAAATTAAGTTATTGTAGATCTGTTAATCCGATTATTGATGTATCATTCCTGATGCAGTGTATGCTCGGAGGTTTATGAATATTTAGCTTCATGGTTTTGTAAATCAGAGTATTAAGTTATATGAGCATGGACAAACTGATACCCGACTGCCCTTACCCTGGATGTTTCTTCTGTGTCATGAAAGAAGGGAATCCAAACAAGCGGAGAGCAAGCATCATGAAGTTTTTCCGAGAGCTTCCTTCACAAGACGATGACGGTCAAGTGCTCCCTATAAGTGGTCTTTGGAATACGGCTATGGCTCATCCTAACGATCCAGAGTTTATTGAGTTAGGTATATTTGAATGTATGGCAGCTCTTATTTGGAAGGGTTTAAAGAATCGCCGTTGGCTGTCTCATGATCAGAATATTTATATCCCGTATTATGCCGCTCATATAATCGGATCTTACACCATGAACATGGAAGACTTTGCTGAAACTGCCGTTAATGCTGGCGTGATCCCACCTTTGGTTGAACTTCTAAGGGGCAGGTTGACTTGGGTTGAACAAAGAGTCGCTGTACGAGCTTTAGGACACTTGGCTACATATGCAAGCACTTTCCCTGCTGTAGCAAGTCATGGCGAGATCCTTGAGCTTTGCATCCAGTTAGCAATGAGTTCTCTCGAGATTGTTTACTCTCACTTTTATCAGTACGCTGACAGAAGGCTTAGTTACCACTGTGATCTTCTTACGCGTGGCATGGGCGGTGTAGAGATGGAGTCGAGGAAAGCCGAGGAATGGGCTAGTCAATTACAGTGTTGGTCTCTTCAACTTATAAATTGTTTTGCCTTTAAGCCCGAGTTTCTTCCAACAATATGTAAACCAGAATTTCTCGTAAAACTTCCTCTTATGTGGGGTGGACTCGTTAACGAAAATTCACCAGCGGGTATAGGCTTGCTAAGAACTATTTGTCATCATAAACATGGAAGAGGGCCTGTTAGCAGCTGCCCTGGTGTAATTGAGGCATTATGTAATATCGCGCGCTCATCAGATGACTGGCAATACATGGCGATCGACTGTCTTTTATGGTTGCTACAAGATCCCAATACCTTCCATAAGGTAATAATCTAATATACTGTTAACTTGTTACTTATGACGAAATATAATCATAAACTATTCCGCAGATATATCTTTAACTCGTAATTATTTCTGACGAAAATTGAATAATCTGTTACGTAGGTTATAGACAAGGCAGCACCTGCAGTTTTGGACCTAGCAGAGATCTCATCACTCGGGGATCATAAAAAGCTTGGAGATTCCATTCTCAGTGTTCTTCAGGAATGCATTCAGTCACATGGAACCGGTCGTAATTCTGTCAGTAATCGAACTAAAGAAGATGTCGAAGAAATATTGCATTCCAGGGAGAGATTGAAATGGGAAAAAAGTATGCCTAAAGAGGATCTCCATATTAAACAAGCTGCGGCATTGGTAGTAAAGTTAGAAGGCAACTCTCTTTTTTCATCAGGAAATATATCCGGCGCTGCATCAAAGTACTCTGAGGCACTCGCGTTGTGTCCAGTAAGATCTAAGAAAGAAAGAGTTGTACTGTACAGCAATCGTGCTCAATGTTACCTTTTGCTGCAACAGCCGTTGAGTGCTATCAGTGATGCTACTCGTGCGCTTTGTCTTCATAATCCGGTCAATCGACATGCTAAGAGTCTATGGAGGAGAGCACAGGCTTATGATATGTTGGGTTTGGCTAAAGAGAGCTTGTTGGATGCTATTTTGTTTATAAACGAGTGCTCTCAGTCAACAGATCCCGATCTGTCGTCTAGGCAGAATAAAGTGCCAGATTATGCTGAGAGGTTGGTTAAGAAGCAGATGCGTGCTGCTTGGTTATTTAGGGAAGCTGCTATAAAACACGGGGGTATTGATTGTGAGGCTGAGGAAGGTAATGCCTATGGGCAAGGAAGTGATGATTCTGAATGGGAGACTGCCAGTGAAAGCGATGTAGGAGATGACGGCAGAAAAGAGACGAGCAATAATGATGGTGAATGGAATAACGAGGAAGGGATCGCAGATAAGAGCAATAAACTTTCTGCTAGAGGTATCATCTTTCACTGCTTTTTTTTCGTATCAAAATACTTTTTACTTTTGGACCCGTATGCAAGATGTCACTCATGTTCACATATTCAGTTAAAAACCATGCCAACACTAAATAACATCGACGTGTCACTAGTTAATAACTTAATATGCACACACAGACACATTACTGAGTACTGATTCTTGCCGGGCTGCACTGAATTTGAAAAAGATTGCTGTATATGTATGCCACTTGGGCTACGCCACCCGTCTATATTGAAATATAGGTCGAGATTAGTTCAAACATTTTAATATCTATCGTTCATCATAAAGTGTACTAGGTTCAGCTGTAACTTAAGAAAGAGAGGTCAACGGCGACATAAGTCAGCATGGTTTTTAGTTTGGTTCTGTAAAGGCGTTAATTAGGGGTGTCCATAATTTGGGTTTGACCCACAAAAACTGAGAACCGAACCGAATCAAACCTGAACTAGAACTGAACCGAAAATAGAATTCGAGTTTTGGGTCATAACTCATAACCGAACCGAACCGAACCGAACTACAAATATGGTTTTCGGGTTGGATATGGGTTTAGCAATCGGACCCGAGAACCGAACCGATAACCGAAATTATATAAATATATATATATTTTTTATAGTTATATATATAAAATTGTAATTAAAATTTAATTTAATCCTAATATATATAAATTATTTATTAAAATATAATCTTAATATAAAAAAGTAATTTTTATACTAGAAATAATTTTTTTTGCAAAATATCTATATAATTATATATTTTTTAAGAGAAAATCGGATAATTCGGGTCAACCCGAAAACCGAACCGAATTCAAATTCGGTTTTCGGTTCAGTTCGGTTTTCGGGTTGACCCAAAATTTGTTTTTAACCGAATAACCCGAACCGAACAACCCGAGAACCGAACCGAAGGACACCCCTAGCGTTAATTTATGAACTATAACTTTGAAGAGTAACTTACTAATGTAGAATCTGTGGATTACAAGTATAACATACCGTAACTAAGCAATAATGACACTATTTGTCGAACCCTCTTAAGACCTACCTTCTTGCCTTTGACATAAGTTTTTATCAGGTCCGATATCGATTGCTCAAGAGCCTATAGGCAAACTTATACAGGCCTTTTTAACTGCTTGTGACATACTAGTTGACTTGACCCATAATGAAAATGACGTCTGTGATCCCATTCTGATCATTTTGTCATTCCATTCAAATATGATTATCCGAACTTCATGTATTTGAACTACTTTTGTGTTGCAGAAATGAAACGTAGATACAATGTGCAAACCCTAGAAGATGAATAGTGATACTAAAGGTCAGGACGAGCCATGGAAAGAAGTCCTTCAGGTTCTGCAAAGGCAGACGACCGTTGCTTTGCTTGTGTGTTTATTTTCCTACTGCGTACTTAATTTTAAAAAAGCGATTGCAAGAGTTTGAAGAGAAAAACTGATCTCAAAGAACTGTACATTGTCATTTCTTCCTGTAATTTTCGTGTGTAGCTTTTTTTTACCGAGAGAAAATATGTACAACCGTCTTGGAGACTTTGGAGTAATAATAGATTATTATATTTGTGCTGTGTCTTCATAAACCTGTCAATCGACATGCTAAAAGTCTATGGAGGAGAGAACATGCTTATAATATGTTCGGTTTGGCTAAAGAAAGCTTGTTGGATGCTATTTTGTTTATAAACGAGTGTTCTCGATCTCTCGTCTAGGCAGAATAAAGTGCCTGATCGTCCCTGCGAGGGTAAAAAACAAAACAAAAATATGGTACGAAGGATATGTAACCGAAGTGCATATCCCGCTCAACAAGTAAATGAGCATCACCCACTCCACAAACACATCAATGCAAATATTTCTGCTAACGCACCTGAGAACCACCAATAGTGCAGGACATACCACGATAAACGACTCAGTTTTATAAGACAACCGACTGACTGCCAATTTTGAGTGTAACATTTCCATCATCTCGGCCAATTACTGACAAGACCATCTACTTGGAAGTCCACAATTTCTACAAGATCAGCGACGTGAAGGCCATGATTGGTGCCAAAAGAAAATGTTTCGCCGTTCAACATAAGGCTGTTCTTTGCCGGGATGTAGCTTCAGGACAATCGTACCCTCAGCGACTACAACATATATGAGGAGTGCACTCTTGATCTTGTTCTTGAGCTTATCAGAGCTCGAGTTTGAAGAAGTAAAAGGGTTTATGGATTTGGGATTAGTTTTTTCAGAAAAAGATCAAGATTCAAGCTTGGTTGAGATCATTCCTGGTTTACAAAGATTAAAAATGGAGGAGGATTCATTCGCCTCGACTACTAATACTGTCAGCAGGCCTTATCTTTCAGAAGCATGGGAGGACGATTTGGAACGCATTACTTGAGTTGAAGTCGTGCAAAATGAAATAATACTTTTCTTAGTTAATGGAGACAGTTACTTGACAATAGATTGTTGATGTAGAGCCATTCGTATAATATAGCGTACGGATGCTGGCCTCCAATGCTTACGTCTCTTGGTTTCACTTTCGAAGAAGGCGATATTCTTAGAGCGAGGCTATTGTGGCGCCGCACCCCTACCACAACCTGTCATGTTTGAAGGCCCTAATGTTTGACATAATGTAATTGTGGTTGAGTGCTAAAAATAATAACCTTTTTTTACAAGTTTATCGAAATGTTCATAAATATTTTTTAATGTTACATATGTGTAGATACTAATTGAATTTTTATTTTAGGTCGGTGACATTGGTTCGTTCGTCTACTACGTCGATCTATTGTCGAATATGATCACACCAATGCAATGATCGAGTTGTGACTCGGTCATAAGAGGGAAGTGGTCGCAGGGACGATTTAGTTGTCTGAGTGTTTGTATGAGGTTGGTTCATTAGCGGATGAGTGCTGCTTGGATGTATGTCGGGCTGTACTGAATGTGAATGTAGCAGAACACAAACTTACCTGGTGTTGAGCATCAGAATCTACGGGAAAGATTACTCTCGATGTATGCCACTTCTGGTACGCCACCCCGTATAAAGTGTACTAATCCAGCTCTAACTAAAGAATGAGGTCAATGGTCGGTCACATAATGAGCATAAGTAGTGCAAAAGTTTCTAAGATATACTGTGTTAGACAGTCTTAAGGATACTAATTTGGTTTCTTTCAATTCATAAACAATATGTGTGAAAAAAAAGTGCCGGAACAATCATCAACCAAGGAAACCGGTTTGCTGCAGCCGATGGTGCATGCAAGGAAATCACAGAGAGAGCAAGTACCAGAATCCATATGGCAAGTACCAGAATCCATTAGCAACAATCAAGTATATAAACGCCATCTGTAGATTTTCATAATCACAGCACGACAATGTAAACATACCATCGATGAACTAAGTCTTGACAGAGTAGACCCAAATTAACCAACAAGAATCTTATTTTGGGTAACATTAGAGATTTTAGAGCTACTTACTAGACAACTACCATAGACGATAGAAGCATTTTAGTAGAATATGTTCGGACTAATTACTGTCTGACTCGTCCACATACATTGGGGTAGTTTGTGAGGAGTTCTTGTTGTAGCCACCCATTTCATTCAGATACCTCTTTTTGTCTGCCTGTGCCTTGGCTTCATACGGTGCCTTCTGTTCAGCTGTAAATCAACACAAAGTAACAATTTATTATCTAGGATAATTTTCAGACTATATGTCAAACCTTATGAAGTAGCTAACAAACCTGTCAATTTGCCCCATCGTTCTCCAAGAACCCTCCCAATTTCGGTGAAGCCAATTCCAGGGTTGTCCTTCTTCACTTTCTGAAAGAAAAATAAACGTCATGGTCAAATTACAATTATGTTGCATAAGGTGTGCAAATTATGTTGGCATAGACACAAAATAGTGGTAAGCCCAGCAATAACACGCTTATCCAGCAACATGAACAAGTAGCAAACTAATATTAACAAAATATATCGCGTACGGCTAAACATTAACCATATAATTTCCCCCCTTAAAATCAAATATACATAACAAACCTCTCGTTCAAGTTGTGAGAAGTACATGAAACTGCTCATTGCTCCCTTGGGTGCATTCGGATCCTTCTTCGTCTTCTGTTTCTTTCTCTTTGAGGAACCTTCGTCAGTATTTTTCCTCTTAACCGAAGAAGTTTTGGATTTAGGATACCCAAGTTGGAATTTTGTTTAAATTAAGGTTCTTTTCGACTTGGCGAAATGAGGCCTAGTTGGAATTATGTTACTTGATTAAGGATACCCAAGTTGGAATTTTGTTTAAATTAAGGTTCTTGGCGAAATGAGGCGTAGTTTTAGCCGAAATGACTTGTGTTATCTTAATTGGGTATTTAGAAGCCGTTTTAATTTTTAGGTAAAGTTAATTGTGCAAATTAAGCTTCTTATTATGTAAAGTTAGTTGCTTTTTGGGATACCGGGTGCTCATTTCTTTACTTGATTAAGGATACCCATGTTCAAAAGTTCTTGTTGTGTAAATGATTTGATTCTAGGTACTTACCTTCAACATGATTAAGGCTACCCATCTTGAAATCTTGTTAAAATTAAGCTTCTTGTTATGTAATTAGGGATACCCATCTTGATATTTTGTGCAAATTAAGCTTCTTGTAACACTATTAAAGAAATATGTTCAAATTAAGGATACCCAAGTTGCAATTTTGTTTAAACTAAGGTTCTCTTCAACTTGGCGAAATGAAGCGTAGTTTTAGCTTTTTTAATTTGCACAAATTAAGTTTCTTGATATGTAATTACGGATACCCATCTTGATATTTTGTGCAAATTAAGGTTTTTATTAGGGGCTGTTTGTTTAAGCTTATGAAACATAAGCCGAAATGGGTTTATGTTTCATAAGCCCCAATTTTGTAGCTTATTTGAGACTTATGGGCCGATAAGCCACAAAATATTGACCTATGAAATATAAGCCGAAAGTAAGCCAAATTTTGGCTTATATTTCATAAGCCTCAATTTTGGATACTGGCTCATTGTTTTACTTGATTAAGGATACCCATGTTTAAATTTTGTTCAAATTAAGCTTCTTGTTATGTAAAGGTAGTTGCTTTTCGCCAATCTGGATAATGGGTATTTTTCTTGTTACGTAATTAAGGATACCCAAGTTGGAATCTTGCGCAAATTAAGGTTCTTGTTACGTAAAGGTAGCTACTTTTTGTGAATTTGGATAATGTGTACTCATCTGTTTACTTGATTAAGGATACCCAAGTTGGAATCTTGTTAAAATTAAGCTTTTTACTATGTTATGGTAGTTGTTTTTTACTTGATTAAGGATGCCCAACTTGGAATTTTGTATAAGGTCCTCTTCAACTTGGCGAAATGAGGCGTAGTTTTAGCCGAAGCCTGAAATGACTTATATTATCTTAATTGGGTAGGAGCTGTTAATTTGCACAATTTAAGCTTCTTGTTACTTGATTAAGGATACCCAAGTTGGAATTTTGGGCAAATTAAGGTTCTTTTCGACTTGGGGTAATGAGGCGCAGTTTTAGCTGGAATGAATTTTATCTTAATTGTGTATTTAGAAGCTGTTTTTTGTTTGAAATTAAGGATACGCAAATTGGAATATTTGTGCAAATTAAGGTTCTTAGGGGGTGTTTGGTTTGGCTTATATAATGTAAGTCCATTTCGGCTTATATAATGTAAGCCTCAGTTTTGTGGCTTATTTGGAGGTTTATGGGCTTATATAGGTTTATTATATCATGATAAACTTATATAAGCTCCTACATCTCAAAATAAGCCGCAAAATTGAGGCTTACATTATATAAGCCGAAAATAAGCCATATTTCGGCTTATATTTCATAAACCCTCATTTTTTAAGCTTATTGGTGACTTGGAATTATGTTATAAACTAAAATTATCTTCGAATTGGTGAAGTGAGGGGTAGTTTTAGCCGAAATGAGTTGTATTTTCTTAATCGGGTGTTTAGGAGCTGCTTTAGTTTGCACAAATTAAGCTTCTTGTTATGTAATTACGGATACCCATCTTGATATTTTGTACAAATTAAGGTTCTTGTTATGTAAAGGTTGTTGCTTTTCGCCAATTTGAATAATGGGAACTTATCTTTTTACATGATTAAGGATACCCATTTTGAAATCTGGTTAAAATTAAGCTTCTTGTTATGTAAAGATGGTTGTCTTTTTGCAAATTTCAATCATGGGTACTCATGTTTTTACATGATTAAGGATTTAAGGATACCCAAATTTGGAATCTTATTCAAATTAAGGTTCTTGTTGTGTAAAGTTAGGTTACCCAAGTTAAAACTTTGTTTAAATCAAGGATCGACTTGGGGATTGATGCTTAGGTTTAGCCGAAACGACTTGTATTTTCTCAATTTGGTATTTAGAAGCTGTTTCAGTTCGAAATTTGACCGATAGCCTCGTTCGGAAAAACCTTATCTCATTGCAAATTAAGGTTCTTGACATATATAGTTAGTTACTTTTTGCTAATTTTGATTCTGTGTATTTATCTTTTTACATGATTAAGGATACCCAAGTTGGAATCTTGGGCAAATTAAGGTTCTTTTCGACGAAATGAGGCGTAATTTTAGCCGAAATGATAGAAGCTGTTTTAGTTTGAAAATTGTGACCTTGCCGAAAAATTCTTATCTCATTTTGTTTTGTTTCATTTTGTATTTAATTTTGATAGTTAGGCCATACATAGGACTTGTTTATTTTGTTGTATATATATGACGATGACCTTATGCCTATGAATAGAGACTACACGTAACCGGTCATTATGCTTTGTTGAAACGGACTGCTCAGGACATCGACCGAACATTTTAGTCCGGTCCTCAAAACTCAGAAATCTGTAAACCCCTGTTCCTCAAACTAACATTTTGTTTGATTACTAAGCCATACATAATTGGGTATTTAGAAGCTGTTTTAGTTTGAACTTTGACCGATAGCCTCGTTCTAAAAAACCTTGTCTCGTTGTATTTAGTTTCATATTGTTCAGCCATACATAGGACTTGTATATATAAGACTGTGTTCTAGGTGCTTTCTAGGTTTAAGGACATTTTTAATAGTAATGAAATGCAGTTGCTAGATCCATCCATGTGCTATGATTATATTTGAGGTTAAATTACTTGATGCCTTTTGTTTGACATGCTTCGAAATTTTTTAGGCTTATATAGCAGACTTATGAGTAATCTGGTTCTTGGCTTATGTCTCATAAGCTCATTTTTTGTGGCTTATCTTGAAACTTTTCGGCTTATATAAGCTTATCATGTCGTAATAACCTTGTATAATCTGGAAAGTTTCAAAATCAGCCACAAAATTGAGCTTATGAAATATAAGCCGAAAACCACATAAGCCATAAGCCCACTATATAAGCCGAAATATAAGCTAAACATATCCTAGGACCTTAGGTATCACTTCAGCTCTATTAGTTACAGCGGCTACTTCACTAGATGGTCCTTCCCTCTTTTCCGATTCTCTGTTTCCAATTCAAAATATATCGTTTGGTTTCGTTTTGTCATAAGGCCACTAGTACTAGAAGGATCAACTCTTTTGGTTGGAATTAGGTTTAGGCTCGGCAAAGAGTAGCATCAATAACAAGTAGTAAGCAACCTTGCCGGTTGACTTCACTGTGTATCGAGTATAACTTTTAAAGTTCTTGTTTTTTGGGTAACCATGGTTTCCGACCTTTTGGCCGTTGTTTTGCTGCTCTGCTAAATTAAGTTATTGTAGATTTGTCGATCTGATTATTGACGTATTATTCCTGATGCAGTGTATGCTCGGAGGTTTATGAATATTTAGCTTCATGGTTTTGTAATTCAGAGTATTAAGTTATATGAGCATGGACAAACTGATACCCGACTGCCCTTACCCTGGATGTTTCTTCTGTGTCATGAAAGAAGGGAATCCAAACAAGCGGAGAGCAAGCATCATGAAGTTTTTCCGAGAGCTTCCTTCACAAGACGATGACGGTCAAGTGCTCCCTATAAGTGGTCTTTGGAATACGGCTATGGCTCATCCTAACGATCCGGAGTTTATTGAGTTGGGTATATTTGAATGTATGGCAGCGCTTATTTGGAAGGGTTTAAAGAATCGCCGTTGGCTGTCTCATGATCAGAATATTTATATCCCGTATTATGCCGCTCATATAATCGGATCTTACACCATGAACATGGAAGATTTTGCTGAAACTGCCGTTAATGCTGGCGTGATCCCACCTTTGGTTGAACTTCTAAGGGGCAGGTTGACTTGGGTTGAACAAAGAGTCGCTGTACGAGCTTTAGGACACTTGGCTACATATGCAAGCACTTTCCCTGCTGTAGCAAGTCATGGCGAGATCCTTGAGCTTTGCATCCAGTTAGCAATGAGTTCTCTCGAGATTGTTTACTCTCACTTTTATCAGTACGCTGACAGAAGGCTTAGTTACCACTGTGATCTTCTTACGCGTGGCATGGGCGGTGTAGAGATGGAGTCGAGGAAAGCCGAGGAATGGGCTAGTCAATTACAGTGTTGGTCTCTTCAACTTATAAATTGTTTTGCCTTTAAGCCCGAGTTTCTTCCAACAATATGTAAACCAGAATTTCTCGTAAAACTTCCTCTTATGTGGGGTGGACTCGTTAATGAAAATTCACCAGCGGGTATAGGCTTGCTAAGAACTATCTGTCATCATAAACATGGAAGAGGGCCTGTTAGCAGCTGCCCTGGTGTAATTGAGGCATTATGTAATATCGCACGCTCATCAGATGACTGGCAATACATGGCGATCGACTGTCTTTTATGGTTGCTACAAGATCCCAATACCTTCCATAAGGTAATAATCTAATATACTGTTAACTTGTTACTTATGACGAAATATAATCATAAACTATTCCGCAGATATATCTTTAACTCCTAATTATTTCTGACGAAAATTTGACATAATCTGTTACGTAGGTGATAGACAAGGCAGCACCTGCAGTTTTGGACCTAGCAGAGATCTCATCACTCGGGGATCATAAAAAGCTTGGAGATTCCATTCTCAGTGTTCTTCAGGAATGCATTCAGTCACATGGAACCGGTCGTAATTCTGTCAGTAATCGGACTAAAGAAGATGTCGAAGAAATATTGCATTCCAGGGAGAGATTGAAATGGGAAAAAAGCATGCCTAAAGAGGATCTCCATATTAAACAAGCTGCGGCATTGGTAATAAAGTTAGAAGGCAACTCCCTTTTTTCTTCAGGAAATATCTCCGGAGCTGCATCAAAGTACTCTGAGGCACTAGCGTTGTGTCCAGTAAGATCTAAGAAAGAAAGAGTTGTACTGTACAGCAATCGTGCTCAATGTTACCTTTTGCTGCAACAACCGTTGAGTGCTATCAGTGATGCTACTCGTGCGCTTTGTCTTCATAATCCTGTCAATCGACATGCTAAGAGTCTATGGAGGAGAGCACAGGCTTATGATATGTTGGGTTTGGCTAAAGAGAGCTTGTTGGATGCCATTTTGTTTATAAACGAGTGCTCTCAGTCAACAGATCCTGATCTGTCGTCTAGGCAGAATAAAGTGCCTGATTATGCTGAGAGGTTGGTTAAGAAGCAGATGCGTGCTGCTTGGTTATTTAGGGAAGCTGCTATAAAACACGGGGGTATTGACTGTGAGGCTGAGGAAGGTAATGCCTATGGGCAAGGAAGTGATGATTCTGAATGGGAGACTGCCAGTGAAAGCGATGTAGGAGATGACGGCAGAAAAGAGACGAGCAATAATGATGGTGAATGGAATAACGAGGAAGGGATCGCAGATAAGAGCAATAAACTTTCTGCTAGAGGTATCATTTTAGACTGCTTTTTTTCTTATCAAAATACTTTTTACTTTTCGACCCGTATGCAAGATGTCACTCATGTTCACATATTCAGTTAAAAACCATGCCAACACTAAATAACATCGACGTGTCACTAGTTAATAACTTAATATGCACACACAGACACATTACTGATTCATGCCGGGCTGCACTGAATTTGAAAAAGATTGCTGTATATGTATGCCACTTGGGCTACGCCACCCGTCTATATTGAAATATAGGTCCAGATTAGTTCAAACATTTTAATATCTATCGTTCATCATAAAGTGTACTAGGTTCAGCTGTAACTTAAGAAAGAGAGGTCAACGGCGACATAAGTCAGCATGGTTTTTAGTTTGGTTCTGTAAAGGCGTTAATTAGGGGTGTCCATAATTTGGGTTTGACCCACAAAAACTGAGAACCGAACCGAATCAAACCCGAACTAGAACTGAACCGAAAATAGAATTCAAGTTTTGGGTCATAACTCATAACCGAACCGAACCGAACCGAACTACAAATATGGTTTTCGGGTTGGATATGGGTTTAGCAATCGGACCCGAGAACCGAACCGATAACCGAAATTATATAAATATATATATATTTTTTATACAGTTATATATATAAAATTGTAATTAAAATTTAATTTAATCCTAATATATATAAATTATTTATTAAAATATAATCTAAATATAAAAAAGTAATTTTTATACTAGAAATAATTTTTTTTCCAAAATATCTATATAATTATATATTTTTTAAGAGAAAATCGGATAATTCGGGTCAACCCGAAAACCGAACCGAATTCAAATTCGGTTTTTGGTTCAGTTCGGTTTTCGGGTTGACCCAAAATTTGTTTTTAACCGAATAACCCGAACCGAACAACCCGAGAACCGAACGAAGGACACCCCTAGCGTTAATTTATGAACTATAACTTTGAAGAGTAACTTACTAATGTAGAATCTGTGGATTACAAGTATAACATACCGTAACTAAGCAATAATGACACTATTTGTCGAACCCTCTTAAGACCTACCTTCTTGCCTTTGACATAAGTTTTTATCAGGTCCGATATCGATTGCTCAAGAGCCTATAGGCAAACTTATACAGGCCTTTTTAACTGCTTGTGACATACTAGTTGACTTGACCCATAATGAAAATGACGTCTGTGATCCCATTCTGATCATTTTGTCATTCCATTCAAATATGATTATCCGAACTTCATGTATTTGAACTACTTTTGTGTTGCAGAAATGAAACGTAGATACAATGTGCAAACCCTAGAAGATGAATAGTGATACTAAAGGTCAGGACGAGCCATGGAAAGAAGTCCTTCAGGTTCTGCAAAGGCAGACGACCGTTGCTTTGCTTGTGTGTTTATTTTCCTACTGCGTACTTAATTTTAAAAAAGCGATTGCAAGAGTTTGAAGAGAAAAACTGATCTCAAAGAACTGTACATTGTCATTTCTTCCTGTAATTTTCGTGTGTAGCTTTTTTTTTAACCGAGTGAAAATATGTACAACCCTCTTGGGGACTTTGGAGTAACAATAGATTATTATATTTGTGCTCTGTGTTCATAAACCTGTCAATCGACATGCTAAAAGTCTATGGAGGAGAGAACATGCTTATAATATGTTCGGTTTGCCTAAAGAAAGCTTGTTGGATGCTATTTTGTTTATAAACGAGTGTTCTGGATCTCTCGTCTAGGCAGAATAAAGTGCCTGATCGTCCCTGCGAGGGTAAAAAACAAAACAAAAATATGGTACGAAGGATATGTAACCGAAGTGCATATCCGCTCAACAAGTAAATGAGCATCACCCACTCAACAAACACATCAATGCAAATATTTCTGCTAACGCATCCTGAGAAAGTGGTTCAATGGCTCGGAAAATGAACGAGATTAAGCCTCCTGAGAAAGATCTCGTTCCAGGATAAACAGAGAAAAGGACAATGGCGGGCTAATGGACTGTTGGAACGCATTACATGAGTTGAAGTCGTGCCATATGAAATAATACTTTTCTTAGTTAATGGAGACAGTTACTTGACAATAGATTGTTGTAGAGCCATTCGTATAATATAGCGTACGGATGCTGGCCTCCAATGCTTACGTCTCTTGGTTTCACTTTCGAAGAAAGCGATATTCTTAGAGCGAGGCTATTGTGGCGCCGCACCCCTACCACAACCTGTCATGTTTGAAGGCCCTAATGTTTGACATAATGTAATTGTGGTTGAGTGCTAAAAATAAGAAATGCAAGTGTCGATCTTCTTGTACTGTATTATCAACATTATAGAGTAGTGGTTCGTGTATTGATGCAGCCTTGTTGAAATCACGGGGTATAAATTTTCTCTCTCGATCGAGTTGTGACTCGGTCATAAGAGGGAAGTGGTCGCAGGGACAATCTAGTTATTGTGTGAGTGTTTGTATGAGGTTGGTTCATTAGCGGATGAGTGCTGCTTGGATGTATGTCGGGCTGTACTGAATGTGAAAGTAGCAGAACACAAACTTACCTGGTGTTGAGCATCAGAATCTACGGGAAAGATTACTCTCTATGTATGCCACTTCTGGTACGCCACCCCGTATAAAGTGTACTAGTCCGGCTCTAACTAAAGAAAGAGGTCAATGGTCGGTCACATAATGAGCATAAGTAGTGCAAAAGTTTCTAAGATATACTGTGTTAGACAGTCTTAAGGATACTAATTTGGTTTCTTTCAATTCATAAACAATATGTCTGAAAAAAAGTGTCGGAACAATTACGTTTCTGAAACACCATTTGTATCCCACAGCATTGGCCGGTTCATCACTCCAATTTTTGCATAACCGTTAAACTGTGGGTCACGATGTATCTTACATACGTTCATAATTAGACGAGTCCCTTTGGGGACGTGATAGCCCCCAATATTGCAGTTCTAAGTGGCCTCATGAGGTCCTCAGCTAAGGGACCTGGTGGGTACATTCGGAGTGTTTCTTTTACTATGGCTTGCATATACATTAGATTTTTAATCTGATTCTTTGACCCATTTCTTGCTTCCTACATGGATGTCAAGTTCTTCAATTGCGGGCTGCTTTCAGGATGTTGGGATGGTTCAATAGTAAAGAGAATACCCGTGTCATTGTCAGAGCAGTACTTTCTGAACCCGTCAACATGAGAATCTACGAAAATCATTTATTTAACGTAGTTAGGAGTGATTAAGGGGGTATATATAGCATTACATTTTTTAGTAAGTTAAGCAATAATTAGTTGTAACAAAAGTCTTACAGCAGAGTTATCTGATTATCGGTGATATAGAAGTGCAATACTAACATAATTAATCTGTTTATGCAACCCGGACATGACTAATACTGACTTGAAATGAGATAGCAAAATTTAGTTACCAACCATTGTTGTCACCTTGATGACGGTTTCACGACGTTTGCCACACACATTAGCATCTTCTTGCAGGGTTGACAGAATCACATCCATGAAATCGGCTTCTTTAACACTATCACACACTTTTAAATTCTCAATATGTTCGTCAACCCACGTTCCAACGACAGTATCAACCTCTTTGGCAACTTGCCTTATAGATTTCACATGCCCTCCAATGTCCATCAGTGATTCAGTTCCATATATTGAAAAATATCAGATGCAACAAAAAGGCCGCTAATGTATAATAACCCTTTCGTTATGGCTTTTTTAACATGCGAGTCTTCATTATTGCATTCATCACTACAGTCGTTACAAAATCTTTTCCCTGCTAAGATTAGTATAATTATATTGAACGGTATATGCAAAGTTTCTATCATTCGAGGTGAAGCACTCTCGGATCATCTGCCAACTGCTCACCACCAATGCTCGACGACTACCTAGCCGTAGAGAGTAAAACGGCCCGTTATCAGAAAATTTTCCCAGTATCCTTGCTATAGGGGCTTGTTAGAAAATGCAGGTGACCTATAAAAGGCAATGAATGGTATTACATTTGCTTATTTTGTAACTATAGTTTATAACAAAGAGAAGCCCCAATAAATGTAAAATTTGAAAACTCTCCATATGTTAATATACTTTCTGTTTTCCTTTCAATCTAATTCCTTTTCTGTGTAAAGATAGATAGCAAACATTTTACATGTATTTATAGCGAATTCAGTCTAAGAATATAGCTATCTCGACAAACATGGCGTCCTTTCGTTATCAAGGATAATGCAAAGAAGATTTCAACTTCTCAATTGGCTAGTATATGTAAATATCCATCATGATATATTGCACTATATTGTTACTTCTCAGTCGTACGTTGTTCTTTCAGCGTCTTATATTTCAAATTTGATTAGTTTAGAAAACATATTTTCATAAACAAATCGGGATCTTCTAGCCGATTTCAAGCTTTCTCGAATTTGCTTCGTGAAGGTTCGCCAAGCACGAGCCAAGCATCATAATGTCTAGTCGAGTTAAGCCTTACCAAAGTCTGACTTGATTTAACTCGTGTTTTTTTTACCTCGCTAGCATTTAACATTGTAGACACAATAGTCGACGTCTATTAAGACCATTGATGGTCGTGGTTTTGAAATTCATGTCCCGGGTGGGGCTGGTTTTATGTTCCAATTTGTCCATAATATCATTATTCATGGTCTTCACATGTATGATATTGTTGAGGGGTCTGGTGGCATGATTCGATCAAAAGATAATCATGTTGGTATAAGAGGCAGAAGTGACGGTGATGCTATTTCTATCTTTAAATCGTCACAGGTGTGGATTGACCATTGCTCCTTTGCTAGCAGCTATGACGGGCTTATTGACATCGCTGCAGCTTCTACTAACATCACCATTTGAAACTGCCACTTCGTCAAGCACGACAAGGTACAAACAGTTGCATTTTGAAAATAATAACCTCTTACGAAAATGGTTTGGGTCAAAACACTTCGTCTAGTTACAATAGATATATTGTTAGCGAGGGGCTTTGAAAATACACTTTGCAAGGTTTTGACATTGTTAGCTCATCTGACCTTTGTTTTTATGTTTTTATGTTTTTTTTTTTTTTGGTTCTAGTAAAAGAAAGCCCAAATTGACAAATCTATATTTACAGGCTTTGCTTTTTGGTGCAAGTGATGAGACCCCAGAAGACAAGATAATAAAGGTGACACTTGCTTACAACCACTTCGGAAGAGGATTGACACATAGGTTACCCGCGGTAAGATTTGGGTTTAATTTGTTCACGTGGTGAACAACGACTACACAGAATGGCAATCTTACGCGATTGGAGGTGCTGATGGTGCCACAATTATCAGCCAAGGAAACCGGTTTGCTGCAGCCGATTGTGCATGCAAGGAAATCACAAAGAGAGTGGAAGTACCAGAATCCATATGGCGAAAGTGGACATGCATGGAGAAGTGAAGGGGATTTGTTGTTAACCGGAGCGTATTTTCGGCAGTCACGGAACCCTCATTGGGCTAAAACATATAAGGGTTACCCGTTGATTCCAGTGCTACCAGCAACAGAAGTGCCAAATCTGACAAAACACGTTGCCCCTATATTCTCAGCAATGCGGATTTATATCAGCACGAAAACAGTGTTCTTAGATAAAAATGACAAGGTAACAAAGCAGCAACATTCAAGTATATAAACGCCATCTGTAGATTTTCATAATCCAAAATCTGCTACACAGCACGACGATGTAAACATACCATCGATGAACTAAATCTTGACAGAGTAGACCCAAATTAACCAACCAGAATCTTATTTTGGGTAACATTAGAGATTTTAGAGCTACTGACTAGACAACTACCATAGACGATAGAAGCATTTTAGTAGAATATGTTCTGACTAATTACTGTCTGACTCGTCCACGTACATTGGGGTAGTTTGTGAGGAGTTCTTGTTGTAGCCACCCATTTCATTCAGATACCTCTTTTTGTCCGCCTGAGCCTTGGCTTCATACGGTGCCTTCTGTTCAGCTGTAAATCAACACAAAGTAACAATTTATTATCCAGGGTAATTTTCAGACTATATGTCAAACCATATGAAGTATCTAACAAACCTGTCAATTTGCCCCATCGTTCTCCAAGAACCCTCCCAATTTCTGTGAAGCCAATTCCAGGGTTGTCCTTCTTCACTTTCTGAAAGAAAAATAAACATCATGTTCAAATTACAATTATGTCGCATAAGGTGTGCAAATTCTGTTGGCATATACACAAAATAGTGGTAAGCCCAGCAGTAACACGCTTATCCAGCAACATGAACAAGTAGCAAACTAATATTAACAAAATATATCGCGTACGGCTAAACATTAACCAGATAATTTCCCCCCTCAAAATCAAATATACATAACCAACCTCTCGTTCAAGTTGCGAGAAGTACATGAAACTGCTCATTGCTCCCTTGGGTGCATTCGGATCCTTCTTCTTCTTCTTCTTCTGTTTCTTTTTATTTGAGGAACCTTCATCAGTATTTTTCCTCTTAATCGAAGAAGTTTTGGATGTAGTAGCTTCGCTCTTGGATACCTTTTTCGGAATTGTCTGATACATACATCAACAGTATGACAGAGTAAGAATGGTTCTTACTCGCAAAAATTATACGTCAAAGAAGTGCTACTATTTATTTTGTACATCTATTACCTCTTGTTCACCTCCACTTGCACTGGCATCAGAGTCATCTCCCCCAGAATCATCACTGGGTGAACCATCATCGTCCTTGTCAGCAACAAAATCCTCGTCCTGTCAGCAACATTAACAAATAGAAATCAGGGGACAGAAAAAGGATGAACAATAGCAAACTAATGAAACGGCCACAGAGTTGGACATGAGGTGTTGGCAGGTCAATCAACACTTTTGACCTTATTCTGTGCTACACTCAAAAAAATATTGAAAAGCTAACCTCCTCATCACTTTCTTCAGCAGCTTCCATCCGTACAATACGCTCTAGATGAGGGTCAACAGCATCATCATCAACATTATCCTGCAGCGCAGCTGCAACACGCTCTGTAGCTTGAAGACCAGCTCCCATGTTCATAATTTTTAGACCCTTAGAACTGCATGAAGCCATTAATTTTACGGTGAAACAATAGTAGTAACCCATATCGATAGTCTTACAGCTAAACAAGACATGTACTCACCTAATAAAATCAAACAAGTTATGGTATTCATTTCTCTGAATATTACGAAAAATATGTTCGTGCTCCGACTTAAGTCTTATCACAAGATCAAAGTAATGCATGTTTGATCCTCCAGCAGCATGTCTCTCAAACTCCACATAGTCAATCTATATAGTGAATGAATCAATACAAATTCAACTAAATCTTTAAGTTATAGCATGGACCAAATAAAAGAAACATCATACCTCATCATGAAGAATAAGCGTTGGAGGTTTTGGCAAGAAGAAAAAGGTCTTCTCTAACGGATACAACATCCCATCTTCAGCTTTTAATGAAGACTTAACAGCGTAACCATCCTGGCAACTACGGAACTTCCCAGGTCTAGTGGTCTTTGTACCAGATAAGCCACGCAAGACCATTGTGAACACTTCATGAATAAGACCCTGTTGTAAAAAAGAAAATTATTCAAATTTATAAAGTGAGAGCCACTGCCAATAAGACATGTTAGAATCATTACCTTATATTCCGGCTCCAACTTGTCTTTGTACTTGGTGTCATACAAGTCCTTGTTCATCACCAAAGTGCTCTCAAACACGTGATCAGTTTCAAACTGCATCAACATAAAAAGTTCAACATCAGATATAAGTTTAATGCCGCGCCAAGCATGTTAAAAGACAAATCTAAAAAGCAGGGTAAATATAGTACCTGCATCACAATATAGGGGTACAATGTTTGACCTTTGCGGATAGGAGGGTCCAGGGTAACAACAACAAAGGTATGAGGTTGGTTGGACTGCATAAGCAAAGAGGGATATCGGAATCATTTTCAGTATGTTCAATCCCAATATGCAAGTAGTGAAAGATCCAATGACCAAAGAAAAACATAATCAAGAAACTCAAACAATCAAGTGAAGTTGTGAGGGAAGAAAGAAAAAACCTTTGGCAAGACAAAAACACGAACAATACTGCTGTACTGTATTTTAAAGTCAGTCGCTTGCCCTTGAAGTCGCAAAAACGAAAGGTGAAGTTCAACATTGTATCGCCCCCTACAATAAGTACATGATTTGTAACAAAACATCAATAATCCTAATAAACATAAAGAAAATAGCTTCCAACACAAACAAGCACAAGACATACCTTGGAGTAAGAATTGTGATGGTGTCAAAAGTGACAACAGCTTCCTCGCCTCCACTACCAACATTAGCCATTGACATTATTCTTTCACGGAAAACCTGGTAAAACGTAATTAGAATATCATAAAACATGGCCCCTAACTGCAAATATATCAGTGAACATTTCAAGGCAGCTTACTTGTGCAGGAGTGCGATCTTCATCCCCAACAAACTGAGTGTTGGAAGTTGGAATGCAGAAACTCAGTTCCATCAGCTCGTCTTTCTGCATTAACAATTATAAGCCCAAAATATTAAGAATTCTAGCTAACTCAACAGGTACCCTACGCTTACATTATAAATACTTAAAGCATAAGGCATGTTTAAGCACAGACATTATCGCATGCTGCAGTACAATAAAGAAATTATATATAACTGACCTCATTTGCACCAGCTGTGTCATCCACATGGAACTCCAAGGTAACATCAGTTTTTCCTTGAAGCTGTGTCTGGGCCACATCTGCCAACGAAACCTCCATTGCTTGCTTCGAGTCAACAAGAAAAGAAAGCATATTACCTGCTCAATATCCAATAGAAAACCATGTAAAATATTAAAGAAAAAGAAGCCAAGAGATCTCAACTACGCAATATCAAAGAAAAGGTAATCGAAAAAAATAAACATTAAATTGTGATCTGTATATTGTGCAACCAGACAAGTTCATTTGAAATGGCCAATAATCACGGTCTTAGCTTTAAACTCAGAATACATAACAAAAATCTCATAAAACAACTGTAAAAGCACGAACCATTAAATCCGAGTTCTCCCCAATTCTTTCCACTGACTGACAGTTGCTTCTCTTCTGGTGTTATGCCATAAGAGTGTTTGAAAAATTTGGTCAGGCTAGAAACATCCTGCAAGCAGATAAAATAATAAGAGGAAAAAGGTCAGAATGAATCCGTCACATGATCTCTATGAACCTAAGAACAGGAAAATGAATGATCTTCTGTTTCTAAATAAGATACGCGAGCAACCCTTGTTCTTAATTGGCATCATTGACTTAAAAATGCCAAGTCAGTATTCAAGCGTCTTTTCTAAGTTATATGCTCAATATATGTATCAGTATTCATATAAATATGTATATTTAAGTCTCCTAGAAGGCATTATGAAGCATGACTAAAGTATAACTTGAACTAATGATGACAGGAAGTTTGGGGAAAATCCCCTTAACCATAAACTTAAACTAATCGGTGCCCACAAAACAAAATGTAAGTTCCGTTGCACATACTGAACTTTAGTACCATATACATATCCTAAGAGGATATTAATAACACCATCTCACAGAAAACGGCAACACGTCAGCAAGGATATACCTGATCAGGAAAACCGACAAACTTATAGTACTTAAGATCATCCTTTGTCAGCACACCAAGCTGATTGCTACGTGGCACCTTCATCCATGTTATACTCGAAATATTAGATGTTCCAACTTACACAACCTCATCACCTCCTTGTTTCCTCCACACAAGACCCCGTGAATGAACCTTTAGTTGGCCCACATTCTGCGTCTCCCAATAAACATAAAAACAAGAAATTTGTGTGAGCATAAAGAAACATCAACCACAATCTGGAAGTAAATTAAAATCGTAAAAGGAAAACATAAATGTCACCAAGCTTAATATATCGCTAATATCACCAAATTCGGATAAGCGGGCTTATGGCTTATTTGGTTTTCGTCTTATGTTTCATTACCTCATATTATGTGCTTTCTTAGCTTATATAAGCTTATGTAAGCAAGAAAGTTTCAAAATAAGCTTATGAAACATAAGACGAAAACTAAATGATCCATAAGCTACCTATGTAAGCTTAAACAACAACAATATGCCCGACCCCTATCTATTACGACAAAATCCCCCAATTTTCCAAAAATCAAGTCTCCTCTAAATCTAACCATACGGTTCAGCAAAGAGCATAATAACAAGAGATAAAAAAACGCCATGCATAGATAAAACCCTAATTTCAGCGACAAACACATTAAACCAAAAATTTCACAACAGATAACAGAACAAGTATGCGAGAACTAAAAAACACAACGAATCGATGAAAAAAAGTAAAAAAGTAAAAAAGCATAAACACAAAAGCTATAGTTAGGGTTTTGGAACTTACGGAGCCAACGAGGGAGATATTGTCGTACGTGTTATGTCCGTCCGCCATAGCTGCGTATTGGTGTAACTGATGATCAAGCTGTTAGGGTTTTCGATGAGGTTGAGTGTTTAAAGAATGGCGCGAAATAAATAGGGATTATGTGGAGATGAGATCTTCGGTGTTGCGCGTTTTATAATTGTTTACATGGGCTTTGGCCCGTTTGTATTTCAAATCAAATATTTCATCTTTGAAAAAAATTTAATTATATATATATATAGTCCATATAGTTTGTTAAAAAATCGGTTTATATTTTTCGTCAATATTTTACTTAACATACAAATTTATGATATAAATTGGTGCATCGTGGTGCGATCCTTGTTTTTTTTCTCAAAATCAGCTGTGTTCCTAAAAACTAGTACTTGTTTTAGTCCTTCTGAAGTTAAAACCTTAAAACCCTAAAAAATGGAGAATATTGTCAAGATTTGTTCCATAATAGGTTTTCTACCAGTAGTACTCGGGTCATCATCGTTATTCTGGCCTTCACAAGTGATGGAAGGTTTAAAAGCAAGGTTCACTCCGGTGCGACTTTGTTTCTTGCGATTTCTGATATCAGGAAGAGTCTTAAGCTCACAAAGTTAATTAGCTCTTTCGACCGGTGATGGGTTCTCGCTTTTCTTTGATGAGGTAAGCACTTGTTTATATAATTATTTGTGTAAATAGATCAGTCACTTGACATTTACAAGCGTGAACGGTTTGTGAACAGTTGATGCCGCGTGAAGAAGCTAATAAATGGTTTGGAGAGGTACTTCCAGCTATGGCTGATTTGCTGTTGCGGCTTCCATCAATGTTAGAAGCTCACTATAAGAATGCAGACTCGGTTACTTGTGTGGGTGCTAGGGAGGGACTCCAAACCGGTCTTCGCCTGTTGAAGTCTCAAGAAGCTGGCATAGTTTTACTTAGCCAGGTATACTAATCATCTACTGAGTGCATAAGCTCACGTGAAACTTAGTATGTCAAACATTCAGTCTGATCCCTATACTAATCGTTGATGAATCAGGAACTGATCGGCGGTCTTCTTGCTTGCTCTTTCTTTTGTCTGTTTCCATTCAGTAATCGAGCTGCCAACCATGTGTTTTTATCATGATACAATGTAGTTGATACTTCTTTCATATGTATGACCAACATTACGGGTTTCCCCATTGTCTGCTGACGTTTACACAGGATTTAAATGTCATCAGGAGCCTACGTGAAAACTACAACGAAAAACAGGAGCACAAGATAAAATGTATTATTCATTATTTTGAGAGAATTTGTTCAAATATGCCGGTAGGAAATGTCTCATTCGAGAGAAAAATGCTTGCGGTTGATCAAACTAAAAACTACATTCCCTACGCTGAATCTTGGAGTAAATCAGTGGTCCCCCTATGCCCGTTCGAGGTATGGTCCAATATCTTGTACCATTAACGTTAAATTAGATGCGTTATAATTTTTCACTATTATCTCGTCATTGACTCATTGTTAATCTATTCCTGTTGTTTCGGGGTGGTAGGAAGGGCACACCATGATTGAAAGTGGGTCTAGTTGTGTATTACATTGATCACATACTTAACTGCAATCGTTTATTCTAACAGGCCTGCAGTTCGGGCTTAATAGAAGATCAGTTGAAAGAAGTTCTCGAAGTAGATTTTGCAAATAAGTTCCTTGGTGGTGGTGCTCTTAATAAAGGCTGTGTTCAGGTTTGCTTATTTATTGTCCCTGATATGGTTTTCCGAAGGTGTGATAGATATAGTTAGCGTTTGTAATCGTTGACTTCTTACTTTTACTTTTTAGGAAGAGATCCGTTTCATGATCAACCCAGAATTAATAGCCGGAATTCTTTTCTTGCCTTGTATGGCAGAAAACGAGTCTATAGAAGTTGTTGGCGCTGAAAGATTTTCTAATTATTCAGGGTAATTATGATCTCGTTCGTCTCTCAATCTATTAAACAGGTTTCTCTTTATGATTGAATTTCAGATTACTGTATATAAATACTGCTGCTACTTTTGTCCTTCCAGTTATGCATCTACTTTCTGTTTTTGTGGTGACTTTCTCGATACGAAAGAATATGATATAATGGGAAGACGTAAAACCAGAATAATCGCAATGGACGCTTTATCTCGTCCAGGAAAGAGACAGTACGGGCATGATTTACTTCTGAGGTATACATGTTTTAGTATTATTGTATTCATATATGTTTCCGCGTTTAGTTTTTCTACCAAATTGTTACATTGTTATCGGTTTTTTTATGTATGACTGCTGCTTTCTACTAACCCATATATGTTAATTACTTTTTTAGGGAAGTTAATAAGGCATTTTGTGGCTTTTCTGACCCTTGCAAGTCTCATCTGTATGAGATACTTCTCAACGGTGACCACCTTTCAGAAGCTGAGCATGATCAAAAGCTTAAAAGCCTCGAAAGCTTTGAAGGCGAAGTAGGGATTGTTACTGGAAATTGGGGTTGTGGTGCATTCGGGGGAGACCCTGAACTTAAGACAATGCTACAGTGGCTTGCCGCTTCTCAGGTAAATGGAACCTTTACATATGTGCATTTTAATATTTGGTATTCATTTTTCGCTTTCTAAAAGTTCCTGATGACATTCTATCCAGGCGTTAAGACCTTTTGTGGTGTATTACACATTTGGGTTGGAGGCCTTACAGTCACTGGACCAGGTAATTCGTATACGTAACTTTTTAAAGCGCCTGACACGTAATTGCATGATAAGAGTTCTGTTTCTATTACATGGTCTGCATAATCAGTGGCAAAAATGGGTCATGGTTGGGTAGCTAAAGGGATCGTGCTGGGTTGGTTTGACCCGAAACACTTTTTATCTAAACTAAACTTTTTAATCTTTATAAACAGCAAGTGTACCACATATTAGCATGTTCTGACCCAAAATCTGTTGCAACCCGTTGCTCAACCCGCCCATTTTGCTATCTTTGACCTTAGGCCGTCAGGCGCAGGATCCAAAAAGTTTACTTCCGCTATCTAGACTCGTACACTCTTTTATTGTGTTGTAATAACAAAGGTTTTCTGTATTGCCGGCAGGTAACAAACTGGATTACTTCCAATGGATGGAGTGTCGGTGACCTTTGGAATAAGATAGTGGAATACTCGTCACAGAGATCAAAGAAAAAAACAAAAGTTGGCTTTTTCAACTGGCTTCTTCCAAGATTATCTTCTGATAACCCCATGATATCTGATCCTTAGGGATCTTAAGTAAAATCTGAGCACGCGTGGTTCAAATTATTACTATAAACGGTTTGTTTCATTTTCTGTAAGCCTTCTGTAACTTGATGTGTGATATTCAGACAATCTAATAAGATGGTTGGTGTGGTCTGTTTTCTATTCAGTAAGCTTTATGAACTTCAATAGCGCGAAAATGTATGCAGAATAGGCGAGATTTGTAAGGCGGGCTATGTTCATATATCAACATCAGTATTAAGAACGTGACATTTTAGTGTACCAGCTAATCAAAACTAGATTACCTAATGAAAACATTTTGTCCTCGGAAATTTGGTTATAGAAGCAATGTACTAAACCCGGTTGGCGAGGACTTGGGGATCACTCCATAGCAATGTGTGTCCACACGTGTTTACCTTTTTCCACAATACAGTCATTACAAAATTCTTGACTGAGATTTTATACCGAGATTTTTCAGCTATCACTTTCTTGCCTTTCCTTTCGTAATTTTTCTACATGTTCAATTGGTTTGGCCTCAAAAGTCATCAGGTACCCAAGTTAATGGACTAAACAAGCTAAGATAGCCAAATGGTTTGCTGGGATATGCTTATCTAAAAATGCCTGGCAAGATTGTTAAAACTAACGTTAACAGCACGAGCAGCTGCATACCTTTTGACAATATCCACCACTTCCGGTCTTAAGATCTCTTCCTTTGTAGATTCATTACACAGATAATAATGCGCCCCAAGAGCATAATTCACCGACCAAATGATTAAAATGCCAAAGATATAATCATCAGTACTATCAAATGATCGCTTCACCTGAATTATCAATTGAACGAAGATAAAAATACTGAAACTATTAAAGTTTGTATCTCGTACCGTGTCGACTTGATAAACACTGTATAAGAAGAGGTACCGCATCACACTTGATTATTACCGCAACATTTTTAGGATCTGTAGACATAAATACTTTAGTTAGTGCAGATGGCATCATTCAATATTTTCTTGTGCAAATAAAACTCCAGAGGAAAAACGGGTCACGTTGAGTTTGTCAGACTCATTTACACAGAACACGTTAGAAAGAAGTTAAACAGCTTTCTGCCTCGTCGAACTCAATTTACTTTTGAGAAACATATTATTTTGGGTCAGTTATCAAACGGAATACAACCCGGGTTGACCAGTTTTCATAGAAATGAACTAAAATGCCATCTCTACCCCCATTGTATTACGAGCTAACAGACCTATCCAATGGCTTAGAACAATTATAACATAGCAACACACGAATTGTAGATACCACCAGCACCAAACTCTATAAGCTTCTCATTAGGTTCTGTTATGCAGTCGAGGAAAAGTTCCAAAACATTAAGCTGTTAACAGTTATATTTAATCTGATTACTTCACTTTAAAGCCATAAAAGTCGACTAGTCGTAGTGTTTCCCAAAACCGATCATGGTCCTGCTTCTCAAGAAGAGGGAAAGTAGCCTAAATATCTCAAAATTTTAACACTTGATTGTTCAAGTGGCAACCAAATGCTACCAGCTATAAAAACCACCTCTCTTTACTTTTGTCATGTCTACAGAAATGCAATTTTTTAGCATGCGACATATATTGACAGTAATCTATATATAAGGATGGATGAACACTTAATACTACCTCCGAGTTGACGACGTCATAAAAGGAGCACGAGCCAACATCATGAGCAAGTAAAGCCGACTACCCCTCCGATAAAAACCATCCACCTGTACAAGTCTTGTTCCCAATCTCATTCAACTGATCATTACCACTACCGTCAAATTCAACATCAAACACCATGACCATCTCCTTATTTTCTTGGTCATCAAATTCCTCCTCAAGTGCTTCATCAGCTGCAAGCATCGAGTCAACATTACCTCTCCTACTGTTGAACGAATCATGTCCTTTTGAACTAATTGTACTATCCATCTGCTGAATCTCACTTATCGCAACCTTAGACTCACTGGACGGATTCAATAAAACAGGTGCCACACAATTGTCGACAACATCACTTAACGGTTTTTCTACCGGTTTAGTTTCTATAACAGTTACAGCAACCTTGGCAAGCGTTGTTCGGTCTGTAAGTAACTTATGGTGAGGATTAGAGTCATTAGAGTTTACAAAATCTCTCCAACATTTCAACACTTTGACATTTTTCAGCTTAACTTTTTCAGGTTTCACATATTTCGCCTTCATTTCATCAATTTTTCGGCCTTCTGATGGACAATGTAATTCACATATCCAAATACTAGTAAACACTAGAATGCGATTAGAGTGATTAGAGTTTACAAAAATGTATTCAATTACAATGTAAATAGAGAGAGAATACACCTCCCTAAACCAACATAAACGAATGATTCTAAACCAATGACCAGTATCAAGAGTGGAACCACAATAAATCCTTGTCCGAGTCTTATTTCTTCTTGTTAGCTTAGCCAGATAAACTCATTGAATTCTTGTTGTGTGTTTCGCAGCAAAAAAAGTGAATATTTAGTGATAAAAAAAAGGGGCGTGTAAGTTGGAAGCAGGTAAACTAGTAATAAAGTTGGTTGAGGCATTGTATCAAACAGTTTAAGTACACATATAAATATAACATTACAAAATCAAAATAGACATTTCCTGATGACAAATTCCAAGCTTCAAATGTTTAGAATTATATCAGATACACTATCATTCATGAATCCAAGATAATTACTTACAAAAATCAACCAAGACTGTGATGGTTGTAGGGATAAATGCAGACTTCTAAAAGAAAATTAGTAAAAAAAGAAATATCCGGTGCCAGGACTCGAACCTGGGACCCCCTCTCTAGAAGAGAAGAGAAGAGCCGAAACTGTTGACAAGAGTCAAGAATTTATCAATACCAATTCATATAAGGGAAACAGACGGATATGGTCATAATTATATTCTTCTAGTTAAATCTAGGGGTGAGCGTGGTGCGGATCGGTGCGGGTTTTGGCAAAAACCAAACCGCATCCGTGATTGCGGTTTTTAGATAAACGTGAATCCGCACCGCGCGGTTTTTTGCGGTTTCGGTTTTGCGGTTTTTTGCGGTTTTTGTGGGTTTCGCGGATTTTAACCGCACCGCACCACCACCTATGGTTTATATAATTAATGTGGATTTTTGCGGTTTTTGGTTCACAATGTTGGTATTTTTGGTTATAACAATACATATATTTAATGTAAACACACACATTACATAGAATAATAATGATAATATGCACTAGAACCCGTTAAATACACGTTAAATAATCGATGTGTCGTTTTACGATTTTATATAACTAATGTGTGGTGCGGTGCGGATTTTGTGGTGCGGTTTTAGGGGTAAAACCGAAACCGCACCGCATTTTGCGGTTTTCTTTTTTCTTAAAACCGATCCACCGGTTTTCGTTGTGGTGCGGTTTCTGCGGTGCGGTTTTTTGCGGTTTTTGCGGTTTTCTTGTTTTGCGGTGCGGTTTTTGCTCACCCCTAGTTAAATCTAAGTCAAGTGGAAATAATTTAATAGATTTGGTCATACACAAGTGCATAAATGCATAACATCATCAAATTGTGATGACCAAATTCGTCTTCTTCCCAAACATTTTGTATGGTGATGACTAAATTTATCAAATTCTTTCCACTTGACTACATTTAACTACAAAATGCTCAACTTGACCAAATGCGTCTTTTTCCCTTGATATAAGATGCTACACCTGATTTTGTTGATTTATTTTACTTTTTTTTTTATCTATTTAACCATTAGATATTACTAACGGCCAATGGGCATGTCCTTTCTGTTTTGCATTATGTAAAGCATAGTATTTTTTTTTTTGGCTTTCAATAAATACAGAGAAAAATTAAACGAAAATCGAACCGATCATTTTCGGTTTAATTTTTGTGTTGGTTTGCTCGTTTTGATTTCGGATTAAAAACGCGAAAAAAGATGTTTAAAATATATACGGTTCGGTTTTAATCGGTTCAGAGTGGTTTCTCTTCGGTTTTGATTTTGCTCGATTTAATTTGGTTCATGTATTTTTCAAATTAATTTTTGGTTCGGTTCGGTTCGATTTTGAACCGATGCTCAACCCTACTTTCAATGACCGATTCCGCAACCAACACGTATTAATGACATACCTATTAACAGCTAAACATTACACATCACCCGAGTACTCCTTAATCTCCATAACAGGGCCATGCTTTTTTACTTTTTCGACATAGATGCTGGATTATTCAAATCTAACATCTCCTTTGTCCTTTTTATATCTGACGCTTCCCGTGAGTGACAATTAGCGGGGTTACCAGTAGTTTCTTACTGTATTATTTAATGTTTTTATTGTGTAATATGTTTATATTACGTTAAATACTGTTTAATCTTTTAGGTCGGGTTCAATTTGGTTCGGGTCAGAATTATTGACACCCCTAGCTACTAGAGCTTTGAAAAGTTGTTAGACAATGACTAAAACATTTTGAAGCCATGAAACCGTGCACCATGAAACATTTTTTTTTGTTGAACACTAAACCTTGAAACCCACGTGATGAATATGATGAACCTCAAATAGTGCTAAAAAAGGATACGTGAAAAAAAAAATACATTTTTATAGGTGATGGTAAAGTAATGCATTAAAAACCAAATACATCAATGAAATAAGAACATCCACTATAAGAGGTCTAAGAATAGGTCTAAAAAGTTTGAAGAGGTTTATGTTTTGTATTAACCATAGTGGAGTTCCATTTTAATCCTATGTGGCATGAAGAGGTCCTAAATCTTAGACCTCTTCACAATTTAATGCATGTGTTGTATGAAACAATTATGAAGGTTTAAGAAGTTTATACCACAGTAGAAATAGTTTTATTAATTTAAAAATTCTAAAACTTGTTGATGTGGCATGAAAATTTTAATTTATAGAGGTCTATAATTTTTTACCATAGTGAATGCCTTAATCTTTACATATAAATAAATGTGTAACACGTTTTCTTAAAATTGATTTTTTTAACTTTTATTTAAAGATTTTTCTTTAAACATTTATTTAAATTTTTTTTAAAAGTTTATAAAGCAAATTGCTCATTAGATTACGAGTTCGATGAATCACAATGATGTTCAAAACTGGTTAAACAAACCATTACTCTTTTCAAGGTTAAATAGTAAATTTGATTTACCTAGCAAACATTTTATAACACTTGTATAAAGCACCTAGCAGCAGCCCCCATCTTGCACCACAAACCGTAAATTTTATTTTTTCATCCTTTCACTCAATTTTGTTCCATTTGCTACTGGTAATGACGATCTATGATGAATCTATTGAATTATCATATGGATCTCTTGTTGTTTCTGATGGATTTGAGGCTGGAATGGTGATTAGAGATGGCATTAATGGTGGTTTCGTATGATGTTTTTAGACCACGATTTCTTTGTTTAAATTTTGTTGAGGAAGTTAATGTGGTTGGGAGAACATTTACGAATAAAATCAATAGCCTATTTTAATGTGACCAGTCAAGTTATCCCTTCGGAACTTCACTGTTAGTTTGGTGGGTCTTTCGGGAAGGCTCGTGATGGCGACACATCTGGTGACATACCTTGCTAGTACCGTGTAATTGCTTGAGTTTTACATTGATAGATGATATGGCAAAGGTGTCCTTCTGTCTTGTAAATGTAGGCTGCCAACAAGAGGGTTTGAAACTCATGTTGTACCCAAGTTGCCTTATTTCTTGGTGACATGGATGACATCTTGATTAATTTCTAGGGTACCTTGAATTCAATAATGATAAGATCTTATAGGATGAAACTTATATCTACTCAACAGAGATCTTACATGTATCCATGCCTAGATTTAGTTTCCTAACATGTGTTTCAACAACTGACATGACCTCGTACGGTAGGGGATACGTAACTTTAGATGAATTAGTGAAATGTTTAGAGATTAGAATTAACATGACCGGCGAAATTTGTTTTATAAAATATGTTTAGTAGAAGTTGCTATCGGATATAAACTGAAGATCAGTAAATATTTAGTTTCTTGAAAGATTTGGAGTACAATTCACAGAAGGAACAAATACTAGTAAAGTTGATAAATTTATACTCCGTATGTGTTTTATTGAACGAGTTTGGGGATGAAGTTTGTTTGTTTTACTTCTACGATACAAAACGCATGGTTGGGTCACTTGGTTTGTTATATAGCGGTCGGACTATAAAAGTGCACTCCTACAAAAATGGGCTTTTAAACCCTCTTATTTGGACCTGCTAAGAAAAACACAGGTCTAAATGTGTATTTTCTCTTAGAATAAGTCATTTAAACCGGCTCCCTTAAGTAATACCGGTCTAAATAGTTTTTAGGTATTTAAACCGGTGATTATATTTATAACCAGTTTATAAACATCATATTTTAGGCAATCGAAAGTTAACTGGAAAAGATGCATCTTAATACAATATGAAGTAGATAAGTATCGTTATGCGGTTGTGTCATCTATGAGGTAGATATCAGTGGGGTGGTAGTTTCACTTGTAGGATAAAAACAAATTAGCTATAAAGAAAATTTGTCAAATGGGATAGATGATGCGTAAAGTGAATAATGTCTCCCAAATTGAACAACAACAGAGATACTCGTTTAATTGAAAAATTGAACGAGTGGCAGTCCTCACAAGACCATAAGATTTTCACAATCCTAATTACAGTTTGTAGCTCGGTTTTCATCAGTCCAAACGAGACTGTAATATCTTTATGTGCAGGCATGAAGTATCTCCATAGACAAATACATGTTCTTTATACCTACAGTCAAGTATGTAAACTGTTTCTTTTTCTATTTTCTTTATATAATGGCACCACCTAGTGATTCCGGTTGTAGTGCAATCAACAAGGGATTCGAATTCCGGTTATTATGTCATGAGATGGATGTACGATTTTGCGAATACTCATCAACTTCACTTTCCTGCAAAGTAAGTTCCATTAGCTATTTTTTCCCTTCTCTCTATCTAAATTGGTTACATGTAGTATTTATGTGTTTAATTTATCTTTCGACATATAGATGCCATGGACATGTCGAAGCAAGCTTGGTGAAAAAGACATTGATCGAACTGTGAAGCAATGGCATACCATGTGTCCATTATAGATGAAGTACTAGTTTTTGGAACTTGGATAAGTACTTACTACAGTATTAGACATATTACCAGCTTTTGGTTTTGTTAATTTCGATGCCTGCTTAGATTGTTTTTCAGTTTAAACATCTGGATGTCTTTGAATGACTTTGTATGGATTTCTATTTGAATGACTTATGTATGGATTTCTATTTGAATGACTTATGTATTGATTTCAATTTAAATTAACATCATTCTGGATGTTTCTATTAAGGTCTTCAGCAAAATCTTTGCTTGTAAACTGCTGGTTGCAAAAAATCTACTCATTTCAGTTTTTTTTCCAATATGTCTTTTAGACCCTCTAAAAAGGACTCTTTTGAACCGCTCTGTGCACCTGTCTAAATTGCTACTCTTTTAGCAAAATACAGCTTTTAGACCACCTAGAAAATAGTCTTTTGGAGCGGTTGCAGAACCGATTTATATAACATGTCTTTTAGACTGGTGTGTTACCCGGTTTAAATACTTGAAAACTTTTTGAACCTCCCCCAATATAGACCCCCAGAAGTACCGGTCTAAATGTTGTTTTCAACCGGTTTAAAAGACAATTTTTGTAGTAGTGGTGGTTTAGACCAATTGATTAACTAGGTCGGACTAGAGAGTGTGGTTGTGAATTATGTAGCGTAAATTTTCCTTCTTTTTAAACTTTCTCGATGGTCAAGTTCACAGGTAACATTTTCGTTTATCTTTGTTTGTTTTATTATCTTTGAGTGTAATTATGTAAAAGTAAATGCAAAAGTAACATTAATTTGGAGTTTCGATACTCTATTTTGGGTTGTTAAAAAAACATCATAAAATGAAAAAGAGATAAACGACGACCTTGATAAGTGTCTTCATATCCATCTCATAGGTGTGAAGTTCGATTCTCAAGTATGTCCCTTACCTCTTTTTGTTAGCTGTCATTAGTTGTTCAATAGTTGTTCTATGTTTATCTAATAAATTAGTTGTGTATTGGTTGGATTGGGCTCAAGCCCAAGCTCCTTTGGGACCTATATGTATCAGTCATTATGTTGAGAATAAACACGAATGATATTTACCCTCTTACATGGTATCACGAGCCAAACATACGATCCCTCCACCCTCACAAACAAACCTTATTTTTCCGTCGTTGTTGGTTTTCTGATAATAAATCTGTGTGTTTTTATTTTGGTCGATCGTTAGTTCTTGATAACTAGTCGACCCGTGTTCGGTTCTTTTGATATTAAAGTCGTTGGTTCAATCACATAACCAATCAGACATTTATTGTTGGATATTTGTTGTGTTGCTACTTTCTACTTGTGAAGTTTCATCTATTGTTGCTCTCTTCTTATTTACTTTGTTTAGTGTTATATTGTTGACCCTTGGTATTAAGTCGACATTCAATAGTTGTTCTATGTTTTCAAGATCCCTTCAAATACCAACCTAATCAAGTAATCAGTCACCATGAATGGTGGTACTGCTCCTCATTCTTATGTTACACCTTCAACGAATTTGACGCATAATGATCTTGTGACTTTGCAAGGGCTCTTGGCTAAAATAGGGTGTAATGGAAATATTAATCCTACACCACATCCTGTTCACATCGTGGTGCACAATTCGGCTTTTCATGCGGGTGCTAGTATTCTAGACGCGAGTTTTGCAACCTTTGCTAGCCCACATGGCTTCTATCCTCAACAGCCCAACAACATGTACTCACCACCCCATATGTCATATCATGCTGCTATTGTTCATCAGCCGGTCCAGCAGGCTTCGACCGGACCAAGTACTATTCATCAGCCGACCCATATCATGCCTTATCAGCCTGCCCAACAAGTATATCAGCCGGCCCAACAAGTTTATCATCTTGGTCAACCAGCGGGTCAGCTGGGTCGTTCGAGTCAGCAGAGTCAGACGGGTCAAGTTGCGGGACATGGGACTATATTATAGAATGCTTTTCATGCCATGGCTCCTCAAGATCCTATTCTAGGTAACTGGAACATGGATACAGGTGCGAGTTCTCACCTTAAGGATTCAGTTAGTAGTCTTAATGATGTTTTAAATAAGTGCATATATCCATCTGTATCGGTTGGTGACGGTTATACTATACCTGTCACCAATTCTGGACATAGTGTTTTGCCAACGCCTCATAGAACCCTTCACCTTAATAACGTCCTTATAACTCCTAACATAGTCAAAAATTTTATTTATGTTCGCCAGTTTGTACGTGATAACAGTTGTATCGTTGAATTTGATGCTTTCTGTTTTTCTATTAAAGATTTCACGACCCGTCAGGTTCTTCTCCGGTGTGATAGCACCGGGGATCTTTACCCACTCACAAAACCTTCCACTATACCTCATGCTTTCCTCACCAGTCAGTATACGTGGCACCAACGCCTTGGACATCCAGGGACTGAGGTGTTACGTCGTGTCCTTTCTAGTAACTCAATTTCATGTACTAATGAGAAATCTCCCGTGCTTTGCCATGCTTGTCAGCTTGGCAAACACGTGAGGCTTCCGTTCGTTAGTTCTAATACGTTGATCAAGTCTTGTTTTGATGTTATCCACTCGGATTTGTGGACTTCTCCAATTCCGAGTCTTTCTGGTTTTAAATACTATGTTTTGTTCTTGGATCATTATTCACAGTATGTTTGGGTCTATCCGTTAGTTAATAAGTCTGATGTGTTTTCAAAATTCGTGTTATTTCGTACCTTTGTTCGCACTCAATTTAAGTGTGAGATCAAGTCTTTTCAGTGTGATCATGGCGGTGAATTTGACAACCAAGCCTTTCATCAATTATTTTCCAATAATGGAATTCAGTTCCGTTTTTCATGTCCACGCACCTCACAACAAAATGGAAAATCCGAAAGGATGATTCGCACCATAAATAATCTTATCCGCACCTTGTTATTTCAAGCTCACCTCCCCCCTAATTATTGGATTGAAACGCTCAACATGGCTGTTTACTTATTAAACATTTTACCTTCACGCGCCATTGACAATGAAATACCTTTTACCCGTCTTTTTGGCACCATACCCGATTACACTATTTTACGAACATTTGGATGTCTTTGTTACCCTCACCTTGATGCTTCTCAAAAACTTGAACCACGAGCTACACCTTCCATCTTTTTTGGGACATGCGACAAATCACCGTGGGTATCGGTGTCTTGATCTTAACACGAATAAAATTATAATTTCCCGTCATGTAGCTTTTGATGAGACAGTTTTTCCGTTTGGGTCGATGACACCCACCTCGAGCCCGTCGTATGATTTTTTGGAAGAATCACCTAATATCATTAGCCGTATAATTAACTCATCACCTATTCCATCAACAAATATACAAACCGAACACAATGCCAATAATGATAACCCTACTAGCCTATTCACCGAACAAACTACCCCACTTACTCCCACTAGCCCATTGACTGATCCAATTCCCACAGGCCCATTAAACGTCCCTGATCCAACTAACTATGGCCCAACAACAATTGACCCATCCTCTGCCCCGTCAACCACCACTGCCACTCATGAAAATCATTTTCCAAATAATATTACAGACACTTCTGTTGCACCTGCTCCTCTTAACCCAAACCCGACTTCAGTTCACCCCATGGTCACGCGTTTCGTGTCGGGACTAATCGTCCTAATCCAAAGTATAATTGTCATGTGTCCGTTGTCTCACCTATACCTAAGTCCTATAATGATGCTTTTAATGATCCAAACTGGCAAAATGCTATGACAGATGAGTATAATACACTTATTAAAAATAACACATGGACCTTTGTGCCGCGACCCTCAGATGTCAATGTAGTTCGTTGTATGTGGTTGTTTCGTCATAAATATTTGGCAGATGGCACTTTGAGTCGTTACAAGGCTTGACGTTGATGAGACCTTTAGTCCGGTTGTTAAACCGGGTACTATTCAGACAGTTCTTAGTTTGGCAATTTCTCGACATTGGCATGTACATCATCTTGATGTCAAGAATGCCTTTTTACATGTAGATCTATCTGAGACCGTTTATATGCATCAACCTCCAGGTTTCAGGGATTCTGCGCATCCTGATTATGTTTGTCTATTGCAGCGGTCTCTTTATGGTCTTAAACAGACTCCCCGGGCTTCGTTTCAGCGGTTTGCTACTTATATTACTCGGGTAGGATTTAGTCAAAGTCGTTGCGACTCGTCATTATTCATTTATCGACATGGTACTGACACTGCTTACTTGTTACTATATGTTGATGATATTGTCCTCACTGCCTCCTCTGAGATTTTGTTGCAACGGATTATTAGTTCTTTACATCAGGAGTTCTCTATGACAGATCTGGGTGCTCTTAATTATTTTTTGGGTATTTCTGTTACGCGTGACTCTACAGGGATGTTTTTATCACAACGTAAGTATGCTACTAAGATTCTTGGGCAGGCTCATATGGTTGGTTGTAACTCGAGTCGGACACCTATTGCTACTGAATCCAAATTGGGTGATGATGGTGATCCAGTTTCTAATCCGAAATTATGTTGGAGTCTTGCGGGTTCTCTCCAGTATCTTACTTTTACCTGCCCTGATATCTCTTATGCAGTACAACAGGTTTGTCTTCACATGCATGATCCTCGTGAGCCTCATTTCTCGGCTCTTAAACGGATCTTGAGGTATGTGCGAGGTACTTTGGACTATGGGCTACAGTTGTTTGCATCTTCTACTACATCATTGGTTGCTTATTCTGATGCGGATTGGGCTGGTTGCCCTACTACTCGGAGATCGACTTCTGGCTATTGTGTATTTCTTGGCAACAATTTACTCTCGTGGTCTTCTAAGCGTCAACCAACGCTTTCTCGCTCTAGTGTGGAGGCAGAGTATCGTGGTGTTGCCAATGCTGTTGCTGAGAAATGTTGGCTGAGGAATTTACTACGAGAGCTGCATACACCATTATCTTCCGCTACGCTTGTATACTGTGATAATGTGAGTGCTGTCTATTTATCTTCTAATCCTGTTCAACATCAACGCACGAAGCATATAGAGATTGATATTCATTTTGTCCGAGATTTGGTGGCTACTGGCCAGGTTCGAGTTCTACATGTTCCATCTCGTTATCAGTATGCAGACATATTCACTAAAGGATTGCCTTCGGTATTTTTTGAGGAGTTTCGTTCCAGTTTAAGCGTTCGGTGTCCTACCGCTCGAACTGCGGGGGGGGGGGGGGGGGGGGGGGGGGGGGGGAGTGTTAGCTGTCATTAGTTGTTCAATAGCTGTTCTATGTTTATCTAATAAATTAGCTGTGTATTGGTTGGATTGGGCTCAAGCCCAAGCTCCTTTCGGACCTATATGTATCAGTCATTATGTTGAGAATAAACACGAATGATATTTACCCTCTAACACTTTTTTACAAGTTAAAATCATTAAACACATAATTCATATTTCTAAATCTTTTGGTGTTCTCTTGTTTTTCTCAAAAAGATTACACCATTTACATAATTAGAAATGTGTTAGTAATGTGCGGTGAATATGTATGGTTTTTACCCGCCACAATATCCTGCAATTTGTTTTTGATACCACATAAGCTGTTTAATTAAGCTTTTATTACAAACTTTTTGTTTATGCTTCAGAAAATGAGTACCTGTTAACCCATCAAACTTCGCATCCAACATTATCTCATAGATTCACGAAGTCATATCTTTCTTCTTTATATACTATATTGAATGAGCAATTATATAACATGTCAATAATAATATTATGCTTTCAGGATAATGGTTGAGTGGTGACGATGAGTTGGTTGTAAAACTTAAAGAATCAAAACTCGAGGTCTGGCCAATATCCTTAAGTAAGTATAAGTTCTTGACTTTTTTCTACACCTTCCGGATTTAGAGTTGATTATTTGTTTGTTTTTTCAATTCCTTTCACACTCTAGCTCGTGCTTTTTTATCGACTAAAATTCATGTTTTTCTATCTTTTTCATTTTCATTTCTGAGAGAACTTGTTGTGTTTAACTAAACAGACGTATGAAACTAAAATATCTCCCGGTGTTATATTTTTATCTGCCTATTTACTTAGATTTATTTTATAATAAATAATTAATTGTTAAGTAAATTTTAGATTTATCAAAACACTTTTAATATATAAAACAATAGTGTTAGAATGTTACAATTTTTGTATTAAAGTGTGTGTATTATCAGCTGTAAACAACAATAAAGAAAAGAAAAGCCATTTTATGTTGACAGTTTAGCGAATCAAAAAGGATGTTTGACAAACTATTCAAAAACATACATGTTGATTTCGAGTTAAAGAAGTAACCTTTTTTATTACAACAAAGGAAGAAGAAAAAAAACATGAACTCAAACACAGAAACACAAATCTCTTCCAAAGGAAAAAGAAGAAAGAAAAAAGGGAGAAATACACGAAAACACGACGTGAAAACGCAGCCCACGATACATCGCGTTTTTACGTCGCCTTTTCTCTCACCATCGGCGCGAAGGGTGAAACACTTGCCTTGGTACGGCATATGGCCTTTTCGGGTGGTTCCGTGGGAAAAACGTCTGCCACAATGCACAGTTACCGAGGTCTCTAAGATATTAAAAAAAGTCAAGAATTATATATCAATTTTCCGTCACAAGGTAACGCTGAGTTTATTTTTTGGCTAATATAATAAACTCTGATGTCCACATGTGACTGAAAACATGATACCATTCTCAACACAACTTGTTGTCTTTGAAAGTAGTATATAATGAAAGAAACTTTCGACTCTTTCACCTATGTGGGATATATAAGGGTGAACTAAATTTTATAAATGTAGGAAAAGTATGAACACAGTTGTTAAGTGACGACGCAACTGGATTTGGAGTTCCTCTATGAGGTACACATTTTATCCGATAATAGGGAATCTTGGCTGGAGTGGTGGAATGTGAATGAACACAATAGTCAAAGTGAAATGTTAGCTTCTTTTGGCATTTTCACAAGGTTGTTATCAATCAAACAAATACATCTTATCCATAAGGAAATTATAAGTCTTAAAAGGCGTTCTTACTTGATTCGGTCTATTAACACAATGAGTTTTGGTTGGTTTTATGGTATGACATGTGATGGTGAAACATCTATCCATATGATAATTCGATTATTTTACTTTTATTCGTTAGTATATACAAAATTAGCAAACGAGCTATACATCAATACATGTGGTAAGACATAGTTATCCGAGTGACACGACTTGTTTTGTTGCTGGTAAATTCTTTAAGTGTAAAGTCTCTATTGTGCACATACAAGTTTCGTCCTTTACATTCTTACCATTGTACTACAAAATCTATGTGACTAATTAGAAACAAGGCAACTATAGTACAACATTGGTGACTTGAGCCTTCCCCGTTCCTTATATTTATAATCTTGAGTATATATCATATATAAGAGCTTAGGTGCGTTTGGTTCGGTGTAATCCATTGTAATTGGATGTAATTGTAATCAAGATTACATTACATAGGTTGTTTGTTTCACAAATGAAGTGAGTTGTAATTCGAATTACATTATGTAGAGTGTTTGGTTTGTATTATAATTGTAATTCAAATATTACAATTACATCAATGAGGGAATTGAGATTACATAGAAAGTTGGCTGGAAAGTTTTGAATTGTCGTAATTCAGTATTTTTATATTAAAATATGATTATTTATAAATAATAATAGTAATAAATAATAATAATATTAATAATAATAATAATAATAATATTCCTATTAACATTATATAAATTAAAAAATAATAATAATTAATTTTAATATTAGTATTAATAGTTATATTATTTATTAATAATAATATTAATAATAATATTAATAATAATATTAATAATAATATTATATTATTATTATTATTATTTATTTATTTTATTTTTTGTTACTTTTAGTTATTGTTCTTATTTTTTATTTTTTATATTAATATTTTTTATTTTTTATTTTAATAATACAAATAAAAATATTTATAAAAAATAATTTTTTATTATTATAAATTTTTTTATTAAAATAAAAATCTTTCTTTATTTTTTAGTTAAAATAAAAAAATAAAACAAAATTATTTTTTATAAACATATTTATATAAAAATAAAAATATATTTTATTACTTTTATTACTATTATTTTTTAATCTTTATTTTTTATATTAATAATAAAAAATATAAATACTTTTTATTATATTATTTTTAATTATAATAATTTTTATTATTACTCATTTATAATTTATTATAATATTATACTTTAACTCTTACTTTTTTATATCTTTTCATTTAATAAAAAATATGAATTACATTACATTGCAAGTCAACCAAACATATCAACAAATTTAATTAATTACTATTACAACACATTACAATTACAACAAATTACAAACCTTTTAAATTACAATTACATCAAATTACAAACCTTCGTAAGATTATAATTCCTTCAAAAATATTATGTGAACCAAACGGCCCCTAAACAACCAAGCTCGTATTTCCCCTATAGAGACCTTACATGGAGGGGTGCCCTTGAAATCATTTTTGTAAACTCAAAATTGAAGAGAATTTATACTTGATCAAAAAGGTATATTAAAATGTGAGAATTTATACTAAATTTTCAAGCTAGTGATCGACTGAAGTTTTTATTATTCAAATCTATAGATAAACTTAATTGATCATGAAGTTGAAAGACTACTAGAGTATATAAATAAGAGAGATTTTACATCGATCTTTTACCTAAGTGATACATAATCTTGGAATGGCTTTTATCAAAATGTGCACACCTACGTGTTCTAAAAAGTTCAAAATTTGCATAATTATAAATAAAAATTTGAAGAGTCATTATTTAAGTAAAGAAAATACGCTGTAAAAGTTCAAAATATATGTTATGTCTACATTTATAAGAATTATGGAAGTTTTTAACATTTGAGTTTATCTATAAACTTAAATAACCATAGTTGAAAACCTTATACCATTTTTTGTTCTTCTAACACTATAAGAATATATAGCTTGAAAAGTTTCCCTTTATTAACCTATTTGAAGTGTAATTAACTAGGGGTGAGCATAGTTCGGTTTGATTCGGTTTTTGTATAAAACCGAAACCGAACTAACAAATTTCGGTTTTTAATTTTTAGAAACCATTCGGTTTCGGTTTTGTGTCGGTTTGGTTTTTCGGTTGACGATTTACTTTCGGTTCTGTTTTTTAGTTTTTTGGTTTCTATATGATTTATCGAGCTTCGCTTTTACAAAGTCGATTTCGAATATAAAATAAACCGACACGTTAAAACATTAAATAAACATTAAAAACAAGAAACACAACATTAACAATAAGGAAAAAATATCATATAAAATCCTAAAAAAATTACTTATATGTATAAATCAACACAATAGCAATGATAAGAACCTAATTAAAAAACAACCTAAAAGTGAACTTATTATATAGTCATGTTCAATAAGCATATGAAACAAAGATTAGTTATTAAACATGATATAATTAATCTAGCATATCATATTCATCGTCCATTAGCTTCGACGTGAACTTATATATATTCTCATGTTTATACAGATCGGTTCGGTTTATATTGGTTTTCTTTAATGCTAAAACCAAACCGAACCAAAAACTTTGGTTTTTTCAAAATACAAAAACCGAACCATCAATTTTTCAATCGGTTCGGTTTATATCGGTTTTCTTTAATGCTAAAACCAACTGAACCAAAAACATTGGTTTTTTCAAAATGCAAAAACCGAACCATCGATTTTTCAATCGGTTTCGGTTTTTTAGATTTCGGTTCTTCGATTTTTTTTGGTATAAGTTTGGGTTTTCGGTTTCTTGCACACCCCTATAATTAACTTTAAAATGATTGTACCAAAGGCAAATCTACTTTGAAGATGGGGCACATGCATACTCTGTGTAGAGCTTGACTAGTATCCAAATTTTAGTTTTTTTTAGAAATAACAACAACATATATTGGTTATTTATAGGTGCACACCTTTTAAAATAGAAAAATATTCTTTTGAAAAATATTTGTGAAAAATGATTTTCGTAAACTTTAGACACTATTTAATATATGTATTTGTTAGATATATTATCATTAGTTAGTATCTTTGTGTTCTTCTCGAATAGAGCTTCGCAACGAGCTAAGGTATGTTCAAAATGAAATTAATATGAATGATATATCGTGTTTTAAAATGAGGCAAGTGAAACACAAATTTTGGAAGAGTGAAATGTCTCACAGCCCCCAAAACATGAAGTGAAATTATGTTTATAAGGAAATCATGGCTTTTACCTTCAAAATCTATTTGGTTTGTTTGATTTCGGGGCCAAAATGAGTTTTGACTCATTAAAAAAAACTCATTTCTAACTTTTTAAAAGAATTAGATATATCATAAAGGTAAATGATCGAGCGACAAAAAGTAAACCATCGTAACGCGAATTAAATCATCAGGGCACATGTATATAAACTTTTGACAAACTCTTTTTTACTTTTTTTCAATCACGTCTAACAAAGTCATAGATTACTCGTATCACGAATCATATATGATTCGTGATACGAATCATATATAATTTTCTCAAACGTGATTTAGGAAAAAAAATCAAAAAAAAGTTCGTCAAAGTATATACATGTGTCCGGCGATAGAAGGATAATTTAATTATCGTCGCGATAATATGTTTCGTTTTGCGTAACAACTAACGAGTTTTGAGATATTTAATTTTTCTAAAAATTGATGAAAGTTTATTTTCTTTGTTAAACAAAAAAATAGATGACAGGGATTGTTGATTGGGTCTATATTAAAAAGAAGTTTATATTGAATTTTTGCCGGTGTTATATAATAAAATCTTTTATATAGTAAAGTAAAATGATTACTAACGATTTAAAAAAAATATTTCTTTTATAAGAATAATTTATTAATTTAATTCTTTTTATTTTTATGTTTTTTATAAGAACTAAAATTTTTCCTCATTTGGTAAAAGTTTTTTAAAAATTTGATGGAGAAAAAAAGACATAAAATTAAATGTGTCAAATTTGCTAAAAAACTTAAGAAAAAAAGATGGAATAAATGAAAATTGTTGTTAAATTTAAATAAATTAAATGTTATTAAGTGGAAATTAATTTTTTTTATATTTTTCAATAACTTTAAAAAATTAACATATATCTTTACATATATAACCTAATAGTATCATATTATTAAACATTCGTATATTAAAAAAATATTAAATTAAATTTTCTTTATTTGTAAATCCGTGCTTACATAAGACTTATAATTAGAAGATTATTTTTTTCCCGGATTATTTTTTATATAATAAAAGAATTAGATTTTTTGAGAGTTTTAGTGAAAAGTGGAGGTTGTAGAAAAAACAGTTGGACCAATCAAATGACTTGATTTTGACAAATAAGCAAAATAAAGGAATGTGATTGGTCCAAAAAAGTCAAAATTGAATTAGTTTAGTCAAAATAAAAATTTTTGGTAGAGGAATTTGATGAAAATACATAAAAATATATGTATCAAATTTGTGAAAATAAAAACTTAAAAAATGAGGAGGAAATTAATAAAACTTTAATGATTGAATTCTAAATAAATTAGATGAACTTAAGTTTAAACTTATATTTTTCCATATTTTTTAGTAACTTTGGAAAATAAACATAATACCCCCTTAAACTTTATAAACTATATACTTTATAAACAATATACTTTATAATTTAAAATACAACATATATGTATTATTAAAAAAACAACATATCTCATAATTATATATATTCAAATAAAAACACAAATTATTATCTATTATTATTTTGGCACTTAACAAAATCAAACAATGAAAACTACATAAATTTATATTAACATGAATATAAATATTAACATGAATTCATGACCTCAAACATCGGTGTGAGATGAAAATAAATAGACGATATTCTACATATTACAACAACATATATTTTTTCAAGGTCGTTATTTGTTACTAAACACACAATGTATAGAAAATGATAGCTAAAATTTCAGTTAAACAAAATTCAATCTTTTATGCAACAAATATTTATACAAAATATCAATTAATATTATCACATAATGAAAAATCATGTAAAAACTCGTGAATCAATGAGCATTATACTATTTAAATATTAAAGTTTAATATTGTTATATAGAATAATATTAAGCATAACAAAATCATGAATTTATAAATCGTGTACGTGTAATGTTGATGTAAATGATTTATTGATTAATAATTAAGATATAACTATTTAGAGTAAAATATCGAAAGTCAAGAGAATATGAAATTTGAAAAATAAAAATTAAGGTAAGTTTATATTAATTTACACAGTACACAGTAAAACAAATAAGATAATAAAACATATAAACATTAGATGTTTTTAAAAAACATATATAATATACATAAAATTGGAATAACAAAAGTATTACTAAATGAATCATTTATTTTAAATCTCGTGCGTGCACGGGTATTAAAACTAGTTAGTTTACATAATGATAATATACATACATTAACAGAAAAACCGTTACATCCCAATATTATTATTTTTATATTTTTAGCACTTTTTTGTATAAGTCTAAAGTTTAAATAGACAGTCGTATGGATGCGTATTTTGTCCCGAATCCTGAAATTGTATCGAAATTATATCGATTTTCGGTATCCGGATCGAGTTTGATCTGGTATTAGGACTACGAAATAAGGCGGAAAAAATTGGTACCAATAATCTGGATACCAAATCGGAAAATTCTTGAAAAAACTAGAAAAACACGATTTCTCAGTATCGGTACCGATATCCGAATTCCGTTCGATACGGTACTGATACCACTAGTTTATGCTCGAAAAATCGATACCACTAATTTAGTACGAGATCGATACAATATCGGTATCGTGCTCATCCCTATACGATCGTTTACTTAGTTTACATTACATAAAGTAAATAGGCAGATAAAAATATAAGACGGTGAGATTTTTTAGTTTCATACATACAAATTTAATAGTTAATGACAACTCAAATGAAGCTTTCCCAAATACGAAAACGAAAAAGATAGAAAAACATGATTCAGTTAATAAAAAGGAAAGAGTTATAGCTAACGAATAACCTATTTACTAAGACACTACTTCGCAACACATATCTTCCTACATTCATTTAACTTATACATGCCATAACATAAAGACAAACAATTAATGCGAAACCGTGAGTTCTAGGGGTTTCTCCTAATGGTTCGGGTCCCGAGACCTGCCCGTTATAAATGATATAACTCGAAGGTCAGATTTCAGTGAGATTGAGATGCCGTTCTAAAAAAATTATAAAAAAAGACAAACAATTAGTATATACTAATCACATAAATGAAAATAAAAATTCCAGATCTAACTTTAAACTCCATCATTATCTACTAAATCATATACACTATCACTATATACTAATCACATAAATGAAAATAAAAATTCCAGATCTGAAAAAAAAAGTTTTAATTGATATTTTAAAGATGGTTGACAGCGACGGTTTGATGGATTTGGTCGGAGGTTACGGCGTTAAGGGTGGTGGCGGTAAGGGTGGCAGCGGTTAAGGTGTGGTAACAATCAGGGTGGTTGCGATAAGGGTAGTGATTTGTGTTTGGTGGAGGCAACATTATTGGTGGTGGTTTGTGGCAGTGGCTAGTGGCTGTTTTAAAGGGTGGATGGAGGGTGATGGTGGCATGAAAGAAACAGTAGCAAGTTATTTTTTGGTTGTGAATGATGAAGATAGTTTCAAAGTTTTTATTTGATTAGGGATATAGCACAATTATTACTCTTATATTAGTAAAATTTTAGTGTATAATAAATATAGGTATAAATAGTGAAAAGAATGGGTACGTTTAGAACAACCCTAAGTAAATTGAAAAGTTTTTAACTTTCTGAACAATGTATGTATATGTAAATTAAAAGCTAAATTTAATAATATCTTTCAAAAACTGGAACACTTTTTAAGTGAAAAGCAATGTTACTAAAAAAATCAAGAATGTGTATTAAACTAAACGTGTAGTAGCATATATATTCGAATATTGCTTAGCGGTAAATAGTTACAGATATACGAATTGATTTAGTGGTCGAACAGTAAACCGTTGACTCGACAAGTTGATCTGGTGGTCGAATAGGCGAACCGAAGGCTTGACCATGTTGACTCGGTAGTCGAACACGTGAACGGGTTGACCCGGTGGTTGATCTTGTGACCGGCTGACTCAACCGGGTTACTTCATGGTCGAATCAGTCAAGGGCGGAGGAATGAAGGGACAAAAGGGGGTGGTGACCCTCCTAGATTTTGGATCCTTGTAGTACACTAGACGAGTACCCGCGCATAGCGGCGGAAATAGCTTGTGACACAAGTAACGATATGTGACTTTGTGGTAAGTGTTTCGTAAAACTGAAATTGCAAAAACTCGTAACATGCAATAAATATTTAACATGTATCAAACAACAGTTACAAACATTTAGTGAAAACGAAAGTAAAACATTACATCAATTCTGAGATAAAATTCAACAACGCACGTAACTCGTTGCGTAAATTTTGATACACGAAATATCACCATTGATAAAAAAACATGAAGAAGCTAGCAATTTTATTGACCACATACTGTGGACCATGTGTAAATACATGTCAAACGACTTGCATAAAAAGATTGTCCTAGATTTTTGTTAATGGTTAATACGAAAGATGATGACACGAGGAACTATTTTATATGACAATCGTTCATCACAATTCACACAACGAGATTTTCATCCAAGGACAAATTTTGCTTCCGTTGATTATAGTGGCCTAGTTGCAAGGCCATATTTAGTCTTGTTGACTCGTATAGCGGAATCAAATATAGAGTTAATAATAGAGCTAAAAAATCTAAGTCATAATCAATTAGTGCCCCAAATTTGCAAAATAACAATTTAAATGAAATAAGTAACACGATACAAAATAATAAAGTCAAGCTCATCACTTTAAACCTTAAAGAATACAGACATTCTTAGCACTAAGAACAGTATGAATCAAACCCAAAACCTTCATGTCTTTGATACAAAATAAAAAAGTGATATCTAGTCAAAACATCAACTTAATAATTGATGTATCAAATAAAAAGCACAGTTCTTTCACATAACCCAAGTGACGTCTTTAACTCGGATTGATAAAAAACAATAAGCTTAAACAAGAGTTAAATAAATTCATCTTAAGTTCTAAAGCAAACAGTAGGCTCAAAATTAAACAAACACCTATCTTCAAATATCAATTGCAGCCGCCTCTTCAGCAGCAATATCGCCAGCTGTTGGCTCTGCAGCAACCTCATTTGATGGAGCTTCTACCGTACTAACTTCAAACTCGTTAATTAAGGCTTGTACAGTTGCTTGGTCCAATATGGTGAATGGTTCTTCTACTCCAATCATAGAGACGGTACAGAAGCTGTTAAAACTTGTTTTATAAACCTATCTCACTATACATAAAGTTCTTACAGCAGTAACTCGAATTCATATATACGTATTCGTATAAACGTAGAAAAGTTAATAATCAAACATGGATAAATATATATATATATAAGTAGATAAAAAACAAAATTTACAATATAATAAAAAGTTTATAATCAAACATGTGTTTACAATACCTGCTCATTCATTATGATGAGTTCCGCATGTTCATGATGTAGTTTATTGTGAAGAGGTTACAACACAGAAGTTCGACATGAATCCGTTGTCAAACCTAATAGCCATTCGGTATTGCACAAGTATTCATGAAGATGTAGTATGCATGTCGATGGTGACAATACGTCTCATGCACAGAGGCTTTTATAGCCATTTCTTCGCAAGAGATAAGCACAATGTATTTATATAATTTATTGTAATTTGCCAATCAAAAAATTAGTTTGCCTAAAATAGGCTTTACGTTTCATAAAGAAAGATATCGGTATAACATAGTCATTGAGGAGCAAATTTCAACATTACCACAATTCAATGCGTATGGAATAACTATATATATAGTTTCCATTGTTAAAAATTCAACCTTTCTATACTTATATAGTTTTACAGGTTTCTGGAAATAAAGATTCAACATTACCTTGTTTAGAATGTTGAATTTCATCATACGTTTTGTAACAGTTCTTAATGAAACTTATAGGAGAAGTTGTGTTGAAAAATTTCAACTTTCAACAATCAACATCCCTCCTTTATAGTTAGTATAGATATAGATTTGCTTGTTTTTCATGTGTAAATAATTTGTTTTTTTATCGATTTGGCCCTCGCGCAAGAGACTTCGAACTCTTTTGGTCCTCCCATAATAACTTTTCTAGCTCCGCCACTGGAATCAGTGAACTGGCGACTCGAATGAGTTGACTCAGTAGTGACTTGACTGGGTTGACCTGATAGTTAAACACGATGACTTGACAGGTTTTATCCGATAATATTTAATATTTAAAAAAAAGTAAACCATTATAGATTGTAGATACAATGTTTATTATAAAGGTTCGAAAATTTTAGTATTGTTCTCAAGTTCACAAACGCATATGTTGAAGACATATTATCATTCATACCAAGATTTCTACAAAATTATGCAAGATCCATAACTCTTTAATTATCTATATGATTATATATAAGTGTACCTTCTTTGTTCATATGTCAACTGAATTATTGTGCTCTGGTAGTAGTGTAGTGTCGGGCTGAGAATCGGATTGGACTGGACCGAGGATCGAATTGGTCCAAAACACCGGACTGAGGACCGAACCGCAATTGTTCGGTCAGGTCCAGTTCGGTGCGATCCGGTTAGGGGTCGGTTTTAAGTGCTCAGCCCTAGTTTATTGTAGCATTTGAGATGAGTCCGGTGAGTACATTCTATAGGAAATCTTTGTGGGCCGAACTCAGAATCCGGGATTTTGGTTGAACTTGTGAGGGTGACGTACATCTATCGAGTTGATAATTCTGGTGACAAACAACCTTCTAATTCAATGAGCTAGTACAATCGGCGCTCTTGATATCATCACTATAAACTAAAGCAACAAAGAGAGCTCAGATCACCAATAAGGTAAGTAGCTTAAAAGAAAAACTCATATATGCTCAACAAAGATGTGACAACAGAACAACATGGCTATAGGTAAATTCAAAAGGAAATGTGAAACCTTCAGAGATCCAAATAAACATCAACAACTACTATTGCATTATACAATTTTTTAAAAAGTGCCGAGTATTTAGGTTAATAAAGATATTAAAAAAGTCGACTTTATATCAATCTTCGATTATATATATGATGTAACAGTTTTTATTTTTTTATAATATAATATTTTCAACACGAATTGTTATCATACTATGTAGCAATGTTTTAAAAACCGGATCGACCCGGCCAGTTCAACCGATTGAAGCGAGAACCGGATTGTTGACCGGGCCGTTGTGAGCCGGGTTTTTAGCAAAAACCGAACCGGATTGAACCGCCGGATTTTAGTCGATCCGGGTCAAACCGTCGAACCGAAACCGCCGGTTCAACAGGTATCAAAGGAAAGAACAGAATGATCCAACATAGATGATAAAATTTGACAAATTGGATGTCTTGTTGAATCATACGCTGCTTCGACATGTACACACGATGAGGAGCTCTCTTTGTGGGATGAATGGATGATGAGTAGTGTATGAAAATATAATTTCATCTGTGTGGGGATTGGGGATGATGAATTATAGATGATAGAGAGGTGATGTCAACGAAGATGGGAAAGGAAATGATCAGTCGTGTTTGGGGATGATGGACACGTGAGTCAAAAAGTACTGAAGAAATATATTGATTGTTTAAAAAAACAGTGCTTATACTCCCAATGAAAGTTGGCAGGCAGTACGTAACATATTAAAAAAACAGCGCCTATATACAAAAACCAATACTATATTTTAGTTATACAAGTATTAAAATAAATTGGTCATATGTAAAAAAAACTACTACTATTAAATTGTTCTCTATATGCGCATTATATATATTGGTAATATTTCTTTTGGCATAAAACCGGTTTGACTTGGCGGTCCAACCGGTTGAACAGGTAACCCGGTGAACCGGTAACTTGACCGGGTCAATTAAAAAACCGCGTTTTAAAACATTGCTATGTAGTATATAACCAAAGAAGATATCTCCTCTTTCACCTATGTAGGAAACTGGGATATATTTAGAAATGCTGGAAAAGTTTGAATATAGTAATCACTCCGTCCCAAAATTATAGTCCCTCTTTCCTTTTTGGGTTGTCTCAAATTAATTGTCTACTTATAAAACTTCTAAAAATAAGTAGGAATTTTATATCGAGATTACTAGATTACCATTAATTGAATTCATAATTACAAACTTTTGAAAGGTTTTAAATTAATTGGATAAGGGTAAAACTGTCTTTGTGTAAAAAGTAAGAGAGAAAACTGAAAAAGTAGCACTTTTCTTAAACTGTGTGTTTTTTTTTGGAGGACAATAATTTTGAGACGGAGGGAGTAGTTGTTAAGTGTCAACACAATTGAATTCGGAAGTCCTCTATGAGGTACAAACTTTAACATGCTTTTCAGATAACTTTAGTCTCATATTTTTCGTACCTTTTTGTTTGAAAAGTGGCATAAATGCCACTCAATTTGATTTTCATGAATTTTAGGCCATGAAGTTGATTGAGTATTCAACGCCGCGATTAGTTTAGCTTAGGCGTTTTATATGTTAACTATACATTTCACATCATATAAGTAGGGAATATATGTATGCGTGATTAGATTACGTGGTGTGTGATATATCAATAGTTTGGATAATTGAACTCGACTCCACCTATGTAAGTTCGGTGAGTTTTTAATAGGACTCGTGAGGGTGACACACATCTACGGATTTAAAATACTTCAGGTGAGACGTTTTCGTTGAATATTGTGATATAAAAATGACCATTGGTTGGACACAGTTGTCACTCTGTAGAAATAACGACAACCAAGAGGGACGAGTCGTCTTAAATCCCTCAATTGATAGTCGTCACATGGATGTCGCTGAACATCGATCTCGATAAATTTGGAAGACATCTTTTGCATGAGTTGTTAAGCTGTTAAAGTGATGCTAAAACAATCGATTATGTGACATCAAGAGTTTTAACTAAAAACTCAAAAAAGAAAATTCAAACAAATAAAAGATGAACGGCAGCATTTGCGGGATTTGAACCGCATACTTTTGCGTTATAAGTCAGCTCACTTACCAAAATAACCCACAGTCCATCTTATGACACATTTCTTCCTACCTCTATTTAACATTAGCATGGTACCCGCGTAATGCAGCAACGAGTAATAAGTGACGATTTTTTAGTAATCGATTTAACATTAAAATGTAAAAAAGTTGAATTAAAATAAATAAAATCATTAAAATAAAAAAAATAAAAACTTTGTAAATATATCAAAATGGATGTTGAATTAAAAAGAAGTTAAGAATAGTAATCGGTTAAAAGATATTTTAATTTAAAAATAAAAATGATTTTTTAATAAGTTGTTAAAAAATTGTTACAAAAGTTTGTTACAAAATAAATCAATGGTCAAGATTTGAAGTTATGTTAGAATTAAAATGATCTAATAGATAAGTTATTAATATATTTATCTTAATTTTTTTTGGAGTTAGGTATATTTACCCTTTATATATTAGATATAGATAAAACGTTTACAAGTGAGCAATAAGCATCTAATCACGAATGGTTAAATTATATTGACATTTGTTCATTCTAAATTTTAAATTTAAATTAAAAGTAACTTTTAGCCTAACTCAAAGTAGTATCAATTTTTTTGAGTGTCGGACATAATAGAAAAATAATACTTTTCGAAACAAATTACACTTCGTAAAATTAAATCGAATTTGGCCATTGCCACACCCGACTCCAATGTAGGCCTCCCCTAGGCACTCACTATGAAGATTTGCAACTCATATACGACAATTAATTTATTTTGGGTCGAAAAAGAACATAATCAAGTAGTTTACTGTGATAAGAGCTTGACCAAAATTATATGTGCTCAAAAAACACATTATAGGGAGGGCCTTGTCTTGATCCATTTTCGTATCTTGTCACGGCATAATCAATATATGGCATTTTTGTATAATGGGAGTGAAATGTTTAGAGATTTAAATGGAAACTAATGGCGAGGTGATGGAGGCCCAAGTATTGAAGAACGGGCTGACTTGTTTCTGGAGGCCCGAGATCGCGTGACGAAGAGGGGTTTAGTAAAATGGGCATAACTTTTGCATCCTAAGTCCGTTTTCAGCCCGTGACCTGTCGAAACGTGCGTAAAAAGGAGACTGACGACGCTGTAACCTACTTTTAGCTGGTTGCGGATTTTTCAAGGCCCGAAAAGCCTTTTTACTATCAGTTTTTTGCATTTTTATGTTTTTTTCACTTTCAGTTGGACTTTGTCATTGGGCTACGGTCCAGCCCGTTGGATTTTTAGGGTTTTTCTTTGTTTGCAGTCATTATTTAATGAATCTGCTGTAACCCTAGCAAGACAGTTATCAGTTTAATAAAAGTTAAACCATTGGCCGTTGAGTTGCCGTGTTTTACCCTAATTTTCGGGCATTCTTCAGAATCAACGATTATTAGCAGAATTGTTTCTGGCATTCTTGTTGAATCAACAGATCCAATTACTTATCTTTGTTACTTTGTTTTTTAGTCTACATCAGTTGGTATCAAGAGCCAAAGTTCCTGATCAAGATGCCTCCAAGGAGAACTAGGCCTATTCACGATGTGAATGAACAGGAATTTGAGCAGCGTATGATGGAGAGAATGGAGGAGCGATTCGATCAAATGTTTGATCAATTGACCGACCAGATGAACACTTTGATGAGCAATAGGAGGCCTCGTAATCGCCATCATGAGGAAGAAGATGCAGATCTGGAAGAAAATCCGTTTGGTGATGGTTTGTCTGATGATGAACAATCAGTAGGGCGACGGATGAGAGATCGCAGTGGGAATAATGATAGGCGTTGGGAGACTGGAATGAGGGTTAATATTCCCGAGTTTAATGGGGACACTTTAAAGCCTGATGAGTTTATTGATTGGCTTGTTGCTGTTGAAGAAGTATTTGAATTCAAAGAAGTTCCAGAAAATAAAAGGGTTTCGTTGATCGCTACCAAGTTACGTGGTCGGGCATCCGCGTGGTGGCAACAATTGAAACTGACGAGGAACAGAGTCGGGAAGTCAAAGATCACGAGTTGGCAGAAGATGAAGAAAGTCATGAGGGATAATTTTATTCCTCATAACTACCAGCGAATGATGTACCAGCGGTTACAGAATCTAAAACAGGGGGCCAAGTCTGTTGAAGATTACACGACCGAATTTTACCAACTAATTGCAAGGAATGACGTTCAAGAGACAGAAGATCAGCTTGTCTCTCGATACATTGGTGGTTTAAGAGTCCAGATCATGGATTCTGTTAACATGTTTGATCCGATGACACTTTCTGAAGCGTATCAACGAGCATTGACTTTTGAGAAGCAGAACCGACGAGTGGGGAGTTCTTCATCTCCTGCAATAACAGGTGCTTCTGGTTCGGGTAATGCGGCATCACGTTTTGCCCCAACTCAGGCTAAAGCAGTTGGTGAGAATACTGGACCAGTTCCTAAAGCGACCGGCAGTGGTGGGTTCAAGTGCTTTAACTGTGGTGAACCTGGTCACCGACAATCAGAGTGTAAGAAGGCTGGGAAGAGGCAGTTATTTATTGAACCTGAGGAAGATGATGATGTGGCTTATGATGACTACGTGGGAGACGCAGTTTATGATGCAGAACCTGAGTATGAGGAGGAGTATGTGTCTGGAGATGTGGGGGTGAATTTGGTGGTAAGGCGCTCCTGCTTAACACCTAAAGCTGATGGTGATGATTGGCTCAAACACAACATCTTTCAGTCAACTTGTACCATTTTGGGTAAGGTTTGCACTTTTGTATGCGATTCAGGTAGTTGTGATAATTTGATAGCTGAAGGAGCAGTCCAGAAATTAGGGCTGAAAACTGAAGATCGTCCAAAACCTTATAAGTTACAGTGGCTTAAAAAGGGTGGGGAGATAACAGTTTCCAAGCGTGTCCAAGTTCTATTTTCTGTAGGAACAACTTATAAGGATAATCTTTGGTGTGATGTGATACCTATGGATGCTTGTCACTTATTGTTGGGTAGACCTTGGGAGTATGACCGTGATGTAACTCACCATGGGAGAACTAATACTTATAGTTTCCTGTTTGGGGGTGTGAAGATTACTTTGATGCCAAATAAACCTAAGGAAGTAGTTAATAAACCCACTGGTACTTTACTAACTCTTTCGCAGTTCGAAGACGAGCTGGAGGTGGGAGGTGATGTTTTTGTATTAATAGGGAAGGAGGTTTCTGAAGACGGTGAAGTTCCTGAAGCCATGATCCCTTTACTTGAGGAATTCTCTGATGTTTTCCCTGATGAATTACCTGATGGTTTACCACCATTGCGTGACATACAACATCATATTGATCTAGAGCCTGGGTCACAGTTGCCTAACAGGCCACATTATAGGATGAGCCCGGGAGAACATGAGGAGTTGCGCAGGCAGGTTGAGGAGCTGGTTTCCAAGGGTCATGTTCGTGAGAGTATGAGCCCGTGTGCTGTTCCTGCCCTATTGACTCCAAAGAAGGATGGTACATGGCGTATGTGTGTTGATAGTCGAGCCATCAATAAGATTACTGTGAGGTACAGGTTTCCTATTCCTCGCCTTGATGATTTGCTTGACCAGATTAGTGGTGCTACCATTTTTACGAAGCTGGATTTGAAGAGTGGGTATTACCAGATTCGTCTTAGACCTGGTGACGAGTGGAAGACCGCTTTCAAGACCCGTGAAGGGTTGTATGAGTGGTTGGTCATGCCTTTTGGTTTATCAAACGCACCAAGCACATTTATGCGTGTGATGAATCAACTGCTCAGGCCTTTTATTGGCAAGTTTGTGGTTGTTTATTTTGATGACATTCTTATTTATAGTGCTTCTTATAATGAGCATGTCAATCATGTGAGGCAGGTCTTGACCTTGCTTCGGAAGGATAACTTTTATGCAGCCACGAAGAAGTGTGTGTTCATGACCCCTAAAGTTTTGTTTTTAGGGTATGTTGTTTCTGGTGATGGCATACAGGTGGATGAATCTAAGGTAGCAGATGTTCAGGAGTGGCCAACTCCAACTACCATTACTGAAGTTCGGAGTTTCCATGGTCTTGCTTCTTTCTATAGGCGGTTTATCCCTAATTTCAGTTCTATTATGGCCCCTTTGACAGACTGTATGAAGGGTAAGTCATTTGTGTGGACGGAGGAAGCAGAGATGGCTTTTCAGGTTGTCAAGGAAAAGCTTACTACAGCGCCAATCCTGGTATTGCCTAACTTTTCTAAAGTTTTTGAGCTTCATACTGATGCTTCTAAGGTTGCAATTGGAGGAGTTCTTAGTCAGGGTGGGCGGCCTGTTGCCTATTTTAGCGAGAAGTTGACAGGGCCGAAGTCGAGGTACTCTACTTATGACTTGGAGTTTTATGCAGTGGTCCAAGCTGTGAAGCATTGGCGCCATTATTTGTTTCATAAGGAGTTTGTTTTGTTCACTGACCATGATTCCTTAAGGCATATTCGTACTCAAGATAAGGTTTCACATAAACATGGGCGTTGGTTGGCTTTTCTTGAGAAATTTACTTTTGTGGTGAAACACAAAACGGGTGCTTCCAATCGTGCTGCTGATGCCTTAAGCAGGAGAAGTAGTTTACTTGTAACCATGCAGGTTGATGTTCCTGGACTGGATGTCATTCGTGACATGGTGGCTGTGGATCCATACTTTTCAATTGTTCTGCAGGATTTGCAATCCGGAGAGAAAACAGATTTTGTTATGCATGATGGGTTCCTATTCAAAGGGAGTCAACTTTGTATTCCTGATTCAAGTCTTCGCTTGCAAATTATTAAGGAGTTGCATGGTGAAGGACATGTTGGTCGTGATCGCACTTTACAGTTGGTTCAAGCATCTTATTTTTGGCCTACTATGAGGAAGGAAGTGGATCGTTACGTGAAGAGGTGTCGTATTTGTCAAGTTTCAAAGGGGACGGCTACTAATGCAGGTCTTTATATGCCTTTGCCAGTTCCTTTGCAGCCCTGGGTTGATATTAGCATGGATTTTGTGTTGGGACTACCTCGTACTCAAAGGGGTAATGATTCAATATTTGTTGTTGTTGATCGTTTTTCTAAGATGGTTCATTTTATTCCTTGCAAGAAGACAACAGATGCAGTTAATGTAGCCCAACTTTTCTTTAGGGATGTGTACCGTTTACATGGTTTACCTTCCTCCATTGTTTCTGATCGGGACACCAGGTTTTTGAGTCATTTTTGGCGTAGTTTGTGGAAGATGGTGAATACTCAACTCAATTTTAGTAGTGCTTATCATCCTCAAACTGATGGGCAAACCGAAGTTGTTAACAGGTCCCTTGGTAACCTGTTAAGGTGTTTGGTGGGTGATCATGTGAAGGCATGGGATCAGAAGTTGTATCAAGCTGAGTTTGCTCATAATCATGCTGTTAATCGGAGCACTGGGTTTAGTCCTTTCCAGGTGGTTTATTCTGCTCAGCCACGTGGTCCTCTTGATCTTATGACTCCTCAGATTTCTAGGTCTGTTCCGAAGAAAGTGCAGGATTTTGTTGAGGGGTTGCATGATGTTCATAAATCTGTTCGTGACAACTTGGTGCACGCTAATTCGAAGTACAAGCAGGATGCAGATCAAAAGAGGAGACATGTTGACTTTGAAGTAGGAGACTTTGTGTGGGCTGTTTTGACTAAGGATCGTTTTCCAGTTGGTGAATATAATAAATTGTCTGCTAAGAAGATTGGTCCAGTGGAAATTGTGGATAAGATGAACTCAAATGCTTATCGTTTGAAATTGCCAAGTCATATTCGTTGTTCTGATGTTTTTAATGTGAAGCACTTGTTGCCTTACCATGGTGATTCTTCTGATGATGATACAGCTGGGAATTCGAGGGCGAATTTTTCTTATCCAGGGGGGAATGATGGAGGCCCAAGTATTGAAGAACGGGCTGACTTGTTTCTGGAGGCCCGAGATCGCGTGACGAAGAGGGGTTTAGTAAAATGGGCATAACTTTTGCATCCTAAGTCCGTTTTCAGCCCGTGACCTGTCGAAACGTGCGTAAAAAGGAGACTGACGACGCTGTAACCTACTTTTAGCTGGTTGCGGATTTTTCAAGGCCCGAAAAGCCTTTTTACTATCAGTTTTTTGCATTTTTATGTTTTTTTCACTTTCAGTTGGACTTTGTCATTGGGCTACGGTCCAGCCCGTTGGATTTTTAGGGTTTTTCTTTGTTTGCAGTCATTATTTAATGAATCTGCTGTAACCCTAGCAAGACAGTTATCAGTTTAATAAAAGTTAAACCATTGGCCGTTGAGTTGCCGTGTTTTACCCTAATTTTCGGGCATTCTTCAGAATCAACGATTATTAGCAGAATTGTTTCTGGCATTCTTGTTGAATCAACAGATCCAATTACTTATCTTTGTTACTTTGTTTTTTAGTCTACATCACGAGGTTTTTTTTTAGAATGTGCGGCATATAAAAGTATATGTTAAATATAAAAATGGAGAGAAACTTCGTATGTTTGGAGGTGGTTGATTGGTAAATAAAGTATCACTCATTTGAAAGTGTATGGTTCAACTCCGAATCACTCCCTTCAGACTTATTAAATAAGATCTGTAAATTTTCTACTAGTATCTTTTTACTTTCGAAAAACCTATGTATTTTTTTATCTTCACTTTTACAAAATACTACATTTCTCTAAATAAGTAAGATTTTTAATAATTAAAGTCGTACATCCTTAATAACCGAGACATCAAAATTCACTTTTAACAGGTAACAATAGAGAAAATTCTTGAAATACCCCAAGGTTTCATCCACTTTCTCAAAATGCACTAACTAAATGAGAATTTCCAAAAATATCTTATGCAACTTATGCGACTTTTCCAAAAATAGGAAAATTTTGGGAAAATTTTGAAAAAATTTTAAACTTTTTTTTCCATTTGGAAAAATCGCATAAGTTGCAAACGGCATTTTGAGAAATTTTCATTTGATTGGTTCATTTTGAAAAAGTCGGTGCAACCTTGAGGCATTTCAAAATTTTTCCTTATTAATATGTTACAATACTTAAATCTTGGAGTAATATACTCTATGGTATCGAGACATTACATGTCAAAACTGGTACTAAGTTTTCAGATATACGGTAAATGAACCTTAACGTCAATTGATAGTAGGTTGCAACACCAACGATACCTTGTTGCATGACAAATGAAGAAGAAAAAAAGATTACTAAGATATCGACTAAAGTATAAACAATATGCGCACGACATACTGTTGGGATTTAGAACTAGTTAAACCATTAATTACGAGTACGCAACGGAATAGATCTAGTATAACAATCATGATTAACACATAATAAAAACAATAATAAAACCAACATTTTAATTAATTGAATAAATCAATTAATTGATCTTGATCTTGAAGCTATAACGGTAAAGTAACCGTTCTCTAACGATTGCTCACACGACACGTCAAACGAACACACCACGATGCTAATGGTAACTTCACTTCGATTATCTTGCAACTAGAAACCCTAATATCCAAAACCCTAATTGGGATTGAGTAAGGATACGGTTTTGTAGACGTTACAAGATTCTTGAAAAAATCACCAATAAACCCTAATTCGGGTTTACAATAAATCGGACCACAAGGGAAAACTAAAACCTAAATTATGAGATCTAGGGTTTAGTTATAAAGCTTAAATCTTTATAAGAAAACCACCAAGAAGGATTGATCTTATAAAGGTTGAACCTTTATGTGTGATTTTAGGTTAAAGGAAAAAGTTTGTTCGGTTTGGGTGTGGGTGTGGGGGTTTGTGCGATCGGACGAAACAAACAAGAGGGAGAGACAAAAATTTATGAGGGGTATGGGATTGTATTTATACACATCCTAGCACCTCCTCAAAATTATTAAGGCCCAACCCAACACCTAAATTAAGTAACTAATTACTTGATTAACAAACAAAAGATCCTTCTAGACCCCCTTAGGGTATTCGGCCGCCTATAGGGCACCGGATAGTTTTAGAAGTCGATATCCTTCCTTAATTTAAATAACGCACTCGCCTTTAATTAATTAAAACCCGTTAATTAATTAAACCACCGTTAATTAAATAAAACGTGAAGTTTTTATTATACGTTTAATTATAAATAATAAAACGTAAATAAACGTGTGTTCTCCGTATTGAGTGTGTGCCCCCGATAGGGTCACGCATTTACCGATGGCTAAACGATCGCATATCTCAACAGCTCCCACTTGTGAGAGTTTAGACATACAGCGTCCATAATGAAGCATCTAGCAACACTTCATTATAACCGGAAAATGTTGAGTTAAATAGTTTCAAGAATAAGATCTTAAAAGCCAGTAATGGTGTATGATTATTTGAGCTTGCTGATAATCATCCCTTCGTTTCAATGTACCGGTTAAACCATGGATATGGATCCTAACTCATTCCATATAGTTTAACTTTAATTCCTCGTTTACAAATTAATTTAGATAGTCCAAATTGTAACAAGCATCATCTTGTTTACATTTTAGGTACGGCCATACAATTACCTAATTAATTCTGGAGGGGATCCAGGGTACTTCACTACACTATATCAGAGTGGAGGAACGAATTCTATATTGACTGCAAGTATATGTGGATGCTGCTTCACAACACTTCCAATTAGAGTCGTTATAGCTAGATCTTCCGAACTAGCGTTGGACATAAACTCAAGAAGCGATATCCACACATGCACAAATTGTTTGCATCTCAAGTCTAAGGATGACATAATCCTCACCATTTATGTATTCGAATTTACTCATGACAACGGATCCAAAAGTAACTATTTGAAAGTTCAGGGTGTCCAATATTCATATCAATGAATATCATATGAGTTTGGTTGGAAGCTGTCCATCATATATACCAGTATATTACCAACACTCATATTTGTCTTAATATATACAATATTCCCATATTGTTTAACCGACAATGGACATCTTTAGAATAATTAAATATTCAAGGATTTAAACATACAAACATAGGGCAACAATAATTATATGAAGATAACAAACATCAAATATCTTTATTCATCAGGAAATAATTAAATTGTCTTACAATCCCAAATTATCCAAATACTACGATTAACACAGATTACATGAGACTATTAGCTGGAAGCAAACCAATTCCATGAGTTAACATGGCATGCCTTTTGAGGTCTAACGCCTTTGTGAAGGGGTCAGCTAAATTGTCGTCTGTGTGAACTTTCTCTAGACTAACATCATCAAGTTCAATCACTTCTCTGAGGTAGTGAACTTTGGAACGATAATGTTTCGCACCTTTAGTGATTCCTGGTTCATTAGCTATAGTAATGGCTCTGGCATTGTCACAATACATCGTCATAGGTTCATTATTTGTGAGAACAACACCAAGCCCAGAAATAAACTTCCTAATCCAAACTGCCTCTTTAGCAGCCTCCGAACCGGCTATATACTCAGCCTCTGTAGATGAGTTTGCATGGATGGTCTGCTTTGCGCTTTTCCAGCTTACAGCACCTCCACTCAGCATGAAAACATATCCCGTCTGAGACTTCGTGTCATCAGCATCCGTAAGATACCCAGCATCAGTGTAGCAAGCAACCCTGAGCTCTCTTTTCATACCTCCTCCATAAACAAGAAACATGTCTTTGGTATGCCAAAGATACCTCAGAATGTTCTTAACAGCAGTCCAGTGAGAATCACCAGGATTTTGCTGAAATTGGCTAGTCATGTTCTGAGAGAACGCAACATCAGGTCTCGTACATCTAACATCATACATGATTGATCCTATTGCCGAAGCATAAGGAACTCTCTGCATGCATCTCACCTCATCAGGTGTTGATGCTCCTTGAGTCTTAGAAAATTTTGATTTAGTTTGCATGGGAACAAAGCCACGTTTGGAATTGTCCATGTTATACTTCTTCAAAATCTTATCTATGTAAGCACTTTGACATAAACCAATTAAGCGTCTAGGTCTATCACGTATGATCTTGATTCCAAGAATATACGCAGCATCTTCCAAATCCTTCATGGAAAAACACCTTCCAAGGTAAGCTTTTACACTTTGCAACATTGGAATGTCTTTTCCCATCAACAATATGTCATCGACATACAGGACAAGAAACACTACGCTACTCCCACTAGATTTGATATATACACATGGCTCATCAGGATTTTGATTGAAACCAAATTTCTTTATTTCATCATCAAATCTCTTGTTCCATTGCCTTGATGCTTGCTTAAGTCCATAAATGGATCTTTGAAGCTTGCATACATGGTTTGGATACTTTGGATCAACAAACCCTCAGGTTGCTTCATATAGACTTCTTCGTAAAGCTGTCCATTAAGGAAGGCGGTTTTAACATCCATTTGCCAAATCTCATAGTCATAGAACGCGGCTATGGCTAAAATAATCCTTATAGCTTTGATATCCGCAACAGGAGAGAAGGTCTCTTCATAATCAACCCCGAAGGTTTGAGTGAAGCCCCTCGCTACATATCGAGCTTTAAAGGTGTGTACATTGCCATCCATGTCGGTCTTCTTCTTGTACAACCACATGCCACTAACGGTTCTAGCGTTAGGGGGAAGGTCAACTAAGATCCAGACATCATTGTCTTTCATGGATTGCATCTCCACATCATAGCATCCAACCATTTGTCAGATTCAGGATCTGCCAATGCAGCTTTGTAGTTAGTGGGTTTATTATGATCCCCTAACTCATGTTCCTCAACGTCAATGTATAAACACATACGGCCAGGAGCACGCCTAGTCCTCGTAGACTTTCGAATGAGAGCTATATCACTTATAGGTTCATCAATTTCTTGATCATCCTCTTCATGATTGCTAGTGTTTTTAGAAGGATGTATATCTTCATCTTGAATTACTTCAAGATCCTCTATACTCCCACTTGCTTCTTGATTCATAAGATTGCTCTCTAGTAATTCAACATTACGAGCAACAAATACTTTGTTCTCGGGTGGGTAGTAGAAGGAGTAACCCATCGTTTCCTTTGGTTAACCTACAAATATACACTTAACAGATCAGGGCTCTAGTTTGTCTGGTTTGATAAGCGTGTCACGCTTAACAAGAGCCTCACATCCCCAGACCTTTAAGTAAGACAACTTAGGGGCTTGCCCATACCATACTTCGTATGGAGTCTTTTCAACCTTCTTAGTTGGAACCATATTGAGTATGCGAGCAGCAGACTCAAGAGCATACTCCCAAAAGGATTTAGGAAGAGTTGTTTGGGCCATCATGGAACGAACCATATCAAGTAGGGTTCTATTTCTCCTCTCAGAAACACCATTGTGTTGTGGTGTATATGGAGGAGTTCTTTGGGAAACTATCCCATGTTCCTTAAGATGCTCTAGAAATTCATAACTCATAAATTCACCTCCACGATCCGAACGTAGTGCCTTTATGGTTTTACCGAGTTGATTTTCTACTTCCTTTTGAAACACCTTAAATGTTTCAAACACTTCATGTTTATGCTTTAGCAAGTAAACATAACCATAACGACTAAAGTCGTCAGTGAAAGTGACGAAGTAACTTGCACCTTGTCTTGACTCGGTTCTAAATGGACCACATACATCGGTGTGGATTAGTCCAAGTAGATCTTTAGCCCTCTCCACTTGATGTGATTAAGGTTTACGTGCCATCTTTCCAGATAAACATGAAACACATTTGTCAAAGGAGTCATCATCGTTTGACTTAAGCAATCCATCAGATTGTAATTGCTTAATGCGCTTTTTGCTTATGTGGCCAAGGCGACAGTGCCATAGCAATGTAGAGTCCAAATTAAATTTGGCCCTTTTGTTGCTTATAGCATATATAGAACTATTGTTTGCATTAGAATCACACATATCAATTTCATAAATACCATTACTAGGAACAACATTAAAATAAAACATATTATTTTTCGAAACCGAAATACTTGCATTATTCTCAAAACGATTAACAAATCCATCGTCATACAAACATGAAATTGAAACAATCCCTCTAGAAATAGAAGGTGTGTAATGACAATTATTCAACATAACAACTAGTCCACTAGGGAGAAATAATTGAAAAACACCAATGGCTTCAACAGCTGCACGATGACCATTGCCCACGTACAGATTCAAAGCTTCTGGCTTCAGCTTACTACTTATCCTTAGACCCTGAGTAGTATTACAGATGTGAATACCACAACCAGTGTCATAAACCCAAAATTTATTAGGAAAAGTAAAGAGTTCTATCAGGAAGATACCTGAAGTGCTAGCTCCTTGAGAGGACTTCTTTCTCTTCCACAACTCAGCGAGATACTCTGGACAGTTTCTCTTCCAATGACCAATGTCACCGCATTGGTGACAAATGGCATCCTTAGCAGGATTCTCTCTTCTTGGTGGAGGGGGAATCTTGGCTCGGGGAGTAAAGTTAGCTACTTTCTTCCCTTTACCACGATTCTTACCCTTCGCAGCATTAGACGGTTTAGCCTTGTTAGGCTTTTGAACCCTTCGTGCCCTAATAGCATTAATGGTATTAGGAGTAGCAAGTGCAACCTTCATTGGCAACGTTTTCTCATGTAGCTTTAGCATGGCATACAATTCAGGTATTGTCTTTCCCAGGCCATGCATATTGTAGTCTTGCACGAACCTATCATAGTCCTTATTCAGTGAGGCTAAAATTAGGCTAACCGAAAGCTTCAAAGACATGGGGTGACCCTAACGTTCCAAGTTCTCTATGTACCCCTTCATCTTCAAGACATAGGAGCTCACAGATTGTCCATCCTCATGTTTACACGCGTGAAAGGCACGTGCAACATCAAGGAGTTCTTGATCAGCTTGTTTAGTGAACATGGTCTTCAATTCTTCCATCAATGACCATGCGCCATGACCCTCCAAAAGTTTCTGGAGTTCAGGGGACATAGTCATGAGCATAAAGCCAACGATTTCTCTTGACCTTTCGACCCAAGTTGGATGTAAATTCGGGTCTTGCTCTGGTCCTTCATGACCATGAGGCAGAATATCAGGTTGACCAGGAATTGGTTGCTCAAGGTATTTAACCAAGTCATCAGTTTCGAGCGCTATCCGCACGATACCAATCAACAAAGTTATTCTCAGTCAACTTCATCTTTTCAAGGAATGACTTAACAACCGTGCTGTTTAAGCAAGAGTTTTGATTATTCATTTACAAAATAAAAGTTCAACGATTAGTATTTTCGATAATTACATTCTCAAAGAATTAACTACCCAATTAATCATGTTGAGACTAAGATCCTTGCTTGCACTCTCACTTAATATTAGAGGACCGACTGTCTAGTATTCAAGTAGGGCAAGAAGGTAAGCGACGGGCGTTAATTGCATTACAAGTGCAACTCTTAGATTTATGAGACGATTCATGAAGTTTATTTATTGTAGAGTGTTTGGATGGGATGTTCTCTCATCTCTTTCGAGCACCTTTGAACATCTCAAACAAACTTGTTCTACACGTAATAAAGTCATGAGTATGTTTCATCTCATCTTTATGCCTCGGGTTCCGAATCTGACTGGGAACTCGACTTTAAGTCGTACCAATTTGAAGCAGCAATTATTGGCAAAGGTCTGACCAGTGACAAAGATCGCCTCGGGTATGTAATTCGCCCTAGGTCTGACCAGATGACGAAAAACAACTACAAGTGCTTCTAAATTGGATGGCATAGACTTAAAAATTTCAAATAGGTATCACATAAGTTTTAGAAAAACAAATGTCAAAGTGTGTAAAAGAATGCATGTAATTCATTCTCTTAGCACAAGTTAAGAAAACAATTTATTAAATTTTTGGTTTAGGCGTGTTTTACCGTTGGAAAAGATTAAAGAGAGATCAAACCCTATATCCTACTCTACATGCACCCGAAGGTGCAAGTGCTTGGGATAATTATCCCATAAGTGCCAAAGCACCTATGGAACACGAGAGAAGATTAAAGATCCCTCAAACCCTAGATAGCTCGACTAGAGCACGAAGTGCAATAGCAAGTCCATCATTGGTAAGGACACAAAACGGTGTTGTAGTTTTAAGTATTGTAAAACTAATTGATTTTGCAAATCACGTCGTTGAGAAGATAGTTTATAAGCCATCATTACGGTATGTAAGCCCAACTCGAGTGACAATATGATTTCGCAAAACAATTAGAATACAATAAAACCAAGTTTCATAGTTCTTAAGTCAATATTAAGATTTGTTCAAAAATCAAGATTTTAACAAATAACACATAGACGATTCGCAAGGAAAATATGGTGTATTAATATGACATAGTTTTAAAACTAGTTTCGATATAAGTCCAATCCGTTTTCTGATTCCTAGAATCTTGAATTATTACGTTTTGCAATTCATAATGGAAAACAAATAAGCACATAAAAACAAACAGAAGGGGGTAGAAGCAGAAGACAAACTCTATATGAAAGCGGTAAATCATATTAGATCCAAGTCTCGAATGAGTCTTCCCCAAATTGAGGACCAAAGACCCTCATCAAGTTTTCGAGCAAGGTACTTGATGACGTACAAAGTATCACAAACGTGAGATGCAAAAGTCTTTGACGGATAATAAAAAACAAAAGTTATTATTAACCGGTTCAATTTTAACCTACCCAATTTTAATAGATCTAGATCAAGATTAAAAATTTATGACAAGTATGCATGTAATTGTCATAAAAACATAAATAAAAGAGATTTTAAAGTGAAGCAAGCGTGTTTTATTCTATGTGTAACTCATGAATGCCATACGATTTGACTCGTGATGCCACTGTTGGGATTTAGAACTAGTTAAACCATTAACTACGAGTACGCATCGGAATGGATCTAGTATAACAATCATGATTAACACATAATAAAAACAATAATAAAACCAACCTTTTAATTAATTGAATAAATCAATTAATTGATCTTTATCTTGAAGCTATAAAGGTAAAGTAACCGTCCTCTAACGATTGCTCACATGACACGTCAAACGAACACACCACGATGCTAGTGGTAACTTCACTTCGATTATCTTGCAACTAGAAACCCTAATATCCAAAATCCTAATTGGAATTGAGTAAGGATACGATTTTGTAGACGTTACAAGATTCTTGAAAAAATCACCAATAAACCCTAAGTCGGGTTTACAATAAATCGGACCACAAGGTAAAACTAAAACCTAGATTATGAGATCTAGGGTTTAGTTATAAAGCTTAAATCTTTATAAGAAAACCACCAAGAAGGATTGATCTTATAAAGGTTAAACCTTTATGTGTGATTTTTGGTTAAAGAAAAAAGTTTGTTCGGTTTGGGTGTGGGGTTTTGTGCAATCGAACGAAACAAACAAGAGGGAGAGACAAAAATTTATGATGGGTATGGGATTGTATTTATACACATCCTAACACCTCCTCAAAATTATTAAGGCCCAACCCAACACCTAAATTAAGTAACTAATTACTTGATTAACAAACAAAAGATCCTTCTAGACCCCATTAGGGTATTCGGCCGCCTATAGGGCACCAGATAGTTCTAGAAGTCGATTTCCTTTCTTAATTTAAATAACGCACTCGCCTTTAATTAATTAAAACCCGTTAATTAATTAAACCACCGTTAATTAAATAAAACGTGAAGTTTTTATTATATGTTTAATTATAAATAATAAAACATAAATAAACGTGTGTTCTCCGTATTGAGTGTGTGCCCCCTATAGGCTCACGCATTTACCGATAGCTAAACGATCGCATATCTCAACACATACCGCTCAATTATTCCTTGATGAATGCTTCTCAACCAGATTAATTATATGATCAACCTGATTTTCAATCAACTAATAATAATTATTATCAATTGCAAAATAATTCAGTTGTAAAGAAAATAAAAAAAGCACACTGATATAGCCTCACAAAGATAAGGGTTATGATTCTTGCATGATTTTCAAAAGTTCACATATAATCACTAGCACAATACAACAATAAATATAGGGTCGCGATTTTGATTTAATATCAAATATACACTACAAATGACTTATTGTGGACTATATAAGGTTCCGAGTCATTTAACATGAGCATTGATAAATTTAGACCAGATTTAATGTATACTTTTTTTTGAACGGTTAATGCATACTTTGTTGAATATATTAGTGGATAAATATGGCCCGGATAGGTTTGTGGGTTTAGGTCCATTAGGATTTCTAGAATTTTTATTTTATAAATGCTTGATAATAAAATTTAGATCTCATATGGGTTTTTATCATCTCACATGGTATCAGGCCATACCCCGTTCTTATAACCATAACGGCTTCCGCGTTTCAAACACCACCCCAAACCCTATGATCGTCAATAACACCCCCTGAATATCTATCAAATCTGCCGTCCATTTTATTAGTCTTAAAACCAATCAGATCAAAGTTGATTGCCTCTGTAATGAATCCTTATGATTGATTTGGTTTGTTTAGTGTTTTTTTTCTTTTCTTATCCGTCTCTTTATTAATACTTATATGTCAAAAAATATAAAAATTATAATTGTTTTATTATTTGTGTCTTGATCAATTGTTTGTACTGCCTTTTGATTTTGGTGATTTGTGCAAAGGTCACAATCCACACGGTTGTTTATTTGGTTGGATGCTTGTGCAAAGGTCACAATCCACAGTTGACGTTTATAAAGAAGAATCAGAGGTTGTGCAGGGCTTTGTGGATTTGTGTTGAACTGATTGGAGTTTATGAAGATAATCGAAAGTGCAGGGCCTTATTAATGTTTTATTTTCAATGTTCTATTTTGTTTCTTTTCTAGTTTACTACTCCAGTTCAAGCTTTTGTGATTTCGCCGCTTGAACTACGAAAGAGTATTAGTGGATAAATATGACCTGGTTTGATTTTAGGGTCCATTAGAGTTTTCATGAATAAATTTGAGATCTCATGAGGGTTTTATACTTCTACCAGAATATAGATATACATCCACTTGCGTGACAAACAAGATTTATTTCAATTGTCTTACTTTCTTTAAGTAAATTGTGAAGATCAACTAATGAAGTGAAATATATATAAACTCTAACAAACGTTTTTTAGGTTTACATCCCAAATAGGTTAAAGAAGTTAAATCTCTCTTGTTCTTATACTATAGTAAATGAGCCACATACACGTCTAGAATTATAGCACTAAACTTTTGATACATGTGCTATGAAGTTGATGCCATGGTTGTTGTTCTAATTAAGTGGGTGACCAACAATCATGAAAAATGTAGCTAAGTGGGATTGTATCTCAAAGTAGGGCCGAGGAAAATCAATCAAGCTGAATCGAACCGATTTTGAAACTAAGTTGATATTTTTGGTTTGGTTTTCGGTTTTCATATGTTCGGTTCAAAATATGTTCAAAATAATTTTTTTAATCTTTTTCAAAACCCTAAAAGTTTTTTTAGTAAGTAAATTTTTTTAATAAAATAAAATTTTTTACTATAAGTTTTTTTTAATGATGTAAATTTTCAAAATTAATAACAAAATTAGTTGGTAAGAAGAAAAGAGCAATTTAGTCAAATCTTTTAAAAATGACCGGTTTAACCGATCATGTTAGCGCGATCGAACATATTTTGAAGGTGTATTAGTGAGTTTGGTTGTTTACATATTACATTAGTCAGACTGGTCTTTTTTAAAAAATATGTTAATTATCTTTAACTTTTGTCCAAATTCATATGATTCAAAAGTGTGTAATAAAAAATGTGATAAAAATTGATATTTGTGCAATAAGCTTTCCAGTGTTCAACTATTTTATCAAAAGTTTGAGGGGTAATCAAATCAGTTTTGTGCATAACTAACTTTACAGTTACAATTTCAACTAATCGTTATAAAATCTCTATCTCTCAAAAAAAAGTAAAATATACCTAACATGTTAATAAAATTGTGATCGAAGTATAATTTAAAAGAAAAAAAACATCACCTTCTAGAAAGAAAGTTAAATAGATGTAAAAAGATCTTAAACACAAGTCATGAGATACTTTGCCGGTGCATGAACCTTAACACCTTTCTAAGGTTTAAATAACGATTCTCCGCTGATGATCTCATGATTTTTTTTAGTATTTCTAGTAAACCATGTATTAAGCTACTCACAATAACGATCAACATTTTTCTGTCACATCAAGTTTTTTTCTCTCACGACTTACACGCGATTTGTTTCTACAACAAAATGACCAAGTACAATTTTTTTAATTTAATTAATAAAAACATTAGATTAAAAAATAAAAACATAGTACATAATAATTCAAATAAAATAAAATCATTACAATTAATTGCGGTTATACCAAATATGTTCTAGCTATTAGATCGGCTTTTAGGTGTAGATGACATGTTTCGCTGATTATCTTTCGAGTAATTTTCAGTGATTCTTCATGTGTATTTACCGGATCTTGATCACCATGTTGTTCTTCGGAATAAGTTGTGGGAGATATCGCCGCCTCTTTGTGTTGAATTATTATACTGTGTAATATGATGCATGTGTACATTACGTCTGATAGTCTACGTCTTGGAGAAATATTATTTTTATGTGTGTAAGAAATTGTTGTATAAATGAGGTTTTTATAAGGATAAAAAGATTAAATTTAAAATTAATTATTTTAATTAAAATGTAAAGGTAATAAGATAAAGACAAGTTTTTTTGTTTTGAAATGGTCGAAGCCGGGATTGATCCGCAGCCGACGACTGATCGATCGTTCGGTCTGCGACCAATACCATTGCATGCAGCCTTATACCGCCATTTATTTTTTTATTTTTCTAATCATTCTTTCATCTTATATATTTTTTTCTTTATAGTTTTTATGTTTTTTTAATAGGTAAATAATTTTTTACTTAAAATGTTAACTAAAATTTTTTGTCCTAATGAATTATCGGGTATAACAATTTTGGTCTAATAGTTTAAAAAGTAATGGATTCAATTATTTTTTATCGGCTCGTAATACTGTTGGTCCAAAGTTAATAACATCGTTAATTTGAGTGAGTATGACTGTTATATATGAGGGTAACGAGGGGCAGACCCACATGGGAGCCGGGTGTAGCACGGGCTACACCCGATTTGATGTTACGAAGTGTAATTTTTTCAAAAAGTATTGCTTTTCTAGCATGTGCAACACCCAATAAAACTCGTGTTACTTTGGTTTAGGCAAAAAATTATTTATAACGTAAATTTAATTGTTTATAATGAAAGAAATTATATGCAATACTTTAAAAAAAAATTATGCAACACCTAATAAAATATCCAGGGTCCGCCCCTAAGGGTAACATAGTCATGTTTTATTCCTAATAGATAAATAGAGAGTTAACTACATTTTTTGCTCTTATGGTTTATTGGGCGTGACACTTTTGGTCCAAATTAAAAAAGAAGTTTAAAAAAAAATATTTGTAAAAACTTAAATCTTAAATATTTTTATCCTTTTAAGTACGCTTAATATTTAAAAAATATTTTTTACTCTATATATCGTTAAAATTTACTTTTTTTACAAAATGTTTTTAAAAGAATTTGTTACAAAAAATGTTAGTGGTTTAGTAGGTCGAGTCGTACAATGACATTTAAGGGGAAGAATGTCTTTTTCGAACCATCGTCTAGTTATGTTAAACTCCTATCCGCTTCACAGGACATTTTCCTCAAGAAAACCAAACCTTGGTGGCCAATTGAGTTAATCAAGTTAACTTATACAGAAAAACTCTTGATGTCACTACAAATTCAAGTGAATATATTTTTATAACTTGATCAAGCTATCTATTAACGAGCCCACTGCAAAAGGTGGCTTTCAAACCGATCCACAAGATTATCCACATGACGTTAATTGATCGAGGGCTTTAAGGCGGCATAGGACCCTCTTGGTTGCCTTCATTTCGGGAAAACAGAGTGAAAACTTTGTTCATTTTATATTACAAGGTCCGACGAATGTGTGTCACCTTCTCAATGAACCCCACACACGTCGAGTCTAATTCACTTATCCAAAGTATTGATGTTTAAAAAACCGCTATTTAATGAGTCACACAAAGATTTTCTACTTATATAATATATAAAGTATATTTAAGATATTAAACGATTAAGCTAATCTACATGCAGAGATGAATACTCAATTATGGAATGAAATTCATAATCTTCTTTGGTTATATACTACATTGTAAGGCCATTTGTGTTGAGAATTATATCATGTTTTCAGTTACATATGTATTGGAGTTTATTATTAGTGAAAAAAATAATAACCCTAACAGCATTATGATATCTTTTATTATTTGTTGTCACTTAAGAAAGGGGTACTCTTAACTTTTTATTTACAAATATTGTCCATATGTAGTAATGTCCCTATGACACCCTAACCATTTCATCGATTCACCTAACTTACGTCGCCATCCATGCACAATGCAATCAATCTCAAGGTACTAATGAATGTGTCGGAAACAAGATTCGTTTCAAGTTTTTGCTTCCGTTTAGTAATTTTTATTTCACTTTGTTTGGAAAATAGAAGATCAACTAACGAAGTGAAATTTGTATAAGCATTGTGCATGTCTGGAATTATACTATGTTTTCAGATATATGAGTTTATGGAGTTAGTTATAAAATCAAAATTCTCAAACTCTATACGACTGTGTTACTGAAAATAGATATAAAATTCTTGACTTTTTAATTTCTCTTTTTACTTAAAAGTTGAGGAATCTAAAATTTTAATTTACAGATTTTCTATTTGTATAACAAGATATTTAGCAAATTTTATATATCTTATATAAAAAAACTAACTAAAGACCCGTGAAATTCACAAATATTTTTAATAAGGTTGAAAAACATTATTAATTAAATTGTGTATAAGAAAAATTTAAGTTAGAAAAGTTCTACGTTGGTACACAAACATAAAGAATACAAATAGTAATAATTATATATACATTATATAAAACATAATAGTCAATTAATCAAAAAATAATCGTTTTTATAAACCATACATGGTGATATTAGTTAGATTTCATTTTTCGGCACAAATAACCATCTTCAATCTCTTATGCTCCTAACAGAAACAACTACATATATATTTGGTCATGTGTAAAAACTTGTCATGCTAAACACAAGCCAACTTTCCCAAGAGATTTCATTCACTTTTGGTAAATGACATTGCGAAAAAGATGAACACGGTGAGGAAAAGATTCCTAACCATGCTTAATGGCAAACACTTATCAAAAGGTAATTAAATCGTTTACCACAATAACTCTTGTCGTTAATGTAACTTTCCATCAACGATCCATACGAAGCCTTGTTCCATTGCACAAACAATCAGATTCATCAATGTTACATAGCGACATGATCAGAATACCCGTTGTCTATTTAAGTTCATCGTTGGGTACACTAAAGAATTTCAAACGACTAACGAACTCTTTAGAGAACACGTGTTCGCTTAAACGTGTACCCTTTCCGACTTGCAAATATTGTCACAACTTAAGTACATGACTTGTTCACCCTGAATTAGTAACAACATTTTATTTTTTATAGTTTTGAAAACATTCATCCGTTCAAATTCAATTTTCGAACAATGACCTTTTTTCGTCTTTAAGTGCTTTAAATGTCTTGCCAAGTTCTTGTAGATCCAAAAGAATTCGGCTAATACTGTAAATAATCGAGTATAGCATGTTAAAAGGATACAAAATATTTTGTAATAGCTGCTAGTCTTTTTTCATTACAACAATTGACATGGCATTTATGTTTATCTAAACATATTAATTATATATACTTTATTCATTAGCAAAATATGTTTACTCAAAAAGTTTTAGCACACTTTTCATCATAATATTTGATGTGTTTTATATAAATAGAAATAGCTAAATTAAAATTACGAGCCCAAAGAATAGTAAACGACCCTTGCTAAAACAAAAAGAAAGCATAGATCTCATTCGCGGAAGCTTATGCACCAATTTTAGTCATGTTTACCAATTTTAGTTTGGTAAAAGAAATTGCTTAATTTTTTTTTTATCATATTTACCTCTCTGAAAATACAAGATTATACATTCCTAATATCTCAAAATGATATATTCCAACACAATAGCTATAAGTGTTAGTCGTCTGCCTCGTACAAAATAATGGCCCTTTTCAAGTTTTTATCTCGTGTCTCTCAAACATATCATATAGCAAAGCCTTCTACTAAAGATAGTACTTATGCATTTTTCTAAGCCTAGTAAGATTTCATAATATATTAACGTATCATGGTAGTTTAGATAAGAAAATCATGATATATTAAAAAGCCTTTTATTCGGTGATCTTAATCCGAAATAAATAATGGCATACCTTTGAAAGCAACATTGATGAATCACATGACCACAGTTTTTCTTATCTGTGGCTTCTGGTTGTCAATGTCACATAGTGTCATCATAGCCATTTTGAAAACCTGTCCAAGTGATTATATAATATGCATTAGTCATTTTTATGAAATAGCACAATTAGTTAAGAACTTAGATTAACTGATCAAGTGAGAGTGTTTGGGAGTGCTTAACAAACCACATCCAAAATTAGACAGATTAAGCAAATGAAAGTTTCATTCACCTCTCATCAAACAATTGATGCGGATAGATTCATATCACAAAGGCACTTTTATCTAAATTATAAAATAAATATACTTATACTCCTAAGAAAATATCTACCAAATCACAAACAATATACTAACTTTACCTTCAATATGATTGTTCTTAATAAACGGTTGAACCACCATTTGTAGCTATCAGTCTGACCTCGAATCATAAATATTAAAATTATATATGAGATGAAATCATAAACAAAAGTTAAAGAAAATTTATTGGATTTGTTGCAACAAAAAGGATAACGAAAACTCACTGCAAATCTCAACGCTTTAACATTCGACAACTGTTGGTACTTGGTAGCATAGTCAATGATCTGTTAAGAAACGATTTTTTTAGTTGACTGTAAATTCAAAGCCACAAACAATTGCTGATATGCGTAGGTATATTGGAAATGTATTAAGAGAATTAATTAACTTACCTAGCCTTACGGAATTGTCTTTGATTTGACAACTAACAAATTGAATTTTCTTGACTCGATATCTATATACGTCCATTGAAGAAGATGACTATACAATATGTTTGTTCAAGTGTTAATTATAGGAATGATATGATGCTAAAAAAATAATTACTGATTGATATCAGCATTTACTACATTAGTTAACTTCCCTAAGTTACTTCTAAAACTATGTGTTTGACTACTTAAAGATTCCTATGAATCACTCCACGTGGCGTGATAACATTAAAAGGTATTTTAGGAATAAATTAATTGTTCTGACTAAAAACTGTGTTATATTAGTTTAGATAGAAACCCGTAACTATACCATCATTCTCAATTAAACCTTCGACTAGAGATTTTGTTAGAATAGGTGATAGATGTTCAGTATAGACGTTTCACCGATCCACATGAACTCATATAACCCCTAATGCACGTGGAATGCTATATTGGTTTAGAAGAATGAAAGAAGGTATGACCCTCCAAGTTCCTTAACACTGTGTTCTCGAGTTAGTCTTAAGAAGGAAAATGAAAGTAAATGAAAGTGAAATCGTTGATGTTGTGTTCTTGAGTATTACTTAAGAAAGAAAAGAAAATGAAATGGAAGGAAAGTTAGTGTTATTTTGTAGATTATGAAAGTAAATGGTTTCCTTCCACTTTTGGGAGGAAAGTATTTCCTTTACTTTCCTTTACTTTTCTTTAATAAATCTACTCAAGAACACAGTGTAAGATTCAATGTTTTATAGACAAAAATGTACAATTTTTTTTATCTTACGTGTCGAATACATCCGAGAGGCTAACTCAAATGGCCAACAGTTTTACCTTTTTTTAGTTTCCTTTTAGAAACTAGAGTTTGAATATTGCATAAGGTATTTATGTTGGTCGGTAAACGATCCAACAGCAATCGTCGTGTGAAAATTGCAAAAAAAAAAAGCTAAACCAAAGTATTAACATCAATGTAAATACAACATAAAGATTATTTAATTGAAAGTAAAATCAAAAGTCATATTTCGAAATTTCACCCGTAAAAAGAGATCATTGTTCATTCATAACTATTTACAACAAAAAATGTCAAAACAATCAATTTTCATGCACGGAAGGTGCCATGTTATCAGAAAGTTATTGCAATTCCGAACATGAAATGTATGCTCATCTATCATTCATGCTTCACATTAGTGATTCACGTGTAGATGATCGTCAAAAATTGGTTAAAAGATTTTAAAAAACAATAGCAATCCATTCACCCACAATATGTGATGGACTTTCGCTAGTTTAGGAACCATTGTTGCCAATAGCCCTAGCTGAAACCTAGAGAACTTTCTTGCCTAAAAAAGTGTCTGCAACACTAATCCTATCATCACTAAAGATAAGGACACATTTTGCTTCCTTTACATTAAGGAAGATGCAAAGAATGTGACATCCAAACTCACAATCTCACAAGAGTTGTCTTAGTTTATGACTTTATGCTACCAGGTCTTGTAAACAATATAAATAGATTGAACAAGCAAATTAAGAAATGTTCAAATGTAAGCCCCGCGCGTGCTCGGTTCATATAACTAGTAATCCCACAAAAACAAAAATGACCCGATGGCCTATTTAACAATATCATTTTTCGTGCAATAGAATTTTCCTAAGACCCATAAATAAAAGATAATAATTGATAGGTGGAAGCGAGGTGACGTGGTAATTGAAGTATCGTGTGGCTTATTCTAAAGGTCGCTAGTTCGATTCCCCCGTTCAACGTATTCCATCTTTTGCACTTTTGACACATAAATTGTTTACATATTTACATACTTTCTTAATTTTAGATATACAACACTAATAATTTGATATTATTACTAATTGTAACATAATTAACAGAAATAATTTAGTTTTCAAATTTGTTGCAACGCACCAACAAACTTTCCAGAAACATACATGAAAATTTCGTACACGCGCGAAACATGTAGTATGTAACATGTCTAAATAACCAAATATAGGTCTTTGTGTTTCCAGTCACGTATGTTATTCCGCCACATGTCCATGGACGTTTGCGCGCACCACCGCTGTCTTTTCCTCGGGTTGCCTTTTCAGTTGTACATGCAAATTTTCAGTTACATTAGTTATTATTCGTGCTTGATTATCGTCTTTCAAAGGTATGCGTATTGGTTAAGCGAACATATTATGTATATGCCTTGTTCTAATGTTTACGATAAATAGATGCAATAAGAGACATATCACGGGTGTGTGGGTAGTCTGCCGGTAAGCGTATTGTAGATTTTCCACAAGGTCTATGGTTTGATTCTCGGCAGTATCTTTCACATTTTTTGGCTTTAATAAATCGACATTTTTTTTCTTTGGGGATTGTAGTTATTAGCAATGTTTTCAGACCCGGGTTGACCCGGCCGGATCAACCGGTTGAACCGGTTCCGGCCAAAAAAACGGGTCATATTGACCCGGGTTTCATATTTTCGAAACCCGGCTTGACCCGGCGGGTTTGGGGTGACCCGGGTCAACCCGGTTCTCAAGACCCGGCCGGGTTTCTAATTTTTCGAGATTTTTTTGAAAAAAAAAATTTAATTTTACGTATTTGCGACGAAATTTTATTTTTACATATTATATTGGTTGGTAAACAATTTATATTTTCAATATACGTAAGTTTTTATGGTTTTTATAAGTAATAATTTTGTTAATTACTAAAAATATAAAAAAATATAATTTTTTTAGAAAACCGGGTTAACCCGGGTTGACCCGGGTCGACCCGGGTTGACCCGGACCCGACGACTCGACCGGGTTGATCTAAGACCCGGGTTTTAAAACATTGGTTATTAGTAGGGCTAAACTCATGTGTAACGTTTCGTGTACTTGTGTAAAAAGACAAAAGGGCCTATGTCTTTTTTTTTTTTTATCTATATAGAGTATAGTGAATGAGGTTAATTAAATATACATATTTTCATAAAATATTTTCATAAAATATTTTTATCTAGAATTGTACAATATTTTCATAAAATATACATATTTATGAAGTTAATTAAAGTTTCAAACCTCATAGCATTGTATTAGAAAATAAATATATACTAGTAATTCTTGAATTTTTAATTAGCCCACCTATAACATATAAATTAATCCTTTTATATTTTACATTTTTGACTAACATTTTGAGCCGACTAATCCTAAGCAATTATATTTTCGGATAACTCGGATTCGGTACAGGTGAACCTCCGTAACCACAAGAGGAGTAATTTTCTCCCGTTGGATATCTTAAACATTTTGTTGCATCTGATCGTATTTTACATAATCACAGTTGTGTTATATCAAACTATGAATTGTGAAACTAAGAATTTTGTATACAGTATTGGTGAGGCACTAGCCCGAGACTAAAAAAGTGGTTAGATGCTTTCACAAAACTAACATATAATTGTGTTTAGACTAAATTAAGCATGATATGTATCCTGTACCACCATTTATCTTTTCACCTACACACAACGGAACAAAAATACGACGAAACCTAATATCCACATAGGCCGAACAAGTGAAACATTCCTTGCTTATATACTACTGTCAGTATGAAACAAACATTTCTGTACTACATAATTGATATAAATTCTTAAGTTGTTAGCAATATATCTTTATACTTTTAATGTCTTTGTACTCCAAAAGTGACAGATACGTTAGGGAAATTGTTTATAAAAAAATGTTCATATTCAGTTTGTATCAAGGATTGGGGTATGTCCCATGCCTTGTAAATTGTTATGTCTCATGGTTTGGTAACATAATTCACTATTTTTAACAAAAGAAAAAGAAAAAGTTGTTTTTTAAATAAATGACAATTTACAAACTTTGGCCATGATATTTTTCAGTATTGATTTGTCATATTGTGTTGTTTTTTCAAAAAGCATCACAACGAGAGTGTCCATTATAGAGAAAGGAAATAACTTTTTATAAAAAAACTTTCTGGACCAAACGTAAACACTACGCATAAGGCATTCTTGAGAGTTTGCGAGCTTAGAGATAGAGGCAGCAAGCTCTCACGAGGCCGATGCGTAATGTATAGGTTTGTCAAGGAATTCGAATGTTTGTGTGCACACGCTCTATATAAACGAAGCAACCATTCTTCCCTAAAGCGATGTGGGATACCGGATAGCTTCAAAATACATGATAGCTCGCTAAAAAACAACCTCTAAGGAGAACGCAACACGCATAACCATGGACGGAGCTACGTTTGGCTTCGGGTTGGCCAGGGCCCACCCCAAGGTTCTTATACTTCTACATATTACATACATACTGCTTATTTAAATTTGGTCTTTCAAAATACAATTTGGGCCACCCAAATATTCAGAAACTTAAAAGCATTATAATATTTCATTCTTTCGAACATAAATTGGTTTTTAGTTTATAGGTAAAAGCATTATCAGTTGTTAGAGGGTATAAATCAAGTTAGGCATACGTTTCCTTACATTTTTAGTCCAGTTTTACTATCAAAAGTAGCGTATATAGAACATTTTAAATTGAGAATTTTGTTTTGTACATATAAGAATATTAAAATGGGTTAAAACAAGATTTTTTTGTTTTAGTCATGATATAACTTCTCAATATTCATAAACCAATCTTGAATATATTGTTTATCACAACAAAATCATTTTTCTCCTTATGGTCAATCCAGTAAGAAAGGGTTTTTTTTAACCATCTTATAAAATTACAAAACATCATTACATTGCACAACCATAGTGTAGAGTTCGACAACATACTACTTAAACCGGATCGTTGACTATTTGACTTGCCGACCCGTTGACTTTATTGTATCGACTTATAAAGGAACCACCTTAGATCTTCTTTTGGGTCCGTCACTGTCGAGAACCGAACCAAAACTAAAAATCAGACCGAAACCGACTCAACCCGAACCGAGTTTGGAACCGCGGTTCGATTCTCGGTTCCACAATATTCTAAATTTCGGTTCTCAGTTCGGTTCGGTTCGGAACCGCGGTTCTCGATTCCAAAACCGAAGAACCGATGAAAACCAAATATACTAGACTTCTATGTTAGTTCTTTAATAAATATCAAATGTCAAACGTTCTGTCTACAATTTTATTGATACAAAGTGGAAATAGAATTGAATAGATTATAGATGTATGTCTCTACGGAAACATGTACACTTTTATTTGTAAAATCAAAATAATATAATTAAACTAACAGAAATAAATAACAGACAGATATAATTATAAACGATAATTAAATAAACCAATAAAATGATAAAAGACTTATTAGAGTTCAAATCTTCAAACGTTTCACGAATCAACATGAGTTCAAATCCAATTATACCGTCAACTTGCAGAGTAGTGCACATAGTTAGCTTTCAAGGCATGCAATTGGGGAAACACAAACCTAGTTGCATATGACTATATGATATGAGGATATCTAAATCAAATAATGTCATCACTGAATAAACGTAATTAAGCTTTTGTACTATTTAAAGTAGCTTTAAAGAACAATGATCTATATAATAAACACATAAATGGTTAACAAGTAGAATACTGAATACAGTACTTGTTAACTTCATGACATGTATTTTAAGAAACAAAAAAAATAAAGCATTTTCGTTTTTTCTTATGATTAACGGAACATGAAACAACGAAAATACGATAGTAAATCCATATGAACTCATCTATATCCCATATAGATTAAAGATGTGAAAGCTTTCTTGTTTAGATACTATAGAGAATGAGGATCACACATGACTGTGTTTTCAGATTTATGTGTTTATGAAGTTGATTATATAAAACTAAAAACTTCAAACCGCATTTCTTCATAATCTGAAAACGAATATGATACTCTTGAGATCACATTAATAAATCTTCACACATAGATATCTTGATATATGAAGAAAAAAAAGTCGGTCATACAATAGAAGTTTCGCAATAATTCGGTCTAAACGAGTCGAGCTCGAGCTATTCATTTATATATGCGAGTCGAGTTTGAGCTGGGAGTCGAGTTTGAGCTCCAATATACTCGGCTCATGAAACACGTGAGCCTTATCGAGATTCAATTAAATTACACTTTTACTCTGTAATTACATAAATCAAGTCGAGTCAAGCTTGTTGTAACCGTTATAAAAACTAAACCGATGGAAAAACTGTTAAGTGATGTTGTCGAGAATTTTGTTGCACCTGTTTTTATTGTCCATTCTCAATCGGCTCTCTCTCATCTTTTTATATTAAGTCTATAATGTTGATTAAACTTAGGGTTTTAAGGCTTTAAATAGTCATGTACTTTTTTAAATATATTCATATGGTATGTGTACCAAAAAAATTATTCAGATAGTACCCGAACTTACCTTTTCTTGTCAATATGGACATATTTTGAGCTACAATCTGCTAAACCGGTAAATTTTGTCAAATTTGATGATGTGGTAGTTTTCTTGTCTTTTGCAAAGTGACATCGTTAGTCCCATCCAATTTATGTTTTCATCGTTAGTCCTTTTTTCGAAAATATTTTTTCTTTCATAAAATCTTTCTTTTTCAAAAGATAATTTTTTGAAAAATATTTTTTTGGAGAAAAAAATATTAGATTTCTTTAGTTTTAAATTTTTTGTAAAAGAGATCGAAAAAAATATTCAAAAAATTAAATTAATTTTTTTTCAAAATTATGTTTCTTTTTCGAGAACTATTTTTTCGAACATAAGTTTTTTTTTTCAAAAAATAATTTTTCAAAATAATATTTATTCGAAACTTTTCTTTAGAGAAAACTGTATAAAATTTTTTAAATTTAAACTTCTTGGAGAACAAAAATTCGAAAAGGAATCAAAAGAAAATTCGAAAACTAAAAATCCACAAAAAAAATCTATATAAAGAAAAATGTTTTTAACTTAAATAATTATTAAATTTTATATGCTTTTGGATTTGAGTTTTTAAAAAAAGATCAAATATTTGTTTTCGAAATATGTTAAAAAAACATTTCTTTTTCGAAATTGTCTTTTTTAGAGAAAAATATTTTTAAAATGGACTAATTTTGCGAAGATGTTTAAACGGTCATTTGTAAAAGGACTAACGTTGCAAACTTCACATGTCGTATTACAGGTTAATAGGTGAAAAAAGTTTGCATGTACCATATTAACAGGTAAAGTCAAAGTTGAGGTATCATCTGAATAATTTTTTAGGTACACGTACCATATGAATATATTTGCGTAAGTACATATCTATTTAAAGCCTTAAACCCTTAAACTTAAAAGTAAACATGACATATCAGTATGGTTGAAGTTGTCCAATATCATAAACATTTGACATTTAAGTTGAGACTAAGAGTAAAAGGAACGGTCACGCTGTGCCCCGGCGTTGGCCGGCGTTAGTCACACCGTCATCATGGGCGTGGAAGGGGGGGGGGGGGGGGGGGGGGGGGGGCTGGAGACGAAGATGGAAGTAAAGATTAACTTTTTTTCCATTTATTTGGGTGAATAAATTAAATAAATTTAATTTATGGTGTAATGTCTTTATATGTATTTTCTAGTGGCAATTCAAGGTATTTTTTGGCCTATTTATTTCGGGTTTTATTTTTACTCCGTATGTTAGGATTTAATTTATGATGTAATGTTTTTTACGTGAATAAATAAAATAAATTAGGATTTAATAAATTAATTGTTGAGGGTAGTTTTTGAAAAAAAGTTGAAAATGGGTAAATTGGTGTGGAAATGGTGTGATGATAAGATGATTGTTTTTTGTGTGGATGTGGTGTGGATGTGGAACTAAAAAAGATGACGTGACGGGGTATTTTTTGGTGTGGTAGTGTGACGACTCCTTTTACTCTAAATGTATGTACGAGATATTTATACAGTCACGTAGGTCCCGTTTGGTTCGTTGAATGTTTGTGATGTAATTGTAATTCATAAAATGAATTGTAATTTGAATGAATTGGAATTTCAAATTGTTAAAACCTGTTATGTGTTTGGTTGACAAAATGTAATGTAATTATTAATTGTAATGTGAATTAATTATAATTTAAATTAAAAAATATGACAAGTGTACGATGTTAAGTGGGTTATTTATTTAAAATTAGCAATTCCTTTGTAATTCTAAAATTCTTTCTTTATACCTATGTAATTCACATTACAATAATGAGGTGGGTCCATTGTAATTTAAGCAATTACAATTACACTCATTATACAACCAAACACTTTATGTAATTGTAATTTAGATTACATAACATCAAATTACAACCAATTAAGTGAACCAAACGGGACCGTAGAGTTTTTAAACAGTGGCAAGAAATGTGCAAGAGCCAGCATGTAGGTGTATACATTTTATTTACAATGATTATCCATACGTTAATGCAACTAGTAATCATTTATGCATGCCGATAGGCAATGTTGTACTTAGTACGATGTTCTCGCAACAAGAGAGTGTTTCAGAATAAAACATTCAACCATACAACAATATGCGACGAAATACAAGTTAAATACATATAGCCAAGATAAGAAACATGAGATTGTATGGTGGTGAATAATGGAGTCTAACTTATTGGCAACGTTTATTGTTCCAGTCCGACTAAACTGTCTTACGCTTTTTTAATTTTATTTTAATAAATCAAGTTTTGTTGTCTTTTTTTCTTGGTAAACATCCCTTTGTCTTTATATTACTTTAATCTAACTTATTGCTTTCATGTTTTTTTAAAATAAGTAAATAAATTTTCCGATTTATTGCTAATCATTACATATATGTACCAACACTACTAGAAAAAGGACTTTCACAGAATTTCCGACGGACAGAAATCTGTCGCTAATTATCGACGCAATTCCTACACATTACCGACTGACAAGTTCTACGAAAATTTCCAGACAGATTTGTGACGGATTTCCAAGGGGAAAGGTTTTCGTCGGAAATCGGTCGGTGGTTTGTTTATTTTGCGACGAGTTTCCGACGGCCTAGCGACAACTCTACTTATCCATCACAAAATAGTCGGAACCGTGAATATTTATCTTTTTTCTAAACTTGCTTCATTTATTTTCTATTAACATTATAAACAAAAAAATTATCTTTATATAAAATTTGAAAATACTAATTGTCATTAAGGTATGTTCTTAAATATTTTTCACTTATCTTAATAAATGTAAATATTAAAAACAAATATGACATGGTTAACTAAAACTCATAGCGAAAACTGACCCATTAACGTATAGTTTATAAAATTTATCACTATAACTATATATAAACCGGTCCAACCGGTTGAACCGACCAGACCCGGGTTTCAAAACATTGATTAAAACTTGAAATAAAAGTTATAAGATATTTAAAAAAATGACAACCGATTTAAAATTGAAATACTTTCCAAAAAAAACTTATTAAAAACGTGAGTATCATTTAGTCCCAAAAAAAACTTACAGTACTAAAGAATTAAACAAAGTATTCCCAAAAATACTTTAACCGATTAAGAACTTATCCTCAAATTCATTAAAGATCATTTTATCATTTAACTGATTAAAAACTTATCCCCAAATTCATTTCTCTGTCCCATCGTCATCCGTCATCATCCGTCATCCGTCCTCCGTCATCCGTCATCCGTCCTCCATCATCCGTCGTCCTCCGTCTTCCGTCCTTCGTCCTCCGTCTTCCGTCATCCGTCATTACCGTGTGACAAGGTTTATTTTTCCCTAATTTTTTATTGTGCTTTGATTTGAGATTCATAGAAATCTTAGCCTCAAACTGATTAGTGTTTTAGCTCAAACTGAATTTGATTTAAGTGACGTAATCATTAATTTCATAATAATTAGGTTATGAATTTATTAATTTCATAATTTGTTCTTGTTGATTGAATTGGTTACTCTTATGAATTTGAGCTGTTTGTTGATATAAGCTTATCATGCGATTAGTTCATTCATTTGTTAATTATCGAGTTGTCGAATGTTTAAATATATTATTCATCGGTAGAGCTTGTTTAAATGGTTATACAGTTTGCGGTTTTTGATATTTTAGCTATCAACCTCTTAATATCGCGAATGTTGTTAATTGAATTATGGACGGAAATGATATTTTTTATTTGATATGATCAAATTTAGATGAACAGAATTTGTATGGAATGAATTATGTTCGTAAATTATGTTCGGAATTTTTAGCTTATTTTTCGGCTCAGGGTCTATGTTTAGTAAGCTTAGTTTTTGTGGCTTATTTTGAAACTTTTTGACTTATATAAACTTATATAAGCTGGAAAGTTTCAAAATAAGCAACATAAGCCCAACACCAGCTGCAATTGGTAACGTCACTTATATAAGATGAAGTTCACACTTAGGAGTTTTGCAACCTAAATATACTTGTTTTATTATCATGATTTCACGGGAATCTGTAGGTTGCTGATATCTTTAGAGTATATCAGCTTTTTTTGCGCTGTTGCGAGGAACACCTTCCTTGTTGAATAGAACGCTTAAGGTGTTTTGAATAGATCTAATCATCCATCACTATGGTTGGCAGGGAATGCATTTCACTGGAACGTCTGTGAAGATTGGTGTAGGTGCAAATCCAGCAGCTGCTGCTGCCTTTTTCTTCACAAACATGGTTTCGTTAAACCTTGTGATATCTCACCTCTTCAGAAACCAATACCAAAAGGAGTTGTTTCTGATAGAATTGGAGTCGCAATTCTTGATGATGGAATGCAGGTACTGAAAGTAACGCTTTTTCTCGTTATATTTGAATGTTTATAAAGAAAGTTATTAGTATTGATTTAGAAGCAAGCTTTCACAAAACTAGCTGCAGAAGCTAATGGGTTGGATATGCTTATGATTAAGTCCTTGGCAAATACTGATTATTCAAGAAAGTAATATGTAAAATGAAGGAAAAGAGCATGTTTTTTTCTGAACTTAAATGAGACGCCTTGTGAAACGAGTGTAGAAATCTTTAGAGTTAGGATAAAGTAATGGGTAAATAGGTAACTTAATTCGCCTTTAGAGAATCAAAATTGTTGCAGTTACATATAAAAACTGATTATCCAACATGGTATGTTGACATATAAGGCATGATTAAGATTCTTTTACTCAAACATGGCCAATAATTTGGTGTTTCCTGTGATATATATCGGGTTTTAATAAATTTCTACTTTTACAGCACATAAATGTCACGTGATCTGGAAATTGAAATGGTGAATGCTTTATCTCCATGGGGAAACCACCATCTCCTGCCGTTTGGACCTTTACGAGAACCTTTAACTGCATTTTCCCGTGCTGATGCTGCTGCAATCCATCATGCTGACATGGTACAAAGAATCCTTACCTGAACGAAACTTTATTAGTTCTGCATTAGTGTTTTTCTAAAATATGCAAGTGTTTGTTTAAGGATTGCAGGTACCGAATCAGACTCTTTCTATTATTGAGTCTATAATTCTTGAAAAGAATCGGTCTTACCAGAACGAAACTTTACTACTATTTTGTTGTCGCGCAATGGTTTATTTTTATGCTATGTTATGCCTGGTCGTAGATTTTGCGTATACGATCCTACACCTAATTTATTTAAGAATTTTCACCCGAGGAAGTTACCCCAAATGTATATACCATGGTGGACGTCCTTCTTCATAATATTCAGTTGGAACTAATTCTTTTCAGGTTGGACATTGTCAAGTCGCAGATCCTCTTTTTTTATAAACTTTTCTAATTAAGTGGGATCTAATAGTGTAATGATGGCTCAATCTCTTAGGATTTATATCGAATTCCTGTGAAAATCTTGCAAACTTTATTTGGATCCATTAATTGCTGCCTCCAGATATTTTTAATTGACAGTGATGATGATCCCCATGCACTGCGTATCGTGGTAGGTTCTTGTAGCTATGCTGATAATTTTCACCCTGCGCAGATATAACTATTCTATTTTTTGTGCACTTTCAAGACATTGTTTTATTCATTACTCTGAAATACTTGCATTTTGAACATCCAGGTTAATTTAATGGAAAGACAATAGCTTCAACAGAGGATAAAGCTACATGTTTCTAACCGAGGTAATCCTGAACACTGGCTTCAAAATGGAGCCTGTAAGCGTATTGACTTGCATAAGGCTCTTGGCAATCATTTATCATGGAAAGAAAGGTATTTTTTTTCACTAGGATTATATACACAAAAGTTATCATATGTATTGCTAAATGCATTTAGTATCCAGAATCGTTAGCTTTGTTAATAAAGGTTGTGTTTTTGTAGGTAGCCAACATATTTTGATGATATCGTAGCATGTTTACTTCCTATTATTCCCTTGATCATTTATAGGCTTATTGAGAACGATGCAAAGACCCAGCTGATAGAGTAACAGGTCAGTATGGGTTTAGGTTAAATATGGGTCAGGGAGGTTAGGTAACGGGTTAGTATGACTTTTAAGTCTGATGGTATAACGCACTTGCGTCATTTATGGGATCTGTGTTCCAATGAGATCATTGTTAGTTGTGCAAAACACATCCTCAAAGTGAACATTTTTATGTATTTATTAAATAGCACTTCGAGTTATATATTGTTATTTGGATTGTGTAAATGTTCTTTTTATTTGGGTTATGCAGGACGTCATGAGAGATACATCATATCATGATATCGGACAGGAGGTAAAAAGTTCACTTTTTAGAGCTTTCTTAACTTTCACATTTTAATGGAAGATACATAACTAAAACAAGCTTTCCGAAATTATTAATGATAACTTGTACCAAAATGTGCAACAGGACGCTCAAGCTTCAGGAAAATCAACAAAAGGGAACTCAAGGTCAAAAGATGGAGGCGTTACTAGTAGTAAAAAACAAGTATCATGCTTGAGACTCAGTTCAGAAAGTTTGTGGTCTGACATTCTTGAATTTACAAAAGTTAAATACCACGTAGCTTAAACTTAGTTTTATAGTTGAATCCTGCTATTATCTATACATAAAGCTTAATATTTGGCTTGTGTGCTCGTTTGCAGTTCGAATTGCCGAAGGATGCAAGGTGGCGAGTGAAAAATATTTCAGTTATTTGAAACCTTTGCCTGAAGGTAATTTTTCTACGGTTGCCCATTCTGATTTTGTTTGTAGTTTATATGACAACTAAACTAATTTGTTTAATGGTGTCAATGGGTGGGGGTTTCCATAGCTGCCAAGAAGTACGATCTTAGTGCAGGGTCACCTTTCCAAACATCAGACATTCTGAATCTTCAACCCATAGTGAAGCATTCAATACCCGTATGTCAAGAAGTAAAGGAGCTGATTGAAACCAGAAAGGTCTAGTTGGTTGAGGTTTGTAATGCTTATAAATCATTATGTGTTAATTATCATCCATCAATATGCATTTATGTTGATGGCTACATTTTTTCGGTAAACAAAGTGTACGCATAATGCTTTATTATAAACGTTGCAATGATGTATCAAGATATTTGCAAAATGCGAAGCTTTTAGGAGAAGAACACATCCAAACTGTTGTTTGTTATCATAGCATTTGAGCACTTGGATTACTATTTTCATCTTGAATGTTTTATTTGACTCGCTCAATTCGATTATAACTTGTTTTTTGAATGCTAAAGAATGTTTAATCTTAAATTATCCAATTCTAGTTAATGTGTAATCTTCATTATTTGTAGATTGAGATTTGGTAATTAAACAATTTATTCGTGAATTATCCATTTCTTTCTATCCATTTTAGATACTGGATTATATAAATTTGAGAATTGAGGCTGTAAATTAATTTTTATCTTTGCGACAGATTTGTGACTGTTTACCGACAGAAATTTTCCGACAGATTTCTGAGGGACATTTTACCGAGGAGTTTCCGACAGTTATAGTATATTTTAAATATTTTTTACCGATAGATTTCCGAGAGAAATACCGACAGAACTCCGACTCTTGTTTTTCGTCGGTATTTCCGACGGATTTTCGACTGATATGAATTAGCTAGCAAGCTTTTACCGACATATGATTTTCGTCGCAAATCCGTCGGTAAAGACCTATACTGATGGATTTCCGACGGAAATGACCGTCGCTGTTGCTCCATTTTCTAGTAGTGCAAGCTACCTAGTTAACTGAAGATAATGACATGTTATACATCCAAACATTGAGCATTAGGCTGCTTGCATCGCTGGCTAACTTGAGTCGGTCGACCGATTTCGCATGCGATCAATCGCGATGCGCGACTGAGTCAGATCGGTTGTGCGCCCTAAGTCGTTCGTTTATACGACCGAAACAAACACTTCCTATTAAAGAGAAGTTACTGCTTCAATTTAAAAAAAATCGCTTTATTTAAAAAAAATTTAATTTGAACACTTTACTTTTAAAAATACTCAACCCATTTAACCATTTAATCATGTCTAGCAAGAGAACTCGTAAAACTAAAACCCCAAATTCCCAAAGTTGTCAACAAAGTGTTTCACATTTGACATCGGATTCGACTTTTTAATTATCCAGTGTGTCGCCAAACATTCGGCTACACAAGAATGGTTCGTCCACTCATTATGATGACACTCTTCCGAAGATAAGTCATCCGATCAACCAAAACACTAGTGGTACTATCACCCTTTCATCTAGATGCGACGAAGGTAGGATTCTTAAATCAACTGAACACCCATCTGCTCCGAAAGAGAAAAATACATCCCCGACGTTCTCTCCCTTCCGGACCGTGTATACCGAAGTAGGTAGTTCTAAATGTATTCTTAATTCTGAACATGAGAAGACCGTGGAGAGGAGGACGGGAAAAGAACATGAAGATACATTCTTCCCTTCTCCCCCTTTCTCTTTTTTGTTGTGTTTCTGACAAATGTGTTTTGCAGAAGTCGTCTTTTTGGCCGACGAGGGCACTTCTAAACCCGGGGATGTTTATGTTCCGGCATGGTCAGTTGGAGTAAATCGGCAGCCGGCTGAATGTAAAGATATGATGGTCCATCTGGCTCCACCAGGGGTGCAGGAACTAGTTAACAAACAGCTTGTAATACACATGAATAATGAGTGAAATACGTTTATTATGAGTTGGCATGTAAGCGTGTTTCAACTTTCGCACTATTGAAAGGCTTCAAGAACAACGTTTCGTTGTTATAGGTGGTGTTTGTTTCATTAAAATTTTTGAGGTCTGAATCTAACTACCGCCTCTTACTGGTAAGATGCGGTAAAAAATCTGAATCTGAATAAAAAAATGTTGTTTGCTTTTACGCAATTGTCTGAATAATTCTAACTATGTTTTTTAAAATTTATATCGAACCATAAAAACTAAAAGAATAAGTGATTTGTATAAAATTTTGAAGTCGAATACTTTAAAGATAAAAATCAATCTTCACATTCGAAAAATTTATCCAAACACTATATTTGTAATCCAGATTAAAATATCAAAATTCATACTATTAACAAGGCATGACTAACCTAATCTTCAAATCAATATGAACTAACAAATAAACTGTTTGATTAGGTTTAATATAATTTTCAAAACCATGTTAATTGGTCCAAAATCTCTATCACAAGAAACATATGTCCTAAAAACGTTGTTGTGAACACAAAATAATTTTTTGCCTTTTATAAAATAATTTTTTAGCTTTTAGATACTTAAAAAGTCACCACTTAAATTCCTTGAAATCATAAACTTAACACACACAATTTGTATACGCTTGAAGAAACGTTAAATAAAATCTAGCCCAAACTATAATCACATGAATAATCTTTTTTGCCCAACCTAACCCACTAACCTATACAAATAAACCCAACACATCTTTAACCTGAACCTAAAGATTTATGGATGCTAAACAAGAAAAGACACATTCATTTTGTATCTTGTTGGTGTTTCATCTTGTTATATTTCGCACACACATAGATAGTTGTTAATATTCATAGATCGATGATGGTTATATATATTTTTTTATTGAAAGAATGAAACTCGAGATCGTCTAATTTTTTTGTTTTCTTGAGTTTTTTTTAATACTTTGGAGTTAGAAACATATGGGAAAAAGGCAGTAAGACTTGATTACCAAGTCTGACTCATTCAGATATGTTACCTTCTGCCCGCGTCGGATTGGCAAAAAAACAACAACTAAAACATCTGACTGCGTTTGACTGGTCAAAGTCAGACTTGGTTCAGATGTTTTTGGCAAACACCAACAGGCCCTAAATGGTAGAAATGCAATATGGACTTTGTACTTTATTTGATGAAAAACATTCCTTTACGTCCCACATAGTTAAAAAGAGGGTAAATGCTATAAAATAGACACGTACTTTTCATTTTGTTCCAATATGGCAAATATACTATTTTATATACTCATTTGCCCATTGAACTTGTTAGTTTGTCACAATATCACCAATATGGGTAACATGTTACCGGCTATACCGGTTTTTTTTATTATTGGTAAATTAGTCATGAAATTAGTCATGAAATGACTAATTTACCCTTTTCCCCTTCAATCCTTGATCCTTGTCAGAAATCCGACAAGACAGTAGCAGATTCTGACGACTGCTACACAACCGCCCATGACATAACTTCATTTACGAGAATTTATTTACGAGAATTTTTGGATTAAAGAAATACAACCGCAACCTTAACAATTCAATCAACACCAACTACCTATATTCCCTTCGTCAACCTCAACATCAATCAAATCTAAATCCATCTACACCACTTTAATCTAACAAAAAAAGTCAGATCTCAGTTTCATATTCTCGTGTTTACACATGCATGTCAAAGATCTATACAGATCTAAACACACGAAACTGCCTTCATCATAGATCTCTGTAGAAGTTGAAAACTTCTTAATTAATTTACGAAATCAAGAATGATTTATAACAATTGAGTTATAATCATCTCTTTAATTCGATTTGAACAGATAACCAATTACACTTACCCGAGATCATTTAATTGATCCTGAAGTCGATTACCATTCGAGTTCTTCAAGGTCTTTGTTAGATTCGAATCATAAAGGAGGGTTGTTTTAATATGAAGAAGTTAATGGGATGTGTGTTATATGGTGACTAATGAGATGAGATTGATTTTTATCTGTTTGAGATTGGGAGGTGTCAGATGATGATTTTGGGAGAGGTGTATGTTATGTGATTAGGGTTGGGAGAGGTATACACCATTTTTTCCTTAGCCCTGTTTTAACCACATTATCACCAATAAGAAGTATTAGAATATAATTATGTAAGTATGTATATGAGATAATATATATATTTAGGAAACTTTTATAATTGACAAGGAAAGGAAACGTGAAGTATCCGATGCCAGAAAACAAGTCAACAATAACTTCCTCTTTGCAATCAAGTTGTCCCATCCCACACACAGTTACACACATGAGATAGTGGGAGAAGGAGATAAGGGTAAATTAGTCATTTTGTGTTATAATAAATGACATAGAAATAGGTCCGGTCATATTGGTGATATTTTGACAAACTAACAAGTTCAATGGGCAAATGAGTACATAAAATAGTACATATGCCATATTAGAACAAAATGAAGAGTACGTGTCTATTTTATAGCATTTACCTTTAAAAAGAAGTCAAGTCTTTCTTTTATATGCAAGTGAATGTGGATTATAAAACTTACATACAATAACATACTTGATCGACAAACTTGTACAAGAAAATGAGTATTTAATTTGTGAACTTTTTAAGAATAACGATATAAACTTTAATAACATTTTTCTAGTATATATTCCTATTAATGAACTAAGGCCTTGTGCTTCATGTATGGTCGCTATCGAGCATATCTGAGCTTAGCTTGTTCTGTTCAACGTTCTTTCCACTGAGTTTATTTAGAAAAAAAATTTGCAATCCATGTGATTGACGCAAATCTGGTACAACGTTTTTTCCTCAACTTTAACCAAACATCAAACGACAAAAATAAACCAACGAATGTGTGTTACCCTCGTGAGTCATACTATAAAACTTATGAAACCTCGTAGTTTTATGAGTTCGGTTTACCTAACCCAATCTATTGACGTTTAGCGAAGGGCTACTCAATGAGGTAACACAAAGGTAAAGTTTATTTAGAAAACTTCTCTTGTATGCTATGGTCAATAGTATAGTTAAAAAATAAAATACTTGATTAACTTCATGACATGCATTTTAAGAAACAAAGAAAGAATTGGACATATTCATCGCATAATACAACATTTGTTAAAAACCGTATTTCAAATTTGTAATGAACAAATAAACGTCTACAGAAATACAATAACCAACAATATATGCCTACTCAGTAGATGTTGGTCCAACATCTATTACATCTTTTAGAAAAGATCATCAAAATTTGCATCCCACATAGATTATAGAAGGGAAATATTTCTTCTTTATATACAATAAGGAATGAGCAACATACATGTCAATAGCCATTCTATCTTTCCGAGTGCATGGTGGCGCTAGAGTTGATTCTAAAACGTAAAGAACCAAAACTCTGTCTTCCATTCTGCACCTCGAAAACAAGTATAGCTTATTGACTTTTTTATTATACTTTTTCTCACTTTGTAGATTTATAGTTAACTAATTGTTTGTCTTTGTTAGACAATAAAATGGCCCAAGCTCGACTTGTGGTCTTAGGGTTTTTAGATTGTTTTGTGTATTAGTATAAATACACAACAATAATACAATACCTATTGATGGGATTTAAACATTCTTACATGGTATCAGGCCATATCCGATCCTATAACCCTAAAAAACAATCGTTCGTTAGTTTTTCCGCTGCACATTCCATCACCAAAACTTGATCTGTTTTGGTGGTATCCATACCTATCCTTTGGATCTATCCCCAACAATATCGTTTCAAAAAAATATATATATATATATATATATACACGAAGGTTACTTGGTTACTTGGTTTGATGTTTTACATATATGAAGCAGCAAAGGTGGATCATGGTTGTCATATGGGGTGCTTTGGAAGATTTACTTGGTCAAATCGTGAGGTGCTAGATGTATGAATAACTAAAAGGTGGGATTCTTAGCATCAGATCAATGATTTCTTGTTTCTTTTGGTTTTTTATATAGTTGTTTAGTTTTTATTTTTGTTTTTTTAAATGTCGAATCTAGGGTATTAAGCCCCATGACGACTTGTGTTTAAAGACTGTTGTTTTGCGTTTTGTTTCAAGATCCTTGTGTCTTGCATATGTCAAATCTAGGGTATTAAGCCCCATGACGACTTGTGGCTGTTGTCTTGCGTTGTTTTTTTAATTTTTCGTCGCATCTTGGGTACATATCCCTAAGACGACGCGTGTTTCAAAACCATTGTCTTGCGTTGTCTTTTATTTTCCGTCACATCTTGGGTACGTATCCCCAAGACGACACGTGTTTCAAGACCATTGTCTTGCGTTTGTTGTGTATCTACTCGTTATTAGGATTGTTATTTCTTATTTTGCGTGGCTGCTTCTGAAGATACGCTTCTCGAGATTCGTTGCATCTCAAGATCTGATGTTTCTCAAGATCGCTCCTTCTAAAGATTCTCTGTTTCCGCTTCTAAGATATATTCTTATTATGTTTTGTTTTTATTTTCTTGTTTACTTCTACAGTTCGAGCTTTCGTAATTTCGCCACTCGGACTGCGGGGGAGTGTTAGACAATAAAATGGCCCAAGCCCGACTTGTGGGCTTAGGGTTTCTAGAATGTTCTGTGTATTAGTATAAATATACAACAATAATACAATACCAATTGATGAGGTTTAAACATTCTTATAGTCTTCATGTTATGGCAAGTATAAGGTAAATAGATGGATGAGGATATATATATATATGTTGGAATCGACACCAACAAACCTGAAGATCGAAACGCGGAACCCTAGATCCCTTAAAGACGATCGCAGAGATGCAATAGACAAAACCCAGAATACACAAAGGTAACCGAACTATTAATCTCTTATTATTAATGATCGATTACATTGGAAAGAATAAGATGCGAGTGTGATTTGAGCATCACCCGCTCACCTCCTTTTATAGGGTGAGGGGTCGGTTCCCTAGTCTTAACGACTAGGGATTGGGCTTAGAACCACCCGACTCAATTACAACCTTATTAGGAAAGTTACCTTAATCGATAAGCTAACTAGATAGGAAACTATATTCAACAATTTCCACCTTAGTGACAAGACTAGTTAGCCCCGACACCAAGTATCTCCATGCAATACTTGAACTTCGGACCTGGAACCACCTTTGTAAACACGTCATCTGCATTATCCTTCGTGCCTATCTTTGCCACTTCAATCTCTTTAGATTCCACGATCTCCCTGATGAAGTGATACGTCACGTTGATATGCTTCGTCCTCTCATGAAACATTGCATTTCTTGAGAGATGAATTGCCCCTTGATTATCACAATTCACAACCACTGGCCTTAGGTTTATTCCCAGCTCGATTAATAGACCTTTAAGCAAAATGCTTTCCTTAACAGCTTCCGTATGCGCCATATACTCATGCAACAACATGCTGCAGAGTTGCTTTCCAACTCACAACACAGCCATGAACCATAAACACGTACCCGGTTATCGACCTACCCCTGTCAGGGTCTTTAGCATAATCGCTATCTACGAAACCGTCAACATATATGTGCTTCCCTTGATCTCTACCATACACTAGACCTACATCTGCACAGACCATCAAGTACTTCAAAATCCACTTCACCGCTTCCCAGTGATTTTTACCTGGATTCGCCAAATACCTGCTCACAATGCTAACAGCATACGCAATATCTGGTCTAGAGCAAACCATCAAGTACATTAAACTACCTACATCATTCGTATATGGGACCTTACTCATTCTTTCCACATCCCTGTCACTCGACGGATAATCCTTCAAAGATACCTTGAAGTGTGCTCCCAATGGCACAGAGACCGACTTGCCATTATCCACTCTGTAGTTATTTAGAATTTTCCTCACATATCCTACTGAGACAGCTTCAGGGTTCAGTTACCCCTATCCTTGACAATCTCCATACCAAGTATCTTCCTAGGTGGACCAAGTTCCTTCATATCAAACTCTTTCCGCAATAGTCCCTTGGTATATTTGATCCCAGACTTGCTTTTACAAGCAATCAACATATCATCTACATACAGCAGTAGATATATGTACATACCTGGTGCAAACTCCTTGAAGTAAACACAACTATCATAGTTGCTACGGTTAAACCCATTGCTGACCATATACACATCAAACCGTTTGTACCACTGCCTTGGAGACTGCTTAAGACCATAAAGGGATTTCTTCAACAAACATACCTTTTTCCCGTTCCTTCTTCAAAACCAAGCAGCTGCCTCAAATAAATGGTTTCTTCAAGATTACCATGCAAAAACGCCGTCTTCACATCAAGTTGTTCCAACTCGTTATCTTCACAAGCAGATAATGAGATAATCACCCTAATAGATGTATGTCGAACCACGGGTGAGAATACCTCATTATAGTCAATCCCTGCTCGTTGTGTGAACCCCCGAGCTACCAGCCTTGCTTTATACTTTGGTTTCTGAACGCCTTCAATCCCTTCTTTAATCTTATACAACCACTTGCAGCTTACCAGCTTCTGACCACGTGGTTGATCGACCAGCTCCCAAGTATGATTCTTCTTTAAAGAACTCATCTCTTCCTCCATAGCACTAACCTACTCATCCCTATCAGATGAATTAATCGCCTCCTAAAATGTGATTGGTTCATGTGTATCTTCTTCCTCAGCAATAGAAAACGCATAAGCCGTCATATCATCTTCTTTCCTAGACCCTGATGATCTAGACAATGATACATTACCTTCATTCCTATACCTTGCAGGTATAGTAGTTGTTCTCTTAGCTCTATCACGCACCAGAACATAGTTGTCCAAATTCTGTTGTTAAGGCATCGCATCTACTGCATCTTCAACTTGATCATCATATTCGTTCCCTGGATTAACCCTGCTATGAGGATCCACAGTTGGTTCGACCCGACTGCCTTGAAGTTCCACCTCAAACTCAATTTCCTTCCCAAAATCTGCAGCACCAGCACCTTTGAGAGTATCCTTATACATAAGGCTCTCATTCAAGACCATATCCCTGCTTATGATTATCTTCGGTTTAACATCATCCAACCTCCATAATCTGTATCCCTTCACACCCTCGGGATACCCGAGGAATATGCATTTAATAGCTCTAGGCTTGAGCTTCCCCAGATTCACGTGTGAATAAGCAACACAACCAAATATCTTCAACATCTCGTAATTCTCCGGATGTCCTGACCATAAATCCATAGGTCTCTTCTTCTCCAATGCTTTAGATGGAGACCTATTGATCAGATATGTTGTCGTCACCGTTGCTTCAGTCCAGAATGATTCTGGCAAACCAGACTGAATTAGTAAACACCTAACCTTGTCCAAAAGCGTCTTGTTCATTCGTTCAGCGAGACCATTATGTTGCGGAGTTCCAGCAACCTTCAAATTTCTTTCTACCCCGCTCTCCTTGCACAAGTTATTAAACTCATGATTACAAAACTCCAAACCATCATTCGTTCGAAGTTTCTTCAGTCTTCTACTTGTCTGGTTTTCTACCAACTGCTTCCACTCCTTGAACTTTCTGAACGCCTCACTCTTGTGTCTAAGAATATAAACCCAGACCCTCCTCGAATAATCATCAATAATCGATAAGAAGTAAGGACAACCACTCATAGATTTCACCCGAGAAGGACCCCAGAGATCCGCATGGACATAGTCTATAACTCCCTCTGTTGTGTGCTGACCTCGACCAAAACTCACCCTGATCGATTTTCCAAGAACACAATTTTCACAGAATTCGAGCTTACCTAGACCTTCCTTCCCCAGCACCTCTCTTCTTTTGAGTTCATTCAAGCCTGCTTCACTAATGTGACCCAGGCATTTATGCCACACCTGCGCAAGACTTTCCTTTTCTTCTATACCGACACTAGCTTCGCTTGATTCAGCCCAACCATCCAAGGAGTACACACAATTTTCCTTCAAAGCTCCTGACAAAACCATCAAAGAACCCTTGATCACCTTTAATCTTCCATTCTGCAACTTCATGGTATAGCCCTCTCGATCCAGAGTGCCCATAGATAACAAATTTATTTTCAACTCGGGAATGTAATACACATTCTCAAGCACAAAACTTGAACCATCTTTCATTTGTACTCTCACCTTCCCTGTCCCCTTGATGGAACATGCTCTATTGTCACCGAGCAAAGGTAACCAAAGCTGCTACAAACGGAACCTAGACGAATGACAGATAAAGGTAACCAAACGACCACTTTATTGATTAACAATTGGTTTACGAGAAAGAATAGAAGATCGGTGTAATTTGAGCATCACCCCCTCACCTCCTTTTATAGGGTAAGGGGGTCGGTTCCTTAGTCTTCACCGACTAGGGATTTGGCTTGGATCCATCCGGCTCAAATAGAACCTACCTTAAACAAAGCTTACATAGGAAACATGGCTTATACTAATCTTAACTAGACTTAGGAACTAATACTAAGCGAGGGATTTTTTGCGGGTAATGTATCTATTACTGATGCTACGGTGGTAAGTGTTGTGCTTGTTGTCAATGTTTTGGAATGTAGGTCATTTTCAGATTTATTTGTTATGATGCGATGTACTTATAAGTTCCCTTAGCATTAGCTTACAAATCAAGTGCCCTTAGGATTTTTTTTTATATGTGGCTACTAAAGACTCGTGTCCCCATACACTAATCCCAATAGTTCAGCTGAGTAATAAGTGCATGGTTCAAATTTACTATTTTTCAGTCATATGAATGAGTTTTATAGCTGGTCGGATCAATCTGTATTGGGTGAGTAATGGTGTCGGTTGATGACAGGAGTAAAATCTTGGACAACACTGTAAAATCAGACAGGACCATAGCATAGTAAGAAACAAGCTCTGCATCGCGAAACTCGATACCATTATATATATCTGATATAAACCATTTTATCATCCTAATAATTTTGTCCTGCATCAATAATAATTAAAAAGCTTGAAAGACCAAACAAGGCTTAAAGTTGTGGGCTGCCAACTACTATGTAGCTTTTAGTTGATTTAGGTGTAATTCGGCCAGTCTTCGGCTACCCGAATTAAAAAGTACAGTTTTAATGTGACGTATTAATAAGAATGTCTTTTTTCTCCAGGTAGGAACGTGAAGAATTTGCAGGAAAGAAATGAGTTTCACTTTCATACATTGTGGGCAGACTTGCGGGTAAGTATCATTTTCTTTTTCGTACATTAAGGGCAGTAAAGATTGTATTTTTATGAAGGTTGTCTTTATTCATGTTGGATGTCGTGTTTCTAGGTGATTGGATGCAATTGTAATATTCAAGGATTGTGTGTTCTTAAGAATCATGGATGTATTTCTTATGTTATAGATATCGATTATATTCTCTTTTTTGTTTGGACTGGTTTGTTACGTTAACAATTTGAGAATTTTATTTTTTCGTTTTGCTAAAAGTAAAAGGTCGCCAAGAAATAGTGCTATATTTTGTGGGTTAGCAACTTTGTAGATGGTGACGACTTTTTTGGTCACCAACCAACTAAAATAGTGACCACAGAGGTTGGTCTCTAACAGATGGTGACCAGAATATTTGGTCTCTAACCGATCGGTGACCAGAATATTTGATCACCAATGGTGAAGCTGTTTTACCCCCATACGATCAGTGACGACTTTTTGGTCACCATTTGGAGACCAAACCAATTGCAATTAGTGACGGACCTTTGGTGACCACCTATATTTTGTCACTAATTACGATTGGTGACCAAATTAGTACCTTTTGTGACAAAATATTTCGTCATTAAAAGAACTTTTTCTTGTAGTGTGCTTCGCTTCACCTCATACAAGGTTGTGACTCTTTCAAATGTTCTTCATAGACCCAAAATCAGTAAATGCCTTGTATGTGTCTCCAAACTCGATGATCTTGGATACAACATGTCTTTTGATGGTGGGGGATGTGTCATTAAGAATAGCCAAGAGGTTATAGGTAAAGGTTACATAGAGGAAGAGAGTGGTGCACGATAAAACAATAGGCTTATTGGTTGCCAATTAAGAGCCAGGGTTGACCAAAGCTAGAACTCGAGGGTGGTACTTGCTTACTAGGTGCACGGTCCATGTTTGTAACTCAAGGGATATGTTTGTTGACAACCAACCTGCGATAGGTCATCAGGTTATTTTGAAAAACAATAGTCATGTTGAAGTAGTGGGGTTTGGAACAGTGAAACTTCAGATGACCAGTGGGAAGGTTTTGACTCTTTAAAATATTTTTCAAACACCTGAAATCATCAAGTGTTGCATATCTGTTAGAAAACTTACTAAGATGAATCCTGTAAAAAAGACGATACTCATCTATCAACCTTGGCCCTAAGAATCTTCTTACATCGCAAAACCAGAGACCTACCAATACATTTAAACTCACCACGATACATTCATTAAACAACCACTAGTTATACACCTCCCTAATTCGACTAAATAAATATTCAATATCATAGAAATGTAAATAAAAACACAGAATGGGATCATAATAGACTATAATAGCTTTTAGCAAACATAACATCATAACAAGTTCTTATAAATGATAAGTTATGAAATTAATTAATGACAAATTTCCCATATTGTAAATTTTTATATATACTGGCGGAATCAACAGTATGTAAATTTCATATTGCATTTTCATAAATATTGAGTAACTAATTAACACACTATAAGCATCAGTTGCGAAGCATAAATACTAACCTTTTAAACATCGAATGCAATTTACTAAAAAGTACATGATCTTATCACTAAACAAGACCCCTGCCTATATATTTCATTTCGTCACGATAAACCTTCATCAAAAGACATTTAAGAAGTCGTGACAATTCAGCAAGCAAATAACGATCCACTCTCGTACTGTTCATCACTACAGTCCCATTCTCATACTCTAACTCATTGTAAGACTTGATATTATCAAAGAATTGCATGTATAAACATTATTTTTTTAGTACAAGGAAAAACATTAATTGAAGAGCACGCATACTACTAACATATTCGGTATCTCACTAAACCTGGTAGAAAGCACATGATCTAAGCGATGCGAACCTTCTTATCCCGCTATAAACACATTCATTAGACATCTGCTAAAAGTACACCTTAACAAAGTCCCAACTATATTGCTTAAATATATAGTACCATCAAAATTCTATAAAATTCGGAAAATGCAACAAAAACATAAATTAATAACGGATTATATCGACATATAATAGTAAAGCTGAGAAGCTAATTTGTAGACATTTGGATCTACTGGCAGAATTGACAATATCAAATCTACGCAGGCCAAAAACAAAAAACATAAAATTGCAACAATGGTCTCTGTTGTTTGGCGAAATCGCAGGCACGACTCCTGGAACTATGAAAGCGCATACCGTTCTTACAGGAATCCTTTTGTTCCAAACAATCCCCGGCTTCCTTAGTCTAACTTTGGTATGTGTTTGTTTACTGTAACGGATGTAACTGATTTTATGGTTATAAAATTTAAATGAAAGATAGATAGGAATTAAAATTGAACCTTCATTTGTTGTGTGATTATAGCAGCAGATATGAGCCCTAATTTTAAATGTAGGTTTGGGTTTTTCCGTTTGTGTTTATTATGGTGGTGGTATTTGGTAAATGATGGTTTTATAGTATAAAAGTCTTAGCCTGATGAGTTTGTTTTTTACGATAAATATATGTCTCTGACATCTGACGACAAGTCAGGGAAAAGTTTTTTCTTTTTTTGTCAATCAGAGGCGGGTTGTTCATTTGTGTCTGACTAAGGTTGTGTTTGTTTCTACAAAAAAACGTCAGACTGCATATGACGTCTGACCGGTCAGACATGGTCAGACGTGCTGGTCGTTTGTTTTTTTCCCGCGAGTCAGAGCGGTAATGTCATAAAAGATCTGACTCAGTCAGAGTCGGTGGTAACGTCTTAATGGCTCTGAACCATGTGTAAGGCCTTTAAACACACAACACGATTCACCATCATTGATCATAATTGATGTTACGAGGTTACAAGTAAGGAGATATCATAAGATATCTTATTGTGGTAAAATACGACCTTTTAGGAAAAAGGCGTAAAAGCGGTAAGTATTAAGTGATGACTTAGGAAAATCAAACACTAATGACCCTTATGATTCCAAGTTCGTTTCCCAAGGAGGTATATGTGTGTGAATAATTCGTAATTAGTTTTATATTAATATTTAAAAGAAGGGGATGAGAAAAGAGAATGACGAAGACGTGAAGTTAATTACTACGATGACTAAACGTAAAGCCGTAAAAAGTACAAAAATAAAAATTAATTCTAAAAATTCCCAAAAAATTACCAAAAATCAAAATAATTAACCTAAGAGTTTACCAATGATCAAAACTTTTTCAAACCTTTTAATTATTTAAATATTAATTATTAAATGCTAATTAAAGCCCTAAAAATCAAATTAATTACCGAAAAGCCCAAATAAAGATTTTTCAATTGGTAAACTTCTAAAATGACCTAAAAAGATCAAAAATTGTTTTTATAAATTTTTAAACTAAGAAAAACTATTTAAAATGATTTAAAAACTATTAAAACTTAAATAATTATAAAAATCAATCTAAAGATGATAAAATTAATCTAAGAGTTGTAAAATTCCTAATATAATGTATTTAAGCTAAGAACAATATAAAAAGTGAAAAAATGTGAAATTTGAAATTTAATAATAAAATAATATTAAAAATCCAAAAATTATAAAAAATTCTATAAACTTGCAAACTAGTTTATTTTAACCTAAATAATCAGAAAATGAAAGTGAAATTACCAAATTACTCATAATGGGCCCCCAAATGGGCCAAAACCCAAAACAGTCAACACAAATGGGCTTTTTAGCCCAAAAAGTCAAACTTGGCCCAATTGATTTAGAAAAGCCCTATCTGACTCAAAATTTAATTCTAAACACAAAACTCTGAAGGTCCAATAGCTGAAAATGAGCTTATCACAGCTTAATGAACACACAACTTATTCTTATTGGGCCAATAAGCCCATTAAGCAATAAGCCAATGCCATAAGCTCTAATTTGACACACAACCTTCTTTTGGGATACTAAAGAGATCTGTAAAAAGAAATTTTGAAACAGCACACTCAATAAGCCAGAAATAAGCCAAGAACAATTCCACAAAACGACAAAATAGTCAGGATAGAGTTCTAGACTGTTTCAGAAGCTCTAGTTTGTTGCAAAAGCTCACAAATAGCTTAACTAAGAATAATCAATCAAGAAAATCACAAAAATCCAAGTAGAATAAGCTGTAAGAACCAATAAGCTGGCTGAAAAAGCCAAATAAGCTAGTTTTCTAGCAAAAGCTTAACCAAAAGACTTGTAACCTTCCAGACTTGTTATTAAGCTGATAAAAATGAGTTCTTTTACAAAAACCAAGTTGTTGCATGTACCAATAAGCAAAACAGATTCAATAAGCTATATGACCAAGTTTGATCAATAGTCAAACGCTGACAAGAGTAAATCAAACACTGACAAGCACAATTTTGGACGTTGACAGACTTAAAGAAGTCTTAAAACTTTGTTTTCAACCTGCTTGTCAAGGCTTGAGTACAAACCTTATGAATCAAGGTCTACCAGTTGGGCAGACTTGACTAGTGTTGGCACAAATAAGCTAATAAGCCAGTGGGCTTATAAGCTTGTGAGATAAGCAGCAAACAAAAGGCACACACCAAGTAATGCACAAGGAACCAAATACAAGCATGAAACAACAAGAATCAAACCAATTGCATCAAAATCTCATAGCATGCATTTGCTGATCTAAATAACCAAAAGCTGAAATTCAGTAAGCTACAGACTACTTAATAAGCAACCAAACTCTAAAACCAGATGATGCAGAGTTGCACAACCAACATATCTATAAGCAAACCAAATTTTACACCTTAATTCAAACAAACAAACAAATTAGACCTGCTGATGTGTTTGACTGAAAAAGTGTTCAAAAACTAGCAACCTATGATTTTTAGTTATACCTTGTTTTAGACCTATCCAACACTTGAAACAACTTTCATATCAGCAAACAAATAGATATAAACCAAAAGGAGCCAAGCTCCAAGGCCCTAAGGCCTTTGAACCAGCAGACACAAACAACCCTTAATCCACAACTTTTCAAAGCAACTTGTGATTTCTAAACACAACCTACTGGTTTTATGATTCAAACACACTTCCTAGATGACTACTAACAGATTCAAGCACAAAAATCACAACCTCAAACACAAGAACACAAAATCACAGTCCAAATACCAAAACAGGCTATATCATGAAATTTTTAGGGGAAACTTAAACAAGAGGCCATACCTATCCTCCACAACATCCTAGGAGGACCAGCAATGCTCCTTGGACCTTGTTCAACAACTAGAACAAGACCAAGGTTCTTCAAAAAGAGGATCAAAACCTGCTGATGTTTAAAGTAGAACAAGGTTTTGATGATTATGATTCTTCAACACAAATGAACAAACAACTCACCCAATAGCTTAAATCTCTTCTCAGGCTTGGTGTCAACAAGCTTGAAGGAGCTTTAGGCTCTTGGCTAAGGATTAGTACAAGGTAAAAGGTAAAACAGAAACAAGGATTTCAAGGTTTTTAAACCTTTGAAAACCTATCAAACATAGACGTGCCTTAACCACAAGATTAAGGAAGGTCTATAACATCAAATGGAACTCAGATTTCAGCTATTCTAACACCAACTTTTAATAAACACAAAAGATATTTAACAATTTTTAAGAAATTCAAATTTTATTTAAATAAAAAGGAATTACAAAGATAATAGCCAAAATCTGGAACAAAGGGACTCTCACAAGTTGAGGTCTCCTTTTATAGGCAAATGCTTACAAAACACTATTCATAAACCCTAGCTAGAAAATCCCAATATTGTCCCTGAAGTCTTCTAGATCTTTTGATGGAATGAGCTATCCAAATTGATCCAAGTCGTTCAATTTTGCGTTGTGAGTAAGCTAAGGGATAATAGCTGTTGATTTGGCCACGTGTCCTTACTTGGAGAGGAGGGTGTGATGTGATTGGGTAACAGGGTAGATGGTAGGGTCCATTGGTGAGTAGAGAAGAGAGATTTAATATTAGGATGGGTTTCAGGTGAGGTGAATCACATGGGGGAACAACTAATTGCATTTTACCCTTTGTTGGTAAAAAGTAATTTTTGGGTTCCTCATGTGCTACCGTGCCACGTTTGATCCGATTTTAGTGGGTGGTAATTGTGTTTGGCGCAAATTATGTTTGAATGTTTCAGTTGTACACAATTGGCCCTTAGTCTTTGGAAAACAATGAATAACAAGTTTCTTTTTCAAGCAAACCCATTTTCTTTTGTAAACTAAGTTTCTGAATTCCCACATTGGCCACAAAAAGCTTTGGAAAAGGGAATTAGGGCTTTTTAAACTTTAGGCTATTTACAATTTCAGTCCTTATGATGTTTTATCCATTTTTAAAGGACGAGAAATGCAATATTCTTGATCTTCAAGGATTTCTTTGGATCTTGAACTTTATGAAGGACCACTATTGACAATTTAGTATTGCTGAGGGACTAAATTTGCCAATTCTTCAAACTTGGAGGACCTTTTTGTAATTTTGACAAACTTAAGGGACCAAACTTGTATTTATGAATTCACAAGGGTTTTAAGTGTCATTTATTCATTCATTGAGGATCAATCTTGTATTTCTTCAAGTCTTCAAGGGTTAATATTAGATAATTTCATGACTAGGGTCCGGTTCTTTATACGGCTTCGTTTCTTGTGTCCGTTTTTCCTTGTTTCTTGTGATCTTTTGTCTTTTTCACGATATCCATACCTAAAACACACAAGTAAACAAATACAAGCATATATATGGTAATTTATGACATTTTAATGCATTTAAAACCCGAAAAGAACGATGAGATCATGTATAAATGCCATCTCATCAATATCCATGATCCTGAGATACAAAAATCTTACCCGAAACCTCAATACAAGATCTTGTTGCGTTCGTGTTCACATTCGAAGAAAAATAATATAAAAGAGTAGTGTTTTGATTATTCATTTTTAAGAAAAAACTTGCATAGGGTTAAATTTGAGAAAGACATTTGTAGCTTACGATAAATGTGAGTTCTGTGAGTGATATGTGGAGGCGTTTATTTTGATATTGTGACTTTGTATTAGGGTTATGACAATACAAGTTAACTAATGGGCTGAATTGGTTTTTTTTTTGGCCCACAAATTTGGTTAAGGTATCTGGGTCAGTTGTATAAGAAATTTTGGTAGGTGATACTTTGCGTCAGTTGAATCATTCGTTTTCGTCAAATAATATTCCCATTCAGACATTTATAGAAAACAAACAACATTATTTTATTCAGATTCAGACATTAAGACCACCTCTTACCAGTAAGATGTGGTAGTCAGATTCAGACATAAAGCATCTTAATGAAAAAAACACCACCTAAGTCAGACTCGGATTTTATGTCTGACTGCCTCTTAGCCAATCATCCCACACCCTTCAAACCGTCAAAATCGTTCACCAATCCCTACCAAATTCATGTCTGACGAAGTTCATGTCTAGCAGCTGTCGTAGCGAAAGTTATTGGTTGAATTTCTGCTAGAAGGGTATGTGTATTTCTTGCCCTTTGTAAAGAAGGGATGGCAGTTTATGTTTCATTTATAAAGAGATACACCAAAAAAAGGTTACTTTGGAGAAGGTGGGATAGAAAGATGTAGGCGTACCACATAAGTTAGGTTTATGAAAGGTTATATATGTATCTAGGTTATGGGTTAGATTAACTTGGGCCATAGTTTTGAGTTTAACTAGAAATAAATTGACCCAAAATACTAAGGTTACAATTAGAGGCGGAAAAAGTTATCTATGGAAAAATAGGGTGATATATGAAATTAATCCCAATTTTTAATAGAGTAAAATGTAAATTACGTTGTCCTTTTGCGAATTTGCAAATTTGCCACTAAAAGCAAACTATAAATTTTTTTCTATTATACATCAAAATCTCGTGCGATTTTGTCACTATATTTAAAAATATCGTGCAATTTTGCCACCGAGTTGATGTATGCTAACTTTTTTCGTTATCTCCCCCTCACGTGTCATGCGCATGAGGGTATTTTCGTCATTTCAAGTCAATCACACTTTTTCTTGTAAAACCCGCATGCTTTTACCATGAATAGTACCCATTAGATCGTACGTACTAGATTAAAACTTTCCTTTTATAGCATGTTTACGTTCGCGAATAAGAATTTTAAGTATTACGTACGTGTTAGAACACGATAAGTATTTATTACGTATGAACACACGATAATTATTCAAATAATAATTATAATCACGAACATGCGATCATGAAATCATGAACGTAATTTAATCACGAGCTAATATTAATTACGTATATATATTTATTACGAACACGAATAAATATATTAAGTCACGATCGATAATTAAGTAAAACACGTAAAACACGAACACGAGAACACACTTATTAATTAGACACGGAAAATGATCGGGTTACCCCATGTGGGCCCCATATGCCACGAAATTAGGAAGAAAGATGGGCCAAGCCCATCAAATTTTACTAACATGGGGTAAAAGGTAAAATCTTGTTTTATTTTTCACTTTACAGTAAACTAAACAAAAACCCTAAAAAGTTTCTTCTCCTTTCTTCTTTCTCTTCTTTTAGCCGCCACCTATAAACACCATGAAGGGGTGTTCGGGTTGATTTTGATCTTGGAAATTATGCAAGGATTCGTGTGTGTTCATCCTCGTTAGATCCACACATTCGGTATACCTCTTTTTAATCCTTTTTCTTTTGTTTTGATTTAATAAATTAATAAGAACATGATGTTTTTAAAAACCTAATTAAAAACATTAATCAAACATGTAATTGGTTATCGGGTAAATCAAAACGGATGTTTTTAGGGGTGTGTGTTTGGCCGACGCCTAAACCGAACCCCAAGGGATTCTCGGTTTGGCTAATAGACCACCACAGAGACCATATGGTCCCGGTTTGGTGGTATGGGTCCCACGACAGCAGCAAACCAAAGGGAACCCCGAAGTGGTTCGAGGTATGGTGTTGATTTCATGTCCGGTTCATGGTTTCTAGTCAAGATCCGGTTCACGGTGTATGTTAAGATTATTTTTTTTATAATCATATGTTAAAATTAAATTAATAAATATAACATGATTAATTTAATAAACATGACTTAGGTTATAATTTAATTATTAGATCATAAAATTATTAACCTAAGTATTTTATATTTTTAGACTTATAATTAATTAATTATTTAAAAACCATGGTTATAATTAATTAATTAACATGACTTAGGTTATATTATTAATATATAATAATACATGTTTTAACCTAAGTATTTAACTTTATTTAATTAAAAATATGATATGTTTAATTAAATACTTTTAACATATAGTTTATTTAAATTACATGTAATAATTAATAAACTATACATTATATCTTTATGACTTAGAAAATAATCAGAAAAACACTTAAGCTTATATACTTAGCTTATTTAACCAGCTTATATCTAATTATGGAAACTTTCTATTTTTAGAAACTTATTTAATTAAGGCAACAAATTCTATTTTTGGAATTTTTGGTAACTTTCTATTTTTGGAAACTTTCTATTTTTGGAAACTTCTATTTTAGAAAACCTACTGTTTTTGGAAAGTTACTTATTATTACAAAGTAAGTATAATAATACATGAAATACCAGAAATACTTAATTAGAATAGACAGAATATAAGATAAACACAGTTTAACGCTTTAAACAGTAAAACATGATATGAACATATAAAATAAGCTAAGACATGACATAAAACCAGTTACATATTTAGTAAGCAAATACTTATTCATGTATGTATTTATGTAGCATTAGTGATACCGAAGTAGGACTCTCTTCCGTTCGTCTTCTTCGTTCACTGGACATAAGGTACGGATTCACGTCCTTTCAGTATGGACATTCTTTCCTTATTAGGATTCCCCATATGCAGCCAAATGTTTTCCCGTAGTATAAGTTATGTGTTTGATTTTCTTATGTTTAATTTAGAATACCTATAGCCATATACATGCATGACCAGTTTCACCTAGTTATGGAGGTACCATAACCATAACATTAGAGGCACTGATGTTATGACTTCACCACGGCGGAGTGATTGCTCGTGGCGTCCCTTCAACTTTTGGCCATATTTTATATTTATCATGTGGGGCGTATGGGTGCATCCTAGTTACATGTTTCAGTCAGGATTTCATGGTGAATGTGGTGTGTGTCTTGCATCCTTCACAAGGAGCTGATCCCTCCTACCCAGAACCAGTATATTAAATTAGAGACAGCCCCTCTAATTTGCATGATGAGGTCACCCCTCCAAGTATTCATGCACGGTGGATTTTCATGACCTATATTGGCTAATGGTAAAATATGCTAAACAGTTTTCATAAGATCAACATAAGGCTTTTCAAACTATAAAACCAGTTTTATGAACATGTTCTAGGTTTTCCAGGACTTATACAATTCCGCTGCTATTAAGTCTTTATTATGTTTTAGTCATGTATACTATGTCTATATCCGTGCACTGAGCGTTTTGCTCAGCTGTTACTTTCCTTTCCATGTCCCAAAATGGCAGGTACCCTAGGAAAGACTCGAGCATTTGGAGGACGTGCATAGGATGGAAGCTGCTAGAGACTTCTTTTCCTTTTTGCCTTCATATACTTATGCTTGTTTAGTCTTTCATTCATTTCTTTTGCTTTATTATGTTTTGGGCTTATGTTTGGGGATCGATGTTTGATTCCGGTTATCCCTATGGTCATGTAATGTTTTAGACATTTATCCTTGTATGCTTTGATGACACGCCATAATTACGCGTGACATTCCATTATCAAAATGGGGTCTTACAATTATGGTATCAGAGCCAAGGCTTCGACCTGTAGGCTCTAAAACTTGACCTGTGACTAGTGGGTAGTCACCAGGAGCTTCCTAAGCCAACGTCTGTTATTCTACGTATTGATGTTTTCAGCGCATTGTTGTTTTAACCATGATGTTTTCAGCACCTTGAGGTTTTAACCTTGATGTTTTCATCGATATTGTTTTACTAATATGGATGGACAACCGTCATTCATATTTAGTTATGTGTCATTGTTTCATGCATAATGTTCCTCGTGAACTGTGGCTATGTGGACTGAACCCCAGTAGTTCATAATTAGTCACATAAATTTTTTTCTGATAAGTTTTGACAGATGAGTTTCATTTATTTATGTTTCAAGTATCATTGTTGCAGGAATTATGACTAAGTAATGGTTGGTACAGGACTGGCCCTATTTAGTCGCATGTGCTTTTATCAAAACTTTTAACTTTGGGATCGACCCATAGGCGTCCCCTCGCCATGTCTTTTGTTTTGGGACCGACCCATAGGCGTCCCCTCGCACATAGAAAGGTTTTTATAAACTACATTACGCATTCATGCACTGTTTTTTAATGCATAAACTTTTTCTCATGATTTATTGGCATAAAAATTTTCATATCCCCTCATAAGTTACTATGTTTTTATGTCAAGTATGTTTTCATACTATCATGGTTAACTTCAGTTTCATGCTGATTATGTTATACACTCCTTCATGATAGATTGTTTCATGTTTCTTCATGATAATTCCGTCTTCATGTGGATTACGTCTTACGCCTCTTTTGTTATTATGCCTTCATGCAAGACATAGTTGGATTTCATTGAATTCTGCTTCATGATTGTCATGGTTGGTTTTCATTGATCATGCTGTCAGGAAAATCATCGTTGAATTTTGTGTAACCTCACTTTAACGTTTCTCGATATAACCAAAATGATGTCTATGCTAATACTGCCAGGTTATCATGATGGTTTTCCTAATCGTTTAACCGATATACTTTCCTTAAATCATGACAAATGATCGACCCCATACCGATCATTTCATGTGCATTTCGTGTGTACTCCATGTACCGTATTCTATGTGTATTTCACATACCTTAATCCATGTGTATTTCACTTGCAATACTTCACGAGTATTCGCTAGTTGATTCTAAATCATCTCAGGCGTATGTTCAATTGCTGATATTTTACAAGGTTGCTGATACCGCTCATAACTTGGAGATGTTACTAAAGGTTGATGCTGATGACGTTCGGAGACGCTACGAGATGCGGATGCTGTTCACAACCTGGAGATCCTACAAGACGAAGATAAAGGCGTCAGAGCGAAGCAATTGGACGAGAAGATGCTTCACCATCAGACGATTTCCATCAATCATTGTCCCTAATTCTTAGTTACATGTCACACGTCATTCGGCTGTCATTTCAGCCATATGAGTGCAAACCGGTACCAGCCGGCCACTCAGCTGAATAGTTACATGAATCACGGTCATGAGAATGACCGTCATGGAACTGACAGACAGGACGATAGTAACCACTACTATGACAGAAACTATCCTAGAAATCGCAATCGAGGCTCCGGCCGCAGACGTGATCAGACATACAAAGGATCAGTAGTCCAACCGATCCGCCAAGTCTGGCATAATAACCTAATATTGTAGTTCTATTGTTTTAAGTCTCGAGACACATGTCAAGACATCAGTCAAGACACATGTCTCACGTATACTTTCTGAAGACACATATCAAGACATCAGTCAAGACACATGTCTCACGTATACTTTCTAAAGACACATGTCAAGACACCAGTCAAGACATATGTCATGCTTATAGTTCCCAGACACGAGTCAAGACACATGACTCACGTCCAACTATGGAACATTTCTAAGAAATTCAGGGTACCCTCCAAGGGTATATCCATTTTGTTGTGCCATGTATTAATCAGGCCAAAAGAATTTCAATACCATTACCGGCGCATCAGTGAGAACTGTCACGTTGCCGATGTAACTTTCATTTCTTTCACCATATTTCATATATTCATGACCATTAAGGACGCCTTTCGTATTCCCACGTATACAAAGGTTTTCCTTCAGCTTAATGATGAGATCCAAGCTGCTAACACATTTCCTCGGACAGACACGAGATGAATTTTATCATAATTATGGACTATGAACAGCACACCATGCTATGATTCATAATTATGTACAGTAATGTTCAGGCTCCTGAATACATTCAACTTGATTTTCCATCAGAAAAATCTGTATGAATTATCTATGCTTACAAGCATGTGCATTGTTAGCCATGGTCGCCAAAATTTTCTAGCTGTCAGTAGGACACGACCACTTAAGTCTTTTACGCATAGCCATTTGATTATTCCAAAATCTTCCTATACATTCCAGAAGAACCTACAAGGAGAAGGATGATACCATGAGATTATGTGTCGACTACCGTCGATTTAAACAAATCACCATTCATGACCGTTATTCTCCTCCATGTATTGACAACATGTCCAATCGACCTTATAGTGTTAATCACTTTTCCAAGATCGAGCTCATGATCATGCTGCCAACAGTGACGAGTGAAAGAACATGACATGTCCATGACTGCTATTCGTTCATGACTCGGTCATGCTAGATTTATGATTTTGAATTAGTCTCATCAATGCTCCAACGACATTACAAGAATGAGTTTCCATGAACTCATAGAAAATTCATCAGTGTTATCATTGAGGATAACCTGATTTCCATTAAGCCTAGAAGAAGAACAGGAAGACCATATCTGCACTATGTTGCAAATTCTATGACAAGAGAAATTCCACCCTGAAAATTTCCAATATCAGTTCTGGTTGATCATAGTGACATGCTGGATCACATGGATTTGCATGGTTAATCTTACTATGACTCAGCTTATGCGTAAAGGAGATAACCCTACATTACATTAGGTGTTATAGAAGATCCTACGCTAAGAGAAGTTTAGATTCATGGACTCAGAGTTTCGCAAACTCCTATGTATCAAGTTCGATGAAGCAAGATACAGTTACGTTCATATCTTCATACCTGTCATACAAACAGGTTAAGATAGGACACCAACAGACTGGGATGTTTTCATCATCGGAAATTGTGAATCGAAAAGGGACAAGATCCCCATGGGTTTTGGTTACCAGATTAACGCAGACTCAGAAGAAGCATAATGATATCTGGGTTATTGCAAACAGTTTGATCAAGTCTGCAGAATCCTTACATCCGAAAGGATTTCAGAACCAACAGATTGATCGGACATGTTCCAACCAAGGTTCATCCGATCACTTGGCAATCCCTCAGTTATCGGGTCAGACAAAGATTCACAATTTTACTCATTATTTACGTCACGTCTTTATTCTAATTCCACGACTTGCTTTCGCGCTCGCGTTCATGACACTATTCACGTTCATGATGGTATCTCGGCTTACGATTTTATGTTCATTTTTTTTCTCATTCTGGGAAGTTTTGCAAGAACTTGAGAGACCAGACCCAAGTTTAGTATAATTTCCTATCCTCAGATAGACGTTTCTCGTCATATTCTATGTCTCACCTTGTAGTGTTTGGCGTTACCGCCATTGTATTCTATGTTCACTATTTGTTTCACATGTTATGTTCATTCCACGTTCCTCATATCATGATCAATATATGTTATACGTATCATGGATCACGATATGTTAACTCATATTACACTCATCATATCTCCGCGTATTACGTTCGAAATTTTTCACCTATTACGTTCAAAAATTTTCACGTACTACGTTTCTTTATATCTCGCGCATCGTTTCTAATTATCAGTTAAGTTAGAGTGTTTTGCACGATAACGTTTCAGTTGCCTTACACGTTAATTCTTATTCCCTCGATCAAATTCAAGGGATCTACCTTACGTTGATAACCAAGAACTTCTTCGTATGTCAAGTCAAGGTCAGGAGGACCAAGATTTATCATTAGTGTCAAGATCTTCTGAAGGAACCGTTCCAAGAGGGAGGCCACTTGGAAACGGACAAGTTCATCCGGACTTTTATCCGTTTTTCTCTTATCAACTAGATATGTCCTTTTAGTCATGTCACGTTCCATGTCCTTTCAAGACATGTCACGTTCCGCATTCCTTCTGCCAGGAAACCCGCACGTTCATTTATCTTACATACCCTCTCAGTTTGATTCGGGTATGTTTCTCTTTCAGTTATGTTATCTATAATTCGGGGACGAATTGTTCTTTTTAGGGGGGGAGAGTTATAAAACCCGCATGCTTTTACCATGAATAGTACCCATTAAATCGTACGTACTAGATTAAAACTTTCCTTTTATAGCATGTTTACGTTCGCGAATAAGAATTTTAAGTATTACGTACGTGTTAGAACACGATAAGTATTTATTACGTATGAACACACGATAATTATTCAAATAATAATTATAATCACGAACATGCGATCATGAAATAATGAACATAATTTAATCACGAGCTAATATTAATTACGTATATATATTTATTACGAACACGAATAAATATATTAAGTCACGATCGATAATTAAGTAAAACACGTAAAACACGAACACGATAACACACTTATTAATTAGACACGGAAAATGATCGGGTTACCCCATGTGGGCCCCATATGCCACGAAATTAGGAAGAAAGATGGGCCAAGCCCATCAAATTTTACTAACATGGAGTAAAAGGTAAAATCTTGTTTCATTTTTCACTTTACAGTAAACTAAACAAAAACCCTAAAAAGTTTCTTCTCCTTTCTTCTTCCTCTTCTTTTAGCCGCCACCTATAAACACCATGAAGGGGTGTTCGGGTTGATTTTGATCTTGGAAATTATGCAAGGATTCGTGTGTGTTCATCCTCGTTAGATCCACGCATTCGGTATACCTCTTTTTAATCTTTTTTCTTTTGTTTTGATTTAATAAATTAATAAGAACATGATATTTTTAAAAACCTAATTAAAAACATAAATCAAACATATAATTGGTTACCGGGTAAATCAAAACGGATGTTTTTAGGGGTGTGTGTTTGGCCGACGCCTAAACCGAACCGTTTTAATTAAAAATATACATGTTTAATTAAATAAAGTTAAATACTTAGATATACATGTTTTAACCTAAGTATTTAACTTTATTTAATTAAAAATATGATATGTTTAATTAAATACTTTTAACCTATAGTTTATTTAAATTACATGTAATAATTAATAAACTATATATTATATCTTTATGACTTAGAAAATAATCAGAAAAACACTTAAGCTTATATACTTAGCTTATTTAACCAGATTATATCTAATTATGGAAACTTTCTATTTTTAGAAACTTATTTAATTAAGGCAGCAAATTCTATTTTTGGAAACTTTCTATTTTTGGAAACTTTCTATTTTTGGTAACTTTATATTTTTGGAAACTTTCTATTTTTGGAAACTTCTATTTTAGGAAACCTGCTATTTTTAGAAAGTTACTTATTATTACACAGTAAGTATAATAATACATGAAATACCAGAAATACTTAATCAGAATAGACAGAATATAAGATAAACACAGTTTAAGGCTTTAAACAGTAAAACATGATATGAACATATAAAATAAGCTAAGACATGACATAAAACCAGTTACGTATTTAGTAAGCAGATACTTATTCATGTATGTATTTATGTAGCATTAGTGATACCGAAGTAGGACTCTCTTCCGTTCGTCTTCTTCGTTCACTGGACATAAGGTACGGATTCTCGTCCTTTCAGTATGGACATTCTTTCCTTATTAAGATTCCCCGTATGCAGTCAAATGTTTTCCCGTAGTATAAGTTATGTGTTTGATTTTCTTATGTTTAAGTTAGAATACCTATAGCCATATACATGCATGACCAGTTTAACCTAGTTATGGTGGTACCATAACCATAACATTAGAGGCACTGATGTTATGACTTCACCACGGCGGAGTGATTGCTTGTGGCGTCCCTTCAGCTTTTGGCCATATTTTATATTTATCATGTGGGGCGTATGGGTGCATCCTAGTTACATGTTTCAGTCAGGATTTCATGGTGAATGTGGTGTGTGCCTTGCATCCTTCACAAGGAGATGATCCCTCCTACCCAGAGCCAGTATATTAAATTAGAGGCAGCCCCTCTAATTTGCATGATGAGGTCACCCCTCCAAGTATTGATGCACGGTGGATTTTCATGACCTATATTGGCTAATGTTAAAATATGTTAAACAGTTTTCATAAGATAAACATAAGGCTTTTCAAACTATAAAACCAGTTTTATGAACATGTTCCAGGTTTTCTAGGACTTGTACAATTCCGCTACTATTAAGTCTTTATTATGTTTTAGTCATGTATACTATGTCTATATCTGTGCACTGAGCGTTTTGCTCAGCCGTTACTTTCCTTTCCAAGTCCCAAAACGGTAGGTACCCTAGGAAAGACTCGAGCATTTGGAGGACGTGCATAGGATGGAAGCTGCTAGAGACTTCTTTTCCTTTTTGCCTTCATATACTTATGCGTGTTTAGTCTTTCATTCATTTCTTTTGCTTTATTATGTTTTGGGCTTATGTTTGGGGACCAATGTTTGATTCCGGTTATCCCTATGGTCATGTAATGTTTTAGACATTTATCCTTGTATGCTTTGATGACACGCCATAATTACGTGTGACATTCCATTATCAAAATGGGGTGTTACACTTCTTCCCCACTTTGATTTTACAGGAACACTACTGTCGCCGCCATCCACCAACACCATAATCCTTATGGTGGCCTGATTTCACAAAATTTCATAAAACAAAGAATCCACAAAATTAACACTCAAATCAACTAAGGTAAGATTCGAGGTCTAGTCACTTTAAATTTCGTCCTGCACAATATAGCAAATTAAAAAGCCATAAACAATGTTATAACATCAAAATTGCAACATCGCGAGTTGAAAAAGCAATAGCAGAATGTTTGGTTGTTTGTGCTTTGCTACTATTTTAAATAGTCATGATAAACTGTCTAATAGATTTGAAAAATGTGTTATGATGGATTATTCTAATTCTCAAAAGGGCTACAGGCTTTTTAGTCTTGATAGAAATCAATTTCTTGTCTCTAGAGATGTTAGTTTCTTTGAGTCTATTTTTCCTTTTAAGGATTATGTCTCTAAAAACAAGCATGATGAGTCGAATGTTCCTAGTGTTAATCAAGATAAAAATCTGTTAAACTTTTTTGATTTAGATTACCCTGAGCTGCCTAATGATGATGAGAGAGTAACACTTAGCCAAAATAGTGACCATGGGTCACACAGTGAGGGTAGCCACTCCTCCAACCAAGGGGATAATATGGACACTGTTGATTCCCCAATTATTGGGGATGATGCTCAAAACAGTGAGGACATTAATGTTGGGTTGGCAGAGGGGGCAGCCACACTTGATGATAACATTGAGTCTGAAGGTCACTTGGATCAAAATCCAAGTACTTCTGCTCAGGGAAATCAAAATGTTAGAAGGTCCACTAGGAGTTCTGTTTTTCCTAAAAACTATAATGATTTTGTTGTAAGTCTTAAATATTTGTTGGTTACTTTAAGCTTAATCATGAAAATTTCTGTTTTGTCACCCAACTTAACAAAAATAGTGAAGCAAAAGGTTATTTTGAAGCTTCTCAAAACCCTCTTTGGGTTGATGCTATGAATGCTGAACTTGCAGGCCTTCTTAAGAATGATACTTGGGATATTGTTGAACTTCCAAAAGGTAGAAAGGCCTTAGGTTGTAAATGGATTTGGAAGCTAAAATTTAAGTCTAGTGGTGAAATAGAAAGATACAAAGCTAGGGTTGTTGCCCAAGGCTTTGGTCAAAAGGAAGGAATAGACTATGATGAAACCTTTGCTCCTGTTGTTAAGATGGTCACTGTTAGATGTTTACTTAATCTTGTTGTTGTACAATCTTGGCCTGTGTTTCAACTTGATATTAACAATGCTTTTTTATATGGTGATCTTGATGAGACTTTTATATGAAACCACCCCAAGGATATCTTCCTAGGGGTGATAACATGGTTTGTATGCTTAAAAAAATCCTTGTATGGGCTTAAACAAACTGCTAGGCAATAGAATGCTAAGCTTACTTATGTCTTGAATGAAAATGACTTCGTCCAAAGTAAATATGCTTACTCTCTGTACACTAAGTCTCATGGCGATATCTTTCTTGCCTTACTTGTGTATGTTGACGGTATCATTATTACTGGAAACAACATTGTTGAGATTGAGAAGTTCAAAACTTTTCTGAGAACCAAGTTTATGATTAAGGACTTGGGAAAGTTAAAATATTTCTTTGGTATTGAGGTTATTGATACTGAGTGTGGTATTTGTTTGAATCAAAGGAAGTATGTGTTGGATCTGCTTTCTGAATATGGTATGCTTGCATGTAAACCTGCTAAGACCCCTTTGGTTACTAAACTTGCTATATCTAATGAACCACTGTTGATGATCCTATTCTTGATAATATTGTTGACTATCATAAATTGATGGACAAGCTTATTTATTTGAACAATACCAGACCTGACATATCTTATGTTGTGCATTGCTTAAGTCAATTAATGCACTATCCTTTGAATTCTCATCTTAAGATAGCCTCCAAGATATTAAGATATCTCAAAGGTTCTCCAGGTTTGGGCATTCACATTAAGAAGACATATGGTATGTTTCTTAATGCTTATCTGATGCTGATTGGGGCTAAGTGCATTGTCACTAGGAAATCTGTTACTGGTTATTGTGTGTTTGTTATAACAATCTTGTATCTTGGAAGAGTAAATAACAAAGTACTCTATATAAATCATCCATAGAAGCAGAGTATAGAGCTCTTGTTTCTGTAACCAGTGAGGTCATTAGGATTCTTAAGGTTTTAAAAGATTTGCAATGTGATAACCTTTTGCTGTAACCTTGTACTGTGACAGTAATTCAACTATAAAATAGCTGCAAATCGAGTCTTTCATGAAAGAACTAAGCACTTAAAGATTGACTTGCATTTTGTATGGGAAAAATCTTAAATGGGGTAGTTAGAACATGTAAGGTGGATTCTGCTGATCAAATAGCATATATCCTCACTAAAGGATTGGATACATTACAACATAATGCCATTGTCAAAAAACTTTGGATGTTTAATATGTATGAGGTATGTGATTAAGTAGGGATGTTAAATTATGACCTAATCAGGTGCCTCTTTAACATTCAGGGACTTATTGTGGATGGTTTATTATTTCAGTTAAGCTTTTGGACCTTGTGTGATAGTTGCCTATAACGTGGAGGACTCATGCTGCCAAGGTGTGAAAGATCACAAGCCCATGACAGCTCAAGCCCATGTCCATATTACAAGACCACACCACAAGCCCTATAATGGCTCTTTTGTTTATAATATAATCTAGATGCTCCTTCATTTGGATGCATCTGGGTTAATTTCATCTGTGTGTTTTAGGGTTTTCTCTCAACTTTCATAGATATGTAACCTAAATCTTTTTTTCAATCTTATATAGGATCACACTAGAGTAGCTGTGGTGATCTCTTTTCAGTTTATGGCGTTTAATCTCTTTTATTAATATTAGGTTTGATTTTGTGCTTCTATAGTGTTTATATTCATCAACTTGTTTTTCCTCACTAGCCTTATAATCAAAGAGTACGTTGAAATTAAATTGAATATTTTTTTAAGTGGATTTTTAATTCCTCAATTAGCAACGAGGTACACCCTCACTCTTTTGGTTTGTAAAAAATAACGCAGTTCTCCAAAAAAAGATCAAGGTGTGTCATTGCTCTTGCATGATTTACTTGAAGAGTCTACCTTACATGGAGAGCTACACGTTGATCGATTTTGTTTAGGTAGATTGGTGAAACATTCATATTGATGACATGATCATGTATAGTTTAAAAATGATGGTATGATTACGATTTTCTTTCATCACATATAGATAGATTACTAGATAATTAGTTATATAAACATACGGGCAATCTTTAAAAATAAAAATCCTAAATTATCTATGTTTTTACGGGATAATGTTTTTATATAGAACTCTCGATTTACATATTTAGTTATATGAACATATGGACAATTTTTTAGATAAACATTTTCTTGTAATTTTAAAAGACAACGGAAAAAAAAAGTCAAGAATTTATATTCATTTCCAGAAACCTGTTGTTACTGAAGTTCGATTTTTTTTAAGTTTATAATCAACTTCAGCAATTCATGTATCTGAAAACACACTAATACTCTAGACATGTGTGATTATCATTCTCTATACTATATGAACAAGCACGATTTCACTTCATTAACTTATGTGGGATATAAAGCACGAGCATACATACATGTTCGACTCTTGCATTTCTATATCAACATTCATATTTTCGTTACATATTTATATAGTGTTTGTACTTTGAAGCCACATTGATAATAGGGTGTCATTGTATAATACAGTTATTAATGGGTGACGCTATTGGATTCATAAATCCTTATCTATACTATTATATAAAGTATTTTGGACCTTTTTAAAATAGCAAGGTTGGAAATTCGGGCTTTTTTCTTACTAAATAAAGTAAGTTGTTGATATATTCATCAACATTATATACTATAACGTTTTCTAACAACCTTTTGTAACAACCTACTTAAGTAACATTTTTTCTTTTAAATTGAAAAATCTTTTTATTAATTTTTTATTTTTATAATCTAATTTCATCATATTTTTTAAATTGTATGCTTTTTAATTCAATATCCATTTTATTATATTTTTATTAACTATTATTTTTTTAAAAATTTAGAAGTTTTTTTCAATTTTTTACAATTTTAACAATACAAACTTAATAGGTAAGAGATTAATATTTGTTAGCCTCAAAAATGATTATAAGTACTCGCCGCCGCATTGCACGGGTCCATGCTAGTTTGGATTTATTCTTTAGTTATCGTTCCTTTTTGTTTAATTGTGGTGAAAATGGCTATAATGCAACTTGCTTTGTGTTTCTTGAATATATATACATGCGCGTACATTAGAAGTGAATATACCATGAAAAATATACAAGTGAATCACATAAGACGGCGGGCGTTAGTTTTGTGTCTACAAAACACGAAATAAAAATGAAAAAAAAAAAGAATACAGGTTTTGACATTTAAGGTTCGAATTACCAAATAACTAAGAGAGATGGTTATCATGGCTAGCTAACCTTTTTTCATTTTAGCCCCATAGCTGCCACATCAGACTAACATAACTAACAAAAATATTCCTCACTCACAATACATTCAAACTCTTTTCATATTGGCTCCACCACTATCTTTTCTTTTCTTTTTCTTTTTCATACAAATTAAAATTCATTTCATTCAAATAAAACACTACAAATACGAAATTAAAAATTGCAAATACGAAAAAAAAATACGAAAAAAACGAAAATTTAAAAACACAACAATTAAAATAAACTACTCATATCGTCTTCGTCTTCATCTTCATCGGACCATACATTATAATTCATTTTTTGTACGATTTTTGTTGTTTGAAAGAGAGACTTAATACATTTCTGTGTGTTAAAAATGAGAAAATTAGGATTATATATAAGAAAAAATTAAAATTTTTTAAAACCAAATTAATACCGTTGGGGGGAAAAGCAACGGCTACAAAACGGATACTTTTGCCTACGTGGGTTCGTCGTTGAGATTTCGGTTTTCCGAAATTTACACGGCGAAGAGGGGTGAGCGTGGCACTTGTGCGACGTCATTCTTGTTGAAGTTTTCCTTTATATTGACGAGACACGGCGAGCGTGCGACGTCGTTTCGACGAGCTCACCACCAACGTGACACCTTCCTCTGACAACACCTTATGATTTATCACTTCCTGCCACTATTTAACATAAAATGTTTACAACAAGACAAAAACATTATAACTGGACTTACCAAATGCTATTGTGTACTCATTATAATTGTTTTCCCCGAACATGTTTTGTTTTGACTTTTATTGGTTTCGTAATCAATCGCTCTAACAACGAAATTCCAACAAAAATATTATAGACGAAGGATTTCACCTTAGTATATGAAGCACATTTACCATAGTATATAAACACGAAGGATTTCACCTTTTTAAGCTATGTGGGATGTAAATGTTGACTCCAACATTTCTAAGGTGGAATCCTTCGTGTATATTTTAATGTTATTTAGTTAGTATACTTAAAAAATTGAACTTAAGCCCAATACCAAACTTTGCATCGTTAGTCCTTTAACTAACGATTGTTTTTTCAGAAAAAATTATTTAACTTAAAAAAATTATAATTTTTTCAAAACAAATTTAGAGTTAAAAAAACTTTTTTTTTGCTTTTAACGCTTTTCCTGAAATTGTTTAATTCAGTTTCGATTTTTTTTGAAAAAAAAAGTTTATTTTTTCGAAAAAATTTAACTTTTTTTTTACATTTTCCTCTTAATTTTTTTTAGAGTTATAAATAACTCACATGATTTTCTTCTAAAAAAATTTAAAAAATTTAAATTATTTAAAAATATATTTGTATTTTCCTAAATTAATAATTCTAAAACATTTCAAAAAAATTTAAAACATTTTAAATTATACCTTTAATGATTTTTTTTATAAAAAACATAATTTTAAATTAAAAATTTATATTTTTCTCTTATCAATTTACTTTTAGAAAAAGCTTATTTATTTCCGAAAATACAAAATAAATATTAAAAATTTTAACTTTTTCTATAAAAAATCATTAGGTATTTTTAACTTTTAAAAAATATTTAGAAAAAAATTATTTTTTATAAGTTAAAATTTTTTTTTGGAAAACAAAAACTAAAGGACTAACGATGCAAAATTTGGCATTATGCTGAAAGGTAAAACAGGTAGGAAAAAGGTAATCGGAAGTCAAGTATTATTTTGGCAATTTTATGAGTACATGTATGATATGGATAGATCTGAGAAAGTACGTATCTATTAAATGTCTTAAACCCTAAAAATCTAGTTTGAGAAAAGGTTCAATGTGTTAGTGAGCGAGTATTGAGTTGTATAAAAATGACCACATGGGTTAACTGGAAATCGAAGCTATATGACCGTGTGTATAGAAAACAAACTAAAATTACATATTAGTTCTCACTATCTTGATTCGTTGTAGTTTATATGTAAAATAATATTTTTTTTCATACATATATATTTTACTCGTTTTCATTGCGGTTTTCATGTATTTCATTACCACTTTAAATCGTATTTTGTGTATTTTAGATGAGGAAATGGTTATAAAATACACTTAAATGTATCAAAATCAAGTAAAATGCACATAGATGTAAAAAAATCGCTAAATATCAAAAGATTACGAGACATTTCCATGCCATTAGCTTAATTGAAAATAAATGATGTTTGATAAAACCGAAAAACAAAATAGAAGTGGATTGAAAATAAATGAAAAAAGGACGGAAAGTGACAAATTTTATATCCTACCTATAGCTCAATCAATCACTAAGAGAATTTTCCACCTCGATAGATGGGCAAAAGATCAATCTAGTCCTTATATTTATCAAAGACTTGATGGACTTAGAGCGCTGGGAGTCATCACTCCGAGTGAGTGTGTTTTTGGGTGTCACGTCAGCAAAACTCACTCACCCACTCACATGAAAAAAAACAGGGGAGTCATCACTCCAAGTGATTTCCAGTTTTTCAGAATTTTACGAAACACCCCCTAAACAAACTTAAATATTTCATTAAACATAAGCAACATTACAATACTTTTAAAATAAAACGAACATAATAAAAAAGACATACGAAAATTAAAAAAACATACGAAAATTAAAAAAACATACGAAAATTAAAAATCATACGACCCGCCGTTTAGTTTTCTTCATCTTCATATGCATCTTCATCTCCGTGGTCAATTTGATTCCACATATGATCCATAAGGTTTTGTTGAAGACTTTGATGGGTTTGTCGGTCACGTAGTTCTTTGTTTTTTCGGCGGTAAACTTCACACCGCTCAAGCCATGTTCGTTGCATATTTCTTGACGGGTTAACGTAATTTTGGTTCCAATCTAACACCTGCATACCTTGATCTTTCAAAATCATGTTATGAAGTATGATGCACGTATACATGAGTCGCCGTAAGGTGTTTACTTCATACGCGCGTGCTGGTTGACGTAGTATTCCCCAACGTTCTTGGAGAACACCAAATGCACGTTCAACATCTTTCCGTGCAGCTTCTGGACGCCTTTTGAAGTGAGCATGTTTGGCGTCAGTTGCAACCGTGAAAGACTTCACGAAACTCGCCCATTGTGGGTAAATACCATCCGCTAAGTAATACCCATTTTGATACTCAACTCCGTTAACCGTATACGATTTTACCGGTGCTTCGTCATTCAGAAGGTCATCAAATAACGGAGAATTACCTAAAACATTAATATCGTTATTCGCACCTGTCATCCCAAAAAACGCATGCCAAATCCACAGATCTTGCGAAGCAACAGCTTCAAGCATCAAAGTAGGGTATCTTTTATAACCACCAGTGTATTGCCCATGCCACGCAACTGGACAATTTTTCCATTCCCAGTGCATACAATCAATGCTGCCAAGCATCCCCGGAAAACCATGTTTCGTAAGATGTAGATCATATATTTGATCAACATCGGCCGGAGTTGGTTTTCTTAAATACTTGGCCATATACAAGTCAATAACACACATATTAAAATACATTAGACACTCACGTCCGGTTCGATTAGCAATTTGTAAATATTCATCAAATGCATCCGGCGTGTTGCCGTATGCCAATTGACGTATAGCCATTGTGCACTTCATAATAGCACTAATACTCATTCGACCCGTAGCATCGGGTCGAGAAGTAAAATAATTAAAATGCCCAGGAAGAGGATCAGCCTGATAATTTTTTATGCCGCTAACTATTTTTAAAAATAGTCTTCGGCTCATTCGAAATCTTTCACGAAACTTAACCAAAGGATACCTGCAATTCTCAACGAAATAATCGTTCATGAGCCGTTCCTCAGCACCTTCTCGGTCACGGTTGACTGGGGTCCGAGTTAGTCTTGGACGATTCTCTTCTTCAAGCAACCGTTGATAATGATTGTGTGCTATTGGCAAGAAGTAAGCATCGAATTCCTCATCGATTTCAAAAACTGACGGAACGTGATCAGGATTCATATTTGTTTGTATAGAGTGTTTATGTTTTGGTGTGTAAGAAATGGTTGATTTTGAGGTATATTTATAGACGGATCGAAAAATATAGCCGTTATAATTCGAATTTCAAAAAACTAGCCGTTGGGGGGGGGGTGAAATGAACATTTTTCAAAAACTAGCCGTTTGGGGGGGGGGGGGGGGGGGGTTAAATGAAATTTTTTTAAAAATTAAACAGTTTTAGGGGGGTAAAATGAATTTTTTTTTTAAAAAAATTCAACTCACGCGACGTGAGTATACCCGCGCCGGGGTCTCACGCCGCGACTTTTGCCTGGGGTGGGAGTCTTCACGCCTCTCGCGCCGTGGGTTTGGCACCCCACGACGCCACCACTCCCAGGGCTCTTATCACAACCATCCAATCTCTTTTCATCTAATTGTCCAAATTAAATAAAAAAAATTAATAAACCCACCCTCCCAAACCTCTTTTATCTAATTTTCTTCTTGTCTCATCTTCTTCTTTCTCATACCAACAACTACCAACCCCTCACCCTCCGCACAAACACACAGTTGATGAACCACCATAGTTTTCGGCCACCCCCACAACAATCCGACGAGATCCACAAGAATCCACCACTTTTCGACAAGTTTCACAACAAATCCAGTTCTCCAGCGACATCCACAACAAATCCACCATTTTTCAGCGACTTCCACAACTAACCCAATATTTTCCGGCGAGTTCCACAAGAAACCCAGTTCTCTGACGACTTCCTCAAAAAATCCACCATTTTTCGGCGACTTCCACAACAAACCCAATATTATCCAACGAGTTCCCCAAAGAACCCACCCTTATCCGACGACCTCCATAACAAACTACCCTTTTCCGGCAACTTCCACAACATTTCACCATCTTCCATGACCTCCACAACAAACAACCATCTTCCGGTGACCTCCACAACAAGCCACCATCTTCCATGTTTGAAAATGTAGATGTCGATGACGATGTTACTGAAAATGTAGTTGCCGAGAAAAATATTATTGAAAATATAGATACCAATGGAGATGTAGCTGTCTATAATATAGGTAATAACTTTGTAACAGAATCATGGTGACTCATGTATGAGTCATCGTTCTTTAGTTTTAGGTACCGAATTTTTATTTTTAGGTACCGAATGGTTCCTTTTAAGTACCGAAAGATCCGTTTAATAGCCGCCGTTAAGTGCCTTTTGGTACTGGGCACACATGCATACAATAAATACTAGGTCAGGTCTATTGGCTATGAGATACACGAGGGAACCGACCATATAATATAATGGGGTAGTGTCAAATTGTTTCCCTTCTTTCTCTTAATCAAGTTTATATTTCTCCACCATGCAGGGTCACCAGACTCAAATCCGCATTTCTTTAGTATTTCAAGAGTATATTTTGATTCATTAATGAAAATGTCTCTCGGATTTTAAAAAATTTGTAATCCTAAAAAGAAATACATTTTGTCCATCATTGACATCCGTTGTTTTGAACTCAATTAACTTGAAAATATTTCACATGACTTAGGATCGGTCGAGACAAATATTATATCATCTACATATATTTGGATGATTAGAATGGGTTTGCGTGTTTCATCCCATAGACGGATCACCATTCTAGAGGAACATATCTAACACCCGCCGTATTATTTTTGGTGTGACATGTGGCCAACATGATATAAGGGGTGGCTCATGTATCATCTCTATTGAGCACATATGCCTTCCGTCCTTTACAGTCTTATCATTGTAGTGTACTACACAATCATGCACAAAGTTCCATTTAAATTGATCCGGATGTCCATTAATATTGCGATCTATGTGACTAAGAATCGAGGAAACTATGATACACCGTAGGTGACTTGAGCCCTCCCCGTTCCCTAAATTTATAGAGACTTGGATGACTATATCTTATCACATGTATTGATGTATAGATCGAACAAGAATTTTTCTAGTGTAAATTCGTACGGTTAATTAGTAGTCATACCACAAAAAACCAACCAAACCTATTCCAAATCAGGTAAGAATACCCTGTAGAACTTTTGATATCCTTATGGATAAAATGTATTCTTACTGTGGCTCCTAGCATTAGTTTGATAACACTTACAGGCTAGCCAACAACCTTACCAGAATGCAAAAAGAAGCTAAACCATAATTTATTTTCCGAAAGAATTAACATTTCACTGTTGTGTTCATTCACATTCCACCACTGCAGTCGAAATTTCATATGCCTTTACCGTACGATGCCAAAATTCTTTGTAGTGACATGTTACATGCCAAAATTTTTATTATTCAAATCTCTAGATAAGCTTAATCGAGCAGGAACTTGAAAGCCTAAGATCATTTCTCAACATGTATGATGCTCATACACTAGAGTATATAAAAAAGAGAGATTTCATTTCATTTACCAATGTGGAGTGTAATCTTGGAGTAGTTTTATATCAAATAATGTACACACCTACATGTTCTCAAAGGTTCAAAATTGAAAGTGACCAGAGTCCTTGTAAATAAAAAGTTTGAAGTATCCTTCTATAAGTAAAAAAAAATAAAGGTTGGGGATTTATACAATTTGCAGATATAAGAATTACGATAGTTTTAGCGTTTGAATTTACCTATAAACTTCAATAACCATATACTTGAAAACCTAATATCTTTCACCTATGTGGAATGTAAGTAACTATAAAATGATTGTATCCAAATGCATGACAACGTACATATCTACACTTGACTATACATGCATGTTATCTACTGAGAAACTCAAATAGAAATATGAAACTTTGGTGAAACATAACTAAAGTATATTGCACATAATCACAAAAAGTACAAATCCTCAACTACACTACGTTGACAATCCTCATGAGCGTCAAGAGATCGCCCGAGGTCAAGGATCAGTTCGAATGATAGTCTCTCGATATAATAGCTAGAAATGTAGGCAGGAGGGCCCATATCACCAATGTAACACCAGAGTTTCACTACAACAATTTTCAACCCTAGGGACGACTTATTCGTCCCTAGGGACGCCAATATTCGACCCTAAACTCCTAGGGACGACTAAGTCGACCCTAGGAGGTAGTGCCTAAAAAATCGTCTCTAGGATCCTAGGGACGAACTCTCCTTTGTAACCTAGGGACGACTTAGTGGGTCCCGCAACCCACTACGTTGAAAAAATTGACTAACCTAGGGACGACCCTCTTTGAAACCTAGGGTCGACAAAGTCGTCCCTAGGTTATTATTAAAAATAATCTTTTTCAAAATTTTTATTAAAAATTCTTTTTTTTTATTATTTTTAATAAAATCTTTTTTATAAATATTAAGAAAAACATTTTCAGAAAAAAAAATATTATTTATTAACCTAGGGACGACTTAGTCGTCCCTAGGTTTCAAAAATGCCCAGGTTTTCAAAACCTAGGGACGACTAAGTCGTCCCCAGGTTTTGACACCTGGGCATTTTGAAACCTAGGGACGACTAAGTCGTCCATAAGTTTATAAACTGGAGGATATTTAATAACCTAGGGACGACTAAGTCGTCCCTAGGTGTACCTGGGGGCTAAAAAAAAACTAGGCTATTTTGCAGTTTCCAGATTTTTCCGGAACTTTTTTCGGACAAAATCCACAATTCAAAATGGCAGAATTCGAAAAATACAGAATAATAACAAATCAATAAACGTTACAATACCATATTACGATAAATTATCCAACATCACGATACAATATTCATCAAATACACTTATTCAATCCTAAATCAAATGTTTCAAACGCTACAAGTCTCAAACTTTATTAAACATGCATAATAAGAAAAATACTACCACAACCTCTACTCCGCATCCTCGTTAGGTGAAAAGTCACCTTCCCCATCGTCACCCTCCTCGTCACCCCCCTCGTCACTCCCCTCGTCATTCCCCTCGTCATCGCCTGATAAGTCGTCACCACTGTTTTGTACATTCCTATCTCGACCCAACTCGTCAACGGACCGGTAATCGTGCTGATGGGGATTTATGATTACACGAGAACCTCTGGGTATGGATTGTGAAGTAGAGCCGATCTCATGAGTCGAGTGTGTGATGGGACGATAACAATGGTTAAATGTGTTATTGTTGGTGACGTGAGCAATAGGATAAGTGCCGGTATAGGGAGGTTGGAGTGGTTGGAGATTGTCGGGCAAAGATGGTCGGTATGGGTCGATGGAAGGAGGTTGCACTGGTTGTGCCCAAGGATAGGGGGTTGGATTAAATGAGCCCAATCAGGAGCTAGGGTGGGCATAACAAAGGGTCGGGGCGGGGGTACAAAAGTAGGAGGTCTAATTGGGTGATCAGTATTTGAGTTGTAATTCTGGAAAAACTCACCCAATTGACTCTGATATCGCGCCATATGCTGGTACGACGTCTGAGTATATTCTTGCGCCGCATCTGCCTTTAACGCTGTCAAGTAAGCCCGATGCTGCGCCTCCTGATTCTCTTTCCTCAGCAGCTCCATCTGTCGCTCATTTCGTTCTATCAATTCCTGAAATTCACTACGAGAGGGAACATCTGGTCGACGTGGAGCACCCCGCCTGCGATAAGTTACAACAACAATTTTCATTATATACAACAAGACATAAATATGAACAATTGATTTACATTTTGTTTTATTGAGGATATATAACCTGCGAGTTGTGTTATTGGCACCACCCGGTAACTTTCTGCCTTGTCCCGACACATTTTGATTATTTTGACTTGGCATGATTTGAGCCACTATTTCTTTATCAGACATGGGCGGGATGACCTTGGCTCTCACTTGGTCATTGAGGGCTTTCATCTTTTGCTGGGAAAAAAACGATTTAAAACAAATGAAATTAGTTACTAAGGCATGTAAAGAGTTATATATTACTTACATATCTTTCCTCGTTTTCTTTACTTTTAAACGTGCCACCACTTGAGTGCCCCTTCCTCCATGTTTCAACCAGGTCCTCGTAAACCCCTTCCTTGACTTTCTGTAAAATCTCAAATAAATTAATAACGAGCTATAATAAATAAACAATATAAAAGCTTTTAAATAAATCACAAAAATTATAAAGAGTCTTACGTATTCATTCCTTCCTCGGGCGAATGGTTTTTTGCCTTGAGTGGTCGGTACCGTGTTTTTGGAACGATTAACAGTATTAACCTGACTTCTTGCCACCCTCTTTGGGTCTGACCACCAGTGAGCCAATTCAGCCCAATCACCTTCGGTTCTACTGTCCCACACACTCGACGGCGGTACATGTTCTTGTGCCAGTGCGGGCGTCTCATATTTCGAATAAAAATCTTTCTTGATCCTGTTCTTGTATTTTCTATACAGCAACCTCAGTTGGAGTTCCAACGCAAGCCTAACCCGAGTACATACCTCATACACACCATTGCCACACACCACCTCAGTATGATCATTGTACCATGGCTCGAGGTCGAAATATGTTTACATAAAAACATATGAATTTAAATAAACAAACAAATTAAACATAACACACATATCTAAATGTCGATAACAATAACAATATAAGTAAAATAAACAATTTTCACCTCAATTGTAGGATAAATATGAGCTTTATCAGACTCTAGAATTTCGTCCCATTCGCAGTTCAGGGGAAGTGACCGGATTAATTCCCCCATAAGATGAGACAACAATGATGCATAATCGCCCAGAAAATGGAAGGTTTGCAGATCTTTAAATTCAAAGCCAATTGTCAAAGGTTTTTCGTTATTATTTCTGTACGCCGTCCTTAATTTTCCTAGGTTGGTCACAAAGCGTTGATTTACAGCTACAAAAGATATGTTATTTACTCGTAAAAATTCAAGTGACATAAATTATAAATATCAGTGTTATAAAAAAATATAACGATTTCTTACGCTGGTAGTGGGCCGATACAGGACGTGTGGGCCGTCTGGGTGGACTACCACCAGCATCCCCACCGTGTGACCTAGGAGCTACACATGCCATCTGTAAAATAACAAGTTCATATCAGTATACACATTTTATCAATATACACATTTTAACATATAAAAACATTTTCATTAAAAAACAAAATTACGCAATTTAATTAACCAATTAATACTAATACACAAATTCATATCAATATACACATTTTAACATATAAAAACATTTTCATTAAAATACAAAATTACACATTTAAACAAATAAAAACATTCTTCTTTGGGTTTTTCCATCTGCTCGCGTTACAGATTGGACAAGTTTGCCTCGCCTTGTTTTCCGGTGATCCCCAATATAAAAAACAATCATTTATACAAGCATGGATCGATTCGTATCCTAACCCGATCTTTTTGTATGTCTTTTTTATTTCATAGTATGAAGACGGGAAATTGTATCCTTTACTAGGGGAACATGCCTTTTGGAGAAGAGCTAGAATTTTGTTAAACCCGGCATCAGTTATTTTGTGTAAAACCTTGATGTGCAAAATCTCTGATGTAAATTCCAATGTGGTCATATCACAACCCGGGTACAACTTTTGGGCAGACCTAGCGAGTAACTCTTCAAACTCGTTACTAGGACCCGATGTTTGGGTTGGTTGAGGACCGGTTGTTTGAGTTGGTGGAGTTTGAGAGGGTGGAGTTTCAGATGGTGGATTTGGAATATTATTTGCAGAAATATCTTCGAAGAACGCATCCATGTGAATTCGATCAGGTGAATGTGGTAATAGTGGAGGTAACGGAAGAATTGGTTCACCGTGATATATCCAAGTGGTGTAATGTTTGTCAAACCCAAATTTGGATATGTGTGCCTCAAGTTGGCCGAGGGTAACCAACGTTTCACGGTTACAACAATGACTACATGGGCAACGGAGCTTTTGTGAGATGGGGTGCAAAAATTTCTCACAATCCTGGATGAATCCAAAAAGACCATCTAAAAACTCATTGGAATTACGATTGTTTACAGTGGTCCAACTCTTATCAATTGTCATAACTACGTTGCAAATAAACATACTTAGATAAATTATTTTTTTTATACGTAAAATGTCATACTAACAAAATGAATATGAACTCTTTTTTTTCTTCCTAGTGCAACTATGGAAGGCAATCCTAACCCACCTTTTGAATGTTTCGTCCCATATATGAATGCGTATAACCGGTTTACTATTTGAGTAAATTTCGGCAGCATTTCCCCTCTAATCCCCAAATATGTGTTTAAAGACATATTCGTAGGAGTAAAGGAGAAACACTGTCGAAATCATCTCAAATAATAAACCAGTTATACGCATTCATATCCTAAATGAGACGAAACATCAAAAAGCAGTCTCAAACAGGGGACTTTCCAAAATTAATTCCTAATAAATTAATTTCGGACGGGTTTTCTATAGGTTGATTAACTTCAGACGGGAATTTTCCGAAATTAATCGATAAAATCCTAAAATATTCCTAAAATTATTTACTACAAAAGACTAACAATCGTATATCATATATATATAATATAATAAACATATGCATAATATTAATTACACACCTCGGTCACGACTGGAATAAGCAAAGATAGAAAGATAGAAAAAGAGATCCGGATGAGGAAGTTGTCCCGACTGTCCTGGTGCTAACCAAACACAAACATAAAATAAAGAAAACCTAAATTAGTTGGTTTCCAAAAAAATTTCTAATTTGAAACAAACAACACCACAACAATTTAAAAAAAGCATTACCTTTTTTCGGCTGTGACACGGGTCTCAGTTCTTGGCTGTGACTCGGTTCCCTTCGACTGTGACTCGGGTCTCGGCTACGAGAAACATATAAAAAAAATTAAACTCATGCCTATTTCATATTAAGCCTAAATATTAACCCGAAATCCCTATATAAATATTAAGCCATATATAACCCGAATTCTATTAAGCCGAAATCAATTAAGCCGAAATCATCTATATATATATTAAGCACTATATACAACGGAAATCAACTAATGCTAAATCAATTAAGCCGAAATCAATTATATATATATATATTAAGCCGAAATCAACTAAGCCTAAATCAATTAAGCTTAAATATAATCCGAAATCATAAGCCAAAATAACCTTTGGTGGTGGTGGTGGCTACTGCTGCCGGTGGTGGTGGCTACGGCTGCCGGTGTTGGTGGCTACTGCTGCCGCGACGGCAGTGGTGGTGGTGGTGACGGCAGTGCTATGAAATAAAACATAAACATTAATAATAATTAAACATAAACAAATTTAAACAAAAATAATAGATTAAAAAAAATCATTTACCTTTATATTTATTTAAAAAACAAAATTAAACAAAATGTGGTGGTGGGTGGTTGATGCTGCCGTGACTACTGCCGTGACTGGTGGTGGTCCGGTGGTTGACTGGTGGTGGTCCGGTGGTTAAACTAGAAAAAACAAACACCTTTTAACAATTAAACTAACAATTAATCAATTAATCATACTAACAATTAAACTACAAAAATTAATCAAAATTAAAAATATATATAATTCAAAATCAAATACCTTAACTGGGAAATATATATAAATTCATGATGGTGGTGTCGAATTGGTGGTGAAATCAAGTGGTGGGTCGAATTCGTGTGCTCGTGTGCAAGTGATGATGGTGGGTCGAATTGGTGGTGGGTTGGTGAAGATGATGAAGATGATGGTGGTGGGTTGGTGAAGATGAAGATGATGAAGATGATGGTGGTCGGTTGGAAGAAGATGATGGTGGTGGGTTGCAATTCGTCCGGTTTTTTTTTATTTAACTCGCAAGAATGATGAGATAGATGAGATAAGAGTTACTGTAAATGAAGCCTAGGGACGACTTTATGTTTGAAACCTAGGGACGACTTAGTCGTCCCTAGGATAATAATAAATACTTCTTTTTTTTCGTTTATTAATAATATTTAGGGACGACTTAGGCAACCTAGGGACGACTAAGTCGTCCCTAGGTGTACCCGGGAAAACTTAAACCCAAAGCGGGTTTTTTAAAATTTCACCAAAAATTTCAACTTTTCCCAAAAAATTTGCTAAGTGTTGGAGGGTTTTTTTAGGGACGACTTTGTTTGATATTTAGGGACGACTAAGTCGTCCCTAGGTATTTTTCATACATTTAATATACATTTTACCTTCTATGTAATAAAATTAATAATATAAATTAATAATAAAAATCAAAATAAATTATTATAATTAATATTAAAATATACGTTATACTTAGTTTGTAATAATTAATAACCGACGAGTCCATATGCTACGGTTATACGTTATAGGTTCAACCGACGAGTCCATATGTTACGGTTATACGTTATAGGTTCAACCGATGAGTCCATATGTTACGGTTATACGTTATAGGTTCAACCGGTGAGTCCATATGTTAGGGTTATACGTTATAGGTTCAACCGACGAGTCCATATGTTACGGTTATACGCTATAGGTTCAACCGATGAGTCCATATGTTACGGTTATACGTTATAGGTTCAACCGATGAGTCCATATGTTACGGTTATACGTTATAGGTTCAACCGGTGAGTCCATATGTTAGGGTTATACGTTATAGGTTCAACCGGTGAGTCCATATGTTAGGGTTATACGTTATAGGTTCAACCGACGAGTCCATATGTTACGGTTATACGTTATAGGTTCAACCGATGAGTCCATATGTTACGGTTATACGTTATAGGTTCAACCGGTGAGTCCCTATGTTAGGGTTATACGTTATAGGTTCAACCGATGATTCCATATGTTACGGTTATACGTTATAGGTTCAACCGATGAGTCCATATGCTACGGTTATACGTTATAGGTTCAACCGACGAGTCCATATGTTACGGTTATACGTTATAGGTTCAACCGATGAGTCCATATGTTACGGTTATACGTTATAGGTTCAACCAGTGAGTCCATATGTTAGGGTTATACGTTATAGGTTCAACCGGTGAGTCCATATGTTAGGGTTATACGTTATAGGTTCAACCGGCGAGTCCATATGTTAGGGTTATACGTTATAGGTTTAACCGACGAGTCCATATGTTAGGGTTATACGTTAGAGGTTCAACCGACGAGTCCATATGTTACGGTTATACGTTATAGGTTCAACCGACGAGTCCATATGTTAGGGTTATACGTTATAGGTTCAACCGATGACTCCATATGTTACGGTTATACGTTATAGGTTCAACCGATGAGTCCATATGCTACGGTTATACGTTATAGGTTCAACCGATGAGTCCATATGTTACGGTTATACGTTATAGGTTCAACCAGTGAGTCCATATGTTACGGTTATACGTTATAGGTTCAACCGGTGAGTCCATATGTTAGGGTTATACGTTATAGGTTCAACCGGTGAGTCCATATGTTAGGGTTATACGTTATAGGTTCAACCGGTGAGTCCATATGTTAGGGTTATACGTTATAGGTTCAACCGACGAGTCCATATGTTACGGTTATACGTTATAGGTTCAACCGATGAGTCCATATGTTACGGTTATACGTTATAGGTTCAACCGGTGAGTCCATATGTTAGGGTTATACGTTATAGGTTCAACCGATGATTCCATATGTTACGGTTATACGTTATAGGTTCAACCGATGAGTCCATATGCTACGGTTATACGTTATAGGTTCAACCGACGAGTCCATCTGTTACGGTTATACGTTATAGGTTCAACCGATGAGTCCATATGTTACGGTTATACGTTATAGGTTCAACCAGTGAGTCCATATGTTAGGGTTATACGTTATAGGTTCAACCGATGAGTCCATATGCTAGGGTTATACGTTATAGGTTCAACCGATGAGTCCATATGCTACGGTTATACGTCATAGGTTCAACCGACGAGTCCATATGTTACGGTTATTCGTTATAGGTTCAACCGAGGAGTCCATATGCTAGGGTTATACGTTATAGGTTCAACCGATGAGTCCATATGTTAGGGTTATACGTTATAGGTTCAACCGATGAGTCCATATGTTACGGTTATACGTTATAGGTTCAACCGATGAGTCCATATGCTACGGTTATACGTTATAGGTTCAACCGACGAGTCCATATGTTACGGTTATACGTTATAGGTTCAACCGATGAGTCCATATGTTACGGTTATACGTTATAGGTTCAACCAGTGAGTCCATATGCTAAGGTTATACGTTATAGGTTCAACCGATGAGTCCATATGCTAGGGTTATACGTTATAGGTTCAACCGACGAGTCCATATGCTAGGGTTATACGTTATAGGTTCAACCGATGATTCCATATGTTACGGTTATACGTTATAGGTTCAACCGATGAGTCCATATGCTAGGGTTATACGTTATAGGTTCAACCGATGATTCCATATGTTAAGGTTATACGTTAAGCATGTTTAAGTGATCAAATATTGGCGGGAAATGTTGGCGGGAAATGCTGGCGGGAAAATGTTGGCGGGAAAGCTAGGGTCGACTAAGTCGTCCCTAAATGCGTCGACCCTAAATTTTTATCTTTATTTATGGTAGCTCTTATCCTCACAAACTCTTATCCTATCATACCAAACTCACCACCACCACCACCCGATTTTGCATAATATGGATCCGCTTGAAGCTTATAAGTGTACATGTAGAAAGGGATATATTGTGTTGAGACAGTCACATCAACCTCATAGCTTTGGTAAACTTTACTATGCATGTCCTCTTTCGAAGGTAAACAATCAAATCTTTTAGTTATGTAATACGTGTGATTATTAAAATGACATGTCATGTTATTTGTTTACTTTGTAACAGCCAAAAACAGATGATTATGGATGTAAATATTTTAAATGGAAGGATGATTTTGATCTCGAACTCCGTATAAGATCTTCCCCTGGATCTTCAACACCTCAAGGTTCACATCCAAGTTCTTCTACAGGTCCTTCTCAATCTGCACCAACTGAGTGCTCTAATTGCAAGATCAAAGATCTAAAGATAAATATGCTAGAGACAAGACTAGAAATGGAAAGGCATCCTGAAGACCACGCATGTCAATCGGCTGTAATACTTCATGAGTTTTTAAATGATATGGAAAATCTTAGCTTTGAGTAGTAATCTATTTGTTATTTTAATGTGTTAATTTGTATTTTATTATTATGTGTTAATCTGTACGTTTAGTTTTAACTAGTTTGTGATGTGTTTTTTTCTTATTTATGAATCTATTATCGTTGTAATATATATTTTTAATTAAGCGCGTGTTTAAGTGTTAAATATATATCTAAAGTTTTTTTTAAATACATATAAGTTTTTTAAATAAATATAAAGTTTTTTTAAATATGTATAAAGTTTTTTTTAAATATGTATAAAGTTTTTTCTAAATATGTATAAAGTTATTTTTAAATATGTATAATTTTTTTCTAAATATGTATAAATTTTTTTTAAATATGTATAAAGTTTTTTTAATATGTATAAAGTTATTTTTAAATATGTATAATTTTTTTTCTAAATATTTAATTTTTTTTTAAATATATATAAAGTTTTATTTAAATATGTATAAAGTTATTTTTAACTAAATATATATATTTTTTTAAATATGTATAAAGTAATTTTAAATAATTTTAAATAAATAAAGTAATTTTTACTTAACCTAGGGACGACTTAGTCGTCCCTAAGTTAAGTGGGTCCACTTTCATTTTAAACTTTTTAAATAAAAAATATTTATATTAATTTTAAATATATAAAAAAGACTTAAAAACGGGAATAATAAGTTTATTTAACCTAGGGACGACTAAGTCGTCCCTAGGATTTGTGGTCCCCACTTTCATTTTAAACTTTTTAAATAAAAAATATTTATATTAATTTTAAATATATAAAAAAGATTTAAAAACGGGAATAATAAGTTTATTTAACCTAGGGACGACTTAGTCGTCCCTAGGTTTTGTGGTCCCCACTTTGTCCCCTCAGCCCTTTTGACCAAGATTTTGTTGTAAAAGTGGTGGGTCCCCCTTAATCTAGGGACGACTAAGTCGACCCTAGAAAAAGGGCGACCCTAAACTCATTTTTGTTGTAGTGTTTCCTCAGCCTCAATCAGTCATTGCATTAGTTTGAATGCTACTCTTTGCATGATTGAACTCCAAAGTGATAAGAGCTTAAACATGTTTGGACAATCTTTGTAAACAAAAAGGCATGAAGTACATGCTGGTTAAGTTATATATGTTCATTTTGGAGCACTTGTATTTTAACCCTACTCTCATAACTAATTCCAAAGTTGACATACAGTAATTAGGTGACGGCTGCAACTGAATTCGGATATCATCTACCGAGCGCTGTTGTATAAAACCAACTGGCGACCCCATAGTTGAACCATGAACAAAAAGTTTCTTCAAAAGGTTTTATTTTATTATGTAGATAGAAGTAAAAGTTAGTAAATATTTCTTCAAAAGCATTAGATCCGGGAGAAATCCTAAAAAGGTAACTATTTTTTGAAGCATAAACAAAAAGTTTGTAAATAAAAGGTCTGAAAGCCCTTTTCAAGAGTGAAAGGATATTTAAAATCTAACCATATATTATATTTATGTAAAGTTACCAGAGTTAAAGAATAATTGTAGGCTTGTAGCCCAAAATGGTTAAAACCATCTGCATTTATACATTGCGCAAGACAAGCTTCCGGGAACCTTGCTCGGTCCGGCCGGGCTTACGATTGAATAACACTTCACTTTGCATGCGCACTTTTGTTCCTCTCAAGTTTCTTATCTTCCTCTTTCCATTTCCGCCTTCTATGAGAAGTTTTGTTCCTTAACAAGAGAAAATATACAAAAGCCAATTCACAAAAAAAGGCGATGGCCCGTTTTATTTATCAACAACACTTTACATATGAGCATAGCCCTGTCGGAAAATTTAAAAAAATGTAGAATGTATGAAAAAGAAAAAGATGTCGAGGACATTGCCGGGAGTTGAACCATAGTCCTTGAAGATAAGTTGCAATTCACTTACCAGCAAACTCTCTCTACACACCTAATATATCTCGAATTAAGAAACTTTATATATGGGCTTAACCCATGAAATAAAGACAGCACGTAATTTTGGACAAAAATGATCAACACTAAATAGTCTAACTACGAATTTGCATGTGGAAATGAAAAGCCAACCGGAGGAAAAGATGGCAGTGGCGTACACAGACATCCAACGATGAACGGTGTGTGGCGGTGTGCTAAAGTTACCGGAAAAGCAAAGGCCTACATTTACTTACTTAGACATGTTACATACTAAATGTTTCTAGACAGTTTTTTCGTCCGTTGAAACAAATTTGTAGAAACTAAATTTGTCATGCACCGTGTAATCAAGTCATACGTCGTTGTAAGCATCCAAAATGCCCATCTATTCACACCTATTACTTATGGAAAATTACTAACATCAATAACATACAAAACTAAACTAGTGTGTATATCTAAAGGAAAAAAAATGCAAAAAATATTTATCGAATAAAGAAAACTGATTGTGTAAATATGTAATAATGTGAATGTGATTTTTTTATTCTTAAGACATAAAAAATAGAAGAAGAAATACTCATGGGATTTGAACCAATGACCTTGAGAATAAGGCACCCAATAATTCAATTACCATGACTTCCCTTCCATCTATTAATTATTCTCCCACATTTTTTTATTGTTAAAAAAGGATATTGGCCCATTTTTTGTTTTTGTGGGCTAACAAACACAAAAGATAAAAACCATCAACATGTGTAAACTTGAGGAAATTAAGATTATATAAGCGAAATCAACTCAAATTGATTCAGTTAAACAAATTTTAACACTTAACAACAATGTTTTGAAACCCGGTTTGACTCAGACGGGTCAACCGATTAAAAATAGAACTTTAGTGACATGACAGTAGAATAATGTCATTCGTTGTCAACTGTGTTTAGCTTTTATTTGTGGACAACTATTATTTTGAGAAAGACGATTAGTCTTTTTTATCAATTTAGACATAGACATACGAACATTGTATTCTTGTATGAAAAGTTTGGAAAGGTGTATGTTACATAGATGAAGGAGATAAAATTCATATGTGCGGAGCTGATGGGTTAGTAAGCGAACTACCACTTAAGTTAAAGGTGCATGGTTTGATTCTTATCTCAACAAATCTGCACTTTTTAATTCATTCTCCAATTAAAGAAGTTAGATTTTAATAATCAAAATTCACACCCCTTCAATTCTCTGCATATCTTCTCATCAATTTCCTATCTTTAGTGTGTTTATGTTTTTCTCTCAATCTCTCATGTTGCACGGGAAAACGAAAACGATAGAAGTTCTTATGTCTGCGAAATAGTTTTATATTGAAAAGAAATGTTAATTCCCTAGTATTGATCTTAACATATAACAATATGTATTAAACAGATTTATGTAATACATAGTATAACACAACCAACGCATTCTTCACCCCCTTTGACTAGTCGATTTTTATTAGAGACACGACCAAAGAGCGCCGATCACTGGACTTTGTGGAGAAGTTGTTCGTTCAACCAAGACTTGTGGAATGGGGAAACCAAGTTCTTTTAGGTGTGTGTGAGTTATTTTTGTGGTTTATAATAGTAAATTTTTGGTGATGTTGATTGTGTAACTACACTACACATACCCTTTATGAATTCCAAAAAGATATAAATGATGGTTTATCACAACGCCTTGACACAGTTTTTTTTGTATAGAATCAATTTCATGTTTACATCCCACATAGGTTTAATTTTTTTTGTCAAACCGCACCAAATCGCACCTAGTTGCCAATAAAATAAAATAAAAAATCAATGACTTAAATTAATTTCCCAATACATGATGATACACATAGTTGATTGTCATGTAAATCACCATCTACTTGAAAACATGGTATATGTATCAACATGCATGTTGCTCATTCCCTAGAGTATATAAAGAAGAAACGTTTTCTCTTTTTAATCTATGTGGGATACAAAGTTTGATGGCCTTTTTAATATGAAAAGAACATACCTATATGTTATCTCTTCATTATATATTTTATAAATAAAAAGGTATAAACTTTCAAAATCGAAACCGTAAAATTTGTGTGATGGAGTTTCTATTTTTAGTGAAACCGTAAGTGCTCGGTTTTTGTCCAAAACCAAACAAGTACTCCTAAACTGTAAATTCACAAGGTGAAATTAAAGAAGAAATAATCAACCCTAAATCTACGAAATGAAATAAAAAGCCAATGACTTGTACTAATTTCCCCGTGCATCTTAATAATCAAGATTTGATTATCTTGGGTATCAACATGCACCTGAAAACATAGTATTTGTATCGACATGTATGTTGCTCATTCCCTATTGTATATAAAGAAGATTTTTTTTGTCTTTTAAATCGATGTTGGATACAAAGTTTGATGGCCTCTTTTATTAAAAGATCAACATAGATAAACATTGACTCTTTGTACTTGTCTACGCCATTTATCTTTCATTATATAATGTTGTTACTAAGTGCCATATTTCATAACAAATACTTTTACTTGCACACGAAAGTTTCATGTATGTTTATGGACAGTTCCTAAATTCATTGCAAAAGATTCATCAACAACATTATAAAGAATAGTTTTGTCACGCAAAGTGAAGTCAAATGATATATTTTTCTACCTTTATATGGGATATTTCTTTGTGGCGGTGATGAACCTCTTACACAAAACTCGTAGATATCGTTACGAATCTGTTATGTTGTTCCAATAACAATCTAGTTTAATCTCTCAGGAACTGTTGGATATTAAGACTTTTCTATATCTTTTTGTAGCTTTATATGGGATATTTCTTTGTGGCGGGCCTATTCAACTCCAGTGGATGTTTCCATTTGAAAGATTCATGAAGAAGCTAAAAGGTAATGTAAGAAATAAATCTAAGCCGGAAGGTTCGATCGCGGAGGGTTATGTTGTAAAAGAAGCATTGACTATAAGTTCTCAATATTTTCAGGGTGTTACCACGAAATTTAATCGTCCCGATCATAATGTGGACACCCCTCCCTCAACGTGTAAGTTTCTGGTGTTCTGATCGGTATGCAAGCCGATTGGTTTACTGTCCTTTCCTCATTTTCCTATCCAAGAGTACAAGAAAGCGAGATGGTATGTACTTAACAACAGTCTTGAGATCGACACGTACCAAGACCAGTTCCGGAGCTACTCCTTTCCTAATTTTGTAACTTTTTTTTCTTAACTTATCATTTCGACGACTTATTCTAATAGCATGAACGTTTTTAAGTTTATTTCCAGGAAAAACAAAAAAAGACATGCTAGAAGAATTCCCCCACTGCTTTAGGACGCTGGTAAACTAACACTTATTTTGATTACTTAAGTGTTAAAATAACAATATCATATTTTTTTGTTTTCTATCTAATCCTATCTTCTTCATAGATCTTTGAACATCACGCACAAAATCCACAAGACCCAGAGGTTAGCCCAACCAGCGAGTTATTCGCTTTGGCTAATGGAACATCAAAGGCTCCAATGTCAGTAAACTGTTGCATAGTAGATGGTGTGAGGTATATCGTGCAGAGCCGCGATGAACGTCGCGTAACTCAAAATAGCGGCGTTTGTTTGACTGGCCCTGACGGGGAAATGTCTTATGGCCAGCTTCAAGAAATCCTCGAGTTTGACTATTTGTCGTTTAAAGTTGCGTAGTTCAATGTTAAGTGGTTCGACACTCGTAACATTGGTAGAGTCAAGAAACTTACCTTTAGAAATGGAATGACACAAATCGTCGGCTCTGGTGAGTGGTGGAAAAGTGAACAATACATTCTCGCAACACAAGTCAAACAAGTCTTCTACCTTGTAGATCCGGCCAAACCCAACGTGAAGGTCGTTGAAAATGTTAATCATAAAAAGTTTTTGAACAAGGATGTAATCGTGGTAGAGAACGAACCTGATATTATACATTTGGACAACTCATCTGATCTCCCACCTTCTACTAGTGATCTCCCACCTTCTACTAGTGATCTCCCACCTTCTACTAGTGGGAATGACTTCTGTAATTTCACCTTCTATATAGATTTACATATAGACGGTGAATCCACGGAGGTTGACGCATCGCCAGATATCGATAATGTTCCTGGCGAAGACGATGATATTATTGATGACGAAGACCCCCTTTCTCATGATTTAGCAGATTCTGATGTTGAAGACCTCATCAAAGATGATGATGGTGTTGAGAAATTTTATTCTAGTGACGAAGAAGATTAACTTTGTGTTGTAACTTGCAAAATACACTTATATATTTGAATTAATGAATGAATGAAATTGTTGTGGATTGTTTAAATGTGTAAATTTATCTTGATATTTGGATTTGTGCATGCTTGTATTATTTTGTTCATGAATTTCAACATGTTATGCTAACTGTACCTATACAAATGGCTGATGTTGCACTGGGACACGGCGGGGACGGTGGTGGCGAGGATCGTTCACATCCACGTCCTCCATCATTCGGTTGCGGGGGTTGCTTCATTAACCGAGGTAAGAATTTCTGGATTATTGTAATACAAGTATAAATTTGATACACATATTGAACTTGTTTTTCTTGAACTTTTGTGACTTTATCACTCACTTGATTTTGCAGGAAAAGGAAAGCAAAAGCCCAATTTGGGCGGGAGGAGAGCCGGCAGGGACAAGACCCGTTTCCTGAAATTACTGGATGCGGTGGTCGCGAATCAGAATCAGCCAGTCAAGATCGACTTTATAGACGCTAAAGATAACACAGTTTCACATGTCGGCCCCTATGTAGAGCATTGGGAAAACTACTTCGGGGTGGTCGTTAGGGATATACCTTTGTATTATCCTTCGTGGAACAGGTTCCCCGAAGGGCACAAGGCGGCGGCCTAGGAAGCTCTTGGGGTAAGTTATCATTTTATGTTTATTTAATTATCGTGTTCATTTATTTAACTGTGTATATTTATTTAAATTCGTTTATATATTTATATCATATAAATAAATAAACAAATTTAAATAAATATATAAATTATATTTTTAACTCTATTTTCAATGTGTTGTATTGTGTATATTTATTTAAATTCGTTTATGTATTTATATCATATAAATAAATAAACAAATTTAAATAAATATATAAATTATATTTCTAACTCTGTTTTCAATGTGTTGTATTTGATTGCAGAAAAAATACAATCTCGAGCCGCACAGGAGCTCCCCTCGGTGGCAACGTATTTATGAGACCATTTCTGGCCCGTTTCAAAAAACATACAACACCAACAAGGCCACTCTGAAGCGAGAATACTGTAAAAAAGACCCTGAGACTGGAGAATACGATGTGGCTCGGATAAGCCGGGACAGACCCGACGAGTACCCAGCTGAAGAGTGGGAGAAACAAATCACGTTTTGGACTCACCCTTCCCAGAAGAAGCGATCCTTAACAAACAGCCAAAATCGTCCAAGGCAACACTTCCCTCCTGGCATGGATCTCGGTCGATCCCTCGCACTAGACAGCTCATGGCAATTATTATTATTATTATTATTATTATTATTATTATTATTATTATTATTATTGTTTTTTTATTATTATTTTATTATTATTATTGATTTTACATACATATATCTGATTATACATTTTGGTGTGTTAAGATTTTCCGTTTTTAATTAGATTGATCTTATATTCGGGTGTATGTAGAGAAAAAGGCGTCCAAAACCCAACAGGAGCCTTCAGAGATCGATATGTTCTATCGTTTGCACACGGATGAAAATGGTGTACTTGCAGATCCGAACGCTCTCCAGTTGTATGTAAGTATTCTTTCAAAACACACTTTAATGAATCATTGATTAATAATCTAGCAACCTGACTAATATATTTACTATCTTGTGTTATTGTCACTACACAGGATAGAATGAGGGAGCTAGAGGCGACGGGTGAGCACACCACTTCCGAGATCAACAGAATGGTACGAGGAGGCAAGTTTCGCGGCCACCATCCTGGCGTGGGGTCAGGTATTTCCAGGATACACCAGTTCTAGGCCGAGCTTTTCGTCACCCCCTGACACTCGTCAGGATGTTGATTTCCTGATGGGCATGCTGAGAGGCGACGACAGGTATGCCGATCATTTTCCGAGATATGAGAGTGGTGGTGCCAGCGCGAGCGGGAGTCGCCCGTGTGATGATGGTGAGGATCGGGAGGGTGGTGAGGATGGTGGCGATGACGCGAGCTAGTCGTGTCATATATGTGTTTATTAGTATGGTACATTGTTTCCTTATGTTCATCTTGACTTGTTTCCCTATTATCCTAAATTATAACACTTGTTTCCCTAGTATCCTCAACTATCCAGACTTATCCTTAGTATCCTTGACTAAATTAGAACGCTATATTATATTTTGGTGCAAGTTTAAACTTATTCCGCGTTTGTGTTGATTTGTATTCCAAGTTTACTTTATATGTGTATTTTGGTAGATTTTTCCGGAAAAATTACGGAAAAAATCTGGAAAACGCCTCCTGTGTAGGCAATATATAAAAAAAAACCTGCAGACTTTTCCCCAGCGACATGTCGTTGAGGAAACTAGTCATAGCCGACCACAAAATCAGGCAAGCAGCTTTGACAAGTAAAACCTATCGATAGTTTCTCCAGCTGGGGAAACTTTGGGAAATCGTTGACAAGTCAAACCATAAGCGTTGACAAGTCAAACGTAAGGAGAGATTCCCCAGCGACATGTCGCTGGGGAAACTATGTAATTAGCTGAGAAGCTTAAGTTTAACTTAATTTTTGTTGATTTAATAAAGATTTTCCCCAGCGACATGTCGCTGGGGAAAAGTGTGCCACCATGGCAAACTATTTTTTCAGGAAAAGTCTGCGAGTCCCACATGTCGCTGGGGGAGGTCGCTAGGGATACCTTTCTCATCGAGCGTAACTCAACGACATTTCCCCAGCGACATGTCGCTGGAGAAACGTATCCCCATCAACATATCGCTGGGGAAATCCCAAAAATATCGTTGGGGAATGGGTCGATTGTTGTAGTGTATTAACCAAATTTTGTCAGTAAAATATCATTCTATTATTTAGCTCTATCGCATTATTAAACATTGAATAATACATAACAAAAAGAAATAAAAAAAATTGAGAACTTGAATTGAATGTTTTTTCAGATGGTATCGACTATAAACCTCAATTTCGCTTTCATCTCAGTATAAACTTTGTCCTCCAAAATTCCAGCTCACATTTCCTTCTTTAGTCGAGTTGGGTGTATAAAGATGCTTTTTATACTTACCAATAAGGGTGTAAATATTTAGTTGAATTTTGAGATTAAGATTATATTCTCAAATTCTATTACGAGTATTTCGTGTCAAAAGTAACCGATGAATATACATTTTTTTGAACAGCAGTTTGGTGCAGCGGAGTATCTTGCGTGCCACCGAGGATATCAACCCCCTTGCTAGCCATCCAGTTTCCCATTAAGGGGCTTCAAGACATTGCGATGGGATTCAAACCCGGCTTCCAATTCTGGGAAAATCCCCCATACGGGGAATGATACGAGTCGAACCCCTGACCTCCCCCACATGAAGACTATAATCAAATGCATCCATCCAACTGAGCTAGAATTCATTTGTGTTAGAGCACGCTACATGGTGTTATATTGATGTTTTATGTCTATCTGACACAGAAAGCTTGCTATTTGTCTTTGCCAAACAATAATAGCCATATTGATACTATCAATCTAGTACATTCAAATCTTTATTAGTCGACAAATCATGGTTTCTCCATGTTATCATGACCTTTATTGATACTTTAATTGTGAATGATAAACATAAATACTTATCAGTTAGTAGAATGAAATATAATGGCAAAGGAAACAAAACATTAAAGTATCATAAAGCAAAAGGGAAGAAAGAAAAACAAAAACAATTCTATAGAATAAATAAATGAAATTGTGAATGAAACATATAGGGTGTGGTTGATGTGAGGCCTCCGAAAGAGCTCTTATAAATGTTAGGTCTTAATTTCGAGCCGCACTGGCATCCATACCCTTTTTTATTTTATCCATGGTTGTCTATTTATATTTATTCGTGATTTTTCCCGACCGATTAAAGGAGAGAAAGTACCTAAAAACTATTATTATATTAAAAGTAATCAAGACATGTTCACGAACGACTAGTCAAACTCTTTCAATATTTCATCCACGTTCTCAATACAGTATAGTTACTTATACTCAAAACACAACCTCATTATTATTTTCACTTCCTCCAAATTACTTGAACCCATTTCTTTCAACCCATCCGTATACGTCTTATGATCACTCATTGAAGAACTTATCCACGTTTTTTAAATACACTTACCTATTTTAAGCCAAAAAAAGTTAGGCAAATGCACCATATAACTTATCTATATTTCTCCTCATTCAATATCAGCTCTTTCCACATTCATCAAGTTGGTTATGTGTTTGTCTCGTAAGTAACGCACTACAAAGAACCACCATCCTTATTGTGTGAAAAGTTTGGTTTGAGTTGTTGATAAATGATAAAAAAAAGGATTGGTTGTATATGTATGAATTGTATAGTTGGAGGAATAAGAAATAATATTTTAATAGTGGCTTTGGTTAGAAGAGGTTGCGGATAAAACAGTTTAATTGTAGTAGTTTTTATCTTGCATCAACTAATCATAATACAGTTTAGTAGATGAGGATGATATATGATTGACTTCATAATGTAGTTCACTCACTTTCCATAAAATGTGTTTTTTTTCCGACAATAATTTTGAAATAAAAAGTTTACCAACACAAAATTTATAGATTCACTATAATTTATTGATACTATATGTAATAAGCTCACATCTAGTGGTTTAATTTTGTGGAATGATTATATTGACAAAGCGAGAAATGTAATAGAAAATGATTAATGAGTCCATAAATCATGATAGTTGATAACTCATAGAAAGAGTAAAAAACAGTTGCTTTAGGTACTTTGATTATACAACATACACTTTAATAAAAAATCTGAGTAAAAGACTCGCCTCCGGACATAACTTCATCCATTTACAAAATTTTATATCGGAAAGGCGAAAATAAAACCATCCGATAAGAATGGTAAACTTTGATGTGTTATTAATAATTATAAGTTAAAACATAAATTGTACAAGTAACCTGGTAATTAAGCTAACAAAATTATTTGTAGTTGACAAGGAGGCCTTTAATGGACATAAGAATTTGTAATAATTAAAATAATTAAATAACTAAGTCCAAAATAACTTAAAACTAACCCTTAAATTACTCCCGACATTAAATCCTTAGTCCAAGACTTATAAACGCTAAACCTCGTATTGTAAATATACGATTTACTATAATACATATACGTATACATAAAATCTTAAAATAACACCATTTCACTTCATAGTCACTACTATGTGAGCTTATGAACATGAAATAATCACACATCGTTTCACTCACAGGTACCCCGTACCCGTAAACGATGTCCAAACCACACTCTATTCACACCAAATAAACACGTAATAACACATAATTTCACGAAATACGCCAAAAATAAAAACTAAGTGACGAACCTCAAAACCGAAGTTGTCACAAGGATAGCATTGAAATGTGTTGAGGTTCAGGTGAGTCCGGTTTATCAAGCATAATGGTTGGTTGTGCATTAGATTGGACTGAAACGATGATCGAATACGAGAAAAATGGTAGACCAAAACCATACAGAAACAAGCTCGTTCGGTCCACTTCAATCAAATTTCTTAGTTTGGTCCGACCCTCGATCATTTATACTCCTCCTTAGCGTGAGCAATAGTTGTTTTCTTTTCCAACAACGTTTGGTAATGTGGTTGTGACTCTAATCATAGTATTGTGTGTAAAATGATGTAATAAAGCATTTTTAAAGGTATATTAGTAATTTTGTATCCGACACCTCTCGTTTTCTTCTTTATTTTATTTTCATACAACGTTGAAAAAGAAAGTATTTAGAAAGAAAATAATAAAGATACTTGATGCTTGTTAAATGCGAATTGCATTAGACACACGAGGTTTAAAAGTGTTTTAAAACGCTCACTGGTGTGATTGATACTACAAGATAGTCTGTTTCTTCATTGAGTATGTGTTTCTTGTTGGAAATTTAGTGCAATTGTGGGAACGGGTAATACTTGTAAATGGGTTTGGAGGTACGGAGTGTACACCCATTAAGTCCCTTACCTCCCTGGACTCAATATAGTGGTTGTGATATCAGTAGGAAGCTGCTCCTGGTCAGGAAGTTGCTCCTGGTCAGGAAGTTGCTCCTGGTCAGGAAGCTGCTCCTGGTCAGGAAGCTGCTCCTGGTTAGGACGTTGCTCCTGGTGATGCACAAAGTCTTTGTAACCTCTTTGACCAGTTAATGAGGGTTGAATATTGACTTGATGACCAGGTTTCTGGTCATGTAACCACTATGCTTTATGAAGGTTATTATGAGATTAATAGGCCGATTAATGCTCTTAATACCTTTGACTAGGAGTTACATTCCTTAAAGGAATAGGATCACTATAAATAGTGATCATATTTTGCATGAAGAAATACAGAAACAAGAAACACAGAAACGCATAGAGTTCTTGATTTGTGCCTAAAACAAGAACTAACTCTTGGTTTTATCCCAAGGAGGTATTCGTGTTAACCCAGGCATAGGGTCGAATAATCTTCTTTGGAAAGTGATTACACGACTCCAAGAGATATCCGGTAACCATTCATTGGTACGTAGTTAGGCTATTGATTATCTTCACCCTGTTGGAACGAAGTAAACCCCAACAATCAAAGAAGATTATTTTGTGATAATCAATGGCGGCGGCAATGAAGCATATGGTGGCTAACTTCTCCAAACTGGACAAGTTTGAAGGGGTTGATTTCAGGAGATGGCAGAAGAATATGCACTTTCTTCTCTCTACCATGAACGTGGTGTACGTACTGACCACTCCTATTACTGATGGTGGTGATGATGATACTTTGGAGGAACTGAGGAAAAGGAGCAAATGGGAGAATGATGATTATGTGTGTCGCGGCATAATTCTCAATGGTATGTCTGATTCTTTATTTGATATTTACCAAAATGTTGAATCTGCTAAAGAACTATGGGATTCCTTGGAAGCCAAATATATGGCTGAGGATGCATCAAGTAAGAAGTTCCTTGTGAGTGATTTCACAAATTACAAAATGACTGATTCAAGACCAGTCATGGAACAATACAATGAACTTCTTGGAATACTTGGCAGATTTACACAGCATAAAATGAACATGGATGAGACCATTCAGGTCTCGTGTGTCATTGACAAACTACCTCTTTCTTGGAAAGATTTCAAGCATACCTTGAAACATAAGAAGGAGGAGTTAACTCTTGTTGAGTTGGGCAGTCATTTGTGCATTGAGGAATCCCTCAGGGTGCATGAAAGTGACAAGCCAAAGAGCAACAATGTTGCTGGTTCATCTGTTGTCAATATGGTGGAGCATAACAACTCCACCAGGTATAATGACAACAAGGGCAAACGTAAGTATCATGATAACACCAAGGCTAATCCTAACAAGATGTCATCAGTGGCTTGTTGGAAGTGTGGGAAACCTGGACACTTCAAAAGGGATTGCAAAGGTGTTAGCATTGGCAACTAAGCTAATGGATCAGGCACAAAAGGTCAGAATATGTTTAATGAATCTCTCTAGATTTATTATGTTACATATGTATCTTAAGCTTATTTTGTGCAGGATGATGATGTTGCGTGGTGGGTTGACTCTGGAGCAACAGTACAGTGTGTAAAGATAGATGCTGGTTCAAGACTTATGAGTCAATGAATGATGGATCTATTCTTCACATGGGAAATGAGTCAACAGCCCTAGTGCATGGACGTGGTTGTGTAGATCTTAAATTTAGTTCTGGAAAGATTGTTTCTTTGTTTAATGTTTTGCATGTTCCTAATATTAGGAAGAACTTGGTTTCTAGTAGTGTGTTGAATAATTGTGGTTATAAACAAGTGATTGAATCTAATAAATTTGTTTTATCAAAACATGGTGTGTTTATTGGTTTTGGCTATTTGAGTAATCAAATGTTCAGGCTTAATATTGATTCTAGTAGAAATGTTGATTCTGTCCTGATGACTACCACTAAACTAAATGATTCATCACTATGGCATGCTAGACTAGGCCATGTCCACTATAAGAGGATGCAAGATATGTCTAAGGATGGGTTAATTCCAGCTTTTGACATGGACACTGATAAGTGTCAGACTTGTATGCTGAATAAAACTACTAAGAAACCATTTCAGGATGTAAAACGTGTAACTACAGTTTTGGAGCTAATCCATAGTGACCTATGTGATTTGCATGCTACTCCCTCATTAGGGAATAAGAAATACTTGGTAACATTTATTGATGATGCTTCAAGGTTTTGTTATGTCTATTTGTTACATACTAAGGATGAAGCATTAGATAAATTTAAAGTATTTAAAACTGAAGTTGAATTACAACAAGGAGTCCAAATCAAAAGATTTAGGACTGATAGGGGAGGTGAGTACATGAATACTCAGTATTTTCAGTCTGTTGGAATAATCCATGAAACAACTGCCCCCTATACTCCACAACAAAATAGTATATCAGAAAGGAAAAATAGAGTACTAAAAGAGATGGTTAACTCCATGTTGTCCTACTCAGGACTGAGTCAAGGGTTTTGGGGAGAAGTTATGTTAACAGCTTGCTATTTATTAAATAGGGTTCCTAATAAAAGGAACAGGATTACCCCTTATGAACTCTGGACTAAAAGGAAACCAAACTTGAACTACCTCAAAGTTTGGGGTTGTAGGGCTGTTGTAAGACTCCCTGATCCAAAGGTGAAAACCTTGGGTGAAAGAGGCATTGAATGCATCTTTGTTGGATATGCTGAGCATTCCAAGGCTTATAGGTTCTATGTTATTGAACCTAATGATTCAGTTTCAATAAACTCAATCATTGAATCAAAGGATGCTAACTTTGATGAGACTAGGTTCTCATCAGTCCCTAGACCAAGCCTTAGGACTCCTATAGGAGCTGAGGACACTGGTGTTTCAGTGGAACCTGAAAGGGTCACTGATGAGGTTGTGGTTCAGCAACCTGAGCCTGAGCTTAGAAGAAGCACAAGGCATAGGACTCCAAGGAATTTTGGGCCTGAGTTTCAACTATACTTAGTTGAAGGTACAAGAGATGAGGTCTCTTACCAATTCTACTATTTCTTTAATTTTGAGGATGATCCCAAAACATTTGATGAAGCAATGAAGTCCCAGGATGTTGCTTTCTGGAAAGAAGCAATAAATGATAAGATGGACTCCATCATGGGCAACAACACTTGGGTGTTGGTTGATCTACCTCCTGGTTGCCATCCACTTGGTAACAAATGGATTTTCAAAAGGAAAATGAAGGTAGATGGAACTGTTGAAAAGTTCAAGGCAAGGTTAGTCATTCAGGGCTTTAAACAAAAGTCAGGGATAGACTATTTTGATACTTATGCTCCAGTAGCACGTATCAGTACCATAAGAATGCTGATTGCTCTAGCAAGTATTCACAATCTGATTATTCATCAGATGGATGTGAAGACAGCATTCTTGAATGGTGACTTGGATGAGGAGGTTTATATGAATCAACCTCAGGGCTTCATCATGCCTGGTCATGAAGGTAAGGTGTGTAAACTGATTAAGTCCTTATATGGACTGAAGCAGGCACCTAAGCAATGGCACCAGAAATTTGATGAAGTGGTTTTGTCTAATGGTTATTCACTTAACCAAGCTGACAAATGTGTATATAGCAAATTTGATGAATCTGGTAAAGGAGTCATCATTTGCCTATATGTTGATGACATGTTAATCTTTGGTACTGACCAAGCTAAGGTTGATCAGACAAAGGATTTTTTGTCATCAAAGTTCTCCATGAAAGACATGGGAGAGGCTGATGTTATCCTTGGCATAAGGATTAAACATGAAAGTGATGGTATTGTAATTTCTCAGTCTCATTACATTGAGAAGGTGCTGAAGAAAGTCAATCACTTTGATTGTACTCCAGTGAGTACACCTATGGATACAAGTGAGAAACTGATGCCTAACAATGGTCAGGCTGTCTCCCAGCTTGAGTATTCTAGGGTGATTGGTTGCTTGATGTATGCCATGACTAGTACTAGGCCTGACATTGCATTTGCTGTGGGTAAACTGAGTAGGTATACTAGTAATCCTGGTACTCAGCATTGGCAAGCAATTCAGAGGGTACTGAAGTATTTAAAAGGAACAATGGATTATTGTTTGTCTTATACTGGATATCCTCTAGTGTTGGAAGGTTACACTGATGCAAGTTGGATCAATAATACTGAGGATAATTCATCCACCAATGGCTGGGTATTCCTACTTGGTGGTGGTGCAATTTCTTGGGCATCCAAGAAATAAACTTGCATTACTGGTTCTACCATGGAATCTGAGTTTGTGGCTCTAGCAGCTGTTGGTAAAGAGGCTGAATGGTTGAGAAACTTGCTTCTTGAGATTCCATTGTGGGTCAAACCTATGGCACCCATATCTATCCGTTGTGATAGTGCAGCTACATTGGCTAAGGCTTATAGCCAGATGTACAATGGTAAGTCTAGACACCTAGGTGTTAGACATAGCATGATTCGTGAACTGATCACGAATGGGGTGATTTCAATAGAGTTTGTGAGGTCTCAACAAAATTTAGCTGATCACTTGACGAAGGGATTGGCTAGAGACTTGGTTATAAAGTCTGGTAAAGGGATGGGTTTAAAAGTCCACTCTAGTCACTGAATGCTAGGACACCCAACTCCCTCTTGAGGAAACTTGGGAGCTGAGTTTAATGTGGAAAGCTGAACATTCAGGGGACTGAAGCACATGTATATCATCCCAAGGATATGCTTGTACCTGCTGAAAGGAGGATGAAGTTATAAACTTCTTAATGGTTAATTTCTTTGAAAAAGTGCTTAAGCAGGAGCATGAACTAATGAGGAACCACCTATGTAAATGTTGAGGTTTCGCCGCCTCAAGGAGCATGGACTTTGGCTCTTACAACATTTATGAATTGGATATGGACACATGGCTTGTATGGTGTCAGGAGCGTTTTAAGTGTTTGAAAACTTGTGTGTATTTTATCTGCAGGTATTCAAAGTAGTTGAAGGGTTCAATTCTTAGAACACCTTGATTCTCGAATATTTGAAGTGATGTACTAAAATGGAAATTCAATCCTTAGGACATTTTCATTTATGCACTGGTTTTGTTAAAGTTGATTTTCATGCAAAAAGGAATTGTACTAAATTGGGGAGGATTGTTGGAAATTTAGTGCAATTGTGGGAACGGGTAATACTGGTAAATGGGTTTGGAGGTACGTAGTGTACACCCATTAAGTCCCTTACCTCCCTGGACTCAATATAGTGGTTGTGATATCAGTAGGAAGCTGCTCCTGGTCAGGAAGTTGCTCCTGGTCAGGAAGTTGCTCCTGGTCAGGAAGCTGCTCCTGGTCAGGAAGCTGCTCCTGGTTAGGACGTTGCTCCTGGTGATGCACAAAGTTTTTGTAACCTCTTTGACCAGTTAATGAGGGTTGAATATTGACTTGATGACCAGGTTTCTGGTCATGTAACCACTATGCTTTATGAAGGTTATTATGAGATTAATAGGGCGATTAATGCTCTTAATACCTTTGACTAGGAGTTACATTCCTTAAAGGAATAGGATCACTATAAATAGTGATCATATTTTGCATGAAGAAATACAGAAACAAGAAACACAGAAACGCATAGAGTTCTTGATTTGTGCCTAAAACAAGAACTAACTCTTGGTTTTATCCCAAGGAGGTATTCGTGTTAACCCAGGCATAGGGTCGAATAATCTTCTTTGGAAAGTGATTACACGACTCCAAGAGATATCCGGTAACCATTCATTGGTACGTAGTTAGGCTATTGATTATCTTCACCCTGTTGTAACGAAGTAAACCCCAACATTTCTTTAATCCCACATTGATAAAGAAAATAAACTTTGATCACCTTATATCTTGTCCCGTATTTAGCTATTGAGAATTGCTATTAGCATTGTATTGTATTACTCTCAAGCTTCTTTGGATAAGAAATAAAATATCCAAATGAAGCTCGGTTAATACCAACCAATTCAAGTTGTCAATTTTTATTTCTTTGAATTTTCGAAGAATATAATTTTATCCACGTGTACTTATTGGTTCGTTTGCAAATAAATTTGGGTAAAGCCAGAAACCGAGATGAGCCAACTTCAAATTGTACTTATCAGTTAACACAATCGTTTGAATTTAAATGTGGTTCGATATTCGAATTAACTCGAATAAACCGAATTACATTAGTTGTATTTTTTTTAAATTCAGTAAAGGTGTTTTATTCTTTAGTATTAACAATGTCATATAATACCAATGCCAATATGATTATACGTAGCAATGCATATACATGATGTTGGTTTATATCTAGGTATTATTATTTGACATGTTTCTCGTTACCTACGGTTAGAAAAGGCATTGGTTTTATGATTTCAAATTTTATTAGTGAGCCAAAAAAGGAACGATAAACCACATTTCGTTATATTAATCGCTAATCCAAAGCGTATAAAGTTTGAATTATCCAAGTAGTGGTATCAGAGTTGCCTGATTCGTTAAGATGACGAAAAAGAAAAACAAAAATAAAGGTTTCGGTTGGACTTGAAGGATCGATCTATGTAGCAATGATGTTCGTTTAGGTTTTTTTAATCGATTTAATAATTTAGTGTAGTCGGATTATCTTGGTTCGTTTGAGATAGTTTTGAATTAATTGGGATTTTTGTAACCAATTAATATTTGGGCCCTACGTCACACGTACTTCGTTCGAATTGGTTATTAGATCGGTTGTTTCAAGGAAAAGAAAAATATTTCTTTAAGTTGTTTGAGTCACGTACTTCGTTCGAAGTGATTGGCTTATTCGTTTTGGTATTAGTTTGTTTCAAGGGATTTGAGATATTTGATTTGATTAGTTGGAGTTAGTTTGAAACTTTTGGAATAATTAGTTTGGTATACGAATTTGGATTTGTTTGGATTTGAATTGTCGGTTACGGTAGAGTAAATATTTAGTTTTTAAAGATTCGGTAATAATCAGATCGTGTGGATATTTGTGAGTTTGAAAATTTGAGATCTTTGTTCGTCGGGCTATTGAAGTTAGTTGCTCGATATTGATATTATTTGGCGAAGATCATTTGGGGAGATTTGTTTGGTTGACCGTTTTCAGGTTTGGTCATTTTTATTACTACAAGCTTGAATTTGATCCAGTGGCGAGTACCCTGTGAGACCGCCGTAAACAGGCAGGGAAACACGTAGGTAGCTTGGGGGTCCCACGTCATGGTACAAGAAAAATAAAATATATTTGACACAAAATTGACGTAATAAAACATTTACATTACATCATAATAGATCAGTGTTTTTAACTTAATGGTCCCATAGTGTTATAAGCGGATAAATCTATTATTTAAACATGGTTTTGTAAAAATATAGTTACCAAAAATACAGGATAAACTTTTGACAGCTTTTATCAAAACCAAAGTTTAAATATAACACAAAAATTTCCAAGTTGCGATAATATCCTACGGGCTCCCATCCAAGCAAAATTTAGCATTATTACCTGAGATTAAACATGTAAAATATCAACACAAAGTTGAGTGATATTCATAGGTTTAGTAGTAAAGTTGTGGAACACAAACAATCCTTTGTAAAACAAGTAATAGGGAAAATGGTTATGTACATTAACCATAGTCCGAAACCATTATTATTGCTATTTCGTTAATGACACCGAATCTTAACAACATGTAAGTTCCCCTAGTGAGTATTCAGCCTAAATACTCAAGTATAAACAAATGTAATGCATCAAGGTATTACGAGACGGGGATTGTCAATCCCGATGGATCCACCCACAACACTAGCGCTTAGCACAAAGTAATAAGGAAAATTAATGGTTCATGATCAACAGGGAAAACTTAGTGGCTATAGACACTAAAAGTAATAATAATAATGAAAAACTGTTGGAAAACATACAAGTTTTGGAAAGCATACAAGTTCTGGATAGCATATAGTTTTAAATGAAAGTGTTCCACCATGTAAAATCTCACAGCGCATTTAGAAACAATGTACACGTAGTAAAAAGGGGTTATGAACTCACCTTATAATCTACGAGGTAAGTGAACACGGAACTCGGAAGCTGAGTAGAAGAAATAGTAAGACGATCGCCGACAATATATATGCCCGGTAACACTCGAAATCCGCAACCAACCAAATATATTTTTTTTTGGTAATGGGTTTCCCCGGTAAATAGATTAACCAAAAAAACAGTGAAGTACAAATGGAATGTGGCTAAAGTACCACATTAACCTCAAGCTAAAAACAGCTTGAATAAACACCTAAATCTAGTGCTTATGACAGGCCATAAACACTTACAAAACACCTAGTACACAACGAAACAAACCAAACTAGCTAACAATTGCCGTGAAGGATTCCACCTGCATTTGTCATAGAGAATAAATTGGTTGTTTCATCATATTCCATTTCAACCTCGTCATCTTCATCATCATGATCCAAAACAGAGTAAGAATTTTATGTAGATAAACCAACACCTGACGATGACGTAACAATAGACTTCAACTTGGGCAAAGAACCAGTCTTCACACTAGTCACCCCCTTCTTCGGGTAACTAATTGTAGCTTTAGGCACAAATTTGACATTCGGTTGAACCGATGGACCAGTAAACTTACCACCCTTAATAGAATTCGGCATATTCGTCTTTTTCTTTCTTTTGGTCACCATTTGGAAACCATCATTATTCTCAACAACAGGAATAGCAACAGAATTAGATGGACCAGTACTAGTAGTAGGAACTATAGGAGAAACAACCACCTTATTAGAGCATTTATCAAGAGAGTGACCAAAAGTCTTACACTCAGCACATCTAGGAGGTCTCCATTCATATTCAATACGGATAGTTTCCTTTGTAAAACCCTCCCCCGAAAGAGAAGGGACACTAATTGTTACAACATCCACAAAATCAGCCTCAGCATTAACCTCAATTAAGCATCTGGAAAAACTACTCCGACCCCATGACTCCTTACACATAGAACTAGTATAGGAATCTAGCATTACAGGTTTACCAATGAAAGAAGCAATCAAACTAATTCCATCTTCTTCAAAAACTTGAATAGGCACATCATGTAATTTCACCCAAACAGGAATACGAGTCAATTCTTCTTTGATCAACCTAGTATCCATCGACCATTTTTTGAGAATGATCGGAGATTTACGAATCAAACACGGGCCCTCTTCTAACACAGCTTCCAACCCAGCAAGTGACTTGAATTTGAAAAAGAAAAAACCCTTAGAATTCATCATGATCCGTGGCAACCCATGTTTCACCCAGTTGTTTCTAACAAAATAATCCACCACTGGGAAAGCCATTCTCTTTCCAATAAAGTAACCATATAGAGTATGTTCAAGACGATTACTGACCTTACGAACCACTTTACAAGGAATAGACACATTTACACCTTCAAAAACATCTTTTGACACCAAGTGACGGAAACTACCAGTATATGCGGACTGATCCTTTTCTTTTGCACTAGTATCATGACTGCAAGTAGAAGCAAGCGTATCTATTTTATTAGAAAAATCAGCGGTAATATCCTCAATCGACTGTATACTTGCACCATCCAGAGTCAGACCAGTAGGCACATCATCAACCTTCGACAGGACAGTCTTACTCACACTGATACCTTCTTCACTAGATATAGACACAGACATACTAACAAACTCATCTTTTTGCTGCGAACCTAGCCCATCATGCTCCTTTTGAACCACAAAGCCCTCATCAGCAAACGATGGTCCCTCACGCTCATGCAAACCCATAATAGAGTTTCCATCCATCTGCGACAAACCAGCATCCCCATCTAGGAATTGAGAAACCATAGGAGAAGACATAGTAACAAACTCATCTTACTGCACATCGAATGACGGATATGAAACCCTAACCGGTTGCGTGTTTGAGGAAACCCTAGTCTGATCAATCCCCTCCTTCGTAAGCAAACCGAATTCATAAGATCACAACATATTAAATACTTATTGGGATCGAGCACTAGACACCAAGGACTAAAAGTCATATTCATTCATCTTCAAGCTGCGCATAAAATCATGCACGTCGCTAGCAGTTGCCAGTTGCACCCCAAACACCTTCCTAATCACATCCATGTTACAGGACTGCATACTGTTGATAGCAGCAGCCTTGCCTCTTGAATCCAAACTCGCATAATCAATAGAATCCATCCTGAAGAATGAAACCTTAAGTCGAACAGTAACCAAACCCTAAAAAATAATTATACCCAAACCCTAAAACAGCGATGATAGGAAAGAACAAAGACACAAAGGAAACAATCGTGTAGATAATCAAGGAGGACACACATCATAAAACAAAACACGAACCGACCTAGATAAACAAGAATAATCGCAACAAAAAACACAAGCAGAATAATAAAAAAACGATTAAGAAACCCTAGAAAAACTTTCAATCAAATAACAACTATGTTAACTCAAGATTAATCAAAGATTAATCGAGAAACCAGCATTGTTATAAGATTTAGATATTAACAGGATCGAAAAATCGAATCATGAAGAAGAAAAGAGAATTCTCCCGCCATTTTTGTTTTTTAGGGTTTTTTTGTTGTGAGTAGTAATTACTGTCCGCAACCTACCAAATAAGGCGCGCACTTTATCAATATACTCAAGTATCAAAACATACTTAATATAATCAATTAAATAAACTAAAAAACATAGTAAATACGCAAGAACAAACCACACAAGTGAATTTACTAGATGCTTTTATAAGACTACGTTATTAAGACAAGTGCTCCCGAAAGCACTCAGCCGGTACATACCAAATGTACCCGCTGATTACCCATACTTAGACAAATCGAATTTTTACAAAACTTGGTGAAAAACTCAATCATAACCTGAAAAAAACTCAGTTTAAATTTCATTCAAAGATTTGCATTTTAGAACCACTGCTCAACACATTTCTAGACTCTAAAATCCGGACAATTTTGTACCTTTGTATTGCAAAACCAATTGACCCATTTAACCGTTACCATTTGTAAACTTGACACCTAAGTTTGAAAATAGACTCAAGACCCCAGGTTTAGAGCATAAGAACAGCCCTTGAACCTTTTTGAAACTCATTCTATAGTCCTCGAGATTTGACCAAATATCGATAACAATTTCGTGTTGTGTCGATAATCTCCTCGCGGTACACGAATATTCAAACTAGTGTAACTTCCTCCTCGTTTTGAATTGGAAGGCCTAATTTATACCGAACCGAAGCTTGGGAAAACTCTACAATAATATCCCACCATCTCAACCTCAACCCAATCTTAAACTCGCGAAAAATGACCTTAAACCTACTGGTCTAAAATAGACTTTTCAAAATCATACTAAAACTCATTTTGACCCATGTCTAAATTCATCCATACATCAAATAACCCATATACATCATTTGTAACCAATCTTAACACACATTTCTACTTGTATGATCCACATGCAAACTACCAAAATCAAGAACAATACATGCATTCAAAAATAAAAATAAGTATAATAATAATAACACTTTGTGGAACCTTACAAATGACTTAAAAGATCAAATGATCAAGAGCATCTAAAAACCCCTAAAATTTTGTGGGTTTTGAGGCCATGAACACCAAGAAAAACTTTTCCAAAGCTTGATTTGTTCCATTAGTTGTTCCTAAACACAAGAAAATACACATGCACAAGCCAGGTTAGTTGGTTCGGGTTAACTCGAATTCTTGACCTTATTTGCTAATCGAGGTTGACCAGAATTATTGGCTCGAGTAACTCACGAGAGTAGTCTTAGCCAAATTTAGGTTCGAATCGTGTCCGAATCTGGTTGGACTTTAAACACCCATATGATATGCATATAAATCTGAATTTTTCAGATTATGCATTCTAATCGGGCCTGGTCGAAAAACCGATTTTGCCCAAACAATAAACTGAAATTTGTTGAGTTTCAGGTGAGTTTGATTAATCAAGCATAATGGTTGGTTGTGCATTAGATTGGACGGGAACGTTGATCGAATATGAGGAAAATGGTATACCAAAAACAATACTGAAATAGGCTCGTTTGTTCAACTTCAATCAAGTTTCTCAATCTAGTCCAACCCACGATCAATTATACTCCAAATTAGCGTGAGCAATAGTTGTTTTCTTTTCCAACAACATTTGATAATGTGGTTGTGATTTTAATAGCGTGTAAAATGACGTAATAAAAGCATTTTTAAGGGTGTATTAGTAATTTTGTATCCCACGCCTTTGGTTATTTTCTTTAATGTATTTTCATACAACGTTGAAAGAAATAGTATTTCTTAAGCTACTTGACACTTGTTAAACGAGAACTGCATTTGACACACGAGGCTTAAAAGTGTTTAAAACTGTCACAGGTTTTATTTTGATGCATTACAAGTAGTTAAAACAAAGTGGTCAAAGCATATTACAAGATAGTCTCTTTCTTTGTTGAGTATATGTTTCTTTAGTCCTACGTAGGTAATTAAAGAAAATAAACTTCGGTTACTTTATATCTTGTCCCCGTATTTGGCTCTTCTGAATTGCAATTAGCATTGTATTGTATTACTCTGAAGCTATTTGATAAGAAAAAAATATCCAATTGAAGCTTTGACTAATACCAACCAATTCAAGTTGTGAATTTTTATTTCTTTGAATTTTTGAAGAATATAATTTTGTCATGGGTTTTCATTAGTTCGTTTGCAAATAACTTTGGGTAAAACCAAAAACCGAGACGAGCCAACTTCAAATTGTACTTAGCACACTCATTTTAATTTAAATTTGGTATGATATTTAGATTGACTCGAACAACCCGAATTACATTAGTCTTATTTTTTTTAAATTCAGTGTAGGTGTTCTTTTCTTTCATATGAACAATGTCATATAATAACAATGACAATATGATTATTAGTAGCAATGCATATACATGAAGTTCGTTTATATCAAAGTATTATTATTTGACATGTTTTTCATTACCTACGGTTAGAAAAGATATATAAGTTTTAAGATTTCAAAATTTGATTAGTGAGCTAAAAAGAAATGATAAACAACATTTCAGTCATTTATATTAATCGCTAATCTAAAGCGTATAGAGGTTGTTAAGAAAGACTATTTTATTATTATGTTTGCGAAATGCAAATAATCACAAATTAAAATAGTGTTTCGCTATTTGTAATTATCTGTGCAAAATGTGTCCAACAACTTAAGTATTTATTGCAAACACTAATGTACACAAATTTCAGACATCTAAATTTTTTTTATCCTTTTTGAGCAAATCTTAGTTTATTTTAAAAACGGACCTGATCGAAAATGGGTTATACCCAAACAATAAAACCGAGAACCAGACTAAAATGACCGGTTCCGTGTAATACCGAACCAAAGCATATGACTAAATATAAGCGACATGGTGGACCGAAGAAAAAATGTTCAATCCATATGGTTTCTCGATTTGGTTCACGCCACGATCTATTATGTTCAGCTCTAGCCATGAGCAATAGTTGTTATTTCCGGTAATAACATGTCATAAGCTAGTTGTGGTTTTCATGCAGTGTTGGAAAAATAAGTATTTAGAAACAAAAACTAAAGCTATTTGGCGCATAATCTTTAGGAAGTGTCTTCTACCATATACGCTAAAAGATATACTCCCTCCGTCTCATATTAATAGTCCAGGGTTACTATTTTTTGAGGTCTCAAATTAATAGTCCAGTCCAAAAATAGATAAGAAATATAGATTAAGTTTACCATATGACCCTCACTTGAGGGTATTATTACAAACAATAAAGAAGTTGTAAATTAATTGGATAAGGGTAAAATTATCATTGTATAAAAACCAAGAGAAAGAAAGCTGAAAAGTGATGTTTTTATTAAACTGCGTGTTTTTAGTCGGTGGACTATTAATATAGGACGGAGGGAGTAGTTTCTTATGCCCCACATGGGTAAATATAAAAAGCTTTGATTTCTTTTTATGTTATGTTGTATTTTACTCATTTAAATTGAGATTACCATTATTCGTTTTTATGGTTTGACCGTAGCCTTTCGTCATTTGGTTAAAAAAAATTATCATTCGTCTTTAAGTGCCAACGTTATCCACCCTAGGTGTTTCATGCAGTCAGCCGTAACTAACCCCTCTTTATGGATATTAGAGTGAAGGACTAACAATGAATAAGGAAGTCAAGGACGTACAAAACATTCTTTCGGCTAAAGGATGAAAAGTTACGGTCACACTACAAAACTCCAGTCCTTCCCTGATAAAATTTCGAGAGTTTCCCTGGCGATATGTCGCCAGGGAAAACGTATCCTTGGCGAAATGTCACCAGGGAAAATTCGCCAAAGAAAGCTGGTGCGGGAAATTATCCCTAACGACATTTTTGGATTTCCCTGGCGACTAAGTGGGCCCCGCAGTTCTTGGGTTCAAAAACTAGTGCCACGCTGGATTTGGTGTGGGAAAGTTTCCCTAGCGACATATGTCGCCAGGGAAACTTTGGGTGATTAACAAACTTAAGTAAACATGCTACTTAATTCTCACTTTTTCCTGGCGACATGTCGCCAGGGAAACTATTCGTTATGTTGACAAGTCAATGCCTCACGTTGACAAGTCAACATTGTGCCAGAGTTTCCCTGGCGACATGTCGCCAGGGAAACTATTCGTTACGTTGACAAGTCAATGCCTCGCGTTGACAAGTCAACGTTGTGCCAGAGTTTCCCTGGCGATATGTCGCCAGGGAAACTTTGTTGACTTTTCAGAAAGTCAAGCGCGCCCAGGTTTCCCTGGCGACATGTCGCCGGGGAAACTTTGACTTTTTTTTGCAGCCTGCACAGAAGGCTATTTCCATATTTTTTCCGGAATTTTTCCGCAAACAATCTACCAAAACCTGGGAATACAAATACAAAACATAGGGATACAAATACTAAAAATCTACTACGAATCTAGTACCAAAACACAATAACATGTAACCTCTCGATCGATTAACTCGATAAATACAAATACATATGTCACAACTTGAGTACAAAGTTCCTAGTTACACTTATTAAACTTGTAATTCGGGGTTTACAATTATTAAACTTGCATGCTAAGGTAGGAAAAACAAGACATACTAACCATTATTGCCACTACCGCCACTCCCACCGGCGCCACTACCGCTGCCTCTCGTGCCACTCCCACCGGCGCCACTACCGCTGCCTCCCATGCCACTCCCGCCGGTGCAACTACCGCTGCCTCCCATGCCACTCTCGCAAGCACCACCCGATAGAAATGCTGAGAACGCATCGGCAAACCTAAAGTCACTTCTCATAAAGTCAAACACTTGAGCCGCTTGTTCCAATCGTGAGTCGATGGCAGGGGGCGGAATATATCGAGCAGTCCTTCTCGACACTATCTGACCGACACCGGGCATGTGGCCTCGCTGCTTTCCGCCTCAGACGATACGATTGATCTCGTCGTCCGTATGTTTGCCTTCAGCCTTCATCGCAAGCATCTCCTCCTAATGAAGTGACAAAAACAAACGACAGTTAGTATATTATTTATTATGAAGATGTTGAATCATGAAGCTTTTCCGTGCACGTGTGGACGTGGATATGTAGTTCTTCGACAATCGTGGCAAGATGATACCTTTGGTGGACAGTAATATGCTTGTCCACGTTCAAAGGTGCAACCTTCAGTTTCATATGGATGCGGATTTTTTTATGGAAAGACGAACGAGTCAGACTACTTGTCAATTCTCTTGGAGGTTCAATGAGCTTTTCTCCTCCAAGCTCTTCTTCAAGACCTTCAACGAGCTTTTCTCCTCCAAGCTCTTCTTCGAGACCTTCAAGGACTTCAATTTCTTCTCCAAGCTCTTCAACGTGTGCAAACTGTGTGCGCTTGAATAGAATGATAAAGGTACTTGAGAGTACAGTAGAGTTGTACAAAAATTGCGATAGGCACACAATGGATTCAGCTGCACTACTTCACGACCTTTACGATGACATGGGAAACCTTAGTTTGAACTAGTTTATGATGTGTTTTTTCCGTGTTTACGATTCTAATATCGTTGTAATATCCATGTTTAATTAAGCGCGTGTTTAAGTGTCCGTGACGAATAAAATTATGTTTAGGAGTGTTTGTCTGTAAGTCTCTCATGTGATATTACCAAAGGTTTATGTAATATTTGGAATAAATAAATATTTGTTTTATAAATGTCTCATTTTTATTATATAAACGTCGCAAAAATAAAATAGTATCGGATCGATAGTTAAAATAATAATTATTTGGAATAAATAAATATTTATTTTTGATAATATAATAGTTTTACCTTTAATTAATCAATTATTTTTTTCTTTATAGCTTTGTAATAATAATTTCTAACAAGGATAATATATTAACTTGATCACACATTTTTAGCATTAAACAACTAATTTGAGACGTAATAAAAAAACAGTTAAAATAGGACGGGGAGAGAGTAGAACTAAATACGATCCATGTATTCGTGTTTGTGTGATATAAAATCTCGAGTTTGTGTGTGATAAGGACATACAATGCCAATTTGAGTTCCGTTTCGCGAAAGTAGTTAAGAACTTAACCTAATATCGAATTTTAATTCACTACAAAATGTGGCTACTGCATCCATGCTATGCTATCGATGGAGTACATTCAAATCGTTAGTCGAAAAGCCATGTTATCTCTATGTTATCATGAGCATCTCTACAAACCTCCCATTGATGCATTAAGTATCAATGATAAACACAAATAGTTACTGTATTAGTTGACAGAACCAAATACAATCACAAAAGGTCAACAAAGGATATATTTGAGAATGTTAATGAAGACCTTGGTTTGCAGGCCAAGGCTAATTAAGCATGCTTTCTTATAAATCTGTGTCACGAGTTCGAGCCTTCCTTGCACCCCCATATCTTTTTTGTTTTCCTTTTTAGACCCATGTTTCCAACTGCAGCCCGCCATAGTCCACCGTTCCTTTTTCTTGCCATTGTGAGCAATGCCTGAGCCTTACTCATCCCATTCTTTCTCATTTCCAGATTTCCAAGTGAGAACAAAAGGGTTGATGAATTCGCGTAGCTTACATGTTTTCACATCCAAACTTTATGATCACTTTTAACGAAGTTAAGCGCGCACTACAATAAAAAAGGGCTTTAGTGACCAAAATTGAGTGACCACTTTTTTATTTCGTCATTAAACAGTGACGCACTAGTACAAAGGCGGTGACGAAACTTATAAGTGGTCACTAAATTACATTTTTGGTATTTCTATTCTAAAGCAGTGACGAAAGTTTGGTCACTACACCACCAGTGACGAAATTTTGGTCACTATTTTTGCTAATTCCATAAAATGATTAAAAATAAAGACATTTATGCATATATCGGATATCTTTTTATTGATACATAAAAGTGAAAAAAACCGTAAATATTAAACCACATTTGTATTACTTTATAAATTTCTCAACAAATAAAAATGTCACGTTTTTTTTATTCATAAAGACTAAGAGAACACCAATTGAGATTTGAGAAAGAGAAATTTCGGAAAAAGAGAAATTGGGCTTAAGAGTAAATAACACAAGTCCAGTTTACTTGTAGCCCATTAAACAAGTCCGGTCCTACCCATCGGATAAATAAATGAGCAGATCTAAAAATAATATATCATCCTTCTTTCATTCCTCTCAAAACACCACTAACCATTACTCCATTAAATTAGTGTAACACCAATCGGATAACCACCGTAACTCCACCTTCTTCTCCGGTACGAATTTTCTGCTAAATTAGTTGTTCATTTGATTGCTATGAGTTATAAATTACTCGTTGATTTGATTGTTTTGTTAAGCTGATTAATTGATGACCTTATTTGATAGGATTATAGGCTTATTTGATAGGCTTATTGGCTTATTTGATAGGCTTATTGGCTTATTTGATAGCCTAATTGAATGCACGTTATGTATTCCCAGGTAGTTTAAGCCATATGACCAATTTGAAAAAATAAGCTTATTAGAGTTCATGATTTATTTAAGGGGTGTTTGTTTCGGCTTATATGTGGGCTTATTAGCTTATTTGATTTCGTCTTATATATTTCATAAGCCCCTATTTTCCAGCTCATTTTGAGAGTTGTGGGCTTATATAAGTTTATCGTGATAAACTTATATAAGCCAACAACTCTTTAAGCTGGAAAATTTGCGCTTATGAAAATTTGCATTTCCTTCCATCTTTTTATCACGAGTGGGAACATAATCATCGGTTACAAATATGGAAGGAGATTCAGAATGGTAACGGGGACTCTACTGCTATTCTTGAGACATTCAGCCCAATTAAATCGGTTTCTATTTCACTCAGGCTCTTTCAGGCAATGAGGTGCGTTTTATTATAGTGTTTGTTGATATATTTACAAGGACTGCACACAGATTACTTATGTGTACCTGTTGAATCTGCTAAGGAATACCTTAAAAATTTTCTGGTCTTCGATATGTGGTAGCTATAAAGGTACTATTCGTCTAGTATGATTTGCTTTAAGCTGATATGATTACATTGAGATGGGATTGATTCACTCTGTTAGGTTTGGCTTTTGTTTATGTAGTAAAATTCTAATTAGGATTAGTTTTGTTAGACTTTATGTGATTTATAGATAAATACAAATCATCATAGTGTGGCAGAGGACTAAATTAGGCAGCGTTTCTATCTCTTTGTTTATTGAAACTACTTATTTTGCCCCGTAACCGACTTCAACTAATTACTGTTTATATCTTGTTAAATTTCAGGTTTGCTTTACAACTAGTCTATAGCCTTCATCAATCGTCTTATCGGCCAATTAGGAAATAGCATAATCTGTCTTGGAATGCAGTCAAGGAGGTCCGTTTTGTATAACTGCAATTATTTATATCTTGTTAAATAGCATCATAAGTGGGAATATTGGAGCTTTTGAAAAATAAGACAAAATCACACAGGCTCATCAGCCCACAAGTAAACTTAAGAAAACACCTCCTTCGTGAGCTTATTATGTGAGTTAGTTTGACCTTAATGTCCCAATTGATGGGTTATCCGGATATGCATGTTGTTGCTGGTGGCTGTCCTTCCTACTATCCAAAACTGTTAGTCTTTTCCTTAATACCGTCTTAAATTTCACTGTACATTACTTGAAATATATCATATATTGTAAGGACAAGTTGTTAGATATATTGATGTTAAACCAGGTGTGGTTCTTTTCATTAAGAAAAAATTATGACATGTAATTAGTATCTCTTATATGGTTAGTGCTTGACCAATTCTCTTTTATAGTTTGACCCCATACTAAAAAATTATGATAACCTTTGATTGTCATTCCGTAATATAATGTGCTTGCAGCCGACTTGATCATTTTGTTCCCATTGCTGAAAGGTTTGGCATGGATCCTGGAGTTGTACTTGATGATATAATGATGCTTCTTTCTCACTTTATATTGTTGTTTTGTATGATAAGTAATTGCATCTTCTATCACATATTGTGAAGATTATCAATGTACGTGCTTACACATACGAGCATCAATACAACCTGCTCCTTGGTTTGGCAGCAAAGATGGCTGAAGAACCTACTACTGGTGGGTCTTTCTTGAGTTGACTATACCTAAGAAGTCAAACCTGTACTTTTGTCCACTGATCACACTCTGAATGTAATTGTTTCCCAGATTATTGATTCTTTTGTTGCTCTGTTCTGACCTGACTTGACTTCACTGGAAGAGGAGAACTTGCAGATCGCCAGGTTTAGCTTTTGCTTTCACTTTCGGATAGTTTTTATGCTTTGATATAATCACCTTCATTAATTAGTTTAGTATGAAAAGCAAATTCTGGATCCCCTCCGATTTGGAGTCCAGGTTCTATGAGTCCATTCCCAAATGCAAATCCCTGTCAAATAAATCACAATTCGGTTAGCTAAAATGCAAATATTAAAATTATATTATTGTAAACACTATAGTGCCACCTTTAAGTTTAAATGAATGTCTTCTTTGTTCTTGTTCCCTTTGTTTACACGGGCTGCAAAAGCCGGAATATAATGCCCTCCATACGATTCAGCTGTGATGTAGAGGTCGTTTTTTACATAGTCAGGGTGCTTCTTAAAAAACCCCTGTTACATGTACAGAACACTTTTTGTCATTAGGATTTTATGTTTGGAATTTTGATATGGGTTAAGTATTTCCAATTCACATACCTGCAAGAAGTCGTAAACATCCTCACTCACACCCTTTTAATCATGTCGAATGTCTTTTTCATCATTTAGAATGTTTTTTTCACTAGAAGCATTTGCTTTTGGCATGTAATGTCATTTTTTAATTTAGTTTGTTATGACGTCTTCGGTTGACTTGATTTATGTTATATATGAATTTCAATATTTTTATAAAACAAACTGCCTTAGTTAAAAAGAGGCATTCCGAGAATCGAACTCGGGACCTGTTACACCCAAAGCGAGAATCATACAACTAGACAGCCCTTTTTGTTACTACCTTCATGTATGTATATATGTGTATTCTGTTTAACATGTAGCTTTTTGAATCTTTTGAGCTTTACATTTTTGGGGGCATAGGATGGTATTATTAACAAAAGTAGTCTGTTAGACTCTTCCACTTGGTACAAAATACTGGAAAGAATTATAGCTAAAAACAGACAGATACTTGTTTTTATCCGTTGATCTGAGTTGAATTTCGGTTGATGATTTACACGCTAATAATAACTTAAGTATATGTGAAGGATATGAAAGATGAAGAATGCAAGTCACAAAAACCTCAATCATATGTGATGGAAAACCAAAGTGAGCTTGTGTAACTAGGAGGACATTGAACTACTTGTGGTTGCTGCAATACAGGATTATAGGACTGTTTATAGGCAAGTTTATAGTTTCTACATAGATGATTAAGCAATAAAACGTAAACAACTTGCATGCAGATAAGAACTAGAACTGTTTTCAGTTGTATATGGAGGCTTAGACCCATTTCAATCTTTTATATTTTGCAGGATGGTGTGCCAGAGACAATTGAAACATTCGTAATGTTGATCATGAGATTTATGAGGTACTATTCTAACATTAACCAACTCATAGTTTTATTAGACTATTTACAACGTGTAAGTATCATCTTTTTTAGCCGGCTAGGCCAAGCTCAGTTCAACTTTGTTGTTGCTGAGTTTCTAAGTACCATGTTAGAGTAGACTACATAGACAATCATTCTTGCCCGTGATTGGTAGATGATAGAAGTGTTAGAAGTATCGTAGGACAAAAATAAACATAATGTTAGTTTGTTAATTGTCTGTCTGAGTATGGATATATTATGAACGTGCAGGTTCTTGCAGGATTAATAAGAAGCTTTTAGGCCGTGTTAAGGCATTTGGTCAACACAACAACATGGTCGAGAGATGTGGATTGACGTTGGTTCTTCTTTGAAAATAAATGGTTTAGCAGTATATTAGTTTTTATTTATTTATTATGACAAGGTTCCGTGGTTTATAATTTTGTGGTTTTTTCTATATAGGTGCCTGAAACAAGTAAGAGCAAGAATAAAGCTCTTCCAGTGAACAAAGATATGTGTATCAGGCTATCAGACATGTTTGTGATGAAGAAATCAAATAGCATATGAATTTGATAGGTTATGGGGCCGCTTTGTGTTTAGTCTATGACCATGGATTTGGGTTTCGTGAACAAGGTCACTATGTTAGATTTGTGTTGCTGCATATTATTACATTTCAATTCATATGTGTGCTAAAAATTGGTCCCCTTTTTTTTGTTATATCGCTCATTTTTGTGACGACATTTTTGTCACTAAGTGCAGTAGATAGTGACCACATATTCGTCTCTAATGGTTTTACGTGGTTGGTATTATACCCACGAGTGACAACTTATTTCGTCATTAATTGACATTCATAGTGACGAATATTTTGGTCTCTAAATTGAAGAAATAGTGACCAAAATATCGTCACCCTCGTAGTTTTCTAGTAGTCGTCACTCAAACCAATAAGTGACCATTCTTTTCGTCACTGATGTGTGACGATTTTCATTTCGTCACTAACAGATTAGTGACGGAGCTATAGTGACGACTGGTGACGACTTTTGTTTTGGTCACTAATTGACTTAGTGACCAATTTTAGTACTGTTAGTGACGAAATCTGTTCTGTCACTATAGATGTTTTTTCTTGTAGTGGCGCCCTATGCACCCACCATTATATTACGACAAGTTTGAATTTGATATAATGAAATATAATAGGAATAAATAAATACATTTATTTGAGTAGTTTTAAGGCTAAAAATAATCTCTTGTAACGTTAGGTTCAAGTTCAAGCCTTATAGCTAGCTAAATTCCTTTTCTTTAAGGGTTTTTTTTACTTTTTTTGTATTTTTACTTTATTGCTCATTGTGGTCAAGTGAAATTATATGGTTTTCTTCAGGTTTGACAAATCAAAAGACACATGGATTTAATGCTAAAAAAAGATAACACTTGATCGCAGGCCGTCTCTTTAACTTTGGAGGCCCTGTGCAAAATTTTTAGTGAGGCCTTTAATCACGAAAAAGTATGATTACGTAGTCTATAACATAAAATGTTTAGTTTAATTAATTCATCATTACACTTTGGATACCTTTATGTACGTATCTAATTTTCAACTATGACTCATTCGTGTATATATATATCTACTATTTTGAAGTTAACTATAGAAATTTGAAGGTTTAATTTGTGTGCTAGTTTGTCGTTATGACTTAAGAATAATATATATAGAAACGATGTTAAAATTAACAATTGTAATAAGTTCAAAGGTTCAAGTTACCTATTTGAAATTTGAAAAGTTAAGGAGTTCAAAGAAACTTTAAAGTAAAGATACAGTTAAATTAAAAAAAATTGTTGGTCCTGTATCCTTTAGTCATCTTCTTCATCCATCACAATTGATACACAAACCTCCATTGAAGAACAAATATCAACGTCGTTTTTTACTTCCAATTTTAGAGTGCATACTATTTGTTTATCGTAAAAAAACAGATATATGATCATCCAAAAACGACTTTATATAGAACGTTAATCTCTAAAAATCGGAGGCCCTAAAAAACGGAGGCCCCGCACTCCTCGCACATGCTAAAATCCGGCTCTGCTTGATCGCATTAAACAAATTATCAACAACCATTGATCGAGGAAAAATTGTGTCATCTATCTAGCATAAAAGAAGGACACCACTTATTTTACAAAACAAAATTGATCTATCAAACATTACAAAACATTATTCGGAGGGCACAAATGTCACTTTGGTTAGGCAAACAAACCCACCTACGTTCGATATAATTATCTATAACTGCAGACGATCAAAATCAAAATTCATTTCCATTCTAAGTAAAAATGTGAACCATGAGAGCAAAAGTAAATATTTTTTGCATTTTCACATTTGGTAGGCTTTCTTATATTGGAAATGTTAATGTTTGATATGTCATTTAGCTACTTCAAAATGAGATTCATCTTAGGGATGATGTACGTAAAATAGGCAAAGCAAAAATAAAAAATGAACCATATGTACTAACAAGCTTTTGGGATAAGTTTTTTATTTTACTAACAATGCGTCATCTTGTGTTCGAGCCATCCATCAAGTGTGCTTCTTTTTTATTTGTTTTTTATCATTCACGTGCATGGTATATACAAGAGACAACATAACATTTAGCAATATGTGACGTACGGGACAAATTGACAACCTCATTTTTTCGTACCATCACCATCGCCAAAATTTCTAAACTTCCCACCACTTCACCAAATATAGTATGACGGTACGAAATATATGATCCCAGAAATGCAACACCTGGTTTATGGTTGCATAGAATCAAGAATGTCGTTTTGATCGAAAAAAGAGACACCGCCTTTAATCGGTGCACTTGTCAAATTTTCAATAATCGAACCGTTAAACGTTCACAGAAGACTAAAGTTTGAAATTACGGTTCTTTTATAATGTGAACCATGGAAGCAAAAGTGGGCATTTGTTGCATTTTCCCTTTTGACGAGGTGTATAAACTTGTACCATAAAGTCGCACATGGTTGTAGTTCTTGTATTTTTGTTTTTTCCAAGGATGTGTTTTCTAAGAGTAAAAAAGGTGTGGTGGATTAGAAAGTTTTGTCGGGCTGAGATGGCACCTTCGTCGGCCTCCTCCACCACTCTGATCCTTCTTTTTTTGCCAGATTTAGACGAGCAGACGACGTGGGAAAATCGGGTCCCACACCCTTTATGAAGATTATTCAGTAATTTTGTTTATTAAATGCATATTGTACAAGTTGCATGATGTAAACCACATTATTTTTAAACTGTGGGTCTCATGTTCGAGTCATATTCCTTTGAGACTACTTTTTAACTTTTTTAATATTCATTATGTGAAAATATTTAATTTATTTTGGCGTATAGTAGCATTAATCTGAGAGTACAAATTTTGTTTTAGGCACATGTGAGTGTAAAGTCATAAAGAAAACATAAGTGGAGAATCAAAACAAACATAATCGACTATTGATTAAGACATTTATAATCAAGTATCGAAGTTTTATTTTAACCGATTGTACATTAAAATGTGCAAGTAAATAAGTGTAACGTATAATTCATCTCCCTTAAAGTAAAACTCGATATCGAGCTTTTCTAAGTTAGATGAGTCCGAGCTCGGTTTGACTCGTCAAAGATTTGATTTATGTCATGATTCATTTAGGTTTCATTGTTTTTAACGATGTCTCAGCTACTAGCAGTATTCCATTGTACATTTGGCAACTGGCAACATTAAATTTACATGGTCTTCATAATACATAATTAGTTTTGTGAAATACCTTTAGTGAACATGGGTAGTACGATGGCTAAAGATCATCTCTCTTAAATGGTAGATCTCATGTTCGAGCCCTCGTAAAAGCCTAGTTCATTTTTAGTTTCGAGATAATACTCATGTGCATTGCCAGATGTGATTTCTCTACTGCCTTTGATATCGCCTGCCACTTCTGGCCGAACTTTGGCTCTGCAGCAACACATACACATCTACACAAGACTTCCTTCTGCTGTTCGGTTCCACACTGCAGTTCAAATCTGTAAAGAATGGACCAAAATCCCAACGCCAGGGGAAAATTCAACTGCCTAGTTTAGTAAATTCCGCGCTTGGTCCAGTTTACCATTGCCCAAAAAAGAGCTTGCCAACAGCTGTAACTTTTGGATCGTGCTTACATTGTTTTTTTCTGTTGTGGTATTGGAGCCATTATGTTAGTCGCCTACAGAATCCCGCTGTTGGGGTATTCATGTAACGTCTTTGCCGATGAATTCTCATCTTACCTTTTAGACCCATGTTTTGACTCGGCTTGAACTGCATCGAGCCATAGTTCAGGTTCTGTGGGTTCCTCTTTCTAGCCATTATGAGCACTACGTGAACCTTACTCATCCCACTCATTCTCATTTCGAGATGTGGTCTAGCGGTAATGTGTCCAAAATCATAGAAACAGTCATCGTTAAAACTCTGTTGGTTGAAAATTTTGATATTGCCAGCGAAGAATTAAAACACATTTGTTTGTTAGTTTATTTTTACATGTGAGAATAAATAAATATATATGAGAATAAAACATATGGGTGTCGATAGGGTAAAGGTTAAGAATTGCCTCTTGTAAGCTTTAGGTTCTAAGTTGGAGCCTGGACTCTATTAATTCCTTTTTTTTTCTTTGTCTTTTTACACATACTCATTGTGGTCAAGTCGAATGATATGGTTTTCTTATAAGATAAAACTAATTTATCAAACATTATATCGTTCGAGCAAAACATCATTTGGTGACACAAATGCCACATCGGTCGAGCAAACAAACCCACATATCTTCAATATACTTGTCAATTTATACTCATGAATAAGCACAACAACATTTGCAAAATAGGAACGACAATCTGTTGGACATCATAGTAAGAACTAGTCGCACATAGAGCCATTATGCTTGCCAAGTCAACAACACAACACACGTATGCTAATATATTAAACTTGAGGTAAAATGAGATTGGTTTTAAACACGTACATCATACTCATACTCGTTAAAGATTTATGACCTTGGAAAAGGTTCTAACATATACTCTTAATTTACTATAAACGCAATCAACCAATCGCAACTACCTATTTTTATCATGTAAAAAAAACTAATTTTTTAAAAATTAAATAACAGTTCATCGTTACGTAAAACAAAACATATTATCGCGACGAGAATTAAATCATCTATCTATCGAGAGGCACATGTATATACTTTCGACGAATTTTTTTTCGACTTTTTTTCTTAAATCACGTCTGAGAGAAATCATGTATGATTTGTCACGAAACATATATGATTTTCAGAAAATCATATATGATTCATATCACGAATCATATATGATTTTCTGAAAAGCATATATGATTCGTAACAAATCATACATGATTCCTCTCAGACGTGATTTAAAAAAAAAAGTCGAAAAAAAGTTCGTCGAAAGTATATACATGTGCCCTCGATAGATAGGTGATTTAATTCTCGTTGCAATGGTGTATTTTTTTTTTGACGATTTACCGTTTGTGAGATATTTAATTTTAAAAAAGGTGGTGGGAAGTAGTTTTTTAAAAAATGAGTGATTATAATTGGTTGAATAGGTTTATGCTAATTTAAGGGTATACATAAATATTAACTATATAATTAACCAAAAATATTTTTTATATCTTAGACTGAAATTTTTATATCTTATCTTCTATCTCTGAAACCACAAACACACAACATAAACACATACATGAAACATGGATCAAACACTCTCTTTCCACCTTGAATAAACACAAACAGAATATGAACCTTGAATAAAACACTCCTCTAAAACAAAAAATAAAAAAGAAAGAAGAAGAAAACAAAATTTTCAGTCTCTTTCCTCGTTGAAAGCTCGTCGTTGCGGCAACGAGTGTTCGGCGATAGAGGTTGGTGTGGCAACGGAGCTCGGCGAAGGCCGGCGAGGGTGCCAGCAAGGCTCGGCGAACTCTTACCCGCCGTGACACCCTCGCCTCTTATGTCATCCGTTGATAATCTTGATTTCATATGGATTTATGGTCACAAGTTCCAGCCACTTCGTCGGTTATGCCTTTTTATTTTTACTCAACTTAGTTTTTCAACAAAATTATTGTTACCGTCAAATTGGTTACGGAGTAGTCCGTAATAAATTTCATCTCTAATCCTCAGACACATTAAAGTAAGAGTTTTGATATATAGGCCTACAAAGTAGACCTAATTATAGACCTAATCATACTAAAATGACACCTGCCACTCATTTAAAAGTTATTTAAATTTCTTTCGAGTATTCCCAGTAAAACCTCAGGCTAACCACCCTAATCATAACAAAGCATCGCAGATTAGATTAAGTTACAACCGAGCCAGTCAAATTAATTCTAGACGAAAAACAAAATCTATTAAAACCCAATGTTGGAGATCAAGATCAAAAGACTTCATTCATTATTTTATAGTTTGTATATATGTATCAGTACTTTATTTTATTGTGTACTAATGTAGCCCAAAAGAACAATTGTACATAATACTTATTGGGCTGCAGTAATCTTAGGAATGGGTCATATGTAAACTCGATCCATAATAAAGTCAACCATAGTTAGATACCGGTTGACAGTTAGGATTAACAGTTATTTATGGTTAAGATTCGGTGCGACTTTTATGAATCGACACAACGGTTCACTCACACCCTTTCATACTGTATATATACTCTTGTAAATCATTCTGTAAAACTCAATCAAAGTACTAATAGTTCGTTTAACCTTTGCTTTATAATTCTTCCTGTATTATCCATTTTACTGTTACATTACTCTTATCCCAAACACCCCTCCTACAGAATTCTAGTATATCGTCACACAAAGTTGGAGGCCTATTGGCCACGTGACCCAAGAAGGTCTGGCCGAACCCAACACTGGTACCAGAGCGAAAACCTAGGGAAGCCTCCATGAAAGTTATCTGAAAAGGAATTTTATGAAAGGCAGAATAAGAGGGAAAGAGAAGAAAGAATAGGAAGATGTGTTAGGAAAATAACACATGGTTGCAAAGGAATGCAGAGAAAAACAATTGAGGAAATTAAGGCTTGTAATTCCTCAATCCACCAAAACAAACTTGAGAAGAATAAGTGCTTATATTGCAGAGAAAAAGGACATCTTATGAAAACCTGTCCCAAAAAGATGCTGGATGATGTAGAACATTCACAGAACCAACAAAACACAAATCCTGTGAATCAAATCAATCCTGCAAAACCCGAAGTCACCCTCAAATACCCTGAGTTCGTCCACTTTACTACCAATGGAATCCTTAAAGGCACGGATCAAGGATCATGGGACGACTACTGGTATCTTAGCAAAACCACAGATAAGCACTATTGTTCTAATTTAAATATGTTTTGCCATATTAAAGAAAACTTCCTGGTAAGTAAGTTAGAAAATCAGAAAAAGTTTCTTTTTACTTACGGGATGGGAGAAGTAGTGATAAAGCCAATCTTTCAGTCCTATTTGATCCCTGGTGTATATTATGCACCAGAGGTTTCCCTTAACATACTCTTCATAGATTTACTAAACCAACAAGGCTTTGATGTAATCTCTGACGGAGATAGATATAGGCTTGTGTATATGTTTAAGAATTCTACTAGAAACACCTTAGACTTAAACAAATTGAGGAATATGCAAAACATTTACATAGAAGATTAATTTGAAGGCTTGAATCAATGCAGCGAAAAAGAAAGAAATGAGATGGCTAGGCTTGTAGAAGATGTGAACCCATCAGATGTTCACACTTTTCAAGAATTTTTAGGATTTTTAAACCTTGTTAAAAAGGATGATGTAGTAAGCAAAAATTGGGATTCATATAGGGAAAATTTTGTGAAAGTTTTAAAATGGTTCTATGACCACTATCTCCACAAAGAACTCCCTGGACCAATACCACCCGTCATTCATGGGATATCCATACAGTTATTTGATCTCTATAAGATCATGGAATGGATGGGAGGATACCTCAGTGTACATTTCAGCCAAGAATTTGGCGCCATAGCAGAGGTCCTTGGACTAACAAGGAATGATGGTGATGATGTCAAGAAGGTTTACATGGTCTATCTAGACGTCTTTGTTTCATATTACAAGACGGCCCGAGCACCACAGGCTCCTGCAGAAGCAGTTGAGGACTCAAGTTTAGAGTCATACCAATGGTCCATTGGTAAGATAGGTGCTCCATCAGCCTCTCAGAAAGGGAAAGAAAAGATAGAACATTTCGGCATCAAACTTGAAGATGAACCAATCCGCACACAACAAAATGTACAACATGAGGAGGAACAGGTCACTTGTTACAAGTGCCAAAAGAAAGGTCATTATGCATATCAATGCCCAAGCAAGCAGAAGAATCAGATGTACTACAAATCCTACAAAGATGCATCTTCATCGAAGCTCAATGAAAATTCAAGCAATAAGGATTCAAGTGTAGATCTCAACATCATCATTTGAAGTACTAGTCAATGAAGCCTTTTATCTTGGGAGGGAACTGTTGGAGATCAAGATCAAAAGACATCATTCATTATTTATAGTTTGTATATATGTATCAGTACTTTATTTTATTCTGTACTAATGTAGCCTAAAAGAACAATTGTACATAACACTTATTGGGCTGCAGTAATCTTAGGAATGGGTCATATGTAAACTCGATCCATAATAAAGTCAACCATAGTTAGATACCGGTTGACAGTTAGGATTAACAGTTATTTACGGTTAAGATTTGGTGTGACTTTTATGAATCGACACAACGGTTCACTCACACCCTTTCATACTGTATATATACTCTTGTAAATCATTCTATAAAACTCAATCAAAGTAATACTAGTTTGTTTAACCTTTGCTTTATAATTCTTCCTGTATTATCCATTTTACTGTTACATTAATCTTATCCCAAACACCCCTCCTACAGAATCATGGTATATCGTCACACAAAGTTGGAGGCCTATTGACCACGTGACCCAAGAAGGTCTGGCCAACATCTTAAACACAAAATCTCTTAAAACGTAACTTTTCATACTAATAACATCAACTATCAGGGTACTATACTACTATTAGTAATATTGTTTCTGAATGTGATACTAGTGATTCAGATGTGCTTAATATTTTTTGGACGATGCACAAGCCTAATAAAGGTACTCAGTTTCTTTTGAATAAGTTTCATCAGTCCGATTTAGTTAAGTAATAAGACAAATCATACGATGAATGTTTCATGGAAAATCATTAATTGGAAAAAAAAGATATAAAATATGCGTTTCGTTCCTGATTTAAAAAATAAAGTCTTGGTTGCGGAATAATTTGGCATGAATTGGGTGAGGATGGTGGTTAATGGACTGGGTGGAGAGATGATGTCGAGAGGTTGAAGAAGTAATACTGGAGACAAATAACATGAAACTCAAATAGCTAGGGGCATATCAGGAATGACACATAATATTTGATGGCCTTTTAACAATATATGACAGGTGTACCAATAAGAAATGTAGGCCTAATTTTAGGCTTGTATATTTAGGCCAAATTATCATTTTTCTTAAATTAATGCATTCATCTTATCACAACAAACGTATAATGGATTTAGCGATACCAGTTTTACAAAAACAATAACACTTATTTTATAAGGCAAAGACACAAAAAAATGTGCGTACCTTAATGGTAATAATTTCTAATCACAGTATTATACTTTTTCTCTTACATAAAAAGACGTTATATTTTTTATTTTTTTTGCCAATTTCAGTATATTCATCAAAACTGATTTTTCAGACTATATTATCCTTTTTTTTTTTGTAATTGGTTCCTAGCTTCTTGCTAGTGTGGAATATATCTCTCTTTGTAGTTTAAAAAAAATCTATCGAGCAAAACGTCATTTGGTTAACCAACTGAGTTATGTCAGTTGGTCACCAATGGTAACTTTGGGGAAGTATTCTTGGTGAGGTATCGAGTTCGAGTCTGACTAAGGACTTTCAAGGGCCCGAAGTAAATAGAAGCATGAGTGAGGTTCATCCTCTAAAAAAAAGTTCGAGGCTTGCATACTGACCAATTGAATGTCACTGGAAGCTCGAATAACTAACTACTTACTCACCGTTAAAAGAAAATCACTTAGTTGCATAAAATGTCATTTTAATAAAAGAAAAAATAAAAAAAAAGAGACACCACCTATTGGTCCTCAAACATTCACAGAAGACTAAACGTGAAGTTACTATATTTTTATAATGTGAGGCATTTTATAAATTTAAAAAGGTGTAAAAAGTTACATATGGTAGTTGTTTTGTTTTTATCTTTTCTAAGAGAATGCTTACAATGCATTTAATAACAAGTTGCTCACATTGGTATGATGGCTAAACCACATTTCCATTAAACCACTGGTCTTGTGTTCGAGTCATCATTCACTATGGCTACTTTTTAATTTTTTTAATATTCACTTGATATATTTTTGTTAAATGAGCAGAACGGGCTGTGGAAAAGCATTATAGTGTGGTCTATGTTCTACTAGAAGTACTTTTTCCCCAAATGACTTATCGATGAATTTGATCTTTTGACATTTTACAGAGACGGAGTCAGGATTCCGTATTGAGGGGGGCTTAATTTTTTTTTTAACGTCAGTGAATAGTTTTATATTTTTTTAAAATTCAATCAATATTTGAAGTAGCTTTATTCAAATTATAAAGTAGAAGGGTTAAAATTAAACTTTATAATAAAAATATACACGTACACGTGTACAACACTAAGTCATTAAAATAGATTATTTTCTGTGTTATTATTTAGCCATCTTCTTCCTCACACAAGACCTCCATTGCAAGTTTATAGCGATTGAACAAAAACATTAGTAAATTTCTTACAAAATCGATTCGTTGCTTACTTTCTTCTCACCTTGTCACAGGTTAGTCTGCCATTGTTGGGGTGGCACAGCACCCGCTGGCCCCCCACTGGCTCCGTCATTAGTTTTAGATACGTTCTCGGTAAATTTGCGCCACGTGGATAATGTTGATTCCTGTTAAAAATCAATATTTTAGCTTGAATTGTTGCATTTTAATTGCAATCCTCATTCCATTACTGACACCAAAATTGTGTATGTATCATATTATCGGATATGTCATTTATTTAACAGCTCGAGCCAACTCTAAACTTATGACTTTTTCTTAATACTATGAGGGTGTTTGGATCAAGGATCAACTCTAAAATTGGTGTGAATGCAGTTTACGGTTTAAAGTTTCATTCTTTTCTCTGCACAATCCGTATATTAATTAATTTGATACTATGAGGGTGTTTGGATCAAGGATTAAGAAAATGGAATGGGACAAAATAGATAGTGTTCAGACTTGAGACTATGGCTATGAGTTATATAATTCCTTTGTCCACTCTGCTTCTAAACTCATACCATAGTGAATTGTGACCGCAAATCAAACGCCACCTGAATAGTTTATAAGAACATCAGAAGTCCAAATAACCTGAAGATGAATTATACAGTATATAATAAATAGCATGGTAAAAATCTCAATCTCGAGCCGGACGTATATCAGTTTGTAGCATCAACCTCCCAAAATAAATTTGATTTTATATACTAGTGACACATCTGGACTCGTTCTTCAAGTTGTTCGCTCCTTTTGATCTGACATCCCCTGTGCATTACCTACAACCTCAACAGCATATAACAAACACTATACAAAGACTTTATTTTTAACATTTCTCAGTCTTCATACTTATCAAACTCAGCTCTTAGGTATCTGTGATGTTACTTATAAGCTCAACTTCATCTCTCTTTGTCTTCCCAAACACCCTTACATTTCTTTCCTGCCAAATGCAGCATACAGAAGCACTAAAAACCATCCTTCTGAGAATACTCCATATGTTCTTGTCAGCAGAAATCTTCTTATTCATTAGCACTTGCATTGCATCCATACTATGTTTGCATACTTGCACTTGAAAATTAAATGGTCATGTGAATCGGCAGATATTCCACACAGAGCACAGGTCATAACTTCATTTGGCTTCCACCTTAAAATCTTATCCCGAGTCATCAATCTTACTTGTATTTCCGTCCAAAGCACCACGCCAAGTAAACCATACCATAGGATTTCATCCCACCTTTTGTCCCACAATTTGTAAATCTTTCCATACATTGCTACTAGAAAATTTTGTCTCCTTGCCAGCTATGTTTATCCATACAGCTTTATCTTTAAAATCTTTGCACAAGTTTGGTACATCCGTACATGGATGTTGATGAGGACATGGTATTTAACCAACCAATTCACATGCCACTTCCAAACACCATTCTCGATCATCTCAGCAATACATGGTACTCTCTTTGTTATGAACTGACACAAAGAACCAAAACTATTTCATTTGTCATATATACGGAAATCCTTTTACCATCACCAATTTTATACAAATGCCGTTCTTAACTTTTTCATCTTAGTAATTGCATTTGATGCAGATAAGATTTGTTTTTGTCAGTCATATTATATATAGTGTAGAGGTACAGATGTTGACCTTACAGACGGGTCAAATGTGTAAAACTAAAAGATTTAACTATGTCGGAACCCATTATCAAATTGGTTGATTTGGAAACCAATTTAGTATACATGTAATATGTAAATACATGAAACCTCTAAATTTCTTTATTCGGAAAAGGGTTAAAAGTTACTGTAGAAGTCGGTTTTGGGTCAAATGCGTTATAATGAGATTGTGCAACGATGTTCCTTATTTTAGGTTAAGTCTGTCTACAAACCTCCAACTGGTTCTCCACCCAATATGTGGAGAGATTGTTGGATAGTTCGTGCACTTGGTGCAGATGGTTGCTCTGGAAGATATGTTGTGGCCGCATCTGCTGGAAACAGCATGGATTCAGGATTTTGCACATGGGACTTTTGCACCAGAGAGATAAAATCATTTCACTTCAAGGACGGAGTCACTAATACAAGAACGGCACTCGCTCCATTATCCAAAAATGCTTTAAACATAAGGCATGATTTGAGTAATTTGACCCCAGAAAACCGACAGTGGTGGTATAAAATTTCTCAAACTCCTGAAGTCCTGAACCACACTACTTTCAGTTTCCTCTTCTGGTGAAAAGATTTCAGCACCCTCACATGAAAAACACTGTTGCTGATCTTGGTGGAGGAGTTAGCCAAAGGTATGATTCCTATCGATTTGTTAAAAGGTGACAAATGCGAACTACGGAGTAGTAACTGTGAATGTTACTCAAAGTTTATTACAAATGCATATAGTAAACTCCTTCTACGTGACAATTAGATCAGAAGCCGACTTGGATTTTGCTTCATCTTAAATCTGTTGTTTCGTATGATTGCTGCTGCTAACCGGTTTAGTCAGTCAGTGTTCGGTCAGTTGCTTTTGTTAAATGGCGTGCTGAGGTTATACAGTATTGTGCAAGTATGTAGACAAAAAAAAAATTTAAAAATAAATTAATTTTTTTGTGGTCTGTTGGCTGCTATCTGGCAGTGCATACAGTGCCGGTTCGCATTTCAGTTCTCCTTTGAATTTCGTGTCTTCAAATTCCTGTTCTGCGTCTCGTTTTGGTCTACAATTTTATGGCAGTTTACAGTTTTTGAGTGTTTGGCTTTGGGTCAGCATGTTTGTTTGTTGAAGTATTTTTGCAGTATGGGCCTGCTGCTTGGCTACAGCGTATTTTGTTTGGCTTTTGTGTATGCCACTTCTGATGTTTTATGGGCTGTTTGGCATCTTCTTATTTGGCTGGTTCAATTTTTGCTGGTAGGGCCAGGCGTACTCTGGCATATACAGTGGTTTTGCTTTGCTTCATTTGAGCCTGCTGTTATTTTCAAGTGAGAATTTTCGTCGGATGCTGCATTTGGTGTCCTTGGTTGCTGCTGTATATCAGAATTGACAGTAGCAAATAAAATGGAATAAAATTGAAAAAAGTACGGTATATGTCAAAAAGAATAAAAAAAAAGATTGACGGCAAGATTTAGTAAACCTAAAATGAGAATGTGAGGTGTGCTTTATACAAGTGTTTCAAGTGTTGCTAGGGTTCTCTGTTCAAAACGTCACATGAAATAAAGTTTTGGATTTCTTTGGGGTTATGTAGCCCGTTTATGGTTTCGACACTGGGCTCCTGTTTTTTTTGGGCTGACTTCGGCCTGTTATTCTAGGTGGGACGTATTATAAATGCATAAAGTTTATTTTTTGCTCAAAATAATAACATATGTACGTATAATGTTGTTAGACAAAAAATACTAGTTACAACTTATTTTACTTCTTTGCGTGAGTCATCTACATATTTCTATGAGTTTGTCGAAAATGAGAGTTAAAGTAAGTTGTTATAAATTTATGATGTAACAAAAGATTTTAACATTCTGATCCATATTGCGATAACTTTAACCGGTGATAGACGTAGTCTAAACTGATTTGCACGATTGTTCTGGGTCGAATTGAGGTGATGTTAAATACAGTTTCGATCAAGCTTTTGGCCTAGCTTTCCAGTTCTGTAGCATATATTTAAGTATGTTTCAGGAGTTGATTATTATGAATCTTCGGGGAGAAAATGAGGCTTTCGAGATTTATATATCATACCACGAGCGAGCTCAAGCTCAAGGCTCGAAATGAGCTGAGCCGAGGTCGAGCTGAAGCTTTCCAAAATATAAACGAGCCGTGCTCTAATAAACAATTTTTCAGTGGTTAAAAAGAGTACTTTCGGACATCTATAACCATTTCCATCCACTACATAACACAACCAAACACGAGAATCATTTTCATTGTGCTAATTCTCTTTCTCACCCATTCCATTTTATGTTGCATTTCCATTCTACACGATTCCTTCGTGTACCAAATTCCATTTTTTTTCCTTTCTAACAATGTGATTTAGGAAAGTTAATACATTTAAATACATTTTGGTTTACTGTTGACCCATTTCATAGCCCATGTCGATTCTTCTTAAAAATATCATTTTACCTCAGCAAACCGCAGCAAATGTATTCCTAGTTTGTGTTCTTCTTTCTACAATACCAATGTCGATTCTTCTTCAAAATATCATTTTACCTCAACAAACCGGAGCAAATGTATTTCTAGTTTGTGTTCTTTCTCCAATACTATTTGCCCCTCCTGTCACAAACAAAGAATTATTCTTCACAAACTTGAAGTATAATAAAATGTAAATAAGATTCAAGTGGCACTAAAATATTTATACCTTATGTCCTTATTTAACCTTTCTATGTTTTTATCGGATCTCTAAGAATTGAGCATGCTCGAGACTCGAGAGTGTGCATAAAGCACATAAATGAGTAAAACTCTTTAGAGAATCGGATTAAAAATATAAAGGGTCAACCTGACCCGTATATAAAACAACCACTACAAAATTTATGACATTTGCTAACTTAATTAAATGCGAAAGAGTAAGTAATAGAGGGGAGCACTAAAAGTCTATACTTACTCAATATTGAGTAAGCAAAAGTATTTTCCATTAATTTCTACTCAAAAAGAGTCATCAAAAGTTAATTTTTATCAACTCCTAGTTTTAAGAGAAAGAGTAAGTAATAGGGGGGAGCACTAAAGGTCATTACTTACACAATATTGAGTAAGCAAAAGTGTAAAACTTTTAATGACTCTTTTTTGAGTAGGCAAAAGAGTAAGCAAATGTTTTTGCTTACTTTTATATGCATTGTGTTTTAGTAAGGAAAAGTTATAGTGACTTAAATGATTATAAATTTTATTAGTAAGCAAAACTTTTAGTAAGTAAATGTCATTTATTTTGTAGTGAACATATAGCCCATTTTTCACATCTAATTGATAAAATAACGTATAGCCATATACCCGCTTCATGACAGCTTCTTCCATCATCGCCATCCTACATGAATTCCTTTTGGGTATTCTCCTTCTTTAGTTGGTAGCCACCCGGCAAGTTTAGCAGCCTGAAAAAAGAAAATGGTTAAACAAATGATACGACCCTCTCGGGTAATATCGGGATAGGGCACCACTATAGCGTGGGCTGGCTCTTTAAGAAATAGAGACGAGAAGACTATACATTGTTTTTCTTTAAACTTGATTCATTTAGTTGATTGATTACATTAAGAACAATAACAAGGTATTTATAAAACACAATAATGAAACCTTAACCCTAAGATAAATAGTAGTGGCCCGTTTGGCCCGACCCACTTCAAGCATGGGCCGTAACATTCCCCACTCCTTCGAATTCACCTTGCCCTCAAGGTGACGTTTTGAAAAACACTCTTAATTCCCGGATCCCAAATCTTGAAATGTTTCTTAAGCATTTGCATTCTCCGCTTCAACTTGTTAAGTGGCTCAAGTAGTAACAGTTTTTGGATTCCTGTTCCACACTCCTTCCATTTGGATGTAAGAAACCACGTGACCCTTATAGGCGATACATCAATAACAAGTTGTGATTTACTAACATGCGATTCACCCACAATAAATTGCAATTCACCAATAAATTTTTGCGATTCACCAACAACGACCTTCTCTTTCTTTTTTTCTTTTTCTTTTTCTGCAACGGCCTTCTTTTTCTTTTTCCGCAATTCACTAAGATTAGGATTCGAATCACCAACCACAAACTATCTTTCACTAACAACAACCTGTTGTTTTTGTTTTTCTGCAATCCCCTCAAGACGAGCCTCAGTGATACGGGCTAAATAAAAAGCTTCGACTAAAGTTGTAGGTTTTAATCACAACATTCTTAAGTTACCTGAAAAATTAAACGACTTTGTTTTGGACAACAAAGTTAAGTATGGTCTGCATAGGTATGCTAATCACATTAAGTTATCTGATTTTAATAGATGTTTCATATCTAATTTGAATAGAACTTCTGAACCTTCATGTTTTTATGATGCTGTTAAGAATGTTAATTGGATTCATGCTATGAACAATGAGATGGAAGCTTTATACCTTAATGATACTTGGACTCTTACCACTCTGCCCCTCAACAGGAAAGCTATACCTTCCAAATCTTTACATTATATATAAGAGGAGGGATATGCCACATAAGCACCTCATAATGCCATGTCATCATTTTTGATCAGATTTTATAAAACTAATAAAATTTCGGATGTTAATGTTTTTAAAAAATGTTGCAGTTGCGGGATTCGAACTCGGGTCTAAGAGTCCACACACATAAGCCTCAACCAGTGGAACTAGCCAGAGATTGTGGTATGACTTTGAGAAATAAGTTTTTCGTAAAATATCATAACTTATTAAATCACGAATCTCCCAATAACACACATTAATCAGCTGTTACATAACTTTATACAAAACCCTAATATCAATCACATAACATTCGTATCTTCAAAAACCCAGTGATAGACCTCCTTTTCTCAAACTATAATGGCGATTATCTCGGCTTTGAGGTTTTTTTTTCCTTTTTTCTTTTGTTGATTTTGTTACCATGAAGATTCGTTTTCTTCACTTTATTTACCAACATTCATATTTTTCTCTATGGTCTAATAATTAAATGGTTTGATTATTGCTGTCTTTATTAGTATCAGATTTAAATTGAGGATATTGTTATTATATTAATGGATATGCATTTATATTCAGGTCTAGGTCTTGCTGGTTTTTGATCTGGTATGATGATTGGAATCCTTGGTGATGATAGTGTTAGGTAATTTTTATGTTTGATGGCAATATAGTTTTTTAACATAAAGATAGTTGCATCATATTGGGTAATCACGTACAAAGATTACATCAACAAAACTAACTGCTAAGATTCGGTTAGTGATGCATTGAAAGATTTACGTACGCCATAGATCGCCATATGATATTTTTAACTAATTAGTTTGTTACCAGGATGGCGCGAGTTAAAGACCAGGAAAAAATGGATCAGTGGAAAACAAACCCAAAAACGAGTCACACACTAATGAGACCGACAGCCTACTACTGCAATGCACAAAACAATATGATGAACCCATAGCTGCAAAAAATTAACGTCTAATAGGTAAATCAAATTATGTGTGTTCATATATTCATAAATAAAATTAACGTCTAGCAGATTACTCTTGGTCGTATTGTCCATGTTATTGGAGAGCCTATCGATCACAGAGGCGATATCAATAAGTCTACTTTGTCATTGTGGAGTATTACTTTCACTGCGTCTCATAGAAAGGTCTCTCACCTTTTCTTAACTCGTGTCACTGATTTACAGAGGCCGATGACTACTTGCCTATCAATAGAGAACCCCCCAGCTTTTGTTGACCATGCATCTGAACAGATCCTCGTCACTGACATCAAGGTAAATTTAGGAATGAAATAATGTGATTAGCAGTCTCCTCTGATTATGAGAAAACTACAATTTGGCATGATAATGAAATCTGATATTTTTTCGTCATGTCATAGGTTGTCAATATTCTTAAAGCATACCAAAGACGAGGAAAGATTGGTTCTTTGGTGGTGCTGGTGTCGATAAAACTGTGCTTAATATGGAGCTTATTAACCTATTATGGTTTTACCATCCCTTAGTTTGGTTGCTGATTAAGGTGAGAGAGGTTTCCTGGTCAAAATGCTATTCAAGAGAGTTTCATCCCTGATATTGTCTCCTATTCTCTCATTTGACTAACCTGGAATTTCTTCATCTTTTTTAATCGTAGCAGCCTCCAAATATGTTCTCACATATGAACCTTCACTGTGATTACTATTGCTGAACCTTATAACAAAAGGTCTTATTATCAAAATAGTATCTTATATAAAATGGTACAAACTAAGAAAATACTGAATGGTCCTTGCAACTCAGGACAATATTATACTTCAGTTATATAAATAATCTGTACTTGAGTCTTGAATTTATGTTCACGTTTGTTATTAAGGAATGTTGAAACTATGTGTACTAGAGAAACCGGAAAATGGATGGAGGCATTTGATCAACCAAAACAACATGTAATAACAATTTTAAACAATCTTTATTAGATTACAAAACTTTTAAGCACATGTACTGATATTTTAATCATTCTTTCTTCCTTAAAGTATTGTAATTACCAAATACATATTGAGCGTGTAGAATGAGTATGTTTCTTTTTTTAGATGCTCTTCAATAATACCAATAGTCGGATGCATCATGGTGTGACCGAGATACATGGCACTCCAAATTTAGGGTGAGTCGGCAACCCATTTTAATATATGCATCATGAGTGTTTGTTACTGATGGGGTTTTTCTTAGTTTGTGCAGCCACTAGGAGGCACACATCAATAAGACGATCAGACTTAAGGCGCGATTTACAAAATCGATTTGTTACAGAGGGTTCGCATACCACTGCGTGAAGACATGATATTCGTCCTAATAGTTACGTAAGAAGGCGTTTGATGACAAGTGACTCAATATGCTATTTTTTCTTCTCAATATGCTATTTTTTTATTCTTTTTTATGCTGACGGTATCCAGTATTCATGATCCCATCTCTTCAGGCATTCCTACTGTCGAAATTGGTCAACCAAGTTGCCAGAATGTGAGCACTGATACTCCTGGACCAAGTTCCGTGATTATTGACGCTCTTGGATCAAGTCGTGCGCAAAGTCTAGGTATTAAATTTTGTTGTGTTAGATTTTGGTTTTCACCAAATTGTCTTTTTTAGGTACGTTAGGGTGAAAAGTTGAAAGATGCAATTTTTACAACTATAGGTTAGTTTTTCATTAAAGCTGCCAACGGGTGTGCAGGTCGAGCAGGCAGGACTAGGGTTGGTACATGTTACCATTTTTTAATAGAAGAAGCGTACAGAGTTGTAAAGGACTAAAACTTTGGTGTGTTTTTATTGGTTTTTATTCTCTTTTGTGAGATGTAGCAGATGAGTTTTGGTAGAAACAATTATGATCAGTTGATGTTTTACTATTGTAAGGTATGATAAATTAACAACTTATATATACACTCATGTTCTTTTGTTTCTTTTGTAGGTTTCGTCAACTTAACTTCAAAAAGACACACACTGTCTACTTCATAGAAAGCATTTCCTTATGTTAGAAATATGCCAAAAGTGTCAACTTCCAAGTTTTACAACAAGGTCTAATCTCGGTTCACATGAATTAAGAAAATATGGTTCGTAACTCCATTTTCATCATTGCTCGCTTATATGTAGGAAACAAATTCGTTGTCATTGAATCACTATGAAGTACATTAATAACAACTTTATAGTTGTGTACCACTGTCATTTAAGTTTCAAATATGGGAAAATCTTTTGTTTTATCAGTTAAGTGTTTTCTTAACATGTACTATAAACCTTTACTAAATATGTTTTGTCACCTTACCGCATTACACATCTTGGCGACTATATTTGACTCCATGTTAAACTTTGAATCCAAATGTAAAATGTAATATTGTATGGTTATGTATAATAAATAACTCTCTTACCGTGTCGTAGTTATTTTATTTACGAGGTCATAAAAGAGGGTGTTTGGGATTATTTTATGTCATAAGAGAGGGTGTAGGTGAACCTGATTTTAAGGGTGCCGGTTTTGTCTGCTGTGTGTCACTAAAGCTGGTGCTTCAGGAGAGTAGTCCCAAACACCATCCATAAGCAGGCGATCTTAAATGATAAAAATTGATGATTATTTAGTTTGACTTTTGGTAGTTGACTGATGGAGTTTGCTTTAATTATATGTGTTGTTAAAGCAGTTAAAAGGTACATGTGGTCGTTTATATATACTGTTATGATATATGATGAGCTCACGTTATAATTGATTTGATGGGTCCTCTAATTGTTTCTCTAATCTTACGATGCTTAATTTTCTTTTTATTATTATATATTATATATTATATATCATGTATCAACACAGCATTGAATGACTCGGCTGAACTTATATATCAAAACAACATTCAATTGAAGCAAACCAACAGTCGTTGGAGATCAAGGGTTGCTGGAGTTACAAAGCATTTACGAAGTTATGGAGTTACAACAGCATATGAAGAGGTTTTGATTGAAGTGTTTGCATTTTTAGGTATATAAACTTATAAATTAATTTTTCGGATTAGGGTTTTGTCATGATTTGGCGGTTTTTTAATTGTTAGTTCTCCAGGTATATAAAAGTCGTTACTTATTATATATAGTTCATATTAGTTAAACAAAAAAAATCTTTATTAAACCTTGAATCGAATTGAGATAAAAATGTGGACAGTAAGTTGTTTCAAAGTCTATTTAGTTGCAATTGATTATTCTTTAGCTAATGGTTCTGATTGATTTTATATGCTTTGATGTAATTTAGGGTCTCAAGTAAGTAGAGTTCGCCTTCGGTAACCAGTTTCCCAGTTGATATTACTTTTTGCTCTCATAGCAAACTTATCCAAGATGTTGCCTTCTTTAGGTGCATTCACTTGGGATTGATGTTTTGCATCATCAGAAAGTTGGTGGTATCAAATATTGTTGAAGGCCAAAATGCATACGAGCTATACAATATACTAAGGCTTTATGCTAGCAAGTTTAGCCTAATTGAGTGTTATTTAGGAATAACCTAATTGAACGTTATTAGCGAATATGCCAACACATTTAGCGTAATTTAGCACTTACGTGCAAAACTAAGATTAAATATGATTGTTTTATTCTCCGCCGTTCAAAAAATAAATAAAAATATGATTGTTTTATGTTCTGTTTGCCATTGTTGTTGCACTATTCTATTAATACTTTTTGCTATTTGAGGTTCTAACTTTTGTTATTGACAGGCTAAAATAATTAGTTACAGTAACATTTAGGAGAGTAAATCCGTTCCGGGCACAAAAAACGATGTTTAAGGTATAGGTACGTTTCATTGGCATTTTAGATTTTAGGTTCATAAGTTGATGTAAACTTTATTTCTATTGATGTTTCGGCCTCTACCAGATCCTCTCGGACAAGTCTCTATTAAATTTAATGGTATTTTTTTGTCTAATCTTATATGTAAAATTTTGGTTTCCCGCTAGATTATGTATAGACAGTAAGGAGTTCGTGTGCAAATTCGACACTACAAATATATCCCACATTCTGCACCACAAGGCAAGATCACCAGTAGTTCTAGAACATCTAGGGATGTCGATGATATGTATTTTAAATCAACCCATGATTGGGATCAAAATGCTTTTTAAATATAACATGGAAGGGGTGGTGTTCTGTGTTATGTGTGTAACTATGTATGGTTCTATATATCCATTCTTGGATGTGTATGGCAATGTGAGGAAAAGTTGTTATACTTATGCATGTATGCCAGAGTTATTAGCTCATCATCGATATCTAATCCAAAAAGTCGTCAAGAGCTTATGAGAGCATTATGTTGCTACTGAGCATTGGCCCAAAAAATAAGCTTTGGGCTTTAGACAACTGCAAATATAACGAGAAATGCAAAATCAATGTACCATATGATTAAACAGTAATGATTCAGTGACTCTATCAATGTTTCAGGATATAAGTTGTACTAATATTATTGGTGAAAAGAAAACAAATGTATATTCGTGCAACTTGAAATCATTTTTTTTGTTTAGGTGGTTGTGTGAGTGTTCAACTAAGTACCTTAAGAAATTAACTATCTTCAGATAATTTGAGAATTCCCTTCTACACTTTACGAAAATATTAAACACGTATGCTATTATCTCGAGCTCAAATTAATGGTCGAAATATGGTGTTTTATCTTCATATATATTGATCTTATTTTGTTTATTTTTTAGGTAAAAATGCAACAACATTTGGCATGAATAGTGTGATTTATGTCCAAAGAGTTAAGCCCGAAACTATAGCAGCATTTTCTGTTGCGAGAAAGCCAATATGGTGAGCATAGGGTGATACTTCGCATGTTCGTGACTCTATTGCTGTCAGGAGGGGATTCTGAACTAGGTTCTAATGTGAGTGGAGATTTGATTATGGTTGTCTCCTTTCATTTGAAGACTTGACTTCCATTTTGCGTGCTCGGTGTTGAAGCTGTACAGGCAAGCTCTAAGAGTTGATAAAAAGAGCACGTGATCCCAGTAAAGGTGAACTCTCTTATGTCGTGTCATAATATCTTTAGCATTGTATATCTTACCTTTGTCAAATTACGGTAAAGCTTTAGAATGTATACCCTCCACTTATCGGAAAAAGGATAATAGAGAAGTGTAAGTGAAGAGAAATTGAATATTTTGTGTGTAATATTTTTGGACCATTGGTTTAAACATGTGTGCTTGATTATGTTATGATCATCGTTTTTTGTTTGAATTTTGTAGGACAGACCGTGTCGATGTCCGCGGGCTGAATAATAGTGTGCAAATGTAGTGGTCGAAACAAATCAATAAATGGTATGAGATGTTAAGAAAATACACACTTCCTTTGTTTCGTTAGCAAAGGTAGAATGTTTAATGTAGTTTAATCCATTTACGTATTAGTAGGTTAAAATTTGTGTTACGACTATCATTGGCTGACTAACAGCAGATTGGGTCTTGCTTTCTACATGCAGGTTTGTGTATCTCCTGTTTTCTCTCTTATGTGTCTCATTTATGCTTACTACCTGTTCTACAAAGTGTTTGTTTTCATAGACATTGATTAATAGGACATAATAGCTTAGTGGGTGAACATTGGGGAAATATTTTTTACTTTAAAGTTAACACGGAACTGTCCGTTTTGTAGTTAATGGGTCAAAATTAGCTTAGAACGGGCTGGATATTTTGGAATATTTGGAGTACTTCTAAGTTCTGCTTATTATTTATTTTGATGATATGCTTATTATTTATGTCCCATAACTTGACCATAAGTATCAATAAAACGTGCCAGATGGGTTGTTATGGGAGAACATAAATAACAAATTTCATGAAGAGCTCACCTAAACACCCTCTAAATGTCATTGCTAGCAATAAGGAATAATATCACCATAGAGTACAACCCGCATAGACAAGAAGCATTTTATTCATAATCTTTCATATGAATATTACATACTCACTGAGAATGGTGTATTTTTGTCCTTTTATCAGGAGGTTATGTCATGCAATTTCTCATCAGATTGGAAGAGGCACGGTAGTTCATATAAGAATAGAAAGGTGAATATCGAAACCACGAGACTCATTAGAATTTTGGCTAATTTTCCTTTCCTGCAAAAATACCATTACGATCTTAAATTTTGTTGTATTGTACTATTATAGGGGATGTAGATTTAAGGTGTTCAAATATGCATATGTTTGAATATGTAATAAGCTAATTATATGTATCGTGTCTTTAGAAAATTTGTTGATCAAATGATTAAAACTACATTCTGAGGAAAAGATGCATGTTTTGTGACTCGGAGTAAAATCCTTTTGCTCATCAGTTTCGACAGTTTGAAGTAATGATATTCATCTATTATGTAAAGGAGTAGGGGTTTTTGGATTCCAACTTACCACAACATAATGAAATTTGTAATCTTAGTACATGACTATTTAATTATTACGTTTTAAAGGGTCAGGAATAGACAAAGTAAATGGGGGTGACAATTTGATACGAAAATTAGCAAAAATTAAAGTAGTTAAATCTTGAAATGTTTAAGCAAAAATTAGTTAAAATGTGTACTTGAAACAAAAATGTGAACTTGAATCAACACGCAATGTTCGTGAATATCAGTCTTCACACTTTAGTTAGAATGTGTACTTTAATCTTCAAAACAAATTTGGTTGGCTACCGGCCATAGGCCACACCGTCTTGGTATGTGGATTAGTTGGTTACGAGCCCATAGTTGGTTCTAACATACAACATCCAGCCGATTCCAAAACATCCATTGCAAAACACTTTATTTGTTTCCCCCAAGATTCTGTCCCGGTACAACGTAGAGCTGAGCATCGGTTCAGGAGCGGCTAAGACCGGACCGGACCGAGGACCGAAATGGTCAAACAAAAGTACAAAACTTTTAATTACTTTATTTAGTATGTAAAAGAGTAAACAAAGTTGTGGGTTTTGTTTGCCTACTTTTATAATTATTGTTTTTTTAAAAAAAATTATAATAATTTAAATATTTACTTATCTTATTAGTAAGAAAACTTTTAACAAGTAATTTTTTTTATTTTGTAGTGATATTATGTACCAATGTAATATTAATTTTTTTATAAACTCAAGCATCATCGTACTTAATACATGGTTCTAAATAGCGCGCTATAGTGGGCTATAGCGTGAAACGTGACATTCACGTTACAAAACAGACTAAGGCGTCGTCTCTAGGCGTGGCGTGCTAATAAGCAACAAAAAGCGTGATATAGCGCGTAATATGACGTTTTTTTAAATCTTTTTGCAGATTTATAGGAATTGAGCTTTACTAGCTTTGGGCTATTTACTAAAGTTGGACTTAGTAATTTTAATATGAAGCTAAATTTTTGAGTAAATACATACTGATTTTTTGTTTTAAATTTAAACTAAAGTCTCCATTTCGTATCATGTAAGGATTTTAATTATCATATTTAATTTCTTGTCTATTCTGTCTTTTGTGAACTCGCTGTACAATACTACGTAGCAATTTATAAATATTTTGTGTCGCTATATATCACGTTTAAAAAAACGTCGTAACTTTGTTATAACTTATGTAGTTTAAAGCTTGAGAGTACCGCTATGTTACGACTCACGCTATTTACAACCTTGCCTAATATTAATATTTGGTATGAAATTCAACGTTATATATGTTATTTTGGCTTGATTTTAACATCTTAATATATAAGGTACGTGGTGATAAAGTATATTACAATTACTGATACATATTATATCTTATATAACTTCAATTTAAATTAACATTATTAGTATTAATGAGAACGTATTAATACCATAAGTTGTATTTGTATTTTCAGTCAAGTGTTACAATTACTTCAAAAACCAAAAGACATACTTATTAATATAATAAACAAAAATAATTTGACAAATATTACTAATATGCTTAATTTTTTTTGTCAAATATACATATTTTTAAACCAATATTTAGCTTAAAAAATGAAAACAATAATACAAGTCAGTCATGTACGCCCATCAACCGAATATTCATACAAATAAAAAACGTAAATAAAAAATACAAGTTACGCCGACTAAATAGTGCATTAAAACACAAATATACTAAAAATATATTTATAAACAAATATTTACCAAATAACAAAAAGTTAAACGACAATAAAAAATCATACCCGTCCATCGGACGGGTTTTGCCACTAGTGGGTTTATAAAATAAAATATAAACCTGATGGGGAAATTGAAAGATATAAAGCTAGGTTAGTGGCCAAGGGTTGTGGGCAGAGAGAGGGGATTGATTATGATGAAATTTTTAGTCCTGTTGTTAAAATGAGCACTATTAGATGTGTTATTAATTTAGTTGTGCAAAATAGTTGGAGTATTTTTCAAATGGACATTAACAATGCCTTTTTGTATGGGGAGTTAAGTGAAGATGTTTACATGCTTCCCCCTCCCGGTTTTTTTGATAAGAATGAAAAAAGGGTGTGCAAATTGAAAAAGGCTCTTTATGGTTTAAAACAAGCACCCAGACAATGGAATATAAAACTCGTTAACTTTCTCACCAAAGCTGATTTTTTGCAAAGTAAAAATGATCACTCCTTGTTTACAAAGAGCAAAGGTGGGGTTTTTCTTGTGCTTCTTGTTTATGTTGATGACATAATTGTTACGGGTAACAATGATAATGAGATTAACAAGTTCAAATACTTGCTTAATCAAAGTTTTAAAATCAAAGACTTAGGTGAGTTGAAATATTTTCTGGGAATTGAAGTTCTAAGACTTAACAATGGCATTTGTCTTAATCAAAGAAAATACTGCATTGAGCTTCTCCATGAATATGGGATGCTTGGATGCAAACCTGTTTGCACCCCTATGACTGAAAATGGGATTTTGGCTCACAAGGAAAGCTTAGGTGATAAGTATTTGGCTAATATTACTAATTATCAAAAGATTGTAGGAAAATTGATCTATTTGTGTAATACTAGGCCTGCTATCTCCTATTCTATTCACTGCTTAAGCCAACATATGCATGCTCCCCTTTAATCTCACCTTGATGCTGCTTTTAAGGTTCTTAGATACCTCAAAAGTGCACCTTGTGCTGGCATCACTTACATTAAGACCCAATCCAATACTATTGAAGTATTTTCTGATTCTGATTGGGCTAAATGTAAGATGACCAGAAGATCTCTTTCTGGTTATTGTGTTTTCATACACAACAATCTTGTGTCTTGGAAAAGTAAAAAGCAGGCCACCTTATCCAGATCCTCTGCTGAGGCTGAATATAGGTCTATGGCTTCTGCTGTGTGTGAAGTTATGTGGCTCAACAAAGTTTTAAAGGACTTAAATGTTCTGCTTGTATCCCTGCTTCTCTATTTTGTGACAATAGCTCTGCTATTCAGATAGCAGCTAATCCTGTTATGCATGAAAAACCAAGCATTTTGACATTGATGTTCACTTGGTAAGAGAAAAGGTTGCTTCTGGCCTTGTGAAAATTGTGAAAGTTTCGTTTGAAAACCAAGTTGCTGACATCCTGACCAAAAAGTTATCAGCATAATGAGCTATGTTCCAGATTGGGTTTGAGAAATTGTTTTGGCTTAAGTCCTTGAGGAAGGGTGTTGAAAGTTGTGTTGTGATGTGGCAAGTCCTTAAGTCTCAAGGGACTTAATGTGTAACTTATTTCCTCTTTTGTAGCCGTTGGGCCTTGTTTGCTTGTTTGTTCAGTGTGCAGGTACCATTTGTGGCTTCTTTTGGAACTCTTTGTTGACTGGAGCGTGGTTGGTGTTGACTGACTATATACTTGTTTGATAGCCTCAAGATACACATAACATTATCTTCACTCACACACATCTCTCTCATCTCTCTCAACCACTCCTTCTTCTCAAACCCATTCACCTGCTACTCATAATCCTTATTACATAAAGTATAACCAAACGTTTAAGATGTAAACGTTTGGTTATTAGTTTATATTAGGTTAGTGTAAGTTGTTCTTGTTCTTGATTTATTCCAGATAGCATCCGTTTGGGGACTATCTTTTCTTTTGTAGAACAACATCCATTTTGAGAACTGTTCAAGTTGTTTTTGAGTATTAAAAGTCTTGGGAAAACTTCTAGTGTTTGATTTCATATTTTTTACAGGCACACTCTTCAATACAAATAGTCTTCAAACCAAAACCCCCACAGTACATCACAGGCATTATTTTATCAAGATTATTTACCGACAAAAGAGCTATACCGTTGCATGCCTCAATCAATTTTTTAGCATGCATCAAGTGTGACATATCAAGATAAGGCATGTCTAGAATCAAAGTTCTATTACCTGCAGGTTGACGAGCACTATGACCAATTTGAATGGAAAAGTTTTTCAATCTCTTTAGATAATCACCATCGGGGAAAAAACCAATATGTGGGACATATAAATTTAGAAATGTGAGCTTCGACAGTTTACCTATCTCCACAAGACTGTTATATTTCTCCACTTTTAGTGAATAGTATCCAAGACTCAACTCTTCCAACCAATGAAGCTTTGATAGTACACCCGGTGCAATATGAGTTAGTTCAGGACAATATTCAACATGGAACAACCTTAAATTGACTAACTTCCAATCTCATGAGGAATTTCTCTGATTCCGGTACCAGTGAGAATTAGAATTTCAAGTTCTTTAAGCTCCCCGAGTATAGCGACATCACAAAGAGATCTATTTCGAGCAAGATTGAGCATCCGTAATCTTGTCAGCCGATTTAGTGATTTTGGGAGGGAATATATATTATTGTGTCCAAAATCAATAATTTTAGCTTCTTTCATGGCTTCGATGAATTCAAAAGAAATTTCTGACAATCTATAATTTCGTTGTATGAGGAAAATCTTAAGGAGTGGAATATTAAGCTCATAACCGACTGGAAGCTTATAAATATTATTTGTCATGAGCGAGATACCTGTGTAGCTTTCCAGACTTCCAATTCTTGGTTCCCATTCTGTAAGATTTTTCCCGGCCTCCACCAAAAAATTGTTGTCATCTTTGGAAGCAATTAACAACGCTACTTCACGAACAACGTCGTGCATTTTCGTCGTATATTCATATTCCCCATCCAATAACAAGCAAGAAGATATGAGGATTTTCACCGCACCTTCAACTTTATTTCTTGCAGCCTCCATGCTACTCAGGTGTGTAAAAATTTGCAAGCCCACACAATAATATGGCAAACTTTCTAATGGAATGTGAAAGTCTTCGGGGAACATACTACATAGTAAGAAGACTGATTTAACTTGTTCGCTTTCGAGGTAGTCATAGCTTAATTAGCTTCAAATGAGCAAATTGTACCCTTAAAGCTCGACCAGTATCGGAAGTTTCATCTTTTGCTATGTTATCAAGTGCTTTTTCCCATTCTATTAAGTTGTCTTTGTCCTTCAAAGCTTTTCCTACAGTTTGAAGGATTAGTGGCAATCCACCACATCCAACAACAACCTTCCTCGCAACTTTTTCCAAATTAGCATCGGTTTCTACTTTTTCACCAACCACACGTTTGAAAAGAACCCATGCTTCTTCCAATGGCAAAGATTCTATGTATATTACAATGTCAGCATTCGTTGCGAGACACACACTTCTCTGTCTAGACGTTAACAAGATCTTACAACTTGGAAAGGCGATTCCACATGGAATGCCCACTTCATGTAGCTTCAATTTCGTCCAAACGTCATCTAGGATTATAAGAACCTTTTCACCTTTATGTATGCGTTTTGCTGCAATTTGAACCTGTTCCTTAATGCTTGTTCCATCCACAGGTTTCGAGACAGTTACAAATACAACAAGAGCAAATAGGTCTTTCACTCTTGTCGCAACTTGAGTAGCTAATGTAGTCTCCCATCCCATATATTCCAGTGATCTGAATGTTTTCATCTAAGACCGATTGAGTGATCTTTTCGAGTAGTGACTTATGGGTATCAAGCTCATCCATATTCTCCCTTGGATATAAGTCTAATATTCCTAGCGCGGGAGTGGGAATTGAGACATCACCTTCATAGACCATGCCATCAATTTGGTGTTGTCTAAGGGAGGGAATAACTTTGTTTGACGCCTGCTTACCGTAGCGATGGAGGGTGTTCAAGTTGACACACACCCGCAAGTTGAAGCACGTCTTTTTGGCACGAGCTTCTTGTTGAAGAAACTCTTGTGCCTTGGTTATGTGAACATCCGCCTCGTCAACCCACTTTTGCACACCAGCAACGAGTTCATCACCATTATCAAAAGCAAGTTTTATTTTTTGTTCAACCCTCTCCTTCATATTCTTGAGCTTTTCACCTTCCATCCTTAACTTCTCAACATTTTCCTTGGAACTCCACATGTAACCGATCTCTTTTTTAACTTTAGTTAACAATGAGTCCACAACTTCTTCAACAAGCTTAGTAGCAACCACTTCTGCCATTATAGATTACTTTTTTTTCCCTCTTTTTCAATGTATAATAAAGATTCAGAACAAGATATAAGTTTGGGTGGTTGTACTCTCTTGAATATCCAAACACAATCCACCTTTCAGATATTGTCACAACTAGTCCTTACATTTCGATTAACAGTACCAGATACTTATGGAGATGCATTAAGTGTCTGACAAATTTAAACTACCGTTTTTAATTGCATCATGTTTAATCCACATATTGGTGTACGCGCTTTGTGGGCCTTTTAGAGGACCAGGTGTGGTGGGGAGCCGCAACTCACCAATCCGATGTGGCTTTTGCCGTTCTTTGCCATACCTTCGCTACCACACCAGGAAGCTTCGCCAAACGGTCTTTGTGGTTTAATATGGCCAAATTGCAAAAATCATCCGTATGACAAACCTTGCGGTTCATTTTGGTCCCCATGTGGGATCCATTAGTTAAATATCCCTAGTATAACCGTTACACCCAACAATATCAATACTATAACTTTGACACGGCTCAATTTCTCCTTATATAACATACAACAATTACATGAATGTTTGCCCTTGTGCCGGTTACACAGCTCGTAAATGGAGACATTAGAGTTAGATCATAATTCACCGTGACCATTTTAATCACTACGCAATTTCAATCATATCAGTAATCATTAATCAACATACATGAAGGTTTACGAGCACTTTGCCAAGAGCTCACTGAACTCAAGCACCATGGTGTTGACCACCTAAAGATTTGTTAGGTAAAGTTGCATATTTCGTTAACTAGCTAGAGATTAACCATTATGTTTGTTAGCAATCAGCTTTAACAATATGGTTTTTTGGTTAGTCATAGGTTGGATTACGGCCATCAAATGCAGATTACAAATGTCATCATACATACTACTACAAGAATTACATTACTCAATGTATAACATCAAATTACATGCTTGGATACATTATCGGGTGTTTCTGACGACTTTGCTGAAACACAACTGGAAGTAGACACTACCAACCTCAGCCTCAGCCTCGACCAACACCTCCTCACCAACAACCAGCACGGTGGTTGACTGAAGCACCACCACCACGGTTGTTGCCTGAGCCAACATCATTCTTGTTGCCTCAAGCAACACTTCCACATCAACCACCACCAGCATAACATTTGTTTCCGCTACCACAACACCACTGCCGCATCCAGTCCCCCAAGATGAAGCAGTTGCAAGGACACAAAGGAAATGGGGAACCCATTCGCGTGACAAAGCAGCATCATGTTGATTGGTGATTTAAACAGAGAAATCGTGGCCCAAAAAACATCTTACCCTACAAGCAATGCCTCCTCTAAGGATTCGAACCTTAGATCAATCACAAACAAGAGATCCATATGTGAAAGGAGGATTAAAAAGAGTGACGGCTGAAGACTAAAAAACCTAAAATGAAAATGTGTGGTGCAAGATAAGATAAGATGGGTATGTGCGTTTTATACAAGTGTTCAAGTGTTTGGCTAGGGTTAAGTGAATTACGTTTTTAACCTTAGAAATAATATTACTGTATGATAGTTAGTTTGTGAAAAACGTGAAATAAAAATTTTCAAAGACAATTTGCAAAACTTCTCCCCGTGATTTGTAAGCGAAATCTCTATCTTTTGAAAGCACGCTCAAAATCAACCGAGACATAAATCGAATCTACAAACCGAGGCGAATTGAACAACAAACTGAACCGACAATATTTGGTTCGGTCTTCGGTTTTATACATTTATATCGATTTTACTCGGTTCGATTTGAGGTTATAATAAAGAAAAAATAGCTTAAACGATATGTTTGGTTCGGTTTTTATCAATTTTGTTCAGTTTCGATTTTGTTTGATTTAATTCAATTCGTGTTTTTTAAGTCGGTTTCGGTTCAAATCGTTTCGGTTTTGAATCGATGCTCAACCCTACTTACCATAGTAAATTTGGCAAAACTTAAAAAGCAAACTTAAGAAGAAGAATTCCTACTCGTAAGAAAAATTATTACGTCGATACCGAGAAAGTACTTATATATGTCTTTGTATGTCTAAACATGTTATCAAATATGTTAAGTTTTGTTAGTGGTAATGTTGCTTAGAGGTTTCACTTTGATGCATCCTTTAAACCAAGTCGTGCGCCTTGACTTTGTGGGATCTATTCGCTCCGTGACTTTATGGGATCTATTCGCTCTTTGTTGGTGGCTTGGAGATAGTAAATAAGTGCCATCGAAAGATTTTGAAAGGGTTTCTTGTTCAAGTTTTGATGCTAATAGAGATGGGTGGGTAACGGCTAACGCAGTTGCAAAAACATGGCCTCGCAACTTTTTATTTGATTTGTTTGTTCCATTGTTTATTGTTAAGTCAAAAAATTGTGAGTGTTAGCATGTTGAGTTATCTACGAGTTATTATGTGCAACATCAACGTACTAACATTATCGAGACTGATATTCACTTTGTACGTGATTTTGTAGCTCCAGAAGATGTTTTGTACGCAACAATTTTGCCAAGTGATTTCCTTCTATATTGTACCTAGATTTTCGGACCCAAGTTTGGACATTTTGAAGAGGAATTAGTCAAAGGCTTTTGTAGCCCAACAAGGGCCTTGTCCACTACTATTTTGTTAGCTTAATTACCATTTACCAACTCACTTGTACAACATATGAAAAGTTTACCATTCTTTATCTGCCACTATAATTTTTTATCCTATTTAAATGGACAAAGTTATTATTGAGAATGAGTCTTTTACAAAGATTTTTATTATGATACACGTTGTGTAATCAAAGTATGTAAGTGGGTGTGTGTATTCAACATTACTGTGTAGAGGTGAAAAAAACCGGACAAAACCAGATTCCGATTTAAAAAATTCGGATTTGATAAAACCGGATTTTCAAAAATTCGGATTCGGATCGGATTTTTCGGGATCGGTTTTTTTCGGATAAAAATGTTTGTATCGGAAAAAAATTTTCGTTATAGGTTTTTATCGGATTTTTTTCGGATCGGTATTAAAAATGTTCGGATCGGGTTTTTCGGATAAAAATGTTCGGATCGGGTTTTTCGGATAAAAAAGTTCGTATTGATTTTTTCGGAATTAATAGCAACATGTATAAAGACGTTTGATCTTTGTTACGTGGGTTTGATAGTACTGTTTTGTTCAATGAGGTGCAAGAAGACGATAGGGACGACAACTGTTGCACCAAAAGAAAAAGTATAGTGCAGCTCTTGTTTAAACATAAAGGAAGACTGTGTCCCGATCGAGTAAAAAGGAGAACATTACGTAGGAGTAATATCTCTTAGGCTCGTGGGAGTGGCACACAACTCACTAATCGTCACGACAGCGCCACCTCAGCATTTTAATAAACTCACTATAACTCACCCAAACTCCCCACAGGAGGTAATGGAAAACTCACTACAACTCACCTCTCATGCCTATTTTTTTATTATTTAAACACACTCCACTCACAAAAAATACCCACAAATAAACCTAACCCAAAAAATAAAAACACTTAGGCCCACAAAAGTTAAACTCACCCAGGGTGAGTTTGCCCTTTTTTTTCTATGGGCACTAACTCGCGCACGACATATATCGAGGGGAATGGAACTAGCTCGCTAGTTATGTTAAGTAGCTCGTGGCTTATAAGCCACTCCCACCAGCCTTGTTGATCGTGACATATCAAGGTGCTTCAAATGTCTCTACATTGTACTATTTGATGGGTACCAAGAATACAATAGAATGTATTATTTTAATTGCACAATGGGAGGCAAGCAACAGTGGTCCATGGTATTTCTATTTTACAAAGAAAAGTATGGTCTTGGCTCATGGATATATTTATTAAAAAAAAAAAATTAAAAACCGGATTTATCTAGATTTTTTTAAGAGAGAGTCAACTCTTTTGCTTCTGGAGTGTTAGAATTTATTTCAGAACTCGCATCATTATGTGAATCCTTTCTGTTGACAATGTCGTGCTTTAAATCTTTTTGAATGTCGTCAGAGAAGATGACTAAATTTTTGTGCCTCTAGAATAAAATATCATCATTGGTTCCATAAGATGAATCGTGAAAACTCTCACTTCCATTTACCAGTTCATCTTGGATCTTTGTTTTGCCCTTACAGGATGATGCTTATGTTGTCCGAAAACTTTCCAGATCATCAGATAATTTAGATTCAGAAATTTTTTGAGGATTCATCGTCACAAAAAGGGAGTCACTAGAAGCGACAAAAATTCCCCCTTTTTAAGTCAAATGTGCGATACAAGTTTCATTGGACCAGCACGTTACGGTGAGAGTTAAAACATAAACTAGTTTGTAATGGATAATATTTATTAATTTAGTAATTTTTTAAAATAAAATCGTTGTTGTTACAGTAACGGCAGCGCGCGACGGTGGTGGTGGTGTTCTGGGAAAATAAAGTGGGGAAGAAGATGATGAAGTGGGAATGAGAATAGTTTCAGGAACAAATTTGCATAAAAGAAAGTTTGGGGGTAAGAGGGAGATCGAAAATGATGAAAATACCCTCATGTGCATGGGAGATAACGGAAAGCGTTAGCAAAAATAAAAAAAAATCGACTCAGAGGCATATTTGCAGACGAAATAAAAGTTAAGGGGCAAAAATGCTTGTATTTCATACTCAGGGCATATTTTCATTTTTCGGGAATTTTTTTCGGTAATTTACCCTTATTTATATCAAAATCTTAAAAAGGCCCATTTTCATTCATTCGCTAAGAAACAAAGAATCAACAAAAAATTATCTGGCTAAAATGGTTTAAAAGAACTTAACCTCGTGAGTTTTATCCTCACTCAGTTTAACCAGATTTTATTTGAAGTTGAGCACAAACATTGTAAATGTAATTATAAGAGTGAAAAATAACATGACAATAACTAAATCACAATCCTTCACTATAACTGTTATTGGTGTATGTAGGTCGCATGTACAACAACGCATGTTGTGGGTGAGCCGGCGAAGAGACGAATGGTGCCATTTTGGCATGGGGGCGATGCAAGACAACGTCACCGTTAGTGCAAAAAAAAGGCCAATGACGAGTTGGTTAGGGCACTCTATTATGTAAAATGACGTAAATAGAAATAACATTTCATAAAAAAAGATAAAGGCATAAAGCTACTTGACGTTTGTCGAATGATCTTTGTAGGATGTGAGTGTTATCATGTACACTCGTTCCTAAGATATGATGATAGTGTATGTTTTGTCTGAATTTTTAGTCCCACATAGGTCAAGAAAAGAAACTTTGCTTACTTTATATATTGTCTAGTATTTGGATCACTTAAATTTGAACTTACACTACATTGCGACACAACTAATCTAGGTTCTCATTTCTACTTTTTTTTTCAAATACTAGCATGGTACCCGCGCAATGCAGCGACGGGTAATATATGACGAACTTTTAGCAATTGAATTAATATTAAAGTGTAAAAAAGTTGAATTAAAATAAATAAAATCACTAAAAATGAAAAAAAATTAATAATTGTAAATATATCAAAAAGGATGTTGAATTAAAGAGAACAAAATTTTAAAAAATATGGTGAAATTAGATAATGAAAAAAATAAATGAGTTAAAAGATATTTCAATTTAAAAATAAAATGAGTTTTTAATAAGTTGTTAATAATTTGTTACAAAAGTTTGTTATAAAAAAATGGATGGTCAAGATTTGAAGTTAGGTTTGTATTAAAAATGATCTAATGGTTAAGTTTTTAATATGTTTATCTTAATTTTTGGTTTGGAGTTAGGTTCGAAGATGTGTATATGCACCATTTATAAATAGTATAGATATAGATAGATAGATAGTGAAGCTGAGGGAGGTTCAAAATGCGAACTTTAAAATTATAATATTGTCAAAATAAGAGATTAGAGACGCGAGGATCATTTAAACAAAACCAAAAATAATCAAGCTGACTTAAATATTCGGTTATGCCGATTTTTTATGCAATAATCAATATAATTAAAAGAATTAATAATTAAAATCTATAATTCTATTCGGTTTTATTTTATTTGTATTGGATCAGTTTGGTTTTCAGTTTTACCTGGAAAAAAAATTAACCCAACCGATGAACATCCCTCGATATCAAAATGAAGGAGATTATACATGTCATACACAGTATGCTATATACATTTCCACTATTTGTTTTTTGTTGTATTTTTTCATCTATATAGAATGATGTGATATAATAACAATGCATGTCCATATGTAACGATTCATATGAATCATTGTCCTGATGATGTTGGTTTATATCTAAGTTTTGTTATTAAAATCCTTAACCGACCATATGCGATGTGATATAATAACTATCCCCATGATCTTCTTAATATGAATTACAATCGTCCTCTTGAGGTTTGTTTGCAGGCAAGGCATGGAAGATTACATGTGACAAGGTGGAATTCAACAATTGCTAGTTGCTGAACAAGAAGCACGACAAATAGTCAATTCTGCAAGATCCGGTAATTTAACTTTTCGTACTTCCATGAAAATGAATAGACTCGAAAACGATGTGCAAGATTACTGTTTTCGCACGTAATCGTATACCAGACATCGTTCTACTCCTTGAACACAACACCTGTGAAGATTAACAAGATTAGTAGTGCATCAATTTTCAAATATGAACTCTGCTCCTCGATGGAGACAACTTTTTTCGCCACAAATAGTACTCCTGTTCAGTGAGTCAAGAATGTTAGTAGCTTATTTGACAAAATGTGAATGCAAATTCAAGATAGTATTGAGTAGCAAGTATATAGTATGAAACAGCCCGACCACTAGGTGACGAATAACCATCTATGAGCAACCAAAGAATTGAGGAAGACTTACTGAATTAAATCAAGTATTTGCTTGGAAAATCACCTTATAAAAGCATTTCCAAAAGAAAGATAGAGCTATTTGATGCTTGTCTTAATGCATTTATCGCAAAGCATTTTAAAGCAATGACCTATATGATTTTGATATTCATTTGAAATGCCTCAGAAAGGTATTACGGAGTATATATTAAGGCGAGTAGTTAAAGTGAAATGGTCAAAACATATACTAAGATATAGCGTTCTAGACCTGCCCCAATCTCTAATGCGATTTTATCGAGGCGCTTCATTGGGGCGAGATGATCCCTCAAATTAAACCCGCTCCAATTCCCGTTAAGGATCATATAGGGGCGTCTTTACAAGCGTGTTGCTCCACTGCACCAAATATACATTGTTCTTTGATTCGTATTACTTTAACGTCATATTTTTGGGTAAAAGGAAATTCATACCCTCGTAAAAGGAAGTTGTGACATGCCATTCGCTTGTCATTGGAACGAATAGGTTTACTGGCAGCCCATTTGACCACCTCTTGTGTGACAATATTAATCATGTTTAAGATCGCATGTTACCACCTCCATTCATGATGCATGTTCGACAGTTGTTGATTGGGTTTCATAAATCTACACTATTTTCAGTTTTATTACCATGAGATACTGATATATTGGCCAGTTATGTCACATTGTTCGATCATATATAGTACGTCCTCACCATGTATAGTGAACTAATTCGAGCTCAACTTAGCGAATAAACTGCAAAATTACGTTTGTGTCGCATTATATGCATGGTGTTTCTTCAGTTCGTCACCCTTAAAGTTGGCACAAGTTTTTCCCCATGAAAATAACAATTGAGAGTATGAATTGAAGAAAAGTATTATTCAAAACGTACTTAGAATTGCTTGTTAAGCTCTTACTCTCTTTAGGTTATATATTGCTCGTAAGTTTCTTTATTTGTCTATGTAGAATAAAATCAAAACTCTTAATTAAAACAGTCCTCTTAAGTTAAGTTTTTGTTTCAAACGCGTTGATGCTCGATCACTCACTGTAGCTTCATATCATAAATATTTAGCTCGTTTACTACACCTAAGTCCGAACGTCAACCCCATGACGTAATAAGTTAGGCTTTTGTTTCAAAAGCCTTGATTCTCATATTTGTAAAATAACGTAATAAATCATTCTCTAGAGTATCTCAGTAATTTCTATCTCCACATTTACAGTTACCTTTAATGTATTTCATGCAGCTTTGATAAAAAGAATATTTTGAAGAAGATAAAAGTGTTTTAAAAAGATGAGCTGGTGATCGCTGTGATTTTGATGCATTATGAAGTTTCCTGTGTCAAACGACTTTTTGTCCAAAGGTGTTCACTTAACTTTGTGTAAAATTAAAAACCGAACCGAACCTAGTTTATTTTTCATTAACCGACCAGAATCCACCTTAGACGTCACGAGAATTGAAGTACAAGACCATGATCCTTGATGAAAAGGATCGTTTTCAGGAGGGAAGTATTGATATGAGATGCTCGAGTCTGACCATACACATGATCCATTTAATTAGAAGCACAACTAGTTCTCTCATGCACACGTTTAGTTCTTAATATTAGGATAGCATGTTTATTTCCTTGCCTATATAACCATACTTGTTTGTGGAATGAAATACGAAGGAAATGAACTGAAACTATTTTAGAGTCAAGTTTCTCTCTAAATATTAGGATAACTAGCTTCAAGGCCCGCCCGTTGGGCGGCGAGCTTTAAGATATTGTGCGAAGAACACATATGCCATTAAGAAAAGAGTTTAAAAATACACTGTTTGTGAAAACAATGACTAACATATAAAACCAATTTATAGTTTGTTGAACAGTATATTCATTACAATAAAATGCTAATGAAAAATGATTAAAAACTCATATTTGATGCGGGAAAAAGGGTAGATCAATCTAACTGGTAACTATTTTTTTCAATGCACAGTATGTTAGGTTTCATATTTCATACTCCATACTCCATACTATGCTAATATGCCATTACCTCACCTTAAAAAGTGGACTGTAGAAGGAAAAGTGGTCCCTAACCATAATCCGGGACGTTACAAAAATAAATTTCATATAAAACTAAAGATGCGAAACTAAACTGGTAACTATGTTTTTCAATGCACATAGAAACTACTGTAGAAGGAAATTAGTGTGCAGGAAGAGGGATAGAAAGAATCCACACCTCCTTGGTCATTTTAATTAACTCTTAGGATAGATTATGAGCAAAAGCATTTAGAGTGAGACATGTGATTGAATATGACTAACTAAAAATTTGGCTGAATTTATGAGAACCAAATATTTAATTGACAAATTCTCAGCTATAGATTAACATAGTGCGAATGCAGATTGCCAATTAGCGTTAAAGTATGTTATCACATAAGAATGAACACTACTTGGAACATAAAAATAAAATTAACAAAGTGATATAAACCCAACGAAACAAAGCAACCGAATAGCACTTGGAGCATATAGCATACTAATATAAATAATGCAAAAAAGCTAATGTATATTTATGTACCTTTTAACACGACATGGCTAATGTTTTAAAATGTTACAACTTCCTCTAAATTTTCCAATTCTTAGACAATGGCAGCAACTTGTTACGCGGGTTTCCCCTATGTACCCTTTGTTCGAAAAGTAGGCACGCATACCAGCTCGAGACACATAGGAAAATCGAACACAACAGGATCCGTAAACACAGCCGATAACGCTCCACATGCATTATTAAACACCTCAATAACAAATTTCAATCCCACGTCGCCACTATCCAAAAACTACTTCTGACACGTCCATCACGCCGTACACATCTGCTGCGTCACACAATCTCATCATCACTTTCACTTTCACTGTCACTTCTTTAATGTTTGAAACTTTTCTTATTAGGTCTTATTTATTATACCTTCGCCAGCACTCACGTCCTGTGTTTCATTATCAAAGTTGCCAAAAGCCATGTATAGGAGCCAAGACCTAAACATGAAAAAATCTAACACAAACAATGCAAATAACTTATGTGGAGTCTGATAGTAGTACACACACACAAACAAAACATACTCAATGTGTTAAATAGAAGGTATAGCTTAATATTGGCCATAGCAGGATGAGGAAAAGAGGAGGTCCTTTTAACGTCATCTTGGGCCGAGCAAGTGTGGGTCTCAATGTGGTAAAATTCATTGCAGTCAGATTGTTATGCCCAATGAACCACCTTATCGTGTCTCAGTTACGTACAACTTTGTCACTTCAAACACGTTTCCTGTAGTTCTAATTATTTACTTTCATCCAGCAATTCAATAAAACTCATGCACTTTAACACATACAAAGACAATCACATCTCTTTTAGCAAAATCTTGTTACTAACTTGATTTAAATTAAGAAAATCACACATAACTAACAAATGATGATAACACATTTGAGCAAAGCCGCGTACATAAGAAGATAAAGCTTAAAGTAATTTTGAAATTTTTTGCTAAGATCACACTTTTAGCTAAATCTTTTACTGCACTATGCTGCAAACTAAAAAATAATGAGAAAAGTGACTCAAATACTAAAGAAAATGAGAAAATAAACATGGCTATGTATATAGATCGAGAGGTTACCAAATAAAGAATCATCCTTCTTATGTTTTTTTGATATGCTATATGAAAACCAATTCTTCTTTAATTCAATATAAATAGAATTAGATAATCCCGCATAAGACACAAAATTGTTTGCACACTATATCATAAAACTATTAGGGTGAAGGATATTTTGCTCATGCCTAAGGATGATGGATTCGAGCTAAGCCTTAACATCATAGTTTCGTTTCTTTTCTTTTCTTTTTGATTTTGGCTTTTATTGCACCTTTACACTAATATCAAAGTTTTTTTTAAAGGCTTAGAATAATGTCTAGTATCCACGTCAATTATGTAATGAAATATCCCGGGCATTATAAATCTAAATGATAAAATGGGAACTAAAGAATAAGTTTGTTTCACTCAACGATTTAAAAATTCTTTAGCAAGTAACATGTTTAAGGTTTTCATAAATGCCAACAAATAAACATTTAGATCAGTTGAAACTTGTGATGTTGCACCATATTTAACTTTAAATAATTTGTCTCCTCAAAAGTATTGTGTAAAAGCTAAGCAAACGCTAAAAATGAAAATATAATATCAGTCTCAAAGGCACCACCACATCAATATTTAAGTTATATATCAAATTCAAGCTCTAAAATAGTGTTTAAGGAAGATTTTCAATAGACAATTATTTCTTGAATTACTCGTATAGTACATTAAAAGGTAATAAGTTTGACCAAATACACTCGCTATCGTCGATACATATAATTACTAAAAGCCAGAAAAAACAAATATTTTCACCTAATAATTATAAAAGCAATATTGAGTTTAGTTGGAAAAAATTTCCATCTTTTCTCTCTAACCCTAAATCATCTTTTCTCTCTAACCCTAAACCATCTTTTAGCCGCCGCCTCCGGCCACCGGCTACACGTCGGAGGTTCGGAAGGCTACCAATAAACTTTAACCCCCTTCAATTATCATTTTCAATTCCAAAAACAAATCAAATTCATTTCTCAGATCTAGTTTTCTTTTCCACAATGGTGGATATTCCTACAAAGTGATTCACACCTACATGGTCGTTTTCATCTCCGTACCTATATCTATGGATCTATGTTACTGCCCCCCAATCAACCACGACAATGGCAAGCATATTTTCTTGGGTTTGGGAGTTCGGTTTTGGGAGGTTGTGTTTGTTGATTTCTTTTGTGGGTATCACTGTTTTCATCTATGGATCTATGTTACTGCCCCCCAATCAATCACGACAATGACAAGCATATTTTCTTCGGATGAGAAAGATTCAAGGTCTTCGGTGATGTTTTTGATTTTGTTTTAATTTGGATATGTAATAGTTTGGTTTGGTTAAGTTTTATTGATGTAATTTTCTTTTATTGACACTTTAATGCGAATGCACTTTATAAAAAAAAAAAAAAAAAAAAGTTGGAAAATTAAGGTTATCAGGGAGTTTTTTTGTTACACATAAACAATAGCATAATATCATAACTTAACAGTAAATAGAAGTGGATTTAACTTATCACCAAAACTTGCGGCCATACAGTAGCGCTGGATCATAGATTCCTCAAAATTTCCATCTGCTATGCATGTTAATAGGTACGACCAACAGTGGTTGTTTATATCTTTAATTTAGCCAGTCGACAAATAGTTGATTAAGGAGAAGAATAAGCAATATCACTTACCAGCGGCAGGGTCCAAGATCATAAACACGGCCTCGCCAGGTGTCTTGTACAGAACCATTAAAACTCCATCGCACTTGCATTTTTGTATTCACAAAGTTTTGAAATGCTCACTATCCTTGCTGCAAAATAACTACCCATCAACGCAGAAGGTTAGACACTTCAACACTTTGTATCTAAAACTAACTTTTATATAACTTTCAAGAACTGAATACCATAGAGCGGCAATAGTTAACTCCATATATTAGTTGTTGGAAAAAGAACCGGGTATGTTGAACGAAGAACCGGGCCTACGACAAGGAACAAATAAGTGAATATTCACAAGAAAGATAGACAAAAAATGAAACTTTTGTAGGATTAATATAATAAGAACCTCATCCTTATTAAAGAGTCCTGCTTCAAATTCTATCTAAAAATTGCATCTGTTGCTTGTGGTTGTTCTACTTCTAACCGCTTCATCGGTAGACCTTTTCTATCACCATTCATCTCAAAAGGTCGCCTACAACAATGAAAGATTAGTAAGAAACATACAATATTTGACCAACGCTACCTTCATAAATGATCAGATGGGAAAAAATACTTTACGTTTGTGTTATAAATGTCCATTTTTTGATGCTATATTTAGTAGTAGTAAATAGTTTATTCTAAACTACAAGTTTCTAAACATAAAGCAATTCAATGATCAAATAATAATTGAACTTGCAGTGGTTAGTAGTACTGGGTTTAAGATCTTTACATTGTCTATGAAACTACCATCTGATTATAAGCATGATGTTATTTTGTGCACTTACCACAATAAGCCAACTGAGTGTTACAATTTAGTTCAACTAATCTATTGAACCTTTTGTGGGTATCTTTCGAAAATAACATGTTTCAAAATAAAATCCATTCAGGACTTTCATTAAACACCTGGTATGCGAAACAATAATCAAGGATAATTTTCAAAAACAAAATTAGTCAATGCGTACAAAACGCATCTCTAATTAATCATGAATCAAAACTAACTATATAGCTAAAATAATAATTAAAATGAAAAATAACTTTCGACAAAGTTAATTAAGAAGATACCTTCGATAATGATACCAAATCTGGTGAGGTTTCGATAATCGGATTTGTGAGTGTGGTTAGGGGATTCTTTTGATTTTATGAGTATGATCAGATTTGCTGTTTGAGAGATTTTGGGTAAAAACTAAAAACCACGACCGGTTAATGTTTGCTGTTTTTTTGTGTGGAGGAATTAAATATTGAAAGGCGAAATTGAAGGAGAACCGTCGATTATTTTGTTTTTACACGTGTAGTTTTCAGGGATTTTTGGGAGAAGATGAGATGTTTCCAAAAGCTTTGTTTATATAATAGGTAGACATGTTTATATATTCACGAATTTTCGAAGCTGTTAACAAACTCGAAAAGATGTAAATTTGAAACACACCAATGTCATGCATCTTTTTTACTTTTGATGCTAGTCGGAACCTTCCTCTAGGACTCGACAACATTTATTGAACTCGTGTGACAACAATCTGCTTAGCTAAGAGTTGAGTGAACTTTAGTCATTCTCCAAATTCTCTTTTATGACCAGTTAGCTAAGCATTTGCGGAAACGGTAACCAACTTACATCAATGTTTGGTTTAAAGATTGTCTAGGTTGTCCATAGCAGAGTCTCATGTAGCACAATCGCCCCAGGTTCGATTCCTGGCACGAGAAATAAAAAGAATGGCCCATGCAGGTCTCGAACCTGCGACCTTCGCCTTATTAGAGCGACGCTCTAACCAACTGAGCTAATAGGCCAATTTTACCTCATGTGTCGTTCTTAGTGATTTAAACCACCAGCAATGGAATCGTTCTTACTTAAAAAGCAATTTTACCTCAGGATCATTCAGATGCTCGAATACGAAAGACCAGAAATATGTTCCGTCGATCGAGTTTGTTTTTATAATTTTGTTTCTCAGTTTGATTAGGTTTACGATCTTTTACGCTCAGCCCTAGCCGTGAACAGAGTTGGGATCACATACGTCATTTTCTTTATGGGTCATATATAGTCTTAGTAATTTGTCAAAGATCATGTTCTTATTAAGTGAACTATATGTCACAAGCAGTTAAAAAGGCCGGTATAAGTAGTCTATAAGCTCTGAGCAATTGATACCGGCCTGATAAAAACCTATGTCAAAGGCAAGAAGTTAGGTTATAAGAGGGTTCGACAAATAGAGTGCCATTATTGCTTAGTTAGGGTATGTTATACTTGTATAATCCACATATTCTACATTTGTAAGTTACACTTCAAAGTTAAAGTTATTAACGCCTTTACAGAACCGAACTAAAAACCATGTTAACGAGTGGAGTAGCTCAAAACAGTGTATATACTTTTTTCATTGCAATAACTTAACATTCTACTAGAAAAGCTGTACCGACCATGCTCCCTATGTCGCCCCTGACCCCATATTTGATATGTTTGAGGTACAGATTTTGTCAAGACCAGTCCATCATGTTAAATTACACATAAAAATCCATCAAAGCCCATTTTTAAGCCTAATGTGATAGAATGCATATAAAAGTTTAGCCCATGCATATAAAAGTCTAAGCCTTGTTAAACCCTAAACCCTATTAAAGTATCGCAATTCTGCTAGTTACATTAAACACTAAAAACCAACGGCTTCTTTTTTAGGGTTTATCTTTGATGATTTTTTTCTCTATTCATGGAGGCTTAATGCATAGGTTTTCGAACAGGATGTGATCTCTAGGTATTCATCTAAACACATACTTTGTTTGTATTATTTATTATTCTAAATTGCATAGATCTTGGTAAAACCTAGTTTGGGTCTTGAATGTTAAATCATATGCTTCTTAGTCTTACATACACACGCAGTACCAACAATTCTTTAATCTCAAAATTACAAAATCATAACATAAAATAAACCTCTCAAGAAACCGCAGATGCAACGGTTTGCGAGTGAGTTAGCTCTCATTCACCTTTTGCTTATGTTCCCCTTGATTAGTTACCTATAACACGACATGTACGTAGTTGAACCGAGGGTAAGACACACATAATCGATGTACATATACTATGAGTTTAGGGTAGTAATAGCTACAAAGTAGAATATGATGATAGAGACATGGATCAATTAAAATGTATATAGATAGATAATTGAAATAATAACGTACAGTTCCAATGCCTTCTCAACCCGACAACAATCATTTCAATGATCGGAAGTTGTTCCTTCGAACTAAAACTTATGCACTGAATTGCTACTTCTTTAAACGTATGAAAAGAACTGCTATGAAATTCATCTCTTTTGACGGGTCAATCAACCACTCTTGTTTGTAACCGTAGTAGCGTTGGACTAGCTTAATCAGAGTTTGTGCCTTTGTTCCATCTCCAAAGCTTCTTCGATTATAAATTAGCATTCCACTCAACAGTTCAAACATTACCACGCCAATTGAATACACATCTGACTCTTTCTAGGGATTACACTTTCATGGTAAACATGATCCAGGTAAAAATTGGTACCTACAACATTTTTCTATACCTTAATGTGGCTTATTTATAGAGCCAGATTTTGTTAATTCAAAATCACATATTTTTGCTTCCATATTATCATCCAGTAATATATTTCCGCTCTTTACATCTCTGTGTATTACTTTGTTGTCCTCCCCAGACCCGAGTGAAGGTAGTCAAATCCTTTTGCGGTCCCTAAGCAAATCTTTAGACTACATTCCCATGTCAAGCAATTTCTCATTGCCTTGTCTTCCAGATAAAACAATGAAATGGATGATGTTTTCATGGTGGAAGTTGAAATCATTTTAATCTCATTTCGGAAGTCGTGCTCTCGTTTGTAACTTTTGGTATGTAGGCATTTGATGGCAACTGTGCAGTTTTGTAGAACTCAGAGGGTTGGCCTTTGTAGACTACACCGAAGTCAGTGTCTCTGGTCTGAGTTTTTTTGTTGACCTTTTTCTCTGGTTGCCAAGTTGATGTTCATTAGTGGAACAGAAAATCATTTATTTTTTGGTTAAGTCTAGTAACTGTAGAAGCACCCATTGTTCTGTGAATAGAGTCGTTAGGTTGTTCCATTAATACACGCATACATTTTACAGATTTCTTTTATTATAAAAACTTGACCTTCAAGCTTAAAATAAATAAGCGTCTATGAGATAATCTCATATACATAAATACATAATACTAATCCAAACATGACAACACTTCTCTTACCACTACTCTAAGTCATAATCTTAAGCATAATAAACTACGATGGTGTTCTAACCATGGGCGTATAACTCCACACTCTTTCAAAACCACCAATTTTTTTGAATTTAAGCCCCATCCTTTTCTTTGTTATGTACTTGCCATTAATACACATCAAGAACGATACAAGAACACGTAGGATATAAACCGAGTATTAGATTTTTATCAACACTAGGTTCATTGTTGATCCTAGAGTACCAATTTTTCATGCAAGGGTAAGAATAAGGCTTCGTTTTACATTTTGACAACGAATGGTGTCTCCCTGTCATTCCTTGACATTGATGGCACATATTTGATACTACATATGTAACCTTCCCATTTTCCTATAATTGGCGCTTTCGTTGATAGGGCTTCCGATCGATTATAGGGTTCCAATTATAAAAAGTTACTATTCATCGATGTAATATCAAATAAAATGGGAAACTGACATTGACATTTGTAGTATCAAATATGCGTCATCAATGTCTAAGGAATGATAAGAGAGACATCATTCGTTGTCAGAAGTCTAAAACAAAGCATTATTGTCAACCTTGCATTAACAATTGATACTTCGGTATCAACTTTGAACCTATTATTGATAAAAAGTCCAATACTCGGTTTTATCCTACATGTTCTTATATCGTTTTGAACCGTCTTATTTCCAGATACATAAAGAAGTAAAATTTGAAGGCCGAAATTCAAAGAAGAATATGGGAAACCCATACTTAAGACATTTTTTAGGCATTACTTTGAGGACAAGGTGGTTTTTTTAAGGAGTGGGTAGTGATAAACTCATGGTTAGGATAGCTGTAGTAGTTAATTAGCTTTTTTAAAATATGTGTTGGAGTCGTATTGTGATATTATGTTAGGATAAGGGTTATGTTTATACAAGATTATCTCATAGAAACCTATTTATTTAAAGCTTAAATGTCTTCAGTTCTTTATAATAAACATGTCGAGCTCATCATCAAAGTACAACCAGACCAAATTTATTCGATCTAATGGGTCATTATCTCGAATGCTCTCTCGTTGATTAGCGAGCATCCCGGTCAATATTTCAAGTAGTACCACGCCAAATGAGTACACATCCCAATATATTTTATGGATGCCTCTTTCGTTACACATGATCTATGTAATATTGGTGACCGACTGTACCCTCATTGGCTTGGGCATGTGGATGATTTCTGGGGACAAAAAAGACCACCAAGATCACAAATTTTAGTTTCTAAATTCTTATATAATAATATGACCACATTAATGTATCATGTATTACTCACTCGTGCTCCCTAAGACCCGAATGAAACGCCTCTTATTGGCGTCTTTAAGACGATAATTAAGGCTTCCATTGTTGGCATACTCGGAAGCTATAATCATCTCGCTGATTTCAGCACACAGATTTCATCACAATAAAGCTCCAAATTAGCATGGGATCATTATGGAACATATTTTTTGCTTCGAGACCCATACGAGGATATCGTTTGAGATTTGTGCGGTTGTGCCAGGGATCAAAGAGGTCCTTTGTAGACCATATTATATCCTGCCCATATTTGAGTTTCTTTGCTTATAGGCATTGTTGATCTTCCTTAGTGGGATTAAAACCTTCTTTTAGATTTGAATCTTCTTTTAGAAATCCCATAGGCAGCTTGTTGATTCTTTAATTTAAAAATAAATGAGTTTGTTATCTGGCTTTGGATTTTTAAAGATTTTTAACAAGAGACACGATTTGCACGCAATAAATTTCCTTACATTCAACAAATGCTTGCTGTAAATAGTGGTACAAGGTGTTGTTTCTATTTATACTCAATATTGATCTCAGCTAAAGATAATCCAATAAATGCGCAAGTAATTTTTGTTCACAAGTGTCTTAAGTGATGATGATCACGCTACTAAACAATAACACATCATGACTTATAAGTTATTTGTGATCAATATATTGATTTAGGATAGATTACACTTTGCCTTCTTTTCATATGAAATTGTATTGCGTTCAAAATAATTAAGTAAAAGTGATCATTATTTGGAAAATTTAGATAACTTGTCACTAAATAGCCTTGTATTTATTTTTAGTGCTTTTATAAAACCATAATTTTGAATTCCGTCTATAGTACATGTGTATCTTGTGACCATTTTACCATTCAGTTTATTAACATTTCTACAATAAACAAAATTCAAAAGTAGGGTTTTAGAAATGCACATTAAAAAGGCTCCACAATATCCCTCATAAAAAACAGAATGACATGTATATGTAACACTTCGTCAATCTTCTTGACAATCTCATCCATCGTAGGGCGATCCTTTATGTTGAAACTGACGCATTTGTACGCAATATAGTACTATATCATTTTGACTTGGCTTATAGTAGTTCGTTAATCACAGTAATATTATACAAATTGCCTACAATTGATTAGTTATTCTTCTAATAGTAGTTCGTTAATTACAATAGTAAAACCAACGTAGTGGATCCATATAACATTATATCATTTTGACTTGGCTTATAGTTCAAATTGTTCCACAGGTCTTGATGGGGGTTTTCTTCCAGGAACGAATAATCATAGCAACATCATAGACATCATCATAAAATAAAGAACAAGAACAAAGAAGACGGGGTATATGAACCCTAATAATATGATATTATTAATAGTGAAGGGTTGAATGTTTAACAGAAATCCTAATCTATATATACAATATGAAACGGTATGATTTAAGGGATGTGATGGTTAACAACCATCATGCCTTTTCACAATAACTGTTCTGAAACTAACATCCTAACTAACGGGTCAGTTATGCCCATACTACAATTGTACGGACTTACAACAAAGATTAATGGATTATATTTTCCAACATATTCCCCCTAATCTATTAATCTTTGTGTCTTCTTCAATCTTCTTGTTCCTGATGCTTCAATCTTTCATGGTTTCTAGTTTGTTGCAGAAGTTCTTCTTTAATTTGTTTTAATTTCTTTATGAATCTGTTATGTGCTGAAAATCTTCTTTTGCATCTTCGATGGTTTCAGCACTTTCATGCACTCCCTGCGTTTTTCATGTAAACACAAAATGTGTTCTTCCTTTTTTTTGTAACAAAACAGCCATGTTGTTTCTTTTCATATTGTTCCTTTTTTTTTCTTCTTATCATAAACCAAATAAGAATCCTTTGAAAAAACTTTTCTTATCATAATCCAAATAAGAAATCTTAAAAAATCTTAAAAACTTGTTTTTATCATAAACCAAATAAAAACTTAAAAATCTTAAAAACTTGTTTTTATCATAAACCAAATAAAAACTTAAAAATCTTAAAAACTTGTTTTTACCATAAACCAAATAAAAACTTAAAAACCTATATTATTTTCTTATCATAATACAAATAAGAAAAAAAACTGAAAAACCTTATTTCTTATCGTAAACCAAATAAAAAATATTTAAAAAACCTTATTTCCTTTTGCTGTTCTTTTCTTCCCTTTCGTCTCTTTCTTTTCTTCAGTGATGATCGATCCATGAAGTTTGATACTGCAGGCGCTCTGATACCACTGTTACACAGGTCTTCATCATATTTTACAGGATCCGATAACGACCAAACTAATCATGAACAATCATATATATAAAGACAGGAATTGATTTAGGGAAGAACAAAGAAAAGATATAGGGTTTGAACCCTTCCTGATAAACCACAGGATCTATTGATATTGAAGAATATTGGGTTACATTGTGATTTACAGGATCCTAATCTATATATACAATATGAAACGGTATGATTTAAGGGATGTGATGGTTAACAACGATCGTGCCTTTTCACAATAACTATTCTGAAACTAACTATCCTAACTAACGGGTCAGTTATAGGCTTTTGACCCATACTACAATTGCACAGACTTACAACAAAGATTAATATTTTCCAACACAAATGAAATTCGATATGATATTGTAAAAAGTGTTGCATGAAAATTGCCTATGAACCTGCAAATCAACCAAGACTACATATGTTTTACGTACAGTATTGCATCTTCGTCGCTCTATCCGTGAAAATCGTTTCTAAAGTAGTTTTCTTTTCATTACTGTGAATCTGTACTGCGAAAATCAAGTTGGACATTGTCATGTTCTAGTAATGTAGTAATACTGCTGTAGCAGATAGATTTGATCACCTCGTAATCTCATGATATGTTTACATGATTCAGCCTTAGGTAAACCTAGAGTACTATTTTGGGCCTTACCTAAACTACTTGCAGCTTAGAATTTATATGACTATTATTTTGAAGGGCAACATTTTATCGTGAAAAGTTGTTACCACATAAGCATAACACTGAAAATAACATTATATACTCATTTTCGGGATCTGTGAGACTAGTTATGGTTCTTGCCATTCTTAATGATGCTTTAACCACATTATCAGGTGAAGAACGAGCCGCATTTATAACATTTATCAATATGCATGTCATTTTGTTTATTGGATATTGTGAAATCTCTATCTTGAGGCTAACAATTATACCTTCCAGGAGATACAACATAAACTTTGGGAGTCAAGTACAGTCACGTTATCAATCGGGCACGACACATTATAAGTTTGACAGGATCCAAGTACATGTGGATGTATCAAGCTAAAAGCTTTTGTTGACATATCACATCGCTGTAAAAAGAAACTTTTCACTAGTTTATATAGGCATTTTGGAACCACAGCTTTTGCCGGGCTCATTAATGTCAAGCTTGTGACTCAAGTGTGGCCATTAAAGTGAGTTGAACTGTGATGGAGCCAAGGCCTGGTTGCCGGAATCACACTTGCCTCAAATAAACCAGCTTTTGTAACCTCTAATGAACTCCCACTTTTTGTTGAGACATCTGGTTGTTGTAATGGCATGTTCTTAAGAAACAGTGACCGTCTCTGGTTGACTTAAGAGTTTGTGTACTGTATTCTTCACTGACAGTTAGGGGTGTCAATATTTCCCGATCCGCCTCGAGTAGACCTGAACCTGAATTCAAATCGGGTCGGGTTCAGAATACTTATTTTTAGTCTTGACAAGAATTGGACCCGACTCGATTAACCCAAACCTGACCAACCCGACCGATTCCCACACCTACTCACAGTAATACATCCAATGCGGTGGATCCGTATGACATTAAATCATTTTTACCTGGTTTATAGTTAAAACAAAAATCAATAGGAAATTGCCAACGAACCTGAAAGTGTAAGCATATCTGTAAACAAGTATATTAACTTTGAACTAGTAATTGGAGGGGTGCGCCAAGACTAGGCAACAGTGCAACGCCAAGGTGACACGTGAAGAACCCCAGCAGCAAGCTACTGTTGAGGGCTCTTCCCCATATAAGAACAGATAGTACTACACTTGATCTGTTTACTTCACCTATCTGATGTGGGATTCAAAGGTGTTTCAGAAACTTAATTGCTCCTGCACTATTTTTCACACATATTGTTTATGAATTGAAAGAAACCAAATTAGTATCCTTAAGACCATGTACTTATTAAGTCACAGTTAAGGTCTGAACATTTCGCAACCATATCGCAAGCGCGTCAAATATAGCATCTGCAAACTGTTTAGGGTTAAATAAATTTACCCAGGGCGCATTTTCTGCTATGCAAAGCAGCTGATGTCCTCTATTTTAGATACAAACACATACTAATCCAACCATCAAGAACGGTATTGCTTCCGCTGTTAGCCTCTTGTTATCCTCCGCTTCTAACAAAATAGGGCTTCCAACGTCACTAGACGTTTGCAAATATACATATTCCAATAAGCCTGAAAAATTGGACTATAGTTGTGATCTAAAAGTACATTGCCCGTTTTAAATTTATCTATGAACTAAAGACCACAGTGAATATAATAAACAGTGTAAACGCTCTTGTCATTGCACTAACAAAGTATATCTTAAAAAATTTTGCCATTCACCTCTTTTATTTAGTTAGAGCTGGACTAGTACACTCTATACGGGGTGGCGTACCACAAGTGGCATACATAGACAGTAATTTTCCGTGTAGATTTTGATGCTCAATGCCAGGTAAGTTTGTGTTCTGATACTTTCACATTCAGTACAGCCCGACATACATCCAAGCAGCACGCATCTGCTTTGAACCAACCTCTCAGCATAATCAGGAAATTTATTCTGCCTAGACGAGAGATCCGGATCTGTTGACAGAGAATACTCGTTTATTGACAAAATAGCATCCAACAAGCTTTCTTTAGCCAAACCGAACATATTATACGCATGTTCTCTCCTCCATAGACTTTTAGCATGTCGATTGACAGGTTTATGAAGAAAGAGCGCAATTGCTGTATAGGTCTCACTAGCTAGTACTTCATAGTACTTTGATGGATATACCTAGTTACTTTGGTTAGGCGATGTGGGATACATTTGGCTGCTTGAACCGAACTTCAAACAACCAAGACTATGCGCATAACACGCAACTAGTTGATTCACATCACATGACAGGTTATTTTGGAATAAAAATGATAGCCTTCATTTATGAAGATGAACCAAATCTTTTTGACAAAGGCTATGCAACCGTATATTAACAAACAACGAATGAAAATCATTTGAATGAAGACCACCACCGTTAATTCTTCACTCTCCCAATATGAAGACTCAAAATCAACCAAACAGCGCATTTTGAACCGCACCTCCAATCTCAGACCTGTATTTGAAATTTGAAGCGGATCTCCAATTCACGAGAGAACTGAGAACCTACACTAAATCAGTTATTACTCCAATATAAATTTCATTTCAGAATATCTATCTTAGAGACTTGTATTGGAAATTTTATATGGTTATACTAAGATTGAACTCTTCAAAACAAACAATTTGACTGAATTCTTTATGAAAGTTAAGGCTACACTCTTTGGTTGGGTTTATTTTATAGGCATTCCTTGTGTCAAACATTCCTAGATTAGACGATGTGGGATGTCAAAAGAAAAATATCAATTTCTCTATTGAAAGATAACCAAACATTTCATTAGTTTTAGGCGCTAGTTGGGCGCCTAGGTACTGCCTAACGAGATAATCAAATTTTCAAGTGTTTGGTTTTAACAGATTATTTTTATTAGCTTAACATATCAAATTTTCGAGTGTCGTTTCATGGGTGACGCAGTAAAAGAAAGTTTCGAGGCAGTAAAAGAAAGTCGCGGTTGATCATTCATTCGCTTGTCATAAGAAGCAAAAACAATAAAATCTCGTCTGCAACACTCCCATTTCCAAGAAAGATGACTCTCCTTTACTACAAAGATCGTTAGCTGAAAAGACAAGATGCCAAAGTTTCAGCCGAAGTAATTAAGTGCACATGATCCAAGTCACACTTGCTAAGGTTTGAATCATATCGTATATTTGTAACACGCACGAGCCAGGGATCATATCCTAATAGCCTTAGTGGGGTCCGGGTATGAGACGGATCCGACTCGGTTAATCTTTTTAAGACCCTTATTGGTATCCATGTTAGTTTCACTTTTATAAGATTAAGCTTTCCAATCATCCGATCTTATAATGTTGGACATGATATTTATGGTTACTTGAGGTCATACACTTAATAGAGAGCATGATCACGGTTCAAAAAATAGGGTCTGCTAGAAAACCGATTTGGCCAAACACTGACCGATAACTGGGTTGAAATGTTTGCTCGAGCTCTGGGTCAGTCAGGGTCAACAAAACATAATGGTCGGTTGTGAGTGGAACTGAACCGGACCGATGACCAAATACAAGTAAAGTGGTCGACTGAAGACCCGACTGAAATATGTTCGGTTAGTCTAGCCGAGCTTGTCGGGTTATTTCTATTCTAGTCTTTACACTTTTTATGTATATTCACAAAAAACCTCAGGTTTAAACCTTTTTATATAATCGCATTTGTATAAAGAATTTAAGTAATCGGAGATAGAAAATGTTAACAAGAATATTCTGATTAAGCCGGATATTTATCCTCAACTACCATGAATAAAGATAAACCTACTACCCACCTATACTTGTCATCCGCTTCAGAACTTGTTAAACCATAGTATGCTAGTCACACATTGATAATCGCTTCTTGTTTCCCAAAAACACTGAGACTTCCACACTTTCTCAGGTCTTATGGTCATACTGTGTGCAAGTTCATGTCAAATTCTATAAGATCTATCACACAGAAACAAAAAAGAGACATTACAAGGCACATCAGATGTAGCAGAAGCTTACGCATCAGCTATAAAATTTGTTGCTGCTGATTGTCCTTATGTTAAACCTCAGATGAGTTCAAGACTAAGTGAAGTCATTCTCAATATTTGAAAAATCTATGTGTTAATCGGACCATGGCCGTTTGTAATTTTTTAGGATGGTTTACATTTCTTCGCATATGTTGTACTTTCCAATTCGATGCCTGCTGTTTAGGTAAACACGACAGCAATTAATCCATCAAGACTTGAGGGACCAAAAGTTAAAGCAAACATTGCAGTTGGGAACCATTTATGCAAATAGTACAGAGGGGTAATCATTTCTGTCATTTTAACTATCACGGCTTGATTTTTGCGAGATACTCGTTTATTCACTGCTTTGCATATTCTAGTTTCTTGTTGGTTACCAGAAACCTCCACCACCTAGCAGTGATGTGTAGGATTCGGTCCCTCGAACCCGAAAACACAACTAGCTGAACGCCAATCAAAACAGCAGCTTGGTTTCAATGCTTTTGTATATCATAAAGTGATGGAACTCTTACTGAATTACAATATACGAGACACCTATTTATACTAAAAGTAAACACAAATATGTAGGCACCATGTACCACTATTTCCTAATAAACAGGACCTAACTAACTAACCCATGTAATCCTAATAATATGGCAGCTACATGCTTATTTCCACCAGACTTATTCAAACAAGAACCATAACCCTAACCCATGATCCACATACTACTGACCCGTACCCATGATCCATCAAGATTATCCAACATTCACCCCCGTAATCTTGATGATCTCGACTCGTGTCTCCTCGAGGTTCCCTTTCACAGTTCCACGGTCTTCTCAATGGAACTCACTTTCCTGCCACGACCAACATGATCATTCTTTCTTCTCTCTTTCTGCTCATCTTCCTTGCTCTTGCTGCTCGTCACTCTATGTCTTTCTCGTTTTTGCTACTTGCTAATCAATTCTTGCTAGTCGAATCTTACTAGTCGACTCTTGCTTGCCGACTCTTGCCGACCCTTGCTTGTCGACTCTTGCTTGTCGACCCTTGCTTGTCGATCCTTGCTTATCGACCCTTGCTTATCGACCCTTGCTTGTCGATCCTTGCTTGTCGACCCTTGCTTGTCGACTATTTTCTTGTTTGCTACTTGCTACAAACACGAAACTTTTTACTTGCTATTGTTGTCGTGCCTGCTACTTGCTACAGACTACGCGACAATCTTCTTTCTTGCTAACTTGCGATGACTTGCTCTTGCTTTTTTTTCCCTTGCTGGTAAGAATCACAACCTTGCTGGTAATTCTTGCATCTTGCTGTGATTTCTCGCTTGCTTCCTTGTTTGAGAAATCACTCTTGCTATTTAATCTTGCTGCATTCTCTTGCTAACTTGCTCCATTCTTTCACTTTTCTTCTTGCTAATTTCTTGCTTTCAAACATTCTTCGCTGCTGAGTTCTTATGGTCATCCGTTGTAATCAGAAACTTGCTGCATGCTTTAACCTTTCTATACCTGATTACAAAGGATGCAAACATACCTTTTCGTGCTCTCCACATCCCGGCTATGAGCCTCAAGGCTCTGATACCACGTGTAGGATTCGGTCCCTCGAACCCGAAAACACAACTAGCTGAACGCCAATCAAAACAGCAGCTTGGTTTCAATGCTTTTGTATATCATAAAGTGATGGAACTCTTACTGAATTACAATATACGAGACACCTATTTATACTAAAAGTAAACACAAATATGTAGGCACCATGTACCACTATTTCCTAATAAACAGGACCTAACTAACTAACCCATGTAATCCTAATAATATGGCAGCTACATGCTTATTTCCACCAGACTTATTCAAACAAGAACCATAACCCTAACCCATGATCCACATACTACTGACCCGTACCCATGATCCATCAAGATTATCCAACATGATGGTCACCATCACAGATCCGAAAGGCCTTCACCTGACAGTCCATTGACACTCGCTATGATCCTCCTCAAAAAGATAATCTTCTAGTGATCGGTATGATTAAGACGACTACGATGACACACACCACCACCACTGACACTCGCAACAGCCCGAGAGTCACCGCCATTCAGAATCATCATCTACTAGAAAACCTCCCCAAGCACCAGCAACATCCGATTCCAAGACAGTTGCACCAGCACCAGCAGTAAATGCAACAAGTGCAGCCAGTAATCAGAAACATAAGGCGAGTGTCTTCTCGCGCATAAATTCCTTGAGAAACAAGCTTTATCAGCTGCTGCAGCTTCCAAGAAACGCAAAACATCAAGCTCCTCTGAAGCTGCATCTGCTGGGGCGTCTACACAGAAAAAGCAGCAGCAACCTGCATCAGAGTTCAAACAACTTGTTTCAGATAAGTTTGGAATTTAAAACTTGCTTTTTTAGGCATCAAGAGTCAGGCTCACACTCCTACACCAACACTTCTTGATTCAGATTTTCATTAACATCATTTTTTGCCATCCTGAAAGATAAAGTCAAAGGTAAAACAGCTCACTAGTCACTTATACAGAACCACCTGACGCATAAACACCCAACCTAGATTATTGCTAGGCTGTAGTTCGAAACAATGCCTCCTTAGTACGGGAGTACCTTGGTGAGCCTGTAATAGATTATTGCTAGGCAATGTTGTTCTGACTTTGACACTTTGTCGTAGATCCTCCTGAATGTCCTCGACCAACCCAATCCCGCTACTCTCTTTTATTTTTCCTTTTGAAATCACAATTTTAGCAGCAGTTGTAACTTCCAAAGGTTTTAAACTTCACTTTATTATCCTCAATATTGTTTTAAAAAATACGTTTACTATGTTTTCCAATACGTCTGAGGGGGCAAAGGAAAGCAGCGTGTACATTCTGGCTGCGCGGTTTCAAAACTTAATTCAATTTATTAAAGTTACATTTGCTTAAAAAAGAAGCTTTACATAATCTTTTTCTTTGTAAAGCAAAACCTAAAGTAGGAACTTTTTCAAGAGATTCTTTCCTTAGTAGGAAGTAATTGTTCTATTTATTCCTTTAAAAAATGATAGTGTTCCTTAATTTAGTAATAATTATCTATTTTTCGTAATATGTTTAATTGAAAGTTAAATTTCGGGTTCAAAATATAAGTGTCAAAAACGTAAAAAAAAAAACTTACATAAAAAGCGGGTCAAAAGTTTTAAAACTTTAAGGTTAAAAATATCAGTTATAAAACTTTAGATGTTGTAAATCGCTTTTTCAATTCTTTTATCCCAAAATAGAAAAAGTATCAAACACCATCCATCTAAATATGGATTTAATCGAAACCATAAAGAAGGCGAATGATAAGATCAAGAAAGGTTTGAAGCCTGCAAAAAACATCATGTTGCGAAGCGATTCAAGGTGTTCTATCTTTGTTTTCTGGTCTAACTAAAAAAACCCTAATACACAATCGATGACAATCCACCTGTGTAATCTAAATCGAGGGGTGAGTACTTGATCACTATTTAATAAAGATTAATTAAACTTGAAGGGTTTTCTATGATGAATTAAAGCACATTATCTAATTGTCTAATCCAATTTTTTTCTCCAATTTTTTTACTTTAATTAAATATAATGGTGTTGATTGGTGTTTGCAGGGATGCAACTAATACCCGCTGATTTTTATATTATGCATCCTTCAACTCAGGACTCAATTTTTGAATAAATCCGATGGTAAGTGTTTATGCAGTTTTATCTTTATGTTTGTAAATTAAATAGTATGATATAATATAATTAAATTACATGACCTGTGATAACAATGTCTTTTTGCATATCAGAAAACTGCTGCCCAAACAAACAATTTAGATTTTTAAATTCCAGTCAAATATCTTTTTTAATGCTGCCGTGCTTTGAAATTATACTTTACATCAATTATTATACTTTTTTAAAATTCCATTGGCTAGCATATTAGACTTTGCGTTATCTAACTTTTAGTGATATGATTAAATGATTATGTTGTCATGTGATGGGATTTGCAGATTATTGATGGATGTAAATGGCGAAAGTAGGGACAAAAGTTGGTTAATGGAAATTCCGTGTCTAATATGCTTTGCAGGAGACAAATAACTTGCTACCTACAAAAATGGTTGAGCATCAGAAAGCAGACCTTCGTTCCCAAGGTGAATTACTCTATATATTCCCGACTGTTTTGATTTATGGTTCTGTATTAACTTTAAATATATGTAAACCGTTTTCTCAAAATTTTAAAAAAGGTTTTAATTTATGGTATTTTTATGTGTTGCAGCAAGAACGTGGTACGGTGCTCCGATGGATGTGTCTGTGCCCTTTGATGTTTACAGCAGCAGCAGTAACTAAAGCGCTTCAATTGTGAGTCAAATTTTCGCCCATCTTTAACGAAATAAGGTTTTTTTTTCTTCTCTGCTTTTACTTGTGGTGAAATATGGGCATGTTAGGAATCTTTTCATTAAGTAAAGAATGGATATAGAGTGCATATTAGCGCATAACAATAACAAAGGAAAATGATTCTCGGGTCACATTACATTTCATCCTGAAAAGAAAATATAGGAAACAAAATATACAACACTTGCAAAGGATCAGAGAACTTTGCAAGTAAAGAATGGATATAGAGTGCATATTAGCACATAACAATAACAAAGGAAAATGATTCTCGGGTCACACAATCTGAACTATACGATTTATTTGATTTATATAATTTACATTTACAGTTTTTATAATTATAGTCTACAGCAATGACACTTATAGTCCACAACAAACCCAATGAGTAATTCTACTTTCATATGTGTGGTGGGTGCATGTCTATTGTGACAGAGGGTGCCTGCCTATAATCATGTGTAACTATGAGACAACACTTATGCCAACAACGGCACAACATGTTCAACCAGCTCCAAGCTCGGCATCTTCAACTATAACAGGTGGTCGCGATATGGCCTAAACCTTAACTTATGGACCTCCGTGAACTGAGGCTACTCCCATACTACTCTTATGCGCATCACTTTTTTTACACTATCTGTTACCGGTAAGGTTTATCTATTTTTACCTGTCTAATTATCATTCTATTTCATTAAGTTATACTTTTTATTAAAGCAATTAGTAATTTATAGTAATTGGCTAAACTTATAAGAAAATACCTCTTTAAAAAAATGTACAGTACTACAGTTTACTTTAGTCATCACATGTTCTAACAAGTCAATAAAAATTCACACTAACATGAATTTTCCGTCGGCCCAAACCAATTCTTCGTTGAAGCTTAGCCCTGAATTTTGGGCAACTCAAAAAGCAGATTTGGGGCAAAAGGTCTAAACCGAGCCAGGCTATCGAAAATCAAGTTTCTGAGAAAGAACACCTGTTAGCTGCAGACTTCAGTTGTTGGCCTTTTGAGCTTGGGCTGCTGAGAAATGGTTCGGGCGGCTGAACAATTTATGTAAAATAATTTGATCAAACATTTGGTTTTGTTATGCGTGCGACTTTGAGTTTTGAAAATGAAATTGTGATTTTGAGACAAGCCGAAAAGTGGAAGTTTATAGTTTTCAAGATTAGTATGTGGTCTGAAGCGAATTCGAGCTGAAAAGATAATGTATATATATCGACTGTTGATGCCATGAATTGGAATTAGGACAAGAGGGTGGGCGACACATTCCAAATTTCCTCGGCTTATTTGCTTATTTTGGGGTAAAATAAGCAGGTAGAACCACCTGTGCTAATTTAGATAGAAAGAGGTGTTTGTCTAAGGGCATTTCGTGACTTTCGAAAATTTGATAAGCTCATAATGGTGGGTTTTTACTTTTTAATATGTTGATGTGATTCTTCGAGCCCATAAGATGGTTTAATATATGCCCATTTTAATCATACATCAAGTCACCACAATCTGACGCGAGGGCTTTATATGAATCAGCATTTCAGGAGTGGCAGTCGATGGTGAAGAAATATATGGATCTAACGGCATATATAAGTCCGCTATTATTTTATATTTGTCAACACGAGGTGTCTGCATAGACTTTGTATATGCCAATATGAGTTTATGGTCGTGCTTATATCCTCTTCTCAACTTAATAACCAGTAAGAGAGCCACGTCATCAGGGCAGATGCCACTGCCATGGTGGTCCCATGTGTTGGTAAAAACTAATTAACTTCAGCAACTATATTGTCCTGAGGACATTCGGGTAATCTAGCCAGCCTTTTCGCCCCGTAAGCAATGCATTACTTATTATGAAATCGCTACCTACAAGAAGAAACATATATGGTAACCTTATAATATATGGTAAGCCAGCTATATTGCCATATATAAGTTATATTCGTTTGTAGATTAAAGCTGTACAGTCAAGCTTTATACGTAGCAAATAAATGAATACCTCTCAAGCACGTACACAAAGCTTTACTACACCAGCAATTTCAGATCCAATTTCTTAAAATCAGGTGAAATATGTTTTTCGTGGTTGTTAAGCTGCTTACTTCTTAGGATACGATTAACATGAATTTGAGTTGTTTGTTTGTTCTTTTCTTAAACCTATATGTAAATTAAGGCCGTGAACTGGTGAATTGATTATTTTATTATCACCAGGTGATGCGAGATCCTAATGGAACAAGCAAGGTTCAAGGTTTGTTGCATTCCTAACTTCTGAGGAAGCGTCTAGAGAAGTAAGCAAATATTTTATCATGTGTTATCATTATAAAAGTTTGTGTGTATGTGTAGATATTTAACTTCTTATCTGATTTAGTAGCTCTCCGAGATGAATGGGAAGATTATTCAAGCAAACCTATTTATCTAGCGCTTGCTCAACGCAAAGAAGATAAATGGGCCAGGTTGCAGGTCCGACAATGTTGTTTTACGTTACTCCATTGAGTACTAGATTTGTGGGTTTAAGGGATGTGGATTTGATGATTAAAATTTTAACTATGCAGGCACAATTTCACAGATGCGCCCAATGACAATGAATAGATCCAACAAGTGATATATCTTTTTCTATTGCACAGGTAAATTGTTGGATGTGTCAGAAAACAAAGAAGCCATTGAGGTACCCTTATTCAGCTTCTCTACAATCATCAATGCCACTGCAAATTTACAGAAGACAGTAAAATTGAAGAGGTGGATTTGGACCTGTTTATAAGGTACCACCCATGGACCTCAATCCAGTCACAAAATTCATGGTCACACGGAACCATGGCACGAACTGTATGGTTTCCATCATTATACCAGCATGGACAATGGTCTAAATGTGTTGGTAATTATATTGTAAAAGATCGAGTGGACGGTGTAGTCCTTTTGGAGCACATAATTAAAAGGATCATATCGACAAAGGTTAAACGGAAGTGAGATATTTGAAGGGCCTATATCAGTTCTATAAAATTTTGTCGCTTTGTAAGAGTTGCATATGCATACATGATATATCGATGTTTTCGTGCAGCAGTTGGCATTCACATGGAATTACAGGTTTGGTTGTTATCATAGCCAAGGTTAACAACCTAATTAGGACGAAGTTAATGACCATTTTTTATTAGAAGGGAGTGTTGTTTTTTTTTTCACAACGTATGTATTGCATATGGATTATTTGTTGCAAGTAAGAATATACTTAAGGATATAATGTTGTAAGTAGGAAAGTTCATATACGTTAACATATATGAATTCCTGTGTTAAGAGGCTCCAAGTTTTTATGGCATTTTTTCAATAATGAAAGAAAGAAAAGCATTCAGCCCAAAATCATAGCTAAAAACAATAAATAAATAAAATAATATATATGTGTTTGTTGAAATGAGCCGTAGCCGTGAGTAGGAGCTGTAAAGAAAACATTGAATTGCTAGAATTCCTAAAAAAATAGCACCGTTCACTGCTCTTTTTCCAAACAACTAAAAAGAATCATAACGGTTACCGCTCCTTTTGCCAAACAACCTTTAAAAATCAAAATGCTCTTCTTCACCGTTCACTGCTCCAAAAAACTTCCCCACCGATCCTTACCAAACATAGCTATATACTCCAGATTTCTCATTTTTATTCAGATAAGTAAAATCATTTACAACATGTAAGATTTGTTTGTTTTCTACTTGATAAGAATACTTAAATTAGATTTTTAAGAAAAAGCCCCCGTGCGTGCACGGGTATTGCAACTAGTAAGTTTCATAAAATAATATAGTTGAAGTCACAAGTTCAAAGAAAGCAGAAAATTCAAGAGAAGCAGATAAGTTATACAAAAGCTAGTCTTTATCCCACATCGGCCAGTGAAGTAAACATACATGTAGGAGTTGTGTATAAAAACAAAGACATGTGAGTGTAGCAAGCATACCTTTCTCGGCCTTTTGGCTAAGATCAAGTGTAGTATCTGTTCTTATCAGTTTAATATCTGATATGTGAGCCATCGGCTCACTCGATATTAACCTTATTTTTTACGGGGGAAAACCCATCACAGTAGCTTGCTGCTGGGATTCTTTACGTGTCGCCTTGGCGTTGCACTACTGCCTAGGCTTGGCGCACCCCTCCAATTTCTAGTTCAATGTTTTGACGTGTTGTTTTGGGTATTCTGTTTTTGCTGGATAATTTCAAGCTACGACTGTGGGTACCCTTGGATCCCCATTTGCAGAGAAGTAATTTCCACTAATCGTGGTTTTGAGTTTTTCGAATAGGCCTAAATCCAACATCAACCCAAAGGGTGAATTATGGCCTATATTTATGTTGCAGACGTGACACTACCTTTGGGACAAATAAAATGAGCTTGGTTGGCCTATCAGGCCAAGACTTGGTTGATCCCAAACTCTTCTCACTATAACGAGTCAAATTTTGGAAATATCTGACTATTTGATTATCGTAGCAACATTAAAATTTCATACCCACTTTTTCAATTGCATTTTAGCTATAAGTTAACCTGTTTGACTTGAATTGTTCCAACTTCGAATAAATCTAGTTTGTGAGTCATCTTTTGTCATTGAAAATTTCGCTTTGTCTGTTTATATTCCAAAGAAGTCAAAATCGTGACTTCAAGTTTCTATAATTTTCTACATGTGATCAAGACGGGGGCGGATGGAGGAACCCCCTTCCGTAAGTTCGACCAGTTTATCATGTTTAGTTCTTGTGTTATTTCTTATGCTTCTTTTGTAGGTATAAGCTACATGAATAATAATAATCAGTAATATTCGTATAAACCGAATAAAGCATTCCATGTGGATCATATAGTTAGATACTTGATCTGCTATCATATCAAGCATGATGGATCTTTAGTAGTCATTTCTGTTTAAATTTAAAAGAAACAGTACTCCATACTTCAACTTTGGTTAAATTTCGAAGAAAAATGACTAACATGTTATGAATAGGCCCATGACTTTTTTTCAGTGCCCAATGTTATCTTTTGCTGCAACAACCACTGGGTGCAATAACTGATACTACTCGTGCGTTTTGTCTTCATTATCCTGCCAATCGACATGCTAAAAGTCTATGGAGGAGAGCACAGGCTTATGATATGTTGGGTTTTGCTAAAGATAGATTTTTGGATGCTATTTTGTTTATATACGAGTGTTCTCAGTCAACAGAACCCGATCTGTCGTCTAGGCAGAATAAAGTGTCTGATTATGTACCTGGTCTGAGTCTGTGTGGCGGTGGGCTCAAACCCCGTGGATTAGTCGGCCAAAGAGTCGGAAATCACGGTTACCAAAAAAAAAAGTGTCTGTTTATGCTGAGAGGTTGGTTCAGAAGCAAATGTGTGCTGCTTGGCTGTATGTCGTCTGTACTGAATGTGAAAAGTAGCAGAACACAAACTTACCTGGCATTGAGCATCAAAATCTATGTGAAAGATTACTGTGTTGTGGTACGCCGCCCCGCATAATGACAATGGCCACATAATGACAATAGCGTTTACACTGTTTATTATACTCAGTGTGATCTTTAATTCATAGAGATATGAACCAAACAGTGTACTTCTAGATCACAACTATAATCCAACTTTTTCAGGCTTATTGGAATATGTATATCTGCAAACGTCTAGTGAAGTAGGTAGATGATAGTAAGAGGCTAAGAGTCTAAGCAATACGGTTCTTGAAGGTTGGATGACTATGTGTTTGTAAACAAACTAGAGGACATCATCAGAAAATGCGCGATGCACAAATTTATTTGACCCCAAACAGTTTGCAGATACTATATTGACAGTTGCACTTACGATATGGTTGCGAAATGTTCAAACCTTAACTGTGACTTGGGTCATGAGAAGATTAATTACGATACCCATTTATTTTACCATTAATCAGTACACGGTCTTAAGGATACTAATTTGGTTTCTTTCAATTCATAAACAATATGTGTGAAAAAAACGTGCAGGGACAATTAATAAGTTTCTGAAACACCCTTTGTATCCCACATCGGCTAGGTGAAGTAAACAGATGAGTGGGAGTTGACTATAAAAACAAAGGCATGTGAATGAACAAGGCATACCTTTCTCGGCCTTTTGGCTAAGATCAAGTGTAGTATCTGATCGGCTCACTCGACATTAACCTTATTTTTTATTGGGGAAGAACCCATCACAGTAGCTTGCTGCTGGGGTTCTTCACGTGTCGCCTTGGCATTGCGCTACTTTCTAGGCTCGGCGCACCCCTCCAATTCCTAGTTCAAAGTTTATGCTTAATATGCGAGCCATCGGTTCACTTGATATTAATCTAGTTTTTATGGGCGGAAGACCCAATAAATAGCTTGCTATCGGGGTCTTTACGATCGCATAGGTGTTGAACTACTGACTTAGCCTGGTCACCAATTCAAAGTCCAAATTTGTGGATATTGGTTCAACTCGATATTAATCATATTTTTTCTGAGACTTCTTTTTACCTCTACAAAGGTTTACCTAACATGTCACGCTTAGAAATTGGATAGAAGTTAAAATACAAATTGTTTGACCTACAAAGTCAAACTTAGACCACAGACTACCAGATAACTAAAAATTGAGCTTGAGTGCAGCAACTGATATTTCTCCCTTAATCTTATTCACCTATAGCTAGAACATACTCGTTTCAACATGACTCGCCGACATCAAGCCGAAGTAGGATTTTGTCAGTATTAAACATATTGTATCAAATGGTACATATATTTAAAAAAGAGAAGAGAGTTACTGCTGGTCAACAAACAACTTGGTACAGTTAATTAATAATGTTGCTATGATTTTTTGGTTATGATTATAAGCAGCAGAACAATGAGGTTGACGATCAAACGTTCAGCAAGTTCTCCATCTAATTATGTAGTCGATGTAGAAATTTTTGAGGTATTAATTCTGTAATAAGTAAGTGTTGCACATGAGATGTTCTTTGCTGCAGACTTGAGATTGGAATTGCGTCGTTAAAAAAAGACCTCAAAGGATGGACTCAGCAAAGAAAACAACTTGTCAAACAAACTTTTGATTGCTTTGTCTCTTGTAAAACCACCATTGATGGTAGGTATGTGTTTGCGACTTACAGGTGCCAACTTTGAACCGTTGTGAATAGGTATATTCAGGTTATGTTCTATATCTAACACATGTGTTATATGCGGAAAGTGAAGTCAATAAAAGTCAACAGAGAGAGTCAAATTCATGAAAGTAAAAGATGAGCTTTGTTAAAGAACTTGTGTAATAATCCTTGGTTGATGAGTAGAATTATGCAATCAAACACTTATAGTGGATGCACTTGGTCTCCAGAAATAAACCGGTGGTATGAGGAGATGACAACTTAGTTTCACATCTGAGAAACCAATCTTCTAAGTTCCAAACAACATTGAATTGATACCTGGATGGGGTCAATGGGTGATCAAAAGGGCCCATGGCCTAGGTTAGTGGTGCACTTTGGAGTGGTGCTATCCTAAGATCGGCCCAAGTGGTCGAGTCTACATTGTAATTTGTTGCTAAGGGGGCCTGCGTTCGCGCGACCCCTGCCCAAATCTCTAGTCTAATGTATTTCCGCGCGACCCCTGTTTGTTTCTTTTTTAATTATGTCCTGCGGCTTAAATAAATTATATGTACTTTTTATAGTCCTGATACAACTTTTTAATGCTTATTTTCACCGCATGCACTCATCACTCTTCAAGATTAGCTAACATCGGTATACACACACTTCTAAATTTCTACTTGTTCAGCAAAAAAGGTATTATAGCTGAGGTAAGAACTAACATGAAAAACAGTACAATTGAGGACTCGCTTTAGGTTCTTTTACAAAAATATAATCATAAAACGCGTACGCGGTGACTAGCGGAGCATTTGATGATTGCAGCATTACAGAGAAGCCAACCAAACTTTTATTTTGGTTCTGGAGACGACTTAATAGGCTTTGCCGAAGCAGGAACATATTACCTTTCTCGGCCTTTTGGCTAAGATCAAGTGTAGTTTGCTCTTTTGGTTCAGCACTCAGTGGCGCTGGTGAAGTTTTGGTATCTTTCAGTAACTGATGCAAGCACTACTGGTGGTGATGGAGATTCAAAACCACGGTCTATGTGAGAATTGAAGTTGGTTCAGGCATGGTGGTGGTGTTGGTAGTGGCAGTTGGTGACGAATGTTGAGGGTACTTATTAGCTATAGTGGGCATTGAGGATGGTTTAGATGATGATGAGCAATGGTTGGGATATTAAAGACGACGAACAGATTTTGTGCGCATCTCAAAAGTCCATTTCCCAGCATATATTTCGATGACTGTGTTTGTACATGATTCTCAGCAATGTCCAAGACATCCACACTTGTAGCAGAAGTCTGACAAACGTTCATATTTCAACATGACCCAAGATACTGAGCCATCTGGACGCGAGATAAAGAAATCCGGGATGAGTGGTTTCTTAAGATCAATCTCAACCCTGAAACGAAGGAAATCACGAACAGTTTGGGACCTCCCCCAAGCAATCCAAATCGATTAATTTCCCCAAGCGTAATTTGCTGTGCTCATGGCATATTCAGAAGTTAATAATCCGAGAGACAAATCATGAGCTTGAATCCAAAACTCCCCTCTATTGAACTTCATCTCTTGTAAAGTCTTATTTGAGTCCCATGATTTTAAAGCTACATAAAATCCCATGACGGACCATGGAGAGTCACACAATACCTTTGAAACATCAGCCTTGTTCTCGTAAAAGATCTTAAAAAGTTATATTTCCATGGGTTTATGGTAACACGACTGAGGTTAAGTTTCTCCATGCTTTACACAGGATCGAGATGACCGATTGTTTATGCACACTATGGTAATCAGCTATTACTTTAGCTACATGTGGTTGATGTTTCTTTATAGGGATTTTGTTAAAATCACTACATGTATAGCTTTTGTGTTTATGCTTTTTTTACTTTTTTTCATCGATTCATTGTGTTTTTTAGTTCTCGCATACTTTTTCTGTTATCTGTTGTGAAATTTTTGGTTTAATTTGTTTGTCGCTGAAATTAGGGTTTTTTCTATACATGTACGGATTTTTGGGCGTTTTTTTTATCTCTGGTTATTATCCTATTTGCTGAACCGTATGGTTAGATTTAGAGGAGAGTTGATTTTCGGAAAATTGGGGAATTTTGTCGTAATAGATAGTTTTCAGAGTTGGTTGCAGTTTACGTGAACTGGACGTGAGGTTTTTAGGTTTAGGTTTTGTTAGGCGGCTTGATTGTTTTGTCGTTATGTAAGTTTTAAGCTGCTTTTGTGTTTATTGAATTTAGGTGTTTGCACCATACTTCGCTCCGGTGGGGGTCGGGTATGTAGTTGTTGTTTAAGCTTACATAGGTAGCTTATGGCTCATTTAGTTTTCGTCTTATGTTTCATAAGCTTATTTTGTGTTGCTTATTTTGAAACTTTCTTGCTTACATAAGCTTATATAAGCTAAAAAAGCACATAATATGAGGTTATGAAACATAAGACGAAAACCAAATAAGCCATAAGCCCGCTTATCCGAATTTGGTGATATTAGCGATATATTAAGCTTGGTGACATTTATGTTTTCTTTTTACAATTTTAATTTACTTCCAGATTGTGGTTGATGTTTCTCTATGCTCACACACATTTCTTGTTTTTATGTTTATTGGGAGACGCAGAATGTGGGCCAACTAAAGGTTCATTCACGGGGTCTTGTGTGGAGGAAACAAGGAGGTAATGAGGTTGTGAAAGTTGGAACATCTAATATTTCGTGTATAACATGGATGAAGGTGCCACGAAGCAATCAGCTTGGTGTGCTGACAAAGGATGATCTTAAGTATTATAAGTTTGTCGGTTTTTCTAATCAGGTATATCCTTGCTGACGTGTTGCCGTTTTCTGTAAGATGGTGTTATTATTATCCTCTTAGGGTTGGTATATGGTACTAAAGTTCAGTATGTGCAACAGAACTTACATTTTGTTTTGTGGGCACCGATTAGTTTAAGTTTATGGTTAAGGGGATTTTCCCCGAACTTCCTGTCATCATTAGTTCAAGTTATACTTTAGTCATGCTTCATAATGCCTTCTAGGAGACTTAAATATACATATTTATATGAATATTGATACATATATTGAGCATATAACTTAGAAAAGACGCCTGGCTAACCTGAAATCTTTTCATTTCATTAGGGAAACCAAATGTAAGTGAACAAGGTTCATAGAGAGCATGTGACGGATTCATTCTGACCTTTTTCCTCTTATTAAATTATTTTATTCTGCTTGCAGGATGTTTCTAGCCTGACCAATTTGTTCAAACACTCTTATGGCATAACACCAGAAGAGAAGCAACTGTCAGTCAGTGGAAAGAATTGGGGAGAACTCGGCTTTAATGGTTCGTGCTTTTACAGTTGTTTTTATGAGATTTTTGTTATGTATTCTGAGTTTAAATCTAAGACCGTGATTATTGGCCATTGCAAATGAACTTGTCTGGTTGCACAATATACATATCAGAATTTAATGTTTATTTTTTTCGATCACCTTTTCTTTGATATTGCGTAGTTGAGATCTCTTGGCTTCTTTTTCTTAAATATTTTACATGGTTTTCTATTGGATATTGAGCAGGTAATATGCTTTCTTTTCTTGTTGACTCGAAGCAAGCAATGGAGGTTTCGTTGGCAGATGTGGCCCAGACACAGCTTCAAGGAAAAACTGATGTTACCTTGGAGTTCAATGTGGATGACACAGCTGGTGCAAATGAGGTCAGTTATATATAATTTCTTTATTGTACTGCAGCATGCGATAATGTCTGTGCTTAAACATGCCTTATGCTTTAAGTATTTATAATGTAAGCGTAGGGTACGTGTTGAGTTACCTAGAATTCTCAATATTTTGGGCTTATAATTGTTAATGCAGAAAGACGAGCTGATGGAACTGAGTTTCTGCATTCCAACTTCTAACACTCAGTTTGTTGGGGATGAAGATCGCACTCCTGCACAAGTAAGCTGCCTTGAAATGTTCACTGATATATTTGCAGTTAGGGGCCATGTTTTATGATATTCTAATTACGTTTTACCAGGTTTTCCGTGAAAGAATAATGTCAATGGCTAATGTTGGTAGTCGAGGTGAGGAAGCTGTTGTCACTTTTGACACCATCACAATTCTTACTCCAAGGTATGTCTTGTGCTTGTTTGTGTTGGCAGCTGTTTTGTTTGTGTTTATTAGGATTATTGATGTTTTGTTACAAATCATGTACTTATTGTAGGGGGCGATACAATGTTGAACTTCACCTTTCGTTTTTGCGACTTCAAGGGCAAGCGACTGACTTTAAAATACAGTACAGCAGTATTGTTCGTGTTTTTGTCTTGCCAAAGGTTTTTTCTTTCTTCCCTCACAACTTCACTTGATTGTTTGAGTTTCTTGATTTTATGTTTTTCTTTGGTCATTGGAATTGAACATACAGAAAATGATTCTGATATCCCTATTTGCTTATGCAGTCCAACCAACCTCATACCTTTGTTGTTGTTACCCTGGACCCTCCTATCCGCAAAGGTCAAACATTGTACCCACATATTGTGATGCAGGTACTATATTTACCATGCTTTTTAGATTTGTCTTTTAACATGCTTGGCGCGGCATTAAACTTATATATGATGTTGAACTTTTTATGTTGATGCAGTTTGAAACTGATCATGTGTTTGAGAGCACTTTGGTGATGAACAAGGACTTGTATGACACCAAGTACAAAAACAAGTTGGAGCCGGAATATAAGGTAATTGTTGTACGATACCGACAACAAACCCGAAGTTCGATAACGCGGAACCGCTAGATTGCGAGTTGTATCGAGCACAAGTAGCGAACACGAGAGACTACAAAGAACCGACAAATATATATGCACACGGTATATCCTCAACTACCTCTTTATTAATAACCATAATAAAGACTACATTGAGGAAGAAGAATTCAATGAACTAAGATCCCCCCTCATCCCTATTTATAGAGATGAGGGGGTAGGCACCTTCCTAATACAAGTTTATTCCTAATCTATATTACAAAGTACACTTAAGTCCCTAACCTATGTTTAATATTACTCCTAATATTCTAACAATTTCCACCTTAGGAGTAACACTTAAACACAACCGATACTCAACACCCTTTACCGGTGTTGGAACCTCGAACCGGGAACCACCTTGTCGACCAGGCATTGTACTTCTGTAATTTCCCTAGATTAGCTTCCATAAACTCTTTCACGTTCTTCTTCTCAGCAACATTACCCTCTGCACCCTCTTGACCAGGTACTCTGGTTACCGTAATGTTTGCCCCCACCTTTATACCAAGGTGTACCTCTTCCTGCTCATTTACCAAGCAGCCCGTGTTTGTCTTTTCTTCAGGTTGTTTGTCCTCTAACCGTCTTTGAGCCACTGCAGCATGATCGTTACTAACCTGAAAAACCTCAGCTTCACGACCCTCTTGAGCTCCATGCAGTTCCACCTCAAACCGTATTTGAGCCACTACAACATGATCGTTACTATCCTGAAAAACCTCAGCTTCACGATCCCCCTGAGCTCCCTGCAGTTCCACCTCAAACCAAACACGTTTATAAACATGTACTCCATGGACTCCTGTTTTAACACCAGGACCAAGTTGTTTGAACCCAACTTGTTTATGACCTCCATGCTTTCGTACAATAAACCCATCGAAAATTTCGATGTTAAACCTAGTTATAGAACTAGACATTCTTCTTTATCCCTTTGTTGATTTGCTAAACCTTGTGAAAAACCTCACAATCACAAATCGACAAAGTCCCTTCGATAATTCACTAAACCTTGTGATATATTAAATCTCACAATCACGAATTATGAAGTCCCCTTGTATAAAGAAAAACCCTTGCTTTATCGATATAACCCTAAGAGAAACCTTCTTAGAAATCGATCAAACCAAGTAACCCTTCAAAAGAACACCCTTTCTTACTCAAATATCGATTGAGCCTTGGAAATTAACCTATCCAACAAATCGACAACCCTTGAATCAAGAAAGTACCCGACTCCTTTTGAAGTAACCCTTGTCGTACTTTTAATTTTGCAAAACCGATTTCTAATAACTTAAGAAATCTTGCAACATCGACAAGTCTTGAATCTTCTTTAACCTTGCTACAAACCTTGTCAAGTTGTTTCTTAACAAACTTTACCGCCAAGCCTCACAAGCCGTGTGCAATATACCCGTTGTTGCTAAAACCTTTTCTTGCAAATCGAATTTATTAGAAAACCTCTAAACCCTCGATCACGAACAAGCAACCCGATCGTAAACTTGAATACCCAAGCGAACCACGATCAAACTTGAACCACAAGAAAAACCCTTCTTGCAAATCGAATTTATTAAGGAACCCTAAAACCTCGATTACGAACAAGCTACCCGATCGTTAACTTGAAAACCCAAGCAAACCACGATCAAACTTGAACCACAAGAAAATACCCTTCTTGCAAATCGAATTTATTAGATACTCTAAACCCTCGATCATGAACAAACAAACCTCGATCGTTAACTTAAAACCCAAGTAAACCACGACCAAACTTGTCCCACAAGAAAATATACCCGCAACAACCAAATCCGTTACTTAATCGTTTTTCTGTTATAAAAACAACGCAACCCAAAGTAACGTCTAAAGACTTGTATCATCAACTTTGTAGTATTTTTTTTTCTTAATGTGACATAGAAACAAAACCAATCATGCTATTTGCTTTTACTCCACACGTAGGTATTAATAGGAAAAGAATAAAAAACAATTTGTCAACTTTTGTTAATATCTTTCACGTGGGTTATAATACCCTTACAACCCTTTCCTCTCGTTGAACCAATCGTTACTCCAATCGATCGCACCAAAGACAATCGCTACTCTAATCGATCGCACCAAAGACGATTTCGACACCGCACCTCGATAGTTTAACCAACTCGTAACGTCGATCTAGCACTCGATCTTCGTTGACCACTATAACCAGTAGCTCTGATACCACTTGTTGTATGAAACCGACAACAACCCGAAGTTCGATAACGCGGAACCGCTAGATCGCGAGTTGTATCGAGCACAAGTAGCGAACACGAGAGACTACAAAGAACCAACAAACATATATGCACACGAATACCCTCAACTACCTCTTTATTAATAACCCTAATAAAGACTACATTGAGGAAGAAGAATTCAATGAACTAGGATTCCCCCTCATCCCTATTTATAGAGATGAGGGGGTAGACACCTTCCTAATACAAGTTTATTCCTAATCTATATTACAAAGTACACTTAAGTCCCTAACCTATGTTTAATATTACTCTTAATATTCTAACAATTGTTAGAATATTAGGAGTAATATTAAACATAGGTTAGGGACTTAAGTGTACTTTGTAATATAGATTAGGAATAAACTTGTATTAGGAAGGTGCCTACCCCCTCATCTCTATAAATAGGGATGAGGGGGGATCTTAGTTCATTGAATTCTTCTTCCTCAATGTAGTCTTTATTATGGTTATTAATAAAGAGGTAGTTGAGGATATACCGTGTGCATATATATTTGTCGGTTCTTTGTAGTCTCTCGTGTTCGCTACTTGTGCTCGATACAACTCGCAATCTAGCGGTTCCGCGTTATCGAACTTCGGGTTTGTTGTCGGTATCGTACAACAAGTGATATCAGAGCTCTCGGTTAGTTGAGGTCATCGAAGTCCGAGTGTTAGGTCGAGGTGACGAGTCCGTTGAAGTATCGAGGTTCGGTTTCGGTTTTGAAATCGATTTTAAAATTACGATTGGTCGACGATCGTATTTTTGGAGTAGCGATCGATCGTTGAAGAAAGATTTAATCTTTGGTGTATTAATCCCACGTGAGGAATGTAGAAAAGATATCTCCATTCTTTCTTTTGGTTTAAATATCACGTGAAGCCAAAATTGAAACTACAAAAGTGTGTTTTGTTTTTGTGAATACATGCAACGATTTATTACTACAAAGTTGACGAGGGAAACGATTTTTTGTAAGTCGACTTTTGGTATCGTTTTTGGTTTTAAAAGACGGTTAAATACGAAGGGTTTCGTTGTTGCGGTTTGTTCTTGCGGTACAAGTTTCGATCGTGGTTCGCTTGGTTTTAAGTTGGCGATCGGGGTTGCTTGTTCTAAATCGAGGTTTTAGGTTCTCTAATAAATTCGATTTGCAAGAAGGGTTTTTCTTGTGGTTCAAGTTTGATCGTGGTTCGCTTGGGTATTCAAGTTTACGATCGGGTTGCTTGTTCGTGATCGAGGGTTTAGAGGTTTTTCTAATAGATTCGATTTGCAAGAAAAGGTTTTAGCAACAACGGGTATATTGCACACAGCTTGTGAGGCTTGTCGGTATAAGTTGGTTAAGAAACAACTTGACAAGGTTTGTAGCAAGGTTAAAGAAGATTCAAGACTTGTCGAGGTTGCAAGATTTCTTAGGTTATTAGAAATCGGTTTTGCAAAATTAAAAGTACGACAAGGGTTACTTCAAAAGGAGTCAGGTACTTTCTTGATTCAAGGGTTATCGATTTGTTGGATAGGTTAATTTCCAAGGCTCAATCGATATTTGAGTAAGAAAGGGTGTTCTTTTGAAGGGTTACTTGGTTTGATCGATTTCTAAGAAGGTTTCTCTTAGGGTTATATCGATAAAGCAAGGGTTTTTCTTTATACAAGGGGACTTCGTAATTCGTGATTGTGAGGTTTAATATATCACAAGGTTTAGCGAATTATCGAAGGGACTTTGTCGGTTTGTGATTGTGAGGTTTTTCACAAGGTTTAGCAAATCAACAAAGGGATAAAGAAGAATGGCTAGTTCTATAACTAGGTTTAACATCGAGAAATTCGATGGGTTTAATGTACGTATGCATGGAGGTTCAACACAAGTTGAGTTCAAACAACTTGGTCCTGGTGTTAAAACAGGATTCCATGGAGTACAGGTTGATAAACGTGTTTGGTTTGAGGTGGAACTGCAGGGAGCTCAAGGGGATCGTGAAGCTGAGGGTTTTCAGGTTAGTAACGATCATGTTGTAGTGGCTCAAATACGGTTTGAGGTGGAACTGCATGGAGCTCAAGGGGATTGTGAAGCTGAGGTTTTTCAGGTTAGTAACGATCATGCTGCAGTGGCTCAAAGACGGTTGGAGGACAAACAACCTGAAGAAACGACAAACACGGGCTGCTTGGTAAATGAGCAGGAAAACATACACCTTGGTATAAAGGTGGGGGCAAACATTATGGTAACCGGAGTACTTGGTCAAGAGGGTGCGAAGGGTAATGTGGCTGAGAAGAAGAACGTGAAGGAGTTTATGGAAGCTAATCTAGGGAAATTACAGAAGTACAATGCCTGGTCGACAAGGTGGTTCCCAGTTCGAGGTTCCAACACCGGTAAAGGGTGTTGAGTATCAGTTATGTTTAAGTGTTACTCCTAAGGTGGAAATTGTTAGAATATTAAGAGTAATATTAAACATAGGTTAGGGACTTAAGTGTACTTTGTAATATAGATTAGGAATAAACTTGTATTAGGAAGGTGTCTACCCCCTCATCTCTATAAATAGGGATGAGGGGGAATCCTAGTTCATTGAATTCTTCTTCCTCAATGTAGTCTTTATTAGGGTTATTAATAAAGAGGTAGTTGAGGGTATTCGTGTGCATATATGTTTGTTGGTTCTTTGTAGTCTCTCGTGTTCGCTACTTGTGCTCGATACAACTCGCGATCTAACGGTTCCGCGTTATCGAACTTCGGGTTGTTGTCGGTTTCATACAACAGTAATGATTCTAACCAGGTATACAGTTGTTGGCAGTGACTCTCACTTTATAAATTTGAATAATTTTCTTTTTTACAACAGGGTCTTATTCATGAAGTTTTCACAATGGTCTCGCGTGGCTTATCTGGTACAAAGACCACTAGACCTGGGAAGTTCCGTAGTTGCCAGGATGGTTACGCTGTTAAGTCTTCATTAAAAGCTGAAGATGGGATGTTGTATCCGTTAGAGAAGACCTTTTTCTTCTTGCCAAAACCTCCAACGCTTATTCTTCATGATGAGGTATGATGTTTCTTTTATTTGGTCCAAGCTATAACGTAAAGATTTAGTTGAATTTGTATTGATTCATTCACTATATAGATTGACTATGTGGAGTTTGAGAGACATGCTGCTGGAGGATCAAACATGCATTATTTTGATCTTGTGATAAGACTTAAGTCGGAGCACGGACATATTTTTCGTAATATTCAGAGAAATGAATACCGTAACTTGTTTGATTTTATCAGGTGAGTCCATGTCTTGTTTAGCTGTATGACTATCAATATGGGTTACTACTATTGTTTCACCGTAAAACTAATGGCTTCATGCAGTTCTAAGGGTCTAAAAATTATGAACATGGGAGCTGGTCGTCAAGCTGCAGAGTGTGTTGCAGCTGCGCTGCAGGATAATGTTGATGATGATGCTGTTGACCCTCATCTAGAGCGTATTGTACAGATGGAAGCTGCTGAAGAAAGTGATGAGGAGGTTAGCTTTTCAATATTTTTTTGAGTGTAGCAGTGACAAAGTGAGCGGTTTTGATAAGGTGTTTGTTGACCTGCCAACACCTTATGTCCAACTTGATACACTGTGGCCGTTTCTTTAGTTTGCTATTGTTCATCCTTTTTCTGTCCCTGATTTCCATTTGTTAATGTTGCTGACAGGACGAGGATTTTGTTGCTGACAAGGACGATGACGGTTCACCCAGTGATGATTCTGGGGGAGATGACTCTGATGGCAGTGCAAGTGGTGGTGAACAAGAGGTAATAGATGTTCAAAATAAATAGTAGCACTTCTTTGACGTATAATTTTTGCGAGTAAGAACCATTCTTACTCTGCCATACTGTTGATGTATGTATCAGACAATTCCGAAAAAGGTATCCAAGAAAGAAGCTACTACATCCAAAACTTCTTCGATTAAGAGGAAAAATACAGATGAAGGTTCCTCAAAGAAAAAGAAACAGAAGAAGAAGAAGGATCCGAATGCACCCAAGGGAGCAATGAGCAGTTTCATGTACTTCTCACAACTTGAACGAGAGGTTGGTTATGTAAATTTGATTTTGAGGGGGAAATTATCTGGTTAATGTTTAGCCGTACGCGATATATTTTGTTAATATTAGTTTGCTACTTATTCACGTTGCTGGATAAGCGTGTTATTGCTGGGCTTACCACTATTTTGTGTATATGCCAACAGAATTTGCACACCTTATGCAACATAATTGTAATTTGACCATGATGTTTATTTTTCTTTCAGAAAGTGAAGAAGGACAACCCTGGAATTGGCTTCACAGAAATTGGGAGAGTTCTTGGAGAACGATGGGGCAAATTGAAAGGTTTATTAGCTACTTCATAAGGCTTGACATATAGTCTGAAAATTACCCTGGATAATAAATTGTTACTTTGTGTTGATTTACAGCTGAACAGAAGGCACCGTATGAAGCCAAAGCTCAGGCAGACAAAAAGAGGTATCTGAATGAAATGGGTGGCTACAACAAGAACTCCTCACAAACTACCCCAATGTACGTGGACGAGTCAGACAGTAATTAATCAGTAATTAATTTGGGTCAAGTCTGTCAAGACTTAGTTCATCGATGGTATGTTTACATTGTCGTGCTGTGTAGCAAATTTTGGATTATGAAAATCTACAGATGGCGTTTATATACTTGAATGTTGCTGCTTTGTTACCTTGTCATTTTTATCTAAGAACACTGTTTTCCTGCTGATATAAATCCGCATTGCTGAGAATATAGGGGAAATATTGAAAACAAGAACAATGCTTTCCTAAAAAGTTCATGTGTTACTTGTGTTGTCAGAAGATTTGCTTAAGCTTAACAAGCGACTCTCTCTCTACAACCAAGCGAAGCACCAACGTCTTTTGTCAGAGTTGGCACTTCTGTTGCTGGTAGCACTGGAATCAACGGGTAACCCTTATATGTTTTAGCCCAATGAGGGTTCCCTGACTGCCGAAAATACGCTCCGTTTAACAACAAATCCCCTTCACTTCTCCATGTCCACTTTCGCCATATGGATTCTGGTACTTTCTCTCTCTCTTTGTGATTTCCTTGCATGCACCATCGGCTGCAGCAAATTAAACCGGTTTCCTTGGCTGACGATTGTGGCACCATCAGCACCTCCAATCGCGTAAGATTGCCATTCTGTGTAGTTGGTTGTTCACCACGTGAACAAACCCAAATCTTACCGCGGGTAACTTTTGTGTCAATCCTCTTCCGAAGTGGTTGTAAGCAAGTGTAACCTTTATTATCTTGTCGTCTAGGGTCTCATCAGTTGCACCAAAAAGCAAAGCTTGTAAAAAATATAGATTTGTCAATTTGGGCTTTCTTTTACTAGAACTGTTTCAGTGGGTAAAATCAAATCATGTAGCCAAAACCAAAAAAAAAAGTAGAAGCTGCAACGATATCAATAAGCCCGTCATAGCTGCTAGCAAAGGAGCAATGGTCAATCCACACCTGTGACGATTTAAAGATAGAAATAGCATCACCGTCACTTCTGCCTCTTATACCAACAGGATTATCTTTCGATCGAATCATGCCACCAGACCCCTCAACAATATCATACATGTGAAGACCATGAATAATGATATTATGGACAAACTGGAACATAAAACCAGCCCCACCCGCGACATGAATTTCAAAACCACGACCATCAATGGTCTTATCAGACGTCTACTATTGTGTGTCTACATTCTACAATGTTAAATGCTAGTGAGGTAAAAAAAAAAAACGAGTTAAATCAAGTCAGAATTTGGTAAGGCTTAACTCGACTTGACATTATGATGCTTGGCTCGTGCTTGGCGAACCTTCACGAAGAAAATTCGAGAAAGCTTGAAATCGGCTAGAAGATCCCGATTTGTTTATGAAAATATGTTTTCTAAACTAATCAAATTTGAAATATAAGATAAAGCTCAAATTCAGCTCGATCGAGCTCGGCTCAATAAACATTTCGAGCTGACGTTCTGGGCTTGAGCTTGTGACTCGTTAAAGCTCGGCTAAAACGAGCGCGAGTTACTTAACAAAAAGCTTCAGTCGTTTATACCTTGTGCGTACATATATGTTCTTGTAGGGTTGTAATATCATATTCACATATCATACTACATACAGAAGCTTTTGTACCTTACGAAACAAAACATATGTATATTACAATGAGCGTGTTGGAGGCTTGATGGCTAAACCTCCTTCCTCGTAAATGGTAGGTCTCATGTTTGAGTCTTTAACCTTCGAACACGTCTTTTTTAGAAAGTTCATCACGTAATGGTTGTAAGCCCAATTTCACCTTGACAAGCACATAATTTTCTCTTAAATTATTGAGAAAATCATCACATCCTTTCACGTCGCACTTTAGATAGTGCGTCAACTTCAGATATGAACTGTTTTCCCCTATCAATGATCAAGTTTCTGTTGACAAGAAATCCGATGTCATCCAGCGGTTAGGATGTCTGGCTTTCACCCAGGGGACCTGGGTTTGATTCCCGGCATCAGAACTCTTTTTCTAAGGCGTTTCAAGCCTATCATTAAAAGACGTTGAAAGAACAACGTAAGACTGAGAAGTAACAATATAGTGCAATATATCATGATGGATATTTACATATACTAGCAGATTGAGAGGTTGTAATCTTCTTGCATTATCCTTGATAGCGAAAGGACGCCATGTTTGTCGAGACAGCTATATTCTTAGACTGAGTTCGCTATAAATACAAGTAAAATGTTTGTTATCTTTACCAAGCTTATAGCTCCTGAACCATTGGGCATTGCCTTTTATAGGTCACCTGCATTTTCTACGAGGTCAAGTTCCTATAGCAAGGATACTGGGAAAATTTTCTGATAACGGGCCGTTTTACTCTCTACGGCTAGGTAGTCGTCGAGCATTGGTGGTGAGCAGTTGACAGATGATCCGAGAGTGCTTCACCTCGAATGATAGAAACTTTGCAAATAGACCGAATATGGCAATTTTCCAGAAAATGGTCTATGACAATGCTGGTATTGCACTAGCGAGAGATCCGAAAGCTAGTCACTTCTGAGCGTTTTTCAAGACAACGTATTGAAAAGTTCACGCATGTTCGTGATTCAGAAGTAAAGAGTTCAATTGATGAGCTCAAGTTACTGTCCATGAAGAATGGGGACCAAGCATTTGTAATGGACGTTGAATATAATTATACGAATCTTAGCAGGGAAAATATTTTGTAACGAGTGTAGTGATGAATGTAAGCATGAAGACTCGCATGTTAAAGAAGCCATAACGAAAGGTTTAATACATTAGCGGCCTCATCTGATTTTTTCCATATCTGGAATGGATAGAAATCGAAGGGCATGTGATCAAGATGATCATCTCATGGCTATTGAGAACGAATCAAATCAGATGGTTCTACTTTCTGACTTGCTCCTACGGAACCAAGATCGAAAAGATTGAAAAAATCAGTCATTCACAACCACTGATGAAGGATTCCTCGAAAAGTTAAGGATTAGTATATGAAGGAAGTAGCCACAGAGGTTGATACTCTCACTGGAAAATGGGTTGACGAACATATTGGGAAAAAGTGTGTGGTAGTGTTAATTGTTAACGAAGCCGATTTCATGGATGTGATGCTGCATGTCAAACCTGCTAGAAGATGCTAATGTGTGTGGCAAACGTCGTGAAACTGTCATCAAGGCGACAATGATGGTCGGTAACTAACTTTTGCGATCTCATTTCAAGTTATTAGTCATGTCCGGGTTGCATAAACAGAATCATTATGTTACTATTGCACTTTTATATCACTGATAATCGGATAACTGCTGTAAGACTTTTGTTACAACTAATTATTGCTTAACTTATTAAAAAATGTAATGCTATATATACCCCCTTAATCACTCCTAACTACGTTAAATAAATGATTTTCGTAGACTCTCATGTTGACGGGTTCAGAAAGTACTGATCTGACAATGACACGGGCATTCTCTTTACTATTGAACCATCCCAACATCCTGAAAGCAGCCCGCAATTGAAGAACTTGACATCCATGTAGGAAGCAAGAAATGGGTCAAAGAATCAGATTAAAAATCTAATGTTATAGGCTTATATAATTTTATTATGATATGATAAACTTATATAAGCCCATAAGTCTTGAAATAAGCCACAAAATTTCTGTTTATATTTCATAAGCCTCAGTTTTGTGGCTTATCTTGAGACTTATTGGCTTATATAAGTTTATCATATCATAATATGTATATGCAAGCCATAGTAAAAGAAACACTCCGAATGTACCCACCTGGTCCCTTAGCTGAGGGCCTCATGACTCGATCAGACTGCAATATTGGGGGCTATCATGTCCCCAAAGGGACTCGTCTAATTATGAACGTATGTAAGATACATCGTGACCCACAGTTTAACGGTTATGCAAAAATTGGAGTGGTGAACCGGCCAATGCAGTAATGCAACAACAAGACGGCTCGCAAAGAACCCAATAGCAAGCTATTGTGGGTGAGTCTTTCACTCTTTCCCCATAAAAAAAATAGGATTACTAACGAGTGAGCCGATGGCCTTTATACGGGGTGGCGTACCAGAAGTGGCATACATAGAGAGTAATCTTTCCCGTAGATTCTGATGCTCAACACCAGGTATAAGTTTGTGTTCTGCTACTTTCACATTCAGTACATCCCGACATACATCCAAGCAGCACTCATCCGCTAATGAACCAACCTCATACAAACAGTCACACAACTTGATCGTCCCTGCGACCACTTCCCTCTTATGACCGAGTCACAACTCGAGAGAGCAAATTTATACCCCGTGATTTCAACAAGGCTGCATCAATACACGAACCACTACTCTATAATGTTGATAATACAGTACAAGAAGACACTTGCATTTCTTATTTTTAGCACTCAACCACAATTACATTATGTCAAACATTAGGGCCTTCAAACATGACAGGTTCTGGTAGGGGTGCGGCGCCACAATAGCCTCGCTCTAAGAATATTGCCTTCTTCGAAAGTGAAACCAAGCGACGTAAGCATTGGAGGCCAGCATCCGTACGTTATGATACGAATGGCTCTACAACAATCTATTGTCAAGTAACCGTCTCCATTAACTAAGAAAAGTATTATTTCATTTGGCACGACTTCAACTCAGGTAATGCGTTCCAACAGTCCATTAGCCAGCCATTGTCCTTTTCTCTGTTTATCCTGGAACGAGGTCTTTCTCAGGAGGCTTAATCTCGTGCATTTTCCGAGCCATTGAACCACTTTCAGAAGTAACAAGGCACAATAGTAGGAGCAATGTGATGGGAAGAACCTTAATTTCAGCCATAAGAACTGCATTCAATTCTACGCTGCATATGTAGAGACGCTATGTATCAGATAAAACTAATCGGTAGTTTAATGAAAAGAATTGACACATTTTTGTCACCTAAAATCGCATAATCTAGTTTTTCAAATGGGTTAAGTCTATAAAATAGAAACGAACTTTCCATTTTTTACAATTATAGTACACGAACTTTATATATTACCAATATAACCATTGATTGTAACTTGTTGTTTTGGGTTAAATACACTAATATTACCGGTTGTGCCGGTTTTTTTAATTTTTTCAAAAAAAAAGTTAAAGTTAAAAAAATGTTAAAGTTAAAAAGAAAATGTTTAAAAGAAAGGAAATAGATAAACTTTTTTAAAAAATAAATTCACCAACAAAAAAATTAAAAATTTGAAAATATTTGGAATTTTCGAAAATAAATAAACTTTTTAAAAAAATAAATTGCAATCAATTTTTTTAAAAATTTAAATTGAAATAAACTTTTTTTAAAAAATAAATTGAAATAATCTTTTTTAAAAAACTAAATAAATTTTTTTAAAACATATTGGATTTTTTTTTAAACTTTTTCGAACAATTTGTAAATAATTTTCTAAAAAACTTTTCGAATTTTTTTTCGAAAATAAAAATTTTGGTATTTTCGAAAATAAAAATAAATTGAAATTAACTTTTAAAGAAAAATAAATTGGAATAAACTTTTTTTAAAAAATAAATTGAAATAATCTTTTTTAAAAAACTAAGTAAAGTTTTTTAAAACATATTTGGATTTTTTAAAACTTTTTCGAAGAATTTGTAAATAATTTTCTAAAAAACTTTTCGAATTATTTTTTCGAAAATAAATATTTTGGTATTTTCGAAAATAAAAATAAATTGAAATTAACTTTTAAAAAAAATAAATTGGAATAAACTTTTTTAAAAAATAAATAAACTTTTTAAAAACATATTTGGATTTTTTAAAAACCTTTTCGAAGAATCTTTGTAAATAATTTTCTAAAAAACTTTTCGAAAAAATATTATTAAAAACTTTTTGAAAAAAAAAAGTTTCTTTTTTAAAAACATTTAAGAATTACAATTTTTTTTAAAGTTGAATTTTTTTTAATAAAGTTTGCTATAAAGTTCAAAATTTGAAAGTTATAATGGTTATATTGGTAATATATAAAGTTTCAAGTCAGCAAAAAAAATTATTTTTTTAATAAAGATGACGTGTCGGTTTATATGACCTGTTGTAGAAGGTTGCTAGCAAGAAAGTTTACTATAAAGTTCGAAATTTAAAAGTTATAATAGTTATATTAATAATATATAAAGTTCGTTTACTATAATTGTAAAAAATGAAAAGTTCGTTTCTATTTTATAGACTTAACCATTTTCAAATTTCAACTTTGATCTTGAAAAACTAGATTATGCGATTTTAGGTGGCAAAAATGTGTCGATTCTTTTCATTAAACTACCGATTAGTTTTATCTGATACATAGCGTCAGTTACCGCACGACCTCGCAGGGACGATCAGGCACTTTATTCTGCCTAGACGAGAGATCCAGAACACTCGTTTTTAAACAAAATAGCATCCAACAAGCTTTCTTTAGCCAAACCGAACATATTATAAGCATGTTCTCTCCTCCATAGACTTTTAGCATGTCGATTGACAGGTTTATGAAGACAGAGCACAAATATAATCATCTATTATTACTCCAAAGTCTCCAAGAGGGTTGTACATATTTTCACTCGGTAAAAAAAAGCTACACACGAAAATTACAGGAAGAAATGCTAACGTACAGTTCTTTGAGATCAGTTTTTCTCTTCAAACTCTTGCAATCGCTTTTTTAAAATTAAGTACGCAGTAGGAAAATAAACACACAAGCAAAGCAACGGTCGTCTGCCTTTGCAGAACCTGAAGGACTTCTTTCCATGGCTCGTCCTGGCCTTTAGTATCACTATTCATCTTCTAGGGTTTGCACATTGTATCTACGTTTCATTTCTGCAATACAAAAGTAGTTCAGATAAATGTGAATCAACAAGACGTGTAGCTAACCATCTGCGTGTGCTTAGATAATATCTTGGCATAAAAGGGCAAGAAGGTAGTTCGTAAGAGGATTCGACAAATTGAGTGTCATTATTGATTAGTTAGGGTATGTTATCCTTGTAATCCAAAGATTCAAAGTTATAGTTAACAAACTAAAGTCTCTACAGAGCGGAACTAAAACCATGTTAACGAGTGGAGTAGCTCAAAATAAGAGTAAAATGCAGATATCATACCTGTGCTATGTTATTTTTGCATATATCATACCTGGTGTTTTGAAACTGCATGTATCATACCTGTGAGAATACTTTGAGTCCATTTTAATACCTTGACTTAACGAAGCATGTGTTTTGACCGTTACCATTATTTAACAAAAGGACAAAATTGTCTTTTCTTTTCTTTGATTAAGAATCACAGCCCGATTATACTACCAGGCCCTAATCTACGCATTCATTTTTTTTTTGTTACCTAATTACAACAGATAATTTTTAAAACCCTAATTCATTACGTCAATAAATGTTTTCTTTCTCACAATCAATCTCTATAATCTCTTAAAGAAATGGATTCGGTGACCTACTGGCATATAAGAGCCGATAATGAAGAAGTTGATGTTGATACGCTATATGGTAAGATCACTAAAACTTCGTAAGTCCTTTCTTATTGGCGGCTCTATCTCTTGTTTCGTGTATTGGAGTCGTTAACTAGTTATCTAGTCTTACTGTGGCACCAAGAACTTCCATCATGAGATAACCAATTTAATGATTCACAAAGAATATGTTGGAATAGAATAATTTAGTTGTAAAACAATGTTAATGATACGCACCTGCAACAAGTAGCACTTAAACCAATGTAATGGCACTTAAACAATGTTATGTTTGTTATTTGAAGCACTCACACCAATAACTTTATTTGTTACTTAGACACCAGTAACTTTGTTTGAAGCACTCACACCAATAACATGCATCACTTTACTAGACTAGTCATATTCTATTATGTTTGTTCCTTGTTTCTTTATTGTTTGTTAATGACGAATGACAAAACTCTTTCAATATTGAGTATTTATAAATATACAGTACTGTTACAAGTACTTTTGTTTTGCTTGAATTCAGGTACACAATCTTTAGGTAAATAGGAATACACACAAACTTAACAACGAAAACCTTTTATTGTTAACATTCTTATTATTATGTGTTCAGCCCAACTTGTACATATTAATGACCTAATTTTGTTTGTTTGTTGATCAATCAGAAAACTACCCCGACTTGTTTACCATGATGATCCACCATGGTGGAAGATTCACGACACTTCCACAAAGGAAATACGTTGAAGGTGAAGTTACTTATGTTGACTTGGTGGATGTTAATAGATGTAAGTTGGATATCCTACACACAGTTTTGCATCAAAGTTTAGGATTCGAAGAAAAACTGTTTTACTGGCATAAGATACCAATGATGGGTTTGGATGCAATGCTTAAGTATGTCCCTAAGCATAACATTATTTATGTGTATGTTGAACATGAAAAATCAGTAATTGATCCTTCATTGAATGTCGACGAGGATGGGTGTTCTATTGCTGATGGTGAGGATGAGGTTATGCCTTATAATGGGGACGATGAGGCGGGGCCTTCTAATGTTAAAGGTGTATATTATGAGGCTGAGAATGAGAATGAAGGGGAAGAAATAGGCGAGTACGATAACATAGAACCCAAATTACAGGATATAGTTGATGAGGAGCACATTGTTGATGAAGTAGAAGTTAACATGAATGACTTTACATTTGATGTTGAAAAAGAATTATCAGAAAAATTGCATCCTAATTTGAGCATTAATGAAGCAAACTTAGAAGTTGTAGACTTCGACTCATTTGAAAGTGATATAGATGATCCACAAGAAAGTGTCAGGAGAAAAGCACTTAGGAAGTTAAGAAAAGAATATGCAAATTCTGACGTTACAACAAGTTTTTTTGTTGGAATGGAATTTCCAAATAAAGAATTAGCTAAGGATGCTATCAGGGATCATTCTGTGGAGACAAGAAGAAACATCATGCTGACCATTAATGATAAGATAAGGATTCAAGCAAAGTGTTTTGGTAAAGTTCTTGTACATGTAGATGCGCATGATAAAGGGAAGGACATATTGGTCAATGAGGAACAACATAACAAAGTTGATTGTCCTTGGTATTTGTTTATTTCAAAGGGTGATAAAGACAAATGGGTCGTGAGAACTTATAAGGAAGTACATCAATGCTTACAATCTAGGAAGATTAAAACCTGTACATCCACTTTCCTCTCAAAACACGTCCAAAAACTATTGTTGATGAATCCAGAAATGCCCATAAAAGCTGTCCAAGAACAAATGCAACAAAAATTCCATGTAGCAGTGAGTAAAACAAAAGCCTTTCGGGCTAAAGCTAAGGCTCAAGTACAATTAAGAGGAGATGAAACTTTACAATATTCTTTACTAAGAGACTATGTTCAAGAGTTGAAGAAGTGTAACCCAAATACACACTTCAAACTTGGAAGGATGTATATTCTTTTAAGGTCAACCCTGTTCCTAGTAAGCAACACTGGGAAAAGTTTGTTTATCCTTTTACACTTTTACCCCCAAAACATCACCCTAAAATTGGGAGATTGAAATGGTAAAGGATGGTAAGTTGTCTAGAAAAGGTAAAAGTGTGACGTGTTTGAAATGTAAGAGTATAGGTCACAACAGGAGAACTTGTACAACTACTGCAGGGTCAACTCAAGCAGAAACTAATGCTACAGGTAGTCACAGAAGGACAAGACCTACTCATGGAGAAACTAGTGCAACACGAACCAACAAGAGGACAAGACCAACTCCAACTGGTGGAAGTCAAAGTGCTTCACAAAAAAAGGGAAATGCATCGAGTAGTGAAGCTCCCAAACCGGGTACTGGCCGAAGTCAAGCTACGGGAAGTCAAGCTACAGGAAGTAAAGGGAAGAGAGTAAGGAAAAGTGTCTCAAGATATTCACCATAAAAGCTTTACTTCTGAAATATTAGTCTCGCTATTTTTCTTTTTAAGACCATTTTAACTAAAAGCTGGTATTTTGTTTGAAGACCACTTGTGTTTTTATTTTTTAGCATCAGATTGCATTATTTTTTCTATAATGTGTGTAACCTTGGATGATACCATGACCAAACAGCTACTGATTGCACTTTAACCAAAGGTTTTTTGGGTGGAATAAATGTTAGTTTACTCTTTTATAGTTTACATCATGGACTCATTCTTAGTACGTCCGTTCACATTCTGTTTAATTTTTTTACAGTCAGACTTAGTAGACAGTGGCCGCAAAGATGCATAAATTATACAGTTAAAGACAATCAACTAAGCAAAAATTTTAAGCATGGTTCTGATCTTATAATGAACAATCAACTACGCAAAAAATGATATGCAAAAACTGAAAACACATCACTAAGAATATGACCAAACAACACAAGCACAAATCATATCTTGAAAACAACCAAAATATTGGATAACACATGAATAATCAACTAACAGGCTCATTCCATAAAGGATTATAACCAAAAATCTTCAACAATATATTATGTTCAAAACTAGAAAATGAAAACACTGAACATAGCTCCAGGTAGTTCTTTTCAATATACTTTGTAACTCTGATAACAATGATACCCATATTTCAAATCCATAACAACAACTTTCTTCACATTGAACCCAACGTTGTCACCAAGAATTGCTTTGTGAAGTATGGTTGATTTATCAGCCATTTGAAGAAATGTTATCATCCATTTGAACAACTTGGGGCCAGGCCTCTCTTTTGCTCATCGTGAACAAAGTCACATATAAACAATAGACAAAAAATACCATAGATGCAGCCTACTGCTTCTATCTTCACGTTTAGAACCTGAAATGCAGGTTAATCAGTTAGCTTATTAGCCTCGTATAATTCTTAAATAGTAGTCTACTAACAAGTTTTGGCTGGTTATAGATTGATTTGAAGATGTAATTATAATGATCGATCGATGAAACTAGACACCCCGAACCAACAAAAATCATAGAGAAAAATCCTTCAAATTTGCAGGGTATGCGCCATTAATAAATAGTATATAGAATAAACAAAAAACTAAATAAACAGAAAAGTCAAAATGATGTGTATACCTTCATCAACCTTGAAATCCAAAGGATCAGTATCATCGTGACCTCTCTTGATGAATACAGTTCCATCTTGTAGCTTACCAATCAAACTCACTGTTCATTGCAAGAAGAAACTTTAGACATCTCATAATAAACAAACTATAATATCATAGATTCATAGATAAGAGTCACAAAAGTTACATAATACTGACCTTGGACAACAGCTCCTTCATTCGGGCGCTCATACCCCTCCCCTTCTTTCAAAATTTTCTTGACAACTTTCTTGTAATCTGTAACATTTGAGACGATCTTCCATGAAAGAAGTTCAAGAGTGATTTGTAGTGTGGCATTTGCTGGGACTGCAGCCTGATCACTAGATGCGGGTTTTCCCTTTTCCCCAAATCCATCTGCAACATGAAAAATGTATCACTAAATCACCCTTCAGTATACCAAAAGGATGTAATTGAGCACAAAAGAATGTAACTGAGCGCTAATAACCACCCTCTAGATTTCTAATGTATAACCAAAAATCTTAATAGCTAAAAAGGATGGTATCATATAAAAAGAATTTGAGCATATAATTTTTTGCCAACCTAGCAGACCCAGATCACACGTGAATTTGAAACACACACTACCGAAAGATGCAATTAACAGAAAGCTTTCACGAAGGCCAATTGATCCGAAATCAAAAAGCGTACGCACAGTATCCGGCAATAGTGACTGTTATCACCTCATAGCAGTTAACATCTCCATCAATTGTTATGATTTTGAATGAGTGGGATTAGGGTTTATGTAAATGATGTGGGAAAAGTCAATTTGGGGAAAAAACACAAGGAAGATGGGTCGATGTTATTATGGATCGGGCATCAGATGTAAATTTTAATAAACTGTGATAAGTAAAGAAAGGAAAGAAAAGACCATTTTGTCCTTATGTTAAATAATGATAATTGTCAAAACATATGTTTCGTTAAGTCAAGGTATTAAAATGGACTCAAAGTATTCTCACAGGTATGACACATGCAGTTTCAAAACACCAGGTATGATATATGCAAAAATAACATAGCACAGTGACCATATCTGCATTTTACTCCTCAAAATAATATATGTTGAAGATTTGAATGAAATTTACACCGTGAGAAACTCACAGTTCGACATGTTGGCCTATGTGGCTGCCAACTTTTCAAGAAATTTCTCAGTTGTGAATTGAATTCAATACTACACATGTGACGGATCATATGAGATTTACCCCGTGACTGACCAACACTTCTTGTTAATACCAAGTATTCATCTATTGAATTTGCGACATCATAAACAGTGTATCTACTAATCTACTTTTGTCATTACGATAACTAAACATTATACGCAGTGGCGGATTTCTTAAGGGACTGGGGAGGGCTCCGGCCCTCCCAAAGTTTTTGACGAGTAGTGTAAAATTTTTACTTTCCGTCTCAAAGTTATTGTACACCTTATTATTTTGGTATGTAAAAAATAACTCGGCCCTCCCAAAATAAATGTTCCAGGTCCGCCATTGATTATACGAGAAAAGCTACACCGACCATGCTCACTTTGTCGCCACGGACCACTCTTCCTTTAGTTACAGCTGGACCTAGTACACTCTATGATGAACGATAGATGTTTACATGTTTGAACTAATCTGGACCTATATTTCAATATAGACGGGTGGTGTAGCCCAAGTGGCCAACATAGACAGCAATCTTTCCTGTAGATTAAGGTGCTCAATGCCAAGTAAGTTTATGTTCTGCTACTTTCAAATTCAGTGCAGCCCGGCATGAATCAGTACTCAGTAATGTGTCTGTGTGTGCATATTAAGTTATTAACTAGTGACACGTCGATGTTATTTATTGTTGGCATGGTTTTTAACTGAATATGTGAACATGAGTGACATCTTGCATACGGGTCGAAAAGTAAAAAGTATTTTGATAAGAAAAAAAGCAGTCTAAAATGATACCTCTAGCAGAAAGTTTATTGTTCTTATCTGCGATCCCTTCCTCGTTATTCCATTCACCATCATTATTGCTCGTCTCTTTTCTGCCGTCATCTCCTCCGTCACTTTCACTGGCAGTCTCCCATTCAGAATCATCACTTCCTTGCCCATAGGCATTACCTTCCTCAGCCTCACAATCAATACCCCCGTGTTTTATAGCAGCTTCCCTAAATAACCAAGCAGCACGCATCTGCTTCTTAACCAACCTCAGCATAATCAGGCACTTTATTCTGCCTAGACGACAGATCAGGATCTGTTGACTGAGAGCACTCGTTTATAAACAAAATAGCATCCAACAAGCTCTCTTTAGCCAACCAACATATCATAAGCCTGTGCTCTCCTCCATAGACTCTTAGCATGTCGATTGACCGGATTATGAAGACAAAGCGCACGAGTAGCATCACTGATAGCACTCAACGGTTGTTGCAGCAATAGGTAACATTGAGCACGATTGCTGTACAATACAACTCTTTCTTTCTTAGATCTTACTGGACACAACGCTAGTGCTTCAGAGTACTTTGATGCAGCGCCGGATATATTTCCTGATGAAAAAAGAGAGTTGCCTTCTAACTTTACTACCAATGCCGCAGCTTGTTTAATATGGAGATCCTCTTTAGGCATACTTTTTTCCCATTTCAATCTCTCCCTGGAATGCAATATTTCTTCGACATCTTCTTTAGTTCGATTACTGACAGAATTGCGACCGGTTCCATGTGACTGAATACATTCCTGAAGAACACTGAGAATGAAATCTCCAAACTTTTTATGATCCCCGAGAGATGAGATCTCTGCTAGGTCCAAAACTGCAGGTGCTGCCTTGTCTATAACCTACGTAACAGATTATTCAATTTTCGTCAGAAATAATTACGAGTTAAAGATATATCTGCGGAATAGTTTATGATTATATTTCGTCATAAGTAACAAGTTAACAGTATATTAGATTATTACCTTATGGAAGGTATTGGGGAATTTTTGGGCGTTTTTTTTATCTCTGGTTATTATCCTATTTGCTGAACCGTATGGTTAGATTTAGAGGAGAGTTGATTTTCGGAAAATTGGGGAATTTTGTCGTAATAGATAGTTTTCAGAGTTGGTTGCAGTTTACGTGAACTGGACGTGAGGTTTTTAGGTTTAGGTTTTGTTAGGCGGCTTGATTGTTTTGTCGTTATGTAAGTTTTAAGCTGCTTTTGTGTTTATTGAATTTAGGTGTTTGCACCATACTTCGCTCCGGTGGGGGTCGGGTATGTAGTTGTTGTTTAAGCTTACATAGGTAGCTTATGGCTCATTTAGTTTTCGTCTTATGTTTCATAAGCTTATTTTGTGTTGCTTATTTTGAAACTTTCTTGCTTACATAAGCTTATATAAGCTAAAAAAGCACATAATATGAGGTTATGAAACATAAGACGAAAACCAAATAAGCCATAAGCCCGCTTATCCGAATTTGGTGATATTAGCGATATATTAAGCTTGGTGACATTTATGTTTTCTTTTTACAATTTTAATTTACTTCCAGATTGTGGTTGATGTTTCTCTATGCTCACACACATTTCTTGTTTTTATGTTTATTGGGAGACGCAGAATGTGGGCCAACTAAAGGTTCATTCACGGGGTCTTGTGTGGAGGAAACAAGGAGGTAATGAGGTTGTGAAAGTTGGAACATCTAATATTTCGTGTATAACATGGATGAAGGTGCCACGAAGCAATCAGCTTGGTGTGCTGACAAAGGATGATCTTAAGTATTATAAGTTTGTCGGTTTTTCTAATCAGGTATATCCTTGCTGACGTGTTGCCGTTTTCTGTAAGATGGTGTTATTATTATCCTCTTAGGGTTGGTATATGGTACTAAAGTTCAGTATGTGCAACAGAACTTACATTTTGTTTTGTGGGCACCGATTAGTTTAAGTTTATGGTTAAGGGGATTTTCCCCGAACTTCCTGTCATCATTAGTTCAAGTTATACTTTAGTCATGCTTCATAATGCCTTCTAGGAGACTTAAATATACATATTTATATGAATATTGATACATATATTGAGCATATAACTTAGAAAAGACGCCTGGCTAACCTGAAATCTTTTCATTTCATTAGGGAAACCAAATGTAAGTGAACAAGGTTCATAGAGAGCATGTGACGGATTCATTCTGACCTTTTTCCTCTTATTAAATTATTTTATTCTGCTTGCAGGATGTTTCTAGCCTGACCAATTTGTTCAAACACTCTTATGGCATAACACCAGAAGAGAAGCAACTGTCAGTCAGTGGAAAGAATTGGGGAGAACTCGGCTTTAATGGTTCGTGCTTTTACAGTTGTTTTTATGAGATTTTTGTTATGTATTCTGAGTTTAAATCTAAGACCGTGATTATTGGCCATTGCAAATGAACTTGTCTGGTTGCACAATATACATATCAGAATTTAATGTTTATTTTTTTCGATCACCTTTTCTTTGATATTGCGTAGTTGAGATCTCTTGGCTTCTTTTTCTTAAATATTTTACATGGTTTTCTATTGGATATTGAGCAGGTAATATGCTTTCTTTTCTTGTTGACTCGAAGCAAGCAATGGAGGTTTCGTTGGCAGATGTGGCCCAGACACAGCTTCAAGGAAAAACTGATGTTACCTTGGAGTTCAATGTGGATGACACAGCTGGTGCAAATGAGGTCAGTTATATATAATTTCTTTATTGTACTGCAGCATGCGATAATGTCTGTGCTTAAACATGCCTTATGCTTTAAGTATTTATAATGTAAGCGTAGGGTACGTGTTGAGTTACCTAGAATTCTCAATATTTTGGGCTTATAATTGTTAATGCAGAAAGACGAGCTGATGGAACTGAGTTTCTGCATTCCAACTTCTAACACTCAGTTTGTTGGGGATGAAGATCGCACTCCTGCACAAGTAAGCTGCCTTGAAATGTTCACTGATATATTTGCAGTTAGGGGCCATGTTTTATGATATTCTAATTACGTTTTACCAGGTTTTCCGTGAAAGAATAATGTCAATGGCTAATGTTGGTAGTCGAGGTGAGGAAGCTGTTGTCACTTTTGACACCATCACAATTCTTACTCCAAGGTATGTCTTGTGCTTGTTTGTGTTGGCAGCTGTTTTGTTTGTGTTTATTAGGATTATTGATGTTTTGTTACAAATCATGTACTTATTGTAGGGGGCGATACAATGTTGAACTTCACCTTTCGTTTTTGCGACTTCAAGGGCAAGCGACTGACTTTAAAATACAGTACAGCAGTATTGTTCGTGTTTTTGTCTTGCCAAAGGTTTTTTCTTTCTTCCCTCACAACTTCACTTGATTGTTTGAGTTTCTTGATTTTATGTTTTTCTTTGGTCATTGGAATTGAACATACAGAAAATGATTCTGATATCCCTATTTGCTTATGCAGTCCAACCAACCTCATACCTTTGTTGTTGTTACCCTGGACCCTCCTATCCGCAAAGGTCAAACATTGTACCCACATATTGTGATGCAGGTACTATATTTACCATGCTTTTTAGATTTGTCTTTTAACATGCTTGGCGCGGCATTAAACTTATATATGATGTTGAACTTTTTATGTTGATGCAGTTTGAAACTGATCATGTGTTTGAGAGCACTTTGGTGATGAACAAGGACTTGTATGACACCAAGTACAAAAACAAGTTGGAGCCGGAATATAAGGTAATGATTCTAACCAGGTATACAGTTGTTGGCAGTGACTCTCACTTTATAAATTTGAATAATTTTCTTTTTTACAACAGGGTCTTATTCATGAAGTTTTCACAATGGTCTCGCGTGGCTTATCTGGTACAAAGACCACTAGACCTGGGAAGTTCCGTAGTTGCCAGGATGGTTACGCTGTTAAGTCTTCATTAAAAGCTGAAGATGGGATGTTGTATCCGTTAGAGAAGACCTTTTTCTTCTTGCCAAAACCTCCAACGCTTATTCTTCATGATGAGGTATGATGTTTCTTTTATTTGGTCCAAGCTATAACGTAAAGATTTAGTTGAATTTGTATTGATTCATTCACTATATAGATTGACTATGTGGAGTTTGAGAGACATGCTGCTGGAGGATCAAACATGCATTATTTTGATCTTGTGATAAGACTTAAGTCGGAGCACGGACATATTTTTCGTAATATTCAGAGAAATGAATACCGTAACTTGTTTGATTTTATCAGGTGAGTCCATGTCTTGTTTAGCTGTATGACTATCAATATGGGTTACTACTATTGTTTCACCGTAAAACTAATGGCTTCATGCAGTTCTAAGGGTCTAAAAATTATGAACATGGGAGCTGGTCGTCAAGCTGCAGAGTGTGTTGCAGCTGCGCTGCAGGATAATGTTGATGATGATGCTGTTGACCCTCATCTAGAGCGTATTGTACAGATGGAAGCTGCTGAAGAAAGTGATGAGGAGGTTAGCTTTTCAATATTTTTTTGAGTGTAGCAGTGACAAAGTGAGCGGTTTTGATAAGGTGTTTGTTGACCTGCCAACACCTTATGTCCAACTTGATACACTGTGGCCGTTTCTTTAGTTTGCTATTGTTCATCCTTTTTCTGTCCCTGATTTCCATTTGTTAATGTTGCTGACAGGACGAGGATTTTGTTGCTGACAAGGACGATGACGGTTCACCCAGTGATGATTCTGGGGGAGATGACTCTGATGGCAGTGCAAGTGGTGGTGAACAAGAGGTAATAGATGTTCAAAATAAATAGTAGCACTTCTTTGACGTATAATTTTTGCGAGTAAGAACCATTCTTACTCTGCCATACTGTTGATGTATGTATCAGACAATTCCGAAAAAGGTATCCAAGAAAGAAGCTACTACATCCAAAACTTCTTCGATTAAGAGGAAAAATACAGATGAAGGTTCCTCAAAGAAAAAGAAACAGAAGAAGAAGAAGGATCCGAATGCACCCAAGGGAGCAATGAGCAGTTTCATGTACTTCTCACAACTTGAACGAGAGGTTGGTTATGTAAATTTGATTTTGAGGGGGAAATTATCTGGTTAATGTTTAGCCGTACGCGATATATTTTGTTAATATTAGTTTGCTACTTATTCACGTTGCTGGATAAGCGTGTTATTGCTGGGCTTACCACTATTTTGTGTATATGCCAACAGAATTTGCACACCTTATGCAACATAATTGTAATTTGACCATGATGTTTATTTTTCTTTCAGAAAGTGAAGAAGGACAACCCTGGAATTGGCTTCACAGAAATTGGGAGAGTTCTTGGAGAACGATGGGGCAAATTGAAAGGTTTATTAGCTACTTCATAAGGCTTGACATATAGTCTGAAAATTACCCTGGATAATAAATTGTTACTTTGTGTTGATTTACAGCTGAACAGAAGGCACCGTATGAAGCCAAAGCTCAGGCAGACAAAAAGAGGTATCTGAATGAAATGGGTGGCTACAACAAGAACTCCTCACAAACTACCCCAATGTACGTGGACGAGTCAGACAGTAATTAATCAGTAATTAATTTGGGTCAAGTCTGTCAAGACTTAGTTCATCGATGGTATGTTTACATTGTCGTGCTGTGTAGCAAATTTTGGATTATGAAAATCTACAGATGGCGTTTATATACTTGAATGTTGCTGCTTTGTTACCTTGTCATTTTTATCTAAGAACACTGTTTTCCTGCTGATATAAATCCGCATTGCTGAGAATATAGGGGAAATATTGAAAACAAGAACAATGCTTTCCTAAAAAGTTCATGTGTTACTTGTGTTGTCAGAAGATTTGCTTAAGCTTAACAAGCGACTCTCTCTCTACAACCAAGCGAAGCACCAACGTCTTTTGTCAGAGTTGGCACTTCTGTTGCTGGTAGCACTGGAATCAACGGGTAACCCTTATATGTTTTAGCCCAATGAGGGTTCCCTGACTGCCGAAAATACGCTCCGTTTAACAACAAATCCCCTTCACTTCTCCATGTCCACTTTCGCCATATGGATTCTGGTACTTTCTCTCTCTCTTTGTGATTTCCTTGCATGCACCATCGGCTGCAGCAAATTAAACCGGTTTCCTTGGCTGACGATTGTGGCACCATCAGCACCTCCAATCGCGTAAGATTGCCATTCTGTGTAGTTGGTTGTTCACCACGTGAACAAACCCAAATCTTACCGCGGGTAACTTTTGTGTCAATCCTCTTCCGAAGTGGTTGTAAGCAAGTGTAACCTTTATTATCTTGTCGTCTAGGGTCTCATCAGTTGCACCAAAAAGCAAAGCTTGTAAAAAATATAGATTTGTCAATTTGGGCTTTCTTTTACTAGAACTGTTTCAGTGGGTAAAATCAAATCATGTAGCCAAAACCAAAAAAAAAAGTAGAAGCTGCAACGATATCAATAAGCCCGTCATAGCTGCTAGCAAAGGAGCAATGGTCAATCCACACCTGTGACGATTTAAAGATAGAAATAGCATCACCGTCACTTCTGCCTCTTATACCAACAGGATTATCTTTCGATCGAATCATGCCACCAGACCCCTCAACAATATCATACATGTGAAGACCATGAATAATGATATTATGGACAAACTGGAACATAAAACCAGCCCCACCCGCGACATGAATTTCAAAACCACGACCATCAATGGTCTTATCAGACGTCTACTATTGTGTGTCTACATTCTACAATGTTAAATGCTAGTGAGGTAAAAAAAAAAAACGAGTTAAATCAAGTCAGAATTTGGTAAGGCTTAACTCGACTTGACATTATGATGCTTGGCTCGTGCTTGGCGAACCTTCACGAAGAAAATTCGAGAAAGCTTGAAATCGGCTAGAAGATCCCGATTTGTTTATGAAAATATGTTTTCTAAACTAATCAAATTTGAAATATAAGATAAAGCTCAAATTCAGCTCGATCGAGCTCGGCTCAATAAACATTTCGAGCTGACGTTCTGGGCTTGAGCTTGTGACTCGTTAAAGCTCGGCTAAAACGAGCGCGAGTTACTTAACAAAAAGCTTCAGTCGTTTATACCTTGTGCGTACATATATGTTCTTGTAGGGTTGTAATATCATATTCACATATCATACTACATACAGAAGCTTTTGTACCTTACGAAACAAAACATATGTATATTACAATGAGCGTGTTGGAGGCTTGATGGCTAAACCTCCTTCCTCGTAAATGGTAGGTCTCATGTTTGAGTCTTTAACCTTCGAACACGTCTTTTTTAGAAAGTTCATCACGTAATGGTTGTAAGCCCAATTTCACCTTGACAAGCACATAATTTTCTCTTAAACTATTGAGAAAATCATCACATCCTTTCACGTCGCACTTTAGATAGTGCGTCAACTTCAGATATGAACTGTTTTCCCCTATCAATGATCAAGTTTCTGTTGACAAGAAATCCGATGTCATCCAGCGGTTAGGATGTCTGGCTTTCACCCAGGGGACCTGGGTTTGATTCCCGGCATCAGAACTCTTTTTCTAAGGCGTTTCAAGCCTATCATTAAAAGACGTTGAAAGAACAACGTAAGACTGAGAAGTAACAATATAGTGCAATATATCATGATGGATATTTACATATACTAGCAGATTGAGAGGTTGTAATCTTCTTGCATTATCCTTGATAGCGAAAGGACGCCATGTTTGTCGAGACAGCTATATTCTTAGACTGAGTTCGCTATAAATACAAGTAAAATGTTTGTTATCTTTACCAAGCTTATAGCTCCTGAACCATTGGGCATTGCCTTTTATAGGTCACCTGCATTTTCTACGAGGTCAAGTTCCTATAGCAAGGATACTGGGAAAATTTTCTGATAACGGGCCGTTTTACTCTCTACGGCTAGGTAGTCGTCGAGCATTGGTGGTGAGCAGTTGACAGATGATCCGAGAGTGCTTCACCTCGAATGATAGAAACTTTGCAAATAGACCGAATATGGCAATTTTCCAGAAAATGGTCTATGACAATGCTGGTATTGCACTAGCGAGAGATCCGAAAGCTAGTCACTTCTGAGCATTTTTCAAGACAACGTATTGAAAAGTTCACGCATGTTCGTGATTCAGAAGTAAAGAGTTCAATTGATGAGCTCAAGTTACTGTCCATGAAGAATGGGGACCAAGCATTTGTAATGGACGTTGAATATAATTATACGAATCTTAGCAGGGAAAATATTTTGTAACGAGTGTAGTGATGAATGTAAGCATGAAGACTCGCATGTTAAAGAAGCCATAACGAAAGGTTTAATACATTAGCGGCCTCATCTGATTTTTTCCATATCTGGAATGGATAGAAATCGAAGGGCATGTGATCAAGATGATCATCTCATGGCTATTGAGAACGAATCAAATCAGATGGTTCTACTTTCTGACTTGCTCCTACGGAACCAAGATCGAAAAGATTGAAAAAATCAGTCATTCACAACCACTGATGAAGGATTCCTCGAAAAGTTAAGGATTAGTATATGAAGGAAGTAGCCACAGAGGTTGATACTCTCACTGGAAAATGGGTTGACGAACATATTGGGAAAAAGTGTGTGGTAGTGTTAATTGTTAACGAAGCCGATTTCATGGATGTGATGCTGCATGTCAAACCTGCTAGAAGATGCTAATGTGTGTGGCAAACGTCGTGAAACTGTCATCAAGGCGACAATGATGGTCGGTAACTAACTTTTGCGATCTCATTTCAAGTTATTAGTCATGTCCGGGTTGCATAAACAGAATCATTATGTTACTATTGCACTTTTATATCACTGATAATCGGATAACTGCTGTAAGACTTTTGTTACAACTAATTATTGCTTAACTTATTAAAAAATGTAATGCTATATATACCCCCTTAATCACTCCTAACTACGTTAAATAAATGATTTTCGTAGACTCTCATGTTGACGGGTTCAGAAAGTACTGATCTGACAATGACACGGGCATTCTCTTTACTATTGAACCATCCCAACATCCTGAAAGCAGCCCGCAATTGAAGAACTTGACATCCATGTAGGAAGCAAGAAATGGGTCAAAGAATCAGATTAAAAATCTAATGTTATAGGCTTATATAATTTTATTATGATATGATAAACTTATATAAGCCCATAAGTCTTGAAATAAGCCACAAAATTTCTGTTTATATTTCATAAGCCTCAGTTTTGTGGCTTATCTTGAGACTTATTGGCTTATATAAGTTTATCATATCATAATATGTATATGCAAGCCATAGTAAAAGAAACACTCCGAATGTACCCACCTGGTCCCTTAGCTGAGGGCCTCATGACTCGATCAGACTGCAATATTGGGGGCTATCATGTCCCCAAAGGGACTCGTCTAATTATGAACGTATGTAAGATACATCGTGACCCACAGTTTAACGGTTATGCAAAAATTGGAGTGGTGAACCGGCCAATGCAGTAATGCAACAACAAGACGGCTCGCAAAGAACCCAATAGCAAGCTATTGTGGGTGAGTCTTTCACTCTTTCCCCATAAAAAAAATAGGATTACTAACGAGTGAGCCGATGGCCTTTATACGGGGTGGCGTACCAGAAGTGGCATACATAGAGAGTAATCTTTCCCGTAGATTCTGATGCTCAACACCAGGTATAAGTTTGTGTTCTGCTACTTTCACATTCAGTACATCCCGACATACATCCAAGCAGCACTCATCCGCTAATGAACCAACCTCATACAAACAGTCACACAACTTGATCGTCCCTGCGACCACTTCCCTCTTATGACCGAGTCACAACTCGAGAGAGCAAATTTATACCCCGTGATTTCAACAAGGCTGCATCAATACACGAACCACTACTCTATAATGTTGATAATACAGTACAAGAAGACACTTGCATTTCTTATTTTTAGCACTCAACCACAATTACATTATGTCAAACATTAGGGCCTTCAAACATGACAGGTTCTGGTAGGGGTGCGGCGCCACAATAGCCTCGCTCTAAGAATATTGCCTTCTTCGAAAGTGAAACCAAGCGACGTAAGCATTGGAGGCCAGCATCCGTACGTTATGATACGAATGGCTCTACAACAATCTATTGTCAAGTAACCGTCTCCATTAACTAAGAAAAGTATTATTTCATTTGGCACGACTTCAACTCAGGTAATGCGTTCCAACAGTCCATTAGCCAGCCATTGTCCTTTTCTCTGTTTATCCTGGAACGAGGTCTTTCTCAGGAGGCTTAATCTCGTGCATTTTCCGAGCCATTGAACCACTTTCAGAAGTAACAAGGCACAATAGTAGGAGCAATGTGATGGGAAGAACCTTAATTTCAGCCATAAGAACTGCATTCAATTCTACGCTGCATATGTAGAGACGCTATGTATCAGATAAAACTAATCGGTAGTTTAATGAAAAGAATTGACACATTTTTGTCACCTAAAATCGCATAATCTAGTTTTTCAAATGGGTTAAGTCTATAAAATAGAAACGAACTTTCCATTTTTTACAATTATAGTACACGAACTTTATATATTACCAATATAACCATTGATTGTAACTTGTTGTTTTGGGTTAAATACACTAATATTACCGGTTGTGCCGGTTTTTTTAATTTTTTCAAAAAAAAAGTTAAAGTTAAAAAAATGTTAAAGTTAAAAAGAAAATGTTTAAAAGAAAGGAAATAGATAAACTTTTTTAAAAAATAAATTCACCAACAAAAAAATTAAAAATTTGAAAATATTTGGAATTTTCGAAAATAAATAAACTTTTTAAAAAAATAAATTGCAATCAATTTTTTTAAAAATTTAAATTGAAATAAACTTTTTTTAAAAAATAAATTGAAATAATCTTTTTTAAAAAACTAAATAAATTTTTTTAAAACATATTGGATTTTTTTTTAAACTTTTTCGAACAATTTGTAAATAATTTTCTAAAAAACTTTTCGAATTTTTTTTCGAAAATAAAAATTTTGGTATTTTCGAAAATAAAAATAAATTGAAATTAACTTTTAAAGAAAAATAAATTGGAATAAACTTTTTTTAAAAAATAAATTGAAATAATCTTTTTTAAAAAACTAAGTAAAGTTTTTTAAAACATATTTGGATTTTTTAAAACTTTTTCGAAGAATTTGTAAATAATTTTCTAAAAAACTTTTCGAATTATTTTTTCGAAAATAAATATTTTGGTATTTTCGAAAATAAAAATAAATTGAAATTAACTTTTAAAAAAAATAAATTGGAATAAACTTTTTTAAAAAATAAATAAACTTTTTAAAAACATATTTGGATTTTTTAAAAACCTTTTCGAAGAATCTTTGTAAATAATTTTCTAAAAAACTTTTCGAAAAAATATTATTAAAAACTTTTTGAAAAAAAAAAGTTTCTTTTTTAAAAACATTTAAGAATTACAATTTTTTTTAAAGTTGAATTTTTTTTAATAAAGTTTGCTATAAAGTTCAAAATTTGAAAGTTATAATGGTTATATTGGTAATATATAAAGTTTCAAGTCAGCAAAAAAAATTATTTTTTTAATAAAGATGACGTGTCGGTTTATATGACCTGTTGTAGAAGGTTGCTAGCAAGAAAGTTTACTATAAAGTTCGAAATTTAAAAGTTATAATAGTTATATTAATAATATATAAAGTTCGTTTACTATAATTGTAAAAAATGAAAAGTTCGTTTCTATTTTATAGACTTAACCATTTTCAAATTTCAACTTTGATCTTGAAAAACTAGATTATGCGATTTTAGGTGGCAAAAATGTGTCGATTCTTTTCATTAAACTACCGATTAGTTTTATCTGATACATAGCGTCAGTTACCGCACGACCTCGCAGGGACGATCAGGCACTTTATTCTGCCTAGACGAGAGATCCAGAACACTCGTTTTTAAACAAAATAGCATCCAACAAGCTTTCTTTAGCCAAACCGAACATATTATAAGCATGTTCTCTCCTCCATAGACTTTTAGCATGTCGATTGACAGGTTTATGAAGACAGAGCACAAATATAATCATCTATTATTACTCCAAAGTCTCCAAGAGGGTTGTACATATTTTCACTCGGTAAAAAAAAGCTACACACGAAAATTACAGGAAGAAATGCTAACGTACAGTTCTTTGAGATCAGTTTTTCTCTTCAAACTCTTGCAATCGCTTTTTTAAAATTAAGTACGCAGTAGGAAAATAAACACACAAGCAAAGCAACGGTCGTCTGCCTTTGCAGAACCTGAAGGACTTCTTTCCATGGCTCGTCCTGGCCTTTAGTATCACTATTCATCTTCTAGGGTTTGCACATTGTATCTACGTTTCATTTCTGCAATACAAAAGTAGTTCAGATAAATGTGAATCAACAAGACGTGTAGCTAACCATCTGCGTGTGCTTAGATAATATCTTGGCATAAAAGGGCAAGAAGGTAGTTCGTAAGAGGATTCGACAAATTGAGTGTCATTATTGATTAGTTAGGGTATGTTATCCTTGTAATCCAAAGATTCAAAGTTATAGTTAACAAACTAAAGTCTCTACAGAGCGGAACTAAAACCATGTTAACGAGTGGAGTAGCTCAAAATAAGAGTAAAATGCAGATATCATACCTGTGCTATGTTATTTTTGCATATATCATACCTGGTGTTTTGAAACTGCATGTATCATACCTGTGAGAATACTTTGAGTCCATTTTAATACCTTGACTTAACGAAGCATGTGTTTTGACCGTTACCATTATTTAACAAAAGGACAAAATTGTCTTTTCTTTTCTTTGATTAAGAATCACAGCCCGATTATACTACCAGGCCCTAATCTACGCATTCATTTTTTTTTTGTTACCTAATTACAACAGATAATTTTTAAAACCCTAATTCATTACGTCAATAAATGTTTTCTTTCTCACAATCAATCTCTATAATCTCTTAAAGAAATGGATTCGGTGACCTACTGGCATATAAGAGCCGATAATGAAGAAGTTGATGTTGATACGCTATATGGTAAGATCACTAAAACTTCGTAAGTCCTTTCTTATTGGCGGCTCTATCTCTTGTTTCGTGTATTGGAGTCGTTAACTAGTTATCTAGTCTTACTGTGGCACCAAGAACTTCCATCATGAGATAACCAATTTAATGATTCACAAAGAATATGTTGGAATAGAATAATTTAGTTGTAAAACAATGTTAATGATACGCACCTGCAACAAGTAGCACTTAAACCAATGTAATGGCACTTAAACAATGTTATGTTTGTTATTTGAAGCACTCACACCAATAACTTTATTTGTTACTTAGACACCAGTAACTTTGTTTGAAGCACTCACACCAATAACATGCATCACTTTACTAGACTAGTCATATTCTATTATGTTTGTTCCTTGTTTCTTTATTGTTTGTTAATGACGAATGACAAAACTCTTTCAATATTGAGTATTTATAAATATACAGTACTGTTACAAGTACTTTTGTTTTGCTTGAATTCAGGTACACAATCTTTAGGTAAATAGGAATACACACAAACTTAACAACGAAAACCTTTTATTGTTAACATTCTTATTATTATGTGTTCAGCCCAACTTGTACATATTAATGACCTAATTTTGTTTGTTTGTTGATCAATCAGAAAACTACCCCGACTTGTTTACCATGATGATCCACCATGGTGGAAGATTCACGACACTTCCACAAAGGAAATACGTTGAAGGTGAAGTTACTTATGTTGACTTGGTGGATGTTAATAGATGTAAGTTGGATATCCTACACACAGTTTTGCATCAAAGTTTAGGATTCGAAGAAAAACTGTTTTACTGGCATAAGATACCAATGATGGGTTTGGATGCAATGCTTAAGTATGTCCCTAAGCATAACATTATTTATGTGTATGTTGAACATGAAAAATCAGTAATTGATCCTTCATTGAATGTCGACGAGGATGGGTGTTCTATTGCTGATGGTGAGGATGAGGTTATGCCTTATAATGGGGACGATGAGGCGGGGCCTTCTAATGTTAAAGGTGTATATTATGAGGCTGAGAATGAGAATGAAGGGGAAGAAATAGGCGAGTACGATAACATAGAACCCAAATTACAGGATATAGTTGATGAGGAGCACATTGTTGATGAAGTAGAAGTTAACATGAATGACTTTACATTTGATGTTGAAAAAGAATTATCAGAAAAATTGCATCCTAATTTGAGCATTAATGAAGCAAACTTAGAAGTTGTAGACTTCGACTCATTTGAAAGTGATATAGATGATCCACAAGAAAGTGTCAGGAGAAAAGCACTTAGGAAGTTAAGAAAAGAATATGCAAATTCTGACGTTACAACAAGTTTTTTTGTTGGAATGGAATTTCCAAATAAAGAATTAGCTAAGGATGCTATCAGGGATCATTCTGTGGAGACAAGAAGAAACATCATGCTGACCATTAATGATAAGATAAGGATTCAAGCAAAGTGTTTTGGTAAAGTTCTTGTACATGTAGATGCGCATGATAAAGGGAAGGACATATTGGTCAATGAGGAACAACATAACAAAGTTGATTGTCCTTGGTATTTGTTTATTTCAAAGGGTGATAAAGACAAATGGGTCGTGAGAACTTATAAGGAAGTACATCAATGCTTACAATCTAGGAAGATTAAAACCTGTACATCCACTTTCCTCTCAAAACACGTCCAAAAACTATTGTTGATGAATCCAGAAATGCCCATAAAAGCTGTCCAAGAACAAATGCAACAAAAATTCCATGTAGCAGTGAGTAAAACAAAAGCCTTTCGGGCTAAAGCTAAGGCTCAAGTACAATTAAGAGGAGATGAAACTTTACAATATTCTTTACTAAGAGACTATGTTCAAGAGTTGAAGAAGTGTAACCCAAATACACACTTCAAACTTGGAAGGATGTATATTCTTTTAAGGTCAACCCTGTTCCTAGTAAGCAACACTGGGAAAAGTTTGTTTATCCTTTTACACTTTTACCCCCAAAACATCACCCTAAAATTGGGAGATTGAAATGGTAAAGGATGGTAAGTTGTCTAGAAAAGGTAAAAGTGTGACGTGTTTGAAATGTAAGAGTATAGGTCACAACAGGAGAACTTGTACAACTACTGCAGGGTCAACTCAAGCAGAAACTAATGCTACAGGTAGTCACAGAAGGACAAGACCTACTCATGGAGAAACTAGTGCAACACGAACCAACAAGAGGACAAGACCAACTCCAACTGGTGGAAGTCAAAGTGCTTCACAAAAAAAGGGAAATGCATCGAGTAGTGAAGCTCCCAAACCGGGTACTGGCCGAAGTCAAGCTACGGGAAGTCAAGCTACAGGAAGTAAAGGGAAGAGAGTAAGGAAAAGTGTCTCAAGATATTCACCATAAAAGCTTTACTTCTGAAATATTAGTCTCGCTATTTTTCTTTTTAAGACCATTTTAACTAAAAGCTGGTATTTTGTTTGAAGACCACTTGTGTTTTTATTTTTTAGCATCAGATTGCATTATTTTTTCTATAATGTGTGTAACCTTGGATGATACCATGACCAAACAGCTACTGATTGCACTTTAACCAAAGGTTTTTTGGGTGGAATAAATGTTAGTTTACTCTTTTATAGTTTACATCATGGACTCATTCTTAGTACGTCCGTTCACATTCTGTTTAATTTTTTTACAGTCAGACTTAGTAGACAGTGGCCGCAAAGATGCATAAATTATACAGTTAAAGACAATCAACTAAGCAAAAATTTTAAGCATGGTTCTGATCTTATAATGAACAATCAACTACGCAAAAAATGATATGCAAAAACTGAAAACACATCACTAAGAATATGACCAAACAACACAAGCACAAATCATATCTTGAAAACAACCAAAATATTGGATAACACATGAATAATCAACTAACAGGCTCATTCCATAAAGGATTATAACCAAAAATCTTCAACAATATATTATGTTCAAAACTAGAAAATGAAAACACTGAACATAGCTCCAGGTAGTTCTTTTCAATATACTTTGTAACTCTGATAACAATGATACCCATATTTCAAATCCATAACAACAACTTTCTTCACATTGAACCCAACGTTGTCACCAAGAATTGCTTTGTGAAGTATGGTTGATTTATCAGCCATTTGAAGAAATGTTATCATCCATTTGAACAACTTGGGGCCAGGCCTCTCTTTTGCTCATCGTGAACAAAGTCACATATAAACAATAGACAAAAAATACCATAGATGCAGCCTACTGCTTCTATCTTCACGTTTAGAACCTGAAATGCAGGTTAATCAGTTAGCTTATTAGCCTCGTATAATTCTTAAATAGTAGTCTACTAACAAGTTTTGGCTGGTTATAGATTGATTTGAAGATGTAATTATAATGATCGATCGATGAAACTAGACACCCCGAACCAACAAAAATCATAGAGAAAAATCCTTCAAATTTGCAGGGTATGCGCCATTAATAAATAGTATATAGAATAAACAAAAAACTAAATAAACAGAAAAGTCAAAATGATGTGTATACCTTCATCAACCTTGAAATCCAAAGGATCAGTATCATCGTGACCTCTCTTGATGAATACAGTTCCATCTTGTAGCTTACCAATCAAACTCACTGTTCATTGCAAGAAGAAACTTTAGACATCTCATAATAAACAAACTATAATATCATAGATTCATAGATAAGAGTCACAAAAGTTACATAATACTGACCTTGGACAACAGCTCCTTCATTCGGGCGCTCATACCCCTCCCCTTCTTTCAAAATTTTCTTGACAACTTTCTTGTAATCTGTAACATTTGAGACGATCTTCCATGAAAGAAGTTCAAGAGTGATTTGTAGTGTGGCATTTGCTGGGACTGCAGCCTGATCACTAGATGCGGGTTTTCCCTTTTCCCCAAATCCATCTGCAACATGAAAAATGTATCACTAAATCACCCTTCAGTATACCAAAAGGATGTAATTGAGCACAAAAGAATGTAACTGAGCGCTAATAACCACCCTCTAGATTTCTAATGTATAACCAAAAATCTTAATAGCTAAAAAGGATGGTATCATATAAAAAGAATTTGAGCATATAATTTTTTGCCAACCTAGCAGACCCAGATCACACGTGAATTTGAAACACACACTACCGAAAGATGCAATTAACAGAAAGCTTTCACGAAGGCCAATTGATCCGAAATCAAAAAGCGTACGCACAGTATCCGGCAATAGTGACTGTTATCACCTCATAGCAGTTAACATCTCCATCAATTGTTATGATTTTGAATGAGTGGGATTAGGGTTTATGTAAATGATGTGGGAAAAGTCAATTTGGGGAAAAAACACAAGGAAGATGGGTCGATGTTATTATGGATCGGGCATCAGATGTAAATTTTAATAAACTGTGATAAGTAAAGAAAGGAAAGAAAAGACCATTTTGTCCTTATGTTAAATAATGATAATTGTCAAAACATATGTTTCGTTAAGTCAAGGTATTAAAATGGACTCAAAGTATTCTCACAGGTATGACACATGCAGTTTCAAAACACCAGGTATGATATATGCAAAAATAACATAGCACAGTGACCATATCTGCATTTTACTCCTCAAAATAATATATGTTGAAGATTTGAATGAAATTTACACCGTGAGAAACTCACAGTTCGACATGTTGGCCTATGTGGCTGCCAACTTTTCAAGAAATTTCTCAGTTGTGAATTGAATTCAATACTACACATGTGACGGATCATATGAGATTTACCCCGTGACTGACCAACACTTCTTGTTAATACCAAGTATTCATCTATTGAATTTGCGACATCATAAACAGTGTATCTACTAATCTACTTTTGTCATTACTGTTATGTATTTAGTCTTTATTAGCCTAAGTCATGTCTAGGGGATAGTTATCAAGATTCCTAAGTAGCCTATAGCAATAAAGGTCGGTTGGCTGTGTCGAAGCCCAACCCGACCCGTAGGACTATGTATTAGTCGGTTCCCCCTCATCTCTATAAAAGGAGGTGAGGGGGAACGAGATTCACAACGCTTCTTTATCAATAAACTAATCGGGACGATTAGGGTACATACCTTGTGTGTCGTTTTTCTGTCGATGGCTGCATAGATCGTGGTTTCCGCATCTAGTATCCAGGTTGTAGTCGTGTAATACTACAAGTGGTATCAGAGCTCGGTTCTTCGAGTGGCTGGTTTACTAGGATCGATCGGGTGCAGCAGGTTTCGATAGAAAGAGGGTTTTCTTCTTGTGGGGTTCGATTGTTGAAGGTTATCCAACATCGAAGGTTTGTCGATTTTTCAGATCGACAAGGAAGTTCTTGTGGTGGTGATTATTTGCCGCCATTGTTGTAAGGAAGAAGATAACAACGGCTGGTGTCAAGGAAGAAATAGACATCAGTAATTGAAGTAATACAAAAGGGTTTTATTATTCCTTGTTGGGCCGATTATATTGGGCTAGTTAAGGTTTAACTAGTCTTAGGTTTTTAATATATATATTGGGCCAAAGGTTTTTGGATATAAAACAAAAAGGATAGTATTATTACTTCGGGTATTTTACACAAGGAGACTTCGTAATTCGTGATTGTGAGGGCTAATATATCACAAGGTTTAGCGAATTACCGAAGGGACTTTGTTATTTTGTGATTGTGAGGGTTTATCACAAGGTTTAGCAAATTAACAAAGGGGATAAAGAAGCGTTCAAGACTTGTCGAGGTTGCAAGATTTCTTAGGTTATTAGAAATCGGTTTGCAAAATTAAAAGTACGACAAGGGTTACTTCAAAAGACGTCGGGTACTTTCTTGATTCAAGGGTTGTCGATTTGTTGGATAGGTTAATTTCCAAGGTCCGGTCGATATTTGAGTAAGAAAGGGTTTTCTTTTGAAGGGTTACTTGGTTTGATCGATTTATAAGATTTTTATCTTAGCGTTATATCGATAAATCAAGGGTAGTGTTTACACACAGGAACTTTGCTAGATCGTATTTTTTGTGTTAACTAAATTCACAAAAGATTAAATTGGTTAGCAAAGGGTTAAAATAAGATGACGCTGAGCAAATTTGACATCGAGAAATTCGATGGGAAGAATGACTTTGGGTTATGGCAGGTAAGGATGAAGGCTTTGCTGGAACATCTGGAATTAGATGCAGCATTGGAAGAATTACCCGCCACCACAATAGTGGCTTACGATAACGTCATTCAGAAAAAGGCTTACAGCGCATTGATCTTGTGTTTGGATGATCGGGTCCTACGGGAGATCACCAAGGAGACGACTGCAGCGGGGATTTGGAAAAAGTTAGAGACTTTATACATGACAAAGTCTTTAGCTAATCGTTTGTACTTGAAGAAAAAGTTATATACTTTTCAAATGCATCAAGGTAGGAGTCAGTCTGAACATATTGATGAGTTTCACAAGCTCGTAGGTGACTTAGCGGCTATAGATACTGCTATATCAGATGAGGATCAAGCATTATTATTACTCACATCTTTACCATCGTCTTACGATAATCTCGTGGAGACTTTGCTATATGGTCGGGATACTTTGAAGCTAGAAGACGTGCTCGCGATACTTAATTCTAGGGAACTTCAGAAGATGACGGAAGCAAAGGGTGATGGTGGTGAAGGGTTGTATGTGAGGGAGAGATCTAATCAGAGAGATATGGAGCAGGGTGAAAATAGTTCGTGGTTAAGGTCACAAGGAAGGAGCAACAAACTCAGGTGTTATATATGTCAGTCTGAGGATCATTTGAAGAGGGATTGTCCCAGGTATAATCACAAGAAATCTCAAGGTTTTGTCAGGAGTAAAGATCAGGTATCCGGTTCTGGAGCTGATGGGTATGACAATGCTGATGTTATGATGGCTATGAGTGTTGATGAACTTTTGGACTGGATCATGGATTCAGGGGGCTCATACCATATGACACACAGGAGAGATTACTTGGTTGATTTTAAAGAGTATGACGGTGGTAATGTACTGCTAGGTGATGGCAGGGAATGCCGTGTACGGGGGACAGGAAAGGTTCGAGTACGAATGAGGGATGGATCAAGTTTCTTGTTGGACAACGTCAGGTATGTTCCGGAATTAAGACGAAACTTGATATCGCTGGGCACTCTTGAAAAAGAGGGTTTTACCGTGAAGATGCAGTTGGGCAAGATCAAGGTTATAAAGGGTTCACTGGTGGTACTATCAGGAACCAGAAGGGCTAATTGCGTATATACCCTGAACGGTCAGGCTATGACCGGGAAAACAATGAAGGGTAGGAAGCAGTTAGGAAAATTTCAGACTGGGTGGAAGATCAAGACAGGTGATGTTCTTGATTCATGTAATCAGAAGTCTACACAACAATGTATGAAGAGTGGGGTCGCCAAACATTTGGATGTTACAGGGTTACAGCAGCAGAATGGGTTGGTTGAGATGACAAACGTGACACTCTTGGATAAGGTACATTGTTTTCTGATTAAGTCTGGTCTGTCCAAGGTTTTTTGGACAGAGGATACAACCATGTCTACATATCTAGATAATAGGTCACCATCAGCAGCGATTGGATTCAAGAATACTATAGATATGTTTGGCGTTTTTGGTTGGCTTGCTAGTATTGAGCAAGGGATGCTTGAACCGGTTAATTTCAAGTGCATATTCCTGGGATACCGTAAAGGTATGAATGTTTATCAACTTTGGAGGTTAGATGACGTTACTTCAAAGGGAGTGCTTTACAGGAATATGGGTTTCAATGAAAGTGGGCAATACAAGAAAACTTTCATTGGTTCTGGTGTATGTACAAGTTCAGTGCAGGTGTTGTAAGGAGTTGAGTTTGAGGTGGAATATCGGGAGGATCATGCATTTGAGGTGGAACCTCAAGGGAATGTTGATCATGTAGATGTTTCAAAGAAAGTACAAACTCAAGTTTTGATATACTATCATCTAGCACGTGATAGGGAGCAACACTTAGCACGGGAACTGTTCAAGTATAGAGAAGACAGTAATGATACTACTTTTGCAGTTGCTGCAGTGAAGAAGATATATGCACACAAGTCATTGACTTTCAATGATATAGTTGCTTGTGAGGTTCTTTCCAAGTGGATGACTGGATTGAAGGAAGAAATGGATACTCGGTTAGATGTGCATGTGCTCAGCAACGGTTGCAGGAAAAGCAGTGACGACAGATACAGTTATTACTGGGAGGATACACCAGGTATGTTCATACATCTATTTCTCTATATAGATTGTATGGTATTTTCTTGCGGATGCAAGGCTGAGATCTCGGTTACCAAGGGTTTGCTGGTTAAAGCAAAGGGAAATATACTTGGTATTAAGATCATCAGGAATCGGAGTGGTAATACTCTGAGGGTGTCACAGTCCAGGTTTTACAACAGAAAGTTGGTACAGACTTTGTTGAAGGGACACTCCATACTGTCGTTGGAGGATAGTCTATCAGGGGACTGTGATGTGGTAAAGAATAGTAAGTGGTCATATATATATGCGGTTGGAAGCCAGGAGTATCAGGTGGTCTGCACGAGACCTGACATAGCATCTGCAGATGTGAGTATGTTGGATAGGTTTGATCGTGGATTACAGATATACGTACAAGTTTTTGTGGATTTTGACTACACCATGGGGAGATCGATCACTGTCATGAGTAGATCAATCACAAGGTACGGGTTGTTGATACATGGATGTGCTAGGAGCTGGGAAGCTAAGTTGCAGCACAAGGAGGCTTTGTGGACAACTAAAGCGGAGTATATGACACTTACGGAGGTTGTGAAAGGAGCTATTTGGCTAAGGGGATTCTTGGAAGAGTTAGGCGTGAAGCTTAACACTGTTGCAGTTAATTGTGATAATCAGGGCGCGATTCATCTATCGCGGAATCATGTTTTTCATGATAGGACTAAGCACATCAATGTGCGTTATCACTTTATCAGAAGAGTCTTGGTTGCAAAGACGGCTGAAGTTCTGAAGGTGTGTACTGAACACAATGCTGCGGATGCCTTGACGAAGGTGGTACCTGGACGCAAGTTACAACACTGCTTGAAGCTGCTGAGTGTTGGGATAGGCTAATATAAGCCTAAGGTGGAAATTGTTATGTATTTAGTCTTTATTAGCCTAAGTCATGTCTAGGGGATAGTTATCAAGATTCCTAAGTAGCCTATAGCAATAAAGGTCGGTTGGCTGTGTCGAAGCCCAACCCGACCCGTAGGACTATGTATTAGTCGGTTCCCCCTCATCTCTATAAAAGGAGGTGAGGGGGAACGAGATTCACAACGCTTCTTTATCAATAAACTAATCGGGACGATTAGGGTACATACCTTGTGTGTCGTTTTTCTGTCGATGGCTGCATAGATCGTGGTTTCCGCATCTAGTATCCAGGTAAACAAAATTATAAAAAGCCTATTATAAATTTAGTCAAAAGACCAAATTAAAAGTATGGCTTATATAAAACCTTAGGCCAAAATCTGGCCCAATCTCCTTTGTAGTATCTGTTGACTTTTATATACCAAAAGACCAACAACGTCTTCTTCTTCCCTTTAGAGCAATGGCGGCAAAACAGCCACCACCACCAAACCTGTGAAGAAGAACCAACTTTTTTTTTTTTTCCTTTTCTTTTCGATACTACTGCAACCTTGTCGATCAAAGAAGAACAACGACTCTCTTTTCAATCGAACCTAGCTGCTGCTCCTTGATGTCCACGATCTGAACACCAATCCTCCTCGATCGATTCCTAGTAACCAGCGACCTCGAGACCTGAAGCTCTGATACCACTAAACATTATACGCAGTGGCGGATTTCTTAAGGGACTGGGGAGGGCTCCGGCCCTCCCAAAGTTTTTGACGAGTAGTGTAAAATTTTTACTTTCCGTCTCAAAGTTATTGTACACCTTATTATTTTGGTATGTAAAAAATAACTCGGCCCTCCCAAAATAAATGTTCCAGGTCCGCCATTGATTATACGAGAAAAGCTACACCGACCATGCTCACTTTGTCGCCACGGACCACTCTTCCTTTAGTTACAGCTGGACCTAGTACACTCTATGATGAACGATAGATGTTTACATGTTTGAACTAATCTGGACCTATATTTCAATATAGACGGGTGGTGTAGCCCAAGTGGCCAACATAGACAGCAATCTTTCCTGTAGATTAAGGTGCTCAATGCCAAGTAAGTTTATGTTCTGCTACTTTCAAATTCAGTGCAGCCCGGCATGAATCAGTACTCAGTAATGTGTCTGTGTGTGCATATTAAGTTATTAACTAGTGACACGTCGATGTTATTTATTGTTGGCATGGTTTTTAACTGAATATGTGAACATGAGTGACATCTTGCATACGGGTCGAAAAGTAAAAAGTATTTTGATAAGAAAAAAAGCAGTCTAAAATGATACCTCTAGCAGAAAGTTTATTGTTCTTATCTGCGATCCCTTCCTCGTTATTCCATTCACCATCATTATTGCTCGTCTCTTTTCTGCCGTCATCTCCTCCGTCACTTTCACTGGCAGTCTCCCATTCAGAATCATCACTTCCTTGCCCATAGGCATTACCTTCCTCAGCCTCACAATCAATACCCCCGTGTTTTATAGCAGCTTCCCTAAATAACCAAGCAGCACGCATCTGCTTCTTAACCAACCTCAGCATAATCAGGCACTTTATTCTGCCTAGACGACAGATCAGGATCTGTTGACTGAGAGCACTCGTTTATAAACAAAATAGCATCCAACAAGCTCTCTTTAGCCAACCAACATATCATAAGCCTGTGCTCTCCTCCATAGACTCTTAGCATGTCGATTGACCGGATTATGAAGACAAAGCGCACGAGTAGCATCACTGATAGCACTCAACGGTTGTTGCAGCAATAGGTAACATTGAGCACGATTGCTGTACAATACAACTCTTTCTTTCTTAGATCTTACTGGACACAACGCTAGTGCTTCAGAGTACTTTGATGCAGCGCCGGATATATTTCCTGATGAAAAAAGAGAGTTGCCTTCTAACTTTACTACCAATGCCGCAGCTTGTTTAATATGGAGATCCTCTTTAGGCATACTTTTTTCCCATTTCAATCTCTCCCTGGAATGCAATATTTCTTCGACATCTTCTTTAGTTCGATTACTGACAGAATTGCGACCGGTTCCATGTGACTGAATACATTCCTGAAGAACACTGAGAATGAAATCTCCAAACTTTTTATGATCCCCGAGAGATGAGATCTCTGCTAGGTCCAAAACTGCAGGTGCTGCCTTGTCTATAACCTACGTAACAGATTATTCAATTTTCGTCAGAAATAATTACGAGTTAAAGATATATCTGCGGAATAGTTTATGATTATATTTCGTCATAAGTAACAAGTTAACAGTATATTAGATTATTACCTTATGGAAGGTATTGGGATCTTGTAGCAACCATAAAAGACAGTCGATCGCCATGTATTGCCAGTCATCTGATGAACGTGCGATATTACATAATGCCTCAATTACACCAGGGCAGCTGCTAACAGGCCCTCTTCCATGTTTATGATGACATATAGTTCTTAGCAAGCCTATACCCGCTGGTGAATTTTCATTAACGAGTCCACCCCACATAAGAGGAAGTTTTACGAGAAATTCTGGTTTACATATTGTTGGAAGAAACTCGGGCTTAAAGGCAAAAGAATTTATAAGTTGAAGAGACCAACATTGTAATTGACTAGCCCCTTCCTCGGCTTTCGCCAACTGCATCTCTACACCGCCCATGCCAGCCTACTAATTAACGTGGGAGTAAACAACCTCAAGGGTGCATCTCTACACCGCCCATGCCAGCCTACTAATTAACGTGGGAGTAAACAACCTCAAGGCAACTCATTGCTATCTGGAGACAAAGCTCAAGGATCTCGCTATGACTTGCTACGGCAGGGAAAGTGCTTGCATATGTAGCCCAGTAACCTAAAGCTCGCACAGCGACTCTTTGTTCAACCCAAGTGAACCTGCCCCTTAAAAGTTCAACCAAAGGTGGGATCATGCCAGCATCAATGACAGTTTCAGCAGAACCTTCCATGTTCATCATGGTGTAAGATCCAATTATATGAGCGGCGTAATAAGGGATATAAATACTCTGATCATGAGACAGCCAACGGCGATTCTTTAATCCCTTCCTAATAAGCGCTGCCATGCATTCAAATATACCAACTTATTGAACACGGTATGATCATTAGGATTAGCCATATCCGTATTCCAAAGACCACTTATAGGGAGCACTTGATCGTTATATATATAGCTTAATAATCTGAATTACAAAAACATGAAGCTAAATATTCATAAACCTTGAAGGGATACTCAATTACTGTAAAAGTTAAATGAAGCAACATCTCAAAACAGACGCATTACCTCTATCTTGTTCTTATAAATGTAAGATTGTCTGGTTATTACGTACGTGCAATAGTATGCGAACGAGCTCCGTGCTACCAAAATGTGAGGCCTCAAGAAAGCATTCCGGCCAATCTTCAAATAATAATAACAAATGTAGGATCTGTGGATTACAAGGATAACATACCCTGACTAAGCAATACGAACCCTTTATTTGTCGAAACCTCTTATCTTGACTGATTGTATGGCCTCTTATAAGGTCAGACATCCATTGAATGCTCTCCTATAGATATACTTATACATGCGTGATGAATACGTACCTCACAACCCATTAGATTAACATCCTAATGTCGTCATAATTGAAATAGACTAATTGGTATCATTAATATGAATTTATCATAATTATTATGGGTCACTGATTATACACATGAAAATTTATACAACAGACCACAAACCCATCAATCATCAGTCACAAGTCATGGGAACGTAAGGCATAGAAGAATTGAATGGTAGCTCTGTTGAAATATGTTTAGGTTGGCGATAATTTATAAATCTCACTTAAATCTTATTTCAACAGTCTTTGATGTTAACTCAAACATGCATCATAGCTACATGATCTTCGAAAATTGAAAAAGGACCTATGTAAACCCACCCCGTTAAATTGCCACCTCTATGGGTGTCTCTTTTAGTTCATTTGTTTTTTCCATTCATATATGATTATCTAAGCTTCGTGTACATGCCCACGTAGATGGTTAGTTACACGACTGGTTGATTCACATTTGTTTGTACAAGTTCTGTACGTGTTATTAGCTTAATTTTGTAAATTCAAAAATGGTAAAAATAAAGAACTTAAATTGCTTGTATCAAAGACACTGATACACACTGTGATAAATTGCTTGAGAACTTAAAAATTGATAACTTTAATTGCTATAAGTGATATAATGTAATGCTAGTATCTCAATTTAGCTAAGCCAAATAGAACACATTAAAGAAAGTAAGCAAAGTTTGTTTGCTTTGTCCATGTGGGACTCAAAACACGCAACAAAACATACACCATCATCGTACATAGAAAACAAGCCTAACTAAAATTCAGGTATAAGAGGTGTCATATATCTTCAGGTACATCGCTAACTAAATTTGAGGTTCATGCATCAAGTGAAAACACAAATGCAAAGCGACATGCGATCAATTGACGATGTTTATGATAGATGATGGTGAAATCCCTGAGATGATGACGGTATAGATAAGGCTTATCATCAATGATGATAATTAACCTCAAAACGTTGATGGTTATATATTGTATGCGCATGCATCTTATTAAGATTCATATAGATAGAACCTGGAAACATATTTTTAATAGTATCGTCCAAAAATTTTTGTGCACCCAACTATATTTAAGTCCTGGTTACGTCTCTGCATGCATTGAACAAGTTTTAGAATTACTTTGGAAACACTAGTAAGTGTAATACATTTAGTTGATAACATATATTATAACCTTAAAAAGGTAAAATAGTATGTTGGGTACTCGTAGCCTTTGACCAAGGGTAGGCTGTAAACGAAATGAATGTTCATCGAACATTTCATGAACCGTTGGTAAAAGATAGTTTATATTTGTTTATTTATTAAATAAACGACAATGAACAACATTTTACGTTCGTTTATTTAAATAAACGAAATGAACACAAGTCTTGTTCGTTCATTTATGTCCGTGAACGTCCAATTATTCGTTCGTTTATAATCACATATATGTTTATGTTCGTATATGATAACTTTTTATTATGTGGGTTTAAATGTTTTTACTTAAACATAAAAACAATTATAAAACACAATATTGTGTATAATTTTTTAAATTATATGTTTATTTATGCTCGTTCGTTTAGTAGTGTCTTAATAAACGAAAATAAACGAACATGAACAACCATATTTCTTAATAAACGAACTTGAAAAAAAAATCGTCCGTTTAAGCTATCGTGTTCGTTTATTTTTCCGGATAAAATTAAATAAACGAACATGAACAAGGCTTCGTTCGTGTTCGTCCGGTTCGTTTACATCCATACCAGGGGTGTCCTTAATTCGAGTAAGATCCATACGAACCGAAATCAAACTAAAATTAAAACGGACTTATTGAAATCAGTCCGAACCAAATCAAATATTCGATTTTCGGCTAAGATAAAGTTTTGGCAATCTAAATCGAAAACCGAATTCATGTAAATATATATACATTCTAGATTTATAAATATAGAAAACTATTAAAAATCTATTTCAACGTAAAAAAACAATTTTAAGCTTGAAATAGTATTTTTTTTTTCTAATAATCTGTATAATTAAATTATAAAAAATAACTAATGTAATTCAGGACAACCAGAAAATCAAACTAAACTTAAAATCAATTTCTATAGGCAGAAGTATAATTTGAATTCAGCTCAGTTTAGTTTTTTGTTTTATCCAAAGTTATTTGCAAACAAACCAATGAACAAAATTACACTTTTAAAAAATTTAGGTTTCAAACAAAAAGAATAAAACACACCTTTTGAACAAAGAGAAATAAAAATTGACAATCTAAATTAATCGTATCATGAGAAACTCCACTTAAATATTTCTTTGAAAAAATTTCACGTTTGGTCCCTATCGTTTACCCTAAATATCAAGTTTGGTCCCTATCTCAAACTAAGTGCACAGATCGTCCCTATCGTTTACACTTTGGATCAAGAATGGTCCCTATCTTAGATGGGAGTTAGTTTTGGTCGTTAAGTGGTATGAGTGGAGGGGTATTTTGGACTTTTCCGTTATCTATTTTTTTTTAATCTTTTTCTTTTCTTTCTTATATTTAACTCTCTCTCTCTGTCACACAATTTCATCCTCATTCACTCAACAATGTTATATATCTCTCTCACACCTAATTCACTATACAGTAACACCATCTTAAATCACAGATCCCAAATCACAGATCTCAAAAACACATCACTTACCCATCAAAATTCGTCCATCATTTCTCAAAAACACAGATCTGGGATCCGAGTTGCTATTGGGAAGAATGATCTTGGGAAGAATGGTCTTGAGAGATGATGTCTTGAGAGATCTGGGATTCGAGTTGCAGGTGATGTGTTTTCACTCGATGATGTCTTGAGAGATCTCCGATTACATGTGGTCTATGAGATTTTGCAACGGTGACTCCGATTACATGTGGTCCACTAAACACTCCCCGTCTTGAGAGATCTCCAAAAGTAATCAAACCAACCAAACACTCCCCGTTAATCTCCCCAATAACCCTCTCCAACCCTGATTTCAAATACCCAATCTCCTCCTCAATCATGCACGTATCGACAACGAAAAAGAAGACGTTTTTCGACACGGGTTTGGTCTCGTGAACCTCGTACTCAATTGTGGTGTACTGTGGGAACAATTCAGCAGGAAAATTATCATCTGAGATGGACTGGTAATGATGAGGGAAGTGATTCCTGTTGAAACAAAAGGAACAAGACCAGATTTTAATCGAAAAATCGACAATGGAAAAAGGGTTTAAGACATCGACAGGTACGACTACGGAGAGGGGCGTAAGGGAGAAGAGGAGGGTGTTTGGCATTGGTTTTAAAGGAGTGCAGATTGCTGATATGGGGATGATACATTGTTTTGCTTCTTGTTTGGTTCCTGGGATTACGTTCCATGGCATCCGTACGGCGTCTTGGGTTTAGATCTCTGGAAGATGGAAGATGGAGGGGTTTAAGGTCAATTTGAAAAACGGAAGTAATGAAGCAAATCCAGATCTTGATTTTTTTTGGGAGATATAAGATAATGTGGATAAAGTCAATTTGTTTAATTTGGGAGATGAAGCAGATTCATACCCAGATCTTGACTATGGGCGTGTTTTTTCTAAGATAATGTGGATAAGGTCATTGATGCCTCTAATGGAGGAGCAGGTAGGTTGAGAGAGATATAGATAGATAGAGAGAGAAGTATAAAAAAAATTAAAAGAAAAAAGTGAGTGTATTTAAAGTATATGCAGAAAAACAAGAAAAAGACCAAATTACCCCTTCTCTCATGCCATTTAACGGCTAAAATTAACTCCCATCCATGATAGGGACCATTCTTGATCCAAAGTGTAAACGATAGGGACTATCTGTGCACTTAGTTTGAGATAGGGACCAAACTTGATATTTGGGGTAAACGATAGGGACCAAACGTGAAATTTTTTCTATTTCTTTTATCAGAGGAATTGGATGTGTTACATCATAATGCTAATTGCAATTTAAGAGACCCAAATACATAACAAAGATATAAAGTAGCCAAAGTTTCATTTTTTGACCTATGTGGGACTAAAGAAACACATACTCAACAAAATAAACTAACTTGTAGCATATATTTTGACCCCTTTGTTTCAGTTACATGTAATGTATCAAAATCACATTGATTGTTCTTTTAAAACGCTTCTTAACATTATGCTTCAAATACATTTCTCGTGTACAAGCGTCAAGTAGCTTTATTTTTTTCAACACTACATGAAAATATAAAGAATATAATTACATGTTTGATTATACAAAATTACTAACATACTCTTATGAACGATTTTGTTACATTATATTACACTTTATAATTACAGCCACAACTATGTTAGCAAATGTTATTGTTGGAATAGTCAACTAGTGCTCGCGGCTAGAGCTAAGCATAATAGACCGTGGGTTGAACTAACCAAAATGAACTACTTTCGTGTTGCCAAAATGAAACTTTGATACAATGGGCACCAAGTGGCACATGCACATAATGTATGAGATACGAGGTATGATCCCTTTATTGATGGGCAAATAGCATAAAAAGGTACCCTATTATGCTTAAATTCAATTAAATGTATTCATCTTTTTTTTCTCAATTTAAGGTATCAATCTTCTTTTTTGTTGCAATGTTGGGTAATTAACAAATTTCAAGGTTATATATTGACGATCGTTTACTTTATTATAGTATCGCTAGTTCTTTATATTAGTGATACTTTAAAATAAACTCAAAAACCATTTTTTTACAGTTTTCGACCATTTTCGTCCGTTTTCTATTTTTCCGTCTGATTTTTACCATTTTCGTTCGCTTTTTATATCGTTTCGCCCGTTTTTATAGTGTTTATCAGTCTTTCACCGTTTTCTGACCGTGTTTGTCCATTTTTGAACCGTTCTCGACCCTTTTTTTATCGTTTTCGGCCCCTTCTGGCCGTTCTCGTCCGCTTTTACAATTTTCGACCATTCCGATTGATTTTTACGTTTATGAGTGTTCTACACCGTTTTTGATAATTTTCATCTTTTTTTACCGTTTTTCCCTCTTTAGATTGTTTCCATCTTTTGTTTACCGTTTTCGACATTTTTATCGTTTCTGACTGCATTCGCTCATTTTTTTTATTGTTTTCGTTCGTTAAAAAATAGGCAAAAAAATGGTCGAAAACGGTAAAAGAATGGTTGAAACGGTTTTAAAAAGAATGAGAACAGTAAAAAAGGACGAAACGGTTGAAAGTAGTAAAAATCGAACAAAACGGTCACAAGCAATCGAAAACGATTAAAAAAACTAATGTAATTATAAAAAATGACGAAATTATAAAAAATGACCAGAAATGGTAAAAATGAAAAAAAAGGGTAAAAACCATGCGAAAAGGGTAGAAAAAGAAAGAAAACCGTAAAAAGTGGGTTTGAAGTTAATTACAAAAATTTCGTTAGAATAAAGGACTAGCGATGCAATAATAAAGTAAACGTTCGTTATTATATAACTCTCAAACTTGTTAATTGTCCAACATTGCAAGAAGAATAAAGATTGATACCTTAAATTGAGAAAAAAATAAGATGAGTACCTTTAATTGAATTTGAACTTAAAATGAATACCTTTTTATGCAATTTACCCTTTATTGATAGGTGACGTGCATTATAAAATATACAATATGATTCAAACCATAACAAGTGTGACTTAAGAAGCTGCCTTAATTACTTCAGGTAAAACTTTTGCAGCTTGTTTATTTTAGCTAATGATCTTGGTAAAGGAGAGCCGTCGTCGTTGACATCCAGAGTGTTGTGGACGAGCTTTTATTGTTTTGCGCTTCTTGTGACAAGTGAATGATCAGTCACAACTTTCTTTTCTTGTCTCTAAACTACTTAGATGTACGTTAAAAGACCTAGAAGTTTAAGACTCATTTAATGAATATGATTATCGACTTATTTGCTTAAATTCTGTCGATACAAAAAGAAATAAAAAAGATTGAGAACTTTAGCTGGTTGTATCACATGAAAGAACAATTGGATATTTTGTCTTATCCAACCATAAACACATGTGGTACAATACAATACAAGTCCCCAATTTAAATGGTGAGACACAACACAATATATAAAGTAAGTATAAGTTTTTTTCTTCTATCCATGTGGGACTTAAAACTCAAAACAAAACATTAATCATTATACTTTACTAGATGTATACTCGCGTATTGCTGTGAATATTGTCTAGTGTCAAGTAGTTTACGATATGCTAATTGACTCGGCGATCGATCCACTAACCCGGTGACTTAATCAGATTGACCCGGTGGGCGAATCAGTGAACCGATAACTCGATCATGTTAACCCGGTGGTCAAACCCTAACCTGGTTGCACGACCGGGTTGACCTAAAGGTCGACCCAGTGAATTGATCTAGTTGATACAATGGTCAATCTCGTGACCCGGAGATTCGTCCGGGTTGACCCGGTGGTCGAACTCGAGACCCAGTTATTCGATCGGGTTAACCAATGGTCGAACCCGTGACCTGATGATTCGATCGGGTTGACTTAGTTGTCGAGCACGTGACCCGGTAACTAGACCGAGTTGATCTGATGATTGAACCCGTGACCTTATGACTAATACACTTATTTCCTATTTCAATATTTTGTTTAAGCTAAATATAAAAATGTTGAAATTTTCAACACAATTATACCGTCTTTATATTTATATGTGTACTAGAGATAGAGACTAAAGATGAACAAGCCAAATAGATCTTATATAGAATTATAATCAATCCCAAATCAATATGTAACCCGTAGTATATGTTGTGGTCTTTTCAATTTTACTACTTGCCTCATGTATACGTCTGATGCAGTTTTTTTTAACGGCAGTTTGGTGCAGCGGAGTATTTTGTGTGTCACCGAGGCACAAAGTCTCTCGACTCGAGTTTGAATCATCTCACGAAGAGAATATCAACCCCATGCTAGCCATCCAGTTTCTCATTAAGGGGCTTCAAGGCATTGCGATGGGATTCAAACCCGGCTGTCAATTCTGATAAAATCCCCTACATAAGGAATGAAAGGAGTCGAACCCCTAACCTCCCCCACATAAATATTATAATCAAATGCAGTTCAAACAAACATAAAAAAAATCACATAGGTCACCACTCTAAAACGCTTTCAAATGCTCTTCTCCAAATACGTTTCGACAAGTGCCAAGTAGTTTTATCTTTTTCTTTAGGAATGCTTTAAAATGTCATTTTCCTAGCAAATACTTGATTTAATTTGCGTAAGGTCTAGCATGTTCCTCATTTCCTTGGTTGATTATAATTGGTTACTCGTAACCTAGTGGCGGGGTTGTTTCATACTCTACTAGCTACTCACTAAGTATCTTGAATTTCTTTTCAAATTTTGTCAAATAAGTTTTTTTTACTCTAAACTGCTTAAACTACTAACATGGTCGACACAGTGATGGAAGTACTAATGTGGCGATAAAAGTTCTCTCCATCAAACTGAATCAGTGATACGCGTGCGCGAGTTTATATCTAACATCAAAATTCAAACATTTACGTTTTGAACCTAACCCGAATAAAAATTGAGAACGTTAAAGTAAGAAAAGTTTGTTTTCTTAACCCATAATGAATTAAAGAAAATAAAAATGCCACTAAGAATGCTTTATTCCCTCATTTTACCCTTTATAATTCCTACCACAACTACTTAATCAAATGCTACCGATAGAAGAAAAAACAACTATTACTCACGGCTAAGCATAATAGACCGTGGGCTGAACCAAACAAAAAAACTGGACCTAACTGGACTAAACAAACAGCTTTCTATCCAGTCTTCGTTCGACCACTTTTCTCATATTTGGTCATGGATGTGGTTCGGTTCTACTCACAACACCATTATGCTTTGTAGAAACAGATTGGCCCGAACGTTTCAACCAGGTTTTCGTTCTAGTGTTTGGCCAAAGGTTTTCAAGTCAACACAATTTTCAAACCGTGATCATGTCATTCTTAAGTGTATGACCTAACAAGAAACCTTTAATATCATGCCTTACTTTATAAAATCTAATGATTGGAAAGCTTAATCTTAAAAAAGTGAAACTAATAACAGGGGAATCACATGAGAGTCACACCCTTCCAGGCTACGAATTGTAAATTTTTTAGAAAATTATTGATTTTCTAGTATGTGCAACACTCAAAACAAATTTGTGCTACTTTTTTTTAGGCTAAAACATGTTTATGAAAAAGAAATGATATCCGACGTTTTAAAAAAAATTTGTGCAACACCCGATAAAATATCCTGGTCCGCTCCTGATTAAGGGTGTTAAAGATTAACCGAGTCGGATCCGTCTCAAACCCGGAACGGACCCTAGAAGGCTATTAGGTTACTTGTACACTAAAGAATTCCTTGAGGTTCCTGTGATGGACGTTGATTTGCTATGTGTCTTTATCAATTCTTTATGTAATTTTGGTGTGTAGCTTTTTTTTTTCGAGTGAAATACGAACAACCCTCTTGGGAAGTTTAAGTAATAATAGATTATTATTACTTAAAATAACGGTATGAACAAAAATCTTAATTACTAAGTTTTAATAAGCCAAATACAACACAATATATAAAGTAAGCTAAGTTTTTTTACCCATGAGATTGCATAGGTTTTGACCTTTTTGTATAACTACTTGTCTTTATATTCATGTTACTGACTTTTTAGGTATTTAAAACAAATACTTCTAAATATAAGTTATTTCTTAAAATGCTCTTTTTTATGCTGAAAAAATGCATTACAAAAGATGACTAGAGGTGCGAGGATATAAAATTAATAGCGTACCCTCCAAAATACTTTATTACATCATTTTACGTATTATGACTATAGACACAACTACATTACCAAAAACTACTGTGGGAAAAGAGCAACTATCGTGAGCCGAAGCTAACCGAGAAACCAAGCAAACTGAACTGACCGAACATATTTAAGTTTGGTATTTTGGGCACCATTTCTCTCATATTTGGGTTATCGATCATTCTGGTTTAGTCTTACGCACAACGGGCCATTATGTTTTGCCAAACCATACAGACCCCAGCCTTTTGATTTGTATCGACCGCAATCTTTCACCATTAGACTGATTTTTTTTCGTCCCTAATTACAATATAGTCGTTAGTCCTTCACTCTATGGCCATAATGAGTCATTAATTACTACCGATTGAATGACAGACAGGGATAACATTTGGCAGGACAAATGACACGTTTTTTCGGCAAAGGAACGAAGGTTCGTATCATGCCATGTGAAATCTCACTCTATAACTTTGCTATCAAATAAACATAAGGAAGAAATAATAATTAAGAATTTAAATTGATTGTATCACATGAAACCTCATTTGAATATTTTGATTTTTATTCCTATGAGAAACACGTGGTACGATATATGTTAATCTCAATTTAAGTTAGCCAAATACAAGACATTATATAGTCTAAGCATACTTTCTTTTGTTTACCATGTGGGACTAAAATTTCAAAACAATAATACACCATCATCATATATTACTCACTGATATCTTGAACTTCCTTTTTTCATTTTGTCAATAATTTAGGAGAAAGTTGAGTTCTTGTCAAGGTAAATTATGGAAACAGATACATGCATAGACCTACTTATATTAAGGGTGTGTTTGGTGAGATTAGCAGTAGCCGTTAGCATTAACCATTAGCAGTACACATATAAATAGAAAATTATTTTAGATTTAATGTATTATATTAATGAGTGTATTTTAGAAAATTAACTTTATGCTTTCTAATCTATTATGCTCATTTAAAAATGCTCATTGAAAGAGTATTTGAGAAAGTAATATTTTCATGATAAATGTTAATGCTAATGATTTTAACCAAATAAGTTTTTTTATAAATTATGCTAAATGCTAATTCTAATTGTTAGAAATGCTCTTAGAAAAGCTGTTACCAAACACAGCTTCAGTTCAATATTAGCTTATAATGTACATACATAGATATGTTTTTTCAGGCTGCGAATATGTATATTGGCAAGCGTCTAGCAAATTTGGTAGACCCTATGTTGTTATAAGTGGAGAATAATAAGAGGCCGGCTAGAAGGGGAAGCACAAATTTATGATCCCTTTCCGAGATTTTATTGACGGCCGCGTATTATAATATGATTGCCAGAATGTTCAAAGCTAACAACTGGGGCTTGGGTCATGAGCAGCTTAATGAATAGTGCAATAGTGCAACGTGCCGAAGATGGTCGGTCAAGGACCAATGGATCCTAATGTACATTTGTCTTTGAAATTCTGCAATAAATACTTGCCTGGGGCGTTTGGGATTGTGTTTGCTAAACACATTCTGAAATCATAAAATTTATATATCTTTTCTAACCGTAGGTAACAAAAAACATGTGAAATAATAATACTTAGATATAAACCAATATCATGCATATGCATTGTTACAAATTCTCATATGAGCATTGTTATTATACGAAAGATTATTATTCATAGTTGAAGATATACAACATTAAAACAAGAGTGAAGTGTAAAAATTATCCATATATGTGCTATGTGAAATGCAAAAATCATCCAAGTGGACGAACCGGTAAACTAGTGACTTGATCGGGTTGATCCTAATTAGTCACCCGGTGACTCGACCATGTTAACCAGGAGGCCGAATCAGTGTCCCTATGACTCTATCGGGTTGACTAGTGGTCAAACTCGTGCACCGATAACTCGACCTGGTTGACCCATTGGTCAAATCCGTTCACAGGTGACTCGACCGCGTTGATCCGGTGGTCGAATCCGTGACCCATTGACTCACCCGATATCACCTGGTTTTTATTATTTTATGAAATTCTCACGTAGCGTTTTATTAAACTTACTTTTTGAGAGTTGCAAATAATACGAGAAACTTCATGTAATGAGTGTATAAACATGCTATCTTTCTTCAAACATTAGAGTTCTAATACGGTAAAATAAGAGAAAAAAAAGTTAAGAACATATATTAATTGTTGGTGATACAAAATGTACTGGTGTTTTTCAATAAACACCAACGTTAAGATACACCAATTAACTTGTGAAAAACATATGCACTAAAGTATTTAAACAAGATGAAGTTTGTTTCTTCAAGCAATGTGGGATTTCAAATTACTTTCCACCCATCTATTTTTCTTGGTTTTGACCCAAATTGGACCAAGCAAAACCGTTACCGCGAACCATTTTTATATAATATTGAAAAACTGGACCGAATAAGGCCCGTTCTGTTCCGAAATATTTATAGGTCTGGTTTGGCTTTCGGTTGATTTTGCTCCTACAATGAAAGGACTTGAATTTCATTGTATTGTGCGAGTTATTGGAGATAAATTAAATGGAAGGACTTGGAATCAATTGACTCGTAATAAGTTTACTTCATAGATCTTCTATATACACATACATATCACTTGTTCTAGTTGTTCATGATAAGTGTACCCGATTATTACGAAGTTGTTGGGAGCTTATGTCGAGAGAACTATGTGAAGATATACTTGTAAGAAAACTCGAAATTGTAAGAATATCAATGATACCTCATAGTAATGAAACATTTGCAATTCATTGTACACTTAATGTTGATCAAAGAACAAAAAATAAAACCTGTAGATGTTTGAAGTGTGTAATACTTTGACGAAATTAAAGATTTTTATAATTATTATCCTTTGATATTTCTGGATGGTGAATAAATGAGTCGCAAGCTTAATGCTCGAGCTCAACGTGAAGCAAACCTGAACCCACATGCGTAGTAATTAGTTGTGAATGAGGCACATAACACTTACGTAAGACTATAATATATCCCACATCGGTAGAAGGCCAAATATAAATATAACACAATATACAAAGTCAGCAAAGTTTCTTATCTAACCGATGTGGGACTAAAGGAAGCAAAGATATAAATATCTTGTGTATGTGAACCCATACTATTGGTGTCTTTTTTACCATTTTATCATTCCATTCAAATATCTTGTGTATGCGCAGGTAAGTTGAGGAGCTGGTTTCCAAGGGTCATGTTCGTGAGAGTATGCGCCCGTGTGCTGTTCCTGTCCTATTGACTCCAAAGAAGGATGGTACATGGCATATGTGTGTTGATAGTCGAGCCATCAACAAGATTACTGTGAGGTACATGTTTCCTATTTCTCGTCTTGATGATTTGCTTGACCAGATTAGTGGTGCTACCATTTTCACGAAGCTGAATTTGAAGAGTGGGTATTACCAGATTCGAATTAGACCTGGTGATGAGTGGAAGACTAATAAGTGTGAAAACACTTATCCTTTTACCACTTATTTCCAATAATAACAAGACCAAAACGTGTGATTTATGTCGTAAAATTCGGAATTATGCGTGGTTTGTGTTTTTATTGTGTTTTAGGACCAAAATATGAAAAAGGAAGAAAACACGGGTTTTCAAAGGCTTTTATCGAAGATAACGAGAAAAGACGAAGTCAAAAGATCAAGAGTGCAAAAAGAACGGAAGTCCACGGCCTATTCTGAAGATTTATCGAAGAAAAAGTCTAAAGGCGGAAGTTTAACGAAGTCGAAGAACTTAAGTCTAATAGAAGAAGAAAATTAAAAGACAAGTTCAAATCCCGAGACGACAAAGACAAAGAATTAAAGTCGAGTCGAGAAAACGTGAAGAAAGCAAGAAAGAAGATGCAACACATGCACTCCTTCCACCTTCCCTATAAATACCCTCCTAATAGTCATTAGGAGGAGAGTTATATAATTTTTAGCTAGTTTCACTTTTTCTTAGTTTTCTCTAGTTTTAGAGAGAGAAAGTCTTAAACTTTCTCTCACTAAATTTCATCTTTTCTTTTAATCTTTCAAGATTCAACATCTTTGTATTGCTTATTTTTATTAATCAAGTTCCATTTTAAGCTTTTAATCTTTAATCTCATTCTACTTTTCTTTGATTTTAGATTGATTTTGGTGCGATTATCATATGATCCGTGTTGTTCTAAATGATTTCGTGCTTAAAAAGTTAATCTTTTGATCATTTCATAAGTTTTCATTTAATTAAGCTTTAAGACTTTTGTGCTTATTGGCTTATTTTTATGATTAGCTTGTTTGTTTATAAAAGTTTTCCTTAAAAAGTTTATGTTTTTATTGTTTGATCCAAAAAAGTTGCTTATTTTGAGGTTGAATAAGTTGATGCAAGTGCTTATTCGATCCGGTTTAGTGATTGATTCGGCTTAGTTTGATGATAAGCTTATTATATAGCTTATTCATTAGCTTAACCAAATCCCTTAGATTTCGGAAAGGGTGATAAACCCCTTTCCGATTGGAGTTTTCCGAGCAGCCACATACCACCCTTTCCGATTGAACAATCGGAAAAGGGTTTCTCTTTTTTCCGATCTGCACCCTCAACATTCCGATCACTCTTGATCGGATTAGGGTTTGTTTATTTCGACGGTAAGTTTCTGCACATTCCGATTGGGTATTTCTGCATGTATTCCGATTTGGGCAAGTTTGATATTCCGATTGGTAGGTTTTCCCAACATTCCGATTGACCCTTTGTTTATTCCGAAGGTCCTACCAATTTTCCGATCAACCGATCGGAATACATTCCGATCGGGACACCTTTTTGGGGCTTATTCCGATTGTTTGCATTTGTATGATATTCCGATCTTACTTTCTTTTAGTACTTTTCAATTAAGCCCTTATTTTTAGTAAATTTTCTAAGTGTTAGTTTTATTTAGTGTGCTAGTATTTTTCCATTGTTACCTTTAAATTTACAAACATTTATTCTTTACTCGTCATTTTAGTCTTAATCTTTATTATCCTATTTTACTCAACGACACTTTAATTACTTGCTATTATATTAAAATAGATAATCAAAACCGAACCATTCTCTTGATTCACCAAAAGACGATTGAGTCGCACTTAAGACCGGTTTTTAATTCGAAAAGATTTGGAACAACGAACTTTCATACTCGGTTGCAAAACCAAGTATTAAATGGCGGCGCTGCCGGCTCTTTTCGTTAAGATAAACGGTTTCTAGTGAGAGACGCATTGAATTTTGGGATCCGTTCTTTGAACGTTATTTTCCTTGCTCCAAAAAATTTTCAAAAATCCTAAAAAAATATAAAACTCTTCAAAAATACAAAAACATTTAAAAAATCATAAAAAGCAATTATTTTCAAAAGGTTTTGCACCAAAAAGATTATATAGATATTCTCTGTGTATATTTTTCTTCTGCAGGTGTATGCGTACTAGATCTTCGAACTATTCTGAGGCCGAGACTCGTGAAGATTTAGATATGGCTGGTGTTAATCACAACAATAATAACCCACCTCAACCCAATTTGAATAACAACAACAACAACAATGTCCACCTACCTGATTTACGGACAATGGAGGAATTGTGTCAACCCACCATGAACGGACGCGGAGGCCCGATTGCGCCAATGCATGTCACGGCTCAGGAGTTTTCGTTGAAGCATCACATGATCCAGCAAGTGCAAACGAACCCATTTCGTGGAATTCCGGATGATGATGCCAACAAACACCTCGACAAATTCATTACCATTACACAAAGCATGAAGTGCTTCGGTGTTTCTATGGATGACCTTCGCCTTCAACTCTTTCCCCACTCGCTTTCTCACCATGCCGAAAAATGGTTTGACCGTCTTCCTAAGAATTCTATTCATACGTGGAATGACATGACTCAACGCTTTTTATCGCGCTACTTTCCCCCATCCATGGTCACTAGCCTTCGTAACCAAATCAGTGGATTCATGCAAGAAAATGATGAATCGCTCTTTGATGCTTGGGAACGATACAATGATTTGATTGACCGCTGTCCTAATCACAATATGCTCCCCGTCACTCTCATTGACACCTTCTACAATGGTCTCACTTTTCGTGATCGTGACACGATCAATGCTGCCGCCGGTGGTACTTTTATGAAAAGGAGACCGGAGGAGTGTCGAGAGTTGATTGAAAACATGACTACTCACCATAAGAATTGGGATTCATCTGCATCCTCAAGATCTAATCAGAGAGTCAATGTTTCTTCTACTACTTCCAATCCTGAGATATCCGAACTTACCCGACAAATCGCAATGATGCACAAAGATTTCATGTCCATAGCCACAAACAACTTTCAACAAGCTAAATCCGTTGATATTTCTTGTGACACATGTGGTGGTCCTCATTCATACAATGATTGTCCTTCTACTCAAGGCAATTATTCTGAAAACGTTAACGCAGCTTACGGCACTTATCCCACGGGAGGCTATCAAGCTCGCCCTCAAGGAGACTGTGGCTTGCTAAGTTATCGTTCCAACAATTATCTTGCTCCTCCCGGTTTCCCTCCTATAAACCAAAACCAACAACAAAGCTATAACCGAAACAATCAATCTCAACCTCGTGCTAACAATCAATATCAATCCCAAAGAAACCCATACCCACCTCAAGGAAATTCTCAAGCTTACCAGGCTCCACCTCTCAATCAACCGATGGCCGTAAGTCCAGACGTTGAAACATCCATGAAGACTAATCGGGAGCTGGTGACGAATCTTCAGAGTCAAGTCATCAACTTGAAGGGTGAAATGGCAAAACAAGGGAACGATATTCGAGCCGAGCTAAGGAATGATATGGCAAAACACAGCAATGAAATTAATGCAAACATGCAAAACTCTTTTAATAATCAAGCGGTTCACGTTCGTGATATGATTGGTTCGCTCATCCAAAGTAATCAACCCTCTTCTTCGGGTACTCTTCCGAGTAATACCGTTGCGAATCCAAGAGGGGAGATGAAAGCAATCACCACTAGTAGTGGAAAAGGTTATATGGAACCCGAGCTTCCTACACCTCCACCCGTGATTGTGAACAAGGAAAAAGAGCAACTTTCCCCACCTCCTTCACCTTCTATCCCCATTTCCCCACCACCCGTGGTTGTGAGTGATCCTATCCCTTAAAGCCTTCTTCTTCATCCAATATACCTTATCCTTCAAGGTTGAGGAAAGAGAAGCAAAAGAGCAAGGATGATATTCAGGTTTCCAACTTTCTAAAAATGTTTAAACAATTGAATTTTAACATCTCCTTTGCCGAGGCTCTCGCTCACATGCCCAAATACGCTAAGATGTTTAAAGATCTTCTAAGTGATAAGGAAAAGCTTCTTGACATCGCTCAGACCCAACTTAATGAGAACTGCTCCGCAGTGCTCTTAAGGAAATTGCCCACCAAACTTGGTGATCCGGGTCGCTTCTTGATTCCTTGCAACTTCCCGGGAGTAGAGAATTGCATGGCCCTAGCCGATCTAGGTGCCAGTATAAACTTAATTCCTTTAAGTGTTTGGAAGCAATTATCTCTCCCTGAGCTAGTCCGCACCAAAATGACTTTGGAATTAGCCAACCGTACGGTTGCTTATCCAGTGGGGATAGCCGAAGATGTCTTTGTTGGCGTTGATAAATTCACCTTCCCGGCGGATTTTGTCGTCGTTGACTACGAGATGGATCCTCGTGTTCCATTAATCGTTGGACGTCCATTCCTGAGGACCGGTCGCACTCTTATTGATGTAGCCGCGGGCGAAATAATCATGAGAGTTGGTGATGATAAAATTGTCTTCAACATGGGTAGGATTTCTAAGCAACCTTATTCATATGAGAGTGTTAATGCTATTGATGTTCTTGATGAGGCTTGTGAAGAACATTTTCATGATGCTTGCAAAAGTACTCTTTCTTCTCTACCCAATGTTGAGACCGTTGCCTCAATTGCTCCAGCATTGACTCCTTTTGGAGAAAGTGACTTGGATGATTTCGAAGCTAGCTTGGGTCCTCTCGATATTAAGTATGACAATTTGTCCACCAATTGGGATGAAGACATTCGTACTATTGAGAGACTTCTCAATGAGGACCCGTTGTCTCCTCCTTCTCCTAAAGAGGTGACTAATTATGATCCATCGTTAGTTTCACCATCTATTAAGGATCCTCCCACTCTTGAGCTTAAGGACCTTCCTCCTCATCTTGAGTACGTTTTCCTGGAAGACAACGAGAAGTTACCGGTCATCATCGCAAAGGATCTGAAAGAAGACGAAAAAGCCCAACTTGTTGCCGTGTTGAAGAAGCATAAAAGAGCTATCGCTTGGAAAATCTCCGACATTCGCGGAATTGATCCTCACTTCTGCACACATAAAATTCTCATGGAGGACGACTTTAAGCCCACAATTCAAAGCCAACGAAGGGTGAATCCTAAAATCCATGAAGTCATCAAAAAAGAGGTTATCAAACTTCTTGATGCGGGTATGATTTACCCTATTTCGGATTCACCATGGGTTAGTCCAGTCCATTGTGTGCCTAAGAAAGGCGGTATCACCGTTGTGCCCAATGCAAACAACGAGTTGATTCCCACCCGTCTCGTTACTGGGTGGAGAGTTTGTATAGACTACCGCAAACTCAATGATGCCACGAGAAAGGATCATTTCCCTCTACCTTTTATGGACCAAATGCTTGAACGTTTAGCGGGTAATGAATATTACTGCTTTCTTGATGGTTTCTCGGGTTATTTCCAAGTACCCATCGATCCCCAAGATCAAGATAAGACAACATTCACTTGTCCCTATGGCACATTTGCTTACAAACGAATGCCTTTTGGCTTATGCAATGCCCCCGGGACTTTCCAAAGGTGCATGTTGGCTATCTTCCATGACATGGTTGAGCAAACCATAGAAGTCTTCATGGATGATTTCTCGGTCTTCGGGGATTCCTTCTCTTATTGCCTTGCCAATTTGGAATGTATGCTTAAGCGGTGCGAAGACACTCGCCTTGTTCTGAATTGGGAAAAATGCCATTTTATGGTAAAAGAAGGCATTGTGCTAGGACACAAAATCTCTAAATCCGGTCTTGAAGTCGACCGTGCTAAAGTAGATGTCATAGCCAAATTACCTCCACCTTTAACCGTGAAGGGTGTGAGAAGTTTTCTGGGTCATGGGGGCTTCTATCGTCGATTCATTCAGGATTTCTCTAAAATCGCTCGCCCGATGACCCACCTCTTGGAAAAAGATACTCCTTTTATCTTTTCTAAAGAGTGTCTCGAAGCCTTCAATCTTCTAAAGGATAAGCTAACTAAGGCACCGGTCTTGGTTACCCCTAATTGGGAGCTGCCTTTTGAATTGATGTGCTATGCTAGCGACTTTGCTATTGGTGCGATTTCGGGTCAACGAGTGCATAAAAACTTCCAACCAATCCACTATGCTAGCAAAACGATGACGGGGGCTCAATTGCATTATACGACAACCGAAAAAGAACTTTTAGCTGTTGTCTATGCTTTTGAGAAATTTCGCCCCTATCTTGTTTTATCCCCCACCATCGTATACACGGACCATTCCGCGTTAAAATACTTGATGACAAAGCATGATTCTAAGCCAAGACTTCTTCGTTGGGTTTTACTCCTTCAAGAATTCAACATTGAAATTCGTGACAAGAAGGGAGCCGAAAACCTGGCCGCAGATCATCTGAGCAGACTTGAGGATCCATATCAAGGGGATCATCCGAACAAAGAGATCAATGACTCTTTCCCCCTTAAGACATTAATGTCTATAAATCTCAATCTTGATGGCACCCCGTGGTTTGCGGACATTGCAAACTACTTAGCGGGTGGTATTCTCATCAAAGGGTTAACATCCCAACAAAAGAAGAAGTTCTTGAACGATGTTAAGACTTACTTTTGGGATGACCCTTATCTATTCAAACAATGTGCTGATCTGATCATTCGTCGATGTGTTGACGGACCGACAGCTTTTGACATTCTCCAAGCTTGCCACAAAGGACCCACCGGTGGTCACTTTGGTCCCAACTACACCGCTAAAAAAGTGTTTGATTCTGGATTCTACTGGCCCACCATTTATCGTGACGCTCACGAAATGGTTAAGCATTGTGATGCTTGCCAACGTCAAGGCAAGATCACACATAAGGATGAGATGCCTCAAAATTTCATACAGGAATGTGAAATCTTTGATGTATGGGGCATCGACTTTATGGGGCCATTTCCATCCTCCAAAGGGAACAAGTACATCCTCGTCGCCGTCGACTACGTTTCTAAATGGGTTGAAGCTAAGGCTCTTCCTACGAATTATGCGAGGGTGGTTGTGAACTTTTTGAAGCAGCTTTTAGCTCGATTCGGCGTTCCTCGTGCTATTATCAGTGACCGCGGGACTCATTTTTGCAACGATCAATTTGCAAGAGTCATGGCTAAGTATGGTGCTAATCATCGTCTTTCCACCGCCTATCATCCCCAAACCAATGGGCAAGCCGAGATTTCTAACCGTGGCCTGAAGAGAATTTTGGAGCGTATTGTGGGAGAGCATCGCGCCGCGTGGGCCGATAAGTTAGATGATGCTCTGTGGGCTTTCCGTACTGCTTACAAGACCCCGATCGGTTGTACACCTTATCGTCTTGTGTACGGGAAAGCATGCCACCTCCCAATCGAGCTAGAACATAAGGCGCACTGGGCCTTGAAGTGGGCTAACTTCGACATCAACAAAACCAGTGATCATCGCAAGATTCAACTCAACGAGCTAAATGAACTGAGGAATGAAGCTTATGAGAACTCGCTGATCTACAAGGAAAAGACGAAGATCATTCATGACGCTAAAATCAAGAACCGAGAGTTCCACGTTGGTGATCAAGTCTTACTCTTTAACTCTCGGTTGAAGATCTTCTCTGGCAAGTTGAAGAGCCGCTGGTCTGGTCCATTCACCGTCGCCAAAGTCTTTCCTTATGGGACCATTGAGCTTTCTCAGCCAAATGGGCCCAATTTCAAGGTGAATGGCCAGCGTCTGAAGCTGTACTTTGGTGAGGACATCTCCCATGAGATGATTCCATCCCTCACCACGTTCCCCATGAACTAAAATTGGGTCGAGTCAGGCTCGTGACTCGGTGAACAAAAACAAGCGCTTCTCGGGAGGCAACCCGTGCTCTATCCTTTACTGCTTTCCTAATAAGTGTAGGGGGAGCCCCGTATGTGTTTGTTGTCTTGTCTCTTGTGCTGTGCAGGGATTAAAGCTTCAAAGATCCACCTTGATGACTTTTGACGAACCGTGATACCGTGTTCCCATCTTCCCGGTTCTATCCTAAACTCTTGTGATTTAATATTTCATATTCTATATGTTCACATTGAATTCACTTTAGTTGTCCTTTCCTTATCAAGATTTAAACAAAGTGCACAATGTCCTAAGTGTAGGGGAGTTAACTCCCACATACTTAAACATTGAGGACAATGTTTATCTCAAGTGTAGGGGGACTTCTATCGAAGTAAGTGGTCTTTTCCATGAATTTGCCCTCATTTTAACCGGAAAATTTGATTTTTCAATATTTTTCAAAATTTTTAATCTATTTTGGCCTAGTTGTATAGTTGTATTTTCCTTTATCATGTTTTGTTTCTTTCCATTGCTATAATAAATTTTCAATAAAGTGGTTTAGACTTTTCTTAGTCGTGAACATTTTGACTCAACCCGAGTTTACTTACCTAAGTTTACTCTAGCTAGTATCCTTAACGTGTTTAAGTCAAGTTTTGCTAGGCTTTTATATAGGGAGCTATAAAACGCGAAAGTCTTAACTCTCACGGGTTAAGAACAAGAACTTTTCGCAAGTTCCTATAATTGATCCTAGAGAGTCGTTTATCAAGGGATCTTTAAAATGCAATTTCTAAACTTGAAAAAGTCCAAGAATTGGCAAGATCCTATAGGCGACTCGAAAACCCAAAACTTTGATTTAATAGGCTAAGCATCCACGAGTCTCATTCTTTGAGATTTTAAACTGTGGAGAACGAGAGATGATAGAGTCAATTATAAGTTCGGTATTCTTTCGTGAATTTATGTGAGTTAATTATAAGCCTATTCTCCCTCCGCTTGTTAATAAATTTATCTGCAATAAATAAGGTTGTACGATTTAAAAGGTTACTTAGCTTCTAGCCCCATATCGTTTAAAAGTTGCTCGGTACGGATTAGAGTTCATAGCCAAATCATAACTTATTGAAGCGGGATGCGAAGATTGGCGAGTCCGAAAAGTCCCTAACAAGGCATGAGGGCTACATTTTGTTGCTAAAGATCCAAAAGTGATGTGAAGAATCATTTATCGAAAATCAATATGAAGGATCGAGACACACGGCGAAAAGCAAGAACTCCCCAAAAGTCATGGAGAAGTCTATCCGAAAAGACCCTAACAAGGAATGAGGATAAATAGATCCAAGTCCTAAAAGGAGGCGGATCGTTGTATATCGAAGTCCAAAATAAGGATTGGAGAAAAATGAAGAAGTCGTGGTCCAAAGATGAAGAATCTCTCAAAACTTCAAGTGAAGAAATTCCTATTATGAAGAGAAGACCATTTTTCAAGAACGTCTCTCAAAGATTCGAAGTATGAAGTCGCTGCCAAATATCGGTCCGAGAAAGGTCTCAAATCGTGAAGCGAGTTATGCCAAGATATGAACTTTATGAGGTCCCGAGAAGCAGTTTTAAAAGATTTGGTCCTTTAGCTAACTATTGATTAAATCGTTAAATAACTATCGAAATAAGTCAAACAATGCATCCTCGTGATCATTCAAGACAAAAATAAAATATAAGAGATACACCTAGGAATAAGGGAGTCTAAGTGAATAATTGGCCCGCATGAGTTCATGATAGTTTGCTAACTTATAATAACAATGATCTCGTTTTTAAGCTTGGTATGGGGAACGTGAAACTTGAGGATGATAAACGTTCATCGCTGCCAAAACCAATGTAAGTTTTTTAATTTCTTTACTTGTTTCTATCTTTTTATGTTTAGTATTTAATAAAGGCCAAGGTGGGTATTTATGATGGGAAATGTAAACCGTGCTTTAAAATTAATGCATTGCATGAGGGCATTGCAATGGTCAAGTGTAGGGGATTTAATAAGTGTGAAAACACTTATCCTTTTACCACTTATTTCCAATAATAACAAGACCAAAACGTGTGATTTATGTCGTAAAAGTCGGAATTATGTGTGGTTTGTGTTTTATTGTGTTTTAGGACCAAAATATGAAAAAGGAAGAAAACACGGGTTTTCACGGGCTTTTATCGAAGATAACGGGAAAAGATGAAGTCAAAAGATCAAGAGTGCAAAAAGAACGGAAGTCCAAGGCCTATTCTGAAGATTTATCGAAGAAAAAGTCTAAAGGCGGAAGTTTAACGAAGTCGAAGAACTTAAGTCTAATAGAAGAAGAAAATTAAAAGACAAGTTCAAATCCCGAGACGACAAAGACAAAGAATTAAAGTCGAGTCGAGAAAACGTGAAGAAAGCAAGAAAGAAGATGCAACACATGCACTCCTTCCACCTTCCCTATAAATACCCTCCTAATAGTCATTAGGAGGAGAGTTAGATAATTTTTAGCTAGTTTCACTTTTTCTTAGTTTTCTCTAGTTTTAGAGAGAGAAAGTCTTAAACTTTCTCTCACTAAATTTCATCTTTTCTTTTAATCTTTCAAGATTCAACATCTTTGTATTGCTTATTTTTATTAATCAAGTTCCATTTTAAGCTTTTAATCTTTAATCTCATTCTACTTTTCTTTGATTTTAGATTGATTTTGGTGCGATTATCATATGATCCGTGTTGTTCTAAATGATTTCGTGCTTAAAAAGTTAATCTTTTGATCATTTCATAAGTTTTCATTTAATTAAGCTTTAAGACTTTTGTGCTTATTGGCTTATTTTTATGATTAGCTTGTTTGTTTATAAAAGTTTTCCTTAAAAAGTTTATGTTTTTATTGTTTGATCCAAAAAAGTTGCTTATTTTGAGGTTGAATAAGTTGATGCAAGTGCTTATTCGATCCGGTTTAGTGATTGATTCGGCTTAGTTTGGTGATAAGCTTATTATATAGCTTATTCATTAGCTTAACCAAATCCCTTAGATTTCGGAAAGGGTGATAAACCCCTTTCCGATTGGAGTTTTCCGAGCAGCCACATACCACCCTTTCCGATTGAACAATCGGAAAAGGGTTTCTCTTTTTTCAGATCTGCACCCTCAACATTCCGATCACTCTTGATCGGATTAGGGTTTGTTTATTCTGACGGTAAGTTTCTGCACATTCCGATTGGGTATTTCTGCATGTATTCCGATTTGGGCAAGTTTGATATTCCGATTGGTAGGTTTTCCCAACATTCCGATTGACCCTTTGTTTATTCCGAAGGTCCTACCAATTTTCCGATCAACCGATCGGAATACATTTCGATCGGGACACCTTTTTGGGGCTTATTCCGATTGTTTGCATTTGTTTGATATTCCGATCTTACTTTCTTTTAGTACTTTTCAATTAAGCCCTTATTTTTGGTAAATTTTCTAAGTGTTAGTTTTATTTAGTGTGCTAGTATTTTTCCATTGTTACCTTTAAATTTACAAACATTTATTCTTTACTCGTCATTTTAGTCTTAATCTTTATTCTCCCATTTTACTCAACGACACTTTAATTACTTGCTATTATATTAAAATAGATAATCAAAACCGAACCATTCTCTTGATTCACTAAAAGACGATTGAGTCGCACTTAAGACCGGTTTTCAATTCGAAAAGATTTGGAACAACGAACTTTCATACTCGGTTGCAAAACCAAGTATTAAAGACCGCTTTCAAGACCCGTGGTATGAGTGGTTGGTCATGCCTTTTGGTTTATCAAACGCACCAAGCACATTTGTGCGTGTGATGAATCAACTACTCAGGCCTTTTATTGGAAAGTTTGTGGTTGTTTATTTTAATCACATTCTTATTTATAGTGCTTCTTATAGAGAGCATGTCAATCATGTGAGTCAGGGCTTGACCTTGCTTCGGAAGGATAATTTTTATGCAGCCACAAACAAGTGTGTGTGTTCATGACCCCTAAAGTTTTGTTTTTAGGGTATGTGGTTTCTGGTGATGGCATACAGGTGGATGAGTCTAAAGTAGCAATTGTTCAAGAGTGGCCAAATCCAACTACCATTACTGAAGTTCAAAGTTTCTATGGTCTTGCTTCTTTCTATAGGCGGTTTATCCCTAATTTTAGTTCCATTATGGCCCCTTTGACAGATTGTATGAAGGGGAAGTCATTTGTGTGGACGGAGGAAGCAGAGATCGATTTTCAGGTTATCAAGGAAAAGCTTACTACAGCGCCAATCCTGGTATTGCCTGACTTTTCTAAAGTTTTTGAGCTTCATACTGATGCTTCTAAGGTTGTAATTGGTGGAGTTCTTAGTCAGGGTGGGTGGCCTGTTGCCTATTTTAGCGAGAAGTTGACAGGGCCGAAGTCGAGGTACTCTACTTATGACTTGGAGTTTTATGCAGTGGTCCAAGCTGTGAAGCGTTGGCGCCATTATTTGTTTCATAAGGAGTTTGTTTTGTTCACTGACCATGATTACTTAAGGCACATTCGTACTCAAGATAAGGTTTCACATAAGCATGGGCGTTGGTTGACTTTTCTTGTGAAATTTACTTTTGTGGTGAAACACAAAACTGGTGCTTCCAATCGTGCTGCTGATGCCTTAAGCAAGAGGAGTAGTTTATTTGTAACCATGCAGGTTGATGTTCGAGGACTTGATGTCATTCGTGACATGGTGACTGTGGATCCATACTTTTCAGTTGTTTTGCAGGATTTGCAATCTGGAGAGAAAACAGATTTTGTTATGCATGATGGGTTCCTGTTCAAAGGGAATCAACTTTGTATTCCTGATTGAAGTCTTCGCTTGCAAATTATTAAGGATTTGCATGGTGAAGGACATGTTGGTCGTGATCGCACTTTACAGTTGGTTCAAGCTTCTTATTTTTGGCCTACTATGAGGAAGGAAGTGGATCGTTACGTCAAGAGGTGTCGTGTTTGTCAAGTATCAAAGGGGACGACTACTAATGCAGAACTTTATATGCCTTTGCCAGTTCCTTTGCAGCCTTGGGTTGATATTAGCATGGATTTTGTGTTGGGGCTACCTCGTACTCAAAAGGGTAATTATTTAATATTTGTTTTTGTTGATCGTTTTTCTAAGATGGTTCATTTTATTCTTTGCAAGAAGACAACAGATGCAGTTAATGTAGCCCAACTTTTCTTTAGGGATGTGTACCGTTACATGGTTTACCTTCCTCTATTGTTTCTGATCGGGACACCAGGTTTTTGCGTCATTTTTGGCGTAGTTTGTGGAAGATGGTGAATACTCAACTCAATTTTAGTAGTGCTTATCATCCTCAAACTGATGGGCAAACTAAAGTTGTTAACAGGTCCTTTCGTAACCTGTTAAGGTGTTTGGTGGGTGATCATGTGAAGGCATGGGATCAGAAGTTGTATCAAGCTGAGTTTGCTCATAATCATGCTATTAATCAGAGCACTGGGTTTATTCCATTCCAGGTGGTTTATTCTGCTCAACCACGTGGTCCTCTTGATCTTATGACTCCTCAGGTTTCTAGGTCTGTTATGAAGAAAGTGCATGATTTTGTTGAGGGTTTGCATGATGTTCATAAATCTGTTCGTGACAACTTGGTTCGTGCTAATTCGAAGTACAAGCAGGATGCAGATCAAAAGAGGAGACATGTTGACTTTGAAGTAGGAGACTTTGTGTGGGTTGTTTTGACTAAGGATCGTTTTCCAGTTGGTGAATATAATAAGTTGTTTGCTAAGAAGAATGGTCCAGTGGAAATTGTGGATAAGATGAACTCAAATGCTTATCGTTTGAAGTTGCCAAGCCATATTCGTTGTTCTGATGTTTTTAATGTGAAGCACTTGTTGCCTTATCATGGTGATTCTTCAGATGATGATACAGTTGGGAATTCGAGGGCGAATTTTTCCTATCCAGGGGGGAATGATAGAGGACCAAGTATTGAAGAACGGGCTGACTTGTTTCTAGAGGCCCGAGATCGCATGACGAAGAAGGTTTTAGTAAAACGGGCATAACTTTTGCATCTTAAGTCCGTTTTGCATCCTAACTTTTAGCTGGTTGCGGATTTTCCAAGGCCCGAAAAGCCTTTTTACTATCCTTCTTTTACTTATTTATGTTTTTTTACTTTCAGTTGAACTTTGTCTTTGGGCTACGGTCCAGTCCGTTGGATTTTTAGGATTTTTCTTTGTTTGCAGTCATTATTTAATGAATCTACTGTAACCCTAGCAAGACAGTTATCAGTTTAATAAAAGTTAAACCACTGGCCGTTGTGTTGCCGTGTTTTACCCTAATTTTCGGGCATTCTTCCGAATCAACGATTATTAGCAGAATTATTTCTGAAATTCTTGCTGAATCAACAGATCCAATTACTTATCTTTGTTACTTTCTTTTTTAATTTACATCAGTATCTCATTTTTTCACAAATTTTTTGTACGCCCATCATCCATCGATATGGGAAAAGTTTTATTTTCATTTTTCTTCCTATTTTTTATGAGAGAAGATACCTTTCTGACATCAATTTTAATCTCAACATATTTCAACTTGTTGCAAAATTCAAAAAAGAAAAAATCTTATAAGTATATAGAGCTATATAAATTTAAGGGTTAAGTTTATAAAATAGAAACGAACTTTTCATTTTTTACAATTATAGTAAAAGAACTTTATATATTACCAATATAACCATTATAACTTTTAAATTTCGAACTTTATAGTAAACTTTCTTGCTAGCAACCTCCTACAACAGGTCACATAAACCGACACGTTATCTTTATTAAAAATAATTTTTTTTGCTGACTTAAAATTGTATATATTACCAATATAACCATTATAACTTTCAAATTTTGAACTTTATAGCAAACTTTATTAAAAAAAAATTTTCTGACAACCATTATAATTATTAAAGTTTTACATCGTTAGTCCTATAACTAACGCTCGTTTTTTTCTTTAAAAAATTTCAACTTTAAAAAAAATTGTAATTCTTAAATGTTTTTTAAAACAAACTTTTTTTTTCAAAAAGTTTTTAATAAAATTAGAATAAAGTTTTTTCGAAAAGTTTTAAAAAAAAATATCTCGAAAAGTTTTTTAGAAAATTATTTACAAACATTCTTCGAAAAACTTAAAAAAAAACCAAATATGTTTTTAAAAAGTTTATTTATTTTTTAAAAAAAGTTTATTCCAATTCATTTATTTTTTAAATTTAATTTCAATTTATTTTTATTTTTGAAAATACCAAATTTTTATTTTCGAAAAAGAAATTCGAAAAGTTTTTTAGAAAATTATTTACAAATTCTTCGAAAAAGTTTTAAAAAAATCCAAATATGTTTTAAAAATTTTATTTAGTTTTTAAAAAAAGATTATTTCAATTTATTTTTTAAAAAAATTTTATTTCAATTTTAATTAAAAAAAATTGATTTCAATTTATTTTTTTTAAAAGTTTATTTATTTTCGAATTTTTAATTTTTTTGGTGGTGAATTTATTTTCTTAAAAGGGAGATTTACATGTATATCCTTCTTAAAATTGAATATTACATAAATATCCTTTGCAATTACATAAATATCCTTGTCATTTTTTTAATTACATCAATGTCCTTCTCAAACCATTGTAATTACATTAATATCATTCTCAAACTTTTAAATTCTCACATACATACCAAAAATCAATTAAATTCTCCTTATATTGATCTTAAGTTTTCAAACTATTATTACCTATTATTTTATCATTTAAATTAATTATAATTATATTTTCTACGTATACTTATTGGTTTCGAGTGATAAAAGAACACGAAAATGTAATTACAAAAGTTTTGATATAAACACGATGCATATTTATTTTATCATATATACTTTTTAACATCGAGTGATGAAATAACATGTTATTTTTGGATATACATAAAAAATAATTTGATAAATACGTTTATGTAGTAACAAAATGTAACGAAGGATATTAATGTAATAAAAAATTTTGGAAGGATATTGACGTAATTAAAAAAGTGAGAAGGATATTGACGTAATATTCAGTTTTTGGAAGGATATATATGTAAATGCCCCTAAAATAAATAATTATATTCCTGCATGTTTTGATAAAAGCTGAAATGAGACCCTTTCTTTAAGTTATTTTTTTCTAATCATGAAAGTCTTAGAAGAGATCTGAAATTTGTCAATGCTTGCTTAAAAAACATTTTATTGGCATAATAAGATTTTGGATGCACATATTTGTGTGTTATATTTTTCATAAAAAAAGTGTAAATCATATATATGATTTATTTTTTATTGTTATATACTAAATCAAATTTGAATGAATTTAAAAGTAAATCATATGTGATTTAGTTTAGCTTTGTATTGTTTTTATATAAAAAATAGTAAATCACGTGTGGTTTTACAACTCACGTGTAATTTGTATAAAGCATGTGTGATTTCTTTTAATAAATACTACAGTATGTGTTTTGTACGAATCACGTGTGATTTTAATAAATCACATGTGATTCGTATAAATCATATGTGATTTATGCATAAAAGATATCTGAAAAATTAAATCTTTATGTTTTATATTGTGCTATTGTTGTATTCTTGAACTTAAAGACGTTGTTATGTAAAATTTGTCATGGCCTCGATACGGATTTAGTGTGACAGGTAGATGATGAAAGAATGAAAAAACGTTAAGTCAAAGTAGAGATAACCAAACTGGTTTTTTAATTACATGTGATTTTGTTAGAATCATATGTAATTTTGCTTGAATTACATGTGATTCGGTGATAATTACATGTGATTATGCTTGGATTACATGTGATTAAAACATTTTGAAATCTTAACTTCTTGTAACAAACTCACTTTAGATAATCACATGTGATTTTATTTGAAAATTTTGTCAATATATTAAATTGTATGTTGTCATTCATAAATATATAAACAAATTGAGTTTTGAATTACATGTGATTTTGTTTGAATCACATGTAATTTTACTTCAATTACATGTGATTCGGTGATAATTACATGTAATTTTGTTTGCGTTACATGTAATTTTACTTGAATTACATGTGATTCGGTGATAATTACATGTAATTTTGTTTGCATTACATGTGATTCAAACATTTCGAATCTTTAACATCTAAACTCATTTTAGACAAATCACATGTGATTTTGTTTGAATCACATATAATTCTACCAATATATAAAATAGCTGTTGTCATTTATTTAAAATATATAAATTAAATTGTATGTTGTCATTCATAGATATATAAACAAATTGGGTTTTGAATTACATGTGATTTTGTTTGAATCACATGTAATTATACTTGAATTACATGTGATTCGGTGATAATTACATGTAATTTTGCGTGCATTACAAATGATTCAAACATTTCGAATCTTTAACATCTAAACTCATTTAAAATGAATCACATGCGATTTTGTTTGAATCACATGTAATTCTACCAATACATTAAAATAGTTGTTGTCATTTATTTAAAATATATAAAACAAATTGATTTATAAATATATGATTTGTAAAAATCACATCTGATTTGTATGATGTGATTTGAAGCACTGATTCATGCTAAGTTTTTACTATCTTTAAAAAATGAGAGATATTTGTACAAAGAAAACTTCATATGTTTTTACTACAAAGAAAACTTTAGTCTTTTCTCATTGGTATACAGTATTTGCGGTTCAATTTTTAGAGAAATAAAATATTATGTAGCAGTACTAATTTAAACATGTGACATAATTTTAGGATAGATGGGCCCATACACTGTTGACATATAACATATGCCTCTCTCGTTTTCCTAGTATGTGCTTCATCTCATCTACCTCATTTCACTTCTCAGATCTAATTTATTTTCCATCTTCAAATACATCAAATATTTAACAAAGTTTCAAAAATCAAGCAAGCCATACACATGAAATTTATCACACCATTATCATTGTCATTATATAACCCCGATCAACAAGAAACACAAAGACAAAAACGATGATGTCACCTCTCAAAAACCACAACAAATCAAAGATGAAACCAGTTTCTTCCTCGCTCCTCTGTCGGAGAAATCACAATATTCGTCAGAAACTACATCAGTGTCGGCGGCGGTAACGTGCGACTGATGGTCGTGGATGAAAACCGTCGTAGATGTGACGGCGGTGAAGTTTGTGTTGGTTGGTGGAAGTGAAAAAGAAATAATTAGAACTAAAATTACCAAAATAACCCTCTTTAATAATGTATCTTAACCATACGATTGGGTTTTGAAAGACGGTCCGGATGCATTCCTTTGTACTCTTTTAGGAACACGTTCCCCATACAACTTTTCTCACTACATTATATCATACCCATAGTCACCTCGACATCATATTTCTGGTAGAAATGCCTTTAAGAGTCGAAGAATCTATAATAAAAATGTTAACTGAGAAGAGTTATTTTGGATACCATACTTTTTATTAAATATAAGGGGACTTATCCCCACCATCCATCTCATTTTCATCTAAGAGGGCAAGGAGTAATCACGCCGTGGGGTGCTAAACCCACGGCGTGGCCGGCGTGACCACTCCCATGCTTGGCCAAAATCGCGGCGTGAGTCCCCTATGTGGGTATACTCACGTCACGTGAGAAGATTTTTTTTTTTAAAATAATTCATTTTACCCCCCCCCCCCCCCCCAACGGTTACAACTTTAAAAAATTTCATTTCAGCCCCCCCCCCCCCCCCGCCCCAAATGGCTAGTTTTCGAAAAAATTTCATTCACCCCCCCCCCCCCCAACGGCTAGTTTTTTGAAATTCGAATTATAACGGCTATATTTTTCGATCCGTCTATAAATATAACTCAAAATCAACCATTTCTTACACACCAAAACATAAACACTCTCTACAAACAAATATGAATCCTGATCACGTTCCGTCAGTTTTTGAAATCGATGAGGAATTCGATGCTTACTTCTTGCCAATAACACACAATCATTATCAACGGTTGCTTGAAGAAGAGAATCGTCCAAGACTATCTCGGACCCTAGTCAACCGTGACCGAGAAGGTGCTGAGGAACGGCTCATGAACGATTATTTCGTTGAGAATTGTAGGTATCCTTTGGTTAAGTTTCGTGAAAGATTTCGAATGAGCCGAAGACTATTTTTAAAAATAGTTAACGGCATAAAAAATTATCAGGCCGATCCTCTTCCTGCGCATTTTAGTTATTTTACTTCTCGACCCGATGCTACGGGTCGAATGAGTATTAGTGCTATTATGAAGTGCACACTGGCTATACGTCAATTGGCATACGGCAACACGCCGGATGCATTTGATGAATATTTACAAATTGCTAATCGAACCGGGACGTGAGTGTCTAATGTATTTTAATATGTGTGTTATTGACTTGTCTATGGCCAAGTATTTAAGAAAACCAACTCCGGCCGATGTTGATCAAATATATGATCAACATCTTACGAAACATGGTTTTTCGGGGATGCTTGGCAGCATTGATTGTATGCACTGGGAATGGAAAAATTGTCCAATTGCGTGGCATGGACAATACGCTGGTGGTTATAAAAAATACCCTACTTTGATGCTTGAAGCTGTTGCTTCGCAAGATCTGTGGATTTGACGTGCGTTTTTTGGGATGACAGGTACGAATAACGATATTAATGTTTTAGATAATTCTCCGTTATTTGATGACCTTCTGAATGACGAAGCACCGGTAAAACCGTATACGGTTAACGGAGTTGAGTATCAAAATGGGTATTACTTAGCGGATGGTATTTACCCACAATGGACGAGTTTCATGAAGTCTTTCACGGTTGCAACTGACGCCAAACATGCTCACTTCAAAAGGCGCCAAGAAGGTGCACATAAAGATGTTGAACGTGCATTTGGTGTTCTCCAAGGACGTTGGGGAATACTACGTCAACCAGCACGCGCATATGAAGTAAACACCTTACGGCGACTCATGTGTACGTGCATCATACTTCATAACATGATTTTGAAAGATCAAGGTATGCAGGTTTTAGATTGGAACCAAAATTACGTTAACCCGTCAAGGAATATGCAACGAACATGGGTTGAACGGTGTGAAGTTTACCGCCGAAAAAACAAAGGACTACGTGACCGACAAACCCATCAAAGTCTTCAACAAAACCTTATGGATCATATCTGGAATCAAATTGACCACGGAGATGAAGATGCATATGAAGATGAAGAAAACTAAACAGCGGGTCGTATGATTTTTTAATTTTTGTATGTTTTTTTAATTTTCGTATGTTTTTTTAATTTTCGTATGTCTTTTTATATTATGTTCGTTTTATTTTAAAAGTATTGTAATGCTGGTTATGTTTAATGAAATACTTAAGTTTGTTTAGGGGGTGTTTTGTAAAATTCTGAAAAACTGGAAATCACTTGGAGTGATGACTCTCCTGTTTTTTTCATGTGAGTGAGTGAGTGAGTTTTGCTGACGTGGCACCCCAAAACACACCCACTCCAAGCCATGACTCCCTGCCCTCTAATGAATAAAATTAAATATATTTTGTTTTTTATAATTTAAATATCTTTTAAACAGTTAAGTATTAAACGAAAATAATTATACCATCGCGACGAGCGTTTAATTATCTTTCTACCAATATGCATTATGATATACTTTCGAAGAAATTTTTTTTTTTTGTTTTTTTTCTTCTTGTTAAAATTTACGTGAAATATCATATATGATAACAGTGTTTCATCATATATGATAACAATGTTAAATCATATATGATATGTGTTTCTATCATATATCTTTTTTTTATAAAGCAAAACCCAAAATAGGGATTTTTTTAAAGGATTCTTTCTTTAGTAAGAAATAATTGTTTTATTTATTCCTTTAAAACAAGCTTGTCTTTCTTAATTTAGTATTAAAAGTCTGATTTTCGTGTTATATTTAATTGATATTTTAAATTTTGCGTTAAAAATATAAGTGTCAAAATTGTAAATAAAAAATCTTATAAAAAGCGGGTCAAAATGTTTAAAACTTTAAGGTTATCAGTATGAGTTAGAAAACTTGAAGGATATAAATCTACTTTTTAATTCTTTTAGCCCCAAAATTTTAAAAAAGTCGTCTGCCACAACCACCAAAACATGAACCCCCACCAGAACACCACCATCACAACATCAAACGCATATATTTTTACAAACCCTAAATAACTATATGCGTTTGCGTGTCCACGTTACCACCAAAACATGTACCCCACTTTCGTATGATTAATTAAGATACACAAACCCTAACTTTCTAATCAAACGCCAACGCAACTGTCAATTCATGGCGGACACGCGGTGCTGAAGAAGATCAAACGACGGTGTTTCACGGTTATCCGACGCCGTTTAGTGTCAGAGACAATTGAGCTAATTTTGCGTCTTTTTCGCGGTGTAGGCAAACTTCTGTTTGATTCGCCTCATGTAATACTTTATTCTTTAAGTTTGATTTCATTACTGTACAATATGACTAGCTATAATAAGTTTTGTAGTACTAATTAGTGACTTTGATTCAATAGGATCTCCGAATGTAATGAGATTGCCTTTTTCCGGCTTTAGGCTCCAAATATGTTCCACGGTATTAGTAGCTGTTAATACTACCTAGAAAATGACTACTTTGATATGTTTTACAACTGAATCCCCACTTTCGTATGAAAATTAAAGTACTTTAACAGCGGCAAGTCCTCTATGCTCTCTTAGTTGATATCGATAATCACCCAAATACTTCATAGTCCATCCAAACTTTTAGCACTAAATTTAACGGTTCTCTTTTACTACAGTTTGATTTAGTTCGATTTTGGAAGTTTGTTTCGCCATAGTGTATGTAGTCTGATATTGAGTAAAAAATAATTTGTTTGAGTAGGGCTTGCCTCTTCATGTCTGGATTTAGTTTTGCCCTTTTTGTGGTATTAGCTTTAGCTTATTTTTTAAGATATGGATTCAAGAAGGTATAAGTGATAGGAGTTATAAATTAAAGTAAAAGGATTGTCTGATTTGCATTACTTTGAGTCGATTCATTTTTAGTTTCATCAATTAAGCCCTTAATATATTTGTGTTTGTCTAAAAGACAGTTATGCTATTAGTTATCACAATTGTAGCTTCCAGTAATTCTATTTTTATTACATTCTTATAAACTTTATGTAGTCGTTAACTTTTTTCCTTTTTTCTACTTTCTCCTAACAAGAAAATTGTGGACTCCAGTATCATTTTCTTACACTTCCACTGTTAACGCCACAACCCATAAAGTTCCATGAAAATGGAACAAATAAAATGATCATCTTCTGCACAATAACTCATATATATATAGGTTAATGTTATGGCTTATTTTGTATTCTTACTCCATGAATTAAGAATTGAGAGGTCACAGCTATATAAAATTATAGAAACTAAAATGATGACATCTTAACCGTCTACTCGAATGGGCGAATAGTTAAATACTTAAATAAAAAACAATCCAATTGATCTCTAGGTTAGATTTGAAAAACCTCCATTAACTCGGCCATCAATGATGAATACTTACTTAACTATAGGAGTATTAATCGTTTTTAGTACCAACAATGATGTTCAATAGTGTAGTCTTGAAGCAACTATTCGAAGTAGTTTTTTTCTTTATATTTTTAGCTTCAATAAGCTTTGTGATAGAGATATTATACAACTCAATGTTCCAATTGTTTAGAAGTGCTTACGAGTTAACGCTTTGTTTTTTTGGAAAAAGTTCTTTGATTTTTCTTATGTTGAAAATAAAAAAAGTAGTTTAATGTTGAGTTTGCTTAGCTCAAATTGATTATTGTTTGTGGATTCCAAAATATAAGTTTATCTTACAGAAAAATAAGTCATTTTCATAATTTAATAAGTTGGCTATCACTTCTGTTGGTAAGCATAAAGGTTAGTCGTTTACAGCAATACTAAACACACCCTTAGTCGACCTATGGTGAATAAGTGAAACATTGTTACAAGTTTGCAGTGTCTTTTTATTTAGAAAGTTCAGTTCTGTTATTAAGCATGCTTTATATTAACTTGAAATATAGGTGTTCGCTCTGAAGACAAAGTGATGAGGTCAGTAATTGATCCTTTTGTAAATGAAAACGATGTTCTTTGACGAGCTTGCCTCAAAGTCAGATATGGTGAAGGTGAGTCTAAAGATGAAACATTTTAATACAAGTTGAACTACAAAATTTAAAATCAAATTTATGACAACTCCAGAAGATGGATCTGGCGACCTCCTCTGAAGTGGAGTCACTCATACTAAAAAAGAAGGTTCGTGTCTAATTTTGTGGGTTCCAAAATCATATTCTTTAATAATTTTATTACATGGACTAGAGCTTCATAACGGGTTTCACCAATCTTTATGTGCTTCATGTTGCATTCTTAGAATTCTAGGTGGTGTTTCTATGTAATTCATGTGACGACTCAAAAGCGATACCCATTGGAATTTTGACCCGTTAAGTGTTACCCATTTGACCCGTTAATAGGATAATTAGCTCACCAACCTGGTTATCTATATCCCGATGTCCTGTAAAATGTTAATGGTTTATAAATTATAACAGAAATAAATAAGTAAATATATAGTAGCAACAACTATACATCTCACAGGTGCAAGCTTTTTATAGTTACAGAGACAAGTTTTTATAGAGATGACATAACTGATAGAGGACATATTTACTACTCATTGTTTTATTTCAACATCAAAATTGTTGCCACTATTCGGATATTAAAGTACAGGTTTAGTTGTCACCTTACATATCGGTCAAAGATCAAAGGAAAATGTCACTACGTATAACCAGATATCCACCATATATGATAATTGACGGGTCTAACCTTCATAAAATGTGTTAACATTAACACAATAGATTAGTATCTTTTTTGATAGATTGAGTTAGATCGCTGATAAATCTAGGAGGATGGATTGAATCAGACCGCTTCTAAATCTAGGAGGTGTATAGTTGATTCCTACAACGATAATTTTTTGACATGAATCAACAATTCTAGCGCGTTCAATCAGTGAATTACCACTTATCACAGTCACACCCTCTTTGAAACCTTGCTTAAAATAGTATTTGTAAATTCATTTCTCATAATATACAAGTTGACACATATGCGTCTAATAAGAAAATTAATTAATTCTTGCTTGGAATGGGTTGTGAAGTATGTTTCTAGAAACGTAATGTTTTTGTTAAGATGACAAAGAAAATTGCTACTTGCAGCCATTGACAATTATGCAATTTTAGTGTTATGACCAAGTTCGCTTAGCATGCGTACAAAGTGTTTTTTTATGTTTTTATAGTGAACCTTATGAACGATGTGTTGTTGGGTGATATCAGGAGAGCTAGGACTCGATTTGTGCAGGAGAAGTCATGTCCTTCAATCTTCTTTTTATGTCATTTCTTTGAATCATAAGACTTGATGTACACCAGTAATAAATAAATAAAGAATTAACACTATGTTCTCGAGTTTAATTTTAAAGGAATGAAAGAGGAAGGGATGGTAAGGGTAAAGTAGGGGATGACATTGTAAAGAAAATGGTTATTGTAATTTGTGTTCTCGAGTTTCAATTTTTAAGAGAAAGGAAAGACATAGAAAATAACAAATTTACAAATATACCCTTAATATACACAATGCAACCTTATATACAGGCTATTTTAATTTGATAACAATCAAAGCATTGCAACTTCAGAACTGAAACAAGCATCTCTGGGATGAACTTCAACATGAACATTAAGATCACCAGTTTACAAAGATACTTGCAAATCATAAACGACTAAACGGTCCTTACAAAAACCACAACGTTGTTGAAAAAATACATGCATAAAAGATACAGATGCACATGCGGTGACACAAATATGAAATGCAAATAGTTCCTGATCTATATTGTAAGTCAATTACTACGTAAAATATAGTATAACATTGTAAATCGTTTCTTTATGTAAAACCACATGAATAATGAAGGATATAATGTAATTTTATATGGACCTAACCCATTTTCCTTCCTAATCCTCCCAAATTTGGGCGGAACACATATACACAAAAAAGCTCATACTTTTCCTTCTTTCCTCCTTCCTGTCCCCTACCCTTCCTCCATAAAAAAAACTTAAGAACACCATTTTTTTTACATTTCCCTTCCCATCCTGTTTCATTCCTTTAAAAAAAACTCGAGAACATAGCGTAATAGTTCAGTGGGTATGTATAGAATAAGATAAGATTTGTGTATAAAGCAAGAACAAATCAACTTTATGACAGACGTTCAATTAAAACCGAAAGATGGTGGATGCAAGGGTCATCTGTGATAGTGAAAATGAACGTTCAAACGAGTTTGGTTTTTAAACAATGATAAGTAAAGCTGAAACGAATGATGCCATTGTTTTTCTTCTATGTTAATTTATATTTTTTGGTCGAATGGATAGGTGTTCGATGAAAACGGGAAGGTGGTTGATGTGGGGGTCATTTGTGATAGTGAAAATCACCGTTCACGTGAGTTTGGTTTTAGACATTGACAAGCAAGGCTGAAATGAATGATGCAGTTGCTGCTCTTAATGGACAAATATTTAAACACCTAACCTGAGCCCATCTGGTTGTTTTATACCGATGATAGCACAGTCTTACCCGTTTATAAACAAAATGATGACAGTGTGGGGTGAACCAACCAGTTAAGACCCATATAGTTTGGCATGGAGCTTTAATGGCTCAGTATTGCAATATGCACGAAATTTTAAATTGAAAATTTTAATGTGCATACATTGATACAACCTTAATTTGCTTCATGTATGTTTCATCCTTATAACCCATTTTTCTTATAAATTGCTAATGAGCTTGGTTCGATAAATTTAGCGTGTATAACCAAATTCTATCCGTAACAAGGTACATTCGTATATCAAGAATTTGTAGTAATTGATAGTTTAATCTTTAAACAATAAAAAGCACTAATATAGAACATTTGTATCAATTTTTGAGTTATGTTTCAATGAAAAGACAATGCGCAAAACAAACTACAAATAAATACTAAAGAAAATATATATGTATAACCCCGTGCGTGCACGGGTATTATAACTAGTAATAGGTTATATCATATATGATACTGGTCATACATCATATATGATATTAGTATCATATATGATAATTTTCGAAAACGTGAAAAAAATGAAATTTTTTTTGTCGAAAGTGTATCATATACCACATCTATAGAAAGATAATTAAATGCTCTTCGTAACAGTATTTTTTTTTCGCATAACGATTAACGGTTTAAGATATATCAATGTTTGAAAAAAGATGGTGAAATTATATTTTGTGTTTAATCTTATCCATTGTATTAAAATAAGATGTATTAAAATAAGATGAATGGTGAGCATGAGTTCCCTTATATTCAAAGAAAAATATGGTATACAAAAGAACTTAAATTTAACTAATAATATTACTAAAAAAATCAAAAAGTTATAATATTTTTTTCAGTATGTGACAATTAATGTTAATTCTTTAGTTTTATAAATCGGCATCATCAACAATCACATATGCAAACCTAATAACATTCGCGACATGCATGACCTTGATGCACTATGTGGGTTCTAAACATGAAATGGTTCTATCAATCACATAATCCACACAATTAATGCCGAAGTTTAATCCGGTTATTAAGTGAAAGGCAATTTCATTAAGCGAACTTCCACGGGGAAAATATTGCCAACAATGCAACTCGTGTGTGTTTCTTGAATTACATAAAAAAAGTTCCTTAAGCAAATTCATAATATCGTTCCAACTATGTGCGGATAATAGTTTAATTTGTTAAATTATACTTAAAAAATAATATAATTTTTGTTAGTAGAATACGTAGGAAATCTTTGTGTGAGTCATTAAATTAGTAATATAATTTGTATGCATAGACTATGATTTTTATATTAAAATCAGTTCAACCCAATATTTTAAAATTTGGTTCGCCTCGTCCAGATCAGTTGATTCAATCCGGCTGGGTCACTCAGTTGACCCGGTTTCGGTCAAAAAACCGGTTATTAAACCGGGATTCATATTTTTGAAATCCGGTTAGACCCGGTAAGTTTGAAGTTATCCGGGTCAACTTGCTTCTCGAGACCTAGTCGGTTTTTGATTTTCGTGTTTCTTTTACAAATAAAACATATTATTTATACGTATTTATGACGTAATTTTATTTTCACATATTATACATGATGATAAATAGTTTATATGTTTATTATATGAATATTTCATGATTTTATATGTAGTTTGAAAATAAACTTTTTTTAAAAATATTTTTTGGAAAAATAGATTGACTCGAGTTAAACCGATAACCCGATCATTTGAATGACTCGATTTAAAAAAAAAGGTTTTCAGATGTTAGTTCAACAACATATCGCATGTCCGACATTGGCTAAAGAAGTGAAATATGCATCGCTTTTATTCTAGAGTGGGTAAAGATTATACATATCTAGAATTATAAGTTAGGTTCTCATGACTAAATCTTAGTTGGTACATACAATTTTTAGAATCGAAAATAAGAAATGTACATTTTTAATAAACCGAATGTATTTAATATAAATTTAGGAAAAATCGATGGTTCTTTAAAATTAACATTATATCAAAAGAAAATTTTGAATTCTCAAACACCAGCAAAAAGTCTTTGTTCCGTCCGTATGTATGTATGGCTGCGTTTTGAGAATTAATATAAACGATGCAAGCATACCCGTGACGATACACACGGGATGCATACGGGTTCTATCGAGTTGTTGAGTGCATAATGTTTTGTTCCGCATGGATGCGTAATAATTTGATTTTTAAGATTTACCAACTGTACCAAACATTCAATTGTAAACTCGATGGTATGCTCCCACATACATCTACATCTTCTCACTTTGGAGGCTTAGTCGTAATTGGATGCAACCTATCTAGTTTTAACTAAAACACGGTTCATTCGCATTGTCAGTCCAAAACATGCTTCTTAGCTTTGAAAACATACTTTTAACTAAAACATGCATTTAAGCTTTGAAAAGTAGAAACAGAAGCATCAGTAGTTTATTTATTTTCCATATCAACAAAAGCAAAATTACTAGAGTTTGTACGGTGCCTCCAAGCAGAACAAGTAAACAAACAAACCATTAAGTCAAGAAAAAGAAGGAAACGAACAAATCATTAAAACTGAAGAGAATCTTATTACTCAATTGAAAAAGAATATTTTAAAATCTATAGATAAACTTAATTGATCATCAACTTGAAAAAGATGGAAACGAACAAATCATTAAAACTAAATTTTCAAGTAAGTATCAGATAAAGTTTTTATGATTCAAATCTATAGATAAACATAATTGATCATCAACTTGAAAGCCTAATATCATATTTCAACATGTGTGATGCAGTGGCGGAGTCAGAAATTATGATTAGAGAGGACATCATGTTATAAAATAATCATTAATATGATTTGAATAAATCGGGTCGGATTTAAGTAAGATAACAACTTCTGCAAATTACGTTTATAGGTATTAGTGTCTATAAATAAAAATTGATTCGTAATTTTTAAGTAAACAAATATAGCTAGCTCAATATGTTGAACACAAAATACATAAAAAAAAATGTAAAAAACTTATGATGAGAACTGTGAATTTTTTTTTATTGCGTATAAGAAGAAATGGACTACAAAAAGTACACTACATATTTATGTTATTTTTGTTTACTAGAAAATAATTGGTACTACTATTATTTTGTCGTCTAGTCCCTGTTATATTTGTTTATTACAATAGAAAATTAGAGTAGTACTATTAATTTGTCATCTTGTATTGGGATTGACCCATATTTATTTCCCACTTTCTTCTACCATATTGACTCTTCTTCTCCAATATTGATTCCGACGACGACCATCGGAAAAAACGACAGTAACACTAAAAAACATTGTCTTCGTTGAGGGCAATTTGAAAATCTGTATGAGGGCAATCATCTTTTTTCCCTAAATTTGACTACTTTTTCTATATGATTTGTATGTCCGCGAAAACTTTGTTGGAGGCGGCTCCCCCAGTACTATACACATGGCTCCGCCCCTGCTGTGTGATGCTCAATCACTAGAGTATATAAATAAAAAAGATTTTACTTCATTTACCTATGTGGGATGTAATCTCAGGTGGCTTCTATTAAAAAATATACACATCCACATGTTCTAAAAAGTTTAAACTTCAAAGTGATCAGAATCTTTATAGTAAAGAAAAACTTCGAACAGTCGTAATTAAGTAAAATAATGATAAAAGTTATTAAGTTATACTAGTATATTTACAGTATAAAAACATGCCTACACTAGACACATGATAAATCTTGTCTATCGGGAATTTTTTTCCGCTTGTTGCCCACTTGGTTCGCACCACGCTAATGACTCAGTTTTCCAACACATGATGCGAAGCTAAGGTTTGATTATTTTGTTGTACCATTTTGTTGTATATAGAGTATATGGCAAAGTTGAATACTTACTTTATCAACCAAGATACATGAAAACATAATACTATACTCAACATGTTTGATTCTCATACAATATACTTGTAAGTTTATGGACGTAAATAGTCATGTATGTGTTAGGATCGAACCCGAGGGAATTGCACATAATACGTAAATAGTTAATTTATTAATAAATATGTTTATATGTTTATTAATTAAATCGAGCTTTAAACATTTAACCGTTGTTAAGTTTTAAGAGTTAAGTACTAACGGTTAGTGTGGAATTAACTAGAAGAGGAAAAGAAGGGTCCGGAACACCCCCTAGGGTGGTTCGATCGACGATGGAACAAAGAAAGAAAGAAAAGATTTTCTTGCTTTATTTGTTTTTGTCTTGGGCTACAAGTTTAGGTCACTATATAAACACATAAGGTGCCTCATACTTCTTGTACCAAAAATCTCTCTCTCTCTCTCTCTCTCTCTCTCTCTCTCTCTCTCTCCTTCTTTATGCGATCAGACAACCAACACCCCTAGGGGTTTCGTTTGGTTTGTTTGTTTTCTTGAATCAAGTCCTATCCCCCTTTAGGGTTGTTGCGTTGATTATCCAGTATACGTTTAAGCTCGTTTTATACGTACTAGCTAGTATTACGGTAAACTCGTTATTATACGTGTGTATAAGAACGTAATACAATCTCATTATAGATTGTATCTTGAATTGATTAACAAAACGGTAAGTGGTTAATTATTGATCCTTCATAAACCCTAATCGGTGAATTGTGTTTGCTATTGGAATCGCATAAGGTATGTAACTCTAATTCAGTTAATTATGAATATGTTAGTATTATGATCTTGTTAAATCGCTTCCGCTATTACGTGCTTTGATCTTTGATGATGTTATTATAATTGTTATGAACTTCATAAACCATCAGTGGCATTGAGAGCCATTTTAACATGTTATAATTATCGAGATCTAAAGATTTTTTAACTAATAATTGTTTTGAGTTAAAAACTAATAATTGAAACCTTAAAATTGCATGTGTTGGTCTTTAGATAATTTCATGATTAATTGTTATGTCATGTATTTAAGGTTACGAACCGTAGAGATTTCATTAACTTGTTAAGTGATTTGGGTGGATCCATGATGAACATGCATGTTTTTTCATGGATCATATGATTTTATGTGCTACTTGTTTTATTTGATTCAATAAATGTAAAATTAGAGAAAACTTTTATATGTTTATAAAAACTTAGATTTGATATTTTATTGAATAAATCGTATGCATGTGGCTAATTGATTTATTTATTGCACATATAAATTGTTAGTATGTGTTTATGATTTAATTTTTTTGTTTACCTAATTGTTTATGTGATTACACGTAATATTGTAAACAAGGGTAATTTTTTAAGAAAAATAATATGGACTAAATCATATAAAGATTAAGAATTATTTTGAGATCTAAATTACATAGAATTACGTTGACTGGTAATTTTTAATAATAATTAGAAAGCCTACTCAATTTTACAAACTATATGGTGGGTATAGCGCGTGGCTGGTCATCTACCCGACTAAGGAAAAAGGTTATGCCATTGTCGCTAACCAAATTCCCGGCTGCTTTTGTGCGTCAAATGTTAGGCCATTTTTGAGGATGTGTAAACTGAGCGATTGCATAGGCTCTAAAAATTTAAAGGCCCCAAAATTTGTTTCGTTAACAATTATATGCACATCTACGTATATTTATTTTATACAGGGTGACACTTTATAACGATTCTTCTTTCTTTTCATTCTTTTCGAAGTACCTCAATATATGATTTCATTTGGGGCTCTTAAAATTTTTAAAAAATAGAGACGGTCTTGGTAAAATGATTGTACTTGTCCCATTTGTTTTGTGGACAACAATTTTGGGAAATTAGTCTTCTTTACTAAATTAAGCATATAAACATTGTGTGTTGATCTAAGATAAAAGGCATAATAATCAATCATATCTTACATTCTTACTTATATATAAGATAAGTTGGCTTTTTGTTTTTGAATGGGAATGTGGAATGGAATTTGATTCTCCTAATAACTTCTTCGAGTATCCTTACATTTGCTACAAGGAAATGAATATTGTACAAATGAGCACATGTATAATTTTTTTTGAACGGCGGTTTTATTAAATAAAAAACGGCTAGCAAGATGTTAGAATTACATAAAAATTAGGTAAGGGTTCTGATATGAGCAAAAACTCATATCAATTAATCAACAAATCACCCTAAAACACAAGGAAAGTACCTAACTTTTGTGCTATAAAGCGAAATTATATCGTATGTTTTGTGTTTGTGTATAAATAGGTAAGGAGGATACATTTTCAAGCAAACAGGAAGAAAATCAAGCTTATTTGGATGAAAAAGACAAAGAAGGATCAAAGATGACAAGACTTTGAAGATAAGGGACCTATCTTGACAACACTCCAAAGTTGAAGGACTCAAAGTGTAAATTTGCCAAAGTCAAGATAAAAGTCAAACATGGTCAACTCTTCAGTCAACCAAGTCAAAGGGTCAAACTTATCAAGAATGCAAGTGGAAGGACCAATTATGCCAAAGAAATGAAGTCCCTAGCTCATTTGGAAAATCTACCAAAGTACAAGGGCTGAAGTTGCCATTTTTCAAAGTAAAACAAGGACTTAATCCATGTGACATGGTTTCAACCAATGAGAGGGCAAGGAAATGTGCACACGGATTGCCAAGTAATGGGACAAATCACCAGTTCATTTAATAGCCGCAAAGCAAAGTGAAAATCCACTACTTAAATTCCAACGAATCACAAAGTGCCATTCAATAACCATTTTATCCAAAAACGGATCATGATCCGTGTGACTATTTTTCACCCAATAAAAACCTGCCACGTGGCACCTTCTTCCTCAACACAACCCAGGAGGGATTTTTAGCTACACTTAATTTCAGAAGATGATTTCCACATGAAACCTGATCGTTTTCAAGAGAGGAACACATTGGTAACAACTAATCAAGCTCAAACTCAAGGGATTAAAAATCCCCAATTCATGAAGAACACAAGGATGAGCAATTAGCAGTTTGAAGACACGTGGCAGCAATTAAGTGGTTGGAACACGTCATCAACCCCAAAACACACTCAATGTTTGTCTATAAATAGATATAGGACTCTTCATTTGTCATTGTAGCTTAAGTGTGAAATTTTCACACACATACTTTTTAACTCTCTCATTCTTAGCTTTTAGCTTGTAGCATAACAAACTCAAGAGTCTGACAAGCTCTTGAGTTAGTTATCTTAGTTGTAACCACTTAACAGAACTTGTAACAAACTTTTACCTTCAATCAATAAAATTTCCTTCCTTTCCCTCAATCTACTGTTCATCTCCTTCATTCTTGTTATTCTTGAGCTGGTATAAGCTACTTATGATCACCAATGATCATGATTCGCTATTGTTAAAGAGTGTAGCTGTTTTCACTTGTCCTGTTCAATCCAGTAGCAGTTCTAGTTGATTTTGAAGCTTAATTGTGCAACAATGGTGATGATGATGATTGTAGAAGGTTGATTAGTGATTGATAGTGTTAAGGTGGTGGTTAACACTATCTAGGAGGCTCAACACCGACCTACTCCATCAGAGGAGGCCCTAGCTTAAAGGTTTCATGTTTCTGAATTTTGGTTACACTAAACAGTCAATGCATGCTAAATTCTAGCTTAATCATCTTTGCTGACATGATCAAGTGTGATTTGCTTATTCTTGAGTTGATTTTGATGTTTGGATAGCTTATAGTTTACTTGATACTTGTCTACTTGCTTAATTCTTGTTACTGATTTCAGCTTATCAGTCATACTTAGCTTACTTGTGCAATTTGTGCATTTACCTGTTTCATAGCTTGTTATTGGCTCATTTGTACTCCATTTTGGTTATAAAGTTTGGCTAGATATCAGATTTTAACCAGTTAAACCAATTGCTAAAATTTCCTTCACAAAAGTTTTTCAAAATCAGTTAACTAGTTTTTGGATTTAGGTGTAATTGGAGTTCAAGTTTTGTTAAGGTGTTAGTTTTTGTGCACTTACATCCACTCAGCTATTGTGAGCAAGTTTTAGTAGTTTTAAAGTCAAGTAGAAGGTCAAAAAGGCAATTGGTAAAAAAAAAGTATGGGTCAGATTTTAGTTTAAAAAGTTCATAAAAAGTTAGTGATTTCAATTGCTTGGCATTAATTCATTTCTTGATGAAATTGTTTCAAACCAGTTCACACTTGTCATTTAACATCTGAATATCAAGTTCTCATAAGGAAATTGCACAGTTCTAAGTTTCAAGGAAGAAATAAGCATTTTGATAAGCCATTAAGCAAAGTGAAGTTTCTGTGAACAAAGGCCTTACTGATTTCTTACTCCAGCATTTCCACTTCATAAACCTCCTAATTTTCTTTCATATTCCTGTTTAGAAGTTGTTCTTGAGTAAATCTGGAAGTTTTCAAATTTTTCAAAAATTTGGTCAACGTTGGTCAAATAAGCTAGTTTTAGCTTATTTTCAATTTCCTAATTCGTTTCTTGATCATTTTCAATTTCAAAAGACATTCCAGACTCTCCTTGATTTGTTTAACAAGTTTTAACAAAAAAAATTAGTTTTTGCAAGTCTAGATTATTAGAAAGCTTATTTGTGGCTTATTAAGATTGGTTTATTTGAGTTTTACTTAGTTTCAAGCTTAATACTTTTACAAGCCTAGGTAAAATTAAATTTTAAGCTGTTTGAAATTGGTTTGAGCTTATTTGGTTAAGTGTAGAGCTTAAACGAGCTTATTGAACCAACTAGCCCGTTTTTGGTTAATATTTTCACTTTATTTGCACTTAGGTCCTCCTAGTTTGCTACTGTTTGAATTGTTTGCTAATCTTTCACAAAATTAGGGTTTGCTTTTATTCAGTCCATTACTTCTCTAAACTTGTCAAATTTGGTTAATTAGTTTTAAAGTTTGTTACATTTAGTTAATAGTTTGTTAAAATTTACATAGTTAGTCCTTGTAGTTTTCTGATTTTACATTTCAAGCACCTTAGTTTCAAGAATTTATATTTTTAGCACTTTAATTCCATAGTTTTACATTTTTGTCCTTATTTGAATAAAAATTTGGTATTTGCTAATTGTTTTACGGATACGTAGTTAATATTTTGCACATTTTTACTTGATTGTTCAAATAAACATAGAAAATCCAAATAACCCTACCAACCAAAAACGATCATAAACCTGATTTTGTTAGGACTTTCAATTGGTTAAGAATCGAGAAAACGAACTTCAATTATACACAATTTCAAATGGCGCCGCTGCCGGTTCTTTGACTTTACGAGAGACTATCGATTGACGGTTTTCATTGGCTTTTGGGATCCGTTCACCTAGTGAACGTTATTTTTACGTATCATAAATCAAAAACAATAAAAAATCAAAAATATAAAAATATAAAAAATAACAAAAACAATTCTTTTCCTAAAGAATTGACCAAACAAATTAAAAAATCCAAAAAGCAATCTTTTTCCTAAGAGATTGCACCCAAAAATATATATTACTGGATTCCCTCGGTTTTTAAGTACATATAGTATTTTCTCTAAAAACCCCATAAATACAAAAATATTTTCTCTATATTATTATAAGTAAATATGTATACGTATAAGAACAACCAATACACATATTCTCCATAAGTATTGCCAAGGCAATACACCGTGTGGAGGGGCGTTCCGGTCCTTGACACGCGTATCGATCAAACTCAATAAAGCAAGAATAGATAAATACTTCCAATAAGCAATAATTCGAAGAACACAAACAATAAAGTGAATAGAAAGGCGATGTGCTATAAAATTCCATCTAAGGGTCAATAGGTACTTAAGTGCTTCGCGCCACCTAACCCTCCGTTCACTAGTGAGTATTCAAAGAAGGAAGGCTTCATTGGGGGTCTTGCACCCAAGTAGTACATACGTATATTATTATTTTCTTGTGGATATTTCATATTGAAACTCGAAGAGAATAATCCTTTTCTCTTCAAAGTCACATGAGAGCTTCTCTCTCATTCCTCGTATTGAGTTGCATGCTCACTCGCGGGCGTGCACAAATACCGATTGGTGTACAACCCCTTCCTCCGAAAAGGAAGAAAAAGAGAAAGAGTAGGAACACCACCGTCCATCAAGCCGATCTCGAGAATCGTGCTTTGATCCATCCACAACAAGAAGCCATGGCCGGAGTTGATACTCGACCTTTGATGGAGCACTTGCAATCTAATGTGCAAGGATATGCCGATGCTATCAAGATACCCGATATTCCCGCAAACACATTTGAGCTAAAAACATCCATGATTAACTTGGTTTCAAACACACCTTTTTATGGGAACAAGAATGATAATCCACATGATCACCTTAAGAAATTTCTTGCTCTTTGTAACACCATTAAGTACAATGGAGTTCCCCATGATGCCATTAAGTTGATATTGGTGCAATTTTCACTAGAGGGTCCGGCTAAGCATTGGTTAGATACACAACCATCCGAGAGCATTACCACATGGGATGGTTTCACTAAGAAGTTTTTGAACAAGTTCTTTCCCCCATCTAAGACCACGGCTTTGAGGAACTTAATTATAGGCTTCCAACAAAAACCTAGTCAAACATTTAGTGATGCTTGGGAGGAGTATAGAGAGTTATTGAGGAGATGCCCTAACCATGGATTGGATGAAGTTCACCAAATTAATACTTTCTACAATGGCCTTAAACCTCATCACCAAGACTCACTCAAAGCTTCCGCGGGAGGAAATATTCTTCTTAAATCTATTCAAGAGGCTTGGGATATTATTGAGACTAAAGAAATGGTGCAAACTAACACACAATTTGATGAAAGAGTACATGCCATTCAAGAAGGAGGTTCTAAACCATTGGAGACTCAACTCATTTCATGCATTCAAGCATTGACTCAAGCTTAAAAGAAAAGTCAAACAATCATGCAAAACACTCAATAGATGCAAGAAACAATGATGAATGACTTTATGAAACTTTCTATGGGCAATCATTCCAAAAGTGATGTGCATGCAATTACTCTTTCATGTGAGACTTGTGGAGGTCCTCATTCCTGTCAACAATGTGATAAGGTGCAAGGTTATCAAGGGGAATGTTATGCTTACCAGGAGGAACATTGTGAACATTTCAAGCCAAACATCAATCAAAATAACCTTTCTTACAAATCTCAAAACTATCTTGCACCACCGGGATTCCCACCCCAACCACCCACCCAACCTCAACCAAATCCCCCTCAATTGTTACAAAGGAATCAAGGTCTAAGACCACAATACCAAGGGAACAACTATAAAGCACCCAACACCTTTCACAATCAAGGAAATGACTTTTATCCACCAAATCAAGGATTTAATGCACCACCTCCACCCTATCCAAACCAAGGTTTTTATCAAGGGAATGTGCAACCTAACCCTATGGATTTGATTCTTCAAAAGCTTACTTCCTATGAGAGACAAATGAAAGAGGCTCAAGAGGAAAACAACAAGAAATTTGCTCTTCTTCACAACCAAATTATGTATAATCAAAGACCACAAGGAGATTTACCATCTAACACACAAGCAAATCCAAGGGCAAATGTCAATGCTATTACAACAAGAAGTGGAAAATCAACAAAGGATCCTTCACCTCCTACACCTCCTATTGTTAAACCCACTTTTGTTCCTACATGTGACAAGCCTTCCACATCTACTTCACCACCTCTAAATGCTCCTACTCAATCAACCACACCTTCTCAACCTATTCCCACTTCTCCTTTACCTTCCACAAATCCCAATGAAGAAGCTAATAAAGACAAATCTTCCACTACAACACCTACACCTAAACCAAATCTTCCTTACCCTTCAAGATTGAAAAAGGACAAGTTAAAAAACAAGGATGATATACAAGTCTCAAATTTCTTAAGGATGTTCAAGAAACTCAACATAAACATCTCCTTTGCGGAAGCTCTTGCTTACAAGCCAAAATTTGCTAAGATGTTCAAGGATTTACTCTCCAACATAGAAAAATTGGTTGATTTGCCCACCACATCCCTTAATGAAAATTGTTCTGCCGTGCTACTTAAAACCTTACCAACAAAACTTAGAGATCCGGGGCGCTTCTTGATACCTTATAATTTTCCCGGGGTGGAAAATTGCATGGCTTTGGCGGATCTAGGGGCAAGCATAAACCTCATGCCTTTATCGGTTTGGAAAAAACTCTCTCTTCTCGAGCTCACTCCCACTAGGATGACACTTGAGTTAGCTAACCATATCATAGCTTACCCCGTAGGTATCGCGGAGGATGTGTTTGTAGGTGTGGATAAGTTTACCTTTTCGGTTGTCTTTGTGGTGGTTGATTATGACATGGACCCTAGAGTTCCTTTGATTGTTGGTAGACCGTTTTTTAGAACGGGTCGTACTTTTTGATAGATGTGGCAGAGGGAGGACTAATTATGAGAGTTGAGGATAAGAAAGTGGTGTTTAAGCTAGGGAAAGTTTGTGATAGGAAAGAGATTAAGGAGTCTAAACCTTGTGAGACTATTAACATAGTTGATGTGCTAGATGAGGTGTGTGATGAGCATTTTCATGACGCTTGTAAGAGTAATAGTGAGGATATGCCCCATGTTGAAATCGTGGCCTTAATTGCTCCCTCCTTAACACCTTTTGGAGAGAGTGATTTCCTCTTGGAGGAATTTGAGTCCAACTTTCTTGGTAATGATGATTCTCCCATCAATTGGGAAGAAGATATTCTCACTATCCAAAAGTTGCTCAATGAGGACCCCATTCCTTCACCCATTCCACAAGAAGTAACCAATGATGATCCATCCATAGTTAAACCTTCCATAGAGAGTCCACCTCCACTTGAACTTAAGGACCTTCCATCCCACCTAGAGTATGCTTTCTTAGAGGGAAAATACTAATTACCCGTGATCATTGCTAAAGAATTGAAAGAGGCTGAGAAAGAGAAACTCATAGAAGTCCTAAGAAACATAAGAAAGCCTTAGCATGGAAAATATCCGATATAAGGGGAATTGATCCACATTCTTGTACACACAAAATCCTTATAGAGGATGATTACAAACCCGCCATTCAAAGCCAATGAAGGGTTAACCCAAAAATCCATGAGGTCATTAAAAAGGAAGTTATCAAACTCCCTGATGCGGGCATGATTTACCCCATTTCTGACTCTCCATGGGTTAGCCTGGTACATTGTGTTCCAAAAAAGGGTGGAATCACCGTAGTACCCAATGAGAACAATGATCTTATTCCTACGAGACTTGTTACCGGTTGGAGAGTTTGTATTGATTATAGGAAGCTCAATGAGGCTACTAGGAAAGATCACTTCCCATTACCTTTTATGGACCAAATGCTTGAACGCTTAGCGGGAAATGAATACTATTGCTTTCTTGATGGCTTTTCGGGTTATTTCCAAGTACGCATTGACCCTAAGGATCAAGAAACGACTACATTCACTTGTCCCTACAGTACATTTACTTACAAAAGAATGCCTTTTGGCTTGTGTAATGCACCGGGGACATTTCAAAGGTGTATGATGGCAATTTTCCATGATATGATTGAGCAAACTATGGAGGTTTTCATGGATGACTTCTCCGTCTTTGGAGATTCATTTACCTCTTGTCTCACCAATTTAGAACAAATGCATAAACGGTGTGAGGAAACCCGTTTAGTCCTTAATTGGGAGAAATGTCATTCTATGGTGAAAGAGGGAATTGTTTTAGGACACAAGATATCCAATAAGGGATTAGAAGTGGATAGAGCTAAAATTTGATGTGATTGCTAAGATTCCCCCACCCACTACGGTTAAAGGTTTAAGGAGTTTCTTAGGTCATGCGGGGTTTTATAGACGCTTCATACAAGATCTTTCTAAGATTGCAAGACCGATGACCCACCTCTTGGAAAAAAGAGGTTCCTTTCATTTTCAACCAAGAGTGTTTGGATTCATTTGAGACTGTAGAAACTACAAGGGGGGGTTGAATAGTTTCTAGTTCATTTTCAAAACATTTCGGCTCAATCTACTGCCTGCGGTTCCTTATCTCTGCCCACGGTTCCTTATTGATAAGGAACCGCCGGTCCAATAAAGAACCGCCGACAGTGGACGTAGCAACATTGTTAATTTGAAACCTTAACAATCCTTTGTATCAAATTCCTTATCAATCTTGACTAGATGTGAGATGTGTTTGATTGAGAGATAAATACTACAAATAAGAAAACATACAAGCACATCAAATCAAGAGTACATCAAGCAATAGTCTAAACACTAAGCACACACGTACTAAGCACAAGATTTTCCGCAACTAGGATGTTTAGACTAAGTGATGTACACTTGACCATAATCTAAACATGAAGCACACACGTACTTAGCCATAGCTTTTCTGCAACTTATATGTTTAGATTATGTGATGCACACAAAGACACACAACACAAGTAAGCAATTATAAATACATCTACAAAGGTAAAGACATAAATGTAAATGAAAGTACCGACACGATGATTTATAGTGGTTTGGTCACGAAGCTCCTCTTCGCCCTACTCCACTCCTCGAGTACACCTTACTCGAGAGTTACTTCACTAGTCAACAAACTCCTTAAGGTGGAGAAACCATACACAACGTCGCTTATCCAATTTCCGACTCTAAGCTAAAAGTCGAGTCCTAATCTTAGGTAGGACCAATCTACACAACGTCGCCCACTTCACCATTTAACGACACAAGGTTAGATGTCGAGTTCTAATCGAAAGCTAGAACCAATCTTCACGACTCTTCACTTTGAAGCTAAGTGAGAACTTCACACAACACAACTACTAATCACTTTAAAGTTTGGTGAGAACTCACAAGACACAACCACATCACTTTAGAGTTTAGTGAGAACTACCAAGACACAACCTAATCTACCCACTAGTTATGTTTTATGGCCCAACATAACAAACCTTGTGTTTTATGGCCTAAACACATAAACCATATAGATCTAAGCACACATCACTTAGATCTATAACTCTAACACTATATCCAAGTACTAACAAGACTTGGATATACACAACTAACACCTAATCCAAGGATACCCATCACTTGGATATTCTACCCTTACAAACACATCCAAGTGTACCCAACACTTGGATCTTCTACATATACATAGTAGGAAGACTAAAAACATAACTTAGATCTATAGAAGGAAAGATCTTCATCATGTAGTGAACCCAACACATCATGGTAATGATAGTGTTCTTCTCTTTGCACTTGAGAAGATGAGGAGATTGAAGATTGAATCACATCTTAAACAAGATTAATCAAAACTAACTAATCGAGGATCTAAGATGGTTTTTGAAAGAAACTGTGCAAAAAGGGTTGAAAGAAAATCTGGAAATGATCCACTATTTATAGGACAACATTGCAACGGTCAAAAACACCCGCGGTTCCTTATCTCTACCCGCGGTACCTTATCAATAAGGAACCGCGGGTTCCTTTAAGGAACCTCCGCGTCGGAGTCCGTGCAAATTTGTCCTTTAGTGGGGATATGCCATCTGGGGTAGTTTATACCCTCAAAGGATATTCCTTTGGCATATGGAATATGCCAAATTCAAATTTCCATTTTCTTTTTAATAAAATATTTTCTCAAAAATAAAGTTAATTAAAATCTTCTGTCACATTTGATTAAAATGTGAGTTTTAAGAAAATATTAATCCTTGAGCACTTAGTTAGGTTAATGACATGTTTGTACATACCTTGAGTGATTCATGTCGAATGCGGTCTTGGAGGTGTCAGGAGAAGTATACAAATGTATTCTTGAGTGATTACGAGTACCTTAACATTTTACATAATGTATTGCGAATTATACGTTTGTCATCAACAAAACACAAAGAGATTATATCGACAAAGCATCGTAATGTTTGCACTAACAATCTCCCCCTTTTTGATGATGACAAACAAGTAAACCGCAACACATATTAAAATGCATAAGTTACTCGTTTACACTTACTTCTCCCCCTTTTGTCGAATCAAAAAGGTAGTCAACGTCTTGAAGAAGAGAAGAATCAACGTCGAGAGAGCACACGTCCAAAGTGGTAGTCATCGATCACACGAGCTTGCATCCGAAAGGTAGTCTTCATTTGTAGAAGAGGAGGATGGACTTCGAGAGAACATGCATCCAAAAATCAAATCATCCATTGTGGTTGTCGTTTGAGAGGCGAGAATCCAAACCATAAACCCATCATCCAAAGATATTGAGCTTGCGTCATCCTAGTGAAGTCTTCAATCACCATAGGTTAACTAACTCCATGCATAATAAAATGCTTATCTTCAAGATTCCAAAATTCATTACTAGCAAGATATTCGATGAATGATCACAAATGTAATGACTAGAACTCTTTTAAATGCTCCCCCTTGATATGAGCTCCCCCTTGCTTGAGGTACCACCAAAGCAAGAATAGTGACGAGCTATAAAAATGGGTTAGAAGTGTCCTACAAAACAAGGTTAGTAGACAAGAGCATATATAAAAAGAGGATGATAGACAAGTCGTTTGCACAAACAATGACAAGCAAGGAAGTGTGCACGCGATGCTATCAATCCAAAAAAAAGGAGAGGATCGTGACAAGATCAATTCATAATTGTTGGAATTGAGATAGAAAAGAAACATCCATACCAATTGTAATGATAATATGTCAAAGGGTAAAAAGCTTAGAATTTTTGGAATCACCCAAGAAAATTCAAGATTTAACCATCAACTCTCAAAGAAAAAACAAGGAGAGGATTTTGAGGAAATCAATTCAAAATTGTTGGAATATAGGTAGAAAAGAAACATCCAAGAATTTGAAGATATCATCTCAAGGGGTTAAAAACTTAGAATTGATGGAATCACCCATACTAATTATAAATTTTAACCGCAATCAACTCTCAAAAAGAGGAACAAAAATATCTCAACCTAGAGACATTTTTGACCAAAAAAAATAAAGGAAAACCAAAAGCGGATAAATCGACGCTTTAAGAAAAATTCGGGATATAGGACATTATAGGTAAAAATGCGTATGAATGTCGACACCAAATGGTGTTAACATACGATAAACTACATGCTCAAAGTTTCGTAGCTCTTCTCAATCATTATGGATGTTCAAAGAACAATTACATGATGAGGAAAGGGTAAGGCTCGACTCAACTTAGTTTAGAAAGACTAGAAGAAAGAGACTCGACTTAGAAGAGCATGATTAAAATGAATTGAGAGAGACTCAACAAAGAAGTTAAGGATAACTTCACAAATTGATTCATGAATACTATACCTTAGAAGGTGATAGTGAAATCTCGAAAGAAAATGAGAGAAGAAACTCAAAAGGAGCTCAAGAAGACACGAAAGAGTTAGTACAAAATCTAACACATAATCAAGTAAGCACATAGAATAATTCATGCAATGCCTAATGAAGTCTACAATAAACCAATGTAGAGAAGGTGCGCAATTAACACATATGGCATGCAAGAACCATGATTACTTAAAAAGAGAAGACTAAGTAAAACATGTTAGCACGTAGCATTTAAGGACATGCATGAGTTAGACACATCTAAGAGATATTATATTAGAATTGCTTGACAAAGACAAAACCTCTATAATAAGCATGCATTCATTAACTTAGCAATTAATCATATAGCATAAGGATAAACAAGAGGACATAAAAGCAAGTAGCATACAAGCAAGTCATCTATCTAGATATCACAAATCAAGCTACATGTAATGTAAATCTCCAAGAAGATTCCTAATTCTTATTAGTTTAAGAAAAGGACTCAAAATAAGAGAAAAGAAATAAACATAAAAACAACAAGATCTAAGACTCAAAGAAAAAACATGTTGAAAAACATGAAAGGAAATACAAGAGAATAAAGATCATACAAAGATGTAAAAAAAACAAGCCTAAAACTTAAGCATAATTTTAATCTTAATTACACTAGAATCCTAAGATTTGCTTAAATTAGATGTCTTAGCAATAAGCAATCCACATGCTTAAATGAAAGACAAGGGTGGTGGCGGAATTTGGTGGGGTGAAAGGTGAAGTCACCATGGTATCAACAAAGTCATTCACAATGGGAATGCTTTGGATGGGTTGAGGTTGGGTAGTCACATCCAAGAGAGTACTTGGAGTGAAGGGTGAGGTTAGCTCATTCATTCTAGATTGGAATGAAGAGGAGGTAGAACCATGTGAATGGTTGGTACCATGGGTTGAGGTAGTCTTGCATGGAGCAAGAGGTGGTGAGGGTGATGAAGAGATGAGAATTGGAACAATCTCATTCTTGGGTGTGTGAAAGGGTGAAGAGTTAAGTTTGGGTAACTTAATCTTAATTTTGAGGTGCCTCTTTGAAGAGGAGGTTTTAGATGAATTGGAGGTTCTTGTAGAAAACATGGTAGTAATGGGTGGTTTAAGGGGTAAGGGTGAATGGTTTGAGGTGTGAAGAACATGGCTAATAAGGTGGGTTTAAAAGGGCGAGGGGATGATCCAAACTAGTAATGGGTTAAAAAAGGAAAACCCAAGATATTTTGGGAGTGATCAAAGGTTTGAAACAAAGATTCCAAAGGTGTTGGAACAATTGGGAAGTTTCAGAAAACCCGAATAAGGAAGCACTGTACGCGGTTCCTTATCTATACCGGCGGTTCCTTATCAATAAGGATCCGCGGCCTATATATGGAACCGCCTACAGAGGCAGTGTTTTGGTGGTAAGGGAAGATTTTCCAATTCAACAAATCCTAATGTTCTAGTCTAACTTATCATAAAGTCATGCTTAAGAGCAATAAAAACTAGAACACACACAAAGGAAAGACACATTGGTTCAATTAGCACGTAAGAAGAAAGCTAAGAGAAACCTAATGGCTACAAAAGAAAAAGACTCCTAATGACATACAACGTTCATCAAAGTAAACTATCATTAGTCATATATAGGAAGGGCCATTTAATCATTTTAGAGAATGAGTATGAGACTATCACTAGCGGTGCTCAATTAAGACTAAACACGACCGTTTTTACGAGTTATACACCAACTCAACTTCCCACATGGAAGTAATTCAACCGTTAGGTCAAATTAAAATCCTAGTGCATAAATTCTCTAGTAGTCATTCTCAAGTTAGACAAAATGAAATTCCAACATTTGCCTAATAAAGTTTAGCAAGGATGGAACTTGCATGGCGACACAATGCATGACCTAATGAGGGTTAAGAATGCACCATTGCATATCTTGATAAAAGAGTCTAGTTAAGGTTAATTACCTTAATAGATCTTGAGGCCAATAACATTGAATTGTACAAACCAAGTTTACACAATTTGTTAGAACACTCTTGATTGGTCTTTCGGAAATGACACATTTATAAATTGCATAGCAATGTAAATTACTTGAGTATTTCGGATGAAACATCCAAGTTATCAAACCGACTCTATTGTGCATTATAAGTAATTATTAAACAAAATATGTCTAACAATTTGAACAAGTAGATTCAATATAACACCATCAACACAAGTGTGAGTTATGATCCGATGTATATTATTAATAAACCACATTCATGTCTACACTAAAAAACATGTCAATTAGATTCGATAATGATACCAATCATAGTTTGAATAATGCATTGATATTTAATCGAAATCTTTCTTGATTCCCATAAACACTCTTTTAATAGAAAATAGCTAAGATTTTCAAAGGGTGTTTCATGTTTTATAGTGAGACATTTATCTACTTGAACTAATAACACAATGATCGAGTAAGACGACCCAAATCAATAGATTTGATAAGCTCCCAAATCTTTCAAACCTAAGAGTGTTAATAAACATAACGAGGTGTACATGATGTTTATGTAACATTTGTAAACCAAGAGATGTTAATCCTATATGCAATGCACACATAATGTTGCAACTAAAATGCAAGAAATCTAGCATACATCCTAATTAGGAAAAACTAGATACTAACAAATACCAAGCAAGGCACAAGAGACTAGACATATAAGCAATACTACTACAAATAGCAAGGAACACTTAATAATGTCTACATATAATAATAACACACAAGGAAACACACACAAACAATTAGCTTAACACATAAAAGCATTCGTCCATGTTTTGAGTGTTAGATACAACAAAGTATTCATAGCTTGATTTTATTTGAAAATAGTCTTTGACCCATTTAAAATTTAATTAAGTTTAACACTTTGTAAATATATCAATTTTCAAAGATATATCACCAAGAGATGTCCAACTTAATAGAAAAGAGTAAAACACAAGTTTTACGACAAACCGACGCTCAATACTTTGGACAAAGTATGGAACTTAGAAACCATCCAAATTTTAAAGTTTAAATAAAGGTTTGGAAGCATTCTTATTTGAAAGAAAATTCAATTACGTTCGAAATGACGGGTGGCACGACTTCTACGGACTTACGGTTGATTTTATATGATTTTTTAAAGTTTGCAAAAATCTGAGTCAGACTGACTGCGGTTCTTTATTGATAAGGATCCGCGGGGAACAATAAAGAACCGCGGTCAGAGGACAAAAAAAGACTTTTTGGCCAAAATCATTTGGTAACTTTTAGGAAGGACTTAGGACTCTAAAAAAATCATTTTAGACACATAGAACTCGTATTTTAGAGTTAATTATGACATAAAAGATTTTTATACTTCCAAACATGAAAATATTTAATTCAAGCTATTATACAAAGTTTATTTAACACCAAAACTTGTACGAATGAAACAACAAAACACATTTCATAAGTAATCACTCTTCATGAACAATTTGATACAAAGATCGTCTCTATTTTTAAAAACCGTTTTCATTTTTAAAAATCATTTGTTTTGAAAAAGAGAGCAAAGATCGATCCAAGCTTTAAAGTACAATGTACTTCAAAGATCTTGAGTAACCTCTCTCTGATACCAATTGTAGAAACTAGAAGGGGGGGTTGAATAGTTTCTAGTTCATTTTCAAAACATTTCGGCTCAATCTACTGCCTGCGGTTCCTTATCTCTGCCCGCGGTTCCTTATTGATAAGGAACCGCCGGTCCAATAAAGAACCGCCGACAGTGGACGTAGCAACATTGTTAATTTGAAACCTTAACAATCCTTTGTATCAAATTCCTTATCAATCTTGACTAGATGTGAGATGTGTTTGATTGAGAGATAAATACTACAAGTAAGAAAACATACAAGCACATCAAATCAAGAGTACATCAAGCAATAGTCTAAACACTAAGCACACACGTACTAAGCACAAGCTTTTCCGCAACTAGGATGTTTAGACTAAGTGATGTACACTTGACCATAATCTAAACATGAAGCACACACGTACTTAGCCATAGCTTTTCCGCAACTTAGATGTTTAGATTATGTGATGCACACAAAGACACACAACACAAGTAAGCAGTTATAAATACATCTACAAAGGTAAAGACATAAATGTAAATGAAAGTACCGACACGATGATTTATAGTGGTTTGGTCACGAAGCTCCTCTTCGCCCTACTCCACTCCTCGAGTACACCTTACTCGAGAGTTACTTCACTAGTCAACAAACTCCTTAAGGTGGAGAAACCATACACAACGTCGCTTATCCAATTTCCGACTCTAAGCTAAAAGTCGAGTCCTAATCTTAGGTAGGACCAATCTACACAACGTCGCCCACTTCACCATTTAACGACACAAGGCTAGATGTCGAGTTCTAATCGAAAGCTAGAACCAATCTTCACGACTCTTCACTTTGAAGCTAAGTGAGAACTTCACATAACACAACTACTAATCACTTTAAAGTTTGGTGAGAACTCACAAGACACAACCACATCACTTTAGAGTTTAGTGAGAACTACCAAGACACAACCTAATCTACCCACTAGTTATGTTTTATGTCCCAACATAACAAACCTTGTGTTTTATGGCCTAAACACATAAACCATATAGATCTAAGCACACATCACTTAGATCTATAACTCTAAAACTATATCCAAGTACTAACAAGACTTGGATATACACAACTAACACCTAATCAAAGGATACCCATCACTTGGATATTCTACCCTTACAAACACATCCAAGTGTACCCAACACTTGGATCTTCTACATATACATAGTAGGAAGACTAAAAACATAACTTAGATCTATAGAAGGAAAGATCTTCATCATGTAGTGAACCCAACACATCATGGTAATGATAGTGTTCTTCTCTTTGCACTTGAGAGGATGAGGAGATTGAAGATTGAATCACATCTTAAACAAGATTAATCAAAACTAACTAATCGAGGATCTAAGATGGTTTTTGAAAGAAACTGTGCAAAAAGGGTTGAAAGAAAATCTGGAAATGATCCACTATTTATAGGACAACATTGCAACGGTCAAAAACACCCGCGGTTCCTTATCTCTACCCGCGGTACCTTATTAATAAGGAACCGCGGGTTCCTTTAAGGAACCTCCGCGTCGGAGTCCGTGCAAATTTGTCCTTTAGTGGGGATATGCCATCTGGGGTAGTTTATACCCTCAAAGGATATTCCTTTGGCATATGGAATATGCCAAATTCAAATTTCCATTTTCTTTTTAATAAAACATTTTCTTAAAAATAAAGTTAATTAAAATCTTTTGTCACATTTGATTAAAATGTGAGTTTTAAGAAAATATTAATCCTTGAGCACTTAGTTAGGTTAATGACATGTTTGTACATACCTTGAGTGATTCATGTCGAATGCGGTCTTGGAGGTGTCAAGAGAAGTATACAAATGTATTCTTGAGTGATTACGAGTACCTTAACATTTTACATAATGTATTGTGAATTATACGTTTGTCATCAACAAAACACAAAGAGATTATATCGACAAAGCATCGTAATGTTTGCACTAACAATCTCCCCCTTTTTGATGATGACTAACAAGTAAACCGCAACACATATTAAAATGCATAAGTTACTCGTTTACACTTACTTCTCCCCCTTTTGTCGAATAAAAAAGGTAGTCAACGTCTTGAAGAAGAGAAGAATCAACGTCGAGAGAGCACACGTCCAAAGTGGTAGTCATCGATCACACGAGCTTGCATCCGAAAGGTAGTCTTCATTTGTAGAAGAGGAGGATGGACTTCGAGAGAACATGCATCCAAAAATCAAATCATCCATTGTGGTTGTCGTTTGAGAGGCGAGAATCCAAACCATAAACCCATCATCCAAAGATATTGAGCTTGCGTCATCCTAGTGAAGTCTTCAATCACCATAGGTTAACTAACTCCATGCATAATAAAATGCTTATCTTCAAGATTCCAAAATTCATTACTAGCAAGATATTCGATGAATGATCACAAATGTAATGACTAGAACTCTTTTAAATGCTCCCCCTTGATATGAGCTCCCCCTTGCTTGAGGTACCACCAAAGCAAGAATAGTGACGAGCTACAAAAATGGGTTAGAAGTGTCCTACAAAACAAGGTTAGTAGACAAGAGCATATATAAAAAGAGGATGATAGACAAGTCGTTTGCACAAACAATGACAAGCAAGGAAGTGTGTACGCGATGCTATCAATCCAAAAAAAGGAGAGGATCGTGACAAGATCAATTCACAATTGTTGGAATAGAGATAGAAAAGAAACATCCATACCAATTGTAATGATAATATGTCAAAGGGTAAAAAGCTTAGAATTTTTGGAATCACCCAAGAAATTTCAAGATTTAACCATCAACTCTCAAAGAAAAAACAAGGAGAGGATTTTGAGGAAATCAATTCAAAATTGTTGGAATATAGGTAGAAAAGAAACATCCAAGAATTTGAAGATATCATCTCAAGGGGTTAAAAACTTAGAATTGATGGAATCACCCATACTAATTGTAAATTTTAACCGCAATCAACTCTCAAAAAGAGGAACAAAAATATCTCAACCTAGAGACATTTTTGACCAAAAAAAATAAAGGAAAACCAAAAGCGGATAAATCGACGCTTTAAGAAAAATTCGGGATATAGGACATTATAGGTAAAAATGCGTATGAATGTCGACACCAAATGGTGTTAGCATACGATAAACTACATGCTCAAAGTTTCGTAGCTCTTCTCAATCATTATGGATGTTCAAAGAACAATTACATGATGAGGAAAGGGTAAGGCTCGACTCAACTTAGTTTAGAAAGACTAGAAGAAAGAGACTCGACTTAGAAGAGCATGATTAAAATGAATTGAGAGAGACTCAACAAAGAAGTTAAGGATAACTTCACAAATTGATTCATGAATACTATACCTTAGAAGGTGATAGTGAATTCTCGAAAGAAAATGAGAGAAGAAACTCAAAAGGAGCTCAAGAAGACATGAAAGAGTTAGTACAAAATCTAACACATAATCAAGTAAGCACATAGAATAATTCATGCAATGCCTAATGAAGTCTACAATAAACCAATGTAGCGAAGGTGCGCAATTAACACATATGGCATGCAAGAACCATGATTACTTAAAAAGAGAAGACTAAGTAAAACATGTTAGCACGTAGCATTTAAGGACATGCATGAGTTAGACACATCTAAGAGATATTATATCGGAATTGCTTGACAAAGACAAAACCTCTATAAAAGCATGCATTCATTAACTTAGCAACTAATCATATAGCATAAGGATAAACAAGAGGACATAAAAGCAAGTAGCATACAAGCAAGTCATCTATCTAGATATCACAAATCAAGCTACATGTAATGTAAATCTCCAAGAAGATTCCTAATTCTTATTAGTTTAAGAAAAGGACTCAAAATAAGAGAAAAGAAATAAACATAAAAACAACAAGATCTAAGACTCAAAGAAAAAACATGTTGAAAAACATGAAAGGAAATACAAGAGAATAAAGATCATACAAAGATGTAAAAAAAAACAAGCCTAAAACTTAAGCATAATTTTAATCTTAATTACACTAGAATCCTAAGATTTGCTTAAATTAGATGTCTTAGCAATAAGCAATCCACATGCTTAAATGAAAGACAAGGGTGGTGGCGGAATTTGGTGGGGGTGAAAGGTGAAGTCACCATGGTATCAACAAAGTCATTCACAATGGGAATGCTTTGGATGGGTTGAGGTTGGATAGTCACATCCAAGAGAGTACTTGGAGTGAAGGGTGAGGTTAGCTCATTCATTCTAGATTGGAATGAAGAGGAGGTAGAACCATGTGAATGGTTGGTACCATGGGTTGAGGTAGTCTTGCATGGAGCAAGAGGTGGTGAGGGTGATGAAGAGATGAGAATTGGAACAATCTCATTCTTGGGTGTGTGAAAGGGTGAAGAGTTAAGTTTGGGTAACTTAATCTTAATTTTGAGGTGCCTCTTTGAAGAGGAGGTTTTAGATGAATTGGAGGTTCTTGTAGAAAACATGGTAGTAATGGGTGGTTTAAGGGGTAAGGGTGAATGGTTTGAGGTGTGAAGAACATGGCTAACAAGGTGGGTTTAAAAGGGCGAGGGGATGATCCAAACTAGTAATGGGTTAAAAAAGGAAAACCCAAGATATTTTGGGAGTGATCAAAGGTTTGAAACAAAGATTGCAAAGGTGTTGGAACAATTGGGAAGTTTCAGAAAACCCGAATAAGGAAGCACTGTACGCGGTTCCTTATCTATACCGGCGGTTCCTTATCAATAAGGATCTGCGGCCTATATATGGAACCGCCTACAGAGGCAGTGTTTTGGTGGTAAGGGAAGATTTTCCAATTCAACAAATCCTAATGTTCTAGTCTAACTTATCATAAAGTCATGCTTAAGAGCAATAAAAACTAGAACACACACAAAGGAAAGACACATTGGTTCAATTAGCACGTAAGAAGAAAGCTAAGAGAAACCTAATGGCTACAAAAGAAAAAGACTCCTAATGACATACAACGTTCATCAAAGTAAACTATCATTAGTCATATATAGGAAGAGCCATTTAATCATTTTAGAGAATGAGTATGAGACTATCACTAGCGGTGCTCAATTAAGGCTAAACACGACCGTTTTTACGAGTTATACACCAACTCAACTTCCCACATGGAAGTAATTCAACCGTTAGGTCAAATTAAAATCCTAGTGCATAAATTCTCTAGTAGTCATTCTCAAGTTAGACAAAATGAAATTCCAACATTTGCCTAATAAAGTTTAGCAAGGATGGAACTTGCATGGCGACACAATGCATGACCTAATGAGGGTTAAGAATGCACCATTGCATATCTTGACAAAAGAGTCCAGTTAAGGTTAATTACCTTAATAGATCTTGAGGCCAATAACATTGAATTGTACAAACCAAGTTTACACAATTTGTTAGAACACTCTTGATTGGTCTTTCGGAAATGACACATTTATAAATTGCATAGCAATGTAAATTACTTGAGTATTTCGGATGAAACATCCAAGTTATCAAACCGACTCTATTGTGCATTATAAGTAATTATTAAACAAAATATGTCTAACAATTTGAACAAGTAGATTCAATATAACACATCAATACAAGTGTGAGTTATGATCCGATGTATATTATTAATAAACCACATTCATGTCTACACTAAAAAACATGTCAATTAGATTCGATAATGATACCAATCATAGTTTGAATAATGCATTGATATTTAATCGAAATCTTTCTTGATTCCCACAAACACTCTTTTAATAGAAAATAGCTAAGATTTTCAAAGGGTGTTTCATGTTTTATAGTGAGACATTTATCTACTTGAACTAATAACACAATGATCGAGTAAGACGACCCAAATCAATAGGTTTGATAAGCTCCCAAATCTTTCAAACCTAAGAGTGTTAATAAACATAACGAGGTGTACATGATGTTTATGTAACATTTGTAAACCAAGAGATGTTAATCCTATATGCAATGCACACATAATGTTGCAACTAAAATGCAAGAAATCTAGCATACATCCTAATTAGAAAAAACTAGATACTAACAAATACCAAGCAAGGCACAAGAGACTAGACATATAAGCAATACTACTACAAATAGCAAGGAACACTTAATAATGTCTACATATAATAATAACACACAAGGAAACACACACAAAAAATTAGCTTAACACATAAAAGCATTCGTCCATGTTTTGAGTGTTAGATACAACAAAGTATTCATAGCTTGATTTTATTTGAAAATAGTCTTTGACCCATTTAAAATTTAATTAAGTTTAACACTTTGTAAATATATCAATTTTCAAAGATATATCACCAAGAGATGTCCAACTTAATAGAAAAGAGTAAAACACAAGTTTTACGACAAACCGACGCTCAATACTTTGGACAAAGTATGGAACTTAGAAACCATCCAAATTTTAAAGTTTAAATAAAGGTTTGGAAGTATTCTTATTTGAAAGAAAATTCAATTACGTTCGAAATGACGGGTGGCACGACTTCTACGGACTTACGGTTGATTTTATATGATTTTTCAAAGTTTGCAAAAATCTGAGTCAGACTGACTGCGGTTCCTTATTGATAAGGATCCGCGGGGAACAATAAAGAACCGCGGTCAGAGGACAAAAAAAGAGTTTTTGGCCAAAATCATTTGGTAACTTTTAGGAAGGACTTAGGACTCTAAAAAAATCATTTTAGACACATAGAACTCGTATTTTAGAGTTAATTATGACACAAAAGATTTTTATTCTTCCAAACATGAAAAGATTTAATTCAAGCTATTATACAAAGTTTATTTAACACCAAAACTTGTACGAATGAAACAACAAAACACATTTCATAAGTAATCACTCTTCATGAACAATTTGATACAAAGATCGTCTCTATTTTTAAAAACCGTTTTCATTTTTAAAAATCATTTGTTTTGAAAAAGAGAGCAAAGATCGATCCAAACATTAAAGTACAATATACTTCAAAGATCTTGAGTAACCTCTCTCTGATACCAATTGTAGAAACTAGAAGGGGGGGTTGAATAGTTTCTAGTTCATTTTCAAAACATTTCGGCTCAATCTACTGCCTGCGGTTCCTTATCTCTGCCCGCGGTTCCTTATTGATAATGAACCGCCGGTCCAATAAAGAACCGCCGACAGTGGACGTAGCAACATTGTTAATTTGAAACCTTAACAATCCTTTGTATCAAATTCCTTATCAATCTTGACTAGATGTGAGATGTGTTTGATTGAGAGATAAATACTACAAGTAAGAAAACATACAAGCACATCAAATCAAGAGTACATCAAGCAATAGTCTAAACACTAAGCACACACGTACTAAGCACAAGCTTTTCCGCAACTAGGATGTTTAGACTAAGTGATGTACACTTGACCATAATCTAAACATGAAGCACACACGTACTTAGCCATAGCTTTTCCGCAACTTAGATGTTTAGATTATGTGATGCACACAAAGACACACAACACAAGTAAGCAATTATAAATACATCTACAAAGGTAAAGACATAAATGTAAATGAAAGTACCGACACGATGATTTATAGTGGTTCGGTCACGAAGCTCCTCTTCGCCCTACTCCACTCCTCGAGTACACCTTACTCGAGAGTTACTTCACTAGTCAACAAACTCCTTAAGGTGGAGAAACCATACACAACGTCGCTTATCCAATTTCCGACTCTAAGCTAAAAGTCGAGTCCTAATCTTAGGTAGGACCAATCTACACAACGTCGCCCACTTCACCATTTAACGACACAAGGCTAGATGTCGAGTTCTAATCAAAAGCTAGAACCAATCTTCACGACTCTTCACTTTGAAGCTAAGTGAGAACTTCACACAACACAACTACTAATCACTTTAAATTTTAGTGAGAACTCACAAGACACAACCACATCACTTTAGAGTTTAGTGAGAACTACCAAGACACAACCTAATCTACCCACTAGTTATGTTTTATGGCCCAACATAACAAACCTTGTGTTTTATGGCCTAAACACATAAACCATATAGATCTAAGCACACATCACTTAGATCTATAACTCTAACACTATATCCAAGTACTAACAAGACTTGGATATACACAACTAACACCTAATCCAAGGATACCCATCACTTGGATATTCTACCCTTACAAACACATCCAAGTGTACCCAACACTTGGATCTTCTACATATACATAGTAGGAAGACTAAAAACATAACTTAGATCTATAGAAGGAAAGATCTTCATCATGTAGTGAACCCAACACATAATGGTAATGATAGTGTTCTTCTCTTTGCACTTGAGAGGATGAGGAGATTGAAGATTGAATCACATCTTAAACAAGATTAATCAAAACTAACTAATCAAGGATCTAAGATGGTTTTTGAAAGAAACTGTGCAAAAAGGGTTGAAAGAAAATCTGGAAATGATCCGCTATTTATAGGACAACATTGCAACGGTCAAAAACACCCGCGGTTCCTTATCTCTACCCGCGGTACCTTATCAATAAGGAACCGCGGGTTCCTTTAAGGAACCTCCGCGTCGGAGTCCGTTCAAATTTGTCCTTTAGTGGGGATATGCCATCTCGGGTAGTTTATACCCTCAAAGGATATTCCTTTGGCATATGGAATATGCCAAATTCAAATATCCATTTTCTTTTTAATAAAACATTTTCTTAAAAATAAAGTTAATTAAAATCTTTTGTCACATTTGGTTAAAATGTGAGTTTTAAGAAAATATTAATCCTTGATCACTTAGTTAGGTTAATGACATGTTTGTACATACCTTGAGTGATTCATGTCGAATGCGGTCTTGGAGGTGTCAAGAGAAGTATACAAATGTATTCTTGAGTGATTACGAGTACCTTAACATTTTACATAATGTATTGCGAATTATACGTTTGTCATCAACAAAACACAAAGAGATTATATCGACAAAGCATCATAATGTTTGCACTAACAGAGACTCTTAAGGAGAAATTGACTAAGGCTCCCGTTTTGGTTTCTCCAAATTGGGAATTACCTTTTGAGCTTATGTGTGACGCTAGTGATTATGCGGTGGGGGCCGTGTTAGGACAAAGAGTGAATAAGCATTTTCAACCTTTACAATATGCTAGTAAAACCATGACCGGTGCACAACTTCATTATACTACCACGGAAAAAGAGTTGCTTGCTATAGTTTATGCCTTTGAGAAATTTAGACCATACCTTGTGCTATCCAAAACCATAGTGTATACGGATCATTCCGCTCTTAAGTATCTCATGACAAAGCAAGATGCTAAGCCTAGACTTTGGAGATGGGTTTTATTGCTTCAAGAGTTTAAGATAGAGATTCGAGATAAGAAAGGAGCCAAGAATTTAGTGGCGGATCACTTGAGTAGACTTGAGCATCCTTTTCAAGGAGATTTTCCTAATAAAGAAATCAATGAATCCTTTCCATTAGAGGAGCTCATGTCTATCTCTTCTCAAGAGGATGCCACCCCTTGGTTTGCGGATATTGCAAACTATCTTGTGGGGAATGTGCTTATAGAGGGTCTTACTTCCCAACAAAAGAAGAAATTTCTCAAGGAAGTAAAGTACTACTTTTGGGATGATCCTTACCTCTTTAGGCAATGTGCGGACCAAATCATTAGACGGTGTGTAGATGGGCTCGAGGCATTTAAGAATTTAGAAACTTGTCATAAGGGACCTACGGGTGGACATTTTGGGCCCAACTATACCGCCAAGAAAGTCTTTGATTCGGGTTACTATTGGCCTTCCATTTACAAAGATGCCCAAGAGATGGTGAAATTTTGTGATGTATGTCAAAGACAAGGAAAAATTACACAACGTGATGAGATGCCACAAAACTTCATTCAAGAGTGTGAGAATTTTGATGTGTGGGGCATAGATTTTATGGGGCCTTTTCCATCTTCCAAGGGAAACAAGTATATACTAGTAGCGGTGGATTATGTGTCAAAATGGGTTGAGGCCAAAGCCTTACCTACTAATGATGCTAGAGTTGTTGTGAAGTTTTTGAAGAAATTGTTTGCTAGATTTGGTGTACCTCGGGCCATCATAAGTGATCGTGGTACGCACTTTTGTAATGATCAATTCACAAGAGTTATGAAGAAATATGGAGTTAATCATAGACTTTCTACCGCGTATCACCCTCAAACCAATGGTCAAACCGAGGTCAAAAATCGTGGTTTAAAGAGAATTTTGGAGAGAGCGGTGGGAGAGCATCGAGCTTCTTGGTCGGATAAGCTTGATGATGCTTTGTGGGCTTTTAGGACGGCTTTTAAGACACCAATTGGTTGTACCCCTTATAGGCTTGTCTATGGAAAAGCATGCCACCTCCCATTCGAGTTAGAACATAAGGCTTCTTGGGCTCTCAAGTGGGATAACTTTGATTTAAACCAAGCCGGTTCACATAGAATGGATCAACTTAATGAAATGGATGAATTGAGAGCCAATGCCTATGAGAATTCTTTGCTTTATAAGGATAAGACTAAGAAATTGCATGATGCTAAGATCAAGAACCGTAATTTTGAAGTTGGAGAGCCGGCTCTCCTCTTTAACTCAAGGTTGAAACTTTTTGCGGGCAAGCTTAAGTCGAGATGGTCCGGTCCATTCACTATTGCTCAAGTATTTCCATATGGAACTATTGAGTTGTCACAACCCGATGGTCCAAATTTTAAAGTGAATGGTCACCGTGTGAAGCACCATTTTGGGGAGGACATTTCTGTTGAAATGGTCCAAGAGATCCCCATTTTCCCCGTGAATTTATTAATTGTGGGATGAGTCGAGCTAGAGACTCCTTAAATCAAGCTTGAATAACTAGGTTTAGAGTTGTTAGATCTAGAGTGTTGTAGGTTAGAAATAAGGATAGCAAATTGATGAGAAGTGTTGGGGAGATCTTCTTTTGTCTTCATGATGTTTGTAGGGTTTCTCACTCATCACGTGCTTTGGAGTTTATGGAGGAGGCCCTTGTATCCGGTTCACTTTGTTACTATTGTGATCTTTCATAGACACCTTGTGCTTTAAAAATGAATTCACTATAGTTGATCTTTCCTTAACTTGGGTTAAGCAATGTCTACTCATTGTCATAAGTGTAGGGGAAGTTTTATAATTCCATGCTTTTAAACATTGAGGACAATGTTTAGCTTAAGTGTAGGGGGTCTTCTATCGAAGTGACCTTACCTAGAACTTGTCATTGACTTTCATGATAACTTGGAAAATTAATTTTTCAAATTTTTGATCTACTTTGGCCACCATAAATATGCATTCATAATTTTTGCATCAATCATTTTTCATTTGCATAACACATTTGCATTGTATATATTTCTTCTTTTACTTTTCATCAAAGATATATAAAAAGAAAAAAATATAATAAAAACATGGTTTAACAAATTTAGACTTCTTTGACATATTAGGCCCGCCATGGATAATTTGACTCAACCCGAGTTTGCTTATCCAAGCATTCTCTAGCTAGTATCCTTAACCATGTAGTCCTTCATTGGTCTATTAGGCTAAGCATCCACCAATCTCATACTTTGAGATTTTAAATTTGTGGAGAATGGGAAATGATAGACTTGAAGCAAGTATAAAAGGGCTAGATAAACTTCATGATAATTACTTGTGGCTAAACCCTTCTCTTCTTTACCTCTATTTTCTTCACATGTATATATGTTAATAAATAATCAAGAACGGTTTTAATTGGTTTGTAGTCTCTTATGCATTTTTAACTAATCATTCATGGTTGATATAAGTACGTCTTAAGATTCTAAGTAAGAATGTTTTATGTATACTAGACTTATGTCATGCTTAATACGTATCGGGTGTTTTTCCTTTTCTTCTTTTCAACTTTCTTTGTGAGGAATAAAGAAAAATAAGAGCGGCTTATTAAAAAATGAGTGGCTAGAAAAAAAAGAAGAAAAAAAAAGAAAAGAAAAGAAAATAATGATACAAGACTCCCAAGAGGGGCAGTGAAGTGTTAATTATAGTAATTATTATATTCTAATATTACCTTGACGGGTTGAGGGGATCTAATAGTTGCTCCAATCCAGTATTACCTTGACGGGTTGCGGGATTGAAGATCCAAAGTCTCAAAAAGGCGGAGGATGTAAATTATTGCGTGAGTTTTATTTTTCTTTCCTTAGCGAGTGTGTAGCTACTTATTAATGCATGACATGAGGATTTTACACATAAGGCGAATGACTTGTTACTCTTGAAACGGACTTATATTAATTGTAAGCGGTTTTTCAAGTAATGGATGAGAGGATTACTTAGGGTTAAAACTGTGCTTCCTTATTTTTGGATTTTACATTTCTTATATTTCACGCTTTAAATAATGACAAATTTGCTTTCAAGCAATTTGCTCAAATAATAACCGGTTCCAAATTTAATTTTCATGAATAAGTTGATGCACTTTTTACTTGTGAATACAATGATCCCATTTTTAAGCTTGGTATGGGGAAAGTGAAACTTGAGGGTGATAAGTGTCCATGGTACCAAAGCCCTAATTAAAGTCATTGACTTCTTTATGAGTTCTTCCATCAAAGCCATTTCAAGAAAAATCCAAAAAGATATAAATAGAATTGTTTCTTTTTCATTGCATTGTTCAAAATCAAAATCATGCATCATGTAGAGAAACATAGTGTAATAGCATTCCGTATTGGCCAAGGTGGGTTAAATTTGAGGAAAATGTAAATTTTTGCTTTAAAATATAGCATTGCATGAGGTCATGGCAATGTTCAAGTGTAGGGGATTTGATATGAGCAAAAACTCATATCAATTAATCAACAAATCACCCTTAAACACAAGGAAAGTACCTAACTTTTGTGCTATAAAGCGGAATTATGGCGTATGTTTTGTGTTTGTGTATAAATAGGTAAGGAGAATACATTTTCAAGCAAACAAGAAAAAAATCAAGCTTATTTGGATGAAACAGATAAAGAAGGATCAAAGATGACAAGACTTTGAAGATAAGGGACCTATCTTGACAACACTCCAAAGTTGAAGGACTCAAAGTGTAAATTTGCCAAAGTCAAGATAAAAGTCAAACATGGTCAACTCTTCAGTCAACCAAGTCAAAGGGTCAAACTTATCAAGAATGCAAGTGGAAGGACCAATTATGCCAAAGAAATGAAGTCCCTAGCTCATTTGGAAAATCTGCCAAAGTACAAGGGCTGAAGTTGCCATTTTTCAAAGTAAAACAAGGACTTAATCCATGTGACATGGTTTCAACCAATGAGAGGGAAATGAAATGTGCACACGGATTGCCAAGTAATGGGACAAATCACCAGTTCATTTAATAGCCGCAAAGCAACATGAAAATCCACTACTTAAATTCCAACCAATCACAAAGTGCCATTCAATAACCATTTTATCCAAAAACGGATCATGATCCGTGTGACTATTTTTCACCCAATCAAAACCTGCCACGTGGCACCTTCTTCCTCAACACAACCCAGGAACGATTTTTAGCTACACTTAATTTCAGAAGATGATTTCTACATGAAACCTGATTGTTTTCAAGAGAGGAACACATTGGTAACAACTAATCAAGCTCAAACTCAAGGGATTAAAAACCCCCAATTCATGAAGAACACAAGGATGAGCAATTAGCAGTTTGAAGACACGTGGCAGCAATTAAGTTGTTGGAACACGTCATCAACCCCAAAACACACTTAATGTTTGTCTATAAATAGAGATAGGACTCTTCATTTGTCATTGTAGCTTAAGTGTGAAATTTTCACACACATACTTTTTCTCTCTCTCATTCTTAGCTTTTAGCTTGTAGCATAACAAACTCAAGAGTCTGACAAGCTCTTGAGTTAGTTATCTTAGTTGTAACCACTTTACAGAACTTGTAACAAACTTTTACCTTCAATCAATAAAATTTCCTTCCTTTCCCTCAATCTACTGTTCATCTACTTCATTCTTGTTATTCTTGAGCTGGTATAAGCTACTTATGATCACCAATGATCATGATTAGCTATTGTTAAAGAGTGTAGCTGTTTTCACTTGTCCTGTTCAATCCAGTAGCAGTTCTATTTGATTTTGAAGCTTAATTGTGCAACAATGGTGATGATGATGATTGTAGAAAGTTTATTAGTGATTGATAGTGTTAATGTGGTGGTTAATACTATCTAGGAGGCTCAGCGCCTACCTACTCCATCAGAGGAGGCCCTAGCTTAAAGGTTTCATGTTTCTGAATTTTGGTTCCACTAAACAGTCAATGCATGATAAATTCTAGATTAATCATCTTTGCTGACATGATCAAGTGTGATTTACTTATTCTTGAGTTGATTTTGATGTTTGGATAGCTTATAGTTTACTTGATACTTGTCTACTTGCTTAATTCTTGTTACTGATTTCAGCTTATCAGTCATACTTAGCTTACTTGTGCAATTTGTGCATTTACCTGTTTCATAGCTTGTTATTGGCTCATTTTGTACTCCATTTTGGTTATAAAGTTTGGCTAGATATAAGATTTTAACCAGTTAAACCAACTGCTAAAATTTCCTTCACAAAATTTTTTCAAAATCAGTTAACTAGTGTTTGGATTTAGGTGTAATTAGAGTTCAAGTTTTGTTAAGGTGTTAGTTTTTGTGCACTTACATTCACTCAGCTATTGTGAGCAAGTTTTAGTAGTTTTAAAGTCAAGTAGAAGGTCAAAAAGGCAATTGGTGAAAAAAAAGTATAGGTCAGATTTCAGTTTAAAAAGTTCATAAAAAGTTAGTGATTTCAATTGCTTGGCATTAATTCATTTCTTGATGAAATTGATTCAAACCAGTTCACACTTGTCATTTAACATATGAATATCAAGTTCTCATAAGGAAATTGCACAGTTCTAAGTTTCAAGGAAGAAATAAGCATTTTGATAAGCCATTAAGCAAAGTGAAGTTTCTGTAAACAAAGGCCTTACTGATTTCTTATTCATGCATTTCCACTTCATAAACCTCCTAATTTTCTTTCATATTCCTGTTTAGAAGTTGTTCTTGAGTAAATCTTGAAGTTTTCAAAATTTTCAAAAATTTGGTCAACGTATGGTCAAATAAGCTAGTTTTAGCTTATTTTCAATTTCCTAATTCGTTTATTGATCATTTTCAATTTCAAAAGACATTCCAGACTCTCCCTGAGTTGTTTAACAAGTTTTAACAAAAAAAAATCAGTTTGTGCAAGTCTGGATTATTAGAAAGCTTATATGTGTCTAATTAAGATTGGCTTATTTGAGTTTTACTTAGTTTCAAGCTTAATACTTTTACAAGCCTAGGTAAAATTGAATTTTAAGCTGTTTGAATTTGGATTGAGCTTATTTGGTTAAGTGTAGAGCTTAAACGAGCTTATTGAACCAACTAGCCCGTTTTTGGTTAATATTTTCACTTTATTTGCACTTAGGTCCTCCTAGTTTGCTACTGTTTGAATTGTTTGCTAATCTTTCACAAAATTAGGGTTTGCTTTTATTCAGTCCATTACTTTTATAAACTTGTCAAATTTGGTTAATTAGTTTTAAAGTTTGTTACATTTAGTTAATAGTTTGTTAAAATTTGCATAGTTAGTCCTTGTAGTTTTCTGATTTTACATTTCAAGCACCTTAGTTTCAAGTATTTACATATTTAGCACTTTAATTCCATAGTTTTACATTTTTTTCCTTATTTGAATAAAATTTTTGTATTTGCTAATTGTTTTACGGATACGTAGTTAATATTTTGCACATTTTTACTTGATTGTTCAAATAGACATAGAAAATCCAAATAACCCTAACAACCAAAAACGATCATAAACCCGATTTTGTTAGGACTTTCAATTGGTTAAGAATCGAGAAAACGAATTTCAATTATACACAATTTCAGGTTCTTAAGCCAATCGTTCTAAGTGAACGACGCTTTACACCTAGACTTAAACAAATTAAATGAACTAGAAACTATATTATCGAACAAAATTGCCTTCGAGGGACACTGACTACTGAAAAGGATTTTGTTTCGAAACCCCCATATAAACCACCAAGAGACGTAGAACACTCCTTCCAACATGGCTTTAAGCTTAATAGGTAAACGTAACGCGATCAACCAAATAACCTAATTTTCATATGACGTGAAACTTAAATATGTGATGTTCCACCAGGACATAATCTTTTTGTAGATGAGCTTTGCCATATAACAAGAAAAGAATAAGTGAGATGTGGTTTTCGACGTTACCTCACAATTAGGGTACATCAGGGATACAACTTCCATACCTCGACGAGAGAGGTTGAATCTGGTAGGCAAAGCATTAAGTTTAACTTTCCAAGCAAGAATGTTCACTTTGATTGGAATACATTTGACCCATCTAGTTTGTGAAATAGTACTAGGCGAACGCATGCTGTCAATCTTATTTCTCATCGAAGCCACGGTGTACTTACCGTCATTACACAAAGACCAATGGTGTCTATCTGCTTGAGGAGTGAGATTTAACGTACTCACAATGTCTGAGATAGCCGCCAACTGAACCTGTTCTGCTCCTCCTCTAACATTACGCCGCAAAGACGTTTCCAAGTTTGACGCCACAAGTTTATCACGGATACTCACATCCTTCAGCGTTTCCAGAGCATAAACGCGGGGAAATAGATCTTTATGCATAGCAGTATCATACCATCTGTCCGTCCAGAAACGAGTAAGACACCTATCACCAACTTTGAGTTTTAAGAATTCGAAAAAATCCACTCCCTGGTCTTTTATTGATTTCAGCTCATGAATAATGTTTAGCCATGTTGAGCTAATACCACGACGAATATTCGTACCAATACTGCCGTCTTCACCATGAATGGCTTTGATGACACACGTCCATAATGATTCACGATCATTGAAAAACTGCCATACCCATTTAAACATGGGAGCTCTATTGAGTGCGTACAGACTCGCAACACCAAGACCACCTTGTTCCTTCGAGGATGTGATAGTAGTCCATTTCACCCACGAAGCTTTTAGGCTCCCTTGATCATGGCTATGAAAAAATCTTCTGCGAATGGATTCCATCTCTTTTAGCACGTGAATGGGGGTTTTGTATATAGGCATATAAAATATTAGGATCGAGCCAAGTACAGCCTTCAGTAAAGTGAGTCTACCTCCAATGGATAGCGTTTTCATTTTCCATTTTGACAGCCTCTCCTTGACCTTATCAATCACCTCCTTCCACGCATCACTTCGGTGCATGTGACCACCGACTTTAGTACCCAAGTATTTGAAAGGCACGTTAAGAATCATGCACCCAAGCTGACGCGCATCTTGATTAATCTTATTGTTTTCAACATGAACCCCTGATGTGTGATAGTATATGTGATAATTAGATTACGTTATAGGGTAAATTAGAAAATTACCTTTAGGAAAAAGTAATAGACTAATATTACCAATGACGAATTCAATTAAACACGTGAATGAACCAAGTTCGTTGTACACGAAGATCGAGTGAATTTGAGACGATTTTGTTTTGATTCGGACAATTGGTTTGAATTGGTTTTTCGGTTAACTAAAATTAAATCTACCAATTTTAAATCTATTATATCCTAAAGTGCACAAATCGTCTACCTAAAATTAAATCTAAAAACGTTTAAAAAAAATATAAAACAATTTAAAATTTATACTATTTAAAATTAATTAAAAACTTAATCTATTTAAAAAAAATACTTTTACAATAAAAGAACTATATTAAAACTAATTAAACATTAACAAATCTATCTAAAATAAAATCCATTTATAAAACTAATTTAAAACTTAATTTAATTTAAATCTACAAATTAAAATAACAATTTTAAATTCCAAATATTAATAAAACATTTATTTTTTTTTTATTTTTTTTTATTTTTATTTTTATAATAAAACTAAGCACTTTAAATGATTTTACTTTAAAACTAAAATTATATAGACAATAATTTGTTTAAATAAACTGACAGTTCTAAATGAGGATTTAATTATCCAATGATCAATAATAATAATCAAAAGGACTGCTAGAGCAGTTGGTTGGGTTACAGAAGTAATGAACAAAAGGTCACAGGTTCGAGACCTGTGACTAACAAAATTTCGAAATATTTTTTTACAGATCAAAAGAAAATCAAGCAAACACAAGTATATTCAGATTATCTAAAAATATCCGCAGGCCAGTTTATATCAGTAGAAAACAAGACCAGTAACACAGTAGAATCACACTAATATCTGCAACAAATAAAGAGTCTGGTATATCAACCAACAATAGTTCAGAACTAAAATTAATCAGCAGACAATCATTAAACTCAAATTAAGCAGCTTATATGAAAGTTGGTGTAGAAATTATCATCCAGATATGCAGTAAAATAAACAGTACTCCCACAAGTTAATTCATAAACTAAATTCAGCAGAACTAACTAACTCAACAAAATCATAACAAAACTAATTCATTCAGGCACTTGTCTATTTAACTATCACTAACGACTCGGAGGCACGTGTGAGTGTGTGCCAAGCTTAAAGCCTAAGCTATGACACAGTACAATCCTCGATCCACGCCATTGTAAGCAAACCACATAATACACAAACCAGCAAAACAATTATTCAGCAGATACATGTGACAGATCTAAACAGAAACCTTACTAAAATCTTTAAATTGAGCTTATGTAAAACAAATCATCACAGTCAAAGAGTATTCAGCCGTTTACAAATATCATACAAAATTAATCTTATGAACTATATGCTACATTAACAGATCATTTTAAAACAAACAAGTCTAGAATCAGACTTCAACAAGAACTAAGCAGATTCATAGAAGATTTAACCCAAAAAATCAATGACAGATTTCAAGCATACAATTTATGCAGTATATTCAAATTCAATAGCAGGTACAAAATCAAAATCCAACATTCAAAACAGGGTTCAATTTCAGAAATATCAATCATATATCATGGCAGATTTACAAATTACAAGCAAATTCATAAGAATCTTAAACCACTAGCATATTAAACCACAAAAGTAACATATAATCAAATAATACTAAAAACTTAAAAGATAAACGTGCTTAACCATCTTTGAAGATATCCGTTGAGATGTAGAAGCGGTGCTGAGCCGTCTAAACTAGCATAACACCCGAATACGACCAAACCACCAAACGAATCATCATGACATAAAACTAACAACTAACTTTTCTTCGGTTTATCAGTAGGATAAACAGGTTCCCAAACTTTAGCTCAATTTGAGCTGATAAACTATTGAATAATCTTTTAAATTCAATCTTGATTTATATTTAATCAAAATAGCAGCATAGAATGAATCCTTCAACAGTAGATTCGAGAAAAATAATAAACATAAGATAAATTGCAAATCTGAAATTAACTTTTATTACTCAAACTGAAAATCATTACATTAATTTAAAATAAATCCTAACATTTTTTCAACTCTATAAAAACTAAAACTAAAGAAAGGGATGATTACTGATTTTGCCAAAAGGGGGTTTTATAGGACACCGAGAGAGATGGGTTGTTGGTGATGAAGTTATTTTGAGCCATTAGATCATCTTTATTTTCTTCTCTTTCTTGTCAGTTGCCATCCAAGGGTGGATAATTGCCCTCGTCACACGGATTGCCAGGCTGGCATATCATTGTGCTTTCTCTTTGCTGACTTGTCTCGCTTCTATTGGTGGAGTAGGGATTCTTTGTTGTCACAACCAATAAGGTGATGCCACATAGCCTTGCTCTTCCAGTCTCTCTTCCGAAATCAAAGGGGATTATTTATTCCCTCGTGTGAATCAACCGTGGGAGTGAAAACCCCCAATTAATTTGAGGTAATTAATAAGTTAGGGTTTTAAACAGTAACTTTTGGTTGCAGGTTATTTGGGTGTGAAAAAATGAGAGAGAAAGGAGATGACGAAAAGTTAAATCACATGTGTGAGTGCGTTTGGTTTGACCAAAGATAAAAGTTAAACTCGTTTTATTCTTTACATCCGTTTCTTCTTTGTTGATGGGCTTAGAGCCCACACGCCTCAAATTTATTCAATTATAATGGGTTTTTAGCCCATAGAACTTAATCCGCCCCATTTTAATCCAATTTGGGCTTATGGTTAAGAAGTAAATAACTTGTCTCATGAATGGGCTTTTGAGCCCATTAACCTGAATGCGGGACCCAAAAGACCGAATATCTCCATAAAGATAAAGTCCACTAAAAAACCGTCTTGAATTGGCCTTGTCGATCTTTTCTTCACTCGTGTGTCGGTTTTTTGTCGGTTATCGCGAACTTTGGTACCTACACACACGAAACAAGAAAACATGCATATACAAGGCAAATTTGATACATTAAATGCATAATTTCATTGTTTTAAGATACTATTGATATGAGTAAAATCACTCATATCAAACTCCCCCTTGCTAAGCAATTGTCGTGTCCTCACGCAATGATAAAATAAAACACTAACTACTCCTTTATTCAACTCTTGACATTTTAATTTGCAAAGACATAATGTATTACTTTCATTATTGAAAAATAACTTTTAGGTTCATAAAACTCAAATAGATTCATCATCCCCGACTTTTCACTTTTCCATGCCAAGTGCAAAAACAAGATCATTGTCAATCATAAGCCCCAAAATTAAACCAACTCATACAAGTAATTTGTGTTAAACTCAATCTCCTATTATTCCTAATTGTATCTCTAGATTTTATTTGTCATTCACCCAAAGGCTCATTTGACTTATTTGATAATTATTAGTCCAAAAATGAAGGCAAGAACTGTGTAAACTCAACACTCAAAACCTAACCTCGACTTCAAAAACCGTTGTCACTAAAGAAAGCCCACATCAAGGATAACTTAACACGATTTAGGGATAAATCCCCGGACCCGAAATTTGGCTAATATGGCTACTTAAAAGCAACAATAAAACCTCCAAAGTCAATTATGACCTTATTAATGGAGTTAGCAACAACTACATCAGAACACCTTTTGGCTCTTTAAGATGCAATTGTGCTCCTTATTTAAAATCCACACCCTAAGGCTCCTTGGACAAAAATAAGGGAATTGACTTCACCATCCCACCTTACGGATCATAATGATGAAGCAATATTTATTCAACACGCCCCTTGACATACACCCTAAGGCTCTAATGACAAGGTTTGTGCTACATGACTCCCACCTGAAGGCTCCTAGAGAACATGTATTTATTTATTCTTCTTTATTATTATGATATTTATAGTAAGCCAAATTTCCGCAATCCCATGATCAAAAGTCCATGACGCTGACACCCTTAATGTGTTCTCACTTTAATTACAAGGGAAGAAAAAGAAGGAGTTACGAGTTAAGATATCAAGCCTAAACCGCTAAAAACTTCATTTATTAAGCAATTATTAAATAAGTGAGGAAAGTAAGTACGAGGAGATTAAATCAAACACAAAAATACTTGCACAAAGAAGAATTTAACCTTAGAAACTTATGATTGAACTCTATCATCTCTTGTTCTCCATATTGTAAAATTTCAAAAATGTGAAATCAATGGATACTTAGCCTATTAAATCAAAGTTTTGGGTTTTCAAGTCATCTATAGGATCTTGCATCTTCTTATACTTTTTCAAGTTTTAGAATTTGCGTTTTAAAGTTCCCTTGATAAACGACTTTCTAGGATCAATTATAGGAACTTGCGAAAAGTTCTTGTTCTTAACTCGTATGAATTAAGACTTTCGCGTTTTAAAGCTCCCTATATAAAAGCCTAGCAAAACTTAATTCAAATACGTTAAGGAAAAGCTAAGGTAAAAAACTGAGTCGGGTCAAAAACTATTTTTATTTTCACCAACGGAAAGCCTACATTCGTGTCAAAAGCACTTATTAAGACTTAAAAATAACAATAAAAATTTAAAATTTTATTGAAAAAATGAGAAAAAGATTACGTTTGGACACGACAAGAGCAATTGCAAGCGATTATATCGATTGACTCCCCCATGCTAAAACCCAACATTGTCCTCAATGTTTCTTAGCTCAAGAGTAACACCCCTTGCTAAAACACGAAGAGTCTAATGCAAAATCCTAGCATGGAAAGAGCACGCAAATCTATAAGCCGTTTATTAATTATGCCTCAAGATAAAACGTTAGTCAATAAAAATCAAGGGATAGAAAGTGTGCCCTTTTTTGGCATTCAAAGAATGGAAGATCAAGTGGACCGGCAAAAACCGAACACGAGAGTCTTCAAATATTAGGGTCGTACCTAAGATCACAACACAACAAAAACACGAGCACGAGCTTGAAAGATCAAGCCTTATTAGGTGTTAGAAAATAGAAAGAAGATAGAATGTATGGGACTCCCCCACAAGGCACCTCGTTTTTGTTCACCGAGTCATGAGCTCGACTCGATCCCCGCATTCATTGGTCCTTAGGGAAAGTGGTAAAAACCGGCATAATGGAATAAAATCCATAGTAAAGCACGATGCCGGGTTCAAAGATCTCATCCTCTTTGTCGGATGACAAACGAAAGGATAAAACTCCAACACAAATCTCTAATAAGAGATGGTAGTCACAAATAATGGTATGGATGTAGCATGCTCCCCGAGATAAACTCGCACCAAGATGATTAAAAAGTCTTTCAATTACTGCATCGGTGAAAGGCCGAGATTTCCCTAAATCAAAGATTCCGGGGTCGAATACCTCGTCCTCGGAAGAGAAAGGAAAGGATAACACGGTGTCGTCCCCCCATGCTAATCTACGATCATATAAAGCACATGGTAATGGTGGGATAAAAATCTCATCCATAGTGGAATCAACATTCTTTGCTTTAACGACCATTTCACCCTTAGAAATGTGATCAATAGGGTCATGGTACTCAATATGAGACACATGAAAAACCCGCACATTAAGGTCAAAGTGGGTGGGAGGAGGACTTGGGACGAAATCATCATCAAGTAAATTCTCTAAAAAGAGAGCGTCCCCCTCCGGGTCGATATCATCAACACCCGGTGGTATCAAATCATTAGAAGCAAGAAAAGTGTCAATCTCCTCCATAAGCGGTTCACTATCCTCAACGGGAATAGGAGATGGAAAGAAAGACTTGACATTAGGCTTAGAATTCAAAGCCTCGATCCTAGAAATGAGAAGATAGACGTTGGATAACTTCTCACGAAGAATCACGTCTTCCACATCTAAATGAGTAAGTTCATCGGAGAACTTCTCAAGGATCAGAATAGTCAAATCAACCTCATTTCCCGGTGGAAATGGGTCTAAAGGAGCAAGTTCAAATGTGAACCTCTCAAAAACCGGATCACTATCATCCTCATTTCCCGGTGGAAATGGGTGAAGAAGAGTAGGTTCATCGGCGAACCCCTCAAAATCCGAATCGTGAATATCATCTTTATAAGAAAGTTCATCGGAGAACTCCTCATTAGAAAATTCAATAGAAGTCGAATCATTCTCAAAATCTTCATTTCCATCACAATTTTCATCATTAGAATTAGAGAAAATATCATAGTGAATAGAAGAAGTCGAGTCATCACAATGTGGCAAATCACACATCTCATTGGAAATACCGTCAAACTCTATTGGGTTTTGGACAGGAATAGTGCTAATATGCTCGTCCCCCTTGCTTAGAGAATTTTCGGGTTCTACGATGTAAGAATCATGAATAGGAGTGGTGATGTCATGAGAGATTTCCTCATCATCTAGGATGGGAGAATCATCGGGCTCAATAGCCGGTAAGATACGAAAAGGAAGCACGATTGCACTAGACGAAGGATGTAGAGCAATAAGTTCTCTCAAAGAAATACCACTATCCTCGTCATCATCCAAAAGAAGAGAACGCTCGAGTTCACGATTAGCAAGATATTTTTCTTCCTCTTGAATTTTTTCTTTCTTTCAAATTTCAATGCTTATTCCATTATAATCTTGCCAAAGTCGTCTAAGCTTAATCTCACAATCTCTTTTAAATCCCTCATCAATCATTTCTCCATGAAATCGTCGACTTCCTAATTCATTAGTAATGTCATTAATCTCTTGATTAATTTTTCTCTTTTCAAGTAACAAATCTTCAATACTTTTTTCAACAACTTCAACATTTCTTTGATTTGTTATTTGTTGGCACATCATTTCAAGTCGTTCAATTTCGAATGAATAGTGTGGAGATTGGTCAAAACCGGAAGGAATCGAATTATAGCAAGGACTAGGCTCATAAAAATTTTGATCTCTCGGTTGACAACAAAAACTCTCGTGAGGACCTCCACAATACTCACAACAAAGATATTGTTTTGATAAACTCGGTAAATCTTGTGGATAACAATTATCATTAAAGTTTTGATTGTAGCTCGGTTCTTGCTCGTAATTAAAAGAGAATCGATGCGAACAATCATCACCAAAATGAGAATCGTTTCCACAAAACTCACACGAGGGCGTCTCGTATGTAGGGTTTGGAGGTGGATTAAAATCGAGAGAAGTATTCGAAAAATTCGGATTTCCAAATGAAGTAATCTCATTACAATAAGGACAAAATCCAACACGTAAAACGTGACGTAAGTCATTTCCACAACGCTCACACGTGCACCACCGACATGGTAAAAAACCATATAACGGTTCTCCACACCCAACACAATCGACGAAGGAATTCATGGAAGAATTAAAATTTAGAGGGTGAGGAGAAAAAGAATTAAACATGATAGAGGATTAAGAAGATTATTTTTGGTATTTTTCATAAAAACGATACATAATAAGAAAATAACAAAACTTTCCGAGGACGGAAAGGGTCTTCAAATCAACGATCAACAAATCTCCACAAAGCGAATAGTACACAAGATCCCCGGCAGTGGCGCCAAAATTTTTGATGTGTCGTTGATAGTATATGTGATAATTAGATTACGTTATAGGGTAAATTAGAAAATTACCTTTAGGAAAAAATAATAGACTAATATTACCAATGACGAATTCAATTAAACACGTGAATGAACCAAGTTCGTTGTACACGAAGATCGAGTGAATTTGAGACGATTTTGTTTTGATTCGGAAAATTGATTTGAATTGGTTTTTCGGTTAAACTAAAATTAAATCTACCAATTTTAAATCTATTATATCTTAAAGTGCACAAATCGTCTACCTAAAATTAAATCTAAAAACGTTAAAAAATATATTAAACAATTTAAAATTTATACTATTTAAAATTAATTAAAAACTTAATCTATTTAAAAAAAATACTTTTACAATAAAAGAACTATGTTAAAACTAATTAAACATTAACAAATCTATCTAAAAGAAAATCCATTTATAAAACTAATTTAAAACTTAATTTAATTGAAATCTACAAATTAAAATAACAATTTTAAATTCCAAATATTAATAAAACATTTATTTTTTTATATTTTTATTTTTATAATAAACTAAGCACTTTAAATGATTTTAATTTAAAACTAAAATTATATAGACAATAATTTGTTTAAATAAACTGACAGTTCTAAATGAGGATTTAATTATCCAATGATCAATAATAATAACCAAAAGGACTGCTAGAGCAGTTGGTTGGGTTACAGGAGTAATGAACAAAAGGTCGCAGGTTCGAGACCTGTGACTAACAAAATTTCGAAATATTTTTTTACAGATCAAAAGAAAATCAAGCAGACACAAGTATATTCAGATTATCTAAAAATATCCGCAGGCCAGTTTATATCAGTAGAAAACAAGACCAGTAACACAGTAGAATCACACTAATATCTGCAACAAATAAAGAGTCTGGTATATCAACCAACAATAGTTCAGAACTAATATAGCAACTCAATCTTAACTGAGTATCAACAAAACAGTTCAAGGAAAATTTATCAGCAGACAATCATTAAACTCAAATTAAGCAGCTTATATGAAAGTTGGTGTAGAAATTATCATCCAGATATGCAGTAAAATAAACAGTACTCCCACAGGTTAATTCATAAACTAAATTCAGCAGAACTAACTAACTCAACAAAATCATAACAAAACTAATTCATTCAGGCACTTGTCTATTTAACTATCACTAACGACTCGGAGGCACGTGTGAGTGTGTGCCAAGCTTAAAGCCTAATATATGACACAGTACAATCCTCGATCCACGCCATTGTAAGCAAACCACATGATACACAAACCAGCAAAACAATTATTCAGCAGATACATCTGACAGATCTAAACAGAAACCTTACTAAAATCTTTAGATTGAGCTTATGTAAAACAAATCATCACAGTCAAAGAGTATTCAGCCGTTTACAAATATCATACAAAATTAATCTTATGAACTATATGCTACATTAACAGATCATTTTAAAACAAACAAGTCTAGAATCAGTCTTCAACAAGAACTAAGCAGATTCATAGAAGATTTAACCCAAAAAATCAATGACAGATTTCAAGCATACAATTTATGAAGTATATTCAAATCAAATAGCCGGTACAAAATCAAAATCCAACATTCAAAACAGGGTTCAATTTCAGAAATATCAATCATATATCATGGCATATTTACAAATTACAAGCAAATCCATAAGAATCTTAAACCACTAGCATATTAAACCACAAAAGTAACATATAATCAAATAATACTAAAAACTTAAAAGATAAACGTGCTTAACCAACTTTGAAGATATCCGTTGAGATGTAGAAGCGGCGTTGAGCCGTCTAAACTAGCATAACACCCGAATACGACCAAACCACCAAACGAATCATCATGACATAAAACTAACAGCTAACTTTTCTTCGATTTATCAGTAGGATAAACCGGTTCCCAAACTTTAGCTCAATTTGAGCTGATAAATTGATGAATATCTTTTAAATTCAATCTCGATTTATATTTAATCAAAATAGCAGTATAGAATGAATCCTTCAACAGCAGATTCGAGAAAAATAATAAACATAAGATTAATTGCAAATCTGAAATTAACTTTTATTACTCAAACTGAAAATCATTACATTAATTTAAAATAAATCCTAACATTTTTTCTACACTATAAAAACTAAAACTAAAGAAAGGGATGATTACTGATTTTGCCAAAAGGGGGTTTTATAGGACACCGAGAGAGATGGGTTGTTGGTGATGAAGTTATTTTGAGCCATTAGATCATCTTTATTTTCTTCTCTTTATTGTCAGTTGCCATCCAAGGGTGGATAATTGCCCTCGTCACACGAATTTCCAGGCTGGCACATCATTGTGCTTTCTCTTTGCTGACGTGTCTCTCTTCTATTGGTGGAGTAGGGATTCTTTGCTGTCACAACCAATAAGGTGATGACACGTAGCCTTGCTCTTCCCCTCTCTCTTCCGAAATCAAAGGGGATTATTTATTCCCTCGTGTGAATCAACCGTGGGAGTGAAAACCCCCAATTAATTTGAGGTAATTAATAAGTTAGGGTTTTAAACAGTAACTTTTGGTTGCAGGTTATTTGGGTGTGAAAAAATGAGAGAGAAAGGTAGATGACGAAAAGTTAAATCACATGTGTGAGTGCGTTTGGTTTGACCAAAGATAAAAGTTAAACTCGTTTTATTCTTTACATCTGTTTCTTCTTTGTTGATGGGCTTAGAGCCCACACGCCTCAAATTTATTCAATTATAATGGGCTTTTAGCCCATAGAACTTAATCCGCCCCATTTTAATCCAATTTGGGCTTATGGTTAAGAAGTAAATAACTTGTTTCATGAATGGGCTTTTGAGCCCATTAACCTGAATGCGGGACCCACAAGCCCGAATATCTCCATAAAGATAAAGTCCACTAAAAAAGGTCTTGAATTGGCATTGCCGATCATTTCTTCACTCTTGTGTCGGTTTTTTGTCGGTTATCGCGAATTTTGGTACCTACACACACGAAACAAGAAAACATGCATATACAAGGCAAATTTGATACATTAAATGCATAATTTCATTGTTTTAAGATACTATTAATATGAGTAAAATCACTCATATCAAACCCCAAAATTTTACTTTTACCCATGTTGATTCTGAGACCCGAAGCACGCCGAAAGCATTCCAAAACCTTAGTAATATTATCTATATTCCTCTCAATCCAATTACCAAGAAAAACCGCATCATCCGCAAAAAACATGTAGGATATGTTAACCGGGTTGTTTAAATTAATTCCCGTGTATAAAACCTTGTCTATGACTCGTTCAAAAGAAATATGAAGTGATTTCATAAATAGTATAAATAAGAACGGGGACAAAGAATCACCTTGTTTAAGACCCTTGTAAAACTGAAAATCTTTTGTAGGGTTGTCATTAATAAGTATGGAACCTTTCGATTTGACAACTTTGAATCCAACCACGCCATCTACTACCGAAACCGAATTTATTAAGTACTTTATCTAAGAAATCTCACCAGACCGAATCGTATGCTTTCTCAAAGTCCACCTTGAAAATAAGAGCTTGTTTTTTCTTATAAGAACATCATTGCATGATTTCATTCAAAATGAATGGACCATCCATAATTTGTCTGCCCGGAACAAATGCCGCCCGGAACAAATGCCGACTGCGACTCATGAACAATATCTCCTATGACCTGCACAAGCCTGTTAGCCAAAAATTTTGTAATGATTTTGTAAAAGCTACCAATGAGGCTGATTGGTTTGAAGTGTCCCAAAAGTGACGAAAGAAACCAAATGCGAAGCCATCTGGACCGGAGATTTATTGGCACCACAATCCCAAATAGCACGTTTAATCTCGTCCGCCATTACTGCAGACTCAAGGAAATCTTTTTCAGTACTGCTGATAGTATTCGGAAAATTCATATCAATGGGAAGGCACATGCCCTTAGGCCGAGCAAATCTGTCTTTGAAGTGACTCAAAAATTTGTCTTTCACTAGTTCCGGTGTATCGACCCACGCACCATCCTTCATGACCCCTGTAATACTCATTTGTTTCCTCCGTTTGTTGATTACCCCATGAAAGAAGCGAGAGTTTTCATCACCCTCAATTGCCCACTTTATTTTCGCCTTTTGAAGGGATTCCAGTGCCTCATTCTTTTTCAACTTATTCATGGAATTAATGATCAACATTCTTTTGGCTAAAATGTCGTCGGTACTTTTTCCCTCTTCAATCTTCGTATCTATGTTAGTTAACTCGAATTGTATCTGACTCATAGTTTCCCTCGACCTTTGCATATGAGCAGCAGTCCTTAACTTTGTTTTTTAAGAATTGAAGTTTCTTAAAAAAATTACGAATAGAATTTTGAGTATCACCTGGAGCAATCTCCCAAGTTTCCGAAACCAGCTTCCTAAGCCCTTCATCCTCCAACCATTGGGTAAAAAAACGAAAAGGACTCAGACCGTAATCCAACTTAATATCTCGAAGCAAGATGGGCCTATGATCGATAAATATTGGTCAAAAGTGATAGCAGAATATTAAAGTCAATATGTTTAACAAATAAACGCTTGAACTAAACTAAAATTCATGGGTGCTTAAAACATGACCACGTGTTACCCACAAATATCTTGTGACCTTCTTGACCAATTTAGACACAAGAAATATTTCTATACATTACCAATGACACTTGATTAACTGCATGGCATAAAGAAACGCAAAACGAGCTACGTTATCGACAACAAGCAAACAAAAATACTAGAGGAGACCTTATATCCCAAATTCCCACATCGGCTAAAGAAATGAACTATTCCTTGATTATATACTAGGATATGTTAAGAGCATACATGGCATGAATAAGTTTATGTTCTCAAGCGCGTCGTTGTCTATGAAGTTTATTAGTACAAAAGAAAAACTTCAAAGTAGGCTGAGGCTCGTATGTGGTCACTGCAGACATGCGTCCGTTTAACCCGCGCCCGTTTGAACCCTCATCTGTTTAGCCCGTCGTCCATTCGTTTTGCCTCGTCCGCGACTGCCCATTTTACTACCCCTAATCTCAAACAACATTATTGATAAAATTGCGCGCTATTCTTTCTGCTTTATTAATTTAGTAAAGACAAATTACTTTTTAAACTATTATTCCTTTTAATTTATTGTGGTTGATAGAGTCGTCTCATGGATTTTAGGTGTCCTGTTCGGTTATATAAAAATTGGGTCCTTAAACACGAATCATTTAAATACTAATATGAAATTTTTTAAATGGATAAAATTGCAAAATCTAAAAAAAAACGCTTACAGCTATTGTTATTCTAGAACGCATATTCACATATACATTCATGAATCATGATTAATGATTAATTTTTAAAAGTCTAACACTTAGATGCTTATAATATTTAAACAACAAATAAAACAAAAAATCATTAACAAGTAGTTAAAAAAATTATGCCCGTTTGTAGAACTGTAGATGTGTTGAAATTCAAAAACGCAATCACAAAGACCATGAATTCATCAAATAATGCGAACCACAAAAAAGAATCGGTTATACTAAAATAGTTGGACAATGGATTAAATTAGCACAATTCTAACTCCCAATTTAACATACATGGACTTGCACAACATTGGGCCTATATTTATCTATGTATCAAAATTTTGGTGCCCCAAACAGAACTGGGCCCTGTACAACTGCATAATTTGCACAGCCCAATATCTAGGCCTGGTGGTTGGTTATAACAAACTTTTTTATTACTGTACGCATAACTCCTAAATATTTTTGGCAGGACCAATATTTGTTTACCCGGTCCAACATATAAACACATAATACCTAACCAAAATAACCTCACATAGTTTCATCCAAATCCAAATCTGCTCAAACATGTACATTTTCCAAATCTGCTCAAACATCATAACCGAGACAAATCATCAACTACAATCAAACCCGAATCAAAAGCCACCGCTTCGAATTGAACCTGATCGAAACCCACCAATACTGCTATATAACCGAATCAAAATAAAATCTTCTATAAATCGAATTATCTATAAACCGAATTACAATCGAATAGAATCCGATCCAAACCCACCAATCGGTTAGATCTCAAATCAGTTAGATCCAGTGAGATCGTTACTTTTCAGGCGTGGTGGTTTTCGGGTGGATCCAATGTGTTTAATGGTAGAGATGTGCATCAGTTGTGAAGCTTCGAGCCTTTATATATGGTATGCTTTGGTTGGATTATAATAGCAGTGGTATGTTTTTTGTAATAGCACTGAACAACGAAACCTATTGGTGATCTTGGTTCGGATGCTGTTGTAGTAAGAGGTGAGAGGCATTGACGGTGGTTGCATGGTTAATGACGGTTGGGTATAGTTCTAATAACGAAGAAAGAAAGCAGCAGTGGCGGTGGCTGAAGATGTAGTGATTCTACCTGTACAGTCTATTAAGAGATTAGGAGGTGAGGGTTGTATAGGAGATGCTGCTAGTGGGTCTGGTGAAGGGGACGTATCGATGGCGTGTCACAATATGAGTTTATACAGTTTGTACAGAAAAAACTGTTGAAACTTTTGGTTTTCCATAGTATTAACATTGGTTGCAATAATAATGATTCGAACTGAATTTATTGAGACTATTTGTATTCCAAGCATATGTATTCTAAAACTTTCTGAGTGTTTCGTATATTTGGCTAGATCATTATTACTCCCAATTCAATGTATTACTATTTTACACTACTTTGTATAAGTTGTTAGGTCATAAATACTGACAATTACAGTCATGAAAACTCAATCTTATATTACAGTATATAAGATGAATGACCATCATACATGTTTAGAGTGTTGATATATTTTCGGATACATGTTTCGATGGAGTTGATTATATAACTCAAATATTCAAACTCCATCGAAAGCATGATCCGAAAACGGATATTATAATCTTCACTTCTTAGTTTTTACCATTTTTTTTCAACATGTGAACATTTATTAGTTTTTACAATTTTTAGTTTAACATGTGAACATTTATTTTCTCGGAGGTAATTTCTATCTTGAATTTTTTTTTTCTTGCGTCTTAACATTATCAAGGTCTACACTCATAAGTCCCCCGAGTAACTTAACACCGCGCGTAGGTCGAGCAATATTATCTGGGAACACACCAACAAACTTGCTACGAGGATCCTCGATCGGCTAAAAAACTTAAGTCTTATCAACATTTAGATACAAGCCATACACGGGGCCATCCTTCATGATACACTCCAAAACTTTCCCCAGAACCAAAGTATCCCCAATAATAGTACCATCGTCCAAATACCAGGCCTGTAAAGAAAGAGAGAAGGAGTCCTGAATCTTACATATTAATGGGTGAAGTACAAGAGCAAAGAGTAACGGACCAAGAGGGTCACCCTGTTGTACCCCCTAACATGACCTTATTACATGTTCCCCGTAATACAACCTTGTCGGGCTAGAATAACAGAACTCCACCCAAGACGAGATGTAGGGACAACGAAGACGAACCTCTCGCAACATAACCTCTCGATCTACCAAATTGAAAGTATTTTTAAAATCCACTAGTAACATCGACAAACCAATATCATCACCACACCTCTCAAGTAAGCGATTCACAGGATGAAGAATAGCCTCACTCCCCCTCGAAACCCCCACCCCAAACTGCAAATCACCAAAGTACCCATCCAAAGAATGACCAACCTCATAAGCACATACCTTGGAAACAAGCCATCTCCAGACAGTACCTACAGCAATGGGACGAATCCCACCACCAGGCTTAACCAACGGAGTGAGAGGAGCACTGACGATATACTCACCCAACACCCTGGGACATCGCCCATCAAGAAAAAGGTTCACTACTTGTGTAATAGAAAAAACTAAATCATCGGAAATAGCAACCTCGAAACCACTCAAACAATCTATAAGGTGTTGGGCCCGCAACCCATCCCGCCCATAGACGTACCTCGGGGAAAACTCTTGATCATGTCAAGAACCATTGATTGAGAAACAACAAGGTGATGAAGATCAAGAGGTATATCTGGCAAAGAAGGAGCATGAACAAAAGGGTGCTTATTCTTTAATTCTTCAAGAGTAATATGATTATAAGGAGCCACACCAGATGAGGAAAGAACTCTGACAGCCGCAGAATAATGCCCATCCGAAATCTTCCATCTACACTGCTTAATATTCTGCTCAACCAACCCACTATCCTCACTAAGAACATCAGACAAAGCAGGGGAAGGTTCAGCCAAACACTCTCTAAGAAGCTATAAACTACTATTATTATTATTACTATTATTATTATTATTATTAAAACTTTTTTTAATCAAAAACTTTTATTTATTAATCACACAAAATTGGAAGGGAGCCGCGAAACAAGCTGCGCTCCCACCCTCTTTTGAATACAGAAACCAAGTCTAGAAAATAGAAAAGAGCCACTCCTAGCATCAGTAGAATGACAAACAGATAAGTGCTTGAGACGTGAAAGAGTAACCAAGGCTTCCTCTTCAAGCTCCCCAAAAGTAGAGAAGGCAAAAGGGATGAACAAATAACCGTGCTCTGCACAAATAGAAGAATACTTCCTCCTTTTCTTCTGAGCAGCAGCCCGCAAAACAACCCCGGGGACCCACGAATCCAAACCCGCACCAGCAAACGGTGAAACGCTCGTAACATCCAAGCAAGCGTCCTTAGACATACTAGTTATAAATTTTGTGCACACACGAATTTACAAACATTGCTACAAAAAGTGACATAAAACCCGTTCGAAAGAGGCATAGATGGATCCGTGTTTGGTGACGGCCGACGGGCCCAAAGGAGAGGGGAATCTATTCGAAAAGAAAATAGAGCCCGATTTTTAAACGGTCTCTATTACTATTTACTTGCCTTCGAGGGACACTGACTACTAAAAAGGATTTTGTTTCGAAACCCCCATATAAACCACCAAGAGACGTAGAACACTCCTTCCAACATGGCTTTAAGCTTAATAGGTAAACGTAACGCGATCAACCAAGTAACCTAATTTTCATATGACGTGAAACTTAAATATGTGATGTTCCACCAGGACATAATCTTTCTGTAGATGAGCTTTGCCATATAACAAGAAAAGAATAAGTGAGATGTGTTTTTCGACGTTACCTCACAATTAGGGTACGGCAGGGATCCAACTTCCATACCTCGACGAGAGAGGTTGAATCTGGTAGGCAAAGCATTAAGTTTAACTTTCCAAGCAAGAATGTTCACTTTGATTGGAATACATTTGACCCATCTAGTTTGTGAAATAGTACTAGGCGAACGCATGCTGTCAATCTTATTTCTCATCAAATCCACCGTGTACTTACCGTCATTACACAAAGACCAATGGTGTCTATCTGCTTGAGGAGTGAGATTTAACGTACTCACAATGTCTGAGATAGCCGCGAACTGAACCTGTTCTGCTCCTCCTCTAACATTACGCCGCAAAGACGTTTCCAAGTTTGACGCCACAAGTTTATCACGGATACTCACTTCCTTCAGCGTTTCCAGAGCATAAACGCGGGGAAATAGATCTTTAAGCATACCAGTATCATACCACCTGTCCGTCCAGAAACGAGTAAGACACCTATCACCAACTTTGAGTTTTAAGAATTCGAAAAAATCCACTCCCTGGTCTTTTATTGATTTCAGCTCATGAATAATGTTTAGCCATGTTGAGCTAATACCACGACGAATATTCGTACCAATACCGCCGTCTTCACAATGAATGGCTTTGATGACACGCGTCCATAATGATTCACTATAATTGAAAAACTGCCACACCCATTTAAACATGAGAGCTCTATTGAGTGCGTACAGACTCGCAACACCAAGACCACCTTGTTCCTTCGAGGTTGTGATAATAGTACATTTCACCCACGAAGCTTTTATGCTCCCTTGATCATGGCTATGAAAAAATCTTCTGCGAATGGATTCCATCTCTTTTAGCACGTGAATGGGGGTTTTGTATATAGGCATATAAAATATTAGGATCGAGCCAAGTACAGCCTTCAGTAAAGTGAGTCTACCTCCAATGGATAGCGTTTTCATTTTCCATTTTGACAGCCTCTCCTTGACCTTATAAATCACCTCCTTCCACGCATCGCTTCGGTGCATGTGGCCACCGACTTTAGTACCCAAGTATTTGAAAGGCACGTTAAGAATCATGCACCCAAGATGACGCGCATCTTGATTAATCTTATTGTTTTCAACATGAACCCCCAAATATTTACTTTTATCCATTTTGATTCTGAGACCCGAAGCACGCCGAAAGCATTCCAAAACCTTAGTAAGATTATCTATATTCCTCTCAATCCATTTACCAAGACAAACCGCATCATCCGTAAAAAAACATGTAGGATATGTTAACCGGGTTGTTTAAATTAATTCCCGTGAATAAAATCTTGTCTATGACTCGTTGAAAAGAAATATGAAGTGATTCCATAACAAGTATAAATAAGAACGGGGACAAAGAATTACCTTGTTTAAGACCCTTGTAAAACTGAAACTCTTTAGTAGGCCTGTCATTAATAAGTATGGAACCTTTCGATTTGACAACTTTGAATCCAACCACGCCATTTACTACCGAAACCGAATTTATTAAGAACTTCATCTAAGAAATCCCACCGGACCGAATCGTATGCTTTCTCAAAGTTCACCTTGAAAATAACAACTTGTTTTTTCTTATAAGAACACCATTGCATGATTTCATTCAAAATGAATGGACCATCCATAATTTGTCTGCCCGGAACAAATGCCGCCCGGAACAAATGCCGACTGCGACTCATGAAAAATATCTCCTATAACCTACACAAGCCTGTTAGCCAAAAATTTTGTAATGATTTTGTAAAAGCTACCAATGAGGCTGATTGATCTGAAATCTTTCACCAAAGTAGCATTAGGGGTTTTAGGAATGAGAGCAATAAATGAAGAGTTACATCCGGTTGGTAAATACCTGTAGTTAAAAAAATAAGTTGACAGCTTCAATGACGTCATTATCCACAGTGTCCCAAAAGTGACGAAAGAAACCAAATGTGAAGCCATCTGGACCCGGAGATTTATTGACACCACAGTCCCAAATAGCACGTTTAATCTCGTCCGCCATTACTGCAGACTCAAGGAAATCTTTTTAAGTACTGCTGATAGTATTCGGAAAATTCATATCAATGGGAAGGCACATGCCCTTAGGCCGAGCAAATCTGTCTTTGAAGTGACTCAAAAATTCGTCTTTCACTAGTTCCGGTGTATCGACCCACGCACCATCCTTAATGACCCCTGTACTACTCATTTGTTTCCTCCTTTTGTTGATTACCCCATGAAAGAAGCGAGAGTTTTCATCACCCTCAATTGCCCACTTTATTTTCGCCTTTTGAAGGGATTCCAGTGCCTCATTCTTTTTCAACTTATTCATGGAATTAATGATCAACATTCTTTTGGCTAAAATGTCGTCGGTACTTTTTCCCTCTTCAATCTCCGTATCTATGTTAGTTAACTTGAATTGTATCTGACTCATAGTTTCCCTCGACCTTTGCATAGGAGCAGCATTCCTTAACTTTGGTTTTTAAGAATTGAAGTTTCTTAAAAAAATTACGAATAGAATTTTGAGTATCACCTGGAGCAATCTCCCAAGTTTCTGAAACCAGCTTCCTAAGCCCTTCATCCTCCAACCATTGGTTGAAAAAACGAAAAGGACTCATACCGTAATCCAACTTAATATCTCGAAGCAAGATGGGCCTATGATCGATAAATATCGGTCAAAAGTGATAGCAGACAAAACTTCTCTTATATATTAAAGTCAATATGTTTAACATATAAACTCTTGAACTAAACTAAAATTCATGGGTGCTTAAAACATGACCACGTGTTACCTACAAATATCTTATGACCTTCTTGACCAATTTAGACACAAGAAATATTTTTATACATTACCAATGACACTTGATTAACTGCATGGCATAAAGAAACGGAAAACGAGCTATGTTATCGAAAATAAGCAAACAAAAATACTAGAGGAGACCTTATATCCCAAATTCCCACATCGGCTAAAGAAATGAACTATTCCTTGATTATATACTAGGATATGTTAAGAGCATACATGGCATGAATAAGTTTATGTTCTCAAGCGCGTCGTTGTCTATGAAGTTTATTAGTAAAAAAAAAACTTCATTGACAGTTAACACTTAAGAATTAGTGTAAATTCTACGCTTTTTAAACATGTTTTAACTTAAATAAAATGGTGCCTCTAACTATTGGTTTACAACGGTTGTCCATGTGACCAATAAAGATTTATTTACTCCAAATTTATTAAGAATAAGTGATCATTTCATCAATATTAACTTTACAACACAAAAAAATTATTTTGAGATACCCATTTCGCCGCTAGCACCTGATACATACAATGACATATCGAATATGCAGTCACCTGCTACTAAAATGAAATAAAGTTCTCTCTATATAAGGTTTCTATTCTCTATTTAGCACACATGAGCTTGGTCCTCATTGTTCCGTAAGTATCGACAAAAACACATGTTAGTCTTACTACCAATGTTTTAAAACCCGGTTTTTAAATTGACCCGATTAAGTCACCGAGTCACCGGTTCAACCGCCGAGTCAAACCAGTTTGTGCCAAAAGAGAACACTGCCCGAACTTCAAGTGTGTAGAAAGAAAAATATATCCATATCCCAAAGTCCCAAACTGACTTTTCCACTCCCCTTTTTATATTATAATAGAAAAACATAGATCTCATCTTCTACAAATGCATATCCACCATTGCTGACATCCATTCAAGAAACAGAGATAACATCTATTCTCTATTGATCTATATCAAAATTAGTGAGTGTATAGTTCAACTACAAAGACAAATGTGAGATTACATCATTTTTCTTCAGATCATTCGTCTTCTTTTTCTTTAAGAGGTGTTGAACCGGCCGATTTTCGGTCCGGCGCTCTGACCCGAATCATTCAAACCCGGCGGTTCAATCCAGTTCCGATATTAGTTAAAACCCGGCTCACAATGGACCGGAGATCCTCCGATTTTGGTTCAACCGATTCAACCGGCCGAATTGAACCGGGTTTTAAAACACTACTTACTACTGTACAATGCAATCAATCACAAGGTACTAACGATTGTGAGTCATCAAAATTGTCGAACACATATAACCCTTTTGAGCCTCACCAAAAGAAGCTCACTAAATGGCTAATGGGATTAATATCAAAGTAGCTTTAAAGTACAGCCTAAACGTTCTATACTAAACTACTACTCCCTAATTCGTAGCATACAAAAATGCAAGACAGCCATGCAGGTATGTACATTGTCATACCCATTCGAACTTTACATCCCACATAGCTTATAGAAGCGAACTCTTGCTTGTTTATATACTATAACGAGTCTTGTCAACCCCGGGCGATGCCCCGGTTAACGTGTATTTATTTTTTTAAATTAAAATTTAAAATCCCTGTCGGGATTTTTCAACTTAGTTGTAATTGTAATGCATGTTTTAAATCGAAATTTGTATATGGTCAATGACTCAATGTAGGTCGTTTGTGTTATATATATAATAAGTAGTATCAAATTATTTTTTCAACTTAATTCTAATGCATGCATTATATCAAGGTTCATATGTTCAATGTAGGCTGAGGCTCGTATGTGGTCACTGCAGGCATGCGTCCGTTTAACCCGCGCCCGTTTGAACCCTCATCTGTTTAGCCCATCGTCCATTCGTTTTGCCTCGTCCGCGACTGCCCATTTTACTACCCCTAATCTCAAACAACATTATTGATAAAATTGCGCGCTATTCTTTCTGCTTTATTAATTTAGTAAAGACAAATTACTTTTTAAACTATTATTCCTTTTAATTTATTGTGGTTGACAGAGTCGTCTCATGGATTTTAGGTGTCCTGTTCGGTTATATAAAAATTGGGTCCTTAAACACGAATCATTTAAATACTAATATGAAATTTTTTAAATGGATAAAATTGCAAAATCTAAAAAAAAAACGCTTACAGCTATTGTTATTCTAGAACGCATATTCACATATACATTCATGAATCATGATTAATGATTAATTTTTAAAAGTCTAACACTTAGATGCTTATAATATTTAAACAACAAATAAAACAAAAAATCATTAACAAGTAGTTAAAAAAATTATGCCCGTTTGTAGAACTGTAGATGTGTTGAAATTCAAAAACGCAATCACAAAGACCATGAATTCATCAAATAATGCGAACCACAAAAAAGAATCGGTTATACTAAAATAGTTGGACAATGGATTAAATTAGCACAATTCTAACTCCCAATTTAACATACATGGACTTGCACAACATTGGGCCTATATTTATCTATGTATCAAAATTTTGGTGCCCCAAACAGAACTGGGCCCTGTACAACTGCACAATTTGCACAGCCCAATATCCAGGCCTGGTGGTTGGTTATAACAAACTTTTTTATTACTGTACGCATAACTCCTAAATATTTTTGGCAGGACCAATATTTGTTTACCCGGTCCAACATATAAACACATAATACCTAACCAAAATAACCTCACATAGTTTCATCCAAATCCAAATCTGCTCAAACATGTACCTTTTCCAAATCTGCTCAAACATCATAACCGAGACAAATCATCAACTACAATCAAACCCGAATCAAAAGCCACCTCTTCGAATTGAACCTGATCGAAACCCACCAATACTGCTATATAACCGAATCAAAATAAAATCTTCTATAAATCGAATTATCTATAAACCGAATTACAATCGAATAGAATCCGATCCAAACCCACCAATCGGTTAGATCTCAAATCAGTTAGATCCAGTGAGATCGTTACTTTTCAGGCGTGGTGGTTTTCGGGTGGATCCAATGTGTTTAATGGTAGAGATGTGCATCAGTTGTGAAGCTTCGAGCCTTTATATATGGTATGCTTTGGTTGGATTATAATAGCAGTGGTATGTTTTTTGTAATAGCACTGAACAACGAAACCTATTGGTGATCTTGGTTCGGATGCTGTTGTAGTAAGAGGTGAGAGGCATTGACGGTGGTTGCATGGTTAATGACGGTTGGGTATAGTTCTAATAACGAAGAAAGAAAGCAGCAGTGGCGGTGGCTGAAGATGTAGTGATTCTACCTGTACAGTCTATTAAGAGATTAGGAGGTGAGGGTTGTATAGGAGACGCTGCTAGTGGGTCTGGTGAAGGGGACGTATCGATGGCGTGTCACAATATGAGTTTATACAGTTTGTACAGAAAAAACTGTTGAAACTTTTGGTTTTCCAGAGTATTAACATTGGTTGCAATAATAATGATTCGAACTGAATTTATTGAGACTATTTGTATTCCAAGCATATGTCTTCTACAACTTTCTGAGTGTTTCGTATATTTGGCTAGATCATTATTACTCCCAATTCAATGTATTACTAATTTACACTACTTTGTATAAGTTGTTAGGTCATAAATACTGACAATTACAGTCATGAAAACTCAATCTTATATTACAGTATATAAGATGAATGACCATCATACATGTTTAGAGTGTTGATATATTTTCGGATACATGTTTCGATGGAGTTGATTATATAACTCAAATATTCAAACTCCATCGAAAGCATGATCCGAAAACGGATATTATAATCTTCACTTCTTAGTTTTTACCGTTTTTTTTCTAACATGTGAACATTTATTAGTTTTTACAATTTTTAGTTTAACATGTGAACATTTATTTTCTCGGAGGTAATTTCTATTTTGAATTTTTTTTCTTGCATCTTAACATTATTATTATTATTATTATTATTATTATTATTATTATTATTATTATTTTTATTTTTTATTTTTTTTAATTAAAATTCCAATTTTATTAATCACACAAAATTGGAAGGGAGCCGCGAAACAAGCTGCGCGCCCACTCCTTTTTGAATACAAAAACTAAGTCTAGACATCAAAAAACCGTCACTCCTCGCGTCATTAGAATGACAACCAGCTAACCGCTTAAGACGCGAGAGAGTACCCATCGCCTCCTCCTCAAACTCCCCAAAAGTCGAGAAGGCGAATGGAATAAACGAGTAACCATGCTCAGCACAAATAGAAGAATACTTCCTCTTCTTCTTCTGAACAGCCGACTGCAAAGCACTCCCAGGAACCCACGAATCCAACCCCGTCCCTGCAAACGGAGAAACCCCTGTAACATCTAAACACGCATCTTTGCCCTGGGACCAATTGTGTAGCAATAAATCTGCTGGCCGAAGATCACGCCCACCATCAGAAACAAAACCCATATCAGCTTCTTTCCTCACCGACACACCAACCTTAGAACAAATATCAAACAACACATCACGAACAAGATTGTGCCGAAACTTAACCCCCAAATCACTAGCGCAATGAACAGCATGATCACCCCACAGATCCATCCGATGTACATGGCAACCCGAGCACAAAGAACCATCAGGAAATAAAGGAATCGACAAACGATAACACAATACCGCACGAAACTGTCTCGGGTTCATCCGCTGTCCCAACCCATCAATCGGAATAGTGAAGAGGTAATCTTGCGCATGAGGAGCACGCACACAGCTGAGAAGTGCCTCCTGACGACGACTCAACCCGAAACGCGACGTCAAACAACCATCAATGAAACCAAAGTAACTCTTTGACAAAGACTTCATAAACTAGGGGACAGGAGAGCTAGTGGTGACAGAGAGAGGATCGACACCACAACAAGTCGAGAAAGCATCAAGAGCAGACTGAAAAATAGGGCCCGACGAAACAATCCCAGACCTCGCCAAAATCCGAACCTGCAAATCACCAGACTGTAAACGAGAAGCAATAAAGGCAAATCGCCTGATATCCTCAGCACATAAAACCCCTAGGCCACCAATACTGATAGGCAGAGTAGCAAGACGCCACTGCAAATCACCAAACCCAGGCCCTGAACCCGTAACAATCAACTCCAAAGACACGCGTAAGGCCTGATCAAACTGTGACAAAACACCCTTAAGAAACCCAGGGGGGCAAGTCCTCAAAGCATACACCAACTTAGAAACACCAGCACAATAACGAAGGAGAAGAAGTTCACATTGCGGGTCATCAAGCCCCCTAATAGCCTCTAACAAAGAAATAGCCTTAGAAACCCGACGCGCAACAAAATTACCAGCAAAACCTGAATCACGACTAATAGAGCCACCAAGAAGCTTGACACCAGACCTCGGACGAGAAATAGAAGCAGGGAAGAGGCCATCTACCAACCCCCGAGGATCCTCCACCGGCCAGAAAAGCTCAGACTTATCAACATTAAGATGTAGCCCACGAGCCGGTCCCTCCACACTTATAATATCCAAAGCCTTAGCAACCATAAGAGTATCATCAATAATAGTGCCATCATCAAGGTACCATGCATGAAGGGAGAGCTCACACGCCTGATGAATAGCATGAATAAGTGGATGCAGAGCAAGAGAGAATAATAAGGGACCCAATGGATCACCCTGCTGAACCCCCTGAGAAGACCAAAGAATAGAATCCCCATAATAAAGCCGAGCTGGCCGAGAATAGCAAAACTCCACCCAAGGCGAGATAGCCGGACGCCTCAGCCGAACTTCATGAATAATGGTGCTCCTATCAACAAGATTAAATGCATTCTGAAAATCCACCAAAAGCATAGAAAGTCCGGCCTCATCCCCTCTCTCCTCCACAAACCTGCTGACAGAATGAAGAACCGCCTCACACCCACCTGGCACCCCCACACCAAACTGAAAATCATGCAGATAAGAGGTCATCGATTCCCCAACAGAAGAAGATGCAACCTTAGAGACAAGCCTCCTCCATACAGTGCCAATAGCAATAGGCCGAATGCCCCCTCTAGGCTTAACAAGCGGAGTCAAATGGGCACTGGCAATAAACTCACCAAGCAGACTAGGGCACTTACCAGAAAGAAACAGATTAACCACACCAGTGATAGAAACCAAAAGATCATCAGCCACAACAGAAGCTGCTCCTCCCAAAACATCTAAAAAATGTTGAGCTCTAAGCCCATCTCGACCACAAGAAGTACCTTTGGGAAAACTACGAATCCGATTCAAAACCAGATCCTTGCGAACAAAGAGCGTGTCCACCCCACAGGAAGAAGAAGGCACAACAGGAGGAGAGGCAAAGGGATGCTTAGCCTCCAAATCCCCCAGGGTGTCAGGAGAATCAGGGGCAACACCCGAAGAAGTGAGGACCTTAATAGCCGCTGAAAAGTGGCCATCACTCAACTTACGCTTGCACTGAGAAATATTAGCCGCCATAGCATCTTTCGACCTCAAGTACCTACGCGAAGAAAAGGAAAGACCACCTAAACGATCTCTAATCAAACCAATCCTCTCCCCAGGATCCCTCCACCGAGCAATGGCACTAGAAATACTAACAAACTGACCACGCTCCCTCTCACCAGATCGCCGCTGAGCCCTGCAAGACGGTACGAACACCGCCAAAATACAACCCGGTAAGATGAGAAGTTCCACCCACGCTGCAATATCACTTGGGCTAGATAAAACTTTGTCAAGAGCACTAAGAAAAATCCTAGCAAAACCAAGCCTCAACTTAGGCGGGATGCACTTGACCGTGCGTATGCGCGTCAAAAAGAAACAGTCAAGGAGGTCAACATCTAAACAAAGTGAACCCACCCCTAAGACAGTTCTAACAGAACCCTCGTCACAATCTGTAGGAGGCCCAGAACCTGACAACGAAACCTGACCTCGATCAACATCAACATCCACACTAGGCGAACAAACCGGCAAAACAATCCCCCGAATCGCACAATCCTCAAAATCTGGAGACTCAACCACAACACCATCCATGTGTCTACAATTCTTACCAAAAGTATGCGTACAAAGACACTCACCACATAGCCAAATCCCCGCTTGATGCAAAGCAAGATCAAGGGCCGAAAACAAGGAAAAATCATTCGCGATACGCGCTTTATAAACTCCATTCAACACATCCGTCTTAAAATGGCGAGTACCCAAGTGGTCGATAAAATACTTTTTAGAATGCCCCCGCCCACCTCTACCAGCTCCACACCCTTCTCCCCCTTGCAAAGGGCAAGAAATTCTAAGCGAATCACCCATAATCAACACAATAAAACCCCACACAAAACAACCAATAGAACGCGCAAACCCCACACCACAACCCCAAACCAACCACCAAACGAACAACAAGTAAATGAACAAACCAAATGCCGCAAATCAACCTGTAATACCACCCCTGTAGGATATTTTCAGGTTTTAATACTCAAAACCAACACTCACAACCAACCACTCAAAAACCCCAATCTGAAACGAGCCACTGCCAAATTATTATTATTATTATTATTATTATTATTACTATTATTATTATTATTACTATTTTTTTACAACAAATTGGATGGGAGCCGAAATACTATACTGATCCCACCCCTTTAGCAATAGCAAAACCTATTCTATGAAAAATATGTATAGCAGCGCGCACTCCAATGTCTCGAGTCTTAGAAAATCTCTGGATCCGCTTCAGGAACACAACTGCATCTTCCCGTAACTCACCTAAAGAAGAGAAAGAGAAAGGAAGAAACCCATATCCGAGAGATACACACTTAGCCATATACTTGCATCATTTACGTTGTGCAGCATCAATCACAGCTCTGCCGGGTACAATGTCATTCATCCCCGTTCGAGTCAAAGGAGAAGAAACAGTCATATCAACACACACATCTTTACCTCCATCCCTAGAATAAAACAAAATATCTGCCGAACGTAAGGCATTATCAAGTCCTCCATCTAATCCGATATTAACTTCCTTTCCGACAGATATCCCCGAACGATATCATATATCAGCAAGAGTATCACGTACCAAATTGTGACGATGATTAATCCCAACGATACCAGCACACGATACCGCATGATCCCCAAATATATCCCCATCAAATACTATCGAACCAACTGAACAGGGCTTCGAAACAGAGAACAAGGGAATACCTAAGCGATAACACAAAACACATCGATAAGTCCTCCCGTTCATAGTCTGACCCAACCCCGAGATAGGAACCGTCCTAAGCCAATCAGAAGTATGATCCTCCCTCTAAATGCCAATAAAGCCATCTGTCGAGCAGATAAAGCGAAAGTGGATTTTGCATTCTTAATAACCCGAGCAAAATATATATCTGCCATTTTCTTCATGAGTTTGGGGACAGCGACTTCACTCGGATTACTTAGAAAATCAATCTTCATAACCGAGTTAAACACAGATAAGGCATCATCAAACTGGAGTCCATAAGCTCTAATATTAGTGTGTTGAAGTAGCTTAGACTGCAAATCAGCTAACTGTAACCGAGAAGCAAGAAAAGCATAATGCAATACATCACCCGCAGAATAAACACCCAACCCCCCAAAGGAAAAGGGCAACGTAGCAAGTCTCCACTGCCAGTCACCAAATCCTGGTCCAGAAGCAATAACGATACGCTCCAAAGAAGAACGGAGTGCCATATCAAAAGAACTTTGGGCAGACTTAAAAGCACAGGGTGAACATGTACGCATAGAAAAATATAACTTGGAACTACCGGCACAAGAACGAAGGAGCAGCAAGTCACATTGAGGGTCATTAATTTTGGCCACAGCTTCTATAAGCTCAATAGTCTTAGCCACACGCTTCAACACAAGTTGACTACAAAAATCAAGGTCTACACTCACAGGTCCCCCGAGTAACTTAACATCGCGCGTAGGTCGAGCAATATTATCTGGGAACACACCAACAAACTTGCTACGAGGATCCTCGATCGGCTAAAAAACTTAAGTCTTATCAACATTTAGATACAAGCCATACACGGGGCCATCCTTCATGATACACTACAAAACTTTCCCCAGAACCAAAGTATCCCCAATAATAGTACCATCGTCCAAATACCAGGCCTGTAAAGAAAGAGAGAAGGAGTCCTGAATCTTACATATTAATGGGTGAAGTACAAGAGCAAAGAGTAACGGACCAAGAGGGTCACCCTGTTGTACCCCCTAACATGACCTTAATACATGTTCCCCGTAATACAACCTTGTCGGGCTAGAATAACAGAACTCCACCCAAGACGAGATGGAGGGACAACGAAGACGAACCTCTCGCAACATAACCTCTCGATCTACCAAATTGAAAGCATTTTTAAAATCCACTAGTAACATCGACAAACCAATATCATCACCACACCTCTCAAGTAAGCGATTCACAGCATGAAGAATAGCCTCACTCCCCCTCGAAACCCCCACCCCAAACTGCAAATCACCAAAGTACCCATCCAAAGAATGACCAACCTCATAAGCACATACCTTGGAAACAAGCCATCTCCAGACAGTACCTACAGCAATGAGACGAATCCCACCACCAGGCTTAACCAACGGAGTGAGAGGAGCACTGACGATATACTCACCCAACACCCTGGGACATCGCCCATCACGAAAAAGGTTCACTACTTGTGTAATAGAAGAAACTAAATCATCGGAAATAGCAACCGCGAAACCACTCAAACAATCTATAAGGTGTTGGGCCCGCAACCCATCCCGCCCATAGACGTACCTCGGGGAAAACTCTTGATCATGTCAAGAACCATTGATTGAGAAACAACAAGGTGATGAAGATCAAGAGGTATATCTGGCAAAGAAGGAGCATGAACAAAAGGGTGCTTATTCTTTAATTCTTCAAGAGTAATATGATTATAAGGAGCCACACCAGATGAGGAAAGAACTCTGACAGCCGTAGAATAATGCCCATCCGAAATCTTCCGTCTACACTTCTTAATATTCTGCTCAACCAACCCACTATCCTCACTAAGAACATCAGACAAAGCAGGGGAAGGTTCAGCCAAACACTCTCTAAGAAGCTGTAAACTACTATTATTATTATTACTATTATTATTATTATTATTAAAACTTTTTTTAATCAAAAACTTTTATTTATTAATCACACAAAATTGGAAGGGAGCCGCGAAACAAGCTGCGCTCCCACCCTCTTTTGAATACAGAAACCAAGTCTAGAAAATAGAAAAGAGCCACTCCTAGCATCATTAGAATGACAAATAGATAAGTGCTTGAGACGTGAAAGAGTAACCAAGGCTTCCTCTTCAAGCTCCCCAAAGTAGAGAAGGCAAAAGGGATGAACAAATAACCGTGCTCTGCACAAATAGAAGAATTCTTCCTCCTTTTCTTCTGAGCAGCAGCCCGCAAAACAACCCCAGGGACCCACGAATCCAAACCCGCACCAGCAAACGGTGAAACGCTCGTAACATCCAAGCAAGCGTCCTTAGACATACTAGTTATAAATTTTGTGCACACACGAATTTACAAACACTGCTACAAAAAGTGACATAAAACCCGTTCGAAAGAGGCATAGATGGATCCGTGTTTGGTGACGGCCGACGGGCCCAAAGGAGAGGGGAATCTATTCGAAAAGAAAATAGAGCCCGATTTTTAAACGGTCTCTATTACTATTTACTTGCCTTCGAGGGACACTGACTACTAAAAAGGATTTTGTTTCGAAACCCCCATATAAACCACCAAGAGACGTAGAACACTCCTTCCAACATGGCTTTAAGCTTAATAGGTAAACGTAACGCGATCAACCAAGTAACCTAATTTTCATATGACGTGAAACTTAAATATGTGATGTTCCACCAGGACATAATCTTTCTGTAGATGAGCTTTGCCATATAACAAGAAAAGAATAAGTGAGATGTGTTTTTCGACGTTACCTCACAATTAGGGTACGGCAGGGATCCAACTTCCATACCTCGACGAGAGAGGTTGAATCTAGTAGGCAAAGCATTAAGTTTAACTTTCCAAGCAAGAATGTTCACTTTGATTGGAATACATTTGACCCATCTAGTTTGTGAAATAGTACTAGGCGAACGCATGCTGTCAATCTTCTTTCTCATCAAAGCCACCGTGTACTTACCGTCATTACACAAAGACCAATGGTGTCTATCTGCTTGAGGAGTGAGATTTAACGTACTCACAATGTCTGAGATAGCCGCGAACTGAACCTGTTCTGCTCCTCCTCTAACATTACGCCGCAAAGACGTTTCCAAGTTTGACGCCACAAGTTTATCACGGATACTCACTTCCTTCAGCGTTTCCAGAGCATAAACGCGGGGAAATAGATCTTTAAGCATACCAGTATCATACTACCTGTCCGTCCAGAAACGAGTAAGACACCTATCACCAACTTTGAGTTTTAAGAATTCGAAAAAATCCACTCCCTGGTCTTTTATTGATTTCAGCTCATGAATAATGTTTAGCCATGTTGAGCTAATACCACGACGAATATTCGTACCAATACCGCCGTCTTCACAATGAATGGCTTTGATGACACGCGTCCATAATGATTCACTATAATTGAAAAACTGCCACACCCATTTAAACATGAGAGCTCTATTGAGTGCGTACAGACTCGCAACACCAAGACCACCTTGTTCCTTCGAGGTTGTGATAGTAGTACATTTCACCCACGAAGCTTTTATGCTCCCTTGATCATGGCTATGAAAAAATCTTCTGCGAATGGATTCCATCTCTTTTAGCACGTGAATGGGGGTTTTGTATATAGGCATATAAAATATTAGGATCGAGCCAAGTACAGCCTTCAGTAAAGTGAGTCTACCTCCAATGGATAGCGTTTTCATTTTCCATTTTGACAGCCTCTCCTTGACCTTATCAATCACCTCCTTCCACGCATCGCTTCGGTGCATGTGGCCACCGACTTTAGTACCCAAGTATTTGAAAGGCACGTTAAGAATCATGCACCCAAGATGACGCGCATCTTGATTAATCTTATTGTTTTCAACATGAACCCCCAAATATTTACTTTTATCCATGTTGATTCTGAGACGCGAAGCACGCCGAAAGCATTCCAAAACCTTAGTAAGATTATCTATATTCCTCTCAATCCATTTACCAAGACAAACCGCATCATCCGTAAAAAAACATGTAGGATATGTTAACCGGGTTGTTTAAATTAATTCCCGTGAATAAAATCTTGTCTATGACTCGTTGAAAAGAAATATGAAGTGATTCCATAACAAGTATAAATAAGAACGGGGACAAAGAATTACCTTGTTTAAGACCCTTGTAAAACTGAAACTCTTTAGTAGGCCTGTCATTAATAAGTATGGAACCTTTCGATTTGACAACTTTGAATCCAACCACGCCATTTACTACCGAAACCGAATTTATTAAGAACTTCATCTAAGAAATCCCACCGGACCGAATCGTATGCTTTCTCAAAGTTCACCTTGAAAATAACAACTTGTTTTTTCTTATAAGAACACCATTGCATGATTTCATTCAAAATGAATGGACCATCCATAATTTGTCTGCCCGGAACAAATGCCGCCCGGAACAAATGCCGACTGCGACTCATGAAAAATATCTCCTATAACCTACACAAGCCTGTTAGCCAAAATTTTTGTAATGATTTTGTAAAAGCTACCAATGAGGCTGATTGGTCTGAAATCTTTCACCAAAGTAGCATTAGGGGTTTTAGGAATGAGAGCAATAAATGAAGAGTTACACCCGGTTGGTAAACCTGTAGTTAAAAAAATAAGTTGACAGCTTCAATGACGTCATTATCCATAGTGTCCCAAAAGTGACGAAAGAAACCAAATGTGAAGCCATCTGGACCCGGAGATTTATTGACACCACAGTCCCAAATAGCACGTTTAATCTCGTCCGCCATTACTGCAGACTCAAGGAAATCTTTTTCAGTACTGCTGATAGTATTCGGAAAATTCATATCAATGGGAAGGCACATGCCCTTAGGCCGAGCAAATCTGTCTTTGAAGTGACTCAAAAATTCGTCTTTCACTAGTTCCGGTGTATCGACCCACGCACCATCCTTAATGACCCCTGTAATACTCATTTGTTTCCTCCGTTTGTTGATTACCCGATGAAAGAAGCGAGAGTTTTCATCACCCTCAATTTCCCACTTTATTTTCGCCTTTTGAAGGGATTCCAATGCCTCATTCTTTTTCAACTTATTCATGGAATTAATGATCAACATTCTTTTGGCTAAAATGTCGTCGGTACTTTTTCCCTCTTCAGTCTCCTTATCTATGTTAGTTAACTCGAATTGTATCTGACTCATAGTTTCCCTCGACCTTTGCATAGGAGCAGCATTCCTTAACTTTGGTTTTTAAGAATTGAAGTTTCTTAAAAAAATTACGAATAGAATTTTGAGTATCACCTGGAGCAATCTCCCAAGTTTCCGAAACCAGCTTCCTAAGCCCTTCATCCTCCAACCATTGGTTGAAAAAACGAAAAGGACTCAGACCGTAATCCAACTTAATATCTCGAAGCAAGATGGGCCTATGATCGATAAATATCGGTCAAAAGTGATAGCAGACAAAACTTCTCTCATATATTAAAGTCAATATGTTTAACATATAAACTCTTGAACTAAACTAAAATTCATGGGTGCTTAAAACATGACCACGTGTTACCCACAAATATCTTATGACCTTCTTGACCAATTTAGACACAAGAAATATTTTTATACATTACCAATGACACTTGATTAACTGCATGGCATAAAGAAACGGAAAACGAGCTATGTTATCGACAATAAGCAAACAAAAATACTAGAGGAGACCTTATATCCCAAATTCCCACATCGGCTAAAGAAATGAACTATTCCTTGATTATATACTAGGATATGTTAAGAGCATACATGGCATGAATAAGTTTATGTTCTCAAGCGCGTCGTTGTCTATGAAGTTTATTAGTAAAAAAAAAAAAACTTCATTGACAGTTAACACTTGAGAATTAGTGTAAATTCTACGCTTTTTAAACATGTTTTAACTTAAATAAAATGGTGCCTCTAACTATTGGTTTACAACGGTTGTCCATGTGACCAATAAAGATTTATTTACTCCAAATTTATTAAGAATAAGTGATCATTTCATCAATATTAACTTTACAACACAAAAAAATTATTTTGAGATACCCATTTCGCCGCTAGCACCTGATACATACAATGACATATCGAATATGCAGTCACCTGCTACTAAAATGAAATAAAGTTCTCTCTATAAAAGGTCTCTATTCTCTATTTAGCACACATGAGCTTGGTCCTCATTGTTCCGTAAGTATCGACAAAAACACATGTTAGTCTTACTACCAATGTTTTAAAACCCGGTTTTTAAATTGACCCGATTAAGTCACCGAGTCACCGGTTCAACCGCCGAGTCAAACCAGTTTGTGCCAAAAGAGAACACTGCCCGAACTTCAAGTGTGTAGAAAGAAAAATATATCCATATCCCAAAGTCCCAAACTGACTTTTCCACTCCCCTTTTTATATTATAATAGAAAAACATAGATCTCATCTTCTACAAATACATATCCACCATTGGTGACATCCATTCAAGAAACAGAGATAACATCTATTCTCTATTGATCTATATCAAAATTAGTGAGTGTATAGTTCAACTACAAAGACAAATGTGAGATTACATCATTTTTCTTCAGATCATTCGTCTTCTTTTTCTTTAAGAGGTGTTGAACCGGCCGATTTTCGGTCCGGCGGTCTGACCCGAATCATTCAAACCCGGCGGTTCAATCCAGTTCCAATATTAGTTAAAACCCGGCTCACAATGGACCGGAGATCCTCCGATTTCGGTTCAACCGATTCAACCGGCCGAATTGAACCGGGTTTTAAAACACTACTTACTACTGTACAATGCAATCAATCACAAGGTACTAACGATTGTGAGTCATCAAAATTGTCGAACACATATAACCCTTTTGAGCCTCACCAAAAGAAGCTCACTAAATGGCTAATGGGATTAATATCAAAGTAGCTTTAAAGTACAGCCTAAACGTTCTATACTAAACTACTACTCCCTAATTCGTAGCATACAAAAATGCAAGACAGCCATGCAGGTATGTACATTGTCATACCCATTCGAACTTTACATCCCACATAGCTTATAGAAGCGAACTCTTGCTTGTTTATATACTATAACGAGTCTTGTCAACCCCGGGCGATGCCCGGTTAACGTGTATTTATTTTTTTAAATTAAAATTTAAAATCCCTGTCGGGATTTTTCAACTTAGTTGTAATTGTAATGCATGTTTTAAATCGAAATTTGTATATGGTCAATGACTCAATGTAGGTCGTTTGTGTTATATATATAATAAGTAGTATCAAATTATTTTTTCAACTTAATTCTAATGCATGCATTATATCAAGGTTCATATGTTCAATGTAGGCTGAGGCTCGTATGTGGTCACTGCAGGCATGCGTCCGTTTAACCCGCGCCCGTTTGAACCCTCATCTGTTTAGCCCATCGTCCATTCGTTTTGCCTCGTCCGCGACTGCCCATTTTACTACCCCTAATCTCAAACAACATTATTGATAAAATTGCGCGCTATTCTTTCTGCTTTATTAATTTAGTAAAGACAAATTACTTTTTAAACTATTATTCCTTTTAATTTATTGTGGTTGACAGAGTCGTCTCATGGATTTTAGGTGTCCTGTTCGGTTATATAAAAATTGGGTCCTTAAACACGAATCATTTAAATACTAATATGAAATTTTTTAAATGGATAAAATTGCAAAATCTAAAAAAAACGCTTACAGCTATTGTTATTCTAGAACGCATATTCACATATACATTCATGAATCATGATTAATGATTAATTTTTAAAAGTCTAACACTTAGATGCTTATAATATTTAAACAACAAATAAAACAAAAAATCATTAACAAGTAGTTAAAAAAATTATGCCCGTTTGTAGAACTGTAGATGTGTTGAAATTCAAAAACGCAATCACAAAGACCATGAATTCATCAAATAATGCGAACCACTAAAAAGAATCAGTTATACTAAAATAGTTGGACAATGGATTAAATTAGCACAATTCTAACTCCCAATTTAACATACATGGACTTGCACAACATTGGGCCTATATTTATCTATGTATCAAAATTTTGGTGCCCCAAACAGAACTGGGCCCTGTACAACTGCACAATTTGCACAGCCCAATATCCAGGCCTGATGGTTGGTTATAACAAACTTTTTTATTACTGTACGCATAACTCCTAAATATTTTTGGCAGGACCAATATTTGTTTACCCGGTCCAACATATAAACACATAATACCTAACCAAAATAACCTCACATAGTTTCATCCAAATCCAAATCTGCTCAAACATGTACCTTTTCCAAATCTGCTCAAACATCATAACCGAGACAAATCATCAACTACAATCAAACCCGAATCAAAAGCCACCTCTTCGAATTGAACCTGATCGAAACCCACCAATACTGCTATATAACCGAATCAAAATAAAATCTTCTATAAATCGAATTATCTATAAACTGAATTACAATCGAATAGAATCCGATCCAAACCCACCAATCGGTTAGATCTCAAATCAGTTAGATCCAGTGAGATCGTTACTTTTCAGGCGTGGTGGTTTTCGGGTGGATCCAATGTGTTTAATGGTAGAGATGTGCATCAGTTGTGAAGCTTCGAGCCTTTATATATGGTATGCTTTGGTTGGATTATAATAGCAGTGGTATGTTTTTTGTAATAGCACTGAACAACGAAACCTATTGGTGATCTTGGTTCGGATGCTGTTGTAGTAAGAGGTGAGAGGCATTGACGGTGGTTGCATGGTTAATGACGGTTGGGTATAGTTCTAATAACGAAGAAAGAAAGCAGCAGTGGCGGTGGCTGAAGATGTAGTGATTCTACCTGTACAGTCTATTAAGAGATTAGGAGGTGAGGGTTGTATAGGAGATGCTGCTAGTGGGTCTGGTGAAGGGGACGTATCGATGGCGTGTCACAATATGAGTTTATACAGTTTGTACAGAAAAAACTGTTGAAACTTTTGGTTTTCCAGAGTATTAACATTGGTTGCAATAATAATGATTCGAACTGAATTTATTGAGACTATTTGTATTCCAAGCATATGTCTTCTACAACTTTCTGAGTGTTTCGTATATTTGGCTAGATCATTATTACTCCCAATTCAATGTATTACTATTTTACACTACTTTGTATAAGTTGTTAGGTCATAAATACTGACAATTACAGTCATGAAAACTCAATCTTATATTACAGTATATAAGATGAATGACCATCATACATGTTTAGAGTGTTGATATATTTTCGGATACATGTTTCGATGGAGTTGATTATATAACTCAAATATTCAAACTCCATCGAAAGCATGATCCGAAAACGGATATTATAATCTTCACTTCTTAGTTTTTACCATTTTTTTTCAACATGTGAACATTTATTAGTTTTTACAATTTTTAGTTTAACATGTGAACATTTATTTTCTCGGAGGTAATTTCTATCTTGAATTTTTTCTTCTTGCGTCTTAACATTATTATTATTATTATTATTATTATTATTTTTTTTTAATCGAAATTCTAATTTTATTAATCACACAAAATTGGAAGGGAGCCGCGAAACAAGCTGCGCGCCCACCCCTTTTTGAATACAAAAACTAAGTCTAGACATAAAAAAACTACCACTCCTCGCATCATTAGAATGACAACCAGCTAACCGCTTATGACGCGAGAGAGTACCCATCGCCTCCTCCTCAAACTCCCCGAAAGTCGAGAAGGCGAATGGAATAAACGAGTAACCATGCTCAGCACAAATAGAAGAATACTTCCTCTTCTTCTTCTGGACAGCCGACTGCAAAACACTCCCAGGAACCCACGAATCCAACCCCGCCCCTGCAAACGGAGAAACCCCTATAACATCTAAACACGCATCTTTGCCCTGGGACCAATTGTGTAGCAATAAATCTGCTGGCCGAAGATCACGCCCACCATTAGAAACAAATCCCATATCAGCTTCTTTCCTCACCGACACACCAACCTTAGAACAAATATCAAACAACACATCACGAACAAGATGGTGCCGAAACTTAACCCCCAAATCACTAGCGCAATGAACAGCATGATCACCCCACAGATCCATCCGATGTACATGGCAACCCGAGCACAAAAATATTATTATTATTATTATTACTATTTTTTACAACAAATTGGATGGGAGCCGAAATACTATCTGCGCTCCCACCCCTTTTGCAATAGCAAAACATATTCTATGGAAAATATGTACAGCAGTGCGCGCTCCAATGTCTTGAGCCTTAGAAAACCTCTGGATCCGCTTCAGCAACACAACTGCATCTTCCTGTAACTCACCTAAAGAAGAGAAAGAGAAAGGAAGAAACCCATATCCGAGAGCTGCACACTTAGCCATATACTTGCATCGTTTATGTTGTGCAGCATCAATCACAGCTCGGCCGGGTACAATGTCATTCATCCCTGTTCGAGTCAAAGGAGAAGAAACAGTCATATCAACACACACATCTTTACCTCCATCCCTAGAATAAAACAAAATATCTGCCGAACGTAAGGCATTATCAAGTCCTCCATCTAATCCGATATTAACTTCCTTTCCGACAGATATCCCTGAACGATGTCATATATCAACAAGAGTATCACGTACCAAATTGTGACGATGCTTAATCCCAACGATACCAGCACACGATACCGCATGATCCCCAAATATATCCCCATCAGATACTCTCGAACAAGCTGAACAGGGCTTCGAAACAGAGAACAAGGGAATACCTAAGCGGTAACAAAAAACACATCGATAAGTCCTCCCGTTTATAGTCTGACCCAACCCCGAGATAGGAACCGTCCTAAGCCAATCAGAAGTATGATCCTCCCTCTGAGATGCCCATAAAGCCATCTGTCGAGCAGATAAAGCGAAAGTGGATTTTGCATTCTTAATAACCCGAGCAAAATATATATCTGCCATTTTCTTTATGAGTTTGGGGGCAGCGACTTCACTCGGATTACTTAAAAAATCAATCTCCATAACCGATTTAAACACATATAAGGCATCATCAAACTGGAGTCCATAAGCTCTAATATCAGTGTGTTGAAGTAGCTTAGACTGCAAATCAGCTGACTGTAACCGAGAAGCAAGAAAAGCATAATGCAATACATCACCCGCAGAATAAACACCCAACCCCCTAAAGGAAAAGGGCAACGTAGCAAGTCTCCACTGCCAGTCACCAAATCCTGGTCCAGAAGCAATAACGATACGCTCCAAAGAAGAACGGAGCGCCATATCAAAAGAACTTTGGGCAGACTTAAAAGCACAGGGTGAACATGTACGTATAGAAAAATATAACTTGGAACTACCGGCACAAGAACGAAGGAGCAGCAACTCACATTGAGGCTCATTAATTTTGGCCACATCATCTATAAGCTCAATAGTCTTAGCCACACGCTTCAACACAAGTTGACTACAAAAATCAAGGTCTACACTCGCAGGTCCCCCGAGTAACTTAACACCGCGCGTAGGTCGAGCAATATTATCTGGGAACACACCAACAAACTTGCTACGAGGATCCTCGGTCGGCTAAAAAACTTCAGTCTTATCAACATTTAGATACAAGCCATACACGGGGCCATCCTTCATGATACACTCCAAAACTTTCCCCACAACCAAAGTATCCCCAATAATAGTACCATCGTCCAAATAGCAGGCCTGTAAAGAAAGAGAGAAGGAGTCCCGAATCTTACATATCAATGGGTGAAGTACAAGAGCAAAGAGTAACGGACCAAGAGGGTCACCCTGCTATACCCCCTGACATGACCTTAATACATGTTCCCCGTAATACAACCTTGTCGGGCTAGAATAACAGAACTCCATCCAAGACGAGATAGAGGGACAACGAAGACGAACCTCTCGCAACATAACCTCTCGATCTACCAAATTGAAAGCATTTTTAAAATCCACTAGTAACATCGACAAACCAACATCATCACCATACCTCTCAAGTAAGCGATTCACAGCATGAAGAATAGCCTCACTCCCTCTCGAAACCCCCACCCCAAACTGCAAATCACCAAAGTACCCATCCAAATAATGACCAACCTCATAAGCACATACCTTAGAAACAAGCCGTCTCCAGACAGTACCTACAGCGATGGGACGAATCCCACCACCAGGCTTAACTAACGGAGTGAGAGGAGCAGTGACGATATAATCACCCAACACCGTGGGACATCACCCATCAAGAAAAAGGTTCACTACTTGGGTAATAGAAGAAACTAAATCATCAGAAATAGCAACCACAAAACCACTCAAACAATCTATAAGGTGCTGGGCCCGCAACCCATCCCGCCCATAGACGTACCTCGGGGAAAACTCTTGATCATGTCAAGAACCATTGATTGAGAAACAACAAGGTGATGAAGATCAAGAGGTATATCTGGCAAAGAAGGAGCATGAACAAAAGGGTGCTTATTCTTTAATTCATCAAAACTAATATCATTATAAGGAGCCACACCAAATAAAGAAAGAACTCTGACAGCCGCAGAATAATGCCCATCATAAATCTTCCGTCTACACTACTTAATATTCTGCTCAACCAACCCACTATCCTCACTAAGAACATCAAACAAAGCAGGGGAAGGTTCAATCAAACACTCTCTAAGAAGCTGTAAACTACTATTATTATTATTACTATTATTATTATTATTAAATTTTTTTTAATCAAAAACTTTTATTTATTTATCACACAAAATTAGAAGGGAGCCGCGAAACAAGCTGCGCTCCCACCCTCTTTTGAATACAGAAACCAAGTCTAGAAAATAGAACACTCCTAGCATCATTAGAATGACAAACAGATAAGTGCTTGAGACGTGAAAGAGTAACCAAGGCTTCCTCTTCAAGCTCCCCAAAAGTAGAGAAGGAAAAAGGGATGAACAAATAACCGTGCTCTTCACAAATAGAAGAATACTTCCTCCTTTTATTCTGAGCAGAATCCCGCAAAACAATCCCGGGGACCCACGAATCCAAACCCGCACCAGCAAACGATGAAACGCTCGTGACATCCAAGCAAGTGTCCTTAGACATACTAGTTATAAATTTTGTGCACACACGAATTTACAAACACTGCTACAAAAAGTGACATAAAACCCGTTCGAAAGAGGCATAGATGGATCCGTGTTTGGTGACGGCCGACGGGCCCAAAGGAGAGGGGAATCTATTCGAAAAAAGAATAGAGCCCGTTTTTTAAAACGGTCTCTATTACTATTTACTTGTGATAGTGCTCTATTTTCTATCAAATAACATGGCTCTATGTAAAAATGTAAATGTTTACAGATTTTGCACTTATAGATTAAAGTTGGAGACATGCTAATATAGAATGATAATTGAAAACTGAATTTGAAGGCCGGAATGATATGATTTCCAGGTTATTTTTTTACTACTATTTATAAGATCATAAACAGAGGCAGAGCCAAAAAATTCGACTCGAGGGTTACACTTTGATATTTTTTGTAAACTACATTACAAAAATGTTTTAAGAGAGTCAAATTATAAAAAAACTCGAATATTTTTGAAAATTTTCACGACAACCTTTTCTCTAAAAGGTCACATTACCTTGTAACCCCTCCTGTCCCCTCTACTAATTACAAAACTTAGTACAATGACTTTTCTTTGCTTCTAAGTATTTTTAGTAAGAAAATACTTCATAGCCAGGTAAGAATACTTCATGTGTAAGATTCTTTAGAGGCACGGATACTTACTAGTTAAGCTTCATTATCATTAAAATTACAAAATATTAAATAATAGATAATTTAGAACTTCTCCTTAAGATTTTTTTCCCACCCATTTATTTGTACAAATCTTTACCATCTTTATCCTATCTTCTTCGTCACCCGGCCACAAACGACGAAAAAAAACATGAACTCAAACAGAGAAACACAAATCTATTCCAAAGGAAGAATAAAGAAAAAAGAGAGAGAAATACACGAAAACATGATGTTACGCACATGAATATCATTTGAATATTTAGGATATTTGTTTAATATCTTTATGTTTATAATTTATTTTATAGTTTATCACATAAGTAGTATTTAATGTTTCAATGTAATCATATTATGAATCAATCAAAGTTAAAGTAAAATAAAATGTCTGGTCTTCTCATCTCTCGTTCTTAAGGAGCTAGCATCACGCTTGAAGAGGTGCCCTATCCCGATACTGCCTGAGAGGGTCGTATCAATTCGTGCTTTCATTGAGAGCCCTCAACTCGTTGAGAGATTTTGATCTAGGTTTCCGATAATAAAATTTAAAAAAAAATTACTGTTCATCGCATCTGTTCATCGCGTACTGTTCATTAGACGGGGGGTACTGTTCATCACGCGATTACTGTTCATCAGACGATTACTGTTCATCGGCGAGTTACTGTTCATCAGTGAAAAAAATATAATTTTTTTTACTGCTCTCGAGTTATTGCGTCAGACATCAGCGATCAAGATGCAAAATATGCACTGTTTAAGCTTTTGCAAATGGGTACAGTGACCGAATATCAAGGCTAGTTTGAAAGACTTATAAAGTTAGTAACGGGGTATTCTGGATCCTTACTTATCTCCTTTTATACATCCGGACTTAAACTGCCGTTACAACGGGATATGCGGAGGTCACGGCCCGCAACTTCGGGTAAAGCCTTCGCCCGAGCCCGTATTAGTGAGGCCCGTTTTGAGACGAGAGGGCTGCCACGACCATCACCGAACCAAAAGACCTCAACGTAACGGTACATGTCGAGGAGCACGAGGAATCAACTATCCATAAGACGAACATGGTAGAAGCTACCGAAAGTGGTATAGTTGTAGTATGTCCGGAAACACGAACCCAAGAAGAAGAAATTGATGATACCATGGTATCTTTAGCCTTAATCGCGGATTGCATGACTTCCGGTATTATTCACCGGCAAGTAATTGGTGTTTGGTTACCTTGGTTTATGAAGCTAAGAAATTTTAAATTACAATGCTACCGGAGAAGGGACCAAAATGGATCCTACGTTATTCTTTATCAACCTCTATTTGCAATGTCTCCTTCTTTATTTTCTCCCGAGGGGCAAAACAACTTGAAGCACAAAAGAGGAATGCGACAAAGACTTTGGGATCTCGGAATCACAAGCTTTTCAAGACGTCACTATGAGGGGCAAGATAGATTTGAAGGAGTGAGGAATGATACGCATGTGGTTTGATAGGGATTAGGAGTCTATGATATTTATCTTTATTTAGGATATATGTTTAGGAAAATATTTATCATGTTTTAAGATAAGTCTTATATTAATGAGAGTTATCTCATAAGAGTCTATTTAAGGTTTGATAGTGTAATCATTTATTAATCAGTCAAGTTTAAAGAAAAACAATGTCTAGTCTTCTCATCTCTCGTTCTTAAGGAGCCAACACACGCTATAGTGGTGCCCTATCCCGATACAATCGAGAGGGCCGTATCAATTGGTGCTTTCATTGAGAGCCCTCAATTCTTTGAGGGTTTTTGATCTAGAGTTCCAAATAAAAAAAATTGTTTATCGGAAGTTACTGTTCCCCGACGTCGTACTGTTCATCAAGATGGTACTGTTCATCGACCGTATTGTTCATTAGGGGTATTGTTCATCCGTGACAATGTTCATCCTACGCATTGTTCATCCGATTACTATTCATCGACGTTACTGTTCATCGGGTACTGTTCATTCGAACAAATAAAAGAATATATAAAAAAAATTTATTTGTTTTTTTGATTTGCTATGGCTTCGAGCAGCAGCGATCGAGAAGCACTATCTAAGCTTTTGCAGATGGGTACGGTGGGCGATTATCAGAGTGAGTTTGTGATACTTTCAAATCGGGTAACGGGAATCTCTACAAATTTACTGAAGTGTTTTTATATTTCTGGCCTAAAAGTGCCATTACAACGGGAATTGTTGAGATTAATGCCTACAACTTTAGTCGAAGCTTTTTATTTAGCTCGTATCATTGAGGCTCGTTTTGGGGCAATTGCAGAAAAAGAAAAAGAGCAAGTCGTTGTTAATGAAAGACAGGTTGTGGTTGGTGAATCAAAGCCTAATCTTGATGAAGTGCAGCCTGTGGTTCGTGAGTCGCGGCTTATGGTTAGTGAATCACAACCCATTGTTGGTGAATCACAACACGTTGTTGGTGAATTGCAGCATGTCATTTGTAAATCGCAGCCTGGTAAATCGCAATTTGTTCATGAATCTCGACCTAATAGGGGCACGTGGTTTGTTTCATCCGAATGGAAGGAGTGTAGAGCAAGAATTCATCCACTGTTACTACTCAATTTGGAGAAGAAGTTGGACAAGAAGATGCAAATGTGTACGAAACGTCTCAAAATTTGGGACCCGGGAATCGAGAGTTCGTTTCAAGACATCACCTTGAGGGCAAGGTGAATTTGAAGGAGTGAGGAATGTTACGCACATGAATATCATTTGAATATTTAGGATATATGTTTAATATCTTTTATGTTTATAATTTATCCTATTGTTTATCACATAATTAGTATTTAAGGTTTCAATTTAATCATATTATGAATCAATCAAAGTTAAAGTTAAATAAATTTCTCGTCTTCTCATCTCTCGTTCTTAAGGAGCTAGCATCACGCTTGAAGGGGTGCCCTATCCCGATACTACTTGAGAGGGTCGTATCAGACGACGTGAAAACGCCGTCCAGAGTACAGCTTGTAGCGTTTTTACGTCGCCTTTTCTCTCACCGTTGACGCGAAGGGTGAAGACATTTGCCTCGGAATGGCATGTGTCGTTTTCGTGTAGTTCCGTTGGAAAAATGTCTCCCACGACGCACCGTTCCGAGGTCTCTAAGATATTAAAAAAAAGTTAAGAATTATATATCAATTTTCTGTCGCAAGGTTATTTGTGAGTTTATTTTTTGGCTAATATAATAAACTCCGATGGCAACTTGTAACTGAAAACATGATATCATTCTCAACATAGCTTGTTTTCTTTGAACGTAGTATATAACCAAAGAAAATTTCGATTGTTTAACCTATGTGGGATATATAAAGGTGAACTAAATTTTCTCACATAATAGGGAATTTCGACGCAACTGGGTTCGGCAGTCGTTTATCAGGTACACATTTTCTCACATAATAGGGAATTTCAACGCTGGAGTGGTGGAATGTGAATGAAACACAACAGTGAAAGTGAAATGTTATTCTTTTAGAAAAGCAATGATGGTTTAGCTTCTTTTGGCATTTTCACAAGATTGCTAGCATGTTGTTCTATCAAACAGAGACGTGGTGCAACATTCCAAATACATATTATCCATAAGGAAATTATATGTTTTACAAGGCTTTCGATCTTACTTGATCCGGGGACTCTTAACACAAGTTTTGGTCGGTTTCGTCAACTTTCATGGTATGACTGTAGGAATTATACAAGAGATTGTTGTTATTAACTTGTAACTTATATGGGTTAAGCTAATACATGATATTGTACTTGTTCATGGTCATGTTAAATAGATGAAGCGAAAGAAATAGATTAAGTGAGAAAGTGGTTGTTACGGCCCATGCTTGAAGTGGGTCGGGCCAAACGGGCCACTACTATCTATCTTAGGGTTAGGGTTTCATTATTATGTTTTATAAATACTATGCTATTGTTCTTAATGAAATCAATCAAAGTTAAAGTTCTAAAAATGTCTGGTTTTCTAATCTTCTTCTTAAGGAGCTAGCATCACGTTTGAAGGGGTGCCACTATCCCGATATTACCCGACATGGTCGTATCAATTGGTGTTTTCATTGAGAGCACTCAATTCGTTGAGGGTTTTTGATCTACAGTTCCAAATCAAAAAAAAGAAAAAAAAAAAAAAAAACTGTTTACCGGGAGTACTGTTCATCCGGGTACTATTCATCGGCGTACTGTTCATCCTACATACTGTTCATCTGACGTCATTGTTCATCCGGCACTATTCACGGGGTACTGTTCATCGACTACTGTTCATCGGTACTATTCATCCAGAAAAAAAAATTATTTGTTTTTCGAACTGCCATGGCTTCGAGTAGCAGCGATCGGGATGCATTATCTAAGTTTTTGCAGATGGGTACGGTGGCCGAATATCAGAGTGAGTTTGTGATACTTGCAAATCGGGTAACGGAAATCTCTACAAACTTACTAAAGTGTTTTTATATTTCTGGCCTAAAAGTGCCATTACAACGGGAATTGTTGAGATTAAAACCTACAACTTTAGTCGAAGCTTTTTATTTAGCCTGTATCACTGAGGCTCGTTTTAAGGGGATTGCAGAAAAAGAAAAACAGCAGGTTGTTGTTAGTGAAAGACAACTTGTGGTTGGTGAATCGAATCCTAATCTTGGTGAATTGCAGAAAAAGAAAGAGAAGGCCATTGCAGAAAAAGAAAAAGAAAAAGAGAAGGCCGTTATTGGTGAATCGCAAAAATTTGTTGGTGAATTGCAACTTATTACGGGTGAATCGCATCTTGAGGTTAGTGAATCACGACTTGTTATTGATGTTTCGCCTAAAAGGTTCTCGTGGTTTGTTACATCCAAATGGAAGGAGTGTGGAACAGGAATCCAAAAACTATCACTACTTGAGCCACTTAACAAGTTGAAGCGGAGAATGCAAATGCTTAAGAAACATATCAAGATTTGGGATCCAGGAATTAAGAGTGTTTTTCATAACGTCACCTTGAAGGCAAAGTGAATTCAAAGGAGTGGGGAATGTTACGGCCCATGCTTGAAGTGGGTCGGGCCAAACGGGCCACTACTATCTATCTTAGGGTTAGGGTTTCATTGTTATGTTTTATAAATACTATGCTATTGTTCTTAATGAAATCAATCAAAGTTAAAGTTCTAAAAATGTCTGGTTTTCTAATCTTCTTCTTAAGGAGTTAGAATCACGCTTGAAGGGGTGTCACTATCCCGATATTACCCGACAGGGTCGTATCAGTGGTATACTGGTAGACGAAGTGTTAGTTTACCTAAAAGGTGCACGATTCAATTCCCAGGCGACGCACTTTCTCCTTTTTTTGTGTTTTCTATCTTTTCACGAATGCTCATATATCGTCTAAACGACGCGGCAATATTTGGGTCATATGACTGTTTTTTTCCTTTTTATATTTTTATTTATTTATTATTTTGTTATGATTTTTTTAGTTTAGTGTTTTTGCCATTTATTTGTTTTTTTGGTCTTGTTTCAACATTTTCTTTTGTATTTAATATATGTGCAACGCATTTTTTGTCATGTTGAAGGGTTAACACATATATCTCGATTCTAACACGGCCCAAATAGTTAATCGTTTCAAAACTTCAATATAAACTCGACATGTTTGTTTTTGTGAAACAAGCATGAGATAGCACTTTTGTAAAAAATACTTTTAACTTTACATCGATTATATTATAAGTTTTAACAAAATTTATTTTTTAACACATTTAGAAATTTTTATAAAATAAACAGTTTTATTTAAGTCATACCAATAAAAAAGAACAGAGCTACGAGAAACCTTATATCCTTCAAGCATGATTAAACCTCACAATCAATATAAACAAAAAAAAACAATTAAATAAAAAAAAGAAAAAGACGCAGGCTAGCCCATCAACGCCTAATGCAACGCCGTTGGTTTTTTGGTATGCCGGTATGATAACGCCGGCTAACGCTGGTCCATCTTGCGTGACCGTATCGTGCCCTCTAAGGCTAAAGCTACTTTGTTGGTAGTGCCATTGTTTAATTATCGCTATCAAGTGATAGGGTCTCAGAGGATGGTGTAGAACTGAAAAAACCAACTTCATGCGACTGAATATAAGAGATGACTAAGGTGGAATCGAACCATAGACCTCCCATGGTAAGGTAGGATTCATTTCCCACCTAAACTATCTCATGATATGAGCTTTATATCTTCCTAAATCTATTTAAAGAGTAAGGCGCTACATTAAGTCCCCATAGCATCACTTTCTTTTTCCTGATAAAGGTGATTTTTATTGGCCTTCTTTTAAATTGTCTAGTATCAAAGCATCATTCGCCACAACTTATACTTCGTTCATAATTTTATTTAAATGATGGTTATATTAAAATAGAAAACCATATATTACTATCCTAAATTATCTATATGATTGGTAAGATCTCTAACTTTCGTCCTCGTTGTCATTGACCACGGTCAAAATCGTAAATAATCTTCTAAAAATAGAAAAAAGAATATCTTCATGAATTTTCAAAATTATTATCTCTTCTCTAAGCGAGGGATAAACACTTTCTTCTCAAAGAATTAAAAAAAACAACAACAAAAAATTTTGTTGATTTAATCTTGATTGACTCGTACTAGTTTGGTATTCTAGTACCTTTGTATTCGAATAAAATAAATTGTAAAGGATCATGTGATAAACTAGTCGAGTTTAGACCAAGTTTTATGCATCTCTACGTTGTGTAGCATTATCATGTACCGGTTCCTTTGGTAATAGTAGGGTGCTATTTTGAAGCAAGGTAGTTAGTCACTTTTGAGGTTTATATATAAGGCCTTCTCTCATTAATAAAAACAAGTTGTGTGTATGCTCTTCTTCAATTTTTTTTTCTTCTTCAATATTTAGCTTACATCATTTTCATATACAACACGGTCTTAATATCAGTGAGTTACACAATCTGAGTGAGGTGAGATCTAGTTGTGCAAACTGTTTTCTACACGTGGTATCAGAGGCACATAAGCTCATACCTAGTGCGTGGCAAGGAAGAAAGGAAGAGATGTCTTTTATTTACTAAGGCATCAGAGGACAAAAGCAAGTTAGGTTTTGGTCACGGAGGGTGATCACAAAAGTGTAGCAAGAAAGCAAGAGCAAGATAACAATAGCAAGATAGAAAGAGCAATATAGCAATAAATCATAATAAGACACTAACAAGAAAGATAGCAAGAAATCATAGTAAGAAAATGAAACAAGAAATGATAGCAGGGAAAGTGAGACGAAGCATGATAGCAAGAATGGGAGATACATCATACACGTGGACAATTCGTGAGCAAGGTAGTAACACACCACTTTAATGTCCTAAATTGATTGAAACCAATCACAACTCGTGTTCTAATTTGGTTGACACGGTGTTGGGGCATGCGATCTTTGGGAATCCATCCATAAGTTAACATGGCATCAGTAGATGAGAAAAAGAAGTACACAACACAAGCTATAATCTTTCAAACCTTACTGGAAGATATTATCCTACAGGTTGTAAAGCATAAAGATGCGAAGGATGTATCAAAATCGATTCGAGTTCGATACTTAGGAGCAGATCGGGTCCACAAAGCAAGGTTGCAAACTCTTAGGAGTGAATTAGAATTATTAAAAATGAAGAAGAATGAGACTATTAATGACTTTGCGAGCAAGATAGAAGGTATCATGACAAAATTTAAGTGTCTTGGTGAAGAAGTGGCGGTGAGAAAGCTTCTAAATTCTGCTCCGAAAAAGTATCTACCAATTATTGCCTCTATAAAGAAATATTCGGAGATTGAAACCATGTCGTTCGAAGAAACGACGGGAAGACTAAAAGCTTATGAACGACTTAAAAGTCATGATGAGAAGGATGAAGAGCAAGGGGATTGTTGTTGACTAGTAGTGAGTTCTTTACGTCGGGGAATAGGTTTTGATAGAGGAGAAAGCAACGTCAAAGAAGCTCGGGTCAAGGTGATAAGAGTGGGTTTAGATGCTATGAGTGTGGAACACTTGGAGACTGGGGAGTGTACTAAGTGGAAGAATCACGATCATGAAGTGAACTTGATCGATAAAAATAAACTGAAATTGATGTGAATGATAAAGATTCAAGATTAAAGGGGTGAATGTTGGTTTCATCTTGATTAAATCGTTTTACTGGTTTGGTATTCTAGTACTTTAGTATTTGAATAAAATAAATAGTAAAGGATAATGTGATGAAATAGTTTAGTTTAGACTGAGTTTTATGCATGTGCGAATTGTATAGAATTAATCATGCACCGATTCTTTTAGTAGTGCTATTTTGATGTAAGGTAGTTAGTTACTTTTGAGGGTCATATATAGGGCCTTTTTATCATTAATAAAAACAAGTTATGTGTATGCTTTTCTATAATATATAGCTTACATCCATTTCATATACAAAACTGTCTCAATATCAGGGAGTTATACAATCTCATAGTTAAGTGAGATCTAGGTGTGCAAGTTGTTTTCTACAAATCTTTCTCAAACTAAATGACATCTAAAAGTAAAAAGATAATCACAAATACAAATACAGCTCGAAAGTTTATTAATATCTTACAAAATCTATAATATATATTAAAAGAGTGTGAGGTTATTTTCAGAACCAAATAAATGTACAGAACTGCGAGAACCACTTTTATACTCTTAACAATGCATATGCATTTTCATTATTATGTTTAAATTAACATTTACTAATTGTTTTATTGGTTATAGATCCGAGTATGATGAGAAATATGAAGAGTGCACATGTGTTTTCATATTATCCAAGGAAAAAATAGTTATAATACACAAAAAAACAAATACATGTGCATGGTCCTAGGATACATCTTTCTAGTGACCTACGACAATGAAAATTCATGTATTTCTACCTAATGAACTAACACGATGAATATACATATGCATTATAAGAGTAAAAAGGTGGTTCTCGCAGTTCTGTACATTTATTTGGTTCTGAAAATAACCTCACCCTATTAAAAGAAAACACTTTTTAATTTTAGAAATGTTACCAAAATCAACTTACAACACTATATACATAATGTACAAGTATATAAACATAACTAGAAATTAATTCATACATAATTTAATACTCATTATTAAACTAATTAGTACATAATTCAATAATAGTTATTAGAACTAATTAATACATAATATTAAAAATAATTAATGCATAATTTAATACTCATATTAAAACTAATTAATACATAATAATTAATACACACTTAAAAAATTATTAATACACCACATTATTTAGAAATAATATTATATATTCACACTAGCTAAAAGACCCGTGAAATTCACGGGTATTTTTAAGTGACGCTAAAAAAATAGTAAATGATTTTGCGTACTCTGAAGTTATTAGTTAGAAAGAACCGCATCCGGATAAACATACATAAAATATAGAGTTCGTAATAATCTAACATGCGTTATATGAAGCAGAGTAGTAAAAAAAATACAAAAACAAAAATAAAAAGCATCGATCATTTATTGATGAATGCGATATACGTGTACATGTAGATGTGGTCATTAATTGTGTAACACTTCTTTGTAGAACACGTTGATGGTGGTATTAGTGAGATATTTTTCTTTGTCATGAATAAGCATTTTCAATCTTTTTTTGCTCCTAACGCGAGAGACGACTACATATAGCTGTGAATAACACGTAGTGGCAAGTACGAACCGACTTGTCTGAGAGATTTTCCACTTGAAATATACCATCCCTTATCTTAGTATATATAAAGTTGTGATGATAGCCTAACATAAGCCATCTCAACTTAACAATAAGAAATTGTTACGTAAACATCAAATACGAAGGTGAGCCCTTGACCCATCAGTATGCTAGTGACTCGTCAACTAAGAGATTATGGGCTCAAAGTTTTATTTAAGAAATATGTAAGATAAAAAGTGTGAGTTGTAAAAATTATCATTCAATAAATAATTATGCAAAGCCGAAAAATAAGTCTTAATGATATCGACACTGCATATACACATGTAATATTCAAATGAACTTTTTAAATTTATATATAGTAAATCACTTCTAATTTTACCAACTTCTTATACTGAAAACCAAGGTATTATTTATAAAAGAAAAAATTTCATGTTTGGTCCCTATCGTTTACCCCAAACATCAAGTTTGGTCCCTATCTCAAACTAAGTGCACAGATAATCCCTATCGTTTACATTTTGGATCAAAATTCGTCCCTATCTTGGATGGGTGTTAATTTTAGCGGTTAACTTTTGGGCGTATGAGGGTATTTTCGTCCTTTACTAATAATCTCTAATTTCTTAACACGTGTCACACCAACAATTTATTCCACACAACAAGCACATAAAAAAAACTTGTTCTCACATGATATGTACCTCTCTCTTTCCTTAAACATTTTGATCATCCCATAAAAAAACAACAACAAAAAACCAGATTTCACTAACAATCCCTTCCTTCCATCATTTTCATAACCAACAAAAAACAAAAATGGCAGATTGGTCACAGCTCCCTCAAGAAATCCTGGATCTAATCTCCAAACACCTGAATTCCGACACAGATCTCATCAAATTCCGATCAGTTTGCACCTCTTGGCGATCCTCAATCACCCCTTTATCCTCTCGTTTCCCCATCCTCCCAAACACCGGCATATCTGACACCACTTGTGGGTTCTATCTCTCCAAACGAACCATTTTTCGCATCACTCGACCTGACCCGGTTCATCCAAACCAACCATGGCTGATTAAGGTCCAGAAAGACACCCCAACCAAAACCCATCTCCTCAACCCTTTAACTAGCCATGAGTTTAGAACCCATTTTGCCCAATTGGCCTAGATCTTTGGATTTGTTGGGTTTTAGGGTTTTGGAGCTAGGTCAGGAATATGCTTTGCAGTATATTAGCTACAGGCCTAACGCGAATTCTATTGGGGATTCTATGACTTTGTATATGGATAAAGTGGCGTTTTGTTTTTACGAGATGGTTGGGTTTGTTTTGTTGACTATTCATGTTTCCGGGAAGCTGACGTTGTTAAAACATGGTGATAAGAAATGGAATGTGATTAATGACATGCCTAATCCTTACGACGATGTTATTTTTTACGATAACGGATTTTACGCGGTTGATAGTACCGGGAGGATGGTTGTTGTGGATATGGAGGAGATGTCGTTGAGAGCTGTGGCAGGATCTTGTTATTAGTCATCAAAACCGGATCTTCTTATTAGTCATCAAAACCGGATCTTGTTATATCACATAAAACCCAAACGGTGATTCTCGATTCCACTGTTTGTCGGGGTTTGAATTCGTTAATCCGGAGCTGTGGAGCATGGGTTGCCAGAGGAATTATACCACATAAAAGTGCAAGATGAATGATTTGGGTGTTGCTGTTAGAATGACGAGTTTATCTAATGCCCGTTGGGAACAAGCCACATATGAGATTCCAAAAGCAACAACGACACAAGAAGAGTGTTCGGTTTCTTGCTTGAATGACTGCAACTGCGAGGTGGCGTTGTTCACTGGACAAGAATGCAGATTGCAAAGGCTCCCTATAAGATTCATGGAAGTAACTGACAGCGAGTCGAATGTTGGTTTGATAAAAGTATATGTTGCTTCTTTAAACAATGGATAAAAGTATATGTTGCTTCTTTAAACAATGGATCAATGAAGAGAGTAGTATTGATGCTTGAAGGGACTGTTAAGATCCCGATCCCTCCCAACCCTGCTTCATTCTTGATGTAGAGTTGATTTTGATGAAGACGTGGGGTGGTTGGTATAGGATGTTAACTTGTTCAAATGGTTTTGATGCATATATTCTTGGAGCAAGAATTGCCATCATTGTTAATTTATATTTTGGATCTTGTTTAATTTTTGGATCTTTAATTTATGGATTTATTTTGATGAAGAGTTTATTTGTGGGATGAAAAGGGTGTATGTTTGATCTTGTGAGATGAAAATGGTGGGTGTTTGTATTAAATGAAGTCAAAATAAGTAAAAGACCGAAATGCCCCTCCTTTCTCAAGACTTAACGGAGAAAACTAACTCCCATCCAAGATAGGGACCAATTTTGATCCAAAGTGTAAACGATAAGGATGATCTGTGCACTTAGTTTGAGATAGGGACCAAACTTGATGTTTGGGGTAAACGATAGGACCAAACATGAAATTTTTTCTTTATAAAAAGGTGAGAAATTGTTAGCACGTTCCTAAAACACGCCATATCACTTTACAAAATTATTTGAATTCAAAATGTTGTTATAAATTACTAAACCCATTCCTAAAAGAATTGATTGTGTGTATAATTAAAATGATACGTAGCGGGGGTATGCTAACCGTGTCATACATAAAGGAACCACGTTGTAAACACTTCGAATTCACACATTAGTTATAAAGTTAAACACTTCGAATTCACACATTAGTTGTAAACATAATTAATCATCCATTAGGCAAAGTAATGTGTAACATGATAATGCGAAAATTACAACGTAAGAAATAAGAAAAAAAATTGTTGATCCTCTATTAAAAATCACACGTTAGTTGTAAAAAATGTAATAAAATATGATCGATGTCATCAAATTAAACAAAACATAAAACATAAACAAAACATAAAACATAAACAACGAAAACAACATAATTCAAAGGATCACAATTATTCAAGTATCCAAGCATAAGCATAGTCAATCGATTTTGTCTTCTGGTCAATAAGTTGCTTCTTTGTACTTGATCCCGCATCTCCCACCACAACTTCTACATTACGTTTGTTAGTTGAAATGTTGCTTCTTCGTAATGCGTCTAGAATAATCATCTGATGAATAAGTTGCTTCTTCGTAATGCTTTTCGAATTATCATCTGATCAAGAAGTTGCTTCTTCGTAATGCTTTTCAAATTATCATCCGTAATAAATAATGAGACATTTGTAACATAAATTGAAAATAGATGAATCTTATTATAGCGAAGTGTAAAAGTAAAGGTTATGCGAGACATTTGCATCCTTCTATACCGCATCTCTTGTTTGACCCCGATGTTAGTAAAGCATGTATATAATCCGTATATTAAGGTGACAATTTTTAAAAAATTAGTTATCTATTTCAAAAGTACCAAAGGATAACTTTGAAATTGAAATCAATTGCAAACCCATATAGTAAATCTTGATTGAAGGCTCTGTTGTGATTTTTATAAGGGGAAAAAATTACATGACATAAAGTTAATAGTTTAAATAAAGATTGAAAACCATTTAGATAAAATTTCGAAGCATCTAAATGTTTCCTAAATTCTAACACAGCTAACTTGAAAGTAATCCCATCTAATAAAGATCTTATTGGCATTCGAATTCACAAGGACACATTTTAGTCAACAACACAAGTACAATATACGATTTGTTCTAGGAATCAAAATTTCCTTTTTATTTGATACATAATCTGTAGAAACATTCTAACAGGATGTTATATCATCAGGAAGAGAACAAAGGAGAAAACACAAGTTGTGAATAAAATTGATAAGAGTAACGTGTATGTACCTGGAAACAAACACCAGAGCATGACATGTCCATGTGAAAAGTCATCCATTCATTCCTTTCATTGATGTTTGTTTGTCTTGAGCATGTGTTGGTCATTATTGATGAATTTATGTGACATTTTCAGTATTCGAGAAACCACCATCCTTCTTCATCTTGGAAAATAACGAAAGCGCCTACAATGATGTTCACTTCACCCTATTATGATGATGTTTTAAGACATGATTAGTGTGCCTAGTTTTTTTATATATGCCTCATGTATTACACAATATCAAAACATGGAATGGATAGAGGGAAGGTTTCATCGCCTCAGGAAGGTCCAGAAGTTCAATGATGTTCCTTTATGCAAACTTGTCTAGGAACTCTTCATAAGTTGAGTATTACTGGTTAAGAACTTGGACACGGTGTTATGAGATTGTTCCTTATCCGGCTTTGACGTCACTTGTTAACAGAGGCTACATCTATATAACCATACCTCTTCCGGATCGCTTCAACGAAATCCAAATCAATGACCAAAATGATTTCCTTGGGGTTGTGCGTACATAATTAAGTATCCTATAAGCCGTTTTGAGCCTTCATTTCACCTATGAAGTATTAATAACATTCTGTTAGAAAAGATTAACATACTGATACTAAGACATATTGTAATAGTCATAGAACATGCATTGCATATTATCACGTCTTAAATCATCTACAAAACAAAAACAAAGAAATAAGTATATATAAAAATCAAAACAATGTATTGATATTATCATGTCTTTAAGCCATATGCAAAATAGAAACACGTAGTAATAAATCAAAACAATGTATTCGTATTTATCACGTCTTTTTTAGGGATTTCATCATCTTTCATAAGGGGTAAACAATTTTCTTAATTTCTAATATATTGTTCAATTTAACATCATAACCGTGAAGATAATATCACACATTGTTTACACCAGGAACACAATCTCCTTACTGGCCATTCCAAAAATACCTCAACTATAGCAAAATACAATGTTGATGTCAATGAGCAGGTCATGAAGCAATTTATGTTCATAATATAAGTCCATGATATACATATGCCATGTATGAAAAAAACAGATACAGAAAATTAAATGGCAGAAAAAAACACTATACAAGCATAGAAAAACACAACATAAACAAATAAAAGAGAATTTGGGTATATGAAATTAGAAAGAGGGAATCAAGTACAAAACTGAAATCTTACTCATTATATATTGAGATTAGGACCCGAACAAATGATTGCCTCCTGAAATTAGTTTTGCGAGGAAGAAAAGATTTAATACATTTATTATAAGAACTAACTCATGAATGTGATTTTGCCTATTTTTTCAAGGGTTTAGCAACACACAAATGAATTGAAATAAAACATTAAATAAAAACAACACACATGATTAATTTGAAGGGATCTTGAACGATGGTGGTGTTTTTATTTGCATCATTGTGTGTCTGTTTTATGAATGAGGAGAAGGAGGATATGCTTTCGAAGGGATTTGTATGAATAATTTGGAAATGATTTTAACTTTGTTTACATTAATTGCTGAATTGAAGCATGCTTTTGAAACTGAAAGTTAAAAATCTTGTTAAAGACGTTCCGAAGATGTGTTGGGCCGGTCTTTTTTTATTTAATTAGACAAATAGTTATTGTTTGACAGGTGACATTGAAGTATTAATTAGTCAAAGTTTGACATATTGTCTACCTAAAATGATGAGTTTCAACTGGAAACCAGAAATCAGAAATCGGAATCACAATCGGTTCAACTAGCTAATAAAAACCGTCAGAAGACGAACCAGAGAGGACCTATCGAAATTAATAGAAACGGAACCGTTAAATTATATTGTACTACTTTTTTAACAACACACAAATTTGTACTACTTATATAAGAGATTGCGTTCTCTCTCTCCAAAATTTTTAAACGTTACAAGATTTTGGTACAAACCTTTACAACACAAAAATTTATTAACTTATTTCTCTAATAATTGATAGGCAATACACATTAAATGACAAAGTTAATATACATTAATATGCAACATCTACAAATGATTACTGTTATAAATTCTAATTTTTTAGATACAATTATCTAAATTGTTTGCTAATGTAAGTTTAATATCAAATTTCGGTGTTTGATTTTGAACCTTTTTTATAACTTTGTATTTTCGAAGACATATATCGTGTATGTATGTGTTTAGTACAAATTTAATGAAATACTGATTATTTTTCTATTTAATTCGATTAAATCGTACACATCAAAGTATGAAGCTTTTAAGGTCATTATAATGTATGAAAACGTGTAAACATATAAATTAAGAAGATTTTCTATATTAATATGTTATATAATATTTGAATGTTATATAAATTTGCAAATAACTTTCACTATTAATCATCACAATAATATGAAATGGTTTATTATTGCTCAAAATTACTTCAACTTAAAGCTATCGACATTATCTATAAATATAACTATAAAACATTGAGCTACAATTTTAGTTTCATAATACCCGCAGCCGCAACGCGCGGATACCCTGCTAGTGAAATGTAAAAAGCGTGAGAGAAAGACCAACAAGAATTGAAACACAAATCTCCCAAACAAGGTGCAATTCAATTACCAACCAACTCCCTTCCCACTAATATTTTGAAACCGTTTATCTTATTGACCCGTTCATGCTATCAAATCAGAGTTTAACCGATTTAATTAAGTTTTCTTTAAAACCACGGTCCGATCACCCCACTAAGTCACAGCTCAACGGTTCAACCGATCGAATCAATTTGATTTTTAAAACATTTCTCCACACATATTTCCAAACTCCCCATAAAATTTTATCAACAAAAAAACTCTTACAATTAAATTGTCTAACTTTAGATCTACACGAAACTCCCATAAAACTTTATAAAGAAAACACCACTAACAAATAAATTGTCAACTCTAGATTTACACGTTGTCAAGAAAGCAAAGTTGGCTTTTTTAAGGTTAGACGTTTTTTTAGATATGAGATTTTGGGGTTGTTTGTTTTAGCTTATATAGTGTTTATATAGTGGGCTTATAAGCTTATTACCTTATATAAGCTTATAAGTCGAAATTAAGTGTTTGGTTAAGCTTATATAAGTAGGCTTATAAGCTTATATAAAGGAGTTTTGGTAAGTCAAACATTTGAGGATTTTATAACAAAATGTAGGCTTATATAACTATTACATATAAAAAGACCTTTATACCCTCATTTAATAACGACATAATTTAACACTCATATGTTCTTTTGTCATTTTACTTTAATAATTTTAATAAGCCTAACCAAACACTTAACATAAGCTTATATGCTTATAATATATAAGCCATAAATGACTTATATAATATAAGCCTAAGCCCCACTCATAATCTTAACCAAACACCCCTTTTATGTCTTTTGAAGGTTTTGGCTTGGATATGTGTTTCTGTTGCATGTGAAAGTGTACACATTGACAAAAATATAAATTTACTGACGAAAACGTAATATTACTGATAAAAACGTAAAATTACCGACGAAAACGTAATATTATTGACAAAAACATAAAATAATGACGAAAACATTAAATTACTGACGAAAATATAAATTAAGTAACGAAAATAAAAAAATAATGACGAAAATGTAAATTTACTAACGAAAACGTAAAATTTAAGTTTTCATTAGTTATTTACGTCTTCGTCAGATTTTTTTTTACGTTCTCGTAATTTAGGTTTTCGTCTGTTTTTTAATTTTTCGTCAATTATTCGCTTCTCTTGAAACGAAACTAAATTTGGAAAATGAAAATTACAATTTCATCTAAACAAGTTTTCAAATTTTTAAATCTTTTTTAGAATAAAAAATTATTCTCTTCTCTAAAACTTTGAAAACAATAAAATATGAAAAGTTTTACACAACTGACCCATAAATGTTTAGTGTCTTCTTATTTACTTGTTAGATCTTATGTTCAATTCTCAATCAAGTCCTCTTTCATTTTTTTTATTCGTTAAAGTCGTTAAAAGACCAATTTACGCATATAATAAACACATGAGGGCCCTTTTATGGTTTTCGGAGGCCCTAAGCAATAACAAAAAAGAGGCCTCGTTTTACTTGTAAATTATAGAGAAATTACATGAAACTTGAATTATATGATGCATATATGTTTAATATATAACGTATTTATGTATAAGACTAATAAAAATGAGGCTCTTTTGTAAACAGAGGCTCGGTGAAACCGCACCACTAGCACATACCTTGAACCACCTCTAAAACACATAATTCATATTTCTACATCTTTTTGGTGATCTCTTTTTGTTTCTCTCAAAAACCATGCTGTTAAATCTGATTATACATTCCATATAAATGTGTTACAAAATCCTTGGTAACGTGCGGTAGATACACATGGTTTTTTTACCCACGGCAATCCTAAGTGGTTTACGGTTTTACATCTTAGTTGATATACTTTTTACTTTTCTAGGTATGAAATCCTTTATTAAAAAAAAGAAAAAACAAAGTTGTGTTAGAGAACTAAACTTCCTATGGAATTTAGGGCCTGTTTGGTGTATTGTTTGGTTTTGGATTTTTGATATAAAGCTAGAATTTGGGATATGATTTTGGTTTGATTTTTTGAACGGTAGTTTGGTGCAGCGGAGTATCTTGTGTGTCATCGAGGAATCAAGTCTCTCGACCGACTTCGAATCATCTCACGAAAAAAATATCAACCCATGCTAGTCATCTAGTTTCCTATTTATTAGTTTCAAGGCATTAAAAGCAAGTTTTGGTTTGTTTTAAATAAATGAGACCTACAAAGTTTATTATGTTATATTATTATATATTATATATTAGTAAGAAACATTATTATATGAAAATATTAAACGTAATAAAAAAAGGTTCAGTATATATTATATATTAGGCTGGGGGAGTGGTAACCAAAAAAACTCACCGCCACCTCAACTCACCCATAACTCACCTTTTAAGGTTCTTAAGAAAAAAAACTCACCTCCACATCACCCTCATTTTATATAAAATATACTCCATTAAATACCCCACTAATAAAACCTCACTCACAATCTATTAAAAAACTAAAAGAGAAAACAGTGGGGCCCACCACTTGTAAAACTCGCAGGGGTGAGTTTTTGACAAGTAGTGAGTTTTGGAATAGTACCCACGCGTGGGTTTATGGTAGGGTTCATAAGGTGGGTTTTGCCAACTAAGACTCACCAGTGAGAAAAACCCACCACTCCCCCCAGCCTTAGTGTGAGTGAGGTTTAAGCCTGCATTTTCTCTCTTGGATAATAACCAAACATTATGTTAACACTTAAAGTTAAATATGACCCTCAAAACCTATAAACCAAACTGGCCCTAAATTCTTTAGCTATAACAACATGCCTTTATATAAGACCGAAAGTGAGAAAACCATTAAAAAAACATAAAGGATAATCTGACACGTAAACCAACTGGTACTTAATTTGACTAAGGCTCCGTTTGTTTTTTTAGAGTTTTTTCCTCTTCATCTACAAACCATGTCTACAAAAGAAGAGATATATCTAATGTCTTCATCTACAAAAAGAATACCATTTGCTTTTGAAGAGAAGAAGAGAAGAAAAGAGGTGATGTTAGGATAGTGATGATAGTGTTTGTGTTTTAAGAAGAGAAGAAAAGAGGAAAATAGAGGAAGATGATAGTCTACATTGTGAAGAGGAAAAAAGAGTTTTTTAGCTCTTTTGTCTGCAAAAAAACAAACAAAAAACCTCTTTCCGCTTCGGAGAAAAGAGGCAAAAAGAGGTAAAAAGAGGTTTTTTCTAAAAAACAAACAAGGCCTAAATGTTATGGGCTAAGCCTATACGTGAAAGGTTTGATTGTTTTTAACAGTTTTTGTTAAATAGATAAGGGGAGAAGAAATTTATGTAAGGCTAGGTTGTAAGAGCATCCACAATGGACAAGTTTTTCAAAGACTTGAAACTTTAAATGCATTTAATGCATATCACTTTAATGACTTGAGCTTGGAAGAAAGACTTGAGCTTTATCAAGTTTTTGGCAAAAAGCTTTTCAAAAAGCTATTGATACAATGCAAAAAAAGCTATTAAAAGACTTTTTAGAATAGGAAAAAGTTTTTGCCAACTTGACCCATTGTGGGTGCTCTAAGCTGATAAATGAAATATTACTTACTTAGTAGGTCTATGGTTCAATTCTCAGACACCCTAGTCGACCCTAGTGAGTACTTTTTTATTAAGTTTATGACTTTCTTATCTTCTTATTTTCAATAAACATTATATATTTTTTTTTTGAATGGCGAATTTATTGATAAACTAGCAAGAAGCTAGAAATTACAAAATGATAAGATACGGGTTTTTCATACAGTCTATCCAACTGAACGACGTTTTCAATAAACATCATATTAGTAAAACTTTAGTGATATTACAGTAAACAGTTTATTTTTATTTTTTGGACAATAATTTTAAGGAAAACAAAATAATAGTAGTTTTCTTTACTAAATTAAGCATATAACATTGAATGTTGAAGTCAGATAAGTTCTTCGAGTTTCCTACATTTTTTTATAAGTTGGTTTTGTTTTAATGCAAGAAATGGAATTTGATTGTTCTGCCAATAGGTTTTTCTAACGACATAATTATATTAATTAAACCACTAGTAAAACGCTAGAAAACCAACTACAAAATAGAAACTATTAAAAGGTTTCGAAGCCAATATAATTGTTTCAAGAGATAAAAGATAATTTGTTTCTATAAGAATACCACCCATGCGAATTAGGGGTGAGCATGGTGCGGTGTGATGTAGATTTTGACAAAAATGAAATAACATCACTACAAGAAAAAGGTCTTTTAATGACAGACAAAAAGTGTCAGAAAATGTTCAAAAAAGTGTCACTAAAAGACTTTTTCTTTTCACCTACACTTTTAAAAAGTGCGAGTTAAAGTCCTGCTGGTAAAAGTATATAGTGACACCCTTTTCTGACACTTAGTAGTGCCAGGACAAGTTAAAACTATTTCTGACACACACAATCTGTCACTATAGGTGTTACTATGGCCTGCTATAAAATTGCTATAGGGATTATATTCTAATTAACACACAAAACTAATAATAATAACAAAAAAAATCGAGATTCAAATATATTTGTTATTTCAACCACATCTCGATATAGACCCAAGTATTTTTCAAACCACAAACAAGAAACGGACTTTATCAAGTGTGAAATGCAAGTATGATTATTACAATTCAATGAAATACAACTGAGTTTAAGAACGAAAAAAACTGAGCATGCTCTGGCCCACACGTCCGAACCACATATAATGATATGATCCTGCAACTCATCTGTATGAAAATAGGCCACAACAAAGTACACGGTGTAAGCCATGTGCAAATGATTTGATCCATATTTGGATCCATAATAGTAGTCAAAATCATGCCATAAGAGCATTAATCTACACATGCGGAGAAATAAGACCTCGCTCGGAACCAAATTGACCTAAACCAGTTAAATGTGTATTACCTCACTCTCTACAGGTAATAAGCTACGAACGTCTTGCTGCTCAAAGCGTGATGCAATTAATGCCAATGTGATTTTCGGACATAATGTAAATAAAATAAGCTGCTTACCATTGCAGCAAGGAGACTGGTTCCAGGATATCCAGGAGAGTATTTGCCGAGAATATCTCCGCATTTTGCATCTCTGCAATTTGCTTGTAAATTGGGCAGAGCAACTACAAGCAGCAATAGAGAAACTAAGTTATAACACTCCCAAATGTATTAGAAATTTAACGAAGATTCTTCTATTACGATGTCAATTCCCAAATGCATCCAAGCAAGCTTAATACTTAACAGGTTAACATCAAACATGTTTTCGTATTAGTTAGCCTGGGATAAGGTTATTTTCCTACAATTACCTCAAGGTACTAATTAGTAAAATCATATGTAAAAACGTTGGGGTGGCGTGCTAAACATGCAGCTCAATATACAAATTGCAAGGTAATCTTAACAGTAAGAGTATCTAACTAATCTCCTTAAAGATCATGCACCAAAGGGAATTTACTGAAGAATAGCAAAGTCGGGACTCAAAAATCAAATGTAGTGGCAAAAACTATCATTTTTTTCCTTGACTAAAATCTATAACAAATTTTAGGAAGCAAAGAGCTTACCAAACGTCCTCCAGCAATAATGGCAGTAATAGCAACAACTTCCTTCACGGCAGCAAGTCCAAGAGCTTCAGCAATCGCTTGGAAGCCAATCTGAGAAAATAAAGTATTGTTCGTCAATAAAGTTAGAATATGCAATCATGTTATAAGTATAAATATATAAATTAGACATCGGACACCAAACTACCAATTTACTTCAAAGTTAAGAGCAAACGTGGTTCAGAGTCAAAAGTAATAATACTTGTTAGAAGATTCAAGCCCGGCACGTGCAAGAGCATCCGTTACCTGCATAAATAAATAAGTTTCTTAATATTAAAGGCATTTTTTTTTAATTACACACATAGGTGGAAACTGTTAAGAGTGCAATGACTTTGCGATACCAAATACACTCACGACGTAAAACTAGTATATGCTAAAAATATACTACCTAATAGGTCAAAAACAAAAAAACACAATCTTATTCTAAACACATATTCCGCTAATACGATTGGCATACAGATACTAATCCAATATTAATCAAACAAGACACCTTTTTTATCAACATAATCAGATAACCACAAACATGTGAGTTATGACAGTACCTGTTCTAACGAATGGTAACTGTCTGTAATCGTTGAATACCTCCTATCAAACTGATACTTGTACATATTCTTCTTTAGTGAGAGAATGAACCACACAAAACCTGAACCACCACGATGAAAAGACAAATACAATCATTATTCACAAGGAGTGAAGAAGGCAAATAAACAACGATATTAGCTATAGCAGTTCACAAACCTGGATGCTTATAATAACCCTGATAGGTATTATTTCCTGTTGGGATGACAAAGACAGAGATGAAGTGATATACCTGAACCAGTTCACTAACAAAGCTAAGGCCCCCGGGTCCAATCACAGATCCTGCTAGAAAATATCCGGTGATAACCTACACGGTTTTTGACAGACTAAGGATACTTTTTGTCAAAAAGGTAAACAAGAAACCCAAATGGTACTTTGACTTGGGATTGGACATGATAAAGAAATTATCCTGAACAAAGATTGCCAATACATAATGTGCTTAATAAGACCCAATTCACACATGTGTGCATCCTATACAAAGGGATATTTAAAAGGTTAAAGAATTACCTTACTGTCTATCAGTCTTGGTGTATCTTCAGGACAGTTCTCATCGTCCAAATTGAAAACATCATGAAGCTGAAACGGCCTAAAATAGAGGTAACATAAAGACCAAGTATATTAGAGTATTGAACACCACGAAGACAAAAAGCAACATAAGAAAGAAATGTCTCATAAGAAAATTTTTATACACATAGCAACAGATACTTCTCTTCTTTCCCCTAGTAACTCAAGAAACATATAAACACCTACTACAGTATCCAAACTAAAATGCAACTATTTGCTAACTTCTAGTGTGTAAAAACAACACAGTCTCAAGGTATGCCTAAATAGCTCAAAAACTAGCAATGTCGGAAAACTGATTCAGCTAATTCCAAGTGTGTCTAATGTACAAACACGTGATTCCAAGATGTACCTATATACATTCCCACACTAAAAGCTCAAAAACTATGAACATCTTATTTGTACGACATCACAATCAACTACGAATCTAACCTAGCAAACATAACAAATGTGAAAAAAATGATTTCGTACGTTTGAGTAAACAAAAACACATGGTTTATGCAGGTGCCTAAAGTCCTACCTTAAATAGCTCAAAAAAATGATTTCGTACGTTTGAGTAAACAAAACACATGATTTCAAAATGTACCTAACTAGCTTAAAAACTAGCAACATCATAACAAAACATACGGAATCTCAAAATGTACCCAAATATAAGCCCTAAATAACTAGAGAAACTAGTACAATTCATTTCATGATACGTATAAGTGTATATATAACAGTTACGATATTCAACATATCACTCAAAACTGTACGGACAATATCTCGTAAAACCTAGTAATATACATCAAAATATGAATGATCTCTAAAGAACAAAACTACACCCCTAATTATAAATTCCTGTTATACAAAAACTAATACTCATTCGATCAAATCGAGTCAAGTTTCAACCTCGCAGTCCGCACGACTCACTCACAGATCTGATACTCATCATATCTAACCTAACCATTCTTCTATAATAAGCATATGCTCACACAATCAATGAAAACCTAAAGGAAATCTAAACAACAATTAACAAATCCTGTTTAATCAATCACAACAATAATTAACAAACTTAATATGATACATACACTGAATCCGATCGATTAGCACACTCCGATTGAAACCCGAAACACCGATTAACTAACTCCGATATGAAACCCTAATTACCAATTAACTCACTCCGATTGAAACCCGAAACACCGATTAACTCACTCCGATTGAAACCCGAACCACCGATTAACTCACTCCAATATGAAACCCTAATTACCGATTGTGATCAATTTGAAGTTTTTATGAAAGTGATTGATTTGATTTGGGAAAATGAAAGTGATTGATTGATTGATTTGATTTGATTTGATTTGATTTAGGAACGAATTGGGGAAGAAAGTGATGTTTTGTGTTTTGGTAAAATCGTTTTGTTACGGAATACTTATTACTATCATATACTGTAATTTTTTTTAATATTTATTAAATGCTATAGTAGTAAGTATTATTTATTTTTTTGCCTTTTTAGTAACTATCAGCTAGGGCCGAGTATGGCAGGCTCAAACTTGATCCGGATCGGAAAACTGAACCGGACCGTATAATTTTAGTCTAGTCCACGGTTCACGATTTTGGACAATTTCGGCTCTCGATCCAGTCGACCTGATCCGGTCCGGTTCGTTCTTACAAAAATCTAGTCGATTTTGTCTAATAAGACCGGACCGAAGACCGAACCGGACCGAACAGAACCGGACCAAGCCAGACTATTTCGGTCCAATCTCGGTTCGGAATTTTGGACCATTTCGGTCTTTGGGCCGGTCTGGTTTTAACCTGTACGTTCCGGTCCTAGACTGATGCTCAGCCCTACTATCAGCTAGTACCATTCTTTATTACACTAATTAGTTTATTGTTATTATTATTTAAATGAGTAAGTGGTGAGGTTCTTTTAAAAAAAATATTGGTAGCGTGAACATTGGGTCAAATTTAGAGAGTATTGAAAAAATAGAATGAAACCGGGATTATTTTAACCTAAAACCACGGAGCGTGAATCGGATAAAATGTATTCGGTCCGGTTTAACACGGTTATTCGGTGGTCCTGTTTAACCCGGTTAATCGGTGGTCCGGTTCGAGAATGCTCAAACTTAATTATTGGTACTTTATATCGACAACAGGTCTGTAAATCGGATCGAACGAAATATGAGTGAACATCCAAAATTAGCTGGGTCAAAAAATTCGAACCGCATAAAGTTTTCACTTATATTTTATCTGTTACTAGTTAGACTTTTGCTCACATTTTATCTAGAACGTAATTACTGGTTAAACAGTAAAAGTTAGACTTTTGCTCATACATTTAAAAAAATGTAGGAGAAAGTTAGACTTTTACTTACACATTTTAAAAAAGTGTAGGTGAATGTTAGACTTTTGCTCACACTTTTCAAAAAGTGTAGGAGAAAGTTTGACTTTTCCTCACGCTTTTCAAAAAGTATAGGAGAATGTTAGACTTTTATGCTCACACTTTTCAAAAAGTGTAGGTGAAAGTTAAACTTTTACTCACACTTTTTATAAAGTGTAAGTGAAAGTTAGACTTTTCCTCATACTTTTAAAAAAGTGTAAGTGAATGTTAGACTTTTACTCACACTTTTCAATAAGTATAGGTGAATGTTAGATTTTTGCTCACACATACCAAAAAGTGTAAGTGAAAGTTAGATTTTTTTCTCACACATTTCAAAAAGTGTAGGTGAATGTTAGACTTTTGCTCGTACTTTTCAAAAATTGTGGGTAAATAGATAGTATTACTTACATTTTTTTCAAAAGTGTAAGTAATTATATACTTTTACTTAACACTTTTTTTTGTGTGTCATTAAAAAGTGTGTCACTATAAGCCTTTTTTCTTGTAGTGCATCCACAATTGTGGATTTTTTAAAAGTGTGAATCCGCACTAAGGGGGGGGGGGAGTATCACCAAAAACAACCTCATTCGAAGAATTTTTGAATGTTAGATGGGTTAAGACTATGTAAGTCCAACCAAGCTAAAACATAGTGACAACCCAAAGTAGCAAGAGAGCAAAACCACAAAGTGAGGTCTATAGTTTCAATAGAAGTGTCACAAGTCAGGCAATGAAGCCGATCGAGATCGATTCCTCTCCGACTAAAGTTCTAGTAATATATCGTTAACTTCTTCAAGTTTATTATTTTGTTAAGCAAGCACAATTTATTAAACAACCTTAATATGCACACAAATTATATGCCTTGCAAGGAAGGTAAGGAAAAGTGCTATCCCAACTATAGGAAGAAACAAAAGAAAACGTATGAGAACCTATCTTTTAATCCAAAAAGGTTCATTTTGATAATTTTTTGTCTTTTTGTAAACGTTTTATGTGACACTAGGCGAGTACCCGCGTATAGCGGCAGAATTGCCTAGCGGCAGATAATTAACGAAACATTACATCGTTGTAAGATTCAAGTATAATTGCAAAATGTGCTAGCATGTGATAATTCAGTTTTAAATAAAATATCTAATACAAAACAACATATTAAAAAGCAGTTATTAAAATTAAACGTCAAACAACAAATGATCAAATGTAATGACTGTTAATCATCGCGCAAAACTTCTTGGTATACAACATTTGAGGTGTACACTCCTTCTTCGGCAAACTGCTTAACTGGCTTCACTAAAACTTTGGTTGTTGATCGTGATATCCCTCTAGACAATGCTACATAAAGTTGGCCATGGGAGAAAACAGAGTCAGGCAAATAGACACCCACATTTGGAATTGTTTGCCCCTGAGCTTTATTGATTGTCATCGCAAAGCAAAGGCGGACAGGAAATTGCGTCCTCTTTAGCTTGAAAGGGAACATATCTTCTTCTGATGGAGCTAGAGGAATTCTTGGCAAGAGCACTCTAACTCCAGCATGCTGCCCGACAACAATTTCAGCATCGATAACATTAGGATCAAAGCGTTTGCATATCAACCTCGTACCATTACATAATCCATTTGCCGGATCGAGATTCCTTAAAAGGATAATCGGGCATCCAATTTTCAAACGCAAGTAATGTGGTGGCAATCCGCTCATGTTGAGAGAGTTTAAGAATTCAAGAGGATAGAAGTTTTGTGGGTCGTCTTCCGCTTCATCAAAACTATAGTAAACCTTTTCTTCCCCAGGAAATCTATCTATCAACATGTCATTAATGCCGTCAACGTGTTCATTTTTAGTTGATAATATTGCTCTTGAAACTATATCAACGTTGTTAGCAAAGGAAGGAAATATTTCATTGATCAATGCATCCTTTGAGGCAGCCTCGGTAGTGTATGGAATTGTCATGTCATCGGGTATACGTATGTAGTTTTCGTCGATGACCTCTTCAACTCCGTCACCGACTCGTAATAGAAAGTTTGAAAACAAATTTCGGAAATGAATTATTTACGTTTGAGAATATGCATTTCTGGCGTTGGCGAATCGTTTTCGAAAGAATTTTATTTATGATGGCATAGTTGTATAGTTCCAACCAATGTTTTCAAACCCGATTCGATCTGGCCGGTCAATCGGTTGACTCGGTTTCAGTTGAAAGGGTCGTACTAAACTGGGTTTTACGTTTTTGAAACCCGGCTAGACCCATCGGGTTTGGGGTGACCCGAGTCAACCCAATTCTGAAGACTTGGTCGGGTTTTTATTTTTTCGTGTTTTTTAGTGAAAAAACGTGTAAATTTTAGGTATTTGCTATGTAATTTATATTACATATTACATTTGCTGTTAAATACTCCCTCCGTCCCAAAATTATTTTTCCCCGACAAAAAACACACACTTTAGGAAAAATACCACCTTTTTAGTTTTCTCTCTTACTTTTTGCAGAAAGACAGTTTTACCCTTAACTAATTAATTTAAAACTTTTTTAAAGTTTGTAATTATAATTTCAATTAAGGGTAATCTAGTAATCTTGATATAAAATTCTTACCTATTTTTAGAAGTAGATAGTTAATTTATGACAACCCGAAAAAGAAACATGGAATATAATTTTAGGACGGAGGGAGTAGTTCATATGTTCTAGACCCGATGAATCATATCAATTTAAAAACCGGTTTTCAATACATAGGTTCCGACAATACAATCTTCAACAAATTTGAACAATTTGGATATATGCGAATGATTCTTTCGACATTAACGCGACAAATGATTTTGCATAACGTCGGCAACACATCCCACCTGTTCTTGAAAATTTTTTATGAAAGAAAAGATTAAAAAAGATTGACGGAGATTACTTTTGATTAATTGAAGTTCATTGTTAAATATGTGTCTTCAAATCAAAAGGCAAATTTGTTGTGATAGTTGTTAAAAAAGAGTTTAAGTTATGCGCCTTTTCAATATAACCTGTTATTCAATTTTTTCTTTTTTTATTATTGTTAACTTATTATTTTTATATTAAGATCTAAGAAGTTGTAGATTCCAAGCCTATTTAGTACAATAATACTTTCACGTAAACCTAGAACTTTGTTACCTGTTGTCATATCGGTTTGACCCTTTATGTGTTGGAAAAGTCATTAGGTGAGTTTTTGACCCCTTTTATATCTTGGAGAATGTCTTTTTGTCACTTACTTATATTTAAATTTGTAGCATTGATAACCGATATTTAATTAAAATTCCGAAAATTTTAAAACCATTTCAAATTCTAAGAAACAAATCAATTTTTCAAATTTCATTCAATAATTTTAGAATCTCATAAACTGGCATGTTATTCAAAATGGTTAAATTTCAAAAACTTATAAATTTAAATTAATTTTCAACTTTAGTTAGACAATTTTCAAAACTTTATGGTATAACATGATTTTACGAGCTAATAAACAAACAATTTAAAGATGTAGCAACAATTAACATGCATAATTTGTACACGTAGTAGTCTAAATGATTTTGAAGCACAATTCACGCAACATTTTTACTTACAAAATTAATTATATAATAAAGCAAAATGACAAAGATTATTTTCAAACAATCAACATCTCACAACAAATCTCAAAAGAAATAGTAATACATTCCCATGTGCGACATTTTAATCCTCATATTTATTTATCAAAACAAATCTACAAAAAGAGTTAAAATGTTATAACTCATACAGTATTTATTTCAAACAGATCTCAAAATAAAAATCATACTTATCCGTGTAGCATCAATAACTTCATCCGGTAAGACACCAGCGGTGACACCTGCAAGTAGTCAGAATGTGCCGGCGAGTAACGACTATAACAAAAAAAAAAAACCCAAAAAAGTTACTAAAACGCATAGATCTACTAAAAATTAAAAAATACCTCAAAACATGAAAATCCTCTTGGTGGCCGTTGGTCGTGGTTCTACTTGGGATCCCGCTGGAGGTATGAGTTTTGGCGTAGGAGGGGCTCCTGGTGGCGGGTTTATGTGGTGGTGGTAGGATGGTGGTATGTTAGGTAAGTGGATGAGATGAGAGGAACATATATTAAAAAGAAACGACAACTCATGCAACATCCTCTTCCAGCACAAAGGAGCAGATCTACAAAATGAAATAGTCGATTGTTTCCAACTCAGATAAAATAATGAAATTTATATTTATATAAAAAACTGAAAAGTACATTAACAATATATTAAAGAAAAATACCTTAAAAAGAAAAAAAAAACGCAAGTGTCTGCTGTTAAAAAAACGCAAAAAAAGAACATCACCTTCAAAACTTAAACAAATTATTACAAATCTATTTAAGAAAATTCAAAGAAATATGTTAAAACTTGAAATACCTTTTTGGTTATTGGAATGATAACTTTTTGTTGTGATGAAAAAGGTATATGGTCCGACCGTGTTTGGTGGCAGCGGAACCTTCTTCCGGATTGTTCAGCAGCGACTGTGGCGGCAAAAGCGGATGTAAAACATGCACAAAATAAAACACAAAATCTTAGATCTACAAATTAAATTTACAGAATTATAAAAAAAAATTCATAACTCTACTAAGAGTTGTAGATCTATTAAAACATTCCAAAATAACCTCAAATCAGTGAAGGTTGGACGATGTTGAGGCCCACTGGAGAGAGTTTTGGTGGCAAATTAGAAGGTTTTGTAAGGTGAGATGAGATGAGACGGAGGAAAAAATTGTGAGAGGTTTTGATTGTTGGTGGTTATTTGTTTGAGATGAGAGGATTAGGTGCTGGTGTGGGTGTGTGTGTTTTTTGAAAGTAAAAGTGGGCAGGTGTGGGTAGTTTTTAATGATGTTTTTAATTTTTTTAGGTTTGAATGTTTGGTATGGAGTTTTTGTTTTTGGTTTGGTGTTGGTTTGGTGTATGTAAACCATGCTATTTTTTCAACCATACTATTTTTAAACCATGATAGGGCCCACAAAACTTTTTTAACCATGATATTTTTCAACTTTCAACCATTTTCATTTTTCCTTTATAAAGGAGTAAAGATAAAGATATGTTGGACTATGGGTTATTTGGTATGTGAGCCGTCATATATCACAAAGTTATACGGTTCGAATCCCACAAAGCTGCTGTTCATCTTTTTTCTTTGTTTCATTTTCCTTTTTTGGGTTTTGAAATGTAAAACTCTTGCTATCACTATAAAGATCAACTAACGAAGTAAACACTTTTTATGAAGCAAAACAAACACTTTTTAAGTGTACATCCCACACATATTAAAGAAGCAAAACCTTTCTTGTTCATATACTACAATGAGTGAGAATAGTGCATTTCTAGAATTGTACTATGTTTTCAGATAGACGCGTTTATGAAGTTTGTTATAAAACTTAATTTTCAAACTTTGTACATCCCACTTCTGAAAATAGATCTATAATTCTTGACTTTTTAATTTCTTTTGTCACTTAAAAATGGTCATGACGAGGTTGTTGGCTACTAAGTTTGATATCTCGAGACGGGGTATAGATATCGATTCTATTTTGTGTGTTAACTGTGGAATTGGCGTGGAGAACTGGATTGATACCATTCGTATGACGTATAAATCATAAATGATGTTTGAAGGTGTGTATTATGTGATGTGGTGGCTTCTTTGGTAGTATCGCAACAAGAAAATCTTTGAAGGAAATATTCCGATTAAGGCTATGTTCATGTAATTTCTAAATCTTTTTATTAATGTCGGGCTAGATGTAAAGATTCAGTTTGATCGATTGACTTAAATCCACACCTTATTTTTTTGTAATTTTTAGCTCTTTGCTAGTTTTATAATAAAATTGCCGTTAAAAAAATTTATTTGAAATATGTGATCAAAGTTCAATAGAAATGTTTCACCGATACTTATATAACCCCTAATGTATGTGCAAGGCCATATACGATCTTCATTTATTATAATTGTTCAAATTATAATTTACATACTAAGAGAAAGCAAACGGACAAAAAGTTGCGTCGCTAGCACTTTTTGTACGTAGTATATCAAAACCAAGTCTATTAAATACAACGTTTGTGGATTTAGGAGTCAAAACATTACTACTCATAACACGTTGTATTTTGGTAAGTAGCTCCATCGCTTCAGGTGGAAGGAAACAAAATGTATCAAACGCGAAAAGAATAAACACGTGTTGATTTTCAACACATGCTTTCTCGTGTTTAGTCACTTTGGACGAGGCGGCTTTTATAGCAGCCTGACCCGCTGTAAAATCTCGACTGCCTAACCCCACGAGAGGAGAAACCCCTGTCAAATCAACGCACGCATGTTTATCTCCAACCCATCCATAAACCAAAACATCAGCGGGTCTTAATGTGGATCTTCCATCTGACGGGTCCGTCAAGAAATTCACAGGTGCCTCTTTCTTGGCGGAGATCCTGGAACACCTACATATGTCGTAAAGAATGTTTCTAACAAAATTATATCGGTACTTGAAGCCCGGAAGTTATTTACAATAAACCGCATGTTTCCAAAAGAATCCAAAGATACCTTTGATTCTGTAAAACGAAAGAATGTATGACCCTTCACGTTCTTTAAGATTCTTGAACCAAATGATTCTTAGTTTTATATAAAATACAATGTTTTATACGGAAATGTACTAATATTATTTTTTATCTTACGTGTCGAAACATCCGAGAGCTAACTTAACCAGTCACACATGGGTGGGCAAAAATTTTACCTTTTAAAAACTCGAATTTGTATGTTCATTAAAAGTATTTGTGTTGGTCGGAAAATGACCCACAGCCAATCGTTGTGTGAAAATGACAAAAAGAAGCTAAACAAAGTATTAACATCAAAGTAAATACGACATAAAGATTATTTAAGTGAAAGTAAAATCAATAGTCAAAATACGAAATTTCACCCGTAAAAAGAGATTCATTGTTCGTTCATAACCATTCACACAAAAATTGTCAAAACAATCAATATATTATGCACTGAAGTTGCAAAGTTATCCGAAAGTTATTGCAATTCAGAACATGAAATGTATGTTCATCTATCATGCATGCTTCATATTAGTGATTGACTTGTAGATCATCGTCGAAAATTGGTTAAAAGATTTAAAAAAAACACTAGCAACGCGTTCACCGACAATATGTGATGGAAACTTTCGCTAATTTAGGAACCATTGTTGCCAATAGCGCTAGCTGAAACCTAGAGAACTTGCGTAGAAAAGCGTCTCCAACACTAATCCTATCATCACATAATGACACATTTTGCTTCCTGTACATTAACCAAATTACAAACAATATTACATCCAAACTCAAAAATCACAATCTCACAAGAGTTTATGACTTTATGCTACCAGGTCTTGTAAACAATATAAATAGATGAACAAACAAATTAAGAAATGTTCAAATGTAAGCCCTGTACGTGCTCGAAACTTATAACTAGTAACCTCACGAAAACAAAAATGACCCAATGGCCTATTTAACAATATCATTTGTCGTGCTCGTGCAATAGAATTTTCGTAAGACCCCTAAATAAAAGATGAGGTGAGGTGGTAAGTGAAGTATTGTGTGGCTTATTCAAAAGGTCGCTAGTTCAATTCCCCGTTCAAGGTATTCCATCTTTTGCACTTTTGACATGTAAACTGTTTACGTATTTACATACTCTCTTAATTTTATAAATATGTTTGCTGCTAGATAAATTTGATATTATTAGTAACTTTAACATAAATAATTTAGTTTCCAAATTTGTTGCAACGCACCAACAAATTTTCTAGAAACATACATGAACATTTCGTACACGCGCAAAACATGTAGTATGTAACATGTCTAAATAAGCAATTATAGGTCTTTGTGTTTCCGGTCACAAATGTTATTCAGCCACATGTCCATGGACGTTTGCGCGCACCACCACTGTCTTTTCCTCGGGTTGCCTTTTCACTTGGATATGCAAATTTACAGTTAGATTAGTTATTGCTTGTAGTTGGTTGTTTTCTTTCCAAGTTATGCGTATGTAGTTATTTATATTAGCTAAGACCATATATAAAGTATATTCCTTGTTCTAAAAGTTATCATAAATAGATGCAATAAGAGATATATCATGTGTCCGGTTCCTTTTAGATTTTATCATTCGTGGTTTAGTTTTGCAGGGTTTGATGAGATGGTGGAAATTACCTGGCGGTCTTTTAAACATTCTGATGGGAATGGTATGATCAAATTCAAAAAGAAATTACAGGAGTTAAAGGGTATTATTAGAAGTTGGACTCATGATAAGAGAATTCACATGGCGGGCTCTAAGATGCGGATCTGTCAAGAATTGCAAGATATCGATAAGGATCTAGATAGTGGTGATGTCGATGGTGATAAACTTCGAAGAAGGCTTGAATTAAAGAATCTTCTTCATGAAGTTACTGTTAAGGAAGCTGCTGATTGCTATCAGAAATCCAAAGTTCGATGGGCGATTGAGGGTGATGAGAACTCGAAGTTCTTTCATGGGATGATCAATAAGAAGCGAGCTCAACAAACTGTGCGTGGGGTTTTTATAGATGGTTGTTGGTGCACTGATCCGAGTATTGTTAAGAAGGCGTTTCATGATCATTTTGAGGCACGTTTTACGCAGCCAGGTATTAACAGGCCTAAAATTAATTTTACTTTCAAAAATCGTTTAGTAGCGGACCAGGTGGAGACTTTGGAAAGAAGGGTTACTCGAGATGAGATTAAAGAGGCCGTTTGGGACTGTGGGGAAAATAAGTCCCCGGGTCCGGATGGGTTTACATTTGAATTTTTTAGGAGATACTGGGAGTTCATCGGTCCGGATTTCTGTGAGGCGGTCGAATATTTCTTTGAGAATGGGTCGTTCGCAAAAGGTTGTAACTCTTCGTTTATATCTTTGATTCCGAAGGTGATGGATGCTAAATTTGTTACTGATTATCGTCCAATAAGTTTGGTCGGGAGTGTTTATAAAGTTGTCACAAAGATCTTAGCAATTCGTTTATCTAAGGTTATTCCGGATATAGTTTCGGATACTCAGTCTGCCTTCATTACTAAGAGGCAGATTTTGGATGGGCCGTTCATTTTAAATGAAGTGTTACAGTGGTGTAAAAGGAAGAATAAGAAAGCCATGTTTTTTAAAGTTGATTTTGCCAAAGCTTATGACTCGGTTCGTTGGGATTTTCTTATTGATGTTCTTTCTGCGTTCGGGTTTGGGTCGACTTGGTGTAACTGGATTCGTGGGACTTTTGAATTTGCTAAGGCGTCGGTTTTAGTCAATGGGAGTCCGTCTAATGAGTTTCAATTCCATCGAGGGCTTAAACAAGATGACCCGCTATCTCCTTATCTATTTATCTTGGTTATGGAATCTTTACATTTATCTTTCTCTCGGGCGGTTGAAAAAGGGATATTTAAAGGTATTTGTTTGAATGAGTCAATTTTTATATCTCATCTTTTCTATGCGGATGATGCTATGTTTCTAGGGGATTGGTCGGATGATAATTTGAAAAGTATTATAAATATTCTTAAATGTTTTTTTCTTGCTTCGGGGCTGCAAATCAACATTAATAAGAGTCAAGTGTTGGGTGTGGGCGTTGCTCGGGGTATTGTTGAACGGGCGGCAGAGAGTTTTGGTTGCTCAATTTTACAAAACAGATTTAAGTATCTTGGTGTGATGGTAGGGGATTGTATGTCGAGGAAGAAGGCGTGGGAAGATGTAGTTTTGAAAATTAGATCGAGATTGTCTAAGTGGAAAGTCAAAACATTATCTATCGGGGGTAGACTCACTCTTGTAAAATCGGTTCTTGGTGCGACTCCAATTTATTCCATGTCTATTTATAAAGTTCCTTGTGGGGTGCTAAAAGAGATGGAAGCGATTCGTAATCATTTTTTCAATGGATCTGATTTATCGGAAAAGAATATTACATGGGCTGCGTGGGATAAAGTTTTGGCGTCTAAGAATAAAGGAGGGCTTGGTGTTTCGAGTTTTCATGCGCTTAATCGAGCTCTTCTTCTTAAATGGGTTTGGCGGTTTGTGTCTAAAGACGGATCGCTTTGGTTTCGGGTTATTCAAGCCTTGTATGGGTCGGATATTGATAATCATTCGTCTAAAGTGGGTTCTAATTGGTGTTCTATTTTGAGGGAGATGTGTGTGCTCAAGGAGAAAGGGTTCGATTTTTTGGCTCACTGTAGTAAGTGTATTGGGGATGGTAAAAAAACTAGGTTCTGGCTGGACACTTGGAAGGGTGATCGCCCGTTTAAGGAGCGTTTTCCTCGACTGTTTGCACTTGAGACGGAGAAAGATTGTTTAGTGTCTGCAAAAGTAGTTGTAGGTATTGATGGGTCATTCAGGAGACCAGTTCGTGGTGGTAGTGAACAACAACAATATGCAAGGTTAGATGCCATTGTGGGTTCTGTCCAACTTTCGCTTTCTGCGGATCGTTGGGTTTTTGGTCTTGCTGGTGATGGGGAGTTCCAAGTTAAAGATGTCAGGAATTTCATTGATAATATTTTCCTTCCTGAGCATGTTGAAGCTACAAGATGGATTAAGTATATCCCCATTAAGGTTAATGTGTTTGTGTGGCGAGCTCGTCGTGATTGCTTGCCAACTAGAGTTCAATTAAGCCGAAGGGGTGTTAATGTGGAATCATTGAATTGTCCTCTTTGTCAATCCAGTGAGGAGGATATTACTCATATTTTATTTCGATGCGAGGTGGCTAGGGCTGTTTTACGTCGTGTTTGTCGTTGGTGGGATATAGAGTGGTAGGATTGGGCATCATTTTTGGAGTGGAATGCTTGGTTTCTCACGATTCGGCTTAATTCTAAAGTGAAGAAGTTATTGGAAGGAGTTTTTGATGTTGCTTGGTGGTATATATGGCGAGTGCGGAATAGCACTATTTTTGATGAGTCTCCTTATCCTCGATCGATGTTATTTGATGATATTGTGTCTGTTTCGTTTAATTGGTGTAATTCTCGGTGTAATAGGTTATTTTCATGGGAGGCGTGGCTTAAAAATCCTCATCTTATAATGTTGTAATCTTCTTTCTAGCATCTTGCTAGTTTAATAAAATTTCGCCGTTCAAAAAAAAAAGAGATATATCATGTGTGTAGGCGGAGCCTGCCGGTGAGTGTATTGTAGATTCTCTTCAAGGTCTATTGTTTGATTCTCATCGGTATCTTTCATATTTTTCGCTTTAATAAATCAACATTTTTTTTCATTAGTAGGGCTAAACTCATGTGTAACGTCTCGTGTGCTTGTGTAAAAATAATGAATCAAGTTCAAAAAGACGAATGGGCCTATGGCTTTTTCTAGAAATGGTTTTTGTATATTTTGGTCCTGTTAAAGAAACTTGAACATATGTGGATGAAGAAATACATATATGAAACTTGTGAGGAATAAAATTTCACTTGGTAAGTAATGTGCTAATCAATCGTAAGCAAGGGCCAATCGAGGGGTGGTTTTCGAGGGTTCATGGAGACCCGTAAATTTGTCTCGCATAGTGTAAAAATGTCTCAAAAACATATATTTTTTGAAATGTAACCTCTAATGGTAACAATTTTTTCTTTAATCTTGTGAAATGTGACTCTGACTTCTAGTCATGTTGTTCACCGCTAATCGTAAGCTCCACTGTTCAACACTAATCGTAAACTCTACGATTCAACTCTCACGTGAACTATATTTTCTTTTTATATTCTGACAATATCCATAACCGAGTATGGCATTTAATAGAAAACGAGTCGTATTAGTAGTATTATATGTAAATATTTGGTCCTAGAACATCAAGTGACTGCTCGAATAAGTGAAATGTTTTCGGATATACATATTTATGAAGTTGATTATAAAGTAAATAGTAATTTTCAAGTTTTTGCTTCGTTTTAGTAATTTTTATTGTCACTTTGTTAGGAAAAGAGAAGATCAACTAACAAGTGAAATTTATAGAAGTTTAAACAAACACTCTTTGTACATCCCTCATAGATCGAATAAGTGAAATGTCTTCGAATATACATATTATGAAGTTGATTATAAAGTAAATAGTTTCGAACCTCATACCCTTATACTTGCCATAACATAAAAACAAATAAATGCCCTTTCTTTTCATTTTTCTTTCTTGCCTTATAGAACGGACCTTCGTACCCTCTCCTTCCAAGTATAAATCTTCAAAGCCCGGAAAAAAAAATCAATAACTTATACTTATTTCAGGTAGGAGGTGAAGCTAGAGTTTGAGTTTTTAAGGTTTAATATCAACTCTAGCGCCGCCATGCACCTGAAAACATAGTATTGTTATTAACATGTATGTTGCTCATTCACTCTACTATACAAAGAAGAAAATTTTCCTTTCTTTAGTCTATGCGGGATTGTGGGATGCATAGTTTGATAATTTGATAGGTTTTTATTAAAGATGTACATCTACATGTTGACTCTTTCATTTATGTGCAGTTATTCATATGTGGAGTAAATGAATATATGGCGAGACATCTACTCGTGACATTTAATCACACAGGGAATATAAAAGTGCAGTTTACGTTGTCTTCTTGATTAATCAAATTGGTAGGATCATGTATCGTATGTAGAAGACCTAGTGCCCTCATCTTTATGGTGTTGTATAATACTTCCTTTGTTGCTTAATATAAGCGTTAATTTAGAATCAAGGAGAGCATTTGTGAATAAATCAAGGCTATTTTTACATGGCCGATCAAGTTATTCTTTCGGAAACTTCAATGTGGTCTTTTTGTAAGACTCGTGATGCCACACATCTATCCATTTTGGATAACTCTGGTGACATATGTTTGCTAGCACCTTGTAATTTAATTGAGTTTGTTACATTGATAAATTACATGAAAAATTTGTCCTGTTTCGTGATATGTTCTCTATAAAATGTAGACTACCAAGAAGGCTCCAAACACCCATGTTATACCCAAGTTTCGTAACATGTCTTTGCACAACCGATATGGCATTGTACGGTAGGGAATACGTAACTTTAAGGGGATCAGTGAAACGATTATGGAAAATCAAAAGAGGATTCAAAATGCCAAGTGTTTTACCTCTTGGTTACAGTAACATACTTTCAATTACAATAGAAATGAAATCTTTTATTCAAACAAAAAATACAAAATATGTTATAAAAATAAATTATTTATGAGGTAAAGTCTTTAGCTACACAATTGAAGAAATGTGTTTAGATCTTTAATCGAGCATCAAAAATATTAAATAGACCCAGGATGCATGGTTCACTTCATCGTCTACATTTTGTTAAATAATGTTTATAAGTTTCTTATCTTTTTTCATTTTCAAAAAGTAAAACCACTAAAGCCACCTCCTTAATAATTGAGGTCTCAAAATTTACTTAAAAAACTGTTTCAGAAACCTGTTCCATTGTTGATTTTCATTTTGATCTCTAAATGTTTTACCGATCACCTAAACTTACCTGACCCTGCCGTACATACAATGCCATTCTATTATGCAATCACATGTTATGTGCCTTGATCTTACGAGAGGAATCAAGAGACGTAATGATCACTTTACAATGTACCAATGAACGGATTAACACCTTTTTCACAACAATGTAGAGCTTAATGAATCCCAAGGACAACAAATGTATGTATTTCTAACAATGCAGAGCTTAACTCAACCACCAGTTAACAGTGAATGTGTATTTATCCAAAATGTACGTCACCCACACGAGTCCTAATAAACGAAACTCATGATTCCCAAAGTTCGAGTCCGATTCACTTAATGCGAACTATTGACGTTTAGCAAGGAGTACTCTAATTTTTTTAAGTAAGGAGTACTTAATTAGCCACACAAATATTGCCTAGTGATGTTAATTATAAAAAGACTCTCTTGTATGTGAAGGAAGTAGAAAAATTACTAGTATCTTCGTATAAAACGCCCCGAACTAAATTAATTTCATGGCATGTAATTTAAGAAACACAAACGAGTTTCATCATTGGCAATATATTCCTCAAAATTGTGTTGTCACTTGATAATCATTACTACGTAATTAAAAATCCGATTGCAGATAAGGCATGTGCGTCGATGGGGGGTCTGCAGCGAGCATATTATACGAACATTGCTTCTCGAGGGTCTGTGTAAAACTCAGTTTAACTACAAACGTGAGGTTTACTCATAAAAGTAAAATGATGTTTGTAAATAAGCCCATGTAAAGTTTTTGTCTTGTTCTTAAAGCTTATGATAAATAAATGAAATAACTGATACATGTCATGTGTTGATGAAGAGTAGTTCGTAAGCGTATCATAGCTTCTCAGAGGTTCATGGTTCAATTCCTAGCTACTCAAGGTCAACATTTTTTTTAATGTGTGGGTCTATGAGTTTTTTGAAAAATGACATTTGTGTCTTGTTAAACAAACATAAATCCGTGATAAAACTTGTGCTTCAAAGAGGGCCTCCGAAACTAATTGCGCCGTCCCTTACAACTGTATACAAACTTTTCCTACATTTTTAAAGATTGGTTCAATCTTATATCTTTCATAGTTCAAAGAAGTTAAATCTTCTTTACATATGTACTACTTTTTGCACTTTGTGTTGTAAGTTGTATAGTGTTTTTTGTTACATGATGCATTGAAGTTTATTAGTTAAAATTAAAAACCAATTATATCATGTATCAAACATTCATATAAAATTCTGTAATGTTTTTTTATTATTATTTGTTGCCAGTTAAGAAAGTGGCAAATACTGTCGTATATATTATTGCAACTAAAGTGGACGAGAATCATACATGTGATTACTCAAGAAATGCATGAGCCAAGATTTAGGTATTATACCCGTTGTACCCGTTCCTCATTAACTACATGGCAATATGACATGTCATATACTTGTGTTTGGCAAGAGTAGAAATGTAAACTATTCTTAAAAAAAAACTCAAATTACTTATAAATGATAGTTGCTCAGACGTTTGGATAAAAGCCACAAATACATTATTTGGGTAAAAGCCATAAATACATTATGTATACTTGTGTTTGGCAATAGTAGAAATGTAAACTATTCTAAAAAAAAAACTCAAATTACATTTAAATAATAGTTGCTCATGTTTGGGTAAAAGCCATAAATATAATATGTATTATCCATATAAGACCATTATATATAACAGACTTTTTAATGTACGAAATACATAATGGAACCCATTTAACAATAAAACTCATTTACCAAGTCAGTCAATTTAAAAAAATTTACAAAATTACTTAAAATGCATAATTATTAAAAATAATTTATATTTTTATTTAGAAGAATAACTTTTTTTAAAAATTCCAAGAAAAAAATAAAAATAAAATAAAATCTATATTTTTTTCCGAAAAAAAAAACTTTTAGTTTTTTATTTTCGAATTTTTATTAAAATTAAAAATTAAAAATTAAATTTTTATGAGTAAACCTCATGTTTGTAGTTAAACTGAGTTTTACACAAACCCTCCGCAAACTTAAAAATGGAAGTTGTGTGTGTGGTGGGAAGTGGCGGTGTGCTATATAAAGTTAAATCGAGCACCATTCATGACCGGAAACACAATGAAGCTAGACGTAGTTAAAGTTATATTAGAACAACCAAATTTTATATGAATGAGTGCTAAGTATCTTGTTCATTTCTTCCATCTGTTATCTATAACCACACAAAATAAGATTATCCAGACTTCAAAATACTGTTATTTAGAGCATGAGCAATAAGAAAAGTATTTCAAAATCTATCTTATAAAACTTTTTACAAAACACTTGGTAAACACCAAGTATTTGATACAAGCCATAGTCATTCAATCGATTTGATAATAATGACAATAAATGAATCAATTTGCATTGTAGATGCGCTTATACATGGACGGGTTATTTTTCATTCACAATATTTTATACAATGACTTGGCCCAACTAAGTATTCCAGACTCAAGATTTCGACAGAAAATAACAAACAAACTCATACGAAATCTTTAACGGGGACCATTTGGAAAATTTAAAGAGGCGGAATTTTTTCGCCAATGGATAAATACTTTTACTCACGTAACTTACAAGTATGTTTTTGTACGGTTTGTTCGTTCACCGCAACAAATTTATCAAAAACATTACAAAGATTAGATTTGTCCAGCAACATGGAGTCATATCTTGTTTTCTACGTTAGATGGAATGTTTCCGGCCAGTCGTTTAGGTGACCTTTATCTTTTAGATTAATTTCCTATATCACCCTACTTTCAAAATTAATTTCATTATCATTTAATCAATGCATATATATTACCTTGCCACCAAACAAGAAAAACATCATATTTACTAACACAATTAAACAGTGCCACGTTTATCAATCAAGGATACAAGAGTTTCAATAATTTCCATACAAGAGGCACACAATAAGAAGAATCAATGTGTGAAACACGAGAATCATCTCGCGGTTTAGTTCTTCTGGCAAGAGGTTTCTATTGAAAATTAACTATGATAGTTTCCAATAGCTGTTTATTTCTATCATATAATGCAGAATGTTATTCAATTCCATGTTATAATTGTTAGTTAATATATTTTAGCCCATTATAATTAGGCCTTAAGTCCGTTTGTGTTATTCCTAGATCCTTATAATATAGCTTATATATTGTAATCTCTTTGATTGAATGAAACATGGAAATTCACCAATCTTACAATGTAATCAGAGCCATTTATTTTTCTCCTAATTCTTCTCTAATTCTCTTCCACCGTACCTTTAAAACCCTTAAAAAAGAACATATTCTCTTCGCTTCGCATAAGATTGAATACTTCAAGGTAGTCCGTTATTTGTCATTATTGTTTTGTGATTGCAGGGTATAAAAGAGCCGTGTTGTATGATATGTAGTTAAAGTAATATAAAAGATTGGCATATATATGCTATTATCAATTCATTGGTAAGTGGGATATACTATAAAAGCCAAAGGTTTGTAGTCATTTTTCAGATTCGTTGGTTTTGAGATTTGTTTTTTTATAAAGACAATATGATTCATAATGGAAATACTAATAGTGGTATGTACATCAATGGAAATGGATTACATTCTTTTGTGCCTCCTGGTTCATATGTTAATCAATAACATCACCCTATAGTTTTTTCTACTATGTCACTCAAGGATTCAACCTCGAACATGGACACAAGTGCATATTCACATCTTAATTCTGATATTAATAACTTAAGTACTATTTTTAATTCATGCTTATATCCTTCTGTTCGTGTTGGTGACGGCAAAACTATACTCGTCACAAACACGGGCCATAGCATTTTTCCAACTCTTAATCTCCCTTTTAAATCTTAATAATGTCCTTGTCACCCCCAATATTATTAAAAATCTTATTTATGTGCGTCAGTTTACTAAGGACAATTATTATACTATTGAATTTGACGCTTTCGGTTTCTCTGTGAAGGATTTCCTGACCCGTCATATCTTGCTAAGATGTGATGGCTCAGGTGATCTCTATCAGGTAACCAAACTGTCGCCCCTTCTAAGTGCTTTGAGGTCTCTCAGTCCTTCTACGTGGCACCAACACCTCGGTCACCCGGGTGATGTCGTGTTACACTCTCTTGTTTCTCGTAATTTTATTTCTTGTAATAAGGAGAAGTTTCCTATTTTTTGTCATGCTTGTCAGCTTGGCAAACATGTTAAACTTCCATTTTTAGATTCTACTTCTATTGTTTCTAGATGTTTTGAGATAATTCATTCCGATATCTGGACATCCCCTATTGTTAGTACGAGTGGTTTTAAGTATTACGTGATTTTTCTTGATCACTTTTCTCATTATTTGTGGCTCAACCCTCTTCGAAATAAATCTGAAGTGTTTTCTAAGTTTGTAAACTTTCGCTCTTTTGTTAACAATCAATTTAAGTGTGACATTCTTAATTTTCAATGTGATCTTGGTGGTGAGTTCGATAACACCAAACTTCTTGACCTTTTCTCTACAAATGGAATTCAAATGAGATTTTCTTGTCCTAAAACCTCCCAAAAATTTGGAAAATCAGAACGTATGATTCGTACTATAAATAATATGATTCACACGTTACTTTTCCAAGCCCACCTTCCGCCTAAGGCTGAAGCACTTCACAAGGCCGCCTACCTTCTAAATATCCTCCCTCAAACGCCATTCAAAATGAGACACTATTTACCAAATTGTTCAACAAATATCCTAACTATTCCAAACTTCGGACTTTTGGATACTTGTGTTATCCCCGTTTGTTTCCACCTACCAAACTTGCTCCACGAGCGACACCATGTATATTTCTAAGCTACCTAGCCTATCATGAAGGTTATCGATGTCTTGACCTAACTTCAAACAAAATTATTATCTATAGGCATGTAACCTTTGACGAACATCAATTTCCCTACAGAACTATAACAAATCCCACCTCATACGAATTCCTTGACTCTTCTCCGTCGCTGATTACTCGTCATGTAATACATAATCCCCCGCATAATACTCTGCTACCAACACCTACTCCACCACCAACACCTATTGTTGACCCACCAACACCTCAAACACCAAACCATACCTAAGTTACTCCTGAATGAAACCATTACACTGGCCCACCACTCAGTTTCTCTCCACTTACCTCGACCCACTCCACCCATCACCTTACACCACCCACGAACCGAAACCACCTACATTTAATTCAACACCTACAGCCCAAACCCATGAAGCCCAAGACCAATCTACGACGTTATTTCCAACAGAAACCCAAACCAACACCACACCTCAACCCATCACTAGTAATCCACCAACTACAACTCACTATATGGTCACCAGAAATCAAGATGGCACACGTAAGACCACCCAAAGTCTAAACCTTCATGTTTCTCATACCTCTCCCATACCAAAATCCCCATATCTTGCTTTATCAGATCTACACTGACGGGATGCTATGTATGATGAATATAACGCATTAATTAAAAATAGTACTTGTGTTCTCGTTTCAATACCTCCTGGTGCCAATATTGTGCGATGTTTGTGGTTATTTCGACATAAATTTAATGCAGATGGTTCATTGAGTCAGTATAAAGCTCGTCTGGTTGCCAACGATAGTAGTCATCAGATTGGTATTGATTGTGATGAGACTTTTAGTCCTTTTATCAAGCCGGTCACTATTCGTAATGTGCTTAGTCTTGTATTAGCGAGACATTGGCCTATTCATCAAATTGATGTTAAGAATGCTTTTCTAAATGGAGATTTTTTTTAGAACGGCAAATGTTAGCGGTTAGTGGGTCGAGTAGTGAAATGACATCCAAGCGGAAGTATATCTTCTTCGAACCCTCGCCTAGTTATGTTAGACTCCTTATCCGCTTCGCCTGAAAGGCCCTTGACAGATCTTGAACCCAAGACCTCTAGGTATCCTCCCCCAAAGAAACCACTTAATGGAACATTGTTGGCCAACTGTCTACATGTATCATCCTCCAGGTTTTGTTGATCCTCGGTATCCTCATCATGTATGTCGCCTTCAAAGGTCTTTATATTGGTTGAAACAAGCCCCTCGTGCTTGGTTTCAATGATTTGCTTCTTATGATACCCGTGTTGGATTTTCTCCTAGTAGATGTGATTCCTCTTTATTTGTTTACAGATCTGGTACTGACTCAACATATTTATTGATTTATGCGGATGATATTGTTCTTACAGATTCTTTTACAGCTTTGCTTCAAAAGGTTATTTTCTCTCTACACAAGGAGTTTGACATGACAGATCTTGGTGCCCTTAATCATTTATTGGGGATTTCTGTTACACGTGACACTACAAGGATGTTTCTCTCTAATAAGATATATGCTATGGAGTTGCTCGAACGAGCACATATGCTCAACTGCAATCCTACTCGGACTCTTGTTGACATAGAGTCCAAGCTTGGTCCTGAAGGGACTCCTATTTCAGATCCTACTTTGTATTGGAGTCTTGCAGGTGGCCTACAATATCTTACATTCACTCGTCCAGATTTGTCTTATGTCGTGCAACAAATTTATTTATATATGCATGATCCCCGGGAGCCTCACTTAGTTACTCTCAAGAGGATTCTTCGTTATGTTCGAGGCACTTTAGATTTTGGTTTACAGTTATATGCATCATCAGGGTCTTTTCTTGTCGCTTACTCCGACGCTGATTGGTCTGGTTGCCCTGCTACTCGCAGATCTACATCCGGTTATTGTGTATTTTTGGGAAAAAATGATTTGTCATGGTCTTCTAAGCGACAACCAACTCTTTCACGTTCTAGTGCTGAAGCTGAATATCTGGGTGTTGCTAATGTTGTTGCTGAGGTGTGGCTTGACTGCACAATCTACTTCGAGAACTATAAACACCACTATTGACTGCTACTCTTGTGTATTGTGATAATGTTAGTACCGTCTATTTATCTACTAATCCAGTGCAACATCAACAAACTAAACACATTGAGATTGACATTCATTTTGTTCCTGATATGGTTGCTATGGGTTATGTGAGTGTTAGTTAATATATTTTGGCCCATTATAATTAGGCCTTAAGCCCATTTGTGTTATTTATAGATCTTTCTAATATAGCTTGTATATTGTAATCTCTTTAATTGAATGAGACAAAGAAATTCGCCAATCTTACAATAATATTTTATATATACAAGTTTCTTTTCGGCTAGAGTTGCGAGAATTTTCCCTTATTGTTTGAGAATCAATATAAGTTACTTTAAGAATTAAAATTTTTGTTTTCAAACTTTCTATAAGCCACCCATGATTAAATCACGGGTTTATAGGCTAAATAATCATGAAACTAAGGGTGCGTTTGGTTTGAAGTCGGGTTTTATTTTGGGTGTGGGTTTATAAAGTAAGGGGTTTAGTATTGAGTAAGATTTGGATTTTAAGATGGGTTTTGAGATATAATTAAGAAAGAGAAAATTAAAATAAAATTATATATTATATAGTTTTTGAATTAAATATTTAAAATTATTTTTTATTAATAAAAGAGAATAAAAATAAAATGAGTGGTGTTGGTAAAAAATGGACCCACATATTTTATATGACTTTCAAAAGGAGACATATGGCTAAGGATTTATACAAAGCTACTTTCAAGGGGCTGGTTACTAAATTTTAGGGCCCACAACACATACCAAACAAAAGTTTTTAATCTACTTTTAGTCCAAACCTTCTTAAACCATCATACCAAACTAGCCCTAATCATGTTTTCGGAAAGTGAAAAGACATGAAATTTAGAGACAAAATAAAAAGGCACTTTGGAGTATACTGAGAATTAATTGAACCATAGACAAATAGACAAACTCTCTGTAAATAAACTCAACCCATATTATAATAGTCATTTTACTTTACACTTTTTATTTGTTTTACATCGTAAAGAAACTAAATAGTCACGAATTTTATACTATTTATTTTCGAATCTATGAACTTCTAAATTTCATTTAAAATTAACTTCATGAACTCATACGTCCAAAGCATAGTAATATTATACACATATAAAAATGATATTTATTCACTATAGTAAATAAACAAGACATATTTTACGTCTTTAACTAATGTGGGATGTAAACTTAAGAAGTAAGTATTTGTTTTAGCTTATATAGATTTGACTTCGTTATGTTCCAGCAATCATTTGACGTTCTTTGGCCAAAGTTTAAATATAATACTCCGTACTACTTATTAATGCAACTTATTTTCTGATAGTAGGAATTTATCAATATTACTCATGATAAATGACTTGATATTGCGACCTCCTAGTCCACAAGAGTTCATTTGTGATGTATATTAGATAGAGGTGGCAAATCTTGCCCATTTTGATACATATGGGCACTTTTTGCCTATTTTCAAAAAAAGATAGGGCACTTTTTACCCATTCTTTATAATGAATGGGCTAAACGGGCGCATATGTAAGAAACTAAGGGCCCGTTTGGTATGAAAAAATAACTACCCATCAATGAGTTTGAATCCCATTACACTTGTTTGGTTACTGAGCTCAGATTTCAACTATGAGTATGATATATTAAAATCTGCCATATGCCATACCATAGGAGATAGCTTCCTATCATTCTTCCGTTTATGTTTACTCGTTTTTTTCTTTTTTGACAAAATACCAATTCATATATTTCTACCTCAAAACCGTATCATTCTGTGTGACTTTGTGTCACCATTGTTGTTGATTTGCCTCAAGTTCTTAGCATATACATCGACCACCATTTATCCCGTTGACTTCTTGTGGTCATCGATCCATCAAAGTTGATAAGACAACCAATTTATCTATTTCACATATCATTCTTCCTGTTAAGTCCACATCATTGATACTGATATTGGTTGGCTGCCAATCATGAGGTGTTGATTCCTGTTATTCAATTTTTTTTATTGTTTTTGAATTTGTTGTTGGTAACATTTATCAACTATGAATAAGAATATAATTTATTAAAAATCTATTTCATATGGAAGCAAGTATCACAAACAGTCCATTTGATTTACGATGAAACATTGATGCTTTTTTTCTTGTTTAGTCCTCCGTTATATACTCATAATGGAGATGAAAAAAATTTATGAACCAAACATGTTTATTGATAATGATTCCTCAATTGATACCGATTCTCATTCCACCCTATATCGAAACCTATACCAATAGTGATTCCGGACTACAAACCAAACGCACCCTAAATGGGCTTAACGGGCGCACTTGTAAAATAAAAATTAGTATACTCGACGAATATTTTTTATTAAATTTTTTATCCCCGCTTTCAAACAAGTATTTTATTTTTTATTTGTAGGTTTTTATATGTTTTTTTCCTTTTTTAGCTTGCGCCCGTTTAGCCCGTCCGTTTTGCCCGCCCGTTTCGCCCGTGCCCGTTTAGCCCGCGCCCGTTTAGCCCACCGCCCGTTTAGCCCGTTGCCCGTTTAGCCCGCCGCCCGTTCCCGCCCGCCGCCCGTTCCCGCCCGCCCGCCCATTTTGCCACCTCTAATATTAGATATTGAATTGAAATCACGATCTTATATTTATTGTTGTAAATATATTAAGACATTCAGTTAAATAAATGTATGTTAATTCAATTAATTAATAATTAGTACATGTAATTAAGTAACTTAACTGATTTTATAATTTTGTGGGGGTATCGTGACCTCCCATGCAGTTTGAGCAGGAGGTAATCGAACACTCAAACTGGAGCGAAATTATAAAAATAACGCTGTAGGAAGACGTTTGGTGAAGAGATCGGCATACTGATAACGAGATGGAACATGAAGAACAGGCATATGACCCATAGCAACCATATCACCAACAAAATGAATGTCAATCTCAATGTTTTTAGTTTGTTGATGTTGCAATGGATTAGTATATAAATAGACGACACTAACATTATCACAATAAACAAGAGTAGCGGTCAATAGTGGTGTATGTAGTTCTCGAAGTAGATTGTGCAGCCAAGCCACCTCAGCAACAACATTAGCAACACCCCGATATTCAGCTTGAACACTATAATGTGAAAGAGTTGGTTGTCGCTTAGAAGAACATGATAAAAGATTGTTACCAAAAAATACACAATACCCGGATGTAGATCTGCGAGTAGAAGGCAACCAACCCAACCGACGTCAGAGTAAGCGAAAAGAGAAGAGCCTAATGATGCATATAATTGTAAACCAAAATCCAAAGTGCCTAGAACATAACGAAGAATACTCTTGAGAGCAACTAAGTGAGGCTCCCGGGGATCATGCATATATAAACAAATCTGTTGCACGACATAAGACAAATATGGACGAGTGAATGTAAGATATTGTAGGCCACCTGCAAGACTCCGATACAAAGTAGGATCTGAAACAGGAGTCCCCTCAGGACCAAGATTGGACTCGATGTCAACAGGAGTCCGAGTAGGATTGCAGTTGAGCATATGTGCTCGTTCGAGCCACTCCATAGCATATCTCTTCTGAGAGAGAAACATCCATGTAGTGCCACGTGTAACAGAAATCCCCAATAAATGATTAAGGGCACCAAGATCTGTCATGTCAAACTCCTTATGTTGAGAGAAAATAATCTTTTGAAGCAAAGCTGTAGATGAAGATCTTAGAATAATATCATCCACATGAATCAATAAATAATGTTGTGTCAGTACCAGATCTGTAACAAATAAAGAGGAATCACATCTACTATGAGAAAATCCAACACGGGTAGCATAAGAAGCAAATCGTTGAAACCAAGCACGAGGGGCTTGTTTCAGCCCATATAAAGACCTTTGAAGGCGGCATACATGATGAGGATACCGAGGATCAACAAAACCTAGAGGTTATGCATGTAGTCAGTCTCTGACAAATCTCCATTTTGAAAAGCATTCTTAACATCAAGTTGATAATAGGCCAATGTCTCGTCAATGCAAGACAAAGCACATTACGAACAGTGGCCGGCTTGACAACAGGTTTAAAAGTCTCATCACAATCAATACCAATCTGTTGACTACTACCGTTAGCAACCAGACGAGCTTTATACCGACTCAATTAACCATCTTCATTAAATTTATGCTGAAATAACCACAAACACCGCACAATATTGGCACTAGGAGGTCTTGGAACGAGAACCCAAGTACTGTTTTTAATTAAAGCATTATATTCATGAAGTGCATATCTGTTAAAGCAAGATATGGGGATTTTGGTATAGGAGAGGTATGAGAAACATGAAGGTTTAGACGTTGGGTGGTCTTACGGGTGCCATCTTAATTTCTAGTGACCATAGGGTGAGTTCTAATTGGTGGATTACTAGTGATGGGTTGAGAGTTGGTGTTGGTTTGGATTTCTGTTGGAAACAAGGCCATAGATTGGTCTTGGGCTTCCTGGGTTTGGGTTGTAGGTGTTGAATTAAATGTAGGTTGGTTTCGGTTCGTAGGTGGTGTAAGGTAATGGGTGGAATGGGTCGAGGTAAGTGGAGAGAAACCGGGTGGTGGGCCACTTTAATGGTTTGATTTAGGAGTAACTTGGGTATGGTTTGGTGTTTGAGGTGTTGGTGGGTCAACAATAGGTGTTGGTGGTGGAGTAGATGTTGGTAGCGGGGTATTGTGGGGGGGGGGATTATGTATTACATGATGAGTAATCAGCGAAGGAGAAGAGTCAAGGAATTCGTATGAGGTGGGAGGTGTAATAATTCTGTAGGGAAATTGATGCTCGTCAAAGGTTACATGTCCAACGATAATAATTTTGTTTGTAGTTTGGTCAAGACATCGATAACCTTCGTGATAGGCTGGGTAGTTTAGAAACATACATAGTGTGGCTCATGGAGAAAGTTTGTTAGGTGGAAATAAATGCGGATAACACAAGCATCCAAAAGTGCGAAGTTTGGAATAGTTAGGTTGTTTGTTGAACAATTTGGTAAATGATATCTCATTTTGAATGGCGGTTTAGGGGAGGATATTTAGAAGGTAGGTGGCCATGTGAAGTTCCTCGACCCAAAATGTAGGCAGAAGGTGGGCTTGGAAAAGTAACGTGTGAATCATATTATTTATAGTACGAATCATACGTTCTGATTTTTCATTTTGTTAGGAGGTTTTAGGACAAGAAAATCCCATTTGGATTTCATTTGTAGAGAAAAGGTCAAGAAGTTGGGAGTTATCGAACTCACCATCATGATCACATTGAAAACTAAGAATGTCACACTTAAATTGATTGTTAACATAAGATCGAAAGTTTACAAACTTAGAAAACACTTCAGATTTATTTCGAAGAGGGTAGAGCCAAAAATAATGAGAAAAGTGATCAAGAAAAATCACGTAATACTTAAAACTACTCGTACTAACAACAGGAGATGTCCAAATATCAGAATGAATTATCTCAAAACATTTAGAAACAATAGAAGTAGAATTGAAAAGGAAGTTTAACATGTTTACCAAGCTGACAAGCATGACAAACATTAGGAGACTTCTCCTTATTACAAGAAATAAAATTATGAGAAACAAGAGAGTGTAACACTACATCACCCGGGTGACCGAGGCGCTGTTGCCACGTTGAAGGACTGAGAGACATCAAAGCACTTGGAAGGGACGACGGTTTGGTTACCTGATAGAGATCGCCTGAGCTGTCACATCTTAGCAAGATATGACGAGTCAGTAAATCCTTCACAGAGAAACCGAAAGCGTCAAATTTAATAGTAAAATTATTGTCCTTATTAATTTGACGCACATAAATAAGATTTTAATAATATTGGGGGGTGACTTGAACATTATTAAGATGTAAAGGGCTACTAAGAGTTGGAAGAATACTATGGCCCGTGTTTGTGACATCTATAGTTTTGTCGTCACCAACACGAACAGAAGGATATAAGAATGAATTAAAAATAGTACTTAAGTTATTAATATCAGAATTAAGATGTAAAGATGCACCTGTGTCCATGTTCCATGTTAAATCCATGAGTGAAATAGTTGAAAATACTGTAGGCTGATGTTGTTGATTGACATACAAACCAAGAGGCACAAAAGAATGTAATCCATTTCCACTGATGTACATACCACTATTAGTATTTCCATTATGAATCATATTGTCTTTCTACAAACAAACAAATCTCAAAACCAAAGAATCTGAAAAATGACTACAAACCTTCGGCTTTTATAGTATATCCCACTTACCAATGCTCATTGAAAATAGCAGATATATGCCAATCTTTTATATTACTTTAACTACATATAATACAATTCAACCACTAATGAATTGGGGATAAGATATGAACGTGGTTCTTTTATACCCTGCAATCACAAAACAATAATGACGAATAACGGACTAACTTGAAGTATTCAATCTTAAGCGGAGCGAAGAGAATATGTTTTTTAAGGGTTTTAAAAGGTACGGTGGAAGGGAATTAGGGAAGAATTAGGAGAAAAATAAATGGCTCTGATTACCATGTAAGATTGATGAATTTCCTTGTCTCATTCAATCAAAGAGATTACAATATATAAGCTATATTATAAGGATATAGAAATAACACAAACGGGCTTATGGCCTAATTATAATGGGCCAAAATATATTAACTAACAATTATAACATGGAATTGAATAACATTATGCATTATATGATAGAAATAATCAGCTATTGGAAACTATCGTAGTTAATTTTCAATAGAAACCTCTTGTCAGAAGGACTAAACCGCGAGATGATTCTCATGTTGCACACATTAATTCTTCTTATTTTTTGTGCCTCTTGTATGGAAATTATTGAAACTCATGTATCCTTGATTGATAAACGCATTGTTTAACTGTGTTAGTAAATATGATGTTTTTTTTTGTTTGGTGGCAAGGTAATATATATGCATTGATTAAATGATAAGGTGATATATGAAATTAATTTTGAAAGTAAGGTGATATATGAAATTAATTCAAATGATAAAGATCACCTAAACATCTGGTAGGAATCATTTCATCTAACGTAGAAAATATGATATGACTCCATGTTTCTTGACAAATCTAATCTTTGTAGTGTTTTCGATAAATTTATTGCGATGAACGAACAAACCATCCAAAAACATACTTGTAAGTTACGTGAGTAAAAGTATTTATCCCGGCGAAAATGTTCTGCCTCTTTAATTTTTCCAAATGGTCCCCTTTAAAGATTTCGTATGATTTTATTTGTTATTTTATGTTGAAATCATGAGTTTGGAATACTTAGTTGGGCCAAGTCATTGTAAAAATATTGTGTATGAAAAATAACTTGTCCATGTATAAGAGTATCTACAATACATCAAGTCCTAAAAACTTGATGCATTTATTTTCATTATTATCAAATCGATTGAATGACTATGGCTTGTATCAAATAGTTGGTGTTTACCAAGTCTTTTTGTAAAAAGTTTTATCAAAAAGCCTTACTTACAATGATAAAAACACTATAAAAAACATGACATAATCATAAAAAGATTTTGAAAGACTTTTCTCATTGCTCATGCTCTAAGTAACAATATTTTGAAGTGTGGATAATCTTATTTTACATGGTTATAGATGACAGATGGAAGAAATGAACAAGATAATTAGCACTCATTCATACGAAATTTGGTTGTTCTAATATAACTATAACTACGTCTAACTTCATTGTGTTTCCGGTCATGAATGGTGCTCGATTTAACTTTATATAGCACGCCGCCACTTCCCTCCACACACACAGCTTCCATTTTAAGTTTGCGGAGGGTCTGACTAAAACTCAGTTTAACTAGAAACATGAGGTTTACTCATAAAAGTAAAATGACGTTTGCAAATAAATGAAACAAGAAATAAGAATTTTCAACATATGAGTTTTTTATTTAAATTAGGGGCTGTGATTATCATATGGGCTAAGCCCATATAAAGTTTTTGTCTTGTTCTTAAAGCTTATGATAAATAAATGAAATAACTTATTCATCTCATGTGTTTTTTTTAATGGTGAGTTAGTAGTTAGTGATTCGAGCTTACAGTGACATTCAATTGGGCAGTATGCAAGTCTCGAACCTTCTCCTTAGGGGATAAACTCTACTCCTGCTTCTTAATTCGGGCCCCTGAAGGTTCTTGGTGAGACTCGAACTCGAGACCTCTCCAAGAATACCTCCCCAAAATTACCCTTGATGGCCAACTGAGCTAGCTCAGCTGGTTAATTCATCTCATGTGTTGATGAAGAGTAGCTAGTAAGCGTATCATACCTTCTCATTAAGGTTCATGGTTTAATTCCTAGCTAGTTATGGTCAACATTTTTTTTAAAGTGTTGTGTAATTGTGTAAAAATAATAAACCCAGTTTGAAAAATATATAATGGGTCTATGAGTTTTTTGAAAAATGACATTTGTGTCTTGTTAAACAAACATAAATCCGTGATAAAACTTGTGCCTCAAAGAGGGCCTCTGAAACTAATTGCGCGTGGCTTACAACTGTATACAAACTTTTCCTACATTTTTAAAGATTGGTTCAATCTTATATCCCACATAGTTCAAAGAAGTTAAATCTTCTTTACATATGTAATACTTTTTGCACTTTTTGTTGTAAGTTGTATAGTGTTTTTGATTACATGATGCATTGGAGTTTATTAGTTAAAAATTAAAAACCAATTATATCATGTATCAAACACTCATATAAAATTCTATAATACTTCTAATTGATAGTTGCTCAGACGTTTGCATAAAAGTCATAATATATTATTATGTATTATCCATATAAGACCATTATATATAACAGACTTTTTAATGTACAAAATACATAATGGAACCCATTTAACAATAAAACTCATTTACAAAGTCAATTTATAAAAATTTACAAAATTAGTTAAAATGCATAATTATAAAAAATAATTTATATTTTTCATTCAGAAGAATAACTTTTTTAAAAAATTCACAGAAAAAAAATAAAAAACAAAATAAAACTTTTATAAAAATTGAAAAATTATATTTTTTTCAGAAAAAAAAGCTTTTAGTTTTTTTATCTTCGAATTTTTTTTTAAGTTAAAAAAACTAAAAGTTTCTTCCGTAAAAAATGATTTTTCAATTTTTTATAAAAATCTTTTAATTTTTTTAAAAAATAATTCTTCAGATTTTGTTAACAAATTAAAAAAAACTATAAACTTTTTTTTCTCAAAAAAAAAAAATCAAATTTTTGTAAATATATTTTAATTTTTTTTCGAATTATTTTAAGAAGTTGTTTTTCTAAAAAAATAATTTTTCAAATTTTTATAAACTTTTTTTATAATTTTTATGATTCGGACTAACTTTGCAAAATTTTATTAATGGACTGTCTTTGCAAATTGTTATCATTGTTAAAAATTAAGAATTTTTAGGTTTTACAGTGTTAAATGTTGCAAATTTATGTGTGAGTGGAGGACAATTTGAGTTTCGAGTGAAGGCGTTTTAAATAAACGCTCAATTTAAAATTCAAGAATTATATATTTATTTTCCGAGGAGAATGTATGAGGTTTGAAACTTTTGCTTTATAATCAACTTCATAGATGTAGATCCGAAAATATTGTACAATTCTAGACATGTGTGATCCTTATTCTCTATAGTTCATATAAATAAGAAAGATTTCACTTCTTCTACCTATGTGGGATGTACAAAGTAAGTTTCTATAGATTTCACTTGTTAGTTTATCTTCACCTTTTCAAACAAAGTGAGTTGCACAAAGATTTCACTTGTTCTACCTATGTCTTTCTTGTCAGGGGAATTAGGTGTGTTCGTAGCATTCCAATACGATGTCTTTTTTTGTCAGGGAAAACTGGTGGCAAGGTAATTTATGTGCAATAAAGCTTATCAAGTTCAACACATCTTGCGAGCAAATTGATGAATGTCACATAAATGACTGGCGAGAATCATTCCATCTAACGTAGAAAAACCTATGACCTGACACCATATTGCTTGACAAATCTAATCTCTGTAATGTCACGGATAAGTTTGTTGTCATGCACCAACAGATCGTCCAAAAACATACTTGTAAGTTTCGTACGGAAGCAAAAGTATTGTCCGGTGGTGAAAATGATATGTCTCTTTAAATTTTCCCGATGGTCAAGTTCCGCTTAAAATTTCGTTAGAAATTTGAATTTTGATTGTCCTAATATAACTTTAATTTTGTCTAGCTTCCTTGCGTTTCCGGTCATGAATGTTGCTCGATGTAATCTTAGAATGCCGTCACTTCCCACTACACACAGGACTTCCATTTTTAGTTTGCGGAGGGTAACAGTCACACAATGAATGCTTAAAAAAGTAGTTTAACAAACAAAATGCTTGAACTAAATACTTGCCGTGTATACTGAAACAAATGATCCTCCATTTACACTAACCATTTTATGAACACAAACTCCCATCTTATGTGTCAACTACATAGCCACCCTCAGCAAAGTGGAGTTTTACCACTGCGAGCGTTCATTGACTTCACAGCATGTTATTCAAAAAACACAAAACTAGTCCCACTATCAGTTGTTACTTCCTCGACCTTAAACAAAAACAATGGCTCTAAATTAACACTTAATTAAAGTAGTATATAGAAAATTAGAAATGCAAGATATGTGTAATAATGTAAGTATGTACATTATTTGATAAAAACTATTCCATCATTACAACCCACACAGGTTAAAGATATGAAATATTTCTTATTAATATGCTATATGAAATGCTCATCATACAAGTCAATATAAATACTTTGTTTTAAGAATGTAACTGTTGACATGGGATATTATATAACAGAAAAATCATATTTTGTCGACGATTATGTTCAAGAAATTAAACATATAATTATTGACTTTTTTAGTACTCTTGCTGTTGAGCACATATAAGCTCTCTTCACTTGCTCCTTTTCCTAGCTTGGATCTTTCTTTGATATTTTCTACAAAAACCATTTTTTATGCGTATCGCTTGTTCCATTTAAGCTCTTCACATTATACTACTCAAATTTCCATTGGCAACCCGAGCCTTTATACATTGGCGTGATTATTAGAGTGAATTGTGAGTGAGCGTGGTAGTGACAAGTAGGAGAGAGAAAACTGATGTGGTGTCGCGGCTAATGTAAGGGGTATTTTTTAGTGTGACAGATAAAACAACCACCAAATGAAGTATACAAAATATACGTACTCGATGATACGGTAGACTCTAGCTGCATTTCACATTTAGGTTAGATTTAGCAATACCCTGAGGAGCTTCCGTGAGGGAAAAAAGGAGTTACCTCACGCGTGACACTTGATAAAAGATGCAAAACTCGTGCGTGAGGTTAGACAATTTGGCTCATGTTCATTGAGACCGTCATTTTTTGGGGTTTGTTAAAAAAATCGGCCCAATATTAAAATAATATTTTGTTCCAATACCTCATTTATCTTTTAAAAATACATTTCCAACCAAAATAGTTTTTACACAACAAAAAATTCAACCTTTATACACTAAATACAACTCAGAATCACAAAATGTCTAACTCACGTACTCCCCGAAACCCAAATAGTCAACAATCAAGAACAATCCAAAGTGTACGTTTTTATTTCGTAACGTTTTTATTCCATAACATTTTTAATTTCGTAACGTTTTTATATTTGTAACATTTTTATTTCCATAACGTTTTTATATTTTTGTAACGTTTTTAATTCGTAATGTTTTTAATTCGTAACGTTTTTAATTCGTAACGTTTTTATTTCTTATCATTTTTAATTTCTTAATGTTTTAAATGTACGTTTGTATTTTCGTAACATTTTTAACTCCGTAAGTGTAAGTTTTTAATTTTTGTAAATTTTTTATATTTTTAGTGTAATGTTTTTATGTTTTTATGTTTTTTAACGTTTTTTTTATTTTAATTAATGACAGTATTATCTTGGGGTGAGATTGTTTTTTGTTTGATTGGTAAAATTGAATTGTGAGTGAGAGTGAGGGTGAAAAACTAGGAGAAAGAATGTTGATTTGACGCTGACATGACTTGTGTGAGGGTGAAAAACTAAGGTAAAATTAGCCTAAATAATAGAATATTTAATGTGTGGCCTAAGAACGGCAAATGATTGCTTCCTTTGAGAAAAACATATTTTCACTTGGAAAAGAGTAGATCAACTAAGGCTATTGGCAAAGGGGCAAAAATATCTCGGTCGCGACCGAGTCGTGGCTCGGTCACCCCGATACTGCGATTCGGTCGGCCATATTCAGTCCTTGCTATTCGACTCCCATAACGATCGACTTTGTTATCGTTGGAAAAAATTGTGCCGTTTGGTTTCAAATGTTCTTTTTAAAATTTAACCTTTATCTCTATAAAAACCCCATTTAATCCTCCAATTTTCACACACATTAAACTTACAATTCTCCAATTTCAATTTTTATACAATCTTAAAATAATGACTTGTCAACTTTCGTGGACTATCGAAGATGAGGTAGCTTTATGTAAAGCATGGGTGCACGTTACAGAGAATTCACTTTCAGCCCGACATCATAAGTCGAAAGGGTTTTGGTCGGAGGTGCGTGACTTCTTTTATCAAGAAACGGGTGAGCAAAAAAGAGGATATGACTCAATTATCAGTAAATGGAAAAATTCGATTCGTCCTAAAGTTGGTCCATTTACTGTGATTTACAATTTTTTTTTGAATGACTAGTTAGTTGTTAGTGATTCGAGCTCGCAGTGACATCCAATTGGGCAGTATGCAAACCTCGAACCTTTCTCCTTAGGGGATAAACCACACTCTTGCTTCTATTTTATTCCGCCCCTGAAAGTACTTGGTGAGGCTCGAACCCGAAATCTCTCGAAAGATACCTCCCCAAGAAAATCTTGGTGGCCACCTGTGCTAAGACAGTTGGTTTTACTGTGATTTACAATTACGTCGTACGTGGACACCCGGTTAGGACTTCAGAAGATACTCTTTATCAAGAAGCCGCACTTGAATATCACACTCTTTGTCATATGGATTTTGAATACAGTGAATGTTGGAAAATATTGAAACAAAGTCCCCATTGGAGCACCATTGAAATGCTACACATTGATAGTCGAAGAGTTTAAGTTTTTAAGTTTTACAACTTAAAAATTATTATTATGTTTCATAATTTTTTTTATTTATGTAATGTTTTTTTATGTACTGTTTTTTATTTTATGTAATGTTTTTTATATATATTTTATGGAATAATTTTTTTTAATAAAATGTTATTTTATTGAATATAATTTTTTTAAATTAGGTCGCATTAGGTCCTTTTGGGGCAAATAGGTCGCAGTAGATCGCAAAAGAGAGAAAAATGAAAAATTAAGGTCGTGACCAGGCCGCGCTTGCAAGTAGCCTAATGAAGGGAAATATGTGTAAGCTTAAAACTTGTTAAGTTTACATCCAAGTATCCCACATAGGTTAAACAATTGAAACCTTTATTCCTTAGATACTACGGTGAATGAGTGTGTTTATGACGTTGATTACAAATCTAACAATTTCAAACGTTATAGACAAGGTATCGGGAAAATGTATATGAAATTCTTGACTTCTTAGTTTATTTTGTTGCGTATAAGACGAGTAATCTATATTCTATTTAGAAATATCATCTATAATTATGAGACGAAAGCAGTTTTATTTATATACCTTTATAAATTAGCTGCAAACTATAGATTTGCTCAATAGAAATGTTTCACTGATCCACGATAACATACTTAACCCCTACTGTACGTATGCCATATCAATTCGGCATATGAATGAAGGTGTGGCCAGCCAAGTGCTTTAGGATGTTTTGAACCAAATGATCCATAAATTTGCATTAATAATCCAAATTCAAAGTGTTATAGACCGGAAGGTACGAACATTACTATTATCTTACGTGACGAATACATGTCCGGCCTCCAATTTTGCTAGATTTGATTTAGTACGTCACACAAGAATGATCAACTGTTTTACTTTTTTTAATGTTCCTTTCAAGAAACTGAAATTTGAATGTTGCACAAAGTATTTTGTTGGCTAACCCCAACAACCAATCATCGTGTGAAAACGGAAAAGGAAGCTAAACCAAGTATTATCATCACGGTAAATACGACATAAATATTATTCTATGTACCTTCATGAGTCATGACCAAGCTTTCTAGAAACCGCTTGCTATTGATCAGCAATTACCAATTACCATTCATAATACACAAGAGAAACTAAAATACATAAACCCATAATCGACTGAATTTCACCCGTAAAAAGAGATTATGTTTGAATTTATTCATAACTATTTACACCAAAAACTGTCAAATCAATTTGAACTTGAGATGTAACAAAGTTGCCCAGTTATCAGAAAGTCTTTGGAATTCCAAACGTAAAGTATAAATTTATCTGTTGTTGCCTCATATTAGTGACTGACATATAGATGATCGTTGAAGATTGGTTTAAGCGAAAATAATAACACTAACAATCTATTTATCGACAATACGCGAATGTTACCATTTTAAAGACCAACTGTGTTTTCAAGGTATTTGATTTATTATATGTTAAGAAATAAAAAAACGGGTTACCGTGCAAGCCTTTTGAGGCACAAAACAAATATTTTACATTGTTACAAGCATTTAGAAATAAAAATCCCCTCCATTTACTAACACCATCTTTATGTTTGTTTGTCAAAGAATAAAAGGTTTGTCTTCTTGTTATGTTAAATAGAAGGCGGGAGAGAAAATTCATGAAGGACGATGCGGAATGGTGGTAAGAGGAGTATGACTTGCTTTGAAGGTCTTTACTTCGATTCCCACCAAATCTCAATCGCTCTTTTTTGTATGTTTGTAAGTTTTTGGGTTTTTCACTTTTCTAAAACATGATTACCGTCGTTTTCTCTAATATACCTCCTCAACAATTAGGCACTCAAAATTCATTTTTAACAAAAACAGTTCAGCAATATATGATCGTATGTTGGAAAGCAAGAACAAGCTGACCAAAAACATACGTAGTACATGAAAGTTTCATACTCGAGTAAAATATTTGACTCGTTATAGCGTGATAATTTTCCTCTTAAAACTTTTCCGATGGTTAATTAAGTTCCCAGTTGACGATTTTGTTTACGTTTGTTTGGTATCTTATTGTATTGCACATCACACAATCAGAATTTCAAATTGTGAATTATTTATCTAAGTATTTTATGTATAATTTATTGGTGAGCAAACACTAGCCTGAGATTAAAAACCGGAAGAGTTAACTAAAGAAATCTCTAAAACATATTTTTTTTACAAAATCTTTTGTTTAGGTGCGGTAATTCTGCATAGCTTTTTACCCGTCACGTTGAGATTTACCTCTTCAATAATACAAAACATGTTACAGATTTGAAATATATTGAATACAGTCTTGAGCTATAATATTATAACAATGATCTTGTAATACGAAAAGTCTAGTACGTAATATGCAAATCTACAGTTAGGTCTTCTTGTAAAAGTTTATGATAAATAGATGCAATAAGATATGTATCGTATCATTAGATGGAGTTGGCTGGTAAGTGTATCTTAGTTTATCTTCAAAGCCTATGGTTCAATTCTTAGCTGGTATCTTCTAAGGTTTTTTTACATTCTCATAAAATCCACATATATATATATTTTTTTCATTTGGCCTGGTAGCTATAAGTATTGTAGCGTAAGAATAACTGAACCGAGTTGAGAAAGATGAAATGGGCGGGAGAATGACCTTTTTAAAAAATTTGCTTTTTGTATATTTTCGAATTTTCGCCTTGTTACGGAAACTTAAATATAAGTAGATGAAGAAAGATATGAAACTTAATAGGAAAAATAGTTCACTTGATAAGCGAACTGTTATTCGATTGATGCTTCAAATCCCAAGCTGACTGACTATTCCTACTTTTAGTTTAGCAACTATTATAAAGTTGGCTTTTAAATTTTAGTTTTATTGGTTTATGGCATTTTCAAACATGGTGTGTGTTTGTCAACAAACACAAACAAGACCTGTTTTTGTTCATTTAAACATCAAAGAGCAGGCTTTTTTGTGTTCATTTCTATTAACTTTGTTCTTAAAATAGTACTATAAAGTAGAATGAACGAAGTTGTAACATGGTCAATAATAAAACACGAGCAATGAGCTTTTTCTATAACATTATTGGAACATAATCAAACCTTGACATGAATAACTTTTGAAGGATGTGGAAACAAAAGTTGATGCTAAGTTTTGATAATAGACATGCCTATCCGTTCAGGGACGGAGCTAGGATTGAAACTTAAGGGGGGCAAAAAAAATCGAAGATTAGTATGATAAGTTAGACGAACCAATCTAACCGACTCATGTAGCGCAAGAAGATTTTACAGTGTTTGTTTAACTTGAACCATGTCACAATATATTTTGAAACTATATTACCACTGTACTAAATAAGAAAACAATTATAGACATGGCAATCTAAATAGTATATATTAACAACCACCCAAATAATGAAGAAAAGTAGGACCATTATTGGATTATATCCTATTAAGAGAAGTATATAACTTTGTTAAAAAGGAACAGAAGTGTATAACTTGTTGGAATGGGCTTACAAAACAATAGTAACTTTTCAACAATTGATTATGGGCTTAATATACTTCAATGTATTGGGCTTGTTGGGGGAGGCCCGGCCCCCGCCAGCCCCCCTATTGGCTCCGTCATTGTATCCGTTAGTATATTGTTCTTAGTATAAACCTAATACACGTTTTTTATGCACTTCAGGCACGAGTAATCTTTTCTTTTGGCACAAAACCGGTTTGACCCGGCTATTAAACCGGTGACCGATAAACCGGAGACTTTACCGAGTCACTAGGTCAATTAAAAATACGGAATTTAAAATAGTGCTTTTATATCAACACTGGAACAGGCTGAAATCATGACAAAACTAGCATAAATATAGTGTGTTTAGATTACAGTTGTATTTGGTTCTTTCAATAAATTAACGAGCATCATGTAGTAGAACAAACAAAATTAGAGTAGTTTAACCAGGTAGTCTCTTAAAAGCATTGAAACATCGATATGTAAGAAAATATGAACATGTTGTTAGTTAAATAGATGGAAGGAGATAAACTTGGTATGGGCTGAGTTGGTGGGTTGGTAAGTGACACATCACTTAACTTATAAGTGAATGGTTCGATTCTCAGCCAGTCGATTCTGTACTTTTTAATTAAATCTATAAGGTTTCTATCTTTTCACTCTTGATACATTTTATGTCATTTTCTCAAAAGAAGTGAGATTTTAATAATCAAAGCCAGGGCGGATTTCTTAAGGAACCGGCCCTCCCAAAATTTGTGACGCGTATTGAAAATTTTTTATTTTATGTTTCAAAATTATTGCCCAATTTATTATTTTGGTATGTATAAAATAACCCGGCTCTCTCAAAACAAATGTTCCAATCCGCCATTGATTCAAAGAGGTATTCTTTTAATACCCGAGGCCTCAAAATTCACTTTTATCAAACACTAGCAAAATTCACGTAAGCATTTCCTACACGTTAATCAGACTTTCATCTATGATACATTTACTAACACATCACACTAGCTAAATTTAATTTTGGAATATTCTTAACTTAAATGCGTGAATACAAACTAAAAACATATACATACTATCAAGATTTTGTGATTAATAAGTGTTTTCCACACGTCACCGTCCGAGTATTTACCTCGTTAGGTCGCAAATATGCCCCATCGCCTCTATGTACATTTTCACATATAACACAGACACATTTCAAAGCTAAAACCTTAAAAAGACATAAAATCTTAAAACCAAAAAAAACATCTCACCTTAAAAGGAGGTAATTGTTGAATTGAGCCCTTCTGTTACCTATGTTTTTCATGCATCTGTTAAGAGAGTGACAACTTTCTCCTACCAAAGTTAAACTCAATCAGCTACAAGGTTCTGGCGAATGTGTGTTAACCAAAATTGTAACATGATCATTAACATTGATATGATAAAAATGGTAAGAGGTGACAAACAAATTACAATTAACGATCAAGGAAGAAGATGATGTAAGTATGTAACTTACACTTTAGTTTGCCACAATGATCAAACATTATATTCAATCACATAAACATGGCTTTTGTAGTTTTGCACCATTCTCTATCTACGGTTTCACATAATAGTCAACATGTAGGTGTGTACATTCTTTTATGAAAGCCACTCCGACTTTACATCTCGTGTAGGCAACGGAAGTGAAATTTCTCTTTGTTATATGTATAGTCGCAATAAAAACTTCATCGACAAAATTAGTATAAGTCCCAAGTTGGTTAACGAAATGAAATCTTTCTTGTTCATATATTATAGTGAATGGAGCATCATACATGTCTAACGTTTTTGGATCTAATGTTTACGAAGTTAATTATAAAACTAAAAATTTCAGACCTTAAACAACGTTGTCTACGAAAATAAATATAATATACTTGACTTTTTAATTTATTTTGTCAGTTAGAAAATGATTTTTATTTGTTAAAAGTGACTCCAAGTTTAGGTCCCACATAGGCAAAGGAAGTGAAATCTCTATTCGTTATCTAGCGTAGTGTACGAGTATCATTCACGTTGAGAATTACTATTAGGCTTTCTAGTTCATGGTTAATGAAGTTTATCTTTTTACAACTTCGTCAACTAGATGTTCTAGAAAAAGTAATATGACGTCTTCAATCATACTATCTTATAAAAGAGATTAGACGCTCTCTCTTCATTTAATACCAAAAAATTAAGTAAAACAACAAATACAACATAATGTACAACATATTAGTACAGCCAAGAAAATAAAATTTAGGTAATGCAAGATTTTAATGCATATGTACAAATTTATATCTTTAATATATACAAAGCATTTAATCATACTGAATTAAAACATAATTAAAAATACAATTAAAACACCCCATCACCATAATTTACAAGCAAAACAACACATTATACAAATCTCAAATATCATATTTTTCTCCCTTTTTCCTTGCAATCATATGTACAAACTACTTTTAGGTTGATCTTCTCATTCAAATGTTCAAAAGAGGTTATGTCAATTCTCGCGTTTAATTAAATTTTGAAAATAAAGTTACACATATTACATATTACATATACGCCACAAGTAATAATATCCATATATCAAAATTACGTTTTTGAGACATGTTTTTAGGTGAAGACTATCGTCATCCATAAACTATTGCTATGAAAGACGAATAACCGAATAACATTCGCTCTCAAAAAAATTTAGTCACAGGGTACCCGCCGCCGCATCGCACGGGTAACCTGCTAGTCAATTTTTAATATCGTTTTCCATTAAACAATGAAAACTCCAAACATTTTACATACAAATATTTTGTTCATATGCTACAACTAAATATGTTTACTAATCTTTTACTTAGCAAAACAAAACGTTAAGTAGGATATTTACATTTCAAATTTATTTTATAACATTATTGAAACATGATCAAACCTTGATAAAAACTAGCATATGAATTGTGTTTAGACTATATAGTCGTTTACTCAAAATTTGACAGAAAGTTATGAGCAGTTGTTATCAACTATACAAGAAATTTACATGAATGACTTTTGAAGAATGTGAAAAAAAAAGTTAATATTAGTTTTTATAATAGACATGCCTATCAGTTAATGTATTCTCTTACTATAAACTTAAAATACATAACGTTTTTTTATATCCACTTCAAGTACGGGTAATCTTTTCTTTACGCCCAACACCAGTTTGACCTGGCTATTAAACCAGTGACCCAATAAACTGGCGACTCGACTGGGTCAATTATAAACCCGGGATTTAATACAGTGCTTTTATAGAACATTGGCCCGTTGCGGCGACCGAGTCGACAAAGTTTTCCCTCCCAGCTAGATCCTTCCTAAGACAGACTTCTCCAACTTCCTTTCTATTTATTCATTTTCTTTTTATTTTTTAAATCAAATTTGTTTAGTTTAAATTAAATTTTAATTAGATAAAATTTAAAATAAATTTCCCAAATTTTATATATTGAACTTTATTTAATTCCTCACAACATATATTAATTTGGCTATTTTTAGAATTAGTTTTTGATAATGTATTTTACTCTTTTTATCTCTAGTTAAGTCTTTTTTAGTCATTTTTTAGCAATATTTAAGTATAAATATTATTGTAATATTTTTTATTTTATTTAAATAATTATTTGTAAAAAAAAAATTTTAAAAATTAAATTAAGTCTCTTTGTTGGGGCAAATATGTCGCATTAGATCGTAGGAGAGAGAAAACTGAAAAATAAGGTCGTAACATATTACCATTGCAGTAGCCTTAGTAACTTTAAAAGGTGAATTTTAGATAAGTTACTGAGAAGAAAGAGAAAGATAGGTGCCCGTGGGTTTTTGAGTCACCATTCCCCATCCTAACATTTCTTCAGTTTTAACAAATAGTAGTAACACATAAAATAGCAAAACTCGTAGAGTTAATATAGTTTTTTAAAATAAAAAACAGAAAGCGAGGCAGTTGAGAATTGAACTGTGTCCATTCAAGTGACTACTAATTCACTTACCAGCAACTTAAACCTGGCATAGACACACAAACCTGACGTAGGAAAAGTACCAGGGGCGGAGCCAACTTAAGAGTACCAGGGGGAGTTGCCCCCAACAAACCTGGCGTAGACACACAAATACATGTAGGAAAAGTATCAAATTTTTAGAAAAAGTGCAGTGCCCTCAGCTTTATAATCAAAATGCCCTCGTCAATCACGAAAATTTCCAATCTGAGTGTCCATTAAGTTTAATTTCTGGACACCATTTTTTCCGATGGGTTTTATTGGTTAAAGTGAAGAAGAAATAGTAAAGAATAATAAAAACAGGGACTGAGGAGTGAGAAAAGCAGAAAGCTGCAGTTGAAAAAGTCAAAAGTGTAATTTATTACGTATTTGTTATTATGACTATTATCTAGTCTATATATTAAAATATTTGTTTCACTGTTTAAAAAAATAAACAAACTTCAACTTGACTACTATAAATAACAAATACTACGTAAGAGCACTGGGAGTAATCGCGTCGTGGGGTGCCAAACCCACGGCGTGTCCGGCGTGATGACTCCCCAACATGGACAAAATCGCGGCGTGAGCCCCCTGCGTGGGTATACTCACGTCGCGTGATACACTTTTAAAAAAAAAAATTCAATTTACCCCCCCCACCCAACGGTTATAATTTTTAAAAATTTCCTTTAACCCCCCCCCCCCCCCCCCCCAAACGGCTATTTTTCAAAAAAAATTCATTTCACCCCCCCAACGGCTAGTTTTTTGAAATTCGAATTATAACGGCTATATTTTTCGATCCATCTATAAATATAACTCAAAATCAACCATTTCTTACACACCAAAACATCAAAACACTCTCTACAAACAAATATAAATCCCGATCACGTTCCGTCAGTTTTTGAAATCGATGAGGAATTCGATGCTTACTTCTTGCCAATAGCACACAATCATTATCAACGGTTGCTTGAAGAAGAGAATCATCCAAGACTATCTCGGACCCCAGTCAACCGTGACCGAGAAGGTGCTGAGGAACGGCTCATGAACGATTATTTCGTTGAGAATTGCAGGTATCCTTTGGTTAAGTTTCGTGAAAGATTTCGAATGAGCCGAAGACTATTTTTAAAATAGTTAACGGCATAAAAAATTATCAGGCCGATCCTCTTCCTGAGCATTTTAATTATTTTACTTCTCGACCTGATGCTACGGGTCGAATGAGTATTAGTGCTATTATGAAGTGCACAATGGCTATACGTCAATTGGCATACGTCAACACGCCGGATGCATTTGATGAATATTTACAAATTACTAATCGAACCGGACGTGAGTGTCTAATGTATTTTAATATGTGTGTTATTGACTTGTATATGGCCAAGTATTTAAGAAAACCAACTCCGGCCGATGTTGATCAAATATATGATCTACATCTTATGAAACATGGTTTTCCGGGGATGCTTGGCAGCATTGCTTGTATGCACTGGGAATGGAAAAATTGTCCAGTTGCGTGGCATGGGCAATACGCTGGTGGTTATAAAAGATACCCTACTTTGATGCTTGAAGTTGTTGCTTCGCAAGATCTGTGGATTTGGCATGCGTTTTTTGGGATGGCAGGTGCGAATAACGATATTAATGTTTTAGATAATTCTCCTATTTGATGACCTTCTGAATGACGAAGCACCGGTAAAACCGTATACGGTTAACGGAGTTGAGTATCAAAATGGGTATTACTTAGCAGATGGTATTTACCCACAATGGGCGAGTTTCGTGAAGTCTTTCACGGTTGCAACTGACGCCAAACATGCTCACTTCAAAAGGCGTCAAGAAGGTGCACGGAAAGATGTTGAACGTGCATTTGGTGTTCTCCAAGGACGTTGGGGAATACTACGTCAACCAGCACGCGCGTATGAAGTAAACACCTTACGGCGACTTATGTATACGTGCATCATACTTCATAACATAATTTTGAAAGATCAAGGTATGCAGGTTTTAGATTGGAACCAAAATTACGTTAACCCGTCAAGAAATATGCAACGAACATGGGTTGAGCGGTGTGAAGTTTACCGCCGAAAAGACAAAGAACTAGGTGACCGACAAACCCATCAAAGTCTTCAACAAAACCTTATGGATCATATCTGGAATCAAATTGACCACGGAGATGAAGATGCATATGAAGATGAAGAAAACTAAACGGCGGGTCGTATGATTTTTTAATTTTCGTATGTTTTTTAATTTTCGTATGTCTTTTTTATTATGTTCGTTTTATTTTAAAAGTATTGTAATGTTTCTTATGTTTAATGAAATATTTAAGTTTGTTTAGGGGGTGTTTTGTAAAATTCTGAAAAACTGGAAATCACTTGGAGTGATGACTCCCCTGTTTTTTCATGTGAGTGAGTGGATGAGTTTTGCTGACGTGACACCCCAAAATACACTCACTTGGAGTGATGACTCCTTGCCCTCTAATAACTTTACATGCCAATTAAGCTTTTCATGATTAGTAATATTGAAAGATTTTGATATGTTTAATTAAAATAATAATCTTATTTTTAGTTAAAATAGTCTTTGACGCATTGATTAATTAATTTACGATATCGATTAATTTATGAGGTTTGAACTTACCGACTCTAACAAAGTAAAAAATATTTATCTATTAACCTCAAAATAATTTATTTTTGTTTGTAAATTGTTAATGTCATAATTATGATTTTACCATATAATACGAAGTTGTAGTTATTGCAAATTGTTAATATTAAAATTGTGTTTATTTTTGCAAATTGTTAAACGTCGAAATAAGTTTTTGATGTATATATAGACACGATATGTCGTACTGTTATTGATACTTTGAACAAGAGTGTTTTATAATATTGAATCAAACCCGACTCGACTTGTTTTAACGTACGATACAAAATAGATACACTTTAGGAAAGGATTTTTTTCGTATAGTAGGATTTTTTTTTCGTATAGTAGGATTTTAAGGTTTCATTTTCCATTTTGGAAACTTTTAACAAAAAGGTGGTCGTGCCGGAGTGGTTATCGCGCATGACTAGAAATCATGTTGGCTTTGCCCGCGTAGGTTCGAATCCTGCCGACCACGATTCTTTTGTTTTCTTATTTTTTACGACACGTCAAAACTCGAGCTCAATACGTTTGCAATTAAATAACGGCTCATATCGCCTCTTGTAGTTTTATCTTGAACTCCATTTATGATAAAATTTCATAAGATTAGGCTCTACTCATTATCATATAATACCAAGTTGATAACAAAGGGCTGCTAATCGGGTACGTATATGTTTTGTGTTTTCTTTTAAGGTTTGATGTTTTTTCTTTACAGTTCGTGGTTTTTTATTAGGCTATACTCATTATCATACAATCCCATAAAATAACAACACAACGACAATTGTAGATCTGCACGGTCAAAAGGGTTTTCGCATATACACATGGACTTTCGAGATCGAAGAGAACTATACTTCAAGAGGACTGATGAAACGTTTCGAGATCGAAAAGAACCCAACGGCTATCGGATATCCATGAAAGATTACTATGCTTAGTTGCATTAACGTATGGACAGTTTTTGTAAACAAAATGATTCGAGGACCACTTTTTTGGATGTGTTTGGATCTCTGTGTTTTCCTTTTCGTCCTTGCTCCTCTCTTCGGAACCGCTGTTATTAACAATGTCCGTTCCGGGTAGGCTCACGGTCTTGTGCAAAATAATATATAATGACTCTCTAAGATTTGACATATATAATATATTCTAGCTAGTTTTTAAAACTCTATCTTCATTTTAACAAATAAAACATAAAATATTTCCTTTTAATACTTTAGTTATTAAAAAAAAAGGAAAACTAGACCGCTGAGAATTTAAACAGTGCCTTTCAAGTGACTAATAGTTCACTTACCAGCATGCTAGCTCCCCATATACGAAATTACTCTCCCTTCATCTATTTACCATGCATGATCTTGTACAAACGTTTCATATATAGGTTTATTGAGCCATAGATGAACAAGTTAATAACAGGGCTGCTAATCGGGTACATATATGTTTAGTGTTTTCTTTTACGGTCTGATGTTTTTTCGTTAAGGTTTTGTATTTTTTTTATTAAGGGGTTTAAGGTTCTATGTCTGTATGAATGTTTTGATGTGAAATTGTGTTTTGTGTTGTAGGTTAAAGGACCATGTTAGCGGAAGATACTTGTCTTGGTTTTGATACTATTAAGGGATACCCAGTTATTCATTTTACTATCTACATTCTTATTCGTAGTACATCGCAAAGTTTAATTTGTTTATATATGTAGTTACCAAGTTTACATAGAGAGGATGTAACTAAATGAATGGAAGTTTCAGCATTAAACTTTTCTCACATGTTTATTTATTATAGGTTTCTTAGTCTTTAGTTCAAGCATGTTTTTGGTGTCAAGATTTGTTCATTCTACCTTGTAATTATACTGAATTGGACATCAGCAGGATAAAAGTGGTCACCCCGTCTCTTGATTCCTCTCTTAAGATTACGGAAACAAAGAGGGCACAAGTCACCAAAGCTGAACCATAGTTATCTCATATCTTGATTACATGGGATGGGAATGGACATTTGGATCAGTTTAAATAGCACTTCGTGTATGATTGAGTAGTATAATGCTAAGAGCCTAATGGAACAAGCTTATATGTGCTCAATAGCCACCTTGCCACAATCTAACTCACTATTAGGTATAAAATTATATTCGCTTTCCAGTACAAGAGTGCTAAAAAAAGTCAGTAACTATATACTACTCCGTAGTACTTAATTCCTATACGCAGTTGCTGACAAAGTATGATTTTTTTTTGTTTTATATAACATCCCACATCAATAACAACGTGGTAATAACATAGAACATTTCAGTGTAGTACTTATTACCTTATACGTAGTTGCTGACAAAGTATGGTTTTTTTATAACATTATGCGTCAACAAGTCGTGAAAACATAATATTTATTTAAGTGGGAAACAAACTAAAAAGTCTAAGAATTTTATATTTATTTTTGAATGAGTTTTTTGAATTTTGATTTTTTTTTATTTATAATCAACTTCATAAACATATCCATCTAAAAACCTTGTAATATTATAGACATGTGTGATCCTCATTTAGTGTAATATATAAACAAGAGAGATTTTACTTCTTTAACCGATGTGGGAGGTAAATTTATGTGTTTGTTAAAATGTAATACATATTTCACTTCGTTAGTACGCTGATGTTCACTTGCCAAACCAACTTCCTTAGAGATTTTTAGCTGTGTACATTTTTAAATAAACTGCTCTAACGATGTTTTTCCAAAAATAGGAAGAACAAAAAAAGGTTTGAAAATATTGTAAAGAGGGGTTGCTAGCTGGGGAACTCTAACAACAAACCTTACTAACAACTCGTGCTTGTTTTACCAGGAGAACCACTGCCCTCACATTATATAAATCTCTCTGCATATAATTAACATAATAGTCAACTGTAGATCTTTAGGATGAAAATATAACGTCAACAAAAATTGTTGGGGCGGCGCCTGCGGCCGGTGGGCTGGTGGCGGGTGTAATGTGAGCCCTCAAGTGACATTTGTGGCAGGATACTATAGCTGGGAGTTTGTGGCTGTGTTTTAGATCTCCTAAGGAGGTATCCACTTTGTATTTTTGTTAATCCTGATCCGTGTGATTTTTTTGCCTCACATCTACTGTAACATGAATGGCAATGGTAAGAACTTATGGGACGAAACTCACATGTAGTCAACAAAGGGTTACATGGACGGCCAAACCTTAACTCATTTTCGTAACTTGTAACACCATAATCAATGTGGATTGGTAAGTTCAGAAGGATAGGTGAAACATTGAGAGATCGAAATAAACACCAAACGGTCGGATATATAGAAGATTACTAATTATTTAGTTGCATAAACAAAAAAATTTCTACGTATTTTGGAGGTTTACAGATATAGGAAAATGTTCAGATTTTTATATCAAATTGCTCTTACAAAATGCATTTGAGTTTATTTTTTCGCTAATATCCACTAAAAACTACAACTGGGTCATATAATTTAAAACATGATATAAGCAAGTAGTCTGGTTTAAGCGTTTTATACTAGGGTAAATGTCGAAAATACACAATGTATTTTCTCGAGTTATCCATTATGCCCATCGAACTTTTTTATGTTTTATTTGCCCACTGATTTTGGTCAAACATTTGAATTTACTTTTGACTTAACGGAACCGTTAGTTATTTCCTTAACTTGGCCATTTGTTTTACATTGTTGGTCCCTTATCTAACTATCATCATATCATCATCATCTTCATCTTCATAAACTTTAAACCCATAAAATTAAACCTAAAAACCCAGAAAATCAAACCCAAAAACCCAGAAAATCAAACTCTAGTATTGTTAACGGGATGGAGGATATGTCTATTTGAAATGGTAATGAGGGTACGTACGCAACGCACGGCTCGTTTTAATAAAGTGGAAAGAAAATTAGTGGAAAAATATATACAGTAGATCTGGAATGGAATTTATGATGCACCGACGGAGGTGGTGGGTGTGATAAGAAAAACACAAAGAAAAGAAAATGAAAGAATACCCAGAAGAGCTTCGAACACCACCAGTATCACTAATCTGTATAATAAACCAACAAAACCTCCACACAACAATCTCATCACATCTTCATTCTCAGCAACCGCCCATCCACACTCTCGCTTTGCCTGATTTCACTAAAATCTCTCTTATTTCAAATATTAATAACTGTTATATCGACACCTCTTACATGAAGCAGCAACGGCAACGGCTGGGAATGTGGAAAAGGTTTTGGAACTACTAGAACAAGGTTTGGAAAAGGAGGATGGCCCTTTATATGCTTGCAACTGAAAAGGAAGTTAGAAACACATTTAGACGTTTTATGGCTTTGAATCTTGACAAGTAGGATTGGCAAGTTGCAAAAGATCCCAGTGTCCACTGACTAAAGAAATGGATCTGTTGTCTTTTTAATAGAACAAGGTTTCTGTTTGATTGTTTTTGTTTGATTGTTTCTCAGGCTGAGTTATTACTTTTTCTTTATCAAAATGCACCAAGATAGGAGCTTCACTGAGTTTGATATTCTGGGTTTTTAGGTTTGATTTTCTTGGTTTAAGGTTTATGAAGATGAAGATGATGATGATGATATGATGATAGTTAGATAAGGGACCAACAATGTAAAACAAATGGCAAAGTTAACGAAATAACTAACGGTTCCGTTAAGTCAAAAGTAAATTCAAATGTTTGACCAAAATCAGTGGGCAAATAAAACATAAAAAAGTTCGATGAGCATAATGGATAATTCGAGAAAGTACGTTGTGTATTTTCGACATTTACCCTTTTATACTATATCTATATTTTCCAACTCACATACCTGAGTAATGTGGTTTGACTTGTGTCACGTGGGTGGCAAATCTATCTATTTGGATAATTGGATGATTCATTTTTGTTCGTTAGTACGTATCAATGAACGTATGAGTTATACATGCGATAGGATATCGTCTATAGATATGTAGGAGCTCGAGTCACAAATGTTGTACCACAAGTCCACAACTGCCTCATTTCTTAGTCACATGGATTGCAAAGGTGATTCGGATCAGTTCAAATCGAACTTTGTGCATGATCGAGTAAGTACATTGTTAACAGGATATTAAAATCTAAGAATGCATATTGAATTTTCGAATAGATAGTTGACGATGTTAGATTAATCTATAAACTTCATTAATCATGTATTTGAAAACATAGCACCACTATGGGCGAGTATCTTTTATCATGGATTGGAAAATCGGATCAAACTAGACCGTACAATTTCGGTCCGAGGTTTTGAATTATTTCAATATTAGAATTTCATACTTTAGCAGAAAAAACTAATATGATGTTTTCCGAAAACCCGTCGATTATGCATAATCGACGGTCCAATCTTACAGAAAACCCGTCGATTATGCAGCATTGTCAACCTAGCTGTACGGTACTCAATCACTATATAAAATGATGCACGATATTAGGCTGGGGGGAGTGGTAACACAAAAAACCCACCGCCACCTCAACTCACTCACAACTCACCTTTCAAGGTTCATAAGGAAAAAAACTCACCTTTACCTCACCACCCTCATTTTATATAAAATATACCCCATTAAATACCCCCACTATTAAATATCCACTCACAATCAATTAAAAAAATAGGAGGGGCCCACTTTTTGTAAACTCATAGAGGTGAGTAAGTGACAAGTAATGGGTTTTTTTTTTAAAAGCCACGCATGACTTTGGTGAGGTTCATAGGGTGGGTTTTGCCACCTTGGACTCACCCGTGGGATTAACCCACCACTCCCCCCGGCCTTAGAATTTCATACTTTAACAGAAAAAACTAATACATATGATGTTTTTCGAAAGTGAAAAAGAAAAAGAACTTAACTAAAAAGTGAACGAAGCAGATACGGAGAATCGAAATATACATAAGTCATTCACCAATTACCTGTATGCTAATTTCTCTCCTTTCATGTATTTATCATAAAGCTTTACAAAGAGACAAACCTTTCACAATAATAAGAAGTCCATTACTTTTATTCAGCCATTCATAATATTTACTGTATTTGTTAGTAGATGAAGGGAATGTTCATTCGTGAATGTTTGGAATATGTTTATGAATTCATAATAAATCGAATACCTTACATTACAAACGAGACTCCCTTACCTTCATAAGAATGTAAGCATTAGAGTAAACCCGTACGAAATCACTCGATTAGAATACTAGAGATGCATGAGCCAACAGATAGGTATTACGTAAATATACAAACATCCCACAGAGTATAAAGAAGTCAGATTTTCCTTGGTTATATACTATATCCTATGACTATCATACATGTCGAGATGGTTATCATACATGTCAAATTTGGAGAACTGTGCAAACCAAACTAGATGTTCAACCGCTGGACATGACATGTTATTCAAGAAACACAAAACACGTTGCTCACTACAAGAATTGAGGCTTTTAGCCACTCAAATCTACTGTTCAGTCACCACGTGGCTAAGAGTTTTGAGAATCTTGACCAAGACTTTCAACAAAGAAACTTGACCTAAATGGTTGATCAAAACCTTTAGCCACGTCACTGTCGTGTCTAAAAGTTGATATAATCTTGACCAAGACTTTCATCGAGAAAACTTTGGATGAAATTTGACTGAAAACTTTTATCCATGGCCGCAGTCGTGACTGAAAATTGATTCCCCTTTTTCATTTAATATAACTTTTAAAAACGGATAAATAACTTTTTCGCCACGACAACCGTCGTGGCAACATGTATTGATTTAAGTAAAAATAATTTTCAAAAAAATTAGAAATTTTAACCACCATATGTTGGGTTTAAAATAATGCATTGATAAATACCTAAGATTTAGTCACGACATATCGTGGCAAAAACTATTTATTATTATTTTCGCAAAAAAAAAACTATATATTTTTATTTAAAAAAACTATATGATTATTATTTATAAAATAAAGTGTAAATGTACAATTATTATTTTTGTAGTATATAACTTTTTTTATACACTATCGCGATGAATGTTAACTCGGCGAATAACGTGTCATTTTATTTATTTATTCATAATATTATACATAACCTTTGTGAAAACACATGGGGACTTACAAAGAGGCATGCTTAAACACTATTTTATTCGACACGAACACTTAAACATGCATATTACAACAATAATGGACTCCTACACACGATAACATATACAACACAAACTAGTTCAAAGTAATGTCTCCCATGTTATCATAAAGGTCGTGTAGCAGTGCAGCTGGATTCATAGTGTGCATCTCTAGATGGCTATGGATGAGTCGGTATGTTATGGTCGTACCTTAGATATTTAAACGATGAGTCGGTCTGTTATGGTTGTACCTTAAATGTTCAATGGATGAGTCGGTATGTTATGGTTGTACCTTAGATGTTCAATGGATGACTCGGTATACCATGGTCGTACCTTAGATGTTTAAACAATGAGTCGGTATGTTATGGTTGTACGTTAGATGTTGAATGGATGAGTCGGTAAGTTATGATCGTACCTTAGATGTTTCAACGACGAGTCGGTATGTTATGGTTGTACCTTAGATGTTCAATGGATGACTATATATGTTATGGTTTCAACTTAGATGTTTAAACGATGAGTCGGTATGTTATGGTCATACCCTAGATGTAGGGGTGTTATCGGATCGGGTTAGCGGGTTGAACATGTCGGGTCGAATCGGGTTTTGGTGTCCTAAATATCGACCCTAACCCGACCCTATAAGGCTATCGGGTTAGTAGGTTTCGGATTAAATCGGGTCGGATTGAATCCGGTTGGGTTATCGGGTTGTTATCGGGTTCTAGCTAATTGATGTCACAAAAGAAAGCACACTGATTAACATTCTAGCTATATTCTATGCATTATGAAAACAAATATGTTAGTATGTATATACATATACAGTGTGCACAAGTCTTCACTAAGGAGCAAGTAAATTTTTAAGCGTAAGATTAAGGAAAGGTTCTTCGACTACTCTATTAGATATTGTTATTCATACTTCGCTCTCAAGTTGATCCTTTTTTCTGTGATATCGTTTTGATAATCGCCATGGTTGCCAAACACCTTCTTCGTAAGTTATTTAGGTTTTTCGTTGTTTAAGATCTTGTCTTATGTCAATCGAACTTTATTCTATCCAATGTTGTAAAACAAGGTCTACAAGGCTGATTAGTCGCCGCTTAATACCTACAAGGCCATCAACCTTGTCGATTAATGTAAAAGCGATTAATGGCGGTCAACTGGGGTGAAGGGAGGTCAAACTTGCCGTAAACCTACAAATCTTGTCAAAAATATAGAAAACGCATTATAAACTTGTCTTTAACACTTATAATAACTATTTATAAGTATGATAAGGTGGATTTTAGGAATAATAATGCCGAAAATACCTAAAACTCGTTAGAAATACCCAAAACTTGCAGGAAATACCCAAAATTTGCTAAAAATGTCGATCCGATTAATCACCGAGTAAGTCCGCCTAGAACGATTACAAGCTACAAGGTGATCGACCGCCCGGCTAGCGATTCACAATTTTTGCAACATTGATTCTATCATATCGTTTTAATGTGAAACAATTTGATTCGTCCAAACGATATTAATAAAACAGAAATCGGTGAGTAAACAACGAACACATAAGATGTTACTTATCTCTAATATAATATAGTAATAAATTTAGACTCGTATCGTTTTAATAGGGAAGTATTTCATAGCAAAGTTGATAATGCATTCTATAGGAAGTTTAGAACTTTTCGTCTGACGCTATATCTTGATTAGTTTGAATTTACTTGAATGGTACACTATCACATTTACAACTATAATTGGAATTTATGCATTTAGTTGCAGACATATTATCCTTTAATCTACTGCGTCTGTTGTTCTATTTCTTCCTAGCACCAGCTACCAAAGCTAGTCCGATGCAGACATAATATCGGGTTATCGGGTTGAACCCTAACCCGATAAGATATAAAAAAATAACCCTAACCCGACCCTATAAGGCTATCAGGTTGGTCGGGTTGACCCGATAGACCGAATAAGCATAATTGAACCGGATAGAAATCGATCCTATAAGGCTTTATCGGGTTCGGATTGGATCGGATCGGGTTGAGTCGACCCATTTGACACCCCTACCTAGATGTTAAAATGATGAGTCGGTCTGCTATGGTTGTACATTAAATGTACAATGAATGAGTCGGTATATTATAGTTGTACCATAGATGTTCAATGGATAAGTCGGTATGTCATGGTTGTACCTTAGATACTCATTTGATGACTCGGTATGTTATAGTCGTACCTTAGATGTTTAAATGATGAGTCGATATGTTATGGTTGTACCTTAGATGTTCAATAGATGACTCAGTATGTTACATTTGTACCTTAGATTTTCAATGGATGAGTCGGTATGTTATAGTTGTACCTTAGATGTTTGATGGATGAGTTGGTATGCTATGGTTGTACCTTAGATGTTCAATGGATGCCTCGGTATGTTATGGTTGTAACTGATATGTTTAAACGATGAGTCAATATGTTATGGTTGTACGTTAGATGTTCAATGGATGACTCAGTATGTTATGGTTGTAACTTAGATGTTTAAACTATGAGTCGGTATGTTATGGATGTACCTTAGATGTTCAATGGATGACTTAGTATGTTATGGTTGTAGCTGAGATGTTTAAACAATGAGTCGGTATGTTATGGTTGTACCTTAGATGTTCAATGGATGACTCAGTATGTTTTGGTTGTAACTTAGATGTTTAAACTATGAGTCCGTATGTTATGGATGTACCTTAGATGTTCAATGGATGACTTATTATGTTATAGTCGTAACTGAGATGTTTAAACAGTGAATCGGTATGTTATGGTTGTACCTTAGATGTTCAATGGATGACTCAGTATGTTATGGTTGTACCTTAGATATTCAATGGAAGAGTCGGTATGTTATGGTTGTAACTGAGATGTTTAAACGATGGGTCATTATGTAATGGTTGTACGTTAGATGTTCAATGGATGACTCGGTATGTTATGGTTGTACCTTAGATGTTCAATGGATGGGAGAGTCGGTATGTTATGGTTGTACCTTAGATTTTCAATGGATGACTCGGTATGTTATGGTTGTACCTTATATGTTCAATGGATGGAAGAGCAGGTATGTTATGGTTGTTCCTTAGATGTTCAATGGATGACTCGGTATGTTTTGGTTGTACCTTAGATGTTCAATGGATGAGTCTTTATGTTATGGTTGTATATAAATAACACATAGACTCACCCATATAGCATAAATAGTATATAAATATCATCTCTACTTATCCATTTAACATCTTATGTCTATTAATATCGTCTTGACTCATCAGTTTAACATAACTTGTATATAAATATCACATAGACTCGTCCGTATAACATAAGTTGTATATAAATATCATCTCGGCGTATCGTTATAAGTCATCGTGGCTATTGCGATAAACGTGTCGTGGTAAAAAGCTTTGAGTTAAGTATATTTTTGGTCCTTATGGTTTCTCGGGTATAATGGTTTTGGTCCCAACATTTAAAAAGTAACGGATCTTGTCCAATTTCGCTCGACCCGTACCACTTTTGGTCCCAAACGTTAGTTTGACTAACTTTGACTGTTAATTTTTTTTAAAATGACTAAAATGCCCCTGTTTTATAATAATTGGTAGGAAAGGCTGGATGTACATTTGCATCCATCAGATTTGCCAATGAAACACAAGTAAATCGAACGCCAACTGGATTTTCCCTATTTTCTTAACACGAGAAGGGTGTGACACTATCAAAGGATACGAATGAGTGTACACCGAGACAAAGATTGCTTGAATACAGGAGTGATATTGTCACTCTTAAAGGGATGGATAGGTTGGGCATGAGTGGTTTTCTTATTCTCAAACATCCTAGAACTCGATTTAGGTCTCTGAGGTCTTTGAAATTTAGCACTGAACGCATCGATAATCCGTCCATAAGGTTTGCATTCCTTCCAAATCCCCTTTGCGTTTAATGAATCAGGTGACGTAGAACGATGAAGCAATTTGATCCACATCTTTTACAAATGGGTTATCAATTGGTTCGTGTTGTTGTTGTTTGTTTTTTCCAAAGACCCACGTCCATCCATTTGAGTTTGAATTGAAAGTAGATCGACCAGTCATGAACAACGACTCTTAACTTGAGACCCCTTTTGTGTGTGTGAAAGTTTCAGTGGTGGTGAGGGTTTGGTGGTGATAAGGTTACAATGATGATGGGGATTTCGGCAGAGGAAGGTGGAGGGTTAAGTGCCGATGGGGTGATTTTGGATATGGTAGGTGAATGTGAGATTTGGTATTTGATTTGGGAGGTGAGGTTGGATTTGGGAGGTGAGGTTGGATTTGGAAGGTGACGGTGGGATTGAGATTAGACGGTGGGATTGGGTAACCCATTAGAGGTGGAAAGACAAGAACAGCCTTTTATTTAACAGTCAAACGTTAGTCAATTAACGTTTGGGACCAAAAGTGTTATGGGTCGAGTGAAATTGGACAAGATCTGTTACTTTTTAAATGTTGGGACCAAAACCGTTATACACGACAAACCATGAGGACCAAAAATGTACTTAACTTAAAAGCTTTTAGGCACGGGGTTAAAGTCACAACTCAATACCCATGCTTTGTCATGGCAAGAGTGATTTACCCACGTTTTTGCTCTTTTTACCAACGACTTTTGGTGGTGGCCAAAAGGGTCGATTCTTGTAGCGGCTTTACCGCCATTTTTCTCATCGACCACAACCATGTAAAAAAGAACAAGATAGAAGCCTCTCATGAGGATCTCCAAATTCAACTGCATCGTCACCACTTAATAACCGTATTAAGACATCCGCGTTATTTTCAAACAACACCCCATATTGAACTGATAGTGGGTTGGCTTGTGAAAATGCTTATTTAGAATAAGTGTCTAGAATAGAATTTAACCATTCTTGATTAAATGCTTATTTCTCACTTGTATAGTTTTTACCTTTGCTGTAAATAGAGGCAGGAAGAAACGTGACTAATGATGGACTGTGGTTTATTTGTGAGGGATTTAAGATGACTGGTCCCTCTTGGTTTCCTTCTTTTCTACCGAAAGATAGAGAGTCGCAACGACATCCATGTTCTTCTATTGTAAATGTTACGAAAATGAATTAAGGCTTGGCCCTCCATCTAACGTATTTGTTGAGCTCTTTTTGTTGCATTAGTTTCTGATGATATCAAAAGATAGGGTGACAACTTGGAATCACAAGGTACCAACCAATCCACTTGTGTCAGAAACAATATTTATTTTAATGGTTTTTGCTTCCGTTAATTTAGTACGAGTAATTTTTATATTAAACAAAGACTATAAGATTACATTCCACATAGATTAAAGAAGCTAAATCTTTCTTGTTCATATATTACAATGAATGAGCATAGTGCATGTCTTGAATTGTACTACATATTTTTTCAGATACATGCGTTTATGAAGTTTGGTAAACTCCATACGTGTTTGAATAAGAAAATAGATAAAAAAATTCTTGATTTTTTAATTTCTTTTGCCACTTAAAAACTGAGTAATCTAAATTTTTTATTTACAAATATTGCCCATTTACTACCATACCATCATTCTCAATTTGGGATGTAAAGTCTGAACGATTTTCAGCTATCTATGAAAATTGGTTTACACACTCAACCTTATGTTTGAGAGAGTGAAAAAAGAAAAACCATATAGATTTTAATAAAAAGATGAGAAAGTCAGAAAGATTGAGAATCGAACCATGCACCTTTAACTTAAGTGATACTACGCTTACCAATCTACCAACCCACACATATAAAGATTATCTCCATTCATATATTTAGCATAGACCTTTCAAAATCTTATGATATATTTCAAATATTTTTGATTTGATTTAAATGAATATTATCTCGAAATACATCAATATAAAATAAAGATTTTAGTTTTTTTCAACTACGGGGGAGCTCCTACTAACTTTTGACGGGTAGACTAATCTCCCCGTGTAGTTTACATTGATATCTCGATAGCTGTATCTCTCTCGGTTAAATTTTTTTCATACTCAAAGCCCGAATCCCAGATATTTCATTGTTAAAAAAGAAAGAGATCATTAACCACTTATGTCAATCGCAATCGGCAATGCTGTTAGTATTCTACATGCAAGAAAAAGCAATTAAAGCTTTGTTTGTTACATGTATTTTGTTTGACCTACAATACCTCATTTATGCAAGAAAAAAATATGCGACTTATAGTGGAAAAAAGTCAAAATTTCTTTTGTTCGAAAAAATTACACATTATATTAGATGAAGGTTTAATAGCCCATTCATTATTTATCGGGCTTATCCATGTTAGTTATCTTATTATGCAAGAGTTATGATGCATTTATATGTGATCATTAATAATTTTCTAAACATATTTGATCGACATGTAATTGTAGCATATATATATATTTCAATAGTTGACTTTAAGTAGTACAGTATGAATTGTATTTTAATAAGTGCAGTTTTTTTCAGTTTGTGTAATTCATTTGCTTTGTCTTATAATTTTAACTATCTCTTTTTTCTCCCTTTTAGTGTTTTTCTTATTTGCTGTTTTAAATACTAAATATCAAGTAACAAAGTTAAAATAAAAAGACATTAGATAAATATTCGTACAAAGAATACACTAGGCATGATTTATAAAAATGTATAATTACATATGAGTCTAAACAATATTATCATTGTGTACGTCGTACCAAATTATTTGGTACACCGAACCAAATCGAACCGAAATGAGCTTACCCCTTATCGTACCGAATTTTTGAGAAATGGCGAAACGTAATCCCGTACCACGATCCCGTACCGGAGCGATCCCGTTCCATGTGACTATGGTTTCATCATATGTACATGCGACTTGTGCATTTCTAGTACTTTAATCTATACAATTTACCTGTTCATCATAGAGCATTCGTTTTTGAAGCTACTCGTATACTTAAATCTTAACCAAGAATTGTAAATCATGACGCAATTTTGAGACAGAGTAAAAATTTTATCACTTATTTCTTATGGGTTTACTCTCGTATTTTTGTTCTTTTTTCTTCGGATGTTGTTGAGGAAGATATTTAATAATGCAACTTGTTTTGTGTTTCTTGAATTACATGCCATGAATTTAGTCGAGTATTCTTCATTCATAAAATGCTAATATCCCAATTTGTGTAGGCCGGTTATGTGACCGGAACCTTGACCGGAACGGTGTGCCATTTAGTGAGCTTCTTTTGGTAAGACTCAAAATGGATATTGTTAGAGGATAGGTTGGCCCAAGCCCATCGTCCATTAGATCTAGGGTTTAGCTTATGTTGCTTATTGTCAAAGCTATGTATTAAATATAAATACATATGTCATCTCCTTTTGAATCAAGATTACAGGAGATAGCATATTTATTTATATTTAATACATAGCTTTGACAATAAGCAACATAAGCCAAACCCTAGATCTAATGGACCACAAGCCCATCGGGCTTGGGCCAACCTATCCTCTATCAGATATATGCATGTTCGACAAATTTGGTGACTCACAATCGTTAGAACCTTGTGATTGATTGCATTGTGCAGTAGTAGGACTAATATGTGTTTAAGTCTTTTGATACAATCGCCATACATGTGGGCAACAAAGAGGGATCAAATCACCAATGTTGTACTCGAGTTTAGAGTGGTAGCTTAAAGGAAAAAACTCAGAGACCTTACATAGAGAGAACTTCATTTCAATTTAGTAACATGTGACAACATAATCAATATGGCATTGTATGCATATTGATGAAAATGATCACATCTTCTTATGAAATTTGGAGTAAATAAACCTTTTCAAAATTGCGTCGTTAAATAACGCAAAAAGGTTTAAATTACGTTATTAAGTGACGACACAATTGGACAAACGCAAACTTTCATATATGCATCGACTAGCCCATACAATAAAAGTTAATAACAATCGGAAAAACATAACCTTTGGTCTAATTAAGTAAACTGTAAATCTTTTTTTAAAGGTTATTTTGATGTTTTCTCTTTTGAGGTTTTTGGTTTTGCTTAATGTTGTGTGTTTCGTGAAAACCCTTGTTGATATTGGTTTCTCATAATATGGTATTGTGAAATATGGTTAGTGTTAGTTCGCCGTTTCTAGGTCAAATGAAATCGCAATTAAGAATGTTGTAGTTACATTTTTGTTCTACTTTATAGATAAAATTAAAGATTAGTACATATATAGTTGAAGTAGGAAAAAATATTTACTTTATAGATAACGGAAGATTAGTAAATATTTAGCTAGGAACAAACCCTTTTTAAGTAAAAAGTATGGAGTATTAAAAATTGAGACTTCATACTAAATTTTCGAGGTCCTTCAAGAATAAAGTTTATATTGATTAAACTTATAAATAAACTTCACTCACTATCAACCTGAAAGCCTAATAGCAATTCTCAACTTGTATGTTACCCACACACTACACTATATAAGAAAGAGAGATTTCACTTCTTTTACCTTGGTGGGATACAATTTTCAACTTGTTCACTCTTGCAATGGCTTAAATCATATTGTATTTTTAAGCAACATACTATTAGCTCGGAGTATGTGGCAGTATTTTCCTCACATTGCAATTCTTTACTATTTGTAAAGATGAAAATAACATTAAAATAATCAATCGTAAATCTACGAAGTGATCAACATACATAATTGGTTTCGTGTATCGTTTGAGTTAATTGACTTCGTTAGTTGTTGCTTAATTTAGCATTTAGGGAGACAACTTGTGTATAAAATCAGTAGGCTATTTTTATGTGACAGATCAAGTTATCCTTTTGGAAACTTCATTGTGGGTTTTGTGATTTCATTTTCGACAATTCTATGGGCATGTGTTTTTTAATTCCTTGTGATAGATTGAGTTTTACATTGATAGGAGCAACAAAGAGGCTCAAATCACCAACCTTATACCCGAGTCGCCTCATTTCTTAATTAGTCATATAGATTGAGTTGTACATTGATCAGTTTGTGGGGTACTGGGTACCTTAAATTCTAGTATCATGATACCGTAAGATATCACACTCATATGCGCTACCCTACATGTTAGGCCTTGCCTTGATACCTAACTTTAGGTGGATCAATGAAATGATTGTAGGGAATCCAAAAGAGGATAGAAAAAGCAAATGATGTTTTATGATAATAAAAAATAAAAGCATAAGAGAGAACCTAATAAGAATTAAACACCAAACTTCACTTACCATAACACAACCTCGCCACAACTGATCTAATATCGATATCTAAAATTCTAAATACATTTTACTATATATAAATGGTGTATAAAATTACTAAAATATTAAAAAAATTCAACAGTTGTGTAAAAAGGAAATATATAAAATCACAGGTCATCGGGTCAAATGTTAGATCATTAAGTCAACCCGATCGAGTCACAGCGTCACACAGGTTCGACCACCAAACCAACTCGATCGAATCGCGAGGTCACGGCTAATTATGTCTACGTTCAAAATGTGCATAAAACACCATTTTATGAATAATACTTCTCGTTTATTTTTATACTCCGTATCTAACAAAGCTGGTCGTAAGTGAATACTTGTTCTGAATGAAACAAAAGGCAACGATAAAACTCTAATTTGAGAAAAGATACAATTTATTAGTGACCGAGCAAGCATTGAATTTAACAAAAATATCAGCTGAGAATTGAACTGCGCATACCTTCTATAGAAGTAACACATCTCTTACCAGCAGACAACCTTGTCTATTTTGGTATAAACTTTCTAAAAAAACTTTATCTAGCAAAAAAACATGAGCTTAGTTCAAATAAAATTTACAGCCCTCGTGCATGGCTTTTATTATCAACACATGCCCTTTTAGAGAAAAAAAAGCTAATCATATTTTCCAAAAGTGAAAGAACATGAAACTTATAGACATATGAAAAAACACACAATGACTTGTCGAACCATAGACCTTTCAAAGTAAGAATGCCGCATTTACCACCAAGCCGAACGTGTCTTTTACTATAAATTTCCTCTCACGTCTTCTGTTTAACAAAATAAGCGCACAAACTTTTAATAAATGATATAATTCCATATGTATGTAATATGAAACAAAAAAAAACCATATTTACACAATTTACAAGTCCATAATGCATAATATAAAATAATTTTGATGCCCCGATCGAAATAAAAAAAGAAATGTTAAAAATGTGAACCATCCTCTATTTCTATGTTATACACCTTTTCAATCAAAAATCTGGTCGTAGGTTCGAATCCTACTTGGGGAGATTTGAAAATCACCGTCAACGGTCCGGGATACTCATTTGTTCCATAGCCCAAGGGCTATTTACAACTATCCAATTAATAATTCTCACGGATTCCTATTTATCAATGATATTCCACGGTCAATACAATTGGCTGAATCCCGTGAAATCATTTCATAGAAGTTCATTGAGATCTTGGAGAAATATGAAACTTGTTTTTATATTAGGTAAATATGAAATTGCCCCTTAATAAATGGTCTTGGCCCATATTGTAAGTTAGTTTGTTTATTCGTGAATGTTTGTAACATGTCTAGCCTTCAATATCATATCGCCTCATTCTTATCACGTAGTCCGATTATAAAAAATCTCACCCTTTTAGAGAAAAAAATAAGCTACTATGCTTTCTTAAAGTAAAAAGATTAGAAACTTAGACTTATTTTATAAAAAAGCAAGAGAGTAATGGTTGGGAATCGATCCATGCATGTATCAAATAAGTGATATTTCGCTAACTAACCACACGGCTCCTCACTTAGTTATTTTCTGTCCCTCCGTATATTTATAATAGACTTTTTACATTGTGTTTCTAGTTGCATTTGTGAAAGTAAGTAAAAGAAAAGGAAGGGAAATAAAAATATGTGTGTGTTAGCATCATTCATTATATATTTGGTTGGTACTATTTTAAAGATCATGAATATCAATTTCATTTCATACATGATATGAAAAATGTTGTTGCAGGGCACAAACGGGCACGAGGCACAAGTGATGCAGAGGATGGTTGAGAGGTATGGATCGGAGACCCTCCTCGCGTTCAATCCACAGGGTCTCTTTGAACTCTATCAATTTATAGAGTTTATATATGTACTTGGTATTTATATGTTTATACTTTAACTACATGTTAGAAATAAATGTATGATTTGTTTGATGTTTGTGAACATCATAATGCTCGTTTATTTTAATACGACTACAGCGTAAATACAGTTTTATGCTAGTTTTGTCAAGGTTTGCTCATCATGTTCCAATGTTCTACAAAGGCTCATTGTTCGTGTTCTATTTTTTACCATCTTAGTGCTCAATTTTTTTCGTTTTAGACTTTACAGTTTATATTTAACTTAGAGAGCAAACATAACAGTCACGAACACAAAAAACCTGCTCTTCGTTGTTTAAATGAACGAAAACAAGTGTTGTTTGTGTTTGTTGACAATCAAAGTTTTGTATGCAAAAATCTTGATAATTTTGTTTGAATGTAGCACTCTATCTCTCTATTATTTCGTTTCCAAGTCCGTACATGTAATTTTCACCTGCTGCACTTCATTTTTCATTCTTTCTGTTAAGCTAATGTTTTATGGCTTTAGATATCATATACTAGTAGTTTGTTAATAGTATCTGGTTAACAGTTTGTCTTAGTCAATAGGAAATAAGAACGATAGACACAAGATTTCTAACTATTTAGTTATATAAACATATGAACAATCTTTGTAAATAAAGATTTTGGACCAACCATTATTTGAAAATGACAACATATACTAAAAAAAGTCAAGAATATTATATTTATTTTCGAATACACCGTGTAACGAGGTTTTAAATTTTGGGTTATATAATCAACTTCATTAACACATGCATCCGAAAACATAGTAACATTCTGGACATGTGTGATCCTCATTCTCTATAGTATACTAGTCGGGTATCCGCGCGTTGCAGCGGCAGGTACCCGTATTATTATATCTTCTGACGATAATAAGGTTGTTTCTAACCCCACATAGCTGTTACATGACATTTAATTTTTCATGTAACCTCATTTTTTATTATAACATAATACTAAAACAAATACCGTGTGATTAAATTTTATGGGGAACAATTTTTTTCATCCTAATATATAACAACAACCCAACGATTGAGAAAATTATTCATAAAAATCAATGGTTAATAACATATGTTATTTCAAATTCATTCACCTCACGCATAAAGCACACACTGACGCACATATAACTGAGAGGTTATTTGAAGCATCTTTCAATTAAACTTTTAAAATTCGTTTATAAAACAAACACAATTATATAGCTTATCCGTTACGTTATTAAGTCTAGTAAAATTTTGCATTTGTTGTAAGGATTTATTAAAATGCTTTCACAACAAATAAGTAAATTAGACACGGCACATGTGACATGTCCAAAACGTGTAAGTTCGTTGTTTTCACGTGGTTTTCAAGTTGTATATAGTACAAACCATTTTAGTTAATGATCGTTAGGAATTTGGAACTTGTTTGGCCCACTTCCATATACTGCTATTCTAGTAGGCCTAGATGTCCTACTTATTTAATTTTAAGTACATCATTAGCAATCAAACCCATAATTGGCCCAACATGCTAACAGACTTATTTCAAAACCCATAGTTTCTTTCATACGCCTCCACTTAAATTTAATCTATTCCCAGACGTGTAAACACACACATAAAACAACTCTCACCGCCGCTGGTATTTTCCGCCGGCAGCGACACGACATATAACGAAGGGTTGAAACCGTTACATAATTTCGATCTACCGTGTTTAAGTGGGCAATAAGAAGGTTTACGCTGCATCAATGTTGATCGGAAAACTAAATCGGCTGCTTCCGACAACGGCGGCGGAATGACGGTGAGCTTCAGATAATTTTATGGTTGATTTTCAAATAGAGTTACGGAAGATGAAAGACGTCGTTCTAGGCAGTGGTGGTTGTTACGGTTTCCGGCGTCGGTGAGTCATACTCCGGCGACGAAGATTGTGACGTCATCTTCTCCGAGGAGTTACAGGCTGTTGACTTTGAGAAAGAAAAGAAGATCTGTTACTAATAACAAAATCACCAATCCGGCATGAAACGACGTCACCGGTGGTTGATAATGGATTCTGGCGTTTGAATTTTAGTTGTCTGAATTTTCAGACTTTCTAGTTATAAAAAGTCCCAAATGCTTTATAATATAGTATGATAAACAAGAAACATTTCACTTCCTTAATCAATGTGGGATATCAAGTTGAATAGGCTTTCATCTAAACCACTTTTACATATTTCCATTTTGGATACATTTGGTGGCATACATTAGTTGGTACCTTGTAATATAATTTTTTTTGAACGGCAGTTTGGTGCAGTGGAGTATCTTGCATGCCACCGAGACACCAAGTCTCTCAACCCGAGTCCGAATCATCTCACGAAGAGAATATCAACCCCCATGCTAGTCATCCAGTTTCCCATTAAGAGGCTTCAAGGCACTGCGATGCGATTCAAACTCGGCTGCCAATTCTGGGAAAATCCCCCACATGGGGTAATGACAGGAGTCGAACCCCTGACCTCCCCCACATGGAGACTATAACCAAATGCATCCATCCAACTGAGCTAACTTCATTTGCTGGTACCTTGTAATATATTAAATCGAACATTTACAAAAATGGTCACTCTGACTCTTGCTTCATCTCTAGAAATGTAGGCAACCAGAGGGTCTCAAGTCACCTATGTTCCTTGTACTCGAGTTCCCTCATACATGATTGGAATACAGTTGGATGAGTTTGGATAGAGCTTGATTTTATTAAGAACTTGACCAATATGGCCATTGCAGGACAGGAGTTAGGTTGGTCCTAAAGTCCATATTGACAATCGTTGTAAATAAGCTATTAGGATTAGCAAAATAAATACAAAAAAAAGGTCGAGCAAATTTTTTTTCTTTGAGCAGAGCATGTTCAGAACCCTAAACCCTAAACCCTAAACTCTAAACCCTACCGGATGTAAATACTGCATATCTATTTACCATTCACGTGTTCATCATTATACTGCTTTGTTCGTTGAAGCTTCTTGGATAATTATCAGCTACCTATATGAGGAACAGTTCGAACTAGTCACTTAGTTTAAAGATTGTCAAAAGTGTGTTCTCAATTCATACAACCTTCGTTAATTTAATCATATTTAGTGTACTATTGTTATCCACTGATAGTGCTGAGTGCTATAATGATATATTAGCCTTCTTTTTTTGTGACAATTGCAATATTGATGAAATCATCACACTTATTCTTACCAGATTTTTGGTCATATGAACAATCATAGTTAGTAGATAGTCAGAACACCAGTTTTTTAGTTAAAAAACAATATTAAAAACGCAAAGAATAATTCACTTCTTTAGACCTTGTGGGAATTGGGGATATAAGGTTTCATCTCATAGTTTTGTTCTTCTCGTTTAGTTAGATAATGTTTGTTGCTCGTTTTCTGTTTCTTAAGATACAATCCATGAATTTAATCAAGTGTGATATTTGCGACACATTTTAGTATCTTTCACACGGATTCGATTTGTGCGTGGTTAATTTACAAAATTCTTGTAGTGATGGGAATATGACAATACTCTTGACTCATATCCAGTTATGATTTCACTTCTTTAACCTAGGAAATGTTATCAAACACACAATAAATTCATAACATACATACCTATATGCTCATTCATGCATTTTAGGCTTTTAGCATTATTATTTGTTCATTATAGATCGTGTGTTCATGCAAATTTGAAGCTGCTACAATAAGTAACAACAAAGTTTTTAAAACCTTCACCTCGTCTATGCAAGAAAAAGAATATGCATATTGAAGTGAAAAAAGTCATTTTTTCTTTTATATGGAGGAAAACGTAAACACACTTTTTTATTTAATTTGTTTCTTTTATTTCGAGGAAAACGTAAACACACTTTTTTATTTAATTTGTTCTTCCCCTTGCAGAACTTGCATCATTTGGATACACAAATGAAAAACATAACAAAATAGATGTTTCTTGGAATTGAAAAGATAGAAAATTTGGCTAATTAAAAGAGGAAATTTACATATTCTATAAAACTCTCACTGCTTTTCACTGAGTAATATGGTTTTCAGCAAGTATGACGATGGGAAACTGATTGACTTAATAAAAAAGGTACTGACTAGGGTATCTGCTAAGAATCGAAACATAGACATACAAAGTAAGTAATACTTCATTTACCAGCTTATAACCTAGCCTTACATGCATTTCTTCTCCCCTGTCTATTTAACATAAACTTTAGAAAACAAACAAACCTTTCACATATGAGATTAGCACATAACATTCAATTGAATTAAGTATGAGTTCTTTTATGTTTATTAAGCTTGAGTTATGATATTGGACCAGTGTGACTACGAATATGACTATAATCTAAACACCGGTATATGCTACTTTTGTCAAGGTTTGATTACGTTCCAATATTGTATAAAGGTTCATTGTTCGTGTTCTATTTTTGACCATGTTATTCTGAATTATATTAAAGCGCATTGTTATAGCTAATTACTTTATCCCGCAAATAGTTTTGCTTTGTTTAATTTGTATTTTTTGTTTGAATAAAAGATTTCATATACCTAGAAACGTAAAATGTATATCAATGTAATAGGCAATTAAAACAGTAAAACACTTAGCATTCTGGCGAGTACAAGATCCTTACATATTTACTACAAATTACAAGGTGCTCAAGGCACGGTATAAATTTGTTGACGTTGAAACGCCAAGCACGGTACCCAGTGTGGCGTTTTCGTGTCTTGCGTTATACTTGCCAGCCAAAATAGTCCCAGAGAACGCCACAAGACGGCGCCAAGCACTATATCGAGTGTGATGTTTTTATATATTTTGCTACTATGTTGTGTGTTAGAGTTAGACAACACATTGAAGTTATATTAAATATTTCTTTGTGACTGTTATGAAACTATTACACAGAACTCGTAGATATCGTCATGAATTTGTTAATTTTGTTTCAATAATGTGAACTAGTTTGATCTCTTGGAATTGTTGGATATTGAGATGTTTCCATATAATTTTAAAGCGTTTTGTATTTTAATTTAGTTTTCGGATGTGTTTAAAAATTTATTTGAATTTAATAAAAAAAGCACGTAAGCATATATCACTAGACAATTTTTTTTTGTTAGAAGTGGATTTTGAAGGCTGAGTTCTTTGACGATTCGAATCTCCCTTCTTTAGAGAAATACAATGTTTTCCAAAAGTGGAAAGAAATACAATGCTTAGACTTAAAAAACATGGGAAGACCGTGATTGAGAATCGAACCATGCACCTTCCAGGTAAGTGAGACTTCATTTACCAACCGAGACTTCCCAGTATACAAATTTTGTCTCCTTTCTTATATATAGCATATATTTTTTCAAACATATGTGATATATAGGCTTACCCATAGAAATAACAAGTTAATACATTTCAATTAATTATGCCAAATATAGTCTAACCACCTTCTTCATTTTAGTTTATAGAAGGGCCAGACCTTTAACAAAGAGTCTGCGGATTAAAAGTACAAAAATTCGTATCCCAAAAACTATGAATCATGTTCATTTAATTAAAAATAAATATTTATCAATATTTTACACTAAAGCATAACCCCCAAAGAAATCTATGGGTTCCTGTACACCCCCAGAACCCACCTTGGTTTTATACTATGGTAAAAGAACAAACATAACACACGTTTACAAAAATAAACCTGCTCTTTGATGCTTTAATGAACGAAAACACTTCATGTTCCTGTTCATTGGCAATCCGAGTTTTGTATGGCCAAATCTTTGGTTGTTTTGTTTTAATATAACGTTTCTTATTATTTTATTTGCGGGCCCTACAATAGTTGTTTAAATATAAACCTTTTTTACTTGTCTAGTATTTATTGTAAAAAAGGACATGAGAACATAGAGATGGTGTTCAGATGTATAATCAACATTCGTTATATTTCTATTTTTCTTATAAACATGGTAGACTTTACTTCTTTTAACTATGTGGGAAGTAAATTAAAGTTAAAATGTTTCTAACCATTAGTGTACAAACAACATATTGCATTTCTATCTAATTTTATTATAGTTCGTTGTTCTTTGAAACTAGTTTCAATAGTGTGAAACTTTAAATACAGTAATTGAATGACATTGCAATTCGCTTTGGAGATCCTCATATGCACAACTGGTTTTGTGTTTCTCGAGTTACATGCCCTCAGAGTTAAATAAGTTTTGTTGGAGTTGAAAAATGGTAAGAACCTGACCAAATATACGTAATAGAGACATTACGCGGAGGGCCATGCTTTGATTCCTTTTTGTATCATGTCACGGCATAATCAATATGGTATTGTACTGTAGGGGTCAAGTGAGCTAATGTGGATCATCGACAAAGTGAGAACAAAAAAAATGTCAAGAATTTTATACTTATTTTCCGACCACAAGTGTACAAAGTTTGAATCTTCTCAGTTAGATAATCAACTTTGTCTACTTCAAGTGATTGGAAAACATGGTAAGATTCTAGACATGTATGAAGCTCATTTACTATTGTATATAAACAAGAAGAATTTCAGTCTTCTAACATATGTGGGATGCAAAGTTGGAATGTTTTTATCAAAGAATGTACATACTTAGTTACTTACATGTAGACTATAGCATTTGTATAATGAAGCATTTATACCATCGAGAGCCATTGTGTTCAATATAGATCAATCTCACACGGAGAGCAACCCCTTAACTCAATTTTACAACATGTCAATTATTGGAAATTCACTTTATGTGACGACATTTAAGAATTCACATTAGTTATCATAGTCACACACGCTTAGACTAGACTAGGTACAATGTATAGTTAATTGTTTGGTGTGTGGCTATATATACCCCTCCTAGGCTTCCAAGGAGGGGTGTTGATTGTGTTTTCTTTCTTGTTTCAATACAACTTTTCTTATTTCACACACAACCTCTCTTCTCTCTCTCAACAATGGCTTCCACCTTCCACCACCCACCTAGACCACCGGATTAGCTAATAGCAAATCTACAATTGGCATCAGAGCCTCGGTTTCATCCTTGGATCGTGTTCTTGTTTCTGATTTGGTGGTCTAAAAATTTTTTTTTGGTCCGTCTTGTTATTTTTTTGTCACGTATTGTTATTGTTTTGTCCAAACAGTTTCATTGTTTTATCATTTGTCATATCATTTGTTTCTTGGTCCAAATCTGTCTAAAAATTCACAATATCAGTTTATCTCACAGTCCATATCTGATATTCACAACCCACTAGTCAAAAGTTATCACTTTATGTCCCTGGTTTTATGTTTTTACATTTGGTCAAATGTCTACTGTTTCTCGTCTTATTTTTTTGATATGATATCATTGTTTCTGGGTTTGTAGTTACCCAGAAAAATATTCAGTTTCACATGTTCCTGAATATCAGGAAAAAGTACGATAAGATATCAGATTTACAGACAGATCGGAATATTGCGATCGCAAAAACCAATGGTTTCTACATTGGGATCGAATATTCCGATGGAACACATTTGATGCATTCCGATGGAACGCATTCCGATGGAACACATTCCGAAGGATGCATTCCAACGGATGCATTCTGACGGATGCATTCCGGCGGATGCATTCCGACGGATGCATTCCGACGGGGTGTAGAGGACTCATTCTGATGGACAGAATTTCAGATAGGATTTCGATGGAAAACAAATGAAAACATTGCGATGGGACTGAAACATTGCGATGGACTTTGTTTAAAAGATAAACTTTGTGACTAGTTTAAACCATAACAGTATGTCTTATTTAAAAGATAACCAAGACCAAGATTTGACTAGAACCAATTTTACCAGTACCAACATATCAAACAATTAATCCAACCTTTTAACTCCCAATCAACACCATGATCTAATCCTAAAACCCATCGTCACCTATGTCCTATCTCCTTACAATCTAGACCCTATAGACTCGAAGAAATATCACATCTAGATCTCAGATTGGTTCATCAAAATACATAGATCTATCAAGTACTTGAGTTTGAACATAAATCATCATTGATCCGTGTTTGGTTTTTAAACCAAGTCTTAATATACGAAATTAAAAACAGATCTATAACAAAATTGTTATGATCATTATTTTGTTTCGAATTCTTCATCATATAAAAACCAACATGCATGCCAAGATCATGAAGATCTGTAAATGGTTCAACCATTTGTTGCTATTCGAATTAAAAGAAGATTTATAACAATCATCATGTTATAATCTTTCTTTATTTCGATGTGAAGAAAGATCAAATATCAACACCATATATACTTACCCGAGAGCATGCTTTGATCTTGATGACCCCTTTTTATCTCGACATTAATCACGTTTTAAATCTGATTAAGTCGATTTGATATCGGTTTAGTGTTAAAGAACCTTTAACCGTTCAGTTTCATTAAGAAATGTTGGGGTTGTGTTCGAATTCAATAAGAAGGGATTGGAATATGTTTGATTTGATATACGGATGGGGGATGTGTTTGTCATTTAAAGGATCAGATTATTTGTTCGAGATATGGTAATGGAGGTATTTAGGAGATTGGGAGTAAAAGTGAAGAAAGCGGCTGAAGGAAATTATGATTAGGGTTGAGATTATTTAGGGTTAGTGGCTATTTATACCAAGTGATTAGGGTTGGGTGTTATTGGGCCACCTTGTTCTAATATTTTAGACGTGAGTTAGCAAAAAAGGGGGGCCACGTTTACTCTACTAATGATAATTGGATTGAGCCTTTTGAAATATTATGCTTCTAGGACAGATGGGCCTTAAGGTGACGGGCTTGACCATTTTTGATGATACATATAGATATGGTTAACCAACCAAAATCGTCAAGTTTACATCCGAATTGATATGATTTATATCCTAATGTTTTGTCAAAAATTTATTTTTGGACAAAATTTATGATTATAAATTGTATATTTGTTATTATCGGGTTTAAAAAGTGACAGAATGACGTGAAAAAGTGAACAAGTGACGAGACCAAGTGACAAGCAATATTTGACGAAACCGAAGAAAAAATTAGCTATATTTTTAGTGGCTACGGATTTTTTTTGGATCGGGTATTAATTATGTGAAGTTGAAGACGGATTTTTCGAAGGCGTGTATTTATTTTATCTTTCAAAGATAACTTGCTCGTGCTTAATCTTAGAATGAAGACTTATTTATCTAGTTTCCGGGTTCGGGGTGGTTGGTTGATGACTCGGATAACTATCACTTAAATGGGTTACATTGTTGTACTCAGTGTCACGCGCTTAGTCGACGTGGATTATTTCAAGAGGTGTTGTGCTTATAGACTTCTTCAGTGATGCATTGGGTACTTAGAGATTTCTCCACCGTTCTTCATTCAACAATTGTGCAAGCTTAAGTCACAAGTTCAAAGGATTTTTATTCAGTTTCACGTTTGATGTATCTGGTTCATTCTATCAGTGGTCACTTCGAATTGCTTTCAAGTGGGTTGGTAAAGATATCCGTGGAGAGTTTAGGAGTAGAGATTTTCGATCAACAGCTGATTCTCACAATATATATAATTCAGCTTATTTATTATTCTCACGAGATTTCAGGTACATGTGCGTACGATTTATTGATGGTTCTGAGTTTCGAAACCATCAAGGGGGAAGAAGAAGACACATTGAACGCACAACGAGTACACGTGATGAACTTCATACCTTCTTTTGATTTGAAGACATTCCGGGATGACATTTGTCATAGCCGCAGAGAAAATCAGTGTTTTAACTCGTGGCGTTATCAATCTTTAAACGGTACACTACTGATTCGATGTTTAATTGTTTGGTTGTTGCAATTATTCATCATCATTATCCTATATGGAGAGATATGCACTTCCGGGACTTAATTGACTCTGGTGCATCTCCGGAAGAAGATATGTGCATTTCCGGGACTTAATTGACTCTGGTGTTACGATGTCAACTTCATGAATGGGATAAAGTGTCTACTTCAGTATTTGAGCTTCGTACTTGGGATTGGTTTATTTTCTTCAACTATGTGGGGGAAGAAATGTCTTGATTCTTTCTAGTATGCATAACTTGAACTCTCAAGGGGAAGAAAAATTCAGAAAAATTATTCAAGCGTGAGAAGAGAAGTTGTTGATCTACTTGGTGTGCCCCAAACTTTCAATCCCTCTTAGCAACGTTATCATGTTATATGATGGGATTTGCTTGTTAGATTCCGTTGTGCGCTTAATCATTCTAAGCTTTGAAGTTGCTTACGAGGATTGTCGGTTTAGGGGGAAGCTATTTAAAAGCTTCTACATCAAGTTTATGTGGCATGAATTAGGGGGAAGTTAATTCAGAAGCTTCTCCTTAACCAGAAGTATATGGATTACTTAGCTCGTGCCGTTACAGTATTTTTACCACAAGTTACTACGAAAATGAGTCGTTTTGAAGTCAAAGGCCTCAGAAGACATCATCAGCATTGGACGTTTCATGAAAGCTCTTGTTCTTAATCATTATGTACTTGTTAGGAAAAATATTGTAAGGAATTCTACATGTCGTCCCATGGGGGAAGGTTGTTGGAAATTCACTTTATGTGACGACATTAAGAATTCCCATTAGTTATCATAGTCACACACGCTTAGACTAGACTAGGTATAATGTATAGTTAAGTGTTTGGTGTGTGGCTATATATACCCCTCCTAGGCTTCCAAGGAGGGGTGTTGATTGTGTTTTCTTTCTTGTTTCAATACAACTTTTCTTATTTCACACACAACCTCTCTTCTCTCTCTCAACAATGGCTTCCACCTTCCAGCACCCACCTAGACCACCGGATTAGCAAAAAGCAAATCCACAATATGCTTAACCAATATGGCGTTGTACGGTGTGCAAGTGGCTACGTGTAAAGTCTATAGATTGGATGAATACCGACGACGAAATGTGCGTGCTTCTTAATATGGTATCCTAACATATCGTAATTGATTTTCTTTATGTTATTTCATTTCATTATACAGATAGTGAACAATGTTTGTAATTATAAACCAAAATTTCATAAGGTTTTTAAAAAACTTGGAAGAAAATATATATTTGGCCTGGACTTTAGAGTACAAAAAATATAAGAATTTGTATCAAATTTTCAGCACCTGTATCTTCGAAGAAGTTTGATATGTTTTTTAGTTTTAATCAGCTTTTCCAACAAATGTATTTGAAAACATATTATTATTCTCAAGTATTATCCACATGCATTGTAGCATTTGATCAACGCAGATTTCACCTTTTTCACCTATGTGGGATATATTTGAAAGAGGATATAGTAGAAATAATTTGTGAGTTCGTAAGTCACTTTTGCGGGTTCTTGAGTCATTATGTATCCCTAAGTCTTTTCTTGTGTATTTTTTGCGGTGTTTTTAAACCCCGGTTAATCGAGCAGGTTGACAGTACGTTGGTTTTGGCAACAAAAAAATCCCGTTAAACTGGTTGAACCATGATTTTTCAATAGGGAAATAAATTACTTTTATATTCATAAATTATTACTTATAAAGATATCGTGCAGTTCAACATTTCTCTTTTGTAATCACTGAAGTGTGTTAGCATTTATCAAATTCTAAAAAAAGAATACTAAAGATGGCTGGTGTAGGAACCGAACTCAAGACCTTAAGTTCGCGGAATCGAACTCAAGACCTTAAGTTTTCTGAAAGTCAAAAGATAAAAAACTAAAGGACTTAACTAGTTAAAAAAAGGTACTGACTAGGTGGAAGGGACGGAACTAGCTAGAGGGTTCTGCGGGTGTCCAAAAACCTTATGGAGTTTTTCGTTGTACTGTTAAAATAGTGAGGGAAGAGAACTGCTGAGAATTGAACCGTGTAGCTTTCCATTAACTAAACACTTCACTTACCAGCACAACCACATCCCAACATAAGAAGTTTCTCTCCTTCCCATCTATTTAACATAAAATTTTACAAACCTTTCCTGAGCATATATATTTCTAAGGAGAAAACAAGATAGGCCGCTAATCAGGTTCATATAGTTATTGGGTTTTTTAAGGCTTTGTATTTTCTAAGGTTTTGTGTTTTCTATTTAAGGTTTAAAGTTAGGATCTCTTGGTATAAACGGCTCTTGTTTGGTTCCAAAATATAAGACCTATGTATTTCGGCTAGTACCTTCGTATACTCTTCACGAATACATTAATAATACGTAACCTTTTATCCTTTTAATTTCAAATCCGAGATGGTCCTAGTTCATGTTATCTTGGGAAGTAAATCTCTGTTTTTTTGTCCCTGATATATGCGGCTTAACGGTGTTCCTAAGGCCGGTTTTGAATTTCTCTCGGGCAATCACAAAATTTTCAATTAGTGAGGTTTAAACGATGGGTGCTATTATGATTTTGAGGACACATCACCACTAGTCCACATCTGAGAACACATCACCACTAATACAGAATCATAAATAAGGGTGTCCTTTAATCTAGCATCAATAAAACTGAAAAAGTAATGGTTAATATTATTATTTTCGTCTAGATAAACCTGAGTATACCCAACATGTGTTAATGATGATGATAAAATAGTTTTAAAGTTATCCCAAATTTGATGGACAATATAGAAAAAACTGAAAGAAATTAAAAATGAATGCAAGAAGTGTCGTGACTTGAACATGAGATCAGCCATTGAGGAGATATGATCTTCAGCCACTACCACCCAGCTCCAATCATTAGTCACTTCTTATAAATAAAGTTATCTATAAGGAATGTTGTTCTAAAAACACAAAAAGACCATGTATATTTAATGATTGCCAATTGCCAATGGTGTTGTAGTATTATGTATCATGTGTGTCTTGTGATAGTACAACACAAGAAGGCGAGACATCGTTAAAATATGGAATTTGGCTTTTGATGTTCGATCGCTGCCCCATTCAACTATAGAAGGAAATGCCAGCTAGAATTTTGGAGGACAGAATTTATAACGTTGTAAAAACCAGTTTTTAATTCATTTGGTCTAATCATAATCATCACTCACGGTTCAACCGATTTAACACTTTAACCGGATTTTCAATCAAAACCGACGTCTGATTTTCCAGTCACACAACCGGTTCAACCAGCCGGCTCAATCATATAGATGTTGGTAACACTACAAAAAAAAGTGAATATCTAGACGCTTATTTTTGGACAGTTTTGAAAGCGTCTACTTTTATATTTTATTGTGCAGGTATATAATCGTATAAAAACTTGCATGTAAAAAAATATGTTATGAAATGCGCTTAAGAGCGTGCACAAAAAATTGACACCTAAAATAGCGTCGAGCTTTTTCATACGTGTCATTCCCATCATAACCCAACCCCCAAACACACACACACACAAAAAAAAAAAAAAAAAAAAAAAAAAGGAAAAAACACTTTATCAATTTACTAGATCCACATACACCCAAAATGAATGTATAGGTCATTCAAATCATATAATTCTTATAAAATTCATTCAAATCCTAATCATTTTTCACATCATCAAATCCTTATCTACTCGAATGGCTAGGGTTTCAATTTTTTTGGTATAAATTGCTCGACTAATCCAGTTTTTTGTTAGGGTTTCACATCTCCATATCCTAATCGGTAAGTAATTTAATTTTATGCTCGATTAATCGATTTTTTTGGTATAAATCACTCTATACTAAAGGATTTGGTTTCTTAATGGATTTACTTTAGTCAATTTCTCTATATGTTAATTGTTTGATTTAGCGGTTAGATTTGGGAAATTGAAGTTGTTATATGCGTTTTAACTGATTTATATACTCTTTTCAGTTATTGCAATGACGTCATGATTTTACACTAATTTTGAACAGTTTGACTGATTAATGAGGTTGCTGATACGACGGAACGATTGAATGATTTATGACGCGCGGATTGATGCGTGATAGTTGTGGCACTCGATTGGCGGTATAACTCTATTTTTTGTATATATATTTGATGTATCCGTTAGAAATTGTTTGGATCAGAATTGATTTGTGTCTTAGCTGATAAGCTCATTTTTTACGACTTATGGACTTGTCAACTTGAGATTACGACTTACGACATAAACTAAAAATAAGGCGTTACTTTGATGAAATATTGCAATTTGAGGTGAATTGGTAGGTAGTTAAGTCAGTTATGATCTGTTACGATATTAAGTTAATGTGCACTAAATAATGTTTTGAAATAGTATAATTTGAGGTAAATTAGTGTAGTTTGTTAAGTTAGTTGTTATCTATTACGACATTAACTTATTGTCCAAATTGCACTGGCTGAATTAGTTAGTTATGATTTCAGTGGTGTTTCCGGATCATGGATACCGGAGTTCAGCTAGATTAATGAACTTTTGATACGCTAACTTTGATGAGTAATTAATGGAGTAGTGTATATGAGGTGAATTTTTAGTTAGTTGTGACTTGTGATCTGTTACAAACTTAGGTTATTGTGCTTGTGCATCCTTTAGATTGGTAGTTAATTTACTAACTTGTTAGATTAGTTGAGGTGAATTAATAGTTAGTTGTTTAAAGCATAGGTTAAAAATGAGCTTGTATGAGCAAGCTGCAAACACTACAAAAAAAGATAGGTATGTGGACGCTTTTTTTTGGATGCTTTCAAAAACGTCTAAAAAATCTTATAAGAATAATACAGTTTAAAGCGTGTAAAAAAAAACACGCACATAAGCGTCCACTTTCTATACATACACGTGTCATTCTCATTCTAATATTACCCCCAAATCATTATATTATATTAACTAATTATTTTTCACACAACTTCATATCAAACCGAGCTTCATATCTCCAGCTTCAAATCACAAACGGTGCCACAATGGCTTCAAATCATTAACGGTAAGAACTTTTACACATCCGATTATTTAGAACTAATTATTAACTAATTATTTAATCAGTTTTAATCGATTGATTTAAATCCGTTTTAATCAGGTAATTCGAGCTTACCTGTTACAAATCTGATTTAATTAGTTTTAATCACTTTTAATCAGTTTGAATCCGTTTGAATCAGTTATTTAGATGAAACGATTGATTTGAATCCGTTTTAATCCGTTTGAGTCCGTTATATTCAGTTATTTCGATGAAGGTTTTTTAGTTTGAAGGTTTACGGATTGAAGGATTACGGTTGAAGGTTTACAGATCGAAGGTTTACGGTTGCTCGGAAAAAGTTTTTGTAAGTTTCCGTTTTCGCTTAAATTTAGTATGGATTTGATGAAACCTTGAAATTACTGATTATAAGGTTTGCTTCTGTGAGGTATACTACTGTTCTACTGCTTACTGCTGTAGTAGGAATATTACTCGATTTAATTGTTTATTTGATAACGATTTTGCTCTTAACGATTATGACCCAACTATGATGTTCTAGTTCAAGTATTCCTTATAACGATTTTGCTCTTAACAAAAAAAAAGTTATATATCAAGTATCAAGTAGTATACTAGTAAAACTTTCAGCTATATGATTTGGGATTGCTTATGATATAGAACGAAATAATTGATCAATCAACTGTTTGAGTGTTTATTTGGCAATTCTGCTTACTTAAACAATTTATTAGATAAATACCATATTCGTAATATTAATGCTTTTCAGAGGTGTTATTCTGTGAAAAAAGGTTAAGCAAAACTACAATAAGTAGATTAAGCAATGAGAAACCGATCTAATCTGCATATAAAGCTATTTAGGATAGATATGATAATGAGTTTCATTCGCAAGCTATACTTGTCACTGATTGCATTGATCTATACAAAGCATTTTCAAAGTTATACGACCATTTATTTTGGTCAATTAGTAACAAAACGTAGATTGGTTTGTTTCTAGAAGTAAATGCTGTAAATATCAGCAAGTAAATATCAGCAAGTAAACAACATGTGTTACGAATATGGTCACTTGCTGATACTGAGACCGTATGTAGTCATAATTGCAAATTCAGACATCACACTGTTTTCTGTGTATGAATATCACTCTTATGTAGATTAATAGGTAAGCTCATGCTCTAGCTCATTTTAGTCAACAATGGTCATGTACTTGTACGAGCTTAGAGTAAGTCGATCAATAATGTTGTTATATGAGAAACTTTAGTAATTTCTGCTTTTCTAAGTTGGGATCCTTGTGGATATGTTGAATTAGTGATCACTTGACAGTTTAAGTTTTCCATATATACTGTAAACAAGCCTTTTACCGACCTGCACATGACCAGTACTTTAGGTTGTTTAGTAAGCATGCAGAGATACAATTTTATCATGTGACAGGGAGAGTATTCGTTATTTGTCTTTAGGGCATCTGACATATGCTACTATTCGAGTTGTCATACATCATTAGTTAGTTGCCATTCTCTTTCTGAATTTGTTTATCTGTGACGACATGCTTGATTAGAACTAATGGTTCATATATGACATCAACCATTGACACTCGTTCCAGAGCTTAAGGAAATACCAATGGTAACTATAAAATATACGTTTTTCCATTTCTCTGAAATTTTCTAGTTAAGTTTCAAACACCGTTAAGCGGTTACATCTTTTTATATCATGTGTATATGTGCACATGCTATTTTGTCGAAACCGTGGCAGTTTCTATAGATTGTAATTCTGCTGAAGAAATTTACGATTATTTGACCTTTAATTTAAGAACCAAAATTTCTGTAACCTACATATCTTTCGAATTGTTTTCATCTCTTTTCGGATGTGGCAATGCGTTCATTGTAATATTAATTCAATAGCAGAGCGACTATAATTTGATTACTTTATTTTTGACAGCTGGAGACATTCTGTTGATGATACTTCTGTTGATAAGGAGAACTTGAAGAAACAATTGGTTGATTTAGAGCAGAAGCTAATACATGCTACTATCAATGTGAGTCAACATTTGTATGCATCACTACTAGTCCTATCTCTGTGTACACACACATATGAGTATTATCTGTACATGTCTTCAATATTTCGGTATGCCCGGTATATTCCGGTTGTGTAAGAACCAAACCGAATGAATCGAAGCTAAACTTGGGACTTCAATATTTGGGTTAGTAGACTTTGATAAAACTCTAAAAAACATAGCGTATAATGGAGGTACATTCAGATAGAGCTACAGTAGTGTTATTCACATCATGTTCAATATCAGTCAACATACAGGACACATGTTCAGCTGCAATCTTTGTTTACTTGTAAGTTGTAACAATATGATTTCGATTTGTATGGTGATCCATTGTGTACGCTTAACTATTATATTAGCTCCGAGTTAATTGACCATATCATAAGCTTGGCCTACAGTCTATGGAGTACATTATCATTGCTGTCAGTGTCTTTAAGTAACAATAATAATCATGTATGTGTGTTTTTGTTTTACAGGAATTAAGTCGATACGGTCAATGACATAAGATGATTACAATAAGCATTGTGGATTGACTCGGTCCAAACTCCAAACATTGTAAAGTTAACAAGGTAATATAAACATCAAGTACATAATACCCTTTAGGCTCTAGTGGTCTCACTGGATGCATGCCCATCAAAGTAATATTTTTTATTTTATGATTCAGGTAATGAAACTGATATCTTGATCTTGATCTTATACTGGTGTAAACTTTTACAAACTGATATCTTGATCTTGATCTTATGATTCAGGTAATGAAACATTTGCACAAGTAGACGGGTCAGGTCGTAGGGGTGATTACCCAGACAATGGAACTAATATACAAGTGGACAGGCCAGGGGGTGATTACCCAGATTATGGTTTGCTTCTCTACTATTATAGTCCTTATGCTAATATATCAATGAATGTTACTTACGGCCTTAATAGTTAGACTTGTTTGTAGTTAACTTAATAAAACCAATAAGTATCTTAACTTCTCATGCTCAAATCTGCATCCAACGATCTCATATTAAGAGGGGACTTAGAGAGAGTGACATGATGGAATTGAAGACCTGCTCACATGTTTCTGTGGGCTCATCTATTCCCCTGGTTATACTAGATAATAATGACGGCTGATATTTAGAATTTCTTACCATAAAATTTTCGTGTTAACGACATTAAGTTTAAATCATAAGTTTGGTATATGCTCTAAACGATAACAGTTCTAGATAACAGTCTACTTTCGATATGAAACCACCTTTTCTATTAATGCTTACTCGTTTAGTTTTCTCAAACAATGCTTATAGGTATGATAATCTAATAACCGTAATTTCTGTTTTTAGAGGTACTCAATTTTGTATACATTAGCCAAGCCCTGTTATATTCGATTAAATAAAACATCTCTTCTCATTATGTAGGAGCTTGCTGAAGAAGATAAGACCGGCGATTGAAGATGCATAATTGTTGAAGAAGAAAGATCGTAATTGTTGAAGTCGAAGCTAACTTTCAGTACCTAAAGATTTTAAAATTTCAGTACCTGAATTCAGTTTATTTTGTAATCTGAATATATGGAATTTCTGATTTAGTAGATATTAGTATTATGTAATTTTATTTTTTAAAAATGTAAAATTATCAAAAAGTTGACACTTTAAAGTGTCCACTTTTAAGTTGACTTCTAAAAGTGTCCACTTTTTATCCAGAATCTGGACGCTTTCATATGTCATATCATCAACTTTTTCACGCTTTTTGTGCCCAGATTTTTGTGACGCCAATATTGTGGACGCCAAAGAAATCGTCCACTTTTAAGTTTAACACAAAAAAAAGCGTCCATGTATGCTAAAATAAGTGTCCAAATGTTTAGCATTTGTTGTAGTGCATAATGAAGGTTAAAATTTGCCTCTCATAAGTCTTATGTCCCAAGTTCGAGCCTTCAACTCTATCAATTCCTGTTTTTTCCTTTTACTTTTTCTTTGTCGTTTCTACACATACTCTTTGTAGTCAAGTCGAATGATATGGTATTGTTAGACGTTGTGACAAGTTAAAAAATACACGTGGGTCTAATGCTAAAAAAACATAAGAAAATAAAAGGACCATACTTTTCTTATAAGACAAAACTGATTTACGCAGACATAGTATTTATGCTTATTTTTTTTCGAATCACTACCTAAATTGAGTGTTTTTTAGACGAAAAAATGACTCCACCACCACTGTAGTATACAAAGTTACATATCATAGTATTTTTGCTTTTTTTTTTCTTTTTAAAATGAGTTTTCTAATAAACAAATGCTCTAGCGGATATATCGATGATGTTTTTCCCTGATAACTTCAAATGGGTTACGATTTTGACACTATTTGTAAACTTGTGCTTTGATAACTTTAAGATACGTTTTGATTTTGATCTTATTTGTAAACTTGTGCTTTGTGAACACACACATGACTCTTTCCAGAAGATTCCACTTTTATGATACATTGAATCCATGTAAATGTTGGTACCCGCGGCATTTGTGTAGACTTTGGCTTGTGGCTGATTTACAAGATCAGAAAGAGGTAAAAAACGCGAGCTAAATCAAGTCAAACTTTGGTAGACTATAGGCTTCGACTTGACATTATTATGCTTAGCTTCTGCTTGGCGAGCCTTCACGAGGCAAGGTCGAGAAAATTTGAAATCAACTTAAAAACCTCGTTTATAAACTAATCAAGTTTGAAATATAATATAAAGGTCGAATTCAGCTCGATAAACATTTCGAGCTCACTCTTTTGGGCTTGAGCTCGTGACTAGTTATAAAGGTCGGCGAAAACGAACGCCGGTTACATGACAAAGAGCTTAACTCGTTTAAAGCCGTATATGAACATATGTTTTTGTAGTCTTGTAGTATCATACGTACATATCGTACTACGTACAAAAGGTTTTTTTAGTTTATAAAAGAACATGTTACATTGAATGCATCGGCGGTTTGATGGCTAAAACTCCTTCTCCTAATCAGTTGTGAAACATCTAGTTTTTATGAACAATTGATATTAACACAAATAGTAGGTTGAAAACTAACACAATGCGCAAACATACTGCTTTTGTTTCTTCATTTTCAATCATCAACATATTCGTTTTAGCCTTCTATTGACTAACATGTAAATACTATTTGATAATTCCTTTATTGGCGAGCAAATTTTTGTCTTTTAGGAATTGATGAGTTCAATAATAATGTCTATGTTTATGAAGAACCGGATGGGCAAGATGGTTAAGACTCATTACCTACGTTGCAAAGACCAAACATGACCGATTATACAAATTATCTGAACAATATGATACGACCCTCTCGGGTAATATCGGGATAGGGCACCACTTTTAGCGTGTGCTGGCTCCTTAAGAACTTGAGATGAGAAGACTAGACATTGTTTATTGACTTAAACTTGATTGATTACTTTCATTAAGGATTACAAAACCTTAAATAAACTCTTATGAGATAACTCTCATAAACACAAAGACTTATCCTAAAACATGATAAACACTTATCCTAACACATATCCTAACCAAATGATAAATATGATACTTATCCTAAACCAAGGGTGTAACACTCCTCACTCCTTCGAAACCACCTTGTCCTCAAGGTGATGTCTTGAAAATACTTTTGATTCCCGGGTCCCAAATTTTAAGACGTTTCCTAAGCATTTGCACATTCTCAATCAACATGTTGTGTGGCTCGAGTATTAACGATATCTGGACTCCTGTTTTAAAGTCTTTTCGTTCGGATGAAACAAACCACATGACCTTCTTGGGCGATTCATCAACAACAAGATGTGATTCACTAACCACAAGCTCAAGGTGCTCTTTATTAGGTCCGGATGTAACCTTCACCACATCTTCTGATGCCACTTCCAGTACAACGTCCAGTGCCACTTTAGTTATAACTTCGGGTGCTACTTTTGATGTTGTAGAAGAATCAACCACCTTCTTTTCAACGGTTTGCTCTTGCTCAATTGCCTCAAGACGAGTCTCTACTATACGAGCTAAGTAGAAGGCTTCTCCTAATGTTGTAGGCTTCGAGTACGACCGCAAGAGTTCTAGCTGTAGCTTCAGTTTAAGTCCGGAAATATAAAACGAGGCAAGCAAACTTTCAGAGATACCTGTAACTCGACTTATAAGATACTTAAACTCACTTTGATATTCAACCACCGTACCCATTTGCAAGAGTTTAGATAATGCATCTCGATCGCTAGTGTTCGATGCCATAAACAATAAATCGAAAAAAAATAAAAATAATTTTTTTCGGATGAACAGTAACGCCGATGAACAGTGCCGTGAATAGTACCCCCGAATGAACAGTAGCTGCGGTGAACAGTAGCCTCGGATGAACAGTAATTTTTTTTTTTTTTTTTTTTTTTTTTTTTTTGAAACCTTGATTAAAATCCCTCAACGAATTGAGGGCTCTCAATGAAAGCACCAATTGATACGACCCTCTCGGGTAATATCGGGATAGGGCACCACTTTTAGCGTGTGCTGGCTCCTTAAGAACTTGAGATGAGAAGACTAGACATTGTTTATTGACTTAAACTTGATTGATTACTTTCATTAAGGATTACAAAACCTTAAATAAACTCTTATGAGATAACTCTCATAAACACAAAGACTTATCCTAAAACATGATAAACACTTATCCTAACACATATCCTAACCAAATGATAAATATGATACTTATCCTAAACCAAGGGTGTAACACATATCCTAACCAAATGATAACTCCTAACCAAAGGAGTGAGGAATGTTATGACAAGAATGTCTTCTATTTTTAGGATATATATTTTATGTTTTATGTTTATCTCATAACTAGTATTTAAGGTCTTCCATTGTAATCATATTATAAAGTCAATCAATGAAGTTAAACATAAAAATGTCTTTGGTTTTCTAATCTTCTTCTTAAGGAGCTAGCATCACGCTTGAAGGGGTGCCACTATCCCGATAAACCCTAACCGGGTCGTATCAATTGGTGCTTTCATTGAGAGCCCTCAATTCGTTGGGGGATTTTTGATCTAAGATCCAATAAAAAAAAAAAAAACTACTGTTCATCGGAAAAGTTACTGTTCACCGAAAGTACTGTTCATCCGACGCACTGTTCATCGCGCTACTGTTCATCAGGCGATTACTGTTCATCAGGCGATTACTGTTCATCAGAAGATTACTGTTCATCGGTGAGTTACTGTTCATCAGTGAAAAAAAAAAAATTTATTTTTATTTTTTACTGATCTCGAGTAATGGCGTCAGACGGCAGCGATCAAGACGCAAAATATGCACTGTCTAAACTTCTGCAGATGGGTACCGTGGCCGAATATCAAAGTGAGTTTGTGATACTTGCAAATCGGGTAACGGGGATCTCTACAAACTTGCTTAAATGTTTTTATATCTCTGGCCTTAAAGTGTCGTTGCAACGAGAATTGTTGAGGTTAAGGCCTCCAACTTTAGGAGACGCTTTCTATTTAGCCCGTATCTCTGAGGCTCGTTTTGAAGCAATTGCAGAAAAGGAAAAAGAAAAAGAGCGGGCCGTTGTTGTTCAAACACAACTTGTGGATGACGAATCACAACCTAATCTTAGTGAATCGCAAATGGTTGGTGAATCGCAAATGGTTGGTGAATCACGAATGGTTGATGCATTACATCTTATGGTTAGTGAATCACAACCTGTTGTTGTTGGTGAATTGCAATCTATCGATGAATCGCGACCTAACAAGGGCATGTGGTCTGTTACATCTGAATGGAAGGAGTGTAGAGTTGAAATCCAAGAATTGTTACTTCCCGAGCCAAAGAACAAGTTGGAACAGACTCTGCAAATGCTTAGGAAACATATCAAAATTTGGGACCCGGGAATCAAGAGCGTTTTTCAATACCTCACCTTGAGGGCAAGGTGAATTCAAAGGAGTGAGGAATGTTATGACAAGAATGTCTTCTATTTTTAGGATATATATTTTATGTTTTATGTTTATCTCATAACTAGTATTTAAGGTCTTCCATTGTAATCATATTATAAAGTCAATCAATGAAGTTAAACATAAAAATGTCTTTGGTTTTCTAATCTTCTTCTTAAGGAGCTAGCATCACGCTTGAAGGGGTGCCACTATCCCGATAAACCCTAACCGGGTCGTATCACAATAATATAATTAACTCGTTTAAACCCGTATATGTACATATGTTTTTGTAGTCTTGTCGTATCATACGCACATATCGTACTAGGTACGAGAGTTTTTGTAGTTCATAAAAAAAGATATATGCATATTATATCGAATGTATTGGTGGTTTAATGGCAAAACTATTTCCTCCTAATTGGTAAATCTTGTGCTTGAGTCATCTAACCCTTCAAAATGTTTTCTCTATTAATATTATAATTTAACAAGATAATCCTTTAATTTTCTAACAACATCCAATAGCAAAAGTTACAAACCATAAAAGCATAAAAGAAAAAATATATATAAGAATTAAAACACATACAGTCGAGTATATATATGGTACTTGTTTGTTCAATAAAAACAATATATATGCTTTCTTCGAAGTTGTTTAAATTCTAATAATCCAAATCAGATAATAAAAGAGAAATGCATGTTGTTTACTTTTAACATAAGAATAAATAACTTAATCTGAGATTAGAACATATGGGAGTCGGTGGCTTAAAGGCTAAATGTAGTCTCTTCTGAGCATTAGGTCCTAAGTTCGAGCCTTCAAGCCTTACGATTTCTTTTTCTTTTTTTGAGCTTTTCTTTCCCGTTTTCCGTTGAAACTCATTCTGGTCAAGTCAAATGATAACACTTGGTTGCATAAAAAATTATCAACAATAACCTGATTGAGCAAAACTTGTGATGTTGGTCTAGCATAAAAGAAGACCCCACTTTTCTTATAAAACAAAATTAATTTTCAATAAAAGTACAATATTTTTTATAGAAACAGTCTGGATGTAGTTTATTTACATGGAGCAAACTGGCCCATTATCAGCTATCAAAACCATAAATTATCCTCGCCTTTTTGATAATTCCTTTCTGCATTTTTCTAATTCCTGTTCAAGTCTCTTCACCTATTTGACCAGATCTTCAGTATTGGCGACACCGCGTCTCATGCGAGTAGTAGCTTAGGTCAGTTGACTGGTCAGATTGTTAAATTTAACTTGCAAAGATGATACTTCAGCACCGCTACCCCTGATACATATCTCTTCTTTCAATAAGCAAAAATCTAATGGCGTACTGATTCGAAAATATAATTAACTACAACAAATGATCATAAGCGGGAACAAAATGCTTATCACAACTCCGACTATGGATGTTTACTTATAATATTTTGGCCTTTTCAAATTGAAAGATCACAACTCTTAAGGGGTTAAGCTCTTGACTGAAATGTGTTTAGATATTCTTTTCTCATAGAATTCTTATCAGAATGGTCCTCAAGCAAGACAAGCAACCATACCTAAAAGTTTGAGATATTTAGTTGACATTACAGTTACCTTGCTAGTCATTTTCTTCCGACATGTTTCCCGCCTTTAGAAAATCAGAAACACGGTCAGTTTTTTTTTTTTTTTTTTGGGTAAAGGAAACACGGTCAGTTTTTAGCAAACACTATGACTAGTTGATTGTTATGACTTTAAGGTGTAATAATCAGATTAGATATACATCTGAAAACCCTTTAGCATTATGTGTTAAATGTTCAAGTTAGTGTGTTCATAGCTCCATTAGATACATTAGTAAGTTACGTTCATTCCATTTCAGATCTCATAAGTAGTGTTCTTAACTATATCCGGTAAAGTAAGTTGATGCATCTCAGATATGCAAATTAGCTTCTAGGCCGTTCTTATCTTTTTAATCTTAGTAATTGCATTTGATGCATATAAGATTAGTGTTTTCTGTTATTGGAATAGCTTGATGAATAATATGATCTAGTGTAGATGTACAAATGTTGACATATTTACTCACAAACAGGTCAAATGAGTTAAACTGAAAAATTTAACTAAATAGGAACCCACATCAAATGGGCTGATTTGGCACCGGTTTTAGTATGTTTAAATGCATGAAACTTCTAAATTGCTTTAATCAGAGAACGTTTACATATTATTGTAAAAGTCAGTTTTGGGTCAAACGGGTTGTTTTGGCACATTTGTGTATGTGTCACAGTGAAGTATTAAATCTGATATTTGTGCAACAATGTTCGTTAATGTAGGTTAAATCAGTCTACAAACCTCCAGCTGGTTTTTTACCCAATGTATCCACAGATTGTTGGATAGTTCGTCCACTTGGTGCAGATATGTTGTTGCCGGCATCTGCTGAAAACAGTATGGATTCAGGATTTTGCTCATGGGAATTTACACCAGAACAACACTCGCTCCATTATCCAACAATGTTTTGAACAGAAGGCATGATTTGAGTAATTTGACCCCAAAAAACCGGCAATCGTGATGAAGTGGGAGGTGCAGAGTAATGTTACAGCTATGGATAACTCGATCCCCTTGCAATGGAGGAATAGGGGGAAGGTGGTTTTGGCCGAGACAGAAAATGTTTCTTTGTGGGATGTCGGTTCTCTTACTCCTGAAGTCCTGAACCACTACATACAGTTTCCTCTACGGGTTAAAAGATTTCAGCACTTCACGTAAATAACACTGATGCTGAGCTTGGTGGAGGATTTCCCCAAAGGTATGATTCCTATCGATTTGTTAAAAGGTGACAAATTCAAAGGAGTAGTTACTATGAATGTTACTCAAAGTTTATTATAAATGAATATAGTAACCTCCTTCTAGGTGACAATTTGATGAGAAGCCGACTTTGGATTATGCTTTATCTTAAATCTGTGGTTTCGTGTGATTGCCGCTGCTAACCGGTTTATCAGTCGGTGTTCGGTCAGTTGCTTTTGTTAAGTGGCGTGTTGAGGTTATACAGTTTTGTGCCGGTCTGCAGACAAAAAAACAAAAAAAAAATACTTTTGTGGTCTGTTGGCTGCTATCTGGTCGTGCATACAGTGCCGGTTCGCATTTCAGTTCTCCATTGAATATCGTGTCTGCAAATTCCTGGTCTGCATCTCGTTTTGGCCTATAAATTTATGGCAGTTTGCGGTTTTCGATGTCTGCACGTTCATTTGTTGAAGAAGTACTTTTGGAGTATTGGCCTGCTGCTTGGCTACAGCTTGTTTTGTTTGGCTATTGCGTATGCGGCTTCTAATGTTTTATGGGATGTTTGTAATCTTCTTATTTGGCTGGTTTTGCTTTGCTTCATTTGGGCCTGCGATTATTTTCAAGTGAGAATTTTTGTTGGATGCTGCATTTGGGTGTCCTTAGTTGCTGGTGCTGCTGTGAGCTGTGATAGTGTTTTTCTTGGGTCATCAAGTTTTTTCTACTTAAGTTTGTAATATATACCGGGTCTGCTACATGTGTTCTTATTGAAGGCAATATTTTTTTTGTTGGGTAATGGGGTTACCTGGTAAAAGTATATTAATCGCAAAAATGTTAAGGACAATGGAATGTGACAAATATATAGCTTGAACTTGAAGGAAATAAGCTTTAACCGAACCGTAAGCATGAACATAGCTCAAAGTTGCAGCCAATAAGAAGTAGCTGCCAATAAGAGTTTACCATTGTGCTTTTCGATGTTCTCTTGTGAGTCATAGGTCGTAAATAAGCAATAATATCATTGAGCCTTGGCTATCTAACAACATTATCAATGAGCTTTGTCACGTGCTAATAATGGTCACCACTACTGAGTGATTTAGTGACCATGACACATTTACGCCCTATCAGCCTAAGAAACAACATTATCTTCGATCTAAGAATGCGAATAGTATAGCTGCTAATGAAATTAAACATAACATGTGTGAATTTGGTAACAATACCCAAAAGACAATGGAGTAACTCATTCTTTTACATTCTTGAAACACGAAGCAAAACATAATAACACTGTAAATGCCTTCAGAACTATAATCTAATAAAATATATCATATGATTTTGACAACATTATACGTAACCCTACATACAATTTGGAAATAATAATCTAATACCCAACGATTTGAGGCTAAAAACACGAAAGTAAACTTAGTGTTTAAATCACAAGAGAAGCAAAAGAGTGAGGAACTGACCCGAAGAAGACCTAACTTAGTGTTTTAATCTAATACCATGTTTGAACTAATCACCAATAAATTTTAAAATCATAGGGTGGGGCTTGAAGCTTCGGGTATCTTCAAATTTCGTTTTGTAATCTGCCATCTTTCAAAACAACAGTCTCGTCTTTGGAGATGTGCCAACTTCGCCTTCCAGTGGAAGTTCAAACTGGATAATTCCTTGGGACTCTAAAATTTTGAGCATTTCCTGTGCTCTACTTGCATTCAGTGCCTAACAAGAAAGAGTAAATTAGTATCGAACTCAATTGAAAAATTTACAACAAAATCTAAAAATAACAAACAACAATGTCTTAGCTAAACAAACGAGTACAACATTTACAAAACAAGCGAATATCACTTAATATGATTTTGACAACACCAAAATCTATAAATAACAAATCTTCTTACAAAATCAAAAACCACAAAAAGACATGGCTAGTTTATTAAAAACACACCTCCGAGAAATCTTCTTACACAGTTGCCCGAGATTTAAACAGAGAAATCGTAGTCTAAAAACATCATACGAAACTACCAATGTCATCTCTAATCACCATTCGAGCCTCAAATCCATCAGAAACAACAAGAGATCCATATGATAATTCAACAGATTCATCATAAATCAACATTATCAGCAGCAAAATGGAACAAAATTGACCAAAGTGACGGCTAAGACTAAAAACCCTAAAATGAGAATGTGGTTCAAGATGGGGCTGGTAGTGTGTGCTTTATACAAGTGTTGGAAGTGTTGCTAGGATAAATATGAAATTACGATTTTGACCTTGAATTGAATAAAGTTCTTTAGACATTTTTGGATTTGTTTGAGCTTATGTAGCCCATTTATGGTTTATTCATTTTAAACTTATGTTTTTAAAAGCCCGAAATTAAATAAGTCATAATTGGAGTATGCCAAACATACGCATTTAACACTTTCTTTACAAAAGTTATCACATTGGCACATAAAGATAAGTGATATGGTGTCCCAAACTTCATTTCTACATAGCCGACATTAGCTTTGGAGTACACCACATTTGGAGGCCTAATGATAACAACTTAACTAAACATATAAATATATTTCGTTGTATACAAAAGTGGAGAGCATGGTGGTTTTGGCTTTGTGAAGGTGCTCCCTTAATGTGTGGTATATGAGCATTATAATGACTTGTTTAAAATAAAAGAAACCATTACTAATGCTCCTCCACGTATATTGACTGAGGGTGTACTTGTTTGGGTTAAAGGCCATAAAGAATGAGTAACATAAAAGATGTTGGTTTATTATAATGCACTCACTCATTACCATTACAGGCCAATAAAGGCACCCACGTTCATATGCTGGTTTATCATTTTGTGTAATATTTGAGTCGAGTTTGGCAAACCAACTGCTCATCGTGGTGTTGCTGTTGCTTTTGGTATCGCTTATCTATATTCTAATTACTATATAAAACATTTACAACTTTTTATTTTTAGAAATTTTAAAATTTTTCAGCCTTCAACATTTCTCTGAATGAAAATATTTAATTTACTTTTTACTATAATAACAAAACTTACATAACACTCAAAAAAAATTAAATGTATTCAAATTTGTAACAACCCATATTAAAGAATTCATTCATTTACTTATCAACCTATATTAAATAAATTATTTATTTATATAACCGCCCATTAAAAAGTAAATTGATATAAGCATGTCCAACACACACACACAAAACCACATCCCAACACTAGCTCCATCATAAAAACGTCACCATCACCGGAACTGCAATCCACCACCGTGACTTACCAACCATTAACCCTAACCAACACTAAAACAACTAATACAGGTGAGAGACCACCAATAGGATTTTTCACGATTCGAGGTTTTTTGTAAGTTTTTTAATAAATCTATTGTTATTAGTTAAATTTTGAAGGTTTTTCATTTATAGATATGTAGATTTTGTTTGCAGATCTATATTTTTATAAAATCTATTATCTTTTTCAACAGCTGTCGCTGAAGAAAGTGTTCGCCGTCGCATAGCCGCTGGGTTTATCTGAAACCTTTTGATTTGATTGATGTATATTTATTTTAAGTTTTGGTGGTTTTTTATGGATTTATGTGTATATTATTTCAGATTTGAGTTATGTTACATTTTTTTCTATATATTTTTTTGGTAGTTATTATAAGTTTCTTTTAATAATCATTTTTTATTTTTGATTTTTTGTTTCAGGTGCTGCTGCCACATCTTTGACGTCTTCACCGCCGCATCCTCGCCGGAGATGTTTTTTGTTGCCTTATGTACTAAAGATCACGTAAAGTTTATTATAAAAGTTTAGTAACTTTTTTCTATACGTTGTATAGTTTATTGTGAAATTTGGTAATGTATATTTATTAAATTTGTTTGTTTTAACCTTGTGTAACATTGTAATGAATTTTTGTATATTTGTGTAGAATTTTTGTAGTTAATAAAAGTTTTTTAAATTTGACAATTTGGTAAATATAAAAAGTTTTACATCTTGAACTTTGTAATGTTTTCAAGAATATTCATATTTTTAAAGTTGGGACATATTTTGAAAGGCTAAAACCTTTTAATATTTTAAAACTTTTTGAGAAAGTGTTTTCCATTCCGAGGAGCAAAGATTTGAAATGGCTTTAACCTGAAGGTTGTGAGTGGCCCTTTAACCTGAAAGTTGTGGGTTCAAGTCTCTCGGTGGAGACATGTGAGATAATTGGTGTGAGTTGTTAAATATTGTCGTTCTAAAAAATAAATTTGTTTGATTCATCTTCAAAAATAAACTAACTACTGTAACTACTGTAATTGATTGTCAAGAGCGTTACATTACACATTTAAAATAGACTTCATTGTTTTACTAATTTCAAAATAAATGTGTGACTAATTTAGGTTATAACTTTGAGTAATTAATAAGTTCATAAGTTTAAATTTTTTCGGTTATAACTTTGAGTAATTAATAAGTTCATAACTTTAAATTTGTTCGCTTATAACTTTGAGTTATTAATAAGCTTATTAGTTTAAAATTGTTTCGTTGTAACTTTGAGATAAGTGGGAAAAGAGTCTTTATTTCAAGAGTGGTCACACATCGAAGCTTGCAAGTAAAAAACTTAAAACACAAAAGTGTCAAACCAGGTATTTGTAAACATAAAAGTGGGAACATACCCGAATAACTTTTGCTCGCCGTAAAATATAGTCACATGGTACCCGCCGCCGCATTGCGCGGGTACCCTGCTAGTCGCATATAACGTGCGTACTCCAGCGCCATAGTGATGATCTGGACGAGTCCAGTGATAACAAGTGAAATCGTGGCTCCTAATCACATTAATATCAGTAAACATTCAACTCTACAAGTAGCTTTGTTCAGTTTTTTTAAAATTCTAGTTTAGGTCTGCAAATTCATGTTTGGGTCATGCTCATTTATTTGGTTCCATATAATAAGGTTCTGTCATTTTCAACTTGTATTGGCAAAGTTTGTGGACTTAACTGAGGAGTTAGTCAAATGTTTATGCCTTAGCTAAATTGTTACTTCATCCGGGTAAGTGCATATTGGTATCAGTAGACTTATTGCGGCGAGACAATGGGTTCAAGAACAAATTTTGCAAGCTTACTTAAGTGGTTTGGCAGTTTGGTCGGTTGGGCATTTTGTGTTTGTGCTATTTAAGGTTTTTTGCCATATGAGTCTGCACTATATATTGCTTAAGGGCGTTTGGCATATGGGTCTGCACTTTCTGTCGTGTAAGGGCAGCTAGTGGAGCTGCAGTTTGAGGTTGTCCGCCAAAAGACCTTGGTGGTTCATATCCACCTTCACTCAATGTACTTCCAACTATCCAATTTCTTAGTGACGGTAACCAAGATCTTAAATGGGTCAAATTAAAACTAAGCTAAAAAGGGATTGTATCAATAAGGTGGAAAACTACCCAAAAGTCTAATATAATGCATATAAACTATTAAATTGTTCAACACAGAGATTCATATTGCTTTTAATCAAAAACCGATCCGACATCCAGGTTTTTTTTATGAATTTTAAAAGTTATATCCCGGGAGGTTAAGAAATTGTTCCGTGCATGTCTGTTGATACACACCCTTAGCCAAAGGTCATCATAAGTAAGTCAGGTTTTACTTTTGTTGCTAGAGTCTGATATAACTTGTGATGGCTATAATACGAGTACTTCAGTTTTTTTGGTCAACTTGACCTGAACTGACCCGGGTAGTGACAAACTGACAAACTGACAAACAAAGTGAAACTCGAACATATTAAGCTAAGGGTATTATATAACTTTTATAGCATTATGTCATAGTTCCAACAAAATGCAGATTGGGCATCCACTAGTCAAAACATATGCTCACAACCACATAAAATAGATCTCAAATTATGATCGTTTCTATATGCTACTTTAATAGTATCATTTTTCAATTAATAAGTTAATAGTTATAATTAGCTTATAACACTGAATAATCATAGAGGTACAGGCAAGTAAGCCGCCACTGACCTTTTTTGAATTACAAAACCACTTTTTTTAAACAGAAATTATAAAACATGCTTAGGCTGGTGGGAGTGGCTTATAAGCCACTCGTGAGTTGCTTATAGCCACCCACTGCTTCCATTCCCTCTCAAAATAGTCGTGCGCGACTTACTCTCACCAAGCAAAAAATAGGGGACAAACTCACCCAGGTGAGTTGTAATGTTGTGGGCCCCAAGTGTTTTTATTTTTTGGGTTATGTTTATTTGTGGATGTTTTTTATGAGTGGGGTGTGTTTAAATAATAAAAAAATAGGTATGAAAGATGAGTGTGGGTGAGTTTGGGTGAGTGTCATTATCTCCGTGAGTGAGTTTTGGTGAGTTTGTTAAAAACTGACGTGGAGGGAAGTGGGTTTGCCTCCACTCCCACCAGTCTTAGCAGGAACAACTAAAAAAGTGCAAAAAGTGTTTATAAAAAAAAGTGCAAAAAGTTACTTCTAATGTTTCATTTCTTTATATAAAGTGTTGAATTGCTAGGTTAAACCTAAAATGAGTATTTTGTTCTATGCCATTGGATTTGTTTGGGCTTATGCAGCCCAGCCCGTTTATCGTCTACTGATTTTAAGCTTATGTTTTTATAAGCTCATTTTGAAAAGAAAAAAAAAATCGACTTATATAAGGTTTTTATGTTTTGTTTTGATACCATGGATTCCGATCTTTTGACCTTATAAGATAAGATTTTTATGTTACAACTTATAATAATTTCGAAATAAAGGCACGAAAAGTAAGTTCATGAAGTATAAGCTCAAACTAAATAAGCCATAATCCGACTATGTCAAATAGGGAGCTTATCGGGTCGAATTGAGTCGTGTTTTGATTTTAAAAAACTCACCTGCAATGCAACCCGACCCGGTAAGAATTTCGGTTATCAGATTCGGGTGGTATTCGGACGATGTGTTTTAAACCCAAGAACACATGCTACAAGTTATGCGGCATATCAGCTCCGCGCAAGAACATCACAATCTTCGAGCAGATTTGGTCGAGCATTTGTATGCTAATGCTTAATTTATTAAGTTTTTTTATATTTATGTTTTTTTTAATGTTGTTTTTAAATTTCTTATGTATCGTCTTTTAATTTCGTACTATGTTTTAATTTTATATGTACCGTGTTTTAATAAAATGTATGAATAAAAAATATTTAATAAAAAGATGGGGTGATTTGGAGTGAGTTTGGGTGAGTTTGGTGAGTGCCATTAGGCTGGTGGGAGTGGGCTTCACCCCACTCGTGGGTTCCTTCCACTCACGCGCAGCCCCACCCCCTCTACTATAACCCGCGCGCGACTCACTCTTCAACCCACAAAAATCCTTAGCAAACTCACCCAGGTGAGTTACATATATTCGGGCCCCCACCACTAATATAACCGGTTTTTTTAATAAAAACAAAAAAAAACTTTTTACCCAAAATTTACTAATAAATACCCTAACATCTTCTTCATTTTTCACACACAAAAAATCAAACATCTCATCTTCATCTCCATTTTTATCGCAATAAAAAATGGCATGCTCATTCCCACATACCGAAGTCGAGATTAAGGCTATGATTCAGAGACAAATAATTCAACAACAACGTCGTTACGATGAGCTTACGAAGTTAGGTGATGATTTCGATGCTGCTTCCGAAGAAAATACGAAATTGCGCACGAAATGTGGGATCTGCCGTGATCTCTCCCCACAAAAGCGTTAGTTACTCGACACGTATTTTAGAGATCAATCTGATATCGATTTCACCTTTCGGAGATCTATGTTTAGAAAGTCGATAAAAATGCAGGCTAGAATTGAAGAAAATATTAAATGGTTGAATAACTTGGGTTATTCGTCCCAATCTCAAACAACTCATATCGGTTCTTCGTCGCAACAACACCGAAGAAGAAATGAGTCGCCCGATCTACCCTTTCCAATTCCAAACGACTCAGATGGCAGAATGACTGACAATCAGGTGTATCAAGAATACCTAGATCGAAAAGTGTTGAGACAAACTCAGGAAGAAGAAGAAAGGGAAAGAAGAGAGCTGGAGGCGCAAATTATGGCGGAAGAAGATGAAGAAGAAACAATGCGTTGGGAGTTCCCTGGTTAGCTTTCGGATTCAGATCCAGGAACTGACTAATCTATTAAGTTTTTTTTTATATTTATGTTTTTTTTAAATGTTGTTTTTAAATTTTCTGTGTATCGTCTTTTAATTTCGTATTATATTTTAATTTTATATGTACCCGTGTTTTAATAAAATGTATGAATAAAAAATATTTAATAAAAAGATGGGGTGATGTGGAGTGAGTTTGGTGAGTGTCATTACCTCCTGTAGTGAGTTTGAGTGAGTTTTGGTGTGTTTGGTAAAAAGCTGACGTGGCGCTGAGGTGGAGGTGAGTGGGTTTCAACCCACTCCCACTAGTCTTACCTCCTGTAGTGAGTTTGGGTGAGTTTTGGTGAGTTTGATAAAAAATTGACGTGGCGCTGAAGTAGAGGTGAGTGGGTTTCACCCCACTCCCACTAGTCTTAGTGGGTGGGAATCTAGGCACTGTCTTGCTATAAACATTCATCTTTTATATAATTTACATGTTGATGCAAGTTGGTCAAACTACTAATAGGATCATGGGACTATTATGGTGATAAAAATTGTCTCCATAGAAACTGAATGAATGATAGGTGAGCGCGAGTAATAATGAGTTCATATCTGAAATTGATGTACTATTTAAAGCAAATAGCGCGAGTAAAAATATTTGACACGATTTTTGAAAGTTATTCCAAATATATGTGTATTCAGAACGTTCTTTTTGAAAACATGTTAAATACTTATTTAACTGAAACAGTTACGAAAAATCGCGCCAAATAAATGATGAGGAAATACATTGGGGTTTTTAGACACCCCAATGTAAAAGCGGATGACTAGCAAAAACTCGCTCATCAAATATTTAAGATCAAATTTGAGAAAATAAAACCTTAAAAGGTTAAAAGATGACAATTAATTTACGGCGGAGGGAGCACGTGTTATGTATACAACTTACGAAGACCACAACTAATGCCATTGTGAAGTAATAGTGTCATTTATTTTCCAACATTTCAAAATAAAAAAGAAGCTATAATTTTGGAATGGGAAACAATTATATTACGGTAATCACTATTTTGACATTAAATGCACGTGTTTTTAACTCATTTCAAAAGCGTTTGGTTCAAGATTTTAAAATTCTGGAATTTTAATATCTAGTAAATTAAAGTTCCCAAGAGTTTAAAATTCTAGAATTTAAAATGTCAAATCGTGTTTGGTTGACAGAAATTTGTAATATTTTGAACTCTTGAATTTGTATTAAACCAATTAACGAATAAATTTTTTTTAGACAAATTTTTTTATTTAAAAAAGTAAAAATAAAATGTTCACTTTTTATATAAATTTTGTAAATAATTTATAGAATGTTTTTTATAAAATTTATATAAATTAATTTATATAAATTTTATAAAAACATTCTATAAATTTTATAAAAAGTGTTATAAATTTTTTATATAAATCTTATAAAAATTTTATAAAAAGATCATTAAATTTTATAATAAATTTATATAAATTTTATAAAAAAATTCATTAAATTTTATAAAAAATTTATATAACCTTTTATAAAAAATTTATTAAAAATTTATATAAATTTTATAAAATTATTTATAAAAATCTTATAAAAATTCCTTAAGAATTAAAAACTCTTGAATTTAAAATGCCTACGCATGTTTGGTTGACAAAAATTAATAATATTTTTAAATCTTGATTTTGTGTTGAACCAATTAACGAATAAATATTTTTAATAAATATTTTATTGAAAAATTAAAAATTGAATTTTAAGTTTATATATATATTTTATAAAAAATTATATAGTTTTTTATAAATTTTTTCATAAAAAATTTATATAAATCTTTTAATAAAAAAGTTATATAAATTTTATAAAAAATTTATATAAAGTATATAAAAAATTATAAAAATTTATAAAAAATTTATGTAAAGTTTATAAAAATTTTATATAAATTTTATAAAAAATTAAATAAACTTTATAAAAACTTATATAAATTTTTAAAAATTTTTTTATAAATTTTATAAAAAATTTCAATAATTTTTTTATAGAATTTATATAATTTTGTAAAAAATCCTATAAATTTTATTAAAAATTTCTATAAATTTTATAAAAAATTTCTATAAATTTTTAATATAAATCTTATTTTTTTCTATTTAAAAGAGTAAAAACTGAAAAATAATTTTTATATAAATTTTTTAAATTTTATAATTTTTTATATAAATATAAAAATCCGAATAAAAATGATTAAAAAAAGTTTATAAAATAAAATTTTCAAGTAAATTAAAATTCCTCACTTTTTAGAGTAATTTCAATATCCTTCATTTTGGGAATTCGGGGAATTTTAAAATCCTTCGTTAGTCATACCAAACACAATATTTGGGGGAAATTAAAATGTCAAAATTTTGAATATCCTCCAATATCCTCCAATATGTCCTAACCAAACGACACCTTAGTCATTTTTAATACTTGACCACACAATAAGTATAAATACACAATGAAAAAGTAAAGAAAAAAAAGAGGTAGGAGTGGCGAAAAGGCTCGAACTTGCACCCACAATTTATTAGAAAGCAAAGTTTCACGCCAACCACACCCATATGTTTTATTCTCAAATAAATGTATCTATTCTAAATCAGCGTATGAACATTTTTGAATCTTTTTTCTTTTTTCTTTTCTCTCTTGGTTTACGACAATGTTTTTTAAACTCAGTTTGATTTGGTTAGGTCAATCGGTTTGAGCATGTTATGGTCAAAAGAACATGTCAAATGAAACTTAGTTTGATATTTTCAAAATCCGATTAAACAACTCGGGTTAGAATCAAACCAAGTCAATCCGGTTCTCGAGATCTGGTTAGATTTTTAGTCTTTTTATGGTTTTTACTAATAAAACAAGTGAGTTATATATTCTCGTTAATATAATTTTATTTTTACATGTTATATTATTAGTAAATAGTTTTTAGGGTTAAATATCATTGCAAATTGTTTTTTGGAAGATGAGGTTAACTAGTAGTTAAACTGATTGAAACGGTAATCCGATAACCAAATAACTTAACCGGACCCATTAAAGTTCTCAGTTTTCAAAACTGACACTTTTATGTTTTGTTACTTTTACGAGGTTTTACTTCATTCTACTAACTGGTTAATATTTGTGTTTATCATTGATAATTAAAAAAGTATAAGTGGAGATTTACAAAGAAGGTCATGATAACAAAGAAAAATAATGGTTTCTCGATTGATAGCATGGATATTCACTAACCACTATTTTGTAGTGAATTTAAAACACATACTAGCAAAGCTTTCTATGTAAAATTGGCAAAAACATTTAATTGCGAATTTAAGCTTGTAACATAATGTCATGTGCATTTACATGTAAACAAGATTTTATAGTACATCCACGATTACATCGATCTTTGTAAGTCCACACGTTTTCCATTCAGATCACCGACTAGTTAAGAGCCAGAGGTGAAGGTGCAACAATGACTTTTGAACAAAAACCTTGCTGCTTAATATAGTATTAAGAAAACCAATTTTTAAATTGATTCAGTGGATTCATCGGGTCCAGGTTGATCCAGATCAATCCGGTTTTCTAAAAAAATATTTTTTTTCATATGTTTAATAATTAACAAAATTTGTATATAAAAAACATGAAAACTTCCGTATATTAAACATATATACTATTTATCAACCAATTAATATGTAAAAATAAAATTTCGTCTCAAATACGTAAAATCTATATATTTAAAAAAAACTAGAAAAAATCAAAACTCGGTGGGATTTCAAGAACCGGGTTGACCCGAGTCACCTCAAACCCGACCGGCATATCCGGGTTTCGAAAATTTAAAATCCAATTCAATATAACCCATTTCTCGACCAGAATCGAATCAACCTGTTGGCTCGGCCAAATCGACCCGCGGTGAAAACATCGAACAAAACTCAATATAACCCTAGTTTGCATAAACTTAAAGCATCTCATATTTTTAATGATTAAAGTCATGATCTTATCAACAAATGTGAGTAATTTTAACACTAACAACAAGCATAATAATTATTAATAAAAGACTACTTTAAGTTTGAACATCGAAGAGACATGGTAATAAAGGAAAAAAAAGTCCGAAAGTATTTCTCAAGACTCGGCTCGAACATGAGACCCATCGTGCATAATAAATTTGACTTAGCCTTTAGAATACCTTGAGACTTACATAATTTTCTCAGTTTTGATTATTTATTTTGGTGCTAAAGAAAACTAACATACTAATTTATGATTCGACTTTTGAATGTTTTTTTCTTTCGTTTGTGATTGTATTTCATTCTATCACAGTATCACAACGGGTTAATAGGCTTAGAGAATTTTTGAACAAGCGTAAATATGGTAATTACTTTAAAGGTTGTTGTTTAACACCTTTGTCATCACCATCAACCACCTCACCCATCTTGCTTCAAAATTATTATTTGATAAAAACACACAGTTTGTTAAGAAAAGAAGAAAATTATTATTTTCATACATCTCAATACAAAAAAGAAGACAATAATAAAAAACAAAAGTATTTTATTTTAGTAATCAATATTTTAGGCAGTAAATTACTAAATTCACATGTCTTGAACTCATCTATATCAGACTCAAATCTAGAAAAATTATATCAATTGATTTTACCATTAGAGCGCAATGAGTATAAACAAACGACGAAAGACTGAAAAAAGGAAAAAAAAGGAATGGACTTCAGTAAGACTCGAACTCGTGACGCAGATTTATGAGAAAGCAAACCACAAGTTTCATTATCATATATATTTATTTAATGGAGGTTTAAAGAGATGGTCATGATAACATAGAGGAAACATAGCTTTTTCGACAAAAATAATATAGAAATAAAGATAAAAATATAAGTGTTTTAGATAGTTTTTTGGTTAGGAGTCAATTTGAAATTTTTTACATTGTTTTGTTTTCGAGTAGAGAGCAATTCGATTTTATAATAGGTGCACTTTAATAAAATGATCGTAAAAAAAATACTACTTATAACTGTTTTAGGAAGAAGTGGGGGATTTTTTTATTAATTTCTCTTGGTTTTGGCGGGAAACAAATGCCGCGTGTCTACCTACTGATTATTTTAAGGGATAATGATAATTATAGTAGCTGATAAACACGTATGTGTATACGTGTTTCTTTCTAAAACAAATTAAGAAAACGCCTCTCTCTCTACCTCCAGATCTGTTATCTAATGCAACACGAAAAAACACACACAATGATTCAATGAAACCAACAAAGAAGGGTGGATGATTGATGGGAGCCGGTGGTGTACCAACGATTTCGGCGGGGTTTATACATCCTAATGAATCATTTAATTCTCCGATCTCAAGGTTTTGTCATTTTTAATTATATAATTCGATAATCGAGATTTAATTGATCCGTATTGCATGTAAGTTATTTTACCTTAATCAATATCTTAACCTTTTACTTCATTCAAAATTGAATTGTTTTTTTTGGAACAACCTAGCAGGTTCCAATAATACGATTGCTATTGTCTTATTGGAAGTGCTTTTGACTACTGAGGGGTATATGAAAATTGTTTGGGTCATACCGCATAAATTAGGTATGTTTTTTTTAATATTTCAATCATTGTGTTTTTCTAATGTTATTGATTTTTGATGTTTGATTACGATTTTAGGTGTTTGTATGATGTGGTTGTTAACTTCATATGGAATCACGGTGGTTGAAGTTTGCTTCAAGTATTTTTAATCAAACAACAAATGTTTGTTTGAGAAAACTGAATTTTTCAATCATTTTTAATATTCGATGCCTTTTGTTATGTATAATGGAATATGCTTAATTCATGTCCCTGTTGGTTTTTATTCATATGGGCGATATAAATTTTAAGATGTTTATATATAGAATGATACAGTCAAGCTAATTAGTATTATGCATCGTCAAAAATTAGTGTGTCATAACTTGCTTAAGATGAAACAAGATGCGTTTTTTATATATTAGGATTAGTGGGATTAAGATCAGTTTAGCTTCCTGAAATTAGTATCCTAAATATGATTAGGTGAAACAAATTTTAGGAGTGTTATGTTTGTTTTTTGGACATGGTTCTTCAAAGTGAGGCATACACAAGATAATGTGTGTTTGCAGTTTGCAAATATGATTTTTTATGATCTTCTCTTTTTTTCTACTGTTTTGAACTCGGGTTTTATTTCAACCCAAAGTATGCCAACAGGAATCACCTTCATGGAATCCTAAGCGGGTTGCCTTATGTTGCAGCAGGTATATGTTTTCAGATATCAGGTTTGCAAATAAATGTGTTTGTACTTTTCTTTGCTTATGTCTTTGTCTAATAGCTTTTGTATGCAATAATTTATGTTGTGGCTATAGGTGGTACAGTATATTGGTAGGGTGGGTCAGGTGATGGTTCAAACTGTACGAGTTGCTGCCAAGAAACTTGGTGCACTACTTTTATTTTTTTAAATATTTCCATGTTTATAAAATCAGAATCATCAACTTATTTTTGTTCTTCATTTTCCAATTTAACAGGCTGTTACTTTCGGCACATCTCAACGACATGGATGGACGGCTTATTCATTGCTGTTGAGTAGCTGGGAGTCGCACAAAATTTGGTAAGTATTTGTCACATCACTGACTTTTATGTATCTACGTTACATTGCAACAAACTCGATGGCCTGCCACACTCCTATATTACTTCATTTGCATAAAAGAAACTTATTAAATATAAATTATGGGCATGATTTAAACAGCAAAATTAGAATTCAATTAGAAATCATAAAAATACAGTCAGTGTAGTTGGTCTGTCTAAAGGTGCAAGTCGGCTTACTATTCAGATAAAATAAAACTACAACTCTTCCGGTACAGTTTATATTCACTTTTCTTAGTTTAGTCCCATTTTATTGTAGCCATTCGTTTGATATAGTATTCGGTGGCAAAAAGATCTGAGCGGGCAATTGATGACACTATAGAACATACTTTATAAATCTTTGTATGTCCTTTTTAGTCTCGAAGTTTTCTTTCTATCATTTTCTATATATCATTTTGTGTCCTGAGCGAGAGGGCAATCTGCCTCCCTTTCACATTCCGGACAGCACCTTATGATAAACTTAAAATAGGAGAAGAAAATGAAAAATACGAACGTGGCAGCGAAAGTGAAATATGAAACGGGTACCTGATTTCCTTATAATATTAGATTTGCAATACTCGATGTATGTGATCTTATAATATGTGTCGTTTTTGTGTTGATCAACAGTGCCAACGTGCGACCTCCAAACATAATTTACTTGCAGGAGTCCAAGTACAAGCAAGAAGCGACAATTTGAGATGAAAAAAAAATTAGAAACAGCTGCATTCGAGCTTCTGATTTACAGGTCTTCGTACCCAGGTAAAAGGTTCTCTTTTCGATTAGAGGCGAATCTATATTTTATACGTCAAACGTTGCAAAATAAGCAGGGAGGATAACAAGTAAAATCGTGCCGGGTTGAGAGATTACATCACGACCATCCAAACATCTTTCACTTAATTGCTCAATTTGGGTCAAATAAGAACTTTCCTACATTTATGTGTGGATATCAAGTTGTAGATTATTAATAACCTTTTATATATCAAAGAATGTTGAAATACTTTAGCACTAAAACAATACACTATTTGAGGTTTCTTTTTTTATATGAGCAGTAAAGAACGTGGTGTAGTGCATCATTCGGCCAAGTAGCCATAGAAGTTTGGAAGGCTAGGGATCAGTTTAAGGTATATGAAACAAGTGCATAAACCGTCACTGCCTTCTGGTCTCCTGAGAAACATACTTCATGCACCTACATGAGGTCAGTTTTCCTCTATTCTTTCATAACGTATCTTACTCATGCCAATGGAGAACCCTAGGCCCATTTACATGGGGTTCGCTTTTTGCCTCATTTTTTATACGATTTTCTTTATTATATGGTTTCTGAAATTTGTATAAGGTGTGCACGGCTACTGAAACATGTTTTGTAGCTTTCTTGGATGGCATATGAACTTATCTGAGTTTGGAACGAATGTCGCGAAAATTGAAATGAGGGAAGACATAATTCCGCAATTATCATTATACGTAAGGGAATAGTATGGTTAATAAAGATGTTGACAGCTCAAGTAAGTCAAAAACTAGGATCGACTTCTTAAATGTATACTGCTATTTATCCATCTTGAGAAAGTATGGTATTTGAAGTCCTGAGCTAGAATTGTAATTCTCATAGTATAAAAAACCTTTGATTGCAGAGGTCTGGCGTTATTCGGAAGGCGACATGTGTAGTGAAAGACATACCGATGGTGACGAATTAGAGTGCGACTGGGATATGCGGGTGACAAGGCTGTCGGCGTATGGGATTTCTGGGTTCTATAGGGGATATGGTTGTGCTAACAAGCACTCTAATACAAGCACCAATTCTTCATTCTTTTTTGCATCTTAAATTCAGTATGTTTAGTTTGGGAATGGTTTTTGCCAATTCTTCTGCAAACATATGTTTCCAAACAAAAGCCCAACATCTAATATATCCTACCAGCAAGTGCTCCCTACCCGAAAAGCGATAAAACTATGAACAAACAAGCACATAAATCACAAGACCTCCCGCAGCGAAGCGCAGGTTTTTTCATCCTTGTTTACACTAAAATTTGGTTTTATTTGACGAGTCCTCACGACCTCAAAGTAGTTTCGGCACTGACACAAACACAAATGCATCGATCGTATTTATTAGTTTAGGTTTCTTACATCGATATAACATAAGTGGTAATGTGTTGAATTTTCTTGTTACGGTGCCGATAGTGTTCTTGTAAGGCTATTCAAAAGAAGATAAACCAACAATGTTTAATAGAGGATAAAAAAAGAAATGGTCAAGCTGATGACTTGAACATGGAACCTTGCGTTTGAAAGAAAGAATGTCTAGCCATCATCAACCCACCCAATACTTCATTAAAAATTTTATTTTAGAAAGGAGATAAGGGCATCCACTATGATAAACCTTTATAAAGGTTTATAATTGTGCCAAATCATTCTAATACATTAATTCATAAACTTGTTGATGTTATAAACTTTTCTCCACTATGATAAAACTTGTATAAACCTATAGAAAAATATAATTAACTCAAGTGCATTAAAATTTAAAGAGGTCTAAGATGTTTGACCTCTTCATTCCACATAAGCATAAACCTCCTCTCCACTATGGTTAATAAAATGATAAACCTCTTCATAATTTTATAAACTTCTTCAAAAACAACCATAGTGGATGCTCTAAACATACATGCCTAGTACTATACAAAAGTAATTAACTTAAACCAATCCAGGAAATTTGGTTACAGAAGAAGTAACGTACCAAAATACGGAGTACTATACAAAGGTTCATGTTAGAGGGTAAAATAGGCCATTAATTTTTGGGTTAAGTACAAATATGGACACAAGTACACTACATGGTCCTCTATTTAGACTTTTTTTTTTAATTCTAATAAGAGACTTTTACTTTTGATCAATTGATCTACCTACTTAATATTTTGTCACGTGTCCAACTGATCAACTTTTTTTATTCACAAATATAACTTAAATTACAAATATACCCTCATCTTTATCTTTTTATTCCCATCCTTACCATTTCATCACCACCATCACTACCAACCTACCACTTCATTACCACCACCGCTACCAACCTACCATTTCATCACCACCACCACTACCAACCTACCACTTCATCACCACCACCACTACCAACCCACCACAACAAACAAAGAACACAATAAAAAACTAAAATGGCTTCAATGTTACAAAGACAAAGATCTCTCCCAGTTTCTCATCACCCATCTGATCCAACCGAAGGCATGCGACGTAGGCTCTCCTCAATCTCATTTCAAATTCAACCAGCTGCTGCAACTGCAACTGCAACTCCATGGGCCATTCAATGTTCAAAGTCAGTATCATCAATGGGTGAATCAGCTTCAACTTCTATAAAGAACTGGTGGGACTGGGGTTGGAACTCGATCTTATCAAGAAAACCTATTTTCGCACAAGATCTCGAGTTTAACCAAGAGGAATCATCTTTCCTTAAATCCAACGACAAAGGCAGCCGGAAACATGTTCTTTTTAAGGTTAGATCTGAGATCAAAAAGCTTCTTGGATCTGATAACATTGGATTGCCTCAAACTGTCAGATACAATTCAAGTACCAGTTCCAAGTTCAGACGTTCAAGTTAAATGTTATTTATTGAGATCGATCCGTTATTATATAATGCTATTGTTTCTTGTTGTTTGTATGTATCAAATTATTCATTTTTTGTTATTTAGATATATAGACAAGTTAAGGAAGATGACGAATGATTACAAGTGGTTGTTAGTGGTGGTTGTGATGAATTGGTAGGTTGGTAGTGGTGGTGGTGATGAAGTGGTAGGTTGGTAGTGATGGTGGTGATGAAATGGTAGGTTGGTGGTGGTGGTGACGGAGTGGTAAAAGTGAGAATAAAAAGATAAAGATGAGGGTATATTTGTAATTTAAGTTATATTTGTGAATAAAAAAAGTTGATCAGTTGGACACGTGGCAAAATATTAAGTAGGTAGATCAGTTGATCAAAAGTACGTGTTTTTTTTTTGAATTTTGAAAAAAAAAGTTTGGGTAGGAGACCATGTAGTGTACTTGTGTCCATATTTGTACTTAGCCCTTAAGTTTTGAGGTCATTTTTGCTTATCTTGATGTTATGTTTTTGCATATTAAATTATGAAGAAGTTTAAAAATTTTATGTATGGTAGTGAAGAATCATTTTAAGTTTATATGACATGAAGAAATTTAAAATTTCAAGAGGATTTATAGATTAATACTTTGACAATTTTATAAACAATTATTTTTAGTGATAATAGGTTTATAATATAATAAAAGTTTATAAATTAATAACACCGGAATATGTGATAATATTATAAATTTTTTAAGAGGTTTATCATAATAGATGTCTCATTATATTTTATATTTATCGAGTTTATTAACTCTGTTGTACAGAATAAATAAATGTAAAAAAATTGTTTTTGCATTTAATTTTTAAACCTTTTTATCAGACTTCATTCAAAAACTTGTCACGCTTTGCACTATGGCCCGCTTTATCACATCTTATGCCGCCTTATAGCACATAACGTCTAGAGACGACGCCTTAATCTTTTTAGTCTGTTTTGTAACGTTGAGGTCACGCGTAACATTATAGCTCATCAATGGTCATTGGCCACCATCCAGAGACTAGTATCAACTATGATGTTACGAACGTTATTCATACGCGTTGGTTGTGGGACCGGTCATTGAATGTAGGGTTGAGCATTAGTTTAAAATCGAATCAAACCGGAAAAAAACTAAACTGATCCGAAAACTGATTTGAAAAAAAACACGGACCGAGTTAAATCGAGCAAAATCGATATCGAAGAGAAACCATTCTGAACCGATAAAAACCAAACCAAATATATATTTTAAGCGTCTTTTTTTCGTGTTTTTAATCCGAAAAAACCAACATAACTATATAAAATCAAAAATCAAACCGAAAATAATCGGTTCGGTTTTTGTTTCATTTTGCTCGGCCTTTATTGAAAGCCATAAAAAAAAAAACTGCTTTACATAATAAAAGACGAAGCACAGGTCCATTAGTAATATTTAGTTAGTGGTTAAATAGATTAAAAAGTAAAGTAAATCAACAAAATCCGGTGTAGCATATCAATAGTTATTGATAAATCCTTGTAGTCTTGGCAGCAGCTTAAAGTTTCGGCCCTTCTCTTCTAGGAGGGTCCCAGGTTCGAGTCCTGGCACCGGATATTTCTTTTTTTCTTTTTTTACTGTTTTTCTTTTTTGTAATGGTGATGACTCTGCATTTACCCCTTTCTCTTTTCCAACAACCATCATGCTTATCTTTTTCGTTATATTATTGCCATTTATTTCGATTTTGTAGTGTTATATTTATATGTGTGCTTAAAGTGTTTGATACAATGCCTCAATCAATTTTATTACTTTACCTGCTTCCAACTTACACGCCCCCTTTTTTATCGCTAAATAGTCACATTTTCCTGCAAACACACAACAATTGATCAAGTTTTCACTTGCAAACATTAGTTTCTGGGATTTTTTAGGCTGACTTAGTTTATCTAGCTAACTAACAACATAAAAATAAGACTCACACAGTGGTCATTGGTTTAGAATCATTGCATTTTCTACTTACTTAGTAACTGTATACATTTTGAAATGTCTAATTGTATGCTAGTGTTTAGTACTAATTGGATATGCGAATTACATTGTTGATTAGAAGTCCAAAAAATTGATGAAATGAAAGGCGAAATATGTGAAAGGTGAAAAAGTTGAGGTGAGTTTGGATTCTGTTGTGAAAGTATCAGAATGTGTTAAAATGTTGGAGAGGTTTAAGACCAAGTCTAGTGTAGGTTTAAGGGCGAGTAACGGGAATGAAAATGAGGCGAGTGGTGCGAGATTATGTTTTGGTTGTTCGAGTGTGTAAGTTAGTAAAGTGAACCTTGCATTTTTTTGTAGGAGAAGGTTAAGAGGATAGCGTCGGATACAAAAAGGACAAAGGAGATGTTGGATTTGAATATTCGCGATGCGTCTAACTCTAAACTCATGTTGTCTGATATTCAGGAAACTGTTGCAGGGGTTGAGAAGGCTATGGGTGATGTAGTAAGTGTTGAGAAAGTAAAAAGGAACAGCCCCGTTATGGAGATTATTAAGGAGTCGGGTGATGTGACAAGTTTAGCTAAGGCGAGGTTGTAGAATGATGAACTAGAAGCGCGGTTGTTTCTCACCACAAGTTACTTAGAGACCGAACAACGCTTGCCAAGGTTGTTGTAACCGTTATAGAAACTAAACCAGATGAAAAACAGTTAAGTGATGTTGTCGAGAATTGTGTGGCACATGTTTTATTGAATCCGTCCAGTGAGTCTAAGGTTACGATAAGTGAAATTCAGGAGATGGATTGTACAATTAGTTCAAAAGGACATGACTCGTTTAACAGTGGGAGATGTAATTTTGACTCGATGCTTGCAGCTGATGAAGCACTTGAGGAGGAATTTGATGACAAAGAAATAAGGAGGCGGTCATGGTGTTTGATGTTGAATTTGACGATAGTGGTAATGATCAGTTGAATGAGATTGACTTGTACGGGTGGATGGTTTTTATCGGAGGGGGAGTCGGCTTTGCTTGCTCATGATGATGGGTCATGCTCGTTTTATGACGTCGTCAACTCTGAGGTACTAAGTGCAGATCCATCATTTTTTTTATAGTTTTACAACATTTATGTATTATGGTCAATTTATGCCGTATGTTGCAAAATTGTATTATCTCTAGTCACGGAAAAATTTAGGGAGGTGGTTTATAGTTGTTAGTGGTTGGTTGCCATTTGAAAAATCCGAAGTGTTAAAAGTTTGTGATATTTAGAAGATCCGAACCATCATCAGTTTTTGACAAACACTATGACTAGTTGACGATTATGACTTTATTGATCAGATTAGATATGCATCCGAACACCCTTTAACCTTATGGGCTATCTGTTTTTGTTAGCGTGTCCATAGCTCCATCAGGTACATTTGTAAGTTGGTAACTTCAGAATGTAGCTCTTATCTTTTTCGTGTTAGTAAATGCATTTGATGCATATCAAATATATGCACATGCTATTCCGAATTAGCCTCTTCTAGAACTTCATAAGCTACACTAGTAATTTTACAAATGCGGTTCTTGACATTTCATCTTAGTAATTGCATTTGATGCGAATTAAAATTTGTTTTTGTTAGTCATATTACATTTCAGTGATTATCCTAAACGATGACTCGTATTTTCCGTTTATTGGAATACTTTGATGAATAATGTGATCTAGTGTAGAGGTATAAATGCTGACCTATTTACATCCAGACGGGTAAAAAGGCTAAACCAAAAGATATCACTAAATAAGAACCCACATCAAATGGGATGATTTGAAGGCCGTTTTATTAAATTTAAACGCATGAAACTTCTATATTGCTTTATTACAAATGGACACATTTGTTTTTAAAGTCACTTTTGGGTTAAACCAGTCTACAAATTCCAGCTGCCTTTTCGCCCAATTCATGGAGAGATTGTTGGATAGTTCGTGCACTTGGTGCAGATGGTTTCTGCTCTGGAAGATATACGCACATGCCATTCCAAATTAACCTTTTCTAGTACCTCATAAAGTACACTAGTAATTTTAAAAATGACGTTCTTAACTTTTTCATCCTAAACCATGATTCGTGTTTGCTCACAGACAGGTCAAATGGGTTAAACTAAAAGATTAACTAAATAGGACCATTTTAGTATATTTGAACGCATGAAACTTCTATATTACTCTATTCCAAAAAGGGTTTAAAATTACGAGTATTATAAAAGTCGCTCTTGGGTCAAATGGTTTATACTGAGATTGTGCAATGATGTTCGTTATTTAGGGTTAAAATCAGTCTACAAACTTCCAACTGGTTTTTCACCCAATCTTTGGGAAGATAAAATCATTTCACTTCGAGTTGGGAGGTTGAGTTTTGGTGGTTCGACTAGAAAACTTAGTAAAGGGACTAATAATAGTTCAGATAGATCAAGTGGGAATGTTGGTATAAAGGGAGTAATAGTACTTCAGATGGATCGAGTCTTAAGTATCCGAGTAAATTGCACGGGAAGCTTTCCTTTTTGGAGGAGAAAGTTAAAGAGGATAACTTCGGGTATAAAAAGGACAAAGGAGATGTTGGATTTGAATAATCCCGACGCGTCTAAACTAATGTTGTCTCATATTCAGGAAACTGTTGCAGGGGTTGAGAAGGCTATGGGTGATGTTGTAAGTAACGAGAAAGTAAAAAAGAATAGTCCCGTTAAGGAGATTATGGAGTACTCGAGTGACGTGAAAAGTTTAGCTAAGACGGGGTTGAATAACGATGAACTGAAAGCAAGGTTGTTTCCTCACCACAAGTTACTTAGAAACCAAACAACGCTTAAAGCGCCTGCCGATGTTGCTGTAACCTTTATAGGAACTAAACCTGATGAAAAACCGCTAACTGGTGTTGTCGAGAATTGTGTTGAGCCGATAAGTTAGTTAGAGACACAATAACACTTGCAAGGTTGCTGTAACCATGATAGATACTAAACCGGCTGAAAAAACGTTAGGTGATGTTGTTGAGAAAGGGGAGTCTAAGGTTACAGAGATAAGTGAAGTTCATGAAGCGGATAGTACAGTTAGTTCTAAAGCACATGATTCAATCAACAGTGAGAAATGTAATCTTGACCGGATGCTTGCAGCTGATGAAGCACTTGAGAAGGAATTTGATGACGAAGAAAATAAGGAGGCGGTCATGGTGTTTGATGTTGAATTTGACGATAGTGGTAATGATCAGTTGAATGAGATTGGGAACAAGACTTGTACGGGTGGATGTTTTTATCGGAGGCGGAGTCGGCTTTGCTTGCTCATGATGATGGGCCGTGCTCGTTTTATGACGTCGTCACGTCAACTCTGAGGTACTAAATGCAGATCCATCCTTTTTTTAAATAGTTTTACAAGATTTATGTATTCTGGTCAGTTTATGCCGTATGTTAAAAAACTGTATTTTATCCGTAGATACGAAAAATTTTGGGAGGTGGTTTATAGCTGTTAGTGTTTGGTTGCCACTTGAAAAATCCGAATTAGGTAAGTGTTAAAAGTTTGAGATATTTAGACGACATATTTCCCTCTTTAGAAGATCAGAACCATTATCAGTTTTTGACAAACACTATGACTAGTTGACGATTATGACTTTAATGTGCAATAATCAGATTAGATACACGTCCGAAAACTCTTTTGCCTTATGTGTTTTCTGTTTTTGCTAGCGTGTCCAATCAGGTACATTAGTAAGTTGGTAACTTCAGAATGTAGCTCTTAACTCTTTCGTGTTAGTAAATGCATTTGATGCAAATCAAATATACGCACGTGTTATTCCAAATTAGCCTTTTCTGGAACCTCATAAACTACACTGCGGTTCTTGACTTTTTCATCTTAGTAATGCATTTGATGCATATAAGATTTGTTTTTGTCAGTCATATTACATTTCAGTGATTATCCTAAACCATGACTCGTGTTTGCTTTTTATTGGAATAAATTGATGAATGATGTGATCGATTGTAGAGGTGCAAATGTTGACGTATTTACTTACAGACGGGCCAAATGGGTTAAGTTAAAAGATTAACTAAATAGGATCCACATCAACTGGGCAGATTTGGAAGCCATTTAGTAATACTTAAACGCATGAAACTTCTATATTGATTTATTCAGAGAAGGGTTAAAAATTACGGAGTATTGTAATGATATTGTTCACAATGTTCGTTATTTTAGGCTAAAAATTACGGAGTATTGTAACTAAATAGGATCCCACATCAGCTGGTTTTTCACCCAATCTTTGGAGAAATGAAATCATTTCACTTCGAGGATTGAGTCGCTCATACAAGAACAACGTTCCATTATCCAACAATGTTCTGAACTCACACGGTATGAGTAATTTGACGCCAGAAAACCGACAATGGTGGTATAAACCTTGTTGACCTCTTCTTTACCCAAAAAAGAAAAACCTTATGACCTCTTATTAAAACAACAGCCAGTAATCAGAAAGCTTTTAAAGTCTTTAATATTCGTGATGGAGAGCATATCAAGAAGTGGGAGGTGCAGAGACAAAAAATGTTTCTTTGTGGGATGTCGGTTCTCACTCCTGAACCACTACTTACAGTTTCTTCTTCATTCAGCACTTCACGTGAATAACATTGATTCTGAGCTTGGTGGAGGAGTTCACCAAAGGTATGGTTTCTATTGAATTGTTAAGAGGTGACAATTGCTAACTAGTTACTATCATAAAACCATAAGTCGACTTATTTAACTTAAATGGGTGAATTTAAAAGTAGCTAAAAAGGGATTGTATCAATAGGGTTAAAAGTTGCCCAAAGTCTATTATAATGCGTATAAACTTCTAAAGAATTGTTTAGCATATTGTGTTTAATCAAAATCCAACCCGACATCCATATTTTTCTTATGAGTCTTAAAAAGTAATATCTCCAATGCATTCCTGGAAGGTTTAAAAAGCTGTCCCTGGCACGTCGGCTGATATAGCCTTAGTTAAAGGTCATCATAATTGTGTTCATATTCGGTGTTTACTTTAGTTTCTAGAGTCTGATATATCTGTGATGGCTATAATACGAGCACTTTAGATAATGATTGTAATACAGTAATTCATAAGAAACAGGTGGATATAATAGTTTTTGTAGCTCAACTCGACCTGAACCGACCCGGATAGTTCTGACCCTGTAACCAACCTGTGTAAATGACCACCTATAGATTGTTTCATTTAGATTTCGTTTGTTAGAGTAAAATCTCTGCCTTTTCAGTAATGATTGGATACACGTGTACTAAATCTATTACTGTATATAATGTCTAACGCAGGGAAAGCTCATCGGAAGCATAAGGAAATGATGGCCTTTTCTGCACATCAGATCCGATAAACATACTAGATTTTCGTCACCCATCTTGAATCGGCCCTAGGATCCCAATACATGGCACTACTGTCCAATCGATGTTCCCTCTTGGAGACTCCATCTATCTCGGACGCAGTGGCTCATCATCAGCCGCTAGAAACCGATTTCCAGTTCCCAAATCCAACAAGTCTCTTTGCGTAGACAAAAGCTATCAACCACCTACATGTATTTGATGCTTTGAAGGACGATGGGTCAAGACCAATAGTAAGTAATTATGGAAGTGGCAAAAAGGTAAGAGAGACCGTTGGACCAGATAACTTATACTGAGTTCATGTAATATACTGTATTTGTCACCAAGTGTGCGTTGGTGTTTCATATTTTGTTTTGCATTCTCATATAGTCGTATGTAACGTGCAAAACCATGACCCACACTGATAGGCACAACCCTCCTCAAGAACCGATTAACATACGAGACCCGTACTCATGTCAAGATTCGAGTCAAGTGGGACAAGGATGGGTCAGCTTGATTCAGTCACATATCATCTAATCGCAGTGCTACATACCAGTCAACCTTAATTCCCAGTCAAGTCATTTCCATGTCATTTTATTTTCTTTAGTATTTTTCCTTTATTTGACATTTTCAAAGCAGTTATTTACTTTTCCCTAAATGTAGCTGTGTGGGTGGTTATTTCCTTTTTCTCTGGTATGTAAGGCAAAAGTTAATCAATGAAAAGTCAGTTGTTGATTTTCCTAAATTTCTTTTCTCTTTGTTTAGAGATGGTTATTATTCCATTGCTATCCTAGTCTTGGCAGAATTAGGAGGTGATCTTGGAAGCTAACTTGGAAGCTCGTGGTGTGTCTGTAACGAGATCTCCAAGTTGGATTTTGCCCAGCGAAATCTGTGAGTGGTGAATTCTGTATCTCAGAGGTAACGCTGTTCTTAAATCCTTTGTTCGGGCTGACCTCGGATCCAATTATTAAGCTGCTGTCTATCATTTGGTATCAGAGACATGGATACCCGAAGTGCTAGTGATTTGAAGAAAACTATTGAGAAACTTGAGGCTGAGAAGAAGACCATGGCCGAACAGTTAAAGACTATGCAAGAACAAATTCTTGAACTCTCAGTTAACCGCCGAGATGAAGATGAAACTGAAACCGGTGGATCAGGAGTCAACCAAAAGGGATCTGGAACATGGCATCCCAACGACATTAAGGTTGACATTCCAGAGTATGATGGAAAGCTTGACCCAGACGAGTTTGTAGAATGGCTGAGGACGGTGGAGTGTGCCTTCGACTACAAAGAAACCACTGATGAACACAAAGTAAAAATTGTGGCCATGAAGTTGAGGAAGTATGCGTCAACTTGGTGGGCCAACACGTGTACTAAACGTGAACGTCTAGGAAAGAAGAAGGTAAAGGATTGGCCAAAAATGAAGCGTTTAATGAAGCAAAAGTTCCTGCCCTCGTATTACATTCAGGCAAGTTTTTCTCAATTACATCATCTTAAGCAGAATCAACGTCCCGCAGAAGAATATTCTCGAGAATTCGAGTATTTACTTATGAAGTGTGATCTGCCCGAGGATGATCCACAAACTTTGGTTCGGTATTTGGGTGGGCTAGAAACTCGTGTTTCTAATGTCGTGGAGTTATATCCATACTCGACCCTAGATGAATTAACCTTACTCGCTCACAAGGTAGATAGTCAACAAAGAATCAAGGGAAAAACTGAAACAGGTCGAACATTTTCCAAAAACCCAATCCAACCTAAAACAACCTCAACAAACAAAACTCCAAATGTATCTGAATATTCAGTGACCCCTACTAAAGCCCCACGAAGGTGTTTCCGATGTCAAGGACTCGGGCACATCGCTTCTGAGTGCCCAAACAAGCAGCTTGTTACTCTAGCTGAATATGCAGAGGGAGAGAATTCCTACGCGGTTGACCCGTCATTAGGATCGGTAGTAATTTCCGAATCTGTTGTAGAAGAAATTGTAGGACCTGATGAAGGGGCTTGTCTTGTTGTTCGGAGAACACTAAGCAACACACATGATCGGGAAGAAAACCTCCAGCGAGAAGCCATTTTTCATACCCGATGTACCATTTCCGAAAGGGTTTGCACGGTGATTATTGATGGTGGCAGTTGTACCAACGTGGCTTCACAAACTTTGGTCTCCAAGCTCAACCTGATCACCGAGCCTCATCCTTCACCTTACGTGATTCAGTGGTTGAACCAAGGTAAAGGAATCCACGTATCTCATCGAATTCTTTTGTCTCTTAGTATTGGCAGATCATATGTGGACAAGATTTGGTGTGATGTCATTCCAATGGATGCTTGTCACGTTCTCTTAGGACGTCCATGGTTGTTTGATCGTCGGGTGATGCATGATGGTTATCTAAACACCTACTCATTCAACCACAACGATAAAAAAATCGTTCTCACCCCAATGTCTCCAGTCACCACTTCAACCAAACACCCCCAACCTTTGAGTACCCTACTGAAAGCTGAACAACAAGAGTATTATTGCATTACCGACTTTATTCTCATGGGTCTTGATGAAACTGAACCTAACCCCCCCAACACCCTTAACCCCCATATCCAGCCTTTGCTACAATCCTATAACCATATATTCCCCGCTGAGATTCCTTCCGGGTTGCCACCCCTACGTTCCATTCAACACAAGATCGACTTTATTCCCGGGTCGGTTCTACCTAACAAACCCGCTTATCGCTCGAACCCCAAAGAAACAGACGAGATGAGGAAACAAGTTGATGGGCTATTGCAAAAGGGGCTTATACGCGAGTCACTTAGTCCGTGTGCAGTTCCTACTATACTCGTGCCCAAAAAGAACGGAGAATGGCGAATGTGTATGGATAGCAGGTCAATCAATAAGATAACCATTAAGTACCGTTTTCCAATTCCTCGACTCAATGACCTGTTGGATGAGCTCTATGGTGCTACCGTGTTTTCTAAGGTCGATCTAAGGAGCGGTTATCATCAGATTAGAATATATGAAGGAGATGAGTGGAAGACAGCTTTCAAAACAAAAGAGGGCTTATATGAATGGCTCGTCATGCCTTTCGGGTTGTCCAACGCACCAAGTACTTTCATGCGCTTGATGAATCAGGTATTAAAACCCTTTCTAGGCAGGTTTGTTGTCGTGTATTTCGATGATATCCTCGTGTTTAGCAGAACCGAAGATGATCACAAATCTCACCTTCAACAATTGTTCGAGGTGTTAGATCAAGAAAAGCTTTATGGGAATTTAGACAAATGTGAGTTTTTCACTACCCAAGTAACCTTTCTTGGTTATTTAGTGTCAGCAGAGGGTATTCAGGTTGATGAAAGAAAGGTCCAAGCTATTCGGGATTGGCCAGTTCCACGATCTATTCAGCAAGTACGAAGCTTTCATGGCCTAGCTTCCTTTTATCGACGTTTCGTGAAGAATTTCAGCACCCTCGTGGCACCCATGACTGAAATTACTAAGCTAAAGCAGTTTGCCTGGAACGTGCAAGCGCAGGCTGCATTTGAAGAGCTCAAGAAACAATTGTCATCTACCCCGGTCTTAGCCCTTCCATGTTTTGATGAAGTCTTTGAGGTCGAATGTGATGCGTCAGGAGTGGGAATTGGTGCTGTTCTGTCACAATTGGGCCGACCGATTGCCTATTTCAGCGAGAAACTAAATGAAGCAAAGCAACGATACTCGACTTATGACAAAGAATTTTACGCTATAGTCAGAGCTTTGGATCAGTGGCAACATTATTTAATCTCCCAGGAATTCATACTACATTCTGATCATGAGGCACTCAAGTATATTCAAGGGCAACACAAATTACGCTCACGGCACGCTAAGTGGGTGGAGTATTTACAAGCATTTCATTTCACCATTAAGCACAAGTCAGGAAAACTAAATAAGGGAGCTGATGCTTTATCTCGCAAATATACATTGGTTAATTCACTAAGGCCAAGAGTTGTTGGGCTCGAACTACTCCCACAGAATTACCAATCTGATCCTGATTTTGGAGAACAATTTTCTAGCTGCCAAAATCATGCTACGGGTGAATATCATATCTGTAATGGCTACCTTTTCAAGAAAAGCAGATTATGTATTCCTAGGCATAGCATTCGATTGTTGTTGATCAAAGAAACGCATGAGGGTGGATTAGCAGGGCATTTGGGCATTGATAAAACTCTTACAATGTTACAAAATCAATTTTTTTGGCCCAAGATGGAGCGTGACGTGGAGCATTATGTAAGACGTTGTTTGCCTTGTCACCAAGCCAAAAGTCACTCGTCTCCCCATGGCTTGTACATGCCGTTGCCAGTACCTGTTGCCCCGTGGGAAGACATTAGCCTTGATTTCATCATTGGTTTACCAAGAACACAGCGCCAGAAAGATTCTATTATGGTAGTGGTCGACCGTTTCTCAAAAATGGCTCATTTCATTGCTTGTCATACCACCTATGATGCGGTTCAGGTAGCTAATCTCTATTTCAAAGAAATAGTTAGACTCCATGGGATTCCCCGTTCAATGGTCAGTGACCGAGACGTCAAGTTTCTTAGTCATTTTTGGTTAACTTTGTGGAGGAAAATGGGTACTAAGCTTAAATTTAGTACTTCCAGTCACCCCCAAACCGATGGGCAGACGGAGGTAACTAACCGCACCCTCGGGTCTCTACTTAGATCACTTATCAGTAAGAATCTAAAACAATGGGAGGAATTGCTGCCTCAGGCTGAATTTGCTTATAATAGGGCTCCCAACAAGACCACTGGTAGTAGTCCTTTCATGGTTGTTTACGGTTTGAATCCGAAGACACCGTTAGACCTTGCTGTTCTTGACACATCAACTAAATTCAATCAGGAAGCTAGTGATCGTGCTTCTGATATTAAGGCTTTGCATCAGCTTGTATATGACAAGATCACCAGGTCCAACGAACTCATTAAGTATCGCCGCGATAAGGGACGCAAGCACATACTATTTCAACCGGGTGATCTAGTTTGGGTTCACTTTCGAAAGGATCGGTTTCCAGCCAAGCGTCGTAACAAGCTTAGCCCCAGGGGGGAAGGTCCATTCAAAATCCTAACCAAGGTTAACGACAATGCCTATAAGGTAGATCTCCCTGGAACACCTGCAGCAGCAGCTACGTTCAATGTGAGTGATCTTCAACCCTACTATGACCCGGACGAACCTATCCCAAGTTTGAGGACAAACTTTATTGAAGCTGGAGAGGATGATAGGCACAACCCTCCTCAAGAACCGATTAACATACGAGACCCGTACTCATGTCAAGATTCGAGTCAAGTGGGACAAGGATGGGTCAGCTTGATTCAGTCACATATCATCTAATCGCAGTGCTACATACCAGTCAACCTTAATTCCCAGTCAAGTCATTTCCATGTCATTTTATTTTCTTTAGTATTTTTCCTTTATTTGACATTTTCAAAGCAGTTATTTACTTTTCCCTAAATGTAGCTGTGTGGGTGGTTATTTCCTTTTTCTCTGGTATGTAAGGCAAAAGTTAATCAATGAAAAGTCAGTTGTTGATTTTCCTAAATTTCTTTTCTCTTTGTTTAGAGATGGTTATTATTCCATTGCTATCCTAGTCTTGGCAGAATTAGGAGGTGATCTTGGAAGCTAACTTGGAAGCTCGTGGTGTGTCTGTAACGAGATCTCCAAGTTGGATTTTGCCCAGCGAAATCTGTGAGTGGTGAATTCTGTATCTCAGAGGTAACGCTGTTCTTAAATCCTTTGTTCGGGCTGACCTCGGATCCAATTATTAAGCTGCTGTCTATCACACACTATTTATGAATTCTCGATAAGTCTATATTATTAGACCTGTTTGATAATAGAACAAACAGCAATGAACATGGAACAGTTCACTTTGTATGGAATGAACAAACAGCAATGAACATGTTACACCATCGCCATTACTCTAGATGGTCTTTCGGGCTCTGTGATTGTGGCAACAATGCTTGGAGATCTATGTATGCAAGTTGAGTTTTATGAATAATGATGATGTTATGGAAATGGTTTTGCAGGTTTTATAACATGCCTTCCATGTGTCACCTTAGCTCAGACTGCAAAGGTGTTGGACAACGGTTGAAGTTGTAAGTAACCAACCACTGCTAACGAAATTAACTCTTAATCTGTAACGCTACTGATTCGTAGATGGTTATATGTGTAGCATCTGTCGCTCAAGGAAGCATCTATGGTATCATGATGAAGGTTTCATGCCATTTGCTCTATGCATGCATGTTTAGAGAATGTTTAAGAGACAAGTGTGGATTGCCATACGACCCATGTAACGATTGTTTTGTTCACTTCTGTTGTGAAGCGTGTGACCTTTGTCGAGAACACGTTGATCTCAAGTATCGCGGCATCGACCCATCCAAAGGTTGTAAACTTTGAACCAAATTGGTTAGAAATTTATCATAATGGTGCAAATGGAACATTAAAACAACAAAACAAAACATCCAACACCCATGAAGCTAATGGAACGTAGATCTGTCATGTATGTTAATAAATGTTGGTGGCTTCGTTATATACTTTGCTTTAAACGTTATATACAATAATTAAATTAACTTAACAATGAAACAAAAGATTAATCTATTTATTTAGAAAAAGGAGAGAATATCAAATATGATTTTGACAACACCTAAATGTAAAAATAAAACAACTACAAGTGTACGCTGTGGACACAACAAAACTTGATGAAGATTCTGAATGTGAATTTGTCCGGTATGTTAATATATGTTGGTAGCTCTTTTCTCCCCCACATCTTATTAGATTAAGCCAGGTTTGGAGCTCGGGCTGGAGTCAGGCCAAGCCCAACTGAGCCAAGACCATCACAGATTTGTTTGTTGCACGAGATTTAAACAGAGAAATCGTGGTCTAAAAACATCATACGAAACCACCAATGCCATATCCATCATAAACAAGAAGAGATCCATATGAGGATTCATGAGATTCATCATATATCAACATTATGAGATCCATATGAGGATTCCAGAAACCTTTGTGGATAAATGAGTACGGTTTTATAAGCGTGTCCAGAGTCTGATTGAATATAAACTTGAATAAGTAGACAGATATAAGATATAATAATGCTAATTGCTGATATTAAGTTATAGAACTATAACCTTTTTTGCGACAGTAAACAAGTGCTGTTGTTTTGCACTGCCACCTTTTAGAAGTCCTTTGACAATAGGCACTTCGATATATTTCTTAAATCTAAAAAATAAAGAGATGGTTACATGAATATCCTTAAAAAAAGCAACTTGCAAAATGATATAATAATAAAAATATTAACTCACTTTTCAATACACTCGAACTCTTCAGGAACACAAAAGTGAAATAATGCCCACAGCTCCTGATATAACAGAACTTAGGTTATTTCAAATGGAAATTACAATTCCTAAACATGGCACACTTACAAAATAAACCCATACCTCGTACTTGTTCTGAATGGGGGTACCAGACAGTATAATCCTACGAGGGGATGGGATTCTTTGGATATTTGTTGATATGTGTGATTTGAAATTTTTGATCTTGTGTCCCTGTTTTATGAAACTTTAGTAAAATAATAACAATAACAATAACAAAAACTTTAAAAAACAAACTCACCTCATCTAAAAATGTGTAATCCCACTCCAAAGATAGTAATCTCTCATAGTCTAGGTTGATCTATGAAATAAGCAAAACCTAACACAAATTAAATTATGGCTTATTTTGATGCCACAGATATTAAGAAATCACAAACAAACACAATTAAGGCTCCAAAGCCACAAACTCATCAAACAGTTAAAGCACATGCAATGCTATTGCAATCACACTGAACTATCAAATAAACAATTAGTAGATACCATAATATATTTAGCGCAGGTTCAGAAGCAAGCTCCTACAACCAGATCCTTCTATCTATCCAAATCTAAAACCATTTACATATTCATCGTAACCTTACAAGCAACAGTTTAACGTGTCTACTAGATCCAGTCATCAAAGTTGTTGACTCGTGACTCGAAATCCTAGGTTTTGACTCGCGACTCAACCCATGACTGGACTCGTCAGAGTACTCATATTAATAATACATATAAATAAATACAGTACTGTATATGTTTAAAGATCAAATATAAAGCAAATTATCCAAACCACACTCGGTAATATTACAAGCTCGTTACTTGAAGTGTGTTTTTCGTTAATGTTTCTCACCAGTTTCATAAGTGAAAGTCAAAGTCCACATAGACTATGTTTATGCTTAAGTAACTTTTAGCCTCAATGTACTCAAAAGTAGAAAACATTTGAAGGGAAGTGGTTAATAGATGAAATTGGTGTTTGATTGAGGAAATTGTTGAGATGCTTTTACCAGACTCCAAATAGCGAGTCAATTTTTGTTAAGAGACAGACACAGCCGTGAGTCACCCTACGAGTCACCAAGTTTGATGCCTAAACTGACTCGACTCGTACGAGTGAGCTCGTGACTCATACAAGTCTAAAAACTATGCCAGTCATAGAATACTATACTCAGATAAAACCAAAATTTCCTTAGGTCAGTCAGCTATAGAAAACTAACATTTAGCTTAGTTTTGCATATATCACCTAACATTTAGCTTGTAGTCATTTGCCAGTCCTCACTTTTGTGCTATAAACCGTCAGGTTAAAACTCAAATAATAAGTCACTATCAAACACAATTAAACCTAAGTTTCACACAACCGAATACGTTTAAGCACAATCATATATAGTCCAATCTTACATCATTTACATATCTAAAAGTTAGTTTCAATTAATTCAGAAGAAAAAGTGAAAGCAAATGTTGTTAGTTACTGTACCATTGTATTACTCAGTTTCCCGAACAATGCAACTTTTATAGAACTTTTACCAATCCAGTCACAAAGCTCAAGGGTCAGCTTTTTAGATATGTCCGTTGACCTTTTGATATTGATCTTTCAAAAGTATAGGAAAATCTTTAACAGCCTCTTTGCTGGCAAAGCTTCCGAACCAAATTCTCTGGGTTTTGAGAAAAAAAAAGATTAGAACTACAAAAAACCAAGTATGATAAATTTTTTACAGCTGATTAATCACACCTGAGCGCTTGAAGGAGTATATATGCGACAGGAAGAATAGCAACATTGTTTTCTATTGATTTCTCGATAGAATCCTGTCAACAAAAAATTCGATAAGCACTAAGTAAGCATATTGCATTCAATAAACCATATTGCATTCAATAAAGGTCAAATAACAACACAGAAAGCAAGCATGCAAACAGATACCCGCAGACAACCCATATAAAACTGAAGAATAAAAAGAATAAAAACTGTTTTTGCTTTTCCAATCATCTTTGGCCGACCTGTAAGGCACTCTGCTGCAACAACATTGCACACTTCTTCCGCGTACCTTTAACAAAACACAACATAAGTTTCAAAACAGTACAACATAAAACGACAACACAAGATTACATGAATCTTGTAACCATACTAGGAACACTTACGAGGAACACAAAACAAATAATGAAGTACAGACCATAAAATAAACGACCCTGTGCAAGTTTGATGCCTAAACTGACTCGACTCGTAGGAGTGAGCTTGTGACTCATACAAGTCTAAAAACTATGCCAGTAATAGATAACTACAAATGACCCCAGTCCCAAACACATTCTTACAGACCAGCTATAGAAAACTAGCATTTAGCTTAGTTTTGAATATATCACCTAACATTTAGCTTGCAGTCATTTGCCAGTCTTCACTTTTGTGCTATAAACAGTCAGGTTAAAACTTAAATAATAAGAAACTATCAAACACAATTAAACCTAAGTTTCACAAAACAGATAAAATTGAGGCTTATATCATATAAGCCAAAATAGGCTTACGTTATATAAGCTAAAACAAACAACCCCTATATGAATGTTTTTGGAGGGCCTTTCAAATCGAAACACATCTTTCTATACTAACGTTTTTATATATATTTTATATACTCGTGATTTAAAAGGCAACCAAATATTGTGTTCTTAAAAAAAACCTCAAATATAAAGAAAACCGAACCCAAACAGAATTAAAAAAACAACCGAACTAACAAATGAACCGACATTGCTAAATCCATACCCAAACAGAAAACAACCGAGCTAATAACTAAACCCAATTTGCCAAAACCGGATCAAACCAAGTTAATTATCGGTTAGATAATCAAACAACCCTGAACATTGGCTCAACTAACTAATACTCCGTATTCAACTAAACTTGTGAGTAAATTTGAAACATCATTAATGTGAATGGTAGTATTTTTATTAGTAACTAATTAGACAGACATGCATAACAACATAAATAGTACCAACCTGTTTTATGAAAGTAAGCTAAATCAAGATGTAAACCAAAAACCCCAACAAGGGTAACTTTCATATGATGCCAAGGTGGTGGATCATCGTGACTGATAATCACCATTTTGGTTAATACTAAATCTTCTTTTTTGCTTTTGTATATGGTGGTTGTTGTGAAGGTTTGGTTACTTGGGGTCGGCTGTGAAAGTAAAGTGGGAGTGACACACAAAATGCCCTAATAAAAGCAAGTACTGTACTTACTTACAAATGGGGTTTTCACAAATCGAATAACAAGTGGGCTTTTACAAGGCCCAAATAAATATATATATGCTTTTGTTTTGTTTTATATAGAACCCAACCGATAAAGAGTCAGGTTATCGGATTCGAGTAATAATATGATCGAGTTATGTCGGGTTGGATGAGTCTTATCGGGTGATGCTACATACATATTCCATTACAGACTATAAACATGATAGATCAAACATACGACTTGCAAAGATAATATGTGCTCAATATAAATTGATATTTAAGTCCATATATGCCATTTATTGAACATGTGCATTTGAAAAAACATCCACTCACTATATATGTAGCAGAGTTAACCATGTAGGACATATAGATTATTGAGATATGAAAAAAGTTTTACAAAACAAAATCCACATAATGAGTTGTCAAGATTCTTATTGGTTTAGAGTGTAACATGATTTGAAAAGTAAGAAAGAGATAACCACATATTAACTTGACACCTCATTTTGTGGATTTTATTTTGTAAAAATTTTGTGGTTTTAGTATTTCTCTAGATTATTAAAGGATCTATGTCTACATCAAAGAAATAATGTATCAAACATAAGTTCACAGACATATATTCACACACATATGATACATACGTGTCTCATTATATACTCCTATTTCCTTTTAAAAAATTCCAATACATTTTCGTAACTTTTTCAAAATGATAAAATACTGACATGAACGAAAAATTCAACATAAACCTTTAGTTTAGCATAAACTCAATCAACCAATAACAACCACCCATTTTTATTGTTTAACAAAAAAACTCATTTTTTAAAAATTAAATATCTCACAAACCGTTCATCGTTACCTAAAACAAAACATATCATTGCGACGAGAATTAAATCATCTATCTATCGATGGGCACAAGTATATACTTTCGACGAACTTTTTTTCGACTTTTTTTCATAAGTCGAGAGAATCATATATGATTCGTCATGAAACATATATGATTTTCAGAAAATCATATATGATTCATATCACGAATCATATATGATTTTCTGAAAATCATATATGTTTCGTGACGAATCATACATGATTCTTTTAGACGTGGCTTAAGAAAAAAAGTCGAAAAAAAGTTCGTCGAAAGTATATACATGTGCCCCTCGATAGATAGACGATTTAATTTTCGTTGCCATGGTGTATTTTTTTTCGTTTGACGATTTACCGTTTGTGAGATATTTAATTTTTAAAAAAATGGTGGGAAGTAGGTTTTTTTTTAAATGGATGAATATAATTGGTTGAATATGTTTATGCTAATCTAAGGGTCTACATAGATCTTAACTCTTGACATGAAAGCATCTCTTTTGACCTATATCTATCGTTCACAAAAACATAAGTAGTTTTTCAGTGTTTGGTACAAGCTCAAGTGTTAGTAACTTGGATGGTATACCTCAGTAAAATAATCGAGTCTTGTCAGGTTGACCCAATAACCCGATAAAAATAATTATGTATCCAGCAATCCGAACTTATAAGACTATCGGGTTATCGGTTCGGGTCAAAATAACCCGACTATTTTTTTAAACCCGATTTAACCCGCTCCGATAAGCTTAATCGTGTTCGAGTCGGGTCAACCCCGACCCTACTGACACTCCTAATAGTGAGTTTGTATCATTAAAATAGAGTTAGTTAACTTATCAGACCACTGTACTTGTTCACCGTGAAAGTTTTTTAGATTTTGACAAGTGCATGGACTAATTCTTAAGATGAAGAGTGATAAAAATAAAAATTAAAGGGAATTAAATTTTACTTTTTCAATTTGTGTGGCTTTTAGGTTGAGTGAGTCTTTATAAAAAAAGAGCTATGTCGCTGAAGCAACATCATTTACTTTAATCAAGGTAAAACCTCAATGTGATATTTGGTTGTAACGTCATTATTTCTTTGATTTTTTTTATCGTTGTGTACTTGTGTTTTTAGGAAACTAGAAGTCGTGATATCTTAATATACTCCAGTTTAATTACATAAAAGGTGAGGCATACAATTTAGTTAGTTCGTTGCTCTTATTTAAGCAAAAATAAATTTCTATCTTATATGGAGATTTTGTGTGTGTTCTGCTAACCTGTAATTTGAAGATCAAACATCTTATCTTTTTTACATGAAGTAAATGTTAAAAAGAAAACCAATACTCTTTCAGTGGGGTTTAATTTGTTTTACTCGTCTTTATAGTGTTTTACAGGTGTCCATCTATCATTCGATCAAGGTAGATAAGCTTAATTAGTATATCGATGAAATTATAGAGAAGCTCGGTGCCTATGTTACCAACGACACCAGTAGAGAAAAATATAGGAAACTGGTGGATGCCCAGATTTTTTTTAACGTTTTGGTTTTTACGATTCTTCTATTATTGGTAATGGTTGTATGTTAATCGTATACACGTACTCTTGTTCAATCATTATGCAGACTTAAATTTCACAATCATGTTAATGTAAAGTAAAACTTGTTTCATTGAAAGTTTCTAGATATATTTATATGTTGCCTTGATGATTAATTAGTGATTAAGTATTTGTTAGTCTAGATGATGTATGTTTGATTTGTCTTATCTTTGTTGTATCAAAAAGTAAGGGTGATAAAAAACCTAAAAAATCGAAACCAAATCGAAAAAAAGACATAAAATGAAAAATATTAATTTGCTAAAAAAATTGTTATCGGGTACCTGCCGTCGCATTGAGTGGGTACCCGGCTAGTATAATTAAAATCATATTATTTAAATAAATATATGAATTATCTAATAATCTAATTATGATGATATTTAGCTATAAAAATATACTTTGCATAACTTTTGAACAACTAGACTCATCTGGCTAGAAATTTAAGGTTGATTTTGTTGGAAAATGTTTTGCAAAATATGTTTTTTGCAATACTTTGGACATAATTTTATATATGTATATGCTATATATATTCGTAGTATTAAGTATCTTTGCGTTCTCCTCGAAAAGAGCTTCGCAACGAGCTAAAGTATGTCTAATATGGAGTTAATATGAATGAGATATCGTGTCGCAAAGTGAGTTACGTGAAACACAAAATTTGGAAAAATGTTTGTCCCACATCGCCAAAAACATGAAGTGAAATCATGTTTATAAGGAAATCTTGGTTTTTACCCTTCAATATTCATTTGTGGGTTCGAAGCTACTGAACTTGTGCATGAGCGTGCGACCTGTGGACACGAATGCAGCTCAAAAATTCGCTTGGGTGCGAGCTGATTTCAGTATCTTTTTTTTGCTGCGAATTCGGATTTTTTCCAGAAAATTTTGTACATCTATTTAAGGAATAGATATAGACTCTCTCATTAAGTCATGACAGAATATTCTTGTGTATGTAAAATATATGCAGATCGTGTTTATATTTAACATATTTATATGTCAGATTATTTTAGGAGTGTTGGAGCATAGTTTGGCTGGGCCGGTCTAACGACTCTCCTAGACCGTTAATCGTCTTCCCAGGTCTGGAGTAATGCTGCAAACAAAGAAGAACCGGTTAGACGTAGACTCGAGGCCGGAGCCCCGGGGTCCACCTCCGACGGTCAAGTTAGTATTTGATCGACATCTTGTATATGAGGTGTGGTTAAGAGAGAGAACCTGTTGTATAATGAGACCCTTTGTCACACCCCACCAATGGCGGAATATGGGGCGCGACGTATGGATATCATCACAACAAATGGTGTCTCTATAGAGAAGACTAAAATGCAAATATAATGTCATAAATGGCGACACAAATGTCATGACAATATCTCAACAATGTAGGACTCTAGGTAAGTAGGTAACAGTCCTACCTCTTACCCAAGACAAACAAACAAACATATAGGTGCCAACAGTATCACTAGATAAATGAACAAACAAAGCTCAGAAGGAACGGGGATCTCCTTCTATATGCAATCCTAAGGCATCCAAGTCTAGCCACTTCTATCCTCAAGCTTAACCACATTCTCACCTGAAAGAGACACTAAAACACGTCAACATAAAGTTGGTGAGAGTCATAGGTTTAGACTCAAATGCTAAAAATCAGTTACAAGCTGTGAATAACAATCATCAACAAAAGAACATATGGACAATGTGTTACAAATATGCATTAACAACTATCAATCAAGATTAATCATACCAAACCAATCCAAGGTTACTACCTTGCCAAACAACATGGTACCATAGATGATCACTCTATGTACCTATCCCAAGGCCACTACCTTGGCAAACCACAAGGCCACTACCTTGTCAAACCACAAGGCCACTACCTTGTCAAACCACAAGGCCACTACCTTGTCAAACCACAATAACTGGGACGTCACGTGTCCCCCGATCCAAATCATACACAATCAAAAATCACATAGCAGTTAATCACATAATGTACACACAAGTCCATCACAAACCTTAAAAAACATTCACAGCATCAATTTAGAAAATAACTCAACACAGTGTCTCTTCCATCCCATCTGGAATTCAAAATCAATATTAAACATGGGACTATGAAACTCACCTGATTGAGCTTCCCCAAACATCCGCGCACTAGCAAAAAGCTAACAACCAAAAACACATAATCAAAACATGAACCAAACACTAAAATGGCTCATCAACCTATGATGGATATCTAACCCATTCTCACATATTTACCTCATTAATAAGCTCTAATTACCCCATTACCCTTCCTTAACAAGTCCTTAACTTGGTTAAGTTTAACAACTAACCCGTTCGTATTTTACCCAAAACAGTCCCAGTTTTTAGGTCTCAACACTTTAGGTCAAACGCCCATTTAAACCTACCCATGGTTTCTGTAAAAGGGATATTCACACCCTTACATATGTTGGCTAACACCTCCCACTTGACCTAACCTTAAAGCTACTGTTAAGGCCCCGATATATACATATCTACTTTCGTCATTCCAGATTTCCTGATTTTAAACGTACTAAAAGTTTGTTACCATTAAGGGGTCTTACCCTAAACCACCACCTTAGCCCAAGTGCAGATATTAACTACAATATATAAAACATCTCTCACGTTCGTGAGAAGATCCCAATGCAACCCTAAGTGCCCCAAACAACCCAAAACTTAAAAAGAAAACAGGTTGAATTCAAAACTGTTTTGACCTCCGACTGTTGTAACCTGTTTTTGACCCACTTCCCTACCTCCAATTTAGTTCTCGTTTCTTGCATTGGAAAGCCACTTCAAATATCTTTCCAGGGATACTTGGATCGCAAAATAAGAGTTTGTAGAACTCCCAATATGATCAAAACAATTGACTCAAAATTCTGCCCAGTTTTTAAAAAACGGGTTTAATCAAATTAAACTAATTAATTAACCCTAACTCCACTAATTACAAACCCTAACTTATGTAATCATTATAACCTCATTATTATAACATTAATTTACTGTTTTTAAATTAAACCTTAACCTAATTCCATCATAAGATGATTAAACAAAACATAAAAACAATTAAATTAAAAAGGGATTTGAATATTTACCTTTGATTTATGAAAACCCCAAAATTTTATGAAGAACCCTAATATTCTCCATTAAATTCGACCTAAGCTTGATCTCCAGGGGATTATGATGTGTTTTTAGTTAATAAAAGTCTTTATATAATTACCATACTAATCCTAGCCCAATACAATGTTTCCTTTTTTCCTTTTTTCCTTTTTTCTTTTTTTTTTCTTTTCCAACCGTCTATACCCTTTCCATATCCATTAAATTTCGTTTTTTTTCTTTTTATTGTTTAATATTATGTTATTAACAATACCTTAATTTACCTTAATTTATTTCAGCTCCTAAAACGTCCAAAACCTCAAACCCATAAAACTAGTCAATTTTTACGCGTTTTACCGTAAAATCGTAAAATATACACTTTTAAAAAAAATCTCAAATTTTGAAATAAACTTTATAATTAAGTCCTAAATGACCTAAAACCATCCCGAAAAATATTCATTTGACTAATTACCTTATCCGAGACCTCTAAATGCTAAACCGTAAATCCTAAAAAAATACACTATTACTATAATACTTATACGTATACGTAACCACCAAAATATCACCATTTCATTTCATAGTCACTAATTGTGATCTCATGAACATGAATTAACCGTTCCTCGATTTACTTATGAGTACTCTATACTCATAAACGATAATCACACCAACCTCGTTCACACAAAATAAACACGTAAGCACAAAAATCAAGTAGTCACACATAAAATAACCTAAAAGTAAGACCAAGTGACGAACCTCAAAACCACGGTTGTCACATCACTCCCTCCTAATAGAAATCTCGTCCCGAGATTTACTCCTTAGGATCAACACACAGACAACAAATCACCCGAGGATACTTGTTCTAAATGAACTCCTCTCATTTCCACGTGAACTTCAGTTCAAGTTTCAAGATACCACATGTACAAACCAAAATTAAACCCATTGCCAAACTCTTGACCTCACAGTCAATAAATCTCGCAAATGACTCTTCGATAAAACAAAGACTCTTATTAGCACAAAACCCAAATAACCGGACATGCAAATATGCATCCTCAAACAACATTTACCAATCCCAATACATGAAATGTATCATGTATACAACTCATTTCCCCCAGGTAATTCTATGCTCATAAGCTAATGGTCTGATCTTCCCAAAGATCATAAATGGACCTACAAAACTCTACATCAACTCTTCTATTTTACCAAAACATACCACCCGTTATTATGGGTGAAACTCCTTACATAACTTTGTCACTAAATCTAGTGGTTTCCTCCTTTTCTACATAGCATCCCTTGTTGCTCTCATTCTGTCCACAAACACCATTACCACATTAGTAGCCTCTTTTACCAATTCTAGTCCACAATGAGGACAACTCACCCTATCCTTTCATATCGTGCCTCAAATGGCATTTATCGACTTCTAGTACGATAACTATCATTATATGAAAACTCAGCCATCGCTAACGAGTTTCCGAACTACCTCTAAATCAATCACCCATGTCCAATTACGTTCATCAACTCCCTTCAGTCCGTATCCCAAACTACTTTAAGTTCCAATTTCCTTACAAAGTGACCTATGACGGTCTTTCACATATCCATTAATTCTTCCAACTTCCCAACTACGTGACTTCTCATTCCTCTTGAAATAGGTGATGAATTAGTCAGTCTATCGACTATCACCCAACTCTCATCGTACTTAATCCCCCACCGCATTATGTATCCCTTCCACCAACTTCGTCCTTACATCGCCCTTTCTAAACTACTCCTGTCCATGTAGGAAGTATAGTCTACGTCCCTTTCCTCCTAACGATTGTCCAAGCCACGCAACATAAATGTTGACGCGTTCACTGCTTTAGACAACTCAACTCGTGCAACCCACATCTTTTATCCAAACCACTCTAATACATCATCCCTATAGTTCAAGTTCGTCTCAGCTTCACCTCATCCTTCTTATTCCATGTCTCATCGACCATGCTTGCCTTTCCCAGATGGTACTTGGCCTTGCAATTTTCTTTCATCAATTAACTCCACCCATCACCTTTGCCAAATGTTCAATCAAGATGATTGAATATGTGTTGGATACGTTCATGATCCGTATAGATCATTCTCCACGTCTCGTACACCAAATGCCTCTAGCATTCTAGGCAGATATAACAGTCCAGCTCCACTAACTAAGTCTATCCAGTTCTTCCAAATCTTCAGTTCCTGCAACGTATAAGCGATCGCCTTTCTTTGTCGTCCTCGTACGCGTCCAAATCCCTGCTCCACGTATCGTCATGCTTCGCGAATTCATCCAGTCCTTCCGATAATGCCAAGATCTGCTCATCATCCAATCCACCTCTTCAGCCTCCAAAATGCTTCCTCGTCCTTCTTCACTTCGCCCCTTGCTGGTTCCACGATATGCCATCATCTCTGACTACTAGTCCTGGCCAACCAAATCCTAAAACTCACACTTGAAAATCTCACGTTTCATTCCCTTTACTAACAACTCCAAAACCAACACATAATTCGCCTCATCCTCCTTCTATGATTTGAGTAGATCAAGATGTCGTTGATGCTCCCGATAACAACTCGTTTATATACGTTCATGCACACTCGGTTCATTGAGTCCATGAAACCGCTAGTGCTTTGGCGAAGCCAAATGCATAACCGTAAACCCAAAGCGTTCATACAACATCCATAGCAATTTCAATTATGTCCTCCTCACACCCTCTCTTAGCGGCAATACAAATAAATTCCTTGCAATTTCTAACAGCTCTTGTTCTTGATTCACTCCATCAACGATTTGCCTTGGAAGACACTAACTACAACTCCTCTCAGTTCTCCTACTTGCTATATTCATGGTTCTACCTCAACGCTCCTAAACCATACAAAACCAAAACTACATCCTGAATACACTAGATACGATCGACGAATTAAACCCACGGATAACTAACGACATTTCACGTGCACCAATTAAAACAAATCAAAAACCACGAGACTCCAAAGAAAACTCAAACCCAAAACATGTATCAATTCCAAATGACCCATGACAACGAAAAATAATCCAAGAAACACCCAATGGCAACCAAAACATATTACGCCCCGCGACATATTATTTAAACCGTGCAAAAGATCGACTTTCCAAAAGAATATATATCTTTTTTTTATTATTATTACCTCCCACATCTATGTGACTCAAACAATATACCAACAACCTTCTAGGCGATCTCAAAACTCAACCCAAAGACTAGATATCCCGTGCACCCCAAATAAAAATAAACTACTATTCACAACTCAACCTTGAACCCGACACTTGTACAACAATTCCGACCAGTCCACTGACCTCCCATGACTATACTTTCTGAATATTTGAAAAGTACGTTTCGAGTACATAATTTTTGGCTTTTGAATCACTCAAAAAGCTCTAAAAACGAACAAGTTATGACCAAAACAGTTTTATACTAGTTGTTTTAAAAAAAACTAAAGAATAAACTTAGTGATTAATGTAATCCTTTTAAATGACAGATATAATTGTACGTGAAATCTTCATAAACTCAATTTAACCTTGTATAAATAATTATAAATGACATAAATCGGTCGAACTCAATTATATAAACTATGTAGGTAGAAAGAAATTTTTATTTCGCTTTATTTCAAAGAAAGTCTTTTAGAATTTGAAATATATAAGTGTTGATTAAAATGAAATCTTATGTTACATCTTGTTTGAAACATGACTTCAACACCTTACCCTTATTTTACCGAATACAACCAACTATCTAACCCTATAATAGATTTCAAAGTCCCCATTTTTCTCGACATATACCGACCAAAAGAAATGTTAGACCCAACACAAAAGATTTCATTATCTTAAAAGGAATCCCAAGTTATTTCAATAGACATAAAACCAAGAACACCATTTTAAAACGTACACGTGAAATACGAAACTCAAAGAATACGCTACCAGACACACTTCAAAAGATTCAAAACGTCGTTGGAACTCCATCAAACTCCAGCACCATAAAACACAAGCAAACACAAGGTACGTTCAAGTTATAATAACTAGTGAACGACCATATACCATAACTTAACACATAGTAGTATATATACATCCGCATATATATACCTATTAAATCACCCAAAACATACTCGTTACTATACATATCAGATCAACCAATCGCGTCATACACTCGTTTTTCCATACGAGTAATCCCCATCTCACCATCTCACCATGCCACAACAAGGCACAAAACCCATTACCATAACCAACCCATATCGTGTGACCTCATAATCACATAACACGACTATAACTCAAAACATATAACACACTAAAAAAATAGCCATATCGTAGGCAGCCGTTACATATACCCATATATTATAAATATACCCAAAATCCACATCTCATCATATACAAGCATGTACTAACCCTCTTTCATGCAATCATACTTGAGAATCCATTGAAGTTGTGGTACTTGTATAACTATGTTGGCCACCATACTTATACAATTACCCTTTCCCCAATGCACTCCCTCCTATGATGACACTTATAAGAATCAATACAACATATAACACATAAATCCATCTACTCACATAAGCACATAACCACATAACCAAATAGGTCCAAAACCCCATCTATTAAAATAACGTAGTAAAACTCTTGGAATACCGAAATCCATAGTCTAGCTAAAACAACATAGACTAAATCCAAAACGAAAACATAATCAGATATAAGTCATGTCGCCCATAAGAGTGGAAACAGCTTAAAATCCTTCCTACCCATGTACTCCTAGTAACTCGAACCACCACACGATTCTTAGGGAACATGACTTAAACATCAAAAGAAAAATAACATACCTCAGGTATGTAAAATCTCGACAAAAGATAGAAACTACCATGTGCCAAATTATGTACAATAATGTACAATTTAAGCAAAATACGATAATGACTAGCGTGGACGATTATGGTTCAACCCGCACTAGTCACAACTCGAAAAGAAAATAACATGTGGCTAAGTATCAACTTACTATGGTTCAATTCATACTAGTCAAAACATCGCAATAAATAACATCCCAACACATCAATTTATGTAAAATGCACACATACTCCTATGACGCCTATATGCAGGGACCCTTAAGCTATAGACTAGGCTACGCGACTAGGCAACCTAATTCTCTATAACCATTGTTCTCTGATACCATTCTGTCACACCCTACCAATGGCGGAATATGGGGCGCGACGTATGGATATCATCACAACAAATGGTGTCTCTATAGAGAAGACTAAAATGCAAATATAATGTCATAAATGGCGACACAAATGTCATGACAATATCTCAACAATGTAGGACACTAGGTAAGTAGGTAACAGTCCTACCTCTTACCCAAGACAAACAAACAAACATATAGGTGCCAACAGTATCACTAGATAAATGAACAAACAAAGCTCAGAAGGAACGGGGATCTCCTTCTATATGCAATCCTAAGGCATCCAAGTCTAGCCACTTCTATCCTCAAGCTTAACCACATTCTCACCTGAAAGAGACACTAAAACACGTCAACATAAAGTTGGTGAGAGTCATAGGTTTAGACTCAAATGCTAAAAATCAGTTACAAGCTGTGAATAACAATCATCAACAAAAGAACATATGGACAATGTGTTACAAATATGCATTAACAACTATCAATCAAGATTAATCATACCAAACCAATCCAAGGCTACTACCTTGCCAAACAACATGGTACCATAGATGATCACTCTATGTACCTATCCCAAGGCCACTACCTTGGCAAACCACAAGGCCACTACCTTGTCAAACCACAAGGCCACTACCTTGTCAAACCACAAGGCCACTACCTTGTCAAACCACAATAACTGGGACGTCACGTGTCCCCTGATCCAAATCATACACAATCAAAAATCACATAGCAGTTAATCACATAATGTACACACAAGTCCATCACAAACCTTAAAAAACATTCACAGCATCAATTTAGAAAATAACTCAACACAGTGTCTCTTCCATCCCATCTGGAAGTCAAAATCAATATTAAACATTGGACTATGAAACTCACCTGATTGAGCTTCCCCAAACATCCGCGCACTAGCAAAAAGCTAACAACCAAAAACACATAATCAAAACATGAACCAAACACTAAAATGGCTCATCAACCTATGATGGACATCTAACCCATTCTCATATATTTACCTCATTAATAAGCTCTAATTACCCCATTACCCTTCCTTAACAAGTCCTTAACTTGGTTAAGTTTAACAACTAACCCGTTCGTATTTTACCCAAAACAGTCCCAGTTTTTAGGTCTCAAAACTTTAGGTCAAACGCCCACTTAAACCTACCCATGGTTTTTGTAAAAGGGATATTCACACTCTTACATATGTTGGCTAACACCTCCCACTTTACCTAACCTTAAAGCTACTGTTAAGGCCCCGATATATACATATCTACTTTCGTCATTCCAGATTTCCTGATTTTAAACGTACTAAAAGTTTGTTACCATTAAGGGGTCTTACCCTAAACCACCACCTTAGCCCAAGTGCAGATATTAACTACAATATATAAACCATCTCTCACGTTCGTGAGAAGATCCCAATGCAACCCTAAGTGCCCCAAACAACCCAAAACATAAAAAGAAAACAGGCTGAATTCAAAACTGTTTTGACCTCCGACTGTTGTAACCTGCTTTTGACCCACTTCCCTACCTCCAATTTAGTTCTCGTTTCTTGCATTGGAAAGCCACTTCAAATATCTTTCCAGGGATACTTGGATCGCAAAATAAGAGTTTGTAGAACTCCCAATATGATCAAAACAATTGACTCAAAATTCTGCCCAGTTTTTAAAAAACGGGTTTAATCAAATTAAACTAATTAATTAACCCTAACTCCACTAATTACAAACCCTAACTTATGTAATCATTATAACCTCATTATTATAACATTAATTTACTGTTTTTAAATTAAACCTTAACCTAATTCCATCATCAGATGATTAAACAAAACATAAAAACAATTAAATTAAAAAGGGATTTGAATATTTACCTTTGATTTATGAAAACCCCAAAATTTTATGAAGAACCCTAATATTCTCCATTAAATTCGACCTAAGCTTGATCTCCAGGGGATTATGATGTGTTTTTAGTTAATAAAAGTCTTTATATAATTACCATACTAATCCTAGCCCAATACAATGTTTCCTTTTTCTCCTTTTTTCGTTTTTCTTTTTTTTTTCTTTTCCAACCGTCTATACCCTTTCCATATCCATTAAATTTCGTTTTTTTTTTCTTTTTATTGTTTAATATTATGTTATTAACAATACCTTAATTTACCTTAATTTATTTCAGCTCCTAAAACGTCCAAAACCTCAAAACCATAAAACTAGTCAATTTTTACGCGTTTTACCGTAAAATCGTAAAATATACACTTTTAAAAAAAATCTCAAATTTTGAAATAAACTTTATAATTAAGTCCTAAATGACCTAAAACCATCCCGAAAAATATTCATTTGACTAATTACCTTATCCGAGACCTCTAAATGCTAAACCGTAAATCCTAAAAAAATACACTATTACTATAATACTTATACGTATACGTAACCACCAAAATATCACCATTTCATTTCATAGTCACTAATTGTGATCTCATGAACATGAATTAACCGTTCCTCGATTTACTTATGAGTACTCTATACTCATAAACGATAATCACACCAACCTCGTTCACACAAAATAAACACGTAAGCACAAAAATCAAGTAGTCACACATAAAATAACCTAAAAGTAAGACCAAGTGACGAACCTCAAAACCACGGTTGTCACACCCTTACCGTTGTATTTATAGGACTAGGGTTTCTTGAAGGGTAAGTTAGGTATGTGTGGGCCGCGGGCCTGTCGGGTTGGGCCCTTAACCGACTGTACGTCGACATGTCCCCCAGTCTAGTATGACATGGTCCATGATCATGTTATGCTAGACTTATTCATGTATCACGCTCACTAACAAGCGCGTGCGGCTTGCTGCTAGGACATCCTCGTGGGCCGTCCGTAACATATGGCTCCACTCGTAAATGGGCTACCTTTAGCAAAAAGATGATAGGTTGGGGTTGCGAATAGTGAGCGTAGTCGCTATACGTCATCATGTCCCCCCAGTCTAGTATGCGAGGTTGTCACCGAGGTTACTAGATTTTACACCATCTCCGCTACCTGTAAGCGAATCTACGTCGAAAGAAACGGGGAACCCGTATACGTAAGATGGGTGATTGTGCTCGAATGCTTGGTTTCCCGTGTTTAGACGGTAAGGACCCCATAAGAAGAAAACGTATTTCTATAACCGGGGTAACACTGGCATCAGCAAGGTATCATTCTTGTTCATCGCTAACGTGAGGAGGACAATAAGGTTTTGTGAAGGTGGAGGTGGAACCCGTATGCTGCATCGTGAACATTTTGAAGGCGTACTTCGTGTACCCACTGATGATGCAGCATAGTGCGAATATTGCATTCGGCTTAAAGCCAACAAAAGACACACCTCTGTGGCAAGGTGATACGGATATTACATCCGTCTTATTGCCACGACATTTGATAACGACTTCCAAAATTTGTCACGGTTTTTCGTGGATTAAACGTTGATCAGGCAACATTAATTAAGTACAAACGATATAAATTTTGGAAAAATCACTCCATGGTCAGTAATTCATCGCGGAAGGCGTACTTCCGTAGTAAAGATATGAACCAACGGAAGACGTACTTCCGCGGTAAAAAGAATGAATCAGTGGAAGGAGTACTTCCACGGCAGATGACAATGAGCCAACGAAAGAAGTACTTTCGTGGCAAACACAATGAGCCGGTGGAAGGATTACTTCCACGGCGAAGACAATAAGCCAACGGAAGGAGTACTTCCGTTACGAAAGAATGAGCCGGTGGAAGGAGTACTTCCACGGTGAAGACAATGAACCAACGGAAGGAGTACTTCCGTGGCGAAAGAATGAGCCGGTGGAAGGAGTAATTCCACGGTGAAGACAATGAGCCAACGAAAGGAGTACTTTCGTGGCAAAAACAATGAGCCGGTGGAAGGAGTACTTGCACGGTGAAGACAATGAGCCAACGGAAGGAGTACTTCCGTGGCGAAAGAATGAGCCGGTGGAAGGAGTACTTCCACGGTGAAGACAATGAGCTAACGAAAGGAGTACTTCCGTGGCAAAAACAATGAGCCGGTGGAAGGAGTACTTGCACGGCCAAGGATAATGAGCCCGTGGAAGAGTACTTCCACGGCGAAAGATAATAAGCGCGTGGAAGAATACTTCTACGGCGAATGATAATGAGCACGTGGAAGGAATACTTCCATGGCGAATGATAAGGAGTACGTGGAAGAATACTTCCACGGCGAAAGATAATAAGCCCGTGGAAGGAGTACTTCCATGGCGAAGATAATGAGCTAACGGAATGGGTACTTTCGTGGCGAAAAGAATGAGCACGTGGAAGAGTACCTCCACGGCGAAAGATAACGAGCCAACGAAAGAGATACTTTCGTGGTGAAGATAATGAGCCAGTGGAAGGAGTACTTCCACAGCGAAGATAATTAGCCAACGGAAGGGGTACTTTCGTGGCGAAAAGAATGAGCACGTGGAAGAGTACCTCCATGGCGAAAGATAATGAGCCAACGAAATAGATACTTTCGTGGCGAATATAATGAGCCAGTGGAAGGATTACTTCCACAGCGAAGATAATTAGCCAACGGAAGGGGTACTTTCGTGGCGAAAAGAATGAGCACGTGGAAGAGTACCTCCACGGCGAAAGATAATGAGCCAACGAAATAGATACTTTCGTGGCGAAGATAATGAGCCAGTGAAAGGAGTACTTCCACAGCGAAGATAATTAGCCAACGGAAGTAGTACTTCCGTGGCGAATGATAAGGAGCACGTGGAAGAATACTTCCACGGCGAAAGATCATAAGCCCGTGGAAGGAGTACTTCCACGGCGAAGATAATGAGCACGTGAAAGAATACTTCCACGGCGAAAGATAACGAGAACATGGAAGAATTCTTCCACGGCGAATGATAATGAGCACGTGGAAGAATACTTCCACGACGAATGATAATGAGCACGTGGAAGAATACTTCCACGGTGAACGATAAGAGCACGTGGAAGAATACTTCCATGGCGAAAGATAACGAGCACGTGGAAGAATACTTCCATGGCGCATGATAATGAGCACGTGGAAGAATACTTTCACGGCGAATGATAATGAGCACGTGGAAGAATACTTCCACGGTGAACGATAAGAGCACGTGGAATAAAACTTCCACGGCGAAAGATAACGAGCACGTGGAAGAATACTTCCACGACGCATGAATAAGCTAACGGAAGAGATACTTCCATGGCAAAGGCATAAGCCTATGGAAGAGATACTTTTATGGCGTAGAAATAAGCGCGCGGAAGGAGTACTTCTGCGGCGAAGGAATAAGCCAATGGAAAAAAATACTTCCATGACAAAGGAATAAGCCCGCAGAAGGAGTACTCCCGCGGCGAAGGAATAAGCCGATGGAATAGATACTTCCATGGCACAAAAATAAGTGCGCGGAAGGAGTACTTCCGCGGCGAATGAATAAGCCAATGGAAGAGATACTTCCATGGCAAAGGAATAAGCGCGCGGAAGGAGTACTTCCGCGGCGAAGGAATAAGCCGATGGAAGAGATACTTCCATGACAAAGGAATAAGCGCGCAGAAGGAGTTCTTCCGCGGCGAAGGAATAAGCCGATGAAAGAGATACTTCCATGACAATGGAATAAGCACGCGGAAGGAGTACTTCTGCGACGAAGGAATAAGCCGATGGAAGAGATACTTCCTTGGCGCAGAAATAAGCGCGTGGAAGGAGTACTTCCGCGGCGAATGAATAAGCCAATGGAAGAGATACTTCCATGACAAAGAAATAAGCTCACGGAAGGAGTACTCCCGCGGCGAATGAATAAGCCAATGGGAGAGATACTTCCATGACAAAGGAATAAGCGCGCAGAAGGAGTACTTCCGCGGCGAAGGAATAAGCCGATGGAAGAGATACTTCCATGGCGCAGAAATAAGCGCGCGGAAGGAGTACTTCTGCGGCGAATGAATAAGTCAATGGAAGAGGTACTTCCATGGCAAAGGAATAAACTAGCAGAAGGAGGACGTCTGCGGCAAAGGAATATATCCAAAGATATTTGTGTGACGTGCACATAAATAGTGGTATTATTATATCCTGGTAGCCCTCCAAGTTTAATGGTGCTAAACTCGATTAGTAATATTAAACTTAATCAAGTATTAAAAAAAATTACGGTCGCGTAGACCAACGCGAATGGACGTACCATAACCACGTTCGAAAGATAGAAATTGGGTTCGAACGTGCGAACCAACGCGGATGGGTCTTGCCATAACCGCGAATTGTCACATAGTATAAGACGTATCTTAACTAACTTATGGGATGATTTATGCCATTACGTGCGGCGTACCGCTACTACCATAAGGACGGTCAAAGTTTTGACAAAATGTTGTTAGACGTGCACAGTGTGTCTTTTGCAAGTCCATCATGAGTCATGAGGTTTGCGTAACTTACTACAACGTCTTGATAGCAAGGTGTCTAACAAGGATACATGATCCGTGGCCGTTGGGTTTGCAACCCTCTTACACGACAAGTTGAATTATTAGGTTCACTCAATCCTCTTATTCCGCCTGGGAACGATGTGTACGCGTACGCCCGTAGGCTAATGATGTCTGAGCGTGCAGACTAGCGCAGATGGACGTACCATGACCGCGAATGATGAATAAAATATATTATATTAAAAATATATGTAATATATCTTACCGATTTAAAAGATATATATTATACCTTTTATAAATAAATAATATCATAATATATCCTAACCAAATTAAAAGATAAATAATATTTTTGTAATAATTTAATTGATATGTGTAATATCCATTATTAATATAAACAAGATACCCGATCATGCGGATTAATTGCTGAAGACGCGGCTCATGACTGCAGTGAAAAAATAAAATATGACCGAACATATAGACAAGCATGGTTGGACATACCACGACCGCGAATAAAAAAGTCGTATTGCGACACGATATAAGTAGTCGTGTCGCGACATATACAGAAAATATATTAACCAAATCAAAAGATACATGTATTTTACCGATTTAAAAAAAAATATTGATAATATCTTTTACTAATTTAAAAAATAAGAGAAATATTTTTTGTGAATTTAAAAGATTTCATACACAAGATACGAGTAATATCCTTGTATTAGTCTAATATACATGCGTACAGTATATGTATACTATCTTTTGAAAAAAAACAAATATCTTGTTACTCTTTGTTATCATTCTACAAGATGTGTATTAAGCGTGGTTATCCTTTGGATAGATACGAAAACAACTACTAGGTAATAGTTTTAAAAAATATTTAAAAACCAAATACACATGATAGTTATCTTTAACTGTGAAGATATGTGCAAATCTTATGCAAATTCGGAGCAAATTATAACTTCATGTCTATATTGCCCTTTTTGGTTATGCAAATCTCAACATATTTTATGCGAAGAACCACTGTGGTGCGGAGAATTACGCTGAATAGTTCCCGATTTTATACATAATATGAAAAAATGCAACTGATTTTTTTAAACGTGATATGAAAAGATATAACTGATTTTATACGTGCATTGACAATCATAAAATCCAATTTATATAAATTAAGCGTATGCACATGGTAGTAGTAAGAAGCATAAGACATAATTCATGAAAAGCAAGTGCAATAAAGATTCAGTGTTACCGACTGTTGCGTGGACCTTTTCTTTTCGGTAGTATGAGATCACGAAACATAATATTTTCATGGTCCCATGGATGGCGCCAACTTGTTGGAGCATAGTTTTGCTGGGCCGGTCTAACGACTCTCCTAGGACGTTAATCGTCTTCCCGGGTCCGGAGTAATGTTGCAAACAAAGAAGAACCGGTTAGACGTGGACCCGAGGCCGGAGCCCCGGGGTCCACCTCCGATAGTCAAGTTAGTATTTGATCGACATGTTGTATATGAGGTGTGGTTAAGAGAGAGAACCTGTTGTAGAATGAGACCCCTACCCTTGTATTTATAGGACTAGGGTTTCTTGAAGGGTAAGTTAGGTATGTTTGGGCCACGGGCCTGTCGGGCTGGGCCCTTAACCGACTGTACGTCAACAAGGAGCATATATTCTGTCTTGGTGACCAAGACATGAATTGGTTATAAAATAAACCATTCTCATTCAGTTTTATGACACAAATAAAAAAATGCAGCCTTTTTCTACTCTATTACCAGATGGTTTTTCCAGCAGTTGTCGATCAGAAACACAGAAGGCTTCCGTGATCTTTCAGGCAAGTTTGTCTAGTCCAGCTGTACAACAGCTTTGGACGCTTTACCCTGGGAAACAGACGATTAATTTGTTTTAATAGAAGCGTGTTAAACACGTGCCTCGTCTTAGTGTTACTGTTTTCTTCATTAATGTTATTTATTTTTCTGTTTCTTATTTTCTGTTAATCTTATTATTGTAATTTGATTTTATAATAAAAGTGTACACCGTTTCCTATAATCTTAATACAGATTCGGTTTAACAGACTTAAAACTTTTATTAAATCGGATTATAATTTTGTCAGATTTATTTATAAATTGTTTCTGCCTAAACAGGATTCAGTTTCATTGGAACTCAATTTTAATTTTAAAGATTTTACTAAACAGATCTCTAACATTTTTCTTTATGCAGTTGTTCTTATCAGTTTATATTGAAACCAAGATTGTGTTTACGTTAAACTTATATATTTGATAATTGCATCTGATTCATTGAAACCAACATTGAGTTTCTTTGAAGCAAATCTGGTATAAGTAGGGATGAGCACGGTACCGGTCCCGTCCCGAACCCGTCCCGAATTAGTGGTACCGATTATTTACCGAGCATAAATTTATGGTACCAGTACCGTACCGAACGGGATTCGGGTATTGGTACAGGTACGGGAATCGGTACCGGTACCGAGAAATCGTGATTTTCCCGTTCTAATTCGGGAATTTCCCGAGTTGGTACCGGTCCCGTCCATAATTATTGGTCCCGAATTTTTTTACCTTATTTAGTAGTCCCGGTACCGTACCGAACGAGATTCGGGTATCGGGAATCGGTACGGTTCTGGGAACGGTTCGGGTTCAATTCGTGATTCGGGTCGAAATGCTCATCCCGACGTATATGTATATAGAGATCACGATTGAATTTCTTATATACAAATTTATAACAGTTGTCTAACTGTTTGTGTTTTGATATTGTGTGATCTTTTAGAATGTCTACCAGTACTCCTGCAACTACTATTGTGAATGTAACTGGTGCGCCAGTTACCCACACCGTTGCTAATCATGCTGAAAAACTAGAAAAATTTAATGGGCAGAATTTTAAGAGGTGGCAACATAAGATGTTCTTCTATCTCACAACTTTGAACCTTGCAAGGTTCTTAAAAGAGACTGAACCTCATGTGGAATCTCCTCGGGAAGGTCAACCGGCTAATGAACAAGCTCTGTAAGCTGTTGAAGCATGGAAACATTCAGACTTCTTGTGTCACAATTATGTCTTGAATGGTTTGATAGACACTTTGTTCAACGTGTACTGCAAGACTAAGACTGCCAAAGAATTATGGGAGTCATTGGAACGCAAGTACAAAACAGAGGGTGCTGGTACAAAGAAGTTTATGGTAGCTCGTTTTTTGGATTACAAGATGGTTGATTCAAAGAATGTGGTAACTCAGGTTCAAGATCTGCAGGTTTTGCTACACTACATTCATGTTGAGGGTATGACTTTGAGTGAAACTTTTTAAGTTGTTGTTATAAAAAAAAGTTACCTCCAAATTGTGTAGAATTTAAAAACTACTTGAAGCATAAGCAAAATGAGATAACTGTTGAAGACTTGGTTGTTCGTCTTCGTATTGAAGAGGACAACAAGTTAGCTCAGAAAAACATGTATACACCTGATTCTGCCAAAGAAAATATCATTGAGCATGGTTCGTCTTCTTCAAAGTCTAAAGCAAGAGCTTTGGCAAAGGGAAGGATGACAAGAAGAGCAAAGGGAAGTCTGAGTACCTTGCTCCTAAAGCTGGAATTGCGAAGAAGAAGTTCCAAGGAAATTGCTTCAACTGTGACAAGCCATGTCATCGTGCTGCTAATTGCAAAGCGCTAAAGCGGGTGACTCCACGCGAGGCTAATATGGTAAATGATAATGTGGACATGATTGCTATGGTGTCTGATGTCGTTTCCATGATCTCTGAAGTTAACCTGGTAGGTTCTAATAATAGTGATTGGTGGGTTGATACTGGGGAAACCCGTCATGTGTGTGCTGACAAGAGTATCTTTCACTCTTTCAAAGCGGTTGACAATAGAGAGAAGTTGTACATGGGCAACTCTGCAACTACTGATATCAAGGGCGAAGGAGATGTTATTTTGAAGATGACATCCGAGAAAGAGCTCAAGTTTACTAAAGTCTTGTATGTTCTGGAGATTCGTAAGAATCTTATGTCCGGATGGCTTTTGAATAAGTTTGGTTTTCGTCTTGGTTTTTAGTCTGATAAAGTTGTTCTTTCTAAGAATCAAATGTATGTTGGTAAGGAGTATGTCCTGAATGGTATGTTTAAGCTCAATGTAATAGTTGTTAAGAATGTCATCAATAAAATGAATTCTTCTGCTTACTTGATTGAGTCTTCTAATGTGTGGCTTAGCCGTCTTGGACATGTTAATTTTAATTCAATGCGTCGTTTGATTAAATTTAATGGCATACCAAATTTTCATATTGATTCAAATTATAAGTGTGAAACGTGTGTCGAAGCCAAACTTCCAAAATCATCTTTCAAATCGGTTGAACGAAAAACCGAACCACTTTATATGATACACACAAACATATGTGATTTGAAATCACTACTCACAAAAGGTGGCAATAAGTACTTCATTACGTTTATTGATGATTGCACAAAGTACTGCTACGTTTACTTGTTGAAAAGTAAAGATGAAGCTATAGACAAGTTTGTTCTATACAAAACCGAAGTTTAGAATCAACTTGGTAGGAAAATCATGGTTGTACGAAGTGATAGAGGAGGTGAATATGTGTTTCCTTTTCCTGATCTATGTGCGAAACATGGAATTAGACACGAGTTTACTGCTCCTTATTCACCTTAGCAAAACGGTATTACCGAAAGGAAGAACCGTACCTTGAAAGAAATGGTTAATGCCATGTTGTTAAGTCGGTTTGAGCCAGGACATGTGGGGGGAAGCCATTCTAACAGCTAATTATCTTTTAAACAAGATACCTCGTAAGGATAAAGAGGAAACCCCATATGAACTGTGGATGGGAAGAAAACCACATACCAGTACTTACGAGTGTGGGGGTGTCTGGCCAAGGTAGATATGCCGACACCTAAGGCCCGAACGATTGGACCTAAATCTGTGGATTGTATATTTATTGGATATGCTAAGAATAGCAGTACGTACCATTTCATTGTGCATGATTCGAAAAATCCAGATATACCCAAGAACACAGTTATGGAATCAAGGAATGCGTCTTTCTTTGAAAACATATTTCCTTGTTTAAAGAAGGAAAATGGAAGCACATCTAGAATAGATGATGCAGTTGTCTAAGATAAGAGACAAAGAGATGATAATGATCTCCAAGATGAGAGGTAAGATCAATCCGAGGAAGAAGAGGTTGAACCTAGAAGAAGCAAACGGGCGGGAACCGAGAAATCATTTGGACCTGATTTTGTCTCTTTTATGGTATAAAATGAACCCACTTCTTATCAAGAAGCTGTAAATTCCTCGGAAGGGCCTCGATGGAAAGAACCGACTAACAATGAAATAGATTATATTTTACAGTATCATACTTGCGAGCTCGTGGATTTCCCTCCTGGTTGTAAACCACTAGCCTATAAATGGATATTCAAGAAGAAGATGAAAGTTGATGGCACCATTGGCAAGTACAAATCAAGATTGGTGATCAAAGGATATAGACAACGCGAAGGTGTAGATTACTTTGATACTTATTTGCCTGTTACGCGAATAACTTCTATTAGAATGATTCTTGCTATTGTCGCATTAAGAAATTTAGAAGTTCACCAAATGGATGTGAAAACGGATTTTCTAAACAACGATTTTGAAGAAAAATATACATGAACCAACTTGAGGGTTTCATGGCTCCTGGACAAGAGAGAAAAGTTTGTAGGCTTGCTAAGACATTGTATGGCTTAAAGCAAGCTCCCAAAACAATGGCATCAAAATTTTAATCACACCATGTTAGAGTGTGGATTCAAAACTAATGAATGCGACAAGTGTGTTTATGTCAAAGACACAAATAGTGGATATGTAATCTTGTGTCATTATGTCGATGATATGATTATCGTTGGTAGTAATGACAAGATGATCAAGTCTACTAAATACATTTTGAAATCAAAGTTTGACATGAAAGATATGGGTTTGGTTGATGTGATCCTTAGAATAAAGATGATACAAACTCAGAGTGGACTTGCATTAAGTCAAGCACATTATGTGGAAAACATTCTTAATACTCATAATGCGGGGGATTCTGGCCTAGCTAGAACTCCAATTGACCCTAATTTTCATATATCTAAAAATAGTGGCGCAGGTGTTGCCCAGTTAGAGTATTCAAGAATTATTGACATGTTAATGTATTTGATGACATGTACCCGACATGACTTAACATATGCTGTTAGCAGGCTGAGTAGGTATACTAGTAATCCAAGTGAAGCACATTGGAAAGCTATGACTAGGGTACTTCATTATTTGAGATACAATCGTGATTATGGACAAAATTATGCTAGATATCCAGCGGTTATTGAAGGATACGGTGATGCAAATTGGATATCTGACATAAAAGATTCTAGATCGACCAGTAGATACGTGTTTACACTGGGAGGGGCCGCTATATCTTGGAATTCTTCCAAGCAAACAGTAATAGTTAAGTCCACGATGGAATTAGAATTTATCGCATTATATAAATGCGAGAAGAGGCGGAATGTCTACGTCAATTCATAGAGGACATACCCAGGTGACCTAAACCGGTAACAGCTATTAGTATACATTGTGATAGTCAATCGACAATTGGCAGAGTTCATAGCACAATGTATAATGGAAAGTATAGACATATTCGTCGTCGATATAATTCGGTACGACAACTACTCTCAACAGGAGTTATCTCAATTGACTATGTGAAGTCAAAGGATAACACTGCGGATCCGCTTACGAAAGGCTTAAGCAGAGAGTTAGTTAACAAGTCATCTAAAGGAATGGGACTAAAGCCCTTGAAGGAATGAGTTTCTATAAAGGAAAACCTAATCCAGTCGACCATAGATCCTACGATCTGGGTTCAATAGGACAACCTAATCATAGAAATGTAGGGGAACACGTCAATGTGGGGGAGTTATTGAATACAGGATCTGTCCTAGTCTATTCCTAAACAATGTGACTTGTTGAGAGGTTAAACGTATGGCTTAATGATTCAAGATGAAATCATAAAGCATAATGATTCAAGATGAAATCATAAAACATATGTTTTTAATGATTCAATATGAAATCATCTATGTGAGAGAGAAGTGGGGTTGCTTCGAAGGAAATAGTGGGGGTGCAATTTCTAAGATCTCTTGCAGAACCAAGCGAGTGTTCATGACCATAACGAACACGACTATGAGGACTTGACAAGGTCAGGGAGAGTATTGTGTGAGTGTGTATTGTCGTCTATGTAAACAGAGACTTGAGTTCAAGGACATCGCATCTACTCAGATCTAGGAGACTAAGTGCATCTCATAAGGGAAGGTTAAAAGGTTTACACCTACCTATCCAATGCAGGACTTAACCGCAAAATTTTTTCCGAAACTTTCATGTGTTTTCGACCGATTCCCATTCATGTGGGGGATTGTTGGAAAATATTTTGTAAAATATGTGTTTTGCAATACTTTGGACATAATTTTATATATGTATATGTTATATATATTCGTAGTACTTAGTAGCTTTATGTTCTCCTCGAAAAGAGCTTCGTAACGAGCTAAAGTATGTCCAATATGGAGTTAATATGAATGAGATATCGTGTCTCAAAGTGAGTCACGTGAAACACAAAATTTGGAAAAATGTTTGCCCCACATCGCCAAAAACATGAAGTAAAATCATTTTTATAAGGAAATCTTGGTTTCTACACTTCAATATTCATTTGTGGGTTTTTACTCTCACGCTTACGCGCGCGCAAGGGGGGAGGGTGCAGAATGTGAGATTTCTAGGCAAAAACGGGTTTGAAGCTACTAAACTTGTGCATGAGCGCGAGACCTGCAGACACGAATGCAGCTTCGAAATTCGCCTGGGTGCGGGCAGATTTCGGTATCTTATGACAGAATATTCTTGTATATGTAAAATATATTTAAATCGTGTTTATATTTAACAAATTTGTATGTAAGATTATTTTAGGAGCATATATTATGTCTTGGTGACCAAGGCATGAATTGGCTATAAAATAAACCATTCTCATTCAGTTTTAAGACACAGAAAAAACGCAGCCTTTTTCTACTCCATTACGAGACGGTTTTCCAGCAGTTGTCTATCAGAAACGCAAAAGGCTTCTGTGATCTTTCAGGCAAGTTTGTCTAGTCCGGCTGTACAACAGCTTTGGACGTTGTACCACAGACAACAAATTTTTTTTAAGGGAAGCGTGTTAAACTCGTGCCTTATCTCAGTGTTACTGTTTTCTTTATTAATGTTATTTATTTTTCTGTCTCTTATTTTCTGTTAATCTTATTATTGTAATTCGATTTTATATAATAAAAGTGTACACCGTTTCCTACATATTTCTCATTTGGTATTTCTCATTAAGGTTGATTTCTCATTTGGCATGTTATAGAGGCATTGTTAGCCGGGCCTTTTGTTTAACTAGGACTTGTGCCCGCGCTCCGCTGCGGCGTTGTGCTGAGTGCTTTTAGCAACGTTTTCAGGGGACGATGGTAAACATATATGTATGATCTGGGTGTATAGCAGTCGATTATAGAAGAGGGGTTCTAAGTAATACGTTGAGGAAGTGTTGGAGGTCCGTTTCTGCATCACTCGGTTGGGGAAGTGTTGGAAGTCGATTTCTGCACCAATATTGCAGCAAAAAAGCTATGTTAAAACTATTTTGAGTAGCCTATAAAGTTACACAATAGAACGCAATAAAAGAACTGAAAGCAAAGAGGTTATAAGTTTCGTCAGAAAAAGCAAACGTATAAAAAAATGTGTAGAACGTCAGTATGATTGGACCGGATGCGACCAAAAGGGGCTATTTGGAAGAGCTTATTTGAGGAGATGTTTGGATAGAAAATAAGTGAAAAAAAAATTATGAAATATATATTAGGAGCTGTTTGGATAGAACCTTATGAGGGGTAATTTAAGAGCAACAAAATGTAGAAACAAACCTGGCAAACCATCGTTACGCTTGTTAGCTGCACCACATGGAGAAGACAACCTGATCCATGACAACACATGGAGCTCCAATAGCTTAGTACCCATATGCAAAAAAAATTATGTAACATTTGAGATAGAGCTTCAACTTTATAGGATTTTTTCATAAACATGTTGGATGACTTGTACTACTGACATAAAAAACCAAGTTCCCTTGAACTGATATTTAAGCTTGTTCCTATATGAGCAGTCAATTGCATTTAAAAAAAGCGCATTGGAACATAGGCCTACACCGTTGTTGTTAATCTATAACTTCCTATAGAGTGATCTTAGTCTGTAAGTTTTTGTAGCCCTGCGGGATGACTTAAAAGAACCATTTAACAGTAGTTTTTAAACAAATCCAAACGCCCCTTAGAACAACCCAATCTCCCTATAAAAATTGAAATCCTAAAACAAATGATTAGTACCTTCAGAAAATCATCGGATTCGTTGTAGCGAAGATATCTGGATCATAACCATTGTAGTAATAGATTCACATGTACATGTGATGTACCTTTTAGTTTCACCTGGACAACGAAAACCTTGAACTGGCTGATTTATTGAAACATTCTAGGAGAGGAATCAATCATCCAAGGAATATGACCACTGCAAGTATGTAAAGCACACAAAATAAGGCCATTAAAAATATTCAATTTGTAAAACTCATGCTGTATCAACTATGCGCTCTTTTTTTTCTCTCATAATTGATAGTTGATGGTAGGTATGATAGTATCCTAATTGACGATTGATGCTAATGTTCTGAAGTCTACTAAGAAAAACAATGAAAAATACCTTTAACCTTTAAACTCTAATGGCTTTAACACGTTTGCTTCTCAATCGCAGTCTTTTCCCTCGTCACTTATCTTCCCCCCTGCAAATATTAGTTAGAGTTAATCAATCATTTGACAGAGAATGCTAAAAAAACCAAAGTTTATATAAGAAAATATGCACATATTTCATCACCACAAACCCACCCATATAAGCAACTAAACACCCCTAGCCCACATGCTAAAAAAACCAAACTTTTGATGCACCTATCTCCTCTCTTCTCTCAACATTTTTACTACTAAATCGTTCGACAACTATTTAATATTGGAAGAATCTCAAATACCAACCTGAACGTGCAATCATCCCTTGTAAGAACCCGACAACGAAAGAATATTTGATAAACTCGTCATTGTTTCGAAACCGCGTTCCCATTGCTTGTGACAGAATACCTATCTGCGTGCCATCATATCAGAGGTTCGTCATTAGGGCGCCACTGTGACTTCCCCGTTATTCAAGAATCAGCTGGTCATAGATGGCGAAATAATGAAAACGGTAACTAAAATGTGGAACGAAAAGTGCCACATTATAAAAAAAATTATTGTATATACCTTTTATTGTTATCTTTCTGCTTGAGGAGTTGCATTTTCGCTGCATCACGTTGATATAACGCACCACCTGATCTTAGACCCCCGGATGTATATACAGATGTAGATACAGTAAAGCTAAAATATGAAGATCACTTACCTCAAATGCCTCATTTTTCATACAAATCCTGGAAAAACGTAAAATATGTACACAATCAAAACCAAAAATATCGAGCCTTTATCTACTACTTATGAAGAAAGTAGACATGTACCTTCAAAATAACCACTTCACGAAATGGTGTTTGGATTTTCTTATTTTGTAACAAAAAACTGCATTAAGACGGAAAAATATGTTTTGAAAATTTCAAAATTTTCGGGTTACAATAGGTTTTATGTTATATGATGGTAATTTTATAGTATGACTATAAAATGTTCAATGTTTATGCTTCAGTTAATAATAAATGTGTTTTGATGAGCAGATATTTACCATTGCATTCCTAAATGAAGTGAACAATTTAGCAAAACTTTGGAACCTACTGACACTTAAAAATTCAAATCGTCTTTGAATCATCTTAATTCTAATAAACAACAGTCAAACAACTGTGTGATAACATAAAACAGGTCTTACAAAGTTATGTATATGATAGGAAATAGTTGAAACAGCTAAAAACAACTTTTTTTATGAACTTTGCTTTTTCAAAACATTCGTAATCCAAGTTTGTAAAAAGAAATTGCAGTGAAGGGAAATATATAACAAATTCGCATTTTTACCCACCATTTAAAATCAGCTCACCTGTCATGTTATCGTTATTAATTCCTATTTTCTATGTGTCTTCTGTTTGAGCAATCACTTCTTGCTGCATTGGGCTGTTTCCAATTTGTGTCAAACATCGCATTCGCCTATGTTGTCCTGAATAAGACAGTGACTGTCAAGTAAGCCTAAAAGCTCTACAACATACTTTTCGGCTTGCCATAACTTAATCTAGGTTTTAACAACAATTTTAACCTTTTCATATGCAGAGTAGTAGTTACCACGACGTTTATAGTCCTTGGAAACACCTCCTTGTTGCTTTTGGCAAGGGTTCATAAATGGAGAGATATATCTCGGTCTATTGTATTTTTTTTGTAATGTCATTATTCGGCTCGATTTAAGACCCGGAGTAATGAATTTGTAGTAAGCGGCGAACTTTCAACACTTAATTTTGATGATTGAGTTGTTTTTTATATATTAAAATAAAAAAATATGTAATAACTTTAATGAAATACATAATATTTACATTACTCGTCATTATGTTTTGGGAGGAAGACGAAACTTTCCTCAGTCCCTACTAAAAACCACTCGTGCTAAAATATAAGATTATAAATTTTTCATTCCGATTCACAACAGAATTAGAAAAAAAAAACCTGCTGATCTGTTTTGATTCATTACGCTGGCTACTTGTTTTGTCGCCTCTGGTTGGTTGTTAACAAACAATAAGAAGAAAAATGAGGCAAGTATGATGTAGCCATCTAAGAAATAGCTCAACAACATGAAAAATGAAAGGACACGTATGAATCAAAGACATATTTCATAAGATTTCAAAAGAGAAGTACTTACCCTCCACCATCTCGACTGAGTAAATACTCAGTGGTTCCTCCACCAAAGAACATGCATGGCATAGGGACCAGAACATACATGAGTGCTGCAAAAGAGTATTTTAGTTCCACATCAGTATCTCTAAATGCAAAAACCATATAAGGCATCCTATTTTTCTATACTACTGTATCATACTTTTGATATCAGAAAATAGCAGGAACATGATTTTTTGTATAGATAAGTGAAAATATTGTAGAGTATGAAAAAATGTGTGTAAATGTTAGTTATTTTTCGAATAAAATATTCTGATAAAGACGTTCCTCAGTAATATCATCATGACTCTCGAAGTCATGCGCGGTAGCAATACCAAACCAAATACGATGAAATCGCAGTTTGAACCTATACTCATCAGTAATGATTTAATGGGCTATGTGTAGGGGAAGTTTTTTCTTTCAATCCAAATAAGAGAACAAAGAAACCACTCTAAAATGAAAGTTAGATAAAATCAAGAAGTTTAAGTATAATATAAATAAAGCTTGAAATAAGAGAGAAGTAACTTAAGCCAAACGGGAGACGACATCCTGGTAACATAAGAAGGTCAATCCTGGTAACTTATTTTTTTCAAGAAGTGTCGGGTACATATATTAAAATTGAAAACATACCTGATCCGGAGCACTTCATTTAGGACTCGAAAAGGCTAGAGCCGGCCCGAAGTATAAGCAGAAGAATCATGCAAACAGAGTAAAATTCGAAAGGTCACCTCGCAAATTGGCTTTTGTTCTCGAGTTTCGTTTCCGATTTTTTCGGGGTATATCATAGGCTCAGATAAGACGCTATTTGGGGAAAACAGTCATAGCCCGGCATGGCTGCAACCTTCAAAGGTCGCCCCGCCAAGATCCGGGCTGTGTTATCTTTGCCTGCGTCCGTTTAACTTCATCACAACCCGATATAATTACGGAAGCATAGAATTACTCATCACAGCGTCTCACATAGATCATCATAGCTAATCAACCAAATGTGAACTGCAACTGCAAGCTTTTAGCACACGGAAGACGCCAAGGCAAATATCAGCCGGCATCTTCCTATCTGTTTTTAATCAAGCAAATGCAAGCTGCAGGTAAGGCCCACATTATAACTTCAATAACAAAGGAGGAGCCGAAAATTGTATCTCTTATGATCGAGTGGCCATGAACACAGTTTATATGCAATGGCAAACGATAGGTTATAACAATGGTGTCAACAAAAATAGGCTGTATGCACCTAAGCTAAACATAAGGAAAAAATCAGTCAACGCATCATGTGGGGTGCATAATCGCAAACAAACAACATCTTATTATACAACTTCTTAATTTACCAGGGCATAAACCAATCAACACATCATGGATTCAATGACTTTCGATTAGACCGGTATGACAAACACACAGCATACATTAGACACAGTAATATTTTTTTATACTCCCTTGGTATTCGCAATCAGCGGCTTTCTGTTGTTTACATAAGTAAACCAACTATCACAACGGCCCTGGCATCGCATCGCATCAAGTATAATTTGACGCAAAAGTTGGTGTGTGCTATATTAACCATCACTCAAAAACCTAACTAAATAAAACAATAAGAACAAAAAAAACCATTACCTGTAATTCCATTAACAAAACGAACCGAAAGAATTAGGTTTTCCACCAAACCCAATCAATTAAGACATGCTGATAATGTCTCAATAATCACCCATTAACCATAAACCCATAGAGATCACAATCCTAACCAATCAAGGCAGGCCACAAAACCACCCACCCACCTAAGGTAACTAATGTCACCTGCCAAACACCAACGCCGCACACCATGAACGGCGACAACGAAGAAATTGGCGGCACCGAAGGTTAACCGGCGTGTGGGTGCGTGTTTTTCAACATAAATCAAAACGACCAAAAGCCGTTGATCTTTGACCAAAACGTTTGAGTAGATCTTAGATATATCTTAAGAGAGAGAGAAATAAGTGTGAGGGGGGTTACATAAACCATGGATGTGGCAGTAATACACACACATATGGCTTTTGTAAACGGGGGTACCAAATCAACGGCGGTAATAGGCCCCGTTTTCACCAATATCCTATTGGTCTCATATCAACCGTCAGATCTGTTATTTTCACACCAACCCCAAACGGAAAACGGATAAACAAAGAATCAACGGTTGGGGTCAATTGCTACTCCCATTATCGTCTGTGTGAGAAGGCAATCAACGGTTGTTGTCAAGTTTGAGGCTCAAGAACACTGTTTGCAAAGAAAACGTGTGAGATTGAAAAAATATTGTGAGGAGGTGTGTGAGATGTAATATAATCATGTTCGGTGTGAGGGGGTCACTGTTCCTAGGGGAACGTGATTCCCCTCTATTATAAGGTATACAATATAAAATAAAAATGACTCACATTAATTGCGTTCCCGCTACTACCAAACAATTACTTGTAGTTATCAAACCATTCCATCAATCCAAAACATGCGTAACAAACGTCTCCTTACAATAAGCTCTTTTTTGTAGTGCAAGTATAATGGACTGAGATTCATAAGTATAATTAAATTTGATTCATATACGATTTTCATAAAAATCTTGGAAGAACAAAAACGTACATATTTGAAGTGAATGAATTTATAAATTTAATGATTTTTTCTAATTAAAAAGTGTACGTTTATGAATGAATTACTGAATAAAGGAAAACATTTTTGAATTTTAACTTAATTGTTTAACATTTATGCATGTGTATGGGTCATGCCAAACTTGATCCGTTTCATATTAAGCGTTATGTTTTGATCTTTAAGTTATTTATTTATTTATTTTACCGGCAAATTTTATTAAAAAACTAGCAAGGAGCTAGCATTACATGAGAATACACCAAGAAAAGAAACGCCTAACAATAGTGTTGAATCCAACTATCCCAATTAACAACATTTTTACCCCTAGAGATACACCAAGAAAAGAAACGCCTAACAATGTCGGCAAAAATGAAATCTATTCTAGGAGAAGAATCTGCATATAAAATCTGGTTCCTCAAAACCCGAATACTCCACCAAGCAGTATAAAAGACACCTTCAAGGACCTGCTTCGAGTTTGCCCGCATACATATAGATGATAACCAAGAAAACCAAGAAATATATGAATAAAAATTTGAGAAGTCCAAATTCCACCATTTACAAATAACACAGTTGTAATTTTGTTTAATATAGTATATATGAATAATTCTGTTTTAAATTAAAATGATTTTTATTAGTTGTTATACTGTATAATATCAGCAAGAATATTTAATATTAAAATTGACTAGGAAATTTTAAAAATAGAGATAAACACTCTATGTATCACGAAACAAGTACTACTAGTAATCTTGTTTTACATTATTAAACCATACACAGTTGTTATCACTATTGTGCGGAACTTCACATGTTCATGACTCGATGATCGAGTTAATTCGTAGAGTCACTGGTTCGACTACCAACCAATTAAAATATAACTACATTTGCCGCTAAACAAATTCAGCAGCTATGCGTAAGGTCCTATAAAAGTCAAATTAACTCGAATATCATATAAATGTATAAAAGACTAACCATGAGATTAGACTATTCAGCTCGTTACACGCGCCAACAATGTTATTTCATTTTTCGAATCAAACTAAATAACCAAAGTGCCATATAAAGTCAGTTAATAAGTTAACTATTTTTTGCTAATCAAGATTTAGTTAGCCCGTTTAACTCGAATATTTTTGTTTATTATTTTAAAAAATATTTATTATAAATTAACCAAATAAACAATTTTAGGTCTTTTTCTCGTATTATAATCAATCCAAGTCCAAGTAACTCGAATTCAACGGTTTAAGGATTATTATTTAACATTGACCCCTCTGGAACCCGAACCTATCAACCTAACCCAGGTAACACAACATGTCATCATGTTAAATAGGGGTGAGCATGGCAGACCTAAAACCGACCCAAAAACCGTACCGGATCGAACCGATCCGAGCCGGACTGGACAATTTCAGTCCAGTCCCTAGTCTGAGGTTTTGGACCATTACCGTTCTCGGTACAATCCGATATGACTCGATCTTACCAAAACTCTCGTCGATTATGTATAAAATCGAACCGGACCGACCCGTACCACACCATTTCGGTCCGGTCTGAGTCCGAGGTTTTGGAATAATAATCGTTTTTTAAGTATAAGTCATTGTTCTCGGTCTCGTAACGAATTGATCAACAATCACAAGCAAGTACGTTATTGTTTTTGGTTATAGTTCGTAAGAATTTGGTATCTATTTCTTTTTAACAATAAGTAAGCAAAAATGTAAAAAATAATATCTACTTAATACGTACTATGCTAAAACACGTTGCAAATACTAAAACAAATCTATTTTTATAGAACTAAAAATACTATATAACAAAAATATCAAATTTAACTAACTAAAATCAAAATGTAACAAACTATATTAAAATGGAGTAAACAATTCATAACAAAATAACCTGTTTAGTAAGCAATACGAATACAATATAGGTAAAATTGAAGCAAGTCTAATACAAAGATGTCCAGCCCAACAAGTGCATAGTCCAACAAACAAGTAGCAATCCTACTTCTATTCCTAACGACAAACAGGCCCAACAGTTTACCATTTGTCCACTAACAGAAGTAACGGAAAGATCTAACAATATGACTACACTTAACGAACTGCGCTGTGACGCAATACGAGCATACAAGATAAAGGTCTAAAACTGTACTTCAAACAAACTTCTGCAAATGCTTCAAAGGACAAGTAATATTGCTCGATTCACAGCTATTCCTACCCAAACCAAATCTACTTATTATTTTAAAAGTTCGACCTATTATCTATCTATTCTTTACTGTCGAGAATACCAATTCGTTTGTCAACAGAATCAGTACAGAAAGGCACTTCAAACTCTTCAATACTTAAGCTGAAAACAGATTACCAAACTCTCCATATAACTACAGTACCAAGAAAATTTAAGCACCTAACTCAAAGAATCGTTGTAGAAAAGCTTATATCAGATTTCTAGAAACTATGAACACACAAATTCAAACAGAATACCAATAGTTTTAAACTAAAATACAGATATTATCAATTTATACTCACAGAAGGAAGAATTTAAAATAAAGCTTAACCATTGTCATCCAAGCCTCCGTTGTGGGCGAGCCAAGGTAAAAATAACTAAGACCACAAGCTGTTTACAACCGTCTACTAAACTTCATTCATCATGAGCCAATGCTTGAACACCTTGATCTCCATAACCGATTCGCGTCTTATGCAGAATATACTCTAAAGCTATTCGCTATTAATCGAAACAGAACTTGTCATAAACAGAAACTTAATCAAACTGTTGTCTCATACTGAATGAGTCTACTACTACTACTCGACTGTAGATAACAAGAACTTCTTCCATCAGAAACGATTGACTACAAACGGCATCAATCATCTATCCCGCTTCTACAATCTATTCTACACTCGCAGAGATGAAATCCACTTAGGATTAAAGCAGAAACATTACGAATTCAATTGATCAATATCTGTCTATCTTCAGAACAGAAATCATAGAAGTACTCCAACTAAACTCTTTACAGCCAACAAGCGTAATCCACAGGATGAAATCGAACACTATATTACTGTTGTTGCAACTATATGATAACTACTAACTAACTAGTGTGTGTTAGCTACACACTAGTAATTTGGAAAAGTGAAAATACTGAAAGTGAAAACTGAATTCTATATCTACTGTGTGTAGATACACCTACAACTACTAATGACAAATGAGGTAGTGAACTGGTATTTATGGAAAATCTGAAGAAAGGGGAGTGACGTGTTTCACCACTATTATTGTGCCACGTGGACAGGTTGTTAGGGATCTTATGGCCTTTGGAGATTTGGGGGATTGTGTTCTCTTGAATAATAATACAATTAACTTGCACCGTTGAACTAGTATCATCCTTGTGAACACTTCTGTAGTTTAGAGTTTTCCATGAGGTGACCTTATTCGTCCATTTCTTGCTGGGATATTAACGTGCCACGTGGCCTGTGTTTATTCGTTGTAATATTAAGTTGAGGATCAAAGTCCCGCCATGATTGATATCCAAAATGTGAGGTAAGGATTGGTTGAGTTTGCAATCCTTGTGCTCCTTTATTCTTAGTGGCCCATGTGTCAAAGCTTCTTTATACTTTCAGCTTTTGCCAAGTAAGGTCCTTATAGTTTTCAGCTTTTGGAAGATTTTGTTGACAAATGTTACAACATTGATTTTAGCTCCTTTAACCTTGAAGAACAACAACTTAAGTCCCTTGAACTTTACGAACTTGGCACGATTGGTCCTTGGTGTATTGTTTTGATCTTTTCTTCGTCTTTTCTTCACACAATTCCCGTAAAAGCTCGTAAAAGAACGTGTTTGTCTGAAATGTACCTATTTTACCTAAAAATACACAAACACAAGAATACACGCACAATTCTGATATTTAACATTAAAACTTGGTATTTTCATTGTGTTTTATGGTTTAATATATCATTGTAGATATGCGTTTTCACTTATCAAATCCCCTACACTTGACCATTGCCATGCCCACATGCAATGACATATTTAAGAGTTCTATGGTACATTTTTCTCATAATTAACCTACCTTGGCCAATATGATATGCTTTTACACTATGCTAAGCTATATGATGCATGATTTTTTATTTTTAAGTATGCAATGCAAAAAAAGCAATTCTATTTATATATTTTTGGCTTTTCATGAAAAACTTAGACGAAAGTAACTCATAAAGAAATCAATGACTTTGATTAAGGATTTTGTACCATGAATATTTATCATCCTTAAGTTTATAGTTTTGATCCAGCAAGTGTTGGATTATAGTTTTGATCTAGAAGTACATTGCTTGCGTTGATAAATCTATGAACTGTATGAGGCTTCTTCTCTACATTGAGATAGGCTAATGCTCTAGCAACTCCAAATGAAGCTTTCTTCCTATGTGTCCAACTTAAACCATTCCTCTTTTGCTCACAACCTATACATCAACAAACAAATAAACCTTTAAGAAAGATTGTACAAATATCAAGCGTGATTTTTCTTATTGGTTATTCCTTGAGACGTTTTTTCATGTTGTACATGAGTTAAAGCGACAATTTCAGACATTGGCATCCATATGTGGTTGTTGAGCTTATTAGTCATCATCTTTATCTCGGGTTTCATATGGTATATATCTTTGTATAATTATGTATTAGGCTTGTTGTCGTGATTTAAGTATGTATGTTTTGTTGTGAGTTTTCAGTCCCACATGGGTAAAAGAAAACAAACCTTCCTTACTTTATATAACATGTTATTTTGGGTTAGATAAATTGATGTTAGCATTATATTCTATCACTCCGTGTCCGACTTGGAATAGAAAACATATTCAAGTGTTGTATTCTTTGTGATACAACTAATTTAAGTTGTCAATTTTTTTCATTTTGAATTTGCAAAATCAACCTAATAATTCGATCGTTAATTATATTTGTTAAGTGATTCATAAATTTAAGGCCTTTTTTTGTTTAAAGCATAAGGTATAATAGCTTACTGCATAGCGTAGTTTTGTGGCAAGAAATTTTTTTGTCACGTATCAATCGCTTGTCATAAAAAGCAAAACAATAAAAGCTTGTCCAGAATATATCTTGCCAAGAATGATGATTGTCCTTTAAACTAGCATTTTATAACGAAAAATCATTGTTTTGTAAACTAAGAGTATCTCCAATGGTAAAAAGCTATTAATAGCTTTTCACTATTTTGAAAAGCTTTTGCAAATGGTTTTTACCATTGCATCAAAAGCTTTTAGCATAGGTTTACAAATGGTTTGAAAAATGACTTTGCATACACAAAGTCTTTCACACAAATTTGTTTGTTAAATGTATTTTACATTTAATGCCTTAAATGTAAAAAGCTTTAAAGAGTTTATGCCATTAGAGAGGCTCTAATAGTACACAAATATATTAAACTATTTCACTATTATTGAAAGTCCCCAAAAGGGTTTTACATATTTTTACTCACGATAAAAAGCTACACACACCAAAATTACATGAAGATATGATAATGTACAATTCTTTGAAATCAGTTTTCTTTTCAAACTCTCCAATCGCATTTTTAACATTAAGTATACGAAATAAGAAAATAAACACACAACCAAAGCAACAGTCATCTACCTTTTCAAGTACGTAAACGACTTCTTTCCATGGGTATTCAACTTCAGGGGATTGCACATTGTATCAGCGTTTCATTTTTGTAACACGAAAGTTGTTGAACACATGTTAATCAACAAGACATGTAACTAACCATCTGCGTTTGCATGTAGATGAAGCTTTGATATATTCATATTTGAATGGAATGACAAAGTGAGAAAAGAAAAAGCAATCTAGTATGGCAAATGATTAGAATGGGTTCACAGACGTTTGTCAAACAAAAACTATATTTGTCGCATAACGTTTAAAAGCGTTATTAAGCAGTGGCTGATGTGATTTTGATGCTCGTTTAATATGCCTGGCAAACATACGCTACAAAATATCTTCTTTGTTTTTTGAGTGCTCGTTTCTTTAGTATTATTTGAATATTTTTTAGCTAATAAAAAATATCCAATTTGGTGTATCAATTTTGGTTTCTATTTGTAAGTAAAGTTTCAACTTTCAACAATGTGAACTTTTGAATTATTATGTTGTCAAACTAATAGTACAATTACATAATTGCTCCACTTACGGTGTGTGAAATTAGTTCTGAGTAGTACACGTGAGGATGATTACAGTTCGAGAAACGGACCAGAAAGTTGATATGGCCTAAAAACTAGATCGAGGATCAAACTGAAATGTTTGGTCAAGGTATGAGTTAGTCTGGTTCAACCAAGCATAATGGTCAGTTGTGTTTAAAATGAACCGGACCGATGACTAGATATGAGAAAAACAATTGACCAAAGACTTGACTCTAGTATATTCATTCATTCGGATTTCTCTCTTTGGTTCGGCCCATGATCTATTATGCTCAGCAATAATATTTGGTAAAGTAGTTGAGGTTGCTATCATAACACATAAAAAAACGCAACAAAGCTTTTTTTAGCAAGGGGGATATTTTGGAAAAGAAAAAAAAGAAGCTACTGGAAGCTTGTGATACGAAGACGTACATGACATATAACATTTAGAACATAGTCTCTTCGTTAGTTGAGTACTAGAGTATGCAATTCTTTCCCATATGTAAAAGAAAAGAAACTTTGGTTACTTTATATTTTGTCCTACATTTGGTTCTCTTAAATTACAATTAGCATTGTATTGTATAATAAGATACTCTGTTGGAGTAAAAAAAGAAAGTTTAAATGGAGTTCTTTGTGATACAATGAATTTAAGTTGTCAATTTTTTTTTAATTTTTTCTTCACACCGTCATCTTTTTGAAGTGTATAATTTTGTCAGGGGTGTTCATTGGTTCATTTGCAAATAACTTTGAGTAAAACTAAATACCGAACAAAGCTCACTTCAAATTATACATTTATCAAAAAGAAAACCTAACTTAGATTTAGTTTGGTTTTTGAGTTGACTCGAATAACCTGAATTACACTAGTTATATTTTAAATTCAGTAAACATCTTTTCATTCATATATATACTATCATGTAATAAGAATGCCACTATGATTTTTGACATGTATGTTGGTACCTACGGTTAGCAGAGATATACATATGTTATGATTTCAAAATTCGTTTAGTGAGCCAAAAAAGTGAATCTACTAAAAAAGTGTACATGGAAAGGGTCCTATAAACTATGTTTTATTAGAAGTGTTTTTAGGATGTCTTTTATAAACGAAAGCGGTTTTATTAGAAGTGTTTTTAGGATTTCTTCTATAAACGAAAGCGGTTTTATTAGAAGTGTTTTTAGGATGTCTACTAAAAAAGTGTACCTCGAAAGGGTTCTGTAAACTATATTTTTGTTTTAATGTATATATTAACGCTTTAGCTTTTTCTTGAACGAAAACTTTTATTAGAAAAACTAGCAAGATGCTAGAAAATTACAAAGATAACATATAAGGATGTTGAGTCCAACTATCCCTATTAAAAACACTTTTACATCTAGAATTACACCAAAGGAAAGAACGCTCAACAATGTCATAAAAAACCATGCTTTTCCTAGGCTTCTTAACTCCAAAAATAGTTTGATTTCTGAAATTCCAAACACACCACCAAGAAATATAAAAAACGCCTTCTAGCAAAACTTTATGTTTGGAGCCCAATCTGATGTTACGGAACCAAGACAACCACTATGTGTACGAACATATCGAAGACCAACCAACGTTCCACCAACGACACACAAGACGAAACACGTATGACGCCATAGGACAACTAAACAAAAGATGTGAAAGATCTTCATGCTCGGTCTCACAATTAGGACATGACACCGAACTTATATTCACTCTACGGATAGCTAAGTTCATCCTAGTTGGTAAACGATCAAGAGATGCTTTCCAAGCAAAAATATTTATCTTAATCGGCACCACCTTTACCCAACGTGTAGCAGTATCCTCTTTAGGAAGAATATGTGTATCCAACAGATTAAGAACATCTTTAACACAAAAAACCCCGGTCCCATTCGAATCCCAGAACCAACGGTCAACAGAATTAGATAGGATGGTGTTACCAATACTAACCTGCAACTGTTCGATTGAGTTTCTTCAATCCCCCTCTAACATCCCTACGAAAAGAAGCTGACAATGCACTTTGAAATTTGGCAGCTACCGAACATTCTTTATCATATTCTAACGCATAAACTCGTGAGAAAAGGAACTCAAGCTGCGTATCACCTATCCATAAATCCTTCCAGAATCTCGTATTCATACTGTTACCAACCCGTCTTTTACAATGAGATAGCAGATCCACACCTTGAGACTTAAGGGAATCAACTTCACGAACAATAGAGCACCAAATCGACGAAGAAAACGTAGGCATGCCCTGCGTATGAAGGCCAAACATAGCAGAGATGAATCGAAACCAAAGAGAATTATCCCGAGCTAGAAATCTCCAAACCCACTTAAACAACAAAGCCCTATTCAACGCAAATAAACTTGACACCCTAGACCCCCATGCATTTTGGCAGCAAGCACTTTAGACCATTTAATCCATGTGATTTTATTTTCACTGCCATGAGCCCGCACGAAAAATCTCCTACGAATAGCTTCCATTGAACCAAGCACAGCCTTCGGGGCCTTATATAAGGACATATAATAAATAGTTGCGGATCCTAAGACAGCTTTGAGTAAAGAAAGACGCCCTCCAATTGAAAGGGTTTTAAGCTTCCAATTTGAAAGACGAGAATTAAGATTACCAATAATTCCATCCCAAGCCTTAACGTTCGACATAGCACCACCAACAATAACACCTAAATACTTAAAAGGTGTTTTTAGAATCGAACATCCAAGATTGGAAGCAGCAGCAGCAGTAGTATCATTTAAAACGCCCACACCTAACAAATGGCTTTTTTCACATTTATCACCAATCCGGAACATAAAGAAAAACATTGAAGAACATACATGATATGGCGTAAATTGTCCTCGAACCACTCCCCAATGAAAACAGCATCATCTGCGTAAAATAAGTGAGAGACCGTGATAGAATTATCGATCTTAATATCTCAAAATGTACCCGCCTCAACAACCCGAGTGAAAGACAAATGAAGTGACTCCATAACTAGGAGGAAAAGATATGGCACCAATGGATCACCTTGCTTCAAACCCCTATGAAACTCGAATTTAGACGTCGGGCTACCATTAATAAGAATAGAAGCCATACCTGAATAAAGACTACCCCGAATCCAATCACACCATTTAGACCCGAACCCGAACAAAACAAGCACTTCTTCCAGAAAATCCCATCTGACGGAATCATAGGCTTTAGCAAAATCGACTTTCAAAATCATGTCTTGTCTCCTCTTATGTCTACACCAAGATAATAATTCATTTATGATGAAAGGACCATCAAGGATTTGTCTATTAGGGATAAATGCAGTTTGAACATCCGAACAGAAATAACCAAAGCTAACCGAGAAGCAAGAATCTTAGTAACCATTTTATATAAGCTACCAATCAAACTAATAGGACGGTAATCACTCACGAATTTAGGATCAGGGACTTTAGGTAGTAAGGTAATGAACGCAGAATTACATCCCCTAATGAATGAATGGTGCTCAAAAAACCACTCCACCGCAGTCGAAAAATCCTCACAAACGACATCCCAAAACATTCGAAAAATTCAAATGTGAACCCATCCGGCCCAGGAGATTTATTTTCTCCACAAGCCCAAACCGCGTTGCGAATTTCATCACGAGTAATCGGCTTCTCCAATTCATCGACCAAAGTAGGATCTAACCGGTTAGGAAAATCAAAATTAAACCTACACCGATTAAATAGTGGGACTTGAAATCTAGATGAAAAATGAGAACGAAATGCCTCTTTAACACTATCGGGATCATCCACCCAATCTCCATCTACCATAACTCCTCTAATAGATAAGTTAGCACGTTTCCGGTTGATAATACCATGAAAAAATTTAGAATTTTCATCTCCTTCAACGGTCCATTTGACTTTAGCCTTCTGAAAATAGTCACGGGCTTCAACAGTTTTAATATCATTCATTTGTTTCTTCAAATCCATACGAGAAAAAAGAAGATCATCGGTAGCATTTCCTTGGTCTAACTGAATGTCGATATTACCTAACTTAGCCTTAATTTCCGTAAGCCTACCCATCTGATTTGTCTTATAATTAGCCACCCAATTCCGAATACCCCTTTTGAGAGCCTGTAACGTCTTTTTAAAAAGAACCATCCCATTTCTATCATCTAAAACAGTAGAATTCCAACAGTTAGCAACCATCTCAGCAAACCCATTGAGCCCTAACCAAGAATGATAAAATCTGAACGATGTAGCACCAAAATATACATTCGCCTCCCGAAGTAAAATCGGACGGTGATTCGACAAATTTCTATCTAGACAAACAGCCGAGATACGAGGTAAAATTGCAAATAAACCATCCGTCAAAAGGAACCGATCAAGTTTGCTCATTTTGGTGGCCGATGGGTGAGACCAAGTGAAAAAAAATCGCCCAACTGTAAATCAACTAAGCCCGAATCTGAAATGAACTCATTGAACACGGTAGCCCCTTGCACATTAAAATTCGATCTCATACGTTCAGGTTCACTTCTCACTTCATTAAAATCTCCCATAATAATACTATCTCCCTGCCACCTCATGACGAGAGACTTGATATAATTCCAAAGAACATTTTTCTCGGTAAGAGCCTGAGGAGCGTAAATAGAAATAAAAATCAATTTAGATTGCGTAGGAATCCAAGTACCAAATAAAGCCACAAAATTATCATAAATAATATGTTTCTCTTTAAGGAAAACATTTGGATCCCACACGCAAAGAATGCCACCCGAATTTCCAAGAGCCTCACTATAAGTCTGACCGAAACAAGAATTATCCCACAATCATTGAACTACAATATCAGAAATACTCTCCATCTTGGTTTCTTGAAGAGTTAAAAATTCACCTTATGTTTGAAACACAACTCCCTAATCTAGTCTTTTTTAGCCTTGGATCCTAGGCCTTGTATATTAAGGGAAAGACAATTCATTTATTCACTTCATGCACTCCTTGTGAACCAATAATAATCTCCATATCTTTAGTGCAACCTTCCATATCATACCCCATAGTCTGACCAATTTTAATCATATTATCGAGCACCTCAACAATAGACCCACCTTTTTTAATAACTTGATTGTTTATCGAGTTATCATAAGAGAAAATGTCATCATTACACTGAGCATCTCCACATTGCGCGAACCAACACCCTCATCCTTACCCAAAGATGTATTTGGATCCTGTACAAACTCCTTCGGATCATTGTCTTTTATAGGTTCTTGTTCAGGCGTGTACCCAGGTGGGTGTGGAATGCTTTTATCCGAACTAGATGAGCCCATACCAACATTCTGTTTTTTTAAATCATCATAGATATTAAAAGGATCAGATGAAGTCTCCTTAATCGGCTGTTGCTGAGACACATCAATATCATTTGCTGCATTAGCAGTATTATGAATATCAATATTATCCGCAAAAATGGTTTCCGAAACACTATCACCATCGCTCTCGATATCGAAATTTGCATTCTGATCAACCGTATTAGGCACATCATCATCATTTTTAGAAGACTCATTTTCTGTATAATAACCCACCTCTTCAACCTCTTTAAAAACGGGAGACCATGTAAACAATTCTTTAGCCCTGATCATGAAAAGTTTACCACGTATATTTATCTTCAATTTTCAAGAATATTTGCTTCTAAATTAGTCATAATACAGAGCCGCTTACGTGCAAACATCTCGTCATTGCATTTGTCAAGCTCAAGAACCTTACCCCATTTAGACCCAATCCTATTAAAGGTGTTCGTCGACCAAGCAAGACAAGGCACACCTTCGACGTCAACCCAAACAATCCGTTCTCTTGGTACAAATCAGATTGTACATTAGTTAAAGAGTTAAACCATGAAGCCACTCCAACATGTTTCATGAATTTCATTTTGACTTCGAGTGAAGTCAATTCAATAAATACCCACATCCCTCCTAAATACAACAACTTAATACTAGGAAAGCCCTCGTTTGCCAGAATAACACGAAGATTATTTATCGAGGAGAATTGTTTGACATCACCCATAACATAAGAATTTAAATCATGGTCCACAATGGAAGCATCATCAAGAACCATAACAGGTTCATCTGAACATAAATTGGAAGGAGCAGCATTATCTTTCAAAATCGAAACGAATGAAGAGTCTTTGGTATTAACGGACCTAAACAGACCTGCTGCATCAACAGAACCCGATCCCTTGCGCTCAACAAAAGACCCACCAATTCCATTCACACGAGACCTCTGAAATCTAGGAATATTTGCGTGAAGTCTATGCTTACCAATCCACAAAGTGCACAGATTATTCACCAGCCTCTCGACACAAATAACGTTAATAAATCTAACAAAACCAAACCTCTTCCCCGATTTCGATTTTTTGAGAGGAATATATGAATCCACAACATGCCCATAGACCTTACTTGTTAGAAATAAATCTTTTGCAGAACAAGAATCTGGGAAATTGGTGACAAAAATCGATGTTGAAATCTTGACGACATCGTCTTCTTTAGATCGGACGCTATGGCCCTTTATCCTAACCTGCTGCCAATCATTGTCGCCCATTATAAACAAATAAAGGATTTTTTTATTTTTTTTGGATTGAAGAGAGATCCAAGATCAAGAAAAAACCAAAAAGACAGAATAAAAACCAATCTGAAAAATAGAAAAATAATTGCAAAAATGTATATAAATCAACAAAGATCAAAACCGAATCTCCGGTAACTAATTAGATCATAGGAAAAATAGGGGGATTAAAAATCACAAGCCTATATCCCTCACAATTAATAGCGGCGAGGTTGGATTGACACAATGATGATCCATAAAAGATAATTGAATCAAAGATCTCCTCTCCAGAATTGGATTAAGGACACTAAGACTCAAGAATCACACCACGTGTAAGATCGCTCGCTCTAGAGATCAAAGATCAATCCTAGACAGCAGGGATATTTCACAGATGGATTACAAGAATATTAGATGCAACGAATTGAAAAAGGGAAAAAAATCCGCCATTGTTGTGTTGTGTTGGATTACAAAAATATTATATATTAACGCTTTAGTAACTCCTGAAGAAGCTTTTTTAGCTCCGTGTCCAACTAAAACGTACCATTCATGTTTTGCTCACAACCTATACAACAACGAACAAATAAACCGATTAGAAAGACGGTACAAATATCAACCCTGATTTCTTAAGGAAACAATTTCAGATATTAGCATCTATATGTAGTTGTAGGGTTTATTAGTCTTTTTCTTGATTTCGGGTTTCATATGGAATAATCTTTGTATAATTAGGTAGTGCCTTGTTTTCAATATACGATAATGGTGTATGTTTTGTTGTGAGTCCACATGGGTAAGGAATACAAACTGTACTTAATTTATATAACTTCTCCTATTTGGCTTAGTCAAATTGAGGTTTGCGTTATATTGTATTTCATCTCAATTCAGTTGAATAGACATACCGAGTAATATTCAATTGATTGTTTGAGGTGATACAAAGAATGCAAGTTCTTAATTTTTTTTTTCTATTTGGTTAATTTTTTTCAAACGGTTTTCTTTTTGGTTAATTACCTAAAAATATATTATTGTGCGTAGATTATGTGTATCTTACCACCACTACAAAATAAATGATATTTACTTACAAAAAGTTTTATTTACTAATAGAATTTATAATTATTTAAGTTATTATAACTTTTCTTTACTAAAACATAATAAATATAAAAGTAAGTAAAAGAAACCCACAATTTTTGCTTACTCTTTTTTCTACTAAAAAAGAGATAAAAATAATTTTTGGCGACTCTTTTTAGTAGAAAATTGATAGAAAATATGTTTACAGTATAAACTTTTAATACTCCCTCTATTACTTACTCTTTCACATTTAATTTAGTAAACAAATGTCATAAATTTTATAGTGCACACAAAATTAGTTCTAACAAATGTGAATCAACAAGGCGTATAACTAACCATCTGCGCGTGCCTTATGTTCCCATGATTGATAGGGTTGTGGTTTGTTCTGCAAATTTTCACATATGTATGAGGCAACTCCAAAAAATATGTGCAACAAATAATAATGATACCAGTTAGTCTAATTCAGTAACCAAGACATAATGATGTTAATCTAAGTAGTGTTTCTAATGTTGTACTTCCTATAAGGATGAGATGTGTACTTATTCATCACACATGTTTACTATCTATATGAGAGCAGTCAATCGATGTCGGACCTGATAAAACCATTTACGCTCTCATAATCATATTTGAATGGAATGACAAAATGAATAAAAGAAAGACACCGATAGAGTTGGCAAATAAACATAATGGTTTCATATATAGTCTTCGTAATTTTTCAAAGATCATGTTCTTTTTAAGTCAACGATGTCACAGGCAGTTAGAAAGGCCTGTATATAAGTAGTCTATAGGCTCTTTGAGCAATTGATATCGGACCTGATGAGAACGTATGTTAAAGGAAAGAAGTTATGTCATAAGAGGGTTCGACAAATAGAGTGTCATTATTGCTTAGTTAGGGTAATCCGATAAATCGATAATGTTATCCCTGTTAGTAAATTAACACTTCTACATAGCCGAACTAAAACCCATGTTAGTAGCTCAAAATAGTAGTATATGTTGAAGAATTGATCGAGACTTATACCATGTGAAACTCTCAGTTCGACATTCAAGAAATCTCCCAGGTTGTGAATGTGACAGATCATTTGATATTTATTCCGCGAGTGACCAAAACGTCTCGTTCATACCAGCTACCAATTGGTTAGCTGATTTAGAACAGGCTATGAGTTAACTGCTTAAGCTTGTGGAATTATGTCATATTCCATCTCTATTGATCCTCGATAAAAGATGAATGGACGATTTGCTACCACCTCTCAAACTATATTCTGCAATCTTCGAGTTCCATGGACCATGAAACCAAACTCTTGAACTCTAAATTCCCATCTTTTTGTCCACCAGAATCCTTCATTTGAAACACTTGAGTATGTATATATAACTCTCACGTTTCAAAGAATAAATTAGCTTTTGATATACTTTTATAGCTTAATGAAACGTATAGTTTTTAGAAGGTTTAAGGCATAAAATAACCATATACTTTTTGAAATGTATCGATATGATACGTGTACTATTTTTATTATCTGCATGATACGTGTACTTTATCAAATGTATCGATATTACCACTTTTTAACCTGCAACCGGTAACACCGGTTACCAATTTACCACTGGATAATAGGTCAATAGCGACAGTTTTTTCCGTTATAATTTCGTCACCATTCATGGTTTCCGACGTATTGTGACAAAAATTTTCCGTCGCATTTACAAAGTTATTAGAAAAAGTTACTTGTTAAATTTTTTTCCCAAAAAATATTGTAATTTCTAATGAGTTCATAGTTTCATAAAAAAATTGTAATTTAAAAACAAATCGTAATTTCTTAGAAACAACTTGCAATTTAAAAAAAATCACAATTTCATAAAAAACGTGTAATCGAAAAGAAAAAAAAATCATAAAATTAATTGTTTTAAAAATTTCTCTAATTTCTAAAAAAATCGTAATTTCATAAAAGATAGAATTTTTATTAGTTTTTTTTCAGATTTTCCAACAAAAATTCAAATTTTTTCATATTTTTTCGATTTATTTTTCTTTAACAACATCTTAGATAAGATTAATTTTGAAATCTATATATAATATTTTATTCTAGATATTTTTTCGAATTTTTTTTCAGTCTTTGCCAACAAAAATTCAAATTTTTTCCCAGCTTAGGATTTTGTTCCGAATTAAAATAGTAGTCGTAAAAATTTATTAAAAAAAATATTCGATTATTTTGTCAAAAAAAATTGATTTTTTTTTATAAAAAGCTGATTTTTTTTTAAAAAGCTTTTTTTTGAAAAGTTATACCTAAAAAAGGTGTAATTTAAATTAAAATATTAAAAAATAATTGCTTTAATAAATACCGTAATTTCTATAAAAAAAACGTAATTTCATTAAAAAAATAGCATTTTTTTGATTTTTTTTATTTACCATCAAATATTCAATCGAATTCTTTTTCATATTTTTTTTTGAACTTTTTTCTTTAACTACATCCAACATAAAATTATTTTTCTTATTTTTTTCCAGATTTTTCTCTAATTTTTTTTCATATTTTTTTCCAAATAAATTCAATTTTGTTTCAACAAAAGTTTTTTTTTCCGAATTATGATACTAGTTGAAAAAGTTTATAAGTTTTTTTTTTTCATAATTTTTTTTTCGAACTCATAATTGTTTTCGGACAAAAATTTAAAAAAATATATTTTTAAAATAATTTTTCATAACTTTTTTCCCGATTTTTTTGAATTAATTTTTCAATTTTTTTTCACCAAAAATCTTATTTTTTTTCCAACATATGATTTTTCCGAATTATAATAGTAGTTAAAAAAATTAAAAAAAAAATAGAAAAAAAAGTTTATTTTGTTGGAAAAGAATAATATTTTTGTTTTGGAAAAAAACTTTTCAAAAAACAATATATAAAAAAACAATTTGAAAAGTTAAAAAACAAACACCCGTTAGTATAAAGGACTAACTGTGCAAATGTTTGATTGCAAACGCTCGTTAACCATTTGCCACATAAGCAAAATAGCAGGTAGAAAAATGAGTACATGTACCCGGTTTGTTAAAGTAAACGTACCATATAAATAATAAAAAAGTATACGTACTATATCGATACACTTTTAAAAGTACGTACCTATTTTATGCATTAAACCCTTTTCAGAAATAATGTGTTCCATAGTGTTATGTCTTCTAATGGGGTTTTCAAAACTAAGAAGTTAGCAGATTATATAAATAGCATGAAAAGTAAGGGTTGTAAGGTTTTTGCAAACATTAAAGCCGAGGACAGGACTGATATGTTCAATCAAAGCATAATGACCGGTTTCATAATATCGAACCACACATATTCCCGAGTACGAGGGAAATGGTGAATCAAAGGAATAACATTCGGTCGGTATGGTTTCTCGATTTGGTTCGGCCCACGATCTAGTATGTTGATTAACTCCAGTAATAACATCTTATGTTTATAATGATGTAATAGAGGATTCTTTATGGTATTTGATGTATTTGCATGTAACGTGCATGGGAAAAAAGCATTTTGAAAAAAAAATTAGAAACAAATATATGCCACACAAGATAGGTTTCTTTTGTCTCACATGGGTAAAGATAAGAAGCTTTTACTAATTTAAATTGATATATCCTCATAATGTTTCACGTGATACATCTATTTTTTATTTCATTTTATGGTGTTACACAAATATAGTCAATGTTAACTTTTGAATTATAATACCATAATGTCTAAAATAACATAATGTCTTAACTTTAGACTAATAAAAAAAGAGTTTGCAACTTTTAAGAACTGGTTTTCGGGGTTAATACAACGATCTTTTGATGCATATGGAGTCTCTTATAATTTATAAATGAGCACATTACACCATTCGTTTTTATGATTTACGTTGGCAACGGCCTTTCGTTCTTTGGCTAAAAATATGTCGTTCGTCTTTAATTGCCAACGTTATCCACCCTTGGTCTTTCATCCAGTTGGCTGTTGAAGCATAACTTTGTCGGTCGGTCTTGACGACACTCTTGGCCGTTCTTCGTCTTCCTGGTCCTCAATGATGCTGCAAACAAAGGAAACTCGTTAGAAATGGACATGAGGCCGGATCCCCGTGGTCCATCTCCGACGGTCAAGTCAGTATGAGGTCGATACACTGTAAAAAAGGTGTTAGTGTGAGAGATCGCCTGTGGAGTAGGAGGCCCCTACCCCTATTCATATAGCGTTGATGGTAAGTGTGAGCGCGGGCCTGTCGGGCCTGGCATTTTCCCGACTATACGTCGACATCAACCGTTACTAACGCCTCGTTAAGGCTATTTGAGGGACACTACTACAAAAAAGTCTATGGAGACTGTTCCAAAAAGGCAATAGAGACTGGTTTTGTAGGACGTCTCTATGTGGAGGATCTCCTTGCTCGAAACATAAAGAGACTGGTTTTGAAACCAATCTCTATTAAAAGAATAGACACTGGTTATCTTCATAAAAACAAGTCTCTTTAGAGATTGGTCTCCATACTAATCTCCAGAAAGCAGTCTTTTTAAGAGCATCTAACCAGTCTTTTTATGGAGTAAAAAATTGTGTTTTTTTTTAAAACCAGTCTCTTTTTACTTGGTTTTTTAAAAAAAAAAAAAAATTGGAATTTTTATTAAATTCCAAATTTTATAAATTTAACCCTCTACAATGGAATAATGTAAATACAAGAATTATATAAAAAAACTAAATTAAAGGACTTGAATTGTCATAAACAACAAATGTATGTAAATAAAGAGAACTTTATTAATTGGAAGGATTAAAATTGTCAAATACATATTTCGAATCAAATTTATTTTTATTAAACTTGTCGCCACAATGTAAACCAAGCTCCAACAATCGCGTTCAACTCTTTCTTATCCTTGTAGGCATTCTGTTACACAGAAGTATACAAAATATTTAGACTAACATAAAAACAACCTAACTGCAGCTAAAATAACCAAACATATATGTAAATAGCCAAACATCGAAAACAAGCAAACTACTCACTTACAGCCTAGCAAATAAGAGAAAATCAAAACATTGCATTTAATTTTAATGAGACAAAGAAACATACCCCAAGCTTTTGTGCCTTCTGGCTAATGTAGACACCTTTTTGTGAGTGTGTATCTTCAAAAAGAACTTGAAAGCTAACTGGGCCACCTGTTTCCCTTTCCTGCAACAAGTATTGTAACTGAGAGTTGATAATATAAACCATAAATAAAAACAATGTTTAATTTTACATGTTTACCTTGTTTAACCTATGTTGAGTCATTGTTATTGACCCACATGTATGCTTCCCTACTGATCCATCTGTTTGTGTGTTCCTATTTTGTGACGCCTTTCTTGACTTATCACACCATTCGGGTTCGTTCTATTTTTTGATCAAATTCTGCCAATAATCGTCTTTTATCCAGACTGGCCCATAAGGCGCGAGGACAAAGTAATTTTCTCCATCAAAATCTTCCCCTTCGGCCTTCGTATACCTTATCTTGGCACACTTTCGAACCTCACTCATGAAGTCGTGGAAATTCTTTCTTATCCATGCCTCCCACGCACCATGAACTTCTTCATTGATGCAAGGATCCCATCTATAGAAATTCTACACATGTAAAATTTTTCAAGTTAATGTCATTTACACATAAAAACACTTCTAGTTCGTCTATAATTTAAAGTTATACGATGTAGTAAGATAAAACCTTGAAACGCGTCCATAATAAATCACGGGATTCTTGATCAACATCTGTCAATGCAATCCACGCACCATGAAAGGAGTTCCTCAACATAGATGATATGGAACGAACAACACGGGGATTTGCAACAAACCTACAGAATGGAAACACTTTAGTATATATTTCATAAATCATGTGGTATTGCAACGCACAAGTGTATACACATACTCAGTATCAATAACCCAAATCTCTTCCCGCTGTGATGGATGAACAGGACACTGTTTGGAGGAATTTGGGCCCCGTCTTGTTTGTGAGTTGTCAATGGAAACATCATCACTAACAGTGTTTAGATCATCTACGATCATATGATGTAATGCATCATCACCAGTGTCACATCTCCCCTAGTCGTCTCTACCCCGTCTAGAAAAGGAAGTAGGAACGGAACGTGTGTTTGAATCTAAGAGCATATCCACTGGTGAATCATTACCTCGAACTAGTGAACTAATGCTATATCCACCTGTTGCTGCTGAACTATTACCACTTCTCTTCTCCAAATTACTTCTGCATACTTCGGGACCTTTAGCGCCACTAGTACTACTCTTCTCCAAAGTTCGCCTGCATACAGAAGGAACTTATTACAATATCTTTTCTATCCTACAAGTTCTAAATTACACTACAACTACTCTATCACCAGTTCAAGTACAAATATCAAAAGATGTCCATTTCAAACTGTTAACTGAATTGCCAAAACAGGTTTAAAGACAAAATTGCAGAAATTCAGAAACTGAAGAAAACTAGTTACTGAGTTCGAGACTTATATTACTTTTTCATTTTTTTAAAAGTTGCAAACTTTCTCCTAACATCCTTAATCAAATACTAGCTGAATGGAACTGATTATTACTCCACAAATTCTAGACTACTACTAATATTATCTATCTATCTATTAATACAATTAAAAGAAAGTTTATGCATAAGTCATCTTTGATTATGTGTTAAAAAGTTATTGGTTAAATGAATTAAATAATATAGTTGATGATGTCATAAGTTTTTTTAATATTTATTTTATTTTATGTAAATGTAACTTAATTTTTAAATACGTGTAGTTTTCATCTTATCTCTAATTGTATGTTAAAAAAATCTTATCTCTAATTGGCTCCTTTTGAGGTGCATGGGAAGAAGACAACTATTTCAAATTCTAAATATTCGTGTGCCTTTTAATCATCCGCTCAAACTTCAAACTATCAACATCATTCTTCATCATAGTCCAACACTCCAACGATTAACAACTTAAATATCTCAATCCTAAATTGATTCTGATTTTGTAGCTTTAATAAGTACACTAATAATTTTGTTCTTTATAGTTTTACCAAGATTTGTACCGGTTTTATATCTTCCACTGTAAGTTTTTTTCTTTAATGTTATTGGGCTTACGTTATTAGATTTTGAGTACAAATGATCTCTTTGTCTGGGTTTCAAACAATAAAAAAATATACTGTATATATTTCAGGTTTAAACATGAAGATTGCTATTTTGTTCATGGATATGATTTTGATATGAGGTATGAGACGTTTTATTTGCAAACGTACATTTAAGCTCCTTCTAAATTGTGATTAAGGTACTTCTATTTATGGTTTTGATTTTGATTTTTGTTTCTCATGTGCATCTTTAAGAGAGGATAAAACTAAAATATTGTAGATTAGGAAAGGATCTTACGTTGGTTTGCCAATATATTTTGGTTTATTTATGCTTGTGCTACATTTTTAGTGTGGGCTCAACGTTAATTAGGAAATTGAGCTATACTTTTTTAATGAATAATTCTTATAAGTTGAATCCTCGTGGAGATTGTGTGAATGTGTTGCCGTGGATCTCCTGAAAGGTTATGCATTAATGCATTATAAGAAGGATCATGTGAATAGAAGTATTGTTCAATATAGGTTTTAAGGGTTCGCTGGTGGAATTGATGGGCGTTTTGCTTTTGTTTTACCAGCTGACCAGCTCGACATGTTGATATATATGGAGCTGTAGTTCACGACTTCACCTCCTATCATAAAAAAGATATTATGTAAATGTTATATGAGTGAGTGATCATGGTGGGTTAAAACCCAGCTTGGAAAGTGGTTGATGTTCTTATCGACAATGGACTGCTTCTTCAACAATTAACTCGCTTAGCCTGGGTATGTCTTTATAGTGTCATTGTAAGTTTTTTCTCAGCTTTTTAATAGTAGTTTTTCTCATGGCTTTGACATGTAGTATATGCTTCTTTTTCTCAGTTTTCCGCCAGTTGTATGCTCCTTTACTTCCACTCGCTTCTTTTTCATTTTTTAGGTTTAACTGTGTGCATGTTTTGTCTTTTATTCATCAACTATGGTATCATAGTTCAAATATAGATTTGAATCTTTAATAATGAGCTAATATGCAAAATGGTAAAATGGCATAGCGGTTAGTTTTTAGATATTTGGAATATCGTTGTTATTAGAGATCATATTTGTGTTGATCAATATCATAATTGTGTTGATCAATTACGAAAAATGTGTTCTAATTGAAAGATCCAAATTGCAAACTATCTTGGAGTCATTGTGGTTACTTCTTTAATATATGGCCAAATTGTTCAAGATAAAAAAAAAATAGAAAAATGATTTTTTAGATTCTATCTTAAAATGTTATCATCCTATTTAGCATTATTATTTTACTACCGTCTTGTGTCTTGGATAGCTCCATCTAACCTCTACTACAACTTACAACAAGATATTAGTAGAAACTTGCATTTGAACATTTGCATTGTGGGTAGTAGACTAAATTCTTATTTAGACCATACTTTAAGGCTCAAGCTGAACTCACCTTCAGTAAGATATGTATGAACATTGAAATACTCGAGACATTTACTATACAAAAGTATGATCATCCGCTCCCGTAAATTCATCAATGGCAAATGAGAGCTTACTACTATGGATTAATTTTTGTGAAAGAACATGACTGCACAGGTTCTACCATTATCTTCATCCCGGATTCAGTTGCAAAATTTGCTAACTTATCATGTTCAGGTTATTAACTACGGTTTCATATTTTTTGGTTTTTGTTATCTTTGAAGAGTTAAATTATGCATCTGTATACTGGACTGGAAGTGACTCGTATCTATAAACTTATATAATAACTAAAAAAGATAGAAATTTTTTTTTGGGACGACAAATGTTATTGGTTAAACTAAATTTACAAATTTATGCTGGAAAATGGCAACAACTGCTCATGAGATCATTTCAAGTTCAACTATGGATAAAATAAACTTATTTTCATATTTTATACTATTGTCTTTTTGGTTAATTGATTAATACACATTCTATACCAGTTCTATAGCGATTGAACCACAAATCTCCATCGAAGCGACTAGCAAGTAGTGTAACACGTTTACCCATAAAATATGATTTTCCAGTTTCCATAGCTGTTTATTTAGTGAGGTCAACAAAAGATGAAAGTGATTATGAAACTATAGGTGAAGTTGAATCTGCTAAGTATTCTGTGTTGTCTACCAATTTTATGGCCGCTATTTCTCCAGTCACTAAAATTCTGACTGAGTTCAATTTCAGTACTCCATTTTAAACGGTTCACGTTTGATCTATCTATAATACTTTCATTGTTTAGCTTTTTTTACTCTTTCCTTGATTGACCATGATCAGGTTGATTGTACTTAGATTTTTTTTATTACACACTTAAAACATTGTTCTGTCAAAGTGTGTTGCTTAGAGTTCATTCCACATTACAACATATTTTCTGTCAAAGTGTGTTGCTTAGAGTTGTATCGTGCGGGTTTCTTCATTTTTTTCTAAATAATTCGTCTTAAATACCATTGAAGGTGCTATTGTGTTTGAAGTAGGACACTTCTTGAATTCATTATCTAAATGTCAGTGAAATATTATTTCGGTTGCTATGGTAATGCATAAATGATCAGGCAAGTGGCTTTTAAGACGACGTGCTTTGATAATTTTTAGTAGTTTAATTCAAAGGGTGCAATTTTAGTTGTTCAATTATATAGTGATGTTTAGTTCTTAAATATTTTTGTAATTGTCAACTTGCATAAAACACCTGTACAGCCACTAGAATGATGCTAAAGATCAAGTTGTTTATCTCATGCATCTTTTGTTTATTTGACAACTTTTAGTTAATCTTGATGTTAGACTTTTGAACCTATGAAACAGGGCATATGTTTTCACAAATAAACTAGGGTTTATTGAAAGAGTGTAATTAGACTTGCAGCAGCGGGCAGCATGCATACAGGTGTTGGCAGTAGTAAGCAATGAATGGTCTACTATTTCGGGGTTTGCTTGCATTCTTTGTGCCTGGTATGGCATGTATAGAATATTAGTGATTGTAAGGTCTCTATTGTATATTTACTTTTGTCAATTATGAGGAATGTTCGTAATTGAAGGTTTAAGGCTTTATTATTTGGGTTTAATAAATTATCTTTTATCGAAAGTCCTAAACGAGTTACTATGTTACAATTGTGACTATTTAAGTGTAGGATGTAGTTATGACATTTTCATTTGTAAGCGTTAGTCGGATGTTATGAATGTTTTAAAAACGGGTTTTAAAATTGAGAGATTCGAGTCACCGCGTTACGGTTCAACCAATTCACAGTTAAACCAGTCGAGTCAATATCGAACCCTTTACAATGTCGAGTCAATCCGGGTTTTAAAACATTGGCTGCTATGGTAGAAGATATTGTGTCTCTTAAAAGTGCACTTCGCCTTTTCTTTTTGTAGCCCGTGTTGAACACGGGTTATGAGCTAGTAAGCTAAATCAATTCGACTCAGATTTCTAATAAGCTACTTATAAACTTATAAAGACCTACGAGCACAAGAGTAAATCAGCTTAAGATACAATCAAACGAGGCATTTAGAAACAAATTTAAACTATACTCTACAATAGAAGTAAAGAAAAAGGAAAAGAAGATTACGCTACGTCCCGGCCTCCGCTGATGTGAGAGCTACGATGCTATCGAACCGAACCGAAACTCAACGAAATCACTCCCGCTGGTGTGGTGGTTTTTGGTGATAACTACAAACAAACACCCTTGAGGTTGTTTAATCGAATCAACTCCCACGAGCACCACACGAGCTGGTGGTTTCGATATAAGCAAATAAACAAACACCATTGGCTGGTGATAGATGGTGGTGACAACGGATATGGTGTAGGCTGGAAACCATGGTTGCTGGTGGTGATTCGAAAGTGGTGGTAGATCGAGATGATGAGGGTGGAGGCTGTGTCGGTTGGTGGTTGATGATGTGGCGGCTAGATTATGGCAGTCGGAGGTGGTGGTGAACAGAGAGCGATGTAAAATGGTTCTTGGCTGGAGCAGCATTAGGTAGATGGTTGTGATGGTGGCTCTTGGTCACGATGATGGAGGTAGATGGTTGTGATGGTGTACAGCGACTGTCACCGACGGGTGGTGGCCGGATAACGGCGCCGGAAAAAGAAAACGATGAGTGTGTGTTTTTTTTTATGAAAATGAGAAAAAGAGTATAAATTTCTATTTATATTAAAACAAAGTGTTAGGTTGGAAATAGTTTAGGGTTCAGATTGTAATTATTGATATAATCTTCGTCAATTAATGTTTCGAGTCTCGTTTATAATAGTTAACGGATGAATCAAAACACGAAGTTTTCGCCATTGTGTTTAAAACATTTTTTCCACTAAAGTAGGTTATATATCGCTTGTAATTTCGTTTAAATGTTAATTATCTTTCAGGATTCTCAAACAAGCTTATTTTTAACGAAAAGAAAATAGACTTCACTTAAATGTTCTCGTTTTTAATAAACGTTAATGAAATAAAATATTAAATAATTTAATAAATCTTTTTATTAAATATCTCGTGAAAATATAAATTTAATTATTAACTGTGTCGATACGCAGACTGTGCGTTTTTTTTTCTTCAAAATTTGCAAAATATGACCCGTTTTTTTTGGGTATACCTAGGTTTCCGACTCGACATTGCGAGCCGTTTTCAAACCCAATAAGTTTGGTATCGCTCAAAATGAATGAAATATAATTTATTATTATTTAAAGTATGAAAAATTCTCGGGTGTTACAAATTGCATGTGTTTATTTGATTTTTCGGTTTTGTCAAACGACTCGAACCGAGAAGTCGAGTTATTTGATTTCTCGGTTTTGTAAATTTTTTCTAGTTTCGAGTCAAAACATTTTTTAGTGTTCGAATACAATTATTTTAACTGACCCCAAGGCATCAATATGATGTTTTGAAATGCAACTACAATGCCGACGTAGGTGCCAAAAATACCGATGCCCTATCGACTCATAACGTGTACAACGATACTCGATCGACTCATATCAAGTGAAACGATACCCTATCGACTCATATCGTGTACAGCGATACCCTATCGCCTCATATCGTGTGAAACGATACCCTATCGACTCATACCGTGTACAACGATACCATATTGACTCATATCGTGTACAACGATACCCGATCGACTCATATCATGGGAAACGATACCCTATCGACTCATACCGTGTACAACGATATCCGATCGACTTATATCATGTGAAACGATACCCTATCGACTCATATCGTGTACAACGATACCCTATCGACTCATACCGTGTACAACGATACCATATTGACTCATATCGTGTACAACGATACCGATTGATTTATATGGTACACAACGATACCCGATCAACTCATATCGTATGAAACGATACCCTATCGACTCATATCATGTACAACGATAACCGATCGACTCATATTGTGTGAAAGGATACCATATCGACTCAAATCGTGTACAACGATACCCCATCGACTCATATAATGGGAAACGATATCCTATCGACTCATACCGTGTACAACGATATCCGATCGACTAATATCATGTGAAACGATACCCTATATACTCATATCGTGTACAACGATACCCTATCGATTCATATCGTGTACAACGATACCCTATCGACTCATATCGTGTACAACGATAACCTATCGACTCATATAGTGTACAACGATACCCTATCGACTCATATCATGTGAAACGATACCCTATCGACTCATATCATGTGAAACGATACCCTACTAACTCATATAATATACAACGATACCCTATCGACTCATATCATGTGAAACGATACCCTATCGACTCATATAGTGTACAACGATACCCTATCGACTCATATAGTGTACAACGATATCCTATCGACTCATAGCATGTGAAACGATACCCAATCGACTCATATCATGTGAAACGATACCCTATCGACTCATATCATGTACAACGATACCCTATCGACTCATATCATGTGAAACGATACCCTATCGACTCATATCGTGTACCCTATTGACTCATATCGAACCCCTTTACAAGCGCTTTTCTTTTTAATCTTCGATATAATTAAAACTCTTAACACCCTTTATATATAACCACACTAGCCTATAAACCCGTGATAAATTGATGCAGTAAAATTAGACACTTGCTTTAGGAAAAACAAACACTAATAATGCGGGTAAGTATTAAGTATCACGTTTTGTGAAAAACGCGAATACTCGTCGTTGAGTTCGTTCTCGAGGAGGTATGGTGTTTGAGCCAAAATTATTATAGACGTTATTTAATCGAGTGATTACTCTTACGCTAAAAACAACGTACGACGAAAAACGTAAAACGCAACGAAAATTCGACTAAATTAAAAAATATTTTGAAAACTTAGCTTAAAATAAACTAATTAAACTTAAAAAGAAAAATTAAAACTAGTTTAAAACTACAAACGGGCTAAAAAGTTCAAATAACGAAAGCACGAAATTAAGTAACGAAAGTAAAAACGCGACATAAATATTTTTTTTATCAAATTTAAACTCCACAAAAGCAAAATTATTTTTCCTACATCCTAAATGACAAAATAAATTTTTTAGAAAAAGAGTTATATTTTTTTGACTTTTATATATTTTTTTATGAATTAAAAACCATTTAAACTAATTAAATGATTTAAAAATATTAAACGATTTTATAAAAAACCTAAAAAATTATAAAAAATGATAAACTCTATTTGAAACCAAGGAAAAATAAAAGGCCGAAAAATAAGCTAAGAATAAAGTACGAAATAAGCTATAAAAGCTAATAATATAAAAATAAGTTGAAATAAAAAAGGTATAAAGAAAACATAAAAGGAACAAGTAACCAAAAGTGACCACAGAGCAGATGGTTGGGGTGTTGGGCTGTTGAGCAGCAGGTCACGGGTTCAAGTCCCACTACTGACACTTTTATTACTTTTTATTGTCAGCTAAAAAAAATAAAAATAAAAGAGAGTATGAAAGAAAATATAAACAAAATGTAAAGAGAGCACAGATGGTGAAATGTGGTTCTTGCTCCGTCTTTCTGCTGTGCAGGGTTAAGGGTTCGAGACCAACAGTGGTCTCTTTTTGAACTTTATTTTTTCTATTAACAGCTTGTAAAAAACACAAAACGTACAAAAAGAAAATATGATGAGATGTAAACAAAAAGAGTCCACAGACCAGTTGGTTAATTCGTGGATGTTGAGTTTGATGTTTGTGTGCAGCTCTGGGGTTCTAGACCTGCTGTGTGCAAGTTTTTATGTTAAAGTACGAAAAATTCTCGGGTGTTACGTTAACCACAATCTATTAAAATAAAACAAGACTGGTTTTTTAAAAACCAATGTCTTAAAATGTGTAAAAACACTGGGTTTTTTTTTATAAAAAATGGTGTCCATAAAACAAACACATAAAGACATGTTGTTACGTAAAAACCAGTGTCTTTACTTTTATAAAAAAGACTGGTTGCATCTTAAAAACCGGTTTCTTTAGAATTCACATTATGGAGACTGATTTTTTTCAAGAAAACCAATTTCCATGCATTCCCTTCCCACCAGTTTTGGTCATAGAGACATGTTTTTTTATAACCAGTCTTTTTAAGGGGGTCTCTTTAGCGTTTTGTGTAGTAGTGGGAAGGACTAACAACAAATAACGCAATCACAGATGAGCAATACTTGAATTAGAATGTAAAAGGTATATTGTGAATGTAACGATATGAGTTTGCTACCTTGAAAAATATTAGGTACTTATCCAAGAAGATGTTACAAACAAAGAAAAGTGAAATATACTCAAATGTGTATCCTCTCATCAAATTAGTATGTTCGGCAATAAAGTTGTTGAATTTCAGAACTATAAGCCACTTTAACTAACTTAAGATCATGAGTGACGCAACTGAATATAAACAAGATCACATATAGAATAGATCGGTAATTAACAAACCGTATTTTACCTTAAACAAATCGATACGATTAAACAGAAAACCTTACGCCTTAGGGTTTATAAACGAACCATCAAAAATTACCAACAAGAATCAAAATATGATTCCTCTAAACTCTAAAGATACACACACAACACGTTTTATCCAACAATGACGTATGCTAGTACTTGATTATATCAAACCACAAGTACACTAATCATTCAACAACAAGAAGACCTTAGGGTTTTCTTGTTTCGGCCAAACAAACAAAACGAAACACCCTTTGTGGTTGTTTCGACAGAACGTATTTTCTTAAAAACAACCATACAAATGAAATCCTAAATCCTTTGTATAGCCTTAACCTTGACAATATAAGGTAAGTCATCTTTAAGAAGGTTAGGGTTTTGGCCGACTAACCACACAAGGTGCCTTTGTTTTTTTTTCGCGACTTTCTTTTTTCAGCTATGTATTTTAATACAAAATTAATATATCATATATAGTAATCAGTAATTGTTCTATGTACAAAGCATATATCTTCATAAGCTCAAAAATATTTTCGGACATAAATTATTTACATGTACATATTTCTAAATAAGGTTATTAACAAAAAGTGATCAATGCAATTAGATGAGAGATGACTTTGTGCTTGACTTTTTGGTTTCGTATGTTAAAAAAATATATTAAAAGGTATTAATAATAATACAATCATTACTCATTGTCAAGCTATAAAACCTAGGAAGACACGGCTAAAATTAAAGCTGTAAACGTATTAACAATTACTAGTATGTTACAAGTTTAGGTTTAATGTTTTTCTCACTACCGCATCTTCTTAAATTTAACCTGACCCGACCCACTTAAAAAATTCAATAATTGGCTGGTTGATCCTTTATATTTTACGACTTGATCAAATCAAGGAACCATTTTGAGTTTTCGGATAAGTCTGCAACTGCGTATAACTTATCCCACATAGGTGGATATAGAAGAGTTGATCGTGTTTATGTAGCTAAAACCATATGATCGTCAATAAGTTCTTGTTGTGTGGTTTTAGAATTAACAAGCAACGGAAGCTTCCATAGTACACCACTTTTTATTTTGAATGTAGGAAACAAGTCCTTACATTATTTAATATTAGCATTACGGTTCGATTAAAAGCGCCACCTCATTTGTTTATTCAAACATAAAATGCAGTTTTTATAGTTTTCGTGAGGAATCTTCAAATTTGTATAAAGCAAAGAATCAACAACAACTAATCACCAAAATCCATTTAATGATGGTGATTGATATATACAAGTGAATGTGTCTTGAGTTTATTTAAAAATAATTTGTGGTGGAAATAGTTGGCTTGTAATGTCAAACCGGACACCAGATTTATCAAAAAAAAAGTATCTCAAATACCTGATTGTCTAAAATTCATATGAGTTCTATAGCTTAACACAAATCCAAAGACCACTGTTTATTCATTTTTAACATTTTTGCAAGATCTTCAAGTGTTTTACCTTAGATGATTACAACATTTTGAAATTATTTTCATTTTATGAATGAATATGGTCACTCTTTTTGAAGCCTTATGTAATACTATGCTTTCAGAAATCTCCATTTAACATGAGATTTCAATTTTTAAAGTAAACTACTAGTACTATTGTGGCTCGAATGTTCAAAGCTAAAAATCTATATTCACAATGTTCTTTTATGTTTATGATCCATTTTGTTAATTATCTTACACTAGCTAGACCCAAAACAACTATGGTAAAAGGAGTGTGTTAGTTAACAAAAAGATATCGACTTTTGGTTTTTAGAGTAGAGTGCGGTCCGACCTCCTTAACTTAGAATCGTGGCCTCCGCCCCGTGATTCATGGGCATTGAGATTGAGATAATATAGCGCGAAAAAAACTAAACATTGAACAACTTACTCATAAGTATGTTACTTAGATGAGAAAATGTTATCAGGTCACTAGACGTTGTGATCTATCTCATATTTTGATCGATGGTACTTGTATCGACATGTTTTCTATTTCGTCCATTTTGTATCTCATTAAAAAACAACAATTAAAAATAGCTATAAGTTTTTTGATAGCTTGGACATGATTATAATACAACTAATTTTTTCTTAGCATCGTAACTTTTGTAAAAGAATTTGAAAGATGTGTAAAGATTAAAGTTGTTGTAGATGAAATATTGACCAATGGAATAAGCGGGAAAACAATTAATTGACGAATAAACGGCATTAAGATTTAAAAAAACTAAACTTTTGGATGAAAAATTTATCCTTCCCACATAGACAGATGTACAAAATGAAGACGCCTTTTTATTGCTTAAACCATGTTCGCCATGTGCTTTTTAAGATATTTTAGGATTCCTTGTAATGTGTCACGTTTAAGTTCTCCCTACTAAACGAGAAGTACATAAGCTTGCAGGGACTTATACATTGAGATTATTCTCAACTTTCCTTTTACTTGTTAATTAGTTTAAACAATAATTAATATATTACAATATTAACTATATTTATTGCTTAAAGATTTATGTGCGCGTCTCCTTAAAGTCGAGAAAACTTTTGGAGATATATTAATTCATGTAAGTATTTCTTCAGTTATACCATAGATTGGTATTTTCTTGCAACGGTCCATTTTAAGGTGAGTGTATGTGTTTAGCCACATAGAAAGTGAGAAAAAGTGTCGTGTTAAGTCGAATAGATATTCAGTCCCACATCGGTTAAGTGTAAAGACTTCTCTTGTTTTATCTGTTAATGGCTGCTTGGCTTGTTTGTAGTTATAAGAATTACAGATAAAACAAGCGACCCTTAATTTGTACAAATTCTTAATTTTTGTTTTATAAAGCTAAATGCAAGTAGAATTAAAGATTTTACAAAGCAAAATGCACGTAAATAAAAGACTCACGACTATCATTTGATTATATAAAAATAAAAGTATATGCATACGCATGTACCAAAAAAATACTTATATATCTATCTTTATAATGCTAAGAGTAAAAGGTGTTACAACTAATATTTCTCTCTTCAAATAAAAATACAAATACTTAAAAAAAATACGGAAAAAAACAATACGGAAAAAAATACAATACGAAAAAAAAACATCATAATCATCGAGTGCATATTTCGCCGCGATTTTTGCATGTTTTCTTTTGATAATCGACTTGTTCAGTTCAGGCAAATCGTCGGTTCTGATCGAGAGAAACTCCATCTCTTTAAACTCCAATTTAGCATCGGCTTTAGCTTTCTCAGCATCGGCTCTAGCTCTCCTCGAGTGGTACATGTCTTTACCGGCATTTATTTTGAGGAGTAAAGCCTCGTTTATTTCTCCCTTCGAAGTGGGCGAACCACTACCCGTGCTGCTGCCAGTTGTTTCTGATCGGGTCTTCTTGGCGGGTCTCTGTTTGCCGGCTGTTCGAGCTCGAGGATCTGGACCGAATACGGAGGTATGATCATTTTCATCAAGACCTTCGGGTGCGTCCCATTTTGAGTAGTTTTTAAGCACCCTCCACACATGATCAAGCGTAAATTTTCTCCCTTTGTTACAAGCCGCGAATTCAAGTTTTGCAGTATAAATCACGACATCTTCGTTTTGACCGCTTTTCTTGTTAAGACTTTTGAAGATAGCGTGAAACTTTTGAACATCGGGGTGCATCCTTGTCCATTTCTCGGTCAACATATTCTTGGCACGACGATTTGCGTTACGACGATTGAAATCGTCATAAATCGTGTTCCAAAAATACTCTTCAATTTGATCAGTCCCGCGATCTTTGTCTTCTGAAACGCCGACCCAACACTCGGCCAGTATGACCTCCTCAGCAGGTGACCACCGTTGGGGTGTCGACTCCACCACAACATCGGCTTCGTCATCGATGTCGTCTTCGTCTGCGGACAAATCAACCGCGATAGAATTTTTTGACCCCCGTTTTCCTTTACGAACGGTAACTTTTTTTTGTGGTGGAGATTGCGGTGCTGGTATTTTAAATTGTGTTTCAGGGACTTGTTGACTTTGAGACGGATTAAACTGAGATGGATTAAACTGAGATGGATTAAATTGAGATTGTTGCAAAGCTAGTAGTTGATTATAGTAGATTTGTTGGGGTGACAAGTTTGGAAAGTATTATTGCGAAAATGGTGGGAGGGCTGCGAATTGACCGGAGCCTTGGCCGGACTGCGTCGCCGGAAAAGAGGAGGACGATTGATTCGGATCCGTGTTTTGGTTAAGAAGTTGTGAGTAGGAGAGGTGAGGATAATCATTTGGGAAGTTTGACAATTTTTTTGTGATTGTAGGTGTAAATTTGTTTAGAATGTAGTGTATGTATATAAAGGAAAATAAATAAATTTAAAAAAAAAATTATTTTTAAAAAGTTACCGTTTGGCAACGGTTTGAAAACAGGTGAGGCCCAATTTTTTCTCTTTTTCCTCTTGTTGAAGCTTGACGAAGGGGGAGCGACGAAGGGGGGCGGTGTCACGGCGAGCACCGGCGAGGGTGCCACGTCGGACCGACGAGCCCCCTCCGCCGTGACACCTTTTGCTCTAAATGCATATATATGTTAGAATGACGACTACGGTCTGATTGAAAAACTGAACAAGCTATTGATACGATCATCTTAACTTATTTTTAAAACTGAAACGCATGCTGGTCGGCTTTTTTGAGTTGTTACAGTAAGAGGAAAAGTTGCTAGCCTCATGCTACGTTGTTATCCTCGGGTTTGTATAGTCCATATAGATTATTTGTATTGATTCTTTGGTGGCAGGGCCGGCTCGTAAAATTTAGAGGCCCTGTGCCGTGATTCAAAAGAGGCCCCTTAATCATAAACCTGAAGTTTTCTTAATAAATAACAAAGTTGTAAATATCGCTCGACGGAGTGTCAACGGTCGGCCATCGCCAAGCGATATATCGATATTACGATACGGCAGCTTGTTAAATGTTACGGAGTATTTGCTAAGTAATTTCAATCATTTTTATAAACAATGATGCTTTTATGTATATCTTGAAAATACATAATATTTTTTAGAAGGGTCCTACTAAATTTACCCTTAATCCACTAAATATACCTTACTTATTTTTTCTAAGCATATTAGAGTTTGAGCATATTATTACTACTAGTTTTTTTTCTTACTCATTGACATTGCTATGCCCCACTACATTTAATTAATCTTTTAATATATTTCTCCATTAAATAAACATACATAAATATTTATAGCCGGGTACCCGCGCAATGCAGCGGCAAGTACCCGATAACTTTTTTTTCATGAACAACAAAATCACGTCATCAGAATGACACACTAACAACAAACTATGGATGATGTTAATTAGCAACCTCTTTTATCAAAACAAAATATGTGGTGTCATTTCCAAAACCCGTCGGAGAATCTTCACAGAAACTCAATCTTGTTGGTGCTTACTCGAGACCTAAAAGATCCATTTTCATCCGCCTTAAGATCTAGTCGATGCCACCAAACCCTTTTTTCATATCAAGTGGTTTTCTATCAAGTGAATCCGATCGTCTAAGGATGTTGGGTGAAACACCACCAAAACCGTAAGTGTACCAGATTATGAGTAAAACACATGGATTATGATGTTCATAATATTCTGATGTGGTTTGATTTGTTCGTGTATACAAGATGGTGGAAATACACAGATTTTGATACACAATTATGTATGAAAATGAATAGATTTAAGTGTAACCGGAATCTGCCGTTGTTTTGGTTCGATAGTTTTTTATATATTTTTTTTCCTATATAGTGTTACTTGGCTTAAAATATGTTGTTACAAATACAGAATTAATAATTGGCATTATTCTAGATTTTATGATACTAATAAGTTACAAAGATTATTTGACTCAATTTTCACCGTTATAAATAAGCTGTTACATTATCTTAAATGCTCTACATGAATGCCAGAGATGTAAATTCTTACATAGTTACAAAATTCAAAATATTTATGTTTAATCCTTAAAAAATTAAATTTCTTAATATAAAAATGTTAGAGGCTTAATTTTTTAAGACTTCTATAATTAGAAATGGTGTAAATGCTTTATAAAGTATATAGATTTGTACATGAAATTGTACGAGAAAAAAAAGAAGTTTTTTACATGTTCTCTTTTCAATTATAGAAAATGTTGTATAAGTAGTGACAACTCGGGGTGTCAATAAATCCTACTTGATTCGAACCTGACTCGAGTGTATTTGGGTCGAGTTAGTCGGGTTCAATTTTAAATTCGAGTTAATCAGGTCAATCCGACTAACCCGAATATAAAATCGGGTTGGACATCGGGTAAATATATTATACCTAGTTTGGGTTCAGGTCAACCCAATTAATTCGAGTAAGATTTTTTTTATTTTTTTATTTTTTATAAATAAATTTTATTTAATTTCTATTTAAAAAGATTAAAAAAAGTTTTTTTTAATATTTTACTCGTATTCGGATTGACCTGAACTCGAATAGACCTGACCCGAGTAAACCCAACCTAACTAGACCCGAACCCGACCAACCCGAGTTGAACTCGGATCGGATAAACTATTTTACCCTTCACCCGAATTCAAACCGACCCGAATAACCCGAACCCGACCAACCCGATTCCCACCCCTAGTGACAACAAGATGAAAACTTGTGTATTTTAGAAATAGTTAAAATTTCAATTATGATGCGTATACGTAACTAAAGTTTTTACTAATACAGTTATGTTTATCTAGAAATTCAATTACGTTTAAATATTTAAAAACTAGAAATTCAATTACGTTTATATTTTTAGTTTAAATATCTAATGGCACTTTTAAACGTCTGAGAAAATAAATTATACACCGTCACGACCAACATGTAATTAAATTTCTATAAACAAAAACTTTGACATACTTATAAACAAGGGCTTAAAGAACTATATGAAAATTTAATGTAAAAATATAAATGTTAATTAATAATAAGTATAATAATTATAATGTTTTGATGGTTATTCAAAATAAATTAATGATTAATATAATAATTAAAGTATTTCATTAGTTAGTCAAAATACACTAATGATTTCTATAATAAATATAGGTACATATAGTGAAAAAATAGGTATATTTAGAATGACCCTTTTTGGAAATATATAAACTCGAGATTTTTTTATAAATATTAAATTATTTAAACTTCCTTTCAAAACTATTATCAAGATATGGACTAAAAATGATAAGTTACAATGCAAAGGGCTATGTTAGAAACTTTACAAGAATAAACTTTTACTAATATCCGGCTCTGCTTACAAGACAATCAATTTAAATTCTCAACTTTTATTTTTTTTTATTATGTTACACGAACATAGTGAAATGGGACATTTTTTTTTATTTTACATAAATATAACGCAGTAGGCCAAGTTCAATAGTAAAACTAACACTCGGTTCTCGAGAAAAAATGGAAAGAAGAGAGATGAAGATGGAAAATAGGAGAGAAGTAAAGAGGAGAGAAGTATGAAATAATTTTTTTACTTTGTGTTCCAGAGTTGGAAAGAAAGAAATAACATGTAACCAAAAAGAGGCTTAAAAACAACTTCACTCATTTACTCTCTAATTTGGGAAGAAGATTTGGAGAGTAAAGTTTTTTTATTCTTCTTTACATTCCACTTCTCTTTATGAAAATCTCAGGAACATAAAGTTTTTTTATTTCCATCCCAAACCTTTCCCTTTCACTCCAAAATATAAACTCGGGAACAGAGAAACATCACGAGGTCATATCTGTCTGGTTAATATGCTTCCTTCGGGTAGAAATTAGGAGATATCGCCTCCCCTCTGATCTCGACTTTCACAAAACATGATCCGGTTGATACCATTCTTCGACTAAACAAAAACTAATATCTTATAATGAACAAACAATGCATATGTATTCGGATAAGCGGCGCAGCAATTAGATGATTAAAAAAAACAACGAATGATAACAGCAAGCGATTAAAGCAAAGAATAAGTGCAAAAAAGAAATCAAACAACTAACTTGGCATGATCCAATAAGAAACTGAGGGTTTGTTTGTTTGTTTTTTTTTTGATTCGACACACTTCTCTTAATATCGGTGGAAGGTTTTTGGTGATGGGTGTTTAGACTCTAATTACCATGATAGAATAAGTTAATTCCCCATCAGATGCTTTGTTTTATTAATCACAATATATAGATATCACAATATAGAAACCTTAGCGGACCCTAAGCTCACAAACTGGGCTCGGGCCTTATTTATCTACTAATAATGACAACATGTGTCTTGTGTTTCTATTTCAGACAAGTGCTATGGGAGTTTCTTACGAATGTAAAGGTTACAAATTAAACTCTCGCAAGAGAAATTTGTGCGATATATTAATATATGTGTGGTATGGGATTTGATCCAAAGTTACGTTCTAAAGATATCAGTAGCATGTTAACGCTACTATAAATTGAAATACATCAACAATAGTCAAATATAATTTTACATAAAAATACAAAAATGTTTTAAAGAAAATGTTGATTGCAAATAAAAGTATTATACTTTTCATTTTTTATTATGAGAAAATTGTAAAAAGAGACAACTAAGGGGTAGTTTACAACGGGTCCAAAATAAAGTTTTTTTTCAAAGGGGACCACGGCAACAGGACAACTTGGAAGAATGGATGCAGAAGTTGCCACATGTCTATGTTCTAAGAGTTGTCTTAGAAATTTTTTTGGGCTAAATGTAAATATGAAATGGAAATTTTCAACGATAATTTTTTGTTATTTATTTAAATCATTTAAAGGACTTGCCAATAACAAGATATATCATTAATTTTGATATCCGAAATTCAAATAGAAGTTTTGTATTCGAATGTTATACCCATTATTTTAGTTAAGTTTTTACATTTCAAAATTACATAGAGTACTACAATATCAAAATATTGCATTGGCTCATATTAGATAACTTTGTTTTATCACAGATTTGCAAACCAAAAAACCTTCGAATGAACAGTATCACAAATCTATGAATAGACAATACCATAGATTTGCAAAATATCATTAAATATCATTTTCATTATCAAGAATCTCTTCTTCATTAACCACCAGCAAAATCTCAATCATCATCATCTTTATTTTTTCAAGTTGTAACAAAAATCAAATCTAAACACAAAAAATAAAAAAACCCAAAAGTGTTACTGAATATCTAATCCTTGATACAAGTTTAAACTTCTAATCCCCCAGCGGTGGTTGTCTCCACCACCAAATATCTTCCTCATGTCGTCGGATTTGCCCGAACAAGCAGCGTTGGATTTCTAAGTGGTTTGATTTGGGTTGTTCTTTTAATTTATGTTTTGTTGTGATTTAAGATTCAGATAGGGTTAGGGTTATAGAATTGGGGGTTTATGGTTTGGTGAAGTAAAATTCTATGAAAATGATGATTAAGTGTCAGATCTATACTTTGGTTGATGGTTTTCATTGTTGTTGTTCTTAATGATTTAAGGTGCTAGATCATAGATAGAAAATATACCACTCATTTAGAGTCGTTGTTGTTCTTCATCTCGACGGTTAATAAGAAGTTGTCTTTAGTACTTAACTAGGTGGTATAAGAATGGATGTTATCGAACATGTATGTGATTGGTGATACTATTTTGGGGGTGTAGTGGTGGTGGTTGTGGTGTTATGGCGGTGACGGCTGTGTTTTAGGTGAGAGTGTTGAGATGGATACTGTAATTATTTAGTAGAAAGGATTCTGGGATCGAGAGAAAGAAGATGAGTTCGGTTGATATGTTAGTATAATATATATTAGAAAAGACAATTTATTAAAAAATCAAGTTTTGTCATACGATAAGGATCAATGTTGTAATAAAAATAAACGGTTGTTAGTTAACCTGCTCCACGTAAGATTTTATAAGTTGAGTAGGTCACCCGTTACATACAAAAATCAAAATTTGAAAGTTTAAATGATACAATGAGAAAAAAATTAGTAAACTACAGACAACCGTCAAAAGTGGTAAGTTTAATACACTTTTGAGTGATTTTCCTTTCGAAAAAGGTGAAAAAGAAAAAAAAATAAACACAATTATGCGAGGTGTTACATAACATACATAATTAACCCATTTACATTATCTTACCTACAACCAAACCCCATCATACTCGACATATTATAATTACAAATTAACCATTTTCTAAATTTTCACTCCCAGTTAGATCGAATTTATATATACATATACATATTATATATTACACACAAAAGCTAACGTTGTTATTATTAGGAAAAGAATATATAATAAGGAAAAGTAGTCATATATACATATTATATATTACACACAAAAGCTAACGTTATTATTATTAGGAAAAGAATATATAATAAGGAAAAGTAGTCTGGTATGTATGTATAAGTAGTCTCAAAACTACCAAATCCAACCTTGGATCGTTAATTTAAATGTTGTATCCTAGATAAGAGGTTAGTAGATATTAGTATCTGAATGTTTTCAATTATAAATATACCTCAAATGTTTGTAGACCCATTGATGTTCATTCTCATTTTTTTTTCAATTGAAATATTACGAAAGAAGAGGTTTTACTACATATTAGAGAACAGGTGTTGTAGTGGATGTGATTATACAAATAAACACAGTAGTATATAAGTTTGATGCAATGTGCGATTGACATCTTTTGTTAATCATATCCACTACAACATCAAGTACTACTTGAGGCCGTTTTGTGTCGAGGCCTTCTAGCATGAATGGATATCCAACATTGATCAATTTAAGGGCCATTGTAAAACCTCTCCTGTCTCGTTGTGACTCATGTCACACCGACTCATACACGTCATAATGTCCAAATAAGTCACGCTGTCTTGCATCTTGTAGAAGGATGATTATAAGATGTGTGTATGCTACAATCTACATATCCAATTTTCAGGAACACTACTAGGAGTTACACCAAGTGAAAGTATATTTCACATGTATCACAGAAACCGGATCTTCACTAAAAAAAAGTTGTTGTGTCAATCTAAAAGGGGTGCAACCTTGGTCAAGTAAACGGGCAACACCGCTAGCTATCTTTCTAGACTCTAAGACCTGACACTTTGAAACGATTTTAAGCCACGGCGTACGCCAAGGGATGTTTAGTGCACTTGAACTCGAAAGTATGCCATAAGTGAAATGATACCTAGAGATATAGATAGTTCAATCCTTGATAGGTGTCGATTTATCAACTTTTTACTTTACATAGTAACTCAAAAATGTAGGATTTGTCGATTACAAGGATAACATACACAATGTCCTTAATCAACCATAAACCTCGAACATCAGTTACTTACTAGCCATCAAACATTAACAATCATGAAAGACACGAACGTACTTCTAACATACCCAATGTCCTCATACCTCGAACAACAGCTCGACAACTGTTACACACTCTTTCGTCTTTGGACCATCCCAGACACACCCACATTCCTTAAACAACTCGCAACTTCCATCAAAGTAGTTGTCGTAATTCGGAAACAAGACCATTGGTGCTGACCGAGAACTCATTGACTAGTTATTGGGGGATTTGGGGTTGGATAAAGTTGACTCGGAGTACTTTAAGGAAAAAGGTTTTAAGGTTACTAGGATACCTAATGTCACTATAAAAATAATGAGCTTTTAGGACCATTTTGTGGGACACTTTTTTTTGGGGTCCTAACAAACATTTTATAGGACCAATTAACATTTGAGTCATATTATATTGGTTTTTTATAGGACACTTAATAAATGGAACCTATTAAGTTGATTTACAAGACACTTTTTTAATATGGTATCATTATAACATAACTTAATAAGACATTTGATATAAGGGTCTTATTATATTATATTTTACAGGACACTTTTTTATTTGGTCTTAGACTTAGTCTAATATGACACTTTAATAGATGAGTCTTATTAGATATGATTTTATGGTACACTTATTTGATGGGTATTATTATGAATGAATACAAAAAAATACAATTGCTTGTCTAATAGTAGCCGTCCTAGTTTTTTTACTGCGCTATAAGTCTCGTTACAATCATCATTTAAACTTTACATTGCATAAAAGTCACACCATATAAAATCGGTAAAGTATTTAAAAGTTTTAGGCATCTAAAAAATAAATAATTGAAAAAACTTTTACAAATAAGAGTGATATTTAAACTAAATAAAAATATATTCATCTGACATTGTTGAATGACAAATAGGAAAAAAAGAAAAAAAAAGAACTAATTATGTAGATGTTGCAAAGTGATACAATATCTGCTTAAAATCTTATTCTTAATCCCCTAGCTTTAGATGATAGGTACTTGCTAACAAATACTAATAATAAGTTGAAGCATACTCAAAAGTCTAATTGAAATTTCTTTCTCTATCTGTGGCAAACGAAATCACTCGAGCATCTATTCAATTTTTTTTTATATTTTACCTCGAGTTGACCCGAACCCAAATTGACGTGTCCCAAATGACTCGAACCCAAATTGACTCGACTCAAATCACCGACCCCGACCAACATGACCCAATTCCTACCCCTACCTACAAAAAATCATATAAACTCCTCAACCCTTATATGAAAAGGTAGAAATAATCACAAGATTGACCAGGGTCAACCCGATGAGTCACAGGTTCATTGATTCGATCAAAATGTCAAACCGGTCGACTCACCCGGTTACTGCTTCGACTATCAGATAATTTAGCATATCGTTAATTATTTGTCGCTACATATTTTTCGTAGCTATGCGCGGGTACACGTCCAATAGATAAGAAATTGCAATACTTTTCAACTGGATCAACCTGACTAACCCGAATTCAAAATCGGGTCAGGTATTGGGTAAACTTTTTTTTGTCTACCTCGGGTTCGGGTCAACGATAATAAGTTTTTTTTTGTTTTTCTATATAAAAAGAGCAAAAATTTTTTATTTTTTTATAATTTACCTCGGGTTGACCCGAACCCGATTTGACCCGACCCAAATTACCAAACCGACCAACATGACCCAATTACCACCCCTACCTACAAATAATCATATAAACTCCTGAACCTTATATAAAAAGATAGAAATAATCACAAGATTGACCAGGGTCAACCCGGTGAGTCACTGGTTTATGTCAAACCGATCGACTCACCCGGTTACTGGTTCGACCATCGGATCAATTAGCATATCGTTAACAATTTGTTGCTAGACAATTTCCGCAGCTATGCGTGGGTACACACGTCCAGTAGAAAAGAAATTGAATAGTTTAATTGTGTGAATGGATATTAATCACCTCAATTCGGGCAAAATCAATTCGAGATGGGTCAGGACAAGGTCGAAAATACCATACCTGAACCGGACTCTATTTGAATTCGGGTTTTTGAGGTTCATGTCAATCCGGGTTGGGTCTGCTCGGGTGATCGAGTTCAGGTTTGTTCGGTTGTGGTCGACCGAAATATAAGTCAAATGATAATTGGTTATAAAATTGCCTATTGAACTAGCTAATATAGATAATTTCTAAAAGTTATATTAGGAAAAAAGTAAAAAACTCATGGTGAATTAGGTTGATTCGAACTCGAGTTAGCAAAACAAATTAAACTCATACCCAACCTTATTTAGTATTCGGGTCTCACTTAACCCGAGTAACCACGACTCTAGATATATACACTCTTAGGTGAACATATCCACATATCTAAACCGATAGAGAACGTGTAAAACACGGAGTTTCCCTGAAGTCATACAATCACGCTTAAATTTATATAAGTTTATATACTCGGTACGTTGGTTTCATACCGGACTAGTTTAAAGACAAATGACACTGACTTTGTCATATTAAACAAGCGTACTAGTATGCAAAAGATCATTCGATTCTCGCAAAAGGTTACGAACTTAGCCATCGACAACATAAGAAAACCCTCAATATTCGGCCTATGCGCTAGAACAAGATAAAGTTACATGATATTAGCGGACAATGAGAGTAAACAACCCTAATCAACGCCCGTGTATAGATTGAGCTGAGTGATAGTGGAAACATGAAAACGAAGTTACGTAACCGTTACCTTTTTTTATATATTCAATTGAATTATGATACACATCTGTATGTTAAACCGTTAAACTATAACCCGTATGGTCATGTTGTCACATCCAAGGATGATGAAAGACTTACCAAATAAGAATTGCTAAAATTTAAACGAAATAGTTAACCGCAATATTACTATGATATATGTTTCTATAAAATCTCATCATTATACACGAGTATGGCATATGTTTCTATAAAATCTCGTCATTATACACAGGTATAGATCCGGGTTTAGACCTTAATTTACATCTAAGCTTAAAATGTGACAAATGCATAAAAATTACATAAGGACTTATTTTGTAAATTTCAATATTATGTAAGTTACCAGAATTGGGGGGAATATAAACCCGCCAATTAATTGGGGAAATTAGAACCTGCTAAAAGATTAAAGTGATTTTGGCGGCACGAAATTCAAGGGCTCCACGATCTTCGTCTACCTTTAAGTTTAGGTTTAATTAATTCAATCCGAATGCCAAAAACAAAAACGGTTTGGGGTCCAGAAGTTGAACCTCAAATTGAATCTAGGGTTTCACTTTGTCTTCAGAAATCGAAGGTAAACCTTTATTTTTTGAGTTTAAATTCGCAATATAAGCTTGTTTAATCTGTAAGATTTCTCAATTTATTAAGAATCGAGTCAAGTAGGTGTGTGAAGTTTGTGTTGGTGTGTGAGAAATTGAATCAAATAATCATAGTATGATTATTAATACTATTAATAGTAATCTCAGTATTTCTGTTAGTAACTTTTAATATGCAAAAATGTTTTGGATTGACATCTAACATCTTTAAATCATTGTCTTTTAAGTTAATCATGTGTTTATGTTTTGTTACACTAGCACACTACATCTTTTTGTTTCATATATCTATATGTTCTATCAAACTTAGAACCTGCTATCGTGTTCGGGTTGTTATTGGGTCGGTTTATTCAGGTTGTTGTCGGTCGGGTTATTTGCTATAGTTACTAGTTTTTGTTTATATGACTCTTTGTTTACTAGTTTGTATTTTAGGTTGTGTTAGCACATCCCGACAGGTTGCCTTTTTATAGAAAAAAACATACTAACTATTTTTAGTCTTTTCATCTTCATATTATAACCCGGGAATGCCGTTAAGGAGGGAAAATCAAGTTACCACCAGAGGTCGTAACAATAGCCAACAAGTTGAAGATGCGACTGAAGTTGGCTCTAACCAACCCAACAACGCTCAGGGTATGTATTATTTCTTTTGGTTTGTTTAACCGGTTCACTATAGTTCCTTAGCCTTACTATATGCTACAACCACATAGAAGAAAGCACAAGTCACAATATCTTACATCTTACACATCATAATATGTTTTATTAGATTTTTTGCTCCGCTCATGTTCGCCCGGTCCGTTTACAGCCCTATATAACATATACATGGCTTATTTAAAAAGAAAATATAAACCAAATGGACCCAAACGCACAATCAAATTTAGACCACATCTAACCGTCTAATAATAGTGACACATATTAAAAAAGAGTAGCAATGTATACTAACAAAAATAATAATTTTAAAATATATATTTTTTATTTTATCATTTTGATAATCATTGTTTCTCAATTAAGAAGTGCAACATAAATGACGCAGATATTTCAGACATGGTTTTATGGTGACTGAGATAGCTTGTCACTAAATTAACTTTATGCTGTATGCATCTAAATAAGGATAATAATGCTCAGAAAAGAAATTACACAATTAAGCAAAAATAAATTAATTTGCTTGAAATTAAGTTTTAACAATCACTTTCAAAATCAAAGTAAAACAATATCAATTCATTCGAACATAAATAACAAACCATATGTCAAATTAAAACTGGAATACTTGTATTGGTGACCTTCAACTAAATATACTACACCCCACACATACAACAATGTCTACTGCAAGTAAATTAAGCATACTGAAGTAGTTGAAACAAGAAACGAGTGTCTGCACAAAAATATTCTTTTGTTCTATATTGGTCGAAACTCGACGCCACATATAATTAGGCCCGACATAGTTCCTCCAAGACATACCAGTTTCAGTTCTGTGGGAATGTAATTGTCTTTAATCTCATTATTATAGACAAATTCTCAGACCCTAACCTCCATCCAGCCATCTTCTTTGCGATCTGGAACTCTCTGATCTCTCTATATAAATCAACCGGGCCTGTGGCTCTAAGATAAATAATTATGGTTTCTTTGTTACTCTTGTTGAGGAGATCCCGTGCTTTCACCGGACGCTTTAGTCCCTCGTAGTTTTCTGGAAGTTGGAACACAAGATATAACATGCGTAGGTTGTGTATGGGGACAACAATTTAGATTCAATATCGCATTTGACACTAAATGTGTGGTGACGTTGGCGCTCAACGACCTCTTCAAATCCGCATTCATTAATAAGAGTGTGACAAAGTTGGTTGAATCATATATATGTGTGTGTTTCGAGCGTATAAACTATATAAATTTACGACACTAAACTACCATACGAACCTAGACATTGTTGAAGATCGACATTTGGAGATATGTTACAGCCTTTGCTGGTAGCATATGACAAATCTTGCAGTTCACTTTGCTTAGTGAAAAGAGTTGTTTATTGTAAAGTAGTAAATCCATTAATACCTAATTAACCACATGGACTAACAATTTTAAAATATGAATAGAAGATGAAATCTGGAAAAGAAAAACCTTTTTCCCATTGTCAATAAGGGACTCCAGTTGATAGAAGCTTGTTAAGCTCCTGTTTGGTCATATTTATCACATCATATTACAGCCTTTTTGTTATTTTTTGAAAATCGCTCGATGATTGTTGGTCCCAGTTAAAGCTTGAATCTACATATACTGATCTACCCACACTCATTCCAGGCTCCACCTGTAAAATCGACGATAATGTCTGTTTAATCCATTGCGTTTTCATTAATAACTATTATGGAAGTGTTTCCTGACATGAGCCTTGATTGGCATGTCTAATCATAGGTGCAAGAAAGAGATTAACACACATGACAAGTTCAAAAGTAAATATGAGAAAAGAGAGACAGACTAAATTATGTGTCAAACATTGAACTTTATTTGATAAGCCAGGTTTCTAATTTTGGATTTAAGTCAGGCCGACACATCAACAATTTTCTTTTAGATATGAGCTATCTTACACATTATTTGGGCTTACATTATCAAGGGGTCGAAACTCATTGCCATCAACAAAGATGGGATCGCTGCCACATGGATGACCACAAAAGCTCTTTAGCTGAACCTCAAAATCGATAATTTGATTGTGACTCCTAAAATGGCACAATTCAATCATCATCCAGTCACCATTCCTTCGCTCTGCAATACATGTATTTACTGTTCCACTAGTTGTTCTGTATCTTAAATTCACATATCGTTTATTTGAAACAATTTTTGGATAACAAAATTTGAACACCAGGTAGACTCCATATATGATCCCCAATGATAAAAACTGTGTTTTTACTTTAATCGGGATTTTGAGATTTGAAGTATCTGATGCGACTGTTCCAAACCCGTACATAGTTTAACACATTAGCTAGTAAATATATTTTATCACGCTGTAGATAAGGTGAGAACCGTGTACAATTTCACATAAATTCTAAAAATTATTTCTGATGAAATTCTTTTTTGTTAAAAAAACGCAAAGAAGTTAAACAAATTGGAGGAGAAATGGAAATATCGCTAGATAAAAAAATGACAGAGAAGATGACCTTATTAAGTTGCACAATAACATTAACACATGTTTAAGGTTGGAATTTTGGTGTTACTCAAGATGTACATCAACTAAAATTGTTTCACCAAAAGTCTGACACCATGTTTTCCAAATCAAGATGATCCATTCATGTTGTCCTGCAAAAGCCACTCGAATATTTACATACTATTTGTTTTGTATTTTCATCTTTATATTATGACTTCAGGAATGTCTTCAAGGAGGCATAATGGAGTTAGAACCACAAGTTGTAACAGTAGCCAACAAGCTGAAGATGTGATTGAAGTTGGCTTTAACCAGTCTAACAACCCCCAAGGTATGTTTTTTTGGCGTGTTTAATTGGTTCACTATAATTTCCTTTCGTTGTTGGACTGTTGTTTTATTTGAAGTACTGTTCACTGTTTACAACTCCAGGGAACACATGGAAAAGGGTGGTCCAACAATGATTTCAAAAGTTTGGACCAAAACCGAAGAGAATCGTATTAGCGTTCAATTTAATGAATATGGACAACCCGTTGACAAAACAACCAGCACATTGAGCCATTTCATAGGATCACTTGCAAGGAGTGGGAAGTATTGCAGGCTGTACAAACCATGGAATAAAGTTAAGAATGCTAAGAAACAGATGTTGAATTATGTCAGACTTATATGTTGGATGTTATTTCAACTTGATTGAAACTTCTCTTTTGGAATGCAATCTTTTCTTTCTTATTGAATTATATTCCTCGTCTTCTTCACTTGCTTCAAATCTAGCTTGGTGGATTGTTTTATGTCTTTGAGTTGAGCACTGTTATCCAGTGCTTTACTATATATAGATATCCATTGTTTTACCAGGACACTAATGCTATTAACTAAAATGCCTTTTATGACACCACAGTTGGTCCCAAGAAAGAATCAATGTATTACGACCCTTTTATTAGTACTAACATACGGCTCTACCCATTATGTTTCCGTCCTATAAAAGTGTATGTTAGGACCCCTGAATGTGTTTCAAAACATAACAGATGGGTAACCATATATTAGGACACCCAATAGCATCTTATTATGTGCTATATTATGACACTATTTTGGTCCCGAAAATATTTTATATATGACCAAATTATTAGTTTTAAAATGATATGGTTTATTAGGACGCTGATAAATGTCCTAAATATTTATTATAACCCCTACCTATGGGACACTTTTATTTTGGTCCTATTAGCTTAAAGGTCCTATAAACTAGGTTTATAAGACACTAACCGGTGTCCTATAAGACCTTTTTTCTTGTAGTGTGTCTTGAGGGATGAGGTGGCTGATTTGGATATCAGGTTGATTTTGGCTAATGGCTACGTTAAGAGGGCTTTGCGAATGTGATCGGTATGCTCATAGGAAGAAATGTAACTTCAAATTGACTAACAAGATTATATAACCGAAATGGTGGCCTCTTTTTGTAATGACATGATTTATTGTGTACGAGTAGTATAAAAGGGACTTATTACTTACATGTAGTCGTAGAAGGCAAGTGGGTAACGATTAGTTGGATAAATTATAGGAAAATCATACACTTGTTTTCATCTCGGAGCTTGGTTTCAACTACAACAAATATAGGGCAAGTTAACAACACGTTGTCTTATTTCAGCCGAACACCAATAATCCGGAGAACTGAAAGTAAGAACACTAACAAAAATAACTTTTACCAGTTCATGGATATCGTTGGCATCCTAAGAAGTGATGTGCGCTTAGGAGTTCGTATTTGCATTACTAGTATAATTTTCGTGTACCGAAATAAAACTGCATTTGAAAGAATGAGTAGCAAAACTATGTTCGTAAAAGGAACTGCTCGAATTTGGTGTGCATTTGTCAAAACTTCCTTATTAAAGACACTAAATTTTTTAAAAGAAAGCTAACACAAACATTATTGATTATACGGGCTAGGGAATATGTTTTTTTCTTTAATGTGTATAGTCCCACATAGGTTGAGATAATAATATGTTGATGGTTATATACGTCCCTTAACACACATCAAACATGTTGAGATAGTATTGTATTATCTTACTTGGCTCTTGTAAGGTAAATAGAATTTGTTTACCTTATCATAGACCAATTTAGATTATATATACAAATTCTTAGCTTTTTATCTATTCTATTTGACCAAGTTTATCCAAAATAACGATACTTTTTTATAAACTAGTTAAAATAATAAAGTATCACTAAAGATAAAATAATAAAATTACCGTGTAACAAAAAGTGAAACGGATATTTTTTTGTCAGTAGAAAAAATTACAGTTTAATAAAAGTGGGACGACTATATTTTTCATCTAATTAAATAGAATCATTAATTACACCATTACATGTTAATCGAGCGCAAGGGCGAAGCCATATGTTAGGTACTGGGGGCGTTTCCCCCAACCAAGATCTGGTGGATACGGATACATAGAAAAAAGTAATAATTGCATGAAATTATACTAGTGCCGTCACTTAAATAATCAAAGTGCCCTCGACACTCTCAAGGTCAACCAAAAACTGAGCTCTTTAAGGTGTAACTCGTTTTTCCAGCAATAATGTTAGTCGGAACAATGGAGTATAGAGATGTAAAAGTGGGAAGAAGAAAGATATTAAAGTGAAAAAAAGTTGGTAAAAGCACGTCATAACACTCCCACACTAAAAAACATCCCGTCACGTCAGCTTTTTCACTTTCACATACACACAAAAAAACAATCTTATCATCACACTATTTCCACATTAATTTACCCATTTTTTCACAAACTACCCTCAACAATTAATTTATTTAAATTCTAATATACTTTATTCATTCAAATAAAAAACATTACAACATAAATAAAAACATAACATACCAAATAAAGAAAATACAAATGACATAAAATAAAAATCCTAATCATCTATTTCTTCGTCTTCATCTTCATTTTGTAGAGGTCGTTCTCAACATACGCCTATTAAATTTATGTCCATAAATTTTCATATATAATTATTGTCTTACACATACAAAATTGTGATAAGAAAAATGTATGTTACCTACTTTTAACTTGTGAATAAATAAATTTATTTGTGAATGAAAAACGATATGGGTGTCCGTTTCTGGAAGGCTAAAAGTGGTCTCTCCTAAACATTAGGTCCCAAGTTCGAGCCTTCCGGTATCTCTATGCCTTTTTAGCTGTTTTTTCCCTTTTCTATTTATACCATTTTGGTGGATTCGAAATGTCGAATGATATTGTTTTCCATACGTTTGAGCCTTTTAGCTATATACCAACAAGTTTGTACCCTTGTGCCACGTATCGTACTATCTATGTACATATATGGTCTTGTAATATCTCATACTACGTCCTGGAAGCGGTTGTACTTTATAAAACAAAAAAGATGTATATTTCAGTAAGTGTGTTGGTGGCTTGAAGGTTAAGCCTCCTTTCTCATAAACGGTAGGTCTAATGTTCGAGTCTTCCATTTCGCCATTGCACTTTTTCATCTCTGTTAATATTATTATTGACGGTAGTCTTACATATAGGGCTGAGCATACTCAACCGTCGACCGGATCGAAAGTATTTTGGGCCTGTCTTTGGTCCATGTTTTTCGGTCAGGTAGGTGAGTCCAGTCCGGTTCAAATGACATGAACTATGTACCCACCATTATATTACGACATGCTTGAATTTGATCAAACAGTGGGGTGTTTTATGTCTATTTTACATCGAAAACACATTCAAGTATATGGTTTCTTTAAACTATCAAAAACCAAAACAGATAACAAAAGAGAAATGTATGTTGCTTAGTTTTGACTCGAGAATGGAACATATGGGTCTCGGTGCTTTGAAGGCTAAGAATGGTCTCTTGACAATAGGTCTCAAGTTTGAGCCTTCCAGTATTTCCATATTGTGTTTGTTGGGATTTAGAACTAGTTAAACCATTAACTACGAGTGCGCAACGGAATGGATCTAGTATAATATTCATGATTAACACATAATAAAACAATAATAAAACCAACCTTTTAATTAACTGAATAAATCAATTAATTGATCTTGATCTTGAATCTACAACGGTAAAGTAACCGTCCTCTAGCGATTGCTCACACGACACGTCAAACGAACACACCACGATGCTAGTGGTAACTTTACTTCGATAATCTTTGCAACTAGAAACCCTAATATCCAAAACCCTAATTGGGATTACGTAAGGATACGGTTTGTAGATAGCAACAAGATTCTTGGAAAATCACCAATAAACCCTAATTAGGGTTTATATAAATCGGACCGCAAGGGAATACTAAAACCTAGATTATAAGATCTAGGGTTTAGTTATAAAGCTTAAATCTTTATAAGAAAACCACCAAGAAGGATTGATCTTATAAAGGTTAAACCTTTAGGTGTGATTTTAGGTTAAGGAAAAGTTTGTTCGGTTTGGTGTTGGGGGTTTGAGTCGATCGGCCAAAAACAAACAAGAGGGAGAGGTGAAAAATTATGAGGGGTATGGGATTGTATTTATACACATCCTTGAACGTCCTCAAAATTAATTAAGCCCAACCCAACACCTAAATTAAGTAACTTAATTACTTGATTAACAAACAAAAGATCTTCTAGACCCCTTAGGGTATTCGGCCGCCTATAGGGCACCAGATGTTTCTAGAAGTCGATTTCCTTCCTTAAATTTAAATAACGCACTCGCCTTTAATTAATTAAAACCCGTAATTAATTAAACCACCGTTAATTAAATAAAACATAAAGTTTTTATTGTACGTTTAATTATAAATAATAAAACATAAATAAACGTGTGTTCTCCGTATTGAGTGTGTGCCCCCGATAGGCTCACGCATTTACCGATGGCTAAACGATCGCATATCTCAACAGCTCCCACTTGTGAGAGTTTAGACATACAGCGTCCATAATGAAGTATCTAGCAACACTTCATTATAACCGGAAAATGTTGAGTTAAATAGTTTCAAGAATAAGATCTTAAAGACTAGTAATGGTGTACGATTATTTGAGCTTGCTGATAATCATCCCTTCGTCACAATTTACCGGTTAAACCATGGATATGGATCCTAACTCATTCCATATGGTTTAACTTTAATTCCTCGTTTACAAATTAATTTAGATAGTCCAAATTGTAACAAGCATCATCTTGATTACATTTTGGGTACGGCCATACAATTACCTAATTAATTCTGGAGGGGATCCAGGGTACTTCACTGCACTATATCAGAGTGGAGGAACGAATTCTATATTGACTGCAAGTGTCTGTGGATGCTGCTTCACAACACTTCCAATTAGAGTCGTTATAGCTAGATCTTCCGAACTAGCGTTGGACATAAAATCAAGAAGCGATATCCACACATGCACAACTTGTTTGCATCTCAAGTCTAAGGATGACCTAATCCTCACCATTTATGTATTCGAATTTACTCATGAAAACGGATCCAAAAGTAACCATTCGAAAGTTCGGGGTGTCCAATATTCATATCAATGAATAACATATGAGTTTGGTTGGAAACCGTCCACCATATATACCAGTATATTACCAACACTCATATTTGTCTTAATGTATACAATATTCCCATATTGTTTAACCGACAATGGACATGTTTAGAATAATTAAATTATTCAAGGATTTAAACATACAAACATAGGGCAACAATAATTATATGAAGATAACAAACATCAAATATCTTTATTCATCAAAAAATAATTAAATTGTCTTACAATCCCAAATTATCCAAATACTTACGATAACACAGATTACATGAGACTATTAGCTGGAAGCAAACCAATTCCATGAGTTAACATGGAATGCTTTTTGAGGTCTAACGCCTTTGTAAAGGGGTCAGCTAAATTGTCGTCTGTGTGAACTTTCTCCAGACAAACATCACCAAGTTCAATCACTTCTCTGAGGTAGTGAACTTTGGAACGATAATGTTTCGCACCTTTAGTGATTCTTGGTTCATTAGCTATAGTAATGGCTCCGGTATTGTCACAATACATTGTCATAGGTTCATTATTTGTGGGAACAACACCAAGCCCAGAAATAAACTTCCTAATCCAAACTGCCTCTTTAACAGCCTCCGAAGCGACTATATACTCAGCCTCTGTAGATGAGTTTGCATGGATGGTCTGCTTTGCGCTTTTCCAGCTTACAGCACCTCCATTCAGCATGAAAACATATCCCGTCTGAGACTTCGTGTCATCAGCATCCGTAAGATATCCAGCATCAGTGTAGCAAGCAACCCTGAGCTCTCTTTTCATACCTCCTCCATAAACAAGAAACATGTCTTTGGTATGCCTAAGATACCTCAGAATGTTCTTAACAGCAGTCCAGTGAGAATCACCAGGATTCTGCTGAAATCGGCTAGTCATGTTCTGAGAGAACGCAACATCAGGTCTCGTACATCTAATAGCATACATGATTGATCCTATTGCCGAAGCATAGGGAATTCTCTGCATGCGTCTCACCTCATCAGGTGTTGATGCTCCTTGAGTCTTAGATAATTTTGATTTAGTTTGCATGGGAACAAAGCCACGTTTGGAATTGTCCATGTTATACTTCTTCAAAATCTTATCTATGTAAGCACTTTGACATAAACCAATTAACCGTCTAGGTCTATCACGTATGATCTTGATTCCAAGAATATACGCAGCATCTCCCAAATCCTTCATGGAAAAACACCTTCCAAGGTAAGCTTTTACACTTTGCAACATTGGAATTTCTTTTCCCATCAACAATATGTCATCAACATACAGGACAAGAAACACTACGCTACTCCCACTAGCTTTGATATATACACATGGCTCATCAGGATTTTGATTGAAACCAAATTTCTTGATTTCATCATCAAACCTCTTGTTCCATTGCCTTGATGCTTGCTTAAGTCCATAAATGGATCTTTGAAGCTTGCATACACGGTTTGGATACTTTGGATCAACAAAACCCTCAGGTTGCTTCATATAGACTTCTTCGTAAAGCAGTCCATTGAGGAAGGCGGTTTTAACATCCATTTGCCAAATCTCATAGTCATAGAACGCGGCTATGGCTAAAAGAATCCTTATAGCTTTGATATCCGCAACAGGAGAGAAGGTCTCTTCATAATCAACCCCGAAGGTTTGAGTGAAGCCCCTCGCTACATATCGAGCTTTAAAGGTGTGTACATTGCCATCCATGTCGGTCTTCTTCTTCTACAACCACTTGCCACTAACAGTTCTAGCGTTAGGGGGAAGGTCTACTAAGATCCAGACATCATTGTCTTTCATGGATTGCATCTCCACATTCATAGCATCCAGCCATTTGTCAGATTCAGGATCTGCCAATGCAGCTTTGAAGTTAGTGGGTTCATTATGATCCCCTAACTCATGTTCCTCAGCGTCAATGTATAAACACATACGGTCACGAGCACGCCTAGTCCTCGTAGACTTTCGAATGGGAGCTATATCACTTATAGGTTCATCAATTTCTTGATCATCCTCTTCATGATTGCTAGTGTTTTCAGAAGGATGTATATCTTCATCTTGAATTACTTCAAGATCCTCTATACTCCCACTTGCTTCTTGATTCATAAGATTGCTCTCTAGGAATTCAGCATTACGAGCAACAAATACTTTGTTCTCGGGTGGGTAGTAGAAGGAGTAACCTATCGTTTCCTTTGGGTAACCTACAAATATACACTTAACAGATCGGGGCTCTAGTTTGTCAGGTTTGATAAGCGTGTCACGCTTAACAAGAGCCTCACATCCCCAGACCTTTAAGTAAGACAGCTTAGGGGCTTTCCCATACCATACTTCGTAAGGAGTCTTTTCAACCTTCTTAGTTGGAACCATATTGAGTATGCGAGCAACAGACTCAAGAGCATAATCCCAAAAGGATTTAGGAAGAGTTGTTTGGGCCATCATGGAACGAACCATATCAAGTAGGGTTCTATTTCTCCTCTCAGACACACCATTGTGTTGTGGTGTATATGGAGGAGTTCTTTGGGAAACTATCCTATGTGCCTTAAGATGCTCCAGAAATTCATAACTCATAAATTCACCTCCACTATCCGAACGTAGTGCTTTTATGGTTTTACCGAGTTGATTTTCTACTTCCTTTTGAAACACCTTAAATGTTTCAAACACTTCATGTTTATGCTTTAGCAAGTAAACATAACCATAACGACTATAGTCGTCAGTGAAAGTGACGAAGTAACTTGCACCTTGTCTTGACACGGTTCTAAATGGACCACATACACCGGTGTGGATTAGTCCAAGTAGATCTTTAGCCCTCTCCACTTGATGTGAATAAGGTTTACGTGCCATCTTTCCAGATAAGCATGAAACACATTTGTCAAAGGAATCATCATCGTTTGACTTAAGCAATCCATCAGATTGTAATTGCTTAATGCGCTTTTTGCTTATGTGGCCAAGGCGACAATGCCATAGCAATGTAGAGTCCAAATTAGATTTGGCCCTTTTGTTGCTTATAGCATACATAGAACTATTGTTTGCATTAGAATCGCACATATCAATTTCATAAATACCATTACTAGGAACAACATTAAAAAAAAACATATTATTTTTCGAAACCGAAATTGTTGCATTATTCTCAAAACGATTAACAAAACCATCGTCATACAAACATGAAACTGAAACAATCCCTCTAGAAATAGAAGGTGCGTAATGACAATTATTCAACATAACAACCAGTCCACTAGGGAGAAATAATTGAAAAACACCAATGGCTTCAACAGCTGCACGATGACCATTGCCAACGTACAGATTCAAAGCTCCTGGCTTCAGCTTCTTACTTATCCTTAGACCCTGAGTAGTATTACAGATGTGAGTACCACAACCAGTGTCATAAACCCAAGATTTATTAGGAAAAGTAAAGAGTTCTATCGTGAAGATACCTGAAGTGCTAGCTCCTTGCGAGGACTTCTTTCTCTTCCACAACTCAGTGAGATACTCTGGACAGTTTCTCTTCCAATGACCAATTTCACCACATTGGTGACAAATGGCATCCTTAGCAGGATTCTCTCTTCTTGGTGGAGGGGGAATCTTGGCTCTAGGAGTAAAGTTAGCTACTTTCTTCCCTTTACCACGATTCTTACCCTTTGCAGCATTAGACGGTTTAGCCTTGTTAGGCTTTTGAACCCTTCCTGCCCTAATAACATTAATGGTATTAGGAGTAGGTGCAACCTTCTTTGGCAACATTTTCTCATGCAACTTAAGCATGGCATGCAGTTCAGGTATTGTCTTCCCCAGGCCATGCATGTTATAGTCTTGCACAAACCTATCATAGTCCTTATTCAGTGAGGCTAAAATTAGGCTGACCGAAAGTTTCAAGGACATGGGGTGACCCAAACGTTCTAAATTCTCTATGAACCCCTTCATCTTCAAGACATAGGAGCTCACAGATTGTCCATCCTCATGTTTACACGCGTGAAAGGCACGTGCAACATCAAGGAGTTCTTGATCAGCTTGTTCAGTGAACATGGTCTTCAATTCTTCCATCATAGACCATGCGCCGTGACCCTCCAAAAGTTTCTGGAGTTCAGGGGACATAGTCATGAGCATAAGGCCAACGATTTCTCGTGACCTTTTGACCCAAGTTGGATGTAAATCCGGGTCTTGCTCTGGTCCTTCATGACCATGAGGCAGAATTGCTGGTTGATCAGGAATTGGTTGCTCAAGGTATTTAACCAAGTCATCAGTTTCGAGCGCTATCCGAAGAGCACGATACCAATCAACAAAGTTATTCTCAGTCAATTTCATCTTTTCAAGGAATGACTTAACAACCGTGCTGTTTAAGCAAGAGTTTTGATTATTCATCTACAAAATAAAAGTTCAACGATTAGTATTTTCGATAATTACATTCTCAAAGAATTAACTACCCAATTAATCATGTTGAGACTAAGATCCTTGCTTGCACTCCCACTTAATATTAGAGGTCCGACCGTCTAGTATTCAAGTGGGGCAAGAGGTAAGCGACGGGCGTTAATTGCATTACAAGTGCAACTCTTAGATTGTATGAGACGATTCATGAAGTTTATTTATCGTAGAGTGTTTGGATGGGATGTTCTCTCATCTCTTTCGAGAACCTTTGAGCATCTCAAACAAACTTGTTCTACACATAATAAAGTCATGAGTATGTTTCATCTCATCTTTATGCCTCGGGTTCCGAATCTGACCGGTAACTCGACTTTAAGTCGTACCAATTTGAAGCATGCAATTATTGGCAAAGATCTGACCAGTGACAAAGATCGCCTCGGGTATGTAATTCGCCCTAGGTCTGACCAGATGACGAAAAACAACTACAAGCGCTTCTAAATTGGATGGCATAGACTTAAAAATTTTAAATAGGTATCACATAAGTTTTAGAAAAACAAATGTCAAAGTGTGTAAAAGAATGCATGCAATTCATTCTCTTATCACAAGTTAAGAAAAAATTTTGTTAACTTTTGGTTTAGTCGGGTTTTACCGCTGGAGAAGATTAAAGAGAGATCAAACCCTATATCCTACTCTTCATGCACCCGAAGGAGCAAGTGCTTGGGATAATTATTCCATAAGTGTCGAAACACCTATGGAACACGGGAGAAGATTAAAGATTTCTCAAACCCTAGATAGCTCGACTAGAGCACGAGGTGCAATAGCAAGTCCATCATTAGTAAAGACACAAAACGGTGTTGTAATTTTAAGTATTGTAAGCTAATTAATTTTGCAAATCACGTCGTTGAGAAGATAGTTTATAAGCCATCATTACGGTATGTAAGCCCAACTCGAGTGACAATATGATTTCGCAAAACAATTAGAATACAATAAAACCAAGTTTCATAGTTCTTATGTCAATATTAATATTTGTTCAAAAAATCAAGATTTTAACAAATAACACATAACCGATTCGCAAGGAAAATATGGTGTATTAATATGACATTGTTTTAAAGCTAGTTTCGATATAAGTACCATCCGTTTTTATGATTCCTAGAATCTTGAATTATTACGTTTTGCAATTCATAATGGAAAACAAATAAGCACATAAAAACAGACAGAAGGGGGTAGAAGCAGAAGACAGACTCTATATGAAAGCGGTAAATCATATAAGATCCAAGTCTCGAATGAGTCTTCCCCAAATTGAGGACCAAAGACCCTCATCAAGTTTTCGAGCAAGGTACTTGATGACGTGCAAAGTATCACAAAAGTGAGATGCAAGGGTCTTTGACGGATAATAAAAAACAAAAGTAATTATTAACCGGTTCAATTTTAACCTACCCAATTTTAATAGATCTAGATCAAGATTAAAACTTTATGACAAGTATGCATGTAGTTGTCATAAAAACATGAATAAAAGAGATTTTAAAGCGAAGCAAGCGTGTTTTATTCTATGTGTAACCCATGAATGTCATACGATTTGACTCGTGATACCACTGTTGGGATTTAGAACTAGTTAAACCATTAACTACGAGTGCGCAGCGGAATGGATCTAGTATAATATTCATGATTAACACATAATAAAACAATAACAAAACCAACCTTTTAATTAATTGAATAAATCAATTAATTGATCTTGATCTTGAATCTACAACGGTAAAGTAACCGTCCTCTAGCGATTGCTCACACGACACGTCAAACGAACACACCACGATGCTAGTGGTAACTTTACTTCGATAATCTTTGCAACTAGAAACCCTAATATCCAAAACCCTAATTGGGATTACGTAAGGATACGGTTTGTAGATAGCAACAAGATTCTAGGAAAATCACCAATAAACCCTAATTAGGGTTTATATAAATCGGACCGCAAGGGAATACTAAAACCTAGATTATAAGAACTAGGGTTTAGTTATAAAGCTTAAATCTTTATAAGAAAACCACCAAGAAGGATTGATCTTATAAAGGTTAAACCTTTAGGTGTGATTTTAGGTTAAGGAAAAGTTTGTTCGGTTTGGTGTTGGGGGTTTGAGTCGATCGGCCAAAAACAAACAAGAGGGAGAGGTGAAAAATTATGAGGGGTATGGGATTGTATTTATACACATCCTTGAACCTCCTCAAAATTAATTAGGCCCAACCCAACACCTAAATTAAGTAACTTAATTACTTGATTAACAAACAAAAGATCTTCTAGACCCCTTAGGGTATTCGGCCGCCTATAGGGCACCAGATGTTTCTAGAAGTCGATTTCCTTCCTTAAATTTAAATAACGCACTCGCCTTTAATTAATTAAAACCCGTAATTAATTAAACCACCGTTAATTAAATAAAACGTAAAGTTTTTATTATACGTTTAATTATAAATAATAAAACGTAAATAAACGTGTGTTCTCCGTATTGAGTGTGTGCCCCCGATAGGCTCACGCATTTACCGATGGCTAAACGATCGCATATCTCAACAGTGTTCCCAGGGTAAGCAAAAGCTTATGACAGCCCTTGTTTGTGCAGACTTGGACGACTTGATGAATTACAAGACCAAAAAGAAGTAAAAAACGTGAGCTAAGTCAAGCCAAACTTTGGTAAGGCTTACAAGCTCGATAGTATTTTGTACATATGATAGTACGTACTGCTTTTGGCCAACTTTTTCTTTCTAATTGAGTTTTCTAGTGGTTGTGTTGATGATGTTTTTGCATGATAACTTCAAATGGGTTTTAATCTCGATCTTAGCGGTACACTTGTGCTTTGTGAACACACACATGACTCTTTTCCGAAGTTAACATTTTTATGATAAATTGGATCCATGTAAAAGTTGGCACCGACAGCATTTGTGTAGACTTGGGCTTGTCGCTTATTTACAAGACCTGAAAGAGGTAAAAGAAAACGAGCTAAATCAAGCCAAACTTTGGTAGGACTTAAGTCGACTTCACATTATTATGTTTGGATTGTGCGTGGTGGCGAGCCTGCACGAGACAAGCTCGAGAAAGTTAGAAATATGCTCGAGAATCCCGATTTGTTTATGATAATATGTTTTTTAACTAATTAAGTTTGAAATAATAGATAAGCTCAAATTTAGGTGGAGATCGGCTCGATAAACACTTTGACCTCACTTTCTCGGTATGAGCTCGTGACTCATTATAGCTCGGCTCAAACGAGCGCCGGTTACTTGACAAAAAGCTCGACTCTATATGTTGCTTCATTTTCAATCATCAAAGCAGATTACATGATGCGAAATCATGTTTCATTGACTAACATGTAAAAACTATGTGTATCATTTTTTAGCATATGTTCGAATGTTAATGTTTTAATTTTATATGTCATTTAGTTACTTCAAAATGAGAATCGTCGGTTATTCTAGTAAATTAGAGATCATGTCAAATAAACAAAGCTTGTGAGCTACGTAGATTTTTGTGTTTTACCAAATAACGACTTCAATAATATTGTATATGTGAATGAAGAGTCAGATTTACAAGATGGTTAAGACTCATTATCTAGTAACGTAGATCCTGTGTTCGAGCCACCTTATAAACCTGGGTTTTTCCATTTTTTTTTGTTGTTTTAATCATTCGGCTTACTTACTGCTATTGTCAAATTAAGTTCCGTAAATATTGATTACAATGAGATCGAACATAAATTATGCCAAGTACGTATAAATGAAAGCATCCGTAATATCTTTAATCATTAGCGAGTCCATAACTCCATATAGACCAACATACAGATTATTAATGACTCGAACAAAGTAGTTTTACGTTATATAAAACTAAAAAGATGTAGGTCAAGCATCGGATATTACTTATGTTTGTTCTCGTATGCATCTTTCTCAAATTGAACAAGGTGATTTCTTCAATGTCACAGAAACAACCATCTTTTAATCTTCATTGGTTGAAATCTTGAGATTACCAGATAACCTGAACTTGGATCCGTCACCGTTTTAAAATACAACGATAAAACGTTATGTAATAATAACGTCCAATATTCTGAAACATAAACCTCATACATCCGAGATAAGTTGGACTTTCTCGGATAACATGAACTACGTTCCTTCTCCGTTTTCAAATGACAATGAAAAAAATTCACAAAACATATATGACCTATATTCTGAAACTTAACTAAAAAATTTAATAAAGTCGCACCGTCTATTATCTGCATCATAGATAATGATATTCATAAGTGGCCTCTACAAGAGAGGTTGCATTGGATATTACTGTTGTTTTCCCTTGTGCATCTTTCTCAACCCGAACATTGAACAAGGACGACTACTCATTTCTTCAAGATGGCTTTATTGGCGGATGCGATTTATCTACTGCATTTGGTATGGAATACCATTGTGTCAAACAGCTTGCCGATAGCAGTGGTTACGTGTGATCGCGCTTACACTAGTTTTTCTATTGTGGTCTTGGAGCCATTTCAATGTCAGCAGCCCACAGAATCTTCATGTTGGGCGCATTCATGTAAAGCCTTTGCCAATAAATAATCAACTTCCTTTTTTAGGCCATGTTTTGACTCGGCTCGAACTACAGCCAGCCATAGTTAAGGTTCTGTAATGTGTCCTCCAAAATCATAAAAAAAACTATAACACATTCAACTATATGTATATTAGTTATTTTCAACTTGAGAGTAAATTTATGTGAGCCTCAACATAGCACGAAAAAAATTAGGGTAAATAAATATATATGAGAACAAAACGTATTGGTCTTTGTAGCGTAAAGGTAAAGAATTGCCTCTCCTAAGCCTTATGTCTCATGTTCGAACCTTTACTTCTACGAATTCCTTTTTTTTAATAAATCTTTTTAGCTTTACTTTCTCTTTTTGTTTTTATATTCAATTACCCATTTTGGTCAAGTCGAATGATATGGTTCTTTTTTCTTGGTTTGAGCCCTTAAGATACAAGTAAAAAACACTTGGATTTAATGCGATAAAAAGATAACACTTGATCGCATAAAAAATATCATCAAACCGTCGATCGTGCAAAACTTGCGCTGTCCATCAAGCATAAAAAAGGGTTCTACTTTTTTTATAATACAAAAGGGCTAATGACTTAAAAATGTATCTAACTTGTCACTTTTTACCGTTCTGTGTAGCCATCTTTTTTTTCCCTATATTATCATTAAACTTTGTGATTTCGTACATTGTGTGTATCCGGTGACCTGCTTAAGTGGTTAACAGGTTACCTTAACGACAGTTTACTTTTTATTACAACGTTAGTCCTTTATATTAACGACTATTAAAACAAACATCTAAAATTTGAATTATTTTTTAAATAAAATGTAAAACTTTAAAAAAAAAAAGTACGCAACTCCAAATATTTACGTTTTCGTCAGATATTTTATGTTTTCCTTAGTAATTTTACGTTTTCGCCTGTAAATTTAGGTTTTCGTCAGTAAATTTACGTTTTTGTCTGTAAATATACGTTTTCGTCAGTATTTTTACGTTTTCTTCAGAAATTCACGTTTTCGTCTGTAAATTTATGTTTTCGTCTATAAATTTACGTTTCCGTCTGTAAATTTATGTTTTTGTCTGAACATTCATGTTTTCGTATGTATTTTTACGTTTTCGTCTGTAAATTTACGTTTTCGTCTCTAAATTTACGTTTTCATCTGTAAATTTACGTTTTTGTCAATATTTTTACGTTTTCGTCTCTAAATTTAAGTTTTCGTCAAGAACATCAAATTTTCGTCAGTAAATTATGTTTTCATCATTAAATTTACGTTTTCGTCTATAAATTTACCTTCTCGTCAGTAAATTTACGTTTTCGTCAGTAAATTTAGGTTCTTGTCTCTAAATTTACGTTTTCGTCAGTATTTTTACGTTTCTCGTCAGAAAATTTTATTTTTTGTCTGTAAATTTATGTTTTTGTCTGTAAATTTACGTTTCCGTTTGAAAATTTACGTTTTCATATGAATTTTTACGTTTTCGTCTGTAAATTTACGTTTTCGTCTGTAAATTTACGTTTTTGTCAATATTTTTACGTTTTCGTCTCTAAATTTACGTTTTCGTCTCTAAATTTACGTTTTCGTCAATAACATCACATTTTCGTCAGTAAATTTATATTTTCGTCAGTAAATTTACGCTTTCGTCTATAAATTTACCTTTTCGTCATTAAAATTACCTTTTCATCAGTAAATTTACGTTTTCGACTGTAAATTTACGTTCTCGTCAGATATTTTACGTGCTCGTCATTAGTTTTTCGTTTTCGTAAAAAAATTTATGTTTTCGACCAAAAAATTACATTTGAGTCTGTAAATTTTGTTTGTGAATTCATGTTTTTGTCAGTATTATTATGTTTTCGTCAGTATTTTTACGTTTTTGTAAGTAACTTTACTGACGAAAATGTAAATTTACTGAGGAAAACGTACATTTACAGATGAAAACGTAAAGTTATTGGCGAAAACGTAAAAATACTAACGAAAACGTAAAAGTATTGACGAAAAGGTAAATTTACTGACGAAAATGTAAATTTGCAGACGAAAACGTAAAGAACCTGACGAAAACGTAAATTCACTGACGAAAACGTAAATTTACCGACGAAAACATAAATTTACTGACGAAAACGTAAAATATTGACAAAAACATTAAAATATTGACGAAGACGTAAATTTACTGACGAAAAGGTAAAATTTTTGACGAAAAGGTAAATTTACAGTCGAAGACGAAAACGTAAAAATACTGACGAAAATGTAAAAATACTGACGAAAACGTAAAATTGTTGATGAAAACGTAAAAATACCGATGAAAACGTAAAAACTGAGGAAAACGTAAAAATACTTATGCGAACGTTCAAATACTGATGCGAGCGTGAAGTTACTGGCGAAAATGTAAAAATACTGACGAAAACGTAAAATTGTTGATGAAAACGTAAAAATACTGATGAAAACGTAAAAAACTGAGGAAAACGTAAAAATACTTATGCGAACGTAAAAATGATGCGAGCGTAAAGTTAGTGACGAAAATGTAAAAATACTTATGAAAACGTAAAAATACTGATGAAAACGTAAAATTATTGATGAAAACGTAAAATTATTAATGAAACATAAAATTATTGATGAAAACGTAAAAGTCCTAATGAAAATGTAAAAGTACTAATGAAGACGTAAAAAATGGTGAAAATATATAATCAAACGAATACTAATAAAAATGTAAATTTATGTAAAAAAGTACTATTTTTGTAAATGCAAAAAAACCTTACAAACATTTTTTTTAAGCTACACGTTTTTGTAAAAAAACTATTATAAAAATTTACTGTAAACTTTTTTTTTGAAGTTATACGTTTTTTGAAAAATATTATTTTTTTCGGAAATCAAATTTCAAGTGTTTATACGAACAACCGTTAATATAAGGACTAACATTGTAATAAAATTTAAACTGCCGTTAAGTTAACCTGCTAGAGCAAGTCAAACAAGTCACCGGTACACACAATGTACGAAATCATAAAGTTTAATGATAATATAGGAAAAAAAAAGATGGCTACATAGAACGGTAAAAAGTGTCAAGTTAGATGCATTTTTAAGTCATTAGCCCAATACAAAACAGATTTATCAAACATTCGAGCATAACATTACTTGGTGGGACAAATGTCAATTTGGTGGAGCAAACAAACCCACCTACGTTTGATATACTTGTAAAAATTTTCATAAAGTCGTACGTCTATGATTGCACAAGACCAAAATCAAAATTCATTTCCCTGTTAAAAATGTGAACCATTAGAGCAAAAGTGAATATCTTTTGCATTAAAGGAACGTATGCCTTCGGCCAACTTTTTTTTTTTCTAAAATGAGTTTCCTAGCTGTTGTGTTGATGATGTTTTTGCCTCATAAATTCAAATAGGTTTTGATATTGATCCTATTTGTAAACTTGTTCTCTGTGAATACAAACATGACTTATTCTGAAAGATGTCACTTTTATGGTAAATTGGATCCATGTAAAAGTTGTTACCTGCACGCCGCAGCATTTGTGAATACTTGGGCTTCTGGCGGATTTACAAGATCAAAAAGAGGTAAAACATGTGAGCTAAATCAAGTCAAACTTTGGTAGACTTAGGCTTTTACTTGTCATTATTATGCTTGGTTTTTGCTTGGCGAGCCTTCACGGGGCAAGCTCAAGAAAATTAGAAACCAGCTTAAAAACCTCTGTTTGTTTATGATAATGTGTTTCTTTTTAAGTAATCAAGTTTGAAATATAAGATAAAGGTCAAATTCAGCTCGAGCTCAGCTCGATAAACATTTCGAGCTCACTTTTTTGGGCTTGAGCTCGTGACTAGTTATAAAGTTCGGCTCAAACGAACGCCGGTTACTTGACAAAGAGCTTAACTCGTTTAAAGCCGTATATGTACATATGTTTTTTAGTCTTGTAGTATCATACGTGACATATCGTACTACTACGTACGAGAGTTTTTGTACTTTATAAAACATCCAACAAAAAGATTTTGATTTTTGGATATTACGATTTTACGATAGGATCTTACATAAGATCTTTGCATACTTAAGATCACTTAAGATTTTATATGATCTCAATTTTGATCATAGGATCTTAGGATCTACTCCGATCTTACTTTTCTCGAACCACAAACTAAAAGGTTACAAATTTACAGGTTGTGTATAATATGATCTAAAAGTAACGTGTTAAATAATAATAGGATTTGAGAATTAATTTGTTGGTTACATTTAATTAACATAAAATAAATAATAGGATTCGAGAATTAATTTTATGCGGGTTAGCTTCGTGGCCAAGTTTGACCTCCTAACAATATCGACGTAAGAAACATGCACCGAGACATAAGATTGATGTAAATTCTAATCGCCTTTGTGATATAAAATCCTGTGTTTAAGGACATGCTATCAATCGAGGGACATGCAATGCCAGTTTGAGTTTCGTCAAAGTTGTTAATAAAAACTATAGTTTCTGCATGTTATCAATTGTCCTCTAAGGTTGTTGGGTAGATTATTCCACAAGCGTAGAAGCTTCCACAAGCTTCGTTGGGTAGATTATTCCACAAGCTTCGTTTATACGTGCTAGACTCACAGTTAGCCCGTTGCATTACGTGTGTACAAGAGCGTAGTATAGTTTTACATTAAATTATATTTTGGTACTGTTCTTTATAAACCCTAATTAGTGATCTTCTGTATCTTTGTTAGGATAAAGGTATATAACCCTAATTCACAACATACATAAAAGAGGACATGACCCTCTCTTCTCTGTAAATCTGTATTCATATGCGTGTGAAGGCTTAAGCATGGTCTTTCATAAATGCCACGTCTCAAGTTCGAGCCTTCTATTGTGGTCAAGTGGGAAAATTAACTTATATGATTTTACTCAGAGTCTTTTAAAAATGAGTTAAAAGCATGTGGATTTAATGCTCAATATATTGACTACCAAAATAAATAGTTTTCCTATTCAAAAATTATACTCTTGTTTTTTTATTTTGATATGCTCAAAGTTATAGTTCTCTTTTTGTTTCAGCTAATCAAAATAAGGTTTCATTTTTTGGTTTAAGCGTTTAATAATCTTATATTTCCAAAAGTTTCATTTGCTGTATTTGTAAAAAAAAAAAACCCCAAAAAAATCAGCCGAGTCTAGAGAATCACATTAACTCGGATCATTTCAAACCCGACACATTTAGTCGAATTCTAAAAATATAAAAATTCGGTTTAATTTGACATGTTCTTATGACTAGAATATGTTCAACCAATTAACATGGATAGATTGAACTGAGTTTGAAAACAATGTCATAAACCGAAAGTGAAAAGGAAAAAAAAACAATGTATATACGTTGATTTTGAATGTATAGTTATTTATTTGAGAATCAAACATGTAGGTGTGGTTGGCGTCAAGGCTTGAATATGCGTTCTAATAAGTCTTGGGCGCAAGTTCGATCCTTGTTGCCTTCACCTCTACTTTTTTGGTTAGTACTATTCGTTGTTTATTTATACTATTTGTTTGGTTTTCAGAGTTTGAGTCATTTAAAATGAGCTAAAAAAAAGTGTTTCCCCATTCCAAAAGTATAGTTTCTTTTTTATTTTGAAATGTTCGAAAATAAATGACATCGTGACTTATGCTAATGTATAATATATTTTTGGGCTAATTCTTGAAATGCCCCATGGTATTACCATGTTTCCCTTTTTGCACCCACCAAATGAGATTTTCCCTAAATGTCCTATGCAACCTATACAACCTATGCAACTTATGCGACTTGGATTAAAATACAAAAAGTGTACTTTTAACTTTATGACACATGTCAGAATGTGTCATAAAAGTACATATTTGTAAGAACTTGTCTCTTATGCAACTTACTTTATTTTTTATGCGACTTGTATTAAAAAATATTATTTTAATAAAAAGTAAATTTTAACAAAATCTTTTAAATTACTTATTTTATATTTTATTTTTATGCAACTTGTACCTTTATGTAGACAATGAAGTGACATATGAGTAACCTACTTTTTGATAAAATCTATAAAGTCTTTTTATGCGACTTGTATGTATTAAAAAATAATATAAAATACCATGTAAATATGTGTAAAAGTAGGTAGGGTGTATGTCTTTTCTTATGCAACTTTTATTTAAATTTTTATACAACTTTTAATTAAAAAATAAAAAATATATAATTAATATTTTTTAAAAACTAAAAAACTTAAAAAATTGAATAAAAGTTATAATTAAAATTTTTTAATATTAAAAAAAAATAAAAAATTAAATTTATTTATTTTAATATTAAAAGTTTTTAAAAATTAAAGTTTTTAAAAAATTTAAAAATTATATTTTTTTTAAATTTAATTTTAAAAAAAAATTAATATTAAAATAAATAATTAAATTTTGTATATAATTTAAAAATTAAATTTTGTAAAAAAAATAAATAATATAATTTAGAGTTGGTTTTCGTTAAACTACAGAGTTGTAGTATTTTGCTATTTTTACGGTAATAATTTTTATTATAAAACAATTTGTGTTTCAAAAAAATGTTAATAATTTATTTTGTAACACGTGTCAATAATATCTAAAAAAATAAACACATTTTATGTTAAAAAATAGTAGTTATATTAAAAAATGAAAGATTATTATATTTGGTCTTATCTCTTATCATAAACATTCGTGACCTTCAACTAAAAAATTTAAGAAACACTTGGAGGTAGAATGTCCTTTCATAGAAAGGAGTTACTTTTGACAAGCAAATTAGAGCCTATTGGTGCTCATTTGATTGAACGCAAATGTTTTGTTCACTCATTTGTCAATTACACTAGACTTCAACATGTTGGTCCGTATGATTATTTTTCTCGTTTCGAGTACCAAATTGGCGGTGGAACGTTAGAGCCTGACCACGTCGATGTGTATGTTTTCTTCGCACCTTTGTTCTTGATACTAGATAGATGGATAGGTTAAATCATTTCCTTTTTTTAGACTTTTGCTCATTTTTATGATGAAGGTTTTGCAATTGCGATATGCTACTTAACCCTGATGAGTTTATGCTAAAGTGTCAAGATTGCAAAGAATGGTATGTCGTGTTCTTTTTCAAATGCATCCTTTTGGTTTTGCTCTTACTTAATAATATTCAGTTTCGTACACTGGTTCATGTCGTTCTTTCGTGTATCTGCACGTATCACCCTGCTTGCATAAATATGACAGATGATGAGGCTAAGCAAATAGATAGCTTCACATGTGACGAATGCCGCTCTTTAGATATTAACCAGGCCTCTTCCTCTGCTGATCCCAATATTATAAGAGACCGCCAAATGCTAAACGCTTTTACTTATCTATTTATTGTTCATTCTTCAACACTGACTATTATATCATGCCTGATTTTGGTTCAGGTTTCATACTTCATACATCGTGTAAATGTTTATAATCTGGTTATTTATGTAGCTTGAAGCTTTGGAGCGAGTCGAAGAGTCTGATAACAAGATGATAATACTAAAAGCACCACCTCCACCACCTCAAAGTTAGTTATTGATAATCTTAAAATTTGGATGCTTGAAACACCATTGAATTTGAATCTTTTAAATAAATATGACAGAAGATGATGCTAAGCAAATAGATAGCTTCAGAAGTGACGAGTGTCGCTCCTTAAACGTTAACCAAGCCTCTGTGTCTGCCTCTGCTGATCCTGATATGGTAAGAGACCGCCAAATCCTGAACGCTTTTACGTGTCTAGTTTACTGCATTTTGGATGAAGTTGTAAGGGCACCCGATAATTCACATTGTTTGATAGTCTATTGATTACTCATGTATTGCTTTATGTTTGGGTTCAAGAGCATTAGCATGTGACTTTCGAGGCCAATAAGGCACCCTGCAACATTATAATGTAGTTGTAATCTGTGTACACCATGCCTTGAAAACAACTTATTAGCGGTTTTTGTATTTTTTTTTCAGGTGCAACCCGATAAGCGGGCAAAATGGTGATTTCAGTAGCTGTGCTCTAATAGGCTCGTACCCTGTGTGGTCTACTGGTCTTGGTTGTTCTACTGTCAATATAATCTCTTTTGATGGAACCGTTAGTGATTAGAACTCGTAATTTAGAGTGTAATCAGAGTTTCTAACTCCTTGTCTTGTATCTATACATCTTTGATAGTGCTTCATTTTGTTAGGTTCTATTATCAACCATTAAGGTCTTAGTCATGTGAATTTTGCTGACAGTAATTACGGTCCACTCTCACGATGCACCACATACTATACGTGTGAGCTTTGAGTTCGAACATGAATTTCAAGAGTCTTAAACATTCTAAATGTTTACGGAATTTAGCTATGTGGGTTAGAATGGGCCAGGGTTGACATCAGGAATCATACTACTAGTAGTAGTCTACTACTAGTTACTGATCCTTCTATCTGAAGTTCATAAATTACACCTCAATGTTTCTAAGTTCATAAGTCTTAACAGATATAACACTGCCGTATTAAAAGGTTTGGCCATTGGTATAATTAAGATAGGTTCTTGTCAAGCTATGTAGATCCGTACAGACCTTATATCAATCCTCAAAGGTTTAAGTTTGATTGCTGACGTCAAAACTCAAACCAATTTCGTTTATATCGTAAATAGTAATGTCTGTGTATCCGAATTATACCAATCTTTTTAGAACTGATTTGGATGGTTTGGTATAATTCAAAATGGTTCCAGCTAGAGGAGAAAAAAAACCCGCAACAGCTCAATAGAGGATCGATCCCCACCTTTGAAAGATCTGCAATTGGTAGCAAAAAAACTAGGGAGAAGTTTTTGCAGATGACAGATCCTTTCATTTTAGATTATAAATATAGATATGTTTCAGGGATGAAACTTCAGGGAGAAGTAGTTGCACGGCTTCAACAAACCATGAGTGGACTCAATAAGCTGATATGTTCTTTTTGCCAAATATAAACTGATATGTTGTTATGTATTCATGTTTGAACTCAAGCTCATAGACATAGCATCTGGTGCCATCATTAGGTAACACTAACAATAATAATAAACACAGATGTAGTAGCAGCTTGTTTCTTAGCAGCTTCAGCTTTCCTGTCCCTAGCCCTGGCCTCAATGGTCTGACGAATGAGCAAAAAAAAAAAAAAAAAAAAAAAAAAACTAACTAACTGCTTCTGTCCCTAAGTTGGGGATCTTTGTAAATTATAAAAATGATATAGTCCTTTTAACCATAACCATAGCGAGCTGTTCAGCGACATAATTTATGCTAGCGACATAAATTATATGACGCCGAAAATAACGACATATGTAACGAACTCATAACAAGTCGCTGAAGTGACCCATTTCTGATTTGGGTTCGGATCCATCGGGCTTGGGCTGTAGGTTGGTACCTTCCTATCAATCTAAACTAGATAACATATTCCCTTTACAAAGACTACAAACTTCTCCATAATTAACATTGGTAAATGCTACACATATTCGAACATTCAAGCAATTACGGACTTTAATTTCTAAATAGCAAAGTAGATTTTCAACAATTCAATAAAAAGAGAAATTCAACTAATCAAACTAACAAGATTAAATAATTAAAGGAACAAGTCTCAAAACCTAACTGGATCCATAACATTAAAAACCCTTAACTAGTACTCATGCCAAAGGAATGAATCACAACTAGTGAATGCTGACCTCCTCGTCTTCGATTTTCCATTGTGTTTCTTTCTTCTATACCTAAAACAAAGCCAAAAGTGTATAAAGATGTACGACTATCAGATTTGCCTCATTAAACAGAATATACAAGTATAATCCATGATTTAAAACTATGCCAATAATAAATCATGAGTATAAGTGTAGACAAATTAGCCAAATTTCAGAAAAAAGATGTAGTGCCCTCATAAAGATTTTCAGAGTGCCCTCGACAAAGCCAATGTTTTCTAATGTTGTTATCGTTTTTCCGATAGTCTGGTTCGTCGGAAGTAACATCGGAGAAGAAGAATAAAATTAGGATAATGGAAAGTCGGATTGTTAAATGTGTGGTGACTGTGGTCGCAGTATTTAATTACTAACATAAACTGTACCTAGATATAATGGATAATAATATATAAAATCACTGTACTTTTTTTAGTTTATTCACCTTTTCTTCATCCACCAGTTTCTAAACTTAAACGTGATGTACAAATTTAGACTTATTTGAATTTAACGTAAATTGAATTTAGGCTTTTTGTTTGTTCACATTTTAGCAACGGTAGCTAGAATTTCGTTAAATATGTAGTAAGGGCCTTTTAATACAATTCTTATGACAAATAATTTGTTTATATTTTAAAAATGTTTTTTTTCGACATATTGAATTAATAAGCAAGTTATATTTATTTATTTTAAGAATTACGAATCAAATTCTACTTTATAGATATTTAAAGGTATTTTAAACGTCGTTGTATTTTAAAGTTTTAATTTTTAAAAAATTTAATTTTTAAAAATTTAAATTTTTGAAAAATTTAACATTTAAAAATTTAATTTTTTAAAAACTTTAATTTTTAAAAAAATTTAATCTTTAAATTATATTAAATGATATTAAATTTTATTTACAAATTTTTTTTAGAAATATTATTTAAATTTTTTTATTTTTTTTAATTATATTATTTTTTTTTTATTTTTTAAAATTATGAATTTGTAAAGTAATTAAAAGTTGAATAACAAATTAAATAAAAGTTACATAAAAAATTAAATAAAAGTTACATAAGAAAAGACTTATATCCTACCTACTTTTACATATATTTACATTGTACTTTATATTATTTTTTAATTAATACAAGTCGCATAAAAAGACTTTATAGATTTTATCAAAAAGTAGCTTACTCAAATGTCATTTCATTGTATACATAAAAGTACAAGTTGCATAAAAATAAAAAATAAAATAAGTAATTTAAAATTTTTTGTTAAAATTTACTTTTTATTAAAATAATATTTTTTAATACAAGTCGCATAAAAAATAAAGTAAGTTGCATAAGAGACAAGTTCTTACACACATGTACTTTTTATGACACATTCTGACATGTGTCATAAGGATAAAAGTACACTTTTTGTATTTTAATCTAAGTCGCATAAGTTGCATAGGTTGCATAGGACATTTGAGGAAAATCTCATTTGGTGGGTGCAAAAAGGGAAACATGGTAATACCATGGGGCATTTCAAGAATTAGCCCTATATTTTTTCACAGTGACATTAGTTGTCGCCTTCATAAGTTGAATATATAACGCGTACTCTCTTTGTTGAAAATCAGTTATCCTCTTTTAACCTTTTCATATTTAATTTCTCAAATTTTATCTTAAATATTTTTCTTAAATGAGTGAGTTTTTACTAGTTTTTGCTAGTCATCCGCTTTTACATTTTGTGAGGACATCAGACCAATCTATGGTGGTTTCTAAACTTCCCCAATGTATTTCCCTATCATGTATTTGGTACGGTTTTTCATATCCTTCTTCTTACACGATCTTGATAAGAGGAAAAAACTAACAATCAAATCATGAGAGAGCTAATGAGTAAAATACACATGTTAGATCTTGTGTGAGTAAGATAAATATGTAAAAAAATGTAAGATATAACAATGCTTCTATAAAAGAAATACATTTAGCAAACTAAAGGCACATGTTCGAGCTTTGTAGATAACAAGATTTGGTATAAAAGCTGTTTATAATAATTTTATATAAGTGCGTATTAGTTTTTGTCATTTCAAAAATCATGAGTTTTCTAAAAATAGTTGCATATAACATTGAAGTTGTTGGGGGGATCATGGCTAAACCTGAGTCAGGATGTTCTTCAACAATTTTTTTTATACTCATTTTATCTTTTTTAACATTCGGCTTACTGTTATTGAAATCTAATCAACAAATAAAGTATTTGAACAAAATCTAAACAACGTGCACTCATGATTATTATTATCAATAATAAGAACAAATAATTATTAATTGGTATTTTTTGCATTTTCTCTTTTAGCTATGTCTTTTAAGAAAGTCACAAGACCAAAATAATTTTTTTTTCTCTTTTAGGTTATATGTTTACCATGAGACTCGCAAAAGTGAATATCTTTTCCGTTTTCTCTTTCAATTATGTGTACCATCATAGTATTTTGTACATATGATAGTACGTACTGCTTTTGACCAACTTCTTTCTAAATGAGTTTTCTAGTGGTTGTGTTGATGATGTTTTTGCATGATAACTTCAAATGGGTTTTAATTTCGATCTTAGCGGTACACTTGTGCTTTGTGAACACACACATGACTCTTTTCGGAAGTTAACATTTTTATGATAGATTGGATCCATGTAAAAGTTGGCACCGGCATCATTTATGTAGACCTGGGCTTGTGTCCGAATTACAAGACCTAAAAGAGGTAAAAGAAAACGAGCTAAATCAAGCCAAACTTTGGTAGGGCTTAAGTCGACTTGACATTATTATGTTTGGATTGTTCGTGGTGGCGAGCCTTCACGAGACAAGCTCGAGAAAGTTAGAAATATGCTCGAGAATCCCGATTTGTTTATGATAATATGTTTTTTTAACTAATTAAGTTTGAAATAATAGATAAGCTCAAATTTAGGTGGAGATCGGCTCGATAAACACTTTGACCTTACTTTCACGGTATGAGCTCGTGACTCATTAGAGCTCGGCTCAAACGAGCGTCGGTTACTTGACAAAAAGCTCGACTCTATATGTTGCTTCATTTTCAATCATCAAAGCAGATTACATGATGCGAAATCATGTTTCATTGACTAACATGTAAAAACTATGTGTATCATTTTTTAGCATATGTGGAAATGTTAATGTTTTAATTTTATATGTCATTTAATTACTTCAAAATGAGAATCGTCGGTTATTCTAGTAAATTAGAGATCATGTCAAATAAACAAAGCTTGTGAGCTACGTAGATTTTTGTGTTTTACCAAATAACGAGTTCAATAATATTGTATATGTGAATGAAGAGTCAGATTTACAAGATGGTTAAGACTCATTATCTAGTAACGTAGATCCTGTGTTCGAGCCACCTTATAAACCTGGTTTTTTTTCCATTTTTTTGTTGTTTTAATCATTCGGCTTACTTACCATTAAAACGGAAGATTTAATTGATAACAATAATTATAATTTACATACTAGGAGAAGACAAACGAGCAACAAACTGCGCCGCTAGCCTTTTTTGTATAGCAAAAGCAAATCTACTGAATACAACGTTTGTGAATTTAGGAGTCAAAACATTACTATTCATAACATGCTATATTCTGGTAAGTAGCTCCACCGCCTCATGTGCAAGGAACCCAAATGTATCAAATGCGAAAGGAATAAACACGTGTTGATTTTTCACACATGCTTTCTCGTGTTTAGTCATTTTGCACGAGGCAGCTTTTATAGCAGTCTGACCCGCTGTAAAATCTCGACTGCCTAACCCCGCGAGAGGAGAAACCCCTGTTAAATTAATGCACGCATGTTTACCTCCAACACATCCAAAAACCAAAACATCAGCGGGTCTGAGTGTGGATCTTCTATCTAACGGGTCGGTCCAAGGGTGCTATTAGTTCGTTTGCAAATAACTTTGGATAAATAAAAAACTAACCGAGCTGGCTTTAAATTATACATTTACCGAATCGAAAATCATATATAAATTAATTTTGGTTTTCGAGTTGATCCAATTTACATTTGTAATATCTTTTTAATTCAGTTATACAGATTTAAAAAAAAAAAGGTTATTTCAAGCTTAGAACTGTTTTTTACACTAAAATAAATTTTTAATAGTTTCTTATATATATTTGTAATTCTAATGATTTTACTTTTTATTATGGGTAAAGAATATATGGAAACTTTGCGTAGTTTTTATATTGCTAATTCATATCGGTTCACTTATCTCCTCAAATTCGTCCAATGGGTCACCCACCAGGGGCGTATCTACATAGGAGTCGGGTGTTACACGCGCTACACCCGATTTTAGGTCACGAAAGGTAAATTTGTTAAAAAAATAGGGGTTTTCACGATACATGCAACACCCATTTTTACGTAATATAAGGAAACTTTAATACTAATAATCGTAGAAAAAATTTGTGCAACACCCCATAATAAATTCTGAGTCCGCCTCTGTCACCCCACAGTACACAATGGCTGATATTACTCGAGTAACTTCCTATGCTCCAAGTCAAGCGCCATCTATTTCGAATTTAATACCAACACCAGGACCATCTGTAACTGTGTGGCATCAACAGGAGATCAAAGAGGATAAAAGATAATGTCCCACATCGCCTAAACCATAAAATGAAAGCATGTTTATAAGAAAATTTTGATATCAACCTTCAAAAATCTTTGTTGGTTTTGCACTAACACCTACGCGGGATAAAAAGAAGGTTTTTTTGGCTAAAATAGGCAGGCTTCTGAACTTGTGCGACCGGTCCTGTTTGATTTCTTTTGTTTATTCGTTTTATTTTTAACAATTTTAAAACTTTTTAATTACGCATATTTTTTCAATTTCTTCGCTTGATTTGTGTCTATTTGAACCACGTCTGTTTCGTCCACGTCCGTTCTGCCCATAGTCCATTTGATCCGTTACCCGTATCTGTCCAATCTAGAGGTGGCAAATCTTGCCCATTTCGATACGTATGGGCACTTTTTGATACGTTTCAAAAAAGGATAAGACACTTTTTACCCATTGTTTATTATTGATAGGCTAAACGGGCGCACATGTAAGAAATTAAATAGGCTTAACGGGTGCACGTATAAAATACTAATTTGGCTACTCGGCGGATATTTTATATTTAATTTTTTATCCCCGGCTTTAAACAAGTATTTTTCTAATTTTACGTTTTATATGTTTTTTTCTTATTTTAGTGTGCGCCCGTTTCGCCCACCCATTTCGCCCGGCTCCGCTTGATCCGTCGCCCGTTTAACTCGTTAACCCCACCCACCCCCGTTTTGCCACCTCCAATCCAACCCAACCATTTTACCACCTCTACATATCATGCTACGTACGTACGAAAGCTTTTGTACTTTATAAAACGAAATACAGTATATGACATTACAAAGAGCGTGTTGGTGATAACTAAAGTAATCGAATTTGAGAATTTAAGTTATTGGTAGGCTAATCTTAATTTCATATGAAATTTTGGTCACGTGTTCGCTTCCACCTCGCCAAACATGCTCTTTAATTTTTTACCGCAACTAGTTTTCATCATACTATTGTTAAACATCACACATTAAAATTTTTGGTCTTGTTTGTAGTAGATTAAGCGATACCATTTTTACCAAAAAGAAAAATACTCTTTTTATAATGACACAAAAATACTCTTTTTATATTTTCCTTTTTGACAAAGTGTATAAGCTTGTAACATCCAAATTTATATATGGCAGCCCTTGTGGTTTTTCTTTTCCAGGATGTGTTTTCTAACAGATAATTGGATTTTATAACAGGTAACTTCCATGGCAAAATGGCTATACCACATTACCTTTAAGCTGCCAGGATGTGTTTTTCTTTTCCAGGATGTGTTTTCCAGGATGTGTTCGAGTCATTCGCCTCTGATGTTACTTTTTAATTTTGTTAATATTTAGAGTAAAATGCGGATATAGTCACTGTGATATGTCAAGTTTAGATATATCCTACCTATTCTTTTGAAAGTACAAGCGCCTTACTTGTGAGACCTATCAAAGATTATGTGTTAACCGTTATCGAGGTTTAACAAAAGAACAATGTTGTCTTTCCTTTTTAACAATCACATCTCGTATCAATTTTATTCCCAACGAATTGTTAGGCCCAATCCATAACATTATATATACTCCGTAATTCCATAATTAGGTATACACCACTTCGCTGTTTCTGGAACTGGAACTGACAAGCTTCTTGATCTTGTTTGCTCCGACTTAGGCATTATTGAAGTATTGTCTCTCCCATATGCAATGAACTACTAATTTTTATTTACTATACTGTATTCTAGACAATTGTGAGCGTGTACACAAGATACAGAAGTTGAGAACAACGAAGAAAATTACATTCCTTCAAATGCAATTGTGACCCGTCCAAATGTTGTTAAAAGTAGCATATTGAATGCTTTGGTTGGAGAGGACAGAACAATTATTAGTCCAGTTAGCGGGACCATGCATGATGCTATATATTGATACTCAGTTTGAAGGACCAGATGGCCTGGTTGAATTCCGATCTCATCAATATAGCTCTTGTGATCATTATAGCTCTTGTCATCATTAGATAAACCTTAAAGGATCTACACATAAACCGGTATTTGCATTTGGATAGAGCAGACAACATTGAATTATGAGGAAGATGTTAGGACAAAACTTTGTGATTGTTAAAAAAATTAGAAAAGATAACTTTGTTTTTTGTTAAACCATTATAACGGTCAACACATAACATCCGTTAAGTCAAGGTATCAAAATGGACTCAAAGTATCTTCATTTCAAAAAACATATATGCAAAATTGACATAACACAATGATCATATGTGCATTTTACTCTTAATATTTATTATGTGAAATTTTGTTATTATATTTTGGTTTATACTACCGAATGTTCAAATACGCCACGGTGTCATGATCTTGTAGAGGATAATCATACAATGTGCGTTTCTAGTTGTGTATTAGAAATGTTACGTGTGGTTGCATTGTCTACTACAGAGGCGGAGTATATGGCGCTTACGGAAGCTGTTAAGGAAAGCATTTGGCTTAAAGGTCTACTAATCGAGCTGGGAATAAGCCTAAGGTCAGTGGTTGTGAATTGTGATAATCAAGGGGCAATTCATCTCTCAAGAAATGCAATGTTTTATGAGAGGACGAAGCATATCAACGTGAGGTATCACTTCATCAGGGAGATCGTGGAATCTAAAGAGATTGAAGTGGAGAAGATAGGCACGGAGGATAATGCAGCTGACGCTTTCACAAAGGTGGTTCCAGGTCCGAAGTTCAAGTATTGTATGGAGATACTTGGTGTCGGGCCTAACTAGTATTGGTACTAAGGTGGAAATTGTTAAAGTTATTACCAATAATAGTTAACAACTAGATTAGGGTTCTTTCCTTGTAAGTGTGTCGTGTGGGCTTGGCCTGGATTATAACCGACCCCCTCACCCTATAAAACGAGGTGAGGGGGTGATGCCCAAAACACACCGTAGTCTTTTATTCTTTCTATGTAAACCGATCGATTGGTATAATAAAGTAAATCGTTTGGTTACCTTTGTGTCGTTCGTCTGGGTTTGGTGTTGTAACTCTGCGATCTTCTTAGGTTCTAGGGTTCCGCGTGTCGATCTTCAGGTTTGTTGGTGGTGTCGATTCCAACATTAATCATCAACAATATCGGACTTTTTTTTATAATTATCGAAAAATATGCTCGATTGAATATTAGCGTATTGGTATTTTAATATCTTCAATACATGAACACACAACAAAAAATGATTGAATGAACATCCATTTACTTGATTAAAGTTCGATAATCGTTTGAAGAAGATTAGAGTTGGATTTCATGAAAACAAACTAAAGTGAAAAGTCAAATATTGTGAAAAGTGAGTTAAAAAAAATGTAGGTGTGGCATTTGGAATATTACCTTTAATGATAAGAAGCTAAAAAATAAATGAAAAAAGATGCAGTTGATTGGGATGACTCGAACACATTACCCACAAGATGTAGAGAATGAATCTTAGCCATCACGTCGACGATAGCAGGGCTCGAACTTGGACTTAACGTTTATAATAAACCATGCTTGGCCTTCCCAACATGTTTCATTCTCAAATAAACTTCATTTGTGATTGTATTTCATTCTATTAACTGATAAGATTTGTGTTAATCATTGATAATTAAAGTATCAACGGAGGTTTACAGAGAAGGTCATGATAACATGGAGAAACCATGCTTTATCGACTAATAAGGATTTGAATGTACTCGATTAATAGCATGGATATGCACTAGCCATTATTTTGTAGTGAATTAAAAACACATACTATTTGCGTAATATCGTTTGCAAACACAAATAACAAAGCTTTCTTTGTAAAAATAGACATAAGACATCCTACTGTTCGAATTCAAGCCTGTAATATAATGTCAGGTGCATAGGGTGCACGTTACATGTCGGTATTATTACATACATAAACACAAGATTTTATAGCACATTCACGATACAACGATCTTTGTAAGTCCACACTTCTTCCATTTATATTACGGACGAGAAGCACAGGCTAAGGTGCGACAACGAGATTATAAGGATTCTGCAGATGATAAAACATTACGTTTCCCTTTTTAATGACACAGACAATGGTTGATGCAGTGAACGTAAAAGGTCCCCATCTTCTTATTACATCAAACTATTAGTAATATGCTACATTTCCATAACAACGACCCCAATCCGAAAGAAAAAAAAATTGACAATCCGACCCTCGTTAAGTTTCAAATATAGGAACATATGTTCCCGCAGGTGCCATCTTTAATCTTTATAATCATTCATCCATTAATAATTTTCTATCACACTTCTCGTTTCGTGAGGCTAAGTTTTTCTACAAAACTAAATCAATAAAACCATGTCGCTTAATATAGTATCAACAAAACTCAAAATTTAATGGATAAAATTCAAAATTTTTCCATAGATAAGGTGTTTGGTTAAGCTTATGAGTTGAGTTAGGCTTATATTATATAAGTCATTTATGGCTTATATATCATAAGCTTATAAGCCTAAATCTAGTGTTTGGTTTAGCTCATCAAAATTAATAAGTTAAATGACAAAAAAGTTCATGAGTATTAAATAATGTAGTTATTAAATGTAGGGTATAAAAGTATTTTTATATGTTATTGTTATGTAAGCCCATCTTTTGTTATAAAAGCCTCACTTTTATGGCTTACCAAAACACCCACATATAAGCTTATAAGCCCACTTATATAAGCTTAACCAAACACTTGGTTTTGGCTTATAAGCTTATATAAGCTAATAAGCTTATAAGCCCACTATATAAGCTAAACCAAACACCCTCTAAGCGTGAGTTCTCGCTCCAGTTTATAGTCCATATATTCTATATTCATTTTTCGCACTTACTATGGGTAAATCTTTGCTCGTAATATGTGCAAAAGTATATACTCGCTCCAGTTTATAGTCCATATATTCTATATTCATACAACTCGTTGTATTTAGCCGAAAATAAAGAGACCAGCGGCTTCAAGTCATGGAACTTTAAGTTTAATCGTTGGTGACTACAATCGGATAGTATTGCATGAAATATTCAAGGACTCGGGTCCCAAATTAGGAGATGTTGGGTTGGAAAACATTGTTCGTATCGTCTTCGTTTATCCGGTGAAGTGGTGGGAAGTTTAGAAATATGGTGGTGTTGATGATACGGAAAATTGAGGTTGTCACTTCATATCACGTCACATATTGCTAAAATGTTATGTTATCTCTTGTATATGAATGGGTGCACCCGTGCACGTGAATGATAAAAAGGAACAAATGAAAAAGGGGCAAACTTGCAGAATGGTTCGAACTCAAGACTTGTGGTATGTAGGAAATGATTCTTAGTCATCTTGCAAATCAAACTCTTCATAAATATTGACAATATTATTCAACTCTTCATTTCGTAAAAGACAACAATTAATGACAAAAATTTACGTAGCCGACACAAGGTGACCCATTGTTAGAGGCTGGGGTACGGGTGTTTATGGCTTGAGCCATAGTGAAAACGCGAGCACGATGGCGCCAGAAGCCACATCCTCGCTCGCGCCGTGGGCTCTGGCGCCGTACCCACTAGTCAAGAATGATACCCATAATACGAGCTTATGGCACGAGACTGCACCCTGACTCGCGTTATATCTCGCGTTATGTTTTCTTTTTAATTTTTTTTTATATTTTCAATTTAAATAGTTTGTTTATTTAAATGAAAAAAAATTACAATTTAAATAGTTTGTTTATTTAAATTTTCAATTTTCAATTTAAATAGTTTGTTTTTTTTAATTTTCAATTTAAATAGTCTGCTTTTTTGAATTTTCAATTTAAATAGTTTATTAATGAAAATTTATTTAAATTTAAATAGTTTGTTTATTTAAATGAAAACAAAATAAAAATTGGTGGGACCTTTATAACACCAAAAATCTGGTGTTAACCATACCACCAGAATTTTGATGTTATAGAATTTTCGTGTTATGGAGTGAATTGCTGACGTGACAGTCACTTTTTCCATTACACCAGAAATACCTGGCCTCTTAGTAAAATGAAAGAATTATCTTGTTAAATTGATTAAAGTCGGGATACACATATATCATCAGTAAAGCTTGTTTGTACATTTTTTACTTTTGCTTTGCCTATTTTCTCTAAAAGGTGTAAATCGGTGGGAACACCCTAACTCCATGCATCTTTTGATGCCGACCGGACCCTTCCCCAAGGACCCGACCCCAAGCAATGAGCTCCTGTCCTAGCGACCTAATTAGCCAAGAGTTGGGATTGAACCCTGATCATTTTCTCCAAATACCCTCTTTGACAGGTCAACTAGGCATTTAAGGAGGGGGAATGGTACCAACTCTGCTAGGCTTTGCTTATTTTACACAACTTTTATTCTTCTTTCTTTCTCTCCAATGATATAGTTTTCCATACGTTTGAGCCTTTTAGCTACAAACAAGTTAAAGATGCATGAATTTTTCAGCCCTCGCGCCCAGAGTAGCAAAAACTCACGACAACCATGTTTGTATAGACTTGGGCTTCTCGATGATTTACAAGACCAGAAAAACAAAGTAAAAAAACACGATGGTTCACGAGGCAAGCTTGAGAAAGTTTGAAATCTGCAAGAAAATCCCGATTTGTTTATGACAATGGGTTTTCAGCTCAAGCTCGGCTCGATAAACATTTCGATCTCGCATTCTCGGCGTGACCTTGTGTCTTGTTAAAGCTCGGCCAAAACCAGGCGCTACTTACTTCGCAAAAGGCTTGACTCGTTTATACTCTTGTGCCACGTATCGTACTATCAATGTACATATATGTTCTTGTACTGGAAGCTATTGTACGTAGGGTTGGGAATCGGGTTGGGTTGGTCGGGTTCGGGTTATTCGGGTCGGATCGAATTCGGGTTGAGCGTAAAATAATTTACCTGAACCCGACCCGAGTTGAACTCGGGTTAGTCGGGAACAGCTGGGTCGGGTCTATTCGGGTTTTGGTCAACCCGAGTACGGGTAAAATATTAAAAAAAAAACTTTTTCGAATTGTTTTTAAATAGAAATTAAATAAAATTTATTTATAAAAAGTAAAAATATAAAAAAATGTTATTCGGGTCGATCAAGTTGACCCGAACCCGAATTAAGTGTAATATATTTATCTGATGTCCGACTCGATTTCGAAATTTGGATTAGTCGAGCTGATCCGATTAATACGAATTCAAAATTGAACCCGACTAACCCGATCTAAATATAGTCGGGTCGGGTTCGAGTCAGGTCGGATTTATTAACACCCCAATTGTACGTTATAAAGCAAAAAAGATGTATATTTCAATAAGTGTGATGGTGGCTTGAAGGCTAATGTTCGTGTCTTCCATTACCTCTGACACACTTTTCCTTCGCTATTATTATTTTGTCATCTCTAATAAAATTACAATTAATTGACATCAATTCCCTGGCAATTTGTATGTTTTTGTTGCTTCGATCAGTTTCAATCACTAGTAGTAGAACACATGATCGAGTTTGTGTATCGCTCATACTTTATATGTGGAAAATGTTAATCAATTAATGGTTGTGAGCACGGCTGTTTCCTATGAGTTAGTAATTAATTGCGGGAAAAAATAAGTGAAACAAAAGAGGCGATATCTTACATGTAGGGTTGAGCATACTCGACCTGTTGACTGGACCGGGCCGAACGTATTCCGAGCCGGTCCTCAGTCCACATTTTTTTGTACTCGGTTTACGGTTAGATAGTCGGTCCGGTCCGGTTCAAATGACATGAAATAAGATCCTTCTCCATTTTGAAATGACAATGATAAAAAGTTACTTAATCTATTCTATACTATCTATAAAGGAGCCATCTCATTTGTTGAAAGTTGAAAAAATTCAACTAAACTTCTTATGTAAGGAACAATGTAATATACGTATTAAGGAAATGTTCCATTCTCTTAGAAATAAATCACAAATAAGGAAACTTTGTTGATATAATAACTGTGCATTTTTCGTAATTCAGATTGACTTGACAGAACAATATCTTTTAAAATAGGAAATGATTTGAGAGAAACTTGAAACTGGCAAGCCTAACAACACATATAAACATACCCAAAAAGCTTCGACACACAAACATCATTCTCCCCCTTCTCTTTTTCTAACGTACCCACACCCCTAAAGGTTATCTTCGACCACCTTCGCCTCCATAGGCACCATCATCACCATCAACCGAAGCCACCACAGAATTATTTCTTTGAGTACACTAATGGATCCGGTGCATCCACTAATCCGGTGTTGTTTTAGTCTTTTTTTTTGCTGTGATTACAAAGGTATTTCTTCCTTGCTGTGATTAGTGTTTTCATGATGTTTTAATGTTAAAAGCCATATTGTGTTCTGGCCCATTATTTCTAAGTGAGACATTGTTGATAGATTTTTTTTACTATTACATTAAGTATAACATCGTTTTGGATGAAGTTGAGAATTGATTGTGCCCGATATCTTTCATTCCTTAGTTTTTTAATTTAATTGTTTAGATTGAAGTGCACTTATTGTGAAAATCAATTGGAGTTTATTAAAAAGTAGATGCATTACATGTATGTTTTGGCAGTGAGGTCAATGTTTCACACATATATCTCTACTACTTATAATGGGTGAAATCTTATTTGTGCAAAATGTGTACCATTACAAAGCCATCTTCACCAAATCAATTGCTGATCATACAACAAAATAGTGATTGATTTGATTTTCTTTTTTGTTATTCATGGTGAATGTAAAGAGGAAAAAAACTTGTAATTCACATAGCGTTGTGGCAAATTATTTAGGTTAAATTGTTTAGTTGTAAAAGTGGTTCAAATGAGTTAGTCCATCGAAATTTGTCCTCCATTGTGCGTGTGTGTAAATATGTTTATGTTTCCATTTTCATGCCATACTTTTTTCTCATCTCCTACAATTGCTGATCATATCTCAAGGATTGCAAAATAAAATGTTGGCGTACTTTTGCTGAGGCTTCGATGACGACAGCTTACCTGAAAAGTGGCCACTTTTTCTCAGCCTAAAGAACATTCTTAAGAAATATGACGTAAGGTACCAAGCATTAGTGGCCTTGTGCTTTTGTTTAAGTTTATTTTTCCAAATCCACAATTATGGAGTTTGTATGTTACTTTTGTATTTGTTGTTGTGCGTAGCAAGGCATAGAGGTGCTATGGGTCATGCGCATTCACAAGATCGAAGTTGAACCAAAAGCGTAGACATTAGAGTTGAGAAAGCATGGAATCCAGAACACCTTCACCAACTAATTAATAAACGGGTTAAAATTATGAATTTCAGTTGGCAGTTCTATTTTGTAAAATGATTCTTCTTTGTACAAAATGTTTACCATTATAATTAGTGTACCCGGGTTTTGTAGGTGTGCGACATTGTAAGAAGTGTATTGTGAACCTTTTGAGATACTTTTTATTTCTACTAAGTATCTCTATCTCTATCTCTATCTCTACTACTTATAAAGAGAATATCCCAAAACCTTGAATGTTGAAAATTCTATAAAAAAGGAACTGTTGAAAAACACAATATTTAAGGAAATGTTGAAAACACTAGAATTTGTTAACCTGGAATTGAAATTGAAAAACAAAATAAGGAATCTATACAATATGAGTTACAAATCTTGATTTCAAAGGCATAAACCACTGCTTATATAAACAACATAACATACACCATTCCTGATCATCATTCCGCAATGAACAATGAAGATGAATTCCTGTCAAACTTGTCATCCATATCACTTAATAATTAATATTTCAATGAAAAATTAATGTAATATACTATTTATTCTTTGCAGCTTCTTCCCTCTCGTCCAATAGAAGAGCATATAGGCTACATCAAGCCGGAGCGAGTCTCATTGTTTTCTAGAGACTAGAACTCCACACTCGTCCAATACAAACATTTATAAACTCAAGCAAGAAGCTTGAGAGCCGAAAAATTACTATCCTTTCTTGAAAATGTTTAATGTTGAATGTTGAAATTATCTAAAAAAATGTTTGAACATTTAAAGTGCAAGTAATGGAAAAAATATTTAAGGAATGTTTGAACATTTAAAGTGAAAGTAATGAAACTTTGATAGGAATTGAAAAACTACGGGAAACCAATATGGAGTGATATGGAGTAATTATTTTTGTAAATTATATGGAGTAACAATATGGATCGGAGTAAAAAATTAGTTACTCGAAATATTTATCTTTAAAAAAAAAGTTACTCGAAATATTTAATGACATTTGTGAAAACTATATGAAGTAACGACTGTAATTTTGTTTCCTAATCTTAACTTGTTAACTGCAAATATCAAACCTTGAATTGGACGCGGTTTTATATTTATGAAACTGAAAGTTAAAAACTTGGACGTGATTTATTTTAAGCTACACAGTATTAATTTGTTGCAAGCAGGTAACGAAATTATACAAAATGAAAGTATTTTATGGATAACCGTAATGCTATTCAAGAAACTATTCAAAGAAACTAAATGGGTTGAATGATCTACAAAAATAACATACGTTATTACTCAAATAATATGGTAATTTATGGCAACATATGTGTTATCTCTAGGTATAAATAACATGATACATTTTGGAATGAGGTGTGAGCAGGAAGCTTTTAAAATTGGATTCAATTGCATTTATCATGGTGGCAAATAGTTCCTTTTGCATGTGTCTTTCTAATAGGATCACTTATCGTGCAACTGCTATATATTTTGGATTTAACGGATAAGGTATTTCATTTACTATGTATTTACTTTGTTAACCTTAAATGAATGTAAATACATAGGACACCTTTTTTGTTTGGTTGATTTATATTTTGGATTTAACGGATAAGGTATTTCATTTACTAAATGCTTTTACTTTTTTTTAATAAGTCATCAACAAAAATTCAGTAATTTGAGCCTTAAAAGTTATAATAGATTTTTAGCTATGATTTGTTTCAATCACAGAGCTAATAAAAGAAAGAATTTGAGTGTAAAGTTTTAAAAGCATCAGATTCTCCTATCAAAATGAATGACAAGCGTGGGAGCAATAAATTTGTTCAACATCTTAAAATGACATGTCAATTTATTTACGTCTAGAATTTTGATCTTATCACGAATGATTTTTAAATATTAAACGCCACAATATCTCATATTTGTAATTACCTGTCGTTGAGTAATTTATGTCGCTATGCGCCGATACTCTTTCAAAACACCACAACTTAGAATGCACGAGTTTTGAACGGGTTCAAGATATGGTTACGACACTTTCAATTACAATTTGATCGTACCACTATATAACGTATCGTTAATTATTTGCCGCCAGACAATTCCGCCGCTGTGCGCGGGTACTCGTCTAGTATTACTAAATTCAAAACTCCCAAGAACGATTATGATACTAGCGCAAACATATGTCCTATATTATGAAACTTAATTTAACATAACAACATTGTTAATTTGTGCAAAATAGTTGATATGTTTTCACATCCAAACTCTACGATCACATTCAATGAAGTTACAGTGCGTCCTTTGCATCCGCCATTATATTACGACATGCTTGAACTTGATCAAACAATGAGATGTTCTATGTCTAGTTTACATAGAAAACTTGTTATTAGTTGATAGATTAGATACAATAGGGAAACTAACAAAACATAAAAGCATAAACCTAGTAACAAATATAAACTCGTAGGAAGAAGATATATATAAGAATTAAAACACAGTCAAGTATAAGATATCATAAACCAAAATAAATACTAAAAGAGAAAGGTATGTGGCTTGAAGGCTAGAGTGGTCTCTTGTAAATATTCGGTCCCAAGTTCGAGCCCTTAAGAACCTTCATGTCTGTTTTTATCTTTTACCTTTTGCCGTTATACCTTCCAACAACAAACATATGCTGCTAACTTATCAAACTTGAGGTAAAATGAGAGAGTTTTAAACACATCATGCTCATTATCAATCGACCCGTTCTACTTGATTCTTACTTGTTCATCAATCACTTGGGCACTTAATTACTTAAAGGCTCCCTAAACTGATCAATATGCTGCAGAAGACCAACTCTGATAGCTCGGTCATTGGAAGCAAAGACTTTCACTGATGTTGGTAGGACCTACATTGAGTACAAACATCAGCAAATACAAAAGTAACCAGACTAATTGCACAATGCTAAAACACAACACATAAAGAGATATATATCACATGGGTATGTAGGTGCAGAAGCAAGCAAAGGAAATAACTTCAAATATTAAACACCACAATGATATTCAAATAAAAAAGTGGTTTGTATACTTTAGAAATTCAGAATTTGGACTATTTTTACCCGTATAAACTAATAGACCCATTCTCCTTCTAGGTAAACCTTTTGATTTGACCCGCTTGAGGTAAAACGAAAGCCATATCAACCCATTTATAAGATTTTGTTTGTTACAAAAATGGTACCTGAATGGCTACCTGAGTGTCACCATCAAGAAATGAAGTGAGCTCGAAGTTCCTCTTCAATCTGTCACCCGTAACCCTATTGTCTTCTGGAACAAATTACATACGTAAATATGTATTATCCAAATTGACCATGACGTAAAAATAATCTACCCTAAGGTGGAAAAATAAGCACGGACGGAACCATTGAGTCATTGATACTAATTTACACAAGACATGCTGATTTTGATAATGTTTCCTTATAGTTTTGCTTGCAAAAGCTGCATTGCATGATTTTTATTTTTTAGTTGACTCATCTCTTATGTGCAGAAGATTTTTATTCCTGTTGGTTTGTGGAAAAAACTTGGTCTACTGTTTCGACCTTGTTCACGTTCTGACCTGCATAGTTAAAGAGACGCGTTGAACATAAATGAACAAATGAGTTCAACAAGATAGTTTGCCTTATGAGGCAAGAGCGTATACGAAAGTATATGTTGACCAATACCTCCGGCATTACTCGACCTCGCAGTTGGTAAGTTCAATATCTTTTTGATCAGTTTCCGCGTCAACCTCTTCATCCTCAAACCAAGATCGTGTCATGTTTGAGAAACAAAAAACTCGAACCCTTGGTGGCTATAATAAGACAAAACTTATTTATCGAACATCATATTTGTCGAGCAAAACATCACTTGGTTTCATTAATGTCATTTCGATCGAAAAAGAGACCACCTATCATCGGTGTACTTGTTAATAGTTGCACCATCAAACATTAAACTAAAAGTGAAATTACTATTTGTTTTATAATGTGAATTACCATGGGAGCACAAGTGGGAAATTTATGCATTTTCACTTTTGACAAGGTGCAGTTCGTGTGTTTTCGTCTTTTCTCGAATATGTGTTTTAATATATAAATGCAATTCTTGACAAGTTGCTCTAATGACGTAATGGCTAAACCACATTATCTTTAGACATGTGCGTCTCGTGTTCGAGTCATTTTCCCTTAAGACTGCTTTTTAACTTTTTTTATTTTTAATTATGTGAAATTTATTTAACATATTTTTTAACTTTTTTTATTTTTTATTATGTGAAACATTATCGTGTTAAGGTTCACTACCTCAGAGAAGTGATTGAACCGTGTGATATTACACTGGAAAAAGTTCACACATACGACAACTTAGCTAACCCCTTAACTAAGGCTTTATACCTTAAAAGCCATTCAATGCTTTCACATAATATTGGTTTGCTTCCAACTAATATTCTCATGTAATCTGTGTTATTTTAGTATTTGGATAATTTGGGATTGTAAGACAATTATTATTTCCTGATGAATATTTGATGTTTGTTATCATTCATATAATTATTGTTGTCATATATTTGTATGTTTAAATCCTTGAATATTTGATTATTCTAAACATATCCATTGTCGGTTAGCAATATGGGAATATTGTATATATTAAGACAAACATGAGTGTTGGTTATATTCTTTGAATATATATTGGACGGTTTCAACCAAACTCATATTATTTATAAGGGATGCATATTGGATACCCCGAACTTTTGAATGTTACTTTTGGATCCTTGTCATGAGTAATTTTTCGAATATGGTGATTAAGTCTTCCTTAGACTTGAGATGTAGACAAGATTGTGCATGTGTGAATATCGCTTCTTGATTATATGTTAAACGGTAGCTCGTAAGAGTTAGTTATAAAGGATATTGTTGGAAGTGTTGTGAAGCAGCATCCAAAGACACTTGCAATCAATATAGAATTTGTTCCTCCACTAATATAGTGCAATGAAGTAACATTGGACCCTCTCCAAAATTAATTTGTTAATTGTATTGCTGTACCCAAAGTGTGATCAAGATGATTCTCGTTACATTTGGACTATCTAAATTAATTTGATCACGAGAATTAAAATTAAACTATATGCAATGAGTTAGGATCTATATCCATGATTTAATGGTACATTGAAACAAAAGGATTATTATCAGCAAGTTTTATAATCATATACCATCAAATATTTTAATATATTATTCTTGAAACTATTAACTCAACATTTTCCGGTTATAATGATGTGTTGCTAGATGCTTCATTATGGACGTTGTATGTCTAAACTCTCACAAGTGGGAGCTGTTAAGATATGCGATCCTTTAGCCATCGGTAAATGTGTGAGCCTATCGAGGGCACAAACTCCACACGAAGAACACACTTTTATTATAAATAATAAACATTTAATAAAAACTTAACTATTTTTAAATTAACGGTAGTTAAATTAATTAACGGGATTTAATTAATTTATCGTGAGTGCGTTTAATAAAATTGTGGGACTAAAAATCGATTCTTGAAAATCCTAGGGCCATAGTCGGCCGAAAATACCTTAATGGTGTTCTATGATGTTTTTGTTTTATTAATTATCCTAAGTAATTACCTCAATTAAGATTTCTTGGAGTATGGACCAAGTTTTGAGGAGGTGGAGATTAGTATTAATACACATCTCCACACCTCATAATTTTGGTCTCTCCCCTTTGCTTTGTTTCGTTCGATCGAACCAAACCACACACCAAAACCAAACGATTTTTTCCCTTAACCCTAAAATCACCTAAAGTGTAAACCTTTGCAAGATCAACTACCTTTTGGTACTTAAAGTTTCTAAGCTTACACTAAACCCATGATCCTCATATTAAGGTTTTAGTCTTGTTTTTGGTCCCCTTGTGGTGCGTCCGAGTTTAAACCTTAAATTAGGGTTTCAGGTGATTTTTCCAAGTATCCTGTAACGTTCTATAAACCGATCCTTACGTAATCTCAATTAGGGTTTTGGATCTAGGGTTTCTGGTTACAAGTTAAATCGAAGTGAACTTACTACTATCATCGTAGTGATTGTTCGTTTGACGTGTCGTGTGAGCAAACGATAGAGGCAGTTATTGTATCGTTATATCAAGATCCATTAATTGATTGCTTCAATTATTCAAGGTTGGTTTTAAATTGTTTTTATTATGTGTTAATCATATTTGTTTATACTAAATTCATTCCGTTGCGTACTCGTGTAGTTAATGATTTAAGTAGTTTTCAAATCCCAACAGACACACCATGCGTATAATGAGATACAAACGTAATTTGCCAGTTTATTCGCAAAGTTGAGTTCGAATTAGTTCACTGTACACGGTGAAGACGTACTATTGGCTATACATTTTGATATGATCGAACAATGTGACATAACTGGCCAATATATATCAGGATCCCATGGTGCAATCTAATCGTAATAAAACTTAAAATAGTGTAGATTTATGAAACCCAACCAACAACTGTCGAACATGCATCAATTGCATACTTGTATTCGTGAGGGGAGGTGGTAACATGCTATCTTAAACATGATGAATATTGTCACACAAGAGGTGATCAAATGGGCTGCCAGTGAACCTATTCGTTCCAATGACAAGCGAATGGTAAGTCATAACTTTCTTTTACCCGGGTATGAATTTCCTTTTACCCAAAAATATGACGTTAAAGTAATACGAATCAAAGAACATTGTATATTTGGTGCAGTGGAGCAACACGCTTGTAATGAAGCCCTTATATGACCCTTAACGGGAATTGGAGCGGGTTTGAGGGATCATCTCGACCCAATGAAGCGCCTCGATAAAATCGCATTAAAGATTGGGGTAGGTCTAGAACGCTATTTCTTATTGGGTTTGACTGTTTGAGGATGGAGGTGGCCGCCCTGCTCCAAAGCCTCCCATTACCATTCGTATTGAACTTATTAGCTTAAATTATGTCAATTCAAAAAGAAATAAAAAAATTGAGAAGCTTAAATTTTGTCAATTCAAAATATTTTTTTGAGAAGTTAAAATACAAGACAATATATAAAGTAAGAAAAGTTTGTTTCTTTTAAGCATGTGGGAGTCAAAACAAAACATACACATCATCATATCTTAGTATATATTTTGACCTTTTCACTTTAACTACTCGCCTTAATAGATAATACGTGTCTGAGGCATTTCAAACGAAAATCAAAATCACATAGTTCACTGTTCTAAAACGCTTTGCACCATATACATTAAGACAAGCTTCAAATAGCTTTATCTTTTCTTTGGAAATGCTTTTATAAGGTGATTTTCCTAAAAAATACTTGATTTAATTCGGTAAGGTACTCTAGCCTGTTCCTCAACTCCTTGGTTGCTCGTAAATGGTTACTCGTCACCTAGTGGTCAAGCTGTTTCATAACATATATACTTGCTACACACTATTATCTTGAATTTCCATTCACATTTTGTCAAATAAGTTTGTTTTAACTCTAAATTGGTTAAACTACTAACATGGTCGACTCACTGAACGGGAGTACTATTATGGTTATAGAAGTTGTCTCCATCGAAACTTGAATCATTGATAGGCGAGCGTGAGTTTATATCTAAAATGCCTGCATTATCTGAGGTTTGACATGAAAATCTTGTAAATCTTCACAGGCGTTGTGTTCAAGGATTAAAATGATGCTTTGTTGGAAGTATAAAAACATTGTTTATAAACTTTATATTCTTCAGGGACTATATTGCAAATACAGGTATGCCAAGTTTGAAGAATTGCTAATACTTAGAGGGTTCATCGTGCCAACTCTTCATACTTGTGGGATTTGGCTATTTAAACCAAGGAGCTGCTTATTTTCTCTCATAACTTTGCAATATTTTACACACACTTTCTCTCTCAGGTTGTTAGGGTTTTCATGTGGGTTCTTGATCTTGTTAGCAATCGCATCTTGTGATTGACTGTTTGATTTGATTAGTTTGAGTCTGTTTAGAGTCTGTATCTTCTTCGTATAGCATCCATTTTGGGGACTACACATTGTCTTTTGTATTCGTTGTTATTGCATCCGTTTTGGGGACTATCTATAATAAAGACCGTTTAGAAAACTCTTGTTGTTGTTTTACTCAAACTAGTTTATATTTTTCACATGGTATCAGAGCTATTGGCTCTGTTCTTGGGTTAAAACGTTTTAAATATGGGTTAATTGGGTGTTAATTAGGTGGATCTTAAAGATCTGCGTTTTTAATTGTTTTTCCAAAAATTAGGGTTTGGACATTTTTTTGGGGCTTTTTCTTGGTTGGGTATTGTTATTTAAGGGTGTTAATCGTTGATTAACTGTGTTAATTGTTTTATTTTTAATCAATTCTTGAAAAACCCTAAAATCAGAAATTAGGGTTTTTCTTTGGTAAGTTGATTTTGTGTTTTCTAACTTGTGCAGGTTGATTATTGGTATTAGCTGCTTGTTGTATTGATATTTTGTTGATGTTGTTGGTTAATTGACCTTTTTGATCAATTATTTTGGAAGCTTGCGTGCTTTGTAATACCTCTCGCACTCTCTCCTTGTCTTTTGTTGTTTAGAGGGATTGGGTGTCGAATGGATCTTGATTGATTGGTTTTGTGGAGTTACAAGGTGGTGATTACTTGTGATATTTGTTATCTTTCTTGTTTGATAGGTTGTTGGTAGTTTGTTTGTGCTATCTGTTCTTTTTTCTTTCTTCTTGTTTGGTTTCGTTTTTAGACAATTTTCAAGTCATCAGCTCTTGACCTGCCACCCTTGAGTGGTTAGGAAGCATGAGAACTAAATTCCGGCTTGATTTTGTGTTATGTGTTTTTTTGGGTTGTGTTGTCATGGCTGGTAATGAGAATAATGCTAATGTGATTAATGGATTTGCTGGTAATCATTTACATTTACAAACTAATGATAATAATAGTGGATCTTTGATTAATTTAAAATTGACTAGTTCTGAGAATTATAGAGTCTGGGCTACTGCTATGAAAATTGCTTTACAAGCCAGGAATAAAATGAGTTTTGTTGATGGCACATGTGTTAAAGAAACTTATGCTAATGGTGTTCCATTGTCTAATCAATCGGATAGGTGTAATGTTGTGGTTTTATCTTGGTTGTTGAATAGTATATCTGAGGACTTATATTTGAGTCAACTTTACTCTGAGAATGTTGCTGAGGTTTGGGCTGAATTAAAAGAAGCATATGATAAACTTGATGGGTCAATTTTGTTTAATTTGTTGCAAAAGATTAATGGTTTTAAACAAAATGGGCTTTCTGTTTATGAATATTATCATAAGTTGACCTCTTTGTGGAGAGAATTTGACATCTTGACTAAATTAACTACTTGTTCTTGTGAGGCTAGAGAAGAACTTACTAAGCATAATCAGTTAATGAAGTTAATGCAAATTTTTAATGGGATTAGATGATGTGTATCAACCTATTAGAAGTACTTTGTTTACTCAGATTGAATTACCTGATGTTAAAGATGCTTTTGTTATTGTTGGAAGGGAGGAGTCACATAGAGGTCTTGGTTCTAGTTCTAGGGGTTCAAAAACCCCAGGTTACCTCCTTTGTTGTTAAATCTGAGTCTAATGGAAGAAATTTTAATAGGTTTAATAATAATGGGGTTAATACGGGTCAGGGTAACAACAATGCCTACAATTCTTTGTCTTGTAAGCATTGTGATATGAAAGGTCACACTATTGACAGAAGTTTTGAACTGGTTGGTTATCCCAGTGGTTTTAAGGATCAAACCCGATACGAGACAAAAACCATGACCAAATGATTCGTTAAAAATTTTGCTAAAGACCAATTTCATTAAACTAGAATAATCATAAAAACAATTTATGAAATTAACTCTAACTAAAAAGTTCATATTTTGAAATACACGCACTTGGCTACTTCCCTCTATTTGTGTAACATGACAAATAAAAAAAATAAATAAAAATGAGAACATAAATTGGTTGTGTCAATAAACACCCCATTCTGATATTTTAAATATCCAAATACGGTATTCAATGACACCATCTAATGTCAGCCTCAATTTAAGTTAGTCAAATACGACAAAATATATAAAGCAAGCTAAGTTTCTTTTGTCGATCAATGTGGGATATAACATTCAGGGGCGGGGCTAGTAAGAGGACTAGTGCGTGTTAAATCTTCCATAATCAAACTATTTCATTTCATATTTATGTGTATTACAAGTCATTTTTCTATTAGTTTTTACATTTAGCCTCCCCTAATCACTATAACCGTTTGCTTTATATATAGCCAACCTCCCTTAACAAAAAATCTTGGCTCCTCCCCTGATAACATTCAAGACAAAACATTGTTACATAGTTATACAAAGATCATTAATAAACGATAAGTAGCTTTTTATTTTCTTACGAAATGTTATTTTTCCAACACTTTATATAAATTGTTTGACGACGCGTAACAGTAGGAGTAGCAAGCACTATACAGTATCACTTAACGAGAGCAGTAGCAGCAACATGTTTGGTTACGTAATAGTAAGCTATAACCTGAAAATGTACAATTAAAAAAAAGGTGTATTGACGTTAAATTATAAAACCTAATAAAGTTTACCTTTGTGACTACTCAATTTCAGCGACCATAAACCCGACCTCATTAAGATACCAATATGACGAAAATGATCAAAGGCAAAATTTTCATACCTTTAAACTTCACATTTAAAAGACTAGGAAGTGGCTTATCTGTCATTAACTCGATAAGAACATATTAACTTGACATATAGATAATTTAGTTCAAGTGTTAAACGTATATGCATGCACACTATTAAGGTTTGCAGTGGATTATAAATGTTATATTTGAGGATGTAAATGTAATTTCATAAACAACATGTTGGAGCAATTCTGAAATACTTTTTGAGAAAGCATTTTAAATTAGATTAGTTAAACATTATTGAAACGGTGATTGAAGGTCGAAGTTAGAAGAAATTGACAGAAAAAGTCAATACGTTGGTCTAAAGGAGGGTCAAATTCACTGGCACCTGGGAGTATAAATGTATGATGAGGGGATTCTGGAGGAGTTTTTATTGTTTTCCAAGCAATTATAGCATACGCTTTAAACAAAAAGACCTTGAAATATACAATATGTTTGGTGTCTTATTTGCTTAATTTTGTAAATGAGGTAAATTTAGAAAGAAAAAAAGATTGTAATCTCTTTTTCTATTGTGACACCAACATTTTGAATTTGTGCTATCGTGTATTTTATGAATATTTTGTCATATAAAATAACTATTTTATCTAGAGGTGGTAAAACGGGCGGGCGGGTACGGGGCTAAACAGGCGCGGGCTAAATGGACGGGCGAAACGGGCGGGCTAAACGGTCGCACGTTAAAATGAGAAAAAAGAAATCACTACAACAAATTTGTTGATTTTTCACACTTATTGTATGGCACTTGCTCACACTTTAAAATGCGTAAATTTGAAAAGTTCACAATTTCATTAGTGTTCTTGGTGTGAACAAATTGGGTGTAACAAATAACTTTACACTTTTAAGCGTGAAGATTTTTAATACTTCACACTTTTCTGTGTGAATTTTTTAACAATTCGTACTTTTATGTGTGAACTTAATAATATTTCACACCTTTTAATACTTCACACTTACAAGTGTTTATATTTTACAAATAAAGTTCAAACTTTTTAAGGTGCGAAGAAAAAATTGTAATCAAACCCTAAATTTGTTGTAGTGCATACAAAAACGTAAAATTAAAAAATAAAAATACTTGTTTAAAAGCCGGAGGTAAAAACTGAATATAAAATATCCGCGCTTAATTAGTGTTTTACATGTGCGCCCATTAAGCATATAAGTTTCTTACATATGCGCCCGTTTAACCATTAATAATAAAGAATAGGCAAAAAGTGTATCATATTTTTTTGAAAATGAGAAACAATTACCCATATTTATCAAAGTGAGTAAGATTTGCAACCTCTAATTTTATCCATCAAAACTCGAAAAGAAGTAAGAGTGGACTGGTAACAAAATACTCACAATATCACAAATTCAAAAAATGGTCCCAATAGGAAAAAAAATAATCTACTCACGATAATATAGGGTGATTAAGCAAAAAGAAAACAAATTAGAAACTTACATTTTTAGTATAACCTTAAACAACCAAATGAATGTTTTATTTTGTTCAAAATGGAAGATGAGATCCCCATGTGGGACTAATAAGGAAACGTATATCTTGTGACATATATGTTACGACTTACAATGACGTTTAAACTGAAAATACAAAAACAATTGCTTCTTGTTATCGATACATAAAATTAGAAACATAATGATTACAAGTTTAAAACCACAACTAGGTTACGAGACGTTATTACTGGAAATATCAACAACTATTCCTCACGACGACTAGAGCTGAGCATAATAGATCGTGGGCCTGAACCAAATTGAGAAACCATATCGGTTGAACATTTTTCCTTTGGTCATATGTCTCGTTCGATAATACACACAACCAATCATTTTAGCCCGGTTCTCGATTTTATAATCCGTTTTTTTATTCGATCCGATTTTTAAATAAATTATAATTTGCTTAGAAAAATAAAATAAAATAAGATGTAAATTAGTCGTTGCAATAAACAATTACGTGGGATGTCCGGGATGTTGTTTGCTAGGCACATCTTCCACACATAATTACGAATAGCAAAACACCATTTTGTGATTATTTGCATTTCGCAAACACACTAATGAAATAGTCTTTCATAAGTCCCTCTACAAGCTTTACTTTAGTGACTAATATAGCCGAATTGTCGTTTATCATTCACTTTTTTGGCTCGCTAATCAAATTTTGAAATCATAAAATTTGTATATTGTTTTCTAGCCGTAGGTACCCATAAACATGTCTAAATAATACTGGCATTCTTATTCATGACACTATTTATATGGAAGAAAAGAATATGACAAGATATAAATTTGGTTTTTGTTTCGGTACATGTATAATTTGAAGTGAGCTCGGTTCCGTTTCTGGTTTTACCTAAAATTATTTGCGGATAATGATAAACACCCAGAACAAAATTATACTATTCAAAAATATCACATTTTGAAAGAAAAAAAACTAACAATTTAAATTGATTGTATCACAAAGAACTCCATTTGAATATATTTTTTTTTATCTAAACAGAGAATATTATGATACAATACAATGTCAATTGCAATTTAAGGCAAACAAATACATGACAAGATATAAAGTAATCAAAGTGTCTTTTCTTTAACATATGGGATTAAAAGAAATCCATACTCAAGTACTCAACAAACCAAGAGACTATGTTGTACTAATGTATCAAAATCACGAAGAGACTATGTTCTAAATGTTACATGTCATGTACCTCTTCGTATCACACTATTCCCATTACTCATACCTTCACCAAACATTTCAGTTCGATCCTACATCTAGTTTTTAGGCCATATTAACCTTCTGGTCCGTTTTTCGAACTGTAATCATCCTCACATGTACTACTCAGAACTAATTTCACAAACACCGTAAGTGGAACAATTATGTAATCATACTATTAGTTTGACAACATAATAATTCAAAAGTTCACATTGTTAAAAGTTGAACACACTTCACTATATTTGTCTACCATAACAAAAAGAAATAAAAATTGGTACACCAACCGGATATTTTTTCTTAGCTGAGAAAATATTCAAATAATACAACAATATATAAAGTAAATAAAGCTTCTTTTTTTACCTATATGGGAATAAAGAAACGAGTACTCAAAAAACAAATAACATATCTTGCAGCGTAAGTTTTGACTTTTTCTTAACTGTGTTTGTATGTTTGCGAGGCATTTTAAACGAGCATCAATATCACATCAGCCACCGCTTAATAACGCTTTTAAAACGTTATACGACAAATATAGTTTTTGGTTGACAAACATCTGTTAACCCATTCTGACCATTTGCCATACTATATTGCTTTTTCTTTTCTCACTTTGTCATTCCATTCAAATATGAGTATATCAAAGATTCATGTACATGCAAACGCAGATGGTTAGTTACACGTCTTGTTGATTAACATGCGTTCAACAACTTTCGTGTTGTAGAAATGAAACGCCGATACAATGTGCAATCCCCAGAAGTTGAATAGCGAGTCGTTTAGGTACTTGAAAAGGTAGATGACTGTTGCTTTGGTTGTGTGTTTATTTTCTTATTTCGTATACTTAATGTTAAAAATGCGATTGGAGAGTTTGAAAAGAAAACTGATTTCAAAGAATTGTACATTATCATATCTTCATGTAATTTTGGTGTGTGTAACTTTTTATCGTGAGTAAAAATATGTAAAACCCTTTTGGGGACTTCAAGGACCGTTCCAAATACTTTTTGGCATACTTTCAACCCGACCTAAATGTATTTGGCACACTCATATTTAGGACGGAGCCAAAAGCGTCCCAAAGCCGTGCCAAATAGCATTTGGCACGGTTTTTTAAGTATTTGGCACGGTTTTTCACCCTCCCAAATACCCGTTTTTCTTGTAGTGTACTATTATTTTACAAAACAATGATTTTTCGTTATAAAATGCTAGTTTAAAGGAAAATCATCATTCTTGGCAAGATATATTCTGGACAAGCTTTTATTGTTTTGCTTTTTATGACAAGCGATTGATACATGACAAAAAATTTTCTTGCCACAAAACTACGCTATGCAGTAAGCTATTTAAACAAAAAAGGCCTTAAATTTAAGAATCACTTAACAAATATAATTGGCGATCGAATTATTAGGTTGATTTTGCAAATTCAAAATGAAAAAAATTGACAACTTAAATTAATTGTATCACAAAGAATACAACACTTGAATATGTTTTCTATTCAAAGTTGGACACGGAGTGATAGAATATAATGCTAACATCAATTTATCTAACCCAAAATAACATGTTATATAAAGTAAGGAAGGTTTGTTTTCTTTTACCCATGTGGGACTGAAAACTCACAACAAAACATACACAGTTAAATCATGACAAAAAGCCTAATACATAATTATACAAAGATATATACCATATGAAACCCGAGATAAAGATGATGACTAATAAGCTCAACAACCACATATGGATGCCAATGTCTGAAATTGTCGCTTTAACTCATGTACAACATGAAAAAATGTCTCAAGGAATAACCAATAAGAAAAATCACGCTTGATATTTGTACAATCTTTCTTATAGGTTTATTTGTTTGTTGATGTATAGGTTGTGAGCAAAAGAGGAATGGTTTAAGTTGGACACAGAGGAAGAAAGCTTCATTTGGAGTTGCTAGAGCGTTAGCCTATCTCAATGTAGAGAAGAAGCCTCATACAGTTCATAGATTTATCAACGCAAGCAATGTACTTCTTGATCAAAACTATAATCCGACACTTGCTGGATCAAAACTATAAACTTAAGGATGATAAATATTCATGGTACAAAATCCTTAATCAAAGTCATTGATTTCTTTATGAGTTATTTCCGTCTAAGTTTTTCATGAAAAGCAAAAAATATATAAATAGAATTACTTTCTTTGCATTGAATACTTAAAAATCAAAAATCATGCATCATATAGCTTAGCATAGTGTAAAAGCATATCATATTGGCCAAGGTAGGTTAATTATAAGAAAAATGTACCATAGAACTCTTAAATATGTCATTGCATGTGGGCATGGCAATGGTCAAGTGTAGGGGATTTGATATAAGTGAAAACGCATATCAATAATGATATATTAAACCCTAAAACACAATGAAAATACCAAGTTTTAATGTTAAATATCAGAATTGCGCGTATTCTTGTGTTTGTGTATTTTTAGGTAAAATATGTACATTTCAGACAAACACGTTCTTTTACGGGAATTGTGTGAAGAAAAGACGAAGAAAAGATCAAAACAATACACCAAGGACCAATCGTGCCAAGTTCGTAAAGTTCAAGGGACTTAAGTTGCTGTTCTTCAAGGTTAAAGGAGCTAAAATCGATGTTGTAACATTTGTCAACAAAATCTTCCAAAAGCTGAAAACTACAAGGACCTTACTTAGCAAAAGCTGAAAGTATAAAGAAGCTTTGACACATGGGCCACTAAGAAGAAGAATAAAGGAGCACAAGGATTGCAAACTCAACCAATCCTTACCTCACATTTTGGATATCAATTCATGGCGGGACTTTGATCCTCAACTAAATATTACAACGAATAAACACACGCCACGTGGCACATTAATATCCCAGCAAGAAATTGACGAATAAGGTCACCTCATGGAAAACTCTAAACTACAGAAGTGTTCACAAGGATGATACGAGTTCAACGATGCAAGTTAATTGTATTATTATTCAAGAGAACAAAATCCCCCAAATCTCCCAAGGCCATAAGATCCCTAACCACCTGTCCACGTGGCACAATAGCAGTGGTGACACACGTCACTCCCCTTTCTTCAGATTGTCCATAAATACCAATTCACTACCTCATTTGTCATTAGTAGTTGTAGGTGTATCTACACACAGTAGATATAGAATTCAGTTTTCACTTTCAGTATTTTCACTTTTCCAAATTACTAGTGTGTATAGCTAACACACACTAGTTAGTTAGTAGTTATCATATAGTTGCAACAGCTTTGTAACCTCTCTCAAATTCAATTCAATAAAATTTCTACTTCCTTTTCAATTCTCTCAAATTTTGCATTATCGTGTATGATTGATTCAAATCAAATCAACAGTGTTGTTATGTTTGTTGTGTGAATTGATATTGATAGTTTGTAGAAACAGAAAAAGATTCAAGTGTTAGTTACGAGTATTTAGAGAGTTGAATCACATTAGTAGCAGTAAAGATCTAGAAGTGGCAATAATATAGTGTTCGAGTTCATCCTGTGGATTACGCTTGTCGGTTGTGAAGAGTTTAGTTGGAGTACTTCTATGATTTATGTTATGAAGATAGACAGATATTGATCAATTGAATTCGTAATGTTTCTGCTTAAACCCTAAGTGGAATTCATCTCACCGAGTGTAGAAGAGATTGTAGCAGCGGGATAGATGATTGATGCAGTTTGTAGTCAATCATTTCTGATAGAAGAAGTTCTTGTTATCTACAGTCGAGTAGTAGTAGTAGACGCATTCAGTTTGAGACAGCAATTTGATTAAGTTTATGGTTATGACTAGTTCTATTTCGATTAATAGCGAATACCTTTAGAGTATATATGCATAAGACGAGAATCAGTTATGGAGATCAAGATGTTCAAGCATTGGCTCATGATGAATGAAGTTTGGTAGACGGTTGTAAACGGCTTGTGGTCTTAGTTACTTTTATCTTGGGTCGCCCACAACGGAGGTTGGATGACAATGGTTAAGCTTTGTTGTACATTTTGCCTTCTATGAGTATAAACTGATAATATATGTATTTTAGTTGAAAACTACTGGTATTCTGTTTGAATTTGTGTGTTCATAGTTTCTAGAAATCTGATATAAGCTTTTCTGCAACGATTCTTTGAGTTAGCTGCTTAAATTTTCTTGGTACTGCAGTTATATGGAGAGTTTGGTAATCTGTTTTTAGCTAAAGTATTGAAGAGTTTGAAGTGCCTTTCTGTACTGATTCTGTTGAGAAACGAATTGGTATTCTCGATAGTAAAGAATAGATAGAAAATAGGCTGAAGTTTTATAATAATAAGTAGATTTGGTTTCGTTAGGAAAAGCTGTGAATCGAGCAATATTACTTGTCCTTTGAAGCATTTGCAAAAGTTTGTTTGAAGTACAGTTTTAGACCTTTATCTTGTATGCTCGTATTGCGATCACAGCCCAGTTCGTTAAGTGTAGTCATATTGTTAGATCTTTCGGCTACTTCTGTTAGTGGACAGTTGGTAAAGCTGGGCCTGTTAGTCGTTAAGAATAGAAGTAGGACTGCTACTTGTTTGTTGGACTATGCACTTGTTGGGCGGGACATCTTTGTATTAGACTTGCTTCAATTTTACCTCTATTGTATTCGTATTACTTAGTAAACATGTTATTTTGTTATGAATTGTTTACTCTATTTTAATTTAGTTTCTTACATTTTGATTTTAGTTAGTTAAATTTGATATTTTTGTTATATTGTATTTTTAGTTCTATAAAAATAGATTTGTTTTAGTATTTGCAACGTGTTTTAGCATAGTACGTATTAAGTAGATATTATTTTTTACATTTTTGCTTGCTTCTTGTTAAATAGAAATAGATACCAAATTCTCACGAACTATAACCAAAAACAATAACGTACTTGCTTGTGATATTTGATCAATTCGTTAAGAGACCGAGAACAATGAACTTATACTTAAAAATTATTATTAAATGGCGCCGCTACGGGCGACGAGCAAAACGGCGACGGGCCAAACGGGCGGCAGGCTAAACGGGCGCAGGCTTAAACGGGCGAAAAAAACCACTAAATATATTGTTGCTCGTAGGTTTCTAAATTTTTGTATCCACTCTCTGGTCCCCATCCTTAAATTCTAGTGACTTGATTCAAGGTTTGATTTTGGCTATAGAATATCAACCAATGTCCTCAATGTAGCAAAGACTCATCGTACTACTTTTTGTTCCCTTGTCCTCAAGTTGACATAGGTTGTGATGGAAGAACAAAAAGGAACTTGACCAATATTTCAAGACAATACATCTGATGTTTTCGTTGATTGAATGTCACCGAAAATTGGACCATCATTTGAATAAGAGATCCAACAAATCGATGATTTAGATTTTGGTTATTGCATCTAAAATTTAACTTGAAAGATATTGTAATTTGTGAAGAAAGAGAAAATAACGAGACAAAAAAGGGAAAAGGCAAAAAACGGCCATCTATTAACACATTTTGCCCATTTAGCCCATCTATTTTTCTCTCTCCGCCCAATCCGCCCATAAAGAAAAAAGTGGGGCAAAAAGCGCCCATTTGATTAAAACAGTTGTCAAAAATCGCCCAAATGTTGCTAAATGGGAAAGATTTGCCACCTCTAAATAAAAGGAAAGATTTTTGGGAAATTGGGATCATCACCTTATCAACACACCCTCCAATATCGTAGTTCTCACCTTTTGCCTAAGGGAACCTCATTCATTTTACCCTTGTCTGTGATTCCCACTTTGGGTTTGTGCTTGTATTCGGACGAAAATCATGTATTAGACCCTAGTAGATTTTCTTTGAGGTTTCCCTATTTGGGCATGTTTACTCACTCTATCATGGTGAGATTTTCCTTCCTTGGAAATCTCGGTTTTTCCATGATTATCCCTAAGAACTAGTTCTTTTGGAATCGAGTCGAGCTACAAACCCTGGTAATAAAATCAAGCATCGAATAACTAGGCTAGATCATCTAGAGTAGACTTTGGTAGGTTAGGAATAATAATAGGGTGATATAGTTGAGATGAAGTATAGGGGGAGGTGCCTCTTTTGTGTTTTGGTGTTTGTTTCAGGGTTGCTCTCTCTCATTTCATTCATAGAGCTTATGGAGGAGGCCTTTGTACCTAGTTCACTTTGGTACCATTGTGATTCAAACTTGGCTATTAATAATGTCTAAACTGAATTCACTTTAGTTGTCTTTTCCTTAGCTCGAGTTAAACAAAGTAATCATTGTCATAAATGTACGGGAGTTTATACTCAAATACTCTTAAATATTGAGGACAATGTTTATCTTAAGTGTAGGGGGTCTTCTAGCAAAGTGACCTTTCCTAGACCATTGCTTTTGCCTTCATGATAATTGGGAAAATTAAAATTTTCAACGCTTTTCAAGTTTTTGATCTACTTTGGCCACAAAAATACTGCATTCATCATTTTTGCATAAATCATTTTTCATTTGTATAACACATTTGCATTGTATCGATTTCTTCTTTTGTTCTTCAAAAATATATGAAAAAGAGAAAAAAAAATATAATAAAGGATATGGTGTAACCAATTTAGACTTCTTTGACATATTAGGCCCGCCATAAATATTTTGACTCAACCCGAGTTTGCTTATCCAAGCTTACTCTAGCTAGTATCCTTAACCATGTAAACCTTTCATTTGTTTTATTAGGCTAAGCATCCACGAGTCTCATTACTTGAGATTTTAAATTGTGGAGAACGAGAAATGATTGAGTATGAAGTAAGTGTAAAGGGCTACATAAACCTCATATTAATTACTTGTGTCTATTTTATCCCTTTCATAACCTTCACTTTCTTGTCAACGCATGTATATATTGTTAATAAATAATCAAGAACGATTTTAATCGGTTTTTAGTCTCTTATGCATTTTTTACTAATCATTCGTGGTTGGTATAAGTACGTTTTAAGATTCTAAGTTAGAATGTTTATGTGTACTACACTTTTGTCATGCTTAATACTTAGCGGGTGTTTTTTTAATTATTTTTCTTTTATTTGTGAGGAATAAAGAAAAATAAGAGCGGCTTATAAAAAAATGAGTGGCTAGAAAAAAACAAAAAAAAGAAAAATAATAATAATTATACAAGACTCTCAAAAGGGGCAGTGTGGTGTTAATTATAGTAGCTATTAAATTCCAATATTACTCTCACAAGGGTTACGGGGTTGAAGATCCAAGGTCTCAAAAAGGCGGTGGATATAAATTATTGCGTGAGTTTTATTTTCCTTTTTTCAGCGATTGAGTATCTACTTATTAAAGCATGACATAAGTTTCTTACACATAAGGTGAATGACTTATTATTTTAAGTCGGACTTATATCAACTATGGGCGGTTTTTCGAGTAATAGATAAGATGATTAAATATCATTAAAATCGTGCTTCCTTATTTTCAGATTTAACACTTTTTATATTTCACGCCAAATAATGACAAATTCGCTCAAAAGCAATTTGATCAATTAAAATTAGATAGAGGAAGAATAAGTGAAGGTATATAATAACACAAATAATTTTTATGAATATGTCGACCAACTTTCACTTATGAATGACAATGATCTTGTTTCTAAGCTTGGTATAGGGAAAGTGAAACTTGAGAATGATAAGTATTCATGGTACAAAATCCCTTATCAAAGTCATTGATTTCTTTACGAGTTATTTCCATCTAACCATTTCATGAAAAACCAAAAATATATAAATAGAATTGCATTCTTTGCATTGTATACGTAAAAATAAAAAATAATGCATCATATAGCTTAGCATAGTGTAAAAGCATATCATATTGGCCAAGGTAGGTTAATTATAAGAAAATGTACCATAGAGCTTTTAAATATGTCATTGCATGTGGGCAGGACAATGGTCAAGTGTAGGGGATTTGATATAAGTGAAAACTCATATCAATAATGATATATTAAACCCTAAAACACAATGAAAATACCAAGTTTTAATGTTAAATATCATAATTACGCGTGTGTTCTTGTGTTTGTGTACTTTCAGGCAACATAGGTACATTTGACACAAACACGTTCTTTTACGAGCTTTTACAGGAATTGTGTGAAGAAAAGACGAAGAAAAGATCAAAACTAGACACCAAGGACCAATCGTGCGAAGTTCTTAAAGTTCAAGGGCCTTAAGTTGATGTTCTTCAATGTTAAAAGAGCTAAAATCAAAGTTGTAACATTTGTCAGCAAAATCTGCCAAAAGCTAAAAACAATAGGACCTTACTTGGCAAAAGCTGAAAGTATAAAGAAGCTTTGACACATGGGCCACTAAGAAGAAGAATAAAGGAGCACAAGGATTGCCAACTCTACCAATCCGTACCTCACATTTTGGATATCAATTCATGGTCAAGACTTTGATCCTCAACTTAATATAACAATGAATAAACAAACGCCACATGGCACACTAGATTTCCAGCAAGAAACGGATGAATAAGGTCACCTCATGGAAAATTCTAAACTATAGAAGTGTTCACAAGGATGATACGAGTTCAACGGTGCAAGTTAATTGAATTATTATTTAAGAGAGCAGAATCCCCCAAATCTCCCAAGGCCATAACATTCCTAACCACGTGTCCACGTGGCACAATAATAGTGGTTGAAACACGTCACTCCCCTTTCTTCAAGTTGTCTATAAATACCAGTTCACTACCTCATTTGTCATTAGTAGCTGTAGGTTCATCTACACATAGTAAATATAGAATTCAGTTTTCACCTTCAGTATTTTCACTTTTCCAAATTACTAGTGTGTGTAGCTAACACACACTAGTTAGTTAGTAGTTATCATATAGTTGCAACAGCTTTGTACCCGCTCTCTCAAATTTAATTCAATAAAAGTTCTACTTCCTTCAATTCTCTCAAATTCTGCATTATCGTTTATGATTGATTCAAATCGAATCAACAGTGTTGTTATGTTCGTTGTGTGAACTGATATTGATAGTTTGTAGAAACAGTCGAAGATTCAAGTGCTAGTTATGAGTATTTTGAGAGTTGAATCACATTAGTAGCAGTAATGATCTAGAAGTGGCAGTAATATAGTGTTCGAGTTCATCCTATGGATTATGCTTGTCGGTTGTGAAGAATTTAGTTAGAGTACTTCTATGATTTCCGTTCTAAAGATAGAAAGATATTGATCAATTGAATTCGTAATGTTTCTGCTTGAATCCTAAGTGGATTTCATCTATGCGAGTGTAGAATAGATTGTAGTAGCGGGATAGATGATTGATGCAGTTTGTAGTCAATCGTTTCTGATGGAAGAAGTTCTTGTTATCTCCAGTCGAGTAGTAGTAGTAGACTCATTCAGTTTGAGACATCAGTTTGATTAAGTTTCTGATTATCACAAGTTCTGTTTTGATTAATAGCGAATAGCTTTAGAGTATATTCTGCATAAGACGAGAATTGGTTATGGAGATCAAGGTGTTCAAGCATTGGCTCATGATGAATGAAGTGGTAGTCGGTTGTAAACAGCTTGTGGTCTTAGTTATTTTTACCTTGGCTCGCCCACAACGGAGGCTTGGATGACAATGGTTAAGCTTTATTTTAAATTCTGCCTTCTTTGAGTATAAACTTATAATATCTGTATTTTAGTTGAAAACTACTGGTATTCTGTTTTAATTTGTGTGTTCATATTTCTAGAAATCTGATATAAGCTTTTCTGCGATGATTCTTTGAGTTAGCTGCTTAAATTTTCTTGGTACTGTAGCTATATGGAGTGTTTGGTAATCTGTTTTCAGCTTAAGTATTGAAGAGTTTGAAATGCCTTTCTGTACTGATTCTGTTAACAAACGAATTGGTATTCTCCACAGTAAAGAATAGATAGAAAAAAGGCTGAAGTTTTAAAATAATAAGTAGATTTGGTTTGGTTAGGAAAAGCTGTGAATCGAGCAATATTACTTGTCCTTTTTAGCATTTGCAAAAGTTTGTTTGAAGTACAGTTTTAGACCTTTATCTTGTATGCTCGTATTGCGATCACAGCCCAGTTCGTTAAGTGTAGTCATATTGTTAGATCTTTCGGCTACTTCTGTTAGTGGACAGTTGGTAAAGCTGGGCCTGTTAGTCGTTAAGAATAGAAGTAGGACTGCTACTTGTTTGTTGGACTATGCACTTGTTGGGCTGGACATCTTTGTATTAGACTTGCTTCAATTTTACCTATACTGTATTCGTATTGCTTAGTAAACATGTTATTTTGTTATGAACTGTTTACTCCATTTTAATATAGTTTTGTTACATTTTATTTTTGTTAGTTAAATTTGATATTTTTGTTATATAGCTTTTTTAGTTCTATAAAAATAGATTTTTTTTAGTATTTGCAACGTGTTTTAGCATAGTACGTATTAAGTAGATATTATTTTTTACATTTTTGCTTACTTCTTGTTAAATAGAAATAGATACCAAATTCTTACGAACTATAACCAAAAACAATAATGTACTTGTTTGTGATTGTTGATCAATTCGTTACGATACCGAGAACAACGAACTTATACTTAAAAAACGATTATTAGTCCAAAACCTCGGACTCAGACCGGACCGAAATGGTGTGGTCCGGGTCGGTCCGGTTCAATTTTATACATAATCGACGAGATTTTTGGTAAGATCGAATCATATCCGATTGTACCGAGAACAGAATTGGTCCAAAACTTCGGACTGGGGACTGGACTAAAATTGTCCAGTCCGGCTCAGATCGGTTCGGTCCGGTACGGTTTTTGGTTCGGTTTTAGGTCTGTCATGCTCACCCCTATTTAACATGATGACATGTTGTGTTACCTGGGTTAGGTTGATAGGTTCGGGTTCCAGAGGGGTCAATGTTAAATAATTATCCTTAAACCGTTGAATTCGAGTTACTTGGACTTGGATTGATTATAATACGAGAAAAAGACCTAAAATTGTTTATTTGGTTAATTTATAATAAATATATTTTAAAATAATAAACAAAAATATTCGAGTTAAACGGGCTAACTAAATACCTTTTTCCTCCCAGATGTCCTCCCAGAACTTGCAGCTCCTACCATTACCAATCTTACGGGAACAATGAGCGAGAAGATAAATACCTTTTTCCTTAAGCTTCCCAATGGTTGCAAGAATATTTCCCCATGTAGAATTTCGCATAGGGCTAGTGCCCTCAAAAATGCATCCGTTATCCCCATGATAGTACATGATGACCTGGACCCATAAATCCGTAGGTTTACGCAAAAACCGCCAAATCCACTTGAAAAGGAGGCCCATATTAAGCCCATAAAGACTACCAATACCGAGGCCACCCCTTTCTTTAGAAGCAAGACACTTATTCCACCGAACCCAATGCATGTGACGGGAATCAATGTCGCCACCAATAAAAAATCTGCTTCTTAAGGACTCGAGAGTACGAATAACCGCATGTGGTATCTTATAAATTGAAAGATAATAAATAGGGAGGCTGCTAAGAACCGACTTGATAAGTGTTAAACGGCCTCCAGATGAGAGAAGCCTAGCTTTCCAATGAGAAAGAGTGATGCGAAATTTGTTGATGACACTATCCCAATTTGAAATCCTATTCATGTTACCACCCACGGGGACCCTAAGATACTTAAAGGGTGTTGAGCCAACAGCGCAACCAAGAAAATTATCCAAGCTAAGAGCCTCATGATCAGAGACGCCAAGACCAATGAGGCTACATTTATGGGCGTTAATCTTTAAACCCGAGATAAGGTAGAAACACCGAAGCAAACAAAGAATATTGCTGGCGTTTATACGAGACCAATCACCCACAAAAAGAACATCATCTGCAAACATGAGGTGAGAAATTTGTTTACCTTCTAAACCAATCGAGACCCCTTTAAAAAGCCCAAGAGATACTGTTCGTGTAGCGAGAACATGAAGACCTTCCATGGCTAAGATGAACAAAAAAGGGGATAAAGGATCGCCCTGACGAAGACCACGTTGCACATCAAATTCCCTGGTAGGAGAGCCATTGATGAGAATGGAGGATCTAGCATTATTAAGACATCCTGCAATCCATTTACGCCATGGAACTCCAAAGCCGAGTTTAGCCATGATCAAATCAAGATAATCCCAACGTAAGGAATCGAAGGCCTTCTCAAATCCACCTTAAAGACCATGAGACGTTTCTTATGTTTACGATGCCAAGAATAATCTCATTCATAATGAGGGGACCATCCAGAATATTGCGGTCTTTAACAAAAGCTGATTGCTCCGAGCTAATACAGCTACTTATGACCATACTGAGCCTGTTAGAGAGAATCTTACCAACGATCTTGTACTGGCTTCCAATTAGACTGATGGGCCGAAAGTCAGAAACAAATCTTGCATTAACAACCTTCGGAATCAAAGCAATGAAAGAAGGGTTACAACCTAACGGAAATTCATTGCTATGAAAAAGATTCTTGAACAGATCGAATGACATCGAGATGAATAACATCCCAAAAATAAGTGTAGAATTTGAACGTAAACCCGTCTGGCCCAGGGGCACGATCTTCCCCACAGTCCCTAACAGCCCGCTGGACTTCGTCACTAGTAATTGGCCGCTCCAAAAAGTCTCGTTTATCATTAGTGAGAAAATTGGGCATATCCATACCAAAAGGAGTCGGGTGATCGAGAGCTGATTTAAAGCGAGTACTAAAGTGATCGAAAAATTCCGATTTAACTCGGGCAGGATCTTCAACCCAATCACCGTTAGAAAAAATCCCTTTTATAGCAAGTTGACGTCTCCGCTTTTTAACAAGGCCATGAAAGAAAGATGAGTTTTCATCACCTTCGAGGGCCCAACGCACCCTAGCCTTTTGGACGACATCAGCATACTCTAGTTTATTAATATCATCAATAAGTCTCATAGTGTTCCGTCGATTGGAAATATCATCATCTGTAGCAATCCACTTATCGACAAGAGAGTCAATGACTGAAAGAGTATCCAAATACTCTTTTTTCTTCTTAATCGACTCCTCCTTTTTATTACGAACCCAAGCTCGAATAACACATTTAAGGTTTTAGAGCTTTTTCTTGAGTGAGATAATACCATTGGTCTCCTTAATCCCATCGTTCACCCATGTGTAAGTGACTAGGTCCTTAAACCCGTCCATCTCAATCCAAGAATGAAAAAAACGAAACGGGATAGAGCCAAAAATAGTTAACTTATTAACTGACTTTATATGGCACTTTGGTTATTTAGTTTGATTTTTGAAAAATGAAATAACATTGTTGGCGCGAGTAACGACCTGAATAGTCTAATCTCATGGTTAGTCTTTTATACATTTATATGATATTCGAGTTAATTTGACTTTTATAGGAACTTACGCATAGCTGCTGAATTTGTTTAGCGGCAAATGTAATTATATTTTAATTGGTTGGTAGTCGAACCAGTGACTCTACGGATTAACTCGATCATCGAGCCATGAACATGTGAAGTTTCGCACAATAGTGATAAACAACTGTGTATGGTTTAATAATGTAAAACAAGATTACTAGTAGTACTTGTTTCGTGATACATGGAGTGTTTATCTCTATTTTTAAAATTTCTTTGTCAGTTTTAATATTAAATATTCTTGCTGATATTATACAGTATAACAACTAATAAAAATCATTTTAATTTAAAACAGAATTATTCATATATACTATATTAAATAGAATTACAACTGTGTTATTTGTAAATGGTGGAATTTGGACTTCTCAAATTTTGATTCATATATTTCTTGGTTTTCTTGGTTATCATCTATATGTATGCGGGAAACTCGAAGCAGGTCCTTGAAGGTGTCTTTTATACTGCTTGGTGGAGTATTTGGATTTTGAGGAACCAAATTTTATTTGCAGATTCTCCTCCTAGAATAGATTTCATTTTTGCCGACATTGTTAGGTGTTGTCCCTAATAATATGATGATTGATTAAGAAATGAGATGGAAAGATATGAGTTTTAGAGAGAGAAAGTAGTGAGAGAAAGGAGAGGATTAACTTGTAGAATATTAGATTAAGAAAGTGATTGAAGTACAAATGATCATCCCACCCTCCTAACATGCTAGGAGGGTAGTATATATAGTCCACCCACATGCGAGCTTAAATGGACTATATATTGGGCCGGGCTTTATGTTTGGACTTTAATTAGATTACATCTAAGCCCGTAAACCACGACTAGTTAACTACTTATTACAACGTTCTAATAATATTACAATAGAAACCTATGACTGAACATTCTTGTTTGACTCAATATTTTGAGCCTAACAATCTACCCTAATGTGAGGTCATTCCTCTTTGATATTTGGATTCCAATGGAGATTTATGAATTTCGTCATAAATGAGTCTTGAACGTGTAACAGTAGTTTTGCTCCTTTATGCTGTGATCTTTGAGCCTTTGTCATTGTCTTTCGACTTAGTCTTTTATCTTGAGATCTTCAAATCATTCTTGACTTGTCTTTGCCATCTTGCGATCTTGTGTCTTTATCCACATGCTTACACTATTAATTGTTGAATAGGTCTTTGGGCATGAACATGTGGTTTTGAATCTTTGACTTTGCTGAGTACATCGGGACACCAGCTTCTCGAGACAAAACATAGACACGGACTGAATGGCTTTGACATTCGTCCTAAATCGGTAGCGTTTTACCTCCGGTCGGTGAAGAACGTTATACGATATTAAATACCGTACCTGTGATTAGGTATATTCAATTAAGAATCTCCTTGACAGGGTTTCGCGGCTGTGCTAGCCGTTCTCTTTACTCGACCGTCTCAAAGCAAGACTGCGAACATAAAGAGTGAATCAATTGGATAAATATCCGCTTGATTAAAGTCGTCAATTCAAATTCCTGGAACAAGTTTGATTCATTAAGAATCTTACCATTGTTGCTTTCCAGTTGACACAAGTTTGATTCATAAGAATCTCACAAGTCACCTACCGTAGCACTGTTTGATGTTGACGCTAGAAGGATTTCCATTCGTCACTGTGAGTATTAATGAATATCACTCAGAATGTTCTGGCAAGACCATAAAGATATTGCGTAGAAACCTGAAACGAGTTTGAATCAATTCAGAATCAAACACTGTTGCTTTTCAGTTTTGCACATGTTCAATTCATAAAGAATCTCGCATATGACCTACCGCAGTGCTGTTTGATGTTAACACTGGAAGGATTTCCACTCATCATTGTGAATACTAAGTAGTATCACTCTGAGTGTTCTAGCAATATCACAAGGATATAGCGTAGGACTCTCTTGATCTTCATCCGTGTGTCCTAACGACATTTGATTGATCTCTTGGCTCTAGACTCGATTTGTGAACTTTTAGTGGTCAGAGGCTGGAGCAGATGCCACCTATTCAATATCAACTATCTCGGAGTGAGACAGTCAATAGAAGTCGTGTTGATATCCGTGATAATAAAACAAACTTCTTTTGAGAGAAGCCTGAGTAGCTAGGAAAGGGTTGTGCTTCACATCACTGGGTCCATGATGAGTTTGTCTTCATGATGAGTTGACCCGGTTTATGCCTAAGTTGTATGGAGGGCTTCTTTCTTTATACCCTTTATCCTTACATTTCTTTTTCATTCTTCAACCCCTTCAATGCTTACCAAGACATCATTAATAGCACCTTGTTGTGATTGTTCCAGTGCTATCATCAGTACTTAGTCAGCATTCAGCTACGTTCACATTCTACTCCATCTTTCCTAAGGAATTCTAATAATCTATTGGATTGTCCCTGGGAAGATCCCTCCGGTTCTGGTTGGATCATAGGACTTAAACCTAACCACCCTTTTGACACCAATAACGTCGTGAATTAAAGATGTTGTGGGTTTTTTTATCATAACCATGAGTGGTTGAGTCTTTAGATCACATTTTAATCATATTTTCTCCCCCTATCTCTAATATATAAAATCTTTTGATATTAGAGATACCAAATTTGATTAAAATATATTTTGAAAAATAGTCTTGAAAATCTGCGGGAGAAACATGTGACAAACTTAGCATGAGTTTTGGAACGCTCCCCCTCAAAAATTGATCCAATAGAATTGTCATTACGAGGATTTGATCCACATTAAACTTTTGAGGGTAGGAGTTGTTGGACACACAATTTTTGAAAGATTTTGAATATCATTGAGAAATTCTTGAAAAAATTGTGTTCAACGCTTTTTGAAAAATCAATTCTTTTTGTCGAAAGGGTTTTTCTAAAGCATAAACTTGAGTTCATAGACTTTGAATGTCTTGACGAATCCACTCAAGTGTAAGAAGATTTAACTTCTTTTGCTAAGGGTAAGAGTACAAAAGCGTACACTCCCCCGTGAATTTGGATCCGGGTTGCAATCTGAAAGTAATTACAAGCCATTGTGTTGAGCTCAAAACGTTGAATGTTTTGTGACAAGCTCAACCCGTGATAGATTGCTCTACTCGTTGTTGGAAATTTTGTCCAAGATAGACAATTTCCTTTCGAAGAAATGACATGTTTTGAAAAATATTTACAACTTTCATTCGAGCTTTATGTACACACCCGTGTCGTTATTGAGCGACATTTCTAGGTACGTCCATATTATCGATACTGAAAGACATGTCGAGAAGAATATTTTTGGATTTTCAAAGTTTTTTTAATTTTGTATTTTCTTTTTCATTAATATTTACAGGTAGATGTTTGATAGATGAATCAAGCAGGCTTCTTTGCCAGAACCTCCAGTTCTGCTAGAGTCAAACATCTCATACCAATTTGCCTAACAAGATACGCAAACCTCTCTTTCGAAAGAGCTTTTGTAAACAAGTCAGCTAATTGGTAATCAGTTCCAACAAAGTATAATTCAACAATACCCTTTTCAACTTGTTCCTTAATGAAGTGATATCTGACATCAATGTGCTTCGTGCGAGAATGCTGTACCGGATTACAGGAGATGGCTATGGCAGACTTTGAATCACAGTACATAGGTACTTTATCAAAGTGGAAGCCATGATCCGTGAGTTGTGTTCTCATCCAAAGAACTTGAGCACAACACGCAGATAGAGACACATACTCCGCTTCGGCTGATGAAAGTGACGTGCAATCCTGCTTCTTGGAAGACCATCCCACAAGCTTGTCTTGACCTAGAAATTGTGCACCACTAGAAGTACTTTTACGTGTATCAAGACACCCTGCATGATCAGAATCTGAATAGGCCATTAGAAAGAAACCGGTTTCCCTCGGATACCAGAGTCCCATGTGAATGGTATTCTTAAGGTACCGAAAGATCCGTTTAACCTCCTTGAGGTGCTTTTTAGTGGTTCGTGCTTGATATCGTGCACAGTAACATGTAGCATGATGAATATCAGGTCTGCTTGCTGTCAAGTACATGAGGGACCCGATCATGGAACGATATCTCGTTTGATCAATGGGTAATCCCTCCAAATCAGCATCTAGGGATGTGGTTGATAATGGTGTCCCAACGGGGTCACATGATGTCATACCATGCTTTTTGATTATATCTTGACAATACTTATCTTGGTTAATGAAGATACCACTTGGGGATTGGTGAACTTGAATTCCTAGAAAGAATTTTAGTTCGCCCATCATAGACATTTCAAATCTGCTGTTATTACTTTTTCAAACCATTTTGAAAGTTTTGGGTTTGTAGACCCGAAAATAATGTCATCAACATAAATTTGCACAAGCAAAATGTCATCCCCATATTTATAAGTGAACAAAGTTAAATTAATGGAACCTTTTGAGAAACCATTGGAGACCAGAAATTTCGAGAGCTCATCGTACCACGCCCTTGGAGCTTGCTTGAGTCCATAAAGTGCTTTGTGGAGACGATACACCTTGTCAGGATAATGAGGATTGACGAATCCTTCCGGCTGCGTGACATAAACTGCTTCCTCCAAAGGACCGTTAAGAAATGCCGTCTTTACGTCCATTTGATAAACGATGAATCCCTTATGTGCAGCATAAGCAAGAAAAATCCTGACCGCTTCCATTCGAGCTACTGGTGCAAATGATTCTTCAAACTCAATACCCTCTTTCTGTCCATACCCTTTAGCCACTAGTCTAGATTTATTCTTGATGATCGTGTTCTCTTCATCCATCTTGTTTTTCCAGATCCATCGAAGATTTAATGGTGTTACGTCAAATGGTTTGTCAACAAGTTCCCAGACTTTAAGTCTTTCAAATTGTTGCAGTTCATCCGTCATCGATTCAATCCAAGCATGATCAGCTAATGCTTCTTTGATGTTTTTTGGTTCAGCTGAACTCACGGCGAGTGCGAACATACAAACATCGGCATCGGTGTTAAGCTGTCGTCTTGTGCGAACGGACTGTGAAGGGTTTCCAATGACATGAACCAAAGGATGATCTTGGGTCCAGTGATATGTTGAAGGATGTCGTTGGTAAAACGTGTGCATATTTGACGGATCAACATGGCGAGTAGAAGACTCTCCAGTTTCGTGTACCGGTGTACCAAATGGGTTGATAAATTCGTCTTCGTCAGGTGAAGCATTGTCTGCTTGATTTATGTTCTCTGGAGCAATGACAGTAGTTGTGGATGTTGTAGGATCTATCGTTGAAGTGATATTCTGAGGAGGTAAATCTGCAGCAACCCGTGTTGAAGTAAATAAAGTTGTATCCATTTGTTGACGATGATCGGTATCGTCATTCATATTATGAGTGACAGCGGAAGACGTCGATACAACTTGTTTCTCCCCCGTGAAATATTCATCATACATTGGTCCATATAACATTTCCAACTCTTCAATTGTCGTGTCGACTGTCATATCTGCTCTAGGAACATGTTCAGGAACCAGCGTTGAACTTGACGGTTCATTGATGTGGTCTTGAGTTCCGAGTTCCGTGCGGTTGTGAACGGAAGTCGTTTGTCGTTGTGGATCGGGACTTAAACTGTTATGTTCAAGTGCCATTTCTTGCAATTCATCAAATCGTATGTGAAAAGTCTCGACAATCAATTTTGTTCTCTTGTTGTAAACTCTATATCCCTTAGACTGAGTTGCATATCCCACAAGAATACATGCATCACCTTTTTCTTTCATCTTATCCAAATTTTCACCATCTCGAATAATGTAACAAGTACATCCAAAAACATGAAGTTGTTTATGTGAAGGTTTTCGATCATGAATTATGTGATATGGTGTCTTTTCGTGTCTTGGGATAATTAAGGAGCGGTTTTGTGTGTAGCATGCGGTTGACACGGCTTCGGCCCAAAAGTACAGTGGAAGTTTTGAAGCGGATAATAATGTTCGAGCAGCTTCAACCAAAGTGCGGTTTCGTCTTTCAACAACGCCGTTTTGTTCGGGTGTTCGAGCAATAGATGTTTCATGTTCAATCCCTTCGGCTTCAAAATACTTCCTCAGTGTTAAATTCAAAAATTATGTACCTTTGTCAGTACGAACCACTTTAACTTGAGCTTGAAGACCACGTTGTATCAATTTAAGGAAGCTGATGAGAACATCGGGTGTTTCATCCTTGGATCTCAAGAAGTGAGTCCATGTGTACCTTGAGTAATCATCGACAATTACCAGAATATATTTCTTTCCATTGATACTCTGAACACGCATGGGACCACACAGATCCATATGAAGAAGATCTAACCGTCCTTTAGAGCTTGGTGTGGTCTTTGTTTTGAAGCTACTTCGTTTAGCTTTACAAATTTCACAAGAAGAACAAAGATGATCTTTGATGAATTTCAAGCTTGGAAGGCCTCTCACAATATCTTTCTTGGAAAGCAAGTTAATGGTATCAAAGTTGAGATTAGAAAGACGTTGATGCCATAACCATGCCTGAGTCGAGGACGCTTTAGCCATGAAGCAAATTGGAGTTGATGAAGATCTGTCTTGAAGTGAAATGGTATAAAGATCAGTACCCCGTGTACCAGTAAGTAAGTCATTCCCATCATAATCACGAACAAAACATGTCTTCTTTCTGAAAGCAACCTCCAAATCCGCATCACAGAATTGACCAACCGAGAAAAGATCGTGATTTAGCCCTTCGACGTAGTATACCCTTTTAATCGTGATATTCCCCTGAATCAAATCTCCATATCCTAGGATCTGTGCAAATTGATCATTTCCGAATCGGACCGTACCCAGGAACTTCTCCACGAAGTTAATTAGAAGCTTGAGATTCCCCGTCATGTGCTTCATGCATCCGGAGTCCAGTATGAAGAGAATGATTTGTATCACCTGCAGAAGAGTTAGAACACGATGGAGCATTTGCTAAATTGGATACCACAGTAGTTGTGATAATAGAATCATTAGTGTCCTTATCAACATTTAAAGGCAAACTAACACTCGTTTTCACATTTTCTGTCCTAGCTTTCGGCATCCATTTATATCTGGGAGGACATTGATTAGCAAACTACCATTTCCAAGACTTGCTAGCAGACTCATATAATTCCTTAATTTTGCTTCTAGGATTCTTAGTGGTGGAGTCTGATGCATTACTTTTCTTAGTGGGGGAAGCATCAGAATGGTTCAATTTGCGTTTGGGTTGTCTAGCACTAATAGGCATCACAGTTTGCTTCTTAGTTCTAGTTTCTACGCCTTTGACATTATTCATAGCACACATAGAATGATTAGCATTAGCACACTTGCCACATTTGACACAAACAAATTTTACATTCATTGCATTCAAATCATTCACAGCATTAATATCGTCATTACATGCGATTACAGACTTTTTATTCTTAAAAACATTCAAATTCCTAGAGTGTGCTTCTACTTCCTTCATCTTCCCTTGATTCTTGTGTTTCCAGACCTTATCATTCACTTGAGTGCTCTTAAGCTGAGGTCGTCTAACACTAGTAGTGGAGACTATTCCTGTAGTAGAAGACACACGAATATTAGTGTTTCTAGAAGTCTGAGGTGATTGAATAACTTTGTTTGTGGGCTTAGTGGTCATTCTATACATCCCTGGTTTAATCACATTATTGTGCTTAACGCTTGGTGCTATAGGATTACTTATGGGTTGAGCTTGTGGTAACCTTTCCTTTCCATCCATCTTGGGGGCAAACACAGGTTTAGCATACGAGGAATTAGATAAAGCAGATGGTTTTCCCAAGATAGAGGATCTATTCTCTTTAGAGGCATTGGCTTGTCTAACAACATTTTTCTTAATGCTAGGTTCCACAATTTTCCCACCCATTTTAGCAATGAGTTTCTGCAACTCTGCTATCGCTCTGTCCCTGTCTTGTAACTGAGCTTTCAACCCTTTAATTTCCAAATTCTGTTCATTCATTTCTCGAAATGTTTGGGAAAGTTTTTCTTTCAATTTATTATCGTGTGGAAAACTACCAACGTCTTTTAGCAAAGCAAGTTCAAGTGAATGACAATGTTTTTGAAGGAAATTATTTTTGCGTTGAAGTAACTCAAAAGCCTTTTTGTCAACATTTTCTTTACGTTTCGAAAGCTCAATTTCAAGACGTTCACATTATTTGCTTTTATCAAGATATTGGCATGCAACTTCAGAATATTCATCAATATCAGCACAAGATGTAAAATAAGCACACATAACATCGTTAGAAATACATTCTTGCAATAGTAAATCATATTCATCTGAAAAATAAGTCTTCTCCATTTGAAGATCTTCAATGTGTTTCTCAAGAGATTCAACATATTTTAAATCATCATACATTTCAGTTCGAATGAACTCCTCAAGTTGAAGAAGAGTTTCTTTAATCAACGTCGTGTTAGGAATTAAGAATTCTTTCACAAGCAAGGTAATATCTTGAGGAATCGGACGTGTCCACTCAGCATTTTCACGTTTTGCCCAGTCTCTTTCAACAATAGATTTAACATTCTCTATGTGGTGTTTAAGAATACCTAATGTTTTCCTACTCTTGCTTTTAGATTCATCTAGAGGGAGGTAGTTTATGTATTTGTAAACATTAGATTTCTTAGGGGCAAATGCTTTCTTCCATTGAATTCTCTTTTGTTTGCATTCTAGGAACACTTCCTCACGAGTTTTCGGAGTTTGTTTGTTGAACAGGCCATAAAGACTATTCTCATAAGCATAATTATATGGTTTCACAAACTCCTTATTAACAAGAGGTTGACTATCAGCATCCCAAAGGGCAGTCTCTTCACTATCGGCACTAACAGGCATGCAATCAAGATCTGTCCTTTCAGTCTCATCAAGATAAATATGCGGGTTCGCAGCTTGAGCTTTGGCAAGGTACTCAGGACTTGCAAAGCTAGCTTGACCCTTAAACATCGATGGAGGTGCTAGCATTCTTACGGATTGAATAGAATCATGCGTTTTATAAACAACGTTCTTCAAAAATTCGACTTGTGCTTCTAGTTTCGTAACTTTTTCGGTTTCTTTATCATATCTACTTTTGAAGTCTTGTTTTAACGCATCTACCTCTTGTTTCTTATCCTATAGAATTTTAGCAGAATCAGTAGTGGTCATAGAGAGCTTTTGTTCAAGTTCATTAACTTTGGTATTGGCAAGGTACGTTTTTTGACGTTCATCCATTAAGAAAACATTATATTGACGCTTCTCTTTAGCTAATAACTCAAGAGTTGTATTATATTTGTTTTCAAAATCGTTCTTTTGACTTTTTAACGCACTTCCCTTGTACCCCTCAAGCTCTTTGGTTTTCTGAAGGAGCTCATCTCTAAAGTTTTCAGTCATCTCAGTAGATTTGATAAGAGCAGCTTTACATTCTTCAAAACTTTGAGTGAGCGTAGCGTTTGCCTTCTTTATTTGCTTTTGACTCTTTTTATTTTCAGTGACATCTTTTTGTAAAGTAGCAATTAAATTAGCTAGCGCAATACGTTCCTCTTCATCATATTTATTTGCATGTTGATCATCCTCAGACTCATTATTGCACATGTCTGATGAATCGGGTATGGTATTGCTATCAACCGTTTCCATCATACACGTGTCATTAATGACATTGGGTAGATCACTATGCTCAGGAATATCACCAAACACATTATATTCATCAGTAGTGTGTACCTTATCGATTGGCTCAGTGTCAAAGATAGGGCCAGTGTCATCTTCAGTGACTTTGAGAACTTCTTCAACCTTTGCCATGTACGAGTAATATGCATCAAGCTCTTGATCAGAATCTTCATCATCAGTATCATCACGCATGGCTCCTTCCTCAGCTGACAATTTAACCCTTGCTTCCATCTTTTTGCATAGCAGCATCTTTTCCTTGTGATAGCTGGAGTCTCTAACCCTTTTCGGCTTCCTGCATTCCTTTGCCATATGCCCATAACCTTGGCAATTAAAACATTGAATCCCACTCTACTGAACCACTTGACTTCCAACCGTTTCCCTATTCCTAGTAGCAGCAGCAATCCTCTGAGTATCATACTTGGCAGTTTGTCGATCATATCTTGCAGAACCCTCAACATGCGTTGGATTATGTCGATCATACCTAGAAGGAATTTCACCACGTCGACGTGTGTCATACCTTGGAGGACTCTCAACATATCGGTTCTTTGTGTTAGATGATGTGCGAAGATTGTTGTTGGTGGGTTTGTAGATTTTCTTGTAAGTCTTCATTATGTAAGCAATTTGTTGTTTCATCTCTCGGTTCTTTTGAGCTTGGTCTTCATCACTATCTTCTTCAGATGAGGACTCAGATGGTGGTGATGGTGCTCTTGGCACTTTACCTCGAGATCTTGTGGAAGATGAAGACTTAGATGATGTGGAATATCGTGGTGAAGATGATGTATTGGAGTATGGTTTAGGAGCACGAGAGTGAGGATCTTGAACATGTTGAGTGGTAGTCACTAAAGCAAGTGGATTAGCCGTCTTGGCAACACGTTCAGCTCGAATCTCATTTGCTTCATTCTGAAATTGCTTCAAGATGTCAAAGAGTCGATGATATGAGACCTCGTCTAACTTTTCTTGTTGTTTCACCAAAGTGACGAACCGTGTCCACTCCGGTTGAAGTTGTTGAAGAAATTGGACATTGACTTGCATGGTGGAGACTTGCAGATTATTTCTTGTCATGTCATTCATCATCTTATAAAACCTGGAGTAGTAAGAGTCAATTGATTCTCCATCCCTTGAAGTAAACTTGCCAAAATTCCAAAACAAGTTTGTTTTGACATCTTGTTTGTTGAGTGATTCTCCTTGTTGCAAGCGTTCAATAGCAGTCCACATTTCATGTGCTGTCGGGCATGCATCAACCGTGGAATAAATGTCATCTCCAATCCCACTTAGAACCATATAGATGGCTTCCTTCTCCGCATCATGCCAAGCACAATTTTCAGGTGTGAGATCGGCTCTTGTTTCATCTCGTTCACTTACAGGAATTGGATCAGTAGTATCTGTGGCAGCTCTTGGAGGAATTGATATTTTCTTGAATACATATGGTCCATGAGTAATGCATTTCCTCAAGGCATCACCATTGGGTCTTGTATCAAGATATCAGATGAAGCGTGATTTCCATTGAGCATACCTACCAGACACAAGCATTGGTGGTCTCTCTTTATTACCCGCCACCATGATATTGTGGTTAGTGACACGATATTCTTGAGTAGAATCCATCTCAAAGTAGATGTGAAGTGAATTGGATCTTAAGTAGATGAAATTGTGAACTTGACGAAATTATGAAGAAAATTTTATCCGGAACAACAAGAAGTTATCCGAAATATTATCAAACCCTTATCCGGAATAATTCAAAGTGAAGCTTATCCAGAATATCAACGTTCTCTTTATCCGGAATGTTTGATGTGCTACGTATCCGGAATAAATGTGAGATGAGTTATCCGGAATCACAAAAATTATGGTTATCCGGAATCTTTGTGGAACTTCTTATCCGAAATAATTTGCTTTCTCTTATCCGGAAAAAACTGTTTATCCGGAATGTTTATCCTTCGTTATCCGGAATAAATCTCCTTTGGTTTATCCGGAATAAATCTCCTTTGGTTTATCCGGAATAAAAATCTTATCCGGAATAAATCTCCTTTGGTTTATCCGGAATAAAAATCTTATCCGGAATAATCTAACAAAACTCGTATCCGGAATAACCTATTATCCGGAAAAAAATAGGAACCTCTTATCCGGAATATCATCAAACTCTTATCCGGAATGATTTTACAACAGTTATCCGGAATATACTGCCAATCTTCTTATCCGGAATACCGAGCGATCCTCTTATCCGGAATATGCAGCAATACAAGCTTATCCGGAATCCTAAAAAAACGCTTATCCGGAATACACAGATGATGCTTATCCGGAATAACGTGTAACCCTAGCTTATCCGGAATGAACTGGAGCAGCTTATCCGGAATTCTCCCGTCTCGCTTATCCGGAATACCTCGCAAAAGTACCTTATCCGGAATCGGCTGCCAAACTTCTAGCTTATACTCAATCCCCAACTTCGGCTTATCCGGAATATTTAAACCCTCTTATTTCGGATAAATACTCCAACTCTCCAAAAACGTGATTTTTTTTTTCAACTTTCCGAAAATGAACCCAAAATTAACAACTTTTTATAAAAAAAAATCAAGAATGATAAGCACAAATTCCTAACACAACTATGTAGGCAATTTGCATATAGATTTTGAGCTTGAAAACATAAATCTTTTTGATACGAAATTATTTTAAAGATGAAAATCACACGAAATCAAAAACTAATAACCACAAACTAAACACATAGCTACCCCATGGCGACTGATACCAATTGTTGTCCCTAATAATATGATGATTGATTAAGAAATGAGATGGAAAGATATGAGTTTTAGAGAGAGAAACTAGTGAGAGAAAGGAGAGGATTAACTTGTAGAATATTAGATTAAGAAAGTGATTGAAGTACAAATGATCATCCCACCCTCCTAACATGCTAGGAGGGTAGTATATATACTCCACCCACATGCGGGCTTAAATGGACTATATATTGGGTCGGGCTTTATGTTTGGACTTTAATTAGATTAAATCCAAGCCCGTAAACCACGACTAATTAACTACTTATTACAACGTTCTAATAATGTTACAATAGAAACCTATGACCGAACATTCTTGTTTGACTAAATATTTTGAGGCTAACATTAGGCGTTTCTTTTCTTGGTGTATCTCTAGGGGTAAAAATGTTATTCATTGGGATAGTTGGATTCAACACTCTTACTTGATTATCATGTAATGCTAGCTCCTTGCTAATTTTTTAATAAAATTTGCCGTTAAAAATAAATAAATAAATAACTTAAAGATCAAAACATAACGCTTAATATGAAACGGATCAAGTTTGGCATGACCCATACACATGCATAAATGTTAAACAATTAAGTTAAAATTCAAAAATGTTTTCCTTTGTTATTCAGTAAATTCATTCATAAACGTACACTTTTTAATTAGAAAAAATCAATAAATTTATAAATTCATTCACTTCAAATATGTATATTTTTGTTCTTCCAAGATTTTTAAGAAAATCGTATATGAATCAAATTTAATTATACTTATGAATTTCAGTCCATTATACTAGCACTACAAAAAAAAGCTGATTGTAAGGAGCCATTTGTTACGCATGTTTTGGATTGATGGAATGGTTTGATACCTACAAGTAATTGTTTGGTAGCAGCGGGAACACAATTAATGTGAGTCATTTTTCTTTTATATTAAACCAAAGGCCCGGCTAACAATGCCTCTATAACATGCCAAATGAGAAATCAACCTTAATGAGAAATGCCAAATGAGAAATATATAGGAAACGGTGTATAATTTTATTATATAAAATCGAATTAAAAGAATAAGATTAACTTGAAAATAAGAGACAGAAAAATAAATAACATTAATAAAGAAAACAGTAACACTGAGATGAGGCACGAGTTTAACACGCTTCCCTTAAAACAGATTCGTTGTCTGTGGTACAACGTCAAAAGCTGTTATACAGTCGGACTAGACAAACTTTCCTGAAAGATCACGGAAGCCTTTTGCGTTTCTGATAGACAACTGCTGGAAAAACCATCTGGTAATGGAGTAGAAAAAGGCTGCGTTTTTTCTGTGTCTTAAAACTGAATGAGAATGGTCTATTTTATAGCCAATTCATGTCTTGGTCACCAAGACATAATATATGCTCCTAAAATAATCTGACATACAAATCTGTTAAATATAAACACGATTTAAATATATATATATTACATATACAAGAATATTCTGTCATAAGATACCGAAATCTGCCCGCACCCAGGCGAGTTTCGGAGCTGCATTCGTGTCCGAGGTCGCGCGCTCAAGCACAAGTTTAGTAGCTTCAAACCCGTTTTTCATAGAAATCTCACATTCTGCACCCCCCCCCCCCCCCCCCTTGCGCGAGCGTAAGCGTGGGAGTAAAAACCCACAAATGAATATTGAAAGGTAGAAACCAAGATTTCCTTATAAACATGATTTCACTTCATGTTTTTGGCGATGTAGGACAAACATTTTTCTAAAATTTGTGTTTCACGTGACTCACTTTGAGACACGATATCTCATTCATATTAACTCCATATTAGACATACTTTAGCTCGTTACGAAACTCTTTTCAAGGAGAACACAAACCTACTAAGTACTACGAATATATATAACATATACATATATAAAATTATGGCCAAAGTATTCCAAAAAACATATTTTGCAAAACATTTTCCAACAATCCCCCACATGAATAGGAATCGGTCGAAAACACACGAAAGTTTCGGAAATTTTTTTGCGGTTAAGTTCTGCAGAGGATAGGTAGGTGTAATGTGAAAACCTTAGTTTTGAGGTTCGTCACTTAGTTTTATTTTGTGCTAGTTACGTGTCTTTACGTGTTTATGTGCTTATTGGTGTGTATAGTTTGTGGTTTGGATATCGTTTCCGGTACGGGGTACCTTGTGAGTGAAACGATGTGAGATAATTTCATGTTCATGAGTTCACATGGTAGTGACTATGAAGTGAGATGGTGTTATTTAGTGGTTTTACGTATACGTATATGTATTATAGAAAATCGTATTTTTACGATTTACGGTTTAGCATTTAGAGGTCTCGGATGAGGTAATTAGTCATATGGATATTTTTCAGGATGGTTTTAAGTCATTTAGGACTTAGTTATAAAGTTTATTTCAAAATTTTAGATTTTTATTAAAAGTGTATATTTTACGTCTTTTACGGTAAAACACGTAAATTTGACTAGTTTTGCGGTTTTGAGGTTTTGGAGGCTTTTGGAGCTGAAATAAATTAAGGTAAATGAAGGTAATATTAATAACATAATATTAAATAATAAAAATAAAAAAAAACCAAATTAGGGGTGTTTGGGTCGGTTTAGACGCACCAAAGAAAAGAAAAGGGGAAAAAAGGGAAAAAGGGAACAAGGCTTTTGTATAGGGGCCAAGGACTTGTTAGGAAAGTATAGAAAGCCTTATTTTTATCAAAACACTTCATAAAATCCCTGGAGATCAAGTATGGGTCGACATCCATGGAGGAAATTAGGGTTCTTCATCAAAAATCTTGTTTTCCAAAAAAATCTAAGGTAAAATCTTCAAACCCTTTTCAATTAAATTGTTTTTATGATTTCTTTAATCATCTTATGATGGATTTAGGTTAGGGTTTAATTTAAAAAAAGTAAATTAATGTTTTATTAATCATAATATGATGATTACATAAATTAGGGCTTGTAATTAGAGGGATTAGGGTTAACTAATTAAGTTAATTTGATTAAACCCGTTTTTAAAAACTGGGCAGAATTTTTGGGTCATTGTTTTGATCATATAGGGAGTTCTACAAACTCTTATTTTACGATCCAAGTATCTCTGAAAAGGTAATGGAAGTGGCTTTCCAATTCAAGAAACGAGAACTAAATTGGAGGTAGGGAAGTGGGTCAAAAATAGGTTACAACAATCGGAGGTCAAAACAGTTTTGAATTCAACCTGTTTTCTTTTTAAGTTTTGGGTTGTTTGGGGTACTTAGGGTTGCATTGGGATCTTCTCACGAACATGAGAGATGGTTTATATATTATAGTAAGTATCGTCACTTGGGCTAAGGTTTTGGTTTAGGGTAAGACCCCTTAATTATAACAAACTTTTAGTATGTTTAAAATCAGGAAAACTGGGATGACAAAAGTATATATATATATATATATATATATATATATATATATATATATATATATATATATATATATATATATATATATATATATATATATATATATATATATATATATATATATATATCAAATCAAATCAAATCAAATCAAAAACCCTTATATAGGAAGGATGGTGAAACAATACCTTAAATACAAAATTCTACAAAAATGACACATGTAATTCATTAAAGAGTTTCCATAAAATGCTTCAAAAAGAACATAGGAATTACAAATAATGCCTTAAATACAAAATTCTATAAAAATATATAAGGAAGGATGGTGAAACAATTCTTTAAATACATTCTATAAAAATTACACATGTAATTCATTAAAGGATTTCTATAAAATGCTTCAAAAAGAAAATAGGAATTACAAGTGATTCCTTAAATACAAAATTCTAAAAATGACACATGTAATTCTTTAGAGGGGTTCCATGAAATGCATGAAAACAAAATAGAAATTACAAATAATGCCTTAAATACAAAATTCAATAAAAATTACACATGTAATACATTAAAGGCTTTCCATAAAATGTTTTAAAAAGAAAATAGAAACTACAAATGATTCACAATAGTTTGACTTACTAAAATGAAAATATTTATAGATATTCGGACTGTCACGTTTTGGACTGGGCTATATATTGTTGCTATATTATACACGTGACAAAAATAATAATAGGAATAAGTTTTTTGGGCTTACTTTTGCGAAAATACACTTTAACACAAAACATACAAAACAAAATCATTTCTAAAAAATATTTAACTATAATGTTATTGCTAAAAGAAACTTAACAATAATATTATTTAAAAAAAAATAATTTAAAAAAGTTATTCATAACATTAACATACAAAATTTAAAATTAATTTAAAAAAGTTATTCATAACATTAACATATACAAAATTTATTACCTCATAAAATTCAAAAATACATAAAATATTTATACAATATTATTAAATTTCTATAAAATTTTAATGTAATAAACTTATTCATAACGTTAACGTATGCAAATTCAATTAACTCATATATATTCTTAAATAAATAAATTATCCTAAACTACGTTATTTTTGTCCATTCTATGCTACATTATTAAAATATTAATGTCATCACTAACACTACATATACTAAACTTTTAATACAAACACACATAATTTCAGTTTTCATTAAAAAATATATACTTAAAGCTAGCCCGTCCACCGGACGGGTCGAAAGGCTAGTATATATATATATATATATATATATATATATATATATATATATATATATATATATATATATATATATATATATATATATATATATATATATATATATATATATATATATATATATATATATATATATATATATATATATATATATATATATATATATATATATATATATATATATATATATATATATATATATATATATATATATATATATATATATATATATATATATATATATATATATATATATATATCGGGGACTTAGCAGTAGCTTTAAGGTTAGGGCAAGTGGGAGGTGTTAGCTAACATATGTAAAGGTATGAATATTCCTTTTACAGAAACCATGGGTATGTTTAAGTAGACGTTTGACTTAAAGTTTTGAGACCTAAAAACTGGGACTGTTTTGTGTAAAATATGAACGGGATAGTTATTAAACTTAACCAAGTTAAGGACTTGTTAGGGAAGGGTAATGGGGTGATTAGAGCTTATCAATGAGGTATTTATATGGGAATAGGCTAGATGTCCATCATAGGTTGATGAGCCATCTTAGTGATTGGTTCATGTATTGATTGTGTGTTTTTGGTTTGTTAGCTTGTTGCTAGTGCGAGGACTTTTGGAGAAGCAATCAGGTGAGTTTCATAGTCCCATGTTTACTATTGATTTTGACTTCCAGAAGGGATGGAAGAGACACTGTGTTAGTTATTTTCTAAATTGATGATGTGAATGTTTTTGTGATTTGAGATGGAATTGTGTGTACATTATGTGATTAACTGCTATGTGATTCTTGATTGTGTATGATTTGGATCGGGGGACACGTGTCGTCTCAGTTATTGTGGTTTGACAAGGTAGGGGCCTTGGGATAGGTACATAGCGTGATCGTCTATGGACCAATGGTTAATGACAAGGTAGTGGCCTTGGGATAGGTACATTGCGTGATCGTCTATGGGACCAATGGTTAATGACAAGGTAGTGGCCTTGGGATAGGTACATAGTGTGATCATCTATGGTACCATGATGTTGGTAAGGCTGAGGGCCTTGGATTTGGTTTGAAATGTTTGATCTTAAATTGTTAGTTGTTAATGCATACTTGTAACACATTGTCCATATGTTATTGTGTTGATGGTTTTTATTCACAGCTTATAACTATTTTGGCGTTGGAGTCTAAACCTATGACTCTCACCAACATTATGTTGATGTGTTTTAGTGTCTCTTTCAGGTGATATTATGGTTAAGCTTGAGAACATAAGTGGCTAGGATTTAGAGAGCGTAGGATATACATTTAGAAGGAGATCCCCGTTCCTTCTTAGCTTTGTTTGTTCATTTATCTAGTGATGCTGTTGGCACCTATATGTTTGTTTGGTTTATGTTTATTGTTTGTCTTGGGTAAGTGGTAGGACTGTTACCTACTTACCTAGACTCCTGCAATTGTTGAGGTATTGTCATGACATTTGTGTCGCCATTTTTGACATTATATTTGCATTTAGTTATCTCTATAGACACGCTATTGTTGTGATGATATCCATACGTCGTGCCCCATATTCCGCCATGGTGGGGTATGACAGAATGGTATCAGAGCCAATGGTTATAGAAAATTAGGTTTCCTATTCGCGTAGCCTAGTCTATAGCTTAAGGGTCCCTGCATATAGGCGTCACAGGAGTATTGTGTGCATTTTATATTAATTGATGTGTTTGGATGTTATTTATTGCGATGTTTTTACTAGTATGAATTGAACCATAATATGTTCATACTTAGTCACATGTTATTTTCTTTTCGGGTTTGTGACTAGTGCGGGTTGACCCATAATCATCCACGCTAGTCATTGTTGTATTTTGCTTAAATTATACATTATAGTACATAATTTGGTACAAGGTAGTTTCTATCTTTTGTCGAGTTATTTTACATACCTGAGGTATGTTATTTTTCTTTTGATGTTTAAGTCATGTTCCCTAAGAATCGTGTGGTGGTTTGAGTTACTAGGAGTACATGGGTAGGAAGGATTTTAAGCTGTTTCCACTCTTATGGGCGACATGACTTATAACTGATTATGTTTTCTTTTTGGATTTAGTCTATGTTGTTTTAGCTAGACTATGGATTTTGGTATTCCAAGAGTTTTACTATGTTATTTTAATAGATTTGGTTTTGGACCTATTTGGTTATGTGGTTATGAGCTTATGTGAGTAGATGGATTTATGTGTTATATGTTGTATTGATTCTTATAAGTGTCATCATAGGAGGGAGTGCATTGGGGAAAGGGTAATTGTATAAGTATGGTGGCCAACATAGTTATACAAGTACCACAACTTCAATGGGTTCTCAAGTATGATTGCATGAAAGAGAGTTAGTACAAGCTTGTATATGATGAGATGTAGAATTTGGGTATACGTATAATATATGGGTTTTGTGCCTTGCTGTGGCATGGTGAGATGGTGAAAAGGTGATTACTTGTATGGAAAAAACGAGTGTATGACGCGATCGACTTGATATGTATGATAACGAGTATGTTTTGGGAGATTTAATAGGTATATATATGCAGATGTATATATACTACTACGTTTTAGGTTATGGTATATGGTCGTTCACTAGTTATTATAACTTGAACGTACCTTGTGTTTGTTCGTGTTTTATGGTGCCAGAGTTTGTTGGAGTTCCAACGACGTTTTGAATCTTTTGAAGTGTGTCTTGTAGCGTATTCTTTGAGTATCGTATTTCACGTGTACGTTTTAAAATAGTGTTTTTTGTTTCAAGTCTATTGAAATAACTTGGGATTTCTTTTGAGATAATGAAATCTTTTGTGTTGGGTCTTGCATTTCTTTTGGTCGGTATATATTGAGTTAGGTGGTTGGTTGTATTCGGTAAAATAAGGGTAAGGTGTTGGAGTCGTGTTTGAAACAAGATGTAACATAGGATTTCTTTTAATCAACACTTATTTATTTCAAATTTTAAAAGACTTTCTTTAAAATAAAGCGAAGTAAAATTTCTTTCTACCTACATAGTTTATATAATTGAGTTTGACCGATTTATGTCATTTATAATTATTTATACAAGGTTAAATTGAGTTTATGAAGATTACACATACAATCATTTTTAATTTAAAAGGATTGCATTAATCACTAAGTTTATTCTTTAGTTTAAAACAACTAGTATAAAATTGTTTTGGTCATAACTTGTTCGTTTTTAGAGCTTTTTGAGTGATTCAAAAGCCAAAAATTATGTACTCGGAACGTACTTTTCAAATATTCAGAAAGTATAGTCATGGGAGGTCAGTGGACTGGTCGGAATTGTTGTATAAGTGTCGGGTTCAAGGTTGAGTTGTGAATAGTAGTTTATTTTATTTGGGGTGCACGGGATACCTAGTCTTTGTGCCTAGAAGGTTGTTTGTAGATGGTTTGAGTCACATAGATGTGTGGGGTAATAATAAATGGATAAAAAAAAGATATATATTCTTTTGGAAAAGTCAATCTTTTGCACGGTTTAAATAATATGTCACGGAGGCGTAATATGTTTTGGTTGCCATTGGGTGTTTCTTGGATTATTTTTCGTTGTCCTGGGTCATTTTGAAATGATACATGTTCTGGGTTTGAGTTTTCTTTTGAGTCTCGTGGTTTTTGACTTGTTTTAATTGGTGCACGTGAAATGTCGTTAGTTATCCGTGGGTTTGATTCGTTGATCGTATCTGATGGATTCAGGATGTAGTTTTGGTTTCGTATTGTTCGGTAGGTTGAGGTAGTCATATGAAAGACTTGGTCACGCCTACACGATTAAGTAGGTGACCATAAGAGAACGGTCGGAATACCCTTAGTGGGGAGGAAAGAAGTTCGTAGACGAACTAATGTGGTTTGATGAGAGGAAGTGTTGGTCTGTTAAAATGCGTGTAGAATTTTGCAAGTAGAACGAGGTAAGAACTTATTCGTATTGCCGCTGAGAGAGGGTGCAAGGAGGACATAGTTGAAACTGCTAAGGATGTTGTATGAACGCTTTGGGATTACGGTTATGCATTTGGCTTCGCCAAAGCACTAGCGGTTTTCATGGTGTCAATGAACCAAGTGTGCATGAACGTGTATAAACGAGTTGTCATCGGGAGCATCGACGACATCTTGACCTACTCAAATCTGAGAAGGAGAGTGAGGCGAATTATGTGTTGGTTTTGGAGTAGAGTTATACGTGAGATTTTCAAGTGTGAGTTTTAGTATTAAATTTACTATGGTGAGTAGTTAGAGATGATGGCATATCATGGAACCAGCAAGGGGCGAAGTGAAGAAGGATGAGGAAGCATTTTGGAGGCTGAAGAGGTGGATTGGATAATGAGCCGATCTTGGCATTATCGGAAGGACTGGATGAATTCGCGAAGCATGACGATATGTGGAGCAAGGATTTGGATGTGTACGAGAACGACAAGAAAGGCTATTTCTTATACGTTGCAGGAACTGAAGATTTGGAAGAACTGGATAGACTTAGTTAGTGAAGCTGGACTGTTATATCTGCCTAGAATGCTAGAGGAATTTGGTGTACGAGACGTGGAGAATGATCTGTATTGATCATGAACGTCTTCAACACATATTCAATCATCTTGATTGAACTTTTGGCAAAGGTGATGGGTGGAGTTAATTGATGAAAGAAAATTGCAAGGCCAAGTACCATCTGGGAAAGGCAAGCATGGTCGATGAGAGATGGAATAAGAAGGATGAGGTGAAACTGAGACGAACTTGAACTATAGGGATGACGTATTAGGGCGGTTTGGATAAAGGATATAGGTTGCCCGATTTGAGTTGTCTAAAGCAGAGAACGCGTCAACATGTATGTTGCGTGGCTTGGACAATCATATGGAGAAAAGGGACGTAGACTATACTTCCTACATAGTTAGGAGTAGCTTAGAAAGGGCGATGTAAGGACGAAGTTGGTGGAAGGGATACATAACGCGGTGGAGGAATAAGTATCACGAGAGTTGGGTGATAGTCGATAGACAGACTAATTCATCTCATATTTCAAGAGGAATGAGGAGTCACGAAGTTGAGATGTTGGAAGGATTGCGTACGGATGTGATGGAATAGAGGGTTCTGCGTAAAAGTTAGCCTAATATGTATGGAATGTCTTAGGAAGAACTAATGGATATGTGAAAGACCGTCATAGGTCACTTTGTAAGGAAATTGGATTTTTAAGTAGTTTGGAGTACGGACTAAAGGGAGTTGATGAACATGATGGATATGAGTATATCCGGCTAACTAGAAAAGGATAGGCAAGTGAGATATTTATACAACCTTAGGAGTCACACTGAGGACATGAGATATTTATACAACCTTAGGAAACTCATTAACGATGGCTGAGTTTCTCATATAATGATAGTTATCATACTAGAAGTCGATAAATGCCATTTGAGGCACTATATGAAAGGATAGGTTGAGTTGTCCCCATTGTGGACTAGAATTGGTAAAAGAGGCTACTAATGTGGTAATGGTGTTTATGGGAAGGATGAGAGCAACAAGGGATGCTATATAGAAAAGGAGGAAACCACTAGAGTTAGTGACAAAGTTATGTAGGAAGTTTCACCCATAGTAACGGGTGGTACGTTTTGGTAAAATGGAAGAGTTGATGTAGAGTTTTGTAGGTCCATTTATGATCTTTGGAAAGATCAGACCATTAGCTTATGAGTATAGAATTACCTGGGGGAAATGAGTTGTATACATGATACATTTCATGTATTGAGATTGGTAAAGGTTGTTTGAGAATGCATTTTGCATGTACGGTTATTCAGGACTTGTGATAATAAGAGTCTTTGTTTTATCAAAGAGTCATTTGTGAGATTTATTGACTGTGAGGTCAAAATTTTGGCAATAAGTTTAATTATTTTTGGTTTGTATATGTGGTATTTTGAAACTTGAACTAAAGTTCACGTGGAAATGAGAGGAGTTCGTTTAGAACAAGTATCCTCAGTTGTTTGCTTATGGTATGTTTTGATCCTAAGGAGTAAATCTCGGGACGAGATTTCTATTAGGAGGGAGTGATGTGACAACCCTGGTTTTGAGGTTCGTCACTTAGTTTTATTTTGTGCTAGTTACGTGTCTTTACGTGTTTATGTGCTTATTGGTGTGTATAGTTTGTGGTTTGGATATCGTTTCCGGCACGGGGTACCTTGTGAGTGAAACGATGTGAGATGATTTCATGTTCATGAGTTCACATGGTAGTGACTATGAAGTGAGATGGTGTTATTTCGTGGTTTTACGTATACGTATATGTATTATAGAAAATCGTATTTTTACGATTTACGGTTTAGCATTTAGAGGTCTCGGATGAGGTAATTAGTCATATGGATATTTTTCGGTATGGTTTTAAGTCATTTAGGACTTAGTTATAAAGTTTATTTCAAAATTTGAGATTTTTATTAAAAGTGTATATTTTACGTCTTTTACGGTAAAACGCGTAAATTTGACTAGTTTTGCGGTTTTGAGGTTTTGGAGGCTTTAGGAGCTGAAATAAATTAAGGTAAATGAAGGTAATATTAATAACATAATATTAAATAATAAAAATAAAAAAAAACGAAATTAGGGGTGTTTGGGTCGGTTTAGACGCACCAAAGAAAAGAAAAGGGGAAAAAAAGGGAAAAAGGGAACCGGACTTTTGTATAGGGGCCAAGGACTTGTTAGGAAAGTATAGAAAGCCTTATTTTTATCAAAACACTTCATAAAATCCCTGGAGATCAAGTATGGGTCGACATCCATGGAGAAAATTAGGGTTCTTCATCAAAAATCTTGTTTTCCAAAAAAATCTAAGGTAAAATCTTCAAACCCTTTTCAATTAAATTGTTTTTATGATTTCTTTAATCATCTTATGATGGATTTAGGTTAGGGTTTAATTTAAAAACAGTAAATTAATGTTTTATTAATCATAATATGATGATTACATAAATTAGGGCTTGTAATTAGAGGGATTAGGGTTAATTAATTAAGTTAATTTGATTAAACCCGTTTTTAAAAACTGGGCAGAATTTTTGGGTCATTGTTTTGATAATATAGGGAGTTCTAAAAACTCTTATTTTACAATCCAAGTATCTCTGAAAAGTTAATTGAAGCGGTTTTCCAATGCAAGAAACGAGAACTAAATTGGAGGTAGGGAAGTGGGACAAAAACAGGTTACAACAGTCGGAGGTCAAAACAGTTTTGAATTCAGCCTGTTTTCTTTTTAAGTTTTGGGTTGTTTGGGGTACTTAGGGTTGCATTGGGATCTTCTCACGAACATGAGAGATGGTTTATATATTATAGTAAGTATATTCACTTGGGCTAAGGTTGTGGTTTAGGGTAAGACCCCTTAATTGTAACAAACTTTTAGTATGTTTAATATCAGGAAAACTGGGATGACAAAAGTATATATATATATATCGGGGTCTTAGCAGTAGATTTAAGGTTAGGGAAAGTGGGAGGTGTTAGATAACATATGTAAAGGTATGAATATTCCTTTTATAGAAACCATGGGTATGTTTAAGTGGACGTTTGACTTAAAGTTTTGAGACCTAAAAACTGGGACTGTTTTGTGTAAAATATGAACGGGATAGTTATTAAACTTAACCAAGTTAAGGACTTGTTAGGGAAGGGTAATGGGGTGATTAGAGCTTATCAATGAGGTATTTATATGGGAATATGCTAGATGTCCATCATAGGTTGATGAGCCATCTTAGTGATTGGTTCATGTATTGATTGCGTGTTTTTGGTTTGTTAGCTTGTTGCTAGTGCGAGGACTTTTGGAGAAGCAATCAGGTGAGTTTCATAGTCCCATGTTTACTATTGATTTTGACTTCCAGATGGGATGGAAGAGACACTGTGTTGAGTTATTTTCTAAATTGATGATGTGAATGTTTTTGTGATTTGAGATGGACCTGTGTGTACATTATGTTATTAACTGCTATGTGATTCTTGATTGTGTATGATTTGGATCGGGGGACACGTGTCGTCTCAGTTATTGTGGTTTGACAAGGTAGGGGCCTTGGGATAGGTACATAGCGTGATCTTCTATGGGACCAATGGTTAATGACAAGGTAGTGGCCTTGGGATAGGTACATAGCGTGATCGTCTATGGGACCAATGGTTAATGACAAGGTAGTGGCCTTGGGATAGGTACATAGTGTGATCATCTATGGTACCATGATGTTGGTAAGGCTGAGGGCCTTGGATTTGGTTTGAAATGTTTGATCTTGAATTGTTAGTTGTTAATGCATACTTGTAACACATTGTCCATATGTTATTGTGTTGATGGTTTTTATTCACAGCTTATAACTATTTTGGCGTTGGAGTCTAAACCTATGACTCTCACCAACATTATGTTGATGTGTTTTAGTGTCTCTTTCAGGTGATATTATGGTTAAGCTTGAGAACATAAGTGGCTAGGATTTGGAGAGCGTAGATATGCATTTAGAAGGAGATCCCCGTTCCTTCTTAGCTTTGTTTGTTCATTTATCTAGTGATGATGTTGGCACCTATATGTTTGTTTGGTTTATGTTTATTGTTTGTCTTGGGTAAGTGGAAGGACTGTTACCTACTTACCTAGACTCCTACATTTGTTGAGGTATTGTCATGACATTTGTGTCGCCATTTTTGACATTATATTTGCATTTAGTTATCTCTATAGACACGCTATTGTTGTGATGATATCCATACGTCGTGCCCCATATTCCGCCATGGTGGGGTGTGACATGTAACCCTTTGAACCTCCCCTTATGAGATGCACTTAGTCTCCTAGATCTTAGTAGATGCGATGTCCTTGAACTCAGTCTCTGTTTACATAGACGACAACACACACTCACACAAGACTCTCCCTGACCTTTTCAAGTCCTCATAGTCGTGTTCGTTATGGTCATGAACACTCTCCTGGTTCTACAAGAGCTCTTAGAATATGCACCCCCACAATTTCCTTCGAAGCGACACCACTTCTCTCTCACATAGGTGATTTCATATTGAATCATTAAAAACATATGTTTTATGATTTCATCTTGAATCATTATGCTTTATGATTTCATCTTGAATCATTAAGCCATACGTTTAACCTCTCAACAAGACACATTGTTTAGGAATGGACTAGGACAGATCCTGTATTCAATAACTCCCCCACATTGACGTGACTTCCCCCACATTTCTATGATTAGGTTGTCCTATTGAACCCAGATCGTGGGATCTCCGGTCAACTGGATTAGGTTTTCCTTCATTGAAACTCTATCCTTCAAGGGCTTTAGTCCCATTCCTTTAGATGACTTATTAACTAACTCTCTGCTTAAGCCTTTCGTAAGCGGATCCGCGGTGTTATCCTTTGACTTTACATAGTCAATTGAGATAACTCCTGTTGAGAGTAGTTGTCGTACCGAATTATGTCGATGACGAATATGTCTATACTTTCCATTATACATTGTGCTATGAGCTCTGCCAATTGTTGATTGACTATCACAATGTATACTAATAGCCGTTACCAGTTTAGGTCACCTGGGTATGTCCTCTACGAATTGACGTAGACATTCCTCCTCTTCTCGTATTTATCTAATACGATAAATTCTAATTCCATTGTGGACTAAGCTATTACTGTTTGCTTGGAAGAATCCTAAGATATAGCGGCTCCTCCCAGTGTAAACACGTATCTACTGGTCGATCTAGAATCCTTTATGTCAGATATCCAATTTGCATCACTGTATCCTTCAATAACCGCTGGATATCTAACATAATTCTGTCCATAATCACGATTTTATCTCAAATAATAAAGTACCCTAGTCATAGCTTTCCAATGTGCTTCACTTGGATTACTAGTATACCTACTCAGCCTGCTAACAGCATATGTTAAGTCAGGTCGGGTACATGTCATCAAATACATTAACATGCCAATAATTCTTGAATCATCTAATTGGGCAACACCTGCGCCTCTATTTTTAGATATATGAAAATTGGGGTCAATCGGAGTTCTAGCTAGGCCGGAATCCCCCGCATTATGAGAATTAAGAATTTTTTCCACGTAATGTGCTTGATTTAATGCAAGTCCACTCTGAGTTCGTATCATCTTTATTCCAAGGATCACATCAGCCAAACCCATATCTTTCATGTCAAACTTTGATTTCAACATATATTTAGTAGACTTGATCATCTTGTCATTACTACCAACGATAATCATATCATCGACATAAAGACACAAGATTACATATCCACTATTTGTGTCTTTGACATAAACACACTTGTCGCATTCATTAATTTTGAATCCATACTCTAACATGGTGTGATTAAACTTTTGATGCCATTGTTTGGGAGCTTGCTTTAAGCCATACAATGTCTTAACAAGCCTACAAACTTTTCTCTCTTGTCCAGGAGCCATGAAACCCTCAGGTTGGTTCATGTATATTTTTCTTCAAAATCGGTGTTTAGAAAAGCCGTTTTTACATCCATTTGGTGAACTTCTAGATTTCTTAATGCGACAATAGAAAGAATCATTCTAATAGAAGTTATTCGCGTAACAGGCAAATAAGTATCAAAGTAATCTACACCTTCGCGTTGTCTAAATCCTTTGATCACCAATCTTGCTTTGTACTTGCCAATGGTGCCATCAGCTTTCATCTTCTTCTTGAAGATCCATTTGTAGGCTAGTGGTTTACAACCAGGAGGTAAATCCACGAGCTCCCAAGTATGATTTTGTAAAATAGAATCTATTTCATTTGTTAGTCGGTTCATTCCATCGAGGCCTTGCCGAGGAATTTACAGCTTCTTGATAAGAAGTGGGTTCATTTTCTACCATAAAAGAGACAAAATCGGGTCCAGATGATTTCTCCGTTCTCGCCCGTTTGCTTCTTCTAGGTTCAACCTCTTCTTCCTCGGATTGATCTTGCCTCTCATCTTGGAGATCATTATCATCTCGTTGTCTCTTATCTTAGACAACTACATCATCTATTCTAGATGTGCTTCCATTTTCCTTCTTCAAACAAGGAAATATGTTTTCCAAGAAAGACGCATTCCTTGATTCGATAACTGTGTTCTTGGGTATATCTGGATTTTTCGAATCATGTACAATGAAACGATACGCACTGCTATTCTTAGCATATCCAATAAATATACAATCCATAGATTTAGGTCCAATCGTTTGGGCCTTAGGTGTCGGCACATCTACCTTGGCTAGACACCCCCACACTCGTAAGTACTGGTATGATGGTTTTCTTCCCATCCATAGTTCATATGGGGTTTCCTCTTTATCCTTACGAGGTATCTTGTTTAAAAGATAAGTAGCCGTTAAAATGGCTTCCCCCCACATGTCCCTGCTCAAACCAGAACTTAACAACATGACATTAACCATTTATTTCAAGGTACGGTTCTTCCTTTCGGTAATACCGTTTTGCTAAGGTGAATAAGGAGCAGTAAACTCTTGTCTAATTCCATGTTTTGCACATAGATCAGCAAAAGGAGACACGTATTCACCTCCTCTATCACTTCGTACAACCTTGATTTTCCTACCAAGTTGATTCTTAACTTCGGTTTTGTATAGAACAAACTTGTCAATAGCTTCATCTTTACTTTTCAACAAGTAAACGTAGCAGTACTTTGTGCAATCATCAATAAACGTGATGAAGTACTTATTGTAACACCCCACTTGGATAAGTGGACCGTTACGTGTATTTATGGCGTGTCATCAAAGCATAAGGTAAATGTCCTAAGACATTAACTGACCATAAAGGAAATACCGGAATCAAACATCGGCAATCCAAACATAAGCCCAAAACATGAAAAATAAAATACTGGATGAAAGGACTAAACAATGTCCAAATAAGCACAATAATGTAGGAAGTGCATAAAGTAAGAAGTCTGAATAGCTTCCATCCAAATGCACATGCTCTTAGAATCCTAAAAGCGTCCTGGTGTACCTGCCGTTAGAACATGAAAGGAACTACGGCTGAGCATAACGCTCAGTGAACGGATATAAAGCATGATAAGGAACTACTAAAATGAAACAGATGGTAAAATAATGGAGCTGTAAGACTGATAAGTAAAGTTGCAGCGGAAATTTGTGTATAATCTGTAAAGCCTGATTTATAAAATAATAAAGCTGAACTGTTATCTGTTAAAACTGAAACATGCATTTACTGTATTTTAATTGCCAGAGCTTATATAGGTCATGTGCTGTAACAACGTTGCATGAATAACTGGAGGGGTGACCTCGTCATGCTGTAGAGGGGTGACCTCTAAATAATTGTGCTGGGTGGAGGGATCAGCTCCAATGTGAAGGATGTAGAGCACACACCACATTCACCTGCTAAACTGTAAACTGTAGCCTAGGATGCATCCATACGCCCCACTAATAATACTGATAAAATGGCCAAGCTGATATGAGTGGGACGATGCAGGATATCACTCTCCTGCATGTGAGTCACGACACCGGTGCCTCTAGTGCCGTGGTTACGGTACCTCCGTAACTAGTACATAAACTAAACATGCTTGTATATAAGGCTCGGCTATTTATTTAATTCTTAACATAATTACTGATAAGTTTGAACATATACTGGGGAAAACATTTGGCTGAAGATGGGGAATCCTAATCATGCATAGAAAGGAAGTCCTTACTGAAAGGACGGAAAATCCGTACAAACGAATAATGATTGAATAGATGTATCCGTACCTTAGCTAGCCAAATCCAACGTTTAACCAAAATCCAAACTTATTTCTCGGACCCGTAATCTACAATAATGTAGCAACTAAATATCTTTTAGTAATTAATCTTTTGATAAATAAAATGAGATTATAAAAATGATTAACTTAATTTTCTGACTAATACATTACATGGTTACGTTTAGATAAAAAGACATTCAAACATGGTGTACATGCTTAGCCTATATATAATATGACTAATAGTCATATCATTAATATATCATGCCATTTTAGACAATCTTAAGCTTACATGTATCTATAATTTAAACGACAAGTTTATGTTTCTCTGTTTTTGTTTTGAGAAAATTTCAAACGTGACTTCATTCAATATTATGACAAAAACTCAAATCATTGATATCCTTGTAGGTGTATGGCCATACGGTAATTTCAAAAACCGAAAATTATGATAACAAATGAGATCATAAAGTGGTGACTTTATTTATTTATTTATTTTTTACTATTAATTTATTAATTTCCATGTAATATGAGTCTAACAAATGAACAGAACTTATGATAACAAATGATTAGTACATAATGTGGCGTGGTATGGGCGTATAGCTAGAGACATTACCTCAAAAAGAACAACCAAGATCAAGAACACTAACACCAGAATTTAACGATAGATGATCGAAACTGAAGAAGAACACGAACACTAACACTATAATCTTGCGAGATACGATCGAAACTGAAACCCACGTGTAACCTCATATATGAACCCGAAAATGCAGCCCTGGCACCATCTAAAATGCATCAGCGAACATAAGATTCCGCAAGACACAAACAAATTCAGAACGGAGACGAACACCTAAGCTACTAACCGCGATCCAAGACTTACGGCTGCAGAAAATCCAACTGAAATAGACGTGGACCACAACTCGAACGGGCCTCGTAACTGAAACATGGCTCGAATATGATCTTAACGTGATCACAAACAAAACTCGCCTCTAGAAATCGACAAGTCACGATTCCATGTCGCCGGATCGTAACACGAAGAAGCACAAACGAGCGAGACCTGCTTCCTCACGTTAACTTGAACAAAAACTCATCATGAAGACACTTTATTATTGACGTCCGTGAATCCATATTTCATACTTTTTAAACTTCAGATTTTGCAACGAGATCTAGTTCGAAATATATATAAGACGTTCATGTATTATTGCTAAGATGATGAAACTCATATGGATGAATAATGTGTACTAAAGGCAAAGATATTTGATAGTATTAAATAAGTCAATCACTGCCAAAAATCTCGGATAACATAAAACGTTTTTGACTAGTTTTGTTTGACCCGATCAAGTATGTAACTGTTTCTTATTTTATTTGATTAATTGTTCCCATTTATACTATTTTTTTTCTAATTTGATACAAATGGAGTTTAGGAGTTTTTGTTGGTTTATATCCTAATGGGTCGGGCTTTGGGCTATAATAAGACTTGTAAGGCTTATGCTTATTACAAAGCCCATTTTATTTACTCCGTGTTATAATTTGTTTTCTCGTGTATTAAATCCTCGTGACTATATTCTGATATGGATTATTTATTTTTCAGAATAAATAATAATTACGTAATACTTGAATTAATACTATTATTATCTGAATAAAATATTTACGCAACGTTTAAATTAAATCTGTGATTATCCGTAATTAGTGTTCGAGGACTTTTAAAGCGGGTTTTACAATTATTCTCCTCTAAAAAAAATTTGTCCTCGAATTAAGGATGCGATAATGCCGTGGTTTTACAATTCTTCCCCTCTAAAAAGGAGAAATTCGTCCTCGAATTAAAGTAATAAACTGATGAAGTTATAAGAACTGAAAGAACACGTAAACTGAAAAGACAAATAAGCTGAAGGATAATTCGTCTTCTAATTAAGATATAATGCTGCTGATAGGTATAAACATGTCATGACTAAAGTGATCATGTAACGTGACATGGCTGAAGAGAACATGGAACGTGACATGACTGAAAGAACTTAACTGGATTTATTGAAGGAAAAGTGATGAGAGGTCCGGATGGACTCCTCTGTTTCGAATGGCCTCTCGCTCGAAACGATTCCTTCAAAGCTCTACACATAAATAAAAATCTTGGTCCTGATGACCCTTTCCTGATGATGCTGAATACCTTCAGGTTCCATACTTAAGATGGATTTTCTGAACCTGAATGAATGAGCTATAGCATGTAGTATACATAAAATGGTACGTACAATTATCCTGAAACGATAACATTTATATCTCTGAGCAAGCTGCTGAGAATATATATATAGGGATGAACTATGTGAACAATTGTGAACGTGCTACGTGAGTAATTGTGAACGTGGTTCACGATTATTTGAGGAATGATGGGCATAGAATATATTGTGCTGATGATACATGAAACATATTGTAAATGTGATACTAGAACTTATCATGAACGTATGCTGACTGAGGAATGAATGCCCAATGATACGGCCTGAGATGTGAAACGTCTGCCTGCTTATGGAATAGTTGTGCTAAACTTGAGTCTGGTCTCTCAAGCTTTCTGTAACCGTATTCGGTAATAGACTAAGAAACGTGTATCGTGAAATGGCACACGAACTTGAACGTGAACAACGTTATGAACGCTAACGTGAACGTGAACTTAAATCATGAGATATCACCAAAACATGAACTGAAACAGCATCGTACTGCGAATGAGATGTAAACGTGAAACTGAAATAAACGTGAACGTAATCATACACGTGGTCGTGAACATGAATTTTGTTTGATATGATGGTCAATGGAATGCCTTGAATTCGTACGATTCACAGCTGAATTTCAAAATTTTTCTGCAGATCTGTTTCACGTAGTTCGTCTCATTTCTGAAACTTAGATAGTATCATACTTTCTCTGAGCCTGAGGTAGCTGATAACAATTTCATGGAATTTCGTCTCATTTCTGTTCAGAAATTTCTAAGGGTTGTAGTAACTCACTCACATGCAGGTGTTCTATCTTGAACCTGTAGTGGTTCGGGCATCTAGATATATGAACATAGCTGCATTAATGTGTACTACGGTTTCTATCAAAATTCTGCCTAGGCTTATGGGATATTCTGGTGGGAATCTGGTTGAATAGTCATAGCAGGATTTATGCGTTAGCCTAGGCTTTAGTGATGACTGTCAGCAATTTCTGCGTTAGCAGTCAATTGATTTCTAGAAAAACTTGTACTTCGTTCACAGCCGTCAGTCGGGACCATCAGGTGATGGCCTTCACCTTCGCAGCATTGTTTGTAACTTCTTGCTGCTAAGGTAGAATGCTCAGAAATTCCACCTTGTTCAATTGGAATTCATATCTGGAAAGCTGTATATAAAATTTTCTCCTATCGAAGATTCTATACAACTGTGAGAAGATGATTCTCGTGTTCTTCTTTAAAATTTAGCAGACCAAAATGTGATCAATGAATACGCTGACGATTTTGTCTGAGAATCATAGAAAATTTTATTCATAAATTCCACACTATTGCTGGAGCATTGGGGAGTTCAGAAGTATAAAATCGAAATCTTTAGAGAGACTATAATATGTGCAACAGCAGTCTGGAAAACATCATATTTTTCCTCTCACCATCGATGGTAGCATGATCGGAAATTTGTTCTAGAAAATGTTTAATACCTCGTAGCAGGTCAGGTAACCTCCTATTCGTGGAATGAGTATCGTTTATAAAGCCTCGTTCCGGTAATTCTTGCAGCAATTGATGCAACTCCTTTAACTTAGCTACAGCCTTAGAATAAAGAGTTTGAAAACAGGTTATGTTCTTGGGATAAGCTTGATGTTAATTCCGGTCTCGTGGTTAGAGAGGAATTTCTGAAAAACTTTCTGAATTATATCTGGAATTCTGGAATGATCTGCTGATCATGAATTTAAGGAATTTCAAAAGTGAATTTATAACTGGTAGCTGCAAGGTCTTCGTAGTTTCAGAATAATAATTCACTTGCTGTAAAGTATAACTTGTACTGATTTTCTGGCAGAAACTAAAATGACAATATTTGAGATCTAGTAAGACGGATGTCATCATTAACTGAAAGGAAAACTTAATAAATCTGGGTGGTATGGTGGAGTCTTTCTGGCTGGGAGGTAGGTACTACATGATTTACATAAAGCTGACATAGGAATACGTGGAGTAACGTGGCGACTTCCACCGAGTGGGTTTGTCTGTAACCTTACAGAATGAATATCGTGTGTTTAATCTGAATAATAGTCTAGTGGTGGTAACTGAATTTTAAATGATCTTATTCATGCGTGGTATAATAGGACGGGTATACCCCTTTCTGAAAGGTACCCTGAATTACTAAGGGTCTCGCTGGGAAACATACAAGAGTTAGGAGTTCTGACTCGTATTTTGAGGAAAGATTCGTATGACGTGTACCATGACTGGTGTCCTGATATGTGTCTTTTGAAATGATTTCTGAGACCTATGTCTTGACTGATGTCTTGACACGTGTTTTAGTAGATGAATCTGAACAAGGCCGAAAATTTTGGTAACTGCTAGGATCGGCGGACCGGTTAGACTACTGACCTCATGTATTTCTGGCCACGTCCGTTCCGGAGTTCCGATGGTTACTGACTGATTAATTTTAAGCACGGTAGTTGTCACTACTGCTTTGTCTGTCGCTTTATGACGGTCATTATCATGACCGTGATTCATGTAAATATTCTACTGAGTGGCCGGCTGAGTTTCGGTTCCCACTCTTCTGAATGAACGGTTGGCTGAGTGAAGTGTGACATCTAACTGAGAAGGTAAAAGTATGGAGTGGAATGGTAGTGTCTGATGGTTGAATTTATTCTTGTCAGAAATTTCAAATTAATAGTTTTCGTCCTCGTTCCGCAGTCTTCATAGTATGAACAACATCAGCATCTTGAGAAATCTCCAGAGTATAAGCAGCATCAATATCTGTGTGGTCTTCAAAGTGTTAGCAGCATCAGCATCTGGTAAAATCTTCAACTCACGAGCAGCATTAGCACCTGGTAGAATATCGACAAGTGGAAATGCCCACGATGATTAAGGAACAATCAGCAATATACATGGAGTAGGGTACCTAGAGTACGCATGGACTACTGTACATGAAGTACAAAGTGAATACTGCACATGAAGCATATCTGAGACACTATACGTGGGGTCCTCATGGAATGGTGTGCATGGAGTATAACTGAGACACTGTACATGGGGTACATATGGAATACTGTACATGGCACTGGTGGGAATTTTATTGGATGATCGATACAGGTGTCGCTTGTCTGACGTGATTTAGGAAATAAATTGATTTAAACGGTAGTAAACTGATCTGAAATAAGTAACATGATAGCCTGTAATTCCTGCGTAGACTTAATGCTGGTTGTTTCGAGGCTGAAAAGTATGATATAATCGAAGTCCCAACAGTGGTCAGCATGAAGCATGATTAATGAAGGTCAGTCATGATTTATCATGCAACGGGTTTTACTGAAGTTCTTGTGTATCTTAACATGAAAACATCATTACTTTGCTGAAAACATAATCCTCGTAAGGAGACATGAAACTGAATCATCATGTAGATGACATCAACATGAGGGTATGAAAATTTGACTGTTACAAAGAACATAAAAAAAATTAAATCAATTGAGGTGTAATATTAACTGATGTGGACGGCTATGGTTCAATCCACGGAATTCAAAGAAGAAGACATGAGACTAAGTATGGGCTATTCTGGTTCGATCCATACTGGTCAAAATTTTCTGAGAACTGTCATGTATAGGAATTTATAATCTCGGACTAAATATGGATGGCTGTAGTTCAATCCATACTTGTCAAAATTTATGAAATGTCCTGATATGACAAGGGTGAACAACTGTGGATCAGTTCACAAAACATCATTTGACTGAAAAGCATGAACTTTGACTTGAGAAATGGTGAACGTTTATGGCTGGTTCACCAAGTGATATTTGACTGAAACATGAATCTGTCATGAGTAAGGGTAAACGCCTATGGTCGGTTTACCAATACAAAATCTGAACGGCAAGGGTGAACGCCTATGGTCAGTTCACTAAAACGAAGATTCGCTAAAAAGCACATGCGACTAAATATGGCTAGTTATGTACCAACCTTTTACTTAGTCAAAATTTTAAGAAAACTGACTGATAAATGAAGAAAACTGACTGAATAATCCATGAGAAACATGAATGATAACAACGCCAAAATCTGGGAAGTTCCTGGTGACTACCCACTAGTCACAGGTCAAGTTTTAGAGCCTACAGGTCGAACCTTGCGCTCTGATACCATAATTGTAACACCCCACTTGGATAAGTGGACCGTTACGTGTATTTATGGCGTGTCATCAAAGCATAAGGTAAATGTCCTAAGACATTAACTGACCATAAAGGAAATACCGGAATCAAACATCGGCAATCCAAACATAAGCCCAAAACATGAAAAATAAAATACTGGATGAAAGGACTAAACAATGTCCAAATAAGCACAATAATGTAGGAAGTGCATAAAGTAAGAAGTCTGAATAGCTTCAATCCAAATGCACATGCTCTTAGAATCCTAAAAGCGTCCTGGTGTACCTGCCGTTAGAACATGAAAGGAACTACGGCTGAGCATAACGCTCAGTGAACGGATATAAAGCATGATAAGGAACTACTGAAATGAAACAGATGGTAAAATACTGGAGCTGTAAGACTGATAAGTAAAGTTGCAGCGGAAATCTGTGTATAATCTGTAAAGCCTGATTTATTAAATAATAAAGCTGAACTGTTATCTGTTAAAACTGAAACATGCATTTACTGTATTTTAATTGCCAGAGCTTATATAGGTCATGTGCTGTAAAAACGTTGCATGAATAACTGGAGGGGTGACCTCGTCATGCTGTAGAGGGGTGACCTCTAAATAACTGTGCTGGGTGGAGGGATCAGCTCCAATGTGAAGGATGTAGAGCACACACCACATTCACCTGCTAAACTGTAAACTGTAGCCTAGGATGCATCCATACGCCCCACTAATAATACTGATAAAATGGCCAAGCTGAGATGAGTGGGACGATGCAGGATATCACTCTCCAGCATGTAAGTCACGACACCGGTGCCTCTAGTGCCGTGGTTACGGTACCTCCGTAACTAGTACATAAACTAAACATGCTTGTATATAAGGCTCGGCTATTTATTTAATTCTTAACATAATTACTGATAAGTTTAAACATATACTGGGGAAAACATTTGGCTGAAGATGGGGAATCCTAATCATGCATAGAAAGGAAGTCCTTACTGAAAGGACGGAAAATCCGTACAAACGAATAATGATTGAATAGATGTATCCGTACCTTAGCTAGCCAAATCCGACGTTTAACCAAAATCCAAACTTATTTCTCGGACCCGTAATCTACAATAACGTAGCAACTAAATATCTTTTAGTAATTAATCTTTTGATAAATAAAATGAGATTATAAAAATGATTAACTTAATTTTCTGACTAATACATTACATGGTTACGTTTAGATAAAAAGACATTCAAACATGGTGTACATGCTTAGCCTATATATAATATGACTAATAGTCATATCATTAATATATCATGCCATTTTAGACAATCTTAAGCTTACATGTATCTATAATTTAAACGACAAGTTTATGTTTCTCTGTTTTCGTTTTGAGAAAATTTCAAACGTGACTTCATTCAATATTATGACAAAAACTCAAATCATTGATATCCTTGTAGGTGTATGGCCATACGGTAATTTCATAAACCGAAACTTATGATAACAAATGAGATCATAAAGTGGTGACTTTATTTATTTATTTATTTTTTACTATTAATTTATTAATTTCCATGTAATATGAGTCTAACAAATGAACAGAACTTATGATAACAAATGATTAGTACATAATGTGGCGTGGTATGGGCGTATGGCTAGAGACATTACCTCAAAAAGAACAACCAAGATCAAGAACACTAACACCAGAATTTAACGATAGATGATCGAAACTGAAGAAGAACACGAACACTAACACTATAATCTTGCCAGATACGATCGAAACCGAAACCCACGTATAACCTCATATATGAACCCGAAAATGCAGCCCTGGCACCATCTAAAATGCATCAGCGAACATAAGATTCCGCAAGACACAAACAAATTCAGAACGGAGACGAACACCTAAGCTACTAACCGCGATCCAAGACTTACGGCTGCAGAAAATCCAACTGAAATAGACGTGGAACACAACTCGAACGGGCCTCGTAACTGAAACATGGCTCGAATATGATCTTAACGTGATCACAAACAAAACTCGCCTCTAGAAATCGACAAGTCACGATTCCATGTCGCCGGATCGTAACACGAAGAAGCACAAACGAGCGAGACCTGCTTCCTCACGTTAACTTGAACAAAAACTCATCATGAAGACACTTTATTATTGACGTCCGTGAATCCATATTTCATACTTTTTAAACTTCAGATTTTGCAACGAGATCTAGTTCGAAATATATATAAGACGTTCATGTATTATTGCTAAGATGATGAAACTCATATGGATGAATAATGTGTACTAAAGGCAAAGATATTTGATAGTATTAAATAAGTCAATCACTGCCAAAAATCTCGGAGAACATAAAACGTTTTTGACTAGTTTTGTTTGACCCGATCAAGTATGTAACTGTTTCTTATTTTATTTGATTAATTGTTCCTATTTATACTATTTTTTTTCTAATTTGATACAAATGGAGTTTAGGAGTTTTTGTTGGTTTATATCCTAATGGGTCGGGCTTTGGGCTATAATAAGACTTGTAAGGCTTATGCTTATTACAAAGCCCATTTTATTTATTCCGTGTTATAATTTGTTTTCTCGTGTATTAAATCCTCGTGACTATATTCTGATATGGATTATTTATTTTTCAGAATAAATAATAATTACGTAATACTTGAATTAATACTATTATTATCTGAATAAAATATCTACGCAACGTTTAAACTAAATCTGTGATTATCCGTAATTAGTGTTCGAGGACTTTTAAAGCGGGTTTTACAATTATTCTCCTCTAAAAAAAATTCGTCCTCGAATTAAGGATGGGATAATGCCGTGGTTTTACACTTATTGCCACCTTTTGTGAGTAGTGATTTCAAATCACATATGTCTGTATCATATCAAGTGGTTCGGTTTTTCATTCAACCGATTTGAAAGATGATTTTGTAAGTTTGGCTTCGACACAAGTTTCACACTTATAAGTTTGGGTTTAAGACTAGGGAAGTGGCTCCTTTTGAAATGCTTAGGAAATTCTCGGGTAAAATAGAATGGTCCACCTCGGATTACCAAGTGGGTCTAGAATTTCGCTACACGGTTGATCACATTAGTCAATGTCATGACCAGACCACGCTTAAAGACAAGGTTGTAGCCTGCGAGCGGGTGAACTGGGTAGGCGTATATCAAGGGATCGTAAGCCGTACCAGCATCCCCCAATAGAAGATTTGGGACACATGCATGTTGTTCTTATTGCTGGTGTTGTCATTCATGACGATGATCCATGTAAGGACTATTGCCAGATAAAATGCGCGTGGGGTGAGAGCTGGGCGCTGAAGGGGTTTACAGATGTGGTATATGAAGTATTTGAAGGGATAATCATCCCACACATCGACCGACCCCGGAAGTATTTGAAGATGTCCGTTGACGGACCCCACAACTGAATATGGTATGTCTTAAACTATTGTGTCCTGTTAGTTTGTTAGAATGGCAGATCTCTCTTTGTTTAGTGAAATATGATGCTATATAACAGACACATTCCAACTTTTTAAAATTGGATTTTGACCAGTTTCATTTAATATTGGTTTCATTTAATAATCACATTCCAGTAAAATTTCAACAACAAAAAGAAAACAAAATTGACTATGGTAAACTTGACCAAGTGTCTTAACTGATACTCGTAATAAAAATTGCATAAGCCAAAAGCAATGATGCCTGTGACTGAATGAAAATTGTGAACATATGTTTCTTATAACGTTTGATGTTGAGTTTCACGGGACTATTTTGTTGGAGATGTGAGGGGAAAACTGAAGAGTCGGTTATGTTTTTTAAGGTTAGTTTTGACCACACCTTCACTTTTCCCAAACATTATACATGTGCAATACCTAACTCTTTTTCACAATTTTTTTTAGGGAAAATTTCATATATATCCCTCTTTTAATACTAAATTTCATATATATCCAACCTAATTTTAAAATATCATATATGTCCAACTTAAAAGTTAAAATTTCATATATATTCAAATACCCAATTTATTTAAAATTAAAACTTTAAAAAACATATTATTTGTCATTTAAATTTAAAATGATCATTATACCCATGCTTTTCTTTATAATATCTCAAATCATTATATGCACCAAAAGACGAGCAGCCATCAACAATTCTCACCCTCTCAACCATAAACAACATACTGCAACTAATTCCCAGGAACTCAAAATAAACAGTAACTAAAGTGAAAACGCAAAAAAAGTTTTTACCTTTGTTGTGTTGAATTGTTTTCAATATTCTTCCCTGTTGCCACAAAAATGGTGATCTCTTTTTCTTTTTCGTACATACTAAGCATAATCATGAAGTTCTCATCGAAATTAAGCTCAATAAAAGATTGCTCAGTTGCGTGTTTATTATGATTTTTAATTAAAGTAGAATTATAAATAATCATATAATACAAACATCATTTATTAATGAACAAAAAAGAAATAAAGCCATCACCATACCTATTGGAATCAAGCTGTTGTGAAATTGAATAAGAAAGAATCAAATGGCCGCCATTGTTAAAACAGAAAAGATGAGAGAATGAAGGGTCGGAGTAGTTGGGATGGAGTAGTTGGGTAGAGACTTAAGGGCATAATGGTCATTAAAAAGTTTAATTGATATAAATATGTTCAAATGACAAATAATATGTTTTTTAAAGTTTTAATTTTAAATAAATGAAGTATTTGGATATATATGAAATTTTAACTTTTAAGTTGGATATATATGAAATTTTGATATTAGGTTGGATATATATGAAATTTAGTGTCAAGGATATATATGAAATTTTCTCTTTTTTTTAAATGACAGGAGGCACGGCTTGGTCATCTCTTTGCTTCATCAGCACATTTTGGTCCTTTACCCCAATGAGTACGATTTCACCAATGTGTCTTGAGTTTTTGATGTGTTTATTTGAAGATATTGTAGTTTAATTTTCTTGAGACTAAGGTGCTATGCAAAATCCCAGCGGGGATGAACTTCTAAGTTTATTGGCATTCTGGTTGGCCAATCTTATTATACTTGGATTTGAGATTTTGGCGCCAATGTTATCTTCACTCATTCGATTGTAGATAGCTTTTGTTGATGGTCTTGGTATGTAGACAGACTTGAATAACTGTGTGTGTATTATACTGAGAATAAGCTTTGATCTTGATGAATCATTATACGGCCTATATAATCACACAAGGGCATTTTATGATGGATCCTTGTGCTATGTGGTGATTGATATCGCTTTAGGAATACAAATAGGTAATCGTAGCTGGTCCAATTTTCAGAATGTGAAGATTCAGAAGGTTAAAACTAACTAAGCAACATAAATAACTTGTGCACACTCTCAGTTTAGGCTTCTCAATTTGTCAACCTCCAAATTCAGTTTCGAGTTTGGTTTTAGCCAGATGACTTGTCAGACTGAACCGAACGTACCATGACCACGCATGGCTCAGTGTTCTTATACGCGATGGGTTTGATGAGAAAATGTTGTAGGCGAATTTGTCGTCATTACTAGAAGGTATTGTCGTCAAAAGTTGCATTTTTCGAAAGGAAGTGTTTGGGCTTTAACAGGTTTATTACCACATCGACAACATTATTGATTTCTTAAAAAGCTTGTTCTTTTAACAAATCGTTTAGAACTGGCCAAAAGTGTTGTTATAAATGTTTGCTACGTAAATCGAATTTACTATTTTAACCTTGAAAAGAGTAATGGTTTCATGGTTTGTGTAATCCGTAACACGCAAGGTTCTAAAAGGCTCGCAAAGGTCTCACAAAGGCCACGCAAAAGCGTGAGGCTTGATCTTCACGCCACGCTATACACCAAGGCTTGAGCTAAAGGCTTGACGTGAAATGATAGGTGAAAAATTTGATAAGTCGCGATAAAAATCGTAGTTTTTATATAAAAATAAAACAAAATTACATTAAAAATAGTTTATTAACTTTATTCTTTATATATAACATTTTTTGTGCACTCAACATGTTTATCGTATGATATAAATATATAAATTTATACATATATTCATATTTCAAGACGCTTTAATTCATGCTTTAAAAACGCCATGACTCGTCATAGCTCGCAAAGGCGTGAGGCTTGGCCATGTCGCCACGTCACGCCTCACGCTATCTAGAACCTTGGTAACACGTGACATGAAATAAACTTGTATCACTATTTTTGAACATTAGGTGATTTTTTAACACATTATTTAAAAATATATTGTAGAAGTGCATTTGTGTATAATAATTTAGCAATATATTAATTGATCTCGTGATTGAATCGGTAACTCGATTGGGTTGACTTAGTGGTCAAACCAGTGAATAGTGACCGATTTGATTCGATTGTCGAACCCGATGACTCGACCTTATGATCGAATTAATTTGTTTAAAGAAATCTTTATATAAAAGTTAAAAATCAATTTCCGAAAAATGTGGAAGTTGAAAGTTGAAACTAACTTTTCAGTTTTCACTAAAAAATAAAAAAATACAAATTCTAAGCTTTCCCGCCAAAATCAAAACCTCATTTACATAAAACCGTACGGTCCTCAGTTGCGTCCAAATCAAAATCATAGCTACTGGTACACATTATTTCATTTCTAATTACAATCTGATTTAAATGTGTTATGTTTTTATTTGTTCAAACCCGTCCGCCAAGTGTTTGTTAAAATGTCTAACTAAATTACTACACTACTATTTTGGTATAATGCTAATGAGGCGGTGATCTCCACCGGGCTTACTAAATTTGTATATGTTGTTCTTAGGGTGTTTTAGATTAAATTACGAAATTCATCTTTTTTAAATGACAAGAAAATCATTAAAGGTTTAAGGCATAAAATAGTCATATATTTTTTGAAATATATCGATATGGTACATGTACTATTTTTATTATCTATATGATACATGTATTTTATCAAATGTATCGATATGACCACTTTTTAACCTGCAACCGGTAAAACCGGTAAACAATTCACCATTAACATATATGTCAATAGCGACAGTTTTTTCCGTTAGAATTTCATCGATTCATGACTTCCAACGGATTTTTGACAATAATATTCTGTCGCATTTAAAAAATTATTAGAAAAAGTTACTTGGTAAATTTTTTCTCAAGAAATATAGTAATTTCATAAAAAATTCTTAGTTTTATAAAAAAATCGCAATTACATAAAAAGTTTCTCTACTTTCTAAAAAATCGTAATTTCATGAAAAATTAAATTTTTTTGAGTCTTTTTTCAGATTTTCTAACAAAAATTCAATTGATTTGAATTTTTTTTTCATATTTTTTTAGTTTTTTTCTTTAACTACATCCGACATAAGATTATTTATTGAATTCTTTTTATTATTTTTTTTCTAGATAGTTTTTCGAATTTTTTTCATGGTCTTTTCCAACAAAAGTTTATTTTTTTCCAACCTAAGATTTTGTTCCGAATTAAAATAGTAGTTGTAAAAATTTATGAAAAAAGTATTCGATTTTTTTCGGAAAAATAATTGATTTTTTTATAAAAAAAAAGTATAATTAAAAAAAACATGTGATTTAAAAGAAAATAATAAAAAATAATTATTTAAAAAAAGATATTGTAATTTCATAAGAAAATTTTGTAATTTCTAAAAAAATCAGAATTTCATAAAAAAGTAGCATTTTTTGAATTTTTTTTTAGATTTACCAACAAAAATTCAAAGAATTATTTTTCATATTTTTTTCGAATTTATTTCTTTAACCACATCCAACATAAGATTATTTTTCGAATTTTTTTTTTCAAAAAGTTTTTTCCATATATTTTTTCGATTTTTTTTATATTTTTTTCAAATCCGTCCCAAAATTATTGTCCACAGACAAAAAACACACAGTTTTAGAAAAACATCACTTTTTCAGCTTTCTCTCTCTTACTTTTTGCAGAATGACAGTTTTACCCTTAACCAATTAATTTTATACTTCTTTATTGTTTGTAATAATAACCTCAAGTGAGGGTAATATGATAAACTCAAACAAAATTCTCTATCTAATTTTAGAAGTTTTGGAAGTGGACACTAATTTTAGGACAACCCAAAATGGAATAGTGGACAATAAGTGTCGACTAATACGTCGTAGGGGACGAATTATAGTAATTTGTTCGAACCCAAGACATAAACAAAGACAAGGATAATAGACATAAACAAAGACAAGTTCCGAATTAGTGGATGCTGCCAAAGGGAGTGGCGATGCCATACGCAAAAGGGAAGAGACTCATAGAATGGCAGAGGCAAATAGAGCTTTTGCACATTTTCGTTAATCCATGAACAAGATCTATATCTATACATCTCGATCAGAAAAGAATCAAGAGAAAAAGAAAGAATCGGAATTGATCGATATATTTCTCGAAACAAACGAAAAGGAAACGAAAGATGAAACATAAATCATGGATCAGCTAAGCCCTCTCGGGGACTTTCTTAAGAATAAGAAAGAAGAACCTCATGTAAATACCATGGAATAAGGTTTGATCCTATTCATGGAGAATATTGGGACGGAGGTAGTATTCATTTTTATTCAACATAAGATTTTTTTCCGAGTTATAATAGTAGTTGAAAAAGTTTATGAAATTTTTTTCCATAATTTTTTTGAACTCATAATTGTTTTCGGACAAAAACTTTTAAAAAAAATTAACATTTTCTAAAAAAATTTCAGAACTTTTTTCCTGAGAATTTTGAATTATTTTTTCAGATTTTTTTTCAACAAAAATCTTTTTTTTTCCAACATATGATTTTTCCGAATTATAACAGTATTTAAACAAATTATGAAAAAAAAATTGAAAAAGAAAATTATTCTGTTGGAAAAGAATTGTATATTTTCTTTTGGAATTTTTTTTTTCAAAAAACAATCTAAAAAAACAACTTGAAAAGTTAAAAAAACAAAAAACAAAAAACAAACACCCGTTTGTATAAAGGACTTACTGTGCAAATGTTTGATGCAAACGCTCGTTAATGATTTTGCCACATAAGCAAAATAGCAGGTTAAACAAGTAGGAAAATGGGTACATGTACCATATTAGCCGGTTTGCTAAAGTAGACGTACCATATAGATAATAAAAAAAGTATACGTATCGATACACTTTTAAAAGTACGTAGCTATTTTATGTTTTAAACCCAATCATTAACTAGTTATTTAGCTAATGAGTCAACATACCTAACCCGTTACTTATGTAGTTTGACACACGCAGATTACCGCCTCTATACGTGTTTTAACATGCCCCTACTTACTATTGTGGCGCTTTGGATTTGTGCAATTTCCTGTTTATATGATTACTGTGAGAAGCTTCTTTGTACACGCCACATTTTTACCTTCTCAATTAATACTAGACAAGTATTGCATGTTGGTTTCCTGTATGCACAAGGATTAACTTGTTCTTTTAACTAAAAAGGTGGGCAGGTAGCAATTTCAGTAAGAGATGACTGTGAACGAGAAAAACCCACCAATCCACAGTAAGTTCCTTTCAGTTAAAATGCGTATGTGGTGCAAGATGGGGCTGATAGTAGGTGTGATTTATACAAGTACTAAAGCATTGGCTAGGGTAAAACAAATTTACGATTTTAACCTTAGAAGAAGTATTAAAATGTGTGTTTGGTAAAGTGAGATACAATTAGACCAGTTTGGACCTTTTACAAAAGGACTACAATCTTCTCGGGTTTATATAAAATAGACGAATCTTTGTGCCAAATCGACGGTGTATAACGACAAATATTTATACATGTAAATTTGTAGTTTTTACGTGACTCCTGACTCAACACTTACAAGTTCAATCTATAGTCACTCCGAGAAACGTTTATGAATCATACATTTGATTTTTTTTACATTAGAAAACTAAGAATGGAACGTAACAACTGATATAATCTAAACTGATGTATAAGTGAAGCTCAGGAAACGGAGAGTACGAATAGTTCTAAAGGACATGATTCGTTCAACAGCAGGAAAGAAGACGTTGACCCGATGCTTGCAGCTGATGAAGCACTTGAGAAGAAATCTGATGACGAAGAAAACAAGGAGGCGGTTGTGGTGTTTGATATTAAATTTGACGATAGTGGTAATAATCAGTTGAATGAGATTGGGAACAAGACTTGTACGGCTGGATGGTTTTTATCGGAGGGGGAGTCGGCTTTATTATGATCAAGATGATGGCTCGTGCTCATTTTATGACATAGTCAATTCTGAGGTAGTACTAAATGTTGATCTATCCTTTTTTAATAGTTTACCAATTTATGTCTTCTGGTCAATTTGGTGCTACTTGAAAATCCGAATTACGCAAGTGTTAAAAGTTTGAGATGTCTAGGTGACCTCTTTCCCGCTTTTAGAATATCATAACCATGATCGGTTTTTGACAAACACTCCGAGTAGTTGGCTGTTATGACTTTAAGGTGAAATAATCAGATTAAATATACGTCTGAAAACCCTTTAGTCTTATGTATTAAATGTTCAAGTTAGAGTGTTCAGAGCTCCATTAGGTACATTAGTAAGTTAGTAACTTCAGAATGCAGCTCTTAACTCTTTAGCGTTAGTCAATGTATTTGATGCATATTAATAAACATGCCATTTCAGATCTCAAAAATAATGTAATGCGCTTAACTTTTACAATTGCCGCTCTTAATTTTCTCATAGTAATTGCGGTGGATGCATATAAGATTTTGTTGTTGTTGTCATATTACATTTCATTGATTATCCTAAACCATGACTTGTATTTTAAGTTTATTGGAATAATTTGATGATTAAGGTGATCTAGTGTAGAGGTACAAATGTTGACATATATACTTACAGACGTGTCAAATGGGTTAAACTAAAAGATTTAACTAAATAGGAACCCACATCAAACGGGCAGATTTGGAAGCCATTTTCTAAAACTCAGTTTTGGGTCACAACTGTTTTGGCACATCAGTGTATATGTCAAAGTGAAAAGAGTTAAAAATTGTTGTAAAACTTGGTTTTGGGTCAAATGGGTTATACTGAGATTGTGCAATGATGTTTGTTATTTTAGGTTGAAGCAATCGACAAACCTACAGCTGGTTTTCAACCAATCTATGTAGAGATTATTGGATAGTTCGTGCACTTCGTGCAGATGGTTGCTATGGAAGATATGTTGTGGTTGCACTTGCTCATGGGACTTTTATACCAGAGAGATAAATTCTTTCACTTTAACACAGAAAGTCGCACTCGCTCCATTATCCTACGTTCTGAACAAGAGACATGATTTAGTAACTTGACCCTAGAAAACCGTCAATGGTGGTATAAAACTTGTGGGCCTCTTATCATTGCAACAACCAGTAGTCAGAAAGTTGTTAAAGTGTTTGATATTCGTGATGGAGAGCATATCATGAGGTGGGAGGTGAAGAGTAATGTTGTAGTTGTGGATAACTCGAGCCCCTTGCAATGGAGGAATAGGGGGAATGTGGTTTTGGCAGAGACGTAAAATGTTGGTTCAGGTTCCTCATCGTGGGGAAGGGGACGTGGATCAAGCGAAAGAGGTGTCCGGGGAGGTCGTGGAAGAGGTTGTGGCCAGGGTGGTCGCGGTGGTTCGAACTGGCAATGAGATGCTACCGGTAACAATCAGTAAACAAGGGATAAGAAGCATATAATGTGTTTCAATTGTGACCAGTACGGTCACTATGCATCCGAGCGTCAAGCACCAAAGAAGCAAGAGGATAAGGCAAACCTGACTCAAATAGAAGAAGAGGAGGTTGCGTTGATGTTAAAATTTTGTGGTGAGCAAACTGAAACTTTGGTGCTGCTAAACAAAGATAATGTGTTCTTGGGGGAAACCGAAGTCAAGAAAAACTCACTTTAGTTAAAGGGGTTACAAACAGATGGGGGTGGGGAATTTACTCCTGACAAATTTGCTAGTTTTTGTAGTATAGAAGGCATAGATGCAATTGACAGCCCCTTATTCACCTCAGCAAAACGGCGTGGTGGAACGCCGTAATCATAACATTCTTGAGACCACAAGATCCCTGCTGAAAACAATGAAAGTACCAGATACATTGTGGGATGAAGCTGTCCGATATGTAGTATATATATTGGACTAGATTCTGACCAAACGGGTGAAGGGCATGACTCCATACGAAGCCTTCAGAGGTAGCAAACCAACCTTCATCATCTGAAGGTCAGAAGGTGTTTGGTTGTGTTGGGTTTGTAAAGAAGCCTGTAAATCAGACCACAAAACACAGCAATCGAAGTACACCCATGGTATATTTGGGGGTTGAACCGGGAAGCAAGGCGTATCGGATGTTCAACCCAAAAGTAAATAAAGTGGTTGTGTCTCGTGACGTTGTCTTTGACGGAAAGAAACAGTGGGATTGGGCCCTTGTCCAACGAGAGAATGCAACGAACCATGGTCGTTTTCTCTCACTCCTTAACCACACCGAAAGACTCTGGTCTGGTGGGTTGTTTAACCAGGATCTCGAAAGGCAAGTCCAACGAGAGAATGCAACGAACCATGGTCGTTTTCTCTCACTCCTTAACCACTATTTACAGTTTCTTCTTCCGGTAAAAAGAGTTCCGCCAAAGGTATGATTTCTGTTGATTTTGTAAAAGGTGACAACTCCTAACTAGTTACTATGAATGTTACTCAAAGTTTACTTACAAGACGACTGGGATTTTGCTTTATCTTAAATGGGTCAAATTAAAAGTAGCTAAAAGGGATTGTATGGGCCAAATCCAAAAATTCTCTTTGTGCAGACAAAAGCTATTTAGCACCTACACGTTCCCCAATTCAAATGCCCATTCCCATTATAAAGCAATTACACAAGTTTGTGGTAACTCAAATTAACATCTTTGTCTATGTGTTTATGTTTTATTAATCTTTTGTGTAAATTGCATATAGTAAAGCACGTGTTTTATACTATGCAGCTAGTACACTAATAGGACTTGAAGTTGGAAATTAGGCTTCTAGATGATAGCAAAGCTCATAGGCTGAAGATTTATGATCTTTGATACTCTAATGTACTAACCCTCATGTCTCCCCCTTGTTTGCTCCATTTTAAACCCATTTGAGCAAATTGACCCATTTTGACCCATTACATAATCTTCCATGTCCTTTGTGTTAACACCTATGCATTTCTATGTTCTACGCCTTGAAGATGAAATTACAATATGGGTTAGTGTTCTTGTGATTCTTAACTTTTACGTGATTCTACGACTCTAAGCATTGTTGTTTTGTTTATCAGTTTTGTGTTCTGCTTTCTCAACCAAGTGTTTTGCATTCACAACCAAAATCAGTTGTTGAAACGCGTGTGTATGTCGCTCCAGAAGTCTTACTTTAAAAAGAATGTGTACCAAGGTAAACACATTTCTGAATTTCATAAAATCATTTTTTTTTCCTAGATCGTCAACAAACTTACGCAGGAATGTAACTTATCAGCTTCTAAAATAAATTAAAATAAACTGACTCACTGACGTTTTTTCAAGCTTATATAGACTGCAGGTTTATGGTCATGTGGTGTACATTGTACTTCATGCTCGTGGGAGCTTACCCTTTTGATAACGACAAGGATCCTAAAAAGTTATGCAAGACAACACAAGTACACTTTTCCTTTCATTTGGGAAATTAAAAAAAAACTCTTTTCAGTATTCGACTCAAGGCATAACTTGTTTGTGCAGCGAAATATCATTGCCAATGTTCATACCTAGGGGTTGCCACCATTTGATCGCACGAATATTAGTAGCTGATCCTACTAAGGTCAACAAACATGCCCATTTTATTGATTGAATCTTTCTGAGAAGAAAATGTTTAGGATTTTTTATTCATCATAAATCCATGTGAGACGACTTTTGACACATTTCTTTTTAAGCTATTGCTACCTGCTTGACTTGTTAGAGGTGTAAAACGACCTGTAATGATCCTTTCATGAGTAAATGGGTTTAAATTACCACCCCTAGTCACAATTAAAGTAAAATTCCGTGTGTGTGACTAGAACTTAATGCAGAATTATAAGTTCATTATACTTATAATGGACTGATACTTTGAACAAATTAGTTTTTGTTCTTCGTCCGGAGCTGATTATTGAACCGTTCCATCTTTTGAACCAGTCCGAGTCTGTTTCCTATTTTGGACTCCCTTTTCCTTTAGTGGAGGCTGGGATTACGACACGTGTCTCGCAATTTTGAATTTAATGGTGGATCTTTATCCTCGTGATTCGTGAGTGAATAGTGTCACCTCGTTTTCTTCGCCCATCCCCCTATATATATACATGCTATCCATTTCCATCTCCTACCGTTTTCGCCATTGTGATTTTCTTCATCCTTGCTTCCTTCTCACAATCCGTAGGTAAATTTCTTATTCGTTCGTTATCTTTTATAATTGTACATTTGCCTGTTCCGGATGACTGGGAAAGAGATCATAAAGTCGAGAGTGGATCCCCCTGTGAAGCGTGATCCCAAGTGTGACATGCACATACGTTTATCTGGTATGACTGAAGATGATTTGAAGGTGGTGATATGTAAATATAACATCCCTTCGCTTTTAAGACCCCGCCTCTCGGATCCGGACTTGACCATGGATCGTTTACCTGATTCTGCGATTGGCATTTATCGTCAGTTCCTTGACCACTCTGGCCTTCAGATTCCTTTATCTACTTTCTTTTTGAATGTGATTCAGTACTTCAAAGTACATATATCTCAGTTGGTTCCCATAGGCATAAATAGGGTAGTGATGTTTGAGTTACGTTGTTTCGGTTCGAGGATTCCGGTATCTGTTACATTATTTAGGGTGTTTTATAGGCTGAGTAAGCAGGGCCATTGGTTTTCCTTTGAGAGTCGAGGCGAGGAAGAATATGGAAAATGCTTGACCGAGACCACTTCTAGCCTCAAGAAGTGGAAAACAGAGTTCTTCTTAATAGACCGTCGAGCGATACCTTTTGCTATGCCCTGGAGACATCGTGAGTCTGTTATAACTGACGAGATTCCTGCTTCGTACAATGTTGCACATGCCAAAGCTCTCGGAAAGAAACCCGTTTAATGCCGTCCAACTCCTGAAGTTTTACTTTTTCTCGCTGGTCTTTCTTTCCTCTATAGTCATCCGGAGCTGCGCCGGTTACTTTTAGACGCTGACAAGAAAGGTATGTTTTTGTTTTTGTTTGTTCTTGCTTCATTATTACTCACGCGGGCTTGCTTATGCTTGCCTTGCCTTTGTTTCTTATTTATTACAGTGATGAGCTTCATGGATTTTTTGGACCTTCCCTCCTTCGACGAAGGCATTATCGACATTGGAGAACCTTATGGAGGAAATGAGAAGCCAACTCCTCGCGTGACTGATCCTTTGCCCGTTGGTCAGAATATTCCTAAATTGACACCCGTTCAACAAGTAGTAGAGAAGCCTTCGGCTCGGATCTTGGAAGCTAAACAGAAGCAGGAGAAGAATCCGAGGGTGAGAAAAACTTCTTCCGTCGCTGAGGGTAGCACGTCCAACAAGAGGATAAAAAGAAAAGGTCGTCAAACCGTTCATTCCGAGTCCGAGGCAGATTCCCAGAAAACCCACTCCACTCAACCCATAAGTGTTGCGAAACCCAATTCTCAAGCTTCGGCTGGTGGTTCTGGTCTTAGAGAGAAATCACCCTCCATTGTACATGTGAGTGATCATTCCTCACCCCATGCTGAACATGATTCACAACTTGCTGGTTAGTTTCTTGCTTTCCTCCTTTTCATCTCTTTTGTTATTTGCCTTCACCCTTTTATTTATATATGTATGCACGTGTGTACTAATCCTTTCGTATATAGCAGGAGAAGAATTTGATCCTCCCAAGCATGTTCCAAACTGGAGGCTGAATGAGGACGTTAGAGTCAACTCCAACTATGCTGCTAAGGAGTTCCTATACAACCTTGCCACTCCTGCTGATGACCAACATCTGAAAGCAATGTCCAATTATGACATCCTTCGTCATAGCTGCCGGACCGTCGCCCAAAGCACTATTGCCGCAGCAGAGTTGATGAAACACTATGAGAAGCTAAACAGTGAATATGTTGATATGGCTAACTCCCGTTTTGCTGAGATGGAGTCCTTCTCCTAAGGGCAAGAGTTGCTGGGTCGCTTGAAGGTTTCCCATCAAAAGCTTAAAGATTCCCATTCTACTTGTGCTAAGAGAGAGGAGGAGCTGAACCTTTGCATTCAAGCGCTTGAAGAGGAGAATGAGGTTCTCAAAAAGACTACAACCGAAGCAACTGAGCAACTTTCTCTTAAGAACCATGAACTTATAGATGTTTCTGGGAAGCTTTCTACTGCTGAAACAAATAACAAACATCTTACGGTTCTTCTTAGCCAGGCTGAAGTTGATAAGCAGGTGTTGATCTGGGAAGGGATCCCATGCTTGGTCAGGAAGTTACTTGGGAGTTATGAGTATCGCAGAGCCCTTGACGCAGCATGTAGCGTGGCCTTCTCTGCAGGTTTCATGAAATCCACCGGTCTCGGAAAAACTCCGGAGCAGGTGAAGTATGTGTTTTTCAAAGTCAAGAATATTAAGAGAGATGCTTTGAAAACTTGGGTTGCTGCTTGTGATGCCTTATTTGTTGCCTTATATCCTTTCATTGAAAAGGTATCTTCCTCTTACTCTTTGTCTGTTGGAGATTTGCTACAACTGGAGCCTGAATGCGGACCATCCTCGTCTGTGGCGAGTGAGCTTCCTTCTGCCGCAGCTTCCAACATCACTGAGAAAGATGTTGAGCTATCCGAGCCTTCATCCCAGAACCAAGAAGAGAAGAAGGTGGACTCCGAAGTCGATGCAGCTGCCCTCTGAATATTTCTTTGCCTCCGGTATGCCGGGATGGGCTTGTAACCAAACAATATTTTCAAGTCTTGTAATAATTTCCTCACTTTTATTTTTGCCATAACATTATTCGTGCCATGCAGTGGGGGTTTGGTGGTTTGAACGTGTAACAAACAATGCGTATTTATAATTTCCCATCTTTGAAATATATTGCATGTATTCCTTTAGGTTTTTGTAGACAAGTTTTTGTAGTCTGTCCTTCGGTATCGAACCGAAAGGTTAAGTCATGATAATGCTTACCTCTTTTATGAAACATTCAGACACTTATGAGTGTTTTTCATTATTCACATGGGAGGACATCGGCACATGGCCGCTTTTACTTTGTCCTCCGGATTGCCTCTCGGGCGCATCCCAACACTTGGTGTTTTTCTCTTATGATTTATGTGTGGGAGGACATCGCCACATGGCCGCTTTTGATTTGTCCTCCGGATTGCCTCTTGGGCGCATCCAACACTTAGAGTGTTTTTCTTTTATAGTTTATGTATGGGAGGACATCGACACATGGCCGCTTTTGATTTGTCCTCCGGATTGCCTCTCGGGTGCATCCAACACTTAGAGTTTTTACAATTTTGTAATCCTTCGGTTAGCTACTCCGAGGATTGCAAACGTAATGACAATTGTGTTACCTAAACAACGTGAAAATTTCCTTCATTCAATTGTTTTCTTCGTTACATTACTTTCCTTACATAAAATATTTTTGGAGGTTGATTGCATGCCAGGTTCTTGGTACCTCGCGTTCATCCATAGTCTCGAGCTTGTACGAACCATTTTGGTATGCTTCTTTTACCCTGTAAGGGCCTTCCCAATTGGGACCAAGCTTGCCAATCTTCTCAACCCTGCTGGCCTCGTTTCGTCGGTAGACAAAATCACCCACGTTGAAGTTGCAAAGTTTCACCCTTTTGTTGTAATATTGTTCAACTTTTTTCTTGTACTTTGCTTCCTCAATGGTTGCGGTCTCTCGTCGCTCCTGCAACAAGTCTAGATTCAGCCGGAGCTCCTCCTCGTTGTTGTCTTCGTTGAACAGGAGGGTTCTTGCGGATGAGACTCCCATCTCGGCCGGGATCACTGCTTTGCTCCCATATGTCAAGCTGAATGGTGTTTCTCCATTACTTGTTTTTAACATTGTCCTATGGGCCCATAGCACATGAGGGAGTTCATCGACCCATTATGTCAGGTTCCTCCCTAACCGGGCTTTGAGTCCATGCATTAGAGACTTGTTGGCCCTTTCAACCAAACCATTGGCTTGCGGATGAGCGACGACGGTGTTCATTTGCTTAATTCCCTATTTCTGACACCATTTCCTTAATGTTCCTTCCACCAATTGCTTTCCATTATCTGTCACAATAACCCTCGGTAGTCCGAATCTGCACACGATATTCTGCCAAGCAAACTTTTTTACCTCCTTCCCGGTAACTTGTGCCAGAGGCTTTGCTTCTATCCATTTTGTGAAGTAATCGATTGCCACGATTACAAACTTCACATTTCCTGGAGATCTATCGATAGGTCCTAGGATGTCCATTCCCCATTGATAGAAGGGCCATGGTGACATGATGGAGGTCAACTTTGTCTTCGGAAGCCTTGGAACCGGTCCATGTATCTGACATGCATCACACTTGGAGATTTCTTCCCATGTATCTTGGTGCATGGTAGGCCAATAATACCCTTGTCTCATGATCTTTGCCACCACCGACCTTGTGCCGGAGTGCATTCTACATGACCCCTCATGGACTTCTCTGATGATGTAGTTGGCTTGAGCCGGACCCACACACCTTAGCATTGGAGATAAATAGGACTTTTTGAACAACACATCATTTTCTATGGCAGATTGGCTTATCTTCATTCTCATCGCCCTGGCTTCGTTAGGGTCTTGCGGCCATACGCCCTCTTCTAAGCTTTTCTGAATAGGTGTCATCCAATTTTCCCCATCCTCTTGCACTATGTCATTCACTTCTTGAGCATCTATTGACCCAGACTCTAGGATCTTTACTAGGATTGCCTTGGTGAGTTGGTTGAACGCCACTGATGCAAGCTTGCTGAGGACATCTGCCTTTTGATTTTTTGTTCTAGCCACATGAGTGATATTGAACTTTATGAAGCATGTGATGATTTCTTTGGCCTTGGTTAAGTACTTCATCATCCTATCATCACTGGCAACAAATTCCCCACTTAACTGGCAAGCCACAAGCTTAGAGTCTACTTTGGCTTCTAGAACCTTTACTCCCATTTTCCTTGCTAGCCACAGCCCAGCCAATAATGCCTCATATTCTGCTTCGTTGTTGGAGCAATTGAAATTGAATCTTAAAGCATATGTGAACTCCATCTCTTCTGGGTTAGTCAACACCAGACCAGCTCATGCCCCTTTTGAGCTGGACGCTCCGTCGGTGTACAGCGTCCAAGCTACCTCTGGCTCTACTTGCTCATTGATTTCATATATTTCCATTTTCCTTCCTGGCCTAGAGGTGCTTCATTAAGGAAATTTGCCAAAACTTGGCCTTGACTGAGTTCTGTGACACATAGAATATTTCATACATTGTCAGCTCGACAGAGTACTTCGCCAACCTTCTAGATGATTCAGATTTTCCTAATATTTGTTTCAGTGGTTGGTCTGTTATGACATGGATGTCGTGTGCCTCGAAGTATCTACGGAGCCTCCTTGAAAGCTGCAGCAAGGCGAAAGCTAGCTTCTCTAATGTTGAGTATCTTGTTTCGGCATCATGCAACGTTCTGCTTACGTACCGGACCGGTTTCTGGACGCCTTCCCTCTCTACCAGGAGAACCCCACTTACTGCTTCTTTTGATGCAGCTAAGTATACATACAGCACTTCGTTCTTCCATGGTGATGCCAACGAAGGGAGTTCCATGATTACCTTTTTTAGCTCCTGAAAAGCCTTTTCTGCCTGCTCCGTCCATTGATACTCTTCCTTATTTTCTTTTGTTATGCTTTTTAGGGTTTCGAAAAATGGAAGCGAGCGTTCGGCTGACCTGACAAAAAACGATTCAAAGCTGCTAGTTTTTCACTAAGGGATTGCATTTCCTTCCATGTCCTGGGTGACCGCATCTCTGAGATGGCTTTCGTCTTCTTAGGATTCGCTCGGATTCCTTCCGAAGTCACCATGTATCCTAGGAACTTTCCTTCTTCAACCCCAAAAGAGCACTTCTTTGGGTTGAGTTTCATGTTGATTTTTCTTAAGTTATCAAATGTTTCCCCGATGTCTTCAATCATCTTCTCTTCGGTTTTGCTCTTAATCATCAGATCATCAACATAGGCTTCTAAGTTTGTTCCTATTTGCGACCGGAACGCCGAGTCTACCAATCGTTGGTATGTCGCTCCAGCATTCTTGGGCCCAAAAGGCATTTTGGTATAACAGAATGTACCCTCATCTGTATAGAAAGCCGTCTTTTCCTCGTCTTCATTGTCCATGAGCACTTGGTGGTATCCCTTGTATGCATCAAGAAAACACTTGAACTTGAAACCCATGACCGAACCAATCTTGACCTCGATGTCGGGTAGTGGATAATAATCTTTAGGGCAGGCCGAGTTGAGGTTTTTGAAATCAATACACATTCGCCAATCACCATCCGGCTTCTTTACGAGGACAGGGTTAGAGATCCATGTTAGATATCAGACTGGTCTCACTATACCAACTTTTAACAGATCTGCAACATCCCTTTGGACTGCTCGGCTTTTTTCTTCACCCAACGTTCTCCTCTTTTGGGCCACAGGTGTTCTGGCCGGATCCACATTTAACGAGTGTTTGATGATTCTTTTAGGGACTCCCGTCATATCTGACGGCTCCCAAGCGAACACGTCTGTGCTATTCTTTAGCAGATCTATCAGTTGCAACCTATATTTCTTTGTGAAGAGCCTTCCAATTGTTACCAATTGTTCCGGGTAACCGGGATGAATGATGACTTGTTATGTCATCCCTCATTCGACCCATTCCTGCTCGTTGAATTTTTCAAAGGCAACCCATTTGTCTAACTCCTTGCCCACGGCCGTAGCCTTTTCCTTTGCTATTTTTTGACCATCTTCAATTACCCTACATTCAAAGATCGATCTGGCTGTAGTTTTCAATGTGGCGATGCCACTAGGAGTGGGACACTTCATTGCATAGTGTATTGTTGAAGGCACGGCTCTTAACTTTTTGATCCCGGTTCGGCCAAGGATGATGTTGTATGGGGACGGAGCTTTAATCACACAAAAGGTCATTGTTGTATTTCTTTCCATGCCATGTGATCCAAATGTCACCTCCAGCTCGATTTTTCCCAATGGTTGAGTTTCCTCCCCCGAGAAACTTAAAACTTTGACAGGGTCAGGGGTTAGCCTTCGCCTTATATCCGGATCTAAATTCATGAAGCAATGCTCAAACATTACCTCCATGGCCGCTCCTTCATCGACAAACACGCGCTTCACCCAATAGCCTTCTACCTCTGCTTCGAATATCAAGGGATCATCTGAAGCCTCAGCTTCGGTTACCGGAGGGAAGTATATTGGGACATTCATCCAATCAACTTCGACCTGGCATACCTCTTTTCTCTTTGTGCTGCTTATCATGTTTATTGTTTTATCTTTGTATTCACCTCCTCCATTTCCTCTTCCCTGGTTACCCTTGTTCACCTTTCCCCTCAAATCTTTGATCAAATGGTTCAGCTTTCCAGATTCGAGTGCTGCCTCCAACTGCTTTCTCAACTAATGACAATCATTTGTGAGGTGACCCTTTTCCCTATGGTAGTCACAATACTTATCCATGTTTTCTGGGCGCACCATGACCTTTGTGGGTGGGGGTTGAGGTAACTGAAGCTTTAATTCAGTGGCTAAAATTTCCTTGGGAAATTTTGTCAACGTCTCTAGGCCGGACCGTTGATACTGATTCTTCTTCGGGTTGGTTGGTGGAAGATATGGTGAATATGCAGGTTTTGGCCTGTAGTCATTTTTGTTTTTGTTGTGGTTGAAGTTCTTCCCTGAGAAGTATTTGTCATCCTTCATGCCCTTTCCTCATCTATCACTTCCTTCACACTGCGGTAATTCCGTGTTTCTATAGCCTCTTCGGACTTGGTAAAATCATCCACCCTCCTGAACATTTCAGCTACCGTCTTTGGTTCGTCATCGGAGAAACACCGAGACAACTCTGGGCACTTAGCTCCGGCTGTAAAGGAAGAGATTTTCATGAGTTCCGGAACGCCTTGTATAAAACTGGCTTCATCAGTCCACCTTTCTTTGAACACTAGGAGCGACTCATTAGCCCTCCTTACGATGCTGGTGATTTCCATGGGGCTCCTGTGACTTTTCCTCCTCAAGGCAAACCTTTCTAGGAATTGATCCCTCAGGTCATCCCAATGTCCTATGCTGCCCGGCAGTAATCTTTCGAACCATCCTCCCGCTGCCCCGTCCAACGTCTGTTGGAAAAATCTGCACCATACCGGCATGGGCCATTCTCCCGAGTTGACCGTACCGGCGAAACGTGTTATATGATCATTCGGATCTGTGGCTCCAGTATACAACTTCAGTGTTGCCGGAAGGATGTGCTTTGGTGATGAAAATTGAATGATCTTTCTGGTGAACGGTGAGGAGACAACATCCTTGAATGGTTTTTGTAGCTCTTCAGTTGACATGTCTGTAGGCTAGCGAGTTTGTGCGGTTTCAGGCCTCTCCCTATGAGTATCCCGCGGCTCATCGTCGAAGACCAATTTCATAGGCATAAGAGGTTCTTGCCCGACGGCGTTATAACGTCCGACCAAACTCTGCAACTCACTTACGCTATCTAGGATTTTCTGCTGCATAGTGTAAGGTGTTTCTGTCTCTCCTCCACCGGTGGTATTATCACGCTCTGGTGAAATGGTTAAAGGAGACCTGCTCCCCTAAGGTCCCGGCATTGTTAGCTAGTTGGAGATTCAAGTTTAGGGTCCCACGGATGGCGCCAAATGTTGAAACAAATTTCCGCAGGCACAGGGCCCAGGGATATTTAGCTTCGGTCTCGTATAAGGTGTACTCGTAGGATTGGCCTACCCTGCAATAATAGAGCGCACGTTAGCTCGCCCCAGGTGTGAACCCGAGACCAAGCTCCGGCGTGAAAGTAGGTAACTATCACTAGAGTGGTATCCGGTGTGGAATACCGGAGATATACTATTAAGTAGAAGTAAATGCGGTGCACTGTGTGTTGTTGTATGTAGTAAATGTCTTGGGTTATTTATACCCAAAGTTTAAGGCATACCTGGTTGTGTAGTCATGTCATCGAGACATGCGCCATGAACAGTACCCTGATGTCAGAAACAGTATAAAGCAGGCGGCGGATCATGGCTGGATCCGTTGGATAAAGCCTTGCCTGTTGGGTAAAACAAGGTCTCCCAAGATATGGGGGTCTTGTCTGTTGTCTCTCTCCTACGTGGCAATTGCCTCGGCGCCAGTGACATGCCTTCGGCCATATGCCGGAGACATACGCGAACATGAAATGTTGAAACAAATTTCCGTAGGCACAGGACCCAAGGATATTTAGCTTCGGTCTCGTATAAGGTGTGCTCGTAGGATTGGCCTACCCTGCAATAATAGAACGCACGTTAGCTCGCCCCAGGTGTGAACTCGAGACCAAGCTCTGGCGTGAAAGTAAGTAACTATCACTAGAGTGGTATCCGGTGTGGAATACCGGAGATATACTATTAAGTAGAAGTAAATGTGGTGCAGTGTGTGTTGTTGTGTGTAGTAAATGCCTTGGGGGTATTTATACCCAAAGTTTAAGGCATACCTGGCTGTGTAGTCATGGCATCGAAACATGCGCCATGAACAATACCCTGATGTCTGAAACAGTGTAAAGCAGGCGGCGGATCATGGCTGGATCCGTTGGATAAAGCCTTGCCTGTTGGGTAAAACAAGGTCTCCCAAGATATAGGGGATCTTGTCTGTTGTCTCTCTCTCCTACGTGGCAATTGCCTCGACGCCAGTGACATGCCTTCGGCCATATGCCGGAGACATACGCGAACAATAATATTGCAGTGGTTGCAAAAACTTCGGCGGTATATGTCTATGCTATTTTTATGACGTCGTCAACTCGGAGGTAGTCATCCTCGTTTTATGTTGTGATCGCGAGTGAAACATGAACCAAAAACAAACTAATGCGCGGTGGTAGGGGGTCTCAGTTTCATAGGTCACGTGCTAATAATGGTCACCACCACCGAGTGATTTGGTGACCATCACCCATTTACGCCGTATGTTATGTAACAACAATGGCCGGCCTGGTAACGGGCGAGGTGGGCGACAGCCCAGGGCAGCAAATTTTTGGGGGCATCAAAATTTAGCTTCATGTATATTTGGTAAAAGAAAAAAAAACAGATTTCATGTTTTTTCATTGAAATGAAATTGGAGGACGAGAGATGTACCAGAATGCAAGGAAGAAGATGGTATTGTGTATGTTGGGGAAAACGACAAAATGAAAATAATATTATTAATTTAAGGTATTGTCAATTGTGCGGTACTTACGTGGGTCAAGAGTCAAGACTTTAACAAATGTATTTATTTGTAATTTTACTTTTTTTAAAATTTGATTTGAGTTTGTTACTAGAAAAAGATCTCCATACACCCTTGGTTTAGCATAAACTCAATCAACCAATCCCAACCACCCATTTTTATATGTAACAAAAAATCTCATTTTTTAAAAATTAAATATCTCACAAACCGTTCATCGTTACGTAAAACGAAACATATCATCGCGACGAGAATTAAATCATCTATCTATCGAGGGGCACATGTATATACTTTCGACAAACTTTTTTTCGACTTTTTTTCTTAAATCACGTCTGTGAAAAATCATGTATGATTCGTCACGAATCATATATGATTTTCAGAAAATCATATATGGTTCATATCACGAATCATATATGATTTTCTGAAAATCATATATGATTCGTGACGAATCATACATGATTCGTGACGAATCATACATGATTCCTCTCAAACGTGACTTAAGAAAAAAAATTCGAAAGTTCGTCGAAAGTATATACATGTGCCCCTCGATAGATAGATAATTTAATTCTCGTTGCAATGGTGTATTTTTTTTCTTCGTTTGACGATTTACCGTTTGTGAGATATTTAATTTTTAAAAAAGTGGTGGAAAATGGGTTTTTAAAAAAACGGATGATTATAATTGGTTGAATAGGTCTATGCTAATTTAAGGGTCTACATAGATCTTAACTCGTTTTTTACTACATTACCATATACTAGCATTGACCCGCGCAATGCGACGGCGAGCACTCATAATCATTTTTATTCATTAAGTTTGTATTGTTAAAATTATAAAAAATCGAAAAAAACCTCTAAATTTAAAAATAAATAATAGTTAATAAAAATATAGCAAAATGGATATTGAATTAAAGAGGATAAAATTTTAGAAAATATGGTGAAATTAGATTATAAAAATAATAAATTAATAAAAAGATTTTTTAATTTAAAAGAAAAAATGTTATTTAAGTAGGTTGTTACAAAAGTTTATTACAAAAGGTTGTTAGAAAAGGTTATAGACTTATATTATATAATGTTGATGAATACATTAACAACTTGTTTTACTTAATAGAAAAAAAGTCTGAATTTTCAGCTTTGCTATTTTAAGAAGGTCCCAAATGCTTTATATAATAGTATAGATATGTAATACGGAGTATTTTATAGTATTGATTATAATTAAATATTTTTTGAACGGCGAGTTATTAGTCAGTGATTCGTGCTTAAAATGACATCTAGTTGGGCAGTATACATGCCGCGAACCTTCTTTTGGAGATAAACCTTACTTATGCTTCTATTTAATTCAGACCTAGGAAAGTTCTTAGTGAAAATCGAACTTAAAACCTTTCCAAAAATAACTTCCCAAAGTAATTTTTGATGGCCAACCGAGCTAAGCTCAATTGATTAAATTACCGTATTAAGTTTATAGCATGTTCTGATTATGTCAATGTATTAAGTTTATATTGTTAGACTTTATAAGATTTATTTTCGCTCTACGTGTTGTTATTGTATTTTTTTATTATGATATGTAAAGACGAATTTACATAAGTTGATAGATGTGATACGAGCTACACTATATTTATAGTCATTTAATAAAAAAAACATTTAAAATATAGTTTTCCTTGTATGTGTGACCTTTAACAATTTTTTTCTGTTTGTGTTTCTTACCATGTAACTTTTATTTGTCTAATAAAATTTTGTGCAATATTCTTCTAAAAATCATGAGTATGCCCTCGATGATATAATTATATTATTTTAGCGAATGTTAATTATGATAAAAAATTAAAGGTATTTTCTTAAGATACAAGCGGATGATATAAGGATACTATTTTAGCGAATGTTGATTATGATAAAAAATTAAAGGTATTTTCTTAAGATACAAGCGCCAACATCGTTTTAAATGTTGTATTATAAAATTGTAATTTATATTTTATATGTATATACATCGTAAGATTTTACTTATAGATGATAAATTGGCGTAAAAATGTCAACATAACTTGAATACTATTACAATGTCTAAAAAAATGTAGCGCGTTATTTGCTTACGAGGGGCATTTTTTTTGTCATCTCGTCCAGCGTATCCGAAAACTCAGGACCGGCCCTGGTAACAACATTATCTTCGACCTAAGCATAGCGTTTGCCAATGGTAATAGTATAGTTGCTTACTGAAATCAAACATGACATGTCTAAAAGAATCTGATAACAACCAAAAGTCAATGATAATTCATTCTTTTACTTTCTTGAAACACAGAGAAAAACATACAGTAATAACATGTAAATGCATTCAAAAGCTATAATCTAATATAATAAAAAATTAAAACAAACAAATATCATATGATTTTGGCAACACTCTTAGACCAAAAAAATAATACGCTCTTTAGAAGTTCGGTAAGCCTTGCAACCTTTATATGAACTGTGGCATCGGATTTTCCCTTGTAAGAGCCGAAAATGTATTTAGATGGGGCGAAAATTACTATGACGTAGTCGTAACATGTTATCTAACAATATACTAGTTAAACAGAGAAATCGTGGTCTCGAAACATCATACCAAACGACCAATACCATCTTTACGCATTCGAACTAAAAATCCACCAGAAACAAGAGATCCATAATAGATCAACATTATCAGCAGCAAATGCAAGAAAATCGAAAAAGTATGTGAAAGAAGGAAAATAAAAAATGACGGCGAGAATACTAAACCTAAAATGAGAATGTGGATCAAGATGTGGGCTGGTATGTGCTTTATACAACTTTTTCAAGTATCGGTTAGGGTAAATTGAAATTACGGTTTTATCCTTGAAAAGAATATACTTTGGCATGAAATAACAAGTACGGAGGGATCCTTTGGCACCACCTAACCAACACAAAAATTTATACTTGGTGCATGAAAGTATGTGGGGCGTAATAATCTTGGCGCTCGAAGGAAACTTTCGCGTGTTGGATGTCTATGGGGCGTAATAATCTTGATACGCGAAGGGGCTCATTCACGTGTTGGATGCCCACGATAACAATTGGCCTAAAAGTTAAGGAAAAAATATTGGTCATTAAGATGTCGTCCTTAAGGTGCTCCAATTTTGGTTGTGTCCATGACCGGTTGTGGAGTGTGTGGCATGTAGGGGTGAGAATCGGGTTAGGTCAGTCGGGTTCGGGTTAAGTCGGGTCGGGTCAAGTCGGGTCAAGACTCAAAAAGATCATATCCGAACCTGAGCCTAATTAGAACTCGGGCCAGTCGGGTTCTGGCCAATTCGGTTCGGGTCAACCCGGGTATAAGTAAGAAAATTTAAAATTGGTTTATTTAAGTAAATTTACAATGTGAAATGTGTTAAAAAACTCGGGTCAAGTCGGGTTGGTCGGGTTCGGGTCAAGTCGGGTCAAAACTAAAAATATAAACTCGAACCCGAGCCTAATTAGAACTCGGGTCAATTCGGGTCAACCCGAATTGACCCGAATACTTTTTTTGACGCGAGTGACCCGACCCAAATAAACTTATTCGGGTTCGGGTCGGGTCAACTTTTTCGACACCTTAGTGCCATGTGCTTATGAGGCCATGTACTCGTGAGTATGACGAATGCATTTTAAGTACGTATTTGCATTATTTGTTTTTTCTTTTCTTCTGTGATCCACTAGTGTAAATAATATGATTTTATGCTCATAAGTCACTCAATATGCCTCGTTGTCTTATATAGCATTTTATTGTTTACATGAGATATTTGTGAATTACAAAACTTTGTGAGATGATGGCGCTTTGATCGAGATTCATTAAAGTATGGCTATTTCATTTTTGTACAACTTTATGTGTTACTAACTATTTTGGTTGAGTGAAAAGTTATGTGAAATATCAAATATATTTTGGTTGAGTCAAAAGTTGGTGGAGTATTTAAAAGTAGGATGGCAAAAGCATCCGAAACCGATGAAAAATACTGAAACCTGAACCGATTAGGTCGGGTTCGGATTCAGGTTGGCGGATATTTTATTTTTCGCGGGTATGGGTTCGGATTCGGGTTTTAGTAATACCTGCTTCATTTACCCGTATACGTACCCGTTTACCAAAATACATATCGTTTATTGTTATTTTATATAATTTTTAAATTTGTGCGAAATAGTAGACGAATATTATTAAACAAATGAAATGCTTATATTAGTTACATTTTGTATGCATTAAAATGTTTGTGATCAAGCATATTTCGATTTTGTAACTTTAAATAAAATAATAATTTATTCGATATATTAAATCGCATGATATGATATTGAGTTAATATTTTTCATCTTTTAAAAACTTAAAAATTATATTATGGTAATTTGATTGTTTTTTATGGTTTTTTTTAACTTTATGCGTACAATTATGTCAAACGAAATTTAATTTTGAATACCCGATACCTGCGGGTAAAAACCGAAAATCCGTTGGATAATAGTAATCGAGTACCCGTCGAGTATTGGAGCGGATGTGAGTTTGGATATTATAAACAGGTGCGGGTACGGATTCAGTAAAACCCGACACGAACCCGACCTGTTGCCATCCTATTTAAAAGTGAGTAAATGTAAATCAATGTGCTCTCTTTATCTCAAAATTATATTTGTTTCGTGTCCAAATGTAAAGGTAATGATCACTTGCTTATATACCCTATCCATATACTCATATAGGATGCTCACCCCACCTAGTTAATAATCATTGATTACTATAATAATTAATTAGCTAATAATTATTGATTAATCATTAAATTATTATTTTTTTAATATGGGGAGAGAAACTGAAATTAATTAACAATATTAGTAATTTTCTTTAATTTAGAACAAATTTAACAACTTACACATGTGTGTTCAGTTTTTTCTAATTATTTTCTAAACTTTTTTGGTATTATACGTAGTAATTAATATTGCAAAAAATAACAACTAAAAAATTTAAAAATATATAACAACTGTAATAACTTTAATATATTAAAAGCGGTGTTGTAGAAAACGGGCTAGAAAGTCGTTTAGGCGGCGCCTAAGCGCTAAGCGGTCATACTTAAAATTTGCCAATATTTTATACATTATCAAAATTAAACTTTGCCAATATTTATACATTATCAAAATTGGTTATGAATTCCTTTTTTATTAATAATTATAATTTACATATTAGGAGAAGGCAAACGGGCAACAAGCTGCGCCGCTAGCCCTTTTTGTATAACAAAACCAAGTCTATTAAATACAACGTTTGTAGATTTAGGAGTCAAAACATTACTATTCATAACACGTTGTGTTCTGGTAAGTAGCTCCACCACCTCAGGTGCAAGAAAACTATCAAACGCGAAAGGAATAAACACGTGTTGATTTTCAACACATGCTTTCTCGTGTTTAGTCACTTTGCACGAGGCGACTTTTATAGCAGTCTGACCCGCTGTAAAATCTCGACTGGCTAACCCCACGAAAGGAGAAACCTCTAATCTTTAATTAAACTTTATTTAATTAAACTTTATAAATTTAGTTAAACAATTTTCAAAAACGCATTTTATCCTCTTAATCTTTAATTAAACTTTATTTAATTATTTTTAACAGTATTTGAGTATAATTATTATCGTAATATTTTTATATAATAAAATTTATTTGTTTTAAAAATAATTTAACTTGGGCGCCTTGTTGTGAAAATAAATCGTTTGTAGGTCGTCGGAGAGAAAAAGTTGATATAACAAGAAAAATATAAGTTGTTGTTGTAAGTAGCCGAAACCACGTGGAGGATAGATCAACTCGTGCATATCATTATTTGGTAATTAGATAAATATGTGTATGCTTTTAATTCGATTACGGTAAAAATATACACTACGTATAAAATAAAAAGGTAAAAATTAATTAATTAAAATGTAAATGAAAAAAGTGAAAACTACGTAGTATTAATTAATGAAATGATTAAAGAATATTAATGGTTTGTTGTTGTATTTAAAAAACATTACTTAAAGTAAAAATGAAAGCAAATTAAATACTAATGATTACGCCTATATGTGTACACAATGATAATAGTCAAATGGGGTATAAACCATAGGACTCATATCAGTATCTACGTGAATGCATGGAACTTCTAAATTCCTTCATGTATATATTTAGGTTCTGCTTTGACATATAACATTTAGAGTTAACTGCTTTTTTGGTCCTTGTGGTTTAGTCCATTTTTCACTTTTGGTCCAAAAAATCAAATAGTTTCCATTTTGACCAAAAAGGTAAACTATTTCTTCGCTTTTGGTCCATTTTTACGTTGACCGAGTGTTTAACTGTTAACTAGAAGGATATTTTTGTCACTCTACAAGCTATCCCACTCACTTATTCTATTTTCTACTAATATCAAGAAAAAGGCCACATCACGTCCTTCTTTCTCTCTGTGTGTGGGCGATCCACATCACGTCCAACAAGATCCATCATCTTCTCCATCTTCACGTCCCTCCATCTTCACCACCAGTACATCTTCTCCATCTTCACATCCCTCCATCTTCACCACCATTACATCTCCTTTCACGTCCCTCCTCCTTCCTCCTTTTTCTTATCATATCATCGTCTCCTCTTCAATCCTTTTTCTCTCGTTTTTTTCTCTTCTCTTCGTACATCTCCTATCACGTTCCTTCTTTCTTCATATCACCATCTTTCCTTCCTTTCATTCATATCTGTGTTTGGTTAGTGTTGCGGTTGTTTAGGGTTGCGGTTGGTTGGCGGTGTGATTGAGTTGCGTTTGGTTTATGTTATAGGTGGGTTCGGTGGGGTTTCATTTAGCAGGTGTTGTTCATTTAGCAGGTGGTGGTGTTCGTTCTTTCTGTGCATGTGGTGGCTGTGAGTGTTTGGTTGCGTTTGGTTTATGTTATTAGTGGTGGGATCGGCAAGCGACTTACAAAGAAGTATTATTTTATCGACCACCTGAGAACTCGTCATTTTAAAACTAATGAATTAAAGGTCTCTTACAAAGATCGTGTCGCATAAATAATTCAACCAATTAAGTTGAAGTTGTTCATATACACGTTTACGATATAGTGGCTTTCGTGTGTCTTGTTTGGTTTGTGGTATTTCGGGAGCTACTGTTACCTCTTGTTATTCTTGTTTGTGGGTGACATGCCAGTTGAACGATTTCATTGCCCGTTTGTTGGTTTTAGTGTTTTAGTGGAGTTAAAAATGAAAGGGGTAGATTTGATTTAGTGTTTTTTATTTGGTATGAGATTTTCTGTTAGAAAAAATGGTTACAATTACAAAGAATAAATGGCTAGATCTGAGGTGTTATATCAAATATAGAATGGTTTTTTTGTTATATTTATATTTATAATTATAATTTTAATAATATAAAGAATAAATGGAGGGCAACTTAGTAACTTAACATTATAAAAAAGAGGGTATTTCGGTCATTTCGACAAAAATAGACCAAAATGAAGAAATAGTTTAACTTTTAGGTCAAAATCGAAACTATTTGATTTTTTAGAACAAAAGTGAAAATTGGACAAAATCACAAGGACCAAAAAAGCAGTTAACATTTAACTAATCTTAAACTATAGTTACTCTTCGAAAGTATATTTTTACATATAAGACTATCTAATTTTAACTTTTCATTTAGGCTTGCACAAATGAAATTATTACTTTTCATATATGTTGATTTGTTAAGAGAATCTATGTTTTCAAGATACCAATGGATTTAACCGTTGGTGGGTACCATAAAACATGAACCTAAAAGGAAGGTTATATAGACCCCTTAAAACCGCATCTATACCCTTTGTTTTTTGCATTTTTTTAATTTTTTCTTTTTTATAATTTTGCTTTATACGGAACAAAAACTGATAAAAAAACTGTTCAAAAAATTATAAAAGAACAAAAAATACACAAATAGTGTACTTAATGTATTTTTTATGTGGGCCAAGAGGGTTATGTATAGTAGCACCCAAGGCTAAAACCACCATCTGGTAGGGGTGTTAACAACAGGTCTCGTATTTAGTGACCATTACGCATTTACGCCGCATCTAGCAACGTTATCTTCGACTTAAGAATAGTGACTGCCGATGCCGAATAGTACTAAAATTAAACATAATACGTGTAAAATAATTTGTAACAACACCCAAAGTCATAAATTCATTATTTTACTTTCTTTTGAAACACGATGCAAAACGTAATAACATTTGTAATGCCCTTCAAAAGCCAGGTCTTTAAATTGGATATCAATGGAAAAACCGAAATTATGCTCTAATACAATAACAAAACATGACAAGCATCATATGCTTTTGACAACTTCTCTTAGACTAAAAAGATAAGATAAACCATTGGCCATTATATAAATTGGTATCGGAACTTTCTTTTCATGACATAGTCGTAAAATATTATCTACAGTAGTTAAACAGAGAAATCGTGGTCGGGCAAACCATCAACAAAATGCAAGGAAAACCTAGCAGCACAAACCCATCTTGTATGACTACGCACTAGAAAACCTTAACCCTTCTTCATCTCTTAGAAGAGCAGCTCCATCAAACACAACCGCTTCATCAAAAAATCCATATAACCCACCAAACACAGTCAAACTCGAGTAGAACTTTGAATGATGATTGGATGCAACTACACTCCCAGTTCCATGAGATTTAAACAGAGAAATCGTGGTCTAAAAACATCATACGAAACCAACAATAATGCCATCTCTAACCTTTGCGGATAGAGAAACTCTACTTGAAGAATGAAGATGCGACTCCGCTTCCAGAAACCTTTGTGGATAGAGATCTTCACACTTAATGTTGAATGAGATTTAAACAGAGAAATCGTGGTCTAAAAACATCATCATACAAAACCACCAATGCCATCTTTAACCACTCGAACCCCAGATCCATCATAAACAAGAGATCCACATGATAACTCAAAATATAAATAGTAGATCAACATTATGAGCAGCAAATGGAATAAATCTGTAAAAAATATGCGAAAGGATGAAAAAATAAAATTGACGGCGGCTTGACTACTAAACCTAAAATGAGATGAGAATGTGGTGCAAGATGGGGCTGCTAGGTTTGATTTATATATACACGCATTGAAATGTTGCTAGGGTAAACGTAAAATAAAGTTTTGGATTTTGTTTGGGCTTTTCTAGCCCGTTTATGGTTTCAACACTGGACTCCTGTTCTTTTTGGGCTCACTTTGGCCTGTTATTCTGGGTGGGACCAAAATTATTATTATACACACTAACGATTTCCTTACTCAAAGTTTATTTTTGCTCATAATAATAACATGTACGTATAATGTTGTTAGACACAAAAATACTAGTGATAACTTATTGTACTTCTTTACGTGAGTCATGCACATATTTCTATAAATTTGTCGAAAATGAGGGTTTAAGTAAGTTGTTATATATCGAAAAAGATTTCTCGTTTGTAACAACAAACACGAACCTCTGATCCTTAGTACTTATGGACTACTACATTATTGAAAAGTCAAGTGATACTGATTAATATAGCTTGTTATTATCCATTTTCAAATTATGATGTTTTTGTTGGAATAAAATGTGAGGATACAATGTATCTTGGCAGGGCCGGATTTTGGCAAGTGCGGGAGGGGTAACCGCACAGGGCCTCCATTTTTCAAGGGCCTCAAAATTTTAAAACGTCTGTATTAGTAAATTGTTGGGGAATTTAGTTGTGTTAACATATTACTATACGAAAAAGAAATATATTGTTAACAGAAGAAAAGAAAAAAGAAAACTTCAAGTTGAGCTTCAATGGTGAAAATAAATTTTTCTTAATATTTTGCTGGAGAAGACAATGTGTGGGCCCTGGTTTAATTTTATTTTTATTCTATCATTAATTGTTTTAAATTACCTTTTGTATTTACAACTTACCATTTGACCCTTTATCTTTTTATAACAGTTTATTCAAAGTAAAAAAAAGTATATTTTAGTTTAATTTTCTGTATGTCTAAAATGCACATTCAAAATATATATTAGGTATCTTAGTATATAAAAATGATGTATAGTTATACTAAAACATAACAAGTTGTTATTCGATCGACACCGAAAGCAAAGCATAACGATACCATTCTTTGCTAATTACATGAAAACCTCGACTTTTAAAATTAGAGGGCCTATTTTAAGGTTACGGCACAAGGCCTCCGAATTTAACGAGATGGCCCTGTATCTTGGCATGAGAATCTTACAAGATTACAAGTTGTGTTACAAGTTAATACTCATGTTGTCATGAGTGATGTCAAAGCTCCTTTACTTTAGCCTATAAAAGGAAGGCTTAACTCCCCATTTACTCATCCCATTCTCAATTCTCCTACTAGTCTTCTGTGTGTATATTTAGAGAGTTGGTTTCTATTTCCTAGTCACAAGAATATACTTGTAACTAGAGAAGGTGTAATTCATAATATTTCTACATAGTGAAGTATCTTTCTTTGCCCGTGGTTTTTACCCTATTGGGGTTTTCCACGTTAAATATCTGTGTCATATTTTATTGTATTTCATATTTAAAATGCGGGTTTGCTTCAGTCCGGTGTCACTTTTCTCAACAAGTGGTATCAAGAGCTAAGGTCGAGTGTGTGTATAATTATTTATCGTATGCTCTGTGGTTGCCACTTTATAAGTGGACCCTCCACATCAAAAGATAAATAAGATTATACTCACTTAGAAGGTGTTCGTTACTATTATTAAATAATAGTTGTGTCAAAAAGTAGATTGTGATTGTAGCAATGGCGGCAAAATTTGAAATCGAAAAATTCAATGGGAGTAATTTCTCATTGTGGAAATTAAAGATGAAGGCTATCCTTATAAAGGATAAATGTTAGTGGCCATTGACGAAAGGCCAGCTGAGGTCACGGATGATAGTAAATGGGACGAGATGGACGGAAATGCTATTGCAAATCTTCATCTGGCATTAGCAGATGGAGTTTTGTCGAGCATAGAAGAGAAGAAAAGTGCGAAGGATATTTGGGATCATCTCGCTCGACTTTACGAGGCAAAATCACTCCACAATAAGATTTTCCTTAAGAGGAAGTTATATGCTCTTCGCATGACGGAATCTATTTCGGTGACTGAGCACATTAATAACCTGAATACTCTATTTTCTCAGCTCACGTCGTTGAGTTGTAAGATAGATCAACAGGAACGTGCTGAAATTTTACTTCAAAGTTTACCTGACTCATATGATCAACTTATCATAACTTTAACCACCAATATACTTCCAGACTATCTAGTCTTCGAGGAAGTTGCAGCCGTTGTTCTGGAAGAAGAAAATAGGCGTAACAATAGGGAAGACAGGCAGACCAGTTCAAGACAGGTGGAGGCTTTGGTGGTGACAAGAGGTAGGTCAACAGAACATGGCTCTAGTGGGAGTCATGGTAAATCTAAAGTAGGAAGGAAGAAGAATGATTAAAGTGCTTCAAATGCGGGAAGATGGGTCACTTTAAGAAAGATTGTCGGGGTTTAATTACCTATAATCCTCAAGGAAATGTTGCTAGCACTTCAGAAGATGGTAGCGCTCTGTGTTGTGAAGCAGCGGTTGCAAATGAAGGCAGGAAAAGATTTGCAGATGTATGGTTGTTTGATACGGGAGCTACTTTTCATATGACTACAAGAAGAGAATGGTTTCATCAATATAAACCAATCTATGGAGGCGGATCTGTGTACAGTTGCAATGATCATGAACTAAGGATCATTGGAATTGGAAGTATCATGGTGAAGATGCATGATGGTACAGTTCATACTATTCGGGATGTGCGACATGTGGAGGGCTTGAAAAAGAACTTATTGTCCCTTGGATAATTGGATGATATTGGTTGTAAGGTGGCAATACAAAACAAGATCATGAAAGTCATAAAAGGCGCGCTAATACTTATGATAGGGGAAAAGGTGGCTGCAAACTTATACCAGCTGAAGGGAGACATAATAGAGGAAGGAGAAGCATCGGTTGCTTCACATAGTCCAAGTCATAGAGTTGTAGTAACATGGCATCAGAAGCTTGGACATATGTCTGAACAAGGAATGAAGATTCTTGTTGAAAGAAAGCTACTTCCTGGCCTCACAAAGGTTTCTTTACCTTTATGTGAGCATTGTGTTATTAGCAAGCAGCATCGGTTAAGGTTCAAAACATCAAATTCTAGAAGTGGTATAGTTCTGGAATTGGTTCATTCTGATGTGTGGCAGGCACTGGTTCAATCCCTGGGAGGAGCAAAGTATTTTGTATCCTTTATTGATGACTATTCCAAGAGATGTTGGGTGTACCCAATCAAGAAGAAGTCTGATGTATTTGAAGTTTTCAAAGTTTACAAAGCGCGGGTTGAACTTGATTCTGGAAAAAAGATCAAGTGTTTGAGGAGAGATAATGGAGGTGAATACACTGGTGATGAATATGATACTTTTTGCAGGCAAGAAGGAATCAAAAGGCAGTTCACAACGGCATACAATCCTCAACAGAATGGAGTGGCAGAGCGGATGAACAGAACCTTGTTAGAAAGAGCAAGGGCGATGTTGGCAACTGCAAGCTTAGGAAAATCATTTTGGGCGGAAGCAGTTAATACCGCATGTTATGTGATAAATCGTTCGCCTTCAACTGCAATTGAGTTGAAGACACCGATGGAGATGTGGACGGGAAAGTCGGTTAAGTATTCAGACCTACATATATTTGGAAGTCATGTGTACGTGATGTACAATTCTCAAGAGACTACAAAGCTGAAATCCAAAATCCATAAAGTGTTTGTTCTTGGGGTATGCTAACGGAGTAAAGGGGTATCGCTTGTGGGACCCTACTGCCCATAAAGTAGTCGTCAGCAGGGAAGTTGTCTTTACAGAAGACAAAATTCAAGATAATGAAGAAGGTGATAGCACTACAAGAGCAACTACATTAATACAGATAGAAAAGCAATTTCAGTCGAGTGATTATTCTATAGCTGTACCAGAGCACGAAGAAGAAGAGACAACTAAGTCTCAAGCTCCAGCGACGCATACTCTTAATCGGGTAAGAAACCGTCTGACGTGCCACTCAGATTATGTTATGGAAAGCAATGTTGCATATTGTCTTCTTACGGAGGAAGGAGAGCCATCAACTCTTCAAGAAGAACTGGATAATCCAGATGCGTCGTTCTAGAAGGAAGCAATGCGAGAAGATATTGAAGCTCTTCATAAGAACAAAACCTGGGAACTAGTGCCACTACCGAGAGGTAGAAAACCCATTGGAAACAAATGGGTGTATAAGATCAAGAGAAATGGTGATGATCAGGTGAAGAGGTATCGTGTAAGACTGGTGGTAAAAGGATATGCTCAGAAAGAGGGAATCGACTTCAACGAAATATTTTCCCTTGTGGTCTGAATGACAACTGTTCGGGGTAGTTCTGGCAATGTGTGCTACGTATGATTTACATCTTGAACAGCTAGATGTGAAAACTGCATTCCTTCATGGAAATATTGAAGAAGAAATTTATATGCTCCAACCAGAAGGATTTAAACAAAAAGGAAAAGAGAACTTGGTTTGTAGGTTAAACAAATCTCTGTACCATATCGCAGGTGCCATAATTCGCTTTCTTTCTCGACTTTGCTCATAAAGGCAGTTTCTATTTTGTCTGAAAAAATGAGAGGAAACATTCGATTTGAAGTCATGTGAGCACAAGCAATAACTTTGTTCATTGACTTGTTTATCACCATGCACTTCCCATCGTCAAATAAAATAGAATGCCCAGACTCTATAAGTTGTCCAACACTTAGGAGCTTGTGAGCTAAGTTAGGTGCAAAATGAACATCTTTTATATGTTTTGCTTGGTTACCAGGAGTGACAGAAACAGTACTCGTCCTTCGATTTTAAGTTGTTTGTCATCGCCTAGACGAACTATGGATTTTACCGTCTCATCCAACTCCTTGAACTTTGTCTTGTCCCCGGTCATGTGATTCGAACACCCGCTGTCTATGTACCATGCTTCTTTTGTAACGTCACCCATTTCACCTTTTGCCATGAACAAGTAATCAAACTGTTCATCAGTGTCTTCGACAAACTTGGCTTCATCAGTCTTCGACCAACAAAAGTCATCGGTATGTCCAGGTTTTTGGCAAATGGAACAATACCGAGAACTATTCCTGGATCGACCTCTTCCACGAAAGCCTCCACGACTTCTTCCTCTAGCTTGCTGACTCGTGAACTGAGACTCACTTTTTGTCTGAAAGGCTTTTTCTTCCTCAAAAACTACAGATCGGGTTATCCTCGCTTCATGCGCTTGTAAAGACCCCATCAATTCATCAAATGAAAACTTTGATAAATCTTTTGATTCTTCGATCGCTGCAACCACGTGATCAAATTTAGGAGTTAAACTCCTTAAAACCTTTGCCACGACAATCTCCTCCGCGATCTTTTCTCCGTAAGATCGCATTTGGCTCACTATTGCAGAAACTCGAGCCAAATAATTTTGAACACTTTCATTGTGTTTCATGACCGAAGTTTCGAAATCACGTCTAAGGGACTGTAACTTAACTGTAATCACCTTTGAGGAACCTTGAAATTCGGTTTTGAGAATCGACCAGGCTTGCTTGGAGGATGTCGCTACAGCTATCCTTGGAAAGATCGACTCATCCACTGCTTGTTGAATGAAGAAAAGAGCTTTTGCATCTTTCTTGTGATGTTCCTTGTTGCGTGAATCATCATCAAATTCTTCAAAACCTGATTCCACATATTCCCATAGATCTTGTGATTGAAACAACGTCTTCATCTTGATACTCCAGAACTCATATGAGTCCCCCTTAAACACCGGAATTTGTGGCTGTGAAATATTGAGAGAATTATGGTTGGCTGCCATAATCATAAGCTTGCAAAGAAAGTAATGCCCAGTATAGAACCAACCAGGCTTCGATACCAAACTTGTTGGAATAATTTATTTACGAATAATGTTAAAATAGAGTTGATATTGCTGATCAACAGATGCTTTTCATTAGCTTATGAATGCCTCTTAAATAGGCCAAAGTTACAACGGAAAGTAAACTCACGAGTGCTAAAATTACTCAACTACTTGACCCACTATACTAAAAACCAGGAGGATATTAGAGACCATATCAGCCACTAAGACTCCACATTTATTTGACCCTAACAGAACATTGACTTATCAATTCGAATTAACATTATTTCTAACAAGGTTCGTATCATATGGTGTTACGATCCCAATATCATATAATCAGTTTGCGCATTCAGCTTATTATTATTACGTAGTATTATTATCTCTTGTTGGTTTCTTATGTTGATTAATTTGTTGCTTACCTGATCAAACATAAGTTGTTAGATACTGCATGTTTTTGTGTGAGATTAATCACAAGATATTTTTTTTAGTTTTAAACTTCCACATTAGCTACATAGTTTTTAATCAATGTCTTTGTGCTTTTCCTTGTTACAGGAAGAGAAACAATAGCAAAAAAGATCAAAGTCTTAATGGAAGACAACACCTTCTTTACAAATAAAAGAAAAGTTTCTATTGAAAATAACCGTGTTACAAAAAAGATTAAACTTTTAAAGGGAGAGGATTATGTTACGGAAAAACAAAATGTTTCAATGGAAGAGAACAACTTCTTCACAACTAAAAGAAAAGTTTCATTTGAAAATAATCATGTTACAAAAAAGACTAAACTGTTAAAGGAAGAGGATTATGTTACCGAAGAACAAAAAGTTTCACTGGAAGATGACTACGTTACGGAAATACGAAAAGTTTCAATGGAAGAGAAGAGATTCGTTACAAATAAAAGATGAAAAGTGTCGATGGAAGAGAACTACCTTATGGAAAAACAAAGTGTTTCAATGCCAGATTATATCCCCGGGGAATTAATTGAGCAGATTCTGGTAAGACTAGATGTGAAGAATCTCCTTAGATGCAAGAGTGTGTGCAAGTCATGGAAATCATTAATCTCCCACGGTTACTTTATTAAAGCTCATCAAAACCATTATTCTTTCAACAATAATGCTAATGGACATACAAAGAGTGACCTGGTTATAGTAACAAATTACTTCAAGAGACCTGGACATGAAAAATATATTGTTGGTTCTTCCAATGGCCTCGTATGTATCAATAGTTTTAGTTGCAATGAATTTATTGTAGCCAATCCGTGGACTAGAGAAGAGAGAATGGTGTCAAAGCTGCTAGCTTCCCATGGATCAAGGTCATGTTGGGGTTTTGGGTATGATCCACTTACAAATGATTATAAGATTGTGTATGGGGTCAAGGAAGGTGAGTATCGCACATCTTTTCAAGTATTGTCTTTGAAATCAAATGTTTGGAAACATGTTGGCCACGTGGACAGTGTATGTGAATCTGGACAACTTGCTACTTTATGCAATGAGGCACTTCACTAGCTCATGGATCATGAAGGTCGTCCAAAGAAGTCATCCATTATTTCTTTTGATTTATCCAAAGAGGTATTCAAAGAAATTCCCCAACCTGATGATGCAAGATATAATCCTAATAAAGAAGATATTTCGAGCATAGTTATGATGGTTGGGATTAAGGATGAATGTCTTTGCATATGGCGTCTCGATCTTCGGTACCAACCTAATATGTGGATAATGCAAAAGTACGGTGTAAAAGAGTCTTGGGTAACACTGGGGAGTAATTGCCAAACGAGGCATGATTGTATTCCAGATCCTTCTATCGACGACGACGTTCGTGGCAACGAATGGTCAACTCATGATGCATGGTTTTTAGAAAGAGCAATGCTACACCCACAAAAAAAAGCCACAAAAAAGTTTACAAAATGATGTGTCAGGAATTTGTGGATACATATAAGAGAGAGAATTGAAAAGTAAATTTGATGTAACCACTAAATTCATGACAAATCATTTTGTAAACTTTTTTGTAAGATTCTCTTTGTGGTTGTAGCATTTCTCTTTTAGAAAAATGTAGGTGTGTACCTACTACTACTATTATGCAGAGCCTTATATCCCCACATTTAAGCGGGCAATAAATACGCAGGTTGTAATAATTATCTTGTTTCATGGTTTTCACTTCTCATTTCAATGAAACTTGTAGCAAATTTACTGTAAGTGATGGTACGCTTTTATTTAGATTTATGGTCAATTCAGATTCCTTAGTTCATTTGAATTTTGTTGCATATTTGAGTATTTTATTGCTTTGGTTTTTGTATGAGATTGAGATCAACCTAGCTTTGTATTTAATTGCTTTGGTTTCTGCTTGGATTTTTGGTAACCATACTAACTTTCTCTGTTAGTTTGATCCTGTTATATATTGTTATTTTTCCCACAGACTTTGTTTTGTTAGGACTACCTCCTTCAAATGGTGTATTGCAACAGATGAAGCACTTGCGGATGAATTTGACGACGAAGAAAATAAGGAGATGGTCATGGTGTTTGATGTTGAATTTGACGATAGTGGTAATGATCAGTTGAATGAGATTGGGAACAAGACTTGTACGGGTGGGTGGTTTTTATCGGAGGGGGAGTCCGCTTTACTTGCTCATGATGATGGGTCGTGCTCGTTTTATGATGTCGTCAATTCTGAGGTACTAAATGTTGTTTTATTTTGTTTTATAGTGGTCAATTTATGTTCTGTGTTAATATAATAGCATTATTTGTAGACACAAAGAAGTTTAGGTAGGCGGCTTTATAGCTGTTAGCGTTTGGTTGCCACTTGAAGAATCCAAATTAGGTCACCAAGTGTTAAAACCTTGCTAGTCATTTCCTTGTGACCTCTTTCCTGCTTTTAGAAAATCAGAACCATGATCGATTTATGACTAGTTGACTTATATGACTTTAAAGTGCAATAACCAGAAAACCCTTTAGCCTTGTATGTTAAATGTTCAAGTTAGCGTGTTCGTAGCTCCCTTACGTACATTAGTAAGTTAGTTCAGAATATAGCTCTTATCTTTTTCAATTCTGCATATACTAAGTTCTGTACTTCTGTATACCAAAAACTATAAGTTCTGTACTTCTGAATTCCAAGATAAATTCTTCGCCAGTCAGCAGAAAACCCCTTATTCATTAGCATTTGCATTGCATCCCATACTATTCCACACAGAGCACAGGTTATAACTTCATTTGGCTTCCACCTTAAAATCTCATTCTGAGTAGTCAATCTTTCTTTTATTGCCATCCACATCTTTTGTCCCACAGGATGCAAATCTTTCGTATAATTGCAATTAATATGATGAAAAAGTTAAGAACGACATTTGTAAAATTGCTAGTACTTTATGAGGTTCCAGAATAGGCTAAGTTAGAATGGCATGTTCCTATATTTGGTATGCATCAATGTTACTAATCAAATGACTTCACGTTGGAAATATAGTAAGCACAAGGACTTGCCATTATAGCTCTTAGTGATGGTTTTAGGTTCAAAGTTCTATATATTGCAACACGAAACGCATTTGAAGACATTATAAAAGGAGCAGTATGACCAAGCATGGATTTTTTACACACGAAGAAATCATATTATTTGCAGACATTTTCTTGTTACAATCTGCAAGAAATTTAAGGGGGTTAAAAGGGTTGGAACGGGTCAAAATGGGCTGGGTTAGGTGACGAGTCAAAATGGTCCGAGTTAGGATGGGTAACGGGTCAAAATGGCACACGTTGGCTGGGTGACGGGTCAAAGTGGGCTGGATTAAAATTAGTTATCAATATAATTTAAGTTTAATGGCTTCAAGATACACTTTTTGGATACTTTCAACTCGTTCGACTCATTTCCATATTCTTAAGTAAACATTAATAACTGCCGCCTCTTGAGAACTCACTGAACTGATACATCTTTATTTTGTGTGTTGTACATACCTTTAAATGAAGCACTAAGGAAGGAGATACAACATCGAAAAGTAGTAGCAGGTCAAAACCTCACAAATGGTGTACAATCGTCGAATTCCGTCCATCAGTTGGGCCAAGCCACCGGTTTCATCCCAACAATTAAGCTGTGCAAAAAATGGTAACACCTTAGAAGATTCAGCAACTCCAGGTTCAGTCCCGAAACTAGCAACATCATCATCATCCATTTCAATAGGGCAACTGGTACCAAATTAGAGGGCATTGTGTAGATATCAACTTAGCTTCATCAATAGGGAAAGTATTTTATAGTACCTTCCCAAAATGAATTCGGCCTGTGGGTGAAGTACTGTTGTATAGCAGCTAAAATACAGTGAATTTGTACAAATGGTGTTACAGCGATAATCTAAATGTATGAATAAAATAACTTTTTAAACAAAGAAGCCGATTTTTATTTACCTTAACTATTTACTTGTCCAACACGTTATTCATAATCTATCTAAACAGAATCTTTGGTCTAACTGGTACTAACATGTATATGAAAATCCCACTTGATATGCTATCTTCATTATCCTCAGAATGAAGCTTCCACTTTTATCGACTAGAACTGGTTTACATAATCGAGTAACCAGGCCTGCCACCACCTTCAGGTACCGTCCGATCGATATTTTGTTTTGGATCTTTGATATCACAAGCCTGCATAGAAACACAAATCCGTGGTCATCTTCAATCTAAGTTCATATACATTATATCACTAAAAAGAATCATTCTACAAGTAGGAAGGAATGTGTGATCCCACATCGGCGAAGTATGGGATTGGTTAATTGTTTATAAAGCCTAGGCGTCCCCTCCTCAGAAGGTCACCTATGCGGGGAAAAATCATGATTCTAGACCACCATATTTATGCAAATTTACAAGTTCGGAAATATGTGGGTCCCTCAAGCAAAGGTGAGCTAGTTGGTCATGATCGTGATTTGTGTTGCTCTATCTAACAAAACAAGACAAGTTTTTGCAAGAAACATAACTATGTAACTTGTAATATTTCAAAGTAATATACCTTAAAACATACAGAGTATGATTGATTACGTGTGCGGGGAGGTCGGAATATCAAAAGTAACAATCTCGTCTGGCTTTGGGTATTCAACTGGGGAGCTTACACTTGCTTCCTGTGTACATAATGATGTAGTTTAAGATTCGAGATGTATTGAGCTTGCTTGGGGTGTTTGACTTAGAACTTTGTAGCTGACCATTTAATCATTGAGTTGACGTCTGATTCTTATCCTATCACATCTAAACACCCCCTAGGGATCTTTTTCCAGTGTTTTGGGCCATATATGCAGTAGCAGTAATATATGTCTGTGAAGTTTTTACTCGCAAAAAGTACAAAGAGCAAGCACTACTTACATTACATGTGTTGCATGTATGTAAAGGATGAAACCTTAATGTTCGAGACCACTTATAGCCACGCCAGGAAGAAGCCCATACTCAAATGCCTGCCAAAAAGGGGATTTTTGAATATTGGTCAAAACAAGTTACCAGTGGGACTGGGTTGAAACACCAATTCCCTTTTCATATTTGACATAAATAAACAGTACTTAACTGGGCGATAATTCCGCGCACGACTAAGTTCTTCCCATATCTATGAATTTTTCAAGCTTTAATTTCCTAATAGGTTTTCATATTTGAGCCCTCATGAAGTACTCCAAAAGCAGATTCCGCTGCTAGCATTCCTGTAACAGATAAAATGAACTCTTTAGTAGAAAAATATTATATTACACAAATAACTATAGTCATAGACATAACTTGAACAACTTTAGTGGGAGGGCCGACAACATTTTTTGGGAGGGCCAAATACAAATTTTTGCAAAAATACCTTTAACTCTTAGTATAATTACACTATGAACACCGAATCTTAGGAGGGCCACAGCCTCCCCGGGTCCCTATGAAGGTCCGTCTATGACTACTGTATGTTTCATATATTGTTACCAAGAACTTAAATATAAGCATGCGGAACTAAATTTACCTGATTTAATGACAATATGTGTACCCTTTATTTGCGGGACATTTAAGAAACCAGCTGCACAGCCAACAATTGCTCCCCCGAGGAACACTGTATATGGAGTAATCTAGAAATTATCTAGCATTATATTCGTATTTGCTGTTATCATGTTAGTATATAGAATAAACAGTGGACAATTTGAACACGAGTTGCAACAGAATGATGGTTCAAAACTCAATGCCTCCAAGCACTTTTTGTATGAAAATTCTTTTTCGGCATGTGAATATAAATTGTATACTTTTAATTTTTAAATTAATGCAAAGTAAAACTGAGATGAACCTGAAAGCCGCCTACATTCAATGTCCTGGCACCATACTGGAGAACCGTCCCATTTTCAAGAATAGGCCTGATAGAAGGATGCTTTTTGAGTTTCTGCAGGACGGACACTGGAGAACCGTCCCATTTTCAAGAATAGGCCTGATAGAAAGCCGCCTACATTCAATGTCCTGGCACCATACAGAAGTGTCACAAAAATGGAACAGTTCACTTTGTATAGAAATTTATATAAATTCATACTTAGAAAGCTAATGTTTTGTAAACAATCTATCAGCAATGAACATATTATGCAATCCCCAACAGTCTAAATGGTCTTCCGGGCTCTGTGATTATGGCAACAATGCTTGGACACATAAGTGACCCACACCTGTCTATGTATCCATTTATGTATGTAATAATGCAAGTTGAGCTTTATCCATAGTGATAATATAACCGGAATGGTTTTGCAGGTTTCATAACATGCCGTCTTCCATGTGACGAGGGTTGAAGTTGTAAGTAACTAACCAATGCTAGCGAGATTAACTCAAGTTGTAACTTTACTGATTCATAGTTGGTTTTACATGTAGCATGTGTCGCTCAAGGCTGCATCTACTGTACCATGTCATTGGCTCTATACATGCATGTTTAGAGACCGTTTAAGAGCCAAGTATGGATTGCCATCCGACCCATGTAACGATTGTTGTGTTCACTTCTTTTGTGAAGCATGTGCCCTTTGTCAAGAACACAATGAGCTCAAACACCGCGTCCAAAGGTTGAATTGGGCCACCTTCAACGCAAAGATGAGTTTGAACTCATAGTAATTTGGGAAAGTGAGTTAAATTTACTATTTTCCCTTAATAATCAATTTGAAAAGTTTTACTATTTAATGCTATTTATTTCATATTTTACTTACTCCTTCATGTCTATTAAGTTTCTGCTTTGCTATTAAACTTACGAATAAACTATAGTATAGTTACTCTCTAGACTTATATTTGATTTGTTTAATAACTTACTTTTAATAATGGTCACAACCACAGAGTGATTTAGTGACCATTACACATTTACGCCCTACGTAACATCCCACCTAAAGTGTCTGCCGATGCAAATAGTATAGCTGCTACTTGAACTCAAGCATAACAAGTGTAAATAAATTTGATAGCACCACCTAAGAGACAATGATAATTCATTCTTACACGAAGCAAATCATAATAACATTATAATTTCCTTCAAAACTATAATATAATAAAATACCAAAATAAGACAACAATATGTTATATGATTTTGACAACATCTAAGAGTCAGATACAGGAGCAGCTTATGAGTGAAAAACAATCCAAAAATCACCAGCTAAGACAGCAACATTTCCAGCAACCAGCTTGTTTAGGGGAGTTATGGAACTCCATATGATCTTCCTTCACCCAAATGAAGAAGAGATGCCAACAAATATTGCTACAGAAACATCAAGCACATACTGCATGACCCATATAAGTTAAACAGAGAAATCGTGGCCTAACATCATACCAAAACAAGTATAAACATATCTGAGCCCTCAAAACCCACCATATACATCATATGCAAGCAATCCATATAGGATCCAAACAAAAACCAAGGGATACAATTGTAGAGCAACATGAACTAGTAGGAAAATTGACAAAGTGTGTGAAATGAGGATAAGAAAAATGACTGCAAGATCTACTAAACCTAAAATGTGTGTGGTTTGTGTTTTATACATAGGTTAAACTATTGGCTCACTTTTTGGGTAAAAACAAAATTACCATATTCACCTTGGAGATAGTCATTTAAATCTCACCGGTTTAGGTGGTTGCAAAGAAAGTACAAACATAATGCCAAAAACTTTAAAGTTACCATCAGACTTCTGAATTTGTACTATGGAATCCAAAGCTTGAGGTGGAACTAAGCTACACTTACAAATTTTGGTCAAAGATATGAATTTTGAACTTGAAAATTTGTTCACGAGAAGCCAAAGTTGAGGGTAAAATGAGTATGCAAATAGTTAAAGAAATGGACTTTTCGCCTATCAAACTATCTGAAGCTTTGTTTGTTTATAGATAATTTTGCGGTGACCAATAATAGATCACTACTATTGTTTTATGATTACCCAAAATAAAAGTCTCTTGCATGAATAAAGAGTTTCAATTTAATTTAAAATCTTTCATTAACATTATAAGTTAATTATCTTACATGAGGATGTAATTGCATTGTTGTGCTTTAGGACAAACATAAGAAAGGATCAATTCGATCCAAGGAAAAGTTAGCTTCTTCACGACTCCGGCTTGCGCGTAACCCAAGAAATGACAAATGCAATGATCCATTTATTCAAGCCATAAAGCTTAGTTAAGAAAAATAAATGAATGACTACAAAAAGAGAAGAAAAAAAAACACATACATGAGTTTATAACATTCCAAATTGTTTTGTTAAAAAGTTGATTCATATAATATAACATTACTCTTTTTTAGCTTAAATATTAGGAGTATGTTAATCGTGGTGTCAGATGGCCTGGGCTTTTGCGGAGTGACCAACTACAAAAGGCCGAAAACCAAATTAAAGCCCAAAGTTTGGAACCAATATGTTCAATCAAAATTCAATGCTTGTCTTATGAAACTTACATTAACGTTTCGGTTACCATATACATTTTAACAGCATTATTTTGTATATGGTAACTGAAAGTATATTGCTAATAATATTTGACCTTTATTACCTAGATGTGTAAACGGATGAAAGTATATTGCTAATATATGAACTTAACCCAACAAATAATATGCGTAGTATTATATCAAATATGATTTCGACTAACAAATATAAAAACAATACAACTACAACACCTACTAAGTGTAAATCATGGATAGAGAGTATATCAAATATGATTTTGACAAAACCTCAACATAAAAACAACACAATTACAAGTGTAAATCGTGACACAACAAAACTTGAACACCCATGAAGATTCTTAAATGTGAATCCGTCTTGTACGATAATATATGTTAATGGATCTTGCATATACTTTGCCTTGCAAGTTCTTATAACACCCTCTTCTCACCCACAATCTTATTTCATCAAGCTAGGTTCGGAGCTGAGCTGGAGTCGGGCCAAGTCCAGAGGAGCCGAGACCATCAGAGAGTTGTTTGTTGCATGAGAGTTAAACAGAGAAATCGTGGTCTAAAAACATCATACCAAACCACCAACGCCATCTCTAACCATCAAAGCCTCAAATCCATCAGAAACAACAAAAGATCCATATGACAATTCAAGATATTCATCATAAATCCACATTATCAGCAGCAAATGGAACAAAATTGACAAAAGTATATGTGAAAGGTGGACTAAAAAAGATTGACGACAAAAAAAGATAAGTAACCCTAAAATGGGTATGTGGTTCAAGATGTGGTTTGGTAGATGTGCTTTTATACAAGTTTGATAGCGTTTAATGAAATAAAGTTCTTACATTTTTGGATTTGTTTGGGCTTTATTGCCTGTTTATGGTTTCTACAATGGGCTCCTATTCTTTTTGGGCTGACTTTGGCACACACATACACATAAATTTTAAGACCATTTTCTGATATTTAAAAAAGTGAAACAGTACTTTAGCCTTATGTGTTAAATGTTAGTTAACGTGTTTATAGCTCCATTAGTAACCTCACAATGTAGCTCTTAATTCTTTAGTGTTAGTACACTATTAAGTTTACGAACATGCTTTTTCAGATATTGTAAAGTACACTAGTAAATTTACAAATTCCGTTCTTAACTTTTTCATCTTAAAAGTTGCATTTGATGCGTATAAGATTTGTTTTTGTCACTCATATTACATTTCAGTGGATCATCCTAAACCATGACTCGTATTTTCCGTTTATTGGAATGATTTGATGTGTGATATTCAAACAATCTAATAAGATGGTTGGTGTGGTCTATTTTCTATTCAGTAAGCTTTATGAACTTCAATAGCGCGAAAATGTATGCAGAATAGGCGAGATTTGTAAGGCGGGCTATGTTCATATATCAACATCAGTATTAAGAACGTGACATTTAAGTGTACCAGCTAATCAAAACTAGATTACCTAATGAAAACATTTTGTCCTCAGAAATTTGGTTATAGAAGCAATGTATTAAACTCGACTTGTGAAGACTTGGGGATCACTCCATACTCATTGAGCAATGTATGTACACACGTGTTTACCTTTTTCGACAATACACTCATTACAAAATTCTTGACTGAGATTTGATACCGAGATTTTTCAGCTATCACTTTCTTGCCTTCCCTTTGGTAATTTTTCTACATATTCAATTGGTTTGGCCTCAAAAGTCATCAGGTACCCAAGTTCATGGACTAAACAAGATAGCCAAAACGATATGTTAAAATTAATAGACTCTCGATGGTTGGCTGGGATATGCTTATCTAAAAATGCCTGAGCAAAGATTGCTAAAACTAAAGTTAACAGCACCAGCAGCTGCGTACCTTTTGACAATAATATCCACCACTTCCGGTCTTAAGATCTCGTCCTTTGTAGATTCATTATACAGATAATAAAGCGCCTTAAAAGCATAATTCACCTACCAAATGAATAAAATGCCAAAGATATAATCATCAGTACTATCAAATGATCGCTTCCCCTGAAACTCTATTGCCTATTGATGACATATATTTTGAATACCCTCCAGTGATGATAAAATAAAGAATCCTAGATGACCAATTTGACGGAATCAATACATAGTAGAAATTTAACTTTGGAATTCAAGTACAACTTTTTGGGACATCCCATATCGAGAATTCCAAAACTTGTGAAATATGTAAGGGGAATTTGAGCCTAGGTAGATAGTTTATTGATTGTTAAACCATTAAACTCTTGAGATAAATATATGGGGAGCCAACGTTGTACTTGTCTTAGGGACAAGTTAGTACTGCTTTACTGATGCTTTAAGTATGTGCTTGTATATAAATCGCATATTGAATTACCAATTGAACGAAGATAAAAATACTGAAACTATTAAAGTTTGTAACTCGTACCGTGTTTTTGACAGGACTTGATAAACACCGTATAAGAAGAGGTACCCCGTCACACTTGATTATTACCACAGCATTTGCAGGATCTGTTGTAGATATTTGGGCAGATAAAACTCCAGAGGCAAAACGGGTCACGTTGAGTTGGTCAGACTCATTTACACAGAACACGTTAGAAAGAACTTAAACAGCTTTCTGCCTCGTTGTACCCATTTTTTACTTTTAATAGCCATATTATTTTGAGTCAGTTATCAAACGGAATACAACCCGGGTTGACCAGTTTTCATAGAAATGAACTAAAATGCCATCTCTACCCCATTGTATTACGAGCTAACAGACCTATCCAATGGCTTAGAACAATTATTACATACCAACACACGAATTGAAGATACCACCAGCACCAAACGCTATAAGCTTCTCATTAGGTTATGTTATGCAGTCGAGGAAAAGTTCCAAAACGTTACAGTCAAGTATGATTTTCAGATCCAGTAGATATCGACAGTATAAACTACAAAGTAGATAAATCATAGAAAATAACCTGTCTTAGAAACGTATAATTGAAAGGATCATATGCAAAGTTTGCTAAATTAGCAGCAATTTTCTCCTTGGACGCTGCAAGTAGAAAGAATCATCAAGTATATTGGAAAGATATCAAAGATAAGATACATAATCACTCTAAAACATACCTTCGGTTGAAGTGTTTTGAAACTGAGCTACGAGTTCCTATAAACATAAAGGAAGAAAAACAAGTTCATAAAACGGCTGTGTAAGTTACTATGAATTTCTAGTTCCACAAACATGAAAGAAAGAAAAGTAACTCTTTTGGTATTTTTGTGTATTGCACCTGAAGATACTGTACCCTAGGACTAGGAGTGCCATATTTCCTGGTACGCTCTTCTTGTCTTTGATTATTAATGAACATATGGTTGTCTGCCACATGTGTAAAAAATTAGATTATGAGTAGTCCCTCAGAAGCTTATCATAGAAATGTGGCTAAGGCGAGGGGGTTTGGGTTCTTATAATACGGAAACAAAAACATGTAAAGAGTAAGAGACAACTAGTTATGTTAATAATCGTGTTACTTATGACGCTCAAGGAAAACACAAGAACTAAAGAACGGAAATATAGTAAGAACGCAATGTAAACGGTTCTAGTTTTCTTGTTCGGGTACCTGGGGAGGCGAGTCTTTTTTGACTCAGATGTACGCGGGCTCACTAGGTTAATCCCAGGACCTGGCCGTCCAAAATGCACACACCTAGCGAGGTTTGAACCATTACCTCATGTTTGAAAGCCAACGACCTTTTAGGCCACTAGGCCATTTGGTGGTGGTTAGTAAGAATGCAATGTCAGATGGTAGAGCGCTCGCTTAGCATGCGAGAGGTACGGGGATCGATACCCCGCATCTCCATTTTTTTGAACTACCTGCCCTGCAGCACCACATTTATAAGGGAACTTGCAAGAAGCTAAATCTCATTAACTTCTTACACGTTTTCTTAGGTCAAGTAGTTGCCTGTTTATGCCAATATTATTGTTTATTTCGCAAAAAGCTCTAATTGTCATTATTCAACAACGTTGAAGATGTTTACTACCTCTACGATCTTACTACGTATACGCGAAAGAACATGAACTTGTCAAGGCTCCAATTCCGATACCTATGGAACGGTTTTAAGCTTCATCATTTCAACTTGTGAGCATATCTTAAACGGTTGCTAAATACCTTATGATTCCTTTCAATAGATCTAACGAATCGTGCCATTTGTTTGTGTGTGTTTTTTTTCACTTTTTAGCCTAGTTAAATAAACCACTTTGTTATGTAATATCCTCCCCCCCCCCCCTTTCCATATAATGTGAATATGTGATTCCTTCTGCCATGTGTAACTCCCATATTCCCGCGTCAACATAACAATGAATAGTCCTTGTTTTATTAGTCCCATATGAGTTTTTGGATCACAGTGTCCACATGGTACTTACAAATCCTATCTTTGTAAATCTCTATATCATTTACAATATCTTGAGGTGAAGGATTGTTTTTGGGTACAAGAAACGACATGAGTTGATTTATATGCCTTGATGATTCTATGATACATTGTTTTTATGCAATCCTCTTATGACCCTGTCGTAGAGCCTCCCAAATCTGCTCGACCAACCCGTCGCTCTTTCTTTCCTTTACTGTTATCTTTTGCGATTAGCCATAACAGTTACCAACATTACTTATTTCTGTCACTATTTAACTTGATTTTATCGTCGATTTTGCTTCCAAAAAATACATCACAGTTTCTCTAATGACTATGGTTATCGCGTAACACAGAAAGTGCAAGCAAGTTAAGTTTTTAGAATAAACTTGTATCCATCCCACATCGCTTGGGTGAGATAAAGAAACAAGGAAGACTTGTGTATAAAAGAAAAGGCCTAGTATTGAAATAAGCATACCTTTCTCGGCCTTGTGGCTAAGATCAAGTGTAGTATCTGTTCTTATCAGTTTAATATCTGATATGTGAGCCATCGGCTCACTCGATATTAATCTTATTTTTTGTGGGGGAAGAGCCCATCACGGTAGCTTGCTGCTGGGGTTCTTCACGTGTCGCCTTGGCGTTGCACTACTGCCTTGGCTGGCGCACCACTCAAATCTATAGTTCAAAGTAGGCTTTTGCTTGTTTAATATTTGGTCATTAATTAGTTGTTAACAATCAGTTGGTTTTATAAGCAACAGCCAACAGGTGACTTTCTTAGTTTTGGTTTTATAAGCTAAAGGTGACCTTTTCCGCACAATGAACATTTCAGTTTTATGGCTAACTAACCTAGTATGATTTCAGTAGATGCTCTTTGAAAAGTTTAAGGTTTTTCACATGACAAGACTATCCTCATCTCTGGATTTTGTAAGAGAAACAAGGGCACATAACTAATACAGCTTTGTTTTAAATGGCACATACAAGCCACCGCGTCTTGTAACTAGCTAGTCAATGCATTGCTTTACTACCAAATAGATGCACCAGTCACCTGTGGGTGAAATTTCGTGTTTACAAACGAGCCAACCCTCAAATGTTTAAAAACTTATCATCCATTGCTCTCCTTTTTCCATTTAATTTTTTTATTAGCAGATTTACCTAGTTTACACGGAAAAGTAAGTTTATGATTGTAAACTAGAAAACTTTTCTCGTGACGTGAAAGCATGTGAGATATACGGGGTCGATACCCCGTTTTCTTCATTCATAAACAGATTTCTGGGTTCAGAATCTATTGTTTTAACAGTTTTGAATTGAACCCCATTTGCACTTCGTTTTTCAAGCATTTATTTAAGTACAAGAACCAACATATGTAATTTCCGTTTTGTTGTTAGTGTTTGTTTATGTCTAAAGTTGCAAATCTACATTAAATCAAACGTAGTTATGAAGTATGTAAGAAATAGTAAATGTCATACGTATATAGATGTATGTTCAACCTGGACTGGCAGTGGATAGTATTTATAAAGACGGGTATATAATTTTATTGACATTGAAATGTCTATAAAAGGAAACAGAAAAGTTGAACAAGAAAAATTAATAAGAAAATGTGATCAATAAATAATCAACAAGTATATATTTCCAACCCTTTATTTCCTTGGTCAACACGATACCTGTTCAAAAAAGTACAAAATTGTTCAAGTCAAACATTTGATTAAATCACACACTCACATAGACGGAACTTGGGTGAAATTCTTGGGAAGGCCGAGTGTACTTGGGTGAAATTATTGGGAGGGCCGAGTGCAACGTAAGTTACTTTAGTCGAGCCAAATTTGTATTTTTTTTAAGAAAATATAAGTAAAAACTTAAAATTTTGGGAGGGCCGTGGCCCTCCTTGGTCTCCACTAGGGTCCGTCCTTGCACACTCATCAACTACTTTTCATAGTATCCACCAAACTCAATCAACTCATCATACAAACAACCCCTACAAAAGTCGAAAAAACTTACACTTTTTATTAGTTTGATCAAGGTATAACATAATGTTCTCGAAGATGGCATTCAACAAAACATGCACCCTTTTGGTTTTTGTTGTGATCTTGATTGCTTTTATGCGCCCACTTGTAGTTGAAGGTAGAGTCTTATCCGATGAGGACTTTGCTGGAGCAAACCATCTTGCTACATACTCAACCGTGTACAAGAAGGCTCATATCACTATGTCGTATTTGGCTTCAAGCCTTCAACGACTTGCGTCAGGGCCTAGCCCCAGAGGCCCCGGTCATTAGCATGGCTAGATGTTTCATTAATCACATACTAATGATATGATGGCGATCAAGTCATACAACTAGTTTAGGGTGATATTCGTTGATTCTTTTCTTTGTTTATTTTTTATTGATTGCGTATTTACACATACGTTTGATCTCATTTGAAATGTCTTCACTTGTAGAAAATTTTAGAGATATTACTTTGTATGTCTAAAGTACCTTTACATTAATTGTGACAGAGAGTTGTAAGTAGCAAATGAGATTAATGTATATTTGTTCTCCTCACTTATTGATCATATGATCATTCTTCTCTTTTGAAAATTGTTGTAGATTTATTAGAGCTTATGAAGTAGAACTTAAGTGGCTAGCTTATTAAAGCTTTATGATATAGTAAAAAAGATTCTCAAGGACCACAAACCCAACTTGTCAAGGGAACTCAAAAGTTAACATACATGAGCCAATACCCACAAATTCAGACTATGAATTGGTGACCAAGCCAATGCAGTAATGCAACACCTGAGCGATCGTCGATCAGAGACCCAAATAGCAAGCTATTGGGTCCTCTGTCCATAAAAAATCAGATTAATATCTAGTGAGCCGATATTAAACGGATAAGAACATATACTACACTTGATTTTAGACAAAGGCTTGTTGAATCCAAGATCTTTAGACTCAAACAGTCGAAACCGTTTTATCTAGGATGATAATTGTACATGTGATGAACACAGCGGAATTGCACAATTAATCATGAACAAGATGTTTTGACAAAGATGAAAGATTCCCAAAGTCAGATCTTAAACCTTAATAGCTTGTTTAAGGGTTGTGATAGAGAGAAAGAATTCAATCTAACACTAGAGAAACTTTGCAAAGCAAAGTAACTAAACAAGGTGCGGAATGTAATGTTTAGCACAAGAACAAATGTGATTGAAACGTTGAACTTTAATATATCAAAGATATACGAATACCCAAAATGGTATTAGGGTTTACAAAACCTTAAAGTAATATAATGAAAGACAAAATGAGAAAGACACCCTTTGCATGCTAACCTATTGAATAATAACTGAAACGCGTAAAAATCTATTCCATGTTTATCTTTGACAGCAGGGCCTTTGACTTCAGCAGGGGAACCAATCCCCCTGTCTTTGTTATTTAGCAGGGGGAACTTATTCTAGCAGGGGTACGAATAATCAACTAGCAGGGGAAACAACTAAGCATAGATTTATCCCAACAATCCTCCCCTAAACTTGTGCTTTCCCCTAAAGACAAGTTTCTGAATAAATACTAGTTGATGAGGATGCTTACAAACTTTCTGGCCAAATCTGACTATGAACCATTCTTACCAGATCATAAGCAACAGGCTTTTTAGCATCTACAATTAGGTTAGCCTGTGCCAGTTTCTTCAAGGTGTCCTGAGAGAAGGGATAATACCTATGATTGAGCAAGTACACACTCACACCTTCCATTACTACCTCATAAACCCCAGAATTGGTAAACAGCTTCCAATACAACAAATCTCCTTTATTCACTGCATCAAATATGGGACCAAATAACTCATGCTCATACATCCTATGCATGCACTCCCAGATTACCCAATCCTTCTCCACACCATCCATGGTAGGAGGTCTTGCAGCAAACGTCTTCTTCAATATTTTCCATAGATCTTCTAAGTCTTCACTATCCAAAATTTGAAACATGACATCTAGACTTAGAAATGTCTGTGCTGTATTGTCAGCTCTTGTAAGCTTCCACCAAGTCCTCCCTTTGTGTTCATAAACAGCATACTCTATGATAGCAAACTTCTTTCCAAGTTCACTAGGTGAGATATCATCATTTTCCTGCAGAATTAGCTGTTTATCAATCTCATCATTTGAAGGCCTTTGAGACTCTTTAGTAACTATGCCCACTTTCTCCATTCTCTTGAGTCTCTTTGCTCTTCTTTGTACATTAAGTACAGACTTCTCAAGTACTTCTGGAAAACTTCCACCTGCTTGATGTGATGCCCCTGCTTGTGATGATGCACCTGCTTGGGATGATGCACCTGCTTGTGTAGTTTCCAAAGTTGTCTCTCCAGCTTTTCTTTTCTTCGATTCTCTAGCTTTCTGTAGCATTTCACTTTGTCTCCTAAGATACTCAGCTTCCTCAGGAGTGTTGATAGTCATCCAATCCTCCACATCATACAATTTTAGAACTGGTCTGACTGCTCTTTTTATGGCTTCAAAACTCATATCACTGAAGTCACCATCCTTCCACTTTCTATGTCTCTTAAGCAGAACTTTGTAGTGTTCAAGTTGCCCTTTCTCTGAAGTTAGATACTTCTCACTCTGAAGTTGAATTGCCCTTCTTTCCAGATACTCAGTTTGATATTTGTAAACAAGGCAAGTCAACTCATACCTGTCTTCCAAAGGAGCATTTATCAACTCCTTCTCCCATTGATCAAGAAACTCTCCAACATGAGGTACCCTGTCATCTAGTTCTCTATGCATAATCTCAACCTGCTTGAGCATATCTTTGGGCCTCATCTTTTGCATTCTTTGGTTCTGCATATCTATCTCCTCTTGTTGTAGCCTGAGAGCTACTTATGCATCATGCGCTTCTTGAGCCCTTTGCTGTTCAGGAGTTAGATGCTTGTATTTTCTCTTGGGCTGTTGCACCATGATTCCTTTTCCTTTGTCTTTTGGATCCACTGCTGGTGCTGGTTTCGCTTTAGATGCAGGTTCTTTGATTGTAATCCCCTTTTGAGCTGGTAGCTTCCTGTTCTTTCTAACAAAAGTTTGAGTAATACTCTTAGCAGGGGATTGACTTACAGCAGTGGGATCAACAATGGCAGGGGGAACTTTTGAAGCAGGGGCTTCTTCTGGATTGCCCATGGTGAGCAATGTTTGAGAAATATCTTTGGTTGCACTCCCCTTGTCACCTCCCTTATCAGCACTTCCTTTCTCCACCTCTTTCTGAGCACTTGCTATCTTTCCATGTACCCCACCAGGATATGAATAATACTCAGTAGACCCCTCTATATTTGGAACTTCCTCCCCTTTGGAAGCATCCTCATCTGTTGAAAGAATCAGTCTGGGCTTTCTCCTCCCCTCAAGAGTGGCAAGTCTGGTTTCCAAGTGAGTGATAACCAGACCTTGATTTTTGACATCTTGTACCAGTTGTGCATTCTGCCTTTTCAGACTCATACACATTTTCGTCAATTCCAAATTAGTCAAAGGTTTCATACTGCTATCAATCCTAGAAGGGAATTTCTCCCCTTTTTGGATATCATGGAGTGAGGGAGAGGACTTATTGATGGTGTCACTATCCTGCTCACCCCTTGAGGATGAGACAGTAGTGGCAGCCAAACCCCCAAATTGCTCCAAACTCTTGGAGACTCTCCTTTCTGCTGCTTGTGAAGATTCACCAGGCAAGGGAGACCTGGCAAACCTGGATTTTAAACGTCTTTCATGTTGTGGATCAGCAGGTGGTAGGTTCTTGGCAGGGGAATCAGAAGGTTGATTTGTGGCTGTTTGATTTTTGGCTTCTTCCCGTCTGATTTGGTCCATCATAATTGAAGTGAGTGGAATGATTTTGCCAGAAAACAGAGGTGATGGTGCAAGTAGTGTGGTGAAGAGTTTGGTGGTGTGTTGGGTTGCTGAAAAATAGTTTTTGTGTTTAATGGGACCATGATCACTCATATTCAGCAAAATTTCTATAAACCTTGGATACATACAAAACTTTGAGGTGCTTGAAACATTTTTAACCATGCCTTTAAAAATCATTTGAGAAAAACAATACTTCCTCCCTGTTGCAAAGCAGATCAGGGCAGAAGCTATCTCACTACCAACCTCATTAAAAGCAATAGTTTTTGGTGACAAACATTGCATAATTGTATGAATCAAATATTTCCAATGAGGGGAAAACTGGCCTTTAGCAAACTTACATTTTTTATTTTCAGAAAGTTTGTACCCCAATTTAACAAGACCTGCAAAAATTTCAGCCTCAGAAAAGTTGGTTATCCCATCCTCATTATCAAGGAGAAGATTCTCCCTGATGGAGGCAAGTGTAATCACCTTGGAATGACCGTCAACCGTGCTTTGAATTATAACCTCTCCATTCACTGTTTTGGTCATGGCTTTAGACCAGAACTGTTGAATGTGTGAGGTATAGATTCGAGGATTGATGAGAAGGGCCACTCTGAAGTACGAAGACTTTAGAAAGGCCATAGCATCAGCAAACTCGGCTGGTTCATCATGAAGCAAAGCGATTTGGTTATGATTAGGAGCAATTTTAAGAGTCATGATAAATTTTGAAAATAGTTTGAAGGTTTATAGAGATGAGAGGTAAGTGGGATTAAGTCGAGGGAGAAAGATGGACCTGCTGGTGAAGGGAATTAAATTTTTATAGGCGAATTGAAGAGCTGTGATTGGACCAAAATTTTCAAATTGCAAAAATATCAAAGATAAATCTTGATAAGAAATTAATTTATTTGAAATAAAAGGAAAAGATTACCAATCAGCGAAGAAAGCGCCTTAAATATCTTTTAAAAATAATAAAATATTCCCTAACCAAAATTTAAGCAAGCAGGCCCAACGGCTATGAACAGGGTAACGGTATTGTCGGTCAACGGTCAAACAGGGGAATGTTATGATAGCAGGGGAATGAAATGATAAAAGCAGGGGAAACTTTCCTAGGGGTATTGGACTAGTCATGGAGAGACTAATGCTAACTAGCTCTGCTCTAATGCACACACTTGCATACACAAGATAGATACATAGAAACTCAAGAGTCCTCTATTCAGCAATGGTCCCAATACAAAAAGTCAATACATAAGTCCCCCTACACCAGGTCATCCCAAGAAAACATGCATACCCCAGTCACCATCCCAACCTTGTCCCTTACCTATGGTCAGTCAGTCTTGGCAATGTGTGCCACACCTCTGTATTTGAACAGCAAGCTGTTTTAATAGAGAAATGTAAGCACACACTACAGTGCCTCAAGGTTTCAGAGTTCTGACAAGCTTTGAAGCAAGTCATCATTACCCTGAACCCTCACTCACCAGTGGATATGATCTAAGATCATATATGAGTATCCTAAGGATACCCTGAGTCCTAAAGGTGTGACCTAACCTCCCCTGAAACATAGAGTATATACCTGATCCACCAATGAGAATAGTATGCACCATATGAACCTCTGCATTGTTAGTCTAAAACCACATAGAACTACTTTTGTAAAAAGAACACACCCAGCTTAAGAGAAAAATTCTCTTTGGCAGGGGAATGAACCCCCAGCAGGGGAATCTGTGTTAAAAAGCAGTGGAATAAAAGAGATGGAAAAATGGACTAACAGTTATACAACAACAGCAGTGAAGCAACCCTGATCATACATGACAAAATAGACATCAGATTTTAAGGAGTAACTATTCCAATACCTGCAACCAGATACTGAAACCTCCCTACTTCAAAAGCTTTTGTTAAAAGATCAGAAACATTAAGTTCTGTATCAATTTTATCAGGAACAATCAGTCCTTTTTCAAAACAATCTCTGATAAAGTGATGTCTAATTTCAATGTGTTTAGTTTTGCTATGAAAAACAGGGTTCTTTATAATGCAAATAGTGCTGTTGTTGTCAATGAATATCTTGGTTTTAAGAAAGTTATACCCATAATCAAGCAGTTGATTTTACACCCAAAGAACTTGACCACAGCATGCAGCAGCTGCTACATACTCAGCTTCAGTTGTGTATGTTGCCATGATAGTCTGCTTCTTACATTGCCAAGATATAAGCCTGCTTCCCAAAAATTGGCATCCCCCTGTTGTAGACTTTCTATCATTGTTGTCACCAGCATAATCACTATCTGAATAGGCTATCAGCTCAAATGGTGACTCCTTTGGATACCAGAGTCCTAAGGTGGGATGACATTTTAGATACCTAAAAATCCTTTTCACAGCAAATAAGTGACACTCTGTTGGTGACACCTGGTATCTTTCACATAAGCAGACTGTAAACATGATGTTAGGTCTTGAAGCAGTGAGATACATAAGAGACCCAATCATAGACCTGTAATTCCTGACATCTATAGGCTTTCCAGGACCATCCTTACCCCATGGATGATCCTTGTCCATTGGAGTGGACACCTTCTTTCCATCAGACATGCCAAACTTCTTCACAATCTCAGCCACATATTTGTCTTGTGAGATAAATATCCCATCTTTCCGTTGCTGAACTTGTAACCCCAAAAAGAAGTTTAGTCCTCCCATGGCACTCATTTGGAATTTATCCTGCATCAATTTGGAAAACTCTTTGCTAAGCATAGAGTTAGTTGATCCAAAAATGATGTCATCCACATAGACTTGTACTAGCAGAAGGTCACCCTTTTGTTTCTTAGTAAACAGGGTCTGATCAATCTTCCCCCTGCTGAATCCATTGTCTAAGAGATATTTAGAGAGAGTACCATACCAGGCTCTGGGAGCTTGGTGAAGTCCATACATGGCCTTTTTCACTTTGTATACTTTGTCAGGATGTTCTGGGTCTTCAAACCCTGGAGGTTGCATGACATAGACTTCTTCATCAATGGTTCCATATAGAAAGGCACTTTTCACATCCATCTGGAAAACAGTGAAGTCCATGAATGAGGCATAAGCAAGAAATAATCTAATAGCTTCAATCCTGGCTACTGGAGCAAACACCTCTTCATAATCAATTCCTTCTTCCTGAGTATACCCTTGTGCCACTAATCTTGCTTTGTTCCTGACAACTATTCTCCTTTCATCCTTTTTGTTCCTGAGTACCCACTTTGTCCCAATAGGCCTTGCCCATTTGGGACAATCAACCAGAATCCAAACCTCTTGTATGTCAAATTGTAAGAGCTCCTCTTGCATGGCTTCAACCCAACTTGGATCATTTAAAGCCTGAAAAATCTTCTTTGGCTCTTCTTGGGACAAAAATGCAGTAAACAGACAACATTGCATGTTGTCATGATTGAACTTCATGGTGATGTTAGCAATGAAGCTGTGCTCCTTTGCTGTATACCTTGTATGCCTGGGGGCTTTAGGATTACCAATGATCTGAGAGATAGGATGATCCTTATTGATTTTGTAGGTAGGCTGCATGATGACTTCTGTTTCATCTTCTTCCAAATCAGAATTGATGGGGATATTTTGATTAGGAAAGAAGTCCTCAAAGGAACTTCCAATTGATACAGCATGACCTAGAGATGGGTGCTGGTGAGCAGAATAAAGCTCTGAGTAACTAGGACCTCCACTCTTGATGATTCTGCTTCCACTGCTGGATATAATAGGACCATCATTTATGGGTGTAGATGTTGAAATGAGTGGGGATTCTTTTTCTGCATCAGTAGTTTCATTAGTGACATGATCCTTTGTGGAAGAGGAAGCAATTGGTCTAGCAGGGGAATCCTGGATTCCACTGCTTTCAGCCATTCCGCTGCCTTCAGCCATAGCAGGGGATGAGATTGGCTGTTCTTTTCCTAGAGAAGAATTATCTTCTTGAACATCAGCTTCAATAGGAAACAATGAGGGTACATTCATGTACCTCAGGGGTGACTTCTCTGCACCAGTTGTTTCTTGAGTACCTGAAATGTTAGTGTTCTACAAAACAACAGGTACATAATTCATAGACTTTGAAAGTACATCTATATCAAAGAACCAGCCAGGACCTGTTTGAACATCTTCAGGTTTGTCTTCAAGAAAGTTTACATGAAGATTTTCTGTGATTTTGCTTGTCTTCTTGTTGAAGACCCTATATCCCTTGCTGTTTAATGAATAACCTACAAAGTATCCATCATCACCCTTTTCACTGAATTTACCTAGATTGTCAATAGTGTTCAAGATGATCACATGACATCCAAAAGGTCTAAAAAAGTCAATTAAAGGAGGTCTTCCATTAAACAGCTGATAAGGGGTCTTGTTGTGTGCCTTAATTACCAAGGCCCTGTTTTGTACATAACAAGCAGTGGATACAGCTTCAGCCCAAAAGATAACTGGGAGTTTGGAATCAGACAGCATAGTTCTAGCAACTTCAATGAGTGTCCTAATCCTTCTTTCTGCCACTCCATTCTGTTGAGGTGTTCTTGCTATGCTGAATTGCCTCTTGATGCCTTTGTTAATGCAGAAAGAGTCCAGTTTCTGATTTCTAAACTCACCACCATTGTCTGATCTCATGGTAACCACCTTCATGCTTTTTGATAGTTCAATTTGATTGATGAACCCAATGAGTACATCAGCTGTGTCACTCTTCTCAAATAGAAAGAATGTCCATGTGAACCTTAAAAAATCATCAGTAATCACTAAGCAGTACCATTTCTTCATTATGCTTGCCACAGAAGTAGGACCAAAGAGATCCATATGCAGGATTTCCAATGGCTTGGTGGTGGACATACTTGTTTTTTATTTGCAAGATGCTCTGTGTTGCTTCCCTTTCAGACATGCAGCACAAGTATGTTCATTGGCAAAGGACTTGGAAGGAAGACCATGAACCAGATTATACTTTACTAGTTTGTTCATGTTCTTAAAATTAAGATGACCAAGTCTTCTATGCCATTTCTTACATTCATCTACTGAAGCTTTGGCAATGAAACATGTTTCATTGTCTTGGAGAGATATGTCCTTGAGATCAATTGTGTACATATTCTTCTGTCTTGGTGTTCTGAGTACAATAGGAGTGTCTTTTGGCAAGACAAACTCCTTTCCTAACACCAAGCATTCAGTGTCAGTAAACAAGACAAAATTCTTGTTATCAGTCATCTGTGACACACTGAAGAGATTATACTTGAGTTCTTTCACCAAGTACACATTGTCAAAGGTCATCCCATTAGTGACAATAGTTCCTTTTCCTGTTATTGTTCCATGCCCATCTCCAAAAGAAACACCATCATTGTCATGCAAGGGCACAAAGTTAGACAAGTAAGCTTTTTGTCCAGTCATACTTCTTGAGCATCCACTATCCCAATATGCTCTATCATCCCTTGTCTTCTTTGTCACATGCAGAAAGAAAAACAAATTAGTTTTTCTTGGGGGCCCAAGCCATTATAGACTTGGATCTACCTTGTGTATCAATGTAGGATAGCTTATCAAAAACTAGAGATACACCATTGGATTGAGTACCCCTTTTGGGTGCCCAAACCCAACGAGCTGAGGCTTTCACAGCTTTTTCCCATCTTCCCATGTTCCTAGAATACACAATTTTGCTAGCAGGGGATACCCTACTTTTAGCAGGGGAATCTCTATGCTTAGCAGAGGGAACCCACCTTTTGTTTTGGTCTCTAGTCATGTGTTGGTAAGGTCTAGAGCCAGATTTATATGCAGTATAAGATGTTGGGGTGGTCACAGAAGTGTTGGGCTTTGAGTGAACATCATTCTCCTTCCTAAGGGCAGGATCAACATATTTATCAGTCACCCTATTTCTCAAGGCAGGGGCAACATACTTGGCAGGGGAAAAGGATTTTGCCCCTGCATTTAGAAGAATGGTTTTAGGTTGCATATCCTTTAAGGGATTTGCAGCCACCATCTCCATTGGTGCCTTACACTCTTGATAAGTGTGTTCAAAGCTGCCACATGTGAAGCAGGGCTTGGTATGAATCACAAAGTCTTCTCCTAATTGATGAGACTTTTGGTCATTCCAACTTCTTTGATTACCTCTGATATTCCTGTACATACCAGCATATTTAATGGTGGACTTAGGGAACTGTGACCTTGTCTTAGATTTGGGAGAGCTACTCTTGGAACTAGAATTACTGCCAGAAATTCCTTCTTTTGAAAATCGAACCGGGTTATCAATTTGTTTTAAACCAACCTGTTCCTTTTCAACATCCCTAATGACACTAGTTTTAACAAGAGACTCTTCTGTATCAAGATTATTAGGTATATAAGCACTCAAGTCAAACTCTATGTCATCCTGTTTTTCAAAACAAGGGAGACCAGTCCAGGATAGGTCTTTTCTAGGAAAAGGGACATGGATGTTAGCAGGGGGTGGTGGTATGGTAGCATGCATATTTTTAATCCCAAACCCTGTTTTGTCCCTAGGAGATTGACCAACCTCAACTGCTTTGGTTAAATCTTTTGAAGCTTTTCCAAATTTTTCAACAGTTTCCTCATCTATCTTTTGGTTAGCTTTGAAAATTTCAAGTTCAGCAGTCAAAGTCTTTATAGATTGGTTATTCTCCTTAGCATCCCTTTCTAGAATCACAATGTGATCCCTATAATCACTTTCTCTTTGCTTATACTCTCTTATGGTAGACTCTAACTGTTCTAAAGCACGTTTATAATTATCAAGATCATTATCACAGTTGATATAGTCAGATTTTATCTTTCTGATTTGATCATTCAAAGATTCAGTATTTTTCCTACAAGCTTTAGTACAATATGAGTCATCATATACTTCATTGTCAGAGCTGGAACTTGACATGGCCATAAGTGCAAAGTCTTCTTCCTTTTCCTCAGCAATCAAAGCTTGATTTCTTTCCACATTCTCTGTCATAGCACTCCAGTCCCATCCACTTGCTCCATCTATCCCCTGCATGGCTACCATGGCTTTAGCACCAGAATCATCATCTCTTGTTTCCTTTCTGTAGCTATTTCCAGTCTTAGGTCCTCTGCATTCCCTGGCAAAATGACCCTTTTTGCCATAATTGTAGCATTCAACTTTTGTTTTATCAAACCCAGCCACATCAGAGGGATTAATTGAGATCTTCTTTCCATACTTCTTGTAGAACCTGTTGGCTCTCATGCTGAGCAGAGCCATATTCCACTTGATATCCATCTCTTCTAGCCCTTGCTTACTGATTTGACTTAGATCTTCATGTAACACAGTAGATCCTTGTGGCCCTTGAGATGCTATAAAAGCACAAGCAGTATCAAGGCTGAATGTAGCTGGTCTTTCTTCATCATAGGAAGGTCCAGACCTGGTAGCAGGGGAATAAGTAGCAGGGGCTACTTCAATTCCACTGTTCTTGGAGATTCCACTGCTTTGTGATATGAATGCCATGTTAGCAGTGGAATCAACGAATCCACTTGAGTTGGTGGGAATTGTTCCTTTTGACTTCATCTCATTGACAACAGGTTCAAAAACTTTTAAGTTATTATATATGTCATCAATGTCTTTTTCGTCCAAGTCATCCTTGTTCTGCCAAATTGCCTTATAGACAAACCATTCTTTCTGGAGGCTGTTAAGAAACCTGGTATTCACCTGCTCTTTTGATACCTCAATATCAAAGAATTCCAACTGGGCCACCATATCTTGAAGCCTATTGTAAATAGCTCCAATTGATTCATCACCAATTGCTTTGAAGGAAGCAAAATCATTCAGCATTTGATTTTTCTTCTTCTTCTTTGTGGCTTCATTTCCTCCAAAGGTTTTGCCTATGGCTTCCCATAGATCCTTAGCTGTTTTGTATTTCCTGAATCTGAGTTGATGTCTATCAGGTAGAGCCAACAGCAATGAGCTGTGAGCCCTGACATCATGCCTTCTAGCTAGTATCTCCTTATCACACAGAGCAACAGATTTCTTCTTGTCCTTACCTTTGGAACTTTCACCTTTTTCTTCTTCCTTGCCATCATAAAACACCATTGTTTTGGTGAATTGATCACCAAACTCTATAATCTCCCAAAGAACATAGTGTTCTATTTTCAGGTATTGTTGGATTCTGAATTCCCATAATTCAAAGTTTTCAGGATCCAACATGGGTAACTTGAGGTTATTGTGGTTGTTGCTGTTTGAGGATGAATCTGAAGACATGTTTGCTATGAGGATTTTGTTCTTGATTTAGACAAAGTTTCTCAACAAGCTCTGATACCACTTGTTGATCCAAGATCTTTAGACTCAAACAGTCGAAACCGTTTTATCTAGGATGATAATTGTACATGTGATGAACACAGCAGAATTGCACAATTAATCATGAACAAGATGTTTTGACAAAGATGAAAGATTCCCAAAGTCAGATCTTAAACCTTAATAGCTTGTTTAAGGGTTGTGATAGAGAGAAAGAATTCAATCTAACACTAGAGAAACTTTGCAAAGCAAAGTAACTAAACAAGATGCGGAATGTAATGTTTAGCACAAGAGCAAATGTGATTGAAACGTTGAACTTTAATATATCAAAGATATACGAATACCCAAAATGGTATTAGGGTTTACAAAACCTTAAAGTAATATAATGAAAGACAAAATGAGAAAGACACCCTTTGCATGTTAACCTAGTGAGTCCTTTTATAGCCACAAGGACTCACGTACAAGATCACTACTAACAAACTATGGAAATTATTAAGGAATAATAACTGAAACGCGTAAAAATCTATTCCATGTTTATCTTTGACAGCAGGGCCTTTGACTTCAGAAGGGGAACCAATCCCCCTGCCTTTGTTATTTAGCATGGGGAACTTATTCTAGCAGGGGTACGAATAATCAACTAGCAGGAGAAACAACTAAGCATAGATTTATTCCCAACAAGGCTGAGAAAGGTATTCTTGTTCTCATCTTGGTCTGTTAGTTTTTAGGCCAGCAATCTTCTTAATGTTACTTTTCTAGGCTATGTGGGATAAAAGCAGATATATTACCGGAACCGACAATATCCTATCATAATGTGCTAACTCCAACTCTTTAACTTAAGAACAACAAACATCTCCGCATGTCGTTCTTACAAGTTACAACGTTTAGGCCAACTAATAAATATTCAAATTCTCTGCAAAAAAACATTACTTACTAACTTACTAAGTTACTAGTAATGAGATTGTTCAATGTCTTTGATTGTCATTTGAGGTGCACACCAATGACCCAGAATCGATCATGACATATGACTGACTCGAACTAGGAGACAAAGATATCACTCGAAAGCGGTAAGGAGCTGGGAGTGAACTGGAAACCATAACTCCATAAGCATCATCAAGCTATTACATTTTTCAATTTTATTCAAGACATGGTTTTTAGTAAACCGCTTAGCACAAACCACTTTACAACAATGCAACTTAACAGCATTTCCATTTTATTGGACTCGACTTACTCGAATCATTAAGTTCCATAGACCGAACCTGTATAGGGGTGTGCATAATAAGTTGGGTCTGCATAATAAGTTAGTAACTCGATGTCCAAGGCTCGAGTATTTTTTTTCTTTTTTTTGTGATGATATGCAACTCAGAGTATTTCATATGAACGTCTCTGAAATTAACAGATATGCGTATTCACGTGTGGTGTCGCATATGCTCGTTGACCCACAATGGTTACAGGGTAGGGCATGGGTTGGCTCCTCCAATGCTTCCTAATTATGTAGTATCAGAAATGGCGGTTCACGCAAGTATGGTCCTTTAGCAAGAAATGTATCCCTGTCAAAAGCACGCATGTAACCCGAAAGCTGATGTTGATGGTGTTTGGTTTAATAAGCTAAGACGATTTTTTGACAGAAAGTTTTGATTCAAAGACGAGTTTACTAATTGGACAGAAAGTACAGGTTTATGTAGCTGCCCTTGTAGCTATACTTTGGTGTTGCCGTCCTCAATCTCTAATTCTGAAATCGAGCATTCCTAGTACTAATTTTGAACAATGGAGCCATATTGTCAAGGTAAGAATCACATGCACTTCATTTGAATATAGGAACCCCTATGATTAACTGCTAGGCTAATCACCTTAGCAGTGTATACACAGTTATCACTTCATTCCTTGAATTTCATAGCCATTCGAAGATTTTTGTTGTCCACGATGTCTCTCACATCCCCTCAAAACCAAGCATCGAGATGAATGTTTGTCACATTATCTCTTTGCTCATTTGACAAGACCCAACTCCGTCAGGGCAACATGTACTTTGTTATCACTTCATTCCTTGAATTTCATAGCCATTCGAAGATTTTTGTTGTCTTACGAGTCTGTATACCTAAATAGCATTGGCAACTATTTATGACATGAAACAAAAAGTTGGACTAAAAATTGTGGAATTTACCCAATAAGAGTGACTCCTTTCAGAAATTCTCGATGGCTAAAACAGAACCAAAGCCAAAGAGGGTGTTTTCCTCTCGCTCACAACAAAATGGTTCACCCCCTTTACGCATTGGCATGATTGACGGGAAGTCTTCAACGGGGATTTGACTTAACTCGGAGATATCGTTGATCTGTGCCACACGTTTAAGCCATCTTTCTGCATTAGCCTCTTCTGACATATCCAATGGATCAGTTTCCGTTACTGCTGATCCCTCGAGAGTCTTACCTGTCCACCCACTCCTAACATTCATGTTTTCTGGAATATGTTGACTAAGGTGCGAGGTTTCAGGTCTAGGCTGGTTTCTTCTGAACTTGTTATTGGACGAACCATTATTCATATCTCCACTATTTAGGGGTCTATTGCCAATAGACGATGCTGAATCCATGTTATTGATTAAATTCATCTGTTCGATTCTTGTTCCTTGACCATGGTGTGAGGTTTCAGGTCTAGGCTCATTTCTTCTAAATTCATTATTAGATGAATCAGTATTTGTATGTCCACTATATAGAGTTCTGTTTCTGAGAGACGATGCTGAATTCATGTTATTGTTGCTGCTCATCTGTTGGCTTCCTGTTCCTTGAACAAAGTCATTACCGGTTGTGGCATTATACGTCGGTTTCACAGTTGTATATGTGCTATCGCGCTGCTGCTGATCATTTTTGTGGTAAAATAGTCGGGCGGAAATGGTACGAAAGGAGCAAAGCTGCTAGCGTTTCCTTGCTCCATGGCATTTTGTCTTTGGTAAGGAGAAAATGGTTGATCTTTCTCTGTCTATTATCAACGAAACGACTCTCCTCTTTACGCATAGGCATAATCGTAGGAGCTTCGTCACGTGAACTAGCATTTGTGGCAGTTCTTTTACCTTCTGAAACCATCTTTCTGTTTTATCTTCTTTAACAGTATCTTGAGTCTGCGTGTTCGGAGCATACGTGGGTAATACTACAGTTGGTCGATTACGCGCGCATTTAAAGCACACTAGTTACGCCTGAAGATGAAAGAGATTAACAATGCATCAAATTTTCAAGCCTAAAAAATGCATTCAAGCAATTCAAACACTATGCATTCAAGCATAAATGAGCTTATTGAATTTTTAATAAACTCATAAACTTACTTTACCGGCTTGTGAGCTTATCAACTTAAGCCTGTAGCGTATTTAATTATTTATGCTCATAATCCATAACGAACAAGTTTCTTAAATTTTTAATCAGCTCATAAGTTTCTTGAATTTTAATCAGCTCATAAGTTCATCAAATAAGCTAACATAAACACTCCCTTAGGAATTTAGGATAATCCATATCACGTAACCACTTTCGAAACACAAGTTACATAACCCTTGTGACTTATTAAAGATGGTTTCTTTGTTCGGATCACAATGTCATCATCTTTATACATAATTAAGCATAACCAAAACCTGTCAATTTTATTTTGTTTATATTAACCCTTGTGTCAGTTATATCATATATACTCTATAACTTGTTTCACCATCGATGTGGGACAAAACAAAAACAATCAATTTTCAAAATTCTCGTTCTCTCCATATATAAGAGCATCTTCGTCAACCGTATAATCAAATACCAGAATCAGAATTTATTTAAAATGTTAGACCGCGGGATTTGAGTTTTTCGAGTTTTGTCAGTTGTGAAAGAAAATGCGTACATTACAATATTCTGATCTAAATTCTAGTAAAGCTCATGAAATGAATAAAACATACTTAAAACCAAAGGATCTTAATACTACGTCAAAATTCTCGGCTAGCAAGAACAAGTTCAATCACAGATCCAACACAATGATAAATTCAGTCCAAGAAATGAAAGTAAAGGGATGCACAACACAAGTACGTGGTATAACTTACCAGTGAATAACAAAGAGGTCAAAGGTGTTTGCTAGTAGAAATTTTTTCTATCAATTTTAGTTACGTTATCGAATCTGCAGATACTAGTTCAGTTAGTTTCTAGGTAGAGTCCAACAGGAATAACATTGTCATATAGCTGGTACTCTTATGTGTGTTACTTTCAAACATAACTACTCCCTGTCGCACATCTTCGGTCGAGTGGAACGAACCAATGCCCGCAATAAATCCACAGGACACATTCTTTCCTCCGCATCATGATACTTTCGCATTCACAGCAGATATTTTTTCAGATTTCTGTTGAAAGTTAGGACTCATTTAGGGACATACACGTTGAAAAAGCAAAAGTCAAAGTCAACAACAGTTACAGTCAGCAAAGCTAATTGGTCAAGTTCCTTGGTATATACAGAGATTAAAACTATTCCTAAAAGCAAGTGCACACAGCTTATAGATGTTTATTGAGCTCGAGCTTATGTATATGGCTTCGTTACAAGTTCTCATAGCTCTTATGTGAGCTTTTCAAAAGCATAAGCTCTTGAAACATAAGCTTCTTTAGCTTCTGATATAAGATCCATGACGAAACAACAAAACTATTTAAAGCATTACTTCATCTTTTTCTAAAGACCTTGAAAACATACATAATACTGATGCATTAAGCCGAAACGTACTTATAATTAGCTCTATCTAAGATACTCAAATCTACTTTAAACACCAAAACATAGATGCCCAAAATCCATCAAATTAGCATCAATATAGATTGTTAAAAATGATATAACTAGATTTAGAATATGAATCACAAAATTACTTGTTATATGTTAGCATTTTAATATGCCAAAGTTATTAGGTAAACCTTTGCACAGGGGGAACTTCGCTGATAAACAAAATAAAAGAGTACAAGATTAACAAGTGTGCCAATACCCACAAATTGAAACTATGAATTGGTGACCAGGCCAAGGCGAGCCATGTTTTTTTTAGAACTACACAGTTCTGACTCTGCAATGCGTTTTATACTTATAATTTGGTAATTACTTGCAACTTTGCAAGTTCTAAAAATCTATTCAAGAAAAATACTATACCCTGGTACCTCCGTATTTACTGAACTTTAGTTCCAAAGAATAATAACACTTAGTGTATCTTACAAGAATAATAGCACTACCACCAAGTAGACTCAGTTGAACTCTTTACTGCAGATATGATTATGATGTGACCGGCTAAGCTATTGATATACACGTAAAAACGGCCTAGCATTCATCTCCAAGTATAACATTCTTCGTTCAGAGTCGATAAAAAAACTCTTGATACTAAGCAAATTAACATGCCTTATAAAATTGTATGGTTTGACTTTGAGGTGAAAATGTTAGAAGTGTCACATCCAATAACCCACGACCACGTGGTTAAAAGCCACGCGCTCTACCAACTGAGCTAGAGCGGCCAATTGACTCCTATATGATAATTTATATAATTAAATGGTCGAGTTTTGAATATGGGAAAAATAATCTTTATAATTTATTTTAAACTCGATACTAATGCAAAATTTCAAGATTAGGACCCTTTCATATTTGCAATTTATCTGCGTGCATATTATCTGGTAAAAATATTCGGTTTGATCATATTATAACGTGGGTCTAAATACGCCGGTATTATCGACCTGATCCCATGCGCCTCAGGAATAAAATACATTGCAATCCAACCATTAAAAAACCATTCAGTGGGGCGTCTATCATAGAAATCCAGACCATATGGCTGAAAATTACTCTTGACTCAGGTTGAATGTATGTGTCCTGCAGTCCGTCCCTAGAGTGTAATTTGTTCATTTTGCAACTCGTGAAATGTAGGACTGCTTTGATTATAAAAGGAATTGGTCGGTTGTTTGATTGCTGGTTTTGCGGCTTTGCTGATTCTTTAAGGCTATTTCACATGTTTCACCTTAATCTTGTTGTACAAGTTGCAAAAGGAATTTAATATTGTCGTAGTTTTAGATATCCAAAGACGAACAAGCATAAAAAAAGCGAATGCTCGTGACGAGATGGATTAAACAAAAGGCTCCATTCTTCAAACTTGGAAGAGGAGGAAACACACAAATATGTAACTAAAACAGTCGAACAAAAAGAGAGCTGAACTGTTTACTCGCAACAAAACCAAAACTATGTTCTAGTGTGATGCAAGTGAAGTAAGTGGCATAAGACATCGAATTAAGGGTAATGAACATTTCATCAAACGAAGTGCATATGATTCTTACCTTGACAATATGGCTCCATTGTTCAAAATTAGTACTAGGAATGCTCGATTTTAGAATTAGAGATTGACGACGGAAACACCAAAGTATAACTGCAAGGATAGCTACATGAACGGGTACTTCTTCCATGATGCATGGTTCTAACTCAAGAGTTTATAAGGCGCCGACGGAATCACCTTTAGTTCCTAAACGCCATCAATAAGATATACAATATAGAAGACAATTGTCAAACTCGTCTTTGAATCGAAACTTTCTGTCAAATAATCGTCTCAGCTTCTTAAACCAAACAACATCAACATCAGCCTTCGGGTTACATTCCATGCGTGCTTTTAACATGGATACATTTCTTGCTAAAGGATCATACTTGCGTCAGTGTGATCCTTAAACTTCCAAATGTGTTATTTTGGTCAACTTTAATTTGTTTCATACCTCTTTAATTACACGTTTGTGGGTTGCCAGACAAAGGTCACGAGGATACATCTCAGTTAAAAGACTCTCCTTGTCCATCCTTAACCAACCTTTTGATGGGTCGAGAGTGTGTGCCAAAACAACCCGTTTGACCCAAAACTGACTTTTACAATAATATGTAACCGCATGCATTTACGTATATATTGAAATGGATTCGATATATGCCGATTTGATGTGAACTCCTATCTAGTCAAATCTTTTAGTTTAACGTATCTGACCGTTTGTAAGTAAATAGGTCAACATTTGTACCTCTACACTAGATCACATTATTCATCGATTTAGTCCAATAAATGGCAAATACGAGTCATGGTTTATGGTTTAAGAAAACTATAAACGGGCCACATACTTATTTTAGGTTTAGCAATATATCTTGCCGTCACTCTCCTTTATCCTCTTTTCACATTTTGTTGTCAATTTTAACACATTTTCTATTGTTGATCTATTATGTACTCCTTGAATCTTCGTATGGATCTCTTGTTTCTGATCATGGATCTGGCCGGGGTTCGAATGGTTAGAGGTAGCAGTTTGGTAAGATGTATTTTAGGCCACGATTTCTTTGTTGAAATCACATCACCAGTCTCCATGGTGATGAAATGGGAGTAAGGAGAGAAAGTCCAGATGGTGATAAATCTCACTCACTACAGGAATGCCTCCTTTCAAAGAAGATAAAGAGAAACAGGTGGAAGAAACACAAGAAATATGTGATATTATTCTCTCTGTTTTCTCGTGTTTGGTTTACTCTTATACATTGAAATATTGAATAATGTAATTATTGTATGTATGAAGACATTTGTTCAGTAAGTTCTTGACAAAGGGCAAACACGTCAAAACAAAATTGAACACAACAATTTATTCCACGGCTCATTAACCTTCATGTATGAATTGTTGATTAATTGATTATTGATATGATGACCATTGGTAACTGATTAAAATGGTCACATTGTATTATGTGATGTAACTCTATTTCTCGTTATGTAAAACATACAGTAAAAACTGTCAGTTCCAGTCAGTATACCGGGTATTAGGGGTATTGGTGGTAGAAAAGTGGAAAAGGGTACCAATAACATTACCCTTAATTATACTTAGAAAGTGGAAGGGTGGGGGGCCGATGATTGAGGAAATGAAAGGTGCTAAGGTGGTCTCTGACCATTAGTGATTGAGAAAAGAAATTTATTTTATTATTTCAATTGAAAATAGAATAAACTTTTTTGACCCGGACGGTTTTTGTAAACCGGTTCGACCCGAGTTATAAAAACCGTCCGGTTTAATCCGGTTCCGAATTAGTCAGAAAACCGTTTACATTCGGACCGGTGCTCTAACCGGTTCCCGGTTTAAACGGTTGCACCGGCCGGTTCAACCCGATTTTTAAAACATTGCTTTTAAGCACAAATCAAATGAAACCTTAAGTATTTAGTCCCTAATTTCCACGTCCCAATTCTTATCATCATTTCATTCCTTCCAGCCAACTTCATTTTTTTTTTCATTTTCGGCTAGTTTATCAAACTCAATATCACAACATACAAAACACAAACCTCAAACCCACGAATCATATGTACTTTACAATACCCTTTGACTCAAACCCACTTGTTCAGCTATTTCCATTCTTATATTCTTATCAATTGAAAAAATTGAAAAAAATGTATGTAGGTTGATTGGCCATTCCGAGTATGACATTTGGCAAGGTCGGATGAACAATTTGAAGGTCACCAAACGACGAAGTTGTGTATACTTCTTTTTCCTTTTATGTCCTTTTATATAAATAATACTTATATTTCTCATTTTGCTCACCAACCGGTTGGATGGGGTTATTCACTACTACAAAAAAGCGTAAATAGAACGGTTTTACACCTTATATAGATCGGTTTTGAACCGCTCTATACAAGGGTGATATATTTAAGGGGAAAACAAATAGATCGGTTGATAACCGATCTTTTTAACACTATAATTAGATCACTTATTACATAATAACCGTTCTTTTAAAAAGATTTTCAAACAAAAAAATTTTGGTATTTTCATTAGAATGCAATCTTTACAGAATTTCCTTTCACTTGTAACAAATATAATAAATATTAATACAAATGGCAGCAAAGAAAATAATATTCAAAAATCCAAAACCAAATGGCTTCAACAATGACAACGCAAGATTCAATTGAGTAACAACACATCCATTCAAAATCCACTTGGCAGCTTCGGGGAATTCGTATATTCAGTACAGTGACAGGTTAAGGAGGACTTCGTAATGACATATCCACAGATAGCAATGGTGTAAAAGAAAAGAATGTACTTTTTGTGGTGAATAGAAGCTGTAGTAGAGGGATATGCCAGTTGACTTGATGCTGAAACCGCGCTCTGCCTCATCAGCATGAGTGTCAGTCATTCGTACATCACCAACAGTTTCTTGTTCAATAATACCGGCATCAGCCACAAGAGAGTCGGTCAAAGTTGTTTTTCCTGTTGCGAAATTGAAATTTCGAATTAGAACTAGCAATTGAAATAGATAAAACTTGACGGTAATGTAAGACGACAACAAAACCAAAATACACATGTAAGTAATACACTCTTGAGAAAAAACAGCAGGCATTGTTGTTGATTCAAGATGTGTCCCAAACATTCAAGTGCCCCCGCACTAAGTAGACTCTGATTCGATACAAAAAGGCTGTTAACACATACCATGACCAAATTACCGATAACAGACACGTTACGGATGTTATGCTTGTAGTCCATGATCTTACGAATATCATGAGGTGTAAACTTCACCTGTTGGTACCAACAAAAAATAATTAGAATCACGTTATAAGAACAAAAAATGAACCATTCACGATAAGTTTTGAACTTAGAATAAGTTACCATTTTTCCTAGGTCCCAAGTGTCTCCAACTACAGTAGAATAATCGGACAAAAATTCTGCAAAAAAGTTAGAATACTACGTCTTAGCTATAAGAACACCATAATACTAAGACAAATATCAGTCTGCAACATCACATATTATCAACCATACAGCTGACAACTTTGTGTAACATAACATCATCTATCTCCATGGAGAATAGTAGTAGTATATATTGGAAAGCAGGTTTCAAAGAATTGAGAAATAGCCTAATAACAAGGACTGTGATAACATCAAGTATCAACCTGACTCATCTGGTGCGAAATCGGTTATTATAGATCCATATCTTACAGAAATAGTCTATTAATATAGTGACATACAACAAAAGTACCTCTTGTATTTCGATTTCAAAAAGAAGAAAACCTATAAGCAAATATGTAGAAAAGATTACAAAGATCAAGATACTCAACCAACCACCCCTTTTATTTTTTTATTAACTGCCTCAGGCTGTTACTTCAAATGTAACACCTGGGTTTTTGATCGTACTTACAAAAGAAAGAAAATAAAGCAAAAGATCAAAAGAGATTGATCTAACCAACAATGGAACGATTACAAGTTTTTAGAGAGAGATAATATGATAACTGCGTGCTAAATAACAAGCTAACAATGTGCTTATATAGCCTCCAACAACTAAACCTAACAGCTTCTAAGACTTGTGCACTTTGCCCCCTTTATCTTCATTCAACTTGTCAAATTGTGCCTGCATATAAACACAAAAATAACACTAGAAAATATTTACATAAAATATACCTGCACTTACCTTTTGTGCTCTGTTAGTCCCTGAGAGTTGGTTTAATAGTTAACCATTATTTTTAACACTCCCCCTTAAACCAACTCTGTAAAGATCAAACAGTCCAAGACCTTCACAAAACTTTTGATGTTCAGCAACATATAAACCTTTGGTAAAGATATCTGCTATATTATCAGCAGACTTAACTTTAATAGTACTTACAACCCCAGCTGCAACCTTTTCTCTTAAGAAAAAGAGTTCAATCTCAAAATGTTTAGTCCTTTCATGAAATACAGGATTAGCAGCAATCTGTATTGCTGAGCTATTATCACATCTCAATGGAACAGGTAACAATGAATTAATATTAAGTTCAGCAAGAACTTTCATAATCCACATTACTTCACAAGTAACACTATTCATTGCTCTAAATTCTGCCTCAGCAGAAGATTTAGACAACATTGACTGTTTTTTACTTTTCCATGACACTAAACTGTTGCCCAGGAAAACACAATATCCAGTCACTGACTTTCTTGTAAGCTTACACTTTGCCCAATCAGAATCCACATACACACCAAGATTAAGACTATCACTTTTGTTAAAAGTGATTCCCTTTCCTGGAGAACCTTTTAAGTACCTTAAGATTCTGAATGCAAGTTTCAAGTGTGACTGCATAGGTGCATGCATATACTGACTGAGAACATGAACAGCATAACTAATGTCAGGTCTAGTATGAGTAAGATAAATCAACTTGCCAACTAGCTTTTGATAGTTGTTAACACCTTTCAAAGGTTTATCAACATCAACACTCTTATTTTTACTGTTAACACCTTCTTTAACATCAATAGGTGTTCCACATGGCTTACAAGCCAACATTCCAAATTCAGTAAGGAGTTCAAGGCAATACTTTCTTTGAGTTAAGTAAAGAGAAGTATTGGATTCAAGAACTTCAATACCTAGAAAGTATTTGAGTTTGCCAAGATCTTTAATCAAGAACTTGGTGCTCAAAAATTTCTTAAATTTATCAATTTCTTTTATATTATTGCCAGTTACAATAATATCATCAACATACACCAATAGCACAATAAAAACTCCATCTTTATCTTTAATAAACATAGAAAAATCATTTTTACTTTGTGTAAAATCATTTTCAATTAAAACAGATGTAAGTTTTTCATTCCACTTCCTTGGTGCCTGTTTTAAACCATACAAGAACTCAACCAACTTACAAACTCTTTGATCATTTTTATCAAAGTAACCATCAGGCAAAGTCATATAAACATCTTCTACTAAATCTCCATATAAAAAAGCATTATTTATATCTAATTGGTATAATGGCCAATTATTATAAACAGCTAAAGTTAAAATGCATCTAACAGTTACAATTTTAACTACAGGAGAAAAAGTTTCATCGAAGTCTATACCTTCCCTTTGGTTATACCCTTTAGCTACAAGTCTAGCTTTGAATCTTTCAACTTCTCCATTAGACTTGTATTTAACCCTGTAAACCCATTTACAACCAATAGGTTTTCTTCCTACTGGAAGATTAACAAGAATCCAAGTTCCATTTCTGTTCAAAGCTTCCATTTCTAAATTCATGGCCATAAGCCATCTTATATCTTTAGAAGCTTCAGAAAAGGTTTTTGGTTCAACAATTTTGTTTAAGCTAGTAGAAAAATTATAATTCTCTTTACTAAGACAAGAGTAATTAACATATTTTTCTATACCATACTTAACACTAGCATTCAGTTTATAATCAGCAAGCTTTTTTGGTACAACAACTTTTCTTGATGACCTTCTAGGATTATCCAAATCATATATGTCTGGGGAAACACTTGGACTATCAAAAATATTACCAAAATCTTGATATTGACTGTCATCACCCTCAGAATCACTATTATTTTCATCAAGTGTTGCATTATCATCTACATTACTGGTGGCTTCTGCTAGTTTACTATCATTAAGCTCACTACTACTTTTTCTAGTATCACTAGCTTTTTCAGTACCTCCTAGTAATGTATTGTCTATGCCCTCACTATTATTCTGTACATTATCTCTCCTAAATATCTTAACCATTTTTCCAAATTGAGTTTTAATCAAATTTACAAAAACAGTTATATTAGAGAATACTTCATCTTTACCTTTTAATAAAAACAATCAAACAGCTCTACTATAGTCATCAACAACAGTAAGGAAAAACCTAAAGCCTTCTTTACTTTGAACTCTATAAGGACCCCACACATCCAAGTGAACCAACTCACCAACATTTTTGGTTTGATGGTCACTTAGAGGAAAGGGTTCTCTAGTTTGTTTGGCTTTATGACAAACATCACAAATATTGTTCTCAATTTTATCAATTTTAAGTTTGTCTTTTAACAAATGTAAAACCTTATCTGATGGATGGCCAAGCCTATTGTGCCAAACACACTTAGACAAACAACATTATGAAATATTATTGTTGTAAAACTTCTTACCTGTATTAAGAAAATACAATCCATTTATTTCATTACCAGTCCCCACTAGAGTCTTTAGAACAGAGTCCTGAATGTCACAATAGTTTTCATCAAAAATAACTCTAAATTTACTATCTTTGTTTAACTTATGCACAGACAGAAGACTAACTTCATATTCTGGCACAACTAAAACATCATGAATAGAAATTTTATCAGTTAATTTTAAACTGCCTATATGAGTAACAACAGCCTTAGTTCCATTTGGATGACCAACAGTCATATTCAAATGAGTCACATTAATCACATTGTACATATTAATAACAGTATAAGTCATATGTTGACTAGCTCCTGAATCAATGATCCAACCCACATACAGCTTATAAGTTTTAATATGAGTATTATGATTAAAAAACCTTGAAGTACAAAAACTAAAAGCACAATTTATACCTGCTGCATTTGCAGGAATGCCATTAACCCTAGATTTTTCACCAATTAAATCCAGCAATCTTTTAAATTGTTCATCAGTAAAGGAATTAGATGAACAACTATTAGATTGATCTTTTGAACCTGGAGTCACATGATTACTAGCACCTTTGTTATTAGTATTCCAATTATTATTAGAACCATTATTCTTTTTGAAATTAGGTGGATATCCAACAAGTTCAAAGCACCTATCCACAGTATGACCATTCATATTACAATGAGTGCACACCAAATTAGGCCTATTAAGCTTTCTAGCCTGATTATTACTAGTATTCCAGTTATTATTAGACCTATTGTTAGGTCTTGAAGCAAAATCAGTATTCCCAGCCTTTGATGTACTCTGGGATTGTGAACCTCTATGAGATTCATCCCTTGACAGAGTAGCAAAGGCTCCCTTAACATCAGGAAGAGGTTCAGTAGTGAGTATAATACCCCTTATAGGAGCATACACATCATCTAACCCCATAAGAAACTGCATTAACTTGAGCAATTGATTATGTTGTTTAAGCAAATAAGCATTCTCACAAACACATTCAGGTAGATTAACTAAAGAGTCATATTGCCTCCACAAGCCATTGAACTTGTGGTAATACTCAGACAGAGTAGAACCAGATTGAGTAAGTGAATGAATCTTATAATGCATATTAAAAATAACAGAACCATCTTGCTTACTATAAGTTTCTTCTAATTCATCCCAAACAGTTTTGGCATCATCAGAAAAAACTTGACCCATATAAACATCTTGTGAAACACAACCAAGAATCCAGTTTAAAACAACAGAATTACATCTTTCCCATTGATCTTGCAAAAAACCAGCCTCTTCAGGTTTAGGTAAATTCCCATCAATAAAACCAAGTTTATTTTTAGTATGGATAGCTCTTGAAATAGCAGCTCTCCATATTTTATAATTTTCAGTTCCTTCCAATTTAAACCCAATTAAAGGGACACCACTAGTGTCACTACTATGCAAGTAAAGAGGATCAAACATATCAATATCATTGTTGTTTGATCCTCCTCCCTGTTCACTACCCTTGTCCTTTTCAGGCGCCATAACACAAAACCAATCAAGAAGGAAAGCAAGAACACAAAAACAAACTATCACAAACAACCACCTTATATCACCACAACAACCAACAATTATCTAATCCCCTCGACACCTAATCCCACTAAACAATGAAAAATAAAGAGAGAGAGCGTGAGAAAATACAATCACGCGCAACAACAACCAAGAGTAACAAGATCAAGATGATCTTTAACCAAAGCAGCGGAAACAAACAACCAATACAATAACCTGCAGGATTAGTACCCAAAATAACAAATACCAAATCAAACTTACCAAGATTAACAAACCCCAACTTCTAAATTTGGGGTTTTTAATCAGAAACAATAAAAGAACACAATTAATCAACAATTATGTTGATTAATCACTTTGATAAGCAAAATACCCAAAACCCCTAAAAATTGACAAACCCTAATTTTTGGGAAAACTTAATCGATCAAGAAACTGATCAATTAACACCAAGAATCAAACGATTCACCAAAAACAATAACCAGAAACCCTTTAATTCACAATAAACCCCAATATTTTAGAAACCCTAATTTTGAAAACAATCAAGATCTTCGTATCACAGCCAACCAGGCTCTGATACCATGTAGAAAAGATTACAAAGATCAAGATACTCAACCAACCACCCCTTTTATTCTTTTATTAACTGCCTCAGGCTGTTACTTCAAATGTAACACCTGGGTTTTTGATCGTACTTACAAAAGAAAGAAAATAAAGCAAAAGATCAAAACAGATTGATCTAACCAACAATGGAACGATTACAAGTTTTTAGAGAGAGATAATATGATAACTGTGTGCTAAATAACAAGCTAACAATGTGCTTATATAGCCTCCAACAACTAAACCTAACAGCTTCTAAGACTTGTGCACTTTGCCCCCTTTATCTTCATTCAACTTGTCAAATTGTGCCTGCATATAAACACAAAAATAACACTAGAAAATATTTACATAAAATATACCTGCACTTACCTTTTGTGCTCTGTTAGTCCCTGAGAGTTGGTTTAATAGTTAACCATTATTCTTAACAAAATAAAAGTACAAATATTAAACATTCAAAGGAATCATGTATATACAGCTATACTAGCAAAATATTTTGATCAAATGTAATTTCTATTAACTAAAAGATAAAACATTAATGGATATTTACCGGGGTTAGAAGTCTTTTTACCCCCAAAAAAAGATGAAACATTAAGCTTGACAGCAACCCACCGTTACATCCAAAGTTATTTAAATCATCAGCACAATCTACAAGTTGTTGCTCCTAAAAAAAGCGACTTTCTGTAAGCATGTGCTTAAGACGCCTCTGTAGTCCGTAGTACTACACAAGATGAGTAACAGTTTTTGTTTAAGCCATCAAGAAACAACACTAGAAATATGTTGAGATTGCTAAGATTTTGAAAGATGTACCTGAAAGTCCAACAAGATCCACAGGATCATGGTTCCTTTCCTCCTACCTTGCTGCAATACAACAATTAATATAATAATATGTTTTATTATAAGATATGTATATAATAATGATTGTTTAGATTAAGCTTATGTTAATCACTCTGAACTTGAGATAAGCATTCCGGTGAATCAAAAACTCATATATTAATTACTAAGAAGTATAGAAATAATCAAACCATTATGTGAAAATCCTTCTATATCAAACACTCACATAGAGAAAAATGTTACTGTAGTCAATAAATTGATACAAATTAAATGTAAAAAAGTATGAGGATTAGAAAATAACCGGATCCGGTGTTTGTGAATCAACTTGGTTTGACTAGCTTGGGTGATACTCATAGTTGTGGTGGTGATGTCATGAACGACAGCGGCGGCGGTGGTTAGAAGTGTGTTTGGGGTGAAGTGAGAAGATGGTTAGGCTTAGGATAAGATTTGTGAACTGTTAAAAAAAGGGTAAGATTTGTGAAAATTTGAAATGAAATTTTTTTAAGTGGCGGGTCAATGAAAAGTTTCTTTTTGGTAAAGGGGCGGGTATATGAAGACAACTTGAAATGCAAAAGCTCGCTTGAGTAAAAACATAAACAAATAGATCGGGTAAATGTGTACTATCGATCTTTTTAAGTAAAAACACAAATAGATGGGTTGTTTTGGTAACAGCCGTTCTATCTGATCCATATAGACCAGTCTTTAACAATAGTGATCTTTATGAGGTGATATATTTAAACATTTGTGTAGTAGTGATTGATAAACTAAGTCTAAGCTGATCTAAATCAATACTCCGTATATGTTTCAGGTTGCAGAAATAAATAAAGTTGATTTAACGTCTACTGGAGTATCATTGTAGCAGCATAAAAAGTTTTTTTCCTAAATATTTTTTATTGACATAAAAACTAATTGACATGGACATTTATCCCTTTTCTCCCACATCGCTTGGAGTAAAAATGTTTTCAATGAGAAATGATATGGAGACCTATAATTCATGAATGCTTAATTTTATGTCTAAGTATGTGTGGCTACAATTCATTCAACATGTTGGTCTCGTGTTCGCGCCATCAAACCAACCCTAACGTCTTTTTGCTCTATTAACATCGTTTCTCATAACATGTAAAAAGCATCCGAATTTCTTTGCAATAGTTTTAATGAATTACAACTAATTGATATCATAGTTGATCACAGGACGCTAAAACGCTTTTTATTGATCATGTAAAAAGCATCGCATCATTTTAGACTATGAACTGCATACTATGTTCATTGACCAAACAACTGTGAGTAAAGGGTTGCATAAAACATTAAAAATTGTTTCGTTGTGCATATGTTGTGAATTACAGTAGTTAATCACGGTTAAAAAAAACTGAAACAAGAACATTGCTACATTCACAAAATATTCATAAATAAACATTCACATGATTTCGTATCATCCTACTTGGTAAAGATATAGTTAAAGAATTTGAGAGTAATATACATGGGTATACGTTGGTGTACTGGCTAAACTTTACTATTTCTTATGTATATGTGGTAACGTGTTCGAGTCAGTCCATTAACTTGTACCATTTTTTATTAGCCAAAGTAGTTTTTTATTACAATAAAAAATTTTACAGGCTTATAATAGATATACAAGAGTCATCTTATATATTTTTAAGTTGTAACAGTCCTATTGTTCCAATACACCATCAGTGGCATCGCATAAATCTTTCCATATAGGTACTAATATGAAGGCATAAATAATGATTTATGATAATTTTTGGGTGTTTGATACGAATGCATACTGATCTCATTTATAAGAAACTTTTCGAGCAACTCTAGTCGCCTCATACATACAGATCTTCATAAGATGTATTATGTCTAACGTTTGTTTAACGAAAGATGTAAAATGCTAATAGTCTCTGAGTGCACTCAATGTAGGTGATATGTGTTAAGAAGTAACATAAAATAAGACAATAAGAGTAATATCAAAGAAAAAAGAAAAAGACAAGGTGTCACGAGGACTCGAACAAGAGACCAACCATTAATAGGAGACTAGGTTTAGCCATCAAGCCACCCAGTCTCTGCATTCAACATTTTAAAAAAGACAAAAACATACCAACTTAGTACGACATTTGATCAACCCTGATATTTGCTTATACAGCGCACTACAACTGCTACATTCTTCGGGTAATACCAAAAGATATGGATATATTTGAAAATATTTATGTTCAAAACGAGATATATACGTAATAATGAGTATAACTTAAAAAAGGTAAGGGTAAGTTTGAAGACTCGAACAAGACACTTTGCGGTTATGAGAAACAAGGTTTAGCCGTCAAGCCACCAATACCTTCATAGTAATATATATATATCTCATCTTTTAAAGTACGAAAACTTTGGTACGTAGTACAATATGTGCATACGATACTAAAAGGCTGCAAAAACATATATGTACTATAAGGGTATAAACGAGGTTTTTGTCAAGTAACTGGCGCTCGTTTGAACCGAGCTCTAACGAGTCACAAGGTTAAGCCCATGATGTGAGCTCCAAAAGTTTAGTGATATATATTATCTAAAATCATGTTTGCAAGAAATTATTATTTTTTAGAAAATATGTGTAATTAAGGGTGTGTTTAGTTGTGGAAAATTTTTCATATTTTTCTGTTTCTAAATTTCTAGAAAAAAGGGAAGTTTTCTTTTTCTAGAAAAGAGTTGAAAATTTTGAAAACATGTTTAGTTGAGTTCTATTTTTCATTTTTTTCAAAAATGAAAAGGTTTTAAACAAAGCTATTTTCAAGCATTTTTTTTCTCGTAATCAAACTTTTTCTCATGCTAGTAATAAAACCTAAAATAATATAAAATTAACAGCAACCATAAACATATATTTATTTTTCATTATACTCGAAGTTAACACTATTAAACTATCGGCATATATATAAATCTCCGTTATGAAAAATACATATAATATCCTAAAAGATAATATGAAAAGTTAACACATAAGTATGATATCAATGTTGCCTCCGAGCCTGGCGACGACCATTGTGCTTTTCCCACAAACTATTTGCTATTGCATCTCTAACATGAAGCATTTCCACATTATCGGTTAAATCCAACTCGAAACCTTCTTGAACCGCACTAGAGCTTTCGCCCGGAACTTCTAGATAATCTTCATCATATATTGTAAATAAATTATCGGCTCTATCTTCCATCCTTATATAATTATGTAATGCACAACACGCGTGCGGAATATACATTTGACGTCTTAATGGGTAGCACGGTATATCTTTCAAAATATGTAATCTTGCTTTGAGCAAACCGAATGCACGTTCAATGACGTTGCGAACAGAAGAATGCATAAAGTTAAAGAGTTCTTTTTTTCCACTCACCCCTCTGAGTCCCTCCCCACGTTGCCAATCAGACCGATGATACCGCTCGCCCCGATATGGAGCCAAAAATCCTTTAAGATTTGGATACCCACTATCGACGACATAGAAATAATCTACACACAGTTTAAACATCAATGTTAGTTTATCTAACTTTACACCTATTCCCATTCATAACATGTGTAAATTAAAAATCGTTCAACAAAAACAATTACAGTCAATTTAAAATCTCTTGCACACATTCATCCATCAATATCCAAAAGTCAACAAATTGATATCAGGGATTTTAAATTAAATGCAATTCATTTGTTCCGATATCTCCAATCAGAAGAGTAGAAACTATTCCAAGCAGAATAACTTTCACATACTACTAATATAAGTGTTGAATATCATCACAATGCAGTTTCATTTAAAAGTTCTCGAAAGTAACTACTCAAGATCAAAATGTAATCAAAATAAACTACTCAATATCACAATCCACTATAATTACTAAACTAAAGTACTAAACTAACAACACGCTAAGTAAATTTCCTAACTTGTAAAAACCAAACAGAATTCAGTACAATTCTAAGTACACTAAACTAGCCGCGATCACATAGCACTAACAACAACCTGAGGCGCAAACGCAAATTGTACTAAACTAGTGGCAATCCATGATCTAAGTGCAAAATATATATCTAAACAAACTAGTGGATATAGTTAAAACGAAGACAAAAAAATCTTACCGCCTTTAGGCACAGGAAACAAGTTTTCAGGTCTGATTATAGCATCATAAAACACATGTGAGTCATTAGTCGTTCCTTCCCAACCGGTATACACAAAAGTAAACATCATGTCGTGTGAGCAAATGGCCATCACATTTTGAGTAACAATAACCGCTTTTCTGCCTCGAAATGTTTTCTGTTTTGATGCTGGTGCCCACGCTGATACATGAGTACCATCGATAGCGCCAATACAATCCTACATATAATTAACAAAAATGAATGAATACTTAATATAAATAAGTATATATAATCAAAAATAGATGAATTTGACATATATTTTATTGTTAATCAGTTTTGACACGTTAAAGAAGGCAATATATATAAACAAAAATAAAGATACCTTGAAGAATGGATACCATCGGGAATCTGCTCGAATTTCTGGTTGCACTTCACCCCTATCGACACTTTTAACGACTGTAACTGCAAATGCCTTTAATGCTCTCAAGACAATTTTAAACCAATGATGAACGGTCCCAGTAGAATGTTGAAAATGGTCTGATAGTATTCTTTGTCTTGTGCCATGGCATAAAATCCGCAAACTCATCGCCAAACCCTCCTCTACACTTACATCCCTACCATCTTGTAATAACTCCATCATCTTTAGCTTATCACACAAGTTCAAAAATACATGTGGCTTCATTCTGAATGATACATAACACACGATAGGATTTCCACATAAAACTTCTCGCACGTACTCTTTTCCACTAAGCATTGATGTCCGACAAGCCATTCGATCAATAAAAGCTTTGGTGTTTTCCTTTAAGAAAAGGAACATCATCATGTCAACCTCATCATCATCTTCATCTGAACTTGAGCTACTACTCGATGAAATTCTCATTATCCCGTATATCTAAATCTCGAGTATAAAAGAATTGGAGCTACTGAAAACCTACAAATGCACAATGCATAATTAAACCATATGTACAATAACCACTCAGATGTAGTACAGTAAAACATCATACTTGACAAGAACAATCCTAAAAGAGTAACTGAGTTTGTGAAAGTAATTTAAGGGACAAGAGAGTATATACAGATAAGAAACACTACACTAAAAACCAATCACGGTAACGTGCATATTATACCAGAGCGCAGATGTAGTACAACAAAACATCATACTTGACAAGAACAATAAAGACTCTCGCCAATACATTACATAAAAACCAATCAAGATACCAAAAGACTCATGCGTTAAATGAAAGACATAATACAGTAATATTTACTCGCCAGACTGTTGAAACAAGCTTCCAACTCCACCTAGTTGTTTCACCAGATTCATTAGGTAATGCTTCCATGTCACGTTGAGTTGCTCATGCGGATGCCTCAAGGGGTATAAATGCATGAGTGGGTCAGATATGATTAAATATCTCGAGAGTAGCAACTTTTTTATTAAAATGATTTCGGAGGTTTTGGCATAAAAAGGTTTGGGTGACTTTCGACCCATATACCTGTTTTAATTAAAATAATTACTATTACTTCAGATCAGACACTGTATAATAGTATAAGGAGCTTAGGCTTATTGGATTCACCTACCCAATTGTCGGGAGCATATCCTTTCTGAATGACAGGACAGCTCATTGCGCTGGGAAATGTCTTAATTCGACCGGAATGATCCTAGTTAGTTACTAGCCAGATATCATACAATTTGGCCCGAAGGATTCAGGATAATGCATTGTAATTGAACGTGAACTTTGCCCCCCCCCCCCCCCCCCAAGAAGAAGCTCGCCAATCATGGACTAAGTGGTCTTCGGTCCAACAAAGATGGTCTAATCTCTGCTGTTTCTAAATCCAGCTGAGTTTTGACTAACTGTAGATTGACTAAAGAAGCAGCAAATTACCATTCCTCATATACATTCACTGAGCAAGTTGATTGAAAGGACCGGCACCTTATGACCTTTTGTATATATAAAGATGTTTTTTATCTTTACATTCTTATGTTCTACGAGTGTGTATGGATTTGAAGATTCTATTAGTTAAGACACACAACATTGAGTGAGCCTTTTCTTTGATGATGATGTGGCTCACTAGATATCAATCTGATTTTTGATGGGTGGAAGACCCAACAAAATAGCTTGCTATTTCGGTCTCCACAATTGCTTAGGCGTTGCACTTCTGCCTTGGCTTGGTCACCAATTCATAATTTGAATTTTTGGGTATTGTCACACTTGTTAATCTCTTAACTTTTTATCAGCGAAGTTCCAACTGGGTATTTGTGACGTGACCATTTTTTGGTTCTCGTCCAAGAGTTTATGGAGCAGACAGTTAGATATTGTATAATCAACTGACAAAGAGGTCGCGGGCAGAGTTGGAGGTTGATTTGTGTATTGTTCAATAGTGAGCCAGGCCAAGGCAATGGTTCAACGCCGAGGGCCCTGCTGCTTGAAGGTTTACTAGCTGTTAGGTGAGTGCTGATGTATCCTTCCCTCTCCACTTATGATCACCTCCCACAAGCAACTTTCCTTCACAATTCGATGTGGGTTTAGTAAAATCCGATCGGGCTGAACCAGATCGAGAGCAAAGCTGATGAAAATGGTGGACCGAGGACTGACCGGAGTACGTTCAGTTTGTCCTGTTTGGGCCAATTCATTGGTTTTGGTATAACAGCATATGCATGATGTTGGTCTATAGCTAAATTTAATGATTTTCAAAATTTGATTAGTGAGCCAAAAAAAGCAAATGATAAACAACATTTCGGATAGAGGACGTAAGAGGAAGGGGAGAGTGTTTGAGGTTGATTTTTCGTCGAGGGATAGCGGTGAAGATAGTATGGATGAAGATTTTGTTCTTGGTAATGGTAGTAGAATAGGGTTAGAAGAAAAGAGGAAGGAAAAGGTAGTCAAGGCTGATTCACCAGCCCGTGATCCAGTTGATACTGATGAGGAGGTTGATGTGGGTGTAATGGATGGTAATATAGCTGCTGACGCTGGGAGATTAGGAAGTGCGTTTGGACGAGACAATACTAGCTCTAGTAGAACTTATGGTCGGATATCTGATATGATATGCATGATAGGCTTATCAATGGCTTTTTTACCTGTATTTTATTCAATTTGACCCGTTTAAACTGACCCAAATCAACCCATTCAGAAATGGACGAAAATGTCACATGTAACAGGAACATTTCTAATAGATAAACAGAAAGAGAGACGAGGGTGGAACATGTACCGAATTCACATTCATCCCTTAGCATATCATTCTCTATTACTTGCAAAAAGGTGTCTAGTGTGTTTTCATCTTAAGTCCACATAACGGTCAAACATAAAACTCCTATTAAACTTGGATAATACGTATTGTTCCTAATTTTTGGTTTTGTCGTTCATACTATTCTGAGTCCTCACTACATTCATAATTATCTAAGCTGGACAGAATTGACCAGCTCGAATCGGCACAAAATCGGACAACTACAGTACCAACGGGACTAATAATCTAAGCTGGCCCTATGCATAAAAGTTTTACAAAAACAGAAGTGTTATAAAATCAAGATTGTTTCAACTCATTTACACACATGTAGTAGTTTTAGTTCAGAATAATGTACAATAAAGAAGTTTATAAGATACCTGAATCAACGAAGGGCCATTTGCTCCATTATGTACTTGAAATGAAGAACCAAATGCACAACCTACTAAATGAAACATAAGATACATGAGAAAAAGAACAACTGAACTGCTGAAGTGGGTATGTCTTATTCCCAATTTAGGTGAGCAAAAGTGTACATGTCATAAGATACCAAATGAAACATAGAAGTAGCATAATAGATAATAAAATCACATAGAACATCAACAAGTATTTAACATACTAGGAATCCAAATTCCGTACATAAAAGTAGCATACGACATAAAAACATCACATTTAAACATGAGTACAAGAAAGATGCACAAGACACTAAGATAGATTTATCAACTACTCTTGTAACTCGTCAAGCCACGCCTTCCTCCTAACTTCAGACATGAGCAAAAATATCTTTCTCCAGTTATGTTTATGAAAGTGTTTTAAGGCTTTGTTATATGATCTGGTGGTTACGTTTGGAGTGGCCTCTAGAACTTTCATGCATTCATCAATGGAGAATTCATCGGTCACAGAATCTTTAACTTCAATACTCTTGTACTTCTCAGCTTTTGCCATATCTCTCTCCGCCTTAGCCATCAACGATTTGGACCAAACATCCACAAGGGCATCATACTTTCCAGAACTTGTTTTCATTCTTCTCATTCCAGGATTCTCCATGTCTCCTTCCAGCTTACGCTTTTTACCATCACTCTCGGCAAAATCACCATCTTCATTCCCACCTAAATATTCGGACTCGATCCTACGTTCTTCTTCAGAATTTTGAGGGCCATAACTTGAAGCATTATGAAAGGAGCCGGAAGCATTAGATTTGTTAAAGACTAAACTCATCAACGAATAAAGCTTGCAACCTTTTTTCCTAAACGCTTTGAAAACCTTATCCCTCTGCAATATATCGCAAATTAACAAATTGTTAACTAATATACTAATTCACACAAAAGAAACATTTATTCAACCTAAGAAAATAATACCTTCTCAAAACAAGTCCACATCTCGTCATTAGCGAAAACTTGTCCGGACGAATGGTCCCAAGTAACACCTGTGGTACTAATTAACTCACCAAACTTGGTACATGTAGACTTCAAACGCTGGTATTTCCCCTTTAACCTATCTGGTCCATATCTCAATGCAAATTTTAAAATATCTTTTCATCCAATTCGATCCAGTCAGTTCCCTTGAAGATTGGCTGCCCATTAGGGTCTTTCTTAACCTTTTCTGATAGAATCTCTAAGAAGTACTTCTCACAATTTTCACTCCACTCCATAGAATCCCCATGATCGTGAACACCCATCTATTTAACCCAAATTTAAACATGATCACATTTCCTAAATCATCTAATAACAAATCCCAAGTACACAAATTCATATAGATATATAGATTACCATGCTCATTGGTGTGGTATCGCTACTGTCACTGACAGAAATTGCCGAAGTTGTAGGTGATAGGCTACAACTTCGGGTCATTTTACAGCCCAACATATCTGGTATAGAGGGTACAAAGAACGCCTTATATAATACCACTTTCCAACAAAATAAAGAAACCATCTAAAACATAAGAAAAGCCACTAAAACCATTCATAAGTCACTAAACCCATTTTTTAAAACCAAAAAAAACTACACATAACAATTCTAAACAACAAATATTAGTCAAATATTTCATCAAACAGTTGGTGTGCAAGCAAAAACTCATTTTATAGTATATACAGTATAAGATTTCATAACCGTTAAAGATGGATTTGATTATCAACAGCTAAATATATAAACTTTAAGCTAGCATATAATGAACATATAAACTTTAAGATAGCATATAATGAACAATATTAATCATAAAAGTTGGTACGAGGTAAGATTGGGACAAAGATTCGATTAAGATTTACCTGTGACGCTGAAAAGGAGACGGTGGAGGGCGACGGTGGGGGCCGACGAGGTCAGGTGAGGTGAGGTGGAAGATGGAAGGTGAAAAGGGGATCGGGTGTGAGTTGGTGAAAAATGAAAATATAGAAAAGGGTAATATGGGGTTTTCTAATTTTCTATATAAATTTGGAAAATGAAAATTTTGGAATTTTAAAAAAATTTCGAAAAATAATGCTACTAAACAATTATTTATCATTACTTTATTTATCATTACTTTATTTGTCCAATAAAATGTTTCTCAAATTCAATTATTTATCATTACTTTATTTGTTATCTATTTGATCAAAAATTAAACAAAATGTTATTTATAGATTTACATATTTGTATAAGGCAAGCGAACAACAAGTTGTGCCGCAAGCCATTTTTAAATTGCAAAACTAATTCTATTGAAAACCTCATTTGTGAATTTAGGTGTCATAACGTTGCTATTCATAACGCGTTGAATTCTCTTCAAAAGTTCCACCGCTTCAGGTGCAAAGAAAACCGAAGGTATCAAATGCAAAGGGAATAAACACGTGTTGATTTTCAATGCATGCAAAAGGTTTGAGCATAACTTGTAGAGCTTGATCAAAGCTAGGTTTAAGCATAACTTGTAGAGCTTGATCAAAGCTTGAGTGTGGCTTGAAAAGTTTGAATGTGTATAAAATTAAAAAAAATTATAATAAAATTTTTCAATAAAAACATATGTATACAAAAAACAAACAAAAACTATAACTCAAAACCAAATTCGTTTTATGTAATATTAATAAAACCAAAAATAACATAATCGTACCGTCTTTGTTTCACAATGCGTTTTGCGATTAAGTTCACAAAGGTTATTGCATGATGTGATTGCGAATGCAATTACGACACATTCATATTTAAAAGTGTACAAAAAATATTTATACATATTATATTCCACCAATGACCAAGTAAATGTAATAAATTCATAAAAATAAAAAAAATTATTTAAAATACGATAAGTTAAATTATAAATTTAATCACAATAAAAAAACCTGTAAGAATATATTTTTTATTTATGAAATAATCCCTTAGAATTAAGTTAATACTCAAATTAGTTATAAGTTGTTTATATGATTTCTATGATAAACCACATTTTTAATAAAGCTTGAAAAAGTTTGATAAAAGCTCGAGTCGAGCTATCAAAAGTTTGAGCTTGAGCTTAATATATATTTCAAGCAATTTTTTTGGCTTGAGCTTGATAAAAGCTTGGCTTGATCAAGCCAAACTCGAGCTCGAATTCAAGTTGCTTATAAAAGTTTGGTTTGATTGCAGCGCTATATGGTGAATGACATGCAATGTAAATAAGATGTTATAGGTGTAGGTCATAGGTTCAACTCATGTACACGAGCATCTCTAATTATGGTTTTACGCGGAAGCCATGAAAAAACTACTACTAAACATGGTAAATATATCTGGCAAATGTGGCAAAATAAGACCCATTGGTTAAATGTAGGTCAAGTTAGATAAATAGTTTTGAAATTGGGTCTAGTTGTGTTCCGTGTAATCTTCTTGCAATGTTACGTACGTTTAAACTTTAAATGATCTTGATGACTGTTTAGCCACTGAACGTTTTTTTTTTCTTCAACTCATACATGCTTTTAGTGAGTTATCCAACAATTAACCTTTTTCAATTACAAAATGGTACATGACGGAAAATGTTACAAATTTGGCCCCGCAATTTTTTTTTTATCTTTCAACAAGAAAAAAGCGTGGTTATTTTTATTTTGAGTTAATTATATTGTTTGTTCCTATGGTTTGGTCCAAATCTCTAATTGAGTCCCTAATTTTTTTCTTGCCTCGTTGATCCCTAATCCGAAACTAATGCACACATTGGTTCTTATGATCAAATTGAGTTTTTTTTTTTTGGTAACCGTGATTTCCGACTCATTGGCCGACTAATCCACGGGGTTGGAGCCCACCGCCACACAGACTCAAACCAGGTAAAGCCCTCCTTTTTCAGGAGGTTGGCGTGGCAAATTGAGTTAATTTTGACTGTTATCTCTCCCAACCTCAAGGGTATTTCCGTCTTTTCATCTCCAGACCTTATATTTGTCGTCCCTAACCTCAATTCGGCAAATATCTTTTTTCGTCAAATTTACTACATATTTTTTTTTTTCATTTCTAATAAGTAGAAACTCTTTTTTGGCTAAATCCATTATCCAACAAAACACCAGCAGGATAGGTAGATCAAATTTAGATCCATACACATAAATTAAAACTATAATTAAAAAAAACCTGATCCAAGAATGTATTTGTATCAATAATCTCTTGTTTTATAACACGTCCAAATCCAAAAAAACAACGCTTTTTATGAAATGGATCTAAAAAAGCACCAAAATCTAGCCTAACTCGCCTCTAAGATGTAGTCTAACCACCACTAAAAACGAACACCCACCACTTCTGTCACTCCGCCGCAACTCCTGCCCACTTTTAAAGACATCATCGTTGCCATTGCTAAACCCAACACCCACCCTAAATCCATCCATGGTTTTCTAGATTCAAAAAAGAAATGGACGAATGGTGTAATTATCAAGACAGTATAAACAAGCCCAATCCCAGAAAACCCTCCTTTACTGTCCCATAATTTCCATCTCATAACAAAAACTATCATAATCAACACATGAGGAAGCTTAGACTACACCAACCAGATGTGTTTCACATTTTAAAGGATGAAACTTCAAATGAACATAAAACTATCCCAAATTGTTTTTCTAAGAAATAAGAACCATAATTATTTTTCTAATATAAGCACACACTCAAATCGAAGGCATGGGTCCTCCATAGCGATTTTGATCACCTAGCATACCTTTTATTTGACAGGTAGCATCGCCAAAGCGTATCATCAACCCCTCGTCTTCAAGCTACGACTACCTGCATGAAAGAAACCCGTCGGCATTCTCATTGATAAATATTTATAATGACAAGTACATGGAAACCCTAGAGACCTAAACCTACAACCAATATTGGGCATGTTTATCCATCTACCACTCCCCCGTAGTCCGAGCGGTGATATCAGGAAGATCGGACCGGAAGAACAAAGAAATAAACATAAAACGCACTACAACAACTTCCTTGTTTAGGGTCGAAAATTTCGACCCTAAATATGAAGGAAATTCGACCCTAAAGTTTAGGGTCGAAATATTCGACCCTAAACTAGCGACCCAAAAATTTTGACCCTAAAAAATTAGGGTCGAAATACTCTATGTATTTTAGGGTCGAAAATCGGGCCCCACCACTTTTCAGCCAAATTGTTGACCAAAATTTAGGGTCGAACCCCTTTGTAATTTAGGGTCGAAAATTTCGACCCTAAATATTATCCACGTGTAAATAAAAAAAACATTGTGAAAATGTTTTTATTTGTTTTAATTTATTAAATTATGGTCGAAACTTTTTTTCATATTTAGGGTCAAAATTTTCGACCCTAAATACCATTTTATATTAATTTTAATAACGAAAACATGTGTGCAGGATTCACTTTAGGGTCGAACTTTAGAGTCGAAAATTTCGACCCTAAGATTTAGGGTCGAAATTTCAACCCTAAGCATATAGTTAGGTTCGAAATTTCGAACCTAAATATATGTTTAGGGTCGAAATTTCGAACCTAAATGTTGCCTGGGCAAAAAAAAAATTGCATTAAGCAGCTTGTTTCCAGATTTTTTCCGGTATTTTTTCCAGAAAAAATCTATATTTCAACAAATCCACAATATTATAAATCACGAAACGGTACAATACGATAAATAGCCAAAATGTTAGAATACATTTCACCAAATCCTTATTTCACAAATGTAACAAGTCTAAAATTATTACACATCACAATAAATCCATGTTTCACAATTTAACAAGTCTAAAGTTATTACACATAATAAAAAGTCTAAAACCAACAACAACTCCTAATCTGAATAGTCCCCGGCCTCATCAACATCCCCCTCATCAGCATCCGAGTTAATTAGCTCATTATCAGACATGTTGTTGGCATTCTCAAGATCTTGAGCCAACTCGTCGACGGTCCGAGTATCATTTTGATGAGGATTCAGGTTGACGGTATAGTTGGGACTTTCCCGAGAGTTAGAACTCGAGGGGCCAGTGGTGTTGACAACGGGTCGATTACAGTTGTTGAAACTGTTATTTTGGGTAAATGGAGGTTGGAGTGGGTTGAGTTGAGCATTGTATGGAAATCCAGGAGGGGGAGGCATACCACAGAACTGGGGCATAACAGGGACCTGAGGCATACTAGGGAACTGAGTCATACCAGAGAATTGAGACATGCCAGGCATAAAAGAGAATTGGAGTGGCGGTACAAAAGGGTTATTAGGTCTAGTATACCCTCGACCCATGTCATGTAATGTATAATAAGAAATTAAATGACTTAGGCGGGCGTTGTTTACCTCAGCATTTTGTTGCGCCACACTAGCATACATATGGGCCAAATTAGCCCGTTGCTGTGCCTCCTCGGTTTGCTTCCTCAACAGCTCTTTTTCTTGCTCATGAATCGTAAGTACCTCCGAGAGTTGTTCTCGAGTCACTCCCTCACTATAAGAACTACTCCCGCATCCATATGAGGTACCACCACCCGAAAACTTCCGGCCCCTGCCGACGATATTTTGAGTGTTGCGGCTCGGATTTGCTAGATCAATTATTTCTTGATCAGTTTTGAACTGCTCAGCACCGTAAGAAATCGCTTCTTTTATGGCCATCATTTTAGACCGTGAAAAAGAAAGAGAAAAAAAGAAGTTAAAAACAAATAAAAATATGTTATTAAAGCGTGTATAAGTTAAATTACTTACATATTTGTCTTGATTTTCCTCGGACATAATGCCATTCTTGTTTGTGCGTGCCCTCTTCCAAGTTTGTATAAGGTCCTCGTAAGCCCCATGCGTGACTTTCTGTACAATATCAAATAAATTAATAACAAGATCTTTAACAAAAAAAAATTAATAACAAGATACAAATAAACAATATAAAAACTTTTAAATGATCACAAAAACTATAACGATTCTTACATATTCGTTCCTTCCTTGAGCGAATTATTTTTTCCCTTGATGTGTAGAAACTTTGTTTTTCGAGCGGTTAACTGTATTAACTTGATTTCTCCTCACCCGATTCGGGTGGGACCAATACCGGCACAAATCAAACCACTACCCTGCTGATATGTTGGCCCATGTAGAACTCGATGGGGGCAGTACAATCGCCGCCTCCTCGGGCGAATCATGGATAGAATAATAGTCCGCCTTTAGCTTGTTCTTATTTTTGCGCCAAAGTAGCCTCAACTTACAGTTAATTCCAGTTTTTATCCTTTCTCCTACTACGTATGTTTTCCCGCCATAAGTCACACTTTCACGACTATCCAACCAACCCGTCAGGTTGAAATAGGTCTACATGTAAACATCTGCATTTAAATAAACAAAAAATTTTCAACCAAAACAGTTAATAAGACTAGATGTAACGTAAACAATTAATACCTCAAGTGTAGGAAAGATATGGGTTTTGAGGTGCAATGGTATCTCTTCCCACTCGCAAGCAAGTGGAAGTGGTCAGACTGTTTCCCCCATCAGAGAGCTCAACATCGCAGCATGATCGCCTAACAGATGGAAGCTATTAAGATCATAAATATCAAATGTAACTGGCAGAGGTCGTCTAGGTGGAGTACCACCAGCATCCCCACCGTGTGATCTACCACATACACACGCCATTTGTAATATAACAAGTACATGAACACACAATTTCGTGGATCGGTTAATGCTAATACACAAATTCATAAAAATTTACACATTTAAACATATAAGAACAATTCCATTAAAAAAATTACACATCTAAAGATTAAATCATTGTTTCATTCAAATTACAACTTAAGATCAATTATCACAATCTGAATCATCACTAGATAAAACTTCTTCAACAACATATGCATAATATTAATTACACACCTCGGTCACGGCTGAAATAAACAAAGATAGAAAGATAGAAAAAAGGTCCGGATGAGGAAGTTGTCCTGACTGTCCCGGTGCTAACCAAATACGAACATAAAATAAAAAAATCTAAATTAGTTGGTTTCCTGGATTTTATCTAATTTGAAACAAACACTAAAACAATTTCAAAAAAAAAAACATTACCTTTTATACGACTGTGACTCGGGAATTCGGTTCTCGGCTGTGACTCGGGTCTTAGCTACGATAAACATATAAAAAATTAAACTCGTGCATATATATATATATATATATATATATATATATATATATATATATATATATATATATATAAGTCGAAATCCCTAAATAAATATTAAGCCATATATAAGCCGAAATCCATTAAGCCTAAAAGAATTAAGCCGAAATCAACTATATATATATACTAAGCGAAATCAACTAAGCCTAGATCAACTAAACCTAAATAAGCCGAAATCAACTAAGCCTAAATAGAATCCGAAATCAACTAAGCCTAAATATAACACGAAATCAATTAAGCCAAAATAAGCCAAAAACAACTAAAAAATTAGCTCATACGTACGCTGCTCCGTGGTGGTGGTGGCTACAGTTGCTGCCGCCGGCGGTGCCGTGGTGGTGGTGGCTACAGTTGCTGCCGCCGGGTGGTTGCTATAACATTTATTAATAGAAAACACATTTAATAAATAAATAAATTAATAGATAAAAAAATTTAATAGAACAAAAATTAAACAAGAATTGAATTACCTTATCCGAAATTAAACAAAAAACCTAATTAGTGCTCGTGTGCGAGTGTGGTGGTGGTGGTGGTGGGATGAGACGATGGTGGTGGTGGGATGAGACGGTGGTGGTGGTGGTCGGATGAGACGGTGGTGGTGGGATGAGACGGTGGTGGTGGGATGAGACGGTGGTGGTGATAAGACAATGGGATGAGACGGTGGTGGTGATAATTGTGGTGTTCTCGTTTTTTTTAATGAAGATATGAAGAAGACGGGTTATGAGTGATGTCTGTTTGTTGTTATTGTGGATAGAATTTAGGGTCAAAATTTTCGACCCTAAATTATTTTAATATTTAGGTGCGAAAATTTCGACCCTAAATATAAATCGCGAATTTTTTAATTTTGGTATGGAATTTTAAAATTTTAGTGAAATTTTTTGAAAGTTAAAGTTTTAGTGCCAAACTTAGGGTCGAAATTTCGACCCTAAATTTCGAAACTAGAATAACTTTAAATATATAATGTTTTAAAAATATAATAAATAGAGTTTATAAATTACTAAATTATTTATATAAAATATTAACAAACTATTTTATCTATATAAAATATTAATAAGTGTGACTAATATATTTTATTTATGTAAATTTATTTTATAAATTACAATAATTACGTTTCAAAATAGTAAATTTCGAAACTAGAATAATTTTAATTTTAAAATGTTTTAAAACATTAATAAATAGAGTTTATAATTACTAAATTATTTATATAAAATAACAAACTATTTTATTTATATAAAATATTAATAAGTGTGACTAATATATTTTATTTATGTAAATTTATTTTATAAATTACAATAATTATGTTTTAAAATAGTAAATTTCCAAACTAGAATAATTTTAATTTTAAAATGTTTTAAAACATTAATAAATAGAGTTTATAATTACTAAATTATTTATATAAAATATTAACAAATTATTTTATTTATATAAAATATTAATAAGTATCGCTAATAGGGTATCGTATTACATGATATGAGTCAATAGGGTATCATATTACATGATATGAGTCAATATGGTATCGTATTGCATGATATGAGTCAATAGGGTATCGTATTACATGATATGAGTCAATAGGGTATCGTATTACATGATATGAGTCAATATGGTATCGTATTACATGATATGAGTCAATATGGTATCGTATTACATGATATGAGTCAATAGGGTATCGTATTGCATGATATGAGTCAATAGGGTATCGTATTACATGATATGAGTCAATAGGGTATCGTATTACATGGTATGAGTCAATAGGGTATCGTATTACATGATATGAGTCAATATGGTATCGTATTGCATGATATGAGTCAATAGGGTATCGTATTACATGATATGAGTCAATAGGGTATCGTATTACATGATATGAGTCAATATGGTATCATATAACATGATATGAGTCAATAGGGTGTCGTATTACATGATATGAGTCAATAGGGTATCGTATTGCATGATATGAGTCAATAGGGTATCATATTACATGATATGAGTCAATAGGGTATCGTATTACATGATATGAGTCAATAGGGTATCGTATTACATGATATGAGTCAATATGGTACCGTATTACATGATATGAGTCAATAGGGTATCGTATTACATGATATGAGTCAATATGGTATCGTATTACATGATATGAGTCAATGTGGAGGGAAAACATTGGCGGGAAAACATTGGAGGGAAAACCTTGGAGGGAAAACCTTGGAGGGAAAACCTTGGAGGAAAAACATTGGAGGGAAAATGTTAACAATGTCCCTCACTTTTTTTATCATAAAAGCAGAACCACACACACTCCTTATCATCACAACCACCAGCAGATCACACACACTTATCATCACAAACACATTGTTATTATGAAGATGTTGAATCATGAAGCTTTTCGTGTACGTGTGGACGTGGAGACGTAGTTCTTCGACAATCGTGGCAAGATGATACCTTTGGTAGACAGTACTATGCTTGTCCACGTTCAAAGGTGCAACCTTCAGTTTCATATGGATGCGGACTTTTTTTATGGAAAGACGAACGAGTCAGACTACTTGTTTATTCTCTTGGAGGTTCAATGAGCTTTTCTCCTCCAAGCTCTTCTTTAAGACCTTCAACGAGCTTTTCTCCTCAAAGCTCTTCTTTGAGACCTTCAAGGACTCCAATTTCTTCTCCAAGCTCTTCAACGTGTGCAAACTGTGTGCGCTTGAATGGAATGATAATGGTACTTGAGAGTACAGTAGAGTTGTACAAAAATTGTGATAGGCACACAATTGATTCAACTGCACTACTTCACGACCTTTACGATGACATGGGGAACCTTAGTTTGAACTAGTTTTGATGTGTTTTTTTCGTGTTTAAGAGTCTAATATCGTTGTAATATCCATGTTTAATTAAGCGCGTGTTTATGTGTATGTGATGAATAAAATTATGTTTAGGAGTGTTTGTCTGTAAGTCTCCCATGTGATATTACAAAAGGTTTTATGTAATATTTGGAATAAATAAATATTTATTTTATAAATGTCTCATTTTTATTATATAAACGTCGCAACTTCGTAAAGTCTAATGACTTTAAGTCCCCGTATCGAATAAAATGTATCGTTAGGCGTTTTGTTCGTATCTTCTAACATAAAAGTTACATAAGTTATATATAAGTATAATAATAATAATAATTCAAAATTTATTTTAATAATTATGAAAAAAATATTTTTTGCAATTAAAACACATTACCATTGAATAAAAACATATATTAAAATTTAAATATATACATATATTAATATTTTAAAAGGATTCAGACTAAAAGAAAATTTTAAAAATATATTTAATAATTTAGGGTCGAAATTTCGACCCTAAATATAAACCACAAATTTTTTAAATTTTTCGTGAAAATTTTTGGTGTGAAATTTTAAATTTTCGTGAAAGTTTTTTAAAATTCTAAATTTAGGGTCGAAATTTGGACCCTAAAATATTAACTTTAAGAATAAAAATTTTTAAAATTATTTTTAATTATTAAAAATATATTATATATTACATAAATTAAAATTATTGAAAATTTTAAATTTAGGGTCGAAATTTCGACCCTAAATTATTGGACCCCACCACCTTTTTGACCAGCCCTTTTGGGTTGAAAAACTGTGCCCCCCCTTAATTTAGATCGTAAACCAAAGTGAATCGATAACCAAACTCAAGTGGACCAAACTCATCGGTCTAGTTCGGTCTTAAGCACAACCATCGTTATCTTTCTCTAGACGGGAAGACCAAAACCTTGTGGTTAGTGTTGACCGCAACCTTTCGTCCCTTGACCGAAAAATAAGTTTTTGTTCTTAACTGCATTATTAGTCATTATTTCTTCACTCTAATGGCCATAACGAGGTGCTAGTCATGACTGAGTGAATGGAAGACTAAGTTAAATAATGTTTGCAATTAAAGGACGAATGACCCATTTTTGGCTTAGGAACAAAAAGACTGTTGAAAGCAAACAACAAGGACACACGTTGTAATTTACTCATTCATAAATTATAAGACGTTCTATCTACATCAAAAGATCGATTTTTAGTCCCCGAACCCAATTTCTAAAGGTTGCAACTCTTTTTTTGATTAGTTGTGGTCTTGTACTCTCTCGTGGACTACAAATTTAAGACTAACATAACGTATCTGATTATCGACTAATTAGCATAATTTTATCGATACCTTAAAAAAAGCATACTTATATGGATACGAAGTCATGGTGACCCTTTCGCGACTCAAACTGTCGGTACGCTTTCCGGCTCGCAAGCGATCAAACGGGCGGGACGACTGTTTTTAATAGTTGATGGTTCATATCATAGCATGTGAAATCTCATTTTATTACTCTACTCTGCATAATCAAACATTAAATGAAACATAACAAAAATAAATAAAAATTGAGAACTTAAATTAATTGTATTATGTGAATACCTCATTTGGATATTTTGTCTTATGCAAAGAAGGTACTCAGTAATACAATATAATGCTAACCTCAATTTGGTGAGCCAAATAAAACGCAATATTATAAGTAACCAAAGTTTATTTTCTTTGATAATGTGGGATAAATACATGATAATATTCACATTCAGAGAAAGGGTGTCCAACACCATTGTTACACAATTATACATTTATCTTTCCTTATTACGAAATGCTCTTTTTCTCGTCGTTTATAAAAAAGCAAGCACTTTACGAAATAGTATTACAAACAAAAAACAATATTGCTCACAACTAGGGTTAGCATAATAGATCACGGACCGAACCAAGCCGAGAACCATTGAGATATTTTTCTATATATTAAAAAAAGAAAAAATTGTTATATGGTTTTCCATTCGTCGGAATAAATTATTCGAGATATACAAGGGCACCACAATGTATGCTCTAATGTTTTGCATTAGTTGAGACTTATTGTGCTACATGCTTATAATGCATAATAGCAGTGAATTGTTTAATCTTGTGATGGCTTCTTATAGATCCGAACTAAGATGAATGTGTTGAAGGACATAGTGTATGTAATATAGGTTTATTTGTAATTCAACTAGTTAAGCGGGTTTAAATTATGTTTGATTCTGTAGACCTGTTTATTCAAGTGTTTCATTCCCATGCTACTTTTGGTCCTACTTCCGCCACTGATCACAAGTAACCTATATGTTGGGTCTTAAACTGATGACCATCATTGGATATGATAACTAAAACGATGGAACCGTTGATTAATAATGATCCATCAATCCCAATAGGCCAATAGCTAGTTGTTGATGAAGATGTTGAGTACGTGTGCATATATTATGTCGGTAAGAAAAAAAGAACAATAAAATGATGTTTGTTTCTTTTATCTCACCCAACAATAAAAACAAAATGTTTAGATAACTAAATGCGATATTCAGATATTCCGAACAGGAGAAGAATGTGGGAGTAAATTATGAAATTTATGTTTGGGTTTATCCCACATCGAATGTGGGAGTAAATTGATAGGTTGCGGGGATGCTATAAAAAACAAATAGTATGTGGAAATATATAAAACATGCCTGTAGAAAATAAGATGTTTAGAGTGATTTGTATAATATATGATGCCATTGCTCAGTTGCTAACTACTCATCGACTAGTATTTACCGGCTCTCGCGGTGTCACTTTTCTTTTTCGTTTTCCTTTTTACTTTTTGCTTTGTGTATTTAGTGAGCTGTGTGAGACATGACACCAATTTTTCTTGAGGAAACGGGGTTTTGGTATTTAGTTGATTGTGGTGTTATATGAAAAAGTGATGAAATGACGTCACTTTTGCTCATGTGACACCACATCTAGGGCACCATGATACACATCCTTCTTAGAAATGAGAGGTGATCAAATATGTAAGTTAGTTATTATTGCTCATAATGTTGGCTTTTTATATTGGGCTCACGATAAATATCCATTAAGACTCAAGAGTTCTTGGTAAAAGCTTAGTCCAAAATGCTTTATTTTTTTCAAGGTCAATACTAGGGACCAAGAGCGAGCACACTTAAGTTTGGCCCAAAAACTCAAAATCAAAACCAATCCAGTTTTCTTCTTTTACAAGTTTCAGGTGGGTTTTACATCTCGATACCATCATCACTACAACAATCGCGCCCTACCCCAGCGATATTTTTGGTGTTTCCCCAGCGACATGTCGCTGGGGAAGCATATCCCCAGCGACATGTCGCTGGGGTATATTCGCTGGGGTAAGCTAGTTGTTAAAAGTATCCCCAGCGACTTCCCCCAGCGACAAGTGGGCCCCACAGACTTTTTCCTGGAAGAACAGATGCCACGGTGGCAAAATTTTCCCCAGCGACATGTCGCTGGGGAAAATCCTTACAAAATAAAAAAAATTAAGTTAAACTTAACCATTTTAGCTAATTACAAATTTTCCCCAGCGACATGTCGCTGGGGAAAATTTCCTTTCTTTTGACTTGTCAACGCGTTGCCGTTGACTAGTCAACGCTATCCAAATTTTCCCCAGCGACATGTCGCTGGGGAAAATCTTGATACGTTTGACTTGTCAACGCTTTGCGTTTGACTTGTCAACGAATAACCAACTTTTCCCCAGCGACATGTCGCTGGGGAAGAGTCTGCAGGTTTTTTTTTTTAAAATTGCCTGCACAGCAGGCGTTTTCCAGATTTTTTCCGGAATTTTTCCGGAAAAAATCTACCAAAACCTGTAACCAAAACCTGTATTTGCTCACCAAAAGACACATATAAAGTAAACTTGAAATACAAATCAACACAAACGCGGAATAAGTTCAACTTGCACCAAATATAATATAACGTTCTAATGATCACATGGATACTAGGAATAAGTCGGGATAGTTAAGGATACTAGGGAAACAAGCGTTCTAATTTAGGATAATAGGGAAACAAGTCAAGATGAACATAAAGAAACTATGTACCATACTAACAAACACATATATGACACGACTAGCTCGTTAACTTAATATCTTTTGGAGGGAATCCTAAAAGTTTCCCCAGCGACATGTCGCTGGGGAAAATCTTTGGCATAAATTAAACAACGCATTAACGCTAATCACTTGGATTAGACGTGGGAGAAAGTTTCCCCAGCGACATGTCGCTGGGGAAAAGTTGGCGGGTTAATCTCCCGCTTGCATTAATTGTGAAGTAGTTTGGTCAAAATTCAGTCAACTTTTCCCCAGCGACATGTCGCTGGGGAAAATTTGCTTTGCTTTTTGGTCAAAATTTTTTCGAGAAAGTTTGCCACGTCAGAAAGTTTTTGTCGTTTAGCGACTTTTCCCCAGCGACATCGTGTCGCTGGGGAAAACCCCGATGGGGAAGGGCTGGATTGTTGTAGTGCATAAACCTTGATGGTCGGGTCAACCGGTAAAAAAAGGTCACTATAAACCAATTCCTTGCAACTCTTATTTTAACCCACTTCATTATTTTTGTGTATCATAAAAAAGGAATAAAAAGTTAGAACTTAAATTGGTTGTTGAATACAAGCATTTGAATATTTTGTCTTACCCGAATTACAGTTTCCTTAATACGATATGATGTTAATATTCAACAGAATATAAAAAAAGTTAGCTTTCGTTTTCTTATCCATGTGGGATTTATTTATAATTTAAGGTTCGTTTATTGGCCTGGATCTTCTTGTCTATTTTTGATAACATTGATACTAATGGTCACTGACAACCTTATTGGGTGAACCCATCCTCAGCGCAAACCTTATTGGGTGAACGCAACTTCGCGCGCAACATAGGCAACAAGCCGAGACAAAAAGTGAGGATCTTATCTTATCGGCTTGTGCTCTCACAAAAACTAACAATAAGACTAACATATACTTAAGATAAAAGTATCCCCAGCGACTTCCCCCAGCGACAAGTGGGCCCCACAGACTTTTTCCTGGAAGAACAGATGCCACGGTGGCAAAATTTTCCCCAACGACATGTCGCTGGGGAAAATCCTTACAAAATAAAAAAAATTAAGTTAAACTTAACCATTTTAGCTAATTACAAATTTTCCCCAGCGACATGTCGCTGGGGAAAATTTCCTTTCTTTTGACTTGTCAATGCGTTGCCGTTGACTAGTCAACGCTATCCAAATTTTCCCCAGCGACATGTCGCTGGGGAAAATCTTGATACGTTTGACTTGTCAACGCTTTTTCCTGGGGTATATTCGCTGGGGTAAGCTAGTTGTTAAAAGTATCCCCAGCGACTTCCCCCAGCGACAAGTGGGCCCCACAGACTTTTTCCTGGAAGAACAGATGCCACGGTGGCAAAATTTTCCCCAGCGACATGTCGCTGGGGAAAATCCTTACAAAATAAAAAAAATTAAGTTAAACTTAACCATTTTAGCTAATTATAAATTTTCCCCAGCGACATGTCGCTGGGGAAAATTTCCTTTCTTTTGACTTGTCAACGCGTTGCCGTTGACTAGTCAACGCTTTGCGTTTGACTTGTCAACGAATAACCAACTTTTCCCCAGCGACATGTCGCTGGGGAAGAGTCTGCAGGTTTTTTTTTTTAAAATTGCCTGCACAGCAGGCGTTTTCCAGATTTTTTCCGGAATTTTTCCGGAAAAAATCTACCAAAACCTGTAACCAAAACCTGTATTTGCTCACCAAAAGACACATATAAAGTAAACTTGAAATACAAATCAACACAAACGCGGAATAAGTTCAACTTGCACCAAATATAATATAACGTTCTAATGATCACATGGATACTAGGAATAAGTCGGGATAGTTAAGGATACTAGGGAAACAAGCGTTCTAATTTAGGATAATAGGGAAACAAGTCAAGATGAACATAAAGAAACTATGTACCATACTAACAAACACATATATGACACGACTAGCTCGTTAACTTAATATCTTTTGGAGGGAATCCTAAAAGTTTCCCCAGCGACATGTCGCTGGGGAAAATCTTTGGCATAAATTAAACAACGCATTAACGCTAATCACTTGGATTAGACGTGGGAGAAAGTTTCCCCAGCGACATGTCGCTGGGGAAAAGTTGGCGGGTTAATCTCCCGCTTGCATTAATTGTGAAGTAGTTTGGTCAAAATTCAGTCAACTTTTCCCCAGCGACATGTCGCTGGGGAAAATTTGCTTTGCTTTTTGGTCAAAATTTTTTCGAGAAAGTTTGCCACGTCAGAAAGTTTTTGTCGTTTAGCGACTTTTCCCCAGCGACATCGTGTCGCTGGGGAAAACCCCGATGGGGAAGGGCTGGATTGTTGTAGTGCATAAACCTTGATGGTCGGGTCAACCGGTAAAAAAAGGTCACTATAAACCAATTCCTTGCAACTCTTATTTTAACCCACTTCATTATTTTTGTGTATCATAAAAAAGGAATAAAAAGTTAGAACTTAAATTGGTTGTTGAATACAAGCATTTGAATATTTTGTCTTACCCGAATTACAGTTTCCTTAATACGATATGATGTTAATATTCAACAGAATATAAAAAAAGTTAGCTTTCGTTTTCTTATCCATGTGGGATTTATTTATAATTTAAGGTTCGTTTATTGGCCTGGATCTTCTTGTCTATTTTTGATAACATTGATACTAATGGTCACTGACAACCTTATTGGGTGAACCCATCCTCAGCGCAAACCTTATTGGGTGAACGCAACTTCGCGCGCAACATAGGCAACAAGCCGAGACAAAAAGTGAGGATCTTATCTTATCGGCTTGTGCTCTCACAAAAACTAACAATAAGACTAACATATACTTAAGATAAAAGTATCCCCAGCGACTTCCCCCAGCGACAAGTGGGCCCCACAGACTTTTTCCTGGAAGAACAGATGCCACGGTGGCAAAATTTTCCCCAACGACATGTCGCTGGGGAAAATCCTTACAAAATAAAAAAAATTAAGTTAAACTTAACCATTTTAGCTAATTACAAATTTTCCCCAGCGACATGTCGCTGGGGAAAATTTCCTTTCTTTTGACTTGTCAATGCGTTGCCGTTGACTAGTCAACGCTATCCAAATTTTCCCCAGCGACATGTCGCTGGGGAAAATCTTGATACGTTTGACTTGTCAACGCTTTTTCCTGGGGTATATTCGCTGGGGTAAGCTAGTTGTTAAAAGTATCCCCAGCGACTTCCCCCAGCGACAAGTGGGCCCCACAGACTTTTTCCTGGAAGAACAGATGCCACGGTGGCAAAATTTTCCCCAGCGACATGTCGCTGGGGAAAATCCTTACAAAATAAAAAAAATTAAGTTAAACTTAACCATTTTAGCTAATTATAAATTTTCCCCAGCGACATGTCGCTGGGGAAAATTTCCTTTCTTTTGACTTGTCAACGCGTTGCCGTTGACTAGTCAACGCTTTGCGTTTGACTTGTCAACGAATAACCAACTTTTCCCCAGCGACATGTCGCTGGGGAAGAGTCTGCAGGTTTTTTTTTAAAATTGCCTGCACAGCAGGCGTTTTCCAGATTTTTTCCGGAATTTTTCCGAAAAAAATCTACCAAAACCTGTAACCAAAACCTGTATTTGCTCACCAAAAGACACATATAAAGTAAACTTGAAATACAAATCAACACAAACGCGGAATAAGTTCAACTTGCACCAAATATAATATAACGTTCTAATGATCACATGGATACTAGGAATAAGTCGGGATAGTTAAGGATACTAGGGAAACAAGCGTTCTAATTTAGGATAATAGGGAAACAAGTCAAGATGAACATAAAGAAACTATGTACCATACTAACAAACACATATATGACACGACTAGCTCGTTAACTTAATATCTTTTGGAGGGAATCCTAAAAGTTTCCCCAGCGACATGTCGCTGGGGAAAATCTTTGGCATAAATTAAACAACGCATTAACGCTAATCACTTGGATTAGACGTGGGAGAAAGTTTCCCCAGCGACATGTCGCTGGGGAAAAGTTGGCGGGTTAATCTCCCGCTTGCATTAATTGTGAAGTAGTTTGGTCAAAATTCAGTCAACTTTTCCCCAGCGACATGTCGCTGGGGAAAATTTGCTTTGCTTTTTGGTCAAAATTTTTTCGAGAAAGTTTGCCACGTCAGAAAGTTTTTGTCGTTTAGCGACTTTTCCCCAGCGACATCGTGTCGCTGGGGAAAACCCCGATGGGGAAGGGCTGGATTGTTGTAGTGCATAAACCTTGATGGTCGGGTCAACCGGTAAAAAAAGGTCACTATAAACCAATTCCTTGCAACTCTTATTTTAACCCACTTCATTATTTTTGTGTATCATAAAAAAGGAATAAAAAGTTAGAACTTAAATTGGTTGTTGAATACAAGCATTTGAATATTTTGTCTTACCCGAATTACAGTTTCCTTAATACGATATGATGTTAATATTCAACAGAATATAAAAAAAGTTAGCTTTCGTTTTCTTATCCATGTGGGATTTATTTATAATTTAAGGTTCGTTTATTGGCCTGGATCTTCTTGTCTATTTTTGATAACATTGATACTAATGGTCACTGACAACCTTATTGGGTGAACCCATCCTCAGCGCAAACCTTATTGGGTGAACGCAACTTCGCGCGCAACATAGGCAACAAGCCGAGACAAAAAGTGAGGATCTTATCTTATCGGCTTGTGCTCTCACAAAAACTAACAATAAGACTAACATATACTTAAGATAAAAGTATCCCCAGCGACTTCCCCCAGCGACAAGTGGGCCCCACAGACTTTTTCCTGGAAGAACAGATGCCACGGTGGCAAAATTTTCCCCAACGACATGTCGCTGGGGAAAATCCTTACAAAATAAAAAAAATTAAGTTAAACTTAACCATTTTAGCTAATTACAAATTTTCCCCAGCGACATGTCGCTGGGGAAAATTTCCTTTCTTTTGACTTGTCAATGCGTTGCCGTTGACTAGTCAACGCTATCCAAATTTTCCCCAGCGACATGTCGCTGGGGAAAATCTTGATACGTTTGACTTGTCAACGCTTTTTCCTGGGGTATATTCGCTGGGGTAAGCTAGTTGTTAAAAGTATCCCCAGCGACTTCCCCCAGCGACAAGTGGGCCCCACAGACTTTTTCCTGGAAGAACAGATGCCACGGTGGCAAAATTTTCCCCAGCGACATGTCGCTGGGGAAAATCCTTACAAAATAAAAAAAATTAAGTTAAACTTAACCATTTTAGCTAATTATAAATTTTCCCCAGCGACATGTCGCTGGGGAAAATTTCCTTTCTTTTGACTTGTCAACGCGTTGCCGTTGACTAGTCAACGCTTTGCGTTTGACTTGTCAACGAATAACCAACTTTTCCCCAGCGACATGTCGCTGGGGAAGAGTCTGCAGGTTTTTTTTTTTAAAATTGCCTGCACAGCAGGCGTTTTCCAGATTTTTTCCGGAATTTTTCCGGAAAAAATCTACCAAAACCTGTAACCAAAACCTGTATTTGCTCACCAAAAGACACATATAAAGTAAACTTGAAATACAAATCAACACAAACGCGGAATAAGTTCAACTTGCACCAAATATAATATAACGTTCTAATGATCACATGGATACTAGGAATAAGTCGGGATAGTTAAGGATACTAGGGAAACAAGCGTTCTAATTTAGGATAATAGGGAAACAAGTCAAGATGAACATAAAGAAACTATGTACCATACTAACAAACACATATATGACACGACTAGCTCGTTAACTTAATATCTTTTGGAGGGAATCCTAAAAGTTTCCCCAGCGACATGTCGCTGGGGAAAATCTTTGGCATAAATTAAACAACGCATTAACGCTAATCACTTGGATTAGACGTGGGAGAAAGTTTCCCCAGCGACATGTCGCTGGGGAAAAGTTGGCGGGTTAATCTCCCGCTTGCATTAATTGTGAAGTAGTTTGGTCAAAATTCAGTCAACTTTTCCCCAGCGACATGTCGCTGGGGAAAATTTGCTTTGCTTTTTGGTCAAAATTTTTTCGAGAAAGTTTGCCACGTCAGAAAGTTTTTGTCGTTTAGCGACTTTTCCCCAGCGACATCGTGTCGCTGGGGAAAACCCCGATGGGGAAGGGCTGGATTGTTGTAGTGCATAAACCTTGATGGTCGGGTCAACCGGTAAAAAAAGGTCACTATAAACCAATTCCTTGCAACTCTTATTTTAACCCACTTCATTATTTTTGTGTATCATAAAAAAGGAATAAAAAGTTAGAACTTAAATTGGTTGTTGAATACAAGCATTTGAATATTTTGTCTTACCCGAATTACAGTTTCCTTAATACGATATGATGTTAATATTCAACAGAATATAAAAAAAGTTAGCTTTCGTTTTCTTATCCATGTGGGATTTATTTATAATTTAAGGTTCGTTTATTGGCCTGGATCTTCTTGTCTATTTTTGATAACATTGATACTAATGGTCACTGACAACCTTATTGGGTGAACCCATCCTCAGCGCAAACCTTATTGGGTGAACGCAACTTCGCGCGCAACATAGGCAACAAGCCGAGACAAAAAGTGAGGATCTTATCTTATCGGCTTGTGCTCTCACAAAAACTAACAATAAGACTAACATATACTTAAGATAAAAGTATCCCCAGCGACTTCCCCCAGCGACAAGTGGGCCCCACAGACTTTTTCCTGGAAGAACAGATGCCACGGTGGCAAAATTTTCCCCAACGACATGTCGCTGGGGAAAATCCTTACAAAATAAAAAAAATTAAGTTAAACTTAACCATTTTAGCTAATTACAAATTTTCCCCAGCGACATGTCGCTGGGGAAAATTTCCTTTCTTTTGACTTGTCAATGCGTTGCCGTTGACTAGTCAACGCTATCCAAATTTTCCCCAGCGACATGTCGCTGGGGAAAATCTTGATACGTTTGACTTGTCAACGCTTTTTCCTGGGGTATATTCGCTGGGGTAAGCTAGTTGTTAAAAGTATCCCCAGCGACTTCCCCCAGCGACAAGTGGGCCCCACAGACTTTTTCCTGGAAGAACAGATGCCACGGTGGCAAAATTTTCCCCAGCGACATGTCGCTGGGGAAAATCCTTACAAAATAAAAAAAATTAAGTTAAACTTAACCATTTTAGCTAATTATAAATTTTCCCCAGCGACATGTCGCTGGGGAAAATTTCCTTTCTTTTGACTTGTCAACGCGTTGCCGTTGACTAGTCAACGCTTTGCGTTTGACTTGTCAACGAATAACCAACTTTTCCCCAGCGACATGTCGCTGGGGAAGAGTCTGCAGGTTTTTTTTTAAAATTGCCTGCACAGCAGGCGTTTTCCAGATTTTTTCCGGAATTTTTCCGAAAAAAATCTACCAAAACCTGTAACCAAAACCTGTATTTGCTCACCAAAAGACACATATAAAGTAAACTTGAAATACAAATCAACACAAACGCGGAATAAGTTCAACTTGCACCAAATATAATATAACGTTCTAATGATCACATGGATACTAGGAATAAGTCGGGATAGTTAAGGATACTAGGGAAACAAGCGTTCTAATTTAGGATAATAGGGAAACAAGTCAAGATGAACATAAAGAAACTATGTACCATACTAACAAACACATATATGACACGACTAGCTCGTTAACTTAATATCTTTTGGAGGGAATCCTAAAAGTTTCCCCAGCGACATGTCGCTGGGGAAAATCTTTGGCATAAATTAAACAACGCATTAACGCTAATCACTTGGATTAGACGTGGGAGAAAGTTTCCCCAGCGACATGTCGCTGGGGAAAAGTTGGCGGGTTAATCTCCCGCTTGCATTAATTGTGAAGTAGTTTGGTCAAAATTCAGTCAACTTTTCCCCAGCGACATGTCGCTGGGGAAAATTTGCTTTGCTTTTTGGTCAAAATTTTTTCGAGAAAGTTTGCCACGTCAGAAAGTTTTTGTCGTTTAGCGACTTTTCCCCAGCGACATCGTGTCGCTGGGGAAAACCCCGATGGGGAAGGGCTGGATTGTTGTAGTGCATAAACCTTGATGGTCGGGTCAACCGGTAAAAAAAGGTCACTATAAACCAATTCCTTGCAACTCTTATTTTAACCCACTTCATTATTTTTGTGTATCATAAAAAAGGAATAAAAAGTTAGAACTTAAATTGGTTGTTGAATACAAGCATTTGAATATTTTGTCTTACCCGAATTACAGTTTCCTTAATACGATATGATGTTAATATTCAACAGAATATAAAAAAAGTTAGCTTTCGTTTTCTTATCCATGTGGGATTTATTTATAATTTAAGGTTCGTTTATTGGCCTGGATCTTCTTGTCTATTTTTGATAACATTGATACTAATGGTCACTGACAACCTTATTGGGTGAACCCATCCTCAGCGCAAACCTTATTGGGTGAACGCAACTTCGCGCGCAACATAGGCAACAAGCCGAGACAAAAAGTGAGGATCTTATCTTATCGGCTTGTGCTCTCACAAAAACTAACAATAAGACTAACATATACTTAAGATAAAAGTATCCCCAGCGACTTCCCCCAGCGACAAGTGGGCCCCACAGACTTTTTCCTGGAAGAACAGATGCCACGGTGGCAAAATTTTCCCCAACGACATGTCGCTGGGGAAAATCCTTACAAAATAAAAAAAATTAAGTTAAACTTAACCATTTTAGCTAATTACAAATTTTCCCCAGCGACATGTCGCTGGGGAAAATTTCCTTTCTTTTGACTTGTCAATGCGTTGCCGTTGACTAGTCAACGCTATCCAAATTTTCCCCAGCGACATGTCGCTGGGGAAAATCTTGATACGTTTGACTTGTCAACGCTTTTTCCTGGGGTATATTCGCTGGGGTAAGCTAGTTGTTAAAAGTATCCCCAGCGACTTCCCCCAGCGACAAGTGGGCCCCACAGACTTTTTCCTGGAAGAACAGATGCCACGGTGGCAAAATTTTCCCCAGCGACATGTCGCTGGGGAAAATCCTTACAAAATAAAAAAAATTAAGTTAAACTTAACCATTTTAGCTAATTATAAATTTTCCCCAGCGACATGTCGCTGGGGAAAATTTCCTTTCTTTTGACTTGTCAACGCGTTGCCGTTGACTAGTCAACGCTTTGCGTTTGACTTGTCAACGAATAACCAACTTTTCCCCAGCGACATGTCGCTGGGGAAGAGTCTGCAGGTTTTTTTTTAAAATTGCCTGCACAGCAGGCGTTTTCCAGATTTTTTCCGGAATTTTTCCGAAAAAAATCTACCAAAACCTGTAACCAAAACCTGTATTTGCTCACCAAAAGACACATATAAAGTAAACTTGAAATACAAATCAACACAAACGCGGAATAAGTTCAACTTGCACCAAATATAATATAACGTTCTAATGATCACATGGATACTAGGAATAAGTCGGGATAGTTAAGGATACTAGGGAAACAAGCGTTCTAATTTAGGATAATAGGGAAACAAGTCAAGATGAACATAAAGAAACTATGTACCATACTAACAAACACATATATGACACGACTAGCTCGTTAACTTAATATCTTTTGGAGGGAATCCTAAAAGTTTCCCCAGCGACATGTCGCTGGGGAAAATCTTTGGCATAAATTAAACAACGCATTAACGCTAATCACTTGGATTAGACGTGGGAGAAAGTTTCCCCAGCGACATGTCGCTGGGGAAAAGTTGGCGGGTTAATCTCCCGCTTGCATTAATTGTGAAGTAGTTTGGTCAAAATTCAGTCAACTTTTCCCCAGCGACATGTCGCTGGGGAAAATTTGCTTTGCTTTTTGGTCAAAATTTTTTCGAGAAAGTTTGCCACGTCAGAAAGTTTTTGTCGTTTAGCGACTTTTCCCCAGCGACATCGTGTCGCTGGGGAAAACCCCGATGGGGAAGGGCTGGATTGTTGTAGTGCATAAACCTTGATGGTCGGGTCAACCGGTAAAAAAAGGTCACTATAAACCAATTCCTTGCAACTCTTATTTTAACCCACTTCATTATTTTTGTGTATCATAAAAAAGGAATAAAAAGTTAGAACTTAAATTGGTTGTTGAATACAAGCATTTGAATATTTTGTCTTACCCGAATTACAGTTTCCTTAATACGATATGATGTTAATATTCAACAGAATATAAAAAAAGTTAGCTTTCGTTTTCTTATCCATGTGGGATTTATTTATAATTTAAGGTTCGTTTATTGGCCTGGATCTTCTTGTCTATTTTTGATAACATTGATACTAATGGTCACTGACAACCTTATTGGGTGAACCCATCCTCAGCGCAAACCTTATTGGGTGAACGCAACTTCGCGCGCAACATAGGCAACAAGCCGAGACAAAAAGTGAGGATCTTATCTTATCGGCTTGTGCTCTCACAAAAACTAACAATAAGACTAACATATACTTAAGATAAAATATTAAATATACTATTTTTACCTATAAATACTCGTTTAAAGAAATTACTTTTATAACCCTTTGAAACATAATCTAACACAACTCAAATAAAATAGTTATCGATCACCATAGTTCTGAAGCAATAATTTCATAGACTTGCATGACAAAAATGTGTCAATACTACTAGTGACATGCGTTATGAGGATCCTGATTACTTTTGCCTCAAACTTTGCAGCTTGTCCTTTCAAGCAATCAATATTCAACAAATTTATAGCTTCAAAACATCGTTCGAAAAAAAAACAATAAAACTTATTTTTTTCACTTAGCTCCTTTTCAATGCTTACAATCACCTACTGGGCCAGTGGAGGGGCTAGAGGGTGCTCGACCACCCCCAACTGGATGTCCAGGGTATCAAATTTTTGGTGCTTTGTAGGCTATGCTGTGATGATTAAATGATGTATAATCTGATTTAGTATAACTCAATTTGTGCATTTACGACCGGCTTCCGTCTAGACTCTTAAAAAAATTGAGAATTTACTATTCGCTTCTATCTAGGTTCTTAAATAAATTTAGAATTTATATTGATTGTATAGCATGAGACCCTGTTCAAATATTTTGTCTTATCCAAATAAGGTACCCACACATTCAATCTAATACTCGCCTCAATGTGAAACAATCAAACACAAAGTTATATATAAACTAAGTGAAGGTTTTTTCCTCTACCCCATGTCGGACTGAAAACTCAAAACAAAACTTACAACCGTACACAATCATCATATATATATATATATCAGAAACAAGTCAAATGCATAATTATACAAACGTTAACTCTTTATATATAAAGAAACTTTCAATAAAGTTCTACAAAAGTTGCCTCTTTGATTTGTCGTCATAACCTTAAAGTGGTCAATATTTGGGAAGGTCGACCGCATGTTTTGTCGTCATAACCTTGGCATAACCGCACAACCTGAAAAAACAAATCCGACAACAAACTTTTCTTAAAGCACCAATCTAAGAATCATAGAAACGTTAACTCTTTATATATGAAGAAACTTTCAATAAAGTTCCACCATTTTGAAGCACAAAAGAATGCAAAACTAATAAATTGCTTTTTGAAAGGCTTAAACTAACCAAAATGAAACAGAATATACTACAAACCAAAGACATGAACTAATAAATCAAACAAATATATTAATCTATAAATAGTTACTCTACATGACTACAATGTGATCAAACAGTGTCAAAATCATGACTATGACCAATACAAATAAAGATATACAGTAACATGTTTTGTAGAAGAAAACCTTACGGTCTAAAAAATCAAGACAACAATAAAAGAACCATCTTCACAAACTCCTATCCTCATAGAATGCCCAAAACCCTCAAAGAAGTAAAATAACAAACACCATATAGCCAATTTAACCATTAATAATTAGACACTGATTTATTAAGCTCAAATTCGACAACAAAATAAATTATCAACTTCCATGACAAAATAAAAAAAGATCCTCATTGATTCATTTCATCGAACACTATATATGTATATTTCTTCGCAAAACTTTTTATATGCAAATTTCAGTTAAAAAAAACCAAAAATTGTAATAGTACCAAAAAATAATCAATATACATTAAACATACTTTAGCTAGGAAAAGGATTGAACACCCAGATTGTGATGATAAAGAATCAAGGAAAAACTGTGAACTAAAAAATTAAATTAATACAAGGTATGAAAGTTTTGCTATATGAACATTCAAATCACAGTGTGATTAGAGTCACTTTTGTAGCATACAGTAGTTGAAAGAAAAAAATTGTCTCCATAACTTGAGATAGGTGTAGCAAAGATGAAAGTAAATACTGAATGTACAATCAAATATGAAATTCAAATCTTGATAGTAGTTTATGTTACCAATACTATCAAGTGAAAGAAAATGAAGATTAAAGGATTTGAATTTGAATTTCAAATGAAAAGAAAAGAAAACAGTGTATGCTTTGAGACTCATAAAAGCTACAGTATAAAGTAAGAAGAAGACTACACAAAGCCTAAGAAGAACCTTATTTTAATGAGATTTATCAGGAAAAATAAAACCAACATGATGTCATTAACCATAAAAACTGAATACGTGGAAGAGCGGGTTGGTTAACTCAGATTCATGATCTCATCCAATACTCCGTACATGTTTCAAGTTGCAGAAAAATAAAGTTGATTTAACGTCTACTGGAGTATCATTGTAGCAGCATAAAAAGTTTTTTCCTAAATATTTTTTATTGACATAAAAACTAATTGACATGGACATTTATCCCTTTTCTCCCACATCGCTTGGAGTAAAAATGTCTTCAATGAGAAATGATTGGGAGACCTATTATTCATGATATGCTTAATTTTATGTCGAAGTATGCGTGGCTACAATTCATTCAACGTGTTGGTCTCGTTGTTTTATAGGCTTTATCATATTCAGTCGGAAGAGTTTAGGTAAGACTTCGTGTTCGTGCCATCAAACCAACCCTAACGTCTTTTTGATCTATTAACATCGTTTCTCATAACATGTAAAAAGCATCCGAATTTCTTTGTAATAGTTTTAATGAATTACAACTAATTGATATCATAGTTGATCACAGGACGCTAAAACGCTTTTTATTGATCATGTAAAAAGCATCGCATCATTTTAGACTATGAAATGCGTACTATGTTCATTGACCAAACAACTATGTTCATTGACCAAACAACTGTGAATACAGGGTTGCATAAAACGTTAAAAATTGTTTCGTTGTGCATATGTTGTGAATTACAGTAGTTAATCACGGTTAAAAAAAACTGAAACAAGAACATTGCTTCATTCACAAAATATTCATAAATAAACATTCACATGATTTCGTATCATCCTACTTGGTAAAGATATAGTAAAAGAATTTGAGAGTAAAATACATGGGTATAAGTTGGTGTACTGGCTAAACTTTATTTCTTATGTATATGTGGTAACGTGTTCGAGTCAGTCCAGTAACTTAAACCATTTTTTATTAGCCAAAGTAGTTTTTTGTTACAATAAAATTTTTTACGATCGAATTAATTTAGTACACTAAAGCTCAATTTTTAATATGACACACGTTAAAATATCGCACTCAGGCTTATCATAGATATACAAGAGTCATCTTATATACTTTTAAGTTGTAACAGTCTTATTGTTCCAATACACGATCAGTGGCATCGCATAAATCTTTCCATATAGGTACTAATATGAAAGCATAAATAATGATTTATGATAATTTTTGGGTGTTTGATACGAATGCTTACTGATTTCATTTATAAGAAACTTTTCGAGCAACTCTAGTCGCCTCATACATACAGATGTTCATAAGATGTATTATGTCTAACGTTTGTTTAACGAAAGATGTAAAATGCTAATAGTCTCTGAGTGCACTCAATGTAGCTGATATGTGTTAAGAAGTAACATAAAATTAGGGGTGTGCACGGTTCGGTTTGGGTCGATTTTTGACTAAAACAAAAACCGAACCGATATATCCGGTTTTTAAAAACCAAAAACCGAAACCGTTCGGTTTTCGGCGGTTTGGTTTTTTTTGGTTTATAATCGGTTTCGGTTCGGTTTGTTGGTTTTTTCGGTTTTTAAAAACCGTTTATATTTGGGTATGTCATATTTAGATTAAAAAACTTGTTTTGCCTGAAAAAATAGTTTCTTTCTTTATTTTTTTTGTCAATCTAAATAGGGATGAGCGTGGATCTAGATCCGGTGGAACTGGAACCGGAACCGTTGGAATCGAGAACCGAAATTTTGAGAAAAATAGGAACCGAGAACTGAACCAAATATATTTTTTGGTTCCAGTTCTGGTTCCAGTTCCGGTTCCGGTTCTTTGGTTCTACCCGTATAGGAACCGATTTTTCAGAAAAAGAAGAAAAACTCATTCCCTAGTGAATTAAGTCAACAAAAACAATTCTTTTAAGTATTTATAACCATTTATGTTAAAAAGCAATAACATTAAAATTAGAGTTTAAGATGTTCGGTTTGGTTTTTTTGAGAGTAGGTTTGTTGTGTTTTTTATATTACTTATGATATTAGCTTTTAAGTATGGTATATTAAAAAAGTTATAATATTTTTATAATTATCGGGTATTTGGTTCCGGAACCGAGAACCGGTGGAACCGAACCGAACAGAACCAAGAACCAAAAATCTCAAAAAAAAGAACTAGAACTGGATCCAACAATTCTGGTTCCGGTTCGGTTCTTCGTGGTTCCGGTCCAATTCTTGGTTCCGATCCGGTTCTTTGGTTCTTTTGCTCATCCCTAAATCTAAGCCTAATAATGTTTATCTCAAATTTCTATAACTATACACATATTAATAAGATAAACACACATGCAAGTAAACATACATATAAACGATTACCGTCACATATGTAATGATATATTGTGAAGTAAGCACATGTACATATCAAACACGCGTATAAACAATAAGTTAAATATATTAGTTTTATTTCCCTAAAAAATGAATATTTTTTATAATTTTATATATATTATATTATATTTATATTTTTTATATAATAGAATGGTTCGGTTCGGTTTTTGGATGAAAATCGAAACCGAACCGAAACTTTTCGGTTTTTGAAACGTAAAAACCGAACCATCGGTTTTTTCGGTTTTCGGTTCGGTTTCGGTTTTTTCGGGTTTTTTCTCACCCCTACATAAAATTAACCATAAAGAGTAATATGAAAGAAAAAAGATAAAGACAAGGTGTCACGAGGACTCGAACAAGAGACCAACCATTAATAGGAGACTAGGTTTAGCCATCAAGCCACCGAGTCTCTGCATTCAACATCTTTAAAAAGACCAAAACATACCATCTTAGTACGACATTTGATCAACCTCTGATATTTGCTCAAAATATTTATATGTTCAAAACGAGATATATATATGTAATAATGAGTTTAACTTAAAAAAGGTAAGGGTAAGTTTGAAGACTCGAACAAGACACTTTGCGGTTATGAGAAACAAGGTTTAGCCGTCAAGCCACCAATACCTTCATAGTAATATACATATATCTCATCTTTTAAAGTACGAAAACTTTGGTACCTAGTACAATATGTGCATACGATACTAAAAGGCTGCAAAAACATATATGTACTATAAGGGTATAAACGAGGTTTTTGTCAAGTAACTGGCGCTCGTTTGAGCCGAGCTCTAACGAGTCACAAGGTTAAGCCCATGATGTGAGCTCCAAAAGTTTAGTGATATATATATTATCTAAAATCATGCTTGCAAGAAATTATTATTTTTTAGAAAATATGTGTAATTAAGTTTTCTTATTTTTGATAAAAAGAAAATGAGTTGATTCTAAATCTAATGACAATGACGACAATAAAAGAGTTTTGCTAGCCATAAATTAAAGAGCATGTAGTATTAAAGATGACTATACAAAAGTTTATACAATTGTTCACAATTTGGATACAGGTAATAAAGAATAACAATACACAAAATGACCTTATTATTACGAAATTTCATATGTATTATTATTACTGCTATAAAGACCTAAAAACTAAACTGACTGAAATTAAAACAGAATTTGGAAAGTTCAAAGACTCGAACACGATGTCAGCCACTTATATCCTTTAAACCAACCAAATCCAATAAAATGTTTCTCAAATTCAATTATTTATCATTACTTTTTTTGTTATCTATTTGATCAAAAATTAAACAAAATGTTATTTATACATTTACATATTTGTATAAGGCAAGCGAGGAACAAGGTGTGCCGCAAACTCTTTTTGAATTGCAAAACTAATTCTATTGAAAACCTCATCTGTGAATTTATGTGTCATAACGTTGCTATTCTTAACGCGTTGAATTCTCTTCAAAAGCTCCACCGCTTCAGGTGCAAAGAAACCGAAGGTATCATGTGCAAAAGGAATAAACACGTGTTGATTTTCAATGCATGCTTTTTCGTGTTTTGTCACTTTGCATGAGACGGATTTCAAAGTATCCTAACCCGTTGTAAAACCCTGGCTACTCAACCCCACGAGAAGAGAAACCCCAGTCAGATCCACACACGCATGTTTTCCTCAAACTTATCCAAAAACTAAAATGTATGCCGGTCTGAGTGTGGATCTTCCATCTAACGGGTCAGTTAAGAAGTTCACAGGTGCTTCTTTCTTGGCGGAGATACCAGCACGCCTACATATGTAAAAAAGAACATCTCTAACCATATCGTGTAGATACTTGAAGCCCGGGAGCTCTTTGCAATGAACCGCATGTTCCCCAAAAGAGTCCAAACATGCCTTGCGACAAACAGGTCACATTATATCAGCTGGAAATAATAGGATCATGAGGCGATACTTAAGAATAGAACGGTATTCCACTTGTGACATATGTTGACCGAGCCCGTCAATAGGGATAGCTAGTAGGAAATCCTGAGCACGTAACACGCGTAAACACTCAAAAACCGCTTTCTGCCTCAAAGTCATGTCAAAGTGAATCTCCATATCCTTGACCATTTCATTAAAAAGGGTAGTCGCCAATGTTTGTTGGGTTTATGATGGATATGACCCATCATACTTATCTTTCGTTTATTTAAAATACATGTTTAGGTCTTACGTTTAGGAAGTTATTTTTTATGTTTTAATGTTTATCTTTTGATCAACTTGTGACACAAGCTAGGATTATTTGTATATATACCAAATCATTATTATCAATGAATCAATCAATTAAGTTAATAGATAAGTAAATCTCTCGTCTTCTTATCTCAAGTTATTATGGAACAAGCACACGCTTAAAGTGATGTAATCTATTCCGATACACCTTAACCGGGTCATATCAAAATCCAATAGCAAAAGTCACAAAACATAAAAGCATAATAGAAAAAATAGATATAAGAATTAAAACACATACAGTCGAGTCGAGTATATATATGGTACTTGTTTGTTCAATAAAAACAATATATATGCTTTCTTCGAAGTTGTTTAAATTCTAATAAACCAAAACAGATAATAAAAGAGAAATGCATGTTGCTTATTTTATAACTTGAGAATAAATAACTTAATTTGAGATTAGAATGAGTCGGGTTGCTTGAAGGCTAAGAATGGTCCGAAGTTTGAGCCCTCAAGCCTTAAGATTTCTTTTTTTTTTCCTTTTAGCTTGTCTTTTCCGTTTTCCATTTATACTCATTCTGGTCAAGTCAAATGATAACACTTTATAAAAAATTACCAACAATTGCCCGAGCGAGAAAAACTTGTGATGTCGGGTCTAGCTGTTGTGTTGCTGACTTCAATTGGATTTCGGTTTGTTTAACGTGTTAAAACGTTTTTACATATAGCTTAATCTTTATTATACATTATTGTGATTGGTATTGACTCTTGCTCCAGTTGACTGTGGTACACGAGTAGTAGTGATAAAAGAGTTGCAACTTTTAAAAACTGGTTTTCCGGTTTAATACAACGATCTTTTGATGCAAATGAAGCCTCTTATAATTTAGGAATGAGTACATTGCAACATTCGTTTTTGTGATTTACGTTGACCGCATCCTTTCGTGTTTTGGCTAAAGAATGTGTCGTTCGTCTTTAACCGCCAATGTTATCCGCCCTGGGTCTTCCATCCACTTGGTCGTAACTAACGCCTCATCATGGCCGTTTATGGGAAGAACTAACACCGATAACGCAATCCAATGACAAATTAAACAACACGTTTTTTTTCAATCAAGGACGAAAGATTGAAGTCAATGCAAACCTTTACTCTTTATGAATTATTACTTGTTATCATTTTTTGTTTCACCATAAGTAAAACATGCCATACAAGATAGAATCCCTAAAAAAAACGTACGAAGTCTTCTTGATGGTACAATTTCCTACTACAACAAAGTAGTTTCGAGGCAAGAAATGAATCACTTGTCATAAGAAGCAAAATGTAATAAACTATTATTACTCCAAAGTCCCAAGAGGATCAAACGAAAATATTCGATTGAGGTATGAGTCCGGTTCAACCAAGCAAAATAGTCGGTTGTGCTTAAACTGAACAGAACCCCAATCATCAAACACGGGAAAAACTATTGATCAAAGACCGGACTTTAATATATCGGTCAGGCCGATTTGTCGGTTTGTTTAGACCACGATCTATTGAGATCTAGCCATGGGCAAGAGTTGTTTTATTCTCTTCAATAATAGTATTTGGTAAAACTTTTTTAGAAGTATTTAGTAATTGTCTATCATCACACCACAAGTTATCTTTAATGTATTTTCATGCGACATTTAAAAAAAATATTTTAGAAAAGAACAAAAAAGCTACTTGTCGATATTTGGCTCTCTTCAATTACATTTAACATTGTATTATATCATTTTTTTTACACTTTGAGTGAATGTAGTGTTTCTTATTTGTTTTTATGTTGTATTTCTTCATCATCTATGAATAGTAATATCATATGATAACAATATGCCCATGCATGTGATTATTTTTGTAACAATGCATGCACAAGAGTCATTATCATCATGTTAGTTTATATCTAAGTATTTCTCATTCGACATGTTTTTTTTGTTAACTACGGTTAGAGATGTATAAATACGTACATTTTTTTATTTCAAAATTTGATTGGGGTATAGCCAATGATAAAAGATATTTCGACTATATATATCGTAAGTATTTATTAGCTTATTCCAAGACTAATGATGTACATTAGGATCCGTTTGTGTTATTAACCGAACATATTTGGCATGTTGCATACTATTCACATGTAGCCTTGATCTTCTTAATATGAATTACAGCTCTCTTGATGTTTTTTCGCAGGCATGGAAGATTACACGTGACAAGAAGCACGAAAAGGTGTCAATGCTGAAAGAACCGGTAAACCTTTTGTATGGATTTCCATGGCAAACTGGTATATAATTTATGGTGTTGATCAAAGTCATCCTAATTGTTTTTCTTCTGTACGTAGCGAGATTGAATAGACTTAAACAAGCTAAAGATATGGCTGAAAGAAGAAATAGTTAAGTATACTGAGAGCAAATATAAAGGAGAAAACAATTTCTAAGGTAACATTATAAAAAAATAATAATAAATAAATAAATAAAAATAAAATTTAGCGTATGTAAAGAGGCTTAATGACGAGACATCCACAAAGATCCATCAGCTGAAAAAACTGTTAAAAATGAAATCAACAAAACAATATTTTTCCCAAAACGTTTTATTAACCAGAGATCAAGAACAGTCCCCAAACGGATGTTGTTCAACATACAAACCAAAATAGATAGTCCCCAAACGGATGCTATCTCAAACATACATCAAGAACAACAAACAAAACAACAAACTACTAATCTACTTATGATCCAAACATCTACATCTTTGATGTTTGGATCTATTTAGGGTATTTTATGAAGGATGATTGAATCTGCGTGAGTTGTAAGGATGAGAGAGTTGTGTGTGAAAAGGTGAGAGTGGTGGGTGAGATAATGAATGAGCGATAATTCAAAAGACAGTTATTCACAACGTTATAACCAAAGCTTCAGTCAACAGTCAAACCAATAGTTGCATAAGAGCCCCTTGCACAATACAAAACAATGCAAATAAAGCCTAACAGTTATATTAGTAGTAAAATAGTTTCACAACCAGTCCCTCAAGTTTATGCACTTGCCACAATATCAACCAATATTTTCAACACCCTTCCTCAAGTGTATAAACCAAAAAAGTTTTTCAAACACAACCTGGAACACAATTCATTGTGCTGATAACTCCCAAGTCCTTTAGTCAAGATATCTGCAACTTGGTTTTCAGAAGACACCTTTAGGGTCTTAATAAGACCAGAAGCAACTTTCTCTCTTACCAGATGAACATCAATATCAAAATGCTTAGTTTTTTCATGCATGACAGGGTTAGCTGCAATCTGAATAGCTGAGCTATTGTCACAGAATAACCAAGCAGGAATACAACTAGGAGCATTAAGATCCATTAATATTTTGTTGAGCCACATAACTTCACACACAGCAGATGCCATAGACCTATATTCAGCCTCAGCAGAGGAGCTGGATAAGGTGGCCTGCTTCTTGCTTTACCAGGACACCAAGTTACCACATATGAAAACACAATAACCAGACACTGACCTTCTTGTCATTTTACACTTAGCCCAATCAGAGTCAGAAAACACTTTTATGGTTTTGGAGTTAGACTTAAAATAAGTTAAACCAGCACCAGGAGCACCTTTTAGATACCTAAGTACCCTAAGAGCATCATCAAAGTGAGACTGAAGAGGAGCATGCATATGTTGACTAAGACAATGAACAGAGTAAGAAATGGCAGGCCTAGTATTGCATAAATATATCAGTTTTCCAACAATCTTTTGATAACTTATGATGTTGGAAAGAAATTTATCATCAAAGCTTTCCTTATGAGCCAAAATCCCATTTTCAGTCATGGGGGTACACACAGGTTTGCAATCAAGTAAGCCATACTCATGAAGAAGCTCAATACAATACTTTATTTGGTTTAGACACAAACCATTGTTAAGTTTTAAAACTTCAATACCAAGGAAGTACCTTAGTTCACCCAAGTCCTTGATTTTAAAGCTTTGACTAAGCAAAATTTTAAACTTATCAATTTCACCATCATTGTTTCCAGTAACAATAATATCATCCACATAAACAAGCAAAACAAGAAAAATTCCATCTTTGTTCTTTGTGAACAGAGAGTGATCATTTTTACTTTGTAAGAAACCAACCTTACTAAGGAACTCAACAAGTTTTATGTTCCATTGTTTAGGAGCCTGTTTTAGACCATAAAGAGCCTTTTTTAGCTTACAAACTCTTTTCTCACTTTTATCAAAAAAACCAGGAGGAGGCATCATGTACACATCCTCACTTAAGTCACCATAAAGAAAGGCATTGTTGATGTCCATTTGAAAAATATTCCAAGTATTTTGAACAGCAAGGTTTAAAACACATCTAATTGTACTCATTTTAACAACTGGGCTGAAAATTTCATCATAATCAATCCCCTCTCTCTGCCCATAACCTTTAGCCACCAATCTGGCTTTGTATCTATCAATCTCCCCATCAGGTTTATATTTGATTTTATAGACCCATTTAGAAGGAATAGCTTTCCTATTAATGGGCAGAGGGGTAAGAGTCCATGTATCATTTAAGTACAAAGCCTCCATCTCTTTATTCATAGCATGCACCCAATTAACATTTTTAACAGCATCAAGAAAACAAGTAGGTTCAACAGTCCTATTAAGATTGGAAATAAAGCATCTATTGACTTCAGAAAGTTTAGTGTGGTTAGCATATTTATGCAACCCATACCTTACTTTGTTATCCAACACAAAGTCATTTAACTTATCTGGTAATTTAGGAACCCTGCTAGACCTTCTTGGACTAATGGGAGGGCTATCATCATCTGCCCTATTGCTGGAATCAAAGGTGGGAACAAGATTTTGAAAATTGCCCTCAGAAATAGATAAAGTATCATCCATTGATGATGCAGTATGGTTATCATTCCCAACTGGCTGCTCCTTTGTAGTATCAGTTGAAGAATGATCCATAATTACCTCACCTGCATCATCAGATGGTCCCCTTCCTTCATCATTGGGTCTTGAAACATTTTGGTGTTCATACTCAAAAAAATCAAAAAAGGTTTTATTATCAAACTCTTTATTCAAAACTTTATTCTTAGAACTCATTTTGTAAGGAAAAACACTTTCATAAAACTTAACATCTCTAGAAAAGAAAGAACTTCTGTTTTCTAAACTCAAAACTTTGTAAGCCTTTTTGGTACTTGAGTACCCTATCAAAACACATTTTTCAGACTTAGGAGAAAATTTATCATGATTATTTAAAATGCTAGCAAAACACAAACACCCAAAACATCTAAGATGGGAAAGGGATGGTTTCCTACCATAAAGCATATAAAAAGGAGATTTTTCAGCAAGGATAGAAGATGGAAGCCTGTTAATCAAGTAGGTAGCAGTTAAGATACACTCAGTCCAAAGATACAAAGGAATACTACTCTGAAACAAAAGAGTTCTAGCCGTGTTAAGGAGATGTCTGTGCTTTCTCTCAGCAACATCATTTTGTTGAGGAGTATAAGCACACAAAGTTTGGTGCACAATCCCTTTTTCTCTAAAAAAATTATCCATTTTACTATTTATAAATTCAGTCCCATTATCAGACCTAACAATCTTAACTATCCCTTTAAATTGGTTCAAAATAAGATTGACAAAATCCACAAAATAGTTAAAAACTTCATCCTTAGATTTTATCAAGTAAACCCAAACAACACGAGAAAATTCATCAACAATGGTAAGGAAATATCTGAACCCTTCCTTTGAGGTAACCCGGTAGGGTCCCCATAAGTCTAGGTGGATGAGATCACCAACCATTTTGGACTTATGGTCACTCAAAGGGAATGGTTCTCTGGTTTGCTTAGAGAAGTGACAGATTTCACAAGGACTAAAGTGTTCGGGTCTGCTTATATTAAGAGAGTTCTTTAAAGTTTTCAACACATTATCAGAGGGGTGACCAAGATGATTATGCCAAACATTCTTAGAAGCATGATAACAGACAACAGACAAGTTACTCTTAATTTGGGGTAACTTACATTCAGAATCAAACAAGTATAGGCCATCACACTCATTACCAATCCCCAGAATATTTTCCTTTTTCAAATCCTGAATAACACAATTATGTTCGTTAAAACCAACATGAAGTTTGCTATCCTTGATTAACTTGTTAACAGACAAGAGACTCACAGTATAATCAGGAATGACTAAAACATCAAATAATATCACATTATTAGTAAGTTTTAAATTACCAACACAAGTGATTTTAGCAACAGTTCCATTTGGGTGACCCGCATTTATGTCTAAATCAGAGATATCAATCACATTTGTCATGTTTTTAGTTGAGTTAGTGATATGTTGATTTGCACTAGAATCAATAATCCAACCAAAATTAACTTTAATCCCATTGTAATTAATCTTAGCAACAAAAAATTTGTAAAAATGGTTGTTAAAAAACACATTTGCATTAAAGAAACTGAACTCAGTACCTGCCATATTGTCTTGACCACCACAATTCTCTTTTTCACTAATTAAACTCATAAGTTTAGCAATTTGATCATTGGAAAAAGGTAAAGTGGTGTTAGAAATCTGAGTATCAAAACTGTTACTAGAACCAACTCTGTTATTCACTTTAAAAGTAGTCCTATTGTTACTGGTATTAGAGTTCTTTTTATATCCAGGAGGATACCCAATTAACTCAAAACATCTGTCAATAGTGTGACCCTTCATATTGCAATTAGTACATAACAAGGAGTTGTATTGATTCCTGTTTCCCCCATTGCTGTTATTGCTATTGGAAAATTGATTAGAATGATTTATGTTTCCCCCATTGTTACCATTAAAAAACTTATTCTGATTTCTATTGTTAGAAGATCTGTTTTGATTTTGATTTTTGGGAAAATCATTAGCCTTAGCAGCAAAAGAGGAAACCTAGGGTTTTGAAGCCCCAAAATTAGAGTTAAGACCCCTATGGGACTCTTCTCTACACACAATCACAAAAGCATCTTTAACATCAGGTAACACAGGTTGAGTCAACAGAGAACTTCTTATAGGTTGGTATACTTCATCCAAACCCATCAAAAATTGCATTAATTTCATTAATTGTTGATGTTTACTAGACTCAGCCCTAGCTATGCAAGTACAAGGGGAAAACTTGGTAAGAATATCAAATTCTCTCCAAAGAGAATTCAACTTGTGATAATATTCAGAAACAGGCAACCCATTTTGTTTAAAGTTGTTAATTTTTTGAATTAAGTTAAACAGAATTGAGCCATCAAGTTTATCATAAGCGTCCCTAAGTTCATTCTAAACCTCAGCAGCATTTTCAGAGTACACTTGACTCAAATAAAGATCTTCAGATATATAACTTAACAACCAAGATAAAACAACTGTATTACATCTATCCTATTGATTGGAAAGAGGTTCACTATTAGCATAAGAAAACTTAACACAAGTACCATCAACAAAACCCATTTTATTTCTAGCTTGTAAAGCAATTTTGACAGCATTAGCCCAAAGTCTATAGTTGTCACAACCAGTAAGTTTAATGCTAACAAGAGTCCCAATATTATGATCATTAGGTTGTAAATGTAAAGGATTACCAACATCCAAAGAGCTAATCAAAACATGAGTAGGAACAGGAGTAGTCATAATGAATAACAAGTAAACAACACAGAAAACACACCAAACAAGAACAAGAAAACTAAATAGCAATTAAAAAGAGAGAGAGAAACTTGAAACTCAAGAATCACCAATTCTAGCTTGTGGACTGGGGTTGGCCAGAGCAGGTATCCACACCAGTCAAGCTGGAGGGTCAAGGTGTTAACCGAACCCGTTTGCACCCACCTCACTAGATCAATGATCAAGAAGAAACAAGTGACTTACAGCGGAGTAAAAGGAGGAGAAAACACCACTTGTGCTCTTGATTCACTTAGTCAAGAGACACAGATGGTAGGAGAGACAACAAGGTCACCAAGAGCAAATGAAACCAATAATCAACAATTAGGGTTTCACAAACCCTAATTTTAAATCACCAGCAACGAGAGAGTCACCAAACAGAAAACCCCCAAAAGTTACAAATTAGGGTTTCAGAAACCCTAATTTTGAACTTTCAGAAATTAACCAATCCAACACCCAAAGTGACAAAAAAGGCTGCACAAAAGGTTAGATAACATGTAAATATCGAAATAGAACTTACCAATGAAAAACCCTAATTTCTCATTTTAGGGTTTTTCAAAATATATCAAAGAATATGTAAATTAAGACTATTAATCAACGATTAATAGTCAAAGAAACAGTTCCCAAGCCAAAATTTAAGAAACCCCCAAAAAAAGTTTGAAGCCCTAATTTTAATTAATTAAAATAAAAGTATAGATCGGTAGTAAGATAACCAAAAAACAAGTTTATGAGAAGGATTTATCCAAGAAATAGAGCCATATCTCTGATACCATGTTAAAAAATGAAATCAACAAAACAATATTTTTCCCAAAATGTTTTATTAACCAATGATCAAGAATAGTCCCCAAACGGATGTTGTTCAACATACAAACAAAAATAGATAGTCCCCAAACGAATGCTATCTCAAACATACATCAAGAACAACAAACAAAACAACAAACTACTAATCTGCTTATGATCCAAACATCTACATCTTTGATGTTTGGATCTATTTAGGGTATTTTATGAAGGATGATTGAATCTGCGTGAGTTGTAAGGATGAGAGAATTGTGTGTGAAAATGTGAGAGTGGTGGGTGAGATGATGAATGAGCGATAATTCCAAAGATAGCTATTCACAACGTTATAAGCTTCAGTCAACAGTCAAACCAATAGTTGCATAAGAGCCCCCTGCACAATACAAAACAATGCAAATAAAGCCCAACGGCTATATTAGTAGTAAAATAGTTTCACAACCAGTCCCTCAAGTTTATGCACTTGCCACAATATCAACCAATATTTTCAACAAAAACAAACTACAAAAGTTTCACCACAACTTATTAAACCGAGGAACAAGTTAGACCAGATGTAAGTATTTGCTAGGAAAATCACCATACAAAGGCATACCGAAAGCAAAGATAAAGCTACTTAACGCTTGTTGAGTTGTCGGAATGTATATGTTTGAGTGTTTGAAAGCGCTATGTAATTTTGATGTTCATTTCAATCATATATATATAAAGACAAGTGTTGGTTTTGATTGAGTCCCACATAGGTAAAAAAAATACTTCTTTGTTTATATAATGCGTTGTCTTTGTGTCACTTAAATTGAGATCAACATTATATTGTATTCACAAATTCATCTTGAGCGTAACACAAAAATACGCGAGGAATGTTTCTTGTGAATAAGATCAATTCAAATACTCAATTTTTATTTCTTCGTGTATGATTTGTTTAAGGTTTGATTATGGTAAAGCAAAGTAATAGGACCATCAACTATTACGATAGAATATTTACCTTGACCTTGTATTGACAAATTTGGCTAATAAGCCCATAACCATATATGTTAAGTAATGAGTCTTAGATTTACGGTACACGAGAATACGAGATCACGACTAAAAAAAGAGTTCCAAGCTATAGGATTTGGTTTCCGGAATTAAAACGACGAGCTTTTGATCTAGATGGACCTCTTACGATTTATGAATGAGTAAATTACAACGTTCATCCTTGTAGTTTGCGTTGACTGCAACTTTTTCCCTTCATAAAAAAATGACTTATTAGTCCTTAAATGCAAACGTTAGCAACCTGCTAACCCTTAGTCTTCCATTCTAACAATCATGAATAACGCCTTGTTATGGACATCAAAATGAAAGGCTGACGACGGATGATGTAGTTAGGAACGAACAACACATTTTTTTCAGTCAAGGGACGCAAAGTTGAGATCAACGTAAATCACAAGGTTGGGTCTGTCTGGTTTGAGGAAGAATAGTCGCAAGTTGCACGTAAGACTGAATAAGATGTAAGTAAATAGGGTGTCTGTACGACAGTTGTGATAATCTTGAATATCTACTTGAATCGTGTTGTTCACTTTCCGTATAAAATATTTCGACCCTATGGTGCTTGGGTTACACGAAATCCTTATCGGGATAATTCAAGTAGAAAACACTTCGTTTCTAGGCACAAGAAATCAAAGCAGGAACTGAGAGGAATTGTATTTTTCGTTATGTTCATATGAGACCAAATTCTGTTAATCAGCAGACATAAAAGATGGTTACAAAGCAGTTGAAAAGAACAGTTACAACTGTCTTCCGACAGGCGTGTCAGTTGGGTTTTCGCGGGGAAATTAAGACAAATCCTTAATACCGATTCGTAAAAATCATTTAGGTTTTGGGGCGCTGCCCTTGACCCCGCAAGGGGGCGGAACCCATTGACCCCTGCATTTCCGTCGTGGTCGATAACATATTAGCTCAACGAGTGTGCACTCCGCACTTCCCCTAACTCGTGTCAGAACCGAATATGAAATCTCATTGGTCTTTAGTAAATCCCGATTAAATAAAATAGTTGATGACACTAAAATCACCAACATAATACCGATGACCCAAATATGGAGTAAATGGAGACATAATACCATACTTAAATATGTTTGGCCAGTCCAGTTCGGTCTGTTTCTTGGTTCGCTTAGCCCACGATCTATTATGCTCAGGTCTAGCCGTAAGAAGTAGTTGTTCTTTGTTGGTCCACCGAACTTGTGCAAACATCGAATCAATAAGAAACTATGAAGAACATTTGCACAATTAAACCAATTGACTAACTAATAACAAAGCTTGTACTTTTCATCGTATGTATATCTTATTAATAATGAATCAACAAATATACAAGACTTGCCCGGTTGTTTGCGGAATAACAATCGGGCGATGAATGACAAACTAAAATCCCATGTTCATAGCTAGCTAAGCTTATGCAACCATGGGAGGATGAAACCCCTATCCACTAAAGTGTTACATGTGTGTTTTCTGTGGTGGGAACCATTGACTATTCTATTACAAAGACCACATATATATAGTGGGAGTGTGAAGCTTCCTTGAGAAGCTTTACTAAAGTACAAGTAACCACCTTGTACTTTGTTGTCTTCATCTTTTGCACCTTTGACAAAGTAAGCCTTCCTCTTGAACCTTTGTCTTCATTGCTATAAGACATGTTCCCACTAATACTTCAAACATTCTTTATGTCTTCTACGTTCTTCAGGTCTTTGATTAAGTAATAGTCTCGAGGAGTTAGTAAGCTGTTATGTCATCACTTACTAACTCCATCATCCTTGATTCTTTGCATCACTTACTGAAATCCGCCTCAGCAATGACGAGTCTATCTCGTAGACTCTAAAGAACTCTAAAGAATGACACACTGAACTTATAACATACGTAAGTTCAGTGACTAACACTACTTATGATACTTTACATCCAAATCATGTGCAAGGGACAAATCAGGCACTGAATTGACCCAACAATCTCCCCCTATTTGGATAAAAAAGTAGCCTAAGTTAAATAGCAGTAAGTGAGCATAAAAGCTTCTTCTTACATACTAAAATACAACAAAGTGACATAATAAATATAACAATCTTCTGATCCTTTGTTGTTGAAAAAAATGTAACATGTGTTCAGACCAGATCTTCATCTTCATGACTGTGTCATCTCTGATGAACATCTTTAGCTACTCAGAATATCTTGGTGTTTCAGAGACTTGCTTCAAACAGTGGTGATCAGATACGGCATGAACTTTACTCCAAACTACTAAGTACCCAAGTATACCATCGAATCCCAGAACACTAGTTCACTACATATGATGTTATCATCAGCTATGCACAACTCTTTTACCCTAAACCAACTTCCTTCATTCAATAAAACCTCTAACCAGTTCAAGCACACTACCATACCAGCTTCATCATTACTTTGTTCAAACATTCATCAGATACCCGTCGATACCTATTTAAGGAATGTGATGGATTTTTTTGAGTGATGCTCCTGGATAAAATTTTGATTTTTTTGGTATGTGATTGGTTTTGGATTTTTTTGGTGTGGTTTGAGAGGTTGTATGGTAGTAATGGGGTGGTTGTGTTGTATGGTATGGTGAGGATATCTATCAGGTACAATTATCAGGGATATGTCTTCATCAGGGAGTGTGTATCTCTAAGGTACAATATTTTGATTTTTTTGGTATGTGATTGGTTTTGATTTTTGTTTTTGGTGTGGTTTGAGAGGTTGTATGGTGGTAATGGGGTGGTTGTGTTGTATGGTATGGTGATGATATCTATGAGGTACAATTATCAGGGATGTGTCTTCATCAGGAAGTGTGTATCTCTAAGGTACAATCGTCAGGGAGTGTAACTCTCTCCCCGTCAAAAAATGCTTCCTAAGAAGTGATTTTTGAAACCATTTCACACTCCTATTATTCACCATTTCAGGGATTGAATCCCTTGATCGAATTGCTTCAATACTAAGGTTTGAACCTTAGATTTTGAGGGTGTCTGAATACCCTTGTGTGGCCTCTAGTGGAAATCCAGAGACTTAACCAACTTAGCTGGTTCTATAGTTTTTGGCAAACTATCAGCCATCAACGGATTTGATGATTCTTTACCGGTTAGCCGTTTAACTCCGGAATCGCCAATTCTTTCTTGTTGGTTAGACATGGTGAATTGATGACCATTTGTTGGTGTGGTGGTGAAACTGACACTTGGTGAACTTTCAGCCTTTGGCTATCCCGTTCAAGGATCTGTGATACTTTAGCCTTAAGGCAAGGAGATTCTTCTTATCTGTTTCGACTTTACTCGGATTGGCTTTAAGTTTATAACTTAAGAGCTGCTGTTGTAAAACTTAAGCTTCTGATGTTGTAAAAACTTCTGACTTTTAACTTTTAAAATTTCTTAACCTTTGAAATCTCTTTTTGATAAAAAGTTTAAGTATGAAAAATAAATCTTTGAAATATTTTAAGCAACATATGGGTACCTGAGGTCCAGAGGTCTCTGGTTACACGTCTGATGGTGTAAGCTATGATGGTGACCTCTGATGGTGCGAGCTCTGGTGGCAACCTCTGATAGGTGCGAGCTCAGAAGGTGACATCTGATGATGATGGGTGCGACCTCTGATGGTTACACATCTGATGAGGACCTCTGGTGGGTGCAACCTCTTGGGTGTAAAGTACTAACCAAGTACTAACCTCTGATGGTGGGAAAGAGAAGAGGTTATGATGGTTGTATGGGACGGCTGGAGGTATACAAATAGCCCAAATGTCGTCTTCTTTCTTTGCCTTGGTCCACGAAACTTGTGCAAACATCGAATCAATAAGAACTATGAAGAACATTTGCACAATTAAACCAATTGACTAACTAATAACAAAGCTTGTACTTTTCATCGTATGTATATCTTATTAATAATGAATCAACAAATATACAAGACTTGCCCGGTTGTTTGCGGAATAACAACCGGGCGATGAATGACAAACTAAACTCCCATGTTCATAGCTAGCTAAGCATATGCAACAATGGGAGGATGAAACCCCTATCCACTAAAGTGTTACATGTGTGTTTTCTGTGGTGGGAATCATTGACTATTCTATTACAAAGACCACATATATATAGTGGGAGTGTGAAGCTTCCTTGAGAAGCTTTACTATAGTACAAGTAACCACCTTGTACTTTGTTGTCTTCATCTTTTGCACCTTTGACAAAGTAAGACTTCCTCTTGAACCTTTGTCTTCATTGCTATAAGACAAGTTCCCACTAATACTTCAGACATTCTTTATGTCTTCTACGTTCTTCAGGTCTTTGATTAAGTAATATTCTCGAGGAGTTAGTAAGCTGTTATGTCATCACTTACTAACTCCATCATCCTTGATTCTTTGCATCACTTACTGAAATCCGCCTCAGCAATGACGAGTCTATCTCGTAGACTCTAAAGAACTCTAAAGAATGACACACTGAACTTATAACATACGTAAGTTCAGTGACTAACACTACTTAGGATACTTTACATCCAAATCCTGTGCAAGGGACAAATCAGGCACTGAATTGGCCCAACATTCTTTTTCCAACAATAGCGTTTGGTAATGTAGTTGTATATGTGATAATAATACTTAAAATGAGGTAATAAGAAATTTTTAAGGGTACATTATTAGCTTCACACGCAGCTTTCTTGACACGCAGCTTTCTTGACACGCAGCTTTAGTGGCTACCATGAACTTAGCTTCACACGAAGATAACGCCGCGGTAGTTTTTTTGTGAGCACCATGTAATAGGTGATGTACCAAAGATAGATAACATGTCCACTAGTTCTCCGTCCATCATCAATATCAACATTATAACTGCTATATCCTATCAATCTCATGTCATCACATAGGTCGTATTTATTTCCAAACGAAGTTGTACCTTTGAAATCGTAGAATATGCTTGATAACACGAGCATGTGATTCTTTTGGACTTTTCATGTATCGACTAACCACACCAGCCAAGTAAGCTAAATCCGGAGTAGTAAGCCAAATATTAACAAAACTAAAATGAGAAAAATTGGCACATGAATTTGGTGGAGAAAAAAATGACATAATAGTATATGTGTAAATTTGTGAAAAAATTAATTTAAAAGAAGGTAATTAATAATACTTTGATGGTAAAATGTTGCATAAATCAGATAGAGGTTGGTGAAACTTATAATTTTTCATATTTTCAAATAAACTAAAAAATAAACTAACACTCTTTGCACTTTAACCCTCTAAACTATATATCTTAAACATAAAAAATATATAAAATCTATTTAAACCATAATATTAATATATAATAAATTTTTATGTAAAACCACATGCATAATTATCAATTATACCAATATTACAATTATAATACATAAAAAAGTAATAAGTTTTCATATCCGAAAATTAAAAGAGAAAATATTAAAATAAATTTAATTTATTTTTATATCTCGTGCGCAAATCTACGTAAATGAAAGAAAAAAAAGTTAATAACACATATATATATTAATTGTGGATGTTGCGGGCACCATTGTTTTTCATTTAACAACAATGCGTGCACACACAAACAACAAATACGCGGAACTCAATATGCGTGGGCGGCATATGCACTCAATTATATAAGCAAGCCAAAGTTTTTTCTTTAGCCAATGTGAGAGTACAAATTAAGTCTTCAACCCTAATCTTTTTTCTTTGCAAGATGGAGGCTATATATATAAATTAAAAGAAATACATAAAAAATGATATGAAATAACTGGAAATATTTAAAGATTGGTTTTGTCATGATATGTTTATCGATGATGATTACAAAGTTATCGGGATTTTATGTCGTTAGAACAAAATGAAGGTATACGTATGAAAAACTCAAAATTGTAAAAATATCAATGAATTTGTTCATATATGTCCACATTGTTCTTGTGTTGACATGGTTTTTCTTGTATTGTCCCAGCGGTTCTTGTATTGACACAATCTTATTTCGAGAACACAATTTGTGCAAGTGTATACATGTTTTGGATATGCTTCAACCTTTATCAGGTGGCCATGGAAACGAGTACTACTCGAAGTTATAAGCAATGCCCGTCTTGACCATCACCATTATGTAATTCAAATTGATGTTAGTAACTATTAATTAACACGGTAATTTCTTTGACTAATCTAATGTTAATATAGTGTACTATAAGATAAATGACATTTAGGGACGAAAATAAAGTGTCTAAAAAGAAAAAAAACCAGTCGCTAAAGGCATTTGGGCTTTCTCCCACCGAAACAAAAAGAGAAACTCAATGGAGATATTTATCTTGACTTCTTGTTAGAGGTAGAAGAGTAAAGAGTAAAATTTATCCACGTGGTTTGTTAAAAATGTGAATTACATCCTTCGTCGATATTTAGAACATATTACATTCAACTGTTACATAATTGGTGCACTATACATCCCAAAGTTGCAAATATTTTTTGTGTTAAGTACACTACTAATTGGTGTCTAAAGAGAAGGGTATATTTTTCTTTTTGTTTATACAAAGATGTATTTTGCACTTAATACAAAAAAATAATTAAAAATATTTTAATTTTTAAATCAGTTAATTTTTCGAAACCTTTTTATTTTGGAAATAATTAATTTTTTTCGAAAAAGTATTTTAATTTCAAACCTTTTTTCTTTTGGAAAAAATATTTTTGTAAAAACATTTTTTTTAAAAAAATATTTTAATTAAAAAAAAGGTTTGAATATTTGCGAAACATCTTTTTTACAAATTAAAAGTTTTGATTTTTTAATGATTTTCTTCGAACTTAAAAAAAATAAAATATTAAAATTTACATTCTAACTTTTAATTTAGTTATTTTAAATATTTTTTATGTATAAATTATAATTTTGAAAGAAATAAATTTAGGTATTTTATATAAGTTCTAAGAAAAATATACCAAAATTAAAAAAAAATCTTTTACAAAAAAAATGTTTCGAAATTTTTTAATTATTTTTTTAAATTAAAATACTTTTTTTATAAAATTGATTTTTTAAAGTATTTTTCCAATAAAAAGGTTTGAAATTATAATATTTTTTCAAAAAAAGTAATTTTAAATAAAATATTTTTTCCAAAACAAAAAGGTTTCGTAATTTACACTTTTAATAAACCACATGGATGAATTTTGTACTTTAATCAAGGTAGATAAGCCGACATGCATGTATCGATGACAACTAACCGACATATCATTTCATCACCTCTCGTTTCTAAACCTTCTCCTATGTCATTGAGAAAATTCATACCTAGCTGTCCACTGATGATTTCAACAAATAGTACACCAACGTTAAAAACATCCGGTTTTCATGTCGCACTTCAAATAGTGCAACAATTAAAGATATGAACTCACACTCGCCCATGGGCGGATTTACTTAGTAAGTGTAAGGGGCCATGCCCCCCATGACTCGTAAAAAATCAATTTTTAGTGTAAATTATTTTTGGAACATTTTATTAGAGTACACTTCACCGTAAAATAAAATTGCCCCGTCGAGAAACAAAATAATGGAAAAATCTTTAAATTGCCCTCTGACGGAAACAAAAAAAATATAAAAATCTTATATTTAGATCTTTTATTTTTATTTTTATCATTGATTCAGTTTCGATTGAGAGATCTTTTATCACCACAATAGTCCTGTCAGGAGTCGACCATGTTAATACGTAGTTTAACTAATTTAAAGTTAGAAGCATTTACCTGGGTAAATCCCTTTACCCAAAAAAATTAGAGTTAAAAGAAACTTATATGATAAAATGCCAAAGGAAATTCAAGATACCACCCAGTACAATCCAAAATTCAAATGGACATTTGTATTGGTCGCAATGAAATTCAATTCCCACTTGGTATCATTACTGGGTTGTATGAGAGGTCACATTGAGGAATTATCATTACTGAGTTATTTATTTGAATTGGTTATAGTTGTATACTTGTATACAGGATCTATTTGGCTTGTTCGCAAGATATAAATTATGTGTATTACTGTTTTGAGTTTTCAAATCCACATTGGTAAACAAAGAAATTTTTCTTATTATATACTTATTTTCACTACAAAATTCGAGCCTTTCCCTGGCGAAGCCTTTCCCTAGCGACATGTCGCCAGGGAAACTGAATCCCTGGCGACATGTCGCCAAGGAAACGTCGCCAAGGAAACCTCGTGCGGGAAAGTTTCCTTGACGACTTTTTAAATTTTCCCAGGCGACTAAGTGGACCTCGCAGCACTTTGGTCAAAACATTGGTGCCACGCTGGATTTTGTGAGGGAAAGTTTCCCTGGCCACATATGTCGCCGGGGAAAACATGGGTGATTAGCACAGTTAAGTAAATATGATAATTAATCTCGACTTTTCCCTGGCGACATGTCGCTAGGGAAACTTTCCATTACGTTGACAAGTAAAAGCCTTGCGTTGACAAGTCAAAGTTGAACCAAAGTTTCTCTAGCGACATGTCGCCAGGGAAACTTTGCTGACTTTTCAAAAAGGTCAAATGAGTCACAGTTTTCCTTGCGACATGTCTCCGGGGAAACTTTGTCATTTTTTTGTGCAGCCTGCACAACAGGCTATTTCCAGATTTTTTCCGGAGTTTTTCCGGAAAAAATCTACCAAAACCTGGGAATACAAATACAAAAACTGGGGATACAAATACCAAAAATCTACCACAAATCTAGTACCAAAACACAATAATATGCAACCTCTCGATCGATTAACTCGATCAATACAAATACATATGTCACAACTTGAGTACAAATATACTGGTTCCTAGTTACACTTATTAAACTTGCAATTTGAGGTTTACAATTATTAAACTTGCATGCTAAGGTAGAAAAAACAAGGCATACTAACCATTATTGCCATTCTACCCGTCGGCATTCTCATTACCACTACCGCCACCCCCGCCAGCGCCACTTCCACTGCCTCCCGTGCCACTCCCGCTAGAACCACCCGATAGGAATGCTGAGAACGCATCGGCGAACCTATCGCCACTTCTCATAAATTCATACACTTGAGACGCTTGTTCCAATCGTGGGTCGATGGCAGGTGCAGGGGAGGATTATATCGAGTAGTTTGGCGCCTTCTCGGCACTATCTGATCGACATTAGGCATGTGGTCGCGCTGCTTTCCGCCTTTGACGATACGGTTGATCTCGTCGTCCGTATGTTTGCCTGCAGCCCTCATCGCAAGCATCTCACAAAAACAAATGATAGTTAATATATTATTTATTAGTCGCGTTGGTACATTATTTATCGGCAGGGAATGGTCAAAAACCAAGGTATATCCAAATAAATTAATTAATTAATTAAAAAAATAAAAATATATACTTACATACATAACGCGGTCCGCCTCGCAAGGAAAATTCCCATCCTTGTCGGTGTGCGTCAAGAAGAAGTGATCAATGACAGACGGGGGTGGCATATCAGCTGCATTTGTAGCTTGCGTCTGTACATACATAGACATGCATATATAGAATGAAGCAAATTCAAAACAAAAAATCACAACACACCAAAACATATAATCAAAGACATATATGTATGTAAATTAATTATAGAATTTCTCACCACTTTGTCTCGAAGGAGTGCTAATGACCGGGATCCCTGCCGACTCGGTGGCTTCTGCTTAGACTGATTAGTTTGTCAGACATCTTTTTTCGTAATCCGGATCACTCCAAAATTCGATATGTTTTTCCTACTCCTCGGCAGTAATTTCCTCAGGACGCTCCCTGCGGACTCTGTCTATGTCAACCCTACCGGTATCGATGTCTCGGCGCCAATGCTTTGTCTTGAACTGATTTTTCTCGAATTGTAAGTCTTTTGAAGCATAACACTGATGCCGCCACTTACACCGTCCCATGTCCTAGCATCACGCTTGTGGGGTGTCAGATTAAACTTAGATTGCATTCATATACAACAACTAAAACAAACACAGAGTTTGAGTTAGAGATATAATTTATACATTATTTTATTTATTTATTTAATGGCTTATATATTTATTTAAATTTTCATAATAAAAACAACTTATCCTGATAAGCATAAGCTTTTGGAAAACAGCTTGTTCTAATAAGCTTATCAGGACAAGCAGTTTGAAAACAGCTTATCATGATAAGCTTATCAGAACAAGCTGTTTAAAAACAACTTATCCTGATAAGCTTATCAGAACAAGCTGGTTTCACACAGCTTGTTCTGATAAGCTTATCAAGATAAGTTGTATTCAAACAGCTTGTTCAGATAAGCTTATCAGGATAAGCTGTTTGAAAACATCTTATCCGAAAAAGCTTATTACCTTATTCTCATCAAATATATATTTATTTAAAAAAATTATATTTATTTAAATATTTTCATATTTATTTAAAAAAAATTTATATGATATAAATAAATAAGATACAATTTGTATATTTATTTAAATTTGTTATTTATTTATATGATATAAATAAATAAACAAATTTATTTAAATATATACACCACTAAATAAATAAACACAATAATATCATAAACATAAAAATGATAACTGACCTCTATGTCCGCCCAAACGCTCATCTCGAGCTGTCTAGGGACCTCATTCCAACTTGGGTAGTACATTGGCACGAGCCTCCTGATGGAATCCCCGATGTAATTAGAAAACTGCAGAGCATGCACGCCGAGAGGCTGGAAAGAGGGTGGTACACCCTCAAAATGTGTCGGTACAGGGCCATGCAAGTCAATGGTGCTCAACAAATCGAGACATCGGGTAATGCCCCGAGTCTTTAACCTACCAGCCGCTCTGCCGCCCAAATTTTCTTTTCTTTTGCCTTTGCTTGCAAAAATCAAGTGAGTGACAAAGTCATAAAAATTCAAGGCAAGCAACATATATATATGCACCAAATTTATGATTGTGTTACAATAATCCAAATATTCTTACCTTTATTTCTAAACAAGGCGAGGCAACCGCTGCGGATGTTTGGTGTAGGAGGTTCATGCTCACCACCACCGTCACCACCGCCACCAACGTATGATCGTGCAACATCTGCTCACATCTATACAAGTACACTTAGCATAACATAGACAAATTAATGAACAAAATAATATAAGCATGAACAAAATAATTAGCATAAACAGATTATCGGGATAAGCTGTCTCAAATAGCTTATTCTGATAAGCTTATCAGGATAAGCTATTATCAAATAGTTTATTCTGATAAGCTTATCAGGATAATCTGTTATCAAACAGCTTATTCTGATAAGCTTCTTCAGCATAACCTGTTTAAAATCAGCTTATCCGAAAAAGCTTATTCTCATCAAATCGGTGACATAAGGAGTGCTTGGATTTACGTTTAACAAAAATTAACAAGTTTAGACATCCCCGACGATATGTCACCGGGGAATCTAAAAAAACTAAACAAAAAACAATACGTATTATCAATTACAATTAAAAATTAAAAAAACATACCGTTAAAGAGTGGTCGGGTCTCGGCTATGGTCGGGGAGAGGCTGTGGCCGGGGCTCGGCTGCGATCGGGTCTCGACTGTGGTCGGGCTCGGCTACGGTCGGGACTCAGCTGCGGTGACGGGATATGTAAAAAAAACCAATTATACTATTAATTATAATATAATTTATATAAAAAACAATTACAATATAAATTATAAAAAAAAAATCTAAGAAAACCTTAATAGGGGACGGAGATGGAGTGGTGGTGCCGGTGAATGAAGATGGTGGTGGTGGTGGTGCCGGTGAATTGAGATGGCGGGGTGGCAGTACACGTGTCCAAGTGTGGAGGTAAGTCGTGGTGAGTGGTGGTGGTGATAATAATGATGATAAAGATGGTGGTGTTGGTGGTGATAGCAGGTGGTGTTGGTGGTGATAAAAGGGAAGCAGCAGCGTGGGTTTTTTTTGTAAGGGATAAGAAAGTGTTAAGATAAAAGTGAAGAAGATCTGGTAAAAAAGGTCTAATTTTCTCCGAAGACATGTCAGAGGAATCCTTGGCGACATGTCGACGTGGATACTTTTCACTTTGTCGTCTAGCCAAAAGCGCGCGAAATTGAAAATTTTTGAAGGGAGGTGACCAAGATTCCCTAGCGACATGTCGCCAGGGATTCCTTTGACTTTTCAACGCATATTCACGTACCTAACCTCTTTTGTCGTTTCTCTCAAACCTTCCCAGGCGACGTGTCGCCAGGGAAACAATCCCTAGCGACATGTCGCCAGGGATAAGTGCAAATGTCGCCGGGGATACATTTTGTCAAAATAAAATTTATCATTGTTTATATATTATTATAATTAGTTAAAAAATAATTATTGTTATTATTTATAATTATATTATTGTTATATAATAAAAAATGGGAATATTTTCGTAATAAAAAAAATAAAAAAAAAAGTCTCCCGTCTCACATAAAAAAAATAACCGCCTCACACGACAAATTTCTTTTTAGATACAAATAAAAAAAGAAATTAAAAAAAGAATAAACCAATCAATTATTATCTTCTCCAGACAAATCTTCGTAACAAAGAAACACAACTTGATCAAAAAAAAAAACAAAGAAACACAACCGCTGGAACATATGATATTTTCGTTGCAGACAAATCCAACTCCAGTCGTTTTTCGTTTCTTCGTTGCACACATAGTTTCCTTTCAACAAAACGGTCAGTATTCGCAATTTATTGCATCTCATGTCCCCAATGTTTTAACTTTTTAAAGGTTTTTCCTTTGTTTGACAATTTAGGTTAAACAATTTATGGATAGTAATCAGTTTCTACTGTACGATTGGAGACTCCTATATGATTTAGGGGCCGTTTGAAAGTAATCAATTTAGCGGTATCAAGTTATGGTTATCAAAGTTATGGTTATATGATTTAGGGGCCATTTGAAAGTAATCAATTTAGGGGCCGTATGGATTAGAACCACTTATATGATTTAGGAGGCGTTTGGGAAATAATCAATTTAGGATTATGTTGGACCAATTTATGCATCACATGACCCGTTTAAGATAAAACATACCTTACAACGCACCTTTGCTCTAAGTTTTATAAAATCTAAAGGTTTAACTTTTAAAAAATATATAAAACTGATGCATGGGATGTGACACACGTGAGTTACTGGTACGGAATGGGTAAGTAAAAAACTTGCAGCATTTTTGGTTAGATTACAAAATGCAGTCAATAGTTTGGAGTTGCTCTCTTTTTTTGGAATTTGCAGTTTGAATAATCTTAGATTAGAAAATGCTTTTAGGAGTTTGGAGTTGCTACCCTTTACAGTTTGGAAATTGCGGTTTAGATTAGGATAAGGTAGGAAATGTATTCGGAGTTTACGGAATGCAGTTTGGAATTTGTAACTTGAATTATGTTAGATTAGGAAAGGAGTTTAAAGTTTAGCAAATGCAGTTTCAATTTGGTGTTGATATTTAGTGTTGGGAGTTTAGATTAGTGTTGTAATTTAGATTATTGTTAAAGTTTAGATTAATGTTGAATTTACATTGTATGAACCCATGTTGAAGTACCTCGATTATGATAACGGTCAGTTCACTAACTACGTTTATGTCCATAACAACATTATTTCTTAAAACTTACTAAGTAATTGTTTATTCAACTTACTGTTTTCAACATTCTTATTACTACAACCCATTGAATATTAATAAGCTATCATGAGGTTCAATGATAGTACAGTGAGTGAAGCATAAATCTAAAAGCTTTTTTCTTTTATAAAATTGCTGGCTGTATGGTGAAATGCACATTCACGCTGATATAGAACCAGGTTAAGGGTTATATGAGAATAGAACGATAGTTATGATTTATTGAAGAACAGTGCAGAATCTGAACAAAGAACTCCAACAACTCCCTAGGACTCAAACTGATATACAAATGATTGCGCCATTATTTTCTACCTTATGCCTTATTTTATAGCTAAAGAACAGTAAAGTGAATATTGAAATATTGTAAGTAAATTGCTGAGATCAGGGATGATAATCAGGGATTGATTATCAGTCAGTTAACAAATTTAATCTACATAGATACAGGACAATTCTAAAAGTGCGATCTCAAACATTTTTTATGTATCAAAGGACCGGTCAACTATAAAACGACTTTCACATGAACGTCGGATGTAATAATCAACTTTCTAAGACCAAACTTGCAACTTTGCCTTACCATAAGAATGATTTACAGTATGTGATTAATTTCCCGTACTTTTCTTGAAAAAAGAATTACTACAACAGATTAGTAAATTAAAGGAAAAATTGTTTTACAGACAAAAGTGCAGAAATCCAACTACTTCCAACTATGCACATGACCACAAAAACAGTTAGCAGATTCTTCAACCTGTTTTTATGCAAGACACTCTTACATAGGCATATACACACAATCTTATCTACATCATATCCGATGTCATACACCTTCTATTTAAAATTTGTACATGCCGAAATAAAAACACAAAAATTGGTATACATTAACAAACCTCTAATATGTTCCTCTGTCAAAAGTTTAATATGCTCAATGTAAAACAAAGTTGGAAGTGGTAAGTTTATTGGTAAATAAATACACATTTATTTGCGTAGTGGTTATGATTTAGGGGGCGTTTGTAAAATAATCAATTTAGTATTTTCAATTTATGGTGAATAATCAGTTGTGCTAATGTTAGGATAGTAACTCTTCTATGATTTAGGGGACATTTGGAAGCCGTTATTCAGAATAAAATTAACACTAGGTAATATTTTTTGGCTGTTTTAAAGAGACTTATCCCATAAGTGCACAGACAAAAAGCATAATAGATCACAAAACAGTAAAACGATATACAATGCCGTGCACCTAGCAACCAAAAGCACATTGTATCTTGCGAAATGAAACCAATAAAAAAAATATGTAAGTTTGTTAGTATAAACAACATAGGAGTTATGTGCATGCTTTTTGCTAATGAATAATACCGGTCGTCTTATGTTCACTTACATTTTATATGAAGGTAAAGGATCTTTCAAATTTTTTTGTTATAAACTTTTGCGCTTAGGTTTTTTATAATTTTTTGAGCTTAATTTTATTATTAAATTGACAAAAACTGAACAAAAATATACATTGTTCTATTTACTATATCCTTGCACTAACAATCTTATTCGACTACATATCTAGGTGCTCCTCCAGAAGACGGTGTGCTAAACCTAGCTAGAAGAACTGCTGAGATAACCAACGAAAAACAAGTCAAACGAAAGATTACGACCTCCAAGTGTCCGCTACTCCCTGACCTCGACGCAGCTGACAAGAAAAAATATCGGCCGACCCAGATTAACAAATGAACTGTGTATAAGCGTTTGTTGTAACTAATGATCATGACATGCATTTGTCAAATGACAACATAATAACTGTGTAGGTTATGTTCATGACTAATGCCAAAAGTGACACAACTTTTGTAAAAAACTATTTTCAAGATCCTAATGCTATAGCTTCACATACGTCTCATAACTACGCTTCTAACAACCTCAACCTCGTCCAGAGAAAACCCAGAGAAAACCCGCAGCGGAGCGCGGGCTATTATCCTAGTTTATAAAATAAAAATATCATCCCTATCGACGTATAGTCGGTAATGGGCTCGGCCTGACAGGCCCACGGCCCACACACACCTTACGTATCCTACAAGAAACCTTAAGCCTATATAAACAGGGGTAGGGGTCTCATTATAAATCAGTTATCACTCTCAACTACACCTCTTTTACAATATATCGCACCGATACTAACTTGACCGTCGGAGGTGGACCCCGGGGCTCCGACCTCGGGTCCGCTCCTAACCGGTTTACCTTTGTTTGCAGCATCACTAAGGATTCGGGAAGACGACGAACGGCCCAAGAGAGTCGTCTAACCAGCCAAGCCAAACTATGCTTCAACAATCCCAGTCAGTTTAATTTCTAAATTCATTCCAGTCTAGTGCGTTTAGTTTCTCGATTTATTCCAATTCGGTAACCATTTAACATCTAGCGTGTAACCAATACATACCGACTCATCCATTGAACATCTAACGTGTAACCAAGACATACCGACTCATCCATTGAATATCTAACGTGTAACCAATACACCCGACTCATCCATTGAACATCTAATGTGTAACAAAGACATACCGACTCATCCATTGAACATCTAACGTGTAACCAAGACATACCGACTCATAAATTGAACATATAACGTGTAACCAAGACATGATGACTCATCCATTGAACATCTAACGTGTAACCAAGACATACCGACTCATCCATTTAACATATAACATGTAACCAAGACATACCGACTCATCCATTGAACATCTAACGTGTAACCAAGACATTCCGACTCATCCATTGGAACATCTAACGTGTAACCAATACATACTGACTCATCATTGAACATCTAACGTGTAACCAAGACATACCGACTCATCCATTGAACATCTAACGTGTAACCAACACATACAGACTCATCCATTGAACATATAACGTGTAACCAATACATACTGACTCATCCATTGTGTAACCAATACATACCGACTCATCCATTAAACATATAACGTGTAACCAAGACATGCCGACTCATCCATTGAACATCTAAAGTGTAACCAAGACATACCGACTCATCCATTGAACATATAACGTGTAACCAAGACATATTTTACTTTTCTCTTTGCCTGCCTATGTACCAAATCTGAAATAGCTATACGTACCATATCCAAATACACTCATGAGGTTTCAGTATGCAACACTTGTCCAGCTGATCGATTTATTGGATGGGTGGTCGATTGAGTTGCTAAATATATTATACATATTTTATACTGAAAAGCTAAACCTTTCCATTGAACATATAACGTTTCGCTAGAAGTTTCCCCGACGACATGTCACTGGGGAAACTATTGGCAGGATACGTTAGAGAAGCAATCTTTAACAGAAAGTTTCCATGACGACATGTCGTCGGGGAAACTATTGGCGGGAAATATTGGAGGGAAAACATTGGCGGGAAAATGTTAACAATTTCCCTCACTTTTTAGCATAAAAGGAGAAGCACACACACTCCTTATCATCACAACCACCAGTAGATCACACACACTTATCATCACAAACACATTGTTATTATGAAGATGTTGAAGAATGAAGCTTTTCCGTGTAGGTGTGGACGTGGAGATGTAGTTCTTCGACAATCGTGGCAACATGATTCCTTTGCTAGACAGTACTATGCTTGTCCACGTTCGAAGGTAGAACCTCCAGTTTCTTATGGATGCGAATTTTTTTATGGAAAGACGAACGAGTCAGACTACTTGTCAATTCTCTTGGAGGTTCAATGAGCTTTTCTCCTCCAAGATCTTCTTCAAGACCTTCAACGAGCTTTTCTCCTCCAAGCTCTTCTACGAGACCATCAAGGACTCCAATTTCTTCTCCAAGCTCTTCAACGTGTGCAAACTGTGTGCTCTTGAATGGAAAAATAAAGGTACTTGAGAGTATAGTAGAGTTGTACCGCAATGCCGATAGGTACACAGTGGATTCAGCTGCACTACTTCACGACCTTTACGATGTCATGGGGAACCTTAGTTTGAACTAGTTTGTGATGTGTTTTTTTCGTGTTTACGAGTCTAATATCGTTGTGATATCCATGTTTAATTAAGCGCGTGCTTAAGTGTCCGTGACGAATAAAATTATGTTTAGGAGTGTCTGTCTGTAAGTCTCTCATATGTTATTACAAAAGGTTTTATGTAATATTTGGAATAAATAAATATATGTTTTACAGATGTCTCATTTTTTATTATATAAAAGTCGCAAAATAAAATAACATCGGATCGATAGTTATAATAATAATTATATGGAATAAATAATTATATAGTTTTTTAGTAAATAATAATTATATCTTAAATAAGTAAAAAACAAATAATAGTTTTATAATTTTTCATAATAAGCAAAAACTAATAATACATTTGACAGGGAGTTTCCCCCATGACATGTCGCCGGGGAAACTTTTGTGATTTGGCGGGTAAAAGCCCGCTACAGATTTTCTGCTAAAGTTCAAAGTTAATTCACGAAGTATCCCTGGCGACATGTCGCCAGGGATAAGATTGTCAGGTTATTATCAAATAGAGATTAAAGTTAATTACGTTGGACAAAGTTTCCCTAGCGACATGTCGCCAGGGATAAGTGGGAGGGAAAATTTCCCGCTTTTTCCTTTGGCATCTGATTTTGGACGACTATTCCCCGACGACATGTCGCCAGGGATACTATGGTCAAACTTTGACCAAAAAGTCTATTTGCTTTTTTGCCACGTCAGCGAAGTCGCCAGGGAAAAGGTGTTATCCCTGGTGACCTTTTTTCGCCGGGAAACTCCGGTCACCTGATCTCAATTTTCTTGTAGTGTTTGTTGTTATTGATACATGTAAATTGGTACTAACAGTATACTGTATCAAAGTGATGAGCCTACTCGTATAAGATAAAATATTCGAGTGTGTTATGTCATGTGTGATACAACAAATTTAAGTTCTCAAATTTTTTATTTCATTTCATTTCATATCGACAAAAGTTAAGCTACTTAGCCGATAATCATATGGATTAAAGGAGTCTTAAAGTTCGAGGTCTCTTTGCCTAAGTAGTAGGCAAGAAAAAAAGTTGTGACTGGTCATTTGCTTGTCATAAGAAGCAAAAACAATATAAGCTCGTCAACAACTCCCAAGTCATTCCCAACACATCCTGTATTATAAGATATACGATATGGTTCAAAGCCTAATAAAAAAGTTGTGACTCGTCATTTCCAAGTCTTTATAACTCATTTTTAAAAGACTCAAACCGGGGAAATCATGTTTGACGATTCTAAACCTTGATCATAATAAGTCGATAAAACAATGAAAGAGTGGGAAAAGAAAACAAAAAAGGAGAGAGTGGCAAAGACGCTCGAACATGGGACCTAGAATTATAAAGAGCATGCTCAACCTTCACACCAATCACACCTAAAGGTTTTATTCTTAAATAAATTTATTTGTTCCCGAGTTAAAAATAATTAAAGTTAAAGAAACGTATACTTGTTTCTATTGATAAAAAAATAGCATATATACACTTGAGTGTGTTCTTACATATTCTCGTAAACCTATTCATAATTTAAAAAAACTACTATCGGTAATAAACAAAAGAGATCAAACTTGGCCACCAGGCCAACCCGCGACACTCCGAATTTCATTGATCTGTTTGAAATATGTATTTTTATATTTTTATTTTTTTATAGTCTAAAATGATAGAAATGGTTCTTACGTGTTAATCAATAAAACGTTACAACGTGATTTCGCATACTGCTATATGTTAATGATTGAAAATAGTACAACATTAGCATAAAACTGCCGAGGAATTTATGTACAGGTTTTTGTAAAAACAACTTTTTCTTTTTTGTTATAAAATATAAATTTGTATAATAAGTTTTTTTCTTTTCGATTTTGCGTTTCTACGACAAACAAAAATAATTGCCAAATATCGCTCAATTTTTTTTAGAACGACGGTATTATTAAAATAAAACTAGCAAGATACTAGAAATTACAAGGAAATAAGATACGGGGTTTTAAGCCAATCGTTCCTATTGAATGTTGTTTTGCACCTAGCATTACACAAAAGAAATGAACAAGAAACAATATTATCAAAAACTAACGTCTTCAATGGCCGAGACTTGTCGAACAACAACTTGTTGAGATAATCCCATATGAACCCCCGGGTAGTGTACCACACACCTTACAACACTGATTTTAGCTTAGCAGGGAGACGAACCGAGTTAAACCACTGCATCCATTCGTCATACGAAGAGAAATCCTGGGCAGGTAAATTCCACCAGCGCATCACCTTGCAATATAGGTCTCTCGCCAAGGAACATGTGAAAAAAAGATGTGAAGACGATTCCACACCTACGTCACAAATCGGGCACGAAATGACATCAATATCCATACCTCTTTGCGATATTTTTGCCTAGTTGGAAGAGCATTATTCTTCACCTTCCATGCCAAAATATTCACCTTAATAGGAATCAACTTAACCCATCTGGTTTTTGACGCCACACCCGCATGTCTTGACTCGTCAATAATTTTCCTAAATGAAGCTACCGAATAAACACCATCGCTACTCAACGACCAAACATACCTATCTGCTTGTGGTACAATGTTCACATTCTCCAAAATTACTGTTGCAGCGTCCAGTTGCTCCTGCTCAGCTCCCCCTAGGTTTGCGACGAAAAGTGTGGTCTAGAGTAGGGTTGCATCTTTTTCCATATCCAATTGGTAAATTCTAGGATATATATCTTTCAAAATACCATTTTCCCACCATTTGTCTTTCCAAAAACGAGTCTTACAGCCGTCACTGACTTTGAGTTTCATGAACTCAAAGAAGTCCACTTGGTTACTGTTCAGAGAGGTGACCTCCCTAATAATACTCAGCCATGTAGAAGTACCCTTAAGATTATGATAACTAATACGCCCATCATCTCCATGTATAGCTTTTATCGCCTTCGTCCAAAGCGAGTTACTATCACTGAAAAATTTCCACACCCACTTACACATTAATGCTCTATTAAGGGCATATAAACTCATAATGCCAAGACCTCCAAATTATTTACTCATCGACACCTTATCCCAACTGACCCAATTCGCCTTGTTAACATGTGTGTTGTGCCCATTGAAAAAGCATCTATGAATGGTTTCAATTTGTTTGATTACTTGCATAGGAGTTTTATAAATAGACATATGAAAGATCAGGATAGACCCTAAAACAGCTTTAATAAGGGTAAGACGACCTCCAATTGACAACGCCCTGATCTTCCACTTTGATAGCCTATCTTTAACCTTATTAATAACCTCCATGTCTAAGTTTCAACCCCAAAAACAATCCCATGTCTATCACTCGTTTGAACGATATGTGGAGCGCTTCTATTATAAGAATAAATAAAAATTGAGATAGAGAATCACCTTATTTAAGCCCTTTAAAGAATTTGAACTTTGCCGTAGGACTCCCATTAATGATTATGGAACCTTTAGAAGACTTAAGGCAGCTATGAATCCAACAACACCATTTATCAACAAATCCAAATTTGCGGAGCACTTCATCCAAAAAATCCCACCTTACGGAGTCATAAGCTTTCTCAAAATCAAATTTTAAAACAAGGGTTTGTTTATGCTTGGCCTTACACCATTGCATTACTTCATTAAGTATAAAAGGGTCGTCCATAATTTGTCTACCCGGAACAAAAGCTGACTGAACTTCGTTTACAATACTATCTAGAACTGGAACAAGCCGATTAGCCATATTTTTAGTGATAATCTTGTAAAGACTACCAATAAGACATATAGGTCTATAATAAATTACCATCTTTGCATTCGTTATTTTAGGAATTAACGTAATAAAGGAAGAATTAAAACCGGAAGAAATTTCACTGTTATTGAAGAAATACTTAACAGCAGCCACCACGTCTTTTTCCAACAACGTCCAAAATTGACGGTAGAAACCGAACATAAATCCGTCAGGTCCCGTTTTTTATCTATACCACAATCCCGAACAGCCTTTTTGATTTCATCTAGAAGAACCTCCTCTTCAAGTTGCATCTGCTGCTCCTGAGTGATGGAAGTCGGGAACTCCATGTCAAAAGAAAGATGGTGTTCTATAGATTGTGAGAACCGGTTAGTGAAATGCTCCAGAAATTCTTGTTTAACACAACTAGGATCCTCCACCCAAGAGCCATCTTTCAAAACTCCTCTAATACTCATTAATTTCCGTCTTTGATTAATTAAGCCGTGAAAAATTGAGAGTTTTCATCCTCTTCGACTGATTATGTGTTGCTCGATGGAGTTTATAATATCCAGTCTTTCGTAGCATTACCTTTTTCTAAATCCAAGTCAATTTTCGCTAGCTCCTCTTTAAATTGCACAAGAGCATTCCTCCTGTAGTACGACTTACTAGTGTTCCATTCCCGAATTTTCAATTTGATGAACTGAAACTTCTTCAATAAGTTACGCATATCATTGCATGTATCACCTGGAGCGTTATGCCAATTATCTTCTACCAACCTACGGAAACCCTCCTCCTCCAACCAATGGTTATAGAATCGGAAAGGGATCGGACCATAATCTAAAGTGACTTCCCGCAATAATATAGGTTTATGGTCCGATAAGTGATGCTCCAAAGTAATAGCCGATCAATTAGAAGAGGAGCTCCATAAACTATATGATATAAGAACTCTATCTAGCTTGGACATTTTCTTGGCAGATTTATGACACCAAGTGAAGGCGCTGCCCCCCCCCCCCCCATACTAACTTCAATCAAACCCGCCTTATAAATAAAGGAGTTAAACCTATCCGCATCACGAATATTGAAAACCGATCCTAATCTATCCGACACAAGACGCACTTCGTTAAAATCACCCACCATAATGATTTCACCTTCCCAATTATTACAAATATGTACTAAATAATCCCATAGTAGTATTTTTTTCTCTAACGTCATGAGAAGCGTAAACTACTACAATGAGAACTTCAAAATTTGTAAGTAACCAATTACCTCGCACAATTACAAAATGATCAAAAATAGTGTGACTCTTCTTGTTGAAACAATTCGGATCCCACGCACATAAAATACCACCCGAATTTCCCACAGAGTCGCTGTGAACATAATCAAACGCGAAATTTCCCCAACAAGCTTTAACCGTAACTAACTCCATGACTTCCATTTTTGTTTCTTGAACCGCCAACAAATTAACCTTATTTCTAATGCACAAATCCCTAACCCAATCTTTTTTGGCCTTTTGGGCGAGTCCATGAATGTTAAGAGACATGAAATTCATCGATCAACCCGGTCCTCTCCTTATGATGCAATTATCTTCATAATATCATTTTCACACCCCTCTATGTTAAAACCCATAGCTTGACCTACCTTGAATAGTTCCTCCATACTGTTAATAATGGACCCTCCCGTCCTAGAAATTTCAGAGACTTTAAAATGGCCAGATTTAGTGTTACTGCTGTTTCTCGTCCTATGATCAAACCCATTAGCACTATCGTTGTCTACTTGATTAACCTCCATAGTCTCAGGGCCACCCTTCACTGGTTGTTTGTCCTCATCAGGTGTAAAACCTGGGGGAATTTCTCGACTGCTACTACCACCCGACTTATCTTTGCACTCCATTCTATTCTCCTTGCTGAAAAGGCCATATATGTCAAACGGGTCTGGGGATTTGGCTTTCTCCTGTTCCACTGAGTTTTCAAATACAGTTTTGGGGATAGATTCCGCATCACACGTATCTCCTATGTCATCTAAGTCCACAGCCCCTCCACCATTACTGTTAACATCATCCTCTGATGAGATATCTTCATCAAAATCATTAGGGTAGGTCGGCACCTATCCAACGACTTCTTTGACCCTGACAAAGAAAGATTTCCCATGTAACGTGACCTTGCGAGACTCGAAAATGTTATGTGGTAACTTGGTGGAGATACATAACCGCTTCGAATACAAACTAGAATCCTCCTTGTCATCAAAATCTAGTAAGCAGCCCCACTTAGCCGCAATTTTCTTAAAAGTATTGATTGTCCAATATTTCAACGGGACTCCCTTAATTTCTACCCATGATATCCTTCCTTCAACAAAAAAATCAATGGATGCATATTGTAAGGTAGAGAAGTATGAAGACACCCCTGTATTTTCCAAACAAGCATCACGAGAAGATGAATCCACAAACTCAATCAATAACCACATTTCTCCCAAATACCGAATAGATATATCACGAAAACCCTTGTCCCCAAACTCATTGTCAATGTTGGATAATGAATCCACCTCTTTAACTCTACCAATAAGGGATAACGACAAATCCCTCTTATTAATGCACTCCTCGTCGAGCACAATAGTTGGAGTAGACTCATTAACATCAATATGATTATTACGCAAACATTAGCAAACGACCTGCCATTAACCACAGACCCAGCAGCCGTCTTACTCGTCTTCCCAATCAAATTATCTGATTTATCCTTTTTGACCTCATGAGTAGGTACTTTAGAAACTGAAGGTCGTTAAAATCTAGCCAAATTCGCGTGAAGTTTAAGACGACCCACCTAAATCTTGCACAAATTATTAACGAAACGATCAACGTTGAAGACATTGATGAATCGAATAAACCCAAACCTTTTACCTCCCTTTGATTTCTTATTCGGGATAAACGAGTCTACAACATGGCCATAAACCTTACACGTGTGAAAGAGATCTTTAGCAGTGAATAAACCTGGGAAATTTGTGACAAAGATGGAGGTAGAGACCTTGGCAACATGGTAACGACTCCATAAAAAAACAAACCCTAAAACAACGCTAAAGAAACAAAGTTGCACGAAAGAAACTTACCTAAGAATCTCGTCGATCCTTGATAACATTACGTTATAATATCAAATTGGGATAGAAAAAACAGATCAATGTGTGTTGAATATCGAGCCAAAAAGGGCAGATCCGAAGATAAACCCTAATTCCTCAACTACGTCGAAACACACACTAAACAATGAAATCCACCCAATAATCCTCAATAAACCAACGTTATAAAGTGAATGGAGATTCAACAGGCTCGAATACAAACAATGCAACTCAGAAACGCAGCGATTCATACTCGAACTCAGATCCCTATGGTTCCAATATTACTAGTGAATAACAAAGCTCGTTCTTTGGGGATAATAAAAAATATACAACCCATAAGACAACAGGTTCCATAATCACATGAATAAAAGGAAGGTAGTGAATCAAAGATCAAAGAAGAGATCAGAAAAAGTGACAACGCCATTAGTGTTTTTTTTGTGGAGAGAAAAAACTAGACTTTATGGCATATATCGCTCAAAATTAGTTGTTTATATTTATTGTTGTGTTTTTAAATTTTCATAATTTTTTTTCGTATCGTATTTTTAATTTTCGTATTTGTAATTTTTATTTAAGTATTTGTAGTTTTAATTTGAATGAAATAAATTTTAATTTGTGTGAAAATGAAAAATAGAAATAAAAAATAATGGGGGGGGGGGGGCAAAGTGGAGAGGGGTTGACTCTCTATGAGTGAAGGGTTATTTTTGTTAGTTGTTTCGTGCTGATGTGGCAGGTGTGAGGACAAAATAGAGAGACTTTGCCTCTCCATCACCTTTCTCTTTTAGATCATTTTTCTAAGGCTTGGAATATGTATATTTGCAAGCTCGAACGGAATCAAGACACAAAACGACTAGGTGCACTTACAATAAACTAAACAATATTACAAACACAATTTTAAAGGACCAGGTGCATTTAGTACAAATTTAATAAAAATCAAAGTTTTATAACATATTTAACACTATGCAACGAAAATTTATGGGTGTCCCGGGACTCCGAGACCCACCTTGGTTCCGTCCCTGTTTGCAAAGCATTTAGTGAAGTTGGTAGACTAATACACACGCCAACTAGATAGAAAATAATTACACTCGTAAACAAGAAAAAGAATTTGCAATGATTTGTAAATTTATAAAGAAAAAAAATGGTTAAATACCTAAAGGTACTTTTTTCCATTTTGACACCTACATTTTAAATTCGCGATATTCGGTATTTATGACTGTTGAAATTACCATTGTACCCTTTAAAATTCTAAAAACCTAAAAGTAAAATGGTTACAAAGTACATAAAATATCACGAATTTAAAAGATGGTGTCACAATAAAAAATAGTTTACACACAGTTATATTTTTTTTTATTTTTTTATTTTTTTTATTTTTTTTGTTTTTTTGTAACTGTGATTTCCGACTCATTGGCCACAAAACAAAAAATTAAGAACTTACATTGTTTGTATCACCTCAAACAATCACTTGAATATTTTTTTATTCAAAAGACCGAATTATGTGACACAATATAATGCTAACCTCAATTTAACCAAGCCAAATAAAAAACATTATATAAAGTAAGCAAAGTTTGTATTCTTTACCCATGTGGGACTTGGAAACTCAGAACAAAACATACACCATCATCAAATATTGAAAACAAGTCCAATACATAATTATACACAATAATAAGTAATAACCAAAAATAAAAAAATTAATTTGTAATTAACCAAAAATAAAAAAATCAATTCGTAATTAACCAAAAAGAAGAAAAATTAGTACATACGTGAGGTTATTCTGAAAACCAAAAAATGTAAAAAACTGCGAGAACCAACATTAACCAATCATAATTTTTTTATATTTATTTTTATTAATTAATTCAAAAGGATATAATAGTAAATGACTTTTTCTTCTTTTTGAATTATTTTTTTAATAAAAAAGCGTTTTTTTTTCTAAATTTTAACATTTCTTTTAATTTTTTTTTCAGCATGCGTTGTAGATTTGTAAATCTATGCTTATGTTTTTAGAGAGAGAAAGAGATAGAGAAATGGTGGATTTCACACTTTAGAGAGAGAAAGTTAAGAACAACTATGTGTAAATTATGAAAAACCACACCCTCTCCATCAAAGGAGAGGGTTTATATACCCAAGCCTTGTGATGGGCTTGGGCTTACATTGTTGGGCCGGCCTACACATGTTGTAGGCTAGGCTTGGCTTTGTTTGTTTAATAAAGATGTCTAGACTACGAGCTACTACTAAGTATATTGTCGGAGTGACCGAATCTTCCTAAATACGTAAAAACGTATTTCTAACAATCTCCCCCTAAGGGAGGTCACTCCAAACAAGGGTGTTACCCTAGTTACAATAATAAAATAAACCTAGCATACTATGCTTGTCTTGAGCTCGTAGTCTTCGTCTTTCTTTTCTTTTTCTTTTCTGGTGAACATGCTGATGTGATCTCTGATATCAGTCTTGAGCATTAATCTCTTGCCTTGATCTCGTGCATCCTTCACTTGTGATCTTCGCCTCTTCGTGACCTCACATCCCACATACTTATACCTTTGTAATTCTTGAAAGCTTCAGAGTTTGATACAGCGGAAGACTTCACTTTTAGGCTTTCTTGAATTAGATGAGGTATTAAGTGCATAAAGTATAAGCATGCGGGGACGACTTCTTCTTGGATCCCGCAACGCCACCGTCTTCAAATGCCGCAACATAAGTAGACACGAACGAAATGGCTTTGAACATTTCATTCTAATTCGGTAGCATTTTACCTCCGGTCGGTGAAGACCGTTGGACGATATTAGATATCGTACCCGGGACGGATAGTTTCAATTAAGTAACTTCCTGACAGGATTTCGCGGGTAAACCCGTTCTCTTTACTCGACCGTCCAAAGCTGACTGCGAACGTAAAGAGTGAATCATTTGGATAAAATTATCCGCATGATTTGAAGCCGTCAATTCATGTTCCTGGAACAAGTGAAATTCAATTAAGAACCGCACCATCGTTGCTTTCCAGTTGTCACGAGCTTGATTCGTATAGAATCTTGCAAGTTACCTACCAAGTGCTGTTTGAGGTTAACACTAGAAGGATTTCCACTCATCACCGTGAACACAAAGGTATCACTCTGAGTGTTCTGGCAAGATCACTAAGATATTGCGTAGAGGCCTGGAACGTGTTTAAATTCAGTTAAGAATTAAACAGCTGTTGCTTTCCAGTTATCACAAGTTTGATTCATAAAGAATCGCACAAGTCACCTACCATGAGCTTTTTGATATTCGCTCAAGAAGGATTTCCATCTTCATTGTAAATACTTTCGTATTACTCGGATGTTCAGGCAAGATCATGAAGATTTTGCGTAGGACTCTTAAAATCTTTCTTACTTTTCACAGTGTGTGAAGAAGCAAGGAAATATGAAAGTGTGTCCTAGTGAGATATTTGATGATCTCAAATGGCTCTAGACTCGATCGTGCACTTTGGATTTTAGTGATCGGAGGCTGGAGAGGAGTGCCACCATTTCAATACCAATTTATTCGGAGTGAATAAATCGATAGATAACGTGTTGTCTCCGTGTGATTAAAACAAATACCTTTTGAGAGATATCTGAGTTAGCTGGGATGGGTTGTGCATTGCATCACTGGGTCCATGATGTCTGTCTTCAATATCAAGATTCATTAAAATGATCTCAATAGCATATGTATTGACCCGGTTTCTGCCTAAAGTTGTAAGGAGGGCTTCTTTCTTTACACCCTTTATCTTTACAATTCTTTTTCATTCTTCAACCCCTTCAATGCTTACCAATACGTCATAACTAGCACCTTGTTGTGATTGTTCCAGTGCTAACTTAAGTACTTGGTCGGCATTCAGCTACGTTCACATTCTTTCTCCACCTTTCCTAAGGACTACTATTTCTAGCTATGGAATGTCCTTGGGAAGATTCCTCCGGTTCTGGAAGAATCATAGGACTTAACCTATCCTACCATCCTTATGTCACCACAATCTTCATCGTCGTGAAATAAATGAGGTCTGGGTAAGTATATGTCACCATGAAAATCCATTTTGATATAGCAAATCCATTTTGCTCCCCCTTAACATATGCCACGATATTCGAAAACATTTCGCATATGTAGAGATGAGCCGGCACATTAAGTCAAACCATTTGTGATAATATCCCATATTTAAATCACATTTTCTCCCCCATATTAAAAATATTAACCCAATCGATGTTTTTAATATCAATTGATTTAATGAGGTTTTAACAAAGGTTTTGGGAAGAAAAATGCAAGTCCGTTTTATCTTCATGATACCAAATGTATGAGATATGATATCGATTTGTAGCATGATCACATATTCACCATATTAAAAAAGAATTGACAAGGTTGGACCTGATAGATGAGAACATCATATGATAAGATCAAATGGTTCTTGTCAGCATATGTTGGTCGCCTCGTCACGTCTGAAGTCATCTCTTGACACCACGTGTACGATTGGTATTGTTGTCTTGACACCAACTTGTGAACTTGGCACGTTCGGCATCGAAGATTTTGAATGCTTGACAATTGCTCCCCCTCAATTGTTGACCCGTGTTCTATTGAAAGAGCTGTAGTCGTCGGTTGAGTAGTCGCATCGTCGAGTAAGTAGATACCAATTGTAGATTGCTATGGTTGTTGAGATGATAGCTTCATAAAAACAAGACTTCTCTTGTTTTGACAAATAAATGCACTGAAACGTACATAGATTTGTGTTAGACCAAGTTATAAAGTAAACTTGATCCCTTACAAGGTTTTAAAGTAAACCTTGCCCAAGAAAATTAATTCCCGTTGTGAGCCAAAGCTTTCATAAGAAATACTTGACTTTAATATGAAAACCGGGTTGCAGTCTGAAATAACTACAAGCCATTTAGGCATGTTTTATGAAATATTTACAACTTTTGTACGAACTCTATTTATGGCGCCGTGTCGATATTAATCAACATTTCTAAGGCCGTAAATATTATCGTACCAAAAGACATGCCTTAGAAAAAATAAAGCAAAAATATTTTTGGATTTTTCTAGATTTTTCAATTTTTATGGTTTTTATATGGTTTTATATTTTTGTATTTTGCTTTTGTGGATAAAAATATAAACAATATATACAGATGATCACCAAGGATACGGAGAATAGTTTTACCACCACTATTCTTTCGCTTCATCTGCTAGTTCCTTAAGAGTCTCAGGCGAGAAGGTTCTCATTCCTAGCTTGTCGGCCAAAAATTCAATTCGAGCGCGATCTAAAGCCTTCGTGAAAATATCCGCCAATTGATACTCAGATCGGACAAAGTAAAGCTCGATTACTCCATTTTCCACTTGCTCCTTGATGAAATGGTAGCGAATGTCAATATGCTTCGACCGGGAGAATTGAACATTGTTGCAGCATAAGGCAATTGCACTTTTGTTGTCGCAGTACATCGGAATCTTGTTGAAACCTAGACCATAGTCGGTTAATTGCGATCTCATCCAAAGAATTTGAGCACAGCAACCGGACATAGCTATGTATTCTGCTTCCGTACTTGAGATTGCAGCGCTTTTCTGCCTTTTCGATGCCCAACTGATTAGACGATCTCCTAGTAGTTGCAAAGTTCCACTCGTGCTACGCCTGGTATCTTGACAACCCGCGTGATCCGCATCTGCATATGCCATTAGTGAAATAGAAGAGTCCTTCGAATACCAAAGTCCCCGATTAATGGTTCCTTTAAGATATCGAAAGATCCTTTTAACAGTAGCTAAGTGTAACTCAGTAGGCCTAGTTTGATACACTGGCTGTGATATATAGAAGAGTACCGATCATTCCACGATAAAGTGTCGGATCAACGGCAACTCCATGTGGATCTGCATCAAGCTTAGTTTTCTCCACCATTGGAGTGTCCACGGGGTCGCAAGATTCCATCTTATATTTCTTAAGCGATTCAAGGGCATACTTGGATTGATTGATAAAGATGCCTCTGGGACTCTGAGATATCTGAAGACCTAAGAAGAATGATACCTTGCCCATCATTGACATCTTAAACTTGGAAGACATGAGTGTCCCAAACTCATCCGATAAGGTTTGGGTCGAGGCTGCAAATATAATATCATCAACATATATTTGTACCATAATCATATCTTTACCTCGTTTCTGAATGAACAGCGTAGGATCCACCTTGCCTTTAGCGAAGCCTTGCGTAATGAGGAATTGTGACAAAAGATCATACCATGCGCGAGGAGCTTGCTTTAACCCATAGAGAGCCTTCTTAAGCTTGTACACATGATTAGGATAATTAGGATTCACAAAACCATCCGGCTGTTGAACATAGACTTCTTCCTTGATTTCACCATTAAGAAATGCCGTCTTCACATCCATCTGATAGACGATCATATTCATATGGGCTGCATAAGCGAGGAATAGTCTAATAGCTTCCAAACGGGCAACAGGTGCAAAGGATTCCATAAAGTCGATGCCCAATAATTGCTTGTATCCACGAGCTACTAGACGAGCTTTGTTCTTCAATATTCCGCCTAACTCATCGAGTTCACCTTGTAAACCCATTTCAAAGTGAGTAACTGCACTTGATCCGGGCATGGGACAAGTTCCCAAACATCAAGACGTATGAATTCGTTAAGTTCTTCTTGCATAGCTTCTATCCAACAAGATTGAGTAAAAGCTTGTTGCCATGTCTTAGGTTCAATTTCAGTGAGAAAAGCATCAAAGTGACAAAACAGTGCACTTTCTTGTAACTGACTTCGTGTGGATACTGGACGATTAGGGTCACCAATAATAGAATCTATAGGATGATCCTTTGTCCACTTGCTGTCATGTTCACGAATCCGTGGATTGGAGTAAACTGTAGAAGGAGCTTCCTCTGAGGTGGACGACCCGGCTTGATTAGGGTCGGGAATAGATACACCAAAGAATGGAAGTGCACGCATTTGAGCGAATTCCAAATCGTGATCATCATCATCCTCTTCATCACCAATAGGCATGACATGGGTAGTTGAAACATGTGTTGGTTGAGAATTACTTGTTGAAGGTATATCTTGACCAATTGTTGGTGCAGATGTATCTGATTGTGCAACGGTTGCTGGAGCGACAACTTCGGTTACCGGAGCTATTACTTCAGGTTCTGGAGCAACAATACTTGGAGGAGTAAAGAATTCATCAAAGAACGGTTGAAACAACGTATCCCATTCCTTCCTAGTAGGTGGTGTAAATGATGATGAAGTAGGGTTGTTTGGGACAAAACCAGAACTAATATTACTGGGTCCCATTTCATGAAGTGCGGGTTCAGAGCTGCTTTGCTCAGAAGCCATTGCTGTCAGCTCATCAAAATCAACATTCATAGTTTCGATGATCTTGCGAGAGTTACGGTTGTAGATTCGGTATGCCTTCTTTGCGGGTGCATAACCAATGAAAATACCAATATCAGCCTTTGGTTGAAGTTTTCCCAAATTGTCACCATCATTATTTGGATAGCACAAAGAACCAAATACATGAAGATATGATAAATCTGGTACTTTTCCATGGAGAAGCTCATAAGGTGTTTTACCATGGCGTTTACGAATTAGTGACCGGTTTTGGGTGTACACTGCTGTAGATACTGCTTCTGCCCATAAAAACAATGGAGCCTTTGCGTAAATTAACATCGTTCGAGCAGCTTTCATAAGTGTGCGATTTCGCCTTTCAACGACACCGTTTTGCTGTGGAGTGCGAGCAACGGATGTTTCATGAGAAATGCCAACTTCTTCATAATAATCACGCAAAATTTGATTCACAAATTCAGTTCCATTATCTGTACGAATGCGTCGGACAGTAGTGTTGAGACGCACTTGAATCATCTTGAGAAATCCGATGATGAATTTAGGTGCCTCATTTTTTGCTTTAAGAAATTTCACCCATGTAAACCGAGAGTAATCATCGACAATGACGAGGATGTACTTTTTGCCACTAAGACTTTCAACACGCATTGGCCCACAAAGATCCATATGCAAAAGATAAAGTTTCTCTTGGTTGGTGTCTTCAGTCTTAGGTTTGTAAGACTTCTTAGTGCTTTTCCCCATTGTACACGCGGAACACAAATGATCCTTGTGAAATGATAGTTTAGGAAGACCACGAACAAGTTCGTTTTTCGCCAAGTGATTAATAGCATCAAAGTTAAGATGAGATAACCGTCGATGCCATAACCATGACTTAGTCTTCGATGCTTTGGAGAGAAGACATACGGGAGAAGCGGCCATCATGTCTTGTAAAGACAAAGTATACAAATTATTCCCTCGAGTACCTTTCAATAAATCAACCCCTTCCAAATTACGAATGAAGCAGGTATGCTCTCGAAAAGCAACTTCGAGGTTTGCATCACAAAATTGTCCCACAGAAAATAAGTTGTGACCGAGACCTTCCACGTAATACACTCTTGAAATTATAACATTCCCAATATGATATTCACCATAACCCATTATCTTTGCAATATGATCATTTCCAAATCGAACCGTACCAAGAAACTTGCTGACGAAATTTCTGAGCTGAGAGCGATCTCCGGTCATATGCTTGGAGCAACCAGAGTCCAAATACCAGAGAATAATTTGGACCACCTGTTTTCAATAACAACAGTAGACAATGCATTGGAAACTATTGGTTCCGGAGTGTTAGCAGATACAGATATAGAATTATCAGAATTGCTAACATTTTTTAGACCCTTAGATTTCCTGCGTTTTCTAATGTGAGTTTTAGCACTAACAGGTTTTACAGTTCCAACTTTCTTAGGTTTTGGATTATTTGCGGGCACTACAGTGGGAGTAGACCTATTTAAAGGGCACTTTGTTCCTACAGTAGTGTCGGTGTTCCTAGTTAAAGGACACGCTTGTGTTTTGGTAGCCTTGGTACTCCTAGTTAAAGGGCACGCTTTCTTCGCTGTAGTGGGAGTGATCCTAGTCAAAGGGCACATATTTCCTACTATAGTGAAAGTTCTACCAGTGGGACGCCACATCCAGCCAACTTGGGTTAACACCTTCCCAGTCGGTTTCCATTCTAATCCATTTTTCCGGGCATGCATCTCATTCACATGGTCAATAAGGCAAGAATCATGATGACTAGAAAACATACATTCATTGCAATTCCAACATTTTAAATTAGAATTCACAGTAGGCTTAGAACGCTGCACAACCGCAGAGCCTTTAGGTTTAGCTACATGATTCTTTTTATTCAAAACAGAAATAACATTCCTAGGATGTGCTTCTACTTTCTTCTTCACTTGACTACTAGATGGGGGCAAGATCCTATCATTCTTCTTGTTTCTTTTAAGCTTAGATCTTTGAGCCTTAGTAGTGGTGCTTACTCCTGTAGAAGGCAACACGGGAATATTAGAAGCTGGTTTTGATTCCGCCTTATCTTTAGTGACCAAAGTTTGAGATGGTTTAGTCCTAGGGCCCTTGTTAAGTGGTGTGACGGCTATAAGGGTTCTTTTGATTGCACTAGAGGACGATGCTGAGATAGTGGCTGCGTTATCCACAACATTCTTACCTTTTAGAGTACGAAGTGTTTCCTTTAACTCAGCCAATACCAAATTCTTATCACAAATTTGTTCCCTCAAATCAGATATTTCCACCGACTTTCGATTCAATTGTTCAATCAATGATTGATTATGTGCAGTGGTATCAACACATGCGGGCTGTACTGAATCGAAGAGTCGTGTATTTTTCTGTTTTAAGTTATCAACTTTGGACAAAATCTTGGAAACTCGATTATCTAGATCAAGTCTAAAATTCTCAGCGGCCTCAAGTACGTTCACACAGTTAAGCTCCTTAGATTTCTCTAATTCTATCGGCAAAGAGTTAGCAACTTTGTCACTCGGCTGACGCTGTTTTGATTGTAAATTCAATCGAAAATTCTTTTCAAAATTTGCATCATCGATATTAACACCTTCGAATGACGTTTCAAAGATTTCTTGAATAAATTGTTGCTTGCATTCAAGCGAAATACAATGTGTTTGAATCTCATCAAAACGTTTTGTAAGCGAAGAATATGAATCTTGAAGCTTTAAAAATTCAGCGTCATATTCGTGACAAGTACTATCTACCACAGTATCCACAGATTCAACATTATGCACAATAGAATCATTATCAACACTTGTATTCACACAGACAGAAACTATATCATGAGACATCACTTGATTCAGAAGCAGATCATTATGGCGTGAAACTCGTTCTATTTCAAGTAAACTGTTTTCATAAGCATCTTCCATTTCATTGAAAACACGTCTAACTTCTTCTATTTCCAAAAACAAATCTTGATCAATAGTACGAAGGCAAGCTTTAACATTGTTTACAAACGGAACAATTTCATCTCGAAACGCAGCTCTAGTGTGCTCAAAGTTCCATTCACCTTCCGTTATGGCCGTGGCCGTCGTACGTTCCAAAATGACCTTGTCAAAATTGGCTAAGTGTTGGTGAACCGTATTTAAGTTAACGGACGCCTTACTTACCGGTGGAATTAACTTCGTTAAATCCTTTTTGACGAGTGTAGGAGACGTACTAGGAAGGTTTTCACTTGACAAACTTTGGGGCACAAGAACTGTTAATTCTGCTAATTCCTTTTGTAAGCGAATGCGTGTCTTTTTCGAAAATTGATCTTTGTTATGTTGATCATAATCAATTGTATGGAATTTTGAAAGCATTTTAGAATGAGTTTCATCCCCAAGTGATTGTGTCTCCGCAGTACTACGAACAAAAGGTGCTTCTTTCGATTTTCCAATTATGGTCATGTCATAAAGACCGGGAATATATTCCTGAGCTTGTTTTGCATAACCAGGATTAGGTGGTAAATCTTGAAGACGCTTAAGTTCGAATTCTTTAAATGATTTAGTTAAAAGATGAACCTTTTCTGTGGAAGCGTATTGTTTTAAAAGCTGTTGTTCTTTGAATTTAAGAAGTTTGGTAGCATTAATTTCCGATTCAACCTTTTTAGACTCGAGAGTTTCGAAATCCATTTTAAGTTTCTGAAAATCATTGACAACCGACTCCTTTTCTTTTAATTCATTGGAAAGATTAGCTTTTAATGATTCTATTTCTTTCAAGTGTTCAATCTTTTCAAAACGAAATTGGTCAAATTCAGAACATGTTATTTTCTCTTCTTGAGGGACCATTTCAAAAGTTTTGACCTTTTCTTTATGCAACGCAAGCTCAGCAGTTAGGGTGGAATTCGTATCTACGGATTGTCTGAGGGCCATATGCATTTGATCAATAATATGTTTAGGCACCATGACCAAATCATGTTGAGCATAAGATTGCATACCCGTCGTAGCATTTGGTTGAGGTTCACTCAAATGTGTAGGATTGGGTACCACATCATTTGAGTTACTAGTTCCCGAATGCTGTTCGAGGTTGTCATTTTCATGCCCAACTTGATGTTGGTTATCATCAATATTATTAGATGTGGTTGGTACCTCACTGATGACATCAGAACCATAGTGAGAAAGATTAGCAACAAGAGCAGCTTGGGCAGAGTGAATGTCATCACAATCAGAATCATATGCGTCAAGGTCATCTGCTTGATAAGCTGCATTAGAAGTAGAAACGACTGCAATGCCTTCAGTATCTTCTGCCCCTGGGTCTGCCAGAAATGCCAACTCCTCTGAATCCAAAATCTTCCCCTTAGACTGAGCATCAACCAAATACATCTTCTCACGAAACCATGCATCATCCCTTCTCCTTTTCGGCTGAGTGCATTCCCTAGCCATATGACCTTGTCCTCGGCAATTGTAGCAAGTCACAACCTTTTTAGGACCAATTGGACTCCCATTTCCACTAGCTTGAGCATTCACAGCTTGATTGTTCCCAGTCCTTGTAGGAGGTCCATATGAATTTTGCCTTCCCTGAATAGGTTGCACCGTTACTTGACCATCTTGAACAGTGGCTTGTTGTCGAGGATTTGAAGAGGTGCGGAGCTGATTGTTTGTTGGTGGAAATCCTCTAGTAGCAACAAGTTTTGACAAGTAAGCAGTGAGATGGTTTAGAACATCAGCTGGCGTATCATTTGGAGTAAAGACCGGTGCTTGGATTGGTGGAAGTTCATTAGAGTAAAGAGCCTGTGCTGATTGTGCTTCTATTGGAAAATATCCTTGCTGAGGAGTATAGCCCATTGAAGAAGTGTTGGCTTGTGATGGTGATGTCTGATATTGTGGTTGCTGTGGAAAAGATTGTTGATGAACACTTTGTTGATATTCTTGCTGTGGCATCATTGGTGGTTGATAAGAAGGTTGTTGTGGTTGCTGATAGATGTGTGGTGGTGGCTGCTGCAAGTATGATTGTTGTTGATAAGTATAAGCCATGTTTTGTTGAGAAGCATACATTGCAAGTGGATCATGAACTTGAGGTGTAGACAACCGAGCCTCGATCACATGGCATTCATGTTGTTGAAGAAAAGCTTGAAGTTGATCCACATTGGTGTTATGCAAGTCCTTAGCCAATTTAACATCCGTCACGTATTTTTTCCATTCTGGAGGAAGAGTGTTCAAATACTTGGTGTTCAATTGAAAGGTAGGAATTGCCATGCCATAGATGTTAAGCTCATTCAACAATAGGGTAAATCTCAGATAGTAATCATTGAGAGTCTCCCCTGGCACATAGGCAAACTTATCAAAAGTATCATAAAGCTTACACTCTCGTTCTTGTTTAGTTAACGAGGTGCCTTGCATTAGAACACGAATTCTATCCCATAACTCTTTGGCAACTTTATGTTTGCTGACGAGTTTGTAGACATCTGGAGGAAGAGCTTGGAGAATGATGTTTGTAGCATACTTATCACATTTATCTTGAATCTTCATATCTCCAGTCAACTCACCCGTTGTGCGAGGACGAGTGGTCGTACCTTCCGTCACAGTACCATAATCTAATGGTCCATTGAGCACCGATGCCCAAATTAGATGTCCATTCTCCTTGTTCAACATATAAAGTTCCATTCGGGAAGCCCATTCCTCATACATAGTCTTCACCAACATTGGTGGACGATTATCCGTACCCGAGAGGATGGACTTATCCGTAAGAGATGTATACTCCATTTCAATAAGTTAAGATTTACAAAGTTGATCGAACAATGAAATAAGGTTAAGTATTTTTGTGTTGTTGTGAGTTAGAACCGAGAAACAATGTTAAAATCCCCTAAAATATGTTCTCGATAAACCAAAAATTCCAAGTCAAAATTACACACGAATGTCAGATCGTAATACTTGATCGGAATGTCAGATCGTAATACCAGAGCGGAATATAGCCCTGTCGAAATGTTGTTGGTATCGGAATGTTCAGATCGCAAAGCCCTATCGGAATGTTCAGATCGCAAAGTGGCTGACAAAATTCGAGCAGAGTAACGACTTAAAATACTTCCTTATACCCGTCGGAATCTCAGATCGCAATAGCTATCGGAATGATTCAGATCGGAATAAGTGATAAAAATCCCACGATCGCAATGTAGAAACCAAACCCTTTCCGATGGTAAGGTTATTGCGATGGAAGCCCAAGTACAATCTGTACTTTCCGATGGATGTTTCTGCTTAAATTTCGGAATGAAGAACACCAACTTTTTGCACTTTTGATCCAAGAAAGATTGTGTTTTAACCAAAATCAAGACACCAAAAAACACTACAATCCTACTGAATACGTTATGCTTCTTGAAATCACGAACAAACACAAAAAAATTTTTTTGATGATTCGGCAAAATGAATCAAAAAGCCACGAAATGCTTATAAGAACATACGAATCACACAAACAAACCTATATTTCATCCCAAGCTCTTGATACCATTTGTAGATTTGTAAATCTATGCTTATGTTTTTAGAGAGAGAAAGAGATAGAGAAATGGTGGATTTCACACTTTAGAGAGAGAAAGTTAAGAACAACTATGTGTAAATTATGAAAAACCACACCCTCTCCATCAAAGGAGAGGGTTTATATACCCAAGCCTTGTGATGGGCTTGGGCTTACATTGTTGGGCCGGCCTACACATGTTGTAGGCTAGGCTTGGCTTTGTTTGTTTAATAAAGATGTCTAGACTACGAGCTACTACTAAGTATATTGTCGGAGTGACCGAATCTTCCTAAATACGTAAAAACGTATTTCTAACATGCGTGTTTGAAAAAGATAAGATGCATAGGTGTTGTATCTCATATAATGTTAATAAGTAAGCACAGACCCATTAAATCGGTTCAAAAATGAACCGAACCAAAAACTAGTTTGGAAAAACACGAACCAACAAACAAACCGAATTAAATCGAGCAAAATCGCAACTAAAAATCCAGCCGAATATATACTTTAAGTGTTTTTTCGTGTTTTTATCCTGAAACTTAACCGAACTAAACAAAACCGACATAAATATATTAAATCGAAGATCAAATAAAAAATCATCGGTTCGGTTTTCATTTGATTTTGCTCGGCCCTGATTGAAAGCACAAAAAAAATCTGCTTAACATAATGCAAAAGACAAAATCGGATATAGCATGTTATATCAATATTTAGTGGTTAAATAAATTAATAGGTAAAATAAATGAACAAAATCCGGTGTAGCATCTTATATCAATCGTTATTGATAAACTCTTGGAGTCTCAGCATCAGCTTGGAGTTTCGACCCTTCTCTTCTGGAGGGTCCCAGGTTCAAGTCCTGGCACCGGATATATTTTTTTTTTCACAGTTTTTCTTTTTTGTCACTAGTTACCATGACCATCAGCTTCTTCGGAATTTACATTTACATATAAGTGATGAAACCCTACATTCGTCAAATCTCTATTGTTCAACCAACAAATCCATTGATTTTGATTTTATAATGTTATATTTATATGTGCGCTTAAATTGTTTGATACAATGCCTGATCCAACTTTATTAGTTTAGCTTCTTGCAACTTACACTTTCTTTATCGCTAAATATTCACAATCCAATGACTTTTCAGTTGCAAACAATATGAGGATAATATGAATCTGATTAGTTTCTGGAATTTTATAGGCAGACTTAGTCTATCTAGCTAACTAACAAGATCAAAATAAGACTCGGACAGTGGTCATTGGTTTAGAATCATTGATTTATGTTGGTTTAGGGAGGTGTATTTTCTACTTACTTTGTAATTCCATACATGTTGAATTATTAAACTTTCTACTCGATTACGCTTAACGAATACCTAAGATGGTTAACGTGACGATAGCAATGCAAAAAAAAATCCGAATAAAAAATCGAGTGTTTTAACTTTAAAGTAAAAGAATTCTAGGCTTTAGAGTGTTAAATGTCGAAATTCAATTTGTGAGTGGGGGAAATTTGCGCTTTTAGTAGAGGGCATTAAAAAAATGTCAAAATTAATGAAAAATTACACAGTAATCTCGTCTTTTTGGTCGAACTATGGAAGACGCCTCCAACCCATACCCAACACATACGTCTGCCCCTGCGCTTTTCTAATGCCTATCGTGACATAAAAAAACTCATATAAGCCAAAAATTTTACAACAAGCCATAAAAGAGCTTATAAAACATAAGTTTAAAATCAATAAAACATAGTAAATGGGCTACATAAGCCCAAACATATCCAAAATTGTAGTTTCATTTTACACTTATGAAATATGAAACTAAGTAGACATTGCAATGTAATAAATAATGAAATCAGTCAAACCCTTATGCATCTACCTTTCATCTCAAACTTCTAGCGTTTCATTTCAAGATGACTAGACGAGTCGAAAGAGAACACATGCAATTCAAACTCATAGTCTAATGAAATAGAAGTTCTATAAAAAAAACACGATATATAAAATGCGCCTCGACGAAGCGCGGGTATCGAAAACTTGTTTTAACACGTAAGGCTAAAGTACTGTTTCAGTTTTTTAAATATCAGAAAATGGTCTTAAAATTTATGTGTATCTGTGTGCCAAAGTCAGCCCAAAAAGAACAGGAGCCTAAGCGGGCTACATAAGCCCAAACAAATCCATAAATGTCTAAAAAACTTATATTTCATTTTACCCTAGCAACACTACTTGTATAAAAGCACACCTACCAAACAACATACACATTTTAGGGTTACTTATCTTTTTTTTTGCTGTCAATCCTTTTTAGTCCACATTTCACATATACTTCTTCAAGTTTGTTGCAATTGCTACTGATAATGTCGATCTATGATGAATTTCTTGAATTATTATCATATGGATCTCTTGTTGTTTCTGATGGATTTGAGGTTGGAATGGTGATTAGAGATGACATTGTTGGTTTCGTATGATGTTTTCAGACCACGATTTCTCTGTTTAAATCTCGTGCAACGTTGGTAACGAGAAGGTGTGTGTTGTTGGTCAAGTTACCGACCTTTCATTGTTGTTTCTTGGTCTTATAAAATGTATCCGGTCACGGCGGCTCACACTTAGGCAAGGTTTTGATGTTCTGTTACGTCGGATCATGATGTTTTGCAGTTGTTGAAGATTTCTTACTTTTATGATTGGTTGTTGTCAAAATCATATTTGTTATTCCTTTCCTTTTCTAAATAAATAGATTAGTCTTTTGTTTGATCATTAAAATAATGTAATCATTGTATGTATTTGTAATACTAAGAGTAAATATGTGAAAGACCAGTTGATGGGTCAATCTAACCTCTGAAATTTATTTCATGTAAAATATGAAAATAATGCGCTGTTATTTCTTTGTCTAACAAAAATAATCAAGCAATTCGAGCTTTAGTTTTTATCAAGTTCGAACGGAACACAATAGACTAGTTAGCTCGAGCTTTCAAGACATCATCTTTGCATTGAAAGTGGCATGTGGGGAGGAGCATTTGGTGGCACAATCCATAGAAGCAAACATTTATGATAAATTCTAACCAAATTGGATTGAAACTATACAACTTTATTCTTGAACCCACTGTATACCCATAAAAAGTCTACTGATTAACCAATATGCACTCACTCGGATAAAGTAACCAGCCACACAATTTCTTGTTCATCAACTAACCCATGAAAAAAATTCAACCACATTTGATTAACTCCTTAGTTAAAGCTCACAAACTTCACCAATACAAGTTGAAAATGACATAACTTTATTACATGTAACCAAACAAATAACCATGACCCAAACACGAATTTGCAGACCCAATTATATAACACATTGTCCCAAACAAGAATCTTATAATCTGAACCAAGCTATTTGTAGAGTTGAATGCTTATTGATATTAATGTGATTCGGAGCCATGGTTTCACTTGTTTTCACTAGACTCACCCAGATCATTACTACATGTAGCATGTTGTATGCGCTACCTAAAGAAACAACAACACCACTTCAGCAGTTAGGTTGCCAAGATCGCACTTCAACTACTGATCGATCATAGAAGCTGATAACAGAGAGAAGAACTTAAGACTAATTAACAAACATAAGGAACCTAAATTGGTAACAGTAAATAAAATGGACAATTTCTACCTTAAATGAAGACACGGTTATACATTGGTTGTGAATGATTTATATTGCTGAATGAACAAGCAATACAAAATATCAGAATGTGAACTACTGTTAATGGAGTAAAAAAAAGAGACATATTGTTAAAGCCGAATACTAACAAAAAAAGTGATAGATTTCTAGCTAGCTCACGAAATATGCAACTTTAAGGAACAAAAGCCTTTACAAGACCGCCCATGCTTAAGCTAAGTGTGTTCTCGACAACATCTAAATAGATGATATACAACAAATATATTTATGTGTTTGGTTAAGTGGCGATCACTGGTCTCCAAATGTGGTGTACTCAAAAGGTAAGTTCGAGTGACCATACCGTACCTTGCTTTCTTTGTGTGTGAGTGTGACAAATTTTTTAAAGAATGTGTTAAAAGTGTGGGTGTTTGTTTGGTACAGTGGGATTATGACTTATTTAGTTTTAGGCTTATATTTTATGAATTTACTTTTCGTGACTTATTTGAAACTTGTTGACTTATTTAAGCCAATTATAACATAGAAAACTCATAGCCAAAAAAATCCAAGGTCTAGAGCATATACTCATTTAGTGTTTTACCCTAGCAACTAGCAAGTAGCAAGTAGCAACATATTAGTACTCATTTTAGGTTTAGCAATCTTGCCGTCAATCTCTTTTATCCTCTCTTCACGAAATTTTAATTTTTTGTTCAAAATTATTAGATTTGCTATTTTTGGTTGATCTATGATGTACTCCTTGAATACTCATATGGATCCCTTGTTTCAGATGATGGATTTGGGATTTAAATGCTTAAAGGTAGCAGTTTGGTAAGATCTTTTTTCGGCCACGATTTCTTTGTTTAAATCACATCACAACCAAAATGACGGTGAAGTGGAAATAAGGAGAGAAAGTCCAAATGTTGATGAATCTCACTTAACATATGGGTCTACTTCTGTTTGGAAACAGGTACAAGAGCCAGAAAAAACCCAGAACATGGCCCCATACTGTTAGTATGATGATAACTTATATATGGCCTTGTTTGGGTATTAAGAATAACTTACTGTAAGCTAAAAGAATATTTTGATGTTATACTAAGGGTAGGAGAAATAAAGATATGGAACACAGGTTGGTTAACTATACACTTTAACCAGGAGTACTACTGATATAAACTCTTTTAACGTACCTGCATATATCATGAATGTCCTTGCCCAGTGGTAGAGTCAGCACAAAACCTAAGGTGGTTCCTTTTTTAGCCGGGACGTCAAACTAAAAGGGTAAAAAACTCAACTGTCAGCGGGTCGGGTTATAATATTATAGGAGTAACTAAAGCATGTGCCATGTCGCTACATTATATGTATTATTATGATGTGAATGAGAAAATGTAATTCCGAGTATCAATATTCTATTAATTTATAAAAAGTTCCTCAAAGCGCTTTGCTTTTTTGCAGCCAGAAGTTGAGGAAGCTACTTCGGCATGAGTAATCAAGTCCCTGTACTAAATTTACAATGAAACCGCCCGCTTACGATCAATCAGCATTAGCTGTGCGGCATGCAAACAACATATGAGACACTTACAAAACAGAGAATCAAATAAAAAAGAGAGCAAGCATGTAAAGTATTGAGTGGTTGTATTTAACTGCCTATTTGCTTAACTATTATTCACACTTAAACTAACCAGGTTAGTACCTGCGTATCTTAAAGCAACTACGAAGTTTAACTGTATAGAAACTGCTATATTTGACTTGAAAGCGTACTTTTTTTTTGAAATGCAGAATTTATTAAGCAACAAAATAATCACTTCAAGGCAAATCACAAAACACACCACCAGACAATTACAAAGCTATCTAAACACATGAGACATGTGAACAAGCAATAAGCAACACACCACCTCACATAAAAAAGAAACAAAGAAAACAACCTCCCAACAAAATCAAAACACCCCCACAAACATCAGTAGCATGCTTCAAACATTATATGGGTTGGTGTATACTCACACAACTTTGAGGTCTCTCTAACCATTTTTCCCATCGAAAATCAGTTTTTTTAGACCTTCTATTGATCCACTCAAACGCCATTAATTGGATGTCTTGAAATACTCTTGAACTACTATCCATTTACCTCTAAATACCTTGGTGTAATAGATAAGAACTCTCAAAACACAGTCCCAAACACCCTGTAAATAGCATATATTATGATTTATAACTCGTCAACCTACTGCCTTACATGTCTTACAGTTGACTTCAGTTACAGCATTCAATGATTTTCGTGTCCTAATATTATGAATAATTAAATACTGATACTGAGCTGCAAGTAAGCAAACGAATATGTCATACTCGGGAGAGAACTAAAGATAAAAGATACTTAGTAGTATTTAGCAGAATCTTACAAGTCATATCCTTAAGCGAATAGGTTGATCTCATACATAAACCAAAGCAATAAAATACTCAAATAAATCATTTATACATACACCAACCAGCAAAATAATTTTGGAGTTGTTCAATTTGTACACTGCTTGCTCTTGTGAACATCACTACAACAATATTGAACCTAGGGACGCCCTTTTTCTAGGGTCGACTTAGTCGTCCCTAGATTAAGGGGGGACCCATCAATTTTACAACAAAAACTTGGTCAAAAAGGCTGTGGGACAAAGTGGGGACCACAAATCCTAGGGACGACTAAGTCGTCCTTAGGTTAAATAAATGTATTTTTCCAGTTTTTTAATCTTTTTTTTTATTTATTTAAAATTATTTAAAATTAATATAAATATTTTTTTTTAAAAAGTTTAAAAAGAAAGTGGACCCACATAACTTAGGGACCCACATAAAAAGTCGTCCCTAGGTTAAGTAAATTTATTTTCCCAGTTTTTTTATCTTTTTTATTTATTTAAAATTATTTAAAATTAACATAAATATTTAAAAAAACGTTTAAAACAAAAGGTGGGGCCCTTGTAACCTAGGGACGACTAAGTCGTCCCTAGGTGAAGGAAAATTTATTTTTTCCCTTTTTTGTCACTTGTATTTATTTAAAATTATTTAAAATTAATTTAATTATTTTATTTAAAAAAAACTTTATTATAGTTAAAAATAACTTTATACATATTTAAAAATAATTTTATACATATTATAAAAACTTTATACATATATAAAAAAACATTATACATATTTAAAAAATATATATTTATTTAAAAAAAACTTATACGTATTTAAAAAACTTTAGATATATTTAACATTTAAGCACGCGCTTAATTAAACATATATATTACAGCGATAATAGATTCATAAATAAGAAAAAAAACACATCACAAACTAGTTAAAACTAACCGTACAGATTAACATATAATAATAAAATATAAATTAACACATTAAAATAACAATTAGACTACTACTCAAAGCTAAGATTTTCCATTTCATTTAAAAGTTCATGAAGTATTGCAGCCGATTGACATGCGTGGTCTTCAGGATGCCTTTCCATTTCTAGTCTTGTCTCTAGCATCTTTATCTTTAGATCTTTGATCTTGCAATTAGAGCACTCAGTGGGTGCAGATTGAGAATGACCTGTAGAAGAACTTGGATGTGAACCTTAAGGTGTTGAAGATCCAGAGGAAGATCTTATACGGAGTTCGAGATCAAAATCATCCTTCCATTTAAAATATTTACATCCATAATCATTTGTTTTTTGCTGTTATAAAGTAAACAAATAACATGACATGTCATTTTAATAATCACACATATTACATAACTAAAACATTTTATTGTTTACCTTCGAAAGAGGACATGCATAGTAAAGTTTACCAAAGCTATGAGGTTGATGTGACTGTCTCAACATAATATATCCCTTTCTACATGTACACTTATAAGCTTCAAGCGGATCCATCTTATGCAAAATCGGGTGGTGGTGGTGGTGAGTTTGGTATGAGAGGATAAGAGTTTGTGAGGATAAGAGCTACCATATATAAAGATAAAAATTTAGGGTCGACACATTTAGGGACGACTTAGTCGACCCTAGCTTTCCCGCCAACATTTTCCTGCCAGCATTTACCGCCAACATTTCCCGCCAATATTTGATCACTTAAACATGCTTAAGCTCAGTATTTTTAGCTTAATGGTCACGTCAGAGCAATAATAACATATTGTCTTACACTCTTACTATATAATCATGATTAGTTTTGTAATAATGACAATTGACTAATACTCATCTTCTAACACATTTTCTATTCAATCTAGTTACGAATGAATTATCTTATCGAATTATTTCCAAACTATAACTATCTTTGAGACACACAATGACTTAATACTTAACTTGAAGTATATGGACTCATCGGTTGAACCTATAACGTATAACCGTAACATATGGAATCATCGGTTGAACCTATAACGTATAACCCTAACACATCGACTCATCGGTTAAACCTATAACGTATAACCCTAGCATATAGACTCATCGGTTGAACCTATAACGTATAACCGTAACATATGGACTCATCGGTTAAACCTATAACGTATAACCCTAGCATATGGACTCATCGGTTGAACCTATAACGTATAACCGTAACATATGGACTCATCGATTGAACCTGTAACATATAACCCTAGCATATGGACTCATCGGTTGAACCTATAACGTATAATCGTAACATATGGATTCATCGGTTGAACCTATAACGTATAACCCTAGCACATGGACTCATCGGTTGAACCTATAACGTATAACCGTAACATATCGACTCATCGGTTGAACCTATAACGTATAACCGTAACATATGGACTCATCGGTTGAACCTATAACGTATAACCGTAACATATCGACTCATCGGTTAAACCTATAACGTATAATCGTAACATATGGACTCATCGGTTGAACCTATAACATATAACCGTAACATATGGATTCATCGGTTGAACCTATAACGTATAACCCTAGCATATGGACTCATTGGTTGAACCTATAACGTATAACCGTAACATATCGACTCATCGGTTGAACCTATAACGTATAACCGTAACATATGGGCTCATCGGTTGAACCTATAACTTATAACCGTAACATATCGACTCATCGGTTGAACCTATAACGTATAACCGTAACAAATGGACTCATCGGTTGAACCTATAACGTATAATCGTAACATATGGACTCATCGGTTGAACCTATAACGTATAACCCTAGCATATGGACTCATCGGTTGAACCTATAACGTATAACCGTAGCATATGGACTCATCGGTTAAACCTATAACGTATAACCCTAGCATATGGACTCATCGGTTGAACCAATAACGTATAACCGTAACATATGGACTCATCGGTTGAACCTATAACGTATAACCCTAACATATCGACTCATCGGTTAAACCTATAACGTATAACCCTAGCATATGGACTCATCGGTTGAACCTATAACGTATAACCGTACCATATGGATTCATCGGTTGAACCTATAACGTATAACCCTAGCATATGGACTCATCGGTTGAACCTATAACGTATAACCGTAACATATGGATTCATCGGTTGAACCTATAACGTATAACCCTAGCATATGGACTCATCGGTTGAACCTATAACGTATAACCGTAACATATCGACTCATCGGTTATTAATTATTACAAACTAAGTATAACGTATATTTTAATATTAATTACAATAATTTATTTTGATTTTTATTATTAATTTATATTATTAATTTTATTACATAGAAGGTATAATGTATTTCAAATGTATGAAAAACACCTAGGGACGACTTAGTCGTCCCTAAATATCAAAGAAAGTCGTCCCTAAAAAACCCTCCAACAGTTAGCAAAATTTTGGGAAAGTTGAAATTTTTGGTGAAAATTTAAATAACCCGCTTTGGGTTTGAGTTTTCCCGGTTTACACCTAGGGACGACTTAGTCGTCCCTAGGTTCAAATAGTCGTCCCTAACTTTCATTAATAAACGGAAAAAAATATATTTATAATTAACCTAGGGACGATGAAGTCGTCCCTAGGTTACAAAGCCTGAGTCGTCCCTAGGTGTAAGTTTCAGTAACCCATCTTATCTTCATCTCTCATTCACACATTGTTAAACAAAAAAAAAACGGGACGCGACTGCTACACCGCCACCACCGTATCATCTCCACCACACATTGCTACACCACCACCATCGTATCATCTCATTCACACATTGCTACACCACCACCATCGTATCATCTCCACCACTTCATCAATTCGACCCAAATTATACACCCCATCTCCATCACCAATCCGACCCATCACCACTAATCCGACCCATCACCACCACTAATCCGACCCATCACCACCACCAATCCGACCCACCACCACCAATCCTTATAAAGGTAATTTTTCTATAATGTTTAATTTTTCTATAATGTTTAATTTTTATATTATGTTTAATTTTTCTATAATGTTTAATTTTTCTATAATTTTTAATTTTGGGTGATAATGTATAATGTTTCTATGGTAGGAACACCACCACCACCGCGATGATGGTCATGTAGTCGGAACCACCACAACCACCGCAGTCGGCAGTAGCTACCATCACATTTATTTTTTCTATTTTTAAAGGTAATTTATTTTTCTATTTTTAATTTTGGTATAATGTTTAATATTGGTGTATAATGTATAATGTTTTTATGGTAGCAACACCACCACCACCATCGTTGCGGCAGTCGACAGCAACACCACCACCACATCAGCAGCAGTAGCCATCACCACCACCGTCACGACAGTAGCAGCAGCAGTAGCCACCACCACGAGAGGTGGGTGTTTGTTTTGGCTTATATAGGGATTTTGGCTTAATATAATTTCAGCTTAATATGAAATAGGCACGAGTTTATGATTTCGGATTATATTTAAGCTTATGATTTCGGATTATATTTAGGGCTTAACTGATTTAGGCTTAATAGATTTCAGCTTATATAGGCATAAGTTTAATTTTTTTGATATGTTTTTCGTAGCCGAGACCCGAGTCACAGCCGAGTTAGCGGGGAACCGAGCCGAGAACTGGGACCCGTGTCACAGCCGAAAAAAGGTAATGTTTTTTTTTTTAAATTGTTGTGGTGGTGTTTGTTTCAAATTAGAAATTTTTTTGGAAACCAACTAATTTAGGTTTTGTTTATTTTATGTTTGTGTTTAGTTAGCACCAGGACAGTCGGGACAACTTCCTCATCCGGACCTCTTTTTCTATCTTTCTATCTTTGCTTATTTCAGTCGTGACCGAGGTGTGTAATTAATATTATGCATATGTTTATTATATTATATTATATTATATATATATATATATATATATATATATATATATATATATATATATATATATATATATATATATATATATATATATATATATATATATATGATATATGATTGTTAGTCTTTTGTAGTAAATAATTTTAGGAATATTTTAGGATTTTATCGATTAATTTCGGAAAATTCCCGTCCGAAGTTAATCAACCTATAGAAAACCCGTCCGAAATTAACTTATTAGGAATTAATTTCGGAAAGTCCCCTGTTTGGGACTGCTTTTTGATGTTTCGGCTCATTTAGGATATGAATGAGTATAACTGTTTTATTATTTGAGATAATTTCGACATTGTTTCTCCTTTACTCCTACGAATATGTCTTTAAACACATATTTGGGGAGTAGAGGGGAAATGCTGCCGAAATTTTCTCAAATAGTAAACCGGTTATACGCATTCATATATGGGACGAAACATTCAAAAGGTGGGTTAGGATTGCCTTCCATAGTTGCACTAGGAAGAAAAAAAAGAGTTCATATTCATTTTGTTAGTATGACATTTTACGTATAAAAAAATAATTTATCTGAGTATGTTTATTTGCAACGCAGTTATGACAATTGATAAGAGTTGGACCACTGTAAACAATCGTAATTCCAATGAGTTTTTAGATGGTCTTTTTGGATTCATCCAGGATTGTGAGAAATTTTTGCACCCCATCTCACAAAAGCTCCGTTGCCCATGTAGTCGTTGTTGTAACCGTGAAACGTTGGTTACCCTCGGCCAACTTGAGGCACACATATCCAAATTCGGGTTTGACAAACATTACACCACTTGGATATATCACGGTGAACCAATTCTTCCGTTACCTCCACTATTACCACATTCACCTGATCGAATTCACATGGATGCGTTCTTCGAAGATATTTCTGCAAATAATATTCCAAATCTACCATCTGAAACTCCACCCTCTCAAACTCCACCAACTCAAACAACCGGTCCTCAACCAACCCAAACATTGGGTCCTAGTAACGAGTTTGAAGAGTTACTCGCTAGGTCTGCCCAAAAGTTGTACCCGGGTTGTGATATGACCACATTGGAATTTACATTAGAGATTTCGCACATCAAGGTTTTACACAAAATAACTGATGCCGGGTTTAACAAAATTCTAGCTCTTCTCCAAAAGGCATGTTCCCCTAGTAAAGGATACAATTTCCCGTCTTCATACTATGAAATAAAAAAGACATACAAAAAGGTCGGGTTAGGATACGAATCGATCCATGCTTGTATAAATGATTGTTTTTTATATTGGGGATCACCGGAAAACAAGGCGAGGCACACTTGTCCAATCTGTAACGCGAGCAGATGGAAAAACCCAAAGAAGAAAAAGGGGACGCAATTAGTTGCCAACAAGGTGGTGCGTTACTTTCCGATAACACCTAGACTACAACGTATGTTCAACACAAAAGACATAGCAAAGTGGATGACTTGGCATGCGACCGGACAGTCTAAGGAAGACGGTAAAATGAATCACCCCTGTGACGGCAAAGCATGGAAATATTTTGACATGATGAAACCTGAGTTCTCTTGTGACCCTAGAAACGTTCGATTAGGGTTGGCTGCTGATGGTTTTAATCCTTATGGCATGATGAGCCAAACTTACAACATGTGGCCGGTTATATTGACAACATACAACACACCATCGTGGATGTGTTTGAAAGAAACTTCTTTAATGTTGACGATGTTAATTTCCGGCCCTAAATCAGCTGCAAAGGACATTGATGTTTACTTGCAGCCTCCCCTAATTAAAGAACTCAAAGATTTATGGGAGGGAGTCTGGACGAAAGACGCTGCTACGGGTACTCATTTCAAAATAAAAGCGGCGGTTTTATGGACCATCAATGATTTTCCAGCTCGAGGTAGTTTGTCTGGGTGGACTGGGCAAGGGTACCTCGCATGCCCTACTTGTAATGTTGACACTCCATCGATGCGTATCAACAGCAAAATCGTTTATGTTGGTTATAGAAGATGGTTAAGAACAAATCATCCAGATCGGAAAAAATCCAAGGAATTCTACGGTTTTCCCGAAAATAAGCCTAAACCAAGAAAGTTTTCAGAACTTGATATCCAATTGCAGATTAGTAAAGTCTTTAAAAGTAAACCGGGGAAACATAAACCAATTCTCAGAGAGAACCGCCCCCATAATCGAGATGTTGAATTGAACTGGAGTAAGCGTTCTATCTTTTGGGATCTTGAGTATTGGCCCTTTCTTCTACTAAAACACTGTTACGATGTCATGCACATCAAAAAGAATTTCCTTGAGGCTTTACTGAATACCCTGTTACAGAACGACAAATCCAAAGACACGCCAAAGGCAAGGCTAGACTTGGAAAAAATGGGAGTTCGAAAGGAGTTGTGGTTAGTTAAAAAAGATAACGGGAAGTTCGATAAGCCTCATCCAAAGTTCTCTTTCACTCCAGAAAAAAGAAAACTTTTTTGTAAATTCATTAAAGGAGTCAGACTACCTGATGGCTTTGGATCCAACTTCAAGAAAAAAGTGACCGCTGATGATGACAATATAACGAACTTGAAATCTCATGACTATCATATAATAATGCATCGGTTACTTCCTTATGGAGTGAAAAAATACTTGCCCAAAGACGTTGCAAAACCTATAATCGACATTTGCTTATTCTTTAAGCAGCTTTGTGCTAGAAGTTTGACTGTGCAGGACATGAAAGAAGCTAAAAACAAATTGATCATTATGATGGTTAATTTAGATCAAATATTTCCTCCTGCTTTTTTCGACATAATGACTCATTTGGTTATACATCTACCCGATGAGGCTATTCTAGGTTCCGTTACTCGCGGCAGGTGGATGTATCGATTTGAAAGATACATGAAAAAGCTAAAGGATTATGTACGAAATAAAGCAAAGCCTGAAGGTTCTATTGCTGAGGGTTATGTTGCAGAAGAGGCATTAACTTTTTGTTCGCGTTACCTTAAGGATGTCGAGACGAGATTTAACCGCCTTGGCAGAAATGAAGACGATTTGCCTGGACAACCAGATAAATTTGAGGTGTTCCGGACCGTATGCACACCGACGGGTGGAATCAAACCAACTCGTATGACTAATGACGACATGCAGACAGTTACGTGGTTTATACTTAACAACAGTCCTGAAGTCGAAGCCGACATCTCGGCTTACAGCGAGTATGTTTCTTCCTTTTTTTAATAATTTTGAAAATTCTTCTTTCTCGATGACTTCTGCTAATATCATGAACCTTTGCAGAGAGCCGCATGATAATGTGGAAGCGAGTTTTCCTGCGTGGTTTAATAACATGGTAAATACATTAGATATATTACCTTGGAGTTATTCCTCACCTAATAAACCTTTTTGTATCTCATTTTTGTAGACTCGTGAAAAAAAAGTGAGTGTGGGCTGTAGTGACGAGTTATTCTCTTCGGCATGTGGACCTATTAGTTCATGTACATACCCCTCTTGCATAGTGAACGGTGTGAAGTTTGTGGTACGTGAACGCGATATACTTCGTACCACTCAATGCAGCGGAGTTTCAACACCCGGGGTTGATGGAGAGATGTATTATGGTCAACTCGAAGAAATTCTGGAGCTCACTTATATCGGCAACCGCAAGGTTTTGTTGTTTCGATGTAAATGGTTTGACACAATTAACCTTACCAATTGCACCAAACGCAACAGACGTTCTTACACTGAGCAAGGCATACATCATATTTTGACCGATAGGCTATTTCACCAAAATAACCCATACATTTTCCCGACACAAGCAACACAAGTATTCTACCTTGAAGACCTTGCTAGACGACCGCTTCATTGGAAGGTCGTCGAACAGGTTTATCATCGAGATGTGGCAGAGTCCGATGAAGATGTTATACATGGTAGCAGTTCATCAGATGTTACACTGTCTGTTGCTTTGCCTAATTTGGGTATTACGGATTTGTGTGTAAATACTCAACCAATAGAAGTGGACGCCCCACCGGTTGATGATGATATTATTAATATTGAAGATGAGGTAGTTGCACACGTCATTGGTGATGTTGATGATGATGATTTAGTGTCGGATGATGATGAAGTGAACCCTAATAATGATGTTCAAGAAGTTTTATCTAGCGATGATTCTGAAGATGACAATTGATATTAAGTTGTATTTTGAATGAAACAGTTGTTATATGCTTTAATGTGTAATTTTTTATTTGTAAACGATTGTTATATACTTAAGTTGTAGTTTGAATGAAACAATTGTTATACGCTTAAATGATGATGAGTTGTTTTTATTTGTTTAAATGTGTAATTTTGTATTTTAATGAAAATGTTTTTATATGTTAAAATGTGTATATTGATATGAATTTGTGTATTAGTATTAATTGGTTAATTAAATTGTGTAATTTTGTTTTTTAATGAAAATGTTTTTATATGTTAAAATGTGTATATTGATAAAATGTGTATACTGTTATGAACTTTTTATTTTACAGATGGCATGTGTAGCTCCTAGGTCACACGGTGGGGATGCTGGTGGAAGTCCACCCAGACGGCCCACACATCCTGTACCGGCCGAGTGTCAGCGTAAGAAATCATTATATTTTTTTATAACACTGATATTTATAATTTATGTCACTTGAATTTTTACGAGTAAATAACATATATTTTGTAGGTTCAAATCAACGCTTTGAGACCAACCTAGGAAAATTAAGGAAGGCGTACAGAGATAATAACGAAAAACCTTTGGCAATTGGCTTTGAATTTAAAGATCTGCAAACCTTCCATTTTCTGGGCAATTATGCATCCCTATTGTCTCATCTTATGGGGGAATTAGTCCGGAGACTTCCCCTGAACTACGAATGGGACGAAATTCCAGCATCTGATAAAGCTCATATTTATCCTACAATTGAGGTCAAAATTGTTTATTTTACTTATATTGTTATTGTTATCGACATTTGGATATGTGTGTTATGTTTAATTTGTTTGTTTATTTAAATTCATATGTTTTTATGTAGACATATTTCGACCTCGAGCCATGGTACAATGATCGTACTGAGGTGGTGTGTGGCAATGGTGTGTATGAGATGTCGACTCGGGTTAGGCTTGCGTTGGAACTCCAACTAAGGTTGCTGTATAGAAAATACAAGAACAGGATCAAGACAGATTTTTATTTGAAATATGAGACGCCCGCACTGGCACAAGAACATGTACCGCCGGAGAGTGTGTGGGACAATAGAACCGAAGGTGATTGGCCTGACTTGGTTGAGTGGTGGTCACAGCCAAAGAGGGTGGCAAGAAGTCAGGTTAATACTGTTAATCGTTCCAAAAACACGGTACCGACCACTCAAGGCAAAAAACCATTCGCCCGAGGAAGGAATGAATACGTAAGACTCTTTATAATTTTTGTGATTTTATTTAAAAGCGTTTATATTGTTTATTTATTATAGCTCGTAATTAATTTATTTGATATTTTACAGAAAGTCAAGGAAGGGGTCTACGAGGACTTGTTGAAACATGGAGGAAAGGGCACTCAAGTAATGACACGTTTAAAAGTAAAGAAAACGAGGAAGGATATGTAAGTAATATATAACTCTTTACATGCCTTAGTAACTAATTTCATTTGTTTTAAACCGTTTTTTTTTCTTTCCCAGCAAAAGATGAAAGCCCTCAGTGACCAAGTGAAAGCGAAGGTCGTCTCGCACATGTCTGATAAACAAATAGTGGCTGAAATCATGCCAAGTCAAAATAAGCAAAATGTGTCGGGACAAGGCAGAAAGTTATCGGGTGGTGCCAATAACACTTCTCGCAGGTTATATATCCTCAATAAAACAAAATGTAAATCAATTGTTCATATTTATGTCTTGTTTTATATAATGAAAAATTGTTGTTGTAACTTATCGCAGGCGGGGTGCTCCAGCTCGACCAGATTTTCCCTCTCCTAGTGAATTTCAGGAAATGATGGAACGAAATGAGCGACAAATGGAGCTGACGAGGAAAGAGAATCAGGAGGCGCAGCAACGGGCTTACTTGGCAGCGTTAAAGGCAGATGCGGCGCAACAATATACTCAGACGTCGTACCAGTATATGGCTCAATATCAGAGTCAATTGGGTGAGTTTTTTCATAACTACAACTCAAATACTGATTACCCAATTAACCCTTCTACTTTTGTACCCCCGCCCCGACCCTTTGTTATGCCCACCCTAGCTCCTGATTGGGCTCATTTAGTCCAACCCCCTATCCTTGGGCACAACCAGTGCAACCTCCTTCCATCGATCCATACCGACCATCTTTGCCCGACAATCTCCAACCACTCCAACCTCCCTATACCGGCACTTATCCTCTTGCTCCCTTCACCAACAATAACACATTTAACCATTGTTGTCTTCCCACCACACACTCGACTCATGAGATCGGTTGTACTTCACAATCCATACCCGGAGGTTCTCGTGTAATCATAAATCCCCATCAGCACGATTACCGGTCCGTTGACGAGTTGGGTCGAGATAGGAATGTACAAAACAGTGGTGACGACTTATCAGGCGATGACGAGGGGAATGACGAGAGGGGATGACGAGGGGGTGACGAGAGGGGTGACGAGGAGGAAGGTGACTTTTCACCTAACGAGGATGCGTAGTAGAGGTTGTGGTAGTATTTTTCTTATTATGCATGTTTAATAAAGTTTGAGACTTGTAGCGTGTGAAACATTTGATTTAGGATTGAATAAGTGTATTTGATGAATATTGTATCGTGATGTTGGATAATTTATCTTAATATGGTATTGTAACGTTTATTGATTTGTTATTATTCTGTATTTGTCGAATTCTGCCATTTTGAATTATGGATTTTGTCCGGTAAAAGTTCCGGAAAAAATCTGGAAACTGCAAAACAGCCCAGTTTTTTTTGCCCCAGGTACACCTAGGGACGACTTAGTCGTCCCTAGGTTAGCCCAGTTTTCTCCAGGTTTTAACCCTAGGGACGACTTTCAATATTGCCCAGGTGTCAAAACCTGGGGACGACTTAGTCGTCCCTAGGTTTTGATACCTGGGCAATATTGAAACCTAGGGACGACTAGGATAAAAATTAACTTTTTTTTCTGAAAATGTTTTAATGAATTTATATAAATAAGATTTTATTAAAAATAATAAAAAAAAGAATTTTTATCAAAAACTTAAAAAATATTATTTTTATTAAAAACCTAGGGACGACTTTGTCGACCCTAAGTTTCAAAGACAAGTCGTCCCTAGTTTAGTCAATTTTATCCAACGTAGTGGGTTGTGGGACCCACCAAGTTGTCCCTAGGTTACAAAGAGGGGGTCGTCCCTAGGATCCTAGAGACAAATTTTTAGGCACTAAATCCTAGGGTCGATTAAGTCGTCCCTAGGATTTTAGGGTCGAAACAGGTCCTACCTAGGGACGAATAAGTCGTCCCTAGGCTTCAAAATTGTTGTAGTGCATGTCAGAAAACCCAATTCTTTTAGTTTTTTATCTAGACGAGTGTACCATGCTCGAGGTGCTTGGATTAGACCGTAGACAGAATTATGAAGTCGATACACCATGTGTTCTTTTCCTTTTTACTATGAACCCATCCGGTTGAGTTACGTATACTTCCTCCTTCAATTCTCCGTTCAAGAAAGCTGACTTTACAGCTATATGGAGCACAGTCCAGCCTTTCATTGCTGCTAAAGCCAGTACTAATTGGATGGTTCCGATACGTACCACTGGAGCGGATGCGTCTTCATAGTCCACTCCCTGCCTCTGAACATATCCTTTTGCCTCGTGCTTTCCCTTCTACATCTCTCTTCGTTTTAAACGCCCATTTGAGACACGATTGGTTTGTGGCAAGAAGGAAGAGTCGTAAGCTGCCATGTTTCGTTCTTTCTAATTGACCCGATCTCCACTTTTATTGCTTCAGACCAGGACTGTGCACATGCTGCCTCTTTTTAAGTTGCAGGCTCGTCTGCTACCAGCAATAATTCGTCTGGTTCCAAATCAACAGGTTCCGTTTCGGCATAGATTCGACCAGACTTCGGAAACCACTGACCGGTGAGTGATCATACATCGAGGGACTTTCACTTTTGTCCATCCTGCAGAAACTCAAAAACCATCCTTCTATCATGCCTCTTCTTGAAAATGGGACAGTTCTCCATTATGGTGCCAGGACTCTCTATGAAGGCGGCTTTCAGGTGCATCTCAAATTTACTTTGCATTGATTTAAAAGTATACAATTTTTATTCACATGCCCAAAAAAATATTTCATACAAAAACTGCTTGGAGACATTGAGTTTTGAACCATCAATCTGTTGCAACTCGAGTGCACATTGTCCACTGTTTATTCTACACTTACATGATAAAAGCCAATACGAATATAATGCTAGATAATTTCCAGTCTAATCTATATCCAGTGTTCCCTGGGGGAGCAATTGTTGGCTGTGCAACTGGCTTTTTAAATGTCCCGCAAATAAAGGGTACGTACATATACCGCCATGAAATCAGGTAAACTTAGTTTTGCATGCTTATATTTAAGTACTTAGTAATAATATATGAAACATACAGTAATAATTTGTGTAATATAATATTTTTCTACTAAAGAGTTCATTTTATTCTGTTACAGGAATGCTAGCAGCGGAATCTGCTTTTGGAGTCCTTCAGGAGGGCTCAAATATGAAAACCTATTAGGAAATTAAAGCTTGAAAAATTCATAGATATGGGAAGAACTTAGTCGTGCGCGGAATTATCGCGCAATTAAGTACTGTTTATTTATTTCAATTATGAAAAGGGTGCTGGCGTGTCAACCCAATCCCACTGGTAACTTGTTTTGACCCATATTCAAAAATCCCCTTATTGGCAGGCATTTGAGTATGGGCTTCTTACTGGCGTGGCTATAAGTGGTCTCGAACATTAAGGTTTCATCCTTTAAATACATGCAACTATTTATTCAAGGGAATAGTGCCATACACCCTTAAGCACGGAAAACCAGATCATGAGGCAACACATGTAAGTAGTGCTTGCTCTTTGTACTTTTTTGCGAGTAAAAACTTCACAGACATATATTAATGCTACTGCATATATGGCCCAAAACACTGGAAAAAGATCCCTAGGGGGTGTTTAGATGTGATAGGATAGGAATCTGATTATCAACTGTATAAAATATCTATTCAGACGTCAACTGGTCAACGATTAAATGGTCAGCTACAAAGTTCTAAGTCAAACACCCAAAGCAAGCTCAATACATCTCGAATCTTAAACTACATCATTATGTACATACTACAAGAAATATGGCATTTCCTGACAGACAAAAAGTGTCAGGATATGCATAAAAAAGTGTCAGGATAGGTAAAATAGCTTCTCCTTCACCTATAGTAAGTGTCAGCAGAAGTTCCGACGGTAAAGGTATATAGTGACAGACCTATCCTGACACTTAAATGTATCAATAAAGGCTGAAATCTTTGTCTACACAAAGTTTGTGTCAGCAATACACGGAAAAAAAAAAAAAATACAAATACAATCCCAAAATGCATACATTCTTATCCAGAAAAGTCAAATTCATACAGAAATATCAATAGAGTTTCATAATTCTCATAACAGAAATGTTTTGTGCAAGAAATAACAAAACAATGCATCAATAAACATACATTTAGGATCCTGTAACTAAGGTTTACTCATTCACATCTACAGGTGGATGTTTGTTTAAGCTTATTTGACTCGACTCATACTTCTTAGGCTCATTTTTTCGACTTGGGTACTTCTTGCTTCAATGCCCATCTGGGACTACAAAATATTGAAAAAACAGGATTTAGAAGCTAGATGAATCACCACATGCACATGATACATTAACATAATATACCACTAGCTAAGAGAAAAATGGTAACAATTGTCAGTCTTATGTGTTTGACAAAGATATCCCAAAGCTAAGAATGAATATTCAAGATGTACATCTTAAAGTTCGCTTATTGTTTTCACGTATTGATATAATATGCTTGTATCCAAGCACCAAAATGATAAGCTACATGAAGTTTTCAATGAAATTTCGCAGGTGAAAAAATACTTATAATTGAGTCTCTAAAATATTGGTGTTGATAAGTTACCAAATGGTTGTTCACCAAAATTATAAAGAGGATTACAGAAAAGAAACAACAAGTTCGGATATAAATTCACGATGAAAGGCAGAATGTTGGCACTCAGCCCTACAAATACTCACCTTAATTTTTCAATGTCAATATGCCCCTTTGTTACATTTCCTGTTTAATGTAGCGACTCGATGAAAGTGTTAAAAAAATCCATTTGTAACATTTACGTGTTAACATCAGTATTAATCACTTCACATGATGAAACAAGCGAAAAGTGAGTTAGCTTTTTACCTTGACATTTTCTTCCCTCTCTTTGAACCTGACAATCAACTTCGGGCAAGACTGCACAAAAGAGCAATAAACATTTGGCATAATTGAGAGTCTAACATATTGGTTTTGATGTTTCCAAGGATTCCCATCCAAAAGAATTTACTTATTTATCTGGAACGTGAGTAAAAGCTACGTGGTCCATCATCTAATTCATTTAACCACAATGGAAAAAACTAAGATCAAGTAAGATCTTCAACAACTTACAAATAGATTCTATACCACCAAAACCACTATTTCTTAACTACCAAAACTGATACATGCAAGGTAACATCTTACTACCAAAATTTGTAATATCCATACACAGTATTACCTCATTCTTTGTATAGATTCAGCTACCTATGAAAAAATTTCCAATTATTATTCAATTTCATAACATAGAATCGATATTACCTCATCATACAGATTTGAGAGCATCTCCGGACGAGAAACAATTAGTGCTGTCAAGTACTTCGTAGCAGATCTTCGAACTTTCTAACTGACATCTTCATCATCTGAATATTCGTTGGCACTATCGCTGCATACCAAGCAAGCAAAAGACATTAGACTATATGTTGCTAACAATAGCCTGGATGATACAATATTGAAAGGAAAGAGAACTAGAAAGCATACTCATCCTCCTCGTCATCGTGATCGACTAAACAGTAAACATGTGTTTCTCGCAACTACTTGGTTCTTGACATCATTACTAATCAAATATACACAAACAAAATTAAGCTTTAAATTAAACATAAACAGATAAATACACTAAGTAAACATAACTATTGTTGAATCGATGGAGAAACTATGCATAACCTATACCGATTCACAATGTGTGCTAATACTCGAAAAGCAAAATTTCAAAACCAAAACCATAACTTATCAAACTTGTTACAAACATTCATGAAAAAGCATAAGTTATCGAATCCATAGACTGCTCAAATTATGCGTAAGCTATACTTAATCTCACTTGCAACGAACTTTCACAACCAACCAATAACGATTGTAGAATCGATGGATAAACTATGCTACCGAATATGCTAAACAAACATAACAGTTAACAAGTAATGCATAATTTGGATAAATCCACTACTTAACTAACTAAAGACGTGATTTCCGCAACTACTTATCTCGTGATTCAATCACACATCTAAAACCTAATAAAGATGCAGAACAATAAAATCAATCATTTAGCCTTTTACCAACAAAAACAACCATTTGAAGTTTTCGACTCTATGATGACACACTTTCACCCTTGCTGCTTTACATTGGTCGTTGTAAGCCACCCAAAGGGTTATTGTAATGTTAACGACATCCTAAATTGTTTTACCTTTACAATATGAAATGATTAAAGTAATAGCTTATAATGTGCAAAAATGCTTGTGTCGATCCGACCTGTAACTAACAAAATTCATTTATTAGACTCCATGGCCTTAATTTCTGAAATGTCTAAAACCTAACAGCAATTTCATACATCCGTTCTACACAAAGTCTAAAACCTAATAAGCACGAATAAGCACATAATAAGCAATGATTGCAGACTCTAAGGAGCAGATCTATACATATGAATATGAAAAAAATTACAAAAAGTATATATTGTTGTGTTATACCTAATTCGATGGAATGATCTGCGACGGTGACAGAGACTGACGGCGGATATCAGTGACGGTGATTGACGGCGGTGACCAGCGATGGTGATTACCGGTGGAGATCGGTGACGGCGATCGACTACGGAGATCAGCGATGGTGATTACCGGCGGATATCGGTGACGGAGATCGAAGATGGAGATCAGTGAATGTGATTACTGGCGGAGATCGGTGACGGAGATCGAAGACAGAGATCAGCGATGGTGATTACCGGCGGAGACTAGTGACTGCGATCGATGACGGAGATCAGCGATGATTAGGCGAGGTGTGTGTGACGGAGATGATAGGATACGTTTTCTATCTCTTTTTTTTGTTGCTAGTATAACTTTTGTTATTATGTTAAAGTAGTTTTTATTATGTGAAGGTAGGGTGCTCGCGGTTTCTAAACCGGATCGGACCGAACCGAATCAAAACCAAACTTGCCTACCATGCAAGAGCGAGAATTATTCTGAAACAGTCGGGTCCGTTTCGATCCTACTAAACATAATCACATGTTTTTAATGGTCGAACCGGACAAAAATAAACTGACTGGATTGAAGGCCGAATGTAACAAAAACCATGGACCGAGTATCGATCGGTTTTCTAGCCCAATCCAAGGTCAAGTTTGCTCAACCCTATTGAAAACAAGGATGAACGACTTAATAAGAATGAGGCAAAGTGTCACATACGTCATCACTTTAACATGTTAACTTTTATTTTTTAAGATTTGAATTATAAATTTGGAACAAGTATATATATTCTAAAAGCCAACTATCATATGAAATTTAGGTTCGATCGAGTAGGATTAGTTTTGCTCATGCTCAGTTTGAGTTGGATCGGTTCAGCTCAGTTTAAGTCGAATCGAATAGGATTAGTTTTGCTCATACTTATAAAGATCGTAAACAAAACACTAGACTTTTGCTTACACTTATAAAAAAATGTAAGCCAAACACTAGACTTTTGCTCACACTTATAAAAACCGTAAACAAAACAGTAGTTTTTTGCTTACACTTATAAAAAGTGTAAGCAAAACACTAGACTTTTACGTACACTTATAAAACAATGTGAGCATAGGTTAAGTTTTATCTACATATTTTGAAAAGTGCAAGTAAAAGTGTAAGTTATGGTTATAGATTATAAAAAGTGTTAGCAAAACACTAGACTTTTGCTCACACTTTACAAAAAGTATAAGCAAAACTTCACATAGCCTTACACTTCTTATAATCTATAAGCAAAACTTACACTTTTATTTATACTTTTCAAAATGTGCAGATAAAACTCAAGCTATGCTCACATATTTTTTATAAGTGTTAGGATATCTAGACTTTTGCTTATACTTACTATATGTGTCATTAAAACAAGTGTCATTAAAACACCTTTTTCTTGTAGTGCGTAATGAGTAACGATCACATTAAAGGTTGATCTTGTTTCAATAATATCATTTTGGTTATTGTTAATTAATCACATGCATTCAAATAGTGCACTCAAACTTATTAACAAAAAAAATAGTGAATTTTATTCATCAAAATTTGTGATGATTGTATAAACTTTTTCCTTGCCATCATTAACATAATTACTATTACATAAACTTACGGTTATAATTAGCAAAATTCTTTTATTTTCATCATTAACATATATATTGAGCTACACAATGATTGAGTAGGTTGAGTTATGGGTCCAAGCAGGTTTTGTTAACACACTTTTTTCGTACTGGTTGAAAGGAGCCTTGGTTAGGTTTACTTATCAAAAGTTATTGGATGCGAGTTTTGATCATCAATCTAATGGGTCATGAAAGGATGGTTAACTATATCAATAATGAAACTTCATTGTACACTTAATGTTGATCAAAGAACAAAACATAAAACCTGTAGATGTTTTAAGTGTGTAATACTTTCACGAAATTAATGTTTTTTCTAATTCTTATCCTTTGATATTTCTGGATGGCGAATAAATGAGTCGCAAGCTTGATGCTCGAGCTCAACTTGAAGCAAACCTGAACCCACACGTGTATGACTATAATATATCCCACATCGGTAGAAGACGGAAAACGTTTGCTTACTTTTATATTGTGGAGTAAACGGAATCATCAAGTTAGGATCATCTAGTCACATGTCATCGTATGCGGATGAATATAAAATTTTCCTTTGCATCCCTATTCCGCCGGATATGGTTATGTGTGGTTAAATTATACAATTTTTTAACATTTATTTTCTATCCAATATGATTTAAAGGATACGTTTAGAATGCAATCGAGTAAAGTCGAGCTCAAGTTTAATAGGTTTTGAGTTTGACATGATAAAAATTTTAGCTTAAGTTCAGTGATATAAAGAGATTATAAAGGTTGAGGGCAAATGTTAACAATGAGTTTGTTTGATCTGAATGAATACTCGTCTGGGAAACAAAGGCATAATTTAAAAGGAGGGGAGCTGTATGAAAAGAAAATTATGCAATTTGTTGAACTTTTCAATACGTTGGCTTGAAAAGAGCTCAGAAGTGACTAGCTTTTGGATCTCTCGCCAGTACGGTCCATATGGTGCTAGTGCAAAACCAGCATTGTCATAGACTATGTTCCGGCTAATTGCCATATTTGGTCTATTTCTGTGAAGATTTCTATCATTAAAGACTCCTTAGTTTTTAGTTAAGTTCTTACTATGGTCTCATCATCTTCTACCATAAACATCTGAGAAGAGATACGAGTTTGTGAAAAAACAAAAAAAAGTTCCGATGCCGGGAATCGAACCCGGGTCTCCTGGGTGAAAGCCAGATATCCTAACCGCTGGACGACATCGGATTTCTTGTAAATATTAACTTGATCATAAATAGGCCAGCGAGAGTTCATACATGAAAATCTTGTTAAATCTTTGCTTATATGAATTAAGCAAAGTTTCTTTTGTTACCTATGTGGGACTAAAGTAACCAAAGATATAAATATCTTGTAGCATAAGTTTTGTCTTTTTTTTTGTTTTAACTTCTTGTGTATGTTAGTGAGACATTTTAAAACGAGACATCAAATGTTTTTGTTTGACAGACGTCGTATATGCTAACCCATTCCATTCAAATAATCTAGCTCATGTACATGCACACGCAAATGTTTATTTACACGTCTTGTTGATTAATGTTTGCTTGAACTACTTCTATGTTAGGAATGAAACGTCGATACACGACGTAATCCCTTGAAGATGAATAGCGAGGGAAAGAAGTCCTTCTGGTTCTTGCAAAGGCAAACGACTGTTGCTTTGGTTGTGTGTTTATTTCCTATTGGTAGACAAATATAGAGTACGTTAAAAACAAAAAGGACTCGAAATTTAAGACTCAGCCTAACAAATATGATTGAGGGCTCATTAGCTTAATTTTGTAAATTCAAACGGGAGAAAAATTGAAAAAGTAATTTTTTTTATCACGAGAAACAATAATTGTCTTGACTAAGACAAGTAGAAGTATTATTGCTTTAAGAGATAAAATGTAAGCAAAGTTTGTTTTCTTTACCATGTGGGACCAGAAGAAACTCACAGCAAAACATACACCATCATGGTATATTAAAAACAAGCCTAATAAACCCGAAATGAAGATAATTAATTTCATTTTTGGTCCTCGTGGTTTAGTGCGTTTTTCACTTTTGGTCCAAAAACTCAAATAGTTTCGATTTTGACCTAAAATATAAACTATTTCTTTACTTTTGGTCCAATTACGTTTACTCTGTTAGTTTGACTATTTTGACTATTAAATATGAGGGTCTTTTTGTCTTTTCATCATCTTATATTAAAAACTGAGTCGGGTCCCACAAAATCACTCAATTTTTTCTATTAAATTAAAAAAAAAACAACACTTTTTTTTCCATGAAACAAAACTTTACATTTCTTGTTTTATTTATATCGCACTTGTAAAAACAATCCAACCACATAGAAATATATCAAGATCATATATCAAACAACACATCGAAATACATTAGTCGGCTAACACAATGATATACAAACATTGTGATGAAACTCATCACTAAATGTTGACATTACAACTTTCAACATAGCTTTAAAATCATTCAGACCTTCATCAAAGGAAAGTCATCACCATCTCCGGCAGACCTCCGTCCAGGCACACCACCATAGCTGCACCCATACCGCCGCCATCCGAACCCTCACCTTTTCTTTTAGTCGCTGGCTAAACACCCTTCAACCACCATACGTTAAACCATCATCATCTACAACCACACGCCGTCCTAAACCATCACGCGTCTCATTCTACCCGACAACTCCAAACGCCAAACCCCATATCCGTTATTTTTGGGTGTTGGATATCACCACCAACCTTGAGCAACCATAATAAACCACCAGCAACGAGTCAAAATACGGACCACCGCACGCTAGCAATAACAAAAACAAGAGCTATATCCGAACCAAACACTAATATCAGCAATCCGAAACACAAGCCACAACCGCAAGCCAAAACACCAATACCAGCAATCCAAAACAAAACCCTGAATAAAGAACACCAACAAAATTAAATCTGAAATCCACAACACGGCCACCAGAAACAAGACAAATGTCTACAATATGATTTCAAGAATGGACGCCTAGAATTGAACAAAATTAAAATACGATAAAACCCAATTGAACCACTGCGATCGAATAAGAAATTCAACCAATGATACACGATCTAACAAAAGGGAGTTGAATGTAGAAATAAGACTAACAATTGATATACCATTTTATTATCAGATAATGGATCAATCATTGTAGGCAGAGTAAGAACTTTTTTTTGTCTTTGTATTTTCCCTTTCTTTGTTAACTTTCTTTTTTCTTTCTTTTGTTTTAATAATAATACATTAATAATAATTGGGGGTATTTTAGTCATTTCACATTGACAAGCGAGGGTATTTTGGTACTTTAATGCAGTTTGACTAGTCAAACTGACGAGATTAACAGAATTGGACCAAAAGTGAAGAAATAATTTATTTTTAGGTCAAAATCGAAATTATTTAAGTTTTTGGACCAAAAGCGAAAAACGCACCAAACCATGAGGACCAAAATTACAGTTAACTCTAAAATTAATAAGCCCAACAACTACATATAGACATCAATATGTGAAATTGCTGCCTTAAATGATGTACAACATGAAAATCTTTCTCAAATATAACCAATGTGAAAAATAAAGATTGATATTGTATGGTCTTTCTAATCGGTTTATTTGTTTGTTGATGTATTGGTTGTGAGCAAAACAGGAAATGATTTTAGTTGGGCAGAGGAAGCGTTGAAGTTTGTTTTCCTTACCACCCAAACAAATTGGTAAAGGTTGCCACTCTTTTTGCATTATTACTCGTTGCTACAAATTTATGACTCACTTAACATATATGATTATTTTCTTATTCGCGTAATTTTTTGTCTATACATTATCATTGTGATAACATTATATTTAAAAGGTTCATATTTTGAACTTAACCTACTTCACTGCATTACATGTGTTTAACATAGCAAAAAGAAAATAAAAATTAAGAACTTGAATTGGTTGTATCATAAGTATTATCATACGGATATGTTGTTTTATCCGGATAAGGCGCTTAATGATACAATAGAACGTTAATATCAATTTAGATGAGACAATTACAACACAACATATAAAGTAAGTAAAGTTTCTTTCTTTTACAAATATGGGATATAAAACACAAAATCACATGTGTTTGACCTTAAAACCAACATTAAAATGCTCTAAAAGGCTTTTAAACGTTATGCGTCAAGTACGTTCCTATTTCACAAGTTTTAAATGGTTTCTTTTCGAAATGCTCTTTTTTAGAGTTGAAAAAAAGGTTTACAGAAGATAACTAGTGGCGTGATGATACAAAATTAATAACATACTTTCAAGATTGCTCTCTTCCATCATTTTATGTATAATGATTACATCCACGCTACGAAACGTTGTTGTTAAAAAAAAGAACAATTATTGCTCACGGTTAGGGCTGAACATAAATAGATCGTGGGCTCAGCGAACGGAGAAACAAGATTGAGTTGGACCGATTGAACATATCTAAGTCTTGTATTTGGTCCTTCGTTTTTCTGTATTCGGGTCATCTGTCCTATTTAGTCTTACAGGCAACTGACCATTATTCTTCGTCAAATAAGACATACCAGAATATTGTGGTTTGCGTCGACCTCAACTTTTTGTCCCTTGATAGAAAAAAATGTGTTGTTCGTCCCTAACTACGTCATAGGCCGTTAGTCCTACCCTCTCATGGCCATAACGAGTCTATAGTCACTACTAACACAATGAAAGACCATGGGTTGTTAACGTGTTTGGCGGTTAAGGACAAATGACTCGTTTTTTTCCCTAGTGAAAAAGTTGTGTTCAACGGAAACTAAAAACGAGAACATCATAGTAAGAAGAGGTTTGGTCTACATCAAAAGATTGTTCTTTTAACCCATGAAACCCAATTTCTAAAGATTGCAACACTTTTTTGATTAGTTGTATCACATGACACCCTGTCACGGATACAATACAATGCTTATCGCAATTTAAGATAGTCAAATATAAAACAAGATATAAAGTAAGCAGAATTATTTTCTTTTGCCTATGTGGGACTAAAGAAACACGTACTCAACAAATGCAAAAAGTATATTTTACCATATATTTTGACCTCTTTGTTTAAACTACTTATAATGCATCAAAAAATTCACATCGGTCATCATTTTAATACGCTTCTTAAGTTACGCATCAAATACATTTCCCGTTTAAAAAGCGTCAAGTAAAAATATTTTTTCTTTCAAAATGCTATTTGTTTCAACGCTATATGAAAATATAAAGAAGATAACTAGAGGTGTGAGGATGCATCATTAATAACATGCACTTAAAAATGATTTTGTCATGTCGTTTCACATGTTAAAAAAAAAGTCACAATTATGTTATCAAATGTTATTGCTAGAATAAATCAACTATTGCTCGCGGATAGAGCAGAGTATGATAGATCGTGGGCTGAACCAAATCGAGAAACCGTACCAACCAAATATCTTACGGGTATTGAAAGACCGATCCGATCACGACTCGACCCGAATCCAAACACAACTAAGACTACTCGGTCTTAAGGATTGCTTTAGTTACATCGTTTTATACCTTCTAGTTACAACCACAACTACATTATGAAAGTTATTGTTAGAATAAATCAACTATTTACTTTGGGTGGGGCGGAATATAATTGATCGTTGGTTGAATCAAATCGAGAAACCAGATCGAACTCGACCAGACAAAATCGAATAAACATATTTTAGTCTCGTCTTCGGTTCACCATATTTCTCGTATTTGATTATTGATTTAGTTCAGCCTTAAACAAAACCGTCCATTATACATGGTTATCACGATTCAGTTTTTGATTTTACCCAAAGTTACTTGCAAATGAACGGATGAACACCACATGACAAAATTAGTCTTCAAAAATTCACATTTTGAACAGAAATAAAAATTGACAACTTAAACCGGCCGTATCACAAGAAAGTTGATTTGGATATTTTTTCTTATCTGCACAAAGTACCCAGTGATACAATCAATGTTAATTGCAATTTAAGAGAGCCAAATTACAGGTCAAGATACAAAGTAACCAAAGTTTATTTTATTTACCTACTAGCTAAAAGACCCGTGAAATTCACGGGTATTTTAAAAGAAACGTCAAAGAAGTTAGCAAATTACAATGCATATTATGAAGCTGTTAGGTAAAAAATCCATATATGGATAAAGAATGTAAAGTACTCTATTAATGCGATCATACAAAAGTCACATGAAACACAATAGCAAATCATAAAAAACATCAATCCTTTATTATATGAATGCGACATTTGCGTACATGTAGATGTAATCAAAAATTATGGAGCACTTCTTTGTAGACCACGTTGGTCGTGGTATTAGTGAGATTTCCGTCTTCGTCTTGAATACATATCTTCAGTCCTTTTTTGCTCTTAACATGAGAGATGACCTCATATAGTTAGTCATGTGCAAAAACGGGTCTTGGCAAATACAAACCGACTTGCCCGAGAGATTGTCCTTGACTTTTGTTGATTGTCATCGCAAAAGAGACGGATACGGGAAACTGTTTCCTTATTATTTTTATCGGCAAACGTTTATTATACGGTGATATTCTCATTTTTCCAATAATCACTTGTTTACCAAAATGGTTTCCGTTGATTATAGTGATGTGGATGACACTTTTGAGAAACCGGTCTACACGAAGTCGCGTTCCGTTGCATAGCCCATTTGTTTGATCAGTGTTTCGTAACAACATGATCGGAACACCATCTTTCAATTTAAGTTCATGGTTGGGTACGACGGAGAATTTCAGACCGCTCATGAACTCTATACTCTATAGAGAATACTGTTGGGTGTGCAAACCTAATATCCCACATCGGTTGAAATATAACTCAAAGTCAACATATAAGCTTGGTAGGGTACTCTTTCTATCACTAATTGGTTTTAGAATAGAACCTGAGTGGGCTTATATTTTGGACTTGATGAGATGCTCGGTCAAGGATTCCTACAAATACAAATTCTATACTTGAACCCATTTCTGACTTGCAAATACTATCGCAACTGTATTACGTGACTTCTTTGTCGGGAATAAATGACAAAAATTTCTCCTTGATAGTGTCGACAACCTCATTCGTAGGTGCAAGAATGGATTTTTCGGTGAAATAATTGTTTTCGTCTAGGTTATCCAACATATTTGGGTAAGTAAAGTCTATGATTGAGCCTACGGGGTCACTTGAATCTTTAATGAGCATTTCATCGGGTATTTCGATGTTAACCTCGCCATCGGTTGCTTCTCCAAGCTTACCATCTCCGAGAATCCATTCAGCAAAGTCTTTAATCTCATTGACATCTTCGGGCCGACAACCAATAGTGAGACACATATTTGCAATTAAGCACAAAACTTTACAATGGTCCCACAAGTAAGACTGTTTAACAATATCTTGCTAGGATCCTTTTGGAATGATGGGCAAGACGTGCCTGAAATCACCACCAGAAACCACAGTCATGTTTCCGAATGGAGTGTCCATCGTGTCATACTTGGACTTACGCATAATGTCCCTTAATGATCTATCTAATGCCTCGAAGTAGTGTTTGTGAGTCATTGGTGCTTCATCCCATATAATTAGGTTGCATTTGCGCATCAATGCAGAAAGATCGCTTTGAGGATTACTGGAACATGTAGAAAGTTCATCGATACTGATGGAAATTTTGAAACATGAGTGTGTTCCACCAGTCATTTATAAAGATGCTATGCCGCTGGATGCCACATTCAAAACAACATCACCTTTCCGTCTTATCCCAGCCGACAAGTGTTTTCGATAAGAAAGTCTTTCCAGTATCGATAGACAAAAAACACCTTACATGTCTCGACAGAGTCCATGATGATGTCATGTACACCCTTTTGTTCTCCAGTAAAACGACTATGTAGCTGCCAATACTCTCTTTGCAATTGTGCTGGATCATAATCTAACTCGTCATACACCAATCGGTGTTCGTCGAGGAATGGCATCTCTTCAATATTCCGCAAAGAGCTGTCGTGGCTGCGCATTAGCTCATCTATATAGAAGAATGCAACATTTTTCGTTTTCCTCGTCAAAAATGATCAAATATGAAAATAGAAAAATGCATGTTTAGTCAATACGCATACATATTTAAATAGGCATAACATATATACGAATGGCAAATTTTTACTCTTATCAAGTGATGTCAAAAATTTAATCAGTGAGAAAATATATTTATTACCCTATAATCAGTTTGTATACTTGAAACAAACTTTAAAGACTTTACAAACATAGAGGTACCGTAATAAATTGTATACATGTAGTATTTTTTCTAGTACATTAAAACGCATGTTTCAATTGATCACATAATTATTTTTTTAATTGTTTTTTAAACAGGTTTTGATTTTTGTAAGTTAATTATGAAATGGATCTCATGACACAACTAATAGCAAGCTTTACGAAGTTGTACAAATATATTATATTAGGAAGGCTATTAATTTTTGCAAGGTTAATGAACTTGTAAAAAACATCATTTTATTAGAGTAAATAGACAGATAGATTTTTGTTATAAACTTTTCACGCCGGAATTATTTTTCTTTACAAACATTTTATTAAAACATTCCTAAACAACTTGTAATTTTGAGACCTTTATAAAAATTTCTACACTCTGATGAACAATATAAAAATGAAGGATAATTATTTTTTAATATGTTATCTAAAAGATACATAATTTTTCTTAAAGAATAATAATTATTTATAAAAACTCATGTTTTAACTTTTTTTATAAACACTGTATTTACCATCAGTTTAGAATTATTTATTTTTTATAGAATCTATTTAAACTATTTTTTTACTAAATTCGCACAGCCGATATTTATAACATTTTTTAATAATTTTTTGACTAAATCTTTGTTCAATAATATTTTGTAAAAACTTCTTCATTCCTAACTTTTTTTTAAAACTTTCTTTAATAACTCTTATTTTTGGAAAAGCTTTTAATAGCCATTTAATTTTGTTGCATTATGTTCTTGTACATTTAGACTAATTTAGGAAACATTGCATTATGTTCTTGTACATTTAGGCTAATTTTGTTGCATTATGTTCTTGCATTATTTTTGGAAATGCTTTTAATAGCTATTTAATTTTTTATTATTAAAAGGTGAAGTAATAAATGCGTTTATATGCCACGTGTCAAAGTGAAAGGCTTAGTTATCTTTGGAAAAAATTGATTACATTGCTGCTTTCATAGTTGTACAATCGCTGCTTTAAAGAACTGTACAAAACTGTGTTATATTAAATATAATAGATGTGGGACTAAAGAAATACTATCTTGTACTCTTGTAGCATATGCTTTGACATTTTTGTTTTAACTATTCACTGCTTTAAAAAACTTTTAAGGCTGTGTTTGGTGAAGAGCTTTTAGAAGCATTTAGGAGCGATGAGCGGTGAGTATTGAGCGTTGTGAAATTTAATGTTCGTTTGACAAGCTTTTAAGAGCGGTGGCTATTTTTTCGGAATGCTCAATTTTCAATGCTCATTGAAGTAGCATTTGAGAACATTGAGCATTATGAAGATGTTTACATAGTATATTTACAAATACAGCTATGTTACCAAACGTCTTTATTAAAAAATACAGCTACCGCTCACAACCGCAGCTCACAGCTACAGCCCACAACTACTGCTCTCTGTCACTTCTATTTCTGCCAAACATAGCCTAAGGGGGTGTTTACTTTTCTCTTAGTGGAGAGAAAAGTGGGCCCAAAACCCTTTCTCCCTCTTAATTGATGAAGAGGGTAATTATAACTAGGCTCTCTCCAACTAGAGGCTAATTAAGACCTCCAATAAACACACAATGTTTATGTGTCATATGCGTTATTGCGTTAATGGTGCATGAAAATACATTAATAATAACTAATGGTGTGATGATACAAAGTTACTAACATACTCTTGAATGTTTTATTAACTACTTTACCAATTACTATGATTAAAGAGAAAAAAACAATGTTCGATATAGAGATACAGTGAGTGAGCTCAAGGCATTTGAAACAAAAGTCTATCTCAAGGACTGTCTAAAACAGTTATGACTTTATCCCACATAGAGAAATAAAAAAACTTAAGAGCAATATATAACTTAGAGGGAGTAAATGTTTTACAATCGATTCATCATTTGTTTTGATAGTGTTGGATAAATCAAACGAACAAACAATATCGAACAAACGAAGCGGAAGCTTTTATGCAATACCCTAAATTACAATTCAAAAGCTACAATGAAAACTACTGACATTGGCCTCTATTTATAGAGAACCAATGACTCAAAACATACCAAATTAAGACATACCAAAAATAACAAAACTTGTTTGACAAGCCAAACAAATTTACTAAACAAACCCTAAAGTTTAACTCACTTTTCAACAATCTCCACCGTGAGTTCAACTTCATACGAAACTTCAAAACAAACGAATCTTGGTCTTCAAATTCAAATATCCGAATACCAAATTTCAAACGCCTCTTGAGAGTTTAAGTCACTTTTCGAAGAATCTCCACCGCGACTTCAACTTTATTCGAAGCTTCAAACCAAACGAACATTCCCTCTTAATTCGGAATTCCAGACGAACGAACGAATAACTCTTGATATGTTATTCCACAAACGAACGAATAACTCTTAATATGTTATGGTTCGGTTCAGGCTAGACAATTAGCCAATTCAAACAAACGAACAAATGTATTATCCGTATCAAACAAATTCAAATTAATAAATATTTGACGGACGGGCACAAATTCAAATGCCCCAAATATGATCCGAATAATACGAGTGACCCACTTATGAAATAAGATTTATGGTCCAAACAAACAAACAAATGATCGAATAAACGATCCAAACAAACAAACAAATGATCGAATAAACGATCCAAACAAACAAACGACCGAACCTGAAAACGGTCACCCAAACAAATGATCGAATCTAAAAACGATCAACCAAACAAACAAATCACCCCAAACGATCTCCACCAAAGACTATCAAATTCGAGCAATTAACTTCACAAAGCCCAACGAAAGAAGATCCCCAAATTTTCAAAACTAATAAATTCCTAACGACCCGATGCTTATCAAGTCTTCAAACGACAAATCAATCCTCGAATTCCTAATAGTTACTTCACTGTAATCGACGATTCCCAAATTAATAAGTACAAAATGTTCAAATACTAATATCAATACGAATTGCCTTTCCAAAATATCAAACGAATTGTTAAAGTCCTAATTCTAACAAAAGCCCAAACCTAACTTTCATGTTTCAGAAACAACAAACATCCACCGACCCATTAATTCTTGCTCAAACAAATCTAATACCTCCACCTTGATTTATTAACCAAACCTAAATGTATATACCAAAGTTGACCAACTAAACGAATGAGCCCAAATTGCCATGCACATATAATTCACCGATCCACTTACAAAAGATGAGCCAATCAAAACTTAGCAAATCCAATTACTAATTCGGACAATCAGAAACGTCTAGGAATGATAAACAAAAGAATCGACAAACGAATTCAAACCCAGACACGATCGAATTATCAAAACCAAAACAAGACATAACCTTTTTTTTTCTTCTTCTTTTTCTTCATCTTTACAAATCGATCTAACTCTGATACCAATTGTTGGATAAATCAAACGAACAAACAAGATCGAACAAACAAGATCGAACAAACGAAGCGGAAGCTTTTATTCAATACCCTAAATTACAATTCAAAAGCTACAATGAAAAATACTGACATTGGCCTCTATATATAGAGAACCAATGACTCAAAACATACCAAATTAAGACATACCAAAAATAACAAAACTTGTTTGACAAGCCAAACAAATTTACTAAACAAACCCTAAAGTTTAATTCACTTTTCAACAGATAGTTTTCTTTAAATCATATGGTAAATTGTTTTTTTCATGGGAAAAAAACTTGAGCCAGTTTTTTATTGATTTGTCAAAACTGATCAAAAGTTGTAATAAATCTCCATCTTATGCCGTAAGTTTTATGGCGTTTTTAAAAAATGTTAAGGGTAAGGAACTGAACACGCACCATGCATAACGAGATACGAACGTAAAGTTAATTCGTTAAGTTGAGCTCGAATAAGTTCAGTATGCATGGTGAAGACGTACTATTCACTATAGGTTTTCATATGATCGAACAATGTGAACTTGCCAATACACCAGGATCCCAATCTCCCATGGTGCAATCTCATCGTAACAACACTGAAAATAGTGTAGATTTATGAAACCCAACGAATTAACAACTGTCGAACATGCATTAGTTGCATACATGCATTCGTGAATGGAGGTGGTAACATGTTGTCTTAAAAAATGTGATTGATTTGAGGCCCTAAACCTTATTTCTCTTGTTCATATCTTTTAACAAAAACATTTACATGAAGAAATAAATTGCCATGGCTGAAACTAAAATATACTAATATTATTAATATAGATGGAACTTGAAATTTTTAAGTGGGAGGGCCGACAATATTTTGTGAGAGGGCCAAATACAATTTTTTTTAAAAATACCCCTAAGTTTTAATATAATTACACTATGAACACCGAATCTTGAGAGGGCCACAGCCCCTCCGGGTCCCTATGAAGGTCCGTCTATGATTATTAATAGATAAGTATCCATCGAAAGATATTGAGTCAAACCTTATGTAACCGACTAGAAACATGTTTCTTGTTTAAAATTTAAGGCTAATAGAGAGGGGTGGCTAATGCAGTTGCAGAAACACCAGTTCACAACCTATTATGTTAGTTGTATGTTCCATTGTTTATTGCTATGCCGGAGTTTGTACGTGATAACGAGTCAAGCTTTTTGTCAAGTATCTAATGCTCGTTTGGAGCCGAGCTTTAATGAGTCACAAGCTCAAGCACAGAACATGAGCTCGAAATGCTTATTGAGCTGAGCTTGAAGTGAGTTTGAACTTTCTCTTATGGTTCAAAGGGAATTAGTTAACTTCTTTGATTTTTCAATCATTCTAATATATAAACAACAAAATGTTTACACCTTAAACGATGTGGGATTGAAAATCTATCTAGAGTAACACACACTTTCCTCATTTATTAAACATGTTCAGTGCTTCCTAACTGTTAAAATACTAATATCAGTGGACATGAACTGGTGCAACGGGTTCGGACACCTCTCATTTGTTGTGTTCTTTGCATGGTTCAAAACATCCAACTGGTCACCTCGTTTTACCCGCTACGACCCAAACGTTTGCAACGATTGTATATGACATTGAACTTTTTCAATTAGTGTTCAACGTATACGGTATCACACTTACTCGTAAACTTGTCCTTATCGCGTTTTTTAGAAATTAGTTTAGTTGAACTTGCAGAGAACCTTATACCAAAATGAGTCAATATTTTGGTCCCTTCAGATCTTGAAAACTCTAACATAGGGTGAGGCTAGCAACGTGTTCTCGAATTGCAACAATCGAAAAGAAACCGCCCGCCTTGGTTTCGGTTTTAAAAAATAAGTTAAACATTTATACAAAATGATCGTATTCGTAGCTTATTCAGTTTTTCAATCAGATGGTAGTGGTTATTCTAACAGTTACATGTATTTAGGTTTATAAAGATAAAAAATTTAAGATTTTTTTTTGTTGCATGCATTTAGCTTTATGGAATCAAATGTTAGTCGTATTTTTTCAGTTATGCATTTAGATTTCTAAAAATAAACATCAAGTCTTTTTTTAGATACATGTACTTAGCTTTATAAAATAAAAATTAAGAACTTGTATACGGTCGCCTGTTTTATGTGTAGTTATTATAACTGCATAACTACAAAGAAGACAATGATCCGTTAACATAAGACTTGCCTCAATATAATTGTACGTGTACCCGTTGTTGTATTTAAACAAGAGGAGCTTTTACACCTGAAGCAATGTGGGATTGAACATATATTCAAATTAACACGACACTTTCCTCAATTTCTAAGTGGCTAAAGACATTTACAACTTCCTAACTGTGACCACACTAGTCAAATTCAATCCAATAACAAACCTTGAGAATTCTTTTTTACTTAAATTGGTAGAGATTACAAAAATCGTCCGAATCGTTTCTTACATATAAAACATACAAATTTCTTGCATCTTATTTTAATACTCTTGTCTAATACTAACCATCACTAAACTAAGTTATCATAAACTTCTATAGATTTACATACTTGTAGAAGAGTAGTAACAAGATACGTCACAAGCCCTTTTTAAAAATGGTTAATGTTAGTAGGTAGATACGGACTATAGCGGTAGATACGGTAGTATGATTTACAAGGGGCTAGAAATGTGATGGTATGTTATTCGTATTTGATTTCTATGATCCGGACATATGATTTATTTTATTTCTACGACTAGGATATATAATTCTTTATGCGGTTTGTCATACAATCGTTTTTTTTAAAACAACTGGTGTATATAAAAAAATTAGCCAAGGCTAGAAAAAAATTACAATGTATGAATTGGATTTTTTAGCCAATCAACCCAATTACTTACATATTTCTTGCTACGATTAAACACCCAATGAAACAAAAACTCTTTAATAGAGTCGACAAGTCGATCCTTTCTAAACTTATTTGTACCAAAAACCGTTGCATTTCTGATTCAATTGTGGTGAGAAACACCGCCTCAATAGCCTTCTTCCGTTTATTCACCATGTTAGATGGTTCACGCCAAACAAAAGTGTCAGTAATAGAATGCATACCAAGATGTGGAATCTCTTGCCAAACTTCAATCGTGTTACATGTTCTAGCTGCTAATTCACAACCGATTCACGAAAAAAAAAGGTCTTTCTTTAGCCAACAAACTACAAACACCTAAAAATGGCTCGTCACAAAAAAGCCAATGTGTGGTATAACAACTACAGTTTATTTTATTGAATACCGGATTATTGAAATTAACGTTGTTAACAGACAAATTGGCGAATGTTGTTCAAAATTTATACAAGAAGTTAAAAAGCGTCTCATCGCAATGGGCATCTGCGGTGCTGATTCTTAGTTTTATACATTTCAGTACTAAGTTAAAGGCGAGTGATTATGCACTTTTTGTCTAGTGAGCAACTAAAATGACTAGGAGTGTGAATGGTTTTGTTCTCGGGTTGTTCGGTTCATTTGGATCGGCTGATTTCATTAAATTTTTTAGCGATAATGAACCAGAAACTAATTGAATTTAACCGCACCAAAATCGAATATGAATTTTATTCGGTTTTCGAATTGACTCGAATAAATGCGAATGGTATACACTGTAAAAATAACTAAATTTAGTTATCTAAATTTTGAGTAGGAGAGAATATTTCGAGCTTGAAAAATGTTGTGATTTATGCTAGAAAAAAAATAATGGACTTATTGTGTTTGTAAATATATACAAATTATAATTATATAAATTCGGATTTCAATTGAGTTTCGTGTTATATTTTTTAAGATTTTTGTTGTTGCATGTATTTAGCTTTACTAGTATGGTGCCCGCGCAAAGCGGCGGCGAGTATGTAATGACGATTTTTAAAGTTACTATTTTACCTATAAAGTTCGTATTCACATTAATTTAAAATGGTAATAATTTAAAATGGTAAAAAGGTTAAATCAAAATAAACCCGTTATAAATGAAAAAAAACTAAAAGTTAATAAAATTTATCGAAATATATATTGAATTAAAGAGCACAAAATTTTAAAAACTATGGTGAATTTAGATTATGAAAATAATAAATATATAAAAAGATATTTCAATCTAAAATTAAAAATTATGCTTTAATAGGTTGTTACAAAAGTTTGTTACAAAAGGTTGTTAATGTGGGAAAAATAGCTAACAAATTGTTTTATATATTAAGTAAAAAAATCTTAAAATTCAGCCAACTAAAAATTTGTTACAAAAGTCCTAAATACTTTATAATATAGTAAGAAGTAAGATAAGATAATTTCACATGGTAGTCGTATATTTTTAGTTAGGTGCATTAAGCATCCTAAAAATAAAATTTAAGACTTTCTTTTGTTCACATGTATTTAGCTTTATAAAATAAAAAATTGAGAATATGTATTAGTTGATAGTCATTTGTCGAGAAAATGTTTATTATTATATTGATTTTAGTATTAAAAACAAACACTTCCATTTCTTTTAGTTGTTTTCATTTTATTTTATTTTTATTTTTTTAATTATCGTTTACAATTTTGGTTTAACACTTTGTTGGATGTGCATGATATAGTGTGTTGGTAACTTGGTATGAGAGATGAATTGCTCTTTTGCGTATTCACCAATAGAAAAATAGATTTAAAAAGGATAAATCTAAAATTAACAATAGCTGATAAATAAACTACACCATAGTAACTTTTGGTTAACTACCGCCCACTCATTTATAAACGGGAAAATTCTCAATAGGGTGTATTGCCCAAGTTGAAATCCTGAGATGGGTCTATAAACATTGTCGGTCTCATAAGGGTCTAAATTTTTTTTGGCAACAAAGGCAATCGGTTTCAGAGTGCGCCATATGTCATCCGTTGACCTATTTTTTGGGGCAATCTTTGAGAGTTGTCTTACTTTTAGGACACTTGTCAAATTTTGACCCTGTTTTGATCGATTGCCCTGGACCAAAACAGAAAAAACATGTTCAATAGTCTAGCAGGGAAATTGCCAAGTTTTTTAGACTCTTTTGATAATTAGCCCTTTATATACTTGCCAGTTGCCTCTTCTTGTCTTCTACATTTTACTATTCACACAGTTCCCCATAATCTACCGTCTTTCATAGTTTGTGAGCAAAAACATCATTTTTTCTGACCAAAGAAAACAGTGACAAAACTGCTTTTGGCCAATAAAGGTGGGCCAGTTGGTCCAGTTCGGGGGACCAAACACCCTTCAGCCGCCCCAATGGCTCTGTCCCTGCTTGGTATAGTTATGAAAGCGGTGTGATAGTTTTTAAAGTCGTGCTCGCTCTTGCATAAACGAGAATGTTACTTATAAACACCATAAATTAAACATAGTATGTAAATATATGACTGGTTTAATTTCTAGTATATTTTAGTTCATGCATATATTGATTTTGTTAACACAAATTTATAATTTTTTAACACATAATAGAAATCAGTTAGTAAATTTATGCCAACAAACTAATCAAACTCATTAACCAGTTCACTACGTTAACTTTATCAGTGTTTCCTTAGCCAACACAAATACACATTTTAAAACGGTCCAAAAAATGGCCCAAACTATAAAATAACAACTGAAAACTTTACTAGATATTGATGAGAACTGAGAACAACCTGTGCAACGGGCTCGGACGCTTCCCGTTTGTCGTGTGTATCCAAGATTTCTCACGTGTACTCTTGAGTGACTGCTTTACATTTTCACTTTTCACTATATGTCGTCCTTTAACGGTTCGAAACATCCACGTCGTTTTCCCCATTACGACCCAAACATTTGCAACGATTGTATATCGCATTGAACTTTTGGCAATTATTGTTCAACATATGCCACTTACTCGTCAACATGTCCTTTTTTTTGCGTATTTAGAATTTATTCCGTGGAACTCGTAGAGAACTTTATACCAAAAGGAGTAAATGATTGGGTCACTTCCCTGTTATCCCCGGAAACGGCTACGTTTCCTCTGATTGTAATAACTGAAAAGAAACCTCTTGGCTTCGTTTTGTTGTCGTTTTCAAATTTAAATGTTGTACAAGTCAATCGTAACTTGTTTAGTTTTTAATCACATAGTAGTCATCATTCTTTTAGTTTATGTTCATAAAAATAAAAATTAAGTTTCAATTATGTTACATGCAGTTAGCTTTATAAAATCACATGGTATTCGTGATTTGTTTAACTATGTGCACAGCACCACAGGGCTAGCGGCGCAGCTTGTTGCCCGTTTGTCTTCTCCTAATATATAAATTATAATTATTAATGATATAACATTATAACATTCTAAAAACAAAATTTAAGACTTTGTATTCAGTTGATGCTTGTATATCCGAATCTATTTATTAAAGACAAACAATCATCGACATAAGACTTAACTTAATATAATTCTAGAAACATCCGATGTTGTATATAAACAAGAGAAGTTTTTACACCTGAACCGATGTGGGATTTAATACCAACTCAAATTAATATGCTAGTTTCCTCAACTCAGTATCTAAGCTCCTAAACACATTCACACCTTCCTAATTGTAACCACACTATTCAAATTCAATTCAATTCCATGCAAATACCACACTGCCTATTTACACGGACGATAGCGGTAGGTACGGTAGTATTATTTGCGAGAGGTTAGATATGTTATATAGTCTGTTATTTGTATTTGATTCCTATGATTAGGATGTATGATTATTTATGTGGTTTCTCCTACAGCCACTGATATCCAATGCTTAACCTTCCCCGTATTGCTATTTGAGGTTGTCGGTTTTCGTATTATTGTTTAATAAGTGGATCGAACAAATAAACGCTCCGTACAGCTACTGTTTTTCTATAAGATGTATCTGTTGTTTTTCATCTCCAACTATCTTATATGAATTACTATGACTAGCTATAGGTTTGGTAGCACGTGGAATGCATGGGTATGAAGGTCGTATGATATCAAACACTTTCCAGACAGAAACAAACCTCCTTTTGTAACACGATGTTAACGTTTTTGGTTTTTTGTTATCCAGCTATGGCCCTTTAGACCTACGTTGTTCTTTCAGCGATGTGTACATGCATGATATTTGAACATCATAGATAGGCTAGAAACGCCTTAGTTAACTTCTTGATACGAACCGCGCAAGTCACGAGTTTAGCCAGATGCTCTTTTACGAACCGCGCTAAGAGTTGAGTGAACTTTAGTCATTCTCCAGATACTCCTTTATGACCGGTTTAAAAAGAATGGCCCATGCAGGTCTCGAACCTGCGACCTTCGCCTTATTAGAGCGACGCTCTGACCAACTAAGCTAATAGGCCAATTTTACCTGATGGGTCGATCTTATTGATTTAAATCACCAGCAATGGAATCGTTCTTCTTCAGAAAGCAATTTTACCTCAGGATCACTCAGATGCTCGAATACGAAAGACCAGAAATATGTTTCGTCTGTCAAGTTTATTTTTATTTCTCTGTTTAGGTAGGTTTACGTTCTATTACGCTCAGCCCTAGCCATGAACAGAATTGGGATCACATACGTCATTTTCATTATGGGTCATATATAGTCTTAGTAATTTGTCAAAGATCATGTTCTTTTTAAGTCAACTATGTCACTAGTAGTTAAAAATGCCTGTATAAATAGTCTATATAAGCTCTGAGCAATCCATATCGGACCTGATAACAACCTATGTCACAGGCAAGAAGGTAGGTCATAAGAGGCTTCGACGAATACAGTGTCATTATTGCTTAGTTAGGGTATGTTATCCTTGTATAATCCACAGGTCCTACAATAGTAAGTCACTCTTCAAAAGTTTAATAAATTTACGCCTTTACAGAACCAAACTAAACCCCATTACGAGAGTAGCTCAAAATATTATGTGTTGAAGAATTGATCAAGATTTATACCATGAGAAACTCACAGTTCGACATGTTAGGGGGTCATTTCGTTTCAACAAAGCATAATGACCGGTTCGTGTAATATTGAATCAGACATATGGCCGAATACTAGGGAAATGGTGAACCAAAGGAAAAACGTTCAGTCGGTTTGGTTTCTTGATTTGGTTCGGGCCACGATGTATTATGCTCAACTCTAGCCATGAGCAATAACTTTTGGTGTTTCCAATATTAACATTTCGTAATTAGGTAGTTGTGGTTTTAAGTAAAATGATGTAATAGAGCATTCTTAAAGGTATGTTAATAATTTCATGCAGCGTTAAAGCTATTTGACGAATAATCTTTAGATTGACTAGACGAGTACCCGCGCATAGCAGCGGGTTTGCTTGGCGGCAGGAAATTAACGATACCCTATATAGTGATAAAATCAAATTGTAATTGCAAACTCAGTAAACTTGCATTATTGAAATCGTTCTTTCCCTTTCTAATATAAATTTCAAACCAAATAGTAGAGATTAAGTGTTATTATTTATACATTTTATGTTTTTAAGATTCTTATCTTGAATTTTTTTAAATGATGGCAAAATCTGAACTATATTATGACACTTTTGAGATGGTTCGTAGGAGGTTGTGTGGTGGGTATGACTATAGTAACTCCGTATGGCTTTAACAAGTTAAGTCGTTAAAATGTTTATCTTGGTAAATAATATATTTATGCGCGACCAATCATTAGTCCATTATCATAAAAAATATTTATTATCCTCATCAATGTTGTTTGAATGAAAATTTGATACGAAACTAAGGATCTTGACTTGCGTAGATGGAACTTATTGTCGTACATCCTTTTACGATGTACGTAGTAATTTATTGTGTTATAGTGCAACATGCATTATAAGTTTCTACGGTATGCATGTATATGTGTATGGTTTTGAGATGAGGGTGTTTAAGTATGGTGCATGTAATCCCAGTCGTTTTGCAACTTTTCCTAGATTTAAGATCAACATTAAAATTTCTCGAACTTACATACTAAAGGCCTAGAGATAATCACTTTTAAAACGCAATGCCAAACACCACATTAAAAAATCCGTCTCTCTTAGTTTTGTCTCACTTAATCTGAAAATTTCCATATGTTTCTTAACCGTTAAATAATCATAAACAATCACCTTGAATAGTTTCATAATCAAAATCTATTTCTTTGTGGCTACTCTAAAGGTTGTTTCTTTTTTACCTTTCAAAAGTGACAACATGATACACAATAATTCTAGTCATAACTTAAATAACAAATATACACGAAGGTAAAAGATTTCACATGTTGTAGACCTTGAAGCTACACCATCTTTCATTCCGGTTTGCTCAATTGTGTTTACATGTTGTTTGATTAATAAACAAGTATGGTCTTTTCTTTCTTCAACCATAAATCACATCATCTACATCAGCTCTAGATCTGAATGAAAGAGCAAACACACAACCCGATGACAAAACCGTCTACAAAACCACCCAGCGCAACATAAATACCGAGAGCACGGTTAGTTTATGGTGGCGGCAATCTTTGTGGCAGAAAAGAAGGGTTTGTGTGTGTTTGATGTAGAGAGAGATGGCGCATAGATAATATTAGCAGTTTCAAGTGAATGAAAAAACGATGTTATTAGTTGTCTTTTCCATCTATTCAACAACTCAAGAAAAGATTATATAATATACTTTCTGCTAAGACTATGTATTTCATAAGATTTGAGTTTTCAATAATTACATTAAAAACGCTACATATTAAACCACTCTCCAACAATACAATAGTTTCCTGTTTTAAACCATAATCTAAAGCCAACAATGTTCCAGCTATCGGTAGTTGTATATTTTTCAAATTGAATGTGTAATTAATTTTTCAATATTTCTATAAATATAAGGTTTTTCAACATTCAACAATTTGGATACACCATTTATAGGGTATATAGACTAGACGATTACCCGCGCATAGCAGCGGAATTACCTAAAGACATGTAATTAATGATATGCTAATTGATTCGATGGTCGAACGCGTGACCCAATAATTGCCTAGCGATAGATAGTTAATGATTTATTAATTGACCCGATGGTCGAATCGGTAACCCGGTGACTCGTCCGGGTTGAACCGGTAGGCGAGCCTGTTCCCATAGATTCGATCGGGTTGACTCGGTGGTCGAACCCGTGTCCCGGTGGTTGAACCCGTGACCCGGTGACTCGATAGGATTGACCCGGTGGTCGAAACCGGTGACCCGGTGGCTCGACAGGATTGAACCAGTTGTCGAACCCGTGACCCGGTGACTCGATCGGGTTAACTCGATGGTCGAACCCGTGACTCGAAAAGATTGGCTCGATAGCCGAACCCGTTACCCGGTGACTCAATCGGATTGGTCCGATGGTCGATCCGTGACCTGATGACTCAACTGGGTTGACCCGTTGACGGAACCCGTGACCAAGTTACTCGACCAAATTAATCCGGTCGTGGAACCCGTGACCCGTTAACTTATGCAATTGTTTATGGTTTAATTTTTCAACATTTCTTATTTTATCTAACTTATGTGCATTTAATTTTTCAATAATTTCATAATTAATATCCAACTTCTATGCATTAAATTTTTCAACAATTCCATAATTAAGTCATTTTTCAACATTCAAGGTTTTGGGGTTTTTCCTTTATAAGTAGTAGAGATACGTCGTAAAATGATATATAAGAAGCTTTGCTTGTATATAACATTGTGTTGTAGGGATAAAATGAAATATCCGTATATGTTGGATGTTCTCAATTTTTATTCCTCACCCAATTCAAAATCACCATGTATATGGCAAGCCGAAAACAATGTGCTCAAAAGTTCAACATCCTCCGGGATGCTTGCTGTTCTTTTCAGAATTTCATAAGCCTCCTGTAATTCTTTTTGAACAAGGAGATCCACTAATCCCTTCATCTCCAATGGATAAACAAAAACATAGGTTTTTACTATTTCACAAAGTCTTTTGAAAATGTTTATCCCCATTGAAGTAAAAGCTTTTTACAAAGCTTTTACAAAAGACTTTGAAAACTCAAAGTCATTCTTCAAACTCTTCTCTATTAAACAAGATGGGCTTCCACTATATGATTTGGCACAAATTCCAAGTGTGAATCTGAAGTCAGAAAAGTATTGCATAGAATAAGCTTGAAGCAGATTATGAGTATCGTCTTTTAGTAACCAAGCCAAGTTAAACACATCAATCATTTGAAGACTTCATATAAAACATGCTGAGGTTACAAATATCACTCTCAACATGGACTTAACACAAGGTTCCTGGATCTGTAAGGATTTCAGAGTAGGTGGCGACATTGGTGAGTATATTTTTAATCTCATGTTTGTATATATGTATTATCTTTGTATAGACAAGTAATATAGATTTGGATTTCGAACAACTTGTTTCCTTAGATATCATACTAAGCTTATAAACATACAGATTTATACATAAAATGGAATATGATTATATTTTAAATATGCAAATCTATAAACAAGTATATAAACTTTGAACTAGTAATTGGAGGGGTGCGCCAAGCTTAGCTTAGGAAATAGTGCAACGCTAAGGAGACACGTTTCTCCCATAAAAAAATAAGATTAACACGCCGATGGCTCACACATCAGATATTAAGCTGATAAAAACATATACTACTTGATCGAGTCAACTCCCACATGTATGTTTACTTCACTGGCCGATGTAGGAACTAACTAACTTTTGTAAAACTTGTATCTGCTTCTGCCTGAACTTTCTGCTTTCTTATGAAGAAATGAAGTTCTATTACGATGTTCAAGGTTTCATGGCGCTCCGAGTAACTAAAAATAGAAATCTTTCAAAGCGCGCTACATATTGTTATATTGATGTTTTATGTCTATTTGACACAGAAAGCTTGCTATTTGTGTTTGCCAAACAATAATTACCATATCCATGCTATCAATCTAGTACATTCAAATCCTTATTAGTCGACAAATCATGGTTTCTCCATGTTATCATGACCTTTATTGATACTTTAATTATGAATGATAAACATAAATACTTATCAGTTAATAGAATGAAATTCAATGACAAAGGAAACAAAACATTAAAGTATCATAAACCAAAAAGAAAGAAAGAAAAATAAAAACAATTGTATAAAAATAAATAAATTAAATTTAGAATGAAACATATAGGGTGTGGTTGGCTTGAGGCTCTCAACTAGGCTCTTATAAATGATAGGTCTTAATTTCGAGCCGCACTGGCATCCACACCCTTTTTTATTTTATCCATGGTTGTCTAATTATACTCATTGTTGTCGGATCTATGGTTGTCTATTTATACTTGTTGTGGTCAAGTCGACCGATATGATTTTTCTCGGTTTATGTCGATTAAAAACGAGTTTAAAACGTGGATTTAATGCCAAAAATATTTATCACCAAATAAAATAGCCCCTCTATTCTAAAATTATGTTTTCTTTTGTTTTAAAATGTTCGAAAATAATAGTTTTTTTCTTGCATCAACTAATCATAATACAGTTTAGTAGACGACGAGGATGATATATGATTGACTTCATAATGTAGTTCACTCACTTTTCGTAAAATGTGTTTTTTTTTCTGACAATAATTTTGAAATAAAGAGTTTACCAAGAGAAAATTTATAGATTTCAATATAATTTTATTGATACTATATGTAATAAGCTCACATCTAGTGGTTTAGTTTTGTGGAATGACTATATTGACAAAGCGAGAAATGTAATAGAAAATGATTAAGGATTCCATAAATCATGATAACTCATAGAAAGAGTAAAAAAAGTAGCTTTAGGTACATTGATTATACAACATAAAAATCTGAGTAAAAGACTCGCCTCCGGACAATAAATTCATACATTTACAAATATTTTCTATCGGAAAGACAAATAATTGTTTAGAATGATGATAAATTAAACCGGTATGTTACAATGTATTATCCAACCAAATATATAGAGTATAAACCCTTAATGGACCAAACCCATATAGCCGGGCTTGGGTCATATATATTCTCTAACACTTCTTCGCATTCCGAGCGACGAAATCGCAAAAGCCCGGAAAAGAAAAGAAAAAAAACTAAGAAATAAGCAGACCGCGACAGACTCAAGGTATATTTGTCAACGATGACAGACTCAACCTATATCTATCGGACAAAACACGGCGGACTGAAGGTATATATATCTGCAAAACACGACACACTTCACATATATCTATCGGCCGAAAACCAAAAGTCGTCTCGAGACTTTATACTCTTAATTCGATTAACAAAGATGCAATGAGAAACAGTTTTTTTTAATAAACTAAAACTAGAAACTTGATAACAAAATTTTTCCGATGAGACAGAGAAAAAAAACTTCTTCTTTCCACCCTTTTTCTTGTCATCACTTTTTTTTCTTTTTTTTTTTCAAACAAAACAAACTAATATCCTTTATCTTAATGGTCGGCTGGTAATCTTTGTACCTAGGAACAATAATATATGAATCAACGAATACATCAACCTCATGGATCCACTCATCAGATTCAACACTAGTGATTGACACGAGTACATCGGATGCAACACAAAACATCAGTGATCAACATAAATACAAAATATTTTTTTTGAACAGTTTTTAGGGTTCGGTGTTTTTAGACTGCTTGTTATTGAAGAGTGGTGGTTGTTGACGGGGAGTTGGTCTAGAGTGTCGGCTCAACCTAATCACTTAGGTTTGAGAACCCTCTCTGATACCATGCAGGGCCGGATTTGGTGCTGGGCGAGGTACGACCACCCAAGACATCAATATTTTAGGGGCATCAAATTTTATATTAATGTATATGACGGAGAAAAGAAAATTTGAGAAAAAGGATTTGAAAATGGCGGATAATGATCAGAGGAAAAAGATGCAAAATGAAAGTATAAAATATGTAGTATATTTTTTGTGTAGGACCCTCATTTATATAGAGTAACTTGTTTTTTCTATAAAAAATATTTGTTGGTATTGTATTAGCAGTTATAGTTTTGACGTGAAATGTTAACTTGGGTTACTTGCTTTATACTTTTACTAAATACGTTCTAGTTTAGATTTAAATATTACTTACTATAATATTAAACTAGTTATAAGTCTAGTTCGTGCACATAGTGTTGGTGTTTAATTCGTCCCAACCAGGGCAAGATAATCAAACCTAGCTATGTACCAAAACAATGGCTATCAGATATCACTTGGAATCGTGTAATCACTTTCCAAAGTAAATTTTTCGACCCTAATGCCTGGGTATCACGAATACCTACTTGGGATAAGACCAAATGTTGTTAGTGATTTAGGCACAAATCTCTAACCCTTTTGTTGTTATGTGTTTCTTGTTTCTGTGTCATTTCATGCAAGTTATGATCACCCTTTTATAGGTGTAGTACTCAAACCCTAGTCAATGGTATTGAGAGAAATTAACGGCCCATTAACTCATCTTAATATGATCCATAATAATAGGTCATAGTGGTTACAAGACCAATTAAACGTGGTCTTTAAAGCAGTTGAATTGGTCAAAGACTGTTACAAGCATTCATGTTCAGCTCCAGTATGAGTCTATCCTTCAGTCCTACTAAAGCATCAGCAAACCCTTGAAGGGTGTTTCTGCTGAAGCCTTTAGCACTGAATAGATCTTGCTGAAGTGTACCTTCAGTCCAGAGTTATACTCTCTAAAGAGTTAACTTACTGACCATTATCAGCAATACTGAACAACATAGTAACCACTAAAAGAGTCACGGTATTCAGGAACTTATGGGTGTACACTCCGTACCTCCTTACCCATTCACCAGTATGAACTGAACCTTCAGTTGAACTATATTTCCAACAATCCTCCCCAATATAGTACAATTCCTTTTGCATGAAAATTAACATTTAACAAAACCAATGAATAAATGAAAATATCCTAAGGATTGAATTTCCATCTTAGTACATCACTTCAAACATTCGAGAGTCTTGGTGTTCTAAGAATTGAACCCTTCAACTACTTTGAATACCTGAAAATAAAATACACACAAGTTTTCAAAACATAACAACTCCTGAAACTCCTATCCATATGTCCATATCCAAATTCATAAATGTTGTAAGAGCCAAGTCCATGCTCCCTAATGCGGCTAAACCTCAACATTTACATAGGTGGTTCCTCTTTAGTTCATGCTCTTGCTTCAGCACTTTTTCAAAGACATTAACCATTGAGAAGTTTATAACTTCATCCTCCTTCAGCAAGTACAAGCACATCCTTGGGATGATATATATGTGCTTCAGTCCCCTGAATGTTCAGCTTTCCACATTGAACTCAGCTCCCAAGTTTTCTCAGAAGGGAGTTGGGTGTCCTATCATTCAGTGAGTAGAGTGGACTTTTAAACCCATCCCTTCAGCAGAATTTATAACCAAATCTCTAGCCAATCCCTTCGTCAAGTGATCAGCTAAGTTTTGTTGAGACCTCACAAACGCTATTGAAATCACCCCATTCATGATTAGTTCATGAATCATGCTATGTCTAACACCTAAGTGTCTAGACTTACTGATTGGTGTATTTTGCATACACCTAATAGCATGTTAATTTAGCATAATTATATATTTATTTTTCATTATACATGTACTTTTAATGTGTTTTGTGATTATGTAGGTTACGAGCGAAATGGAATAAAATGGCCGCTTAATTAATTTTTTGGAGAAAAGACATTGTGAGCGTCGATAAACAAAGAAGAAATATTGAAGAAAAAGATTTGAGCGCGTCACAATATTTTCGGTCATTTTTTATTTGTCCGTGCTTCGTTTGAGCAATTATTGGCGTTGTGTTATTTTTTTATTGGGACAAAGTTATTATATGTCAAAAGAATAAAAAAAGAAAAAAAAATAATTTTTGGCCCATTGAACCCAAAAGCCCAATACCCACTGACATATATTATATATATTGAAAAAGGGATCATCAATCGAGAAAGAAAAGAAAAACATTTCTTGTGGGGCTTGAGAGAGACGCATACAAAAAGAGAAGTGATAGCCAATTGGAGTAGAGACAAAAATAAAAAAAAAATATCACAGCCGCAAGTCAACATTAAACAAAAAAATATTGGAGATTCGTTTGAGAGTTTTTTTTGCCGCAAGATATAATTGCAAGGAAAAAAAAGTCAGTTGACTTTTGGGGGATAAAAAATAATAAAGTCGCAAGACGACAAAGAGGAAAAAGAGATTCTAAATTTTTTGGAGTTTGTTTTTATTTTGAGATGATGAGTGCACAGCAGGCCGAGTACCTAGCGATGTCCGGCTAATTTTGTTGTAATTCCTTCCGGTAACTTTATTTATGATTTGATCATCACTTTTGGGTTATCATATTTTTATTACATTGATTTATAATTTATTTACAAATTATATTATTTGATTTAATATTATGTTTAATTATTTGTGCAAGACAATTTATTATTAGTTAACCATTCGTTCTTATTCTATTTAGTTAAAGAAAAAGATGGTCGTATAATCAACATAAGTTGTAACTAAATAAATTATTAAAACATAATTATTGGTTGAACTAATATAAGATTTATTATTGCGAGTTATTAATAAACATAACAAATACCGACATTAATTCATTCATATTAAGTCGAAATAATCTTTGTAAACGAACTAAAAAGTTTCGATAATCCATAAGTTTGATCAACCATAAATATTAGGAGCTGGAAGGGATTACATTTTTCTTTTAATTGTTTACATCTTTATTTTATTTTTCTAGCTTTATTATTAGTTTGATAATTATTTTAATTTTTAATCAGCATTTTTATTATCAAGAGTATTTTAGTTGTTAGATTTCAAAACCAAAACTTTTATTGATCAATGATCACCCTAAAACTTAAACTAAAACCACATATTCCTCGTGGATCGATACCCGTTTACCCTATCTAGTATAAGGTAATTAGATTATTTTTTACCGGCACTTCGACGTCAATAAAAAATTTGGCGCCGCTGCAGGGGACTAGTGAGCATTTCGTTTAAGTTTTTGTTAATATTTTTCTTAAATAAGATACAAAAATACAAAAGGATTTTATTTTTCTTGTTCGTTCGTTTGTTTGTTTGTTTGTTTGTTTGTTTGTTTTGTTTCTTGTGAGTGTGCAGGTTAGTGTATGCGCACACGCAGATCAGGACGTACATCTCCGTTAGCTTACGATCCTGAGGTTGAGAAAAGTGCACGGTTAAGAAGGAAGACGTTTCGACAGTTTTCTACTAATCTTGATTTTTCAGGCTTAGCATAGCTTTTCGCTGAAATGCCAGGTGACGAAGATGTTGGCGGAGATGCTAGCGGAAGTAGTAGGAGAGAAGAATCCCCACCACGGGGTGTTGATTCTTATTACAGGCCGGGGATCTTCGAGGATCCCTCGCCTATCGTTTATCCGGATCCGGTTAAAGGGGTTACAAGTAACTTCAAGATCCAGCCGAACCTCATAGCAATCTTGCCAGTGTTTAGAGGTCGTGAGGAGCCATATGCATATCTGCGAGAATTCTTCTCAGTTGCTGACACACATCAGGTTAATAACATTACCAAGGATGAGGTAAGACTTCGCCTTTTTCCTTTTTCTCTTAAAGATCAAGCTAAGGACCGGTTCTCATCTCTTGAGCCAGGTAGTATTAACTCATGGTCTGAAATGCAATCTGCTTTTCTTGAGGAATTTTATTCTATAAGTAAAACTGTTGCCATTAGAAAAAAGATTAAATCCTTTCGTCAAATCCCAGGCGAGCAGTTTCATGAAGCATTTAGTAGACTTAAGGAGTTATTAAGAACTTGCCCACATCACGATGTTCCAAAATGGGAGCTTGTCAAAGTCTTCTATGATGGGTTGGATTATAACAACCAACAATTTGTGATGGCCATGGCCACTAGTGGGGGTATGTTTTTCTCGCGACCTATGGAGGAAGAATGGGAGTTTTAAAAAAAACTAAGCAAATGTTCTAAGACCCAAGCTTCGGTGGATCGAAACAACCACCCATCTTTTGCCAATTCTGTGTCCAACCAACGTGGCACAATTCTGAAATTAGTGAGTTAAGTAAGAAAGTTGACCTTTTGTTGAAAAATCTAGGAAAAGGTGTTCCAAATGTGTCTAATGTGTCGCATAGTGGGTGTTCAATGTGTGGTGATCCGAGTCACTCAGTCGATAATTGTCAAAGTTGGGGGGCACCACCAAATGAGGAGGTGAATGGAGTCTATGGAGGTCGTCCACGAAATGACCCATTCTCCGAAAGTTACAATCCTGGATGGCGCAATCACCCCAATTTCCGTTGGAAATATGAAGACAATCGCCTTAATAATACCCAACAACAACACTATGGTTACAAACCAAGGTACGAGGGTGGCGATTCATCTAACTTCCAACAAAATTCTTACAATCATAGGCCACAACAGCAATATCCAAATCAGGGCCAAGCGCAAGATGATAACCGTCTCTTGAACCTTGACCGAAAGTTTGATAGGCTTATGGATTCATTGTCTACCATTAATCAAGAGATTAATAGAAAATTCGAGGTCACTAATCAAAGACACGAGACCACTACCAAATCTATTCTCTTGAGAGACAAGCTGGTCAATTGACGGATCAATTAAGCAAAAGAGATGAGGGAAGGCTACCGAGCTACCCCACCATGAATCCCGCACACAAGAAAAATGGAAATGAGCGTGTGAATATGGTGACATCTCTTCGAAACGGTAAAATCTACAACAATGACCAGGGAATTCCAAATTCCCCTGATGTCGAGGATTACGTTACTGATGACGAAATTATTGTTCAAGGTAAAAATTCTGATAATGTTAAGTCCGGTTCTGAGTTGGTAAATGATTTGTTAAATGATTTTCCTAAACCAACAACACCGAATCCTAAAGCTACTAAATCTCCCGAAGTTGCGGAGGGTGGTGTGTCCAGTATACCTTACCCTACGGCTTTAGAGAAATCGACATCTGCAAAGTTAGCTGAAAAGGGTCCTCATGCTGAGGATATGTGGGAGACTTTCAAGCAAGTTAAAAATTCCCCTTACTGATGCTATCAAGCAAATTCCTGCATATGCCAAGTTTTTAAAGGACTTGTGTACTCAGAAGAGGAAGCTGAAGGCGTCTTTGCCTAAAAATATTGACCTAACTGAGCATGTTAGTGCAGTCTTATCTAGCTCCCTTCCTCCTAAATTCAAAGATCCTGGAGCACTGTTGATTTCAGTTGTGGTCAGAAATATTGCCATTAAGAAGGCGCTCCTTGATCTTGGTGCTAGTATCAACATCCTTCCTACTAGTTTGGTTGATAAGTATGACTTAGGAACTCTTCGTAAGACAGACACTATTATTTCCTTAGCCGATCGATCTACCAAAATTCTTAGAGGTATCTTAGAGGATGTTATCATGAAATTTGATGATTTCTATTACCCAGTTGACTTCTTTGTTATGGACACCGAGTCACAATACAAAGATGTTCAACCAACTATTATCCTTGGGCGCCCATTCTTAGCCACGATAGATGTTAGGATTAATTGTCGGACTGGTGCCATGGGTATTGCATTTGCTTTTTTTTTTTAACGACAAAGATTTAATAAAACTAGCAAGGAGCTAGCGGAAGAAAAACCATTACAATGTTATCAAATGAGGATTCTTAAGCCACTCCTCCCAAGAGAAGGACCAATTACATCTATTTTTACACCGTAAAAAAGAAATCGACTTGATGTTTTCCATAATCGCTGAACGGAGAGGAGGTTTATCATCGTATAGGAGACGATTTCGGAAAGTCCAAATTGACCACCAGGAAACGCAAAAAACACCCTCTAAAATAGACTTCAGATTTGACCCAATACTAATAGAAGTGAACCAAGAGTTCCAGCTAGAAAATGACGACCAATTGTTCCAATCCAGATCCCACCATCTACATAAACCTCGAAGAACATCACGGGCCAAATCGCATCAAAAAAAATATGTTGAACGTCATCATTGCAATTACCACAAATCGGGCAGTTAACCGTCTCCATTACAACCCCTCTATGAGATAGATTAAGTCTAGTCGGCAGACGATCTCGACATGCTCTCCACATGAAAATGTTTATTTTAATAGGAACGGAATTCACCCATCTCGTCGACACGACCGAAGAGGGAAGAATCAGGTCGTCGATGAGATTCCGAATGATATTGACACTAAAATTACCATTATCGGCAACATTACAGACCCATCTACCTGGAGCGGAAGAAAGGTAAACCATACCTGTGAAAGAAATTAAATCGTTCAGCTGGGATAGCTCAATACCACCACGTGCAGGTCTCCGAAAAGAAGAGTCCATCTGCATTGCCATTTTACTAGGCACCGAAATATCCTTTTCAGATTCAAGAGCGTAAACACGAGGGAACAACTCGCAAAAAGCCGAATCTCCCTTCCAAATGTCTAACCAGAAGTTTGTACTATTACCATTCCCTATCCGTTTAGAGCAAAAAGACATGAAATCGAAACCTTTAACCTTTAAAGAGTTCATCTTCCGTAGAATAGAACACCAATTCGAACTGTAACAAACTGGATGAGAATTAAACTTAACCCCATAAATAGCTTGAATAACATGATACCATAAAGAGCTATCTTGCGACAGAAATCTCCATACCCATTTAAGGAGGAGGGCACGATTAAGGGCGTAAAAACTCGAAACGCCTAAACCTCCTTTTTCTTTAGAAGCTAAAACCTGATTCCATGCGACCCATGTTATTTTCTTTTCCGACGGATCAGCCCCTATGAAAAAACTGTTACGAATGGATTCCATTTCTTTAAGAATACCTTTAGGAGTTTTAAAGATAGACATGTAGAATAGCGGAGAGGCACCAAGAACAGACTTCAACAAAGTGAGGCGTCCACCAACGGAAAGAGTTTTAGTCTTCCATTTGGAGAGACGAGATCTGAGTTTGAGAGTAATATTCGACCAAGCCTTATGACGAGCCATATTTTCCCCAACCATGATGCCAAGATATCGAAAATGATTCTTCATGATCGAACATCCAATAGCAGCAGCTGCCAAACTTACATCAGAAGTGTGTACCCCTACACCTAAGAGCTGACTTTTGTGAAAATTAATTCGTAACCCCGATGCAAGATAAAAACAGTGAAGAACATTTGTGAGACCGCGTAAGTTATCATTTGACCATTCTCCTAAAGTCAATGCATCATCCGCATAGAATAAGTGAGAAATGGAAAGAGAGTTGTTTAGATGTATCCCCTTGAAGATACCGGCATCCACCACTCTATTAAGCGAAAGATGAAGCGATTCCATCACAAGGATGAAAAGTAAGGGAGCCAAAGGGTCTTCTTGTTTGAGACCATGATGAAGCTGAAACTCATTTGTGGGACTTCCGTTAACCAAGATAGAGGCCTTAGTGAAGCAGAACGTACCTTGAATCCACTGACACCATCTCGAACCAAAACCAAATGCCTTAAGGACATCGAGTAAATATTCCCAGCGAACTGAATCGTACGCCTTGGCAAAGTCAACCTTAAAAAACATAGCTTTTTTACATCTCCTTTTGCACCAATCCAAAATCTCATTGATAATAAAGGGCCCGTCTAATATCTGTCTACCAGCAATGAATGCCGACTGGGTATTGGAGACAATATCCGAGATTACCATAGCTAAGCGACTTGCCAAAAATTTTATACCACTTTATAAATACCTCCTATGAGACTAATCGGCCGATAATCAGAGACATGTTTAGCATCAGTAACCTTCGGAATAAGTGCGATAAATGAAGAGTTACAACCATTAGAAAACACTCCATTAGAGAAAAAATATTCGACCGCTTCACACAAGTCAGGACCGATCAAACCCCAATACTTTTTGAAAAATTCGAACGTGAAACCGTCCGGACCTAGGGACTTATTTTCCCTACAATTCCAAACAGCCTTGTAGATCTCATCACGCGAGATGTTACTCTCCAAATCACATAGCTGGTCACTCGACAGCCTTTTAGGAAAGCTGAAGATAATTTTAGGCCTGACCCCCATTGGTTTCCTGAACTGAGTAGTAAAGTGATCAAGAAAAGCTTCCTTAATAGCCGTAGGATCCGTTTGCCATAGGCCATTGACAAAAATCCCTCTAATAGAAAGTTGAGACCTTCTCTTATTAATGATTCCATGAAAAAACTTTGTGTTCTCGTCACCCTCGATCGCCCATTTTATCTTAGATTTCTGAAGAGCGTCAACAGCTTCAATGGATCTAATATCATGAAGTTGGCGTGTAAGATCTTGTCGTCTAGCCAAACGAGTCTCAGCAACCTGTCCAACGTCAATCTCTTTGTCTATAGCATAAAGTTCATCAAGAATAACCTTCTTAGAACCATTAAGAATTAATCGTTTAGCTTTGATCCATTTTCGAATAGAGGATTTAAGGTCTTGAAGTTTCTTCTTGAAACGAATCATACCATTTCTATCTGAATGAGAAAACGATCTCCATGTTTGATCCACCATATTATCAAACCCATCGTAATTAAACCAAGAGTGATAAAACAGAAATGGAGTAGGACCAAAATCCACACTAACCTCATGAAGAAGAATTGGCCTGTGATCCGAAAGATACCGGTTAAGACACGAACCTGAGATAGATGGAAAAAGGGATACCACTCCTTCTGATATTAAGAATCGATCAAGCTTGCTCATTTTTGTCGCCGACGGATGAGCCCAAGTAAAAGAAGCACCTTCCAGTTTAATATCAATAAGACCCGACGAAGAGATAAATTGATTAAAAAACCTAGCCCTGGAAGAGCTAAAGCTGGAACCACGTCTCTCGGCTTTAGATCTGACCTCGTTAAAATCACCCATGAGAACAACTTCGCCATTCCATCTTCCAAGAAGAACCAATAGGTATTCCTATAACTCTCTTTTAAGATAGTTTTGTTGAGGAGCGTAAATAGTTATAAAAATAAATTTAGTATTACTCGGGATCCACGTCCCATAAACAGCTATGAAATTGTCTGACACGGTAACACTATCTTTTTTGAAGAAACCTTTCTCCCAAATACATATGATCCCACCAGAAAAGCCTAAAGACTCGCTATATACGAAGTCGAAATTTGAATTTCCCCACATGAATTTCACGTCCATTTGAGAGATTTTCTCCAATTTCGTTTCTTGAATCGCTAAAAAATTAAGATTATTTTTAGATGATAACTCCTTAACCCACTCCTTTTTAGTCTTGTTACCAAGACCTTGAATGTTGATAGATAAAATATTCATCTAAAAACCGAATCATCTCCTTGGTTTCCAATAATGCTCTCAATATCTTTTTCACACCCCTCCATAGAAAACCCCATAGCTTGACCTACCTTGATAACTTCTTCTAGGACACCCAAAACTGATCCACATTTGGAGTCTGCTATATTACTTCTGAATTCATTGGAACATTCTGTTTGAACCTGTTGTGGAACATTCAGGTCCTGTGCATTATTCTGAGAAGTACAATCATTTTCCGTAGGACCGTTATCACCTCCTATCTTTTGAATATCACTTTTCTCGTTATTGGGAGTATAGCCAGGGGGATGGGATAAAGATGGACTAGATCCGTGTGGTATCTCATCGGACTTTTTCTTATTCAATATATCATAAATGTTAAACGGGTCTGCTGACTTGCTCGAGACACCGTCAGGACGCTCAGGTGAAATATAACTATCTCCAAAAACAGTTTCAGCAACACCTTCTATATTACTATTGATGAATTCACCTTCCTCCTCCCCACTAGCAAACGAAAGATTTTCATTAGATCTCTCGCCATGAACCGGATCATCATCTGAAGAGCTTACATTTTCCTTGTTAACGGAAAAACTAGGGTTCCAAGTAAACAACTCCTTTGCCCGAACCATGTAAATCTTACCTTTAACAACAATCTTGAATGATTCCAAGATAGATACAGGGGATTTAGTAAGAATACAAACCCGTTTGCGACTATAAGAAGGCGTAAATTGGTCTTCATTGTTCAAAGTCTGACCCCATTTTTTTCCAATTTTGGAGAACGTATCACTTGTCCAAGCATTAAAAGGTACTCCCTCGATATCTACCCAAGCAATACGCTCGTCACTTACAAAATCACTTTGAACTTCTTGAATAGTCTGAAACCTTGAATTTACTCCAAGGTGATTCATTAGGTTCTTTTTGATTTCTTCCTTTTCAAATTCGAGAAGAACCCACAATCCCCCCCCAGATATTTTAGTTTGACATCAGTAAAGCCTTCATCATATAAAATAACCTGGAGATTAGGAATGGAGCTAGCATCTATGACTTTTCCCATGACATAATTAGAGAAATCATTTTCAACAATACAATTCTTGTCAATAGCCAAAGCAGGTAAATCTGAATTCAATGATTTGGAATATACCACAGGGAATGTGCCATTAACCGCATTCGCATAGGAGCGACTAGAGTCATTAGGCTTTTTGTATCCCAAATCGCCACTACCTTTTTCTAGGACATTTGGATTACCATTAAAAGGCTTATAGACAGGTTTATGAGGTCTTTCAAACCGAACCTTGTTAGCAAATAGGTGATGACGGCCAATCCAAATAGTGCACAGGTTCTGTACTAATCTATCAAGGTTGAATACCTTAATGAATCGAACAAAGGCGAACCTTTTACCTGCTTGAGATTTCTTACGAGGAATAAAAACGTCGACCACTGTACCATACGAATTACATTCATTCCAAAGATCTCGAGAGGTGATGTTATCGGGAAAATTTGTAACAAAAATGGAATGTGAAATTCTTTTTGTATGATCTTCATAAGACGAGTTTGATTTCTTCCTTCTGACATTGACCCAATCAGTATCCCCCATTGATTGATCTAAGGTTTGGATTGAATGGAGCTCAAAATCGGAAAAATGAAACGGAAAAAAAATGAGAGATGGATCTAACAACGGTGAAGGTGAGGAAAAATTGAAGGGGAAGGAAACGGAAACGGGGCTGGGGGAGATTGATCGGAGTTTAAGGGAGGTGGCGGCAGTCGCCATGATCGGAGTTTACGAGGTATATAATAAGAAAATAAGATTGAATGTGTTTAATTCTATGAATTCTCCTACGATGAATGAATGTTACCAAGTAGATGTGATCGATGAGGAAGTCCAAAAGCATGCACCCCGTATGCTTAAGGATGATCCTTTGGAATTATATTTAATTGGTGAGAACGAGGAGATTCATAATGTTGTTGAAGTTCAATAGATTCAAGAGTGTTGGGTCAGTTCTTTGGACCATCAAAAACCACCTTGGTCTTATAAAGTGGAGCCCTTGCCTTCTACTTTTGACACGGCCACGAGGCCGTCTCTAGAGGTACCTCCAACTCTTGAGCTAAAACCTTCGCCATCTAATCTCAAATATGCTTTTCTAGGTCCTAACAATACGTTACCTGTTATTGTTGCTTCTGATCTTTCTGAATCACAAGAGGAAGCACTTTTAAAAGTGATTTCCAAGTACAAAGCAACAGCGGGATGGACGATTGCAGACTTGAAAGGGATCAACCCTTCATTATGTATGAATCGAATTGTTACGGACCCAGATATTAAGCCATCAAGGGATGCACAAAGGCGTCTGAATCCTAATATGAAAGAGGTGGTGAAGACGGAATTTCTTAAATGGTTAGATGGTGGTATCATCTATCCCATCTCGGATAGTCAATGGGTAATTCCTACTCAAACGGTGCCTAAAAAGGCCGAAATCACCGTTGTGGAAACCGAGAATGAGGAAAAACTCACAACCCGACCAGTTACTGGGTGGAGAGTTTGTATAGATTACCGTAAGCTGAATAACGCCACATCTAAAGATCACTTTCCACTACCCTTCATTGATCAAATAGTTGAGAAGCTTTCTGGTAAGAAGTTATATTTCTTCCTGGATGGGTACTCCGGTTATAATCAAATACCCATCCATCCTGATGACCAGGCCAAAACTAAGTTTACGTGTCCATATGAGACGTTTGCATTTTGAAGAATGTCTTTTGGCCTGTGTAATGCACCCGCTACCTTTCAGCGATGCATGATGAGTATCTTTTCTGACATGGTTGGAGAATCTGTAGAGATATTTATGGATGATTTCTCCATCTTTGGTCAATCCTTTAAAAGCTGCCTTGATCAGCTTGAAAGCGTGTTAAAAAGATGCACCGAAACTAATTTGGTTCTTAGTTGGGAGAAGAGCCATTTCATGGTTCGAGAGGGAATTGTATTAGGGCTTGTGTCTGAAAAAGGATTTGAGGTTGACCGTGCCAAAGTTCAAGTAATTTCGACCCTTCCTCCTCCCACTACCGTCAAGTGTGTGCGTTCTTTTGTTGGTCATGCCGGGTTCTATATGCGATTTATTAAAGATTTTAGTGCAATATCAAAGCCTCTTTGTAGTCTACTCTTAAAAGATGCACGCTTTGACTTTAATGAATCATGTCTTAAAGCATTCAATATGCTTAAGCAAAAGCTTATAGAAGCCCCTATTCTGCAATCACCTGATTGGTCGAAGCCTTTCGAGATCATGTGTGATGCGAGTGACTATGCTGCTGGGGCGGTTCTAGGACAGCGGGTCGATAAGAAACCCGTTGTGATCTTTTATGCTAGTAAGACTTTTTCAGAAGCTCAAATGAATTACACCACTACTGAAAAAGAGTTGTTTGTTGTGGTTTTTGCTCTTGATAAGATTAGGTCATATATTTGGGGGCATTCTAAGATGATAGTATTTTCATATCATAGTGCCTTAAGACATTTGTTGACTAAGAAAGAGACAAAACCGAGGCTGCTTAGGTGGATTTTGCTTTTACAGGAATTTAATTTAGAAATCCGGGATAAAAAGAGGTCAGAAAATGTAGTTGCCGACCATTTGTCTAGAATTACCCCTCCGCCATTCAACCCTTCTGATGTGATTATGGAAAGCTTTCCAGATGAAAGCTTGTTTGAGGTTTCTAAGGTTCCTTGGTACGCAAATATAGTTAATTACTTAGCTAGTTAATTAACTTCCGGAGTTTTGGTCCAAGCAACAAAGACAATACTTCTTCTCCCAGTTGAAGCATTATTTTTGGGAGGACCCGGAGCTCTATAAGGTGTGTGCTAACCAAGTTGTTAGGAGATGTGTGCCCGACCACGAGCATATGGACATATTGGCTCATTGCCATTCTTATTCATGTGGTGGTCACTTTGGTGCTACGAAAACTGGGCATAAAGTCCTGCAAAGCGGTTTCTTTTGGCCGACTATATTTAAGGATGCCCAGTCTTTTGTGAAAGCATGTATTCGTTGCAAGCAAGTTGGTGGGATTTCAAGGCGTGACCAAATGCCTATGAATCCCATACTTGTTGTTGAGATCTTTGACGTGTGGGGTATTGATTTTATGGGACCATTCCCCACTTCCTATGGTAATGTGTACATTTTAGTGGTAGTTGATTATGTGTCTAAGTGGGTAGAGGCTGAGGCTACTAGAACTAATGACCATAGTGTAGTTCTTAAGTTTGTTAAAAAGAATATCTTTGCTAGGCATGGAATGCTTAAGGCTATCATTAGTGATGGGGGTTCCCACTTTAAAAACTTTAGATTTGGGAAATTATTGAAACATATGGAGTTAATCATAGGATAGCTACCCCGTATCACCTACAGACTAGTGGACAGATGGAAGTATCTAATAGGGAGATTAAGCGAATTTTAGAAAAGACTGTTCGTAGTGATAGGAAAGATTGGTCCTTGAGGTTAGATGATGCCTTGTGGGCATATAGGACGGCTTTTAGGACTCCTATTGGTATGTCACCATATAAGTTGGTGTATGGCAAGGCGTGTCATTTACCGGTTGAGATAGAGCATAGGGCTGAATGGGCGATTAAGACCGTTTATCTGGATTTAGAGAAAGCAGGTAGTTCTAGGAAACTTCAATTATCTGAACTAGATGAGATTAGATGTGATGCTTATGAGAGTTCTAGGATTTATAAGGATAAAACCAAAGCTTTTCATGATCGACACATCACCAAGAAATTGTTCTTGGTTGGTCAAAAAGTTTGGTTATTCAATGCTAGACTTAAGCTTTTTCCTGGAAAGTTGAGAAGTAAATGGACGGGTCCATACGTTGTGACTCAAGTCTCTCCACACGGAGCCATTGAAATAAAAAATATGGTGGGTGGAGAGCTGTTTAAAGTTAATGGACACCGTTTGAAGCCGTATGTTGAGTTGGAAAGTGATCAGATGGAAACGGTGGATGTGGTTTACATGGAACCACTCCAACCATCTCAATAGCTCATACGAGTTATGTCTAGCTGAAGACGGTAAACTTAGCGCTTTGCGGGAGGCAACCCGTGGTTTGCGGAACTTTGTGGGTGTGTTCACTACAAACCCTCACGAGAGAAAACTCGTCCAGTCGGGTTACCGAGTGGTTTAAAGGCTTGTTGCATACGCTAAATACAATCGTGATTCCTACGAAAGTGAGTTAGGTTTTTGTTTTTATGTGAGTTTGTCAAATTGATTTTTAACCAAAATTTCAATTTAAAGTTTTTGCATTAGGGACAATGCAATGCTTTAAGTTGAGGGGGGGGGGGGGGGGGGGGCACATGTGTTACATGTTTTTGTGTGAAATTTTTGTCAAAATGGGTTAAAATGTGACTTTTGAGAAAAATTGAAAATTTTTAAATTTTTAAATCTCATTATAAGAGTCTTGTGCTAATTAGATGTGGAAATTTCTTCTACATATATGTTTGTTGAGTGTTTGCAGATTCTGAAGATTAGTTTGTGGGTGATTTATTGAAGCAAACTAGAGGATTTGGCCATAATTATCAGGTGCACCCGCTTCCATTATATAATTCGGTTATAAATTGATTTGATTGTGTGCATGTAGTTAGGCATATGTATAATTTAGATGATCAAACCACGCCGGTTGAATTCCCTCTACTTACCTTTGCTTAGATCGAGTAAAAAGTTTGAATAAATAATATGAAATATAGTAATGTAATCGTTGGGCTAAGACACTTAGAATTGATCTTATTCGGCTCGCCGCCCGCGCACGATATCCTTAGAAAAGAGTTGGAGAACTATCATAATTATTGGTGGTAGTCATATGTTGGGCTTGCCTATCTGATTCGTCACCCGCGCAAGGTGATACTTTAGTTGTTAGCATGGGTCAGACGCCAATTTTTATGATGGATAGCATTGCACTTAGCTGAGACAATTTTATATGAAATAACCCAATCCTTGTATTGTTGTAATGAAATTAGGAATATTAGTTTAATTTAGTGTATTGTATAATTAGAGTATGTGGTAGATAACTCCATCATGTGATGTACCAGTAGGCACGAAGTATAATTGTCCTATTTAATTAAAACATACTAAATTAACCGGTTCTCATGTGCCGATGTGTCTTAGTATGCACCTATATGATAGATATTCATTTTTCTGAATAATTGGTCTTTATATTAACCTTGAAAGGAGTGTATAAAGCGTTCGAGATGACTTGTATAAGAAACGGTCCCGAATGGCTAAAAAAAAGAGAGCTTATGTGTGATGTGAAAAAAATAAAAGAAAAAAAAAGAAAAAAAAAAATGAAAAAAGTTTGTGAAAAAAAAGGAGGTGAAAATAAGTAAGCTAAAGTATGATGGCTTAAGGTGCGCTCTTATGGTATATAAACTCCAATGTTATAAAAGGTGTACGATATCCACACCTCTTGTTTTAGATTAATGTTTAGATTGATTATAGGTGTGCATTAGGTACGTTGGACACATGGTTAATTATATGAAACGTAAAGTAAATGAAATGAGAATGGTTATGCTAAGTGTTTAAGAAGGACAAAAATATTGGTAATAATTTTGGATTATTTGTCAAATAGGATGGTTATTAGTGTATTAGGTTGAATGTGATCTTTTTGATAGAATTTCAATAATATGATTAAAGCTTATGAAATTAGGGTTAAGTCCATATATTAGTAACATACTTTCAATTTTTTACACATCTATGTAACCAAATAGACATATTACTAATATAATAATTAAAACTTTCAATTTTATTAATATATAGGTAATATAACCGACTAGAGCAGGTTGCAACTTAAAAATTACCGACACATCATTTTTATTTTTATTTTTATATGACATGAATATGCCACATATGACCTTGACTGATGACATGTTATTCTTTTTTTTATTTTCCAAATAGTTTATTTTTTATTTTAGTTTTACTTGGGACAAGTAAAGGTTAAGTGCGAGGGGGTCTGATTGGTGTATTTTGCATACACCTAATAGCATGTTAATTTAGCATAATTATATATTTATTTTTCGTTATACATGTACTTTTAATGTGTTTTGTGATTATGTAGGTTACGAGCGAAATGGAATAAAATGGCCGCTTAATTAATTTTTTGGAGAAAAGACATTGTGAGCGCCGATAAATAAAGAAGAAATATTGAAGAAAAAGACTTGAGCGCGTCGCAATATTTTCGGTCATTTTTTATTTGTCCGTGCTTCGTTTGAGCAATTATTGGCGTTGGGTTATATTTTTATTGGGCAAAAGTTATTATATGTCAAAAGAATAAAAAAAGAAAAAAAAATAATTTTTGGCCTTTGAACCCAAAAGCCCAGTACCCACCGACATATATTATATATATTGAAAAAGGGATCATCAATGGAGAAAGAAAAGAAAAACGTTTCTTGTGGGGCTTGAGAGAGACGCATACAAAAAGAGAAGTGATAGCCAATTGGAGTAGAGACAAAAAAAAATCACAGCCGCAAGTCAACATTAAATAAAAAAATGTTGGAGATTCGTTTGAGAGTTTTTTTTGCCACAAGATATAATTGCAATGAAAAAAAAGTCAATTGACTTTTGGGGGATAAAAAATAATAACGTCACAAGACGACAAAGAGGAAAAAGAGATTCCAAGTTTTTTGGAGTTTGTTTTTATTTTGAGATGATGAGTGCACAGCGGGCCGAGTACCTAGCGATGTCCGGCTAATTTTGTTGTAATTCTTTCCGGTAACTTTATTTATGGTTTGATCATCACTTTTGGGTTATCATATTTTTATTCCATTGATTTATAATTTATTTACAAATTATATTATTTGATTTAATATTATGTTTAATTATTTGTGCAAGACAATTTATTATTAGTTAACGGTTCATTCTTATTCTATTTAGTTAAAGAAAAAGATGGTCGTATAATCAACATAAGTTGTACCTAAATAAATTATTAAAGGATAATTATTGGTTGAATTAATATAAGATTTATTATTGCGAGTTATTAATAAACATAATAAATGCCGACATTAATTCATTCATATTAAGTCGAAATAATCTTTGTAAACGAACTAAAAAGTTTCGATAATCCATAAGTTTGATCAACCATAAATATTAGGAGCTGGAAGGGATTACATTTTTCTTTTAATTGTTTACATCTTTATTATATCTTTCTAGCTTTATTATTAGTTTGATAATTATTTTAATTTTTAATCAGCATTTTTATTATCAAGAGTATTTTAGTTATTAGATTTCAAAACCAAAACTTTTATTGATCAGTGATCACCCAAAAACTTAAACTAAAACCACATATTCCTCGTGGCCGATGCCCGCTTACCCTATCTAGTATAAGGTAATTAGGTTATTTTTGACCGGCACTTCGACGTCGATCACTTACCATTGTACATCTGACTATATGCCTTAGCCAATGTAGTTGCACTATCACAACGGATAGAAATGGGTGCCATAGGTTTGACTCGCAACGGAATCTCAAGAAGCAAGTTTCTCAACCATTCAGCTTCTTTGCCAGCAGCTGCTAGAGCCACAAACTCAGATTCCATGGTAGAACCAGTAATGCCAGTTTGCTTCTTGGACGCCCAAGAAATTGCACCACCACCAAGTAGGAATACCCAGCCACTGGTGGATGAATTATCCTCAGTATTGTTGATCCAACTAGCATCAGTGTAACCTTCCAATACTGAAGGATATCCAGTATATGACAAACAATAATCCATTGTTCCTTTCAAATACTTCAGTACTCTCTGAATTGCTTGCCAATGCTGAGTACTAGGATTACTAGTGTACCTACTCAGTTTACCCACAGCAAATGCAATGTCAGGCCTAGTACTAGTCATGGCATACATCAAGCAACCAATCACCCTCGAATACTTAAGCTGGGAGACAGTCTGACCATTGTTAGGCATCAGTTTCTCACTTGTATCCATAGGTGTACTCACTCGAGTAAAATCAAAGCGATTGAATTTCTTCAGTACCTTCTCAATGTAATGAGACTAAGAAATTACAATACCATCACTTTCATGTTTGATCCTTATGCCAAGGATCACATCAGCCTCCCCCATGTCTTTCATGGAGAACTTTGATGTAAAAAATGCTTTGTTTGATCAACCATAGCTTGTTCAGTACCAAAGATTAACATGTCATCAACATATAGGCAAATGATGACTCCTTTACCAGATTCATCAAATTTGCTATATACACATTTGTCAGCTTGGTTAAGTGAATAACCATTAAACAAAACCACTTCATCAAACTTCTGGTGCCATTGCTTAGGTGTCTGCTTCAGTCCATATAAGGACTTAATCAGTTTACACACCTTGCCTTCATGATCAGGCATGATGAAACCTAGAGGTTGGTTCATGTAAACCTCCTCATCCAAATCACCATTCAAAAATGCTGTCTTCACATCCATCTAATGAATAATCAGATTGTGAATACTTGCTAGAGCAATCAGCATTCTTATGGTACTGATACGTGCTACTGGAGCATAGGTATCAAAATAGTCTATCATCTGACTTTTGTTTTTTTTTTTATAAAATGAACGAACATGGACAAAATTTTACGCTCGTTTAGTTGAATGAACGAACATGAACAAAAGTCACGTCTGTTCTCTTATGTTCGTGAATGTCCGATTAGGCGTTCGTTAACGTTCGTTTATGTTCATTAATTTGTTCATGTTCGTATATCATTTTTTAAATTGTATACTTTTAAAACTAATATGTTTAAACAAAATAAAACTTACAAAACATGGTTTTATGCATATTTTGAGAAATTTTATGGTTTTTTTCTACGTTCATTTATTTTCAATCGTTTATGTTCATTTAATGTTCGTTTAGTTCCTTAATGGACGAACATAAATGAACATGAACAACTAATTTTCATAATAAACGGACATGAACAACAAAATTCGTCTGTTTAAGTGCTCGTGTTCGATTATTTGACCGGTTAAAATTAAATAAACGAACATGAACACGGCTTCGTTCATGTTCGTTCGGTTCATTTACAGCCCTACAAATAATACTACTTAGATATAAACCAACATCAGCAGGACAATGATTAATATGCATCGTTGCGCTTGTAGACATGCATACTTATTATATGACATTATTATTCATAATTGACCAACATAAATACAGTGGAAATGTATATATCATACCTATAGAAATGAGAGGTGAACAAAGATGCGGATGATATGTTAGTTCGTTATTTTTTTAAACGACAACTTTATAAAAAACACTAGCAAAGTCTTAGACAATTACAGAAAATTCAAATATGGTTTTTGAAGCCAACTATCTCAATTCAACATAGTTTTACCTCTAGCTAAACACCATTTAAAAGATCAAAAAACAATATCGTCAAAAATAGAGTCTTTCCTCAGGTGACTATTCGAGAAGAGTAGTTGGTTCCTGAAACGCCACAAGCTCCACCACGAAACATATAAGACACCTTCCAACAATCCTTGAGCTGAGATCGAAGACGAAGGGCTTTGAATCAAACAAGCCATTCCGCATAGGAGTTATACGACTAAGAACCCAGATTCCCCCTTCGACAAACAAGGTTCGACACATCTCTCGCCATGCCGCAATCAAAGAACAAATGAGTAGTGTCCTCAGGCGCCAAATCACGAATCGGGCAAGAAGTAGAAGCAACCGTAACATTTCTTCTAGCAAGATTCACACGAGTAGGAATGCGATCAAGAAAAACCTTCAATGCAAAAACGTTAATTTTAATCGGGACACATTTAATCCAACGCGTTGGGACTTCCACTTTAGGAAGACACAACTCATCTATCAAAGTGCGGACATCTTTAACTTGAAAGATCCCTTCCCCATTCAAACCACACACCCATCTGTCTTCCACATTAGGTAAAATAAAACCTCAAGAAGATCTGAGAGAAGCTCATATTGATGCGCTTCAACCCCTCCCGTAATAGCTCGACGCAATGATGAAAACAAAGGCCAAATAAGCTTCTCGGCAATGGAGATATCTTTAGAAGGCTCAAGAGCAAAAATTCGAGGGAACTAAAATTGTAATGACGAATCTCCAATCCACAAAAACTAGTGCGAACCCCATTACCAATCCGGATCTTAAAATGGGACAAAATATCAGCTCCTTGATCCTTAAGAGAATTAATAGTGTTGACAATTGATTTCCACAACGATGGATGAGCAGCAGTCAAGGCCCGTGAACTAGACCCATGAATTCTCGAAATAACCTGATACCATAAGGATTTTTCATGCGATAAAAACGCCAAACCCACTTTGCAAGAAGCTCCCTATTAAGATCAAAATTCATGACCGAAAACAATCATTATTGAGTTATACAATATACCTTTCCATGATGTTGATGGTTATCGGAGTGTTTGATTTATTCGGCTCGGTCAATTTTTTTCTCAGTATGACCGAAAACAAGACCAACCAAATTCAAATTGGATTAACCCGAACAAATAACCTGACTTTCATATTTTTGAGTATTTGCTCGTTTAACTATATGGATATTTTGTATAAAAACTGTAAACCTAAAAAGTCTTATATTACTAAGAAATAGTTTTAATGTTTTATTTTGCATATAAATATACAAAAATACATATAATGATATGAATTCGGTTTTTCAGCTTATACAACCAAAATGAAAATCCTAATATTTAATTCAGTTTGAATCGATTTTGGCAAATTCCATTCATAAATTTTTTTGTCCGATTTTGAATTTTTGTTAAATTCGAGTTTTACTCGAACAATAATTCAAGAGGTCTTGGTGACTCTGAGCCCCAAGTGATTCCGCCCCAAGTGATTCCTTATCGAATTTTGGCTAGATTTTTTTATGTAATCCTAGATTCTTTGCATCTAAAAATTTCATACTATCGGCTTGGCAACAATATAAATTGCATAATCGTCCATGTAACCTGTCGAGTTTAATGAAATTGACATCTTAAAACCTTTGTTAATGGATCATTTTTTTTACCTGTATTGGGTTTGGTCCTTTGACCACTAATTTTATTAAAGACTAAACCCAATATGGAACTAGAGACTAAAACTGATAGTGGTCAAAAGATCAAACCTGATACGAGACAAAAACCATGACCAAATGATACGTTAAAAATCTTGCTAAATACCAATTTCATTAAACTAGATTAATCATAAAAACAATTGCAGTTAACTCTAACTAAAAAGTTCATATTTTGAAATACACCCACTTGGCTACTTCCCTCTATTTGTGTAACATGACTAATAAAAAATAAATAAAAATGAGATCTTAAATTAGTTGTGTCGATAAACACCACATTTTAATATTTTAAATATCCAAATATGGTATTCACTGACACCATCTAATGTCAGCATCAATTTATGTTAGTAAAATACGAAAAAATATATAAAGAAAGCCAAGTTTCTTTTGTCGATCAATGTGGGACATAACATTCAAGACCAAATATTGTTAGGCCGGTGGGAGTGGGCTAATAACCACGAGCTGCATGGTTAAAGTCACGCGCAGCCCTCACCCTCCATTTAACCCGCGAGCGAGTTCTTTACAGGCAAGAAAAAAAACATGGTTAACTCACCCAGGTGAGTTTATATCACTGGGTCCCACCACTAAAAAACTATCTGTTTTTTTTTCAAATAAAAAAGAATAAATTTTTTTACCCAAAATTTACTAATAAATACCCCATCATCTTCTTCATTTATCACACACAAAAAATCAAACATCTCATCTTCATCTCCATCTTCATCTCTATCTTAATCTCCTCCAAATCATGTCTCAAGAAAACACACCCCGAACTTCAAACAAACGTCGAGATAGGCCAAATACCCAAAATTCACCACCCGCACCGCTAGAAACTTTCGACCTAGAAAACCCGTCACCCGGGATCACCATACGACCACCATCATTGTATCACCCACAACCGTACCAAAACACACCTTACCGTTGCCCGGACCCAAGTCAATACCCTACCCAATACCCGAGCTAATACCCTACCCAATACCCAAGTCAATACCATAACCGAAACCCAAGCCAATACCAAGGCCATAGGGGTGGTTCCTCATCACAACCCGCCTATGAAACTCAAGATTGCTACATCCCGCAATATTCAGACTCGATTGAAAGTCAAAGGTTTGCTTCGTATCAACAAACCGGGTCTCCCGAGCTGGAAACCGTTCCTGAAACTCAACCAACGGTCCAAAAACCTAAACCAAAGAAGACACTATCTAGGGGACGTCAAAAGAAGAAGGCGGTCGAAGAACCTCCAAAACGACAACAACATTTGACAACAGCGGAAGAAATGTTTTTGGCAAAAGGTTGGGTTTCCGTGTCTACTGACAACATTCATGGAAACGAAATGAGTACGCCGGGATTTTGGACAAAAATCCTTGAGTACTTTGAGAGCAAAACGGGGGAACCCGGGGTTCGTACTTATGATTCTTTGAACGGGAAGTAGAAGTCAGTGCGACCTTGTATAGCTCGTTTTTGTGGTGTTTATGGTCAACTGATGCACATGGGGCCTAAAAGTGGTGCATCGGATGCTGATATGGTTAATGAGGCGTTCATGCATTATGAGGCTCAAGTTGGAATGTCGTTCAAATTTAGTCATTGCTGGGAGGTTGTGAAAGACGTCGAGAAATGGAAGGAGCAAGAATTACCTAACGAATTAGCTAGGACTTCCAAAGTAAGCAAGAGATATAAGTCATCTGGGTCTAGTTCGTTTAATACAAATTCTATGGATGCAAGTAACAGTGTGGATGTTGATGCCACTGATAATGAAGAAGTGCAACCGATCTCACGTCCAATGGGAAGGGACAGAGCTAAGGCAAAGGCTAAAGGGAGCAGAGCTTCGAGGGAGTCGAGTACAAACGACGAGGCTTTGGCTAGGTTGATGTTGTCTGGGTTTGGTGAACAACAAGAACGGGCCTTTGTTGTGCAGGGTGAACAACAGGCCGCATATTTTGAGATGAAGAATAAAGAGATTCGAGTCCTGGAAAAAGAAGTAGAAATAGCCTGAAAAAGCAAGAAAAAGAAGACTTGGACTTTTATATGCAGCCGATAGATCATTTGACGGGACGTGATCTCGCAGTCGCGGAGTGGCGCAAATCTCAAATCAAGGAGGCCTATCATATCCCGTATTAGTTTTTTTTAATGTTGTTTTTTAATTTTCTATGTTTTTGTTTTTATTTTCGTACTGTGTTTTAATTTTCTATGTTTTTATTTTTAATTTCGTACTGCGTTTTAATTTTTTGTGAACCCGTGTTTTAATATAATGACGAATAAATGTTTTAATTGTATGAATAAAAAATATTTAATGAAAATATAGGGTGATGTGGAGTGAGTTTGGGTGAGTGCCATTACTTCCTGTGGTGAGTTTGGACGAGTTTTGATGAGTTTGGTAAAAAACTGACGTGGCGCTGAGGTGGAGGTGAGTGGGTTTCACCCCACTCCCACTAGTCTAATAATTATACAAAGTGATATACTGATAATTTAGTTCAAGTGTTCAACGTATATGCATGCACTCTATTAAGGTTTGCAGTGGATTATAAATGTTATATTTGAGGATGTAAATGTAATTTCATAAACAACATGTTGGAGCAATTCTGAAATACTTTTTGAGAAAGCATTTTAAATTAGATTAATTAAACATTATTCAAACGGTGATTGAAGGTCTAAGTTAGAAGAAATTGACAGAAAAAGTCAATAGAGGACAAAATTATTGGAACATACATTCGTCTAAAGGAGAGTCATATTCACTTGCACCTGAGAGTATGAATGCATGATGAGGGGATTCTTGAGGAGCTTTTATTGTTTTGCAAGCGATTATAGTATACGCTTTAAACAAAAAGACCTTGAAATATACAATATGTTTGCATGGTGTCTTATTTGCTTAATTTTGTAAATGAGGTAAATTTAGAAAGAAAAAAAAGATTGTACTCTCTTTTTTCTATTGTGACACCAACATTTTGAATTTGTGCTATTGTGTATTTTGTGAATATTTTGTCATATAAAATAACTATTTTATCTAGAGGTGGTAAAACGGGCGGGCAGGACGGCGGGTTAAACGGGCGACGGGGTAAATGGGCGCGGTTAAAACGGACGGGCGAAACGGGCGGGCTAAACGGACGCAAGCTAAAATAGGAAAAAAGACATCACTACAACAAATTGGTTGATTTTTCACACTTATTATGGCACTTGCCCACACTTTAAAAAATGTAAATTTGAAAAGTTCACAATTTCATTAATGTTATTGGTGTGAACAAATTGGGTGTAACAAATAACTTCACATTTTTAAGCGTGAAGATTTTTAATACTTCACAATTTTATGTGTGAACTTTTTACAATTCATACTTTTATGTGTGAACTTTTTAATACTTCACACCTTTTAATACTTCACACTTACAAGTGTTTATATTTTACAAATAAAGTTCACACTTTTTAAATTGCGAAGAAAAAAGTGTAATCAGAACCTAAATTTGTTGTAGTGCATATAAAAACGTAGAATTAAAAAATAAAAATACTTGTTTAAAAGCCGGAGGTAATAACTAAATATTAAATATCCGCGCTTAATTAGTGTTTTACATGTGTGCCCATTAAGCCCATAAGTTTCTTATATATGCGCCCTTTTAGCCCATTAATAATAAAAAAATGGGCAAAAAATGCCCCATCCTTTTTTGAAAATGGGCAAAAAAATATCCATATTTATCAAAATTGAGAAAATTTACCCCCTTTAATTTTATCCATCAAAAGTCGAAAAAAAGTAAGAATGAACTGTAACAAAATACTCACGATATCACGAATTCAAAAATTGGTCCCCATGTGAAGTTATTTGTTACACCCAATTTGTTCACACCAATAACATAGGGTGATTAAGCAAAAAGAAAAAAAATTAAGAACTTACATTTTTATTATAACCTTAAACAACAAAATGAATGTTTTATTTTGTTCAAAATGGAAGATAAGATCCCCATGTGGGACTAATAAAGAAACGTATATCTTGTGACATATATGTTACGACTTACAATGACGTTATTACTGAAAATACAAAAATTGTTGCTTCTTGTTATCGATACATAAAATTAGAAACATAATGATTACAAGTTTAAAGCCACAACTAGGTTACGAGACGTTATTACTGGAAATGTCAATAATATTGCTCACGGCTAGAGCTGAGCATAATAGATTGTGGGCCTGAACCAATCGAGTAACCATATCAATCGAACATTTTTCCTTCGGTCCACCTTGTCCGTTCGATAATACGCGCAACCGGTCATTTTAGGCTGGTTCTTGGTATTATTGTTTGGACAAAATCCGTTTCAGTCCGGTCCACTTTTTAATTAAATTAAAATTTGTTTAAAAAAATAAAAATAAAATAAGATGTCCGAAATTTGATGCCAAAGATGGTCACTTAAGAACACCAACCGATCCTAATGTAAATTAGTCTTTCCAATAAACAATTACGTGGGATGTCCGGGATATTGTTTAATAGACACATCTTCCACACATAATTACGAATAGCAAAACACCATTTTGTGATTATTTGCATTTCGCAAACACACTAATGAAATAGTCTTTCAAAACGCCCTCTATAAGCTTTACATTAGTGTCTAATATAGCCCAAATGTCGGTTATCATTCACTTTTTTGGCTCGCTAATCAAATTTTTAAATCATAAAATTTGTCTAACCGTAGGTACCAAAAAACATGTCAAAATAATAATGGCATTCTTATTACATGACAGTATTTATATGAAAGAAAAGAATATGTTTACTGTTTAATATATAACTAATGTAATTCAAGTTATTTGAGTCATCTCGATAACAGAGCAAAATTTAAATTTGGTTTTTGTTTCGTTAAATGTATAATTTGAAGTGAGCTCGGTTCCGTTTCTGGTTTACCTAAAAATTATTTGCAAATAATGATAAACACCCTATAACAAAATTATACTCTTCAAAAATATCACATTTTGAAAAGAAAAAAAAAACTAACAATTTAAATTGATTGTATCACAAAGAACTCCATTTAAATATATATTTTTTATCGAAACAGAGAACGTTATGATACAATACAATGTCAATTGCTGTTTAAGGCAAACAAATACAGGACAATATATAAAGTAATCAAAGTTTCTTTTCTTTAACATATGGGATTAAAGAAATGCATATTGAAGTACTCAACAAACCAACAGACAATGTTGTACTAATGTATCAAAATCACGAAAGACTATGTTGTAAATGTTACATGTCATGTACCTTTTCGCAGTGGCGGAACCAGGAAAATAGAATGTGGGGGCAATTTTTTTTTAACAATAACAATAAAATGCGGAGGAAAAAACTATGATCATAATTATAAATCGAGTATTTTTAGCTATAAGCGAAGAATTTATAAGGTTTTTTAGAGTTGAATTTTGGGTTTTAGTATGTGAGTGGGGGGCGATATGAGTTTTAAGTGAGGGGCACTCTCGAAAAAATATCAAAATTACATTAAAATCTCTTCATTTTCGGTTAGTCATAGGGGCGCCGCCACCCCATATCTAAAGAGTGGATTCGCCCCTGCCTCTTCGTATCACAATATTCCTATTACTTAAGAATGCAACCCTCAACTACTTTACCAGATATTATTGCTGAGCTTAATAGATCGTGGGCCGAACCAAAGCGAGAAATCGGACTGAGTGAATATACTAGAGTTCGATCTTTGGTCAACCGTTTTTTGCGTACCCAGTCATCGGTCGGGTTCAATTTTAAACACAACTGACCATTATGCTTGGTTGAACTAGATTAACTTATCACTACAAGAAAAAAGGCATATAGTGACACACTTTTTAATGACACACAAAAATAAGTGTAAATAAAAGTATATATTTACTTACACTTTTGAGAAAAATGTAAGCAATAATTTAGATTTGTTCACACATTTTAAAAAGTGTCAGAAAAAGTCTAACTTTCACCCACACTTTATAATAAGTGTGAGCAAAAGTCTAACTTTCACTTACACTTTTTAAAAAGTACGGGCAAAAGTTTAACTTTCACTTACACTTTTTAAAAAGTGTGGGTAAAAGTCTAACTTTCACCCACACTTTCTAAAAAGTATGGGCAAAATTCTAACTTTCACCTACATTTTTTATAAAGTGTGGGTAAAAGTCTAACTTTCACCTACACTTTTTGAAAAGTATAGGCAAAAGTCTTTTTTAGGCTGGTTCTTCGGTCCACCTTGTTCGTTCGATAATACGCGCAACCGGTCATTTTAGACTGGTTCTTGGTTTTATTGTTTGGACAAAATCGGTTTCAGTCCGGTCCATTTTTTGATTAAATTAAAATTTGCTTAAAAAAATAAAAATAAAATAAGATGTCCGAAATTTGATGCCAAAGATGGTCACTTAAGAACACCAACCGATCCTAATGTAAATTAGTCTTTCCAATAAACAATTACGTGGGATGTCCGGGATATTGTTTAATAGACACATCTTCCTCACATAATTACGAATAGCAAAACACCATTTTGTGATTATTTGTATTTCGCAAACACACTAATGAAATAGTCTTTCAAAACGCCCTCTATAAGCTTTACATTAGTGTCTAATATAGCCCAAATGTCGGTTATCATTCACTTTTTTGGCTCGCTAATCAAATTTTTAAATCATAAAATTTGTCTAACCGTAGGTACCAAAAAACATGTCAAAATAATAATGGCATTCTTATTACATGACAGTATTTATATGAAAGAAAAGAATATGTTTACTGTTTAATATATAACTAATGTTATTCAAGTTATTTGAGTCATCTCGATAACAGAGCAAAATTTAAATTTGGTTTTTGTTTCGTTAAATGTATAATTTGAAGTGATCTCGGTTCCGTTTCTGGTTTACCTAAAAGTTATTTGCAAATAATGATAAACACCCCATAACAAAATTATACTCTTCAAAAATATCACATTTTGAAAAGAAAAAAAAACAAACAATTTAAATTGATTGTATCACAAAGAACTCCATTCAAATATATATTTTTTATGGAAACAGAGAACGTTATGATACAATACAATGTCAATTGCTGTTTAAGGCAAACAAATACAGGACAATATATAAAGTAATCAAAGTTTCTTTTCTTTAACATATGGGATTAAAGAAATGCATATTGAAGTACTCAACAAACCAACAGACAATGTTGTACTAATGTATCAAAATCACGAAAGAATATGTTGTAAATGTTACATGTCATGTACGTTTTCGCAGTGGCGGAACCAGGAAAATAGAATGTGGGGCAATTTTTCTTTTTTAACAATAACAATAAACTGCGGAGGAAAAAACTATGATCATAATTATAAATCGAGTATTTTTAGCTATAAGCGAAGAATTTATAAGGTTTTTTAGAGTTGAATTTTGGGTTTTAGTATGTGAGTGGGGGGCGATATGAGTTTTAAGTGAGGGGCACTCTCAAAAAAATATCAAAATTACATTAAAATCTCTTCATTTTCGGTTAGTCATAGGGGCGGCGCCACCCCATATCTAAAGAGTGGATTCGCCCCTGCCTCTTCGTATCAGAATATTCCTATTACTTAAGAATGCAACCCTCAACTACTTTTCCAGATATTATTGCTGAGCTTAATAGATCGTGGGCCGAACCAAAGCGAGAAATCGGACTAAGTGAATATACTAGAGTCCGATCTTTGGTCAACCGTTTTTTGCGTACCCAGTCATCGGTCGGGTTCAATTTTAAACACAACTGACCATTATGCTTGGTTGAACTAGATTAACTTATCACTACAAGAAAAAAGGCATATAGTGACACACTTTTTAATGACACACAAAAATAAGTGTAAATAAAAGTATACATTTACTTACGCTTTTGAGAAAAATGTAAGCAATAATTTAGATTTGCTTACACATTTTAAAAAGTGTGAGCAAAAGTCTAACTTTGGCCCACACTTTATAATAAGTGTGAGCAAAAGTCTAACTTTCACTTACACTTTTTAAAAAGTACGGGCAAAAGTCTAACTTTCACTTACACTTTTTAAAAAGTGTGGGTAAAAGTCTAACTTTCACCCACACTTTTTAAAAAGTATGGGCAAAATTCTAACTTTCACCTACATTTTTTATAAAGTGTGGGTAAAAGTGTAACTTTCACCTACACTTTTTGAAAAGTATAGGCAAAAGTCTTTTTTAGGCTGGTTCTTCGGTCCACCTTGTCCGTTCGATAATACGTGCAACCGGTCATTTTAGGCTGGTTCTTGGTTTTATTGTTTGGACAAAATCCGTTTCAGTCCGGTCCATTTTTTAATTAAATTAAAATTTGCTTAAAAAAATAAAAATAAAATAAGATGTCCGAAATTTGATGCCAAAGATGGTCACTTAAGAACACCAACCGATCCTAATGTAAATTAGTCTTTCCAATAAACAATTACGTGGGATGTCCGGGATATTGTTTAATAGACACATCTTCCACACATAATTACGAATAGCAAAACACCATTTTGTGATTATTTGCATTTCGCAAACACACTAATGAAATAGTCTTTCAAAACGCCCTCTATAAGCTTTACATTAGTGTCTAATATAGCCCAAATGTCGGTTATCATTCACTTTTTTGGCTCGCTAATCAAATTTTTAAATCATAAAATTTGTCTAACCGTAGGTACCAAAAAACATGTCAAAATAATAATGGCATTCTTATTACATGACAGTATTTATATGAAAGAAAAGAATATGTTTACTGTTTAATATATAACTAATGTAATTCAAGTTATTTGAGTCATCTCGATAACAGAGCAAAATTTAAATTTGGTTTTTGTTTCGTTAAATGTATAATTTGAAGTGAGCTCGGTTCCGTTTGTTTCTGGTTTACCTAAAAGTTATTTGCAAATAATGATAAACACCCCATAACAAAATTATACTCTTCAAAAATATCACATTTTGAAAAGAAAAAAAAACTAACAATTTAAATTGATTGTATCACAAAGAACTCCATTTAAATATATATTTTTTATCGAAACAGAGAACGTTATGATACAATACAATGTCAATTGCTGTTTAAGGCAAACAAATACAGGACAATATATAAAGTAATCAAAGTTTCTTTTCTTTAACATATGGGATTAAAGAAATGCATATTAAAGTACTCAACAAACCAACAAACAATGTTGTACTAATGTATCAAAATCACGAAAGACTATGTTGTAAACGTTACATGTCATGTACCTTTTCGCAGTGGCGGAGCCAGGAAAATAGAATGTGGGGGCAATTTTTTTTTTTAACAATAACAATAAAATGCGGAGGAAAAAACTATGATCATAATTATAAATCGAGTATTTTTAGCTATTAGCGAAGAATTTATAAGGTTTTTTAGAGTTGAATTTTGGGTTTTAGTATGTGAGTGGGGGGCGATATGAGTTTTAAGTGAGGGGCACTCTCGAAAAAATATCAAAATTACATTAAAATCTCTTCATTTTCGGTTAGTCATAGGGGCGTCGCCACCCCATATCTAAAGAGTGGATTCGCCCCTGCCTCTTCGTATCACAATATTCCTATTACTTAAGAATGCAACCCTCAACTACTTTACCAGATATTGTTGTTGAGCTTAATAGATCGTGGGCCGAACCAAAGCGAGAAATCGGACTGAGTGAATATACTAGAGTCCGATCTTTGGTCAACCGTTTTTTGCGTACCCAGTCATCGGCCGGGCTCAATTTTAAACACAACTGACCATTATGCTTGGTTGAACTAGATTAACTTATCACTACAAGAAAAAAGGCATATAGTGACACACTTTTTAATGACACACAAAAATAAGTGTAAATAAAAGTATATATTTACTTACACTTTTGAGAAAAATGTAAGCAATAATTTAGATTTGCTCACACATTTTAAAAAATGTGAGCAAAAGTCTAACTTTCACCCACACTTTATAATAAGTGTGAGCAAAAGTCTAACTTTCACTTATTTTAAACCAAAGGAAATGGAAAAGAATAGGAAAGAGAAAGTAAAAGGAAAAGGAAGGGAAGTGTTGTTTGTATGTTCTTGAGATAAAGGAAAGGAAAAAGAAAGCAAGGAAGAATCATGTTTTCAAGTGGGAGGAAAAGGAAAATAAGTTGTTAAATTACATATATATCCTTTTAGTTATATAACCAAATATTATAAAAAGGGCACTATGGTCTTTGTACAACTTAATACTAAGTTTACTTTCCCTTTCCTCCCAAAAGTGGGAGGAAAGTTTTATTAACAAAAGTTCCTCCCATTTTCCTTTCTAATTCCTTTTTCTTTTTTAAAAAAAACTTAAGAACACAAAAGTGTTTCCATTTTCTTTCATTTCCCTTCAAATGTTAACTCGAGAACACAGTGTTACACTTTTTAAAAAGCACGGGCAAAAGTCTAACTTTCACTTACACTTTTTAAAAAGTGTGGGTAAAAGTCTAACTTTCACCCACACTTTTTAAAAAGTATGGGCAAAATTCTAACTTTCACCTACATTTTTTATAAAGTGTGGGTAAAAGTCTAACTTTCACCTACACTTTTTGAAAAGTATAGGCAAAAGTCTTTTTTAGGCTGGTTCTTCGGTCCACCTTGTCCGTTCGATAATACGCGCAACCGGTCATTTTAGGCTGGTTCTTGGTTTTATTGTTTGGACAAAATCCGTTTCAGTCCGGTCCATTTTTTAATTAAATTAAAATTTGCTTAAAAAAATAAAAATAAAATAAGATGTCCGAAATTTGATGCCAAAGATGGTCACTTAAGAACACCAACCGATCCTAATGTAAATTAGTCTTTCCAATAAACAATTACGTGGGATGTCCGGGATATTGTTTAATAGACACATCTTCCACACATAATTACGAATAGCAAAACACCATTTTGTGATTATTTGCATTTCACAAACACACTAATGAAATAGTCTTTCAAAACGCCCTCTATAAGCTTTACATTAGTGACTAATATAGCCGATATGTCGGTTATCATTCACTTTTTTGGCTGGCTAATCTAATTTTTAAATCATAAAATTTGTCTATTTTTTCTAACCGTAGGTACACCAAAAATCATGTCAAAATAATAATGGCATTCTTATTACATGACAGTATTTATATGAAAGAAAAGAATATGTTTACTGTATTTAATATATAACTAATGTAATTCAAGTTATTTGAGTCATCTCGATAACAGAGCCAAATTTAAATATTTTGGTTTTTGTTTCGGTAAATGTATAATTTGAAGTGAGCTCGGTTCCGTTTCTGGTTTTACCTAAAGTTATTTGCAAATGAATGATAAACACCGCAGAGCAAAATTATACTCTTCAAAAATACCACATTTTGAAAAAAGAAATAAAAAACGAACAATTTAAATTGATAGTATCACAAAGAACTCCATTTGAATATATATATTCTTTTTATCTAAACAGAGAACATTATGATATAATACAATGTCAATTGCAATTTAAGACAAACAAATACAGGACAAGATATAATGTAATCAGAGTTTCTTTTCTTTAACATATGGGATTAAAAGAAATCCATACTCAAGTGCTCAACAAACCAAGAGACTATGTTGTACTAATGTATCAAAATCATGAAGAGACTATGTTCTAAATGTTACATGTCATGTACCTCTTTGTATCACACTATTCCCATTACTTAAGAATGCAACCTCAACTACTTTACTAGATATTATTGCTGAGCTTAATAGATAGTGGGCCGAATCAAAGCCAGAAATCGGACTGAGTGAATATACTTGAGTCGGGTCTTTGGTCAACCGTTTTTCTCGGGGTTCAATTTTAATCACAACTGACTGTTATACTTTCTTGAACCAGACTAACTCATACCTTCACCAAACATTTCAGTTCGATCCTACATCTAGTTTTTAGGCCATAATAACTTTCTGTCCGTTTTTCGAACTGTAATCATCCTCACATGTACTACTCAGAATTAATTTCACAAACACTGTAAGTGGAACAATTATGTAATCGTACTATTAGTTTGACAACATAATAATTCAAAAGTTCACATTGTTGAAAGTTGAACAAACTTCACTATATTTGTCTACACCAAACTGGATTATATTTTTTTAGCTGAGAAAATGTTCAAATAATACAACAATATATAAAGTAAGTAAAGTTTTTTTTTCTTACACTACAAAATTTATGACAATTCTTTACTTACACAAAAGTAAGCAAAAGATAAGAAAAAATTCACAAAAAGCTATTTTGGAAACTCCTACTCATCATAACAAAAGAGTAAGTAATAGGGGGCGCTAAATGTCTATACTTACTCATAATTAAGTAAGTAAAAAGGCTTAAAACTTTTGCTTACTCTTTTCTTTATACACCTAAGAGTAAGCAAAGGTATGCAAAGCTATTCATAAATTAAAAACTTTTGCTTACTCTTTTCTTTATACACGTAAGACTAAGAGTAAGCAAAGTTGTGCAAAGCTATTCATAAATTATACACTTTTTGTGTCACAAAATGGTGATACTTTTTAGTTCCAGGTCCAATATCAAAATAAAATATTTTCAAATTTTGGTTTCTAGATTCTATATCATATCAAACTTAGATTCAAATACAAATATGTTTCAATTTTCTATATTCTAAACACGGGGATCCCGTTACTCAGCATATTCATCATTTACATCAGATAAAAGATAGAATATGACTTCAAAACAGAAATTTTACAATAACATTGAAAATTGTCCTATTTTTATCAAATGTGTTGGTTACGACTCCCAGAACTTCAGACTCCTGTAATGGTTTTTAGTGCGGTTCTGTAAAGACGTTAATTAATTACACTTTTAAAGAGTGACTTACTAATGTAGAATTTGCGGATTACAAGAATAACATACCCTAACTAAGCAATAATGGCACTCAATTTGTCGAACCCTCTTATGACCTACCTTCTTACCTTTGACATAGGTTTTTATCAAGTCCGATATCCATTGCTGAAGAGCCTATAAACTACTTATACATGCATTTTTAACTATTTTCAGGCCTAATAAAGGGACCACCAAGGGGGAGCTCGCTTAAATTTCGCCTAATATCGGTATCAACTAAACTTGAAATTTAATGGATGAATTTCATTATTTCTTGCTTAGAATAGCCAAGTGCACTGTGATATTTATGTATGTTGGTGGAATAATCTATGAGTTCTAATTAAATTCACAGTTACATGCACGATTTATAATTGTTTGGCTTTGAAAACCAGTTTTTGAATCGAAGCGATCGGGTTATGGATCATCGGTTTGACCCGGATTAACCCAAGGTTAATCCGGTTTCTAAAAAATATAAAAAAATATTATATTTGTAACAATTAGAGAAAAATTATATAAAAAAAACCATAAAATCTTCAATATATTTAGCATATAAACTATTTATTAACAAATATAATATATAAAAATAAAATTACGTTATAAATATGTACAATTATCATGCTTTATTTGTAAAAAAACACGAAAAACACAAAACCCGATTGGTTCCCGAGAATCAGTTGACTCGGGAGTCGGATCACTTCAAACCCGGCAAGTATGACCAGGTTTCGGAAATGTAAAACCTGATTTCATGTGACCCGAGTTTTTGACCGAAACTAATTGAACCACCGAGTTGAACCGGATTCCAAAATATTAGTTGGCACAAATGTATATTTAAACTCAAGACATCTCACATGATTAATGTAATTAGCTTCCATTACAAACAAGAAACAGAATAATGATTTATAAGAAACTACTTCGAGTGATTTCATTGAAAAGACATGGTAATAAATAAAAAATGAAACAAAAAAAATCACATCACAAGCTGCCCTCACGACTAGAGTCGAACATAAAACCTATCATTAATAGGAACTAGGGAACCATATCTAACCGTTAGGACACCTTGTGATCTATGTTTTTTTCTCAAATATAATTATTTATTTCGATTCTAAAGAAAACCACCAACAAGTTCAATATAATGTGTACATGTATCTTATTTTATTAACTACAAAAACTTTTGTACGTACTACGTAGTATATGTGCATATACAAAAACATATGTAAATCTAAACTTTTTGAGCTGACCTATAATGAGTCATGAGCTCAAGCCTAGAAAGTGATCTCGAAATATTTATCAAAGTCTACCAAAGTTTGACTTGATTTAGCTCGCCTTTTTACTTCTTTCAAATCTTGTAAGTCAGCCAGAAGCCCAAGCCAAGTCTACACAAATGCTATGGGTTGGCTTAAAAACGCAAGCAAAGTGATGACCTTGTTTCTTTTTTTTTTAATTGGGTGTGATGAAAAAGGGCGTTTTCGTGGGAGGCTTGGCTTAAAAATCTTCATTTGATTTCTTTATAATGTTTGGTTTCTAGCTCTTTGTTAATTTTTTTAATAAAATTGTCGTTCTAAAAAAACGTATCCAACGTAGGGTATGAAACGAAAAATGTTATAGCACCACTTTTTAGAGGATGGTGATTTTAGTGTCATAAGGGTATTTTTGGTGGCATATAAGGTATATACACTCTACATTCCAAAAAAATAATAATTTAGAAACCCACCGCGTGGGCTGGTGCCGACGACGCGAGGACCTTGATGCCAACCCACGGAGTCCTACGTCGTTGTTATTTTTCGCATCATAGCTCGACGCCAGGCTTTCACACGACGACTCCAACCCCTCTTAGGTTACCGACAACGGTTTTCCCATTCGGTCGATCGCACTAGGTCGCGACCGAATCGTGCCGTTGCGCCGATTCGGTCGCCTATTATCAGTCGCCACAATTCGGTCTTATACACGACCCAAATAGAAAGAAAGGAACATTGCTGTGTTTGTGTGTAAAAAAAAATTTTTTTTTTTTTATTTTTTTACCCTCTACCTATATAAATACCCTATTTATTTAATCATTTTTCACACACATAACTTACAATTCTCTAAATTCAAATTTTATACCATCTAAAATAATGAGTTCTCAAATGGTGTGGACTACCGAAGAGGCGGTAGCTTTGTGTAAAGCTTGGCTAGACGTTAAGGAGAATTTCGGTGATCGATCTCATAAGACGAAAAGGTTTTGGGAGAGGGTACGAGAGTTATTTTATCAAGAAATGGGTGAGCGAAAAAGAGGCTATAACTCAATAATCATCAAATGAAAAAATTCTATTCGTCCTAAAGTTGGTGAATTTTCTACGATTTACAATTACGTCGTACGTAGACACCCGGTTGGGACTTCAGAAGATACTCTTTATCAAGAAGCCAAACTTGAATATCACACTCTTCGTCATATGGATATTAAATACAGTGAATGTTGGAAAATTTTGAAACAAAGTCCCGATTGGAGCATCATTGAAATGCGACAATTCGATAATAGAAGAGTTTAAGTTTTTAAGTTTTACAACTTAAAAATTATTATTATGTTTCGTAATGTTTTTTAATTTACGTAATATATTTTTTATGTAATGTTTTTTATTTACTGTAATGTGTGTTATATGAAATAAAATGTTTTTTTTGAATAAAATGTTTTTTTATTGAATATAAAATGTTATTTTTATTGAATAAAAAAAATTGAATTAAATCGTCTTGTTATGGCAAATAGGTCACAGTAAGTCGTATGAGAAAGAAAGTTAAAAAAACTAGGTCATGACCTAATAACGTTATGGGTAGCCTTATAATTAGAACTTCTCATTTTAGAAATTAAAAAGTAAGACAAAAGCATATGTAGTGTCAATAGTACAAGCTTACACAATACTGAAAGAGGAAATGCAAAAGATAACTTTTGCTCCCATTGTTCACTTTTTACTTACAAGAGAAATGAATTTTAATTTTGGTCTTGTTCAATCTAACGAAAGGTAAATTTGTTTGCTTGACCAAAGTGACATTTGTGCCACCAAATAATGCTTTGCTCAACCGATGTAATGTTTGATAGATCAATTTTGTTTTCTAAAATAAGTGGTGTTGTTCAAGTGTTATCTTTTTTTGCATTAAATCCACGTGTTTTTTAATTTGTCTCTCTCAAACCTGAAGAAAACCATATCATTTCACTTGACCACAATGAGCAATAAAATAAAAATAAAAAAAAAGTTAAAAAAAAACCTTAAAGAAAAGGAATTTAGCTAGCTATAAGGCTCGAACTTGAACCTAACGTTACAAGAGATTATTTAGCCTTAAAACTACTCAAACCAATACGTTTAGATCTCAATTAATTGTGTTTATTCATTCCTATTATATTTTATTATATCAAATTCAGACTTGTCGTAATATAATGGTGGGAAGTGGCGGAGCTAGCTATAATTTTCTGGGAGGACCAACAGAATTATGTATATGTTCTTGGAGGGCCAAATATCAAAATATAAATTTTTATCATATAAAAACGAATAAAACTACACTAGGTGACAAGTTTATAGGAGGGCCACAACCCCTCTTTGTCTACACTTGGCTCCGCCAGTTGGGGTGCATAGGACGCGCTTAACTTCGTTGAAAGTGATCATAAAGTTTGGATGTGAAAACATATAAGCAATAAGCTAAGCGAATTCATCAACCCTTTTATTCTGCTCACAATGGCAAGAAAAAGGAACCCACGGAACGCTGGACTATGGCGGGCTGCAGTTGGAAACATGGGTCTAAAAAGGAAAACAAAAAAAGATATGGGTGTGCAAGGAAGGCTCGAACTCGTAACGCAGATTTATAAGAAAGCATGCTTAATTAACCTTGGCGTGCAAACAGGGACGGAGCTAGGGGTTTCCGCGGGTGCCCGTGACCCCTATGAAATTTTTCTGTGTAGTGTTAATTTGTGAAGAAAACATCGATTTTTTCTAAATGTATCTTAAATGCATCCAGTCAATCGGATCGTGTTTCTACCCTTCGTTTTAATTCATTTTTTACATCTGTTATATTACAGTCAAAAAATTTTGTACACCCGGTCGCGTGTCATCCTGGCTTCGTCCCTGCGTGCAAACCAAGGTCTTCATTAAAATTCTCAAATATATCCTTTGTTGACCTTTTGTGATTGTATTTGGTTCTGTTAACTAATACAGTAACTATTTGTGTTTATCATTGATACTTAAAGCATCAATGGGAGGTTTGTAGAGATGCTCATGATAACATAGAGATAACATGGCTTTTCGACTAACGATTTGAATGCACTCCATCGATAGCATAGCATGGATGCAGTAGCCACATTTTGTAGTGAATTAAAATTCGATATTAGGTTAAGTTCTTAACTACTTTCGCGAAACGGAACTCAAATTGGCATTGTATGTCCTTATCACGCACAAACTCGAGATTGTATATCACACAAACACGAATACATGGATCGTATTTAGTTCTACTCTCTCCCCGTCCTATTTTAACTGTTTTTTTATTACGTCTCAAATTAGTTGTTTAATGCTAAAAATGTTTGATCAAGTTAATATATTCTCCTTGTTAGAAATTATTATTACAAAGCTATAAAGAAAAAAATAATTGATTAATTAAAGGTAAAACTATTATATTATTAAAAAGTAAAAAAACGATAATAAATGTATTTTTTTTTTAAATTATATGTAATTTATTGCAGACAATAATTTTGAGACGAAGAAAGTAAATAAAACATATCTGATCATTGAAACGCAAGTTCCCCTTTAAATATAAAATGTACTAAAAGGGCTCTATAATGACTTTTATGCATTCGAGTTATACTTTCATTGAATAACTTTTTATTATAATAAAAGTTTCAAATAACAAGATGATGCATTAGTCATGATATTAAAAATTTGATGATTATACGGTGAGCATTATAGATCATCGATTGGATCGGACAAGAAAATTAGATCAAACCTATTTTGGTGCGGTCTTTGGTTTAAGATTGTTATGTCCGTTAATATGCACGGGATAAATATGATGGTTATCCTAACCCTTCATATGGTATCCCGTGCATATTAACGGATGTAACAAAGATTTTCATCTAATTTAGTTTTTGGTATGGTCTGGTTCAATCTTATTAAAAACTTGTCAATTATACCTAATAGAAACGAACAACAGCAAAGATCGAACTAGATTGGACCGGCGATCCGGTCTTTTATCAAGCGTTTTGGACTAATCAGGTTGTTTGATTTTTACACATATGCGCAAATTGTAATAGTAATAACTAAAAAAAAAGATGATAAATAACATTTTTGCAGTTGAACTTAAATAAATCAATCGGTCCATTTTATTATAAAATTAAGATAAAAATGCAAGTGTTATAATTTTGATGTTTCATAAAAAGACAAAACAAATAATACTTATAAATAAACAAAAAATGGCAAAGGACTAGGTTGACTTGAACACCTAACTTTCCATTTGAGAGAAAGGATGTCTAACCACCAAATCACATGCCATTTCATTACCATATATTAGGGTTAAGTCCATATAATGCGAACAATAATAATACGGTAATACCCCATCTAGTCGTTACCCACTTTCGTAATCGTCACTAAAAATATAAACACCATCAGATCAAAGTCGAAGTTGCCATAAATACCCGTCTTTATATGTCCTGAAAAAAGTATCTACCAAAGCTCTTCTTCTTTATCATCATTAAATAAGGAAAGAATAATAATTTCGACTGAGAAATATGAGAGTATCGAGATAGTGATGAAAAGTAGAATCAACATAATTATTTAGAGAAAATGTCTAATTTAACTTCTTCAAAATTGAAAAAGCAGAAACGACTTAATTGAAACCTAGTTAGAATTGTGAAATTCTAATTTTATTATCATATATATTTCTAGGTTCATGGATTGTTGCATCTTTTGGGGTTTGATTATGAGCTTAGTGATGAAGCTGGAGCAGAGATGGGGTAAAAAGGTAACAAGAGATGCACAAATAGTGTTGGGTGTTTTTAAAAGATGGAAGATGAAGATATTTTGACCAATTGACTAAAAAATAAACTTAAAGTTTAAGGGTAATAAAATAAAAAAATGAAGTGCAATACCTTTTTACCTGTAACCGGTCATAAAGTATGACGAAATTAATGAGTTTGGAACAAATTAGAAAGTTAAATGGTGATATTTCGTATTTTATAAACAATGTTACCTAGATGTGTAAATCAGAAAAAGTAGGTTACCAATATATAGACTTAACACTATCTATTACTATAAAGTTGCATTTTAGAGACGACAAAAACAAGCAAATGTAAAAAAATACGTTTGTTGTTAAAAATAATTACGTTTAAAGTTTAAGGCTTAAACCAAACCAAGATATTTGGAGACGAAGTATTGTTATATACTCGTAACATGTTACGAAATCACTATACTACTCTTCCTATAGATATTACAAGTCATCTTATATACTTGTAAGTTGTAGCACTCCTATTGTTCCTATAGACGATCATTGGCATCGAATAAATCTTCCCATATATGTACTAATATTGTCAAATGTCGACCACATTCCTGAGATAATTAAGTTCAAATACTATTAGAAACAAAAAATAATGATTTATGAGGATTTTTGGGTGTTTGATATGACGCATCTAAGTGTTTAAAGATCTCATTTATTGTGAACTTTTCGAACAGTCCTAGTTGTCTCGTGCATAAATAATTGATCCTTATAGGATGTATTATTTATAACGTTTGGTTAAGGAAGGATGTAGTGTAAAGTGTTGATAGTGTCTGACAAGAATATAAAGATTCAAAAAAATGTAAATCACAAATTTTTCATAATTTAATGTGTCTGACGTTTAAAGATACTTTTATCACTTCCTAATAAATTTGACTAACAATAATTGTGATGAAAATTTACTTCGGGCAAAAAAAAAGCATCGGAAGGCGACATGGCTCGAACACGTGACCATAATTCAAATGAAATCAAGATTAGCCATCAAGCCCACCGACACCAATGAGTTGTTTTCATTCGGAAAGTCTGATCACCTTAAATTACTCCTGTGAGCCAAATATATAATTTTAGCGTATTTTTATCGGTTTTGACCCGATGCTCAGCACTATATATCTCTAACCCTAAATGATCGAGCAAAAGGGTAACCGTTTAACTAATTTAACTAAACCCAACGAGCATTATCATCACTATCGTTCTGCGGACGCTATATTTTCAGGACTGAGGAAGTAGTTACCTACAAATCAGCTAAGGATTTTAATGTAATCGGTCGATAGGTGCATTATCTCCACGTTATAGTTAGTTTAAAACGCATACTGTTTACAAATTATGTCGTTAGGTGTTTAGATAAAATTAGCAATACTCAAAAAAGCTTTTTCGTTAAGAATTGAGACTACAATATTAAACACCAATAACAAAGCTAAACATTATAAAACTAGGGTATACTTGAAGAATGGGACTCCATGGATGATCTTTTCATTTCTACTGTGGCAAAGGTAAAATGAAAGATGTGTTTCTCATTTTTACTCAAAGGTTATTCGTTTATTTTATCTTTTAAACCATCACTTTATCAAAATTTACTTAGACGTCGTTTGATTTTTAATTATAGCTAAAGCTTCTTCTATCTGCAAACGCGAATATGTTGACCGTTTGTTTTTTTAAAAGGGATAAGAGATAATAGTCACTTTTTTTCTTAATCTCTTTTGCCAACTTCTATATTTTTAAATCTTGGTTAGACACGTAGGGTTTGAAACGACCTGGGTCAACCCGGTTCTTGGTTCTCGAGATCTGACTAGGTTTTTAGCTTTTTCTTCGTGTAATAAAAAAATGGAACTTTTTGGCCGAATGTATATCAAAATGCCTATTTATAAAAATATAATTAATTTTTCACATTGATGATAAATTTTTTTCCAAAACGATTAATTGTTTAAGAAATTTTACTATTTGAAAAAAAAGGATGAAAATTAATTTACTAGAATGATAGGTTTAATCATATTTATTAAATCAAATAAAGATGAAAGGTGAAAAATAACCTAAGTTCTTTAGTATGAAACAAAATTATAAACTAAATATATCATATAACAATCATCAAATAAAATTTGACATAAAAGTAGACAAAGATAATAAAATGTCAAAAGAAGTTCTAGGTGTAGAATGACTCGAACACACGAGACCTAAAGTGTAGATGATATGATTTAGCCATTCTAGCACCACAAAGCTCTTAGTTTATATTCCTTTTATTTATTAGAAACTCTTACTGTAAAAGGCAAAACATAACCGGTACCATATGCTTACACATTGTCAAAAGAGAAAATGCGAAAAAAAATTAACATTTGTGCTCCCGTGGTTCACATTGAAAAAAACAAATAACTTTCAAATTTAGTCTTTTTCAAGTCTTGGATCGTTTGACTATGTTAGAAATTTGAGTATATCGATGGAAACCGGAGGTTTTGTTGTTTTACTACACCTAGGATCTCTCTGTACAAACGGCTCTTGTTCGGTTCCAAAATATAAGACCTATGTATTTCGGCTAGTACCTTCGTATACTCTCCACGAATCCATTAATAATACGTAACCTTTTATCCTTTTAATTTCAAATCCAAGATGGTGCTAGTTCATGTTATCTTGGGAAGTAAATCTCTATTTTTTTGTCCCTATATGCGGCTTAACGAATAACGATGTTCCTAAGGTTTTTCTCGTACTTGTGAATTTTTCTCGGGCAATCACAAAATTTTCAATTAGTGAGGTTTAAACGATGGGTGCTATTATGATTTTGAGGACACATCACCACTAGTCCACATTTTAGAACACCTTTAAGGTTTTTCTCGTACTTGTGAACGTATTCACTAAACAGAATCATAAATAATGGTGTCCCTTAATCTAGCATCAATAAAACTGAAAAAGTAATATTTAAGTTCATTTGGATATCAAACTTATCTAAGATATGGGAGGATTCATCCCCACCCTCCATCTTCCTCCCATCTAATGGTTGAGATTAAATCCCCATTTTACACTAGTGATATTAACCTACCAAATATGTATGTAATTGATGAATCAATCAACACTTACTAAATATATTCCTATTCCTATAATCGTATATAATGAGGCTCTCATCACTTAATCACCACTTTAATTTTCCTCTGATAAGTCGTTTAATTTTAATTACTAAATTGCTTTGAAGAAACTTTTATTTTCTTTAGACCGGTTTTGATCTTTAATGGAGTTTTGCTTCTTTTTTTTCCGTTGCAGAAACAAGGGTTGGATCGACTAATCAAATTAAAATACTATTTCGTTGTAAAAAGTCTAAGTGAGTTAGATGTTCATTATTCATTAGGTAAGCATTTCACGCAAAAAAGTTACACTAGCCAAGTTAGACACGTGTGCTTTACAAACTTAATTTGTTAGGCCGTGAGTTTTCTATACACGCATGTTAGATACATACATAGTATTTTATGTAGTGCTTGAATGAAATCAATAATAACTCGCGGACACGAAAAAATTGTGATGCCAGATATCAAATACGTATATTACTAGGTTTTATATAGGTATAATAGCATGCATTGACATTTCACATAATTAGTTGTTATTGATGGACATTGATCATTTATTTTGGGTAAAAATACTAAAATAAAAAATAGACAATACATTAACTTTTAATTAAAATGCATAATATTACACTACTCGATCTTTTGAAGGCCGGAGTCCTCCCCGGTCTCTACAAATTTTAAGATCAGCCATTGTGTATTATGTGTTTGGACATAATGCATATATATACCTTTCAGTCTATATCTGCTCTCAAGTCTCAGTTATTTCTGCATATACTTCCTATTTTGTATTTGATACTCGACGAATACGGATCATAGGTAAACATGGTTGAAAAAAATAGTTTGAGAAAGACTCACTAAGTGAAGGGCCTAAAGTAGAAGATGCTGAAGGATGTCAACTTTCATCTTACCTTTCATTGTTTGAGTCTGTCCATGTAGATAAAGGAAGCTTTTGCTGTTAACTACAAGTATTTATGTATGCACGTTTAAGCTATTACTTTAAACGACGTAGAGTTCATACTTCATTATTTTATAAGCCTTTTCACAAAGCACAACAGCGGTTGCGTTTGATGCTTCAAGACACTTAGGCGTTTGGTTCACCGAATTCGTCGTAATTTGATGTAATTGTAATCCGAATTCCAATTACGTAATGTGTTTTGTTAGTTAATTGACGGAGTTGTACATGTCCGTTAGAATAAAGGATGAACGATGCAACAAATGTTAACACCAAGGACTAACATGTAAATAATAACGAAGTCCATTTAACACTAGTTAACTGGAGGGACCAAGTATGTTATTCTTTTCAAAGTTATGGACTATCAATGAAACTTTTAAAATCAAAGAAGGACTAAAATTGCAATTTTGATCAAACCACATGGACTATCCATGTAATTTATTCTTTATAAAATTGAGGGTCACTTTGTAACTAGTTTATATACTGTGGAACCATTTTTGTTATTTCCCTAAATCCTCTAATTACTTACTCTCTCCGTCCTAAATTAATAGTCTCTTGACAAAAAACAAATTGTTTTAGAAAACATCATTATCACTGCATTTTCTCTCTTACTTTTTTGCAGAATGACACTCTTACCCTTATGCAATTAATCAAAACTTTATATATACTTTATAATTTCTAATATCACTGGGTACAATATGGTAAACTTGTTACATTACTTACATCTATTTTTGGAAGGGACTATAATTTTGGGACGTCCCGAAATAGTATACAAGACTATAAATTTGGGACGGAGGTCGTATGTGATTAGAAACCCCCCAGCAACATGCCAACATCTATATGCCACCAGTGAAACATGTTCTTCCAAAGACTTCTTATTAAACTCAAAATCGACAGCTTCTTTCTTCATTCTATTTCGCACGTATACAATCTAGCTGTGTAATGCTCAACTGCAACACGCCAACATCAATATGCCACCAGTGAAACAAATCACATTTGATGGAGGAGCATAAGAATAAACTTCTTATTTAGTTTTATTTTGTGACATCTTTTATTTAGTTTTCTTATTTTTTGATATCTTTTATTTAATGTTTTTATATTGTGTTTTCTTGGAAGAATATTGTTTTCTTTTTTCCTAAGTTTAGTTTTCCTATAAAATTAGGACTTTGGTTCATTGTAAGGATATTATTGAGATATGAATAAAAAAAACAGACTTGTAGTCTTTTGTTAATTGACTAGAATCCAGGTTAGGGTTTATTGTTCAATTTTCACCCTAATAATCGAGCATTCGTTTGAATCAACGATTGTTGGAAGAGTTGTTTCTGGTATTTTTTGTGAATCAACAGATTCAATTATCTATCTTTGTTTAAACTACATCAGTTGGTATCAAGAGCCGAAGTTCCTGTTTAAGATGTCTTCAAGAAGAAGTAGGAATGTTCACGATGTGTATGAACAAGAATTGGAGCATCGTATTATGGCAAAGATGGAGGAGCGAATGGATCTATTCTTTGATAAATTGACTAACCGGATGAAACTCTTGATGAACCGGCGTGGTGATCGTAACGGTTGGGGTATTGAACATGGTGAGTCAGAAAACCCATTTGCTGATCCCGAAGATGATGATGATGATGTCGCTTGTGGTGATTATGAAGCAGCCCCGATTTATGAAGAACCAGAGGAAGAGGAGTATCCTTTTGTTGACAATTATCCAAATTTTCAAGAGGAAGAAAATGGCGTGCCGTCTTCGGATGTTATGTTAGGTGTAGAAGAAGAATCAATGACAGTTTATGATACCGATCCTGAAGATGTCATTGAGGAGAAAGAAGGATTTTTTAGAGAAGGAAGATTTGGTGGCAAAGAAGAGAACATCAAATATGTTATAGTTGTGGCTAACGATCTTAGTGTTGAGTATTCAAAACCCGATGTCTCAAACCCTCATGAGTTACTTTGGTTGCAGAAAAGTAAATGGGTGGATGTTAGTATCTTGATTGAAAAAAACATATATCAAGAAGCCGCACCCATGGTCAATAAGTTTGGTTTAAAGACGATCAAGGTTCGAGGTAGATTCATTATAAATAAAGGAAATTTGATGCAAGGGATACAAATTTGGATGCTACGAGTACAAGAGACGAGTGAGACAAACTCGACGACGAGTTCTTTGAAGTGAGGGAGAATGATGGAGGAGCATAAGAATAAACTTCTTATTTAGTTTTATTTTGTGACATCTTTTATTTAGTTTTCTTATTTTGTGATATCTTTTATTTAATGTTTTTATATTGTGTTTTCTTGGAAGAATATTGTTTTCTTTTCCCTAAGTTTAGTTTTCCTATAAAATTAGGAATTTGGTTCATTGTAAGGATATTATTGAGATATGAATAAAAAACACAGCCTTGTAGTCTTTTGTTAATTGACTTGAATCCAGGTTATGATTTATTGTTCAATTTTCACCCTAATAATCGGGCATTCGTTTGAATCAACGATTGTTAGAAGAGTTATTTCTGATATTCTTTGTGAATCAACAGATTCAATTATCTATCCTTGTTTAAACTACATCAACATTTCTTTCTTCCCTATTTTAAATAAGAAAGCAAGATAATCAATTTACTCAGAAAGTATATTTATGGTGAAATAACATACTTTCTCCAATCACATTTGAAACACCAGATAGTCGTAGAAATAAATAAAAAAAGCGCTCGAGTGAACCCAAAGAGTTTAACCCATGCAATATATGCCTAGTTGAATTGCTGATAAAGTAATAAAGAAGACGAGTTAGTGAAGCTTACTCACTCTCGAGTCCCGACTACAGGTGACAGAGATAGCATAGTCAAAAAGATCGAAAGCGAAAGGTCCAACCTTTTCTCTATCCGTGAACCAACTCTTGTAAAATCGAAGTCTAATAACATTCTGTTGACCTGCAAGTCCAATTTCCTGCAACATTTGTAAGATCATGTGAATTCTAACATCTTAACGAAACATGATAAAGAACTTATTTAAAAGCTCAAATCATCGTATTCACCTACTTGTTTTACGTAAATATTAGTCTTTTATGAAACGATGAGTTTTATAAAACTGTATATGTGAATGAATAGTCAGGAGAACACGATGGCTAAGCTTCCTTTCTTAATCAATGTAGGTCTTGTGTTCGAGCCTTCCTGTACTTCTGACATTTTTACATTTACTTTTTAGTCTTCTTTTATTATTCATGAAGTCAATATTGATAAATTTCATCTTTTATCACATATCACACGCACTGAAAAGTACGTGCACCCATTCTTATTAACACAAAATAAGAAACTGACAATAAGTAACATTTAGCAATACGTGATATGACATTACAAATATACTATTTTATGTTTAATTTTCAAAAAAAGTTGACTTTTCACATAGATCGGTTTTCTTCTCGATCAATAATCTTTTCACGAAATCCAACTTCTTCATACAATTATCGTTAATCAAACAAGCGGTTCACATCCACAACCATTTTTCGCACCATCACCACTGTCATATTTCTAAAGTTCCCACAACTTCACGAGATAAATGACGATGACGATAAATATATTTTCCCAGGATCGCAACACCTCCTCATTTGGGACCTCGAGTCCTTGAATATAGTTCACGCAAGACTAATGAAATGCTCGTTTTGGTTTTAACTTTTAACAATAAAACTTACATTAAGTAACAAGTAAGTTATATATTACACATATGACTCCTTGATGAAAAGTACAATGCGTGTGACTGGATAAATCAATGAACATATATAGTATGTAACAATCTTACAAATTTTGTTTAGTCGTGTAATGTTGATCCTACATATATGCATATATAATATAAATAATATTATATATACTATATATAAATGTTCAAAATTACAACAACACGAATTCATAAGTTACCAACAAAAACTAAGAAAAAAGTAAGAATTATGGGAGGTGCTAATAAGCAAATGAAGATGTTTCTTGATCAGTTTGATGTTTTTCTTTATGGGTACAACAACCTTGGATATTGAAGGCGTTGCATGTTGCACCGGTAATGTGTATACTTGTTGCTATCAATCCGGTCTCCCTCCGATGGCTATGCCACCAATGGCCATGAGTCCGATGGCTATGCCACCCATGGCCATGACTCCAATAGCTATGCCTCCCATGGCTATGGCTCCAATGGCTATGGCTCCAATGGCCATGCCTTCCATGGCTATGATTCCGATGGCCATGAGTCCAATGCCTGCTCCAGGTTACATTGTTGACAAGAAGAAGAAAGTGCTTGGTCGAAAGGCTTACTCCATAATCCCGTCAATCAGCCATCACTAATCATAGCATATCGACTCGTGTTGAGTCAATATTTTGTGCCTCATTTCTTATTTAAAAATAATCTATTTCAGAATTAAGAATGATGTTTTCAAATGAATAATTTCTAGTGATTTATGGAACGAAAAAAGTTTGATGTACATTTTATACTCATTGCGATTATGCTTATGACACTACAAGTTATTTCTCATCTCTTTTTTCACCGAATGTCTATCAATCATCATAATTGTTGACAACCATTTAACAAAGCACGAGGGGACTTTTAAATATGGTCAAGTATTTTAAGTTTTTAACTAGTAGTATTAGTTTGAACATTTTATCTTATGTATTTATCAGTGGGAATGTTGAGGTTAAAAGTGATGTCAATAAGGTATTCACTCGTAAAAGAATAGAAAAAAATACGAAAGTGAAACTTTTCCCACATCGATTGTTGTAAAAACTTCTGCTGGTGTTCGGCTCTACACTCCGGTTCAAATCTGTAAAGAACAAACCCAAAATCCCCAACGCCTGGTGCCAATTCAACTGCCAAATTTAGAAAATACCGCTCTTGGTCCAAAGTCCAAACAGCTTACCAATAGCAGCGGTTACGTGTGACTCGTGCTTACACAGTTTTTTCATTTGTGGTCTTGGAGCCATTTCATTGTTAGCACCCCACAGAATCCCGTTGTTTGGGCATTCATGTAACACCTTTGTCGATAAATTCCCAGCTTCCTTTTTAGACCCATGTTTTGACTCGGGTCAAACAACAACCAGCCATAGTGTGGGTTCCTCTTCTTGCCATTGTGAGCAATGCCTGAACTTTACTCATCCCACTCATTCTCATTTCGATATTTGCAAGTGAGAGCCAAAGGGGAGATGAATTCGGGCAGTGTTTCAAACACGTTTCTTTTGCTTTAGGTAAAAGATCATAGTGCTTTCAGCTTTGACAATCTGCAATTGTTTGTAAATTGTTTGTGGATGTAGCAAACAATCAGGTAATATTAATGATTATTTAGATAAATTTGTAAAGTATAACATCTTGGATCACTGAAAGTTTAATACTTTTAAGCATTCAATCTATTAACATATTTAAGAATTAAGAATGAGGCGAGATCTCTCTTTAAAATTTTAGTAACTGAGCCTACATTGCCTTTTAAAAGATGTTATAACATGTTTATAAACATGCACCACAAACAAGCTGTCTTGCAACTGGCTTGGTAGCGCTTGCCTGTAACCCAAGTGGGGCTATTAATGTGGTCTGGACTCTGACATGGTTCAATCGGTTGGGTCTGAGATAGCAATCCAAGTTGAAAGTTGGGTCAAGCGACTTAGTGAAGGCTCGGGCACTGGGCCACTGTATTAGACTGGTCACAGAGCTACGACTACCCCTCGCTCTCGACATTGGAAGGATAATTCTTTGGCTATTCGGTGAGCCTGCTGATCTTTCTCAAAAGAACACCCACTCTTTTATTCAAAAAGGTCAGGATGGCCGAGTGGTCTAAGGCGCTAGACTCAAGTTCTGGTCTACAACAGAGGATGTGTGTTCAAATCACACTTCTGACATAAGGACCAAACACTATATAAGTATACAGACCATATCCTTTCTGAATCACAGGACAGCTCATTGCGTTGGGAAATGTCTTAATTCGACCAGATTGATCCTAGTTAGTTACTAGCCAGATATCATACAAGTTAGCCCGGAGGATTTCAGGATAATGCATTTGTGATTGAACCTGAACTTTTCCCCACAAGAAACTCAACGAAGTGGTCTCTGGTCCAACCAAGATGGTCTCTCTGCTCTTTCTAAATCCAGCTGAGTTCTGACTAACTGTCGATTGACTAAAGATGCAGAAAAATTACCATTCCTCATGAATACATGTATGAAAGAAGGTTTAGATCAGTTCATGGCAAAATGAGTCTAACATGTATGTATGATAATATGCGTAAACTCGCATGAATATAAATCATCCAAAAGCTTACAAACATTTCATAGCGATTTTACACGTATGGATGTAAACGTGCAATATAAAGGTAGACACATCAATCGTTATACGGTATGTTCTAAAGAGTACTTTTAAGATGTTCAACTTAAATTAAGGTCTAGTGCAAGTTCTAGTAATGAGCAACTACTTTATTTTATCCTGATGGCTTAATAAGTACTAGCCGGGGAATTCTGTGAGATAGGCAACATACACTGTCAGCTTTTAGTTTAGCTATTTAGATCGCTTGATGGTGCGGATTTATGTCATTTTTTGTTGGTTGAATGAAATAAATCCGCACCATCAAGCACATTCTTATCAGTTGAAATCCCACATCGGCTAAGAGAGAAAAGTTAAGGGGAGTTGAGCTGAATAAAAAGGAAAATTTGTAACTGTTTTAGGTACTTACATTGATAGGGTCAATGCTTGATCAAAATGGCTCATGGCCTAGGTTAGTAACCTACATCCGAATTTGTTGCTGTGGTGGCCTGCGTTCTGGCTGCCCCTAACCTAAATTTGCTTCCAGTTGAATGCTGTCTTTTAACCAAAAGAAACCCTTTTTTTTATATCAGAAGTTAGCCACTGTTAATATCTTATGATGTGCAGATTGTGGACTGCATAAATTCAGGCATCACAAATATTCTTTTTTCAATGCCAAAAAAAAACATTTCGTATGAATAAAGCTATTTGGACGCATTAATGAGGCGGAAGGGTATGTATTGAAAGGTGTTGAGAGCTTAAAAGGCCCTGGATAGTCGGATATACAACATAATGCAAGTGTATTGCAGACTTTTACCATTAAAAATAAATTTAAATCACATACCCGTTTTTCAACTGCAATGCCAAACACCCTCGTAATAATCTAACAAGAGAAGGAACTTAGTGGGGACCGAGCGGGCGAGTTTTAAACCTTTACACTTGTAAGTTGGAATGTTAAATGAAAATGTAAATTGACCTCCCTAAAACAAATACGTTACAGTTTGATCCCTCCTACTAAACTTTTCATTCGTCAATGGCTCCAACCATCTAGTGAACCAATTTAGAGACTTTTATGACTAATCTTAGGGAATAAGACGCTTATAAACTTGATGAATATGTTCAGTGGACCGAGAACAAAGACTTGGATGGTTATAGAGCAGTAAGGATGGGGAATGATATTAAGCTCAATGTTGATGCATTTAACGGTGATAAAAACTATTGTGGCGTCCAACAAGGTTTAAACCCACAATCTCCCATTTGTAGGCCGCTCACATACTGTCGCCCTAGAGGCCTTTGGTGTAGCTGATTGGCTTTTGCAGTACTGTAAACTTTGAGCAACATAAGCACATCTAATAAGTATCTCCTATAGTAGGTTACTTGACTATTTTGTTTAATATTACAAACTCGCGTTTGAAACTCACATCTCAACACCTGTTAAAACTTATTTCATACAGGTTTTACAATTCTATTACACATTATAGAGATGCACACCGTATGATACATCTGAGCCCACTACACACGTAGCCCAACAGCCATCAAGGCCTAAACATACAACCAAGAAGCCCATTCGCTACCTGGAGTAGAGCCAAGTCAATCAGTTACCAAATATTCTGCATTTTATCCTTAAGACTCGCATGCATGCACGTAGACTTAGGAACTCATCTAGCCATTATCCCATGTTTACTTTTGTGTTGCACGTTCCTTTTAATTAGGCTGCACTTTCTGTTTATTATTAGTATTTAACTGCATTGTAATTCTGTTTTTGGGAATATAGAGAAAATTGCTTCAAATTGCCTTCTTCTTCTTAGCTTCTTGGGAGACTTGACCCACCTCGAATCAGGGTCCTATCATTTGGTGCTTCCATTATCGATCTCATCATGCCTCCACGTAAAGACACATCAAACGATGATCAACCAACAAGTTTACAAGACCAAATAGCCGCCCTAAACACAAAATTTGATACCCTCCTGACACACCTCCTCCAAAACCCACCACCACCCCCACCCCCACCACCACCACCACCACCACCACATACCCAACCACGACCACCAAAAATATTTTTACCAAATTTCGACGGCTCAAACCCGTTAGATTGGATCTTCCAAGCTAACAATTACTTTGAGTATTACTCCATCTTACCCGCCCAACGTGTTACACTCACCGCTTTTTACTTTACCGGCGACGCACTAAGTTGGTACAAACATCTTGCGCATAACCACTTGCTTGGTACTTGGGAAGAATTCTCACGAGCACTCCAGCTCCGTTTTGGCCCTTCCACATATGAAAACTATCAGGCGACACTATTTAAACTAAAACAAACCTCCACCGTATCCGCCTACCAAACCGAGTTTGAAAGAATTAGCAACTTTGTGACTGGTCTCTCGCCAGAAGCATTACTAAATTGTTTCATCTCAGGGCTTCGTGCCGATATCCAAAACGAAATAGCCATTCATAACCCAACATCCCTCCAACAAACCTACGGCCTCGCCAAACTAATCGAAGACAAGATAAATTTGGCCAAGCCACGTTTCCCCACCACCCGCACCTACCCTAACCCATCTTCATCCACTCCTAGCTTTTCACAAATGCCAAAACCTGCTTCCAACCCCCCAAAACCAACAACACCACTGCTACCAACCCCAACAACACCGAAACAACCGTTACCCTTTACCCGACTGTCACCCGAAGCACTACAAAAGAGACGCGCTGAAGGTTTATGTTTCCGATGTCCGGAAAAATTTCATCCAGGTCACATTTGTAGCCCACCCCAGTTTCTTCTTATAGCCGATAACGAAACAGAAGTAGAAATCGAACAACTTCCGGAGTCCGGTTTTTTCAGCCTGGAAACCCCGCTACCCGACACCACATACCCATTGGATAAAACCACTCAACACACCCCACACTTTCTTGCCTTATCGGATGCCGCTTACTTTGGATTGCACTCACATCGAGCCATTCGCGTCACGGGTTACATTCATGGTCAACCGGTTACCATTCTTATAGATTGCGGGAGCACACATAATATCATACAACCACGCATTGCTTCCCTCTTACCCATAACACCCACCAACATTAAACCCTTCCCTGTTATGGTTGGCAGTGGCCAATTCCTTGAATGCAAATCACTTTTCCCCACCACCCCTTTAGAAGTCAACAAAACCCAATTTCATGTGCCCTTATTCATAATCGATGTAGCTGGGGCTGATGTGATTCTTGGCCTTGCCTGGTTGAGTTCACTCGGACCCATTATGGCCGATTTCTCCATCCCCCAACTACCCTTCACAGTTAACGAAAAACAGTGCGTCATCCGCGGTGACCATCTCGCAGTACCCGTCACACCCAGCTCCCTCAATTCACTTATCCGCAAGAACTCCGTAGCTTCCCTACACACCATGATTTTCCACCATCAACCCCTTCCCCCAACGACTAACCCTGATACCACCCCCCACCCCGACCCCACCATCGATTCCATACTCGCCAAATACAAACCTCTCTTTAACCCACCCCAAGGACTGCCGCCTACCCGACAACACGATCACCACATTCCCCTCAACCCAAATACTAAACCAATCAACGTTAAGCCCTACCGTTACCCCCATTACCAAAAGGAAATCATGACAAACCTTATCAAAGAAATGCTACAAGACGGTGTGATACAACCTAGCCAGAGCCCATTCTCTTCACCAGTCTTACTCGTACAAAAGAAAGATGGTACGTGGCGATTCTGTGTCGACTACCGCGCCCTCAACGCAGTTACCATCAAGGATAGATTCCCGATTCCCACGGTCGACGAATTACTGGCGAGTTACACGGCTCAACCATATTTTCCAAGATCGATCTAAGAGCGGGCTACCATCAGATCCGAGTAGCTCCACAAGACATCCACAAGACGGCGTTTCGAACCATCGACGGACATTATGAATTCTGTGTCATGCCGTTTGGCCTCACAAACGCTCCATCCACATTCCAGTCAGCCATGAACGATCTTTTCCGGTCAGTATTACGGAAATTCGTCCTTGTTTTTTTTGATGACATATTGGTATACAGTGATTCGATCCAGGCGCACTATGACCACCTCCGTTTTGTATTCCAAACCCTCATCGAAAATCACTATCACGCCAAGGCCTCTAAGTGCGTGTTCGCTGTTTGCTCAATTCCTTTTTTGGGCCATATTATTTCCGCCGAGGGTGTACAAGCTGATCCAGATAAATTAAAAGCAATCAAGGCCTGGCCTACTCCAACCTCATTTACCACCCTTCGAGCCTTTTTAGGCTTAACAGGATACTACAGAAGATTCGTCCCCACCTACGCGCACATAGCCTCTCCCTTGACAGATATCTTAAAACAATCAGCATTCACATGGAACGACACCGCTGCCAAAGCCTTTGATGTCCTCAAAACCTCTATGTCTCAACTGATTACCCTCGCCTTACCAAACTTTAGCGAGCCATTCGACCTCACCACAGACGCTTCCGGTGTTGCAATTGGCGCAGTTCTTTCACAGCGAGACAAACCGATATCCTTCTTCAGCAAGAAGCTTTGTGATCGAATGCAAGGCAATTCGACTTACATCCGCGAATTATATGCAATCACGGAAGCTATCAAAAAATGGCGTCAATACCTCCTGGGTCATAAATTCAGGGTGTATACTGATCACCACAGCTTGAAACACCTCTTGACACAGTCAATCCAAACGCCAGAACAACATAAATGGTTAACGAAGCTTCTCGGATATGATTTTGAAGTACATTACAAACCCGGCAAGGAAAATAGAGTTGCAGATGCCTTGAGCAGGCCAGAACCATCCACACTCATGGCTATTTCAAACCCGAAAGCCACCTGGCTCGATGATCTTCGTACATATTACCGTGAGAATCCCGAGGGGCAGAAGTTGATTAAGCAATTGGAGCAAAACTCAGATTCACTCCCACATCACACACAACACGACGGCAACCTCGCTCGCCTCTACGTTCCTCAAAGATATCTATCGACTCCACGGCCTACCCAATTCAATTACATCCGATCGAGACCCACTCTTTTTGAGTCACTTCTGGACCCAACTATTCAAACAATTGGGCACCAAACTACGCCACTCAAGTGCTTACCACCCTCAAACTGACGGACAAACCGAGGTTGTCAACCGTTGTCTTGAATCATACCTCCGCGCCTTCGTTCATGACGAACCCCGTTCCTGGAATCGATATCTATACCTCGCGGAATTTTGGTATAACACAACCTTTCACTCCTCCATCAAAATGACTCCCTTCAAGGCCATGTACGGGCGCGACGCAACAACCATCCACGAATACCAACCCGGAACTAACCCGACTGCTTCTATTGATGCCACTTTGCTAGAACACCAACGCCTCATCACAATCCTTAAAGTAGCATTGGGAAAAACCAGAGATCGCATGACCAAACAAGCCAACAAGAGCAGAATGGAAAAACAGTTCCAAGTGGGCGACCTTGTTTACCTCCGCCTTCGAAACTATCGTCAAACATCAGTCCAAGCCCGGGAAAATCAGAAGCTTTCGAAACGTTTTTTCGGACCTTATCGCATCTTAGAGAAAATTGGACAAGTGGCTTATCGTTTACAACTTCCTATCGCATCTCGAGTACACCCGGTTTTCCATGTTTCACTACTCAAGGAAAGCTATGAGCAGTCAGTTTCAAACGAGTTTCCAAGCGAGTGGCTCACAGATGCTCAATCTCAGGAACCACAACCAGAATGTGTCATACAACGACGCAACTCGGGAACGGATACAGAGCTACTTATCAAATGGACCGACCACGACATATCAGAAGCTACATGGGAAAAGCTCCAAGAAATTACAACCCGTTTTCCAGATTTTATCAGACACGAGGACGGGTCAGTTTTGGAGCAGGAGGGAATTGATACATCTGAGCCCACTACACACGTAGCCCAACAGCCATCAAGGCCTAAACGTACAACCAAGAAGCCCATTCGCTACCTGGAGTAGAGCCAAGTCAATCAGTTACCAAATATTCTGCATTTTATCCTTAAGACTCGCATGCATGCACGTAGACTTAGGAACTCATCTAGCCATTATCCCATGTTTACTTTTGTGTTGCACGTTCCTTTTAATTAGGCTGCACTTTCTGTTTATTATTAGTATTTAACTGCATTGTAATTCTGTTTTTGGGAATATAGAGAAAATTGCTTCAAATTGCCTTCTTCTTCTTAGCTTCTTGGGAGACTTGACCCACCTCGAATCAGGGTCCTATCACCGTACATATGGGCTAACTTCCGGAATCTATCTTATGCCCGATCTAAAATAGCACGAAAAATGTGGCTTTATGCCCAATTACAGTTTGACTTATATTATGACTATTAAGTTTGTCGGGTTTACATAGCTAACAATATAGGTAACTGCCACCTTAATAACTATCACTGATGTCTCGATTATGAGAACCTAAAACATTACAAGACCGAGCCTCATTTACTCTAACGTTACATTTTTCAAGACTACGACTATTCATCCCCTTACCAACTCAAACAATATTTAAGCCCTCATGCCAATATAATATTTCATCGATCCTGTGTATAACGAAAGAGGCATCCCCAAAATAGATTCGGTTGTGTACTCATTTGGCGTGGTACTATTTGAAATATTAACCGGGAGCTCGCTAATCAAAGAAAGAGCATTGGAGATAACGAGCTATTAGATCGAATAAATTTGGTCTGGTTGTACTTTGATCATGAGCTCGACATGTTTATTAGAAGGAATTGAAGACCTTTAAGCTTTAATTAAGTAGGAGTCTATGAGATAATCTTATATAAACACAATACTTATCCTAATATGACTCTAACAAAGATGGCATTAGACTCCAACAGATATCCTAAAATGGCTAATTAACTACCATAGCTATCCTAATCATGAGTTTATCACTCCTCGCTCCTTCAAAAACCACCTTGTCCACAAAGTGATGTTTAAAAGAATGTCTTATGTAGGATTTTCCCATATTCTTCTTTGAATTTCATCCTTCAAATTTTTACTTCTTTATGTACTTGTCATTAAGGCGGTTCAAAAACGATATAAGAACATGTAGGATAAAACCGAGTATTGAACTTTTTATCAACACTAGGTTCAAAGTTGATGTCGAAGTATCATTTGTTCATGCAAGGGTGACAATAATGCTTTGTTTTAGACTTATGACAATGAATGATGTCTCCCCTATCATTCCTTAGACATTGATGACACGTATTTGAAAATACAAATGTCAGCTTCCCATTTTATTTGATACTACATCGATGAATAGTAACTTTTTTATTAGGACCCTACAGTCGTAAGCCCTCTCAATGGAAGCGCCAATTATATGAAAATGGGAAGGTGAAATATGTAGTATGAAATATGCGCCATCACTGTCAAAGGAATGATATATAGGGAGAGGTCATTCGTTGTCAAAGTGTAAAACGAAGCGTTATTGTTACCCTTGCATGAAAAATTGGTACTTTGGGATCAACAATGAACCTAGTGTTGATCAAAAAATCCAATACTCTGTTTATACCCTACATGTTCTTGTATCGTTATTGAAGTGTCTTAATGGCAAGTACATAATATGAAGAAAAAGATGGGGCTTAAATTCAAAAAATTTGGAACCCGGAATCAAGCAATTTTAAGACATCAGCTTGAGGATAATGTGGTTTAAAAAGAGTGTGGAGTGATACACCCATGGATAAAATAACTATCGTAGTTTATTATGCTTAAGATCATGTGTTGGAGTCGTGGTAAGATAAGTCTTAGAGTCATGTTTGGATAAGTGTTGTGTATATGAGATTATCTCATAGAAGCTTATTTATTTTAAGCTTGAAGGTCTTCAAGTTTTTTTGATAAAATGAGCATTTTGCCTAGAGAGAACTTTTTCAATTCATGATCAGCTCTACGAAAGGAATGACATCTGTAGAATGTATGCGTGTAGTAATGGAACTACCTAATGACTCTGTTCACGGAGCTATCAAGCTCCTTCTATAGTTAGTAGAACTAACCAAAAAATAAATGATTTTCTAGTTCCAGTGATTAACATCACCTTGGAAACTAGAGAAAAATGTAAAAAAAACTCGGATTAGAGACAGTGACTTCGGTGTTGTGTACAAAGGCCAATCCTCTCTGCGCTGCAAAACCGCACAGTTGCCATCAAATGCCTACATACTGAAAGTTACCAAGGAGAGCACAAATTCCGAAATGAGATTAAGATGATTTTCAACTTCAACCATGAAAACTTCCCTTTCATTGGTTATCCCGAAGATAAGGCAAAGAGAAATTGCTTGACATGGGATTGTAGTCTAAAGATCTTAGGTACCGCAAGAGGATTTGACTACCTTTACGCGGGTCTTGGGGAAGACAACAAAGTAATGCACAGAGGTGTAAGAGCGGAAAACATATTACTGGATGATAATATGGAAGCAAAAATATGTGATTTTGGATTAACAAAATCTGGCTCTATAAATAAGCCACATTGCAAGGTATACACAAATGTTGTGGGTACCAATTTTTAGCTGGATCATGTTTACCATGAAAGTGGAATCCCTAGAAAGAGTCAGATGTGTATTCATTTGGCGTGGTAATGTTTGAACTGTTGAGTGGAATGCTAATTTATAATCGAAGAAGCTTTGGAGATGGAACAAAGGCACAAACTCTGATTAAGCTAGTCCAACGCTACTACGCTTACAAACACGAGTGGTTGATTGACCCGTCAAAAGAGATGAATTTCATAGCAGTTCTTTTCATACGTTTAAAGAAGTAGAAATTCAGTGCATAAGTTTCAATTCGAAGGAACAAATTCCGATCATTGAAATGATTGTTGTCGGGTTGAGGAGGCATTGGAAACTGTATGTTATTATTTCAATTATCTATCTATATACATTTTAATTGATCCATGTCTCTATCATCATATTCTACTTAGTAGCTATTACTAGCCTAAACACATAGTATATGTACATTCAATATGTGTGTCTTACCTTCGGTTCAACTAACTAATCAAGCGGAACTTAAGCAAAAGGTGACTGAGAGCTAACTCATCCTGAGATCGTTGGAGCAATCACTCGCAAACCGTTGCATCTCCAGCTTCTCGAGAGGCCTTTATTTTATGTTATGATTTTGTAATTTTGAGATTTATGAATTGTTGGTTCTACGTGTGTATCTAAGAAGCATATGATATAACATTCAAGACCCAAACTGGGTTTTACCAAGATCTATGCAATTTAGAATATTAATTACTGTAATAGAAACAAAGTATATGTGTTTAGATGAATACCTAGAGGTCACATCCTGTGATAGATTTCGAAAACCTCTGCATTAAGCCTCCATGAATGGAGAAAAAAATCATCAAAGATAAACCCTTAATAAAGAAGCCGCTAAAATGGTTTAGGGTTTAATGTAGTGAAGACTATCAGATTTGCGATACTTTTATAGGGTTTAGGGTTTAATCAGGCTTAGACTTTTATATGCATGGGCTAAACTTTTATATGAATGCCATCACATTAGGCTTAAAAATGGGCTTAGATGGATATTTATGAGTAACTTACATGATGGACTTGTCTTGACAAAATTATGTACCTAAAAAATATCACATATGAGATGACCGAGCATCAACCATAAATGGAAAAAAGATGGGAATAACTTCAACCCTTAATTAAGCAGCCTCCTTTCCTCATCAGTGTTCCCGAGTTCTCTCTTTCCACCCTTTTCACGAGCTTTAGCAAGGAGCATTATCGCTCGTTCGGGCTCATTGTTTTCAAGCTCATCAAGCTTAAACGCGGCAAGCCGAATCTCTTCAGAATGAGGAATAGCTCGATACGCCTCCGAAAGAGTATGTCTAGCCGCAAGCACATCTCCAGCCAACTACTTTTCTTTAGCACCCATTAGCCACAACGCCTCAGCCTGTGGCATGTGTCGTGTAACTAACAGCTTTACGAAGCAGAGCATCAAGTGACTCTCTAGTACCATGAGCTTTTTCTTAAGCTGGCCTGCTTTAAGCCAAATGCTCTTTTTTGTCAAAAAATGCAGCTAGACTATAAATTGCTCTAGCGGTTTCAATGGAGCCCCGTCTCTTTCACACTTCTGCATCAGCAACCCAAGTCACCTTGCAATCTTTTTGTTTTGACCCGACCTGATTTGGCCCAAACCCGACCAACCCGACCCGACTCACCTCCCTAAATAAGTACAAGGCTAGTAAAGCAGATAAAAGTATAATACGATTACTAAAGTTTGAATACTACTACTAGTCAACTAGAGTGCACTAATAGTTGGGTTGAGTTTGAATGCATTTGTATGATGTAGAAAGACATTCAACTCATGGTAGACACTGGTTTGGAAGCATTTAGATTTTTCATCTCTTGGTCGAGACTGATCCCAAGTATGTTGACGTTATAAAATGTCAGATATGTGTAGTGTAATTATTTGCAGACGGAAGAGGGACCATTAATGTGAAAGGATTACAATGCTACAACGATTTCATCAACGAGCTTATTAGACATGGTTAAATATAACTGAGTTATATAGTTAGCTAGTACTGCCTCACCGAACAGAATTCAGGGATTAAAGCTTGGCAATGCTAATAATGCAGGAATACAGCTACATGTTACATTACATCATGTCGATCTCAACAAATTCCTGAAGATGAATACCGAAGATGGATTAATAAAAATCGGTGTACATTTTTTAACTAAAACTATGGTTCCATAACTACTCATGAGTTGTGAATTGGACAATAATCACCTAAATCGGGCATATAGTTTCCACATTTTATTGACTTAAAAAGAGTATGATCTTTGAAAAATTACTAAGACTATATATGACCCATAATGAAAATGACGTCTCTGATCCCAATTCTGTTCATGGCTAGGGCTGAGTGTAACAGATCGTAAACCTAACCAAACCGAGAAATAAAAACAAACTCGATCGACCAAACATATTTCTGGTCTTTCGTATTTGAGCATCTGACAATCCTAAGTTAAAATTGCTTTTTGAACAAGAACGATTTCATTGCTGGTGGTTTAAATGAATAAGAACGAATCATGAAATAAAATTGGCTTATTAGCTCAGTTGGTCAAAGCGTCGCTCTAATAAGGGTCGCAGGTTTCGAACCTGCATGGGCCATTTTTTTATTTCTTTGGCCGTATTTTTGCAAAAAAAAAGTATCTTTCTAGCCTGGGGCTCTTGATTGGAGTCGAAAGATGCTACGACTTTTAAGTCGGGGCCATTGTGCTACAGTATGCACAACCTAGAAAATCTTTTAAACCAAATATTGAGTCCTCGAGGATGGTTCCGAGAGTGGAATAGTAATAAGCCAAAAAAGAAACTTGTTAAAATAAAAGTAACATATAAACATTTCTTTGTGTTTTTTTTCGATGCGGGACATTCATTCCATCCTACACGAACAATTCTTTTGAAATAATGTACTATATTCAACATTTGCCTTATTTAGTATTCCGTATTTGTTCAAGAAAATGCATTTGTTCAATATGGTTCTTGAAGGTTAGATTTTTTACTATTTGTTCAAGAAAATTTTATGCATCGCCCACAACGTCTCAAGTCATCAGCATTTGCCTTATGCATCACTTAACATATATGATTATTCGCTTATTAGCCTAATTTTGTCAAGACAAGATCGTTCACTTTGATACTTCATATTAGTTGAAATCTCATTCTGTTAGTTGACAAAATTATAATTCGTAAGTTAACATCTCGACTCTAACCACTTTACTATATTTTCTACCATAACAAAAAGAAACAAAAATTGATAATACGGATATATTGTCTTACTGCTATGATATGTGTTGTTATACAATACAATGTTAATAAAAATTAAAAAAAGTATCTTGTAGCACTATGCTTGGTTGAACCGGTACATAGTTAAACATCTAAAACAACGCCAAATTAAGTTTCAGTTCTGAAAAGGTTGATGTAAATATCTGCATTCTTCTCAAATAGTACATAAGAACAAAACCAAATGAGTGAACAACGAGCTTATTGATTCCAAGGTAAGTGTTCATGCTAGTATATCTAGCTGTCCCGTCAAATTCTTGTTCTCCCTGCATTAGAATAACAATTGTTATATCATGAGGAAATGTTGCGAGCAAGTTTTTTTTTCTTTGAAAACACATTGTCATAAAAAACGGGTCTTTCGAGCACATTTAAAACTTTCTTAAGCTTGCCCCGTGAAGGCTCGCCAAGCACAAGCCAAGCATAATAATGTCGAGTCGAAGCCCAAGTCCACCAAAATTTGACTTGATTTAGCTCGCCTTTTTTTTACCTCTTTCTGGTCTTGTAAATAGACCAGAAGCCCAAGTCTACACAAGTGTTGCGGGTACCAACTTTTACATGGATCAAATTTACCATGAAAGTGGCATCATCCGGAGAGACTCATGTGTGTGTTCACAAAGCACAAGTTTAAAAATAGGATAAAAATTGAAACCCATTTGAAGTTATCAGGCAAAAACATCACCAACACAACCAAGTTATGATTCTACCTTGTAAGTTTCTCTTTCGTTTGTATTCTTACTGTATTTCATTTTTTCACAAATTTAAATACTTACTACGATTTATCTTTGTTTGAGGTTATAGGCTTATATTTATCTTAAGGAAACCCAATATGAGTTTAGTGTTACTGTATTTCATTCTATCACAAATTTAGTTATTTACTACGGGTAAATAATACGTCCCATAAATCCATAATATTAATACGTAGTATTAGTTATTTCTTACGTAGCGTTGTCGTGACGGTGATGAGTTCACCCACCAATCCATCTAGCTTGATACTGTACTAATTAGAAATTAAAAGCCGAGAAAAAAAAAAGTCTGATCAGGAAAGAAGACTAGACGTTGCGACCTCATACTACTATAGAAACAGATTAGTGCTAGTATAAATCCAAATATATCAAGTAAAATTAAACATAATAAATATTAAATAAAAATACCATCGATTTTCATAACAAGGTAACAAAGCAGCAACAATCAAGTATATAAACGCCATCTGTAGATTTTCATAATCACAGCACGACAATGTAAACATACCATCGATGAACTAAGTCTTTACAGAGTAGACCCAAATTAACCAACCAGAATCTTATTTTGGGTAACATTAGAGATTTTAGAGCTACTGACTAGACAACTACCATAGACTATAGAAGCAGTTTAGTAGGATATGTTCGGACTAATTACTGTCTGACTCGTCCACGTCTATTGGGGTAGTTTGTAAGGAGTTCTTGTTGTAGCCACCCATTTCATTCAGATACCTCTTTTTGTCTGCCTGAGCCTTGGCTTCATACGGTGCCTTCTGTTCAGCTGTAAATCAACACAAAGTAACAATTTATTATCCAGGGTAATTTTTAGACTATATGCCAAACCTTATGAAGTAGCTAACAAACCTGTCAATTTGCCCCATCGTTCTCCAAGAACCCTCCCAATTTCTGTGAAGCCAATTCCAGGGTTGTCCTTCTTCACTTTCTGAAAGAAAAATAAACATCATGGTCAAATTGGAATTATGTCGCATAAGGTGTGCAAATTCTCTTGGCATATACACAAAATAGTGGTAAGCCCAGCAATCACACGCTTATCCAGCAACATGAACAAGTAGCAAACTAATATTAACAAAATATATCGCGTACGGCTAAACATTAACCAGATAATTTCCCCCTCAAAATCAAATTTACATAACCAACCTCTCGTTCAAGTTGTGAGAAGTACATGAAACTGCTCATTGCTCCCTTGGGTGCATTCGGATCCTTCTTCTTCTTCTGTTTCTTTTTCTTTGAGGAACCTTCATCTGTATTTTTCCTCTTAATCGAAGAAGTTTTGGATGTAGTAGCTTCTTTCTTGGATACCTTTTTCGGAATTGTCTGATACATACATCAACAGTATGGCAGAGTAAGAATGGTTCTTACTCGCAAAAATTATACGTCAAAGAAGTGCTACTATTTATTTTGAACATCTATTACCTCTTGTTCACCACCACTTGCACTGCCATCAGAGTCATCTCCCCCAGAATCATCACTGGGTGAACCGTCATCGTCCTTGTCAGCAACAAAATCCTCGTCCTGTCAGCAACATTAACAAATGGAAATCAGGGACAGAAAAAGGATGAACAATAGCAAACTAAAGAAACGGCCACAGTGTATCAAGTTGGACATAAGGCGTTGGCAGGTCAACAAACACCTTATCAAAACCGCTCACTTTGTCACTGCTACACTCAAAAAAATATTGAAAAGCTAACCTCCTCATCACTTTCTTCAGCAGCTTCCATCTGTACAATACGCTCTAGATGAGGGTCAACAACATCATCATCAACATTATCCTGCAGCGCAGCTGCAACACGCTCTGCAGCTTGAAGACCAGCTCCCATGTTCATAATTTTTAGACCCTTAGAACTGCATGAAGCCATTAATTTTATGGTGAAACAATAGTAGTAACCGATATTGATAGTCTTACAGCTAAACAAGACATGTACTCACCTAATAAAATCAAACAAGTTATGGTATTCATTTCTCTGAATATTACGAAAAATATGTTCTTGCTCCGACTTAAGTCTTATCATAAGATCAAAGTAATGCATGTTTGATCCTCCAGCAGCATGTCTCTCAAACTCCACATAGTCAATCTATATAGTGAATGAATCAATACAAATTCAACTAAATCTTTAAGTTATAGCATGGACCAAATAAAAGAAACATCATACCTCATCATGAAGAATAAGCGTTGGAGGTTTTGGCAAGAAGAAAAAGGACTTCTCTAACGGATACAACATCCCATCTTCAGCTTTTAATGAAGACTTAACAGCGTAACCATCCTGGCAACTACGGAACTTCCCAGGTCTAGTGGTCTTTGTACCAGATAAGCCACGCAAGACCATTGTGAACACTTCATGAATAAGACCCTGTTGTAAAAAAGAAAATTATTCAAATTTATAAAGTGAGAGACATAGAGATGTGACTATAGCAATACGACATGTTAGAATCATTACCTTATATTCCAGCTCCAACTTGTTTTTGTACTTGGTGTCATACAAGTCCTTGTTCATCACCAAAGTGCTCTCAAACACATGATCACTTTCAAACTGCATCAACATAAAAAGTTCAACATCAGATATAAGTTTAATGCCGCGCCAAGCATGTTAAAAGACAAATCTAAAAAGCAGGGTAAATATAGTACCTGCATCACAATATATGGGTACAATGTTTGACCTTTGCGGATAGGAGGGTCCAGGGTAACAACAACAAAGGTATGAGGTTGGTTCGACTGCATAAGCAAAGAGGGATATCAGAATCATTTTCAGTATGTTCAATTCCAATATGCAAGTAGTGAAAGATCCAATGACCAAAGAAAAACATAATCAAGAAACTCAAACAATCAAGTGAAGTTGTGATCGAGGGAAGAAAGAAAAAACCTTTGGCAAGACAAAAACACGAACAATACTGCTGTACGGTATTTTAAAGTCAGTCGCTTGCCCTTGAAGTCGCAAAAACGAAAGGTGAAGTTCAACATTGTATCGCCCCCTACAATAAGTACATGATTTGTAACAAAACATCAATAATCCTAAATAAACACAAAGAAAACAGCTGCCAACACAAACAAGCACAAGACATACCTTGGAGTAAGAATTGTGATGGTGTCAAAAGTGACAACAGCTTCCTCACCTCGACTACCAACATGAGCCATTGACATTATTCTTTCACGGAAAACCTGGTAAAACGTAATTAGAAAACATGGCCCCTAACTGCAAATATATCAGTAAACATTTCAAGGCAGCTTACTTGTGCAGGAGTGCGATCTTCATCCCCAACAAACTGAGTGTTAGAAGTTGGAATGCAGAAACTCAGTTCCATCAGCTCGTCTTTCTGCATTAACAATTATAAGCCCAAAATATTAAGAATTCTAGCTAACTCAACAGGTACCCTACGCTTACATTATAAATACTTAAAGCATAAGGCATGCATGTTTAAGCACAGATATTATCGCATGCTGCAGTACAATAAAGAAATTATATATAACTGACCTCATTTGCACCAGCTGTGTCATCCACATTGAACTCCAAGGTAACATCAGTTTTTCCTTGAATTGCTGTGTCTGGGCCACATCTGCCAACGAAACCTCCATTGCTTGCTTCGAGTCAACAAGAAAAGAAAGCATATTACCTGATCAATATCCAATAGAAAACCATGTAAAATATTTAAGAAAAAGAAGCCAAGAGATCTCAACTACGCAATATCAAAGAAAAGGTGATCGAAAAAAATAAACATTAAATTCTGATCTGTATATTGTGAAACCAGACAAGTTCATTTGCAATGGCCAATAATCACGGTCTTAGCTTTAAACTCAGAATACATAACAAAAATCTCATAAAAACAACTGTAAAAGCACGAACCATTAAAGCCGAGTTCTCCCCAATTCTTTCCACTGACTGACAGTTGCTTCTCTTCTGGTGTTATGCCATAAGAGTGTTTGAAAAAATTGGTCAGGCTAGAAACATCCTGCAAGCACAATAAAATAATAAGAGGAAAAAGGTCAGAATGAATCCGTCACATGCTCTCTATGAACCTAAGAAATGCCAAGTCAGTATTCAAGCGCACTTACATTTGGTTTCCCTAATGAAATGAAAAGATTTCAGGTTAGCCAGGCGTCTTTTCTAACTTATATGCTCAATATATGTATCGATATTCATATAAATATGTATATTTAAGTCTCCCAGAAGGAATTATGAAGCATGACTAAAGTATAACTTGAACTAATGATGACAGGAAGTTCGGGGAAAATCTCCTTAACCATAAACTTAAACTAATCGGTGCCCACAAAACAAAATATAAGTTCTGTTGCACATATATACAGAACTTTAGTACCATATACCAACCCTAAGAGGATAATAATAACACCATCTCACAGAAAACGGCAACACGTCAGCAAGGATATACCTGATCAGGAAAACCGACAAACTTATACATACGACGATCCTTTGTCAGCACACCAAGCTGATTGCTTCGTGGCACCTTCATCCATGTTATACACGAAATATTAGATGTTCCAACTTCCACAACCTCATTACCTCCTTGTTTCCTCCACACAAGACCCCGTGAATGAACCTTTAGTTGGCCCACATTCTGCGTCTCCCAATAAACATAAAAACAAGAAATGTGTGTGAGCATAAAGAAACATCAACCACAATCTGGAAGTAAATTAAAATCGTAAAAAGAAAACATAAATGTCACCAAGCTTAATATATCGCTAATATCACCAAATTCGGATAAGCGGGATTATGGCTTATTTGGTTTTCGTCTTATGTTTCATAACCTCATATTATGTGCTTTTTTAGCTTATATAAGCTTATGTAAGCAAGAAAGTTTCAAAATAAGCAACACAAAATAAGCTTATGAAACATAAGACGAAAACTAAATGAGCCATAAGCTACCTATGTAAGCTACAACAACAACCCCCACCGAATCGAAGTATGGTGCAAACACCTAAATTCAATAAACACAAAAGCAGCTTAAAACAAACACTGATTAAACAATCAAGCCGCCTAACAAAACCTAAACCTAAAAATCTCACGTCAGTAAACTGCAACCAGCACTGAAAAACTATCTATTACGACAAAATTCCACAATTTTCCGAAAATCAAGTCTCCTCTAAATCTAACCATACGGTTCAGCAAATAGCATAATAACCAGAGATAAAAAAAAGGCCATGTATAGATAAAACCCTAATTTCAGCGACAAACAAACTAAACCAAAACTTTCACAACAGATAACAGAAAAAGTATGCGAGAACTAAAAAACACAATGAATCGATGAAAAAAGTAAAAAAAAGCATAAACACAAAAACTATAGTTAGGGTTTTGGAACTTACGGAGCCAACGAGGGAGATATTGTCGTACGTGTTATGTCCGTCCGCCATAGCTGCGTATTGGTGTAACTGATGATCAAGCTGTTAGGGTTTTCGATGAGGTTGAGTGTTTAAAGAATGGCGCGAAATAAATAGGGATTATGTGGAGATGAGGTCTTCGGTGTTGCGCGTTTTATATAATTGTTTACATGGGCTTTGGCCCGTTTGTATTTCAAATCAAACCTTTCATCTTTGAAAAAAAATTAATTTTAATTATATTATATATTTTAAACTTGAGTAAATTGCAAAAATAGTCCATATAGTTTGTTAAAAAATCGGTTTATATTTTTGGTCAATATTTTACTTAACATACAATTTTATGATATAAATTGGTGCATTGTGGTGCGATCCTTGTTTTTTTTCTCAGAATCAGCTGTGTTCCTTCTGAAGTTAAGCAGTCGACTAAAAACTAGTACTTGTTTTAGTTTTCTTGGATAAAGTTAAACTAGTACTTGTTTTAGTCCTTCTGAAGTTAAAACCTTAAAACCCTAAAAAATGGTGAATTGTCAAGATTTGAATTCGATAATATGTTTTCTACCAGTAGTACTCGGGTCATCATCGTTATTCTGGCCTTCACAAGTGATGGAAGGTTTAAAAGCACTTTCTAAAGGTCCTGATCATAGCAAGGTTCACTCCGGTGCCACTTTGTTTCTTGCGATTTCTGATATCAGGAAGAGTCTTAAGCTCACAAAGTTAGCTCTTTCGACCGGTGATGGGTTCTCGCTTTTCTTTGATGAGGTAAGCACTTGTTTATATACTTATTGTGTAAATAGATCAGTCACTTGACATTTACAAGCGTGAACGGTTTGTGAACAGTTGATGCCGCGTGAAGAAGCTAATAAATGGTTTGGAGAGGTACTTCCAGCTATGGCTGATTTGCTGTTGCGGCTTCCATCAATGTTAGAAGCTCACTATAAGAATGCAGACTCGGTTACTTGTGTGGGTGCTAGGGATGGACTCCAAACCGGTCTTCGCCTGTTGAAGTCTCAAGAAGCTGGCATAGTTTTACTTAGCCAGGTATACTAATCATCTACTGAGTGCATAAGCTCACGTGAAACTTAGTATGTCAAACATGCAGTCTGATCCCTATACTAATCGTTGATGAATCAGGAACTGATCGGCGGTCTTCTTGCTTGCTCTTTCTTTTGTCTGTTTCCATTCAGTAATCGAGGTTCCAACCATCTTAGAATGATCAACTTCGACCGTTTATTTGCGAATGTGTTTTTATCATGATACAATGTAGTTGATACTTCTTTCATATGTATGACCAACATTAAGGTTTCCCCATCATACCGTCTGCTGATGTTTACACACGATTTAAATGTCATCAGGAGCCTACGTGAAAACTACAACGAAAAACAGGAGCACAAGATAAAATGTATTATTCATTATTTTGAGAGAATTTGTTCAAATATGCCGGTAGGAAATGTCTCATTAGAGAGAAAAATGCTTGCGGTTGATCAAACTAATAACTACATTCCCTACCCCAAGGCTGAATCTTGGAGTAAATCAGTGGTCCCCCTATGCCCGTTCGAGGTATGGTCCAATATCTTGTACCATTAACGTTAAATTAGATGCGTTATAATTTTTCACTATTATCTCGTCATTGTTAATCTATTCCTGTTGCTTCGGGGTGGTAGGAAGGGCACACCATGATTGAAAGCGGGTCTAGTTGTGTATTACATTGATCACATACTTAACTGCAATCGTTTATTCTAATAGGCCTGCAGTTCGGGCTTAATAGAAGATCAGTTGAAAGAAGCTCTCGAAGTAGATTTTGCAGATAAGTTCCTTGGTGGTGGTGCTCTAAATAAAGGCTGTGTTCAGGTTTGCTTATATGTTGTCGCTGATATGGTTTTCCGAAGGTGTGATAGATATAGTTAGCGTATGTAACCGTTGACTTCTTACTTTTACTTTTTAGGAAGAGATCCGTTTCATGATCAACCCAGAATTAATAGCCGGAATTCTTTTCTTGCCTTGTATGGCAGAAAACGAGTCTATAGAAGTTGTTGGCGCTGAAAGATTTTCTAATTATTCAGGGTAATTATGATCTCGTTCGTCTCTCAATCTAATAAAGAGTTCTCTTGGCTTTATGATTGAATCTCAGATTACTGTATATAAATAATGCTGCTATTTTTGTCCTTCTAGCTATGCTTCTACTTTCCGTTTTTGTGGTGACTTTCTCGATACGAAAGAATATGATATAATAGGAAGACGTAAAACCAGAATAATCGCAATGGACGCTTTATCTCGTCCGGGAAAAAGACAATATGGGCATGATTTACTCCTGAGGTATACTTGTTTTAGTCTTATTGCCTTCATAAATGTTTCCAAATTGTTACACTGATATCGTTTTTTGTGTAAATTACTTTTTATTCGGGAAGTTCACAAGGCATTTTGTGGATTTTCTGACCCTTGCAAGTCTCATCGGTATGAGATACTACTCAACGATGATCACCTATCAGAAGCTGAGCATGATAAAAAGCTCAGAAACCTCGAAAGCTTTGAAGACGAAGTAGGGATTGTTACTGGAAATAGGGGTTGTGGAGCTTTCGGGGGAGACCCTGAACTTAAGACAATGCTACAGTGGCTTGCCGCTTCTCAGGTAAATGAAACCATTACATATGTGCATTTTAATATTTCGTATTCATTTTCGCTTTTAAAAGTACCATGCTGATACGAACCGGATCGATAATAGAGATAAAAGGATATATAGATTATTTTAATGGGATAACCCGACCCCCAATGGCTTATATTAGTGAGATAAACCGACTCCTCAATTGATTAATAAAGAGTAAAATGCATATATGATCACTGTGGTATGTCAATTTTGCATATATCATACCTGGTCTTTTGAAAATGCAAGCGTCCTACTTGTGAGAATAGTTTGAGTCCATTTTGATACCTTAACCTAACGAAGGTTATGTATTCACTGTTACCAAAGTTTAACCAAAAGACAAAGTTGTCTTTTCTATTTTAAAAAAAAAATCACAGATTGTATCAAGCCTGGCATCAGAAAGATACTCATAAGTACACATCCAATTCACTTCAATAATAAGTGTAAAAGAGAAACATATGACCAATCTTATTCATTATTTAATGGGAGCTACTATGATAAACTAAACGACATTTTAGATTGAAAGCTTTTATTTATACCACACATTAGTCATGTTACTGTTGCCTAATGAATATGGCAAGTTTCTAAGGTTTTCTGCAAAAAAAGTAAATTAAATGATTGAATGTAGATAACACAGATAATCGATTTGCGAATTATAGTAAATTAAATGATTGAATGTAGATGATTAATAATAGCAAGAAGACAGTTGAACTCAGAAATCATAAACAAAATGGTAATTACTGGCAGTGTTGACAGTTGTAATTGGTGTTTGTGGTGTTTTGAGGAAGAAGACAAAGAAAAACACAAAATAGTCCCTTTAGTAACGGTGAACTTTTAACAATTGTTAAATCAAAGTATGAAAATGATACAAAGCAGAAACACCAGGTAGGTCGCTTGCACTTTCGGAACACCGGTTATTAAATCTGCAAAAATGACATACCATAGGTATGATTTCTGCATTTTACTCATTAATAAAATCAATAATCCATTATCATAAAACATAATCAGAATTACAAACTTCATAATCTATTTATAATAAAAGACACCCTAAACTTATCTTGGTCCCTAAGATAAAACAATAAAAGGAAAGTAAATTCTAAATAATTAACTTATAGTAATAATAAACTAAATAACTCCAGGATCGTATCACATGCATTCTATCCAGGCGTTAAGACCTTTTGTGGTGTATTATACATTTGGGTTGGAGGCATTACAGTCACTGGACCAGGTAATTCCTATACGTAACTTTATAAAGCGCCTGACACGTAATTGCATGATAAGAATTCTGTTTCTGTTACATGATCTGCATAATGGTGGTAAAATGGGTCATGGTTCAAGTTCTGACCCAAAATCTGTTGCAACCGGTCACCCAAACCGCCCATGTTGCTATCTTTGACCTTAGGCCATTAGGCGCAAGATCTAAAAAGTTTACACCTGATTTCTAGACTCCTAAACGCTTTCCGTCTTATGTAGCAATAACAAAGGTCTTCTGGATTTTCGGCAGGTAACAAAGTGGATTACTTCCAATGGATGGAGTGTCGGTGACCTTTGGAATAAGATAGTGGAATACTCGTCACAGAGATCAAAGAAAAAAACAAAAGTTGGCTTCTTCCAAGATTATCTTCTGATAACCCCATGATATCCGATCCTTAGGGATCTTAAGTAAATTTGTCTGCGTGTGGTTGAAAATATTGTTATAAACGATTTGTTTCATTATCTGTAAGCCTTCTGAAACTTGATGTGTGATATTCAAAAAATCTAATAAGATGGTTGGCGTGGTCTGTTTTCTATTCAGTAAGCTTTATGAACTTCAATTGTGCGAAAATATATGGAGAATAGGTGAGATATGTAAGGCAGGCTATGTTCATATATAGTATATTAAGAACGTGACATTTACGCGTACCAGCTAATCAAAACTATGACCTAGATTACCTAATGAAAACATTTTGGCCTCAGAAATTTGGTTATAGAAGCAATGAACTAAACCCGAAGACTTGAGGATCATTCCATACTTACTGAGCAATGTGTGTCATTACAAAATTCTTGACGAGATTTTATACCGAGATTTCTCAGTATCACTTTTCTTGCATGTCTTGTTATCTTATTTGGTGATTACAGATATTTTGGTGATTACGGGAAAGAAATGGTATAAATGGGATGAGCAAAAGTGAATCAGATCGGTTTCAAGCTATGGTTGGCGGTTAAGTAAGATTATATACAAAAAATATGTGGAAGTGAGCAAAGGGATGAAGAGATCAAAGTATCTAACAGAAAACAATTTAATTAACATGTTAAGTATGTATGTTAGTATGTACACTTCACCTCAAATTTTTGTTGCTTCTTCCACCATACCTTACCAAATGTCAAATGTTTTTAGATCAGAAACAGGCTACTGTGACCATAAAAAACTCCCACCCAACTGCTAAACCAATTGAGGTTGCATCAGTGGGACCCAAACTTAAGGCTGATTGACTCGAGCCAGTGTGATGAACTAGGGAGGGCGGTGATGGCTTCACGCGGTTTATTGCTTAATATGCACAATATGGTTAGATTGATATAGCTGATTTAGTTGGTATAAGAATATTGTTAAAGGTACATGGAAATTTACTTATGAATCCCGGTTTTGCTGGGCAAAATAAAGAATTAAAGTATGTTGCTGATTGTTTATATTTAATCTGCTTGCTCTGCAGAAGCAACTTGATCGATGGTGCGGGAATTGAACTTAGCAAGTCAGGCTCCAAACCGATGATGCACAGAAGTATGGAAAAATTATATACTATAACATTTGGCAGACGAAACGACGTCGTTTCACCTTTGTTTTACAAATTTGGCTGCATAAATTGGCTACAGTTTTGCTTCAGCCCTAAACCAACACCCTTTCTTTATCTCCCTTGCTACACATACCGACATACGCCGCCATTCTCAACTACACTTCCACTTCCAGAAGAAGCTAGAATCATAAACTGTATATTTCAACATGGAGATGGAGATGTTTTTTTGTTTCATTTTTGGAGTTTTTGTCAAATGGTTCATAAGAGATAGGCTTTCATTCTTTAGTTATTAGGGATGTTTTGCTTCGCTTATTGATCATCAGGCTTACGAGCTTATTTTGGTACCGTAAAAATATTTCCGCGTTTAAAAAAATTAAACCATGTTGTTGTTAAGTAATTATTGAAAAAGTATGAAAAACTGATTTTGGTAGCCTGCATATGCGCTTCATATTAAGATACTTAAGTTTCTGTTTGAAGGAATTCATCGTTTGTATTTTCATCTAATTGAAGAAAAGGAAGTTGAAGTTCCGGTGACAAAAGAACCATTGGAACGAAGGTTAAAAGTAAATCATTCTTTGGTTGTGAATACTTTAGCATAATTAAGGTCGATTCATGTATTCACCACACTAGATTCATGGATCTAATTATGAGAGATCTTATTTTTTTTAAGGTTCTAAGTCAAGTACTTTTATGGCTCAAGTTTCATGAGCATGTATTGGTTTGTAGGATGTTATGCATAAGGAAATGGAATGTCTAAGATTAAACAATTAGAAATGGATCAGCAACTCAAGCATGGGACAGTATGTGTAGTTTATGCAATAAACAGTTTTTTTCTACTATTCAACACGCATACTGTTGGCGAAAAACAGAAAAATGAGTATTACTAAACCAAGAGCAGAGTATAACATGAAATGCTTTTCATTTGTTTTTTTGATATCTTAAACATAGAAAGGTAGCCTCTTATATAGGGCTTACAATACATAACTGACGTAAGGACTTAAACATAAACCATTACTTGCTTTTTCCTAACTGACCCAATTATTAATAACTAATAAACTTCTTGCTATAACAGTTACTGAAATTATTGGGACAATTAACTAGCAAACTTATTGTGGTGCCTTTTTCAACCGAAACACTTTGTTTTGGTCACTCGAACATTTAACTGCCGGAGGTTGACATACATAAACTTCTTCTTGCAGATCTCAGTTTAAGAAAGCCGATTTCACATCAAATTGAAGCACCTTCCATCTCTTTTGAGCAGCTAGAGCTAAAATGATTCTCACTGTTTCGAATCGGGCAACCGGAGAAAATGTTTCTTCATAATCTATACCTTGTTGCTGAGCATAACCTTTAACAACAAGTCTTGCCTTGTATTTTTCAATTCTCCCATCTGCCATGAACTTTGTCTTAAAGATCCACTTCACACCAATTGCACTTTTACCTTTAGGTAAATCAACCAGCTCCCATGTTTGATTCCTTTGAATAGCTTGAAGCTCTTCTTCCATTGCTTTCCGCCATTCATACTTTTCCATTGCTTCTTCGACGCTAACAGGATCACCAGCAAACAAGACAAGTGGCCCTTGATCAGCAGCATAAAGTTCACCAAGAGATTTATACTTCGGTGGTGGAGTATCTTCTGATGATGAAGAATTGGAATCTGAATTCGATTCACTTGAGCTCTGCGATCTTGTTGGAGTTGCACTTTGTGAGAAAACAGGAGTAACGACTACAGCTTGTGGCTCTTCTTGAAATTCTTCTTCATATTCTCCAACCTGTGAATTTGATTTCTTAAGAGAGCCATCCCAATTCCAACACCCTTGCTCATCAAATACCACATTCCGGCTTATTGTGATTTTTCCACTTATAGGATCATAGACTCTGTAAGCTTTTGAATTAGTGCAATAACTAATAAAGATGCATTTTTGTGATTTTTCTTCTAACTTACTTCTGTTAGTTGTATGCAATGCGTAACATATACAACCAAACACACGCAAATGACTCACCGATGGCTTATTACCGTGCCAAGCTTCATACGGTGTTTGATCCCGCACAACTTTTGTAGGAGAAAGACTAAGAATGTGAACCGCACAAGCAACACTTTCAGCCCAAAACGAATCTGGAAGGCCCTTCTCCTTGAGCATAGATCGAGCCATCTCTACCACAGTCCGATTTTTGCGCTCGACTACTCCATTTTGCTCCGAAGAATATGGTGCTGTGAGCTCTCTTTTAATTCCATGCTCATCACAAAATTCAGAAAACTCATTGGATAAGAACTCTCCTCCACGGTCAGTTCGAAGAACCTTTAAGTTCTTATCTTTTTGCTTCTCTACCATTGTTTTAAACTTCCGAAAACAACTAAATGTTTCAGATTTCTGTTGGAGAAAGTAGACCCAACTAACTCTGCTGTAATCGTCCGTAAATAAGAGAAAGTATTTGCTTCCAGCAAGAGATACTGTTCTCATTGGACCGCATAAATCTGCATGAACAATCTCCAGGATTTCATTAGCTCGTTTTGACCTTCCGACCGGAAATGAATTCTTGGCCTGTTTTCCAAGTACACAACCCTCGCATACTTCCTCCGTTGGGCTGATACTTGGAAGGTTTGTGACCATTTGTTTGTTCTTCAATAATTGCAGACCTTTGAAATTCAGGTAGCCGTATCTCAAGTGCCACAACCTGCTTTCTTCTATTGTCGTGCTTATCAAGGCTATGTCTGGCTGTTTGGAGAAATCTAAAGGAAACATTCTGTTCGAAGACATGTGAGCGGAAGCAACAATTTCATTTGTGGTTTTATTAGTAACCACACATTTATAATCATCAAATAGAACAGAATGACCTGACTCTAAGAGTTGCCCTACGCTCAACAGATTATGTGCCAAAAGTGGAGCAAAATTAACACTCTTAATAAACTTATTTTTGTTACCTTCAATAACTTGTGCTGTTCCACGCCCTTCAATTTGTAAATGCTTATCTTCACCAAGAGGCACCTGAGATTTCATAGATTCATCTAACTCCTTGAACTTTGAGCGGTCTCCTGTCATATGATGAGAACAACCACTGTCAATATACCAAACATCACTTCCTGAATTTTCTGCTTGCACGCTTGCCATAAACAGAAAATCGTCTCTTTCTTCATTTTCTTCTGCATACTTGGCTTCGTCGGGCTTTGACCAGCAAAAATTTTCAGTGTGCCCATTCTTTTTACAGTACGAGCAACGGAGAATGTTGTTTCGACCTCGACCTCTTCCTCGAAACGCTCCTCTACCTCTTCCTCTAGTATGTTGAAACGAAAATTCTGGTTCCCCCTTGATCTGAAATGCTTTTTCCTCGTCTCTATTCGCATACCTGTTAATTCTTGCTTCATGAGATTGCAAAGATCCCATTAATTCATCGAAAGAAAAGGTAGATAGGTCTTTTGATTCTTCAATAGCAGCAACAACATGATCGAACTTTGGAGCTAAACTTCTTAGCACCTTTGCTACCACTGTTTCATCGACAATGTTCTCCCCATAGGAACGCATTTGACTCACAATAGATGATACTTTTGCTAAGTACTCTTGGACAAGCTCGTTATTTTTCATATAGGCAGTTTCAAATTCACGTCGAAGAGACTGCAATTTGATAGTGATGACTTTGTTTGATCCTTGATATTCGGTTTTGAGAGTACACCATGCTTGTTTAGCTGTAGTAGCAGATGCTATCCTTGCAAAGATAGATTCATCCACGGCCTGTTGGATGAAGAAAAGTGCTTTTGCGTCACGTTTTAAATTTTCCTTGAGTCTTGCGCCATCTTCGTCGGCTTCTGCAAAGCCTGTTTCAACAAATTCCCAAAGATCTTGGGACTTGAACAATGTGTGCATCTTGATGCTCCAAAACTCATATGAGTCGCCTTTAAAAATGGGTATCTGCGGCTGAGGTACATTAAGTGAACCAGAAGAACTTCCTGCCATGTTCAAAATCAGAGTAAGAAATAATATGCAGCTTAGAACGGAACTGGCTCTGATGCCACAATTGTTGGCGAAAAACAGAAAAATGAGTATTACTAAACCAAGAGCAGAGTATAACATGAAATGCTTTTCATTTGTTTTTTTTGATATCTTAAACATAGAAAGGTAGCCTCTTATATACGGCTTACAATACATAACTGACGTAAGGACTTAAACATAAACCATTACTTGCTTTTTCCTAACTGACCCAATTATTAATAACTAATAAACTTCTTTCTATAACAGTTACTGAAATTATTGGGACAATTAACTAGCAAACTTATTGTGGTGACAAGGCTCGAATAATAATTCCAACACATACAATCCTTGAGTTTATGTATTAGGCCTAGGCCTAATAAAAATAATACTATCCAAACATCAATGAGGTAAGGTCTCGAGAGTTAACAAAAGTAGTTTTGATTTGCAGTGAAAACTGCACGATCAGATTATGAGAGATATGATGCAGACCAATTAGCTTAACAACAACAGTAGTTGATTACTTTGCTAATATGGTGCAACTATACTACTTTGATGGTTTTTAAAATGAGAAAATAGCAATTAGTGCAACTGCTTTTTATTCTTAAAAAGAGATTCTATCATCATTGAATATTTCATCATTATATAGTCTAAATATCTGAGTATGTTTTTGCTTAAGGAAAGCAGCATGCTGCAACGCGGGGGCATCAAACTGCAAACCCGCAGCAACGCGCGGGCACCAGACTTCTCGTTGGAAACATTTGGCTGGATCGAGGCACAGAAGTATAGAAAAATAAAATGAGTATATTTTTTTCAAAATAACAAAAAAATCTATATTTTGTAAAACACTAGTATAGATTGTATAAAAAAATAAAGTGGAGGGATGTCAAGTGCTTTTTAATGAAACCTAGTGGGCTTATTTTGGCCCGATGCCCTTTAATCTTGTGGGTTAAATGCAACCGTGCTTCTTTTCTTTCTTCTTTTTTTGTACGATTTTGGATAACACGAATCGATATTAGGGTGCGATCCTTGTTTTTTTTTTCTCAGAATCAGAAGGAACACAGCTTAAAGTTAAGCAGTCGACTAACAAACACATTCCTAGTACTTGTTCAAAAACACGTCTAATTACCCTTTCTTAAACCTTAAACCCTAAAAAAATGGAGAATCGTGAAGATTTGAATTCGATAATAGGTTTTCTACCACTAGTACTCAGGTCATCGTCATTATTCTGGCCTTCACAAGTGGCGGTGGAACGTTTAAAAGAACTTTCCAAAGGTCCTAATCATAGCAAGGTTCACTCCGGTGCTACTTTGTTTCTTGCGATTTCTGATATCAGGAAGAGTCTTAAGCTCACAAAGTTAGCTCTTCCGACCGGTGATGGCTTCTCGCTTTTCTTTGATGACGTAAGCACTTGTTTATATACTTATTATTTGCGTAAATATATCAGTCACTTGACTGATTTGCTAATCAATGGTTTGTGAACAGTTGATTCCTCGTGAAGAAGCTAATAAATGGTTCGGAGAGGTACTTCCAGCTATGGCTGATTTGCTGTTGCGGCTTCCATCAATGTTAGAAGCTCACTATAAGAATGCAGACTCGGTTACTTGTGTCGGTGGTAGGGACGGACTCCAAACCGGCCTTCGCCTCTTGAAGTCTCACGAAGCTGGCATGGTTTTACTTAGCCAGGTATACAAATCATACACTCGGTGCATAAGCTTACGTGAAACTTTAATATGTTAAACATGTTTTCTGATCCCTATATTAATCATTAATGAAACAGGAACTGATCGGCAGTCTTCTTGCTTGCTCTTTCTTTTGTCTGTTTCCATCCCGTAGTCGAAAAGCCAACAATCTTAGAATGATCAACTTCGACCGTTTATTTGCGTATGTGTTTTTATAATGATTCAATATAGTTGATACTTCTTTCTTATGTACATGTATGACCAACATTACGGGATTCCCCATCGCCTGCTAATGTTTACACACCGTTTAAATGTCAACAGGAGCCTACGTGAAAACAACAACGAAAAACAGGTGCAAAAGATAAAATGTATAATTCATTATTTTGAGAGAATTTGTTCAAACATGCCGGTAGGAAATGTCTCGTTCGAGAGAAAAGTGCTTGCGGTTGATCAAAATAATAACTACATTCCCTACCCTAAGGCTGAATCATGGAGTAAATCAGCGGCCCCCCTATGCCCGTTTGAGGTCTGCAGTTCGGGCAAGATAGAAGATCAGTTGAAGGAAGCTCTCGAAGTAGATTTTGCAGATAAGTACATTGGTGGTCTTGTTTTAACTAAAGGCTGTGTTCAGGTTTGCTTTTTGTTTGTCCCTGATATGGTTTTTCCAAGGTGTGATAGATATAGTTAGCGTTTTTAATCGTTGACTTCTTACGTTTACTTTCTAGGAAGAGATTCGTTTCATGATCAACCCAGAATTAATAGTCGGAATTCTTTTCTTGCCGTGTATGGAAGAAAAAGAGTCTATAGAAGTTGTTGGTGTTGAAAGATTTTCGAATTATACAGGGTAATTATGATCTCATTGGTTTCTTGGCTTTATGATTGTATTTCAGATTACTGTATATAAATCCGCTTCTATTTTTATTCTTCTAGTTATGCTTCTACTTTTCGGTTTTGTGGTGACTTTCGGGATACGAAAGATTCTGATATAATGGGAAGGCGTAAAACCAGAATAATCGCAATAGACGCTTTACCTCGTGCTGGAACGAGACAATATGGGCATGATTTACTCCTAAGGTATACTTGTTTTAGTCTTACTGCGTTCATATATGTCTCCGAGATTATATGTTACACCAAATTGTAACATTGATATCGTTTTTTTATGTATGACTGCTGATTTCTGATTAAATATATATGTAAATTACTTTTATTAGGGAAGTTAACAAGGCATTTTGTGGCTTTGCTGACCCTTGCAAGTCCGGTGATCACCTATCAGAAGCTGAGCATGATCAAAAGCTTAAAAGCCTCGAAAGCTTTGAAGATGAAGTAGGGATTGTTACTGGAAATTGGGGTTGTGGTATATTCGGGGGAGACCCTGAACTTAAGACTATGTTACAATGGCTTGCCGCTTCTCAGGTAAATCAAACTATCACATATGTCCATTTTTGCTACTTTCATATTAAAATTTCTCTTTCTAAGGTAGTACCATACATTCTATTCAGGCGTTAAGACCTTTTGTGGTATATTGCACATTTCGGTTGAAGGCATTACAATCACTGGACCAGGTAATTTCTATATGTAACGTTGTAAAGTGCCTGACACGTAATTGCAGTATAAGAATTATGTTTCTTTCTATTACATGGTCTGCATAATCGGTTGGCAAAATGGGCCAGAAACACTTTATATCTAAAAACTAAACTTGTTGCAACCTGTTACCCAGCGCGCCCATTTTGCTATCTTTGACCTTAGGCCGTTAGGCGCAAGATCTAAAAAGTTCACTCCCGATTTCTAGACTTGTACACTCTTTTCTTCTATAGCAGTAATAACAAAGGTTTTCTGGATCATCGGCAGGTAACAAAGTTGATTACTTCCAATGGATGGAGTGTTGGTGACCTTTGGAATAAGATAGCAGAATACTCATCACAAAGATCAAAGAGAAAAACAAAAGGTGGCTTCTTCAAGTGGCTTCTTCCACAACTATCTTCTGATAACCCATGATATCCGATCCTTTGGGATCTTAAGTAAAATTTGACTGCCATGGTTGAAGTTATTGTTATAAACAATTTGTTTCATTTTCTGTAAGCCTTCTAAAACTTGAAATGTGATATTCAAACAATCTAATAAAATGGTTGGTGTGGTTTGTTTTCTATTCAGTAGTTTTATGAACTCATATATCGCGCCTACCAGTCTTATTCCGCTACTAGCCTGAAATGTATGCATATAACCAACGTGACATTTACGTGTACCATCTAATCAAAATTAAGACCAAGATCTCCATATGGCCCCGCAAATCTGGTTATAGAAACAATGTACTAATCCCGACTGGCGAAAACTTGTGGATCACTCCATACTGTACAGTGTACACAAATGTTGGACTAAACTACTCATCACGTCACCATTAATTAGATTGGCACTTTTACTCATCCTGTACACTCCCTGCTCTATATCTCTTTATATTAGTTTAATTTATAAACAATGGGTCATCTCGATCCTGTGTAAAGCATGGAGAAACCTCAGTCGTGTTACCATAAACCCATGGAAAAATAACTTTTTTAAGATCTCTTTCGAGAACAAGGCTGATGTTTCGAAGGTATTGTGTGACTCTCCATGGCCGTCATGGGATTTTATGTAGCTTTAAAACCATGGGACTCAAATAAGACTTTACAAGAGATGGAGTTCAATAGAGGGGAATTTTGGATTCAAGCTCATGATTTGCCTCTCGGATTATTAAGTTCTGAATATGCCATGAGCACAGCGAAACGCTTGGGGAAATTAATCGATTTGGATTGCTTGGGGGAAGGGCCCCAAACTGTTCGTGATTTCCTTTGTTTCAGGGTTGAGATTGATCTTACGAAACCACTCATCCCGGGTTTCTTTATCTCGCGGTCCAGATGGCTCAGAATATTGGGTCATGTTGAAATACGAATGTTTGTCAGACTTCTGCTACAAGTGTGGATGTCTTGGACATTGCCGAGAATCATGTACAAACAAAGTCATCGAAATATATGCTGGGAAATGGACTTCTGAGATGTGCACAAAGTCTGTTCGTGGTCTTCAATATCCCAACCATTGCTCATCATCATCTAAACCATACTCAATGCCCACTATAGCTAATAAGTACCCTCAACATTCATCACCAACCGCCACTACCAGCACCACCACCATGCCTGACCAACTTCTCACATAGACCGTGGTTTTGAATCCCCATCACCACCAGTAGTGATTGCATCAGTTACTCTAAGATCCCAAAACTTCACCAGCGCTACTGAGTGTTCTGACTACTATGTTACTGGACCAAAAGAGCAGAACTCTCTAAGCGAACAAACAAACCTTCCTCGGCCCTCTCAGAATACAGGTTTCTTCATTAACACATCTTTAGCTGCTGCATTTTCGAGGTTGGCAATGAAACGCAAACATGATAGACTGTTATCTACCGGTTAAAAGAATGAAACTGATATGAGTAATAATTAAAGATAGAGTAATCGACGTTCGAGAGGTCGAATAACCTCTCCCAATTCATATCTCATATTACAGCCCACTGTATAGTTAACTTATTCATTAAGAAAATAATATAAAAGGTAAGTAAATAAAGTAAATAAACTAATTATTTAACTAATATTAATAATAATCTGCCAGATTGAATCAATACTCCGTCCCGTAAAAACACCTTGTCCTCAAGGTGTTGGTATCTTGCCTGATGTGATTCCAGGATCCCAAGTTCTTCGTTTTATCCCTTTGTACTCTTCAATAGAAAGCAGGAGGCTTGGTATATGTTTTTGAGCTTTCTTGTGCAGACTCGTAATTCTTCATGTGAATCTGACCTTTCATATCCGGTGCCAAGTGAGATACCTAGCTTTGTAGGTCTTCTGTTTGGACATGTGCCACCACAAACTTATTCTAAAACAACCTTGCCTTCACCTTCCTGTTAGGACTCTGCTGATTTATTTGGTCCCTCACTGAATGCACTTTTCCTTCATGCTCAATATCTTCTTTTAATGCATTTATTCTTCCTTGAAGTTTCTCAAACCTCGATCAGCAATCTTGACGCGCCTGTGTCAAAGATTCCTTCATTTGTGTTAAAGAATCCATCATTTGAGAATGGTGCAACGAGAACGTGGATTGTAACCGTTCCACCATCTCTGTGACCTGATTCCATTGATTCCATTCATCACGCCTCTGATTCCATTGATTCCATTCTTCACGCCTTTGATTCCATTGATGTCATTCTTGACACATTTGATTCCATTGATGCCATTCTGACACCTTTGATTTCATTGATGCCATTCTGACACCTTGATTCCATTGATGCCATTCTGACACTTTTGATTCCATTGATGCCATTCCTGACACCTCTGTGCTTCTGCTTCCATTCCAGTAACTTACTTTTTTATGATGAACAGTAACCGACGATGAACAGTAATCGATGAACAATTTTAGTTTCTTTCTTTTTTTTGAAACCCTAGAATCGAAACAGCTCTGATACCAATTGATATGAACCGTATCGATTAGGATAATAAAGAGCAATAAAGATAGAGTAATCGACGTTCGAGAGGTCGAATAAGCTCTCCCAGTTAACTAGAAACTAAGAAACCACAATAAACCATTATCATATATATTTTTGCCTACATATTACAGCCCTAATCTCTATTTATAATATAAGATAAACTTATTCATTATGAAATAATAAAAGGAAAGTAAATAAGCTAATAAAATAAATAATAATAGTCGTCTCTGTCTTGTCTCTGCCAGAATCGTATCATTACTCCGCACCGCAAAAACACCTTGTCCTCAAGGTGTTGTTCCAAAATTTTGCCTCGCGTGATTTCGGGATCCCAAGTCTTGACTTGTAATTCTCCCTCTTGCGGGGCATCATCAAACATCAAAAAGTGTTGGCATGGCTGTTCATAATTTGCTAATCTATTATCACAATTCAGCCTGCCTTCGATAGCTTCAGTTTGCCCAACCTTGATGACAACACGAGACTTTGATTTCGTCCACACGAGAGGCCCTTTCCTTTTCTTTCTCTTTCTATTGACAACACAATGTCGGAGACCCAAATGAGACCTCTTACTCTTATTCAAGGCACAATCAAACCCCTCGTTACCGACTCCTTTTCCCGTAGTCTTTTTGTTTCGATCAAATGTCAAATTATCGTAACAGGAAGAATTTTTAATCGGTCTTGCCGGCACCGTGGTCATTACTGCAGGTACCTTGGGTGTCACTGGTTGAGGCGTTTTAACTGTTATTTTGGCCTCTTCCTCGCTAAGAGATTCAATATCTTTCTTTTTCGTTACAGTCTTGCACTCAATAAGACCAGACAACAACAAGCGACCTGTAGCATCATTCACTGGTGCACATTGAGTTGTTGTGGGTACCTTAGTGGTAGTTGAAGTGGTGAGGGCAAAGGTTGGCGGCTTCGATGTAGTGGTGGTATAGGGGTGTTGTAGCGGCATGGTGGTGTACGAGTGCAGCGGCATGGTGGTGCGCTACATGGTGGTGTATTGCAGCGGTTGGGTGTGGAGAGGCGGCTATAGGGTGGCCAGTGGTGTGGTGATTGTCGACATGGTGGTGTACGACTGTAGCGGCATGGTGATGTATGACTGCAGCGGTTAGGTGTACGAGTGCAGCGCCATGACGGTTAAGAGTGGCGGCTGTGTGATGGTCGACGGATGAAGGGTTTTGATAGCATTCATAAGTTCAGCCAACTACTGATCAAAGTTTTATTGTTTCAGATTTGCCTCCATTAATGTGGTGTTTCTGGATGAACAGTAACTCTGGCAATGAATAGTATTTTCTGCTGGTGAATAGTGGTTCGGATGAACATGTCTTTTTTTAAACCCAAGATTCTGTTGGGATTTAAAATCTAATTAACCAATTAACTACGAGTACGCAACGGATTGGATCTAGTTTGAGCAATTATGATTAACACGTAATTAATAATAAACAATAAAGGAAACGCGAAAACTAACCTTCGTCCAAAAGAAATGAAACTAAAACGAGTGATAAAATATACCACCTCTACGGTTGCTCACACAAACGCGTCAAACGAACACGTCCGGATTGCCAGCCGAACTCCACGTATACCCAAACACCAAGTGTCGTAGCCCAAAACGGATCAAAAACTAAAACAGCCTAAACTGTAGTTTTGTCTGATATCATTCTCTGTCCAATAACCCGGTTCTCAGTGATGTCCAATATCTGACAACACTGTGCGACAGAAAAACAGTGGTTCTGTCCGAGAACGACCAAACAGCAACCAAAACCTTCGACGAGCAGTTACGATTAACCAGCTCGTAAACCTTCGTTTAAGACTTTGTTTTAGCAACCTGAGGATTGATTCTAAGTTACCAAAACACCTTGGATTGTATAGAATGCAAGTGTTTATGATTTGAGATGTAATTCAAAATATATAAACCCTAATATTAGGTTTATTGATTTGAATGAAGAAGATGGGAAAACAGAGACTATTGTTGTGTTTTAAGTGATTTTAGTCGTGAGTTATGAGCAGGGGGTGAGGGGTTTATATACCCTTCAAACCCTAGTTGAGATAATGCTTAAAATTGAACTTTAAGCCTTATCCCAAACACTCTTTAACTTATCACAACTCCACTTTACTCCCTATCTCTACATTCAAACGAATGTAGACACTTTTATAATCTTTCTAGAACCTTCTTGGCCAGCCAGGGACTTAAGGAACTCAATAGATTCATGTCTTAACCATTCATGTCCAAAACGGGTCAAAACGGGTCATTTTTTAGAAGCGTATACGTAAATATTGAAACGTATTCTAATGTTTAATGTGTGTGTGCCCCCAATAGGCTCACACACCCCTAGCCACATTTGATCCAACAAGCATGAACTAACAGCTCCCACTTGGTCGTTGGAGTAGACAACACAAATGTCAACGATGGAAACGTCTAGCAACGTTCACACTCGTTATTTAACTAGAGGTGTCTGAGATATAGTTTCATAGAACATTCTCAGTAGCATGGTCATTTATGACTTGCTTTTATCATCCTTTGTTATAGATACCGTTAAACCATGGATATGGATCCTAACTCATTCCATATAGTTTAACCATTTAGATTCTCGTTATTGAATTCAATTCAGATATACCAAATGTAATCAAGATTCATCTTGCATTACCATTTGGGTTCGGCCAAACAATTATTTGATTAATTCTAGAGAGGCGCCATAGTATCATTCTGCACATACTAAGTGGAGTAACAAATCCTTTATTGACTACAAGTGTTGTGGATGCTGCTTCACATCACTCCGAAAAATAGCTTTTATAACTACCTTATTCAGGACAGCGTTTTGCATATAATTACGAAAGTAATATCCACACATGCAGAACTTGTTTGCATCTCAAGTCTAAGGATGACTTAACAGACCATTTTCAACATCTTACTCATGACAAGGATCCAAAAGTAAATGTTTGAAGTTGGGGAATCCAGTATGCATCCCTTATGAATACATATGAGTTTGGCTTAGAACAATTCTCATTCTCACAGAATATATCCAACACTCATATTTTCCTTATGTAAACAATATTCCCATAATGCTAACCGACAATGGATATTTAGAATGATTAAATTATTCATGGATTAAACATGCAAATATAGAATAACAAATTTTCTATGAATGAAATAACAAATACCTCGTATCTTTATTTATCAGAAAATAAAACTGTCTTCCAATTCCAAATTATCCAAATACTAATTAACATACAAATTTACATGAGACTACTAGCTTGTATCATATCAATACCTCGAGTCAAATTAGAATGCTTAGGGAATGCTAACGCCTTCGTAAATGGATCAGCTAGATTGTCACCTGTATGAACTATTGCTATCTTGACATCACCCATCTCAATGGTCTCTCGAAGATAGTGAACTTTTGCGCGGAAATTTCTAACACCCTTGGTGGCTCCGCTTTCATTAGCTATAGTAATGGCTCTAGTATTGTCACAATACATATCAATGGGATCTTCAATTGTGGGCACAATACCAAGCCCAGAAATGAACTTACGAATCCAAACAGCCTCTTTAGCTGCATCAAAAGCAGCTATATACTCAGCTTCTATAGATGAAGTTGCAAAAATACTTTGCTTTGTGCTTTTCCAGTCAACAACACCTCCATTTAGAACGAAAACATATCCAGTCTGAGATTTTAGGTCATCAGCATCTGTCAGATATCCAGCATCAGTGTAGCAAGAAACCCTGAGCTCTCGTTTTTCGTCACCACCATAAACTAGAAACATATCCTTAGTATTCCGTAAATACTTAAGAATATTTTTAACAGCAGTCCAGTGAAGTTCACCAGTACTCTGTTGAAATCGGCTTGTTATGTTCTGAGCGAACGCAACATCAGGACGAGTACATCTCACAGCATACATAATTGATCCTATAGCCGAGGCGTAAGGAACATTTTGCTTGCGTTGCTTTTTAGCTAGTGAAACAATACTCAATTTAGGGGTTTCATGCATTGGGATAGTTCTACGCTTGGAATTCTCCATATGAAATCTTTTCAAGATTTTCTCAATGTAAGCGCTTTGACATAAACCAGTTAACCGTCTAGATCTATCTCGGTAGATCTTGATTCCAAGAATATATGCAGCTTCTCCTAAATCTTTTATAGCAAAACATTTTTCAAGGTAGGATTTTACCCCTTTCAACATTGGAATATTGTTCCCCATGAGCAATATGTCATCAACATATTGAATTAGGAAAGTAACATTACTCCCACTGGCTTTGTGATATACACATGGCTCATCTTGATTCTGAGTGAAACCGAATTTCTTAATCTCATCATCAAAACGCTTATTCTATTGCCTAGATGCTTGCTTAAGTCCATAAATGGAATGATTGAGCTTGCATACTCGGTTAGGATATTTAGGATCGACAAAACCCTCAGGTTGCACCATATAGACTTCTTCGGAAAGATGTCCATTGAGGAAGGCGGTTTTGACATCCATTTGCCAAATCTCATAGTCATTGAACGCGGATATGGCTATAAGAATCCTTATAGCTCGAATGTTTGCTACAGGAGAAAAGGTCTCTTCATAATCAACCCCGTAGGTTTGAGTGAAGCCCTTTGCCACAAGACGAGCTTTAAAGGTGTGTACTTTGCCATCCATGTCAGTATTTTTTTTTAATAGCCACTTGCTACCAACGGTTCTACCGTTAGGAGGAAGATCAACTAATACCCAGACATCATTATCTTTCATGGATTGCATCTCCACATTCATCGCATTAAGCCATTTTTCGAATTCAGGATCCAATAATGCAGCTTTATAGTTAGCGGGTTCTCCAAGATCCCCTAGCTCATGCTCCTCAGCATCGACGTATAAACACATTCGATCTGGAGCACGACGTGTCCTAGAGGACTTACGAATGGGATTGATATCACTTTGAGGTTCTTCAATTTCTTGATCATCCTCGTCATGATCTAAGCCAGTGTCATCAGAAGGATTTGTATCTTCATCTTGAATAATTTCAAGATCTTCTATACTCCCACTTGCTTCTTGATCTATGAGATTACTCTCAAAGAACTCAGAATTCCGAGCAACAATAACTTTGTTCTCAGGTGGGTAGTAGAAGGAATATCCTATCGTTTCCTTTGGATATCCTACAAAGATACACTTAATAGATCTGGGTTCCAGTTTGTCAGGTTTGGTCATCGTATCATGTTTAACCAAAGCTTCACAACCCCAGACTCTTAAGTAAGACAACTTAGGGGCTTGCCTATGCCATACTTCGTACGGTGTCTTTTCAACCTTCTTAGTTGGAACCATGCTGAGTATGCGTGCAACATACTCAAGGGCATAATCCCCAAAGGACTTTGGAAGAGTAGTTTGACTCATCATGGATCGAACCATGTCTAGCAGTGTTCGATTCCTCTTCTCAGACACCCCATTATGTTGAGGTGTGTAGGGAGGAGTTCGATGGGCAATAATTCCATGCTCCTTAAGATGATCAAAAAACTCTTGACTCATATATTCACCTCCACGATCAGATCGTAGTGATTTTATGGTCTTACCGAGTTGATTTTCTACTTCCTTTTGAAACACTTTAAATGTCTCAAATACTTCATGTTTATGCTTTAACAGGTAAACATAACCATACCGACTAAAGTCGTCAGTAAAAGTGATAAAGTAGTTAGCTCCTTGCCTTGACACGATTCTAAATGGGCCACAAACATCATTATGTATTAGTCCAAGTAGATCTTTAGCCCTTTCCACTTGATGTGAATAGGGTTTTCTTGCCATCTTCCCATACATATAAGAGACACACTTTTCAAATGACTTAATGTAAGTTGAGGTGAGAAGTCCATCATGTTGCAACTTCTCCATGCGTTTCTTGCTTATGTGTCCAAGACGACAATGCCACAAGAGAGTAGAGTCCAAAGTTAATTTGGCTCTTTTATTGCTAACATCAAACATAGAACTATGATTTGTTTTAGAACAAGACATATCAATTTCATAAATGCCATACCCTCGGAGAGTAGCAGTAAAATAAACAACGTTATTCCTAGAAACTGAAATTGCATTATTCGAATCAAAACAGTTTACAAAACCATCTTTAAACAAACTAGAAACTGGAATAATCCCTCTAGTGATAGAGGGAGCATAATGACAATTGTTCAAAACAATAACTAATCCACTAGGGAGACATAAATGATAATTTCCAATAGCTTCGACTCCTGCACGTTGACCATTGCCCATGTACAGATTCAAAGCTCCTAGATTCAGCTTCTTACTTCCCCTTAGACCCTGAGTATTATTACAAATGTGATTACCACAACCAGTTTCATATACCCATGAATTACTCGGAAGGGAATATAGTTCTATAGTGAAAATACCCGAACTGTTGGCTTCTTGAGACAACCTCTTCTTTTTCTGCAACTCGGCTAAGTGCTCGGGACAGTTCTGTTTCCAATGACCTATCTGAACACATTTGTGACAGGGGTCGTCCTTAGCAGGATTATCCTTTTTGGGTGGTGGAGGATTTATGTTCTTGGGAGCATAAGATGGTTTGTGCTCGGGAGCATAAGACAGCTTATTCTTTCCATTACCATAATTCCCCTTCGTAGCCTTAGGCGGTTTTCTACCTTGGTTTTTCTGGACCTTGCCTGCACGCACATTATGAAGTGAAAGTGAAACAACCTTCTTGGGAAGTGTCTGCTCATGTTGTTTAAGCATGGCATGCAGTTCATTCACCGAATTCATAGTCTTCCCCATGCCATGCATGTGGAAGTTTTGAACAAAACTATCATACTCCTTGGAAAGGCCTATCAAGATCAGGCTTATTCCATAGCTGACAGTCACGGGGTGACCAAGACGCTCCAAGTTCTCAATGTAGCCCTTCATCTTAAGAACATATGAGCCTACATTTTGACCATCCTCAAGCTTGCAGGCATGAAATTCACGCGCAGTTTGAAGAAGTTCTTGTTCTGCTTGCTGAGAAAACATAGTTTTCAGCTCCTGCAACATGTCATATGCTCCGAGATGGGTTAGATTTCGTTGGATCCTAAGTCCATAGTCATGAGCATAAGGGCAACAATGTCCTTTGACCCTTTGACCCAAGCAGCATGAGCTGCAAGAGCATTGGGAGGGACTTGGTGACCAGGATTTGCAACAGGTGCAATAGGAATTGGATGTTCCAAGTATTGTTCCTTGTCTTCAGCTGATAGGATAATGCGCAACTGGCGGTACCAATCAATGAAGTTAGGCCCAGTGAGTTTGTGTTTCTCGAAGAAACTCCTGAGTGCCGAATTGTTTCCGACATTGGTAGTCATCTACAATTAAAAAGTTCAAACAATTAGTATTTTCGATAATTACATTCTTAATAGAATTAACTACCCAATTAATTACTAATTAAGACTAAGATCCATCTTGTACTCCCACTCATTATAAAAGGACTACCCAATATGTAAACAAGTGAGGCAAGCGGTAAGCGACGAGCGTTAATTGCATAATATGCAACTCTTAGACTTTATGAGACCGTTCAAGACACTAGTAAAACGGTAGTAGTGTCATGAGCATGTTTAGTCTCATCTTATGCCTCGGGTCCAGGGTCTGACCGTGCATACTCGAGTTAAGTTAACCAAGCAAGAACATGCAAATATCACACAGGGTCTGACCGTCGTGAAAAATTTGCCAGGGGTTTGATAAGGACCTTAGGACTGTCCAGAGAAGCCAAATCAAATGCACGTGTTCTTAGTTGGCTGGCATACACTTAAATTTCACATAGGGTATAACACATAAATGTGGTAAAACATGTGTACAAAGAAGCATGTAAACAACTTTGTAGCACGATTTTTAAAAACTTTTAGTAATGACAGTGTAGTGATCTACGATGGTTCACGGTAGCTCCAATCGAACTCGCAAGCAAGCGCAGGACCAGACCAGCGCAAGGCAATAGTCGGATATCCTTTAGGTGTGACTGTGCGCACCGGCTTATACCCGCCTTATAGTTTGTTCTAGTGGGTGACCCGTACATCCCATGAGTCCATAGCGTCTAGTTTTTATTTTCCTGAAAGCGTGTTTCAATAGTGTTTAGGTACTTTTATTTTATAAAACACTTTTCCACGTAACACATAACCGGTCACAATGAGCATGTATTTAGGCGTGTAAAATATTGACCAATTTGAATGTCATGTTTCTCTATAAGTATTTATCTACATTGCATGCAATTAGGTGTTTTGAAAAACATGTAACAATAATGAAATTAGGAAAACAAATACAATAAGCATAAGACATTAAATAAACACATAAATCCGAGACCCCGAAGAGTCTTCCCCAAACGAAGAACCATAAGACTCTCATTAGGTTTTCATCAAGTACCTAAATAGCCCCATGCATCACATTACGTGATTGTATCGAGTCTTATAGCCGGATAACACATAATATAATCATGGCAAAACAATTAACTATTAATTTTTATTATTATTTTATGTATTCTAATTAACCATTTAATTTTAATTATATGTTTCTAGTTAACAATTAATTTTAATAATTAACATCTTGTTATTTTTTTTATAATTAATGACAAGTACACAATTTAATTGTCAAATAAAAATAAAACAAATAACTAAATTAGGTTTCATGCATGCGGTTTCGCGTGTTTATTTAAAACGTGTAACCCATAACCACCAAACGAGCATGACTCGTGATGCCACTGTTGGGATATAAAATCTAGTTAACCAATTAACTACGAGTACGCAGCGGATTGGATCTAGTTTGAGCAATTATGATTAACACGTAATTAATAATAAACAATAAAGGAAACGCGAAAACTAACCTTCGTCTAAAAGAAATGAAACTAAAACGAGTGATAAAATATACCACCTCTACGGTTGCTCACACAAACACGTCAAACGAACACGTCCGGATTGCTAGCCTAACTCCACGTATACCCAAACACCAAGTGTCGTAGCCCAAAACGGATCAAAAACTAAAACAGCCTAAACTGTAGTTTTGTCTGATATCCTTCTCTGTCCAATAACCCGGATCTCAGTGTTGTCCAATATCTGACAACACTGTGCGACAGAAAAACTGTGGTTCTGTCCGAGAACGACCAGACAACAACCAAAACCTTCGACGAGCTGTTACGTTTAACCAGCCCGTAAACCTTCGTTTAAGACTTTGTTTTAGCAACCTGAGGATTGATTCTAAGTTACCAAAACACCTTGGATTGTATAGAATGCAAGTGTTTATGATTTGAGATGTAATTCAAAATCTATAAACCCTAATATTAGGTTTATTGATTTGAATGAAGAAGATGGGAAAACATAGACTATTGCTATGTTTTAAGTGATTTTAGTCGTGAGTTATGAGCAGGGGGTGAGGGGTTTATATACCCTTCAAACCCTAGTTGAGATAATGCTTAAAATTGAACTTTAAGCCTTATCCCAAACACTCCTTAACTTATCACAACTCTACTTTACTCCTTATCTCTGCATTCAAACGAATGTAGACACTTTTATAGTCTTTCTAGAACCTTCTTGGCCAGCCAGGGACTTAAGGAACTCAATAGATTCATGTCTTAACCATTCATGTCCAAAACGGGTCATTTTTTAGAAGCATATACGTAAATATTGAAACGTATTCTAATGTTTAATGTGTGTGCCCCCAATAGGCTCACACACCCCTAGCCACATTTGGCTCATCCAATGAGCATGAACTAACAGATTCGAACAAGGCTCTGATACTAATTGATATGAACCGGATCGATTAGGATAATAAAGATAGAGTAATCGACGTTCGAGAGGTCGAATAAGCTCTCTCAGTTAACTAAGAAAACAATAACCAAAATAAACAATATTCATATTTCTCTGTATATCTCATATTACAGCCCTGTCCTCTATATATACTGTATAGTTAACTTATTCCTTAAGAAAATAATAGAAAAGGTAAGTAAATAAAGTAAATAAACTAATTATTTAACTAATATTAATAATAATCAACCAGATTGTATCAGAAACCTCTACACCTTGGGTTACTAGACACAAAACACATATCAACAAACTTTGATAAAGAACAAAACTCTGTTAAAGAAGATACATAACTTGGTAATCACAGTTGCACGGAAAGTAGAAGTGGAACATGATATTTAAAATTCACCGAACCTCATAGATGTCTCCATTGAGTTGGATCTCATTGATGCCCGATTGAAAACATATCGGTTAACTCCCACCTCGCTCTCTCAAAGGGTATGGTGGCTGCCCAAAATCAGCCACACGACAAATGCTAATTCTATCGTGGAATTGTCAGGGAGTAGGACGACCCCTGACAGTTTCACACTTGCGAGAGCTATGTTGGGCTCATCGTCCAGAGGTAGTTTTCTTGATGGAAACTAAGAACAAAGAAAAGAGAATGGAATCTATCCGACGATCGATGTCCTTTCTCGTCATTACTATGTCGTGTTTTTGTTTATGGCCCTCATAATAGAGATACTGTCTTTCTGTATGGAATAGAATCCTTCGTTTGATCCATTCTGTAGATGCATCCCCTGTTAGTTATGGTGATTTTAACATGATTGGGGACGTGTCTGACAAACAAGGTGGCTCTACAAATATTTTCCGTCAAATTGAAGAATTTCAAAATTTTATCTCTACATCTATGCTTTTTGACATCCAACTATACATGGAATAACAATCGTAAAGACGGTTCAAGTATCCGTGAGAGAATTGACCGGGCACTCGGTAATGATAATCTCCTTGAAATCTTTCTGCACCATGTTTTAACTCACCATCCTCTCATTAGCGGTGCTCATGCACCCTTGTTGTATAGCTCATGTCACAGAGTCAAATATCATAGGAGATCTTTTAAGTTCGAATCTACGTGGACGCTGGAGGAATCGTGCGAAGAAGCTATTAGTAAGCATTGGGTTAATTCTAGTTACACTAGCTCACTTGAAAAGAACCTTCATAATTGTTCTAATGCCCTTCGCTCTTGGATTCGTCGTGATCACTTCGGTAATAATTGAAAATTTATTGATTACTTGTCAGCTAAAATAAAAAGTATCCAAACACTTCTCCAAGTCCTGACAATTATGCCCGTCAACACTTTCTTAAACTCAAACTTGAAGAAACCTGGCTCAAAGAGGAGATGTTTTGGCATCAACATTCACGAGTAAATTGGCTTAAGTAAGGCGACCAAAACAACAAATTTTTTCATCTATCTACAATCCATCGCACTCAACAAAATAGAATCTCTATGTTAAAGAACAACCAAGACTAATGGATTGATGATCCAAAAGCCCTGAATCAGCTCAAGGGATCGTGACTTTTCTAATGTATTAAAATGTGTTGAGGCAGTCGTGTTTGAGAGTATGAATTCGTCTCTAGAAGCTCCCGTCTTTGATTCCGAAATTCACAGAGCGGTTAAAAAACTTGGGCCACTAAAACCTCCCAAAAAGACGGTTTTCCGGGTCTCTTTTTTCAAAGGTATTGGCATATTGTGAGTAATTCGGTTACCAAATCCGCGAGACAATCCTTTGTCAATGGTGTCATACCTTCAAGCATAAATAAAACAATTATTGTGTTGATTCCAAAGGTTCCATCCCTTGAGAAGGTCAGTAAGTTTCTCCCTATTAGTCTATGTAATTTTATCTATCGAACTATATCGAAAATCATGGCTAATAGGCTGAATCCTTTCATTCATAAAACTATTACCCCACAACAATCTGCGTTTATCCCTGGGCGCCTTATTCAAGATAGCTTGGTAATTGCAAATGAAGCTTCTCATTACATCAGAACAAAAAGAAAGAGAACCAAAATGTTATGGCTTTGAAAGTTGACATGAACAAAGCTCTTGACAAGGTTGAATGGGACTTCTTAATGTTAGCACTTCAGAAGATGGGCGTGTAGGTGGGTCCTCGCTTGCATTTCATCATATGAGCTCGAAATCACGATCAATGGTAACTCTATTGGCAATGTTAAACGTTCGTGAGGAATTCGTCAAGGAGATCCTATATCCTTTTTTATTCATAATTGTTGTTGATGTTCTGTCTAAAATGATTAATGATGCTTTATAAAGATCGATTATCACATGTATTGAAATGGCTCGCGATTGCCCAATGATTTCTCATATTATCTTTGCAAATGACTCCCTTTTCCTCCTGAAAGCAATATTGAAGAATGAAAAAGGATCATTAGTATACCCGAAATAATACTGTGTTGCTTCTGGTCAAAGCATCAATTTATCAAATTCGGCTGCATTTTCTCTCCAAATACCCCTGGAACAATTAATTAAGATCTTCGTGCTCGCTTTCAAGTACAGATTATGAACCTAAAAGCTCTCGCTATCTCGGTATGACATTAATACATGGTCGAAACAAAAGTGAGTTTTTCTCCTTTATCTTGGAACGAGTGCTCAACAAGATGTAAGATTGGAAACAAAAGTTTCTTTCAGACGCAAGTCGTAAGACTCTAATTAAATCTGTTATCCATTTACTTCCAACAGGGTTTCTAAACAAGCTTGTCTAATTTATGTGAAATGCTTCTTTTGGGGTGGCGATGCTCATGGTAGACACATTCATTGGGTTGGTTGGGACCGCATTAGTAGACCAAAAGATGAAGGAGGTCTTGGTTTCAAAGATCTCAAAGCTTTCAACCTTGCTCTTCTAGCTAAGAAAGGATGGCGTCTCATAATTAATCCACATTATTTTTGGGGTCGCATTTTAAACGACATATACTTTCCTCAAACAAAATTTATGGTTGCTCGAAAGGGATCTCATCCATCATGGTTATGGCAAAGTTTATTACATGGACAAGATTTATTGATCCAAGGTACTTGATGTCAAGTCGGTAATGGTTCAAATATATGCTTTTGGACACAAAAATGGGTTCCTTATCCTAAGGATTTCTACATCCACGCCCCCACATGGACCTTTTGATAATGCATCCCGTGTTTCTGATTTTATTGATCACGGTTATTGGGATATGTCAAAGCTTAAGGCTCATCTCTCGGATATGGAAGCACAACCTATCTCAGAGATACCCATCTCTCGTACAAATAACCCGAATAGAATCGTATGGCATTATGAGTCAAAATGGAATTACATTGTTAAATCTGGTTATCGACTTGCCACTAAATCCCATGACACTGCATCCTCTTCTTCGTCTCTAAGGTATGATTTCTAGAAAAAAGTTTGGAGTATTAAAGCAATTGTCACTTAGAGAGGTCTCTATATGGTTTGAAACAAGCATCGCGTGCTTGGTTTCAACGGTTTGCAGGTCATGCTCTGCGGGTTGGTTTCTCATCAAGTCGATGTGACTCGTTATTGTTCATTTACAGGCATGGTAGTGAGGTTGCATATTTGTTGATATATGTGGATGATATCGTATTGACAGATTCTTCTACAGATTTACTTCAACGTATCATCTCCTCTCTTCATAAGGAGTTTGATATGACTGACTTGGGGGCTCTTAATTATTTTTTGGGCATTTTAGTTACTCGTGACTCTACAGGCATGTTTCTTTCTCAGAAGAAATATGCTTTGGAGCTTTTGGATAGGGCACATATGGCTTCATTTAATCTAACTCAGACTCCAGTTGACACATAGTCTAAGCTTGGTTCAGACGGGGATACTATTTCTGATACTACTTTATATCGCAGTCTTGCAGGTGGTTTACAATATCTCACATTTACTCGTCCAGATATCTCTTATGCAGTACAACAAGTATGCCTACATATGCATGATCCTAGAGAGCCTCACTTTGCAGCTCTCAAGAGAGTTCTTCGTTATGTTCGTGGTACACTTGATTTTGGGATCCAACTTTTTGCATCCCCTACTGGTTCCCTTGTAGCATATTCTGATGCTGATTGGGCTGGATGCCCTTCTACTAGGCATTCTACTTCTGGTTATTGTGTATTTTTAGTGGATAATCTTCTCCCATGGTCATCTAAACGGAAACATACTCTTTCTAGATCGAGTGCTGAAGCTGAATATCGTGGTGTTGCAAACGATGTTGCTGAAACTGCATGGCTCCGTGATCTTCTACGCGAGCTTCATACACCTTTATTGTCTGCCACTCTTGTCTACTGTGACAACGTTAGTGCTATTTATTTGACCGCTAATCCTGTTCAACATCAACGGACCAAACACATTGAGATTGATATTCATTTTTTCGTGATATGGTTGCTCAAGGTCAGGTTCGTGTTCTTCATGTGCCATCCCGTTACTAGTATGCTGACATTTTCACCAAGGGTTTGCCGTCTGCGCTTTTTGAAGAGTTTCGTTCCAGTTTGAGTGTTCGGTCCTCTCCCGCTCAAACTGCCAGGAAATGTTAGACAATAATTATATTTAATCCCATTTGCTTTATTATTTCATTATAGGCTTAGCCCATTTATATTTTGTATCTAGAATGATCTTCTAGAGATTATATATTGTAATTGTTTGGTTAATGAATGGAAGCCAAACCATAATTCTAATAATACCTAAAATTAAAAGTTTTGGTGGAGAGTATTCTCTAATGCTATATCCACTCGAGATAATTTATTCAAACGGAATTGCTCCTCATCCACTATATGCCAAATTTGCAATTGTAAGTGGAGACTGTGGAGCATTTACTTTTACAATGCCCTTGGACAAAACCATTGTGGTTTGGATCAAATCTCGGGCTTCGGGTCGAAATGTTCTCTCGTAATATAATCTCGCGCATCTCTGACATCTTAAGCATAACTAACTCAAAGTCAGAATGCCGAAAGCTACTCACATACATTGCCACCATAACATGGAATATCTGAAAATCTAGAAACAGATTCGTGTTTGATAATACACAACCTTGCTTGAATCAAGTAATTTTCGCCACTAATATTATGGTACATGAAGCCGACTCAACTCTTTCACACTTATCTAATTCTAATCCTTCGGTCTATTTTGGCCCCTCTCAAGAAAGTTCACACAAGTGGGTCCCCCTACTTCAAACATTATGAAGCTTAATTGTGATGGAGCTTTTAAGTTAAACAAAGGTGTTGTTTGGTGTTGCGGCTCGAGATTGTGAAGGGTCCTTGCTTTTATGTCTTGGAGAAAGATGGCATGCTTCTTTGTCCCTCGTTGCCGAGCTTTTAATATTATACACTACATGTAGTCTAACAATGACGAAAGGCTAGTTTGAGGCGATAATTGAGTCTGATTAAAAACTTGTTATCTCTCTTGCTTCATCTGACTCTGATCCTCCATGTTCAATTGCTTCTATCGTTGGCGATATTAAGAAGTGGGTGTCACAACTACATCTGCGCTTCTCTTGGGTTCCCCGTACATGTAATCAGGTCGCACATAGAGTTGCACATGTAGCTTTTAGTTGTGTCTTAATTTTTTATTGGGATGCAAACTTTCTTGTAGAAATTACCTCCGCATTGAGAAGTATTTACATGTTGCAATATACAAATTTTTATTTGCTAAAAAAAACTCTACACATTGTTCAATCTTATCTTTTTACTTCCTACAATTTACCTCAAGCTCGATCATTACTCACGTGACATATATATTAATATTACACATTATATCCATCTATTTCAATTCAGTTTTGTATTCAGATTAAGGTTGAAGTTGTGAAAAATTGAATTGAAACTGTTGGAATCGACACCAACAAACCTGAAGATCGAAACGCGGAACCCTAGATCCCTTAAAGAAGATCGCAGAGATGCAATAGACAAAACCCAACGACACACAAAGGTAACCAAACAATTACTTTATTATACCAACGATCGGTTACAAGAAAGAATAAAAGATGCGGTGTGATTTGAGCATCACCCTCTCACCTCCTTTTATAGGGTGAGGGTGTCGATTACAGATTCGGGCCAAGCCCAGTCGACTTACACACATGCCTAATACAAAACTTACACTGAAAATGGAAACTTAGCTTATACTAACCTTTACTAGTCTTAGAAACTAATACTAACAATTACCACCTTAGTGACAAGACTAGTTAATCGCGACACCAAGTACCTCCATGCAATACTTGAACTTCGAACCTGTAACCACCTTTGTAAATACGTCAGCTGAATTATCTTCAGTGCCAATCTTTGCCACTTCAGTCTCTTTAGATTCCACGATCTCCCTGATGAAGTGATACCTCACGTTCATATGCTTCGTCCTCTCATGAAACATTACATTTCTTGAGAGATAAATTTCCCCTTGATTATCACAATTCACAACCACTGGCCTTAGGTTTATTCCCAACTAGATTAGTAGACCTTTAAACTAAATGCTTTCCTTAACAGCTTCCGTAAGCGCCATATAGTCCGCCTCTGTAGTAGACAATGCAACAACATGCTGCAGAGTTGCTTTCCAACTCACAACACAGTCATGTACCATAAACAAGTACCCGGTTATCGACCTACCCTTGTCAGGGTCATTAGCATAATCGTTATCCACGAAACTGTCAACATCCACGTGCTTCCCTTGATATCTACCATACACTAGACCTACATCAGCAGTGCCCTTCAAGTACTTCAAAACCCACGTCACTCATTCCCAATGATTTTTACCTGGATTCGCTAAATACCTACTCACAATGCTAACATCATACGCAATATCCGGTCTAGTGTAAACCATCAAGTACATTAAACTACCTACATCATTAGCATATGGGACCTTACTCATTCTGTCGAAATCCCAGTCACTCGACGGATAATCCTTCAAAGAAACCTTGAAGTGTGCTCCTAATGGCACATATATCGACTTCCCATTATCCGCTCTGTAGTTATTCAGAATTTTCTTCACATATCCCGACTGAGACACCTTTAGGGTTCGGTTACCCCTATCCCTGACAATATCCATACCAAGTATCTTCCTAGCTAGACCAAGTTCCTTCATATCAAAATCTTTCCGCAGCAGTCCTTTGGTATATTCGATCTCATACTTGCTTTTACAAGCAATCAACATATCATTTACATACAACAATAGATATATGTACATACCTGGTGCAAACTCCTTGAAGTAAACACAACTATTATAGCTGCTACGGCTAAACCCATTGCTGACCATATACACATCAAACCGTTTGTACCACTTCCTTGGAGACTACTTAAGACTGTAAAGAGATTTCTTCAACCAACATACCCTGTTGCCCGTTCCTTCTTTAAAACCAAGCGACTGCCTCATATAAATGGTTTCTTCAAGATTACCATGCAAGAAGGTCGTCTTCACATCAATTTGTCCCAACTCGTAATCTTCACAAGCATTTAATGAGAGAATCACCCTAATAGATGTATGTCGAACCACCGGTGAAAATACCTCAATGTAGTCAATCCCTGCTCGTTGTGTAAACCGCCGAGCTACCAGCCTTGCTTTGTACCTTGGTTTTTGAACGCCTTCAATCCATTCTTTAATCTTATACAACCACTTGCAGCTTAACAGCTTCTGGCCATGTGGTTGATCATGGTTGATCGACCAGCTCCTAAGTATGATTCTTTTTCAAAGAACTCATCTCTTCCTCCATAGCACAAACCCACTAATCCTTTTTCGATAAATTAATCTCCTCCTAAAATGTGATTGGTTCATGTGTATCTTCTTCCTCAGCAATAGCAAACGCATAAGTCGTAATATCATCTTCTTCCCTAGACCCTGACGATCTAGACAATGATACATTACCTTCACTCCTATACCTTGTAGGTACAGTAACTGTTCTCTTAGCTCTATAACGCACCAGAACATAGTTGTCCAGATTCTGTTGTTAAGGTCTTGCATCTTTTGCATCTTCATCTTGATCCTCATTTTCATTCCCCGGATTAACCCTAGTATGAGGATCCACAGTTGGTTCGACCCGACTGCCTTGAAGTTCCACCTCAAACTCAATTTCCGTCCCAGAATCTGCAGCACCAGCACCTTTGAGAGTATCCTTATACATAAGACTCTCATTAAAGAACACATCCTTGCTTATGATTATCTTCGGTTTAACATCATCCAACCTCCATAATTTGTACCCCTTCACACCTATGCATTTTATAGCTCTATGCTTGAGCTTCCACTAGTTCACGTATGAATAAGCAACGTAACCAAATATCTTCAACATCTCGTAATTCACTGGATGTCCTGACCATAAATCCATAGGTGTCTTCTTATCCAATGCTTTAGATGGAGACCTATTTATCAGATATGGTGCCTCACCGTTGCTTCAGCCCAGAATGATTGTGGCAAACCAGACTGAATCAGTAAACACCTAACCTTGTCCAAGAGTGTCATGTTCATTCATCCAGCTCGACGATTCTGTTGTGGAGTTCCAGCAACCGTCAAATTTCTTGCTACCCTGCTCTCCTGGCAAAAGTTATTAAACTACTGATTACAAAACTCCAAACCATTATCTCTTCGTAGTTCCTTCAGTCTGGTTTTCCAACAACTACTTCCACTCCTTGAACTTGCTGAACGCCTCACTGTTGTGTCTAAGAAAATAAACCCAAACCCTCCTCGAAGAATCATCAACAATCGACAAGAAGTACCGACAACCACTCATCGATTCCACCCGAGAAGGACCCCAGAAATCCGCATGGACATAGTCTATAACTCCCTTTGTGGTATGCTGACCTCGACCAAAACTTACCCTGGTCGATTTTCCAAGAACACAATTTTCACAAAATTCGAGCTTACCTAGACCTTTCTTCCCCAACACCTCTCTTCATTTGAGTTCATTCAAGCCTGCTTCACTAATGTGACCCACGCGTTTATGCCACACCTGCGCAAGACTTACCTTTTCTTCTATACCAACACTAGTTTTACCTGATTCAGCCCAACCATCCAAAGAGTATACAAAATTTTTCTTCAACGTTCCCGACAAAACCATCAAATAACCGTTGATCACCTTTACTCTTCCATTCTGCAACTTCACGGTATAGCACTCTCGATCTAGAGTGCCCAAAGATAACAAATTTCTCTTCAACTCGGAAATGTAACGCACATTCTCAAGCACAAAACTTGAACCATCTTTCATTTGTACTCTCACCTTCCCTGTCCCCCTAATGGCACATGCTCTATTATCACCGAGCAAAATCATACCACCATCAAGCTCCTTAAAATCAAACAAGAAGTCCCTCCTAGACGTCATGTGATAGGAACCACCAGAGTCAATGATCCACTCCAAGAACCTTTCCTCACTCACCGCCATCAACAAATCATCATTGTCATAACCCTTAGAATACGCCCAAGCGTCTTATTTTGCATTCTTCTCGACAAAGCCAGTTGATTTCTTCTTGTTACATTTTGGACAGTCTTTCTTAAGGTGATCCTCAGAATACCATATCTAACACTTCAGTTTATAAGTTCCTTTACCTTTTGACTCTGATCGCGAACTACCATGTCCTTGATTACTCCGATGCTCCGCCCCCTACAAATAACCCATCACCATCATCCTTTGCATCCGTCCTCTTGTTCAACTCTCGTGAATTGAGGGTAGACAAGACGTCTTCCAAAGTGAGCGACTCCCTTCCATAAAGCAATGTCTCCACAAAGTTTTCATATGAAGATGATAATGATGTAAGTAACGTGAGTGCCTGATCTTCGTCATCAATATCAACGTCTATGTTCGCCAAGTCACCGATCAACTTATTAAACTCATCTATATGTTCAGATAGTTCTTACCTAAATGCATGTAGAAAGTGAACAACTTCTTCTTCAAGTACAATTTATTAGCTAAATACTTTGTCATATACAAAGTTTCTAACTTTAACCAAACCCCCACAACAGAATTTTCTTTGTTAACTTCCCTCAACACCTTGTTATCCAAGAACAAGAGTAAGGCATTGTGTACTTTTTATAGACATCTGTCTTCAAGGCCGTAGTCTTATCAGCGTATGTCATGGTATCCGGGAATGGATCTAATGCAGCCTCCCAACCATGTTGTATTAATAGACACCGCATGTAAAACCCGCATGCTTTTACCATGAATAGTGCCCTTAAGATCGTACGTCCTAGATTAAAACTTACCTTATTCAGTATTGATCACATTCATGTGCTAATAATCAAGCAAGTGCATACGTGTATGACATGACAAGTATCGATTACGTACGAACTCATGATAAACAGTTAATAAACATATCACGTGAACATAATTAAATCATGATCACCATTTAAAATACAAATTAGAATACTTACGTAAATACATATAATATAATTACGAGCGTTAAGTTTACGATAAACGACACGTTAGATTAAACAGAAACACTTTAAACACGAGCACGTTTAACCACGAACGAACACGAAACATCGGGACACGAGAAAGGTACGGGTACCCCATGTGGGGCCCCCATACCCACGGCATACATCAAGAAATGGGCTTAGCCCATGGACTTTACAAGTAAAGGGGGGTAAAAGTAAAAACATGTTTTCATTTTTCATTTTCAAGAAATAAACATAAAAACCCTAAAAAGAGTTTTCTCCTCTCCTTTTTCTCCTCTTTGTGACGCCACATAAACACCACCATAGGGGGTGATTTGTTTGATTTTGATCTTAAGAACTATTGTATAATCAGTGTTTGTTCATCCTCTTTCCAAGCTACATAGTGGTATACCTTTCAAACCCTTCTTTCTAATTCTTTTTAATTCTTTTGATCTTTGATTATTTTCATGAACATGTTATTAATTTTTCTTATAAAAACAAGGTAATTAATCATTGATCTAACATGTTTTGGTATTAATTAAAATCAAGGAAGGATTTATAAGGGTGTTTGTTTTTAGCCGCCTAGCAAAACAAACCCGAGGGGGGTTTGGTTTGCTATTGCCGCCACCACCAAGACCACAATTGGTCTTGGTTGGCTCATGTGGGACCCACGGCAGCAAGGGGACACGTGTGCCCCGGGTTTGGTCGGGGTACGGTGTCGAATTCATGCCCGATTCATGGTTCGTTGGTTAAAATCATGATCTATGTTACATGTAATTTTTATGAATCATGAACTTAGGATGTAATTAATTAATAACATGAAATATTAATTAAATCATGACTTAGGTTATTTTGATTATTAGTTTATCATGACATTAATTTAACCTAAGTATTTTATGTTATAAGTTATAATTAATTAATTATTAAAACATGCCTATAATTAATTAATTTAGACATGACTTAGGTTATATTATTATTAATAATAATACACATTTTAACCTAAGTATTTTCATTTCATTTTAATTAATACATGATACACTTTAATTAAAATGCTTAACCTATAGTTTAATTTGAATACATGAAATAATAACTAAACTATACACTATATCATATGACTTAAGAAATAAGCTTAAACACTTACACTTATATGTTAGCTTATGTAATCAGCTTAATTCTATATATGGAAATCAATCTATTTCAGGCAGCTAATCTAATCATGGAAACTTTCTATATATGGAAACTTATTTAATTAAGGCAGCTGATCTATTTTTGGAAACTTTCTATTTTTAGAAACTAATCTATTTTAGGCAGTAAATTCTATTTTTGGAAACTTTCTATTTTTGGAAACTTTCTATTTTTGGAAACTTTCTATTTTTGGTAACTTTCTATTTTTGGAAACTTTCTATTTTTGGGAACTTTCTATTTTTGGAAACTTTCTATTTTTTGAAACCTGCTATTTTTGGAAAGTTACTTATTATTACACAGTAAGTATAATAATACATGAATCACCAGTAATACTTAATCAGAGTAATCAGAATACAAGATAAACACAGTTTAAGGCTTTAAACAGTGAACCATGACCTAAAACATACCAAATCAGCTATAATGAGACACAGAACCCAGTACGTAATCAGTGAATCGATACTTATACACGTGTGTATTCATGTAGCATTAGTGATCCAGAAGTAGGAGTCTTTCTTCCGTTCATTTCACTGGACTTGAGGTACGGATTCCCGTCCTTTCAGTATGGACATTCTTTCCTCATTAGGATTTCCCCGTATGCAGCCAACTGTTTTCCCCAGCATTTGTTTTATTGTTTTGAACTGCTTATGTTAATTTAGCATAATCTACAGCCATATACAAGCATGACCAGTTTCACCTAGTTATGGAGGTACCATAACCATAGCATTGGAGGCACCGATGTTATGACTTCCCCACGGCGGAGTGATTGCTCGTGGCGTCCCTTTCAGTTTTGGCCATATTATTATATCAGGTGGGGCGTATGGGTGCATCCTAGTTACATGTTTTATTCAGTTTATCATGGTGAATGTGGTGTGTGTCTTGCACCCTTCACAAGGAGCTGATCCCTCCTACCCAAACCGGTATATAATTAGAGGCATCCCCTCTAATCAGCATGATGAGGTCACCCCTCTAAGTATTCATGCATGTGACCTTTTCATGACCTATATGGGCTATGGTATATTTATGTTAAAACAGATTTCATAAGATAAACATAAGGCTTTTCAAACTATAAAACCAGTTTTCTTAATACTTAACCAGTCTACTCAGAACTTAGTCTTTCGCTGTTATATGTTACATGTTTATCCTATTTCATGCTATATTGTATATCCGTGCACTGAACGTTTTGCTCAGCCGTTACTTTCCTTTCCATGTCCCAAAACGGCAGGTACCCAAGACTCGAGCATTTGGAGGACATGCATAGGATGGAAGCTGCCATAGACTTCTTCTCCTGTTTCCTTCATATATTTATGCTTGTTTAGTCTTTCATTCAGTTTATTTACTTTCTTATGTTTTGGGCTTATGTTTGGGAACCGATGTTTGATTCCGGTTTTCCCTATGGTCATGTATGTTTTACTACATATTACCTTGCATGCTTTGATGACACGCCATAGTCACGCGTGACATTCCATTTATCAAAATGGGGTGTTACAATTATGGTATCAGAGCCAAGGCTTCGACCTGTAGGCTCTAAAACTCGACCTGTGACTAGTGGGTAGTCACCAGGAGCTTCCTAAGTCAACGCTTGTTATTCCACGTATTGACGTTTTTCAGCACCTTTTTGTTTTAACCATTACGTTTTCAGCACCTTGTTGTTTTAACCATGATGTTTTCACCAGTATCGTTTTACCAATATGGAATGAACAACCGTCATCCATATTTAGTTATGTGTCAGTGTCTATGCATGATGTTCCTAGTAAACTGTGATTATGTGAACTGAACCCCAATAGTTCATAATTTTCACATAAAAATTTTTCTGTTAAGTTTTGACAATGACTTTTAATTATTATGTTTCATGCATTCATGCATTTATATCATATGTCATCTGTTGCAGGAATTTTGACTAAGTAATGGTTGGTACAGGACTGGCCCTATTTAGTCGCATGTGCTTTTATCGAAACTTTTAACTTTGGGACCGACCCATAGGCGTCCCCTCGCCATGTCTTTTGTTTTGGAACCGACCCATAGGCGTTCCCTCACACATATAAAGGTTTTATAAACTACATTACGCATTCATGCACTGTTTTCTTGCATAAAATTTTTCTCATGATTTAAATTGGCATAAATTTTTTTTTTCATGTCCCATCATAAGTTATTATGTCTTTATGTCAAGTATGCCTTCATACTATCATGGTTAACTTCAGTTTCATGCTGATTATGTTATACACTTCTTCGTAATAGATGGTTTCATGTTTCCTCATGATAATTCCGTCTTCATGTTGATTATGTTTCACGCCTCTTTTGTCATTTACGTTGTCCTGCAAGACATTGTCAGATTTCTTGAATCATGCTTTCATGATAGTCATGGTTGGTTTCCATTGATCATGCTGTCAGGAAAATCATCGTCGAATTTTGTGTAACCACACTTTAGCGTTTCTCTATGCAACCAGAATGATGTCTATGCTAATACTGCCAGGTTATCATGATGGTTTTCCTAACCGTTTAACCGGTTTACTTTCCTTAAATCATGACAAATGATCGAGCCCATACCGATCATTTCATGTGCATTCCATGTGTACTCCACGTACCGTAATTCATGTGTATTAATCCATGTGTATTCCACTTGCAATACTTCACGAGTATTCGCTAGTCGATTCTAAATCATCTCAGGCGGATGTTCACTTGCTGATATTCTACAAGATTGTCGATGCCGCGCATAGCTTGGAGATGTTACTGAAGGTTGATGCTGCTGATGTTGGGAGACGCTACGAGATGCTGATGCTGATGCTGTTCACAACCTGGAGATCCTAAAAGACGAAGACAAAGGCGTCGGAGCAAAGCAATTGGACGAGAAGATGCTTCACCATCAAACAATTCCCATCAATCATTGTCACAAATTCATAGTTACATGTCACACGTCGTTCGGCTTTCATTTCAGCCATATGAGTGCAAACCAGTACCAGCCGGCCACTCAGCTAAATAGTTACATGAGTCACGGTCATGAGAATGACCGTCAGGGAACCGACAGACAAGATGATAGTAACCACTACTATGACAGCAACTATCTTAGAAATCGCAACCGAGGCTCCGGCCACGGAGGTGATCAGACATACAAATGATCAGTAGTCCAACCGATCCGCCAATTCTGGCATATTAACCTAATATTGTGGTTATATTTGTTTCACATCTCGAGACACATGTCAAGACATCAGTCAAGACACATGTCTCACGTATACCTCCTGAAGACACATGTCAAGACACCAGTCAAGATATATGTCATGCTTATTGTTCCAAGAAACGAGTCAAGACACATGACTCACGTCCAACTATGGAGCATTTCTAAGAAATTCAGGGTACCCTCCAAGGGTACATCTATTTGTTGTGCCATGTATAAATCAGGCCACAAGAATTTCAATACCATTATCAGCGCATCAGTGAGAACTGTCATGTTGCCGATGTCACTTTCATTTCTTTCACCATAGTTCATATATTCCTGACCATGAAGGACGCCGTTCGTATTCCCACGTATACGAAGATTTTCCGTCATCTTAATGATGAGATCCAAGCTGCTAACGCATTTTCCTCGGACAGACACGAGATGAATTTTTTTTTTATCTTAATTATGGACTATGAACAGCACACCATGCTACGATTCATAATTATGTACAGTAATGTTCAGGCTCCTGAATACTTCAGCTTGATTTTCCATCAGGAAAATCCGTACAAATGATCTATGCTTACAAGCATGTGAGTTGTTACCCGTGGTCGCTAAAATTTTCTAGCTGTCAGTAAGACACGACTATCTAAGGTCCTTTTACGCATAACCAACGGACTAATCCAAATTGTTCCTTACACTCCAGAAGAACCTTCAAGGAGAAGGATGGTACCATGAGATTATGTGTCGACTACCGTCGACTTAAACAAATCACCATTCATGATCGTTATTCTCCTCCACATATAGACAACATGTCCAATCGACCTTATAGTGTTAATCACTTTTCCAAGATCGAACTCAGGATCATGCTGCCAACAGTGACGAGTAAAAGAGCAGGACATGTCCATGACTGCTATTCGTACACGACTCGGTCATGCTAGATTTATGATTTTGGATTAGTCTCATCAATGCTCCAACAACATTATGGACTTAATAAATTGTGTTTCCATGAACTCCTAAACAAATTCATCAGTGTTTTCATTGAGGATAACCTGATTTCCTCTAAGCCTAGAGAAGAACAGGAAGACACTATCTGCACTATGTTGCAAATTCTATGACAAGAGAAATTTTACCCTAGAAATTTTCCAATATCAATTCTGTTTGATTACAGTGACACACTGAATCACATGGGTTTCTATGGTTAATCTTACCATGACTCAGCTTATGCGCAAAGGAGAGAACCCTACACTACATTCGGTGTTCTAGAAAATCCTACGCTAGGAGAAGTCTGATTCAAAGACTCAGAGTTTCGCAACCTTCTATGTATCAAGTTTCTACGAAGCAGGATACAGCTACGTCCATATCTATGTACCGGACATACCAACAGGCTAAGATAGGACACCAACAAACTGGGATGTTTCATCATCTGAAATTGTGAACTAAAAGGGACAAGATCTCCATGGATTTTAGTTACCAGATTTCAGCAAACTCAGAAAAAAAAGCATGATGCTATTTGGGTTATTGTCAACAGTTTGATCAAGTCTGCAGAATCCTAACATCCGTACGGATTTCAGAACCAACAGATTGAACAAACATGTTCCAGCCAAGGCTCATCCGATCACTTGGCAATCCCTCAGCTATCAGGTCAGACAAAGATTCGTAATTGTACTCCTAACTTACTTTACGTCTTCATTCTAATTCTACGACTTGCTTTCGCGCTCACGTTCATGACACTATTCACGTTCATGATCGTATTTTGGCTTACGATTTTACGTTCATTTCTTTTCTCATTCTGGGAAGTTTGCAAGAACTTGTGAGACCAGACCCAAGTTTAGTATAACCCTCCATCATCAGATAGACGTTTCACGTCATATTCCACGTCTCACCTTGTAGCGTTTGGCGTTACCACCATTATATTCTATGATCACGATATGTCTCACATGTCATGTTCATTCCACGTTCCTTATATCATGATCAAGATATGTTACACGTATCATGGATCACGATATGTTTACTCATACTACACTCGCCATATCTCCACGTAGCACGTTCAAAATTTTTCACGTATCACGTTCAAAATTTTTCACGTACTACGTTTCCTTATGTCTCGCGCATCGTTTCTAATTATCAGTTAAGTCAGATTGTCTTGCATCGTAACGTTCAGTTACCCTTGCACGTTAACTCTTTTTCCTCGATCGAATTTAGGGGATCTACCTTCCGTTGATAACCAAGAATTTCTTCGTATTCCAAGTCAAGGTCAGGAGGACCAAGATTTACCTTATCTTCTGATAGAACCGTTCCAAAAGGGAGGCCACTTGGAAACAGACAAGTTCATCCGGACTTCTTATCCATTTTTTTTCTCTTATCGATTAGATATGTCCTTTCAGTCACGTCACGTTCCATGTCTTTTCAAGACATGTCACGTTCCACGTTCCCTTCTACCATGTCACCTTCATTTCCGTTATTTTGCATACCTTTCCAGTTTGATTCGGGTATGTTTTGCTTCCAGTTACTTTATCTATAATTCGGGGACGAATTATTCTTTTTAGGGGGGAAGAATTGTAAAACCCGCATGCTTTTACCATGAATAGTGCCCTTAAGATCGTACGTCCTAGATTAAAACTTACCTTATTCAGTATTGATCACATTCATGTGCTAATAATCAAGCAAGTGCATACGTGTATGACATGACAAGTATCGATTACGTACGAACTCATGATAAACAGTTAATAAACATATCACGTGAACATAATTAAATCATGATCACCATTTAAAATACAAATTAGAATACTTACGTAAATACATATAATATAATTACGAGCGTTAAGTTTACGATAAACGACACGTTAGATTAAACAGAAACACTTTAAACACGAGCACGTTTAACCACGAACGAACACGAAACATCGGGACACGAGAAAGGTACGGGTACCCCATGTGGGGCCCCCATACCCACGGCATACATCAAGAAATGGGCTTAGCCCATGGACTTTACAAGTAAAGGGGGGTAAAAGTAAAAACATGTTTTCATTTTTCATTTTCAAGAAATAAACATAAAAACCCTAAAAAGAGTTTTCTCCTCTCCTTTTTCTCCTCTTTGTGACGCCACATAAACACCACCATAGGGGGTGATTTGTTTGATTTTGATCTTAAGAACTATTGTATAATCAGTGTTTGTTCATCCTCTTTCCAAGCTACATAGTGGTATACCTTTCAAACCCTTCTTTCTAATTCTTTTTAATTCTTTTGATCTTTGATTATTTTCATGAACATGTTATTAATTTTTCTTATAAAAACAAGGTAATTAATCATTGATCTAACATGTTTTGGTATTAATTAAAATCAAGGAAGGATTTATAAGGGTGTTTGTTTTTAGCCGCCTAGCAAAATAAACCCGAGGGGGGGTTGGTTTGCTATTGCCGCCACCACCAAGACCACAATTGGTCTTGGTTGGCTCATGTGGGACCCACGGCAGCAAGGGGACACGTGTGCCCCGGGTTTGGCCGGGGTACGGTGTCGAATTCATGCCCGATTCATGGTTCGTTGGTTAAAATCATGATCTATGTTACATGTAATTTTTATGAATCATGAACTTAGGATGTAATTAATTAATAACATGAAATATTAATTAAATCATGACTTAGGTTATTTTGATTATTAGTTTATCATGACATTAATTTAACCTAAGTATTTTATGTTATAAGTTATAATTAATTAATTATTAAAACATGCCTATAATTAATTAATTTAGACATGACTTAGGTTATATTATTATTAATAATAATACACATTTTAACCTAAGTATTTTCATTTCATTTTAATTAATACATGATACACTTTAATTAAAATGCTTAACCTATAGTTTAATTTGAATACATGAAATAATAATTAAACTATACACTATATCATATGACTTAAGAAATAAGCTTAAACACTTAGACTTATATGTTAGCTTATGTAATCAGCTTAATTCTATATATGGAAATCAATCTATTTCAGGCAGCTAATCTAATCATGGAAACTTTCTATATATGGAAACTTATTTAATTAAGGCAGCTGATCTATTTTTGGAAACTTTCTATTTTTAGAAACTAATCTATTTTAGGCAGTAAATTCTATTTTTGGAAACTTTCTATTTTTGGAAACTTTCTATTTTTGGAAACTTTCTATTTTTTGTAACTTTCTATTTTTGGAAACTTTCTATTTTTGGGAACTTTCTATTTTTGGAAACTTTCTATTTTTTGAAACCTGCTATTTTTGGAAAGTTACTTATTATTACACAGTAAGTATAATAATACATGAATCACCAGTAATACTTAATCAGAGTAATCAGAATACAAGATAAACACAGTTTAAGGCTTTAAACAGTGAACCATGACCTAAAACATACCAAATCAGCTATAATGAGACATAGAACCCAGTACGTAATCAGTGAATCGATACTTATACACGTGTGTATTCATGTAGCATTAGTGATCCAGAAGTAGGAGTCTTTCTTCCGTTCATTTCACTGGACTTGAGGTACGGATTTCCGTCCTTTCAGTATGGACATTCTTTCCTCATTAGGATTTCCCCGTATGCAGCCAACTGTTTTCCCCAGCATTTGTTTTATTGTTTTGAACTGCTTATGTTAATTTAGCATAATCTATAGCCATATACAAGCATGACCAGTTTCACCTAGTTATGGAGGTACCATAACCATAGCATTGGAGGCACCGATGTTATGACTTCCCCACGGCGGAGTGATTGCTCGTGGCGTCCCTTTCAGTTTTGGCCATATTATTATATCAGGTGGGGCGTATGGGTGCATCCTAGTTACATGTTTTATTCAGTTTATCATGGTGAATGTGGTGTGTGCCTTGCACCCTTCACAAGGAGCTGATCCCTCCTACCCAAACCAGTATATAATTAGAGGCATCCCCTCTAATCAGCATGATGAGGTCACCCCTCCAAGTATTCATGCATGTGACCTTTTCATGACCTATATGGGCTATGGTATATTTATGTTAAAACAGATTTCATAAGATAAACATAAGGCTTTTCAAACTATAAAACCAGTTTTCTTAATACTTAACCAGTCTACTCAGAACTTAGTCTTCCGCTGTTATATGTTACATGTTTATCCTATTTCATGCTATATTGTATATCCGTGCACTGAGCGTTTTGCTCAGCCGTTACTTTCCTTTCCATGTCCCAAAACGACAGGTACCCAAGACTCGAGAATTTGGAGGACATGCATAGGATGGAAGCTGCCATAGACTTCTTCTCCTGTTTCCTTCATATATTTATGCTTGTTTAGTCTTTCATTCAGTTTATTTACTTTCTTATGTTTTGGGCTTATGTTTGGGAACCGATGTTTGATTCCGGTTTTCCCTATGGTCATGTATGTTTTACTACATATTACCTTGCATGCTTTGATGACACGCCATAGTCACGCGTGACATTCCATTTATCAAAATGGGGTGTTACACCGCATCTTCACACGCCACAACCCGAAGTCATTAGACCCGTCGAATTTTTTGACATCAAACTTCGCTATCGACGACACATTCTTTCACCCGTGTTGCGTAAAAAATACCTTTTTGAAAATCGAATTAATTAGAATAACCCTAAACCTCGATCACGTACAAGCAAACCCGATCGTAAACTTGAAATGATCAAACTTGAACCACAAGAAACCCGCAACAAAAAGTTCGTTTAAATTGAATTAAATCAATCTCAACGAGAATGGTTTTAATAATAAAATAATTCACAGCAACTAATACTCGTTTTAAAAGAAAAAAATAACAAAAATTGTTTTAGTATAAAAACCAATACTTTACTACTTTGTAGTAAAGCAACCCACGTGACGAAAAGAAAATATTTAACCAACAATAGAGAACCTTATCTCTATTGTTTTGAAAAAACAACCACCAATCACGCCAGATCACTTCGTCTTCTCCGCCTAATACCTGCAACTTGAAGAAACTGATCCGATGAAACCCGAATCCTTTTTTCTTTCACGAATACTTCTTGATCTAGCACCGATCTTCGAGACCACAAAACCCGCGGCTCTGATACCACTTGTTGGAATCGACACCAACAAACCTGAAGATCGAAACGCGGAACCCTAGATCCCTTAAAGAAGATTGTAGAGATGCAATAGACAAAACCCAGACGAGCACAAAGGTAACCAAACGATTACTTTATTATACCAACGATCGGTTACGGGAAAGAATAAAAGATAAGGTGTGATTTGAGCATCACCTCCTCACCTTGTTTTATAGGGTGAGGGGGTTGGTTACAGGCTCGGGCCAAGCCCAGTCGACTTACACACATGCCTAATACAAATCTTACACTGAAAAAGGAAACTTAGCTTATACTACCTTTACTAGTCTTAGAAACTAATACTAACAGAAACAAAATAAACCTACTAAAAACTAAAAGTAATAAACTATATAAAAAAAGATGTTGGGTTAAAAAGAACGAAATTTTAAGAAATACGATGAAATTAGATTATGAAAAAAATAAATAGATAAAAAGATATTTCAATTTTAAAATAAAAATAAAACTCTAATAAGTTGTTACAAAAGTTTGTTACATATGAGATCATTATTAAGAATGCACATCTTGTTACAAAGTTTTTTTAGATTTTTATAAGTTTTGGTCGGTTAGTTTTCAGACAGCCTTTATTTGCTAGCCAAGCAGGTGGCCACTCATGTTTATGGTTGAACGTGTTTTCGGACGGCTCAATAATTGTACAAAGTGCTTTTAATTGTTGCATAAGATAATATATAATTTCATTTTTTAAGTAATATGGAGTGTTAATTATATATTAATCGGCATATTTTTTTATTTTCAAGTGTATATTAATTATTATGTATTAATTAGTTTTAATATGAGTATTGTAATATTTTGGGTATTTTTATTTTAACTTTTTATAAAATTCACTACAGTAAGGGATATAAGTTGAATTTTCAAATATTTTATAACTATAGTGTATAAATGTTTTATATGTAGTTTAGATAGTGAGTTTATAATTCTTATGATTTACATTTGGTACAATTATATATTTGATCTTTTATGACATTGTACATCTTATAATTAATTACAGTAAAAAAACTGAGCCATCACAATTTTTTATTGGAAAAAGATACATGTTGTAAGTTGTAACTCATGTTAACATTTTTGTAATTACCATCTTACGACAAACAACTTCAGCCAGTTTTGACAAACATAGCCTTAGCAGAAACTTCAATATATCTTCAACGAATCTTTCTTTTAAATCAATAACGTTTGAGAAAATTATATACAACTTTTATCTCAAATCATATATGATTCCAAAAAAAATTCATATATAATTAAATAATATAACATATAATTTGTTTTGTGTAATGTTAATAATTTCTAACATGTTTTTAAGTGATAAATAGATATGTTAAATTTATATTAAATTTATATTAAATTAAAATTATTTGTTAAACTTTGCTCAGACTCATAACCATCAAATATTCAAATGTAACTTTATCTTTTATAAACATAAAATTTCGTTAAAAGAGTATCACTAAAAACTTAAAACTGAATAATCTATTTTGTTAAAAATATAATATGCTGGTGAAGTACATGTCAAAATTACGTATAAAAAGATAAATTAGAAAACCATACAAGCCAGAAGTACAATCAATGAAAAACAATCAACAAGTTACAAATTAACACAATTAATATTTCATTCGCGTGCTTGTTACACATTTAGTTATATGATATATGTTTTGATTTTTTAATTAATCTTTCTCTCTCCTAAAATCGTCTTCTTCAAATACTCTCTTTCATTTTCATATCTGTAATTAATTTTCCTTTCTACCTTGAAGTACCATGAAAATAAAATACGAGAAGTGGTGAAGACGAAGGTGGCAAGAACGACAATGATCAGGACGATGGTAATTAAGACGCCGACGGTGAGGATGACGGTAATGAGGACGACGTCGGGTAAGACGTCATAAACACCATTATATCTTTAAAAAGTAAGTGAATGTGTCTGAATTTTCAAACTTTCTAATTAAGGAATTGTTCCAAATGCTTTATAATATAGTAAGATAAGATAAGATAGATGAGCTGCTTTAATGAAAAAGTTCGATAATCGAGTGCTCTCCGGTAGGGGTGTGCAGAAACCGCACAAAAACCGCAAATTTCAAAAACCGTAAAACTACATCGCAAAAACCGCACTATGATAAAAAACCGACGGATCGCTTTTAAGAAAAAACCGTAAATTGCGATACGATTTCGGTTTTACCTGTAAAACCGCACACAAAATCCGCACCGCATATAAAACCAAAAAATGATACATCTATTATTTAATTTGTGTTTTAAGGGTTCTAATGCGTATTATCAATAATATTTTAGGTAGTGTGTGTATTTACATTAAATATATGCATTGTGATAACAAAAAATACCAATAATGTTGTCCAAAAATCGCAAAAATCCACTAATTATATAGATTATAAGTGGTGGTGTTGTGCAGTTAAATCCGCGAAACCTACAAAAACTGCAATAACCTGCAAAACCGAAAACGCAAAAAACAGCACGGTGGTAATTCACATTTTTTTGAAAACCGCATTTGCGGATGCCTTTTGATTTTTGCCAAAGTCTCCACCGCCCCGCGCCATCACTTAGTCTCCAGTACATCATAAAAAATAATACTACTAATATATATTTATGATAAAAGTTTTATGAATAGCGCTCTCTAAAAAAAATATAAATCTTTTGATCTCAACCCTTTATTCAAATTTTATCTAATGATTTATATTATTTTTTATATTTAATTAAAAAACTCATTTTTATTACATTTAAAAAAAATAAAATATCTCACAAATTGTTAATCTTTACACAAAAGTAATTACACCATCACATCAAGAATTAAATTATATTATTATAGATAGACACTTCTATATATTTTCGATGATTTTTTTAAATTATCGTCTAGAAAAATCACATGTGATTCTCTAAAAATCACATGTGATTTATTACTTTAAAAAACACACTTGAATTTGTAAAATCACGTGCGATTTATGGAATTTATGAAATAACACGCGATTTGTTACTTTCAATATCACATGTGAATTTTTGGAAATCACATGTGAATTTTTGGCAATCACATGGAATTTATGAAATCGCGCATGAATTTTGAAACAAATCACATGTACTTTTTTCGGAAATTTCAACATTGAGAATCATCAAAAGTATGTGAAAATGACCGTCTACTAAATGACAATAATATTCTCGTGATTACTTTAAAATCACATGTGATTTTATGAAAGCACACGTGAACTTGTGAAATCACACGTGATCTATGAATACACATGATTTTTTTTAACTGTCACGTTTGACATATTTATATTCCTTAAACCTGAAGCGGTATAATAACTCAATAGATTCCAACGAGTTAGGAACAATAATGTTATAATACCTAGATCCACTAATGTGATTCTCAAACAAAAGTTAGTTAGAAAAAGCTAGTGACGCACCATGATTATGCAAATAATAATAAAAGTCATTAAAAAACAAAAAAATAAGAACAAAAAATCTCATGTGATTTTACGAATCACATATGATTATTCTGGCCGAAAATTTTAACAATAAAGAATGAACGAAATATATCAAAGTGCCCATCTATTGAAAAATAATATTTTATTCGTTACGATGGTGTATTTTTCGTTGCTTGAGGAAAACTGTTTGGATATGTTCCTTTTTTTAAAAAAAGTGGATAATGGAGTTTTATCGTTCGATGACAAAATAGATGGTTGAGATCGAATCATTTGTTCTTTTATTGAATCATATTATAGATCTCACCTCAAAATTGTATTTATAAGGCATTTAGGATATTTGTTTCTAAAAAATCTTAAAAGTTAAAAAATTAAACTTGTTTTTAAGATAAGAATGTGCATTTTTTTTATCATCCATCTTATTTTGTAAAAATTTATTAAAAATTATTTTTATTGTTAAATGAAAATATCTTTTTATTTATTTATTTATATTTTATTATCTAAATGTCGAACTGTACCCAGTAAAGCATTTTCGTATCGCATTTTAATGCCACCTTTCTAGACCGTACACTGAGATGTAATGTTACAATCTTTTATTTATTTAGTAAAGCAAAATGTTTTGTGGGAATTCTACATGTTTCAAAAACTAATTCTCTTTTAATTAATAATAGTTTTAAAAATTAAAAAATTTCCAAGACTTTTTAAAAATAATTAGATTACATTATTTCTAAATTTTGGTAAGAAAAAAAATAAATGTGAAAAATTGGTGGATAAACTTGATAAATAAAAAAATGACATATAATTATAGGTGTCAAATTTTTCAATAATTTTAGCAAATAAACAAATATCTTTCACGCTTTATAGTCATAGATATGGAAGTTCATTTTGACATGACTCTTAGACCGAAAACGGTCTTTGAGTATATACGCGCACCCTGTCATTTCAAGATTTTCTTATAGCTATCCCATAAATAGGCATGGTCAACATATGTTGCAAATGGAATATCGTACAATCGTTAAGTATCGCCTAATGATTCCATTATTTCTGGTTGAAGTGATATGTCATGTTGTCGTAAGATATGTTTGGATTTCTTTGGATAACGTGTGGTTTTTTTTGCTGTTCATTGTAAAGAGCTTCAAGTATACCGACATAATATGGTTAGAGATGTTTTTTTTGACAATGTAGATGTGCTAGCAGATCTACGGGAAAGGAGGCGCCTGTGAACTTTTTGGCTGACCAATAAGATGGAAGATCGACACTCACACTAGCTAATATTTTAGTTTTTGGATGGGTTAGAAAAAAACGCGCGTGTGCGAATGTTACCGAGGTTTCTCCTCTCGTGGGGTTAAGTAATTAAGGTTTTTACAGTGGGTTAGGCTACTTTGACACTCGTCTTATACAAAGTGACACGAGAAACCATGTATTAAAATCAACATATGTTTATTTTTTTTGCATTCAATACGTTTGATTTCTCGGCACCTAAAGGAGTTGAGCTATTTAATATAGTTCAACGAGCTATAGATAGTAATATTATGTCCCATATATTCACAAATGTTAGTTTTTCAATATTAGCTTTTATGTCATAAGAGGCCAGTAACACAACTTGTTGTCCGTTTCTTATCCAACATTGTATAAATAATAATTTATAACAAAATCAATAAAAAATATATCTTTTTTAAAAACTAATCCCAATAAACCCTAGAAACCATCTGCCACGTCAACACCATTACAATAAACCCTAGAAACCCTAAATTATCATCAACAGCCATCATTCGCAAATTATAAGTACCCATGTTAATCCCCATTGGGCCACATACAATTCCGATGTTCCGGCGATGTGTTATGAGCCATGTTCGGCTGTTGACGACGGTGTCATCTCGAAAACCATTAACAACCTACAGCAGTCACATGATCCCAACACCATTCAAACAGCAGCAGATTCCGCTTGTTTTCCGGTCTTTAAGTACGGCGTCACGTGCTTCTTCTTACTCTTCTGTTGACCCTTTCTTAAACCCTAAAACCTTAAAATTGGAGAATCGTGAAGATCTGAATTCGATAATTCGTTTTCTACCAGTAGAACTCGGGTCATCCTCGTTATTCTGGCCTTCACAAGTGGTGGAATATTTAAAAGCACTTTCAAAAGGTCCTGATCATAGCAAGGTTGACTCCGGTCAGACTTTTTTTCTTGCGATTTCAGATATCAGGCGGAGTCTTAATCTCACAGAGTTAGATTTTTCGACCGGTGATGGCTTCTCGGTTTTATTTGATGAGGTAAGAACTTATTTTTAAACTTGTTAAATAGATCAGTCACTTGACATTTACGACCGTGCATGGTTTGTGAACAGTTGATGCCGCGTGAAGATGCTAATAAATGGTTTGGAGAGGTACTTCCTGCTATGGCTGATTTGCTGTTGCGGCTTCCATCAATGTTAGAAGCTCACTATAAGAATGCAGACTCGGTTACTTGTGTGGATGCTAGGGATGGACTCCAAACCGGTCTTCGCCTGTTGAAGTCTCAAGAAGCTGGCATGGTTTTACTTAGCCAGGTATACTAATCATCTACTGAGTGCATAAGCTCACGTGAAACTTTAATATGTTAAACATGTGGTCTGATCCCTATATTAATCATTAATGAATCAGGAACTGATCGGCAGTCTTATTGCTTGCTCTTTCTTATGTCTGTTGCCATCCCGTAGTCGAGGTGCCAACGGTCTTAAAATCATCAACTTCGACCGTTTATTTGCGTATGTGTTTTTATCATGATAGACTTCTTTCTATATGTATGACCAACATTACGGGTTTCCCATAGTCTGCTAATGTTTACACACGATTTAAACATCATCAGGAGCCTACGTGAATACAACAGGCAAAGACAGGTGCAAAAGATAAAATGTATAATTCATTATTTTGAGAGAATTTGTTCAAACATGCCGGTAGGAAATGTCTCATTCGAGAGAAAAGTGCTTGCGGTTAATCAAACTAAAAACTACATTCCCTACCCCAAGGCTGAATCTTGGAGTAAATCAGTGGTCCCACTATGCCCATTTGAGGTCTGCACTTCGGGCAGGATAGAAGATCAGTTGAAGGAAGCTCTCGAAGTAGATTTTGCAGATAAGTACCTTGGTGGTCTTCTTTTTACTAAAGGCTGTGTTCAGGTTTGCTTTTTGTTTGTCCCTGATATGGTTTTCCCAAGGTGTGATAGATATAGTTAGCGTTTTTATCGTTGACTTCTTACTTTTACATTTTAGGAAGAGATCCGTTTCGTGATCAACCCAGAATTAATAGCCGGAATTCTTTTCATGCCTTGTATGGCAGAAAACGAGTCTATAGAAATTGTTGGTGTTGAAAGATTCTCGAATTATACAGGGTAATTATGATCTCGTTGGCTTCTTGGTTTTATGATTGTATTTCAGATTACTGTATATAAATCCGCTGCTATTTTTGTTCTTCTAGCTATAATTCTACTTTTCGGTTTTCTGGTGACTTTCGGGATACGAAAGATTCTGATATAATGGGAAGACGTAAAACCAGAATAATCGCAATAGACGCTTTACCTCGTCCTGGAAACAGACAATATGGGCATGATTTACTCCTGAGGTATACTTGTTATAGTCTTATTGCATTCATATATTTGTTACCAAATTGTTACATTCATATCGTTTTTTATGTATGACTGCTGATTTCTGATTAAAGATATATGTAAATTACTTTTTATTAGGGAAGTTAACAAGGCATTTTGTGGCTTTGCTGACCCTTGCAAGTCCGGTGATCACCTATCAGAAGCTGAGCATGATCAAAAGCTTAAAATCTTCGAAGATGAAGTAGGGATTGTTACTGGAAATTGGGGTTGTGGTGTATTCGGGGGAGACCCTGAACTTAAGACTATGTTACAATGGCTTGCCGCTTCTCAGGTAAATGAAACTATCACATATGTGCATTTTAATATTTTGTATTCATATTTTCGCTTTCTAAAAGTACCATACATTCTATCCAGGCGTTAAGACCTTTTGTGGTGTATTACACATTTGAGTTGAAGGCCTTACAGTCACTGGACCAGGTAATTCCTATACGTTACATTATAAAGCGCCTGACACGTAAGTGCAGTATAAGAATTCTGTTTCTTTCTATTACTTGGTCTGCATAATCGGTTGGCAAAATGGGTCATGTTGGGTTGGCTTGACCAGAAACACTTTATATCTAAAGACTAAACTTGTTGCAACCTGTTACCCAACGCGCTCATTTCGCTATCTTTGACCTTAGGCCGTTAGGGGTGCAAGATCTAAAAAGTTTACTCCCGCTTCTCGTACACTATTTCTTCTGTACCAATAACAAAGGTTTTCTGGATTATCGGCAGGTAACAAAGTGGATTACTTCCAATGGATGGAGTGTCGGTGACCTTTGGAATAAGGTAGTGGAATACTCGTCACAGAGATCAACGAATAAAACAAATGTTGGCTTCTTCAAGTGGCTTCTTCCATGATTATCTTCCGATAACTCCATGGTATCCGATCCTTAGGGATCTTAAGTAAAATTTGTCTGCGCGCGGTTGAACTTATTGTTATAAACGATTTGTTTCATTTTCTGTAAGCCTTCTGAAACTTTAAATGTGATATTCAAACAATCTAATGAGATGGTTGGTTTGGTTCGTTTTCTATTCATTAAGCTTTATGAACTCCAATCTTGTTCTGCTACAAGCTTTATGAACTCCAATCTTTTTCTGCTAAGCCTGAAAATGTATGCAGTCATGTAGAATAGGTTAGATTTGTAAAGCGGTATATGTTCATATATAGTTTTTAAAGACGTGACATTTACGTGTTCATAAATTATTCGATACTCATTACTATTTTCACCATACTAGTTCATCATATACGAGAGAACAACATTTTTTACTAGAATAATTAGCTTTGTGATATTTAAGGCAGTAGTATATAGCATTTGGATATGCAGATGGCAACCACCGTGGTCGTGGTCGCAGATAAGCTTTGCTCTTGTTTCAGGTCCGAACTTTTTCTTGATAACTTTGCATTAGACTGTTATTTTACTGCGTAGAATATCAAATGGGCATCTATTAGTTACAGTAATAAGTTAATAACAGATTTTTAATGTCATGGTTTCAGATCTGTTAGATTTGTTAGTCATTGTCCATTAGTTGCAGGTTTTAATAAGACCCGATTTCCGTCTTAAGTATCTAGTTTCTCTTCTATTCATAGCCACTGTTAAATTAGTCATTGACTGTTTGCAAGTTTCATGAAGTAACTCAGGAAGTACACACTAGAATTTATACGCATATGATTTGGTACAGTTATCGCATTTTCTTATATAGTACTAGTACTGTAGTAGTTTTCTTTTTAACAAATGACACTTCATTCCAACAATATCATTTATGTCAGTACGTGCATCATTCGTTATCCAAACTTGTAAGAAAAATCTTTCACATCACGTTCTATTTTCAATAATATTATTGGCACATATAGCCTCGTTCTTGAAGTAGCTTAGCTATTAGTGGTGAACATCAAGTAAAACGTATAGCCAAGTGTAAAAATCATGAAGTAGTTACGATTTTTTAAGTTCAAAAACATGTCTTGTTCAGTTCTTGAAGGTCCCTAATCTTCATATGAGGTTATTTACTGTGCCAACCTCATAACTTACTTCAATAAGCTCTCACTATATATATACAAGAAGCAACTGCATCAAGTGCTCATTCCATTCGTAGTATCTGAGCTGTAACGACTTTCTTTGTTATGCTTGCTTAATACTGAAAAGAATGTATAATATTTTCTGTTGGCAATGTGGTGACCAGTAAATGGTTCTTGTCATCTGTTAGTTTAATTGAGGATCCATCTTTTGGCAGAACTCAGAGCTAGAGTCCACATGCTTAGGCTATCCTTTTGAATTAGACATGCCCAACCTCTAAGCCAAAAAGTTATTGTCTGGGTGACGATTCGTATTTGTGAAGACAGTGTTGCCACGAAAACTTGTCATCCGAAACCTCTGACGCAGATCATCCACTTGATCTGTCTTTATTACCTTCCTCATGTTATCGTGTGAACCAGTCACCGACCTAGATCAACAATTTTCTTGATAAATAATTTTGACTTGCCTACTTTTCTAGAGCAGTCGAAAACGATGGTTAAACCACTGTATACATGACAATTTCCAATCTCCCATCCTTTTTTCTAAATAGCGGCGCAAGGGCCGTTTATTGGACAGACAGAAAATCTGTGCTATTAAGCCCTTCTTGCTGATCTTGGTTACAATGATCCATATAGATATAGTCTAAGGCTTTTTGGTACTAAAGTAGTTTTCATACAGAGATACTTTGGATCACTGAGAATAGATTGGTTGGCGTTGGCACGGTTAATTTTCTATTCAGTAAGCTATATGAACTTCAACAGCGCGCCTACCAGTCTTGTTCTTATACAAGCCTGAAAATGTATGCAGTCTGCAGAATAGTTTAGATCTGTAAGGCGGGCTATTTTATATATAGTCTTTTAAAACATGACATTTACGCCTTCCAGCTAACCAAAATTAAGACCTAGATTACCTAATGAAAACATTTGGCCTCGGAATATTGGTTATAGATCTCGCGAAGACTTGGGGATGTGTATCACACTATCACATACTATTAGAGGATAAGTTACTAGGTCTAAGTTTGTTTGTGGGCTTAAGATATTTTATCTCATGTACGAATCTCTATAAATCATCACAACCTACGAGGAATTATGTAATCCAACATCTTATCATAGCTCATGTCTAATCACGAAACCTAGCTGGTCAACATGAGTCATTGCCTCTATTAAACCGGGTTTTTAGTTAACCGGTTGAACCATCGGGTCAACCCGATCCTATATATACTATACATATACATTTTTTTCATATATTTAATTTAATGTTTTATGATCTTATAACTTATCTTACGTTCTTGAACCGATTAAAAATATCAATTGTTTACTCAATAGTTTTAGTTTTTTAGTTCCATATTTATAAAATTATAGTAATGATTTGCTAAAAACAATTTATTTATAATTACAAGTTATAATAAATTATAATAAAACAATATTAGTTGAAGTACTAAGTTATTTTTGACTTTATTTATACTAACAATAGTCATAATCACTTCAATTTATTAATTAAACTTAAAAATATTTATCGAATTTTTTTGTTATATATTTTTAATAAAAATTGTGACCTGACCGGATTTATCAATCCGGGTTAATAAAAAACCGACGGTTCAATTCGATTCTCAACAAGCAAAACCCCGATCACATCGGGACCAATCTTCGAACCGGTTCCCAAATCACCCAATTCAACTGCCCAGGTCAACCCCGATCTTAAAACATTTATTTCCTCATGTTCGTTCGTTATCTAGCTACACATAAAAGATAAATGGCAATGTATCTAGAAAAGCATAAACATATCATTCCTTTCTTTTAACCTTCCCTCCTAGAAAATTACATTATTCTGAAATTTTGATTAATAGTGTGAATCTTATAGAAGGATCAAATGAAACTTATAAGTTTATATTGTTTTTAAAAATTTTACTACGTACAAAATAAACAAATACTTGTTGCACAATCTATCCTCAATACTTTATAATTTAAAAGTATAAACTACCTAAAATGTATTTAAAGTTTATATAAAGATATCTAAAAAAACATATTAAACTCGTATATTCGATACAACATGATATTAATATGAAAATTTGAACATCGACATCAACATCAAAACTCGTGTCAGTTAAAAAAGTTAAACTTTTTTCCAACAACATTAATAGCAAGGGGCCTAACAAGGATACATGATACATGGTCGATGGGGTTGCATCCCTCTTACTCGACGAGTCTAATTAGTAGGTTAGACCCATTCCTCTTATTTCTCCTACAAACGTTGTGCACACGTGCGCCAGTAGGCAATATGTAATATATACAGTGTATGTATTGTAAAAAAGAAAAACGTTTTTAGAGTGCGCCGTGGAACTAGCTAGGGACCACGATAGTTTTATTAATACTTCCAAGATTTTAAATACATGACATAAAAAAAAGAAGTATAATACATTGGTCTCAGAAGTTCACTGCTAAAGGTATCACTTCTTTAAATGGCAAATGTTCCAAGTCCTCCGTAGGTCATGACCATCCATGTCGGCAGTCGATATGTGTCGTTTCCCAATGCGTCTGTCACCATGTACGGTCCCTCCCACTTAGGCCCAAGCGTTCCTGTATTTTCAGCGCAGCTAGCCGCGTTTGAGCGATACACAAAGTCATCTGGCCTAAAGGAAGTCTTACGCACCCTAGCATCACAGTAACCCTTCATTTTTGCTTTTGACTTGGCCTCGTGGATAGCTGCCAATTCTCTGCGTTCATCAATTATGTCCAAGTTCTGCCGTAATTCATCATCGTTTGTGACCATGTCTACTTCTGATGTGTGGAGCGTCTGTAACCCAATTTCGACTGGGATGAACGCCTCTGTTCCGTACGTTAGGGCGAAAGGGATATCGCCCGTAACGTGCGATGTGCCCACAAGACATGTGATAACTCGTCGACCCATTTTTTGTTGTTTTCCCCTAGTCGCGCCTTTATGTCGTCTCCCAGACTCCTATTTGCTCTTTCCACAAGTCCATTGGTTTGTGGATGGGCTACCGATGCAAACCTTTGATTGATGTTATTTTGCGCGCATCAATCCTTGAATGGATTCTCCGTGAATTGTTTTCCATTATCAGAGACAATCTCTCCAGGTAGCCCAAAGCCGCATACTATATTGTCCCATACGAACCTTTTCACTTAGTTTCCTGTGATTGTTGCTACTGCCTTTGCTTCAATCCACCTTGTGAAGTAGTCCATCGCGACTATTAGGAACTTAACCCCACCTGCTGCCACAGGGAAAGGTCATGTGATGTCTTTTCCCCACTTGAAAAATGGCCAAGGGGAAGTGATATGTGTTAGTTCCTCTTGGGGCTGGCGCGATACCGGCCTGTGTACCTGGTAGTCATTGCATTTACGGATGAGTGTACGTGCGTCCGCGTGCATGGTTGGCCAATAATACCCGTTGCGTAATGTTGTCGCCATCACTGACCTTGGTCCTGCATGCATGCCGCAGGATCCTTCGTGTATTTCATTAATCACGTAATGTGTTTGCTGCGGGCCCACGTACCTTAACCATGGTTGAAGGAATGAGCGTTTGAAAAGAATCCCATCCCTGACTTCGAACTGTTTCGAGCGCCTTCGTATTCGTAGCGCTTCGGTTTCGTCATGTGGGAGTGACTCTTTCATTAAATAGTCTATAATCAGCGTCATTCATGTATGACCTTCTTCCTCCACGACCGATTTGACTTCCTGTTCTTTTATGGACTTGTCTTTGAGGATTTCTACCAGGACCTGTTTTGATAGGTGTGCAAAGCTGGTGGACGCTATTTTGCTGAGTGCGTCTGCTTTCTTGTTCTCCCCTCTAGGTACTTGGCGTATTAGGAACTTTTCGAATCCTTGAATCAATGACTTGGCTTTTTGAAAGTATTGTATCATATTCTCTTCTTTTGCCTCATATTCTCCACGTATGTGGTTTGCTACCAGGCGAGAATCTACATTCGCTTCGAGATTGCGCACGCCCATTCGGGCTGCAATTCTTAGTCCTACTATAAGCGCCTCATGGAAAAAGGTTGGATGGACCGAGCTTGACCCGAATTAGGCTTAATTCAGGGTCTTGTGGACTCCGGCTCTTGCACCAAGTGATACTTGTTTGGGAATCATGCGCACTAAAAACAGACACCGTTAGGCTTACTGTGGGTTTGTGACCCACGATTAGACTCCAGCGTGAGAGTAAGTAATCGATTTGAGTATGTTAGGGTTTATGGTATTGTATATATCGTACCTTTGTGGAACCATGGGGGTTCCTTTTGTACTCGAGAGAGTCCTGGCTGGGCTCCCTATTCTTGCGGCCTAAGGAAGGGATACTGACTCAAAATAGATTGATCTTTATCGCATAACTGAGGCAAGTGTATATCCTTTTTACTTAGGAAAATATAATCATAGGATAGATTATATTCTTGTATGATCCTGTTGTAGTGCGACAAGGATACGGTTAAGTAATAAACCGTATGTGCGACAATGACTTACTGGGCCTCCTAGGCTGCGCGCACATTACATAAATATCAATCCACTCCTGATGGATGCGAGTAGTACCCGTGAGTCGGACTATCCAACCCGACTAGAGACTATACATCATCAACATATATACATACATACATACCCAATCACGTTGAAACAAGGCACAAGGAGATAAATTGTGAGCATATCCAACCCCTACTTTCAGATGAAACCCAGAAGCGAAGAGAATGTTTCCATAGGACATCCCGCCCGATGGTGTACGTGTGAAAATGACTGATGCTCAAGAGAAAAGAACGAGGAGTAGAGCAAAATCAAGGGCAAAGAAAAAACACTAACATAAGGCGATATGCAAGCAGACAAGCAATACAAGCACTAAATTAAAAAACCAAGGGGTTAATGAACATGTAAAGATAAAAGAAAACACATAAAAGACGATAGTATACAAAAACAAAAACGAGAGTAAACGAGCAAGAAGGCAAGCAAAAAAGGATAAACAAGAGAAATGAGAACATACAACAATAACATAAAGCCAAAAGTAACCTCATAAAAGACTAAAGAAAACGCATAAGGTGGCAGAAGAAACTTAGACAAAAAGCCAAAAATCAAGAACGCAAAAAAAACTACAGATTGAACCGTTGCAAGAAACGCCAATGGGGCCTTAAAAAGCTAACCTCAATACCTAAAAGAGCAGCATCCCTACAAGAGAGGATCTAACGTAAAAAACTCACACACACACACACATAATCATGGCAAAGCTTCTAAAAGACACCAAAACGTCTAAAAAGACACACATATAATCATGGCAAAGCTTCTAAAAGACACCAAAATACCTAAACGGAAGAAACTGCTCGAAGACTTGTGACATCTACCTACTTATCCTCAATTTTACAAACAAAATCTTTGCAAAATATTAACAGATATTAATTAATGTTTTTAAAAAGCATTTAATTGACCCGTTCAAACCACCTAGTCATGGTTCAATCGGGATTTTTGAGAAATTTTTGACTTTTGATCACCTAACCAGTTCACGGTTCCAGGGGAGGAGAAGATAGGAGGACTAGTGTGTGTTAAGCCTCCACAACTAGCTATCCAATAAGTTCATTACAACATAGTTAAAAAAGCCTGATATTTTAAGAATTGTAATGGTCAGCCCCCATCAATATTACCTATTTTATATACTTTTGTTTAGATAAGACAATTATATTGAAAGAACTCAAGCAAGAGTCAAGAAACAGGGGAACAAGTGAAATATAACATTTATATTCCCAATATGAATGCGACTTACAGACATATAATTCAGTCACGTCTCAAGAGATGAGAATGTAGAAAATCGAGCATCATTATCGGGTGATATATTTATTGTTGCTATCGATAGTCAGTTGCAAGAGCTAAAAAATAAAATTGTTGAGTCCGTTTCAAAACTTCTTCTTAGTGCTACGTTAGATCCAAGGAAATCTTTCAATATCATAGACATATGTAAATTAGTGACGAAGTATTATCCGCTAGATTTCACATAACAAGATAAAATTGTGTTTAAGCTTGACTTGCATCATTATAATTTGAATAATAATAAAAAAATGAAGAATATTACTTCATTGTGAGAGTTGTGCAAAATATTACAAGAAACTGGGAAGTCAGGAACTTATCCTATTATTTACAACTTGATTCGTCTTATATTGACCAAGATCATTTTCAAAAATGAAATTTGTGAAAAAAGACTTTGTAGTACAATGAGTGACGGCTTTCTTAAAAGTTTAGCGTGATTCTTAGTGTTGAAAAGAGATTGTTCGTACCCTTTATACTAATAACTTTTGAAGACAAAGACACATCCAATTAAAAAACACAAGATACTGTTACTTGTTTTTTATTTAATTACTTATTTATCATTAATATGAAGTTTGTGTTTTGATATATCGAATATTTTCAGTTATTTGTAGGTTAGTTCATGAGACACAAGATTTGGATCGAATGCTAACTGCAGTTAGAAATCTTAACCGGATTTTTGTTGTTGTGTTAGTATAAAACATGTGTTTGTTTAATATATTAGGCATTTCTCTCTTCATATTGTTTTTTTAGATCTTCATTGTTTGATATATTGGTTCAGTTTAAAATATTATGTCAGCCCCCCTTAAATTTAAATCATGGCTCCACCCGCATAGGAATCCTTACTTTGGAAAGATAACGCATCTTGTTTAGATAAAGGAAAAATTATACATGAGTTTGAATGAATTCTACACTTTATAAGTAAGGAAATTGATTTTATTTGTTGTAAACTATTGTAAGCAGGGTGTCCAAGCCATCTATGATAAAGATGGCGGCTAAGGTTGTTGAGAGAGGAGACTAAGAATTATGGAGTAGGTTTATCTTGATTGATGATGTATATACCATTACAGAGGGTACCATGACCAACCCGCTTGTGTTGTCCTTGAAAGTGGCATGAAAAAAGTTTAAATAAAACCTACAGCAGAAGGTGAGTACCCAGTTTACTTATAGAAAGTTAGTTGTGTGCAAAGGATGGGATATATAGAACATCGTGTAGGGTTATGAAGGAATTGATATATACTAAAGCAATTTTTTTAACTTAGGTGAGTTTAGCATTAGGGAGTTTGACTGATATTGGGTGTCTGATATTGTGCATTAAAGTTAGGTTATGGAAATTTAGTTTGTGGTAACCCTATCAACTACCTAAATATGTATTTGATTCAACATAATGAATCCTATTAGTCTATAAGAACTGTAAATAATGTGGCATACTCTTAGTTTAGATATACCTGTTTTTGCAGTAGGTTCCTTTGAATTTTGTTGCATAGTCATCATTATTTGATTGAGTTGATTTTGTAGTTAATTCATCCTAGCAACCGTAGTCATATCACTTCCATTTGTAGCAAAATTTACATATCAAAAAATTCCTTCCTGTGTATATCCTACATTAGTTGTTGTTTGGGTCAAGTTTACTAATCTTGTTACATATCTCCTATGTGTAACTAGTTTGTATGTAACACCCTACTTTGATAAGTGGACCGTTACGTGTATTTATGGCGTGTCATCAAAGCATATAAGGTAAATGTCCTAAAACATTAACTGACCCTAGAGGAAATACCGGAATCAAACATCAGTAATCCAAACATAAGCTCAAAACATGAAAAGTAAATACTGAATAATGTCAAACAGGAAAATAAATATATGAAGTAAATAAAGTGAAGAAGTCTGGATAGCTTCCATCCAATGCACGTACTCTCAGAATCCTAAGAGCGTCCTGGTGTACCTGCCGTTAGAACATGAAAGGAACTACAGCTGAGCATAGCGCCTAGTGAACGGATATAAAGCATGATAAGAATGTACTGGGATGAGACAGATAACAAAACTGAAGCTATAAGACTGATATGTAAAAGTAGTGGAAAGCTGTGTATAATCTGAGAAGTCTGATTGATAATTAATAAAGCTGAACTATTAACTCTTAAAATTGAAAACATGCATTTATGTATTTTAATTGCCAAGAGCTTATATAGGTCATGTGTTGTAACAAATGCTGCATGAATAAATAGATGAGTGACCTCGTCATGCTGTAGAGGGGTGACCTCTAAATAATGTGCTGGGTGGAGGGATCAACTCCAATGTGAAGGATGTAGAGCACACAGCACATTCACCTGATAAGCTGTAAACTGATAACCTAGGATGCATCCATACGCCCCGCTGATAATACTGATAAAATGGCCAAGCTGAAATAATGGGACACTGCGAGAAATCACTCCCCCTAAGAGGATTCATGACACCGGTGCCTATAGTGTCATGGTTACGGTACCTCCGTAACTAGTACATAACTGGTCATGCTTGTATATAAAGCTCAGGCAAATATATTTAGTTATTAAAATGATTACTGATAAGCTTAGAACATATACTGGGAAAAACATTTGGTTGTAGACGGAAAATCCTAATCATGCATAGAAGGAAGTCCTTACTGAAGGACGGGAAATCCGTAACTCGTGTTCAGTAATGAAATAAGAATGAAAGCTGAAGGATCGACTCTGTCTTCACGGATACTACATAAATAAGGGAAGTGAAATGAGTTGACTGATATCGTTTTATTTTCCGGATTTTTAATTGTTCTTAGTTTAATTTATTTATTCTTGTATTACTGTTTGTATATAACTGATATATCAGATGGTTCTATAATATTAGCGATAAAGGTATCTTCTTGAATTTCCTGGTTACTGTATAGTGTGTAATTTCGATATAATTATTACTACTATAAATAGTAACCTGATATAAATAGAAAGTTTCTAAATTAGAAAGGTTTCCAAATTAGTTTTTCTTGAAATTTAAATCATAATAAATCACATGTTTTTATGTGGTTAAAAGGATAATTAAAAATCGATATAATTTTTACTAATTAAATTATTTAAACAAAACCACTTGATTATTTATTTATTAAACTAATTTATAATTATGATTTAATCATAAGCAAAATGAATCCCGTATTTATTATGTTTCGTGACCCCGAAAACCCGAGTCAAACAAAAGCCTACCGAGGCTTCAAAGTCTCGGTCGCATGAAAACAAATCAACCATAATAAATTAATTCACAGCCGGATTAGCGACAAAATTCTCTGTCGCCAAAACGTCGCTAACTGTGAACAAAACTTTTATCAAAACTGTCAATATAAACTACGACAGAATTTATGTCGCTAAACTGTCGCTAATCCTGGGTTTTAATCTCACAAATTCCTGTTTTAATAAGTATCCACTTCTAGCTATTTGGTTCCCACGGTTTATTCTTATATCCCACTGATTATGTTTATGTCCCCACTGTTAATAAGCCCAAACACCCCCTGTTTGAACGACACCCCCCTGTTTGGGTTTGTTTTGGTTGCGGCTGAAGAACAAAACACCACGCCGCCCTGTGTGGGTCACGGCTGGCCAACAGCAACACACACCGAGACTTGGTGTCTCGGTGTTCGTGTAACAATCAAAACACGACACCCTTTTTATGTTTAAAACATGATCACCCTATATGTTCATTTGTATAGAACTTTAAGAACACAAAATCGTGATATAAGCCGAATTCAAAGAAAAGAAGGTGATTATCGTTAAAGGGCTGGTAATGAAAGACGAACACACGTGAACCACTGATGGAAAACTAAGCCCGAAACCTCCCTTTTGGTGTTCTAGACGGCGGCAAAAAAAAGCAGAAACCCTCGTTCTTTTTTTTGTTGTTGTTTGTTTGTAAAATAAAATGGGAATACTTGTTTGGTGTTTCCTATGTTTTTGTTTTAAAACGGGTTTGGCCAAAAGCCCATGATCCTTTCTTGTTTACTACATAAAACGCCACCCCTTTATATATATGGTTTTTCATTTTTTTTCCCGACATTAAAATTTATTCCCGTATACTCGTATTTGTTTCTCGTATTTTAGTTCCTGAACGTAAAAATTCTTTTCTGTATAATAAATAATACATACGTAATATTTTCTGAAACTTAATAATTATTTTCTGGATAATTATTTATTGTAAATTTTTTATAAAACTGAGATTACGTATTTAACGTTTAATTAAAGCTGAGACTATGTGTATTTAATATTCGAGGACTTTAAATACGGGTTTTACAATTCTTCCCCTCTAAAAAAATAATTCGTCCTCGAACTAAGGATGCGATTATGCTGCGGTTTTACAATTCTTCCCCTCTAAAAAGGAGAAATTCGTCCTCGAATTAAAGGTAATAAGTTGATAAAGTTATAAAAACTGAAAGGACACATATGCTGAAAGAGCATGAAGGCTGAAAAGACATATAAGCTGAAGGATCATTCGCCCTTGATTTAGAACATGATGCTGCTGAAAGGGTATCAACGTGACATGACTGAAGGGAACATGGAACGTGACATGGCTGAAGGGAACATGGAACGTAACATAACTGAAAGAACTTAACTGGATTTATTGAAGGAAAAGGGATGAGAGGTCCGGATGGACTCCTCCGTTTCGAGTAGCTTCCCGCTCGAGATGATTCCTTCAAAGGTCTAAACACAATGAAATCTTGGTCCTGATGACCTTGTCCTGATGATGCTGAATAGTTTCTAGTTCCATACTTAAGATGGGTTTTCTGAATCTAATCGAATGAGTAAGCTATAACATGTAGGAATACATGAAACGATAAGTATAATTAATATGAAACGATGAATTTTATATCTCTGAGCAAAGCTGCTGAAAACTTAGAGGGACGAACTACGTGAACAATTGTGAACGTGGTTCACGATTGTATGAGGAACGCTACGAAGGGAGTATATCGTGAATGTGATACATGAAAGATGTTATGAACGTGATACTAAGGACATATCATGAATGTATGCTGACTGAGGGAGAGTGCCAAACGATATGGCCTGAGACGTGAAACGTCTGCCTGGGTATGGAAAAGTTGTGCTAAATTTGAGTCTGGTTTCTTAAGCTTTCTGTAACCGTTTTTAGTAACAAGTTGAATGTGAACAATGTTACGAACACGAACATGAACTTAAATCATGATTAGCATAAAATGTGGATTGAACAGCATCATAATGTGAATGTGAGGCGTAAACGTGAAGGTGAACGTAAACGTAAAGTGAACGTGAACGTACACGTGATCGTGAACATGAACGTGAGCGTGATTCGCGAACGTGAATTTCTATCTGACCTGATTATTGATGGAATACCATGCAATTGTACGATTTACTGCTGAATTTTCTATAGACCCGTTACTGCGTAATCATTTCGGATGAAGAAAACGTGTAGGCTAGGTGAACTGGTCGACAATGTGTTAGATAGTATCATACTTCTTCTGAGTCTGTGGAAATCTGATAACAACTATATGAGAAACTTGTCTCATTTATGTTCAGAAATTTCTAATGGTTGTAATAACTCATTAGCATGTCGGTGTTCCATCTTAAACCTACGGTATGCCAGGAATCTAGATATGAACATAGCTCCATCAATTGTGTTATACTGCTTCTATCAAAATTCTGTCTGGAATTGTGGAACATTCTGGTGGAATCTGGGTGAGTAGTCGTGAAAGAATTATGAGTCTCGGTAAATTAGATCTCACCTAGCGTAGGATCTTATGGAATACAAAATTTTACTGAAGGTCCTCTCCTTTATGTGTAAGCTTAGTCATGGAAAGCTAATCGTGATAACTGTCAGCAATTTCTACGGTAGCAGTCAACTAAGTTCTAGAAAATTTCGTACTTCAGTCACAGACGTCCCTCTTGACCATCTGGTGATGGCTTCCACCTTCGTAGTACTTATGAAATTTCTTTCTGCTGAAATAGGGTGGTTCAGAAAGGCCACCTTGTTCAAGTGAAACTCACATATGGAAAGCTGCGCATATGATTTTCTCCTATTGGAGAATCTGCGGAATCATAAAGAAATAATCCTCATGTTCTCCTCTAGAACTTAGCAGATCAGGATTTTATCGATAAATATACTGGCGAACTGGTTTAAGAATTCATGGAAAAGTTTGATTCATAAATTCCGTAATATAGCTGGAGCATTAAGGAGCTCAGAAGTATAAATCAAAATTTTAGAGAGACTATAATGTGTGCAACAGTAGTCTGGAAAACATCATGTTCTTTCTCTCAACACTGATGGTGGCTTAATCATGAATCGTTCTAGAAAAATGTTTAAGACATCGTAGCAGATCAGATAAACCTTCTATACGCGAGATGAACATCGATTATTAATGGTGATCTTATAAAATTTCGGTGATCGATACATGATCTCATGTTACCGGCCTTCTTTCTAATAGACAAAAACCGGTGCACCCTTTTGGTGGTGTGCTAGGGCGATTAAAACCTCGCCCAGGTAAATCTTGCAGCTAATTCTGCAACTCTTTTAACTCAGCTGAAGTCCTGCGATAAAGAGTTCTGAAAACAGTTTCTGTCCTTGAAATAAGCTCGATGTTAAACTCTGTCTCGTGGTTAGGAAGGAATTTCTCGAAAACCTTCTGGAATTGGTGATCATGAATTTCAGGAATTTCAGAAGTGGATTTATAACTGGTAGCTAAAAGTCTACTTAGTTTTGGAATAATAATTTACTTGTTGTAAAGCATAACAACTTGTACTGATTTTTCTTGTAAAAAGATAATGAGTATATTTGGGAGGTAGTAAGATGGATCTCGTCGTTAACTAAAAAGAAAACCTTAATAAATATGGATGATACTATGGAGTCTTTTTCGGCTGGCAGGTAGATAATACCTGATTTAGATAAAGCGGACATATGAATATGTGAAGCAAACATGGCAGGTCTTGCTGAATATGTTTGTCTGTAACCCATTAGAATGAACACTGCATGTCTAACCTGAATAATACTCCAGAGGTGGTAACTGGATCTTTAATGGTTTGATTTATGCGTGGCATGACAAAACGGGTATACCCCTTTGGAGGGTACCCTGAATTACTGAGCGCCTGGTTTAAATTTTTTTATTATAGTTGTACGTCCTAACTCATGTATTGAGAAAATATTCTCATGACATGTATCATGACTGATGTCCTGACATGTATATCCCGAGATGATACTTAAGACCCGTGTCTTGACTGATGCCTTGACATGTGTTTTAGTAGACGAGTCTGAATAAGGTTAAGAATTTATGGTAACTGCTAGGATTGGCGGACCGGTTGGACTGCTGACCTCTGTATCTCCGGTCACGTCCGTTCTAGAGTTCCGATGGCTACTGACTGATTAATATAAGCACGGTGGTTGTCATTACCGCTTTGTATGTCAGTTTCTTGACGATCATTATTACGACCGTGATTCCCGTAACCACTCTGCTGAGTGGCCGGCTTTGTACCGGTTCCCGCTCTTCTGAATGAAAGGTTAGCTGAGTGAAGTGTGACATATAGCTGAGAAGGTAAAAACATGAAATTGGGGTGGTAGTGTCTGATTGTTGAAGTTTATTCTTGTCAGAAATTTTGAATTTATAGTTTTCGTCCGTGTTCTAAAGAGTTTTCATGTAAAACCCAGTACGGTCGTATCGTTAATTCGGGGACGAATTATTCTTTTAGAGGGGAAGAATTGTAAAACCCGTATTTTAAATCAGAAGATTAAATACGCGGTTTATTATTGTTTAAAACAGAAATAGCACGTGAGAATAATATATGCAACTACGTTTAAAAAAAGGATTGTAACTATAAATTTTCATGTTTAAAAAGAAAAGAAAGAAGAATGGGCTTTAAGCCCAACCCACTAGCAAAAACTATAATATCAGGGAGTGGATTTAACATCTTCATTTTCATAACAAAAAAAAACAAACTAGGGTTTTTATACCCTGTGGCCGCCGGGAAAAAAAAGAAGAGAACAAGTTGTACTGCCTTCATTTGAAATGAAATTCTTTCATTTATGTGGGATCAAACAAATCACGTCCATAATCCTTTTCTTCTAAAAAAACTAACTGCCTACATCAATTTATAAATGCTTAACCTCCTCCATCATCTCTTCTCTCATTCAAAACAAAATACAAGCAACATGATCTGAATCTCATTTTGTTTACGTCCAGTTCGCTCGAGTTCTGAAACACATGTTCATGCGGAGTTCTCGTTCAGATCATATCGAGGTTATGGCTTCATCTGTTGCGATTGGAGTCGTGTTCTACTATCGAGTGGGTAGTGTTCATACTCGTGTGGGTTCGATGTGTGTTCGGGTCCGAGTACTGGTCTTGTTGGTTTATGGTTATTGTTCGAGTTGGGGTCTCAGCATATTAGCGGTGATCATGTCATGTCCGTAAACATAGTTTTAGCTTGTTCCCTGGTGGGTTGCTAACCCACGTTTGGGGTTGAGTTTCGATCAGATAGTGATCGCTTTGTGTTCGGTTGGACGTGGGCGTTGAACTCCGATCAAGCTAGTTGCATGGAATTGTATATTTGGTGATCAAGTAGGCGTACGTACTCGAATCGGCTCCTAAATCTTCTCATTTTGGACGTTGGTAAAGCTCTAATCATACGTGGCTCATATTTGCATGTTCATACAACGTTTCATAGATGTATGAGATGATATTGTTACGTATTTGATAAGTTTCCTTAAAAAGGAAAAAGCAATGTGATTTAGTATCACCTAATATAAAATATGGGCTACTAACTACTGAGTAATAGTTTAGTCAAAATATTGTATAAAATATGACTATCATGAATTTAAGACAACAAATAAGCTGCATAAAATTAATTAGTTTTTGGTTTAATTAAGTTGGGTTACTAATTTACGGCTTATTAAAAAATCGGCTTATTTAGTAATCGACTTATTTAATATCGGATTTTTGGATTCGGCTTATTTGATAAAAGTTGTCATATGATAAAACAAGTTAAAATTTACTACGTATATTAAATCAGCTTAATACTACTTATAGAAACTTCTATTTTTGGAAACTTACTATATTTAGAAACCTGCTATTTTTAGAAAGTTACTAATTACAGAAATATAAAGAAAAATAACACATGAAACATGTAATACAATATCAAGAACTCACGAACCACGCCAGATTAAGAATTTATATACTAATAGATGAACAGGTATAACCAGTCAAGAACAAGTAAATCAAGTCAACGACCAGTAACTTATGTAATATTCATACAACTCATATATGTCACTCTACCATGTAGTTCACGTGAAGTCGGAGTGGGGTCTCTGTCTTATCATCTTCAGTCAGTTACTGGACACAAGGTACGGATTTCCGTCCTTTCAGTAAGGACTTCCTTTCTATGCATGATTAGGATTCCCCATCTTCAGCCAAATGTTTTCTCCAGTATATGTTTTTAAACTTATCAGTAATTATGTTAAGAATTAAATAAATTGCTTGAGCATTATATACAAGCATGATTAGTTTATGTACTAGTTACGGAGGTACCGTAACCACGACACTAGAGGCACCGGTGTCGTGACTCACATGCAGGAGAGTGATATCCTGCATCGTCCCACTCAGCTCAGCTTGGCCATTTTATCAGTATTATTAGTGGGGCGTATGGATGCATCCTAGGCTACAGATTACAGTTTAGCAAGTGAATGTGGTGTGTGCTCTACATCCTTCACATTGGAGCTGATCCCTCCACCCAGCACAGTTATTTAGAGGTCACCCCTATACAGCATGACGAGGTCACCCCTCTATGTATTCATGCAGCAGTGGTTACAGCACATGACCTATATAAGCTCTTGGAAATTAAAATACAGTAAATGCATGTTTTCAGATTTAACAGATAACAGTTCAGCTTTATTATTTATAAATCAGACTTTATAGATTATACACAGATTTCCGCTGCAACTTTACTTATCAGACTTACAGCTCTAGTATTTCATCATCTGTTTCATTTCAGTAATTCCTTATCATGCTTTATATCTGTTCACTGAGCGTTATGCTCAGCCGTAGTTCCCTTTAATGTTCTAACGGCAGGTACACCAGGACGCTCTTAGGATTCTGAGGGCATGTGCATTTGGATGGAAGCTATCTAGACTTCTTAGTTTATGTACTTACATTATTCTGCCTATTTGGACATTGTTTAATCCTTTTCTTCAGTATTTTACTTTTCATGTTTTGGTCTTATGTTTGGATTGCCGATGTTTGATTCCGGCATTTCCTTTATGGTCAGTTAATGTTTTAGGACATTTACCTTATGCTTTGATGACACTCCATAAATATACGTAACGGTCCACTCATCCAAGTGGGGTGTTACAATTATGGTATCAGAGCTATAGGTTCGACCTGTAGGCTCTAAAACTTGACCTGTGACTAGTGGGTAGTCACCAGGAACTTCCCATATTTTGGCGTTGTTATCTTTCATGTTTCTCGTGCATGTATCAGTCATTTTTCTTCAGTTATTAGTCGGTTTCCTTAAAGTTTTTTTACTAAGTAAAAGGTTGGTACAGGACTGGCCATATTTAGTCGCATGTGCTTTTCTGCGAATTTAGTTTAGGTTAACCGACCCATAGGCGTTCACCCTTACCCGTTCGGATTTTGTATTGGTAAACCGACCCTTAGGCATTTACCCTTACTCATGACAGATTCATGTTTTTAGTCGAATGTTATTAGGTGAACTGACCGATATGCGTTCAATATTTCTCAAGTCAAATTTCATGCTATTCAGTCGAAGGTTGTTTTGTGAACCGATTCATAGTTGTTCACCTTTGTCATATCAGGACATTTCATAAATTTGGACAAGTATGGACTGGAATACAACCAACCATATTTAGTCCCAGATTATAAATTTCTATACATGACAGTTCTCAGAATGTTTTGACAGGCATGGATCGAACCAGAATCACCCATACTTAGTCACATGCTTCCTGCTATGAATATTGTGAACTAAACCATAACTATCTACATCAGTTGATGTTAAACCTCAGTCGGTTATTCTTCTATGTTCTTTGTATCAATCAAGTTTGTACTCTCAAGTGGATGTTGTTTTCATGTTGATTAAGTTCATGTCTTTTTATGAGGATTACGTTTTCAGCAAGGTGATAATGTTTTCATGCTAAGATACTAAAGAATTACAATAAAATCCTATTTCATGATAAATCATGTTCTGCTCTTTACCAATCAAGTCCTTATACTGAACATTGATGAAACTCCGTTTAATCATACTTTTCAGCCTCTATACAACCAACATTAAGTCTACACATAAATTTTCAGCCTATGATGTTAACTGTTTCGGTTCAGTTGCTAACCAGTTAAATCAAATTATTTTCCGTTGACCGTGTCAGACGGTTTACACCAGTATCGGTCATATCCGCAAACCTTCAGCGGTACCACATGAATAGTATTCATCGTGTACTTCACGTACAGTATTTCAGGTGTACCCCATGCACCTTACACCATGTGTACCGTTAATCGATCCTTAATCACTTCAGGCATTTCCGCTTGTCGATATTCTACCAGATGCCGATGCTGCTCGTGAGTTGAAGATTTTGCCAGATGATGATGTCGCTAACACTTAGAAGACCTCACAAATGCTGATGCTACTGATACTTGGAGATTTCTCAAGATGCTGATGTTGTTTATACTATGAAGACTCTGCAGAACAAGGACGAAAACTATAAATTTGAAATTCTGACAAGAATAAATTTCAACCATCAGACACTACCACTCCATTTCATGCTTTCACTTTCTTAGCTAGATGTTGCACTTCACTCAGCTAACCTTTCATTCAGAAGAGTGTGAACCGGAACCCAGTCGGCCACTCAGTAAAATAGCTAGAGGAATCATGGTAGAAATAGTGACCGTCTTGAAACTGACAGACAAGGCGGTAATGACAACCACCGTGCTTAAAAATAATCAGTCAGTAACCATCAGAACTCCATAACGGACGTGACCAGAAATACAGAGGTTAGTAGTCTAGCCGTTCGCCAATCCTAGCAGTTACCAGAAATTCTTAACCTTATTCAGACTCACCATTAAAATACATGTCCAGACAACAGTTAAGACACAGGTCTCATGTATCATTTCAGAAGACACATATCAGGACACCAGTCATGGTACACGTCATACGAATATCTTCTCAGAGTATGAGTCAGAACTCATAACTCTGTATGTTTGCTAAATCAGCCCTCAGAAATTCAGGGTACCCTCCAAGGGAGTATACCGTTTTTGTCATGGTACGCCTAAATCATATAATTAAAACTTAGTTACCACTACTAGAGTATTATTCAGATTAAACACGCACAGTTCATTCTGTAAGGTTACAGACAAACATATTCAGCAAAAATTGCCATGTTTGCTAAATTATTCATATGTCAGCTTTATCTAAATCAGACATTATCTACCTTACAGCCAGAAAAGAATCCACAGTACACACCGTAATTATGAAGGGTTTCAGTTCAGTTAACGACGAGATCCGTCTTACTAGATTCCAAATATATTCTTTATATTTCGGCCAGAAAATCAGTACAAATTTTTCTGCCTTAAGTGCGTGAATTCTCAGTCCATAGCTACGAAGACTTATAACTATCAGTTATAAAGTTACTTCTGAAACTCTTTAAATTCATGATCAGCAAATTATCCCAAAGTTTTCCAAAGGTCATTGTAGAAGGTTTCCAGAAATTTCCTTCCTAACCACGGGACAGGGTTTAATATAAAGCTTGTCTCAAGAACAGAACCTGTTTTCAAACTCTTTATTTCAAGGTGTTAGCTAAGTTAAAAGAGTTGCAGCAATTGCTGCCAGAGGTACTGGAACGAGGCTAAATCGCCCTAGCACATACCAGAAGGTGGATCGTTTCTGTCCACCAGGAAGAAGGCCAGTAACATGAGATCATGTATCGACCACCGAATTTTTTTTATCAGATCACCATTATTAATTGATATTCGTTCCACATATAGAAGGTTTATCTGACCTGCTACGATGCCTTGAACATTTTCCCAGAAAAATTTCCGATCATACTACCATCAGTGGCGAGAAAAATAACGTGATGTTTCCGATAATGTTGTTGCACATACTATGGTCTCTCAAAAATTTTGAATCTATGAAATTTATGAACAAAATTTTTCCCATGAATTCTTAGACAAATCGTCGGTATATTCATTGATCACATTCTGATCTACTAAATCCTAAAGAAGAGCGCGATATCATCTTCCCGCGGACATGCAGATTTTCCGATAGGAGAAAATTTTATGAGTAGTTTTCCAGATGTATATCCCAGATGAACAAAGTGACATTTTTGAGCCACCCTATTTCAGCAGAAAGAAATTTCAGACAATCCTGCGAAGGTGAAGGCCATCACCTGATGATCCCGACCAACGCCTGTGAACGAAGTACCAAATTTTCTAGAACTTAATTGACTGCTACCACAGAAATTGCTGATAGTTCTCACTGAAAATTCTTCCATAACTATTCAACCAGATTTCCACCAGAATATCCCATAATCCCAGGCAGAATTTTGATAGAAGCAGTATCACACATTGATGCAACCATGTTCATATCTCGATGCCTGACATACCGCAGGTTCAAGATAGAATGCCGTCATGCTAGTGAGTTACTACAATCCTTAAAAATTTCTGAGCAAAAATGAGACGAAATTCCATGAAATTGTTATCAGTTACCACAGACTCAGAAAAGTATGATACTATCTAAGTCATCGTCAACCATGTAATCAACCTGCGCGTTTTCTTTCATCCGAAAGGATTACGCAGTAGTGGACCTACAGAAAATTTAGCAGTAAATTGTACGAATTCAAGGTATTCCATCGACCATCATATCAGACAGAATTCATGTTCACGATCACGTGTATATTTACGTTCACTTACGTTCACATTTATTTTCACTTTCACGTTAACGTCTCATTCACAGTAAGATGCTGTTTCAGTTCATGTTTTGTGATATCTCATGATTTAAGTTCACGTTAGCGTTCATAACATTTTCCACGTTCAGGTTCGTGTATCTCGCGATACGCGTTTCACAGTTTATTACCGAATACGGTTACAGGCAGCTTGAGAAACCAGACCCAAGTATAGCACAACTATTCCATAACCAGGCAGACGTTTCACGTATCAGGTCGTATCGTTTGGCATTCTTTCCTCAGTCAGAGTATGTTCATGATATGTCCTAGCATCACGTCCACAGAATATTCATGTATTATTGTGCACAATATAATTCATGCCCAGCATTCCTCATATAATCGTGAACCACGTTCACAATTGCTCACGTAGCACGTTCAAAATTGTTCACGTAGTTCTTCCCTATATATTTATAACAGCTTGCTCAGATATATAAATGTTATCTTTCAGGATATTTATACGTACCGTTTCATCTATCCTACATGCTATAGCTTATTCATTCTATCAGATTCAGAAAATCCATCTTAGGTATGGAACGAGAAACTAATCGGCATCATCGGGACAAGGTCATCAGGACCAAGATTTTCATTATGCTTAAACCTTTTAAGGAATCGTTTCAAGCGGGAAGCCACTCGAAACGGAGGAGTCCATCTGGACCTCTCATCCCTTCTCCTTTAATAAATTCAGTTAAGTTCTTCAATCATGTTGTGTTTCCATGTCCTCTTCAGACATGTCATGTTAGATGATCACTTCAGTCATATCATGTTTACACTTTTAGCAGCATTATGTCTTAATTTAGAAGACGAATCATCCCTTCAGTTTATATGTCTTTTCAGCTTATACGTTTTTTAGCTTATTAGCATTTTTAGTTTTTACCCAATCAGTTTAAATAACTTTAATTCGAGGACGAATTCTCCTTTTTAGAGGGAAAGAATTATAAAACCCAGTACGGTCGTATCGTTAATTCGGGGACGAATTATTCTTTTAGAGGGGAAGAATTGTAAAACCCGTATTTTAAATCAGAAGATTAAATAGGCGGTTTATTATTGTTTAAAACAGAAATAGCACGCGAGAATAATATATGCAACTACGTTTAAAAAAAGGATTGTAACTATAAATTTTCATGTTTAAAAAGAAAAGAAAGAAGAATGGGCTTTAAGCCCAACCCACTAGCAAAAACTATAATATCAGGGAGTGGATTTAACATCTTCATTTTCATAACAAAAAAAAACAAACTAGGGTTTTTATACCCTGTGGCCGCTGGGAAAAAAAAGAAGAGAACAAGTTGTACTGCCTTCGTTTGAAATGAAATTCTTTCATTTATGTGGGATCAAACAAATCACGTCCATAATCCTTTTCTTCTAAAAAAACTAACTGCCTACATCAATTTATAAATGCTTAACCTCCTCCATCATCTCTTCTCATTCAAAACAAAATACAAGCAACATGATCTGAATCTCATTTTGTTTACGTCCAGTTCGCTCGAGTTCTGAAACACATGTTCATGCGGAGTTCTCGTTCAGATCATATCGAGGTTATGGCTTCATCTGTTGCGGTTGGAGTCGTGTTCTACTATCGAGTGGGTAGTGTTCATACTCGTGTGCGTTCGATGTGTGTTCGGGTCCGAGTACTGGTCTTGTTGGTTTATGGTTATTGTTCGAGTTGGGGTCTCAGCATATTAGCGGCGATCATGTCATGTCCGTAAACATAGTTTTAGCTTGTTCCCTGGTGGGTTGCTAACCCACGTTTGGGGTTGAGTTTCGATCAGATAGTGATTGCTTTGTGTTCAGTTGGACGTGGGCGTTGAACTCCGATCAAGCTAGTTGCATGGAATTGTATATTTGGTGATCAAGTAGGCGTACGTACTCGAGTCGGCTCCTAAATCTTCTCATTTTGGACGTTGGTAAAGCTCTAATCATATGTGGCTCATATTTGCATGTTCATACAACGTTTCATAGATGTATGAGATGATATTGTTACGTATTTGATAAGTTTCCTTAAAAAGGAAAAAGCAATGTGATTTAGTATCACCTAATATAAAATATGGGCTACTAACTGCTGAGTAATAGTTTAGTCAAAATATTGTATAAAATATGACTATCATGAATTCAAGACAACAAATAAGCTGCATAAAATTAATTAGTTTTTGGTTTAATTAAGTTGGGTTACTAATTTACGGCTTATTAAAAAATCGGCTTATTTAGTAATCGACTTATTTAATATCGGATTTTTGGATTCGGCTTATTTGATAAAAGTTGTCATATGATAAAACAAGTTAAAATTTACTACGTATATTAAATCAGCTTATTACTACTTATAGAAACTTCTATTTTTGGAAACTTACTATATTTAGAAACCTGCTATTTTTAGAAAGTTACTAATTACAGAAATATAAAGAAAAATAACACATGAAACATGTAATACAATATCAAGAACTCACGAACCACGCCAGATTAAGAATTTATATACTAATAAATGAACAGGTATAACCAGTCAAGAACAAGTAAATCAAGTCAAGGACCAGTAACTTATGTAATATTCATACAACTCATATATGTCCCTCTACCATGTATTTCACGTGAAGTCGGAGTGGGGTCTCTGTCTTATCATCTTCAGTCGGTTACTGGACACAAGGTACGGATTTCTGTCCTTTCAGTAAGGACTTCCTTTCTATGCATGATTAGGATTCCCCATCTTCAGCCAAATGTTTTCCCCAGTATATGTTTTTAAACTTATCAGTAATTATGTTAAGAATTAAATAAATTGCCTGAGCATTATATACAAGCATGATTAGTTTATGTACTAGTTACGGAGGTACCGTAACCACGGCACAAGAGGCACCGGTGTCGTGACTCACATGCAGGAGAGTGATATCCTGCATCGTCCCACTCAGCTCAGCTTGGCCATTTTATCAATAGTATTAGTGGGGCGTATGGATGCATCCTAGGCTACAGATTACAGTTTAGCAGGTGAATGTGGTGTGTGCTCTACATCCTTCACATTGGAGCTGATCCCTCCACCCAGCACAGTTATTTAGAGGTCACCCCTCTACAGCATGACGAGGTCACCCCTCTATGTATTCATGCAGCAGTGGTTACAACACATGACCTATATAAGCTCTTGGAAATTAAAATACAGTAAATGCATGTTTTCAGATTTAACAGATAACAGTTCAGCTTTATTATTTATAAATCTGACTTTATAGATTATACACAGATTTCCGCTGCAACTTTACTTATCAGACTTACAGCTCTAGTATTTCATCATCTATTTCATTTCAGTAATTCCTTATCATGCTTTATATCCGTTCACTGAGCGTTATGCTCAGCCGTAGTTCCCTTTAATGTTCTAACGGCAGGTACACCAGGACGCTCTTAGGATTCTGAGGGCATGTGCATTTGGATGGAAGCTATCCAGACTTCTTAGTTTATGTACTTACATTATTCTGCCTATTTGGACATTGTTTAATCCTTTCCTTCAGTATTTTACTTTTCATGTTTTGGGCTTATGTTTGGATTGCCGATGTTTGATTCCGGCATTTCCTTTATGGTCAGTTAATGTTTTAGGATATTTACCTTATGCTTTGATGACACGCCATAAATACACGTAACGGTCCACTCATCCAAGTGGGGTGTTACATTTCATAGTATAAACAGCATCAACATTATGAGAAATCTCCAACATAGCAACAGCATCAGCATTCGTGAGGTCTCCAGAATATTAGCAACATCAGTATTTGGTAAAATCTTCAACTCACGAGCAGCATCAGCGTCTGGTAGAATATCGACAAGTGGAAACGCCTGAGATGATTGAGGATCGATTAACAATACACATGGAGTAAGGGACATGGAGTACACCTGGAATACTGTACATGAAGTACACGTGGAATATTGTACATGTAGTACATATGAAAGTTTGTTGATATGATCGATACTGGTATCAATCGTCTGACATGATCAAAGAAATATAAATTGATTGAAATGGTAGTAAACTGGACTAAAATGAGTAACATGATAACCTATCAACTCCTGCGTAGACTTAATACTGGTTGTATAGAGGCTCAAAGGTATGATTAAACGGAGTTTCATTAATGGTCAGCATGAAGATAAGATTGATGAAGACCAAACATGATTTATCATAAAAACAAGGTTTTTATAGTAACCCTTCCGTGTCTTAGCATGAAAACATCAACACTCTGCTGAAACATAATCCTCATAAGAAGACATGAAGCTGAATCAGCATAAAGACGACATCAACGTGAGGGTATGAAAATTTGATTGTTACAAAGAACATAAAAGTGTAATCAACTGACGTTTAACATCAACTGATGTGGATGGCTATGGTTTAATCCACAGAATTCAAGGAAGAAAACATGTGACTAAGTATGGACGATTCTGGTTTGATCCATACTTGTCAAAATTTTCTGAGAACTATCATGTATAGAAATTTACAATTTGGGACTAAATATGGATGGATGTAGTCCAACCCATACTTGTCAAAACTTTATAAAATGTCCTAATATGAGCAAAGGTGAACGTCTATGGTTCAGTTCACAAAACAATATTCGATTGAAAGCATGAAAATTTGACCTGAATGATGGTGAACGTTTATGACTGGTTCACCAAGTAATATTTGACTAGAAACATGAATCTGGCATGAGTAAGGATGAACGCCTATGGGTCGGTTCACTAATACAAAATCTGAACGGGCAAGGGTGAACACCTATGGGTCGGTTCACCAAAACAAAATTCGAATGAAAAGCACATGCGACTAAATATGGCCAGTCCTGTACCAACCTTTTACTTAGTCAAAAACTATAAGAAAGATGACTGATAAATGAAGAAAACTGACTAATAAATGCATGAGAAACATGAAAGATAACAACTCCAAAATACATGAAATTCTTGGTGACTACCCACTAGTCACAACTCAAGTTGTAGAGCCTACAGATCGAACCTTGCGTTCTGATAACATAATTGTAACACCCCACTTGGATAAGTGGACTTTTACGTGTATTTATGGCGTGTTATCAAAACATATAAGATAAATGGCCTAAAACATTAACTGACTCTAGAGGAAATACCAAAATCAAACATCGGTAATCCAAACATAAGCTCAAAACATGAAAAGTAAATAATGAATGAAGGGACTGAACAATGTCCAAACAAACAAATAAATATATGAAGTGCATAAAGTGAAGAAGTCTGGATAGCTTCCATGCAATGCACGTACTCTCATAATCCTAAGAGCGTCCTGGTGTACCTGCCGTTAGAACATGAAATGAACTACGGCTGAGCATAACACCTAGTGAACGGATATAAAGAATGATAAGAATGTACTTGAATGAGACAGATAACAAATACTGAAGCTATAAAACTGATATGTAAAAGTAGTGGAAAGCTGTGTATAATCTGAGAAGTCTGATCTATAATTAATAAAGCTGAATTATTAACTGTTAAATATAAAACATGCATTTACTGTATTTTAATTGCCAAGAGCTTATATAGGTCATGTGTTGTAACAACTGCTGCATGAATAAATAGATGAGTGAGCTCGTCATGTTGTAGAGGGGTGACCTCTAAATAATATGCTGGGTGGAGGGATCAACTCCAATGTGAAGGATGTAGAGCACACACCACATTCACCTGATAAGCTGTAAACTGATAACCTAGGATCATCCATACGCCCCGCTGATAATACTGATAAAATGGCCAAGCTGAAATAATGGGACTCTCCGAGAAATCATCCCTCGCAGAGGAGTCATGACACCGGTGCCTCTAGTGTCATGGTTACGGTACCTCCGTAACTAGTACATAACTGGTCATGCTTGTATATAAAGCTCAGGCAAATATATTTAGTTATTAAAATGATTATTGATAAGCTTAGAACATATACTATGAAAAACATTTGGTTGCAGACGAAAAATCCTAATCATGCATAGAAGGAAGTCCTTACTGAAGGACGGGAAATACGTACCTCGTGTTCAGTAATGAAATAAGAATGAAAGATGAAGGATCAACTCCGTCTTCACGGATACTACATAAATAAGGGACGTGAAATGAGTTGACTGATATCGGTTTATTTTACTGATTTTTAATTGTTCTTAGTTTAATTTATTTATTCTTGTATTACTGTTTGTATATAACTGATAAATATGATGGTTCTATTATATTACCGATAGTATCTTCCTGAATTTCCTGGTTACTGTATAGTGTGTAATTCCGATATAATTATTGCTACTATAAATAGTAACCTGATATAAATAGAAAGTCTCTAAATTAGAAAGGTTTCCAAATTAGTTTTTCTTGAAATTTAAATCATAAAAAATCACATGTTTTTAAGTGGTTAAAAGGATAATTAAAAATCAATATAATTTTTACTAATTAAATTATTTAAACAAAACCACTTGATTAATTTATTTATTAAACTAATTTTTAATTATGATTTAATCGTAAGCAAAATGAATACCGAATTTATTATGTTTCGTGACCCCGAAAACCCGAGTCAAACACAATCCTACCGAGACTTCTAAGTCTCGGTCGCACGAAAACAAATCAACCATACTAAATAAATTCACAGCCGGATTAGCGACAAAATTCTCTGTCGCTAAACCGTCTCTAACTGTGACCAAAACTGTTATAAAAACTGTCAATATAAACTACGACAGAATTTCTTTCGCTAATCCTGGGTTTTAATCTCACAAATTCCTGTTTTAATAAGTATCCACTGCTAGCTATTTGGTTCCCACGGTTTATTCTTATATCCCACTGATTATGTTTCTATCCCCACTGTTAATAAGCCCAAACACCCCCTCTTTGAACGAAACCCCCCTGTTTGGGTTTGTTTTGGCTGCGGCTGAAGAACAAAACACCACGCCACCCCTATGTGGGTCACGGCTGGCCAACAACAACACACACCGAGACTTGGTGTCTCGGTGTTCGTGTAACAATCAAAACACGACACTCTTTTTATGTTTAAAGCATGATCACCCTATATATTCATTTGTATAGAACTTTAAGAACACCAAATCGTGATATAAACCGAATTCAAAGAAAAGAAGGTGATTACCATTAAAGGGCTGGTAATGAAAGACGAACACACATGAACTACTGATGGAAAACTAAGCCCGAAACCTCCCTTTTGATGTTTCTAGACGGCGGCAAAAAAACAGAAACCCTCGTTCTTTTTTTTGTTGTTTGTTTGTAAAATAAAATGGGAATACTTGTTTGGTGTTTGCTGTGTTTTTGTTTTAAAACGGGTTGGGCCAAAAGCTCATGACCCTTTCTTGTTTACTACATAAAACGCCACCCCTTTATATATATGGTTTTTCATTTTGTTTCCCGACATTAAAATTTATTCCCGTATACTCGTATTTGTTTCTCGTATTTTAGTTCCTTAACGTAAAAATTCTTTTCTGTATAATAAATAATGCATACGTAATATTTTCTGAAACTTAATAATTATTTTCTGGATAATTAATTGTTGTAAATTTTTTATAAAACTGAGATTACGTATTTAACGTTTAATTAAAGCTGAGACTACGTGTATTTAATATTCGAGGATTTTAAATACGGGTTTTACATTGTACTTCCCATCTAGTTGATTACCAATAGAAAAATCCACTATTTTCTAGAACTCTTCACTGTTGTGACCTTTCTATAGTTGCAATTTCCGCATATAACTCCCTTTTAAAGTTACTTATCCTCTCATTTTGATTTTAGTTTCTATTTTAAGATTCACGATGACAGTAACTCCTGTTTCCTCTTGTGTTGTTGAATTGATTATTTATAACATAGTTTGATTGTGTTGATAGGGAAGTTAGAGTTGTAGATGGTGGTGCATATACTTCCCTTTGTTTCTCTTTTTGTCATATCATGTTGTATGCTTTCGTAACTACAGGCATAGGCTGCATTAGCAGGAATTGACCTCTAACATTTGGGTAACATTCTGTAAAACTAATGAATCTATACTAAATATCACCAAGAACACAGAAATACACTGAACCCAGCCAACCACCCTTTGGTTCACTCTATCAATGAAAAGATTACAATATCTGTTTACAAAGATGAATAAAAAACACACTTAGAACTCACAATGATCAAAACAGTTGATCAAGAACTCACTCACAAGTTTACACACAGTTGAACGATTTAATAGAATGAATAGTGAGATGAAAAGAGGTAGGTGGAAGTATATATACTCCAAAGTTTGACTCCAGCCCATGAGTTTATTATATATGCATAAGTAGTTCCTCCAGTTATATCTTGAGCATTCTAGTGAAAACTATGAACCTTCATCTTTTGCCACTTGTCACAAATGGTCCTTCTAGTTATGGACTTGTACTCTTAACACTCCTCCTTAAGTCCTTAACTTGCAAAACCATTGAATAAACCAAGCATTCTAGAAAACTTCGTATGATCAAAAATTAACAATCCCTTTGTAAATATAGCTGCAGTATTGTTTTCAGATTTAACTTTCAAAGGCTTAATAAAACCTGCAGATATTTTGTATTTTAGAAAATAAAGGTAAATTTCAAAATGTTTACTTCTTTCATGAAGTATAGGATTAAAAAAAATCTGGATAGCAGAATTATTATCACAATTCATTTCTACAGGTAACACCACATCTATTTTAAGATCACAAAGAATATTATGAATCCACATAACTTCACAGCAAACAATGCACATAGCCCTGTACCCAGCCTCCGTGGAAAACCTAGAAATAGCACTTTGTTTCTTACTCTTCCATGAAACCAAATTACCACCAAGATAAACACAATAACCAGTTAAAGACCTTCTGGTTATTTTACACTTAGCCTAATCTGAATCAACAAACACATTCAATGTGTTACAAATTCCTTTTTTAAAAGTAATACCTAGACCAGGTTCACCTTTTAAGTATCTTAAAACTTTAAAAGCAATCCTTAAATGAGACTTTATAGGACTATGCATGACTTGACTAAGACAATGCACAACATAAGCAATGTCAGGTCTAGTCATAGTAAGATAGATCAACTTGCCAACAAGTTTTCATATAGAGTAATCTCAGCAAGTTTTTCATCATCTCCAAACTTGTCTTTAAGTTTTTTATTATCAGGATTAACTTCAATAGGTGCACCACAAGGTTTACAACCTAACATACTAAATTCAGATAGTAACTCAATACAATACTTTCTCTTAGTTAAACAAATTCCATTATCAATGTCAATAACCTCAATGGCTAGAAAGTATTTAAGTTTTCCAAGATCTTTGATAAGTAACTTAGAACTTAAAAATTGCTTAAACTTATTCACTTCATCAAGATTATTACCAGTAATAACAATATCATCAATATATACAAGCAGAACCAAGAAAATGTCATTTTTGTTCTTAATAAACAATGAAAAATCATTAGGACTTTAAACAAATTCATTTTCAAAAAGCGTAGACACAAGTTTCTCATTCCATTTCATTGGTGCTTGTTTTAACCCATATAAAGATTTAATCAATTTTCATATTTTATTATCATTATTATCACCATATCCCTCAGGAAGTTTCATGTAAATTTCCTCATCAAGTTCACCATACAAGAAAGCATTATTCACATCTAATTGATATAATGGCCAATTATTACAAACAACAAAGACTAAGCACACATCTAACAGTAACGTTGCATCACAAAAGGTGTTGCGGGAAAAGTAACAAAAGGTTTTACAGGTAGATTTTGGCCTGTAATTCTCGGTTTGTTAGTGATAAATGTAAATCACATGTAATTCTCGTGAATTACATGTGATAACTGTCATGGAATTGCTTTGCTAATGATAAATGTAAATCACATGTAATTCTTGTAAATTACATATGATTTCGGCCTGTAATTGCTTTGTTAGTGATAAATGTAAATCACATGTAATTCTGATGAATTACATGTGATTTTTAGTCTAAAATTTCTATGTTAGTGATAAACTGAAATCGCATGTAATTCTGAGGAATTACATGTGATTTTTAGTCAGAAATTGCTTTGTTAGTAAGTTAAAATTACAAGTGAATTACAAGTACATTATGTGTAACTAAAAGAGGAACCAAAGCATGAATTATATGTGATTCGCTTGAATCATATATAATTTCTATGGAATTACATGCTAGTTTATCTATGTAGTTGTTTCTATTTTAGTAAGTGAAAATTACATGTAATTAACTTAAATCACATGTAATTCTTCTGGAATTACATGTGATTTGGCTATATAACCGTATATTTGTTAATAAAGAAAAATTAAATATAATTTAAGTGAACCACATGTAATTTGGTATGAAATTATGTTTGTTAACAAATGAAATTTACATGTAATTCGGTCTAATCACATGTGATTGAGTTGCTATTTTGTGATAGTTTCATGTGATTATATTTCTTGATGTACATGTATGAAAACAGCAAAATCAATTGTATATGAGCATAATGAAACACCTGATGGATCAATATATTGGACGAAGTGGAAGTTGAGAAAAGATGAAGGTTTGCTGATACTATAAAGTGAAGACGAACGAGCATACCAAAACAATTTGTCCAAATTATCTAAAAACAAGGACAAAGAAGAAGACGACACTAATTATTGATATATAGATTTTTTTTGGTTTTTGAATTCTATGTATTATGAGATAGTTACTTGATCAGATTTGATTTTACTATGTTAGTTACTTCAATAAAAATAACATATTTTTAGGTTAATTGGTCAGATGATAAGTAAAAAGATTACATGTGATTCAAACTAAATCAAATGTGATTCATCTAAAGTAGTTTGCTAAAAGAAGTTAAGGTTTTGAAATGCTTGAATCGCATGTAATGCAAAAAAAATCACATGTAATTATCATCGAATCATATGTAATTCATGAAAAATTACATGTGATTCAAACAAAATCACATGTAATTTAGAAGTCAATTTGTTTTATATATTTTATATGAATGATATTTTTTTATATTGACAGAACTACATGCGATTAAAAAAATCACATGTGATTCATCTAAATTGGGTTTTAGAAGAATTTAAGGTCTAAAATGCTTGAATCACATGTAATTCAAGAAAAATTAGATGTAATCCATGTGTGAATCACATGTGATTGACAATAGAAATACGATAATGTTGATTGTCAACAACGAGGATCAAACAACTCTAGGCGATTCACTGTCACTAGGTAGTTAATACCAATGAAATTACATGTAATTCAAGCAAAATTACATATAATTTAAGAAAAATCACATGTAATTCAGAAGCCAATTTGTTTTATATATTCTTTCTATCGTTTTGTACTTTTATCATTCGGCGAACTGTTAAAAGAAGACACATAAATATCACATACTTGCAGAACCTATTGATACTAGAAGACACAAAGATCACTAAAGAACATCGATAAGCAACTCGGTCTAAACAGTAGTTTCCTAATACCAAATGGACCATTCATTCATCTACTCTCTTTTTGCAATTTCTTTGGTGAATACAAGATGAAAAAAAACAAAAAAAAAACAATACGAAGCAATACACTAGAGCTTGATAAAGTAGTAAAAAAAGTTACATCATTATAAATAAATCAATTACATTCTTTCAGACGGTTTTCTTCATATTAATCTCTAGGAACTCTTCCATATTTACCTTCCCAGCCTTCACGATATTATCAACAGACACATTCTTCATACTTACCTCAACCACATTGTTATCAGCAACAACCGACACATCCCCCACTGCATTGGCATTCACATTCTCCTCATTACTAGATCTGGAACAACCCCACCAGCAAACACCTTTAATGTATTTCCCTCATCCACATTCTTCTCAGAAACAACCAGTGCATCCTCCTTCAATACATCAGCCGACACCTTAACTATTTCATCGAGACGCCCAACACTAGCATCATGAAATTTCTGTTTGGGACTCATCACTTGAAAAAACATACTAGAAGAACCTCTACCTCTACCTCTACCTCTGCGTATACTTTTAGCAGAACCTCTACCTCTACTAACTATCGTTATACCAACAAGATCAGAATCAACACCTGAAACAAAAAACATAAAAAGTAGCATCAGTAAACCTCTAAAAAACAACATACTATTATAACCACATAATTTAACCATGTAATTTAACTAATTCACATGTAATTTAACTAATTCACATGTAATTCACAATAACAAATTCACATGCAGTTCTATGAATTACATGTAATTCCATGAATCACACGTAATTCACCTAAATCACATGCAGTTCCATATGATTCAACCTAAGTGATAACCTCATTGCAATTGACACAGCCTAAGTGATAACCTCATTGCAATAAACATTAAAAGGTGTGGTCACCTATTACTAGTTACATTTCACAAAATTCAATAGAATCATCCTAAAGTCAATATTTGTTAGTAAGCATATTTCATTAGAGACTTGCTTTATCAATACAGTGGGGGAGTAGAAACCTCAAATCGCAAAGTTTCTACTCGATCATTCAATACTTTGTCTATTTAACATCAACCAACTACTGATTACTTCAAGTCAAATTACTCAACTCATTCACACATCTAATCGCCACCAAGAAATCAAAAGGCGTACATAGAAACAACATTCAAATTGCAACTTCAAAAAAAAACAAAGCCATATTAAATTTATCCATATACAAATAATAAAACACAATAATCACTAAAACACTTACCAGAATCGAAAGTAGGCAAGAAAGAAGATTCTGGCAATGGATCGACTTTAGAATCCTTGGTTTCATCCCGTATATTGATAGTCAACTGGTTAAAATATCAGATCATTGGGTTTTTGTTAAATTGATTTGGGGGTAGGGTTAGAAGAGGCTGTGATGAAATGAGACGATTATCTATTATGGAGTAAGGTTTTGTTTTTTTATTATGTGTGTAAAGTTACGAAATACCCTTCACAATAAGATCTGGACCATTCAATGTCATTTAAAATGGATGACGGAGATTGAGGAAATTTGTTTTTTGGGTGTTAGTTCCTTAGGGAACTTTTTTCATTCCGTGTATAAATACCTTGTAATGCTTTACTTCTCACTTAGTTTAATAAAAGTGAAACTTTCATAACTCTCTCAATTTCAATAGACTTGGACAACAATATATTGTTAATGGTTACACGAAATACTTAATCATAATATCTCAAGTATAACTTTATGTCGCTATAAAATCTCATCATTGTGTATGGGGTTATATTTAAGCATGTGCAAGACGAGCGATTATACAACGCTTCCAATTTTGTAAGGGCGCCATGTTTACAGGCACAAGGTGCTTAAGCAAGAAAATTCCGTCGGATCTTGAGAAATTGTGGAAGTAAACAGTTTTGGCTTTCTTATCTTGTTTCACAAGTCTTTCTATCATACTGATCAAGTCAATCATCACTTTTCGTAATTGGTAAACTCTTACACTAAATATATGTGAAATAGAACTTTTGAATGCATGTATATATATACACATAGGGAAAAGTTCAATGTAAACCCCTATTTTAGCATAGAATTCATCAACCAATCTCAGCCACCCATCTTTTTCATCTAACAAAAAAACTTATTTTTTAAAAAATTAAATATCTCACAAACCGTTAGCAAAACGAAACATACCATCGCGACGGGAATTAATTCATTTATCAATCGAGGGGCACAAGTGTATACTTTCGACAAAAAAAATTTCAGTCACATCTGAGAAAATCATATATGATTTTCAAAATCATATATGATTCGTGATATGAATCATATATGATTTCAGAAATCATAAATGATTCGTGAACGAATCATATATGATTTTCTCAGACGCGACTTAAGAAAGAAATCGAAAAAAAAATTCGTTGAAAGTATATACATGTGCCCCTCGATGAAAAGATGATTTAATTCTTGTTGCAATGGTATATTTTTTCCGTTTAATTTGTCGTTTGTGAGATATTTAATTTTTGAAAAAAATGATTGGAAGTAAGTTTTTAAAAAAATAGGTGGTTATGATTGGTTGATTAGATCTATGCTATTTTAAGAGTATACGTTAACCTCAACTCTATACACATAAGGGTGCGACGGGTACTGGATGAAGAATATGATGAGTTTCAGTTATACGCATTTGGCCCCTTAATGTTTTTAGTTTTAACACTTTTGATTATTTTTAAGTTTAAATTTCAAAATCTTTACTCCTTTATAAAGGAAAAATGCCTATGGTTGAATGATGAATTGTTGAAAATAGAATGGCCCCACCATGTGTTTAAAATACTTGTACTATCTGTATCTCACATCTCACACATAAAAAAACACACACAACCATCTTATTTGTCTGCCTAAACCCTAAAAACAATACGCAACCGCCACAATTATATTGCCTCCTTCTTGATCTGCCAATCCGCCACCATCTTTCGATGGTTTAGGTGGTTTCAGGTAGTTCCGGTTGAAGGTATTGGTTGTTGGTTTAAGTTTCTACGAGCCTCCATCTTTCTCTTTCTCTCTCTGCCGCCGCCACCGTTTAATTCTGCCGTCACCACTGTAGGTGGATTTGGCTGGTGGTTTTGGTATATGTATTTAATGAATTGGAGTTTTTCTTGGCCTAATTGAATTGGGCTATTGGGTTGGTGACGGTCAACAAGGTACATTCGATTGTGCCATTGTACTTTGTGTTGTTTCATTTTTTTGTTGCTTGAGGTGAATGGTTGAACCTCATACAAGGTACATTCGATTGTGCCATTTTAGTTTTTGGTTGATTGATGTGAATGGTTGAATCTCATAGATGATACATTCGATTGTTTAAATGAATTAAGATTAGTTTCGTTAATTGGTGACCTAAATTTTTTTCCTTCTGTTTGCTTTGACTTTTCTTCATGTTTTTCATTCAATTGTTTCATTCAACTGATTGAATTAATTAAGATTAGGGTGTTGGTTTTCTGATAATTAGGTTAATAAGTTACTTAATAATTGTGCGTTGCTACGGTTGGAACAACTATCAGATAGTTAAATTTTTTAACTACTATTCGGTGGATAAAAAAGTGGTGCAAATTTCTTCATTATAACATATTATACTTTAGGAAAAGCTTATGAACAGTGTTTTCTTATTTTAAAATCGATTAGTCAATTGGTTGGAATTTGATGTGGTTAAAATTGTCCTTAGAAGTTGCGAACCTAGCTCGGTGACGCATTCGTCGGAAGGCATAGCACATACCACCGCTATGCAACCGGCTTCTTTGCAGCCGTATCCTAAGGCCAACATTAAGTAGCAACCTGACCCTACATTTTGCGTGTGTGTTAATATTATCCACACACCATACCGTAGGAATGCGATAGTATTTGCTTTTTCAGCTTCTGAAACAGAGTGGCTGTCGGTCCGAATTTATATGGCAAGCAATCGATTGATCGATTAAAAGAATGAATACCGTAGTCTTCAGGCTATGATGATGTTAAACGGGCTCGATTAAAGCTGAGGTTACCCGTATCTTGGCGGGGCACCCTGCGGGGTTAGCAGCCATGGCGAGTGTTTCCTCTCTCTTATGAACGTTTCCCATCTGAGCCTATACCAGAAAATATGTTGGTCTGAATGTATACGACCCTCTCATTTGGTGTCTAGCATTTCCTACATGAATTAGTGATGTTAGAACACGTATATGTTCTTTTAGTTAAGCAAGTTATTTGGTTGCATGTCACATGTAAATAAAAGGAATAAAAAAAGGAATACTAATGACATAAGTAAACGTTGTTCATAAGCTTTTCCTAATAATATGTTATAGTTTCCAGGCCGTGATGATGTTCAACGGGCCCAGTTATAGCTAAATCTACCCGTATCTTGGCGTGGAAACCTTCGGGATATTGCAGCCATGGGGAGTGTTTCGTATCTTATGAACGTTCCTCTATCTGAGCCTATAAGTAACAGTTTCGAAATGTTTGCGCACAAGTTTTCTACTTGACCGAGTTACATGTTTACTACGGTCGAATGTCATATGGTTTCAGGGAAAGTTGTAGGTTTGTGAGTTCAATAATCGTGTGTTGAGTAAAAAAGTGATTGTTGTGTACGTCATGTAAATTTTTTGGATCAAAAAACAGTATGTATGATATATGCGGTTCCTGGCGTGGTTTCTGTGCTATTGTAAGGCTGTGATGAGTTTGAACGGGCTGACTTAAAGTTGAGATTGTCCGTATCATGGCGGGGCAACCTGTCGGGGTTGCAGCCATGGCGGGTGCATCCTCCTTTTGCTGAATTTTCCCTATCTGAGCCTATTACCAGAAGAACTACCATCGTGATCGTCCATGCCAATCTGATTTTTTGGGTCGCGTTTGTTCTGGATGTGTAGTGCGGCACTCTATCCTGTAATTGCACTTACCCGAACTGGGTTAGGTACTCATTGCTTCTAAAACAACAGGTACGTAATTAGACCCTTTTTATCTTTAATATGATTTGGTTGCATTTTTTGAGGTCAATATACCGGCGGTTGAAACAACTTTAGTGTTATGAATAACAAGTTACGAAGCTGCCCCTAACAGAGTCACGAGATCCATCTGTTATGAAAACATTCCATCCAACGTGTTAACCTCAGAAACGAAAAAGTACCTGGCACCACTGAATCGGATTGTACACTTGACGTCGACATTGTTCTGTTGGCTGACATATTGTTATAGATTAAGAGCGTGTTTGGTTAGTCAAGTAGCTGCTTATATGTATTGTAATGTTTTATAGCTTTGTAGGCATTTGATCGTTAAAGTAGTTTAGTTTGTTGTTCTATGATCAGTTGATGCTTCTGTTCGGTGAAGCAAGGATTTACTGATGTTTTATAACTTTACTAATTAAGATGCATACAGTTCAAGCTTACTGGAAGTCTTATTGTTGATAGGATTATGTTAAATTGTATATTTCAGATCAACATTGTTGTATAATGTATACTGTTACAGATGAAGCCTAAAATTGATGTTAATTTCATCTATACTATTAGGTATGGGTGAAACTGCTGGTTTATAATGAAAATCGGGCCGAGACTTCTAAATTATATACTCAAAAGCCTAGCTGTAGTTATCGCTGTGTAAGACAATTGAATTAGCAAGGATGATATCTTTCCTTACAGCTTTGTTTCCTTAAGGTGGGAAAGTTTGGGAGTATCATATCACTAAGGACTTTATTGGAAGTTATACTTTAAGGTTTGGGACTTTGGGTAACATTTGGGCCGAAACGTACTAATAGAATATAAAACCTGACTTAGTACGTAACATATCGGGTGGGTACCATTTGGGAAACAACTTGGTTGGTCCAAGGCTGGTTATGGATGTTGTTAGTTTCCCTTTTGCATGGTATTTGGGATTTTAATTGGATTAACGCATGTGACGAGCTAAATGAATCATTGGTATAGCTTGTAGACACAGCTTTTCCCATCTGAGTTTAAACTTCAGTGGTAAACAGTCGCTTTAAGTTTTAAAGGACGTGTTAACATATTATTACTGTTCTCTTGTGTTATTGAAGTTAGAAACACATGGAGCATGTTCTAGACGCATGCTGGCCTAAGATTCCTTTCCAGTTTTAGATTGGATTCTGATCCAAATAGGCTGCTCGAGTCTTGACATGCTTATAGGCAGTCATTTGTTTCTTTTGCAAAGCTATTATAGATGATCTATATGTATCTGCACGGGATCATGTGAAGTAGCTGATTATGTACTCAGCTCATCGTCACATGCAAAAGCTGGCCCTGTATAGTCTGTCTGTATCAAAACAGTCATGTTAAGAAGTAACTAATATATTGACGTACCCTCAAACATTTCATGCAGTATGCAACAAGTCAAGCACAGTAGCACACTTATTCACGAATTTAGGGATCAAATGTCTTTTTATCCTATAACTCTTGTAAATTAGAGGAATATAAACTTTTGATACTTTTTCATGTTCTTGCTTCTTTATTTTGTTCTTTATGATATTGGGTATTAATTTCTGGTTTCTCTTGCATATTCAGTTAGTTCAAAAGAGATCAATAAAGAAACAATATCAAGTGACGCCAATAAAGTGACATCTTCAGAGGGAGGAGGTAAGAGGTGCCTATTTTCATTTGCAACATGTCCAGTTTTTTGTTGCTGCAATTGCTTGCTTCTGATCCCGATCTTTTTAGAAAACCGGTAACACCGCATCTGTTTTACTAAAGTTTAATTATTGCATGCTACGACATTTTGCAATTATATTTACGATATGTTACTGAATGTTTTTTTTGTTTGATATATGCTTATTGAATATTTTGTCTAAAGTTGAGCTATCGCACATTACAAAATTTTGCAATTACAATTTGATCTTACCGCAATATAGAGTATCGTTAATTATCTTTCGCCAGACAATTCCGCCGCTATGCGCGGGTAATCGGCTAGTAGTGTAAAAAGTTTATACTTTAACAGTTTTATCCTCTGTTTTGCTTTCGTATTAAAGTGAGTGTAGTTTTGGAACCATTAAAACGTTTTTAAAAGTGTACTTTTTGAAATTTCCAAATAATTTTCAAGAAGATCGCATAAAATTAAGGCCTAACATTAATAATAAAGTGTTTACATGGTTAGTGGCGATCATGTTCACTTTTCAGTGCAATATTTATGTATATATAAATAATCGTTTTATTTTCGCAAAGGGTCTTTAAAATTTAAAAAGGCGTGTATATTGTAGGTTGTTAAAAACGTCTATTTATTTATGTGTCTTTTCTTCTCATCAAATTTTTTTCTTCTTTAATAAGAAAGAACAAGAAAGAAAAATACATTATGGATTTTATGGCTTCGGTATGAGTATGTTTGGGTTGACTTTTTTGAAACTTTTTGGATTTGTTATCTTTTTGTTTTAAAAATAATATTGTTTGAAAAGTAAAGTGTAAAAATCATCCCTCTGATTTGTCAAAAGTTCGAATTACATCCTTCGTCAATATTTCGCGCAACATACATGCTTGTGGTTGTTAAATGATGCATCATACATCTACGAGGAGGATGGTGCAAATTATTTCAGTTATGGGTTAAAATTGTTTGTAATATTAGGGGTGTTTTAGTCATTTTTCAGCCCAAAGATGACATTTGTACTTAACTTTTCAGAAAAAAAATTAAAAATATTTCAAAAAAGTTTTTATTTTCAAAAAACTTTCGAAATAAGTTTTTCAAAAAAATTTCGAGATTTTTTCTAAAAAAATTTCGAAAAAAGTTTTCTGAAAAAATTTAAGATTTTTTTTAACATTTGTTATTTTTAGAAATATTTTCTTCGAAAAAAATAAAAATTTTAAAAAGTAAAAAAAATATAAAACATTTTATATTTATTTACAAATCCTCTTTTAAGTTAAAAAGTTAAGTTTTACTTCCAAAAAATTTAAAAATTTTTAATACATATTTACGTTTCTAACAAAAAATATATTTTTTATTTTTTTACTTAAAAAAACTTATTTGTTTTATTATTGTAACTTTAAAAATATTCTTAAAAAAAGTAAACACGAATAAATGTTTTTTATTTTTTTTAATAAAAATTTTTAGTTTTTTAACTTAAAAAGTAGAATTTTAAGAAAACATAAAATGTTTTATATTTATTTTTCAATTTTTAATAGATTTATTTTTTTCGAAGAACTTTTTTTCCAAAAAAAAGTAAGTTTTAAAACAAATACTTTTATGATGAAAAAAAATACTATGTTAGTAATAGTTTTGTATTTTACAACTTACAACTTACTGTTAATAGCTGACTACATACAATTTACAGCTAGTTTTGCCTACCTGAAGTTATGGGTCTTAATTTACGTCTTATAATAGTTCTATGTTTTCAGAAAATATATTTAGAATCACGAAAACCATTTCATGTTAGGTCCTTTAGCTCTTAATTCTACCTTTTGGCTTAGTGTGAAATGTGTGTGACTAATATCTTTATAATCAGTGACACTTGAGGTTTAATTTCTGCTAGGTGCAAACAAGTATAAAGTTATCACGTCAAAGTGTAAGGTTTTGCGCTGTTTGAATCAAGCGGTAGATCGCAAGCGGGTCAAGACCAGAGTTTATATATGTTAATACGTTTTATGGTAACATGTGAATGTGGATTGTGATCTATATGATAAGCAAACATGTGATCAGTCGTTGATAAGTTATACCAGATGCTACCATTTAACTTGTTTAACTATATTTCCCAAAGATAGAATTAAATCTGCATGTTAGTACGTGAGCTTGCAACAAACAAGGGTTACAAACACATGCGTTTGGTTGATCCGTATGCATGTACCTTCATCCATTTAATTAGTCACCAACATTCTTTCACATGCACTACTTTCTCTCCATTACCAGATTAATAAATATAAAACACATACGGTAATTTTCATTCGTGTTTATTTTACAGGTGCCCTTAGAGCACTATTTGTTAGAGGTGGCAATTTAGGTTGGATCCGGGTTGGCGGATTTGGGTTGGTAGGTTGACGAGTCAAAAAACCCTTACTTAAATCTAATACATTTAAGTAATCGGGTCAGATATATCAACTCTAATATGTTTACAATGACCTGACCTATTAAATCCGTATCTAAACGTGTGTTCGCCGGTTTACACAGTGTAGAAAAACAAACCGTTGTTTTTTTTTCTTTTCTACTTGTTTTCAGTAGAAATTGATGAAAGTATTTAATTATACACAAACATCGACATCAAAAGAGCTTAACTCACTTGATACCCACCTCTAAGAAACACATTATGGGCCAGCTGGATATAGTTTTTTGGATAAAAGGTTAAGGTGTGAGTGTCGGCATCTATCTACTCTGATGTTTCGTTGAGTAAGAAGAGTTGTCGAAACTATTATTTGTAAGATGGAAAATGATAGATGCCAAAAGACCCATTTAATTTCGATAAAGAATTATGGATGTGTTAAACAATTAGACTAAGGCTGTGTTTGTTTTTTAAAAACAAGGTCTGACTGCCTCTGACTCTGACCAGTCAGACGCGGTCAGACGATTTGGTTGTTTGTTTTTTTTCTCGAGTCAGACTTGATAACATGTTAAACATCTGACTGAGTCAGAGTTGGTGGTCACGTCTGATTCAGACATTAAAACCGCCTCTTATCAGTAAGATGTGGTAGTCAGATTCAGACTCAAAACATCTTAATGAAACAAACACCACCTAACTTTTGTCTTTGGAATTGTTAAATCTTTTGATGGAATGTAATTAAAAATATATTATAAAAGGATCCGAACTATGACCAAATGGAAGACATTAATGCTGGCCTAGAAAAAGGCCATTAAACTCGGAGAAACACCACTTGTTCCATGTTTGAAGATCACGTTACCTTACCGTGTATGGATTCTATTCCTACCTCTGTCTGTGTTTCGGTTTCTAGATAATGTTACAAACATTATAGATTCTTTTGTGTTCATGTAAATGTTACTTATAACTTGCGTATACTAAACTAACAAGTAACAAAACATATATATCAAATCATAGCTAAAGAAGTGATAAAATGACCACAAGTCTATCTACAACATGTGTACAATTTTATATGGATTCAGTAGGGCGTCGAACCGAGCTCAAGATCGAAGGAAATTTGACTAATCATGAGTCGGATCGATAACTTGACAAGTCTTCACTCTTCATGGCGTGCTTAGGTCGAGAAATTCCTCGCACTGTTCAAGCTAGGGTACGTAGAAGTACTCGCATAATCTTAGTCGGTCAAAAAGTCGTAGAAACAATGGTTACTTAATGTACTAGCCTTCATTAACAAACTTATCAGACATATGCAAACTTTATATTCACATTCATATGCATAATATTCTCAATTATATAAAGAGTAGAATAGATGCTGATAACCTGACCACAACTAAATGAAACTTATCCGAATAAAAAATCTAAAAACAAAATAAGCTCGAGCTCGGTAAAAACGAATTGCAATAAGTTCGAGCTCGGCTCGCTATATGTTAGACCTTGAGTGGTATGCTTGTGCTCGACTTAAACTCCACAAAAGTAGGTTTTGATTAACTTTTGCTAAATAAAAGTTCGTTTAGTTTACGGCTCTATGAATTAAATATACATCTAAGCAAACTCACGAAAGTGAACTTAACCTAACAAACACAATCTTTAGCATACAAGATATATGAACCTAACATACACACTCTTTGAACTCTAGTACCCGATCAACTAGACCGAACCCATGTAAACAATATCGACTAGCTCGATCAGGCTACATTGATGGCTAAAAAACCATAACCCAATGTACAATGTGCTACCGAAATACATTGACAAACTAAGACAACTACCTCCCACTTGTAGTTTCATATATGTAAGTATGATCATATAATCTGCAGATCGAATAGCTAGCTTGATATCAATGCAACTTGTGTATAGAGTCAATAGTAATAAAACATGTTATGGTTTTCTACTAAAAATTCTCAAATCTTTATTGTCACAATAAGTAAAGCTAGAGACGGGCTTATAAGTTTCTGATTATTTTACCAACTTTTTCAGAGTGTTCTTGTACAATTTACTTTCTTGCAAGTACCAAAACTTATATCATAAAGAATTTTATTAGGGTATGTTTAGCGGCAAACATTTGTGATTATTTCAAACAACTAATGACAAATGATTAGCGGTTTAAATATAATGTTTGTTTAAAAAATAAATTTTGTGTAACCGATTTTGTAGACTTATTGTCTGGAATGGACCGGTAATGAGCCAGGCACGATATAGAAGACTGGCCAATAGCCGATTTAACCTTAATTCATACCTTATAAATACAAGGGTAGGATCCTCTTATCGGGGGAGATAGAACATGTTATTAACTAAATACTTCTGATACTTTATCAATATATGATGCTAATTTGACTGTCGGAGGATGGATCCCAGGGCTCTGGCCCCGGATATACTCCTAACAGGTTTTTCTTTGTTTACAGTACTATTTATGGTTCGGGAAAACGACGAACGATCTAAAAATGAGTCGTTAAGACCAACCCAACCCAAATTATGCTTGAACAGCTTTCATTCAAACAGCTTGATATAAATTATTTAGATCCAGACGGTATAGATCACTAGATATATTGCATCATGATAATAAAAAAAATAGTTAAACTCAATAATACGACATGTTTGTACATTGACCTAATCCGTTGATTCAGGATCACTCCATGATCTCTTCACATTCTTCAAATTTCGTACTTGTTTAACGTACAAACATCCACAGCAGCTAAACAGTGTGTTGACTTTATAATTTTATATCACATTTTATTAAAAGTAATTTTAATTATTTAAATATAATTACTCTTATTACAAAAAAAGGTATTAGATGGTAGCTCTAAAATCACCCCATAAATACCACCTACTAACCCCTTCATATCCATCACCTTTGCACATTAACAAAAATGGCTAACCACGCTCTAGTTGCACTAACCACGACCTTCGTGATCATGGTTCTATTTGTCGCCGCGGGGTGCCTTACTGGAGCAACCGCGAGGACGCTTAATGTGAAGAAACTGGGAGCAAAAGCAGACGGTAAAACAGACTCTACAAAGGCGTTTATGGGTGCATGGAGCAGAGCGTGTGGGTCGGTCAATGCTGCAACTATTTACGTACCAAAAGGACGGTACTTGGTTGGAGGGTTAACGTTTAATGGGCCATGCAAAAATGGAGCCATCACGGTTCGTATTGATGGAACTCTGGTGGCTCCGTCTAACTATTTTGTTTTGGGAAAAACACAAAATTGGGTACGCTTCTATCGCGTCCAGGGTGTCAGCATTATTGGTGGCACCCTCGACGGACAGGGTTCGGGTTTGTGGGCTTGTAAAGCTTCTAAGAATAAGAACTGCCCCGCTGGAGCCACGGTATCATTTTCTTACATTAGATAATTCATTTAAATACATTTGATACTTACAAATGTAGAAGATAATACAGAAAAACATGTTAAAACTTGTATTATATAAAATGGTTACCCCAGATATTCTTAAATATACCGATTTGCTACGTGAAATTCAAATAAGTTATGTAAATCAAACGAAATTTCATATAATGTTGTTATAAGCTGCACAATGGCATTTTAATTTCATACTAAATTGGTAAATTTGAAATTTTTTATTGCTATTCTACGACTAAACCCTTTTTTAAAATATACCAGTTAGGAACTATATAAATTAAAGTAACAAATATACCGATTTTTGTTTTAGTGTTAACATATTTTGAGTAACTTCATATTCTTTAAAATTCTGCATTATTCATTTTGCAGAGTTTAGCAATCATGAATTCGAATAATATCTTGGTATATGGTGTAACATCACTAAACAGCCAAATGTTCCATATGGTGGTGAACGGATGTCGTGACGTGAGAGTAGTGGGTGCGAATGTGGTAGCACCATGGAATAGTCCTAACACTGATGGCATTCATGTTCAGTTATCAACTGGTGTAACTATTTTGAACTCGAAATTTAGCACTGGTGACGACTGTGTCTCGATTGGTCAAGGTGCAAATAACCTATGGATCGAAGGTGTCTCGTGTGGACCGGGGCATGGTATCAGGTATATATGTTGCTAAAGTTTCGAGAATCATTTCATTATTGTCACAAGTTATAAATGGTTACTAATATTTCTGAGGTCCTATGTTTAATAAAAAATGTTAGGACGTACTTACATGGATGCCGGGTGTGGCATGCGCCACAACCGATTATAAGTGGTGAATGTAGTTTTTGTTCGCAAAATGTAATTCTCCCTGACATTTTGTGCTATTATTCTTGATAGCGCAACTTTAAATTGCCTTAACTCAAAAATTATTTACGATGTGGATTTTAGTACTTATAATATGAAAAGAATTTGTGCAACATCCTGTCAGATATTCTAAGTTCGTCTGTGTTATATATGACTTGTTACATGTACATTTTGCAGCATTGGATCCTTAGGGAATCATTTGGTCGAACAAGGAGTGCGTAACGTGACTGTAAAAAGGAGTACCTTTAAGGGTACAGATAATGGTTTAAGAATCAAGGCATGGGGAAAACCAAGTAATGGCTTCGTCGATAGCGTTCTGTATCAGGACGCCATTATGACAAATGTGGAAAACCCTATTCTTATCGATCAAAATTACTGTCCCAGCAAAAATTGTCCTCGTCAGGTCGGTAATTCATATACTAGAGACTTGGGTTATTAAACTCCTAAGTACTTCCTTGTATTAGCTATAAACCATCTTTTTTTATTGTAGGCTTCGGGTGTAAAAATAAGTAATGTGAGATATCTAAACGTGCAAGGAACATCCGCGACAAAGGTGGCAGTGAAATTTGATTGCAGCAAAAAGAATCCGTGTAGAGGAATCACAATGCAAGACGTGAATTTGACCTTCAAGAACAAACGTTCTGCATCAGCCGCATCTGCCTATTGTGTAAACGCGGCAGGAAGAAGTTCCGGAGTGATGAAACCCACAAGTTGCCTTTAGCACGACTCATTTGCTTGAGCCCGTGGCCGGATAACTGTATGTGTTATTCGCCTGGCTTTGGATGTTGACTAATTGTTACTTAACTAATGATAGGATTTATATAAGGTGATCATTGGGGTCTTAGTGTTGATTGAGGAATTTCTCAATCTTCTAGGTTGTTTATTATTTGGATGTAATTCTGTTATTTCATTATGTGATGATTTAGATTTATTATTTAGCTTGTGTTTTGAGTTTTCATGTGAAATGTGCTAGATTTTGTTTCTTAGAGCAGAACTGAACCGAGTTATTCATGAGCCACATGAGTATGAGCTATACATAAAGTTACACAAACTCTCACGGAGTTATAGCGAGTCAATTAATAAATCTTCCGTGATGACCTATAATGGGCAGTCGGATTATTCGACCCGACCCACATGAAAGTTAATAAAACTCATAACAATTATAAAAAATTCTAACTAAGATCAAAGCACACATAACGAAAGCGATTTAACAAGATCATAACTAATAACACATTCATAATAATCGAGTTAGGGTTACATACCTTTTAGCTAGAGCAAATCCACAAGAACACCAACGAACCACCAATTAGGGTTTATAATGTATACTACCAAGATATAGTCTAAAGTAAGACTATATTACGCTCTTATACACACGTAATGCAACGAGCTAATCGTGAATCTAGCACGTGTAAACCGGGCTTCCACGCTTGTGAAAAATCTACCCAACAACCCTAGAGACGGGTTAGGACTAGATTGTATAGCAAAACCGAACACCAAGAAAACAAACCGAAAACCCTTGGGGTTTTCTTCCTGCGATCGGCTAGCAAAAGAAAATAGGGGAAGCGATTAATTTTATGAAGGATAGAGGTTGTTTATATAGGCTTAGCAAACTTCTTTTCCAAGTCATAAACCAATTAGGAAAGAAAACCTTTTCCCCCTTTGTCTCTATAACCGACCGACGAACACCCCTTGGTGGGTGTTCCGGAACCTTCTTTTCTCCTTCTATTTAACTCCACAACATTCGTTATACTTAACTCTTAATTATTTTAACGACCGTTAAGTTAAAGCTTGGCTTAATTCAATAAATATAATAAATACATTTATCAAATAAATTAACCCTTTATGTATTGTGTGCAATCCCGTAATCTCGAGTTCGATCCTACCACACGACTATCAAATTTATATCCATAAACTTTCAGCTCTCACTTGGACAAATTTCAAATATCGTGATTACATTGACTAGCGTCTAGTTACACTAGCAATGTCTCTAGTACAACTCGAGTAAGGTCTCCTAGAAAAAACCTTTTAATGATTTTCATCATTATTATTACCCTTTTATTTCAAATACAATGTTAATAGGATATGGATCTCAGTCATTACTTTCATTAACCATTCTGTTTCTCGTTTACGGATATAGCAAGATTACCAAAACAAATTTGGGTGTGGCCATACAAACATCTTACTACTCCCCCGAGGGGTCCAACTGTATTATACTTCAAAATAATTTGAAGGAAACAAATCCCATTTTGACTACAAACGAAACTTACGAACTTTGCAACACTTATGAAAATAACCCTTATAGCTACCAGTTACGTTTAGCGTTAGGTTACCTCACAGAAACGCATTACACTCGTGACAGTTTCATGGTATCTCAAGTCTAAGGATAACTATTTATGATTTATTAATGACAAAAATCCATAAAGTAAAATCATATAGTTGGGATAAGTCCAATATTTGATTTATCAAATATCATCCAAAATCGATCAATATACTTTCAAGTATACTCTCTCACTATTTTGAATTGGCTTAGTTCAATAATACTCCCATATTATTAATCGACAACAGACAGTTAGAACATAACAATTTATTCATGGATTAAAACATGTAAAATATGATACAAAATTAAATAATAGAAAATAAACAGAACTCAATCTTTATTTCATCAATTCATTAATGTCTTAAACATCCTTTATCTAAATACTAATCATAGATTTATTGCGTGAAATTGCTAGCTAGTTGCAGCCCAATAGCCTTGGCATATAACTACCTTTGGTCTAGGTAAAGCCTTAGTAAAAGGATCAGCCACGTTATCATCTGTGTGAACTTTTATCAAATTTATTTCTCGAGCTTCAATTTGTTCTCGAGCATAATGATATCTATGTTTAAAGTGTTTGGCGCCTTTCATGACTCCAGAATCATTGGCGAATATGATTGTAGCAGATCTGTCACAATATATATCAATAGGTTCTTTAATTGAAGGAATCACTCCAAGATCTCCAATAAACTTCCTAATCCAAACAGCTTCCATTGCAGCTTCTGAAGCAGCTATGTACTCAAATTGAGTAGCATGCATTGCAATCGTTGTCTGGTTCTTGCTCTTCCAGTCAACTACTCCTCCATTGATAACAAACACGTAACCCGTCTAAGACTTCGTATCATCTTTATCATACTGCCAGGACGCATCATAGAAACCTGTAACATTCAGTTTTGTGTCTGGTTTACCCCTAAATACCAAAAACATATCTTTCGGACTCCTCAAATACTTTAGTATATGTTTAACTACAGTCCAATGGAGCTTCCCTGGATTCTGTTGGTAACGACTGACCAAGTTTTGAGCAAACGACACATCAGGCTGTTGATCCCTTTGATTAGATCTATATTCTGTTAAGAACTAGTATAGTAGTTTATAATCAAACTAAAACACTTGAGAACTCTTACTCAAACTAAATTAGTTATGCGAAATCTAACTTATAAAACACAGAAGAACAGAATTACTTTTAACTATTCGATTCTCTTATTAATCGACTTGAATGAGGTACATGAATGACATTGTACCTATGTTCCTTTTATAGAGTAAGGAACCCTAGAAACCTTAGAATATTCTGTAAAGATAACTATATCACAGACGATATATTATCAATATTCTAACTATTTAATTATATCACATAAGATATACTCTAACTATAACTATTACATATCTTATACAAAGATATATTCGTCCTAATCAATATAGCAGTACTTACTTTATAAGTAGCAGTGCTTACTATGTACCGCGTTAACACTAACGGTACTTGCATAATACTAACAGTACTTAAATTACATTGACGGTACTTGACACTTAACAAATAATTCCCAACAATCCTCCCCTAAACAAGAATGATAACTTGTTGTCTTCTTGTTTCTCTTATACTGGATGTATTTAGAATACATGTCTTCAGTCTTTCCTTCATCCTTGGATTGAACTTGGTAATTTGTATTTGTATCTAACTGAATGTAGCCAAACACTTCAATATAGATCTTCTTCTGATAAGATAATCTTCAAACATCATGAATATCATCTTTGTCTTCAAACTATGATCTTCTTGTGTCTTGTGAACATTCATTTATCTTTGCAGCATCAGTAATTGTCTTCTTTGAGTTAAATCTATGAACTCTGAATCATGAACTTCAATCTTGATTTGATAAGACAAACCTTCTAAGTATTTTCTTCTTTGAATACTTTTTTTTTGCTTGTAATCTTTATACCTGAAATAAAACAGTTAACAACAAAAACCAATCTGAATTGGCTTCATGATTTTTAGCAAATCACCAGCTATCAACGGAGTTGATATATTCTTTACCAGTTAGTTGTACACTCTGGAATAGCCAATACTTTATCATTAAGAATAAGGTGTACTGATAACCTTACAATTTTTGGTATATTGTCAACCATCAACGGATTTGATGAAGTCTTTACCTAGTACCGTTTGTCTAGGAGTAGCCAACTCTTTGTCTCGAAACAAGGTGAGTCAGAACCATATAGTTTTTAGCAAACCACCAGCTTTCAACGGATTTGAGAAGTCTTTACCACAAGCCGTTTGCTTATGGACTAGCCAATTCTTATGTGTGTTAGACATGGTGAACTGAGAACCATTTGTAAAGTGTGACTGAAAGTCAAACACTTAAGGCTGTTTCTCAGCTTCTTCCTCATCTTTCAAATCCTTGATTTGTTGTTTAACCATTCTGATCAACTCCCAAGCATCAACAGATTCTTCTGTAACTTCCAATTATTGTTCCAACATTCTTTCCAACAATCTTCTTTTGAATGGGTAAGTCTTCTCTTGCAGCATATAGTATGTAACATCATCTATATCCAAAATATGTAATCCACATTACCTATAGTATCTCCAGTAACTAGGAACCTGATTCTCTAATACCATCAACGTTTCTTGATCACAGTTGTGTGGCTCATACATACAGAGAAATTCCCTATATAATAGTGATACTTCAGTTTTACCTGCACTGGCTTCTTGAGTCAAGAATGTGAAGATATCCTCCAAAAGTCTGAATATCCTTGTTGTGCCATCAGTTCTTTGAATTCCATAAGCTTCAAGTCCAAGTCCTTTATCCATAGAGTAAATCCATTTAGCAATTGATGATCTCTTTCCAAAAATCTATGTATCAATACATTGATCTTCAAATTTTACAATCTTCAAGTAATTCCTCAAGCTCTCATCATCATCACTATCTTCTGCTGTTGATTTAGCTCTCTTAGCTTTCTTCTTTGTCTTTGTTGATCTTTTTTTTAACACCCTTGGAGGTTCCCTCAACTTCTGTTGAACCCTCTTCCAATTTTGTATGTACCGTCTCTTCAGTATGTAATGTTGATTGTATATGTACTGCTTGTACATTTTCAGTTTGAGCAATATCTTGAGCTTCATCTCCTTCATTCATTCTTTGAGCAGTCTCTTCCTCCCTTGAACTTACCTTCTCCTTTATATTCTTCCTCACATAAGTTGTCTTGATAGGTGGAGATGTATTTGTAGGTTCAGCAGTACTTGGCTCAATTCTAGGAGTACTTCCAAATTGTCTTTGTTGTTGCAGATGTCTTCTAAGTCTTTCAACAGCCATTCTATCTTCTTTAGATTCAATCTCAACAAAATTCAATTCATTTCTCTTATTTTGCTCATATAATGTCCTTATTTCTTCAAAACATTTCTTAACCAGCTGAATATGAGTGAAACCCTTAACTTTCTTAAGAAAGTTCATCATTTGATTCCTGATCTGCATAGTTGTTGGAGGCTTAATCTTTTCTCTTCTTCTCTTTTCAGCAAAGAATCTTTGTTGCTCACTTACCAGATCATCAATCAACTTTGATTTCTCTTCTTCATTATAAGAATCTCTCTCTCCAGCTATCAATGAGTTTGCAAGAAGCTCACTTGCATGTAATTCAGCTTAAATCGTATCATACTCTTGTATGTTCCATTCTTGCTGTATTCTCTTAGCTTCTAGCAAATGCTGCTTAGCTTCAAGTTCTTCTTGTAAGTCTTCTTCACGAATCTGAGCTTGCATTCTAAGAGCATATTCCTCATCCTGGTCCAATTGATTAAATATGTACATGACTTTGCTTATATCTTCATCTGAGTCACTTTCATTTTCAGATTCTGATAATATTTGCTTCTTCCCCTTATCCTTTGGATTAATTTAGGTAGCTTCTTCTTCAGCTTGGAAGGTCTTTCCTTATCAGCTTGCTGTTGAATAACTATACCTTTAGTGGGGTGTGAAGCTTGAACTTTCTTACCTTGATTTTGATCCTTTTTGGCAAGAACTTCTTGTTGATTTCTTTTTCTCTGCCTCTGCTTGTTTAGTCCTCTCAGCTGAATTCTTCTTTCTTAAGTCAAGCAGTAATTGGGCTAAAGTCTCATCTTCTCCAAAAGGAGTTTGACTTTCTAGTGAAGGATGATCACCAGTGGTACTTGCAATCGGCTTAGTTGGCTTAGCAGCACTTGGGTCTTCAACAATGTCAGTAGTACTTGTAGTCGGATTATTTGGCTTAGTAGTACTTGGATCTTCAACAATTTTGACTTCACCGGTATTAGACACACTTGTTTCTTCAATCACTTGTGTATCCCTAGATACCCTTTCTTCCATGGAAGAAATCATTTCAACTTGCACCTCTTCAGTCTTGTCTGATCCATTGCTCATTCTTGATCTAGACAATACTTGCAAAGTCTGTTTCCTTTGAAACCATATTTTTCTTTGTGGTGGTGGAGTTGAAGATACAGGAAATTGAATGTTAATTTCCTCCAACTTCTCATAGAAAGTACTCCAATTCGCTTGAAGTGGTGATTGAGGTGTTGGTGCTGGCCGAGTTACCATCATTTCTTCAACTTGTGGCTCCTTATGAGTAGGTTGTGGTTCTTCCTGTTGAATCTCCATATTTGAAGGTTCATCCAGACCAGTCTCTAAACCAGTTCCATCTTCATATGTACTCATGACATCTTCATTCAGCTCAAAATTGATGTCATTTCCAGAGATCCTTGTTTGATTATCAGAAGAAGGTGGTTGTTCTTCATAATTCCTTCCCTGTTTGGTTGCATTTAGTTGCCTTTTCTTGTGGTTCCTAAAATCTTTGCTTCTTGAGTGAAGCCTTGTGAATAGATCTATGTTGCCTCATCTAAGGTGATACTTTGTTCCTCAACTTGATTAGGCTAGCTTCCAATTCAGCAATTTTCTTGTCTTGAACAAGCTTTTCATTCTGCAACACCTGTACCTGTTGGGACAAACTAGTACACAAAGCAGTCAAATTTGCAACATCCACCACCTCTGGTACTTTTGCTTGTGGTGAACCATTAGCAGCAATAGAAGCAATAGGTGTATGGATCATCTCATCATTGTTTGATGGAGCACCAGCATTGTGAGAAGAAGATTGTGAATCTTCTAGGGAATGGGAACTATGGTGAGAAGGAGTTTGCTGAGAAGCACTAGCATTGCTAGGTTCCTCACCTTCTTGATTGGCAGGTTGGGATAACATATGAGCAAACAATGGTGTAATTATTCCAGTAAAGGCATTGCCTTGTTTGGTCAAGAAAGAGAAGGTTCTCTTTGTGAATGTAGGAACATCCCATGTATCAGTTAACTCTAGTAGGTTAGGTATTTGATCACTAACTAAAGTCTGAATGAATATAGGATACATCAAAAACTTTTTAGTTCTTTCTAAATTCCTAGTCATGCCTTTAAAAATTAATCTTGAAACATTAAAAACTCTGTTATTTGCTAGACAAATACCAACTGATGCCAATGCAACATGAATTTGATCAAAAGATGTACTTTCAGAGCCTAAACAATGAATAATAGCATGAAAAAGCAATTTCCATTGAGGTGAAAATAAAGTTTTAAAGAAAGTAAGACTTTCCCTACCACCCTCATAACCCATGGCTGCAAGGCCATCATGCATCTATGTGTTATTAAGCATACTAAGTCCATTTTCATCATTTAATCTCAAACTTGCCCTTATTAGTACCTTAGTTACATATATATTTCTATGGTTTACCCTAGCCCTAATGCAAGGTTGATTAAACCGAGTACCTAACACAGCAGTGTTCCAAAATTGTTCAACAATGGAAATAGAGACAACTAGACTTACAGTGAGTACAAAACGAACATGACTTTGAGATAAGAAACCAAGAATCTCATGGAATCCAATAGAGTCATCATTCGTAGCAAGATCGCAACCAAATTATGCTTAGAGATCACTTGTAAAGCAGCCATTAGTATTTTTTATGATCGAAAAATTAGAGAGGAGGTTATAGAATCAAGAGATAAAAATAAAAGATTAGGTGAATCAATTGTGTAATTGGAGTAAGTATTTAAGTAAATAACAAACCCAAGCGCGAAGAAACACCCAAATTTACAAAAGAGACCCCTAACGGTACAACGCACATGTAGCGGTACATGGAACATACTCGGTACTTGAATTTGTGCTAGCGGTACTTGTAGTTATAACAGTACCTCACAATTTTGACCAGTTCATGCATTCCACTATCATAATTACCTCTTTTATCTTTTTCTATCAACCTGCAAACACATCAAAAACACAAAACATAGACTATACAATAAAACTTAGTATAAAAATTTATAAAGCTATTACCTCCCCTCAACATATGCAGCAGTCTATTGGATGAGCATACCAATATGTGTCACCAAGAATTCAAATCTCTTTGCATTAAATGCCTTGGTTAATAAATCAGCTACATTGTTGTCTGTATGAATCTTCAAGACTTGAATAAGCTTCTTGTCATAAGCATCTCTTATAAAGTGATGTCTTATTTCAATATGCTTCGTCTTGGAGTGAAATACTGGATTCTTGACAATGCATATAGTACTTTAATTATCAATGTAAATCTTGGTGTTCATGAAGTTAAACCCATAATCTAATAATTGATTCAGTTGTAGAAGTAGCAACAATGGTTTGCTTCTTACACTGCCATGATATGAGTCTTCTGCCTAGGAATTGAAAACCTCCTGTTGTGGATTTCCTATCATGATTAGCTCTAGCATAATCACTGTCTGAGTAAGCTTCCAATTCAAAGGTGGAATCTCTAGGATACCATAATCCTAAATTGGGTTGACTTTTAAGATACTTAAAAATCTTCTTCACAGCATGTAGATGTGACACCTTTGGATGAACTTGGAACCTTGAACAGGCACACACATCAAACATAATATCTGGCCTTGAAGTAGTAAGATACATCAATGAACCAATCATTGATTTGTATAGATGAATATCAACATTTTTTCCATGTTCATCTTTAGATAAAGACTTCTTAGCTTCAAAAGGTGTGTTTGTACTCCTTGTATCCATACATGAAAATTTCTTCAAGATTTCAACAACATACTTATCTTAGCTGATAAATATTCCATCTTTCCTTTGTTTGACTTGCAGTCCCAAAAAGAAAGTTAGTTCTCCTATAGAACTCATCTAAAATCTTCCTTTCATCAAAGCCTCAAACTCTTCACACCATGTCTTCTTGGTAGAACCAAAAATGATGTCATCAACATAGACTTGAACTAGAATGATATCCTTAGCATTCTTCTTGATGAACAGAGTTTTGTCAATGGTCCCTCTCCTATATCCATGCTTTAGTAGAAAATTGGATAAAGTTGCATACCAGGCTCTTGGAGCTTGATGCAGACCATAAAGTGCTTTGATAACCTTGTAGACTCTATTGGGGAATTTAGGATCTACAAAACCTGGAGGTTGTGAGACGTATACCTCCTCTGAAATAGTACCATAAAGAAAGGCACTTTTGACATCCATTTGATAGACTATAAAACCCATATATGATGCAAAGGCAAAAAATAACCTAATGGCTTCTATCCTTGCCACTGATGCAAAAAACTCATCATAGTCTATCCCTTCTTCCTGTCTATATCCTTGAGAAACAAGTGTTTCCTTGTTCCTCACAACAACTCCTCTTACATCCTTCTTGTTCCTGAAAACCCATCTAGTACCAATTACTCTCTTACTTGAGGGAAGATCCACAAGAATCCAAACTTTTTGTAGCTTAAATTGTGTTAATTCTTCTTGCATGTCATCTACCCAACTTTCTTCATCAAGAGCCTAAGAAATGTTTTTGGGCTCTACTTGTGATAAGAAACAGGCAAACAAACAATGTTGAGTATCTTTATGATTAGTTCTCTGCTGTTGTTTGACATAACTCACAAGTGCATGAGTTTCATTATTGGTTTGAAGTTGTCTTCTGGTTTGTACAGCAGACATGGGATCTCCAATGATCTGTGTAGTAGGATGGTTGTTGTTGACTCTATGAGTGGGAATAGAACTGTCTGGAATTTTTGTTTCCAAATTGTTGAAATCAGTTACTGCATCCTGCTCATCATATGAAGCTTTGGAGAAGATTCCTTCAGCTGGACTAGCATATACGTCTTCATCGTCCATAGCTTGTAAAATCTCTTCTAGTGAGTCAACAGATTTAGCAGATTTTGACTTAGCAGTACTTGCAGATGAAGTACCGCTAGGTGTAGTAGGTACTGCTGAGTGTTGTGACTCAAAAGATTCTTCTCCTAAATGCTTATTAGCAGATATAACATTCTTTTCTTGATCTTGAAGCCTCTGAAGCTCTTGGGAGGCTTGATCATCTTTTGATGGCATGGTTTGCTTCTTGGTAGTAGCAGACATGGTAGTAACAGTAGGCATATTGGGCACATAGATATGAACATCATCATCTGATGAAGAAACATCTTCTTGAGTAGCTGCATTAGTTGCACTTGACTCCTCACCTGCATTGTTAGTTTGACAATCCTTTTGTAGAGAATAGTAATCCATGGAGTTAGTTAGATAATCTAATCAAACATCCAAGCATAACCTATTCCTGGGACATTGGGTTTATTTTCTAAGAAATTAACATGGGCATTTTCTTCAACCTTTTTAGATGCCAAATTATAAACCCTATATGCTTTACTTTGCACTGAATATCCTACAAGATATCCTGGATCAGACTTTCCATCAAACTTTCCCAAATAATCAAGAGTATTTAGTATAGACACATGACACCCAAAAGGTCTTAAATGACTTATGGTAGGCTTCACACCAGTCAAAACATCATAAGATGTTTTGTTTGTTTTGAGGCTTGGTCACTAAGACTCTATTTAACACATAACATGCAGTGTTGATTGCTTCTGCCCAAAAGGTATTTGGCAAAAGAGAATCAGCCAGCATAGTTCTAGCAGCCTCAATTAGTGTCCTATTCTTCCTTTCAGCTACTCCATTTTGTTGTGGAGTCTTGGGATTACTAAATTGTCTCTTAAATTCCTTTAGACCTACAGAATTCATTAAATTCAGCATTCTTGAATTCTGTCCTATTATCAGTCCTAATGATTAAAACCTGTTTAGTGAACTACTTTTCAACTAAACTGATAAAATCCTTAAGTAATTCATTGGTTTCACTTTTAAGAGCTAAAAAGAAAACCCAACTGAATCTACTATAATCATCAGTTATGACTAGACAAAAGGTCTTATGACTAATGCTTCTTACAGAAACTGGACCAAACAAATCCATATGCAAAAGCTGCAAAGGTTTTGTCACAGTGTTGACAGTCTTGGTCTTACAAGAGGCTCTATGTTGTTTACCTTTTGACAAGCAGCACATGTGAAATCATTTTGAAAAGATTTTTTAGGTAAACCTCTAACCAAATTCCTATTCACTAATCTGTTAAGATTCTTGAAATTCACATGACCTAACCTTCTTTGCCATAAATTAGACTCATCAAAAGAAGCCTTAGCTAGCAAACATGTAATACCACTTGTTGGAGTAATAGTATGAAGATTAAAGGTGTACATATTTTCTTGTCTGGATACTTTAAGCAGTACTTGAGATTCCTTAGGCATCTCAATGTCTTTAGACAACACCAAGCAGTCTTTGTCTGTGAACGGCACTTTGTTCTTCTTATCACACATTTGTGATACAGAAAAGAGATTGAACTCATTCAATTCTTTCACAAAGAACACATCTTCAAATTCCAACTTTCCTGTGTTGCTTTTCTCTTTGCCAGTGATTCTACCTTTGCTACCTCCAAAGGCTACTTGTCCTCCTCTGAATTCTTCAAATTCAGCAAGAAAATCTTTATTTCCTGTCATGTGTCTTGAGCATCCACTATATACTATACCTTTGTCTTTTAATTCATCAATTAGATGCCCATGCACACAAATAAAACTTATTAGTTTTTAACAGGGATCCAAGCCACATTTGGATAGGATCTTATGGGACCTACACACTTAAGAGTCTGTTCTGAATCATTCCAAGTAATGCTACTTTTGCTCTTATACTTCATGGTTTCAGTTATATAGTCAAAGACATAGGGTGACTCTATGTGCTCAGACTTCTTTTCCGTAAGTATTGCTTTAGCAGTACTTGCTTTAACACATGATTTTTCTCTTTTAGGAACCCACATTTGCACTGGTTTGTTATTAGCCTTACTTCTAGATGTTTTATCTTTTTCAATAACATTCTTAGAAGTCTTAGAGAACTTTGGTTTGACAGACTTTAAACCAATAGTACTTAAGTTTGGTCTAGCAGTACTTGCAGGTCTAGACTTACCGGTACATGGTTTACCAGACTTCAAAGGTACTAGACCTTGTTTCATAAGTACTGCTCTAGGAACAAAACTTTCGGTAGAGTTATTTTTAACCTGTTTGGCTACCCTTGAGTGATCAAACTTAGGTTTGTCATTCTTAAGTTTCTGAGTCCTATTAACCTGTGCATTTTTCCTATTACTGTTTTTCATGACCCTTTGTGCAGCCTTTTGTTTCACAATTTTATCTTCATGTAAAGTACAATCTTTGATAAAATGACTTAGACTACCACAAACATAACATCCTTTTCTTCTTAAAGAAGACCCAAAAGGTTGTTTTGACTTAAATTTCTCAAAACTTAGCCCACCCATGTTGGTTTTATTATGTTTTACATTGTTTTCCAATATCTTGCTATGAGTTTTTACCTGCTTGGGAGCAGAACTAGTCTTAGATTCTTCTGAAACCAATTTGTTCATTAAAGGTTGATAAACAATGTTTTTGGTCACAACAGTCTTTTCTTGGGACAAAGTACTAGAGTTTGAGGTATTTTTAACCTTTGGTTCTTCTAACTCTATACTTGTATCATTACTAGAGGCATGAAAATTCCTGATAGTGGTGGAGGAACTGCCTTTATTCCTTCAGCATATCTATCATTCTCAGGTGTATTATCTAACTCACTAGAACTATAAAAAATCCCTTTTGATAAGTCCTTGTCAGTTAAAGTTACCCCAGGTTGGTCCTCAATATATCCTAGGCCTGATTTATCATAATACCCCATTTGTGAATTAATCAATTTTCCCAATCCTTTAGAGGATTTTTGCCAATGATTAATCACTTCCCTTTCATTATAAAGACTGGATTTTAAAGCTTCATTTTCTGTTGACACTTTTAAAAGTTGTCTTTCAAAGGCTTTAATTTCCACATCTTTTTCCCTTATTTGAAGAGTTAAAATTCTTATTTTCTCTTCATAGTTTTGTTGAGCCTTTTTATACAAAACTATATTTTCTTCTAATTTACCAACACCCTGTTTAAAAGCATTTAATTCTACAGTGCATGTATTGACCTTTTGATACTGTTCCTCTAGTTCTACTTTTAAGCTATTAAATTTAAGAACACAGTCTTTAGAACAAGGATGTACCTTAGTATCTTCATGTGAGAGAGCCATTAGACCAATATCTTCTTCTTCTTTTAGCCCAGTTCACCACTCCATCTACAGTTACCAATGCTTTGGTTCCTTTAGGACCCCTGCTATTTCCTTTTGGAAAGCTTTCAGTTATTCTTAGACTGGTTCTATAACTGTGCTTGGACTTCTGACTGCTACTCTTAGCTTTGTCTCTAGTGCATTCTCTTGCAAAGTGTCCATTCCTTCCACAGTTATAGCATTCAACTTTGGACTTGTCATATCCTAATGGCTCATTAGGGTCAACAGTCATCTTTCTTCCAGTCTTCTTGAAGGACCTATTAGATCTTACCGACACCATATCAGCTTGCCATTTAAGATCCATCTCTTCAACATCAGCATCATCCATTTAGAACAAGTAATTGAGTGTTAATCTTGGCCTGTTGTCTTGTCCTGCAAAGAATAAGAAGGCGTCATTGTCACTAAACAATGGTGAAGACCTTCCATGTGGATTTTGAGAGACTATGGGGCTGCCTTCAGTACTTTGTGGGTAAGTATCGTTTGTAAGTCCTCCATCGGTATTTGTGAAGTATGTAGCGCTGCTTGATCAACTAGCGGTATTATGAAAATAAGTACCGTTGTTTCCATCTGACACAAAAGCCAAGTTAGACTTTATAGTAGTCGCTGCCTTAGTCACTTCAATGCCTTTCACATCCATCTCGTATGCTCTAAGATTGTTGTAGAGATGATCAAAAGGAATTGTTTCCAGATCATCTCTTGTGATGAAGTGCATAGCCATTGCTTTCCACTCTGGTGGAACACCTCTTAAGAATTTTAGATTATCTTCTTCATTAGGAATTACTTGTCCATAAACTGTCAATTGAATAAGCAGCTTACTGAACCTTCCATTGTAACACCCCCAAGTTGGTCAAATGCAGTGGAAAAGTAGTTGGGGTGTTACTTGGGTGGATCGATAGCACATAGCATATAGAGCAATGATTATAATATCATTTGAAAACATATTACATGAATTAATCGTACACATTTAGTATCTTGTCCAAAAGTAAACCACATTTATTATGAAACAGAAATAAATATCCCAACCCAATGGTCAACATGATGCTTTCCTATAATGCTGGAATACAATGCATGAACCTGCTTACTTTCCTGAGAAAACATAAAAGTAAAATGTGGGGGTCAACACGAGGTTGGTGAATTCACAGGTTTAATTAAATAATGTATCAATATGCAAAGCACCACGAAGGTAGCAGGACATCACAGCCCAATACTACAGTAGTTCCTACTGCCCTGTAATAGAAGCTAGACATGATTCTCAGTACGCCCATTGGGTCTATCCTGATGAGGTTTCCCTTAATCCGACAATAACATAAACCTGCTGCTCGGCCTAAGCATCACGTGACAGCTGATCACGACAGGCCGGGTGTTGTCAATACCCGAATAGATCTATCCATACATTTCGCGCTACACTATTAACTATTACAGTCCACGGGAATGGGGCAAACAGTAGGCAATAAATTGTTGTTGTATGTGCATGCTTGCATATAAATAGTTTTGTGTGTTTTCTCCCCCAGTTATAAAACAGTAAAGATGGGGCCATGAACTCACCTTAGTGATAATGAGGTAGTGAGGATGATGTCACAGTATAGTCACGAACTGGAGAAATTACCTAAGTAATTTAAATGTCTTAGTGAATGCAAAAATAGTTATGCATGATGAATAGTACATATAAAAAAAATGCATGATCACAGTTTATGGATTGTTACGTTGGCTTAAGTGCTTTTATAACGAATTTAAAGATGTATATATGTATTTTTGTTCAGGAAAATAATATATATACCTATGTGTTTATCAATTTGTTTTAAGGAAAGATGTATCGTAAATTAAATAAATACCTAAGTTTTATTTAATTTATTATGAAATAATTTTATACCTTATTAAGTTTTTAAGGTTTCAAAAAGGAAAAGGTTAACTAGTTTCGTCAATATCGTACAGTTTGTAAACAATCAAAATAATTCATTTTGCAAATGACAAGTTTTTATTATTTCTTTTAAGTAAATAAATTATGCTAACTCCTTGTAAATAAAATAGTTTAGAAAATTCATCCTTATGTTTTTATCCGTTATATTTATTACATCGTTAGTCCTTGTCAGTTATCCCATTTTATGAAAACGCCCCCTAGGGCTTGATAAACTTTCGGGAAATGGCAAAATACCCCCCTCTAATCCCACGACATATAAATAGTTGGGTTTAGGGTTTGCTTTAAGTTTCAAAAATGACACAACCGACCCTTGGACTATATAAGGGTCACGAAAATGACTAGGGATTTCATTTAGTTTGTAAGTTTGGACATATCTTTTGGCATTTGACAAAACCGGCCCAAAAAGTTACTCAAATTAGTTAAATGGGCTTAGGTGGTCCATTATGGGCCACGGTTTGAATTGTTTAAGCTTATTGGGCTTAATAATTTTACTAAGTAATAAAAGTAATTAAAAGTAATTGTGTAGTTTTTATTATTTTCACTTTCGGTCCCAACTTTGACCATGTGACATTTTTGGCACAAAAAGTAACTAGTTGATTTCGATATTGGGCTACTCGGCCCATTTATATCCGGTTATGGTAAAAAGTTTATTGGGCTTGGTTAAAGTTAAAGTAATTAGTAAATGGTGATTATCCTTACTATTGGGCCTAAACTTAGTGGGCTTATATTAAGTTTTACTTAATAATATAAGTTTAGTTTCTAGCTTATATGTCTCGGCTTATACATGTGGCTTATATATGTTTATTATTTTCTTTTTGACTAAGGCTTATATTTTTCCCACTAGTAAATCATGAGCTTATATTTTTGGAGGCTTTTGGGCTTATATTAAGGCTTAAAACATTCGGCTTATTTATTCATAGCTTATATTTTTAGGCTTATATACAATATGGGCTTATTAGTGGTTCGGCTTATTTCTATAACATGAATGTTTTTAAGGTGCTCCTTTATAAACTAGTTCATTCTTAAGGTTTTTAAGCAAGGTGTCCAACATGCCATTTCATGAATAAGGATTCTAAGGCATGGTATGCTCACCCATTATATAAGCCGTAGCTTATATGTCACTTGGGTGGCATTATCATGGAAGTTTACGTATGCATGGCAACCTAAGTTCATTCCTTAAGCTCATACGTGCATGATACGAGATGGAAAGTAAAAGAAATAAGGAAATAGGTCTAGTGGAGTTTCTACTTACTTGCTTGACCAAGGTGATGACAAAGAGGATAGTGATGCGTTGGCTTGTTCTTACACGAGTCCTAGGAGCCTTAAATGTTTAGACTTCAATGCTTTGAGTTCTTTGATTTGGTAGTAAATGAGATGAAGTAGGATTCGGTTAAGTCTAGGTGTTATGTGGGAGAGTTTTCTTGATCCGAATTTTGTGGTGAGGGTGAGGGAATGTGTGTCTTTGTTTCATAAATATCAAATGGTGAAGAGGAATTGTGGCTTGGGGTTGAGACACGGCAACAGAGAGGAAGAGGAAGATTTGGGAATTTGTTTTGTACTAAGTAAGTACATTCCTTAAATGCTCCATTTTGGTACAAGGTTGCTAGGTTTGGGTTTGTATCCATCGCCTATAGGATTCCAAGAAGGGCAAGTGGTGTTTTCAATTATAGTTAAGTTGTACAAGATTTGTGTGTGGTGTTGAGGATACACACGGCTAAGGCCACAAGGAAAGGATGTGTCACTTAGCTTCTCGAACAATGCTCCTAGTACCATTCCTTAATTGCTCAATTTGTACAAGTCTCCCCATGGTTTTTAAGGGGAAAACCGGTGGTTTTATGGTTTAAGTAAAGAGAAAAATTAAATTTGTGTATTGTGTATTTAAGTTAATGTATAGTTAGATAATTTGTAAGGAGTGTAAAGGTTTTGGTATGAAAAGAGTTGTGGTTGAGTATATACGTAAGTATATATGGTTTAGTATAAGTTTAGGTTCGACTTGTGTTTAATTCTTGTGTTTAGGTAGGTGCTAAATGAGTTAAGGTCATAGTATTGTGAGTACGCTTGAGTTTTAAGAATTTTGGTTACGTTTAGTGCCTTTTGGTGAAAGTATGGTCCTTAGGTGATTATATTATTACAAAAATGTATAAAAGATATATATAAAATGATTAATTGTAGTGTTCACGCGTAAAAGTGATTGTCAATGTAGTTTAAAGCCATTTATTGTGTAGAAATATATATATTTATATATATACTATTTAATTCAAATATATATATATGAGTAGCCAGTTATATATTGTGATCATGACGTTGGATTTTCTTAGAAAAAAATCAGTGAGATGCATGCAAGTGATCATATGTTTCAGATGACTTAAAGTCCTTCACAATAGATCATTTGTCGTCCAGTATGCTTATTGAAATATAGTCATACAAATGTGGTCATGCTTTTAAAAATACTCATAGTCACAATAAAAATTGTGATATGGTTGTTTTTCCTGTTCAGATGATTAGAATGATGCATGCTCATGGGATGCATATGATGGTTCAAAGGATTCATGCAAAGAAAATGGAATAAAATATTTAGATATCATGAAGTGACGTACACAATGTTTACAAGTCAAAACCTGAAATTTACAGGTTTTACAGCATAAACCCGTTATTTTAGCTTTGTCCTCAAAGCTTAAGGTGACGTCACTGCTTAAGGTAAAAAGGTGTGGGTACTTGGCTCTAAACGAGTCTTCGTGTTCCCAAGTAAATTCAGGACCTTTCCTAGAGTTCCATCGTATTTTAACTAACGGGATTTGGCTTCGTTTCAACTTCTTAACTTCTCTCTCCACGACTTCCACTGGTTCTTCTACAAATTGAAGTTTGTCGTCAAAATGGACTCCCTCCAATGGCATTGCTAAAGGTTCATCAGCGTAGCACTTCTTCAAGTTTGAAACGTGGAAGGTAGGGTGTACTCGGCTCAACTGCTGGGGCAACTCTAAGCGATAGGCAACCTCTCCAATTCTGGCAATCACTTTGAAAGGCCCTACGTAACGTGGATTTAGCTTTCCCCGTTTCCCAAACCGTACAACACCCTTCCAAGGTGATACCTTTAGCATGACACGATCACCTACAGCAAACTCCATAGGTTTACGTTTCTTGTCAGCATAACTCTTCTGTCTATCCTGGGCAGCTTGAATTCGTTGCTTGATGAGGGTGATCTTCTCAGTAGTCTCTTGGATCAGTTCGGGTCCTGTCAGTTGAAATTCTCCCACTTCTGCCCAGCATACTGGCGAACGACATTTGCGGCCATAGAGGGCCTCAAATGGTGCTGCCTTAATACTGGCATGGTAGCTATTATTGTAGGAGAACTCCACTAATGGGATGTGTTCGACCCATCCTTTTCTAAAGTCGATCACACATGCCCTCAGCATGTCTTCTAGCATTTGGATTGTTCGTTCACTCTGGCCATCTGTCTGTGGATGATATGCGGTACTCATATCCAGGTTTGTTCCTAAAGCTCTTTGAAAAGCTTTCCAAAAGTTTGATGTAAATCTGCCATCTCTATCGCAGATGATTGAGACTAGTATCCCATGTCTCGTCACAACTTCCTTTAGGTATGTTTTGGCTAATTTGCTCAGAGAATCATTTTCCTTGATAGGTAGGAAGTGAGCTGATTTTGTGAGGCGGTCTACGATTACCCAAATTGTATCGTAACCGTGGGACGATGTAGGGAGTTTGGTGATGAAATCCATGGTGATATTGTCCCATTTCCATTTTGGTATTTCGGGTTAAACCAGCAACCCTGATGGTCGCTGATGTTCTATTTTAACTTTAGCACAAGTCAAACATTTCTTCACGTAGGTGGCAATGTCTGCTTTCATGTTCGGCCACCAGTATAATTTCTTCACGTCTTGATACATCTTGTCGGATCCGGGGTGTATGGAGTACTTGGATTTATGGGATTCGTGCATGATCACGTTTCTCAAGTCTCCGTAACAGGGTAGCCAGCTTCTCCCGTGTAGGCACAACGTTCCAACCGTTCTAGCTTCTAACTTTTCCTTGCTTAGGTCCGTCCTGAGCATTCCTCCTATGTCTTCCCTTCCGATGTTCTCAGGCTTTTGTGCTTGGAGTTGGGCCTCTAATATCTGTTTGGGTAGGTCCAAACTAATGGTCATGACTAAGGCTCGAACTCTCATGGGAGGATCGGTTCCCTTTCGGCTTAGTGCATCTGCAACTACGTTTGCTTTTCCAGGGTGGTATTTGATGTCACAGTCGTAGTCGCTGAGTAATTCTATCCAACGACGTTGTCTCATGTTTAATTCTTTCTGATCTAGAATGTGTTGCAAGCTCTTGTGATCAGTATGAACTGTGCATTTGGTCCCGTACAGGTAGTGCCTCCAGATTTTTAAGGCAAAAACTACGGATCCAAGTTCTAGATCATGGGTGGAGTAATTCTGCTCGTGCTTCTTCAGTTGTCTTGAAGCATAAGCAATCACCTTCTGTCTCTGCATCAACACAGCTCCCAACCCTTTGTGCGAGGCGTCACAGTAGACAACGAAGTCTTCGTTACCTTCCGGTAAGGCTAAAATAGGTGCACTGCATAACTTTTGTTTGATGGTCTGGAATGCAGCTTCTTCTTTTTCTTCCCACACGAACTTTATACCTTTCTGGGTGAGCTTGGTCATTGGTTTAGCAATCTTAGAGAAACCTTCGATAAATCGTCGGTAGTAACCGGCAAGACCTAAGAATTGACGAATTTCCTTCGGCGATGTGGGAGATGTCCAATCTTTCACGGATTTAACTTTTGCAGGGTCAACTTGGATTCCCTTGTCGTCAATCACATGACCGAGAAAGTGTACTTTAGGGATCCAAAAATCACACTTTGAGAATTTTGCGTACAGCTTTTCTTCCTTAAGCAGTTTTAGTACTTGAGCCAGATGTTCTCCGTGTTCTTGCTTATTCTTGGAATAGATGAGAATGTCGTCAATAAACACTATCACGAACTTATCCAGATAGGGTCTGCATACTCGATTCATGAGATCCATGAATATAGCTGGTGCATTAGTTAGTCCAAATGGCATGACTTGGAACTCATAATGACCGTATCGTGTTCTGAAAGCTGTCTTTGGTATGTCCTCTTCTCTGACCATCAATTGCTGATACCCGGATCGTAAGTCGATCTTGGAGTATATACTTGATCCTTGTAGTTGATCAAATAGGTCGTTGATTCGTGGTAACGGGTAGCGGTTTTTCACAGTTAACTTATTCAGTTCTCTGTAATCGATACACATTCGGAATGAACCGTCTTTCTTTTTGACAAACAATATTGGGGCTCCCCAAGGCGAGGAACTGGGCCTGATAAAGCCTTTATCTGACAGTTCTTTGAGTTGTTCCGCGAGTTCTTTCATCTCGGTAGGTGCTAAACGGTAGGGTGCTTTAGCTACAGGTGCCGCTCCCGACACCAAGTCTATTTGAAATTCAACTTGACGGGTCGGAGGTAATCCTGGCAAGTCGTCTGGAAAGACTTCAGGATAATCACGGACGATGGGTACATCCTTGATTTGTTTCTCCTTGGGTTCTTCTTCTTGATCTGTTTTAGAGATATGCGCTAAAAAGATAGGGTATCCTTTTAGTAGATATTTCTGGGCTTGGGTGCACGAGATCACACTCAACCTAGTGTCTGTTTTATCCGAATTTCCGTCTCCTCGGATAATTAGATCTGTGCCTCCCCATGGTATACGGACTAGTTTCTCGTCACACACAATAGTTACATGATACTTGGCTAACCAGTCCATACCAATGATGACATCAAAACTACTTAGTTGTATGGGTATTAATTGAATATCAAACGGGTGATTTTGAAGGTTTAAGGTACAGCCTCTTATGATGGTATTAGTTTCAATGATCTTTCCGTCTGCTAGTTCAACTCTGTAACAGTTATCTAATGGGGATGGTAAAATGCCTAGTAAGCTACCAAATTCAGTTGATACGAAACTCCTATCGGCTCCCGTATCGAATAAAATATTTGCATAACGATTATTCAGAAGGAACGTACCAGTAACTACATTGGAGTCGGGGTTGGTCCTGTTCTCTCCTATGACATAAACTCTGGCGGGTGCTCCGCTTTGGCTTTCATTCTTACGCTTTGGACAGTCAGGTCTGATGTGTCCAATCTCTCCACAACCAAAGCAACGGATCTCTTTACGAGCCATGTTTCCACTGCCAGTGAGCTGGCGGTTTCCTTGGTATCCACTTCCACGGGAATTCTGCCTATTGCCGTTGTGGGACTTGTTGTTGGCACTGAGGTTGTTTCTGTTGCTCGGGACGTGTGCACTGCCCTGCTCGGGTCCTCGGCATCCAACTGTGGAGTAGTGATGGAAGTTACACTTTGAGCATTTTGGTTTGTTCCCTGCGTATGGTGGTGGTCCTGAGGAAATAGCACTGCAGATTTGACTTAAGCCCTGCCTCTTGGGCTGTTGAGTCTGGGGATGATGACGGTAGTTATCATCGACTTTCCTCTTGTGTTATGCCTGTCTAATCATATGATCACGACCACGTTTTTCCACTAGTTCTGTTGCAAACTCGATGGCACTCTCGATGGTAGTAGGTCGAGATGCAAGCACACTGTCATGAACGGAGTCTGGAAGTCCACTAACATACTTTTCTATCTTATCTGACACTTTCGGGTACATGCGGGTACACATCAAGGTTAGTTCTTGGAATTTCTGGTTGTAGCTCGTGATATTGAAGTTGGTGCATTTGAGATTCCATAATTCAATCTCCAGATTTTTGATTTCACTACGTGGACAGTATTTCATGGTAAGCTTTTCTTTCAACGCAATCCATGTCATCGCGTAGGCTCCATCGTGTCCGAGGGTAGCAACTTGTGAGTTCCACCACGTGAGTGCATGTTCCAAAAGGGTACAGGTGGCGAACTTCACCTTGTTCTCCTCAGTACAGTCACTAATACGAAACACAGTCTCAGTCCTCTCAAACCATTGCATGAGCTCGACTACCCCTTCCTTGCCCTTGTAGTAGCTGGGTTTGCATTTTAGGAAGTCAGGGTAAGTACATCCTCGAGCTTCGCGGTTTCGGTTATTAGAGTTTTCACTGTCTCCATGGGTTCCGCTGGGGCGGTTTTCCCTGGCAGCTAAGGCGTCAGTGATGCCTTGCTCAATCAGTACTCTGAGTTGTGCATCAGATATAGTCGTTGCAGGGGTTTCTGCGGGGTTTGGGCGTGCGCGTCTTGGTGGCATTTTTCTATAAGAAAAATTTTGAGATTCGTTAGTTGATAAAAGATGGTTATATTAAACTGCGTGGGTAGTGTTTATGCATAAAATTCACAACAAATTTGATAATCCGTTAAGAGTTCATAATAATATAAGTGTAAACAAACAAATGAACAGTAGAATGTTATTCATGGCAAACAAAAATATAGTACAAGTACAACCGATCTAACACAGGGTCATAGAAACCTGTCTGAAATAGTGGTACATATGTTTGTAATACAACCAAAAGATATCCTACCTACTAAGGTTAGGTACTACGAATACAACTAAAAAGGAATACAAGTACAAAAGAGATAAATCATGAGAGCTGAGATGCAACTCAGTGCTTGTCATGATGTACAACTAAAAATCTACCCTACACTAGTGTGGCTGCCTGCAGGTGCAGATGGTCCAACTGGTGGTGCATGCCTGTCCTACATACGGATCACAGCACTCCGGGTCTCTCTGGTGTATCTCAATGCCTCTAGTAGCTGTTGCTGACGTGTAGAGTCGGCACTCCGTAACTGCTCTGTCTCTGTAGTGATCCCCTGATGACGGAGATCTGCCAAGTCCACGAAGGTCCTGAAGGTGTCCTCCTGTGTGTAGACGGCGGCTCGAGTCTCGTAGGAATGACTCTCCAACATAGCTAAACGGCATCGGAGATAAGCTACCTCATCCAATAGCCAGTATATGGTATCCCTGGTGGTATATGACTCCCCGGCCATGGCCCAATAGAGAGAGTCTAGTCTCTCCTGGAGCATGGCGCGACCCTACTGGTCCGCCTGTAGTAGAGAGTGGATAAGGGTGGTGTCCTGTGCCTGTCAGGCCGTGAGTGCATCGACCTGTGCCTGAAGGGCACTGAGTCTAGCCTGCCCGGCTCCTGATCCCTCTCCAACCTCATAGGTCGAGTCAGGGATGGTGTCATGTCTCCTCTTACGAGGTGGCAAGACACTAGTGGGGTAAGTGCTAGGTACGGAAGGTGGTGGTGGTAGGGAAGGTACGACCTGGTCCACCTCTCTAGGAGGAGATGTAGGTACTACAAGAAGTGGTGTAGTAGGAGGTGCAGTGGGTGGTGAAGGGGTAGGTGAATCTGTGAGTACGATGACCCCGTCCTGCTGGTCATCTCTGGACTCTGTATCAGATGCAGGTCCAGCTAGTACTGATGTCGGAGACAAGGGGGTGATGGTAGGAACCATAAGCTCCTCGAAGGTAGTAACAATAGTGGGCGTCGTCATGATATCTGAAAGTAATATTTTATAGTTTGAGCAAGTTCTCAACTTACACAATATAAAAGGTTTTTCATGATGCATATGCGATGAGGTTTTAAAACTTTTAACCATAATGTCAAAAGTATAAATAGATACTTATGTGATTTATTTGCCATGAGGGAATAAATCAATGTGAAGTTAGTTCACATAATATGCATGCTCTAAAATGCCATATGCCTAACTTATAGGTTCCCCAAAAATCAATTTTTTTTAGACTGATTTTTATGTTCAGTTATAGTCCAGTTTTAAAATTTTTATTATTTTAAATTTTTTTTAAGTTTTTTGATCTGGTTCTCTATAACTATGCGCTCTGATACCATTCTCTGTAACACCCCCAAGTTGGTCAAATGCAGCGGAAAAGTAGTTGGGGTGTTACTTGGGTGGATCGATAGCACATAGCATATAGAGAAATGATTATAATATCATTTGAAAACATATTACATGAATTAATCGTACACATTTAGTATCTTGTCCAAAAGTAAACCACATTTATTATGAAACAGAAATAAATATCCCAGCCCAATGGTCAACATGATGCTTTCCTATAATGCTGGAATCCAATGCATGAACCTGCTTACTTTCCTGAGAAAACATAAAAGTAAAATGTGGGGGTCAACACGAGGTTGGTGAATTCACAGGTTTAATTAAATAATGTATCAATATGCAAAGCACCACGAAGGTAGCAGGACATCACATCCCAATACTACAGTAGTTCCTACTGCCCTGTAATAGAAGCTAGACATGATTCTCAGTACGCCCATTGGGTCTATCCTGATGAGGTTTCCCTTAATCCGACAATGACATAAACCTGCTGCTCGGACTAAGCATCACGTGACAGCTGATCACGACAGACCGGGTGTTGTCAATACCCGAATAGATCTATCCATACATTTCGCGCTACACTATTAACTATTACAGTCCACGGGAATGGGGCAAACAGTAGGCAATAAATTGTTGTTGTCTGTGCATGCTTGCATATAAATAGTTTTGTATGTTTTCTCCCCCAGTTATAAAACAGTAAAGATGGGGCCATGAACTCACCTTAGTGATAATGAGGTAGTGAGGATGATGTCACAGTATAGTCACGAACTGGAGAAATTACCTAAGTAATTTAAATGTCTTAGTGAATGCAAAAATATTTATGCATGATGAATAGTACATATAAAAAAAATGCATGATCACAGTTTATGGATTGTTACGTTGGCTTAAGTGCTTTTATAACGAATTTAAAGATGTCTATATGTATTTTTGTTCAGGAAAATAATATATATACCTATGTGTTTATCAATTTGTTTTAAGGAAAGATGTATCGTAAATTAAATAAATACCTAAGTTTTATTTAATTTATTATGAAATAATTTTATACCTTATTAAGTTTTTAAGGTTTCAAAAAGGAAAAGGTTAACTAGTTTCGTCAATATCGTACAGTTTGTAAACAATCAAAATAATTCATTTTGCAAATGACAAGTTTTTATTATTTCTTTTAAGTAAATAAATTATGCTAACTCCTTGTAAATAAAATAGTTTAGAAAATTCATCCTTATGTTTTTATCCGTTATATTTATTACATCGTTAGTCCTTGTCAGTTATCCCATTTTATGAAAACGCCCCCTAGGGCTTGATAAACTTTCGGGAAATGGCAAAATACCCCCCTCCAATCCCACGACATATAAATAGAGGGGTTTAGGGTTTGCTTTAAGTTTCAAAAATGACACAACCGACCCTTGGACTATATAAGGGTCACGAAAATGACTAGGGATTTCATTTAGTTTGTAAGTTTGGACATATCTTTTGGCATTTGACAAAACCGGCCCAAAAAGTTACTCAAATTAGTTAAATGGGCTTAGGTGGTCCATTATGGGCCACGGTTTGAATTGTTTAAGCTTATTGGGCTTAATAATTTTACTAAGTAATAAAAGTAATTAAAAGTAATTGTGTAGTTTTTACAATTTTCACTTTCGGTCCCAACTTTGACCATGTGACATTTTTGGCACAAAAAGTAACTAGTTGATTTCGATATTAGGCTACTCGGCCCATTTATATCCGGTTATGGTAAAAAGTTTATTGGGCTTGGTTAACGTTAAAGTAATTAGTAAATGGTGATTATCCTTACTATTGGGCCTAAACTTAGTGGGCTTATATTAAGTTTTACTTAATAATATAAGTTTAGTTTCTAGCTTATATGTCTCGGCTTATACATGTGGCTTCTATAAGTTTATTATTTTCTTTTTGACTAAGGCTTATATTTTTCCCACTAGTAAATCATGAGCTTATATTTTTGGAGGCTTTTGGGCTTATATTAAGGCTTAAAACATTCGTCTTATTTATTCATAGCTTATATTTTTAGGCTTATATATAATATGGGCTTATAGTGGTTCGGCTTATTTCTATAACATGAATGTTTTTAAGGTGCTCCTTTATAAACTAGTTCATTCTTAAGGTTTTTAAGCAAGGTGTCCAACATGCCATTTCATGAATAAGGATTCTAAGGCATGGTATGCTCACCCATTATATAAATCGTAGCTTATATGTCACTTGGGTGGCATTATCATGGAAGTTTACGTATGCATGGCAACCTATGTTCATTCCTTAAGCTCATACGTGCATTATACGAGATGGAAAGTAAAAGAAATAAGGAAATAGGTCTAGTGGAGTTTCTACTTACTTGCTTGACCAAGGTGATGACAAAGAGGATAGTGATGTGTTGGCTTGTTCTTACACGAGTCCTAGGAGCCTTAAATGTTTAGACTTCAATGCTTGGAGTTCTTTGATTTGGTAGTAAATGAGATGAAGTAGGATTCGGTTAAGTCTAGGTGTTATGTGGGATAGTTTTCTTGATCCGAATTTTGTGGTGAGGGTGAGGGAATGTGTGTCTTTGTTTCATAAATATCAAATGGTGAAGAGGAATTGTGGCTTGGGGTTGAGACACGGCAAGAGAGAGGAAGAGGAAGATTTGGGAATTTGTTTTGTACTAAGTAAGTACATTCCTTAAATGCTCCATTTTGGTACAAGGTTGCTAGGTTTGGGTTTGTATCCGTCGCCTATAGGATTCCAAGAAGGGCAAGTGGTGTTTTCAATTATAGTTAAGTTGTACAAGATTTGTGTGTGGTGTTGAGGATACACACGGCTAAGGCCACAAGGAAAGGATGTGTCACTTAGCTTCTCGAACAATGCTCCTAGTACCATTCCTTAATTGCTCAATTTGTACAAGTCTCCCCGTGGTTTTTAAGGGGAAAACTGGCGGTTTTATGGTTTAAGTAAAGAGAAAAATTAAATTTGTGTATTGTGTATTTAAGTTAATGTATAGTTAGATAATTTGTAAGGAGTGTAAAGGTTTTGGTATGAAAAGAGTTGTGGTTGAGTATATACGTAAGTATATATGGTTTAGTATAAGTTTAGGTTCGACTTGTGTTTAATTCTTGTGTTTAGGTAGGTGCTAAATGAGTTAAGGTCATAGTATTGTGAGTACGCTTGAGTTTTAAGAATTTTGGTTACGTTTAGTGCCTTTTGGTGAAAGTATGGTCCTTAGGTGATTATATTATTACAAAAATGTATAAAAGATATATATAAAATGATTTATTGTAGTGTTCACGCGTAAAAGTGATTGTCAATGTAGTTTAAAGCCATTTATTGTGTAGAAATATATATATTTATATATATACTATTTAATTCAAATATATTTATATATATGAGTAGCCAGTTATATATTGTGATCATGACGTTGGATTTTCTTAGAAAAAAATCAGTGAGATGCATGCAAGTGATCATATGTTTCAGATGACTTAAAGTCCTTCACAATAGATCATTTGTCGTCCAGTATGCTTATTGAAATATAGTCATACAAATGTGGTCATGCTTTTAAAAATACTCATAGTCACAATAAAAATTGTGATATGGTTGTTTTTTCTGTTCAGATGATTAGAATGATGCATGCTCATGGGATGCATATGATGGTTCAAAGGATTCATGAAAAGAAAATGGAATAAAATATTTAGATATCATGAAGTGACGTACACAATGTTTACAAGTCAAAACCTGAAATTTACAGGTTTTACATCCATAGCCACCATGTATTCCCTCTATACTGGAAATTGAGAAGTTATCAAATTCTTGCTTAAGAACAATCTTCTTTATCTTCTTAGATTTGTCATTACCTCCAAATCTAAGTTTTATGGCATCCCACATAGCTTTAGCATCCTTATAATGATGAAAGCTTGGTAAGATGTCTTCTGAAAGAGCCATAGCCAAAACAGTTCTGGCTTTTCTCTCTCTGATCTCTGCTTGTACCTCCTCAGCAGTCACAAATGGTAGAGCATAGCATGTACCGTCTAGCAACCAGTGTAGCTTCTTAGGTATATTCCCATACTTGATAACTTGCCACACAGTGTGATCTGTTTGATTCAAGTAATGTTCCATCTGCATAGCCCATGTCTCATAATTCTCACCTTTGAGTACTGAGAGTTTAACAGCAGAAAGAGTATGAGAAGGTGTTGTGGTTGTAGAGATAGCTACAGCATTTACGGCTTGAACACCTTGTGCTGGTGCAGGATGCACAACTTGTGGTTGTCCCTGTGGTATAGGATCAGGGTTTTTAACATCATCCAAGTGAGCATCATCACCTTCTGGTTGAGACATTGAGTTTTGGTGTGAGTGGAGTGTTTGGGGTTGTGTTATTCTTTTTCAAAGTTTCTCAACAAGCTTTGATACCACTTGTTGATCCCTTTGATTGGATCTATATTCTGTTAAGAACTAGTATAGTAGTTTGTAATCAAACTAAAACACTTTGAGAACTCTTACTCAAATTAAATAAGTTATGCGGAATCTAACTTATAAAGCACAGAAGAACAGAATTACTTTTAGCTATTCAATTCTCTTATTAATCGACTTGAATAAGGTACATGAATGACATTGTACCTATGTTTCTTTTATAGAGTAAGGAACCCTAGAAACCTTAGAATATTCTATAAAAATAACTATATCACATACAATATATTATCAATATTCTAACTATTTAAGTATATCACATAAGATATACTCTAACTATAACTATGACATATCTTATACAAATATATATTCTTCCTAATCAATATAGCAGTACTTACTATGTACCGCATTAACACTAACGGTACTTGCATAATACTAACAGTACTTAAATTACATTGACGGTACTTGACGCTTAACAAATAATTCCCAACACAGGCCTTGTGCATCTTACAACATACATAACAGATCCTACAGCCAAAGCATAAGGCACCTTTCGCATATAAGCCACCTCTTCAGGTGTTGATGCATCTAACTCATGACTTAGTTCATGCTTAACCTCCATAGGTTGAAAACCTTTCTTAGAGTTATGCATGTTATACTTCTTCAATATCTTATCAATATAAGCATCTTGTCTAAGACCAATTAGCCGTCTACTCCTATCTCGATAGATTTTAATTCCCAGAATATATGCAGCATCTCCCGAATCCTTCATAGAAAAACATTTACCAAGATAATCCTTAACTTCCTTAAGTATTGGAATGTTACTTCCCATGATTAATATGTCATCGACATATAAAATTAGGAACACTACATTACTCCCACTAGCTTTGCGATATACACATGGCTCATCATGATTTTGAACAAATCCGAACTTTTTGTTTTCTTCATCAAATCGTTTATTCCATTGACGTGATGCTTGCTTCAAACCATAAATATATCTTTGAAGTTTGCACACGCGTTTTGGATAATTAGGATCAACGTACCCTTTCGATTCATCTAAACGACCGTTCAAGAAGGCAGTCTTAACATCCATTTGCCATATCTCATAGTCATAGGATGTTGCTATAGCTATGAGAATCCTAATAGCTCGTAAGTTTGCTACCGGAGAAAATGTCTCCTCGTAGTCTACACCAAAAGTTTGAGTAAAACCTTTAGCTACTAACCGTGCTTTATAAGATTGTACGTCACCATCCATGTCGGTTTTCTTCTCGAAGATCCACCTATTTTTCACTACTTTAGCATTTTAGGTGCATCAACAAGAATCCAAACATCGTTGATTTCCATGGATTTCATTTCCTCATTCATCGCAATTATCCATCTAGACTTTTCTGGATCAAGCATTCCGGATCGATAATTAGCAGGTTCACCAAGATCCCCTACTTCCTCCTCAACATCCTCTATGTTAAGACATAGTTTGCTTGGCGCACGTACAGTTCTTCCAGACCTACGTGGAGGAATTAATTCTGGTGGAACTCCCAGACTTTCTAGTTCTATCGGAATTTCTTCGCTAGTATTTTCAGAAGGCAATGTATCTTCTTGAATTTCTTCAAGATCATAATTTCTCCCACTGAATTCTTGATTTATAAGATCATTTTCAAGGAAGTCTCCATACCTAGCAACAATAACCTTGTTCTCAGGCAAATCATAAAAGTAGTAACCCATAGTTTTCTTATGGTAACCTACAAAGATACATTTCATAGAGCGTTGTTGGAGTTTATCTCTAGAGTCACATTTCACATATGCCTCACAACCCCAAATCTTTGAATAAGACAAATATGGCTTTTTGCCATGCCATAATTCATATGGTGTCTTATCAACCTTATTTGTGGGAACCATATTCAGAATGCGAACAGTAGATTCTAGAGCATAGTCCCAAAAGGATAATGGTAAATTTATAAGATTAAACATAGATCGCACCATATCCAATAATGTACGATTTCTCCTTTCAGATACACCATTTTGTTATGGAGTATATGGAGAAGTAAGTTTCTGAACAATTCCGTTCTCACTTAAATAATCTTTAAACTCTTGACTCAAATATTCACCACCTTTATCGGAACGAAGAGCTTTAATCTTATTTTCTAGTTGCAATTCTACTTATGCTTTAAACATTTTGAATGTTTCAAATACCTCATGTTTATGCTTAAGTGAATAAACATAACCATAATGGCTATAATCATCCGTAAGTGTTAAGAAGTAGCTAACACCTTTCCTTGACACATGTATAAGTTGTCCACACACTCCGTATGTATCAAACCAAGTAGTTCAGTAGCCCTTTCAATATTGCTATTAAAAGATTTCTTGGTCATCTTTCCAGAGATACAAGACTCACATTTATCAAATGATTCATCATTGATATTTTCCAAAAGACCATCACGTTGAAGCTTTTGTATGCTTGTCTTCCCAATATGATCAAGTCTACAATGCCAAAGATAAGAAGAGTTCTTGTCCAACTTTCTCTTCTTATTCATGCTAAAAACAGAATTATTATTATTATACTTGGATTCATTTTCATGCATGTTCTTTCAAACACACCATTCACTGAAATTGCATTAAAATAGAAAATATCATCTTCCGAAACAGAAATTTCATTATTATCAATAGTGTGAACAAATCTAGTATTCAACAAACAAGAATAGGAAATAACACCCCTAACAATTGTAGGTGCATAATGACAATCATTTAAAATCAGTACTAAACCCAAAGGTAAAACTAAATTAAATGTGCATATAGCTTCAACCGCTACTTGTGCGCCATTGCCCACTTGTAGAAATTGTTCCCCATAGGATAGTTGCCTTTCCAACTCAAATCCCTGCAGCGTATTACAAATGTTAATACCACATCCCGTATCATATACCCAGGAGTTTGATTTGTATGTAAGATTAAATAACTCTATCATGAATAAGTTACCTGAAGGTGCTGCAGCGCTTAGCTTAGCCTTCTTCTTATTTTCTCGCAACTCATCGAGGTAAAGAGAGAAGTTCCTCTTCCAATGACCACTTGCTTTGCAATGGTCACAAGTCTCATCCTTTTGAGATTGATTCTTCTTGACAAAGTTCTGCTTAGGTTTCAAATAAGTCGCAACTTGCTTGCCCTTATCACCCTTGCCTTTGCCTTTCTTCTTGTTCGCTTGTGGTTTTGGCTTACTCACTCTACCCTTTTGTACAAAAAGTAAAGGAGGAGTAGAGGTAGATGTACTTGCCGTGTCTTTAAAACCCTTTTCATAGTCAATGAGCATTGCGTGCAAATCATTAACTGTGTTCTCCGCGCAATGCATATTGAAGTTCCCAACGAAATCATTGAAGTTCTTGTTAAGGGACCTCTTGATTAGGTTAATCGCCATATCATTATCATAGGGTTTCCCAAGTGCGATGAGTTGTTCCATGTAACCCTTCATCTCTTGATAGTGTGCACTTACGGATTTCCCAGGGGCCTGCCTACAACTATGCAAAGCATCTACTAAGTCATAGATCTCCACAGCTTAAGGCTTCTCAAACATTGCCTTGAGCTCTTCAAGCATTTGGTTTGGAGCAAATAGTTCAAACTTTCTTTGTAAGAAAGGTACCATTTTTTTGAGAATTAAGCAAGCCACATCATTGTGCTTCTTATCCTAGCCTTATAATTCAGTCTTTCGACTGCTATAGCCGTAGGGACAAGGGGCACAGGAAACGCCTTGGTCAAGTATTCAGATGTACCCGCTACTCTCAAGACAATTCTCAGTGAGCGGTACCAATCATTGAAGTTTGGTCCAATTAGTTCCTGACGTTCAAGATAAGTCTTGAAGGCAGAACTCAAAGTGTTGTTATCGGGTTAAGCCATTTCTTAAGAAATAAGTTCAAAATATTAGTATTTTCGATAATATCATTCAAGAAAATAAAATTACCCCGGTAATAAAAACCATAGTATTTTCCTTGAAACTATAATCCACATTGACATAAACTCATCACATCAGTTGATCTACTAGTGATAAATGTATTCAACATGGTAACTTGTCAAACAATAATTGACAAACAAATTTGCAATTTCTAGATATTTTAGGGATTTGCATTGCCAAAAGTCATTTTGCATTGTAAACATGTTTCATCCCTACTTTATGCCTTAAGTTTCCAGATCTCACTGAGTAACTTAATTAAATCGACTAATCTAAAGAACGTAAAACATTCATGCGAACTCTCATTCTATGAAAGTTTTCTTTCCATCAAAACATCGTCTAGAATCTCATATGACGACAATTGTAACTTTAAATGTTCGTCAATTAGATGGCATATAACTTAAATTTAGGGTATAGATTTTTTAGTGTCAAAATCATGTATGGAGAAGCATGCATACATCTCCATAGCATTAGTTTAATAAAAAAATTTAGTAAACCTTTTGGTGAGACAAAATTTCGCCATGTATTGGTTAAACCAATTAAAGATTTTACCCACAAAAATTCACAATTTACGTTCCTAGAACTTGGCTAAAGCACAAAACAATAACCTTATTCATTTTGTTTCGGATGTGAATTTACGGCAAATCAACCTTAAGATATCATGCAAATAATAATTGTAGGTAATTTCAATTTGACGCACAGGCGAGCCGAGAATTCGGTCAGCGACTAATGGCATAACTCCTCCTTCCTTAACCGGGTACAAGACCAGCTGTGCGTTATACCTACTTTATAGTTTATCAAAAAGAGTAGGCCGTTAAATTATCATTTCAAATTATCAATCAACACAATTATATATAATTTAGATCTCAAAACATTCATTAATTTTGATATGATTTAGTCCATATTTTTCTTGGAAAAAAATTACCCTTGTTTACAACATACAATTAATATAAAACGTATGAAAACAAGTAGGTAAAAAAACTAAATCAAATAGCCACATGCATAACAATTTATTCAAAGAACATAAAATCTAGGGTTTTATAAACATATAAAAGTCTTCCCTAGTTTTAAAACTTTGAATCAAATAAAGCAAATAGCGCATAAAATCATATGATCCGTGAAAACATGCATGTTCATCACGGGTCACCCACATAATCTTAACAATTAAATCTTTACGGATCGTAACCACACATGACATAACAATTAACTCATGCAAACATCTAAAGATTATAACAACATGCAGTTTTTTTAGGGTTTCAAAAAACAATTTTTTTGTAAGAAAAATTCAGCTAGGCCGATTTATTTTAAAAAACCCTAATTTTGTGAAAAACCTAAACAACAACATGTAGTTTTTAACTCAAATCAATATTAGTTAAAAAAAATTTAGATCTCAATAATTATAACATGTTAAAACGGCTCTCGATGCCACTGGATGTTTATAAAGCACATAACAATTATACAAAACCCTAAATAAGATCAAAGCACACATAGCGGAAGCGATCTAACAAGATCATAATTAATAACACATTCATAATTAATCGAGTTAGGGTTATATACCTTTTAGCTAGAGCAAATCCACAATAACACCAACGAGCCACCAATTAGGGTTTATAACGTATACTACTAAGATATAGTCTAAAGTAAGACTATATTACGTTCTTGTACCCATGTAATGCAAAGAGCTAATCGTGATTCTAGCACGTGTAAACCGGGCTTCTACTCTTGTGGAAAATCTACTCAACAACCCTAGAGAGGGGCTAGGACAAGATTGTATAACAAAACCAAACACAAAGAAAACAAATCGAAAACCCTTGGGGTTTTCTTCCTACGATCGGCTAGTAAAAGAAAAGAGGGGAAGGGATAATTTTTTATGAAGGCTAGAGGTTGTTTATATAGGCTTAGAAAACTTCTTTTCCAAGTCATAAACTAATTAGGAAAGAAAACCTTTTCCCCCTTTGTCTCTATAACCGACCGACGAACACCCTTGGTGGGGTGTTCCGGAACCTTCTTTTCTCCTTCTATTTAATTCCACAATGAACGTTATACTTAACTCTTAATTATTTTAAGTTTTTTAACGAACGTTAAGTTAAAGCTTGGTTTATTTCAATAAATATAATAAATACAATAAATAAATTAACATTTTACGTATTGTGTGCACTCCATAATCCCTAGTTCGATCCTAACACAACACTATTATATTTATATCCATAAACTTTCCCCACATTCACTATTCATTTCCAACCCATCAAGGATATCTATCAAAAGCTTCTAGAGTTATAACCAAAACCATACAAACAATCCTAAGCATATAAAGAGTTTTTGGAGTACCATAAATTACATACGCCTGCTTTTAGTTTCGTCCATAACTAAAAGGAAACCCAAACATGTTCGCGCTCACTTTTATAGCGAGATCCATTTTGTGAAACCTTAACCTATCCTTTTGTGTTTCTTCTATTTATGTATTAATTACATTACGATCGGAAGGGAAAACCTGTGCGGAAGTATGTAGTGGTTGAAATTCGAAACACATACTTAAACCAATTGTGCCACTCAAAACCTTCTCCTACCCTATATATACTCGCTTTTAGTACATTGCTGTGTTAAACCCTTAAGTTAATGATTGAGATTCATGGTAGTATTTATTTCACGGAAGAATGAGGAAGAAAAGTTAAGTCAAGACCCCCATATATTGTCAAGTAGTCTCCATGTTATTTTGATCCAACCAATTCGGGTCATTAGATTTATTTTCTTATTGACTATGTAAAAGTTCAAGTGTAGGGTTAATCTATAAATCCCAATGATGTATTATATGTTGCAAACGATAGGGTAAAGTGTACGAAAAAAAAGTAAAAAGAATATAAAAAAGTATAAAATTTGTGCAACCCTATTTACGTTTATTTATTTATTTATTCATGTTCATTATAGAGTCAAGAAAACAAAAGAAAGAATTTGATGGGAGTCTTCGATTGGAAACCAAGCCAACGTGTATTCTTTTAAGATAGTTAACTCATCACTTCATCCAAAAGTCACCCAAATGTTACTCTCCCAATTGATATTCGTTTCAGTTTACATGTATCCTACACACTTACACATCACAACCTTTTAAAGTCCTTTTGATGGTAATTATTACTACTTACACTAGCAATGGAGGTTTCATCCTTTATCAAAACTCTGGTAGCTTATATGATATGGCCAAGTAATGAGTGTTATGTTTTATATTTCCATATTGTTATAATTTATTACTCTGTATACACCAAAAGAGAGAAAAATCAAACACTTATTGTGAGGTGCTAGTGTATTCTTCTCGTGCTTTTAGTTACGACGTCTAATTGGTTGTGTCATGAAGCCTTTATTGAGTAAGTTGAATTCCCTCGATATGTCTATTGTCTAGTAGAAAACCTCATTTGCTTGAGGGCAAGCAAATCCCAAGTGTAAGGGTTTATAATGAAGTGTAATTTCATACATTTTTTGGGTTATTTTACCTCTATAATCATACAAAAATGCCTATAATATGTACTTATTTTTGCAATTTTAGCATTTGACAGAAATACACGTGACTTCAACTCAATTTGGGAAGAAACCAGACAAGATTTCTAACGGGTGTGAAGATTGATAATAATTTAAGACCAGAGTGTCGAGACGCCATCTGGAGAAGTGTAGACCACATTTGGATTCAAGTGGGGCGTCGTATGAAAAATGAAGACGTCGTCTGGATTAGCGTCAAGCCTGAAGCCCTAAGAAACCCTAGCTTGGCGACGACGATTGGAAAGCGTCGACGTCGTTGCGGGCCTGAAGTCTATATATACAAAATTACTTTTATGTTTTTCATATAGACTTTTAATAGAGGATTGGGGTTTATATTCATGCGAGGTCGACTTGTACCAGATTTTATGAGTATTTTAGGGTTTCCCAACCTTTCTGTACTACCCCCAATCGTTTGATTCGTCTTACTGAAGTACCTTTTATCCTTTATATCTCAATATGCCTTATTGTTTGATGTTTAGTTGTGTTTCTTTTATCATGAACATGCGAGGCTAGATCTTTTGAGTATTTTCTTATGATTGTTTGTGAATTGGTATGTAGATCTTGATTCCAATGCTTCTTATAGATATGTGTGCATTATTTAGTCCCTTATCGTAAGTCTTAAGAGACATGATTGCCTAGATAGGATTCCATTTATGTGGATGATCCCCTTTAGGTATTAACAAAAGCACGTTTTTCTAAACTAGAGGCCTTGTAATAGTCGTCATCCTACCTTGCAATTGTGTTGCTCCAGCTAGTTATATCGTAGACAACATTTTCGTATTATTTGTCATTCATAGTGAGTAATACCTACATATACATCACGTGTGACAATGCAATAGAATTAGGATAATCTTCCAATGATCAGACATGATTAAGTAAACATTACTCCCTTATCATACTAATCTCTCTATCTTTAATTAGTTTAATTAGTAGTTTAAAACAAACCACCTTCAAAACCCGATATTTTTACCTTCCTTTCATAAAGCATAAAAATACAATAATAGCCTTCTCTTAATCCTTAGTTCTTAGCTACATTTAGTTTGAACCTTTATTGAAGCCTATTCTCCTAGATAATGATAATAACCCATTGTCTTGTTTATACTACACCACAACGGTCAGGTAAACTTGAATGAGGAGTTATAGAACTTAGTGACTTTTTTCGACCTTATCATAATACCTACTAGCATTGATTTAGGTAGATGTTGAAAATTCAGACGAGGAAATAGCATGTGCGTCGGCTGATGACCAAGAAGATGCAAATCAGAGTTGCCCTTCTAGGAAAAGGACAAAGAAGAGTTTCTCCACAATACATACTTACCCACCCATTTCATATTTGATGTAACTGTAAACAATTGTTTTTTGGAGTCTTATGCTTTCGTATACATTTTAGATGACATATGACATCGTCTCAGACTAGGCGACTTAGGTTTGAATATTTGTAAGCTCTAAGCATACTATATGACATGTGTCAGGCGACCTCTCATGAATGAGTTATTGGGGAAATAAAAAAATTAATAGAGTCATAGTTGTTATTGGTGATATAGTGGTTTCAAGAATTGCTAATAAAAATCATAATGTTTCGTTATGCGTATTTCATGCAAAAATGACGGGGGTATTTCTACCCATGAAAAGTCTTATTAATCACAGTTTGAGAATCTGTAATTTCACCGGCTAAAAGAAACCCTTTCGTATACATAAAGCTTAGATTGAATGAAAAATACTGTTATTAAGACATGTATCACCCCACCATACAATCTCTGAACACATTTTAAGTGTGTTCAATTAGTATATTAACAATTATGATTCTAAACTTGAAGGTATAAAGTTACAATTGTGTTTTTTGTTGTTTAGTTTTTGTGTACCTTCTTTTAAGAAAAGTAGTTTTGTCTATATAACGGGTGGAGATGTGATTTTTAAGCTTATCCATTAAAATCTATTGTGTTTTAAAGTAATAAAATTTACTAAAAAAACCATTAACCTTAAAAATAAAACTTGAAGGTACAAGGTTGATGAGGTGTAATTATATAAACTTTTTTTGTTGTCATTTTACCCTTATAATCATGCAAACAAATTAAAAATGTGTTCAATCGTTTCTATTTTGCGTTCTAAGCATTTGGAAGACATTTGGAGGAAATACACGTGACTTGGACTCAATTTGGAAAACAAGATTGCTAACGGGCATAATGATTGGTGATACAAGACCGGGTGATGGAGACACCGTCTCGAAATTCCTAGACCACGTTTGGATTTCATCTAACGTTTTCTAGATCAACCTTTGATTTCGAAGCCCTAGAAATCGTAGCTTAATGAAGGCGTTTGGAAAATTATGACATCTTCACGGCCTGGATTTTATATATACAAACTCAACTTTTACATTTCAATATACAATTAAATAGATATCTAGGGTTTGAGTTTGTGGGAGAACGACTTGTACCAGATTTTAGGATTATTTTATGGTTGCTCAACCCTTCTATACCATCCCTAGTTGCTTAATTCATAATAGTGAAGTTCTTTTACCACTTATATTTCAATATATCTTATTTTTTGATATATAATTGTGCCTCTTCTATTTTGAACATCCAAGGCAATATTTTTTAGTGTTTGCTTATAATAGTATGTGAATTGTTATATAGATCTTAACTTTGGTTATTCGTGTTGATGTGGGTGCATGTTTAGTCCCTTATCATAAGATCGAGGTAGACATAATTCGATAGGTAATAGTCTTCATACTACCATACGCATACATGGATGATCCTCTTTCAGTATTTATTAAATAATGTTTATCTAGACTAGGATCTGTTTAATAGTCTTCAAACTACCTTGCATGTGTGTTGCTCTAGTTAGTTATATCATAGACGACGTTTTGTGTAATTCGCCATGTATCTAAGGAAATACGACATCAAAAGTGTGACAAAGAAATTGAGTTAGGAGAAGCTACCAAGGACCGCGTATGATTAAGTAATCACTACTCTCTTATCATACAGATCCACTTAACTTAGCTAGTTTAATTTAGTTTAATCAACAGCTAAAAATTAAACCACCTTCAAAACTCAAGATTTATGTAACACCCCGCTTCGATAAAGAGACCAAGAGTCACATTATGATGTCATATCAGAACATATATAAAAGAAATTGGAATACTTTATAAATTAAAATACCAAGTCATGAATCAAAATGACTTCCAAAAGTATTAAATTTCAAGAAAGTCTAAATATAAGAAAATCTTAAAATGGAATAGGTCTTAAACATAAATCCTACAATGGGAAATCAAATCAAGGTTGTTCCTCTAAAAGCTTCCTACTCTCATTACTCAAATCCTAGCTTTTCGCTTATTCTCAACCACAAGAAAAGAAATGTGGTTTAGCTAACACTCAGTGAGAACATATAATGAATAAAAAGGTAACAAAACAAAAGGACGAACGAAACGAATAATGCGAACTTGCCAAGCAAATATCATATGAAATACATAACCACAAATAATAATTAAGAATAACAAAAAAGTAACTACGAGCTCAGATACATGTCTAAACATGATACATGAATAGACCAAAAATAAATTTAATCAAATAGTCACATAATCAAATGTACACAGGATTTGCAACTCCTGATGTGCCAAATGTGATATAGGGTGTCTAGCACATACACAACCATTCACCTAAGGAGAACGTAACAAAGTACGCAGTATGCATCCATACCCCCTACAAAACAAAGTCATATCCATATACACAAGCACAATGACAAGTGTACACACATATATAATCTAATGATAATCAAGTGCACATACAAAAGGGAACACCGTGGACCAATTGCACCGCCACAGATAGTATCATGCCATTGGTCCATTAATGACTTGGTCATGATACCTCCACGACTAGTTCAAATAGCTCAAGATAAGATTAAGCAAATGAAATTAATGCGCAAGTTTCAAATAATCTAATCAAGATGACAAAAATCTAACATCATATTCAAACAAGGATCAATGGAATCATAAATGTGAATATCAAACCATGGAATATCAATGAATACCAAATGAATTATAAGTACGGATAACGAATCAACATAATATCAAATGAATATCAAACGAACCAAAGTAGCTAAGCAACTGAAAAACAATTCATGATATATCCTTACTAAAAGGACCAAATATAATGTACCTTAACAACCAAGCAACAGAGAAAACGAACAGGAAGATAAAAGATCACAACCTCTTCATTGAATTTACAAGAATACATATCATCATACATCTTATTTTATTAGTTAATTGCTTAACCTTACCATTTATAGCACTTAAGGTTACCTAATTAGGTTTTTTTAAATTTTCAAATTCTGTCAACTTTTAAAGGCTAGCTTTAGAATTTAAAAGTTCCATAAAACCACCAAAAATCATACAGGTTTCCACATATGTCTAGTATATCCCTGATTTTTTTATTTCCATGTTTACATACCCTTTAAACCACCATTACTAAACATGTTCCAAAACATGACCTACTGGTACCTTCAAAAAGTTCACGTGTAAAACCCTTACTTACTCAATTTTAAAAATTCTAAAAAATAATCGAGGGTATAGCTAATATCATAAATATTTATCTGCTAGAAAAATTGAGTCTAACTCCTTATGGTTTGAGATTTAAAAATCAAATACTACAACTAAATTTTTTGGCTAGAATTCCAAATTCGACACTTAATCTTATAGAAATTACAAATCAACCTTCCAAAATTTATTTGAAATGAGCCCAACTTTTCTAGGAACTAGACTCTTTGAATTTAACTCTAGGCTCAAGAATCATATTAAAAAACGTTTTTATTATCAAGTTACATCCTGAACAACATGACCAAAAATTGTAGATAGAAACTTTAAGCACATAAAGCCTAATTCTTAACCATTATTTTTACCAAAATACATACTAGGATTTCTAATCATGTATGATTTCATTGATAACACCATTAGCATTTATCTAGGGTTTCATAACATAATTTTATGCCATAAAAATTAGATTTCATCATATACAAATTGACACGATCATGAGTACATGTTTTCTTTTTTTTATAACTTTAGGAGTTTATGTAAAAATCTTTTTTATTTATAATCATGGACACAAAGATGAATCAAGAACAAAGAATACCTATGACATGGAAATAGAGGATAATCACAAGTATAAGAACACCAAGGAATAGAAGCAATAACACTCACACAATCATCGAAGCTTGAATAAACACCCAAAACCACCAATACCTTCTTCTTCTTTAAAAACTCTATGAATGAACACACAATTTTGGAATAAGATTTTTGAGAAAAAAATGGTGGTGGAGAAGGTTAGGGGCTGGCCTAAAGAGAAGAGAAGAGGAAGGAAAACAAAAATTATATTTTTATTCGATTAGAAGATATTGTATAAAACCTTTTTACAATTCATTCTTAAAATAAGTCTTGTTTCAAAAATAAAAGATTTTGTGTATTTTTAACCCCTAAGGCCAGTCATATACATAAAAAAACAAATACCTTATGTTATGTATTTATTATTCACAAGTATTTTTAACCTAAAGTTTTATATGTCAAATTCTTATTATTAACTTAGGTTATATTATGCAACTCAAATTTTTAGGTTTTATATTTTATATTATTACATAGAATATAAAAATACAAAAATATCTTCTCTCAATCCCTAGTACTAAGTTATGTTTATTTCGGACCTTTATAAACCTTATTCTCCAAGAGAACTATAGCAACCTTGTCTTTAGGTACATTGCCTATGAAGTTGTAAAACCGAAGTGAGCTCCACAACCTCATCAAAAGGGCAACTAGAAAAAACCTTTTCTAACTTTTCTATGAAATATTATCAATTTATGAGATAAAATATATGTCATGACATGTCGTATCAATTACAGTTTCAAAAATCACAAAATGAATGGCTATCAGAGACCAAACTCTTAATCAGTTGTAAGATATTGGTATTTCCAAGGATTGTATATGGCATGTATGAACACGTCTTGCAACTTTGTAATTACAATTACAATTATATTATCAAACAATTTTTATCAACAAAATACCACTAAATACCACTGCATACTGCTTGTTGCTCATGCTACTATTGTTACTCGCCAAACATACCCCTGCTATAATTTCATTACCAAAAAGCATAGTCGCACTCAAATATTTGCATGCATAAAACACTAAAAATTATCAAAAAAACTTTCGCCCTTTGTAATTCAAAATAGGGTAATCTGGTATAGCTAGCTCGTACCTCACCCACTTTTTAAACTATGAGGTTTAAAACTAAGTCGATTTATTTTAAAATGAGCTTTAATTGACATGTCTAAGAAGTATGCTTATTTATACTACATTATAAAAAAAACCTACCATTTCTTGTGTAAAACCCGCATGCTTTTACTATGAACAGTACACTTATAATCGTACGTACATGATTAAAGCTTTCCTTTTATAACATGAAAACGTTTCACGAACAGAAATTACAAGAACTACGTACGTGTTATACACGATAAGTATTAAGTATGTATAAATGCACGATAACTATTATCAATAATAATTAAATAAACGAACATGAAATCATGAACGTAAGAATCACGAACGTATAATTATGTATTTACGTAATTATTATTAGGACTACGTACAAGTATATGTAATAACACGAATATTTAATAATAACGGAACGTAAATATGAGCACACGAACACGTAAAGTATTAGAACAACGAAAAACTACGGGTTTCCCTTGGTGGGCCCTACTAGCCGCGGCAACAAGAGAGGAGGGGCCCAGTCCATTTGTTTTTACTAAATAACAAAATAAAGAAAACATGTTTTCATTCACAGAAGATTTTTAGAAAAGCAAAAACCCTAATCCTCCTCCTTGCTCCCTTAGGTCGGCGGCTACATCATCAAACACGGGTGATTGGTTGATTTTGATTTAACAAATCACAAGAACGTGTTCGTGTATTCATCCTCTATTTATTTCACGTGTTTTGGTAATCCGAAAACCTTTCTTTTTAATTCTTTTTATGAACATGTGATCATGGGGGTTTTAAAAACAAGATTAAAACATGCTAATAATCAGGGTGGGGAAAATTAATTGGGATGCTTTCGGGTTAGTTTGTCCGGCCGCCACACAAACCGAGAGTCCTACGATTCTCGGCGCCGTTTGGTTCGCAACACCAACCAAGAATTAGGTCTTGGTGGTGTTTGGCTCGATCAACAGCAGGGACAAGACACCCCGACGTGCGTCGGGGGTGTCTTGTGGTTCGGTAGGTCTCGGAAGCCACATCCACACCATCGGCTTAAGTCGGTGGCTATATTAGGCAAGCAGGGGGAAACCATCGCAGGCAGTAGGCGCCACCGGCAACTGCCGATGGGAACCCTGGTGGCGTCAGCGGCTGGACCGAGAGGACAAGACCACCGGCATCAGCCGGTGGCAGATTGCCGAAGGCAGGGGCAACCGGCTTAGGCCGATTTGCCACTGTTTTCGGTGGGGTTTGGTTCGGCCGGTTCACAGGTTCACGGACCGGTTCATGACATGTTTTAATAAAAATAATACATGGGTTCGGTTTATTACTTTTACAAGTTTAATAGTTTTACAAGTATATTTATTTTACAAGTTAATTAAATTAATTTAACATGGCATATAATTAATTTAATTAAAACATTGACTTAGGTTTATTATTATTATTTAATAATACATGATTTTAACCTAAGTATTTATTTATGTAATTTAGTCTATAGTAATTAACTAATTATTAAAACATGACATATAATTAATTAATTTTCATGACTTAGGTTATATTAATATAAATATTAATACACGTTTTAACCTAAGTATTATATACACTTTAATTTAATTAAATCATGATTATATTTAATTAATTCGTATAACATATATTTTTTAATTAACATGTTATAATTAATAAACTATAGTATTAATCACATAACTTAGTATATTTAATCAGTAAACTTTAGCTTATCTTATTAGCTTATTAATCCATCTTATTTCTAATTATAGAAACTTTCTATTTCAAGAAACTTACTATTTTTAGGAACTTTCTATTTTTTAGAAACTAATCTACTTTAAGCAGTTCATCTATTTTTGGAAACTTTCTATTTTTGGAAACTTTCTATTTTTTGAAACTTTCTATGTTAGGAAACCTACTATTTTTAGAAAGTTACTTATTATTACACAAACAAGTATAATAATACAAGGAATATGAGTAATACTTAATTAGAATATACATAATACATGATAAACACAACATAACGTTAAAATCAGTAAAACAAGACATGAACATATAAAACAAGCTAAGACATGATATAAAACCAGTTACGTACTCAGTAATCAGAATACTTATACATGCATACTATTTATGTAGCATTAGTGAGATCGAAGTAGGACTCTCTTCCGTTCGTCTTGTTCGTTCACTGGACATAAGGTACGGATTCTCCGTCCTTTCAGTATGGACATTCTTTTCCTATTAGGATTCCCCGTATGTAGCCAACTGTTTTCCTAGTATATGTTTTATATGTTTTGATTTGCTTATGTTTAATTTAAATGCTTAAGCCATATACATGCATGACCAGTTTCACCTAGTTATGGAGGTACTATAACCATAACACTGGAGGCACCAGTGTTATGACTTCACCACGGCGGAGTGATAGCTCGTGGTGTCCCTTTCAGCTTTTGACCATATTATTATGTTATCATGTGGGGCGTATGGGTGCATCCTAGGTTACATGTTTTTAACAGATTATTCAGGTGAATGTGCTGTGTGCCTTGCATCCTTCACAAGGAGCTGATCCCTCCTACCCAAACATATATTAATTAGAGGCAACCCCTCTAATTGCATGATGAGGTCACCCCTCCAAGTATTCATGCACGTCGATATTTCATGACCTATATTGGCTTAATGGTTAACATGTTAAATAGTTTTTATAAGATAAACATAAGGCTTTTCAAACTATAAAACCAGATTTACTAAGTTATACCAGGTTTTCCAGGACTTAATCAATTCCGCTGCTATATGTTGTATATACTTATGTTATTCATTCTATGCTTGTATATCCGTGCACTAAGCATTATGCTCAGCCGTTTTCCTTTCATGTTCCCAAAACGGCAGGTACTCAAGGGCGCTCGTAGACTTTAAGCGTGCGTGCATATGGATTGGAAGCTTTCTAGCCTTCATTACTTTATGCATTTCATCATACATTTTGCTACTTGTTTCTATGGACATTGTTTAGTCCTTTTCCTTTACAGTACTTATGTTTTTGTGTGATGGGCTTATACTTTGGGGTACCGATGTTTGTTTCTGGTATTTCCTTTATGGTCATGTAATGTTTAAGACATTTTTCCTTGTATGCTTTGATGACACGCTATAATCACGCGTGACATTCCATTTACCAAAATGGGGTGTTACAATTATGGTATCAGAGCCGAGGCTTCGACCTGTAGGCTCTCAAAACAAAACCTGTGATTAGTGGATAGTCACTATGGTCTTCCTAGAACTAACAGTCGGTTTTCATGCATTCATTGTTTTCATGCATCCATATATATGTCATTGTTGCAGGTTTATGACTAAGTAATGGTTGGTACAGGACTCGCCCTATTTAGTCGCATGTCCTTTTATCGAAACTTTTAACTTTGGGACCGACCCATTGGCGTCCCCTCGCCATGTCTTTTGTTTTGAGTGAACTTACCATAGGCGTTCACTCTCGCGCTTATAAAAGTTTTCATAAAACTACATCATGCATTCATGTACTAGTTTTCCTGCATAAAAATTTTCTCATGATTTATTGGTATAATTTTTTTTTCATGTATACATTTTATGTTTTGATCAGTTTAATCATGTATTTTATGTTATACTATCAGATGGTTCTCACACGCGAGCAGGAACAACTCAACGTAGCAGTCCAAGCTGTGATGAAAGATTAGCTTCCTCAACTGAGGAACGAAATCAAGGCTGAGGTGCAGGTTGCCAACAATCAGCAACAGCACCCAGTACCTCCTCCTCCTCCAGCAACATTGGTCACATGGCTGGAAAGATTCAACAAGCAACGTCCTCGATCCTTCGAGAGAACTTATAGCCCTAGTGAAGCTGAAAACTGGTTGGCTCATATTGAGAAGATATTCGATGCAATGGGCTGTGACCCTGTCTTCAAGTCGAGGTTGGCCTGTTACAAGTTCGAGGTGATGTGCTAGGTTGGTGGAAGGCAGTCAAGCAGTCTGAGGGAGGTGACAATTGGGTGGCTGGTTTGACTTGGACTCAGTTCAGGGAGTTAGTGATGGGACAGTTATTCCCCAAGGCTGAGCAAGACAAGCTGAAGAGGGAGTACCACGGAATCAGGCAGAGAGCTGGGGAGAACAACAACGAGTTCATGCAGCGCTTTCTTCGTTTGGTTGGTTTTCTTGGCGCAGCAGCAGGTACTGCCGAAGATCAAGCATACCACTTCTGGTGGGCTCTTCGTACATCGATCGCCAACAAATTGGTGTGTGCTACGTTCAACATGGTGGCACAAGTTGCCGATGCAGCACGTAAGCTGGAGATGCTGCAAGAAAGAGAAGAGCTCGGGTAAGCAGAGAGACCCGAGAAGAGGCAAAAGACTGGGGACCGGTCTCACTTGGCTACTCAGCCAAAGGGAAACGGTCAGACTCAACACCGTTCTGCTGCGGATAGGCGTGGCGGTAATGATAATTACCGTAACAACGCTGGAAACTCCAACAGCAGCAGGTCCTTGCACTTACTCATTTCCTTATGTTACATGCGATATTTCATAATTCTGACACATTAGCAATCTTCTACCAGGAATCATGGTAACGGGAGGGACCATAACCAAATAGTTTCACAGCCTAACTATTCAGCTATCACTGTTATTACATCTTATGATATTTTCCGCGTTGTCCTTTTATACCTATAAACCATGTCTCATGTATACTGTTCTTAACTGGCTCCCAGCCAGCAAGGGCACCTGCTGGAGGGTATACTCACCCTCTTTGCACTACCTGCAACCGTAGGCACCCAGGTCCATGTCGCCGCGACAGCGACACATGCTACAAGTGTGGCCTTACTGGTCATCGCATGAAAGACTGCCGCAAGGGCGAGATGGAGGGCACATCTGGACATGCTGATTCCAAGCCGCCTCCTACTAGTGGACGCATTTACACGACTTCTCACGACCAGGCCAACAAGTCTACAGGTACCATCACTGGAATCTTGTATATGTATGGTCAAGCTGCATGTGTTCTTTTTGACACGGGTGCTACTCATTCGGTCATTTCTACTGCTTATGCTAATAATGTTAGGATATCACCTATGTTATTAGAGAATGTACTAAACATTTCCACGCCTTTAAGAGACTATGTACGCATAACCCATGTGTACAAGAGCCTTTCCCTAGATTTTGACGACAAGATTCGTCCTATTGACGCACTTGCGCTGGACATGAGTGATTTTGACATGATATTGGGCATGGACTGGCTATCCAAACATCACGCCACCATAGACTGTCATACATATCGGGTCATCTTCGGTGATGCAAATGCACCAGAGTACATTCACAACGGGGTCGTACCCGGAAGGTCTGTACAAATCATATCAACCTTGCAAGCACATGCATTACTTTCACATGGTTGCGAGGGCTATCTAGCTACTATTCATGACATAGATGCTGAATCTTCAACAATTCAGAATTAGCCAATAGTGTCAGAATTTCTAGACGTATTGCTAGAAGAACTTCCAGGCATACCACATGCACGTGAAGTAGAGTTTAATACCGAGCTCATCCCAGGAGCTGAGCCAATTTCCAAGGATCCTTATCGCATGGCTCCCATAGAGTTGAAGGAACTGAAGGACCAATTGCAAGAACTTCTTGAACGAGGTTTCATTCGACCGAGCGCATCTCCATGGGGCGCACTGGTCTTATTCGTGAAAAAGAAGGACGACAGTATGCGTCTTTGCATAGATTATCTCGAGCTCAACAAGATCACCATCAGGAATAGGTATCCTTTACCACGCATTGACGATCTGTTTGACCAATTCCAAGGGGCCAAACATTTCTCCAAAATTGATATGAGGTCGGGCTATCATCAGTTACGGGTTAAAGAGTAGGACATCGCCAAGACTGCTTTCCGTACACGTTATGGGCACTACAAATTCGTAGTCATGCCATTTGGCCTTACCAATGCCCCAGCTGTTTTCATGGATTTGATGAACAGAATCTTCCATGAATTTCTGGACAAGTTCGTCATTGTCTTCATTGATGACATCCTGATATTCTCCAAGTACAAAGAGGAACACGAAGACCATCTTCGTACAGTGTTACAGGTTCTTCGCCAGAAGCAGTTGTATGCTAAATTCTCCAAGTGTGAGTTCTTGTTAGACAAGGTAGCGTTCTTAGGTCACATTGTATCAATAGAAGGAATCACCATGGATCTAGCAAAGGTTGAGGCTATTACCAAGAGGCCAAGGCCGACATCAGAGACTAAAGTTCGCAGTTTCCTAGGCTTAGATGGTTACTACCGTAGGTTCGTAGAGAACTTTTCCCGTTTAGCACTACCATTGACCAACCTGATGTGGAAAGGGGAGAAATTCGTCTGTACTGAAGAAAGAGAGAAGAGCTTTGAAGACCTAAAGCAGAAGTTAGTATCTGCACTGATTCTTACTCTCCCATCTGGTATAGGTGGATTTCAAATCTACAGCGATGCTTCAGGGAAGGCACTTGGCTGTGTTCTCATGCAACATAGGAAAGTGATCGCGTACGCTTCACGGCAGCTTAAGCCTTATGAGGAAAATTACCCTACGCATGACTTGGAACTTGCAGCAGTCGTGTTTGCATTGAAGATATGGAGGTACTACTTGTATGGAGAATCACGTGACATCTTCACACACCACAAGAGCCTGAAGTACATCTTCACTCAACGTGAACTGAACATGAGACAGAGGAAATGGTTAGATCTGTTAAAGGATAATGACATTAATCTGCAATATCATCCCGGCAAGGCGAATGTAGTGGCAGATGTACTTAGTAGAAAGTCCGGAATGATAAACGACATTCAAATTGAGGAGGAAATTATAAGAGACTTAGAGCGATTGGACATCGAGATCATGGTACGCGGACAACACGGTTACTGGGCTAATCTTAGAGTGGAACCTGAGTTACTCTCTAGGATCAAAGAAGCTCAGAAGGATGATGGTGAAATCTGGGCGATAATTCAGAACTTAGAGAAGTAGACGGAATTTCGTGTAGACGAAGACGGTATCTTATGGCAGGGCACGAGACTTTGTGTTCCTGATGATCAAGAACTCCGGGAAGCATTGTTAGTTGAGGCTCTTAGCTCCCTATTCTCCATTCATCCTGGTTCGACCAAGATGTAACACGACATCAAGTAATATTTTTGGTGGAGTGGTATGAAACTTGCGACCTACGTCTCCAAATGTCTTACCTGCCAGCAGGTTAAGATCGAACATCAGTGATCTAGCGGTCTTCTACAACCGTTATATATTCCAGAGTGGAAGTGGGACAAGATCACCATAGATTTTGTTACCGGTCTTCCGCAAACAAAGAGGAGGCACGATGCGATTTGGGTTATCGTTGATCGACTTACTAAGTCAACTTATTTCTTACCGATCCGCAAGTTTGATCTGGTCAGTAAACTAGCCGATACTTACAAGAAGGAGATCATGAGACTTCATGGTGCTCCATCCAGCATCGTCTAGGACAGAGATCCTCGTTTCACTTCAGATTTTGGAAGAGTCTGTAGAAAGCTTGGGGTATAAAACTTAAGCTTAGCATGGCTTTTCATCCTCAAACAGACGGGCAATCGGAGCGAACGATTCAGACATTAGAAGACATGTTGAGGTCATGTGCGTTGGAATGGACAGGAGATTGGGACGATTACATCTGTTTGGTAGAGTTTGCATACAACAACAGTTGGCACGCTAGCATTAAGTGTGCTCCATTCGAGATGTTGTATGGCAGAAAGTGTCGCTCCCCATTTTATTGGGATCAGGTTGGTGAGCGAACACTTGAAGGACCAGAAATGATAGAGTTGACCAATGAGAAGGTCGTTGTAGCTAAGCAGAAATTGCAAGAAGCACGATCACGTTAGAAGAGTTATGCCGACAAGTATCGTAGGGACTTACATTTTAACGTAGGAGATCACGTCTTTCTTAAGGTATCACCGGCACGTGGCGTACGCGTTTTGGAATCAAAGGGAAGCTCAGTCCTCGATTCATCGGACCGTTTGATGTCATTGAGCGAGTCGGTGAAGTATCTTATCATTTAGCGTTACCTCAGCAGCTTTCTCACGTTCATGATGTTTTCCATGTGTCCTTACTCATAGGGTACAAGTATCATCCTCTTCACATGGTTCAGTATCCACTAGAACAGATTCGTGAAGATCTTACCTTCATAGAGGAACCCGAACGACTTCTTGAAAGGCAAGAACGAGTCATGAGGAAGAAGACGATTCCATTCGTCAAAATCCTTTGGAGGGACCATACCAAGTGGGAAGCCACTTAGGAGACCGAGGAGTCTATCCGGACTTCTTACCCTCATTTCAAGTTTTAAATTTAGGTATGTTCCTCTTTTTCAGTTTACTTTATCTATAATTCGGGGACGAGTTATTCTTTTTAGGGTGGAAGAGTTGTAAAACCCGCATGTTTTTACCATGAACAGTACACTTATAATTGTACGTACATGATTAAAACTTTCCTTTTATAACATGAATACGTTTCACAAACAGAAATTACAAGAACTACGTACGTGTTATTACACGATAAGTATTAAGTATGTATAAATGCACGATAATTATTATCAATAATAATTAAATCACGAACATGAAATCATGAACGTAAGAATCACGAATGTATAATTATGTATTTACGTAATTATTATTACGACTACGTACAAGTATATGTAATAACACGAATATTTAATAATAACGAAACGTAAATACGAGCACACGAACACGTAAATTATTAGAACAAGGAAAAACTACGGGTTTCCCTTGGTGGGCCCTACTAGCCGCGACAACAAGAGAAGGAGGAGCCCAACCTATTTGTTTTTAGTAAATAACAAAATAAGGAAAACATGTTTTCATTCACAGAAGATTTTTAGAAAAGCAAAAACCCTAATCCTCCTCCTTGCTCCCTTAGACCGGCGGCTACATCATCAAACAAGGTTGATTGGTTGATTTTGATTTAATAAATCAAAAGAACGTGTTCGTGTATTCATACTCTATTTATTCCACGTGTTTTGTTAATCCGAAAACCTTTCTTTTTAATTCTTTTTATGTTTTTATGAACATGTGATCATGGGGGTTTTAAAAACAAGATTAAAACATGCTAATAATCACGGTGGGGAAAATCAATTGGGATGTTTTCGGGTTCGGTTGTCCGGTCGCCACACAAACCGAGAGTCCTACGAACTTGGCGCTGTTTGGTTCGCAACATCAACCAAGACCTAGGTCTTGGTGGTGTTTGGCTCGGTCAACAGCAGGGACAAGACACCCTGACGTGCGTCGGGGGTGTCTTGTTGTTCGGTAGGTCTCGGCAGCCACAGCCCCACCACCGCCTTATGTCGTTGGCTATTTTAGGCAAGCAGGGGGAAACCACCGCAGGCAGCAGGGGCCACCGGCAACTGCCGGTGGGAACCCTGGTGGCGTCAGCGGCTGAACCGAGAGGACAAGACCACCGGCATCAGCCGGTGGCAGATTGCCGAAGGCATGGGCAACCGGGTTAGGCCGGTTTGCCACTGCTTTCGGTGGGTTTAGTTCGGCCGGTTCACGGGTTCACGGACCCGTTCACGACATGTTTTAATAAAAATTATACATGGGTTCGGTTATTATTTTTACAAGTTTAATTGTTTTACAAGTATATTTATTTCACAAGTTAATTAAATTAATTTAACATGGCATATAATTAATTTAATTAAAACATGGACTTAGGTTTATTATTATTATTTAATAATACATGATTTTATCCTAAGTATTTATTTATGTAATTTAGACTATAGTAATTAATTAATTATTAAACATGACATATAATTAATTAATATTCATGACTTAAGTTATATTAATATAAATATTAATACACGTTTTAACCTAAGTATTATATACACTTTAATTTAATTAAATCATGATTATATTTAATTAAATCGTATAACATATAGTTTATTTAATTAACATGTTATAATTAATAAACGATCTATTAATCACATGACTTAGTATATTTAATCAGTAAAACTTAAGCTTATCTTATTAGCTTATTAATGCAGCTTATTCCTAATTATGGAAACTTTCTATTTCAGGAAACTTACTATTTTTAGGAACTTTCTATTTTTTAGAAACTAATCTATTTTAAGCAGTTAATCTATTTTTTGAAACTTTCTATTTTTGGAAACTCTCTATTTTAGGAAACCTGCTATTTTTAGAAAGTTACTTATTATTACACAAACAAGTATAATAATACAAGGAATATAAGTAATACTTAATTAGAATATACAGCATACATGATATACACATCATAACGTTAAAATTAGTAAAACAAGACATGAACATATAAAACAAGCTAAGACATGATATAAAACCAGTTACGTACTCAGTAATCAGAATACTTATACACGTATACTATTTATGTAGCATTAGTGAGATCGAAGTAGGACCCTCTTCCGTTCGTCTTCTTCGTTCACTGGACATAAGGTACGGATTCTCCGTCCTTTCAGTATGGACATTCTTTCCTTATTAGGATTCCCCGTATGCAGCCAACTGTTTTCCCAGTATATGTTTTATATGTTTTAATTTGCTTATGTTTAATTTAAATGCCTAAGCCATATACATGCATGACCAGTTTCACCTAGTTATGGAGGTACCATAACCATAACACTGGAGGCACAAGTGTTATGACTTCACCACGACGGAGTGATAGCTCGTGGGGTCCCTTTCAGCTTTTGGCCATATTATTATGTTATCATGTGGGCGTATGGGTGCATCCTAGGTTACATGTTTTTAACAGATTATTCAGATGAATGTGGTGTGTGCCTTGCATCCTTTACAAGGAGCTGATCCCTCCTACCTAAACATATATTAATTAGAGGCAACCCCTCTAATTGCATGATGAGGTCACCCTTCCAAGTATTCATGCACGTCGATATTTCATGACCTATATTGGCTTAATGGTTAACATGTTAAACAGTTTTTGTAAGATAAACATAAGGCTTTTCAAACTATAAAACCAGTTTTACTAAGTTATACCAGGTTTTCCAGGACTTAATCAATTCCGCTGCTATATGTTGTATATACTTATGTTATTCATTCTATGCTTGTATATCCGTGCACTAAGCGTTATGCTCAGCCGTTTTCCTTTCATGTTCCCAAAACGACAGGTACTCAAGGGCGCTCGTAGACTTTAAGCGTACGTGCATATGGATTGGAAGCTTTCTAGCCTTCATTACTTTATGCATTTCATCATACATTTTACTACTTGTTTCTATGGACATTGTTTAGTCCTTTTCTTCTATAGTACTTATGTTTGTGTGTGATGAGCTTATACTTTGGGGTACCGATGTTTGTTTCTGGTATTTCCTTTATTGTCATGTAATGTTTAAGAAATTTTTCCTTGTATGCTTTCATAACACGCCATAATCACACGTGACATTACATTTACCAAAATTGGGTGTTACATCTTGAATGTTAGAAATTCCTAGACTTATTTTTAAAAATGTTGAAATTTCTACTTACACACATCAACGCATAAAGGGTACAACACATATAAATAACTTCTATTTTACATCAACCTGGTCCCTAATTGATCGGTTCGAGCCATCGAGTTACCGATTTAACCGATCCAATCACCGGGTCTATCTATCTTTCACATATGTTGGAAAACTTTAAAGATGGAAGGTCATTTAATAATTTTGGTAGGAAAGGAAGGTGGGTTAATTATTCGACCAACAGATAAATTCGCTCGAATTACTGAGTTACCGGTTTGATCATCGGGTCAATTTGTTGTTCCACAAAAATAATTTTTATATATATTTCAAATGGTAAAAAAAGTATAAATATATAATATATATCAAAGCCGGGTTGACCCATATTACTTCAGATCCATTGAATTTAGTATGATTTCGAAAATATAAAAACGGCTTAATTTAACCTGTTTTTCGACCTTAACCGCTTCAACCGGCTGTGGCGAACAAGTTTCAAAACATTACGTTTAATCTCTAAATCATTAACTTTTATTATTTTTCTTCATAACGAATAAACTTTTAAATGAATACAGCTATTTAACGCTATAAATTTTCGCCGTTATACGCGATTATTCGTCTTTTTAATGGCAGAAAAAAAAAACAATTTTTTCATGTTATGAGAATAATTAGACAATATTTAAGCCTCCATCTTTTCATGCTCAATAATACGACATGTTTCTGCATTGTTCTAATCCGTTAATTCAGGATCACTCCATGATCTCCTCACATTCTTTAAAATTTCGTACTTATTTAATGTACAAACATCCACAGGAGCTAGCACAAAATATACTTATATCGTAAACAGTGTGTTGACTTATATCACATTTAATTAAAGTAACTTTTAATTAACTCTTAATAATAAAAAAACAGTTATTAGATGGTAGCTCTAAAATCACCCCCCATAAATAGTACCACCCACTAACCCTTCATATCCATCACATTTTCAAATTAACAAAAATGGCTAACCACCCGTTAAGTTCACCAACCACCTTGATCATGATCATGGTTCTATTTGTCGCCGCGGTGTGCTTTACTGGAGCAACCGCGACGATGTATAATGTGAAGAGTTTGGGAGCAAAAGCGGATGGTAAAACGGATTCTACTAAGGCGTTTATGGCTGCATGGAACAGCGCGTGTGGGTCAGTCAATGCTGCAACTGTTTACGTACCGCAAGGACGGTACATGGTTGGAGGGTTAACGTTTAGTGGGCCGTGCAAAAATGGAGCCATCACGGTTCGTATTGATGGAACCCTGGTCGCTCCATCTAATTATTTCGTTTTGGGAAATGCGCAGTACTGGGTGCGGTTTAATCGCGTCCAGGGTGTTACCATTGTTGGCGGAACCCTGGACGCTCAGGGTTCGGGTTTGTGGGCTTGCAAAGCTTCTAAGAAGAAGAACTGCCCCGCCGGAGCCACGGTACTAATTTCTTACTTTTTCTAATCGATTGCAACACATTTTTATAGTTACTAATGTAGAAATTAATGCAGGAAACGTGTTAAAACATGTACTTAATATTCAAGAACATTTACCTAATCAAAAAGTGACACTCCTTATTTCAATAAAAACTGTTTTATAGTTACCTAGATCTCCACAATCTAAATGTATAGAAGTTATTTCATTTTACATTTGTAAAATGTTTTAGAAAATTTCCTATTTTTGATAAACTAGCATGGATCAGACGATTTCAAAATTGAAAACGGATCAGTCGACCTAGTCTACGAATCTATTATAAATATCAACGGATTGTTTATTTTGCAGAGTTTAGCAATCTATAACTCGAATAATGTTATAGTATACGGAGTGACTTCACTAAACAGCCAAATGTTCCATATAGTGGTAAACGGTTGTCGTAATGTGAGAGTAGTGGGTGCGAATGTGGTAGCACCATGGAATAGTCCCAACACGGACGGCATTCATGTTCAGTTGTCAACCGGTGTAACTATTTTGAACTCGAAAATTAGCACTGGCGACGACTGTGTCTCGATTGGTCCTGGTGCAAATAACTTATGGATCGAAGGTGTCTCATGTGGACCGGGTCATGGTATCAGGTATATATGTTGCTAAATATTCGGGCATCGATCATTTCATTATTTGTCACACGATGTAAATAGTTGCAAATATTTAGAGGACCTAAATCTTAGGAAAAATAATAGAACATTTATACTCATATGTTTCACAGTATACTAATTACATGTATGTTTGGCAGCATTGGATCCTTAGGGAAGGATTTGAACGAACAAGGGGTGCGTAACGTGACTGTAAAAAGGAGTACCTTTAGTGGTACAGATAATGGTGTAAGAATCAAGACATGGGCAAGAGCAAGTAATGGCTTCGTCGATAATGTTCTTTTTCAGGACGCCATCATGACAAATGTAGAAAACCCTATTCTCATCGATCAAAACTACTGTCCCGGTGGCAAAAATTGTCCTCGTCAGGTCAGTAATTTCTAGAGTAGAGTTTGGTTAACCTGCTAAGTACTCATATTAGCTATAAATTAAACCTTACTTTTTTCTGTCGACTATTGTAGGGTTCGGGTGTCAAAATAAGCAATGTGAGGTATCAAAACGTGCATGGAACATCCGCGACAAAGGTAGCAGTGAGGTTCGATTGCAGTAAAAAGATCCCGTGTAGGGGAATCACGATGCAAGACGTGAATTTAACATTCAATAACAAACGTTCTACATCAGCCGCCTCTGCCTATTGTGTAAACGCGGCAGGAAGAAGTTCGGGAGTGATGAAACCCACAAGTTGCCTTTAGCAAGACTAGATCATTTGCTTGAGCCCGTGGTCGGATAAATATGTGTTATTCGCCTGGCTTTGCAGTGTTGATTATTGTTACTTAGTTAGGGGTAGGATTGATATAAGGTGGTTATTGGGGTTTTAGTGTTGATTAAGGATATTCTTGATCTTATGTTCTATTCCCACTTTTGATGAATTTAAATGTAGTTTGTTTAGAATTTAATTTGGATGTAACTCTCTTATTTCTGTATGTGATGATCTTGATGATTACCTTTAGCTCTGATTTTGAGAAAAAGTGACTTATTAACATTCACTTGTGTTTTTTTAACGGCATTTTGGTGCCGCGGATTATCTTGCAGATCATTCAGCGATTAGTTACTTATGTACAGAGTTTTCTTGGTGTGATTGTACCTATTTGTTGATGGAATTTATAAAACCTTTAACGATATTAACACGTTAATAATGACGAGTACGCAACGGAATATAAAGATCATGTATAAACAAGTAATTAACATAAATAATAAAGAATTACGTACGTTAGCAATGGATTAGATTACCTTTATAGAGCAACCAGTATAAACAAAAACCAATTAAAGATCAAATTAGGATCTCTCTAAGTACAAGCACACAATACGTTTCATAAGTAATAAGTATACTAGTACATAAGTGTTAAACAAACCAATAAACCAATGCTCTTAAATCAATCAACAATAAGAAACCTTGTGGTTTCTTTCTTCGGTCGATCGTGACACCGAACACCTCTTAGGGTTTGGTTCGGCCGATCAGCTAAGGAAAAGAGAGTAAGAGATTTAGGGATTACAAGTGACTAATGTGGTATCCAAGACCTTCCTTATATACTTGTAATAACTTGGTGATCAAGCAACCATGACCAAAAGCCTCATGGGCTTTTGTTTTGTTTTTCCTTGACTTCCCTTTCTTGATTTATTTGTTTAACTATAATAATATTTAATACAATATTAAGTATATATTGGTTAACGATTTATGCGTACGTCTCATGAGGCTCGAGACGACTTCTGAACATATATTATTTCATGTACATATTCCTTCCGTTTGTGCCAATAGCTCTTCCTGTTTGGCCTTGGAAGGAAAATGGATAGCTATTTGGGACCATAGGAGGTCTGATTGAGGAAAATGTACCATAATGTAGGGCTAATCACTGAGAAGGGTAATGGTTCTGGGTGGGTAGTATATGTAAGGTAGAATTGAGAGTGTGTAATATGAAATTGTTCTTAATACACCTTATACACTGCCAAAAAGAGGTTAGGATGGTTCAAACTTATGGAATGTGGTCTTGCATGGTGATGCCTAGGCCCTCTTGACCAATTTTTTTAGTTTAGTGATGATATTAGTTTAGTGATGATGTTGCTGTTAAGCTTATCCTTTTAATTGGTCTATGGGTTAGGAAATGTAACTACGTAGGTATAGCTTTTCTTTGTGAATGAGGATCGTTTTCCTTTTTGATGATGCCTTTCTCGTGTTTATATAAGATCATTATGGATGTGAGTTGAATAATTTGACAATGACTTGAGGTAGGAAATATACTCAAGAGAAGATAGTAATAGTGCATATAAGGTGGATAAATGTTCTTTATGGATGCTGATGGATGAGGATTGTAAGCACAAGTGTGGTTTAAATCGTTAGATATCAGTTGCTAGTGTTATCAGATAAAAGTTTATATGCTATTAGAGTTATGGATATTTGATGTTGGATATCTCTGATGTTTCAAGGAGTTTAGTATCCGTATTACGGAGTATTTTTTTTATTTTTTTTTTGAAAAGAGATTAGGCATGTCTAATCTTCTTTTTTTTCAAAATAAATCATTTTTGCATAAAAAATAATTATTTTTTTCGTGTGTTTTTTATCAGGATTATATTTAAAAAAATTATTTAGCTGTTTTGAGTTTTCATGTGATAAATGTGTTCTTTTCTTGTAAAGTTACAGTAGAAACTAGATGGGTGAAAATCATCAAATAATAACCAAGTTTGAGTTTTGTTCCACTTTGCTACCTCAAACTTTAAACTAATCATTTAAATTATCAAAGTTTCAAAACTGTTTCATTCTTATGTAATTATTATGTTATAGTGACTTGAATGGAACACTTCTTAAACTTGGTTATTATTCTGTGATTATTGCTTATGTTTGGTCGTGTATTAACGGGTTGTACATAAAGTTGTTTTTTATTAGTGAAATTCAGGGGGCGGGTTTTTAAAATTAATGTACAACATGTTAATGCATGTTTGAATACCTTAAGCATATAAAGTTAGAAAAATTACATAATAATGAAACAGTTTTAAAACTTTGATGGTTTTAATGATTAGTTTAAAGTTTGAGGTATTAAATTGAAACACTTGTGAAACTTGATTACTATTCAGTAATATATTCCCAAACTAGATAAAGTTAATTAATAAATTCGGTAAATTACCTTTTTGCATGTCTTGATTCATGTAATTTACTTTTTTTGGGGAAGCAACACACTTGTAAAAGTAAAAATAAACATGTATCTTGGTTACAGGGAAGTGACGGAACATAAAACTGCAAATGGATACAATTTGTTGATTTACTATTAACAACCATACACCAAGTCCAGCCCATTTGTAGAAGTCCATGGTATCCACACTTTGCCATTTAAAAATTAATTAAAGCTTTTAAGACGACATTTTTTATTTGAAAACAACATTCTAAACCTTTAGGCTAAGTTTATAAATTTATGGATTTGGCATGGAAATTTTTTATACACACATAGATACATTATCTGAAGAACAATATGGATGGCTAGTACAGGGCCTAAATTATGCGATCCAAATTAATTTCCAATTATATCTTACAAATCAATGTATTTCGGAAATCGAATAAGTTTGTATCTGGTGAAAATCCTACTAGATGAATTATAAGCATGCATGATAAGTTAAAGATTACCATTGAGTTCAAGGACATGTTTTTTCAGATATGAACTTGTAGATGATTTGATGTGTGCTGAAATAGCTGTTTTTTCTATAGAAATTGTTGACGTAGACAAACATTTTCGAAACTATACTTAGGCTACCCACAACGACATCGACTCGTCCTGTTGCGATGACCGACTCGACTCAATCGTCGGCTGCAAATCGATCCAAGGTTCGACGAATTAAAAAAACTTTCTTTTCCTTTTTTATACCGTTACATTTATAAAAAAACTTTTTAAATTTAACCATATAAAAACCTATTTTACAACAATTTTTCACACACCTAAAAATAACACTTCTTCAAATTACAATGTTGTATGACTTATTTTTTGCCGACTCTTCTGACGAAGAGGATGAAGTTATTAGTGACCGTACGGTATTGACGGAAGCTTGTCAAATGACTTACGAAGCATCAAACCCTCCAACCCGACGAAGCTACATAAATAGAGATTACTACGGTGCGCATAATCGTCTAGGGACGGCTTATTTTCTGATGGGCCACAGTATGACGAGAAGACATTCCGTACGCGGTTCTGAATGGATCGAGAACTATTCGTACGAATTGTTCGCGAGGTAGCCCATAACGATTCTTATTTTTGAAACTCGGTTGATTGTACGGGCTGAGATTGTCTTTCGCTATTGTTGAAGTGCACTTACGCTACTCGTCAAATGGCGTACAGAGCCGTTCCCGATGCTCTTGACGAATATTTGCAAACGGGTGCGACAACAGCCCGTCTATGTCTTCATAACTTTTGTAAGACCATCATGGAATTATATGTTAGAGAGTTCTTGTGAAAGCTGACGTACACCCAAATAGAAAAACTTTATGCTCGTCACGAAGAAAAGCATAGGTTTCTTGGGATGATAGAAAGTATCGATTGTACAGATTGACAGTGGGTGAATTGTCCAGTTGCATACAAGCACAATTTTGTAGAGGTGATCATGGGTCAACTCCTTTCATTTTATTGGAAGTGATCGCCTCTCAAGACTTAGGGATTTGGTATGTGTTATTTGGTGTAGCCGGGATGAATAACAACGTGAATATTTTACGTCAATCCTCTGTTTTTAATTATTTTAAATAAAGGTAAGCACCGGATGTGGGATTCGTGGCTAACAACGTGTATTATCGCGGGGATATTATCTTACTAACGCCATATATCCGAAATGTTCGGTTCTTTTTAAGTCTATAAAAAATATGGGGACGAATGATAGGAAACGGATAACATATAAAAAGAAGCACGAAGCAGCAAGAAAGGATATGGAACGAGCATTCATTGTATTGAAAAGGAAATGGAAGCTAATTAAACTCATGACCCGAGAATGTCAAGACGTAGACTATCGGACGTAATGTGCACATGCATCATATTACACAATATGATTATTCAACACAATGGGGCGGTGATATCTCCCGCATTTTATCCTGGAGAACAACATGGTGATCAAAATCCGTTAAATACACATGAAGAATCACTTCAAATTACTCAGGAGATAATCAACGAAACGACTCATTTACACCTAAAATCCAATTTAGTATAACACATTTGGAATAACCGCAACTAATTGTAATGGTTTTATTCCATCTGAATTTTTATGTAATGTTTTTATTTATTAAATTAAAAAAATCAAACTTGGTCGCCTTGTTGTGGAAACCAGTAGACTGTAGGTCATCGTAAACCAGCAAATGGATATATTATTGATTGTGTTTTATGTGTTACATGATGAATATTGTTAATGTATTTATTATTAAAGGATAAATATTAGCTCAAGCCTGACTTGTAGGTTGGGTCCATTAACGTTTTTTTTATTATGTATACTCTATATGTTATGGTGAAATAATATAATGCCAGATACAAGTTTTAATGTCATTCTACGGGTTTATTCACCATTCAACATGGTATTAGAGAGTTAGATTCATACCTAATCCTAAAACCTGCCAATCGTCTAAAAAATACACTTCACTGTCGTTTCCATCCCATCAACTGACATCATCAGTCTCATAGATCACCTTTCAATCTCATTCATAAAACTAGGGTTTTATTTTCTTTAGGGTTATAAAAAATGAACGTTGACGGTGGCCGTAAAACTGAAACAGTAAAGTGGTTCAACGACACCGAAGGTTTCAGCCTCATCACATCTGAAAATAGCGTAATAGATCATACGGTAGAACAAAGATTGCTGATATTGTTGTTGTGCAAGGAGGTGATGAAGATGGTTAAGGTGGTAACGAATCTATTGGTAATGCTTGTCACAAATGTGATGAAGAGAGGTAAAGATTAGCGAGTGGGGCTCTGTTTTATGGCAATCAATGAAAGAGGAAGAGGAGGTTGACGTCTTGACGAGAGATCTAAATGATGATGATAAAGTACATGATTTCTATATTTATGATTTAATAATGTTTTTTTCTTATTATTACTTTTTAATTTGTAAGTACAAAAAAGAAAAAAAAATATATGGTTTGGCATACTTGGTTATGCGTAAAAATTTGGGGTACCTTGGTTATCCTTCGGATACTTTTGTTGTCCATAAGATTTTGAGGTACTTAGGTATCCTTCGGATACTTTGGTTGTCCATAAATATTCGTGGTACTTTGGTTATCCGTAAAATAGGTAGAATCGGGGATACTTTGGGTTATCCCATTTTATTTTGGTTATTATTTAATTTTGTTTTTTGCTACAGTCAGAGCTTTCGCGATATCATTGCCGGAACTATAGGAGAGCCTTAGAGGATAAATATTGGTCCAAACCGGACTTGTGGGTTGGGTCCATTAGGATTTATTATTATGTCTACTCTATATATTGTGGTGAAATAATACAACGCCAGATGCGGGTTTCAATGTAATCATACGGGTTTATTCACTATTCAACATTTATAATATATACATAGCTTACTGAACAAGCAAACTTAAACCTAATGAACCCAGACCTACAATCGAGTTTGGGCCATATCTAACCGTTTAATACTCTCTCACACTTTGAACGACAGCTTTTCAGACAGACAAACTGAAATGAATGTTGAAAGATATTTCTTTTTTTCCCATTTTTTGTTTGTTTCTTTGAGTGGAAGCATAATTATTTTTGGAGGCATAGTTGATTATTTCGTGGGTATCCTCCTTTACAGTGTTTGCTTTTCCTTTAGAATGGAGCGGTCTTTATTGTTAAGGACAATGATCTTATACAACGAAGACAAATAAATGATGAAGAAAAAATATGATTGATCAAACGTGGCTCACCACAAAAAAAAAATTATTGCTAGGGTATAGTGTTTATGCAATGGATACGACAGACAAAATCCTAATAAAAGAAAAAGTAATAAGGCTTAAAATAACGAGGATCCCTCTTGATCACCGACATGTAGGCTGTTGATCTGATGATGAGAAATTTTGTTGATGAATCTATATATTGTGTTTTATGTGTTATATAATGAATATTGGCAATATATTTATAGTATATACATGGCTTATTGAACAAGCAAATCTAATCCTAATGAACCTAAACTCATAATGAGGTTTGGGCCATATTTACCCGTCTAATAATAATATGGGTAATAAATATAATAAAAAATTTGTCACCATATAAAACCCTACTATGAACAACAACTTGTTATACTTGGGTTCAAAAAGATGCTTATGTATAGCTTAACATCCATGTGATTGAAGACGTTCTGAATGCATGTGATATTGAAAAAAATCTTGTCAAAGAATGAAATTTTTATTCAAAACATACAAAAAGAGTTGAGTTAGTTAGGTCTATAATTTCATCTTAACAACAGTAGGAATAAAAAATCTATCTTTATAGATATACGTATATCGATATTAACTCTATTTTCAGCTCTTCGACCAAAAACAAAAGTTGCAGACAATTCTCTTTTAGACGCGTGGGTGTGAGAACTAAGTCAAATGAAGCCCATATGCTTAATTTATGGTTAAAATAGTGAACATGTTTCTGGAGATCTTTAACTTAAGTTCCATTCTTTGTTTAAGCTCCAAATCTATGTGGTTTTTTTGTTTCCTCTATGACACGTATCTTGAACTTAAAATATTATTTGATTTGACCTTATAAAGGTATTTTGGTCATTTCTGGTAATATATTAAGTATTAAGATCTTGAGGTATAAGTTTTCATGTCGTTTTGTATTTTATATATAGAGACTTGCTTTTGTTCTTATATCACTTAGAACGTTTGATAATAAAATCAAAGCTTAGTAACTTTGCTAGTTCTCATGTCGTGACCTTTGTTTCGATTATCTGATTGCTGCCAAGTTTTGATATTGATTGTTTCTCCTGAACTTTTTCCCATGATCATCACTCCCTAATCCTAACAAATTGGAATCAAAGATAATCGATCATTTTGAATCAATCTGGAATTGTTTGTGGGTTTCCAATCGACTTTCGCTTTTGTTTGATATCACGAAATAATTTCTTGACACCTTTTGAACTTGGTTTTGCATTTGGTATTTGTTGTGGATCGATTCAGTGCTATCAAGGTTGTTATCATTTATTGGGTTAATTTTAAGGTGCTGCTTGTTCGGGATCAAAGTGGTTTGTTGATTAGGATTTGGTAGTAATCAATACTTAGTTTTGTGAATTAGTTGGTTGGTGGGTTTTTGCAGCTTTTTGTTTCATATGAGTTGATAAGGAAGTTGTTTGTTATATAGTAAACCACGTTTGAATAACAAAATGGAGTTAAGTATTTAGTATGACGGTTTGTTTCCAATATATAACATATAGCAGATATAGGGTTAGTACTTCCTTTTGTATGGTTGAGCGATTGTTTTTTAATTTGTTAATTGTTGTTTGATATGTTGTCCAGGTTAAACTTATAATTTGTTTAAATTGGGAGTAAGTAAAATTTAGGATTGGTATTTTACTTTGGAATTTGGCTATTAATAATGATATGGGATTATGGTCAAATGCTTTAGTTTTGATGGTATGACATATTTAGGAATTTCTTACGATCATACTTTGGGAGTTTGTATAATTTTTTTTAAGCCATAATTCTTATTGCATAAGTGGGGAGTCTAAGTTAGAGCTTGTTTGTCAAGTTATTCTAAACTTCAATTATTTGATATTGGTAATAAGTTTGAAGTTGGACTCTAATACTTATCAAATAAGTGGGTCATTAAATTTTGTATTTGGTATTTGAGTCATAATTCTTATTATATAAGTAGACCATTAGAATTTGAATGAGATATTTAGAATTTGAATTGGTTTGGTCTTTGAAGTTCAATCGATTGTTTGGAATGTGTTAGTTTGAAAATTTTCGATCTTCATTTATCAGGCTTTTGATGTTGGTTCCTCGGATTTGATTATCTTTTGTGAAGATCATTCGGGCCGATTTGTTTGCTTGGTTGACCGAATTTGAATTTGATGGTTAACATTTGATTGTTCGTTTTGAAGTCATCATCATTTATTTTGGATCGTTTTCAGATTCGATCATTTGTTTGAATTACACTTTTTTTGGTAAAGGATTTCTCGGTAAATTTTATTACTCCAAATATAATTAAGTACAAAGGATGTAGGTAAATCCTACATCTCCACCTGTTACATAGGAAAAAAACTTCCTGCCGGAAGACACGCATAGATTAGCTACAAAGTCACATAGACCATACTCAAAACTAAAATTTCTTGTTTCCACAGACTCTAATTCCAAGATTATCAGCAATATACTGGACACTGGCAGAAATATCATGATTATAATACATATCATCATACTGGTCATGGTCATCATCGTCATTTTTATAAGAATCTCCCCATTGTTCACATAGACTGTTAGTCCCATATACCATATCAGACGTTTTAGCTGGCAAAACATTTACCATATCATTATCCACATGTTCAACTACATCCTCTTCATTAAGACCACATGAATTAACACCACTTTTCCTAGGGATCGGGATCCCTTGATCATCCACAAGAGTTAATTGTTCATCAGCAATCATATTTTCAATACTGTCAATTTTCTTGAGAATCGGGGCGTGGCAAACATCCGGACCAGGAGTACCATCTTTAGAGAAGCAATCCGAAAAATCATCTACACCAACTGACTTATAAGTCCCAACATTGGTACCCAAAACATCATCATTCTCAACAGAATTAAGTGCTACAAAGAATTAAAGTTACTGACCTCTTTACTTGGACTAACCTCATTACTATACCCCACATCAACTTGCTTTTTCCTACCATTTTAAGTAGTATTCTTCTTGCCTACCATGTGATATTCTTGAGTAATTGGTTTAAAGTTCACCTTAGGGCCAAATTGTAAACCCGTAGCTACAAGCTTAGGCATGCTCACACTCTCCATCCCTGTTGATCTCGTAAACTTAAGACATTCCATAAGTATATGTCCAAAAATCTTACAACTCGAGAATCTAGGAGGTTTTCATTCATATTTAACCCAAATAGTGCATAAATAAAACCCTCGCCTTTGCGTTTTCGCATAGCCACCACAATAGAATCTTTTAACTTTGCATCAGCACGCAACTCAATCATTGCTATAGCATAACTAGACCTTCCCCATGATTTCAAACACATTTCAGCTTTATATGAATCAAGCATCAACGAGGTGCCAAGTCTAGTAGCAATTGCACTAAGAACATCTTCACTAAATTCCATCATAGGAACACCATGAAGCTTCATCCGAAGCGGAATATTACCAACATCTTCTTTCAACAAATTCTTATCCAACGCATATATTTTAGGATAATTAGGTAATTACAAATAAACCATGGACCACTTTCAAGCATAGCATTCATTTCATCCATAGAATTAAATTGGAAGAAAAATAACACGGACAACGAGTTAAGCATTTATTTAACTAATCCAAGTTTACTTCAAGTATTATTCACATAATTGGCGACAACTTGGTATGCCACCCGTTTTACAAAGAAGAAACCATAAGTTAAATTAATAAACTTTTCACTGGTTGGTCGTATATACTCCAACGTAACCGTCACCTCACCACCATTCACTGCCCAAGTAACAAGGGTGCGAAAATTTAGATCGTCCCGAATCTTAATCACTTCTAAAATAAAAAAAGACGTACCCTTGTGCTCGACGGTACTATTAGGTGTGTGCTCCGTGTCAACCTCCATTTGACTTAAATCGCCAGAATTGCTCACTTGAGTACCAATAAATGGTGCATTATTAGTAGTCTTCTTACTATACCATATAATCATGAACACATGTAACACAAGTTTCATCATTCGAAACACTAGCCCCTACCTTTGCAATCTTCCCCCCCCCCCTCCAGGATCCAAGAAACTAGCATTCATTCTCACTACATACACACTGATTCACAAATCAATAGATGCTAGCCACGAGCAAAGAGAGACCTACAAAAACCTTAAAGGCTCTTGAAAATCTTAGAATACGAATGAAACAGTAGCACAAATCCAACATCAATCGATCGTAAAGATATATACAATAGGATAGATCGATGCAACAAGTAAGAAAATTAACCCTAAAAGAAATACTATGAAGAAATGAATCGCAAGAACCCTAACATACCAAACCTTAGAAAATTGAAACAAGACGTGTAGAACCAAAAAAACAAAGTGGTTAATGATTTACACGTTTGATTAAAGAATTTATAGGGATGAAATCGATTGGTAAAAAAAATTGCAAAAAAATCGCACGAGTTTTTTAGGTTATTAGGGTATCGAGGGGTCGACTATGTGTAAGTTGTTAGTACCTTTGTTGGCTTTGTTATTGTAGGGATATTACATCTGTATATGTATGGATTATGTTTTATTTGTTTGAATTAGACTAGTTTCTTTTGCATTTGGGATTTAAAATTTTTGTTGTGGGACATTTGGTATTCTTGATGAGTTTCAATCAAAGTGAGGATTGTTAAATGTTTGATTTTAACTCCTAAGGTATTTTGGCAATTTTAGTCTTAAGGGTATTTTGCTCATTTATGACAGTATCTAAAGTTTTTATAAATATATAGGATCTTCCTTTCATACTTTCGTACTTTAGAACTTTTGATAATAAAATCCCAGGTTAATTACTTTGCCAATTCTCATGTTGTGATCTTTGTTCCTAATATCTAACTGCTGCCACGTATCTAGTCTAATATTAGAAATGAAATAAGCACGTCCTTATGGTATGATCGTTGGTGTCCTAATAGTCCATTTTCTAGTTCTATATCGACTAGAAGCATGTTTTGAGCTGGTTTAAGGCCCATTTCCAAGGTTCGGTATATTGTTGTTGATGATCTGTGGACTTGGATTCAATCCCTTATTAATAAGTATTCTTTCTTAAGTTCTATTTTCATGCCTCATCGATTTCGTAGGGATGACCAATTGAAAAGGTGTGATGAGTGTGGGAATGTTCAACCCTTTTCAGTTAGTAATGTTTAGAAGTCTATACCTAGGAGTACTCAAGTTGTTTGGGTTGAATTCGTGTGGTTTGTAGAAATAATGAACAAATAAAGATCCGTATTATTGAATTAATAATGTGTTACATACACAAGACATTAAATAGAATGCAAAATAAAAAAAAACCTTAAAATATAAATGGGCATCAACAAGTGGGCCGGGCCAACAGGCCTTATTAGCTAACATCCCCCCTCAAACTCATAATACCACATCGGTGAACATTGAGAGTTTTCCAAACATAAACTAAAACTGAAAAGCAAACCATAGCGAAGTGTTCCAGAGTGCAGACTTGGTGCTAGACGAAGTCTCATTCTGATGCAATCAAAACCAGGTGCAAAGCACATAGTCACACAAACACGAAGATGAACGAGCGGGATCAGGCAAAGCAAATTCTGACATTATGAGCAAAGACGACTACTACTAGAGTGTCTCGATCTTGGCATTCAGATAGGCAGAAAAACGAACGAGCAAGCGAACAAACGAGCAAACAAGCGAACGAGTGAACATACAAACAAGCGAATCCAAATGCAAAACCAGACGGAACCGGGAAGAACCAAACCATGTTGTTGGAGCCAAGATGCTACACATAACTACTCAAGACATAGTCGGATTAGTTAAGACTGTAACACCACCCTTACGAACACCAATCCGAAACCAAACTAACTAACAATTTTCCATTGCAAACCGAACCACCATAATCGTTTTTATCAAATACCAATATATACAAACGAATTAGTGTGAACTATATATTTATTCAACGAACCAAAGTAATCCAACGAAGCAAACAAATGAGTAATCACTAATCCCTGATATCCCGAGATACACAAAACCAAAATTGTACCAAACCCGATCAACCGAACTGATGCAAATCAAAAACTTCAAGTTCGACCTAGTGATACCCAATCACACACAAATCTCAAAAGAATTGTGGAACAACTAAACAGATCCAAACGAATACTAATAGCCCAATAATGGCCCCAACCTAATAAAGTTTCAAAGCAATATTTCAAACTAACCAAAACAAATAAACAAATCTAAAAATTATGCGTCGAATTTGATTGACCTAACCACCAATTCACACTTTTCTCCACCAATCAAAATCTATTAGGCACCATGCTTTTGAACAAACAAAAAACCAACTTAATCGAACTATATCTACCAATAAAAGAAGGGAATATCCGAACCGTAAATCAAAAAGAATTTCGAAATAGAACCAATTTTCGAAACAACCAATCACCAAAAGTAAACGTTGTACATTATTTCTTTATTATTCATCATGCAATAAAGGAACCATAAAACTTACCGATCGGACCAATTTGTAAAACCACCGGCGACGACAAAAAACAATGAAACTTTAAGTGGGATCCCTCCGGATCGCCTACATTTGGTAGACGACCGGAGGATGACTGTAGATGATGACTTGTACCTAAGCTCTTGATACCATGTAGAAAGTAAGAGTGTTGCTATATCCTCCTAAAATATCCTCATACATATCTTCCTACACACACAATAATATTATATATTTTATCTCCACTCATTATCTCTCTACATCTAAACCGTAAGTTCTGACACGTGTCAGGATCATGTGAGTAGGCATATAAGTACGAAGAAATTATAGGAGGATAAATCATTTCTTAGAAAGTAATGAACAAACAAAGATCTGTATTATTGAGATAATAATGTGATACATACATAAGACATTAAATACAATGCAAAATAAGAAAACCTTAAAAGATAAATGGGCATAAACAAGTGGGTCGGACCAACATGCGTTATTAGCTAAGATGGTTCTCCTTGTGTATCCCACGCCATGCGTTCAATTGTGGCTCATTTTTAAGCAAAGGTTAAAACTCGAGACAAGCTTCGTGGGATGTTTCGGGTTTACTCGCTTCTATGTCTCCATTATGTGATGTGCAACCAGATTTGAACGAACAACTCTTTTTTGAATGTTCATTTTCGCAGGTTATTTAGAATCACATGAAGACGTTAGTTGGTATGCGACTCCTGTGTTTGCGCATATTTTGGACTCTCTTCTCCCCATTGCTAAAAGGAAGACGTCCAACAGTGTTATTGTTAGATTAGTGGTTACAGCCTGTGCGTATTTTGTTTAGCAAGAGAGGCATGGACATCTTTTACGCTCAAAAGGTCTTCGAAAGGTGTTATGTTCGCATTTCTTTGAAATTTACTGGATACGAGTTTTAACGAATGATGTGTTTTATTTTTGTTTATGTGTCATTGGTTTTAAAAAAATGATCATCACTCTTTAATCCTAACATACTAACATAAACTAGATATATCTTGCTAAATTAGATGTATCATAATGCATTTTGTAGCTTTTTACTCGTATTATATATGTATTATATATGTGTACGTATATCAAATGTATTATATATCAAATTAGGTGAGTCGTCTTCAATTTTAATCCTTGAAATGTGATGTTAATTTTGAAGGTTTATAAAGCTCATAACAATTACGCAAAATCATAAACAAGATCAAAGCACACATAGCGGAAGCGATTTAACAAGATCATAATCAATAACACAATTATAATAAATCGAATTAGGGTTACATACCTTTATCTTAGCAAATATCCACAAGACAACGGAACAATCACCAATTAGGGTTTATGACGAACAACATTAAGATATAGTCTAAAGTAAGACTATATTACGTTCTTATACACACATAATACAACGAGCTAATCGTGATTCTAGCACGAACAAACCGAGCTTCTATGCTTGTGGAATATCTACCCAACAACCCTAGAGAGGGGCTAGGACTAGACAACTAAATAGCAAAATCGAAAACCAAAGAACCCTAAAGTTGGGTGTGTTTGGCCGGCGATCAAGAGAAAGAGAAAGAGAGAATGGGTGAAAAATTATGAAGGTTATGGGATTGTTTATATAGGCCTTGGAAAAACTTGGTCTCCAAGTAACAAACGAATTAGGAAACAAAAACTTTTTTTCTTCCCTTTTTGGTCCCTATGGCCGACGGTCACAAAGCCCATCCAAGGGGCTTCCGGGACTTTTCCGTTTCCTTCTTTTCTCTTCTATTTAATTCCATGACGGTCGTTTAACTTAACTCTTAATTTATTTAACGATCGTTGGTTAAGCTTCGGTTTAATTAATAAATATAATAAATATATTTAATAAATAAATTAACCCTTTACGTAGTGTGTGCAATCCCGTAATCTCGAGTCCAATCCTAACACACGTCTATTTAAATATAAGCCCATAAAACTTTCAGCTCCCACTTGGACATATTTCAAAATATCGTGATCACATTGGTTAGCGTCTAGTTACACGCCAATGCCCTAGTCCGATCTCGAGTAAGGTCTCTTGGATAAAACCTTTTAATGATTTACTATCATTATTATTATCCTTTCATTTCAAATACAAGGTTAATAGGATATGGATCTCAATCATTCCTTATATTAACCATTTTGTTTCTTGTTTACGGATATAGCAAGATCACCAAAACAAATTTGGGTGCGGCCGCACAAATATCTTACTACTCCCCCGAGGGGCCCAACTGTATTATACTTCAAAATAATTTGAAGGAAACAAATCCCATATTGACTATAAACAAAACTTATGAATTCTGCAACACTTCAGAAAATAACCCTTATAGCCACCAGTTACGTTTAGCGTTAGATTATTTCACAGAAATGCACTAGATCCACGACAGTTTCTTGGTATCTCAGGTCTAAGGATAACTATTTATGATTTACTTGATAACAAAGATCCATAAAGTAAAATCATATAGTTGGGATAAGTCCAATATTTGATTAATCAAATATCATCCAAAATTGACCAATATACTTTCAAGTATACTCTGTCACTACTTTGAATTGTCTTAGTTTAATAATGTTCCCATATTATTAATCGACAACGGACATTTAGAAATATCATAATATTCATGGATTAAAAAACATGTAAAATAGGATACAAAATCAGATAACAAAAAATAAACGAAACCCAATCTTTATTTCATCAACTCAATAATATCTTAACATCCTTTATCCAAATAATAAATAGATCAATGCATGAAAACATGGTCGATGCATTATGCCTCTAACAATGACACTCACACTTATTTGGCAAAGCATAAAATAACCAATCTTGACATATTGGAATTTTGAGAATACTTTCTTCAAGAATTTAATTCATTGAAACTCTTGTACATGTGCATCCAAATAGTTTGATATTAACACATAGCAAAATTGTGAAACATCCTTGATCACCAATTTCCTAAACTTGCAAAACACATTTGAAGTTCAAAGTATTCTAATTCTTTAATGTATAATGCAACTTTAATCAACATGTCACCTCCAAGGATACCATGACTAATATTGAGTGTTATCTCAATTATATCTTTTCAAGTTTGACAACTTGTCATAAAAGATATAAATACGTTACTTTTAATATCTATTATGTAATGTTTGATTCTAACCAAACCTCCAAGCTTGTTGGCTATGATAATTTGCACAAGTATTGACAAATTACTCATCCATAGAATATGGAAGCTGATCCAAGATTTAGGATGTTATTCTATTTCCAAACATATTCTTTCAGAATATTCATTACACAAGTTATTTAATAACTTTTTAAATAGATTAATATATTCAAATCATCATGCATTTTAAGCATGATATAAATACAACACGACACACATGAGAATTTCTCAAACCAGATTTAAATTTCTTCATGTTCTAAATATCCATATAAATTTACTACATGGCATATTATGTTGTATTTTCACCGCATAAACAAACAAATATTATTTGTTCCAAGGTTATGTACATCTTATTTTCTAAATCTTTAAAGTAAAGTTTCATCTCAAATCTAAACCAAATCAACATTTTTTTGAATGAAATCTTACTTTCTTACATGTCTATTTGACACATATAATTTAAGAGAATAACCATAATACTCCCACTAGCTTTTAGGAATACTCAGAAATCATTTTATTCAAATTTAAATCTAGTCTTGGATTTCAAATTAAACATAAGAATAATCTCCTAGATACATGATTTTATCCATTCATAGATAATTGCATTTTGTACTTTTCCAAAGATTTATTTTTGAAGTAATAAACTCATTTCAATTACTTAAGTCTTTGCTTAAGTGGTCATTCAAGAAATAGTTCATACATATCCAAATTTTTCAATTTAAAATATGACCATCAAAATTTTTATACATTTAATGTGTTTAGGAAAGAATACCCAATCACAATTAATTACTTAAGTGTGATTAATAATCTATTCGCAATACATAAATTAAATATTTGTACAATTTTGTCCATATAATTTCGACACAAAGATTAAACCACCACAATTGGCGTTTTTCTTCCTTTGACGAAACTCATCTCCAATTTCTAGTCAAACTATTTAAGATAAAACAAATCTACAATTGATTATCTTATTGGACAACATCTATAACGTTCATAGTATGAGTAGTTTATCCAATTCAATATTTGGCAACAAATCATAACGATTATTTGTAACTTATATTTCTCAGCATATTAATAACATATCCAAGATATCCTTGTGAACCTATGACTTAAATTCTTTTATTTACATTCCTATCTCATGATAATTGCTAGTGTATTTCCGAAGATTATGTATCTTGTAATTTTATCTTTCAAGATCAAAACTCCCACTTGCTTTTAGTAACTTAAAATTACTCATTAAATACATAGCAAATAGATCAACACTCTAACGTTATCTATATGGGACATTACAAAACACAATGGCAGTTCCATACTCTTTATTTTCTAAACAATCCACTTCATAAGTAGTTTAGCAAAATTCGAACTTCATTTAAGATATAACGTGATTCATCACATTCCATATATAATGGTATCTTATTAATCTTCTTAGCTCAAGTCATACTCAAATTTCAAACCTTGATATCTTTTGAAAGAAAAAGAAGATATAGTTATCTTAAACCAAATATCACCATCTTACTGAGAGTTTGATTCTCCTAAGGAACATACCATAACAATGGGTTGAATTTCATTTAGAGAAATATTGTAAGTCAATCTTAACAATATTAAGATAAATTTATATCTTTCGGTTTACCTATATACCAACTAAATCATCTTCATGGTAAAATAGATTTCCTAACCATTTTGCATGCTTTATAACTCAAGTACTTAAAATACAAAGTCACTTCATTTCCATGTTTTTTTAAAAAACATAAAAGTTATAATTCTATAATACGTTTTAAGTCATTTGACCATGACGTATATGTCTTTAGTGAAATAGAGACAATACATTAACGTCTTACTTTATATTATACGTCTTCCAAGACTTTATGTTTGTGAATTTATTCAATAAGACATAAACATGAACACCACTAAGTTTCAATAATCTTTTCCAAGTTATTTCACTACAAAGTCTATTTATGTAATTCCAAGAATACACAAATATTTTACTTTAGTAGTATAAGATTACTCTATGTATTTATGTCATTCCAGGAATTATCCATCTTAAGAAACCACAAAATAATCCACGCCCGATCTCACGACATGTGAATATTTTTCCCTTGTGTATACAGTTTAGTCCAAGCTCTCTCATGACTAAATAATTACAACAAGTGTTTCTTAATGTGAATGATATATATACTTTTAAGTACTCTTTTAATCATATTGACACATGATCTAACTTTCATCTAATATTAATTAGATTGTTAGTCTCTTATCTTAAAGGCAAGAGAATCATATCTTTATGAGTCGTTTTTTGCACACAATGTTCATTTCTCCCACTTCTGCACGGAACAACCTCATATATTAGATAAACATCACATCTAATGTTCGTCTATACAAAATATGATTGTGTCACATATATTAGCTTTTACAAGTAGATGTAGAACCACTTAATCAACAAGAATCAATACATGAGTATCCTTTGAAGATAATAGTGTCAACAATTTGAAAGTAATTATCTTAGAACATACTAAAGATAACATGGGTTATTACCAAGACAACAAGACTTGTAACTCCCACTAAATTAGAGAATGTTTTAATAGACTCAAATTCAGAAAATACAACATTGTAAATGTTTCATAATCGATGAAACATATTAATGTGTTGTTTACTTTCTTACTCCTTTGGAAAACACATTTGTAACAATTACTTGTAGTGTTTAAGAGTGTACTCTACTTCGTAAATGATGACTTATCCATCAATTTCTTTTAACTTGAAAGATTTGGCATGCAATTTCTTCCTTAATAGGTCTACCAACCCCACAATGGTATGTAGTGCCTATAAATGGTCAAAGCACAACTACTAGATAAATATGCTAGTTTGCCTTATAACCAATTAGCGGTAACTTTCAATAACTTAAAAGATGCACTTTTCTTAACTATTAAAGTTTGCTATGAGTTACGTATTTTGAATTTGACATTTCTAAAATTCTTATAACTCCTTCTTTATTCATGAAAAGAGTTTAGGTTTATCTTTTCATTGTAAACTGACTCTATCCTCAACCATACGGTTTATAGATCGATAAATGAATAAAACCCCTTTTACGTTGTAACGTTGCATTAATACATTGCAAAAGAATTTACAAAATTCAATCTTAGTATTTTCTATAATACCATTCAAGAAAATAAAATTACCCCAGTAATAATAACCATAGTATGTTCCTTGAAAACTAGAATAAAAAATGACATAATTTCATCACATCAGTTGATCTGCTAGCAATGAAAGTACTCAAGATGGTAACTTGTCGAACAATGATTGACAAACAAATTTGCGATTTCTAGATATTTAAGGGATTTACATTGCCAAAAGTCATTTTGCATTGTAAACATGTTTCATCCCTTCTTTATGCCTTAAGTTTCTAGATCTCACTGAGTAACTCAATTAAGTCGACTAATCTAAAGAACGTAAAACCTTCCTGTGCAATCTCATTCAGTCATGAAGTTTTCTCTCCATTACAACATCATCCAAAATCTCATATGACGAAAATTGTAACTTCAAGTGTTCGTCAATCAGATGGCATATGACTTTAAATTTAGGGTATAAATTTCGATGTCAAAATCATGCATGGAAAAGCATGCATACATCTACATAGCATTAGTTTAATAAAAACTTTTAGTAAACCTTTTGGTGAGACTAAATTTCTGCCATATATATTACAAGTTGAGGTATTGGTTAAACCAATTAAAGATTTTACACACAACTATTCACAACGTACGTCTCCTAGAACTCGGCTAGAGCACAAAGCAATAACCTTATTTATTATGTTTAGGATGTGAATTTGCAGTAAATCAACCTTAAGGACTTATGTAAATAATAACCGTAGGTAATTCCAACTTTGACGTACAGGCAAGCCGGGAATTTGGTCAGCGCTGAAGCATAACACCTCCTTCCTTAACCGGGTTCATGACCAGCAATGCGTTATACCCACTTTATAGTTTGTCAAAGTTGAGTAGGTCGTTAAGTTATTATTTCAGTTCCAATCAACGCAAATCATATGTCAATTAGATCTCAAAACAATTCATTAATTTTTATATGATTTAGTCCATATTAATTTTCTTAGAAAAAATTTCCCTTGTTTACAACATACAATCAATATAAAACGTATGAAAACAAGTTGGTACAAAAAAAACTAAATCGTAAACACATAATAACAATTTATATGTGCAATAAATAAATCAAATAGCCACATGCATACGATTTATTCAATAAATAATATCAAATCTAGGTTTTTATATTCATCTAAAAGTCTTCCCTAATTTTAGATTTATTAAATCAAATAATGCATGTATCAAAACACGTAACAATTACCACATAAAACATATGATCCATGAAAAAGCATGCATGTTCATCACGGATCTCCCACATAACTTAACAATTAAATCTCTACGGATCGAAACATGAATTCACATAACATAACAATTAATCATGCAATTCATCAAAGTTCCACCCAACACTACAACAAAACAAGTGTTTAGGGTCGCCCTTTTTCTAGGGTCGACTTAGTCGTCCCTAGATTAAGGGGGGACCCACCACTTTAACAACAAATTATTGGTCAAAAGGGCTGTGGGGAAAAGTGGGGACCACAAAACCTAGGGACGACTTAGTCGTCCCTAGGTTAAAAAAACTTATTTTTCCCTTTTTAAATCTTTTTTATATATTTAAAATTAATATAAATATTTTTTATTTAAAAAGTTTAAAATGAAAGTGGGGACCAGAAAACCTAGGGACGACTTAGTCGTCCCTAGGTTAAATAAACTTATTTTTTCCGTTTTAAATCTTTTTTATATATTTAAAATTAATATAAATATTTTTTATTTAAAAAGTTTAAAATGAAAGTGGGGACCAGAAAACCTAGGGACGACTTAGTCGTCCCTAGGTTAAATAAACTTATTTTTTTATCTTTTTTATTTATTTAAAATTATTTAAAATTAATATAAATATTATTTAAAAAAACGTTTAAAAAACGTATAAATATAAATAATTTTAAAATTAAATTATATAAAATTACTTTATACATATTTAAAAAAATATATATATTTAGTTAAAAATAACTTTATACCTATTTAAAAAAAAACTTTATATATATTTAAAAAAAATTTATATATTTAGAAAAAAAATTATACATATTTAAAAATAACTTTATACATATTAAAAAAACTTTATACATATTTAAAAAAAATTTATACATATTTAGAAAAAAAAGTATACATATTTAAAAAGAACTTTATACATATTTAAAAAAAAACTTTATACATATTTAAAAAAAACTTTATACATATTTAAACAAAACTTTATACATATTTAAAAAAAACTTTATATTTATTTAAAAAAAACTTTATACATATTTAAAAAAACTTTATATTTATTTAAAAAAAACTTTAGATATATATTTAACACTTAAACACGCGCTTAATTAAAAATATATATTACAACGATAATAGATTCATAAATAAGAAAAAAAACATCACAAACTAGTTAAAACTAAACGTACAGATTAACACATAATAATAAAATACAAATTAACACATTAAAATAACAAATAGATTACTACTCAAAGCTAAGATTTTCCATATCATTTAAAAGCTCATGAAGTATTGCAGCCGATTGACATGCGTGGTCTTCAGGATGCCTTTCCATTTCTAGTCTTGTCTCTAGCATCTTTATCTTTAGATCTTTGATCTTGCAATTAGAGCACTCAGTTGGTGCAGATTGAGAAGGACCTGTATAAGAACTTGGATGTGAACCTTGAGGTGTTGAAGATCCAGGGAAAGATCTTATACGGAGTTCGAGATCAAAATCATCCTTCCATTTAAAATATTTACATCCATAATCATTTGTTTTTGGCTGTTACAAAGTAAACAAATAACATGACATGTCATTTTAATAATCACACGTATTACATAACTAAAACATTTGATTGTTTACCTTCGAAAGAGGACACGCATAGTAAAGTTTACCAAAGCTATGAGGTTGATGTGACTGTCTCAACACAATATATCCCTTTCTACATGTACACTTATAAGCTTCAAGCGGATCCATATTATGCAAAATCGGGTGGTGGTGGTGGTGAGTTTGGTATGAGAGGATAAGAGTTTGTGAGGATAAGAGCTACCATAAATAAAGATAAAAATTTAGGGTCGACACATTTAGGGACGACTTAGTCGACCCTAGCTTTCCCGCCAACATTTTCCCGCCAGCATTTACCGCCAACATTTCCCGCCAATATTTGGAATCACTGGTTGAACCTATAACGTATAACCGTAACATATGGACTCGTCGGTTGAACCTATAACGTATAACCCTAACATATGGACTCGTCGGTTGAACCTATAACGTATAACCGTAACATATGAACTCGTCGGTTGAACCTATAACGTATAACCGTAACATATGGACCTGTCGGTTGAACCTATAACGTATAACCCTAACATATGGACTCGTCGGTTGAACCTATAACGTATAACCCTAACATATGGACTCGTCGGTTGAACCTATAACGTATAACCCTAACATATGGACTCGTCGGTTGAACGTATAACGTATAACCGTAACATATGGACTCATCGGTTGAACCTATAACGTATAACCCTAACATATGGACTCCTCGGTTGAACCTATAACGTATAACCCTAACATATGGACTCGTCGGTTGAACCTATAACGTATAACCCTAACATATGGACTCCTTGGGCACAACCAGTGCAACCTCCTTCCATCGACCCATACCGACCATCTTTGCCCGACAATCTCCAACCACTCCAACCTCCCTATACCGGCACTTATCCTATTACTCCCGTCACCAACAATAACACATTTAACTATTGTTATCGTCCCACCACACACTCGGCTTATGAGATCGGCTCTACTTCACAATCCATACCCGGAGGTTCTCGTGTAATCTCAAATCCCCATGAGCACGATTACCGGTCCGTTGACGAGTTGGGTCGAGATAGGAATGTACAAAACAGTGGTGACGACTTATCAGGCGATGACGAGGTGAATGACGAGGGGAGTGACGAGGAGGGTGACGATAGGGAAGGTGACTTTTCACCTAACGAGGATGCGGAGTAGAGGTTGTGGTAGTATTTTTCTTATTATGCATGTTTAATAAAGTTTGAGACTTGTAGCGTTTGAAACATTTGATTTAGGATTGAATAAGTGTATTTGATGAATATTGTATCGTGACGTTGGATAATTTATCGTAATATGGTATTGTAACGTTTATTGATTTGTTATTATTCTGTATTTGTCGAATTCTGCCATTTTGAATTGTGGATTTTGTCCGGAAAAAGTTCCGGAAAAAATCTGGAAACTGCAAAATAGCCCAGTTTTTTTTTTACACCCCAGGTACACCTAGGGACGACTTAGTCGTCCCTAGGATATTACCAGAAAATAAAAAAAAAACATATTTATTACCCTAGGGACGACTTAGTCGTCCCTAGGATTAAAAATGCCCAGGTGTCAATACCTGGGGACGACTTAGTCGTCCCTAGGTATTGAATACCTGGGCATTTTTAAACCTAGGGACGACTAAGTCGTCCCTAGGGTAATAAATTTATTTTTTTTTATTTTCTAAAAATGTTTTTTTTAATATTTATAAAAAAGATTTTATTAAAAATAATAAAAAAAAGAATTTTTAAGAAAAATTTTGAAAAAACATTTTATTTATTTATAACCTAGGGACGACTTTGTCGACCCTAGGTTACAAAGAGGGTCGTCCCTAGGATTAGTCAATTTTTTCAACGTAGTGGGTTGCGGGACCCACTAAGTCGTCCCTAGGATACAAAGAGGGGTTCGTCCCTAGGATCCTAGAGACGAATTTTTAGGCACAACCTCCTAGGGTCGACTTAGTCGTCCCTAGGAGTTTAGGGTCGAAAAAGTGCTTCCCTAGGGACGAATAAGTCGTCCCTAGGGTTCAAAATTGTTGTAGTGCAAATCACTGAACAAATTAATTAAATCATTATGAATCGTAACCTTAAATACATGACATAACAATTAATCATGTAATTATCTAAAGATCAAAACATGCAATTTTAGGGTTTCACAAAAAACTATCTTTTTTTATTTATAATCGGCTAAAAAAACAAACCGACATTTTTTTTAAAATCGGATTTTAAAAAAAAACAAAACCAAAACCATAAATTTCCTTTTCAAAAAAAAACATGTAGTTTTAACTCAAAACAATTATTAGTTAAAAAATAATCTTTAGATCTCGATAATTATAACATGTTAAAACAGCTCTGATACCACTGAAGGTTTATAAAGCTCATAACAGTTACGCAAAACCCTAAACAAGATCAAAGCACACATAGCGGAAGCGATTTAACAAGATCATAATAAATAACAAAATTATAATTAATCGAATTAGGGTTACATACCTTTATCCTAGCAAAGATCCACAAGACAACGGAACAATCACCAATTAGGGTTTATAACGAACAACACCAAGATATAGTCTAAAGTAAGAGTATATTACGTTCTTGTACACACGTAATACAACGAGCTAATCGTGATTCTAGCACGAACAAACCGAGCTTCTATGCTTGTGAAATATCTACTCAACAACCCTAGAGAGGGGTTAGGACTAGATAATTAAATAGCAAAATCGAAAACCAAAGAACCCTAAAGTTGGGTGTGTTTGGCCGGCGATCAAGAGAAAGAGAAAGAGAGAATGGGTGAAAAATTATGAAGGCTATGAGATTGTTTATATAGGCCTTGGAAAAACTTGGTCTCCAAGGAATAAACGAATTCGGAAACAAAATCTTTTTTTCTTCCCTTTTTGGTCCCTATGGCCGACGGTCACAAACCCCACCCAAGGGGCTTCCAGAACTTTTTTGTTTCCTTCTTTTCTCTTCTATTTAATTCTATGACGGTCGTTTAACTTAACTCTTAATTTATTTAACGATCGTTAGTTAAGCTCGGTTTAATTTAATAAATATAATAAATATATTTAATAAATAAATTAACCTTTTACGTGATTTGTACAATCTCGTAATCCTGAGTTCAATCCTAACACACGACTATTTAAATATAAAGCCATAAAACTTTCAAATTTGACGTTTAAAACATTTCTCGGTATCATTTTGGGTTTGTGCACAACTCATTTTTGAAACTCAAAGAAATGCATTTTAACTTAGACAGTGACTTACTTTCCAAAACTATAAAATAAAGTACATGTTTGTAGTTATTTTTCATAACTTCCTACTTTAACTAGCTACTTCTAACTAAACTTTTACTAATAATTAACTTAGATAATTTAGTGAAGTCAAGAGGATCCATGAGATGTACGAAAAAGGATCCATTAGATCTACCAACATGGAATTGGTGAGTCACTGCCGATTTCCATGCCTATTTTTAAGGTGAACATTAATGATTTAGATACGTTTTATATTGATCCTCATCAATCTTACTTAATTGCATACGTCAAAAACAGATTGTGCGGATTTAGTATAGTGTATTTAATTAACCCTATGTACTCTAATACAGTAATAAATTAAACTGGCGCCAAACTATGCAACCATTTGCATTCATTCAGTTTGAAACCATTCCATAGTTTTATAAGGTACTCAATGATATTTGTTTATTTGCATATTTTTTTCAAAATACAGATTTTCAATACATAATTACAATACTATTTAAAAACGATTTGGGAAAGTATGTAAATATGAAAGTTTCCCTAGGTATGTATGTAATTGCCCTTAATTATAAATATGGTAGATAACTATTTTTAAAAAAGTTACACATACTAAACAAAGCAGCTCAATTATCATTAAGAGGTCTATTTCTTTGCTCTCGAACCTTAAAATATAAATTATTAACAGTAGAATGAATATAATTTAGAATATTCCGATTGTGTCATACAAATAATCATCGTATTAGTTGTAATCGAAATCAGCATTAGAAGATGAGTCGTATACATTAAGGTTACAAATGGAAATGGAGAATATGTTTATCATAAAACAGCCCAACAATAGGTTATCATAATATGTAGTAGTATTGAAAAACAGCTAGCATACATTAAGGTCACACATGGAAATGGATCAAAATTCAAAACCATGTTCATACCGTACTATTCTTTCATATATCTTCATATGCATGTGTTTCATATAATATAATCTTTCCTCTGCAAACAATTTAATTCTTAGATGCATTCTTTACGGGATGCTTCTTTAAATAATCCATATTTGCATGTTTCCCAATGACCTATAACTTTTGAATCACACTTTCAAAGTTATTGCATGCATATATAATATATACACATAACACATTATTCTCACAAAAACATCACTAGTTCTTTGTGCAACCATGGACAAAGAGCTTCTAATGAAAGTTGCATGCATTTGCTTTGTATTAACAATCTTGCAATCATCTTGCAATGCAGCTTCTTACAGTGTGGTTAGATTTGGAGCTAGAGCCGATGGTCGAACTGACTCGAGCAAAGCCTTTCATAATACATGGAGCGCTGCGTGTGCTTCGCCTGGTTCACACACGGTTTATATCCCTAGGGGGACTTATATGACTAAACCAGTTGTGTTTAGTGGACCTTGCAGGAGTAGGATCTTGTTTCGAATTGACGGCACACTTGTTGCACCACCAAATTATTGGGACATGGGTAACTCCGGGTTTTGGATATTGTTCTCTAAGGTTACGAGGCTTACTCTTCATGGTGGAGTCCTGGATGCAAGGGGTACACAGTTTTGGGCTTGTCGAAGGACGGGAAGTCGTTGCCCGCCTGGAGTAAGGGTGAGTATTCACGTATAGTACATAATGAAATATAGGTCTAAAACATATATCTATATATATATATATGATAATTAATTTCCCTCGACTTTTAAATCCTCATAGCTAGTTATTTAATTTAGTCCACTCGTCCTGAAGGCGATGGGAACTCCTCGTAGTAGACTAAAAAAAAAAAAAGCTAGTTATTTAATGTGCGTTCGTGTGCTTGCAGTCGATATCATTCCTATGGTCGAGTAATGTCGTTGTTAGGGGACTCAAGTCATTGTACAGCCAATTGATTCATGTTACCGTGAGCAATAGCAACAATATCCTTTTCGATTATTTGAACATTATTGCTCCTAGTCGGAGTCCCAACACAGATGGCATAATCATTCAATCTTCGACTGGTATTACCATAAGAAACAGTATGTTCAGGACCGGGGATGATTGTATTGCGCTAGGGCCTGGCTCCAAAAACATATGGATCGAGAAAATTGCTTGTGGCCCGGGCCATGGTATAAGGTAAATTAAACATCATAAACACGAGAAACCCATAAGCATTCACTCATATATTTTATTTTCATAGTAGCTGGTGCATATACTAATTGAAGATTCTTGATTTGCAGCATAGGAAGCTTAGGGAATAGTTTAAATGAAGCCGGCGTGCAAAATGTAACAGTTTCAAATGTTGTTTTCACGAAAACACAAAATGGGGTGCGTATCAAGTCATGGGCAAGGGATAGCAAGAGCTACGCAACGAATGTGGAGTTCAGGAACATTCTGATGAAGGCGGTCGATAACCCAATCATTATTGATCAAATTTACTGCCCAAGTAATCGATGCCCACGTGAGGTAAACCAACTATTAAGTCGTGTTTTATACATACAAATTTGGACTCGCTAGCTATATAACCATAATTATCGATACATTAACATCTTTTACTAATAAATGAATGTAGACTTCGGGAGTTCAGGTGAGTAACGTGAGATATAGCAACATAAAAGGTACAACAACGACAACAGAAGCCGTGAAGTTCCAATGCAGTCCGAGTAATCCCTGTAAAGGAATTCAGATGCGTGACATTAGGCTAAAGACTCCAAATCGAGCAACCACTTCGATTTGTGAGCATGTGCACGGTTCAGCTTCGGGTTCAGTTGTCCCTAGATCCTGTTTTTAATTTCTGGATTGCTTCGATAGATTATTACCAAACAAATGTAATGAGTTTCGCTTGATTTTTTCGTTGTTCAATCCTTTGGTTGAATATTGAAGTTAATTGTAGTATGAATTCTAGTCAATGCTATCACTCATTAACTGTAGTATGCCTGTATTACATTTCTAAGAGGGCTGGGTACGGTGCGCCATGGCTCAAGCCATGGCCATGGCGCGAGTTTTGGTGCTGAGCCAACCACACCGTGTGTCGAGTTATGGGGAGAAAACTGGCCATGTCCAGCCAGCGTTATGGCCCATAACGCGAGCTAATGGCTGAGTCAACTGTACCATGGCTCGTGTTATGGGCTCGAGCCGTGTTTTTTTTTATTATTTTTTTATTCAAAGTGGGGCCATTATAACACCATAATTTTTGTGTTAAACAGGGAGGGGGTTGTGCGGTTATGGAGAGTTTTGGTGTTATGGGAGAAAAAGCTGACGTGGTAACACTTTATGCCCACGGCTCGAGCTTCATGGCTCGGCCATACCCAGCCCTCTAAGAGTGTCTGGTGTTAGTTATTTTTCTAACGACAGCTCTAAGAGTTGTCGTTATGAATTGAATTTTTATATTGGTTGTAACGAATTAAATTAGTCGATGAGAATCAAGTGCTAATTGTTAATCCGTAATTTTAAGAATAGTTTTTACTTTCTTCAAAATATTTATCTAATCTTTATTTTTCATTATAATCACCCGTAATAAAAGTTTACTTTCTAACAACAACCCTTAGGGCATTAGCAAAACCTTTATATAATTCGGATATATATCTTAAATATGAAATATTCAAATTATTATAGGAAAATGATCCACACATAACACAATAAAATACAAATACAACAAAGAAAAGATCAAAAAAGAGAGAGAAATACCGGTTGGTGCTTTCAACGCATGACCCATCGATGGTGAATGGGGTTGAGGGGACAGCTCTGCTAGAGGTTATGGTTTCTTCTTGAGAAAATGAGTGACTTATCCAGTTGTCGTGAATTATGTTAAGAATACTCAGGGTAAATTTGGTTAGTGAAATCAATGCTTAACTCGTCGACGGGTTATTTTTCTTCCAATTTAACTCTACGGATGGTATGGATGCTATGCTTGAAAGTGGTCCATGGTTTATACGTAATAAACCAATTATATTTAATCAATTGGATCCAGATACTAACATGTTGAAAGAAGATGTAAGAAAGATTGTGGTTTGGTTGAAACTTCATGGTGTTCCTATGACAGCATTTAGTGAAGACGATCTTAGTGTAATTGTTACAAAACTTAGTACTCATGTGATGCTTGATTCCTATACGGCTGAAATGTGTCTAAAATCGTGTGATAGATCGAGTTATGCTATAGCAATGATTAAGATACGCGCGGATAAAAAGTTGAAGGATACTATTGTGGTGTCTATGTCTAAACTAAAAGGAGAGGGTCATTTTTTAACCACGATTTGTGTTGAATATGAACGAAAACCCCCTAGATGCTCGAGTTGTAAGATTTTTCGTCATGTACTTGACGATTCTCCTATGGCTATGAGATCTACTGGTAAAATAAATGTGAACAAGACTAAGCAAGCAATGTAGATTGTACCGGTTGGTCCTAGGGTAAACTTTAAGCCAGCTGGTCCTAAAAATGGTTGGAAAGAAGAATACTACTTAAAGTGGTAGGAAAAAGCAAGCTACTTCGGAGTCTAGTACAAAGGTTACTTCAAGTAAAGAGGTTAGTAACTTAAATTTTTTGATGATTTGGGTATGAATGGTGACATCTTTAATTCTTCGAGGGGATTCATGTCTGAGGATGGTACTCCTTACCCGGATGCTAGTAACAGCTCGATTATTTAGAAAATTGACAAGATTAAAAAGAAGATTGATGAAGGAGAATTAACTCATGTGGATGATCAAGGGAACCCGGTTCCTAGAGAACGGGGTGATAGCTTATGTGAGATAAATGTGAAGGATGTAGTTGAACTTGTGGATAATGATATGGAAAAATTTTCTGAATTTTTAAACGTCGGATATAGGACTAATAGTTTGTGAGAACAATGAAATGATTCTTATAAGAATATTACCAATGATTATGACCCATATGATGATGATATGTATGATGATCCAGATATTCTGAGAGGCGTCCAGACTATTGCTGATAGTCTTGGAATCAGAATCCATGGAAGCAAGAAATATTAGTTGTCGTTATGTTCTAAGTGACTTTGTAGTAATTGTGTGTCTTTTTCTGGGTTAGAAGTTGTTTACTTATGTAACGGGCGGAGATGTAGGATTCACCTACATCCTTTGTACTTAAATGTTTTTCGATGTAATAAAATTACCGAGAAAACCCTTTACCCAAAATAATATCTTCAAAGATTTATTTAATGGGTGTGAATACTTGTTGGGGGTGTGTTGTTTTAAGTAAGAAATGCATTTTATGCATTACGGTAGTTTATAAATAATTTTATAATAAAAGAAAATTGATCATGCTTTTTCACCATAGTAGAAATACTTTACAAAAACAATTTATTTCATGTTTACCTTAAGAAATTAAAAAAATTTAATATCAAACTTTGTATCAATCAATGTATTGAGATACATGTGATGTTTATAAAGATTCAAAAAGATGTGACGTTTATAAAGCTTCAAATATGAAATGGAATTAGGGTTGTAAAACTAAAAGAATTCAAAAATTTTATGAGATGAATCGACCTTAAATCATTATAAAAATCTATCACAGTAAATAGGGGTGTTCAATATTTGGTTTGACATCAAAAAATATAAAAATAAACTAGATCGAAACCAAATAAAACTGAAACATAAATTTTAATTGGTGTATGGTTTGATTTAAAACTGGACTCAGGTATTTAGTCGGTGTTTGGTTTGGTTATGGTTTGACAAATATAAAACCAAACCAAACCAAAAAAACCGAATAACTTTATACACATGAAATTTTTAACTATAAATACATATATTATATCTTATTATCTTAAGTAGTTGTCTTTCTAACTAACCACTCATTGGATTAAACATTGATGTATATCCTAAGGAACTGAGCAAGATTTTGCCTACTTGATTCATATAAATTCCTATATATAGAGTAAGTTTGAAGTTACACTTGTGTTTGAATGCGTGGAGATGGACTAATTCAAGTTAATGAGAACCTTTGAATACTTTCTTCAAATATAAATTACCTTATTTCGCTTATTTATTTATGTTAAGTTCTAAACCCTTTAGGTTTCTTTAAAAAAAATTATCGATTTACTTAATAATTTAGGTTTTTGTTTGTGACTTCTAGATTATATTTGGAGTTTACTTGAATTTGTTTTTTTTTTTGTTTAAACTGAAACTGAATCGAATTTTACTTTGGTTTATGGTTTGGTTTTATCAGTATTATGATTGGTTTGCTTTGGTTTTCATTTTGAAAATATCGAAACCGATTAACCCAAAATATACAACCCATAAACCCAAAAACCAAATCGATGAACACCCTAATAGTAAATTCTAATATTAAACATGAAAATAATTTTATTAGATGTGATTTCTAATATAACAAAATTAGTGTTTCTTAGGTATAGAAAGCAACCACTTACGTGTGGGTGAATTTAACGCCATCGACTATTTTGGGTAATTGAAATTTACTAGAGACTAATGACATTTAATATTCGGTTCAGATACAAGTTAGGAGAAATGTGGATGACATACTCATTGAGCTAATATGATTTCACCCGCGGGAAAGATGATGGGGTCAATGAGGTTGCGTCCCATTGCATGGACGATTTTTATAAATCGGTATTAAGGACTTACCTTATATATCTCCTAAAACACAATCAACATGTTTGGTGGTGAACAATTCTAACCCTTTAGAATTAACTTTATTCCAACTGATTCTAACCGCTAACAGTTATCGTTTGTATATGTAATTATTAATATATTCATTGGTCCCAAATAACATAACGAAAATAACAATTCCTCTCTGTCCTGTTTTGATCTCTTATACCTAGAATCAAAATGTTTCTTCTTGAGTTATGCCCATAAAGATTTCGTTCAACCCAAGCACCAATAGGGTTGAAATACTTTAGACGAAAAGTGAATGTAACATGATCCAAGCAAGATATAGAGGATTATCATCACACCTTTAATGCTATCTTCTAAGAAACGTATAAAGTATTTTGGGATAATACTGGCTAGGGGAAGTACTGTGAAAGAGACGACCATGAATTTTGGGAAACTAGATAAGGTTGAAGGGCATGATTTTAGGTGATGGTATAAGAAGATGCACTTATTTTTTATAGCTTTAAGGTTGTGTATGTTCTGTCTACCCTGATGCCTGAGTTGTTTGAGGATGATACGGTGGAAGCAATCAGACGAAGAATGAAGTGGGAGAATGACGTCTACATTTGCAGAGGACACATACTCAACGGTATGTCTAAAGTATGTTTGATATTTATCAAAGCTTGGAATCTGCAAAGGAGTTTTGGGATTCTCTTGAATCCAAGTACATAGAATGTAACACCCCCAAAATAGGCTTAACGGAAGCAAACGAGTTTTAGGGCCTATTACATCATGATTATCCGAGAGCCTGATCAAACAGAACGACCTTTATGCCCAAAACCACAATGTAGACTCCAAATAATCATATAGTCAGGTACCTAAAATTACATGTTTAAAACAGTCAACATAAAGTTGGTGAGTTCATAAGTTTTATTAAAGTGTTTATGACACTTCAAAAGTTTATAAGTCCACTACCAAAAGTAGTATCGTAAAACCGTTTAGTAATCCAGAGTTTCATAAGAAAAGCAACGCTTACCACAAAGTACAGTCATAAATCAATATTTAGCCAAAGCATTACAACCAACACAAAATAAATCCGTTCATGTTCAAGATTCAAATCAACATCACATGCAAGATTCATATCAAGATCACATGCAAAATTTGTTTGAAGATCACATTTAAGAAGCATATCAAGATCACTACAATTTCATAGCCAAGATTCACATTCAAGCTCAATATAAGATCATAGCAAGATTCGCATTCAAGATCAATACAAGATCATAGCCAAGATTCACATTCAAAATTAATACAAGATCATAGCAAGATTCATATCAAGATCAATACCAGATCACATCCAACATTTGTATTTAAGATCAATACAAGATCATAGCCAAGATTAACATTCAGGATCAATACAAGATCAATACCAGATCACATCCAACATTCGCATTCAAGATCAATACAAGATCATAGCCAAGATCATAGCAAGATTCATATCAAGATCAATACCAGATCACAACCAACACTCGCATTAAAGATCAATGCAAGATCACATTCAAGATTAACTGGACCATAAACAAAATGTTTTAAAGCATATGAGACGGTTATAGGTGATATATTGTCAAATATATGGCAAATATGATGCGAAGCAGTTATGATAGCACTAAGCTCATGACACCGAGGCTGATAACAAGTACGTACAACTGATGCACGCTAAGATTTTACCCAAGTAGATGTCTAACCCATGAGCACCTAGCAACAACCATATGATATACGTTCGTTTGGCATGGCGATGTATTTGAACACCCGGATGGGATTGTCAAACTCCAATAGATTTATCCATAACATAAGTGTTTACTCAACCAGAGTAACTAACGGTTCATGATATGAGTACTAGTAGGCTAACACTACTTAAGCTAATTCATAACAATACTTCCGCGAAATGATCAAGGGAAAACACATTTTGCGTTCATTAAGTAAGCGACAAAGCATTATCACCATAAAGATGAATTCAGCGAATAAGTCAATAAAATATGTATTACATTCATAAGCAAGCATCAAGCATTATCTTCATAAGCATAACCCCAATTAAGTAATTCAAGAAAACGATATTTTTACGTCCACAACAAATGTTATAAGCATTATCACACACCAAATAGATTAAGCATATAAGGTAGATTAAAAGAAGCTATGACTCACTCCCATATTCACAATTTGTAGCATAACCAATTCTGCAAAGGTAAAAACACGTATGTATCACAAGCAATCATCCAAACGTATAAATACATATTTGACATCAACAAACATGCATCTCCCTAAAAGAGATTTAAAAAATTTATTAAGCGATTCCAAAAATAGAAAGAGGGGGTATGAACTCAAATCGATGTTGCTGAACAATTAGCAGAAATACGCATACCAAGAGCAGTGTAACGTACACCAGAACTGCTTGATACAAGAAGTTGCAATCTATCTATTGATTATTTGCCAGCATCCAAATTGATGCATTCAAGTTTTCCCGATGAAAGGTTTCATCAATACCACTAGTTGATAAACCGTTTATATCCCATGTCGTAATCGTTCGATAATCGGTTTAGTAAGATTAAGCGGAAGATACCCCCATGCATGTAATAATATATACCTAATATATATTGCACACAAAAGAACAGAACATGTATATAATTCATAGCTTGAATTACATAACAAGAACAAACAAAGCACCAATAACTCAGAATGTACATGACACGCCACATGTATTAGACTCAAGAAACATGCCGACCCAAAAGAATAAAATAGTCAAAGTATATAATACCTTGCAACTATTATATAAGCAAGAAAAATAAATTAAATCAAATTGATTCGACACATTTTCAAAATCAGCCATTAATTAAAAAGGTCATTTTATAAAAGCATCTACACATTTTAGAGTTTCAAACGAAGTTCCAAAAGTATATACAATAGTTATGATTTTTTAAAATAACCTTTTATAAATCATTGTTTCTTTACTCGTCAATTTAATATTTTTTAAAGCATTTTAGTTTCTAAATAATTTTTATTAAACTAATAAATTTGAGTTTTAAAGATTTTTTGCATGACCTATTTGCTTATATAACGTTTCTCATATTTACAAAATATGATACTTTCACTTTTAAAGTTAATCCGTAATGCAAATGTCCGCATATTTTATTATATAAAAATTATCAGTGTCGAATCATAACAAAATAATTAAACAAACCATTAACCAACATTTCAACAGTACATTTTCAATCATTTAATTATCCACTAACCCAAACGCCCCTTTGACTCTCAAAACATAGAACCAAATGCCCCTACAAGGCTTTCAAAAATCATATCGAAACGCCCTTAATGACAAATTTATAATCACAAACCAAACACACCCTTATGGGCAGTTTAAACCAATAGCCAAACGCACCTTTATGGGCATTTAAACACAAATCCAAACACCTTTTTAACAGCTTTTAAGCACAAACAACCACCTCTTTATGGCAGATTGAACACAAATCCAAACGTACTCTAAATTTTGGATCTATTCCAAAATCGATAATAACATGAATAAAAATACCACGAGCTCGACACCCTATTTGGGTGTGGCTGTGGTGACGTCATGGAATTCGAACCACCACCCCAGTGTTGGTTTTGGTTGGTTAACAACAACAAACAACTAATAACCAACACCCTTTATGGGTGGCGGCTGGTGGTAGATGATGGGTGCTGAACCACGATAACAACTAGCTATGGTAACGATGGTTGTGGTAGATTACAGTGGCTGGTGGTTTATAGAGTAGTGGTGGCGGTTGTGATGATGGTGGTGGATCTGGTGATGACGGTGGATGTGATTTTGCGATGGGTGACGGGTGGTCGTGTACGACGACTGGTGTCATGTGATGGAAGTCACGTCGGCAGATGATGTAGATCTTGATGGTGGGTGGCGTCTTGGTGGTGGAGATGTGGCTGGTGATGAGGTCGTCGACAGCAACGACGGTGGTAGTGGTTTGCTAAGGTGGTGTTGGTATGGTGAGGTGGCGGACAGTTCAGTAGTGGCAGGGTGATGGTGATTCGTAGATCTGGTGTACGGAGGTGGATCTGGACGTAGGTTTTTAGGTGTTTCATGACGGCGGCCGGCGGAGGAGCAGTGGTCGAAGTATCATTTTGTGGTGGTGGGACGACGAAGTGGTGAAAAAGCAACATGATGGTTATATAGATTGGTTAATTAGCAGTTCAATGAAAACATGACGTTGATATCTCTGAGTTCTAATTTTGAATCGCGAACGCATGGCGTCTACTCAAAATAAATGCACACTAATTCAGTATTGGAAACAAGTAAATAGAAAGAAACAATAAGCTAATAGCAAGAAAATCAATATTATTCTTTCATCTTTGGATAAATTACAGGTACAAATTAAAATTTCAAGTCCATAACAAACTCAAATGAATGATACAAAGGGGGGTTAAGATATACAATTCATGTTAACATTGTGAATTAAGAGTATCTGGTAGAACTTAGGGTGGGCCTTGGCTAACCCAAGTTAATACATAACTCCGGTCCCTGTTTATATATAAAAGTTTGTAAAAAAAAGCAAAGTTTCTAATAGTTCGGGGTTGAAATGTAAATATTGCTATATGGATTAAAAGTGAAGTTTTTTAATAACTTTCGTTAATTAATTATTCGGAGCTCGTTTATTATAATTAACTAATGAATCAAGACACGAAATTTTCGCTATTGCGTTCAAAATGATTTTTCTTATGAAAATGAGTATTCACTTGACCATTGTTTCATAATATTCTAAAAATTATTTTAAAAATGTTGAATATCCATCAGGTATCTCGGACGAGCTTCGTTTTAAAGAAAATTAGATTTCAACTTGAATATTATCGTTTTAAAAACGTTATTAAAACAAAAATATTAAATAATTTAATAAATCATTCTATTAAATATATCGTGAAATTAAATAGTGATTTAATTTTTATCGTGTTGGTACACAGATTGCGCGATTTTTCACGTCTTGTAAAATTTGTCTCGTTTTTAAATCCAATGAGTTTGGTAACACTCAAAAATAAATTTTGAATAATAATTAATATAAATTATTATTATTTAAAGTCCGAAAAATTCTCGATTCTTACATAGAACATGATGCTTCTAGTAAGAAGTTCTTTGTAAGTAATTTTAATCATTACAAGAAGGCTGACTCGTGGCCTGTCATGGAGCAACTCATGGAACTTCATAGAATCATTGGACAATACAGATAACACGGTTTGAAATGAGATGAATCGATATCCGTTCCAAGTATGATAGACAAGTTTCCTCCTTTCTGGAAGGATTTAAAACGTAGTTCGAAACATGGTAAAGAATATATGTCTTTGATTTAACTTGGTAGTCACTTGCACATAAAAGAATCTCTAAGAGCACATGAATGTGATAAGTGCAAAGGAAAAGAAGTTGCTAGACCCTCGGTCAATATGATCGAAGAGGGTGGAACGAACATATCCAACAAAAAAAACAAAGGAAAGAAACGTGGTTTCAAGGATAACAACGATGGTTCTAGTTCCAATAACAAGCCTAAATTGGAATGTTGGAAGTGTGGCAAAACTGGCTACTATAAGAAGGATTTCCATAGTGGAAACAAGAAGATTAATGCAAGTGTTAGTGGTGCGCGAAAGGGTCTAAGGGCCAATCCCATGACCAAGGTAAGAATTTAGTACATGTTTGGAAAAATTTTATTAAATATTATGTTTCACTAATTCCATAAGCATTTTATGTGCAGGTTGATGCAATTGCGTGGTGGATTGATATTGGCGCCACAACTCATGTTTGTAAAGATCATTGCTCATTTAAGACGTATGAACCGTGGATGTCAAATCTGTCTTTTACATGGATGATTGTCATTTCGCTCTTGTTCATGGAAAAGGAAAGGAAGTGTGGTGTTGAAATTCAGTTTTGAAAAAACTATTACTTTGTTTATTGTGTTGTAAGTAAAAAAACATCGTAAGAGTTTAATGTATGATCTTGTACTAAATAAGCGTGGATATACACAATTTTATGAATCTGATAAGTATATTTTATCCAAATCTAGTGTTTATAGGATTTGGTTATTATAACAATGAAATATTTATGCTAAATTTGAATAAAGTTTCGTATGATTCGGATTCTGTTTATATGTCTTCTTCTACTGTTGGTATGGCATGCTCGTTTTGGATATGTGCACTATAAAATAATGCTTGAAATGTCTAAATATGATTTCATTTCTACTATTGATGAAAATGCAGAAAATATAAAACTTGTATGTTAACAAATGTCACTAGACAACCTTTAAAAGTATAACAAAGAAATTTGTCATACTTGAATTAATGCATACGGATTTATGTGATTTTCATGCAACACCATCTTTAGGTAATAAAAAGTATGTTATCACTTTTATATATGATGCCTCTAAGTTTTGCTATATTTACCCGTTACATGCAAAAGATGAAGGTTAAGATAAATTTACAATTTAAGAAACATAAGTTAAATCGCAATAAAATGATTTGATTAAAACCTTATATGCACTATGCACATATGAAGGTGGTGAATATTACAATCGTGTATTTTTCTAATGGGTTAATATACAAAGAAGTTACTAAACTTTCCAAGATATTTGTCCTAAGGTAACGAACATTTATTTTGTGTTTCTAAGTTATTAAACTTTACTAAACTATACATCACTATAATTTAGTATTAATTTGAGTAACCTGAATACATGTTTTTTGATAAGTTAAATAACATAAATGTCTTGTTTTTCATGTTAAGTAACATAAATATCACGTTTTTTTATAAGTAGGTAACTTAATCAACCAGTCATATGAACATCAGTAACTTAGGAACACAAAATGAACGTTCGTTACCTTAGGAAAAACTTCTTAGAAAGCTTAGTAACTTCTTTGTATATTAACCCTTTTCTAATCTACAAGACCAGGGCCGGATTTAGGCATGTGCAAGGTGTGCAACGGCACAGGGCCTCCATTTTTTAGGGGCCCCAAATCTAGATATGAAGTGTTGGTATGAACTCATTTTGTGACGTTTTTGTACACTAAAATGATGTTTTATGAAGGTTTAAATACGTTTCTAAAGGTTAGAATTTTATGATTTGAGTTGGAGAAGTAATGGAGTACGGAGTAATATGCAGATCTAAATTCCAGTGGAGAAGATGGCATACAATCCGATTTATTTTTTCTATTTTTTGGTAAATTATAAATTTAACCCTTATAGATTATAAATGTTCAACAAAGACATGTTGTTATGTTTTTTGTTTAACCATTTAGTATTACTACAGTAGCATTTAAGAAATTAAAATAACCTGAAAAGAAGAATATAATAAAATTGTACTATAATCTGCACATATTATCTTTGATAAGCTAACTCAATTTGTAACAAATTTTGGCCATAAGTATGTTTTAAAAATATTACGTACACAAAATTACTTAATGTTAGCCAAGTTAAAAAAAAAAAAAACTTTATGTTAGCCTTAGATCATAACTTATATACAAGTTTTGAAAATTTGAATAGATTATATTAAAAAGTTATATACATAAGATCTATCATAAAAAGAATAAAAAAATATATAAATCACTCTCAAAATTTGTTAAAGAAATTATTATGCATGATTAGTCAAGTTTACTGATTTTTTTACGCATATTGTTCAAGGGTCTCTGACACAATATCGCACAGGGCCTCCAAAATTCACGGGACGGCCCTGTACAAGACTTATTGATAAAATTACAACTTCTTACACACCACAACATAATGGTGTGATTGAAAAGAAAAATAAAGCCATTGAAGAAATTGTTAATTTCCTGTTATCATATTTTGGTTTGAGCGACGGGTTCTACGGAGAGCCATGCTAACCGTACTATACTTGATATATCTTTATATGCATGTGTTTCATATAATAAAATCTTCCTCTGCAAACAATTTAATTCTAGATGCATTCTTTTCGGGATGCTTCTTTAAATAATTCATATATGCATGTATCCCAATGACCTCTAACTTTGAATCACACTTTCAAATTTATTTGCATATATAATATATACACTCACAACACATTATTCATACAAAAACATCACTAGCTACCTCTTAGTTCTTTTTGTCACCATGGACAAAGAACTTTTGATGAGAGTTGTATGCATTTGCTTTGTATTATCAATCTTTCAATCTTCTTGCAATGCAGCTTCTTACAGTGTGGTTAGGTTTGGAGCTAGAGCCGATGGTCGAACTGACTCGAGCAAAGCCTTTCAGAATGCATGGAAGGCTGCTTGTGCTTCGACCGGTTCACACACGGTTTATATCCCTAGGGGGACTTATATGACTAAACCAGTTGTGTTTAGTGGACCTTGCAGGAGTAGGATCTTGTTTCGAATTGATGGCACACTTGTTGCACCACCAAATTATTGGGACATGGGTAACTCCGGGTTTTGGATATTGTTCTCTAAAGTTACGAGGCTGACTCTTCATGGTGGAGTCATTGATGCAAGGGGAGCAAAGTTTTGGGCTTGTCGAAGGAGTGGAAATCGTTGCCCACCTGGAGTAAGGGTGAGTATTCATGTATAGCTAGTACATATATAATAGGCGAAGAGGACTCACCCATATCCCTTTGTACATAACTGTTTTTTTGGTGTAATAAAATTTATCAGGAAACCTTTAACCACGTATAGCTAGTACATAATGAAATATAGGTCTAAAACATATGAGTAGATACATGCTTATTTATCAATCAGTGTCTTAATATATCTTCAGTGTCATTGCTAATTATTTAACATGCGGTTGTGTGCTTGCAGTCGATATCATTTCTATGGTCGAGAAATGTGGTTGTTAGGGGACTCAAGTCATTGTACAGCCAATTGATTCATATTACTGTGAGCAATAGCAACAATATGCTTTTAGAGAATATGAACATTATTGCTCCTAGCCGGAGTCCGAACACAGATGGCATTATCATTCAATCTTCGACTGGCATTACCATAAGAAACAGTCTATTCAGGACCGGGGATGACTGCATTGCGTTAGGGCCTGGATCAAAAAACATATGGATCGAGAAAGTTGCTTGTGGCCCGGGTCATGGTATAAGGTGAATTAAACACAACCTTACGCATTTTACTCATGAATTTTATTTTTATGGTAGTGCATATACTAATTGAAGAATCTGGATTTGCAGCATAGGAAGCTTAGGGAACAGTTTAAATGAAGCCGGCGTGCAAAATGTGACGGTTTCAAATGTTGTATTCACGAAAACACAGAATGGGGTGCGTATCAAGTCATGGGCAAGGGATAGCAAGAGCTACGCAACGAATGTGGAGTTCAGGAACATTCTAATGAACGCGGTCGATAACCCAATCATCATCGATCAGATATACTGCCCAAGTAATCGATGCCCACGTGAGGTATGTCAACCATTGTCTTTTATACATACAAATATGGACACGCTATATAACCTTAGTTATCGATACATTAACATCTTATCAAACAAATGCAGACTTCCGGAGTTGAAGTGAGCAACGTGAGATATAGCAACATAAAAGGAACCTCCACGACAACAGAAGCCGTGAAGTTCCAGTGCAGTGCGAGCAATCCATGTAGAGGAATTCAGATGCGTAACATTAGACTAAGCACACCAAACCGAAGAACCACTTCGATTTGCCAAAACGTGCACGGTTCAGCTCGGGGCATAGTTGTCCCTAGAGGCTGTTTTTAATAATGGATTGCTTCAATAGGTTATTGTCAAACAATTGTAATGAGTTTCCTTTGCTTTCTTTTTGTTGTTCAATCCTTTGGTTGAATATTGAAAGTGGATACTATTAATCTATAAAGAAGTTAATTGTAGTATTAATTCTATTACTCATAAATTGCGTATTTGATTGTTGGGTCTTGTGGTTACATTTGTAAAGGTGAACATTAACGGCGTTTGGTATGCACTCATATGTGTATATGGGCTTTGAAATAAAGTGTTTGAAATACATTGAAATGACTATAAATAAAATTATATAACCTATTATGTTAGTTTTAGATAATCGGTTATAAACTTTTTTCAATGTAGTAACATATACTGGGGGATCCCTACTAACCATTCATTAACAATCAATAACTTAAATTAATTTAGCATTTATTAAATAAAAAAGTCGAGAGGGTATTTTGATCTTTTCACCCTCTCACCTACCACCTCCTATTCATCTCATCCCCGTCTTTTTTCTTTAGATCTATCTCTTTATAAAAACACAAACAAACATATGCTTGATCCTGTTAAATCTAAGTTGACATGTTCTATTTCTCTTTCAAGGGTAAGAAAAGTAATTTTTTCTTATATATTTTCTATAGTTTGGTATGTGTGGTTTTACATTGCAGGTTGTACAAAGATGGAGGACTGAATGTGTTAAAGAGTGGAAAGTGCAAAGTTGACCTAATCTGCTGCTATATATACATCGCATTCTCTTTGTTGTTTATTCATTCTGTTTCATCATTCTGTTATCACTTTGTTAGTCTCTCTCGTTGCCATTGTTATAGTTTGGTTGATATTGTTCTTGATTTGTGATCTTGCTATTAAGATCATTGAACCATTGTTTCTTTCTTTATGATTGTAAGTACTGATCACAAACGCAGGATTCACATTTGAAGTGATTGCCTGAGGCTGTTAATAAAATAAAAGGGGAGGTTGGTTGAATAATATGGGTTTCATACTTGTTTTTGTTATACAACCGTATATAGTATCAGAGCCTTTGGTTCTTGATACTTGTTTTTTACTCAAATCTTATTTTTCGATAATGATCTTGATTAATATGTTGATTAATTGAGTTAATTTCACGTTCCCAATTTTTAGGGTTTCTTAAATTTTGTGGGTTTTTTGTTTCCTGGTGTTCCTTGGGGTTGTATTGGGTTCTTGTGCAATTAATTGTGTTTAATTGCATTCCTAGTAAGTTTAATTGAAAAAACCCTAAATTCAGAAATTAGGGTTTCTTCAATTTTTGGGTATTTTCTTGATTGATTGGTTATTCTGTTATAACTAACTCATTCAGGTACTATTCCGTTGTGCATTGTTGGTTTTGTGGTGATCTGCTTAATCTCTTGGGTTTTTGATTGCTTGTTGCAGTGCGTGCTTTGTAACACCTCTCTCTCCCTTTCTTTTAGGTTTTAGTGGGTGATTAGGTGTCGAAGGGATTAGGTAGTTGTTTGGAGTTGTTGATCAAGTTTTCTCTGTGATTTGTGGTTGTTTCTTGTAGAGGAGATACAAGGGGTTGTTTTCTTGGTTATTGTTTGTTTCTTGTCTTGGTAATCATGGTAGTTGAGAAGAAAGATACCCTCAACAGCTCTAGTGATCTTGTTGAGGTTGTCTTTCAAACTAATGACCCTCTTTACTTGCATCCTAATGACACTAATGGGCAATCTTTGGTTGCTATAAAACTCAGTGGTCCAGAATACTATAAGATCTGGGCTACTGCAATAAAATTGGCTTTACATAATAAAAATAAGCTAGGCTTTGTGACTGGTGATTGTGTCAGAGATGAGGCAGATGGATATCCACCACGATAGATGTTTTGAGCTTAATGGACATCCACCAGGATTCAAGAAAAGAACTCCTGGTGATGTGAATACTTCTTCTGGTGGTGTCAATACTTTTTCAGCTTCTATAAAAAATGATCAGAGTACAGGGAGTCCTATGCCCTTTACTCAAGATCAGATTAGCAGATTAATGGCTTTGATTGGTTCAAAGTCTGAAGCTAATGAGATGTAGTCTTGTGCTGCTGGTAATTTTGCTTACTCTAATCATGTGATTAGTTTTTGCTACTTGTAGATTCTTTAATTACAATTCTAATATTAGCACTTATAGCACTTATATTGGATGGATTTTGATTCTGGTGCCTCTCAACACATGACTTTTCCTGTTGACCATTTAACTGATGTCATTGATGTTTCTCACTTAAGTATTACTGTGTCACATCCTAATGGTACTATTGAATCAGTTAAATTTGTTGGAAATTATAAATTAGCAGATAAAATTATTTTGAAAAATGTGTTGGTGGTACATGGATACAAAGTCAGTCTTATATCAGTTTATAAACTTGTTAAGGATAACAAGTTTATTGTGTCATTTACTGAATCTAAGTGTTTTGTTTATGATTCTCTTCAAAAGTCCCTCCTGGGGACTGGTAGTGAGAGTAATGGCTTGTATTTGTTTGATTCAGGTAGGAAAATTTTTAATAGTAGTATTACAGCTTGTATGTTGTCTAAGTGTATTTGGCATAATAGACTTGGTCATCCATCTAACCAAGTCTTGAGTAGTTAAAAAATACACTTCAAATTGATGGTTTGGATGACACTCAGCCTTGTGATGTGTGTCACAAGGCTAAGCAAACCAGAGAACCTTTCCCTCTTAGTGACCATAAAACCAAACATTTGGGTGACATTGTTCACTTAGATGTTTGGGGACCTTATAAGGTTAGAAGCAGAGAAGGTTTTAGGTTCTTTCTTACTGTGGTTGATGATTATACTAGGGATGTGTGGCTGTATTTACTCAAAGGAATGGATGAAGTGTTTGATAAAGTTGCTGAATTTTACAATCTTATAAAAAATAAATTTGACACTACTATTAAAGTTTTCAGAAGTGATAATGACACTAAGTTTATCAATAATATGTTTGAAAAGCTTGTGAAATCAAATGGTATAATTCATCAGACTTCTTGTGTATATACACCATAGCAAAATGAGGTGGTAGAAAGAAAGCATAGACAACTTCTTAATGTTGCTAGAGCCCTCATGTTTCAGGGGGCATTCCTTTAAACATGTGGTCTGATTGTGTGTTAACTTCTGTGCTACCTCTGTGCTTTCTGGAAAAACGTCCTTATGAATTGATTTATAAAGTTCCACCTAGTCTCTCTTTATTAAAAAGTTTTGGGTGTTTGTGTTTTGCTACTTTGTTAAATAATTTAGATAAGTTTTCTACTAGGTCTGACAAATGTGTTTTTCTTGGGTATTCTAATACTAAAAAAGGCTATAAACTGTATAATCTTAAAAATAAAACTTTTTCCTTTTCTAGAGATGTAAAATTTTATGAGACAGTTTATCATTTTAAAAATGATGTTTTAGTAAAAGATTTGGTTTTTGAGGAAAACTAGGTGGGATGCCCGCGCTTCGCCGCGGGTGTTTTGGTTTCGTTAATTGCAGCACGTGTGTATGATAGAAACGTGGAACGACAACAACAGTTAAGGAAAATGTAACACATGCATTCATTGAAGTGATACATTACTCAAAGTCTACGTAAACCATCGTCAAAAAGTTTCGCAAATTACACAACATTTCTTCTCTCATGCTGCATATAATCCATTTACATCAAGGTGAATAACGTGGAAATCGTAAACCTTCAACTGGTTACATGGAAGAAACGACATACACTTTGGTTCTTTCTTTGTCATTTGTTTCAACACCTCCATTAGCTGTACACGTTTGGTTCATTGTTGGTCAGTTGGTAGTACAGGCACAACAACAATTTCCCAACCATTAGGACCAGATGCCATTCACTCAATATTTTTTGTCTAATCTAGTATTCTATGACATATGCCCAAATAACTTCTCTATCTTCCACGTTTCATAATCCTGTAAAGAGCGTATAAATTCTACGTATTAATGGATGTTGCAAGTATAGTAATATTTTAAAAGAAACTTAAAAAGTTTCCTATAATAATAGCAACTGTTTTACTTCCAATTAATGGTCATAACTGAATTCCTATGTTACGACTATATTTCAAAAGATTATACTACATATAAAAGTGTACTCTATAAATCGAAAAGCTCAAGCATTCAGCAAAGTAAGAGCTAAGTACCAGGATCCCACCAGTTTGATCAGCAACTATCATGTGTAATGTTTTTTTCCCGTTGACATAACCCTCCATATAATTTCACAATAAAAATATCTCGGAAATTCCAATTTTTTTCATGTAGGTGTCTATAAAGTCCACGCTAAACAAAAATCATGTAAATCACAAAAAGATTACTGAATGAATCGAGATTCTGTGCAAACTAAAATTTCATTCAAGATAGATACCAACCTGCAACAGCTCGTTGACCAATCTAGGAGTGGCTTTAGTGGATATGTGCATGGCTTTAGTGGATATGTGCAACAGCTCGTTGACCAAGATCAGCCCTTGATTCAATTGTTTGTGGACTTCTGCCGAAACTCCAAATAACCCGAAAAAGTTGTCGGATACAATCTGCATAAGATCAGGTCTCGACAAACATCAATAATGCACACAATAAGGGGTGTTTGGGTGTTTGGTTGTTTCTACAACATTATCCAAACACCGCTTGTGCTGCAAAAGGGGTCTTTGGCGTTTGTTAAACCAAGACCAAACACCTATTTTGCCACAGAGAGTGTTTGGCACTTAAAGAAAAACACTAAAATTACCCAAGTTTACATGTCATATGCATCAATTTTGAGAGCCACTTGTTTTTACTAATGTGCCAACTTGGTTGGTTTGGATCAAAGAAGATTCGGGTTGAAAAGCGTCACATTCTAGCTAAGTGTTCTATAAGCGTAGGTAGAAAAAAGTAAGGGAAAAAATGTATTGCTAATGCAACGGAATACAAATCAGCGACATAAGTTATCGCCTTTATCAGCATAGGAATCTATAGCCTTTTTCTTTTTGTTGGAGATGTCACTTTTATTCTTACTTCTTCATCAGCTCCAGTAGAATCTGTGCTCATTTTTTATATACTGCTGCATTGGCAAGGACCTCTTTTCGCTCCTTTGTGCAGTCCATACACTGCTGCAGTTTCTTTGTTGCATCTTTCGACAACCTACTGGCATAGAGTATATTAAAGCTGGTGCAAAATATGAAATTGTTCCCAATAAACTTCATAATTTCCAAGAATTGTGGATCATTTCCGTATCTACAACATATAGGGCAATCAGGAAGATTGATATAACAGGCTCAAGAGGCCAGAAATAATGAAATTTGACGCATAGTTGGCAATCAGGAATATGATAGTAATCTTACATGTTACAACTCTTCTACAACTTGGAGACATATTATTTCTGAGCTAGAAACGCAGAGTAATCGAATAACGGCTTCATTTCCGATTGATACCAGCCACGGATCCGCAAACAAAAATGTGGCATAAAAATAGTTTAGAAAGAATCTCATTTCATGTAAGAAATCCTTAAAAGGTACCTGATATAAGCATATGAAATTAGGATACTTTAGCTACTTCACACTTGCTACTGATAATAAGTTTCTGGTGGCACTCTTCTTTTGCCTTTGGTTCGACGTCTACTGTTGCTACAATGTCACTCATTCCTACATAAATGCGCAAGAATACTTAGTCATGATATTCAATATAATTGTTTCACTTCTACCAAACTTCCACCCAAAAGCTCCGCAATCAAATGATAATAACTTGCAACGGAAAACAGCAAAGTATTTTCAAACTCTAAAATGTATATGTAAACCCATAATAAAAAAATTCAGCATGGTTGTGGAGTAAGAAAATCAAACTGTGTACCTTATAATATCCGTCCACGCACGGGTTCTATTCTAAATTTTGTAATAATGAATTGTAGATTATATTTTTTTATTAAGTTTTTGTGTAAGTTTAATTTTATGTTATTTTTCGAATGTTATTAATTGTAAATTTTGTATGTTTCTTTGAAAGTAACAATTAAGCTTACGTACTTAATTGTGATCATTACTACCTCGCATTACTTTATCATTGGAACCTTTGTTTATTGGTGTGCACAGCCAGGGCAAAATCATTTTGGGGACTTTACTGCTATTGAGTATTCATGAGTATCTTCACTACATAACACTATAAATGTCTGGTTGAGAACATGGTCAACTTTGGGGCCTATATTTTTTATCACAATATTATTGTACTCAACAGACTGTCACACATGAATGAAGCGAACACGTTAAATCATCTTTTTCAGTTTATGAGAGGCATTGTTTATTACAATAGATACTACAGGCTTGAGAGTGATTTGTCGGCATCCTTCCCTAGCCTTTGAATTATTGACTTATGAATGGTTTGTTACTCTACTGAATGAGAATGGAGTATGATATTCAAAAGAAGAAAAGAAACCATGCAACTGATACAAATTTGCTAACAAAAAGTTTCCTTCATTGTCATAGCGGATCAGAACCCTTATAAAAAAACATATCTTGGATTAGAACTATCTCTTATCAAAACAAAAAAGGCATCACTATTTATAGCTCTTATTCCCGCTCAGAAACTTAGATTTCGGTTTTCTCGGTTTCGTTTGTGTTATACAATGAGGTTGATCGTCTATCTCTTATTTTTTGTTTTTGTATATATGAACCTCAGATATGAAATATATTAATTAGTTACTGCGCGATGGGGGTTGTGCCACTCTTCTCGTCAAACTTCTGAATTTCGTTATTGCTAGATCTTATTAGTTTGAACACTTATCGCTCAAGTTAATATATTTATATAAAAAAGAAGAACTAATCAGTCCATATGACCATACAACATAAATGCATACCTGGTACAATGTCAAAGGCTTTCCAGCCTCAACACATTATAGATTGTTTACACTCCATATCATAACTGACATTTAAAGGCATAAATCAACAATACTCGTATTAACGCACATTATCAATATCCTAAATGAACTACAACTGATATCGAAATTATAAACTCTAAACCTATCTTATTACGTAATACTGACAAAACATGGTGAAAGTGTTTTTTAGAATTAAGTAGTACCTTCAATAAACCATCACGACCAGCAAGTGCGGTAGCTTCAGCGACTTGGACATCAATTACCTTACCTACCACTTTATACCTTCTATGGTGAGTTCTATTGAAGTTAAGTTGGAAGAGTTGGAGGATTGTAGAGTGTGAAATGTCTTGTAGGAGAAATGAGATGGGAAGTGGTTAGTGGTTGTGGCGCGGTGATGGTCGTGTGATACTGGTGATTTAGTGGATAAGATGAGTTTCACGTGTGTCATCGCCATCGTCATCGCGGAGGTGGCTTGCCCGCTATCTTCCAATTTACTGCAAGTTCATTTAACATAGAGATAATTGGAATATTAGATGTACCATTCTCTTTTGTTTACCAGTCATCTTACTTTAAACATCTATAATTTATGGTGACCATCGCATTTTCATGTCAGCGGCCAAATGACCATTTCATAAATAACCCTTAAAATCGCAATTTTCTACCAGAACCAAACACTATTGAAACTCTAGTTGCAGCCATAAAAACTGAAGTATCCATACCTAACACCTCTTTAATATAAATATTGCGGCATGCCTAAGCACCCTCTCAAACTATAGTCTTGTAGCAGATTCAAACAACACTAAAAACAACATCTATACCCAAACACACCATTAAAACTGCAGTTTGCAGCTGCCAAACACCCCTTAAAACCCTGAAAAAACAATAGAAATACAAATTAAAATGGAAGTATCATTACCCGTGATTATGAATATCGATAGTCCTTACGACTCTGCTTCTAGTAAGGTCGCTGATGTCATTGGCTCACTAATTATTTTAACGCACCGTATATAAGCTGTTAAAAACAATATAGTTATGTTAGCAAGTATATCCTTTATACTTTAATTAGAAGTTTAAGATACATGTCAGAAAGCAATAGGCTGACATAGGGCACCGTTCAAGGAAAACTGGACACGGACGCCATGGCTGCAACCTCGAGAGGTTGCCCCGCCAAGATGCGTCGAATGTCGTGTTAAGCTGGCCCATTCACGCTGAGCAGGCACCCAAATACTTGGCCTGCCAAAGAAGCATTAACCAAGATAAGACAGTCAATAATTGCAAATACAGGGATCAATATGAGCCAAGCGCAATCGTCACCCAACCGTCACCATCGTCGCACGCCAAAGATAGGGGTAACGAAAGCAACGGTGGTATCGAAAGGCATAAACCTTAACTTTAAATAAAAACCAAGATTATCCGTTAACACAATGTTTGCAAGCACATTATTGTCTACTTAATAAAAGAGGCAAATCTTGGAACCTAATTTATAGAAGATGAAACAAAAACTTACTTGCCCATAAGTAAAGAAGATGATTGAACAACAACAAACCTAAAAAAATAGGGATTCCAACCAATCAGACGACAATAGCAACCGATCAAAATTATACAGATCAAAGATCCGATCAACATGAAAACATGTTCAGATTAGATCGGGTTAAGAGAAATGAGTGGGTAGAATAATATGCAAATAAGCCACCTAAAACCAGATGTAGGGGTAAAAGTATATGAACACCCAGGCATCTTAGATCTATCCCGTTTCTACCAATAACGTTTTCCTCCAATCTCAACCGCAAGATCAGTTTTTTTACCACCAACCCACAACGGAAAACTGTGATACGCCAATCAATGGATGAGGCCAATTGTTAACCCCATAATCCGTTATGCTTAGCAAATCAATAGCGATGATCATGTTTGAAAAGATAAAATTAGACAACGCGGGTGAAAACGATTTTTTTATTGGATCTACAGTTAAGAAGGAAGGTTTGAGGTGTGTGTGTGAGAATAGAGGGAATATAATATTGGGAGTGTGAGGGGGGGACTGTTCCTAGGGGAACATGATTCCCCCCTTTTATTATAGATACAATGATGTTAATTGTCAAAACTTTTTTGACCTAGTAGAACAAAAGTCAAGTGAACCCTATGATGATAAGAGAGACAAAGTAGATGAAAGAGGTAGTAGTATGTCTCCTAACTTAGCAGATGTGTCTAGTGACACATCTCCCACTATTGTGAGACATTCTAGGGGGTTTCAAAGAGTCAAGTATAGACAAACTAGATAGCAACCAGAATGAGCTAGGTAGTGGTGTAGGAAGTCCTAAAGGAGATGACATTACCTTAGATGATGATGATTATGAGTTTGAGGGTGATGACTTTGTAGAGTTTAAACAAATGTTTAAATCTGATAATAATAATACTCTAGAAAAATTAGAGGTAAGAAGGTCAAGTAGACCTGTTAAGGTTCCTGCTAAGTATGACAATTATGTGATGGATAAAAGATATAAGTATGATATTAATTATGTGGTTAGCTATAGAAATTTATCTGTGCATAATTTTGTTTTTGCTAACAACTTGAATAAAATCCATAAACCTAAATCTTATACTAAGGCTGCCAAAGACCCTAGCTGGGTTGAGACAATGAATGAAGAAATGGATGCTCTTAATAGAAATAATACTTGGGTCATTGTTGATTTACCTTCAGGTAGAAAACCTGTTGCTTGTAAGTGGTTGTGGAAAGTTAAGTACAAATCTAGTGATGAAGTAGAAAGATATAAGGCTAGAGTTGTAGCTAAAGGATTTAGTAAGAAAGAAGGCATAGATTATGAAGAGACTTTTTCACCAGTGGTGTTGTTACTATTAGGTGTCTTCTTTATGTTGTTGTTCATTATGATTGGCCTGTTTATCAGTTAGATGTCAATAATGCTTTTCTCTATGGTGAATTAGATGAAGAGATTTATATGACTCTTCCTGAAGGATATGGTTCAGATGATAACAAATTATGTAGATTGACTAAATATTTATATGGAATCAAACAAGAACCTAAAAATGGAATGAAAAACTTACAAGTGTGCTTGTTGAGAATGGGTTTATTCAGAGTAAAAGTGATGTCTCTCTTTTTACAAAAAATGAGAATGATTCATTTGTTGCTTTATTGGTATATGTTGATGACATTATCATAACTGGTAACAATGAACATGTCATTAATGATTTCAAGAAATACTTAAGTTCTAAATTTAAAATTAAAGATCTTGGAAAACTTAAGTATTTCTTAGGTATTGAAGTTCTTGATAATAATGATGGTCTGATTCTTAATCCGAGAAAATATTATCTTGAATTACTTGCTGAATATGGTATGTTGGCTTGTAAGCCAGCTAAAGATCCTATACCCGATCCTTCTAAGAAAAAGAAGGACCAGATTCTATAGAACATGATGTTCCTCTTGATAACAAAACTTGTTATCAAAAGATTGTTGGAAAGTTAATCTATCTCACTTTAACTAGACCTGACATAGCTTATATTGTTCACAGTCTTAGTCAATTCATGCATGATCCATATAAGTCTCATTTAAAACATGTTTTTCATGTTCTTAGATACCTAAAAAGTTCTCCTGGAACTGGTATTTCTTTCATGAAAAATAATAATTTGAATCTTATTGCATTTGTTGACTCTGACTGGGCTAAGTGCAAGATAACTAAAAAATTTGTGACTGGTTATACTATGTATCTAGGAAATAATCTTGTTTCTTGGAAGGGTAAAAAGCAATCCGTTTTAGCTAAATCTTTAATTGAAGCTGAATATAGAGTTATGAATAGTGTTGCTTGTGAGATTATGTGGATACTTAAGATCATAAAAGATCCTAAAGTTGATATGGTTTTACCTGCTCCTATCCATTGTGATAGTAGCTCAGCAATTCAAATTGTTGCTAACCCAGTATTTCATGAGAGGACTAAGCATTTTGAAATTGATTTGTATTTCCTGAGGGAGAAAGTGTCTGCAGGTTTGACCAAAACATTTAAGATCAAATCTGAGGACAATGTCGCAGATTTGTTTACCAAAGGCTTGTCTATCAAAGACCACAAGTTTTTGTGTGATAAGTTGAGACTTGTTGATCTATATCACAAGTCAACTTAAGAGGGGGTATTAAATCTAAGTTGACATGTTCTATTTCTTCAAGGGTAAGAAAGGTAATTTTTTCTTATATATTTTCTATAGTTTGGTATGTGTGGTTCTATATTGCAAGTTGTACAAAGATGGAGGACTGAATGTGTCAAAGAGTAGAAAGTGCAAAGTTGACCTAATCAGCTGCTATATACATCGCATTCTCTTTGTTGTTTATTCATTATGTTTTATCATTCTGTTATCACTTTTTTAGTCTCTCTCGTTGCCATTTTTATAGTTTGATTGATATTGTTCTTGATCTGTGATCTTGTTGTTAAGATCATTGAATCATTGTTTCTTTCTTTCTGATTGTAAGTACTGATCACAAACCCATGATTCACATCTGAAGTGATTGCCTGAGGCTTTTAATAAAATATAAGGGGAGGTTGGTTGAACAATCTGGGTTTCATACTTGTTTTTGTTATAAAATCGTATAGATCCATCATCTACTTCGTAATCAATCTATCATCTACTACATAAATCTCATCACGAACATATGATCGATCCATCATCTACTTCGTAATCGATCCATCATCTACTTCGTAAATCTCATCACAAACATATAATAAATCCAATATCTACTTCTATGAATTATCATGAAATATCATGTGTTAAGCTTAATTGATGTAAATAAGCATATCATTTTTTAGATTATATGATGTGAATCTATCCGCGAATTTAGCTTTGATGTGATAAGATGACTGCTTTTTATAGCTTATGAATGTATTTTTTTAGTGTATTTGATGTGATTAAGCCTATAAAATTATCAACATATGAATTTATAAGCTTATAGTTCGGCTTATTTGACGAATGATGTGAATTTGTAGTGTTAAATGATAAACTAGCTTATTGGAGGATTGATTTTAATAATATGACGTGTTAGTAAATTACAAGCTAACTTATAGATTATTTTTGTGAATTATCGTGTCTGGCTTAATCTACGGTGTACATATATAATATGATATTTTAGTAGAGTATCATATATAATAAGTTGCTTGAAAAAAACTTATGTACTATATCAGATATGATACCTTCATATATCATATATGATCCATCCATTTACCATGTATGATATATACATCATATATGATATGTGGAGGTATCATAAATGATAATCTGTTTGCAAATCAACTTATTTTACAATATAATATATAATATGATAATATGCTTAAAAAAATGAAAGCAAGTCATTAATCTCTTGGTGGGTAATTAATATATATATGTGTATATATTATCATATATGAAAAGTGCTTGAAATTCAACTTCTATAAGTAACATATATGATAACGTGCTTGAAACTAAAACCAAATCTTTTATTTGTGTAATGAAAGTTATTTTCAACTAGTTTGAAAAACTCAATAATCTCAAAGCCAAACAAGTGAACACAAAAAGAAACAATCATCATACAAAAGTGAGATACAAAAAGATAATGCCAAGAAATGGAACACTGGATTCCCGAAAAACGTAACAAGATCAGATTCATGAAAATGACAAACACGAACGCCAAGTTTGCAATAAAAAATTTGATGACTTAAAACAACATCCATTGTTTTAGGCATTTAAAAAGTTTATCTTTTGCTTCGCCACTACCATAGCTGGCGGAAATAGCTTAATTGGTAGAGCTAACTTTGTAAAACTACTCAATCATTATGATTTTTGTTAAACATGAAAATAACGAAACATCTACAAATGTATCTTTTGAATAATATGGCTATTTTGTTAAAGTTTCCTTCATATTTTCTGATGCATAATTTTTACCTTTTTAGTATCATATATGATAATGCATTGATAACGCATTATCATATATGACACTCACAAAAAAGTTTAACAAATTATCATTTATTAAACATCATATATGATGTGTACATCATATAAAATCTAATAGATTGCGTAAAAATGTAAACTACAAGTATCATATATGATAAATTAATAAAACATCATATGATAAATAAATAAATCATATGTCATATATAAATGTAGCAAGTACATGAAACATCATATATGATGTGTACAACATATCAAATATAATACACTACGTAAAAAATATACACTAAAAATATCATATATGATAAATCATTAAAAAATACGTGAATTCTAAAAAAAACATAAATTATAAAACTTATTCAATAAAACTAGTCAACTGTTTCTTCCTCCCTACATGTTGTCAACTGCACCCACGTGTATGTCATCTTGCTTTTGCTCCAACTGGGCAATTTCAACATTCGAATCTGCTTGTTGTTGTGTTGTAGTTTGCATTTATAACAAAAGAAAATAACATATTAGGCACCATGTTATCAACAACTGATAATATATGATAGAATGCAAGTTAAAAAGCTTAAAGAGATTTTGTGAAAATTAGTGACAAAGTCTTCTTTTTTGTGGTTTGTTCTTTTTATGGTTTGTTAGATACATCATATATGATACCTCATATATCATATATGTTAAACCTGTCATATGTCGTCCCAAAGGTTTTGGCCATTTTGCGTGTTTCGTCCGAAGAATTTTCCCCATAAGCACGATAATTGCATTAAAGTTTTCAAATAGGGATGATTCTTGCACTTTCGTAACGTTTAGGACAAAACATGCATTTTAGGGACGCTTTATGCAATTTACTCTATATTACATATCATATAACTATCATGTATGATAAATGAGGTATCACATATGATACATCAAGCTTAATTCAGCTTACATCCAGCAACTTAAATTAAAATGCCTAATTATACAACTTATTTACACTAACATAAGCTTATTCACATAACTCTCATCTAATTCATATGCTTATCCACGTAACTCTCTTCTAATTCATACACTTATTTACATAGCTCTCATAACCTATAAATAATAAGCATATTCACTTGAATTAACTTATTCACATGAATTAGCTTATTCATAATAATCTTATTGTTCTCATAAATCATCTAAAAATATAGCTTATAATTAAGAACAATAAATTCAGTTAATTTATTCAAAATAAGCTAATTAAAAGCTTATAAATTAGAGTTATGGTAAATTAATAAGCTTGTTGACATAAAATAAGTTAAAATAAGAATAGATCTTTATCTAGCCTGGTGATGGATTGATCGATTCGTGATTATAGATTAATCGATTTGTGATGATGGATCGATCGATTTGTGATGATGGATTCCTGATGATCGATTCTTGATGTTAGAGGATTTTTAGAGAAAATGGATCATAAGGTAGAGAGAGGAGGAGGGAGGAAAAAAAAGACGTATTGTGAGTTTTTTTATGAGAATGTTAGTTAAAAAAAACTTATATAGTGGAGAGGTAAAATGACCTTAAATACTCGTGAAATGTAAATTGTGGATCTAATCTCATCCGTTGGATGTTAAAGAGATTAAGGGTGGCCGTTCAAAAAAAAAGAGATTAAGGATGAGAATAAGTACCCAAAAAATATGATATACAAATGAACCTTATTTTAGCTACATATGTTTGTTAAATAGAAAATAGATAATCATCACTACAAGAAAACAAAGAACAGATGACGGGGGTTTCCCTGGCGACACAATGTCGTCAGGGATAACCCCTTTTCCCTGGCGACAACGCTGACGTGGCGGTAAAGTAGAATTACTTTTTGGTCAAAGTTTGACTAGGGTTTCCCTGGCGACATGTCGCCAGGGATACTCCGTCCAAAATCAGATACCAAGTGAAAGAGCGCGAAATTTTCCCTCCAAAGTTTCCCTAGCGACACGTCGCCAGGGATACTTTGTCCCAACTTATCCCTGGCGACATGTCGCCAGGAAAACCTCGTCCATCGTATTTAACAAAAACTAATTTTGCTAATTACCTGTCAAAATTATCCCTGGCGACATGTCGCCAGGGAAACCTTTGTCATTTGTGATTAGTTTCAAAATTAAATACAAAATGTGTGGCGGGCTTTTACCCGCCAAATCCCAAATTTTTCCCTGGCGACATGTCGCCAGGGAAACTCTCTGTCATATATTTATTTAGTTTTTGCTTGTTAATTATTATTTTAACTATCGATCCGATGTTATTTAATTTTTGCGACGTTTATATAATAAAAATGAGACATTTATAAAACAAATATTTATTTATTCCAAATAATTATTATTTTAACTATCGAGCTGGCAAATGACTATACTCGTTGTGTAAGCTATTTTGGTGAGGTTACATCAAATGAAAAGCTTCTTTCTTTTGTTCAAACTTACGTGAAAGCTTCTGATATCCCTTATTTATCTCCACCTAATGCTGTTGTTCCTACTATGTCATCCCCGTTAACTAAATCAAATACGTTCTTGCTTCTAAACTAGCTTAAGATTTGAAGGACAACCGGGACTTGTTTGCCGGAACTCTTTTTGTCATCGATTCAAAACGGAAGCTGGTTAAAGATTTATTTGAATGGTTGTTCTGGGTACAAACCACCTTCTGAGTCATTCATGCTTGAATCATCACTGGTGTATAATCTTCATAATGAATCGGTGCTTGTTGATATCCTATTGGTAAATGAGAAATTTTATGGTGATGAGATAAAGAATTACAAAGACGAGTTGAAAACAATAGGTGTTAGGTTTGAGATTCAAGAGGCTTGTGAATTTACGGGGAAGCATCTCAGGTCTCTTGCAGCTTCTTCGAAGCTTACGAAAGATAGTGTTTTGGCAATACTTAAATTTATCAAGTATTTGGGAGAGACTAAGATGTCTAGTGAGGACTTTATCAGCAATATCAAAGGAGGAGAATGGGTTAGAATGTCTCAGGGTTATATGACTCCAACCGGTTCCGTTTTGCTTAGTGATGAATGGAACGCTGCTAAGCAAATAAGTGATGTTCCGTTTATAGATCACGCTTATTACGGGAACGGAATATTTTCTTTCAAGAAAGAACTTGAAGTGCTTGGCGTGTTAGTGAATTTCGATCACAACTGTTACCAGATTGTTTTGGATATGCCTTGGTTTTTTACTATTCCATGCCGATAAATAATGTACCAATCCGACTAATAAATAATATACTAACTGTCGTTTGTTTTTGTCACTTCATTAGGAGGAGATGCTTGCGATGAAGGCTGTAGGCAAACATACGGACGACGAGATCAACCGTATCGTCCGAGGTGGAAAGCAGCGAGGCCACATGCCCGGTGTCGGTCAGATAGTGCCGAGAAGGACTGCTCACTATATTCCTCCTCCTCCTCCCATCGACCCACGGTTGGAACAAGCGGCTCAAGTGTTTAACTTTATGAGAAGTGACAATAGGTTTGCCGATGCGTTCTCAGCATTTCTATCGGGTGGTGCTAGCGGGAGTGGCACGGGAGGCAGCGGTAGTGGCGCCGGTGGGAGTGGCGGGAGTGGTAATGATAATGTCGACGGGTAGATGGCAATAATGGTTAGTATGCTTGTCTTGTTTTTCCTACCTTAGCATGCAAGTTTAATAATTGTAAACCCCGAATTGCAAGTTTAATAAGTGTAACTAGGAACTTTGTACTCAAGTTGTGACATATGTTTTTGTATTGATCGAGAGGTTACATGTTATTGTGTTTTGGTACTAGATTCGTGGTAGATTTTTAGTATTTGTATCTTCAGGTTTTGTATTTGTATTCCCAGGTTTTGGTAGATTTTTTCCGGAAAAATTCCGGAAAAAATCTGGAAACAACCTGCTGTGCAGGCTGCTAAAAAAATGTCAAAGTTTTCCTGGCGACTTGTCGCCAGGGAAACTTGGGCTCACTTGACTTTCTAAAAAGTCAGCCAAGATTCCCTGGCGACATGTCGCCAGAGAAACTTGGGCTCACTTGACTTTCTAAAAAGTCAGCCAAGTTTCCCTGGCGACTTGTCGCCAGGGAAACTTGGGCTCACTTGACTTTCTAAAAAGTCAGCCAAGTTTCCCTGGCGACATGTCGCCAGGGAAAATCTAGAAAACGTTGACTTGTCAACGCCAGGCGTTGACTTGTCAACGTTACGAGTAGTTTCTCTGGCGACATGTCGCCAGGGAAAAGTGAGGTTTAATAATCTTTTTTACTTAAGTTCCTTAATCAGTCAACTTTTCCCTGGCGACATATGTCGCCAGGGAAACTATCCCGCACCAACTCCAGCGTGGCACCAATTTTTGAACCAAAGAGTTACGGGGCCCACTTAGTCGTCAGGGAAACCGTAATTAGTCGCCAGAGAAACAATCCCGCACCAGCCTTTCTTGGCGACGTTTCCCTGGCGACATGTCGCCAGGGATTCACTTACCCTGGCGACATGTCGCCAGGGAAACGTCGTGAATTTGGCCAGGGAAACCGTCGAATATTGTAGTGCATGTGATCCAACTTTGCTATCATACTATATAACTAGTTTGTGTAATTTGCCGAAAGCTTTTCTTTCTATAATCTCAATTTCACTTTTTTTTAAACAAGGTAATCTTAAAAATGACTCAGAAAACTCTACTCTCTCTAACAAGCAGGCAACAAAACCAACCCAATCTTTTCATGCATCATAAACTAATTAACACATCATGGCTTTTTTACCTTTCATAATAATCAGCAAGTCAATCTCGTACAATGAAAACTTACATCATCACGGTTAAATAAATGGGTAGATATATCATATATGTATGTGGGAATGAATTTGTATGGGCGACAATGAGCAAGCAAAGCATGTGTTTTAGGCAAAACCCTTAATTTTTGCAACCCATCACATGCATGCATTTTCCTCCCCAATTTTTTTTTTAATTATCATATTGTATAGCTTATCAACTCGCCCATTTGCTTATCATCACATCCATTAATGAATGCATACAGATACATATAACGTATGATATAATTTAGCTCAAACTTTATAGTTCTTTATATATACATGTTCTATCTTGTTGAAAAATTTACAAGGAGTCAGGATTTTTATATAAGGGATGATGATACTTAAAGCAAAATGTTAAATTGATGAAAGAGCTTAATGTATAAACTAAGAAAAAAAACTTTTAATACACATAAATAATGAAAGAAATACGTTAATTAAGAATAGATCAGCATCCACTAATCTCTCTATTAGCTCCGCTCCTAATTAAATACTATAACTTAATTAAACGACTCGATTGTGTATTTGTTTATATGTCATATTATGGTTTTTGAGTACCTAATACGTAAGTTGAAGAATACTATACTTCTTTCAAAAGGCCATAACTATGCACATGATAAGCTATATTATATGGATCATCATGTTAACCATTAAAACCTAGTTTAGACGTTATTTGAATTTGAGATGCTGCGTAGAATACACGAAAATCAAGACCCATAAGTCTAGGAAAGGGCATCATGTCTTGTCTACGTTATTCAGTTTTTCGAGATTGTTTAATACTCCTAACAAACTACGTGCTGTATAACCTTTATTATTAAAACCCTTGTCAACTTATCATTATTAACAATTTCGATATCAATCTTATTAAATCGAACTAGCTATTCAGTATATGTTTTGTTCTCTACATGAAGTTTAGTCTCTTATCACAAATAACATAATCTGGTTTATCCTATTACACGTATACTAACGGACAGGATTAGGTGTTTCAGCTAGGGTTCCCGCGGCATGGATGAAATTTTTTTTGTCAAGGGTTTTAGTAAAATTTATTACTTCAAAAAAGTATTTAAATATAAAAAATATGAGTGAATCTAATGTTTCCGCTTCGAACGTCCTTATAAAAAAACGTAAAAAAACTAGACTAATATGTCACATAAAACACATAGGAATCTAATACTTTTTTACGACTGATTTTGAGATTATCAGTTATAAGTCGAATATTATTCGAAATATCTTGGTCTTCATACATATCATTATTAAATGGGTCGTTGTAACACCTCATTTAATAGGATAGGATGCTGCAGTAAATTATGGCGTATCATAAAAGCATGCAAGGTAAATGTCTAAACATTCATCACCATAAATAGAAATACCGGAATCAAACATCGGTAGTCTAGTAACTCACACACAAGCAATATAAGTACTGTAAATGAAAAGGAGTAAACAATGTCCAAAAGAAGTAAAGTATGATAAAGTAGGAATAAATGCATAAGGTAAAAGAGGCCTAATAGCTTCCAATCTGAATGCACATACTCTAGAGTTCCTACTTGCGTCCTTAGGTACCTACCATTTGGGAACATGGTAAAGTAGACGGCTGAGCATAACGCTCAGTGCACGGATATACAATAAAGCATGGAAAATATAGTATATAGAAGCATATAAAGAATACAGGGCATGAATGGCAGCAAAAAAGAATAAGTCCTGGAAAACCTAGTTGTCTGTCATGTTAACTGGTTTTAGTTTTGAAAACATAACTTATGTTACTTATGAAAATCTGTATTAGTTAATGTACCATAATAGCCAGTATAGGTCATGAGGTCAACAACGTGCATGAATACTTGGAGGGGTGACCTAATCATGCAAATTAGAGGGGATGCCTCTAATTAACTAGTAACTGGGTAGGATGGATCGACTCCTTATGAAGGATGCAAGGCACACACCACATTCACCATGAAATCCTGATTGAAACATGTAACTAGGATGCACCCATATGCCCCATATGATAATATAATAATATAATGGCCAAATAACTGAAAAGGGACTCCACGAGCTATCACTCCGCCATGGTGAAGTCATAACACTAATGCCTCTAGTGTTATGGTTATGGTACCTCCATAACTAGGTGAAACTGGCCATGCATGTATATGGCTAAGGTAACTAATAAACATAAGCATTTAGTCTGTAACTACTGGGGAAAACAGTTGCCTGCATACGGGAAATCCTAATGAAGGAAAAGATTGTCCTTACTGAAGGACGGGAAATCCGTACCTTATGTCCAGTAGAATCTAAGAAAAACGATGAAGACTAATCCGCCTCGACGGATAACACTACATAAGAAATATGGACGTGTATGAGTTGTCTGAATTACATGTGTTTTTACTGGTTTCATGTGTTATTAGCTTGTTATACGCATTCTGCCATGTTTTACTGTTTATTGTGTTTAACTGTGGTTATTCTTATGTTATGTTGTGTATTATTCATGTATTAGTGTATTATAATACTTGTATTGTAATACTAAGTAACTTTCTAAAAATAGCAGTTTTCCATAAATAGTAAGTTTTCAAAAATAGAAAGTTCCCAAAATTAGTAAGTTTTCATAATTAGAATTAAGTTGAACTATAAATAATAAGTGAAGTTAAAATAGTACCATACAAGTCATGGTTATAGCTTAATAATTAAATAACTGGTTAATTTAATTAAACTATCCGTTATATGATTTTAAATAAAATACATGTTTAATTAAAATGACTAAGTATAAATACCTTAGGTTATACATGAATTAATTTAATAAATTAATTAACCTAAAGTTTAATATAGCATAACTTATAAAAATAGTTTTTATGAAAACCCGAATCCCGAGCCCGAGTTTTAATTAAGCTGAACCAAATAAGCTATAAACAAGTCCCACCGAGACCTTGGAGGGGTCTCTTTTGACACTACTTAATCTAACAAACATGTAAACATACCCCGACCTAATGTCGGGGTCCCTTTGGTCTCGGGTCCGAACAACAAAACCAACCAAGCCCCATGGGGGTCTCGGTGGTGCCTCGGTGCACACAAACCGAAAACACAAACACACCCCGACCTTCGGTCGGGGTTCCTTGCTGCGTTCGAGCCATAAACCAACCAAGCCGAGACCATTAGGGTCTCGGTGGTGGTGAATAAAAACAAGTCGAGCACCCCTTTGGGGGTCTCGGTGTCTCGGCCGAACCAACCACACACAAACCAAACCCGTCTCATGTATTTAATTAATCCATTACATGTTTTTATTTGTGTTCTTGATGATTAAGTAAATAATTAACATGAAATCAAAAGATATAAAAAGAAAGAAAAAGGGTTTGATTATACCGAATGCGTGTAGAATGAAAAGATGATCACGAACAATTAAACTAGCAACCAAAATCGTCCGGTTTTGCATCTTGTTGTGGTGTAGCCGGCGGCACAAGGGAGGACAAGGAGGAGACAAAACTTTTATGTAAACCTAAAAATAATGAAAAAGGTTTCCTCCGGATGTTTTTATTAAAATTGGTTTTAGGCCAAAAGGCCCACTTGGCCTCCTTCTTTGTCTTGTCGTGGCATGTGGGGCCCACTAAGGGTAACCCGTAACTTTTCGTGTGTCAAATAATTAACGTGTGTGTTCGTGATTTATTATTCGTGATTTTGTTATTCGTGATCGTGTTACATTTATAATATTCATGATTGTTCATTATTTATTGTCGTGACACGTGTATTAATATTATAAATGGAAAGTTTAAATTTTACCGGGTTTTCGTAAGTTACTGTTCACGTGTACTGTTCATAGGTTTTTAATGCGGGTTTTACAACTCTTCCCCTCTAAAAGAACAATTCGTCCTCGAATTGGAGAAACGTAAACTGAAAGAAAACATACCTGAATTAGAACTGGAAATGAGGGTAAGAAGTCCGTATAGAATCCTCCGTCTCCCAAGTGGCTTCCCGCTCAGGATGATCCCTCTAGAGGATTTTGACGAAAGGGATCGTCTTCCTTCGCATGACACGATCTTGTCGCTCAAGAACTCTCTCGGGTTCTTCGACATATGAAAGATCCTCCCGAATCTAATCAAGTGGATACTGGACAACATGAACTGGATGATAGTTGTATCCTCTGAGTAAGGACACATGGAACACGTTGTGAACGTGTGATAGCTGAGGCAGTAACGCTAAACGGTATGACACTTCACTAACGCGTTCTATGATGTCTAACGGTCCGATGAAGCGAGGATTGAGCTTCCCTCTGATTCCAGAACGTCTAACTCCTCGTGCAGGTGATACCTTGAGGAAAACGTGATCACCTACGTTGAAAGATATATCTCTACGATGTTTATCAGCATAGCTCTTCTGACGAGCACGAGCTTCCTGAAGCTTTGCCTTGCGACAGCGACCTTCTCATTGGTCACTTCAATCATCTCTGGACATTAAAGCAGTCGTTCGCCCACCTGATCCCAGCAGATTGGGGCGCGACACTTTCTGCCATACAACATCTCAAAGGGAGCACACTTGCTACTAGCATGCCAGCTATTGTTGTATGCGAATTCTACTAGGAATATATACTCATCCCAGCTTCCTGACCATTCTAGAGCACACGACCGCAGCATGTCCTCCAATGTCTGAATGGTACGTTCCGACTATCCGTCGGTCTAAGGATGAAAGGTAGTGCTGAGCTTAAGTATGGTGCCCCAAGCTTTCTGCAGACTCTGCCAGAAACGTGATGTGAAACGGGGATCTCTGTCAGAGATGATTCTGATGGAGTACCATGCAGTCTCATGATCTCCCTCTGGAATGTGTTTGCTAATTTGCTGACCGGATGCTCCTTGTGAATCGGCAGAAAATGAGCAGATTTAGTCAACCTATCTACAATGACCCAGATAGCGTCATTCTTCTTCTGAGTAACCGGAAGACCAGTAACAAAATCCATGGAGATTTTCTCCCACTTCCACGCTGGAATATCTAATGGTTGTAGTAAACCACTAGCTCGCTGATGTTCGATCTTCACCTGCTGGCAGATCAAACATTTAGAAACGAAGGTGGCAACATCATGCTTCATACCACTCCACCAAAAGTTTTGCTTGATGCCGTGGTACATCTTGGTAGAACTAGGATGTATGGTAAATGGAGAACTAAGATCCTTAATCAACACAACTTCCCTGAGAGTAGAGTCATCAGGAACCACTAGTCTAGTGCCATGCCATAAGATACCGTCGTCGTCAACACGAAACTCCGTCTGTTGATCAAGGTTTTGAATGATAGCCCAAATCTCACCATCGTCCTTCTGAGCTTCCTTGATCCTAGAATGTAAGTCTGGTTCCACTCTAAGATTAGCCCAGTAACCGTGCTGTCCTCGTACACAAAACTGAATGTCAGTCATCTCTAGGTCACGAATGATCTCCTTTGCAATCCAAATGCCAGCAATCATACCCGACCTTCTGCTTAGAGCATCTGCAACCACATTCACCTTACCAGGATGGTACTGAATGTTGGTGTCGTAATCCTTCAATAGCTCTAACCATCTCCTCTGTCTCATGTTCAGTTCCTTCTAGGTGAAGATGTACTTGAGACTCTTGTGGTCGATGAATATGTCACATGATTCACCATACAAATAATATCTCCAGATCTTCAACGCGAAAACAACTGCTGCAAGCTCTAAATCATGAGTATGATAGTTTTCTTCATAAGGTTTCAGCTGTCGTAAGGCGTATGCAATAACCTTCCTATGTTGCATGAGAACGCAGCCTAAACCCTTTCCTAAAGCATCACTATATATATCTGAAATCCACCTGAGCCAGATGGGAGAGTAAGAATAGGTGCAGTCACTAACTTCTGCTTCAGATCTTCAAAGATCTTATCTCGCTCTTCCATCCAGACGAATTTCTTTCCTTTCCACATCAGCTTAGTCAAAGGTAAGGCTAACCGTGAAAAGTTCTCTACAAACCTGCGGTAGTAGCCAGCTAAACCTAGAAAACTTCTAACTTCTGTTGCATATGTACGTCTCGGCCATTTAGTGATAGCTTCAACCTTGGTAGGATCCATGGTGATCCCCTCTACAGATACAATATGGCCTAGAAATACCACCTTGGTTAACCAGAACTCACACTTACAGAACTTGGCGTACAACTGCTTCTGAAAAAGAATCTGTAAGACTGTACGAAGGTGTTCCTCATGTTCCTCCTTGGATTTGGAGAATATGAGGATGTCATCAATGAACACAATAACGAACTTGTCTAGAAACTCATGGAAGACACGGTTCATCAAATCCATGAAGACAGCTGGAGCATAGTGAGTCTGAATGGCATGACTACAAACTCGTAGTGCCCATAACGTGCACGGAAAGCAGTCTTAGAGATATCCTGCTCTTTAACCTGTAACTGATGGTAGCCGGACCTCAGATCGATCTTGAAGAAATGCATGGCGCCCTGAAGTTGATCGAACAGGTCATCAATTCGCGGCAAAGGATAACGATTCATGATCGTGATCTTGTTCAGCTCACGATAGTCTATACATAAACGCATGCTGACGTCTTTCTTCTTCACGAACAGTACCGGTGCACCCCATGGTGATGCACTTGGACGGATGAAACCTCGTTCCAGAAGTTCCTACAACTGATCTTTTAGTTCCTTAATCTCTATAGGAGCTATACGGTAAGGAGCTTTGGAAATCGGCTATGCACCTGGTATGAGCTCGATTCCAAACTCAACTTCACGAACAGGTGGTATGCCCGGAAGTTCAACTGGAAATACGTCAGGAAATTTCGACACAATAGGCTGATCTTAGATTGATGGAGACTCGGCAGAATTGTCATGAATATTAGCTATGAAGCCCTGACAGCCGTGTGATAGCGATGCACGCGCCTCCATGAATGAAATAATTTGTACTGACCTCCCTGGCAGAAAACCATGGTGTATGTACTCTGGAGATTTAACATCACCGAAGATAACCCGATAAGTGTGGCAGTCAATCGTAGCCTGGTGTTTGAATAACCAGTCCATGCCCAAAATCAAGTCAAAGTTGCACATGTCCAAAGGAAGTGCGTCAACTCTACGGATCTTGTCATCAAATTCTAGGGGAAGATCTCTGTACACTTGAGTGATTCGTACAGAGTCCCTAAGTGGCGTGGAAATGCATATGGCATTATCTTATGGCATCGGGGAAATCCTAACACGTACGGCAAAAGTAGCGGACACGACTGAATGCGTCGCTCCAGTATCAAATAGAACACATGCTGCCAAACCATTCATAAAGAGATTTCCGGTGATGGTACTTGAAGTCTTATTCGCCTGATCTCTAGTAGTAGTGAACACGCGACCAGAAGTAGGAGGTAGCTTAGTGTCGGCGTGTCTAGAGGTACCTTCTATCACACCCTGGCGACAGTCCTTCTGTTGATGGCCTTGTTGGCCGCACTTGAAACAACCACCAGTACCTCGACGAAAAATACCAGAGTGTCTGCGCGAACAAGTAGGACAGACAGGATGCGTGAATCCTCCAGCAGGCGTCCTAGTTAGCTGAGAGCCTGTTTAAGGATTACACGCATGAGACATGATCGTGGAACATAAACATGATTACATAGAAGGTGTAAAATTTACCATATAAGGTAGAATGGTTAGGCTGTGAACCCCTACGGTCTTGATCCCTGTCGTTACCATTGTTCCTGGATTAACAATTGTTGGAGTGTCAGAATACCATAACATAAAATAGTTGAACATGAAAGAAGGTTAATGTTGGGACCTTCTGTTGTTCGAGTTGTTAGCGTTGTTACGGTAACTATCGTTATCGCCACGCCTCTCAGAACCAGAACGGTCATTAGTCTGACCGTTTCCCTTGGATGCTTGCTTCTGAGCGGTCGCAGGCTTACGGTCGTCATTCTTCTGTCTGGAATATATTGTTGAACAGAGGGTTATATGAAATGAATAATACTGATGGAAATGAATTGTTTACAATTAGAGATTGAAGATACCTCTTCACTGCTCTGTCATCACCAAACTCCTCTCGTTCCTGAAGCATCTCGAGCTTACGGGCTGCATCGGCCACCTGTTCCACTATAGTGAAAGTAGCACATACCAAGTTGTTGGAAACCGAAGTGCAAAGTGCCCAGCGAAACTTCTCATCCTGCTCCGCAGCAGTTCCTGCGGCTGGACCCAGAAATCCTGCTAAACGAAGAAACCTTTGTATGAATTCATTGTTGTTTTCACCAGCAATCTGCCGAATGTTGTGGTAGTCCCTCTTGAGCTTCTCTTGTTCGGCATGTGGAAAGTACTGATTAAGGAAGATCTCCTTTAACCGGTCCCGTGTCAGCTGTGCAACCTAATTGTCACCACTATTGGATTGCTTGACCGATTTCCACCACTTCAGCACATCACCTTCAAACTTATAGCAAGCCAGTCTTGCCTTGAAAATGGCATCACAACCCATTGCATCGAAAATCTTCTCGATGTGAGGAATCCAAGCTTCAGCCTCTTGGGGCTGTCAGTCTGCTCAAACGAACAGGGTCGCTATTTGTTGAATCTCTCCAACCAAGTCATAAGAGTAACCGGTGGAGGAGAAGGAGGGTTGTTGTGATTACCATGAGCCTGGAATTCCGCCTGAAGTTCATGTCTGATTTCATTGCGAAGTTGGGGAAGGAGGGCTTGCAGAGCTGCATTGACAGGTGATGTCAAATCTGGAGTATTGCGATTGATCACCATTTGACAGTTTAAAACAACAAAATACAACATAAATCATAAATCTAAAATGAGATAACATAAGACTGTATGAACAATGTATAAATCAAAGAAGCGGTTTATAATGCATGAAACAATGTAAAAATGCATGATGCAGTTTATAAAACTTTTATATGAACGGGAGTGAACGCCTATGGTCCGTTCACTCAAAACAAAAGACATGGCGCGGGGACACCAATGGGTCGGTCCCAAAGTTAAAAGTTTCGATAAAAGCAGATGCGACTAAATAGGGTCAGTCCTGTACCAACCATTACTTAGTCATAAACCTGCTACAATGATATAAATGCATGAAATAAAATAAAAATGAATGAATGCATGAAAACCAACTGTCAGTTCTAGGAAGATGCTGGTGACTACCCGTAAATCACAGGTCATGTTTTACAGAGCTACAGGTCGAAACCTTGGCTCTGATACCATAATTATAACACCCTATTTAATAGGATAAGATGTTACAGTAAATTATGGCGTATCATCAAAGCATGCAAGGTAAATGTCTAAACATTCATGACCATAAATAGAAATACCGGAATCAAACATCGGTAGTCTAGTAACTCACACACAAGCAATATAAGTACTGTAAATGGAAAGTACTAAACAATGTCCAAAAGAAGTAAAATATGAAAAAGTAGGAATAAATGCATAAGGTAAAAGAGGCCGGATAGCTTCCAATCCGAATGCACATACTCTGGAGTTCCTACTTGTGTCCTTGGGTACCTACCGTTTGGAAACATAGAAAAGTAGACGGCTGAGCATAACACTCAGTGCATAGATATACAATAGAGCATGGAAAACATAGAATATAGAAGCATATAAAGAATACAGAGCATGAATGGCAGCGAAAATAAATAAGTCCTGGAAAACCTAGTTGTCTGTCATGTTAACTGGTTTTAGTTTTGAAAACATAGCTTATGTTACTTATGAAAATCTGTATTAGTTAATGTACCATAATATCCAATATAGGTCATGAGGTCAACAACGTGCATGAATACTTGGAGGGGTGACCTCGTCATGTAAATTAGAGGGGATGCCTCTAATTAACTGGTAAGTGAGTAGGAGGGATCAGCTCTTTGTGAAGGATGTAAGGAACACACCACATTCACCATGAAATCCTGACTAAAGCATGTAACTATGATGCACCCATACTCCCCACATGATAATATAATAATATAATGGCCAAATAACTAAAAAGGGACGCCAAGAGCTATCAGTCCGCCGTGTAACTATGATGCACCCATACTCCCCACATGATAATATAATAATATAATGGCCAAATAACTAAAACGGGACGCCACAAGCTATCAGTCCTCCGTGGTGAAGTCATAACACTAGTGCCTCTAGTGTTATGGTTATGGTACCTCCATAACTAGGTGAAACTGGTCATGCATGTATATGGCTAAGGTAACTAATAAACATAAGCATTTAATCTGTAACTATTGGGGAAAACAGTTAGCTGCATACGGGAAAGCCTAATGAAGGAAAAGATTGTCCTTACTGAAGGACGAGAAATCTGTACCTTATGTCCAGTAGAAGCTAAGGAAAACGATGAAGACTAATCCGCCTCGACGGATAACACTACATAAGAAATATGGACGTGTATGATTTGTTTGAATTACATGTGTTTTTACTGGTTTTATGTGTTATTAGCTTGTTATACGTATTCTGTCATGTTTTACTGTTTACTGTGTTTAACTGTGGTTATTCTTATGTTCTGTTGCGTATTATTCATGTATTAGTGTATTATTATACTTGTATTGTAATACTAAGTAACTTTCTAAAAATAGCTGTTTTCCATAAATAGTAAGTTTCCAAAAATAGAAAGTTCCCAAAATTAGTAAGTTTCCATAATTAGAATTAAGTTGAATTATAAATAATAAGTGAAGTTAAATTAGTACCATACAAGTCATGGTTATAGCTTAATAATTAAATAACTGGTTAATTTAATTAAACTACACGTTATATGATTTTAATTAAAATACATGTTTAATTAAAATGACTAAGTATAGATACCTTAGGTTATACATGAATTAATTTAATAAATTACTTAACCTAAAGTTTAATATAACGTGACTTATAAAAATAGTTTTCATGAAACCAAATCCCGAGCCCGTGTTTTAATTAAGCCGAACCAAATAAGCTATAAACAAGTCCCACCGAGACCTTGGAGGGGTCTCGGTTGACACTACTTAATCTAAGAAACATGTAAACATACCCCAACCTAATGTCGGGGTCCCTTTGGTCTCGGGTCCGAACAACAAAACCAACCGAGCCCCATGGAGGTCTCGGTGGTGCCTCGGTGCACACAAACCAAAAACACAAACACACCCCGACCTTCGATCGGGGTTCCTTGCTGTGTCCGAGCCACAAACCAACCAAGCCGAGACCTTTAAGGTCTCGGTGGTGGTGAATAAAAACAAGTCGAGCACCCCTTTGGAGGTCTCGGTGTCTCGGTCGAACCAACCACACACAAACCAAACCCGTCCCATGTAGTTAATTAATCCATTACATGTTTTTATTTGTGTTCTTGATGATTAATTAAATAATTAACATGAAATCAAAAGATTTAGAAAGAAAGAAAAAGGGTTTGATTATACCGAATGCGTGTAGAATGAAAAGATGATCACGAACAATTAAACTAGCAACCAAAATCGTCCGGTTTTGCCTCTTGTTGTGATGTAGCCGGCGGCACAAGGGACGACAAGGAGGAGACAAGACTTTTCTGTAAACCTAAAAATAATAAAAAACGTTTCCTCCTGATGTTTTTTATTAAAGTTGGTTTTGGGCCAAAAGGCCCACTTGGCCTCCTTCTTTGTCTTTCCGCGGCATGTGTGGCCCACTAAGGGTAACCCCTAACTTTTCGTGTGTTAAATAATTAACGTGTGTGTTCGTGATATATTATTCGTGAGTTTGGTATTCGTGATCGTGTCACATTTATAATATTCATGATTGTTCATTATTTATTGTCGTGACACGTGTATTAATATTATAAATGGAAAGTGTAAATTTTACCAGATTTTCGTAAGTTACTGTTCACGTGTACTGTTCATAGGTTTTTAATGTGGGTTTTACAGTCGTAGTCGTCATCAGCATTCTGTTGAAATTTCTTTCACTGTTCATACAAACAATGTCCTATAACCTATATCAGACAATTTATCAGTCGTAAATCTTATCATATCATTATCCACATATTCAACTACATTCTCAATATCATGATAACTCGAATATTCAATCCTTTGTCTAGGTAATTGTTTTATATCGCATCCACAATAGTAAGTTTTTTTTTTGTAAAGGATTACCACGATAAAATTTGTATTAATCATATGAAACCAAATAGGTACAATGAAATGTGGCGGAAAACTATAGTAACCTCAAGCAAATCTTAAACTACCAACAAGAAACTCATGACATGCCACAAGAACCTCAAAAGATCAGACCCTATCAAAAAGAGATAACCAACGGCCTAGACAAAAATTATGAATGCGACCCATATAGCCGAAACCCTCTAGGCATATTCCACTTTGAAAGAATTTCTTTAATCTGAGATGTGTTCTTGAAACCGAAAGTTAGCGGCTTCAAACGAACATTAACCATAATTAGGTCATGAATCTCCTCTGGTGGTTTCCTTGTATGCTTAAACAAACGATTGTTGCATTCCATCCATATGAAATAAGCAGCAGCACTAAGGACAAGATGTCCAATAATACTTTTTGTTATACGTCGCTTAGCAGTCAGGATAAGCTCTATAACAATCATGTGATGTAAAGGGGGCATGTGATCAAGGTCATCAAGGCCCCAAATATAACTTCAAACCTGTCCGGAATAAAAAAAAAACTCAAAAAACAAAGTAGAATGAGAATCAGGGCCCATCTCACACAAAGGACATCGCATAATAGTAAGTTTCGCTTCAATAATTTGTCTTTCCGGTTTATCTATTTTTTTCATTCATATGAGTAGTGCTAATACCACTAGATTCCACTTGAAAAGAACCATTACCAGACTGGAAACCTCCTGAATTATCCCCTGAACCCACTGGCTTAGAAGTCCCCCCCACTTGTCCCCAAATCAACATCATTTTGATAAAATTAAGTGCATAAAAATATTTCAGTTACTAACTTCTTTATTAAAGAATCACATCATGCTTTTTTCTACCACTAGTATTGACAGTCTTCGTTTGGACGAGTATAGATTCTTTTCTAACAATGTTAAACTGTAACTTAGGGCCAACTGCACACCCTTAATAACTCGCTTAGGCTTTTTGACATTCTTTACCCCATCCAAGCTCGTATCCTCAGGACATTCATATAAGACATGGCCAAAAATCCTACAACTCGAAAGTACCCAAATATAAACTCTCTCCTTTACGTTTAGGCATAATCACCACGATAGTTCTTATAACCACCACGATAGTCCTTAACTCCGCATCCACTCGAAGCTCAATCATTATTCTAGCATAACTTGACCTACCCCATGATTTCATACATGTATCAGAAGTATAAGAATCCATCATCAAGGAAGTGTCAAGTCTAGTGGAAATGACACTTATACCATTGTCACTAAACATCGTCATAAAGATACCATGACGCTTAACCTAAACTGGAACATTCCAAATATCTTCATTTAGTAGATTTAAGTTCGAGTCCCACTTCTTCAAGATAAATGAATTATTTCGAATAAACAAAATGCCATTTTGCAGCATTGTATCCAAACCATCTACAAAGCTAGTTTGGAAGAAAAATAAACTGATAAAAGAAGTTAAGCATAGATTTAACGGGTACATATTTACTCCAAGAATTTCAAGCATAATTGGAATGAAGGGGATGAACCACCCTCTTTCCAAAAAGAAGCCATATGCAATATTAAAAAACTGTTTAGAAGTAGCATGGATTTATTCCAACGGTACAACCACATCAAGCCCGTTTCCCGCGAGCGATACAAAGTACAGAAATTAAGACATTTCCTACTCGCTTCTCGAGTAAATAGATTAGAAAACGACTTACCAACATTAGGAGCAAAAATCGATGTCGGTTCCACATTAAAATCATGCGAACCATTCCCTGACTCAATCGCCTTATCAACCGTATCACCATACTGCTCGAAAGTTGGATCAAACCCAACATATGGCACCTTCTCAAGATCCACGATAGTTCTATTACCCGAACCTAGATTTTTCCCCTTCACGCCTATCCCTCCCACAAATTTGACACAAGAACTCGGATTCCATCCTCACTACATACGATCAGCACCACCACCACAAACAAGAAACAATCCTATCACCATAACACTTTACCACGTAATATATCGATGCACAAGACATTACGGTAATATGAATCGAATAGCAACAACTTAGCAAAAAAACAATAGAATACAAACAAGATGATGTATATAGAACACCACCTGATTATAAACAATCTGAAACAATAAACCTTTAGTGTCAATTGAAGCAAAACTAGAAAACCCCTAGGACTAAAAACCTAATCGATAAACAAAGTTAGATCTAGTGGGATATTAGCTTTAGGGTTTCTTGAATGTAAAAACCCTAAGCAGCGGATGAGAGGAACAAAAAAAACCCTACGATCAGAACGTTAGCGACAAAATTGAATTAAAACAAATATCACTTACAAATAGAGATTAAACACAATATTTGTAATCTTTTTTTGAAGGATCTAATGTTTAAGACAGGTTTGGTCGAGTAGGAAACGGATTTAGGGTTTATAGAAGAGAAAATCACCAAAAACGCCTAAGAAGGGATGGTAATACTTGTAAATATTAACATGGATGAAATTTTGTGACATAGTGTTATTTTTTATAAAAGACCTTGATTTTTGTAAATGCACTCATCCTTATAAATGTGTTTTTAGTTATGTATATAATCTTTCATAAGTTTGTATATATATACCATGGTCACGTTCGCCCATATACACACATGAGACGAGTAGATATTTTTGGAAGAGTATAATCATTTTCTAGTTACATGATTTCACTACAACATCGGAGGGAATTTGGGAAGAGATTTAGCTAATCGTGGAGGACTTGTCCTCTATCATATGTCTTCGCTATAACCTCTTCGCTTAAGAAGTTATCGGGAATGTGATTTTAACGACGACCAAGTGAGACTTACTCAAATTCTTAGTCGAGTTTATCAATTTCTTTATCATAACTACATGAAGCAATAATACTAATCGCAAAGACGTCTTTCCTTTTGTTTATGTTAGAGGAAGATTTTTAATTTTGTCCGAGATATGCACTTAGTTTTGTCCGAGATATTCCACTCATTTTTGTCCGAGATATTACAGAGTTTTTGGTATTTTTGTTTGTAAAGGTATAGGATATGGCATATGCCTTAGCTTTTCTGTTTCTAGTCAAGTTATTTTCTTTACGGGGGTTTGTTCCATTTAGATAATTCTTGTGCTTTTCCTTCTAAATAACTTCATTTTATTTAATATATTTTACCTTTGTAAAAAAACGTCTTTTCCTTTTCTGAACAAAATCCATACCAACTTGATGAAAATGGTGGTGAGTAACAACCAAAGCGAGTTGATCAACACGATATTGAAACTCGTCTCCAACTTCAACTCCCGCGAGGGACAAACGTTGTTGTGACTTTGAAAGTTTTTTATATCGCTTTGAACTAGGGAAACTAATTTGTTTCTTTTAATGGGTTTCCTCGATAAATTTCCAAAGCTTTAAATAAAAGGGATTTAGGTGAATTATCAGCTTCGCTTGTTATATAGGAAAACAAATTCCTATAATAAAAAAACATATTAAACGACTACAAAGTCACATAGAACATAAGGAAAACTTGCTTCCACGGACTTTGATTCCAAGATTATTGGTAATAGACAGGACACAGCTCGAAATATCGTGATCATCATACATATCATCATAAGTGTCGTAGTTATCGTTAGCATTCTTGTATGAATCTTTCAATTGTCCACACAGACTATTAGTCCCATATCTCATATCTGACTTTTTAATAGCCAGTAAATTTTTTATATCCTTATCCGCAGGTTCAACTACATCATCTTCATTAACCTCACCTAAAAGATCACCCTTTTTCCTAGGAATTAGATTCCCTTTATCATCCACAAGAGTGGTTTGTCTTTGAATAATCTTCTTTTCAATCTTAGCGATTTTCTCAATAATTGGAGTGTAGCTAATTTCTCAACGAGAAGTACCATCCCCTGACATAAAGCCTCCCGAAAAGTCATCCAAACCAATCGACTTAGACATCCCACCAATTGTATCCACATTATTATAATTTTCAACATAAGTTAGCACAGCAAAATAATTTAAGTTACTGATTTCCTTACTTGGACTAACCTCTTTACTAGATTGAGTACTTCATGATACTTATTCACCGTTAACTGTCCTTCTGGTCGTTAATAACATATGTAAGGTAAGGAGCTAGGCTCTCGTGAAGAATTTTGAAGAAATAAGATTGTGGAGTCAACCATCGTCTCGACTAATTTGTTTAGCTAGCATATTTAATCGAAAAATTTGGTCAAAATTTTTGATGAGGACATGTCCTCGTCAAATGAAAAGCCATGTTACTAGATCGTTTACTTACTCAATAACTATTAATTAAACTTATGATTAAATGGTTAACATTTTGGCTGAAAAAATAGAGACAAATAATCAACGAAAATAAAAAACTCAAGAAAAGAAAAATCAAATAAGGAAAACCTTTTGGTGAGGACGTGTCCTCGCCAAAAGTTAATGGCGAGATTTATTTACTCTTAAAAAACGTGAAAGACTTGAAGTTGGGTTTTTTGTCGTTTAGCGCCTTTTAACGAGAACAATGTGTCCTCGCCAAAAGTTACTTGTCAAATTTTATTTACTCTTAGAAAAGGTGAAAGACTTTAGTCGGGGTTTTTTCTCGTTTAATTACTTTTAACGAGAATAACGTGTCCTCGCTAGAAAATTTCTCGCTCGTTCCATATTTCCTTGTAACTAGAGCTGTAAAAGAACCATACGAACACGAGCGGTGACTTGTTCATGTTCATACATTTAATTTAACCCGATAAATAAACGAACGTGATCGCTTAAACGGACGAATTTTCTTATTCATATTCTTTTATTAAGAAAATAAGGGGTCCATGTTCGTTTATGTTCGATCCGTAAGAAACAAAACGAATCTAAACAATCGATCATAAATGACCGAAAAAAACCATAAAATTTATCAAATTATGCCTATTCTTTTGTTTTATAAGTGTTATTTGGGTTAAACAAATCAGTTATAAAAGTACACAGTAAAAAGATATAAACAAACGTTAATGAACAGATAATCGAACGTTTACGAACATAAACGAACGACCGTCACTTTTGTTAATGTTGGTTCATTTAACTAAACAAACGTAAAATAATATTCATATCCGCACATTTAATAAATAAATGAATATAAACAAACTTTTACCAAACAATTTATGAAATATACACTTAACGTTTAATTTCTTGATGGAGGCCCAAGTATTGAAAAACGGATTGACTTGTTTCTGGAAGCCCAAGATCGTATGAAGAAGAGGGCTTTCTTAAAACAACCATAACTTGAGGATCGTAAGTCCGTTTTCAGCCAGTGACCTGTCAAAATGGCCAAAAACAAGAGGAATGCCGTTGTAACCTCCTTTTAGCTGGTTAAGGATTTTTTGAGGCCCAAAAAGCCATTTTAGTATGATTTATTTGCATTTTTGTGTTATTTTTATTTTCTGTTAGACTTTATCTTTGGGCCACAGTCCAGTCCATTGGTGTTTTAAGGTTTTTCTTTGTATCATGACATTATTTAAACATTTTGTTGTAACCCTAGCAAGACATTTTTCAGTTTAATAAAATTTAAACAATTGACCGTTGTTTGTCAAGTTTTTACCCTAATAATCTCTATTCATTAGAATCAATGATTGTTGGAAGAATTTTTTCTTGTATTCATTGGAATCAACATTTCCAGTTTATTTATCTTGTTTCTAGTCTACATCAGTTGATATCGAGAGCCGAAGTTCCTGATCAAGATGCCTCCAAAGAAAACTAGGAATGTTCATGACGTGAATGAACAGGAATTTGAGCAGCATATTATGGACAGAATGGAGGAGCGACTCGATCTATTCGTTGATCAATTGACTGACTAGATGAACAATTTGATGAATATTAGGAGGTCTCGTAATTGTTATCACGAGGATGAAGATGAAGATATGGAAGAAAACCCGTTTGGTGCGGTTCATCTGCTAATGAACTATCAATAGGGCGTCGAATGAGAGATTGAATGTGGGATATGGTTGGAATAAGGGTTAAAATACCTAAGTTTAATGGGGAAACTTTGATTCCTAATAGGTTCATTGATTAGCATATTGTTGTTTAAGAAGTATTTGAATTCAAAAAAGTTTCAGAAAACAAAAGGGTTTTGTTGATCGCTAGGAAGCTACATGGTATGGTATTCGTGTGGTGGCAACAATTGAAACTTACAAGGGACAAAGTTGGAAAACCAAGGATCATGAGTTGGCAGAAGATGAAGAAGGTCATGAGGGATAGTTTTATTCCTCATACCAGCTGATGATGTACCAGCGATTACAGAATCTGAAATAATAGCCCAAGTTTGTTGAAGATTATATAACCGGATTTTACCAACTAATTGCAAGGAATGACATTCAATAGACAGAAGATCAGCTTGTCTCTCGATACATTGGGGGTTTAAGAGTCCAAATTATGGATTTCGTTAACATGTTTGATCCAATCACACTTTCTGATGCATATCAGCGTGCATAAAATTTTGAGAAGCAGAACAGACGAGTGGGAAGTTTGTCTTCTCCTGCAATAATAGGCGCTTCTAGTTCGGGCAACACGACATCTCGTTTTAATCCTAGTCAGGCTAAGGAAGTTAGTGGCAATACTAGACCAGTTCCTAGATCAACTAGTAGTAGCGGGTTGAAGTGCCATAACTATGGTGAACTGGTCATCAAAAGTCGAAGTGTAAGAAGGCTGGGAAGAGACAGTTATTTGTTGAACTTGAGGAATATGATGATTATGAAGAATCCATAGTTTATGATGAAGAACCCGAGTATGGGGAGGAGTATGTGTCTGGAGATGTGGTGGTGAATTTGGTATCTGATGGTGACGATTGGCTCAAATACAACATCTTTCAATTAACTTGTACGATTATGGGTAAGGCTTGCACCTTTGTATGTGATTTGGGTAGTTGTGATAATTTGATAGCTGAAGAAGCAGTCCATAAATTAGGATTGAAAACTAAAAATCGTCCCAAACTTTATAAGTTATAGTGGCTTAAAAAGGGTGGGGAGATAACAGTTTCTAAGCATGTCCAAATTTTGTTTTCTATAAGAACAACTTATAAGGATAATCTTTGGTGTGATGTGATACCCATGGATACTTGCCGCTTGTTGTTGGGTAGAACTTGGGAGTATGATCGTGATGTAACTCACCATGGGAGAACTAATAGTTATAGTTTCTTGTTTGGGGTGTGAAGATTACTTTGATGCTAAATAAACCCAAGGAAGTAGTTAATAAACCCACTGGTACTTTACTAACTCTTTCAGAGTTTGAAGACGGGATGGAGGTGGGAGATGACGTTTTTGTGTTAACAGGGAAGGAGGTTTTTTAAGAGAGTGAAGTTCCCAAAGTTATGATCCCTTTACTTAAGGAATTACCTAATGAATTACCTGATGGTTTTCCACCATTGAGTGACATACAACATCATATTGATCTAGAGCTTGGGTCACAATTGCCTAATAGGTGGACATTAAAATAAGAGTCCGGGAGAGCATGGGGAGTTGCGTAGGCAGGTTGAGGAGTTGGTCTTTAAGGGTCATATTCGTAAGAGTATGAACCCGTGTGTTGTTCATGCCCTATTGACTAAAAAGAAGGATGGTACATGGAATATGTGTGTTGATAGTCGAGCCATCAACAAGATTACCATGAGGTACATGTTTTCTATTCCCCGCCTTGATGATTTTCTTGACCAGATTACTGGTGCTACTATTTGTACAAAACTATATTTGAAGAGTGGGTATTACCAGTTCGTCTTAGACCTAGTGATGAGTGGAGGACCGCTTTCAAGACCCGCGAAGGGTTGTATGAGTGGTTGGTAATGCCTTCTGGTTTATCAAAAGCACCAAGTACATTTATGCTTGTGATGAATCAACTGCTCAGGCCTTTTATTGTCAAGTTTGTGGTTGTTTATTTTGATGACACTATTATTTATTTTGATTTTATAATAAGCATGTCACTCATGTGAGGCAGGTCTTGACCTTGCTTCGGAAGACAGTTTTTATGAAGCCACAAAGAAGTGTATGTTCATGACCCCCAAAGTTTTATTTTTTGGGTATGTTGTTTCTTGTGAGGGCATAAAGGTGGATGAGTCTAAGGTAGTAGCTATTCAGGAGTGGCCAACTCTAACTACCATTACAGAAGTTTGGAGTTTCCATGGTCTTGCTTCTTTCTATATGCCGTTTATCCTTAATTTCAATTCCATTGTGGCTCCTTTAACAGGCTCTATGAAAGGGAAGTCATTTGTGTGGACGCATGAAGCACATCTGGCTTTTCACGTTATCAAGGAAAAGCTTATTATAGCGCCAATCCATGTATTTGAAAAGATTTTGATTAAAACAGTTTTAAACTTGAATCTCAATTCAATCAACCAAAAAACACTTTATTAATCAAACCCTAAAAATCTTCCCTCAGCTACTCTGTGGAAGATCTATTATCTTTAGATGATAATAGTTTTATAATCAAAGTAACAAGAACAACAAAGATGTAACATCCCATTTTGATAATGGAATGTCACGCGTAATTATGGCGTGTCATCAAAGCATACAAGGATAAATGTATAAAACATTACATGACCATAGGGATAACCGGAATCAAACATCGGTTCCCAAACATAAGCCCAAAACATAATAAAGCAAAAGAAATGAATGAAAGACTAAACAAGCATAAGTATATGAAGGCAAAAAGGAAAAGAAGTCTCTAGCAGCTTCCATCCTATGCACGTCCTCCAAATGCTCGAGTCTTTCCTAGGGTACCTGCCATTTTAGGACATGGAAAGGAAAGTAACGGCTGAGCAAAACGCTCAATGCACGGATATAGACATAGTATGAATGACTAAGAATAATAAAGACTTAATAGCAGCGGAAATGTATAAGTCCTGGAAAACCTGGAACATGTTCATAAAACTGGTTTTATAGTTTGAAAAGCCTTATGTTTATCTTATGAAAACTGTTTAACATAATTTTACCACTAGCCAATATAGGTCATGAAAATCCACCGTGCATGAATACTTGGAGGGGTGACCTCATCATGCAAATTAGAGGGGCTGCCTCTAATTTATTATACTGGTTTTGGGTAGGAAGGATCAGCTCCTTGTGAAGGATGCAAGGCACACACCACATTCACCATGAAATCCTGACTGAAACATGTAACTAGGATGCACCCATACGCCCCACATGATAAATATAATAATATGGCCAAAGCTAAAGGGACGCCACAAGCAATCACTCCACCGTGGTGAAGTCATAACATCAGTGCCTCTAATGTTATGGTTATGGTACCTCCATAACTAGGTGAAACTGGTCATGCATGTATATGGCTATAGGTATTCTAAATTAAACATAAGCAAGTCAAACATATAAACATATACTGGGAAAACAGTTGACTGTATACGGGGAATCCTAATAAGGAAAGAATGTCCATACTGAAAGGACGGGAATCCGTACCTTATGTCCAGTGAACGAAGAAGATGAACTGAGAGGAATCCTACTTCCGTATCACTAATGCTAATAAATACATACATGAATAAGTATCTACTTACTAAATACGTAACAGGTTCTATGTCATGTCTTAGCTTATTTTATATGTTCTTATCATGTTTTACTGTTTAAAGCCTTAAACTGTGTTTATCTTATATTCTGGTTACTCTGATTAAGTATTTCTGGTATTTCATGTATTATTATATTTACTGTGTAATAATAAGTAACTTTCCAAAAATAGCAGGTTTCCTAAAATAGCAAGTTTCCAAAAATAGAAAGTTTCCAAAAATAGAAAGTTTCCAAAAGCAGAAAGTTTCCAAAAATAGAAAGTTTCCAAAAAATAGAAAGTTTCCAAAAATAGAAAGTTTCTAAATATAGAATTACTGCTTAAAATAGATAAGTTTCTAAAAATAGAAAGTTTCCATAAATAGATTAGATGCCTTATTTAAATAAGTTTCCATAAATAGATTAGCTGCCTGAAATAAATAAGTTTCCAAAAAAAATAGAACGTTTCCATAAATAGATTAGCTGCCGTATTTAAATAAGTTTCTAAAAATAGAAGTTTCCATAATTAGAAATAAGCTGGTTAAATAAGCTAAGTAAATAAGCCTAAGTGTTTTCATGATTATTTTCTAAGTCATATGATATAAGGTATAGTTTATTAATTATTTCATGTAATTAAAATAAACTATAGGTTAAAATATTTAATTAAAGTATAACATGTTTTTAATTAAATAAGGTTAATACTTAGGTTAAAACATGTATTATTATCTATTAATAATATAACCAAAGTCATGTTAATTAATTCATTATAACCATGGTTTTTAAATAATTAATTAATTATAAGTCTAAAATATAAAAATACTTAGGTTAATAACTTCATGATTTTAATAATTAAAATAACCTAAGTCATGTTATTAAATTAATCATGTCATGTTATTAATTTAATTTTAACATAAGATCATAAAAAAATAAAAATCTAAACATACACCGTGAACCGGATCTTGACTAAGAACAATGAACCGGACATGAAATCGACGCCATACCCCGAACCAACTCGGGGTACCCCTTGTCTTGTTGCTGCCGTGGGACCCACACCACCCAACCGGGGCCATATGGTCTCGGTGGTGGTCGAGTAGCCAAACCGAGACCCTCTCGGGTTCGGTTTAGGCACGGCCAAGAACAAACACCCCTTAAACATCCCTTTTTGATTTATACCAAGACCAATTTCATGTTAGATCTATGATTTAATTATGTTTTTAAGAAAAACATATCATGTTCTTAATTATTAAAAGATTAAATCAAAATAAAAGGTTTTAAACGAATTACCGAATGCGTGGATCTAAAGAACGACGAACAAACACGAACACTAGCAATAAATCCAAGATCCAAGATCAATCAAACACCCCTTTGGTGTGTTTGAAGGTGGCGGCCAAAAGAAGCAAAAGAAGGAGGAGGAGAGCTTTTTAGGGTTTTTGTAAAAATCTTCTGTAAAAGTGAAAATAAGTAGTGATCTTTTCCTTTTACCCTTCTTACTAAATTTTGATGGGCTAAGCCCATCCTCCCTCCCTAATTTCGTGGTATGAGGCCCACATGGGGTAACCCATACATTTCTTGAGTCTAAATATTATAGTGGGTTCTCGTGTATTCTCGTGTTCGTAATTTACGTGTTTTAATTAGTTATCGATCGTGACTTAATATATTTATTCGTGTTCGTGACAAATATATATACGTAATTAATATTAGCTCGTGATTTAATTACGTTCATGATTTCATGATCGTATGTTCGTGATTAATTATTGTTTAAATAATTATTGTGTGTTCGTGCGTAATAAATACTTATCGTGTTTTATCACGTACGTAATACGTAAAATCCTAACATGTAAACGTAATCGTACTATAAAAGGAAAGTTTTAATCTAGTACGTACGATCTTAAGGGTACTATTCATGGTAAAAGCATGCGGGTTTTACAACTCTTCCCCCCTAAAAAGAATAATACGTCCCCGAATTATAGATAACGTAACTGAAAGACAAACATACCCGAATCAAACTGAGAGGGTATGTAAGATTAATGAACGTACATGTGACATGGTAGAAGGAACGTGGAACGTGACATGTCTTGAAAGGACATGGAACGTGACGTGACTGAAAGGACATATCTAGTTGATGAGAGAAAACGGATAAAAGTCGGATGAACTAGTCCGTTTCCAAGTGGCCTCCCTCTTGGAACAGTTCCTTCAGAAGATCTTGACACTAATGATAAATCTTGGTCCTCCTGACCTTGACTTGGAATACGAAGAAATTCTTGGTTATCAACGGAATGTAGATCCCCTAAATTCGATCGAGGAAAATAAGAGTTAACGTGCTAGGGTAACTGAAACGTTACGATGCAAGACAATCTGACTTAACTGATAATTAGAAACGATGCGCGAGACATAAAGAAACGTAGTACGTGAAAAATTTTGAACGTGATACGTGAAAAATTTTGAACGTGCTACGTGGAGATATGGCGAGTGTAGTATGAGTAAACCTATCGTGATCCATGATACGTGTAACATATCTTGATCATGATATGAGGAACGTGGAATGAACATGACATGTGAAACATATCGTGAACATAGAATATAATGGCGGTAACGCCCAAGCGCTACAAGGTGAGACGTGGAATATGACGTGAAACGTCTATCTGATGATGGAGAGTTATACTAAACTTGGGTCTGGTCTCTCAAGTTCTTGCAAAACTTCCCAGAACGAAATGAAAGTAAAATCGTAAGCCCAGATACGATCATGAACGTGAATAGTGTCATGAGTGCGAGCGCGAAAGCAAGACGTGGAATTAGAATGAAGACGTGAAGTAAATAAGGAGCACAATTGCGAATCTTTGTCTGACCTGATAACTGAGGGGTTGCCAAGTGATCGGATGAGCCTTGGCTGGAACATGTCCGATCAATTTGTTGGTTCTGAAATCCGTACGGATGTAAGGATTCTGCAGACTTGATCAAACTATTGACAATAACCCAGATAGCATCATGCTTCTTCTGAGTTTGTTGCAATCTGGTAACTAAAATCCATGGAGATCTTGTCCCTTTTCGATTCGCAATTTCAGATGATGAAAACATTCCAGTCTGTTGGTGTCCTATCTTAACCTGTTTGTATGACAGGTATGAAGATATGAACGTAACTTTATCTTGCTTCATCGAACTTGATACATAGGAGTTTGCGAAACTCTGAGTCTATGAATCTAAACTTCTCTTAGCGCAGGATTTTCTATAACACCTAATGTAATGTAGGGTTATCTCCTTTACGCATAAGTTGAGTCATGGTAAGATTAATCATGCAAATCTATGTGATCCAGCATGTCACTGTGATCAACCAGAACTGATATAGGAAATTTTCATGGTGGAATTTCTCTTGTCATAGAATTTGCAACATAGTGCAGATATGGTCTTCCTGTTCTTCTTCTAGGCTTAAAGGAAATCAGGTTATCCTCAATGAAAACACTGATGAATTTGCTACGAGTTCATGGAAACTCATTCTTATAATGCCGTTGGAGCATTGATGAGACTAATTCAAAATCATAAATCTAGCATGACCGAGTCGTGTACGAATAGCAGTCATGGACATGTCCTGCTCTTTCCCTCGTCACTGTTGGCAGCATGATCATGAGTTCAATCTTGGAAAAGTGATTAACACTATAAGGTCGATTGGACATGTTGTCAATACGTGGAGGAGAATAACGGTCATGAATGGTGATTTGTTTAAGCCGACGGTAGTCGACACATAATCTCATGGTACCGTCCTTCTCCTTGTAAGTTCTTCTGGAATGTATAGGAAGATTTTGGAATAATCAACTGGCTATGCGTAAAAGACTAAGTGGTCGCGTCTTACTAACAGCTAGAAAATTTTAACGACCATGGCTAACAACGCACATGCTTGTAAGCATAGATAATTTGTACAGATTTTCCTGATGGAAAATCAAGCTGAAAGTATTCAGGAGCCTGAACATTACCGTACATAATTATGAATCGTAGCATGGTGTGCTGTTCATTGTCCATAATTAGGATAAAATTCATCTCGTGTCTGTCCGAGGAAATGCGTTAGCAGCTTGGATCTCATCATTAAGCTGAAGGACAACCTTCATATACGTGGGAATACGGAAGGCGTACTTCATGGTCATGAATATATGAAATATGGTGAAAGAAATGAAAGTGACATCGGCAACGTGACAGTTCTCACTGATGCGTCGGTAATGGTATTGAAATTCTTGTGGCCTGATTAATACATGGCACAACCAAATGGATATACCCTTGGAGGGTACCCTGAATTTCTTAGAAATGTTCCATAGTTGGACGTGAGTCATGTGTCTTGACTCGTTTCTTGGAACTATAAGCATGACATATGTCTTGACTGGTGTCTTGACATGTGTCTTTAGAAAGTATACGTGAGACATGTGTCTTGACTGATGTCTTGACATGTGTCTCGAGACGTAATTCCATAGAACTACAATATTAGGTTATTATGCCAGACTTGGCGGATCGGTTGGACTATTGATCCTTTGTATGTCTGATCACGTCCGCAGCCGGAGCCTCGGTTGCGATTTCTAGGATAGTTCTGTCATAGTAGTGGTTACTATCGTCTTGTCTGTCAGTTCCATGACGGTCATTCTCATTACCGTGATTCATGTAACTATTCAGCTGAGTGGCCGGCTGGTACCGGTTTGCACTCATATGGCTGAAATGACAGCCGAATGACGTGTGACATGTAACTAAGAATTAGGGACAATGATTGATAGAAATCGTCTGATGGTGAAGAATCTTTGTCTTCGTCTTGTAGGATCTCCAATTGCTTTGCTCCGACGCCTTTGTCTTCGTCTTGTAGGATCTCCAGGTTGTGAACAGCATCCGCATCTCATAGCGTCTCCGAACGTCAACAGCATCAACCTTTAGTAACATCTCCCAGTTATGAGCAGCATCAACAATCTTGTAGAATATCAGAAATTGAAAATACGCCTGAGGTGATTCAAAATCGACTAACGAATACACGTGAAGTATTGCAAGTGAAATACACATGGATTAAGGTACGTGTAATACACATGAAATACGGTACGTGGAGTACACGTGGAATGCACATGAAATGATCGGTATGGGGTCGATCATTTATCATGATTTAAGGAAAGTATATCGGTTAACGGTTAGGAAAACCATCATGATAACCTGGAAATGTCAGTATATACCTCATTCTGGTTGCATAGAGAAACGCTAAAGTGTGGTTACACAAAATTCTACGATGATTTGCCTGACAGCATGATCAATGAAAACCAACCATGACTATCATGAAAGAAGAATTCAATGAAATCCAACAATGTCTTGCGTGAAAACATAAATAACAAAAGAGGCGTAAGACGTAATCAACATGAAGACGGAATTATCATGAAGGAACATAAAACGATCTATCATAAAGGAGTGTATAACATAATCATCATGAAACCGAAGTTAACCATGACAGTATGAAAACATACTTGACATAAAAACATAGTAACTTATGAGGGGACATGAAAAAAAAAATTATGCCAATAAATCATGAGAAAAATTTTATGCATGAATGCGTAATGTAGTTTATAAAAACCTTTTATATGTGCTAGGGGGCGCCTATGGTGTTTATTTTGGTTAATTTGTGGTTATATCTGCTGTTACTGTATTTCCTTGTTCTTCGGGAGTGTTTGTTTTGTTTCTGATCTTTCCAGGAAAAGTTCCGAACCAAGAAGGAGGGAAAGTGCTCATTCGGAACTTCCAAAGTTCCGAATGAGCACTTACCCTCCTTCTTGGTTCGGAACTTTTCCTGGAAAGATCAGAAACAAAACAAACACTCCCGAAGAACAAGGAAATACAGTAACAGCAGATATAACCACAAATTAACCAAAATAAACACAAACGATTAAATAAAAATATCTACGAATCAACAGTAAGCATAAACAAACAATTTAAAACACGAAATTAAACAACTTTAACCAAAATAATCAAAAACCACTTGGATCAAAATAAAAACATGAGCATGAACATAAACATAAACACATAAATCAAAGATTAAGAAAGGTAGATAAGAGATTGACAAGATAAAGTAAAGATTGACAAAAATTAAATGAAAACTTACTTGAAATTAAATGAATTTAAGGTGCAAGACAAGGTATTTAAATTTGACAAGAAATTAAATGACAAGGTATTTAAATGGTGGAAGAGCTAATTGTCACACTTAGCCAACAACAAGAAATGATAAACATCCTAGTCTATATATAGGGGAGGATTAGGAAGCTTCCTCCCCTCTTTCCTTTTCTCTTAATTGCGTAATTAAGTCCCTCCTTCTTTTAATCTTCATTAATTGCATACTTAGTCCTTTTCTTCTAATCTTCATTAGACTTGTACTTTAAGGGACTTTTGGCTTCGGGATTTCTTTGAACTCGTCTTTAAATTCTTCAATAAAATAGACTTGAATTCTTCGGCTTTTGGTAAACTTCCGTCTTTTGACTTTTTCTTCGATAAATCTTCAGAATTGGTCGTGGACTTCCGTTCTTTTTGCACTTTTAACTTCTTGACTTCGTCTTTCATCCTTTTCTTCAATAAAAGTCCGTAAATGCCCGTGAATGTCCGTTTTTTCTCCACTTTTCACCTTTTCGTCCTAAATCAAAACAAAAACACAAACCACGCATAATTCCGACATAAAAGACATAAAATACACGTTTTGGTCCGGTTATTATTGTAATTAAGTGGTAGAAAAGATGGGTGTTTACACACCTATCAGTTGGTCCCAAAGCAAAAGACATGGCGAGGGGACGCCTATGGGTCGGTCCCAAAGTTAAAAGTTTCGATAAAAGCACGTGCGACTAAATAGGGCCAGACTTGTACCAACCATTACTTAGTCATAATCCCTGCAACAATGATACATGAAACATAAATAAATGAAACTTATCTATCAAAACTTATCAGAAAAATTTTTATGTGACTAATTATGAACTACTGGGATTCAGTCCACATAGTCACAGTTCACGAGGAACATTATGCATGAAACAATGACACATAACTAAATATGAATGACGGTTGTCCATCCAAATTAGTAAAACAATATTGATGAAAACATCAAGGTTAAAACCTCAAGGTGCTGAAAACATCATGGTTAAAACAACAATGCGCTGAAAACATCAATACGTAGAATAACAGACGTTGGCTTAAGAAGCTCCTGGTGACTACCCACTAGTCACAGGTCAAGTTTTAGAGCCTGCAGGTCGAAGCCTTGGCTCTGATACCATAATTGTAACATCCTATTTTGATAATGGAATTTCACGCGTAATTATGGCGTGTCATCAAAGCATACAAGGATAAATGTATAAAGCATTACATGACCATAGGGATAACCGGAATCAAACATCGGTTCCCAAACATAAGCCCAAAACATAATAAAGCAAAAGAAATGAATGAAAGACTAAACAAGCATAAGTATATGAAGGCAAAAAGGAAAAGAAGTCTCTAGCAGCTTCCATCCTATGCACGTCCTCCAAATGCTCGAGTCTTTCCTAGGGTACCTGCCGTTTTGGACATGGAAAGGAAAGTAACGGCTGAGCAAAACACTCAGTGCACGGATATAGACATAGTATGAATGACTAAGCATAATAAAGACTTAATAGCAGCAGAAATGTATAAGTCCTGGAAAACCTGGAACATGTTCATAAAACAGGTTTTATAGTTTGAAAAGCCTTATGTTTATCTTATGAAAACTGTTTAACATAATTTTACCACTAGCGAATATAGGTCATGAAAATCCACCGTGCATGAATACTTGGAGGGGTGACCTCATCATGCAAATTAGAGGGGTTGCCTCTAATTTATTATACTAGTTTTGGGTAGGAGGGATCAGCTCCTTGTGAAGGATGCAAGGCACACACCATATTCACCATGAAATCCTGACTGAAACATGTAACTAGGATGCACCCATACGCCCCACATGATAAATATAATAATATGGCCAAAGCTGAAGGGACGCCACGAGCAATCACTCCGCCGTGGTGAAGTCATAACATCAATGCCTCTAATGTTATGGTTATGGTACCTCCATAACTAGGTGAAACTGGTCATGCATGTATATGGCTATAGGTATTCTAATTTAAACATAAGCAAGTCAAACATATAAACATATACTGGGAAAACAGTTGGCTGCATACGGGGAATCCTAATAAGGAAAGAATGTCCATACTGAAAGGACGAGAATCCGTACCTTATGTCCAGTGAACGAAGAAGATGAACTGAGAGGAATCCTACTTCCATATCACTAATGCTACATAAATACATACATGAATAAGTATCTGCTTACTAAATACGTAACTGGTTCTATGTCATGTCTTAGCTTATTTTATATGTTCTTATCATGTTTTACTGTTTAAAGCCTTAAACTGTGTTTATCTTATATTTTGGTTACTCTGATTAAGTATTTCTGGTATTTCTTGTATTATTATACTTACTGTGTAATAATAAGCAACTTTCCAAAAAATAGCAGGTTTCCTAAAATAGCAAGTTTTCAAAAATAGAAAGTTTCCAAAAATAGAAAGTTTCCAAAAATAGAAAGTTTCCAAAAATAGAAGTTTCCAAAAATAGAAAGTTTTCAAAAATAGAAAGTTTCCAAAAATAGAATTACTGCTTAAAATAGATAAGTTTCTAAAAATAGAAAGTTTTCATAAATAGATTACCTGCCTTATTTAAATAAGTTTCCATAAATAGATTAGTTGCCTGAAATAAATAAGTTTCTAAAAAAAATAGAACGTTTCTATAAATAGATTAGTTGCCTTATTTAAATAAGTTTCTAAAAATAGAAGTTTCCATAATCAGAAATAAGCTGGTTAAATAAGCTAAGTAAATAAGCCTAAGTGTTTTCATGATTATTTTCTAAGTCATATGATATAAGGTATAGTTTATTAATTATTTCATGTAATTAAAATAAACTATAGGTTAAAATATTTAATTAAAGTATAACATGATTTTAATTAAATAAGGTTAAATACTTAGGTTAAAACATGTATTATTATCTATTAATAATATAACCTAAGTCATGTTAATTAATTAATTATAACCATGGTTTTTAAATAATTAATTAATTATAAGTCTAAAATATAAAAATACTTAGGTTAATAACTTCATGATTTTAATAATTTAAATAACCTAAGTCATGTTATTAAATTAATCATGTCATGTTATTAATTTAATTTTAACATAAGATCATAAAAAAAATAAAAATCTAAACATACACCGTGAACCGGATCTTGACTAAGAACCATGAACCGGACATGAAATCGACGCCATACCCCGAACCAACTCGGGGTACCCCTTGTCTTGTTGCTGCCGTGGGACCCACACCACCCAACCGGGGCCATATGGTCTCAGTGGTGGTCGAGTAGCCAAACCGAGACCCTCTCGGGTTCGGTTTAGGCGCGGCCAAGAACAAACACCCCTTAAACATCCTTTTTTGATTTATATCAAGACCAATTTCATGTTAGATCTATGATTTAATTATGTTTTTAAGAAAAACATATCATGTTCTTAATTATTAAAAGATTAAATCAAAAGAAAAGGGTTTAAACGAATTACCGAATGCGTGGATCTAAAGAACGATGAACAAACACGAACACTAGTAATAAATCCAAGATCCAAGATCAATCAAACACCCCTTTGGTGTGTTTGAAGGTGGCGGCCAAAAGAAGCAAAAGAAGGAGGAGGAGAGCTTTTTAGGGTTTTTGTAAAAATATTTTGTAAAAGTGAAAATGAGTAGTGATCTTTTCCTTTTACCCTTCTTAGTAAATTTTGATGGGCTAAGCCCATCCTCCCTCCCTAATTTCGTGATATGGGGCCCACATGTGGTAACCCATACATTTCTTGAGTCTAAATATTATAGTGTGTTCTTGTGTGTTCTCGTGTTCGTAATTTACGTGTTTTAATTAGTTATCGATCGTGACTTAATATATTTATTCGTGTTCGTGATAAATATATATACGTAATTAATATTAGCTCGTGATCTAATTACGTTCATGATTTCATGATCGTATGTTCGTGATTAATTATTGTTTAAATAATTATTGCGTGTTCGTGCGTAATAAATACTTATCGTGTTCTAACACGTACGTAATACGTAAAATCCTAACACGTAAACGTAATCGTACTATAAAAGGAAAGTTTTAATCTAGTACGTACGATCTTAAGGGTACTATTGCTGGTAAAAGCATGCAGGTTTTACAAAAGAGATCTCAATATCTATCAAGAACAACATTGCCAGAACAATAAGAGAGTATATGTGTGAAAATAGATGCAAGATATGATCCAGCCTTCGTTGACTACAGCTTAAATACATATCCAAACAAGCTTTGCACTTTAGTCCCTCTTTAATTGCACTCTAGCCCTTATTCTTCTCATCACTTTGAAATCACTTCCCAACTAACTAAACAACACAAAATAACTGCAAGTAAGTCCTTTCGGAATATTTCCAGATTAAAATTAGGCACAAGTATTATACATTTTAATACCCTCCCATAATTTTATTCTGGAATACGTCAATAAGCTTCATTTTGTTGCACAAAAAATTGTGTTGTTTAATATCCAATCCTTTTGTTAGAACATCTGCAATTTGATTTGAAGTGCCTATTTTAAGAACTTTTATAACGCTAGAAATCGCCTTTTCTCTAACAAAATGCAAGTCAATTTCCAAATGTTTTGTTCTCTCATGAAAAATAGGATTAGCAGCAATCTTAATTGCTGAATTATTATCACAAAAACTAGAACAGGTAAAATATTGTTACTGTTTAAATATTTTAGAATTTTTAAAACCCAAATAACATCAGAAGTTGTTGAAGCTAAAGCTCTATACTCAGCTTCATTAGAACTTTTAGAAATTGTATTTTGTTTCTTACTTTTCCAAGAAACCAAGGAACCATTTGTTGGGTCAAAAAGTTGATGTGGCAGAAACTCAAAAATGAAGAAAACATGAAGGCATTTGTCTAAGCGTTGACAAGTGTATTCCAGGCGTTGTCAAGAACAAATCAGGCGTTGACAGAAGCAAGCATTGTCATGTACAATCCAAGCATTGTCATGTACAAACTAAGCATTGACAGAAACGTAGACAAGAAGCCTTTGGAAGCTTCTATTTGGATATATATGCAGGATATATTCTGTATATAGTTATTTAAATAGAAGATTTACATGTTTATTCACAATTATCTCTTGTAATCCCTAATCCTTACACTATAAAAGGAACCAAGGGTATTAGGTTTATTCATAACTTTCATATACAATGTAAACCTAAAGCGTGTGTCGACTAGGTGTGGGACTCAATGTACACACACCTAGTGATTGTTTGTTATTAATATAATGAGCAATCCTTTTGTTTTAATTCATGTTCTTTGTGTCCAAACACCTTGTTAATGTGTCGTGTTCTAATTCCGCTTTGATTATCTAATCATATGAACATGATGCATTCCTAGTAGCTAAAAGATCCGTGAATCTTAGGATTCCTCAATTGGTATCAGTGCCTCGTGGCTCGTGATGCTAGGACCAACAAGGTGTTCGTGTATCGAGAAGAGAAGAAAAATCCGTCTAGGGTTTTTCTGGACGTTTTTGTGTGCGCAGCAGTATTCGGAAGGTCATAACTTTTGATTGAACCGTTGGATCGTCGCGAAATTTCTTGTGTGTGTTCTATACACATATATCTAAACATCCACCAGAGGGATTGTCCAGATTAGCCATCAATAAAAAGTTATTAGGCGTCAAAGTTGGCAGCAGTGGTGATTTTCAGATTTTCTATTTTACATACAATCATGATTTAGGGTTTCTTCAAACCCTAGATTATTCATAAACAGAAAAAGGTGTTGTATGATTGAGTATACTAGCTTTGGTGAGTGGTTTTTCTAAAAATCATGATGAACCCAAGTATACTTTGTTCATGGTTGTTGTGATTTTCGTTTAGGGTTTACTTGACAAACCCTAGATCCGTGATGAAGGTTTAGCAGCAGATCGTGTGCAACAATCAGGTTGGAATTGCATAAAATATGAGACATGGATATACATTCACGTCAATGAAAAATGTACTGTACGTATCATTGATGTAAGAGTGTGGTCCACGTTTTGTGTTTAAAGAAATCTGTGAAGAAGAACATGGAATGATTCACGAAGATTATGGAAAGCTATTATTACTCTTCGTGATTTATTCTGATATCATGAGAGATTATTCATATCCCTTATTTATTGGGGAAATATATGAGTGATTGTTTATCCTACTGATTGTTGGAATTATTCTTTCCCTACGCTATACATAATTATCTACGAAGATAAACCCTATTTTGTAGGGAGTATATTCTAAATATGGCACTAGTGGTTTGAAGATTTCAACAAGAAAAGATTGTGTCTAGTATTTTAAGGACGTGGGCTGTCTAATGTGAATTTAGACAAGATTTATTCCTAATTTTGGTAAGGATGTGATAAGCAAAGACTATGGCATGATTCTAAAAACACTTTTTTTTAAATTTCTGATTTATGGGAAACATGAGTCTTCTTAAGAATCTGCTATTGACACTTGATGACGTCAGCAGAAGATTAGACGCTGACAAGGTTTGTTTTGACGCTGACAAAGAGAAGGTTAACGCTGACAGAATAGGCGTTGACATGAGTTGTCCGAGAAATGATTGTTCCAAGCGTTGATACGTTTTGTACGATATCAGACAATGCATGTGTTTAAGAAGTTGGACAGTAAGGGATCTCGGATAACAAAAGAATGGCTGCTGTTAGAGAAAATTGATACGTTTTAAGCACACAAAAAGGAGGTATTTACACGCAAAGGTACATGGAATCTCCGTTTTTATTCAGAATATCAAGTTGATATTTATGGCTCGGATATTTTTAAATGGATTAATGATTTTAACGTGAGTTAACAACAATTCGTGGAGTATTTTATTGGAATAATATTTGATTAGATTATGTAATCGGGGTAGCCTTGTGAAAGAGTTATCCGCGTATCACTTTTACATATGATATGAAGATATTATCTCATAAAGATTCGTTATGAAGAGGTGTTGGCTTAAGGGGAAGAATTCTTATGGTAAGTTTGATGCTTGAAGAAGATTTTCGCGAATTTATGTTCTATCATATTTTAAAGTCGTGGCGTACCATTCACTGACTTTAAAGATAACTTGTTTATGCTTACATTGTTACTGATGAAGTGATACAAGATCTAGGAATATGTGATTTTTCTTATGGTTCTCTATGCACATATTTTCTATCACTTGAAGGAGTTACATTATCGTGCTCAGTGTCTCACAAAGGATGAGGATTTTTGTATCTGCAACACACTTCATCACATCGTACAAGATATGGAACACAAAGGTGAGTTATTCTACTTCTACATCAAGATTACTTTATTTATTTTTCTTCAAGATCATTACACAGAGCCTACATTTGGAAAATCTTCAAGATTGCATACATTGTTTACTTCCCTGTTGATGTGACAAAAAGGGGAAGACATACATGCTACATTTTAGGGGAAGCAATTTGAAGATGATGTAAAACTTACAATAGATACACAAAGAGTTTTGCCGACATCAACTACGGGAAGATTTTTGGGTCAAAAAGTTGATGTGGCGGAAACTCAAAAACGAAGAAAACATGAAGGCATTTGTCTAAGCGTTGACAAGTGTATTCCAGGCGTTGTCAAGAACAAATCAGGCGTTGACAGAAGCAAGAATTGTCATGTACAATCCAAGCATTGTCATGTACAAACTAAGCATTGACAGAAACGTAGACAAGAAGCCTTTGGAAGCTTCTATTTGGATATATATGCAGGATATATTCTATATATAGTTATTTAAATAGAAGATTTACATGTTTATTCATAATTATCTCTTGTAAACCCTAATCCTTACACTATAAAAGGAACCAAGGGTATTAGGTTTATTCATAACTTTCATATACAATGTAAACCAAAGCGTGTGTCGACTAGGTGTGGGATTCAATATACACACGCCTAGTGATTGTTTGTTATTAATATAATGAGCAATCCTTTTGTTTTAATTCATGTTATTTGTGTCCAAACACCTTGTTAATGTGTCGTGTTCTAATTCCGCTTTGATTATCCAATCATATGAACATGATGCATTCCTAGTAGCTAAAAGATCCGTAAATCTTAGGATTCGTCACCATTCATAAAAACACAATACCCAGTCACTGATCTTCTAGTGCATCTAGCCCAGTCTGCATCTGTATAAGCTTCAATACTTATACTAGAGCTAGACTGCTTAACAATATCAATACCTTTACCTAGAGACCCTTTAAGGTATCTCAATACCTTTAAAGATGTTTTCAAGTGACTTTTGAGTTTCTTATGCATGAATTGGCTAAGACAAGAGATAATATAAGCAATATCTGGCCTAGTTATGGTCAGATACATAATTTTACCAATTAACCTTTGATAATCAGTAATACTATCAAGAATAGGATCATTACTACTAGACTCAAAAACTAAAGTAATATTGGGCTGCATAGGTATATAAGAAGATTTACTAGCAAGAAGACCAAACTCAGATATAAGATCAAGACAATATTTTCTTTGATTTAAACATATGCCAGTAGGAGTATCAAGAACTTCTAATCCCAGAAAATATTTCAACTTTCCCAAGTCTTTTATCATAAATTTAGACTTAAGAAACTCTTTAAAGTCATCAATAGCAATCTTACTATTACCAATAATGATTATATCATCAACATAAACAAACAATGCAATAAAACAATCATCACTAGACTTAGTAAACAAACTATAATCACTCTTACTTTGTTGAAAACCATTTTCAATAAGAATAGAAGTCAACTTAGCATTCAACTGTCTAGGAGCTTGTTTTAATCCATACAAAGATTTTTTAAGTTAACAAACCCTAGTTTCATTAGCATCAAAGTACCCAGGAGGTAACTTCATATAAACAGTTTCATTAAAATCACCATATAGGAAGGCATTATTAATCTCTAATTGATATAAAGTCCAACCAGACTGAACAGCAAGGTTAATCAGACATCTAAAGTTACCATTTTGACAACAGGGGAAAAAGTCTCAGCAAAGTCAATTCCCTCCCTCTGATTAAACCCTTGAGCAACCAGTTTGGCTTTAAACCTTTCAATAGCCCCATCAGATAAAAAATTAATCTTTTTAATTCATTAGAACTAATAGCCTTTCTAACAACATGAAGTTCAACCAAATCCCAAGTATTGTTTCTTTAAAGAACATCCATCTCAGCATTCATAGCATCTACCCAATGCTGCTGCTAAGATGCTTCCCAAATAATTTAGGTTCATAAGTCTGATTAAGCATAGAAGAAAAACATATATTTTCTCTAGATAAATAATAGTAATTAACATATCTTTCCAACCCATACTTAACCTTAGACTCAACCACAAAATCATTAAAAATTTTAGGAAAAAACAGATTGTCTAGAAGACCTTCTAACTGATAAAGATTTATCAACCTGAGAATGAACCAAAGGTTCTAAATCCTTAGAGCCATTTGCATCTACATTTTCCTCATGGTTGAGAACCATCTCACCCTCACTGGAAACAACTCCAGAATCCTAAGAATGCACTCCCTCATTCTCATTACTAGACCCTAGACTGCTACATGAGTGAGAGGAGGAGCTACTCATCTTAATAGGGCTGGGGTCACTTTGTTTTTTATCATCATTGGGAAGGTCATGAGATGAGTCACACCAATTAGAAGGATCAAAGAAGTTTAAAGAAGCAAATTCTTGGAGGGAATCATCTTTTGTAAAAACACTAGCCTTAAAAGAAAAGATTTCCTCAAAAGATTTAACATCCCTAGAAAAATGATTTGTTTTTTTATCAAGACTGTACAACTTATAACCCTTCTTAAAGTTAGTATAACCAAGTAATACACACTTCTCACACCTAGATCCAAACTTATCATGATTATTAAGAAAAGTGGCATAAGCAAGACACCCAAAAGCTCTAAGATGCTTAAGTGAAGGAGATTTAGCATAAATCAGATCAAAAGGAGACAATCTATTCAGCATAGATGATGGTAACCTATTAATCAAATATGTAGCATTAAGAATACACTCAGACTAAAAAGACAAAGGTAACCCTCCCTGAAAAAGGAGGGATCTAGCAACATTAAGAAGATGTCTATGCTTCCTCTCACCAATCCCATTTTGTTGAGGGGAATAGCTACAAGAGGTTTGATGAATAATCCCATTTTGTTCACAAAAACTAACAAAACTTTGATTAACAAACTCAGTCTCATTATCACTACGAAAGATCTTAACTTTCTTAGAAAATTGATTTTGAAGCAAGTTAGAAAACACCATGAGATTATCAAATGTCTCAGTTTTATTTTTTAATAGGTACACCCAAACAGACCTTGTAAAGTCATCAACAATAGTCAAAAAATATTTAAAACCTTCCCTACTAGTGACCTTATATGGTCCCCATAAATCTAAATGCACAAGCTCACCCAGACTAGGCGACACATGATCACTAAGAGGGAAAGGTTCTCTAATCTGTTTAGCCTTTTGACAAATGTCATACACAATATTAAACTTTTTATTATAAAGAGTTAACTTGTTTTTTAAAACTTCATGTAACACCCCATTTTGGAAATGGAAATATCACAGTGATTATGGCGTGTCATCAAAGCATACAAGGTAAAATGTCTAAACATTACTTGACCATATAAAGGAAAATACCGGAATCAAACATCGGTAGTCCAAAAGTAAAGCTCATTACACACAAACATAGTATAGTAAAGGAAAAGGACGAAACAATGTCCAAAGCATAAGTATCATAAAGAAAAGAAATGCATAATATAAAGAAGGCTAGACAGCTTCCAGTCCATATGCACGTACTCTTATTGTCTACGAGCGTCCCTGAGTACCTGCCGTTTTAGGAACATAGAAAAGGAAAACGGCTGGGCGATACGCTCAGTGCACGGATGTACAATAAAGCATGAATAGGATAAGCACATAACATAATAACAGCGGAAGAAACTAAGTCCCGAGTAACCTGGTTAAGTCTTAATAAAACTTGTTTTATAGTTTGAAAGTCTTATGTTTAGCTAATAAAAATTGTTTGTCATATTTTACCATCTAGCCAATATAGGTCATGAATATCCACCGTGCATGAATAATTGGAGGGGTGACCTCATCATGCAAATTAGAGGGGCTGCCTCTAATTTAATATACTGGTTTTATGGGTAGGAGGGATCAGCTCCTTGTGAAGGATGCAAGGCACACACCACATTCACCATGTAATCCTGAATAAAAACGTGTAACTAGGATGCACCCATACGCCCCACATGATAAATATAAATAAATGGCCAAAAGCTGAAGGGACGCCACGAGCAATCACTCCGCCGTGGTGAAGTCATAACATCAGTGCCTCTAATGTTATGGTTATGGTACCTCCATAACTAGGTGAAACTGGTCATGCATGTATATGGCTATAGGTAATCATATTTAAACATAAGCAATCAAACTCATACTTATACTACGGGAAAACAGTTGGCTGCATACGGGGAAATCCTAATAAGGAAGAATGTCCATACTGAAAGGACGGGAATCCGTACCTTATGTCCAGTGAACGAGAACGATGAACTGCGAGAATCCTACTTCCGAAACACTGGTGCTACATAAATACGTACATGAAATAAGTATCTGCTTACTACATACATAGCTGGTTTATATCATGTCTTAGCTTATTTTATGTGTTCTTACTATTTACACTGTTTAAAGCCTTAAACTGTGTTAAATCCTATATTATGTTCATTCTGATTAAGTATTTCTGATATTTCATGTGTTATTATACTTACTGTGTAATAATAAGTAACTTTCCAAAAATAGCAGGTTTCCTTAAATAGAAAATTTCCAAAAATAGAAAGTTTCCAAAAATAGAAAGTTACCAAAAATAGATTTACTACTTAAAATAGACAAGTTTCTAAAAATAGAAAGTTTCCATAAATAGATTAGCTGCCTTAATTAAATAAGTTTCCATAAATAGATTAGCTGCCTTAAATAAATAAGTTTCTAAAAATAGCTGGTTTCCATAAATAAAATAGCTGCCTTATTTAATTAAGTTTCTAAAAATAGAAAGTTTCCATAACTAGAAATAAGCTGGTTAAATAAGCTAAGTAAATAAGCCTACGTATTTTCATGATTATTTTCTAAGTCATATGATATATTATATAGTTTAATAATTATTTCATGTAATTTAATTAAACTATAGGTTATAATATTTAATTAAAGTATAACATTTTTTTAATTAAATATATTAAATACTTAGGTTAAAATATGTATTATTAAATACTAATAATATAACCTAAGTCATGTTTAATTAATTAATTATATCCATGGTTTTTAAATAATTAATTAATTATAAGTCTTAATAATATAAATACTTAGGTTAAAATAATTTCATGTTTATTAATAATTAGTTAACCTAAGTCATGTTATTAAATTAATTACATCTTATTAATTTAATTCTTAACATAAGTTTATAACATAAACAACTAACATAATCATGATCCGGATCTAAGCTTAAAAACATGCTCCGAATATGAACAAACACCGTACCCCGAACCAATTCGGGGTACCCCCTTGCTGCCGTGGGACCCACACGCACCAACCAAGACCAAAAAGGTCTTGGTGGTGGTCGGCTAAAAACAAACCGAGCCCCCTTGGGGTCGGTTGTTCCTGCGGCCCAAAACAAACACCCCTTAGATCCACCCCTTTGATTAATTAATGACCAAAACATGTTAGATCTAGGTTTAATTAATGTGTTTTTATGAAAAACATCATGTGTTCTTAATTAATAAAAGATTAATTAAAAAGAAAACAAGTAAAAAGGTTTTACCGTATTCGTGGATCAAAAGGGTGAAGAACAAACACGAACAAATACTAAAATAACAAGATCCAAGATCAAACTCACCCCCTTATGGTGGTTTGTAGGTGGCGGCACACAAAGGAGAAGGAGGAAGGGATTTTAGGTTTTCTTGAAATTCTTCTGTAAAAATAATTTGAGTAGTAAAAACTCTTAACCCTTCCTTTTAGTAAAAATTGACAATGGGCTTGGCCCATTGTCCTATGTTGGCCGCGGGTAGGGACTCCCTTGTGGGGATCCCGTACCTCGTTTCGTGTCTTGTAATTTCATACACGTTTACGTTTAATTATGTTCGTGTTTTAAAAGTTCTCGTTACGTAAATATCCTACACTTATATATTTAATTACGCTCGTATTAAATATATATACGTAATTAATAATATCTCGTGTTTTAATTACGCTCGTGATCTCGTGATCGTATGTTCGTGATTAATTATTGCTAAATAATTATTACGTGATTGTTCATATAAAATACTTATCGTGTTCTAACACGTACGTAATACATAAACTCCTAATACGTAACCGTAATCATGCTATATTAGGAAAGTTTTTAACTAGTACGTACGAACTTAAGGTATTATGCATGGTAAAAGCATGCGGGTTTTACACTTCAAGAACATGATCAGAAGGGTGACCTAACCTACAATGCTAAGTATATTTAGACAAATAACATGTAGTATTAACACTAGGATTCTCAAATCCTATACCTTGATTTCCATAAAAGTAATATAAACCACCAGATTGTCTACCACTCCCTAAAACATTCCTTGCTTTCAAATCCTGGTCAAGAATATAGCATTTATTTTCATCAAAATCAACAACCAATTTACTATCCCTTGCTACTTTATGAACTGACATAAACTGACACAATATTGAGGAACCACCAACACATCAAAAAGAGTCAAATAACTAGTTAAAGGCATATTTCTAATTTTAGTTATAAAAGCCTCAGTACCATTAGGATGTGAGACTTTAATATTTAAATTTGAAATATCTATGACATTAACCAGATTTTTTTCAGAATAAGTCATGTGTTGATTAGCTCCAAAATCAGTAATCAGACCATTAGTAACAAGTTTAGCATGCATTTTACTATTAGAACAAAAGAATTTCTCAAAGTTTTTTCAAACAAAGTACTAGTATTCAAAACAGTACCTACCATGTTGGGATTAACATTTTTCCCATTACTAGTATTGTCCTTGATAATAGCAATAAGAGTATATAACTGCTCATCTAAAAACCTAGTAGAACTACTAAACCCAACCGAATTATTAGATTTATTACTCATAGTATTATTGGTCATAAAGTTCACAGAAGGTTTCTTTTTCCCAAAATCAGTAGGATATCAAATCAGTTTAAAGCATATGTCAATAGAATGACCATTGAAACCATAATTCTCGCACACTAATGTAGGTCCTCCAATACCCCTTTTATCATTAGGTCGAGGTACAACATTAAATCTAGGTCCATTTTCAGAAGTTTGAGGCCTCTGGAAATTCCCTTTATTAGGAGCACTACATTAAAAGCAGAATTTTGAGCTCTTAAAGTCACATTAGAACTACTACCAGAGGTAACAACCCTATGTGACTCCTCACTAGAAAGAATAGAGTAAGCATTCCTAACATCATGTAAAGGGTCCCTAGACAAGATAGAACTTCTAATTTGCATATAAGATTCATCAAGACCCACTAAGAATTGCATAAATTTCATCAGATCAGTATATTTTTTACACTCATTAGCAGCATGACAAGTACATTTAGGCAATTTAACCAAAGCATCAAACTGTTTCCACAATGCATTCAATTTATGATAGTTATCAGCAATGGACAACCCATTCTGAGATAAAGGGTTGATTTTATGATGCAGATTAAAAGTAACAGACCTATCAAATTTATCATAGGTATCAAACGGTCCGATGAAATGAGGACTGAGCTTCCCTTTAATCCCGAAGCGTCTAACACCACATGCCGGCGAAACCTTAAGGAAGACGTGATCTCCTACGTTAAAGTGTAAATCCCTACGATGCTTGTCGGCGTAACTCTTTTGACGTGACCGTGCCTCCTGAATTTTCTGCCTAGCTACTACGATCTTCTCATTTGTCATCTCTATGATCGCTGGTCCTTCGAGTGTTCGCTCGCCAACCTGATCCCAGCAGATTGGGGCGCGACACTTTCTGCCATACAACATCTCAAATGGAGCACACTTGATGCTCGCGTGCCAGCTGTTGTTGTACGCAAACTCCACCAAACAGATGTATTCGTCCCAATCACCCGTCCATTCCAACGCACATGACCTCAACATATCTTCCAATGACTGAATGGTTCGCTCCGACTGTCCGTCCGTTTGAGGATGAAAGGCCGTGCTAAGCTTAAGTTGTGTACCCCAAGCTTTCTGCAGACTTTTCCAAAAGCGCGAAGTGAATCGAGGATCTCTGTCTGAGACGATGCTGGATGGTGCACCGTGGAGTCTCATGATCTCTCGTCTGTACGTATCTGCGAGTTTACTTACCGGATCTTCCTTGCGGATCGGTAAGAAATGAGCTGATTTGGTAAGTCGATCAACGATAACCCAAATTGCATCGTGCTTCCTTTTGGTAGGCGGAAGACCGGTAACAAAATCCATGGTGATTTTGTCCCACTTCCACTCTGGAATATCTAACGGTTGAAGGAGACCGCCAGATCGCTGATGCTCGATCTTAACCTGCTGGCAGGTAAGACATTTGGAGACGTAAGTTGCTACATCCTGTTTCATACCACTCCACCAAAAGTACTGCTTGATGTCTTGGTACATTTTGGTTGAACCAGGATGTATCGAGAATGGGGAGCTATGAGCTTCTGCTAGCAAAGCTTCTCGGAGTTCTTGGTCATCAGGAACACAAAGTCTAGTGCACTGCCATACGATACCATCTGCATCTACTCTGAATTCTGTCTGCTTCTCCAAATTCTGTATTATCGCCCATATTTCTCCGTCATCCTTCTAAGCTTCCTTGATCTTAGATAGTAACTCGGGTTCTACTCTAAGATTAGCCCAGTAACCGTACTGTCCACGTACCATGATCTCGATGTCTAGTCGCTCCAAGTCTCTTATGATTTCCTCTTCGATTCTAATGCTGTTGATCATTCCGGACTTCCTGCTAAGGGCATCTGCTACTACATTTGCCTTTCCGGGATGATATTGAAGATTAATGTCATAATCCTTCAACAGCTCTAACCATCTTCTCTGCCTCATGTTCAATTCACGTTGAGTGAAGATATACTTCAAGCTCTTGTGGTCCGTGAAAATGTCACATGATTCTCCATACAAGTAGTGTCTTCATATCTTCAATGCAAACACGACTGCAGCAAGTTCCAGATCGTGCGTGGGGTAATTCTCTTCATAAGGCTTAAGCTGCCATGAAGCATACGCGATCACCTTCCCATGTTGCATGAGAACACAGCCAAGTCCCTTCCCCGATGCATCGCTGTAGATTTGAAATCCACTCGTACCAGATGGTAGAGTAAGAATAGGTGCATATACTAGCTTCTGCTTCAGGTCTTCAAAGCTCTTCTCTCGATCTTCAGTCCAGACGAATTTCTCCCCTTTCCGCATCAGTTTGGTCAATGGTAGTGCTAAGCGGGAAAAGTACTCTACGAACCTACGGTAATAGCCAGCTAAGCCTAAGAAACTGCGGACTTCCATCGCTGATGTCGGCCTCGGCCACTTAGTGATGGCCTCAACCTTTGCTGGATCCATAGTGATTCCTTCTGCTGATACAATGTGACCTAAGAATGCCACCTTGTCTAACCAGAACTCACACTTGGAGAATTTAGCATACAGCTGCTTCTGGCGAAGAATCTGTAGTATTGTACGAAGATGGTCTTCGTGTTCCTCCTTGGACTTAGAGAAAATCAGGATGTCATCGATGAAAACAATGAAGAATTTGTCCAGAAATTCATGGAAGATTCTGTTCATCAGATCCATGAACACTGCTGGAGCATTTGTCAGGCCAAATGGCATAACTACAAACTCGTAGTGGCCATAACGAGTACAAAAGGCAGTCTTAGCAATGTCCTACTCCTTGACCCGTAGTTGATGGTAGCCTGACCTTAGATCGATCTTGGAGAAGTGTTTGGCCCCTTGGAGTTGGTCAAACAGATCGTCAATGCGTGGCAGTGGATATCTATTCTGAATGGTAATCTTGTTGAGCTCGCGATAGTCTATGCAAAGACGCATGCTGTCGTCCTTCTTCTTAACAAACAAAACCGGTGCGCCCCATGGAGATGCGCTCGGTCGAATGAAACCTCGTTCAAGAAGTTCTTGCAGTTGATCCTTCAGCTCCTTCAGCTCTATGGGAGCCATGCGATTAGGAGCTTTGGAGATTGGTTCAGCTCCTGGAACTAGCTCGATACTGAATTCCACTTCTCGTGCAGGTGGTATGCCCGGAAGTTCTGCTGGATACACGTCTTGGAATTCCGACACTATAGGTTGATCCTGAATCGATGGAGATTCAGCATCCATGTCGTGAACCGTAGCTAGATAACCCTCGCAGCCATGTGACAGTAGTGCACGCGCTTGCAGAGTGGATATGACTTGTACAGACCGTCCGGGTATGAACCCGTTATGAATGTACTCTGGTGCATTGACATCACCGAAGATAACTCGATATGAATGGCAGTCTATGGTAGCATGATACTTGGATAGCCAATCCATGCCCAAAATCATGTCGAAGTCATTCATGTCCAGCGGAAGTGCGTCGACAGGTCGAACCTTATCATCAAATTCTAGGGGAAGACTCTTGTATGCATGGGTGATTAATACAGAGTCCCTCAAAGGCGTGGAAATAGTAAGCCTATTTTCTAGTGGCAAGGGAGGCATCCTAATGTTCTTAGCATAAGCAGTAGAAATAACCGAGTGAGTAGCACCCGTATCGAAAAGAACACATGCGGCACGACCATACATATACAAGATTCCAGTGATGGTACCTGTAGACTTGTTGGCCTGGTCTCGAGATGTCGTGTAGACACGCCCGGCAGTAGGAGGCGGTTTGGTATCAGCATGTCCCGATGTACCCTCCATCTCGCCCTTACGACAGTCCTTCATAATATGGCCAGGAAGACCACACTTGAAGCACGCATCAGTATTACGGCGACATGGTCCTGGGTGCCTACGGTGGCAAGTAGAGCAAAGAGGATGAGTGTATCCTCCAGCAGGTGCTCTGGCTGGCTGAGGACCTGATAAAACATTTTACATGAGACATAATAGTTGGGTACAAAGGACAAAGAGGATAATCGTAAGATTGAATACCAGTGATAGCTGGATAGCTAGGTTGCGAACCTCTCTGGTTCTGGTCCCAACCGTTTCCATGGTTCCTGGTAGACATTTGCTAGAGTGTCAGAATATGAGTCATAACGTAAAACATAAGAAATTTCATAAGTATTAGGACCTGCTGTTGCTGGATTGCCCGGCGTTGTTACGGTAATTGTCATTACCGCCACGCCTATCCGTAGCAGATCGGTCATTAGTCTGACCGTTTCCCTTGGGCTGATGAGGCTGCTACTGAGTAGCCGGCTGAGACCGATCCCCAGTTTTCTGCCTGGAAGATACATTTAAAGAGATGAATAATTGACATATGAAAGATATACGTATTGATCACCGCTTGAATATGAAGGTTTTACCTCTTGTCGGGTCTTTCAGCTTCCCCGAACTCATCCTTCTCCTGCAGCATCTCCAGTTTTCGTGTTGCATCGGCCACTTGTGCTACCGTATTAAACGTAGCACACACCAGATTGTTTGTGACCGATGTGCGAAGAGCCCATCTGAATTGATGTGCCTGCTCTTCTGGAGTACCTGCTGCCGCACCAAGAAAACCAGCCAAGCGTAGAAAGCGCTGCATAAACTCGTTGCTATTCTCCCCAGCTCTCTGACGGATCCCATGGTACTCTCTCTTGAGCTTGTCCTGCTCCGCCTTGGGAAAGAACTGCTCCATCACCCTGTCCTTGAACTAAGCCCAAGTCAAACCAGCAACCCACTCATCACCACCTTCAGATTGCATCAAAGCTAACCACCAATTGAGTACATCGCCTTCGAACCGATAGCATGCCAACCTCGCCTTGTATGCGGGGTCACAGCCCATAGCGTTGAAGATCTTCTTGATGTGAGCCAACCAGCTTTCAGCATCGCTGGGGCTATCTGTCTTTTCAAAAGCTCGAGGGCGGAGCTTGTTGAATCTCTCCAGCCATACTGCTAATGTCACTGGAGGAGGAGGAGGAGGTGGCTGATTGTGCTGCTGCTGCTTGTTGGCAGCTTGAACTTCAGCCCGGATGTCATTCCTCAGTTGAGGAAGCAAGGCTTGCATGGCAGCCTGAATTGCAGCATTGAGCTGCTCCTGCTCGCGTGTGAGAACCATCTGACAGTATAACATAAAACATATGATTAACAGTTAAAAACATAAATATAACATATATACATGAAAAAAATTTATACTAAAAATTTCACGAGAAAAATTTTATGCAAGAAAATTTTTGTATGAATGCATGATGCAGTTTTATGAAAACTTTTGATGCTCGAGAGTGAACGCCTCTGGTCAGTTCACCCAAAACAAAAGACATATCGAGGGGACGCCTATGGGTCGGTCCCAAATCTAAAAGTTTCGATAAAACACATGCGACTAAATAGGGTCAGTCCTGTACCAACCATTACTTAGTCAAAAACCCTGTAACAATGACATATATATGTATGCTTAAAAATGATGAATGCATGAAAACAACTGTCAGTTCTAGGAAGACCGTAGTGACTACCCACTAATCACAGGTCATATTTGAGAGCCTACAGGTCGAAGCCTTGGCTCTGATACCATAATTGTAACACCCCATTTTGGAAATGGAAATATCACAGTGATTATGGCATGTCATCAAAGCATACAAGGTAAAATATCTAAACATTACTTGACCATATAAAGGAAAATACCGGAATCAAACATCGGTAGTCCAAAAGTAAAGCTCATCACACACAAACATAGTATAGTAAAGGAAAAGGACGAAACAATGTCCAAAGCATAAGTATCATAAAGAAAAGAAATGCATAATGTAAAGAAGGCTAGACAGCTTTCAGTCCATATGCACGTACTCTTATTGTCTACGAGCGTCCCTGAGTACCTGCCGTTTTGGGAACATAGAAAAGGAAAACGGCTGAGCGATACGCTCAGTGCACGGATGTACAATAAAGCATGAATAGGATAAGCTCATAACATAATAACAGCGGAAGAAACTAAGTCCCGAGTAACCTGGTTAAGTCTTAATAAAACTGGTTTTATAGTTTGAAAGTCTTATGTTTATCTTATAAAAACTGTTTGTCATATTTTACCATTTAGCCAATATAGGTCATGAATATCCACCATGCATGAATAATTGGAGGGGTGACCTCATCATGCAAATTAGAGGGGCTGCCTCTAATTTAATATACTGGTTTTATGGGTAGGAGGGATCAGCTCCTTGTGAAGGATGCAAGGCACACACCACATTCACCATGTAATCCTGTATAAAAACGTGTAACTAGGATGAACCCATACGCCCCACATGATAAATATAAATAAATGGCCAAAAGCTGAAGGGACGCCACGAGCAATCACTCCGCCGTGGTGAAGTCATAACATCAGTGCCTCTAATGTTATGGTTATGGTACCTCCATAACTAGGTAAAACTGGTCATGCATGTATATGGCTATAGGTAATCATATTTAAACATAAGCAATCAAACTCATACTTATACTACGGGAAAACAGTTGGCTGCATACGGGGAAATCCTAATAAGGAAGAATGTCCATACTGAAAGGACGGGAATCCGTACCTTATGTCCAGTGAACGAGAACGATGAACTGCGAGAATCCTACTTCCGAAACACTAGTGCTACATAAATACGTACATGAAATAAGTATCTGCTTACTACATACATAGCTGGTTTTATATCATGTCTTAGCTTATTTTATGTGTTCTTACCATTTACACTGTTTAAAGCCTTAAACTGTGTTAAATCCTATATTCTGTTCATTCTGATTAAGTATTTCTGATATTTCATGTGTTATTATACTTACTGTGTAATAATAAGTAACTTTCCAAGAATAGCAGGTTTCCTTAAATAGAAAATTTCCAAAAATAGAAAGTTACCAAAAATAGATTTACTGCTTAAAATAGATAAGTTTCTAAAAATAGAAAGTTTCCATAAATAGATTAGCTGCCTTAATTAAATAAGTTTCCATAAATAGATTAGCTGCCTTAAATAAATAAGTTTCTAAAAATAGCTGGTTTCCATAAATAAAATAGCTGCCTTATTTAATTAAGTTTCTAAAAATAGAAAGTTTCCATAACTAGAAATAAGCTGGTTAAATAAGCTAAGTAAATAAGCCTACGTATTTTCATGATTATTTTCTAAGTCATATGATATATTATATAGTTTAATAATTATTTCATGTAATTTAATTAAACTATAGGTTATAATATTTAATTAAAGTATGACATGTTTTTAATTAAATATATTAAATACTTAGGTTAAAATATGTATTATTAAATACTAATAATATAACGTAAGTCATGTTTAATTAATTAATTATATCCATGGTTTTTAAATAATTAATTAATTATAAGTCTTAATAATATAAATACTTAGGTTAAAATAATTTCATGTTTATTAATAATTAGTTAACCTAAGTCATGTTATTAAATTAATTACATCTTATTAATTTAATTCTTAACATAAGTTTATAACATAAACAACTAACATAATCATGATCCGGATCTAAGCTTAAAAACATGCTCCGAATATGAACAAACACCGTACCCCGAACCAATTCGGGGTACCCCCTTGCTGCCATGGGACCCACACGCACCAACCAAGACCAAAAAGGTCTTGGTGGTGGTCGGCTAAAAACAAACCGAGCCCCCTTGGGGTCGGTTGTTCCTGCGGCCCAAAACAAACACCCCTTAGATCCACCCCTTTGATTAATTAATGACCAAAACATGTTAGATCTAGGTTTAATTAATGTGTTTTTATGAAAAACATCATGTGTTCTTAATTAATAAAAGATTAATTAAAAAGAAAACAAGTAAAAAGGTTTTACCGTATTCGTGGATCAAAAGGGTGAAGAACAAACACGAACAAACACTAAAATAACAAGATCCAAGATCAAACTCACCCCCTTATGGTGGTTTGTAGGTGGCAGCATACAAAGGAGAAAGAGGAAGGGATTTTAGGTTTTCTTGAAATTCTTCTGTAAAAATAATTTGAGTAGTAAAAACTCTTAACCCTTCCTTTTAGTAAAAATTGACAATGGGCTTGGCCCATTGTCCTATGTTGGCCGCGGGTAGGGACTCCCTTGTGGGGATCCCGTACCTCGTTTCGTGTCTTGTAATTTCATACACGTTTACGTTTAATTATGTTCGTGTTTTAAAAGTTCTCGTTACGTAAATATCCTACACTTATATATTTAATTACGCTCGTATTAAATATATATACGTAATTAATAATATCTCGTGTTTTAATTACGCTCGTGATCTCGTGATCGTATGTTCGTGATTAATTATTGCTAAACAATTATTACGTGATCGTTCATATAAAATACTTATCGTGTTCTAACACGTACGTAATACATAAACTCCTAATACGTAACCGTAATCATGCTATATTAGGAAAGTTTTTAACTAGTACGTACGAACTTAAGGTATTATGCATGGTAAAAGCATGCGGGTTTTACACTTCAAGAACATGATCAGAAGGGTGACCTAACCTACAATGCTAAGTATATTTAGACAAATAACATGTAGTATTAACACTAGGATTCTCAAATCCTATACCTTGATTTCCATAAAAGTAATATAAACCACCAGATTGTCTACCACTCCCTAAAACATTCCTTGCTTTCAGATCCTGGTCAAGAATATAGCATTTATTTTCATCAAAATCAACAACCAATTTACTATCCCTTGCTACTTTATGAACTGACATAAACTGACACAATATTGAGGAACCACCAACACATCAAAAAGAGTCAAATAACTAGTTAAAGGCATATTTCTAATTTTAGTTATAAAAGCCTCAGTACCATTAGGATGTGAGACTTTAATATTTAAATTTGAAATATCTATGACATTAACCAGATTTTTTTCAGAATAAGTCATGTGTTGATTAGCTCCAAAATCAGTAATCAGACCATTAGTAACAAGTTTAGCATGCATTTTACTATTAGAACAAAAGAATTTCTCAAAGTTTTTTCAAACAAAGTACTAGTATTCAAAACAGTACCTACCATGTTGGCATTAACATTTTTCCCATTACTAGTATTGTCCTTGATAATAGCAATAAGAGTATATAACTGCTCATCTAAAAACCTAGTAGAACTACTAAACCCAACCGAATTACTAGATTTATTACTCATAGTATTATTGGTCATAAAGTTCACAGAAGATTTCTTTTTCCCAAAATCAGTAGGATATCTAATCAGTTTAAAGCATATGTCAATAGAATGACCATTGAAACCATAATTCTCGCACACTAATGTAGGTCCTCCAATACCCCTTTTATCATTAGGTCGAGGTACAACATTAAATCTAGGTCCATTTTCAGAAGTTTGAGGCCTCTGGAAATTCCCTTTATTAGGAGCACTACATTAAAAGCAGAATTTTGAGCTCTTAAAGTCACATTAGAACTACTACCAGAGGTAACAACCCTATGTGACTCCTCATTAGAAAGAATAGAGTAAGCATTCCTAACATCATGTAAAGGGTCCCTAGACAAGATAGAACTTCTAATTTGCATATAAGATTCATCAAGACCCACTAAGAATTGCATAAATTTCATCAGATCAGTATATTTTTTACACTCATTAGCAGCATGACAAGTACATTTAGGCAATTTAACCAAAGCATCAAACTGTTTCCACAATGCATTCAATTTATGATAGTTATCAGCAATGGACAACCCATTTTGAGATAAAGGGTTGATTTTATGATGCAGATTAAAAGTAACAGACCTATCAAATTTATCATAGGTTTCCCTAAGTTGTTCCCAAACATGGGAAGCCTTTTTTGAAAAAATTTGCCCATAATATAGTTTTTCAGAAATTGAATTTAAAATCCATCCCAAGACAACAACATTAACTTTGTCCCACTGACTCCCTAAAACCTCATCAGTATTAGACCTCCTACATGTGCCATCTATAAAACCAGTTTTTATTTTTACCCATGTAAAGCAAGTTGCATTGCATAAGACCATACTTGGTAATTCTCAGTTTCTTTAAGTTTAATAGACACCACAGTAAGAGAAGCAGAATCATTAGGATGCAAGTGTAAAGGCTGACTTAAATCCAGTTTACTTATCTTATTAACCACATCAGTTCCCTTACTATCATAATCAACATCACTATTATGCATAAATTCCTCATCAGACATACCATAAACAGACATGATGAAACAAAAAACAAGAACCGAATTAAATTACAACAAAAACAATAAATAAATCAAACCAACCTATTTTAGTTCCCAAGCTTCCTAACCATTCAAGGATGGCAGGTCAAGGGCTAAAGATTGATTTGACACGAAAAAGATTTACACTACTAACAAAAAAACACTCAAGAAAGATAAACACTAAATAAACACCCAAAGAACTACCAATTAAAGATAAAGGAGTAGAGAGGTGTTATAGTGCTATCACAACAATAAACCAGCGAAGAACAATCCCCTTTGATCTTAATCAAAAGGTACAACCCAGAATCTTATGAACAGTGAAACCCTAATTTTTTTTAATTAGGATCAATTGACCAACCCAATGATCAAATCCAGCCACAACAAGCTTCCAATAGTAACTAACCATGGTTAAGTACACGATCCAAGCAAGAAATCACAAAACCCCTAAATTTTCAAAACCCTAATTTTTTCTAAAATTAGGCGTTTACCATTGAATCATCCAATTTGAAGTAGAGATAACAAAAGAATCAGTTAACACAAGTTAATTGATCAAGATTTGGAAAATTTTATTAGATTAAAAATGTTTTATAGAGCAATATTAACGACCTTGCTTTGATACCATGAAAAGATTTTGATTAAAACAGTTTTAAACTTGAATCTCAATTTAATCAACCAAAAAAACTACTTTATTAATCAAACCCTAAAAATATTCCCTCAGCTACTCTGTGGAAGATCTATTATCTTTAGATGATAATAGTTTTACAATCAAAGTAACAAGAACAACAAAGACATCTCAATCTCTATCAAGAAAAAGATTGCCAGAACAATAAGAGAGTGTATGTGTGAAAAAAGATGCAAGATATGATCCAGCCTTCGTTGACTCCAACTTAAATACCCATCCAAACTAGCTTTGCACTTAGTCCCTCTTTAATTGCACTACAGCTCTTATTCTTCTCATCACTTTGAAATCACTTCCCAACTAACTAAACAACACAAAATAATTGTAAGTAAGTCCTTTAGGAATATTTCTATATTAAAATTAGGCACAAGTATTATACATTTTAACAGTATTGCCTGATTTTTCTAAAGTTTTTTTAGCTTCATATTGTGCTTCTAAGGTTGTAATTGGTGGAGTTCTTAGTCAAGGTTGGCGACCTGTTACCTAATTTAGTGAGAAGTTGACACGGCTGAAGTCTAGGTACTCTACTTATGACTTGGAGTTTTATGCAGTGGTCCATGTTGTGAAGCATTAACGCTATTATTTGATTCAGAAGGAGTTTGTTTTGTTCATTGATCAAGATTCTTTAAGGAATATTCGTACTCTCAAGATAAGGAATCCCATAAGCATGGTTGTTGGTTGGCTTTTCTCGAGAAGTTTACTTTTATGGTGAAACACAAAACTGGTGCTTCTAATCTTGCTGTTGTTGCCTTAAGTAGGAGGAGTAGTTTACTTTTAACCATGCAGGTTGATGTGTCAAGACTTGATGTCATTCATGACATGGTGGCTGTGGATCCATACTTTTTAGTTGTTTGCAGGGTTTGCAATCTGGAGAGAAAACAGATTTTGTTACATGTGATAGGTTCCTATTCAAAGGGAATCAACTTTGTATTCATGATTCAAGTCTTCGCTTGCAAATTATTATGGAGTTGCACGGTGAAGGGAATGTTGTTCGTGATCGCACCTTACAGTTGGTTCAAGCTTCTTATTTTTGGCCTACTATGAGGAAGGAAGTGGATCGTTACGTCAAGAGGTGTCGTATTTGTCAAGTTTCAAAGGGCACAACTACTAATGTAGAACTTTATATGCTATTTCCTGTTCCTTTGAAGCCTTGGGTTGATATTAGCATGGACTTTGTGTTGGGGACACCTCGTACTCAAAGGGGTAATGATTCCATATTTGTTGTTGTTGATCATTTTTCTAAAATTGTTCATTTTATTCCTTGCAAAAAGACAACAGATGCAGTTAATGTAGCCCAGACCTTCTTTAGGGATGTGTACCGTTTACATGGTTTACCTTCCTCCATTGTTTCTAGTCAGGACACTAGGTTTTTGAGTCACTTTTGCTGTAGTTTATGGAAGATGGTGAATACTTAACTCAGTTTTATTAGTGCTTGTCGTCCTCAAACTAATGGACAAACTGAAGTTGTTAACAGATCCTTTGGTAATCTGTTAAGGTGTATGGTGGGTGATCATGTGAAAGCATGAATCAGAATTTGTGTCAAGCTAAGTTTGCTCATAATCATGTTGTTAATCGGAGCACAAGGTTTAGTCCATTTCAGGTGGTTATTCTGCTCAACCACATGGTCCTCTTGATCTCATGACTCTCTGGTTTCTAGGTCTGTTCCGAAGAAAGTGTAGGATTTTGTTGAGGGCTTGCATGATGTTCATCAATCTGTTCGTGATAATTTGGTTCGCGCCAATTCGAAGTACAAGCATGATGCGACAAAAGAGGTGACAAGTTGATTTTGAAGTAGGAAACTTTTTGTGGGATATTATGACTAAGGATCATTTTCTATGTAGTGAGTATAATAAGTTATCTACAAAGATGATTGGTCCATTAAAAATTGCAGAAAAGATGAGCTTGAATTCTTATCTTTTGAAGTTACCAAGCCATATTCGATGTTCTGATGTTTTAAATGTGAAGCACTTGTTTCCTTACAATGGTGATTCTTCAGATGATGATACTGTTGGGAATTCGAGGACGAATTTTTCCTATCCAGGGGGAATGATGGAGGCCCAACTATTGAATAACGGAATGACTTGTTTCTGGAAGCTTAAGATTGTGCGAAAAATATGGCTTTCTTAAAACAACCATAACTTGAGCATCGGAAGTCCATTTTCAACCAATGACCTGTCAAAACGACCGAAAAACGAGGGAACGCCGTTGTAACCACTTTTTAGCTGGTCAAGATTTTTCGTGACCCAAAAATCCATTTTACTATGATTTATTTGCATATTTGTGTTATTTCCATTTTCTGTTGGACTTTGTCTTTAGGCCACAGTTCAGCCCATTGGTGTTTTAGGGTTTTTCTTTGTTTCGTGTCATTATTTAAACATTATGTTGTAACTCAATCAAGACAGTTTTCAGTTTAATAAAGTTAAACCATTAGTCGTGTTTGCCAAATTTTTACCATAATAATCAGTATTCATTAGAATCAATGATTTTTAAAAGGATTCTTTCTAGTCTTTACTGGAATCAACAAATCCAATTTATTTATCCTGTTTTTAGTCTAATTCATTTATTTATAGCCCTATTTGTATATATGCAAACATTTTCAATATTTATATGTACAAACATGCGTGTTTACATACAACATGGATTACTAATTCATCTAACATGAAACTTGTTTTAATGGATTTTGTATCCTTTTATTATTAAAACCAATTACTAGGTATGGGTATCTCCGAGTATGATGGAAGAGTAGCGACTAGATACACTTCAAATCAAGGGATACAACTCAATTATTTCTTTTGTCTTACGTTTGCATGTTTCAATTTTTAATATCAAACTAGTTGTCCAACATGCAAAACACAAAATTTTACTCTCCATGCATAATTCATCACCTATAAATTCCACAAAAAAACATCTGAATCCATACACAATTACATCACTCGTTCTCATATTAACATTGTGGCTAGTATGATGAACTACAACATTTTCATCACTAGTGCTGCTACAATTTTTATAGGTTTAGCATTCATGAGCAATTCACCAATGGTGGTCGAAAGCTCCGTTGTTCCACGGCGACTCATTAACATTGTGAGGTTAGGAGCGATTCCTGACGGCCAGACAGACGCGAGTGTGCCATTTCAATCTGCTTGGGCTTCTGCATGTTCTTCTTTTACGCCTTCCACGATTTATGTGCCTGCTGGTAGGTTCTTCGTTCGGTCAGCTTACTTCCAAGGCGACCGTTGTAAGAACAAAGCTATTAGGTTTGTTATCGAGGGCACGCTGCTTGCTCCTTCTGACTTTCGTAACTCGGTATGGATTAGGTTTGAGAAAGTCACTGGAGTTTCTATCTTGGGCGGGATTTTGGATGGCCGTGGAACCGCGCTATGGGCTTGTAAAGCGCGTTCGGGTGGCTGTCCCGCTGGTGCAACCGTAAGTTTCATTCCTAGACCGTGATTAACGTAATTTACGAACTTTTTCTTACCTTTAATAGACTCTCTGATACATGATGGTTCATTTGCAGACGTTAGAGTTCTTTGATTCAAAGAACATCAAGATCACTAGGCTAACCTCAATAAACAGCCAAAAGTTCCATATCGTGATAAATGCTTGCCAAAACGTGAACCTCCAAGGAATCACCGTATCCGCGCCAGGAAACAGCCCCAACACTGATGGCATACACATCGAATCATCCTCTGGTGTCACTGTTCTCAACTCTAGAATCGCCACAGGAGATGACTGTATATCCATAGGACCAGGCTCATCTAACTTATGGATCCAAACCATCACATGCGGCCCGGGCCATGGTGTGAGCATAGGCAGCTTAGGATGGAGCTTACAAGAAGCTGGTGTACAAAACGTGACAGTCAAGACCGTGACATTTACGTCCACTGAAAACGGGGTTAGGATCAAGACATGGGCTAGAGAAAGCAATGGGTTCGTAAGAGGTGTCTTGTTTCAAGATTTGACGATGATTAACGTTCAAAACCCGGTAATTATCGATCAAAACTATTGTCCAGGGGAGCATAACTGTCCTCATCAAATGGCTGGAGTGTCGATATCTAACGTAAGATACGATAACATACACGGAACATCTGCGACAGAGATTGGAGTAAAACTGGATTGTAGTAAGGAGCATCCATGCAATGGGATGCAAATGGAAGATGTGAACTTGAGTTATGGAAATCGACCGGCTCATGAATCTTGTGTCAATGCTTTCGGAGCCACTCGTGGTACTTGTTTGATATAAGATCGTTGAACTCGTACCAAAAAGATATAGCCTAAGCGCGGTATCTGATCGACTTACTTGTCGTAGAAGATACAGGACCATGCTCATAACCGATGGAGCTTGTTCTTGCCATGCATGAGTAGGTTATATGTGAAGCTTGATTTTGGAGTTGTATGATGCTTAATCTCGGACTTATATATATTGTCTTGTAATATATTGTATAATATAGTATCTTATACATAATATGTGTTCTATGATTGTAATTGCATATGAATCACGTATGTTTTTCACATTATAAAAATTCAGCCGATTTTGAGCCGATACATAATAAACGTATACTTCGTGTATTTGTATATGCCCGACAAACTAACGTATTTTTAGCGTATAAACATTTAACAAAAAAGTCCTAAAAGTGTCTTAACTTTGTTTCTCTTTATCACTCCTTAGTTTTTTCAATCATTGATTGGCCCAAATATGACACGGGCTCAATTAGTTTTATGTATTAAGCCCACTACAAAAAAAGGTATCTTAACCTTGTAACACGTATTATTGTTTTTAGAACATCGAGTTTACTTAGTTATTTGATTTTATAGTGTTTATCCAAAAAATATTTTTTATTAAGCTTAAATAATAATTAATTATTCGATTTATAATACTCAGAAAATAGGCACTGTCAGCTTCAATTAACAAATATATATAATAAAACCTCACAGATTTTCACCTAAAAAACCCCATAGAGAAAATCGAACCTAAAACTTTTCGCATATAATAACAACCTCAAAAAAAACCCTTGACGACCAACTAAGCGTCCAGTTGATTTGTAACACGATCATATCATATAATCATCATTACATGTGTCAGTTTTAATGAAAAATCATGTTTTCAACGTTAATGTTGCATGTTCGAACAACAGTTTTAGGTAGAAGCTGCCAAACATACACATGTTGGACTTCAATATTTGACACATGAATTATATATTATCTATAATTCAAGCACATGTTCTAAAAAAATTTTATAAGATATACAAAATTAAGCATCTAGAGATAATATTATATCCTTTCTCTGAAGAGTACAAGGTTCAAATCTCGCTAAAGGTGTAAATTTGCGGGTGACTAAAGACGGGTTGAAAGCGGTTTCAATAACTAATGTGATGAAGTCGCGTACATCTAAGTCAAAAGGCTTATTTAATTTAAAAATGATGTATTTTTACTTTTTTTATCTGTTGTCATGGTACTAAATAACCAGTAAAAAACAATATTTATCGAATACACAATTTTTTTGCCCGTGCTTTGAGAGTTTTACAGTAACAATAACAATACTGGATCGTGTCTAAACAAATTATCATAAAGGTGAAATGTAAACATATCATACGCTATTTTAAGATAAACTCGAAACTAGTAAGATTGCTTCGATTAAAATCTCTGGCAATTCAAGAGTAGTACTTTTTTTTTTTGAACGGCGAAATTTTATTGAACTAGCAAGGAGCTAGCAAAGGAAAAAAAAGAATTACATGGAAATTAAATGAGGATTCTTTAACCAATTCTCCCATGAAAAAACCCCTTTACATCTATTACTACACCAAAGAAAAGAAAGCGAAACAATATCATCGATAATCTTCGAACGCAAAGGAGGCTTGGCTTCAAAAATGAGACGATTCCGGAACACCCAAATGGACCACCAAGTAGTATAGAAGACACCTTCCAATAAGCATTTTTTATTAATAGGCATCCTTACCGAAGATATCCACGAGCTCCAGTCCGAAAAAGAGTTCCACTCAGATCGATCTAAATCCCACCATCTGCCAATACGCTTAAGAACAGCCTGCGTCATCTTACATCTAAAAAAAACGTGTTGAACATCTTCCTCGAACAAAGAACACATCGAGCACATGACCGACTCCAGACTAATACCTCGACGAACCAAATTAGCCTTGGTAGGGAGACAATCTCTCCTAACTCTCCAAGCGAACACATTAATTTTGATAGGAACGTATTTCACCCAATTGGTATGGTCGATCGAAGAGGGCAGGAACAAATCATCAAGTGAATTACGAATAACTTTAACACTAAATATACCATCACCAGCGAGATTACAAATCCAACGATCCTTCGAGGAAGAAAGACATACCAGATTCATAAGCTGAGAGAGCTCTGAGAATTGTTGTTCTTCAATGCCACCCCTCACCATTCTACGAAAGGAGCTGTTGATCGGACCTGCCAATTTGTCTGCCACTGAAATACCTTTGTTCGTTTCTAATGCATACACACGCGGAAATAAATCACAAAGGGCGAGACCACCCTTCCAAACATCCGTCCAGAATTTAGTATCCAGACCATCACCAATCTGCTTACAACAAAAAGATAAGAAATCAAACCCTTTAGATTTAAGAATCTGGACTTCACGCAAAATCGAGCACCAAGTAGTAACTTTATTAGTCGGATGATCTCCGAGCGATGACCCATATATCTCTTGAATCACCCGAAACCATAATGACCCATCATGAGACAAGAATCTCCATACCCACTTAAGAAGAAGAGCCCGATTGAGAGCAAAAAAACTCGAGACCCCCAAACCACCTTTTTTCTTAGACGCTAACACCTTTTCCCAAGCAATCCACGTCATTTTTTTTTCTTTTAATTCCCCCCCAATAAAGAACTTGTTACGAATAGACTCCATCTCTTTAAGAACTCCTTTAGGAGCTTTAAAGATAGACATACAATACAACGGAGAAGCACCGAGAACCGACTTCAACAATGTAAGTCTTCCACCTACAGATAAAGTTTTAGACTTCCATTTTGATAATCGAGATCTTAATTTGAAAAGCGCGTCGTCCCAAGACCTATTACACGACATCTTATCACCAATCATAACTCCCAAATATCGAAAATTATGATCCATAATAGAACACCCTATAGAACTAGCTGCCGCTTCAACCTCTACTTTAGGCACTCCCACTCCCAAGATTTGACTTTTGTGAATATTAATCTTTAACCCCGATGCAAGAAAAAAGACCTGGAGAACATAAATGATGCACCGAAGATTGTCTTGAGACCAATCCCCAACAATTAAAGCATCGTCTGCGTAAAAAAGATGAGATAATGAAAGGGATCTTCCTATCCGAATACCTTTGAAAAGCTCTGCTTCCACAACTCTATCAAGAGATAAATGGAGTGATTCCATCACTAAAATGAACAAGAAAGGAGACAAGGGATCACCTTGTTTGAGACCACAATGAAAAGCAAATTCATTAGATGGACTACCGTTAACCAAAACTGAAGCCTTAGCATGCGAAAACGTACCACGAACCCATTGACACCACTTTGGACCAAATCCGAAGGCCTCCAAAACGTCTATTAAATAGTCCCAACGAACCGAGTCATAGGCTTTAGCAAAGTCTACTTTGAAAAACAACGCTTGTTTGTTCTTTCTTTTACACCATTGTAAAATTTCATTAATAATAAAAGGGCCGTCTAGAATCTGCCGATCAGCTACAAATGCAGATTGCGTGTCCGAAATGATATCCGGAATAACCTTAGCCATACGAATCGCCATGATTTTAGTCACCACTTTGTATATACTACCTATCAAACTGATAGGCCGAAAGTCTGAAACTAATTTTGCGTCCACCACCTTTGGAATTAAGGTAATGAAAGACGCATTACACCCATTAGCAAAAGCCCCAAATTTGAAAAAACATTCAACAGCTTCACATAAATCAGTCCCGATCAAGTTCCAATACTTCTTGAAAAACTCAAACGTAAACCCGTCTGGACCCGGGGACTTATTTTCCCCACAGCTCCATACCGCCTCACGTATTTCATCACGGGTAACATCTCTATCCATATCCTCCACCTGATCGTAACGAAGTTTTTTAGGAAATGTGAAATTTAGTTTCGGCCCAACAGAAGAAACCGTATTGAACCGATCCTCAAAATAATTTTGGAAAGCCTTCTTGACCAATTTAGGATCATTCTGCCAAACACCATTAGTTAAGACTCCCCTTATCGCAAGATTAGATCTCTTTCTATTTATAATACCGTGAAAAAAATTAGAATTCTCGTCCCCTTCTATTGCCCATCTAATTTTTGATTTTTGTACCAATTCAGCCTCGCCTTTCGCTTTAATATCATGAAGCTGACGAATAATATCTTTACGACGCGCTAAGATCTCGTCATCAATCGTACCACGGTCCAAATCCTTGTCCACATCATGAAGCTCACCTTCTAGAGCTTGTTTAGTAATACACAGTTGAGCGCGTTTAGCCTTGACCCATTGACGAATGACAGTTTTAAGATCAAAAAACTTTTTCTTAAAACGAACCATCCCATTCCTATCCGAGTGTGAGAAAGATCTCCATGTCTGATTCACCATCTCATCGAAGCCTTCGTATTTAAACCAAGCATGATAGAAACGAAAAGGAGTTGGACCAAAGTCCAGCTTAACTTCATGAAGAAAAATAGGCCTATGGTCCGACAAATGACGATCCAAACACAACGCCGTGATGGAGGGAAAAGACGAAATAATCCCGTCCGAAACAAGGAACCGATCAATCTTGCTCATTTTCGAAGCTGATGGATGTGACCATGTAAACGAAAATCCTTCCAATTTAATATCAACCAAACCTGAAACAGAAATGAATTGATTAAAGGCCCGTGCACCAGCTCTATTAAACCACGAACCACGTCTTTCATCACTAGACCGAACTTCGTTGAAGTCCCCCATTACGATAGACTCTCCATTCCATTGTTGTAAGATCATAGAAACATAGTCCCACAAAACCCTTTTTTGAACCGACTGTTGAGGTGCGTAAATAGCAACAAAGAGAACCTTCAGATTACATGGCAACCACGTCCCATAAATGGCAATAAAATTGTCCGAAATTGTAACATTGTCTTTCTGAAAGACACTCGCCTCCCAAATGCACAGAATACCACCCGAGTTACCTAAAGAATCACTATAAACAAAGTCATAGTTGGAATTACCCCACATGAATTTTACATCCATATGAGAAACCTTTTCCAACTTAGTCTCTTGGATCGCAATAAAGTTTAACTTATGTTTACAAGCTAACTCCTTGATCCACTCCTTTTTAGTCTTGCTACCAAGACCTTGAACGTTTATGGAAATAATATTCATTTAAAACCCATATCGTCTCCTTGATGACTTATAATCGCCTCAATATCTTTTTCACACCCATCCATAGAATATCCCATCGTTTGACCAACTCGAATCACCTCCTCAAGCACTCCCAACACGGACCCTCCTGTAGGATTGCCATTGTGACCAGTAAATCCACATGAAAATTCGCCTTGATCCTCGACATCCTTAGGGGATGATCTGCTTGCTGTATGAACATTAACATCTTCATTAACCGATACATTATTCTTATTATGACCAGTAAGTCCACATGAAAATTCCCCTTGTTCCTCAACATCCTTAGGGGATGACCTGCTTGCTGTATGAACATTAACATCTTCATTAACCGATAAATTATCCTTATCTACATCAGGACCAGGTGGCGTATATCCTGGTGGAGTTGGCAAGGATGAACTAGACTGCTGCAGGACCACATTCTCCTTCTTTTTAGTCAACAATTCGTATAAATCAAAAGGATCCTCCGAAGCCTGTTTACCTGTATCTTCATTAACGTCATTGAGAGGGGATGACACGTCTTCAAATAATGTTTCTGCCACTCCTTCAATTTCACTTGTATTTACTTGGCCTTCGTCCTCATCATTTAACACCGAGTCCTTATGAAGTGTCGAATCAGTATCTGATGAACACGACTGCTCCATAACTTCCATAAAGACAGGATTCCAGGTAAACAACTCTTTAGCACGCAACATGTACACCTTACCTTTAACAATGATTTTAAAGGATTCTAATATGGAAACCGGGGATTTAGTAATAATGCACACCCTTTTTCGACCAAAAGAAGACGCATAAGAGTCCTCTATATTTAGCAGCTCACCCCATTTCCTTCCAATTCTCTTGAACGTTTCATGTGTCCAAGCATTAATAGGGACCCCTTCAATATCGATCCATACGACTCGCTCATCACTAACAAAGTCTGGTACAACATCTTGTAAGACATGAAACCATGAGTTAATACCAGAATGTAATACCAATTTATCCTTAGTTTCCGCCTTATCGAGTTCTAACAACACCCAAAACCCCCCAAGATACTTCAATTGAACATTTATAAAACCTTCATCATAAAGCATCGTATATAAATTAGGGATTGAACTAACATCTTTAACTTTACCCATAACATGTTTAGAGTAGTCACGGCAAGTAATACAACTATCATCAAGGACAATCGCGGGTGGTGGCGAAAAATTAGGCCCCGTAACACCATTGACCACATTAGCAAAGGAAGACGGAAAACCTTTCGATTGATTCGCAATTTTAACCGAATCCACATTAGCAACAGGCGAATTCACCTTTTCAGTATTCGTTCTAGTATTGTTACCGTCCTTAACTACGTACCTACTAAACCTGGCCACATTCGCTTGCAGTCTATGACTACCAATCCACACCGTACAAAGGTTACCCACCAATCTATCAACATCAAAAACATTGATGAATTTCACAAAACCAAATCTCTTACCGTTTTTAGCCTTCTTTACCGGAATAAATGAGTCAACCACATGTCCGTACTGCTTACAGTAATGAAATAAATCCTTAGCCGTAGATGAAACAGGAAAATTGGTAACGTAAATCGAAGTCGAGATTCTGGCTACATCATCTTCTTTAGAGCTCTTTTTATAAGTTTTCCTCGAAACATGTTGCCAATCGTCAAAACCCATGAAGTTTGGATTGAAGGGAGATCAAAAACAAAAATCAAATCTAAGTTTTTTTTTTTTTTTAATTAAGGATCTGAAGATGAAAGAAAAGGGGAAAACTCCTATGATTCAAATCGCTTCTTTTCAAAAATCGTCGAGCTGAATAAAAACAGTGTAATCGAAGATCTACCGATTATAATAATCAGAATCATAAGATTACATGTCGTTATACAGCGAATGGAATTCGACAAAGAATTAAGGAACGATTAGAATATAGGAGAAGGGAAGAAAAACAGGGAGGGTGATGGCGTTTGATCCCGCCGGAAGTGGGTTATTTCTTGTTAGCAACTCTCCAAGAGTAGTACTTGAAGCCAATGTTTTTTGAAACCGGGCTTTTAGATCAAATCGGTCGAGTGACCGGGTCTGGGTCAACCCGGGTCGACTCGGGTCATCCCGAGTTAACCCGGTTATTAAAAAAAAATTAATAATTAACAAAAATTATGTATAAAAATCATAAAAACTTTCGTATATTGAATATATAAATTGTTTACCAACCAATACATTAAAATAAAATTTCTTTATAAATACGTAAAATTTACATATTTTTTAAAAAAAAATCCGAAAAAATCGAAACCCGGTTGGGTCTTGAGAACCGAGTTAACCCGGGTCATCCCTAACCTAACGAGTTTAGTCAGGTTTCGAAAATATGAAATCCGAGTCATTTTGACTCATTTTCTCGGCCAGAACTGGGTCAACTGATTGACCCGGCTAGATCGACTCGGTTTTGAAAACATTGCTTGAAACATAAAATGCTATTTGACCTAACTAGCAATATATATACATGTGATATATGTGTAGAAAACAAATTTCTAGAACAATTAGTATGTACTAACCAAAGTTGACTAGAAATGTCAAAAGGTTAGAAGATGGTCACATTACTCTGTCTTTTTTCCACTCTATCTATCTAATCCATGTAATCTACATGCACAGTCACGGAGCTACAAGGTATTTCGCGTGTGTTCAGAACATTTATAAATTTTTTTGATATATAATTAATTTTTTATTAAAAATTTGTGATAATATATTAAATGCACTGAGTATATTAAAATATGTTCATATTCTTATTTAATTTATACACTTTTAAATAAAAATAAATTTTCAACTTTTATATATCACAATTTAAAAAAATTATGCATGCGATATATATGGCCCCGTCCCTATATATGCATACGTAACGTAAGTATATGTATATTTGTTAAAGTTATGCAGTCGTAACTAATTTGACTCTTGTTTTGGTTTTGTTAATATTATTAATTTCCATGATTCAACATGCAAATAAATTACTAATTTGTTAGGTTATATCATTTTCTAACCAAACCTACAACATTTGGTTAATATATTAATCTCTCTATTATGTAATAGGTATAACTCTCGTATACGCATAAGATTATAAATAAATCAAATTAGTTTAATACTTTAGTTTAATATAATGTTATATAAAAAAAATTATGTTTAATACTTTGTAATTGGTGATATTGTTAGGTTATAAAATGTAAGAAGTATTTGTTAATTTTTAAACTTATTGAAAAAATATGACAACTTATAATTTTTACTTAAAACCATCTAAATTATTTAAAATTTAACCATTAAAATTTTATTTATTATCTCCTCGTTTATTAACTTTTTTTCCTTTCACAAATTTGACACTTATAATTTTATGTCTTTTTTTTCATCAAATTTCATCATCAATTTTTAAAAAGCTTTTACTAAATAAAAAAATTAGATTTAAATAAACATAAAAATGAAAAGGAATAAATTAAGAGAATATTTCTTACTGAATAAAAATTCTTTTGAAAAAGTCTAAACTTTATGTTTTGCTTTATAAAGAAAAAAATTAATGTCCACTTTAACTTATTCGATTTTTCATTTTTAACTTTAATTATAAATATTTATATTGTGTTGTAAAATATTTGGTGCAAAATATTTAAATAAATAAGAATTAAAATATTTTTTTATTAAAATAACTATTATCAAATATTATATATAGCAAAAATAAAAATATTTATATATGAAGTTAAAAAAACTAAAAAATATCAAAATAAACAATTAATATGAGACGAAGTGAGTAGCAATAACAAATACTTATATGAACTTAGGCTATGTTTGGTGTATAATTTTACGAAAGCTTATCGGAACAAGAGCTTATTATTTTTTAAAATATAAGTTACTTTTAAACATAAGTCTTGTTTGGTTAACATAACTTGTAATAGCGTCTAAAAAGTAAGCTAAAACAAGCTACTAAATTAAATGATTCTTGAATTAACTTATAAAAAAAGCTCTATCCTTTGCTTCAGCAACATGCTCTAGCAACTAGCACTAATGATTCACTCCAACTCCCGCTAATATTACCCTTGATAACAAGAGTTTAAAGAGGTGTGTGTCGAAGTTTATTTATGAGTTTATAAACTCATCATATGAGAAAATCTTACTTTAGGTTATCTTCTTCCTGAAGGTAGAGCTAGAGATAGAGTTAAAGCTAGAGATGAAGTTATAATTAAGTTATTATAAGTCAAAAGATAAAGCTTATATTTTTATCATATTGTTTGATGATTAGTTGGAGCCAAATTTTATTCACGTAAAAATATATGAAAAAATTCATATATATTTTTAGCTTTTATGTCATAATTTACAATATTTTTAAGAGTATTTAACTTATTTTGATTAACTATAAGCTATAGAAGTCATTTTTTATGAGCTTGGGTTTATAAAAACCATTACTTATAAAAGTTTCTATAAGCATGTGCGATAAACAAAAGCTATTTTATAAACTACTTTATATTAAAAGCTCAAACCTCTACAAGCCATAAAAAGCTCAGTGTCAAACATAGCGTAAGTCAATAAAACGAGAAACTTAGGCTTATGAAACTTAAATTGAAATTAAATAAGATTATAAACACACAATGAAACTTAAATTGAAGTGAGTATTTAATTGATCAGTAAGAATAGTGTGATTGATAAGGGTGAATTGGGAGAGTGGCGAAGGAAAGTAAATGGTGAGGTGGTGCTAAGGTGGAAGTTAAGTGAAGGTGATTTTTCGATGATTGATACTAGCAACCTTTGTAATCAAGATACAAAACAATACAAATATGTACACAACCAACCTCCTTAAGTGCAATATAACCAAATATCTGGTACAAACAACTAGTCCTCAAACGAGTGCTAGTGATACAAAATAAAGATTATCCCAAAAACGTTGATCTAATCACCTCATTACAAGAATCACTCAAACTCACATGATATCAATAAAGATTTATTAAGACTAAATAATTTACCGGGAATGATCAATTTTTAATACTAGAAACAATGAAAATGATTAAGATTGAACAAGAGAATCAGATGAACAATCAAGACGACTAACAAAACTAATCAAAACCTAGCCAAAAGCTCAGGTAATATAGATTGAGAAGTAATGCTTCCAGTCCTTTAACTTTTGCTATTAACACAATGTACCCGTGTCTTATATCTTTGAGCTTTAGAAACTTTTAGCCCTTCACGTTTCGTTTTACCATAATTGATCCTTGAACTTTCAACACCCTCTTTCAAACTTAATGTGTGAGATTTCCTACTAACAATCTTCTCATAATATCTTCCAGCAAACATATTAAACAAACTCAAATTTCCACAAAACAAATTGTATTGAGAAATGCCCAAACACTAGTAGACGAGTCTACAACTTGCATATTTTTATGAACCTAACAGGTTTACAACTCCAACAAAAACGTTTCCCCTCAGAAGTGGACATAAATCTCAAAATGCTTAGATTTTTCGTGAAACACAAGGTTACATATGCCAATTCTATAGCTAAAGAATTATCACAAAATAATTCAACACAAAACATACAAAGAAACTTAACACTATGCAACAAATTAGCTAACTTGAGGTTAATGGTATGTCATATGATTAGAGGTTGTTCAAGTTGTGCTTGAGGTTAATGTGGCATTCAGTCACATTCTATTGTACCTAACTGTTTTTTTGTGTTAATATATTTTACCGAGATGAGTCCCTTTTACCCAAAAAAAACAAATTAGCTAACTAGATAATCTCACAAGTAGCAGAGTCCATACTTTTATACTCGGCCCCAATAGAGCTCTTAGAAATAGCAACTTACGTTTTACTTTTCCAAGATATAAGAGATTTACCCAAAAAATCACAAAAATCAGACTTTCTGGTCTTAGGACATTTTTTCCAATTAGCATTAGAGAAAACTCTGAGCTTAAGATAAGAATCTTTATCAAATTCAATGCCAAGACCTGGAGACCCTTTTAGATACCTTAAAACTCTAAAATCAACCTTCATATGAAACTGTAGAGGATTATGCATATGCTGATTTAAACAATGAACAACATAACTAATATCAGACATAGTGTTAGTAAGATAAATCAATTTAGCAACCGACTTTTGATAACTATTAAAATTGGTAATGAATTTGTCATAACTAGACTCTTCATAATTCAACACAGAGTTTTAAGGTAAAGGTATCTCAACAGTTCTTGCAACCAACAGATCGACCATACTCATGAATCAACTCCATACGATATTTCATTTGAGTCATACGCAAACACTTATTATTCTTTAACACCTCAATTCCTAAAAAATACTTTGTTCTCCTAAATCTTTAATAAGGAATTTAGTTTTTAAAAAACTATTTAAAACTATTAATCTCTACCTCATTACTACCAGTAATCACAATATCATAAAACAAGCAATACAACAAACACATCACCTTTATGCTTGACATATAAAAAATAATCAAACTATTGCTTTGCTTAAAGCCATGCTCCGCCAAATCAATAGTAAGCTTAGCATTTTACTGCATTAGGGCTTGCTTTAGACCGTATAAAGACTTATTAAACTTAGTGACTTTAGATTTACTCTTATATCCATCAGGCAAAGTCATATACACATCTTTCTCATCACCATGTAAAAAAGCATTATTAATATCTAACTGATATAAAGGCCAACAATTAACCACAACAATACTAATCAAACACCTAACAACAACCTTTGTAATCACAGGATTGAAAGTCTTATCATAATCAAAACCCTCCTTTTGTCTAAAACCTCTAGCCACAAGTCTAGTTTTATATATTTCAATGTCTTCAGAAAGATTGTATTTAATTTTCCAAATCCATTGATTACTAATAGTTTTTCTACCAGCTGGTAAATCAAAATATGTTGAATCTTCTTGTCTTGTTGAGGCTTTATCTGAATCCTAACTGAGTTGATATTATGAATAATGAGATTAAAATTTTGAATAAAATAAATACTTGAATTAAATACTATATTTCATATTAAAATTTAGCACATGTGTATTGAATTTAATAGGCACTCTAGTATTCATATTAGACCTACTTAATCTAGATGTCTCTACATTATCCTTAACAAACTGAATACTTTGTTTATTACTCTCAAGCCAAACTTGGATATGATCATAATTTGGGTTGTTGAATGTCATCCACTCTTACTCAAACCTTGAGAAGAAGAAGGTTGATTAGCCTTAGATGATAGTTTACTACTCTCCTTATCTAATGCATCTTTCCTATCATTATTAGGATTTAGAGGTAAATGACTATCAAAAAAATACAAAGTAAAATATACTACCCTTGTCAATTGATGTGTCTTTTTCATCATCATTGAAACTTAGAAGTAAATGACTATCAAAAAATTACAAGTGATTAACTATTGGTACTTAGAACAAGTAGAAATAATGTTTTGAAACTTGATTTTTAAATTGATCAGGTTGAGTTATTAGGTTCGGGTTAACTCGGATTCATTCGGGTTTTTTTTTAAAAAAAAATTAATAATTAAGAAAAATTATATATAGAAATTATATATAAAAATCATAAAAACTCTCGTATATTGAAGATATAAATTGTTTACCAACCAATATAGTATATAAAAATAAATTTTCGTCACAAATACGTAAAATTTACTTATTTTTTTAAAATACCCTGAAAAAATCAAAACCCGACCGGGTCTCGAGAACCGGGTTGACCCGGGTCACCCCAAACCCGATGGGTCTAATCAAATTTCAAAAATGTAAAACCTAGTTAAATATGATCTGTTTTTTCGTTTGAAACCAGATTAACCGGTTAACCCGAAAACATTGAGTAAATGTAACCAAACTTGACTTAGAAATGTCAAAAGGTATAATGGTCACACTACTCTTTCTTTCTTCTTTCCACTTATCTATCTATCTAATCCATGTAGACTATATGCAACGTAAGCATATATTGTTTAATGTTATGCCGTCGTAACTAATTTGACTCTTGTTTTGGTTTTATTAATATTATTAATTTCCATGTTTCAACATGCAAATAAATTATTATAGTACTAATTCGTTAGGTTTCATCGTTTTCTTACCACACTAAAACAGTTGGTTAATATATTAGTAACAATTATTTATACTAACTGATAGCAAGAGTTTAAGAAGCTGTTTGTTGAAGTTTATTTATGGGGGGTTTATCTAGTACTATTAATTTTTAAATAAAAAACCTTTGAGTTTATTAATTAAAAATCAGAATCTATTAAAGTAAATTATAAAATCAATGTGTATTAAATGCATATTTTAATTTAATTGGCAAGTTTTGAATGAATTAATGCAACTTAAACAATGTCTTAAGAGCACTTGTTAGACAATCTTTTAAAATTTTACAATTTTTACGATACCGTAAAGTAAAAATAATTTGGATCTTACATAGGATCTCTGCATACTTAAAATCTTATATGATCTCAATTTTGATCATAAATCTTAAGATTTACTACAATTCGCACTTTTCTCAGACCCAAATTAAAAACTTACATATCTATATTTGTGTTTCATATAGTTTAAAAAACAGTATGTTAATATTTTAAATATTTTATGATTATAATTTATCATAATATTTCTATAATATTCATATAATTTTGTGTTTATGATCCGGTTTTCTGCTTGGAACCGGTTTAATCGGTTAAACCGACTAGACCGAACCAAATCTCTAAATATTTGTAAAAACTATTTTAATGTATTTGATAATAGTAACATTAAATGTATCAAATTTTAAAGTTTAAATGAATTATAAGTGTTTTTATCCCTTCAATTTAAAAAAACTAAAACCATTATATTGACATTTATTATTCATGTCTATCTATAGTTTTGTATGAATCTATGGAGGCCACAACTTTCTGACTTTATGGATGATTGATTGCAACAACTTTTGTCCAAACTTTATAATGCATTTTGCTGTTTGTTGCTTTTGGTTCTTGTGGGTCCATTTAACGATAATTATACTCTAACATTATAAATAATGTGAAATAATGTGAGAGGGGTGGCATGTAGGGTGAACATTTTAGACCGTCGATCGAATTGAATTAGAAAACCAGATCGATTCGGACTATACTGTATAATATTGGTTCGGCATTCAGTCCGGAGTTTTAGATTATTTTGATATTTAGTTTGGTTCAATCTGATTCGATCTTATTAAAAAAATTATGATTTTACGTAATAGGATCAGATTGGATCGAAAACTAAACCGGACATATTCATTTCGATCCAATCTCGGTCCAAGATTTTGGATCATTTCAATCTTCAGTCCAGTTCGGTCTTAGTTGGTCCGGTCTGACCCAGACCAAATAATCAGCCCTAGTGGTAATAACATAATCAAGCCTCCCGTATTAGGCTACCTGCAACAAGTACCTAGTGCGACCTTAACACGTCAATTTTTTTTCTTCTGCGACCTAGTGCGATCTACTTGCCTCAACAAGGCGATCCTAGTTTAATTTTTTTTAATATAAATATATTTTTCAAATAATTATTTAAATTAAAAAAAACATTACAATAATATTTATATTTAAATATAGTTAAAGAAATGATTAAAAAAGATTTAATTAGAAGTAAAGAGGATAAAATGCATTAGTTAAAACTAACTTTAAAAATGGTTAAATTAATATATGTTATTAGAAATTAAACAAAGCTCAATATATTAAAATAAAAAAAAAATTTATAATATAATAAAACATAATTAAATCTAATATAATTTTATAGAAAAGTATAAAACAAAAAAGAAAAAAAAAAGAGAAAGAGAGACAGGTTGTGCAATTAAATCGCACTTACGATCTAGTTTGGGGAGTCGATTTGCTCGAATCGGCCGCCGCAACGAATCGACCGACTGCGAATCGGTCGCGACTGAAAAGTCGTATCGCCGTTGTGGGTAGCCTTAACAATACGTTTATGATGAAGTTTTTTTACATTTTTAAAACGCGACTTAACGCAAAATATAAAAAATTTTATATTTTTTATCGAATTTATAAAAACCGTAATACATAATAAATACCATAAAAAAGTTGAATTTATTTGCTTTTGTTTGTGACGGGCTAATCAATTCTCAAGCATTAGCGGTTATAATGCACCTTTTTTTATATTTTTAAAGTACGTATTAAAACGATAAAAAATATAAAATTATTTATATTTTATATCAAGTTTACAAAAAACGTGGTCCATAATAAATATCGTCAAAAATTATCTTTACATGTACTGTTTTTCATTTTTTAAAAGAATTTTATCGAAATTGAATTTAAAACTCGTCACGTCTCACGTCTTAACATATCTTTTCGAGTATTATCTCGCGTCACGTCTAAACTCGACGTTTTGATTTATTTCATAACCGGAAGGTCACATCTCACGTTTTAGCGCGCTTTAACGCCGACATGACACGAGCTTTTATGGAAATTGAATTTAAAAACTCGTCACGCTGTCTTAGCGCATTTTTTCACGTCTTATTTCACACCACGCCTATACTTGACGCTTTGATCTATTTTATAACCTGAAGGTTACATCTCACCTTTTAACATGCTTTAACGCCGACATGACGCGAGCTTTTATCGAAATTGAATTTAAAAACTCGTCACGCCTCATGTCTTAACATGACATTTTCGCGTATTATCTCGCGTCACGTCTAAACTCGACACTCTGATATATTTCGTAACGTGAAGGTCACGTTGCACACCTATGGGAACACTGATAACATACCCCATGTGGGTCCCACTTCACCATCCATGATTCTCTCATCTCATGGCGGCTAATCTATCATTTTCATCATTTTGCATCAACCATTTGTACTTATTATGCATTTTTTTAGTTTTTGTCACTGACCCTTTTGAATATTTATTAAAAATTTGTGAAAAATTTGATGTTTTTAATGTGTTTTGATCATTGATTCTTAAAAAAGATTAAATTTTTAATAAAGGGTATTAGCCTTTTTAGCTTTTAATCATTAAAAAGATTGAATCTTGGTGAAAATTTGATGTTTTTAAAATTTTAATGTTGTTTGATTATTGATTTATAAAAAAAGTTGGTTTTTTTATCAATGGTATTAACCCAATTAGTCTTTTTTAGTTAGAATCATTAAAAAGATTAAATCTTGGTGAAAATTTAATGTTTTTAATGTTTTTGAGGTGTGTTTAGAACGGCCAGTTAGAACAGTTATTAAGTTAGTTATTCGATTTTTTTTAGTTAAAATCATTAAAAAGATTAAATCTTGGTGAAATTTTAATGTTTTTGATGTTTTTGAAGTGTGTTTAGAACGGCGAGTTAGGACAGTTACTAAGTTAGTTATTCGATTTTAGAGTAGTTACTCAGGTTATTTCTATGGAGAAACAAATTAGCTTCAAGTTAGGAAAGATGGAAAAGCATCCTAGTTTTAGTGTTTCTGCTATCGAAAAACAGCAGAGTTTTCGTGTAGGTGCTATGAAAAAACAGAATAGTTTTAGGATAGCAATGGGGCGACAGATGAGTTTTGGTGTTGATAGGAAGAAAACTAAGGATTCGCCTGGAAAACGAGGCGATACCATGCTTCATTTAGCTTCTAGGGCAGGGAATTTGTCGAAAGTGATGGAAATGTTGCAGAGTTTTGGACTTGATGCGTTGTCGAAACAGAATCAGGAAGGGGAGACTCCTCTGTATGTTGCTGCGGAAAATGGGCATTCTCATGTTGTTGCGCAGTTTTTGAAACATCTTGATCTTCAAACTGCGTCTATTGCTGCGAATAATGGATATGATCCCTTTCATATCGCTGCTAAGCAAGGACATTTAGGTATGGTTTGCCCGGCTTTCGATTTTAAAATTCACCTGTTAGTTGTTGATTTATACATTGTTGACTCGCTTCTTGAACTTGCAGATGTTTTAAAAGAGCTTTTGAGTTCCTTTCCGAATCTGGTTATGACGACGGATTCATCAAACTCAACTGCTTTACACACAGCTGCAGCTCAAGGACACATCGATGTAGTCAACTTGCTTCTCGACGCCGATTCAAATCTTGCAAAGATAGCTAGAAACAACGGGAAAACTGTGCTTCATACAGCAGCAAGAATGGGTCATTTGGAAGTGGCGAAATCTGTTTTGAATAAGGATCCAAGCATCGGTTTCAGGATTGATAAGAAAGGGCAAACTGCTTTGCATATGGCAGTTAAGGGACAGAATATGGAGATTGTGTTCGAATTAATTAAACCCGATCCAACTGTTTTGAGTTTGGGAGATAATAAGGGGAATACCGCTCTTCACATTGCAATTAAAAAAAGCCGCACAAAGGTTTTTCTTTCACCCTCTCCGCTTGCTTATTCATTTAAAAAAGTCTCATATCTAGCTGCGCTAGTCAAGTATACAAAACGATATTATAGCGATGGTGATATAAATTTTTTATCAGCGCGATTGTAAGTACAATTTTTTTGGCCCATTTGACCCTTTCAAATGAAACAGAACCCAAATTGACCCATTCTGAGTCATAACGATTAATTATCTAAAGTTGTGATTATAAGTTGTATGCTATTGAATCATGACGATGTGTATTAACTCGTTCTGATATTCTGACAGATTGTGAAATGTTTGCTATCCTTCGATGAGATCAACATCAATGCAGTCAACAAGGCTGGAGAGACGCCTCTTGACATAGCCGAAAACATAAAAGTCTCAGAAATGGTTAATATTTTGAGGGAAGCAGGAGCTGCTCACTCTAAAGATTATGGAAAACCGCCTAGTGTCGCCAAACAGCTCAAGCAGACGGTCAGTGACATAAAACACGATGTTCAGTCACAAATCAAACAGACTCGCCAAACCGGATTTCGGGTCAAAAAGATTGCGAAAAAGGTCAAGAAGCTCCACATCAGCGGTCTTAATAATGCCATAAATTCAGCTACTGTGGTTGCTGTTCTTATAGCTACAGTTGCTTTTGCAGCCATTTTCACTGTACCGGGCCAATATGTTGAAGAAAAAACAGAAGGATTCTCACTCGGGCAAGCAAACATAGCAAAAAATGCTGCGTTTATTTTATTCTTCTTGTTTGACAGTTTAGCCCTCTTCATCTCATTGGCGGTTGTGGTCGTTCAAACATCTATCGTGGTGATTGAAGAAAAAGCTAAAAGGCAACTTATGTTTGTGATTAACAAGCTCATGTGGTTGGCGTGTCTGTTCATATCAATTGCTTTTATATCCTTGACGTATGTGGTTGTGGGGGCCCACGAGAGGTGGCTTGCGATATATGCAACAGTGATTGGTGCCACAATTATGTTGACTACAATCGGGTCAATGTGTTATTGCGTTGTGAGGCACAGGATGGAAGAGACTAAGTTAAGGAGTATACGACGGACGGAAACAAATTCACATTCTTATTCAATGTCAATGGCGTCCGATCCTGAACTTTACAATGAGAAATACAAGAGAATGTATGCTGTGTAAATGAGATCGAGTTCAGGGGTATTTTTGGAATTGTTGTTGTCAAGAGCTCCACTTGCGGATCAAAATCAGGACTCGACATAGACAAGGTCAAGAGGATGGTATGTGGTCCTTCTTGTAAGTCTACAACTCTTTTTGTAATAAAGCTTAATCGTGAGACCAAGGTCTGTGTTTACGTTTGTATATAATTAATAGTATAATCTTCGCAGAAAAAACGTCATCTTTGCTTTTCTGAAGGTAATTTTGTATCATATAGATTACGAATGCAATGATGATTTTTCTTATCAGGCCGTGTTGTAACAATCTATGATCATCTTATTATTTAGTCCAAGCTCACAGCGGAACTGTTAAAGAAAAAACTAAGATTACATGTTTATCCTGCAATCTAAATTCTGAAACATCACGTAAATCAGTTCAAACTGCACATCCAAAAACCCCTACATAATAATACTCGGTTTAACACAGGTTTACAGTTTAAGTCGTCTATTGCACAAATTTAACAAAATACAAATCAACCTGCTGTTAAAGATGGTATTTTTCGCTTCCCCTTAGAGAAGGGAGTGCAGAAAGAACATATGTCCGGCCAGGCAACGTAACAGTCGAGCACAGGCGAGGGATCATACGCTGCAAAGCTAAGTTTTTTAGAATCTGGACTGCGTCAGCATGTAGTAGTACTATATACATCAAGGAGCCGAATAGCATCAGCAGATTCTTCTGTTTTGATTATGTACTAGCTGCTATAGCAGATTCAGTGTTCATGTCTACTTCGATGATGATCATCACCCTTATCAAGATGCTTATCAAAGTGCTTAGAAGATCGATGATGAGCACTTTGATGTTTTCTCGAACCATAGCTTTTTGTTGTAGGTTCATGGTGTGGGGTTGTGCTCCTGGGAGAATAGCAATGGCGTACATGACATTGGTGACTTTTTGTTTCGGTTGATCGGCTGCTTCTGATTACTACTGATAAGATTGCTACTTTATCACGTGTGTCTTCTGAACGCCAATATTGTGAGCCTCCATCTTCTTCTGAGGTATACGTGTCATCATGGTGTATTGAGATTTCTACCGTGCTTCCAGGTTTTATTATGCCTATAGCAGGCGTCACCTGCATCACTGATAAGATTGCTACTTTATCACGTGTGTCTTCTGAACGCCAATATTGTGAGCCTCCATCTTCTTCTGAGGTATACGTGTCATCATGGTGTATTGAGATTTCTACCGTGCTTCCAGGTTTTATTATGCCTATAGCAGGCGTCACCTGCATCACAGTTTTGCGTGTTATGCTTGAGCTAAAAAGTTATAACGACAATAGCTTGGCGGCTTTATTGAAAAAGGTTGAATTGTAAGTTATTACCTCAAGCCAACGGGGAAGTCCGAATGAACCTCTAAACCTGTACTCGGGTTCTTCACCCTCCTTGATAGGACAGCGACCATCACATAAGATCTGAAATATCGCGTCATCTTTGTTACTTTTGTTGGTAATTGTCAAAGGACGCGTGTCTTGGTTTTGAAGGACTATCTTGTTTGTACTAATTGAAGTTTCAGGAACACAACGCTGTCTCGTTTGGAACGGGGAAGTTAAGGCGCACGGTCAACTTGAAGTTCACCATTGTGCAAGCTATGTCCCCCTACAATGTCATCCTAGGGCGCACCGGCATTAGAGCATTAAGGGCAGTCCCATCAACCGCCCATCCCATGTTCAAGTTTCCAACCCCGAAAGGGATTGCCACGTTAGTCCCCAAAGCATCCATTATAGCCGAATGTCGAATGCTGGAAGACAAACAAAAAACCAACCAAGGTAAAGCAGCTGAGGCAGTCGTAGAACATAAGGTCGAGGAAGAAAAGCCTCGGAGAAATGAAGCATACCTCCCGCTCACAGAGGAAGTGTTAGTGAATCCGGCTCATCCGGATCAACTGGTGGTAATCGGGAAAAATTTCTCCGAGGAAGGGAGAGCGCTGTTAATTGATTTGCTCAGGCGAAGTCAGGATGTGTTTGCATGGACCCCAGCCGACATGACCGGAATACCCGTTGAATGTCAACCATTCAATGACTCCGGTCGTACAGAAGTGACGAGTCCTCGGTGAAGAAAAGAGCGTGTTGGTGGTCAGAGAGGTGGAGGAATGGGTCAAAGCAGGGATTGTCCGTCCGGTGAGGTACCCCACCTGGATATCTAATCCGGTCCTAGTAAAAAGGCGGACGGCAGCTGGCGGATGTGTATTGACTTCAAAAACCTTAACTCTGCCTGCCCGAAAGACTACTATCCCCTCCCAGAGATAGATTGAAGATAGAATCGGTAATGGGCTATAAGTATAAGTGCTTCCTAGACGCTTATAATGGCTACCACCAAGTTCAGATGGACGAGGAAGACGAAGAAAATACAGCCTTTTATACAGACCAGGGAACCTATTGTTATACCAAGATGCCCTTTGGGCTCAAAAATGTTGGGGCTACCTATCAAAGGCTTGTGGATGCGACCTTTAAGGAACAAATAGGTCGGAACTTGGAAGCATAGGTGGACGACATGGTCATCAAGAGTTCCTCCGAAACAACCCTCCTGGCTGACATTGCCGAAACCTTCAACAACCTTCGAAAAATTAACATGAAGCTTAATCCCAAGAAGTGTTCCTTCGGGTTAGAAGAAGGAAAGTTCTTAGGCTACATGGTCACCTCGGAAGGAATAAGGGCAAACCCCAAGAAAACGAAGGCCATAATGGACATGAGGTCCCCCAGGACCCTGAAGGAGATGCAGTCGCTAAGCGGCAAGCTAGCAGCGTTAAACCGCTTTATCTCCAAATCCGTTGAACGTTCCCTTCCTTTCTTCGAAACGTTGAAGAACATCACCAAGGAGAACCGGGATGAGTATAAATGGACTACCGAAGCTGAAGCCTCCTTCTAATAAATGAAGAAGGTAGTCATGGATTTACCACTCCTAACCACACCCGTCAAGGGAGAAACGCTGTACATCTATTTGGCTATGGCCAAAGACGCTGTCAGTGGGGTGCTCATGGCGGAAAGAAAGCAAGGACAGGCTCCGATTCGCTACGTTAGCCGAGTTCTACATGACGCAAAGCGAAGGTATGCCCCATTGGAAAAACTAGTCCTATGCCTGCTCCACTTGTCAAGAAGACTGAGGAGATACTTCGAAGCCCACCCAATCAAAGTGATCACTGATCAGCAGATCAAACAAGTGTTGTCAAGGGCCGAAGCATCAGGAAAGTTAGCCAAATACGCGATTGAACTGGGAGCATATGCAATCAACTATGTACCCCGGAACGCGATAAAAGGTCAAGTATTAGCAGATTTCTTGGCCGAGACACCATCTGGGGAGAAGCTAATTTATACCATGGAAGTATCCGACCCCAAGGAAGCAGAATGGACGTTGTTTACAGACGGGGCTGCAAGCTCGAAAGGGGCCGGAGCGGGCCTAGTGCTAATAGACCCCTCCGGCACAGAATATACTTATGCTCTCCGGTTGGATTTTGAAACATCGAACAATGAAGCTGAATACGAGGCCCTGTTGGCCGGGTTAAAGTTGGCCGAAAAGATGGGAGCCCAAACCCTTCAATCAAAAGTGGACTCGAAGCTAGTCGCATGCCAAATAAATGGTGAATTCGTCGCTTGTAATGAATGGATGAAGAAGTACCTCGTCGAGGCGATGGAGCGGGTAGCCAAGTTTAATAAGTTTGCAATCCAGCACATTCCGAGGAACAAAAACCAAAAAAGCGGATATTCTAAGCAAGCTAGCTTCGGTCTCCTTCAACCATCTTACAAAAGAAGTCCTAGTAGAAGTACTGACATCCCGGTCAATTGAAAGAGAAGAGGTAAATGATGTGGTGGAAGAAGAAAAGGACAACTGGATGACCCCGATTCTCAAATGTTTGCAAGAGGGTGTATGGCCCACCAACCCGGATGAGGCCAGGAAGCTTCGAATGAAAATACCGCAGTTCGTGATCGAAGGCGGGGTGTTGTTTAAAAAGTCATATCTCTCGCCCATGTTGCGGTGTGTAGGGCCCCTACAGGCAAACTACATCATCTGAGAGGTTCATGAAGGAGGGTGCGGAATGCATCCCGGATACAGGTCGGTAGTGGAGAAAATAATGAGGCAAGGGTATTATTGGCCAACGATGTATCAAATCCATGCCTTGGTCCCTAAGCTGCCAAAGACCTCGATCATGTCTCCGTGGCCATGCTACCAATGGGGCCTAGACATCCTGGGTCCGTTCCCTGGAGCTCCGGGCAAGGTCAAATTCATCATAGTGGTCATAGACTACTTCAACAAGTGGATGGAAGCCAAGCCACTAGCAAAGGTCCGGGGAAAGGACGCAAAGAAATTTGTTTGGGAAAACATATTATGTAGGTTCGGTGTACCGGGCATCATTGTTACGGACAACGGAACACAGCTTGTGAATGATCCATTCAAAGGATGGTGTGTTAAGTGGCAAATCAAACAAATCAATACCGCTGTGGCACACCCACAGGCCAATGGGCTCGTCGAAAGAGCGAACAAGCCCCTCATGCACGGGCTTAAAGCCCGCTTGGGAAGGGAGATGACCGGATGGGTGGACGAATTACCCAGCGTCCTATGGGCTCACCGAACCATGATGAAAACCAGCAATGGGGAAACCCCGTTCAGTCTGACTTATGGGAGCGAGGCAGTCATCCCGACCGAAATAGGAATGAGGACCTTCCGAACCCTCATGTTCAATGAAGAGACAAACGAGGAAGAGCTTCGGCTAAACCTAGACCTCATCCAGGAGCGAAGGGAAATGGCAGCTATCAGAGAAGCCAAGTATAAGAAGAAGATGAAACAATATTACAACAAAAGGGTTAGGCACATGGCATTTAAAGTCGGGGATTTTGTCTACCGAAAACACGAAGCAAGTCGAGTGATAAAACAGGGCAAGCTAAATCCGAAATGGGAAGGCTCATACCGGGTCACCGAAGCGTTTCAGAATGGCTCCTACAAGCTAGAAACCGTGGAGGGAAAAGAAATCCCAAGGAAGTGGCATGCTATGAATTTAAGAAATTGTTTTATGTAACCAAAAATGATTATTTATGATATAATATATCCTCCCCGACAATGGGAAGGAAATTTTCCGAAGCAAGTACCTAACAAGCGTAACATTAACAGAACAACCATGAGAACAAACACCAAATCCCCCCGACGAGTCTGATCAACTCGAAGGAAGAGGACCGCTTGTAAAGGTCGAAGAACCTCATCGAGCGGCCCTATTGGTTGTAAAGGTTAAGAGCCTCATCAGCCGTGGTAAAGGTTAAGAGCCTCATCCACCGAAGCGTAAGACCGCTTGTAAAGGTTAAGAGCCTCATCGAGCGGCGGCCCTATTGGTTGTAAAGGTTAAGAGCCTCATCAGCCGTGGTAAAGGTTAAGAGCCTCATCCACCGAAGCGTAAGACCGCTTGTAAAGGTTAAGAGCCTCATCGAGCGACGGCCCTATTGGTTGTAAAGGTTAAGAGCCTCATCAACCGTGGTAAAGGTTAAGAGCCTCAACCACCGAAGCGTAAGACCGCTTGTAAAGGTTAAGAGCCTCATCGAGCGGCGACCCTATTGGTTGTAAAGGTTAAGAGCCTCATCAGCCGTGGTAAAGGTTAAGAGCCTCATACACCAAAGCGTAAGACCGCTTGTAAAGGTAAGAGCCTCATCGAGCGGCAACCCTATTGGTTGTAAAGGTTAAGAGCCTCATCAGCCGTGGTAAAGGTTAAGAGCCTCATCCACCGAAGCGTAAGACCGCTTGTAAAGGTTAAGAGCCTCATCCAGCGGCGACCCTATTGGTTGTAAAGGTTAAGAGCCTCATTAACCGTGGTAAAGGTTAAGAGCCTCATCCGCCGAAGCGGAAGACCACTTGTAAAGGTTAAGAGCCTCATCGAGCGGAGGCCTTATTGGTTGTAAAGGCTAAGAGCCTCATCAACCGTGGTAAAAGCTAAAATCCTCGTCCACCGAAGCGCAGTACCGCTCGTAAAGATCAGAAACCTAATTGAGCGGCGGTCCACTCGTGATAAAGGCCGAGAGTGTTAACCGGGACAGCTAGGATGAACTGCGGTTGGCTGAAGCGTGCGTAGGGGAACTTTTCCCCGTCCTACCGAATGTAAGAATGCATGCAAGTCATGTATAAATAAAAGGAATCATCAATTATCATAAAGAAGCATCATTGAAAAATCGTAGAAAAAGCAAGTCAATTATAAGCAACTAAACAGGTCGAATAGATCAGATAGCAAATCAAACAAGAGTTGGTTACATAGCAAGTCATAACCGGATCAGGCTTCGGGCAAATAAAATGTTCAACATTTAATACATCACAAAAGTAAACCGGAACAGACTCCGATACAAAGATAGCAAAGCAAAGTAACGGTAGATCACTTGGGTCTGGTTCTTCCATCCGCTTAGGAGGTTGAGGAATGAGTAGGCACGGCTAGGGGTATGATGACACCCTATGGCACGTCAGGAGTCAAGCTCATCAAATTGCCAATTGAGCACTTAAAGGATTGGCTTACCTTCTCAATGAACGGATAGGACGGAGCAAAGAGCTCGTCACACTTAGCAATCCAGGCCTTGGCCGCCTCCTCATTGAAAAACTCTGCTTCGGATAGGGTCTTAACAAAGGACTCCTTAGACCTGTTCACCTTGATACCCTCATACCACCCACCGGAGTAACAAACAGCCGCAACCTCGGCAACGTGTTTCTGGTACTCAGCACTACCATGTAAACGCTTAATGACAAGGGGAACGAAGTCCTTCACAATCCTTTGGCAATCCGAAGCAGCCTTACCCAAATTCGCCGAAAGTTTAATGTTGGCCGCTTCAGCATCTGAAGCCCGCTTGGTAGCACGAGCAAGTGTTGGGTCCACTAGATGTGGATCGTCCAGCCTGTCAGGAACGGTGAACGACTTCTGTGATTACAAGTATATTCACACAGAGACTCTATACATAGTATAAGTGCAGAATACAAATACTATAAAGAAGAACAGAATAACTATAACGACTTGATCCTTTTCTAAGGATTTCTAATATTGATAATAACTAGAATTATGTTTTATGAAGGTGTGTCTAACCCTTCTGCCTAAGGTTCCTTTTATACTACAAGGAAACCCTAATACATCATTAATCAAAACGTGTAAAACTGATATGCATATCCTTTCCTAACATATCTCATGCATATCCTAACAGAATAATAACTAAATAATAAAGTTTGACTTTACATAAGACCAGGAGCACGACTTGCTCCTACTACTACTATGACCAGGAGGAACTACATACCTCCTAGTTTACCTATTACAAATAACTATTCTAATGGTCCTAACAATTCTCCCCTAAACTTGAATTTGACCTGTTGAGTTCAAGTTTCCTGGTAAATCGTGCAACAAAGCTTGAGGATTGGAACAGCAAAAGAAACAACAGCATCAGCAATATAAGGAACCTAAGAACCGCTGCAGCAAGGAACACTAGAAGCTTCTCCAAAGCTTGAAACAAATCAGCATCGTGTTGAATGTTCACAGCAACATGAGCAGATTTGATGAGCCTTTACCAAGTAGCTGGTCGCTCTTGGTCTAGCCAGTCTTTCTGGTGGAATAAGCATCACCCTGGGAGACCAGAACCCAGCTCAACTCTTAGAACGTGAATCAATGGTGAGTGGGGGTACCCTGATGATTTTAGGCAAACCATCACAGCCGTCAACGGATTTGATACGTCTTTACTAGAAGCTGTACCCTTCTGGACTCGCCAACTCTTAGCAATGAAGCATCGGTGAGCTGAAAACCCTATAGCTTTGAGCAAGCTATTATAGCTATCAACGGATTTGATTAAATCTTTACCAAGAGCCGTACCCCCTTGAATTAGCCACGTTTCAGTCCAGGACCATGGCACGTGAAAACCATCCAGTTTTGGGTAACCTGGCAACCATCAACGGATTTGAGAATCACACCAGGAGCCGTACCCTCAAGGTGAATCAACTCTTTCTTGTCTTTGAGACATGGTGAGTTGAGCACCATTTGTTGTGTGGACCATGTCCAACACCAGATGAAACAGCAAACCAACACAAGTGTGAAACCGTCCAAAGGAACCCAATGTTGTCGAAAAAGTATAAGCAGATAGTATATTATTCACAAGTGTAAAATCCATGGTGTGGTTAAAGTATAAGTAGATATTGTATAAAAAGTATATTTTTTTTAGTTTTTTTAACTATAACAAATGTAAGTCACCAAGCACTGTACATACTGGTGAAGAGTATGGCAGTATTAACAGAGGAACACAAAACAGAAAAACTTACAAACCAACCCATCACATACCAGAAGCAGCCACCTTCTCAGCTTGAAACCGAGCTTGTATCCCTTCCACCAGTGTAGTCGCCATAGAAGTCTCATTCCCGGAAGGGGCATTGGAAATCTGCAAGTGACAAGCAAGCATGGCCTCCATAGACGCAATAGTCAACTAATAGTCCAGATCCGTAAGCATGAACACCATTGCACCAGACTCCAACTCCAAGACATGCACGCCACAACCAACATATAACTTCCATCTCTTGATGACCCAGGTTGGCTGGTCCTTCCAGACACCAGAAAGTGGAGCATGTGGAGGGGCATCAAGCATCATCTTCAAATCATCCCACATTGTCAGACCAGGCCAAGAAGGCACCTCACTAGGATGAATAGGCATACCGACATCAACAAACCCATACAACGACATAAGATCCCTACGATCTACCCAAGTCAACACACCTTGCAAACCCGAAGCATAATGTGGTCAACAGAAGTCAACGAAGTGAACAGTGACTCAAAACAAGACTAGAAGCCAACCAGCACTTGTCTATGAAGGATTTTTATCCACTAGAAGCCAACCATAAATGAAGACAACCACTAGAAGTGAGCAAAATCCTCCACTAGAAGTAACACACACCACAAAAACCCATTCAATCTGTTGTTAAAAGCTACCAATATGTTAATATGTGCAAGTAATTATGTACACTAAGCCTCCCCTTAGGCTTAGCCTCCCCTCAATCCTAGGTCTCAAGGATTGACCATCCCAATGTGAACCACCAAGTGGTTGAACCGAGGACCATCAAAGGCTTTGGTCAACAGATCAGCAACATTATCATCCGTATGAACCTTAAGAACCTGTATCAACTTCTTCTCATTGGCATCCCGGATAAAATGGTGCCGAATTTCAGTATGTTTTGTACGTTGATAAAAAAACAGGATTCTTCACAATGCAGATAGTGCTTTGGTTGTCAATGAAAATTTTGGTGTTCATAAAATTGAACCCATAATCCAGCATCTGATTTTGGATCCACAAAACTTGTCCACAACAACTAGCAGCAGCTACGTATTCAGCTTCTGTTGAAGAAGTAACTACTATCGTCTGTTTCTTGCATTGCCATGAAATAAGTCTTCGACCCAAAAACTGACAACCAACAGTAGTAGATTTTCTGTCATTATTAGCACCCGCATAGTCACTATCACTATAGGCTTCAAGAACAAAAGGTGATTCTCTAGGATACCACAAGCCTAGCTTGGGTTGAGCCTTGATGTACTTGAATATCTTCTTGACTACATTCAAGTTAGAAACCGTTGGAGCCACCTGATGTCTAGAACACGCACTTACCGCAAACATAATATCCGGACGTGATGCAGTCAAATACATGAGTGAGCCAATCATAGACCTGTACATGTGAACATTTACCGGAGGATCTGGCTCATTCTTGAGTTTGACTTTAGCAACTTCATAAGGTGTTGCTGCTGGCCTAAGAGGATCCATATCAAACTTCTGAAGGATCTCATGAACATACTTATCTTGACTTATGAAGATTCCATCCGACTGTTGCTTGACTTGTAGACCAAGGAAGAAGGAAAGCTCTCCCATAGCACTCATATGAAATTCACCCTTCATCAGTTGTTCAAACTCATCACACCATTCCTTTTTAGTAGAACCAAAGATAATATCGTCCACATAAACCTGAACAAGGATAATGTCCTTGGAATTCCTCTTAAGAAATAATGTTTTGTCAATTGTGCCTCTTCTATAGCCATGTTGCAACAAGAAAGTGGATCTAAAAAGTCATCATCAAGAAAGTGGAAAGACGCTCATACCAAGCTCTGGGAGCCTGATGAAGTCCATAAAGAGCTTTGACCACCTTGTAAACTTTATTGGGATGAAGTGGATCTACAAAGCCTTTAGGTTGAGTGACATACACTTTCTCATCAATCGTGCCATAGAAAAATGCACTCTTGACATCCATCTGAAAAACTGTAAAGCCTACATAAGAAGCAAAATCAAAAAACAGACAAATAGCCTCAATCCTAGCAACCGGAGCAAAAACTTCAGTGTAGTCAATGCCCTCAATTTGAGTGTGCCCCTGTGCAACCAGCCTAGATTTATTTCTTTCCACAATTCCCCGTGCATCTTTCTTGTTTTTGAGAATCCATTTGGTATTGATGGCTGTCTTTCCGTCTGGTAAGTCAACTAGAATCCAAACATTCTGAAACAAGAATTGCTGCATTTCCTCCTGCATAGCCTCCACCCAACTTTGATCTTCAAGAGCATGAGAGACTGATCTAGGTTCCACCTGTGAAAGAAAACAAGCAAACAAACAATGTTGAAAGTCCGTATGATTATTACGCTTTTGATTCTCAATATAGCTCACAAGAGCATGATGATCAGACGTGGCCTTCTTATGCATTCTGCGAGTCTTGACAGTAGAACCAGGATCTCCAATGATTTGAGTAGTAGGATGGTCTTTGTGTGACTGCAACACTGGATTGGAAGCTACTTCCACTTCTGGTGCCAAGTTATTAAGATCCCCAACAAAGTCATCATCATATGAAGTAGAGTTGAAAATACCATCTATTCGTTGCTTATGAATATCATCCAGCTTGGTAGAAGACTTCTTTTGATAGTTCCCCATGTCAGAAGGACTTGAGAATCTAGTATGGGAAGTGGAATCACTAGCCGGACTACCAATAGGTGTTGAACTAACACTAGGAGTAACATTTGGAGTACTAGGAGCAGCTTTGTTAGCAGTCGTATTCAATGGAAACTCAAAGCCACCTTGAGCAGCTGCTGTAGTAGCTTCTTGTTGTTGTTTGAGTAATGTGTCAATAGCTACTTGTGAATCCAATACATCCATTGGAGTTGCATCGCTAGGAGGAGTAGGAGAGACTGTGGTGGAATAGGATGGAACAACAAAAATATCATCCTCGTCATCTGAGTCGGAAAGACTAGAATGAGCACCTGTACTAGAAGTTGCAAACACTTGTGGACCTGCATCATGGTTAGTTTTGAAACGAAAATATCCTAATGAATCACTAAGATAATCAAGATCAAAATACCATTCAGGCCCCTTGCCTTGGATGTTTGACTTCTCCTCAAAATACCTGAGATTTATAGTTTCAATTACTCGCTTGGCTTGGAGATTATAGACACGATAAGCCCGAGAGTGATCTGAATATCCCACAATGTATCCTTCATCTGCCTTGCCATCAAATTTCCCCAAATAGTCACTAGTAATCAGAATGGTGACAGGACACCCAAATGGCTTCAAATGAGCAATGTTTGGTACTTTGGATGTTAGTAGCTCATAGGGTGTCTTCTTGTGAGGATTTGTAATAGAAACTCTATTCAAAACATAACTTGCAGTATTGACAGCTTCTGTCCAAAACATGGTTGGAAGCTTGGAATCGGCAAGCATTGTTCTTGCAGCTTCTATTAGAGTCTTGTTCTTTCTTTCTGCCACGCCATTCTGTTGATCAACTCGAAGGAAGAGGACCGCTTGTAAAGGTCGAAGAACCTTATCGAGCGGCCCTATTGGTTGTAAAGGTTAAGAGCCTCATCAGCCGTGGTAAAGGTTAAGAGCCTCATCCACCGAAGCGTAAGACCGCTTGTAAAGGTTAAGAGCCTCATCGAGCGCGGGCCCTATTGGTTGTAAAGGTTAAGAGCCTCATCAGCCGTGGTAAAGGTTAAGAGCCTCATCCACCAAAGCGTAAGACCGCTTGTAAAGGTTAAGAGACTCATCGAGCGGCGGCCCTATTGGTTGTAAAGGTTAAGAGCCTCATCAACCGTGGTAAAGGTTAAGAGCCTCATCCACCGAAGCGTAAGACCGCTTGTAAAGGTTAAGAGCCTCATCGAGCGGCGACCTTATTGGTTGTAAAGGTTAAGAGCCTCATCAGCCGTGGTAAAGGTTAAGAGCCTCATACACCAAAGCGTAAGACCGCTTGTAAATGTTAAGAGCCTCATCGAGCGGCAACCCTATTGGTTGTAAAGGTTAAGAGCCTCATCAGCCGTGGTAAAGGTTAAGAGCCTCATCCACCGAAGCGTAAGACCGCTTGTAAAGGTTAAGAGCCTCATCCAGCGGCGACCCTATTGGTTGTAAAGGTTAAGAGCCTCAATAACCGTGGTAAAGGCTAAGAGCCTCATCCGCCGAAGCGGAAGACCACTTGTAAAGGTTAAGAGCCTCATCGAGCGGAGGCCTTATTGGTTGTAAAGGCTAAGAGCCTCATCAACCGTGGTAAAAGCTAAAATCCTCGTCCACCGAAGCGCAGTACCGCTCGTAAAGATCAGAAACCTAATTGAGCGGCGGTCCACTCGTGATAAAGGCCGAGAGTGTTAACCGGGACAGCTAGGATGAACTGCGGTTGGCTGAAGCGTGCGTAGGGGAACTTTTCCCCGTCCTACCGAATGTAAGAACGCATGCAAGTCATGTATAAATAAAAGGAATCATCAATTATCATAAAGAAGCATCATTGAAAAATCGTAGAAAAAGCAAGTCAATTATAAGCAACTAAACAGGTCGAATAGATCAGATAGCAAATCAAACAAGAGTTGGTTACATAGCAAGTCATAACCGGAACAGGCTTCGGGCAAATAAAATGTTCAACATTTAATACATCACAAAAGTAAATCGGAACAGACTCCGATACAAAGATACCAAAGCAAAGTAACGGTAGATCACTTGGGTCTGGTTCTTCCATCCGCTTAGGAGGTTGAGGAATGAGTAGGCACGGTTAGGGGTATGATGACACCCTCCGGCACGTCGGGAGTCAAGCTCATCAAATTGCCAATTGAGCACTTAAAGGATTGGCTTACCTTCTTAATGAACGGATAGGACGGAGCAAAGAGCTCGTCACACTTAGCAATCCAGGCCTTGGCCGCCTCCTCATTGAAAAACTCTGCTTCGGATAGGGTCTTAGCAAAGGACTCTTTAGACCTGTTCACCTTGATACCCGCATACCACCCACCGGAGTAACAAACAGCCGCAACCTCGGCAACGTGTTTCTGGTACTCAGCACTACCATGTAAACGCTTAATGACCAGGGAAACGAAGTCCTTCACAATCCTTTGGCAATCCGAAGCAGCCTTACCCAAATTCGCTGAAAGTTTAATGTTGGCCGCTTCAGCATCTGAAGCCCGCTTGGTAGCACGAGCAAGTGTTGGGTCCACTAGATGTGGATCTTCCAGCCTGTCAGGAACGGTGAACGACTTCTGTTATTACAAGTCTATTCACAGAGAGACTCTATACACAGTATAAGTGCAGAATACAAATACTATAAAGAAAAACAGAATAACTATAACGACTTGATCCTTTTCTAAGGATTTCTAATATTGATAATAACTAGAATTATGTTTTATGAAGGTGTGTCTAACCCTTCTGCCTAAGGTTCCTTTTATACTACAAGGAAACCCTAATACATCATTAATCAAAACGTGTAAAACTGATATGCATATCCTTTCCTAACATATCTCATGCATATCCTAACAGAATAATAACTAAATAATAAAGTTTAACTTTACATAAGACCAGGAGCACGACTTGCTCCTACTACTACTATGACTAGGAGGAACTACATACCTCCTAGTCTACCTATTACAAATAACTATTCTAATGGTCCTAACAATCCTCCCTTAAACTTGAATTTGACCTGTTGAGTTCAAGTTTCCTGGTAAATCGTGCAACAAAGCTTGAGGATTGGAACAAAAAAAAACAACAACATCAGCAATATAAGGAACATAAGAACCGCTGCAGCAAGGAACACTAGAAGCTTCTCCAAAGCTTGAAACAAATCAGCATCGTGTTGAATGTGCACAGCAACATGAGCAGATTTGATGAGCCTTTACCAAGTAGCTGCTCGCTCTTGGGCTAGCCAGTCTTTCTGGTGGAATAAGCATCACCCTGGGAGACCAGAACCCAGCCCAACTCTTAGAACGTGAATCAGTGGTGAGTGGTGGTACCCTGATGATTTTAGGCAAACCATCACAGCCGTCAACGGATTTGATACGTCTTTACTAAAAGCCGTACCCTTCTGGACTCGCCAACTCTTAGCAATGAAGCATCGGTGAGCTGAAAACCCTATAGCTTTGAGCAAGCTATTATAGCTATCAACGGATTTGATTAAATCTTTACCAAGAGCCGTACCCCCTTGGATTAGCCACGTTTCAGTCTAGGACCATGGCACGTGAAAACCATCCAGTTTTGGGTAACCTGGCAACCATCAACGGATTTAAGAATCACACCAGGAGCCGTACCCTCAAGGTGAATCAACTCTTTCTTGTCTATGAGACATGGTGAGTTGAGAACCATTTGTTGTGTGGACTATGTCTAGGACCATGGCACGTGATTTGATTAAATCACGTGCCATGGTCCTATAGCTTTGAGCAAGCTATTATAGCTATCAACGGATTTGATTAAATCTTTACCAAGAGCCGTACCCCCTTGGATTAGCCACGTTTCAGTCTAGGACCATGGCACGTGAAAACCATCCAGTTTTGGGTAACCTGGCAACCATCAACGGATTTGAGAATCACACCAGGAGCCGTACCCTCATGGTGAATCAACTCTTTCTTGTCTATGAGACATGGTGAGTTGAGCACCATTTTTTGTGTGGACCATGTCCAACACCAGATGAAACAGCAAACCAGCACAAGTGTGAAACCGTCCAAAGGAACCCAATGTTGTCGAAAAAGTATAAGCAGATACTATATTATTCACAAGTGTAAAATCCATGGTGTGGTTAAAGTATAAGCAGATATTATATAAAAAGTATATATTTTATTTTATTTTTAGTTTTTTTTAACTATAACAAATGTAAGTCACCAAGCACTGTACATACTGGTGAAAAGTATGGCAGTATTAACAGAGGAACACAAAACAGAAAAACTAACAAACCAACCCATCACATACCAGAAGCAGCCACCTTCTCAGCTTGCAACCGAGCTTGTATCCCTTCCACCAGTGTAGTCGCCATAGAAGTCTCATTCCCGGAAGGGGCACTGGAAATCTGCAAGTGACAAGCAAGCATGGCCTCCATAGAAGCAATAGTCAACGAATAGTCCAGATCCGTAAGCATGAACACCATTGCATCAGACTCCAACTCTAAGACATGCACGCCACAGCCAGCATATAACTTCCATCTCTTGATGACCCAGGTTGGCTGGTCTTTCTAGACACCAGAAAGTGGAGCATGTGGAGGGGCATCAAGCATCATCTTCAAATCAGCCCACATTGTCAGACCAGGCCAGGAGGGCACCTCACTAGGATGAGTAGGCATACCGGCATCAACAAACCCGTACAACGACATAAGATCCCTACGATCTACCCAAGTCAAAACACCTTGCAAACCCGAAGCATAATGTGGTCAACAAAAGTCAACAAAGTGAACAGTGGCCCAAAATAAGACTAGAAGCCAACCAGCACTTGTCTATGAAGGATTTTTATCCACTAGAAGCCAACCATAAATGAAGACAACCACCAGAAGTGAGCAAAATCCTCCACTAGAAGTAACACACACCACAAAAACCCATTCAATCTGTTGTTAAAAGCTACCAATATGTTAATCTGTGCAAGTAAATATATACACTAAGACTCCCCTTAGGCTTAGCCTCCCCTTAATCCTAGGTCTCAAGGATGGACCATCCCAATGTGAACCACCAAGTGGTTGAACCGAGGACCATCAAAGGCTTTGGTCAACAGATCAGCAACATTATCATCCGTATGAACCTTAAGAACCTGTATCAACTTCTTCTCATTGGCATCCCGGATAAAATGGTGCCGAATTTCAATATGTTTTGTACGTTGATAAAAAAACAGGATTCTTCACAATGCAGATAGTGCTTTGGTTGTCAATGAAAATTTTGGTGTTCATAAAATTGAACCCATAATCCAGCATCTGATTTTGGATCCACAAAACTTGTCCACAACAACTAGCAGCAGCTACGTATTCAGCTTTTGTTGAAGAAGTAGCTACTATCGTCTGTTTCTTGCATTGCCATGAAATAAGTCTTCGACCCAAAAACTGACAACCAACAGTAGTAGATTTTCTGTCATTATTAGCACCTGCATAGTCACTATCACTATAGGCTTCAAGAACAAAAGGTGATTCTCTAGGATACCACAAGCCTAGTTTGGGTTGAGCCTTGATGTACTTGAATATCTTCTTGACTGCATTCAAGTTAGAAACCGTTGGAGCCACCTGATGTCTAGAACACGCACTTACCGCAAACATAATATCCGGACGTGATGCAGTCAAATACATGAGTGAGCCAGTCATAGACCTGTACATGTGAACATTTACCGGAGGAATTGGCTCATTCTTGAGTTTGACTTTAGCAACTTCATAAGGTGTTGCTGCTGGCCTAAAAGGATCTATATCAAACTTCTGAAGGATCTCATGAACATAATTATCTTGAATTATGAAGATTCCATCCGACTGTTGCTTGACTTGTAGACCAAGGAAGAAGGAAAGCTCTCCCATAGCACTCATATGAAATTCGCCCTTCATCAGTTGTTCAAACTCATCACACCATTCCTTTTTAGTAGAACCAAAGATAATATCGTCCACATAAACCTGAACAAGGATAATGTCCTTGGAATTCCTCTTAAGAAATAGTGTTTTGTCAATTGTGCCTCTTCTATAGCCATGTTGCAACAAGAAAGTGGATCTACAAAGTCATCATCAAGAAAGTGGAAAGACGCTCATACCAAGCTCTAGGAGCCTGATGAAGTCCATAAAGATCTTTGACCACCTTGTAAACTTTCTTGGGATGAAGTGGATCTACAAAGCCCTTAGGTTGAGTGACATACACTTTCTCATCAATCGTGTCATAGAGAAATGCACTCTTGACATCCTTCTGAAAAACTGTAAAGCCCACATAAGAAGCAAAAGCCAAAAACAGACGAATGGCCTCAATCCTAGCAACCGGAGCAAAAACTTCAGTGTAGTCAATGCCCTCAATTTGAGTGTGCCCCTATGCAACCAGCCTAGCTTTATTTCTTACCACAATTCCCCGTGCATCTTTCTTGTTTTTGAGAATCCATTTGGTATTGATGGCTGTCTTTCCGTCTGGTAAGTCAACTAGAATCCAAACATTCTGAAACAAGAATTGCTGCATTTCCTCCTGCATAGCCTCCACCCAACTTTGATCCTCAAGAGCATGAGAGACTGATATAGGTTCCACCTGTGAAAGAAAACAAGCAAACAAACAATGTTGAAAGTCCATATGATTATTACGCTTTTGATCCTCAATATAGCTCACAAGAGCATGATGATCAGACGTGGCCTTCTTATGCATTCTGCGAGTCTTGACAGTAGAACCAAGATCTCCAATGATTTGAGTAGTAGGATGGTCTTTGTGTGACTGCAACACTGGATTGGAAGCTACTTCCACTTCTGGTGCCAAGTTATTAAGATCCCCAACAAAGTCATCATCATATGAAGCAGAGTTGAAAATGCCATCTATTCGTTGCTTATGAATATCATCCAGCTTGGTAGAAGACTTCTTTTGATAGTTCCCCAGGTCAGAAGGACTTGAGAATCTAGTATGGGAAGTGGAATCACTAGCCGGACTACCAATAGGTGTTGAACTAACACTAGGAGTAACAGTTGGAGTACTAGGAGCAGCTTTGTCAGCAGTCGTATTCAAGGGAAACTCAAAGCCACCTTGAGCAGCTGCTGTAGTAGCTTCTTGTTGTTGTTTGAGTAATGTGTCAATAGCTACTTGTGAATCCAATACATCCATTGGAGTTGCATCACTAGGAGGAGTAGGAGAGACTGTGGTGGAATAGGATGAAACAACAAAAATATCATCCTCGTCATCTGAGTCGGAAAGACTAGAATGAGCACCTGTACTAGAAGTTGCAAACACTTGTGGACCTGCATCATGGTTAGTTTTGAAACGAAAATATCCTAATGAATCACTAAGATAATCAAGATCAAAATACCATTCAGGACCCTTGCCTTGGATGTTTGACTTCTCCTCAAAATACTTGAGATTTATAGTTTCAATTACTCGCTTGGCTTGGAGATTATAGACACGATAAGCCCGAGAGTGAGCTGAATATCCCACAATGTATCCTTCATCTGCCTTGCCATCAAATTTCCCCAAATAGTCACTAGTAATCAGAATGGTGATAGGACACCCAAATGGCTTCAAATGAGCAATGTTTGGTACTTTGGATGTTAGTAGCTCATAGGGAGTCTTCTTGTGAGGATTTTTAATAGAAACTCTATTCAAAACATAACTTTCAGTATTGACAGCTTCTGTCCAAAACATGGTTGGAAGCTTGGAATCGGCAAGCATTGTTCTTGCAACTTCTATTAGAGTATTGTTCTTTCTTTCTGCCACACCATTCTGTTGAGGAGTTCTTGCTGCACTATAATCTCTTTTGATGCCTTTAGAATTACAAAGTGCTATGAGGTCTGCATTTTTAAATTCTATTCCATTATCACATCGAATACCTTTGACCTTCTTGGACAACTGATTCTCTATAAGTGTAATAAAATCCTTGAGAATTGAGTAGGTCTCACTCTTGGCAGCCATGAAGAAAACCTACATAAACCTGCTATATCCATCAGTTACCACCAGACAGAATTGTTTGTGGTCAATGCTCCTAATAGAGGTAGGACCAAATAAATCCATGTGTAGTAGTTGTAATGGTTCCGTTATAAGACTGAGAGCAGTAATGGCCTTGAAGGATGCTTTATGTTGTTTGCCTTTGCTGTATGCAAGACAATTGATATCATTTCTGAATGACTTGGGAGGTAAACCAGAGACCAGGTTCATATTTGCTAGTTTGTGAATAGTCTTGAAGTTCACATGTCCCATCCTTCTGTGCCATTGAGTGGCTTCATCTTCTGAGGCTTTAGCAACCAAACATGCTAGTTGACCAGTAGGGTTGACTTCATTCAGCTTGATACTATAGAGGTTGTGTCTTCTAGGGATTCTGAGTAGAACCTGCGAGTCATCCGGAAGTTTAAAATCTTTGGATAACACTAGTGCATCAGTATCCGTAAAGAGGACAGACTGCTTCTTGTCACAAATCTGAGAGACAGATATCAAGTTGAAGTGTTGAAGTGCTTCCACATAGTAAACCTGCTCAAAATTAAGATTAGGCGTCTGAATCGTTCCTTTGCCAGTGATCCTGCCTTCACCTCCTCCAAAATAGACCTTTCTGCCTTGAAATGGTACAAAGTTAGATAGAAGACTTTTATTTCCTGTCATGCTCCTAGAGCATCCACTGTCGACAATTCCTAGAGTAGGATCTTGGTATGGAGTAACCTACAACAACAAGATAAGAAAAATGCAAAATTTAGTGTCTTAAGGGGACCCAAACCTTTTCGGATTTGAGCCTGCCTTGTGGATCTTTAGAGGATAGCCAAGAAGATTGATGAGATCCACCGTTGTTCTTTGGTTTCCTATTCATCATATTGGTGTTATTGTTTGACCAAGAACAACCTACTGAGGGCTTAACATCAGTTCCCAGATTTCCCAATCCAAAATACATGTGGTCAAAATTATATTCATAATTTGGATTAAAATTCTGAAAATAGTTACTGGTTGGTCTATTTGATATTAATCCAGTGTTTCTCCAATGATTAGAAGCTAATGGAGAGGTCCTTCTAGAAGAAGAAAAGGATTGAGCACTCGGGTTTAGTCTTCTAGAAGAATATGGAACAACTCCTGGTGGACCAGGAGCAGTAAATGCTTGATGAACAGAAGAATGTTTGTCATAAAAATCACAATCCTTAATCAAATGAAATGCACTTCCACAAACAAAACATGTTTTAAACGACCTTTTATTAGAACGACATTATTTCATACTGCTAACGTTATTACACACAATTCTAGGAGAAACTTTCTTCCTAGGACTCAATAAACCAGGACTAGACACTGTTGAAGTAAAAGAAACTCTCTCTTCACACTTCCTAGCACTAGTAGCAGCATGATCATTCGACTTGGAACTTGTAGGTCTCGACTCTTCACTTGAACCACTTGATGCAGAGTCACTAGCTTTGTCACTGAAAGTACACGAGACAAAGTCATTAGAATTAGTAAAACTTTTTGGGGACTCATGCATCTGTGATCCATCCAAGTCATTATGCCTAGGAGTGGGCATGAAAGTTCCTGTAAGAGGTGGAGGGACAGCGTGCATTTCTGCTGCTGGTTTGAACCTATTGTAACTAGGTGCTCCCTCTTCCTCTTTGTCAGGATCAAAGATACTCGAAAAAGATAAATCAAACACATCTTCTGAATCTATATATTTATCAAATCCTAACCCTCTTTTAGTCCTACCAGACATGCTACTATCAATTAATTTTGAAAGATTCTTAGGTGCCTTTTGCCATTTTTCAAATCTCAGAAGTGTAGCATCTAATTTTTCTTTCATCTCTTGTTTTTCTTTGATACTGTCATCTTTGACCTTTTCTGTGTATTTAAGCATATTTGTTGTGTTTTATAAATCAATGTTCAGTATCCTAATTTTATCCTCATACTCACGTTGAGTATCTTGAAGCCACCTCTTTTGTTGTTCCAATGTTTTTAAAGAAGCCTTATAGGCTTGAACCTCTAAAAAATACTTATCATTCTGATCATTTAAGTCATTATATTGGGACAACAATTCTAAATATTTATCATGAAATCCAAGAGGACAATGTTGTACCTGAGGTGAGATGCCCATAAGAGCAAACTCTTCTACATCCTCGGCATCAGATAGATTCCCAGCAATCATTGCAAACACATTAGTAGAAGGCTCAACTGTTTCTAGGGTAGCATTCTGATGATCATTCCAGTTGACCATAGAGTCAACAAACACCAATGCCTTCTTGTCATCCTTCACCTCCTGAATCTTAAAAGCTGAATATCTGCTCTTCTCCTGGTCATGCTTGTTAGGGCATTCCCTTGCAAAGTGGCCTTGCTGTTGGCAATTATAGCATCGAACCTTGCTTCTGTCAAACCTTGCTGGCTCTCTTAGGTTGTAATTAAATTTTCGACCGGCTTTCTTCTCAAACTTGTGAACCCTAAGAGTGAGCATGGCCATCTGCCATTTGAGATCCATTTCATCCAGGTCAATTTTATCAACCTGTTTGAAGTCATCAAAAGCAAGTTGATGTTGAACATCAACGTCGGCAACAAAAGAGTGAAGAACAACTTCTACCATGCTACCAGACTTGGCTTTTGGTTCAGGAGTAGAAGTATGCTGAAAAGTATGTTGAGAAGTCACAGTATTGCTTGGGCTACTAGCATAAGACATGGGACTGGATCCCATAGAACTCACAAAGGCAAAGTTAGCAGGAGTAGGAAAAGAATCACTTGAGTATCCCCTCACATGAGGCTCAAAGGTTTTGAGCTTATGAAACAAATCATCAAAGTTAAGATAGTCAAGCCCACCTTTTTCTTTGAGAGAGATTACCACCTGATTCCATGAGTAGGGTAAGGCTCTAAGAAATCTTCCATTGATATCACCATCGTCAGGTTTCGACCGAAGCTGATTCAACTAGCTCAATATCTTTTGGAACTTGTCATACCCTTGATGGATACCTTCAGTTTCTGAGATCTTGAATTCTGTGAATTCATCGCTCAGCATGGATCTTCGCATTTTCTTTGACTCCTCATTCCCACCAAATCTTGCTTTTATTCCATTCCAGATTTCTCTAGCATCGTCTAGATGATAGAAGTCACCCATGTGATCATCAGGAAGAGACTGAAGCAGAATTGTTTTTGCTTTGATCTCCTTCTGAAAAGCTGTGATTTCTTCATGAGTTTTAGGGTCAAGAAGAGTAATATTACCATTCTTGTCTCTTCCAGTCAACTTCCTGCTGTTTCCATTCAGAATGATCTTCCAAAGGTCTTGATCAGTGTTAGTGATCCAACACTCCATCTTCATTGCCCAACTATCATACTCGTCCTTTTTCAGAAGAGGAAACTTACCATTTGTGTTGGAAACCGTAGCTATGATCTGCTGAGGTTGCTGAGTTCTAGGAGTACTATCTTCTCCTGTTTGAGTAGAACTTGAGGCAGACATGATTAAACAAAAATGTTAATAATGAGAACAATTGATTTTTCTTGTACAGAGACTCTCCCAGGCTATGATACCACTTGTTGGGTCCACTAGATGTGGATCTTCCAGCCTGTCAGGAACGGTGGACGACTTCTGTAATCACAAGTCTATTCACAGAGAGACTTTATACACAGTATAAGTGCAGAATACAAAAACTATAAAGAAGAACAGAATAACTATAACGATTTGATCCTTTTCTAAGGATTTCTAATATTGATAATAACTAGAATTATGTTTTATGAAGGTGTGTCTAACCCTTTTGCCTAAGGTTCCTTTTATACTACAAGGAAACCCTAATACATCATTAATCAAAACGTGTAAAACTGATATGCATATCCTTTCCTAACATATCTCATGCATATCCTAACAGAATAATAACTAAATAATAAAGTTTGACTTTACATAAGACCAGGAGCACGACTTGCTCCTACTACTACTATGACCAAGAGGAACTACATACCTCCTAGTCTACCTATTAAAAATAACTATTCCAATGGTCCTAACAACAAGCTCTTCCTCTTTGATTCCTAGAGTACACTCTAGGTCACGGTTCTTTTGATCCCGCTGAAGAGCTGCGGCTTCGAGGGCCTCAACACGAGCCTTTAGCTCAGCCTCCCGGGACGAGCATCCGGCATGCTCAACCTCTAATTGCTTGTGCTTAGCATAGATCTGTTCTAATAAAAGCTTACCCTTTTGGAAGTCAGCAGCGTTGCGCTTGGTAGAGTTTATAAGCTCCCTGTGATCATGATTAAGCAACTCAAACCGCTGGATTATCTCGTTTTGGTTAAGGGCAGTCCGAGCCAAGGCATGGTATCCTTGGTGAATAAGCTCATGGTCGGAGAGTGCAGCCAAAGCTCTCTGTTCAGCCGGAGTGCTTATGTGCACCAGCAACTCCTTAGCAGCAAAGTGGATCTCAATCAAAACATTGTTTTGAAGCCTCCAAGGTGGAACAAAAGCTGCCAAACCTTCATCATTGTCATCCTCCTCTCCTTCTTCCTCGACAATCATATCCTGGTCTGCGTTTCGAAGGAGGATTAGGATAAATTCAGCGTGAAAGAAAGATGTACAAAAGGAGAGAAAAAGAAAGAGAGGCTTACCAGTCGCAGGCTTTTTACCACGGCTGTCCCTCGAAGAAGGGGGAGGTTGCTCCGACTGCTGATCCCCTCCATTGGCCTCTTGGCGTGTGTCAGAAGAAATACTCTGAGCTACCACAGAGGGATTGCCTTGGTCTGGCGGCTGGGCAACGCTAACCGGATCCTGAGAAAGGGTCTTACTTGAAGATCCCATTCCAGAGGGTCCCGTCTTGCAGGGATGCTTCCTTTTTGTCCCGGTGGAGGTCCCCTCACCCTTCCTCTTCTTTCCTGCCGGTTCCTCCGGAACATCCAAATTTTGTTCAGCAAGGTTCTTCTCAAGAGTAGCGGCCTCTCGGCGCTCGCGAGCAGCTTTAATCCGGGGATCCGCATGTTGAACCACTTCTTGTGCGATAGTAAGGGCTGGGATAGCTTCTCCGGTGTTCAGAGGTTGCGCGGTGCGGTCGACTGTTATTTGGTTCTCCAGAAGCTCTTCTTCAACAGTGATTTTGGTACCGGTCCACCGAGGCAAGCGTAAGAACTGTTCCATCGTGTACTCTGTGAAAACAAGAAAGGAGGAAGAGGGGAGAACAATTAAGGAAATCCGGTTAGCGAAACGTAAAAGGACTTAAAGAATAAAATATTACCATCTCCCTTTGCATCTCGGAGGGCACGTCGACAGTCAAGACGAGACAGCGGTCTAAACAAACCACACAAATATAGTAAGCCTTTGTGCGGCGGCCTCAATGGAATCAAAGTTTCGGCCAGCAAATCCGCATCAACCTTGTTATATGTACGAGGAAACGGATCCGAAACACACGTATCCCGATCCCTCCAAGGCATGACATCCGTATTACTCTGTGGTCAATCAAGAAGAATTTCTTCTTCCATTCCTTCAAGTTGGACGTAGTCTCTATGCAAAACTTCAATGACTTTTTGTGCACCTTACTGACGAAAGAAAACCAATGACCCTGCTTACCCAGCTTGTAGAAAACCCGAAACAAATCAACTGTACAATCTATGTTCAGACTCCTACACCGTATCTTAAACATAACAACCCGGTTCACACCTATGGGAACCAATTGGGAAATATCCACCCGGAAGTGCTTGATCACAGCCAAGAAGAAGGAAGAAAATGGAATCCGGAGCCCACCATGTACCAAAAAATCCAAGTATATACCTATGTGCCTGTCTCGTTGCAATAAATCCATGGTCATGTTCGGATCTGGGAGTCGAGGCCGATACTCCTTTGGTATCCGGTACTCATCAATCGCAATATCTAACTCCTCGGTAGTCATCTCGGAATACTGGATGTGCATGTCGCATTTCGGATCCGTCAAGCCGAAGCTGGATGCAACACCGTCTGACTCGTCGTCGGACATGTCGTGATGCAAAAAGGACGGAAACAAAAGATCAACCGGGAAAGAAAAACCTACCTGAGAGAAAGGAAGGAGAAAGACCACAGGAAAAGCACACAGTAAAAGTTTGTGACTGAAAAGTGAATGTGAGAAATGTGAAAAAGTGAAGTATATATAGGAGAATCCTCGAAAAATGTGAGGAGGCATTAATGGGGAACACACGTGGCAAGCGCAGGGACGTTTTGGGCTAGTGAGTGCGCTCCACGTGGCTGGCAATAAAGTCGCCCTTATAAAATGACAAACCCACCTTGGGCCCAAGCCCATGACATCCCAAAGCCTACCAAAACCCAAGCAAGTATAACGTCACCCTGCGGATAACATTATACTTGGGGGACATGTTCGTGTGTGGTCCCAGAAAGTGCCCGGAGACCACGACACGTGTCACTCGCCGGAACAAGTATCGGGGAAGAATGCCAGAACAAGAATCCACGTGGTGTGAACAGTACCATGATGTCAGCAATGATGTCATATGATCCTAGGCCCCACATAGGATACTGACATATGCTCAAAGAAGAAAGAAACAGTGTTAGGTCCCAAGGAGTACACAGACCCATTTTGGGAAACAAGACAAGGTACGAACTGTCACATCATGAGGTATCAACAGTACCTTATATATAGCCCTCATTTATATCTTTGTACACATTGAATATTCTGACAACACACACTTAATACCACATACCATATTTCGAACCATTACTCATTCTCACACTGGAGCTAGGTCCTGGGATAACACCCGGGGTGAGTTAACGTGTGTTGCTTCTTGTGTGTAGGTGCTTCATCCATTCATAGCTTACGTGGAAGGTTTCTAGTCCCATAGGCCCTACCGGAGGATTTTAGCATCAACAACCAAATTACCTCCTAAACCCGCTTTCCCTCTTTCAAACTTATATGTTGGAGGAAATCGTATGAGGGCTTCTCGCATTCCCTGAAGAACTTTGCCGGCTTTCATTTCAGCTCTTAGATGATCCTCTCTCTCAGCCAATCAAAACTCCTTTGGGAAACAAAGTCTCGTGCTTCATCATAAGTTATTCCAAAGAGTCGGTAGTTGAAGTCGCCACAAAAGATAACCAAATCCGCTTCTGCTAAATCCGGCTTCCCCTCATCAGGATTGATGGCCACAGACTGTCCATATCAAATAATATTACATAACTCAGAAAGGCATCATAATGAACATTGAATTTACTATGGCCTTAACTATATGGTTTAACTGCATACGGTACATATAGGGTGTGGTGTTGTTATTTGGTTAGATACTTACGGTAGCAGGACGAAGCGGTTGTGCAGTAGAAGAGATGCAAGCTGTAAGGAGGACCAACTATAGCAAGGCAAAGGAAGAATAAAGCACCCAAAATAAATATGTGGTGAAGGCAAGAGAGAAACAAAAAAACAGGTATCACGCCATACCAGATGCGTTATTGATTAATCGCCCAAATGTGATGTTTCTGTAAATGTGGTCGAAGTCAGCATTCCGCCGATTGACTGCTTCCAAATAGGCAGCCAGGTGACAGTTTACAAAGCACATTATTCGATCGTATACTCTTAATCTCAACCCTACACCACCCTGTTCATAACTCAAACGATTTTATAGTATATAACTGATATTAATAAAAATAGACGTTTTAGTAAACAAGCAGGCATACCTTGTTACCAAAAGTAGACCCAAGCCACAAGCAACTTCTCTGACATCAAGATCCCCTACGTGTGTTCTAAGACTCTTTCTGACCCTAACATAAGTCATTTTACGATAATATAATGTATAAAAGAAGTGAAAGGTGAAAAGTTTGGAAAACGCTGTAGGGAAAGTTATACCAAATAGCTATGAGCAGACCCGCAAGCTGCCTAGAACCTACACGTTCAAAGGCAGATCCTTCGCCCATGGCTTTTCCTATGACGTCTTGCCACCATTGTCCATTAGAACTCCCTTCAACACCTATCTGCACTCGACAAGACACCAATGAGTGTAAAATGCAAATTATTTATCTCTAAATGATTCTAAACCAGCAGAACATTATCTTACTGTTTCTTTAGCAGCCGACATTCCTAGAAACCCCGCCCCCATTTCCACCTCTTGCAAACCTACAACTAAAATATCAACATCAGAAGCCTGTGACCCCACCCACGAAATGAGCGCTTCTTGACATGGTTTTCCTTGACCAACGTTCCAAGTACCGACCATAATCTTAACCATTTCAAGCATGTTATACATATGTTCTCTTTTAGCTAATTCCGGTCTTAAAATGTTATCAAGAGGCCCGGGAGATGATATATACCACCCCCTAATACCACCATGGGTAGCCAATTATAGATCGACCCATTCCCAACTACCAACTTTATGACCGGACCATTATGCGCTATCCAACCCGCGATCAAGTTACCTTCAGGATTAATTATTTGAACCATACCACTTACATACCCTATCCATATCCGTGGACCGTAAGTGCAAAAACTAAGAACCACACAATGATGATGATGATGGAAATCATGCAAACGGTTTCCAGTAGCATCCCATTGGACTAATACACCATTTGAACATCCGATCCATATTGTTCCATCATAAGCAAGCAAAATGGCTTCGGTCTTTTTAGCATCTTCAGCTGCAAATGCACCTGTACCCTTTGTCGCGACACGACGAACTGCATCAGCAGCTCCTATTATAGCATTTCGTGACCTTTGTAGAAAACTACCTCCTTGTTGTTTTTCTTTTTTAGATTTTGACCCGACTTTTACACTAACTTCTTCTTCTAGTGGCTGATCTTTTTCACATGCCATATCAACTCGATTGTCGATTTGTCCATCGACATTGTAGAGTGTAGACTTTTAGAAGTTCTCTCGTACGTGCATCCCTACGATTTCCAAGTTATTAGACCGCTTAGTACTAAATTAGGAACGAACTTTAGAAATATTCTAGGGACTAACGAAGGGAAAACTCGTACCACAATGAATAAGAGAGTGAACTAGCTGTCCATATTTTGGATTTTACATTATTAGATAACATATACTTGACATCTGAAGAAGGTATACTACATACGTCATTAACGGTCACTTGGCCTTTGAGGTCAATACATGATCGTTCAACTAAGAAAGCAGCCATATGACGTTCTTCAGGTGATAAAGAGAATGATTTTTCCAGTGCTTCCCAAGGCCAAACCTTTATTATCCCGTTCTCAGAACCTGTCCATATATCACCTACAGAATCCAAACAAACGATTTTCGTTACCATATTATAAAACTATGTTGCAAACAAAGTTTAAAAGGTTGGTGTTTGAGATACCATAAGCAGAAGTCACCATGGAAAGAACAGGGCCACGATGGTACGCCTGCCACGAAATACCTTCTTTAAAAGGAGTGTCGTCAACAGGCTGGTGATCCATTTTCTATGATCTAACTTTCCCATCTTTATGCCCACTCCAAACCAATTTGCTGGTACAATCTACCATCATACAAGTTATAGGTGACGTATTAGCAGACTCATAAAATAGGGCTACATCTTCATCACCACGTCTAGTCCGTCCACCAATCCCCAACCTTGGTTCAAACGCATCACAAAAGTTCCAAAACCTTACACAGGACTCCTGACCAACCCATAATTGTGTCTCGGTACATGCAATGGTTCTAATGAATCTGCCTACTTGAGTCTCGCGTAAAGGGTGTGGTCTAAGCTCTAGAGCCGTAGGCCGACCAGGGTGGACCACAGATCTAGACGACGCTTTAAAAAATCCTGATCCACCCCTGCTGCCTGAGAATTCAGGCAGCGGGTGCTGTTCATCTGACGAGATACTACAATATTTACTACTACCACTACAACAATCCAGCCCTTCCCCATCGAGGTTTTCCCCAGCGACATGATGTCGCTGGGGAAAACCCACTAAACGACAAAACGAGTCCGACGTGGCAACTTTGCTCGTAGAAATTTTGACCAAATTATATCGAAATGTTTCCCCAGCGACATGTCGCTAGGGAAAAGTTGACTAAAGTTTGACCAAATACTTCAACAAAAAAGTAAGCGGGAGATTATCCCGCCCAGTTTTTCCCGGTGACATGTCGCTGGGGAAACTCTTTTCATAGACCAATCAGAGTGATTAGTGTTAATGGATTGTTTATTCAATGTTACAAAGTTTCCCCAGCGACATGTCGCTGGGAAAAAGTTTGTCTATTCATTTCAGAAATCCGTCCAAAATTTTTCATTAACGCGCTTCTTTCACAAAACGACAAAATTAAAGTTTACCCAACGACATGTCGCTGGGGATACTTTCAGGATTCCCACATGCAATGTTTAATATTTTATATTTAATGTATATCTAAAATTATAATATATATAAAAAATATAGTTCTTAAAATTTAAAATACTATTTTACCATTAAAAAAAATTTATATGTCTTTTTATGATAAAAAAAATGAGAGAAATGGTTAAATTTTCCCGCCAATGTTTTTCCGCTAACATTTTTCCCGCCAATGTTTTCCCGCCAAAAGTTAACATTCACTGATAATTGTTAACATTCATTGTTAATATTAATTAAAATTGTTAACATTCATTGAGGCTTACAAATAGACACGCCTAAAAATAGCTTTATTCTACACAGACACTTAAACGCGCGCTTAATTAAACATGGATATTAAAATGATAATAGACTCATAGACACGAAAACAGATACATCGTAAACTAGTTCAAATGAATGTTCCCCAAGTCATCGTAAAGGTCGTGAAGTAGTGCAGCTGAATCCACTGTGTGCCTATCGCAATGTTTGTACAACTCTACAGTACTCTCAAGTACCTTTATCATTCCATTCAATCGCACACAGTTTACACACGTTGAAGAGCTTGGAGAAGAAATTAGAGTAGAAAAGCTCGTTGAAGGTCTCGAAGAAGAGGTTGGAGGCGAAAAACTCATTGAACCTCCAAGAGAATTGATTAGTAGTTGGACGCGTTCGTCTTTCCATAAAATTTTTTTGCATCCATATGAAACTCGAGGTTCAACTTGTGAACGTAGAGAAGCATAGTATTGTCTACCAAAGGATTCAGTTTGCCACGATGTTCGAAGAACTACATCTCCATGTCCACACCTGCACGGAAAAACTTCATGCCTCAACATCTTCATAATAACAATGTGCATATGATGATAAGTGTGTGTGTGTGTGTGTGTGTGATCTGCTGGTGGTTGTTATGATAAGGAGTGTGTGTGGTTGTCCTTTTATGGTAAAAAAGTGAGGGAAATGGTTAACATTTTCTCGCCAGTGTTTTCCCGCCAATATTTTCTCGCTAATACATTGAACCTCTAATGTTGAACCCTATTTAATACATTGAACCTCTAATGTTGAACCCTATCTAATACATTGAACCTCTAATGTTGAACCCTATCTAATACATTGAACCTCTAATGTTGAACCTTATCTAATACATTGAACCTCTAATGTTGAACCCTACTGATAGGTGTGTAAACACCCATCCTTTTTACCACTTAATTACAATAATAACCGAGCCAAAACGTGTATTTTATGTAATTTATGTCGGAATTATGCGTGGTTTGTGTTTTTGTTGTGATTTAGGATGAAAAGGTGAAAAGTGGAGAAAACACGGGCATTCACGGGCTTTTATCGAAGAAAAAGACGAAAGACGAAGTCAAGAAGTCAAGAGTGCAAAAAGAACGGAAGTCCAAGACCAATTCTGAAGATTTATCGAAGAAAAAGTCAAAAGACGGAAGTTTACTAAAAGCCGAAAAACCCAAGTCTAAATTATTGAAGAAATGTCAACACGAGTTTAAAGAAATCCCGAGACAAAGTCTTTAAAGTCCAAGTATTAAGAAGATTAACAAAGGATTAAGAAGATCAAGGACTAAAGCATGTAATTAAAGAAAGAAGAAAGAGGGGAGGAAGCTTCCTTCCACTAATCCTCCTCCTCCCCTATAAATAGATAGTTAGTTTCATTTGTTTAAGTTGTTGGTGGCTTGACAACCCACTCTTCCACCATTTTCATTTCCCTGCACTTTTATTTCTTGCACCTTAATTTCATGTATTGCACCTTTTAATTCCTTTTAATTCCAAGTAAGTTTACCTTTGATTGTTGTTAATCTTCATCTTTTATTATTAATCTCTCATCTACCTTTCTTGTTTGATTTGTTCTTCATCTTCATTGTTCATGTTCTTGAGTTTTTATGGTTTTCATCATGTGGGTTTTGATTGATTTGGCTTTATTTGTTAGTTTTGATGATTTGTTTTGATTGATTATTGTTAGTTGATCATTTGTGGTTGTTTTGATTTAATGTTTTGGTTAATCTTGATTAGTTTTGGTTAAATTCGTACCTACTGTTCATTCACTGTTCTTCGTCTTCTTTACTGTGCCCAGATTCCGAATCATAGTTTTCTTTCGTTTATTCCGGATCAAGTCTCTTGATTCGGAATATTTTGTTATTCCGGATCAAGTCCCTTTATTCGGAATATTAAATTATTCCGAACCAGTCATATATTCCGAATGAAGGTTTTCTGCAAATTATTCCGAGTCAGTGAATTTATTCCGAACCAGACATATATTCCGAATGAAGGTTTTCTACAAATTATTCCGAGTCAGTGAATTTATTCCGAACCAAATTTATTTCGGATGAGTCTAACATTCCGCATGAGCTAGTTTTATTCCGGATGAACCAACATTCCGAATCAAGCAATATATTCCGGATGAAGCATGTATTCCGAATGAGGGATTATTCCGGATGAACCCTTTATTCCGGATAAGTAATTATTCCGAATGAAGTGGGATATTCCAGATGAAGCCAATATTCCGGATGAATGTTTTATTCCGATGAAGCTGTTTTATTCCGAATGAGGGATTTATTCCGGATGAACTTGTTTATTCCGAATGAAGGACTTATTCCGAATGAAGTGTTTTCAGTTTTTTTTCTTGTAGTTTTATGATTTTAATTTTTAAGCTTTACTTTTCTTGCCTTTTTCTTTATTTGCACTTTAACTTGCTTTCCTTTTAGTTTAAGTTTAAGTTTGCGTCATTTACTTTATTTCCCTTTTAATTTCTCGTCATTTACTTTTCGTTAAGTTTTTAATCTTTCATTGTTGTTTCTTTTACCGTCTTTACTTTATTTTTAATTGTTTCAAGTCTTTATTTTTCATTAGTTTTAGACAATGACAACTCTTTCATTTGATTCACCAAGAACAACTGAGTCGCACAATTAACCGGAAATGAATTCGAAGAGATACCGAGAAAACAAACCTTTTAAACCTAGTAAAATCTCTTCATTAAAATGGCGCAGCTGCCGGCTCTTTTCGTGAGGATTAACGGTTATTTGTGAGAGACGCGTTGGCTTTTGGGATCCGTTCAACCGTGAACGTTATTTTTCGTGTCCAAAAATTTTCAAAAATCCCAAAAACATTTGAAAAATCATAAAAAGCATTTCTTTTTCAAAGTTTTGCACCAAAAATATTCTTCTTGCTTATCTATTTTTCTTTATGGATTCTTATGTCCATTGCGTCGGGTGTGGGAAACAATTATCTGGGAACGACTCTAGTCAATAGTGTACATGTGAGTGGTGCGGTAACGATATCGACAATACACAATTCCTATTCGGATTTTGTCCTTTGTGCAACTCGACTAATTCGAACTTTTTGAATCCACCTCCTCCTGTTCCCCGTGCATCTGTTGTGGAAGCGATTCTCATTGGCATGTTTCGTGCCCGGTTCGATACTCGTACGGTCACGGGCAAGAACCGGGGTACAATTATGACAATGATAATAGCTATCCACAAGACGCACCCGATTTTTCTCCATACCCGTTTTGCAACAACTGTGGGGGCCCTCACGATACTTCTTATTGTCAGCCAATGAATTATTATGAGCCAGATCCGTGTCCTCAATTTTCTTCACCGATGGATTATTATGAACCAAATCCGTGTTATAATTCTTCTCAATCGATGACTTACTTTGAGCCACATCTGTTATGTAATTCAGGTTTTCAACACTGTGAGCCCCCACACCCCAACCTCAATCATCAATCCTCTCAGAGAATTCAACAACTCACTACTTTGAATGAAGAAACACACTCCATTGTTTTGCAACTTCAAGAATCCGTTGTTCTGCTTAAAGAAGTTAGGGAGGATGAAAAGCGACAACAACAAGAGCGAGTATCTAATCTTAGTGATTATACCCCTCCTCTGGTGCGTCAATACTATTATGATGAACCCTATCTAATACATTGAACCTATAATGTTGAACCCCATCTAATACATTGAACATCTAATGTTGAACCCTATCTAATACATTGAACCTCTAATGTTGAACCCTATCTAATACATTGAACATCTAATGTTGAACCCTATCTAATACATTGAACCTCTAATGTTGAACCCTATCTAATACATTGGACCTCTAATGTTGAACCCTATCTAATACATTGAACCTCTAATATTGAACCCTATATAATACATTGAACATCTAATGTTGAACCCTATCTAATACATTGAACCTCTAATGTTTAACCCTATCTAATACATTGAACCTCTAATGTTGAACCTTATCTAATACATTGAACCTCGATTGTTGAACCCTATCTAATACATTGAACCTCTAATGTTGAACCCTATCTAATACATTGAACCTCTAATGTTGAACCCTATCTAATACATTGAACCTCTAATGTTGAACCTTATCTAATACATTGAACATCTAATGTTGAACCCTATCTAATACATTGAACCTCTAATGTTGAACCCTATATAATACATTGAACCTCTAATGTTGAACCCTATCTAATACATTGAACCTCTAATGTTGAACCCTGTCTAATAGATTGAACCTCTAATGTTGAACCCTATCTAATACATTGAACCTCTAATATTGAACCATATCTAATACATTGAACCTCTAATGTTGAACCCTATTTAATACATTGAACATCTAATGTTGAACCCTATCTAATACATTGAACATCTAATACATTGAAACATCTAATGTTGAACCCTATCTAATACATTGAACATCTAATGTTGAACCCTATCTAATACATTGAACCTCTAATGTTGAACCCTATCTAATATATTGAACCTCTAATGTTGAACCATATCTAATAAATTGAACCTATAATGTTGAACCCTATCTAATATATTGAACATCTAATGTTGAAACCTATCTAATACATTAAACCTCTAATGTTGAACCCTATCTAATACATTGAACATCTAATGTTGAACCCTATCTAATACATTGAACATCTAATGTTGAACCCTATCTAATACATTGAACATCTAATGTTGAACCCTATCTAATACATTGAACCTCTAATATTGAACCCTATCTAATACATTGAACCCAATGTTAAACCCTATCTAATACATTGAACCTCTAATGTTGAAACATATCTAATACATTGAACCTCTAATGTTGAACCCTATATAATACATTGAACCTCTAATGTTGAACCCTATCTAATACATTGAACCTCTAATGTTGAACCCTTTTAATACATTGAACCTCTAATGTTGAACCCTATCTAATACATTGAACCTCTAATGTTGAACCCTATCTAATACATTGAACCTCTAATGTTGAACCCTATCTAATACATTGAACATATAATGTTGAACCCTATATAATACATTGAACCTCTAATGTTGAACCCTATCTAAAACATTGAACCTCTAATGTTGAACCCTATCTAATACATTGAACCTATAACGTTGAACCCTATCTAATACATTGAACCTCTAATGTTGAACCCTATCTAATAAACTGAACCTCTAATGTTAAACCCTATCTAATACATTGAACATCTAATGTTGAACCCTATCTAATACATTGAACATCTAATGTTGAACCCTATCTAATACACTGAACCTATAATGTTGAACCCTATCTAATACATTGAACATCTAATGTTGAACCCTATCTAATACATTGAACCTCTAATGTTGAACCCTATCTAATACATTGAACATCTAATGTTGAACCCTGTGTAATACATTGAACCTCTAATGTTGAACCCTATCTAATACATTGAACCTCTAATGTTGAACCTTATCTAATACATTGAACCTCTATTGTTGAACCCTATCTAATACATTGAACCTCTAATGTTGAACCCTAGCTAATACGTTGAACCTCTAATGTTGAACCCTATCTAATACATTGAACCTCTAATGTTGAACCCTATCTAATACATTGAACCTCTAATGTTGAACCCTTTCTAATACATTGAACCTCTAATGTTGAACCCTATCTAATACATTGAACATCTAATGTTGAACCCTATCTAATACATTGAACATCTAATGTTGAACCCTATCTAATACATTGAACATCTAATGTTGAACCCTATCTAATACATTAAACCTATAATGTTGAACCCTATCTAATACATTGAACATCTAATGTTGAACTCTATCTAATACATTGAACCTCTAATGTTGAACCCTATCTAATACATTGAACATCTAATGTTGAACACTATCTAATACATTGAACCTCTAATGTTGAACCCTATCTAATACATTGAACCTCTAATGTTGAACCCTATCTAATATATTGAACCTCTAATGTTGAACCCTATCTAATACATTGTACCTCTAATTATTAATTATCTAAAAGTAAAATATACAATTATATAAAACGTAATATTATTAATCATTTAAAACTAAATTACATAAATATCATATATAAAAAATATACAATTATATAAAACTTATTATTTTTAATTATCTAAAACTAAAATATACAAATATATAAAATTATTATTATTAATCATTTAAAAGTAAATTACATAAATGGTATATAAAAAAAATACAATTATCTAAAACTTATTATTATTAATTATCTAAAAGTAAAATATACAATTATATAAAACTAAAATATACAATTATATAAAACTTATTATTATTAATAATTTAAAACTTAATTACATAAATGTTTTATAAAAAATATACAATTATATAAAACTTATTATTATTAATTATCTAAAACTAAAATATACAATTATATAAAACGTATTATTATTAATCATTTAAAACTAAATTACATAAATATCATATATAAAAAATATACAATTACATAAAACTCATTATTTTTAATTTATATAAAACTAAAATATACAATTATATAAAATTATTATTGTTAATCTGTTAGGTCAATTCAGTACCTAATGACCTTACTGATAGATTTGAATAACAACCAGCCTAAGTGAAGTATTAACCTTGAACATAACGAAGTCACTGAGTGAACAGTCACTCAGTGAGTTGCCTTCGAGTTCCTAGACTGAGTCTAAAAGAAAGACTCGAGCATTCAGAGAGGCGAAGCTTAATGAATGACTTCTATGACAAAGAAGAAGGTGATGGGTTCAGTGAGTTGTGGCAATAGACTCACTGAACCCCATACGATCTCCTAGAAAACAAGCATTCTCCAAGACTTAAGTAAAGGCGGGATAAGTTGAATTGTGACAAGATGAAGTACATCACACAATTAGCGTGACTTACCCTTTGGGATAGATGGGGTACTAACAAGTGTAAAGGACTTACGTCTTATTACTTAAAATAGGGTAAGACAAGATACTACACTGTACCAATAAGACAAGAATTGCACATGGGCAATTATTGTCTTCTACCCAACTTTCCTTCTTTAAATAGGATGCTTGTAAAAGGAGAGAAAACAAGTTTGTGCACTTAATGCTTTGGACATTCGCAAACAAAGTTTTCTCCCTTCCAAATACGATCAAACACTTGAGTTCTAAACTCTTGTTGATAGAATCGTCAAGCTTAGCAATCGTTAGGATTGGACTAGCTTGTTAGTGAGGAGATCACAAAACCACACATTGTCTATTCAATCCTTATTGTAGCTTCGTATACAATAGGGTATAATTTTTTAATAAAGCTAAGATTTAAACGTTGAAAAACCTTTGTGTTATTTACTTTACTTGTATTAAGTTTATTACATTACTTAACCATGGGTTAGGACTATACTTAGTATTCTTAAGTATAGTACTAATTACAAGGGACCAACAAGTGGTATCAGAGCGGTAGGATTATAAAACTTTTAACCACCGTCTCAAAGTTTTTAAAACTGTGATCCATTATGGCTGAAAGTATTGTACCCCAACTTGTTAACAAAAAAGGACCGAGTTACTCTGTTAACGCTCCTAAGTTAGAAGTTGAAAGATTTAACAAATGGAAGAAAAGAATGCTATGTTATTTGATGGGAATGGAACCTTATTACATAACTTTTATTAAAAATGGTCCATTCAAACCAAAAACAGCAGTTGGTGATGACAAACCTGAAAACAATGGTCTGACGATGAAAGGAGAGTGGTCAATCAAGACCAACGTCTCAAAAGCATCATAATATCTTGTCTTCCTGACGATATTATGGAGGCTGCCATCGAGTGTTAGACGGCCAAAGAGACTTGGACAGATCTTGTTCATAGTTTCGGAGGACCATCCGGAACTAAGGAAAATAGGATCATGGACCTGAAGTTAGAATATAACACTTTCAGGGCCAAACCATCTGAAACACTTCCTCAGACTTACACCAGGTATAAGACCTTGCTCAATGAGCTAACGAATGACGGGTTGAATCTGTCTAAGCATGAAATCAATGTTGGTTTTGTGAACAGTCTCCCTGAAAAATAGCTTGGTTTTTCTCAAGGATTGAGAAATGCTAATCACATACAGACTCAGGATCTTGCAGACATTTATGGGAGTTTTATCTATGAAGATAATCTAATAAATAGAAGATATCCTGAGTCCAAGAAGGCCTTAATAACAGACACCTCAGCCAAACCCACCCAAATTGATCATGGCCCCATTACAACTGCTTTTTACTCAAATGCAATTGTTCAAGATTTTCAGGAAACCTCAGATGATGAGGTGAATGAAAGATCTAGTGTTGAATACATAAGGGATCTAAACAGGGAATATCATGAAAGGGCCATGTTGGCAAATACCAAACGTTATATCAAAAGAACTAGATTTGCTGGTAACCAATCCACTGAGGGAGTGGATTGCTACCGATGTGGTAAAACTGGGCATTTTGCAAAATATTGTCTTTCAAAAACTCCATTGGCCTCTTATAAAAATCAAAATTATTCATCAGGCAATGACAATTTTCAACCCAAGTTTACACCAAAACTAATTTAGGCTTCTTCAATTAACCAAAGTTTTCAAAATAATAAGAAAATTGAGAAAGACTATAGGTCTGAGTATAAAAAGGTTAAAGCAAAACTTGCACTCTTGGAAGCTGAACCTACTGTTGCTCAGACTTAAAAGCCTGCTCAGAACAAAGCCAAAGGGCTGGTAGCTGAAACTTTTGATTGGGATGATGAAGACTTGTCCTCAGAAGAGGAGGAAGTCTAGTATCAAGCATTAATGGCTCTAACTGATGATGAACTATCAGTTGGAAAGAATCATGCTCAAAATGGAGAATGGGTTGACATCACTATGAGAAAGGTAAACATGCTTCTCCCTATGGATGAAGAATCTGATTGGCAAAAATTCCTTAAGTATATAAACATTGACCTATCGTTCGTTGAAGAGCAGAGATTGAATCTTCTTTCAAAGTATAATAAACTTGTTTTTGAATTAAACAAATGTAGAGAAGATTTATTAATTTTAAAACAAGCCAAACTTGAAGCAGTAAGCTATCAACTTTAGAACACTGAAATTATTAAAATCAATCATGCTCTTCAAGAACAACTTAAGGAACAAAAATGCATCAATGAGAAATGGACAAATAGATATACCTTAGCTTCTCAGTGTATAAACAGTCAAACACCTGTCTAAAAGAAGAAAATTCTTGGGGCACGACAACTCACTGAAAAGGCACCTACTAAGGAAATGAGTGAAAAAGCATATCTCCCTGCCTCGGTTGGGTTTGATCATGAAATGATTCCTAAGTCAAAAGACTGGGTTGAGAGATCAAATCCTGAGAGTGTTTTGCCTAACTTTGATACTAGAAAAATATTAATTCCTGAATCTTAGGCTATTAATGAAAAACTGGGTCTTAATGAAGAGATTGATAAATTCAGTAACACTGAAACATCTAGTGTTGCTGAAAACATTCAGACTCCTCTACCTCCTTTGAAAAATCTTCCATTGTCTTATCAAGAACACTCACCTAGAGGAAGAGTTGGGTTAGGTTGTACTGAACAAACAAAGCCTGACTCAAAAGTGATACTGAATCACACTGAGTCAGGAACTGTCATTGAGAAAACAACCAAACCTATATCTCCCTCAGGGACTCCTACACACTCAGTCAACTCCATTCCTATCGTAATTCAAGAGGAGTTAAGTAGATTGTTCCAACTTTTCATGGAAGTGAAGCTGAACTCAGCCTCTAAAACTCAGGGTGAAACATTTGTGTCCTCACAGCCTGAATCATCAACAAGTAACAAAACTGAACCTGAGTCTTCTAAGAAAGTTAAAACAAAGAAACCCTCTTGTGAGATATGTCTCTATACAAATCACACCACTGACAACTGCTTTAGAGTTCTCTATTGCATGAAATGTAAAAGTGAAGATCACAGGACAGCAGATCATGAGATGCACATAACTTATATTAGAAATGCTAAAAGATACAATGCGCAGCCTTACAACTATGGGCCCACCTCACAACAAATCAGAAAATCCAAGGCTAAGCCTTACCCACCATGTACACATTGTGGCATTCCTGATCATAGAACTGATGATTGTGTATACTACCCTGAGTGTGAGATTTGTGGAAGCAATGATCACACTACCTCAGGACACAATAGGATAATCATGGTCAGAAGGGGGATGTTAGCTGAGTCATCTCAAATTACTGAATCCTCAGTCGGACTAAGCTGCAAAACATGTGGAAGCAATGTTCATTCTACCTCAGATCATGCTGAGTTTGAGTACTTCAAACGAGGAGAAAGACGTCAGGCTTTTCGAGCCAAAGAGCCTACTAAAAAGTGGGCTCACAAGAGAAACTAATCCATCTCGTTATTTGTGCATAAACACTTCAAGGAGCCTGTCTGGTACTTAGACAGTGGGTGTTCAAGAAGTATGACAGGGGTCAAAAGTTATCTGCACAAATACGTGGAGCAACCAGGTCCTAAGGTAGTATTCGGTGATAACTCATCTTGTGTTACTGAGGGATATGGTTCAATTAAATGTGGTGGAATAGTTTTCTCAAAAGTGGCGTTTGTAAATGGTCTGAAGTATAATCTCATCAGTATCAGCCAACTGTGTGATGCTAAGTACATCGTTCAGTTTGATGATAAGCAAGGAACAATTTTCAATGCTAACAAAGAAATTCTGTTGACTGCTCCAAGAAGAAATGATGTATATGTCCTAGACATGTCATCTGTAACGAATTCAGGAGCATGTTTCTTTGCTAAAGCCTCAGATTCTGTCAATTGGCTTTGGCATAAGAGACTGTCACATCTCAATTTCAAAGACATGAATAAACTTGCAAAATAAAACAAAGTTCTTGGCTTACCATCTCTTGTGTATTCAAAAGACAAACCTTGTTCAGCCTGTGAAAAAGGTAAACACAAGAGAGCTTCTTTCAAGCCAAAACAAAATTTTTCTACCAGGAAGTGTCTTCATCTTCTTCATATGGACTTATTTGGGCCTGTCAGTCCAATGTCTGTAAATCATGAGAAATGTACCCTTGTGATTGTTGATGAATACTCTAGATACACTTGGGTATACTTCTTGAAAAAGAAGAGTCAAGCTCCGGAATTAATAATGTCTTTTATCAGGCAAGTAGAAAATTAAAATGATAGTAAAGTTAAACAAATACGAACTGATAATGGAACAAAATTCTGGAACCATGAACTTGAGATTTTTTGTGATGTGAAAGGAATTTCTCAGAACTTCTCTTCTCCTTACACACCTGAACAAAATGGTGTGGCTAAAAGGAAGAATAGAACTCTCATTGAAGCTGCTCGAACAATGCTCAATGGATCCAATCTTTCAAAACACTTCTGGACTGAGGCTGTGAAAATAGCTTGCTATACTCAGAACAGATGTATTATTGTCAAACGACATGATAAGACTCCTTATGAAATATTCAGGAAAAGGATTCCAGATATCAGCTACTTTCATGTGTTTGGATGTCCTGTATTCATCCACAATCAAAAGTACCATCTTGGTAAATTTGATGCCAAAGCTGATGATGGATACTTTCTTGGATATTCTTTTGTCTCCAAAGCCTTCAGGGTCTTTAATACAAGGAGACAACAAGTTGAGGAGTCCTTTCATGTCACCTTTGATGAAAGTATGGATGCCATTAACTTCACAAATCAATCAATGGAAGAGATTGGGATCAATGACTCATCAAGATATTCTCCTGATGAGTATGAACATTGTCCCTCAAAGCAGTATAAAACTGATGCTGATATATCCTTTCATATATCACCTCACAATAGGTCAATTGATAATTTAATCACACCTCAACATGTCCCTGAAGTTATCACTTCTCAAGCTGAAGAATCAAATGATTCACCCATCTATAGGAACACTGAAGGGACAAGTGATGAAAATATCGATCCCCCTATTACTGAAAATCCTTCAGAAGGAGGTGATGTCCCAGTACCATGTACTGAATCTCTAGTCCCTGATAATCATCAATTATCAACAAGCTCTAATCTAAGTCCTCAGGACAGATGGTCAAGACAACAACATATATAGCTTGTAAATATAATTGGTGATGTATCTGAGGGGATGCTCACACGCAGTCAGGCTGCCAAACTCTTTGCTGCCTCAGCCCATGAATGTCTGTTTGCAGACTTTCTCTCTGAAATTGAACCAAAAAGGATTTCAGAGGCCCAGACACATCCAGGGTGGGTTGAGGCCATGCAAGAAGAGCTCAACCAATTCCTCAGGAACAAAGTGTGGAAACTTGTTCCTCTCCCTGAAGGGAAATCAGCTCGTGGTACAAAATGGGTATTTAAAAACAAGACTGATGAAGATGGAATTGTCATTAAAAACAAAGTTAGGCTTGTTGTTCAGGGGTGTGGTCAACTTGAAGGAATCAATTATGAGGAAACCTTCGCCCATGTAGCAAGAATGGAAGCCATCAGGATCTTCCTTGCCTATGCTACTTACATGAACTTTAATGTTTTCCAAATGGATGTAAAAATTGCCTTCCTGAATGGAAAGATCACTGAAGAAGTTTATGTTGCTCAGCCTCCTGGTTTTGAGAGTTCTGAGTTCCCAAACCATGTTTGTAAACTTGACAAAGCTCTTTATGGACTGAAACAAGCACCAAGGGCATGGTATGAAACTCTCTACATTCCTGATAATGAACAAATTTGTCAGGGGGAAGATAGACAACACATTGTTTATCTTCAGAACCAAGGAGGATGTTCTACTAGTTCAGATATATGTTGATGACATCATATTCGGATCTACTAACTATAACCTTTGTAGAAAGTTTGAAAAACTTATGACAAAGAAATTTGAAATGAGTATGATGGGTGAATTAACATATTTTCTTGGACTACAAATCAAACAGGGGACAAAGGGATCTCAGTCTGTCAAGAAAAATACACCAGAGAAATACTTAAGAAATATGATATCTCTGAGTGTGCTTCAGTAAAGACTCCCATGGTTCCCCCTAACAACTTAGGTCCTGATCTTACTGGTAAATCAGTCAATTAAATCTTATTCAAGGGAATGATTAGATCATTAATGTACATAACTGCAACCAGGCCTGATATTCAGTTCTCAACAATCTTATGTGCAAGATATCAGGCCGATCCCAAAGAATCACATCTTACTGCTGTTAAACGAATCTTCAGGTACCTGAAGGGTACTCCTTCACTAGGTCTATGGTATCCTCGTTGCTCAGGCTTCGATCTTAAAGGATACTCAGACTCAGACTATGCTGGTTGCAATATGGATAGAAAAAGTACCTCAGGTGCATGTCAATTCCTAGGTGGCAAGCTAGTATCTTGGAGTGCAAAGAAACAGCAGTCAGTCGCAATGTCCTCTGTTGAGGCTGAATACGTGGCAGCTGCTGGTTGTTGTGCAAACATCCTTTGGATGAAAAGTCAACTCAGGGACTATAATGTGAAATACAAAGTAGTCCCTATCTTTTGTGACAACACCAGTACAATTGCCATTTCAAATAATCCGGTCCTACATTCAAGGACTAAACACATAGACATAAGATATCATTTCCTCAGGGACCACATCTTAAAAGGATATATTGAATTACATTTCATCCCCACTGAATATCAGCTAGCTGATATATTTACCAAACCTTTGGATGAACCAACGTTCACTAGACTGAAAGCTGAACTTGGTATGCTGAATATTGATTAATCAGGCTCCCTGATAACAATGGATTCAGTATAATGTATATTCTTGATCCTCTCTCTGAGTAAATATCTCTTATCGTCTTCCCCTTGACACTGAGGTACATTAAATGATGTAACTAAATGCTCTAAGGATTTAGTTACTTAATGTCCTAGGTTGGTGAGTCACAATATTAAATAAGGAAAATATATTCCTTTAATAAATTGTCATAAACCAGTGAAGGGGTCACCCAATGTCAAGTATCCCACTAAGCATTAAATGCTTACCCTTTTTCTAGCAAAATCTGTTGTAAAAACGTCCTTTCAAATGCACGTGACCCCACGTCATCTCTACAAAAAGCGTTATCTCTATAGTAATAGAACAGTTGCCAAGAAAATAGGGGGACCACTTGTACGCTTTCATTCAATGCGGATGTGGAAAGAAATTATAACAAATAAAACTATATTTCACATCCGAGCCTATAAATACCCCTCAATCAAAACAAACACACACACACACAAAGAACTTGCAATCTTACTCTGCCAAAATTTTTTCTCAAAGAAAATTTGTGTATATTCAAACGTGTTTTCATAAAAGTTTCTTGTAAAAAAAGACAATCACATTGATCACTTGTTTTATTGTTATATAGCACAAACAATCAAAGTTACTTATTGTTTATAACTCTTGATCCTTTTTTTAAGGCAAAAGTCTGCATTAGGTCACTTGGTGAATCTTGTTGTATTATAACAAGAAACAAGTCTTGATTGGATTTCCACAAATTGCCATTGTCCTTTTACAAATCTTCAAAAACTAACTTTAATGGCAATGTCCAAAGCTATCAAATATGCCCCTCAGGCTGAGCATCTCACCAATGAGGGTGTCCATTTTGCAGGAAACAACTATGAGGGAAATTTCAATTACCCTAGTAGTGTATCAGCCTACAAACTAATTTGAAAATTCTTGAAAAACTGTGATTGGGCTGATGCTTTTACGAAAACCCCCTCAGTCTTCTACCATGAATATCTCAGGGAGTTCTGGTATACGGATGTGGTTGTAACCCCCACTACCCAAGGGCCTGAAGGATCTCAGGGGTCCGAGATCAAGTCACATAAGAACTGTGTCATCATGCTCACTATAAACAATAGGAAGACACCATTGATTTTAGACTTCAAAACATTTTGTCAAACCAGTGGACTTGATTATAACAATGGAAATTATGTTGCACATCCTGACATGGAGTCAGTTAAAAAAGGACTAAAAGAAATCGGGGTCCCTGAGTTATTTGTGACTAAAACCCCATTGATCAAAACTGCTTTCCCATGGCTTGGAGGATCCTAGTCACTTTTGTGATTCAGGTGATCGGTGGGAACTATTCATCTACTGAGCAAGTTAATTCTACTCAGCAGATGCTAATCTACAGTCTTATTAATGGACTGAAGATTGACATAGGAGAGATCGTTTATAATGATCTCGTAACCAGGCTCCTGAAGGAGTCTAGGCAAAAGTATGTTTCTTACCCACGATTCATATCATGCTCCTTAGAATGGTTACTGGGTTCCCTTTACACTCAGGAAAAAATCAATGTTTTTTCAACTCCCATCCTGAGTTCCACAAACTTTTCAAAGAACCCATCTGAAGTCAACCCCATTGCATTGACAGCTCACATGACTGAGGTGATTAGTCGTGAATCATCCGTGTCTCCCATTCCCTTCTTACCAAAGAAGGGGAACAAGAAGACTCAGACTGTGCCTAAGACCAAACCAATAAAGGCACAGGGACCTGAGGCTTTCGAGGCACGACCTAAAAAGGCCAAGGCTAAAAATACCACCCTTGTTTAGACCAAGCTTCATCTACCCCAAGGGAAAGAGCTTTCGGGAGGCCCTGGTACATCACAGTCAAGGTCGACGCGCCAAACTACTGGTCCTCTTGATGGAGAAGGAAACATACAACCTTCTCCTACGGGACTGTCTTCCACTCAGACCGATGACGGCATTCGTAAATCACAACCTTTGCCTGAGGTCAAAACTAAGGCCAAAGACTCAGAGAGACGCCCATGGGTAACATACCTCGCTATTAGGCCTCTCACTTCCACCAAGTCCAATGAAGGCACACTAGCTCAAAATTCTTTGCCTGAGGACCCAAAACTCGATTCCTTAGACTCAGAGGGACGCTCACGGGTAAAACACCCCGCTGATAGAAATCTCACTTCCACAACTCCCGATGAAGGCACAATAAAACAAAAGTCTTTGCCTGAGGGAACCACTATTGATCCCAAAGACTCAGAGGGACGCCCACGGGTAAAACACCCCCATGATAAGGATCTCACCTCCACAACTGATCAATCACAAACTGTCCTTGAGTATCAGTTGGCTACAACCCAAGCCTCAAGATTTGGGGCAGGGAGTGACGATAACCAAGGCATACCTTCTTTTGAAGGGGAGCTGGACAAACCAAAGGGTTCACTGAACTTTGGAGATTTTGTTGATCTACTCGAGGAACCTGACGAGTTACTCCAAGGTTTCAGTGACGACGATGACATGATTGAGGTTGGGGATGAACCTGAAACTCAGACCCCTCCTCAATCAGACCAGAAGCCACATTCCCCACCATTGTTCGCGGACATACAACCCTCCCCTGAGGCTCAACAAAATCCCTCCCCTGAGGCATTAGAACAAAAATAACCCTCCCCTGAGGTACCGAAAAATCCCTCCCAAGAGGCAAAACTTGACACCTCTTCGTTGGGGACTCAGACTGTGGTTCTGGATAAAACTTTTGATGACATCAAGCCTGTCACTGAGAAGGTTTTGAATGCAACCCTCCAGGATGTATTAACTCATGCTTCCACCACCTTGAAAGCTGAGGTCACTCAGTTTCATGAAGACTTGGCATCAAAGACTGATGAACTCCTTGATGAGTTCAGAACATATGGTGATAGATTTGACCTGGCTGAGGAGAAGATGAGAATTCAGGTGGACAACCAAATGGAATTCATCAGTTCTGTTAACAATAGTCATGAAAAACAAGAGAAGAAGCTCATCAACTTCCTCAACCATGCTCTTCCTACTGTTGAAGCAAATGTGTCCTTAAAGACAACTCTGGATGGACTGATTACTAGCACTACTGAGTCCACTTCCAGAGTTAGTCAATTACTTGAGTTACTGAAGGAGTACATGCTCACTTAGGTTTTTACCAGGTTAGACTCTCTCAGGTATGACTTGGATATGGTGAAGGGGAAATGTGATGACATATATAAAGATGTTCACATGGATGCTGAGGCAGAGTTCAGATTGTCAAGGGCTACACAAGGTTACATGGCTAATGCCTCTAATCTCTCTAACATCTCCAAGTCCTTGAAAGAGGCTGACATTCCCAGACTTAGGACAAGGATCACCACCATTGAAAACACTCAATCCCTAATTCAGTTGGATGTTAAAACCATTAAAGTTGACACTCAGTCCATGAAGGAGATGGTGACTGAGATGTTTCAGGCTTTCAAGGGATCCTCCACACCACCTCAGGACCATCACTAAGGGCAAAAGCTAGGATTAGTCAGGTTGATCCTTCAACTTTTGAGGGGGAGAATGTGCCACCAATGATGCTAACTTGGACTGAACCTCCTTCTCACACTGAGGGGGAGCAGGGAGAACTAGCACAACCCCAACCCTTAAACTCAATTCCTCCCAACCCTGAGCCCTCTGTATCTAATTTAGATAGGGGCAAATGCATTGCTGATGAAACCCTAACACCTCCACCAAAGAAGCTTGTAAAAGCTTTAAGAGAAAGAAGGCCTGATCCTGATGTCATTGTCTTGGTACCATATGAGATTAACGGAAAGATGTACAAGATGACTCCTGAACAAATCCAAGAGTACTTAGATAGAATGGAGTCAGCTAAGGCTAATAAAGCAACAAGGGCTGAGATTTTGAGGGTATCCACTGAATTTGTGAAAGAAGTGGGTGGTGACCCTGAGGCCTTGTTGAGCAAGAAAGGGGGAGAAGAGTTCATCCAAAAGCAGGAGGAAGAACTCAAGGCCATTCAGGATGAAATGGTCTTGAAGCAACAACAAAGAACCACCCAACTTAAGAAACTGTATGACCAATACCAAAGTCGTCACCCAAGGAAGAAAGCCTGAACCAGTCACTAACCTTCAAATCATTCCTCATACTACACTGGTCTCAATATCTGTCTACAGAAACAATGATGAAAGGAATTTTGAAGTTATGAAGAAATTTTCATTTGGTGATTTCGGTCTCATTGAGTGGGACGAAATGGGAAGGATCTTCAGGACCAAAAAGAACAAATGTGTCCCTGAAATACTCAACTCTCTCAGTAAGAGATATGAGAGGTTGAATCAGATCAAGGAACAATTAGGAATCACTAAAGATCTTCCTTTAACTGAACAGGATCCTACCAAAACTCAGGGAAGAAAGAGAAAAAGAGTTGAGCTTTAAGTTGAGACTAAAATCCCTGGGTTAGACTACAATCGTACCCTCCCTGAAAATGTCCCCTTTGTGAAAAACATGGTTATAGAAGAACCTGAGTGGGGTATCTTCTTCATTGATGTTTTTGGGGATCAAGCTTTTCAAAGAACGAGTGACATAGAGAAATGCACTACTGAGAGTGTTCTCATCTTTCTTGTGATGGCTGGACAAGTTCAGATTGATGAGAATAAAAGATTTGTTGAGAAGCTCAGGGAGATAATTGCTAGGAGGTCTGATAAAGAAAAGGTGTTAAAGTCATCAAGGATGAAGAGGGAAGCAATGGATTCCTGAATAATTGTAATCTTTTGTTTTATTTATGTTTCTTGTATCAGACTATTCAGTCTTGTGTAATGATGAATAAAAATAAAGTACTTTGTTATATCAAGTCTTTTCATCAGTAGAATAGTTTGTAATAAGAAGAAGCCTCTTTGCTCACTTATAACAATTTCACTTAGGCAAATTTTATATCCAAATAGGGGGAGATTGTTAGGTCAATTCAGTACCTAATGACCTTACTGATGGATTTGAATAACAATCAGCCTAAGTGAAGTATTAACCTTGAACATAACGAAGTCACTGAGTGAACAGTCACTCAGTGAGTTGCCTTCAAGTTCCTAGACTGAGTCTAAAAGAAAGACTCGAGCATTCAGAGAGGCGAAGCTCAATGAATGACTTCTATGACGAAGAAGAAGGTGATGGGTTCAGTGAGTTGTGGCAATAGACTCACTGAACCCCATACGATCTCCCTGAAGAAAACAAGCATTCTCCAAGACTGAAGTAAAGGCGGGATAAGTTGAATTGTGACAAGATGAAGTACATCACACAATTAGCGTGACTTACCCTTTTGGGATAGATGGGGCTGACAAGTGTAAAGGACTTATGTCTTACTACTTAGAATAGGGTAAGACAAGATACTACACTGTACCAATAAGACAAGAATTGCACATGGGCCATTATTGTCTTCTACCCAACTTTCCTTCTATAAATAGGATGCTTGTAAAAGGAGAGAAAACAAGTTTGTGCACTTAATGCTTTAGACATTCACAAACAAAGTTTTCTCTCCTCCAAATACGATCAAACACTTGAGTTCTAAACTCTTGTTGATAGAATCATCAAGCTTAGAAATCGTTAGGATTGGACTAGTTTGTTAGTGAGGAGATCACAAAACCACACATTGTCTATTCAATCCCTATTGTAGCTTCGTATACAATAAGGTATAATTCTTTAATAAAGCTAAGAGTTAAACGTTGAAAAACCTTGTGTTATTTACTTTACTTGTATTAAGTTTATTGCATTACTTAACCATGGGTTAGGACTATACTTAGTATTCTTAAGTATAGTACTAATTACAAGGGACCAACATAATCATTTAAAAGCTTTATATACAATTAATAACTAAGTTTCCCCAGTGACAAGTCGCTGGGGAAAAGTTTGTTTAATAATTTCAGAAATCCCTCCAAAATTTTTCATTAACACGCTTCTTTCACAAAACGACAAAATTATAGTTTCCCCGGTGACATGTTGTTGGGGATAGATTTGTTAGCATCAACAAGTTATTAAACCAGCTGGCACAAATGACAAATTATAAAGTTTCCCCAGCGACAAGTTGCTGGGGAAACTTTCGTCAAAAATTAAATAATTTTCCCCCAGCGACATGTCGCTGGGGAAAAGTTTGACCAATTCTTATCCTCAAAGAAACGAATCACAGAAACACACAACACTTATCTATTTTTCATCTTCTTCTCTGTGTAACTCATCCCCAATCATCACATCACCACCAACAATCACACCCCCACCACTACCATCAACAATCACCACCAATACTCACATCACCACTCATCCCCGCTACTCATCCCCGCCACAACCATCAACACCACTCACCACCACCACAATCGCTGCTATCACCACCATCACCACCACCGCTGCTATCACCACCATCACTTCTATCACCACAGACATACCATCAACACCACCACAACCACTTACTACAACCACTCACCACCACCGCCTACTGCCGGATTCACCACCACCACCACAACCACTCTCCTTCTAAATTATAATTCTTTTTCTAAGCTTCTAAATGATAATTCTTTAAACAAGTTTGGTGGTGGTGGATTTTGTTTGTTTTTCGATTCAAGGTTTTTATATAAATTCATAGTTTTTATTGATTGAGTTTTTAATTAAATGTTTTATGTTATTGTAGTCGACCGCAGAAGATCACAGCCGACCGCAGCCGACCACAGCCGACAGCAGCCGACCACAGCCAACCACAACCGACCACCACAACTAACAGTATGTTTTTTTAATTCTAACTGATAACATTTATTTACTTATTTTTATCATTTTGGTTTCCCCAACGACATGTCGTTGGGGATTTATAAACTTGTTAATTTCCATTAAACGTAAATCCAAACACTCTTTAACTGTGAAAAACGCAAACCTAAGCACTCGTTATGTTGCTTATCAGCTTATCCGAATAAATTGTTTTCAAACATCTTATCTTGATAAGCTTATCAGGATAAGCTGTTTGAAACAGCTTATCCCGATAAGCATATCGGAATAAGCTGTTTGAAAACAGCTTATCCTGATAAGCTTATCAGGATAAGCTGTTTGAAAACAGTTTATCCCGATAAGCTTATCGGAATAAGCTGTTTGAAAACAGCTTATCCTGATAAGCTTATCAGAATAAGATGTTTGATATAAATGTTTTATTGAATTAAACCTTAGGAATGTGTTAGGATTTTAGCGATTAATTTCAGAAAATTCCCGTCTGAAATTGATAACCTATAGAAAACCCATCCGAAGTTAATTTAATAGGAATTAACTTTGAAAAGTCCCCTGTTTGGGACTTCTTTTTTATTGTTTTGTCTCATTTAGGATATGAATGCGTATAACTGGTTTACTATTTGAGATGATTTCGACAGTGTTTCTTCTTTACTCCTACGATATGTCTTTAAACACATATTTGGGGAGTTGAGGGGAAATGCTGCCGAAATTTTCTCAAATAGTAAATCGGTTATACGCATTCATATATGAGACGAAGCATCAAAGAGTGGGTTAGGATTGCCTTCCATAGTTTCATTAGGTGAACAAAACATCTAGGATTGCTTTCCATAATTGCCTTCCATGTAATAATAACTAAATATACGGATAAAACACAGTTATGGTATTCGCTGATAAGAGTTGGATAAAAAACCGATTGTTTCCCAAGAATTTAATGACGGTCTCACAAAGTTCGTCAATCATTGCCGGCCGTTGGTGAATGTTGCGGGGAAAATTAGATGTCCATGCAAAAAATGTCGAAATGTATTATGGAAACCCATCGAATGGATTGGAGATCATATTGCGTGTAACGGGTGGGACCCACTTTATACCACATGGGTCAAACACAGTGAACCGGCTCTACGTGCGCCAGTGATAGATAACCTAAGAGAACCTATGATGAGTGACATGACAGCGTTACTCGATGATTTTAACTATATTCCTTCGAATGAACCAACACAAGGAGATAATATTGGCGAGACTAGTAACCAACCGACTCAAGCCACTCGTACCGAGTTTGAAGAGTTGTATGCAAGTGCCAACGAGGCGCTGTATGATGGTTGTGAACATGTGTCTCGACTAGACTTTATGGCAAAATTTACCTATTTTAAGGCTAAAGGCAAAATGACAGATTCTTTATTCAATGAAATATTAGAGTTTTTCCGATATGCGTTTCCCGATAGTAAAGGATTCAAGATCCCACCGAACTACTATGAAAAAAGAAGACATTTAAAATGATCGGGTTAGGGTACGAGTCGATACATGCTTGTGAACACGACCGCTTCTTGTTTCGGGATGATAAAGCAGAATTGCAATTCTGTCCGGTGTGTAATACGAGTAGATGGAAAGACACTAACACACCGGGGAAGAAAGTTCCTAGGAAGGTGTTACGTTACTTTCCGATCATTCCTAGACTACAACGTTTACACAAGTCTAGATACACTGCAAAAGACATGACTTGGCATGCTACTAGAAAGTGTGCGGAGCCTGGTAAGATGCAACACCCGGTTGATGGCGCGACTTGGAAGAATTTTGACTTAAAGTATCTAGAGTTTGCAGCAGAACCAAGAAATGTTCGACTAGGGTTGTGTGCTGATGGTTTCAGTCCGTTCGACAACCTTTGTCAGACCTACAGCATGTGGCCGGTGATATTGACAACATACAATCTGCCTCCTTGGTTATGTATGAAAGAAAGTAACTTTATGCTGACGTTGTTAATTCCTGGCCCTAAATCCCCGGGCAAGGACAATGATATTTACTTGCAGCCTTTGAATAAAGACCTGAAGACTTTATGGCACAAGGACGGTTTTGATACTACAGACATTATTTCACAAAAGTAGTTCAACATGAGAGCGATGCTTTTATGGACCATAAATGGTTTTCCTGCTCGAAGTAGTTTGTCTGGGTGGAGTGGGCAAGGTTACTATGCATGCCCTACATGTAACCTAGAAACTCTATCTATTCTTGTCACAAGCAAAATAACTTATGTTGGTCATAGAAGATGGTTAAAGAAGCCCCTTAAATGGAGGAGTTCACGTGCTGACTTCAATGGCCAACCTGAATCCAATGATCGACCTAAAGAATATACCGGCCGGGTGTAATCGAGGAGCAACATGCTAGATTGCTAAGGTGTTTACCGGGTAAACATCTAAAACATGGGGGTGTGAAGATTTCCCGTAATGTTACAATCGAGCTTAACTGGACTAAACGGTCTATTTTTTACGAGCTTGAGTATTGGCCTTTTATTTCACTAAGACACAATTTACACATCATGCATATCGAAAAAAATGTGTTGGATGTCATCTTGAACATTTTGTTAATGAATGACAAAAGTAAAGACACCGCAAAGGCAAGACAAGACTTGAAAAAGATGGGCATTCGAAGACCTTTGTGGCTAACCGTAAACCACAAGGGGAAGACTGTGAAGCCCCAGGCTGCGTATTCTTTAACAGTAGAGAACCGAAAAAAGTTTTGTCAATACATCAAAAGTGTTAAACTACCAGATGGGTTCGGATCATGCTTCAAGCACAAAGTGGCCGATAATGATACAAATATAACGGGCATGAAGTCTCATGACTGTCATATAATGATGCAACGTTGACTTCCTTACGGACTTCAAAATTATTTGCCCGAACATATTGCCAAACCAATAATCAATCTATGTTCCTTGTTTAAGCAACTCTGCTCTACAACTTTGATGGAGGAGGACATGTTGAAAGCTTCGGTCAAGGTGGTTGAAATTCTATGCGAGCTTGAGCGCATATATCCTTTTGCTTTCTTTGACATTATGATTCACTTGCCCATCCATTTAGCTCTAGAGGCTCTTGAAGGCGGGCCTATTCAACCCTGGTGGATGTATCCATTTGAAAGATTCATGAAGAAGCTAAAAGGTTATGTAATAACTAAAGCTAAGCCGGAAGGTTCGATCGCGGAGGGTTATGTTGCAGAAGAAGCATTGACTATAAGTTCTCAATATTTTCAGGGTGTTACCACGAAATTTAATCGTCCCGATCGTAATGTGGACCCCCTCCCTCAACGTGTAAGTTTCAGGTGTTCCGATCGGTATGCAAGCCGATTGGTTTACTGTCCTTTCCTCATTTTCCTACCGAAGAGTACAAGAAAGAGAGATGGTGTGTACTTAACAACAGTCCTGAGATCGACACGTACCAAGACCAGTTCCGGAGGTACGCGTTTTTTAATTTTGTAACCTTTTTCTTAACTTATCATTTCGACGACTTATTCTAATAGCATGAACGTTTTTCAGTTTATTTCCAGGAAAAGAAAAAGACATGCTAGAAGAATTTCCCCACTGGTTTAAGACGTTGGTAAACTAACACTTATTTTGTGTACTTAAGTGTAAAAATAACAATATCATATTTTTTTCTATCTAATCCTATCTTCTTCATAGATCTTTGAACGTCACGCACAAAATCCCCAAGACCCAGAGTGTAGCCCAACCAGAGAGTTATTCGATTTGGCTAATGGACCGTCAAAGGCTCCAATGTCAGTAAACTGTTGTGTAGTAGATGGTGTGAGGTATGCCGTGCAGAGCCGCGATGAACGACGCGTAACTCAAAATAGCGGCATTTGTTCGACTGGACCTGACGGGAAAACTAGCACTTATTAGCTTCAAGAAATCCTCGAGTTTGACTATTTGTCGTTTAAAGTTGCGTTGTTCAAAGTTAAGTGGTTCGACACTCGTAACAACGTTGGTAGAGTCAAGAAACTTACCGTTATAAACGGAATGACACAAATCGTCGGCTCTGGTGAGTGGTGGAAAAGTGAACAATACATTCTCGCAACACAAGTCAAACAAGTCTTCTACCTTGTAGATCCCGCCATACCCAACGTGAAGGTCGTCGAACATGTTAATCATAAAAAGTTTTTGAACAACGGTGTAATCGTGGTAGAGAACGAACCTGATATTATACATTTGGACAACTCATCTGATCTCCCACCTTCTACTAGTGATCTCCCACCTTCTACTAGTGGGAATGACTTCGGTAATTACACCTTCTATATAGATTTGCATATAGATGGTGAATCAACGGAGATTGATGCACCGCTAGATAATGATGATGTTCCTAGCGAAGACGATGATAATGAAGACCCCCTTCCTCATGATTTAGCAGATTCTGATGTTGAAGACCTCATCAAAGATGATGATGGTGTTGAGAAATTTTATTCTAGTGACGAAGAAGATTAAATTTGTGTTGTAACTTGCAAAATACACTTATATATTTGAATGAATGAATGAATGAACGAAATTGTTGTGGATTGTTTAAATGTGTAAATTTATTTTGATATTTGGATTTGTGCATGCTTGTATTATTTTGTTCATGAATTTCTACATGTTATGCTAATTGTACATGTATACAGATGGCTGATGTTGCACGGGGACACGGCGGGGACGGTGGTGGCGAGGATCCTTCACGTCCACGTCCTCCATCATTCGGTTGCGGGGGTTGCTTCGTTAGCCGGGGTAAGAATTTCTGGATTATTGTAATACAAATTTGATACACAAATTGAACTTGTTTGCCTTGAACTTTTATGAATTTATCACTCATTTGATTTTGTAGGAAAAGGAAAGCAAAAGCCCAATTTGGGCGGGAGGAGAGCCGGCAGGGAGAATACCCGGGACAAGACCCGTTGCCTGAAATTACTGGATGTGGTGTCCACAAATCACAACCGGCTAGTCGAGATCGACTTTGTACCCGCTAAAGATAACCTTGTTACACCTGTCGGCCCCTACGCAGAGCATTGGAGAAACTTATTCGGGGTGATCGTTAGGAAATACCTTTGTATTACCCTTCGTGGAACAAGGTCCCCGAAGGGTACAAGGCGGCGGCTTGGGAAGCTCTTGGGGTAAGTTATCATTTTATGTTTATTTAATTATCGTGTTCATTTATTTAATTGTGTATATTTATTGAAATTCGTTTTTTTATTTATATCATATAAATAAATAAACAAATTTAAATAAATATATAAATTATATTTCTAACTCTGTTTTTAATGTGTTGTATTTTGTATATTTATTTAAATTTGTTTATTTATTTGTATCATATAAATAAATAAACGAATTTAAATAAATATATAAATTATATTTCTAACTTTGTTTTCAATGTGTTGTATTGTGTATATTTATTTAAATTCGTTTATTTATTTATATCATATAAATAAATAAACAAAGTTAAATAAATATATAAATTATATTTTTAACTCTATTTTCAATGTGTTGTATTGTGTATATTTATTTAAATTCGTTTATTTATTTATATCTAAATAAACAAATTTAAATAAATATATAAACTATATTTTTAACTCTGTTTTTAATGTGTTGTATTGTGTATATTTATTTAAATTCGTTTATTTATTTATATCAAATAAATAAATAAACAAATTTAAATAAATATATAAATTATATTTCTAACTCTGTTTTCAATGTGTTGTATTTGATTGCAGAAAAAATACGATCTCGAGCCGCACAGGAGCACCACTCGGTGGCCGAATATTGAAAATACCATTAAGGCCCAGTTAAAAAAACATACAACACCAACAAGGCTACTCTGAAGCGAGATTACTGTGTAAAAGACCCCGAGACTGGAGAATACGATGTGGATCGAATTAGGCGGAACAGACCCGACGAGCACTCAGCTGAAGAGTGAGAAAAACAAATAACGTTTTGGACTGACCCTGGTAACAAGAAGCGATCCTTAACAAACAGCCAAAATCGGTCCAAGGCAACACTTCCCTCCCGGCATGGTTCTCGGTCGATCCCTCGCACTCGACAACTCATGGTAACTATTATTATTATTATTATTGATTTTACATTATTATTATTATTTTATTATTATTATTGATTTTTATTTTTATTATTTTATTATTATTATTATTATTGATTTTACATACATATTATTATTACCGTTTTTAATTAGATTGATCTTACTTGCGTGTGTATGTACAGAAAAAGGCGTCTGAAACCCAACAGGAGCCTTCAGAGATCGACATGTTCTATCATTTGCACACAAATGAAAATGTTGTATTTGCAGATGAGAACTCTCTCCAATTGTATGTAAGTATTCTTTTCAAAACACACTTTAATGAATCATTGATTAATAATCTAGCAACCCGACTAATATATTTACTATCTTGTGTTATTGTCACTACGCAGGATCAGATGTGGGAGCTAGAGGCGACGGGTGAGCACACCACTTCCGAGATCAACAGGATGGTACGAGGAGGCAAATTTCGCGGCCACCATCCTGGCGTAGGTATGGTATTGCCGGGATACGCCAGTTTTAGTCCGAGCTTTTCGTCACCACCCCCTGACACTCGTCGGGATGTTGATTTGCTGATGGGCATGCTGAGAGCCGACGGCAGGTATAAAGATCATTTTTCGAGATACGAGAGTGTTGGTCCAGCGGGAGCGGGAGTCGCAGGGGTGATGATGTTGAGGATCGGGAGGGTGGCGAGCTAGGATGGTGGCGAGGATGGTGGCGATGGCGCGAGCTAGTCGTTTCATATATGTGTTTGTTAGTAGGTCAATTGTTTCTTTATGTTCATCTTGACTTGTTTCCCTATTATCCTAAATTAGAACGCTTGTTTCCCTAGTATCCTTAACTATCCGGACTTGTTCCTAGTATCCTTAACTAAATTATAACGTTATATTATATTTTGGTGCAAGTTTAAACTTATTCCGCGTTTGTGTTGATTTGTATTCCAAGTTTACTTTATATGTGTCTTTTGGTGAGCAAATACAGGTTTTTGTTACAGGTTTTGTTAGATTTTTTCCGGAAAAATTCCGGAAAAAACTGGAAAACGCCTGCTGTGCAGGCAATTTATGAAAAAAAACCTGCAGAGGTTTCCCCAGCGACATGTCGCTGGAGAAACTTTGGAAAATCGTTGACAAGTCAAACACAAAGCGTTGACAAGTCAAACATATCGAAAGTTATCCAGCGACATGTCGCTGGGGAAACATTGGAAAATCGTTGACAAGTCAACCACAAAGCGTTGACAAGTCAAACGTAAGGAAAAATTCCCCAGCGACATGTCGCTGAGGAAACTTTGTAATTAGCTGAGAAGATTAAGTTTAACTTAATTTTTGCTGATTTAATAAAGATTTTCCCCAACGACAAGTCGCTGGGGAAAATCTTGCCACCGTGGCAATCTATTTTTTCATGAAAAGTCTGTGGGGCCCGCATGTCGCTGGGGTAAGTCGTTGGGGATACCTTTCTCATTGAGCGTACCCAGCGAATTTTCCCCAGCGACATGTCGCTGGGGAAACGTATCCCATCAAAAAGTCGCTGGGGAAAAGCCAAAAAAATCGCTGCTGGGGTGTTGTAGTGTACAACCATTATCAATGGTACTATTCCCAAGCATTAAGTAACCGGAATCCGTGTCATTGTAGGACGACGAGGATGACGTTGCATACGGATGGAAATCATGATCATTTTCGTCGTCTGAGACAGCATTTTGAAATCCATCATCAACAGATGAGGTGATAGAAATTTCATCAAGGCTATGAAGTTTGAAGTTTGTACCAAAATAACCAAACAGCCCCAGCTCATATTCAATGAGAGATGGATAACGCATAGTTATATACTAGTGGCTCCGAGCAAACTTCCGCGGGAGATTAGTCCACTCGGTCCTAAAGGCGGTGAGAACTCCTCGTAACAGACTTAAAAAATAAAAAATAAAAAAAATATACTAGTGGCTGCCATTTATGGCCCAACATCAACAATACATCAAAGGCCCACTGATTAACAGATACACATATCGTCTCTTCTTCAGATTAGGGTTTAATCGTTTATATTGAAAACATTTTGCATTAATTTTTATTTTTTTTACAGATCGAAGCAATTGTAATTGTTAGATAAGATATTTTTAGAACAAACGAAGATTCATATCGACTATTCAGAAGGTAACGTATCTATTTTTAGGTCACTTTCTTCTCAAGTAGTTGTATATATTTCCTATCATTTACTTTCTTTTCCACACTCGAGAACGCAGCGTAAGGGTTAGGGTTACGCTGCATAATATATTATTGATGTTAGTTACCGACCTTTATGACGGTTTCACGACCTTTGTCACACACCTTATTAGCATCTTCTAGCAGGGTGACAGCATCACATCCATAAAGTCGGCTTCTTTAACACTATCACACACTTTTAAATTCTCTCTCAATATATATGTTCGTCAACCCACGTTCCAAGGACAGTATCAACCTCTTTGGCAACTTGCCTTATAGATTTCACATGCCCTCCAATGTCCATCAGTGATTCAGTTCCATGCGAGTACTTTAATGAATGATTGATTAATAAAAAGGCTGCTAATGTATAATAACCCTTTCGTTATGGCTTCTTTAACATGCTAGTCTTAAATATTACATTTATCACTATGACACTTGTTACAAAATCTTTTCCCTGCTAAGATTCGTATAATTATATTGAACGTTATGTTCTCAAACCGGCCACTTGTACATGTCCATTACAAATGGTTTGTCCCCGGCCATTATTCATGGACAGTAACTTGAGCTCATCAATTGAACTCTTTACTTCTGAATCACGAACATTCTTGAATTTTCAATATGCTGCCTTGAAAAGAGCTCAGAAGTGACTAGCTTTCGGATCTATCGCCAGTACGCTCCATATGGTGCTAGTGCAAAACCAGCATTGTCATAGACCATTTTCCGGCTAATTGCCATATTCGGTCTATTTCCAAAGTTTACATCATTCGAGGTGAAGCACTCTCGGATCATCTGTCAACTGCTCACCACCAATGCTCGACGACTACCTAGCCATAAAGAGTAAACCGGCCCGTTGTCATTTGAATCACGAACGTAAGCAAAATTTCTTGTAGCATAAGTTTGACTTTTTCTTTTACCTATAATAAGTAAGCAAAATTTCCTTTTTTACAACTTTTTTTTTTATATCGAATGAAGCCAATGGGCCTAATATCAATCTTAATGGGCTGTGCCGACAACACTAGTTTTGTCTCCATCTAAGGGTTAGGGTTACGGTTTGTAATTTTATTTTATCTTCTTGTTTCACTTTTGCAATGGTGGATCTTTAAAATCAAGATATTTCATTTTGAGAGGTTGAGAATCAGTTGGGTATGTTATCTGATTCAATATTGCTAACACCTAAAAATAGATTTCGAGAGGCCGAGAAGCAGGTGGAAATGTTAGATCCTGTATCACCATCACCTAATGAAATTCAACGTCAGTATCAGCTAGCTAATTCAGTATTGCCAAGACCTAAAGATAGATTTCGAGAGGCCGAGAAGCAGTTGGAAACGGAAATGTTAGAGGTGGCAATGTTAGATCCTGTATCACCATCACCTAATGAAACTATACGTCAGTTAGAGCTAGCTATTTCAGTATTGCCAAGACCTAAAGATAGATTTCGAGAGGCCGTGAAGCAGTTGGAAAGGGATTTGTTAGAGGTGGCAATGTTAGATCCTGTATCACCATCACCTGATGAAACTATACGTCAGTTAGAGCTAGCTATTTCAGTATTGCCAAGACCTAAAGATAGATTTCGAGAGGCCGAGAAGCAGTTGGAAAGGGATTTGTTAGAGGTGGCAATGTTAGATCCTGTATCACCATCACCTGATGAAACTATACGTCAGTTAGAGCTAGCTATTTCAGTATTGCCAAGACCTAAAGATAGATTTCGAGAGGCCGAGATGCAGTTGGAAACGGAAATGTTAGAGGTGGAAATGTTAGATCCTGTATCACCATCACCTAATGAAATTATACGTCAAGAGACTGAGTATCAGCTGAGGATGTTAGCTAATTCAGTAAGCAGTCCTGTTGACGAGGGCGAATTGGTTACTGGCAATGATGACAGTTTAACTTTGTCGCATGATAAGGTTAGTAATGACAAGATCTCGTTGGCTATTTTTGATGAAATTTCTGTTCAGTCGTTTATTACCTAACAATTACGGTTTTGAAGTCATACTTTCGATAAATATACTCATTTTACAGATTTGCAACAAGGAGAAAGAGGAAAATAGAGGAAGCCAGTATGGTTTGGTAATAATTTTTTTATCTATTCTATTTACTAATAAATTCATATCATTAGGTGTTTGAAGCCAAATTGTGAATAAGCAGTACAATGTTACATGTTCCTTATTAAGAGTCTAAATTCATATGCTGTTAAATTTAGCGCCCATTATTCTGCTAAAATCATGTATGATAGTCTGTTTTTCCGCTTTTGTTAATGTGACTAGGACTTCTGGAAGCATATCTTCTCTGTTGGAACAACTAGGGTATGTCCTACCATAATCTCTCTATGTCTGTTTATACCTTATTTGGAAGCCCTCTTTTGTATTTATTTTTTTAAAACTACTTTCGTCTTACGCGAACACTATGTGTTATTGATAACTGAAAGGCTATTATCTCTTCGCTTTGAAGATTGAGCCTTTTTTACAATTTCACACAAACACCTTGAGTTTTGTTACTTTTTGTATTTTTGGTGCTTAATATGATGTTCCATGACAGATGAATGTCCTTCACAAAGAACACAACTGGAATTTCTCAAATCTACAAGTGAGTATTTTGTTAAAAACTAAAGTCTATTTATATGTCCGTGACTTTAAACTTCAGAGTAGTACTAGCATTTTGTACTAACCCAAGTCGTCGTTACCTTCTTTCTCAGGATGCATTTGAAGAGGGTGGTGTGTTACACGCCGCTAACAACGTCTATCTCTTCTCCACCGTGGAGGGTAAGTCTATTTAACTTATTTCCCGTTGGTTGCAGATGTCTCTCCCTCGTGACTTCTTTTTCATTACTGTACTTAATTTGTTTGCAGAATCATCTCGCTGTTGCCATCATAGGAAGAGAGGAAGAAGACTAAAAACCCTTCTTCCTGTTGTGGTCGCAGTAAGTAGGGTTAATTCGTTAGCAATTCACTCCATTTATTTGCTCCATAAAAAAGCCCCTTCCAAATCATGTTTATTCAACATCTCAATTGCATCAACATATTTCTATCTTCTAGTAGAACCTTGGTTTAAAAAAGCGCGCCTTTTTGAGCCTGAGGCGAGACGAGGCAATGGGGTCATCGCCTCGCCCGTTACATAAAGCGATTGGAGGCGGTGCTTATCGACGCCTTAGAGGAACGCTTTTTACCGCTTCAAAAATGACATCTAAACTCAAAGGGTTTGAGTGGACTTTTAAACTCTCAAAGGTTTTTTTGTTCTAAAAATGACATTAAGAATTGAATTATCGGTATTTTGTCAAACATCATGGCAACTGCTTAAATTTTTATTGATTCTAATTATGTCTAGTATATTGCTCTTTGTACACAGGTTATATCTCCCTTTCCACCTACTGATAAGATTGCAATGTATTCCAAGAACGGGTGTAAAAAGGTTGTTGAGATGAAGAGATTGGGAATACATTGGCATCCTTGCATTCAAATAAAAAACCGGTATTCATTCTCATTTATACTGAGGGCTGTAATCTATAGTCTCAAATTAACTTAGACTATTCTTGTACGCTGATTCCATTGATACAGATCTTGTTTTCATCCGGGTTCGTCATCTTGGAAGCCTGAACCTCAGATCTTTGTACTAAGCTGTGCTGACAGAACGTAATCCACCCATACCTAAACTACTTTTTTTTCAGTTTGATTTGAATTGGTAGACAAAGTTGCTGACTCTCTTTCCTTCACGTAGTACTAGTTTGGAATGTGTGAAGCAATTTGACAGAAGATTGCTTTTGGAGGGCTGCATACCATGTAAGTAAATTTCTCAAGGTTTACTTTTTTTTAAGGAAATTAAGTAACTACCTTGTTACTTTTTTTTTTTTTTTTTTTTCGCTAGGTTTTATAATCAAATTCCCACCTTTTACACGGCTAAAGATATAAAGTCATTTGTAAAAACTTTTAAAGCCGTAATATTGTACCAGACACTATTGTACCATGAAATTATTCTCATCATTTGATTCATTGCACAAAAGTGGGTTTGTTCTTTTTGCCAAGTTCGTCATCAGACTTTGAAAAAGTATGCAGGTGGATTAACTTGAAACGATTGTTTCTATTTTGCAGACTTCGATAACCACTTGAAGAAACAGACTTGTGTTGATATCAGATCAGAGCCTGTAAGTTGCTTTTCATACGATTATACATTTAGACTGTTCTAGCCCTTAGACGACGTTGATACAGAATAACTAGCACACTGTACTTTTTTCATCGTCTCACAAGTCTTATAAACATTCAGAGAATTTTCATCTTAATTTTAGAACTCACTCCCAATGTATCAACTCAACCAACGAATCTATCTCAGTTTGTGCACCATAGTTGCAATTGATTGTATTATGTATGAATATCTTGACCATATATTATCACATTGCGGCTTTAAATAATAATCCATCATAATCTAACTGTAACTACGGTTAAAACTAATTGGTTTAATCAATCTGCGTAGGCTGTCTGTAAGTTTGATTTGGAGATGGATGATCTTGAGGTGAGTGATAATCTTTTCTTGTTTCTATATTGTATCTTTTTCTTATGCCAACCGTTTCTGTTATTTGAGAATCAATCTTGTTTTTCGAAGCTAGAATGTAAATGCAAATTATAGAACGGCAGAGCTGTTTTTTTTTTTACAACAACACAACTAATCCCGTCGGAGAGAGCTGGATTTTTGTCTTTAAACTATACAAGTTGAAACCCACATGACCACAAAAAGTGTCCTTTTATTGTAGGATCTCACTTATAAGCTCGTTGAGGCTAAGGAACAGTCTGAACATCACAAGGATGGCCTCAAGGTAGAGTCACTCGACTATTATAAAAAAAATCCGAAATACCCACAAAATCCGCACGGTTTGAGATGAAAACTCAAACCTTGCGACTGTTTTAAAAAAGGGGAATTGCATTTATATCCCTCCAAAAGATTCTAATTGCGTATATATCTGACCTATACGTTTAATTGCATATATATCATTCCTAAACATATAAAATGACATATATGTCCAAATAGTTAAATTGTAGTTATTTAAAATCCAAAAATATATGATAATTACGTATAATTTAAACGTAAAATGTCAAATGTACCCTTGCAATAAAACATAAGTTTTCATATGGACTGGGGTCCCTTTTTTCCGAGTGAGACATATGCAGTGTATATTATTCGATTAATATTATATTGAGATTTCAAACAAGAGAAGATGGATCAAAAGGGATTTAATAAAAATATTTTTTGTATGTCATGAACACGTTTTGATTACATAAAAAAGAATCTGACGAAGGGGCACTCCACGATCATGTTGACAAGGGTACAATTGACTTTTTATGTCTAGAATATATATAATTATGATGTATTATTATGGTTTTAAATACATTAAAATAATTATTTGGATGTGTATGTCATTTTATATGTTTTGGAAAGATATATATATGCAAATTAAAGTTTAGGGCGGATATATACGCAATTATGATCTTTTGGAGGGATATATACACCTATAAATTGCTAAGGTTTGACCTCAAAGAGTCGAACCTTGCTAGTTTTCATAAAATACGCAAGATTAAACCTTGCAAACATTTAAAAATTGCTCCATTTTCCTTCGGATTTCACGTTGAACTCAAAATATGAAAGTTGTAGATCTCTCTTTTCTCGTCAAGGAGTTATTGCCAAAATACTACAACAGCCATACGAGAAAAACAAGTTGTGGTATTTTGGCGGTAAGTTTCTATACGAGCACCTTTCTGGTTAATTTAAAAAATCGTGAAACGGAAAAAAGGGTATCTATAACTTTCATGTTTTGAGCTAAGTATAAAAATACAAGGAAAATGGAGAAAGCTTCAAAAATTAACCTTGTGAGTTTCTTATAATATCTAACAAAACTTGTAGATTTTGTGGGTATTTCGGGATTTTTTTGGGTATTTAGTGAAGTGGGTAATTTTTATTTCAATAAACAGGCTGGATACTATATAAAGCCTCGTTAAAAAGCAATAGTGTTATGGGTCAATCTATCTGAACCAGAATCGAGGTTTTATATATATAGGTTTCTTCTCGTTTATAAGCTGCTCGAGTACGTGTCATTCTAGTTATTGATTCTTGACATCTTGTAGGCGAGGTTACAAAGTCAAGAGAAAATTGCTGCTGCATCTAAGAACATGAGGTTCTATAAATTCTATCCTGTTCCCGCAACAGTTACTCGCCCGTGGAAAATGGTTTGATTCTTTTTCATTTATTTTACAGTAATCTTAGTTGCTTTTACTAGTGAAACTTGACATTCTATATCACTTAAAATTTGAAAGTGAAACGTTTTGCGGGCTGGTCTGACTCCAGCCATACAACCATTTCAGATTTCTATATTTTGTCCAACTTAAGTTTCTAATTAAGATTGTCAAGTTTCAGTATTGAGAAATTTTTGTCTAATGTGTTGCGATCTTTATCGATTTTTAGAGGTATAGTCACATTTTCTCAAGATCTGTTAGGGTTTGATCCATCATTTTTCCCATTGTCGTCATGGGTAATTTGTTGGCCAACATTTGAAAGCCCGTATTTGTTCGCTCACCTGTTGAAGTTAGAATGAGCGAGATATTTTGAGACCTTTTGGCCGACTAACTTTTTCTCTTCTTCTTCTTCTTCTATTTTTGCAGTCTCCAACTATAAAGGGGTATTATGGCGGAGCATATGGAATATTCTGAGCACATGGTATATTTACCGGACAATTGAATTTGCGTGCATCATGTGTTTTTTTTTCATTCGTTTGTGTGCATTGTCTTATTCTGCTTATGATTGTTAATAACTTGACATATGGAGTTGTGACCACTCTGCAAGCTTTGTTGCAAAGTCGATTGTAGACATGCTTGTAAACAACCTCTGAATTTTTGAACTTTATTGAAAATTTTCGTTCCTCAAGTTGTGTATAGCGTATGTGGTCCTTCTTGTAATAAAGCTTAATCGTGAGACCAAGGTCTGTGTTTACGTTTGTATAGTAATTAATAGTATAATCTTTTTGCAGAAAAAACGTCATCTTTGCTTTTCTGAAGGTAATTTTGTATCATATAGATTACGAATGCAATGATGATTTTTCTTATCAGGCCGTGTTGTAAGAATCTATGATCATCTTATTATTTAGTCCAAGCTCACAGCGGAACTGTTAAAGAAAAAACTAAGATTTATCCTGCAATCTAATTCTGATTATTTAACATCACGTAAATCAGTTCAAACTGCACATCCAAAAACCCCTACATAATAATACTCGGTTTAACACAGGTTTACAGTTTAAGTCGTCTATTGCACAAATTTAACAAAATACAAATCAACCTGCTGTTAAAGATGGTATTTTTCGCTTCCCCTTAGAGAAGGGAGTGCAGAAAGAACATATGTCCGGCCAGGCAACGTAACAGTCGAGCACAGGCGAGCGATCATACGCTGCAAAGCTAAGTTTTTTAGAATCTGGACTGCGTCAGCATGTAGTAGTACTATATACATCAAGGAGCCGAATAGCATCAGCAGATTCTTCTGTTTTGATTATGTACTAGCTGCTATAGCAGATTCAGTGTTCATGTCTACTTCGATGATGATCATCACCCTTATCAAGATGCTTATCAAAGTGCTTAGAAGATCGATGATGAGCACTTTGATGTTTTCTCGAACCATAGCTTTTTGTTGTAGGTTCATGGTGTGGGGTTGTGCTCTTGGGAGAATAGCAATGGCGTACATGACATTGGTGACTTTTTGTTTCGGTTGATCGGCTGCCTCTGATTACTACTGATAAGATTGCTACTTTATCACGTGTGTCTTCTGAACGCCAATATTGTGAGCCTCCATCTTCTTCTGAGGTATACGTGTCATCATGGTGTATTGAGATTTCTACCGTGCTTCCAGGTTTTATTATGCCTATAGCAGGCGTCACCTGCATCACAGTTTTGCATGTTATGCTTGAGCTAAAAAGTTATAACGACAATAGCTTGGCGGCTTTATTGAAAAAGGTTGAATTGTAAGTTATTACCTCAAGCCAACGGGGAAGTCCGAATGAACCTCTGAACCTGTACTCGGGTTCTTCACCCTCCTTGATAGGACAGCGACCATCACATAAGATCTGAAATATCGCGTCATCTTTGTTACTTTTGTTGGTAATTGTCAAAGGACGCGTGTCTTGGTTTTGAAGGACTATCTTGTTTGTACTAATTGAAGTTTCAGGAACACAGCGCTGTCTCGTTTGAACGGGGAAGTTAATGCGCACGGTCAACTTGAAGTTCACCATTGTGCAAGCTATGTCCCCCTACAATGTCATCCTAGGGCGCACCGGCATTAGAGCATTAAGGGCAGTCCCATCAACCGCCCATCCCATGTTCAAGTTTCCAACCCCGAAAGGGATTGCCACGTTAGTCCCCAAAGCATCCATTATAGCCGAATGTCGAATGCTGGAGGACAAACAAAAAACCAACCAAGGTAAAGCAGCTGAGGCATTCGTAGAACATAAGGTCGAGGAAGAAAAGCCTCGGAGAAATGAAGCAGACCTCCCGCTCACAGAGGAAGTGTTAGTGTATCCGGCTCATCCGGATCAACTGGTGGTAATCGGGAAAAATTTCTCCAAGGAAGGGAGAGCGCTGTTAATTGATTTGCTCAGGCGAAGTCAGGATGTGTTTGCATGGACCCCAGCCGACATGACCGGAGTACCCGTTGAATGTCAACCATTCAATGACTCCGGTCGCACAGAAGTGACGAGTCCTCGGTGAAGAAAAGAGCGTGTTGGTGGTCAGAGAGGTGGAGGAATGGGTCAAAGCATGGATTGTCCGTTCGGTGAGGTACCCCACCTGGATATCTAATCCGGTCCTAGTAAAAAGGCGGACGGCAGCTGGCGGATGTGTATTGACTTCAAAAACCTTAACTCTGCCTGCCCGAAAGACTACTATCCCCTCCCGGAGATAGATTTGAAGATAGAATCGGTAATGGGCTATAAGTATAAGTGCTTCCTAGACGCTTATAATGGCTACCACCAAGTTCAGATGAACGAGGAAGACGAAGAAAAGACAGCCTTTTATACAGACCAGGGAACCTATTGTTATACCAAGATGCCCTTTGGGCTCAAAAATGTTGGGGCTACCTATCAAAGGCTTGTGGATGCGACCTTTAAGGAACAAATAGGTCGGAACTTGGAAGCATAGGTGGACGACATGGTCATCAAGAGTTCCTCCGAAACAACCCTCCTGGCTGACATTGCCGAAACCTTCAACAACCTTCGAAAAATTAACATGAAGCTCAATCCCAAGAAGTGTTCCTTCGGGGTAGAAGAAGGAAAGTTCTTAGGCTACATGGTCACCTCGGAAGGAATAAGGGCAAACCCCAAGAAAACGAAGGCCATAATGGACATGAGGTCCCCCAGGACCCTGAAGGAGATGCAGTCGCTAAGCGGCAAGCTAGCAGCGTTAAACCGCTTTATCTCCAAATCCGCTGAACGTTCCCTTCCTTTCTTCGAAACGTTGAAGAACATCACCAAGGAGAACCGGGATGAGTATAAATGGACTACCGAAGCTGAAGCCTCCTTCTAATAAATGAAGAAGGTACTCATGGATTTACCACTCCTAACCACACCCGTCAAGGGAGAAACGCTGTACATCTATTTGGCTATGGCCAAAGACGCTGTCAGTGGGGTACTCATGGCGGAAAGAAAGCAAGGACAGGCTCCGATTCGCTACGTTAGCCGAGTTCTACATGACGCAGAGCGAAGGTATGCCCCATTGGAAAAACTAGTCCTATGCCTGCTCCACTTGTCAAGAAGACTGAGGAGATACTTCGAAGCCCACCCAATCAAATTGATCACTGATCAGCAGATCAAATAAGTGTTATCAAGGGCCGAAGCATCAGGAAAGTTAGCCAAATACGCGATTGAACTGGGAGCATATGCAATCAACTATGTACCCCGGAACGCGATAAAAGGTCAAGTATTAGCAGATTTCTTGGCCAAGACACCATCTGGGGAGAAGCTAATTTATACCATGGAAGTGTCCGACCCCAAGGAAGCAGAATGGACGTTGTTTACAGACGGGGCTGCAAGCTCGAAAGGGGCCGGAGCGGGCCTAGTGCTAATAGACCCCTCTGGCGCAGAATATACTTATGCTCTCCGGTTGGATTTTGAAACTTCGAACAATGAAGCTGAATACGAGGCCCTGTTGGCCAGGTTAAAGTTGGCCGAAAAGATGGGAGCCCAAACCCTTCAATCAAAAGTGGACTCGAAGCTAGTCGCATGCCAAATAAATGGTGAATTCGTCGCTTGTAATGAATGGATGAAGAAGTACCTCGCCGAGGCGATGGAGCGGGTAGCCAAGTTTAATAAGTTTGCAATCCAGCACATTCCGAGGAACAAAAACCAAAAAGCGGATATTCTAAGCAAGCTAGCTTCGGTCGCCTTCAACCATCTTACAAAAGAAGTCCTAGTAGAAGTACTGACATCCCGGTCAATTGAAAGGGAAGAGGTAAATGATGTGGTGGAAGAAGAAGAGGACAACTGGATGACCCCGATTCTCAAATGTTTGCAAGAGGGTGTATGGCCCACCAACCCGGATGAGGCCAGGAAGCTTCGAATGAAAATACCGCAGTTCGTGATCGAAGGCGGGGTGTTGTTTAAAAAGTCATATCTATCGCCCATGTTGCGGTGTGTAGGGCCCCTACAGGCAAACTACATCATCTGAGAGGTTCATGAAGGAGGGTGCGGAATGCATCCCGGATACAGGTCGGTAGTGGCGAAAATAATGAGGCAAAGGTATTATTGGCCAACGATGTATCAAATCCATGCCTTGGTCCCTAAGCTGCCAAAGACCCTCATGACCTCGATCATGTCTCCGTGGCCATGCTACCAATGGGGCCTAGACATCCTGGGTCCGTTCCCTGGAGCTCCGGGCAAGGTCAAATTCATCATAGTGGCCATAGACTACTTCAACAAGTGGATGGAAGCCAAGCCACTAGCAAAGGTCCGGGGAAAGGACGCAAAGAAATTTGTTTGGGAAAACATAGTATGTAGGTTCGGTGTACCGGGCATCATTGTTACGGACAACGGAACACAGCTTGTGAATGATCCATTCAAAGGATGGTGTGTTAAGTGGCAAATCAAACAAATCAATACCGCTGTGGCACACCCACAGGCCAATGGGCTCGTCGAAAGAGCGAACAAGCCCCTCATGCACGGGCTTAAAGCCCGCTTGGGAAGGGAGATGACCGGATGGGTGGACGAATTACCCAGCGTCCTATGGGCTCACTGAACCATGATGAAAACCAGCAATGGGGAAACTCCGTTCAGTCTGACTTACCGGAGCGAGGCAGTCATCCCGACCGAAATAGGAATGAGGACCTTCCGAACCCTCATGTTCAATGAAGAGACAAACGAGGAAGAGCTTCGGCTAAACCTAGACCTCATCCAGGAGCGAAGGGAAATGGCAGCCATTAGAGAAGCCAAGTATAAGAAGAAGATGAAACAATATTACAACAAAAGGGTTAGGCACATGGCATTCAAAGTCGGGGATTTTGTCTACCGAAAACACGAAGCAAGTCGAGTGATAAAACCGGGCAAGCTAAATCCGAACTGGGAAGGCTCATACCGGGTCACCAAAGCGTTTCAGAATGGCTCCTACAAGCTAGAAACCGTGGAGGGAAAAGAAATCCCAAGGAAGTGGCATGCTATGAATTTAAGAAATTGTTTTATGTAACCAAAAATGATTATTTATGATATAATATATCCTCCCCGGCAATGGGAAGGAAATTTTACGAAGCAAGTACCTAACAAGCGTAACATTAACAGATAACCATGAGAACAAACACCAAATCCCCCCGACGAGTCTAATCAACTCGAAGGAAGAGGACCGCTTGTAAAGGTCGAAGAACCTCATCGAGCGGCCCTATTGGTTGTAAAGGTTAAGAGCCTCATCAGCCGTGGTAAAGGTTAAGAGCCTCATCCACCGAAGCGTAAGACCGCTTGTAAAGGTTAAGAGCCTCATCGAGCGGCGGCCTTATTGGTTGTAAAGGTTAAGAGCCTCATCAGCCGTGGTAAAGGTTAAGAGCCTCATCCACCGAAGCGTAAGATCGCTTGTAAAGGTTAAGAGCCTCATCGAGCGGCGACCCTATTGGTTGTAAAGGTTAAGAGCCTCATCAACCGTGGTAAAGGTTAAGAGCCTCATCCACCGAAGCGTAAGACCGCTTGTAAAGGTTAAGAGCCTCATCGAGCGGCGACCCTATTGGTTGTAAAGGTTAAGAGCCTCATCAGCCGTGATAAAGGTTAAGAGCCTCATACACCAAAGCGTAAGACCGCTTATAAAGGTTAAGAGCCTCATCGAGCGGCAACCCTATTGGTTGTAAAGGTTAAGAGCCTCATTAGCCGTGGTAAAGGTTAAGAGCCTCATCAGCCGTGGTAAAGGTTAAGAGCCTCATCCACCGAAGCGTAAGACCGCTTGTAAAGGTTAAGAGCCTCATCCAGCGGCGACCCTATTGGTTGTAAAGGTTAAGAGCCTCATTAACCGTGGTAAAGGTTAAGAGCCTCATCCGCCAAAGCGGAAGACCACTTGTAAAGGTTAAGAGCCTCATCGAGCGGAGGCCTTATTGGTTGTAAAGGCTAAGATCCTCATCAACCGTGGTAAAAGCTAAAATCCTCGTCCACCGAAGCGCAGTACCGCTCGTAAAGATCAGAAACCTAATTGAGCGGCGGTCCACTCGTGATAAAGGCCGAGAGTGTTAACCGAGACAACTAGGATGAACTGCGGTTGGCTGAAGCGTGCGTAGGGGAACTTTTCCTCGTCCTACCGAATGTAAGAACGCATGCAAGTCATGTATAAATAAAAGGAATCATCAATTATCATAAAGAAGCATCATTGAAAAATCGTAGAAAAAGCAAGTCAATTATAAGCAACTAAACAGGTCGAATAGATCAAATAGCAAATCAAACAAGAGTTGGTTACATAGCAAGTCATAACCGGAACAGGCTTCGGGCAAATAAAATGTTCAACATTTAATGCATCACAAAAGTAAACCGGAACAGACTCCGATACAAAGATAGCAAAGCAAAGTAACGGTAGATCACTTGGGTCTGGTTCTTCCATCCGCTTAGGAGGTTGAGGAATGAGTAGGCACGGCTAGGGGTATGATGACACCCTCCGGCACGTCGGGAGTCAAGCTCATCAAATTGCCAATTGAGCACTTAAAGGATTGGCTTACCTTCTTAATGAACGGATAGGACGGAGCAAAGAGCTCGTCACACTTAGCAATCCAGGCCTTGGCCGCCTCCTCATTGAAAAACTCTGCTTCGGATAGGGTCTTAGCAAAGGACTCCTTAGACCTGTTCACCTTGATACCCTCATACCACCCACCGGAGTAACAAACAGCCGCAACCTCAGCAACGTGTTTCTGGTACTCAGCACTACCGTGTAAACGCTTAATGACCAGGGGAACGAAGTCCTTCACAATCCTTTGGCAATCCGAAGCAGCCTTACCCAAATTCGCCGAAAGTTTAATGTTGGCCGCTTCAGCATCTGAAGCCCGCTTGGTAGCACGAGCAAGTGTTGGGTCCACTAGATGTGGATCGTCCAGCCTGTCAGGAACGGTGAACGACTTCTGTGATTACATGTCTATTCACAGAGAGACTCTATACACAGTATAAGTGCAGAATACAAATACTATAAAGAAGAACATAATAACTATAACGACTTGATCCTTTTCTAAGGATTTCTAATATTGATAATAACTAGAATTATGTTTTATGAAGGTGTGTCTAACCCTTCTGCCTAAGGTTCCTTTTATACTACAAGGAAACCCTAATACATCATTAATCAAAACGTGTAAAACTGATATGCATATCCTTTCCTAACATATCTCATGCATATCCTAACAGAATAATAACTAAATAATAAAGTTTGACTTTACATAAGACCAGGAGCACGACTTGCTCCTACTACTACTATGACCAGGAGGAACTACATATCTCCTAGTCTACCTATTACAAATAACTATTCTAATGGTCCTAACAATTCTCCCCTAAACTTGAATTTGACCTGTTGAGTTCAAGTTTCCTGGTAAATCGTGCAACAAAGCTTGAGGATTGGAACAGCAAAAGAAACAGCAGCATCAGCAATATAAGGAACATAAGAACCGCTGCAGCAAGGAACACTAGAAGCTTCTCCAAAGCTTGAAACAAATCAGCATCGTGTTGAATGTTCACAACAACATGAGCAGATTTGATGAGCCTTTACCAAGTAGCTGGTCGCTCTTGGTCTAGCCAGTCTTTCTGGTAGAATAAGCATCACCTTTGGAGACCAGAACCCAGCTCAACTCTTAGAACGTGAATCAATGGTGAGTGGGGGTACCCTGATGATTTTTGGCAAACCATCACAGCCGTCAACAGATTTGATACGTCTTTACTAGAAGCCGTACCCTTCTGGACTCGCCAACTCTTAGCAATGAAGCATCGGTGAGCTGAAAACCCTATAGCTTTGAGCAAGCTATTATAGCTATCAACGGATTTGATTAAATCTTTACCAAGAGCCGTACCCCCTTGGATTAGCCACGTTTCAGTCCAGGACCATGGCACGTGAAAACCATCCAGTTTTGGGTAACCTGGCAACCATCAACGGATTTGAGAATCACACCAGGAGCCGTACCCTCAAGGTGAATCAACTCTTTCTTGTCTATGACACATGGTGAGTTGAGCACCATTTGTTGTGTGGACCATGTCCAACACCAGATGAAACAGCAAACCAGCACAAGTGTGAAACCGTTCAAAGGAACCCAATGTTGTCGAAAAAGTATAAGCAGATAGTATATTATTCACAAGTGTAAAATCCATGGTGTGGTTAAAGTATAAGTAGATATTATATAAAAAGTATATATTTTTTTTTAGTTTTTTTTAACTATAAAAAATGTAAGTCACCAAGCACTGTACATACTGGTGAAAAGTATGGCAGTATTAACAGAGTAACACAAAACAGAAAAACTTACAAACCAACCCATCACATACCAGAAGCAGCCACCTTCTCAGCTTGCAACCGAGCTTGTATCCCTTCCACCAGTGTAGTCACCATAGAAGTCTCATTCCCGGAAGGGGCATTGGAAATCTGCAAGTGACAAGCAAGCATGGCCTCCATAGAAGCAATAGTCAACGAATAGTCTAGATTCGTAAGCATGAACACCATTGCACCAGACTCCAACTCTAAGACATGCACGCCACAGCCAGCATATAACTTCCATCTCTTGATGACCCAGGTTGGCTGGTCCTTCCAGACACCAGAAAGTGTAGCATGTGGAGGGGCATCAAGCATCATCTTCAAATCATCCCACATTGTCAGACCAGGCCAAGAAGGCACCTCACTAGGATGAATAGGCATACCGGCATCAACAAACCCATACAACGACATAAGATCCCTACGATCTACCCAAGTCAACACACCTTGCAAACCCGAAGCATAATGTGGTCAACAGAAGTCAACGAAGTGAACAGTGACTCAAAACAAGACTAGAAGCCAACCAGCACTTGTCTATGAAGGATTTTTATCCACTAGAAGCCAACCATAAATGAAGACAACCACTAGAAGTGAGCAAAATCCTCCACTAGAAGTAACACATACCACAAAAACCCATTCATTCTGTTGTTAAAAGCTACCAATATGTTAATCTGTGCAAGTAATTATGTACACTAAGCCTCCCCTTAGGCTTAGCCTCCCCTCAATCCTAGGTCTCAAGGATTGACCATCCCAATGTGAACCACCAAGTGGTTGAACCGAGGACCATCAAAGGCTTTGGTCAACAGATCAGCAACCTTATCATCCGTATGAACCTTAAGAACCTGTATCAACTTCTTCTTATTGGCATCCCGGATAAAATGGTGCCGAATTCAAGTATGTTTTGTACGTTGATAAAAAAATAGGATTCTTCACAATGCAGATAGTGCTTTGGTTGTCAATGAAAATTTTAGTGTTCATAAAATTGAACCCATAATCCAGCATCTGATTTTGGATCCACAAAACTTGTCCACAACAACTAGCAGCAGCTACGTATTCAGCTTCTGTTGAAGAAGTAGCTACTATCATCTGTTTCTTGCATTGCCATGAAGTAAGTCTTCGACCCAAAAACTGACAACCAACAGTAGTAGATTTTCTGTCATTATTAGCACCTGCATAGTCACTATCACTATAGGCTTCAAGAACAAAAGGTGATTCTCTAGGATACCACAAGCCTAGCTTGGGTTGAGCCTTGATGTACTTGAATATCTTCTTGACTGCATTCAAGTTAGAAACCGTTGGAGCCACCTGATGTCTAGAACACGCACTTACCACAAACATAATATCCGGACATGATGCAGTCAAATACATGAGTGAGCCAATCATATACCTGTACATGTGAACATTTACCGGAGGATCTGGCTCATTCTTGAGTTTGACTTTAGCAACTTCATAAGGTGTTCCTGCTAGCCTAAGAGGATCCATATCAAACTTCTGAAGGATCTCATGAACATACTTATCTTGACTTATGAAGATTCCATCCGACTGTTGCTTGACTTGTAGACTAAGGAAGAAGGAAAGCTCTCCCATAGCACTCATATGAAATTCGCCCTTCATCAGTTGTTCAAACTCATCACACCATTCCTTTTTAGTAGAACCAAAGATAATATCGTCCACATAAACCTGAACAAGGATAATGTCCTTGGAATTCCTCTTAAGAAATAGTGTTTTGTCAATTGTGCCTCTTCTATAGCCATGTTGCAACAAGAAAGTGGATCTACAAAGTCATCATCAAGAAAGTAGAAAGACGCTCATACCAAGCTCTAGGAGCCTGATGAAGTCCATAAAGAGCTTTGACCACCTTGTAAACTTTCTTGGGATGAAGTGGAGCTACAAAGCCTTTAGGTTGAGTGACATACACTTTCTCATCAATCGTGCCATAGAGAAATGCACTCTTGACATCCATCTGAAAAACTGTAAAGCCCACATAAGAAGCAAAAGCAAAAAACAGACGAATGGCCTCAATCCTAGCAACCGGAGCAAAAACTTCAGTGTAGTCAATGCCCTCAATTTGAGTGTGCCCCTGTGCAACCAGCCTAGCTTTATTTCTTACCACAATTCCCCGTGCATCTTTCTTGTTTTTGAGAATCCATTTGGTATTGATGGTTGTCTTTCCGTCTGGTAAGTCAACTAGAATCCAAACATTCTGAAACAAGAATTGCTGCATTTCCTCCTGCATAACCTCCACCCAACTTTGATCTTCAAGAGCATGAGAGATTGATCTAGGTTCCACCTGTGAAAGAAAACAAGCAAACAAACAATGTTGAAAGTCCGTATGATTATTACGCTTTTGATCCTCAATATAGCTCACAAGAGCATGATGATCAGACGTGGCCTTCTTATGCATTCTGTGAGTCTTGACAGTAGAACCAGGATCTCCAATGATTTGAGTAGTAGGATGGTCTTTGTGTGACTGCAACACTGGATTGGAAGCTACTTCCACTTCTGCTGCCAAGTTATTAAGATCCCCAACAAAGTCATCATCATATGAAGTAGAGTTGAAAATACCATCTATTCGTTGCTTATGAATATCATCCAGCTTGGTAGAAGACTTCTTTTGATAGTTCCCCATGTCAGAAGGACTTGAGAATCTAGTATGGGAAGTGGAATCACTAGCCGGACTACCAATAGGTGTTGAACTAACACTAGGAGTAACAGTTGGAGTACTAGGAGCAGCTTTCTCAGCAGTCGTATTCAAGGGAAACTCAAAGCCACCTTGAGCAGCTGCTGTAGTAGCTTCTTGTTGTTGTTTGAGTAATGTGTCAAGAGCTACTTGTGAATCCAATACATCTATTGGAGTTGCATCACTAGGAGGAGTAGGAGAGACTGTGGTGGAATAGGATGAAACAACAAAAATATCATCCTCGTCATCTGAGTCGGATAGACTAGAATGAGCACCTGTACTAGAAGTTGCAAACACTTGTGGACCTGCATCATGGTTAGTTTTGAAACGAAAATATCCTAATGAATCACTAAGATAATCAAGATCAAAATACCATTCAGGACCCTTGCCTTGGATGTTTGACTTCTCCTCAAAATACCTGAGATTTATAGTTTCAATTACTCGCTTGGCTTGGAGATTATAGACACGATAAGCCTGAGAGTGAGCTGAATATCCCACAATGTATCCTTCATCTGCCTTGCCATCAAATTTCCCCAAATAGTCACTAGTAATCAGAATGGTGACAGGACACCCAAATGGCTTCAAATGAGCAATGTTTGGTACTTTGGATGTTAGTAGCTCATAGGGAGTCTTCTTGTGAGGATTTTTAATAGAAACTCTATTCAAAACATAACTTGTAGTATTGACAGCTTCTGTCCAAAACATGGTTGGAAGCTTGGAATCGGCAAGCATTGTTCTTGCAGCTTCTATTAGAGTCCTGTTCTTTCTTTCTGCCACGCCATTCTGTTGATCAACTCGAAGGAAGAGGACCGCTTGTAAAGGTCGAAGAATCTCATCGAGCGGCCCTATTGGTTGTAAAGGTTAAGAGCCTCATCAGCCGTGGTAAAGGTTAAGAGCCTCATCCACCGAAGCGTAAGACCGCTTGTAAAGGTTAAGAGCCTCATCGAGCGGCGGCCCTATTGGTTGTAAAGGTTAAGAGCCTCATCAGCCGTGGTAAAGGTTAAGAGCCTCATCTACCAAAGCGTAAGACTGCTTGTAAAGGTTAAGAGCCTCATCGAGCGGCGACCCTATTGGTTGTAAAGGTTAAGAGCCTCATCAACCGTGGTAAAGGTTAAGAGCCTCATCCACCGAAGCGTAAGACCGCTTGTAAAGGTTAAGAGCCTCATCGAGCGGCGACCCTATTGGTTGTAAAGGTTAAGAGCCTCATCAGCCGTGGTAAAGGTTAAGATCCTCATACACCAAAGCGTAAGACCGCTTGTAAAGGTTAAGAGCCTCATCGAGCGGCAACCCTATTGGTTGTAAAGGTTAAGAGCCTCATCAGCCGTGGTAAAGGTTAAGAGCCTCATCCACCGAAGCGTAAGACCGCTTGTAAAGGTTAAGAGCCTCATCCAGCGGCGACCCTATTGGTTGTAAAGGTTAAGAGCCTCATTAACCGTGGTAAAGGTTAAGAGCCTCATCCGCCGAAGCGGAAGACCACTTGTAAAGGTTAAGAGCCTCATCGAGCGGAGGCCTTATTGGTTGTAAAGGCTAAGAGCCTCATCAACCGTGGTAAAGGCTAAAATCCTCGTCCACCGAAGCGCAGTACCGCTCGTAAAGATCAGAAACCTAATTGAGCGGCGGTCCACTCGTGATATAGGCCGAGAGTGTTAACCGGGACAACTAGGATGAACTGCGGTTGGCTGAAGCATGCGTAGGGGAACTTTTCCCCGTCCTACCGAATGTAAGAACGCATGCAAGTCATGTATAAATAAAAGGAATCATCAATTATCATAAAGAAGCATCATTGAAAAATCGTAGAAAAAGCAAGTCAATTATAAGCAACTAAACAGGTCGAATAGATCAGATAGCAAATCAAACAAGAGTTGGTTACATAGCAAGTCATAACCGGAACAGGCTTCGGGCAAATAAAATGTTCAACATTTAATACATCACAAAAGTAAATCAGAACAGACTCCGATACAAATATAGCAAAGCAAAGTAACGGTAGATCACTTGGGTCTGGTTCTTCCATCCGCTTAGGAGGTTGAGGAATGAGTAGGCACGGCTAGGGGTATGATGACACCCTCCGGCACGTCGGGAGTCAAACTCATCAAATTGCCAATTGAGCACTTAAAGGATTGGCTTACCTTGTCAATGAACGGATAGGACGGAGCAAAGAGCTCGTCACACTTAGCAATCCAGGCCTTGGCCGCCTCCTCATTGAAAAACTCTGCTTCGGATAGGGTCTTAGCAAAGGACTCCTTAGACCTGTTCACCTTGATACCCTCATACCACCCACCGGAGTAACAAACAGCCGCAACCTCGGCAACGTGTTTCTGGTACTCAACACTACCATGTAAACGCTTAATGACAAGGGAAACGAAGTCCTTCACAATCCTTTGGCAATCCGAAGCAGCCTTACCCAAATTCGCTGAAAGTTTAATGTTGGCCGCTTCAGCATCTGAAGCCCGCTTGGTATCACGAGCAAGTGTTGGGTCCACTAGATGTGGATCTTCCAGCCTGTCAAGAACGGTGAACGACTTCTGTGATTACATGTCTATTCACAGAGAGACTCTATACACAGTATAAGTGCAGAATACAAATACTATAAAGAAGAACAGAATAACTATAACGACTTGATCCTTTTCTAAGGATTTCTAATATTGATAATAACTAGAATTATGTTTTATGAAGGTGTGTCTAACCCTTCTACCTAAGGTTCCTTTTATACTACAAGGAAACCCTAATACATCATTAATCAAAACATGTAAAACTGATATGCATATCCTTTCCTAACATATCTCATGCATATCCTAACAGAATAATAACTAAATAATAAAGTTTGACTTTACATAAGACCAGGAGCACGACTTGCTCCTACTACTACTATGACCAGGAGGAACTACATACCTCCTAGTCTACCTATTACAAATAACTATTCTAATGGTCCTAACAATCCTCCCTTAAACTTGAATTTGACCTGTTGAGTTCAAGTTTCCTGGTAAATCGTGCAACAAAGCTTGATGATTGGAACAAAAAAAGAAACAACAGCATCAGCAATATAAGGAACATAAGAACCGCTGCAGCAAGGAACACTAGAAGCTTCTCCAAAGCTTGAAACAAATCAGCATCGTGTTGAATGTTCACAGCAACATGAGCAGATTTGATGAGCCTTTACCAAGTAGCTGCTCGCTCTTGGGCTAGCCAGTCTTTCTGGTGGAATAAGCATCACCCTGGGAGACCAGAACCCAACCCAACTCTTAGAACGTGAATCAATGGTGAGTGGTGGTACCCTGATGATTTTAGGCAAACCATCACAGCCGTCAACGGATTTGATACGTCTTTACTAGAAGCCGTACCCTTCTGGACTCGCCAACTCTTAGCAATGAATCATCGGTGAGCTGAAAACCCTATACCTTTGAGCAAGCTTTTATAGCTATCAACGAATTTGATTAAATCTTTACCAAGAGCCGTACCCCCTTAGATTAGCCACGTTTCAGTCTAGGACCATGGCACGTGAAAACCATCCAGTTTTGGGTAACCTGGCAACCATCAACGGATTTGAGAATCACACCAGGAGCCGTACCCTCAAGGTGAATCAACTCTTTCTTGTCTATGAGACATTGTAAGTTGAGCACCATTTGTTGTGTGGACCATGTCTAGGACCATGGCACGTGATTTGATTAAATCACGTGCCATGGTTCTATAGCTTTGAGCAAGCTATTATAGCTATCAACGGATTTGATTAAATCTTTACCAAGAGCCGTACCCCCTTGGATTAGCCACGTTTCAGTCTAGGACCATGGCACGTGAAAACCATCCTGTTTTGGGTAACCTGGCAACCATAAACGGATTTGAGAATCACACCAGGAGCCGTACCCTCAAGGTGAATCAACTCTTTCTTGTCTATGACACATGGTGAGTTGAGCACCATTTGTTGTGTGGACCATGTCCAACACCAGATGAAACAGCAAACCAACACAAGTGTGAAACCGTCCAAAGGAACCCAATGTTGTCGAAAAAGTATAAGCAGATAGTATATTATTCACAAGTGTAAAATCCATGGTGTGGTTAAAGTATAAGCAGATATTATATAAAAAGTATATATTTTATTTTATTTTTAGTTTTTTTTAACTATAACAAATGTAAGTCACCAAGCACTGTACATACTGGTGAAAAGTATGGTAGTATTAACAGAGGAACACAAAACAGAAAAACTAACAAACCAACCCATCACTAACCAGAAGCAGCCACCTTCTCAGCTTGCAACCGAGCTTGTATCCCTTCCACCAGTGTAGTCGCCATAGAAGTCTCATTCCCGGAAGGGGCATTGGAAATCTGCAAGTGACAAGCAAGCATGGCCTCCATAGAAGCAATAGTCAACGAATAGTCCAGATCCGTAAGCATGAACACCAATGCACCAGACTCCAACTCTAAGACATGCACGCCACAGCCAGCATATAACTTCCATCTCTTGATGACCCAGGTTGGCTGGTCCTTCCAGACACCAGAAAGTGGAGCATGTGTAGGGGCATCAAGCATCATCTTCAAATCAGCCCACATTGTCAGACCAGGCCAGGAGGGCACCTCACTAGGATGAGTAGGCATACCGGCATCAACAAACCCGTACAACGACATAAGATCCCTACGATCTACCCAAGTCAACACATCTTGCAAACCCGAAGCATAATGTGGTCAACAGAAGTCAACAAAGTGAACAGTGACCCAAAATAAGACTAGAAGCCAACCAGCACTTGTCTATGAAGGATTTATATCCACTAGAAGCCAACCATAAATGAAGACAACCACCAGAAGTGAGCAAAATCCTCCACTAGAAGTAACACACACCACAAAAACCCATTCAATCTGTTGTTAAAAGTTACCAATATGTTAATCTGTGCAAGTAAATATATACACTAAGCCTCCCCTTAGGCTTAGCCTCCCCCTAATCCTAGGTCTCAAGGATTGACCATCCCAATGTGAACCACCAAGTGGTTGAACCGAGGACCATCAAAGGCTTTGGTCAACAGATCAGCAACATTATCATCCGTATGAACCTTAAGAACCTGTATCAACTTCTTCTCATTGGCATCCCGGATAAAATGGTGCCGAATTTCAATATGTTTTGTATGTTGATAAAAAATAGGATTCTTCACAATGCAGATAGTGCTTTGGTTGTCAATGAAAATTTTGGTGTTCTTAAAATTGAACCCATAATCCAGCATCTGATTTTGGATCCACAAAACTTGTCCACAACAACTAGCAGCAGCTACGTATTCAGCTTCTGTTGAAGAAGTAGCTACTATCGTCTGTTTCTTGCATTGCCATGAAATAAGTCTTCGACCCAAAAACTGACAACCAACAGTAGTAGATTTTATGTCATTATTAGCACCTGCATAGTCACTATCACTATAGGCTTCAAGAACAAAAGGTGATTCTCTAGGATACCACAAGCCTAGCTTGGGTTGAGCCTTGATGTACTTGAATATCTTCTTGACTGCATTCAAGTTAGAAACCGTTGGAGCCACCTGATGTCTAGAACACGCACTTACCGCAAACATAATATCCGGACGTGATGCAGTCAAATACATGAGTGAGCCAATCATAGACCTGTACATGTGAACATTTACCGGAGGATCTGGCTCATTCTTGAGTTTGACTTTAGCAACTTCATAAGGTGTTGCTGCTGGCCTAAAAGGATCTATATCAAACTTCTGAAGGATCTCATGAACATACTTATCTTGACTTATGAATATTCCATCCGACTGTTGCTTGACTTGTAGACCAAGGAAGAAGGAAAGCTCTCCTATAACACTCATATGAAATTCGCCCTTCATCAGTTGTTCAAACTCATCACACCATTCCTTTTTAGTAGAACCAAAGATAATATCGTCCACATAAACCTGAACAAGGATAATCTCCTTGGAATTCCTCTTAAGAAATAGTGTTTTGTCAATTGTGCCTCTTCTATAGCCATGTTGCAACAAGAAAGTGGATCTACAAAGTCATCATCAAGAAAGTGGAAAGACGCTCATACCAAGCTCTAGGAGCCTGATGAAGTCCATAAAGAGCTTTGACCACCTTGTAAACTTTCTTGGGATGAAGTGGATCTACAAAGCCCTTAGGTTGAGTGACATACACTTTCTCATCAATCGTGCCATAGAGAAATGCACTCTTGACATCCATTTGAAAAACTGTAAAGCCCACATAAGAAGCAAAAGCCAAAAACAGACGAATGGCCTCAATCCTAGCAACCGGAGCAAAAACTTTAGTGTAGTCAATGCCCTCAATTTGAGTGTGCCCCTGTGCAACCAGCCTAGCTTTATTTCTTACCATAATTCCCTGTGCATCTTTCTTGTTTTTGAGAATCCATTTGGTATTGATGGCTGTCTTTCCGTTTGGTAAGTCAACTAGAATCCAAACATTCTGAAACAAGAATTGCTGCATTTCCTCCTGCATAGCCTCCACCCAACTTTGATCCTCAAGAGCATGAGAGACTGATCTAGGTTCCACATGTGAAAGAAAACAAGCAAACAAACAATGTTGAAAGTCCGTATGATTATTACGCTTTTGATCCTCAATATAGCTCACAAGAGCATGATGATCAGACGTGGCCTTCTTATGCATTCTGTGAGTCTTGACAGTAGAACCAGGATCTCCAATGATTTGAGTAGTAGGATGGTCTTTGTGTGACTACAACACTGGATTGGAAGCTACTTCCACTTCTGGTGCCAAGTTATTAAGATCCCCAACAAAGTCATCATCATATGAAGCAGATTTGAAAATGCCATCTATTCGTTGCTTATGAATATCATCCAGCTTGGTAGAAGACTTCTTTTGATAGTTCCCCAGGTCAGAAGGACTTGAGAATCTAGTATAGGAAGTGGAATCACTAGCCGGACTACCAATAGGTGTTGAACTAACACTAGGAGTAACAGTTGGAGTACTAGGAGCAGCTTTGTCAGCAGTCGTATTCAAGGGAAACTCAAAGCCAACTTGAGCAGCTGCTGTAGTAGCTTCTTGTTGTTGTTTGAGTAATGTGTCAATAGCTACTTGTGAATCCAATACATCCATTGGAGTTGCATCACTAGGAGGAGTAGGAGAGACTGTGGTGGAATAGGATGGAACAACAAAAATATCATCCTCGTCATCTGAGTCGGAAAGACTAGAATGAGCACCTGTACTAGAAGTTGCAAACACTTGTGGACCTGCATCATGGTTAGTTTTGAAACGAAAATATCCTAATGAATCACTAAGATAATCAAGATCAAAATACCATTCAGGACCCTTGTCTTGGATGTTTGACTTCTCCTTAAAGTACTTGAGATTTATAGTTTCAATTACTCGCTTGGCTTGGAGATTATAGACATGATAAGCCCTAGAGTGAGCTGAATATCCCACAATGTATCCTTCATCTGCCTTGCCATCAAATTTCCCCAAATAGTCACTAGTAATCAGAATGGTGACAGGACACCCAAATGGCTTCAAATGAGCAATGTTTGGTACTTTGGATGTTAGTAGCTCATAGGGAGTCTTCTTGTGAGGATTTGTAATAGAAACTCTATTCAAAACATAACTTGTAGTATTGACAGCTTCTGTCCAAAACATGGTTGGAAGCTTGGAATCGACAAGCATTGTTCTTGCAGCTTCTATTAGAGTCTTGTTCTTTCTTTCTTCCACACCATTCTGTTGAGGAGTTCTTGCTGCACTATAATCTCTTTTGATGCCTTTAGAATTACAAAGTGCTATGAGGTCTGCATTTTTAAATTCTGTTCCATTATCACATCAAATACCTTTAACCTTCCTGGACAACTGATTCTCTATAAGTGTAATAAAATCCTTGAGAATTGAGTAGGTCTCACTCTTGGCAGCCATGAAGAAAACCCACGTAAACCTGCTATATCCATCAGTTACCACCAGACAGAATTGTTTGTGGTCAATGCTCCTAATAGAGGTAGGACCAAATAAATCCATGTGTAGTAGCTGTAATGGTTCAGTTATAAGACTGAGAGCAGTAATGGCCTTGAAGGATGCTTTATGTTGTTTGCCTTTGCTGCATGCAAGACAATTGATATCATTTCTGAATGACTTGGGAGGTAAACCAGAGACCAGGTTCATATTTGCTAGTTTGTGAATAGTCTTGAAGTTCACATGTCCCATCCTTCTGTGCCATTGAGTGGCTTCATCTTCTGAGGCTTTAGCAACCAAACATGCTAGTTGACCAGTAGGGTTGACTTCATTAAGCTTGATACTATAGAGGTTGTGTCTTCTAGGGATTCTGAGTAGAACCTACGAGTCATCCGGAAGTTTAAAATCTTTGGATAACACTAGTGCATCAGTATCCGTAAAGAGGACAAATTGCTTCTTGTCACAAATCTGAGAGACAGATATCAAGTTGAAGTGTTGAAGTGCTTCCACATAGTAAACCTGCTCAAAATTAAGATTAGGCGTCTGAATCGTTCCTTTGCTAGTGATCCTGCCTTCACCTCCTCCAAAATAGACCTTTCTGCCTTGAAATGGTACAAAGTTAGATAGAAGACTTTTATTTCCTGTCATGCTCCTAGAGCATCCACTATCGACAATTCCTAAAGTAGGATCTTGGTATGGAGTAACCTACAACAACAAGATAAGAAAAATGCAAAATTTAGTGTCTTAAGGGGACCCAAACCTTTTCGGGTTTGAGCCTGCCTTGTGGATCTTTAGAGGATAGCCAAGAAGATTGATGAGATACACCGTTGTTCTTTGGTTTCCTATTCATCATATTGGTGTTATTGTTTGACCAAGAACAACCTGCTGAGGGCTTAACAGCAGTTCCCAGATTTCCCAATCCAAAATACATGTGGTCAAAATTATATTCATAATTTGGATTAAAATTCTGAAAATAGTTACTGGTTGGTCTATTTGATAGTAATCCAGTGTTTCTCCAATGATTAGAAGCTAATGGAGAGGTCCTTCTAGAAGAAGAAAAGGATTGAGCACTCGGGTTTAGTCTTCTAGAAGAATATGGAACAACTCCTGGTGGAGCAGGAGCAGGAAATGCTTGATGAACAAAAGAATGTTTGTCATAAAAATCACAATCCTTAATCAAATGAAATGCACTTCCACAAACAAAACATGTTTTAAACGACCTTTTATTAGAACGACATTGTTTCATACTGCTAACGTTATTACACACAATTCTAGGAGAAACTTTCTTCCTAGGACTCAATAAACCAGGACTAGACACTGTTGAAGTAAAAGAAACTCTCTCTTCACACTTCCTAGCACTAGTAGCAGCATGATCATTCGACTTGGAACTTGCAGGTCTCGACTCTTCACTTGAACCACTTGATGCAGAGTCACTGGCTTTGTCACTGAAAGTACACGAGACAAAGTCATTAGAATTAGTAGAACTTTTTGGGGACTCATGCATCTGTGATCCATCCAAGTCATTATGCCTAGGAGTGGGCATGAAAGTTCCTGTAAGAGGTGGAGGGACAGCGTGCATTTCTGCTGCTGGTTTGAACCTATTGTAACTAGGTGCTCCCTCTTCCTCTTTGTCAGGATCAAAGATACTCGAAAAAGATAAATCAAACACATCTTCTAAACCTATATATTTATCAAATCCTAACCCTCTTTTAGTCCTACCAGACATGCTACTATCAATTAATTTTGAAAGATTTTTAGGTGCCTTTTGCCATTTTTCAAATCTCACAAGTGTAGCATCTAATTTTTCTTTCATCTCTTGTTTTTCTTTGATACTGTCATCTTTGACCTTTTCTGTGTATTTAAGCATATTTGTTGTGTTTTCTAAATCAATGTTCAGTATCCTAATTTTATCCTCATACTCACGTTGAGTATCTTGAAGCCACCTCTTTTGTTGTTCCAATGTTTTTAAAGAAGCCTTATAGGCTTGAACCTCTAAAAAATACTTATCATTCTGATCATTTAAGTCATTATATTCGGACAACAATTCTGAATATTTATCATGAAATCCAAGAGTACAATGTTGTACCTGAGGTGAGATGCCCAGAAGAGCAAACTCTTCTACATCCTCGGCATCAGATAGATTCCCAGCAATCATTGCAAACACATCAGTAGAAGGCTCAACTGTTTCTAGGGTAGCATTCTGATGATTATTCCAGTTGACCATAGAGTCAACAGACACCAATGCCTTCTTGTCATCCTTCACCTCCTGAATCTTAAAAGCTGAATATCTGCTCTTCTCCTGGTCATGCTTGTTAGGGCATTCCCTTACAAAGTGACCTTGTTGTTGGCAATTATAGCATCGAACCTTGCTTCTGTCAAACCTTGCTGGCTCTCTTAGGTTGTAATTAAATTTTCGACCGGCTTTCTTCTCAAACTTGTGAACCCTAAGAGTGAGCATGGCCATCTGCCATTTGAGATCCATTTCATCCAGGTCAATTTTATCAACCTGTTTGAAGTCATCAAAAGCAAGTTGCTGTTGAACATCAACGTCAACAACAAAAGAGTGAAGAACAACTTCTACCATGCTACCAGACTTGGCTATTGGTTCAGGAGTAGAAGTATGTTGAGAAGTCACAATATTGCTTGGGCTACTAGCATAAGACATGGGACTGGATCCCATAGAACTCACAAAGGCAGAGTTAGCAGGAGTAGGAAAAGAATCACTTGAGTATCCCCTCACATGAGGCTCAAAGGTTTTGAGCTTATGAAACAAATCATCAAAGTTAAGATAGTCAAGCCCACCTTTTGCTTTGAGAGAGATTACCACCTGATTCCATGAGTAGGGTAAGGCTCTAAGAAATCTTCCATTGATATCACCATCGTCAGGTTTCGACCGAAGTTGATTCAACTGGCTCAATATCCTTTGGAACCTGTCATACCCTTGATGGATACCTTCAATTTCTGAGATCTTGAATTCTGTGAATTCATCTCTCAGCATGGATCTTCACATTTTCTTTGACTCCTCATTCCCACCAAATCTTTCTTTTATTCCATTCCAGATTTCTCTAGCATCATCTAGATGATAGAAGTCACCCATGTGATCATCAGGAAGAGACTGAAGTAGAATTGTTTTTGCTTTGATCTCCTTCTGAAAAGCTGTGATTTCTTCATGAGTTTTAGGGTCAAGAAGAGGAATATTACCATTCTTGTCTCTTCCAGTCAACTTCCTACTGTTTCCATTCAGAATGATCTTCCAAAGGTCTTGATCAGTGTTGGTGATCCAACACTCCATCTTCATTGCCCAACTATCATACTCGTCCTTTTTCAGAAGAGGAAACTTACCATTTGTGTTGGAAACCGTAGCTATGATCTGCTGAGGTTGCTGAGTTCTAGGAGTACTATCTTCTCCTGTTTGAGTAGAACTTGAGGCAGACATGATTAAAAAAAAATGTTAGTAATGAGAACAATTGATTTTTCTTGTACAGAGACTCTCCCAGGCTCTGATACCACTTGTTGGGTCCACTAGATGTGGATCTTCCAGCCTGTCAGGAATGGTGAACGACTTCTGTAATCACAAGTCTATTCACAGAGAGACTCTATACACAGTATAAGTGCAGAATACAAATACTATAAAGAAGAACAGAATAACTATAACGATTTGATCCTTTTCTAAGGATTTCTAATATTGATAATAACTAGAATTATGTTTTATGAAGGTGTGTCTAACCCTTCTGCCTAAGGTTCCTTTTATACTACAAGGAAACCCTAATACATCATTAATCAAAACGTGTAAAAATGATATGCATATCCTTTCCTAACATATCTCATGCATATCCTAACAGAATAATAACTAAATAATAAAGTTTGACTTTACATAAGACCAGGAGTACGACTTGCTCCTACTACTACTATGACCAGGAGGAACTACATACCTCCTAGTCTACCTATTACAAATAACTATTCCAATGGTCCTAACAACAAGCTCTTCCTCTTTGAGTCCTAGAGTACACTCCAGGTCATGGTTCTTTTGATCCCGCTGAAGAGCTGCGGCTTCGAGGGCCTCAACACGAGCCTTTAGCTCAGCCTCCCGGGACGAGCATCCGGCATGCTCAACCTCTAATTGCTTGTGCTTAGCAGAGATCTGTTCCAATAAAAGCTTACCCTTTTGGAAGTCAGCAGCGTTGCGCTTGGTAGAGTTTATAAGCTCCCGGTGATCATGATTAAGCAACTCAAACCGCTGGATTATCTCGGTTTGGTTAAGGGTAGTCCGAGCCAAGGTATGGTATCCTTGGAGAATAAGCTCATGGTCGGAGAGTGCAGCCAAAGCTCTCTGTTCAGCCGGAGTGCTTATGTGCACCAGCAACTCCTTAGCAGCAAAGTGGCTCTCAATCAAAACATTGTTTTGAAGCCTCCAAGGTGGAACAAAAGCTGTCAAACCTTCATCATTGTCATCCTCCTCTCCTTCTTCCTTGACAATCATATCCTGGTCTGCGTTTGGAAGGAGGATTAGGATAAATTCAGCATGAAAGAAAGATGTACAAAAGGAGAGAAAAAGAAAGAGAGGCTTACCAGTCGCAGGCTTTTTACCACGTCTGTCCCTCGGAGAAGGGGGAGGTTGCTCCGACTGCTGATCCCCTCCATTGGCCTCTTGGCGTGTGTCAGAAGAAATACTCTGAGCTACCACAGAGGGATTGCCTTGGTCTGGCGGCTGGGCAACGCTAACCGTATCCGGAGAAAGGGTCTTACTTGAAGATCCCATTCCAGAGGGTCCCGTCTTGCAGGGATGCTTCCTTTTTGTCCCGGTGGAGGTCCCCTCACCCTTCCTCTTCTTTCCTGCCGGTTCCTCCGGAACATCCAAATTTTGTTCAGCAAGGTTCTTCTCAAGAGTAGCGGCCTCTAGGCGCTCGCGAGCAGCTTTAATCCGGGGATCCGCATGTTGAACCGCTTCTTGTGCGACAGTAAGGGCTGGGATAGCTTCTCCGGTGTTCAGAGGTTGCGCGGTGCGGTCGACCGTTATTTGGTTCTCCGGAAGCTCTTCTTCAACAGTGATTTTGGTACCGGTCCACCGAGGCAAGCGTAAGAACTGTTCCATCGTGTACTCTGTGAAAACAAGAAAGGAGGAAGAGGGGAGAACAATTAAGGAAATCCGGTTAGCGAAACGTAAAAGGACTTAAAGAATAAAATATTACCATCTCCCTTTGCATCTCGGAGGGCAAGTCGACAATCAAGACGAGACAGCGGTCTAAACAAACCACACAAATATAGTAAGCCTTTGTGCGGCGGCCTCAATGGAAAAAGTTTCGGCCAGCAAATCCGCATCAACCTTTTTATATGTACGAGGAAACAGATCCGAAACACACGTATCCCGATCACTCCAAGGCATGACATCCGTATTACTCTGCGGTCAATCAAGAAGAATTTCTTCTTCCATTCCTTCAAGTTGGACGTAGTCTCTATACAAATCTTCAATGACTTTTTGTGCACCTTACTGACGAAAGAAAACCAATGACCCTGCTTACCCAGCTTGTAGAAAACCCGAAACAAATCAACTGTACAATCTATGTTCAGACTCCTACACCGTATCTCAAACATAACAACCCGGTTCACACCTATGGGAACCAATTGGGAAATATCCACCCGGAAGTGCTTGATCACAGCCAAGAAGAAGGAAGAAAACGGAATCCGGAGCCCACCATGTACCAAAAAATCCAAGTATATACCTATGTGCCTGTCTCGTCGCAATAAATCCATGGTCATGTTCGGATCTGGGAGTCGAGGCCGATACTCCTTTGGTATCCGGTACTCATCAATCGCAATATCTAACTCCTCGGTAGTCATCTCGGAATATTGGATGTGCATGTCGCACTTCGGATCTGTCAAGCCGAAGCTGGATGCAACACCGTCTGACTCGTCGTCGGACATGTCGTGATGCAAAAAGGACGGAAACAAAAGATCAACCGAGAAAGAAAAACATACCTGAGAGAAAGGAAGGAGAAAGACCACAGGAAAAGCACACAGTAAAAGTTTGTGACTGAAAAGTGAATGTGAGAAATGTGAAAAAGTGAAGTATATATAGAAGAATCCTCGAAAAATGTGAGGAGGCATTAATGGGGAACACACGTGGCAAGCGCAGGGACGTTTTGGGCTAGTGAGTGCGCTCCACGTGGCTGGCAATAAAGTCGCCCTTATAAAATGACAAACCCACCTTGGGCCCAAGCCCATGACATCCCAAAGCCTACCAAAACCCAAGCAAGTATAACGTCACCCTGCGGATAACATTATACTGGGGGGGACATGTTCGTGTGTGGTCCCAGAAAGTGCCCGGAGACCACGACACGTGTCACTCGCCGGAACAAGTATCGGGGAAGAATGCCGGAACAAGAATCCACATGGTGTGAACAGTACCATGATGTCAGCAATGATGTCATATGATCCTAGGCCCCACCTAGGATACTGACATATGCTCAAAGAAGAAAGAAACAGTGTCAGGTCCTAAGGAGTACACAGACCCATTTTGGGAAACAAGACAAGGTATGAACTGTCACATCATGAGGTATCAACAGTACCTTATATATAGCCCTCATTTATATCTTTGTACACACTGAATATTCTGACAACACACACTTAATACCACATACCATATTTCGAACCATTACTCATTCTCACACTGGAGCTAGGTCCTGGGATAACACCCGGGGCGAGTTAACGTGTGTTGCTTCTTGTGTGTAGGTGCTTCATCCATTCATAGCTTACGTGGAAGGTTTCTAGTCCCATAGGCCCTACCGGATGATTTTAGCATCAACAACCAAATTACCTCCTAAACCCGCTTTCCCTCTTTCAAACTTATATGTTGGAGGAAATCGTATGAGGGCTTCTCGCATTCCCTGAAGAACTTTGCCGGCTTTCATTTCAGCTCTTAGCTGATCCTTCTCTCTCAGCCAATCAAAACTCCTTTGGGAAACAAATTCTCGTGCTTCATCATAAGTTATTCCAAAGAGTCGGTAGTTGAAGTCGCCACAAAAGATAACCAAATCCGCTTCTGCTAAATCCAGCTTCCCCTCATCAGGATTGATAGCCACAGACTGTCCATATCAAATAATATTACATAACTCAGAAAGGCATCATAATGAACATTGAATTTACTATGGCCTTAACTATATGGTTTAACTGCATACGGTACATATAGGGTGTGGTGTTGTTATTTGGTTAGATACTTACGGTAGCAGGACGAAGCGGTTGTGTAGTAGAAGAGACGCAAGTTGTAAGGAGGACCAACCATAGCAAGGCAAAGGAAGAATAAAGTACCCAAAATAAATATGTGGTGAAGGCAAGAGGGCAACAAAAAAACAGGTATCACGCCATACCAGATGCGTTATTGATTAATCGCCCAAATGTGATGTTTCTATAAATGTGGTCCAAGTCAGCATTCCGCTGATTGACTGCTTCCAAATAGGCAGCCAGGTGACAGTTTACAAAGCACATTATTCGATCGTATACTCTTAATCTCAACCCTACACCACCTTGTTCATAACTCAAACGATTTTATAGTATATAACTGATATTAATAAAAATAGACGTTTTAGTAAACAAGTAGGCATACCTTGTTACCAAAAGTAGACGCAAGCCACAAGCAACTTCTCCAACATCAAGATCCCCTACGTGTGTTCTAAGAATCTTTCTGACCCTAACATAAGTCATTTTACGATAATATAATGTATAAAAGAAGTGAAAGGTGAAAAGTTTGGAAAACGTTGTAGGGAAAGTTATACCAAATAGCTATGAGCAGACCCGCAAGCTGCCTAGAACCTACACGTTCAAAGGCAGATCCTTCGCCCATGGCTTTTCCTATGACGTCTTGCCACCATTGTCCATTAGAACTCCCTTCAACACCTATCCGCACTCGACAAGACACCAATGAGTGTAAAATGCAAATTATTTATCTCTAAATGATTCTAAACCAGCAGAACATTATCTTACTGTTTCTTTAGCAGCCGACATTGCCAGAAACCCCGCCCCCATTTCCACCTCTTGCAAACCTACAACTAAAATATCAACATCAGAAGCCTGTGACCCCACCCACGAAATGAGCGCTTCTTGACATGGTCTTCCTTGACCAACGTTCCAAGTACCGACCATAATCTTAACCATTTCAAGCATGTTATACATATGTTCTCTTTTAGCTAATTCCGGTCTTAAAATGTTATCAAGAGGCCCGGGAGATGATATATACCACCCCCTAATACCACCATGGGTAGCCAACTATAGATCGACCCATTCCCAACTACCAACTTTATGATCAGACCATTATGCGCTATCCAACCCGCGATCAAGTTACCTTCAAGATTAATTATTTGAACCATACCACTTACATACCCTATCTATATCCATGGACCGTAAGTGCAAAAACTAAGAACCGCACAATGATGATGATGGAAATCATGCAAACGGTTTCCATTAGCATCCCATTGGACTAATACACCATTTGAACATCCGATCCATATTGTTCCATCATAAGCAAGCAAAATGGCTTCGGTATTTTTAGCATCTTCAGCTGCAAATGCACCTGTACCCTTTGTCGCGACACGACGAACTGCATCAGCAGCTCCTATTATAGCATTTCGTGACCTTTGTAGAAAACTACCTCCTTGTTGTTTTTCTTTTTTAGATTTTGACCCGACTTTTACACTAACTTCTTCTTCTAGTGGCTGATCTTTTTCACATGCCATATCAACTCGATTGTCGATTTGTCCATCGACATTGTAGAGTGTAGACTTTTAGAAGTTCTCTCGTACGTGCATCCCTGCGATTTCCAAGTTATTAGACCGCTTAGTACTAAATTAGGAACGGACTTTAGAAATATTCTAGGGACTAACGAAGGGAAAACTCGTACCACAATGAATAAGAGAGTGAACTAGCTGTCCATATTTTGGATTTTACATTATTAGATAACATATACTTGACATCTGAAGAAGGTATACTACATACGTCATTAACGGTCACTTGGCCTTTGAGGTCAATACATGATCGTTCAACTAAGAAAGCAGCCATATGACGTTCTTCAGGTGATAAAGAGAATGATTTTTCCTGTGCTTCCCAAGGCCAAACCTTTATTATCCCGTTCTCAGAACCTGTCCATATATCACCTACAGAATCCAAACAAATGATTTTCGTTACCATATTATAAAAACTATGTTGCAAACAAAGTTTAAAAGGTTGGTGTTTGAGATACCATAAGCAGAAGTCACCATGGAAAGAACAGTGCCACGATGGTACGCCTGCCACGAAATACCTTCTTTAAAAGGAGTGTCGTCAACAGGCTGGTGATCCATTTTCTATGATCTAACTTTCCCATCTTTATGCCCACTCCAAACCAATTTGCTGGTACAATCTACCATCATACATGTTATAGGTGACGTATTAGCAGACTCATAAAATAGGGCTACATCTTCATCACCACGTCTAGTCTGTCCACCAATCCCCAACCCTGGTTCAAACGCATCACAAAAGTTCCAAAACCTTACACAAGACTCCTGACCAACCCATAATTGTGTCTCGGTACATGCAATAGTTCTAATGAATCTGCCTACTTGAGTCTCGCGTAAAGGGTGTGGTCTAAGCTCTAGAGCCGTAGGCCGACCAGGGTGGACCACAGATCTAGACGACGCTTTAAAAAATCCTGATCCACCCCCGCTGCCTGAGAATTCAGGCAACGGGTGCTGTTCATCTGACGAGATACTACAATATTTACTACTACCACTACAACAATCCAGCCCTTCCCCATCGAGGTTTTCCCCAGCGACATGATGTCGCTGGGGAAAACCCACTAAACGACAAAACGAGTCCGACGTGGCAACTTTGCTCGTAGAAATTTTGACCAAATTATATCAAAATGTTTCCCCATCGACATGTCGCTAGGGAAAAGTTGACTAAAGTTTGACCAAATACTTCAACAAAAAAGTAAGCGGGAGATTATCCCGCCCAGTTTTCCCCGGCGACATTTCGCTGGGGAAACTCTTTTCATAGACCAATCAGAGTGATTAGTGTTAATGGATTGTTTATTCAATGTTACAAAGTTTCCCCAGCGACATGTCGTTGGGAAAAAGTTTGTCTATTCATTTCAAAAATCCGTCCAAAATTTTTCATTAACGCGCTTCTTTCACAAAACGACAAAATTAAAGTTTCCCCAGCGACATGTCGCTGGGGATACTTTCAGGATTCCCACATGCAATGTTTAATATTTTATATTTAATGTATATCTAAAATTATAATATATATAAAAAATATAGTTCTTAAAATTTAAAATACTATTTTACCATTAAAAAAATTTTATATGTCTTATTATGATAAAAAAATGAGAGAAATGGTTAAATTTTCCCGCCAATGTTTTCCCGCTAACATTTTTCCCGCCAATGTTTTCCCGCCAAAAGTTAACATTCACTGATAATTGTTAACATTCGTTGTTAATATTAATTAAAATTGTTAACATTCATTGAGGCTTACAAACAGACACGCCTAAAAATAGCTTTATTCTACACGGACACTTAAACACGCGCTTAATTAAACATGGATATTAAAATGATAATAGACTCATAAACACGAAAACAGATACATCGTAAACTAGTTCAAATGAATGTTCCCCATGTCATCGTAAAGGTCGTGAAGTAGTGCAGCTGAATCCACTGTGTGCCTATCGCAATGTTTGTACAACTCTACAGTACTCTCAAGTACCTTTATCATTCCATTCAATCGCACACAGTTTGCACACGTTGAAGAGCTTGGAGAAGAAATTAGAGTAGAAAAGCTCGTTGAAGGTCTCGAAGAAGAGGTTGGAGGCGAAAAACTCATTGAACCTCCAAGAGAATTGATTAGTAGTTGGACGCGTTCGTCTTTCCATAAAAAATTTTTGCATCCATATGAAACTCGAGGTTCAACTTGTGAACGTAGAGAAGCATAGTATTGTCTACCAAAGGATTTAGTTTGCCACGATGTTCGAAGAACTACATCTCCATGTCCACACCTGCACGGAAAAACTTCATGCCTCAACATCTTCATAATAACAATGTGCATATGATGATAAGTGTGTGTGCGTGTGATCTGCTGGTGGTTGTTATGATAAGGAGTGTGTGTGGTTGTCCTTTTATGGTAAAAAAGTGAGGGAAATGGTTAACATTTTCCCGCCAGTGTTTTCCCGCCAATATTTTCTCGCTAATACATTGAACCTCTAATGTTGAACCCTATTTAATACATTGAACCTCTAATGTTGAACCCTTTCTAATACATTGAACCTCTAATGTTGAACCCTATCTAATACATTGAACCTCTAATGTTGAACCTTATCTAATACATTGAACCTCTAATGTTGAACCCTATTGATAGGTGTGTAAACACCCATCCTTTTTACCACTTAATTACAATAATAACCGAGCCAAAACGTGTATTTTATGTCATTTATGTCGGAATTATGCGTGGTTTGTGTTTTTGTTATGATTTAGGATGAAAAGGTGAAAAGTGGAGAAAACACGGGCATTCACGGGCTTTTATCGAAGAAAAATATGAAAGACGAAGTCAAGAAGTCAAGAGTGCAAAAAGAACGGAAGTCCAAGACCAATTCTGAAGATTTATCGAAGAAAAAGTCAAAAGACGGAAGTTTACTAAAAGCCGAAAAACTCAAGTCTAAATTATTGAAGAAATGTCAAGACGAGTTTAAAGAAATCCCGAGACAAAGTCTTTAAAGTCCAAGTATTAAGAAGATTAACAAAGGATTAAGAAGATCAAGGACTAAAGCATGTAATTAAAGAAAGAAGAAAGAGGGGAGGAAGCTTCCTTCCACTAATCCTCCTCCTCCCCTATAAATAGATAGTTAGTTTCATTTGTTTAAGTTGTTGGTGGCTTGACAACCCACTCTTCCACCATTTTCATTTCCCTGCACTTTTATTTCTTGCACCTTAATTTCATGTATTGCACCTTTTAATTCCAAGTAAGTTTACCTTTGATTGTTGTTAATCTTCATCTTTTATTATTAATCTCTCATCTACCTTTCTTGTTTGATTTGTTCTTCATCTTCATTGTTCATGTTCTGGAGTTTTTATGGTTTTGATCATGTGGGTTTTGATTGATTTGGCTTTATTTGTTAGTTTTGATGATTTGTTTTAATTGATTATTGTTAGTTGATCATTTGTGGTTGTTTTGGTTTAATGTTTTGGTTAATCTTGATTAGTTTTGGTTAAATTCGTACCTACTGTTCATTCACTATTCTTCGTCTTCTTTACTGTGCCCAGATTCCGAATCATAGTTTTCTTTCGTTTATTCCGGATCAAGTCTCTTGATTCGGAATATTTTGTTATTCCGGATCAAGTCCCTTTATTCGGAATATTAAATTATTCTGAACCAGTCATATATTCCGAATGAAGGTTTTCTGCAAATTATTCCGAGTCAGTGAATTTATTCCGAACCAGTCATATATTCCGAATGAAGGTTTTCTGCAAATTATTCCGAGTCAGTGAATTTATTCCGAACCAAATTTATTTCGGATGAGTCTAACATTCCGCATGAGCTAGTTTTATTCCGGATGAACCAACATTCCGAATCAAGCAATATATTCCGGATGAAGCATGTATTCCGAATGAGGGATTATTCCGGATGAACCCTTTATTCCGGATAAGTAATTATTCCGAATGAAGTGGGATATTCCGGATGAAGCCAATATTCCGGATGAATGTTTTATTCCGGATGAAGCTGTTTTATTCTGAATGAGGGATTTATTCCGGATGAACTTGTTTATTTCGAATGAAGGACTTATTCCGAATGAAGTGTTTTCAGTTTTTTTTCTTGTAGTTTTATGATTTTAATTTTTAAGCTTTACTTTTCCTGTCTTTTTCTTTATTTGCACTTTAACTTGCTTTCCTTTTAGTTTAAGTTTAAGTTTGCGTCATTTACTTTATTTACCTTTTAATTTCTCGTCATTTACTTTTCGTTAAGTTTTTAATCTTTCATTGTTGTTTCTTTTACCGTCTTTACTTTATTTTTAATTGTTTCAAGTCTTTATTTTTCATTAGTTTTAGACAACGACAACTCTTTCATTTGATTCACCAAGAACAACTGAGTCGCACAATTAACCGGAAATGAATTCGAAGAGATACCAAGAAAACAAAACTTTTCAACCTAGTAAAATCTCTTCATTAAAATGGTGCAGCTGTCGGCTCTTTTCGTGAGGATTAACGGTTTTTTGTGAGAGACGCGTTGGCTTTTGGGATCCGTTCACTCGTGAACGTTATTTTTCGTGTCCAAAAATTTTCAAAAATCACAAAAACATTTGAAAAATCATAAAAAGCATTTCTTTTTCAAAGTTTTGCACCAACAATATTCTTCTTGCTTATCTATTTTTCTTTATGGATTCTTATGTCCATTGCGTCGGGTGTGGGAAACAATTACCTGGGAACAACTCTTGTCAATGGTGTACATGTGAGTGGTGTGGTAACGATATCGACAATACACAATTCCTTTTCGGATTTTGTCGTTTGTGCAACTCGACTAATTCGTCCTTTTTGAATCCACCTCCTCCTGTTCCCCCGTGCATCTATTGTGGAAGCGATTCTCATTGGCATGTTTCGTGCCCGGTTCGATACTCGTATGGTCACGGGCAAGAACCGGGGTACAATTATGACAATGATAATAGTTATCCACAAGACGCACCCGATTTTTCTCCATACCCGTTTTGCAACAACTGTGGGGGCCCACACGATACTTCTTATTGTCAGCCAATGAATTATTATGAGCCAGATCCGTGTCCTCAATTTTCTTCACCGACGGATTATTATGAACCAAATCCGTGTTATAATTCTTCTCAATCGATTACTTACTTTGAGCCACATCCGTTCTGTAATTCAGGTTTTCAACACTGTGAGCCCCCACACCCCAACCTCAATCATCAATCCTCTCAAAGAATTCAACAACTCACTACTTTGAATGAAGAAACACACTCCATTGTTTTGCAACTTCAAGAAGCCGTTGTTCTACTTAAAGAAGTTAGGGAGGAGGAAAAGCGACAGCAACAAGAGCGAGTATCTAATCTTAGTGATTATACCCCTCCTCTGGTGCGTCAATACTATTATGATGAACCCTATCTAATACATTGAACCTATAATGTTGAACCCCATCTAATACATTGAACATCTAATGTTGAACCCTATCTAATACATTGAACCTCTAATGTTGAACCCTATCTAATACATTGAACATCTAATGTTGAACCCTATCTAATACATTGAACCTCTAATGTTGAACCCTATCTAATACATTGGACCTCTAATGTTGAACCCTATCTAATACATTGAACCTCTAATATTGAACCCTATCTAAGACATTGAACATCTAATGTTGAACCCTATCTAATACATTGAACCTCTAATGTTTAACCCTATCTAATATATTGAACCTCTAATGTTGAACCCTATCTAATACATTGAACCTCGATTGTTGAACCCTATCTAATACATTGAACCTCTAATGTTGAACCCTATCTAATACATTGAACCTCTAATGTTGAACCTTATCTAATACATTGAACCTCTAATGTTGAACCTTATCTAATACATTAAACATCTAATGTTGAACCCTATCTAATACATTGAACCTCTAATGTTGAACCCTATATAATACATTGAACCTCTAATGTTGAACCCTATCTAATACATTGAACCTCTAATGTTGAACCCTGTCTAATAGATTGAACCTCTAATGTTGAACCCTATCTAATACATTGAACCTCTAATATTGAACCCTATCTAATACATTGAACCTCTAATGTTGAACCCTATTTAATACATTGAACATCTAATGTTGAACCCTATCTAATACATTGAACATCTAATACATTGAAACATCTAATGTTGAACCCTATCTAATACATTGAACATCTAATGTTGAACCCTATCTAATACATTGAACCTCTAATGTTGAACCCTATCTAATACATTTAACCTCTAATGTTGAACCATATCTAATAAATTGAACCTCTAATGTTGAACCCTATCTAATATATTGAACATCTAATGTTGAAACCTATCTAATACATTAAACCTCTAATGTTGAACCCTATCTAATACATTGAACATCTAATGTTGAACCCTATCTAATACATTGAACATCTAATGTTGAACCCTATCTAATACATTGAACATCTAATGTTGAACTCTATCTAATACATTGAACCTCTAATGTTGAACCCTGTCTAATACATTGAACGTAATGTTAAACCCTATCTAATACATTGAACCTCTAATGTTGAACCATATCTAATACATTGAACCTCTAATGTTGAACCCTATATAATACATTGAACCTCTAATGTTGAACTCTATCTAATACATTAAACCTTTAATGTTGAACCCTTTTAATACAATGAACCTCTAATGTTGAACCCTATCTAATACATTGAACCTCTAATGTTGAACCCTATCTAATACATTGAACCTCTAATGTTGAACCCTATCTAATACATTGAACATATAATGTTGAACCCTATATAATACATTGAACCTCTAATGTTTAACCCTATCTAAAACATTGAATCTCTAATGTTGAACCTTATCTAATACATTGAACCTCTAATGTTGAACCCTATCTAATACATTGAACCTCTAATGTTGAACCCTATCTAATAAACTGAACCTCTAATGTTAAACCCTATCTAATACATTGAACATCTAATGTTGAACCCTATCTAATACATTGAACATCTAATGTTGAACCCTATCTAATACACTGAACCTATAATGTTGAACCCTATCTAATACATTGAACATCTAATGTTGAACCCTATCTAATACATTGAACCTCTAATGTTGAACCCTATCTAATACATTGAACATCTAATGTTGAACCCTGTCTAATACATTGAACCTCTAATGTTGAACCCTATCTAATACATTGAACCTCTAATGTTGAACCTTATCTAATACATTGAACCTCTATTGTTGAACCCTATCTAATACATTGAACCTCTAATGTTAAACCCTAGCTAATACGTTGAACCTCTAATGTTGAACCCTATCTAATACATTGAACCTCTAATGTTGAACCCTATCTAATACATTGAACCTCTAATGTTGAACCCTTTCTAATACATTGAACCTCTAATGTTGAACCATATCTAATACATTGAACATCTAATGTTGAACCCTATCTAATACATTGAACATCTAATGTTGAACCCTATCTAATACATTGAACATCTAATGTTGAACCCTATCTAATACATTGAACCTATAATGTTGAACCCTATCTAATACATTGAACATCTAATGTTGAACTCTATCTAATACATTAAACCTCTAATGTTGAACCCTATCTAATACCTTGAACATCTAATGTTGAACACTATCTAATACATTGAACCTCTAATGTTGAACCCTATCTAATACATTGAACCTCTAATGTTGAACCCTATCTAATATATTGAACCTCTAATGTTGAACCCTATCTAATACATTGTACCTCTAATTATTAATTATCTAAAAGTAAAATATACAATTATATAAAACGTAATATTATTAATCATTTAAAACTAAATTACATAAATATCATATATAAAAAATATACAATTATATAAAACTTATTATTTTTAATTATCTAAAACTAAAATATACCAATATATAAAATTATTATTATTAATCATTTAAAAGTAAATTACATAAATGGTATATAAAAAAATACAATTATCTAAAACTTATTATTATTAATTATCTAAAAGTAAAATATACAATTATATAAACTAAAATATACAATTATATAAAACTTATTATTATTAATAATTTAAAACTTAATTACATAAATGTTTTATAAAAAATATACAATTATATAAAACTTATTATTATTAATTATCTAAAACTAAAATATACAATTATATAAAACGTATTATTATTAATCATTTAAAACTAAATTACATGAATATCATATATAAAAAATATACAATTATATAAAACTCATTATTTTTAATTTATATAAAACTAAAATATACAATTATATAAAATTATTATTGTTAATCTGTTAGATCAATTCAGTACCTAATGACCTTACTGATGGATTTGAGTAACAACCAGCCTAAGTGAAGTATTAACCTTGAACATAACGAAGTCACTGAGTGAACAGTCACTCAGTGAGTTGCCTTCGAGTTCCTAGACTGAGTCTAAAAGAAAGACTCGAGCATTCAGAGAGGCGAAGCTTAATGAATGACTTCTATGACAAAGAAGAAGGTGATGGGTTCAGTGAGTTGTGGCAATAGACTCACTGAACCCCATACGATCTCCTAGAAAACAAGCATTCTCCAAGACTTAAGTAAAGGCGGGATAAGTTGAATTGTGACAAGATGAAGTACATCACACAATTAGCGTGACTTACCCTTTGGGATAGATGGGGTACTAACAAGTGTAAAGGACTTACGTCTTACTACTTAAAATAGGGTAAGACAAGATACTACACTGTACCAATAAGACAAGAATTGCACATGGGCAATTATTGTCTTCTACCCAACTTTCCTTCTATAAATAGGATGCTTGTAAAAGGAGAGAAAACAAGTTTGTGCACTTAATGCTTTGGACATTCGCAAACAAAGTTTTCTCTCTTCTAAATACGATCAAACACTTGAGTTCTAAACTCTTGTTGATAGAATCGTCAAGCTTAGCAATCGTTAGGATTGGACTAGCTTGTTAGTGAGGAGATCACAAAACCACACATTGTCTATTCAATCCCTTTTGTAGCTTCGTATACAATAGGGTATAATTCTTTAATAAAGCTAAGATTTAAACGTTGAAAAACCTTTGTGTTATTTACTTTACTTGTATGGGTTAGGACTATACTTAGTATTCTTAAGTATAGTACTAATTACAAGGGACCAACAAGTGGTATCAGAGCGGTAGGATTATAAAACTTTTAACCACCGTCTTAAAGTTTTTAAAACCGTGATCCATTATGGCTGAAAGTAATGTACCCCAACTTGTTAACAAAAAAGGACCGAGTTACTCTGTTAACGCTCCTAAGTTAGAAGTTGAAAGATTTAACAAATGGAAGAAAAGAATGCTATGTTATTTGATGGGAATGGAACCTTATTACATAACTTGTATTAAAAATGGTCCATTCAAACCAAAAACAGCAGTTGGTGATGACAAACCTGAAAACAATGGTCTGACGATGAAAGGAGAGTGGTCAATCAAGACCAACGTCTCAAAAGCATCATAATATCTTGTCTTCCTGATGATATTATGGAGGCTGCCATCGAGTGTTAGACGGCCAAAGAGACTTGGACAGATCTTGTTCATAGTTTCGGAGGACCATCCGGAACTAAGGAAAATAGGATCATGGACCTGAAGTTACAATATAACACTTTCAGGGCCAAACCATCTGAAACACTTCCTCGGACTTACACCAGGTATAAGACCTTGCTCAATGAGCTAACGAATGACGGGGTGAATCTGTCTAAGCATGAAATCAATGTTGCTTTTGTGAACAGTCTCCCTGAAAAATAGCTTGGTTTTTCTCAAGGATTGAGAAATGCTAATCACATACAGACTCAGGATCTTGCAGACATTTATAGGAGTTTTATCTATGAAGATAATCTAATAAATAGAAGATATCCTGAGTCCAAGAAGGCCTTAATAACAGACACCTCAGCCAAACCCACCCAAATTGATCATGGCCCCATTACAACTGCTTTTTACTCAAATGCAATTGTTCAAGATTTTCAGGAAACCTCAGATGATGAGGTGGATGAAAGATCTAGTGTTGAATACATAAGGGATCTAAACAGGGAATATCATGAAAGGGCCATGTTGGCAAATACCAAACGTTATATCAAAAGAACTAGATTTGCTGGTAACCAATCTACTAAGGGAGTGGATTGCTACCGATGTGGTAAAACTGGGCATTTTGCAAAATATTGTCTTTTAAAAACTCCATTGGCCTCTTATAAAAATCAAAATTATTCATCAGGCAATGACAATTTTCAACCCAAGTTTACACCAAAACTAATTTAGGCTTCTCTAATTAACCAAAGTTTTCAAAATAATAAGAAAATTGAGAAAGACATTAGGTCTGAGTATAAAAAGGTTAAAGCAAAAATTGCACTCTAGGAAGCTGAACCTACTATTGCTCAGACTCAAAAGCCTGCTTAGAACAAAGCCAAAGGGCTGGTAGCTGAAACTTTTGATTGGGATGATGAAGACTTGTCCTCAGAAGAGAAGGAAGTCTGGTATCAAGCATTAATGGCTCTAACTGATGATGAACTATCAGTTGGAAAGAATCATGCTCAAAATGGAGAATGGGTTGACATCACTATGAGAAAGGTAAACATGCTTCTCCCTATGGATGAAGAATCTGATTGGCAAAAGTTCCTTAAGTATATAAACATTGACCTATCGTTCGTTGAAGAGCAGAGATTGAATCTTCTTTCAAAGTATAATAAACTTGTTTTTGAATTAAACAAATGTAGAGAAGATTTATTAATTTAAAACAAGCCAAACTTGAAGCAGTAAGCTATCAACATCAGAACACTAAACTTATTAAAATCAATCATGCCCTTCAAGAACAACTTAAGGAAGAAAAACGCATCAATGAGAAATGGACAAATAGCTCTACCTTAGCTTCTCAGTGTATAAACAGTCAAACACCTGTCTAAAAGAAGAAAATTCTTGGGGCACGACAACTCACTGAAAAGGCACCTACTAAGGAAATGAGTGAAAAAGCATTTCTCCCTGCCTCGGTTGGGTTTGATCATGAAATGATTCCTAAGTCAAAAGACTGGGTTGAGAGATCAAATCCTGAGAGTGTTTTGCCTAACTTTGATACTAGAAAAATATTAATTCCTGAATCTCAGGCTATTAATGAAAAACTGGGTCTTAATGAAGAGATTGATAAATTCAGTAACACTGAAACATCTAGTGTTGCTGAAAACATTCAGACTCCTCTACCTCCTTTGAAAAATCTTCCATTGTCTTATCAAGAACACTCACCTAGAGGAAGAGTTGGGTTAGGTTGTACTGAACAAACAAAGCCTGACTCAAAAGTGATACTGAATCAAAATGAGTCAGGAACTGTCATTGAGTTAACAACCAAACCTATATCTCCCTCAGGGACTCCTACACACTCAGTCAACTCCACTCCTATCGTAATTCAAGAGGAGTTAAGTAGATTGTTCCAACTTTTCATGGAAGTGAAGCTGAACTCAGCCTCTAAAACTCAGGGTGAAACATTTGTGTCCTCACAGCCTGAATCATCAACAAGTAACAAAACTAAACCCGAGTCTTCTAAGAAAGTTAAAACAAAGAAACCCTCTTGTGAGATATGCCTCTATACAAATCACACCACTGACAACTGCTTTAGAGTTCTCTATTGCATGAAATGTAAAAGTGAATATCACAGGACAGCAGATCATGAGATGCACATAACTTATATTAGAAATGCTAAAAGATACAATGCGCAACCTTACAACTATGGGCCCACCTCACAACAAATCAGAAAATCCAAGGCTAAGCCTTACCCACCATGTACACATTGTGGCATTCCTGATCATAGAACTGATGATTGTGTATACTACCCTGAGTGTGAGATTTGTGGAAGCAATGATCACACTACCTCAGGACACAATAGGATAATCATGGTCAGAAGGGGGATGCTAGCTGAGTCATCTCAAATTACTGAATCCTCAGTCGGACTAAGTTGCAAAACATATGGAAGCAATGTTCATTCTACCTCAGATCATGCTGAGTTTGAGTACTTCAAACGAGGTGAAAGACGTCAGGCTTTTCGAGCCAAAGAGCCTACTAAAAAGTGGGCTCACAAGAGAAACTAATCCATCTCGTTATTTGTGCATAAACACTTCAAGGAGCCTGTCTGGTACTTAGACAGTGGGTGTTCAAGAAGTATGACAGGGGTCAAAAGTTATCTGCACAAATACGTGGAGCAACCAGGTCCTAAGGTAGTATTCGGTGATAACTCATCTTGTGTTACTGAGGGATATGGTTCAATTAAATGTGGTGGAATAGTTTTCTCAAAAGTGGCGTTTGTAATTGGTCTGAAGTATAATCTCATCAGTATCAGCCAACTGTGTGATGCTAAGTACATCGTTCAGTTTGATGATAAGCAAGGAACAATTTTCAATGCTAACAAAGAAATTCTGTTGACTGCTCCAAGAAGAAATGATGTATATGTCCTAGACATGTCATCTGTAACGAATTCAGGAGCATGTTTCTTTGCTAAAGCCTCAGATTCTGTCAATTGGCTTTGGCATAAGAGACTGTCACATCTCAATTTCAAAGACATGAATAAACTTGCAAAACAAAACAAAGTTCTTGGCTTACCATCTCTTGTGTATTCAAAAGACAAACCTTGTTCAGCCTGTGAAAAAGGTAAACACAAGAGAGCTTCTTTCAAGCCAAAACAAAAATTTTCTATCAGGAAGTGTCTTCATCTTCTTTATATGGACTTATTTGGGCCTGTCAGTCCAATGTCTGTAAATCATGAGAAATATACCCTTGTGATTGTTGATGAATACTCTAGATACACTTGGGTATGCTTCTTGAAAAAGAAGAGTCAAGCTCCGGAATTAATAATGTCTTTTATCAGGCAAGTAGAAAATCAAAATGATAGTAAAGTTAAACAAATACGAACTGATAATGAAACAAAAATCAGGAACCATGAACTTGAGAGTTTTTGTGATGTGAAAGGAATTTCTCAGAACTTCTCTTCTCCTTACACACCTGAACAAAATGGTGTGGCTGAAAGGAAGAATAGAACTCTCATTGAAGCTGCTCGAACAATGCTCAATGGATCCAATCTTTCAAAACACTTCTGGACTGAGGTTGTGAAAATAGCTTGCTATACTCAGAACAGATGTATTATTGTCAAACGACATGATAAGACTCCTTATGAAATATTCAGGAAAAGGATTCTAGATATCAGCTACTTTCATGTGTTTGGATGTCCTGTATTCATCCACAATCAAAAGTACCATCTTGGTAAATTTGATGCCAAAGCTGATGATGGATACTTTCTTGGATATTCTTTTGTCTCCAAAGCCTTCAGGGTCTTTAATACAAGGAGACAACAAGTTGAGGAGTCCTTTCATGTCACCTTTGATGAAAGTATGGATGCCATTAACTTCACAAATCAATCAATGGAAGAGATTGGGATCAATGACTCATCAAGATATTCTCCTGATGAGTATGAACATTGTCCCTCAAAGCAGTATAAAACTGATGCTGATATATCCTTTCATATATCACCTCACAGTAGGTCAATTGATAATTTAATCACACCTCAACATGTCCCTGAAGTTATCACTTCTCAAGCTGAAGAATCAAATGATTCACCCATCTATAGGAACACTGAAGGGACAAGTGATGAAAATATCGATCCCCCTATTACTGAAAATCCTTCAGAAGGAGGTGATGTCCCAGTACCATGTACTGAATCTCTAGTCCCTGATAATCATCAATTATCAACAAGCTCTAATCCAAGTCCTCAGGACAGATGGTCAAGACAACAACATATAGAGCTTGTAAATATAATTGGTGATGTATCTGAGGGGATGCTCACACGTAGTCAGGCTGCCAAACTCTTTGCTGCCTCAGCCCATGAATGTCTGTTTGCATACTTTCTCTCTGAAATTGAACCAAAAAGGATTTCAGAGGCCCAGACACATCCAGGGTGGGTTGAGGCCATGCAAGAAGAGCTCAACCAATTCCTCAGGAACAAAGTGTGGAAACTTGTTCCTCTCCCTGAAGGGAAATCAGCTCGTGGTACAAAATGGGTATTTAAAAACGAGACTGATGAAGATGGAATTGTCATTAAAAACAAAGTTAGGCTTGTTGTTCAGGGGTGTGGTCAACTTGAAGGAATCGATTATGAGGAAACCTTCGCCCATGTAGCAAGAATGGAAGCCATCAGGATCTTCCTTGCCTATGCTACTTACATCAACTTTAATGTTTTCCAAATGGATGTAAAAATTGCCTTCCTGAATGGAAAGATTACTGAAGAAGTTTATGTTGCTCAGCCTCCTGGTTTTGAGAGTCCTGAGTTCCCAAACCATGTTTGTAAACTTGACAAAGCTCTTTATGGACTGAAACAAGCACCAAGGGCATGTTATGAAACTATCTACATTCCTGATAATGAACAAAATTGTCAGGGGGAAGATAGACAACACCTTGTTTATCTACAGAACCAAGGAGGATGTTCTACTAGTTCAGATATATGTTGATGACATCATATTCGGATCTACTAACTATAACCTTTGTAGAAAGTTTGAAAAACTTATGACAAAGAAATTTGAAATGAGTATGATGGGTGAATTAACATATTTTCTTGGACTACAAATCAAACAGGGGACAAAGGGATCTCAGTCTGTCAAGAAAAATACACCAGAGAAATAGTTAAAAAATATGATATCTCTGAGTGTGCTTCAGTAAGGACTCCCATGGTTCCCCCTAACAACTTAGGTCCTGATCTTACTGGTAAATCAGTCAATTAAATCTTATTCAAGGGAATGATTAGATCATTAATGTACATAACTGCAACCAGGCCTGATATTCAGTTCTCAACAATCTTATGTGCAAGATATCAGGCCGATCCCAAAGAATCACATCTTACTGCTGTTAAACGAATCTTCAGGTACCTGAAGGGTACTCCTTCACTAGGTCTATGGTATCCTCGTTGCTCAGGCTTCGATCTTAAAGGATACTCAGACTCAGACTATGCTGGTTGCAATATGGATAGAAAAAGTACCTCAGGTGCATGTCAATTCCTAGGTGGCAAGCTAGTATCTTGGAGTGCAAAGAAACAACAGTCAATCGCAATGTCCTCTGTTGAGGCTGAATACGTGGCAGCTGCTGGTTGTTGTGCAAACATCCTTTGGATGAAAAGTCAACTCAGGGACTATAATGTGGAATACAAAGTAGTCCCTATCTTTTGTGACAACACCAGTGCAATTGCCATTTCAAATAATCCGGTCCTACATTCAAGGACTAAACACATAGACATAAGATATCATTTCCTCAGGGACCACATCTTAAAAGGAGATATTGAATTACATTTCATCCCCACTGAATATCAGCTAGCTGATATATTTACCAAACCTTTGGATGAACCAACGTTCACTAGACTGAAAGCTGAACTTGGTATGCTGAATATTTATTAATCAGGCTTCCTGATAACAATAGATTCAGTATAATGTATATTCTTGATCCTCTCTCTGAGTAAATATCTCTTATCGTCTTCCCCTTGACACTGAGGTACATTAAATGATGTAACTAAATGCTCTAAGGATTTAGTTACTTAATGTCCTAGGTTGGTGAGTCACAATATTAAATAAGGAAAATATATTCCTTTAATAAATTGTCATAAACCAGTGAAGGGGTCACCCAATGTCAAGTATCCCACTAAGCATTAAATGCTTACCCTTTTTCTAGCAAAATCTGTTGTAAAAACGTCCTTTCAAATGCACGTGACCCCACGTCATCTCTACAAAAAGCGTTATCTCTATAGTAACAGAACAGTTGCCAAGAAAATAGGGGGACCACTTGTACGCTTTCATTCAATGCGGATGTGGAAAGAAATTATAACAAATAAAACTATATTTCACATCCGAGCCTATAAATACCCCTCAATCAAAACAAACACACACACATAAAGAACTTGCAATCTTACTCTGCCAAAATTTTCTCTCAAAGAAAATTTGTGTGTATTCAAACGTGTTTCCATAAAAGTTTCTTGTAAAAAAAAAGACAATCACATTGATCACTTGTTTTATTGTTATATAGCACAAACAATCAAAGTTACTTATTGTTTATAACTCTTGATTCTTTTTTTAAGGCAAAAGTCTGCATTAGGTCACTTGGTGAATCTTGTTGTATTATAACAAGAAACAAGTCTTGATTGGATTTCCACAAATTGCCATTATCCTTTTTCAAATCTTCAAAAACTAACTTTAATGGCAATGTCCAAAGCTATCAAATATGCCCCTCAGGCTGAGCATCTCACCAATGAGGGTGTCCATTTTGCAGGAAACAACTATGAGGGAAATTTCAATTACCCTAGTAGTGTATCAGCCTACAAACCAATTTGCAAATTCTTGAAAAACTGTGATTGGGTTGATGCTTTTATGAAAACCCCCTCAGTCTTCTACCATGAATATCTCAGTGAGTTCTGGTATACGGATGTGGTTGTAACCCCCACTACACAAGGGCCTGAAGGATCTCAGGGGTCTGAGATCAAGTCACATAAGAACTGTGTCATCATGCTCACTATAAACAATAGGAAGACACCATTGATTTTAGACTTCAAAACATTTTGTCAAACCAGTGGACTTGATTATAACAATGGAAAGTATGTTGCACATCCTGACATGGAGTCAGTTAAAAAAGGACTGAAAGAAATCAGGGTCCCTGAGTTATTTGTGACTAAAACCCCATTGATCAAAACTGCTTTCCCATGGCTTGGAGGATCCTAGTCACTTTTGTGATTCAGGTGATCGGTGGGAACTATTCATCTACTGAGCAAGTTAATTCTACTCAGCAGATGCTAATCTACAGTCTTATTAATGGACTGAAGATTGACATAGGAGAGATCGTTTATAATGATCTCGTAACCAGGCTCCTGAAGGAGTCTAGGCAAAAGTATGTTTCTTACCCACGATTCATATCATGCGCCTTAGAACGGTTACTGGGTTCCCTTTACACTCAGGAAAAAATCAATGTTTTTTCAACTCCCATCCTGAGTTCCACAAACTTTTCAAAGAACCCATCTGAAGTCAACCCCATTGCATTGACAGCTCACATGACTGAGGTGATCAGTCGTGAATCATCCGTGTCTCCCATCCCCTTCTTACCAAAGAAGGGGAACAAGAAGACTCAGATTGTGCCTAAGACCAAACCAATAAAGGCACAGGGACCTGAGGCTTTCGAGGCACGACCTAAAAAGGCCAAGGCTAAAAATACCACCCTTGTTTAGAACAAGCTTCATCTACCCCAAGGGAAAGAGCTTTCGGGAGGCCCTGGTACATCACAATCAGGGTCGACGCGCCAAACTACTGATCCTCTTGATGGAGAAGGAAACATACAACCTTCTCCTACGGGACTGCCTTCCACTCAGACCGATGACGGCATTCGTAAATCACAACCTTTGCATGAGGTCAAAACTAAGGCCAAAGACTCAGAGAGACGCCCATGGGTAACATACCTCGCTATTAGGCCTCTCACTTCCACCAAGTCCAATGAAGGCACACTAGCTCAAAATTCTTTGCCTGAGGACCCAAAACTCGATTCCTTAGACTCAGAGGGATGCTCACGGGTAATTCACCCCGCTGATAGAAATCTCACTTCCACAACTCCCGATGAAGGCACACTAGAACAAAAGTCTTTGCCTGAGGGAACCACTATTGATCCCAAAGACTCAGAGGGACGCCCACGGGTAAAACACCCCCATGATAAGGATCTCACCTCCACAACTGATCAATCACAAACTGCCCTTGAGTATCAGTTGGCTACAACCCAAGCCTCGGGATTTGGGGCAGGGAGTGACGATAACCAAGGCATACCTTCTTTTGAAGGGGAGCTGGACAAACCAAAGGGTTCACTGAACTTTGGAGATTTTGTTGATCTACTCGAGGAACCTGACGAGTTACTCCAAGGTTTCAGTGACGATGATGACATGATTGAGGTTGGGGATGAACCTGAAACTCAGACCCCTCCTCAATCAGACCAGAAGCCACAATCCCCACCATTGTTCGCGGACATACAACCCTCCCCTGAGGCTCAACAAAATCCCTACCCTGAGGCATCAGAACAAAAAGAACCCTCCCCTGAGGTACCGAAAAATCCCTCCCAAGAGGCAAAACTTGACACCTCTTCGTTGGGGACTCAGACTGTGGTTCCGGATAAAACTTTTGATGACATCAAGCCTGTCACTGAGAAGGTTTTGAATGCAACCCTCCAGGATGTATTAACTCATGCTTCCACCACCTTGAAAGCTGAGGTCACTCAGTTTCATGAAGACTTGGCCTCAAAGACTGATGAACTCCTTGATGAGTTCAGAACATATGGTGATAGATTTGACCTGGCTGAGGAGAAGATGAGAATTTAGGTGGACAACCAAATGGAATTCATCAGTTCTGTTAACAATAGTCATGAAAATCAAGAGAAGAAGCTCATCAACTTCCTCAACCATGCTCTTCCTACTGTTGAAGCAAATGTGTCCTTAAAGACAACTCTGGATGGACTGATCACTAGCACTACTAAGTCCACTTCCAGAGTTAGTCAATTACTTGAGTTACTGAAGGAGGACAGGCTCACTTAGGTTTTTACCAGGTTAGACTCTCTCAGGTATGACTTGGATATGGTGAAGGGGAAATGTGATGACATATATAAGGATGTTCACATGGATGCTGAGACAGAGTTCAGATTGTCAAGGGCTACACAAGGTTACATGGCTAATGCCTCCAATCTCTCTAACATCTCCAAGTCCTTGAAAGAGGCTGACATTCCCAGACTTAGGACAAGTATCACCACCATTGAAAACACTCAATCCCTAATTCAGTTGGATGTTAAAACCATTAAAGTTGACACTCAGTCCATGAAGGAGATGGTGACTGAGATGTTTCAGGCTTTCAAGGGATCCTCCACACCACCTCAGGACCATCACTAAGGGCAAAACCTAGGATTAGTCAGGCTGATCCTTCAACTTTTGAGGGGGAGAATGTGCCACCAATGATGCTAACTTGGACTGAACCTCCTTCTCACACTGAGGGGGAGCAGGGAGAACTAGCACAACCCCAACCCTTAAACTCAATTCCTCCCAACCCTGAGCCCTCTGTATCTAATTTAGATAGGGGCAAAGGCATTGCTGATGAAACCCCAACACCTCCACCAAAGAAGCTTGTAAAAGCTTTAAGAGAAAGAAGGCCTGATCCTGATGTCATTGTCTTGGTACCATATGAGATTAATGGAAAGATGTACAAGATGACTCCTGAACAAATCCAAGAGTACTTAGATAGAATGGAGTCAGCTAAGGCTAATAAAGCAACAAGGGCTGAGATTTTGAGGGTATTCACTGAATTTGTGAAAGAAGTGGGTGGTGACCCTGAGGCCTTGTTGAGCAAGAAAGGGGGAGAAGAGTTCATCCAAAAGCAGGAGGAAGAACTCAAGGCCATTCAGGATGAAATGGTCTTGAAGCAACAACAAAGAACCACCCAACTTAAGAAACTGTATGACCAATACCAAAGTCGTCACCCAAGGAAGAAAGCCTGAACCAGTCACTAACCTTCAAATCATTCCTCATACTACACTGGTCTCAATATCTGTCTACAGAAACAATGATGAAAGGAATTTTGAAGTTATGAAGAAATTTTCATTTGGTGATTTCGGTCTCATTGAGTGGGACGAAATGGGAAGGATCTTCAGGACCAAAAAGAACAAATGTGTCCCTGAAATACTCAACTCTCTCAGTAAGAGATATGAGAGGTTGAATCAGATCAAGGAACAATTAGGAATCACTGAAGATCTTCCTTTAACTGAACAGGATCCTACCAAAACTCAGGGAAGAAAGAGGAAAAGAGTTGAGCTTGAAGTTGAGACTAAAATCCCTGGGTTAGACTACAATCGTACCCTCCCTGAAAATGTCCCCTTTGTGAAAAACATGGTTATAGAAGAACCTGAGTGGGGTATCTTCTTCATTGATGTTTTTGGGGATCAAGCTTTTCAAAGAACGAGTGACATAGAGAAATGCACTACTGAGAGTGTTCTCATCTTTCTTGTGATGGCTGGACAAGTTCAGATTGATGAGAATAAAAGATTTGTTGAGAAGCTCAGGGAGATAATTGCTAGGAGGCCTGATAAAGAAAAGGTGTTAAAGTCATCAAGGGTGAAGAGGGAAGCAATGGATTCCTGAATAATTGTAATCTTTTGTTTTATTTATGTTTCTTGTATCAGACTATTCAGTCTTGTGTAATGATGAATAAAAATAAAGTACTTTGTTATATCAAGTCTTTTCATCAGTAGAATAGTTTATAATAAGAAGAAGCCTCTTTGCTCACTTATAACAATTTCACTTAGGCAAATTTTATATCCAAATAGGGGAGATTGTTAGGTCAATTCAGTACCTAATGACCTTACTGATGGATTTGAATAACAACCAGCCTAAGTGAAGTATTAACCTAGAACATAACGAAGTCACTGAGTGAACAGTCACTCACTGAGTTGCCTTCAAGTTCCTAGACTGAGTCTAAAAGAAAGACTCGAGCATTCAGAGAGGCGAAGCTCAATGAATGACTTCTATGACGAAGAAGAAGGTGATGGGTTCAGTGAGTTGTGGCAATAGACTCACTGAACCCCATACGATCTCCCTGAAGAAAACAAGCATTCTCCAAGACTGAAGTAAAGGCGGGATAAGTTGAATTGTGACAAGATAAAGTACATCACACAATTAGCGTGACTTACCCTTTTGGGATAGATGGGGCTGACAAGTGTAAAGGACTTACGTCTTACTACTTAGAATAGGGTAAGACAAGATACTACACTGTACCAATAAGACAAGAATTGCACATGGGCTATTATTGTCTTCTACCCAACTTTCCTTCTATAAATAGGATGCTTGTAAAAGGAGAGAAAACAAGTTTGTGCACTTAACGCTTTAGACATTCACAAACAAAGTTTTCTCTCCTCCAAATACGATCAAACACTTGAGTTCTAAACTCTTGTTGATAGAATCGTCAAGCTTAGAAATCGTTAGGATTGGACTAGCTTGTTAGTGAGGAGATCACAAAACCACACATTGTCTATTCAATCCCTATTGTAGCTTCGTATACAATAGGGTATAATTCTTTAATAAAGCTAAGAGTTAAACGTTGAAAAACCTTGTGTTATTTACTTTAATTGTATTAAGTTTATTGCATTACTTAACCATGGGTTAGGACTATACTTAGTATTCTTAAGTATAGTACTAATTACAAGGGACCAACATAATCATTTAAAAGTTTTATATACAATTAATAACTAAGTTTCCCCAGCGACAAGTCGCTCGGGAAAAGTTTGTTTAATAATTTCAGAAATCCCTCCAAAATTTTTCATTAACGCGCTTCTTTCACAAAACGACAAAATTATAGTTTCCCCGGCGACATGTTGTTGGGGATAGATTTGTTAGCATCAACAAGTTATTAAACCAGCTGGCACAAACGACAAATTATAAAGTTTCCCCAGCGACAAGTTGCTGTGGAAACTTTCGTCAAAAATTAAATAATTTTCCCCCAGCGACATGTCGCTGGGGAAAAGTTTGACCAATTCTTATCCTCAAAGAAACGAATCACAGAAACACACAACACTTATCTATTTTTCATCTTCTTCTCTGTGTAACTCATCCCCAATCATCACATCACCACCAACAATCACACCCCCACCACTACCATCAACAATCACCACCAATACTCACATCACCACTCATCCCCGCTACTCATCCCCGCCACAACCATCAACACCACTCACCACCACCACAACCGCTGCTATCACCACCATCACCACCACCGCTGCTATCACCACCATCACTTCTATCACCACAGGCATACCATCAACACCACCACAACCACTTACCACAACCACTCACCACCACCGCCTACTGCCGGATTCACCACCACCACCACCACAACCACTCTCCTTCTAAATTATAACTCTTTTTCTAACCTTCTAAATGATAATTCTTTAAACAAGTTTGGTGGTGGTGGATTTTGTTTGTTTTTCGATTCAAGGTTTTTATATAAATTCATAGTTTTTTATTGATTGAGTTTTTAATTAAATGTTTTATGTTATTGTAGTCGACCGCAGAAGATCACAGCCGACCGTAGCTAACCACAGCCGACAGCAGCCGACCACAACCGACCACAACCGACCACCACAACTAACAGTATGTTTTTTTAATTCTAACTGATAACATTTATTTACTTATTTTTATCATTTTGGTTTCCCCAACGACATGTCGTTGGGGATTTATAAACTTGTTAATTTCCATTAAACGTAAATCCAAACACTCTTTAACTGTGAAAAACGCAAACCCAAACACTTGTTATGTTGCTTATCAGCTTATCCGAATAAACTGTTTTCAAACATCTTATCCTGATAAGCTTATCAGGATAAGCTGTTTGAAACAGCTTATCCCGATAAGCATATCGGAATAAGCTGTTTGAAAACAGCTTATCCTGATAAGCTTATCAGGATAAGTTGTTTTCAAACAGCTTATCCTGATCAGCTTATCCAAATAAACTGTTTTCAAACAGCTTATCCTGATAAGCTTATCAGGATAAGCTGTTTGAAAACAGTTTATCCCGATAAGCTTATCGGAATAAGCTGTTTGAAAACAGCTTATCCTAATAAGCTTATCAGAATAAGCTGTTTGATATAAATGTTTTATTGAATTAAACCTTAGGAATGTGTTAGGATTTTAGCGATTAATTTCAGAAAATTCCCGTCTGAAATTGATCAACCTATAGAAAACCCGTCCGAAGTTAATTTAATAGGAATTAACTTTGAAAAGTCCCCTGTTTGGGACTTCTTTTTTATTGTTTTGTCTCATTTAGGATATGAATGTGTATAACTGGTTTACTATTTGAGATGATTTCGACAGTGTTTCTTCTTTACTCCTACGATATGTCTTTAAACACATATTTGGGGAGTTGAGGGGAAATGCTGCCGAAATTTTCTCAAATAGTAAATCGGTTATACGCATTCATATATGAGACGAAGCATCAAAGAGTGGGTTAGGATTGCCTTCCATAGTTGCATTAGGTGAACAAAACATCTAGGATTGCTTTCCATAATTGCCTTCTATGTAATAATAACTAAATATACGGATAAAACACGCTTATGGTATTCGCTGATAAGAGTTGGATAAAAAACCGATTGTTTCCCAAGAATTTAATGACGATCTCACAAAGTTCGTCAATCATTTCCGGCCGTTGGTGAATGCTGCGGGGAAAATTAGATCTCCATGCAAAAAATGTCGAAATGTATTATGGAAACCCATCGAATGGATTGGAGATCATATTGCGTGTAACGGGTGGGACCCACTTTATACCACATGGGTCAAACACAGTGAACCGGCTCTACGTGCGCCAGTGATAGATAACCTAAGAGAACCTATGATGAGTGACATGACAACGTTACTCGATGATTTTAGCTATATTCCTTCGAATGAACCAACACAAGGAGATAATATTGGTGAGACTAGTAACCAACCGACTCAACCGACTCAAGCCACTCGTACCGAGTTTGAAGAGTTGTATGCAAGTGCCAACGAGGCGCTGTATGATGGTTGTGAACATGTGTCTCGACTAGACTTTATGGCAAAATTTACCTATTTTAAGGCTAAAGGCAAAATGACAGATTCTTTATTCAATGAAATATTAGAGTTTTTCCGATATGCGTTTCCTGATAGTAAAGGATTCAAGATCCCACCGAACTACTATGAAAAAAGAAGACATTTAAAATGATCGGGTTAGGGTACGAGTCGATACATGCTTGTGAACACGACTGTTGCTTGTTTTGGGATGATAAAGCAGAATTGCAATTCTGTCCGGTGTGTAATACGAGTAGATGGAAAGACACTAACACACCGGGGAAGAAAGTTCCTAGGAAGGTGTTACGTTACTTTCCGATCATTCCTAGACTACAAAGTTTATACAAGTCTAGATACACTGCAAAAGACATGACTTGGCATGCTACTAGAAAGTGTGCGGAGCCTGGTAAGATGCAACACCCGGTTGATGGCACGACTTGGAAGAATTTTGACTTGAAGTATCTAGAGTTTGCAGCAGAACCAAGAAATGTTCGACTAGGGTTGTGTGCTGATGGTTTCAATCCGTTCGGCAACCTTTGTCAGACCTACAACATGTGGCCGGTGATATTGACAACATACAATCTGCCTCCTTGGTTATGTATGAAAGAAAGTAACTTTATGCTGACGTTGTTAATTCCTGGCCCTAAATCCCCGGGCAAGGACAATGATATTTACTTGCAGCCTTTGATTAAAGACCTGAAGACTTTATGGCACAAGGACGGTGTTGATACTACAGACATTATTTCACAAAAGCAGTTCAACATGAGAGCGATGCTTTTATGGACCATAAATGGTTTTCCTGCTCGAAGTAGTTTTTCTGGGTGGAGTGGGCAAGGTTACTATGCATGCCCTACATGTAACCTAGAAACTCTATCTATTCCTGTCACAAGCAAAATAACTTATGTTGGTCATAGAAGATGGTTAAAGAAGCCCCTTAAATGGAGGAGTTCACGTGCTGACTTCAATGGCCAACCTGAATCCAATGATCGACCTAAAGAATATAACCGGCCGGGTGTAATCGAGGAGCAACATGCTAGATTGCTAAGGCGTTTACCGGGTAAATATCCAAAACATGGGGGTGTGAAGATTTCCCGCAATGTTACAGTCGAGCTTAACTGGACTAAACGGTCTATTTTTTACGAGCTTGAGTATTGGCCTTTTATTTCACTAAGACACAATTTAGACATCATGCATATCGAAAAAAATGTGTTGGATGCCATCTTGAACATTTTGTTAATGAATGACAAAAGTAAAGACACCGCAAAGGCAAGACAAGACTTGAAAAAAGACGGGCATTCGAAGACCTTTGTGGCTAACCGTAAACCACAAGGGGAAGACTGTGAAGCCCCAGGCTGCGTATTCTTTAACAGCAGAGAACCGAAAAAAGTTTTGTCAGTACATCAAAAGTGTTAAACTACCAGATGGGTTCGGATCATGCTTCAAGCACAAAGTGGCCGATAATGATACAAATATAACGGGCATGAAGTCTCATGACTGTCATATAATGATGCAACGTTGACTTCCTTACGGACTTCAAAATTACTTGCCCGAACATATTGCCAAACCAATAATCAATCTATGTTCCTTGTTTAAGCAACTCTGCTCTACAACTTTGATGGAGGAGGACATGTTGAAAGCTTCGGTCAAGGTGGTTGAAATTCTATGCGAGCTTGAGCGCATATATCCTTTTGCTTTCTTTGACATTATGGTTCACTTGCCCATCCATTTAGCTCTAGAGGCTCTTGAAGGCGGGCCTATTCAACCCTGGTGGATGTATCCATTTGAAAGATTCATGAAGAAGCTAAAAGGTTATGTAAGAAATAAAGCTAAGCCGGAAGGTTCGATCGCGGAGGGTTATGTTGCAGAAGAAGCATTGACTATAAGTTCTCAATATTTTCGGGGTGTTACCACGAAATTTAATCGTCCCGATCGTAATGTGGACCCCCTCCCTCAACGTGTAAGTTTCAGGTGTTCCGATCGGTATGCAAGCCGATTGGTTTACTGTCCTTTCCTCATTTTCCTACCGAAGAGTACAAGAAAGCGAGATGGTATGTACTTAACAACAGTCCTGAGATCGACACGTACCAAGACCAGTTCCGGAGGTACGCGTTTTTTAATTTTGTAACTTTTTTCTTAACTTATCATTTCGACGACTTATTCTAATAGCATGAATGTTTTTCAGTTTATTTCCAGGAAAAAAAGAAAAAGACATGCTAGAAGAATTTCCCCACTGGTTTAAGACGTTGGTAAACTAACACTTATTTTGTGTACTTAAGTGTAAAAATAACAATATCATATTTTTTTCTATCTAATCCTATCTTCTTCATAGATCTTTGAACGTCACGCACAAAATCCCCAAGACCCAGAGTGTAGCCCAACCAGAGAGTTATTCGCTTTGGCTAATGGACCATCAAAGGCTCCAATGTCAGTAAACTGTTGTGTAGTAGATGGTGTGAGGTATGTCGTGCAGAGCCGCGATGAACGACGCGTAACTAAAAATAGCGGCCTTTGTTCGACTGGCCCTGACGGGAAAACTAGCACTTATTAGCTTCAAGAAATCCTCGAGTTTGACTATTTGTCGTTTAAAGTTGCGTTGTTCAAAGTTAAGTGGTTCGACACTCGTAACAACGTTGGTAGAGTCAAGAAACTTACCGTTATAAACGGAATGACACAAATCGTCGGCTCTAGTGAGTGGTGGAAAAGTGAACAATACATTCTCGCAACACAAGTCAAACAAGTCTTATACCTTGTAGATCCCGCCATACCCAACGTGAAGGTCGTCGAACATGTTAATCATAAAAAGTTTTTGAACAACGGTGTAATCGTGGTAGAGAACGAACCTGATATTATACATTTAGACAACTCATCTGATCTCCCACCTTCTACTAGTGATCTCCCACCTTCTACTAGTGATCTCCCACCTTCTACTAGTGGGAATGACTTCGGTAATTACACCTTCTATATAGATTTGCATATAGATGGTGAATCAACGGAGATTGATGCACCGCTAGATAACGATGATGTTCCTAGCGAAGACGATGATGATGAAGACCCCCTTCCTCATGATTTAGCAGATTCTGATGTTGAAGACCTCATCAAAGATGATGATGGTGTTGATAAATTTTATTCTAGTGACGAAGAAGATTAACTTTGTGTTGTAACTTGCAAAATACACTTATATATTTGAATGAATGAATGAATGAAATTGTTGTGGATTGTTTAAATGTGTATATTTATTTTGATATTTGGATTTGTGCATGCTTGTATTATTTTGTTCATGAATTTCTACATGTTATGCTAATTGTACCTGTATACAGATAGCTGATGTTGCACGGGGACACGGCGGGGACGGTGGTGGCGAGGATCCTTCACGTCCACGTCCTCCATCATTCGGTTGCGGGGGTTGCTTCGTTAACCGGGGTAAGAATTTCTGGATTATTGTAATACAAATCTGATACACAAATTGAACTTGTTTGCCTTGAACTTTTATGACTTTATCACTCACTTGATTTTGCAGGAAAAGGAAAGCAAAAGCCCAATTTGGGCGGGAGGAGAGCCGGCAGGGAGAATACCCGGGACAAGACCCGTCGCCTAAAATTACTGGATGTGGTGTCCACGAATCACAACCGGCTAGTCGAGATCAACTTTGTACCCGCTAAAGATAACCTTGTTACACCTGTCGGCCCCTACGCAGAGCATTGGAGAAACTTATGCGGCGTGATCGTTAGGAAATACCTTTGTATTACCCTTCGTGGAACAAGGTCCCCGAAGGGTACAAGGCGGCGGCTTGGGAAGCTCTTGGGGTAAGTTATCATTTTATGTTTATTTAATTATCGTGTTCATTTATTTAATTGTGTATATTTATTGAAATTCGTTTTTTTATTTATATCATATAAATAAATAAACAAATTTAAATAAATATATAAATTATATTTCTAACTCTGTTTTTAATGTGTTGTATTGTGTATATTTATTTAAATTTGTTTATTTATTTGTATCATATAAATAAATAAACGAATTTAAATAAATATATAAATTATATTTCTAACTTTGTTTTCAATGTGTTGTATTGTGTATATTTATTTAAATTCGTTTATTTATTTATATCATATAAATAAATAAACAAAGTTAAATAAATATATAAATTATATTTTTAACTCTATTTTCAATGTGTTGTATTGTGTATATTTATTTAAATTCGTTTATTTATTTATATCTAAATAAACAAATTTAAATAAATATATAAACTATATTTTTAACTCTGTTTTTAATGTGTTGTATTGTGTATATTTATTTAAATTCGTTTATTTATTTATATCATATAAATAAATAAACAAATTTAAATAAATATATAAATTATATTTCTAACTCTGTTTTCAATGTGTTGTATTTGATTGCAGAAAAAATACGATCTCGAGCCACACAGGAGCACCACTCGGGGGCCGAATATTGAAAATACCATTAAGGCCCAGTTAAAAAAACATACAACACCAACAAGGCTACTCTGAAGCGAGATTACTGTGTAAAAGACCCCGAGACTGGAGAATACGATGTGGATCGAATTAGGCAGAACAGACCCGATGAACACTCAGCTGAAGAGTGAGAAAAACAAATAACGTTTTGGACTGACCCTGGTAACAAGAAGCGATCCTTAACAAACAGCCAAAATCGGTCCAAGGCAACACTTCCCTCCCGACATGGTTCTCGGTCGATCCCTCGCACTCGACAACTCATGGTAACTATTATTATTATTATTATTGATTTTACATTATTATTATTATTTTATTATTATTATTGATTTTTATTTTTATTATTTTATTATTATTATTATTATTATTGATTTTACATACATATTATTATTACCTTTTTTAATTAGATTGATCTTACTTGCGTGTGTATGTACAGAAAAAGGCGTCTGAAACCCAACAGGAGCCTTCAGAGATCGACATGTTCTATCATTTGCACACAAATGAAAATGTTGTATTTGCAGATGAGAACTCTCTCCAGTTGTATGTAAGTATTCTTTTCAAAACACACTTTAATGAATCATTGATTAATAATCTAGCAACCCGACTAATATATTTACTATCTTGTGTTATTGTCACTACGCAGGATCAGATGTGGGAGCTAGAGGCGACGGGTGAGCACACCACTTCCGAGATCAACAGGATGGTACGAGGAGGCAAATTTCGCGGCCACCATCCTGGCGTGGGTATGGTATTGCCGGGATACGCCAGTTTTAGTCCGAGCTTTTCGTCACCACCCCTTGACACTCGTCGGGATGTTGATTTCCTGATGGGCATGCTGAGAGCCGACGGCAAGTATAAAGATCATTTTTCGAGATACGAGAGTGTTGGTCCAGCGGGAGCGGGAGTCGCAGGGGTGATGATGTTGAGGATCGGAAGGGTGGCGAGCTAGGATGGTGGCGAGGATGGTGGCGATGGCGCGAGCTAGTCGTTTCATATATGTGTTTGTTAGTAGGTCAATTGTTTCTTTATGTTCATCTTGACTTTTTTCCCTATTATCCTAAATTAGAACGCTTGTTTCCCTAGTATCCTTAACTATCCGGACTTGTTCCTAGTATCCTTAACTAAATTATAACGTTATATTATATTTTGGTGCAAGTTTAAACTTATTCCGCGTTTGTGTTGATTTGTATTCCAAGTTTACTTTATATGTGTCTTTTGGTGAGCAAATACAGGTTTTTGTTACAGGTTTTGTTAGATTTTTTCCGGAAAAATCTGCAGGCAATTTATTAAAAAAAACCTGCAGAGGTTTCCCCAGCGACATGTCGCTGGAGAAACTTTGGAAAATCGTTGACAAGTCAAACACAAAGCGTTGACAAGTCAAACATATCGAAAGTTTCCCAGCGACATGTCGCTGGGGAAACATTGGAAAATCGTTGACAAGTCAACCACAAAGCGTTGACAAGTCAAACGTAAGGAAAAATTCCCCAGCGACATGTCGCTGAGGAAACTTTGTAATTAGCTGAGAAGATTAAGTTTAACTTAATTTTTGTTGATTTAATAAAGATTTTCTCCAGCGACATGTCGCTGGAAATCTTGCCACCGTGGCAATCTATTTTTTTCATGAAAAGTCTGTGGGGCCCGCATGTCGCTGGGGTAAGTCGTTGGGGATACCTTTCTCATTGAGCGTACCCAGCGAATTTTCCCCAGCGACATGTCGCTGGGGAAACGTATCCCATCAAAAAGTCGCTGGGGAAAAGCCAAAAAAATCGCTGCTGGGGTGTTGTAGTGTACAACCATTATCAATGGTACTATTCCCAAGCATTAAGTAACCGGTATCCGTGTCATTGTAGGACGACGAGGATGACGTTGCATACGGATGGAAATCATGATCATTTTCGTCGTCTGAGAAAACATTTTGAAATCCATCATCAACAGATGAGGTGATAGAAATTTCATCAAGGATATGAAGTTTGAAGTTTGTACCAAAATAACCAAACAGCCCCAGCTCATATTCAATGAGAGATGGATAACGCATAGTTATATAATAGTGGCTCCGAGCACACTCTCGCGGGAGATTAGTCCACTCGTCCTAAAGGCGATGGAAACTCCTCGTAATAGACTAAAAAATATATATATATATACTAGTGGTGCCATTTATGGCCCAACAACAACAATACATCAAAGGCCCACTGATTAACAGATACATATATCATCTCTTCTTCAGATTAGGGTTTATATTGAAAACATTTTGCATTAGTTTTATTTTATTTTTACAGATCGAAGCTTTTAGAACAAACGAAGACTCATATCGACTATTCAGAAGGTAACGTATCTATTTTTAGGTCACTTTCTTCTCAAGTAGTTGTATATTTCCTATCATTTACTTTCTTTTCCACACTCGAGAACGCAGCGTAAGGGTTAGGGTTACGCTGCGTAATATATTATTGATGTTAGTTACCGACCTTGATGACGGTTTCACGACCTTATTAGCATCTTCTAGCAGGGTTGACAGCATCACATCCATGAAATCGGCTTCTTTAACACTATCACACACTTTTATATTCTCAATATGTTCGTCAACCCACGACAGTATCAACCTCTTTGGCAACTTGCCTTATAGATTTCACATGCCCTCCAATGTCCATCAGTGATTCAGTTACATATATTGAAAAAAACTCAGATGCAACAAAAAGGCCGCTAATGTATAATAACCCTTTCGTTATGGCTTCTTTAACATGCGAGCAGTGGCGGACCCAGGATTTATTATAGGGTGTTGCACAAATTTTTTATGGATTATAAGCATTAAAGTTGCCTTACGTTATCTAGAAATGAGTGTTGCACGTATTAAGAAAAAATCTATTTTATAATAAATTTACCCTTCGTGACCTAAAATCGGGTGTAGCCCGTGACACACCTGGCTCCCATGTGGGTACGCCCATGCATGCGAGTCTTAAATATTACATTTATCACTATGACACTTGTTACAAAATCTTTTCCCTGCTAAGATTCGTATAATTATATTGAACGTTATGTTCTCAAACCACTTGTACATGTCCATTACAAATGGTTTGTCCCCATTATTCATGGACAGTAACTTGAGCTCATCAATTGAACTCTTTCACGAACATTCTTGAATTTTCAATATGCTGCCTTGAAAAGAGCTCAGAAGTGACTAGCTTTCTTCCGCCAGTACGCTCCATATGGTGCTAGTGCAAAACCAGCATTGTCATAGACCATTTTCCGGCTAATTGCCATATTCGGTCTATTTCCAAAGTTTACATCATTTGAGGTGAAGCACTCTCGGATCATCTGTCAACTGCTCACCACCAATGCTCGACGACTACCTAAGCAAAATTTCTTGTAGCATAAGTTTGACTTTTTCTTTTACCTATAATAAGTAAGCAAAATTTCTTTTTTTACAACTTTTTTTTTTATATCGAATGAAGCCAATGGGCCTAATATCAATCTTAATGGGCTGTGCCGACAACACTAGTTTTGTCTCCATCTAAGGGTTAGGGTTACGGTTTGTAATTTTATTTTATCTTCTTGTTTCACTTTTGCAATGGTGGATCTTTAAAATCAAGATATTTCATTTTGAGAGGTTGAGAATCAGTTGGGTATGTTATCTGATTCAATATTGCTAACACCTAAAAATAGATTTCGAGAGGCCGAGAAGCAGGTGGAAATGTTAGATCCTGTATCACCATCACCTAATGAAATTCAACGTCAGTATCAGCTAGCTAATTCAGTATTGCCAAGACCTAAAGATAGATTTCGAGAGGCCGAGAAGCAGTTGGAAACGGAAATGTTAGAGGTGGCAATGTTAGATCCTGTATCACCATCACCTAATGAAACTATACGTCAGTTAGAGCTAGCTATTTCAGTATTGCCAAGACCTAAAGATAGATTTCGAGAGGCCGTGAAGCAGTTGGAAAGGGATTTGTTAGAGGTGGCAATGTTAGATCCTGTATCACCATCACCTGATGAAACTATACGTCAGTTAGAGCTAGCTATTTCAGTATTGCCAAGACCTAAAGATAGATTTCGAGAGGCCGAGAAGCAGTTGGAAAGGGATTTGTTAGAGGTGGCAATGTTAGATCCTGTATCACCATCACCTGATGAAACTATACGTCAGTTAGAGCTAGCTATTTCAGTATTGCCAAGACCTAAAGATAGATTTCGAGAGGCCGAGATGCAGTTGGAAACGGAAATGTTAGAGGTGGAAATGTTAGATCCTGTATCACCATCACCTAATGAAATTATACGTCAAGAGACTGAGTATCAGCTGAGGATGTTAGCTAATTCAGTAAGCAGTCCTGTTGACGAGGGCGAATTGGTTACTGGCAATGATGACAGTTTAACTTTGTCGCATGATAAGGTTAGTAATGACAAGATCTCGTTGGCTATTTTTGATGAAATTTCTGTTCAGTCGTTTATTACCTAACAATTACGGTTTTGAAGTCATACTTTCGATAAATATACTCATTTTACAGATTTGTAACAAGGAGAAAGAGGAAAATAGAGGAAGCCAGTATGGTTTGGTAATAATTTTTTTATCTATTCTATTTACTAATAAATTCATATCATTAGGTGTTTGAAGCCAAATTGTGAATAAGCAGTACAATGTTACATGTTCCTTATTAAGAGTCTAAATTCATATGCTGTTAAATTTAGCGCCCATTATTCTGCTAAAATCATGTATGATAGTCTGTTTTTCCGCTTTTGTTAATGTGACTAGGACTTCTGGAAGCATATCTTCTCTGTTGGAACAACTAGGGTATGTCCTACCATAATCTCTCTATGTCTGTTTATACCTTATTTGGAAGCCCTCTTTTGTATTTATTTTTTTAAAACTACTTTCGTCTTACGCGAACACTAAAGGCTATTATCTCTTCGCTTTGAAGATTGAGCCTTTTTTACAATTTCACACAAACACCTTCTTGAGTTTTGTTACTTTTTGTATTTTGGGTGCTTAATATGATGTTCCATGACAGATGAATGTCCTTCACAAAGAACACAACTGGAATTTCTCAAATCTACAAGTGAGTATTTTGTTAAAAACTAAAGTCTATTTATATGTCCGTGAGTAGTACTAGCATTTTGTACTAACCCAAGTCGTTACCTTCTTTCTCAGGATGCATTTGAAGAGGGTGGTGTGTTACACGCCGCTAACAACGTCTATCTCTTCTCCACTGTGGAGGGTAAGTCTATTTAACTTATTTCCCGTTGGTTGCAGATGTCTCTCCCTCGTGACTTCTTTTTCATTACTGTACTTAATTTGTTTGCAGAATCATCTCGCTGTTGCCATCATAGGAAGAGAGGAAGAAGACTAAAAACCCTTCTTCCTGTTGTGGTCGCAGTAAGTAGGGTTAATTCGTTAGCAATTCACTCCATTTGCTCCATAAAAAGCCACTTCCAAATCATGTTTATTCAACATCTCAATTGCATCAACATATTTCTTCTATTAGAACCTTGGTTTAAAAAAGCGCGCCTTTTTGAGCCTGAGGCGAGACGAGGCAATGGGGTCATCGCCTCGCCCGTTACATAAAGCGATTGGAGGCGGTGCTTATCGACGCCTTAGAGGAACGCTTTTTACCGCTTCAAAAATGACATCTAAACTCAAAGGGTTTGAGTGGACTTTTAAACTCTCAAAGGTTTTTTTGTTCTAAAAATGACATTAAGAATTGAATTATCGGTATTTTGTTAAACATCATGGCAACTGCTTAAATTTTTATTGATTCTAATTATGTCTAGTATATTGCTCTTTGTACACAGATTATATCTCCCTTTCCACCTACTGATAAGATTGCAATGTATTCCAAGAATGGGTGTAAAAAGGTTGTTGAGATGAAGAGATTGGGAATGCATTGGCATCCTTGCATTCAAATAAAAAACCGGTATTGATTCTCATTTATACGGAGGGCTGTAATCTATAGTCTCAAATTAACTTAGACTATTGTTGTACGCTGATTCCATTGATACAGATCTCGTTTTCATCCGGGTTCGTCATCTTGGAAGCCTGAACCTCAGATCTTTGTACTAAGCTGTGCTGACAGAACGTAATCCACCCATACCTAAACTACTTTTTTCAGTTTGATTTGAATTGGTAGACAAAGTTGCTGACTCTCTTTCCTTCACGTAGTACTAGTTTGGAACGTGTGAAGCAATTCGACAGAAGATTGCTTTTGGAGGGCTGCATACCATGTAAGTAAATTTCTCAAGGTTTACTTTTTTTTAAGGAAAGTAACTACCTTGTTAGTAGTATATATGTATCTATCTTTGGCACTAGCTTAACATTTTTTGCTAGGTTTTATAATCAAATTCCCACCTTTTACACGGCTAAAGATATAAAGTCATTTGTAAAAACTTTTAAAGCCGTAGTATTGTACCAGACACTCTTGTACCATGAAATTATTCTCATCATTTGATTCATTGCACAAAAGTGGGTTTGTTCTTTTTGCCAAGTTCGTCATCAGACTTTGAAAAAGTATGCAGGTGGATTAACTTGCAACGATTGTTTCTATTTTTGCAGACTTCGATAACCACTTGAAGAAACAGACTTGTGTTGATATCAGATCAGAGCCTGTAAGTTGCTTTTCATATGATTATACATTTAGACTGTTCTAGCCCTTAGACGACGTTGATACAGAATAACTAGCACACTGTACTTTTTTCATCGTCTCACAAGTCTTATAAACATTCAGAGAATTTTCATCTTAATTTTAGAACTCACTCCCAATGTATCAACTCAACCAACGAATCTATCTCAGTTTGTGCACCATAGTTGCAATTGATTGTATTATGTATGAATATCTTGACCATATATTATCACATTGCGGCTTTAAATAATAATCCATCATAATCTAACTGTAACTACGGTTAAAACTAATTGGTTTAATCAATCTGCGTAGGCTGTCTGTAAGTTTGATTTGGAGATGGATGATCTTGAGGTGAGTGATAATCTTTTCTTGTTTCTATATTGTATCTTTTTCTTATGCCAACCATTTCTGTTATTTGAGAATCAATCTTGTTTTTCGAAGCTAGAATGTAAATGCAAATTATAGAACGGCAGAGCTGTTTTTTTTTTTACAACAACACAACTAATCCCGTCGGAGAGAGCTGGATTTTTGTCTTTAAACTATACAAGTTGAAACCCACATGACCACAAAAAGTGTCCTTTTATTGTAGGATCTCACTTATAAGCTCGTTGAGGCTAAGGAACAGTCTGAACATCACAAGGATGGCCTCAAGGTAGAGTCACTCGACTATTATAAAAAAAATCCGAAATACCCACAAAATCCGCACGGTTTGAGATGAAAACTCAAACCTTGCGACTGTTTTAAAAAAGGGGAATTGCATTTATATCCCTCCAAAAGATTCTAATTGCGTATATATCTGACCTATACGTTTAATTGCATATATATCATTCCTAAACATATAAAATGACATATATGTCCAAATAGTTAAATTGTAGTTATTTAAAATCCAAAAATATATGATAATTACGTATAATTTAAACGTAAAATGTCAAATGTACCCTTGCAATAAAACATAAGTTTTCATATGGACTGGGGTCCCTTTTTTCCGAGTGAGACATATGCAGTGTATATTATTCGATTAATATTATATTGAGATTTCAAACAAGAGAAGATGGATCAAAAGGGATTTAATAAAAATATTTTTTGTATGTCATGAACACGTTTTGATTACATAAAAAAGAATCTGACGAAGGGGCACTCCACGATCATGTTGACAAGGGTACAATTGACTTTTTATGTCTAGAATATATATAATTATGATGTATTATTATGGTTTTAAATACATTAAAATAATTATTTGGATGTGTATGTCATTTTATATGTTTTGGAAAGATATATATATATGCAAATTAAAGTTTAGGGCGGATATATACGCAATTATGATCTTTTGGAGGGATATATACACCTATAAATTGCTAAGGTTTGACCTCAAAGAGTCGAACCTTGCTAGTTTTCATAAAATACGCAAGATTAAACCTTGCAAACATTTAAAAATTGCTCCATTTTCCTTCGGATTTCACGTTGAACTCAAAATATGAAAGTTGTAGATCTCTCTTTTCTCGTCAAGGAGTTATTGCCAAAATACTACAACAGCCATACGAGAAAAACAAGTTGTGGTATTTTGGCGGTAAGTTTCTATACGAGCACCTTTCTGGTTAATTTAAAAAATCGTGAAACGGAAAAAAGGGTATCTATAACTTTCATGTTTTGAGCTAAGTATAAAAATACAAGGAAAATGGAGAAAGCTTCAAAAATTAACCTTGTGAGTTTCTTATAATATCTAACAAAACTTGTAGATTTTGTGGGTATTTCGGGATTTTTTTGGGTATTTAGTGAAGTAGGTAATTTTTATTTCAATAAACAGGCTGGATACTATATAAAGCCTCGTTAAAAAGCAATAGTGTTATGGGTCAATCTATCTGAACCAGAATCGAGGTTTTATATATATAGGTTTCTTCTCGTTTATAAGCTGCTCGAGTACGTGTCATTCTAGTTATTGATTCTTGACATCTTGTAGGCGAGGTTACAAAGTCAAGAGAAAATTGCTGCTGCATCTAAGAACATGAGGTTCTATAAATTCTATCCTGTTCCCGCAACAGTTACTCGCCCGTGGAAAATGGTTTGATTCTTTTTCATTTATTTTACAGTAATCTTAGTTGCTTTTACTAGTGAAACTTGACATTCTATATCACTTAAAATTTGAAAGTGAAACGTTTTGCGGGCTGGTCTGACTCCAGCCATACAACCATTTCAGATTTCTATATTTTGTCCAACTTAAGTTTCTAATTAAGATTGTCAAGTTTCAGTATTGAGAAATTTTTGTCTAATGTGTTGCGATCTTTATCGATTTTTAGAGGTATAGTCACATTTTCTCAAGATCTGTTAGGGTTTGATCCATCATTTTTCCCATTGTCGTCATGGGTAATTTGTTGGCCAACATTTGAAAGCCCGTATTTGTTCGCTCACCTGTTGAAGTTAGAATGAGCGAGATATTTTGAGACCTTTTGGCCGACTAACTTTTTCTCTTCTTCTTCTTCTTCTATTTTTGCAGTCTCCAACTATAAAGGGGTATTATGGCGGAGCATATGGAATATTCTGAGCACATGGTATATTTACCGGACAATTGAATTTGCGTGCATCATGTGTTTTTTTTTCATTCGTTTGTGTGCATTGTCTTATTCTGCTTATGATTGTTAATAACTTGACATATGGAGTTGTGACCACTCTGCAAGCTTTGTTGCAAAGTCGATTGTAGACATGCTTGTAAACAACCTCTGAATTTTTGAACTTTATTGAAAATTTTCGTTCCTCAAGTTGTGTATAGCGTATGTGGTCCTTCTTGTAATAAAGCTTAATCGTGAGACCAAGGTCTGTGTTTACGTTTGTATAGTAATTAATAGTATAATCTTTTTGCAGAAAAAACGTCATCTTTGCTTTTCTGAAGGTAATTTTGTATCATATAGATTACGAATGCAATGATGATTTTTCTTATCAGGCCGTGTTGTAAGAATCTATGATCATCTTATTATTTAGTCCAAGCTCACAGCGGAACTGTTAAAGAAAAAACTAAGATTTATCCTGCAATCTAATTCTGATTATTTAACATCACGTAAATCAGTTCAAACTGCACATCCAAAAACCCCTACATAATAATACTCGGTTTAACACAGGTTTACAGTTTAAGTCGTCTATTGCACAAATTTAACAAAATACAAATCAACCTGCTGTTAAAGATGGTATTTTTCGCTTCCCCTTAGAGAAGGGAGTGCAGAAAGAACATATGTCCGGCCAGGCAACGTAACAGTCGAGCACAGGCGAGCGATCATACGCTGCAAAGCTAAGTTTTTTAGAATCTGGACTGCGTCAGCATGTAGTAGTACTATATACATCAAGGAGCCGAATAGCATCAGCAGATTCTTCTGTTTTGATTATGTACTAGCTGCTATAGCAGATTCAGTGTTCATGTCTACTTCGATGATGATCATCACCCTTATCAAGATGCTTATCAAAGTGCTTAGAAGATCGATGATGAGCACTTTGATGTTTTCTCGAACCATAGCTTTTTGTTGTAGGTTCATGGTGTGGGGTTGTGCTCTTGGGAGAATAGCAATGGCGTACATGACATTGGTGACTTTTTGTTTCGGTTGATCGGCTGCCTCTGATTACTACTGATAAGATTGCTACTTTATCACGTGTGTCTTCTGAACGCCAATATTGTGAGCCTCCATCTTCTTCTGAGGTATACGTGTCATCATGGTGTATTGAGATTTCTACCGTGCTTCCAGGTTTTATTATGCCTATAGCAGGCGTCACCTGCATCACTGATAAGATTGCTACTTTATCACGTGTGTCTTCTGAACGCCAATATTGTGAGCCTCCATCTTCTTCTGAGGTATACGTGTCATCATGGTGTATTGAGATTTCTACCGTGCTTCCAGGTTTTATTATGCCTATAGCAGGCGTCACCTGCATCACTGATAAGATTGCTACTTTATCACGTGTGTCTTCTGAACGCCAATATTGTGAGCCTCCATCTTCTTCTGAGGTATACGTGTCATCATGGTGTATTGAGATTTCTACCGTGCTTCCAGGTTTTATTATGCCTATAGCAGGCGTCACCTGCATCACAGTTTTGCATGTTATGCTTGAGCTAAAAAGTTATAACGACAATAGCTTGGCGGCTTTATTGAAAAAGGTTGAATTGTAAGTTATTACCTCAAGCCAACGGGGAAGTCCGAATGAACCTCTGAACCTGTACTCGGGTTCTTCACCCTCCTTGATAGGACAGCGACCATCACATAAGATCTGAAATATCGCGTCATCTTTGTTACTTTTGTTGGTAATTGTCAAAGGATGCGTGTCTTGGTTTTGAAGGACTATCTTGTTTGTACTAATTGAAGTTTCAGGAACACAGCGCTGTCTCGTTTGAACGGGGAAGTTAATGCGCACGGTCAACTTGAAGTTCACCATTGTGCAAGCTATGTCCCCCTACAATGTCATCCTAGGGCGCACCGGCATTAGAGCATTAAGGGCAGTCCCATCAACCGCCCATCCCATGTTCAAGTTTCCAACCCCGAAAGGGATTGCCACGTTAGTCCCCAAAGCATCCATTATAGCCGAATGTCGAATGCTGGAGGACAAACAAAAAACCAACCAAGGTAAAGCAGCTGAGGCATTCGTAGAACATAAGGTCGAGGAAGAAAAGCCTCGGAGAAATGAAGCAGACCTCCCGCTCACAGAGGAAGTGTTAGTGTATCCGGCTCATCCGGATCAACTGGTGGTAATCGGGAAAAATTTCTCCAAGGAAGGGAGAGCGCTGTTAATTGATTTGCTCAGGCGAAGTCAGGATGTGTTTGCATGGACCCCAGCCGACATGACCGGAGTACCCGTTGAATGTCAACCATTCAATGACTCCGGTCGCACAGAAGTGACGAGTCCTCGATGAAGAAAAGAGCGTGTTGGTGGTCAGAGAGGTGGAGGAATGGGTCAAAGCATGGATTGTCCGTCCGGTGAGGTACCCCACCTGGATATCTAATCCGGTCCTAGTAAAAAGGCGGACGGCAGCTGGCGGATGTGTATTGACTTCAAAAACCTTAACTCTGCCTGCCCGAAAGACTACTATCCCCTCCCGGAGATAGATTTGAAGATAGAATCGGTAATGGGCTATAAGTATAAGTGCTTCCTAGACGCTTATAATGGCTACCACCAAGTTCAGATGAACGAGGAAGACGAAGAAAAGACAACCTTTTATACAGACCAGGGAACCTATTGTTATACCAAGATGCCCTTTGGGCTCAAAAATGTTGGGGCTACCTATCAAAGGCTTGTGGATGCGACCTTTAAGGAACAAATAGGTCGGAACTTGGAAGCATAGGTGGACGACATGGTCATCAAGAGTTCCTCCGAAACAACCCTCCTGGCTGACATTGCCGAAACCTTCAACAACCTTCGAAAAATTAACATGAAGCTCAATCCCAAGAAGTGTTCCTTCGGGGTAGAAGAAGGAAAGTTCTTAGGCTACATGGTCACCTCGGAAGGAATAAGGGCAAACCCCAAGAAAACGAAGGCCATAATGGACATGAGGTCCCCCAGGACCCTGAAGGAGATGCAGTCGCTAAGCGGCAAGCTGGCAGCGTTAAACCGCTTTATCTCCAAATCCGCTGAACGTTCCCTTCCTTTCTTCGAAACGTTGAAGAACATCACCAAGGAGAACCGGGATGAGTATAAATGGACTACCGAAGCTGAAGCCTCCTTCTAATAAATGAAGAAGGTACTCATGGATTTACCACTCCTAACCACACCCGTCAAGGGAGAAACGCTGTACATCTATTTGGCTATGGCCAAAGACGCTGTCAGTGGGGTACTCATGGCGGAAAGAAAGCAAGGACAGGCTCCGATTCGCTACGTTAGCCGAGTTCTACATGACGCAGAGCGAAGGTATGCCCCATTGGAAAAACTAGTCCTATGCCTGCTCCACTTGTCAAGAAGACTGAGGAGATACTTCGAAGCCCACCCAATCAAATTGATCACTGATCAGCAGATCAAATAAGTGTTATCAAGGGCCGAAGCATCAGGAAAGTTAGCCAAATACGCGATTGAACTGGGAGCATATGCAATCAACTATGTACCCCGGAACGCGATAAAAGGTCAAGTATTAGCAGATTTCTTGGCCGAGACACCATCTGGGGAGAAGCTAATTTATACCATGGAAGTGTCCGACCCCAAGGAAGCAGAATGGACGTTGTTTACAGACGGGGCTGCAAGCTCGAAAGGGGCCGGAGCGGGCCTAGTGCTAATAGACCCCTCCGGCGCAGAATATACTTATGCTCTCCGGTTGGATTTTGAAACTTCGAACAATGAAGCTGAATACGAGGCCCTGTTGGCCAGGTTAAAGTTGGCCGAAAAGATGGGAGCCCAAACCCTTCAATCAAAAGTGGACTCGAAGCTAGTCGCATGCCAAATAAATGGTGAATTCGTCGCTTGTAATGAATGGATGAAGAAGTACCTCGCCGAGGCGATGGAGCGGGTAGCCAAGTTTAATAAGTTTGCAATCCAGCACATTCTGAGGAACAAAAACCAAAAAGCGGATATTCTAAGCAAGCTAGCTTCGGTCGCCTTCAACCATCTTACAAAAGAAGTCCTAGTAGAAGTACTGACATCCCGGTCAATTGAAAGGGAAGAGGTAAATGATGTGGTGGAAGAAGAAGAGGACAACTGGATGACCCCGATTCTCAAATGTTTGCAAGAGGGTGTATGGCCCACCAACCCGGATGAGGCCAGGAAGCTTCGAATGAAAATACCGCAGTTCGTGATCGAAGGCGGGGTGTTGTTTAAAAAGTCATATCTATCGCCCATGTTGCGGTGTGTAGGGCCCCTACAGGCAAACTACATCATCTGAGAGGTTCATGAAGGAGGGTGCGGAATGCATCCCGGATACAGGTCGGTAGTGGCGAAAATAATGAGGCAAAGGTATTATTGGCCAACGATGTATCAAATCCATGCCTTGGTCCCTAAGCTGCCAAAGACCCTCATGACCTCGATCATGTCTCCGTGGCCATGCTACCAATGGGGCCTAGACATCCTGGGTCCGTTCCCTGGAGCTCCGGGCAAGGTCAAATTCATCATAGTGGCCATAGACTACTTCAACAAGTGGATGGAAGCCAAGCCACTAGCAAAGGTCCGGGGAAAGGACGCAAAGAAATTTGTTTGGAAAAACATAGTATGTAGGTTCGGTGTACCGGGCATCATTGTTACGGACAACGGAACACAGCTTGTGAATGATCCATTCAAAGGATGGTGTGTTAAGTGGCAAATCAAACAAATCAATACCGCTGTGGCACACCCACAGGCCAATGGGCTCGTCGAAAGAGCGAACAAGCCCCTCATGCACGGGCTTAAAGCCCGCTTGGGAAGGGAGATGACCGGATGGGTGGACGAATTACCCAGCGTCCTATGGGCTCACTGAACCATGATGAAAACCAGCAATGGGGAAACTCCGTTCAGTCTGACTTACCGGAGCGAGGCAGTCATCCCGACCGAAATAGGAATGAGGACCTTCCGAACCCTCATGTTCAATGAAGAGACAAACGAGGAAGAGCTTCGGCTAAACCTAGACCTCATCCAGGAGCGAAGGTAAATGGCAGCCATTAGAGAAGCCAAGTATAAGAAGAAGATGAAACAATATTACAACAAAAGGGTTAGGCACATGGCATTCAAAGTCGGGGATTTTGTCTACCGAAAACACGAAGCAAGTCGAGTGATAAAACCGGGCAAGCTAAATCCGAACTGGGAAGGCTCATACCGGGTCACCAAAGCGTTTCAGAATGGCTCCTACAAGCTAGAAACCGTGGAGGGAAAAGAAATCCCAAGGAAGTGGCATGCTATGAATTTAAGAAATTGTTTTATGTAACCAAAAATGATTATTTATGATATAATATATCCTCCCCGGCAATGGGAAGGAAATTTTACGAAGCAAGTACCTAACAAGCGTAACATTAACAGATAACCATGAGAACAAACACCAAATCCCCCCGACGAGTCTAATCAACTCGAAGGAAGAGGACCGCTTGTAAAGGTCGAAGAACCTCATCGAGCGGCCCTATTGGTTGTAAAGGTTAAGAGCCTCATCAGCCGTGGTAAAGGTTAAGAGCCTCATCCACCGAAGCGTAAGACCGCTTGTAAAGGTTAAGAGCCTCATCGAGCGGCGGCCTTATTGGTTGTAAAGGTTAAGAGCCTCATCAGCCGTGGTAAAGGTTAAGAGCCTCATCCACCGAAGCGTAAGATCGCTTGTAAAGGTTAAGAGCCTCATCGAGCGGTGACCCTATTGGTTGTAAAGGTTAAGAGCCTCATCAACCGTGGTAAAGGTTAAGAGCCTCATCCACCGAAGCGTAAGACCGCTTGTAAAGGTTAAGAGCCTCATCGAGCGGCGACCCTATTGGTTGTAAAGGTTAAGAGCCTCATCAGCCGTGATAAAGGTTAAGAGCCTCATACACCAAAGCGTAAGACCGCTTATAAAGGTTAAGAGCCTCATCGAGCGGCAACCCTATTGGTTGTAAAGGTTAAGAGCCTCATTAGCCGTGGTAAAGGTTAAGAGCCTCATCAGCCGTGGTAAAGGTTAAGAGCCTCATCCACCGAAGCGTAAGACCGCTTGTAAAGGTTAAGAGCCTCATCCAGCGGCGACCCTATTGGTTGTAAAGGTTAAGAGCCTCATTAACCGTGGTAAAGGTTAAGAGCCTCATCCGCCAAAGCGGAAGACCACTTGTAAAGGTTAAGAGCCTCATCGAGCGGAGGCCTTATTGGTTGTAAAGGCTAAGATCCTCATCAACCGTGGTAAAAGCTAAAATCCTCGTCCACCGAAGCGCAGTACCGCTCGTAAAGATCAGAAACCTAATTGAGCGGCGGTCCACTCGTGATAAAGGCCGAGAGTGTTAACCGAGACAACTAGGATGAACTGCGGTTGGCTGAAGCGTGCGTAGGGGAACTTTTCCCCGTCCTACCGAATGTAAGAACGCATGCAAGTCATGTATAAATAAAAAGAATCATCAATTATCATAAAGAAGCATCATTGAAAAATCGTAGAAAAAGCAAGTCAATTATAAGCAACTAAACAGGTCGAATAGATCAAACAGCAAATCAAACAAGAGTTGGTTACATAGCAAGTCATAACCGGAACAGGCTTCGGGCAAATAAAATGTTCAACATTTAATGCATCACAAAAGTAAACCGGAACAGACTCCGATACAAAGATAGCAAAGCAAAGTAACGGTAGATCACTTGGGTCTGGTTCTTCCATCCGCTTAGGAGGTTGAGGAATGAGTAGGCACGGCTAGGGGTATGATGACACCCTCCGGCACGTCGGGAGTCAAGCTCATCAAATTGCCAATTGAGCACTTAAAGGATTGGCTTACCTTCTTAATGAACGGATAGGACGGAGCAAAGAGCTCGTCACACTTAGCAATCCAGGCCTTGGCCGCCTCCTCATTGATAAACTCTGCTTCGGATAGGGTCTTAGCAAAGGACTCCTTAGACCTGTTCACCTTGATACCCTCATACCACCCACCGGAGTAACAAACAGCCGCAACCTCGGCAACGTGTTTCTGGTACTCAGCACTACCATGTAAACGCTTAATGACCAGGGGAACGAAGTCCTTCACAATCCTTTGGCAATCCGAAGCAGCCTTACCCAAATTCGCCGAAAGTTTAATGTTGGCCGCTTCAGCATCTGAAGCCCGCTTGGTAGCACGAGCAAGTGTTGGGTCCACTAGATGTGGATCGTCCAGCCTGTCAGGAACGGTGAACGACTTCTGTGATTACATGTCTATTCACAGAGAGACTCTATACACAGTATAAGTGCAGAATACAAATACTATAAAGAAGAACATAATAACTATAACGACTTGATCCTTTTCTAAGGATTTCTAATATTGATAATAACTAGAATTATGTTTTATGAAGGTGTGTCTAACCCTTCTGCCTAAGGTTCCTTTTATACTACAAGGAAACCCTAATACATCATTAATCAAAACGTGTAAAACTGATATGCATATCCTTTCCTAACATATCTCATGCATATCCTAACAGAATAATAACTAAATAATAAAGTTTGACTTTACATAAGACCAGGAGCACGACTTGCTCCTACTACTACTATGACCAGGAGGAACTACATATCTCCTAGTCTACCTATTACAAATAACTATTCTAATGGTCCTAACAATTCTCCCCTAAACTTGAATTTGACCTGTTGAGTTCAAGTTTCCTGGTAAATCGTGCAACAAAGCTTGAGGATTGGAACAGCAAAAGAAACAGCAGCATCAGCAATATAAGGAACATAAGAACCGCTGCAGCAAGGAACACTAGAAGCTTCTCCAAAGCTTGAAACAAATCAGCATCGTGTTGAATGTTCACAACAACATGAGCAGATTTGATGAGCCTTTACCAAGTAGCTGGTCGCTCTTGGTCTAGCCAGTCTTTCTGGTAGAATAAGCATCACCTTTGGAGACCAGAACCCAGCTCAACTCTTAGAACGTGAATCAATGGTGAGTGGGGGTACCCTGATGATTTTAGGCAAACCATCACAGCCGTCAACAGATTTGATACGTCTTTACTAGAAGCCGTACCCTTCTGGACTCGCCAACTCTTAGCAATGAAGCATCGGTGAGCTGAAAACCCTATAGCTTTGAGCAAGCTATTATAGCTATCAACGGATTTGATTAAATCTTTACCAAGAGCCGTACCCCCTTGGATTAGCCACGTTTCAGTCCAGGACCATGGCACGTGAAAACCATCCAGTTTTGGGTAACCTGGCAACCATCAACGGATTTGAGAATCACACCAGGAGCCGTACCCTCAAGGTGAATCAACTCTTTCTTGTCTATGACACATGATGAGTTGAGCACCATTTGTTGTGTGGACCATGTCCAACACCAGATGAAACAGCAAACCAGCACAAGTGTGAAACCGTTCAAAGGAACCCAATGTTGTCGAAAAAGTATAAGCAGATAGTATATTATTCACAAGTGTAAAATCCATGGTGTGGTTAAAGTATAAGTAGATATTATATAAAAAGTATATATTTTTTTTTAGTTTTTTTTAACTATAACAAATGTAAGTCACCAAGCACTGTACATACTGGTGAAAAGTATGGCAGTATTAACAGAGTAACACAAAACAGAAAAACTTACAAACCAACCCATCACATACCAGAAGCAGCCACCTTCTCAGCTTGCAACCGAGCTTGTATCCCTTCCACCAGTGTAGTCGCCATAGAAGTCTCATTCCCGGAAGGGGCATTGGAAATCTGCAAGTGACAAGCAAGCATGGCCTCCATAGAAGCAATAGTCAACGAATAGTCTAGATTCGTAAGCATGAACACCATTGCACCAGAATCCAACTCTAAGACATGCACGCCACAGCCAGCATATAACTTCCATCTCTTGATGACCCAGGTTGGCTGGTCCTTCCAGACACCAGAAAGTGTAGCATGTGGAGGGGCATCAAGCATCATCTTCAAATCATCCCACATTGTCAGACCAGGCCAAGAAGGCACCTCACTAGGATGAATAGGCATACCGGCATCAACAAACCCATACAACGACATAAGATCCCTACGATCTACCCAAGTAAACACACCTTGCAAACCCGAAGCATAATGTGGTCAACAGAAGTCAACGAAGTGAACAGTGACTCAAAACAAGACTAGAAGCCAACCAGCACTTGTCTATGAAGGATTTTTATCCACTAGAAGCCAACCATAAATGAAGACAACCACTAGAAGTGAGCAAAATCCTCCACTAGAAGTAACACATACCACAAAAACCCATTCATTCTGTTGTTAAAAGCTACCAATATGTTAATCTGTGCAAGTAATTATGTACACTAAGCCTCCCCTTAGGCTTAGCCTCCCCTCAATCCTAGGTCTCAAGGATTGACCATCCCAATGTGAACCACCAAGTGGTTGAACCGAGGACCATCAAAGGCTTTGGTCAACAGATCAGCAAACTTATCATCCGTATGAACCTTAAGAACCTGTATCAACTTCTTCTCATTGGCATCCCGGATAAAATGGTGCCGAATTCAAGTATGTTTTATACGTTGATAAAAAAACAGGATTCTTCACAATGCAGATAGTGCTTTGGTTGTCAATGAAAATTTTGGTGTTCATAAAATTGAACCCATAATCCAGCATCTGATTTTGGATCCACAAAACTTGTCCACAACAACTAGCAGCAGCTACGTATTCAGCTTCTGTTGAAGAAGTAGCTACTATCATCTGTTTCTTGCATTGCCATGAAGTAAGTCTTCGACCCAAAAACTGACAACCAACAGTAGTAGATTTTCTGTCATTATTAGCACCTGCATAGTCACTATCACTATAGGCTTCAAGAACAAAAGGTGATTCTCTAGGATACCACAAGCCTAGCTTGGGTTGAGCCTTGATGTACTTGAATATCTTCTTGACTGCATTCAAGTTAGAAACCGTTGGAGCCACCTGATGTTTAGAACACGCACTTACCACAAACATAATATCCGGACGTGATGCAGTCAAATACATGAGTGAGCCAATCATATACCTGTACATGTGAACATTTACCGGAGGATCTGGCTCATTCTTGAGTTTGACTTTAGCAACTTCATAAGGTGTTCCTGCTAGCCTAAGAGGATCCATATCAAACTTCTGAAGGATCTCATGAACATACTTATCTTGACTTATGAAGATTCCATCCGACTGTTGCTTGACTTGTAGACTAAGGAAGAAGGAAAGCTCTCCCATAGCACTCATATGAAATTCGCCCTTCATCAGTTGTTCAAACTCATCACACCATTCCTTTTTAGTAGAACCAAAGATAATATCGTCCACATAAACCTGAACAAGGATAATGTCCTTGGAATTCCTCTTAAGAAATAGTGTTTTGTCAATTGTGCCTCTTCTATAGCCATGTTGCAACAAGAAAGTGGATCTACAAAGTCATCATCAAGAAAGTAGAAAGACACTCATACCAAGCTCTAGGAGCCTGATGAAGTCCATAAAGAGCTTTGACCACCTTGTAAACTTTCTTGGGATGAAGTGGAGCTACAAAGCCTTTAGGTTGAGTGACATACACTTTCTCATCAATCGTGCCATAGAGAAATGCACTCTTGACATCCATCTGAAAAACTGTAAAGCCCACATAAGAAGCAAAAGCAAAAAACAGACGAATGGCCTCAATCCTAGCAACCGGAGCAAAAACTTCAGTGTAGTCAATGCCCTCAATTTGAGTGTGCCCCTGTGCAACCAGCCTAGCTTTATTTCTTACCACAATTCCCCGTGCATCTTTCTTGTTTTTGAGAATCCATTTGGTATTGATGGTTGTCTTTCCGTCTGGTAAGTCAACTAGAATCCAAACATTCTGAAACAAGAATTGCTGCATTTCCTCCTGCATAACCTCCACCCAACTTTGATCTTCAAGAGCATGAGAGATTGATCTAGGTTCCACCTGTGAAAGAAAACAAGCAAACAAACAATGTTGAAAGTCCGTATGATTATTACGCTTTTGATCCTCAATATAGCTCACAAGAGCATGATGATCAGACTCGGCCTTCTTATGCATTCTGTGAGTCTTGACAGTAGAACCAGGATCTCCAATGATTTGAGTAGTAGGATGGTCTTTGTGTGACTGCAACACTGGATTGGAAGCTACTTCCACTTCTGCTGCCAAGTTATTAAGATCCCCAACAAAGTCATCATCATATGAAGTAGAGTTGACAATACCATCTATTCGTTGCTTATGAATATCATCCAGCTTGGTAGAAGACTTCTTTTGATAGTTCCCCATGTCAGAAGGACTTGAGAATCTAGTATGGGAAGTGGAATCACTAGCCGGACTACCAATAGGTGTTGAACTAACACTAGGAGTAACAGTTGGAGTACTAGGAGCAGCTTTGTCAGCAGTCGTATTCAAGGGAAACTCAAAGCCACCTTGAGCAGCTGCTGTAGTAGCTTCTTGTTGTTGTTTGAGTAATGTGTCAAGAGCTACTTGTGAATCCAATACATCCATTGGAGTTGCATCACTAGGAGGAGTAGGAGAGACTGTGGTGGAATAGGATGAAACAACAAAAATATCATCCTCGTCATCTGAGTCGGATAGACTAGAATGAGCACCTGTACTAGAAGTTGCAAACACTTGTGGACCTGCATCATGGTTAGTTTTGAAACGAAAATATCCTAATGAATCACTAAGATAATCAAGATCAAAATACCATTCAGGACCCTTGCCTTGGATGTTTGACTTCTCCTCAAAATACCTGAGATTTATAGTTTCAATTACTCGCTTGGCTTGGAGATTATAGACACGATAAGCCCGAGAGTGAGCTGAATATCCCACAATGTATCCTTCATCTGCCTTGCCATCAAATTTCCCCAAATAGTCACTAGTAATCAGAATGGTGACAGGACACCCAAATGGCTTCAAATGAGCAATGTTTGGTACTTTGGATGTTAGTAGCTCATAGGGAGTCTTCTTGTGAGGATTTTTAATAGAAACTCTATTCAAAACATAACTTGTAGTATTGACAGCTTCTGTCCAAAACATGGTTGGAAGCTTGGAATCGGCAAGCATTGTTCTTGCAGCTTCTATTAGAGTCCTGTTCTTTCTTTCTGCCACGCCATTCTGTTGATCAACTCGAAGGAACAGGACCGCTTGTAAAGGTCGAAGAATCTCATCGAGCGGCCCTATTGGTTGTAAAGGTTAAGAGCCTCATCAGCCGTGGTAAAGGTTAAGAGCCTCATCCACCGAAGCGTAAGACCGCTTGTAAAGGTTAAGAGCCTCATCGAGCGGCGGCCCTATTGGTTGTAAAGGTTAAGAGCCTCATCAGCCGTGGTAAAGGTTAAGAGCCTCATCTACCAAAGCGTAAGACTGCTTGTAAAGGTTAAGAGCCTCATCGAGCGGCGACCCTATTGGTTGTAAAGGTTAAGAGCCTCATCAACCGTGGTAAAGGTTAAGAGCCTCATCCACCGAAGCGTAAGACCGCTTGTAAAGGTTAAGAGCCTCATCGAGCGGCGACCCTATTGGTTGTAAAGGTTAAGAGCCTCATCAGCCGTGGTAAAGGTTAAGATCCTCATACACCAAAGAGTAAGACCGCTTGTAAAGGTTAAGAGCCTCATCGAGCGGCAACCCTATTGGTTGTAAAGGTTAAGAGCCTCATCAGCCGTGGTAAAGGTTAAGAGCCTCATCCACCGAAGCGTAAGACCGCTTGTAAAGGTTAAGAGCCTCATCCAGCGGCGACCCTATTGGTTGTAAAGGTTAAGAGCCTCATTAACCGTGGTAAAGGTTAAGAGCCTCATCCGCCGAAGCGGAAGACCACTTGTAAAGGTTAAGAGCCTCATCGAGCGGAGGCCTTATTGGTTGTAAAGGCTAAGAGCCTCATCAACCGTGGTAAAGGCTAAAATCCTCGTCCACCGAAGCGCAGTACCGCTCGTAAAGATCAGAAACCTAATTGAGCGGCGGTCCACTCGTGATATAGGCCGAGAGTGTTAACCGGGACAACTAGGATGAACTGCGGTTGGCTGAAGCATGCGTAGGGGAACTTTTCCCCGTCCTACCGAATGTAAGAACGCATGCAAGTCATGTATAAATAAAAGGAATCATCAATTATCATAAAGAAGCATCATTGAAAAATCGTAGAAAAAGCAAGTCAATTATAAGCAACTAAACAGGTCGAATAGATCAGATAGCAAATCAAACAAGAGTTGGTTACATAGCAAGTCATAACCGGAACAGGCTTCGGGCAAATAAAATGTTCAACATTTAATACATCACAAAAGTAAATCAGAACAGACTCCGATACAAATATAGCAAAGCAAAGTAACGGTAGATCACTTGGGTCTGGTTCTTCCATCCGCTTAGGAGGTTGAGGAATGAGTAGGCACAGCTAGGGGTATGATGACACCCTCCGGCACGTCGGGAGTCAAACTCATCAAATTGCCAATTGAGCACTTAAAGGATTGGCTTACCTTCTCAATGAACGGATAGGACGGAGCAAAGAGCTCGTCACACTTAGCAATCCAGGCCTTGGCCGCCTCCTCATTGAAAAACTCTGCTTCGGATAGGGTCTTAGCAAAGGACTCCTTAGACCTGTTCACCTTGATACCCTCATACCACCCACCGGAGTAACAAACAGCCGCAACCTCGGCAACGTGTTTCTGGTACTCAACACTACCATGTAAACGCTTAATGACAAGGGAAACGAAGTCCTTCACAATCCTTTGGCAATCCGAAGCAGCCTTACCCAAATTCGCTGAAAGTTTAATGTTGGCCGCTTCAGCATCTGAAGCCCGCTTGGTAGCACGAGCAAGTGTTGGGTCCACTAGATGTGGATCTTCCAGCCTGTCAAGAACGGTGAACGACTTCTGTGATTACATGTCTATTCACAGAGAGACTCTATACACAGTATAAGTGCAGAATACAAATACTATAAAGAACAACAGAATAACTATAACGACTTGATCCTTTTCTAAGGATTTCTAATATTGATAATAACTAGAATTATGTTTTATGAAGGTGTGTCTAACCCTTCTACCTAAGGTTCCTTTTATACTACAAGGAAACCCTAATACATCATTAATCAAAACATGTAAAACTGATATGCATATCCTTTCCTAACATATCTCATGCATATCCTAACAGAATAATAACTAAATAATAAAGTTTGACTTTACATAAGACCAGGAGCACGACTTGCTCCTACTACTACTATGACCAGGAGGAACTACATACCTCCTAGTCTACCTATTACAAATAACTATTCTAATGGTCCTAACAATCCTCCCTTAAACTTGAATTTGACCTGTTGAGTTCAAGTTTCCTGGTAAATCGTGCAACAAAGCTTGATGATTGGAACAAAAAAAGAAACAACAGCATCAGCAATATAAGGAACATAAGAACCGCTGCAGCAAGGAACACTAGAAGCTTCTCCAAAGCTTGAAACAAATCAGCATCGTGTTGAATGTTCACAGCAACATGAGCAGATTTGATGAGCCTTTACCAAGTAGTTGCTCGCTCTTGGGCTAGCCAGTCTTTCTGGTGGAATAAGCATCACCCTGGGAGACCAGAACCCAACCCAACTCTTAGAACGTGAATCAATTGTGAGTGGTGGTACCCTGATGATTTTAGGCAAACCATCACAGCCGTCAACGGATTTGATACGTCTTTACTAGAAGCCGTACCCTTCTGGACTCGCCAACTCTTAGCAATGAATCATCGGTGAGCTGAAAACCCTATACCTTTGAGCAAGCTTTTATATCTATCAACGAATTTGATTAAATCTTTACCAAGAGCCGTACCCCCTTAGATTAGCCACGTTTCAGTCTAGGACCATGGCACGTGAAAACCATCCAGTTTTGGGTAACCTGGCAACCATCAACGGATTTGAGAATCACACCAGGAGCCGTACCCTCAAGGTGAATCAACTCTTTCTTGTCTATGAGACATTGTGAATTGAGCACCATTTGTTGTGTGGACCATGTCTAGGACCATGGCACGTGATTTGATTAAATCACGTGCCATGGTTCTATAGCTTTGAGCAAGCTATTATAGCTATCAACGGATTTGATTAAATCTTTACCAAGAGCCGTACCCCCTTGGATTAGCCACGTTTCAGTCTAGGACCATGGCACGTGAAAACCATCCTGTTTTGGGTAACCTGGCAACCATAAACGGATTTGAGAATCACACCAGGAGCCGTACCCTCAAGGTGAATCAACTCTTTCTTGTCTATGACACATGGTGAGTTGAGCACCATTTGTTGTGTGGACCATGTCCAACACCAGATGAAACAGCAAACCAACACAAGTGTGAAACCGTCCAAAGGAACCCAATGTTGTCGAAAAAGTATAAGCAGATAGTATATTATTCACAAGTGTAAAATCCATGGTGTGGTTAAAGTATAAGCAGATATTATATAAAAAGTATATATTTTATTTTATTTTTAGTTTTTTTTAACTATAACAAATGTAAGTCACCAAGCACTATACATACTGGTGAAAAGTATGGTAGTATTAACAGAGGAACACAAAACAGAAAAACTAACAAACCAACCCATCACTAACCAGAAGCAGCCACCTTCTCAGCTTGCAACCGAGCTTGTATCCCTTCCACCAGTGTAGTCGCCATAGAAGTCTCATTCCCGGAAGGGGCATTGGAAATCTGCAAGTGACAAGCAAGCATGGCCTCCATAGAAGCAATAGTCAACGAATAGTCCAGATCCGTAAGCATGAACACCAATGCACCAGACTCCAACTCTAAGACATGCACGCCACAGCCAGCATATAACTTCCATCTCTTGATGACCCAGGTTGGTTGGTCCTTCCAGACACCAGAAAGTGGAGCATGTGTAGGGGCATCAAGCATCATCTTCAAATCAGCCCACATTGTCAGACCAGGCCAGGAGGGCACCTCACTAGGATGAGTAGGCATACCGGCATCAACAAACCCGTACAACGACATAAGATCCCTACGATCTACCCAAGTCAACACATCTTGTAAACCCGAAGCATAATGTGGTCAACAGAAGTCAACAAAGTGAACAGTGACCCAAAATAAGACTAGAAGCCAACCAGCACTTGTCTATGAAGGATTTATATCCACTAGAAGCCAACCATAAATGAAGACAACCACCAGAAGTGAGCAAAATCCTCCACTAGAAGTAACACACACCACAAAAACCCATTCAATCTGTTGTTAAAAGTTACCAATATGTTAATCTGTGCAAGTAAATATATACACTAAGCCTCCCCTTAGGCTTAGCCTCCCCCTAATCCTAGGTCTCAAGGATTGACCATCCCAATGTGAACCACCAAGTGGTTGAACCGAGGACCATCAAAGGCTTTGGTCAACAGATCAACAACATTATCATCCGTATGAACCTTAAGAACCTGTATCAACTTCTTCTCATTGGCATCCCGGATAAAATGGTGCCGAATTTCAATATGTTTTGTATGTTGATAAAAAACAGGATTCTTCACAATGCAGATAGTGCTTTGGTTGTCAATGAAAATTTTGGTGTTCTTAAAATTGAACCCATAATCCAGCATCTGATTTTGGATCCACAAAACTTGTCCACAACAACTAGCAGCAGCTACGTATTCAGCTTCTGTTGAAGAAGTAGCTACTATCGTCTGTTTCTTGCATTGCCATGAAATAAGTCTTCGACCCAAAAACTGACAACCAACAGTAGTAGATTTTATGTCATTATTAGCACCTGCATAGTCACTATCACTATAGGCTTCAAGAACAAAAGGTGATTCTCTAGGATACCACAAGCCTAGCTTGGGTTGAGCCTTGATGTACTTGAATATCTTCTTGACTGCATTCAAGTTAGAAACCGTTGGAGCCACCTGATGTCTAGAACACGCACTTACCGCAAACATAATATCCGGACGTGATGCAGTCAAATACATGAGTGAGCCAATCATAGACCTGTACATGTGAACATTTACCGGAGGATCTGGCTCATTCTTGAGTTTGACTTTAGCAACTTCATAAGGTGTTGCTGCTGGCCTAAAAGGATCTATATCAAACTTCTGAAGGATCTCATGAACATACTTATCTTGACTTATGAATATTCCATCCGACTGTTGCTTGACTTGTAGACCAAGGAAGAAGGAAAGCTCTCCTATAACACTCATATGAAATTCGCCCTTCATCAGTTGTTCAAACTCATCACACCATTCCTTTTTAGTAGAACCAAAGATAATATCGTCCACATAAACCTGAACAAGGATAATCTCCTTGGAATTCCTCTTAAGAAATAGTGTTTTGTCAATTGTGCCTCTTCTATAGCCATGTTGCAACAAGAAAGTGGATCTACAAAGTCATCATCAAGAAAGTGGAAAGACGCTCATACCAAGCTCTAGGAGCCTGATGAAGTCCATAAAGAGCTTTGACCACCTTGTAAACTTTCTTGGGATGAAGTGGATCTACAAAGCCCTTAGGTTGAGTGACATACACTTTCTCATCAATCGTGCCATAGAGAAATGCACTCTTGACATCCATTTGAAAAACTGTAAAGCCCACATAAGAAGCAAAAACCAAAAACAGACGAATGGCCTCAATCCTAGCAACCGGAGCAAAAACTTTAGTGTAGTCAATGCCCTCAATTTGAGTGTGCCCCTGTGCAACCAGCCTAGCTTTATTTCTTACCATAATTCCCTGTGCATCTTTCTTGTTTTTGAGAATCCATTTGGTATTGATGGCTGTCTTTCCGTCTGGTAAGTCAACTAGAATCCAAACATTCTGAAACAAGAATTGCTGCATTTCCTCCTACATAGCCTCCACCCAACTTTGATCCTCAAGAGCATGAGAGACTGATCTAGGTTCCACATGTGAAAGAAAACAAGCAAACAAACAATGTTGAAAGTCCGTATGATTATTACGCTTTTGATCCTCAATATAGCTCACAAGAGCATGATGATCAGACGTGGCCTTCTTATGCATTCTGCGAGTCTTGACAGTAGAACCAGGATCTCCAATGATTTGAGTAGTAGGATGGTCTTTGTGTGACTACAACACTGGATTGGAAGCTACTTCCACTTCTGGTGCCAAGTTATTAAGATCCCCAACAAAGTCATCATCATATGAAGCAGATTTGAAAATGCCATCTATTCGTTGCTTATGAATATCATCCAGCTTGGTAGAAGACTTCTTTTGATAGTTCCCCAGGTCAGAAGGACTTGAGAATCTAGTATAGGAAGTGGAATCACTAGCCGGACTACCAATAGGTGTTGAACTAACACTAGGAGTAACAGTTGGAGTACTAGGAGCAGCTTTGTCAGCAGTCGTATTCAAGGGAAACTCAAAGCCACCTTGAGCAGCTGCTGTAGTAACTTCTTGTTGTTGTTTGAGTAATGTGTCAATAGCTACTTGTGAATCCAATACATCCATTGGAGTTGCATCACTAGGAGGAGTAGGAGAGACTGTGGTGGAATAGGATGGAACAACAAAAATATCATCCTCGTCATCTGAGTCGGAAAGACTAGAATGAGCACCTGTACTAGAAGTTGCAAACACTTGTGGACCTGCATCATGGTTAGTTTTGAAACGAAAATATCCTAATGAATCACTAAGATAATCAAGATCAAAATACCATTCAGGACCCTTGTCTTGGATGTTTGACTTCTCCTTAAAGTACTTGAGATTTATAGTTTCAATTACTCGCTTGGCTTGGAGATTATAGACATGATAAGCCCTAGAGTGAGCTGAATATCCCACAATGTATCCTTCATCTGCCTTGCCATCAAATTTCCCCAAATAGTCACTAGTAATCAGAATGGTGACAGGACACCCAAATGGCTTCAAATGAGCAATGTTTGGTACTTTGGATGTTAGTAGCTCATAGGGAGTCTTCTTGTGAGGATTTGTAATAGAAACTCTATTCAAAACATAACTTGTAGTATTGACAGCTTCTGTCCAAAACATGGTTGGAAGCTTGGAATCGACAAGCATTGTTCTTGCAGCTTCTATTAGAGTCTTGTTCTTTCTTTCTTCCACACCATTCTGTTGAGGAGTTCTTGCTGCACTATAATCTCTTTTGATGCCTTTAGAATTACAAAGTGCTATGAGGTCTGCATTTTTAAATTCTGTTCCATTATCACATCAAATACCTTTAACCTTCCTGGACAACTGATTCTCTATAAGTGTAATAAAATCCTTGAGAATTGAGTAGGTCTCACTCTTGGCAGCCATGAAGAAAACCCACGTAAACCTGCTATATCCATCAGTTACCACCAGACAGAATTGTTTGTGGTCAATGCTCCTAATAGAGGTAGGACCAAATAAATCCATGTGTAGTAGCTGTAATGGTTCAGTTATAAGACTGAGAGCAGTAATGGCCTTGAAGGTTGCTTTATGTTGTTTGCCTTTGCTGCATGCAAGACAATTGATATCATTTCTGAATGACTTGGGAGGTAAACCAGAGACCAGGTTCATATTTGCTAGTTTGTGAATAGTCTTGAAGTTCACATGTCCCATCCTTCTGTGCCATTGAGTGGCTTCATCTTCTGAGGCTTTAGCAACCAAACATGCTAGTTGACCAGTAGGGTTGACTTCATTAAGCTTGATACTATAGAGGTTGTGTCTTCTAGGGATTCTGAGTAGAACCTACGAGTCATCCGGAAGTTTAAAATCTTTGGATAACACTAGTGCATCAGTATCCGTAAAGAGGACAAATTGCTTCTTGTCACAAATCTGAGAGACAGATATCAAGTTGAAGTGTTGAAGTGCTTCCACATAGTAAACCTGCTCAAAATTAAGATTAGGCGTCTGAATCGTTCCTTTGCTAGTGATCCTGCCTTCACCTCCTCCAAAATAGACCTTTCTGCCTTGAAATGGTACAAAGTTAGATAGAAGACTTCTATTTCCTGTCATGCTCCTAGAGCATCCACTGTCGAGAATTCCTAAAGTAGGATCTTGGTATGGAGTAACCTACAACAACAAGATAAGAAAAATGCAAAATTTAGTGTCTTAAGGGGACCCAAACCTTTTCGGGTTTGAGCCTGCCTTGTGGATCTTTAGAGGATAGCCAAGAAGATTGATGAGATACACCGTTGTTCTTTGGTTTCCTATTCATCATATTGGTGTTATTGTTTGACCAAGAACAACCTGCTGAGGGCTTAACAGCAGTTCCCAGATTTCCCAATCCAAAATACATGTGGTCAAAATTATATTCATAATTTGGATTAAAATTCTGAAAATAGTTACTGGTTGGTCTATTTGATATTAATCCAGTGTTTCTCCAATGATTAGAAGCTAATGGAGAGGTCCTTCTAGAAGAAGAAAAGGATTGAGCACTCGGGTTTAGTCTTCTAGAAGAATATGGAACAACTCCTGGTGGAGCAGGAGCAGGAAATGCTTGATGAACAGAAGAATGTTTGTCATAAAAATCACAATCCTTAATCAAATGAAATGCACTTCCACAAACAAAACATGTTTTAAACGACCTTTTATTAGAACGACATTGTTTCATACTGCTAACGTTATTACACACAATTCTAGGAGAAACTTTCTTCCTAGGACTCAATAAACCAGGACTAGACACTGTTGAAGTAAAAGAAACTCTCTCTTCACACTTCCTAGCACTAGTAGCAGCATGATCATTCGACTTGGAACTTGCAGGTCTCGACTCTTCACTTGAACCACTTGATGCAGAGTCACTGGCTTTGTCACTGAAAGTACACGAGACAAAGTCATTAGAATTAGTAGAACTTTTTGGGGACTCATGCATCTGTGATCCATCCAAGTCATTATGCCTAGGAGTGGGCATGAAAGTTCCTGTAAGAGGTGGAGGGACAGCGTGCATTTGTGCTGCTGGTTTGAACCTATTGTAACTAGGTGCTCCCTCTTCCTCTTTGTCAGGATCAAAGATACTCGAAAAAGATAAATCAAACACATCTTCTAAACCTATATATTTATCAAATCCTAACCCTCTTTTAGTCCTACCAGACATGCTACTATCAATTAATTTTGAAAGATTTTTAGGTGCCTTTTGCCATTTTTCAAATCTCACAAGTGTAGCATCTAATTTTTCTTTCATCTCTTGTTTTTCTTTGATACTGTCATCTTTGACCTTTTCTGTGTATTTAAGCATATTTGTTGTGTTTTCTAAATCAATGTTCAGTATCCTAATTTTATCCTCATACTCACGTTGAGTATCTTGAAGCCACCTCTTTTGTTGTTCCAATGTTTTTAAAGAAGCCTTATAGGCTTGAACCTCTAAAAAATACTTATCATTCTGATCATTTAAGTCATTATATTCGGACAACAATTCTGAATATTTATCATGAAATCCAAGAGTACAATGTTGTACCTGAGGTGAGATGCCCAGAAGAGCAAACTCTTCTACATCCTCGACATCAGATAGATTCCCAACAATCATTGCAAACACATCAGTAGAAGGCTCAACTGTTTCTAGGGTAGCATTCTGATGATTATTCCAGTTGACCATAGAGTCAACAGACACCAATGCCTTCTTGTCATCCTTCACCTCCTGAATCTTAAAAGCTGAATATCTGCTCTTCTCCTGGTCATGCTTGTTAGGGCATTCCCTTACAAAGTGACCTTGCTGTTGGCAATTATAGCATCGAACCTTGCTTCTGTCAAACCTTGCTGGCTCTCTTAGGTTGTAATTAAATTTTCGACCGGCTTTCTTCTCAAACTTGTGAACCCTAAGAGTGAGCATGGCCATCTGCCATTTGAGATCCATTTCATCCAGGTCAATTTTATCAACCTGTTTGAAGTCATCAAAAGCAAGTTGCTGTTGAACATCAACGTCAGCAACAAAAGAGTGAAGAACAACTTCTACCATGCTACCAGACTTGGCTATTGGTTCAGGAGTAGAAGTATGTTGAGAAGTCACAATATTGCTTGGGCTACTAGCATAAGACATGGGACTGGATCCCATAGAACTCACAAAGGCAGAGTTAGCAGGAGTAGGAAAAGAATCACTTGAGTATCCCCTCACATGAGGCTCAAAGGTTTTGAGCTTATGAAACAAATCATCAAAGTTAAGATAGTCAAGCCCACCTTTTGCTTTGAGAGAGATTACCACCTGATTCCATGAGTAGGGTAAGGCTCTAAGAAATCTTCCATTGATATCACCATCGTCAGGTTTCGACCGAAGTTGATTCAACTGGCTCAATATCCTTTGGAACCTGTCATACCCTTGATGGATACCTTCAATTTCTGAGATCTTGAATTCTGTGAATTCATCTCTCAGCATGGATCTTCACATTTTCTTTGACTCCTCATTCCCACCAAATCTTTCTTTTATTCCATTCCAGATTTCTCTAGCATCATCTAGATGATAGAAGTCACCCATGTGATCATCAGGAAGAGACTGAAGTAGAATTGTTTTTGCTTTGATCTCCTTCTGAAAAGCTGTGATTTCTTCATGAGTTTTAGGGTCAAGAAGAGGAATATTACCATTCTTGTCTCTTCCAGTCAACTTCCTACTGTTTCCATTCAGAATGATCTTCCAAAGGTCTTGATCAGTGTTGGTGATCAACACTCCATCTTCATTGCCCAACTATCATACTCGTCCTTTTTCAGAAGAGGAAACTTACCATTTGTGTTGGAAACCGTAGCTATGATCTGCTGAGGTTGCTGAGTTCTAGGAGTACTATCTTCTCCTGTTTGAGTAGAACTTGAGGCAGACATGATTAAAAAAAAATGTTAGTAATGAGAACAATTGATTTTTCTTGTACAGAGACTCTCCCAGGCTCTGATACCACTTGTTGGGTCCACTAGATGTGGATCTTCCAGCCTGTCAGGAATGGTGAACGACTTCTGTAATCACAAGTCTATTCACAGAGAGACTCTATACACAGTATAAGTGCAGAATACAAATACTATAAAGAAGAACAGAATAACTATAACGATTTGATCCTTTTCTAAGGATTTCTAATATTGATAATAACTAGAATTATGTTTTATGAAGGTGTGTCTAACCCTTCTGCCTAAGGTTCCTTTTATACTACAAGGAAACCCTAATACATCATTAATCAAAACGTGTAAAAATGATATGCATATCCTTTCCTAACATATCTCATGCATATCCTAACAGAATAATAACTAAATAATAAAGTTTGACTTTACATAAGACCAGGAGTACGACTTGCTCCTACTACTACTATGACCAGGAGGAACTACATACCTCCTAGTCTACCTATTACAAATAACTATTCCAATGGTCCTAACAACAAGCTCTTCCTCTTTGAGTCCTAGAGTACACTCCAGGTCACGGTTCTTTTGATCCCGCTGAAGAGCTGCGGCTTCGAGGGCCTCAACACGAGCCTTTAGCTCAGCCTCCCGGGACGAGCATCCGGCATGCTCAACCTCTAATTGCTTGTGCTTAGCAGAGATCTGTTCCAATAAAAGCTTACCCTTTTGGAAGTCAGCAGCGTTGCGCTTGGTAGAGTTTATAAGCTCCCGGTGATCATGATTAAGCAACTCAAACCGCTGGATTATCTCGGTTTGGTTAAGGGTAGTCCGAGCCAAGGTATGGTATCCTTGGCGAATAAGCTCATGGTCGGAGAGTGCAGCCAAAGCTCTCTGTTCAGCCGGAGTGCTTATGTGCACCAGCAACTCCTTAGCAGCAAAGTGGCTCTCAATCAAAACATTGTTTTGAAGCCTCCAAGGTGGAACAAAAGCTGTCAAACCTTCATCATTGTCATCCTCCTCTCCTTCTTCCTTGACAATCATATCCTGGTCTGCGTTTGGAAGGAGGATTAGGATAAATTCAGCGTGAAAGAAAGATGTACAAAAGGAGAGAAAAAGAAAGAGAGGCTTACCAGTCGCAGGCTTTTTACCACGTCTGTCCCTCGGAGAAGGGGGAGGTTGCTCCGACTGCTGATCCCCTCCATTGGCCTCTTGGCGTGTGTCAGAAGAAATACTCTGAGCTACCACAGAGGGATTGCCTTGGTCTGGCGGCTGGGCAACGCTAACCGTATCCGGAGAAAGGGTCTTACTTGAAGATCCCATTCCAGAGGGTCCCGTCTTGCAGGGATGCTTCCTTTTTGTCCCGGTGGAGGTCCCCTCACCCTTCCTCTTCTTTCCTGCCGGTTCCTCCGGAACATCCAAATTTTGTTCAGCAAGGTTCTTCTCAAGAGTAGCGGCCTCTCGGCGCTCGCGAGCAGCTTTAATCCGGGGATCCGCATGTTGAACCGCTTCTTGTGCGACAGTAAGGGCTGGGATAGCTTCTCCGGTGTTCAGAGGTTGCGCGGTGCGGTCGACCGTTATTTGGTTCTCCGGAAGCTCTTCTTCAACAGTGATTTTGGTACCGGTCCACCGAGGCAAGCGTAAGAACTGTTCCATCGTGTACTCTGTGAAAACAAGAAAGGAGGAAGAGGGGAGAACAATTAAGGAAATCCGGTTAGCGAAACGTAAAAGGACTTAAAGAATAAAATATTACCATCTCCCTTTGCATCTCGGAGGGCACGTCGACAATCAAGACGAGACAGCGGTCTAAACAAACCACACAAATATAGTAAGCCTTTGTGCGGCGGCCTCAATGGAAAAAGTTTCGGCCAGCAAATCCGCATCAACCTTTTTATATGTACGAGGAAACAGATCCGAAACACACGTATCCCGATCACTCCAAGGCATGACATCCGTATTACTCTGCGGTCAATCAAGAAGAATTTCTTCTTCCATTCCTTCAAGTTGGACGTAGTCTCTATACAAATCTTCAATGACTTTTTGTGCACCTTACTGACGAAAGAAAACCAATGACCCTGCTTACCCAGCTTGTAGAAAACCCGAAACAAATCAACTGTACAATCTATGTTCAGACTCCTACACCGTATCTCAAACATAACAACCCGGTTCACACCTATGGGAACCAATTGGGAAATATCCACCCGGAAGTGCTTGATCACAGCCAAGAAGAAGGAAGAAAACGGAATCCGGAGCCCACCATGTACCAAAAAATCCAAGTATATACCTATGTGCCTGTCTCGTCGCAATAAATCCATGGTCATGTTCGGATCTGGGAGTCGAGGCCGATACTCCTTTGGTATCCGGTACTCATCAATCGCAATATCTAACTCCTCGGTAGTCATCTCGGAATATTGGATGTGCATGTCGCACTTCGGATCTGTCAAGCCGAAGCTGGATGCAACACCGTCTGACTCGTCGTCGGACATGTCGTGATGCAAAAAGGACGGAAACAAAAGATCAACCGAGAAAGAAAAACATACCTGAGAGAAAGGAAGGAGAAAGACCACAGGAAAAGCACACAGTAAAAGTTTGTGACTGAAAAGTGAATGTGAGAAATGTGAAAAAGTGAAGTATATATAGAAGAATCCTCGAAAAATGTGAGGAGGCATTAATGGGGAACACACGTGGCAAGCGCAGGGACGTTTTGGGCTAGTGAGTGCGCTCCACGTGGCTGGCAATAAAGTCGCCCTTATAAAATGACAAACCCACCTTGGGCCCAAGCCCATGACATCCCAAAGCCTACCAAAACCCAAGCAAGTATAACGTCACCCTGCGGATAACATTATACTGGGGGGGACATGTTCGTGTGTGGTCCCAGAAAGTGCCCGGAGACCACGACACGTGTCACTCGCCGGAACAAGTATCGGGGAAGAATGCCTGAACAAGAATCCACATGGTGTGAACAGTACCATGATGTCAGCAATGATGTCATATGATCCTAGGCCCCACCTAGGATACTGACATATGCTCAAAGAAGAAAGAAACAGTGTCAGGTCCTAAGGAGTACACAGACCCATTTTGGGAAACAAGACAAGGTATGAACTGTCACATCATGAGGTATCAACAGTACCTTATATATAGCCCTCATTTATATCTTTGTACACACTGAATATTCTGACAACACACACTTAATACCACATACCATATTTCGAACCATTACTCATTCTCACACTGGAGCTAGGTCCTGGGATAACACCCGGGGCGAGTTAACGTGTGTTGCTTCTTGTGTGTAGGTGCTTCATCCATTCATAGCTTACGTGGAAGGTTTCTAGTCCCATAGGCCCTACCGGATGATTTTAGCATCAACAACCAAATTACCTCCTAAACCCGCTTTCCCTCTTTCAAACTTATATGTTGGAGGAAATCGTATGAGGGCTTCTCGCATTCCCTGAAGAACTTTGCCGGCTTTCATTTCAGCTCTTAGCTGATCCTTCTCTCTCAGCCAATCAAAACTCCTTTGGGAAACAAATTCTCGTGCTTCATCATAAGTTATTCCAAAGAGTCGGTAGTTGAAGTCGCCACAAAAGGTAACCAAATCCGCTTCTGCTAAATCCAGCTTCCCCTCATCAGGATTGATAGCCACAGACTGTCCATATCAAATAATATTACATAACTCAGAAAGGCATCATAATGAACATTGAATTTACTATGGCCTTAACTATATGGTTTAACTGCATACGGTACATATAGGGTGTGGTGTTGTTATTTGGTTAGATACTTACGGTAGCAGGACGAAGCGGTTGTGTAGTAGAAGAGACGCAAGTTGTAAGGAGGACCAACCATAGCAAGGCAAAGGAAGAATAAAGTACCCAAAATAAATATGTGGTGAAGGCAAGAGGGCAACAAAAAAACAGGTATCACGCCATACCAGATGCGTTATTGATTAATCGCCCAAATGTGATGTTTCTATAAATGTGGTCCAAGTCAGCATTCCGCTGATTGACTGCTTCCAAATAGGCAGCCAGGTGACAGTTTACAAAGCACATTATTCGATCGTATACTCTTAATCTCAACCCTACACCACCTTGTTCATAACTCAAACGATTTTATAGTATATAACTGATATTAATAAAAATAGACGTTTTAGTAAACAAGTAGGCATACCTTGTTACCAAAAGTAGACGCAAGCCACAAGCAACTTCTCCGACATCAAGATCCCCTACGTGTGTTCTAAGAATCTTTCTGACCCTAACATAAGTCATTTTACGATAATATAATGTATAAAAGAAGTGAAAGGTGAAAAGTTTGGAAAACGTTGTAGGGAAAGTTATACCAAATAGCTATGAGCAGACCCGCAAGCTGCCTAGAACCTACACGTTCAAAGGCAGATCCTTCGCCCATAGCTTTTCCTATGACGTCTTGCCACCATTGTCCATTAGAACTCCCTTCAACACCTATCCGCACTCGACAAGACACCAATGAGTGTAAAATGCAAATTATTTATCTCTAAATGATTCTAAACCAGCAGAACATTATCTTACTGTTTCTTTAGCAGCCGACATTGCCAGAAACCCCGCCCCCATTTCCACCTCTTGCAAACCTACAACTAAAATATCAACATCAGAAGCCTGTGACCCCACCCACGAAATGAGCGCTTCTTGACATGGTCTTCCTTGACCAACGTTCCAAGTACCGACCATAATCTTAACCATTTCAAGCATGTTATAGATATGTTCTCTTTTAGCTAATTCCGGTCTTAAAATGTTATCAAGAGGCCCGGGAGATGATATATACCACCCCCTAATACCACCATGGGTAGCCAACTATAGATCGACCCATTCCCAACTACCAACTTTATGATCAGACCATTATGCGCTATCCAACCCGCGATCAAGTTACCTTCAAGATTAATTATTTGAACCATACCACTTACATACCCTATCTATATCCATGGACCGTAAGTGCAAAAACTAAGAACCGCACAATGATGATGATGGAAATCATGCAAACGGTTTCCATTAGCATCCCATTGGACTAATACACCATTTGAACATCCGATCCATATTGTTCCATCATAAGCAAGCAAAATGGCTTCGGTATTTTTAGCATCTTCAGCTGCAAATGCACCTGTACCCTTTGTCGCGACACGACGAACTGCATCAGCAGCTCCTATTATAGCATTTCGTGACCTTTGTAGAAAACTACCTCCTTGTTGTTTTTCTTTTTTAGATTTTGACCCGACTTTTACACTAACTTCTTCTTCTAGTGGCTGATCTTTTTCACATGCCATATCAACTCGATTGTCGATTTGTCCATCGACATTGTAGAGTGTAGACTTTTAGAAGTTCTCTCGTACGTGCATCCCTGCGATTTCCAAGTTATTAGACCGCTTAGTACTAAATTAGGAACGGACTTTAGAAATATTCTAGGGACTAACGAAGGGAAAACTCGTACCACAATGAATAAGAGAGTGAACTAGCTGTCCATATTTTGGATTTTACATTATTAGATAACATATACTTGACATCTGAAGAAGGTATACTACATACGTCATTAACGGTCACTTGGCCTTTGAGGTCAATACATGATCGTTCAACTAAGAAAGCAGCCATATGACGTTCTTCAGGTGATAAAGAGAATGATTTTTCCAGTGCTTCCCAAGGCCAAACCTTTATTATCCCGTTCTCAGAACCTGTCCATATATCACCTACAGAATCCAAACAAATGATTTTCGTTACCATATTATAAAAACTATGTTGCAAACAAAGTTTAAAAGGTTGGTGTTTGAGATACCATAAGCAGAAGTCACCATGGAAAGAACAGTGCCACGATGGTACGCCTGCCACGAAATACCTTCTTTAAAAGGAGTGTCGTCAACAGGCTGGTGATCCATTTTCTATGATCTAACTTTCCCATCTTTATGCCCACTCCAAACCAATTTGCTGGTACAATCTACCATCATACATGTTATAGGTGACGTATTAGCAGACTCATAAAATAGGGCTACATCTTCATCACCACGTCTAGTCTGTCCACCAATCCCCAACCCTGGTTCAAACGCATCACAAAAGTTCCAAAACCTTACACAAGACTCCTGACCAACCCATAATTGTGTCTCGGTACATGCAATAGTTCTAATGAATCTGCCTACTTGAGTCTCGCGTAAAGGGTGTGGTCTAAGCTCTAGAGCCGTAGGCCGACCAGGGTGGACCACAGATCTAGACGATGCTTTAAAAAATCCTGATCCACCCCCGCTGCCTGAGAATTCAGGCAACGGGTGCTGTTCATCTGACGAGATACTACAATATTTACTACTACCACTACAACAATCCAGCCCTTCCCCATCGAGGTTTTCCCCAGCGACATGATGTCGCTGGGGAAAACCCACTAAACGACAAAACGAGTCCGACGTGGCAACTTTGCTCGTAGAAATTTTGACCAAATTATATCAAAATGTTTCCCCAGCGACATGTCGCTAGGGAAAAGTTGACTAAAGTTTGACCAAATACTTCAACAAAAAAGTAAGCGGGAGATTATCCCGCCCAGTTTTCCCCGGCGACATGTCGCTGGGGAAACTCTTTTCATAGACCAATCAGAGTGATTAGTGTTAATGGATTGTTTATTCAATGTTACAAAGTTTCCCCAGCGACATGTCGTTGGGAAAAAGTTTGTCTATTCATTTCAAAAATCCGTCCAAAATTTTTCATTAACGCGCTTCTTTCACAAAACGACAAAATTAAAGTTTCCCCAGCGACATGTCGCTGGGGATACTTTCAGGATTCCCACATGCAATGTTTAATATTTTATATTTAATGTATATCTAAAATTATAATATATATAAAAAATATAGTTCTTAAAATTTAAAATACTATTTTACCATTAAAAAAATTTTATATGTCTTTTTATGATAAAAAAATGAGAGAAATGGTTAAATTTTCCCGCCAATGTTTTCCCGCTAACATTTTTCCCGCTAATGTTTTCCCGCCAAAAGTTAACATTCACTGATAATTGTTAACATTCGTTGTTAATATTAATTAAAATTGTTAACATTCATTGAGGCTTACAAACAGACACGCCTAAAAATAGCTTTATTCTACACGGACACTTAAACGCGCGCTTAATTAAACATGGATATTAAAATGATAATAGACTCATAAACACGAAAACAGATACATCGTAAACTAGTTCAAATGAATGTTCCCCATGTCATCGTAAAGGTCGTGAAGTAGTGCAGCTGAATCCACTGTGTGCCTATCGCAATGTTTGTACAACTCTACAGTACTCTCAAGTACCTTTATCATTCCATTCAATCGCACACAGTTTGCACACGTTGAAGAGCTTGGAGAAGAAATTAGAGTAGAAAAGCTCGTTGAAGGTCTCGAAGAAGAGGTTGGAGGCGAAAAACTCATTGAACCTCCAAGAGAATTGATTAGTAGTTGGACGCGTTCGTCTTTCCATAAAAAATTTTTGCATCCATATGAAACTCGAGGTTCAACTTGTGAACGTAGAGAAGCATAGTATTGTCTACCAAAGGATTCAATTTGCCACGATGTTCGAAGAACTACATCTCCATGTCCACACCTGCACGGAAAAACTTCATGCCTCAACATCTTCATAATAACAATGTGCATATGATGATAAGTGTGTGTGCGTGTGATCTGCTGGTGGTTGTTATGATAAGGAGTGTGTGTGGTTGTCCTTTTATGGTAAAAAAGTGAGGGAAATGGTTAACATTTTCCCGCCAGTGTTTTCCCGCCAATATTTTCTCGCTAATACATTGAACCTCTAATGTTGAACCCTATTTAATACATTGAACCTCTAATGTTGAACCCTTTCTAATACATTGAACCTCTAATGTTGAACCCTATCTAATACATTGAACCTCTAATGTTGAACCTTATCTAATACATTGAACCTCTAATGTTGAACCCTATTGATAGGTGTGTAAACACCCATCCTTTTTACCACTTAATTACAATAATAACCGAGCCAAAACGTGTATTTTATGTCATTTATGTCGGAATTATGCGTGGTTTGTGTTTTTGTTATGATTTAGGATGAAAAGGTGAAAAGTGGAGAAAACACGGGCATTCACGGGCTTTTATCGAAGAAAAATACGAAAGACGAAGTCAAGAAGTCAAGAGTGCAAAAAGAACGGAAGTCCAAGACCAATTCTGAAGATTTATCGAAGAAAAAGTCAAAAGACGGAAGTTTACTAAAAGCCGAAAAACTCAAGTCTAAATTATTGAAGAAATGTCAAGACGAGTTTAAAGAAATCCCGAGACAAAGTCTTTAAAGTCCAAGTATTAAGAAGATTAACAAAGGATTAAGAAGATCAAGGACTAAAGCATGTAATTAAAGAAAGAAGAAAGAGGGGAGGAAGCTTCCTTCCACTAATCGTCCTCCTCCCCTATAAATAGATAGTTAGTTTCATTTGTTTAAGTTGTTGGTGGCTTGACAACCCACTCTTCCACCATTTTCATTTCCCTGCACTTTTATTTCTTGCACCTTAATTTCATGTATTGCACCTTTTAATTCCAAGTAAGTTTACCTTTGATTGTTGTTAATCTTCATCTTTTATTATTAATCTCTCATCTACCTTTCTTGTTTGATTTGTTCTTCATCTTCATTGTTCATGTTCTGGAGTTTTTATGGTTTTGATCATGTGGGTTTTGATTGATTTGGCTTTATTTGTTAGTTTTGATGATTTGTTTTAATTGATTATTGTTAGTTGATCATTTGTGGTTGTTTTGGTTTAATGTTTTGGTTAATCTTGATTAGTTTTGGTTAAATTCGTACCTACTGTTCATTCACTATTCTTCGTCTTCTTTACTGTGCCCAGATTCCGAATCATAGTTTTCTTTCGTTTATTCCGGATCAAGTCTCTTGATTCGGAATATTTTGTTATTCCGGATCAAGTCCCTTTATTCGGAATATTAAATTATTCTGAACCAGTCATATATTCCGAATGAAGGTTTTCTGCAAATTATTCCGAGTCAGTGAATTTATTCCGAACCAGTCATATATTCCGAATGAAGGTTTTCTGCAAATTATTCCGAGTCAGTGAATTTATTCCGAACCAAATTTATTTCGGATGAGTCTAACATTCCGCATGAGCTAGTTTTATTCCAGATGAACCAACATTCCGAATCAAGCAATATATTCCGGATGAAGCATGTATTCCGAATGAGGGATTATTCCGGATGAACCCTTTATTCCGGATAAGTAATTATTCCGAATGAAGTGGGATATTCCGGATGAAGCCAATATTCCGGATGAATGTTTTATTCCGGATGAAGCTGTTTTATTCTGAATGAGGGATTTATTCCGGATGAACTTGTTTATTCCGAATGAAGGACTTATTCCGAATGAAGTGTTTTCAGTTTTTTTTCTTGTAGTTTTATGATTTTAATTTTTAAGCTTTACTTTTCCTGTCTTTTTCTTTATTTGCACTTTAACTTGCTTTCCTTTTAGTTTAAGTTTAAGTTTGCGTCATTTACTTTATTTACCTTTTAATTTCTCGTCATTTACTTTTCGTTAAGTTTTTAATCTTTCATTGTTGTTTCTTTTACCGTCTTTACTTTATTTTTAATTGTTTCAAGTCTTTATTTTTCATTAGTTTTAGACAACGACAACTCTTTCATTTGATTCACCAAGAACAACTGAGTCGCACAATTAACCGGAAATGAATTCGAAGAGATACCGAGAAAACAAAACTTTTCAACCTAGTAAAATCTCTTCATTAAAATGGCGCAGTTGTCGGCTCTTTTCGTGAGGATTAACGGTTTTTTGTGAGAGACGCGTTGGCTTTTGGGATCCGTTCACTCGTGAACGTTATTTTTCGTGTCCAAAAATTTTCAAAAATCCCAAAAACATTTGAAAAATCATAAAAAGCATTTCTTTTTCAAAGTTTTGCACCAACAATATTCTTCTTGCTTATCTATTTTTCTTTATGGATTCTTATGTCCATTGCGTCGGGTGTGGGAAACAATTACCTGGGAACGACTCTTGTCAATGGTGTACATGTGAGTGGTGTGGTAACGATATCGACAATACACAATTCCTTTTCGGATTTTGTCGTTTGTGCAACTCGACTAATTCGTCCTTTTTGAATCCACCTCCTCCTGTTCCCCCGTGCATCTATTGTGGAAGCGATTCTCATTGGCATGTTTCGTGCCCGGTTCGATACTCGTATGGTCACGGGCAAGAACCGGGGTACAATTATGACAATGATAATAGCTATCCACAAGACGCACCCGATTTTTCTCCATACCCGTTTTGCAACAACTGTGGGGGCCCACACGATACTTCTTATTGTCAGCCAATGAATTATTATGAGCCAGATCCGTGTCCTCAATTTTCTTCACCGACGGATTATTATGAACCAAATCCGTGTTATAATTCTTCTCAATCGATTACTTACTTTGAGCCACATCCGTTCTGTAATTCAGGTTTTCAACACTGTGAGCCCCCACACCCCAACCTCAATCATCAATCCTCTCAAAGAATTCAACAACTCACTACTTTGAATGAAGAAACACACTCCATTGTTTTGCAACTTCAAGAAGCCGTTGTTCTACTTAAAGAAGTTAGGGAGGAGGAAAAGCGACAGCAACAAGAGCGAGTATCTAATCTTAGTGATTATACCCCTCCTCTGGTGCGTCAATACTATTATGATGAACCCTATCTAATACATTGAACCTATAATGTTGAACCCCATCTAATACATTGAACATCTAATGTTGAACCCTATCTAATACATTGAACCTCTAATGTTGAACCCTATCTAATACATTGAACATCTAATGTTGAACCCTATCTAATACATTGAACCTCTAATGTTGAACCCTATCTAATACATTGGACCTCTAATGTTGAACCCTATCTAATACATTGAACCTCTAATATTGAACCCTATCTAAGACATTGAACATCTAATGTTGAACCCTATCTAATACATTGAACCTCTAATGTTTAACCCTATCTAATATATTGAACCTCTAATGTTGAACCCTATCTAATACATTGAACCTCGATTGTTGAACCCTATCTAATACATTGAACCTCTAATGTTGAACCCTATCTAATACATTGAACCTCTAATGTTGAACCTTATCTAATACATTGAACCTCTAATGTTGAACCTTATCTAATACATTAAACATCTAATGTTGAACCCTATCTAATACATTGAACCTCTAATGTTGAACCCTATATAATACATTGAACCTCTAATGTTGAACCCTATCTAATACATTGAACCTCTAATGTTGAACCCTGTCTAATAGATTGAACCTCTAATGTTGAACCCTATCTAATACATTGAACCTCTAATATTGAACCCTATCTAATACATTGAACCTCTAATGTTGAACCCTATTTAATACATTGAACATCTAATGTTGAACCCTATCTAATACATTGAACATCTAATACATTGAAACATCTAATGTTGAACCCTATCTAATACATTGAACAAATAATGTTGAACCCTATCTAATACATTGAACCTCTAATGTTGAACCATATCTAATACATTTAACCTCTAATGTTGAACCATATCTAATAAATTGAACCTCTAATGTTGAACCCTATCTAATATATTGAACATCTAATGTTGAAACCTATCTAATACATTAAACCTCTAATGTTGAACCCTATCTAATACATTGAACATCTAATGTTGAACCCTATCTAATACATTGAACATCTAATGTTGAACCCTATCTAATACATTGAACATCTAATGTTGAACTCTATCTAATACATTGAACCTCTAATGTTGAACCCTGTCTAATACATTGAACGTAATGTTAAACCCTATCTAATACGTTGAACCTCTAATGTTGAACCATATCTAATACATTGAACCTCTAATGTTGAACCCTATATAATACATTGAACCTCTAATGTTGAACTCTATCTAATACATTGAACCTTTAATGTTGAACCCTTTTAATACAATGAACCTCTAATGTTGAACCCTATCTAATACATTGAACCTCTAATGTTGAACCCTATCTAATACATTGAACCTCTAATGTTGAACCCTATCTAATACATTGAACATATAATGTTGAACCCTATATAATACATTGAACCTCTAATGTTTAACCCTATCTAAAACATTGAACCTCTAATGTTGAACCTTATCTAATACATTGAACCTCTAATGTTGAACCCTATCTAATACATTGAACCTCTAATGTTGAACCCTATCTAATAAACTGAACCTCTAATGTTAAACCCTATCTAATACATTGAACATCTAATGTTGAACCCTATCTAATACATTGAACATCTAATGTTGAACCCTATCTAATACACTGAACCTATAATGTTGAACCCTATCTAATACATTGAACATCTAATGTTGAACCCTATCTAATACATTGAACCTCTAATGTTGAACCCTATCTAATACATTGAACATCTAATGTTGAACCCTGTCTAATACATTGAACCTCTAATGTTGAACCCTATCTAATACATTGAACCTCTAATGTTGAACCTTATCTAATACATTGAACCTCTATTGTTGAACCCTATCTAATACATTGAACCTCTAATGTTAAACCCTAGCTAATACGTTGAACCTCTAATGTTGAACCCTATCTAATACATTGAACCTCTAATGTTGAACCCTATCTAATACATTGAACCTCTAATGTTGAACCCTTTCTAATACATTGAACCTCTAATGTTGAACCATATCTAATACATTGAACATCTAATGTTGAACCCTATCTAATACATTGAACATCTAATGTTGAACCCTATCTAATACATTGAACATCTAATGTTGAACCCTATCTAATACATTGAACCTATAATGTTGAACCCTATCTAATACATTGAACATCTAATGTTGAACTCTATCTAATACATTAAACCTCTAATGTTGAACCCTATCTAATACCTTGAACATCTAATGTTGAACACTATCTAATACATTGAACCTCTAATGTTGAACCCTATCTAATACATTGAACCTCTAATGTTGAACCCTATCTAATATATTGAACCTCTAATGTTGAACCCTATCTAATACATTGTACCTCTAATTATTAATTATCTAAAAGTAAAATATACAATTATATAAAACGTAATATTATTAATCATTTAAAACTAAATTACATAAATATCATATATAAAAAATATACAATTATATAAAACTTATTATTTTTAATTATCTAAAACTAAAATATACCAATATATAAAATTATTATTATTAATCATTTAAAAGTAAATTACATAAATGGTATATAAAAAAATACAATTATCTAAAACTTATTATTATTAATTATCTAAAAGTAAAATATACAATTATATAAACTAAAATATACAATTATATAAAACTTATTATTATTAATAATTTAAAACTTAATTACATAAATGTTTTATAAAAAATATACAATTATATAAAACTTATTATTATTAATTATCTAAAACTAAAATATACAATTATATAAAACGTATTATTATTAATCATTTAAAACTAAATTACATAAATATCATATATAAAAAATATACAATTATATAAAACTCATTATTTTTAATTTATATAAAACTAAAATATACAATTATATAAAATTATTATTGTTAATCTGTTAGGTCAATTCAGTACCTAATGACCTTACTGATGGATTTGAGTAACAACCAGCCTAAGTGAAGTATTAACCTTGAACATAACGAAGTCACTGAGTGAACAGTCACTCAGTGAGTTGCCTTCGAGTTCCTAGACTGAGTCTAAAAGAAAGACTCGAGCATTCAGAGAGGCGAAGCTTAATGAATGACTTCTATGACAAAGAAGAAGGTGATGGGTTCAGTGAGTTGTGGCAATAGACTCACTGAACCCCATACGATCTCCTAGAAAACAAGCATTCTCCAAGACTTAAGTAAAGGCGGGATAAGTTGAATTGTGACAAGATGAAGTACATCACACAATTAGCGTGACTTACCCTTTGGGATAGATGGGGTACTAACAAGTGTAAAGGACTTACGTCTTACTACTTAAAATAGGGTAAGACAAGATACTACACTGTACCAATAAGACAAGAATTGCACATGGGCAATTATTGTCTTCTACCCAACTTTCCTTCTATAAATAGGATGCTTGTAAAAGGAGAGAAAACAAGTTTGTGCACTTAATGCTTTGGACATTCGCAAACAAAGTTTTCTCTCTTCTAAATACGATCAAACACTTGAGTTCTAAACTCTTGTTGATAGAATCGTCAAGCTTAGCAATCGTTAGGATTGGACTAGCTTGTTAGTGAGGAGATCACAAAACCACACATTGTCTATTCAATCCCTTTTGTAGCTTCGTATACAATAGGGTATAATTCTTTAATAAAGCTAAGATTTAAACGTTGAAAAACCTTTGTGTTATTTACTTTACTTGTATGGGTTAGGACTATACTTAGTATTCTTAAGTATAGTACTAATTACAAGGGACCAACAAGTGGTATCAGAGCGGTAGGATTATAAAACTTTTAACCACCGTCTTAAAGTTTTTAAAACCGTGATCCATTATGGCTGAAAGTAATGTACCCCAACTTGTTAACAAAAAAGGACCGAGTTACTCTGTTAACGCTCCTAAGTTAGAAGTTGAAAGATTTAACAAATGGAAGAAAAGAATGCTATGTTATTTGATGGGAATGGAACCTTATTACAGAACTTGTATTAAAAATGGTCCATTCAAACCAAAAACAGCAGTTGGTGATGACAAACCTGAAAACAATGGTCTGACGATGAAAGGAGAGTGGTCAATCAAGACCAACGTCTCAAAAGCATCATAATATCTTGTCTTCCTGATGATATTATGGAGGCTGCCATCGAGTGTTAGACGGCCAAAGAGACTTGGACAGATCTTGTTCATAGTTTCGGAGGACCATCCGGAACTAAGGAAAATAGGATCATGGACCTGAAGTTACAATATAACACTTTCAGGGCCAAACCATCTGAAACACTTCCTCGGACTTACACCAGGTATAAGACCTTGCTCAATGAGCTAACGAATGACGGGGTGAATCTGTCTAAGCATGAAATCAATGTTGGTTTTGTGAACAGTCTCCCTGAAAAATAGCTTGGTTTTTCTCAAGGATTGAGAAATGCTAATCACATACAGACTCAGGATCTTGCAGACATTTATAGGAGTTTTATCTATGAAGATAATCTAATAAATAGAAGATATCCTGAGTCCAAGAAGGCCTTAATAACAAACACCTCAGCCAAACCCACCCAAATTGATCATGGCCCCATTACAACTGCTTTTTACTCAAATGCAATTGTTCAAGATTTTCAGGAAACCTCAGATGATGAGGTGGATGAAAGATCTAGTGTTGAATACATAAGGGATCTAAACAGGGAATATCATGAAAGGGCCATGTTGGCAAATACCAAACGTTATATCAAAAGAACTAGATTTGCTGGTAACCAATCTACTAAGGGAGTGGATTGCTACCGATGTGGTAAAACTGGGCATTTTGCAAAATATTGTCTTTTAAAAACTCCATTGGCCTCTTATAAAAATCAAAATTATTCATCAGGCAATGACAATTTTCAACCCAAGTTTACACCAAAACTAATTTAGGCTTCTCTAATTAACCAAAGTTTTCAAAATAATAAGAAAATTGAGAAAGACATTAGGTCTGAGTATAAAAAGGTTAAAGCAAAAATTGCACTCTAGGAAGCTGAACCTACTATTGCTCAGACTCAAAAGCCTACTTAGAACAAAGCCAAAGGGCTGGTAGCTGAAACTTTTGATTGGGATGATGAAGACTTGTCCTCAGAAGAGAAGGAAGTCTGGTATCAAGCATTAATGGCTCTAACTGATGATGAACTATCAGTTGGAAAGAATCATGCTCAAAATGGAGAATGGGTTGACATCACTATGAGAAAGGTAAACATGCTTCTCCCTATGGATGAAGAATCTGATTGGCAAAAGTTCCTTAAGTATATAAACATTGACCTATCGTTCGTTGAAGAGCAGAGATTGAATCTTCTTTCAAAGTATAATAAACTTGTTTTTGAATTAAACAAATGTAGAGAAGATTTATTAATTTAAAACAAGCCAAACTTGAAGCAGTAAGCTATCAACATCAGAACACTAAACTTATTAAAATCAATCATGCCCTTCAAGAACAACTTAAGGAAGAAAAACGCATCAATGAGAAATGGACAAATAGCTCTACCTTAGCTTCTCAGTGTATAAACAGTCAAACACCTGTCTAAAAGAAGAAAATTCTTGGGGCACGGCAACTCACTGAAAAGGCACCTACTAAGGAAATGAGTGAAAAAGCATTTCTCCCTGCCTCGGTTGGGTTTGATCATGAAATGATTCCTAAGTCAAAAGACTGGGTTGAGAGATCAAATCCTGAGAGTGTTTTGCCTAACTTTGATACTAGAAAAATATTAATTCCTGAATCTCAGGCTATTAATGAAAAACTGGGTCTTAATGAAGAGATTGATAAATTCAGTAACACTGAAACATCTAGTGTTGCTGAAAACATTCAGACTCCTCTACCTCCTTTGAAAAATCTTCCATTGTCTTATCAAGAACACTCACCTAGAGGAAGAGTTGGGTTAGGTTGTACTGAACAAACAAAGCCTGACTCAAAAGTGATACTGAATCAAAATGAGTCAGGAACTGTCATTGAGTTAACAACCAAACCTATATCTCCCTCAGGGACTCCTACACACTCAGTCAACTCCACTCCTATCGTAATTCAAGAGGATTTAAGTAGATTGTTCCAACTTTTCATGGAAGTGAAGCTGAACTCAGCCTCTAAAACTCAGGGTGAAACATTTGTGTCCTCACAGCCTGAATCATCAACAAGTAACAAAACTAAACCCGAGTCTTCTAAGAAAGTTAAAACAAAGAAACCCTCTTGTGAGATATGCCTCTATACAAATCACACCACTGACAACTGCTTTAGAGTTCTCTATTGCATGAAATGTAAAAGTGAAGATCACAGGACAGCAGATCATGAGATGCACATAACTTATATTAGAAATGCTAAAAGATACAATGCGCAACCTTACAACTATGGGCCCACCTCACAACAAATCAGAAAATCCAAGGCTAAGCCTTACCCACCATGTACACATTGTGGCATTCCTGATCATAGAACTGATGATTGTGTATACTACCCTGAGTGTGAGATTTGTGGAAGCAATGATCACACTACCTCAGGACACAATAGGATAATCATGGTCAGAAGGGGGATGCTAGCTGAGTCATCTCAAATTACTGAATCCTCAGTCGGACTAAGTTGCAAAACATATGGAAGCAATGTTCATTCTACCTCAGATCATGCTGAGTTTGAGTACTTCAAACGAGGTGAAAGACGTCAGGCTTTTCGAGCCAAAGAGCCTACTAAAAAGTGGGCTCACAAGAGAAACAAATCCATCTCGTTATTTGTGCATAAACACTTCAAGGAGCCTGTCTGGTACTTAGACAGTGGGTGTTCAAGAAGTATGACAGGGGTCAAAAGTTATCTGCACAAATACGTGGAGCAACCAGGTCCTAAGGTAGTATTCGGTGATAACTCATCTTGTGTTACTGAGGGATATGGTTCAATTAAATGTGGTGGAATAGTTTTCTCAAAAGTGGCGTTTGTAATTGGTCTGAAGTATAATCTCATCAGTATCAGCCAACTGTGTGATGCTAAGTACATCGTTCAGTTTGATGATAAGCAAGGAACAATTTTCAATGCTAACAAAGAAATTCTGTTGACTGCTCCAAGAAGAAATGATGTATATGTCCTAGACATGTCATCTGTAACGAATTCAGGAGCATGTTTCTTTGCTAAAGCCTCAGATTCTGTCAATTGGCTTTGGCATAAGAGACTGTCACATCTCAATTTCAAAGACATGAATAAACTTGCAAAACAAAACAAAGTTCTTGGCTTACCATCTCTTGTGTATTCAAAAGACAAACCTTGTTCAGCCTGTGAAAAAGGTAAACACAAGAGAGCTTCTTTCAAGCCAAAACAAAAATTTTCTATCAGGAAGTGTCTTCATCTTCTTTATATGGACTTATTTGGGCCTGTCAGTCCAATGTCTGTAAATCATGAGAAATATACCCTTGTGATTGTTGATGAATACTCTAGATACACTTGGGTATGCTTCTTGAAAAAGAAGAGTCAAGCTCCGGAATTAATAATGTCTTTTATCAGGCAAGTAGAAAATCAAAATGATAGTAAAGTTAAACAAATACGAACTGATAATGAAACAAAAATCAGGAACCATGAACTTGAGAGTTTTTGTGATGTGAAAGGAATTTCTCAGAACTTCTCTTCTCCTTACACACCTGAACAAAATGGTGTGGCTGAAAGGAAGAATAGAACTCTCATTGAAGCTGCTCGAACAATGCTCAATGGATCCAATCTTTCAAAACACTTCTGGACCGAGGTTGTGAAAATAGCTTGCTATACTCAGAACAGATGTATTATTGTCAAACGACATGATAAGACTCCTTATGAAATATTCAGGAAAAGGATTCTAGATATCAGCTACTTTCATGTGTTTGGATGTCCTGTATTCATCCACAATCAAAAGTACCATCTTGGTAAATTTGATGCCAAAGCTGATGATGGATACTTTCTTGGATATTCTTTTGTCTCCAAAGCCTTCAGGGTCTTTAATACAAGGAGACAACAAGTTGAGGAGTCCTTTCATGTCACCTTTGATGAAAGTATGGATGCCATTAACTTCACAAATCAATCAATGGAAGAGATTGGGATCAATGACTCATCAAGATATTCTCCTGATGAGTATGAACATTGTCCCTCAAAGCAGTATAAAACTGATGCTGATATATCCTTTCATATATCACCTCACAGTAGGTCAATTGATAATTTAATCACACCTCAACATGTCCCTGAAGTTATCACTTCTCAAGCTGAAGAATCAAATGATTCACCCATCTATAGGAACACTGAAGGGACAAGTGATGAAAATATCGATCCCCCTATTACTGAAAATCCTTTAGAAGGAGGTGATGTCCCAGTACCATGTACTGAATCTCTAGTCCCTGATAATCATCAATTATCAACAAGCTCTAATCCAAGTCCTCAGGACAGATGGTCAAGACAACAACATATAGAGCTTGTAAATATAATTGGTGATGTATCTGAGGGGATGCTCACACGTAGTCAGGCTGCCAAACTCTTTGCTGCCTCAGCCCATGAATGTCTGTTTGCATACTTTCTCTCTGAAATTGAACCAAAAAGGATTTCAGAGGCCCAGACACATCCAGGGTGGGTTGAGGCCATGCAAGAAGAGCTCAACCAATTCCTCAGGAACAAAGTGTGGAAACTTGTTCCTCTCCCTGAAGGGAAATCAGCTCGTGGTACAAAATGGGTATTTAAAAACGAGACTGATGAAGATGGAATTGTCATTAAAAACAAAGTTAGGCTTGTTGTTCAGGGGTGTGGTCAACTTGAAGGAATCGATTATGAGGAAACCTTCGCCCATGTAGCAAGAATGGAAGCCATCAGGATCTTCCTTGCCTATGCTACTTACATGAACTTTAATGTTTTCCAAATGGATGTAAAAATTGCCTTCCTGAATGGAAAGATTACTGAAGAAGTTTATGTTGCTCAGCCTCCTGGTTTTGAGAGTCCTGAGTTCCCAAACCATGTTTGTAAACTTGACAAAGCTCTTTATGGACTGAAACAAGCACCAAGGGCATGTTATGAAACTATCTACATTCCTGCTAATGAACAAATTTGTCAGGGGGAAGATAGACAACACCTTGTTTATCTACAGAACCAAGGAGGATGTTCTACTAGTTCAGATATATGTTGATGACATCATATTCGGATCTACTAACTATAACCTTTGTAGAAAGTTTGAAAAACTTATGACAAAGAAATTTGAAATGAGTATGATGGGTGAATTAACATATTTTCTTGGACTACAAATCAAACAGGGGACAAAGGGATCTCAGTCTGTCAAGAAAAATACACCAGAGAAATACTTAAAAAATATGATATCTCTGAGTGTGCTTCAGTAAGGACTCCCATGGTTCCCCCTAACAACTTAGGTCCTGATCTTACTGGTAAATCAGTCAATTAAATCTTATTCAAGGGAATGATTAGATCATTAATGTACATAACTGCAACCAGGCCTGATATTCAGTTCTCAACAATCTTATGTGCAAGATATCAGGCCGATCCCAAAGAATCACATCTTACTGCTGTTAAACGAATCTTCAGGTACCTGAAGGGTACTCCTTCACTAGGTCTATGGTATCCTCGTTGCTCAGGCTTCGATCTTAAAGGATACTCAGACTCAGACTATGCTGGTTGCAATATGGATAGAAAAAGTACCTCAGGTGCATGTCAATTCCTAGGTGGCAAGCTAGTATCTTGGAGTGCAAAGAAACAGCAGTCAATCGCAATGTCCTCTGTTGAGGCTGAATACGTGGCAGCTGCTGGTTGTTGTGCAAACATCCTTTAGATGAAAAGTCAACTCAGGGACTATAATGTGGAATACAAAGTAGTCCCTATCTTTTGTGACAACACCAGTGCAATTGCCATTTCAAATAATCCGGTCCTACATTCAAGGACTAAACACATAGACATAAGATATCATTTCCTCAGGGACCACATCTTAAAAGGAGATATTGAATTACATTTCATCCCCACTGAATATCAGCTAGCTGATATATTTACCAAACCTTTGGATGAACCAACGTTCACTAGACTGAAAGCTGAACTTGGTATGCTGAATATTTATTAATCAGGCTCCCTGATAACAATAGATTCAGTATAATGTATATTCTTGATCCTCTCTCTGAGTAAATATCTCTTATCGTCTTCCCCTTGACACTGAGGTACATTAAATGATGTAACTAAATGCTCTAAGGATTTAGTTACTTAATGTCCTAGGTTGGTGAGTCACAATATTAAATAAGGAAAATATATTCCTTTAATAAATTGTCATAAACCAGTGAAGGGGTCACCCAATGTCAAGTATCCCACTAAGCATTAAATGCTTACCCTTTTTCTAGCAAAATCTGTTGTAAAAACGTCCTTTCAAATGCACGTGACCCCACGTCATCTCTACAAAAAGCGTTATCTCTATAGTAACAGAACAGTTGCCAAGAAAATAGGGGGACCACTTGTACGCTTTCATTCAATGCGGATGTGGAAAGAAATTATAACAAATAAAACTATATTTCACATCCGAGCCTATAAATACCCCTCAATCAAAACAAACACACACACACAAAGAACTTGCAATCTTACTCTGCCAAAATTTTCTCTCAAAGAAAATTTGTGTGTATTCAAACGTGTTTCCATAAAAGTTTCTTGTAAAAAAAAAGACAATCACATTGATCACTTGTTTTATTGTTATATAGCACAAACAATCAAAGTTACTTATTGTTTATAACTCTTGATTCTTTTTTTAAGGCAAAAGTCTGCATTAGGTCACTTGGTGAATCTTGTTGTATTATAACAAGAAACAAGTCTTGATTGGATTTCCACAAATTGCCATTATCCTTTTTCAAATCTTCAAAAACTAACTTTAATGGCAATGTCCAAAGCTATCAAATATGCCCCTCAGGCTGAGCATCTCACCAATGAGGGTGTCCATTTTGCAGGAAACAACTATGAGGGAAATTTCAATTACCCTAGTAGTGTATCAGCCTACAAACCAATTTGCAAATTCTTGAAAAACTGTGATTGGGTTGATGCTTTTATGAAAACCCCCTCAGTCTTCTACCATGAATATCTCAGTGAGTTCTGGTATACGGATGTGGTTGTAACCCCCACTACACAAGGGCCTGAAGGATCTCAGGGGTCTGAGATCAAGTCACATAAGAACTGTGTCATCATGCTCACTATAAACAATAGGAAGACACCATTGATTTTAGACTTCAAAACATTTTGTCAAACCAGTGGACTTGATTATAACAATGGAAAGTATGTTGCACATCCTGACATGGAGTCAGTTAAAAAAGGACTGAAAGAAATCAGGGTCCCTGAGTTATTTGTGACTAAAACCCCATTGATCAAAACTGCTTTCCCATGGCTTGGATGATCCTAGTCACTTTTGTGATTCAGGTGATCGGTGGGAACTATTCATCTACTGAGCAAGTTAATTCTACTCAGCAGATGCTAATCTACAGTCTTATTAATGGACTGAAGATTGACATAGGAGAGATCGTTTATAATGATCTCGTAACCAGGCTCCTGAAGGAGTCTAGGCAAAAGTATGTTTCTTACCCACGATTCATATCATGCGCCTTAGAACGGTTACTGGGTTCCCTTTACACTCAGGAAAAAATCAATGTTTTTTCAACTCCCATCCTGAGTTCCACAAACTTTTCAAAGAACCCATCTGAAGTCAACCCCATTGCATTGACAGCTCACATGACTGAGGTGATCAGTCGTGAATCATCCGTGTCTCCCATCCCCTTCTTACCAAAGAAGGGGAACAAGAAGACTCAGATTGTGCCTAAGACCAAACCAATAAAGGCACAGGGACCTGAGGCTTTCGAGGCACGACCTAAAAAGGCCAAGGCTAAAAATACCACCCTTGTTTAGAACAAGCTTCATCTACCCCAAGGGAAAGAGCTTTCGGGAGGCCCTGGTACATCACAATCAGGGTCGACGCGCCAAACTACTGATCCTCTTGATGGAGAAGGAAACATACAACCTTCTCCTACGGGACTGCCTTCCACTCAGACCGATGACGGCATTCGTAAATCACAACCTTTGCATGAGGTCAAAACTAAGGCCAAAGACTCAGAGAGACGCCCATGGGTAACATACCTCGCTATTAGGCCTCTCACTTCCACCAAGTCCAATGAAGGCACACTAGCTCAAAATTCTTTGCCTGAGGACCCAAAACTCGATTCCTTAGACTCAGAGGGATGCTCACGGGTAATTCACCCCGCTGATAGAAATCTCACTTCCACAACTCCCGATGAAGGCACACTAGAACAAAAGTCTTTGCCTGAGGGAACCACTATTGATCCCAAAGACTCAGAGGGACGCCCACGGGTAAAACACCCCCATGATAAGGATCTCACCTCCACAACTGATCAATCACAAACTGCCCTTGAGTATCAGTTGGCTACAACCCAAGCCTCGGGATTTGGGGCAGGGAGTGACGATAACCAAGGCATACCTTCTTTTGAAGGGGAGCTGGACAAACCAAAGGGTTCACTGAACTTTGGAGATTTTGTTGATCTACTCGAGGAACCTGACGAGTTACTCCAAGGTTTCAGTGACGACGATGACATGATTGAGGTTGGGGATGAACCTGAAACTCAGACCCCTCCTCAATCAGACCAGAAGCCACAATCCCCACCATTGTTCGCGGACATACAACCCTCCCCTGAGGCTCAACAAAATCCCTACCCTGAGGCATCAGAACAAAAAGAACCCTCCCCTGAGGTACCGAAAAATCCCTCCCAAGAGGCAAAACTTGACACCTCTTCGTTGGGGACTCAGACTGTGGTTCCGGATAAAACTTTTGATGACATCAAGCCTGTCACTGAGAAGGTTTTGAATGCAACCCTCCAGGATGTATTAACTCATGCTTCCACCACCTTGAAAGCTGAGGTCACTCAGTTTCATGAAGACTTGGCCTCAAAGACTGATGAACTCCTTGATGAGTTCAGAACATATGGTGATAGATTTGACCTGGCTGAGGAGAAGATGAGAATTCAGGTGGACAACCAAATGGAATTCATCAGTTCTGTTAACAATAGTCATGAAAATCAAGAAAAGAAGCTCATCAACTTCCTCAACCATGCTCTTCCTACTGTTGAAGCAAATGTGTCCTTAAAGACAACTCTGGATGGACTGATCACTAGCACTACTAAGTCCACTTCCAGAGTTAGTCAATTACTTAAGTTACTGAAGGAGGACAGGCTCACTTAGGTTTTTACCAGGTTAGACTCTCTCAGGTATGACTTGGATATGGTGAAGGGGAAATGTGATGACATATATAAGGATGTTCACATGGATGCTGAGACAGAGTTCAGATTGTCAAGGGCTACACAAGGTTACATGGCTAATGCCTCCAATCTCTCTAACATCTCCAAGTCCTTGAAAGAGGCTGACATTCCCAGACTTAGGACAAGTATCACCACCATTGAAAACACTCAATCCCTAATTCAGTTGGATGTTAAAACCATTAAAGTTGACACTCAGTCCATGAAGGAGATGGTGACTGAGATGTTTCAGGCTTTCAAGGGATCCTCCACACCACCTCAGGACCATCACTAAGGGCAAAACCTAGGATTAGTCAGGCTGATCCTTCAAATTTTGAGGGGGAGAATGTGCCACCAATGATGCTAACTTAGACTGAACCTCCTTCTCACACTGAGGGGGAGCAGGGAGAACTAGCACAACCCCAACCCTTAAACTCAATTCCTCCCAACCCTGAGCCCTCTGTATCTAATTTAGATAGGGGCAAAGGCATTGCTGATGAAACCCCAACACCTCCACCAAAGAAGCTTGTAAAAGCTTTAAGAGAAAGAAGGCCTGATCCTGATGTCATTGTCTTGGTACCATATGAGATTAATGGAAAGATGTACAAGATGACTCCTGAACAAATCCAAGAGTACTTAGATAGAATGGAGTCAGCTAAGGCTAATAAAGCAACAAGGGCTGAGATTTTGAGGGTATTCACTGAATTTGTGAAAGAAGTGGGTGGTGACCCTGAGGCCTTGTTGAGCAAGAAAGGGGGAGAAGAGTTCATCCAAAAGCAGGAGGAAGAACTCAAGGCCATTCAGGATGAAATGGTCTTGAAGCAACAACAAAGAACCACCCAACTTAAGAAACTGTATGACCAATACCAAAGTCGTCACCCAAGGAAGAAAGCCTGAACCAGTCACTAACCTTCAAATCATTCCTCATACTACACTGGTCTCAATATCTGTCTACAGAAACAATGATGAAAGGAATTTTGAAGTTATGAAGAAATTTTCATTTGGTGATTTCGGTCTCATTGAGTGGGACGAAATGGGAAGGATCTTCAGGACCAAAAAGAACAAATGTGTCCCTGAAATACTCAACTCTCTCAGTAAGAGATATGAGAGGTTGAATCAGATCAAGGAACAATTAGGAATCACTGAAGATCTTCCTTTAACTGAACAGGATCCTACCAAAACTCAGGGAAGAAAGAGGAAAAGAGTTGAGCTTGAAGTTGAGACTAAAATCCCTGGGTTAGACTACAATCGTACCCTCCCTGAAAATGTCCCCTTTGTGAAAAACATGGTTATAGAAGAACCTGAGTGGGGTATCTTCTTCATTGATGTTTTTGGGGATCAAGCTTTTCAAAGAACGAGTGACATAGAGAAATGCACTACTGAGAGTGTTCTCATCTTTCTTGTGATGGCTGGACAAGTTCAGATTGATGAGAATAAAAGATTTGTTGAGAAGCTCAGGGAGATAATTGCTAGGAGGCCTGATAAAGAAAAGGTGTTAAAGTCATCAAGGGTGAAGAGGGAAGCAATGGATTCCTGAATAATTGTAATCTTTTGTTTTATTTATGTTTCTTGTATCAGACTATTCAGTCTTGTGTAATGATGAATAAAAATAAAGTACTTTGTTATATCAAGTCTTTTCATCAGTAGAATAGTTTGTAATAAGAAGAAGCCTCTTTGCTCACTTATAACAATTTCACTTAGGCAAATTTTATATCCAAATAGGGGAGATTGTTAGGTCAATTCAGTACCTAATGACCTTACTGATGGATTTGAATAACAATCAGCCTAAGTGAAGTATTAACCTAGAACATAACGAAGTCACTGAGTGAACAGTCACTCACTGAGTTGCCTTCAAGTTCCTAGACTGAGTCTAAAAGAAAGACTCGAGCATTCAGAGAGGCGAAGCTAAATGAATGACTTCTATGACGAAGAAGAAGGTGATGGGTTCAGTGAGTTGTGGCAATAGACTCACTGAACCCCATACGATCTCCCTGAAGAAAACAAGCATTCTCCAAGACTGAAGTAAAGGCGGGATAAGTTGAATTATGACAAGATAAAGTACATCACACAATTAGCGTGACTTACCCTTTTGGGATAGATGGGGCTGACAAGTGTAAAGGACTTACGTCTTACTACTTAGAATAGGGTAAGACAAGATACTACACTGTACCAATAAGACAAGAATTGCACATGGGCTATTATTGTCTTCTACCCAACTTTCCTTCTATAAATAGGATGCTTGTAAAAGGAGAGAAAACAAGTTTGTGCACTTAACGCTTTAGACATTCACAAACAAAGTTTTCTCTCCTCCAAATACGATCAAACACTTGAGTTCTAAACTCTTGTTGATAGAATCGTCAAGCTTAGAAATCGTTAGGATTGGACTAGCTTGTTAGTGAGGAGATCACAAAACCACACATTGTCTATTCAATCCCTATTGTAGCTTCGTATACAACAGGGTATAATTCTTTAATAAAGCTAAGAGTTAAACGTTGAAAAACCTTGTGTTATTTACTTTAATTGTATTAAGTTTATTGCATTACTTAACCATGGGTTAGGACTATACTTAGTATTCTTAAGTATAGTACTAATTACAAGGGACCAACATAATCATTTAAAAGTTTTATATACAATTAATAACTAAGTTTCCCCAGCGACAAGTCGCTCGGGAAAAGTTTGTTTAATAATTTCAGAAATCCCTCCAAAAATTTTCATTAACGCGCTTCTTTCACAAAACGACAAAATTATAGTTTCCCCGGCGACATGTTGTTGGGGATAGATTTGTTAGCATCAACAAGTTATTAAACCAGCTGGCACAAACGACAAATTATAAAGTTTCCCCAGCGACAAGTTGTTGGGGAAACTTTCGTCAAAAATTAAATAATTTTCCCCCAGCGACATGTCGCTGGGGAAAAGTTTGACCAATTCTTATCCTCAAAGAAACGAATCACAGAAACACACAACACTTATCTATTTTTCATCTTCTTCTCTGTGTAACTCATCCCCAATCATCACATCACCACCAACAATCACACCCCCACCACTACCATCAACAATCACCACCAATACTCACATCACCACTCATCCCCGCTACTCATCCCCGCCACAACCATCAACACCACTCACCACCACCACAACCGCTGCTATCACCACCATCACCACCACCGCTGCTATCACCACCATCACTTCTATCACCACAGGCATACCATCAACACCACCACAACCACTTACCACAACCACTCACCACCACCGCCTACTGCCGGATTCACCACCACCACCACCACAACCACTCTCCTTCTAAATTATAATTCTTTTTCTAACCTTCTAAATGATAATTCTTTAAACAAGTTTGGTGGTGGTGGATTTTGTTTGTTTTTCGATTCAAGGTTTTTATATAAATTCATAGTTTTTTATTGATTGAGTTTTTAATTAAATGTTTTATGTTATTGTAGTCGACCGCAGAAGATCACAGCCGACCGTAGCTAACCACAGCCGACAGCAGCCGACCACAACCGACCACAACCGACCACCACAACTAACAGTATGTTTTTTTAATTCTAACTGATAACATTTATTTACTTATTTTTATCATTTTGGTTTCCCCAACGACATGTCGTTGGGGATTTATAAACTTGTTAATTTCCATTAAACGTAAATCCAAACACTCTTTAACTGTGAAAAACGCAAACCCAAACACTTGTTATGTTGCTTATCATCTTATCCGAATAAACTGTTTTCAAACATCTTATCCTGATAAGCTTATCAGGATAAGCTGTTTGAAACAGCTTATCCCGATAAGCATATCGGAATAAGCTGTTTGAAAACAGCTTATCCTGATAAGCTTATCAGGATAAGTTGTTTTCAAACAGCTTATCCTGATCAGCTTATCCAAATAAACTGTTTTCAAACAGCTTATCCTGATAAGCTGTTTGAAAACAGTTTATCCCGATAAGCTTATCGGAATAAGCTGTTTGAAAACAGCTTATCCTGATAAGCTTATCAGAATAAGCTGTTTGATATAAATGTTTTATTGAATTAAACCTTAGGAATGTGTTAGGATTTTAGCGATTAATTTCAGAAAATTCCCGTCTGAAATTGATCAACCTATAGAAAACCCGTCCGAAGTTAATTTAATAGGAATTAACTTTGAAAAGTCCCCTGTTTGGGACTTCTTTTTTATTGTTTTGTCTCATTTAGGATATGAATGTGTATAACTGGTTTACTATTTGAGATGATTTCGACAGTGTTTCTTCTTTACTCCTACGATATGTCTTTAAACACATATTTGGGGAGTTGAGGGGAAATGCTGCCGAAATTTTCTCAAATAGTAAATCGGTTATACGCATTCATATATGAGACGAAGCATCAAAGAGTGGGTTAGGATTGCCTTCCATAGTTGCATTAGGTGAACAAAACATCTAGGATTGCTTTCCATAATTGCCTTCTATGTAATAATAACTAAATATACGGATAAAACACGCTTATGGTATTCGCTGATAAGAGTTGGATAAAAAACCGATTGTTTCCCAAGAATTTAATGACGATCTCACAAAGTTCGTCAATCATTTCCGGCCGTTGGTGAATGCTGCGGGGAAAATTAGATCTCCATGCAAAAAATGTCGAAATGTATTATGGAAACCCATCGAATGGATTGGAGATCATATTGCGTGTAACGGGTGGGACCCACTTTATACCACATGGGTCAAACACAGTGAACCGGCTCTACGTGCGCCAGTGATAGATAACCTAAGAGAACCTATGATGAGTGACATGACAGCGTTACTCGATGATTTTAGCTATATTCCTTCGAATGAACCAACACAAGGAGATAATATTGGTGAGATTAGTAACCAACCGACTCAACCGACTCAAGCCACTCGTACCGAGTTTGAAGAGTTGTATGCAAGTGCCAACGAGGCGCTGTATGATGGTTGTGAACATGTGTCTCGACTAGACTTTATGGCAAAATTTACCTATTTTAAGGCTAAAGGCAAAATGACAGATTCTTTATTCAATGAAATATTAGAGTTTTTCCGATATGCGTTTCCTGATAGTAAAGGATTCAAGATCCCACCGAACTACTATGAAAAAAGAAGACATTTAAAATGATCGGGTTAGGGTACGAGTCGATACATGCTTGTGAACACGACTGTTGCTTGTTTTGGGATGATAAAGCAGAATTGCAATTCTGTCCGGTGTGTAATACGAGTAGATGGAAAGACACTAACACACCGGGGAAGAAAGTTCCTAGGAAGGTGTTACGTTACTTTCCGATCATTCCTAGACTACAAAGTTTATACAAGTCTAGATACACTGCAAAAGACATGACTTGGCATGCTACTAGAAAGTGTGCGGAGCCTGGTAAGATGCAACACCCGGTTGATGGCACGACTTGGAAGAATTTTGACTTGAAGTATCTAGAGTTTGCAGCAGAACCAAGAAATGTTCGACTAGGGTTGTGTGCTGATGGTTTCAATCCGTTCGGCAACCTTTGTCAGACCTACAACATGTGGCCGGTGATATTGACAACATACAATCTGCCTCCTTGGTTATGTATGAAAGAAAGTAACTTTATGCTGACGTTGTTAATTCCTGGCCCTAAATCCCCGGGCAAGGACAATGATATTTACTTGCAGCCTTTGATTAAAGACCTGAAGACTTTATGGCACAAGGACGGTGTTGATACTACAGACATTATTTCACAAAAGCAGTTCAACATGAGAGCGATGCTTTTATGGACCATAAATGGTTTTCCTGCTCGAAGTAGTTTTTCTGGGTGGAGTGGGCAAGGTTACTATGCATGCCCTACATGTAACCTAGAAACTCTATCTATTCCTGTCACAAGCAAAATAACTTATGTTGGTCATAGAAGATGGTTAAAGAAGCCCCTTAAATGGAGGAGTTCACGTGCTGACTTCAATGGCCAACCTGAATCCAATGATCGACCTAAAGAATATAACCGGCCGGGTGTAATCGAGGAGCAACATGCTAGATTGCTAAGGCGTTTACCGGGTAAACATCCAAAACATGGGGGTGTGAAGATTTCCCGCAATGTTACAGTCGAGCTTAACTGGACTAAACGGTCTATTTTTTACGAGCTTGAGTATTGGCCTTTTATTTCACTAAGACACAATTTAGACATCATGCATATCGAAAAAAATGTGTTGGATGCCATCTTGAACATTTTGTTAATGAATGACAAAAGTAAAGACACCGCAAAGGCAAGACAAGACTTGAAAAAAGACGGGCATTCGAAGACCTTTATGGCTAACCGTAAACCACAAGGGGAAGACTGTGAAGCCCCAGGCTGCGTATTCTTTAACAGCAGAGAACCGAAAAAAGTTTTGTCAGTACATCAAAAGTGTTAAACTACCAGATGGGTTCGGATCATGCTTCAAGCACAAAGTGGCCGATAATGATACAAATATAACGGGCATGAAGTCTCATGACTGTCATATAATGATGCAACGTTGACTTCCTTACGGACTTCAAAATTACTTGCCCGAACATATTGCCAAACCAATAATCAATCTATGTTCCTTGTTTAAGCAACTCTGCTCTACAACTTTGATGGAGGAGGACATGTTGAAAGCTTCGGTCAAGGTGGTTGAAATTCTATGCGAGCTTGAGCGCATATATCCTTTTGCTTTCTTTGACATTATGGTTCACTTGCCCATCCATTTAGCTCTAGAGGCTCTTGAAGGCGGGCCTATTCAACCCTGGTGGATGTATCCATTTGAAAGATTCATGAAGAAGCTAAAAGGTTATGTAAGAAATAAAGCTAAGCCGGAAGGTTCGATCGCGGAGGGTTATGTTGCAGAAGAAGCATTGACTATAAGTTCTCAATATTTTCGGGGTGTTACCACGAAATTTAATCGTCCCGATCGTAATGTGGACCCCCTCCCTCAACGTGTAAGTTTCAGGTGTTCTGATCGGTATGCAAGCCGATTGGTTTACTGTCCTTTCCTCATTTTCCTACCGAAGAGTACAAGAAAGCGAGATGGTATGTACTTAACAACAGTCCTGAGATCGACACGTACCAAGACCAGTTCCGGAGGTACGCGTTTTTTAATTTTGTAACTTTTTTCTTAACTTATCATTTCGACGACTTATTCTAATAGCATGAACGTTTTTCAGTTTATTTCCAGGAAAAAAAGAAAAAGACATGCTAGAAGAATTTCCCCACTGGTTTAAGACGTTGGTAAACTAACACTTATTTTGTGTACTTAAGTGTAAAAATAACAATATCATATTTTTTTCTATCTAATCCTATCTTCTTCATAGATCTTTGAACGTCACGCACAAAATCCCCAAGACCCAGAGTGTAGCCCAACCAGAGAGTTATTCGCTTTGGCTAATGGACCATCAAAGGCTCCAATGTCAGTAAACTGTTGTGTAGTAGATGGTGTGAGGTATGTCGTGCAGAGCCGCGATGAACGACGCGTAACTAAAAATAGCGGCCTTTGTTCGACTGGCCCTGACGGGAAAACTAGCACTTATTAGCTTCAAGAAATCCTCGAGTTTGACTATTTGTCGTTTAAAGTTGCGTTGTTCAAAGTTAAGTGGTTCGACACTCGTAACAACGTTGGTAGAGTCAAGAAACTTACCGTTATAAACGGAATGACACAAATCGTCGGCTCTAGTGAGTGGTGGAAAAGTGAACAATACATTCTCGCAACACAAGTCAAACAAGTCTTCTACCTTGTAGATCCCGCCATACCCAACGTGAAGGTCGTCGAACATGTTAATCATAAAAAGTTTTTGAACAACGGTGTAATCGTGGTAGAGAACGAACCTGATATTATACATTTAGACAACTCATCTGATCTCCCACCTTCTACTAGTGATCTCCCACCTTCTACTAGTGATCTCCCACCTTCTACTAGTGGGAATGACTTCGGTAATTACACCTTCTATATAGATTTGCATATAGATGGTGAATCAACGGAGATTGATGCACCGCTAGATAACGATGATGTTCCTAGCGAAGACGATGATGATGAAGACCCCCTTCCTCATGATTTAGCAGATTCTGATGTTGAAGACCTCATCAAAGATGATGATGGTGTTGATAAATTTTATTCTAGTGACGAATAAGATTAACTTTGTGTTGTAACTTGCAAAATACACTTATATATTTGAATGAATGAATGAACGAAATTGTTGTGGATTGTTTAAATGTGTATATTTATTTTGATATTTGGATTTGTGCATGCTTGTATTATTTTGTTCATGAATTTCTACATGTTATGCTAATTGTACCTGTATACAGATAGCTGATGTTGCACGGGGACACGGCGGGGACGGTGGTGGCGAGGATCCTTCACGTCCACGTCCTCCATCATTCGGTTGCGGGGGTTGCTTCGTTAACCGGGGTAAGAATTTCTGGATTATTGTAATACAAATCTGATACACAAATTGAACTTGTTTGCCTTGAACTTTTATGACTTTATCACTCACTTGATTTTGCAGGAAAAGGAAAGCAAAAGCCCAATTTGGGCGGGAGGAGAGCCGGCAGGGAGAATACCCGGGACAAGACCCGTCGCCTAAAATTACTGGATGTGGTGTCCACGAATCACAACCGGCTAGTCGAGATCAACTTTGTACCCGCTAAAGATAACCTTGTTACACCTGTCGGCCCCTACGCAGAGCATTGGAGAAACTTATGCGGCGTGATCGTTAGGAAATACCTTTGTATTACCCTTCGTGGAACAAGGTCCCCGAAGGGTACAAGGCGGCGGCTTGGGAAGCTCTTGGGGTAAGTTATCATTTTATGTTTATTTAATTATCGTGTTCATTTATTTAATTGTGTATATTTATTGAAATTCATTTTTTTATTTATATCATATAAATAAATAAACAAATTTAAATAAATATATAAATTATATTTCTAACTCTGTTTTTAATGTGTTGTATTGTGTATATTTATTTAAATTTGTTTATTTATTTGTATCATATAAATATATAAACGAATTTAAATAAATATATAAATTATATTTCTAACTTTGTTTTCAATGTGTTGTATTGTGTATATTTATTTAAATTCGTTTATTTATTTATATCATATAAATAAATAAACAAAGTTAAATAAATATATAAATTATATTTTTAACTCTATTTTCAATGTGTTGTATTGTGTATATTTATTTAAATTCGTTTATTTATTTATATCTAAATAAACAAATTTAAATAAATATATAAACTATATTTTTAACTCTGTTTTTAATGTGTTGTATTGTGTATATTTATTTAAATTCGTTTATTTATTTATATCATATAAATAAATAAACAAATTTAAATAAATATATAAATTATATTTCTAACTCTGTTTTCAATGTGTTGTATTTGATTGCAGAAAAAATACGATCTCGAGCCACACAGGAGCACCACTCGGGGGCCGAATATTGAAAATACCATTAAGGCCCAGTTAAAAAAACATACAACACCAACAAGGCTACTCTGAAGCGAGATTACTGTGTAAAAGACCCCGAGACTGGAGAATACGATGTGGATCGAATTAGGCAGAACAGACCCGATGAACACTCAGCTGAAGAGTGAGAAAAACAAATAACGTTTTGGACTGACCCTGGTAACAAGAAGCGATCCTTAACAAACAGCCAAAATCGGTCCAAGGCAACACTTCCCTCCCGACATGGTTCTCGGTCGATCCCTCGCACTCGACAACTCATGGTAACTATTATTATTATTATTATTGATTTTACATTATTATTATTATTTTATTATTATTATTGATTTTTATTTTTATTATTTTATTATTATTATTATTATTATTATTGATTTTACATACATATTATTATTACCTTTTTTAATTAGATTGATCTTACTTGCGTGTGTATGTACAGAAAAAGGCGTCTGAAACCCAACAGGAGCCTTCAGAGATCGACATGTTCTATCATTTGCACACAAATGAAAATGTTGTATTTGCAGATGAGAACTCTCTCCAGTTGTATGTAAGTATTCTTTTCAAAACACACTTTAATGAATCATTGATTAATAATCTAGCAACCCGACTAATATATTTACTATCTTGTGTTATTGTCACTACGCAGGATCAGATGTGGGAGCTAGAGGCGACGGGTGAGCACACCACTTCCGAGATCAACAGGATGGTACGAGGAGGCAAATTTCGCGGCCACCATCCTGGCGTGGGTATGGTATTGCCGGGATACGCCAGTTTTAGTCCGAGCTTTTCGTCACCACCCCTTGACACTCGTCGGGATGTTGATTTCCTGATGGGCATGCTGAGAGCCGACGGCAAGTATAAAGATCATTTTTCGAGATACGAGAGTGTTGGTCCAGCGGGAGCGGGAGTCGCAGGGGTGATGATGTTGAGGATCGGAAGGGTGGCGAGCTAGGATGGTGGCGAGGATGGTGGCGATGGCGCGAGCTAGTCGTTTCATATATGTGTTTGTTAGTAGGTCAATTGTTTCTTTATGTTCATCTTGACTTTTTTCCCTATTATCCTAAATTAGAACGCTTGTTTCCCTAGTATCCTTAACTATCCGGACTTGTTCCTAGTATCCTTAACTAAATTATAACGTTATATTATATTTTGGTGCAAGTTTAAACTTATTCCGCGTTTGTGTTGATTTGTATTCCAAGTTTACTTTATATGTGTCTTTTGGTGAGCAAATACAGGTTTTTGTTACAGGTTTTGTTAGATTTTTTCCGGAAAAATCTGGAAAACGCCTGCTGTGCAGGCAATTTATGAAAAAAACCTGCAGAGGTTTCCCCAGCGACATGTCGCTGGAGAAACTTTGGAAAATCGTTGACAAGTCAAACACAAAGCGTTGACAAGTCAAACATATCGAAAGTTTCCCAGCGACATGTCGCTGGGGAAACATTGGAAAATCGTTGACAAGTCAACCACAAAGCGTTGACAAGTCAAACGTAAGGAAAAATTCCCCAGCGACATGTCGCTGAGGAAACTTTGTAATTAGCTGAGAAGATTAAGTTTAACTTAATTTTTGCTGATTTAATAAAGATTTTCTCCAGCGACATGTCGCTGGAAATCTTGCCACCGTGGCAATCTATTTTTTTCATGAAAAGTCTGTGGGGCCCGCATGTCGCTGGGGTAAGTCGTTGGGGATACCTTTCTCATTGAGCGTACCCAGCGAATTTTCCCCAGCGACATGTCGCTGGGGAAACGTATCCCATCAAAAAGTCGCTGGGGAAAAGCCAAAAAAATCGCTGCTGGGGTGTTGTAGTGTACAACCATTATCAATGGTACTATTCCCAAGCATTAAGTAACCGGTATCCGTGTCATTGTAGGACGACGAGGATGACGTTGCATACGGATGGAAATCATGATCATTTTCGTCGTCTGAGAAAACATTTTGAAATCCATCATCAACAGATGAGGTGATAGAAATTTCATCAAGGATATGAAGTTTGAAGTTTGTACCAAAATAACCAAACAGCCCCAGCTCATATTCAATGAGAGATGGATAACGCATAGTTATATAATAGTGGCTCCGAGCACACTCTCGCGGGAGATTAGTCCACTCGTCCTAAAGGCGATGGAAACTCCTCGTAATAGACTAAAAAATATATATATATATACTAGTGGTGCCATTTATGGCCCAACAACAACAATACATCAAAGGCCCACTGATTAACAGATACATATATCATCTCTTCTTCAGATTAGGGTTTATATTGAAAACATTTTGCATTAGTTTTATTTTATTTTTACAGATCGAAGCTTTTAGAACAAACGAAGACTCATATCGACTATTCAGAAGGTAACGTATCTATTTTTAGGTCACTTTCTTCTCAAGTAGTTGTATATTTCCTATCATTTACTTTCTTTTCCACACTCGAGAACGCAGCGTAAGGGTTAGGGTTACGCTGCGTAATATATTATTGATGTTAGTTACCGACCTTGATGACGGTTTCACGACCTTATTAGCATCTTCTAGCAGGGTTGACAGCATCACATCCATGAAATCGGCTTCTTTAACACTATCACACACTTTTATATTCTCAATATGTTCGTCAACCCACGACAGTATCAACCTCTTTGGCAACTTGCCTTATAGATTTCACATGCCCTCCAATGTCCATCAGTGATTCAGTTACATATATTGAAAAAAACTCAGATGCAACAAAAAGGCCGCTAATGTATAATAACCCTTTCGTTATGGCTTCTTTAACATGCGAGCAGTGGCGGACCCAGGATTTATTATAGGGTGTTGCACAAATTTTTTATTGATTATAAGCATTAAAGTTGCCTTACGTTATCTAGAAATGAGTGTTGCACGTATTAAGAAAAAATCTATTTTATAATAAATTTACCCTTCGTGACCTAAAATCGGGTGTAGCCCGTGACACACCTGGCTCCCATGTGGGTACGCCCATGCATGCGAGTCTTAAATATTACATTTATCACTATGACACTTGTTACAAAATCTTTTCACTGCTAAGATTCGTATAATTATATTGAACGTTATGTTCTCAAACCACTTGTACATGTCCATTACAAATGGTTTGTCCCCATTATTCATGGACAGTAACTTGAGCTCATCAATTGAACTCTTTCACGAACATTCTTGAATTTTCAATATGCTGCCTTGAAAAGAGCTCAGAAGTGACTAGCTTTCGGATCTCTCGCCAGTACGCTCCATATGGTGCTAGTGCAAAACCAGCATTGTCATAGACCATTTTCCGGCTAATTGCCATATTCGGTCTATTTCCAAAGTTTACATCATTCGAGGTGAAGCACTCTCGGATCATCTGTCAACTGCTCACCACCAATGCTCGACGACTACCTAAGCAAAAATTCTTGTAGCATAAGTTTGACTTTTTCTTTTACCTATAATAAGTAAGCAAAATTTCTTTTTTTACAACTTTTTTTTTATATCGAATGAAGCCAATGGGCCTAATATCAATCTTAATGGGCTGTGCCGACAACACTAGTTTTGTCTCCATCTAAGGGTTAGGGTTACGGTTTGTAATTTTATTTTATCTTCTTGTTTCACTTTTGCAATGGTGGATCTTTAAAATCAAGATATTTCATTTTGAGAGGTTGAGAATCAGTTGGGTATGTTATCTGATTCAATATTGCTAACACCTAAAAATAGATTTCGAGAGGCCGAGAAGCAGGTGGAAATGTTAGATCCTGTATCACCATCACCTAATGAAATTCAACGTCAGTATCAGCTAGCTAATTCAGTATTGCCAAGACCTAAAGATAGATTTCGAGAGGCCGAGAAGCAGTTGGAAACGGAAATGTTAGAGGTGGCAATGTTAGATCCTGTATCACCATCACCTAATGAAACTATACGTCAGTTAGAGCTAGCTATTTCAGTATTGCCAAGACCTAAAGATAGATTTCGAGAGGCCGAGATGCAGTTGGAAAGGGATTTGTTAGAGGTGGCAATGTTAGATCCTGTATCACCATCACCTGATGAAACTATACGTCAGTTAGAGCTAGCTATTTCAGTATTGCCAAGACCTAAAGATAGATTTCGAGAGGCCGAGATGCAGTTGGAAAGGGATTTGTTAGAGGTGGCAATGTTAGATCCTGTATCACCATCACCTGATGAAACTATACGTCAGTTAGAGCTAGCTATTTCAGTATTGCCAAGACCTAAAGATATATTTCGAGAGGCCGTGAAGCAGTTGGAAAGGGATTTGTTAGAGGTGGCAATGTTAGATCCTGTATCACCATCACCTGATGAAACTATACGTCAGTTAGAGCTAGCTATTTCAGTATTGCCAAGACCTAAAGATAGATTTCGAGAGGCCGAGAAGCAGTTGGAAAGGGATTTGTTAGAGGTGGCAATGTTAGATCCTGTATCACCATCACCTGATGAAACTATACGTCAGTTAGAGCTAGCTATTTCAGTATTGCCAAGACCTAAAGATAGATTTCGAGAGGCCGAGATGCAGTTGGAAACGGAAATGTTAGAGGTGGAAATGTTAGATCCTGTATCACCATCACCTAATGAAATTATACGTCAAGAGACTGAGTATCAGCTGAGGATGTTAGCTAATTCAGTAAGCAGTCCTGTTGACGAGGGCGAATTGGTTACTGGCAATGATGACAGTTTAACTTTGTCGCATGATAAGGTTAGTAATGACAAGATCTCGTTGGCTATTTTTGATGAAATTTCTGTTCAGTCGTTTATTACCTAACAATTACGGTTTTGAAGTCATACTTTCGATAAATATACTCATTTTACAGATTTGCAACAAGGAGAAAGAGGAAAATAGAGGAAGCCAGTATGGTTTGGTAATAATTTTTTTATCTATTCTATTTACTAATAAATTCATATCATTAGGTGTTTGAAGCCAAATTGTGAATAAGCAGTACAATGTTACATGTTCCTTATTAAGAGTCTAAATTCATATGCTGTTAAATTTAGCGCCCATTATTCTGCTAAAATCATGTATGATAGTCTGTTTTTCCGCTTTTGTTAATGTGACTAGGACTTCTGGAAGCATATCTTCTCTGTTGGAACAACTAGGGTATGTCCTACCATAATCTCTCTATGTCTGTTTATACCTTATTTGGAAGCCCTCTTTTGTATTTATTTTTTTAAAACTACTTTCGTCTTACGCGAACACTAAAGGCTATTATCTCTTCGCTTTGAAGATTGAGCCTTTTTTACAATTTCACACAAACACCTTCTTGAGTTTTGTTACTTTTTGTATTTTGGGTGCTTAATATGATGTTCCATGACAGATGAATGTCCTTCACAAAGAACACAACTGGAATTTCTCAAATCTACAAGTGAGTATTTTGTTAAAAACTAAAGTCTATTTATATGTCCGTGAGTAGTACTAGCATTTTGTACTAACCCAAGTCGTCGTTACCTTCTTTCTCAGGATGCATTTGAAGAGGGTGGTGTGTTACACGCCGCTAACAACGTCTATCTCTTCTCCACTGTGGAGGGTAAGTCTATTTAACTTATTTCCCGTTGGTTGCAGATGTCTCTCCCTCGTGACTTCTTTTTCATTACTGTACTTAATTTGTTTGCAGAATCATCTCGCTGTTGCCATCATAGGAAGAGAGGAAGAAGACTAAAAACCCTTCTTCCTGTTGTGGTCGCAGTAAGTAGGGTTAATTCGTTAGCAATTCACTCCATTTGCTCCATAAAAAGCCACTTCCAAATCATGTTTATTCAACATCTCAATTGCATCAACATATTTCTTCTATTAGAACCTTGGTTTAAAAAAGCGCGCCTTTTTGAGCCTGAGGCGAGACGAGGCAATGGGGTCATCGCCTCGCCCGTTACATAAAGCGATTGGAGGCGGTGCTTGTCGACGCCTTAGAGGAACGCTTTTTACCGCTTCAAAAATGACATCTAAACTCAAAGGGTTTGAGTGGACTTTTAAACTCTCAAAGGTTTTTTTGTTCTAAAAATGACATTAAGAATTGAATTATCGGTATTTTGTCAAACATCATGGCAACTGCTAAATTTTTATTGATTCTAATTATGTCTAGTATATTGCTCTTTGTACACAGATTATATCTCCCTTTCCACCTACTGATAAGATTGCAATGTATTCCAAGAACGGGTGTAAAAAGGTTGTTGAGATGAAGAGATTGGGAATGCATTGGCATCCTTGCATTCAAATAAAAAACCGGTATTGATTCTCATTTATACGGAGGGCTGTAATCTATAGTCTCAAATTAACTTAGACTATTGTTGTACGCTGATTCCATTGATACAGATCTCGTTTTCATCCGGGTTCGTCATCTTGGAAGCCTGAACCTCAGATCTTTGTACTAAGCTGTGCTGACAGAACGTAATCCACCCATACCTAAACTACTTTTTTCAGTTTGATTTGAATTGGTAGACAAAGTTGCTGACTCTCTTTCCTTCACGTAGTACTAGTTTGGAACGTGTGAAGCAATTCGACAGAAGATTGCTTTTGGAGGGCTGCATACCATGTAAGTAAATTTCTCAAGGTTTACTTTTTTTTAAGGAAAGTAACTACCTTGTTAGTAGTATATATGTATCTATCTTTGGCACTAGCTTAACATTTTTTGCTAGGTTTTATAATCAAATTCCCACCTTTTACACGGCTAAAGATATAAAGTCATTTGTAAAAACTTTTAAAGCCGTAGTATTGTACCAGACACTCTTGTACCATGAAATTATTCTCATCATTTGATTCATTGCACAAAAGTGGGTTTGTTCTTTTTGCCAAGTTCGTCATCAGACTTTGAAAAAGTATGCAGGTGGATTAACTTGCAACGATTGTTTCTATTTTTGCAGACTTCGATAACCACTTGAAGAAACAGACTTGTGTTGATATCAGATCAGAGCCTGTAAGTTGCTTTTCATACGATTATACATTTAGACTGTTCTAGCCCTTAGACGACGTTGATACAGAATAACTAGCACACTGTACTTTTTTCATCGTCTCACAAGTCTTATAAACATTCAGAGAATTTTCATCTTAATTTTAGAACTCACTCCCAATGTATCAACTCAACCAACGAATCTATCTCAGTTTGTGCACCATAGTTGCAATTGATTGTATTATGTATGAATATCTTGACCATATATTATCACATTGCGGCTTTAAATAATAATCAATCATAATATAACTGTAACTACGGTTAAAACTAATTTGTTTAATCAATCTGCGTAGGGTGTCTGTAAGTTTGATTTGGAGATGGATGATCTTGAGGTGAGTGATAATCTTTTCTTGTTTCTATATTGTATCTTTTTCTTATGGCAACCGTTTCTGTTATTTGAGAATCAATCTTGTTTTTCAAAGCTAGAATGTAAATGCAAATTATAGAACGGCAGAGCTGTTTTTTTTTACAACAATACAACTAATCCCGTCGGAGAGAGCTGGAGTTTTGTCTTTAAACTATACAAGTTGAAACCCGGCCACATGACCACAAAAAGTGTCCTTTTATTGTAGGATCTCACTTATAAGCTCGGTGAGGCTAAGGAACTGTCTGAACATCACAAGGATGGCCTCAAGGTAGAGTCACTCGACTATTATAAAAAAAATCCGAAATACCCACAAAATCCGCACGGTTTGAGCTGAAAACTCAAACCTTGACCTTTCGAGGTCAAACCTTGCGACTGTTTTTAAAAAAGGGGAATTAAATTTATATCCCTCCAAAAGATTATAATTGCGTATATATCCGACCTATACGTTTAATTGCATATATATCATTCCTAAACATATAAAATGACATATATGTCCAAATAGTTAAATTATACGTAGTTATTTAAAATCCAAAAATATATGATAATTATAATTCAAACGTAAAATGTCAAATGTACCCTTGCAAGAAAACATAAGTTTTCATATGGACTGGGGTCCCTTTTTTCCGAGTGAGACATATGCAGTGTATATTATTCAATTAATATTATATTGAGATTTCAAACAAGAGAAGATGGATCAAATGGGATTTAATAAAAATATTTTTTGTATGTCATGAGCACGTACATTTTGATTACATAAAAAAGAATTTGACGAAGGAGGCACTCCACGATCATGTTGACAAGGGTACAATTGACTTTTTATGTCTAGAATATATATAATTATGATGTATTATTATGGTTTTAAACACATTAAAATAATTATTTGGATGTGTATGTCATTTTATATGTTTTGGAAAGATATATATGCAAATTAAAGTTTAGGGCGGATATATACGCAATTTTGATCTTTCGGAGGCAATTCTCCCAAAAATAAATTGCTAAGATTTGACCTCAAAGAGTCGAATTGCTAGTTTTCATAAAATACGCAAGATTAAACCTTGCAAACATTTAAAAATTGCTCCATTTTCCTTCGGATTTCACGTTGAACTCAAAATATTGAAGTTGTAGATCTCTCTTTTCTCGTCAAGGAGTTATTGCCAAAATACTACAACAGCCATACGAGAAAAAGAAGTTGTGGTATTTTGGCGGTAAGTTTCTATACGAGCACCTTTCTGGTTAATTTAAAAATTCGTGAAACAGAAAAAAGGGTATCTATAACTTTCATGTTTTGAGCTAATTATAAAAATAGAAGGAAAATGGAGAAAGCTTCAAAAATTAACCTTGTGAGTTTCTTATAATATCTAACAAAACTTGTAGATTTTGTGGGTATTTCGGAATTTTTTTGGGTATTTAGTGAAGTGTGTTGGCTGGATATATACTATATAAAGCCTCGTTAAAAAGCAACTTGTCATTACTGTAGTATCTTTTTTTTTTCAAAATAATTTAATTATTTCATACTCCTTTTTGTATAAGAAGCTGATTCTTTTGAAACTTTAGTGTTATGGGTCAATCTATCTGAACCAGAATCGAGGTTTTATATAGGTTTCTTCTCGTTTATAAGCTGCTCGAGTACGTGTCATTATTGATTCTTGACATCTTGTAGGTGAGGTTACAAAGTCAAGAGAAAGTTGCTGCTGCATTTAAGAACATGAGGTTCTATAAATTCTATCCTGTTCCCGCAACAATTACTCGCCCGTGGAAAATGGTTTGATTCTTTTTCATTTATTTTACAGTAATCTTAGTTGCTTTTACTAGTGAAACTTGACATTCTATATCACTTAAAATTTGAAAGTGAAACGTTTTGCGGGCTGGTCTGACGTACTCCAGCCGCATACAACCATTTCAGATTTCTATATTTTGTCCAACTTAAGTTTCTAATTAAGATTGTCAAGTTTCAGTATTGAGAAATTTTTGTCTAATGTGTTGCCATCTTTATCGATTTTTAGAGGTATAGTCACATTTTCTCAAGATCTGTTAGGTTTTGATCCATCATTTTTCCCATTGTCGTCATGGGTAATTTGTTGGCCAACATTTGAAAGCCCGTATTTGTTCGCTCACCTGTTGAAGTTAGAATGAGCGAGATATTTTGAGACCTTTTGGCCAACTAACTTTTTCTCTTCTTCTTCTTCTATTTTTGCAGTCTCCAACTATAAAGGGGTATTATGGCGGAGCATATGGAATATTCTGAGCACATGGTATATTTACCGGACAATTGAATTTGCGTGCATCATGTGTTTTTTTTTCATTCGTTTGTGTGCATTGTCTTATTCTGCTTATGATTGTTAATAACTTGACATATGGAGTTGTGACCACTCTGCAAGCTTTGTTGCAAAGTCGATTGTAGACATGCTTGAAAACAACCTCTGAATTTTTGAACTTTATTGAAAATTTTCGTTCCTCAAGTTGTGTATAGCGTATGTGGTCCTTCTTGTAATAAAGCTTAATCGTGAGACCAAGGTCTGTGTTTACGTATGTATAGTAATTAATAGTATAATCTTTTTGCAGAAAAAACGTCATCTTTGCTTTTCTGAAGGTAATTTTGTATCATATAGATTACGAATGCAATGATGATTTTTCTTATCAGGCCGTGTTGTAAGAATCTATGATCATCTTATTATTTAGTCCAAACTCACAGCGGAACTGTTAAAGAAAAACTAAGATTTATCCTGCAATCTAATTCTGATTATTTAACATCACGTAAATCAGTTCAAACTGCACATCCAAAAACCCCTACATAATAATACTCGGTTTAACACAGGTTTACAGTTTAAGCTGTCTATTGCACAAAACTTAACAAAATACAAATCAACCTGCTGTTAAAGATGGTATTTTTCGCTTCCCCTTAGAGAAGGGAGAGTGCAGAAAGAACATATGTCCGGCCAGGCAACGTAACAGTCGAGCACAGGCGAGTGATCATACGCTGCAAAGCTAAGTTTTTTAGAATCTGGACTGCGTCAGCATGTAGTAGTACTATATACATCAAGGAGCCGAATAGCATCAGCAGATTCTTCTGTTTTGATTATGTACTAGCTGCTATAGCAGATTCAGTGTTCATGTCTACTTCGATGATGATCATCACCCTTATCAAGATGCTTATCAAAGTGCTTAGAAGATCGATGATGAGCACTTTGATGTTTTCTCGAACCATAGCTTTTTGTTGTAGGTTCATGGTGTGGGGTTGTGCTCTTGGGAGAATAGCAATGGCGTACATGACATTGGTGACTTTTTGTTTCGGTTGATCGGCTGCCTCTGATTACTACTGATAAGATTGCTACTTTATCACGTGTGTCTTCTGAACGCCAATATTGTGAGCCTCCATCTTCTTCTGAGGTATACGTGTCATCATGGTGTATTGAGATTTCTACCGTGCTTCCAGGTTTTATTATGCCTATAGCAGGCGTCACCTGCATCACTGATAAGATTGCTACTTTATCACGTGTGTCTTCTGAACGCCAATATTGTGAGCCTCCATCTTCTTCTGAGGTATACGTGTCATCATGGTGTATTGAGATTTCTACCGTGCTTCCAGGTTTTATTATGCCTATAGCAGGCGTCACCTGCATCACAGTTTTGCGTGTTATGCTTGAGCTAAAAAGTTATAACGACAATAGCTTGGCGGCTTTATTGAAAAAGGTTGAATTGTAAGTTATTACCTCAAGCCAACGGGGAAGTCCGAATGAACCTCTGAACCTGTACTCGGGTTCTTCACCCTCCTTGATAGGACAGCGACCATCACATAAGATCTAAAATATCGCGTCATCTTTGTTACTTTTGTTGGTAATTGTCAAAGGACGCGTGTCTTGGTTTTGAAGGACTATCTTGTTTGTACTAATTGAAGTTTCAGGAACAGAGCGCTGTCTCGTTTGGAACGGGGAAGTTAAGGCGCACGGTCAACTTGAAGTTCACCATTGTGCAAGCTATGTCCCCCTACAATGTCATCCTAGGGCGCACCGGCATTAGAGCATTAAGGGCAGTCCCATCAACCGCCCATCCCATGTTCAAGTTTCCAACCCCGAAAGGGATTGCCACGTTAGTCCCCAAAGCATCCATTATAGCCGAATGTAGGACAAACAAAAAACCAACCAAGGTAAAGCAGCTGAGGCATTCGTAGAACATAAGGTCGAGGAAGAAAAGCCTCGGAGAAATGAAGCAGACCTCCCGCTCACAGAGGAAGTGTTAGTGAATCCGGCTCATCCGGATCAACTGGTGGTAATCGGGAAAAATTTCTCCGAGGAAGGGAGAGCGCTGTTAATTGATTTGCTCAGGCGAAGTCAGGATGTGTTTGCATGGACCCCAGCCGACATGACCGGAGTACCCGTTGAATGTCAACCATTCAATGACTCCGGTCGCACAGAAGTGACGAGTCCTCGGTGAAGAAAAGAGCGTGTTGGTGGTCAGAGAGGTGGAGGAATGGGTCAAAGCAGGGATTGTCCGTCCGGTGAGGTACCCCACCTGGATATCTAATCCGGTCCTAGTAAAAAGGCGGACGACAGCTGGCGGATGTGTATTGACTTCAAAAACCTTAACTCTGCCTGCCCGAAAGACTACTATCCCCTCCCGGAGATAGATTTGAAGATAGAATCGGTAATGGGCTATAAGTATAAGTGCTTCCTAGACGCTTATAATGGCTACCACCAAGTTCAGATGGACGAGGAAGACGAAGAAAAGACAACCTTTTATACAGACCAGGGAACCTATTGTTATACCAAGATGCCCTTTGGGCTCAAAAATGTTGGGGCTACCTATCAAAGGCTTGTGGATGCGACCTTTAAGGAACAAATAGGTCGGAACTTGGAAGCATGGGTGGACGACATGGTCATCAAGAGTTCCTCCGAAACAACCCTCCTGGCTGACATTGCCGAAACCTTCAACAACCTTCGAAAAATTAACATGAAGCTCAATCCCAAGAAGTGTTCCTTCGGGGTAGAAGAAGGAAAGTTCTTAGGCTACATGGTCACCTCGGAAGGAATAAGGGCAAACCCTAAGAAAACGAAGGCCATAATGGACATGAGGTCCCCTAGGACCCTGAAGGAGATGCAGTCGCTAAGCGGCAAGCTAGCAGCGTTAAACCGCTTTATCTCCAAATCCGCTGAACGTTCCCTTCCTTTCTTCGAAACGTTGAAGAACATCACCAAGGAGAACCGGGATGAGTATAAATGGACTACCGAAGCTGAAGCCTCCTTCTAATAAATGAAGAAGGTAGTCATGGATTTACCACTCATAACCACACCCGTCAAGGGAGAAACGCTGTACATCTATTTGGCTATGGCCAAAGACGCTGTCAGTGGGGTACTCATGGCGGAAAGAAAGCAAGGACAGGCTCCGATTCGCTACGTTAGCCGAGTTCTACATGACGCAGAGCGAAGGTATGCCCGATTGGAAAAACTAGTCCTATGCCTGCTCCACTTGTCAAGAAGACTGAGGAGATACTTCGAAGCCCACCCAATCAAAGTGATCATTGATCAGCAGATCAAACAAGTGTTGTCAAGGGCCGAAGCATCAGGAAAGTTAGCCAAATACGTGATTGAACTGGGAGCATATGCAATCAACTATGTACCCCGGAACACGATAAAAGGTCAAGTATTAGCAGATTTCTTAGCCGAGACACCATCTGGGGAGAAGCTAATTTATACCATGGAAGTGTCCGACCCCAAGGAAGCAGAATGGACGTTGTTTACAGACGGGGCTGCAAGCTCGAAAGGGGCCGGAGCGGGCCTAGTGCTAATAGACCCCTCCGGCACAGAATATACTTATGCTCTCCGGTTGGATTTTGAAACTTCAAACAATGAAGCTGAATACGAGGCCCTGTTGGCCGGGTTAAAGTTGGCCGAAAAGATGGGAGCCCAAACCCTTCAATCAAAAGTGGACTCGAAGCTAGTCGCATGCCAAATAAATGGTGAATTCGTCGCTTGTAATGAATGGATGAAGAAGTACCTCGCCGAGGCGATGGAGCGGGTAGCCAAGTTTAATAAGTTTGCAATCCAGCACATTCCGAGGAACAAAAACCAAAAAGCGGATATTCTAAGCAAGCTAGCTTCGGTCGCCTTCAACCATCTTACAAAAGAAGTCCTAGTAGAAGTACTGACATCCCGGTCAATTTAAAGGGAAGAGGTAAATGATGTGGTGGAAGAAGAAGAGGACAACTGGATGACCCCGATTCTCAAATGTTTGCAAGAGGGTGTATGGCCCACCAACCCGGATGAGGCCAGGAAGCTTCGAATGAAAATACCGCAGTTCGTGATCGAAGGCGGGGTGTTGTTTAAAAAGTCATATCTCTCGCCCATGTTGCGGTGTGTAGGGCCCCTACAGGCAAACTACATCATCTGAGAGGTTCATGAAGGAGGGTGCGGAATGCATCCCTGATACAGGTCGGTACTGGCGAAAATAATGAGGCAAGGGTATTATTGGCCAACGATGTATCAAATCCATGCCTTGGTCCCTAAGCTGCCAAAGACCCTCATGACCTCGATCATGTCTCCGTGGCCATGCTACCAATGGGGCCTAGACATCCTGGGTCCGTTCCCTGGAGCTCCGGGCAAGGTCAAATTCATCATAGTGGCCATAGACTACTTCAACAAGTGGATGGAAGCCAAGCCACTAGCAAAGGTCTGGGGAAAGGACGCAAAGTAATTTGTTTTGGAAAACATAGTATGTAGGTTCGGTGTACCGGGCATCATTGTTACGGACAACGGAACACAGCTTGTGAATGATCCATTCAAAGGATGGTGTGTTAAGTGGCAAATCAAACAAATCAATACCGATGTGGCATACCCACAGGCCAATGGGCTCGTCGAAAGAGCGAACAAGCCCCTCATGCACGGGCTTAAAGCCCGCTTGGGAAGGGAGATGACCGGATGGGTGGACGAATTACCCAACGTCCTATGGGCTCACCGAACCATGATGAAAACCAGCAATGGGGAAACCCCGTTCAGTCTGACTTACGGGAGCGAGGCAGTCATCCCGACCGAAATAGAAATGAGGACCTTCCGAACCCTCATGTTCAATGAAGAGACAAACGAGGAAGAACTTCGGCTAAACCTAGACCTCATCCAGGAGCGAAGGGAAATGGCAGCCATTAGAGAAGCCAAGTATAAGAAGAAGATGAAACAATATTACAACAAAAGGGTTAGGCACATGGCATTCAAAGTCGGGGATTTTGTCTACCGAAAACACGAAGCAAGTCGAGTGATAAAACCGGGCAAGCTGAATCCGAACTGGGAAGGCTCATACCGGGTCACCGAAGCGTTTCAGAATGGCTCCTACAAGCTAGAAACCGTGGAGGGAAAAGAAATCCTAAGGAAGTGGCATGCTATGAATTTAAGAAATTGTTTTATGTAACCAAAAATGATTATTTATGATATAATATATCCTCCCCGGCAATGGGAAGGAAATTTTCCGAAGCAAGTACCTAACAAGCGTAACATTAACAGAACAACCATGAGAACAAACACCAAATGCCCCCGACGAGTCTGATCAACTCGAAGGAAGAGGACCGCTTGTAAAGGTCGAAGAACCTCATCGAGCGGCCCTATTGGTTGTAAAGGTTAAGAGCCTCATCAGCCGTGGTAAAGGTTAAGAGCCTCATCCACCGAAGCGTAAGACCGCTTGTAAAGGTTAAGAGCCACATCGAGCGGCGGCCCTATTGGTTGTAAAGGTTAAGAGCCTCATCAGCCGTGGTAAAGGTTAAGAGCCTCATCCACCGAAGCGTAAGATCGCTTGTAAAGGTTAAGAGCCTCATCGAGCGGCGGCCCTATTGGTTGTAAAGGTTAAGAGCCTCATCAACCGTGGTAAAGGTTAAGAGCCTCATCCACCGAAGCGTAAGACCGCTTGTAAAGGTTAAGAGCCTCATCGAGCGGCGACCCTATTGGTTGTAAAGGTTAAGAGCCTCATCAGCCGTGGTAAAGGTTAAGAGCCTCATACACCAAAGCGTAAGACCGCTTGTAAAGGTTAAGAGCCTCATCGAGCGGCAACCCTATTGGTTGTAAAGGTTAAGAGCCTCATCAGCCGTGGTAAAGGTTAAGAGCCTCATCCACCGAAGCGTAAGACCGCTTGTAAAGGTTAAGAGCCTCATCCAGCGGCGACCCTATTGGTTGTAAAGGTTAAGAGCCTCATTAACCATGGTAAAGGTTAAGAGCCTCATCCGCCGAAGCGGAAGACCACTTGTAAAGGTTAAGAGCCTCATCGAGCGGAGGCCTTATTGGTTGTAAAGGCTAAGAGCCTCATCAACCGTGGTAAAAGCTAAAATCCTCGTCCACCGAAGCGCAGTACCGCTCGTAAAGATCAGAAACCTAATTGAGCGGCGGTCCACTCGTGATAAAGGCCGAGAGTGTTAACCTGGACAGCTAGGATGAACTGCGGTTGGCTGAAGCGTGCGTAGGGGAACTTTTCCCCGTCCTACCGAATGTAAGAACGCATGCAAGTCATGTATAAATAAAAGGAATCATCAATCATCATAAAGAAGCATCATTGAAAAATCGTAGAAAAAGTAAGTCAATTATAAGCAACTAAACAGGTCGAATAGATCAGATAGCAAATCAAACAAGAGTTGGTTACATAGCAAGTCATAACCGGAACAGGCTTCGGGCAAATAAAATGTTCAACATTTAATACATCACAAAAGTAAACCGGAACAAACTCCGATACAAAGATAGCAAAGCAAAGTAACGGTAGATCACTTGGGTCTGGTTCTTTCATCCGCTTAGGAGGTTGAGGAATGAGTAGGCACGGCTAGGGGTATGATGACACCCTCCGGCACGTCGGGAGTCAAGCTCATCAAATTGCCAATTGAGCACTTAAAGGATTGGCTTACCTTCTCAATGAACGGATAGGACGGAGCAAAGAGCTCGTCACACTTAGCAATCCAGGCCTTGGCCGCCTCCTCATTGAAAAACTCTGCTTCGGATAGGGTCTTAGCAAAGGACTCCTTAGACCTGTTCACCTTGATACCCTCATACCACCCACCGGAGTAACAAACAGCCGCAACCTCGGCAACGTGTTTCTGGTACTCAGCACTACCATGTAAACGCTTAATGACCAGGGGAACGAAGTCCTTCACAATCCTTTGGCAATCCGAAGCAGCCGTACCCAAATTCGCCGAAAGTTTAATGTTGGCCGCTTCAGCATCTGAAGACCGCTTGGTAGCACGAGCAAGTGTTGGGTCCACTAGATGTGGATCGTCCAGCCTGTCAGGAACGGTGAACGACTTCTGTGATTACAAGTCTATTCACAGAGAGACTCTATACACATATAAGTGCAGAATACAAATACTATAAAGAAGAACAGAATAACTATAACGACTTGATCCTTTTCTAAGGATTTCTAATATTGATAATAACTAGAATTATGTTTTATGAAGGTGTGTCTAACCCTTCTGCCTAAGGTTCCTTTTATACTACAAGGAAACCCTAATACATCATTAATCAAAACGTGTAAAACTGATATGCATATCCTTTCCTAACATATCTCATGCATATCCTAACAGAATAATAACTAAATAATAAAGTTTGACTTTACATAAGACCAGGAGCACGACTTGCTCCTACTACTACTATGACCAGGAGGAACTACATACCTCCTAGTCTACCTATTACAAATAACTATTCTAATGCTCCTAACAATTCTCCCCTAAACTTGAATTTGACCTGTTGAGTTCAAGTTTCCTGGTAAATCGTGCAACAAAGCTTAAGGATTGGAACAGCAAAAGAAACAGCAGCATCAGCAATATAAGGAACATAAGAACCGCTGCAGCAAGGAACACTAGAAGCTTCTCCAAAGCTTGAAACAAATCAGCATCGTGTTGAATGTTCACAGAAGCATGAGCAGATTTGATGAGCCTTTACCAAGTAGCTGGTCGCTCTTGGTCTAGCCAGTCTTTCTAGTGGAATAAGCATCACCCTGGGAGACCAGAACCCAGCTCAACTCTTAGAACGTTAATCAATGGTGAGTGGGGGTACCCTAATGATTTTAGGCAAACCATCACAGCCGTCAACGGATTTGATACGTCTTTACTAGAAGCCGTACCCTTCTGGACTCGCCAACTCTTAGCAATGAAGCATCGGTGAGCTGAAAACCCTATAGCTTTGAGCAAGCTATTATAGCTATCAACGTATTTGATTAAATCTTTACCAAGAGCCGTACCCCCTTGGATTAGCCACGTTTCAGTCCCGGACCATGGCACGTGAAAACCATCCAGTTTTGGGTAACCTGGCAACCATCAACTGATTTGAGAATCACACCAGGAGCCGTACCCTCAAGGTGAATCAACTCTTTCTTGTCTATGAGACAAGGTGAGTTGAGCACCATTTTTTGTGTGGACCATGTCCAACACCAGATGAAACAGCAAACCAGCACAAGTGTGAAACCGTCTAAAGGAACCCAATGTTGTCGAAAAAGTATAAGCAGATAGTATATTATTCACAAGTGTAAAATCCATGGTGTGGTTAAAGTATAAGTAGATATTATATAAAAAGTATATATTTTTTTTTAGTTTTTTTTTTAACTATAACAAATGTAAGTCACCAAGCACTGTACATACTGGTGAAAAGTATGGCAGTATTAACAGAGGAACACAAAACAGAAAAACTTACAAACCAACCCATCACATACCAGAAGCAGCCACCTTCTCAGCTTGCAACCGAGCTTGTATCCCTTCCACCAGTGTAGTCGCCATAGAAGTCTCATTCCCGGAAGGGGCATTAGAAATCTGCAAGTGACAAGCAAGCATGGCCTCCATAGAAGCAATAGTCAACGAATAGTCCAGATCCGTAAGCATGAACACCATTGCACCAGACTCCAACTTCAAGACATGCACGCCACAGCCAGCATATAACTTCCATCTCTTGATGACCCAGGTTGGCTGGTCCTTCCAGACACCAGAAAGTGGAGCATGTGGAGGGGCATCAAGCATCATCTTCAAATCATCCCACATTGTCAGACCAGGCCAAGAAGGCACCTCACTAGGATGAATAGGCATACCGGCATCAACAAACCCATACAACGACATAAGATCCCTACGATCTACCCAAGTCAACACACCTTGCAAACCCGAAGCATAATGTGGTCAACAGAAGTCAACGAAGTGAACAGTGACTCAAAACAAGACTAGAAGCCAACCAGCACTTGTCTATGAAGGATTTTTATCCACTAGAAGCCAACCATAAATGAAGACAACCACTAGAAGTGAGCAAAATCCTCCACTAGAAGTAACACACACCACAAAAACCCATTCAATCTGTTGTTAAAAGCTACCAATATGTTAATCTGTGCAAGTAATTATGTATACTAAGCCTCCCCTTAGGCTTAGCCTCCCCTCAATCCTAGGTCTCAAGGATTGACCATCCCAATGTGAACCACCAAGTGGTTGAACCGAGGACCATCAAAGGCTTTGGTCAACAGATCAGCAACATTATCATCCGTATGAACCTTAAGAACCTGTATCAACTTCTTCTCATTGGCATCCCGGATAAAATGGTGCCGAATTTCAGTATGTTTTGTACGTTGATAAAAAAACAGGATTCTTCACAATGCAGATAGTGCTTTGGTTGTCAATGAAAATTTTGGTGTTCATAAAATTGAACCCATAATCCAGCATCTGATTTTGGATCCACAAAACTTGTCCACAACAACTAGCAACAGCTACGTATTCAGCTTCTGTTGAAGAAGTAGCTACTATCGTCTGTTTCTTGCATTGCCATGAAATAAGTCTTCGACCCAAAAACTGACAACCAACAGTAGTAGATTTTCTGTCATTATTAGCACCTGCATAGTCACTATCACTATAGGCTTCAAGAACAAAAGGTGATTCTCTTGGATACCACAAGCCTAGCTTGGGTTGAGCCTTGATGTACTTGAATATCTTCTTGACTGCATTCAAGTTAGAAACCATTGGAGCCACCTGATGTCTAGAACACGCACTTACCGCAAACATAATATCCAGACGTGATGCAGTCAAATACATGAGTGAGCCAATCATAGACCTGTACATGTGAACATTTACCGGAGGATCTGGCTCATTCTTGAGTTTGACTTTAGCAACTTCATAAGGTGTTGTTGCTGGCCTAAGAGGATCCATATCAAACTTCTGAAGGATCTCATGAACATACTTATCTTGACTTATGAAGATTCCATCCGACTGTTGCTTGACTTGTAGACCAAGGAAGAAGGAAAGCTCTCCCATAGCACTCATATGAAATTCGCCCTTCATCAGTTGTTCAAACTCATCACACCATTCCTTTTTAGTAGAACCAAAGATAATATCGTCCACATAAACCTGAACAAGGATAATGTCCTTGGAATTCCTCTTAAGAAATAGTGTTTTGTCAATTGTGTCTCTTCTATAGCCATGTTGCAACAAGAAAGTGGATCTACAAAGTCATCATCAAGAAAGTGGAAAGACGCTCATACCAAGCTCTAGGAGCCTGATGAAGTTCATAAAGAGCTTTGACCACCTTGTAAACTTTCTTGGGATGAAGTGGATCTACAAAGCCTTTAGGTTGAGTGACATACACTTTCTCATCAATCGTGCCATAGAGAAATACACTCTTGGCCGCCTCCTCGTTGAAAAACTCTGCTTCAGATAGGGTCTTAGCAAAGGACTCCTTAGACCTGTTCACCTTGATACCCTCATACCACCCACTGGAGTAACAAACAGCCGCAACCTCGGCAACGTGTTTCTGGTACTCAGCACTACCATGTAAACGCTTAATGACCAGGGAAACGAAGTCCTTCACAATCCTTTGGCAATCCGAAGCAGCCTTACCCAAATTCGCTGAAAGTTTAATGTTGGCCGCTTCAGCATCTGAAGCCCGCTTGGTAGCACGAGCAAGTGTTGGGTCCACTAGATGTGGATCTTCCAGCCTGTCAGAAACGGTGAACGACTTCTGTGATTACAAGTCTATTCACAGAGAGACTCTATACACAGTATAAGTGCAGAATACAAATACTATAAAGAAGAACAGAATAACTATAACGACTTGATCCTTTTCTAAGGATTTCTAATATTGATAATAACTAGAATTATGTTTTATGAAGGTGTGTCTAACCCTTCTGCCTAAGGTTCCTTTTATACTACAAGGAAACCCTGATACATCATTAATTAAAACGTGTAAAACTGATATGCATATCCTTTCCTAACATATCTCATGCATATCCTGACAGAATAATAACTAAATAATAAAGTTTGACTTTACATAAGACCAGGAGCACGACTTGCTCCTACTACTACTATGACCAGGAGGAACTACATACCTCCTAGTCTACCTATTACAAATAACTATTCTAATGGTCCTAACAATCCTCCCTTAAACTTGAATTTGACCTGTTGAGTTCAAGTTTCCTGGTAAATCGTGCAACAAAGCTTAAGGATTGGAACAAAAAAAGAAACAACAGCATCAGCAATATAAGGAACATAAGAACCGCTGCAGCAAGGAACACTAGAAGCTTCTCCAAAGCTTGAAACAAATCAGCATCGTGTTGAATGTTCACAGCAACATGAGCAGATTTGATGAGCCTTTACCAAGTAGTTGCTCGCTCTTGGGCTAGCCAGTCTTTCTGGTGGAATAAGCATCACCCTGGGAGACCAGAACCCAGCCCAACTCTTAGAACGTTAATCAATGGTGAGTGGTGGTACCCTGATGATTTTAGGCAAACTATCACAGCCGTCAACGGATTTGATACGTCTTTACTAGAAGTCGTACCCTTCTGGACTCCCCAGCTCTTAGCAATGAAGCATCGATGAGCTGAAAACCCTATAGCTTTGAGCAAGCTATTATAGCTATCAACGGATTTGATTAAATCTTTACCAAGAGCCGTACCCCCTTGGATTAGCCACGTTTCAGTCTAGGACCATGGCACATGAAAACCATCCAGTTTTGGGTAACCTGGCAACCATCAACGGATTTGAGAATCACACCAGGAGCCGTACCCTCAAGGTGAATCAAATCTTTCTTGTCTATGAGACATGGTGAGTTGAGCACCATTTGTTGTGTGGACCATGACCATGGCACGTGATTTGATTAAATCACGTGCCATGGTCCTATAGCTTTGAGCAAGCTATTATAGCTATCAACGGATTTGATTAAATCTTTACCAAGAGCCGTACCCCCTTGGATTAGCCACGTTTCAGTCTAGGACCATGGCACGTGAAAACCATCCAGTTTTGGGTAACCTGGCAACCATCAACGGATTTGAGAATCACACAAGGAGCCGTACCCTCAAGGTGAATCAACTCTTTCTTGTCTATGAGACATGGTGAGTTGAGCACCATTTGTTGTGTGGACCATGTCCAACACCAGATGAAACAGCAAACCAGCACAAGTGTGAAACCGTCCAAAGGAACCCAATGTTGTCGAAAAAGTATAAACAGATAGTATATTATTCACAAGTTTAAAATCCATGGTGTGGTTAAAGTATAAGCAGATATTATATAAAAAGTATATATTTTATTTTATTTTTAGTTTTTTTTTAACTATAACAAATGTAAGTCACCAAGCACTGTACATATTGGTGAAAAGTATGGCAGTATTAACAGAGGAACACAAAACAGAAAAACTAACAAACCAACCCATCACATACCAGAAGCAGCCACCTTCTCAGCTTGCAACCGAGCTTGTATCCCTTCCACCAGTGTAGTCGCCATAGAAGTCTCATTCCCGGAAGGGGCATTGGAAATCTGCAAGTGACAAGCAAGCATGGCCTCCATAGAAGCAATAGTCAACGAATAGTCCAGATTCGTAAGCATGAACACCATTGCACCAGACTCCAACTCTAAGACATGCACGCCACAGCCAGCATATAACTTCCCTCTCTTGATGACCCAGGTTGGCTGGTCCTTCCAGACACCATAAAGTGGAGCATGTGGAGGGGCATCAAGCATCATCTTCAAATCAGCCCACATTGTCAGACTAAGCCAGGAGGGCACCTCACTAGGATGAGTAGGCATACCGGCATCAACAAACCCGTACAACGACATAAGATCCCTACGATCTACCCAAGTCAACACACCTTGCAAACCCGAAGCATAATGTGTTCAACAGAAGTCAACAAAGTGAACAGTGACCCAAAATAAGACTAGAAGCCAACCAGCACTTGTCTATGAAGGATTTTTATCTACTAGAAGCCAACCATAAATGAAGACAACCACCAGAAGTGAGCAAAATCCTCTACTAGAAGTAACACACACCACAAAAACCCATTCAATATGTTGTTAAAAGCTACTAATATGTTAATCTGTGCAAGTAAATATATACACTAAGCCTCCCCTTAGGCTTAGCCTCCCCTTAATCCTAGGTCTCAAGGATTGACCATCCCAATGTGAACCACCAAGTGGTTGAACCGAGGACCATCAAAGGCTTTGGTCAACAGATCAGCAACATTATCATCCGTATGAACCTTAAGAAACTGTATCAACTTCTTCTCATTGGCATCCCGGATAAAATGGTGCCGAATTTCAATATGTTTTGTACGTTGATAAAAAACAGGATTCTTCACAATGCAGATAGTGCTTTGGTTGTCAATGAAAATTTTGGTGTTCATAAAATTGAACACATAATCCAGCATCTGATTTTGGATCCACAAAACTTGTCCACAACAACTAGCAGCAGCTACGTATTCAGCTTCTGTTGAAGAAGTAGCTATTATCGTCTGTTTCTTGCATTGCCATGAAATAAGTCTTCGACCCAAAAACTGACAACCAACAGTAGTAGATTTTCTGTCATTATTAGCACCTGCATAGTCACTATCACTATAGGCTTCAAGAACAAAAGGTGATTCTCTAGGATACCACAAGCCTAGCTTGGGTTGAGCCTTGATGTACTTGAATATCTTCTTGGCTGCATTCAAGTAAGAAACCGTTGGAGCCACCTGATGTCTAGAACACGCACTTACCGCAAACATAATATCCGGACGTGATGCTGTCAAATACATGAGTGAGCCAATCATAGACCTGTACATGTGAACATTTACCGGAGGATATGGCTCATTCTTGAGTTTGACTTTAGCAACTTCATAAGGTGTTGCTGCTGGCCTAAAAGGATCTATATCAAACTTCTGAAGGATCTCATGAACATACTTATCTTGACTTATGAAGATTCCATCCGACTGTTGCTTGACTTGTAGACCAAGGAAGAAGGAAAGCTCTCCCATAGCACTCATATGAAATTCGCCCTTCATCAGTTGTTTAAACTCATCACACCATTCCTTTTTAGTAGAACCAAAGATAATATCGTCCACATAAACCTGAACAAGGATAATGTCCTTGGAATTCCTCTTAAGAAATAGTGTTTTGTCAATTGTGCCTCTTCTATAGCCATGTTGCAACAATAAAGTGGATCTACAAAGTCATCATCAAGAAAGTGGAAAGACGCTCATACCAAGCTCTAGGAGCCTGATGAAGTCCATAAAGAGCTTTGACCACCTTGTAAACTTTCTTGGGATGAAGTGGATCTACAAAGCCCTTAGGTTGAGTGACATACACTTTCTCATCAATCGTGCCATAGAGAAATGCACTCTTGACATCCATCTGAAAAACTGTGAAGCCCACATAAGAAGCAAAAGCCAAAAACAGACGAATGGCCTCAATCCTAGCAACCAGAGCAAAAACTTCAGTGTAGTCAATGCCCTCAATTTGAGTGTGCCCCTGTGCAACCAGCCTAGCTTTATTTCTTACCACAATTCCCCATGCATCTTTCTTGTTTTTGAGAATCCATTTGGTATTGATGGCTGTCTTTCCGTCTGGTAAGTCAACTAGAATCCAAACATTCTAAAACAAGAATTGTTGCATTTCCTCCTGCATAGCCTCCACCCAACTTTGATCCTCAAGAGCATGAGAGACTGATCTAGGTTCCACCTGTGAAAGAAAACAAGCAAACAAACAATGTTGAAAGTCCGTATGATTATTACGCTTTTGATCCTCAATACAGCTCACAAGAGCATGATGATCAGACGTGGCCTTCTTATGCATTCTGCGAGTCTTGACAATAGAACCAGGATCTCCAATGATTTGAGTAGTAGGATGGTCTTTGTGTGACTGCAACACTGGATTGGAAGCTACTTCCACTTCTGGTGCCAAGTTATTAAGATCCCCAACAAAGTCATCATCATATGAAGTAGAGTTGAAAATGCCATCTATTCGTTGCTTATGAATATCATCTAGCTTGGTAGAAGACTTCTTTTGATAGTTCCCTAGGTCAGAAGGACTTGAGAATCTAGTATGGGAAGTGGAATCACTAGCCGGACTACCAATGGGTGTTGAACTAACACTAGGAGTAACAGTTGGAGTACTAGGAGCAGCTTTGTCAGCAGTCGTATTCAAGGGAAACTCAAAGCCACCTTGGGCAGCTGCTGTAGTAGCTTCTTGTTGTTGTTTGAGTAATGTGTCAATAGCTACTTGTGAATCCAATACATCCATTGGAGTTGCATCACTAGGAGGAGTAGGAGAGACTGTGGTGGAATAGGATGGAACAACAAAAATATCATCCTCGTCATCTGAGTCGGAAAGACTAGAATGAGCACCTGTACTAGAAGTTGCAAACACTTGTGGACCTGCATCATGGTTAGTTTTGAAACGAAAATATCCTAATGAATCACTAAGATAATCAAGATCAAAATACCATTCAGGACCCTTGCCTTGGATGTTTGACTTCTCCTCAAAATACTTGAGATTTATAGTTTCAATTACTCGCTTGGCTTGGAGATTATAGACACGATAAGCCCGAGAGTGAGCTGAATATCCCACAATGTATCCTTCATCTGCCTTGCCATCAAATTTCCCCAAATAGTCACTAGTAATCAGAATGGTGACAGGACACCCAAATGGCTTCAAATGAGCAATGTTTGGTAATTTGGATGTTAGTATCTCATAGGGAGTCTTCTTGTGAGGATTTGTAATAGAAACTCTATTCAAAACATAACTTGTAGTATTGACAGCTTCTGTCCAAAACATGGTTGGAAGCTTGGAATCGGCAAGCATTGTTCTTGCAGCTTCTATTAGAGTCTTGTTCTTTCTTTCTGCCACACCATTCTGTTTAGGAGTTCTTGATGCACTATAATCTCTTTTGATGCCTTTAGAATTACAAAGTGCTATGAGGTCTGCATTTTTAAATTCTGTTCCATTATCACATCGAATACCTTTAACCTTCTTGGACAACTGATTCTCTATAAGTGTAATAAAATCCTTGAGAATTGAGTAGGTCTCACTCTTGGCAGCCATGAAGAAAACCCACGTAAACCTGCTATATCCATCAGTTACCACCAGACATAATTGTTTGTGGTCAATGCTCCTAATAGAGGTAGGACCAAATAAATCCATGTGTAGTAGTTGTAATGGTTCAGTTATAAGACTGAGAGCAGTAATGGCCTTGAAGGATGCTTTATGTTGTTTGCCTTTGCTGCATGCAAGACAATTGATATCATTTCTGAATGACTTGGGAGGTAAACTAGAGACCAGGTTCATATTTGCTAGTTTGTAAATAGTCTTGAAGTTCACATGTCCCATCCTTCTGTGCCATTGAGTGGCTTCATCTTCAGAGGCTTCAGCAACCAAACATGCTAGTTGACCAGTAGGGTTGACTTCATTCAGCTTGATACTATAGAGGTTGTGTCTTCTAGGGATTCTGAGTAGAACCTGCGAGTCATCCGGAAGTTTAAAATCTTTGGATAACACTAGTGCATCAATACCCGTAAAGAGGACAAACTGCTTCTTGTCACAAATCTGAGAGACAGATATCAAGTTGAAGTGTTGAAGTGCTTCCACATAGTAAACCTGCTCAAAATTAAGATTAGGCGTCTGAATCGTTCCTTCGCTAGTGATCCTGCCTTCACCTCCTCCAAAATAGACCTTTCTGCATTGAAATGGTACAAAGTTAGATAGAAGACTTTTATTTCCTGTCATGCTCCTAGAGCATCCACTGTCGACAATTCCTAGAGTAGGATCTTGGTATGGAGTAACCTACAATAACAAGATAAGAAAAATGCAAAATTTAGTGTCTTAAGGGGACCCAAACCTTTTCGGGTTTGAGCCTGCCTTGTGGATCTTTAGAGGATAGCCAAGAAGATTGATGAGATCCACCGTTGTTCTTTGGTTTCCTATTCATCATATTGGTGTTATTGTTTGACCAAGAACAACCTGCTGAGGGCTTAACAGCAGTTCCCAGATTTCCCAATCCAAAATACATGTGGTCAAAATTATATTCATAATTTGGATTAAAATTCTGAAAATAGTTACTGGTTGGTCTATTTGATATTAATCTAGTGTTTCTCCAATGATTAGAAGCTAATGGAGAGGTCCTTCTAGAAGAAGAAAAGGATTGAGCACTCGGGTTTAGTCTTCTAGAAGAATATGGAACAACTCCTGGTGGACCAGGAGCAGGAAATGCTTGATGAACAGAAGAATGTTTGTCATAAAAATCACAATCCTTAATCAAATGAAATGCACTTCCACAAACAAAACATGTTTTAAACGACCTTTTATTAGAACGACATAGTTTCATACTGCTAACATTATTACACACAATTCTAGGAGAAACTTTCTTCCTAGGACTCAATAAACCAAGACTAGACACTGTTGAAGTAAAAGAAACTCTCTCTTCACACTTCCTAGCACTAGTAGCAGCATGATCATTCGACTTGGAACTTGTAGGTCTCGACTCTTCACTTGAACCACTTGATGCAGAGTCACTGGCTTTGTCACTGAAAGTACACGAGACAAAGTCATTAGAATTAATAGAACGTTTTGGGGACTCATGCATCTGTGATCCATCTAAGTCATTATGCCTAGGAGTGGGCATGAAAGTTCCTGTAAGAGGTGGAGGGACAGCGTGTATTTATGCTGCTGGTTTGAACCTATTGTAACTAGGTGCTCCCTCTTCCTCTTTGTCAGGATCAAAGATACTCGAAAAAGATAAATCAAACACATCTTCTGAATCTATATATTTATCAAATCCTAACCCTCTTTTAGTCCTACCAGACATGCTACTATCAATTAATTTTGAAAGATTCCTAGGTGCCTTTTGCCATTTTTCAAATCTCAGAAGTGTAGCATCTAATTTTTCTTTCATCTCTTGTTTTTCTTTGATACTGTCATCTTTGACCTTTTCTGTGTATTTAAGCATATTTGTTGTGTTTTCTAAATCAATGTTCAGTATCCTAATTTTATCCTCATACTCACGTTGAGTATCTTGAAGCCACCTCTTTTGTTGTTCTAATGTTTTTAAAGAAGCATTATAGGCTTGAACCTCTAAAAAATACTTATCATTCTGATCATTTAAGTCATTATATTGGGACAACAATTCTGAATATTTATCATGAAATCCAAGAGGACAATGTTGTACCTGAGGTGAGATGCCCATAAGAGCAAACTCTTCTACATCCTCGGCATCAGATAGATTCCCAGCAATCATTGCAAACACATCAGTAGAAGGCTCAATTGTTTCTAGGGTAGCATTCTGATGATCATTCCAGTTGACCATAGAGTCAACAGACACCAATGCCTTCTTGTCATCCTTCACCTCCTGAATCTTAAAAGCTGAATATACGCTCTTCTCCTGGTCATGCTTGTTAGGGCATTCCCTTGCAAAGTGACCTTGCTGTTGGCAATTATAGCATCGAACCTTGCTTCTGTCAAACCTTGCTAGCTCTCTTAGGTTGTAATTAAATTTTCGACCAGCTTTCTTCTCAAACTTGTGAACCCTAAGAGTGAGCATGGCTATCTGCCATTTGAGATCCATTTCATCCAGGTCAATTTTATCAACCTGTTTGAAGTCATCAAAAGCAAGTTGCTGTTGAACATCAACGTCAGCAACAAAAGAGTGAAGAACAACTTCTACCATGCTACCAGACTTGGCTTTTGGTTCAGGAGTAGAAGTATGCTGAAAAGTATGTTGAGAAGTCACAATATTGCTTGGGCTACTAGCATAAGACATGGGACTGGATCCCATAGAACTCACAAAGGCAGAGTTAGCAGGAGTAGGAAAAGAATCACTTGAGTATCCCCTCACATGAGGCTCAAAGGTTTTGAGCTTATGAAACAAATCATCAAAGTTAAGATAGTCAAGCCCACCTTTTGCTTTGAGAGAGATTACCACCTGATTCCATGAGTAGGGTAAGGCTCTAAGAAATCTTCCATTGATATCACCATCGTCAGGTTTCGACCGAAGTTGATTCAACTGGCTCAATATCTTTTGGAACCTGTCATACCCTTGATGGATACCTTCAGTTTCTGAGATCTTGAATTCTGTGAATTCATCTATCAGCATGGATCTTCGCATTTTCTTTGACTCCTCATTCCCACCAAATCTTGCTTTTATTCCATTCCAGATTTCTCTAGCATCATCTAGATGATAGAAGTCACCCATGTGATCATTAGGAAGAGACTGAAGCAGAATTGTTTTTGCTTTGATCTCCTTCTGAAAAGCTGTGATTTCTTCATGAGTTTTAGGGTCAAGAAGAGTAATATTACCATTCTTGTCTCTTCCAGTCAACTTCCTGCTGTTTCCATTCAAAATGATCTTCCAAAGGTCTTGATCAGTGTTGGTGATCCAACACTCCATCTTCATTGCCCAACTATCATACTCGTCCTTTTTCAGAAGAGGAAACTTACCATTTGTGTTGGAAACCGTAGCTATGATCTGCTGAGGTTGCTGAGTTCTAGGAGTACTATCATCTCCTGTTTGAGTAGAACTTGAGGCAGGCATGATTAAACAAAAATGTTAGTAATGAGAACAATTGATTTTTCTTGTACAGAGACTCTCCCAGGCTCTGATACCACTTGTTGGATCCACTAGATGTGGATCTTCCAGCCTGTCAGGAACGGTGAACGACTTCTGTAATCACAAGTCTATTCACAGAGAGACTCTATACACAGTATAAGTGCAGAATACAAATACTATAAAGAAGAACAGAATAACTATAACGATTTGATCCTTTTCTAAGGATTTTTAATATTGATAATAACTAGAATTATGTTTTTATGAAGGTGTGTCTAACCCTTCTGCCTAAGGTTCCTTTTATACTACAAGGAAACCCTAATACATCATTAATCAAAACGTGTAAAACTGATATGCATATCCTTTCCTAACATATCTCATGCATATCCTAACAGAATAATAACTAAATAATAAAGTTTGACTTTACATAAGACCAGGAGCACGACTTGCTCCTACTACTACTATGACCAGGAGGAACTACATACCTCCTAGTCTACCTATTACAAATAACTATTCTAATGGTCCTAACAACAAGCTCTTCCTCTTTGAGTCCTAGAGTACACTCCAGGTCACGGTTCTTTTGATCCCGCTGAAGAGCTGCGGCTTCGAGGGCCTCAACACGAGCCTTTAGCTCAGCCTCCCGGGACGAGCATCCGGCATGCTCAACCTCTAATTGCTTGTGCTTAGCAGAGATCTGTTCCAATAAAAACTTACCCTTTTGGAAGTCAGCAGCGTTGCGCTTGGTAGAGTTTATAAGCTCCCAGTGATCATGATTAAGCAACTCAAACCGCTGGATTATCTCGATTTGGTTAAGGGCAGTCCGAGCCAGGGCATGGTATCCTTGGCGAATAAGCTCATGGTCGGAGAGTGCAGCCAAAGCTCTCTGTTCAGCCGGAGTGCTTATGTGCACCAACAACTCCTTAGCAGCAAAGTGGCTCTCAATCAAAACATTGTTTTGAAGCCTCCAAGGTGGAACAAAAGCTGTCAAACCTTCATCATTGTCATCCTCCTCTCCTTCTTCCTCGACAATCATATCCTGGTCTGCGTTTGGAAGGAGGATTAGGATAAATTCAACGTGAAAGAAAGATGTACAAAAGGTGAGAAAAAGAAAGAGAGGCTTACCAGTCGCAGGCTTTTTACCCCGGCTGTCCCTCGGAGAAGGGGGAGGTTGCTCCGACTGCTGATCCCCTCCATTGGCCTCTTGGCGTGTGTCAGAAGAAATACTCTGAGCTACCACAGAGGGATTGCCTTGGTCTGGCGGCTGGGCAACGCTAACCGGATCCGGAGAAAGGGTCTTACTTGAAGATCCCATTCCAGAGGGTCCCGTCTTGCAGGGATGCTTCCTTTTTGTCCCGGTGGAGGTCCCCTCACCCTTCCTCTTCTTTCCTGCCGGTTCCTCCGGAACATCCAAATTTTGTTCAGCAAGGTTCTTCTCAAGAGTAGCGGCCTCTCGGCGCTCGCGAGCAGCTTTAATCCGGGGATCCGCATGTTGAACCGCTTCTTGTGCGACAGTAAGGGTTGGGATAGCTTCTCTGGTGTTCAGAGGTTGCGCGGTGCGGTCGACCGTTATTTGATTCTCCGGAAGCTCTTCTTCAACAGTGATTTTGGTACCGGTCCACCGAGGCAAGCGTAAGAACTGTTCCATCGTGTACTATGTGAAAACAAGAAAGGAGGAAGAGGGGAGAACAATTAAGGAAATCCGGTTAGCGAAACGTAAAAGGACTTAAAGAATAAAATATTACCATCTCCCTTTGCATCTCGGAGGGCACGTCGACAGTCAAGACGAGACAGCGGTCTAAACAAACTACACAAATATAGTAAGCCTTTGTTCGGCGGCCTCAATGGAAAAAGTTTCGGCCAGCAAATCCGCATCAACCTTTTTATATGTACGAGGAAACGGATCCGAAACACACGTATCCCGATCCCTCCAAGGCATGACATCTGTATTACTCTGCGGTCAATCAAGAAGAATTTCTTCTTCCATTCCTTCAAGTTGGACGTAGTCTCTATACAAAACTTCAATGACTTTTTGTGCACCTTACTGACGAAAGAAAACCAAGGACCCTGCTTACCCAGCTTGTAGAAAACCCGAAACAAATCAACTGTACAATCTATGTTCAGACTCCTACACCGTATCTCAAACATAACAACCCGGTTCACACCTATGGGAACCAATTGAGAAATATCCACCCGGAAGTGCTTCATCACAGCCAAGAAGAAGGAAGAAAACGGAATCCGGAGCCCACCATGTACCAAAAAAATCCAAGTATATACCTATGTGCCTGTCTCGTCGCAATAAATCCATGGTCATGTTCGGATCTAGGAGTCGAGGCCGATACTCCTTTGGTATCCGGTACTCATCAATCGCAATACCTAACTCCTCGGTAGTCATCTCGGAATACTGGATGTGCATGTCGCACTTCGGATCCGTCAATCCGAAGCTGGATGCAACACCGTCTGACTCGTCGTCAGACATGTCGTGATGCAAAAAGGACGGAAACAAAAGATCAACCGGGAAAGAAAAACCTACCTGAGAGAAAGAAAGGAGAAAGACCACAGGAAAAGCACACAGTAAAAGTTTGTGACTGAAAAGTGAATGTGAGAAATGTGAAAAAGTGAAGTATATATAGGAGAATCCTCGAAAAATGTGAGGAGGCATTAATGGGGAACACACGTGGCAAGCGCAGGGACGTTTTGGGCTAGTGAGTGCGCTCCACGTGGCTGGCAATAAAGTCGCCCTTATAAAATGACAAACCCACCTTGGGCCCAAGCCCATGACATCCCAAAGCCTACCAAAACCCAAGCAAGTATAACGTCACCCTGTGGATAACATTATACTGGGGGGACATGTTCGTGTGTGGTCCCAGAAAGTTCCCGGAGACCACGACACGTGTCACTCGCCGGAACAAGTATCGGGGAAGAATGCCGGAACAAGAATCCACGTGGTGTGAACAGTACCATGATGTCAGCAATGATGTCATATGATCCTAGGCCCCACCTAGGATACTGACATATGCTGAAAGAAGAGAGAAACAGTGTCAGGTCCCAAGGAGTACACAGACCCATTTTGGGAAACAAGACAAGGTATGAACTGTCACATCATGAGGTATCAACAGTACCTTATATATAGCCCTCATTTATATCTTTGTACACATTGAATATTCTGACAACACACACTTAATACCACATACCATATTTCGAACCATTACTCATTCTCACACTGAAGCTAGGTCCTGGGATAACACCCGGGGCGAGTTAACGTGTGTTGCTTCTTGTGTGTAGGTGCTTCATCCATTCATAGCTTACGTGGAAGGTTTCTAGTCCCATAGGCCCTACCGGAGGATTTTAGCATCAACAACCAAATTACCTCCTAAACCCGCTTTCCCTCTTTCAAACTTATATGTTGGAGGAAATCGTATGAGGGCTTCTCGCATTCCCTGAAGAACTTTGCCGGCTTTCATTTCAGCTCTTAGCTGATCCTTCTCTCTCAGCCAATCAAAACTCCTTTGGGAAACAAAGTCTCGTGCTTCATCATAAGTTATTCCAAAGAGTCGGTAGTTGAAGTCGCCACAAAAGATAACCAAATCCGCTTCTGCTAAATCCGGCTTCCCATCATCAGGATTGATGGCCACAGACTGTCCATATCAAATAATATTACATAACTCAGAAAGGCATCATAATGAACATTGAATTTACTATGGCCTTAACTATATGGTTTAACTGCATACGGTACATATAGGGTGTGGTGTTGTTATTTGGTTAGATACTTACGGTAGCAGGACGAAGCGGTTGTGCAGTAGAAGAGACGCAAGTTGTAAGGAGGACCAACCATAGCAAGGCAAAGGAAGAATAAAGCACCCAAAATAAATATGTGGTGAAGGCAAGAGAGCAAAAAAAAAAACAGGTATCACGCCATACCAGATGCGTTATTGATTAATCGCCCAAATGTGATGTTTCTGTAAATGTGGTCGAAGTCAGCATTCCGCCGATTGACTGCTTCCAAATAGGCAGCCAGGTGACAGTTTACAAAGCACATTATTCGTTCGTATACTCTTAATCTCAACCCTACACCACCCTGTTCATAACTTAAACGATTTTATAGTATATAACTGATATTAATAAAAATAGACGTTTTAGTAAACAAGCAGGCATACCTTGTTACCAAAAGTAGACCCAAGCCACAAGCAACTTCTCCGACATCAAGATCCCCTACGTGTGTTCTAAGACTCTTTCTGACCCTAACATAAGTCATTTTACGATAATATAATGTATAAAAGAAGTGAAAGGTTAAAAGTTTGGAAAACGCTGTAGGGAAAGTTATACCAAATAGCTATGAGCAGACCCGCAAGCTGCCTAGAACCTACACGTTCAAAGGCAGATCCTTCGCCCATGGCTTTTCCTATGACTTCTTGCCACCATTGTCCATTAGAACTCCCTTCAACACCTATCTGAACTCGACAAGACACCAATGAGTATAAAATGAAAATTATTTATCTCTAAATGATTCTAAACCAGCAGAACATTATCTTACTGTTTCTTTAGCAGCCGACATTGCCAGAAACCCCGCCCCCATTTCCACCTCTTGCAAACCTACAACTAAAATATCAACATCAGAAGCCTGTGACCCCACCCACGAAATGAGCGCTTCTTGACATGGTTTTCCTTGACCAACGTTCCAAGTACCGACCATAATCTTAACCATTTCAAGCATGTTATACATATGTTCTCTTTTAGCTAATTCCGGTCTTAAAATGTTATCAAGAGGCCCGGGAGATGATATATACCACCCCCTAATACCACCATGGGTAGCCAACTATAGATCGACCCATTCCCAACTACCAAATTTATGATCGGACCATTATGCGCTATCCAACCCGCGATCAAGTTACCTTTAAGATTAATTATTTGAACCATACCACTTACATACCCTATCCATATCCGTGGACCGTAAGTGCAAAAACTAAGAACCGCACAATGATGATGATGGAAATCATGCAAACGGTTTCCATTAGCATCCCATTGGACTAATACACCATTTGAACATCCGATCCATATTGTTCCATCATAAGCAAGCAAAATGGCTTCGGTCTTTTTAGCATCTTCAGCTGCAAATGCACCTGTACCCTTTGTCGCGACACGACGAACTGCATCAGCAGCTCCTATTATAGCATTTCGTGACCTTTGTAGAAAACTACCTCCTTGTTGTTTTTCTTTTTTAGATTTTGACCCGACTTTTACACTAACTTCTTCTTCTAGTGGCTGATCTTTTTCACATGCCATATCAACTCGATTGTCGATGTGTCCATCGACATTGTAGAGTGTAGACTTTTAGAAGTTCTCTCGTACGTGCATCCCTGCGATTTCCAAGTTATTAGACCGCTTAGTACTAAATTAGGAACGGACTTTAGAAATATTCTAGGGACTAACGAAGGGAAAACTCGTACCACAATGAATAAGAGAGTGAACTAGTTGTCCATATTTTGGATTTTACATTATTAGATAACATATACTTGACATCTGAAGAAGGTATACTACATACGTCATTAACGGTCACTTGGCCTTTGAGGTCAATACATGATCGTTCAACTAAGAAATCAGCCATATGACGTTCTTCAGGTGATAAAGAGAATGATTTTTCCAGTGCTTCCCAAGGCCAAACCTTTATTATCCCGTTCTCAGAACCTGTCCATATATCACCTACAGAATCCAAACAAATGATTTTCGTTACCATATTATAAAAACTATGTTGCAAACAAAGTTTAAAAGGTTGGTGTTTGAGATACCATAAGCAGAAGTCACCATGGAAAGAACAGGGCCACGATGGTACGCCTGCCACGAAATACCTTCTTTAAAAGGAGTGTCGTCAACAGGCTGGTGATCCATTTTCCATGATCTAACTTTCCCATCTTTATGCCCACTCCAAACCAGTTTGCTGGTACAATCCACCATCATACAAGTTATAGGTGACGTAATAGCAGACTCATAAAATAGGGCTACATCTTCATCACCACGTCTAGTCCGTCCACCAATCCCCAACCCTGGTTCAAACGCATCACAAAAGTTCCAAAACCTTACACAGGACTCCTGACCAACCCATAATTGTGTCTCGGTACATGCAATGGTTCTAATGAATCTGCCTACTTGAGTCTCGCGTAAAGGGTGTGGTCTAAGCTCTAGAGCCGTAGGCCGACCAGGGTGGAACACAGATATAGACGACGCTTTAAAAAATCCTGATCCACCCCCGCTGCCTGAGAATTCAGGCAGCGGGTGCTGTTCATCTGACGAGATACTACAATATTTACTACTACCACTACAACAATCCAGCCCTTCCCCATCGAGGTTTTCCCCAGCGACATGATGTCGCTGGGGAAAACCCACTAAACGACAAAACGAGTCCGACGTGGCAACTTTGCTCGTAGAAATTTTGACCAAATTATATCGAAATGTTTCCCCAGCGACATGTCACTAGGGAAAAGTTGACTAAAGTTTGACCAAATACTTCAACAAAAAAGTAAGCGGGAGATTATCCCGCCCAGTTTTCGCCGGCGACATGTCGCTGGGGAAACTCTTTTCATAGACCAATCAGAGTGATTAGTGTTAATGGATTGTTTATTCAATGTTACAAAGTTTCCCCAGCGACATGTCGTTGGGAAAAAGGTTGTCTATTCATTTCAGAAATCCGTCCAAAATTTTTCATTAACGCGCTTCTTTCACAAAACGACAAAATTAAAGTTTCCCCAGCGACATGTCGCTGGGGATACTTTCAGGATTCCCACATGCAATGTTTAATATTTTATATTTAATGTATATCTAAAATTATAATATATATAAAAAATATAGTTCTTAAAATTTAAAATACTATTTTACCATTAAAAAAAATTTATATGTCTTTTTATGATAAAAAAATGAGAGAAATGGTTAAATTTTCCCGCCAATGTTTTCCCGCTAACATTTTTCCCGCCAATGTTTTCCCGCCAAAATTTAACATTCACTGATAATTGTTAACATTCATTGAGGCTTACAAACAGACACGCCTAAAAATAGCTTTATTCTGCACGGACACTTAAACGCGCGCTTAATTAAACATGGATATTAAAATGATAATAGACTCATAAACACGAAAACAGATACATCATAAACTAGTTCAAATGCATGCTCCCCATGTCATCGTAAAGGTCGTGAAGTAGTGCAGCTGAATCCACTGTGGGCCTATCGCAATGTTTGTACAACTCTACAGTACTCTCAAGTACCTTTATCATTCCATTCAATCGCACACATTTTGCACACGTTGAAGAGCTTGGAGAAGAAATTAGAGTAGAAAAGCTCGTTGAAGGTCTCGAAGAAGAGGTTGGAGGCGAAAAACTCATTGAACCTCCAAGAGAATTGATTAGTAGTTGGACGCGTTCGTCTTTTCATAAAATTTTTTTGCATCCATATGAAACTCGAGGTTCAACTTGTGAACGTAGAGAAGCATAGTATTGTCTACCAAAGGATTCAGTTTGCCACGATGTTCGAAGAACTACATCTCCATGCCCACACCTGCACGGAAAAACTTCATGCCTCAACATCTTCATAATAACAATGTGCATATGATGATAAGTGTGTGTGTGTGTGTGTGATCTGCTGGTGGTTGTTATGATAAGGAGTGTGTGTGGTTGTCCTTTTATGGTAAAAAAAGTGAGGGAAATGGTTAACATTTTCCCGCCAATATTTTCTCGCTAATACATTAAACCTCTAATGTTGAACCCTATTTAATACATTGAACCTCTAATGTTGAACCCTATCTAATACATTGAACCTCTAATGTTGAACCCTATCTAATACATTGAACCTCTAATGTTGAATCTTATCTAATACATTGAACCTCTAATGTTGAACCCTATTGATAGGTGTGTAAACACCCATCCTTTTTACCACTTAATTACAATAATAACCGAGCCAAAACGTGTATTTTATGTCATTTGTGTCGGAATTATGCGTGGTTTGTGTTTTTGTTCTGATTTAGGATGAAAAGGTGAAAAGTGGAGAAAACACGGGCATTCACGGGCTTTTATCGAAGAAAAAGACGAAAGACGAAGTCAAGAAGTCAAGAGTGCAAAAAGAACGGAAGTCCAAGACCAATTCTGAAGATTTATCGAAGAAAAAGTCAAAAGACGGAAGTTTACTAAAAGCCGAAAAACTCAAGTCTAAATTATTGAAGAAATGTCAAGACGAGTTTAAAGAAATCCCGAGACAAAGTCTTTAAAGTCCAAGTATTAAGAAGATTAACAAAGGATTAAGAAGATCAAGGACTAAAGCATGTAATTAAAGAAAGAAGAAAGAGGGGAGGAAGCTTCCTTCCACTAATCCTCCTCCTCCCCTATAAATAGATAGTTAGTTTCATTTGTTTAAGTTGTTGGTGGCTTGACAACCCACTCTTCCACCATTTTCATTTCCCTACACTTTTATTTCTTGCACCTTAATTTCATGTATTGCACCTTTTAATTCCTTTTAATTCCAAGTAAGTTTACCTTTGATTGTTGTTAATCTTCATCTTTTATTATTAATCTCTCATCTACCTTTCTTGTTTGATTTGTTCTTCATCTTCATTGTTCATGTTCTTGAGTTTTTATGGTTTTGATCATGTGGGTTTTGATTGATTTGGCTTTATTTGTTAGTTTTGATGATTTATTTTAATTGATTATTGTTAGTTGATCATTTGTGGTTGTTTTGGTTTAATGTTTTGGTTAATCTTGATTAGTTTTGGTTAAATTCGTACCTACTGTTCATTCACTGTTCTTCGTCTTCTTTACTGTGCCCAGATTCCGAATCATAGTTTTCTTTCGTTTATTCCGGATCAAGTCTCTTGATTCGGAATATTTTGTTATTCCGGATCAAGTCCCTTTATTCGGAATATTAAATTATTCCGAACCAGTCATATATTCCGAATGAAGGTTTTCTGCAAATTATCCCGAGTCAGTGAATTTATTCCGAACCAGTCATATATTCTGAATGAAGGTTTTCTGCAAATTATTCCGAGTCAGTGAATTTATTCTGAACCAAATTTATTTCGGATGAGTCTAACATTCCGCATGAGCTAGTTTTATTCCGGATGAACCAACATTCCGAATCAAGCAATATATTCCGGATGAAGCATGTATTCCGAATGAGGGATTATTCCGGATGAACCCTTTATTCCGGATAAGTAATTATTCCGAATGAAGTGGGATATTCCGGATGAAGCCATTATTCCGGATGAATGTTTTATTCCGGATGAAGCTGTTTTATTCCGAATGAGGGATTTATTCCGGATGAACTTGTTTATTCCGAATGAAGGACTTATTCCGAATGAAGTGTTTTCAGTTTTTTTTCTTGTAGTTTTATGATTTTAATTTTTAAGCTTTACTTTTCTTGCCTTTTTCTTTATTTGCACTTTAACTTGCTTTCCTTTTAGTTTAAGTTTAAGTTTGCGTCATTTACTTTATTTCCCTTTTAATTTCTCGTCATTTACTTTTCGTTAAGTTTTTAATCTTTCATTGTTGTTTCTTTTACCGTCTTTACTTTATTTTTAATTGTTTCAAGTCTTTATTTTTCATTAGTTTTAGACAACGACAACTCTTTCATTTGATTCACCAAGAACAACTGAGTCGCACAATTAACCGGAAATGAATTCGAAGAGATACCGAGAAAACAAACCTTTTCAACCTAGTAAAATCTCTTCATTAAAATGGCGCAGCTGCCGGCTCTTTTCGTGAGGATTAACGGTTTTTTGTGAGAGACGCGTTGGCTTTTGGGATCCGTTCACTCGTGAACGTTATTTTTCGTGTCCAAAAATTTTCTAAAATCCCAAAAACATTTGAAAAATCATAAAAAGCACTTCTTTTTCAAAGTTTTGCACCAAAAATATTCTTCTTGCTTATCTATTTTTCTTTATGGATTCTTATGTCCATTGCATCGGGTGTGGGAAACAATTATCTGGGAACGACTCTTGTCAATGGTGTACATGTGAGTGGTGCGGTAACGATATCGACAATACACAATTCCTATTCGGATTTTGTCCTTTGTGCAACTCGACTAATTCGTCCTTTTTGAATCCACCTCCTCCTGTTCCCCCGTGCATCTATTGTGAAAGCGATTCTCATTGGCATGTTTCGTGTCCGGTTCGATACTCGTATGGTCACGGGCAAGAACCGGGGTACAATTATGACAATGATAATAGCTAACCACAAGACGCACCCGATTTTTCTCCATACCCGTTTTGCAACAACTGTGGGGGCCCTCACGATACTTCTTATTGTCAGCCAATGAATTACTATGAGCCAGATCCGTGTCCTCAATTTTCTTCACCTATGGATTATTATGAACCAAATCCGTGTTATAATTCTTCTCAATCGATGACTTACTTTGAGCCACATCCGTTCTGTAATTCAGGTTTTCAACACTGTGAGCCCCCACACCCCAACCTCAATCATCAATCCTCTCAGAGAATTCAACAACTCACTACTTTGAATGAAGAAACACACTCCATTGTTTTGCAACTTTAAGAAGCCGTTGTTCTGCTTAAAGAAGATAGGGAGGTGGAAAAGCGACAGCAACAAGAGCGAGTATCTAATCTTAGTGATTATACCCCTCCTTTGGTGCGTCAATACTATTATGATGAACCCTATCTAATACATTGAACCTATAATGTTAAACCCCATCTAATACATTGAACATCTAATGTTGAACCCTATCTAATACATTGAACCTCTAATGTTGAACCCTATCTAATATATTGAACATCTAATGTTGAACCCTATCTAATACATTGAACCTCTAATGTTAAACCCTATCTAATACATTGGACCTCTAATGTTGAACCCTATCTAATACATTGAACCTCTAATATTGAACCCTATCTAATACATTGAACATCTAATGTTGAACCCTATCTAATACATTGAACCTCTAATGTTTAACCCTATCTAATACATTGAACCTCTAATGTTGAACCCTATCTAATACATTGAACCTTGATTGTTGAACCATATCTAATACATTGAACCTCTAATGTTAAACCCTATCTAATACATTGAACCTCTAATGTTGAACCCTATCTAATACATTGAACCTCTAATGTTGAACCTTATCTAATACATTAAACATCTAATGTTGAACCCTATCTAATACATTGAACCTCTAATGTTGAACCCTATATAATACATTGAACCTCTAATGTTGAACCCTATCTAATACATTGAACCTCTAATGTTGAACCCTGTCTAATAGATTGAACCTCTAATGTTGAACCCTATCTAATACATTGAACCTCTAATATTGAACCCTATCTAATACATTGAACCTCTAATGTTGAACCCTATTTAATACATTGAACATCTAATGTTGAACCCTATCTAATGCATTAAACATCTAATACATTGAAACATCTAATGTTGAACCCTATCTAATACATTGAACATCTAATGTTGAACCCTATCTAATACATTGAACCTCTAATGTTGAACCTTATCTAATACATTGAACCTCTAATGTTGAACCATATCTAATAAATTGAACCTCTAATGTTGAACCCTATCTAATATATTGAACATCGAATGTTGAAACCTATCTAATACATTAAACCTCTAATGTTGAACCCTATCTAATACATTGAACATCTAATGTTGTACCCTATATAATACATTGAACATCTAATGTTGAACCCTATCTAATACATTGAACATCTAATGTTAAACCCTATCTAATACATTAAACCTCTAATGTTGAACCCTATCTAATACATTGAACCTAATGTTAAACCCTATCTAATACATTGAACCTCTAATGTTGAACCATATCTAATACATTGAACCTCTAATGTTGAACCCTATATAATACATTGAACCTCTAATGTTGAACCCTATCTAATACATTGAACCTCTAATGTTGAACCCTTTTAATACATTGAACCTCTAATGTTGAACCCTATCTAATACATTGAACCTCTAATGTTGAACCCTATCTAATACATTGAACCTCTAATGTTGAATCCTATCTAATACATTGAACATATAATGTTGAACCCTATATAATACATTGAACCTCTAATGTTGAACCCTATCTAAAACATTGAACCTCTAATGTTGAACCCTATCTAATACATTGAACCTCTAATGTTGAACCCTATCTAATACAATGAACCTCTAATGTTGAACCTTATCTAATAAACTGAACCTCTAGTGTTAAACCCTATCTAATACATTGAACATCTAATGTTGAACCCTATCTAATACATTGAACATCTAATGTTGAACCCTATCTAATACTCTGAACCTATAATGTTGAACCCTATCTAATACATTGAACATCTAATGTTGAACCCTATCTAATACATTGAACCTCTAATGTTGAACCCTATCTAATACATTGAACATCTAATGTTGAACCATGTCTAATACATTGAACCTCTAATGTTGAACCCTATCTAATACATTGAACCTCGAATGTTGAACCTTATCTAATAAATTGAACCTCTATTATTGAACCATATCTAATACATTGAACCTCTAATGTTGAACCCTAGCTAATACGTTGAACCTCTAATGTTGAACCCTATCTAATTCATTGAACCTCTAATGTTGAACCCTATCTAATACATTGAACCTCTAATGTTGAACCCCTTCTAATACATTGAACCTCTAATGTTGAACCCTATCTAATACATTGAACATCTAATGTTGAACCCTATCTAATACATTGAACATCTAATGTTGAACCCTATCTAATATATTGAACCTATAATGTTGAACCCTATCTAATACATTGAACATCTAATGTTGAACTCTATCTAATATATTGAACCTCTAATGTTGAACCCTATCTAATACATTGAACATCTAATGTTGAACACTATCTAATACATTGAACCTCTAATGTTGAACCCTATCTAATACATTGAACCTCTAATGTTGAACCCTATCTAATATATTGAACCTCTAATGTTGAACTCTATCTAATACATTGTACCTCTAATTATTAATTATCTAAAAGTAAAATATACAATTATATAAAACGTAATATTATTAATCATTTAAAACTAAATTACATAAATATCATATATAAAAAATATACAATTATATAAAACTTATTATTTTTAATTATCTAAAATTAAAATATACAAATATATAAAATTATTATTATTAATCATTTAAAAGTAAATTACATAAATGGTATATAAAAAAATACAATTATCTAAAACTTATTATTATTAATTATCTAAAAGTAAAATATACAATTATATAAAACTAAAATATACAATTATATAAAAGTTATTATTATTAATAATTTAAAAGTTAATTACATAAATGTTTTATAAAAAATATATAATTATATAAAACTTATTATTATTAATTATCTAAAACTAAAATATACAATTATATAAAACGTATTATTATTAATCATTTAAAACTAAATTACATAAATATCATATATAAAAAATATACAGTTATATAAAACTCATTATTTTTAATTTATATAAAACTAAAATATACAATTATATAAAATTATTATTGTTAATCTGTTAGGTCAATTCAGTACCTAATGACCTTACTGATGGATTTGAATAACAACCAGTCTAAGTGAAGTATTAACCTTGAACATAACGAAGTCACTGAGTGAACAGTCACTCAGTGAGTTGCCTTCGAGTTCCTAGACTGAGTCTAAAAGAAAGACTCGAGCATTCAGAGAGGCGAAGCTTAATGAATGACTTCTATAACAAAGAAGAAGGTGATGGGTTCAGTGAGTTGTGGCAATAGACTCACTGAAGCCCATAAGATCTCCTAGAAAACAAGCATTCTCCAAGACTTAAGTAAAAGCGGGATAAGTTGAATTGTGACAAGATGAAGTACATCACACAATTAGCGTGACTTACCCTTTGGGATAGATGGGGTACTAACAAGTGTAAAGGACTTACGTCTTACTACTTAAAATAGGGTAAGACAAGATACTACACTGTACCAATAAGACAAGAATTGCACATGGGCAATTATTGTCTTCTACCCAACTTTCCTTCTATAAATAGGATGTTTGTAAAAGGAGAGAAAACGAGTTTGTGCACTTAATGCTTTGGACATTCGCAAACAAAGTTTTCTCTCTTCCCAATACGATCAAACACTTGAGTTCTAAACTCTTGTTGATAGAATCTTCAAGCTTAGCAATCGTTAGGATTGGACTAGCTTGTTAGTGAGGAGATCACAAAACCACACATTGTCTATTCAATCCCTATTGTAGCTTCGTATACAATAGGGTATAATTCTTTAATAAAGCTAAGATTTAAACGTTGAAAAACCTTTGTGTTATTTACTTTACTTGTATTAAGTTTATTACATTACTTAACCATGGGTTAGGACTATACTTAGTATTCTTAAGTATATGACTAATTACAAGGGACCAACAAGTGGTATCAGAGCGGTAGGATTATAAAACTTTTAACCACCGTCTCAAAGTTTTTAAAACCGTGATCCATTATGGCTGAAAGTAATGTACCCCAACTTGTTAACAAAAAAGGACCGAGTTACTCTGTTAACGCTCCTAAGTTAGAAGTTGAAAGATTTAACAAATGGAAGAAAAGAATGCTATGTTATTTGATGGGAATGGAACCTTATTACATAACTTGTATTAAAAATGGTCCATTCAAACCAAAAACAGCAGTTGGTGATGACAAACCTGAAAACAATGGTCTGACGATGAAAGGAGAGTGGTCAATCAAGACCAACGTCTCAAAAGCATCATAATATCTTGTCTTCCTGATGATATTATGAAGGCTGCCATCGAGTGTTAGACGGCCAAAGAGACTTGGACAGATCTTGTTCATAGTTTCGGAGGACCATCCGGAACTAAGGAAAATAGGATCATGGACCTGAAGTTAGAATATAACACTTTCAGGGCCAAACCATATGAAACACTTCCTCAGACTTACACCAGGTATAAGACCTTGCTCAATGAGCTAACGAATGACGGGGTGAATCTGTCTAAGCATGAAATCAATGTTGGTTTTGTGAACAGTCTCCCTGAAAAATAGCTTGGTTTTTCTTAAGGATTGAGAAATGCTAATCACATACAGACTCAGGATCTTGCAGACATTTATGGGAGTTTTATCTATGAAGATAATCTAATAAATAGAAGATATCCTGAGTCCAAGAAGGCCTTAATAACAGACACCTCAGCCAAACCCACCCAAATTGATCATGGCCCCATTACAACTGATTTTTACTAAAATGCAATTGTTCAAGATTTTCAGGAAACCTCAGATGATGAGGTGGATGAAAGATCTAGTGTTGAATACATAAAGGATCTAAACAGGGAATATCATGAAAGGGCCATGTTGGAAAATACCAAACGTTATATCAAAAGAACTAGATTTGCTGGTAACTAATCTACTAAGGGAGTGGATTGCTACCGATGTGGTAAAACTGGGCATTTTTCAAAATATTGTCTTTCAAAAACTCCATTGGCCTCTTATAAAAATCAAAATTATTCATCAGGCAATGACAATTTTCAACCCAAGTTTACACCAAAACTAATTTAGGCTTCTCCAGTTAACCAAAGTTTTGGAAAATAATAAGAAAATTGAGAAAGACTATAGGTCTGAGTATAAAAAGGTTAAAGCAAAACTTGCACTCTTGGAAGCTGAACCTACTGTTGCTCAGACTCAAAAGCCTGCTCAGAACAAAGCCAAAGGGCTGGTAGCTGAAACTTTTGATTGGGATGATGAAGACTTGTCCTCAGAAGAGGAGGAAGTCTGGTATCAAGCATTAATGCCTCTAACTGATGATGAACTATCAGTTGGAAAGAATCATGCTCAAAATGGAGAATGGGTTGACATCACTATGAGAAAGGTAAACATGCTTATCCCTATGGATGAAGAATCTGATTGGCAAAAATTCCTTAAGTATATAAACATTGACCTATCGTTCGTTGAAGAGCATAGATTGAATCTTCTTTCAAAGTATAATAAACTTGTTTTTGAATTAAACAAACGTAGAGAAGATTTATTAATTTTAAAACAAGCCAAACTTGAAGCAGTAAGCTATCAACTTCAGAACACTGAACTTATTAAAATCAATCATGCTCTTCAAGAACAACTTAAGGAAGAAAAACGCATCAATGAGAAATGGAAAAATAGCTCTACCTTAGCTTCTCAGTGTATAAACAGTCAAACACCTGTCTAAAAGAAGAAAATTCTTGGGGCACGACAACTCACTGAAAAGGCACTCACTAAGGAAATGAGTGAAAAAGCATTTCTCCCTGCCTCGGTTGGGTTTGATCATGAAATGATTCCTAAGTCAAAAGACTAGGTTGAGAGATCAAATCCTGAGAGTGTTTTGCCTAACTTTGATACTAGAAAAATATTAATTCCTGAATCTCAGGCTATTAATGAAAAACTGGGTCTTAATAAAGAGATTGATAAATTCAGTAACACTGAAACATCTAGTGTTGCTGAAAACATTCAGACTCCTCTACCTCCTTTGAAAAATCTTCCATTGTCTTATCAAGAACACTCACCTAGAGGAAGAGTTGGGTTAGGTTGTACTGAACAAACAAAGCCTGACTCAAAAGTGATACCGAATCACACTGAGTCAGGAACTGTCATTGAGAAAACAACCAAACCTATATCTCCCTCCGGGACTCCTACACACTCAGTCAACTCCACTCCTATCGTAATTCAAGAGGATTTAAGTAGATTGTTCCAACTTTTCATGGAAGTGAAGCTGAACTCAGCCTCTAAAACTCAGGGTGAAACATTTGTGTCCTCACAGCCTGAATCATCAACAAGTAACAAAACTGAACCTGAGTCTTCTAAGAAAGTTAAAACAAAGAAACCCTCTTGTGAGATATGTCTCTATACAAATCACACCACTGACAACTGCTTTAGAGTTCTCTATTACATGAAATGTAAAAGTGAAGATCACAGGACAGCAGATCATGAGATGCACATAACTTATATTAGATATGCTAAAAGATACAATGCGCAGCCTTACAACTATGGGCCCACCTCAAAACAAATCAGAAAATCCAAGGCTAAGCCTTACCCACCATGTACACATTGTGGCATTCCTGATCATAGAACTGATGATTGTGTATACTACCCGAGGTGTGAGATTTGTGGAAGCAATGATCACACTACCTCAAGACACAATAGGATAATCATGGTCAGAAGGGGGATGCTAGCTGAGTCATCTCAAATTACTGAATCCTCAGTCGGACTAAGCTGCAAAACATGTGGAAGCAATGTTCATTCTACCTCAGATCATGCTGAGTTTGAGTACTTCAAACGAGGTGAAAGACGTCAGGCTTTTCGAGCCAAACAGCCTACTAAAAAGTGGGCTCACAAGAGAAACTAATCCATCTCGTTATTTGTGCATAAACACTTCAAGGAGCCTGTCTGGTACTTAGATAGTGGGTGTTCAAGAAGTATGACAGGGGTCAAAAGTTATCTGCACAAACACGTGGAGCAACCAGGTCCTAAGGTAGTATTCGGTGATAACTCATCTTGTGTTACTGAGGGATATGGTTCAATTAAATGTGGTGGAATAGTTTTCTCAAAAGTGGCGTTTGTAAATGGTCTGAAGTATAATCTCATCAGTATCAGCCAACTGTGTGATGCTAAGTACATCGTTCAGTTTGATGATAAGCAAGGAACAATTTTCAATGCTAACAAAGAAATTTTGTTGACTGCTCCAAGAAGAAATGATGTATATGTCCTAGACATGTCATCTGTAACGAATTCAGGAGCATGTTTCTTTGCTAAAGCCTCAGATTCTGTCAATTGGCTTTGGCATAAGAGACTGTCACATCTCAATTTCAAAGACATGAATAAACTCGCAAAACAAAACAAAGTTCTTGGCTTACCATCTCTTGTGTATTCAAAAGACAAACCTTGTTCAGCCTGTGAAAAAGGTAAACACAAGAGAGCTTCTTTCAAGCCAAAACAAAAATTTTCTATCAGGAAGTGTCTTCATCTTCTTCATATGGACTTATTTGGGCCTATCAGTCCAATGTCTGTAAATCATGAGAAATATACCCTTATGATTGTTGATGAATACTCTAGATACACTTGGGTATACTTCTTAAAAAAGAAGAGTCAAGCTCCAGAATTAATAATGTCTTTTATCAGGCAAGTAGAAAATCAAAATGATAGTAAAGTTAAACAAATACGAACTGATAATGGAACAAAATTCAGGAACCATGAACTTGAGAGTTTTTGTGATGTGAAAGGAATTTCTCAGAACTTCTCTTCTCCTTACACACCTGAACAAAATGGTGTGGCTGAAAGGAAGAATAGAACTCTCATTGAAGCTGCTCGAACAATGCTCAATGGATCCAATCTTTCAAAACACTTCTGGACTGAGGCTGTGAAAATAGCTTGCTATACTCAGAACAGATGTATTATTGTCAAACGACATGATAAGACTCCTTATGAAATATTCAGGAAAAGGATTCCAGATATCAGCTACTTTCATGTGTTTGGATGTCCTGTATTCATCCACAATCAAAAGTACCATCTTGGTAAATTTGATGCCAAAGCTGATGATGGATACTTTCTTGGATATTCTTTTGTCTCCAAAGCCTTCAGGGTCTTTAATACAAGGAGACAACAAGTTGAGGAGTCCTTTCATGTCACCTTTGATGAAAGTATGGATGCCATTAACTTCACAAATCAATCAATGGAAGAGATTGGGATCAATGACTCATCAAGATATTCTCCTGATGAGTATGAACATTGTCCCTCAAAGCAGTATAAAACTGATGCTAATATATCCTTTCATATATCACCTCACAATAGGTCAATTGATAATTTAATCACACCTCAACATGTCCCTGAAGTTATCACTTCTCAAGCTGAAGAATCAAATGATTCACCCATCTATAGAAACACTGAAGGGACAAGTGATGAAAATATCGATCCCCCTATTACTGAAAATCCTTCAGAAGGAGGTGATGTCCCAGTACCATGTACTGAATCTCTAGTCCCTGATAATCATCAATTATCAACAAGCTCTAATCCAAGTCCTCGGGACAGATGGTCAAGACAACAACATATAGAGCTTGTAAATATAATTGGTGATGTATCTGAGGGGATGCTCACACGCAGTCAGGCTGCCAAACTCTTTGCTGCCTCAGCCCATGAATGTCTGTTTGCAGACTTTCTCTCTGAAATTGAACCAAAAAGGATTTCAGAGGCCCAAACACATCCAGGGTGGGTTGAGGCCATGTAAGAAGAGCTCAACCAATTCCTTAGGAACAAAGTGTGGAAACTTGTTCCTCTCCCTGAAGGGAAATCAGCTCGCGGTACAAAATGGGTATTTAAAAACAAGACTGATGAAGATGGAATTGTCATTAAAAACAAAGTTAGGCTTGTTGTTCAGGGGTGTGGTCAACTTGAAGGAATCGATTATGAGGAAACCTTCGCCCATGTAGCAAGAATGGAAGCCATCAGGATCTTCCTTGCCTATGCTACTTACATGAACTTTAATGTTTTCCAAATGGATGTAAAAATTGCCTTCCTGAATGGAAAGATTACTGAAGAAGTTTATGTTGCTCAGCCTCCTGGTTTTGAGAGTTCTGAGTTCCCAAAACATGTTTGTAAACTTGACAAAGCTCTTTATGGACTGAAACAAGCACCAAGGGCATGGTATGAAACTCTCTACATTCCTGATAATGAACAAATTTGTCAGGGGGAAGATAGACAACACCTTGTTTATCTTCAGAACCAAGGAGGATGTTCTACTAGTTCAGATATATGTTGATGACATCATATTCGGATCTACTAACTATAACCTTTGTAGAAAGTTTGAAAAACTTATGACAAAGAAATTTGAAATGAGTATGATGGGTGAATTAACATATTTTCTTGGACTACAAATCAAACAGGGGACAAAGGGATCTCAGTCTGTCAAGAAAAATACACCAGAGAAATACTTAAGAAATATGATATCTCTGAGTGTGCTTCAGTAAAGACTCCCATGGTTCCCCCTAACAACTTAGGTCCTGATCTTACTGGTAAATCAGTCAATTAAATCTTATTCAAGGGAATGATTAGATCATTAATGTACATAACTGCAACCATGCCTGATATTCAGTTCTCAACAATCTTATGTGCAAGATATCAGGCCGATCCCAAATAATCACATCTTACTGCTGTTAAACGAATCTTCAGGTACCTGAAGGGTACTCCTTCACTAGGTCTATGGTATCCTCGTTGCTCAGGCTTCGATCTTAAAGGATACTCAAACTCAGACTATGCTGGTTGCAATATGGATAGAAAAAGTACCTCAGGTGCATGTCAATTCCTAGGTGGCAAGCTAGTATCTTGGAGTGCAAAGAAACAGCAGTCAGTCGCAATGTCCTCTGCTGAGGCTGAATACGTGGCAGCTGCTGGTTGTTATGCAAACATCCTTCGGATGAAAAGTCAACGCAGGGACTATAATGTGGAATACAAAGTAGTCCCTATCTTTTGTGACAACACCAGTGCAATTGCCATTTCAAATAATCCGGTCCTATATTCAAGGACTAAACACATAGACATAAGATATCATTTCCTCAGGGACCACATCTTAAAAGGAGATATTGAATTACATTTCATCCCCACTGAATATCAGCTAGCTGATATATTTACCAAACCTTTGGATGAACCAACGTTCACTAGACTGAAAGCTGAACTTGGTATGCTGAATATTGATTAATCAGGCTCCCTGATAACAATGGATTCAGTATAATGTATATTCTTGATCCTCTCTCTGAGTAAATATCTCTTATCGTCTTCCCCTTGACATTGAGGTACATTAAATGATGTAACTAAATGCTCTAAGGATTTAGTTACTTAATGTCCTACGTTGGTGAGTCACAATATTAAATAAGGAAAATATATTCCTTTAATAAATTGTCATAAACCAGTGAAGGGGTCACCCAATGTCAAGTATCCCACTAATCCTTAAATGCTTACCCTTTTTCTAGCAAAATCTGTTGTAAAAACGTCCTTTCAAATGCATGTGACCCTACGTCATCTCTACAAAAAGCGTTATCTCTATAGTAACAGAACAGTTGCCAAGAAAATAGGGGGACCACTTGTACGCTTTCATTCAATGCGGATGTGGAAAAAATTATAACAAATAAAACTATATTTCACATCCGAGCCTATAAATACCCCTCAATCAAAACAAACACACACACACAAAGAACTTGCAATCTTACTCTGCCAAAATTTTATCTCAAAGAAAATTTGTGTGTATTCAAACATGTTTCCATAAAAGTTTCTTGTAAAAAAAAGACAATCACATTGATCACTTGTTTTATTGTTATATAGCACAAACAATCAAAGTTACTTATTGTTTATAACTCTTGATCCTTTTTTTAAGGCAAAAGTCTGCATTAGGTCACTTGGTGAATCTTGTTGTATTATAACAAGAAACAAGTCTTGATTGGATTTCCACAAATTGCCATTGTCCTTTTTCAAATCTTCAAAAACTAACTTTAATGGCAATGTCCAAAGCTATCAAATATGCCCCTCAGGCTGAGCATCTCACCAATGAGGGTGTCCATTTTGCAGGAAACAACTATGAGGGAAATTTCAATTACCCTAGTAGTGTATCAGCCTACAAACCAATTTGCAAATTCTTGAAAAACTGTGATTGGGCTGATGCTTTTACGAAAACCCCCTCAGTCTTCTACCATGAATATCTCAGGGAGTTCTGGTATACGGATGTGGTTGTAACCCCCACTACCCAAGGGCCTGAAGGATCTCAGGGGTCTGAGATCAAGTCACATAAGAACTGTGTCATCATGCTCACTATAAACAATAGGAAGACACCATTGATTTTAGACTTCAAAACATTTTGTCAAACCAGTGGACTTGATTATAACAATGGAAAGTATGTTGCACATCCTGACATGGAGTCAGCTAAAAAAGGACTGAAAGAAATCGGGGTCCCTGAGTTATTTGTGACTAAAACCCCATTGATCAAAACTGCTTTCCCATAGCTTGGAGGATCCTAGTCACTTTTGTGATTCAGGTGATCGGTGGGAACTATTCATCTACTGAGCAAGTTAATTCTACTCAGCAGATGCTAATCTACAGTCTTATTAATGGACTGAAGATTGACATAGGAGAGATCATTTATAATGATCTCGTAACCAGGCTCCTGAAGGAGTCTAGGCAAAAGTATGTTTCTTACCCACGATTCATATCATGCGCCTTAGAACGGTTACTGGGTTCCCTTTACACTCAGGAAAAATCAATGTTTTTTCAACTCCCATCCTGAGTTCCACAAACTTTTCAAAGAACCCATCTGAAGTCAACCCCATTGCATTGACAGCTCACATGACTGAGGTGATCAGTCGTGAATCATCCGTGTCTCCCATTCCCTTCTTACCAAAGAAGGGGAACAAGAAGACTCAGACTGTGCCTAAGACCAAACCAATAAAGGCACAGGGACCTGAGGCTTTCGAGGCACGACCTAAAAAGGTCAAGGCTAAAAATACCACCCTTGTTTAGACCAAGCTTCATCTACCCCAAGGGAAAGAGCTTTCGGGAGGCCCTGGTACATCACAGTCAGGGTCGACACGCCAAACTACTGGTCCTCTTGATGGAGAAGGAAACATACAACCTTCTCCTACGGGACTGCCTTCCACTCAGACCGATGACGGCATTCGTAAATCACAACCTTTGCCTGAGGTCAAAACTAAGGCCAAAGACTCAGAGAGACGCCCATGGGTAACATACCTCGCTATTAGGCCTCTCACTTCCACCAAGTCCAATGAAGGCACACTAGCTCAAAATTCTTTGCCTGAGGACCCAAAACTCGATTCCTTAGACTCAGAGGCACGCTCACGGGTAAAACACCCCGTTGATAGAAATCTCACTTCCACAACTCCCGATGAAGGCACACTAAAACAAAAGTCTTTGCCTGAGGGAACCACTATTGATCCGAAAGACTCAGGGGACGCCCACGGGAAAAACACCCCCATGATAAGGATCTCACCTCCACAACTGATCAATCACAAACTGCCCTTGAGTATCAGTTGGCTACAACCCAAGCCTCAGAATTTGGGGCAGGGAGTGACGATAACCAATGCATACCTTCTTTTGAAGGGGAGTTGGACAAACCAAAGGGTTCACTGAACTTTGGAGATTTTGTTGATCTACTCGAGGAACCTGACGAGTTACTCCAAGGTTTCAGTGACGACGATGACATGATTGAGGTTGGGGATGAACCTGAAACTCAGACCCCTCCTCAATCAGACCAGAAGCCACAGTCCTCACAATTGTTCGCGGACATACAGCCCTCCCCTGAGGCTCAACAAAATCCCTCCCCTGAGGCATCAGAACAAAAAGAACCCTCCCTTGAGGTACCGAAAAATCCCTCCCAAGAGGCAAAACTTGACACCTCTTCGTTGGGGATTGATAGGTGTGTAAACACCCATCCTTTTACCACTTAATTCGGGCTAAAACGAGACCAAAACACGTATTTAATATCATTTGTTTGGAATTATGCGTGGTTTTTGTGTTTATTATGTTTTCAGAGACAACCGGATGAATATTGAAGAAAACATGGGATTGCATGGGTATTACTGAAGAAAAAGACTCAAGATAAAGTCTATTGTCCAAGAGATGCAAAAGATTTGAAGTCACTGGGCCTATTCGAAGATTTATCGAAGAAAAGGACCAAAGATGGAAGATTTAAATAAGTCGAAGAAACTCAAGTCTATTAAACGAAGAAATTAAAAGACGAGTTGAATTTAATCGACGACAAATCCCGAATCAGAATCGAAAATGGAAACTTTTCTGAAAAGACGAAAAGACAAGAAGAATGGGAGAAAGCCCACTCACCAACCAAAGGACAAGCCTATAAAAGGAGCCCCCCCTCACACATTTTAGAGGAGTCTGGAGTTTTCTCTCCTCCCCTTTTTTTCTCCTTTCTTGTTCGTTCCATCACAATCACCACTAGGGTGATTGATGATTTTAATCTTTGTTCTTCCAATCTTGTTGTTTTAATCTTTGTTTTATCTTGTCAAAACATTAATCATTCAATACAAAGTCTTGTTTAATCTTTCCATTTAATCTTGTTCATCTTCATTTTTATCTTCAAGTTCTTAAGTTTTTATTTTTCTTGATTTGATCTTCAAAAGTTGTTAGGATTTGTGTTTTTATTGGTGGGATTCGTTGCTTATGGTGTTTAAATGATTTGTGTTTAATTTGGTAAAACCTTTTTAAGTATTTGGTTTGATTTTGATTAAAATCCGTGTTCCCTGTTCTTCGTATATCTGCTACTGTTCTGGGTTTCCAGATCTTCCGAATCAAGCAATAGTTCCGAATGAAGCTTAAACTTCCGAACGAAGCAAATGTTCCGAATGAGTTTGTCTAGCAAATGTTCCGAATGAGTTTACTTTGAAAAAGTTTCGAACCAACCCTTCATCCGGAAAGTTCCGAATCAATTTTTGAAGTTCCGGATCAAGCCGAAAGTTCCGAACCAACCCTTCATCCGGAAGGTTCCGAATCAATTTTTGAAGTTCCGGATCAAGCCGAGACTTCCGAACCAAGCACCTTCATTCGGAAGGTTCCGAACCAAGCTAAACTTCCGAACCAATCCACAAGTTCCGAACCAAGCAGAAAAGTTCCGAACCAATTTCTTTGCCAAAACTTCCGGATGAATGAACAGTAACTTCCGGATGAGTGTAAACTTCCGAACCAAGGTTAAAGTTCCGAATCAATTGCCCTTTTAGGTTACTGTTTGTCTTCTTTACTATTTCTTTATGTTTATTGAACTTTAATTTCAATTTTAATTTTAATCTTAATTTTAATCTTCAGTTTAATACAAGTCTTTGTTAATCATAATTAAAGTACTTATCTTTGATTTAAATTTTCATTTCCACTTTTTATTAGACTAGAAAACCAAACCCTTTTATTTAGTAACCAAGAACAATCATTCCACTTAAGACTGAGATCAATTCGAGAGGATTCCGAGAGAATAAAATTGAACCTAGCAAAAACAAGTATCAAATGGCGCCGCTGCCGGCTCTTCTCGTTAAGATCAAACGTTTTTTGTGAGAACTTGGATTTTGGGATCCGTTCCCCGTGAACGTTACTTTTTCATAAAAATTTTCAGAAAAATCCTAAAAAATATAAAATTTTCAAAAATAAAAAAAAAAATTAAAAAAAAAACATAAAAACCAAAAATATTTTTGCTTTGTTTTTCTTTGTTCGTTCTTTTGCAGGTGTATGCGCACTCGATCCACGTCATATCAAGAGCCCGAGCCTCTCGATCACTTAGACATGGCCGGTGTACCACCTCCAAACAATAATAACAACAACAACATGAATAATAACAACAACAATGAGCACCTTCCGGATAATCGCCCGATGATTGAATTGCTGCAAGCTCATGTCGATGGCAACACGGATCCAATTGTTATACCACCAATTGCCGCCAACAATTTCGAGCTTAAATCAGGCTTTATCCAGATGGTCTCCGCTTAACCGTTCTTGGGACGAACCATTGATGATCCACATGACCATATAAAGAGATTCTTGCAACTCACCAACACGGTCAAGTTCAATGGTGTTCCACAAGAGGTTATAAGGTTACAACTTTTTCCCTTTTCTTTAGAGGGACAAGCCCGGCATTGGCTTGCTAAGGAACCGCCACAGAGTATTCTCTCGTGGACGGATTTGGAAACAAAGTTTATCAACTACTTTTTTCCACCCTCTCGTACTACCGCTTTGCGGAATGAGATCATCAATTTTGAACAAAAGTACGATGAGTCATTCAGTGAATCTTGGGATCGCTTTAAAGATATTTTAAGAAAATGCCCACAACATGGTTTTACCAAAGTACATCAAATCAATACTTTTTACAATGGTTTAAGCATGAGTGACCAAGATTCACTGAACAGTGCCTCGGGGGTAATTTATTGGCTAAGACTTCCAATGCTGCTTGGGACATCATTGAGAACAAGTCTCGTGTGCAAACCAAGAGTGTTAGGACCAATGTCGCTAGTGCTAGCACTAATGACAGCGACAAGCGATTAGACAAAATCACTACGCTTCTTGAATCGCTTGTCACCCACACCGTCAGCAACAACAACAGCAACAACGCCAAAAACGCACAAGTGAACGCTGTCAGCCAACCTTGTGAGATATGCGGTGGTCCCCACTCTTACGCAACTTGTACCGCCACCCAAGATTACCCTGCTGAAAATGTGAATGCGGCATATGGCACCTATCCTCAACCTGCTTATCAAGCTAGACCTCAAGGTGACCGTAATTTGCTTAGCTATCGATCCAACAACTATCTTTCACCACCTGGTTTCCCTCCTACCAACCCAAACCAACAACAAAACCTTAACCGCCCTCCTCAACAACAACAACCACCTCGACAACCATACATCCCACCTCACAAGCAGCAACAACCACCTCAACGTAACAATCAAGTCTACCAACAACCTGCTTACCAACCACCTGCATACAATGCTCCTCCCAACCAAGCGACCACTGCATTACACCAAGAGGTTGCAACCTATATGAGGACCAATGATGTGATAGTGGGAAATCTCCAAGAGGAAGTGCGCAATTTGAAAGCAGACTTGGTCAAGCAAGGAAATGATTTGAGAGCCGATATGAGAACTATGTTGGATAGCCAAACTAATGATCTGAGGAACATGATGGCTAGTTTCTTCCAAGGTAATCAACCCTCTTCTTCGGGTACTCTTCCGAGTAACACCGTTGCGAACCCAAGAGGGGAGATGAAAGCAATCACTACTCGAAGTGGTAAAGGTACCAAGGAACCCGAGCTTCCTATACCTCCACCGGTGGTTGTGACTAAGGAGAACGAGTCGCCTGCTCCTATTCCTCATCCTTCTCCTTCCCCAATTTCTCCACCTCTTCATTCTACCCCTCCTCCACCCGTGGTTGTGAGTGATCCTACTCCCCTAAAGCCTTCCTCTTCTTCCAATATACCTTATCCTTCAAGGTTGAGGAAAGAGAAGCAAAAGAGCAAGGATGATATTCAGGTTTCGAATTTCCTTAAAATGTTCAAACAACTGAATTTCAATATCTCCTTCGCTGAGGCTCTCGCTCACATGCCCAAATACGCCAAAATGTTTAAAGACCTTCTGAGCGACAAGGAAAAGCTCCTCGATCTCGCCAACACCCAACTTAATGAGAACTGCTCTGCAGTGCTCTTAAGGAAATTGCCAATCAAGCTTGGTGATCTGGGTCGTTTTCTTATCCCTTGCAATTTCCCGGGAGTAGAGAATTGCATGGCCCTAGCCGATCTAGGTGCCAGTATTAATCTCATGCCTCTAAGTGTTTGGAAGCAATTATCTCTCCCAGAGCTAGTCCCCACTAAAATGACTTTGGAATTGGCCAACCGTACGGTTGCTTATCCAGTGGGGATAGCCGAAGACGTCATTGTAGGAGTCGACAAATTCACCTTCCCTGCTGATTTTGTTGTCGTCGACTACGAGATGGACCCCCGTGTGCCACTGATTGTTGGTCGTCCATTCCTTAGGACCGGTCGCACTCTCATTGATGTTGAAGCCGGTGAGCTTATCATGAGAGTGGGTGACGATAAAGTAGTCTTCAACATGGGAAAGTTGTCTAAACAGCCTTATTCATATGAGAGCGTTAATTGTATTGACGTTCTTGATGAGGCTTGTGAAGAACACTTTAATGATGCTTGCAAAAGTATTCCTACCTCTCTTCCCACTGTTGAGACCGTGTCCTCTATTGATTCATCGTTGTCTCTATTTGGAGATGGTGATTTATTCTGGAACAATCTTGAAGATACCATGGGAGATGTGAATTTAGCTACTAATGATTCTCCCACCGAGGGGGATGAAGACATGAATTTCTTTGACAATCTTCTCACTGAAGACAAACCTTCGCCTCCATCTCCCATGGTCATTGCTATCGATACTTCGACTTTGAAAACGCCTCCTGTCGAAAATCCTCCGGATTTGGAACTTAAGGAGTTGCCGCCACATCTCGAGTACGTGTTCCTTGACGACAACAAGAAGTCGCCCGTCATTATTGCAAAGGATTTGAAAGATGCAGAGAAGACCCGCCTCGTTGCCGTGCTGAAAGCTCATAAGGAGGCTATTGCTTGGAAGATTTCGGATATTCGTGGAATTGATCCTCACTTCTGCACACACAAAATTCTCATGGAGGACGACTTCAAGCCCACTATTCAAAGCCAACGAAGGGTGAATCCAAAAATCCATGAAGTCATCAAAACAGAGGTTATCAAACTTCTTGATGCGGGTATGATTTACCCTATTTCGGATTCACCGTGGGTTAGTCCAATCCATTGTGTGCCCAAGAAGGGCGGAATAACCGTTGTTCCCAATGAACACAACGAGTTGATTCCCACTCGTCTCGTTACTGGGTGGAGAGTTTGTATAGACTACCGCAAACTCAATGATGCCACGAGAAAGGATCATTTCCCTCTACCTTTTATGGACCAAATGCTTGAACGCTTAGCGGGTAATGAATATTACTGCTTTCTTGATGGTTTCTCGGGTTATTTTCAAATACCCATCGATCCCCAAGATAAAGAGAAGACTACATTCACTTGTCCCTATGGCACATTTGCTTACAAAAGAATGCCTTTTGGCTTATGTAATGCGCCCGGGACTTTCCAAAGGTGCATGTTAGCTATCTTCCATGACATGGTTGAACAAACCATGGAAGTCTTCATGGATGATTTCTCGGTCTTCGGGGATTCCTTCTCTGCTTGCCTTGCCAATTTGGAACGTATGCTCAAGCGGTGCGAAGACACTCGCCTAGTTCTGAATTGGGAAAAATGCCATTTTATGGTAAAAGAAGGCGTCGTGCTTGGACATAAGATTTCGAAAGCCGGTCTTGAAGTTGACCGTGCTAAAGTCGATGTTATCGCAAAGTTGCCTCCACCTTCAACCGTGAAGGGTGTGAGAAGTTTTCTGGGTCATGCGGGCTTCTACCGTCGATTCATCAAAGATTTTTCTCAAATCGCTCGCCCGATGACCCATCTCTTGGAAAAAGATACTCCTTTTATCTTCTCCAAAGAGTGTCTTGAAGCCTACAACTCGCTTAAGGATAAGCTAACTAAGGCACCCGTCTTGGTTACCCCTAATTGGGAGCTACCCTTTGAGTTGATGTGCGATGCTAGTGATTTTGCTATTGGAGCGGTTCTTGGACAAAGAGTGAACAAACACTTCCAACCGATCCATTACGCTAGCAAGACAATGACGGGGGCACAATTGCATTATACGACAACCGAAAAAGAGCTTTTAGCTGTTGTCTATGCTTTTGAAAAATTCCGCCCCTATCTTGTCCTTTCTACCACCATTGTGTATACCGATCATTCCGCGCTGAAGTACTTGTTGACAAAGCAAGATTCCAAACCAAGACTTCTTCGCTGGGTTTTGCTGCTCCAGGAATTTAAAATCGAAATTCGCGATAAAAAAGGAGCAGAAAACTTAGCCGCGGATCATCTCAGCAGACTTGAGGATCCTTACCAAGGGGATCATCCGACCAAAGAAATCAATGATTCTTTTCCCTTGGAGACCTTAATGTCTATTAACTCGAAGCCGAATGAAACCCCGTGGTTTGCGGACTTTGCAAACTACTTGGCGGGTGGAATTCTCAAGGAAGGGTTGACGTCCCAACAAAAGAAGAAGTTCTTCACCGACATCAAGACTTACTTTTGGGACGACCCTTACCTATTCAAACAATGTGCTGACCTGATTATTCGCCGATGTGTTGATGGACCGGCAGCGTCTGAAATCCTTAAGGCTTGCCACAAAGGACCCACCGGTGGTCACTTTGGTCCCAACTACACTGCTAAAAAAGTGTTTGATTCGGGATTTTATTGGCCCTCCATATACCGTGACGCTCACGATATGGTCAAACGATGTGATGTTTGCCAAAAGCAAGGCAAAATCACACATAAAGACGAGATGCCTCAGAATTTCATTCAAGAGTGTGAAATTTTTGATGTTTGGGGTATCGACTTTATGGGGTCATTCCCTTCTTCTAAAGGAAACAAATACATCCTTGTAGCCGTTGACTACGTCTCCAAATGGGTTGAAGCCAAAGCTTTACCCACTAATGACGCAAGGGTGGTTTGTAACTTTTTGAAAGCTCTATTCGCTAGATTCGGTGTGCCTCGCGCCATTATTAGTGATCGTGGGACTCATTTCTGCAATGACCAATTTGCTCGAGTCATGGCTAAGTACGGTGTAAATCATCGTCTTTCCACAGCCTACCACCCACAAACTAATGGCCAGGCTGAAATATCAAACCGAGGGCTGAAGAGAATTCTTGAAAGAACCGTGGGAGAGCATCGTGCCTCATGGGCTGATAAACTTGATGATGCTTTGTGGGCTTTCCGTACTGCTTACAAGACCCCGATCGGCTGTACGCCTTATCGTCTTGTGTACGGGAAAGCGTGCCACCTCCCCATTGAGTTGGAGCACAAGGCTTATTGGGCCTTGAAGTGGGCTAATTTTGATATAAACAAAGCCGGTGACCTACGCAAGATCCAACTCAATGAGCTGAATGAACTCCGTAATGAGGCTTATGAAAATTCTGTGATCTATAAGGAAAGAACTAAGCTCATTCACGACTCCAAGATCAAAAACCGAGAGTTCCACGTTGGAGACAAAGTCTTACTTTTTAACTCTCGGTTGAAAATCTTCTCGGGAAAGCTCAAATCTCGTTGGTCCGGCCCATTCACCATTGCCCAAATTTTTCCATATGGTACTCTCGAGCTCGCTCAACCTGATGGACCAAATTTTAAGGTGAATGGCCAACGAGTGAAGTTGTACTTTGGTGAGGACACCTCTCAGGAGGTGATTCCATCCCTCACCACGTTCCCCATGAACTAATTTTGGGTCGAGTCAGGCTCGTGACTCGGTTATCAAAAACAAGCGCTCCTCGGGAGGCAGCCCGAGTATCTATCCTTTTATGTTTTAATCCCCTAAGTGTAGGGGGGACTTCTATACGTGTTTGTCTTTGTGTGGTGTGATTACAGGGATAAGTGCACTCTTGGAATTTTTGAAGAACCGTGCTCCCGTGTTATCCAAAATCCGGTTCTATCTCTCAAATATCGTGATTCAATTTTCTTCATACTCACATTTGAAATTGATCACTTTAGTCGTCCCATCCTTAACTCGAGTTAACCAACGTGCACAATGTCATAAGTGTAGGGGAAACTTTTCCCACATGCTTAAACATTGAGGACAATGTTTATCTTAAGTGTAGGGGGGACTTCTATCGAAGTTTTAAGTGGACTTTTCCATGAAAATGCCTTCATTTAACCAGAAAATCCTATTTTTCAACATTTTTCAAATTTTTTATTAACTTTGGCCATTTAGTTGTAATTTTTAAATTTTTATCGTTGCTTTCATATGTATATATCCCGCAATAAAGTCAAAAATATTAAAGTGGTGTAGCTAGTTTAGAAGTCTTTGACATATTAGGCCCGTTGCGCTTATATTGACTCAACCCGAATAGACTTATCCAAGTTTATTCTAGCTAGTATCCTTAACCATGTAGACCTTAATTGGTTTATTAGGCTAAGTGTCCACGAGTCTCATTACTTGAGATTTTAAATTGTGGAGGACGAGAAATGATAGAGTCAATTATAAGTTGGTATTCTTGCGCAAGCTCACTTGGTGTAATTATTTGCCTATTCTCCCATCACTTGCTAATAATTTATCTGCAATAAGTAAGGTCGTACGATTTGAAAAGTTACTTAGCTTCTAGCCCAAGATCGTTTAAAAGTTGCTCGGTAATGATAAGAGTTCATAGCCAAGGCATAACTTATGAAGCGGGGCGCGAAGATTGGCGAGTCCGAAAAGGCCCTAACAAGGCATGAGGATTCAATTTTATTGCTGAAGATCCAAAGTGATGTGAAAAGCATTATTCCTAAAATCAATATGAAGGATCAAGACTCACGACGAAAAGCAATCAACTCCCATAAAGATCATGGAGAAGTCTATCCGAAAAGACCCTAACAAGGTATGAGGATAAATAGATCCAAGTCCGAAAAGGAGGCGGATCGTTGTATCTCAAAATCCCAATTAGAGATTGAAGAAATAATCATGAAGTCGTTGTCAACAAAGTTGGAGTACCCCTCAAAAGTCTCCAAGCGAAGAAACTCTATTATGATGAGAAGACCATTATCTCAAGAACGTCTCTCGAAGATATGAAGTATGGAGTACATGCCAAATATCGGCCCGAGAAAGGTATCAAATCGTGAACCAAGTTATGCCAAGATATGAACTTTTTGATATCCCGAGAAGCAGTTTTAAGAGATTTTGTCCTTTAGCTAACTATTGATCAAATCGTCCTACTTTGCTTTCAGCCCTAATAAACTATCGAAATAAGTCCAAAAATGCATCTTCATGATCATTCTAAGACAAAAATAAAATATAAGAGATACACCTAGGAATAAGGGAGTTTAAGTATTTAATTAAGCCATGTGTGTAAGTGTTTGAATTGCTAACTTATAATAACAATGATCTCGTTTTTAAGCTTAGTTTGGGGAACGTGAAACTTGAGGGTGATAAATCTTCGCAGCACCAAAGCCCTAATGTAAGTCATCAATTTCTTTGCAAGTTATTTCCATGTAGCTATTTTCAAAGAGAAAATGGTTTTCTATCCCTTTGTTACCTTTGAAGTTTTATTTCTTTAATCTTTGTTTAGTAGAATTTAAATAAGGCCAAGGTTGATTAATTATGAGAAAAATGTAAAATTGCTTTGTCACTAAGCATTGCATGAGGGCATGGCAATGGTTAAGTGTAGGGGATTTGATAGGTGTGTAAACACCCATCCTTTTACCACTTAATTCGGGCTAAAACGAGACCAAAACACGTATTTAATATCATTTGTTTGGAATTATGCGTGGTTTTTGTGTTTATTGTGTTTTCAGAGACAACCGGATGAATATTGAAGAAAACATGGGATTGCACGGGTATTACTGAAGAAAAAGACTCAAGATAAAGTCTATTGTCCAAGAGATGCAAAAGATTTGAAGTCACTGGGCCTATTCGAAGATTTATCGAAGAAAAGGACCAAAGATGGAAGATTTAAATAAGTCGAAGAAACTCAAGTCTATTAAACGAAGAAATTAAAAGACGAGTTGAATTTAATCGACGACAAATCCCGAATCAGAATCGAAAACGGAAACGGAAACTTTTCTGAAAAGACGAAAAGACAAGAAGAACGGGAGAAAGCCCACTCACCAACCAAAGGACAAGCCTATAAAAGGAGCCCCCCCCCTCACACATTTTAGAGGAGTCTGGAGTTTTCTCTCCTCCCCTTTTTTTCTCCTTTCTTGTTCGTTCCATCAAAATCACCACTAGGGTGATTGATGATTTTAATCTTTGTTCTTCCAATCTTGTTGTTTTAATCTTTGTTTTATCTTGTCAAAACATTAATCATTCAATACAAAGTCTTGTTTAATCTTTCCATTTAATCTTGTTCATCTTCATTTTTATCTTCAAGTTCTTAAGTTTTTATTTTTCTTGATTTGATCTTCAAAAGTTGTTAGGGTTTGTGTTTTTATTGGTGGGATTCGTTGCTTATGGTGTTTAAATGATTTGTGTTTAATTTGGTAAAACCTTTTTAAGTATTTGGTTTGATTTTGATTAAAATCCGTGTTCCCTGTTCTTCGTATATCTGCTACTGTTCTGGATTTCCAGATCTTCCGAATCAAGCAATAGTTCCGAATGAAGATTAAACTTCCGAACGAAGCAAATGTTCCGAATGAGTTTGTCTAGCAAATGTTCCGAATGAGTTTACTTTGAAAAAGTTCCGAACCAACCCTTCATCCGGAAAGTTCCGAATCAATTTTTGAAGTTCCGGATCAAGCCGAAAGTTCCGAACCAACCCTTCATCCGGAAGGTTCCGAATCAATTTTTGAAGTTCCAGATCAAGCCGAGACTTCCGAACCAAGCACCTTCATTCGGAAGGTTCCGAACCAAGCTAAACTTCCGAACCAATCCACAAGTTCCGAACCAAGCAGAAAAGTTCCGAACCAATTTCTTTGCCAAAACTTCCGGATGAATGAACAGTAACTTCCGGATGAGTGTAAACTTCCGAACCAAGGTTAAAGTTCCGAATCAATTGCCCTTTTAGGTTACTGTTTGTCTTCTTTACTATTTCTTTATGTTTATTGAACTTTAATTTCAATTTTAATTTTAATCTTAATTTTAATCTTCAGTTTAATACAAGTCTTTGTTAATCATAATTAAAGTAATTATCTTTGATTTAAATTTTCATTTCCACTTTTTATTAGACTAGAAAACCAAACCCTTTTATTTAGTAACCAAGAACAATCATTCCACTTAAGACTGAGATCAATTCGAGAGGATTCCGAGAGAATAAAATTGAACCTAGCAAAAACAAGTATCAGGGACTCAGACTGTGGTTCTGGATAAAACTTTTGATGACATCAAGCCTGTCACTGAGAAGGTTTTGAATGCAACCCTCCAGGATGTATTAACTCATGCCTCCACCACCTTGAAAGCTGAGGTCACTCAGTTTCATGAAGACTTGGCCTCAAAGACCGATGAACTCCTTGATGAGTTCAGAACATATGGTGATAGATTTGACCTGGCTGAGGAGAAGATGAGAATTCAGGTGGACAACCAAATGGAATTCATCAGTTCTGTTAACAATAGTCATGAAAATCAAGAGAAGAAGCTCATCAACTTCCTCAACCATGCTCTTCCTACTGTTGAAGCAAATGTGTCCTTAAAGACAACTCTGGATGGACTGATCACTAGCACTACTGAGTCCACTTCCAAAGTTAGTCAATTACTTGAGTTACTGAAGGAGGACAGGCTCACTTAGGTTTTTACCAGGTTAGACTCTCTCAGGTATGACTTGGATATGGTGAAGGGGAAATGTGATGACATATATAAGGATGTTCACATGGATGCTGAGGCAGAGTTCAGATTGTCAAGGGCTACACAAGGTTACATGGCTAATGCCTCCAATCTCTCTAACATCTCCAAGTCCTTGAAAGAGGCTGACATTCCCAGACTTAGGACAAGGATCACCACCATTGAAAACACTCAATCCCTAATTCAGTTGGATGTTAAAACCATTAAAGTTGACACTCAGTCCATGAAGGAGATGGTGACTGAGATGTTTCAGGATTTCAAGGGATCCTCCACACCACCTCAGGACCATCACTAAGGGCAAAAGCTAGGATTAGTCAGGCTAATCCTTCAACTTTTGAGGGGGAGAATGTGCCACCAATGATGCTAACTTGGACTGAACCTCCTTCTCACACTGAGGGGGAACAGGGAGAACTAGCACAACCCCAACCCTTAAACTCAATTCCTCCCAACCCTGAGCCCTCTGTATCTAATTTAGATAGGGGCAAAGGCATTGCTGATGAAACCCTAACACCTCCACCAAAGAAGCTTGTAAAAGCTTTAAGAGAAAGAAGGCCTGATCCTGATGTCATTGTCTTGGTACCATATGAGATTAATGGAAAGATGTACAAGATGACTCCTGAACAAATCCAAGAGTACTTAGATAGAATGGAGTCAGCTAAGGCTAATAAAGCAACAAGGGCTGAGATTTTGAGGGTATCCACTGAATTTGTGAAAGAAGTGGGTGGTGACCCTGAGGCCTTGTTGAGCAAGAAAGGGGGATAAGAGTTCATCCAAAAGCAGGAGGAAGAACTCAAGGCTATTCAGGATGAAATGGTCTTGAAGCAACAACAAAGAACCACCCAACTTAAGAAACTGTATGACCAATACCAAAGTCGTCACCTAAGGAAGAAAGCCTGAACCAGTCACTAACCTTCAAATCATTCCTCATACTACACTGGTCTCAATATCTGTCTACAGAAACAATGATGAAAGGAATTTTGAAGTTATGAAGAAATTTTCATTTGGTGATTTCGGTCTCATTGAGTGGGACGAAATGGGAAGGATCTTCAGGACCAAAAAGAACAAATATGTCCCTGAAATACTCAATTCTCTCAGTAAGAGATATGAGAGGTTGAATCAGATCAAGGAACAATTAGGAATCACTGAAGATCTTCCTTTAACTGAACAGGATCCTACCAAAACTCAGGGAAGAAAGAGGAAAAGAGTTGAGCTTGAAGTTGAGACTAAAATCCCTGGGTTAGACTACAATCGTACCCTCCCTGAAAATGTCCCCTTTGTGAAAAACATGGTTATAGAAGAACCTGAGTGGGGTATCTTCTTCATTGATGTTTTTGGGGATCAAGCTTTTCAAAGAACGAGTGACATAGAGAAATGCACTACTGAGAGTGTTCTCATCTTTCTTGTGATGGCTGGACAAGTTCAGATTGATGAGAATAAAAGATTTGTTGAGAAGCTCAGGGAGATAATTGCTAGGAGGCCTGATAAAGAAAAGGTGTTAAAGTCATCAAGGGTGAAGAGGGAAGCAATGGATTCCTGAATAATTGTAATCTTTTGTTTTATTTATGTTTCTTGTATCAGACTATTCAGTCTTGTGTAATGATGAATAAAAATAAAGTACTTTGTTATATCAAGTCTTTTCATCAGTAGAATAGTTTGTAATAAGAAGAAGCCTCTTTGCTCACTTATAACAATTTCACTTAGGCAAATTTTATATCCAAATAGGGGGAGATTGTTAGGTCAATTCAGTACCTAATGACCTTACTGATGGATTTGAATAACAATCAGCCTAAGTGAAGTATTAACCTTGAACATAACAAAGTCACGGAGTGAACAGTCACTCAGTGAGTTGCCTTCAAGTTCCTAGACTGAGTCTAAAAGAAAGACACGAGCATTCAGAGAGGCGAAGCTCAATGAATGACTTATATGACGAAGAAGAAGGTGATGGGTTCAGTGAGTTGTGGCAATAGAATCACTGAACCCCATACGATCTCCCTGAAGAAAACAAGCATTCTCCAAGACTGAAGTAAAGGCGGGATAAGTTGAATTGTGACAAGATGAAGTACATCACACAATTAGCGTGACTTACCCTTTTGGGATAGATGGGGCTGACAAGTGTAAGGACTTACGTCTTACTACTTAGAATAGGGTAAGACAAGATACTACACTGTACCAATAAGACAAGAATTACACATGGGCCATTATTGTCTTCTACTCAACTTTCCTTCTATAAATAGGATGCTTGTAAAAGGAGAGAAAACAAGTTTGTGCACTTAATGCTTTAGACATTCACAAACAAAGTTTTCTCTCCTCCAAATACGATCAAACACTTGAGTTCTAAAATCTTGTTGATAGAATCGTCAAGCTTAGAAATCGTTAGGATTGGACTAGCTTGTTAGTGAGGAGATCACAAAACCACACATTGTCTATTCAATCCCTATTGTATCTTCGTATACAATAGGGTATAATTCTTTAATAAAACTAAGAGTTAAACGTTGAAAAACCTTGTGTTATTTACTTTACTTGTATTAAGTTTATTGCATTACTTAACCATGGGTTGGGACTATACTTAGTATTCTTAAGTATAGTACTAATTACAAGGGACCAACATAATCATTTAAAAGTTTTATATACAATTAATAACTAAGTTTCCCCAGCGACAAGTCGCTGGGGAAAAGTTTGTTTAATAATTTCAGAAATCCCTCCAAAATTTTTCATTAACGCGCTTCTTTCACAAAACGACAGAATTATAGTTTCCCCGGCGACATGTTGTTGGGGATAGATTTGTTAGCATCAACAAGTTATTAAACCAGCTGGCACAAACGACAAATTATAAAGTTTCCCCAGCGACAAGTTGCTGGGGAAACTTTCGTCAAAAATTAAATAATTTTCCCCCAGCGACATGTCGCTGGGGAAAAGTTTGACCAATTCTTATCCTCAAAGAAACGAATCACAGAAACACACAACACTTATCTATTTTTCATATTCTTCTCTGTGTAACTCATCCCCAATCATCACATCACCACCAACAATCACACCCCCACCACTACCATCAACAATCACCACCAATACTCACATCACCACTCATCCCCGCTACTCATCCCCGCCACAACCATCAACACCACTCACCACCACCACAACCGCTGCTATCACCACCATCACCACCATCGCTGCTATCACCACCATCACTTCTATCACCACAGGCATACCATCAACACCACCACGACCACTTACCACAACCACTCACCACCACCGCCTACTACCGGATTCACCACCACCACCACCACAACCACTCTCCTTCTAAATTATAATTCTTTTTCTAACCTTCTAAATGATAATTCTTTAAACAAGTTTGGTGGTGGTGGATTTTGTTTGTTTTTCGATTCAAGGTTTTTATATAAATTCATAGTTTTTATTGATTGAGTTTTTAATTAAATGTTTTATGTTATTGTAGTCGACCGCAGAAGATCACAGCCGACCGCAGCCGACAGCAGCCGACCACAGTCGACCAAAACCGACCACCACAACTAACAGTATGTTTTTTTTAATTCTAACTGATAACATTTATTTACTTATTTTTATCATTTTGGTTTCCCCAACGACATGTCGTTGGGGATTTATAAACTTGTTAATTTCCATTAAACGTAAATCCAAACACTCTTTAACTGTGAAAAACGCAAACCCAAACACTCGTTATGTTGCTTATCAGCTTATCCGAATAAACTGTTTTCAAACATCTTATCCTGATAAGCTTATCAGGATAAGCTGTTTGAAACAGCTTATCCCGATAAGCATATCGGAATAAGTTGTTTGAAAACAGCTTATCCTGATAAGCTTATCAGGATAAGCTATTTTCAAACAGCTTATCCTGATCAGCTTATCCAAATAAACTGTTTTCAAACAGCTTATCCTGATAAGCTTATTAGGATAAACTGTTTGAAAACAGTTTATCTCGATAAGCTTATCGGAATAAGCTGTTTGAAAACAGCTTATCCTGATAAGCTTATCAAAATAAGTTGTTTGATATAAATATTTTATTGAATTAAACCTTAGGAATGTGTTAGGATTTTAGCGATTAATTTCAGAAAATTCCCGTCTGAAATTGATCAACCTATAGAAAACCCGTCCGAAGTTAATTTAATAGGAATTAACTTTGAAAAGTCCCCTGTTTGGGACTTCTTTTTTATTGTTTTGTCTCATTTAGGATATGAATGTGTATAACTGGTTTACTATTTGAGATGATTTCGACAGTGTTTCTTCTTTACTCCTACGATATGTCTTTAAACACATATTTGGGGAGTTGAGGGGAAATGCTGCCGAAATTTTCTCAAATAGTAAATCGGTTATACGCATTCATATATGAGACGAAGCATCAAAGAGTGGGTTAGGATTGCCTTCCATAGTTGCATTAGGTGAACAAAACATATAGGATTGCTTTCCATAATTGCCTTCCATGTAATAATAACTAAATATACGGATAAAACACAGTTATGGTATTCGCTGATAAGAGTTGGATAAAAAACCGATTGTTTCCCAAGAATTTAATGACGGTGTCACAAAGTTCGTCAATCATTGCCGGCCGTTGGTGAATGCTGCGGGGAAAATTAGATGTCCATGCAAAAAATGTCGAAATGTATTATGGAAACCCATCGAATGGATTGGAGATCATATTGCGTGTAACGGGTGGGACCCACTTTATACCACATGGGTCAAACACAGTGAACCGGCTCTACGTACGCCAGTGATAGATAACCTAAGAGAACCTATGATGAGTGACATGACAGCGTTACTCGATGATTTTAGCTATATTCCTTCGAATGAACCAACACAAGGAGATAATATTGGTGAGACTAGTAACCAACCGACTCAAGCCACTCGTACCGAGTTTGAAGAGTTGTATGCAAGTGCCAACGAGGCGCTGTATGATGGTTGTGAACATGTGTCTCGACTAGACTTTATGGCAAAATTTACCTATTTTAAGGCTAAAGGCAAAATGACAGATTCTTTATTCAATGAAATATTAGAGTTTTTCAGATATGCGTTTCCCGATAGTAAAGGATTCAAGATCCCACCAAACTACTATGAAAAAAGAAGACATTTAAAATGATCGGGTTAGGGTACGAGTCGATACATGCTTGTGAACACGACTGCTGCTTGTTTTGGGATGACAAAGCAGAATTGCAATTCTGTCCGGTGTGTAATACGAGTAGATGGAAAGACACTAACACATCGGGGAAGAAAGTTCCTAGGAAGGTGTTACGTTACTTTCCGATCATTCCTAGACTACAAAGTTTATACAAGTCTAGATACACTGCAAAAGACATGACTTGGCATGCTACTAGAAAGTGTGCGGAGCCTGGTAAGATGCAACACCCGGTTGATGGCGCGACTTGGAAGAATTTTGACTTGAAGTATCTAGAGTTTGCAGCAGAACCAAGAAATGTTCGACTAGGGTTGTGTGCTGATGGTTTCAATCCGTTCGGCAACCTTTGTCAGACCTACAGCATGTGGCCGGTGATATTGACAACATACAATCTGCCTCCTTGGTTATGTATGAAAGAAAGTAACTTTATGCTGACGTTGTTAATTCCTGGCCCTAAATCCCCGGGCAATGACAATGATATTTACTTGCATCCTTTGATTAAAGACCTGAAGACTTTATGGCACAAGGACGGTGTTGATACTACAGACATTATTTCACAAAAGCAGTTCAACATGAGAGCGATGCTTTTATGGACCATAAATGGTTTTCTTGCTCGAAGTAGTTTGTCTGGGTGGAGTGGGCAAGGTTACTATGCATGCCCTACATGTAACCTAGAAACTTTATCTATTCCTATCACAAGCAAAATAACTTATGTTGGTCATAGAAGATGGTTAAAGAAGCCCCTTAAATGGAGGAGTTCACGTGCTGACTTCAATGGCCAACCTGAATCCAATGATCGACCTAAAGAATATAACCGGCCGGGTGTAATCGAGGAGCAACATGCTAGATTGCTAAGGCGTTTACCGGGTAAACATCTAAAACATGGGGGTGTGAAGATTTCCCGCAATGTTACAGTCGAGCTTAACTGGACTAAACGGTCTATTCTTTACGAGCTTGAGTATTGGCCTTTTATTTCACTAAGACACAATTTAGACATCATGCATATCGAAAAAAATGTGTTGGATGCCATCTTGAACATTTTGTTAATGAATGACAAAAGTAAAGACACCGCAAAGGCAAGACAAGACTTGAAAAAGATGGGCATTCGAAGACCTTTGTGGCTAACCGTAAACCACAAGGGGAAGACTGTGAAGCCCCATGCTGCGTATTCTTTAACAGCAGAGAACCGAAAAAAGTTTTGTCAGTACATCAAAAGTGTTAAACTACCAGATGGGTTCGGATCATGCTTCAAGCACAAAGTGGCCGATAATGATACAAATATAACGGGCATGAAGTCTCATGACTGTCATATAATGATGCAACGTTGACTTCCTTACGGACTTCAAAATTACTTGCCCGAACATATTGCCAAACCAATAATCAATCTATGTTCCTTGTTTAAGCAACTCTGCTCTACAACTTTGATGGAGGAGGACATGTTGAAAGCTTCGGTCAAGGTGGTTGAAATTCTATGCGAGCTTGAGCGCATATATCATTTTGCTTTCTTTGACATTATGATTCACTTGCCCATCCATTTAGCTCTAGAGGCTCTTGAAGGTGGGCCTATTCAACCATGGTGGATGTATCCATTTGAAAGATTCATGAAGAAGCTAAAAGGTTATGTAAGAAATAAAGCTAAGCCGGAAGGTTCGATCGCGGAGGGTTATGTTGCAGAAGAAGCATTGACTATAAGTTCTCAATATTTTCGGGGTGTTACCACGAAATTTAATCGTCCCGATCGTAATGTGGACCCCCTCCCTCAACGTGTAAGTTTCAGGTGTTCCGATCGGTATGCAAGCCGATTGGTTTACTGTCCTTTCCTCATTTTCCTACCGAAGAGTACAAGAAAGCGAGATGGTATGTACTTAACAACAGTCCTGAGATCGACACGTACCAAGACCAGTTCCGGAGGTACGCGTTTTTTTAATTTTGTAACTTTTTTCTTAACTTATCATTTCGACGACTTATTCTAATAGCATGAACGTTTTTCAGTTTATTTCCAGGAAAAAAAGAAAAAGACATGCTAGAAGAATTTCCCCACTGGTTTAAGACGTTGGTAAACTAACACTTATTTTGTGTACTTAAGTGTAAAAATAACAATATCATATTTTTTCTATCTAATCCTATCTTCTTCATAGATCTTTGAACGTCACGAACAAAATCCCCAAGACCCAGAGTGTAGCCCAACCAGAGAGTTATTCGCTTTGGCTAATGGACCATCAAAGGCTCCAATGTCAGTAAACTGTTGTGGTAGTAGATGGTGTGAGGTATGCCGTGCAGAGCCGCGATGAACGACGCGTAACTCAAAATAGCGGCGTTTGTTCGACTGGCCCTGACGGGAAAACTAGCACTTATTAGCTTCAAGAAATCCTCGAGTTTGACTATTTGTCGTTTAAAGTTGCGTTGTTCAAAGTTAAGTGGTTCGACACTCGTAACAACGTTGGTAGAGTCAAGAAACTTACCGTTATAAACGGAATGACACAAATCGTCGGCTCTGGTGAGTGGTGGAAAAGTGAACAATACATTCTCGCAACACAAGTCAAACAAGTCTTCTACCTTGTAGATCCCGCCATACCCAACGTGAAGGTCGTCGAACATGTTAATCATAAAAAGTTTTTGAACAACGGTGTAATCGTGGTAGAGAACGAACCTGATATTATACATTTGGACAACTCATCTGATCTCCCACCTTCTACTAGTGATCTCCCACCTTCTACTAGTGATCTCCCACCTTCTACTAGTGGGAATGACTTCGGTAATTACACCTTCTATATAGATTTGCATATAGATGGTGAATCAACGGAGATTGATGCACCGCTAGATAACGATGATGTTCATAGCGAAGACGATGATGATGAAGACCCCCTTCCTCATGATTTAGCAGATTCTGATGTTGAAGACCTCATCAAAGATGATGATGGTGTTGAGAAATTTTATTCTAGTGACGAAGAAGATTAACTTTGTGTTGTAACTTGCAAAATACACTTATATATTTGAATGAATGAATGAACGAAATTGTTGTGGATTGTTTAAATGTGTAAATTTATTTTGATATTTGGATTTGTGCATGCTTGTATTATTTTGTTCATGAATTTCTACATGTTATGCTAATTGTACATGTATACAGATGGCTGATGTTGCACGGGGACACGGCGGGGACGGTGGTGGCGAGGATCCTTCACGTCCACGTCCTCCATCATTCGGTTGCGCGGGTTGCTTCGTTAACCGGGTAAGAATTTCTGGATTATTGTAATACTAATTTGATACACAAATTGAACTTGTTTGCCTTGAACTTTTATGACTTTATCACTCACTTGATTTTGCAGGAAAAGGAAAGCAAAAGCCCAATTTGGGCGGGAGGAGAGCCGGTAGGGAGAATACCCGGGACAAGACCCGTTGCCTGAAATTACTGGATGTGGTGTCCACGAATCACAACCGGCTAGTCGAGATCGACTTTGTACCCGCTAAAGATAACCTTGTTACACCTATCGGCCCCTACGCAGAACATTGGAGAAACTTATTCGGGGTGATCGTTAGGAAATACCTTTGTATTACCCTTCGTGGAACAAGGTCCCCGAAGGGTACAAGGCGGCGGCTTGGGAAGCTCTTGGGGTAAGTTATCATTTTATGTTTATTTAATTATCGTGTTCATTTATTTAATTGTGTATATTTATTGAAATTCGTTTTTTTATTTATATCATATAAATAAATAAACAAATTTAAATAAATATATAAATTATATTTCTAATTCTGTTTTTAATGTGTTGTATTGTGTATATTTATTTAAATTTGTTTATTTATTTGTATCATATAAATAAATAAACGAATTTAAATAAATATATAAATTATATTTCTAACTTTGTTTTCAATGTGTTGTATTGTGTATATTTATTTAAATTCGTTTATTTATTTATATCATATAAATAAATAAACAAAGTTAAATAAATATATAAATTATATTTCTAACTCTATTTTCAGTGTGTTGTATTGTGTATATTTATTTAAATTCGTTTATTTATTTATATCTAAATAAACAAATTTAAATAAATATATAAACTATATTTTTAACTCTGTTTTTAATGTGTTGTATTGTGTATATTTATTTAAATTCGTTTATTTATTTATATCATATAAATAAATAAACAAATTTAAATAAATATATAAATTATATTTCTAACTCTGTTTTCAATGTGTTGTATTTGATTGCAAAGAAAAAATACGATCTCGAGCCGCACAGGAGCACCACTCGGTGGCCGAATATTGAAAATACCATTAAGGCCCAGTTAAAAAAACATACAACACCAACAAGGCTACTCTGAAGCGAGATTACTGTGTAAAAGACCCCGAGACTGGAGAATACGATGTGGATCGACTTAGGCGGAACAGACCCGACGAGCACTCAGCTGAAGAGTGAGAAAAACAAATAACGTTTTGGACTGACCCTGGTAACAAGAAGCGATCCTTAACAAACAGCCAAAATCGGTCCAAGGCAACACTTCCCTCCCGGCATGGTTCTCAGTCGATCCCTCGCACTCGACAACTCATGGTAACTATTATTATTATTATTATTGATTTTACATTATTATTATTATTTTATTATTATTATTGATTTTTATTTTTATTATTTTATTATTATTATTATTATTATTATTATTATTGATTTTACATACATATTATTATTACCGTTTTTAATTAGATTGATCTTACTTGCGTGTGTATGTACAGAAAAAGGCGTCTGAAACCCAACAGGAGCCTTCAGAGATCGACATGTTCTATCATTTGCATACAAATGAAAATGTTGTATTTGCAGATGAGAACTCTCTCCAGTTGTATGTAAGTATTCTTTTCAAAACACACTTTAATGAATCATTGATTAATAATCTAGCAACCCAACTAATATATTTACTATCTTGTGTTATTGTCACTACGCAGGATCAGATGTGGGAGCTAGAGGCGACGGGTGAGCACACCACTTCCGAGATCAACAGGATGGTACGAGGAGGCAAATTTTGTGGCCACCATCCTAGCGTGGGTATGGTATTGCCGGGATACGCCAGTTTTAGTCCGATCTTTTCGTCACCACCCCCTGACACTCGTCGGGATGTTGATTTCCTGATGGGCATGCTGAGAGCCGACGGCAGGTATAAAGATCATTTTTCGAGATACGAGAGTGTTGGTCCAGCGGGAGCGGGAGTCGCAGGGGTGATGATGTTGAGGATCGGGAGGGTGGCGAGCTAGGATGGTGGCGAGGATGGTGGCGATGGCGCGAGCTAGTCGTTTCATATATGTGTTTGTTAGTAGGTCAATTGTTTCTTTATGTTCATCTTGACTTGTTTCCCTATTATCCTAAATTAGAACGCTTGTTTCCCTAGTATCCTTAACTATCCGGACTTGTTCCTAGTATCCTTAACTAAATTATAACGTTATATTATATTTTGGTGCAAGTTTAAACTTATTCCGCGTTTGTGTTGATTTGTATTCCAAGTTTACTTTATAAGTGTCTTTTGGTGAGCAAATACAGGTTTTTGTTACAGGTTTTGTTAGATTTTTTCCGGAAAAAACTGGAAAACGCCTGCTGTGCAGGCAATTTATGAAAAAAAACCTGTAGAGGTTTCCCCAGCGACATGTCGCTGGAGAAACTTTGGAAAATCGTTGACAAGTCAAACACAAAGCGTTGACAAGTCAAACATATCGAAAGTTTCCCAGCGACATGTCGCTGGGGAAACATTGGAAAATCGTTGACAAGTCAACCACAAAGCGTTGACAAGTCAAACGTAAGGAAAAATTCCTTTGCGACATGTCGCTGAGGAAACTTTGTAATTAGCTGAGAAGATTAAGTTTAACTTAATTTTTGCTGATTTAATAAAGATTTTCCCCAACGACATGTCGCTGGGGAAAATCTTGCCACCGTGGCAATCTATTTTTTCATAAAAAGTCTGTGAGGCCCGCATGTCGCTGGGGTAAGTCGTTGAGGATACCTTTCTCATTGAGCGTACCCAGCGAATTTTCCCCAGCGACATGTCGTTGGGGAAACGTATCCCATCAAAAAGTCGCTGGGAAAAAGCCAAAAAAATCGCTGCTGGGGTGTTGTAGTGTACAACCATTATCAATAGTACTATTCCCAAGCATTAAGTAACCGGAATCCGTGTCATTGTAGGACGACGAGGATGACGTTGCATACGGATGGAAATCATGATCATTTTCGTCGACAGCATTTTGAAATCCATCATCAACAGATGAGGTGATAGAAATTTCATCAAGGCTATGAAGTTTGAAGTTTGTACCAAAATAACGAAACAGCCCAAGCTCATATTCAATGAGAGATGGATAACGCATAGTTATATACTAGTGGCTCCGAACAAACTTCCGCGGAGATTAGTCCACTCGTCCTAAAGGCGGTGGGAACTCTTCGTAGTAGACTTAAAAAAAAAATAAAAAAAAAAATAGTGCCTGCCATTTATGGCCCAACAACAACAATACATCAAAGGCCCACTGATTAACAGATACATATATCATCTCTTCTTCAGATTAGGGTTTATATTGAAAACATTTTGCATTAATTTTATTTTTTTTTACAGATCGAAGCAATTGTAATTGTTAGATAAGATATTTTTAGAACAAACGAAGATTCATATCTACTATTCAGAAGGTAACGTATCTATTTTTAGGTCACTTTCTTCTCAAGTAGTTGTATATTTCCTATCATTTACCACACTCAATCGAGAACGCAGCGTAAGGGTTAGGGTTACGCTGCGTAATATATTATTGATGTTAGTTACCGACGACCATCATTGTCGCCTTTATGACGGTTTCACGACCTTTGCCACACACCTTAGCATCTTTTAGCAGGGTTGACATCATCACATCCATGAAATCGGCTTCTTTAACACTCACACACTTTTATATTCTCTCTCGATATGTTCGTCAACCCACGTTCCAACGACAGTATCAACCTCTTTGGCAACTTGCCTTATAGATTTCACATGCCCTCCAATGTCCATCAGTGATTCAGTTCCATGCGAGTACTTTAATGAATCATTGATTAATAAAAAGGCTGCTAATGTATAATAACCCTTTCGTTATGGCTTCTTTAACATGCGAGTCTTAAATATTACATTTATCACTATGACACTTGTTACAAAATCTTTTCCCTGCTAAGATTCGTATAATTATATTGAACGTTATGTTCTCAAACCGGCCACTTGTACATGTCCATTACAAATGGTTTGTCCCCGGCCATTATTCATGGACAGTAACTTGAGCTCATCAATTGAACTCTTTACTTCTGAATCACGAACATTCTTGAATTTTCAATATGCTGCCTTGAAAAGAGCTCAGAAGTGACTAGCTTTCGGATCTCTCGCCAGTACGCTCCATATGGTGCTAGTGCAAAACCAGCATTGTCATAGACCATTTTCTGGCTAATTGCCATATTCGGTCTATTTCCAAAGTTTACATCATTCGAGGTGAAGCACTCTCGGATCATCTGTCAACTGCTCACCACCAATGCTCGACGACTACCTAGCCATAAAGAGTAAACCTGCCCGTTGTCATTTGAATCACGAACTTAAGCAAAATTTCTTGTAGCATAAGTTTGACTTTTTCTTTTACCTATAATAAGTAAGCAAAATTTCTTTTTTTACAACTTTTTTTTTTTATATCGAATGAAGCCAACGGGCCTAATATCAATCTTGATGGGCTGTGCCGACAACACTAGTTTTGTCTCCATCTAAGGGTTAGGGTTACGGTTTGTAATTTTATTTTATCTTCTTGTTTCACTTTTGCAATGGTGGATCTTTAAAATCAAGATATTTCATTTTGAGAGGTTGAGAATCAGTTGGGTATGTTATCTGATTCAATATTGCTAACACCTAAAAATAGATTTCGAGAGGCCGAGAAGCAGGTGGAAATGTTAGATCCTGTATCACCATCACCTAATGAAATTCAACGTCAGTATCAGCTAGCTAATTCAGTATTGCCAAGACCTAAAGATAGATTTCGAGAGGCCGAGAAGCAGTTGGAAACGGAAATGTTAGAGGTGGCAATGTTAGATCCTGTATCACCATCACCTAATGAAACTATACGTCAGTTAGAGCTAGCTATTTCAGTATTGCCAAGACCTAAAGATAGATTTCGAGAGGCCGTGAAGCAGTTGGAAAGGGATTTGTTAGAGGTGGCAATGTTAGATCCTGTATCACCATCACCTGATGAAACTATACGTCAGTTAGAGCTAGCTATTTCAGTATTGCCAAGACCTAAAGATAGATTTCGAGAGGCCGAGAAGCAGTTGGAAAGGGATTTGTTAGAGGTGGCAATGTTAGATCCTGTATCACCATCACCTGATGAAACTATACGTCAGTTAGAGCTAGCTATTTCAGTATTGCCAAGACCTAAAGATAGATTTCGAGAGGCCGAGATGCAGTTGGAAACGGAAATGTTAGAGGTGGAAATGTTAGATCCTGTATCACCATCACCTAATGAAATTATACGTCAAGAGACTGAGTATCAGCTGAGGATGTTAGCTAATTCAGTAAGCAGTCCTGTTGACGAGGGCGAATTGGTTACTGGCAATGATGACAGTTTAACTTTGTCGCATGATAAGGTTAGTAATGACAAGATCTCGTTGGCTATTTTTGATGAAATTTCTGTTCAGTCGTTTATTACCTAACAATTACGGTTTTGAAGTCATACTTTCGATAAATATACTCATTTTACAGATTTGCAACAAGGAGAAAGAGGAAAATAGAGGAAGCCAGTATGGTTTGGTAATAATTTTTTTATCTATTCTATTTACTAATAAATTCATATCATTAGGTGTTTGAAGCCAAATTGTGAATAAGCAGTACAATGTTACATGTTCCTTATTAAGAGTCTAAATTCATATGCTGTTAAATTTAGCGCCCATTATTCTGCTAAAATCATGTATGATAGTCTGTTTTTCCGCTTTTGTTAATGTGACTAGGACTTCTGGAAGCATATCTTCTCTGTTGGAACAACTAGGGTATGTCCTACCATAATCTCTCTATGTCTGTTTATACCTTATTTGGAAGCCCTCTTTTGTATTTATTTTTTTAAAACTACTTTCGTCTTACGCGAACACTATGTGTTATTGATAACTGAAAGGCTATTATCTCTTCGCTTTGAAGATTGAGCCTTTTTTACAATTTCACACAAACACCTTCTTGAGTTTTGTTACTTTTTGTATTTTGGGTGCTTAATATGATGTTCCATGACAGATGAATGTCCTTCACAAAGAACACAACTGGAATTTCTCAAATCTACAAGTGAGTATTTTGTTAAAAACTAAAGTCTATTTATATGTCCGTGACTTTAAACTTCAGAGTAGTACTAGCATTTTGTACTAACCCAAGTCGTCGTTACCTTCTTTCTCAGGATGCATTTGAAGAGGGTGGTGTGTTACACGCCGCTAACAACGTCTATCTCTTCTCCACTGTGGAGGGTAAGTCTATTTAACTTATTTCCCGTTGGTTGCAGATGTCTCTCCCTCGCGCGTGACTTCTTTTTCATTACTGTACTTAATTTGTTTGCAGAATCATCTCGCTGTTGCCATCATAGGAAGAGAGGAAGAAGACTAAAAATCCTTCTTCCTGTTGTGGTCGCAGTAAGTAGGGTTAATTCGTTAGCAATTCACTCCATTTATTTGCTCCATAAAAAAGCCCCTTCCAAATCATGTTTATTCAACATCTCAATTGCATCAACATATTTCTTCTATTAGAACCTTGGTTTAAAAAAGCGCGCCTTTTTGAGCCTGAGGCGAGACGAGGCAATGGGGTCATCGCCTCGCCCGTTACATAAAGCGATTGGAGGCGGTGCTTATCGACGCCTTAGAGGAACGCTTTTTACCGCCTCAAAAATGACATTTAAACTCAAAGGATTTGAGTGGACTTTTAAACTCTCAAAGGTTTTTTTGTTCTAAAAATGACATTTGGACTTTTGTTAGTCTAAAAATAACATTTAAGCTCAAAGAATTGAATTATCGGTATTTTGTCAAACATCATGGCAACTGCTTAAATTTTTATTGATTCTAATTATGTCTAGTATATTGCTCTTTGTACACAGGTTATATCTCCCTTTCCACCTACTGATAAGATTGCAATGTATTCCAAGAACGGGTGTAAAAAGGTTGTTGAGATGAAGAGATTGGGAATACATTGGCATCCTTGCATTCAAATAAAAAACCGGTATTCATTCTCATTTATACTGAGGGCTGTAATCTATAGTCTCAAATTAACTTAGACTATTCTTGTACGCTGATTCCATTGATACAGATCTTGTTTTCATCCGGGTTCGTCATCTTGGAAGCCTGAACCTCAGATCTTTGTACTAAGCTGTGCTGACAGAACGTAATCCACCCATACCTAAACTACTTTTTTTTCAGTTTGATTTGAATTGGTAGACAAAGTTGCTGACTCTCTTTCCTTCACGTAGTACTAGTTTGGAATGTGTGAAGCAATTTGACAGAAGATTGCTTTTGGAGGGCTGCATACCATGTAAGTAAATTTCTCAAGGTTTACTTTTTTTTAAGGAAATTAAGTAACTACCTTGTTACTTTTTTTTTTTTTTTTTTTCGCTAGGTTTTATAATCAAATTCCCACCTTTTACACGGCTAAAGATATAAAGTCATTTGTAAAAACTTTTAAAGCCGTAATATTGTACCAGACACTATTGTACCATGAAATTATTCTCATCATTTGATTCATTGCACAAAAGTGGGTTTGTTCTTTTTGCCAAGTTCGTCATCAGACTTTGAAAAAGTATGCAGGTGGATTAACTTGAAACGATTGTTTCTATTTTGCAGACTTCGATAACCACTTGAAGAAACAGACTTGTGTTGATATCAGATCAGAGCCTGTAAGTTGCTTTTCATACGATTATACATTTAGACTGTTCTAGCCCTTAGACGACGTTGATACAGAATAACTAGCACACTGTACTTTTTTCATCGTCTCACAAGTCTTATAAACATTCAGAGAATTTTCATCTTAATTTTAGAACTCACTCCCAATGTATCAACTCAACCAACGAATCTATCTCAGTTTGTGCACCATAGTTGCAATTGATTGTATTATGTATGAATATCTTGACCATATATTATCACATTGCAGCTTTAAATAATAATCCATCATAATCTAACTGTAACTACGGTTAAAACTAATTGGTTTAATCAATCTGCGTAGGCTGTCTGTAAGTTTGATTTGGAGATGGATGATCTTGAGGTGAGTGATAATCTTTTCTTGTTTCTATATTGTATCTTTTTCTTATGCCAACCGTTTCTGTTATTTGAGAATCAATCTTGTTTTTCGAAGCTAGAATGTAAATGCAAATTATAGAACGGCAGAGCTGTTTTTTTTTTTACAACAACACAACTAATCCCGTCGGAGAGAGCTGGATTTTTGTCTTTAAACTATACAAGTTGAAACCCACATGACCACAAAAAGTGTCCTTTTATTGTAGGATCTCACTTATAAGCTCGTTGAGGCTAAGGAACAGTCTGAACATCACAAGGATGGCCTCAAGGTAGAGTCACTCGACTATTATAAAAAAAATCCGAAATACCCACAAAATCCGCACGGTTTGAGATGAAAACTCAAACCTTGCGACTGTTTTAAAAAAGGGGAATTGCATTTATATCCCTCCAAAAGATTCTAATTGCGTATATATCTGACCTATACGTTTAATTGCATATATATCATTCCTAAACATATAAAATGACATATATGTCCAAATAGTTAAATTGTAGTTATTTAAAATCCAAAAATATATGATAATTACGTATAATTTAAACGTAAAATGTCAAATGTACCCTTGCAATAAAACATAAGTTTTCATATGGACTGGGGTCCCTTTTTTCCGAGTGAGACATATGCAGTGTATATTATTCGATTAATATTATATTGAGATTTCAAACAAGAGAAGATGGATCAAAAGGGATTTAATAAAAATATTTTTTGTATGTCATGAACACGTTTTGATTACATAAAAAAGAATCTGACGAAGGGGCACTCCACGATCATGTTGACAAGGGTACAATTGACTTTTTATGTCTAGAATATATATAATTATGATGTATTATTATGGTTTTAAATACATTAAAATAATTATTTGGATGTGTATGTCATTTTATATGTTTTGGAAAGATATATATATGCAAATTAAAGTTTAGGGCGGATATATACGCAATTATGATCTTTTGGAGGGATATATACACCTATAAATTGCTAAGGTTTGACCTCAAAGAGTCGAACCTTGCTAGTTTTCATAAAATACGCAAGATTAAACCTTGCAAACATTTAAAAATTGCTCCATTTTCCTTCGGATTTCACGTTGAACTCAAAATATGAAAGTTGTAGATCTCTCTTTTCTCGTCAAGGAGTTATTGCCAAAATACTACAACAGCCATACGAGAAAAACAAGTTGTGGTATTTTGGCGGTAAGTTTCTATACGAGCACCTTTCTGGTTAATTTAAAAAATCGTGAAACGGAAAAAAGGGTATCTATAACTTTCATGTTTTGAGCTAAGTATAAAAATACAAGGAAAATGGAGAAAGCTTCAAAAATTAACCTTGTGAGTTTCTTATAATATCTAACAAAACTTGTAGATTTTGTGGGTATTTCGGGATTTTTTTGGGTATTTAGTGAAGTGGGTAATTTTTATTTCAATAAACAGGCTGGATACTATATAAAGCCTCGTTAAAAAGCAATAGTGTTATGGGTCAATCTATCTGAACCAGAATCGAGGTTTTATATATATAGGTTTCTTCTCGTTTATAAGCTGCTCGAGTACGTGTCATTCTAGTTATTGATTCTTGACATCTTGTAGGCGAGGTTACAAAGTCAAGAGAAAATTGCTGCTGCATCTAAGAACATGAGGTTCTATAAATTCTATCCTGTTCCCGCAACAGTTACTCGCCCGTGGAAAATGGTTTGATTCTTTTTCATTTATTTTACAGTAATCTTAGTTGCTTTTACTAGTGAAACTTGACATTCTATATCACTTAAAATTTGAAAGTGAAACGTTTTGCGGGCTGGTCTGACTCCAGCCATACAACCATTTCAGATTTCTATATTTTGTCCAACTTAAGTTTCTAATTAAGATTGTCAAGTTTCAGTATTGAGAAATTTTTGTCTAATGTGTTGCGATCTTTATCGATTTTTAGAGGTATAGTCACATTTTCTCAAGATCTGTTAGGGTTTGATCCATCATTTTTCCCATTGTCGTCATGGGTAATTTGTTGGCCAACATTTGAAAGCCCGTATTTGTTCGCTCACCTGTTGAAGTTAGAATGAGCGAGATATTTTGAGACCTTTTGGCCGACTAACTTTTTCTCTTCTTCTTCTTCTTCTATTTTTGCAGTCTCCAACTATAAAGGGGTATTATGGCGGAGCATATGGAATATTCTGAGCACATGGTATATTTACCGGACAATTGAATTTGCGTGCATCATGTGTTTTTTTTTCATTCGTTTGTGTGCATTGTCTTATTCTGCTTATGATTGTTAATAACTTGACATATGGAGTTGTGACCACTCTGCAAGCTTTGTTGCAAAGTCGATTGTAGACATGCTTGTAAACAACCTCTGAATTTTTGAACTTTATTGAAAATTTTCGTTCCTCAAGTTGTGTATAGCGTATGTGGTCCTTCTTGTAATAAAGCTTAATCGTGAGACCAAGGTCTGTGTTTACGTTTGTATAGTAATTAATAGTATAATCTTTTTGCAGAAAAAACGTCATCTTTGCTTTTCTGAAGGTAATTTTGTATCATATAGATTACGAATGCAATGATGATTTTTCTTATCAGGCCGTGTTGTAAGAATCTATGATCATCTTATTATTTAGTCCAAGCTCACAGCGGAACTGTTAAAGAAAAAACTAAGATTTATCCTGCAATCTAATTCTGATTATTTAACATCACGTAAATCAGTTCAAACTGCACATCCAAAAACCCCTACATAATAATACTCGGTTTAACACAGGTTTACAGTTTAAGTCGTCTATTGCACAAATTTAACAAAATACAAATCAACCTGCTGTTAAAGATGGTATTTTTCGCTTCCCCTTAGAGAAGGGAGTGCAGAAAGAACATATGTCCGGCCAGGCAACGTAACAGTCGAGCACAGGCGAGCGATCATACGCTGCAAAGCTAAGTTTTTTAGAATCTGGACTGCGTCAGCATGTAGTAGTACTATATACATCAAGGAGCCGAATAGCATCAGCAGATTCTTCTGTTTTGATTATGTACTAGCTGCTATAGCAGATTCAGTGTTCATGTCTACTTCGATGATGATCATCACCCTTATCAAGATGCTTATCAAAGTGCTTAGAAGATCGATGATGAGCACTTTGATGTTTTCTCGAACCATAGCTTTTTGTTGTAGGTTCATGGTGTGGGGTTGTGCTCTTGGGAGAATAGCAATGGCGTACATGACATTGGTGACTTTTTGTTTCGGTTGATCGGCTGCCTCTGATTACTACTGATAAGATTGCTACTTTATCACGTGTGTCTTCTGAACGCCAATATTGTGAGCCTCCATCTTCTTCTGAGGTATACGTGTCATCATGGTGTATTGAGATTTCTACCGTGCTTCCAGGTTTTATTATGCCTATAGCAGGCGTCACCTGCATCACAGTTTTGCATGTTATGCTTGAGCTAAAAAGTTATAACGACAATAGCTTGGCGGCTTTATTGAAAAAGGTTGAATTGTAAGTTATTACCTCAAGCCAACGGGGAAGTCCGAATGAACCTCTGAACCTGTACTCGGGTTCTTCACCCTCCTTGATAGGACAGCGACCATCACATAAGATCTGAAATATCGCGTCATCTTTGTTACTTTTGTTGGTAATTGTCAAAGGACGCGTGTCTTGGTTTTGAAGGACTATCTTGTTTGTACTAATTGAAGTTTCAGGAACACAGCGCTGTCTCGTTTGAACGGGGAAGTTAATGCGCACGGTCAACTTGAAGTTCACCATTGTGCAAGCTATGTCCCCCTACAATGTCATCCTAGGGCGCACCGGCATTAGAGCATTAAGGGCAGTCCCATCAACCGCCCATCCCATGTTCAAGTTTCCAACCCCGAAAGGGATTGCCACGTTAGTCCCCAAAGCATCCATTATAGCCGAATGTCGAATGCTGGAGGACAAACAAAAAACCAACCAAGGTAAAGCAGCTGAGGCATTCGTAGAACATAAGGTCGAGGAAGAAAAGCCTCGGAGAAATGAAGCAGACCTCCCGCTCACAGAGGAAGTGTTAGTGTATCCGGCTCATCCGGATCAACTGGTGGTAATCGGGAAAAATTTCTCCAAGGAAGGGAGAGCGCTGTTAATTGATTTGCTCAGGCGAAGTCAGGATGTGTTTGCATGGACCCCAGCCGACATGACCGGAGTACCCGTTGAATGTCAACCATTCAATGACTCCGGTCGCACAGAAGTGACGAGTCCTCGGTGAAGAAAAGAGCGTGTTGGTGGTCAGAGAGGTGGAGGAATGGGTCAAAGCATGGATTGTCCGTTCGGTGAGGTACCCCACCTGGATATCTAATCCGGTCCTAGTAAAAAGGCGGACGGCAGCTGGCGGATGTGTATTGACTTCAAAAACCTTAACTCTGCCTGCCCGAAAGACTACTATCCCCTCCCGGAGATAGATTTGAAGATAGAATCGGTAATGGGCTATAAGTATAAGTGCTTCCTAGACGCTTATAATGGCTACCACCAAGTTCAGATGAACGAGGAAGACGAAGAAAAGACAGCCTTTTATACAGACCAGGGAACCTATTGTTATACCAAGATGCCCTTTAGGCTCAAAAATGTTGGGGCTACCTATCAAAGGCTTGTGGATGCGACCTTTAAGGAACAAATAGGTCGGAACTTGGAAGCATAGGTGGACGACATGGTCATCAAGAGTTCCTCCGAAACAACCCTCCTGGCTGACATTGCCGAAACCTTCAACAACCTTCGAAAAATTAACATGAAGCTCAATCCCAAGAAGTGTTCCTTCGGGGTAGAAGAAGGAAAGTTCTTAGGCTACATGGTCACCTCGGAAGGAATAAGGGCAAACCCCAAGAAAACGAAGGCCATAATGGACATGAGGTCCCCCAGGACCCTGAAGGAGATGCAGTCGCTAAGCGGCAAGCTAGGAGCGTTAAACCGCTTTATCTCCAAATCCGCTGAACGTTCCCTTCCTTTCTTCGAAACGTTGAAGAACATCACCAAGGAGAACCGGGATGAGTATAAATGGACTACCGAAGCTGAAGCCTCCTTCTAATAAATGAAGAAGGTACTCATGGATTTACCACTCCTAACCACACCCGTCAAGGGAGAAACGCTGTACATCTATTTGGCTATGGCCAAAGACGCTGTCAGTGGGGTACTCATGGCGGAAAGAAAGCAAGGACAGGCTCCGATTCGCTACGTTAGCCGAGTTCTACATGACGCAGAGCGAAGGTATGCCCCATTGGAAAAACTAGTCCTATGTCTGCTCCACTTGTCAAGAAGACTGAGGAGATACTTCGAAGCCCACCCAATCAAATTGATCACTGATCAGCAGATCAAATAAGTGTTATCAAGGGCCGAAGCATCAGGAAAGTTAGCCAAATACGCGATTGAACTGGGAGCATATGCAATCAACTATGTACCCCGGAACGCGATAAAAGGTCAAGTATTAGCAGATTTCTTGGCCAAGACACCATCTGGGGAGAAGCTAATTTATACCATGGAAGTGTCCGACCCCAAGGAAGCAGAATGGACGTTGTTTACAGACGGGGCTGCAAGCTCGAAAGGGGCCGGAGCGGGCCTAGTGCTAATAGACCCCTCTGGCGCAGAATATACTTATGCTCTCCGGTTGGATTTTGAAACTTCGAACAATGAAGCTGAATACGAGGCCCTGTTGGCCAGGTTAAAGTTGGCCGAAAAGATGGGAGCCCAAACCCTTCAATCAAAAGTGGACTCGAAGCTAGTCGCATGCCAAATAAATGGTGAATTCGTCGCTTGTAATGAATGGATGAAGAAGTACCTCGCCGAGGCGATGGAGCGGGTAGCCAAGTTTAATAAGTTTGCAATCCAGCACATTCCGAGGAACAAAAACCAAAAAGCGGATATTCTAAGCAAGCTAGCTTCGGTCGCCTTCAACCATCTTACAAAAGAAGTCCTAGTAGAAGTACTGACATCCCGGTCAATTGAAAGGGAAGAGGTAAATGATGTGGTGGAAGAAGAAGAGGACAACTGGATGACCCCGATTCTCAAATGTTTGCAAGAGGGTGTATGGCCCACCAACCCGGATGAGGCCAGGAAGCTTCGAATGAAAATACCGCAGTTCGTGATCGAAGGCGGGGTGTTGTTTAAAAAGTCATATCTATCGCCCATGTTGCGGTGTGTAGGGCCCCTACAGGCAAACTACATCATCTGAGAGGTTCATGAAGGAGGGTGCGGAATGCATCCCGGATACAGGTCGGTAGTGGCGAAAATAATGAGGCAAAGGTATTATTGGCCAACGATGTATCAAATCCATGCCTTGGTCCCTAAGCTGCCAAAGACCCTCATGACCTCGATCATGTCTCCGTGGCCATGCTACCAATGGGGCCTAGACATCCTGGGTCCGTTCCCTGGAGCTCCGGGCAAGGTCAAATTCATCATAGTGGCCATAGACTACTTCAACAAGTGGATGGAAGCCAAGCCACTAGCAAAGGTCCGGGGAAAGGACGCAAAGAAATTTGTTTGGGAAAACATAGTATGTAGGTTCGGTGTACCGGGCATCATTGTTACGGACAACGGAACACAGCTTGTGAATGATCCATTCAAAGGATGGTGTGTTAAGTGGCAAATCAAACAAATCAATACCGCTGTGGCACACCCACAGGCCAATGGGCTCGTCGAAAGAGCGAACAAGCCCCTCATGCACGGGCTTAAAGCCCGCTTGGGAAGGGAGATGACCGGATGGGTGGACGAATTACCCAGCGTCCTATGGGCTCACTGAACCATGATGAAAACCAGCAATGGGGAAACTCCGTTCAGTCTGACTTACCGGAGCGAGGCAGTCATCCCGACCGAAATAGGAATGAGGACCTTCCGAACCCTCATGTTCAATGAAGAGACAAACGAGGAAGAGCTTCGGCTAAACCTAGACCTCATCCAGGAGCGAAGGGAAATGGCAGCCATTAGAGAAGCCAAGTATAAGAAGAAGATGAAACAATATTACAACAAAAGGGTTAGGCACATGGCATTCAAAGTCGGGGATTTTGTCTACCGAAAACACGAAGCAAGTCGAGTGATAAAACCGGGCAAGCTAAATCCGAACTGGGAAGGCTCATACCGGGTCACCAAAGCGTTTCAGAATGGCTCCTACAAGCTAGAAACCGTGGAGGGAAAAGAAATCCCAAGGAAGTGGCATGCTATAAATTTAAGAAATCGTTTTATGTAACCAAAAATGATTATTTATGATATAATATATCCTCCCCGGCAATGGGAAGGAAATTTTACGAAGCAAGTACCTAACAAGCGTAACATTAACAGATAACCATGAGAACAAACACCAAATCCCCCCGACGAGTCTAATCAACTCGAAGGAAGAGGACCGCTTGTAAAGGTCGAAGAACCTCATCGAGCGGCCCTATTGGTTGTAAAGGTTAAGAGCCTCATCAGCCGTGGTAAAGGTTAAGAGCCTCATCCACCGAAGCGTAAGACCGCTTGTAAAGGTTAAGAGCCTCATCGAGCGGCGGCCTTATTGGTTGTAAAGGTTAAGAGCCTCATCAGCCGTGGTAAAGGTTAAGAGCCTCATCCACCGAAGCGTAAGATCGCTTGTAAAGGTTAAGAGCCTCATCGAGCGGCGACCCTATTGGTTGTAAAGGTTAAGAGCCTCATCAACCGTGGTAAAGGTTAAGAGCCTCATCCACCGAAGCGTAAGACCGCTTGTAAAGGTTAAGAGCCTCATCGAGCGGCGACCCTATTGGTTGTAAAGGTTAAGAGCCTCATCAGCCGTGATAAAGGTTAAGAGCCTCATACACCAAAGCGTAAGACCGCTTATAAAGGTTAAGAGCCTCATCGAGCGGCAACCCTATTGGTTGTAAAGGTTAAGAGCCTCATTAGCCGTGGTAAAGGTTAAGAGCCTCATCAGCCGTGGTAAAGGTTAAGAGCCTCATCCACCGAAGCGTAAGACCGCTTGTAAAGGTTAAGAGCCTCATCCAGCGGCGACCCTATTGGTTGTAAAGGTTAAGAGCCTCATTAACCGTGGTAAAGGTTAAGAGCCTCATCCGCCAAAGCGGAAGACCACTTGTAAAGGTTAAGAGCCTCATCGAGCGGAGGCCTTATTGGTTGTAAAGGCTAAGATCCTCATCAACCGTGGTAAAAGCTAAAATCCTCGTCCACCGAAGCGCAGTACCGCTCGTAAAGATCAGAAACCTAATTGAGCGGCGGTCCACTCGTGATAAAGGCCGAGAGTGTTAACCGAGACAACTAGGATGAACTGCGGTTGGCTGAAGCGTGCGTAGGGGAACTTTTCCTCGTCCTACCGAATGTAAGAACGCATGCAAGTCATGTATAAATAAAAGGAATCATCAATTATCATAAAGAAGCATCATTGAAAAATCGTAGAAAAAGCAAGTCAATTATAAGCAACTAAACAGGTCGAATAGATCAAATAGCAAATCAAACAAGAGTTGGTTACATAGCAAGTCATAACCGGAACAGGCTTCGGGCAAATAAAATGTTCAACATTTAATGCATCACAAAAGTAAACCGGAACAGACTCCGATACAAAGATAGCAAAGCAAAGTAACGGTAGATCACTTGGGTCTGGTTCTTCCATCCGCTTAGGAGGTTGAGGAATGAGTAGGCACGGCTAGGGGTATGATGACACCCTCCGGCACGTCGGGAGTCAAGCTCATCAAATTGCCAATTGAGCACTTAAAGGATTGGCTTACCTTCTTAATGAACGGATAGGACGGAGCAAAGAGCTCGTCACACTTAGCAATCCAGGCCTTGGCCGCCTCCTCATTGAAAAACTCTGCTTCGGATAGGGTCTTAGCAAAGGACTCCTTAGACCTGTTCACCTTGATACCCTCATACCACCCACCGGAGTAACAAACAGCCGCAACCTCAGCAACGTGTTTCTGGTACTCAGCACTACCGTGTAAACGCTTAATGACCAGGGGAACGAAGTCCTTCACAATCCTTTGGCAATCCGAAGCAGCCTTACCCAAATTCGCCGAAAGTTTAATGTTGGCCGCTTCAGCATCTGAAGCCCGCTTGGTAGCACGAGCAAGTGTTGGGTCCACTAGATGTGGATCGTCCAGCCTGTCAGGAACGGTGAACGACTTCTGTGATTACATGTCTATTCACAGAGAGACTCTATACACAGTATAAGTGCAGAATACAAATACTATAAAGAAGAACATAATAACTATAACGACTTGATCCTTTTCTAAGGATTTCTAATATTGATAATAACTAGAATTATGTTTTATGAAGGTGTGTCTAACCCTTCTGCCTAAGGTTCCTTTTATACTACAAGGAAACCCTAATACATCATTAATCAAAACGTGTAAAACTGATATGCATATCCTTTCCTAACATATCTCATGCATATCCTAACAGAATAATAACTAAATAATAAAGTTTGACTTTACATAAGACCAGGAGCACGACTTGCTCCTACTACTACTATGACCAGGAGGAACTACATATCTCCTAGTCTACCTATTACAAATAACTATTCTAATGGTCCTAACAATTCTCCCCTAAACTTGAATTTGACCTGTTGAGTTCAAGTTTCCTGGTAAATCGTGCAACAAAGCTTGAGGATTGGAACAGCAAAAGAAACAGCAGCATCAGCAATATAAGGAACATAAGAACCGCTGCAGCAAGGAACACTAGAAGCTTCTCCAAAGCTTGAAACAAATCAGCATCGTGTTGAATGTTCACAACAACATGAGCAGATTTGATGAGCCTTTACCAAGTAGCTGGTCGCTCTTGGTCTAGCCAGTCTTTCTGGTAGAATAAGCATCACCTTTGGAGACCAGAACCCAGCTCAACTCTTAGAACGTGAATCAATGGTGAGTGGGGGTACCCTGATGATTTTTGGCAAACCATCACAGCCGTCAACAGATTTGATACGTCTTTACTAGAAGCCGTACCCTTCTGGACTCGCCAACTCTTAGCAATGAAGCATCGGTGAGCTGAAAACCCTATAGCTTTGAGCAAGCTATTATAGCTATCAACGGATTTGATTAAATCTTTACCAAGAGCCGTACCCCCTTGGATTAGCCACGTTTCAGTCCAGGACCATGGCACGTGAAAACCATCCAGTTTTGGGTAACCTGGCAACCATCAACGGATTTGAGAATCACACCAGGAGCCGTACCCTCAAGGTGAATCAACTCTTTCTTGTCTATGACACATGGTGAGTTGAGCACCATTTGTTGTGTGGACCATGTCCAACACCAGATGAAACAGCAAACCAGCACAAGTGTGAAACCGTTCAAAGGAACCCAATGTTGTCGAAAAAGTATAAGCAGATAGTATATTATTCACAAGTGTAAAATCCATGGTGTGGTTAAAGTATAAGTAGATATTATATAAAAAGTATATATTTTTTTTAGTTTTTTTTAACTATAACAAATGTAAGTCACCAAGCACTGTACATACTGGTGAAAAGTATGGCAGTATTAACAGAGTAACACAAAACAGAAAAACTTACAAACCAACCCATCACATACCAGAAGCAGCCACCTTCTCAGCTTGCAACCGAGCTTGTATCCCTTCCACCAGTGTAGTCACCATAGAAGTCTCATTCCCGGAAGGGGCATTGGAAATCTGCAAGTGACAAGCAAGCATGGCCTCCATAGAAGCAATAGTCAACGAATAGTCTAGATTCGTAAGCATGAACACCATTGCACCAGACTCCAACTCTAAGACATGCACGCCACAGCCAGCATATAACTTCCATCTCTTGATGACCCAGGTTGGCTGGTCCTTCCAGACACCAGAAAGTGTAGCATGTGGAGGGGCATCAAGCATCATCTTCAAATCATCCCACATTGTCAGACCAGGCCAAGAAGGCACCTCACTAGGATGAATAGGCATACCGGCATCAACAAACCCATACAACGACATAAGATCCCTACGATCTACCCAAGTCAACACACCTTGCAAACCCGAAGCATAATGTGGTCAACAGAAGTCAACGAAGTGAACAGTGACTCAAAACAAGACTAGAAGCCAACCAGCACTTGTCTATGAAGGATTTTTATCCACTAGAAGCCAACCATAAATGAAGACAACCACTAGAAGTGAGCAAAATCCTCCACTAGAAGTAACACATACCACAAAAACCCATTCATTCTGTTGTTAAAAGCTACCAATATGTTAATCTGTGCAAGTAATTATGTACACTAAGCCTCCCCTTAGGCTTAGCCTCCCCTCAATCCTAGGTCTCAAGGATTGACCATCCCAATGTGAACCACCAAGTGGTTGAACCGAGGACCATCAAAGGCTTTGGTCAACAGATCAGCAACCTTATCATCCGTATGAACCTTAAGAACCTGTATCAACTTCTTCTTATTGGCATCCCGGATAAAATGGTGCCGAATTCAAGTATGTTTTGTACGTTGATAAAAAAACAGGATTCTTCACAATGCAGATAGTGCTTTGGTTGTCAATGAAAATTTTAGTGTTCATAAAATTGAACCCATAATCCAGCATCTGATTTTGGATCCACAAAACTTGTCCACAACAACTAGCAGCAGCTACGTATTCAGCTTCTGTTGAAGAAGTAGCTACTATCATCTGTTTCTTGCATTGCCATGAAGTAAGTCTTCGACCCAAAAACTGACAACCAACAGTAGTAGATTTTCTGTCATTATTAGCACCTGCATAGTCACTATCACTATAGGCTTCAAGAACAAAAGGTGATTCTCTAGGATACCACAAGCCTAGCTTGGGTTGAGCCTTGATGTACTTGAATATCTTCTTGACTGCATTCAAGTTAGAAACCGTTGGAGCCACCTGATGTCTAGAACACGCACTTACCACAAACATAATATCCGGACATGATGCAGTCAAATACATGAGTGAGCCAATCATATACCTGTACATGTGAACATTTACCGGAGGATCTGGCTCATTCTTGAGTTTGACTTTAGCAACTTCATAAGGTGTTCCTGCTAGCCTAAGAGGATCCATATCAAACTTCTGAAGGATCTCATGAACATACTTATCTTGACTTATGAAGATTCCATCCGACTGTTGCTTGACTTGTAGACTAAGGAAGAAGGAAAGCTCTCCCATAGCACTCATATGAAATTCGCCCTTCATCAGTTGTTCAAACTCATCACACCATTCCTTTTTAGTAGAACCAAAGATAATATCGTCCACATAAACCTGAACAAGGATAATGTCCTTGGAATTCCTCTTAAGAAATAGTGTTTTGTCAATTGTGCCTCTTCTATAGCCATGTTGCAACAAGAAAGTGGATCTACAAAGTCATCATCAAGAAAGTAGAAAGACGCTCATACCAAGCTCTAGGAGCCTGATGAAGTCCATAAAGAGCTTTGACCACCTTGTAAACTTTCTTGGGATGAAGTGGAGCTACAAAGCCTTTAGGTTGAGTGACATACACTTTCTCATCAATCGTGCCATAGAGAAATGCACTCTTGACATCCATCTGAAAAACTGTAAAGCCCACATAAGAAGCAAAAGCAAAAAACAGACGAATGGCCTCAATCCTAGCAACCGGAGCAAAAACTTCAGTGTAGTCAATGCCCTCAATTTGAGTGTGCCCCTGTGCAACCAGCCTAGCTTTATTTCTTACCACAATTCCCCGTGCATCTTTCTTGTTTTTGAGAATCCATTTGGTATTGATGGTTGTCTTTCCGTCTGGTAAGTCAACTAGAATCCAAACATTCTGAAACAAGAATTGCTGCATTTCCTCCTGCATAACCTCCACCCAACTTTGATCTTCAAGAGCATGAGAGATTGATCTAGGTTCCACCTGTGAAAGAAAACAAGCAAACAAACAATGTTGAAAGTCCGTATGATTATTACGCTTTTGATCCTCAATATAGCTCACAAGAGCAAGATGATCAGACGTGGCCTTCTTATGCATTCTGTGAGTCTTGACAGTAGAACCAGGATCTCCAATGATTTGAGTAGTAGGATGGTCTTTGTGTGACTGCAACACTGGATTGGAAGCTACTTCCACTTCTGCTGCCAAGTTATTAAGATCCCCAACAAAGTCATCATCATATGAAGTAGAGTTGAAAATACCATCTATTCGTTGCTTATGAATATCATCCAGCTTGGTAGAAGACTTCTTTTGATAGTTCCCCATGTCAGAAGGACTTGAGAATCTAGTATGGGAAGTGGAATCACTAGCCGGACTACCAATAGGTGTTGAACTAACACTAGGAGTAACAGTTGGAGTACTAGGAGCAGCTTTCTCAGCAGTCGTATTCAAGGGAAACTCAAAGCCACCTTGAGCAGCTGCTGTAGTAGCTTCTTGTTGTTGTTTGAGTAATGTGTCAAGAGCTACTTGTGAATCCAATACATCCATTGGAGTTGCATCACTAGGAGGAGTAGGAGAGACTGTGGTGGAATAGGATGAAACAACAAAAATATCATCCTCGTCATCTGAGTCGGATAGACTAGAATGAGCACCTGTACTAGAAGTTGCAAACACTTGTGGACCTGCATCATGGTTAGTTTTGAAACGAAAATATCCTAATGAATCACTAAGATAATCAAGATCAAAATACCATTCAGGACCCTTGCCTTGGATGTTTGACTTCTCCTCAAAATACCTGAGATTTATAGTTTCAATTACTCGCTTGGCTTGGAGATTATAGACACGATAAGCCCGAGAGTGAGCTGAATATCCCACAATGTATCCTTCATCTGCCTTGCCATCAAATTTCCCCAAATAGTCACTAGTAATCAGAATGGTGACAGGACACCCAAATGGCTTCAAATGAGCAATGTTTGGTACTTTGGATGTTAGTAGCTCATAGGGAGTCTTCTTGTGAGGATTTTTAATAGAAACTCTATTCAAAACATAACTTGTAGTATTGACAGCTTCTGTCCAAAACATGGTTGGAAGCTTGGAATCGGCAAGCATTGTTCTTGCAGCTTCTATTAGAGTCCTGTTCTTTCTTTCTGCCACGCCATTCTGTTGATCAACTCGAAGGAAGAGGACCGCTTGTAAAGGTCGAAGAATCTCATCGAGCGGCCCTATTGGTTGTAAAGGTTAAGAGCCTCATCAGCCGTGGTAAAGGTTAAGAGCCTCATCCACCGAAGCGTAAGACCGCTTGTAAAGGTTAAGAGCCTCATCGAGCGGCGGCCCTATTGGTTGTAAAGGTTAAGAGCCTCATCAGCCGTGGTAAAGGTTAAGAGCCTCATCTACCAAAGCGTAAGACTGCTTGTAAAGGTTAAGAGCCTCATCGAGCGGCGACCCTATTGGTTGTAAAGGTTAAGAGCCTCATCAACCGTGGTAAAGGTTAAGAGCCTCATCCACCGAAGCGTAAGACCGCTTGTAAAGGTTAAGAGCCTCATCGAGCGGCGACCCTATTGGTTGTAAAGGTTAAGAGCCTCATCAGCCGTGGTAAAGGTTAAGATCCTCATACACCAAAGCGTAAGACCGCTTGTAAAGGTTAAGAGCCTCATCGAGCGGCAACCCTATTGGTTGTAAAGGTTAAGAGCCTCATCAGCCGTGGTAAAGGTTAAGAGCCTCATCCACCGAAGCGTAAGACCGCTTGTAAAGGTTAAGAGCCTCATCCAGCGGCGACCCTATTGGTTGTAAAGGTTAAGAGCCTCATTAACCGTGGTAAAGGTTAAGAGCCTCATCCGCCGAAGCGGAAGACCACTTGTAAAGGTTAAGAGCCTCATCGAGCGGAGGCCTTATTGGTTGTAAAGGCTAAGAGCCTCATCAACCGTGGTAAAGGCTAAAATCCTCGTCCACCGAAGCGCAGTACCGCTCGTAAAGATCAGAAACCTAATTGAGCGGCGGTCCACTCGTGATATAGGCCGAGAGTGTTAACCGGGACAACTAGGATGAACTGCGGTTGGCTGAAGCATGCGTAGGGGAACTTTTCCCCGTCCTACCGAATGTAAGAACGCATGCAAGTCATGTATAAATAAAAGGAATCATCAATTATCATAAAGAAGCATCATTGAAAAATCGTAGAAAAAGCAAGTCAATTATAAGCAACTAAACAGGTCGAATAGATCAGATAGCAAATCAAACAAGAGTTGGTTACATAGCAAGTCATAACCGGAACAGGCTTCGGGCAAATAAAATGTTCAACATTTAATACATCACAAAAGTAAATCAGAACAGACTCCGATACAAATATAGCAAAGCAAAGTAACGGTAGATCACTTGGGTCTGGTTCTTCCATCCGCTTAGGAGGTTGAGGAATGAGTAGGCACGGCTAGGGGTATGATGACACCCTCCGGCACGTCGGGAGTCAAACTTATCAAATTGCCAATTGAGCACTTAAAGGATTGGCTTACCTTGTCAATGAACGGATAGGACGGAGCAAAGAGCTCGTCACACTTAGCAATCCAGGCCTTGGCCGCCTCCTCATTGAAAAACTCTGCTTCGGATAGGGTCTTAGCAAAGGACTCCTTAGACCTGTTCACCTTGATACCCTCATACCACCCACCGGAGTAACAAACAGCCGCAACCTCGGCAACGTGTTTCTGGTACTCAACACTACCATGTAAACGCTTAATGACAAGGGAAACGAAGTCCTTCACAATCCTTTGGCAATCCGAAGCAGCCTTACCCAAATTCGCTGAAAGTTTAATGTTGGCCGCTTCAGCATCTGAAGCCCGCTTGGTATCACGAGCAAGTGTTGGGTCCACTAGATGTGGATCTTCCAGCCTGTCAAGAACGGTGAACGACTTCTGTGATTACATGTCTATTCACAGAGAGACTCTATACACAGTATAAGTGCAGAATACAAATACTATAAAGAAGAACAGAATAACTATAACGACTTGATCCTTTTCTAAGGATTTCTAATATTGATAATAACTAGAATTATGTTTTATGAAGGTGTGTCTAACCCTTCTACCTAAGGTTCCTTTTATACTACAAGGAAACCCTAATACATCATTAATCAAAACATGTAAAACTGATATGCATATCCTTTCCTAACATATCTCATGCATATCCTAACAGAATAATAACTAAATAATAAAGTTTGACTTTACATAAGACCAGGAGCACGACTTGCTCCTACTACTACTATGACCAGGAGGAACTACATACCTCCTAGTCTACCTATTACAAATAACTATTCTAATGGTCCTAACAATCCTCCCTTAAACTTGAATTTGACCTGTTGAGTTCAAGTTTCCTGGTAAATCGTGCAACAAAGCTTGATGATTGGAACAAAAAAAGAAACAACAGCATCAGCAATATAAGGAACATAAGAACCGCTGCAGCAAGGAACACTAGAAGCTTCTCCAAAGCTTGAAACAAATCAGCATCGTGTTGAATGTTCACAGCAACATGAGCAGATTTGATGAGCCTTTACCAAGTAGCTGCTCGCTCTTGGGCTAGCCAGTCTTTCTGGTGGAATAAGCATCACCCTGGGAGACCAGAACCCAACCCAACTCTTAGAACGTGAATCAATGGTGAGTGGTGGTACCCTGATGATTTTAGGCAAACCATCACAGCCGTCAACGGATTTGATACGTCTTTACTAGAAGCCGTACCCTTCTGGACTCGCCAACTCTTAGCAATGAATCATCGGTGAGCTGAAAACCCTATACCTTTGAGCAAGCTTTTATAGCTATCAACGAATTTGATTAAATCTTTACCAAGAGCCGTACCCCCTTAGATTAGCCACGTTTCAGTCTAGGACCATGGCACGTGAAAACCATCCAGTTTTGGGTAACCTGGCAACCATCAACGGATTTGAGAATCACACCAGGAGCCGTACCCTCAAGGTGAATCAACTCTTTCTTGTCTATGAGACATTGTAAGTTGAGCACCATTTGTTGTGTGGACCATGTCTAGGACCATGGCACGTGATTTGATTAAATCACGTGCCATGGTTCTATAGCTTTGAGCAAGCTATTATAGCTATCAACGGATTTGATTAAATCTTTACCAAGAGCCGTACCCCCTTGGATTAGCCACGTTTCAGTCTAGGACCATGGCACGTGAAAACCATCCTGTTTTGGGTAACCTGGCAACCATAAACGGATTTGAGAATCACACCAGGAGCCGTACCCTCAAGGTGAATCAACTCTTTCTTGTCTATGACACATGGTGAGGTGAGCACCATTTGTTGTGTGGACCATGTCCAACACCAGATGAAACAGCAAACCAACACAAGTGTGAAACCGTCCAAAGGAACCCAATGTTGTCGAAAAAGTATAAGCAGATAGTATATTATTCACAAGTGTAAAATCCATGGTGTGGTTAAAGTATAAGCAGATATTATATAAAAAGTATATATTTTATTTTATTTTTAGTTTTTTTAACTATAACAAATGTAAGTCACCAAGCACTGTACATACTGGTGAAAAGTATGGTAGTATTAACAGAGGAACACAAAACAGAAAAACTAACAAACCAACCCATCACTAACCAGAAGCAGCCACCTTCTCAGCTTGCAACCGAGCTTGTATCCCTTCCACCAGTGTAGTCGCCATAGAAGTCTCATTCCCGGAAGGGGCATTGGAAATCTGCAAGTGACAAGCAAGCATGGCCTCCATAGAAGCAATAGTCAACGAATAGTCCAGATCCGTAAGCATGAACACCAATGCACCAGACTCCAACTCTAAGACATGCACGCCACAGCCAGCATATAACTTCCATCTCTTGATGACCCAGGTTGGCTGGTCCTTCCAGACACCAGAAAGTGGAGCATGTGTAGGGGCATCAAGCATCATCTTCAAATCAGCCCACATTGTCAGACCAGGCCAGGAGGGCACCTCACTAGGATGAGTAGGCATACCGGCATCAACAAACCCGTACAACGACATAAGATCCCTACGATCTACCCAAGTCAACACATCTTGCAAACCCGAAGCATAATGTGGTCAACAGAAGTCAACAAAGTGAACAGTGACCCAAAATAAGACTAGAAGCCAACCAGCACTTGTCTATGAAGGATTTATATCCACTAGAAGCCAACCATAAATGAAGACAACCACCAGAAGTGAGCAAAATCCTCCACTAGAAGTAACACACACCACAAAAACCCATTCAATCTGTTGTTAAAAGTTACCAATATGTTAATCTGTGCAAGTAAATATATACACTAAGCCTCCCCTTAGGCTTAGCCTCCCCCTAATCCTAGGTCTCAAGGATTGACCATCCCAATGTGAACCACCAAGTGGTTGAACCGAGGACCATCAAAGGCTTTGGTCAACAGATCAGCAACATTATCATCCGTATGAACCTTAAGAACCTGTATCAACTTCTTCTCATTGGCATCCCGGATAAAATGGTGCCGAATTTCAATATGTTTTGTATGTTGATAAAAAATAGGATTCTTCACAATACAGATAGTGCTTTGGTTGTCAATGAAAATTTTGGTGTTCTTAAAATTGAACCCATAATCCAGCATCTGATTTTGGATCCACAAAACTTGTCCACAACAACTAGCAGCAGCTACGTATTCAGCTTCTGTTGAAGAAGTAGCTACTATCGTCTGTTTCTTGCATTGCCATGAAATAAGTCTTCGACCCAAAAACTGACAACCAACAGTAGTAGATTTTATGTCATTATTAGCACCTGCATAGTCACTATCACTATAGGCTTCAAGAACAAAAGGTGATTCTCTAGGATACCACAAGCCTAGCTTGGGTTGAGCCTTGATGTACTTGAATATCTTCTTGACTGCATTCAAGTTAGAAACCGTTGGAGCCACCTGATGTCTAGAACACGCACTTACCGCAAACATAATATCCGGACGTGATGCAGTCAAATACATGAGTGAGCCAATCATAGACCTGTACATGTGAACATTTACCGGAGGATCTGGCTCATTCTTGAGTTTGACTTTAGCAACTTCATAAGGTGTTGCTGCTGGCCTAAAAGGATCTATATCAAACTTCTGAAGGATCTCATGAACATACTTATCTTGACTTATGAATATTCCATCCGACTGTTGCTTGACTTGTAGACCAAGGAAGAAGGAAAGCTCTCCTATAACACTCATATGAAATTCGCCCTTCATCAGTTGTTCAAACTCATCACACCATTCCTTTTTAGTAGAACCAAAGATAATATCGTCCACATAAACCTGAACAAGGATAATCTCCTTGGAATTCCTCTTAAGAAATAGTGTTTTGTCAATTGTGCCTCTTCTATAGCCATGTTGCAACAAGAAAGTGGATCTACAAAGTCATCATCAAGAAAGTGGAAAGACGCTCATACCAAGCTCTAGGAGCCTGATGAAGTCCATAAAGAGCTTTGACCACCTTGTAAACTTTCTTGGGATGAAGTGGATCTACAAAGCCCTTAGGTTGAGTGACATACACTTTCTCATCAATCGTGCCATAGAGAAATGCACTCTTGACATCCATTTGAAAAACTGTAAAGCCCACATAAGAAGCAAAAGCCAAAAACAGACGAATGGCCTCAATCCTAGCAACCGGAGCAAAAACTTTAGTGTAGTCAATGCCCTCAATTTGAGTGTGCCCCTGTGCAACCAGCCTAGCTTTATTTCTTACCATAATTCCCTGTGCATCTTTCTTGTTTTTGAGAATCCATTTGGTATTGATGGCTGTCTTTCCGTCTGGTAAGTCAACTAGAATCCAAACATTCTGAAACAAGAATTGCTGCATTTCCTCCTGCATAGCCTCCACCCAACTTTGATCCTCAAGAGCATGAGAGACTGATCTAGGTTCCACATGTGAAAGAAAACAAGCAAACAAACAATGTTGAAAGTCCGTATGATTATTACGCTTTTGATCCTCAATATAGCTCACAAGAGCATGATGATCAGACGTGGCCTTCTTATGCATTCTGTGAGTCTTGACAGTAGAACCAGGATCTCCAATGATTTGAGTAGTAGGATGGTCTTTGTGTGACTACAACACTGGATTGGAAGCTACTTCCACTTCTGGTGCCAAGTTATTAAGATCCCCAACAAAGTCATCATCATATGAAGCAGATTTGAAAATGCCATCTATTCGTTGCTTATGAATATCATCCAGCTTGGTAGAAGACTTCTTTTGATAGTTCCCCAGGTCAGAAGGACTTGAGAATCTAGTATAGGAAGTGGAATCACTAGCCGGACTACCAATAGGTGTTGAACTAACACTAGGAGTAACAGTTGGAGTACTAGGAGCAGCTTTGTCAGCAGTCGTATTCAAGGGAAACTCAAAGCCACCTTGAGCAGCTGCTGTAGTAGCTTCTTGTTGTTGTTTGAGTAATGTGTCAATAGCTACTTGTGAATCCAATACATCCATTGGAGTTGCATCACTAGGAGGAGTAGGAGAGACTGTGGTGGAATAGGATGGAACAACAAAAATATCATCCTCGTCATCTGAGTCGGAAAGACTAGAATGAGCACCTGTACTAGAAGTTGCAAACACTTGTGGACCTGCATCATGGTTAGTTTTGAAACGAAAATATCCTAATGAATCACTAAGATAATCAAGATCAAAATACCATTCAGGACCCTTGTCTTGGATGTTTGACTTCTCCTTAAAGTACTTGAGATTTATAGTTTCAATTACTCGCTTGGCTTGGAGATTATAGACATGATAAGCCCTAGAGTGAGCTGAATATCCCACAATGTATCCTTCATCTGCCTTGCCATCAAATTTCCCCAAATAGTCACTAGTAATCAGAATGGTGACAGGACACCCAAATGGCTTCAAATGAGCAATGTTTGGTACTTTGGATGTTAGTAGCTCATAGGGAGTCTTCTTGTGAGGATTTGTAATAGAAACTCTATTCAAAACATAACTTGTAGTATTGACAGCTTCTGTCCAAAACATGGTTGGAAGCTTGGAATCGACAAGCATTGTTCTTGCAGCTTCTATTAGAGTCTTGTTCTTTCTTTCTTCCACACCATTCTGTTGAGGAGTTCTTGCTGCACTATAATCTCTTTTGATGCCTTTAGAATTACAAAGTGCTATGAGGTCTGCATTTTTAAATTCTGTTCCATTATCACATCAAATACCTTTAACCTTCCTGGACAACTGATTCTCTATAAGTGTAATAAAATCCTTGAGAATTGAGTAGGTCTCACTCTTGGCAGCCATGAAGAAAACCCACGTAAACCTGCTATATCCATCAGTTACCACCAGACAGAATTGTTTGTGGTCAATGCTCCTAATAGAGGTAGGACCAAATAAATCCATGTGTAGTAGCTGTAATGGTTCAGTTATAAGACTGAGAGCAGTAATGGCCTTGAAGGATGCTTTATGTTGTTTGCCTTTGCTGCATGCAAGACAATTGATATCATTTCTGAATGACTTGGGAGGTAAACCAGAGACCAGGTTCATATTTGCTAGTTTGTGAATAGTCTTGAAGTTCACATGTCCCATCCTTCTGTGCCATTGAGTGGCTTCATCTTCTGAGGCTTTAGCAACCAAACATGCTAGTTGACCAGTAGGGTTGACTTCATTAAGCTTGATACTATAGAGGTTGTGTCTTCTAGGGATTCTGAGTAGAACCTACGAGTCATCCGGAAGTTTAAAATCTTTGGATAACACTAGTGCATCAGTATCCGTAAAGAGGACAAATTGCTTCTTGTCACAAATCTGAGAGACAGATATCAAGTTGAAGTGTTGAAGTGCTTCCACATAGTAAACCTGCTCAAAATTAAGATTAGGCGTCTGAATCGTTCCTTTGCTAGTGATCCTGCCTTCACCTCCTCCAAAATAGACCTTTCTGCCTTGAAATGGTACAAAGTTAGATAGAAGACTTTTATTTCCTGTCATGCTCCTAGAGCATCCACTATCGACAATTCCTAAAGTAGGATCTTGGTATGGAGTAACCTACAACAACAAGATAAGAAAAATGCAAAATTTAGTGTCTTAAGGGGACCCAAACCTTTTCGGGTTTGAGCCTGCCTTGTGGATCTTTAGAGGATAGCCAAGAAGATTGATGAGATACACCGTTGTTCTTTGGTTTCCTATTCATCATATTGGTGTTATTGTTTGACCAAGAACAACCTGCTGAGGGCTTAACAGCAGTTCCCAGATTTCCCAATCCAAAATACATGTGGTCAAAATTATATTCATAATTTGGATTAAAATTCTGAAAATAGTTACTGGTTGGTCTATTTGATATTAATCCAGTGTTTCTCCAATGATTAGAAGCTAATGGAGAGGTCCTTCTAGAAGAAGAAAAGGATTGAGCACTCGGGTTTAGTCTTCTAGAAGAATATGGAACAACTCCTGGTGGAGCAGGAGCAGGAAATGCTTGATGAACAGAAGAATGTTTGTCATAAAAATCACAATCCTTAATCAAATGAAATGCACTTCCACAAACAAAACATGTTTTAAACGACCTTTTATTAGAACGACATTGTTTCATACTGCTAACGTTATTACACACAATTCTAGGAGAAACTTTCTTCCTAGGACTCAATAAACCAGGACTAGACACTGTTGAAGTAAAAGAAACTCTCTCTTCACACTTCCTAGCACTAGTAGCAGCATGATCATTCGACTTGGAACTTGCAGGTCTCGACTCTTCACTTGAACCACTTGATGCAGAGTCACTGGCTTTGTCACTGAAAGTACACGAGACAAAGTCATTAGAATTAGTAGAACTTTTTGGGGACTCATGCATCTGTGATCCATCCAAGTCATTATGCCTAGGAGTGGGCATGAAAGTTCCTGTAAGAGGTGGAGGGACAGCGTGCATTTCTGCTGCTGGTTTGAACCTATTGTAACTAGGTGCTCCCTCTTCCTCTTTGTCAGGATCAAAGATACTCGAAAAAGATAAATCAAACACATCTTCTAAACCTATATATTTATCAAATCCTAACCCTCTTTTAGTCCTACCAGACATGCTACTATCAATTAATTTTGAAAGATTTTTAGGTGCCTTTTGCCATTTTTCAAATCTCACAAGTGTAGCATCTAATTTTTCTTTCATCTCTTGTTTTTCTTTGATACTGTCATCTTTGACCTTTTCTGTGTATTTAAGCATATTTGTTGTGTTTTCTAAATCAATGTTCAGTATCCTAATTTTATCCTCATACTCACGTTGAGTATCTTGAAGCCACCTCTTTTGTTGTTCCAATGTTTTTAAAGAAGCCTTATAGGCTTGAACCTCTAAAAAATACTTATCATTCTGATCATTTAAGTCATTATATTCGGACAACAATTCTGAATATTTATCATGAAATCCAAGAGTACAATGTTGTACCTGAGGTGAGATGCCCAGAAGAGCAAACTCTTCTACATCCTCGGCATCAGATAGATTCCCAGCAATCATTGCAAACACATCAGTAGAAGGCTCAACTGTTTCTAGGGTAGCATTCTGATGATTATTCCAGTTGACCATAGAGTCAACAGACACCAATGCCTTCTTGTCATCCTTCACCTCCTGAATCTTAAAAGCTGAATATCTGCTCTTCTCCTGGTCATGCTTGTTAGGGCATTCCCTTACAAAGTGACCTTGTTGTTGGCAATTATAGCATCGAACCTTGCTTCTGTCAAACCTTGCTGGCTCTCTTAGGTTGTAATTAAATTTTCGACCGGCTTTCTTCTCAAACTTGTGAACCCTAAGAGTGAGCATGGCCATCTGCCATTTGAGATCCATTTCATCCAGGTCAATTTTATCAACCTGTTTGAAGTCATCAAAAGCAAGTTGCTGTTGAACATCAACGTCAACAACAAAAGAGTGAAGAACAACTTCTACCATGCTACCAGACTTGGCTATTGGTTCAGGAGTAGAAGTATGTTGAGAAGTCACAATATTGCTTGGGCTACTAGCATAAGACATGGGACTGGATCCCATAGAACTCACAAAGGCAGAGTTAGCAGGAGTAGGAAAAGAATCACTTGAGTATCCCCTCACATGAGGCTCAAAGGTTTTGAGCTTATGAAACAAATCATCAAAGTTAAGATAGTCAAGCCCACCTTTTGCTTTGAGAGAGATTACCACCTGATTCCATGAGTAGGGTAAGGCTCTAAGAAATCTTCCATTGATATCACCATCGTCAGGTTTCGACCGAAGTTGATTCAACTGGCTCAATATCCTTTGGAACCTGTCATACCCTTGATGGATACCTTCAATTTCTGAGATCTTGAATTCTGTGAATTCATCTCTCAGCATGGATCTTCACATTTTCTTTGACTCCTCATTCCCACCAAATCTTTCTTTTATTCCATTCCAGATTTCTCTAGCATCATCTAGATGATAGAAGTCACCCATGTGATCATCAGGAAGAGACTGAAGTAGAATTGTTTTTGCTTTGATCTCCTTCTGAAAAGCTGTGATTTCTTCATGAGTTTTAGGGTCAAGAAGAGGAATATTACCATTCTTGTCTCTTCCAGTCAACTTCCTACTGTTTCCATTCAGAATGATCTTCCAAAGGTCTTGATCAGTGTTGGTGATCCAACACTCCATCTTCATTGCCCAACTATCATACTCGTCCTTTTTCAGAAGAGGAAACTTACCATTTGTGTTGGAAACCGTAGCTATGATCTGCTGAGGTTGCTGAGTTCTAGGAGTACTATCTTCTCCTGTTTGAGTAGAACTTGAGGCAGACATGATTAAAAAAAAATGTTAGTAATGAGAACAATTGATTTTTCTTGTACAGAGACTCTCCCAGGCTCTGATACCACTTGTTGGGTCCACTAGATGTGGATCTTCCAGCCTGTCAGGAATGGTGAACGACTTCTGTAATCACAAGTCTATTCACAGAGAGACTCTATACACAGTATAAGTGCAGAATACAAATACTATAAAGAAGAACAGAATAACTATAACGATTTGATCCTTTTCTAAGGATTTCTAATATTGATAATAACTAGAATTATGTTTTATGAAGGTGTGTCTAACCCTTCTGCCTAAGGTTCCTTTTATACTACAAGGAAACCCTAATACATCATTAATCAAAACGTGTAAAAATGATATGCATATCCTTTCCTAACATATCTCATGCATATCCTAACAGAATAATAACTAAATAATAAAGTTTGACTTTACATAAGACCAGGAGTACGACTTGCTCCTACTACTACTATGACCAGGAGGAACTACATACCTCCTAGTCTACCTATTACAAATAACTATTCCAATGGTCCTAACAACAAGCTCTTCCTCTTTGAGTCCTAGAGTACACTCCAGGTCATGGTTCTTTTGATCCCGCTGAAGAGCTGCGGCTTCGAGGGCCTCAACACGAGCCTTTAGCTCAGCCTCCCGGGACGAGCATCCGGCATGCTCAACCTCTAATTGCTTGTGCTTAGCAGAGATCTGTTCCAATAAAAGCTTACCCTTTTGGAAGTCAGCAGCGTTGCGCTTGGTAGAGTTTATAAGCTCCCGGTGATCATGATTAAGCAACTCAAACCGCTGGATTATCTCGGTTTGGTTAAGGGTAGTCCGAGCCAAGGTATGGTATCCTTGGCGAATAAGCTCATGGTCGGAGAGTGCAGCCAAAGCTCTCTGTTCAGCCGGAGTGCTTATGTGCACCAGCAACTCCTTAGCAGCAAAGTGGCTCTCAATCAAAACATTGTTTTGAAGCCTCCAAGGTGGAACAAAAGCTGTCAAACCTTCATCATTGTCATCCTCCTCTCCTTCTTCCTTGACAATCATATCCTGGTCTGCGTTTGGAAGGAGGATTAGGATAAATTCAGCGTGAAAGAAAGATGTACAAAAGGAGAGAAAAAGAAAGAGAGGCTTACCAGTCGCAGGCTTTTTACCACGTCTGTCCCTCGGAGAAGGGGGAGGTTGCTCCGACTGCTGATCCCCTCCATTGGCCTCTTGGCGTGTGTCAGAAGAAATACTCTGAGCTACCACAGAGGGATTGCCTTGGTCTGGCGGCTGGGCAACGCTAACCGTATCCGGAGAAAGGGTCTTACTTGAAGATCCCATTCCAGAGGGTCCCGTCTTGCAGGGATGCTTCCTTTTTGTCCCGGTGGAGGTCCCCTCACCCTTCCTCTTCTTTCCTGCCGGTTCCTCCGGAACATCCAAATTTTGTTCAGCAAGGTTCTTCTCAAGAGTAGCGGCCTCTAGGCGCTCGCGAGCAGCTTTAATCCGGGGATCCGCATGTTGAACCGCTTCTTGTGCGACAGTAAGGGCTGGGATAGCTTCTCCGGTGTTCAGAGGTTGCGCGGTGCGGTCGACCGTTATTTGGTTCTCCGGAAGCTCTTCTTCAACAGTGATTTTGGTACCGGTCCACCGAGGCAAGCGTAAGAACTGTTCCATCGTGTACTCTGTGAAAACAAGAAAGGAGGAAGAGGGGAGAACAATTAAGGAAATCCGGTTAGCGAAACGTAAAAGGACTTAAAGAATAAAATATTACCATCTCCCTTTGCATCTCGGAGGGCACGTCGACAATCAAGACGAGACAGCGGTCTAAACAAACCACACAAATATAGTAAGCCTTTGTGCGGCGGCCTCAATGGAAAAAGTTTCGGCCAGCAAATCCGCATCAACCTTTTTATATGTACGAGGAAACAGATCCGAAACACACGTATCCCGATCACTCCAAGGCATGACATCCGTATTACTCTGCGGTCAATCAAGAAGAATTTCTTCTTCCATTCCTTCAAGTTGGACGTAGTCTCTATACAAATCTTCAATGACTTTTTGTGCACCTTACTGACGAAAGAAAACCAATGACCCTGCTTACCCAGCTTGTAGAAAACCCGAAACAAATCAACTGTACAATCTATGTTCAGACTCCTACACCGTATCTCAAACATAACAACCCGGTTCACACCTATGGGAACCAATTGGGAAATATCCACCCGGAAGTGCTTGATCACAGCCAAGAAGAAGGAAGAAAACGGAATCCGGAGCCCACCATGTACCAAAAAATCCAAGTATATACCTATGTGCCTGTCTCGTCGCAATAAATCCATGGTCATGTTCGGATCTGGGAGTCGAGGCCGATACTCCTTTGGTATCCGGTACTCATCAATCGCAATATCTAACTCCTCGGTAGTCATCTCGGAATATTGGATGTGCATGTCGCACTTCGGATCTGTCAAGCCGAAGCTGGATGCAACACCGTCTGACTCGTCGTCGGACATGTCGTGATGCAAAAAGGACGGAAACAAAAGATCAACCGAGAAAGAAAAACATACCTGAGAGAAAGGAAGGAGAAAGACCACAGGAAAAGCACACAGTAAAAGTTTGTGACTGAAAAGTGAATGTGAGAAATGTGAAAAAGTGAAGTATATATAGAAGAATCCTCGAAAAATGTGAGGAGGCATTAATGGGGAACACACGTGGCAAGCGCAGGGACGTTTTGGGCTAGTGAGTGTGCTCCACGTGGCTGGCAATAAAGTCGCCCTTATAAAATGACAAACCCACCTTGGGCCCAAGCCCATGACATCCCAAAGCCTACCAAAACCCAAGCAAGTATAACGTCACCCTGCGGATAACATTATACTGGGGGGGACATGTTCGTGTGTGGTCCCAGAAAGTGCCCGGAGACCACGACACGTGTCACTCGCCGGAACAAGTATCGGGGAAGAATGCCGGAACAAGAATCCACATGGTGTGAACAGTACCATGATGTCAGCAATGATGTCATATGATCCTAGGCCCCACCTAGGATACTGACATATGCTCAAAGAAGAAAGAAACAGTGTCAGGTCCTAAGGAGTACACAGACCCATTTTGGGAAACAAGACAAGGTATGAACTGTCACATCATGAGGTATCAACAGTACCTTATATATAGCCCTCATTTATATCTTTGTACACACTGAATATTCTGACAACACACACTTAATACCACATACCATATTTCGAACCATTACTCATTCTCACACTGGAGCTAGGTCCTGGGATAACACCCGGGGCGAGTTAACGTGTGTTGCTTCTTGTGTGTAGGTGCTTCATCCATTCATAGCTTACGTGGAAGGTTTCTAGTCCCATAGGCCCTACCGGATGATTTTAGCATCAACAACCAAATTACCTCCTAAACCCGCTTTCCCTCTTTCAAACTTATATGTTGGAGGAAATCGTATGAGGGCTTCTCGCATTCCCTGAAGAACTTTGCCGGCTTTCATTTCAGCTCTTAGCTGATCCTTCTCTCTCAGCCAATCAAAACTCCTTTGGGAAACAAATTCTCGTGCTTCATCATAAGTTATTCCAAAGAGTCGGTAGTTGAAGTCGCCACAAAAGATAACCAAATCCGTTTCTGCTAAATCCAGCTTCCCCTCATCAGGATTGATAGCCACAGACTGTCCATATCAAATAATATTACATAACTCAGAAAGGCATCATAATGAACATTGAATTTACTATGGCCTTAACTATATGGTTTAACTGCATACGGTACATATAGGGTGTGGTGTTGTTATTTGGTTAGATACTTACGGTAGCAGGACGAAGCGGTTGTGTAGTAGAAGAGACGCAAGTTGTAAGGAGGACCAACCATAGCAAGGCAAAGGAAGAATAAAGTACCCAAAATAAATATGTGGTGAAGGCAAGAGGGCAACAAAAAAACAGGTATCACGCCATACCAGATGCGTTATTGATTAATCGCCCAAATGTGATGTTTCTATAAATGTGGTCCAAGTCAGCATTCCGCTGATTGACTGCTTCCAAATAGGCAGCCAGGTGACAGTTTACAAAGCACATTATTCGATCGTATACTCTTAATCTCAACCCTACACCACCTTGTTCATAACTCAAACGATTTTATAGTATATAACTGATATTAATAAAAATAGACGTTTTAGTAAACAAGTAGGCATACCTTGTTACCAAAAGTAGACGCAAGCCACAAGCAACTTCTCCAACATCAAGATCCCCTACGTGTGTTCTAAGAATCTTTCTGACCCTAACATAAGTCATTTTACGATAATATAATGTATAAAAGAAGTGAAAGGTGAAAAGTTTGGAAAACGTTGTAGGGAAAGTTATACCAAATAGCTATGAGCAGACCCGCAAGCTGCCTAGAACCTACACGTTCAAAGGCATATCCTTCGCCCATGGCTTTTCCTATGACGTCTTGCCACCATTGTCCATTAGAACTCCCTTCAACACCTATCCGCACTCGACAAGACACCAATGAGTGTAAAATGCAAATTATTTATCTCTAAATGATTCTAAACCAGCAGAACATTATCTTACTGTTTCTTTAGCAGCCGACATTGCCAGAAACCCCGCCCCCATTTCCACCTCTTGCAAACCTACAACTAAAATATCAACATCAGAAGCCTGTGACCCCACCCACGAAATGAGCGCTTCTTGACATGGTCTTCCTTGACCAACGTTCCAAGTACCGACCATAATCTTAACCATTTCAAGCATGTTATACATATGTTCTCTTTTAGCTAATTCCGGTCTTAAAATGTTATCAAGAGGCCCGGGAGATGATATATACCACCCCCTAATACCACCATGGGTAGCCAACTATAGATCGACCCATTCCCAACTACCAACTTTATGATCAGACCATTATGCGCTATCCAACCCGCGATCAAGTTACCTTCAAGATTAATTATTTGAACCATACCACTTACATACCCTATCTATATCCATGGACCGTAAGTGCAAAAACTAAGAACCGCACAATGATGATGATGGAAATCATGCAAACGGTTTCCATTAGCATCCCATTGGACTAATACACCATTTGAACATCCGATCCATATTGTTCCATCATAAGCAAGCAAAATGGCTTCGGTATTTTTAGCATCTTCAGCTGCAAATGCACCTGTACCCTTTGTCGCGACACGACGAACTGCATCAGCAGCTCCTATTATAGCATTTCGTGACCTTTGTAGAAAACTACCTCCTTGTTGTTTTTCTTTTTTAGATTTTGACCCGACTTTTACACTAACTTCTTCTTCTAGTGGCTGATCTTTTTCACATGCCATATCAACTCGATTGTCGATTTGTCCATCGACATTGTAGAGTGTAGACTTTTAGAAGTTCTCTCGTACGTGCATCCCTGCGATTTCCAAGTTATTAGACCGCTTAGTACTAAATTAGGAACGGACTTTAGAAATATTCTAGGGACTAACGAAGGGAAAACTCGTACCACAATGAATAAGAGAGTGAACTAGCTGTCCATATTTTGGATTTTACATTATTAGATAACATATACTTGACATCTGAAGAAGGTATACTACATACGTCATTAACGGTCACTTGGCCTTTGAGGTCAATACATGATCGTTCAACTAAGAAAGCAGCCATATGACGTTCTTCAGGTGATAAAGAGAATGATTTTTCCTGTGCTTCCCAAGGCCAAACCTTTATTATCCCGTTCTCAGAACCTGTCCATATATCACCTACAGAATCCAAACAAATGATTTTCGTTACCATATTATAAAAACTATGTTGCAAACAAAGTTTAAAAGGTTGGTGTTTGAGATACCATAAGCAGAAGTCACCATGGAAAGAACAGTGCCACGATGGTACGCCTGCCACGAAATACCTTCTTTAAAAGGAGTGTCGTCAACAGGCTGGTGATCCATTTTCTATGATCTAACTTTCCCATCTTTATGCCCACTCCAAACCAATTTGCTGGTACAATCTACCATCATACATGTTATAGGTGACGTATTAGCAGACTCATAAAATAGGGCTACATCTTCATCACCACGTCTAGTCTGTCCACCAATCCCCAACCCTGGTTCAAACGCATCACAAAAGTTCCAAAACCTTACACAAGACTCCTGACCAACCCATAATTGTGTCTCGGTACATGCAATAGTTCTAATGAATCTGCCTACTTGAGTCTCGCGTAAAGGGTGTGGTCTAAGCTCTAGAGCCGTAGGCCGACCAGGGTGGACCACAGATCTAGACGACGCTTTAAAAAATCCTGATCCACCCCCGCTGCCTGAGAATTCAGGCAACGGGTGCTGTTCATCTGACGAGATACTACAATATTTACTACTACCACTACAACAATCCAGCCCTTCCCCATCGAGGTTTTCCCCAGCGACATGATGTCGCTGGGGAAAACCCACTAAACGACAAAACGAGTCCGACGTGGCAACTTTGCTCGTAGAAATTTTGACCAAATTATATCAAAATGTTTCCCCATCGACATGTCGCTAGGGAAAAGTTGACTAAAGTTTGACCAAATACTTCAACAAAAAAGTAAGCGGGAGATTATCCCGCCCAGTTTTCCCCGGCGACATGTCGCTGGGGAAACTCTTTTCATAGACCAATCAGAGTGATTAGTGTTAATGGATTGTTTATTCAATGTTACAAAGTTTCCCCAGCGACATGTCGTTGGGAAAAAGTTTGTCTATTCATTTCAAAAATCCGTCCAAAATTTTTCATTAACGCGCTTCTTTCACAAAACGACAAAATTAAAGTTTCCCCAGCGACATGTCGCTGGGGATACTTTCAGGATTCCCACATGCAATGTTTAATATTTTATATTTAATGTATATCTAAAATTATAATATATATAAAAAATATAGTTCTTAAAATTTAAAATACTATTTTACCATTAAAAAAATTTTATATGTCTTATTATGATAAAAAAATGAGAGAAATGGTTAAATTTTCCCGCCAATGTTTTCCCGCTAACATTTTTCCCGCCAATGTTTTCCCGCCAAAAGTTAACATTCACTGATAATTGTTAACATTCGTTGTTAATATTAATTAAAATTGTTAACATTCATTGAGGCTTACAAACAGACACGCCTAAAAATAGCTTTATTCTACACGGACACTTAAACACGCGCTTAATTAAACATGGATATTAAAATGATAATAGACTCATAAACACGAAAACAGATACATCGTAAACTAGTTCAAATGAATGTTCCCCATGTCATCGTAAAGGTCGTGAAGTAGTGCAGCTGAATCCACTGTGTGCCTATCGCAATGTTTGTACAACTCTACAGTACTCTCAAGTACCTTTATCATTCCATTCAATCGCACACAGTTTGCACACGTTGAAGAGCTTGGAGAAGAAATTAGAGTAGAAAAGCTCGTTGAAGGTCTCGAAGAAGAGGTTGGAGGCGAAAAACTCATTGAACCTCCAAGAGAATTGATTAGTAGTTGGACGCGTTCGTCTTTCCATAAAAAAATTTTGCATCCATATGAAACTCGAGGTTCAACTTGTGAACGTAGAGAAGCATAGTATTGTCTACCAAAGGATTCAGTTTGCCACGATGTTCGAAGAACTACATCTCCATGTCCACACCTGCACGGAAAAACTTCATGCCTCAACATCTTCATAATAACAATGTGCATATGATGATAAGTGTGTGTGCGTGTGATCTGCTGGTGGTTGTTATGATAAGGAGTGTGTGTGGTTGTCCTTTTATGGTAAAAAAGTGAGGGAAATGGTTAACATTTTCCCGCCAGTGTTTTCCCGCCAATATTTTCTCGCTAATACATTGAACCTCTAATGTTGAACCCTATTTAATACATTGAACCTCTAATGTTGAACCCTTTCTAATACATTGAACCTCTAATGTTGAACCCTATCTAATACATTGAACCTCTAATGTTGAACCTTATCTAATACATTGAACCTCTAATGTTGAACCCTATTGATAGGTGTGTAAACACCCATCCTTTTTACCACTTAATTACAATAATAACCGAGCCAAAACGTGTATTTTATGTCATTTATGTCGGAATTATGCGTGGTTTGTGTTTTTGTTATGATTTAGGATGAAAAGGTGAAAAGTGGAGAAAACACGGGCATTCACGGGCTTTTATCGAAGAAAAATACGAAAGACGAAGTCAAGAAGTCAAGAGTGCAAAAAGAACGGAAGTCCAAGACCAATTCTGAAGATTTATCGAAGAAAAAGTCAAAAGACGGAAGTTTACTAAAAGCCGAAAAACTCAAGTCTAAATTATTGAAGAAATGTCAAGACGAGTTTAAAGAAATCCCGAGACAAAGTCTTTAAAGTCCAAGTATTAAGAAGATTAACAAAGGATTAAGAAGATCAAGGACTAAAGCATGTAATTAAAGAAAGAAGAAAGAGGGGAGGAAGCTTCCTTCCACTAATCCTCCTCCTCCCCTATAAATAGATAGTTAGTTTCATTTGTTTAAGTTGTTGGTGGCTTGACAACCCACTCTTCCACCATTTTCATTTCCCTGCACTTTTATTTCTTGCACCTTAATTTCATGTATTGCACCTTTTAATTCCAAGTAAGTTTACCTTTGATTGTTGTTAATCTTCATCTTTTATTATTAATCTCTCATCTACCTTTCTTGTTTGATTTGTTCTTCATCTTCATTGTTCATGTTCTGGAGTTTTTATGGTTTTGATCATGTGGGTTTTGATTGATTTGGCTTTATTTGTTAGTTTTGATGATTTGTTTTAATTGATTATTGTTAGTTGATCATTTGTGGTTGTTTTGGTTTAATGTTTTGGTTAATCTTGATTAGTTTTGGTTAAATTCGTACCTACTGTTCATTCACTATTCTTCGTCTTCTTTACTGTGCCCAGATTCCGAATCATAGTTTTCTTTCGTTTATTCCGGATCAAGTCTCTTGATTCGGAATATTTTGTTATTCCGGATCAACTCCCTTTATTCGGAATATTAAATTATTCTGAACCAGTCATATATTCCGAATGAAGGTTTTCTGCAAATTATTCCGAGTCAGTGAATTTATTCCGAACCAGTCATATATTCCGAATGAAGGTTTTCTGCAAATTATTCCGAGTCAGTGAATTTATTCCGAACCAAATTTATTTCGGATGAGTCTAACATTCCGCATGAGCTAGTTTTATTCCGGATGAACCAACATTCCGAATCAAGCAATATATTCCGGATGAAGCATGTATTCCGAATGAGGGATTATTCCGGATGAACCCTTTATTCCGGATAAGTAATTATTCCGAATGAAGTGGGATATTCCGGATGAAGCCAATATTCCGGATGAATGTTTTATTCCGGATGAAGCTGTTTTATTCTGAATGAGGGATTTATTCCGGATGAACTTGTTTATTTCGAATGAAGGACTTATTCCGAATGAAGTGTTTTCAGTTTTTTTTCTTGTAGTTTTATGATTTTAATTTTTAAGCTTTACTTTTCCTGTCTTTTTCTTTATTTGCACTTTAACTTGCTTTCCTTTTAGTTTAAGTTTAAGTTTGCGTCATTTACTTTATTTACCTTTTAATTTCTCGTCATTTACTTTTCGTTAAGTTTTTAATCTTTCATTGTTGTTTCTTTTACCGTCTTTACTTTATTTTTAATTGTTTCAAGTCTTTATTTTTCATTAGTTTTAGACAACGACAACTCTTTCATTTGATTCACCAAGAACAACTGAGTCGCACAATTAACCGGAAATGAATTCGAAGAGATACCAAGAAAACAAAACTTTTCAACCTAGTAAAATCTCTTCATTAAAATGGCGCAGCTGTCGGCTCTTTTCGTGAGGATTAACGGTTTTTTGTGAGAGACGCGTTGGCTTTTGGGATCCGTTCACTCGTGAACGTTATTTTTCGTGTCCAAAAATTTTCAAAAATCACAAAAACATTTGAAAAATCATAAAAAGCATTTCTTTTTCAAAGTTTTGCACCAACAATATTCTTCTTGCTTATCTATTTTTCTTTATGGATTCTTATGTCCATTGCGTCGGGTGTGGGAAACAATTACCTGGGAACAACTCTTGTCAATGGTGTACATGTGAGTGGTGTGGTAACGATATCGACAATACACAATTCCTTTTCGGATTTTGTCGTTTGTGCAACTCGACTAATTCGTCCTTTTTGAATCCACCTCCTCCTGTTCCCCCGTGCATCTATTGTGGAAGCGATTCTCATTGGCATGTTTCGTGCCCGGTTCGATACTCGTATGGTCACGGGCAAGAACCGGGGTACAATTATGACAATGATAATAGCTATCCACAAGACGCACCCGATTTTTCTCCATACCCGTTTTGCAACAACTGTGGGGGCCCACACGATACTTCTTATTGTCAGCCAATGAATTATTATGAGCCAGATCCGTGTCCTCAATTTTCTTCACCGACGGATTATTATGAACCAAATCCGTGTTATAATTCTTCTCAATCGATTACTTACTTTGAGCCACATCCGTTCTGTAATTCAGGTTTTCAACACTGTGAGCCCCCACACCCCAACCTCAATCATCAATCCTCTCAAAGAATTCAACAAGTCACTACTTTGAATGAAGAAACACACTCCATTGTTTTGCAACTTCAAGAAGCCGTTGTTCTACTTAAAGAAGTTAGGGAGGAGGAAAAGCGACAGCAACAAGAGCGAGTATCTAATCTTAGTGATTATACCCCTCCTCTGGTGCGTCAATACTATTATGATGAACCCTATCTAATACATTGAACCTATAATGTTGAACCCCATCTAATACATTGAACATCTAATGTTGAACCCTATCTAATACATTGAACCTCTAATGTTGAACCCTATCTAATACATTGAACATCTAATGTTGAACCCTATCTAATACATTGAACCTCTAATGTTGAACCCTATCTAATACATTGGACCTCTAATGTTGAACCCTATCTAATACATTGAACCTCTAATATTGAACCCTATCTAAGACATTGAACATCTAATGTTGAACCCTATCTAATACATTGAACCTCTAATGTTTAACCCTATCTAATATATTGAACCTCTAATGTTGAACCCTATCTAATACATTGAACCTCGATTGTTGAACCCTATCTAATACATTGAACCTCTAATGTTGAACCCTATCTAATACATTGAACCTCTAATGTTGAACCTTATCTAATACATTGAACCTCTAATGTTGAACCTTATCTAATACATTAAACATCTAATGTTGAACCCTATCTAATACATTGAACCTCTAATGTTGAACCCTATATAATACATTGAACCTCTAATGTTGAACCCTATCTAATACATTGAACCTCTAATGTTGAACCCTGTCTAATAGATTGAACCTCTAATGTTGAACCCTATCTAATACATTAAACCTCTAATATTGAACCCTATCTAATACATTGAACCTCTAATGTTGAACCCTATTTAATACATTGAACATCTAATGTTGAACCCTATCTAATACATTGAACATCTAATACATTGAAACATCTAATGTTGAACCCTATCTAATACATTGAACATCTAATGTTGAACCCTATCTAATACATTGAACCTCTAATGTTGAACCCTATCTAATACATTTAACCTCTAATGTTGAACCATATCTAATAAATTGAACCTCTAATGTTGAACCCTATCTAATATATTGAACATCTAATGTTGAAACCTATCTAATACATTAAACCTCTAATGTTGAACCCTATCTAATACATTGAACATCTAATGTTGAACCCTATCTAATACATTGAACATCTAATGTTGAACCCTATCTAATACATTGAACATCTAATGTTGAACTCTATCTAATACATTGAACCTCTAATGTTGAACCCTGTCTAATACATTGAACGTAATGTTAAACCCTATCTAATACATTGAACCTCTAATGTTGAACCATATCTAATACATTGAACCTCTAATGTTGAACCCTATATAATACATTGAACCTCTAATGTTGAACTCTATCTAATACATTAAACCTTTAATGTTGAACCCTTTTAATACAATGAACCTCTAATGTTGAACCCTATCTAATACATTGAACCTCTAATGTTGAACCCTATCTAATACATTGAACCTCTAATGTTGAACCCTATCTAATACATTGAACATATAATGTTGAACCCTATATAATACATTGAACCTCTAATGTTTAACCCTATCTAAAACATTGAATCTCTAATGTTGAACCTTATCTAATACATTGAACCTCTAATGTTGAACCCTATCTAATACATTGAACCTCTAATGTTGAACCCTATCTAATAAACTGAACCTCTAATGTTAAACCCTATCTAATACATTGAACATCTAATGTTGAACCCTATCTAATACATTGAACATCTAATGTTGAACCCTATCTAATACACTGAACCTATAATGTTGAACCCTATCTAATACATTGAACATCTAATGTTGAACCCTATCTAATACATTGAACCTCTAATGTTGAACCCTATCTAATACATTGAACATCTAATGTTGAACCCTGTCTAATACATTGAACCTCTAATGTTGAACCCTATCTAATACATTGAACCTCTAATGTTGAACCTTATCTAATACATTGAACCTCTATTGTTGAACCCTATCTAATACATTGAACCTCTAATGTTAAACCCTAGCTAATACGTTGAACCTCTAATGTTGAACCCTATCTAATACATTGAACCTCTAATGTTGAACCCTATCTAATACATTGAACCTCTAATGTTGAACCCTTTCTAATACATTGAACCTCTAATGTTGAACCATATCTAATACATTGAACATCTAATGTTGAACCCTATCTAATACATTGAACATCTAATGTTGAACCCTATCTAATACATTGAACATCTAATGTTGAACCCTATCTAATACATTGAACCTATAATGTTGAACCCTATCTAATACATTGAACATCTAATGTTGAACTCTATCTAATACATTAAATCTCTAATGTTGAACCCTATCTAATACCTTGAACATCTAATGTTGAACACTATCTAATACATTGAACCTCTAATGTTGAACCCTATCTAATACATTGAACCTCTAATGTTGAACCCTATCTAATATATTGAACCTCTAATGTTGAACCCTATCTAATACATTGTACCTCTAATTATTAATTATCTAAAAGTAAAATATACAATTATATAAAACGTAATATTATTAATCATTTAAAACTAAATTACATAAATATCATATATAAAAAATATACAATTATATAAAACTTATTATTTTTAATTATCTAAAACTAAAATATACCAATATATAAAATTATTATTATTAATCATTTAAAAGTAAATTACATAAATGGTATATAAAAAAATACAATTATCTAAAACTTATTATTATTAATTATCTAAAAGTAAAATATACAATTATATAAACTAAAATATACAATTATATAAAACTTATTATTATTAATAATTTAAAACTTAATTACATAAATGTTTTATAAAAAATATACAACTATATAAAACTTATTATTATTAATTATCTAAAACTAAAATATACAATTATATAAAACGTATTATTATTAATCATTTAAAACTAAATTACATAAATATCATATATAAAAAATATACAATTATATAAAACTCATTATTTTTAATTTATATAAAACTAAAATATACAATTATATAAAATTATTATTGTTAATCTGTTAGGTCAATTCAGTACCTAATGACCTTACTGATGGATTTGAGTAACAACCAGCCTAAGTGAAGTATTAACCTTGAACATAACGAAGTCACTGAGTGAACAGTCACTCAGTGAGTTGCCTTCGAGTTCCTAGACTGAGTCTAAAAGAAAGACTCGAGCATTCAGAGAGGCGAAGCTTAATGAATGACTTCTATGACAAAGAAGAAGGTGATGGGTTCAGTGAGTTGTGGCAATAGACTCACTGAACCCCATACGATCTCCTAGAAAACAAGCATTCTCCAAGACTTAAGTAAAGGCGGGATAAGTTGAATTGTGACAAGATGAAGTACATCACACAATTAGCGTGACTTACCCTTTGGGATAGATGGGGTACTAACAAGTGTAAAGGACTTACGTCTTACTACTTAAAATAGGGTAAGACAAGATACTACACTGTACCAATAAGACAAGAATTGCACATGGGCAATTATTGTCTTCTACCCAACTTTCCTTCTATAAATAGGATGCTTGTAAAAGGAGAGAAAACAAGTTTGTGCACTTAATGCTTTGGACATTCGCAAACAAAGTTTTCTCTCTTCTAAATACGATCAAACACTTGAGTTCTAAACTCTTGTTGATAGAATCGTCAAGCTTAGCAATCGTTAGGATTGGACTAGCTTGTTAGTGAGGAGATCACAAAACCACACATTGTCTATTCAATCCCTTTTGTAGCTTCGTATACAATAGGGTATAATTCTTTAATAAAGCTAAGATTTAAACGTTGAAAAACCTTTGTGTTATTTACTTTACTTGTATGGGTTAGGACTATACTTAGTATTCTTAAGTATAGTACTAATTACAAGGGACCAACAAGTGGTATCAGAGCGGTAGGATTATAAAACTTTTAACCACCGTCTTAAAGTTTTTAAAACCGTGATCCATTATGGCTGAAAGTAATGTACCCCAACTTGTTAACAAAAAAGGACCGAGTTACTCTGTTAACGCTCCTAAGTTAGAAGTTGAAAGATTTAACAAATGGAAGAAAAGAATGCTATGTTATTTGATGGGAATGGAACCTTATTACATAACTTGTATTAAAAATGGTACATTCAAACCAAAAACAGCAGTTGGTGATGACAAACCTGAAAACAATGGTCTGACGATGAAAGGAGAGTGGTCAATCAAGACCAACGTCTCAAAAGCATCATAATATCTTGTCTTCCTGATGATATTATGGAGGCTGCCATCGAGTGTTAGACGGCCAAAGAGACTTGGACAGATCTTGTTCATAGTTTCGGAGGACCATCCGGAACTAAGGAAAATAGGATCATGGACCTGAAGTTACAATATAACACTTTCAGGGCCAAACCATCTGAAACACTTCCTTGGACTTACACCAGGTATAAGACCTTGCTCAATGAGCTAACGAATGACGGGGTGAATCTGTCTAAGCATGAAATCAATGTTGCTTTTGTGAACAGTCTCCCTGAAAAATAGCTTGGTTTTTCTTAAGGATTGAGAAATGCTAATCACATACAGACTCAGGATCTTGCAGACATTTATAGGAGTTTTATCTATGAAGATAATCTAATAAATAGAAGATATCCTGAGTCCAAGAAGGCCTTAATAACAGACACCTCAGCCAAACCCACCCAAATTGATCATGGCCCCATTACAACTGCTTTTTACTCAAATGCAATTGTTCAAGATTTTCAGGAAACCTCAGATGATGAGGTGGATGAAAGATCTAGTGTTGAATACATAAGGGATCTAAACAGGGAATATCATGAAAGGGCCATGTTGGCAAATACCAAACGTTATATCAAAAGAACTAGATTTGCTGGTAACCAATCTACTAAGGGAGTGGATTGCTACCGATGTGGTAAAACTGGGCATTTTGCAAAATATTGTCTTTTAAAAACTCCATTGGCCTCTTATAAAAATCAAAATTATTCATCAGGCAATGACAATTTTCAACCCAAGTTTACACCAAAACTAATTTAGGCTTCTCTAATTAACCAAAGTTTTCAAAATAATAAGAAAATTGAGAAAGACATTAGGTCTGAGTATAAAAAGGTTAAAGCAAAAATTTCACTCTAGGAAGTTGAACCTACTATTGCTCAGACTCAAAAGCCTGCTTAGAACAAAGCCAAAGGGCTGGTAGCTGAAACTTTTGATTGGGATGATGAAGACTTGTCCTCAGAAGAGAAGGAAGTCTGGTATCAAGCATTAATGGCTCTAACTGATGATGAACTATCAGTTGGAAAGAATCATGCTCAAAATGGAGAATGGGTTGACATCACTATGAGAAAGGTAAACATGCTTCTCCCTATGGATGAAGAATCTGATTGGCAAAAGTTCCTTAAGTATATAAACATTGACCTATCGTTCGTTGAAGAGCAGAGATTGAATCTTCTTTCAAAGTATAATAAACTTGTTTTTGAATTAAACAAATGTAGAGAAGATTTATTAATTTAAAACAAGCCAAACTTGAAGCAGTAAGCTATCAACATCAGAACACTAAACTTATTAAAATCAATCATGCCCTTCAAGAACAACTTAAGGAAGAAAAACGCATCAATGAGAAATGGACAAATAGCTCTACCTTAGCTTCTCAGTGTATAAACAGTCAAACACCTGTCTAAAAGAAGAAAATTCTTGGGGCACGACAACTCACTGAAAAGGCACCTACTAAGGAAATGAGTGAAAAAGCATTTCTCCCTGCCTCGGTTGGGTTTGATCATGAAATGATTCCTAAGTCAAAAGACTGGGTTGAGAGATCAAATCCTGAGAGTGTTTTGCCTAACTTTGATACTAGAAAAATATTAATTCCTGAATCTCAGGCTATTAATGAAAAACTGGGTCTTAATGAAGAGATTGATAAATTCAGTAACACTGAAACATCTAGTGTTGCTGAAAACATTCAGACTCCTCTACCTCCTTTGAAAAATCTTCCATTGTCTTATCAAGAACACTCACCTAGAGGAAGAGTTGGGTTAGGTTGTACTGAACAAACAAAGCCTGACTCAAAAGTGATACTGAATCAAAATGAGTCAGGAACTGTCATTGAGTTAACAACCAAACCTATATCTCCCTCAGGGACTCCTACACACTCAGTCAACTCCACTCCTATCGTAATTCAAGAGGAGTTAAGTAGATTGTTCCAACTTTTCATGGAAGTGAAGCTGAACTCAGCCTCTAAAACTCAGGGTGAAACATTTGTGTCCTCACAGCCTGAATCATCAACAAGTAACAAAACTAAACCCGAGTCTTCTAAGAAAGTTAAAACAAAGAAACCCTCTTGTGAGATATGCCTCTATACAAATCACACCACTGACAACTGCTTTAGAGTTCTCTATTGCATGAAATGTAAAAGTGAATATCACAGGACAGCAGATCATGAGATGCACATAACTTATATTAGAAATGCTAAAAGATACAATGCGCAACCTTACAACTATGGGCCCACCTCACAACAAATCAGAAAATCCAAGGCTAAGCCTTACCCACCATGTACACATTGTGGCATTCCTGATCATAGAACTGATGATTGTGTATACTACCCTGAGTGTGAGATTTGTGGAAGCAATGATCACACTACCTCAGGACACAATAGGATAATCATGGTCAGAAGGGGGATGCTAGCTGAGTCATCTCAAATTACTGAATCCTCAGTCGGACTAAGTTGCAAAACATATGGAAGCAATGTTCATTCTACCTCAGATCATGCTGAGTTTGAGTACTTCAAACGAGGTGAAAGACGTCAGGCTTTTCGAGCCAAAGAGCCTACTAAAAAGTGGGCTCACAAGAGAAACTAATCCATCTCGTTATTTGTGCATAAACACTTCAAGGAGCCTGTCTGGTACTTAGACAGTGGGTGTTCAAGAAGTATGACAGGGGTCAAAAGTTATCTACACAAATACGTGGAGCAACCAGGTCCTAAGGTAGTATTCGGTGATAACTCATCTTGTGTTACTGAGGGATATGGTTCAATTAAATGTGGTGGAATAGTTTTCTCAAAAGTGGCGTTTGTAATTGGTCTGAAGTATAATCTCATCAGTATCAGCCAACTGTGTGATGCTAAGTACATCGTTCAGTTTGATGATAAGCAAGGAACAATTTTCAATGCTAACAAAGAAATTCTGTTGACTGCTCCAAGAAGAAATGATGTATATGTCCTAGACATGTCATCTGTAACGAATTCAGGAGCATGTTTCTTTGCTAAAGCCTCAGATTCTGTCAATTGGCTTTGGCATAAGAGACTGTCACATCTCAATTTCAAAGACATGAATAAACTTGCAAAACAAAACAAAGTTCTTGGCTTACCATCTCTTGTGTATTCAAAAGACAAACCTTGTTCAGCCTGTGAAAAAGGTAAACACAAGAGAGCTTCTTTCAAGCCAAAACAAAAATTTTCTATCAGGAAGTGTCTTCATCTTCTTTATATGGACTTATTTGGGCCTGTCAGTCCAATGTCTGTAAATCATGAGAAATATACCCTTGTGATTGTTGATGAATACTCTAGATACACTTGGGTATGCTTCTTGAAAAAGAAGAGTCAAGCTCCGGAATTAATAATGTCTTTTATCAGGCAAGTAGAAAATCAAAATGATAGTAAAGTTAAACAAATACGAACTGATAATGAAACAAAAATCAGGAACCATGAACTTGAGAGTTTTTGTAATGTGAAAGGAATTTCTCAGAACTTCTCTTCTCCTTACACACCTGAACAAAATGGTGTGGCTGAAAGGAAGAATAGAACTCTCATTGAAGCTGCTCGAACAATGCTCAATGGATCCAATCTTTCAAAACACTTCTGGACTGAGGTTGTGAAAATAGCTTGCTATACTCAGAACAGATGTATTATTGTCAAACGACATGATAAGACTCCTTATGAAATATTCAGGAAAAGGATTCTAGATATCAGCTACTTTCATGTGTTTGGATGTCCTGTATTCATCCACAATCAAAAGTACCATCTTGGTAAATTTGATGCCAAAGCTGATGATGGATACTTTCTTGGATATTCTTTTGTCTCCAAAGCCTTCAGGGTCTTTAATACAAGGAGACAACAAGTTGAGGAGTCCTTTCATGTCACCTTTGATGAAAGTATGGATGCCATTAACTTCACAAATCAATCAATGGAAGAGATTGGGATCAATGACTCATCAAGATATTCTCCTGATGAGTATGAACATTGTCCCTCAAAGCAGTATAAAACTGATGCTGATATATCCTTTCATATATCACCTCACAGTAGGTCAATTGATAATTTAATCACACCTCAACATGTCCCTGAAGTTATCACTTCTCAAGCTGAAGAATCAAATGATTCACCCATCTATAGGAACACTGAAGGGACAAGTGATGAAAATATCGATCCCCCTATTACTGAAAATCCTTCAGAAGGAGGTGATGTCCCAGTACCATGTACTGAATCTCTAGTCCCTGATAATCATCAATTATCAACAAGCTCTAATCCAAGTCCTCAGGACAGATGGTCAAGACAACAACATATAGAGCTTGTAAATATAATTGGTGATGTATCTGAGGGGATGCTCACACGTAGTCAGGCTGCCAAACTCTTTGTTGCCTCAGCCCATGAATGTCTGTTTGCATACTTTCTCTCTGAAATTGAACCAAAAAGGATTTCAGAGGCCCAGACACATCCAGGGTGGGTTGAGGCCATGCAAGAAGAGCTCAACCAATTCCTCAGGAACAAAGTGTGGAAACTTGTTCCTCTCCCTGAAGGGAAATCAGCTCGTGGTACAAAATGGGTATTTAAAAACGAGACTGATGAAGATGGAATTGTCATTAAAAACAAAGTTAGGCTTGTTGTTCAGGGGTGTGGTCAACTTGAAGGAATCGATTATGAGGAAACCTTCGCCCATGTAGCAAGAATGGAAGCCATCAGGATCTTCCTTGCCTATGCTACTTACATCAACTTTAATGTTTTCCAAATGGATGTAAAAAATGCCTTCCTGAATGGAAAGATTACTGAAGAAGTTTATGTTGCTCAGCCTCCTGGTTTTGAGAGTCCTGAGTTCCCAAACCATGTTTGTAAACTTGACAAAGCTCTTTATGGACTGAAACAAGCACCAAGGGCATGTTATGAAACTATCTACATTCCTGATAATGAACAAAATTGTCAGGGGGAAGATAGACAACACCTTGTTTATCTACAGAACCAAGGAGGATGTTCTACTAGTTCAGATATATGTTGATGACATCATATTCGGATCTACTAACTATAACCTTTGTAGAAAGTTTGAAAAACTTATGACAAAGAAATTTGAAATGAGTATGATGGGTGAATTAACATATTTTCTTGGACTACAAATCAAACAGGGGACAAAGGGATCTCAGTCTGTCAAGAAAAATACACCAGAGAAATACTTAAAAAATATGATATCTCTGAGTGTGCTTCAGTAAGGACTCCCATGGTTCCCCCTAACAACTTAGGTCCTGATCTTACTGGTAAATCAGTCAATTAAATCTTATTCAAGGGAATGATTAGATCATTAATGTACATAACTGCAACCAGGCCTGATATTCAGTTCTCAACAATCTTATGTGCAAGATATCAGGCCGATCCCAAAGAATCACATCTTACTGCTGTTAAACGAATCTTCAGGTACCTGAAGGGTACTCCTTCACTAGGTCTATGGTATCCTCGTTGCTCAGGCTTCGATCTTAAAGGATACTCAGACTCAGACTATGCTGGTTGCAATATGGATAGAAAAAGTACCTCAGGTGCATGTCAATTCCTAGGTGGCAAGCTAGTATCTTGGAGTGCAAAGAAACAGCAGTCAATCGCAATGTCCTCTGCTGAGGCTGAATACGTGGCAGCTGCTGGTTGTTGTGCAAACATCCTTTGGATGAAAAGTCAACTCAGGGACTATAATGTGGAATACAAAGTAGTCCCTATCTTTTGTGACAACACCAGTGCAATTGCCATTTCAAATAATCCGGTCCTACATTCAAGGACTAAACACATAGACATAAGATATCATTTCCTCAGGGACCACATCTTAAAAGGAGATATTGAATTACATTTCATCCCCACTGAATATCAGCTAGCTGATATATTTACCAAACCTTTGGATGAACCAACGTTCACTAGACTGAAAGCTGAACTTGGTATGCTGAATATTTATTAATCAGGCTTCCTGATAACAATAGATTCAGTATAATGTATATTCTTGATCCTCTCTCTGAGTAAATATCTCTTATCGTCTTCCCCTTGACACTGAGGTACATTAAATGATGTAACTAAATGCTCTAAGGATTTAGTTACTTAATGTCCTAGGTTGGTGAGTCACAATATTAAATAAGGAAAATATATTCCTTTAATAAATTGTCATAAACCAGTGAAGGGGTCACCCAATGTCAAGTATCCCACTAAGCATTAAATGCTTACCCTTTTTCTAGCAAAATCTGTTGTAAAAACGTCCTTTCAAATGCACGTGACCCCACGTCATCTCTACAAAAAGCGTTATCTCTATAGTAACAGAACAGTTGCCAAGAAAATAGGGGGACCACTTGTACGCTTTCATTCAATGCGGATGTGGAAAGAAATTATAACAAATAAAACTATATTTCACATCCGAGCCTATAAATACCCCTCAATCAAAACAAACACACACACATAAAGAACTTGCAATCTTACTCTGCCAAAATTTTCTCTCAAAGAAAATTTGTGTGTATTCAAACGTGTTTCCATAAAAGTTTCTTGTAAAAAAAAAGACAATCACATTGATCACTTGTTTTATTGTTATATAGCACAAACAATCAAAGTTACTTATTGTTTATAACTCTTGATTCTTTTTTTAAGGCAAAAGTCTGCATTAGGTCACTTGGTGAATCTTGTTGTATTATAACAAGAAACAAGTCTTGATTGGATTTCCACAAATTGCCATTATCCTTTTTCAAATCTTCAAAAACTAACTTTAATGGCAATGTCCAAAGCTATCAAATATGCCCCTCAGGCTGAGCATCTCACCAATGAGGGTGTCCATTTTGCAGGAAACAACTATGAGGGAAATTTCAATTACCCTAGTAGTGTATCAGCCTACAAACCAATTTGCAAATTCTTGAAAAACTGTGATTGGGTTGATGCTTTTATGAAAACCCCCTCAGTCTTCTACCATGAATATCTCAGTGAGTTCTGGTATACGGATGTGGTTGTAACCCCCACTACACAAGGGCCTGAAGGATCTCAGGGGTCTGAGATCAAGTCACATAAGAACTGTGTCATCATGCTCACTATAAACAATAGGAAGACACCATTGATTTTAGACTTCAAAACATTTTGTCAAACCAGTGGACTTGATTATAACAATGGAAAGTATGTTGCACATCCTGACATGGAGTCAGTTAAAAAAGGACTGAAAGAAATCAGGGTCCCTGAGTTATTTGTGACTAAAACCCCATTGATCAAAACTGCTTTCCCATGGCTTGGAGGATCCTAGTCACTTTTGTGATTCAGGTGATCGGTGGGAACTATTCATCTACTGAGCAAGTTAATTCTACTCAGCAGATGCTAATCTACAGTCTTATTAATGGACTGAAGATTGACATAGGAGAGATCGTTTATAATGATCTCGTAACCAGGCTCCTGAAGGAGTCTAGGCAAAAGTATGTTTCTTACCCACGATTCATATCATGCGCCTTAGAACGGTTACTGGGTTCCCTTTACACTCAGGAAAAAATCAATGTTTTTTCAACTCCCATCCTGAGTTCCACAAACTTTTCAAAGAACCCATCTGAAGTCAACCCCATTGCATTGACAGCTCACATGACTGAGGTGATCAGTCGTGAATCATCCGTGTCTCCCATCCCCTTCTTACCAAAGAAGGGGAACAAGAAGACTCAGATTGTGCCTAAGACCAAACCAATAAAGGCACAGGGACCTGAGGCTTTCGAGGCACGACCTAAAAAGGCCAAGGCTAAAAATACCACCCTTGTTTAGAACAAGCTTCATCTACCCCAAGGGAAAGAGCTTTCGGGAGGCCCTGGTACATCACAATCAGGGTCGACGCGCCAAACTACTGATCCTCTTGATGGAGAAGGAAACATACAACCTTCTCCTACGGGACTGCCTTCCACTCAGACCGATGACGGCATTCGTAAATCACAACCTTTGCATGAGGTCAAAACTAAGGCCAAAGACTCAGAGAGACGCCCATGGGTAACATACCTCGCTATTAGGCCTCTCACTTCCACCAAGTCCAATGAAGGCACACTAGCTCAAAATTCTTTGCCTGAGGACCCAAAACTCGATTCCTTAGACTCAGAGGGATGCTCACGGGTAATTCACCCCGCTGATAGAAATCTCACTTCCACAACTCCCGATGAAGGCACACTAGAACAAAAGTCTTTGCCTGAGGGAACCACTATTGATCCCAAAGACTCAGAGGGACGCCCACGGGTAAAACACCCCCATGATAAGGATCTCACCTCCACAACTGATCAATCACAAACTGCCCTTGAGTATCAGTTGGCTACAACCCAAGACTCGGGATTTGGGGCAGGGAGTGACGATAACCAAGGCATACCTTCTTTTGAAGGGGAGCTGGACAAACCAAAGGGTTCACTGAACTTTGGAGATTTTGTTGATCTACTCGAGGAACCTGACGAGTTACTCCAAGGTTTCAGTGACGACGATGACATGATTGAGGTTGGGGATGAACCTGAAACTCAGACCCCTCCTCAATCAGACCAGAAGCCACAATCCCCACCATTGTTCGCGGACATACAACCCTCCCCTGAGGCTCAACAAAATCCCTACCCTGAGGCATCAGAACAAAAAGAACCCTCCCCTGAGGTACCGAAAAATCCCTCCCAAGAGGCAAAACTTGACACCTCTTCGTTGGGGACTCAGACTGTGGTTCCGGATAAAACTTTTGATGACATCAAGCCTGTCACTGAGAAGGTTTTGAATGCAACCCTCCAGGATGTATTAACTCATGCTTCCACCACCTTGAAAGCTGAGGTCACTCAGTTTCATGAAGACTTGGCCTCAAAGACTGATGAACTCCTTGATGAGTTCAGAACATATGGTGATAGATTTGACTTGGCTGAGGAGAAGATGAGAATTTAGGTGGACAACCAAATGGAATTCATCAGTTCTGTTAACAATAGTCATGAAAATCAAGAGAAGAAGCTCATCAACTTCCTCAACCATGCTCTTCCTACTGTTGAAGCAAATGTGTCCTTAAAGACAACTCTGGATGGACTGATCACTAGCACTACTAAGTCCACTTCCAGAGTTAGTCAATTACTTGAGTTACTGAAGGAGGACAGGCTCACTTAGGTTTTTACCAGGTTAGACTCTCTCAGGTATGACTTGGATATGGTGAAGGGGAAATGTGATGACATATATAAGGATGTTCACATGGATGCTGAGACAGAGTTCAGATTGTCAAGGGCTACACAAGGTTACATGGCTAATGCCTCCAATCTCTCTAACATCTCCAAGTCCTTGAAAGAGGCTGACATTCCCAGACTTAGGACAAGTATCACCACCATTGAAAACACTCAATCCCTAATTCAGTTGGATGTTAAAACCATTAAAGTTGACACTCAGTCCATGAAGGAGATGGTGACTGAGATGTTTCAGGCTTTCAAGGGATCCTCCACACCACCTCAGGACCATCACTAAGGGCAAAACCTAGGATTAGTCAGGCTGATCCTTCAACTTTTGAGGGGGAGAATGTGCCACCAATGATGCTAACTTGGACTGAACCTCCTTCTCACACTGAGGGGGAGCAGGGAGAACTAGCACAACCCCAACCCTTAAACTCAATTCCTCCCAACCCTGAGCCCTCTGTATCTAATTTAGATAGGGGCAAAGGCATTGCTGATGAAACCCCAACACCTCCACCAAAGAAGCTTGTAAAAGCTTTAAGAGAAAGAAGGCCTGATCTTGATGTCATTGTCTTGGTACCATATGAGATTAATGGAAAGATGTACAAGATGACTCCTGAACAAATCCAAGAGTACTTAGATAGAATGGAGTCAGCTAAGGCTAATAAAGCAACAAGGGCTGAGATTTTGAGGGTATTCACTGAATTTGTGAAAGAAGTGGGTGGTGACCCTGAGGCCTTGTTGAGCAAGAAAGGGGGAGAAGAGTTCATCCAAAAGCAGGAGGAAGAACTCAAGGCCATTCAGGATGAAATGGTCTTGAAGCAACAACAAAGAACCACCCAACTTAAGAAACTGTATGACCAATACCAAAGTCGTCACCCAAGGAAGAAAGCCTGAACCAGTCACTAACCTTCAAATCATTCCTCATACTACACTGGTCTCAATATCTGTCTACAGAAACAATGATGAAAGGAATTTTGAAGTTATGAAGAAATTTTCATTTGGTGATTTCGGTCTCATTGAGTGGGACGAAATGGGAAGGATCTTCAGGACCAAAAAGAACAAATGTGTCCCTGAAATACTCAACTCTCTCAGTAAGAGATATGAGAGGTTGAATCAGATCAAGGAACAATTAGGAATCACTGAAGATCTTCCTTTAACTGAACAGGATCCTACCAAAACTCAGGGAAGAAAGAGGAAAAGAGTTGAGCTTGAAGTTGAGACTAAAATCCCTGGGTTAGACTACAATCGTACCCTCCCTGAAAATGTCCCCTTTGTGAAAAACATGGTTATAGAAGAACCTGAGTGGGGTATCTTCTTCATTGATGTTTTTGGGGATCAAGCTTTTCAAAGAACGAGTGACATAGAGAAATGTACTACTGAGAGTGTTCTCATCTTTCTTGTGATGGCTGGACAAGTTCAGATTGATGAGAATAAAAGATTTGTTGAGAAGCTCAGGGAGATAATTGCTAGGAGGCCTGATAAAGAAAAGGTGTTAAAGTCATCAAGGGTGAAGAGGGAAGCAATGGATTCCTGAATAATTGTAATCTTTTGTTTTATTTATGTTTCTTGTATCAGACTATTCAGTCTTGTGTAATGATGAATAAAAATAAAGTACTTTGTTATATCAAGTCTTTTCATCAGTAGAATAGTTTGTAATAAGAAGAAGCCTCTTTGCTCACTTATAACAATTTCACTTAGGCAAATTTTATATCCAAATAGGGGAGATTGTTAGGTCAATTCAGTACCTAATGACCTTACTGATGGATTTGAATAACAACCAGCCTAAGTGAAGTATTAACCTAGAACATAACGAAGTCACTGAGTGAACAGTCACTCACTGAGTTGCCTTCAAGTTCCTAGACTGAGTCTAAAAGAAAGACTCGAGCATTCAGAGAGGCGAAGCTCAATGAATGACTTCTATGACGAAGAAGAAGGTGATGGGTTCAGTGAGTTGTGGCAATAGACTCACTGAACCCCATACGATCTCCCTGAAGAAAACAAGCATTCTCCAAGACTGAAGTAAAGGCGGGATAAGTTGAATTGTGACAAGATAAAGTACATCACATAATTAGCGTGACTTACCCTTTTGGGATAGATGGGGCTGACAAGTGTAAAGGACTTACGTCTTACTACTTAGAATAGGGTAAGACAAGATACTACACTGTACCAATAAGACAAGAATTGCACATGGGCTATTATTGTCTTCTACCCAACTTTCCTTCTATAAATAGGATGCTTGTAAAAGGAGAGAAAACAAGTTTGTGCACTTAACGCTTTAGACATTCACAAACAAAGTTTTCTCTCCTCCAAATACGATCAAACACTTGAGTTCTAAACTCTTGTTGATAGAATCGTCAAGCTTAGAAATCGTTAGGATTGGACTAGCTTGTTAGTGAGGAGATCACAAAACCACACATTGTCTATTCAATCCCTATTGTAGCTTCGTATACAATAGGGTATAATTCTTTAATAAAGCTAAGAGTTAAACGTTGAAAAACCTTGTGTTATTTACTTTAATTGTATTAAGTTTATTGCATTACTTAACCATGGGTTAGGACTATACTTAGTATTCTTAAGTATAGTACTAATTACAAGGGACCAACATAATCATTTAAAAGTTTTATATACAATTAATAACTAAGTTTCCCCAGCGACAAGTCGCTCGGGAAAAGTTTGTTTAATAATTTCAGAAATCCCTCCAAAATTTTTCATTAACGCGCTTCTTTCACAAAACGACAAAATTATAGTTTCCCCGGCGACATGTTGTTGGGGATAGATTTGTTAGCATCAACAAGTTATTAAACCAGCTGGCACAAACGACAAATTATAAAGTTTCCCCAGCGACAAGTTGCTGGGGAAACTTTCGTCAAAAATTAAATAATTTTCCCCCAGCGACATGTCGCTGGGGAAAAGTTTGACCAATTCTTATCCTCAAAGAAACGAATCACAGAAACACACAACACTTATCTATTTTTCATCTTCTTCTCTGTGTAACTCATCCCCAATCATCACATCACCACCAACAATCACACCCCCACCACTACCATCAACAATCACCACCAATACTCACATCACCACTCATCCCCGCTACTCATCCCCGCCACAACCATCAACACCACTCACCACCACCACAACCGCTGCTATCACCACCATCACCACCACCGCTGCTATCACCACCATCACTTCTATCACCACAGGCATACCATCAACACCACCACAACCACTTACCACAACCACTCACCACCACCGCCTACTGCCGGATTCACCACCACCACCACCACAACCACTCTCCTTCTAAATTATAACTCTTTTTCTAACCTTCTAAATGATAATTCTTTAAACAAGTTTGGTGGTGGTGGATTTTGTTTGTTTTTCGATTCAAGGTTTTTATATAAATTCATAGTTTTTTATTGATTGAGTTTTTAATTAAATGTTTTATGTTATTGTAGTCGACCGCAGAAGATCACAGCCGACCGTAGCTAACCACAGCCGACAGCAGCCGACCACAACCGACCACAACCGACCACCACAACTAACAGTATGTTTTTTTAATTCTAACTGATAACATTTATTTACTTATTTTTATCATTTTGGTTTCCCCAACGACATGTCGTTGGGGATTTATAAACTTGTTAATTTCCATTAAACGTAAATCCAAACACTCTTTAACTGTGAAAAACGCAAACCCAAACACTTGTTATGTTGCTTATCAGCTTATCCGAATAAACTGTTTTCAAACATCTTATCCTGATAAGCTTATCAGGATAAGCTGTTTGAAACAGCTTATCCCGATAAGCATATCGGAATAAGCTGTTTGAAAACAGCTTATCCTGATAAGCTTATCAGGATAAGTTGTTTTCAAACAGCTTATCCTGATCAGCTTATCCAAATAAACTGTTTTCAAACAGCTTATCCTGATAAGCTTATCAGGATAAGCTGTTTGAAAACAGTTTATCCCGATAAGCTTATCGGAATAAGCTGTTTGAAAACAGCTTATCCTAATAAGCTTATCAGAATAAGCTGTTTGATATAAATGTTTTATTGAATTAAACCTTAGGAATGTGTTAGGATTTTAGCGATTAATTTCAGAAAATTCCCGTCTGAAATTGATCAACCTATAGAAAACCCATCCGAAGTTAATTTAATAGGAATTAACTTTGAAAAGTCCCCTGTTTGGGACTTCTTTTTTATTGTTTTGTCTCATTTAGGATATGAATGTGTATAACTGGTTTACTATTTGAGATGATTTCGACAGTGTTTCTTCTTTACTCCTACGATATGTCTTTAAACACATATTTGGGGAGTTGAGGGGAAATGCTGCCGAAATTTTCTCAAATAGTAAATCGGTTATACGCATTCATATATGAGACGAAGCATCAAAGAGTGGGTTAGGATTGCCTTCCATAGTTGCATTAGGTGAACAAAACATCTAGGATTGCTTTCCATAATTGCCTTCTATGTAATAATAACTAAATATACGGATAAAACACGCTTATGGTATTCGCTGATAAGAGTTGGATAAAAAACCGATTGTTTCCCAAGAATTTAATGACGATCTCACAAAGTTCGTCAATCATTTCCGGCCGTTGGTGAATGCTGCGGGGAAAATTAGATCTCCATGCAAAAAATGTCGAAATGTATTATGGAAACCCATCGAATGGATTGGAGATCATATTGCGTGTAACGGGTGGGACCCACTTTATACCACATGGGTCAAACACAGTGAACCGGCTCTACGTGCGCCAGTGATAGATAACCTAAGAGAACCTATGATGAGTGACATGACAACGTTACTCGATGATTTTAGCTATATTCCTTCGAATGAACCAACACAAGGAGATAATATTGGTGAGACTAGTAACCAACCGACTCAACCGACTCAAGCCACTCGTACCGAGTTTGAAGAGTTGTATGCAAGTGCCAACGAGGCGCTGTATGATGGTTGTGAACATGTGTCTCGACTAGACTTTATGGCAAAATTTACCTATTTTAAGGCTAAAGGCAAAATGACAGATTCTTTATTCAATGAAATATTAGAGTTTTTCCGATATGCGTTTCCTGATAGTAAAGGATTCAAGATCCCACCGAACTACTATGAAAAAAGAAGACATTTAAAATGATCGGGTTAGGGTACGAGTCGATACATGCTTGTGAACACGACTGTTGCTTGTTTTGGGATGATAAAGCAGAATTGCAATTCTGTCCGGTGTGTAATACGAGTAGATGGAAAGACACTAACACACCGGGGAAGAAAGTTCCTAGGAAGGTGTTACGTTACTTTCCGATCATTCCTAGACTACAAAGTTTATACAAGTCTAGATACACTGCAAAAGACATGACTTGGCATGCTACTAGAAAGTGTGCGGAGCCTGGTAAGATGCAACACCCGGTTGATGGCACGACTTGGAAGAATTTTGACTTGAAGTATCTAGAGTTTGCAGCAGAACCAAGAAATGTTCGACTAGGGTTGTGTGCTGATGGTTTCAATCCGTTCGGCAACCTTTGTCAGACCTACAACATGTGGCCGGTGATATTGACAACATACAATCTGCCTCCTTGGTTATGTATGAAAGAAAGTAACTTTATGCTGACGTTGTTAATTCCTGGCCCTAAATCCCCGGGCAAGGACAATGATATTTACTTGCAGCCTTTGATTAAAGACCTGAAGACTTTATGGCACAAGGACGGTGTTGATACTACAGACATTATTTCACAAAAGCAGTTCAACATGAGAGCGATGCTTTTATGGACCATAAATGGTTTTCCTGCTCGAAGTAGTTTTTCTGGGTGGAGTGGGCAAGGTTACTATGCATGCCCTACATGTAACCTAGAAACTCTATCTATTCCTGTCACAAGCAAAATAACTTATGTTGGTCATAGAAGATGGTTAAAGAAGCCCCTTAAATGGAGGAGTTCACGTGCTGACTTCAATGGCCAACCTGAATCCAATGATCGACCTAAAGAATATAACCGGCCGGGTGTAATCGAGGAGCAACATGCTAGATTGCTAAGGCGTTTACCGGGTAAACATCCAAAACATGGGGGTGTGAAGATTTCCCGCAATGTTACAGTCGAGCTTAACTGGACTAAACGGTCTATTTTTTACGAGCTTGAGTATTGGCCTTTTATTTCACTAAGACACAATTTAGACATCATGCATATCGAAAAAAATGTGTTGGATGCCATCTTGAACATTTTGTTAATGAATGACAAAAGTAAAGACACCGCAAAGGCAAGACAAGACTTGAAAAAAGACGGGCATTCGAAGACCTTTGTGGCTAACCGTAAACCACAAGGGGAAGACTGTGAAGCCCCAGGCTGCGTATTCTTTAACAGCAGAGAACCGAAAAAAGTTTTGTCAGTACATCAAAAGTGTTAAACTACCAGATGGGTTCGGATCATGCTTCAAGCACAAAGTGGCCGATAATGATACAAATATAACGGGCATGAAGTCTCATGACTGTCATATAATGATGCAACGTTGACTTCCTTACGGACTTCAAAATTACTTGCCCGAACATATTGCCAAACCAATAATCAATCTATGTTCCTTGTTTAAGCAACTCTGCTCTACAACTTTGATGGAGGAGGACATGTTGAAAGCTTCGGTCAAGGTGGTTGAAATTCTATGCGAGCTTGAGCGCATATATCCTTTTGCTTTCTTTGACATTATGGTTCACTTGCCCATCCATTTAGCTCTAGAGGCTCTTGAAGGCGGGCCTATTCAACCCTGGTGGATGTATCCATTTGAAAGATTCATGAAGAAGCTAAAAGGTTATGTAAGAAATAAAGCTAAGCCGGAAGGTTCGATCGCGGAGGGTTATGTTGCAGAAGAAGCATTGACTATAAGTTCTCAATATTTTCGGGGTGTTACCACGAAATTTAATCGTCCCGATCGTAATGTGGACCCCCTCCCTCAACGTGTAAGTTTCAGGTGTTCCGATCGGTATGCAAGCCGATTGGTTTACTGTCCTTTCCTCATTTTCCTACCGAAGAGTACAAGAAAGCGAGATGGTATGTACTTAACAACAGTCCTGAGATCGACACGTACCAAGACCAGTTCCGGAGGTACGCGTTTTTTAATTTTGTAACTTTTTTCTTAACTTATCATTTCGACGACTTATTCTAATAGCATGAATGTTTTTCAGTTTATTTCCAGGAAAAAAAGAAAAAGACATGCTAGAAGAATTTCCCCACTGGTTTAAGACGTTGGTAAACTAACACTTATTTTGTGTACTTAAGTGTAAAAATAACAATATCATATTTTTTTCTATCTAATCCTATCTTCTTCATAGATCTTTGAACGTCACGCACAAAATCCCCAAGACCCAGAGTGTAGCCCAACCAGAGAGTTATTCGCTTTGGCTAATGGACCATCAAAGGCTCCAATGTCAGTAAACTGTTGTGTAGTAGATGGTGTGAGGTATGTCGTGCAGAGCCGCGATGAACGACGCGTAACTAAAAATAGCGGCCTTTGTTCGACTGGCCCTGACGGGAAAACTAGCACTTATTAGCTTCAAGAAATCCTCGAGTTTGACTATTTGTCGTTTAAAGTTGCGTTGTTCAAAGTTAAGTGGTTCGACACTCGTAACAACGTTGGTAGAGTCAAGAAACTTACCGTTATAAACGGAATGACACAAATCGTCGGCTCTAGTGAGTGGTGGAAAAGTGAACAATACATTCTCGCAACACAAGTCAAACAAGTCTTCTACCTTGTAGATCCCGCCATACCCAACGTGAAGGTCGTCGAACATGTTAATCATAAAAAGTTTTTGAACAACGGTGTAATCGTGGTAGAGAACGAACCTGATATTATACATTTAGACAACTCATCTGATCTCCCACCTTCTACTAGTGATCTCCCACCTTCTACTAGTGATCTCCCACCTTCTACTAGTGGGAATGACTTCGGTAATTACACCTTCTATATAGATTTGCATATAGATGGTGAATCAACGGAGATTGATGCACCGCTAGATAACGATGATGTTCCTAGCGAAGACGATGATGATGAAGACCCCCTTCCTCATGATTTAGCAGATTCTGATGTTGAAGACCTCATCAAAGATGATGATGGTGTTGATAAATTTTATTCTAGTGACGAAGAAGATTAACTTTGTGTTGTAACTTGCAAAATACACTTATATATTTGAATGAATGAATGAATGAAATTGTTGTGGATTGTTTAAATGTGTATATTTATTTTGATATTTGGATTTGTGCATGCTTGTATTATTTTGTTCATGAATTTCTACATGTTATGCTAATTGTACCTGTATACAGATAGCTGATGTTGCACGGGGACACGGCGGGGACGGTGGTGGCGAGGATCCTTCACGTCCACGTCCTCCATCATTCGGTTGCGGGGGTTGCTTCGTTAACCGGGGTAAGAATTTCTGGATTATTGTAATACAAATCTGATACACAAATTGAACTTGTTTGCCTTGAACTTTTATGACTTTATCACTCACTTGATTTTGCAGGAAAAGGAAAGCAAAAGCCCAATTTGGGCGGGAGGAGAGCCGGCAGGGAGAATACCCGGGACAAGACCCGTCGCCTAAAATTACTGGATGTGGTGTCCACGAATCACAACCGGCTAGTCGAGATCAACTTTGTACCCGCTAAAGATAACCTTGTTACACCTGTCGGCCCCTACGCAGAGCATTGGAGAAACTTATGCGGCGTGATCGTTAGGAAATACCTTTGTATTACCCTTCGTGGAACAAGGTCCCCGAAGGGTACAAGGCGGCGGCTTGGGAAGCTCTTGGGGTAAGTTATCATTTTATGTTTATTTAATTATCGTGTTCATTTATTTAATTGTGTATATTTATTGAAATTCGTTTTTTTATTTATATCATATAAATAAATAAACAAATTTAAATAAATATATAAATTATATTTCTAACTCTGTTTTTAATGTGTTGTATTGTGTATATTTATTTAAATTTGTTTATTTATTTGTATCATATAAATAAATAAACGAATTTAAATAAATATATAAATTATATTTCTAACTTTGTTTTCAATGTGTTGTATTGTGTATATTTATTTAAATTCGTTTATTTATTTATATCATATAAATAAATAAACAAAGTTAAATAAATATATAAATTATATTTTTAACTCTATTTTCAATGTGTTGTATTGTGTATATTTATTTAAATTCGTTTATTTATTTATATCTAAATAAACAAATTTAAATAAATATATAAACTATATTTTTAACTCTGTTTTTAATGTGTTGTATTGTGTATATTTATTTAAATTCGTTTATTTATTTATATCATATAAATAAATAAACAAATTTAAATAAATATATAAATTATATTTCTAACTCTGTTTTCAATGTGTTGTATTTGATTGCAGAAAAAATACGATCTCGAGCCACACAGGAGCACCACTCGGGGGCCGAATATTGAAAATACCATTAAGGCCCAGTTAAAAAAACATACAACACCAACAAGGCTACTCTGAAGCGAGATTACTGTGTAAAAGACCCCGAGACTGGAGAATACGATGTGGATCGAATTAGGCAGAACAGACCCGATGAACACTCAGCTGAAGAGTGAGAAAAACAAATAACGTTTTGGACTGACCCTGGTAACAAGAAGCGATCCTTAACAAACAGCCAAAATCGGTCCAAGGCAACACTTCCCTCCCGACATGGTTCTCGGTCGATCCCTCGCACTCGACAACTCATGGTAACTATTATTATTATTATTATTGATTTTACATTATTATTATTATTTTATTATTATTATTGATTTTTATTTTTATTATTTTATTATTATTATTATTATTATTGATTTTACATACATATTATTATTACCTTTTTTAATTAGATTGATCTTACTTGCGTGTGTATGTACAGAAAAAGGCGTCTGAAACCCAACAGGAGCCTTCAGAGATCGACATGTTCTATCATTTGCACACAAATGAAAATGTTGTATTTGCAGATGAGAACTCTCTCCAGTTGTATGTAAGTATTCTTTTCAAAACACACTTTAATGAATCATTGATTAATAATCTAGCAACCCGACTAATATATTTACTATCTTGTGTTATTGTCACTACGCAGGATCAGATGTGGGAGCTAGAGGCGACGGGTGAGCACACCACTTCCGAGATCAACAGGATGGTACGAGGAGGCAAATTTCGCGGCCACCATCCTGGCGTGGGTATGGTATTGCCGGGATACGCCAGTTTTAGTCCGAGCTTTTCGTCACCACCCCTTGACACTCGTCGGGATGTTGATTTCCTGATGGGCATGCTGAGAGCCGACGGCAAGTATAAAGATCATTTTTCGAGATACGAGAGTGTTGGTCCAGCGGGAGCGGGAGTCGCAGGGGTGATGATGTTGAGGATCGGAAGGGTGGCGAGCTAGGATGGTGGCGAGGATGGTGGCGATGGCGCGAGCTAGTCGTTTCATATATGTGTTTGTTAGTAGGTCAATTGTTTCTTTATGTTCATCTTGACTTTTTTCCCTATTATCCTAAATTAGAACGCTTGTTTCCCTAGTATCCTTAACTATCCGGACTTGTTCCTAGTATCCTTAACTAAATTATAACGTTATATTATATTTTGGTGCAAGTTTAAACTTATTCCGCGTTTGTGTTGATTTGTATTCCAAGTTTACTTTATATGTGTCTTTTGGTGAGCAAATACAGGTTTTTGTTACAGGTTTTGTTAGATTTTTTCCGGAAAAATCTGCAGGCAATTTATGAAAAAAACCTGCAGAGGTTTCCCCAGCGACATGTCGCTGGAGAAACTTTGGAAAATCGTTGACAAGTCAAACACAAAGCGTTGACAAGTCAAACATATCGAAAGTTTCCCAGCGACATGTCGCTGGGGAAACATTGGAAAATCGTTGACAAGTCAACCACAAAGCGTTGACAAGTCAAACGTAAGGAAAAATTCCCCAGCGACATGTCGCTGAGGAAACTTTGTAATTAGCTGAGAAGATTAAGTTTAACTTAATTTTTGTTGATTTAATAAAGATTTTCTCCAGCGACATGTCGCTGGAAATCTTGCCACCGTGGCAATCTATTTTTTTCATGAAAAGTCTGTGGGGCCCGCATGTCGCTGGGGTAAGTCGTTGGGGATACCTTTCTCATTGAGCGTACCCAGCGAATTTTCCCCAGCGACATGTCGCTGGGGAAACGTATCCCATCAAAAAGTCGCTGGGGAAAAGCCAAAAAAATCGCTGCTGGGGTGTTGTAGTGTACAACCATTATCAATGGTACTATTCCCAAGCATTAAGTAACCGGTATCCGTGTCATTGTAGGACGACGAGGATGACGTTGCATACGGATGGAAATCATGATCATTTTCGTCGTCTGAGAAAACATTTTGAAATCCATCATCAACAGATGAGGTGATAGAAATTTCATCAAGGATATGAAGTTTGAAGTTTGTACCAAAATAACCAAACAGCCCCAGCTCATATTCAATGAGAGATGGATAACGCATAGTTATATAATAGTGGCTCCGAGCACACTCTCGCGGGAGATTAGTCCACTCGTCCTAAAGGCGATGGAAACTCCTCGTAATAGACTAAAAAATATATATATATATACTAGTGGTGCCATTTATGGCCCAACAACAACAATACATCAAAGGCCCACTGATTAACAGATACATATATCATCTCTTCTTCAGATTAGGGTTTATATTGAAAACATTTTGCATTAGTTTTATTTTATTTTTACAGATCGAAGCTTTTAGAACAAACGAAGACTCATATCGACTATTCAGAAGGTAACGTATCTATTTTTAGGTCACTTTCTTCTCAAGTAGTTGTATATTTCCTATCATTTACTTTCTTTTCCACACTCGAGAACGCAGCGTAAGGGTTAGGGTTACGCTGCGTAATATATTATTGATGTTAGTTACCGACCTTGATGACGGTTTCACGACCTTATTAGCATCTTCTAGCAGGGTTGACAGCATCACATCCATGAAATCGGCTTCTTTAACACTATCACACACTTTTATATTCTCAATATGTTCGTCAACCCACGACAGTATCAACCTCTTAGGCAACTTGCCTTATAGATTTCACATGCCCTCCAATGTCCATCAGTGATTCAGTTACATATATTGAAAAAAACTCAGATGCAACAAAAAGGCCGCTAATGTATAATAACCCTTTCGTTATGGCTTCTTTAACATGCGAGCAGTGGCGGACCCAGGATTTATTATAGGGTGTTGCACAAATTTTTTATGGATTATAAGCATTAAAGTTGCCTTACGTTATCTAGAAATGAGTGTTGCACGTATTAAGAAAAAATCTATTTTATAATAAATTTACCCTTCGTGACCTAAAATCGGGTGTAGCCCGTGACACACCTGGCTCCCATGTGGGTACGCCCATGCATGCGAGTCTTAAATATTACATTTATCACTATGACACTTGTTACAAAATCTTTTCCCTGCTAAGATTCGTATAATTATATTGAACGTTATGTTCTCAAACCACTTGTACATGTCCATTACAAATGGTTTGTCCCCATTATTCATGGACAGTAACTTGAGCTCATCAATTGAACTCTTTCACGAACATTCTTGAATTTTCAATATGCTGCCTTGAAAAGAGCTCAGAAGTGACTAGCTTTCTTCCGCCAGTACGCTCCATATGGTGCTAGTGCAAAACCAGCATTGTCATAGACCATTTTCCGGCTAATTGCCATATTCGGTCTATTTCCAAAGTTTACATCATTCGAGGTGAAGCACTCTCGGATCATCTGTCAACTGCTCACCACCAATGCTCGACGACTACCTAAGCAAAATTTCTTGTAGCATAAGTTTGACTTTTTCTTTTACCTATAATAAGTAAGCAAAATTTCTTTTTTTACAACTTTTTTTTTTATATCGAATGAAGCCAATGGGCCTAATATCAATCTTAATGGGCTGTGCCGACAACACTAGTTTTGTCTCCATCTAAGGGTTAGGGTTACGGTTTGTAATTTTATTTTATCTTCTTGTTTCACTTTTGCAATGGTGGATCTTTAAAATCAAGATATTTCATTTTGAGAGGTTGAGAATCAGTTGGGTATGTTATCTGATTCAATATTGCTAACACCTAAAAATAGATTTCGAGAGGCCGAGAAGCAGGTGGAAATGTTAGATCCTGTATCACCATCACCTAATGAAATTCAACGTCAGTATCAGCTAGCTAATTCAGTATTGCCAAGACCTAAAGATAGATTTCGAGAGGCCGAGAAGCAGTTGGAAACGGAAATGTTAGAGGTGGCAATGTTAGATCCTGTATCACCATCACCTAATGAAACTATACGTCAGTTAGAGCTAGCTATTTCAGTATTGCCAAGACCTAAAGATAGATTTCGAGAGGCCGTGAAGCAGTTGGAAAGGGATTTGTTAGAGGTGGCAATGTTAGATCCTGTATCACCATCACCTGATGAAACTATACGTCAGTTAGAGCTAGCTATTTCAGTATTGCCAAGACCTAAAGATAGATTTCGAGAGGCCGAGAAGCAGTTGGAAAGGGATTTGTTAGAGGTGGCAATGTTAGATCCTGTATCACCATCACCTGATGAAACTATACGTCAGTTAGAGCTAGCTATTTCAGTATTGCCAAGACCTAAAGATAGATTTCGAGAGGCCGAGATGCAGTTGGAAACGGAAATGTTAGAGGTGGAAATGTTAGATCCTGTATCACCATCACCTAATGAAATTATACGTCAAGAGACTGAGTATCAGCTGAGGATGTTAGCTAATTCAGTAAGCAGTCCTGTTGACGAGGGCGAATTGGTTACTGGCAATGATGACAGTTTAACTTTGTCGCATGATAAGGTTAGTAATGACAAGATCTCGTTGGCTATTTTTGATGAAATTTCTGTTCAGTCGTTTATTACCTAACAATTACGGTTTTGAAGTCATACTTTCGATAAATATACTCATTTTACAGATTTGTAACAAGGAGAAAGAGGAAAATAGAGGAAGCCAGTATGGTTTGGTAATAATTTTTTTATCTGTTCTATTTACTAATAAATTCATATCATTAGGTGTTTGAAGCCAAATTGTGAATAAGCAGTACAATGTTACATGTTCCTTATTAAGAGTCTAAATTCATATGCTGTTAAATTTAGCGCCCATTATTCTGCTAAAATCATGTATGATAGTCTGTTTTTCCGCTTTTGTTAATGTGACTAGGACTTCTGGAAGCATATCTTCTCTGTTGGAACAACTAGGGTATGTCCTACCATAATCTCTCTATGTCTGTTTATACCTTATTTGGAAGCCCTCTTTTGTATTTATTTTTTTAAAACTACTTTCGTCTTACGCGAACACTAAAGGCTATTATCTCTTCGCTTTGAAGATTGAGCCTTTTTTACAATTTCACACAAACACCTTCTTGAGTTTTGTTACTTTTTGTATTTTGGGTGCTTAATATGATGTTCCATGACAAGTGAATGTCCTTCACAAAGAACACAACTGGAATTTCTCAAATCTACAAGTGAGTATTTTGTTAAAAACTAAAGTCTATTTATATGTCCGTGAGTAGTACTAGCATTTTGTACTAACCCAAGTCGTTACCTTCTTTCTCAGGATGCATTTGAAGAGGGTGGTGTGTTACACGCCGCTAACAACGTCTATCTCTTCTCCACTGTGGAGGGTAAGTCTATTTAACTTATTTCCCGTTGGTTGCAGATGTCTCTCCCTCGTGACTTCTTTTTCATTACTGTACTTAATTTGTTTGCAGAATCATCTCGCTGTTGCCATCATAGGAAGAGAGGAAGAAGACTAAAAACCCTTCTTCCTGTTGTGGTCGCAGTAAGTAGGGTTAATTCGTTAGCAATTCACTCCATTTGCTCCATAAAAAGCCACTTCCAAATCATGTTTATTCAACATCTCAATTGCATCAACATATTTCTTCTATTAGAACCTTGGTTTAAAAAAGCGCGCCTTTTTGAGCCTGAGGCGAGACGAGGCAATGGGGTCATCGCCTCGCCCGTTACATAAAGCGATTGGAGGCGGTGCTTATCGACGCCTTAGAGGAACGCTTTTTACCGCTTCAAAAATGACATCTAAACTCAAAGGGTTTGAGTGGACTTTTAAACTCTCAAAGGTTTTTTTGTTCTAAAAATGACATTAAGAATTGAATTATCGGTATTTTGTCAAACATCATGGCAACTGCTTAAATTTTTATTGATTCTAATTATGTCTAGTATATTGCTCTTTGTACACAGATTATATCTCCCTTTCCACCTACTGATAAGATTGCAATGTATTCCAAGAATGGGTGTAAAAAGGTTGTTGAGATGAAGAGATTGGGAATGCATTGGCATCCTTGCATTCAAATAAAAAACCGGTATTGATTCTCATTTATACGGAGGGCTGTAATCTATAGTCTCAAATTAACTTAGACTATTGTTGTACGCTGATTCCATTGATACAGATCTCGTTTTCATCCGGGTTCGTCATCTTGGAAGCCTGAACCTCAGATCTTTGTACTAAGCTGTGCTGACAGAACGTAATCCACCCATACCTAAACTACTTTTTTCAGTTTGATTTGAATTGGTAGACAAAGTTGCTGACTCTCTTTCCTTCACGTAGTACTAGTTTGGAACGTGTGAAGCAATTCGACAGAAGATTGCTTTTGGAGGGCTGCATACCATGTAAGTAAATTTCTCAAGGTTTACTTTTTTTTAAGGAAAGTAACTACCTTGTTAGTAGTATATATGTATCTATCTTTGGCACTAGCTTAACATTTTTTGCTAGGTTTTATAATCAAATTCCCACCTTTTACACGGCTAAAGATATAAAGTCATTTGTAAAAACTTTTAAAGCCGTAGTATTGTACCAGACACTCTTGTACCATGAAATTATTCTCATCATTTGATTCATTGCACAAAAGTGGGTTTGTTCTTTTTGCCAAGTTCGTCATCAGACTTTGAAAAAGTATGCAGGTGGATTAACTTGCAACGATTGTTTCTATTTTTGCAGACTTCGATAACCACTTGAAGAAACAGACTTGTGTTGATATCAGATCAGAGCCTGTAAGTTGCTTTTCATACGATTATACATTTAGACTGTTCTAGCCCTTAGACGACGTTGATACAGAATAACTAGCACACTGTACTTTTTTCATCGTCTCACAAGTCTTATAAACATTCAGAGAATTTTCATCTTAATTTTAGAACTCACTCCCAATGTATCAACTCAACCAACGAATCTATCTCAGTTTGTGCACCATAGTTGCAATTGATTGTATTATGTATGAATATCTTGACCATATATTATCACATTGCGGCTTTAAATAATAATCCATCATAATCTAACTGTAACTACGGTTAAAACTAATTGGTTTAATCAATCTGCGTAGGCTGTCTGTAAGTTTGATTTGGAGATGGATGATCTTGAGGTGAGTGATAATCTTTTCTTGTTTCTATATTGTATCTTTTTCTTATGCCAACCATTTCTGTTATTTGAGAATCAATCTTGTTTTTCGAAGCTAGAATGTAAATGCAAATTATAGAACGGCAGAGCTGTTTTTTTTTTTACAACAACACAACTAATCCCGTCGGAGAGAGCTGGATTTTTGTCTTTAAACTATACAAGTTGAAACCCACATGACCACAAAAAGTGTCCTTTTATTGTAGGATCTCACTTATAAGCTCGTTGAGGCTAAGGAACAGTCTGAACATCACAAGGATGGCCTCAAGGTAGAGTCACTCGACTATTATAAAAAAAATCCGAAATACCCACAAAATCCGCACGGTTTGAGATGAAAACTCAAACCTTGCGACTGTTTTAAAAAAGGGGAATTGCATTTATATCCCTCCAAAAGATTCTAATTGCGTATATATCTGACCTATACGTTTAATTGCATATATATCATTCCTAAACATATAAAATGACATATATGTCCAAATAGTTAAATTGTAGTTATTTAAAATCCAAAAATATATGATAATTACGTATAATTTAAACGTAAAATGTCAAATGTACCCTTGCAATAAAACATAAGTTTTCATATGGACTGGGGTCCCTTTTTTCCGAGTGAGACATATGCAGTGTATATTATTCGATTAATATTATATTGAGATTTCAAACAAGAGAAGATGGATCAAAAGGGATTTAATAAAAATATTTTTTGTATGTCATGAACACGTTTTGATTACATAAAAAAGAATCTGACGAAGGGGCACTCCACGATCATGTTGACAAGGGTACAATTGACTTTTTATGTCTAGAATATATATAATTATGATGTATTATTATGGTTTTAAATACATTAAAATAATTATTTGGATGTGTATGTCATTTTATATGTTTTGGAAAGATATATATATGCAAATTAAAGTTTAGGGCGGATATATACGCAATTATGATCTTTTGGAGGGATATATACACCTATAAATTGCTAAGGTTTGACCTCAAAGAGTCGAACCTTGCTAGTTTTCATAAAATACGCAAGATTAAACCTTGCAAACATTTAAAAATTGCTCCATTTTCCTTCGGATTTCACGTTGAACTCAAAATATGAAAGTTGTAGATCTCTCTTTTCTCGTCAAGGAGTTATTGCCAAAATACTACAACAGCCATACGAGAAAAACAAGTTGTGGTATTTTGGCGGTAAGTTTCTATACGAGCACCTTTCTGGTTAATTTAAAAAATCGTGAAACGGAAAAAAGGGTATCTATAACTTTCATGTTTTGAGCTAAGTATAAAAATACAAGGAAAATGGAGAAAGCTTCAAAAATTAACCTTGTGAGTTTCTTATAATATCTAACAAAACTTGTAGATTTTGTGGGTATTTCGGGATTTTTTTGGGTATTTAGTGAAGTAGGTAATTTTTATTTCAATAAACAGGCTGGATACTATATAAAGCCTCGTTAAAAAGCAATAGTGTTATGGGTCAATCTATCTGAACCAGAATCGAGGTTTTATATATATAGGTTTCTTCTCGTTTATAAGCTGCTCGAGTACGTGTCATTCTAGTTATTGATTCTTGACATCTTGTAGGCGAGGTTACAAAGTCAAGAGAAAATTGCTGCTGCATCTAAGAACATGAGGTTCTATAAATTCTATCCTGTTCCCGCAACAGTTACTCGCCCGTGGAAAATGGTTTGATTCTTTTTCATTTATTTTACAGTAATCTTAGTTGCTTTTACTAGTGAAACTTGACATTCTATATCACTTAAAATTTGAAAGTGAAACGTTTTGCGGGCTGGTCTGACTCCAGCCATACAACCATTTCAGATTTCTATATTTTGTCCAACTTAAGTTTCTAATTAAGATTGTCAAGTTTCAGTATTGAGAAATTTTTGTCTAATGTGTTGCGATCTTTATCGATTTTTAGAGGTATAGTCACATTTTCTCAAGATCTGTTAGGGTTTGATCCATCATTTTTCCCATTGTCGTCATGGGTAATTTGTTGGCCAACATTTGAAAGCCCGTATTTGTTCGCTCACCTGTTGAAGTTAGAATGAGCGAGATATTTTGAGACCTTTTGGCCGACTAACTTTTTCTCTTCTTCTTCTTCTTCTATTTTTGCAGTCTCCAACTATAAAGGGGTATTATGGCGGAGCATATGGAATATTCTGAGCACATGGTATATTTACCGGACAATTGAATTTGCGTGCATCATGTGTTTTTTTTTCATTCGTTTGTGTGCATTGTCTTATTCTGCTTATGATTGTTAATAACTTGACATATGGAGTTGTGACCACTCTGCAAGCTTTGTTGCAAAGTCGATTGTAGACATGCTTGTAAACAACCTCTGAATTTTTGAACTTTATTGAAAATTTTCGTTCCTCAAGTTGTGTATAGCGTATGTGGTCCTTCTTGTAATAAAGCTTAATCGTGAGACCAAGGTCTGTGTTTACGTTTGTATAGTAATTAATAGTATAATCTTTTTGCAGAAAAAACGTCATCTTTGCTTTTCTGAAGGTAATTTTGTATCATATAGATTACGAATGCAATGATGATTTTTCTTATCAGGCCGTGTTGTAAGAATCTATGATCATCTTATTATTTAGTCCAAGCTCACAGCGGAACTGTTAAAGAAAAAACTAAGATTTATCCTGCAATCTAATTCTGATTATTTAACATCACGTAAATCAGTTCAAACTGCACATCCAAAAACCCCTACATAATAATACTCGGTTTAACACAGGTTTACAGTTTAAGTCGTCTATTGCACAAATTTAACAAAATACAAATCAACCTGCTGTTAAAGATGGTATTTTTCGCTTCCCCTTAGAGAAGGGAGTGCAGAAAGAACATATGTCCGGCCAGGCAACGTAACAGTCGAGCACAGGCGAGCGATCATACGCTGCAAAGCTAAGTTTTTTAGAATCTGGACTGCGTCAGCATGTAGTAGTACTATATACATCAAGGAGCCGAATAGCATCAGCAGATTCTTCTGTTTTGATTATGTACTAGCTGCTATAGCAGATTCAGTGTTCATGTCTACTTCGATGATGATCATCACCCTTATCAAGATGCTTATCAAAGTGCTTAGAAGATCGATGATGAGCACTTTGATGTTTTCTCGAACCATAGCTTTTTGTTGTAGGTTCATGGTGTGGGGTTGTGCTCTTGGGAGAATAGCAATGGCGTACATGACATTGGTGACTTTTTGTTTCGGTTGATCGGCTGCCTCTGATTACTACTGATAAGATTGCTACTTTATCACGTGTGTCTTCTGAACGCCAATATTGTGAGCCTCCATCTTCTTCTGAGGTATACGTGTCATCATGGTGTATTGAGATTTCTACCGTGCTTCCAGGTTTTATTATGCCTATAGCAGGCGTCACCTGCATCACTGATAAGATTGCTACTTTATCACGTGTGTCTTCTGAACGCCAATATTGTGAGCCTCCATCTTCTTCTGAGGTATACGTGTCATCATGGTGTATTGAGATTTCTACCGTGCTTCCAGGTTTTATTATGCCTATAGCAGGCGTCACCTGCATCACTGATAAGATTGCTACTTTATCACGTGTGTCTTCTGAACGCCAATATTGTGAGCCTCCATCTTCTTCTGAGGTATACGTGTCATCATGGTGTATTGAGATTTCTACCGTGCTTCCAGGTTTTATTATGCCTATAGCAGGCGTCACCTGCATCACAGTTTTGCATGTTATGCTTGAGCTAAAAAGTTATAACGACAATAGCTTGGCGGCTTTATTGAAAAAGGTTGAATTGTAAGTTATTACCTCAAGCCAACGGGGAAGTCCGAATGAACCTCTGAACCTGTACTCGGGTTCTTCACCCTCCTTGATAGGACAGCGACCATCACATAAGATCTGAAATATCGCGTCATCTTTGTTACTTTTGTTGGTAATTGTCAAAGGACGCGTGTCTTGGTTTTGAAGGACTATCTTGTTTGTACTAATTGAAGTTTCAGGAACACAGCGCTGTCTCGTTTGAACGGGGAAGTTAATGCGCACGATCAACTTGAAGTTCACCATTGTGCAAGCTATGTCCCCCTACAATGTCATCCTAGGGCGCACCGGCATTAGAGCATTAAGGGCAGTCCCATCAACCGCCCATCCCATGTTCAAGTTTCCAACCCCGAAAGGGATTGCCACGTTAGTCCCCAAAGCATCCATTATAGCCGAATGTCGAATGCTGGAGGACAAACAAAAAACCAACCAAGGTAAAGCAGCTGAGGCATTCGTAGAACATAAGGTCGAGGAAGAAAAGCCTCGGAGAAATGAAGCAGACCTCCCGCTCACAGAGGAAGTGTTAGTGTATCCGGCTCATCCGGATCAACTGGTGGTAATCGGGAAAAATTTCTCCAAGGAAGGGAGAGCGCTGTTAATTGATTTGCTCAGGCGAAGTCAGGATGTGTTTGCATGGACCCCAGCCGACATGACCGGAGTACCCGTTGAATGTCAACCATTCAATGACTCCGGTCGCACAGAAGTGACGAGTCCTCGATGAAGAAAAGAGCGTGTTGGTGGTCAGAGAGGTGGAGGAATGGGTCAAAGCATGGATTGTCCGTCCGGTGAGGTACCCCACCTGGATATCTAATCCGGTCCTAGTAAAAAGGCGGACGGCAGCTGGCGGATGTGTATTGACTTCAAAAACCTTAACTCTGCCTGCCCGAAAGACTACTATCCCCTCCCGGAGATAGATTTGAAGATAGAATCGGTAATGGGCTATAAGTATAAGTGCTTCCTAGACGCTTATAATGGCTACCACCAAGTTCAGATGAACGAGGAAGACGAAGAAAAGACAGCCTTTTATACAGACCAGGGAACCTATTGTTATACCAAGATGCCCTTTGGGCTCAAAAATGTTGGGGCTACCTATCAAAGGCTTGTGGATGCGACCTTTAAGGAACAAATAGGTCGGAACTTGGAAGCATAGGTGGACGACATGGTCATCAAGAGTTCCTCCGAAACAACCCTCCTGGCTGACATTGCCGAAACCTTCAACAACCTTCGAAAAATTAACATGAAGCTCAATCCCAAGAAGTGTTCCTTCGGGGTAGAAGAAGGAAAGTTCTTAGGCTACATGGTCACCTCGGAAGGAATAAGGGCAAACCCCAAGAAAACGAAGGCCATAATGGACATGAGGTCCCCCAGGACCCTGAAGGAGATGCAGTCGCTAAGCGGCAAGCTGGCAGCGTTAAACCGCTTTATCTCCAAATCCGCTGAACGTTCCCTTCCTTTCTTCGAAACGTTGAAGAACATCACCAAGGAGAACCGGGATGAGTATAAATGGACTACCGAAGCTGAAGCCTCCTTCTAATAAATGAAGAAGGTACTCATGGATTTACCACTCCTAACCACACCCGTCAAGGGAGAAACGCTGTACATCTATTTGGCTATGGCCAAAGACGCTGTCAGTGGGGTACTCATGGCGGAAAGAAAGCAAGGACAGGCTCCGATTCGCTACGTTAGCCGAGTTCTACATGACGCAGAGCGAAGGTATGCCCCATTGGAAAAACTAGTCCTATGCCTGCTCCACTTGTCAAGAAGACTGAGGAGATACTTCGAAGCCCACCCAATCAAATTGATCACTGATCAGCAGATCAAATAAGTGTTATCAAGGGCCGAAGCATCAGGAAAGTTAGCCAAATACGCGATTGAACTGGGAGCATATGCAATCAACTATGTACCCCGGAACGCGATAAAAGGTCAAGTATTAGCAGATTTCTTGGCCGAGACACCATCTGGGGAGAAGCTAATTTATACCATGGAAGTGTCCGACCCCAAGGAAGCAGAATGGACGTTGTTTACAGACGGGGCTGCAAGCTCGAAAGGGGCCGGAGCGGGCCTAGTGCTAATAGACCCCTCCGGCGCAGAATATACTTATGCTCTCCGGTTGGATTTTGAAACTTCGAACAATGAAGCTGAATACGAGGCCCTGTTGGCCAGGTTAAAGTTGGCCGAAAAGATGGGAGCCCAAACCCTTCAATCAAAAGTGGACTCGAAGCTAGTCGCATGCCAAATAAATGGTGAATTCGTCGCTTGTAATGAATGGATGAAGAAGTACCTCGCCGAGGCGATGGAGCGGGTAGCCAAGTTTAATAAGTTTGCAATCCAGCACATTCTGAGGAACAAAAACCAAAAAGCGGATATTCTAAGCAAGCTAGCTTCGGTCGCCTTCAACCATCTTACAAAAGAATTCCTAGTAGAAGTACTGACATCCCGGTCAATTGAAAGGGAAGAGGTAAATGATGTGGTGGAAGAAGAAGAGGACAACTGGATGACCCCGATTCTCAAATGTTTGCAAGAGGGTGTATGGCCCACCAACCCGGATGAGGCCAGGAAGCTTCGAATGAAAATACCGCAGTTCGTGATCGAAGGCGGGGTGTTGTTTAAAAAGTCATATCTATCGCCCATGTTGCGGTGTGTAGGGCCCCTACAGGCAAACTACATCATCTGAGAGGTTCATGAAGGAGGGTGTGGAATGCATCCCGGATACAGGTCGGTAGTGGCGAAAATAATGAGGCAAAGGTATTATTGGCCAACGATGTATCAAATCCATGCCTTGGTCCCTAAGCTGCCAAAGACCCTCATGACCTCGATCATGTCTCCGTGGCCATGCTACCAATGGGGCCTAGACATCCTGGGTCCGTTCCCTGGAGCTCCGGGCAAGGTCAAATTCATCATAGTGGCCATAGACTACTTCAACAAGTGGATGGAAGCCAAGCCACTAGCAAAGGTCCGGGGAAAGGACGCAAAGAAATTTGTTTGGAAAAACATAGTATGTAGGTTCGGTGTACCGGGCATCATTGTTACGGACAACGGAACACAGCTTGTGAATGATCCATTCAAAGGATGGTGTGTTAAGTGGCAAATCAAACAAATCAATACCGCTGTGGCACACCCACAGGCCAATGGGCTCGTCGAAAGAGCGAACAAGCCCCTCATGCACGGGCTTAAAGCCCGCTTGGGAAGGGAGATGACCGGATGGGTGGACGAATTACCCAGCGTCCTATGGGCTCACTGAACCATGATGAAAACCAGCAATGGGGAAACTCCGTTCAGTCTGACTTACCGGAGCGAGGCAGTCATCCCGACCGAAATAGGAATGAGGACCTTCCGAACCCTCATGTTCAATGAAGAGACAAACGAGGAAGAGCTTCGGCTAAACCTAGACCTCATCCAGGAGCGAAGGTAAATGGCAGCCATTAGAGAAGCCAAGTATAAGAAGAAGATGAAACAATATTACAACAAAAGGGTTAGGCACATGGCATTCAAAGTCGGGGATTTTGTCTACCGAAAACACGAAGCAAGTCGAGTGATAAAACCGGGCAAGCTAAATCCGAACTGGGAAGGCTCATACCGGGTCACCAAAGCGTTTCAGAATGGCTCCTACAAGCTAGAAACCGTGGAGGGAAAAGAAATCCCAAGGAAGTGGCATGCTATGAATTTAAGAAATTGTTTTATGTAACCAAAAATGATTATTTATGATATAATATATCCTCCCCGGCAATGGGAAGGAAATTTTACGAAGCAAGTACCTAACAAGCGTAACATTAACAGATAACCATGAGAACAAACACCAAATCCCCCCGACGAGTCTAATCAACTCGAAGGAAGAGGACCGCTTGTAAAGGTCGAAGAACCTCATCGAGCGGCCCTATTGGTTGTAAAGGTTAAGAGCCTCATCAGCCGTGGTAAAGGTTAAGAGCCTCATCCACCGAAGCGTAAGACCGCTTGTAAAGGTTAAGAGCCTCATCGAGCGGCGGCCTTATTGGTTGTAAAGGTTAAGAGCCTCATCAGCCGTGGTAAAGGTTAAGAGCCTCATCCACCGAAGCGTAAGATCGCTTGTAAAGGTTAAGAGCCTCATCGAGCGGCGACCCTATTGGTTGTAAAGGTTAAGAGCCTCATCAACCGTGGTAAAGGTTAAGAGCCTCATCCACCGAAGCGTAAGACCGCTTGTAAAGGTTAAGAGCCTCATCGAGCGGCGACCCTATTGGTTGTAAAGGTTAAGAGCCTCATCAGCCGTGATAAAGGTTAAGAGCCTCATACACCAAAGCGTAAGACCGCTTATAAAGGTTAAGAGCCTCATCGAGCGGCAACCCTATTGGTTGTAAAGGTTAAGAGCCTCATTAGCCGTGGTAAAGGTTAAGAGCCTCATCAGCCGTGGTAAAGGTTAAGAGCCTCATCCACCGAAGCGTAAGACCGCTTGTAAAGGTTAAGAGCCTCATCCAGCGGCGACCCTATTGGTTGTAAAGGTTAAGAGCCTCATTAACCGTGGTAAAGGTTAAGAGCCTCATCCGCCAAAGCGGAAGACCACTTGTAAAGGTTAAGAGCCTCATCGAGCGGAGGCCTTATTGGTTGTAAAGGCTAAGATCCTCATCAACCGTGGTAAAAGCTAAAATCCTCGTCCACCGAAGCGCAGTACCGCTCGTAAAGATCAGAAACCTAATTGAGCGGCGGTCCACTCGTGATAAAGGCCGAGAGTGTTAACCGAGACAACTAGGATGAACTGCGGTTGGCTGAAGCGTGCGTAGGGGAACTTTTCCCCGTCCTACCGAATGTAAGAACGCATGCAAGTCATGTATAAATAAAAAGAATCATCAATTATCATAAAGAAGCATCATTGAAAAATCGTAGAAAAAGCAAGTCAATTATAAGCAACTAAACAGGTCGAATAGATCAAACAGCAAATCAAACAAGAGTTGGTTACATAGCAAGTCATAACCGGAACAGGCTTCGGGCAAATAAAATGTTCAACATTTAATGCATCACAAAAGTAAACCGGAACAGACTCCGATACAAAGATAGCAAAGCAAAGTAACGGTAGATCACTTGGGTCTGGTTCTTCCATCCGCTTAGGAGGTTGAGGAATGAGTAGGCACGGCTAGGGGTATGATGACACCCTCCGGCACGTCGGGAGTCAAGCTCATCAAATTGCCAATTGAGCACTTAAAGGATTGGCTTACCTTCTTAATGAACGGATAGGACGGAGCAAAGAGCTCGTCACACTTAGCAATCCAGGCCTTGGCCGCCTCCTCATTGATAAACTCTGCTTCGGATAGGGTCTTAGCAAAGGACTCCTTAGACCTGTTCACCTTGATACCCTCATACCACCCACCGGAGTAACAAACAGCCGCAACCTCGGCAACGTGTTTCTGGTACTCAGCACTACCATGTAAACGCTTAATGACCAGGGGAACGAAGTCCTTCACAATCCTTTGGCAATCCGAAGCAGCCTTACCCAAATTCGCCGAAAGTTTAATGTTGGCCGCTTCAGCATCTGAAGCCCGCTTGGTAGCACGAGCAAGTGTTGGGTCCACTAGATGTGGATCGTCCAGCCTGTCAGGAACGGTGAACGACTTCTGTGATTACATGTCTATTCACAGAGAGACTCTATACACAGTATAAGTGCAGAATACAAATACTATAAAGAAGAACATAATAACTATAACGACTTGATCCTTTTCTAAGGATTTCTAATATTGATAATAACTAGAATTATGTTTTATGAAGGTGTGTCTAACCCTTCTGCCTAAGGTTCCTTTTATACTACAAGGAAACCCTAATACATCATTAATCAAAACGTGTAAAACTGATATGCATATCCTTTCCTAACATATCTCATGCATATCCTAACAGAATAATAACTAAATAATAAAGTTTGACTTTACATAAGACCAGGAGCACGACTTGCTCCTACTACTACTATGACCAGGAGGAACTACATATCTCCTAGTCTACCTATTACAAATAACTATTCTAATGGTCCTAACAATTCTCCCCTAAACTTGAATTTGACCTGTTGAGTTCAAGTTTCCTGGTAAATCGTGCAACAAAGCTTGAGGATTGGAACAGCAAAAGAAACAGCAGCATCAGCAATATAAGGAACATAAGAACCGCTGCAGCAAGGAACACTAGAAGCTTCTCCAAAGCTTGAAACAAATCAGCATCGTGTTGAATGTTCACAACAACATGAGCAGATTTGATGAGCCTTTACCAAGTAGCTGGTCGCTCTTGGTCTAGCCAGTCTTTCTGGTAGAATAAGCATCACCTTTGGAGACCAGAACCCAGCTCAACTCTTAGAACGTGAATCAATGGTGAGTGGGGGTACCCTGATGATTTTAGGCAAACCATCACAGCCGTCAACAGATTTGATACGTCTTTACTAGAAGCCGTACCCTTCTGGACTCGCCAACTCTTAGCAATGAAGCATCGGTGAGCTGAAAACCCTATAGCTTTGAGCAAGCTATTATAGCTATCAACGGATTTGATTAAATCTTTACCAAGAGCCGTACCCCCTTGGATTAGCCACGTTTCAGTCCAGGACCATGGCACGTGAAAACCATCCAGTTTTGGGTAACCTGGCAACCATCAACGGATTTGAGAATCACACCAGGAGCCGTACCCTCAAGGTGAATCAACTCTTTCTTGTCTATGACACATGATGAGTTGAGCACCATTTGTTGTGTGGACCATGTCCAACACCAGATGAAACAGCAAACCAGCACAAGTGTGAAACCGTTCAAAGGAACCCAATGTTGTCGAAAAAGTATAAGCAGATAGTATATTATTCACAAGTGTAAAATCCATGGTGTGGTTAAAGTATAAGTAGATATTATATAAAAAGTATATATTTTTTTTTAGTTTTTTTTAACTATAACAAATGTAAGTCACCAAGCACTGTACATACTGGTGAAAAGTATGGCAGTATTAACAGAGTAACACAAAACAGAAAAACTTACAAACCAACCCATCACATACCAGAAGCAGCCACCTTCTCAGCTTGCAACCGAGCTTGTATCCCTTCCACCAGTGTAGTCGCCATAGAAGTCTCATTCCCGGAAGGGGCATTGGAAATCTGCAAGTGACAAGCAAGCATGGCCTCCATAGAAGCAATAGTCAACGAATAGTCTAGATTCGTAAGCATGAACACCATTGCACCAGACTCCAACTCTAAGACATGCACGCCACAGCCAGCATATAACTTCCATCTCTTGATGACCCAGGTTGGCTGGTCCTTCCAGACACCAGAAAGTGTAGCATGTGGAGGGGCATCAAGCATCATCTTCAAATCATCCCACATTGTCAGACCAGGCCAAGAAGGCACCTCACTAGGATGAATAGGCATACCGGCATCAACAAACCCATACAACGACATAAGATCCCTACGATCTACCCAAGTAAACACACCTTGCAAACCCGAAGCATAATGTGGTCAACAGAAGTCAACGAAGTGAACAGTGACTCAAAACAAGACTAGAAGCCAACCAGCACTTGTCTATGAAGGATTTTTATCCACTAGAAGCCAACCATAAATGAAGACAACCACTAGAAGTGAGCAAAATCCTCCACTAGAAGTAACACATACCACAAAAACCCATTCATTCTGTTGTTAAAAGCTACCAATATGTTAATCTGTGCAAGTAATTATGTACACTAAGCCTCCCCTTAGGCTTAGCCTCCCCTCAATCCTAGGTCTCAAGGATTGACCATCCCAATGTGAACCACCAAGTGGTTGAACCGAGGACCATCAAAGGCTTTGGTCAACAGATCAGCAAACTTATCATCCGTATGAACCTTAAGAACCTGTATCAACTTCTTCTCATTGGCATCCCGGATAAAATGGTGCCGAATTCAAGTATGTTTTATACGTTGATAAAAAAACAGGATTCTTCACAATGCAGATAGTGCTTTGGTTGTCAATGAAAATTTTGGTGTTCATAAAATTGAACCCATAATCCAGCATCTGATTTTGGATCCACAAAACTTGTCCACAACAACTAGCAGCAGCTACGTATTCAGCTTCTGTTGAAGAAGTAGCTACTATCATCTGTTTCTTGCATTGCCATGAAGTAAGTCTTCGACCCAAAAACTGACAACCAACAGTAGTAGATTTTCTGTCATTATTAGCACCTGCATAGTCACTATCACTATAGGCTTCAAGAACAAAAGGTGATTCTCTAGGATACCACAAGCCTAGCTTGGGTTGAGCCTTGATGTACTTGAATATCTTCTTGACTGCATTCAAGTTAGAAACCGTTGGAGCCACCTGATGTTTAGAACACGCACTTACCACAAACATAATATCCGGACGTGATGCAGTCAAATACATGAGTGAGCCAATCATATACCTGTACATGTGAACATTTACCGGAGGATCTGGCTCATTCTTGAGTTTGACTTTAGCAACTTCATAAGGTGTTCCTGCTAGCCTAAGAGGATCCATATCAAACTTCTGAAGGATCTCATGAACATACTTATCTTGACTTATGAAGATTCCATCCGACTGTTGCTTGACTTGTAGACTAAGGAAGAAGGAAAGCTCTCCCATAGCACTCATATGAAATTCGCCCTTCATCAGTTGTTCAAACTCATCACACCATTCCTTTTTAGTAGAACCAAAGATAATATCGTCCACATAAACCTGAACAAGGATAATGTCCTTGGAATTCCTCTTAAGAAATAGTGTTTTGTCAATTGTGCCTCTTCTATAGCCATGTTGCAACAAGAAAGTGGATCTACAAAGTCATCATCAAGAAAGTAGAAAGACACTCATACCAAGCTCTAGGAGCCTGATGAAGTCCATAAAGAGCTTTGACCACCTTGTAAACTTTCTTGGGATGAAGTGGAGCTACAAAGCCTTTAGGTTGAGTGACATACACTTTCTCATCAATCGTGCCATAGAGAAATGCACTCTTGACATCCATCTGAAAAACTGTAAAGCCCACATAAGAAGCAAAAGCAAAAAACAGACGAATGGCCTCAATCCTAGCAACCGGAGCAAAAACTTCAGTGTAGTCAATGCCCTCAATTTGAGTGTGCCCCTGTGCAACCAGCCTAGCTTTATTTCTTACCACAATTCCCCGTGCATCTTTCTTGTTTTTGAGAATCCATTTGGTATTGATGGTTGTCTTTCCGTCTGGTAAGTCAACTAGAATCCAAACATTCTGAAACAAGAATTGCTGCATTTCCTCCTGCATAACCTCCACCCAACTTTGATCTTCAAGAGCATGAGAGATTGATCTAGGTTCCACCTGTGAAAGAAAACAAGCAAACAAACAATGTTGAAAGTCCGTATGATTATTACGCTTTTGATCCTCAATATAGCTCACAAGAGCATGATGATCAGACTCGGCCTTCTTATGCATTCTGTGAGTCTTGACAGTAGAACCAGGATCTCCAATGATTTGAGTAGTAGGATGGTCTTTGTGTGACTGCAACACTGGATTGGAAGCTACTTCCACTTCTGCTGCCAAGTTATTAAGATCCCCAACAAAGTCATCATCATATGAAGTAGAGTTGAAAATACCATCTATTCGTTGCTTATGAATATCATCCAGCTTGGTAGAAGACTTCTTTTGATAGTTCCCCATGTCAGAAGGACTTGAGAATCTAGTATGGGAAGTGGAATCACTAGCCGGACTACCAATAGGTGTTGAACTAACACTAGGAGTAACAGTTGGAGTACTAGGAGCAGCTTTGTCTGCAGTCGTATTCAAGGGAAACTCAAAGCCACCTTGAGCAGCTGCTGTAGTAGCTTCTTGTTGTTGTTTGAGTAATTTGTCAAGAGCTACTTGTGAATCCAATACATCCATTGGAGTTGCATCACTAGGAGGAGTAGGAGAGACTGTGGTGGAATAGGATGAAACAACAAAAATATCATCCTCGTCATCTGAGTCGGATAGACTAGAATGAGCACCTGTACTAGAAGTTGCAAACACTTGTGGACCTGCATCATGGTTAGTTTTGAAACGAAAATATCCTAATGAATCACTAAGATAATCAAGATCAAAATACCATTCAGGACCCTTGCCTTGGATGTTTGACTTCTCCTCAAAATACCTGAGATTTATAGTTTCAATTACTCGCTTGGCTTGGAGATTATAGACACGATAAGCCCGAGAGTGAGCTGAATATCCCACAATGTATCCTTCATCTGCCTTGCCATCAAATTTCCCCAAATAGTCACTAGTAATCAGAATGGTGACAGGACACCCAAATGGCTTCAAATGAGCAATGTTTGGTACTTTGGATGTTAGTAGCTCATAGGGAGTCTTCTTGTGAGGATTTTTAATAGAAACTCTATTCAAAACATAACTTGTAGTATTGACAGCTTCTGTCCAAAACATGGTTGGAAGCTTGGAATCGGCAAGCATTGTTCTTGCAGCTTCTATTAGAGTCCTGTTCTTTCTTTCTGCCACGCCATTCTGTTGATCAACTCGAAGGAAGAGGACCGCTTGTAAAGGTCGAAGAATCTCATCGAGCGGCCCTATTGGTTGTAAAGGTTAAGAGACTCATCAGCCGTGGTAAAGGTTAAGAGCCTCATCCACCGAAGCGTAAGACCGCTTGTAAAGGTTAAGAGCCTCATCGAGCGGCGGCCCTATTGGTTGTAAAGGTTAAGAGCCTCATCAGCCGTGGTAAAGGTTAAGAGCCTCATCTACCAAAGCGTAAGACTGCTTGTAAAGGTTAAGAGCCTCATCGAGCGGCGACCCTATTGGTTGTAAAGGTTAAGAGCCTCATCAACCGTGGTAAAGGTTAAGAGCCTCATCCACCGAAGCGTAAGACCGCTTGTAAAGGTTAAGAGCCTCATCGAGCGGCGACCCTATTGGTTGTAAAGGTTAAGAGCCTCATCAGCCGTGGTAAAGGTTAAGATCCTCATACACCAAAGAGTAAGACCGCTTGTAAAGGTTAAGAGCCTCATCGAGCGGCAACCCTATTGGTTGTAAAGGTTAAGAGCCTCATCAGCCGTGGTAAAGGTTAAGAGCCTCATCCACCGAAGCGTAAGACCGCTTGTAAAGGTTAAGAGCCTCATCCAGCGGCGACCCTATTGGTTGTAAAGGTTAAGAGCCTCATTAACCGTGGTAAAGGTTAAGAGCCTCATCCGCCGAAGCGGAAGACCACTTGTAAAGGTTAAGAGCCTCATCGAGCGGAGGCCTTATTGGTTGTAAAGGCTAAGAGCCTCATCAACCGTGGTAAAGGCTAAAATCCTCTTCCACCGAAGCGCAGTACCGCTCGTAAAGATCAGAAACCTAATTGAGCGGCGGTCCACTCGTGATATAGGCCGAGAGTGTTAACCGGGACAATTAGGATGAACTGCGGTTGGCTGAAGCATGCGTAGGGGAACTTTTCCCCGTCCTACCGAATGTAAGAACGCATGCAAGTCATGTATAAATAAAAGGAATCATCAATTATCATAAAGAAGCATCATTGAAAAATCGTAGAAAAAGCAAGTCAATTATAAGCAACTAAACAGGTCGAATAGATCAGATAGCAAATCAAACAAGAGTTGGTTACATAGCAAGTCATAACCGGAACAGGCTTCGGGCAAATAAAATGTTCAACATTTAATACATCACAAAAGTAAATCAGAACAGACTCCGATACAAATATAGCAAAGCAAAGTAACGGTAGATCACTTGGGTCTGGTTCTTCCATCCGCTTAGGAGGTTGAGGAATGAGTAGGCACGGCTAGGGGTATGATGACACCCTCCGGCACGTCGGGAGTCAAACTCATCAAATTGCCAATTGAGCACTTAAAGGATTGGCTTACCTTCTCAATGAACGGATAGGACGGAGCAAAGAGCTCGTCACACTTAGCAATCCAGGCCTTGGCCGCCTCCTCATTGAAAAACTCTGCTTCGGATAGGGTCTTAGCAAAGGACTCCTTAGACCTGTTCACCTTGATACCCTCATACCACCCACCGGAGTAACAAACAGCCGCAACCTCGGCAACGTGTTTCTGGTACTCAACACTACCATGTAAACGCTTAATGACAAGGGAAACGAAGTCCTTCACAATCCTTTGGCAATCCGAAGCAGCCTTACCCAAATTCGCTGAAAGTTTAATGTTGGCCGCTTCAGCATCTGAAGCCCGCTTGGTAGCACGAGCAAGTGTTGGGTCCACTAGATGTGGATCTTCCAGCCTGTCAAGAACGGTGAACGACTTCTGTGATTACATGTCTATTCACAGAGAGACTCTATACACAGTATAAGTGCAGAATACAAATACTATAAAGAACAACAGAATAACTATAACGACTTGATCCTTTTCTAAGGATTTCTAATATTGATAATAACTAGAATTATGTTTTATGAAGGTGTGTCTAACCCTTCTACCTAAGGTTCCTTTTATACTACAAGGAAACCCTAATACATCATTAATCAAAACATGTAAAACTGATATGCATATCCTTTCCTAACATATCTCATGCATATCCTAACAGAATAATAACTAAATAATAAAGTTTGACTTTACATAAGACCAGGAGCACGACTTGCTCCTACTACTACTATGACCAGGAGGAACTACATACCTCCTAGTCTACCTATTACAAATAACTATTCTAATGGTCCTAACAATCCTCCCTTAAACTTGAATTTGACCTGTTGAGTTCAAGTTTCCTGGTAAATCGTGCAACAAAGCTTGATGATTGGAACAAAAAAAGAAACAACAGCATCAGCAATATAAGGAACATAAGAACCGCTGCAGCAAGGAACACTAGAAGCTTCTCCAAAGCTTGAAACAAATCAGCATCGTGTTGAATGTTCACAGCAACATGAGCAGATTTGATGAGCCTTTACCAAGTAGTTGCTCGCTCTTGGGCTAGCCAGTCTTTCTGGTGGAATAAGCATCACCCTGGGAGACCAGAACCCAACCCAACTCTTAGAACGTGAATCAATTGTGAGTGGTGGTACCCTGATGATTTTAGGCAAACCATCACAGCCGTCAACGGATTTGATACGTCTTTACTAGAAGCCGTACCCTTCTGGACTCGCCAACTCTTAGCAATGAATCATCGGTGAGCTGAAAACCCTATACCTTTGAGCAAGCTTTTATATCTATCAACGAATTTGATTAAATCTTTACCAAGAGCCATACCCCCTTAGATTAGCCACGTTTCAGTCTAGGACCATGGCACGTGAAAACCATCCAGTTTTGGGTAACCTGGCAACCATCAACGGATTTGAGAATCACACCAGGAGCCGTACCCTCAAGGTGAATCAACTCTTTCTTGTCTATGAGACATTGTGAGTTGAGCACCATTTGTTGTGTGGACCATGTCTAGGACCATGGCACGTGATTTGATTAAATCACGTGCCATGGTTCTATAGCTTTGAGCAAGCTATTATAGCTATCAACGGATTTGATTAAATCTTTACCAAGAGCCGTACCCCCTTGGATTAGCCACGTTTCAGTCTAGGACCATGGCACGTGAAAACCATCCTGTTTTGGGTAACCTGGCAACCATAAACGGATTTGAGAATCACACCAGGAGCCGTACCCTCAAGGTGAATCAACTCTTTCTTGTCTATGACACATGGTGAGTTGAGCACCATTTGTTGTGTGGACCATGTCCAACACCAGATGAAACAGCAAACCAACACAAGTGTGAAACCGTCCAAAGGAACCCAATGTTGTCGAAAAAGTATAAGCAGATAGTATATTATTCACAAGTGTAAAATCCATGGTGTGGTTAAAGTATAAGCAGATATTATATAAAAAGTATATATTTTATTTTATTTTTAGTTTTTTTTAACTATAACAAATGTAAGTCACCAAGCACTATACATACTGGTGAAAAGTATGGTAGTATTAACAGAGGAACACAAAACAGAAAAACTAACAAACCAACCCATCACTAACCAGAAGCAGCCACCTTCTCAGCTTGCAACCGAGCTTGTATCCCTTCCACCAGTGTAGTCGCCATAGAAGTCTCATTCCCGGAAGGGGCATTGGAAATCTGCAAGTGACAAGCAAGCATGGCCTCCATAGAAGCAATAGTCAACGAATAGTCCAGATCCGTAAGCATGAACACCAATGCACCAGACTCCAACTCTAAGACATGCACGCCACAGCCAGCATATAACTTCCATCTCTTGATGACCCAGGTTGGTTGGTCCTTCCAGACACCAGAAAGTGGAGCATGTGTAGGGGCATCAAGCATCATCTTCAAATCAGCCCACATTGTCAGACCAGGCCAGGAGGGCACCTCACTAGGATGAGTAGGCATACCGGCATCAACAAACCGTACAACGACATAAGATCCCTACGATCTACCCAAGTCAACACATCTTGCAAACCCGAAGCATAATGTGGTCAACAGAAGTCAACAAAGTGAACAGTGACCCAAAATAAGACTAGAAGCCAACCAGCACTTGTCTATGAAGGATTTATATCCACTAGAAGCCAACCATAAATGAAGACAACCACCAGAAGTGAGCAAAATCCTCCACTAGAAGTAACACACACCACAAAAACCCATTCAATCTGTTGTTAAAAGTTACCAATATGTTAATCTGTGCAAGTAAATATATACACTAAGCCTCCCCTTAGGCTTAGCCTCCCCCTAATCCTAGGTCTCAAGGATTGACCATCCCAATGTGAACCACCAAGTGGTTGAACCGAGGACCATCAAAGGCTTTGGTCAACAGATCAACAACATTATCATCCGTATGAACCTTAAGAACCTGTATCAACTTCTTCTCATTGGCATCCCGGATAAAATGGTGCCGAATTTCAATATGTTTTGTATGTTGATAAAAAACAGGATTCTTCACAATGCAGATAGTGCTTTGGTTGTCAATGAAAATTTTGGTGTTCTTAAAATTGAACCCATAATCCAGCATCTGATTTTGGATCCACTTGTCCACAAAACTTGTCCACAACAACTAGCAGCAGCTACGTATTCAGCTTCTGTTGAAGAAGTAGCTACTATCGTCTGTTTCTTGCATTGCCATGAAATAAGTCTTCGACCCAAAAACTGACAACCAACAGTAGTAGATTTTATGTCATTATTAGCACCTGCATAGTCACTATCACTATAGGCTTCAAGAACAAAAGGTGATTCTCTAGGATACCACAAGCCTAGCTTGGGTTGAGCCTTGATGTACTTGAATATCTTCTTGACTGCATTCAAGTTAGAAACCGTTGGAGCCACCTGATGTCTAGAACACGCACTTACCGCAAACATAATATCCGGACGTGATGCAGTCAAATACATGAGTGAGCCAATCATAGACCTGTACATGTGAACATTTACCGGAGGATCTGGCTCATTCTTGAGTTTGACTTTAGCAACTTCATAAGGTGTTGCTGCTGGCCTAAAAGGATCTATATCAAACTTCTGAAGGATCTCATGAACATACTTATCTTGACTTATGAATATTCCATCCGACTGTTGCTTGACTTGTAGACCAAGGAAGAAGGAAAGCTCTCCTATAACACTCATATGAAATTCGCCCTTCATCAGTTGTTCAAACTCATCACACCATTCCTTTTTAGTAGAACCAAAGATAATATCGTCCACATAAACCTGAACAAGGATAATCTCCTTGGAATTCCTCTTAAGAAATAGTGTTTTGTCAATTGTGCCTCTTCTATAGCCATGTTGCAACAAGAAAGTGGATCTACAAAGTCATCATCAAGAAAGTGGAAAGACGCTCATACCAAGCTCTAGGAGCCTGATGAAGTCCATAAAGAGCTTTGACCACCTTGTAAACTTTCTTGGGATGAAGTGGATCTACAAAGCCCTTAGGTTGAGTGACATACACTTTCTCATCAATCGTGCCATAGAGAAATGCACTCTTGACATCCATTTGAAAAACTGTAAAGCCCACATAAGAAGCAAAAACCAAAAACAGACGAATGGCCTCAATCCTAGCAACCGGAGCAAAAACTTTAGTGTAGTCAATGCCCTCAATTTGAGTGTGCCCCTGTGCAACCAGCCTAGCTTTATTTCTTACCATAATTCCCTGTGCATCTTTCTTGTTTTTGAGAATCCATTTGGTATTGATGGCTGTCTTTCCGTCTGGTAAGTCAACTAGAATCCAAACATTCTGAAACAAGAATTGCTGCATTTCCTCCTACATAGCCTCCACCCAACTTTGATCCTCAAGAGCATGAGAGACTGATCTAGGTTCCACATGTGAAAGAAAACAAGCAAACAAACAATGTTGAAAGTCCGTATGATTATTACGCTTTTGATCCTCAATATAGCTCACAAGAGCATGATGATCAGACGTGGCCTTCTTATGCATTCTGCTAGTCTTGACAGTAGAACCAGGATCTCCAATGATTTGAGTAGTAGGATGGTCTTTGTGTGACTACAACACTGGATTGGAAGCTACTTCCACTTCTGGTGCCAAGTTATTAAGATCCCCAACAAAGTCATCATCATATGAAGCAGATTTGAAAATGCCATCTATTCGTTGCTTATGAATATCATCCAGCTTGGTAGAAGACTTCTTTTGATAGTTCCCCAGGTCAGAAGGACTTGAGAATCTAGTATAGGAAGTGGAATCACTAGCCGGACTACCAATAGGTGTTGAACTAACACTAGGAGTAACAGTTGGAGTACTAGGAGCAGCTTTGTCAGCAGTCGTATTCAAGGGAAACTCAAAGCCACCTTGAGCAGCTGCTGTAGTAGCTTCTTGTTGTTGTTTGAGTAATGTGTCAATAGCTACTTGTGAATCCAATACATCCATTGGAGTTGCATCACTAGGAGGAGTAGGAGAGACTGTGGTGGAATAGGATGGAACAACAAAAATATCATCCTCGTCATCTGAGTCGGAAAGACTAGAATGAGCACCTGTACTAGAAGTTGCAAACACTTGTGGACCTGCATCATGGTTAGTTTTGAAACGAAAATATCCTAATGAATCACTAAGATAATCAAGATCAAAATACCATTCAGGACCCTTGTCTTGGATGTTTGACTTCTCCTTAAAGTACTTGAGATTTATAGTTTCAATTACTCGCTTGGCTTGGAGATTATAGACATGATAAGCCCTAGAGTGAGCTGAATATCCCACAATGTATCCTTCATCTGCCTTGCCATCAAATTTCCCCAAATAGTCACTAGTAATCAGAATGGTGACAGGACACCCAAATGGCTTCAAATGAGCAATGTTTGGTACTTTGGATGTTAGTAGCTCATAGGGAGTCTTCTTGTGAGGATTTGTAATAGAAACTCTATTCAAAACATAACTTGTAGTATTGACAGCTTCTGTCCAAAACATGGTTGGAAGCTTGGAATCGACAAGCATTGTTCTTGCAGCTTCTATTAGAGTCTTGTTCTTTCTTTCTTCCACACCATTCTGTTGAGGAGTTCTTGCTGCACTATAATCTCTTTTGATGCCTTTAGAATTACAAAGTGCTATGAGGTCTGCATTTTTAAATTCTGTTCCATTATCACATCAAATACCTTTAACCTTCCTGGACAACTGATTCTCTATAAGTGTAATAAAATCCTTGAGAATTGAGTAGGTCTCACTCTTGGCAGCCATGAAGAAAACCCACGTAAACCTGCTATATCCATCAGTTACCACCAGACAGAATTGTTTGTGGTCAATGCTCCTAATAGAGGTAGGACCAAATAAATCCATGTGTAGTAGTTGTAATGGTTCAGTTATAAGACTGAGAGCAGTAATGGCCTTGAAGGTTGCTTTATGTTGTTTGCCTTTGCTGCATGCAAGACAATTGATATCATTTCTGAATGACTTGGGAGGTAAACCAGAGACCAGGTTCATATTTGCTAGTTTGTGAATAGTCTTGAAGTTCACATGTCCCATCCTTCTGTGCCATTGAGTGGCTTCATCTTCTGAGGCTTTAGCAACCAAACATGCTAGTTGACCAGTAGGGTTGACTTCATTAAGCTTGATACTATAGAGGTTGTGTCTTCTAGGGATTCTGAGTAGAACCTACGAGTCATCCGGAAGTTTAAAATCTTTGGATAACACTAGTGCATCAGTATCCGTAAAGAGGACAAATTGCTTCTTGTCACAAATCTGAGAGACAGATATCAAGTTGAAGTGTTGAAGTGCTTCCACATAGTAAACCTGCTCAAAATTAAGATTAGGCGTCTGAATCGTTCCTTTGCTAGTGATCCTGCCTTCACCTCCTCCAAAATAGACCTTTCTGCCTTGAAATGGTACAAAGTTAGATAGAAGACTTCTATTTCCTGTCATGCTCCTAGAGCATCCACTGTCGACAATTCCTAAAGTAGGATCTTGGTATGGAGTAACCTACAACAACAAGATAAGAAAAATGCAAAATTTAGTGTCTTAAGGGGACCCAAACCTTTTCGGGTTTGAGCCTGCCTTGTGGATCTTTAGAGGATAGCCAAGAAGATTGATGAGATACACCGTTGTTCTTTGGTTTCCTATTCATCATATTGGTGTTATTGTTTGACCAAGAACAACCTGCTGAGGGCTTAACAGCAGTTCCCAGATTTCCCAATCCAAAATACATGTGGTCAAAATTATATTCATAATTTGGATTAAAATTCTGAAAATAGTTACTGGTTGGTCTATTTGATATTAATCCAGTGTTTCTCCAATGATTAGAAGCTAATGGAGAGGTCCTTCTAGAAGAAGAAAAGGATTGAGCACTCGGGTTTAGTCTTCTAGAAGAATATGGAACAACTCCTGGTGGAGCAGGAGCAGGAAATGCTTGATGAACAGAAGAATGTTTGTCATAAAAATCACAATCCTTAATCAAATGAAATGCACTTCCACAAACAAAACATGTTTTAAACGACCTTTTATTAGAACGACATTGTTTCATACTGCTAACGTTATTACACACAATTCTAGGAGAAACTTTCTTCCTAGGACTCAATAAACCAGGACTAGACACTGTTGAAGTAAAAGAAACTCTCTCTTCACACTTCCTAGCACTAGTAGCAGCATGATCATTCGACTTGGAACTTGCAGGTCTCGACTCTTCACTTGAACCACTTGATGCAGAGTCACTGGCTTTGTCACTGAAAGTACACGAGACAAAGTCATTAGAATTAGTAGAACTTTTTGGGGACTCATGCATCTGTGATCCATCCAAGTCATTATGCCTAGGAGTGGGCATGAAAGTTCCTGTAAGAGGTGGAGGGACAGCGTGCATTTGTGCTGCTGGTTTGAACCTATTGTAACTAGGTGCTCCCTCTTCCTCTTTGTCAGGATCAAAGATACTCGAAAAAGATAAATCAAACACATCTTCTAAACCTATATATTTATCAAATCCTAACCCTCTTTTAGTCCTACCAGACATGCTACTATCAATTAATTTTGAAAGATTTTTAGGTGCCTTTTGCCATTTTTCAAATCTCACAAGTGTAGCATCTAATTTTTCTTTCATCTCTTGTTTTTCTTTGATACTGTCATCTTTGACCTTTTCTGTGTATTTAAGCATATTTGTTGTGTTTTCTAAATCAATGTTCAGTATCCTAATTTTATCCTCATACTCACGTTGAGTATCTTGAAGCCACTCTTTTGTTGTTCCAATGTTTTTAAAGAAGCCTTATAGGCTTGAACCTCTAAAAAATACTTATCATTCTGATCATTTAAGTCATTATATTCGGACAACAATTCTGAATATTTATCATGAAATCCAAGAGTACAATGTTGTACCTGAGGTGAGATGCCCAGAAGAGCAAACTCTTCTACATCCTCGACATCAGATAGATTCCCAGCAATCATTGCAAACACATCAGTAGAAGGCTCAACTGTTTCTAGGGTAGCATTCTGATGATTATTCCAGTTGACCATAGAGTCAACAGACACCAATGCCTTCTTGTCATCCTTCACCTCCTGAATCTTAAAAGCTGAATATCTGCTCTTCTCCTGGTCATGCTTGTTAGGGCATTCCCTTACAAAGTGACCTTGCTGTTGGCAATTATAGCATCGAACCTTGCTTCTGTCAAACCTTGCTGGCTCTCTTAGGTTGTAATTAAATTTTCGACCGGCTTTCTTCTCAAACTTGTGAACCCTAAGAGTGAGCATGGCCATCTGCCATTTGAGATCCATTTCATCCAGGTCAATTTTATCAACCTGTTTGAAGTCATCAAAAGCAAGTTGCTGTTGAACATCAACGTCAGCAACAAAAGAGTGAAGAACAACTTCTACCATGCTACCAGACTTGGCTATTGGTTCAGGAGTAGAAGTATGTTGAGAAGTCACAATATTGCTTGGGCTACTAGCATAAGACATGGGACTGGATCCCATAGAACTCACAAAGGCAGAGTTAGCAGGAGTAGGAAAAGAATCACTTGAGTATCCCCTCACATGAGGCTCAAAGGTTTTGAGCTTATGAAACAAATCATCAAAGTTAAGATAGTCAAGCCCACCTTTTGCTTTGAGAGAGATTACCACCTGATTCCATGAGTAGGGTAAGGCTCTAAGAAATCTTCCATTGATATCACCATCGTCAGGTTTCGACCGAAGTTGATTCAACTGGCTCAATATCCTTTGGAACCTGTCATACCCTTGATGGATACCTTCAATTTCTGAGATCTTGAATTCTGTGAATTCATCTCTCAGCATGGATCTTCACATTTTCTTTGACTCCTCATTCCCACCAAATCTTTCTTTTATTCCATTCCAGATTTCTCTAACATCATCTAGATGATAGAAGTCACCCATGTGATCATCAGGAAGAGACTGAAGTAGAATTGTTTTTGCTTTGATCTCCTTCTGAAAAGCTGTGATTTCTTCATGAGTTTTAGGGTCAAGAAGAGGAATATTACCATTCTTGTCTCTTCCAGTCAACTTCCTACTGTTTCCATTCAGAATGATCTTCCAAAGGTCTTGATCAGTGTTGGTGATCCAACACTCCATCTTCATTGCCCAACTATCATACTCGTCCTTTTTCAGAAGAGGAAACTTACCATTTGTGTTGGAAACCGTAGCTATGATCTGCTGAGGTTGCTGAGTTCTAGGAGTACTATCTTCTCCTGTTTGAGTAGAACTTGAGGCAGACATGATTAAAAAAAATGTTAGTAATGAGAACAATTGATTTTTCTTGTACAGAGACTCTCCCAGGCTCTGATACCACTTGTTGGGTCCACTAGATGTGGATCTTCCAGCCTGTCAGGAATGGTGAACGACTTCTGTAATCACAAGTCTATTCACAGAGAGACTCTATACACAGTATAAGTGCAGAATACAAATACTATAAAGAAGAACAGAATAACTATAACGATTTGATCCTTTTCTAAGGATTTCTAATATTGATAATAACTAGAATTATGTTTTATGAAGGTGTGTCTAACCCTTCTGCCTAAGGTTCCTTTTATACTACAAGGAAACCCTAATACATCATTAATCAAAACGTGTAAAAATGATATGCATATCCTTTCCTAACATATCTCATGCATATCCTAACAGAATAATAACTAAATAATAAAGTTTGACTTTACATAAGACCAGGAGTACGACTTGCTCCTACTACTACTATGACCAGGAGGAACTACATACCTCCTAGTCTACCTATTACAAATAACTATTCCAATGGTCCTAACAACAAGCTCTTCCTCTTTGAGTCCTAGAGTACACTCCAGGTCACGGTTCTTTTGATCCCGCTGAAGAGCTGCGGCTTCGAGGGCCTCAACACAAGCCTTTAGCTCAGCCTCCCGGGACGAGCATCCGGCATGCTCAACCTCTAATTGCTTGTGCTTAGCAGAGATCTGTTCCAATAAAAGCTTACCCTTTTGGAAGTCAGCAGCGTTGCGCTTGGTAGAGTTTATAAGCTCCCGGTGATCATGATTAAGCAACTCAAACCGCTGGATTATCTCGGTTTGGTTAAGGGTAGTCCGAGCCAAGGTATGGTATCCTTGGCGAATAAGCTCATGGTCGGAGAGTGCAGCCAAAGCTCTCTGTTCAGCCGGAGTGCTTATGTGCACCAGCAACTCCTTAGCAGCAAAGTGGCTCTCAATCAAAACATTGTTTTGAAGCCTCCAAGGTGGAACAAAAGCTGTCAAACCTTCATCATTGTCATCCTCCTCTCCTTCTTCCTTGACAATCATATCCTGGTCTGCGTTTGGAAGGAGGATTAGGATAAATTCAGCGTGAAAGAAAGATGTACAAAAGGAGAGAAAAAGAAAGAGAGGCTTACCAGTCGCAGGCTTTTTACCACGTCTGTCCCTCGGAGAAGGGGGAGGTTGCTCCGACTGCTGATCCCCTCCATTGGCCTCTTGGCGTGTGTCAGAAGAAATACTCTGAGCTACCACAGAGGGATTGCCTTGGTCTGGCGGCTGGGCAACGCTAACCGTATCCGGAGAAAGGGTCTTACTTGAAGATCCCATTCCAGAGGGTCCCGTCTTGCAGGGATGCTTCCTTTTTGTCCCGGTGGAGGTCCCCTCACCCTTCCTCTTCTTTCCTGCCGGTTCCTCCGGAACATCCAAATTTTGTTCAGCAAGGTTCTTCTCAAGAGTAGCGGCCTCTCGGCGCTCGCGAGCAGCTTTAATCCGGGGATCCGCATGTTGAACCGCTTCTTGTGCGACAGTAAGGGCTGGGATAGCTTCTCCGGTGTTCAGAGGTTGCGCGGTGCGGTCGATCGTTATTTGGTTCTCCGGAAGCTCTTCTTCAACAGTGATTTTGGTACCGGTCCACCGAGGCAAGCGTAAGAACTGTTCCATCGTGTACTCTGTGAAAACAAGAAAGGAGGAAGAGGGGAGAACAATTAAGGAAATCCGGTTAGCGAAACGTAAAAGGACTTAAAGAATAAAATATTACCATCTCCCTTTGCATCTCGGAGGGCACGTCGACAATCAAGACGAGACAGCGGTCTAAACAAACCACACAAATATAGTAAGCCTTTGTGCGGCGGCCTCAATGGAAAAAGTTTCGGCCAGCAAATCCGCATCAACCTTTTTATATGTACGAGGAAACAGATCCGAAACACACGTATCCCGATCACTCCAAGGCATGACATCCGTATTACTCTGCGGTCAATCAAGAAGAATTTCTTCTTCCATTCCTTCAAGTTGGACGTAGTCTCTATACAAATCTTCAATGACTTTTTGTGCACCTTACTGACGAAAGAAAACCAATGACCCTGCTTACCCAGCTTGTAGAAAACCCGAAACAAATCAACTGTACAATCTATGTTCAGACTCCTACACCGTATCTCAAACATAACAACCCGGTTCACACCTATGGGAACCAATTGGGAAATATCCACCCGGAAGTGCTTGATCACAGCCAAGAAGAAGGAAGAAAACGGAATCCGGAGCCCACCATGTACCAAAAAATCCAAGTATATACCTATGTGCCTGTCTCGTCGCAATAAATCCATGGTCATGTTCGGATCTGGGAGTCGAGGCCGATACTCCTTTGGTATCCGGTACTCATCAATCGCAATATCTAACTCCTCGGTAGTCATCTCGGAATATTGGATGTGCATGTCGCACTTCGGATCTGTCAAGCCGAAGCTGGATGCAACACCGTCTGACTCGTCGTCGGACATGTCGTGATGCAAAAAGGACGGAAACAAAAGATCAACCGAGAAAGAAAAACATACCTGAGAGAAAGGAAGGAGAAAGACCACAGGAAAAGCACACAGTAAAAGTTTGTGACTGAAAAGTGAATGTGAGAAATGTGAAAAAGTGAAGTATATATAGAAGAATCCTCGAAAAATGTGAGGAGGCATTAATGGGGAACACACGTGGCAAGCGCAGGGACGTTTTGGGCTAGTGAGTGCGCTCCACGTGGCTGGCAATAAAGTCGCCCTTATAAAATAACAAACCCACCTTGGGCCCAAGCCCATGACATCCCAAAGCCTACCAAAACCCAAGCAAGTATAACGTCACCCTGCGGATAACATTATACTGGGGGGGACATGTTCGTGTGTGGTCCCAGAAAGTGCCCGGAGACCACGACACGTGTCACTCGCCGGAACAAGTATCGGGGAAGAATGCCGGAACAAGAATCCACATGGTGTGAACAGTACCATGATGTCAGCAATGATGTCATATGATCCTAGGCCCCACCTAGGATACTGACATATGCTCAAAGAAGAAAGAAACAGTGTCAGGTCCTAAGGAGTACACAGACCCATTTTGGGAAACAAGACAAGGTATGAACTGTCACATCATGAGGTATCAACAGTACCTTATATATAGCCCTCATTTATATCTTTGTACACACTGAATATTCTGACAACACACACTTAATACCACATACCATATTTCGAACCATTACTCATTCTCACACTGGAGCTAGGTCCTGGGATAACACCCGGGGCGAGTTAACGTGTGTTGCTTCTTGTGTGTAGGTGCTTCATCCATTCATAGCTTACGTGGAAGGTTTCTAGTCCCATAGGCCCTACCGGATGATTTTAGCATCAACAACCAAATTACCTCCTAAACCCGCTTTCCCTCTTTCAAACTTATATGTTGGAGGAAATCGTATGAGGGCTTCTCGCATTCCCTGAAGAACTTTGCCGGCTTTCATTTCAGCTCTTAGCTGATCCTTCTCTCTCAGCCAATCAAAACTCCTTTGGGAAACAAATTCTCATGCTTCATCATAAGTTATTCCAAAGAGTCGGTAGTTGAAGTCGCCACAAAAGGTAACCAAATCCGCTTCTGCTAAATCCAGCTTCCCCTCATCAGGATTGATAGCCACAGACTGTCCATATCAAATAATATTACATAACTCAGAAAGGCATCATAATGAACATTGAATTTACTATGGCCTTAACTATATGGTTTAACTGCATACGGTACATATAGGGTGTGGTGTTGTTATTTGGTTAGATACTTACGGTAGCAGGACGAAGCGGTTGTGTAGTAGAAGAGACGCAAGTTGTAAGGAGGACCAACCATAGCAAGGCAAAGGAAGAATAAAGTACCCAAAATAAATATGTGGTGAAGGCAAGAGGGCAACAAAAAAACAGGTATCACGCCATACCAGATGCGTTATTGATTAATCGCCCAAATGTGATGTTTCTATAAATGTGGTCCAAGTCAGCATTCCGCTGATTAACTGCTTCCAAATAGGCAGCCAGGTGACAGTTTACAAAGCACATTATTCGATCGTATACTCTTAATCTCAACCTTACACCACCTTGTTCATAACTCAAACGATTTTATAGTATATAACTGATATTAATAAAAATAGACGTTTTAGTAAACAAGTAGGCATACCTTGTTACCAAAAGTAGACGCAAGCCACAAGCAACTTCTCCGACATCAAGATCCCCTACGTGTGTTCTAAGAATCTTTCTGACCCTAACATAAGTCATTTTACGATAATATAATGTATAAAAGAAGTGAAAGGTGAAAAGTTTGGAAAACGTTGTAGGGAAAGTTATACCAAATAGCTATGAGCAGACCCGCAAGCTGCCTAGAACCTACACGTTCAAAGGCAGATCCTTCGCCCATAGCTTTTCCTATGACGTCTTGCCACCATTGTCCATTAGAACTCCCTTCAACACCTATCCGCACTCGACAAGACACCAATGAGTGTAAAATGCAAATTATTTATCTCTAAATGATTCTAAACCAGCAGAACATTATCTTACTGTTTCTTTAGCAGCCGACATTGCCAGAAACCCCGCCCCCATTTCCACCTCTTGCAAACCTACAACTAAAATATCAACATCAGAAGCCTGTGACCCCACCCACGAAATGAGCGCTTCTTGACATGGTCTTCCTTGACCAACGTTCCAAGTACCGACCATAATCTTAACCATTTCAAGCATGTTATACATATGTTCTCTTTTAGCTAATTCCGGTCTTAAAATGTTATCAAGAGGCCCGGGAGATGATATATACCACCCCCTAATACCACCATGGGTAGCCAACTATAGATCGACCCATTCCCAACTACCAACTTTATGATCAGACCATTATGCGCTATCCAACCCGCGATCAAGTTACCTTCAAGATTAATTATTTGAACCATACCACTTACATACCCTATCTATATCCATGGACCGTAAGTGCAAAAACTAAGAACCGCACAATGATGATGATGGAAATCATGCAAACGGTTTCCATTAGCATCCCATTGGACTAATACACCATTTGAACATCCGATCCATATTGTTCCATCATAAGCAAGCAAAATGGCTTCGGTATTTTTAGCATCTTCAGCTGCAAATGCACCTGTACCCTTTGTCGCGACACGACGAACTGCATCAGCAGCTCCTATTATAGCATTTCGTGACCTTTGTAGAAAACTACCTCCTTGTTGTTTTTCTTTTTTAGATTTTGACCCGACTTTTACACTAACTTCTTCTTCTAGTGGCTGATCTTTTTCACATGCCATATCAACTCGATTGTCGATTTGTCCATCGACATTGTAGAGTGTAGACTTTTAGAAGTTCTCTCGTACGTGCATCCCTGCGATTTCCAAGTTATTAGACCGCTTAGTACTAAATTAGGAACGGACTTTAGAAATATTCTAGGGACTAACGAAGGGAAAACTCGTACCACAATGAATAAGAGAGTGAACTAGCTGTCCATATTTTGGATTTTACATTATTAGATAACATATACTTGACATCTGAAGAAGGTATACTACATACGTCATTAACGGTCACTTGGCCTTTGAGGTCAATACATGATCGTTCAACTAAGAAAGCAGCCATATGACGTTCTTCAGGTGATAAAGAGAATGATTTTTCCAGTGCTTCCCAAGGCCAAACCTTTATTATCCCGTTCTCAGAACCTGTCCATATATCACCTACAGAATCCAAACAAATGATTTTCGTTACCATATTATAAAAACTATGTTGCAAACAAAGTTTAAAAGGTTGGTGTTTGAGATACCATAAGCAGAAGTCACCATGGAAAGAACAGTGCCACGATGGTACGCCTGCCACGAAATACCTTCTTTAAAAGGAGTGTCGTCAACAGGCTGGTGATCCATTTTCTATGATCTAACTTTCCCATCTTTATGCCCACTCCAAACCAATTTGCTGGTACAATCTACCATCATACATGTTATAGGTGACGTATTAGCAGACTCATAAAATAGGGCTACATCTTCATCACCACGTCTAGTCTGTCCACCAATCCCCAACCCTGGTTCAAACGCATCACAAAAGTTCCAAAACCTTACACAAGACTCCTGACCAACCCATAATTTTGTCTCGGTACATGCAATAGTTCTAATGAATCTGCCTACTTGAGTCTCGCGTAAAGGGTGTGGTCTAAGCTCTAGAGCCGTAGGCCGACCAGGGTGGACCACAGATCTAGACGATGCTTTAAAAAATCCTGATCCACCCCCGCTGCCTGAGAATTCAGGCAACGGGTGCTGTTCATCTGACGAGATACTACAATATTTACTACTACCACTACAACAATCCAGCCCTTCCCCATCGAGGTTTTCCCCAGCGACATGATGTCGCTGGGGAAAACCCACTAAACGACAAAACGAGTCCGACGTGGCAACTTTGCTCGTAGAAATTTTGACCAAATTATATCAAAATGTTTCCCCAGCGACATGTCGCTAGGGAAAAGTTGACTAAAGTTTGACCAAATACTTCAACAAAAAAGTAAGCGGGAGATTATCCCGCCCAGTTTTCCCCGGCGACATGTCGCTGGGGAAACTCTTTTCATAGACCAATCAGAGTGATTAGTGTTAATGGATTGTTTATTCAATGTTACAAAGTTTCCCCAGCGACATGTCGTTGGGAAAAAGTTTGTCTATTCATTTCAAAAATCCGTCCAAAATTTTTCATTAACGCGCTTCTTTCACAAAACGACAAAATTAAAGTTTCCCCAGCGACATGTCGCTGGGGATACTTTCAGGATTCCCACATGCAATGTTTAATATTTTATATTTAATGTATATCTAAAATTATAATATATATAAAAAATATAGTTCTTAAAATTTAAAATACTATTTTACCATTAAAAAAATTTTATATGTCTTTTTATGATAAAAAAATGAGAGAAATGGTTAAATTTTCCCGCCAATGTTTTCCCGCTAACATTTTTCCCGCTAATGTTTTCCCGCCAAAAGTTAACATTCACTGATAATTGTTAACATTCGTTGTTAATATTAATTAAAATTGTTAACATTCATTGAGGCTTACAAACAGACACGCCTAAAAATAGCTTTATTCTACACGGACACTTAAACGTGCGCTTAATTAAACATGGATATTAAAATGATAATAGACTCATAAACACGAAAACAGATACATCGTAAACTAGTTCAAATGAATGTTCCCCATGTCATCGTAAAGGTCGTGAAGTAGTGCAGCTGAATCCACTGTGTGCCTATCGCAATGTTTGTACAACTCTACAGTACTCTCAAGTACCTTTATCATTCCATTCAATCGCACACAGTTTGCACACGTTGAAGAGCTTGGAGAAGAAATTAGAGTAGAAAAGCTCGTTGAAGGTCTCGAAGAAGAGGTTGGAGGCGAAAAACTCATTGAACCTCCAAGAGAATTGATTAGTAGTTGGACGCGTTCGTCTTTCCATAAAAAATTTTTGCATCCATATGAAACTCGAGGTTCAACTTGTGAACGTAGAGAAGCATAGTATTGTCTACCAAAGGATTCAGTTTGCCACGATGTTCGAAGAACTACATCTCCATGTCCACACCTGCACGGAAAAACTTCATGCCTCAACATCTTCATAATAACAATGTGCATATGATGATAAGTGTGTGTGCGTGTGATCTGCTGGTGGTTGTTATGATAAGGAGTGTGTGTGGTTGTCCTTTTATGGTAAAAAAGTGAGGGAAATGGTTAACATTTTCCCGCCAGTGTTTTCCCGCCAATATTTTCTCGCTAATACATTGAACCTCTAATGTTGAACCCTATTTAATACATTGAACCTCTAATGTTGAACCCTTTCTAATACATTGAACCTCTAATGTTGAACCCTATCTAATACATTGAACCTCTAATGTTGAACCTTATCTAATACATTGAACCTCTAATGTTGAACCCTATTGATAGGTGTGTAAACACCCATCCTTTTTACCACTTAATTACAATAATAACCGAGCCAAAACGTGTATTTTATGTCATTTATGTCGGAATTATGCGTGGTTTGTGTTTTTGTTATGATTTAGGATGAAAAGGTGAAAAGTGGAGAAAACACGGGCATTCACGGGCTTTTATCGAAGAAAAATACGAAAGACGAAGTCAAGAAGTCAAGAGTGCAAAAAGAACGGAAGTCCAAGACCAATTCTGAAGATTTATCGAAGAAAAAGTCAAAAGACGGAAGTTTACTAAAAGCCGAAAAACTCAAGTCTAAATTATTGAAGAAATGTCAAGACGAGTTTAAAGAAATCCCGAGACAAAGTCTTTAAAGTCCAAGTATTAAGAAGATTAACAAAGGATTAAGAAGATCAAGGACTAAAGCATGTAATTAAAGAAAGAAGAAAGAGGGGAGGAAGCTTCCTTCCACTAATCGTCCTCCTCCCCTATAAATAGATAGTTAGTTTCATTTGTTTAAGTTGTTGGTGGCTTGACAACCCACTCTTCCACCATTTTCATTTCCCTGCACTTTTATTTCTTGCACCTTAATTTCATGTATTGCACCTTTTAATTCCAAGTAAGTTTACCTTTGATTGTTGTTAATCTTCATCTTTTATTATTAATCTCTCATCTACCTTTCTTGTTTGATTTGTTCTTCATCTTCATTGTTCATGTTCTGGAGTTTTTATGGTTTTGATCATGTGGGTTTTGATTGATTTGGCTTTATTTGTTAGTTTTGATGATTTGTTTTAATTGATTATTGTTAGTTGATCATTTGTGGTTGTTTTGGTTTAATGTTTTGGTTAATCTTGATTAGTTTTGGTTAAATTCGTACCTACTGTTCATTCACTATTCTTCGTCTTCTTTACTGTGCCCAGATTCCGAATCATAGTTTTCTTTCGTTTATTCCGGATCAAGTCTCTTGATTCGGAATATTTTGTTATTCCGGATCAAGTCCCTTTATTCGGAATATTAAATTATTCTGAACCAGTCATATATTCCGAATGAAGGTTTTCTGCAAATTATTCCGAGTCAGTGAATTATTCCGAACCAGTCATATATTCCGAATGAAGGTTTTCTGCAAATTATTCCGAGTCAGTGAATTTATTCCGAACCAAATTTATTTCGGATGAGTCTAACATTCCGCATGAGCTAGTTTTATTCCAGATGAACCAACATTCCGAATCAAGCAATATATTCCGGATGAAGCATGTATTCCGAATGAGGGATTATTCCGGATGAACCCTTTATTCCGGATAAGTAATTATTCCGAATGAAGTGGGATATTCCGGATGAAGCCAATATTCCGGATGAATGTTTTATTCCGGATGAAGCTGTTTTATTCTGAATGAGGGATTTATTCCGGATGAACTTGTTTATTCCGAATGAAGGACTTATTCCGAATGAAGTGTTTTCAGTTTTTTTTCTTGTAGTTTTATGATTTTAATTTTTAAGCTTTACTTTTCCTGTCTTTTTCTTTATTTGCACTTTAACTTGCTTTCCTTTTAGTTTAAGTTTAAGTTTGCGTCATTTACTTTATTTACCTTTTAATTTCTCGTCATTTACTTTTCGTTAAGTTTTTAATCTTTCATTGTTGTTTCTTTTACCGTCTTTACTTTATTTTTAATTGTTTCAAGTCTTTATTTTTCATTAGTTTTAGACAACGACAACTCTTTCATTTGATTCACCAAGAACAACTGAGTCGCACAATTAACCGGAAATGAATTCGAAGAGATACCGAGAAAACAAAACTTTTCAACCTAGTAAAATCTCTTCATTAAAATGGCGCAGTTGTCGGCTCTTTTCGTGAGGATTAACGGTTTTTTGTGAGAGACGCGTTGGCTTTTGGGATCCGTTCACTCGTGAACGTTATTTTTCGTGTCCAAAAATTTTCAAAAATCCCAAAAACATTTGAAAAATCATAAAAAGCATTTCTTTTTCAAAGTTTTGCACCAACAATATTCTTCTTGCTTATCTATTTTTCTTTATGGATTCTTATGTCCATTGCGTCGGGTGTGGGAAACAATTACCTGGGAACGACTCTTGTCAATGGTGTACATGTGAGTGGTGTGGTAACGATATCGACAATACACAATTCCTTTTCGGATTTTGTCGTTTGTGCAACTCGACTAATTCGTCCTTTTTGAATCCACCTCCTCCTGTTCCCCCGTGCATCTATTGTGGAAGCGATTCTCATTGGCATGTTTCGTGCCCGGTTCGATACTCGTATGGTCACGGGCAAGAACCGGGGTACAATTATGACAATGATAATAGCTATCCACAAGACGCACCCGATTTTTCTCCATACCCGTTTTGCAACAACTGTGGGGGCCCACACGATACTTCTTATTGTCAGCCAATGAATTATTATGAGCCAGATCCGTGTCCTCAATTTTCTTCACCGACGGATTATTATGAACCAAATCCGTGTTATAATTCTTCTCAATCGATTACTTACTTTGAGCCACATCCGTTCTGTAATTCAGGTTTTCAACACTGTGAGCCCCCACACCCCAACCTCAATCATCAATCCTCTCAAAGAATTCAACAACTCACTACTTTGAATGAAGAAACACACTCCATTGTTTTGCAACTTCAAGAAGCCGTTGTTCTACTTAAAGAAGTTAGGGAGGAGGAAAAGCGACAGCAACAAGAGCGAGTATCTAATCTTAGTGATTATACCCCTCCTCTGGTGCGTCAATACTATTATGATGAACCCTATCTAATACATTGAACCTATAATGTTGAACCCCATCTAATACATTGAACATCTAATGTTGAACCCTATCTAATACATTGAACCTCTAATGTTGAACCCTATCTAATACATTGAACATCTAATGTTGAACCCTATCTAATACATTGAACCTCTAATGTTGAACCCTATCTAATACATTGGACCTCTAATGTTGAACCCTATCTAATACATTGAACCTCTAATATTGAACCCTATCTAAGACATTGAACATCTAATGTTGAACCCTATCTAATACATTGAACCTCTAATGTTTAACCCTATCTAATATATTGAACCTCTAATGTTGAACCCTATCTAATACATTGAACCTCGATTGTTGAACCCTATCTAATACATTGAACCTCTAATGTTGAACCCTATCTAATACATTGAACCTCTAATGTTGAACCTTATCTAATACATTGAACCTCTAATGTTGAACCTTATCTAATACATTAAACATCTAATGTTGAACCCTATCTAATACATTGAACCTCTAATGTTGAACCCTATATAATACATTGAACCTCTAATGTTGAACCCTATCTAATACATTGAACCTCTAATGTTGAACCCTGTCTAATAGATTGAACCTCTAATGTTGAACCCTATCTAATACATTGAACCTCTAATATTGAACCCTATCTAATACATTGAACCTCTAATGTTGAACCCTATTTAATACATTGAACATCTAATGTTGAACCCTATCTAATACATTGAACATCTAATACATTGAAACATCTAATGTTGAACCCTATCTAATACATTGAACAAATAATGTTGAACCCTATCTAATACATTGAACCTCTAATGTTGAACCATATCTAATACATTTAACCTCTAATGTTGAACCATATCTAATAAATTGAACCTCTAATGTTGAACCCTATCTAATATATTGAACATCTAATGTTGAAACCTATCTAATACATTAAACCTCTAATGTTGAACCCTATCTAATACATTGAACATCTAATGTTGAACCCTATCTAATACATTGAACATCTAATGTTGAACCCTATCTAATACATTTAACATCTAATGTTGAACTCTATCTAATACATTGAACCTCTAATGTTGAACCCTGTCTAATACATTGAACGTAATGTTAAACCCTATCTAATACATTGAACCTCTAATGTTGAACCATATCTAATACATTGAACCTCTAATGTTGAACCCTATATAATACATTGAACCTCTAATGTTGAACTCTATCTAATACATTGAACCTTTAATGTTGAACCCTTTTAATACAATGAACCTCTAATGTTGAACCCTATCTAATACATTGAACCTCTAATGTTGAACCCTATCTAATACATTGAACCTCTAATGTTGAACCCTATCTAATACATTGAACATATAATGTTGAACCCTATATAATACATTGAACCTCTAATGTTTAACCCTATCTAAAACATTGAACCTCTAATGTTGAACCTTATCTAATACATTGAACCTCTAATGTTGAACCCTATCTAATACATTGAACCTCTAATGTTGAACCCTATCTAATAAACTGAACCTCTAATGTTAAACCCTATCTAATACATTGAACATCTAATGTTGAACCCTATCTAATACATTGAACATCTAATGTTGAACCCTATCTAATACACTGAACCTATAATGTTGAACCCTATCTAATACATTGAACATCTAATGTTGAACCCTATCTAATACATTGAACCTCTAATGTTGAACCCTATCTAATACATTGAACATCTAATGTTGAACCCTGTCTAATACATTGAACCTCTAATGTTGAACCCTATCTAATACATTGAACCTCTAATGTTGAACCTTATCTAATACATTGAACCTCTATTGTTGAACCCTATCTAATACATTGAACCTCTAATGTTAAACCCTAGCTAATACGTTGAACCTCTAATGTTGAACCCTATCTAATACATTGAACCTCTAATGTTGAACCCTATCTAATACATTGAACCTCTAATGTTGAACCCTTTCTAATACATTGAACCTCTAATGTTGAACCATATCTAATACATTGAACATCTAATGTTGAACCCTATCTAATACATTGAACATCTAATGTTGAACCCTATCTAATACATTGAACATCTAATGTTGAACCCTATCTAATACATTGAACCTATAATGTTGAACCCTATCTAATACATTGAACATCTAATGTTGAACTCTATCTAATACATTAAACCTCTAATGTTGAACCCTATCTAATACCTTGAACATCTAATGTTGAACACTATCTAATACATTGAACCTCTAATGTTGAACCCTATCTAATACATTGAACCTCTAATGTTGAACCCTATCTAATATATTGAACCTCTAATGTTGAACCCTATCTAATACATTGTACCTCTAATTATTAATTATCTAAAAGTAAAATATACAATTATATAAAACGTAATATTATTAATCATTTAAAACTAAATTACATAAATATCATATATAAAAAATATACAATTATATAAAACTTATTATTTTTAATTATCTAAAACTAAAATATACCAATATATAAAATTATTATTATTAATCATTTAAAAGTAAATTACATAAATGGTATATAAAAAAATACAATTATCTAAAACTTATTATTATTAATTATCTAAAAGTAAAATATACAATTATATAAACTAAAATATACAATTATATAAAACTTATTATTATTAATAATTTAAAACTTAATTACATAAATGTTTTATAAAAAATATACAATTATATAAAACTTATTATTATTAATTATCTAAAACTAAAATATACAATTATATAAAACGTATTATTATTAATCATTTAAAACTAAATTACATAAATATCATATATAAAAAATATACAATTATATAAAACTCATTATTTTTAATTTATATAAAACTAAAATATACAATTATATAAAATTATTATTGTTAATCTGTTAGGTCAATTCAGTACCTAATGACCTTACTGATGGATTTGAGTAACAACCAGCCTAAGTGAAGTATTAACCTTGAACATAACGAAGTCACTGAGTGAACAGTCACTCAGTGAGTTGCCTTCGAGTTCCTAGACTGAGTCTAAAAGAAAGACTCGAGCATTCAGAGAGGCGAAGCTTAATGAATGACTTCTATGACAAAGAAGAAGGTGATGGGTTCAGTGAGTTGTGGCAATAGACTCACTGAACCCCATACGATCTCCTAGAAAACAAGCATTCTCCAAGACTTAAGTAAAGGCGGGATAAGTTGAATTGTGACAAGATGAAGTACATCACACAATTAGCGTGACTTACCCTTTGGGATAGATGGGGTACTAACAAGTGTAAAGGACTTACGTCTTACTACTTAAAATAGGGTAAGACAAGATACTACACTGTACCAATAAGACAAGAATTGCACATGGGCAATTATTGTCTTCTACCCAACTTTCCTTCTATAAATAGGATGCTTGTAAAAGGAGAGAAAACAAGTTTGTGCACTTAATGCTTTGGACATTCGCAAACAAAGTTTTCTCTCTTCTAAATACGATCAAACACTTGAGTTCTAAACTCTTGTTGATAGAATCGTCAAGCTTAGCAATCGTTAGGATTGGACTAGCTTGTTAGTGAGGAGATCACAAAACCACACATTGTCTATTCAATCCCTTTTGTAGCTTCGTATACAATAGGGTATAATTCTTTAATAAAGCTAAGATTTAAACGTTGAAAAACCTTTGTGTTATTTACTTTACTTGTATGGGTTAGGACTATACTTAGTATTCTTAAGTATAGTACTAATTACAAGGGACCAACAAGTGGTATCAGAGCGGTAGGATTATAAAACTTTTAACCACCGTCTTAAAGTTTTTAAAACCGTGATCCATTATGGCTGAAAGTAATGTACCCCAACTTGTTAACAAAAAAGGACCGAGTTACTCTGTTAACGCTCCTAAGTTAGAAGTTGAAAGATTTAACAAATGGAAGAAAAGAATGCTATGTTATTTGATGGGAATGGAACCTTATTACATAACTTGTATTAAAAATGGTCCATTCAAACCAAAAACAGCAGTTGGTGATGACAAACCTGAAAACAATGGTCTGACGATGAAAGGAGAGTGGTCAATCAAGACCAACGTCTCAAAAGCATCATAATATCTTGTCTTCCTGATGATATTATGGAGGCTGCCATCGAGTGTTAGACGGCCAAAGAGACTTGGACAGATCTTGTTCATAGTTTCGGAGGACCATCCGGAACTAAGGAAAATAGGATCATGGACCTAAAGTTACAATATAACACTTTCAGGGCCAAACCATCTGAAACACTTCCTCGGACTTACACCAGGTATAAGACCTTGCTCAATGAGCTAACGAATGACGGGGTGAATCTGTCTAAGCATGAAATCAATGTTGGTTTTGTGAACAGTCTCCCTGAAAAATAGCTTGGTTTTTCTCAAGGATTGAGAAATGCTAATCACATACAGACTCAGGATCTTGCAGACATTTATAGGAGTTTTATCTATGAAGATAATCTAATAAATAGAAGATATCCTGAGTCCAAGAAGGCCTTAATAACAAACACCTCAGCCAAACCCACCCAAATTGATCATGGCCCCATTACAACTGCTTTTTACTCAAATGCAATTGTTCAAGATTTTCAGGAAACCTCAGATGATGAGGTGGATGAAAGATCTAGTGTTGAATACATAAGGGATCTAAACAGGGAATATCATGAAAGGGCCATGTTGGCAAATACCAAACGTTATATCAAAAGAACTAGATTTGCTGGTAACCAATCTACTAAGGGAGTGGATTGCTACCGATGTGGTAAAACTGGGCATTTTGCAAAATATTGTCTTTTAAAAACTCCATTGGCCTCTTATAAAAATCAAAATTATTCATCAGGCAATGACAATTTTCAACCCAAGTTTACACCAAAACTAATTTAGGCTTCTCTAATTAACCAAAGTTTTCAAAATAATAAGAAAATTGAGAAAGACATTAGGTCTGAGTATAAAAAGGTTAAAGCAAAAATTGCACTCTAGGAAGCTGAACCTACTATTGCTCAGACTCAAAAGCCTACTTAGAACAAAGCCAAAGGGCTGGTAGCTGAAACTTTTGATTGGGATGATGAAGACTTGTCCTCAGAAGAGAAGGAAGTCTGGTATCAAGCATTAATGGCTCTAACTGATGATGAACTATCAGTTGGAAAGAATCATGCTCAAAATGGAGAATGGGTTGACATCACTATGAGAAAGGTAAACATGCTTCTCCCTATGGATGAAGAATCTGATTGGCAAAAGTTCCTTAAGTATATAAACATTGACCTATCGTTCGTTGAAGAGCAGAGATTGAATCTTCTTTCAAAGTATAATAAACTTGTTTTTGAATTAAACAAATGTAGAGAAGATTTATTAATTTAAAACAAGCCAAACTTGAAGCAGTAAGCTATCAACATCAGAACACTAAACTTATTAAAATCAATCATGCCCTTCAAGAACAACTTAAGGAAGAAAAACGCATCAATGAGAAATGGACAAATAGCTCTACCTTAGCTTCTCAGTGTATAAACAGTCAAACACCTGTCTAAAAGAAGAAAATTCTTGGGGCACGGCAACTCACTGAAAAGGCACCTACTAAGGAAATGAGTGAAAAAGCATTTCTCCCTGCCTCGGTTGGGTTTGATCATGAAATGATTCCTAAGTCAAAAGACTGGGTTGAGAGATCAAATCCTGAGAGTGTTTTGCCTAACTTTGATACTAGAAAAATATTAATTCCTGAATCTCAGGCTATTAATGAAAAACTGGGTCTTAATGAAGAGATTGATAAATTCAGTAACACTGAAACATCTAGTGTTGCTGAAAACATTCAGACTCCTCTACCTCCTTTGAAAAATCTTCCATTGTCTTATCAAGAACACTCACCTAGAGGAAGAGTTGGGTTAGGTTGTACTGAACAAACAAAGCCTGACTCAAAAGTGATACTGAATCAAAATGAGTCAGGAACTGTCATTGAGTTAACAACCAAACCTATATCTCCCTCAGGGACTCCTACACACTCAGTCAACTCCACTCCTATCGTAATTCAAGAGGATTTAAGTAGATTGTTCCAACTTTTCATGGAAGTGAAGCTGAACTCAGCCTCTAAAACTCAGGGTGAAACATTTGTGTCCTCACAGCCTGAATCATCAACAAGTAACAAAACTAAACCCGAGTCTTCTAAGAAAGTTAAAACAAAGAAACCCTCTTGTGAGATATGCCTCTATACAAATCACACCACTGACAACTGCTTTAGAGTTCTCTATTGCATGAAATGTAAAAGTGAAGATCACAGGACAGCAGATCATGAGATGCACATAACTTATATTAGAAATGCTAAAAGATACAATGCGCAACCTTACAACTATGGGCCCACCTCACAACAAATCAGAAAATCCAAGGCTAAGCCTTACCCACCATGTACACATTGTGGCATTCCTGATCATAGAACTGATGATTGTGTATACTACCCTGAGTGTGAGATTTGTGGAAGCAATGATCACACTACCTCAGGACACAATAGGATAATCATGGTCAGAAGGGGGATGCTAGCTGAGTCATCTCAAATTACTGAATCCTCAGTCGGACTAAGTTGCAAAACATATGGAAGCAATGTTCATTCTACCTCAGATCATGCTGAGTTTGAGTACTTCAAACGAGGTGAAAGACGTCAGGCTTTTCGAGCCAAAGAGCCTACTAAAAAGTGGGCTCACAAGAGAAACTAATCCATCTCGTTATTTGTGCATAAACACTTCAAGGAGCCTGTCTGGTACTTAGACAGTGGGTGTTCAAGAAGTATGACAGGGGTCAAAAGTTATCTACACAAATACGTGGAGCAACCAGGTCCTAAGGTAGTATTCGGTGATAACTCATCTTGTGTTACTGAGGGATATGGTTCAATTAAATGTGGTGGAATAGTTTTCTCAAAAGTGGCGTTTGTAATTGGTCTGAAGTATAATCTCATCAGTATCAGCCAACTGTGTGATGCTAAGTACATCGTTCAGTTTGATGATAAGCAAGGAACAATTTTCAATGCTAACAAAGAAATTCTGTTGACTGCTCCAAGAAGAAATGATGTATATGTCCTAGACATGTCATCTGTAACGAATTCAGGAGCATGTTTCTTTGCTAAAGCCTCAGATTCTGTCAATTGGCTTTGGCATAAGAGACTGTCACATCTCAATTTCAAAGACATGAATAAACTTGCAAAACAAAACAAAGTTCTTGGCTTACCATCTCTTGTGTATTCAAAAGACAAACCTTGTTCAGCCTGTGAAAAAGGTAAACACAAGAGAGCTTCTTTCAAGCCAAAACAAAAATTTTCTATCAGGAAGTGTCTTCATCTTCTTTATATGGACTTATTTGGGCCTGTCAGTCCAATGTCTGTAAATCATGAGAAATATACCCTTGTGATTGTTGATGAATACTCTAGATACACTTGGGTATGCTTCTTGAAAAAGAAGAGTCAAGCTCCGGAATTAATAATGTCTTTTATCAGGCAAGTAGAAAATCAAAATGATAGTAAAGTTAAACAAATACGAACTGATAATGAAACAAAAATCAGGAACCATGAACTTGAGAGTTTTTGTGATGTGAAAGGAATTTCTCAGAACTTCTCTTCTCCTTACACACCTGAACAAAATGGTGTGGCTGAAAGGAAGAATAGAACTCTCATTGAAGCTGCTCGAACAATGCTCAATGGATCCAATCTTTCAAAACACTTCTGGACTGAGGTTGTGAAAATAGCTTGCTATACTCAGAACAGATGTATTATTGTCAAACGACATGATAAGACTCCTTATGAAATATTCAGGAAAAGGATTCTAGATATCAGCTACTTTCATGTGTTTGGATGTCCTGTATTCATCCACAATCAAAAGTACCATCTTGGTAAATTTGATGCCAAAGCTGATGATGGATACTTTCTTGGATATTCTTTTGTCTCCAAAGCCTTCAGGGTCTTTAATACAAGGAGACAACAAGTTGAGGAGTCCTTTCATGTCACCTTTGATGAAAGTATGGATGCCATTAACTTCACAAATCAATCAATGGAAGAGATTGGGATCAATGACTCATCAAGATATTCTCCTGATGAGTATGAACATTGTCCCTCAAAGCAGTATAAAACTGATGCTGATATATCCTTTCATATATCACCTCACAGTAGGTCAATTGATAATTTAATCACACCTCAACATGTCCCTGAAGTTATCACTTCTCAAGCTGAAGAATCAAATGATTCACCCATCTATAGGAACACTGAAGGGACAAGTGATGAAAATATCGATCCCCCTATTACTGAAAATCCTTTAGAAGGAGGTGATGTCCCAGTACCATGTACTGAATCTCTAGTCCCTGATAATCATCAATTATCAACAAGCTCTAATCCAAGTCCTCAGGACAGATGGTCAAGACAACAACATATAGAGCTTGTAAATATAATTGGTGATGTATCTGAGGGGATGCTCACACGTAGTCAGGCTGCCAAACTCTTTGCTGCCTCAGCCCATGAATGTCTGTTTGCATACTTTCTCTCTGAAATTGAACCAAAAAGGATTTCAGAGGCCCAGACACATCCAGGGTGGGTTGAGGCCATGCAAGAAGAGCTCAACCAATTCCTCAGGAACAAAGTGTGGAAACTTGTTCCTCTCCCTGAAGGGAAATCAGCTCGTGGTACAAAATGGGTATTTAAAAACGAGACTGATGAAGATGGAATTGTCATTAAAAACAAAGTTAGGCTTGTTGTTCAGGGGTGTGGTCAACTTGAAGGAATCGATTATGAGGAAACCTTCGCCCATGTAGCAAGAATGGAAGCCATCAGGATCTTCCTTGCCTATGCTACTTACATGAACTTTAATGTTTTCCAAATGGATGTAAAAATTGCCTTCCTGAATGGAAAGATTACTGAAGAAGTTTATGTTGCTCAGCCTCCTGGTTTTGAGAGTCCTGAGTTCCCAAACCATGTTTGTAAACTTGACAAAGCTCTTTATGGACTGAAACAAGCACCAAGGGCATGTTATGAAACTATCTACATTCCTGATAATGAACAAATTTGTCAGGGGGAAGATAGACAACACCTTGTTTATCTACAGAACCAAGGAGGATGTTCTACTAGTTCAGATATATGTTGATGACATCATATTCGGATCTACTAACTATAACCTTTGTAGAAAGTTTGAAAAACTTATGACAAAGAAATTTGAAATGAGTATGATGGGTGAATTAACATATTTTCTTGGACTACAAATCAAACAGGGGACAAAGGGATCTCAGTCTGTCAAGAAAAATACACCAGAGAAATACTTAAAAAATATGATATCTCTGAGTGTGCTTCAGTAAGGACTCCCATGGTTCCCCCTAACAACTTAGGTCCTGATCTTACTGGTAAATCAGTCAATTAAATCTTATTCAAGGGAATGATTAGATCATTAATGTACATAACTGCAACCAGGCCTGATATTCAGTTCTCAACAATCTTATGTGCAAGATATCAGGCCGATCCCAAAGAATCACATCTTACTGCTGTTAAACGAATCTTCAGGTACCTGAAGGGTACTCCTTCACTAGGTCTATGGTATCCTCGTTGCTCAGGCTTCGATCTTAAAGGATACTCAGACTCAGACTATGCTGGTTGCAATATGGATAGAAAAAGTACCTCAGGTGCATGTCAATTCCTAGGTGGCAAGCTAGTATCTTGGAGTGCAAAGAAACAGCAGTCAATCGCAATGTCCTCTGTTGAGGCTGAATACGTGGCAGCTGCTGGTTGTTGTGCAAACATCCTTTAGATGAAAAGTCAACTCAGGGACTATAATGTGGAATACAAAGTAGTCCCTATCTTTTGTGACAACACCAGTGCAATTGCCATTTCAAATAATCCGGTCCTACATTCAAGGACTAAACACATAGACATAAGATATCATTTCCTCAGGGACCACATCTTAAAAGGAGATATTGAATTACATTTCATCCCCACTGAATATCAGCTAGCTGATATATTTACCAAACCTTTGGATGAACCAACGTTCACTAGACTGAAAGCTGAACTTGGTATGCTGAATATTTATTAATCAGGCTCCCTGATAACAATAGATTCAGTATAATGTATATTCTTGATCCTCTCTCTGAGTAAATATCTCTTATCGTCTTCCCCTTGACACTGAGGTACATTAAATGATGTAACTAAATGCTCTAAGGATTTAGTTACTTAATGTCCTAGGTTGGTGAGTCACAATATTAAATAAGGAAAATATATTCCTTTAATAAATTGTCATAAACCAGTGAAGGGGTCACCCAATGTCAAGTATCCCACTAAGCATTAAATGCTTACCCTTTTTCTAGCAAAATCTGTTGTAAAAACGTCCTTTCAAATGCACGTGACCCCACGTCATCTCTACAAAAAGCGTTATCTCTATAGTAACAGAACAGTTGCCAAGAAAATAGGGGGACCACTTGTACGCTTTCATTCAATGCGGATGTGGAAAGAAATTATAACAAATAAAACTATATTTCACATCCGAGCCTATAAATACCCCTCAATCAAAACAAACACACACACACAAAGAACTTGCAATCTTACTCTGCCAAAATTTTCTCTCAAAGAAAATTTGTGTGTATTCAAACGTGTTTCCATAAAAGTTTCTTGTAAAAAAAAAGACAATCACATTGATCACTTGTTTTATTGTTATATAGCACAAACAATCAAAGTTACTTATTGTTTATAACTCTTGATTCTTTTTTTAAGGCAAAAGTCTGCATTAGGTCACTTGGTGAATCTTGTTGTATTATAACAAGAAACAAGTCTTGATTGGATTTCCACAAATTGCCATTATCCTTTTTCAAATCTTCAAAAACTAACTTTAATGGCAATGTCCAAAGCTATCAAATATGCCCCTCAGGCTGAGCATCTCACCAATGAGGGTGTCCATTTTGCAGGAAACAACTATGAGGGAAATTTCAATTACCCTAGTAGTGTATCAGCCTACAAACCAATTTGCAAATTCTTGAAAAACTGTGATTGGGTTGATGCTTTTATGAAAACCCCCTCAGTCTTCTACCATGAATATCTCAGTGAGTTCTGGTATACGGATGTGGTTGTAACCCCCACTACACAAGGGCCTGAAGGATCTCAGGGGTCTGAGATCAAGTCACATAAGAACTGTGTCATCATGCTCACTATAAACAATAGGAAGACACCATTGATTTTAGACTTCAAAACATTTTGTCAAACCAGTGGACTTGATTATAACAATGGAAAGTATGTTGCACATCCTGACATGGAGTCAGTTAAAAAAGGACTGAAAGAAATCAGGGTCCCTGAGTTATTTGTGACTAAAACCCCATTGATCAAAACTGCTTTCCCATGGCTTGGAGGATCCTAGTCACTTTTGTGATTCAGGTGATCGGTGGGAACTATTCATCTACTGAGCAAGTTAATTCTACTCAGCAGATGCTAATCTACAGTCTTATTAATGGACTGAAGATTGACATAGGAGAGATCGTTTATAATGATCTCGTAACCAGGCTCCTGAAGGAGTCTAGGCAAAAGTATGTTTCTTACCCACGATTCATATCATGCGCCTTAGAACGGTTACTGGGTTCCCTTTACACTCAGGAAAAAATCAATGTTTTTTCAACTCCCATCCTGAGTTCCACAAACTTTTCAAAGAACCCATCTGAAGTCAACCCCATTGCATTGACAGCTCACATGACTGAGGTGATCAGTCGTGAATCATCCGTGTCTCCCATCCCCTTCTTACCAAAGAAGGGGAACAAGAAGACTCAGATTGTGCCTAAGACCAAACCAATAAAGGCACAGGGACCTGAGGCTTTCGAGGCACGACCTAAAAAGGCCAAGGCTAAAAATACCACCCTTGTTTAGAACAAGCTTCATCTACCCCAAGGGAAAGAGCTTTCGGGAGGCCCTGGTACATCACAATCAGGGTCGACGCGCCAAACTACTGATCCTCTTGATGGAGAAGGAAACATACAACCTTCTCCTACGGGACTGCCTTCCACTCAGACCGATGACGGCATTCGTAAATCACAACCTTTGCATGAGGTCAAAACTAAGGCCAAAGACTCAGAGAGACGCCCATGGGTAACATACCTCGCTATTAGGCCTCTCACTTCCACCAAGTCCAATGAAGGCACACTAGCTCAAAATTCTTTGCCTGAGGACCCAAAACTCGATTCCTTAGACTCAGAGGGATGCTCACGGGTAATTCACCCCGCTGATAGAAATCTCACTTCCACAACTCCCGATGAAGGCACACTAGAACAAAAGTCTTTGCCTGAGGGAACCACTATTGATCCCAAAGACTCAGAGGGACGCCCACGGGTAAAACACCCCCATGATAAGGATCTCACCTCCACAACTGATCAATCACAAACTGCCCTTGAGTATCAGTTGGCTACAACCCAAGCCTCGGGATTTGGGGCAGGGAGTGACGATAACCAAGGCATACCTTCTTTTGAAGGGGAGCTGGACAAACCAAAGGGTTCACTGAACTTTGGAGATTTTGTTGATCTACTCGAGGAACCTGACGAGTTACTCCAAGGTTTCAGTGACGACGATGACATGATTGAGGTTGGGGATGAACCTGAAACTCAGACCCCTCCTCAATCAGACCAGAAGCCACAATCCCCACCATTGTTCGCGGACATACAACCCTCCCCTGAGGCTCAACAAAATCCCTACCCTGAGGCATCAGAACAAAAAGAACCCTCCCCTGAGGTACCGAAAAATCCCTCCCAAGAGGCAAAACTTGACACCTCTTCGTTGGGGACTCAGACTGTGGTTCCGGATAAAACTTTTGATGACATCAAGCCTGTCACTGAGAAGGTTTTGAATGCAACCCTCCAGGATGTATTAACTCATGCTTCCACCACCTTGAAAGCTGAGGTCACTCAGTTTCATGAAGACTTGGCCTCAAAGACTGATGAACTCCTTGATGAGTTCAGAACATATGGTGATAGATTTGACCTGGCTGAGGAGAAGATGAGAATTCAGGTGGACAACCAAATGGAATTCATCAGTTCTGTTAACAATAGTCATGAAAATCAAGAAAAGAAGCTCATCAACTTCCTCAACCATGCTCTTCCTACTGTTGAAGCAAATGTGTCCTTAAAGACAACTCTGGATGGACTGATCACTAGCACTACTAAGTCCACTTCCAGAGTTAGTCAATTACTTAAGTTACTGAAGGAGGACAGGCTCACTTAGGTTTTTACCAGGTTAGACTCTCTCAGGTATGACTTGGATATGGTGAAGGGGAAATGTGATGACATATATAAGGATGTTCACATGGATGCTGAGACAGAGTTCAGATTGTCAAGGGCTACACAAGGTTACATGGCTAATGCCTCCAATCTCTCTAACATCTCCAAGTCCTTGAAAGAGGCTGACATTCCCAGACTTAGGACAAGTATCACCACCATTGAAAACACTCAATCCCTAATTCAGTTGGATGTTAAAACCATTAAAGTTGACACTCAGTCCATGAAGGAGATGGTGACTGAGATGTTTCAGGCTTTCAAGGGATCCTCCACACCACCTCAGGACCATCACTAAGGGCAAAACCTAGGATTAGTCAGGCTGATCCTTCAACTTTTGAGGGGGAGAATGTGCCACCAATGATGCTAACTTGGACTGAACCTCCTTCTCACACTGAGGGGGAGCAGGGAGAACTAGCACAACCCCAACCCTTAAACTCAATTCCTCCCAACCCTGAGCCCTCTGTATCTAATTTAGATAGGGGCAAAGGCATTGCTGATGAAACCCCAACACCTCCACCAAAGAAGCTTGTAAAAGCTTTAAGAGAAAGAAGGCCTGATCCTGATGTCATTGTCTTGGTACCATATGAGATTAATGGAAAGATGTACAAGATGACTCCTGAACAAATCCAAGAGTACTTAGATAGAATGGAGTCAGCTAAGGCTAATAAAGCAACAAGGGCTGAGATTTTGAGGGTATTCACTGAATTTGTGAAAGAAGTGGGTGGTGACCCTGAGGCCTTGTTGAGCAAGAAAGGGGGAGAAGAGTTCATCCAAAAGCAGGAGGAAGAACTCAAGGCCATTCAGGATGAAATGGTCTTGAAGCAACAACAAAGAACCACCCAACTTAAGAAACTGTATGACCAATACCAAAGTCGTCACCCAAGGAAGAAAGCCTGAACCAGTCACTAACCTTCAAATCATTCCTCATACTACACTGGTCTCAATATCTGTCTACAGAAACAATGATGAAAGGAATTTTGAAGTTATGAAGAAATTTTCATTTGGTGATTTCGGTCTCATTGAGTGGGACGAAATGGGAAGGATCTTCAGGACCAAAAAGAACAAATGTGTCCCTGAAATACTCAACTCTCTCAGTAAGAGATATGAGAGGTTGAATCAGATCAAGGAACAATTAGGAATCACTGAAGATCTTCCTTTAACTGAACAGGATCCTACCAAAACTCAGGGAAGAAAGAGGAAAAGAGTTGAGCTTGAAGTTGAGACTAAAATCCCTGGGTTAGACTACAATCGTACCCTCCCTGAAAATGTCCCCTTTGTGAAAAACATGGTTATAGAAGAACCTGAGTGGGGTATCTTCTTCATTGATGTTTTTGGGGATCAAGCTTTTCAAAGAACGAGTGACATAGAGAAATGCACTACTGAGAGTGTTCTCATCTTTCTTGTGATGGCTGGACAAGTTCAGATTGATGAGAATAAAAGATTTGTTGAGAAGCTCAGGGAGATAATTGCTAGGAGGCCTGATAAAGAAAAGGTGTTAAAGTCATCAAGGGTGAAGAGGGAAGCAATGGATTCCTGAATAATTGTAATCTTTTGTTTTATTTATGTTTCTTGTATCAGACTATTCAGTCTTGTGTAATGATGAATAAAAATAAAGTACTTTGTTATATCAAGTCTTTTCATCAGTAGAATAGTTTGTAATAAGAAGAAGCCTCTTTGCTCACTTATAACAATTTCACTTAGGCAAATTTTATATCCAAATAGGGGAGATTGTTAGGTCAATTCAGTACCTAATGACCTTACTGATGGATTTGAATAACAATCAGCCTAAGTGAAGTATTAACCTAGAACATAACGAAGTCACTGAGTGAACAGTCACTCACTGAGTTGCCTTCAAGTTCCTAGACTGAGTCTAAAAGAAAGACTCGAGCATTCAGAGAGGCGAAGCTAAATGAATGACTTCTATGACGAAGAAGAAGGTGATGGGTTCAGTGAGTTGTGGCAATAGACTCACTGAACCCCATACGATCTCCCTGAAGAAAACAAGCATTCTCCAAGACTGAAGTAAAGGCGGGATAAGTTGAATTGTGACAAGATAAAGTACATCACACAATTAGCGTGACTTACCCTTTTGGGATAGATGGGGCTGACAAGTGTAAAGGACTTACGTCTTACTACTTAGAATAGGGTAAGACAAGATACTACACTGTACCAATAAGACAAGAATTGCACATGGGCTATTATTGTCTTCTACCCAACTTTCCTTCTATAAATAGGATGCTTGTAAAAGGAGAGAAAACAAGTTTGTGCACTTAACGCTTTAGACATTCACAAACAAAGTTTTCTCTCCTCCAAATACGATCAAACACTTGAGTTCTAAACTCTTGTTGATAGAATCGTCAAGCTTAGAAATCGTTAGGATTGGACTAGCTTGTTAGTGAGGAGATCACAAAACCACACATTGTCTATTCAATCCCTATTGTAGCTTCGTATACAACAGGGTATAATTCTTTAATAAAGCTAAGAGTTAAACGTTGAAAAACCTTGTGTTATTTACTTTAATTGTATTAAGTTTATTGCATTACTTAACCATGGGTTAGGACTATACTTAGTATTCTTAAGTATAGTACTAATTACAAGGGACCAACATAATCATTTAAAAGTTTTATATACAATTAATAACTAAGTTTCCCCAGCGACAAGTCGCTCGGGAAAAGTTTGTTTAATAATTTCAGAAATCCCTCCAAAAATTTTCATTAACGCGCTTCTTTCACAAAACGACAAAATTATAGTTTCCCCGGCGACATGTTGTTGGGGATAGATTTGTTAGCATCAACAAGTTATTAAACCAGCTGGCACAAACGACAAATTATAAAGTTTCCCCAGCGACAAGTTGTTGGGGAAACTTTTGTCAAAAATTAAATAATTTTCCCCCAGCGACATGTCGCTGGGGAAAAGTTTGACCAATTCTTATCCTCAAAGAAACGAATCACAGAAACACACAACACTTATCTATTTTTCATCTTCTTCTCTGTGTAACTCATCCCCAATCATCACATCACCACCAACAATCACACCCCCACCACTACCATCAACAATCACCACCAATACTCACATCACCACTCATCCCCGCTACTCATCCCCGCCACAACCATCAACACCACTCACCACCACCACAACCGCTGCTATCACCACCATCACCACCACCGCTGCTATCACCACCATCACTTCTATCACCACAGGCATACCATCAACACCACCACAACCACTTACCACAACCACTCACCACCACCGCCTACTGCCGGATTCACCACCACCACCACCACAACCACTCTCCTTCTAAATTATAATTCTTTTTCTAACCTTCTAAATGATAATTCTTTAAACAAGTTTGGTGGTGGTGGATTTTGTTTGTTTTTCGATTCAAGGTTTTTATATAAATTCATAGTTTTTTATTGATTGAGTTTTTAATTAAATGTTTTATGTTATTGTAGTCGACCGCAGAAGATCACAGCCGACCGTAGCTAACCACAGCCGACAGCAGCCGACCACAACCGACCACAACCGACCACCACAACTAACAGTATGTTTTTTTAATTCTAACTGATAACATTTATTTACTTATTTTTATCATTTTGGTTTCCCCAACGACATGTCGTTGGGGATTTATAAACTTGTTAATTTCCATTAAACGTAAATCCAAACACTCTTTAACTGTGAAAAACGCAAACCCAAACACTTGTTATGTTGCTTATCATCTTATCCGAATAAACTGTTTTCAAACATCTTATCCTGATAAGCTTATCAGGATAAGCTGTTTGAAACAGCTTATCCCGATAAGCATATCGGAATAAGCTGTTTGAAAACAGCTTATCCTGATAAGCTTATCAGGATAAGTTGTTTTCAAACAGCTTATCCTGATCAGCTTATCCAAATAAACTGTTTTCAAACAGCTTATCCTGATAAGCTTATCAGGATAAGCTGTTTGAAAACAGTTTATCCCGATAAGCTTATCGGAATAAGCTGTTTGAAAACAGCTTATCCTGATAAGCTTATCAGAATAAGCTGTTTGATATAAATGTTTTATTGAATTAAACCTTAGGAATGTGTTAGGATTTTAGCGATTAATTTCAGAAAATTCCCGTCTGAAATTGATCAACCTATAGAAAACCCGTCCGAAGTTAATTTAATAGGAATTAACTTTGAAAAGTCCCCTGTTTGGGACTTCTTTTTTATTGTTTTGTCTCATTTAGGATATGAATGTGTATAACTGGTTTACTATTTGAGATGATTTCGACAGTGTTTCTTCTTTACTCCTACGATATGTCTTTAAACACATATTTGGGGAGTTGAGGGGAAATGCTGCCGAAATTTTCTCAAATAGTAAATCGGTTATACGCATTCATATATGAGACGAAGCATCAAAGAGTGGGTTAGGATTGCCTTCCATAGTTGCATTAGGTGAACAAAACATCTAGGATTGCTTTCCATAATTGCCTTCTATGTAATAATAACTAAATATACGGATAAAACACGCTTATGGTATTCGCTGATAAGAGTTGGATAAAAAACCGATTGTTTCCCAAGAATTTAATGACGATCTCACAAAGTTCGTCAATCATTTCCGGCCGTTGGTGAATGCTGCGGGGAAAATTAGATCTCCATGCAAAAAATGTCGAAATGTATTATGGAAACCCATCGAATGGATTGGAGATCATATTGCGTGTAACGGGTGGGACCCACTTTATACCACATGGGTCAAACACAGTGAACCGGCTCTACGTGCGCCAGTGATAGATAACCTAAGAGAACCTATGATGAGTGACATGACAGCGTTACTCGATGATTTTAGCTATATTCCTTCGAATGAACCAACACAAGGAGATAATATTGGTGAGATTAGTAACCAACCGACTCAACCGACTCAAGCCACTCGTACCGAGTTTGAAGAGTTGTATGCAAGTGCCAACGAGGCGCTGTATGATGGTTGTGAACATGTGTCTCGACTAGACTTTATGGCAAAATTTACCTATTTTAAGGCTAAAGGCAAAATGACAGATTCTTTATTCAATGAAATATTAGAGTTTTTCCGATATGCGTTTCCTGATAGTAAAGGATTCAAGATCCCACCGAACTACTATGAAAAAAGAAGACATTTAAAATGATCGGGTTAGGGTACGAGTCGATACATGCTTGTGAACACGACTGTTGCTTGTTTTGGGATGATAAAGCAGAATTGCAATTCTGTCCGGTGTGTAATACGAGTAGATGGAAAGACACTAACACACCGGGGAAGAAAGTTCCTAGGAAGGTGTTACGTTACTTTCCGATCATTCCTAGACTACAAAGTTTATACAAGTCTAGATACACTGCAAAAGACATGACTTGGCATGCTACTAGAATGTGTGCGGAGCCTGGTAAGATGCAACACCCGGTTGATGGCACGACTTGGAAGAATTTTGACTTGAAGTATCTAGAGTTTGCAGCAGAACCAAGAAATGTTCGACTAGGGTTGTGTGCTGATGGTTTCAATCCGTTCGGCAACCTTTGTCAGACCTACAACATGTGGCCGGTGATATTGACAACATACAATCTGCCTCCTTGGTTATGTATGAAAGAAAGTAACTTTATGCTGACGTTGTTAATTCCTGGCCCTAAATCCCCGGGCAAGGACAATGATATTTACTTGCAGCCTTTGATTAAAGACCTGAAGACTTTATGGCACAAGGACGGTGTTGATACTACAGACATTATTTCACAAAAGCAGTTCAACATGAGAGCGATGCTTTTATGGACCATAAATGGTTTTCCTGCTCGAAGTAGTTTTTCTGGGTGGAGTGGGCAAGGTTACTATGCATGCCCTACATGTAACCTAGAAACTCTATCTATTCCTGTCACAAGCAAAATAACTTATGTTGGTCATAGAAGATGGTTAAAGAAGCCCCTTAAATGGAGGAGTTCACGTGCTGACTTCAATGGCCAACCTGAATCCAATGATCGACCTAAAGAATATAACCGGCCGGGTGTAATCGAGGAGCAACATGCTAGATTGCTAAGGCGTTTACCGGGTAAACATCCAAAACATGGGGGTGTGAAGATTTCCCGCAATGTTACAGTCGAGCTTAACTGGACTAAACGGTCTATTTTTTACGAGCTTGAGTATTGGCCTTTTATTTCACTAAGACACAATTTAGACATCATGCATATCGAAAAAAATGTGTTGGATGCCATCTTGAACATTTTGTTAATGAATGACAAAAGTAAAGACACCGCAAAGGCAAGACAAGACTTGAAAAAAGACGGGCATTCGAAGACCTTTATGGCTAACCGTAAACCACAAGGGGAAGACTGTGAAGCCCCAGGCTGCGTATTCTTTAACAGCAGAGAACCGAAAAAAGTTTTGTCAGTACATCAAAAGTGTTAAACTACCAGATGGGTTCGGATCATGCTTCAAGCACAAAGTGGCCGATAATGATACAAATATAACGGGCATGAAGTCTCATGACTGTCATATAATGATGCAACGTTGACTTCCTTACGGACTTCAAAATTACTTGCCCGAACATATTGCCAAACCAATAATCAATCTATGTTCCTTGTTTAAGCAACTCTGCTCTACAACTTTGATGGAGGAGGACATGTTGAAAGCTTCGGTCAAGGTGGTTGAAATTCTATGCGAGCTTGAGCGCATATATCCTTTTGCTTTCTTTGACATTATGGTTCACTTGCCCATCCATTTAGCTCTAGAGGCTCTTGAAGGCGGGCCTATTCAACCCTGGTGGATGTATCCATTTGAAAGATTCATGAAGAAGCTAAAAGGTTATGTAAGAAATAAAGCTAAGCCGGAAGGTTCGATCGCGGAGGGTTATGTTGCAGAAGAAGCATTGACTATAAGTTCTCAATATTTTCGGGGTGTTACCACGAAATTTAATCGTCCCGATCGTAATGTGGACCCCCTCCCTCAACGTGTAAGTTTCAGGTGTTCTGATCGGTATGCAAGCCGATTGGTTTACTGTCCTTTCCTCATTTTCCTACCGAAGAGTACAAGAAAGCGAGATGGTATGTACTTAACAACAGTCCTGAGATCGACACGTACCAAGACCAGTTCCGGAGGTACGCGTTTTTTAATTTTGTAACTTTTTTCTTAACTTATCATTTCGACGACTTATTCTAATAGCATGAACGTTTTTCAGTTTATTTCCAGGAAAAAAAGAAAAAGACATGCTAGAAGAATTTCCCCACTGGTTTAAGACGTTGGTAAACTAACACTTATTTTGTGTACTTAAGTGTAAAAATAACAATATCATATTTTTTTCTATCTAATCCTATCTTCTTCATAGATCTTTGAACGTCACGCACAAAATCCCCAAGACCCAGAGTGTAGCCCAACCAGAGAGTTATTCGCTTTGGCTAATGGACCATCAAAGGCTCCAATGTCAGTAAACTGTTGTGTAGTAGATGGTGTGAGGTATGTCGTGCAGAGCCGCGATGAACGACGCGTAACTAAAAATAGCGGCCTTTGTTCGACTGGCCCTGACGGGAAAACTAGCACTTATTAGCTTCAAGAAATCCTCGAGTTTGACTATTTGTCGTTTAAAGTTGCGTTGTTCAAAGTTAAGTGGTTCGACACTCGTAACAACGTTGATAAGTCAAGAAACTTACCGTTATAAACGGAATGACACAAATCGTCGGCTCTAGTGAGTGGTGGAAAAGTGAACAATACATTCTCGCAACACAAGTCAAACAAGTCTTCTACCTTGTAGATCCCGCCATACCCAACGTGAAGGTCGTCGAACATGTTAATCATAAAAAGTTTTTGAACAACGGTGTAATCGTGGTAGAGAACGAACCTGATATTATACATTTAGACAACTCATCTGATCTCCCACCTTCTACTAGTGATCTCCCACCTTCTACTAGTGATCTCCCACCTTCTACTAGTGGGAATGACTTCGGTAATTACACCTTCTATATAGATTTGCATATAGATGGTGAATCAACGGAGATTGATGCACCGCTAGATAACGATGATGTTCCTAGCGAAGACGATGATGATGAAGACCCCCTTCCTCATGATTTAGCAGATTCTGATGTTGAAGACCTCATCAAAGATGATGATGGTGTTGATAAATTTTATTCTAGTGACGAATAAGATTAACTTTGTGTTGTAACTTGCAAAATACACTTATATATTTGAATGAATGAATGAACGAAATTGTTGTGGATTGTTTAAATGTGTATATTTATTTTGATATTTGGATTTGTGCATGCTTGTATTATTTTGTTCATGAATTTCTACATGTTATGCTAATTGTACCTGTATACAGATAGCTGATGTTGCACGGGGACACGGCGGGGACGGTGGTGGCGAGGATCCTTCACGTCCACGTCCTCCATCATTCGGTTGCGGGGGTTGCTTCGTTAACCGGGGTAAGAATTTCTGGATTATTGTAATACAAATCTGATACACAAATTGAACTTGTTTGCCTTGAACTTTTATGACTTTATCACTCACTTGATTTTGCAGGAAAAGGAAAGCAAAAGCCCAATTTGGGCGGGAGGAGAGCCGGCAGGGAGAATACCCGGGACAAGACCCGTCGCCTAAAATTACTGGATGTGGTGTCCACGAATCACAACCGGCTAGTCGAGATCAACTTTGTACCCGCTAAAGATAACCTTGTTACACCTGTCGGCCCCTACGCAGAGCATTGGAGAAACTTATGCGGCGTGATCGTTAGGAAATACCTTTGTATTACCCTTCGTGGAACAAGGTCCCCGAAGGGTACAAGGCGGCGGCTTGGGAAGCTCTTGGGGTAAGTTATCATTTTATGTTTATTTAATTATCGTGTTCATTTATTTAATTGTGTATATTTATTGAAATTCATTTTTTTATTTATATCATATAAATAAATAAACAAATTTAAATAAATATATAAATTATATTTCTAACTCTGTTTTTAATGTGTTGTATTGTGTATATTTATTTAAATTTGTTTATTTATTTGTATCATATAAATAAATAAACGAATTTAAATAAATATATAAATTATATTTCTAACTTTGTTTTCAATGTGTTGTATTGTGTATATTTATTTAAATTCGTTTATTTATTTATATCATATAAATAAATAAACAAAGTTAAATAAATATATAAATTATATTTTTAACTCTATTTTCAATGTGTTGTATTGTGTATATTTATTTAAATTCGTTTATTTATTTATATCTAAATAAACAAATTTAAATAAATATATAAACTATATTTTTAACTCTGTTTTTAATGTGTTGTATTGTGTATATTTATTTAAATTCGTTTATTTATTTATATCATATAAATAAATAAACAAATTTAAATAAATATATAAATTATATTTCTAACTCTGTTTTCAATGTGTTGTATTTGATTGCAGAAAAAATACGATCTCGAGCCACACAGGAGCACCACTCGGGGGCCGAATATTGAAAATACCATTAAGGCCCAGTTAAAAAAACATACAACACCAACAAGGCTACTCTGAAGCGAGATTACTGTGTAAAAGACCCCGAGACTGGAGAATACGATGTGGATCGAATTAGGCAGAACAGACCCGATGAACACTCAGCTGAAGAGTGAGAAAAACAAATAACGTTTTGGACTGACCCTGGTAACAAGAAGCGATCCTTAACAAACAGCCAAAATCGGTCCAAGGCAACACTTCCCTCCCGACATGGTTCTCGGTCGATCCCTCACACTCGACAACTCATGGTAACTATTATTATTATTATTATTGATTTTACATTATTATTATTATTTTATTATTATTATTGATTTTTATTTTTATTATTTTATTATTATTATTATTATTATTATTGATTTTACATACATATTATTATTACCTTTTTTAATTAGATTGATCTTACTTGCGTGTGTATGTACAGAAAAAGGCGTCTGAAACCCAACAGGAGCCTTCAGAGATCGACATGTTCTATCATTTGCACACAAATGAAAATGTTGTATTTGCAGATGAGAACTCTCTCCAGTTGTATGTAAGTATTCTTTTCAAAACACACTTTAATGAATCATTGATTAATAATCTAGCAACCCGACTAATATATTTACTATCTTGTGTTATTGTCACTACGCAGGATCAGATGTGGGAGCTAGAGGCGACGGGTGAGCACACCACTTCCGAGATCAACAGGATGGTACGAGGAGGCAAATTTCGCGGCCACCATCCTGGCGTGGGTATGGTATTGCCGGGATACGCCAGTTTTAGTCCGAGCTTTTCGTCACCACCCCTTGACACTCGTCGGGATGTTGATTTCCTGATGGGCATGCTGAGAGCCGACGGCAAGTATAAAGATCATTTTTCGAGATACGAGAGTGTTGGTCCAGCGGGAGCGGGAGTCGCAGGGGTGATGATGTTGAGGATCGGAAGGGTGGCGAGCTAGGATGGTGGCGAGGATGGTGGCGATGGCGCGAGCTAGTCGTTTCATATATGTGTTTGTTAGTAGGTCAATTGTTTCTTTATGTTCATCTTGACTTTTTTCCCTATTATCCTAAATTAGAACGCTTGTTTCCCTAGTATCCTTAACTATCCGGACTTGTTCCTAGTATCCTTAACTAAATTATAACGTTATATTATATTTTGGTGCAAGTTTAAACTTATTCCGCGTTTGTGTTGATTTGTATTCCAAGTTTACTTTATATGTGTCTTTTGGTGAGCAAATACAGGTTTTTGTTACAGGTTTTGTTAGATTTTTTCCGGAAAAATCTGGAAAACGCCTGCTGTGCAGGCAATTTATGAAAAAAACCTGCAGAGGTTTCCCCAGCGACATGTCGCTGGAGAAACTTTGGAAAATCGTTGACAAGTCAAACACAAAGCGTTGACAAGTCAAACACAAAGCGTTGACAAGTCAAACATATCGAAAGTTTCCCAGCGACATGTCGCTGGGGAAACATTGGAAAATCGTTGACAAGTCAACCACAAAGCGTTGACAAGTCAAACGTAAGGAAAAATTCCCCAGCGACATGTCGCTGAGGAAACTTTGTAATTAGCTGAGAAGATTAAGTTTAACTTAATTTTTGCTGATTTAATAAAGATTTTCTCCAGCGACATGTCGCTGGAAATCTTGCCACCGTGGCAATCTATTTTTTTCATGAAAAGTCTGTGGGGCCCGCATGTCGCTGGGGTAAGTCGTTGGGGATACCTTTCTCATTGAGCGTACCCAGCGAATTTTCCCCAGCGACATGTCGCTGGGGAAACGTATCCCATCAAAAAGTCGCTGGGGAAAAGCCAAAAAAATCGCTGCTGGGGTGTTGTAGTGTACAACCATTATCAATGGTACTATTCCCAAGCATTAAGTAACCGGTATCCGTGTCATTGTAGGACGACGAGGATGACGTTGCATACGGATGGAAATCATGATCATTTTCGTCGTCTGAGAAAACATTTTGAAATCCATCATCAACAGATGAGGTGATAGAAATTTCATCAAGGATATGAAGTTTGAAGTTTGTACCAAAATAACCAAACAGCCCCAGCTCATATTCAATGAGAGATGGATAACGCATAGTTATATAATAGTGGCTCCGAGCACACTCTCGCGGGAGATTAGTCCACTCGTCCTAAAGGCGATGGAAACTCCTCGTAATAGACTAAAAAATATATATATATATACTAGTGGTGCCATTTATGGCCCAACAACAACAATACATCAAAGGCCCACTGATTAACAGATACATATATCATCTCTTCTTCAGATTAGGGTTTATATTGAAAACATTTTGCATTAGTTTTATTTTATTTTTACAGATCGAAGCTTTTAGAACAAACGAAGACTCATATCGACTATTCAGAAGGTAACGTATCTATTTTTAGGTCACTTTCTTCTCAAGTAGTTGTATATTTCCTATCATTTACTTTCTTTTCCACACTCGAGAACGCAGCGTAAGGGTTAGGGTTACGCTGCGTAATATATTATTGATGTTAGTTACCGACCTTGATGACGGTTTCACGACCTTATTAGCATCTTCTAGCAGGGTTGACAGCATCACATCCATGAAATCGGCTTCTTTAACACTATCACACACTTTTATATTCTCAATATGTTCGTCAACCCACGACAGTATCAACCTCTTTGGCAACTTGCCTTATAGATTTCACATGCCCTCCAATGTCCATCAGTGATTCAGTTACATATATTGAAAAAAACTCAGATGCAACAAAAAGGCCGCTAATGTATAATAACCCTTTCGTTATGGCTTCTTTAACATGCGAGCAGTGGCGGACCCAGGATTTATTATAGGGTGTTGCACAAATTTTTTATTGATTATAAGCATTAAAGTTGCCTTACGTTATCTAGAAATGAGTGTTGCACGTATTAAGAAAAAATCTATTTTATAATAAATTTACCCTTCGTGACCTAAAATCGGGTGTAGCCCGTGACACACCTGGCTCCCATGTGGGTACGCCCATGCATGCGAGTCTTAAATATTACATTTATCACTATGACACTTGTTACAAAATCTTTTCACTGCTAAGATTCGTATAATTATATTGAACGTTATGTTCTCAAACCACTTGTACATGTCCATTACAAATGGTTTGTCCCCATTATTCATGGACAGTAACTTGAGCTCATCAATTGAACTCTTTCACGAACATTCTTGAATTTTCAATATGCTGCCTTGAAAAGAGCTCAGAAGTGACTAGCTTTCGGATCTCTCGCCAGTACGCTCCATATGGTGCTAGTGCAAAACCAGCATTGTCATAGACCATTTTCCGGCTAATTGCCATATTCGGTCTATTTCCAAAGTTTACATCATTCGAGGTGAAGCACTCTCGGATCATCTGTCAACTGCTCACCACCAATGCTCGACGACTACCTAAGCAAAATTTCTTGTAGCATAAGTTTGACTTTTTCTTTTACCTATAATAAGTAAGCAAAATTTCTTTTTTTACAACTTTTTTTTTTATATCGAATGAAGCCAATGGGCCTAATATCAATCTTAATGGGCTGTGCCGACAACACTAGTTTTGTCTCCATCTAAGGGTTAGGGTTACGGTTTGTAATTTTATTTTATCTTCTTGTTTCACTTTTGCAATGGTGGATCTTTAAAATCAAGATATTTCATTTTGAGAGGTTGAGAATCAGTTGGGTATGTTATCTGATTCAATATTGCTAACACCTAAAAATAGATTTCGAGAGGCCGAGAAGCAGGTGGAAATGTTAGATCCTGTATCACCATCACCTAATGAAATTCAACGTCAGTATCAGCTAGCTAATTCAGTATTGCCAAGACCTAAAGATAGATTTCGAGAGGCCGAGAAGCAGTTGGAAACGGAAATGTTAGAGGTGGCAATGTTAGATCCTGTATCACCATCACCTAATGAAACTATACGTCAGTTAGAGCTAGCTATTTCAGTATTGCCAAGACCTAAAGATAGATTTCGAGAGGCCGAGATGCAGTTGGAAAGGGATTTGTTAGAGGTGGCAATGTTAGATCCTGTATCACCATCACCTGATGAAACTATACGTCAGTTAGAGCTAGCTATTTCAGTATTGCCAAGACCTAAAGATAGATTTCGAGAGGCCGAGATGCAGTTGGAAAGGGATTTGTTAGAGGTGGCAATGTTAGATCCTGTATCACCATCACCTGATGAAACTATACGTCAGTTAGAGCTAGCTATTTCAGTATTGCCAAGACCTAAAGATAGATTTCGAGAGGCCGTGAAGCAGTTGGAAAGGGATTTGTTAGAGGTGGCAATGTTAGATCCTGTATCACCATCACCTGATGAAACTATACGTCAGTTAGAGCTAGCTATTTCAGTATTGCCAAGACCTAAAGATAGATTTCGAGAGGCCGAGAAGCAGTTGGAAAGGGATTTGTTAGAGGTGGCAATGTTAGATCCTGTATCACCATCACCTGATGAAACTATACGTCAGTTAGAGCTAGCTATTTCAGTATTGCCAAGACCTAAAGATAGATTTCGAGAGGCCGAGATGCAGTTGGAAACGGAAATGTTAGAGGTGGAAATGTTAGATCCTGTATCACCATCACCTAATGAAATTATACGTCAAGAGACTGAGTATCAGCTGAGGATGTTAGCTAATTCAGTAAGCAGTCCTGTTGACGAGGGCGAATTGGTTACTGGCAATGATGACAGTTTAACTTTGTCGCATGATAAGGTTAGTAATGACAAGATCTCGTTGGCTATTTTTGATGAAATTTCTGTTCAGTCGTTTATTACCTAACAATTACGGTTTTGAAGTCATACTTTCGATAAATATACTCATTTTACAGATTTGCAACAAGGAGAAAGAGGAAAATAGAGGAAGCCAGTATGGTTTGGTAATAATTTTTTTATCTATTCTATTTACTAATAAATTCATATCATTAGGTGTTTGAAGCCAAATTGTGAATAAGCAGTACAATGTTACATGTTCCTTATTAAGAGTCTAAATTCATATGCTGTTAAATTTAGCGCCCATTATTCTGCTAAAATCATGTATGATAGTCTGTTTTTCCGCTTTTGTTAATGTGACTAGGACTTCTGGAAGCATATCTTCTCTGTTGGAACAACTAGGGTATGTCCTACCATAATCTCTCTATGTCTGTTTATACCTTATTTGGAAGCCCTCTTTTGTATTTATTTTTTTAAAACTACTTTCGTCTTACGCGAACACTAAAGGCTATTATCTCTTCGCTTTGAAGATTGAGCCTTTTTTACAATTTCACACAAACACCTTCTTGAGTTTTGTTACTTTTTGTATTTTGGGTGCTTAATATGATGTTCCATGACAGATGAATGTCCTTCACAAAGAACACAACTGGAATTTCTCAAATCTACAAGTGAGTATTTTGTTAAAAACTAAAGTCTATTTATATGTCCGTGAGTAGTACTAGCATTTTGTACTAACCCAAGTCGTCGTTACCTTCTTTCTCAGGATGCATTTGAAGAGGGTGGTGTGTTACACGCCGCTAACAACGTCTATCTCTTCTCCACTGTGGAGGGTAAGTCTATTTAACTTATTTCCCGTTGGTTGCAGATGTCTCTCCCTCGTGACTTCTTTTTCATTACTGTACTTAATTTGTTTGCAGAATCATCTCGCTGTTGCCATCATAGGAAGAGAGGAAGAAGACTAAAAACCCTTCTTCCTGTTGTGGTCGCAGTAAGTAGGGTTAATTCGTTAGCAATTCACTCCATTTGCTCCATAAAAAGCCACTTCCAAATCATGTTTATTCAACATCTCAATTGCATCAACATATTTCTTCTATTAGAACCTTGGTTTAAAAAAGCGCGCCTTTTTGAGCCTGAGGCGAGACGAGGCAATGGGGTCATCGCCTCGCCCGTTACATAAAGCGATTGGAGGCGGTGCTTATCGACGCCTTAGAGGAACGCTTTTTACCGCTTCAAAAATGACATCTAAACTCAAAGGGTTTGAGTGGACTTTTAAACTCTCAAAGGTTTTTTTGTTCTAAAAATGACATTAAGAATTGAATTATCGGTATTTTGTCAAACATCATGGCAACTGCTTAAATTTTTATTGATTCTAATTATGTCTAGTATATTGCTCTTTGTACACAGATTATATCTCCCTTTCCACCTACTGATAAGATTGCAATGTATTCCAAGAACGGGTGTAAAAAGGTTGTTGAGATGAAGAGATTGGGAATGCATTGGCATCCTTGCATTCAAATAAAAAACCGGTATTGATTCTCATTTATACGGAGGGCTGTAATCTATAGTCTCAAATTAACTTAGACTATTGTTGTACGCTGATTCCATTGATACAGATCTCGTTTTCATCCGGGTTCGTCATCTTGGAAGCCTGAACCTCAGATCTTTGTACTAAGCTGTGCTGACAGAACGTAATCCACCCATACCTAAACTACTTTTTTCAGTTTGATTTGAATTGGTAGACAAAGTTGCTGACTCTCTTTCCTTCACGTAGTACTAGTTTGGAACGTGTGAAGCAATTCGACAGAAGATTGCTTTTGGAGGGCTGCATACCATGTAAGTAAATTTCTCAAGGTTTACTTTTTTTTAAGGAAAGTAACTACCTTGTTAGTAGTATATATGTATCTATCTTTGGCACTAGCTTAACATTTTTTGCTAGGTTTTATAATCAAATTCCCACCTTTTACACGGCTAAAGATATAAAGTCATTTGTAAAAACTTTTAAAGCCGTAGTATTGTACCAGACACTCTTGTACCATGAAATTATTCTCATCATTTGATTCATTGCACAAAAGTGGGTTTGTTCTTTTTGCCAAGTTCGTCATCAGACTTTGAAAAAGTATGCAGGTGGATTAACTTGCAACGATTGTTTCTATTTTTGCAGACTTCGATAACCACTTGAAGAAACAGACTTGTGTTGATATCAGATCAGAGCCTGTAAGTTGCTTTTCATACGATTATACATTTAGACTGTTCTAGCCCTTAGACGACGTTGATACAGAATAACTAGCACACTGTACTTTTTTCATCGTCTCACAAGTCTTATAAACATTCAGAGAATTTTCATCTTAATTTTAGAACTCACTCCCAATGTATCAACTCAACCAACGAATCTATCTCAGTTTGTGCACCATAGTTGCAATTGATTGTATTATGTATGAATATCTTGACCATATATTATCACATTGCGGCTTTAAATAATAATCAATCATAATATAACTGTAACTACGGTTAAAACTAATTTGTTTAATCAATCTGCGTAGGGTGTCTGTAAGTTTGATTTGGAGATGGATGATCTTGAGGTGAGTGATAATCTTTTCTTGTTTCTATATTGTATCTTTTTCTTATGGCAACCGTTTCTGTTATTTGAGAATCAATCTTGTTTTTCAAAGCTAGAATGTAAATGCAAATTATAGAACGGCAGAGCTGTTTTTTTTTACAACAATACAACTAATCCCGTCGGAGAGAGCTGGAGTTTTGTCTTTAAACTATACAAGTTGAAACCCGGCCACATGACCACAAAAAGTGTCCTTTTATTGTAGGATCTCACTTATAAGCTCGGTGAGGCTAAGGAACTGTCTGAACATCACAAGGATGGCCTCAAGGTAGAGTCACTCGACTATTATAAAAAAAATCCGAAATACCCACAAAATCCGCACGGTTTGAGCTGAAAACTCAAACCTTGACCTTTCGAGGTCAAACCTTGCGACTGTTTTTAAAAAAGGGGAATTAAATTTATATCCCTCCAAAAGATTATAATTGCGTATATATCCGACCTATACGTTTAATTGCATATATATCATTCCTAAACATATAAAATGACATATATGTCCAAATAGTTAAATTATACGTAGTTATTTAAAATCCAAAAATATATGATAATTATAATTCAAACGTAAAATGTCAAATGTACCCTTGCAAGAAAACATAAGTTTTCATATGGACTGGGGTCCCTTTTTTCCGAGTGAGACATATGCAGTGTATATTATTCAATTAATATTATATTGAGATTTCAAACAAGAGAAGATGGATCAAATGGGATTTAATAAAAATATTTTTTGTATGTCATGAGCACGTACATTTTGATTACATAAAAAAGAATTTGACGAAGGAGGCACTCCATGATCATGTTGACAAGGGTACAATTGACTTTTTATGTCTAGAATATATATAATTATGATGTATTATTATGGTTTTAAACACATTAAAATAATTATTTGGATGTGTATGTCATTTTATATGTTTTGGAAAGATATATATGCAAATTAAAGTTTAGGGCGGATATATACGCAATTTTGATCTTTCGGAGGCAATTCTCCCAAAAATAAATTGCTAAGATTTGACCTCAAAGAGTCGAATTGCTAGTTTTCATAAAATACGCAAGATTAAACCTTGCAAACATTTAAAAATTGCTCCATTTTCCTTCGGATTTCACGTTGAACTCAAAATATTGAAGTTGTAGATCTCTCTTTTCTCGTCAAGGAGTTATTGCCAAAATACTACAACAGCCATACGAGAAAAAGAAGTTGTGGTATTTTGGCGGTAAGTTTCTATACGAGCACCTTTCTGGTTAATTTAAAAATTCGTGAAACAGAAAAAAGGGTATCTATAACTTTCATGTTTTGAGCTAATTATAAAAATAGAAGGAAAATGGAGAAAGCTTCAAAAATTAACCTTGTGAGTTTCTTATAATATCTAACAAAACTTGTAGATTTTGTGGGTATTTCGGAATTTTTTTGGGTATTTAGTGAAGTGTGTTGGCTGGATATATACTATATAAAGCCTCGTTAAAAAGCAACTTGTCATTACTGTAGTATCTTTTTTTTTTCAAAATAATTTAATTATTTCATACTCCTTTTTGTATAAGAAGCTGATTCTTTTGAAACTTTAGTGTTATGGGTTAATCTATCTGAACCAGAATCGAGGTTTTATATAGGTTTCTTCTCGTTTATAAGCTGCTCGAGTACGTGTCATTATTGATTCTTGACATCTTGTAGGTGAGGTTACAAAGTCAAGAGAAAGTTGCTGCTGCATTTAAGAACATGAGGTTCTATAAATTCTATCCTGTTCCCGCAACAATTACTCGCCCGTGGAAAATGGTTTGATTCTTTTTCATTTATTTTACAGTAATCTTAGTTGCTTTTACTAGTGAAACTTGACATTCTATATCACTTAAAATTTGAAAGTGAAACGTTTTGCGGGCTGGTCTGACGTACTCCAGCCGCATACAACCATTTCAGATTTCTATATTTTGTCCAACTTAAGTTTCTAATTAAGATTGTCAAGTTTCAGTATTGAGAAATTTTTGTCTAATGTGTTGCCATCTTTATCGATTTTTAGAGGTATAGTCACATTTTCTCAAGATCTGTTAGGTTTTGATCCATCATTTTTCCCATTGTCGTCATGGGTAATTTGTTGGCCAACATTTGAAAGCCCGTATTTGTTCGCTCACCTGTTGAAGTTAGAATGAGCGAGATATTTTGAGACCTTTTGGCCAACTAACTTTTTCTCTTCTTCTTCTTCTATTTTTGCAGTCTCCAACTATAAAGGGGTATTATGGCGGAGCATATGGAATATTCTGAGCACATGGTATATTTACCGGACAATTGAATTTGCGTGCATCATGTGTTTTTTTTTCATTCGTTTGTGTGCATTGTCTTATTCTGCTTATGATTGTTAATAACTTGACATATGGAGTTGTGACCACTCTGCAAGCTTTGTTGCAAAGTCGATTGTAGACATGCTTGAAAACAACCTCTGAATTTTTGAACTTTATTGAAAATTTTCGTTCCTCAAGTTGTGTATAGCGTATGTGGTCCTTCTTGTAATAAAGCTTAATCGTGAGACCAAGATCTGTGTTTACGTATGTATAGTAATTAATAGTATAATCTTTTTGCAGAAAAAACGTCATCTTTGCTTTTCTGAAGGTAATTTTGTATCATATAGATTACGAATGCAATGATGATTTTTCTTATCAGGCCGTGTTGTAAGAATCTATGATCATCTTATTATTTAGTCCAAACTCACAGCGGAACTGTTAAAGAAAAACTAAGATTTATCCTGCAATCTAATTCTGATTATTTAACATCACGTAAATCAGTTCAAACTGCACATCCAAAAACCCCTACATAATAATACTCGGTTTAACACAGGTTTACAGTTTAAGCTGTCTATTGCACAAAACTTAACAAAATACAAATCAACCTGCTGTTAAAGATGGTATTTTTCGCTTCCCCTTAGAGAAGGGAGAGTGCAGAAAGAACATATGTCCGGCCAGGCAACGTAACAGTCGAGCACAGGCGAGTGATCATACGCTGCAAAGCTAAGTTTTTTAGAATCTGGACTGCGTCAGCATGTAGTAGTACTATATACATCAAGGAGCCGAATAGCATCAGCAGATTCTTCTGTTTTGATTATGTACTAGCTGCTATAGCAGATTCAGTGTTCATGTCTACTTCGATGATGATCATCACCCTTATCAAGATGCTTATCAAAGTGCTTAGAAGATCGATGATGAGCACTTTGATGTTTTCTCGAACCATAGCTTTTTGTTGTAGGTTCATGGTGTGGGGTTGTGCTCTTGGGAGAATAGCAATGGCGTACATGACATTGGTGACTTTTTGTTTCGGTTGATCGGCTGCCTCTGATTACTACTGATAAGATTGCTACTTTATCACGTGTGTCTTCTGAACGCCAATATTGTGAGCCTCCATCTTCTTCTGAGGTATACGTGTCATCATGGTGTATTGAGATTTCTACCGTGCTTCCAGGTTTTATTATGCCTATAGCAGGCGTCACCTGCATCACTGATAAGATTGCTACTTTATCACGTGTGTCTTCTGAACGCCAATATTGTGAGCCTCCATCTTCTTCTGAGGTATACGTGTCATCATGGTGTATTGAGATTTCTACCGTGCTTCCAGGTTTTATTATGCCTATAGCAGGCGTCACCTGCATCACAGTTTTGCGTGTTATGCTTGAGCTAAAAAGTTATAACGACAATAGCTTGGCGGCTTTATTGAAAAAGGTTGAATTGTAAGTTATTACCTCAAGCCAACGGGGAAGTCCGAATGAACCTCTGAACATGTACTCGGGTTCTTCACCCTCCTTGATAGGACAGCGACCATCACATAAGATCTAAAATATCGCGTCATCTTTGTTACTTTTGTTGGTAATTGTCAAAGGACGCGTGTCTTGGTTTTGAAGGACTATCTTGTTTGTACTAATTGAAGTTTCAGGAACAGAGCGCTGTCTCGTTTGGAACGGGGAAGTTAAGGCGCACGGTCAACTTGAAGTTCACCATTGTGCAAGCTATGTCCCCCTACAATGTCATCCTAGGGCGCACCGGCATTAGAGCATTAAGGGCAGTCCCATCAACCGCCCATCCCATGTTCAAGTTTCCAACCCCGAAAGGGATTGCCACGTTAGTCCCCAAAGCATCCATTATAGCCGAATGTAGGACAAACAAAAAACCAACCAAGGTAAAGCAGCTGAGGCATTCGTAGAACATAAGGTCGAGGAAGAAAAGCCTCGGAGAAATGAAGCAGACCTCCCGCTCACAGAGGAAGTGTTAGTGAATCCGGCTCATCCGGATCAACTGGTGGTAATCGGGAAAAATTTCTCCGAGGAAGGGAGAGCGCTGTTAATTGATTTGCTCAGGCGAAGTCAGGATGTGTTTGCATGGACCCCAGCCGACATGACCGGAGTACCCGTTGAATGTCAACCATTCAATGACTCCGGTCGCACAGAAGTGACGAGTCCTCGGTGAAGAAAAGAGCGTGTTGGTGGTCAGAGAGGTGGAGGAATGGGTCAAAGCAGGGATTGTCCGTCCGGTGAGGTACCCCACCTGGATATCTAATCCGGTCCTAGTAAAAAGGCGGACGACAGCTGGCGGATGTGTATTGACTTCAAAAACCTTAACTCTGCCTGCCCGAAAGACTACTATCCCCTCCCGGAGATAGATTTGAAGATAGAATCGGTAATGGGTTATAAGTATAAGTGCTTCCTAGACGCTTATAATGGCTACCACCAAGTTCAGATGGACGAGGAAGACGAAGAAAAGACAACCTTTTATACAGACCAGGGAACCTATTGTTATACCAAGATGCCCTTTGGGCTCAAAAATGTTGGGGCTACCTATCAAAGGCTTGTGGATGCGACCTTTAAGGAACAAATAGGTCGGAACTTGGAAGCATGGGTGGACGACATGGTCATCAAGAGTTCCTCCGAAACAACCCTCCTGGCTGACATTGCCGAAACCTTCAACAACCTTCGAAAAATTAACATGAAGCTCAATCCCAAGAAGTGTTCCTTCGGGGTAGAAGAAGGAAAGTTCTTAGGCTACATGGTCACCTCGGAAGGAATAAGGGCAAACCCTAAGAAAACGAAGGCCATAATGGACATGAGGTCCCCTAGGACCCTGAAGGAGATGCAGTCGCTAAGCGGCAAGCTAGCAGCGTTAAACCGCTTTATCTCCAAATCCGCTGAACGTTCCCTTCCTTTCTTCGAAACGTTGAAGAACATCACCAAGGAGAACCGGGATGAGTATAAATGGACTACCGAAGCTGAAGCCTCCTTCTAATAAATGAAGAAGGTAGTCATGGATTTACCACTCATAACCACACCCGTCAAGGGAGAAACGCTGTACATCTATTTGGCTATGGCCAAAGACGCTGTCAGTGGGGTACTCATGGCGGAAAGAAAGCAAGGACAGGCTCCGATTCGCTACGTTAGCCGAGTTCTACATGACGCAGAGCGAAGGTATGCCCGATTGGAAAAACTAGTCCTATGCCTGCTCCACTTGTCAAGAAGACTGAGGAGATACTTCGAAGCCCACCCAATCAAAGTGATCATTGATCAGCAGATCAAACAAGTGTTGTCAAGGGCCGAAGCATCAGGAAAGTTAGCCAAATACGTGATTGAACTGGGAGCATATGCAATCAACTATGTACCCCGGAACACGATAAAAGGTCAAGTATTAGCAGATTTCTTAGCCGAGACACCATCTGGGGAGAAGCTAATTTATACCATGGAAGTGTCCGACCCCAAGGAAGCAGAATGGACGTTGTTTACAGACGGGGCTGCAAGCTCGAAAGGGGCCGGAGCGGGCCTAGTGCTAATAGACCCCTCCGGCACAGAATATACTTATGCTCTCCGGTTGGATTTTGAAACTTCAAACAATGAAGCTGAATACGAGGCCCTGTTGGCCGGGTTAAAGTTGGCCGAAAAGATGGGAGCCCAAACCCTTCAATCAAAAGTGGACTCGAAGCTAGTCGCATGCCAAATAAATGGTGAATTCGTCGCTTGTAATGAATGGATGAAGAAGTACCTCGCCGAGGCGATGGAGCGGGTAGCCAAGTTTAATAAGTTTGCAATCCAGCACATTCCGAGGAACAAAAACCAAAAAGCGGATATTCTAAGCAAGCTAGCTTCGGTCGCCTTCAACCATCTTACAAAAGAAGTCCTAGTAGAAGTACTGACATCCCGGTCAATTTAAAGGGAAGAGGTAAATGATGTGGTGGAAGAAGAAGAGGACAACTGGATGACCCCGATTCTCAAATGTTTGCAAGAGGGTGTATGGCCCACCAACCCGGATGAGGCCAGGAAGCTTCGAATGAAAATACCGCAGTTCGTGATCGAAGGCGGGGTGTTGTTTAAAAAGTCATATCTCTCGCCCATGTTGCGGTGTGTAGGGCCCCTACAGGCAAACTACATCATCTGAGAGGTTCATGAAGGAGGGTGCGGAATGCATCCCGGATACAGGTCGGTACTGGCGAAAATAATGAGGCAAGGGTATTATTGGCCAACGATGTATCAAATCCATGCCTTGGTCCCTAAGCTGCCAAAGACCCTCATGACCTCGATCATGTCTCCGTGGCCATGCTACCAATGGGGCCTAGACATCCTGGGTCCGTTCCCTGGAGCTCCGGGCAAGGTCAAATTCATCATAGTGGCCATAGACTACTTCAACAAGTGGATGGAAGCCAAGCCACTAGCAAAGGTCTGGGGAAAGGACGCAAAGTAATTTGTTTTGGAAAACATAGTATGTAGGTTCGGTGTACCGGGCATCATTGTTACGGACAACGGAACACAGCTTGTGAATGATCCATTCAAAGGATGGTGTGTTAAGTGGCAAATCAAACAAATCAATACCGATGTGGCATACCCACAGGCCAATGGGGTCGTCGAAAGAGCGAACAAGCCCCTCATGCACGGGCTTAAAGCCCGCTTGGGAAGGGAGATGACCGGATGGGTGGACGAATTACCCAACGTCCTATGGGCTCACCGAACCATGATGAAAACCAGCAATGGGGAAACCCCGTTCAGTCTGACTTACGGGAGCGAGGCAGTCATCCCGACCGAAATAGAAATGAGGACCTTCCGAACCCTCATGTTCAATGAAGAGACAAACGAGGAAGAACTTCGGCTAAACCTAGACCTCATCCAGGAGCGAAGGGAAATGGCAGCCATTAGAGAAGCCAAGTATAAGAAGAAGATGAAACAATATTACAACAAAAGGGTTAGGCACATGGCATTCAAAGTCGGGGATTTTGTCTACCGAAAACACGAAGCAAGTCGAGTGATAAAACCGGGCAAGCTGAATCCGAACTGGGAAGGCTCATACCGGGTCACCGAAGCGTTTCAGAATGGCTCCTACAAGCTAGAAACCGTGGAGGGAAAAGAAATCCTAAGGAAGTGGCATGCTATGAATTTAAGAAATTGTTTTATGTAACCAAAAATGATTATTTATGATATAATATATCCTCCCCGGCAATGGGAAGGAAATTTTCCGAAGCAAGTACCTAACAAGCGTAACATTAACAGAACAACCATGAGAACAAACACCAAATGCCCCCGACGAGTCTGATCAACTCGAAGGAAGAGGACCGCTTGTAAAGGTCGAAGAACCTCATCGAGCGGCCCTATTGGTTGTAAAGGTTAAGAGCCTCATCAGCCGTGGTAAAGGTTAAGAGCCTCATCCACCGAAGCGTAAGACCGCTTGTAAAGGTTAAGAGCCACATCGAGCGGCGGCCCTATTGGTTGTAAAGGTTAAGAGCCTCATCAGCCGTGGTAAAGGTTAAGAGCCTCATCCACCGAAGCGTAAGATCGCTTGTAAAGGTTAAGAGCCTCATCGAGCGGCGGCCCTATTGGTTGTAAAGGTTAAGAGCCTCATCAACCGTGGTAAAGGTTAAGAGCCTCATCCACCGAAGCGTAAGACCGCTTGTAAAGGTTAAGAGCCTCATCGAGCGGCGACCCTATTGGTTGTAAAGGTTAAGAGCCTCATCAGCCGTGGTAAAGGTTAAGAGCCTCATACACCAAAGCGTAAGACCGCTTGTAAAGGTTAAGAGCCTCATCGAGCGGCAACCCTATTGGTTGTAAAGGTTAAGAGCCTCATCAGCCGTGGTAAAGGTTAAGAGCCTCATCCACCGAAGCGTAAGACCGCTTGTAAAGGTTAAGAGCCTCATCCAGCGGCGACCCTATTGGTTGTAAAGGTTAAGAGCCTCATTAACCATGGTAAAGGTTAAGAGCCTCATCCGCCGAAGCGGAAGACCACTTGTAAAGGTTAAGAGCCTCATCGAGCGGAGGCCTTATTGGTTGTAAAGGCTAAGAGCCTCATCAACCGTGGTAAAAGCTAAAATCCTCGTCCACCGAAGCGCAGTACCGCTCGTAAAGATCAGAAACCTAATTGAGCGGCGGTCCACTCGTGATAAAGGCCGAGAGTGTTAACCTGGACAGCTAGGATGAACTGCGGTTGGCTGAAGCGTGCGTAGGGGAACTTTTCCCCGTCCTACCGAATGTAAGAACGCATGCAAGTCATGTATAAATAAAAGGAATCATCAATCATCATAAAGAAGCATCATTGAAAAATCGTAGAAAAAGCAAGTCAATTATAAGCAACTAAACAGGTCGAATAGATCAGATAGCAAATCAAACAAGAGTTGGTTACATAGCAAGTCATAACCGGAACAGGCTTCGGGCAAATAAAATGTTCAACATTTAATACATCACAAAAGTAAACCGGAACAAACTCCGATACAAAGATAGCAAAGCAAAGTAACGGTAGATCACTTGGGTCTGGTTCTTTCATCCGCTTAGGAGGTTGAGGAATGAGTAGGCACGGCTAGGGGTATGATGACACCCTCCGGCACGTCGGGAGTCAAGCTCATCAAATTGCCAATTGAGCACTTAAAGGATTGGCTTACCTTCTCAATGAACGGATAGGACGGAGCAAAGAGCTCGTCACACTTAGCAATCCAGGCCTTGGCCGCCTCCTCATTGAAAAACTCTGCTTCGGATAGGGTCTTAGCAAAGGACTCCTTAGACCTGTTCACCTTGATACCCTCATACCACCCACCGGAGTAACAAACAGCCGCAACCTCGGCAACGTGTTTCTGGTACTCAGCACTACCATGTAAACGCTTAATGACCAGGGGAACGAAGTCCTTCACAATCCTTTGGCAATCCGAAGCAGCCTTACCCAAATTCGCCGAAAGTTTAATGTTGGCCGCTTCAGCATCTGAAGACCGCTTGGTAGCACGAGCAAGTGTTGGGTCCACTAGATGTGGATCGTCCAGCCTGTCAGGAACGGTGAACGACTTCTGTGATTACAAGTCTATTCACAGAGAGACTCTATACACATATAAGTGCAGAATACAAATACTATAAAGAAGAACAGAATAACTATAACGACTTGATCCTTTTCTAAGGATTTCTAATATTGATAATAACTAGAATTATGTTTTATGAAGGTGTGTCTAACCCTTCTGCCTAAGGTTCCTTTTATACTACAAGGAAACCCTAATACATCATTAATCAAAACGTGTAAAACTGATATGCATATCCTTTCCTAACATATCTCATGCATATCCTAACAGAATAATAACTAAATAATAAAGTTTGACTTTACATAAGACCAGGAGCACGACTTGCTCCTACTACTACTATGACCAGGAGGAACTACATACCTCCTAGTCTACCTATTACAAATAACTATTCTAATGCTCCTAACAATTCTCCCCTAAACTTGAATTTGACCTGTTGAGTTCAAGTTTCCTGGTAAATCGTGCAACAAAGCTTAAGGATTGGAACAGCAAAAGAAACAGCAGCATCAGCAATATAAGGAACATAAGAACCGCTGCAGCAAGGAACACTAGAAGCTTCTCCAAAGCTTGAAACAAATCAGCATCGTGTTGAATGTTCACAGAAGCATGAGCAGATTTGATGAGCCTTTACCAAGTAGCTGGTCGCTCTTGGTCTAGCCAGTCTTTCTAGTGGAATAAGCATCACCCTGGGAGACCAGAACCCAGCTCAACTCTTAGAACGTTAATCAATGGTGAGTGGGGGTACCCTAATGATTTTAGGCAAACCATCACAGCCGTCAACGGATTTGATACGTCTTTACTAGAAGCCGTACCCTTCTGGACTCGCCAACTCTTAGCAATGAAGCATCGGTGAGCTGAAAACCCTATAGCTTTGAGCAAGCTATTATAGCTATCAACGTATTTGATTAAATCTTTACCAAGAGCCGTACCCCCTTGGATTAGCCACGTTTCAGTCCCGGACCATGGCACGTGAAAACCATCCAGTTTTGGGTAACCTGGCAACCATCAACTGATTTGAGAATCACACCAGGAGCCGTACCCTCAAGGTGAATCAACTCTTTCTTGTCTATGAGACAAGGTGAGTTGAGCACCATTTTTTGTGTGGACCATGTCCAACACCAGATGAAACAGCAAACCAGCACAAGTGTGAAACCGTCTAAAGGAACCCAATGTTGTCGAAAAAGTATAAGCAGATAGTATATTATTCACAAGTGTAAAATCCATGGTGTGGTTAAAGTATAAGTAGATATTATATAAAAAGTATATATTTTTTTTTAGTTTTTTTTTTAACTATAACAAATGTAAGTCACCAAGCATTGTACATACTGGTGAAAAGTATGGCAGTATTAACAGAGGAACACAAAACAGAAAAACTTACAAACCAACCCATCACATACCAGAAGCAGCCACCTTCTCAGCTTGCAACCGAGCTTGTATCCCTTCCACCAGTGTAGTCGCCATAGAAGTCTCATTCCCGGAAGGGGCATTAGAAATCTGCAAGTGACAAGCAAGCATGGCCTCCATAGAAGCAATAGTCAACGAATAGTCCAGATCCGTAAGCATGAACACCATTGCACCAGACTCCAACTTCAAGACATGCACGCCACAGCCAGCATATAACTTCCATCTCTTGATGACCCAGGTTGGCTGGTCCTTCCAGACACCAGAAAGTGGAGCATGTGGAGGGGCATCAAGCATCATCTTCAAATCATCCCACATTGTCAGACCAGGCCAAGAAGGCACCTCACTAGGATGAATAGGCATACCGGCATCAACAAACCCATACAACGACATAAGATCCCTACGATCTACCCAAGTCAACACACCTTGCAAACCCGAAGCATAATGTGGTCAACAGAAGTCAACGAAGTGAACAGTGACTCAAAACAAGACTAGAAGCCAACCAGCACTTGTCTATGAAGGATTTTTATCCACTAGAAGCCAACCATAAATGAAGACAACCACTAGAAGTGAGCAAAATCCTCCACTAGAAGTAACACACACCACAAAAACCCATTCAATCTGTTGTTAAAAGCTACCAATATGTTAATCTGTGCAAGTAATTATGTATACTAAGCCTCCCCTTAGGCTTAGCCTCCCCTCAATCCTAGGTCTCAAGGATTGACCATCCCAATGTGAACCACCAAGTGGTTGAACCGAGGACCATCAAAGGCTTTGGTCAACAGATCAGCAACATTATCATCCGTATGAACCTTAAGAACCTGTATCAACTTCTTCTCATTGGCATCCCGGATAAAATGGTGCCGAATTTCAGTATGTTTTGTACGTTGATAAAAAAACAGGATTCTTCACAATGCAGATAGTGCTTTGGTTGTCAATGAAAATTTTGGTGTTCATAAAATTGAACCCATAATCCAGCATCTGATTTTGGATCCACAAAACTTGTCCACAACAACTAGCAACAGCTACGTATTCAGCTTCTGTTGAAGAAGTAGCTACTATCGTCTGTTTCTTGCATTGCCATGAAATAAGTCTTCGACCCAAAAACTGACAACCAACAGTAGTAGATTTTCTGTCATTATTAGCACCTGCATAGTCACTATCACTATAGGCTTCAAGAACAAAAGGTGATTCTCTTGGATACCACAAGCCTAGCTTGGGTTGAGCCTTGATGTACTTGAATATCTTCTTGACTGCATTCAAGTTAGAAACCATTGGAGCCACCTGATGTCTAGAACACGCACTTACCGCAAACATAATATCCAGACGTGATGCAGTCAAATACATGAGTGAGCCAATCATAGACCTGTACATGTGAACATTTACCGGAGGATCTGGCTCATTCTTGAGTTTGACTTTAGCAACTTCATAAGGTGTTGTTGCTGGCCTAAGAGGATCCATATCAAACTTCTGAAGGATCTCATGAACATACTTATCTTGACTTATGAAGATTCCATCCGACTGTTGCTTGACTTGTAGACCAAGGAAGAAGGAAAGCTCTCCCATAGCACTCATATGAAATTCGCCCTTCATCAGTTGTTCAAACTCATCACACCATTCCTTTTTAGTAGAACCAAAGATAATATCGTCCACATAAACCTGAACAAGGATAATGTCCTTGGAATTCCTCTTAAGAAATAGTGTTTTGTCAATTGTGTCTCTTCTATAGCCATGTTGCAACAAGAAAGTGGATCTACAAAGTCATCATCAAGAAAGTGGAAAGACGCTCATACCAAGCTCTAGGAGCCTGATGAAGTTCATAAAGAGCTTTGACCACCTTGTAAACTTTCTTGGGATGAAGTGGATCTACAAAGCCTTTAGGTTGAGTGACATACACTTTCTCATCAATCGTGCCATAGAGAAATACACTCTTGGCCGCCTCCTCGTTGAAAAACTCTGCTTCAGATAGGGTCTTAGCAAAGGACTCCTTAGACCTGTTCACCTTGATACCCTCATACCACCCACTGGAGTAACAAACAGCCGCAACCTTGGCAACGTGTTTCTGGTACTCAGCACTACCATGTAAACGCTTAATGACCAGGGAAACGAAGTCCTTCACAATCCTTTGGCAATCCGAAGCAGCCTTACCCAAATTCGCTGAAAGTTTAATGTTGGCCGCTTCAGCATCTGAAGCCCGCTTGGTAGCACGAGCAAGTGTTGGGTCCACTAGATGTGGATCTTCCAGCCTGTCAGAAACGGTGAACGACTTCTGTGATTACAAGTCTATTCACAGAGAGACTCTATACACAGTATAAGTGCAGAATACAAATACTATAAAGAAGAACAGAATAACTATAACGACTTGATCCTTTTCTAAGGATTTCTAATATTGATAATAACTAGAATTATGTTTTATGAAGGTGTGTATAACCCTTCTGCCTAAGGTTCCTTTTATACTACAAGGAAACCCTGATACATCATTAATTAAAACGTGTAAAACTGATATGCATATCCTTTCCTAACATATCTCATGCATATCCTGACAGAATAATAACTAAATAATAAAGTTTGACTTTACATAAGACCAGGAGCACGACTTGCTCCTACTACTACTATGACCAGGAGGAACTACATACCTCCTAGTCTACCTATTACAAATAACTATTCTAATGGTCCTAACAATCCTCCCTTAAACTTGAATTTGACCTGTTGAGTTCAAGTTTCCTGGTAAATCGTGCAACAAAGCTTAAGGATTGGAACAAAAAAAGAAACAACAGCATCAGCAATATAAGGAACATAAGAACCGCTGCAGCAAGGAACACTAGAAGCTTCTCCAAAGCTTGAAACAAATCAGCATCGTGTTGAATGTTCACAGCAACATGAGCAGATTTGATGAGCCTTTACCAAGTAGTTGCTCGCTCTTGGGCTAGCCAGTCTTTCTGGTGGAATAAGCATCACCCTGGGAGACCAGAACCCAGCCCAACTCTTAGAACGTTAATCAATGGTGAGTGGTGGTACCCTGATGATTTTAGGCAAACTATCACAGCCGTCAACGGATTTGATACGTCTTTACTAGAAGTCGTACCCTTCTGGACTCCCCAGCTCTTAGCAATGAAGCATCGATGAGCTGAAAACCCTATAGCTTTGAGCAAGCTATTATAGCTATCAACGGATTTGATTAAATCTTTACCAAGAGCCGTACCCCCTTGGATTAGCCACGTTTCAGTCTAGGACCATGGCACGTGAAAACCATCCAGTTTTGGGTAACCTGGCAACCATCAACGGATTTGAGAATCACACCAGGAGCCGTACCCTCAAGGTGAATCAACTCTTTCTTGTCTATGAGACATGGTGAGTTGAGCACCATTTGTTGTGTGGACCATGACCATGGCACGTGATTTGATTAAATCACGTGCCATGGTCCTATAGCTTTGAGCAAGCTATTATAGCTATCAACGGATTTGATTAAATCTTTACCAAGAGCCGTACCCCCTTGGATTAGCCACGTTTCAGTCTAGGACCATGGCACGTGAAAACCATCCAGTTTTGGGTAACCTGGCAACCATCAACGGATTTGAGAATCACACAAGGAGCCGTACCCTCAAGGTGAATCAACTCTTTCTTGTCTATGAGACATGGTGAGTTGAGCACCATTTGTTGTGTGGACCATGTCCAACACCAGATGAAACAGCAAACCAGCACAAGTGTGAAACCGTCCAAAGGAACCCAATGTTGTCGAAAAAGTATAAACAGATAGTATATTATTCACAAGTGTAAAATCCATGGTGTGGTTAAAGTATAAGCAGATATTATATAAAAAGTATATATTTTATTTTATTTTTAGTTTTTTTTTAACTATAACAAATGTAAGTCACCAAGCACTGTACATATTGGTGAAAAGTATGGCAGTATTAACAGAGGAACACAAAACAGAAAAACTAACAAACCAACCCATCACATACCAGAAGCAGCCACCTTCTCAGCTTGCAACCGAGCTTGTATCCCTTCCACCAGTGTAGTCGCCATAGAAGTCTCATTCCCGGAAGGGGCATTGGAAATCTGCAAGTGACAAGCAAGCATGGCCTCCATAGAAGCAATAGTCAACGAATAGTCCAGATCCGTAAGCATGAACACCATTGCACCAGACTCCAACTCTAAGACATGCACGCCACAGCCAGCATATAACTTCCCTCTCTTGATGACCCAGGTTGGCTGGTCCTTCCAGACACCATAAAGTGGAGCATGTGGAGGGGCATCAAGCATCATCTTCAAATCAGCCCACATTGTCAGACTAGGCCAGGAGGGCACCTCACTAGGATGAGTAGGCATACCGGCATCAACAAACCCGTACAACGACATAAGATCCCTACGATCTACCCAAGTCAACACACCTTGCAAACCCGAAGCATAATGTGTTCAACAGAAGTCAACAAAGTGAACAGTGACCCAAAATAAGACTAGAAGCCAACCAGCACTTGTCTATGAAGGATTTTTATCTACTAGAAGCCAACCATAAATGAAGACAACCACCAGAAGTGAGCAAAATCCTCTACTAGAAGTAACACACACCACAAAAACCCATTCAATATGTTGTTAAAAGCTACTAATATGTTAATCTGTGCAAGTAAATATATACACTAAGCCTCCCCTTAGGCTTAGCCTCCCCTTAATCCTAGGTCTCAAGGATTGACCATCCCAATGTGAACCACCAAGTGGTTGAACCGAGGACCATCAAAGGCTTTGGTCAACAGATCAGCAACATTATCATCCGTATGAACCTTAAGAAACTGTATCAACTTCTTCTCATTGGCATCCCGGATAAAATGGTGCCGAATTTCAATATGTTTTGTACGTTGATAAAAAACAGGATTCTTCACAATGCAGATAGTGCTTTGGTTGTCAATGAAAATTTTGGTGTTCATAAAATTGAACACATAATCCAGCATCTGATTTTGGATCCACAAAACTTGTCCACAACAACTAGCAGCAGCTACGTATTCAGCTTCTGTTGAAGAAGTAGCTACTATCGTCTGTTTCTTGCATTGCCATGAAATAAGTCTTCGACCCAAAAACTGACAACCAACAGTAGTAGATTTTCTGTCATTATTAGCACCTGCATAGTCACTATCACTATAGGCTTCAAGAACAAAAGGTGATTCTCTAGGATACCACAAGCCTAGCTTGGGTTGAGCCTTGATGTACTTGAATATCTTCTTGGCTGCATTCAAGTAAGAAACCGTTGGAGCCACCTGATGTCTAGAACACGCACTTACCGCAAACATAATATCCGGACGTGATGCTGTCAAATACATGAGTGAGCCAATCATAGACCTGTACATGTGAACATTTACCGGAGGATATGGCTCATTCTTGAGTTTGACTTTAGCAACTTCATAAGGTGTTGCTGCTGGCCTAAAAGGATCTATATCAAACTTCTGAAGGATCTCATGAACATACTTATCTTGACTTATGAAGATTCCATCCGACTGTTGCTTGACTTGTAGACCAAGGAAGAAGGAAAGCTCTCCCATAGCACTCATATGAAATTCGCCCTTCATCAGTTGTTTAAACTCATCACACCATTCCTTTTTAGTAGAACCAAAGATAATATCGTCCACATAAACCTGAACAAGGATAATGTCCTTGGAATTCCTCTTAAGAAATAGTGTTTTGTCAATTGTGCCTCTTCTATAGCCATGTTGCAACAATAAAGTGGATCTACAAAGTCATCATCAAGAAAGTGGAAAGACGCTCATACCAAGCTCTAGGAGCCTGATGAAGTCCATAAAGAGCTTTGACCACCTTGTAAACTTTCTTGGGATGAAGTGGATCTACAAAGCCCTTAGGTTGAGTGACATACACTTTCTCATCAATCGTGCCATAGAGAAATGCACTCTTGACATCCATCTGAAAAACTGTGAAGCCCACATAAGAAGCAAAAGCCAAAAACAGACGAATGGCCTCAATCCTAGCAACCAGAGCAAAAACTTCAGTGTAGTCAATGCCCTCAATTTGAGTGTGCCCCTGTGCAACCAGCCTAGCTTTATTTCTTACCACAATTCCCCATGCATCTTTCTTGTTTTTGAGAATCCATTTGGTATTGATGGCTGTCTTTCCGTCTGGTAAGTCAACTAGAATCCAAACATTCTAAAACAAGAATTGTTGCATTTCCTCCTGCATAGCCTCCACCCAACTTTGATCCTCAAGAGCATGAGAGACTGATCTAGGTTCCACCTGTGAAAGAAAACAAGCAAACAAACAATGTTGAAAGTCCGTATGATTATTACGCTTTTGATCCTCAATACAGCTCACAAGAGCATGATGATCAGACGTGGCCTTCTTATGCATTCTGCGAGTCTTGACAATAGAACCAGGATCTCCAATGATTTGAGTAGTAGGATGGTCTTTGTGTGACTGCAACACTGGATTGGAAGCTACTTCCACTTCTGGTGCCAAGTTATTAAGATCCCCAACAAAGTCATCATCATATGAAGTAGAGTTGAAAATGCCATCTATTCGTTGCTTATGAATATCATCTAGATTGGTAGAAGACTTCTTTTGATAGTTCCCTAGGTCAGAAGGACTTGAGAATCTAGTATGGGAAGTGGAATCACTAGCCGGACTACCAATGGGTGTTGAACTAACACTAGGAGTAACAGTTGGAGTACTAGGAGCAGCTTTGTCAGCAGTCGTATTCAAGGGAAACTCAAAGCCACCTTGGGCAGCTGCTGTAGTAGCTTCTTGTTGTTGTTTGAGTAATGTGTCAATAGCTACTTGTGAATCCAATACATCCATTGGAGTTGCATCACTAGGAGGAGTAGGAGAGACTGTGGTGGAATAGGATGGAACAACAAAAATATCATCCTCGTCATCTGAGTCGGAAAGACTAGAATGAGCACCTGTACTAGAAGTTGCAAACACTTGTGGACCTGCATCATGGTTAGTTTTGAAACGAAAATATCCTAATGAATCACTAAGATAATCAAGATCAAAATACCATTCAGGACCCTTGCCTTGGATGTTTGACTTCTCCTCAAAATACTTGAGATTTATAGTTTCAATTACTCGCTTGGCTTGGAGATTATAGACACGATAAGCCCGAGAGTGAGCTGAATATCCCACAATGTATCCTTCATCTGCCTTGCCATCAAATTTCCCCAAATAGTCACTAGTAATCAGAATGGTGACAGGACACCCAAATGGCTTCAAATGAGCAATGTTTGGTAATTTGGATGTTAGTATCTCATAGGGAGTCTTCTTGTGAGGATTTGTAATAGAAACTCTATTCAAAACATAACTTGTAGTATTGACAGCTTCTGTCCAAAACATGGTTGGAAGCTTGGAATCGGCAAGCATTGTTCTTGCAGCTTCTATTAGAGTCTTGTTCTTTCTTTCTGCCACACCATTCTGTTTAGGAGTTCTTGATGCACTATAATCTCTTTTGATGCCTTTAGAATTACAAAGTGCTATGAGGTCTGCATTTTTAAATTCTGTTCCATTATCACATCGAATACCTTTAACCTTCTTGGACAACTGATTCTCTATAAGTGTAATAAAATCCTTGAGAATTGAGTAGGTCTCACTCTTGGCAGCCATGAAGAAAACCCACGTAAACCTGCTATATCCATCAGTTACCACCAGACATAATTGTTTGTGGTCAATGCTCCTAATAGAGGTAGGACCAAATAAATCCATGTGTAGTAGTTGTAATGGTTCAGTTATAAGACTGAGAGCAGTAATGGCCTTGAAGGATGCTTTATGTTGTTTGCCTTTGCTGCATGCAAGACAATTGATATCATTTCTGAATGACTTGGGAGGTAAACTAGAGACCAGGTTCATATTTGCTAGTTTGTAAATAGTCTTGAAGTTCACATGTCCCATCCTTCTGTGCCATTGAGTGGCTTCATCTTCAGAGGCTTCAGCAACCAAACATGCTAGTTGACCAGTAGGGTTGACTTCATTCAGCTTGATACTATAGAGGTTGTGTCTTCTAGGGATTCTGAGTAGAACCTGCGAGTCATCCGGAAGTTTAAAATCTTTGGATAACACTAGTGCATCAATACCCGTAAAGAGGACAAACTGCTTCTTGTCACAAATCTGAGAGACAGATATCAAGTTGAAGTGTTGAAGTGCTTCCACATAGTAAACCTGCTCAAAATTAAGATTAGGCGTCTGAATCGTTCCTTCGCTAGTGATCCTGCCTTCACCTCCTCCAAAATAGACCTTTCTGCATTGAAATGGTACAAAGTTAGATAGAAGACTTTTATTTCCTGTCATGCTCCTAGAGCATCCACTGTCGACAATTCCTAGAGTAGGATCTTGGTATGGAGTAACCTACAATAACAAGATAAGAAAAATGCAAAATTTAGTGTCTTAAGGGGACCCAAACCTTTTCGGGTTTGAGCCTGCCTTGTGGATCTTTAGAGGATAGCCAAGAAGATTGATGAGATCCACCGTTGTTCTTTGGTTTCCTATTCATCATATTGGTGTTATTGTTTGACCAAGAACAACCTGCTGAGGGCTTAACAGCAGTTCCCAGATTTCCCAATCCAAAATACATGTGGTCAAAATTATATTCATAATTTGGATTAAAATTCTGAAAATAGTTACTGGTTGGTCTATTTGATATTAATCTAGTGTTTCTCCAATGATTAGAAGCTAATGGAGAGGTCCTTCTAGAAGAAGAAAAGGATTGAGCACTCGGGTTTAGTCTTCTAGAAGAATATGGAACAACTCCTGGTGGACCAGGAGCAGGAAATGCTTGATGAACAGAAGAATGTTTGTCATAAAAATCACAATCCTTAATCAAATGAAATGCACTTCCACAAACAAAACATGTTTTAAACGACCTTTTATTAGAACGACATTGTTTCATACTGCTAACATTATTACACACAATTCTAGGAGAAACTTTCTTCCTAGGACTCAATAAACCAAGACTAGACACTGTTGAAGTAAAAGAAACTCTCTCTTCACACTTCCTAGCACTAGTAGCAGCATGATCATTCGACTTGGAACTTGTAGGTCTCGACTCTTCACTTGAACCACTTGATGCAGAGTCACTGGCTTTGTCACTGAAAGTACACGAGACAAAGTCATTAGAATTAATAGAACGTTTTGGGGACTCATGCATCTGTGATCCATCTAAGTCATTATGCCTAGGAGTGGGCATGAAAGTTACTGTAAGAGGTGGAGGGACAGCGTGTATTTATGCTGCTGGTTTGAACCTATTGTAACTAGGTGCTCCCTCTTCCTCTTTGTCAGGATCAAAGATACTCGAAAAAGATAAATCAAACACATCTTCTGAATCTATATATTTATCAAATCCTAACCCTCTTTTAGTCCTACCAGACATGCTACTATCAATTAATTTTGAAAGATTCCTAGGTGCCTTTTGCCATTTTTCAAATCTCAGAAGTGTAGCATCTAATTTTTCTTTCATCTCTTGTTTTTCTTTGATACTGTCATCTTTGACCTTTTCTGTGTATTTAAGCATATTTGTTGTGTTTTCTAAATCAATGTTCAGTATCCTAATTTTATCCTCATACTCACGTTGAGTATCTTGAAGCCACCTCTTTTGTTGTTCTAATGTTTTTAAAGAAGCATTATAGGCTTGAACCTCTAAAAAATACTTATCATTCTGATCATTTAAGTCATTATATTGGGACAACAATTCTGAATATTTATCATGAAATCCAAGAGGACAATGTTGTACCTGAGGTGAGATGCCCATAAGAGCAAACTCTTCTACATCCTCGGCATCAGATAGATTCCCAGCAATCATTGCAAACACATCAGTAGAAGGCTCAATTGTTTCTAGGGTAGCATTCTGATGATCATTCCAGTTGACCATAGAGTCAACAGACACCAATGCCTTCTTGTCATCCTTCACCTCCTGAATCTTAAAAGCTGAATATATGATCTTCTCCTGGTCATGCTTGTTAGGGCATTCCCTTGCAAAGTGACCTTGCTGTTGGCAATTATAGCATCGAACCTTGCTTCTGTCAAACCTTGCTAGCTCTCTTAGGTTGTAATTAAATTTTCGACCAGCTTTCTTCTCAAACTTGTGAACCCTAAGAGTGAGCATGGCCATCTGCCATTTGAGATCCATTTCATCCAGGTCAATTTTATCAACCTGTTTGAAGTCATCAAAAGCAAGTTGCTGTTGAACATCAACGTCAGCAACAAAAGAGTGAAGAACAACTTCTACCATGCTACCAGACTTGGCTTTTGGTTCAGGAGTAGAAGTATGCTTAAAAGTATGTTGAGAAGTCACAATATTGCTTGGGCTACTAGCATAAGACATGGGACTGGATCCCATAGAACTCACAAAGGCAGAGTTAGCAGGAGTAGGAAAAGAATCACTTGAGTATCCCCTCACATGAGGCTCAAAGGTTTTGAGCTTATGAAACAAATCATCAAAGTTAAGATAGTCAAGCCCACCTTTTGCTTTGAGAGAGATTACCACCTGATTCCATGAGTAGGGTAAGGCTCTAAGAAATCTTCCATTGATATCACCATCGTCAGGTTTCGACCGAAGTTGATTCAACTGGCTCAATATCTTTTGGAACCTGTCATACCCTTGATGGATACCTTCAGTTTCTGAGATCTTGAATTCTGTGAATTCATCTATCAGCATGGATCTTCGCATTTTCTTTGACTCCTCATTCCCACCAAATCTTGCTTTTATTCCATTCCAGATTTCTCTAGCATCATCTAGATGATAGAAGTCACCCATGTGATCATTAGGAAGAGACTGAAGCAGAATTGTTTTTGCTTTGATCTCCTTCTGAAAAGCTGTGATTTCTTCATGAGTTTTAGGGTCAAGAAGAGTAATATTACCATTCTTGTCTCTTCCAGTCAACTTCCTGCTGTTTCCATTCAGAATGATCTTCCAAAGGTCTTGATCAGTGTTGGTGATCCAACACTCCATCTTCATTGCCCAACTATCATACTCGTCCTTTTTCAGAAGAGGAAACTTACCATTTGTGTTGGAAACCGTAGCTATGATCTGCTGAGGTTGCTGAGTTCTAGGAGTACTATCATCTCCTGTTTGAGTAGAACTTGAGGCAGACATGATTAAACAAAAATGTTAGTAATGAGAACAATTGATTTTTCTTGTACAGAGACTCTCCCAGGCTCTGATACCACTTGTTGGATCCACTAGATGTGGATCTTCCAGCCTGTCAGGAACGGTGAACGACTTCTGTAATCACAAGTCTATTCACAGAGAGACTCTATACACAGTATAAGTGCAGAATACAAATACTATAAAGAAGAACAGAATAACTATAACGATTTGATCCTTTTCTAAGGATTTTTAATATTGATAATAACTAGAATTATGTTTTTATGAAGGTGTGTCTAACCCTTCTGCCTAAGGTTCCTTTTATACTACAAGGAAACCCTAATACATCATTAATCAAAACGTGTAAAACTGATATGCATATCCTTTCCTAACATATCTCATGCATATCCTAACAGAATAATAACTAAATAATAAAGTTTGACTTTACATAAGACCAGGAGCACGACTTGCTCCTACTACTACTATGACCAGGAGGAACTACATACCTCCTAGTCTACCTATTACAAATAACTATTCTAATGGTCCTAACAACAAGCTCTTCCTCTTTGAGTCCTAGAGTACACTCCAGGTCACGGTTCTTTTGATCCCGCTGAAGAGCTGCGGCTTCGAGGGCCTCAACACGAGCCTTTAGCTCAGCCTCCCGGGACGAGCATCCGGCATGCTCAACCTCTAATTGCTTGTGCTTAGCAGAGATCTGTTCCAATAAAAACTTACCCTTTTGGAAGTCAGCAGCGTTGCGCTTGGTAGAGTTTATAAGCTCCCAGTGATCATGATTAAGCAACTCAAACCGCTGGATTATCTCGATTTGGTTAAGGGCAGTCCGAGCCAAGGCATGGTATCCTTGGCGAATAAGCTCATGGTCGGAGAGTGCAGCCAAAGCTCTCTGTTCAGCCGGAGTGCTTATGTGCACCAACAACTCCTTAGCAGCAAAGTGGCTCTCAATCAAAACATTGTTTTGAAGCCTCCAAGGTGGAACAAAAGCTGTCAAACCTTCATCATTGTCATCCTCCTCTCCTTCTTCCTCGACAATCATATCCTGGTCTGCGTTTGGAAGGAGGATTAGGATAAATTCAACGTGAAAGAAAGATGTACAAAAGGTGAGAAAAAGAAAGAGAGGCTTACCAGTCGCAGGCTTTTTACCCCGGCTGTCCCTCGGAGAAGGGGGAGGTTGCTCCGACTGCTGATCCCCTCCATTGGCCTCTTGGCGTGTGTCAGAAGAAATACTCTGAGCTACCACAGAGGGATTGCCTTGGTCTGGCGGCTGGGCAACGCTAACCGGATCCGGAGAAAGGGTCTTACTTGAAGATCCCATTCCAGAGGGTCCCGTCTTGCAGGGATGCTTCCTTTTTGTCCCGGTAGAGGTCCCCTCACCCTTCCTCTTCTTTCCTGCCGGTTCCTCCGGAACATCCAAATTTTGTTCAGCAAGGTTCTTCTCAAGAATAGCGGCCTCTCGGCGCTCGCGAGCAGCTTTAATCCGGGGATCCGCATGTTGAACCGCTTCTTGTGCGACAGTAAGGGTTGGGATAGCTTCTCTGGTGTTCAGAGGTTGCGCGGTGCGGTCGACCGTTATTTGATTCTCCGGAAGCTCTTCTTCAACAGTGATTTTGGTACCGGTCCACCGAGGCAAGCGTAAGAACTGTTCCATCGTGTACTATGTGAAAACAAGAAAGGAGGAAGAGGGGAGAACAATTAAGGAAATCCGGTTAGCGAAACGTAAAAGGACTTAAAGAATAAAATATTACCATCTCCCTTTGCATCTCGGAGGGCACGTCGACAGTCAAGACGAGACAGCGGTCTAAACAAACTACACAAATATAGTAAGCCTTTGTTCGGCGGCCTCAATGGAAAAAGTTTCGGCCAGCAAATCCGCATCAACCTTGTTATATGTACGAGGAAACGGATCCGAAACACACGTATCCCGATCCCTCCAAGGCATGACATCTGTATTACTCTGCGGTCAATCAAGAAGAATTTCTTCTTCCATTCCTTCAAGTTGGACGTAGTCTCTATACAAAACTTCAATGACTTTTTGTGCACCTTACTGACGAAAGAAAACCAAGGACCCTGCTTACCCAGCTTGTAGAAAACCCGAAACAAATCAACTGTACAATCTATGTTCAGACTCCTACACCGTATCTCAAACATAACAACCCGGTTCACACCTATGGGAACCAATTGAGAAATATCCACCCGGAAGTGCTTCATCACAGCCAAGAAGAAGGAAGAAAACGGAATCCGGAGCCCACCATGTACCAAAAAAATCCAAGTATATACCTATGTGCCTGTCTCGTCGCAATAAATCCATGGTCATGTTCGGATCTAGGAGTCGAGGCCGATACTCCTTTGGTATCCGGTACTCATCAATCGCAATACCTAACTCCTCGGTAGTCATCTCGGAATACTGGATGTGCATGTCGCACTTCGGATCCGTCAATCCGAAGCTGGATGCAACACCGTCTGACTCGTCGTCAGACATGTCGTGATGCAAAAAGGACGGAAACAAAAGATCAACCGGGAAAGAAAAACCTACCTGAGAGAAAGAAAGGAGAAAGCCCACAGGAAAAGCACACAGTAAAAGTTTGTGACTGAAAAGTGAATGTGAGAAATGTGAAAAAGTGAAGTATATATAGGAGAATCCTCGAAAAATGTGAGGAGGCATTAATGGGGAACACACGTGGCAAGCGCAGGGACGTTTTGGGCTAGTGAGTGCGCTCCACGTGGCTGGCAATAAAGTCGCCCTTATAAAATGACAAACCCACCTTGGGCCCAAGCCCATGACATCCCAAAGCCTACCAAAACCCAAGCAAGTATAACGTCACCCTGTGGATAACATTATACTGGGGGGACATGTTCGTGTGTGGTCCCAGAAAGTTCCCGGAGACCACGACACGTGTCACTCGCCGGAACAAGTATCGGGGAAGAATGCCGGAACAAGAATCCACGTGGTGTGAACAGTACCATGATGTCAGCAATGATGTCATATGATCCTAGGCCCCACCTAGGATACTGACATATGCTGAAAGAAGAGAGAAACAGTGTCAGGTCCCAAGGAGTACACAGACCCATTTTGGGAAACAAGACAAGGTATGAACTGTCACATCATGAGGTATCAACAGTACCTTATATATAGCCCTCATTTATATCTTTGTACACATTGAATATTCTGACAACACACACTTAATACCACATACCATATTTCGAACCATTACTCATTCTCACACTGAAGCTAGGTCCTGGGATAACACCCGGGGCGAGTTAACGTGTGTTGCTTCTTGTGTGTAGGTGCTTCATCCATTCATAGCTTACGTGGAAGGTTTCTAGTCCCATAGGCCCTACCGGAGGATTTTAGCATCAACAACCAAATTACCTCCTAAACCCGCTTTCCCTCTTTCAAACTTATATGTTGGAGGAAATCGTATGAGGGCTTCTCGCATTCCCTGAAGAACTTTGCCGGCTTTCATTTCAGCTCTTAGCTGATCCTTCTCTCTCAGCCAATCAAAACTCCTTTGGGAAACAAAGTCTCGTGCTTCATCATAAGTTATTCCAAAGAGTCGGTAGTTGAAGTCGCCACAAAAGATAACCAAATCCGCTTCTGCTAAATCCGGCTTCCCATCATCAGGATTGATGGCCACAGACTGTCCATATCAAATAATATTACATAACTCAGAAAGGCATCATAATGAACATTGAATTTACTATGGCCTTAACTATATGGTTTAACTGCATACGGTACATATAGGGTGTGGTGTTGTTATTTGGTTAGATACTTACGGTAGCAGGACGAAGCGGTTGTGCAGTAGAAGAGACGCAAGTTGTAAGGAGGACCAACCATAGCAAGGCAAAGGAAGAATAAAGCACCCAAAATAAATATGTGGTGAAGGCAAGAGAGCAAAAAAAAAACAGGTATCACCCCATACCAGATGCGTTATTGATTAATCGCCCAAATGTGATGTTTCTGTAAATGTGGTCGAAGTCAGCATTCCGCCGATTGACTGCTTCCAAATAGGCAGCCAGGTGACAGTTTACAAAGCACATTATTCGTTCGTATACTCTTAATCTCAACCCTACACCACCCTGTTCATAACTTAAACGATTTTATAGTATATAACTGATATTAATAAAAATAGACGTTTTAGTAAACAAGCAGGCATACCTTGTTACCAAAAGTAGACCCAAGCCACAAGCAACTTCTCCGACATCAAGATCCCCTACGTGTGTTCTAAGACTCTTTCTGACCCTAACATAAGTCATTTTACGATAATATAATGTATAAAAGAAGTGAAAGGTTAAAAGTTTGGAAAACGCTGTAGGGAAAGTTATACCAAATAGCTATGAGCAGACCCGCAAGCTGCCTAGAACCTACACGTTCAAAGGCAGATCCTTCGCCCATGGCTTTTCCTATGACTTCTTGCCACCATTGTCCATTAGAACTCCCTTCAACACCTATCTGAACTCGACAAGACACCAATGAGTATAAAATGAAAATTATTTATCTCTAAATGATTCTAAACCAGCAGAACATTATCTTACTGTTTCTTTAGCAGCCGACATTGCCAGAAACCCCGCCCCCATTTCCACCTCTTGCAAACCTACAACTAAAATATCAACATCAGAAGCCTGTGACCCCACCCACGAAATGAGCGCTTCTTGACATGGTTTTCCTTGACCAACGTTCCAAGTACCGACCATAATCTTAACCATTTCAAGCATGTTATACATATGTTCTCTTTTAGCTAATTCCGGTCTTAAAATGTTATCAAGAGGCCCGGGAGATGATATATACCACCCCCTAATACCACCATGGGTAGCCAACTATAGATCGACCCATTCCCAACTACCAAATTTATGATCGGACCATTATGCGCTATCCAACCCGCGATCAAGTTACCTTTAAGATTAATTATTTGAACCATACCACTTACATACCCTATCCATATCCGTGGACCGTAAGTGCAAAAACTAAGAACCGCACAATGATGATGATGGAAATCATGCAAACGGTTTCCATTAGCATCCCATTGGACTAATACACCATTTGAACATCCGATCCATATTGTTCCATCATAAGCAAGCAAAATGGCTTCGGTCTTTTTAGCATCTTCAGCTGCAAATGCACCTGTACCCTTTGTCGCGACACGACGAACTGCATCAGCAGCTCCTATTATAGCATTTCGTGACCTTTGTAGAAAACTACCTCCTTGTTGTTTTTCTTTTTTAGATTTTGACCCGACTTTTACACTAACTTCTTCTTCTAGTGGCTGATCTTTTTCACATGCCATATCAACTCGATTGTCGATGTGTCCATCGACATTGTAGAGTGTAGACTTTTAGAAGTTCTCTCGTACGTGCATCCCTGCGATTTCCAAGTTATTAGACCGCTTAGTACTAAATTAGGAACGGACTTTAGAAATATTCTAGGGACTAACGAAGGGAAAACTCGTACCACAATGAATAAGAGAGTGAACTAGTTGTCCATATTTTGGATTTTACATTATTAGATAACATATACTTGACATCTGAAGAAGGTATACTACATACGTCATTAACGGTCACTTGGCCTTTGAGGTCAATACATGATCGTTCAACTAAGAAATCAGCCATATGACGTTCTTCAGGTGATAAAGAGAATGATTTTTCCAGTGCTTCCCAAGGCCAAACCTTTATTATCCCGTTCTCAGAACCTGTCCATATATCACCTACAGAATCCAAACAAATGATTTTCGTTACCATATTATAAAAACTATGTTGCAAACAAAGTTTAAAAGGTTGGTGTTTGAGATACCATAAGCAGAAGTCACCATGGAAAGAACAGGGCCACGATGGTACGCCTGCCACGAAATACCTTCTTTAAAAGGAGTGTCGTCAACAGGCTGGTGATCCATTTTCCATGATCTAACTTTCCCATCTTTATGCCCACTCCAAACCAGTTTGCTGGTACAATCCACCATCATACAAGTTATAGGTGACGTAATAGCAGACTCATAAAATAGGGCTACATCTTCATCACCACGTCTAGTCCGTCCACCAATCCCCAACCCTGGTTCAAACGCATCACAAAAGTTCCAAAACCTTACACAGGACTCCTGACCAACCCATAATTGTGTCTCGGTACATGCAATGGTTCTAATGAATCTGCCTACTTGAGTCTCGCGTAAAGGGTGTGGTCTAAGCTCTAGAGCCGTAGGCCGACCAGGGTGGAACACAGATATAGACGACGCTTTAAAAAATCCTGATCCACCCCCGCTGCCTGAGAATTCAGGCAGCGGGTGCTGTTCATCTGACGAGATACTACAATATTTACTACTACCACTACAACAATCCAGCCCTTCCCCATCGAGGTTTTCCCCAGCGACATGATGTCGCTGGGGAAAACCCACTAAACGACAAAACGAGTCCGACGTGGCAACTTTGCTCGTAGAAATTTTGACCAAATTATATCGAAATGTTTCCCCAGCGACATGTCACTAGGGAAAAGTTGACTAAAGTTTGACCAAATACTTCAACAAAAAAGTAAGCGGGAGATTATCCCGCCCAGTTTTCGCCGGCGACATGTCGCTGGGGAAACTCTTTTCATAGACCAATCAGAGTGATTAGTGTTAATGGATTGTTTATTCAATGTTACAAAGTTTCCCCAGCGACATGTCGTTGGGAAAAAGGTTGTCTATTCATTTCAGAAATCCGTCCAAAATTTTTCATTAACGCGCTTCTTTCACAAAACGACAAAATTAAAGTTTCCCCAGCGACATGTCGCTGGGGATACTTTCAGGATTCCCACATGCAATGTTTAATATTTTATATTTAATGTATATCTAAAATTATAATATATATAAAAAATATAGTTCTTAAAATTTAAAATACTATTTTACCATTAAAAAAAATTTATATGTCTTTTTATGATAAAAAAATGAGAGAAATGGTTAAATTTTCCCGCCAATGTTTTCCCGCTAACATTTTTCCCGCCAATGTTTTCCCGCCAAAATTTAACATTCACTGATAATTGTTAACATTCATTGAGGCTTACAAACAGACACGCCTAAAAATAGCTTTATTCTGCACGGACACTTAAACGCGCGCTTAATTAAACATGGATATTAAAATGATAATAGACTCATAAACACGAAAACAGATACATCATAAACTAGTTCAAATGCATGCTCCCCATGTCATCGTAAAGGTCGTGAAGTAGTGCAGCTGAATCCACTGTGGGCCTATCGCAATGTTTGTACAACTCTACAGTACTCTCAAGTACCTTTATCATTCCATTCAATCGCACACATTTTGCACACGTTGAAGAGCTTGGAGAAGAAATTAGAGTAGAAAAGCTCGTTGAAGGTCTCGAAGAAGAGGTTGGAGGCGAAAAACTCATTGAACCTCCAAGAGAATTGATTAGTAGTTGGACGCGTTCGTCTTTTCATAAAAAATTTTTGCATCCATATGAAACTCGAGGTTCAACTTGTGAACGTAGAGAAGCATAGTATTGTCTACCAAAGGATTCAGTTTGCCACGATGTTCGAAGAACTACATCTCCATGCCCACACCTGCACGGAAAAACTTCATGCCTCAACATCTTCATAATAACAATGTGCATATGATGATAAGTGTGTGTGTGTGTGTGTGTGTGATCTGCTGGTGGTTGTTATGATAAGGAGTGTGTGTGGTTGTCCTTTTATGGTAAAAAAGTGAGGGAAATGGTTAACATTTTCCCGCCAATATTTTCTCGCTAATACATTAAACCTCTAATGTTGAACCCTATTTAATACATTGAACCTCTAATGTTGAACCCTATCTAATACATTGAACCTCTAATGTTGAACCCTATCTAATACATTGAACCTCTAATGTTGAATCTTATCTAATACATTGAACCTCTAATGTTGAACCCTATTGATAGGTGTGTGAACACCCATCCTTTTTACCACTTAATTACAATAATAACCGAGCCAAAACGTGTATTTTATGTCATTTGTGTCGGAATTATGCGTGGTTTGTGTTTTTGTTCTGATTTAGGATGAAAAGGTGAAAAGTGGAGAAAACACGGGCATTCACGGGCTTTTATCGAAGAAAAAGACGAAAGACGAAGTCAAGAAGTCAAGAGTGCAAAAAGAACGGAAGTCCAAGACCAATTCTGAAGATTTATCGAAGAAAAAGTCAAAAGACGGAAGTTTACTAAAAGCCGAAAAACTCAAGTCTAAATTATTGAAGAAATGTCAAGACGAGTTTAAAGAAATCCCGAGACAAAGTCTTTAAAGTCCAAGTATTAAGAAGATTAACAAAGGATTAAGAAGATCAAGGACTAAAGCATGTAATTAAAGAAAGAAGAAAGAGGGGAGGAAGCTTCCTTCCACTAATCCTCCTCCTCCCCTATAAATAGATAGTTAGTTTCATTTGTTTAAGTTGTTGGTGGCTTGACAACCCACTCTTCCACCATTTTCATTTCCCTACACTTTTATTTCTTGCACCTTAATTTCATGTATTGCACCTTTTAATTCCTTTTAATTCCAAGTAAGTTTACCTTTGATTGTTGTTAATCTTCATCTTTTATTATTAATCTCTCATCTACCTTTCTTGTTTGATTTGTTCTTCATCTTCATTGTTCATGTTCTTGAGTTTTTATGGTTTTGATCATGTGGGTTTTGATTGATTTGGCTTTATTTGTTAGTTTTGATGATTTATTTTAATTGATTATTGTTAGTTGATCATTTGTGGTTGTTTTGGTTTAATGTTTTGGTTAATCTTGATTAGTTTTGGTTAAATTCGTACCTACTGTTCATTCACTGTTCTTCGTCTTCTTTACTGTGCCCAGATTCCGAATCATAGTTTTCTTTCGTTTATTCCGGATCAAGTCTCTTGATTCGGAATATTTTGTTATTCCGGATCAAGTCCCTTTATTCGGAATATTAAATTATTCCGAACCAGTCATATATTCCGAATGAAGGTTTTCTGCAAATTATCCCGAGTCAGTGAATTTATTCCGAACCAGTCATATATTCTGAATGAAGGTTTTCTGCAAATTATTCCGAGTCAGTGAATTTATTCTGAACCAAATTTATTTCGGATGAGTCTAACATTCCGCATGAGCTAGTTTTATTCCGGATGAACCAACATTCCGAATCAAGCAATATATTCCGGATGAAGCATGTATTCCGAATGAGGGATTATTCCGGATGAACCCTTTATTCCGGATAAGTAATTATTCCGAATGAAGTGGGATATTCCGGATGAAGCCATTATTCCGGATGAATGTTTTATTCCGGATGAAGCTGTTTTATTCCGAATGAGGGATTTATTCCGGATGAACTTGTTTATTCCGAATGAAGGACTTATTCCGAATGAAGTGTTTTCAGTTTTTTTTCTTGTAGTTTTATGATTTTAATTTTTAAGCTTTACTTTTCTTGCCTTTTTCTTTATTTGCACTTTAACTTGCTTTCCTTTTAGTTTAAGTTTAAGTTTGCGTCATTTACTTTATTTCCCTTTTAATTTCTCGTCATTTACTTTTCGTTAAGTTTTTAATCTTTCATTGTTGTTTCTTTTACCGTCTTTACTTTATTTTTAATTGTTTCAAGTCTTTATTTTTCATTAGTTTTAGACAACGACAACTCTTTCATTTGATTCACCAAGAACAACTGAGTCGCACAATTAACCGGAAATGAATTCGAAGAGATACCGAGAAAACAAACCTTTTCAACCTAGTAAAATCTCTTCATTAAAATGGCGCAGCTGCCGGCTCTTTTCGTGAGGATTAACGGTTTTTTGTGAGAGACGCGTTGGCTTTTGGGATCCGTTCACTCGTGAACGTTATTTTTCGTGTCCAAAAATTTTCTAAAATCCCAAAAACATTTGAAAAATCATAAAAAGCACTTCTTTTTCAAAGTTTTGCACCAAAAATATTCTTCTTGCTTATCTATTTTTCTTTATGGATTCTTATGTCCATTGCATCGGGTGTGGGAAACAATTATCTGGGAACGACTCTTGTCAATGGTGTACATGTGAGTGGTGCGGTAACGATATCGACAATACACAATTCCTATTCGGATTTTGTCCTTTGTGCAACTCGACTAATTCGTCCTTTTTGAATCCACCTCCTCCTGTTCCCCCGTGCATCTATTGTGAAAGCGATTCTCATTGGCATGTTTCGTGTCCGGTTCGATACTCGTATGGTCACGGGCAAGAACCGGGGTACAATTATGACAATGATAATAGCTATCCACAAGACGCACCCGATTTTTCTCCATACCCGTTTTGCAACAACTGTGGGGGCCCTCACGATACTTCTTATTGTCAGCCAATGAATTACTATGAGCCAGATCCGTGTCCTCAATTTTCTTCACCTATGGATTATTATGAACCAAATCCGTGTTATAATTCTTCTCAATCGATGACTTACTTTGAGCCACATCCGTTCTGTAATTCAGGTTTTCAACACTGTGAGCCCCCACACCCCAACCTCAATCATCAATCCTCTCAGAGAATTCAACAACTCACTACTTTGAATGAAGAAACACACTCCATTGTTTTGCAACTTTAAGAAGCCGTTGTTCTGCTTAAAGAAGATAGGGAGGTGGAAAAGCGACAGCAACAAGAGCGAGTATCTAATCTTAGTGATTATACCCCTCCTTTGGTGCGTCAATACTATTATGATGAACCCTATCTAATACATTGAACCTATAATGTTAAACCCCATCTAATACATTGAACATCTAATGTTGAACCCTATCTAATACATTGAACCTCTAATGTTGAACCCTATCTAATATATTGAACATCTAATGTTGAACCCTATCTAATACATTGAACCTCTAATGTTAAACCCTATCTAATACATTGGACCTCTAATGTTGAACCCTATCTAATACATTGAACCTCTAATATTGAACCCTATCTAATACATTGAACATCTAATGTTGAACCCTATCTAATACATTGAACCTCTAATGTTTAACCCTATCTAATACATTGAACCTCTAATGTTGAACCCTATCTAATACATTGAACCTTGATTGTTGAACCATATCTAATACATTGAACCTCTAATGTTAAACCCTATCTAATACATTGAACCTCTAATGTTGAACCCTATCTAATACATTGAACCTCTAATGTTGAACCTTATCTAATACATTAAACATCTAATGTTGAACCCTATCTAATACATTGAACCTCTAATGTTGAACCCTATATAATACATTGAACCTCTAATGTTGAACCCTATCTAATACATTGAACCTCTAATGTTGAACCCTGTCTAATAGATTGAACCTCTAATGTTGAACCCTATCTAATACATTGAACCTCTAATATTGAACCCTATCTAATACATTGAACCTCTAATGTTGAACCCTATTTAATACATTGAACATCTAATGTTGAACCCTATCTAATGCATTAAACATCTAATACATTGAAACATCTAATGTTGAACCCTATCTAATACATTGAACATCTAATGTTGAACCCTATCTAATACATTGAACCTCTAATGTTGAACCTTATCTAATACATTGAACCTCTAATGTTGAACCATATCTAATAAATTGAACCTCTAATGTTGAACCCTATCTAATATATTGAACATCGAATGTTGAAACCTATCTAATACATTAAACCTCTAATGTTGAACCCTATCTAATACATTGAACATCTAATGTTGTACCCTATATAATACATTGAACATCTAATGTTGAACCCTATCTAATACATTGAACATCTAATGTTAAACCCTATCTAATACATTAAACCTCTAATGTTGAACCCTATCTAATACATTGAACCTAATGTTAAACCCTATCTAATACATTGAACCTCTAATGTTGAACCATATCTAATACATTGAACCTCTAATGTTGAACCCTATATAATACATTGAACCTCTAATGTTGAACCCTATCTAATACATTGAACCTCTAATGTTGAACCCTTTTAATACATTGAACCTCTAATGTTGAACCCTATCTAATACATTGAACCTCTAATGTTGAACCCTATCTAATACATTGAACCTCTAATGTTGAATCCTATCTAATACATTGAACATATAATGTTGAACCCTATATAATACATTGAACCTCTAATGTTGAACCCTATCTAAAACATTGAACCTCTAATGTTGAACCCTATCTAATACATTGAACCTCTAATGTTGAACCCTATCTAATACAATGAACCTCTAATGTTGAACCTTATCTAATAAACTGAACCTCTAGTGTTAAACCCTATCTAATACATTGAACATCTAATGTTGAACCCTATCTAATACATTGAACATCTAATGTTGAACCCTATCTAATACTCTGAACCTATAATGTTGAACCCTATCTAATACATTGAACATCTAATGTTGAACCCTATCTAATACATTGAACCTCTAATGTTGAACCCTATCTAATACATTGAACATCTAATGTTGAACCATGTCTAATACATTGAACCTCTAATGTTGAACCCTATCTAATACATTGAACCTCTAATGTTGAACCTTATCTAATAAATTGAACCTCTATTATTGAACCATATCTAATACATTGAACCTCTAATGTTGAACCCTAGCTAATACGTTGAACCTCTAATGTTGAACCCTATCTAATTCATTGAACCTCTAATGTTGAACCCTATCTAATACATTGAACCTCTAATGTTGAACCCCTTCTAATACATTGAACCTCTAATGTTGAACCCTATCTAATACATTGAACATCTAATGTTGAACCCTATCTAATACATTGAACATCTAATGTTGAACCCTATCTAATATATTGAACCTATAATGTTGAACCCTATCTAATACATTGAACATCTAATGTTGAACTCTATCTAATATATTGAACCTCTAATGTTGAACCCTATCTAATACATTGAACATCTAATGTTGAACACTATCTAATACATTGAACCTCTAATGTTGAACCCTATCTAATACATTGAACCTCTAATGTTGAACCCTATCTAATATATTGAACCTCTAATGTTGAACTCTATCTAATACATTGTACCTCTAATTATTAATTATCTAAAAGTAAAATATACAATTATATAAAACGTAATATTATTAATCATTTAAAACTAAATTACATAAATATCATATATAAAAAATATACAATTATATAAAACTTATTATTTTTAATTATCTAAAATTAAAATATACAAATATATAAAATTATTATTATTAATCATTTAAAAGTAAATTACATAAATGGTATATAAAAAAATACAATTATCTAAAACTTATTATTATTAATTATCTAAAAGTAAAATATACAATTATATAAAACTAAAATATACAATTATATAAAACTTATTATTATTAATAATTTAAAAGTTAATTACATAAATGTTTTATAAAAAATATATAATTATATAAAACTTATTATTATTAATTATCTAAAACTAAAATATACAATTATATAAAACGTATTATTATTAATCATTTAAAACTAAATTACATAAATATCATATATAAAAAATATACAGTTATATAAAACTCATTATTTTTAATTTATATAAAACTAAAATATACAATTATATAAAATTATTATTGTTAATCTGTTAGGTCAATTCAGTACCTAATGACCTTACTGATGGATTTGAATAACAACCAGTCTAAGTGAAGTATTAACCTTGAACATAACGAAGTCACTGAGTGAACAATCACTCAGTGAGTTGCCTTCGAGTTCCTAGACTGAGTCTAAAAGAAAGACTCGAGCATTCAGAGAGGCGAAGCTTAATGAATGACTTCTATAACAAAGAAGAAGGTGATGGGTTCAGTGAGTTGTGGCAATAGACTCACTGAAGCCCATAAGATCTCCTAGAAAACAAGCATTCTCCAAGACTTAAGTAAAAGCGGGATAAGTTGAATTGTGACAAGATGAAGTACATCACACAATTAGCGTGACTTACCCTTTGGGATAGATGGGGTACTAACAAGTGTAAAGGACTTACGTCTTACTACTTAAAATAGGGTAAGACAAGATACTACACTGTACCAATAAGACAAGAATTGCACATGGGCAATTATTGTCTTCTACCCAACTTTCCTTCTATAAATAGGATGTTTGTAAAAGGAGAGAAAACGAGTTTGTGCACTTAATGCTTTGGACATTCGCAAACAAAGTTTTCTCTCTTCCCAATACGATCAAACACTTGAGTTCTAAACTCTTGTTGATAGAATCTTCAAGCTTAGCAATCGTTAGGATTGGACTAGCTTGTTAGTGAGGAGATCACAAAACCACACATTGTCTATTCAATCCCTATTGTAGCTTCGTATACAATAGGGTATAATTCTTTAATAAAGCTAAGATTTAAACGTTGAAAAACCTTTGTGTTATTTACTTTACTTGTATTAAGTTTATTACATTACTTAACCATGGGTTAGGACTATACTTAGTATTCTTAAGTATATGACTAATTACAAGGGACCAACAAGTGGTATCAGAGCGGTAGGATTATAAAACTTTTAACCACCGTCTCAAAGTTTTTAAAACCGTGATCCATTATGGCTGAAAGTAATGTACCCCAACTTGTTAACAAAAAAGGACCGAGTTACTCTGTTAACGCTCCTAAGTTAGAAGTTGAAAGATTTAACAAATGGAAGAAAAGAATGCTATGTTATTTGATGGGAATGGAACCTTATTACATAACTTGTATTAAAAATGGTCCATTCAAACCAAAAACAGCAGTTGGTGATGACAAACCTGAAAACAATGGTCTGACGATGAAAGGAGAGTGGTCAATCAAGACCAACGTCTCAAAAGCATCATAATATCTTGTCTTCCTGATGATATTATGAAGGCTGCCATCGAGTGTTAGACGGCCAAAGAGACTTGGACAGATCTTGTTCATAGTTTCGGAGGACCATCCGGAACTAAGGAAAATAGGATCATGGACCTGAAGTTAGAATATAACACTTTCAGGGCCAAACCATATGAAACACTTCCTCAGACTTACACCAGGTATAAGACCTTGCTCAATGAGCTAACGAATGACGGGGTGAATCTGTCTAAGCATGAAATCAATGTTGGTTTTGTGAACAGTCTCCCTGAAAAATAGCTTGGTTTTTCTTAAGGATTGAGAAATGCTAATCACATACAGACTCAGGATCTTGCAGACATTTATGGGAGTTTTATCTATGAAGATAATCTAATAAATAGAAGATATCCTGAGTCCAAGAAGGCCTTAATAACAGACACCTCAGCCAAACCCACCCAAATTGATCATGGCCCCATTACAACTGATTTTTACTAAAATGCAATTGTTCAAGATTTTCAGGAAACCTCAGATGATGAGGTGGATGAAAGATCTAGTGTTGAATACATAAGGGATCTAAACAGGGAATATCATGAAAGGGCCATGTTGGAAAATACCAAACGTTATATCAAAAGAACTAGATTTGCTGGTAACTAATCTACTAAGGGAGTGGATTGCTACCGATGTGGTAAAACTGGGCATTTTTCAAAATATTGTCTTTCAAAAACTCCATTGGCCTCTTATAAAAATCAAAATTATTCATCAGGCAATGACAATTTTCAACCCAAGTTTACACCAAAACTAATTTAGGCTTCTCCAGTTAACCAAAGTTTTGGAAAATAATAAGAAAATTGAGAAAGACTATAGGTCTGAGTATAAAAAGGTTAAAGCAAAACTTGCACTCTTGGAAGCTGAACCTACTGTTGCTCAGACTCAAAAGCCTGCTCAGAACAAAGCCAAAGGGCTGGTAGCTGAAACTTTTGATTGGGATGATGAAGACTTGTCCTCAGAAGAGGAGGAAGTCTGGTATCAAGCATTAATGCCTCTAACTGATGATGAACTATCAGTTGGAAAGAATCATGCTCAAAATGGAGAATGGGTTGACATCACTATGAGAAAGGTAAACATGCTTATCCCTATGGATGAAGAATCTGATTGGCAAAAATTCCTTAAGTATATAAACATTGACCTATCGTTCGTTGAAGAGCATAGATTGAATCTTCTTTCAAAGTATAATAAACTTGTTTTTGAATTAAACAAACGTAGAGAAGATTTATTAATTTTAAAACAAGCCAAACTTGAAGCAGTAAGCTATCAACTTCAGAACACTGAACTTATTAAAATCAATCATGCTCTTCAAGAACAACTTAAGGAAGAAAAACGCATCAATGAGAAATGGACAAATAGCTCTACCTTAGCTTCTCAGTGTATAAACAGTCAAACACCTGTCTAAAAGAAGAAAATTCTTGGGGCACGACAACTCACTGAAAAGGCACTCACTAAGGAAATGAGTGAAAAAGCATTTCTCCCTGCCTCGGTTGGGTTTGATCATGAAATGATTCCTAAGTCAAAAGACTAGGTTGAGAGATCAAATCCTGAGAGTGTTTTGCCTAACTTTGATACTAGAAAAATATTAATTCCTGAATCTCAGGCTATTAATGAAAAACTGGGTCTTAATAAAGAGATTGATAAATTCAGTAACACTGAAACATCTAGTGTTGCTGAAAACATTCAGACTCCTCTACCTCCTTTGAAAAATCTTCCATTGTCTTATCAAGAACACTCACCTAGAGGAAGAGTTGGGTTAGGTTGTACTGAACAAACAAAGCCTGACTCAAAAGTGATACCGAATCACACTGAGTCAGGAACTGTCATTGAGAAAACAACCAAACCTATATCTCCCTCCGGGACTCCTACACACTCAGTCAACTCCACTCCTATCATAATTCAAGAGGATTTAAGTAGATTGTTCCAACTTTTCATGGAAGTGAAGCTGAACTCAGCCTCTAAAACTCAGGGTGAAACATTTGTGTCCTCACAGCCTGAATCATCAACAAGTAACAAAACTGAACCTGAGTCTTCTAAGAAAGTTAAAACAAAGAAACCCTCTTGTAAGATATGTCTCTATACAAATCACACCACTGACAACTGCTTTAGAGTTCTCTATTACATGAAATGTAAAAGTGAAGATCACAGGACAGCAGATCATGAGATGCACATAACTTATATTAGATATGCTAAAAGATACAATGCGCAGCCTTACAACTATGGGCCCACCTCAAAACAAATCAGAAAATCCAAGGCTAAGCCTTACCCACCATGTACACATTGTGGCATTCCTGATCATAGAACTGATGATTGTGTATACTACCCGAGGTGTGAGATTTGTGGAAGCAATGATCACACTACCTCAAGACACAATAGGATAATCATGGTCAGAAGGGGGATGCTAGCTGAGTCATCTCAAATTACTGAATCCTCAGTCGGACTAAGCTGCAAAACATGTGGAAGCAATGTTCATTCTACCTCAGATCATGCTGAGTTTGAGTACTTCAAACGAGGTGAAAGACGTCAGGCTTTTCGAGCCAAACAGCCTACTAAAAAGTAGGCTCACAAGAGAAACTAATCCATCTCGTTATTTGTGCATAAACACTTCAAGGAGCCTGTCTGGTACTTAGATAGTGGGTGTTCAAGAAGTATGACAGGGGTCAAAAGTTATCTGCACAAACACGTGGAGCAACCAGGTCCTAAGGTAGTATTCGGTGATAACTCATCTTGTGTTACTGAGGGATATGGTTCAATTAAATGTGGTGGAATAGTTTTCTCAAAAGTGGCGTTTGTAAATGGTCTGAAGTATAATCTCATCAGTATCAGCCAACTGTGTGATGCTAAGTACATCGTTCAGTTTGATGATAAGCAAGGAACAATTTTCAATGCTAACAAAGAAATTTTGTTGACTGCTCCAAGAAGAAATGATGTATATGTCCTAGACATGTCATCTGTAACGAATTCAGGAGCATGTTTCTTTGCTAAAGCCTCAGATTCTGTCAATTGGCTTTGGCATAAGAGACTGTCACATCTCAATTTCAAAGACATGAATAAACTCGCAAAACAAAACAAAGTTCTTGGCTTACCATCTCTTGTGTATTCAAAAGACAAACCTTGTTCAGCCTGTGAAAAAGGTAAACACAAGAGAGCTTCTTTCAAGCCAAAACAAAAATTTTCTATTAGGAAGTGTCTTCATCTTCTTCATATGGACTTATTTGGGCCTATCAGTCCAATGTCTGTAAATCATGAGAAATATACCCTTGTGATTGTTGATGAATACTCTAGATACACTTGGGTATACTTCTTAAAAAAGAAGAGTCAAGCTCCAGAATTAATAATGTCTTTTATCAGGCAAGTAGAAAATCAAAATGATAGTAAAGTTAAACAAATACGAACTGATAATGGAACAAAATTCAGGAACCATGAACTTGAGAGTTTTTGTGATGTGAAAGGAATTTCTCAGAACTTCTCTTCTCCTTACACACCTGAACAAAATGGTGTGGCTGAAAGGAAGAATAGAACTCTCATTGAAGCTGCTCGAACAATGCTCAATGGATCCAATCTTTCAAAACACTTCTGGACTGAGGCTGTGAAAATAGCTTGCTATACTCAGAACAGATGTATTATTGTCAAACGACATGATAAGACTCCTTATGAAATATTCAGGAAAAGGATTCCAGATATCAGCTACTTTCATGTGTTTGGATGTCCTGTATTCATCCACAATCAAAAGTACCATCTTGGTAAATTTGATGCCAAAGCTGATGATGGATACTTTCTTGGATATTCTTTTGTCTCCAAAGCCTTCAGGGTCTTTAATACAAGGAGACAACAAGTTGAGGAGTCCTTTCATGTCACCTTTGATGAAAGTATGGATGCCATTAACTTCACAAATCAATCAATGGAAGAGATTGGGATCAATGACTCATCAAGATATTCTCCTGATGAGTATGAACATTGTCCCTCAAAGCAGTATAAAACTGATGCTGATATATCCTTTCATATATCACCTCACAATAGGTCAATTGATAATTTAATCACACCTCAACATGTCCCTGAAGTTATCACTTCTCAAGCTGAAGAATCAAATGATTCACCCATCTATAGAAACACTGAAGGGACAAGTGATGAAAATATCGATCCCCCTATTACTGAAAATCCTTCAGAAGGAGGTGATGTCCCAGTACCATGTACTGAATCTCTAGTCCCTGATAATCATCAATTATCAACAAGCTCTAATCCAAGTCCTCGGGACAGATGGTCAAGACAACAACATATAGAGCTTGTAAATATAATTGGTGATGTATCTGAGGGGATGCTCACACGCAGTCAGGCTGCCAAACTCTTTGCTGCCTCAGCCCATGAATGTCTGTTTGCAGACTTTCTCTCTGAAATTGAACCAAAAAGGATTTCAGAGGCCCAAACACATCCAGGGTGGGTTGAGGCCATGTAAGAAGAGCTCAACCAATTCCTTAGGAACAAAGTGTGGAAACTTGTTCCTCTCCCTGAAGGGAAATCAGCTCGCGGTACAAAATGGGTATTTAAAAACAAGACTGATGAAGATGGAATTGTCATTAAAAACAAAGTTAGGCTTGTTGTTCAGGGGTGTGGTCAACTTGAAGGAATCGATTATGAGGAAACCTTCGCCCATGTAGCAAGAATGGAAGCCATCAGGATCTTCCTTGCCTATGCTACTTACATGAACTTTAATGTTTTCCAAATGGATGTAAAAATTGCCTTCCTGAATGGAAAGATTACTGAAGAAGTTTATGTTGCTCAGCCTCCTGGTTTTGAGAGTTCTGAGTTCCCAAAACATGTTTGTAAACTTGACAAAGCTCTTTATGGACTGAAACAAGCACCAAGGGCATGGTATGAAACTCTCTACATTCCTGATAATGAACAAATTTGTCAGGGGGAAGATAGACAACACCTTGTTTATCTTCAGAACCAAGGAGGATGTTCTACTAGTTCAGATATATGTTGATGACATCATATTCGGATCTACTAACTATAACCTTTGTAGAAAGTTTGAAAAACTTATGACAAAGAAATTTGAAATGAGTATGATGGGTGAATTAACATATTTTCTTGGACTACAAATCAAACAGGGGACAAAGGGATCTCAGTCTGTCAAGAAAAATACACCAGAGAAATACTTAAGAAATATGATATCTCTGAGTGTGCTTCAGTAAAGACTCCCATGGTTCCCCCTAACAACTTAGGTCCTGATCTTACTGGTAAATCAGTCAATTAAATCTTATTCAAGGGAATGATTAGATCATTAATGTACATAACTGCAACCATGCCTGATATTCAGTTCTCAACAATCTTATGTGCAAGATATCAGGCCGATCCCAAATAATCACATCTTACTGCTGTTAAACGAATCTTCAGGTACCTGAAGGGTACTCCTTCACTAGGTCTATGGTATCCTCGTTGCTCAGGCTTCGATCTTAAAGGATACTCAAACTCAGACTATGCTGGTTGCAATATGGATAGAAAAAGTACCTCAGGTGCATGTCAATTCCTAGGTGGCAAGCTAGTATCTTGGAGTGCAAAGAAACAGCAGTCAGTCGCAATGTCCTCTACTGAGGCTGAATACGTGGCAGCTGCTGGTTGTTATGCAAACATCCTTCGGATGAAAAGTCAACGCAGGGACTATAATGTGGAATACAAAGTAGTCCCTATCTTTTGTGACAACACCAGTGCAATTGCCATTTCAAATAATCCGGTCCTATATTCAAGGACTAAACACATAGACATAAGATATCATTTCCTCAGGGACCACATCTTAAAAGGAGATATTGAATTACATTTCATCCCCATTGAATATCAGCTAGCTGATATATTTACCAAACCTTTGGATGAACCAACGTTCACTAGACTGAAAGCTGAACTTGGTATGCTGAATATTGATTAATCAGGCTCCCTGATAACAATGGATTCAGTATAATGTATATTCTTGATCCTCTCTCTGAGTAAATATCTCTTATCGTCTTCCCCTTGACATTGAGGTACATTAAATGATGTAACTAAATGCTCTAAGGATTTAGTTACTTAATGTCCTACGTTGGTGAGTCACAATATTAAATAAGGAAAATATATTCCTTTAATAAATTGTCATAAACCAGTGAAGGGGTCACCCAATGTCAAGTATCCCACTAAGCCTTAAATGCTTACCCTTTTTCTAGCAAAATCTGTTGTAAAAACGTCCTTTCAAATGCATGTGACCCTACGTCATCTCTACAAAAAGCGTTATCTCTATAGTAACAGAACAGTTGCCAAGAAAATAGGGGGACCACTTGTACGCTTTCATTCAATGCGGATGTGGAAAAAATTATAACAAATAAAACTATATTTCACATCCGAGCCTATAAATACCCCTCAATCAAAACAAACACACACACACAAAGAACTTGCAATCTTACTCTGCCAAAATTTTATCTCAAAGAAAATTTGTGTGTATTCAAACATGTTTCCATAAAAGTTTCTTGTAAAAAAAAGACAATCACATTGATCACTTGTTTTATTGTTATATAGCACAAACAATCAAAGTTACTTATTGTTTATAACTCTTGATCCTTTTTTTAAGGCAAAAGTCTGCATTAGGTCACTTGGTGAATCTTGTTGTATTATAACAAGAAACAAGTCTTGATTGGATTTCCACAAATTGCCATTGTCCTTTTTCAAATCTTCAAAAACTAACTTTAATGGCAATGTCCAAAGCTATCAAATATGCCCCTCAGGCTGAGCATCTCACCAATGAGGGTGTCCATTTTGCAGGAAACAACTATGATGGAAATTTCAATTACCCTAGTAGTGTATCAGCCTACAAACCAATTTGCAAATTCTTGAAAAACTGTGATTGGGCTGATGCTTTTACGAAAACCCCCTCAGTCTTCTACCATGAATATCTCAGGGAGTTCTGGTATACGGATGTGGTTGTAACCCCCACTACCCAAGGGCCTGAAGGATCTCAGGGGTCTGAGATCAAGTCACATAAGAACTGTGTCATCATGCTCACTATAAACAATAGGAAGACACCATTGATTTTAGACTTCAAAACATTTTGTCAAACCAGTGGACTTGATTATAACAATGGAAAGTATGTTGCACATCCTGACATGGAGTCAGCTAAAAAAGGACTGAAAGAAATCGGGGTCCCTGAGTTATTTGTGACTAAAACCCCATTGATCAAAACTGCTTTCCCATAGCTTGGAGGATCCTAGTCACTTTTGTGATTCAGGTGATCGGTGGGAACTATTCATCTACTGAGCAAGTTAATTCTACTCAGCAGATGCTAATCTACAGTCTTATTAATGGACTGAAGATTGACATAGGAGAGATCGTTTATAATGATCTCGTAACCAGGCTCCTGAAGGAGTCTAGGCAAAAGTATGTTTCTTACCCACGATTCATATCATGCGCCTTAGAACGGTTACTGGGTTCCCTTTACACTCAGGAAAAATCAATGTTTTTTCAACTCCCATCCTGAGTTCCACAAACTTTTCAAAGAACCCATCTGAAGTCAACCCCATTGCATTGACAGCTCACATGACTGAGGTGATCAGTCGTGAATCATCCGTGTCTCCCATTCCCTTCTTACCAAAGAAGGGGAACAAGAAGACTCAGACTGTGCCTAAGACCAAACCAATAAAGGCACAGGGACCTGAGGCTTTCGAGGCACGACCTAAAAAGGTCAAGGCTAAAAATACCACCCTTGTTTAGACCAAGCTTCATCTACCCCAAGGGAAAGAGCTTTCGGGAGGCCCTGGTACATCACAGTCAGGGTCGACACGCCAAACTACTGGTCCTCTTGATGGAGAAGGAAACATACAACCTTCTCCTACGGGACTGCCTTCCACTCAGACCGATGACGGCATTCGTAAATCACAACCTTTGCCTGAGGTCAAAACTAAGGCCAAAGACTCAGAGAGACGCCCATGGGTAACATACCTCGCTATTAGGCCTCTCACTTCCACCAAGTCCAATGAAGGCACACTAGCTCAAAATTCTTTGCCTGAGGACCCAAAACTCGATTCCTTAGACTCAGAGGCACGCTCACGGGTAAAACACCCCGTTGATAGAAATCTCACTTCCACAACTCCCGATGAAGGCACACTAAAACAAAAGTCTTTGCCTGAGGGAACCACTATTGATCCGAAAGACTCAGGGGACGCCCACGGGTAAAACACCCCCATGATAAGGATCTCACCTCCACAACTGATCAATCACAAACTGCCCTTGAGTATCAGTTGGCTACAACCCAAGCCTCAGAATTTGGGGCAGGGAGTGACGATAACCAATGCATACCTTCTTTTGAAGGGGAGTTGGACAAACCAAAGGGTTCACTGAACTTTGGAGATTTTGTTGATCTACTCGAGGAACCTGACGAGTTACTCCAAGGTTTCAGTGACGATGATGACATGATTGAGGTTGGGGATGAACCTGAAACTCAGACCCCTCCTCAATCAGACCAGAAGCCACAGTCCTCACAATTGTTCGCGGACATACAGCCCTCCCCTGAGGCTCAACAAAATCCCTCCCCTGAGGCATCAGAACAAAAAGAACCCTCCCTTGAGGTACCGAAAAATCCCTCCCAAGAGGCAAAACTTGACACCTCTTCGTTGGGGATTGATAGGTGTGTAAACACCCATCCTTTTACCACTTAATTCGGGCTAAAACGAGACCAAAACACGTATTTAATATCATTTGTTTGGAATTATGCGTGGTTTTTGTGTTTATTGTGTTTTCAGAGACAACCGGATGAATATTGAAGAAAACATGGGATTGCACGGGTATTACTGAAGAAAAAGACTCAAGATAAAGTCTATTGTCCAAGAGATGCAAAAGATTTGAAGTCACTGGGCCTATTCGAAGATTTATCGAAGAAAAGGACCAAAGATGGAAGATTTAAATAAGTCGAAGAAACTCAAGTCTATTAAACGAAGAAATTAAAAGACGAGTTGAATTTAATCGACGACAAATCCCGAATCAGAATCGAAAATGGAAACTTTTCTGAAAAGACGAAAAGACAAGAAGAACGGGAGAAAGCCCACTCACCAACCAAAGGACAAGCCTATAAAAGGAGCCCCCCCTCACACATTTTAGAGGAGTCTGGAGTTTTCTCTCCTCCCCTTTTTTTCTCCTTTCTTGTTCGTTCCATCACAATCACCACTAGGGTGATTGATGATTTTAATCTTTGTTCTTCCAATCTTGTTGTTTTAATCTTTGTTTTATCTTGTCAAAACATTAATCATTCAATACAAAGTCTTGTTTAATCTTTCCATTTAATCTTGTTCATCTTCATTTTTATCTTCAAGTTCTTAAGTTTTTATTTTTCTTGATTTGATCTTCAAAAGTTGTTAGGATTTGTGTTTTTATTGGTGGGATTCGTTGCTTATGGTGTTTAAATGATTTGTGTTTAATTTGGTAAAACCTTTTTAAGTATTTGGTTTGATTTTGATTAAAATCCGTGTTCCCTGTTCTTCGTATATCTGCTACTGTTCTGGGTTTCCAGATCTTCCGAATCAAGCAATAGTTCCGAATGAAGCTTAAACTTCCGAACGAAGCAAATGTTCCGAATGAGTTTGTCTAGCAAATGTTCCGAATGAGTTTACTTTGAAAAAGTTTCGAACCAACCCTTCATCCGGAAAGTTCCGAATCAATTTTTGAAGTTCCGGATCAAGCCGAAAGTTCCGAACCAACCCTTCATCCGGAAGGTTCCGAATCAATTTTTGAAGTTCCGGATCAAGCCGAGACTTCCGAACCAAGCACCTTCATTCGGAAGGTTCCGAACCAAGCTAAACTTCCGAACCAATCCACAAGTTCCGAACCAAGCAGAAAAGTTCCGAACCAATTTCTTTGCCAAAACTTCCGGATGAATGAACAGTAACTTCCGGATGAGTGTAAACTTCCGAACCAAGGTTAAAGTTCCGAATCAATTGCCCTTTTAGGTTACTGTTTGTCTTCTTTACTATTTCTTTATGTTTATTGAACTTTAATTTCAATTTTAATTTTAATCTTAATTTTAATCTTCAGTTTAATACAAGTCTTTGTTAATCATAATTAAAGTACTTATCTTTGATTTAAATTTTCATTTCCACTTTTTATTAGACTAGAAAACCAAACCCTTTTATTTAGTAACCAAGAACAATCATTCCACTTAAGACTGAGATCAATTCGAGAGGATTCCGAGAGAATAAAATTGAACCTAGCAAAAACAAGTATCAAATGGCGCCGCTGCCGGCTCTTCTCGTTAAGATCAAACGTTTTTTGTGAGAACTTGGATTTTGGGATCCGTTCCCCGTGAACGTTACTTTTTCATAAAAAATTTCAGAAAAATCCTAAAAAATATAAAATTTTCAAAAATAAAAAAAAAATTAAAAAAAAAAACATAAAAACCAAAAATATTTTTGCTTTGTTTTTCTTTGTTCGTTCTTTTGCAGGTGTATGCGCACTCGATCCACGTCATATCAAGAGCCCGAGCCTCTCGATCACTTAGACATGGCCGGTGTACCACCTCCAAACAATAATAACAACAACAACATGAATAATAACAACAACAATGAGCACCTTCCGGATAATCGCCCGATGATTGAATTGCTGCAAGCTCATGTCGATGGCAACACGGATCCAATTGTTATACCACCAATTGCCGCCAACAATTTCGAGCTTAAATCAGGCTTTATCCAGATGGTCTCCGCTTAACCGTTCTTGGGACGAACCATTGATGATCCACATGACCATATAAAGAGATTCTTGCAACTCACCAACACGGTCAAGTTCAATGGTGTTCCACAAGAGGTTATAAGGTTACAACTTTTTCCCTTTTCTTTAGAGGGACAAGCCCGGCATTGGCTTGCTAAGGAACCGCCACAGAGTATTCTCTCGTGGACGGATTTGGAAACAAAGTTTATCAACTACTTTTTTCCACCCTCTCGTACTACCGCTTTGCGGAATGAGATCATCAATTTTGAACAAAAGTACGATGAGTCATTCAGTGAATCTTGGGATCGCTTTAAAGATATTTTAAGAAAATGCCCACAACATGGTTTTACCAAAGTACATCAAATCAATACTTTTTACAATGGTTTAAGCATGAGTGACCAAGATTCACTGAACAGTGCCTCGGGGGTAATTTATTGGCTAAGACTTCCAATGCTGCTTGGGACATCATTGAGAACAAGTCTCGTGTGCAAACCAAGAGTGTTAGGACCAATGTCGCTAGTGCTAGCACTAATGACAGCGACAAGCGATTAGACAAAATCACTACGCTTCTTGAATCGCTTGTCACCCACACCGTCAGCAACAACAACAGCAACAACGCCAAAAACGCACAAGTGAACGCTGTCAGCCAACCTTGTGAGATATGCGGTGGTCCCCACTCTTACGCAACTTGTACCGCCACCCAAGATTACCCTGCTGAAAATGTGAATGCGGCATATGGCACCTATCCTCAACCTGCTTATCAAGCTAGACCTCAAGGTGACCGTAATTTGCTTAGCTATCGATCCAACAACTATCTTTCACCACCTGGTTTCCCTCCTACCAACCCAAACCAACAACAAAACCTTAACCGCCCTCCTCAACAACAACAACCACCTCGACAACCATACATCCCACCTCACAAGCAGCAACAACCACCTCAACGTAACAATCAAGTCTACCAACAACCTGCTTACCAACCACCTGCATACAATGCTCCTCCCAACCAAGCGACCACTGCATTACACCAAGAGGTTGCAACCTATATGAGGACCAATGATGTGATAGTGGGAAATCTCCAAGAGGAAGTGCGCAATTTGAAAGCAGACTTGGTCAAGCAAGGAAATGATTTGAGAGCCGATATGAGAACTATGTTGGATAGCCAAACTAATGATCTGAGGAACATGATGGCTAGTTTCTTCCAAGGTAATCAACCCTCTTCTTCGGGTACTCTTCCGAGTAACACCGTTGCGAACCCAAGAGGGGAGATGAAAGCAATCACTACTCGAAGTGGTAAAGGTACCAAGGAACCCGAGCTTCCTATACCTCCACCGGTGGTTGTGACTAAGGAGAACGAGTCGCCTGCTCCTATTCCTCATCCTTCTCCTTCCCCAATTTCTCCACCTCTTCATTCTACCCCTCCTCCACCCGTGGTTGTGAGTGATCCTACTCCCCTAAAGCCTTCCTCTTCTTCCAATATACCTTATCCTTCAAGGTTGAGGAAAGAGAAGCAAAAGAGCAAGGATGATATTCAGGTTTCGAATTTCCTTAAAATGTTCAAACAACTGAATTTCAATATCTCCTTCGCTGAGGCTCTCGCTCACATGCCCAAATACGCCAAAATGTTTAAAGACCTTCTGAGCGACAAGGAAAAGCTCCTCGATCTCGCCAACACCCAACTTAATGAGAACTGCTCTGCAGTGCTCTTAAGGAAATTGCCAATCAAGCTTGGTGATCTGGGTCGTTTTCTTATCCCTTGCAATTTCCCGGGAGTAGAGAATTGCATGGCCCTAGCCGATCTAGGTGCCAGTATTAATCTCATGCCTCTAAGTGTTTGGAAGCAATTATCTCTCCCAGAGCTAGTCCCCACTAAAATGACTTTGGAATTGGCCAACCGTACGGTTGCTTATCCAGTGGGGATAGCCGAAGACGTCATTGTAGGAGTCGACAAATTCACCTTCCCTGCTGATTTTGTTGTCGTCGACTACGAGATGGACCCCCGTGTGCCACTGATTGTTGGTCGTCCATTCCTTAGGACCGGTCGCACTCTCATTGATGTTGAAGCCGGTGAGCTTATCATGAGAGTGGGTGACGATAAAGTAGTCTTCAACATGGGAAAGTTGTCTAAACAGCCTTATTCATATGAGAGCGTTAATTGTATTGACGTTCTTGATGAGGCTTGTGAAGAACACTTTAATGATGCTTGCAAAAGTATTCCTACCTCTCTTCCCACTGTTGAGACCGTGTCCTCTATTGATTCATCGTTGTCTCTATTTGGAGATGGTGATTTATTCTGGAACAATCTTGAAGATACCATGGGAGATGTGAATTTAGCTACTAATGATTCTCCCACCGAGGGGGATGAAGACATGAATTTCTTTGACAATCTTCTCACTGAAGACAAACCTTCGCCTCCATCTCCCATGGTCATTGCTATCGATACTTCGACTTTGAAAACGCCTCCTGTCGAAAATCCTCCGGATTTGGAACTTAAGGAGTTGCCGCCACATCTCGAGTACGTGTTCCTTGACGACAACAAGAAGTCGCCCGTCATTATTGCAAAGGATTTGAAAGATGCAGAGAAGACCCGCCTCGTTGCCGTGCTGAAAGCTCATAAGGAGGCTATTGCTTGGAAGATTTCGGATATTCGTGGAATTGATCCTCACTTCTGCACACACAAAATTCTCATGGAGGACGACTTCAAGCCCACTATTCAAAGCCAACGAAGGGTGAATCCAAAAATCCATGAAGTCATCAAAACAGAGGTTATCAAACTTCTTGATGCGGGTATGATTTACCCTATTTCGGATTCACCGTGGGTTAGTCCAATCCATTGTGTGCCCAAGAAGGGCGGAATAACCGTTGTTCCCAATGAACACAACGAGTTGATTCCCACTCGTCTCGTTACTGGGTGGAGAGTTTGTATAGACTACCGCAAACTCAATGATGCCACGAGAAAGGATCATTTCCCTCTACCTTTTATGGACCAAATGCTTGAACGCTTAGCGGGTAATGAATATTACTGCTTTCTTGATGGTTTCTCGGGTTATTTTCAAATACCCATCGATCCCCAAGATAAAGAGAAGACTACATTCACTTGTCCCTATGGCACATTTGCTTACAAAAGAATGCCTTTTGGCTTATGTAATGCGCCCGGGACTTTCCAAAGGTGCATGTTAGCTATCTTCCATGACATGGTTGAACAAACCATGGAAGTCTTCATGGATGATTTCTCGGTCTTCGGGGATTCCTTCTCTGCTTGCCTTGCCAATTTGGAACGTATGCTCAAGCGGTGCGAAGACACTCGCCTAGTTCTGAATTGGGAAAAATGCCATTTTATGGTAAAAGAAGGCGTCGTGCTTGGACATAAGATTTCGAAAGCCGGTCTTGAAGTTGACCGTGCTAAATTCGATGTTATCGCAAAGTTGCCTCCACCTTCAACCGTGAAGGGTGTGAGAAGTTTTCTGGGTCATGCGGGCTTCTATCGTCGATTCATCAAAGATTTTTCTCAAATCGCTCGCCCGATGACCCATCTCTTGGAAAAAGATACTCCTTTTATCTTCTCCAAAGAGTGTCTTGAAGCCTACAACTCGCTTAAGGATAAGCTAACTAAGGCACCCGTCTTGGTTACCCCTAATTGGGAGCTACCCTTTGAGTTGATGTGCGATGCTAGTGATTTTGCTATTGGAGCGGTTCTTGGACAAAGAGTGAACAAACACTTCCAACCGATCCATTACGCTAGCAAGACAATGACGGGGGCACAATTGCATTATACGACAACCGAAAAAGAGCTTTTAGCTGTTGTCTATGCTTTTGAAAAATTCCGCCCCTATCTTGTCCTTTCTACCACCATTGTGTATACCGATCATTCCGCGCTGAAGTACTTGTTGACAAAGCAAGATTCCAAACCAAGACTTCTTCGCTGGGTTTTGCTGCTCCAGGAATTTAAAATCGAAATTCGCGATAAAAAAGGAGCAGAAAACTTAGCCGCGGATCATCTCAGCAGACTTGAGGATCCTTACCAAGGGGATCATCCGACCAAAGAAATCAATGATTCTTTTCCCTTGGAGACCTTAATGTCTATTAACTCGAAGCCGAATGAAACCCCGTGGTTTGCGGACTTTGCAAACTACTTGGCGGGTGGAATTCTCAAGGAAGGGTTGACGTCCCAACAAAAGAAGAAGTTCTTCACCGACATCAAGACTTACTTTTGGGACGACCCTTACCTATTCAAACAATGTGCTGACCTGATTATTCGCCGATGTGTTGATGGACCGGCAGCATCTGAAATCCTTAAGGCTTGCCACAAAGGACCCACCGGTGGTCACTTTGGTCCCAACTACACTGCTAAAAAAGTGTTTGATTCGGGATTTTATTGGCCCTCCATATACCGTGACGCTCACGATATGGTCAAACGATGTGATGTTTGCCAAAAGCAAGGCAAAATCACACATAAAGACGAGATGCCTCAGAATTTCATTCAAGAGTGTGAAATTTTTGATGTTTGGGGTATCGACTTTATGGGGTCATTCCCTTCTTCTAAAGGAAACAAATACATCCTTGTAGCCGTTGACTACGTCTCCAAATGGGTTGAAGCCAAAGCTTTACCCACTAATGACGCAAGGGTGGTTTGTAACTTTTTGAAAGCTCTATTCGCTAGATTCGGTGTGCCTCGCGCCATTATTAGTGATCGTGGGACTCATTTCTGCAATGACCAATTTGCTCGAGTCATGGCTAAGTACGGTGTAAATCATCGTCTTTCCACAGCCTACCACCCACAAACTAATGGCCAGGCTGAAATATCAAACCGAGGGCTGAAGCGAATTCTTGAAAGAACCGTGGGAGAGCATCGTGCCTCATGGGCTGATAAACTTGATGATGCTTTGTGGGCTTTCCGTACTGCTTACAAGACCCCGATCGGCTGTACGCCTTATCGTCTTGTGTACGGGAAAGCGTGCCACCTCCCCATTGAGTTGGAGCACAAGGCTTATTGGGCCTTGAAGTGGGCTAATTTTGATATAAACAAAGCCGGTGACCTACGCAAGATCCAACTCAATGAGCTGAATGAACTCCGTAATGAGGCTTATGAAAATTCTGTGATCTATAAGGAAAGAACTAAGCTCATTCACGACTCCAAGATCAAAAACCGAGAGTTCCACGTTGGAGACAAAGTCTTACTTTTTAACTCTCGGTTGAAAATCTTCTCGGGAAAGCTCAAATCTCGTTGGTCCGGCCCATTCACCATTGCCCAAATTTTTCCATATGGTACTCTCGAGCTCGCTCAACCTGATGGACCAAATTTTAAGGTGAATGGCCAACGAGTGAAGTTGTACTTTGGTGAGGACACCTCTCAGGAGGTGATTCCATCCCTCACCACGTTCCCCATGAACTAATTTTGGGTCGAGTCAGGCTCGTGACTCGGTTATCAAAAACAAGCGCTCCTCGGGAGGCAGCCCGAGTATCTATCCTTTTATGTTTTAATCCCCTAAGTGTAGGGGGGACTTCTATACGTGTTTGTCTTTGTGTGGTGTGATTACAGGGATAAGTGCACTCTTGGAATTTTTGAAGAACCGTGCTCCCGTGTTATCCAAAATCCGGTTCTATCTCTCAAATATCGTGATTCAATTTTCTTCATACTCACATTTGAAATTGATCACTTTAGTCGTCCCATCCTTAACTCGAGTTAACCAACGTGCACAATGTCATAAGTGTAGGGGAAACTTTTCCCACATGCTTAAACATTGAGGACAATGTTTATCTTAAGTGTAGGGGGGACTTCTATCGAAGTTTTAAGTGGACTTTTCCATGAAAATGCCTTCATTTAACCAGAAAATCCTATTTTTCAACATTTTTCAAATTTTTTATTAACTTTGGCCATTTAGTTGTAATTTTTAAATTTTTATCGTTGCTTTCATATGTATATATCCCGCAATAAAGTCAAAAATATTAAAGTGGTGTAGCTAGTTTAGAAGTCTTTGACATATTAGGCCCGTTGCGCTTATATTGACTCAACCCGAATAGACTTATCCAAGTTTATTCTAGCTAGTATCCTTAACCATGTAGACCTTAATTGGTTTATTAGGCTAAGTGTCCACGAGTCTCATTACTTGAGATTTTAAATTGTGGAGGACGAGAAATGATAGAGTCAATTATAAGTTGGTATTCTTGCGCAAGCTCACTTGGTGTAATTATTTGCCTATTCTCCCATCACTTGCTAATAATTTATCTGCAATAAGTAAGGTCGTACGATTTGAAAAGTTACTTAGCTTCTAGCCCAAGATCGTTTAAAAGTTGCTCGGTAATGATAAGAGTTCATAGCCAAGGCATAACTTATGAAGCGGGGCGCGAAGATTGGCGAGTCCGAAAAGGCCCTAACAAGGCATGAGGATTCAATTTTATTGCTGAAGATCCAAAGTGATGTGAAAAGCATTATTCCTAAAATCAATATGAAGGATCAAGACTCACGACGAAAAGCAATCAACTCCCATAAAGATCATGGAGAAGTCTATCCGAAAAGACCCTAACAAGGTATGAGGATAAATAGATCCAAGTCCGAAAAGGAGGCGGATCGTTGTATCTCAAAATCCCAATTAGAGATTGAAGAAATAATCATGAAGTCGTTGTCAACAAAGTTGGAGTACCCCTCAAAAGTCTCCAAGCGAAGAAACTCTATTATGATGAGAAGACCATTATCTCAAGAACGTCTCTCGAAGATATGAAGTATGGAGTACATGCCAAATATCGGCCCGAGAAAGGTATCAAATCGTGAACCAAGTTATGCCAAGATATGAACTTTTTGATATCCCGAGAAGCAGTTTTAAGAGATTTTGTCCTTTAGCTAACTATTGATCAAATCGTCCTACTTTGCTTTCAGCCCTAATAAACTATCGAAATAAGTCCAAAAATGCATCTTCATGATCATTCTAAGACAAAAATAAAATATAAGAGATACACCTAGGAATAAGGGAGTTTAAGTATTTAATTAAGCCATGTGTGTAAGTGTTTGAATTGCTAACTTATAATAACAATGATCTCGTTTTTAAGCTTAGTTTGGGGAACGTGAAACTTGAGGGTGATAAATCTTCGCAGCACCAAAGCCCTAATGTAAGTCATCAATTTCTTTGCAAGTTATTTCCATGTAGCTATTTTCAAAGAGAAAATGGTTTTCTATCCCTTTGTTACCTTTGAAGTTTTATTTCTTTAATCTTTGTTTAGTAGAATTTAAATAAGGCCAAGGTTGATTAATTATGAGAAAAATGTAAAATTGCTTTGTCACTAAGCATTGCATGAGGGCATGGCAATGGTTAAGTGTAGGGGATTTGATAGGTGTGTAAACACCCATCCTTTTACCACTTAATTCGGGCTAAAACGAGACCAAAACACGTATTTAATATCATTTGTTTGGAATTATGCGTGGTTTTTGTGTTTATTGTGTTTTCAGAGACAACCGGATGAATATTGAAGAAAACATGGGATTGCACGGGTATTACTGAAGAAAAAGACTCAAGATAAAGTCTATTGTCCAAGAGATGCAAAAGATTTGAAGTCACTGGGCCTATTCGAAGATTTATCGAAGAAAAGGACCAAAGATGGAAGATTTAAATAAGTCGAAGAAACTCAAGTCTATTAAACGAAGAAATTAAAAGACGAGTTGAATTTAATCGACGACAAATCCCGAATCAGAATCGAAAACGGAAACGGAAACTTTTCTGAAAAGACGAAAAGACAAGAAGAACGGGAGAAAGCCCACTCACCAACCAAAGGACAAGCCTATAAAAGGAGCCCCCCCCTCACACATTTTAGAGGAGTCTGGAGTTTTCTCTCCTCCCCTTTTTTTCTCCTTTCTTGTTCGTTCCATCAAAATCACCACTAGGGTGATTGATGATTTTAATCTTTGTTCTTCCAATCTTGTTGTTTTAATCTTTGTTTTATCTTGTCAAAACATTAATCATTCAATACAAAGTCTTGTTTAATCTTTCCATTTAATCTTGTTCATCTTCATTTTTATCTTCAAGTTCTTAAGTTTTTATTTTTCTTGATTTGATCTTCAAAAGTTGTTAGGGTTTGTGTTTTTATTGGTGGGATTCGTTGCTTATGGTGTTTAAATGATTTGTGTTTAATTTGGTAAAACCTTTTTAAGTATTTGGTTTGATTTTGATTAAAATCCGTGTTCCCTGTTCTTCGTATATCTGCTACTGTTCTGGGTTTCCAGATCTTCCGAATCAAGCAATAGTTCCGAATGAAGATTAAACTTCCGAACGAAGCAAATGTTCCGAATGAGTTTGTCTAGCAAATGTTCCGAATGAGTTTACTTTGAAAAAGTTCCGAACCAACCCTTCATCCGGAAAGTTCCGAATCAATTTTTGAAGTTCCGGATCAAGCCGAAAGTTCCGAACCAACCCTTCATCCGGAAGGTTCCGAATCAATTTTTGAAGTTCCGGATCAAGCCGAGACTTCCGAACCAAGCACCTTCATTCGGAAGGTTCCGAACCAAGCTAAACTTCCGAACCAATCCACAAGTTCCGAACCAAGCAGAAAAGTTCCGAACCAATTTCTTTGCCAAAACTTCCGGATGAATGAACAGTAACTTCCGGATGAGTGTAAACTTCCGAACCAAGGTTAAAGTTCCGAATCAATTGCCCTTTTAGGTTACTGTTTGTCTTCTTTACTATTTCTTTATGTTTATTGAACTTTAATTTCAATTTTAATTTTAATCTTAATTTTAATCTTCAGTTTAATACAAGTCTTTGTTAATCATAATTAAAGTAATTATCTTTGATTTAAATTTTCATTTCCACTTTTTATTAGACTAGAAAACCAAACCCTTTTATTTAGTAACCAAGAACAATCATTCCACTTAAGACTGAGATCAATTCGAGAGGATTCCGAGAGAATAAAATTGAACCTAGCAAAAACAAGTATCAGGGACTCAGACTGTGGTTCTGGATAAAACTTTTGATGACATCAAGCCTGTCACTGAGAAGGTTTTGAATGCAACCCTCCAGGATGTATTAACTCATGCCTCCACCACCTTGAAAGCTGAGGTCACTCAGTTTCATGAAGACTTGGCCTCAAAGACTGATGAACTCCTTGATGAGTTCAGAACATATGGTGATAGATTTGACCTGGCTGAGGAGAAGATGAGAATTCAGGTGGACAACCAAATGGAATTCATCAGTTCTGTTAACAATAGTCATGAAAATCAAGAGAAGAAGCTCATCAACTTCCTCAACCATGCTCTTCCTACTGTTGAAGCAAATGTGTCCTTAAAGACAACTCTGGATGGACTGATCACTAGCACTACTGAGTCCACTTCCAAAGTTAGTCAATTACTTGAGTTACTGAAGGAGGACAGGCTCACTTAGGTTTTTACCAGGTTAGACTCTCTCAGGTATGACTTGGATATGGTGAAGGGGAAATGTGATGACATATATAAGGATGTTCACATGGATGCTGAGGCAGAGTTCAGATTGTCAAGGGCTACACAAGGTTACATGGCTAATGCCTCCAATCTCTCTAACATCTCCAAGTCCTTGAAAGAGGCTGACATTCCCAGACTTAGGACAAGGATCACCACCATTGAAAACACTCAATCCCTAATTCAGTTGGATGTTAAAACCATTAAAGTTGACACTCAGTCCATGAAGGAGATGGTGACTGAGATGTTTCAGGATTTCAAGGGATCCTCCACACCACCTCAGGACCATCACTAAGGGCAAAAGCTAGGATTAGTCAGGCTAATCCTTCAACTTTTGAGGGGGAGAATGTGCCACCAATGATGCTAACTTGGACTGAACCTCCTTCTCACACTGAGGGGGAACAGGGAGAACTAGCACAACCCCAACCCTTAAACTCAATTCCTCCCAACCCTGAGCCCTCTGTATCTAATTTAGATAGGGGCAAAGGCATTACTGATGAAACCCTAACACCTCCACCAAAGAAGCTTGTAAAAGCTTTAAGAGAAAGAAGGCCTGATCCTGATGTCATTGTCTTGGTACCATATGAGATTAATGGAAAGATGTACAAGATGACTCCTGAACAAATCCAAGAGTACTTAGATAGAATGGAGTCAGCTAAGGCTAATAAAGCAACAAGGGCTGAGATTTTGAGGGTATCCACTGAATTTGTGAAAGAAGTGGGTGGTGACCCTGAGGCCTTGTTGAGCAAGAAAGGGGGATAAGAGTTCATCCAAAAGCAGGAGGAAGAACTCAAGGCTATTCAGGATGAAATGGTCTTGAAGCAACAACAAAGAACCACCCAACTTAAGAAACTGTATGACCAATACCAAAGTCGTCACCTAAGGAAGAAAGCCTGAACCAGTCACTAACCTTCAAATCATTCCTCATACTACACTGGTCTCAATATCTGTCTACAGAAACAATGATGAAAGGAATTTTGAAGTTATGAAGAAATTTTCATTTGGTGATTTCGGTCTCATTGAGTGGGACGAAATGGGAAGGATCTTCAGGACCAAAAAGAACAAATATGTCCCTGAAATACTCAATTCTCTCAGTAAGAGATATGAGAGGTTGAATCAGATCAAGGAACAATTAGGAATCACTGAAGATCTTCCTTTAACTGAACAGGATCCTACCAAAACTCAGGGAAGAAAGAGGAAAAGAGTTGAGCTTGAAGTTGAGACTAAAATCCCTGGGTTAGACTACAATCGTACCCTCCCTGAAAATGTCCCCTTTGTGAAAAACATGGTTATAGAAGAACCTGAGTGGGGTATCTTCTTCATTGATGTTTTTGGGGATCAAGCTTTTCAAAGAACGAGTGACATAGAGAAATGCACTACTGAGAGTGTTCTCATCTTTCTTGTGATGGCTGGACAAGTTCAGATTGATGAGAATAAAAGATTTGTTGAGAAGCTCAGGGAGATAATTGCTAGGAGGCCTGATAAAGAAAAGGTGTTAAAGTCATCAAGGGTGAAGAGGGAAGCAATGGATTCCTGAATAATTGTAATCTTTTGTTTTATTTATGTTTCTTGTATCAGACTATTCAGTCTTGTGTAATGATGAATAAAAATAAAGTACTTTGTTATATCAAGTCTTTTCATCAGTAGAATAGTTTGTAATAAGAAGAAGCCTCTTTGCTCACTTATAACAATTTCACTTAGGCAAATTTTATATCCAAATAGGGGGAGATTGTTAGGTCAATTCAGTACCTAATGACCTTACTGATGGATTTGAATAACAATCAGCCTAAGTGAAGTATTAACCTTGAACATAACAAAGTCACGGAGTGAACAGTCACTCAGTGAGTTGCCTTCAAGTTCCTAGACTGAGTCTAAAAGAAAGACACGAGCATTCAGAGAGGCGAAGCTCAATGAATGACTTATATGACGAAGAAGAAGGTGATGGGTTCAGTGAGTTGTGGCAATAGAATCACTGAACCCCATACGATCTCCCTGAAGAAAACAAGCATTCTCCAAGACTGAAGTAAAGGCGGGATAAGTTGAATTGTGACAAGATGAAGTACATCACACAATTAGCGTGACTTACCCTTTTGGGATAGATGGGGCTGACAAGTGTAAGGACTTACGTCTTACTACTTAGAATAGGGTAAGACAAGATACTACACTGTACCAATAAGACAAGAATTACACATGGGCCATTATTGTCTTCTACTCAACTTTCCTTCTATAAATAGGATGCTTGTAAAAGGAGAGAAAACAAGTTTGTGCACTTAATGCTTTAGACATTCACAAACAAAGTTTTCTCTCCTCCAAATACGATCAAACACTTGAGTTCTAAAATCTTGTTGATAGAATCGTCAAGCTTAGAAATCGTTAGGATTGGACTAGCTTGTTAGTGAGGAGATCACAAAACCACACATTGTCTATTCAATCCCTATTGTATCTTCGTATACAATAGGGTATAATTCTTTAATAAAACTAAGAGTTAAACGTTGAAAAACCTTGTGTTATTTACTTTACTTGTATTAAGTTTATTGCATTACTTAACCATGGGTTGGGACTATACTTAGTATTCTTAAGTATAGTACTAATTACAAGGGACCAACATAATCATTTAAAAGTTTTATATACAATTAATAACTAAGTTTCCCCAGCGACAAGTCGCTGGGGAAAAGTTTGTTTAATAATTTCAGAAATCCCTCCAAAATTTTTCATTAACGCGCTTCTTTCATAAAACGACAGAATTATAGTTTCCCCGGCGACATGTTGTTGGGGATAGATTTGTTAGCATCAACAAGTTATTAAACCAGCTGGCACAAACGACAAATTATAAAGTTTCCCCAGCGACAAGTTGCTGGGGAAACTTTCGTCAAAAATTAAATAATTTTCCCCCAGCGACATGTCGCTGGGGAAAAGTTTGACCAATTCTTATCCTCAAAGAAACGAATCACAGAAACACACAACACTTATCTATTTTTCATATTCTTCTCTGTGTAACTCATCCCCAATCATCACATCACCACCAACAATCACACCCCCACCACTACCATCAACAATCACCACCAATACTCACATCACCACTCATCCCCGCTACTCATCCCCGCCACAACCATCAACACCACTCACCACCACCACAACCGCTGCTATCACCACCATCACCACCATCGCTGCTATCACCACCATCACTTCTATCACCACAGGCATAACATCAACACCACCACGACCACTTACCACAACCACTCACCACCACCGCCTACTACCGGATTCACCACCACCACCACCACAACCACTCTCCTTCTAAATTATAATTCTTTTTCTAACCTTCTAAATGATAATTCTTTAAACAAGTTTGGTGGTGGTGGATTTTGTTTGTTTTTCGATTCAAGGTTTTTATATAAATTCATAGTTTTTATTGATTGAGTTTTTAATTAAATGTTTTATGTTATTGTAGTCGACCGCAGAAGATCACAGCCGACCGCAGCCGACAGCAGCCGACCACAGCCGACCAAAACCGACCACCACAACTAACAGTATGTTTTTTTTAATTCTAACTGATAACATTTATTTACTTATTTTTATCATTTTGGTTTCCCCAACGACATGTCGTTGGGGATTTATAAACTTGTTAATTTCCATTAAACGTAAATCCAAACACTCTTTAACTGTGAAAAACGCAAACCCAAACACTCGTTATGTTGCTTATCAGCTTATCCGAATAAACTGTTTTCAAACATCTTATCCTGATAAGCTTATCAGGATAAGCTGTTTGAAACAGCTTATCCCGATAAGCATATCGGAATAAGTTGTTTGAAAACAGCTTATCCTGATAAGCTTATCAGGATAAGCTATTTTCAAACAGCTTATCCTGATCAGCTTATCCAAATAAACTGTTTTCAAACAGCTTATCCTGATAAGCTTATTAGGATAAACTGTTTGAAAACAGTTTATCTCGATAAGCTTATCGGAATAAGCTGTTTGAAAACAGCTTATCCTGATAAGCTTATCAAAATAAGTTGTTTGATATAAATATTTTATTGAATTAAACCTTAGGAATGTGTTAGGATTTTAGCGATTAATTTCAGAAAATTCCCGTCTGAAATTGATCAACCTATAGAAAACCCGTCCGAAGTTAATTTAATAGGAATTAACTTTGAAAAGTCCCCTGTTTAGGACTTCTTTTTTATTGTTTTGTCTCATTTAGGATATGAATGTGTATAACTGGTTTACTATTTGAGATGATTTCGACAGTGTTTCTTCTTTACTCCTACGATATGTCTTTAAACACATATTTGGGGAGTTGAGGGGAAATGCTGCCGAAATTTTCTCAAATAGTAAATCGGTTATACGCATTCATATATGAGACGAAGCATCAAAGAGTGGGTTAGGATTGCCTTCCATAGTTGCATTAGGTGAACAAAACATATAGGATTGCTTTCCATAATTGCCTTCCATGTAATAATAACTAAATATACGGATAAAACACAGTTATGGTATTCGCTGATAAGAGTTGGATAAAAAACCGATTGTTTCCCAAGAATTTAATGACGGTGTCACAAAGTTCGTCAATCATTGCCGGCCGTTGGTGAATGCTGCGGGGAAAATTAGATGTCCATGCAAAAAATGTCGAAATGTATTATGGAAACCCATCGAATGGATTGGAGATCATATTGCGTGTAACGGGTGGGACCCACTTTATACCACATGGGTCAAACACAGTGAACCGGCTCTACGTACGCCAGTGATAGATAACCTAAGAGAACCTATGATGAGTGACATGACAGCGTTACTCGATGATTTTAGCTATATTCCTTCGAATGAACCAACACAAGGAGATAATATTGGTGAGACTAGTAACCAACCGACTCAAGCCACTCGTACCGAGTTTGAAGAGTTGTATGCAAGTGCCAACGAGGCGCTGTATGATGGTTGTGAACATGTGTCTCGACTAGACTTTATGGCAAAATTTACCTATTTTAAGGCTAAAGGCAAAATGACAGATTCTTTATTCAATGAAATATTAGAGTTTTTCAGATATGCGTTTCCCGATAGTAAAGGATTCAAGATCCCACCAAACTACTATGAAAAAAGAAGACATTTAAAATGATCGGGTTAGGGTACGAGTCGATACATGCTTGTGAACACGACTGCTGCTTGTTTTGGGATGATAAAGCAGAATTGCAATTCTGTCCGGTGTGTAATACGAGTAGATGGAAAGACACTAACACATCGGGGAAGAAAGTTCCTAGGAAGGTGTTACGTTACTTTCCGATCATTCCTAGACTACAAAGTTTATACAAGTCTAGATACACTGCAAAAGACATGACTTGGCATGCTACTAGAAAGTGTGCGGAGCCTGGTAAGATGCAACACCCGGTTGATGGCGCGACTTGGAAGAATTTTGACTTGAAGTATCTAGAGTTTGCAGCAGAACCAAGAAATGTTCGACTAGGGTTGTGTGCTGATGGTTTCAATCCGTTCGGCAACCTTTGTCAGACCTACAGCATGTGGCCGGTGATATTGACAACATACAATCTGCCTCCTTGGTTATGTATGAAAGAAAGTAACTTTATGCTGACGTTGTTAATTCCTGGCCCTAAATCCCCGGGCAATGACAATGATATTTACTTGCATCCTTTGATTAAAGACCTGAAGACTTTATGGCACAAGGACGGTGTTGATACTACAGACATTATTTCACAAAAGCAGTTCAACATGAGAGCGATGCTTTTATGGACCATAAATGGTTTTCTTGCTCGAAGTAGTTTGTCTGGGTGGAGTGGGCAAGGTTACTATGCATGCCCTACATGTAACCTAGAAACTTTATCTATTCCTATCACAAGCAAAATAACTTATGTTGGTCATAGAAGATGGTTAAAGAAGCCCCTTAAATGGAGGAGTTCACGTGCTGACTTCAATGGCCAACCTGAATCCAATGATCGACCTAAAGAATATAACCGGCCGGGTGTAATCGAGGAGCAACATGCTAGATTGCTAAGGCGTTTACCGGGTAAACATCTAAAACATGGGGGTGTGAAGATTTCCCGCAATGTTACAGTCGAGCTTAACTGGACTAAACGGTCTATTCTTTACGAGCTTGAGTATTGGCCTTTTATTTCACTAAGACACAATTTAGACATCATGCATATCGAAAAAAATGTGTTGGATGCCATCTTGAACATTTTGTTAATGAATGACAAAAGTAAAGACACCGCAAAGGCAAGACAAGACTTGAAAAAGATGGGCATTCGAAGACCTTTGTGGCTAACCGTAAACCACAAGGGGAAGACTGTGAAGCCCCATGCTGCGTATTCTTTAACAGCAGAGAACCGAAAAAAGTTTTGTCAGTACATCAAAAGTGTTAAACTACCAGATGGGTTCGGATCATGCTTCAAGCACAAAGTGGCCGATAATGATACAAATATAACGGGCATGAAGTCTCATGACTGTCATATAATGATGCAACGTTGACTTCCTTACGGACTTCAAAATTACTTGCCCGAACATATTGCCAAACCAATAATCAATCTATGTTCCTTGTTTAAGCAACTCTGCTCTACAACTTTGATGGAGGAGGACATGTTGAAAGCTTCGGTCAAGGTGGTTGAAATTCTATGCGAGCTTGAGCGCATATATCATTTTGCTTTCTTTGACATTATGATTCACTTGCCCATCCATTTAGCTCTAGAGGCTCTTGAAGGTGGGCCTATTCAACCATGGTGGATGTATCCATTTGAAAGATTCATGAAGAAGCTAAAAGGTTATGTAAGAAATAAAGCTAAGCCGGAAGGTTCGATCGCGGAGGGTTATGTTGCAGAAGAAGCATTGACTATAAGTTCTCAATATTTTCGGGGTGTTACCACGAAATTTAATCGTCCCGATCGTAATGTGGACCCCCTCCCTCAACGTGTAAGTTTCAGGTGTTCCGATCGGTATGCAAGCCGATTGGTTTACTGTCCTTTCCTCATTTTCCTACCGAAGAGTACAAGAAAGCGAGATGGTATGTACTTAACAACAGTCCTGAGATCGACACGTACCAAGACCAGTTCCGGAGGTACGCGTTTTTTTAATTTTGTAACTTTTTTCTTAACTTATCATTTCGACGACTTATTCTAATAGCATGAACGTTTTTCAGTTTATTTCCAGGAAAAAAAGAAAAAGACATGCTAGAAGAATTTCCCCACTGGTTTAAGACGTTGGTAAACTAACACTTATTTTGTGTACTTAAGTGTAAAAATAACAATATCATATTTTTTCTATCTAATCCTATCTTCTTCATAGATCTTTGAACGTCACGCACAAAATCCCCAAGACCCAGAGTGTAGCCCAACCAGAGAGTTATTCGCTTTGGCTAATGGACCATCAAAGGCTCCAATGTCAGTAAACTGTTGTGGTAGTAGATGGTGTGAGGTATGCCGTGCAGAGCCGCGATGAACGACGCGTAACTCAAAATAGCGGCGTTTGTTCGACTGGCCCTGACGGGAAAACTAGCACTTATTAGCTTCAAGAAATCCTCGAGTTTGACTATTTGTCGTTTAAAGTTGCGTTGTTCAAAGTTAAGTGGTTCGACACTCGTAACAACGTTGGTAGAGTCAAGAAACTTACCGTTATAAACGGAATGACACAAATCGTCGGCTCTGGTGAGTGGTGGAAAAGTGAACAATACATTCTCGCAACACAAGTCAAACAAGTCTTCTACCTTGTAGATCCCGCCATACCCAACGTGAAGGTCGTCGAACATGTTAATCATAAAAAGTTTTTGAACAACGGTGTAATCGTGGTAGAGAACGAACCTGATATTATACATTTGGACAACTCATCTGATCTCCCACCTTCTACTAGTGATCTCCCACCTTCTACTAGTGATCTCCCACCTTCTACTAGTGGGAATGACTTCGGTAATTACACCTTCTATATAGATTTGCATATAGATGGTGAATCAACGGAGATTGATGCACCGCTAGATAACGATGATGTTCATAGCGAAGACGATGATGATGAAGACCCCCTTCCTCATGATTTAGCAGATTCTGATGTTGAAGACCTCATCAAAGATGATGATGGTGTTGAGAAATTTTATTCTAGTGACGAAGAAGATTAACTTTGTGTTGTAACTTGCAAAATACACTTATATATTTGAATGAATGAATGAACGAAATTGTTGTGGATTGTTTAAATGTGTAAATTTATTTTGATATTTGGATTTGTGCATGCTTGTATTATTTTGTTCATGAATTTCTACATGTTATGCTAATTGTACATGTATACAGATGGCTGATGTTGCACGGGGACACGGCGGGGACGGTGGTGGCGAGGATCCTTCACGTCCACGTCCTCCATCATTCGGTTGCGCGGGTTGCTTCGTTAACCGGGTAAGAATTTCTGGATTATTGTAATACTAATTTGATACACAAATTGAACTTGTTTGCCTTGAACTTTTATGACTTTATCACTCACTTGATTTTGCAGGAAAAGGAAAGCAAAAGCCCAATTTGGGCGGGAGGAGAGCCGGTAGGGAGAATACCCGGGACAAGACCCGTTGCCTGAAATTACTGGATGTGGTGTCCACGAATCACAACCGGCTAGTCGAGATCGACTTTGTACCCGCTAAAGATAACCTTGTTACACCTATCGGCCCCTACGCAGAACATTGGAGAAACTTATTCGGGGTGATCGTTAGGAAATACCTTTGTATTACCCTTCGTGGAACAAGGTCCCCGAAGGGTACAAGGCGGCGGCTTGGGAAGCTCTTGGGGTAAGTTATCATTTTATGTTTATTTAATTATCGTGTTCATTTATTTAATTGTGTATATTTATTGAAATTCGTTTTTTTATTTATATCATATAAATAAATAAACAAATTTAAATAAATATATAAATTATATTTCTAATTCTGTTTTTAATGTGTTGTATTGTGTATATTTATTTAAATTTGTTTATTTATTTGTATCATATAAATAAATAAACGAATTTAAATAAATATATAAATTATATTTCTAACTTTGTTTTCAATGTGTTGTATTGTGTATATTTATTTAAATTCGTTTATTTATTTATATCATATAAATAAATAAACAAAGTTAAATAAATATATAAATTATATTTCTAACTCTATTTTCAGTGTGTTGTATTGTGTATATTTATTTAAATTCGTTTATTTATTTATATCTAAATAAACAAATTTAAATAAATATATAAACTATATTTTTAACTCTGTTTTTAATGTGTTGTATTGTGTATATTTATTTAAATTCGTTTATTTATTTATATCATATAAATAAATAAACAAATTTAAATAAATATATAAATTATATTTCTAACTCTGTTTTCAATGTGTTGTATTTGATTGCAAAGAAAAAATACGATCTCGAGCCGCACAGGAGCACCACTCGGTGGCCGAATATTGAAAATACCATTAAGGCCCAGTTAAAAAAACATACAACACCAACAAGGCTACTCTGAAGCGAGATTACTGTGTAAAAGACCCCGAGACTGGAGAATACGATGTGGATCGACTTAGGCGGAACAGACCCGACGAGCACTCAGCTGAAGAGTGAGAAAAACAAATAACGTTTTGGACTGACCCTGGTAACAAGAAGCGATCCTTAACAAACAGCCAAAATCGGTCCAAGGCAACACTTCCCTCCCGGCATGGTTCTCAGTCGATCCCTCGCACTCGACAACTCATGGTAACTATTATTATTATTATTATTGATTTTACATTATTATTATTATTTTATTATTATTATTGATTTTTATTTTTATTATTTTATTATTATTATTATTATTATTATTATTATTGATTTTACATACATATTATTATTACCGTTTTTAATTAGATTGATCTTACTTGCGTGTGTATGTACAGAAAAAGGCGTCTGAAACCCAACAGGAGCCTTCAGAGATCGACATGTTCTATCATTTGCATACAAATGAAAATGTTGTATTTGCAGATGAGAACTCTCTCCAGTTGTATGTAAGTATTCTTTTCAAAACACACTTTAATGAATCATTGATTAATAATCTAGCAACCCAACTAATATATTTACTATCTTGTGTTATTGTCACTACGCAGGATCAGATGTGGGAGCTAGAGGCGACGGGTGAGCACACCACTTCCGAGATCAACAGGATGGTACGAGGAGGCAAATTTTGTGGCCACCATCCTAGCGTGGGTATGGTATTGCCGGGATACGCCAGTTTTAGTCCGATCTTTTCGTCACCACCCCCTGACACTCGTCGGGATGTTGATTTCCTGATGGGCATGCTGAGAGCCGACGGCAGGTATAAAGATCATTTTTCGAGATACGAGAGTGTTGGTCCAGCGGGAGCGGGAGTCGCAGGGGTGATGATGTTGAGGATCGGGAGGGTGGCGAGCTAGGATGGTGGCGAGGATGGTGGCGATGGCGCGAGCTAGTCGTTTCATATATGTGTTTGTTAGTAGGTCAATTGTTTCTTTATGTTCATCTTGACTTGTTTCCCTATTATCCTAAATTAGAACGCTTGTTTCCCTAGTATCCTTAACTATCCGGACTTGTTCCTAGTATCCTTAACTAAATTATAACGTTATATTATATTTTGGTGCAAGTTTAAACTTATTCCGCGTTTGTGTTGATTTGTATTCCAAGTTTACTTTATAAGTGTCTTTTGGTGAGCAAATACAGGTTTTTGTTACAGGTTTTGTTAGATTTTTTCCGGAAAAAACTGGAAAACGCCTGCTGTGCAGGCAATTTATGAAAAAAACCTGTAGAGGTTTCCCCAGCGACATGTCGCTGGAGAAACTTTGGAAAATCGTTGACAAGTCAAACACAAAGCGTTGACAAGTCAAACATATCGAAAGTTTCCCAGCGACATGTCGCTGGGGAAACATTGGAAAATCGTTGACAAGTCAACCACAAAGCGTTGACAAGTCAAACGTAAGGAAAAATTCCTTTGCGACATGTCGCTGAGGAAACTTTGTAATTAGCTGAGAAGATTAAGTTTAACTTAATTTTTGCTGATTTAATAAAGATTTTCCCCAACGACATGTCGCTGGGGAAAATCTTGCCACCGTGGCAATCTATTTTTTCATAAAAAGTCTGTGAGGCCCGCATGTCGCTGGGGTAAGTCGTTGAGGATACCTTTCTCATTGAGCGTACCCAGCGAATTTTCCCCAGCGACATGTCGCTGGGGAAACGTATCCCATCAAAAAGTCGCTGGGAAAAAGCCAAAAAAATCGCTGCTGGGGTGTTGTAGTGTACAACCATTATCAATAGTACTATTCCCAAGCATTAAGTAACCGGAATCCGTGTCATTGTAGGACGACGAGGATGACGTTGCATACGGATGGAAATCATGATCATTTTCGTCGACAGCATTTTGAAATCCATCATCAACAGATGAGGTGATAGAAATTTCATCAAGGCTATGAAGTTTGAAGTTTGTACCAAAATAACGAAACAGCCCCAGCTCATATTCAATGAGAGATGGATAACGCATAGTTATATACTAGTGGCTCCGAACAAACTTCCGCGGAGATTAGTCCACTCGTCCTAAAGGCGGTGGGAACTCTTCGTAGTAGACTTAAAAAAAAAATAAAAAAAAAAATAGTGCCTGCCATTTATGGCCCAACAACAACAATACATCAAAGGCCCACTGATTAACAGATACATATATCATCTCTTCTTCAGATTAGGGTTTATATTGAAAACATTTTGCATTAATTTTATTTTTTTTTACAGATCGAAGCAATTGTAATTGTTAGATAAGATATTTTTAGAACAAACGAAGATTCATATCTACTATTCAGAAGGTAACGTATCTATTTTTAGGTCACTTTCTTCTCAAGTAGTTGTATATTTCCTATCATTTACCACACTCAATCGAGAACGCAGCGTAAGGGTTAGGGTTACGCTGCGTAATATATTATTGATGTTAGTTACCGACGACCATCATTGTCGCCTTTATGACGGTTTCACGACCTTTGCCACACACCTTAGCATCTTTTAGCAGGGTTGACATCATCACATCCATGAAATCGGCTTCTTTAACACTCACACACTTTTATATTCTCTCTCGATATGTTCGTCAACCCACGTTCCAACGACAGTATCAACCTCTTTGGCAACTTGCCTTATAGATTTCACATGCCCTCCAATGTCCATCAGTGATTCAGTTCCATGCGAGTACTTTAATGAATCATTGATTAATAAAAAGGCTGCTAATGTATAATAACCCTTTCGTTATGGCTTCTTTAACATGCGAGTCTTAAATATTACATTTATCACTATGACACTTGTTACAAAATCTTTTCCCTGCTAAGATTCGTATAATTATATTGAACGTTATGTTCTCAAACCGGCCACTTGTACATGTCCATTACAAATGGTTTGTCCCCGGCCATTATTCATGGACAGTAACTTGAGCTCATCAATTGAACTCTTTACTTCTGAATCACGAACATTCTTGAATTTTCAATATGCTGCCTTGAAAAGAGCTCAGAAGTGACTAGCTTTCGGATCTCTCGCCAGTACGCTCCATATGGTGCTAGTGCAAAACCAGCATTGTCATAGACCATTTTCTGGCTAATTGCCATATTCGGTCTATTTCCAAAGTTTACATCATTCGAGGTGAAGCACTCTCGGATCATCTGTCAACTGCTCACCACCAATGCTCGACGACTACCTAGCCATAAAGAGTAAACCTGCCCGTTGTCATTTGAATCACGAACTTAAGCAAAATTTCTTGTAGCATAAGTTTGACTTTTTCTTTTACCTATAATAAGTAAGCAAAATTTCTTTTTTTACAACTTTTTTTTTTTATATCGAATGAAGCCAACGGGCCTAATATCAATCTTGATGGGCTGTGCCGACAACACTAGTTTTGTCTCCATCTAAGGGTTAGGGTTACGGTTTGTAATTTTATTTTATCTTCTTGTTTCACTTTTGCAATGGTGGATCTTTAAAATCAAGATATTTCATTTTGAGAGGTTGAGAATCAGTTGGGTATGTTATCTGATTCAATATTGCTAACACCTAAAAATAGATTTCGAGAGGCCGAGAAGCAGGTGGAAATGTTAGATCCTGTATCACCATCACCTAATGAAATTCAACGTCAGTATCAGCTAGCTAATTCAGTATTGCCAAGACCTAAAGATAGATTTCGAGAGGCCGAGAAGCAGTTGGAAACGGAAATGTTAGAGGTGGCAATGTTAGATCCTGTATCACCATCACCTAATGAAACTATACGTCAGTTAGAGCTAGCTATTTCAGTATTGCCAAGACCTAAAGATAGATTTCGAGAGGCCGTGAAGCAGTTGGAAAGGGATTTGTTAGAGGTGGCAATGTTAGATCCTGTATCACCATCACCTGATGAAACTATACGTCAGTTAGAGCTAGCTATTTCAGTATTGCCAAGACCTAAAGATAGATTTCGAGAGGCCGAGAAGCAGTTGGAAAGGGATTTGTTAGAGGTGGCAATGTTAGATCCTGTATCACCATCACCTGATGAAACTATACGTCAGTTAGAGCTAGCTATTTCAGTATTGCCAAGACCTAAAGATAGATTTCGAGAGGCCGAGATGCAGTTGGAAACGGAAATGTTAGAGGTGGAAATGTTAGATCCTGTATCACCATCACCTAATGAAATTATACGTCAAGAGACTGAGTATCAGCTGAGGATGTTAGCTAATTCAGTAAGCAGTCCTGTTGACGAGGGCGAATTGGTTACTGGCAATGATGACAGTTTAACTTTGTCGCATGATAAGGTTAGTAATGACAAGATCTCGTTGGCTATTTTTGATGAAATTTCTGTTCAGTCGTTTATTACCTAACAATTACGGTTTTGAAGTCATACTTTCGATAAATATACTCATTTTACAGATTTGCAACAAGGAGAAAGAGGAAAATAGAGGAAGCCAGTATGGTTTGGTAATAATTTTTTTATCTATTCTATTTACTAATAAATTCATATCATTAGGTGTTTGAAGCCAAATTGTGAATAAGCAGTACAATGTTACATGTTCCTTATTAAGAGTCTAAATTCATATGCTGTTAAATTTAGCGCCCATTATTCTGCTAAAATCATGTATGATAGTCTGTTTTTCCGCTTTTGTTAATGTGACTAGGACTTCTGGAAGCATATCTTCTCTGTTGGAACAACTAGGGTATGTCCTACCATAATCTCTCTATGTCTGTTTATACCTTATTTGGAAGCCCTCTTTTGTATTTATTTTTTTAAAACTACTTTCGTCTTACGCGAACACTATGTGTTATTGATAACTGAAAGGCTATTATCTCTTCGCTTTGAAGATTGAGCCTTTTTTACAATTTCACACAAACACCTTCTTGAGTTTTGTTACTTTTTGTATTTTGGGTGCTTAATATGATGTTCCATGACAGATGAATGTCCTTCACAAAGAACACAACTGGAATTTCTCAAATCTACAAGTGAGTATTTTGTTAAAAACTAAAGTCTATTTATATGTCCGTGACTTTAAACTTCAGAGTAGTACTAGCATTTTGTACTAACCCAAGTCGTCGTTACCTTCTTTCTCAGGATGCATTTGAAGAGGGTGGTGTGTTACACGCCGCTAACAACGTCTATCTCTTCTCCACTGTGGAGGGTAAGTCTATTTAACTTATTTCCCGTTGGTTGCAGATGTCTCTCCCTCGCGCGTGACTTCTTTTTCATTACTGTACTTAATTTGTTTGCAGAATCATCTCGCTGTTGCCATCATAGGAAGAGAGGAAGAAGACTAAAAATCCTTCTTCCTGTTGTGGTCGCAGTAAGTAGGGTTAATTCGTTAGCAATTCACTCCATTTATTTGCTCCATAAAAAAGCCCCTTCCAAATCATGTTTATTCAACATCTCAATTGCATCAACATATTTCTTCTATTAGAACCTTGGTTTAAAAAAGCGCGCCTTTTTGAGCCTGAGGCGAGACGAGGCAATGGGGTCATCGCCTCGCCCGTTACATAAAGCGATTGGAGGCGGTGCTTATCGACGCCTTAGAGGAACGCTTTTTACCGCCTCAAAAATGACATTTAAACTCAAAGGATTTGAGTGGACTTTTAAACTCTCAAAGGTTTTTTTGTTCTAAAAATGACATTTGGACTTTTGTTAGTCTAAAAATAACATTTAAGCTCAAAGAATTGAATTATCGGTATTTTGTCAAACATCATGGCAACTGCTTAAATTTTTATTGATTCTAATTATGTCTAGTATATTGCTCTTTGTACACAGGTTATATCTCCCTTTCCACCTACTGATAAGATTGCAATGTATTCCAAGAACGGGTGTAAAAAGGTTGTTGAGATGAAGAGATTGGGAATACATTGGCATCCTTGCATTCAAATAAAAAACCGGTATTCATTCTCATTTATACTGAGGGCTGTAATCTATAGTCTCAAATTAACTTAGACTATTCTTGTACGCTGATTTCATTGATACAGATCTTGTTTTCATCCGGGTTCGTCATCTTGGAAGCCTGAACCTCAGATCTTTGTACTAAGCTGTGCTGACAGAACGTATTCCACCCATACCTAAACTACTTTTTTTCAGTTTGATTTGAATTGGTAGACAAAGTTGCTGACTCTCTTTCCTTCACGTAGTACTAGTTTGGAACGTGTGAAGCAATTCGACAGAAGATTGCTTTTGGAGGGCTGCATACCATGTAAGTAAATTTCTCAAGGTTTACTTTTTTTTAAGGAAATTAAGTAACTACCTTGTTAGTAGTATGTATCTATCTTTGGCACTAGCTTAACATTTTTCGCTAGGTTTTATAATCAAATTCCCACCTTTTACACGGCTAAAGATATAAAGTCATTTGTAAAAACTTTTAAAGCCGTAATATTGTACCAGACACCCTTGTACCATGAAATTATTCTCATCATTTGATTCATTGCACAAAAGTGGGTTTGTTCTTTTTGCCAAGTTCTTCATCAGACTTTGAAAAAGTATGCAGGTGGATTAACTTGCAACGATTGTTTCTATTTTTGCAGACTTCGATAACCACTTGAAGAAACAGACTTGTGTTGATATCAGATCAGAGCCTGTAAGTTGCTTTTCATACGATTATACATTTAGACTGTTCTAGCCCTTAGACGACGTTGATACAGAATAACTAGCACACTGTACTTTTTTCATCGTCTCACAAGTCTTATAAACATTCAGAGAATTTTCATCTTAATTTTAGAACTCACTCCCATTGTATCAACTCAACCAACGAATCTATCTCAGTTTGTGCACCATAGTTGCAATTGATTGTATTATGTATGAATATCTTGACCATATATTATCACATTGCGGCTTTAAATAATAATCCATCATAATATAACTGTAACTACGGTTAAAACTAATTGGTTTAATCAATCTGCGTAGGCTGTCTGTAAGTTTGATTTGGAGATGGATGATCTTGAGGTGAGCGATACTCTTTTCTTGTTTCTATATTGTATCTTTTTCTTATGGCAACTGTTTCTGTTATTTGAGAATCAATCTTGGTTTTAAATACATTAAAATAATTATTTGGATGTGTATGTCATTTTATATGTTTTGGAAAGATATATATGCAAATTAAAGTTTAGGGCAGATATATACGCAATTATGATCTTTCGGAGGGATATATACACCTATAGGCAATTCTCCCAAAAATAAATTGCTAAGGTTTGACCTCAAAGAGTCGAACCTTGCTAGTTTTCATAAAATAGGCAAGATTAAACCTTGCAAACATTTAAAAATTGCTCCATTTTCCTTCGGATTTCACGTTGAACTCAAAATATGAAAGTTGTAGATCTCTCTTTTCTCGTCAAGGAGTTATTGCCAAAATACTACAACAGCCATACGAGAAAAACAAGTTGTGGTATTTTGGCGGTAAGTTTCTATACGAGCACCTTTCTGGTTAATTTAAAAATTCGTGAAACGGAAAAAAGGGTATCTATAACTTTCATGTTTTGAGCTAAGTATAAAAATACAAGGAAAATGGAGAAAGCTTCAAAAATTAACCTTGTGAGTTTCTTATAAAGCCTCGTTAAAAAGCAACTTGTCATTACTGTAGTATCTTTTTTTTTCTTTTCAAAATAATTTAATTATTTCACACTCCTTTTTGTATAAGAAGCTGATTATTTTGAAACTCTAGTGTTATGGGTCAATCTATCTGAACCAGAATCGAGGTTTTATATATATAGGTTTCTTCTCGTTTATAAGCTGCTCGAGTACGTGTCATTCTAGTTATTGATTCTTGACATCTTGTAGGCGAGGTTACAAACTCAAGAGAAAGTTGCTGCTGCATTTAAGAACATGAGGTTCTATAAATTCTATCCTGTTCCCGCAACAGTTACTCGCCCGTGGAAAATGGTTTGATTCTTTTTCATTTATTTTACAGTAATCTTAGTTGCTTTTACTAGTGAAACTTGACATTTCTATATCACTTAAAATTTGAAAGTGAAACGTTTTGCGGGCTGGTCTGACGTACTCCAGCCGCATACAACCATTTCAGATTTCTATATTTTGTCCAACTTAAGTTTCTAATTAAGATTGTCAAGTTTCAGTATTGAGAAATTTTTGTCTAATGTGTTGCGATCTTTATCGATTTTTAGAGGTATAGTCACATTTTCACAAGATCTGTTAGGTTTTGATCCATCATTTTTCCCGTTGTACTGTCATGGGTAATTTGTTGGCCAACATTTGAAAGCCCGTATTTGTTGGCTCACCTGTTGAAGTTAGAATGAGCGAGATATTTTGAGACCTTTTGGCCAACTAACTTTTTCTCTTCTTCTTCTTCTATTTTTGCAGTCTCCAACTATAAAGGGGTATTATGGCGGAGCATATGGAATATTCTGAGCACATGGTATATTTACCGGACAATTGAATTTGCGTGCATCATGTGTTTTTTTTTTCATTCGTTTGTGTGCATCGTCTTATTCTGCTTATGATTGTTAATAACTTGACATATGGAGTTGTGACCACTCTGCAAGCTTTGTTGCAAAGTCGATTGTAGACATGCTTGAAAACAACCTCTGAATTTTTGAACTTTATATGAAAATTTTCGTTCCTCGATCAAGTTGTGTATAGCATATGTGGTCCTTCTTGTAAGTCTACAACTCTTTTTGTAATAAAGCTTAATCGTGAGACGAAGGTCTGTGTTTACGTTTGTATATAATTAATAGTATAATCTTTTCGCAGAAAAAACGTCATCTTTGCTTTTCTGAAGGTAATTTTGTATCATATAGATTACGAATGCAATGATGATTTTTCTTATCAGGCCGTGTTGTAACAATCTATGATCATCTTATTATTTAGTCCAAGCTCACAGCGGAACTGTTAAAGAAAAACTAAGATTTATCCTGCATTGCACAAAATTTAACAAAATACAAATCAACCTGCTGTTAAAGATGGTATTTTTCGCTTCCCCTTAGAGAAGGGAGAGTGCAGTATTAGGCCCGACCCAAGTTACAAGAAAACGACCTATGGGCCTTAGGAATAATCCTACTCGCTGTTTACTTTCAGACATGTAAAAACGGTTACAAACAAAACCATCACAACGTTTACTTTTTCTGAAACGTTGTGACTCTTAGTCGGAGCACCGGTTCGACATGTATATATAGATTAGGATTCATTCCTTGTAAAGATGATGATACATTTGTAAATTATACGATTAATACAAAAGTTAGTTTGGTATATTTGATTCGATCCGTGCTTGTTTCTCCAACAATTGGCATCAGAGCTTTGTTTAATCAAAAAACCAAAGCCTTTTTCATCATATACCAGTTTTTTTTCTGCCAAGGTTTCGACCCAATCTTTTTTTCCCAGATTACGCAAAAACACCCAAACACAAACTTCATCCGAATTAAATTAATTCGTCAGTGTTTTGATTAAGGGTTCCTACTCTCGTTACCAGGGTATATCCATACCGGCAACGAAAGGGTTTTTACCCACGAATCGTTTTTGCAAGATTTGTTCCTCTTTCGTTTCAATATTTGAAAAAGGAAGAACAATTAACCCAGAAAAAATCAAGATATAAGTTTAGAACAAAACCCAGATTCGAAACCCAAAAAAGTCAACGACAGAAAAATAGTAAAGATCATCGAAAGGGAACAAACACACCTGTTTGTAGATTCCACTTAATCGTCCCTAGCCTGAAAATCATCACGTGATTTTCCAGATATCTAAAAGCCCCAAATCATTCGAGGCTACAAATCCCCAAGAACACATCGAAACCAAAGAAGGATTCGCACAAAGGGAATAAGGTTGCTACGAAAAGAAATCGTAGAACAGAAGAGTTGGATATAGGCAGCATCGATTGGTGATCAGATTCACCATCGAAGAAGTCTTCGATATCATCGAAGACGAAAGGAACGGCCAAAAAGGAACCGTTGTGTGTTATCTAAACACAAACGAAGAAAGGGTCCGGTTTATGTTGAAGCAAGGACTAGGGGTAAAAGGCAAGCCCACAACCACTCGGGCCGATACTGTCTACGGGCCAAAAGCCCAGTCAGGTTTTTTATATAAACTTTTACCAATTTCATTTGTCAAATTAGGTTATATCTAGTAAAAAAATTTACAAAATATTTTTAGATAAAAAGTTAAGGTATTATTACTTTTATAAAAACAAAATCATTTCTTTTACTATAAGTTTTAAAAATATTTGTTTGTTATAAAATTTTAATACGACATATAATAACCTAGCGAATACGCTGCTTATTATATAGAATAATTTTTAAGGAGTAATTAACCTTAGGTTATTCTGTTAGTTTTAGAAAATCTCTAGGAATAATTATTTACGTATATAATAATATTCCACGTTTTGTATAGCCTATAAGGCATATTATTTTGAGTACTCACCAAAAAAAAAGAAAAAAATTTCAGACACTATAAGTGTTGAAATTTTTATTTAGAGATTTTATTTTGATATCCCTCGCGATATGACAAATGATGGCGGAGATTCTTTCAAGAAGGAAGCAAGTACCAACGGTACACCAAATTTCCAATGTCCTATGCTAAAACCGTCGAATTACTCACTTTGGGCAATTCGAATGCAAACCATTCTCGAAGCCAACGACTTGTGGGAAGTGATAGAACCGTCGACTACAACCCAACCCGACAACACGAAAGATAAGACTGCAATCGCATTTCTTTATCAATCCTTACCCGAAGATCAATTGCTTCAAATAACAAAGCACAAAACTGCGAAGACAATTTGGGATGCTTTGAAAACCAAACATATGGGCGAAGATAGAGTTCAACAAGCGAGACTACAAACACTCAAATCTGAATTTGAGTTATTACAAATGAAGGTAGACGAATCTGTAGACACCTTTACCAGCAAATTGACAACCTTGTCAAACAAAGCCGCTAGTTTAGGACACACATTTGAGGATTCAACACTAGTTCGAAAATTACTCAATGTTGTACCTGAAAAATTCCTTCAAATCGTCGCATCCATCGAACAATACTCTGACTTAGACAAAATGACCCTAGAAGAAGCAATAGGTAGGCTCAAAACCTACAAAGAAAGAATTCGGCAGAAGAAGGGTAAGCAAGTGGACAATCAAGACAAACTGATGTTCACACGACATGATAATCGTAGAAAGAATTTTAGAGGACGTGGACGTGGAAGATCAAATTTCTCACGTGACAATAACCACGAGAAACCTCGAGATGAAAAGAAGAATGAAGAAACCTCACACAAAAACTTCAACAACTACAACAACTTCAAAAGACCAAACCGTGATCTAAGCAAAATAGAATGCTTTAATTGTGGCAAGTTAGGACATATGTCAAAAGAATGCCGACAAAAATCAAAAGGTCACGAACAATCCAACTTCGTTGAAGAAGACTTTGAACCAACTCTACTTATGGCAATATCGGATGGGAAAGTTCAAAGGAACGAAGCAGCAGAAGTTGAAGAACAAAAGTCTCGCTACACGAAGAAGATGTAGGATATAAAGAGACAAGTAAGGATAGCCTATGGTACTTGGACAATGGTGCAAGTAATCATATGACTGGAGTAAGAGAACATTTTAAGGAATTAGACGAAAAGGTTAGTGGAAAAGTAAAATTTGGAGACGGTTCGTACATTGAGATCAAAGGAAAAGGTTCAATCATATTGGAATGTGATGACGAAAAGCAAAGAATCATATCACACGTTTATTACATACCAAGCCTACAAAGCAACCTATTGAGCCTTGGACAATTCACTGAAATCGGTTGTAAAGTTGTAATGGAAGACGATGAACTACGACTTTATGACATGGATAATAGAATCTTTATGAAGGTCACAAGACAACAAAACCGACTCTACAAAGCTAGTCTCAAAATAGGCACACCTGTCTGCCTACTAGCAAACCTAAACGACACTACCTGGCTATGGCATGCAAGATTGGGACATCTCAACTTCGAGTCACTTAAAACTATGACTCAAAAGGACTTAGTCCATAGAATACCTGCAGTTAAGCATACAAAACAAGTATGTGATGTATGTTTAATGGGAAAACAAAGTAGAATGCCATTTCCTAAGAAGGCGAAAACTAGATCAACCTCACCACTGAATTTAGTATATGGAGACTTATGTAGACCAATCACTCCTCCAACACCTTCTGGAAAGAAATATATATTCCTATTAGTAGACGATTACTCAAGATACATGTGGGTATATTTCTTAAGTACAAAAGATCAAGCTTTTGATACTTTCAAGGAATACAAGAACAGAATAGAAAATGAGTTAAGGACGACATTAAAGATGTTAAGAACGGATCGTGGAGGTGAATTCACATCAAATGAATTCACACAATACTGCAAAGAAAATGGCATAGCACGACAACTCACCTCTCCTTACTCACCACAACAAAATGGAGTAGTAGAAAGACGTAATAGGACAATTATGTCTACTACAAGATGTATGATGAAAGCAACAAAGGTACCTCAGAACTTTTGGGCTGAAGCTGTTAGACACGCTATATACATCTTAAATAGTGTTCCTATAAAGGCACTTGAAGACATCACTCCATACGAAGCAATCAAGAAAAGGAAACCAAACCTAGAAAACTTAAAAGTTTTTGGATGCATAGCATATGCAAAAGTACCATCACAACACCTAATGAAGTTGGATGATAGAAGCTCAAAGTTGGTTTACCTAGGAAATGAATATGGATCAAAAGCCTTCAGATTATTTGATCCAATAACACGAAGAATTTGTGTTAGTAGAGATGTAAAGTTTAAAGAAGATGAGACATGGGATTGGAGCGAATACTTAGAAGATTATAACAATGACGACCCAGAATGGACAAAATTTCAATTTGGAAACCGTGATCAACATAATCAAGAAGATCAACCAAATGACGACAACGATTTTCCATTCAACAACGACAACGGATACGATTCGCCACCACCAGACTCACCCAATCACTCTCTAACACCTAACACACAAGCTACAAGGTCATCTCAAGTAAATTCCCAAGTCACACCCAATAATTCGTCTCACTCATTTTATCAAAGTGATGTTGAATCTTCTACAACATCAAATACACACCCAAACTTTGATCATACACCAATAAGAGGTTTTAGAACCATGGATGACTTATACGAACATATTGAGGAATTACACTTAGCTGAAGATGAACCCAAGAACTATAAAGAAGCATCAAACGACCAAAAATGGATAGAGGCAATGAAAGCTGAATTAGATTCCATCAACAAGAATAACACATGGGAACTCACTACCCTCCAAAAAGGTCACAAAGCAATCGGCTTGAAATGGGTGTTCAAGACGAAGAAAGATGCAAATGGAAACATAATCAAGCATAAGGCTCGATTAGTAGCAAAAGGATATATGCAGGAGCATGGCATAGATTTCGAAGAAGTATTTGCACCAGTTGCAAGGATGGAAACTATCCATCTATTATTAGCCATTGCTGCCAACAATAAATGGGAAGTACATCACTTGGACGTAAAATCTGCATTTCTACATGGAGATTTAAAAGAAGAAGTGTATGTAGCACAACCCGAAGGATTTATAAAGAAAGGAAATGATGGAAAAGTCTACAGACTTATAAAGGCCTTTTACGGTTTAAGACAAGCACCACGTGCATGGAATATCAAGCTAGACAACACCTTGAAGTCATTGGAATTCAAGAAATGTGCACTGGAACAAGCTATCTACACAAAGGCATCAAAGGACTCACTATTACTAGTAGGAGTCTATGTAGACGATCTTATCATCACTGGAACGCCAAAGAAAGAGATAGACAAATTTAAAGCTCAAATGGAAAAAAAAATTTGAAATGAGTGACTTAGGCTTATTAGCTTACTATCTCGGAATTGAAGTCACGCAAGCAAATGGTGACATATCAATCAAGCAGTCAGCATACGCAACCAAGATCTTAAAAGAAGCTGGAATGTTAGAAAGCAACGAGACAGTTATACCTATGGACCCAGGAACACGACTAACAAAGAATACCGAAGGGACAATGGTCAACACAACTGAATATCGAAGCTTAATTGGATGTTTAAGATACCTGCTTCACACAAGACCCGACTTAAGTTATTCTGTTGAATTACTTAGTCGTTTCATGCAAGAACCAAAAGAGCAACATATGAAAGCTATAAAGCAAGTACTACGTTATGTAAAGGGAACCAAGGACTATGGAATAATCTACAAGCATAACGAAAACAACAAGATTCAAGGATTTAGCGACATTAGCTACGGAGTTAATACACAAGAAGGCAAAGGCACAACAGGCATCATATTCTATTTTGGTGACTCACCAATTAGCTTGAGCACTCAAAAGCAAGCAACCGTGGCAATATCATCATGCGAATCTGAATTCATTGCAGCAACAGCAGCAGCAACTCAAGCATTATGGCTCAAAAGACTCTTAAGCACACTTACACACAAAGAAGAAGAAAAGATCACGATCATGGTTGACAACAAATCAGCAATTTCACTAATGAAGAACCCAGTTTTTCATGGAAGGAGTAAGCACATAGACACGAAGTACCACTTGATCAGAGAATGCGTTGAAAGAAACGACATCCAAGTAGAATTTGTATGTGGAGAATACCAAAAGGCTGACATACTCACGAAGGCACTACCAAAGATCAAGTTTCTAGTCATGAGAGAACTCATTGGACTCAAGAATCTGCACCACAACGTCTATAATTAGGGGGGAGAATATTAGGCCCGACCCAAGTTACAAGAAAACGACCCATGGGCCTTAGGAATAATCCTACCCGCTGTTTACTTTCAGACATGTAAAAACGGTTACAAACAAAACCATCACAACGTTTACTTTTTCTGAAACGTTGTGACTCTTAGTCGAAGCACCGGTTCGACATGTATATATAGATTAGGATTCATTCCTTGTAAAGATGATGATACATTTGTAAATTATACGATTAATACAAAAGTTAGTTTGGTATATTTGATTCGATCCATGCTTGTTTCTCCAACATGCAGAAAGAACATATGTCCGGCCAGGCAACGTAACAGTCGAGCACAGGCGAGCGATCATACACTGCAAAGCTAAGTTTTTTAGAATCTGAACTGTGTCAGCATGTAGTAGTACTATATACATCAAGGAGCCGAATAGCATCAGCAGATTCTTCTGTTTTGATTATGTACTAGCTGCTATAGCAGATTCAGTGTTCATGTCTACTTCGATGATGATCATCACCCTTATCAAGATGCTTATCAAAGTGCTTAGAAGATCGATGATGAGCACTTTGATGTTTTCTCGAACCATAGCTTTTTGTTGTAGGTTCATGGTGTGGGGTTGTGCTCTTGGGAGAATAGCAATGGCGTACATGACATTGGTGACTTTTTGTTTCGGTTGATCGGCTGCCTCTGATTACTATTGATAAGATTGCTACTTTATCACGTGTGTCTTCTGAACGCCAATATTGTGAGCCTCCATCTTCTTCTGAGGTATACGTGTCATCATGGTGTATTGAGATTTCTACCGTGCTTCCAGGTTTTATTATGCCTATAGCAGGCGTCACCTGCATCAGAGTTTTGCGTGTTACTGCTTGAGCTTAAAAGTTATAACGACAATAGCTTGGCGGCTTTATTGAAAAAGGTTGAATTGTAAGTTATTACCTCAAGCCAACGGGGAAGTCCGAATGAACCTCTGAACCTGTACTCGGGTTCTTCACCCTCCTTGATAGGACAGCGACCATCACATAAAATCTGAAATATCGCGTCATCTTTGTTACTTTTGTTGGTGATTGTCAAAGGACGCGTGTCTTGGTTTTGAAGGACTATCTTGTTTGTACTAATTGAAGTTTCAGGAACACAGCGCAGTTCTTCACGTATGGATCTTATTTTTTCATTTGACATGAATATTTTCCCGAACTCTTGTCTTCTTATTGATCTGTCCACATGCGCAACCTGAACTTTAAATTTGCAGCGAACAGGTTTGTGATCACTTTCTATTACATCCATACACGCTTCGTACCTATAAATATTATCACAAAGAATATGATTTAAAGTCGTACAATTTGGTTTAAAGAAAGGGAAGTTCCCTAAAGAGACCTACAGCCAAATTGAAGCGACGACAGGACATCCTAAGCCGCATTCTGCTGTTGGTGAGGAACGATTATCTCTATATAATATCCTATCACACCATGCTGGAATACGCTTTTTCTCCCCGGAATCATATCCTGAAAATGGAAAGAAAGTAGGTAACATTTCACTTAGCTTAATTATGTAATCTGACCGTTTGATCTTTACCAACATTACCTCCTAAACCCGCTTTCCCTCTTTCAAACTTATATGTCGGAGGAAATCTTATGAGGGCTTCTCGCATTCCCTGAAAAACTTTGCCGGCTTTCATTTCAGCTCTTAGCTGATCCTTCTCTCTCAGCCAATCAAAACTCCTTTGGGAAACAAAGTCCCGTGCTTCATCATAAGTTATTCCAAAGAGTCGGTAGTTGAAGTCGCCACAAAAGATAACCAAATCCGCTTCTGCTAGATCCGGCTTCCCCTCATCAGGATTGATGGCCACAGACTGTCCATATCGAATAATATTACATAACTCAGAAAGACATCATAATGAACATTGGATTTACTATGGCCTTAACTATAAGGTTGAACTGCATACGGTACATATAGGGTGTGGTTTTGTTATTTGGTTAGATACTTACGGTAGCAGGACGAAGCGGTTGTGCAGTAGAAGAGACGCAAGCTGTAAGGAGGACCAACCATAGCAAGGCAAAGGAAGAATAAAGCACCCAAAATAAATATGTGGTGAAGGCAAGAGAGCAACAGAAAAACAGGTATCGCGCCATACCAGATGCGTTATTGATTGATCGCCCGAAGGTGATATTTCTGTAAATGTGGTCAAAGTCTGCATTCCGCCGATTAACTGCTTCCAAATGGGCAGCCAGGTGACAGTTTACAAAGCACATTATTCGATCGTATACTCTTAATCTCAACCCTACACCACCCTGTTCATAACTCAAACGATTTTATAGTATGTAACTGATATTAATAAAAATAGGCGTTTTAGTAAACAAGCAGGCATACCTTGTTACCAAAAGTACGACCCAAGCCACAAGCAACTGCTCCGACATCAAGATCCCCTACGTGCGTTCTAAGACTCTTTCTGACCCTAACAGAAGTCATTTTACGATAATATAATGTATAAAAGAAGTGAAAGGTGAAAAGTTTGGAAAACGCTGTAGGGAAAGTTATACCAAATAGCTATGAGCAGACCCGCAAGCTGCCTAGAACCTACACGTTCAAAGGCAGATCCTTCGCCCATGGCTTTTCCTATGGCGTCTTGCCACCATTGTCCATTAGAACTCCCTTCAACACCTATCTGCACTCGACAAGACACCAATGAGTGTAAAATGAAAATTATCTATCTCTAAATGATTCTAAACCAGCAGAACATTATCTTACTGTTTCTTTAGCAGCCGACATTGCCAGAAACCCCGCCCCCATTTCCACCTCTTGCAAACCCACAACTAAAATATCGACATCAGAAGCCTGTGACCCCACCCACGAAATGAGCGCTTCTTGACATGGTTTTCCTTGACCAACGTTCCAAGTACCGACCATAATCTTAACCGTTTCAAGCGTGTTATACATATGTTCTCTTTTAGCTAATTCGGGTCTTAAAATGTTATCAAGAGGCCCGGGAGATGATATATACCACCCCCTAATACCACCATGGGTAGCCAAACTATAAATCGACCCATTCCCAACTACCAACTTTATGACCGGACCATTATGCGCTATCCAACCCGCGATCAAGTTACCTTCGAGATCAATTATTTGAACCATGCCACTTACATACCCTATCCATATCCGTGGACCGTAAGTGCAAAAACTAAGAACCGCACAATGATGATGATGGAAATCATGCAAACGGTTTCCATTAGCATCCCATTGGACTAATACACCATTTGAACATCCGGTCCATATTGTTCCATCATAAGCAAGCAAAATGGCTTCGGTCTTTTTAGCATCTTCAGCTGCAAATGCACCTGTACCCTTTGTTGCGACACGACGAACTGCATCAGCAGCTCCTATTATAGCATTTCGTGACCTTTGTAGAAAGCTACCTCCTTGTTGTTTTTCTTTTTTAGATTTTGACCCGACTTTTACACTAACTTCTTCTTCTAGTGGCTGATCTTTTTCACATGCCATATCAACTCGATTGTCGATTTGTCCATCGACATTGTAGACTTTTAGAAGTTCTCTCGTACGTGCATCCCTGCGATTTCCAAGTTATTAGACTGCTTAGGACTAAATTAGGAACGGATTCTAGATTATATTCTAGGGACTAACGAAGGGAAAACTCGTACCACAATGAAAAAGAGAGTGAACTAGCTGCCCATATTTTGGATTTTACATTATCAGATAACATATACTTGACATCTGAAGAAGGTATACTACATACGCCATTAACGGTCACTTGGCCTTTGAGGTCAATACATGATCGTTCAACTAACAAAGCAGCCATATGACGTTCTTCAGGTGATAAAGAGAGTGATTTTTCCAGTGCTTCCCAAGGCCAAACCTTTATTATCCCGTTCTCAGAACCTGTCCATATATCACCTGCATAATCCAAACAAATGATTTTCGTTACCATATTAAAAAAACCATGTTGCAAACAAAGTTTAAAAGGTTGGTGTTTGAGATACCATAAGCAGAAGTCACCATGGAAAGAACAGGACCACGATGGTACGCCTGCCACGAAAGACCTTCTTTAAAAGGAGTGTCGTCAACAGGCTGGTGATCCATTTTCCATGATCTAACTTTCCCATCTTTATGCCCACTCCAAACCAATTTGCTGGCGCAATCTACCATCATACAAGTTGTAGGTGACGTATTAGCAGACTCATAAAACGGGGCTGCATCTTCATCGCCACGTCTAGCCCGTCCACCAATCCCCAACCCTGGTTCAAACGCGTCACAAAAGTTCCAAAACCTTACACCGGACTCCTGACCAGCCCATAATTGTGTCTCGGTACATGCAATGGTTCTAATGAATCTGCCTACTTGAGTCTCGCGTAAAGGGTGTGGTCTAAGCTCTAGAGCCGTAGGCCGACCTGGGTGGACCGCAGATCTAGACGGCGCTTTAAAAAATCCTGATCCACCCCCGCTGCCCGAGAATTCAGGCAGCGGGTGCTGTTCATCTGACGAGATACTACAATAATTACTACTACAACCATTATCAATGGTACTATTCCCATGCATTAAGTAACCGGAATCCGTGTCATTGTAGGACGACGAGGATGACGTTGCATACGGATGGAAATCATGATCGTTTTCGTCGTCTGAGACAGCATTTTGAAATCCATCATCAACAGATGAGGTGATAGAAATTTCATCTAGGCTATGTTTACGCATATGAGGATGGTATTTAGAGTGGCGTTTGAAGTTTGTACCCGTGTTGGTCCTAAGCTGGTTAGAATGGGATTTGCGCGCAGGAGCGTTGGCTAGAGCAGATAAGGCATCAGCGTCGTCTTCATCTAACCTTGGCTGGCTCATTTCTTCCGGTTTTCGAAAGAAATTACTAATAATTCATGGAACAAAAGCTGATCATCAAAAAATGTAACAGAAAGTTAAGGAAAATGTTTTGTTGTGGGTGAAAGGGTCATACTAAAAATGAGGCAAAACATATGGAACATGATCACTCAATGCCATGCAAATTTAATTTTTACTGTCCATAATTTTCGGGCTTTATGTAAAAAAAATTATGTTTATATCCTATGACATATGAAATTTATAAGGTTGTTAGAAACTTAGAATAAGTCACAATATATAAGTATGTTTTCTGGAGATGCATATCATGGAGTTACGCGATTCACTTCATCTGTTTTGAGTTTTGACCATGGAACCGGCCAATGCAGGGTAGCTGATCGATCGGTCGGCCAATGCATATCATGTATCGAATAATCAGCAATTGTGTATGTAAAAAATCAATGTTAAATAACACGAGTGCGGTATAAGAGCTGATAATCACATACGCGTAAGTTGCTTGGAGTCGAACTCATAAAAAATTGTGCATACTCGGTGAAAGTAGACAATGGTGTATATGGACAAGAATATATTTTACATAACTGTATCCCCTACACCTTTCAGTTTGTTCGATTTGTCTAAAAACAATAAATAATAATGATGATAACCAACCTTCGCGTTAAGCGATATGAAATTGCAAAGAGACTGACTTCTCTATATCGATTGATTTGCAAAGAAAAATCAGCAGAAATAAGTAGTGTACGTGCTGCATTTGATTGATGTGTACACAAAAACACCATCCCGTCATCAATTTAATCAATCAATCTAAGTAAAAGAGTGTTACGATCTTCCTCATATTCTTTGCTTCTTGGCACGTCTCCATTAGCAATCTGCTGTCATGGAACGCGAAGCAAATCACTTGCTGCACTTGAGATATTATGTCCATGTTACACAGCCTGCAAATAATGAACAGTCATCATAAGATGTAATAAAGCGGGATATACAAGGTTGTGTGTTGCGTTTTTGTTGTTTAAACTTAACAAACCTGCTGGCTTCGATTAACGGGAGATGATCATTGTGTGGTTTTTCAATCACATTCTTTACCTGCATTTCCAAAAGAGATCAACTTTTACGAGAAATCCTTCACGGCATTTATATACTTTATAAAGAACCATGTAAATGGACTATGAGTTATTTACTTATTTTGCTGACATATAGCATAAATTTTTAAGTTTAGATAATTTCGCGTGAAAATCAACCCTTTTGAAAGTAAACATATATCCCAATCTTTTAGCCGCATCAGTCACAAGTTATACCTGTTCTCTCACACATCAGATGACATAATTTACTAGCAGGGACACCAAAAATAAGCATGGTGAAGCGTTAAAAAGGGTTGATTGCTTAAAATGACCAGCTTTGCTCTGATATTTGACTCAGGTAAAATCTCTTTTAACAATATTGAAAAAAGAGAGAGAAAAGGTAATCCGTACAGGTTACCAGTCTGACATGGGGTGACTAGCGAAAATGTTGATTTGACGTTTTACATAATTATACTAGTATTAGAAAGTAACTCAAATTCACTCGTTACCCCAAGCAACTAATTTGGAATAATAGTGATTAGCATATAACCTATTTTTTTTAGAACGACAATTTTTTACAACTCACATTAACGACTATCTCACAAATTCTATCTCACATGTCTCCACCGAGACTTGAACCCACAACCTTTAGGTTAGAGGGCCACTCACATACCGCTAGAGCAAGAGGCCTTTGGTATTAGCATATAACCTATAGCCTCGATCCTTTAGCTTAGACGTCTAACAATAACAAAATAACTTTATTCTTACTTTTGAAAGTAACTCTTGGCTTTCGGGAGGTTGCTTTTCCAAACTTTGAGGCAATATAACAGTAAGCAACTCTGGTCGCTCAGCTCTTAGTGCGCCTCTAATTACAGCAGCATTAGTACCAGAAGCTCCTGATGTAAAGATGTGATTTTTCTGCAACAGAAAAGCAAACCTAGTTTTCAATTCAAAACGGAACTACATTTTTATCTTACCAAGATAGATCGGAAGTATATAATAGTGTATAAATAGTTCCACTTGATATACCGTTATGACCATAGCATAGCTAAGAATCTCAATGAGCTCTTGGTGCATAAATCCCATATTTCGTGTCCCAAAAAAGCCAATGTTTCGTGGCCCTTGTTGCTGAATTGCTAGCAACTCCTGATAAGTAAATAATAACGTAAGAATATATACAAGTAGTCACACTAAAGCCTTTCTATTTAAATTATATTCAGCAAAATATCGGCAAAAGCTGAGTTAAAAGAAGAGAAGGTAAACGAACCTGTAAATAATCAACATCAGGGGAAGGTTTATATTCGGAGACAAGAACTGAACTCGACCCTTCGGCAAGCGTTTGGGCTTGGGATGGAATTTGAGTCGTGAATTCGTCATCAGAACCAAACATATTATCGACTTCATTCCCATCTTCAATCTTTAAGCTAACAATGCTTTGATGTCTTTTACCGCTACAAAGCCACTATAAAAACAGAGGGCCCTGGTAGTAAATTATCAGTGAAAACCAAATAAAGCATTCATCAACTTCAAGTTGACTATCAACTACCACGACTAAGCCTTAATTGGGTTATCAGACTAGTTATCTAATTATCGCAACTTCACATGTTTCATATAAGTTGCAACAAAACAGATTGTCCAAAGGGTAAACAGATTTCCATCTCATAAACCGTCTCTACTTGTTTATGAATGGAAGGTGGCACTATATGATGATGCAAAGTCGATTACTTGTGTGCTTGCTTATGATTAAGGCCAACATGTATTCATTAGAATGCACGAGCTAACAACATGTTAACTAATAACTACCTAGCTACATAAAAAGGAAGTCTAACGGGTACACAAACTTGCAAACACACACAATTATTAACTTCACTCTAAGGTTAACAAGGTAAAAAGTAATACAAAAGTGACCCGTATGTCAGACTATCAATACTAAAGCAAGGTTGCAAAAATCGCTAGGCGCTAGCCAGGCGGTTGGGTACCGCCACCGCCTAGCGATTAATCGGAATTGAATTTTTTATGTATAAAAAATAAATAATGAAACAATATGCCCCATTTGGCCAATTTTTGTCCGATTTATGCCTGATTTGGCCAATTTCTATCCGTAACCAAGTTAGCCGACTTAGCCGATTTTTGTCCGATATGCCCGATTTTTATCCGAATAATCGGTATGTTGACTGATTTTTTACCAAACCAACTAATAAGACCGATTAGTGAAAATCCGGACAAGCGCCTAGGCGACGATTAATTGGCCGCATAGGCCGATTTTTGCAGCACTGCTAATAACTACTGGGAAATCGCACAAACACACAATAACACATGATTCCACCAAAAATAGCCAATTTAACAAGTAAAATAAGTCTCGTAGTGATTCATCATTTGGGTTTAGATTATCAAAAAACACAAACGATTTGGAAGTCTAAACACATGACTAATGTTATGCCTAAACCGGGTGTCTCAGTCTTTCAATGGTTGTAACAAAGGGACCCATTTCATCATAACCAATGAAACAGCGACACTACATCTAGGCATAACATTAACTCGTGCCTTTGTTGAATTTTTAACCTGTTTCGGTCTAAAGAACCACTTCATCATATACTAATGCCTAAACATGTGTATCAGTCTTTCATACAAAGGACCCACTTTATGATAAACTTATGCTTAATATTGGGTTTCAACAAAGGGATCCACTTGTTCGTAATCTCATGTCTAACCCTATACCAGAAACCTGGGCGTCATCTTCCATTGGTTGAAATTAGTAATACAGGGACCCAACCAACTTCATCATTAACAAATGAAAGACTAACACCCATGTTTAGGTCACAATCATTTCTCATAAACAAATAGAAAAGACTAAGACGCTTAAACTCATGCCCAATGTCGCAAGTTTTGGCCGTATAATATGTAACAAATGGGCCACTTAGGGGGTGGTTCTTTAAGTTTATTTTTGGGCCTTATTGGATTTCGGCTTATAATTCATAAGCTCACAATTTCAGGCTTATGTTGTGACCTATACGCTTACATGATTTTATTATATCATAATAACCTTATGTAAGCCCATAGGTTTCAAAATAGGGCAAAAAATGAGATAAGCTAATAAGCCCACAAATAAGCTGAACACATTTCACAATACTGCAAAACATGAATATTCCGCGATGACACATATCTCCACAAACCCAAATCACAAAAGCTCAAACCCCACTACAGATCATTTCTCATAAACAAATACTAGAAATGATTAGGACGCCGCCTAATCTCGCACCTAAACCTAATGGCTCAGTTCTGTAAGATTCTTGAGTAAGGAAATAGAAAGTGAACATATTCAACCCACAACATTTTACTTCAAAATCAACCAAATCACCCTTCTTTTAGAGTCCTTTTCCTTTTCTTTTCCTCATTAAGTCGACTTGAGAACACAACTTTTTTTTTTTTGTTTTGTTTCAATTCATTTTCTTTAGTACTTTCCGTCCTTAAGTGATACTCGAGAACACATTGTAAGTGTTGGCTGTTCAATATGTTACAAAGGCGCCACTTAGGGGGTGTTTGTTTAAGCTTATTTGTGGGTTATATGATTTGTGCTTATCTCTATCTCTACCGTATATAAATAGTGTAGCACCCTTTCTTGAAAGTAAAATTTTCAACTTTTACTTAAAACTTTTTCAAAATTTATTTAAGGAAAGTATATAAAGAAAATTGCCCATCGGGTCACGGGTTCGACGAGGTTACCGGTTCGACCACCGGGTCAATTAGCATATCGCTAACTATCAGTATTTTTTACATTACCAAAATAAAAAAAACTGACGATAACTTTTAAATGGAATGCATAATATTTACACTACTCGTCACGATCTTTGGGAGGGCCATCCACCCCTGTTAACTATCTACCACCGCTAGCCAATTTCCGCCGGTATGCGCGGGTACACATCTAGTAATTCATAAACTCAAAATTCTCCAGCAACTTTAGGACCTACGTTTAACGGTTTAACCTAATTGAACATAATCTATCCTACGCTAAACCAAAAAATGGGGTTTATAACATAAGCTGAAAACAGATAAGCTCCCCTTAACATTTCACAATACGCCTTGACATGAACATTTCGCAATGTGGCGAAACACCATATATCCAAATACCCAAATCACAAAAGCTCAAACCCACTACAAATCTTACAAAACCCACCACAGAAAATCCATAAAAATCAAATTTTGACAAAAACCCAATAATCTAAGATGCAAAAAAAATATACCTTCTGTTTCTTGATGCGTGAACCAAAAAGCTTAAAAGAACAACAAGAAGTAGTACTACTAGTAGTAGCTGATGAAGAAGGGGTTAAGAGAGGCAAGAGTAATAGCCTCGTTGATGATGATGTCATTATTTATCACTAACCTAAGTGTTAAATTTTCATAAGCTTAAAATTTCCAGCTTTTTTTAGGGACCTATGGACTTACATGGTGTTATTATACCACAATACTCCGAAAAATGGGGTTTATAAAACCTAATCCGAAAAGAGATAAGCTAAGAGAGTCTTTGTTTCGGCTTATATAACGTAAGCCCATTTCAGCTTATATTTCATAAGCCTCAAATTTGTTGCTTATTTGGAGACTTATGGGCTTATATTTTGAGACTTATGGGCTTATTGTATAAGCCCGTAGATAAACTTATATAAGCCCATAAGTCTCCAAATAAGCAACAAAATTGGGGCTTATGAAATATAACCCGAAACAAGCTTACGTTATATAGCTGAAACAAACACCCCCTAACATTTGGAGACTTATAGGCTTATATAAGTTTATCTCGTAAGTCTCCAAACAAGCCACAAAATTGAGGCTTATGAAACATAACCCGAAACGGGCTTACGTTATATAAGCCGAAACAAACACCCCCTAATTAGCTCCCACCTAACATGAACATTTTCGCAATGTGGCGAAACAAGATATTTCCACATACCCAAATCACAAATGGGGTTTATGAAACCTAATCCGAAAAGAGATAAGCTAAGAGAGTCTTTGTTTCGGCTCATATAACGTAAGCCCATTTCAGCTTATATTTCATAAGCCTCAAATTTGTTGCTTATTTCGAGACTTATGGGCTTATATTCAAAGACTTACGGGCTTATATAAGTTTATCAGATAAACTTATATACGCCCGTAGATAAACTTATATAAGCCCATAAGTCTCCAAATAAGCAACAAAATCGGGGCGTATGAAATATAACCCGAAACAAGCTTACGTTATATAAACCAAAACAAATACCCCCTAAATTAGCTCCCCACTAACATTGCGCAATACGCCTTAATATAAACATTTTCCGCAATGTGGCGAAAGAACATATTTCGACACACCCAAATCACAAAATCCAAAATCCAGCAAAACCCATCTCAGAAAACGAATAAAAAACAAAAACCCAATAATCAAAAAGGGCTTATTATACCTTCTGATGTTTCTTCTTGACGCGTGAACCAAAAAGCTTAAAAGAACAACAAGAAGTAGTACTACTACTACTAGTACTTGATGTTGATAAAAGAGGCAAGAGTAATAGCCTCGTTGATGTTGATGATGATGATGTCATTATTCCGGTACCGGAGACCAGCCGGAGTATGGATTTTCCGGTGACACTGGATTTTTTTGTGGTTGGTTGGTTGGTTTATTATTATATCTTCTTTCTTTCTGGTGAGGAGAAGAAATGGAAAGGGGTTTTTTCTTTTTGCTTTTAACTTTTTGTTTCTACTTTCTATATATAAACATATCACTTGTTTTTAGAACTGCTAGCTGGTGTGGGTTAAGTCGTGTAATGATATCTAAGCAGAAAAAAAAAATTTTCGAACCTTCGTTTAGTTATGTTATCCGTTTTGTCTGAAAGGCTTTTGGGAAGTCTTAACATTTCCAAAGAAACTATTTAGTGGAACATTGGTGGCTAACTGAGCCAGTTGGTTAACAAATCAATTGTTTTTCACTTCTTTCTTTCCGACCGCATCGCGTATAGCGAGGGATAGTATATGATATCTTAATTGATTTGGTTGTAGAATCGATAATTTGATAATTTGATCGGATTGACCCGGAAGTCAAACTCGTGATTCATTGGCTCGATCGAGTTGACTCGATAAGCGAACATACAAAATGATGACTCGACTGAATTGACTCGGTGATCGAACTCGTCATCCGATCCGATGATCGAACCTATAATATAATTTGGTTTGTTTTCTTTTTGGAAAGGGTTTTTTTCTTTTTGGTTTTAACTTTTTTTCTACTTTCTATATATAAACTAATCACTTCTTTTTCACTTCTTTTTATACCCACGTATATTGACGGATAGTTTATGATATCTTAATTGATTTGGTGCTCGAATCGATAATTTAGTGACTTGATTGTATTGACTCAAAAATCAAACTTGTGATTCAGTGGTTCGATCGAGTTGACTCGATGAACGAATGTGTAAAACGGTGATTCGACTGAACATCAAACGGACGATCGAACTTATGATATAGTGGCTAATAGACTTGTTTTCTATTTAGAATGAATTGACCCAATGATCAAATGGAAAGGGGTTTTCTTTTTTGTTTTAACTGTTTGTTCCTACTTTCTATATATAAACAAATTACTTGGTTTTCACTTTTTTCTTTCTATCCGCGAGCGTATAATGACACATAGTTTATGATATCTTAATTAACTTAGTGGTTGAATTGATAATTTGGGGACTTGATAGAATTGACTCGGAAGTTAAACTTGTGATCCATTGGCTCGATAAACGAACCTGCAAAACAGTGATTCGATTGAACTGATCCGATGGTCGAACTCGTCATTCGATGATCCAACTCATAATATAGTGGCTAACACACTTGTTTTTCACTTCTTTCTTTCTGCCAGATAGCAGCGGATAGTTTATGATTTTCTAATTGATTTGATGGTCGAATCGATAATTTGGTGATTTAATCAAATTGACTCGTAAGTCAAACTTGTGATTCAGTGGCTCGATTGGATTGACTCGATGAGCAAACTTGCAAAATGGTGATCAAACGAATGATCGAACTCATGATGTAGTAGCTAATACACTTGTTTTTTATTTAGAATGAATTGACCCGATGATCAAATAGAAATGGGTTTTCTTTTTTGGTTTTAACTTTTTGTTTCTACTTTCTATATATAAACAAATCACTTGTTTTTCATTTTTTTTTCCTTTTTATTCGTGCGTATAGTGACAGATAGTTTATGATTTCTTAATTGATTTGGTGGTCGAATTGATAATTTGGTGATTTGATTGGATTGACCCAGAAGTCAAATTTGTGATTTAGTGGCTCAATCGGGTTGATTTGATGAACGAACTCGTAAAATGATGACTCGACTGAATTGACTCGGTGATCGAACTCGTCATCTGATGATCGAACTCATAATGTAGTGGCTAACATACTTGTTTTTCACTTCTTTCTTTCTACCTGCGATAGCAGCGGATAGTCTATGATATCTTAACTAATTTGATGATAGAATTGATAACTTGGTGATTTGATCGGATTGATCCGAAAGTCAACCTTGTGATTCATTGGCTCGGTCAAGTTGACTCGATGAGCGAACTCGCAAAACGGTGACTCTACTAGATTGACTCGGTGATCAAACCCGTTGGTGATGATCGAACGCGTAATATAGTGGCTAATACATTTGTTTTCTATTTAAGCATTATATATTTATATTATTATAGAAATATAGATACTATACGGATGAGCATTTTGCTTTAACTTTTTGTTTCTACTTTCTAATATAAACAAATCACTTGTTTTTCAGTTGCAATCTTTTAAAACCCAGTTTTTTATTGATAGCCGAATCGTTCGGTTAAAAAAAACGACAATTCAATCCGGTTTATAAATAAGCAAAAACACGATCACATACGACATCGTCTTCGAGATAGGTCAACTAGTTAACCAGATGGGTCGACTCAGGTTCTAAAAACATTGCTTTTTTATAAGGCTGAGAGCAAAGTGATGTGAAACCCACCTGAAATCGAGTCGAACAGAACCGAACCCAACTTTTGAGGTTCGGTTATTGGTTTTGATTATCTAGCTCGGTTTGATCAGTTCGGTTTCGTCGAAACCTACCTTATTCGGGTCGAACAACCTAAATTGAACTGAACATACCGTATTCGGTTCGAACTTTCTAAACTTAACTGAACCGGCTTCATTCATTTTGTTTCAGTTTATATTGTATGTACTTGCATTGGTTAGATTCTCGGTTGAATAATATCTCTTATTCATTTTTGAGTCGGTTTCGGTTTTTATTGGTTCCAACCCGATCCTCACCCCAGTTCTTTATGCGATACATGTTCTTTTCGATTGTCTTATTCTTTAGTCTCACTTCTATTTTTCTCATTTAACCTTTTAAAGTTTATTTTCAAACTTCGATCTTAAATAGTTTTATTTGTGTTATATTGTAGTTTTTTCAAACTTCGATCTTAAATAGTTTTATTTATGTTATATTGTAGTTTTTTAAAACTTCGATCGTAAATAGTTTTCTTGGATCGATAAATCTGGGAGGATTGACGAAGATGTATCGCACAGTATTAAAGCAACCTGGATGAAGTGGAGGCGGGTCACATGAGTCCTTTGTGATAGAAATGTTCCCCTCAAGCTGAAGGGAAATTTTTATAGAGTCGCAATTAGACCGACCATGTTGTATGGGTCGGAATGTTGGTCTATTACGAAAGCCCTTGCTAACAGCCTAACAGGGTAGAAGTGGCGGAATTGAGAATGCTAAGATGGACTTGTGGTAAAAATTTGCTTGACATGGTCCCTAGTGGAGTCTATAGAGCGCAACTTGAAGTCGAGAATGTCATCAACAAGATGAGAGAAGGATGGTTAAGGTGGTTCAGACATGTCAAGAGAAGACCACAGTCAGCACCAGTCAGAAGAATGAAAATGTTGGTTGTTGACGGCGTAAGAAGAAGGGGTAGACCCAAACTTAGGTGGGAGGATCGAGTGAATCAGGACATTAAAGAGCTTCGATAGTCCGAGGACATGACCTCTGATAGGAGCGAGTGGAGAGCTTCTATTAGATTAGGTAGTAAGGTGGTTTATCTTCGAGCTGTTTAATTTTTGTTCATCGGGCCTTCGTGATGCTTGCTTGCTTGCTACTTGTTTTTTGCGGGTTCGGCGTTGTCTAGCACAGGTTGGAGGATAGGTATATAGGTGTTTTAGGACTTTTTGTTTTTCTTTTTCTTTTTGTTTTTGTTTTTCTTTTTGTTTTTGTTTTTGTTTGTTTGTTTTTTTTCTTGCTTGTTGTTTGTTGTAGTTTCCCGCGTGTCCTTTTACATTGGTTTCCCTTTTGTAGGTATTGTACTCTTGCTTTAGGCTTTTCCGCTTCTTGTTGCTCCTGCTTAGGTTGTGTTTCCTTCGACTGATCTTTTTTATTTGTCTTTACCTTGCACTTCCTGCTTGCTTTGGGGTGTCTTGTTGCTATCCTTGCTTAGCTTCTATCGTGTGGGGTTTTGCTTGTTGTCCATCATGCGTCCCTTGTTTGGTGGCTTATGTGCTTCGCTTTTTTGTCTTGCTTTGCTTTAAGGTTCTTGGTGTTGAGATATGTGATCGTTTAACCATCGGTAAATGCGTGAGCCTATCGGGGGCACACACTCAACACGAAGAACACACTTTTATTTACATTTATTAATTTATTAATTAAACATTTAATAAAAACTTCATATTGTTTAATTACTGTAGTTAAATCAATTAACGGGTTTTAATTCATTTATCGTGAGTTCGTTAGTTAAATTAAAGGGACTAAAAATTCGGTTCTTGGAACCCTTAGGCCATAGTCGGTCGAATAATACCCTAGGGTATTCTAGATTGTTTTGGTTTTGCCAATTAAGCTAAGTAATTACCTTAATTAGGTTTATTTGGGTTGGGCCTTAAGATTTGAGGAGGTGAAGACTAGTATATATACACATCTCCATACCTCAAAAATTTTGTCTCTCCCTTGCTCTCTTGTTGCGTCCGATCGACCCACACCATACACCAAAACCATACAATTTTTCCCTTAACCCTAAAATCACATAAAGGTTAAACCTTTACAAGATCAATTACCTTTTGGTAGTTACTTGTGAAGTTTTTAAGCTTTTAACTAAACCCTATATTCTCGGATCTAGGTTTTTAGTCCCCCATGTGGTTCGTCCAAACGCAAACCCTAAGTTAGGGTTTTTCGGTGATTTTTCCAAGTATCTTGTAACGTTCTATAAAATGATCCTTACGTAATCCCAATTAGGGTTTTGGATATAGGGTTTCTAGTTACAAGATAAATTGAAGTGAAGTTACTACTAGCATCATAGTGATTGTTCGTTTGACGTGTCGTGTAAGCAAACGATAGAGGCGGTTATTTTACCGTTGTAGTTCAAGATCAAGATCATTAATTGATTGCTTCAATTAGTTCAACGTTGGTTTTAAATTGTTTTTATTATGTGTTAATCATGTTTGTTTATACTAGATCCATTCCGTTGCATACTCGTAGTTAATGGTTTAACTAGTTTTCAAATACCAACAGTGGCATCACGAGTCAATTCGTATGGCATTCATAGGTTACACATAGAATAAAACACGCTTGCTTCACTTTAAAATGTCTTTTATATTTATGGTTCTATGGAAATTACATGCATACTTGCCATAATTTTTAATCTTTATCTAGATAATGGTTAAAATTGGGTAGGTTAAAATTGAACCGGTTAATAATTACGATTGTTTTTATTATCCGTCAAAGAGCTTTGCATCTCACTTTGTGATTCATGCACGTCATCAAGTACCTTGCTCGAAAACTTGATGAGGGTCTTTGGTCCTCAATTTAGGGAAGACTCATTCGAGACTTAGATCTTATATGTTATTGCTTTCATATAGAGTCTGTCTTCTGCTTTTACCCCCTTCTAGTCTGTTTTTATGTGCTTATTTATTTTTCATTATGAATTGCAAAACGTAATAATTCAAGATTTTAGGAATCATAAAAATGGATCTCTACTCTTATCGAAACTAGCTTTAAAAGTATATCCTATTAATACACCATATTTTCCTTGCGAATTGGTTATGTGTTATTTGTTAAAACTTGTTTTTTGAACAAATCTTAATATTGACATAAGATCTATGAAACTTGTTTTTATTAAAATCTAATTGTTTTGCGAAATCATATTGTCACTTGAGTTGGGCTTACATACCGTAATGATGGCTTATAAACTATCTTCTCAACGATGTGATTTGAAAAATTAATCGGTTTATAATACTTAAATTACAACACCGTTTTGTGTTTTACTAATGATGGACTTGTTATTGCACTACGTGCTCTAGTCAAGCTATCTAGGGTTTGAACGATCTTTAATCTTTTCCCGTGTATCAGAGGTGTTTCGGCACTTATTTGATAATTATCCCAAGAACTTGCGCTCTCGGGCGCATGAAGAGTAGGATATAGGGTTTAATCTTTCTTTAATCTTTTCCCGCGGTAAAACACACCTAAACTAAAAGTTAATAAAAGTTTTTCTTAACTTGTGATAAAAGATGATTGCATGCATCTTTTACACGTTTTGACATTTGTTTTCTAAAACTTATGTGATACGTATTTGAATTTTTAAGTCTATGCCATTCACTTTAAGAGCACTTGCAGTATTTTTTCGTCATCTGGTCAGGCCTAAGGCGAATTATACACCCAAGGCGATTTTTTTCATAGGTCATATCTATGTCAATTATTGCATGCTTTAAATTGGTACGACTTAAGTCGAGTTCCCGGTCAGATTCAGAACCCGAGGCATAAGATGAGATGAAACATACTCATGATTTTATTACATGTAAAACAAGTTTGTTTGAGATGTTCATTGGTACTCGAAAGAGTTGTGAGAACGTCCCATCCAAACACTCTACAACAATAATGTTGGGCCAATGAAAGTTTTAACTATGACCCAGTCTAGATTTGTTTAAATTAGACTAAGTGTTACTGATCGCTGAGAGGACCAGCGACAGAGACCAAACCAGTGGAAGGCAAAGCCTCAGCTGGCACACCAGGAACATTCAAGTCAAAGACAACGTTAGAGAAGTCGAAGACAATCTGAAGTCATACTCACCAGCGATTATGGCTAGGTGGGATGTAGAAGGAATGTGCTGGTGTTCAATGATCTCTGAGTTGACAATACTCAGGGATCACTTAAGAACCCTAGAAGTCTGATACAAGCAAAGCTTGTCCAATCCTTTATAGTTTAGGCGGGAGAATCTACTAAGTGTTTTGAGCGGGACAAAACAAGAGATTCAAGATAAATCCTAGTACGACCTAGTGGGACAAAAGGTGGACAGTTGGCAGAACTATTCACCTAAAGTTGTTTAAAGGTATGTCTCAATTTGGACATGCATTTAATACGTTGTACTCTTCCATTCAAAAGATGACACGTATCAACTACTCCCACTAAGGAAGCAACCTCGTACCACTATAAATAGGAGTGAGAAAGAAGAGTTAAGGCAACCCTTGTGCTTGGATAAATTATCTAAGTTATTTCTCACTTTGGAACCACTGAGCCCTCAGCTGTCTACCAGCGTCTCACTGGTTCCCTTGTAAACTTGAGTCTCGAATCTAGTTTACTTGTTCTTGGGTTCATTTCTTATTGTCATTCAATGGGTGTATTCATAGCACTTTGTAATACTTTGTTTATAACAGTTAATAAAGCATTACGCGTTTGAAAAGTATTTCGTTGTGTTTTTGTGGTTATACGAGTTATAGTTTCAACAATTGTCATATTAAGGGACTTTCAATTGGTATCAGAGCGGTTTGATTTATAAAACATTTTATAAACCGTTCTTGTTTTTAAAATCAAGATCCTAATATGACTGATACTATACATCCCCACCCTTTGGTCAAACCAGTCAACGTACCACTTCGACCACCGCACCGGCCACCACATCTACTACCATGCCTACACCGGTTGTAAGCACTGGTAATAATGATGATGACCTTCCCCAACTACTTGATGTTCGTGGGGGGTCACATGTGTCCAATGTTCCAGCGTTTGATGAAGAAGATTTTTCAAGTTGGAAAAGTGAATTTCTTATATATTTAGATGGCTTAGAACCCTTCTTGATAGAAATCTTAGAAAATGGTCCCTATGTTCCACTAACCGTTTCTTCTACCCCTGAGAGACCCATCAAGAAGCCTGTTAAGCAATGGTCTCCAGTGGATAGACGTCTGGCTAACCAGGACAAGAGACTCAAAAGTATCATAGTCTCTTGCCTACCCAAGAACATTATGAAGTCCATCATAAAATGCAACTCTGCTAAGGAGATGTGGACTGAGTTAGTTCTAGGGTATGAAGGTCCAGAGGAAACAAAAGAAACCAAAATCCAAGCCCTTAGACTTAAGTTTAATGCTTTTAAAGCTTTGAAAACAGAAACGGTTGCTCAAACTTATACTAGGCTTAAGATTTTGTTGAATGACTTGGGAAACAGTGGAGTTGTTCTACCTAAGGCTGAGGTTAATGCTACAATTGTCAATAGTTTACCTAGAAAATAGATTAGCCTAAACCAGACCTTAAGAGCAAATAATGCTATAAAAATGATACTTTAGCCCAACTGTCTGGTAGATATAACTATGAAGAAGGGCTAATTGACTCCATTTACAAATCAGAGACTGATAGGTTCACCACCAATATCACTAGATCAAAAGCTCTTGTTGCTAACCATTCTTTTCAGGACAGCGACTCTGAAATAGAAGAGGACACCATAAGTAGTCAAGAAATTCTTGATTAATTACATGCTGAGTTCCATTACAGGGACCTTCTAGCTGACCAAAAGAGGTACTACAAGAGATATGGTAGAATTAGAGCTGCTAAGGTTGATAAATCCAAGGTGTCATGCTACACTTGTGGAAAGACTGGTCACTTTCAGAAATATTGTTGGTCAAACAAAACCTCATCTCCAAGCTTTCCTTCATCCAACAACAACCACAACAACAACAAGAAGTTTTTTACCTCACCTTTCAAGCAAACTTCCTACTCTGACTCAGAGGGAAAGAAGGACTACAAAGTTAAGTAAAAAGCCTTGAAAGCTGAGCTGTTAAAACTCAACCAGAAAGCTGAAGATGCAGCTACGAAAAAGGATGTTAAGAAGACTGAAAAAGGTCTGATTGCAGCTTCATTCCAATGGGATGATGAACCCCTTACATCTGAGGATGAAGGAACCACTACTGTCAGAGCCTTTATGGTTGTCGCCTGATGAAGAACCTGCTGTGGGAAAAAGCGAAGCAAGATCTGGTCAATGGGTGGACATCACCATGAAAAAAGGTACAAAGACTGCTATCTATGCCTGAAGGTCCTGATAGAGACCATGTTAGTGACTATACCTTAGTTGACCTCCACTTTGTGGAAGAGTAATAAGTGTGAAAACACTTATCCTTTTACCACTTAATTATAATAATAACCAAGCCAAAACGTGTATTTTATGTCGTAAATGTCGAAATTATGCGTGGTTTGTGTTTTTGTTGTGATTTAGGATCAAAATGTGAAAAGGGAGGAAAACACGGGCTTTCACGGGCTTTTATCGAAGAAAAAGACAAAAGACGAAGTCAAAAGATAAAGAGTGCAAAAAGAACGGAAGTCCAAGGCCAATTCTGAAGATTTATCGAAGAAAAAGTTTAAAGACGGAAGTTTAATGAAGTCTGTAGAAACTAGAGGGGGGGTTGAATAGTTTCTTATATTTACTTGTTAAAATATGGTTTCCAAAAATCTTTTTTCAAAAACTTAGGCTTGAGGAAATATGTGAAATCTTCTTATGCACAATATGAACAATGATAGTGTAACTAAACTAATACTAACAAAAATATATGCACAAAGAATAAAGAATGATAGTGTAACTAAGCTAATACTAACAATTGTATATGCGTAAAGAATAAAGAATGTAAAGAGTTAAGGGTAAAGAAAGATCAAACCGAACACCAAGGATTTATAGTGGTTCGGCAACGAAGCTTGTTGGAAATACGTTTTCCCTATAAAGTCTCGGTCACATCTTAGTTAGCATAGATCACGAGTTATAGACTATTTAGAACTTTGTTTCTTGGAGCGACCTCCCTTAGGGGGAGATTGTTAGAAATACGTTTTTACGTATTTATGAAGGATCGGTCGCTCCAACGATAATTATGTAATGGGCTCGTGATCTATTTACTTTATGTATAGTCCATATAGCCCACATGTAGGGTGGGCTATATATAACCCCTCCTAGCATGTTAGGAGGGGGTTTGTTGATTCCATCTCACAATTAATCATTTATTCATCTTACTTTCTCTCTCTACAATTCTCTCCCTTCTCTCCTTTCTCTCTCTAATCCCTCATCTAATTCCTTCATTTCTTCATTAATTATCAATCAATCAACCAACCTAATCCACCAAATCCATGATATAGAATAGGCCATTAATCACGTAGACCTTCAATTGGTATCAGAGCCATGGTTAGTTTGGTTTATTTTTCTTTTATTTTGTTTGATTTTGGTGGGTTTTGATTTAATCATGCTTAAACTTTAAAAAGTTTGTATTTTTTTATAAAAAGTTTGTGTTTTTATGTGTTAAATCATATCAAATCTTCAAATTTATTTACTTTTTAGATAAAAAATCACAAATTTTTATATAAAAATCAAATTTTTCTTATATAAAACCTTAAAAAGTCTGTGTTTATAAAAAAGTTGGTGTTTTTTTTTTTTTTTTTATAAAAGTTTTTGTTTTTCTCCTTTTAATTTTGTAGTTTTTTTTTTTTTTTTTTTTTTTTTTTTTTTTTATATAAAAAGTTTTTATCAAGTTTATCAATTTCTAAATTCTTTTTAGTTTTATCAATTTTTATTTTTTTTATTTTTTTTATATAAATTTTTTAATCGGTCCTTCAGTCCTGCTGTCCAATATCAAGGTTTTTTTGTCCAGTTGTCCAGTTGTCCTACTGTCCTACAGTCCTTCAATATCCAGGTTTTTCATCATCAAGGTTTTTGGTCTCAAGTTTCAGTCTGTCTGTTTTTGTACTGTTCCGGGTGAAGATTTTTTTTCGAGTAAACTAAAAGTTCCGAATCAATATTTAAGTTCCGAATCAAAAAGAAAACTTCCGAACCAAGAACTTCCGGATCAAGCCAGAAGTTCCGGATCAAGAAGTTCCGGATCAAGAACTTCCGAACCAAGAACTTCCGGATCAAGCCAAAAGTTCCGGATCAAGAAGTTCCGGATCAAGAACTTCCGAACCAAGAACTTCCGGATCAAGAAAAAGTTCTGATTCGGAACTCTTCCGAATGAAGCAACAATATTCAAAATCAACGGGCAAATCATCGTCTGTTTGAATAGACTCATTCCCTCGTAACAAAACGACTCAACACAAGACTCAAAACCTTTAACTGACTCACACCATACTCACCTCTCATCTGAACAAACCTTCGACAACCTCACCACTTTGACTCTCGACCAACATCAAATCTAGACTCTCAATTTTTTAAAACAGTTTGCATCAACCGACTCATTCCCTCGATTCTCTCGTACTCATTCCCTCAACACCCTTGTCCCAACCCTCTGTCTCTCGTATTACCCACCCAATTCACCCTCGACTCACCCCTACAAACTGAAAACAAATCTTTACACCAACCTCACAAGTCCCTCACCCACGTCAAACACCCTCCCACAACTCCCACAACTCCCACACTCCCACAACTCCCACACTCCCACAACTCCCACACTCGGACACCACTCACAACACCACTTGAAATCCTCACACTCTCGACACTCGAAAACCCTCTCCCTCAAATCAAAACAACTTTAGAAAACTCTTGACCAGACCCTCACCTCGACTGACCCCCTTACAATCTCGTCTGACTCTCGACTCACACCATACCCAACACTCGTTCAAACAAACCAACCAGAACACCCTCGACTCCCTACCACCCCAACACTCTCGAACCACCCTCATCAGACCCACCCTAGAAACCCACTCAACAACAAACCAAAGACTCCCTAAACACCCACACCCTCTCAACCGTCCCCAAACACTCTCGACAAACCGTCCCCAAACACCCCTCTCAACCACAAACCCATTCGACTCGATACACACAAGAACGACACTACAGTAGAAGAGAGAGGCTAAAATCAAACCAAAAATTAAAAACCCTACCTGAGACCAATCAATTGATCTTGAAGACGACTCTGCTTGGTTAGGGTTGTTTTATTCGGCTTGGATCGAATCAATTGATTACAACTGAAACATCATCAATTGGATCGAATCCATTGTACATTTGAATTTGAGAGAGGCTTATGAGATTGATGGCTGCGTTTTATTTATGAACAATATGAGAGGAATATTTGGTGGCTGAGTATTGATATAAAGAAAGAGACGGTAGAGTTATATTGTGAGAGAGATAGATAGATTAGAGCGTTGTTTTTCTTTTGAGATATAGGGTCAAAGTCAAGGACGGAGATACCAAAGTTATTGACTGGGCGGAGGTTACAAAGAGACTTTGGGCCACGTGTTGTCTTGACGGAGAAAACAAGAAATAGATTTTTAGGGACACGTGTTTGAGGAAGGTTTATCAGATTTTTATTTACTTCCTTTATTTTCTAATTTTATTTTTTTTGGTAGATATCCGATTTTTTAGACAACAATACATATCATTTTGTTTTTTTTTTTCCTATCTTTAACACAAAACCGTTTCATTTTCAAAAGTTATTCTTTTATTTTTAAAAGTTATTTTTTATTTTTTTTTATTATTTTATTTCTCTAATTTTATTTTCTACTTTCAAAATATTACATTTTATTTTTCTATTATTTTTAGTTAGATTAAATTTTTTTGTATTTTGTCATTTTTTTTTAGTTTAGTATATTTTTGTTCATTAATTTGACAAAATCGTGTTAAGGCGGGTACTTTAAACGTGAAAAAAAAAAAATATTTGTCGGGATAAACGCTATTGTGGTCGGATTTCAAGAAACACGTGACGTGTCAAAGTGACGAGCTTCATTTATATCATCCATCGAGGAATTTTAAGCAGTATTTACGGGTCTTTCGTTTTAATCGATCTTTAATGGATTCGTTCGATTCGACATGTCAAAAGGGAGAGTTGTATTTAAGGCAAAACGAAGTTAAGCAAAGTGGCATCACCTCCTTTCAACTACTCCAGTCTCATCTTGTCACTCTTTCGGGGATTCAAGGAGGGAGTGAATTTGTGACAATCTTTGGACAAGATCGTCATATATTCATCGACTCAATTTTCACCGCTTTGACCCAACTCGCCGAGCAACTCAACCATGGAAACTTTAATCACTCTGCATCGGTACTTGCATATAAGGCTCTTGTGACACACCTCACGCCTTTCCTCCAATTTAATATCATCAAGCCTGAAAGTTCAATGATTTGCCAATCGTTTCTTCGAGATACACATACCGAGCTTCGAGTTTTCCGTGATACGATTTTGAAACTCATGTCATCGGTCTCGTCTTCGATTTATGAAAGATCTCGACTTCAGCAAGGGTATGATAATGGAGTGCAAGACTCTTCGATGCAAGAGAAAACTGATCATACGGTTGAAAACTTGGAGCCTAACGATGCCAAGAGCACAGAATCAGGAGGACAACATGATGCCAGTGGCACGTCAGGGAATGTTCACGAGATTTCTCTTGATGACACCTTACCCATTTATGATGCAGAGCCTGCAAACATGGTACAATGTAATGTGGTTTATGATGTATATGCTGATGATATGCCGCATATTGAGAATTCTGAACCTAATTATGACAAACATGGGATGGAAACGAGTGATAGCAATACCACTTCTGATTCATCCGATGTAAGTCATAATGGGGGAGAGATTATTCAGAATGCTAAACTTCATGATAATTATCCTATAACTGCTTCATTGACTGCTTCTAATTCCAAGATTAAAGAGCTCGAAACGATCGTAGCTCGGCAATCACAAGATCTTGAGGATGCCAAACTTGAATTTTCTAAGAAAACGGACAAATTTGAAACATACTTTGAAAAACTTGAAAAGTCAAACGTTGTTCTTGAAAGAAAATTGGACCAAACTGTTCTAGATTCTAAAGCTGAAAAGGAAAAATTTTTGAAACAAATTCAACTGCTTGAATCTAAGTTGGCATCCCAAGATAACGTGCTCAAAGAGAATGAGAATTTAAAAGCCCAAGTACAGGAAAAGGTCTTTGCTATAGCCGCGTTGAAAAACGAGTTAAGGAAAAATAGAGGACCTAGTGTGGACACTAAGCTTGAAAAACCATCAATCTTGGGGAAACCGCCTACAAATCAGTTCGTCAGACAACCGATTGTCAGACAACCTACTGCATTTAGATCCGAGCGACCACAATCCTCGAGACCGCGGTTTGCCTCCCAAGTTGATTTGGTTCATCTTATTAGACCAGTCACTCCAGCAACTAGGCCCAATGTGATCACTCCAGCTTTAGAAAGACCAAATCATATGATTGCCTCTAGTTTCCCTAAAAATACCAAGACCACGTCTAGAACTAGTTCAAATGACGTTTGCCACAAATCTGGTCAAAGGGAAGCTATTCAAAAGACACATGTAAGAGATAGCAATGTCCAACCTAGTCAGATGCCTTCTAGATTACCCAACACTGCTAACCGTAGCATGCCATCTTCTAGGAGCATCGATCATTCATCTAGGAATTATTCAGACATTAAATATGCTACTTGTAAAACATGTAGAAAATGTGTCTTTACGGCAAATCATGATGCTTGTGTCAAGAAATTACTTGATGAGGTGAACTCCCGTGCTAGAATTAAGTCCCAGTGGATAGCTAAAATCAAACCCTTTGGTAAAGTTTGGCGCCCCACTGGTAGAACTTTTACTCTTGTAGGAAACGAGTGCCCTTTAACTAGGATAGTCTCTGATTCTACGAAGACTACTAGGGAGGAAATTGCAAAGGATGATACTTCACTTAAGCCTAAACTTAAGATTTTCTATAAAAGGAAACGTTTGCCAGCTAAGATAAGTGAATCATCTACTCAGGCCACCTCTGACACAAGTAAAGCAAACTGTGAACCCCCACGTGCTTCTATAATTGATATCGCTAACCCACGTCAAAGCATGCAAATTTCTAATGAGATTGCAGGTACCAAAGTTGATGTTCCAAAAGAACGAAGCGGTCCAATCGTTGTGTACCATTCAACTAAGGACACTCTTAGAGTTTGGTTGCTGAAGAAGCAGATATCAGAGAAACAAATGTCTCAGGGGATTCATGGTTAAGCTGTACAAGGACTTACAGTCACATAACAGACTGTAACTCGATCTCCAAAGACAGGAAAGTTCATCCCGATGATGACTTATCCTAAAAACGAGAAATTCATTTTTCTCGGGCATGAGCTTATATCAAAAACATACCAAGTTTTTAAGCTCATGCATTAAGGCTTATAGATAAATGACAGTCTGTAACCCGTTCTTCAAAGGCAGGAAAGTTTATCGCCGATGATAAACTTATCCTGACAACGAGAAATTAATTTTTTCTCGGGCATGAGCTTATATCGAAAACATTCAAAGTTTTTAAGCTCATGCACAATGACTTACAGTTAAATGTCAGACTGTAACTCGATCTTCAAATAAAGGAAAGTTTATCATTAATGATAAACTTATCCTCATAACGAGAAATTCAATTTTCTCGGTCATGAGCTTGTATTAAAACATTCGAAGTTTTAAGCTCAGAAAGGAAAGTGTATCTTTTAAATAAGAGAACTTTTCCTCATAACGAGAAATTAACCTTTCTCGGTCATGAGCTTTCCGTTAAAACAGTCAAAGTTTTCAAGCTCATGAAAACGACTTCTAAGTAAATGTCAGCTTAGGACTCGTTCTTCAGATAAAAGGAAAGTTTATCGCCGATGATAAACTTATCCTTAACAACGGGAAGTTCAGAACTTCTCGGACTTGAGCTCGCTTTTAAGATATTCAACATCTTAAGCTCAAGTAATTTGTTTTTCAAAACTTTGAATACAATTTTTCGAGACTTTCTCAAAAGGTTTTTCTAAATCTTTCAAAATTGTGTGTTCAAAAACGTTTTGATAAAACGAGCATGTCTTCTGGAATCGATAATATTTACGAACCTAGAAATGTCATTCAATAATGACACGGGGTTGTAAATAAAGTTCGAGCAGAAGTTCAACCTTTTAAAACATGCTCAAAATGGTTTGCTATTATTTCCGATAGTAACCCGCTTTTCACATTGAAGTCAAGCATTTCACCGGAAAGCCTTGACTTCAAAATCCGAAGTTATCAACTCCACAATTCAAAGTTAGTTGCAATTGATATCTACATACTCGACGATGCGACTACTCAAACGGTGACTACAACTCTTTCAATAGAACACGGGTCAACAATTGAGGGGGAGCAATTGTCCAGCATTCAGATTCCTTGATGCCGAGCGTGCCAAGTTCACATATTGGTGTTAAGACAACGATATCAATCATACACATGGAGTCAAGAGATAACTTCAGAAGTTACGAGGAAGACCAACATTCGTGAACAAGAACCATGTGAATCCTTCATATGATGTTCTCCATCATTCAGGTCCAACCTCGTAAATTGCTAATCTTGTGAATTCATTATTATATATGATCTTTGCACGTAATAAATACCTTACACTTGTGTTTAAAAGGTATTTATTTTACGTTTCAGCACACCCTCATTAATTTGAGGGGGAGCTTGTGTAATTCATGAAGATAATTGGATTTGTAATTTTCTTCCCAAATTTTTTAAAATGCTATTAAATCAATTGATATTAAAAACATCGATTGGGTTAATATTTTTAATATGGGGGAGAAAATGTGATTTAATATGGGATATGATCAATCATGAATGGTTTGACTTAATGTGTTAGCTCATCCCGACATGTGCGAAATGTTTTCGAATATCGTAGCATATGTTAAGGGGGAGCAAAATGGATTTGCACTTCAAAATGGATTTCATGGTGACATACACTTACCCAAAACATCTCTATTCACGACGGTGAAGATTGTGGTGACATAAGGATGGTAGGATAGGTTAAAGTCCAATGATTTCTCTAGAACCGGAGGAATCTTCCCAAGGACATTCCATAGCTAGAAATAGTAGTCCTTAGGAAAGATGGAGAAAGATTGTGAACGTAGCTGAATGCCGACCAAGTACTTAAGTTAGCACTGGAACAATCACAACAAGGTGCTAGTGATGACGTATTGGTAAGCATTGAAGGGGTTGAAGAATGAAAAAGAATTGTAAAGATAAAGGGTGTAAAGAAAGAAGCCCTCCTTACAACTTTAGGCAGAAACCGGGTCAATACATATGCTATTGAGGTCATTTTTGCTAATGACTCGGTATTGAAGAAAGATGTCATGGACCCAGTGATGCAATGCACAACCCTTCCCAGCTAACTCAAATATCTCTCAAAAGGTATTTGTTTTAATCACACGGAGATCAACACATTATCTATTGATTTATTCACTCCGAATAAATTGGTATTGAAAAGGTGGCACTCCTCTCCAGCCTCCGATCACTAAAAATCCAAAATGCACGATCGAGTCTAGAGCCATTTGAGATCATCAAATATCTCCTTAGGACACACTTTCATATTTCCTTGCTTCTTCACACACTGTGAAAAGTAAGAAAGTTCTTAAGAGTCCTACGCAAAATCTTCATGATCTTGCCTGAACATCCGAGTAATACGAAAGTATTTACAATGAAGATGGAAATCCTTCTTGAGCGAATATCAAAAAGCTCATGGTAGGTGACTTGTGCGATTCTTTATGAATCAAACTTGTGATAACTGGAAAGCAACAGTGGTTTAATTCTTAATTGAACTTAAACACGTTCCAGGCCTCTACGCAATATCTTAATGATCTTGCCAGAACATTCAGAGTAATACTATTAAGTATTTACAGTGACGAATGGAAATCCTTCTAGTGTTAACATCAAACAGCACTTGGTAGGTAACTTGCAAGATTCTTTATGAATCAAGCTAGTGACAACTGGAAAGCAACGATGGTGCGGTTCTTAATTGAACTTCACTTGTTCCAGGAACATGAATTGACGGCTTCAAATCATGCGGATAATATTATCCAAATGATTCACTCTTTACGTTCGCAGTCAGCTTTGGACGGTCGAGTAAAGAGAACGGGTTTACCCGCGAAATCTTGTCAAGGAGGTTCTTTATTGAAACTACCTGCCACAAGTACGATATTTAATATCGTCCAACGGTCTTCACCGACCGGAGGTAAATTGCTACCGAATTAGAATGAAATGTTCAAGGCCATTTCATCCGTGTATATTGTTTTGTTGCTAACTGTCTTATGCAGCGTAACAAGAAGGTGGCATTGCGGTGTACAATCCAGAAGAAGTCGTCACCACATGCTTATACTACATACAATTAGTACTTCAACAAATTCAAGAAAGCCTGAAGGTCAAGTCTTCCGCTGTATCAAACTCTGAAGCTTTCAAGAATTTAAAAGTATAAGTATGTGGAACATGAAGTCACAAAGAGGCAAATATCACAAGTGAAGAATGCACAAGGTCAAGGCAAGGAAACATGCTCAAGACTAAAGTCAAAGATCACATCAAGCATATTCACAAGTACAAGATCGAAGACTCAAGCATAGATGCTAGGTTTAAGATTTTGTAAAAAGATGTGACCTCCCTTAGGGGGAGATTGTTGGAAATACGTTTTCCCTATAAAGTCTCGGTCACATCTTAGTTAGCATAGATCACGAGTTATAGACTATTTAGAACTTTGTTTCTTGGAGCGACCTCCCTTAGGGGGAGATTGTTAGAAATACGTTTTTACGTATTTATGAAGGATCGGTCGCTCCAACGATAATTATGTAATGGGCTCGTGATCTATTTACTTTATGTATAGTCCATATAGCCCACATGTAGGGTGGGCTATATATAACCCCTCCTAGCATGTTAGGAGGGGGTTTGTTGATTCCATCTCACAATTAATCATTTATTCATCTTACTTTCTCTCTCTACAATTCTCTCCCTTCTCTCCTTTCTCTCTCTAATCCCTCATCTAATTCCTTCATTTCTTCATTAATTATCAATCAATCAACCAACCTAATCCACCAAATCCATGATATAGAATAGGCCATTAATCACGTAGACCTTCAAAGCTCACTCCTCGTTCCTACTCCACTCCTCGAGTACTCCTTACTCGAGAGTTCACTACACAACAAGCTCCTTATGGTGGAGAAAACCGTACACGTCGCTTAACCAATTTCCGACTCTAAGCTAAAAGTCGAGCCCTAATCGTAGCTAGGACCAATCTACACAACTATACTTAGTACATACACAATTTCCAAATAGACACAACTACTTGGATCTTCACAACTATGACACAACTACAAGTGTATAAAATTAGATCTTCAATGGATCTTTGGTGGTGGGCTCAACACTTCACAAGGATAGTGTTCTTCTCTTTGCACTTGGAGAGGAAGGGATGGAAGAACAAGATTCACTTCTTAAACAAGTAGTAATCAAACAAATGATCAAAGATTTGAGTGATTAAAGAAGAGAGTTTGAATCTGGAAATAGATGTGCAAAAGAGGTGAGTTGAAAAGCTGAGAATGGTCCACTATTTATTAGACAAAGGGGCCAACGGCTATATCTGCCCGCGGTACCTTATCTTAGCCCGCGGTACCTTATCGATAAGGTACCGCCTAGGGGCTAAGGTACCGCCGGACTAGACTCTGCTCCCTTTTTGTCCTTTAGTGGTGGAGGTCATATCTGGCTTAAAAAATATCCTGATAGAATATTCCTAACCAAATAAGAATATGCCATTTTCAAATTTTCAAATAATTAATTTAATAAAACATTTTCTTAAAAAGAAAGTTTAATAAAAACTTGTCACACTTAATAAAAAGTGAGTTTTAAGAAAATATTCAATCACTTGATCACTTGATTAAGGTTAGTACTTGTTTATCCATACCTTAAGTGAAAATGGGTAAAATGAAAAATACTTGAACTCAAGAATTCGTTTTTCGTTGTTTTCGTAAATGCTTGTTTTTACATATTGTCGTAATCAAAACAAAGCGAGACCGAAAAATGCAAGTAACGTTTTTAGGCATTATTGCATTAACAAAGTCGAAGAACTCAAGTCTAATTATTGAAGAAATTATAAGACAAGTTCAATTTATATCGACAAATCCCGAGACGATGTCGAGAAAGATAAAGAATTTAAATCAAGTCGAGACGAGAAAGAGAAAGAAAGAAGGAAGCAACACATGCACTCCCCACTTCCTATATATACCCTCCTAATGACACATTAGGAGGGTGTTAGTTAGTTAGTCATTAGTTAGTATCCATTTTTAATTTTTTGTAGCTTTAATTTTTAGAGAGAGAAAGTGTTTAACTTTCTCTCACTAGCACTTCATCTTTTATTTTTCATCTTCCTTTCTAGTTTTAATCTAAACTTTACTTTTAAAAGCTTAATCTTGTTTTAATATTAATCTTATTCTTCCTTTCTTATTTTGTTTATCTTTGATTCGTGATAATCTTTGATTTTGTTTCATCTTTGAGTTCATGTGATTAAAAAGTTTATCTTTTTATTCATCTATAAGTTTTAGTACGAATTGAGCTTTGAGCTTGACATGCTTATTGGCTTATTTTGTATTTAGCTTATTAGTTTTAAAGTTTTCTTAAAAGTTTTGTCTTCTTAAATTTTGTTTATTAAAGTTTGCGTATTTAGTATTTCGTGTCTTAAAAGTTTTCAAATTTGTGCTTATTTAGTTGGTTAAGTTTTTGTTTAGTGTTCTTTTTATTAGTGCTTATTCGAGTTTTAGCTTATTGAATTACATCCGAATATTGTTTCATTTCCATCACAATAGGGTTTCTATTATTGCGACGGTTTATTCAGACGGTTTCGTTGCGATCGCAATAACTCTTAGGGTTTTACTTTGCGATCGCAATAACTCTTAGGGTTTTACCTGCCCAATTTTTGTTAGCCATATTCAGATAGAATTATTCAGATAGAATTATTCAGATAGAATTATTCAGATAGAATTATTAAGATAGAATTATTCAGATATAATTATTCAGGTAGAATTATTCAGATAGGATTATTCAGATAGAATTATTCAGATAGAATAATTCAGATAGAATTATTCAGATAGAATTATTCAGATAGAATTACCCAGATAGAATTATTCAGATAGGATTATTCAGATAGAAGTTTTTAATTTTTCGTCATTTACTTTTAAGTATTAATTTTTAGTTTAAAATTTCAAGCTTCCACTTTTACTTAACGACATTTTCATTTGTTTTTACATTCTCATTTAAATTTTCATTTTCATTTTACCTTAGTTTAAAATAGATAACCTTTCCCCTTTATATTCCACCAAGAACGACCGAGTCACACTTTCAACTGTAATCAATTCGAAAAGACTGGAACAACGAACTTTCATACGAGGCAATCCCTTGTATTAAATGGCGCCGCTGCCGGCTCTTTTCGTTAAGATTAACGGTTTTTAGTGAGAGACGCGTTGGATTTTGGGATCCGTTCACTTTTGAACGTTATTTTTCTTGTCAAATTTTCAAAATTTTTCAAAAATCCTAAAAAATATAAAATTTTCAAAAAACCAAAAATATTTCTTGTCTATCTTTCTTTTCTTTTTGTAGGTGTGTATGCGTACCCGTGCTCGTAAGAAGAAAGCAATTCAAGCCGAAGTCGAAACTCCACCTATTGTCACCATGGACAATCGACCAATGATCGAGCTTTTGCAATCGCACGTAGAGGGCAACACCGATGCTATTGTCATACCCGAGATTGGAGCCAACAACTTTGAGCTCAAATCCGACTTCATTCAAATAGTCTCTGCTCAACCATTCTTGGGGCGTACACTTGATGATCCTCATGACCATATCAAAAGGTTTCTTCAACTCACTAATACGGTCAAGTTTAATGGGGTTTCACAAGAGGTAATTCGCTTGCAACTTTTTCCTTTCTCCTTAGAGGGACAAGCCCGACATTGGCTTGATAAGGAACCGCCACAAAGTATTCTTACGTGGTCGGATTTAGAGACCAAATTCATCAACTACTTTTTCCCACCCTCACGTACTACTGCTTTGCGGAATGAAATCATTAACTTTGAACAAAAGTACGGTGAGACATTTAGTGAATCTTGGGACCATTTTAAGGAACTTTTAAGAAAGTGTCCACAACACGGTTTCACAAAAGTGCATCAAATTAACACTTTTTACAATGGTTTAAGCATGAATGAGCAAGATTTACTAAATAGTGCCTCGGGGGGTAACATTTTGGTTAAGTCTTCTAATGTCGCATGAGATATTATTGAGAATAAATCTAAAGTGCAAACCAAAAGTGTTCGGGCTAATGTGGCTAGTGCTAGCACTAGTGACACCGAAAGGAGACTTGATAAGCTTACTATGGTTGTTGAAGCACTTGCTTTACAAGCCATTAATAATGCTAAAAACAACAATGCTATAACTTGTGAAACTTGTGGTGGGCCACACTCTTATGCTAATTGTGATAAAGCTTTTGATCAATCTCACGGGGAAGTGTATGCTTACAACAACACCGAGAGAGTTCATTTCAAGTCTAATGTCGATGTTAATCACTTGTCTTACAACTCGACAAATTATTTGGCTCCACCCGGTTTTCAACAAAGACCACCACAACCTAACTAAAACAACCAAGGGCCGCCAAGAGCTAATTTTCAAGGTAATGCCAATGTGAGGGGCTTAAATGCCAATCAGGAAAATTACCAAATGCAAAATCAAGGTTTCCCAAACCAAGGTTTCAATCCTCAAGGTTTTCCACCTTATAACTAATACCCAAACCAAGGTTTTCAACAACAAGGGTTCAATTTACCTCATCCGCCAATGGACTTGGTTTTGCAAAAGTTGAATGACATGAGAAAATCATGCAAGCAATGCAAGAATCTACTAGACAAATTCAAGAGTCCACGGATAGGAAATTCGTTCAAATGTTACAAACACCTTCGCCCCCAAGGTGCTCTTCCTTCTAACACCGAAACAAACCCTAGAGCTAATGTGAGTACGATTACTACACGAAGTGGAGCAACTCTAGTAGGACATTCTATCCCCCCCCTCCCGTTACTCCATCTACACCTCCTCCACCTCCATCTATTCCTTCTACTTCCACGCCTAGTACTAGTTCTCCATTACCGTCTCCACCTATCACGAAAGAAGAACCAAAATAAAACCCTCCACCAACCCCACCTACCACCTCTAAACCTTCTACTTCTCACCCTTCAACATCTCAACCTTTACCTGCTACAACCACACCACCTAAACCCAACATCCCTTATCCTTCTCGGCTAGACAAGTACAAACTGCTCACTAAAGAGGATGCTCAAGTCACTTCTTTTATGAAAATGATCTCTCAAATGAATTTCAACATTAGCCTCGTTGAAGAACTTGTCCAAATGCCAAAATTCATCAAAGCATTCAAGGAATTGATTAACAAGAAGGAAAAGATGGCTGAGTTTGTCAACACACGCTTAAATGAAAACTCTTCTACAGTTATTCATAAAGAACTTCCGGAAAAACTTGGAGATCCCGGTCGTTTTGTGTTACCTTGCATTTTCAACAAAACCGAAGAATTTACTGCCTTAGCTGATCTCGGGGAAAGTATAAATCTGATGTCATTAAGTGTGTGGAAAAAGCTATCATTACCCGACCTTACACTGATGAAGATGACTCTTGAGCTAGAAAATCGCACTCTCGCTTACCCCGTTGGTATTGCCGAAGATGTGTTTATTAAAGTTGGTACCTTCACTTTTCCGGTCAATTTTGTTGTTGTTGATTATGAAATGGACCCTCGTATTCCGTTAATACTTGGACGGCCATTTTTAAGAACCGGAAAAGCTCTAGTCGATGTTGTCGAAGGTGAATTAATCTTAAGGATCGGGAATGATGCTCAAGTTTTTAAGATGGGGAAGATTACAAGTAAGACAACTGGAAAAGAATCCGCGAAAATGATTAATGTGCTTCAAGAAGAGCTTACTTCTACTTTGGAAAGTTTTAAGCTTGATGACTTTGTTGTATATGCTAATCCTCTTTTCGAGTCTTCCCATGATAATCCACTTTTCCAAGACGATGTGGATGATTTTAATGATTCTCTCTCCCAATGTGGATCCCCCACCAATCTATGATTCTCCACCGATCTATGATGATTCTAGTTCCGATGGGGATGATTATGCTGCTTTTGTTTTAGAGTATCCAGACATGCCCAGTTATGATGATTTTGATGCTGTTGATACTCTCTCGAGTGATTCTTCACATGATGACCTTGCACCTACTTTTGATGAAGATCCTCCTCCAACAACAATGCTTGATCCTACTTTGGATGACTATTCATTTGAGGAAGATTTTGCTACTTTTCTCAACACTTACTTTCCAAATGAGAGTGATTCTCCTCCTTTGGACTTTGATGATGCTCTTTATCCTACTTTGGATATGAAGAAACCCGTTTCAAAGGAGAAGAAGCCGGATGACGCCGATATCCGTAGCACTTATGTCTTGACACCTCTCTATCCACCTTCTGAGGAAGAGATTGTGCGATTTATGAGCGGATCCTCTTCAAGGTCTACTGAGCCTGAGTGTTATTTTCCCCAAAGGAAAAGGTGTTCGATCCCGGTATTGCAATTTCTAAGCCATCTTAGTATCCATCTGATGAAATAAAAGGAAATATTTTTGGAACTTTTGGAGATATGCTTGCACCTCATCACCCTTGCTACCACCGTGCTCAACAACTGCTTAAGGGAACCTTGCCTACTCTTCTTTGGCTTACCTTGTTCGCCTTAAGCTTGTGCTATTTGATGGATGAAAACCATGTATTTAATCCCAATGGATGTGTTTCAAGCTTCTTCCTATGCTAATCAAGGTCGAGTCAGGCTCGCGACTCGGTGAACAAAAACAAGCGCTTCTCGGGAGGCGACCCACATTATCTATCCTTTTCTCTGTTTTTATAATAAGTGTAGGGGGAGTCCCTAGTATGTGTTTGTTGTTTTCTTTCTTATCATATGCAGGGATTCAAGCTTTCAAAGCTCCATTCTTGATGACTTTTGACGAACCGTGATTCCGTGTTCCCGGTTCTATCCTAAACTCTTTTGATTCTCTATTTTATATTCTTCAATATTATAATAGGAATCACTTTATTTGTCTCTTCCTTAGCAAGATTTAAACAACGTTCACAATGTCCTAAGTGTAGGGGAGTTTATTCCCACATACTTAAACATTGAGACAATATTTATATTAAGTGTAGGAGAGACTTCTATCGAAGTTAAGTGGGCTTTTTCTTGTATTTGTCCTCATTTTAACTGGAAAATTATTTTTTGATATTTTTCAAAATTTTTGATCTATTTTGGCCTAGTTGTATTTACCTTTGTTATAGTTATTTTCTTTCTTTGCTAGAATAAATTTTAATAAAGTGGTTTTAATTTTTAAACGTTGTGAATCTTTTGACTCAACCAGAGTTTACTTATCTAAGTTTACTCTAGCTAGTATCCTTAACGTGTTTAAGTCAAGTTTTGCTAGGCTTTTATATAGGGAACTTTAAAACGCGAAAGTCTTAACTTTTACGGGTTAAGAACAAGAACTTTTCGTAAGTTCCTATAATTGATCCTAGAAAGTCGTTTATCAATGGAACTTTAAAATGCGAATTCTAAACTTGAAAAAGTCTAAGAAGTTGCAAGATCCTATAGACGACTTGAAAACCCAAAACTTTGATTTAATAGGCTAAGCATCCACGAGTCTCATTCCTTGAGATTTTAAATTGTGGAGAACGAGAGATGATAGAGTCAATTATAAGTTTGGTATTCTTTCATGAGTTTATGTGAGTTGATTATGAGCTTTTTCTCCCATCGCTTGTTAATAAATTTAATTGCAATAAGTAAGGTTGTACGATTTGAAAACTTACTTAGCTTCTAGCCCAAGATCGTTTAAAAGTTGCTCGGTAATAATTAGAGTTCATAGCCAAGGCATAACTTATTGAAGCGGGATGCGAAGATTGGCGAGTCCGAAAAGGTCCTAACAAGACATGAGGGCTACATTTTGTTGCTAAAGATCCCAAGTGATGTGAATAATCATTTATCAAAAATCAATATGAAGGATCGAGACACACGACGAAAAGCAAATACTCCCCTAAAGATCATGGAGAAGGCTATCCAAAAAGGCCCTAACAAGGTATGAGGATAAATAGATCCAAGTCCTAAAAGGAGGCGGATCGTTGTATATCAAAATCCCAAATAAAGATTGGAGAAAAATGAAGAAGTCGTGGTCCATATATGAAGAATCTCTCAAAAAGTTCAAGTGAAGAAATTCCTATTAATACCATTATTTCATGAACGTCTCTCAAGATTTGAGGTATGAAGTCGCTACCAAATATCGGTCCGAGAAAGGTCTCAAATCGTGAAGCGAGTTATGCCAAGATATGAACTTTATAAGGTCCCGAGAAGCAGTTTTAAAAGATTTTGTCCTTTAGCTAACTATTGATTAAATCGTCCTACTTTATTTTCAGCCTAAATAACTATCGAAAAAAGTCAACAATGCATCTTCGTGATCATTCAATAAAACAATAAAATATAAGAGATACACCTAGGAATAAGGGAGTCTAAGTAAATAATTGGCCTACATGAGTTTGTGATAGTTTACTAACTTATAATAACAATGATCTCGTTTTTAAGCTTGGTATGGGGAACGTGAAACTTGAGGATGATAATCATTCATGACATTCCAAAACCCCAAGGTAAGTTTTTGATCTTTTTACTTGTTTTCTTCCTTTAAATATTTTGTCTCTTTAATAAAGACCAATGTGGATTGATTGTGATGGAAAATGTAAAACTTGTTTTGTAATTAATGCATTGTATGAGGACATTGCAATGGTCAAGTGTAGGGGATTTAATAAGTGTGAAAACACTTATCCTTTTACCACTTAATTATAATAATAACCAATCCAAAACGTGTATTTTATGTCGTAAATATCGGAATTATGCGTGGTTTGTGTTTTTGTTGTGATTTAGGATCAAAATGTGAAAAGGGAGGAAAACACGGGCTTTCACGGGCTTTTATCGAAGAAAAAGACAAAAGACGAAGTCAAAAGATCAAGAGTGCAAAAAGAACGGAAGTCCAAGGCCAATTCTGAAGATTTATCGAAGAAAAAGTTTAAAGACGGAAGTTTAATGAAGTCGAAGAACTCAAGTCTAATTATTGAAGAAATTATAAGACAAGTTCAATTTATATCGACAAATCCCGAGACGACGTCGAGAAAGATAAAGAATTTAAATCAAGTCGAGACGAGAAAGAGAAAGAAAGAAGGAAGCAACACATGCACTCCTCACTTCCTATATATACCCTCCTAATGACACATTAGGAGGGTGTTAGTTAGTTAGTCATTAGTTAGTATCCATTTTTAATTTTTTGTAGCTTTAATTTTTAGAGAGAGAAAGTGTTTAACTTTCTCTCACTAGCACTTCATCTTTTATCTTTCATCTTCCTTTCTAGTTTTAATCTAAAATTTACTTTTAAAAGCTTAATCTTGTTTTAATATTAATCTTATTCTTCATTTCTTATTTTGTTTATCTTTGATTCGTGATAATCTTTGATTTTGTTTCATCTTTGAGTTCATGTGATTAATAAGTTTATCTTTTTATTCATCTATAAGTTTTAATACGAATTGAGCTTTGAGCTTGACATGCTTATTGGCTTATTTTGTATTTAGCTTATTAGTTTTAAAGTTTTCTTAAAAGTTTTGTATTTTTAAATTTTGTTTATTAAAGTTTGCGTATTTAGTATTTCGTATCTTAAAAGTTTTCAAATTTGTGCTTATTTAGTTGGTTAAGTTTTTGTTTAGTGTTCTTTTTATTAGTGCTTATTCGAGTTTTAGCTTATTGAATTCCATCCGAATATTGTTTCATTTCCATCACAATAGGGTTTCTATTATTGCGACGGTTTATTAAGACGGTTTTATTGCGATCGCAATAACCCTTAGGGTTTTACTTTGCGATCAAGTATTCAGATCCCTTATTCCGATCGTGATTGCGATCGCTCATTGCAATCGTATATTGCGACGGGTCTTAAGGTTATATTAAGACGAAACACTGCCCAATTTTTGTTAGCCATATTCAGATAGAATTATTCAGATAGAATTATTCAGATAGAATTATTCAGATAGGATTATTCAGATAGGATTATTCAGATAAAATTATTCAGATAGAATTATTCAGATAGAATTATTCAGATAGAATTATTCAGATAGGATTATTCAGATAGAATTTTTTAATTTTTCGTCATTTACTTTTAAGTATTAATTTTTAGTTTAAAATTTCAAGCTTCCACTTTTACTTAACGACATTTTCATTTGTTTTTACATTCTCATTTAAATTTTCATTTTCATTTTACCTTAGTTTAAAATAGATAACCTTTCCCCTTTATATTCCACCAAAAACGACTGAGTCACACTTTCAACTGTAATCAATTCGAAAAGACTGGAACAACGAACTTTCATACGAGGCAATCCCTTGTATTAAAGAGCAAAGAAAAAACCTGTTAAACAAGTTTCATAGTATGAAAACAGAGTTAAATCTTTGTCAATCTGAATTAACAAATCTTAAACCCTTTGTGAATCTTGCAAATCAACTTCAAAATGAAGTAAGAAAATTATCCATTGAAAATGAGTCTTTAACTGATGAAAACACTGAACAAGGAAAAACCATTGAAAAATGGAATTTGGCTCAATCCACAGTGGAAGAAATAGTTGCTGAAGCCATACCAGGTGATGTGGTTCAGGCTATTGGGGGAAAGGGTAGATACAAAAATCATATACCTGTACCCAGTGTTAAATTTGTCCCTTCAGATGTTTCTTCTCCATCTTCCACCTCTGTGGATGAGATAAACTCTGACAAGAAATCAAAGGTACCAGCTTTACCAAGACTCGCTGGTACTATCCCATCTGATTCCTTGATTGGTCCAAAACCTCTAACCAAAACCCCAGGGAATTCAATTCTCAAAGTCGCTGATAAAGCGCACAAAAAGGTTTTTATGGTCAAGGACTCCAACAAACCCACTCCTCCCCCTGAAGAGCTTTCACCCACCAAACAAATTCTCCTCACCTTGATAGAAGAAATAAAGGGGCTGAAAGAACAAATCAACCCTAGAGTTAATAGTCCATCTGTTAACTCTCTTGGTGAAGGATCTAGTAGCTCTAAGGGGAGAGCTTTATTCAGGCCTTGCAAGCATTGCGGTTTCAAAAATCATTCTTCTGAGGACTGCTCAAAGAAACCAAAATGTATCACATGCGAGTCTACTGAACACACCTCTAGAGAGCATGAGGAGATTACTGTTGTTCAAAGAACCATGACTCAATTAAGGTCGAAAACTCCTCATAGGCCCTCTAGAAGAGTTGAGCCCAAACCCAGAGACAATCCTCAGGGTTATAGACCAAATCCCCCATGCAAGTACTGTGGGTTCTTTGACCATCACTCTGATGAGTGTGAGCATTATCCCGGATGTGACATTTATGGAAGTATGCGTCATGAACCCAGAGACTGCAACCAAAGAGGGGGAGAAAGAAACCAGAGAAGAACAAATGTCGCTGGTCAGCGACAGCATGGACCCACTGGAAAGTGGGTTCATCATAGAAACTAATCTGGCTTTTTTATATCTATGCGGGAATATCTGAAGAAATCTGTTTGGTATCTGGATAGTGGGTGCTCCAGACAAATGACAGGGGTTAAACAATATCTGCATAGATATAAGAAGGAGTCTGGTCCAAAAGTAGTCTTTGGAGATGATTCCTCAGGGGCTACTGAGGGTTATGGCTCAGTGGATTGCAACGGAATAACCTTCACAAGGGTCGCTTATGTAAATGGACTGAAGCACAACTTAATCAGCATTAGTCAACTCTGTGATGTTGGTTTCAAAGTTCTGTTCACCAAGACCCAAGGAACAATTTTCAATCAAAATGATGATGTTGTTCTAATTTCACCCAGAAGAAGGGATGTGTATGTCATTGACATGACATCATGTCCAGAAGGGATGAACACCTGTCTCTTTGCCAAAGCATCTGATAGTGAAAATTGGCTATGGCATAAGAGTCTCCCACCTCAACTTCAAGAACATCAACAAACTGGCCAAGAATGATTTAGTGGTTGGGCTTCTCTCTCTGACTTTCACCAAAGACAGACCCTGCTCAGCCTGCAAGAAAAGGAAGCACCACAGAGCCTCATTTAAGACAAAGCAATCATTCTCCATAAATAAGTGCCTCCATATTCTTCACATGGACTTATTTGGACCAGTAAAACCTCAATCCCTTAATCACAACAAGTATAAACTAGTCATTGTAGATGAATTCTCCAGATTCACATGGGTATTCTTTCTCAAAAGAAAGAGTGATGCTGCTGAAAGAATAATGTTCTTCATCAAAGAAATAGAGAACTTTAATGAGTGCAGAGTTAAGGCTGTCAGAAGTGACAATGGCACTGAATTCAAGAACCATGTCATGGAAGCCTCTTGTGATAAAAAGGGAATATCACAGAACTTTTCTAACCCAGACACCCCTAAACAAAATGGTGTCGCTGAAAGAAGAAACAGAACTCTCATAGAGGCAGCTAGAACCATGCTCAACAAATCAAGACTTCCAAAACAATTTTGGGGTGAAGCTGTGAACACAGCTTGTTACACACAAAACATTTCTATTATTGTGAAGAGACACGGCAAGACCTCTTATGAAGTGTATAGGAAGAGATCCCCTGATGTAAGCTACTTCCATGTCTTTGGTTGCCCTGTTTTCATTCACAACTACAGAGATCACCTGGGAAAATTTGATGAAAAGTCAGATGATGTATTCTTTGTTGGCTACTCTCCCACCTCCAGAGCCTTTAGAGTATTCAACACTCGCAGGCAAGAACTAGAAGAATCCATCCATGTCACCTTTAATGAAGCAGATGCTGTCATTACTCACACCAACACAGAAGAATGTGACATTGATTTCAATGAAGTCAAATCATATCCAGAGGATGATTTCTCAAATCCTAAGGAATCATCTCAGGCCTGTCACAAGAACTTTCCTTATGTTCATGCATTTGATCCTCACTCAATCTCTGACATCACTCCAGAGGTTGAAAATGCTGAACCTATCACTCCGCCCACTGAAGTGAATGTTGATCTTATCGAACCAATCTCTCACCTTGATGAAGAGATTATGGATGAATAAATAACATGTGAAGATCCCCCAGCATTCATTGAACCTGCAGTGACTCCTGAACCCACAGAGACTCATTCTCCTCAATCCAAATGGAGTAGGAACCAAGATATTCTTCTAGTAAATATTCTTGGTGAACCCTCTGAGGGAGTCACCACCAGAGGTAAATTGAGATCTCTGGAAACAGCCTCAGCGAATGAATGCCTTTTCGCTGATTTTCTCTCTGAAGATGAACCTAAGAATGTGGCTGCTGCGCTTCTAGATGAAGGGTGGGTTGTTGCCATGCAAGATGAGTTGAATCAGATCAAGAGGAACAAGGTGTGGACTCTGGTAAAAGCTCCAACTGGAAACAAGTGGTTGGAACTAAGTGGGTCTACAGAAACAAGAGGGATAAAGCTGGCATGATTGTTAAAAACAAGGCTAGGCTTGTGGTGCAAGGGGTATAATCAATCTGAGGGTATTGACTATAATGAAACGTTTGCACCTGTAGCCAGATTGGAAGCTATCAGAATCTTCCTAGCCTTTGCAGCTTATATGGGGTTTACTGTATACCAAATGGATGTGAAGAGTGCTTTTCTAAATGGTAAACTTGCAGAGGAAGTATATGTCTATCAACCCCCTGGGTTTGAAAGCAGTGAGTATCCTGATCACGTCTACAGACTTCACAAAGCACTCTATGGGCTGAAACAAGCGCCTAGAGCCTGGTATGAAACCCTGTCAAAATTCTTACTTGAAAATAAATTTGTTAGAGGTACCATTGATCAACCCCCGTTCACTTATAGGTCCAAGGGTGATGTCATTTTAGTACAGATTTATGTGGATGACATAATTTTTGGTTCAACCAACATCACTTTGAGCAAACAGTTTGCCAAACTCATGACCAAAAAGTATGAAATGAGCATGATGGGGGAATTAACTTTTTTCTTGGGTTTTCAAATTAAACAAAATTCAAAAGGAATTTCCATTTGTCAAGAAAAATATGTTAAGGATTTGCTCAAGAAGTATGATCTGTCTGATTGTGCATCAGTGAAATGCCCCATGCCTCCTCCCAACAACTTGGGAGTTGATGACTCAGGGGTCTCTGTTAATGAGACCTTATATAGAGGCATGATTGGGTCACTGATGTACCTCACAGCAAGCAGACCAGACATACAATTTGCCACATGTCTCTGTGCTAGGTACCAAGCTAACCCCAAGGAATCCGACCTTGTAGCTGTCAAAAGAATTTTCAGGTACTTAAAAGGATATCCCACGCTGGGTCTCTGGTATCCAAACGGATCAGGCTTCGACCTCAAAGCCTACTCAGACTCTGACTATGCTGGGTGCTGTCTTGATAGAAAGAGCACCTCTGGGAGTTGTCAAATCCTTGGAGGAAAGTTAGTATGCTGGAGTGCTAAGAAACAAAACTCTGTGGCCATGTCATCAGCTGAAGCTGAATATGTAGTGGTCGCTGGTTGATGTGCTCAAGTTCTCTGGATGAAAAGTCAGCTGACTGATTATGGGATTACTTATGAAAAGGTTCCCATATTCTGTGACAACACAAGTGCTATAGCCATCTCCAATAATCCGGTACTTCATTCCAGAACTAAGCATATTGATATCAGGTATCACTTTATCAGAGACCATATTTTAAAAGGTGATATTGAGCTTCATTTTATACCCACTGAATACCAGCTCGCTGATATATTCACCAAGCCTCTGGCTGAGCCAAGTTTTACTAGGTTGGTTGCTGAGCTGGGTATGCTCAATATCGGTAAACAAATCTGATAAATGATCTCTGTCTCTGGGCATTTAAGGGAAATGAATGTAACGAGGTAGTTACATTCTAATGGGAGTTAATATATTTCCATATTTAATTCAAATGATTATCCTTTATTATCAACAACTTTCCCACTTTCCAAAGGGACAGAAAAAATCACATGAAGAGTCAAGGGGTCCCACTTTCCTAAAAGGTAAACTTTTGCATTAAATGCTTTAATTGAAAACGGCTAAACCTTTTATCAAAACCCTTGACTCATTTTTCAAACATCACATTACTCATTACTTTCACACACACATACTATTCATCTTCTTCACAATCCTCCATTTCTTCCTTCCATCAACAATGACGTCTTCATCAGCAAACACCTCGTTCACCGTTTTGTCCGCCTTGAATGTAGATTTTGGGATAAACGATGGAAAGATCGCCTTGAACAACTGTGTAGCACTTTTGGAACATAACAATCCTCTCTACCATCCCTTGTTATCCTTCCTCAAGAACTCCACCATTTACGAAGCCATTACTAGGGAACCCTCCACTTGCTACCACCAATACTTGAGGGAGTTTTGGTACAGCGCTGAAGTTGATCAAACCTCATCACACATCACCTTCAACCTTTCCACACATCCACAACCCCTCACCTTTGATTTCCACACCTTTGCCAAAGTCATTGGACTTCCAGTCAATGAAGGCATGTCCGATGTGCCCGCCAGCGCCACAGTGAAGAAGGCTCTGGCTACCCTCCGTCCTCATGATGAGGATGACAAACCCTTCACCACCCAAGGCTTCCAAAACAAATCACTGATCAAAGTGAATTACTTTTCACCAATCTGGAGGACGCTGATGCTGTACATTATGAAATGTCTAGGAGGAAACCAGGGGTCACATGATCAGCTTAATGGTGCTCAACAAGCAATCGCTTACAGCTTAATTTAGGGGCAAGATATAGGGATCGCCCACATACTTTACACTGACCTCATTGCAAAGCTGGAAAACAAAGGGAAGAAGCATCGACTGGCCACCATCTGCTACACAAGATATCTCTCTCTCTCTCTCTCTCTCTCTCTCTCTCTCTCTCTCTCTCTCTCTCTCTCTCTCTCCTCGTAGAGGATATGCTTGGTGAAACCTATACAAATGATGAACTTCACTCCTTCTCTCCCTTTCGCATCACTCCAGCCTCACTGAAGACTCCCTTGGAGGATGACGTACCTCTCAGTAGGCATATGATGCAAGTTGCTAGGTTACTCGTTGCTGATGGAAAGCCCTTGATCCCTCACAATAAGGTGAATTCTAAAAGACAAGCTGACAAGTCTTTGTCCAAGACCTTTGTGCAGTCCACTTCTCAGCCCAAGGGGCCCAAGGACAAGAAGAAGAAGAGGAAAGACATCCCCCTTTCCTCTGAAACCCCTTCTGTTAATCCTTCTAAGATGAAGAAGACCAAGAAGAACCCATACCCTTCTTTGGAGGATGTGGTTGAAGAGCCTGCCGCTGACAAACAACCAGAGTCTAGCGTCTCCCTGTCAGCAGAGACGACTAAGAACCTTCTCCACGCTGATATCTCTCAGGTATTAGTTTGCCATTTTTTTCTCTTGGAGGTTCACATATAATCACTCTCAACATTATGTAGGAGAGAGTGATGAATTCTTAGGGTTTGCCTCAACCCATAGAGTGTCTGTGTCAGCACCTAGAAATCTTAGGATTATCTATACACTCTGTCTTAACACAAGGATATGATTCACTTGTGCTCATAACGCACCCTGATGATCCTTCACCCTCTGAACTGTGCTCTTGTCCATAACAACTTGAGCATGCTATAGGTCCTGACCCAGAGTCTCTGCACCTCACGTGGTCTCTGGGTCCCCTCATATGAAAAGAGTCCCAAAGAATTTATTCTTTTGGGGGGACTGAATAATCATCATCAGTCTTCCTAGGGGCAGCGATAAAAGGCGACCTTTAACTTCCATTAACTCATAATTAAAAGAGTCCCAAGGAGCAATCCTTCAGGGGGGAGCTGGATAATCACACCCAGCTATCCTAGGGGCAGCGAACGACGACCATTCACCACATAGTTTTCACAAATCAAAAGAGTCCCAAGGAGTAATCCTTATTGGGAGCTGGATAATCACACCCAACTATCCTAGGGGCAGCGAACGGTGACCATTCACCACATAATTTTCACAAATCAAAAGTGTCCCAAGGAGTAATCCTTATGGGGGAGCTGGATAATCACACCCAGCTCCTAGGGGCAGCGAATGGCGACCCTTCAACATATCTGTTTCACACTAAAAGAGTCCCAAGGAGAAATCCGTAGGGGGCATGGATAATCACACCCAGCTTTCCTAGGGGCAGCGAATGGCGATCCATAACTTCATATTTATTTCACACTGGTTACTAAAAAATGTCATAACAGGCTCATAATCTTCATGAAGAACAAAAAAATGATGATGCCTATTCCATTGCTGGTGATGATAATGCTGAAGCCCCCCACATTGATATGGATGCCATGTCAGACATTGACTCCATGCCAGAAGATGAGGTCTTTATCATTGAAGATGACCTGACCATTTCAGACTATGCTGATATGGATGCTGATGATGACCAAGTCACATCCGAATTAAAACCCATTTCCTTTCCTTCAATGGAAAATGTTCAAGAACTGGCTGCCAAGCAGCTATGGGACCAGAGGCTCTATACACCAACCCCAGTTCCCTTCCCTACCTTTCCCAATGTCATGGAACTGGGGGCAATGAAACACTTGGAACATTTACAAAATCTCAAGCATGTCCATGTTCATAGAATGAAAGATGTTCAAGAACTAGCCGCTGAGGATCTCTGGGTCAAGAGGGGAGACATCAGTAAAACCAAGCCTAAAGTCACAAATGATGTCATCCTCTCTGAATTACAAACACTCATCCATGTTGCTGAGGAACTCACCACCACCCTAGAGACTTCACTAACTTCATCTGTGGAATCCTCTATGACTGCACTGCTTCCGCAACTGCTGGGAAATGCCTTGCAAACTCACCTCCCAACAGTTCTAAACCAGAGTCTTCAGCAATACATACCATCAGTCCTCACTACAGCTGTCAAAGCCAATGTTGCTGTTATTTCCAAGAAATCTGAGCCTTCCAGGCAACTTCTTCAGGAGCTATTACAGGAGGAACTCAAAGAAATATGCTTATTTGTTCATCCAGAATTTGTTAAGTTCCTCAAACCTGGATCCGGCACAGCTTCTGCCGGCGCGATGCCTGAGGGGGAGAATTCAGCAACCTCCACCTCTGAAGAAGATGCAGACACTGCTCCACCTAAGGGGGAGCAATCACTTAAACAACCAGCATCTTCAAAAGTGATCCCAACACCAAAACCCATCAGATCCTTCAACCCCATCACTAAGGTAGCACAGGACAAGGGAAAAGGAATTGCCACTGAGGTACCTGAAACAACCCTGCACTCCCTCCAAGAATAAGGTGGATCCACAGCTAAGCACTCTGACTTGAACAAATTTAAAAGTGCTGATGAACCACAACTAACCCCAGAGCAGGCAAAGGCTCAAATCTTGGAACAAAAAAGGTTGGCAAACATTAAAGCTACTGAAATCAAAAGCAAAGAAGCTCTGAACAAACTACTCTCTCCAGCTATAAAGGAAGCTCAGCTGAATAAGCTCAAAGAACTTGAAGTTAAAAGGAGCAACCTTCAAAAGGAATATGAGAGAATAGTGGACCAAAGAGCAGAGCCTGGTCAAATCACCAAATACGCATGTTACACTAACAAAGACAAAAGAGTGATGATGACCTTATACAGAGAAAACCAACTGACCAACTACAAAGTCTTCAGTGACTTTAAACTCAGAGATCTGGGCCTCTCTGAATGGTTAGAAATGTTGTCTCTTGCCCAAAAGAAGACTGGGCCTGGTGCTGCCCAAATGATGAAAAACATTCAAGCCAAGCTGAATTGGGTAAGAGACACTGCAAAGAAGCTGAAGGTACCTCTGCCCCCTCAACTATCACAACTACAATCATCTCAAGGATAAAGAAAAAGGAAAACCCAAATGGGGCCTCTGGTAGAAAAAATGGTCACTGAGAATATTGTTGTAGATGGAATGCACAGAAACCTGGTACTTCCCAAGAAGATCACCAAACCAGTGGGTGGCCAAGTATACTCAGAACCAAAGACAGGAATGGTCTTCATGAATGGTAATTGTGAGTATTGCTTTCAGCGGATGAATGAACTACATATGGCGTCAACTATCCAACTCATCAGACTCAAACAAGGCATCTTAAGGAACTGCAAATTAGCTGATGATTTTGAGTTTGAAGTTGAGCTGATCATTAACTCTAGGAGTGACAAAGTTGAAGCGCAGAGAATCTATGATCATGGCCTCGATCGCTGAAGAACCTTTTATTTTGTTTATGTTTACACCGTTGGGTGTTCTTGTAATAGACTAGGTTCTTTATGTTTAATAAAACTCTGAGGTATGTTTGTTAAATTATGTGTAAGAAGAAGCTGTGTACTCACTTACAATAATTTTAGACTTAGTATAATTTATAAACAAATAGGGGGAGATTGTTGGGCTAATGAAAGTTTTAACTATGGCCCAGTCTAGATTTGTTTAAACTAGACTAAGTGTTACTGATCGCTGAGAGGACCAGCGATAGAGACCAGACCAGTGGAAGGCAAAGCCTCAACTGGCACACCAGGAACATTCAAGTCAAATACAACGTCAGAGAAGTCGAAGAAAATCTGAAGTCATACTCACCAGCGATTATGGATAGCTGGGATGTAGAAGGAATGTGCTGGTGTTCAAGGATCTATGAGTTGACAATACTCAGAGATCACTTAAGAACCCTAGAAGTCTAATACAAGCAAATCTTGTCCAATCCTTTATAGTTTAGGCGGAGAATCTACTAAGTGTTTTGAGCGGGACAAAACAAGAGATTCAAGATAAAGCCTAGTACGACCTAGTGGGACAAAAGGTGATCAGTTGACAGAACTGTTCACCTAAAGTTGTTTAAAGGTATGTCTCGATTTGGACATGCATTTAATACGTTGTACTTTTCCATTCAGAAGATGACACGTATCAACTACTCCCACTAAGGAAGCAACCTCGTACCACTATAAATAGGAGTGAGAAAGAAGAGTTAAGGCAACCCTTGTGCTTGGATAAATTATCTAAGTTATTTCTCACTTTGGAACTACTGAGCCCTCAGCTGTCTACCAGCGTCTCACTGGTTCCCTTGTAAACTTGAGTCTCAAATCTAGTTTACTTGTTCTAGGGTTCATTTCTTATTGTCATTCAACGGGTGTATTCATAGCACTTTGTAATACTTTGTTTATAACAGTTAAAAAAGCATTACGCGTTTGAAAAGTATTTCGTTGTGTTTTTGTGGTTATACGAGTTATAGTTTCAACAATTGTCATATTAAGGGACTTTCAAATAAAATTCATGAATCATCTCATAAATCTAAGAGTTGCACTTGTGATGCAATTAACGCTCGACACTTACCTCTTGCCCTACTTATTATTAGACGGTTGGACTTCTAATATTAAGTGGGAGTGCAAGCAAGGATCTTAGTCTCATAATGATTAATTGGGTAGTTAATTCTTTTGAGAATGTAATTATCAAAAATACTAATCGTTGAACTTTTATTTTGTAGATGAATAATTCTACTTCTTGTTTAAACAACACGGTTGTTAAGTCTTACCTTGAGAAAATGAACTTGACTGAAAATAACTTTGTTGATTGGTATTGTGCTCTTAGGATAGTGTTTGAAACCGATGACTTGGTTAAATACCTTGAGCAACCTAATCCTGATGCCCTTTTTCTCCCTCATGGTCACTTTGGCCCTAAATAAGATCCAAAGGAACATCCTACTTAGGTCAAAAGGTCTAGAGAAATTGCTGGCCTTATGCTCATGACTATGTCCCCTGAACTCCAAAGTCTTTTGGAGGGTCATGGCGCATGGTCAATGATGGAGGAGTTGAAAACTATGTTCACTGAATAAGCGGATCAGGAACTCCTTGATGTTGCACGTGCCTTTCACGCGTGTAAACATGAGGAAGGACAATCTGTGAGGTCATGTGTCTTAAAGATGAAGGGCTACATAGAGAATTTAGAACGTCTCGGTCATCCCGTACCACTAAAACTTGCAGTTAGCCTAATTTTAGCCTCGCCGAACAACAATTATGATAGGTCGTGCAAGATTACAATATGCATGGCCTAGGGAAGACAATACCTGAGTTGCATGCCATGCTCAAGCTACATGAGAAAATATTGCCAAAGAAGGTTGCACCTGCTAACAATACCATTAATGATATTAGGTCAGGAAGGATCCAACAGCCTAATAAGGCTAAACCGTCTAATGCTACGAAGGGTAAAAATCAAGGGAAAGGGAAGAAAGTAGCAAACTTTACTCCTAGAACCAAGATTCCCCCTCCATCGAAGAGAGAGAATCCTGCTAAGGATGCCATTTGTCACCAATGCGGTGACATTAGTCATTGGAAGAGAAACTGTCCAGAGTATCTCGCTGAGTTGTGGAAGAAAAAGAAGTCCTCTCAATGAGCTAGCACTTTAGGTATCTTCACTATAGAACTCTTTACTTTTCCTAATAAATCTTGGGTTTATGACACTGGTTGTAGTACTCACATCTGTAATACTACTCAGTGACTAAGGATAAGTAAGAAGCTGAAGCCAGGAGCTTTGAATCTATACGTGGGCAATGGCCATCGTGCAGTTGTTAAAGCCATTGGCGTTTTCAATTATTTCTCCCTAGCGGACTAGTTGTCATTTTAAATAATTATCATTACGCACCTTCTATTTCTAGAGGGATTGCTTTAGTTTTCGTTTGTATGACGATGGTTTTGTTAACCATATTAAGAATAATGCAAGTATTCCAGTTTCTAAAGATAATATGTTTTATTTTAGTGCTATTACTCGTGATGGTATAATTGAAATTGATATGTGTGATTCTAGTGCAAATGATAGTTCTATTCATGCTATAGGTAACAAAAGGGCCAAATCTAATTTGGACTCTACATTGTTATGGCATTTTCACCTTGGCCACATAAGCAAAAAGCGCATTAAGCAATTACAAATTGATGGATTTCTTAAGTCAAACGATGATGATTCCTTTGACAAGTGTGTTTCATGTTTATCTGGTAAGATGGCACGAAAACCATGGATCGGTTCACAAAATAAGATTGACATGAGTAAGGATGAACGCATATGGGTCGGTTCACTATTACAAAATTGACATGGCAAGGGTAAACGCCTATGGGTCGGTTCACAAAACAAAAATTCGAATTAAAAGCACATGCGATAAAATATGGCCAGTCATGTACCAACCATTACTTAGTCAAAATAACTTCAATAATAATACATGAAAATCAATTGTCAAAAACTTAAAAGAAAACGTGTGACTATGAACTACTATGGTTCAACCCATATTAGTCAAAATGCACAAGGAAACATCATGCATAAAACAATGACATGTAACTAAGTATGGATGAGTATTGATCGGTCCATATTAGTAAAACAAATCCGAGCGAATACATCATGGTTAAAGACAATAAGGTTCTGAAATTGTCAATACGTGGAATGACAAGCGCCGGCTTAGGATGATCCTGGTGACTACCCACTAGTCACAGGTCAAGTTTTAGACCCTACAGGTCGAAACCTTGTGCTCTCATACCATAATTGTAACACCCCACTTTGTTAAGTAGACCGTTACGTATATTTATGACGTGTCATCAAAGAATGCAAGGTAATATGTACTAAAACATACATGACCAAAATAGAAAACCGGAAATAAACATTGGTTCCCAAACATAAGCCCAAAACATAAATAAAGTAAATGAAATGAGAAGGACAAAACAAGTGTCCAAACAAGCATAAGTATAAGAGGGCAAAAAGGAGAAGAAGTCTAAGGCAACTTCCATCCTATGCACGTCCTCCAAATGCTCAAGTCTGTCCATGGGTACCTGCCGTTTTAGGACATGGAAAGGAAAGTAACGGTTGAGCAACACGCTTAGTAAACGGATATATGACATAGTATGAATGAAATAAACATAATGAATACTGAATAGCAGCGGAAATGTATAAACCCTGGAAAACCTGGAACATGTTTATAAAACTGGTTTTATACTTTGAAAAGCTTATGATTAACTTATGAAAATTGTATTTTAAATTTAGCCAAAAGCCCATATAGGTCATGAGGTATCAACGTGCATGAATACTTAGAGGGGTGACCTCATCATGCAATTAGAGGGGTTGCCTCAAATTATACTGGTCTGGGTAGGAGGGATCAACTCCTTGTGAAGGATGCAAGGCACACACCACATTCACCATGAAAATCCTGTAAAACATGTAACTAGGATGCACCCATACGCCCCACATGATAATATAAATAAATGTCCAAAACCGAAAGGGACGCCACGAGCAATCACTCCGTCGTGGAGAAGTCATAACACTGGTGCCTCTAGTGTTATGGTTATGGTACCTCCATAATTAGGTGGAACTGGCATGCATGTATATAGCTCAGGCATTTAAAATAAAACATATAAGATAACTGGGGAAAACAGATGGCTGTAAACGGGGAATCCTAATAAAGGAAGAGAATGTCCGTACTGAAGGACGGAATATCCGTACCTTCTGTCCAGTAGTGAAGCTAGAATGGAAGCTGAACGATCTACTCTGACTTTACGGATGCTACATAAATAAGGGACGTGTATGAGTTGTCTGATTAATGAGTATGTTACTGGTTCTGTGTGTTCTTAGCTTATTTTGTATGTTCTTGTCATGTTTTACTGTTTTAAGTGTCCTCTTGTATTTATTCATGTTTTACAGGTATTCTGATTATGTAATTCATGTATTCTTGTATTACTATACTTGTAGTGTCATAATAAGTAACTTTCTAAAAATAGCAGGTTTTAAAAAATAGAAAGTTTACAAAAATAGGAAGTTCCCAAAAATGTTAAGTTTCCAAAAATATTAAGTTTCTAAAAATAGTAAGTTTCCTGAAATAGAAAGTTTCCGTAAATAAAAATAAGTTGGATTAATAAGTCTATAATATAAACAGTGCTTATTAATTCATAAGTTATAAGTCATGATAAATTATTAGTAAGGTATGTTAAATCAAATACTTAGGGTAAAATGATTATTAATTAATAATAAAAATACATGGTTTATTAATTAATAAAATGTCATGATTAAATTAATAAACTTTATCTTATACAATTTAATTAAATTAAGTCATGGTTTAATTTAATTAAGCCTAAATAAATACTGAGGTTATAACATGTTTTATTTAATTAAATAAATAACCTAAGTCATGATTTTATTAATTAATTAATAGTACATGAAAGTTAATTTATTTAATTAAATAATAAAACATTTGCAAATAAATAGTACCCGAGCCCTAAACCCGAAAACCCAACCGAGCACCAATCACCACCCACACAGCCGGCGGCTGGTGGTGGTGGTCGGCGGCTACGCAACAAGAGCTACTGTCGTTGCCACTGATAGGCCACGGTTCCCACTGGCTAGCCCAGTGTCCCCCTTCCGTGTGTCTGGTTCCCACCGAGAGCTTCACTAATCTCGGTTTGCCACTTCCAAATAACACAACTACTTGTATCTTCACAACACAACTAAAATAAATAAATAAAACTTGATTTTCAATAGATCTTGAGGTAGACTCAACACTTAAAGGATTAAAGTGTTCTTCTCTTTGCACTTGGAGCAGAAGAGATGGGAGGAGAAAGATCCCTTCTAAACAAGTAGTAATCAACCAAATAACCAATGATTTTAATGATTTAAGAAGTATGATTGAATCTGAAAATTTGTGTGCAAAAGAGGTGAAGAGAAAATTTGAGAATGATCCACTATTTATATGACAAAAGCCCAACGGCTCTTTCTGGGCGCGGTTCCTTATTGATGCCTGTGGTTCCTTATCGATATGGATCCGCATAGGTATTTAAAGAACCGTGGAGGTTGACTCCACGCCCTTTTGTCTTTTAGTGGGGTAGTCACATCTGGTAGAATATTTATCCACAAGGGATATTCCTAAACCATATGGAATATGTCATTTTCAAATTTTCAAATATTTAATTTAATAAAACATTTTCTTAAAAATAAAGTTTAATAAAAAACTTTGTCACATTTAATAAAAGGTAAGTTTTAAGAAAACTTAAATCCTTGATCATTTAATTAAGATGAAAACTTGTTTGTTCATACCTTAAGTGATAATGGTTGAAATGAGAAAATACTTGAACTCAAGAATTCGTTTTGCCTTGTTTTCGTAAATGCTTGTTTTTATATATTGTCGTAATCAAAACAAAGCGAGACCAAAAAATGCAAGTAACATTTTTAGGCATCATTTCATTAACAATGATCCAAGAATCACTAAAGGTGCGAAACATTATCGTGCTAAAGTTCACTACCTCAGAGAAGTGATTGAACTGGGTGATATTACACTGGACAAAGGTCACACATACGACAATTTAGCTGACCCATTTACTAAGGCTTTAGACCTTAAAAAGAATTCAATGCTTTTGCATGATATTGGTTTGCTTCTAGCTAATAGTCTCATGTAATATGTGTTATGTTAGTATTTGGATAATTTGGGATTGTAAGACATTAATTATTCTCTGATGAATAAAGATATTTGATGTTTGTTATTGTTCATATAATTATCGTTGTCCTATATTTGTATGTTTATATCTTTTAATATTAGATTATTCTAAACATGTCTATTGTCGGTTAGAAATATGGGAATATTGTCTACATTAAGAAAAATATGAGTGTTGGTTATATTCTTTGAATATATTGTGGACGGTTCCAGCCGAACTCATATGTTATTCATAAGAGATGCGTATTGGACACCCCGAACTTTCGAATATTACTTTTGGATCCTTGTCATAAGTAATTTTTCGAATAAATGGTGATTACGTTGTCCTTAGACTTGAGATGCAAACAAGTTTGTGCATGTGTGAATATCGCTTTTTGATTATATGTTAAACGCTAGCTCGTAAGAGTTAGTTATAAAGGCTATAGTTGGAAGTGTTGTGAAGCAGCATCCACAGACACTTGCAGTCAATATAGAATTTGTTCCTCCACTTGATATAGTGCAGTGAAGTACCGCTGGATCCTCTCTAGAATTAATTAGGTAATTGTATGGCCGTACCCAAAGTATGATCAAGATGATTCTTGTCACATTTGGACTATCTAAATTAATTTGACCACGAGAATTAAAATTAAACTATATGGAATGAGTTAGGATCCATATCCATGGTTTAATGGTACATGAAACAAAGGGATGATTATCAGCAAGTTTTATAATCATATACCATAGAATACTTTTGAGATATTTTTCTTGAAACTATTAACTCAACATTTTTTGGTTATAATGAAGTGTTGTTAGATGCTTCATTATGGACGTTGTATGTCTAAACTCTCACAAGTGGGAGCTGTTGAGATATGCGATCGTTTAGCCATCGGTAAACACGTGAGCCTATCGAGGTCACACACTCAATACGAAGAACACACTTTTATTTACGTTTATTTATTTATTAATCAAACGTTTAATAAAGATTTCACTATTATTTAATTAACAGTAGTTAAATTAATTAACGGGTTTTAATTAGATTATTGTGAGTTCTTAGTTAAATTAATGGGACTAAAAAGTCGGTTCTTGGAACCCTTAGGCCATAGTCGGCCAAATAATACCCTAGGGTATTCTAGATTGTTTTGGTTTTGCCAAATAAGCTAAGTAATTACCTTAATTAGGTTTTTTTGGGTTGAGCATTAAGATTTGAGGAGGTGGAGACTAGTATATATACACATCTCCAAACCTCATAATTTTTGTCTCTTCCTTGCTCTCTTGTTGCGTCCTATCGACCCACACCACACACCAAAACCATACAATTTTTCCCTTAACCCTAAAATCACATAAAGGTTAAACCTTTACAAGATCAATTACCTTTTGGTAGTTACTTGTGAGGTTTTTAAGATTTTAACTAAACCCTAGATTCTCGGATCTAGGTTTTGGGTCCCCCTTGTGGTTCGTCCAAACGCAAACCCTAAGTTAGGGTTTCCGGTGATTTTTCCAAGTATCTTATAACGTTCTATAAACCGATCCTTACGTAATCCCAATTAGGGTTTTGGATCTAGGGTTTTTAGCTACAAGATAAATTGAAGTGAAGTTACTACTAGCATCGTAGTGATTGTTCGTTTGACGTGCCGTGTAAGGAAACGATAGAGGCGGTTATTTTACCGTTACAGTTCAAGATTAAGATCATTAATTGTGTGCTTCAATTAATTCAAGGTTGGTTTTAAATTGTTTTTATTATGTGTTAATCATGTTTGTTTATAATAGATCCATTCCGCTGCGTACTCGTAGTTAATGGTTTAACTAGTTTTCAAATCCCAACACTTGGCTGGTTTGAGGTCCCTTTTCCGTTCGCGTGTTTTCCTTGTTTTGTGGCTTGTTGTGATCTACGTGCTCTCTTGCCGTATTGTATGTTTGTGTTTGCTTGTTTTTTTTGTATGTCGTGCCCGGCTACCTTGTTAATTTAAGAATAATAATAATCGTATAAAAAACATTGGAGTTTTATTGCTTCTTTTTTTTAGCTGGATGTTTACTCGGAAGCAAATTTTTTTACTTACGGTTAAAGGTATTATCTGTTTACACTTTACCTGCTCATACTTTGCTTAAGCGAGATTAGATATCATTGTTATTATTGTTGTAGTTTTTAAGTTTATTTATACTTAAAATCAACTATTTTTTTCTTTTTTAATTATGTATTATGAAATTGTATTATAAGGCACAAAATAACACGTAAGTGATAAAAGTCATATACAACTAAACTATATACACACATTGTCATGCCTTGAGTTCATGCCGTGCATTTGACCAATCATGCATTTTTGGAGTTCAATTTTTTGTTTCTTAAGCCTTTTAAAAAAAGATTAAAAAATACTGCAAATTCAAGAATCTGACGATATAAAAATTAAAAACCCTTCTAAAATCACTATCTGTACCATTTTTGTTTTGTTCGTTTTTATAATTTCTTTTATCTTTATAATTTTGTTTATTTTTGGTAATGTCGCAAAAAAAAGTCGTCAAAGTCGATTAATCGTCGCTTAATCGCTACAGATCATCAATTTTGTCAATTTATGTAAAGACGATTAACGATCAAACGCGAAAGGAATAAACACGTGTTGATTTTCAACACATGCTTTCTCGTGTTTAGTCACTTTGCACGAGGCGGCTTTTATAGCAGCCTGACCCGCTGTAAAATCTCAACTGCCTAGCCCCACGAGAGGAGAAACCCCTGTCAAATCAACGCACGCATGTTTACCTCCAACCCATCCAAAAACCAAAACATCAGCGGGTCTCAGTGTGGATCTTCCATCTGACGGGTCGGTCAAGAAATTCACAGGTGCCTCTTTCTTGGCGGAGATCCCGGCACGCCTACATATGTCGTAAAGAACATCCCTAACAAAATCATGTCGATACTTGAAGCCCGGAAGTTCTTTACAATGAACCGCATGTTCCCCAAAAGAATCCAAACATGCCTTGCGACAAATAGGGCATATAGCATCAACCGGAAATAATGGAATCATAAGGCGATACTTAAGGATAGTGCGGTATTCCACCGGCGACATATGTTGACCGAGCCCGTCTATGGGGATAGCTTGTAGGAAATCTTGAGCATGTGGTGCGCGCAGACACTCGAAAACTGCTTTCTGTCTAACCGTCATGTCAAAGTGGGCTTCCATATCTTTGACCATCTCACTAAAAAGGGCACTCGCCAATGTTTCTTGGGCTTTAGATGGGGCGGTGTCCTTATTAGCGAAAACGCTAAAATCAAAGCTTGGAATCATATCACGAAGACAAGCCAAAGCAGAAACGTAATCATCGTCCATACCACATATACCACTATCACGTAAGATGTGGTCTTGTAGCACCCAAAATTGGGCCCTCGAGGCCACAAAAGCATAGGAGGAGACCACTTTTGCTGAGTACAAGCCCAACCCACCAAGACGAATGGGTAAAGAAGCAAGTCTCCACTGCAAGTCACCAAAAAAAGGTCCTCCACATCCACTATATTTTCGATTGAACCACGCAACCCTTTGTCAAAAAACAAAGCCGCCTCCTCCATGTGTATAGGTTGACATGTCCTTAAGCCAAAATAACGTTTAGCAATACCCATACATGAACGAAGCAAAAGGAGCTCACTTTGCGGGTCATGAAGTTGTGGAAGAAGACCCATCAAGTCAACAACATTTACGGCTCTCTTCATAGCCAACACACTAATAAAATCTGCATCACTACTAACAGCTCCCTCAAGAAGCTTCACACCAAAAGACGGCTTACGAATATCAACCAGAAATAAACCCTCCCGAAGCTTCTTACCATTACAAGAGGGCCAAAAAATCTCTGTTTTCTTGATGTTAAGTTCAAGACCCAAACCTGGACTAGTCGTCTTTATAATGTCTAACACCTTGGATACCTCTTCTGAATCTCCAATAATGGTTCCATCATCAAGATACCAAGCATGAAGAAGAAGCTTGCAATTGTCTCTGATCTTATGTACAAGCGGGTGCAAGACAAGAGCAAAAAGAAGAGGTCCCAATGGGTCGCCTTGCTGCACTCCCGTGGCAGACCAAATATGCGTGTCTCCTATATACAACCTCGCTGCTTGACCATATAAGAAATTTACCCACAAATAAATAGAAGGACACCTCACCCTAACTTCATAAAGTAGTGTCGATCTATCCACAAGGTTAAATGCATTTGAGAAGTCCACAGTGAGCATTGCAAGAGACCCATCATTGTGGTATTCAGTCAACACCCTATTGGCGCTATGTAAAACAGCCTCAGCACCACCCGACACTCCGACTCCTAACTGGAAATAACCAAGGTACTTGGACATTTCCTTACCCACACCTTTCATAGCAATCGCGTTTGATACATTTGGTTTCCTTGCACCTGAGGCGGTGGAGCTACTTACGAGAATACAACGTGTTATGAATAGTAATGTTTTTACTCCTAAATCCACAAACGTTGTATTTAATAGACTTGGTTTTGCTATACAAAAAGGGCTAGCGGCGCAGCTTGTTTCCCGTTTGCCTTCTCCTAATATGTAAATTATAATTATTAATAAAATTATAAGCAACTTTTATTAACGATGGTCAACGATAATCAAACTTATCGAAAACCAGCAAATCTTGTCAAAAATATCGAAAACTCATTATAAACTTGTGTTTATCACTTACAACAACTATTTATATGTGTGATAAGTTGGGTTTTAAAAATAATATCGCCCAAAATACCTTAAACTCGTTAGAGATACTCAAAACTTGCAGGAAATACCAAAAATCTGCTAAAAATGCTCATTTGATTAATCCCGTCTAGAACGATTACAAGTTACAACGTGTTCGACCACCCGACTAGCGATTCACGATTTTTGTAGCCTTTTGTTATGGTATAAAACTATAAAACGAAAAAATGCGAAACAAAATGTATAAAGTTTGATAAGTTAAAAGTACTAAATTGGCAAAAAAAAAAAGTTTAATAAATTTATTGAGACATTTTAAACTGTGTACCAAACAATTTTACTATAGCTTTAATAAATTATACATTAGAATATCTCAATTTAGAAATTTTAATGTGTCAATTAATTCTCTTTATGTTATATTATAAACTAAAGGGATAAAAGAAATATTTTATGGGAAAATTACCAAAAAAGGTCCGTTGTCTATTATTTTCTTCCCAACAAACACCAAAAATTTTCTCTTTATAAAAATGGTCTATTTTTTTTGGCAATAGGGCAACTGGGTGCAGAATGCGCAACGTGTCATTTGTTGCCCTATATCTTGGGGCAATCTGTCAGAATTGCCCTATTTCTTTGGACACTTGTCAAAATCTGAATGGTTGATGTCCTATATTCTTTGTTGCCCTGGATCGTATCAGAAAAAACATGTTTTTTAGACTCAATCACGAATTACTCAAAATTGAAGGACTCTTTTGATAGCTTTTATTTTGTTTGATGTAATTTGATGTATTTGTAACTGTTACACTTCAACCAATCACTACTTTTTTATTTCACTAACTTTTTTTTCATTACAAATCATCTAAAATTTATGTGATTTTAACATTTCTTTATATATTGAGAGTCGTATAATTAGAGATTACTGTAATTTATAAAGAGTAATGCTATTTAAACATGTTTAGATATATGTTTGTTACATAAATTATTTGTATATGTGTATTATATATTTTTAAAATTTTCATCAATTATTTATTCGAACAATCAAATCATTAAATATATTAATAAACATCATTATTGGACACAAAAGTCTTTTTTTTTTCATTCATAAATTGCATACAATATTCCATTTCAAACTTTAGAATTTCCACACATCCAGACAATTCATGTGGTATAGGAACTTAGGAAGAGTTCATTGTGTCCAATTTGGTTTACTCATTTTGATCTTGTGGGACATCGTTCGAGTCAACTTTGACTTAAAAATGCTCAATAAATTGACCACTACTATTGGTTCATATTTTTTTAAAGTAAAGATTAAAGTAAGGACATTTTAAAAAAATATTTTTTTAATAAAAATAATTTTTTTGATTTATTCTTTTTTATTTATATGTATTTTAAAAAAAATCTAGAAAAAAAGTTATTTGGCAAAAATTAATAAAAAATTTGGATGGAGAAAAAAAAAGACTTAGAAAAAAAGATAATTAATGATACTTTGATGGTTAAACTTTAAATAATTAGATAATGTTAAGTGAAAATTACAATTTTTCATATTTTTTCAATAAGTTTAAAAAGTTTACAAATACCTTTTATACTTTATAACCTAATAATATCACAATTATAAAATATTAAACACACAAATTTTTTTATATATCATTATATTAAATTAAATTTGATTTATTTTGTAATTACGTACCTTCATGAAAGTTATTACTAGCAGTACATATGAGATAATAAAGTGTATCGTAAAGTATACGGACTGCTAAAAAGGAAGAAGGAACCAGAATGGCTTTAGCAGGACTCGAACCCATGGCCTAAGCTTCAAACAAAGAGCGTTTGCCATTCTTGCAACATCCGCCCCTTACTTGATTACAATTAGGGATAAACACGGTACCGGTACTGTACCGATTCCGTACCGAATTAATGGTATCGAATTTTTTCCGAGTATAAATTAATGGTACCGGTACTGTAACTAACGGGAATCGGATACCAGTACCAGAAAATCGAGATTTTCCAATTTTTTTCGGGAATTTTCTGATTTGATACCGGTCCCGTACCGAATTAGTAGTACCACCGTATTTAGTAGTACCGGTATCGTACCGAACAGGATTCGAGTACCAGGAATCGGTACGGTTCTTGTACGGTTCCAGTTTAATTTCGAGATTCGAGTCCAAATGCTCGTCCCTAATTACAATTACAAGTATATTGTATATCAAAAGTAAAGGGACCTCATTGTAGGGATCAACAAGGTTCGAGACCATATCAACCAAGAACAAACATGGAATTGATAACTGTTCGGTGCTAATCTATTTTAAAAACAAACACGTTAGAGGTGGGGCAAAAAAACGGTTCATAATCCGAATCCAGAAAAAAAAACCAAAACCGGTTAAAAACCGGTTATAAAATGATCGAACAGTTCAAAACCGGTGAAAAACAGGTTATAACCAAACCGATCCGATTAAAAGACAGTTGAAACTGAACCAACCCAGTTAAAAACCGGTTAAAACGTAAAATCTAAAAAATCCGGTTTCAAACAGGCCCGGTTTAAATCAAACCGGTTTACTGACCGGTTGAATCAAACCGGACCGGTTTTTAACCGATCTAATTTTTAAAAAAAAATCCGGTTTGCCCAACTCTACACATAATTATTTGTAATGATCATACAAATATGGGACAAAAAATTCTCCAACTTTGAAAATAACTTCTCTTCTAAAAAAAGGTCTGGTTTGGTTCGGATGGACCATGAAACCAAGTTTTAGCTTTTAAAGACCAAGACCGAATATATTTGGTTCTGGTCCTGTTGTTTGGTCCAGCACTCCAGCGTGACAATTGTTGATTCCTGCCGAATTTTTCCCACCTGGAGTGCACTTTGCATCGCGTCCCAACAAAAACTAACTATTCAACGACATGACAAGTCATGACCAAAACCAAGCTAACTAATCTACGACATGACAAGACATGACCAAAACCAAACAGATAGAACCGTCAACTAACACATATTCATCAATATAACCCATTCCGTTTGCTCATATCAATTACATCTGCGCCAACCCAAACCCCCCAAGGTGTCTTTTCTTCCATTCTACATTAACAAAGAAAAAACCACACGGGGTATTAACATCTAAAACAGTATATAAAAAAAAACCACGTTCCATGTTTACCCATATCATAACCTTTACTTTAGAATACACACTCGGCCAGTAAAAAAGCTATTCTCCTACTCCCAGCATTCGACACATTATTCCAGCACATCCCCACAATCACGTACCTGTTTGTTCCCGATTAGGTCCTTAGGATATAGCAATACTGATAGGCTTCCCCCTGCCCATGGAAAATCCTCTGGTGCCATCCGGCATGCGGGGCCCTGGAGGTTGTTTTCCAATAACTGGGTGTTCGTTGTTGACGGAATTAGATGAAGGTGGTGCGACCACATGAGCCCCTCGGTTGTTGTGATTGTTGTAATGGTTGTTGTGATGGTTGTTATGATTGTTGTACTGAGGTCGTCCACGTCCCTGTCCCTGTCCCTTGCCTCTGCTGCCACGATTGCGCCCTTTCTTTTGTCCACCTTCCTTTTCGTTTGAGTGATCTTCCACCTGCTATGAACATAAAATATTAATACGCGCTACATATAAATCAATTAGAAGTGGGACAATTTCAGCCTATTATCTTATCTTTTAAATGATAAAATCAATTTATGTTTTATCTGTAACAAGTCAGATACGTTAAATAGATAAAATAGCTAGAGGGAAACGAATCGAATGGGTAAAAATTTAGCGGAAGTGTAAAAATTACCGTAGTTTACAAACTTAAAGTTTTATTAACTATCACACTCAGTATGCAAGGCATGCATCAATAAAGAGAGAAAAAGACGCCACGCCAACTTTAAAATTAATAAATCTCCAACTTAGCTTTTTAGGGTCAAACATGGGTCTTTTTTTGGAGAAAATCCAGTCTCGTGGCATATATTCTGAATTAGACATAGTGGCAAGTACATGCCTAGATACTCATCCTGTACAAACTAGAGACTTGACCACAAAAGCATTTTGAAAAAAAAAGTAGCATGATACCATCCAACTTGTGGTATCCTTTACGAGGATAAGAAAGATGCAAATATAGCTTTTTGGAGCCAAAATAAATATTATACAACAAATTTTCTAAAAAATAATGGAAGATCAGGCTTCACGGAGAAGTAGAAGGGACTTACTACATGCTCATGTGATTGGACTTCAGATTGTTGGCGAGTGTCATCCAAGTGCTTCTCATTCGGCGTTTGTTGCTCTGAAGTAGATGTGTCATCTTCTTTATGAACAGCTTCGTCTTCCTGCCCTGCTTTCTCTGCTTTCTCTTTCTTTCCACGTGCTTGAGCAGGTTTCGCCTGGGGCTTGAAGAAATAAAAAGTCAAACTTTGCTGTATAGATAGATAATTAGATACAAAAAATTAATTAATAACCAACTAGGAACGAGACAAACAGTCTGAAAGTCACCAACAATTAAAGCAAATTTCTTGTATCGTCTTTATACAAAAGTTTAGATCATTTTTGTAATCACGTTGCTTACATAATCATAGTTAATAAATAATTTTTTTTTTAAATGGACAATGAAGTCTTTGTAGGTCAATCCCATCCATCCCACCCAATTTTGACATGTACCGAAAAAAAATGACCAATCTCAGCCTGAACCTGTTTTGACCCTTACCCAAACCGTCCATCGTTGGTTTCTATGCACCCAAAAGTGGTTAGTTACTTATTAATTCACCTATATATCCTAAGACAAATGAAATTCAAGCTTTAGCAATTCTTTACCACGTGACTTTTTAGATATATCAAATCGTCATCTTATCTTGTTTATTATACATTCTTTGCTCCAAATAATCAGTACGAGAAATTAGCAATTGATCATGTGAAAGAAAAATACAATAAGAATGTTACTAAGGCACATACAGGTCGTCTCAGTAAACGGACTTTCAAGCTATTTCTCCAGTTGTCCTCTTTGTTCAGCTCCAGAGCCTATTTAAAAATAACAATTTGTTTCGATTAAAAAAGAAATGACTGATGAAAGAAATTTCTAATCTATAAAACTGGTGGCACTTACTGCTTTCTCAGCGAGCGCAATGGTCTCATATTCCACAAAAGCATGCAGCTGAAATTACATATAAAGGAGGCAGTGAGTAAAGATGTTAAGAGATACAGTAATTCTGAAGTTTTGCAAAAAATCGAGAATGCTCTGATCTATTAATGTTTCTGATTCACTTAGTTATTGACCAATGGCGTAACAATCGCACAATCATCTATGTATTATGACTTAGAGAACATCATCCATGCATATACATCGAATAATCAAATCAATTTACATAAACCTGCTGTCCCGTCAATGTAACAAAATCCGACTAGCTCTACCATATAAAGATCTATCACATACAAACACGTAAAAAGGAAGCATTGAAAATAATCCGTAACAGCTTTAGACACCAAATCGCATTGAAATAAAAAGATCCCTAGCATCTGCATATCAACACATGTACTGTATAAGCTTACCTTGTTACTGAAGTGCATATCAGCTTTTGATGCGCCTCTTGAGGCTGAAGTTGCCCCACCATTGGAAACTTGTGGCTGGCAGGTACGAATTGTCTTTACACTGATCAAGCAAGACTCGTAAGAATCAGATGAGTTACATAATTCCTAACACAAAAATGTTCTAGATAGTCAAAAGGTATAAAGAAATCTGAGTAAATCTGATACCTCCCAACAGCCGAGAAAATTTTCATTAGGTTCTGATGACAGTGGTCCTCAGGCAAATTTTCAGCAACAATAATACGCGACTACAAACAAAAGACAAGTGAAAACATTATAAGCAACTTGAACGTCAGATAAATGATATGATCAACATTGAAGCACATCATATACGCACCTGCAGCTCCTCCATGTCTGCCTCGGTCAGGGGATGCTTACGTTTGACTTTCTTCCCATCTTCACTAACCACCTATACAAAATTGAAACCTTCAGAGTTATGATCATAAACACCCATAAGAGAGATTAAAAAAATATCTTTAGAAAAAAACCCACCAGCTTTCCAGAATTTCTTAGTATAGTAGCAAGCTGGGCATGACCGCTAACAAGGGCTTTGATCTTCTTGAAAGATACAACAACAGATATCGGCACTGCAAAAACATTGAGGAAGATATAGGTCAGAGACTTCCATAGCAAGAAAACTTGCAAAGTGAAAGAGAACAGCTTAAAAGGTCCCTCTTCCACATCAACAAAAGCTGCATGGGTAAGAATGTCTTCTAGTTGTAATTGTATTTTTTCTCCTCCAAGAAAAGATAAATGGAGCGTAGCTTTACTGATTTTAATCTTGCTAATCTGTTTTCCATATTTACTTTGAAATATACTAATTTTCACATCAAATGTTCTAAATCTTGGCTATTACCTTTAACTTTTAAGGGTGATTTAGTAATTTCACTGTATTTAAAAATTCGATTAAAAGTGTAAGTCCTTAATGCTTTATAAGTAGTTAAGATAGGATTAAGACGAAAGCAGCAGATCGTACCATATCCTTCAGGGTCTTTGCTGATGAACCTCATTAAATGATCAGTGGTTGCCAAATTTATGTCACTGAAATAATACTCCACCTACAAAATGTGAGCATATAAATTTCAGTTGTGCAAATCAGGAGTTCCGTATTTTTACATATGTATACTAAGGCTTATGCTGTAAGCACGCTGAAGGATATCATTTACCTAGGGCAACAATGTAAGTATAGAAAAGAACTTCAGCAAGTACTTTCTTGTCATGCACGAAAATAATTATGCAAATGGTTCAATACACAATGATAAAGTGACGGATTCCCATACGAATCTAGCAGTTAATTAGCTAGGCAATATCTATAACGCGTTCGCCTGCCCAGGAAGTGTAACTCTAAACATCCTCTAACAAATATACATAGATGCATCGCAACCGGTTAATGATAAGAAAACAAAATGCAAATACAATAGTTTATTTTGTGGCGAAATCAAGTTTGATTACTTTTGCGGGTTCACTTGAGCTTGGACAAATTAGAGCTATAACTTCTAAAGATAGAAATAATAAAAGCTAAAGCACGCTAAGAGATAACAAGTAAGGGGTAACAAAGCTAACTAACAACCCCTAACTAACCAACTTCCTACTTATCAGTAACCAGTCAACTATGCTAATCCATAGATGCACAAAGGCTTGCTGATAGCGGGTATGTTTGGCGGTGAGCATTTAAAAGTGTTATGAAGCGGCTAGCAACTAGCATTCAGCACACAATGCTTTTTTGGAAGCAAGCAACTAGCATTCCTAATTTTTCTAAACGCTCTAAATTTCTAGCAGCATTTACTAGCTTTTTCCCTAGGTATTTATAATTATAAAGGTATGTTACGAACCACTTTATCAAAACAGACCAATACTGTTTATTGCTTCTGTCGCCAAACATATCCAACATCTGTGGTAGCTTCTCAACAAACATACACAATACTCCGTACTAATTTGTGCCCAACTCAAGTTTGATTACTTTCACACTAGAGCTACAGCTTCTAAGATTATAGTCGCTTTGATTTTCAGAGTGAGGCTACTATTAGTTAAAGCTAAGCAGCCTAATAGAATATACAGTTAAACTTGTACTACTAATAAAGTTAACTATAAACATCCCCCCTAACTAACAAAAATTCTAGAATGCAGCAGGATTAGCAAACATGCGGGGACACTAAAATCCGTATTCGTATAATTGTTAGGGAAGCAACATATTTGTAACCGCTGCATTTTCCACAAATGTGTTCAAACAAACGAAATCTCGGGAGTTAAAAGGGATGGAAGCCTAGCGCGAGAACTAACCTAGACACGCAATTAGAAGCACAAGTGCCGCACTAGCTTAGGTTTACTAAATGACCAATTATTAAACATAGTTAAAGCAGATCTAGACTAATTGTCATATCTGGTTAATTAAATTAATAGATCAACTACTCTAATTTTCAACTAATTTAACAAATAGAGATAGTAAAAGCGAATCTAGAATTTTAATGATGCGTTCTTTAAATTTTAATGAAAATTAAAGTGTTCCACCAAGTTAATTGCCTATATATGGATTAGATCTAGGTGTCGGATACTGAATTAATTGTAGGGAAGCAACATATATTTGTAACTGCTACACGAATGATACACACAAAAAGCGTGCGATGAACATACATAATAATTCAACTATAAGCAAATAGACACAATGATCAGGTTTAGTTCGTACTCCGTGTCTATCCGTATAAAACTAAGCCACTCTAAGAGATTAAACCGATTTCCAAAATGAAGTCTGATTTTCAGAGTGTTGATAGTATTAGTAAAAGCCAAAGCAGCCTAATACAATAGATACATAGTTAAACTTGTACTATAATAAAGTTAACTATAAACATCCTCTAACTAAGAAAAAACTCTAAAATCAGTATTCGTGTCCAATAAACGTTAACACGCATCACAACATATACAACAAGTTTAAACATCTACGGATATATACATCTCTAACATACATCGAGGCGTGATAAAAAATTTCACTAACACATCACAATATATACGGAAGGCATCCTAGCGCGAGAACTAACCTAGACACGCAATTAGAAGCACAAGTGGACACTAGCTTAGGTTTAAATGATCAATAGATAATCATGTTAAAGCGGATCTGGACTAATGGAAAAAATCTGGTTAATTAAATTTATTGTAATTGCTACATTTTTATACATAAAAAAAACGTGTGATAGACATGTATAAATAGTCAACGGTCGGATAAATTAACAATAAATAAACTCCGTCGTATTCGTAAAATAAACCGCAACAACATAAACAAACGAAACATGTAGTTCTCAAGTAACATGAATCACACGCGCAACAAACATTAACACACATCACAACATATACTTGTTTAAACATCTACGGATTGTATGATTATAAGGGAAGCAACATACTTGTCGGTGTTGTAAAAACCGGACAATTACATGTAATGTCTGAATACGGATATGTTCAATTAACATGGATTACACGTGCAATAAACATTAACACACATGACAACATATACTACTACTAGTTTAAACAAACATCTAAGGGATAAATTTAATTCTAACAAACACCAAAACACGTGATAAACAACTAGCAAACAAAGACTGATACAAAAACAAAAAATAGAATGCAAGTATAAGGGTAAAATGTTTGTAAGTATCAATTCCACAATATCACCTATTAATATGAAAGTTAGCAAGTCTAACAACATCACGCAACTAGGTATACAACGTGTGATAAACATTAATATACTCTCATTCAAGTATAAGGAAGGAAATAGACATGTCGTCGGTCGGATAACTTAACTATAAGCATCTATACTAAATAAATTCCGTATTGAAACATCATATACCATAAATGAGACGCGCGATATTAATAAGCTCAATTAAAATATTTGTAACTATTGATTCCACGATATCCGAATACAAACTAAACATACAATAAACGCAAATTCCAATCCAGTCTCTACCTATTAACAACATCACAAATGACGCTTGGTATATACCTGATTTATAAGCTTCTGATTAGGTATACAACGTGTGATAAACATTAAAAATATACTAATTCAAGTATAAGGAAGGAAATAGACATGTCCACGGTCGGATAACTTAACTATAAACATTAAAAAAATAATAATTATAATAAAAAGTGTAATAACGTGGTAAAATGTTTGTAACTATCGATTCCACAATATCCGAATACGACCAAACATACATTCCAATCCCGTCTATACCCAGTAACAACATCACAGATGAGACGTGTGATATACCTGATTAATAAGCTTCTGATTAGGTATATACCGTGTGATAAGCTAGACGTGTGATAAGGAAGGAAATAGACATGTCCACGGTCGGATAACTTAACTAGACGTGTGATAAGGAAGGAAATAGACATGTCCACGGTCGGATAACTTAACTAGAAGCATCTATACTACAGTAAATATATTCCGTATTGCTACATCATATACAACGCAACATGTAGCTCAATTAACATAAATGAGACGTGTGATATATCTGATTAATCAGCTCAATTAAAATGTTTGTAACTATCCATTCCACAATATCCGAATACAAACTAAACATACAATAAACGCATATTCCAATCCAGTCTCTACCTATAAACATCATCACAAATGACGCTGCGATATACCTGATTAATAAGGAAGGAAATAGACATGTCGACGGTCGGATAACCTAACTAGAAGCATCTATACTAAATAAATTCCGTATTGCTACATCATATACTAACAATTTAATAATCGAGTCTCTACCTATTATCAACATTACAAAACTAGTGGTTAAACATCAATATGAAAGTTAGTAACTCTACCAAATGAGGCGTGTTTAAACAAACATCTAGGTATAAACTTAACTCTAACAAACACCGTAACATGTGATAAACTTATAATTATGCGTGTGTTAAACATCACATCACGCAAATTCCAATCAATCGAGTCTCTACCTAAGTATCTACCTATTAACTCTATCAAATGCCGCTTAGTATACCATTTAGGAGCATGTAGCTTGAGCTTATTTTACATGCTACTCTAACTAGCATGCCATTTAGGAGCTTATTTTTTTAACAAGCTCCTTCAAGCTTCGTCAGCCAAACAAAACTTATTTTTAATAGTAGCTTATTTTTTAAAAACAATAAGCTCATGCTATGATAAGCTCTAAAAAAACTCACGCGCCAAACATAGCCTAAGGGTGTGTTTGGCATTTTAGGAGCTGGAGCAGATTACTGGAGCGGGTTGCTGGAGCTGAGCTTATTTCACATGCTATTTTAACTAGCATGTCATTTAAGAGCTTATTTTTTTAACAAGCTCCCTCAAGCTCTGTCAACCAAACGAGACTTACTAGCTTATTTTTTAAAAACAATAAGCTCAAGCTACGATAAGCTCTGCTAAGCTCACGCGCCAAACATACTCTAAGTCTAACAAATGAGACGTGTTATATATACCTGATTAATAAGGAAGGAAATAGACATGTCGACGGTCGGATAACCTAACTATAAGCATCTAAACTAAATAAATTCCGTATCGCTACATCATATACAACGCAACATATAGCTCGATTAACATAAAATGAGACGTGTGGTATATACCTGATTAAGAATATCACACAACTAGTGTTTAAACATGAATACGAAAGCTAGTAAGACTAACAAATGAAGCGTGTTATATATACCTGATTAATAAGCTCAATTAAAATGTTTGTAACTATCGATTCCACGATATCTGAATACAAACTAAACTATACGGAAGGAAATAGACATGTGGACGGTCGGATAACTTAACTATAAGCATCTATACCTAATAAATTCCGTATTGCTACATCATATACAACGCAACGTGTAGTACAATTTAATAATCGATATGCTAAACATCATCACACAACTAGTGTTTAAACATCAATATGCTAGTTAGTAAGTAGTAGGAAACAAAGACTAATACAAAAATAAAAAACTTATAATTATGCGTGTGTTAAACATCACGCAAGTTAAGTTCCAATCGAGTGTCTACCTATTAACAACATCATATACATGTCGTCGGTCGGATAACTTAACTATAAGCATCTATACTAAATAAATTCCGTATTGCTACATCATATACTAACAATTTAATAATCGAGTCTCTACCTATTAACAACATTACAAAACTAGTGTTTAAACATCAATATGTTAGTTAGCAAGTCACACGTGATAAACAAGTAGTAGGAAACAACGACTAATAGAAAAATAAAAAACTTACAATTACGCGTGTGTTAAACATCACGTCACGCAAATTCCAATCCGGTCTCTACCTAAGTCTCTACCTAATTAACAGCATCACACAACTAGTGTTTAAGCTTCAATACGACAGTTACTAAGGCTATGTTTGGCGCGTAAGCTTATCATAGCATGAGCTTATTGTTTTGTAAAAATAAGCTACTAATAAAAATAAGTCTCATTTGGTTGACAGAGCTTGAGGAAGCTTGTTAAAAAAATAAGCTCTTAAATGGCATGCTAGTTAAAGTAGCATGTAAAATAAGCTCAAGCTACATGCTCCATCATCCAGCTCCAGCGTATGTTTGGCATTCTTAGGAGCTGGAGCGGATCGCTGGAGCATGTAGCTTGAGCTTATTTTACATACTACTCTAACTAGCATGCCATTTAGGAGCTTATTTTTTTAACAAGCTCCTTCGTCAGCCAAACGAAACTTATTTTTAATAGTAGCTTATTTTTTAAAAACAATAAGCTCAAGCTACGATAAGCTCTAAAAAAACTCACGCGCCAAACATAGCCTAAGGGTGTGTTTGGCATTTTAGGAGCTGGAGCGGATTACTGGAGTGGGTTGCTGGAGCTGAGCTTATTTCAGCTGCTATTTTAACTAGCATGTCATTTAAGAGCTTATTTTTTTAACAAGCTCCCTCAAGCTCTGTCAACCAAACGAGACTTATTAGCTTATTATTTAAAAACAATAAGCTCAAGCTACGATAAGCTCTACTAAGCTCACGCGCCAAACATACTCTAAGTCTAACAAATGAGACGTGTTATATATACCTAATTAATAAGGAAGGAAATAGACATGTCGACGGTCGGATAACCTAACTATAAGCATCTAAACTAACTAAATTCCGTATCGCTACATCATATACAACGCAACATGTAGCTCGATTAACATAAATGAGACGCGTGTTATATTATACCTGATTAATAAGCTTCTGATTAGATTCATCCTTAATATCCTTCCCCTCCCCCACTTCCTTCGCCAACGCGTCTTTCGCGTCCGTCCCTCCTCTCTTCGCATTCTGGTGATGATGATCATTAAACCCTCCCCCTCCACCACCACCACCACCACCACCACCTCCACCTCCACCTCTCTTCACATTATGATGATTCTGCTGCTTATGATGATTCTGCTGATGATGATTCTGATTCTGTTGCTGATGATGAAACTGCATCGCAACATGTGGATGTGAATGAGGATGATGATGAAAGGGCGAATTAGGTCCAGGAAAAACATGAATAATCCCGGGAGTATTCTGCGGCGGCGGCGGCGGCGGCGGAGAAACGACGGCGGCGGTGCGGGGGACGAACTCAGGCGCCTTCGCGTTGAGTTTACTCAAGGATCGAGTGAGCGATGGTTGTGGTTGAGTTAGGGTTTGTTGTGATGATGGTGACGTGGCAGACGGTTGTTCTGTTGCCATGATAATAGGAGGAGATAGTTAGGGTAGTTAGGGTTAGTTAGGGGGATCGATCTGCTGCTGATGATTTATATATAATGGATTGGGATGATGACGTGGCAGATCGGATCTTTTGCTTCCCCTACTTCTTCTTCACTTGTTGATGAAGGAGAGAAGAAGCTTTTTCTTTTCCCTGGGTTTTTTTTTTCTAACCCCTCTACCCTATTTATTTACTTTACTTTACCTTTTTTCTTAAAACATTAGTAATTACACAATTTTTACTTTTTGACCTTTTATAATTTTATCTTTAACCACCCTCCTAGCTCAATCCTCCCACAATAACTAAGAGGGTGTTTGTTTTAGCTTATATAGTGGGCTTATAAGCTTATTAGCTTATATAAGCTTATAAGCCGAAATCAAGTGTTTGGTTAAGCTTATATAAATAGGCTTATAAGCTTATATAAGGGGGTTTTGGTAAGCCTCACATTTGTCGCTTTTATAAGGAATTGTGGGCTTATATAAAAATATAAAAAGACTTTTATACCCACATTTAATAACTACCAACATTTAATATTTTTGTGTTTTTTTGTCATTTTACTTTGTTAATTTTAATAAGCTAAACCAAACACTAAACATGGGCTTATAAGCTTATATCATATAAGCCATAAATGGCTTACATAATATAAGCTAAGCCCAACTAATAAGCTTAACCAAACACCACCTAACTTTTAAGAGTGAGCATTTGAATCGAATCGGATCGGACCGACTTGAATCGGACCAAACATATTCGGTCCGTAATTTTGGACCATATCGATATTCGATCCAGCCCGATCCGGTTCGATCTTACCAAAAATTTATTTATTTTTCCTAATTAAGACCGGATCGGACTAAACCGAATCATTTCGATCCGGGATCGATCCGAAGTTTTGAACCAATTCAATCTTGGATCTGATCCAATCTTAATCGGTCGATCTGATCCAATCCGATTCAGTCTTACCAAAATTTACCACCCTCCTAGCTGACACCTCCCACAATAAGTACCTTGTAAAACTAAGGAGAATTGGAATAGATAACGGTAAATGAATACAAAAGAATACAATAAACATTTTCTGGTATTATCATTATCATTAATCAACTTAGGGCTGCGCATGGTAGACTCAAAACCGACCCGGACCGGAAAACCGGACCGGACCGGACTGAACCGAACCGGGCCGGTCAATTTCGGTCCGGTCCGGTCCTCGGTCCGGGGTTTTGGACGTATTCGGTCCTCGGTCCGGGGTTTTTGACGTATTCGGTCCTCGGTCCGGGGTTTTGGACGTATTCGATCTTCGGTCCGGGGTTTTGGACGTATTCGGTCTTCGGTCCGGGGTTTTGGACGTATTCGGTCTTCAGTCTAGGGTTTTGGACCATTTCGGTCCTCGGTTCGGTCCGGTCTTGGTCGTTCCGGTCCTGGACCGATGCTCAGCCATAAACCAACTGGCTTAGTTCAGTTGGTCACCAATGTTCCACTAAGTGGTTTCCTTGGGGGGGGGGGATTCCTGAAGGTCTTGGGTTCAAGACCTGTCAAGGGCCTTTCAGGCGAAACGGATAAGGAGTCTAACATAACTAGGCGAGGGTTCGAAGAAGACATTCTTCCGCTTGGATGTCATTGCACAACTCTACCCACTAACCACTAACATTTGCCGTTCTAAAAAAAGTATTATCATTATCATTATTGATATTTGGTTAATATAAGTTGTGGTGGTGATTGGAGATGGGAACAACAACGGCTAGGGTGATAGTCAGGGTCGCGACGGTGACGATTTTGGTAGGGGAAACAATTAATAGAAATTAGTGGCGGCTAGTGGTGGTTGATGACGACAGCTATTGCAATAGACGATTGAGGACTTGTGATAGTCGGTAGCGGTGGCAATCTGAGATGGAGCTGGTGGTGACAGCGATGATCAGTGGTTTTTGGGTGGTTATTGACAGTTGGTGGTTGCGATAAGCGGTTGTGGTATATGGTATAGGTAGCGACGGGATGTGGAGGTTGTGGCGGTGGTGATGATCGACGGTGTGGTGGTGGTAGCGGTGGCGCAATCGGTTGGCGCTAATGATAGTAGCGGCTGGTGGCAGTGGTGGTGGTGGCGGCGGAGAGCAGTGGTGGCGTTGGGAGGGTGGGGGTTGATACGATATTGGCAATATTGGTAGGGCAGCAGTTAATGGAAATTAGTGGCGGCTAGTGGTGGTTGAGGACGACAACCTTGGCTCAACCCTAAAAGATATTAAGCATGCAAATATCCTACGTAAGATCCGGATCGTTTTTGCTTTGCAGTATAATAAAATCGTAAAATCCTAAAATCCTAAAATCCATATGAGATCTTGACAACCTTGGCTCAACCCTCTCACAATAACTACCTTTCATCACAAAATAAACAATTAATATATACAAATACAATAGCAAAATGTACAAGTATAAAATAATTAACACACTAATTTAATGTTAATTTTACAACACCTCTAGCATTAAATAATACATGTTATTATACATATTGTACAAACGAATAAAATAAAAAGCTTTATACAATTAATATTCTAACTAATCAATTACAGTAATACATATGGTTTTGAAAAACGAACCGGACCCAACAGATTTACATCGACAAGTATCATTCATCAATCTCGTGTATAATAAAGACTCACAGATTTCTTCGTGCCTAGGACTCAGCAGAAAAGCAACCATCTGACTAATAAAAGGCACGTTGATTGATTTTTCAGTGTAACTGCCCTGATAGCAAAAAAAATGACAATAAAGTATTGATAGCTTTTCATTAACTTACATCTTATCACAAGGGAAGGTGTTTAACTTCATTCATAATGATAAACAATTTACTAAGATTTAATAGTGAGTTATTGCAATTTTTGTTTTTAGTGATATTACAATTTTTTGTTTTAATAAATTACATTAATATAACAATTTTTTGTTTTTGGTAATATTACGATTTTGCTATAATAATATTACAGTATTACAATGTTTAGTATTTTTCAAAGTGAGGCCAATAACTATTGTTTTTAAGTAAACAAAAATATTAACATAAGTTTGATTTATATATAAGCAACACGCATGCACGAGACTTATAAATAACATAAAATTTTAGAAAGTACAATATTATATTAGGGATAAAAAATAAATAAGATATTTAAGTTTTAAAATAAAGGTGATTTTTAATATGTTGTTACAAAAAAAGATGGCACATTCTTATTATTAATATTAATATTATTTATATTTTTTATAATTAATAATTATAGAATTTATAAAAAGTTAGTAGGAAGCCGATATACTATCTGAGTCCCCGCTCCTTTAGCTATAAAAAAGCTAATCTTATTAAAAATAAAAGTAACAACACATGCTCTAAAAGTTATTAATATTAATATTATTAATAATAATATTGTTAGTAATAGAATTATTAATATTAGTGAGAGAGCTTAACATTTTATAGTGGGTAAATTGTAGGCAAAATGTAAAAAAATAAAATTTATTAAATGAAAATCACTAGAAAAAAATACACTAAACTCATGTAAAAAAGTAAGATCGAACAATTTTTGTAAGGTTCATTTGATTTATATGTGGGTTTAGAGAGCCGTTTGGTTTGAGGGTATGAGATATGAGGAATGGATAGATAATGATATATTATGTTTGTTATGCGGTTATGGGTATTATGAAACCCATAAATTGTTGGTTTCCACAAACCACTCTGATATGGTTGGTTTCTTCATTGCTTCATTTTCTTTTTTTCATTGTACATCTTTTTTTCCATTTTCAAGATATTTTTTTCTCATCTTCACTGTCAAATCACTCAAGTGTCATCACCTTTGAAACATTGCCTTTAATCTCGTCGAGTAATCTTCCTATATCACCAAAATTGGTTTCTCTTACCGTCACTAAATCTGCTCCCTTTATTGATGGTCCGTTTCTTTACCACCATGGATGCATTTCTTCCTCATGAAAATCATTGGTATGTGTGGTTTTTGATTTAAGGAAGCAATCTTACAAGACTCGAGATCCACATCCATAATCTATTTATGGGTATAAAAGATAACTGAATCAAAAGTTGTTGATCCAGATTGTCTATGTGTTTTGTGATTTTGACTTTTCAAGTGAGAGGATAATGCTTTATCAGGTTGGATGAAGAGCTCAAATGCTTTTTAATTAGTCTGATGGACCCAATATGAGTGGACACCCATATCATCAAATTTTACCAAACAGATGTAATGAAACTCATTTACCTCAATCCATATCATAGTTTAAGCGAAACCATACCCATTGTCATTACAAGCACCAAACCAAACGGGCCCTAAATTTGGTTAAAGATTTTGATTTGAAGTTGGTTTAGGAAAGAGAAATCATATTAATTTAATATTTTTATATAAAATAAAAACAGAAAGTATTATTTAAAAATAAAATATGTTTATATATATGAAAGAGAAAGACAGAAATGTCAAAAGGGCAATACTTATTTTTTTGAGCAACAAAAAGGTTCCTGCAAAAATCTCATATCATATCACTCCTCACAATGGAGGTAATTATATTAGGGAAACTAACGCTCCATATAAAGTTTACATGAGATTTAAAAGCTAATTTAAGAACTTGATGAGTTGCTAAATTGTAGTCATGCTTAATCCATGAAAAGAAGATACCAACTTGAGATGCTCACACTTTGATATCCGCCACAATAGCAGACACATGAGTATCAAATTGTGCACCAGTAAGTGAAATAGTTACTTTAGGGTCATATTCAACCACGACATTTAAAGCGACAAACACTGCGGATGGCATAAAGCTCAGCCATTAGAGGAGAAGAGACGAAAAATATTTCACGGGAACATATACATATAGATCTAGTACTCGTCCGAACAATAATACCTGAAGATGCTTTGGTTTGCTTACAATAAAGCTTCATGCAGTTAATATCAGGGGCGGGCAGGGTGCGCGTGTGTGTGTGTGTGGGGGGGGGGGGGGGGGGGGGGGGGGGGGGGATCACCGAGTAAACTCTCTTTAGATTCGCTTACAACCGAAACATAAGATGTGAGAAGAGATGTTGGATACATCGAACTAAGATCGTGGTCGCTACAAGTAAACGATGATAAAATGCGCGACAGGGAAGGTCTGATGACATTAAGAACACACTCATTTCGAGGCTTCCAAATCTGCCATGTGATATTAGCCAACGAGGTGTTCATACGTTATGAGGTAGAAGGTACGGTATCTAATAAATTTTGGACACGTGAAATAATATGGCCACTCATATTGTCCAAATGAAGACAAAGGGCAAAACAAAACCACACTACCTTTCTCCATCGACATACAAACAACATATGCTCAACCGTTTCGATCTCTGTAAAGCAAATAGGACATATAGGTGAGCAATAACTCCTCTTCGTGAGAGATTCTCTTAAGTAGCAAAAGCATTTGAGCACGCTTAAATTTGATTTTTGGCAATGTCATTAGATTCCATACATGCTTTTATATCCATGTAACATTTGCAGAAAATAATCTACAAAAAGGTGTGAATTGGTGAGAACATTCTGACTTTTAGTGCTTTTTGATACAAAGAATAACTCTGACAACTATGATAAAAATATCAAAACTATGAGACATGATATCATGCGATTTATTTTTATAAACTTTATTTGGATTTAGCATTTTTCATGTCAAAAACTATTGTGTGAAAAAAAATATACTATCATGCTACTTTGTTTCATTTTGGTGGGCTATTTGCATACTTTTAAATTAAAATTCACAAAGATGTGTAAATTGATTCGTTGATGCATATATATGAAAAGAATAAAATTGATAAGATATTATTAGGGATGAGCACGGTACCGGTACCGTACCGATCTTGTATCGAATTAGTGGTATTGATTTTTTTCCGAGCATAAATAGATGATACCGGTACCGTACCAAACGGGATTAGATATCGGTACCGGAAAATCGGGATTTTCTCGTTTTTTTTTTTGGAATTTCCCGATTTCGTACCGGTCCCGTACTGAATTAATGGTACCGAATTTTTTTTCACCTTATTTATAATACCGATATCGTATCAAACGGGATTCGCGAACCGGGATCAGTATGATACCGGTTCGGTTTCGAGATTCGGGACGAAATGCTATTATCAATAGTTTTTATGATAAATCATTGTGTAAATTTATTTTTGTAAAGTTTGTGTGGATAAGCTTGAAAAATGAAAACAAACGTGAATAAGGAGATGTTTGACTTCTGTTGACTTTCCCAAATGATCCATAACAGATGTGCATCTAACACATAGTTTAGTCCAACATCTGTGTACATACATTGCTCAATATGTATGGGAGGTGATCCACAAGTTTTCGCCCGTCGAAGCAATGTACTAATCCCGACAGGCGAAGACTTTCTAGAACACGTAAATGTCACGTTTGATAATAGCATACATTTTCAGCCTAGAAGCGGACAAAGACTGGTAGGCGCGATATTGGAGTTCAAAAAGCTTACTGAATAGATTGTTTGAATACCACACATCAAGTTTCAGAAGGCTTTCAGAAAATGAAACAAATCGTTTAAAACAGTGACCAACGCCTATCAATGTAGTACCAGCATCCACAAATTTTACTTAAGATCCCTAAGGATCGAATATCATGGGGTTACCAGATGATAATCTTGGAAGAAGCCAGTTCAAGAAGCCAGCTTTTGTTTTTTTCTCTGATCTCTCTGACGAGTATTCCACTATCTTATTCCAAAGGTCACCGACACTCCATCCATTGGAAGTAATCCTCTTTGTTACCTGCCGACAGTCCAGAAAACCACTTTGTTATTGCTACACAAGAAAAGACTGTACGAGTCTAACGGCCTAAATGAGCGGGCCTAAATGAGCTGATTGGGTGACAGGTTGCAACAGATTTTGGGTCAGAACATGAACCATGACCCATTTTGCCACCGATTATGCAGATCATGTAACAGAAATAGAATTCTTATCATGCAATTACGTGTCAGGCGCTTTATAATGTAACGCATAGGAATTACCTGCTCCAGTGACTCTAATGCCTCCAACCGAAATTTGCAATACACCACAAAAGGTCTTAACGCCTGGATAGAATGTATGGTACTATTAGAAAGCGAAAAATAAATACGAAATATTAAAATGCACATACGTGATAGTTTCGTTTACCTGAGAAGCGGCAAGCCATTGTAACATAGTCTTTAGTTCTGGGTCTCCCCCGAATATACCACAACCCCAATTTCCAGTAACAATCCCTACTTCGTCTTCAAAGCTTTCGAGGCTTCTGAGCTTTTGATCATGCTCAGCTTCTGAGAGGTGATCACCGTTGAGTAGTATCTCATACCGATGTGACTTACAAGGGTCAGAGAAGCCACAAAATGCCTTGTTAACTTCCCTAATAAATAGGAATTTACAGATATCGTTTAGCAAAAATCAGCAGTCATACATAAAAAAAAAAAGATATCAATGTAACAATTTGGTAACAAATATATGAACGCAATAAGACTATAACAAGTATACCTCAGGAGTAAATCATGCTCATATTGTCTGTTTTTAGGACGATTTAAAGCGTCTATTGCGATTATTCTGGTTTTACGTCTTCCCATTATATCAGAATCTTTCGTATCCAGAAAGTCACCACAAAACCGAAAAGTAGAAGCATAACTAGAAGAACAAAAATAGCAGCGGATTTATATACAGTAATCTGAAATACAATCTTAAAGCCAAGAAACCAACGAGATCATAATTACCCTGTATAATTCGAAAATCTTTCAACACCAACAACTTCTATAGACTCGTTTTCTGCCATACAAGGCATGAAAAGAATTCCGACTATTAATTCTGGGTTGATCACGAAACGGATCTCTTCCTAAAAAGTAAAAGTAAGAAGTCAACAATTTAAAACGCCAACTATATCTATCAAACCTTTGGGAAAACCATATCAGGGACAAACAAATAAGCAAACCTGAACACAGCCTTTAGTTAAAACAAGACCACCAATGTACTTATCTGCAAAATCTACTTCGAGAGCTTCCTTCAACTGATCTTCTATCAAGCCTGAACAGGCCTATTATAACAAAAGATTGCAGTTAAGTATTATACAATCAAAGTAATACACAACTAGACCCGTTTCAATCATGGCGTGCCCTTCCTACCAGGCCAAAACAGCAGGAATAGATTAACAACGACGAGATAATAGTGAAAAACTAAAACGCATCTAGTTTAACGCTAATGTCACAATATTTTGGACCATACCTCAAACGGGCATAGGGGGGCCACTGATTTACTCCAAGATTCAGCCTTGGGGTAGGGAATGTAGTTTTTAGTTTGATCAACCGCAAGCACTTTTCTCTCGAATGAGACATTTCCTACCGGCATGTTTGAACAAATTCTCTCAAAATAATGAATAATACATTTTATCTTGTGCTCATGTTTTTCGATGTTTTTTTCACGTAGGCTCCTGATGACATTTAAATCGTGTGTAAACATTAGCAGACGATGGGAAACCCGTAATGTTGGTCATACATATAGAAAGAAGTATATCATGATAAAAACACATACGCAAATAAACGGTGGAAGTTGATGATTCTAAGATGGTTGGCACTTCGACCACGGGATGGAAACAGACAAAAGAAAGAGCAAGCAAGAAGACCGCCAATCAGTTCCTGATTCATTAATGGTTAATATAGGGATCAGACTGCATGATTAACATACTAAAGTTTCACGTGAGCTTATGCACTCAGTAGATGATTAGTATACCTGGCTAAGTAAAACCATGCCAGCTTCTTGAGACTTCAACAGGCGAAGGCCGGTTTGGAGTCCATCCCTAGCACCAACACAAGTAACCGAGTCTGCATTCTTATAGTGAGCTTCTAACATTGATGGAAGCCGCAACAGCAAATCAGCCATAGCTGGAAGTACCTCTCGAAACCATTTATTAGCTTCTTCACGCGGCATCAACTGTTCACAAACCATACACGCTCGTAAATGTCAAGTGACTGATCTATTTACACAAGTATAAAAATAAGTACTTACCTCATCAAAGAAAAGCGAGAACCCATCGCCGGTCGAGGAAGCTAACTTAGTGAGTTTCAGACTCTGCCTGATATCAGAAATCGCAAGAAAAAAAGTCTCACCGGAGTGAACCTTGCTATGATCAGGACCTTTCGAAAGTGCTTTTAAACCTTCCACCACTTGTGAAGGCCAGAATAACGATGATGACCCGAGTACTACTGGTAGAAAACCTATTATCGAATTCAAATCTTCACGATTCTCCATTTTTAAGGTCGGCTGCTTAACTGGATATCCAAGTTTGTTGGATAATTCAAACGAACAAAACAAACAAATAAGCTTTTATTCAAATAATCAAAGTTACAATCCTGTAAATAAGATAACAAGACACGCAGTAGAGTAGAGAACGAAGCACAGTTGAACTTTTGGAAGTGTAATTTTTCTACATTTATTGGTACAAGAAATTTCAGTCATGCTAATTACGAAATGGAAGGCAAGAAAGTGATCGGTATAAAATCTCAGTCAAGAACTTTGTAATGCACAAAATTAAGTAGTACAACTAAAACAACATGATGTACATCCTTTTAATGCACCAACTCAAATATGATTTAAGTAATACAAATTACAAGTTCAAACGCCAAATGTATAACTGTTTTAGCATACAATAATTAAAAAAAAATCATTACCATCACTTTTATAAAATTAATTTTAATTAGTACATACTATAAAGCATATGTTACAAATACACATTAATTAATATATTAAACACCCTAATTAATAATATTTTAAAAATACACCTAAATTGAATAATACATCTTATTATAAATATTGTACAACTATTAAAACACAAAAAAAACTTTAATAACTGAAGAAAACCTGCCGATACCTATGCAAATAAGCGAATGAGGCCTGACCGGAATAATTTTTTTTACCTTTCACCAATTAATCACAGGGTACCCGTGTCGCTGCATCGCGGCGGGTACCCTGCTAGTACGATACTATATATGAACATAGGCCGCCTTACAAACCTCACCTATTAATTAATTCAGACACTTTAATCGTCACATAAAACAAACACTTTAATCTAAGATAGGCCTCAATTTTGGCTTATATAATGTAAGCCCATTTCGGCTTATATAACATAAGCCCCAATTTTGTGGCTTATCTGGAGGTTTATGGGCTTATATAAGTTTATTATATAATGATAAACTTATAGAAGCCTCTAAGTCTCAAAATAAGGCACAAAATTAGAGCTAATGTTATATAAGCCGAAAATAAGCCACATTTCGGCTTATATTTCATAAACCCTGAATTTTTAAGCTTATTTGGAGATTTATAAGCTTATATAAGTTTATTATATCATACTAAACTCATATAAGCCCATAAGTCTCCAAATAAGCCACAAAATAAAGGCTAATGTTATATAAGCCGAAATGGGCTTACGTTATATAAGCTAAAACAAACGGCCCCTAATTCCGACACTTTATTGGGCACATAAAATAAACACTTTAATCTAAGATAAGCCTCAATTTTGGCTTATATAATGTAAGCCCATTTCGGCTTATATAACATAAGCCCCAAATTTGTGGCTTATCTGGAGATTTATGGGCTTATATAAGTTTATTATATAATGATAAACTTATATAAGCCCCTAAGTCTCAAAATAAGCCCCAAATTTAGGACTTACGTTATATAAGCAGAAAATAAACCATATTTCGGCTTATATTTCATAAACCCTAATTTTTTAAGCTTATTGGTGACTTTTGGGCTTATATAAGTTTATTATATCATAACAAACTTAGATAAGCCCACAAAGCTCCAAATAAGCCACAAAATTAAGGCTTATATTATATAAGCCGAAATGGCTTACGTTACATAAGCTAAAACAAACAGCCCCATAGATAGATACATAGAGACTATAATTCTATAGAAGTGAACAATAAAAAGAGTGATATAAACAAGGTTTAGTTGGTGGTATATATGGTTCTAAAATCGATTTAATAAAAAACCGAAGAAAACCGGCCGATACCTATGTAAATAAGCGAACCAAGCCTGACCGGAATAATTTCTTTTGGGAAATGATTTGTACACTCACAAAAGTTATTGGGACACTTATAGTACAATCAGATAAAACACATTATAAAACACAATACAACTCTGTAATGCATAATATTGAGTGTCCCAATCAATTTCATGAGCGTGCAAATCAATTCCCATTTGTTCCATTGCGCGGGTACCCTGCTAATCTCACCTATTAATTAATTCAGACACTTTATACGGCACATAAAACAAACATTTTAATCTAAGAGATAGACTATAAGTTTATAAAAGTTAATTAAAAAAGAAGTACCTATAAGTTGTGTCTCATATGTGGTACTATTCATACAATATTCTGGTCCTTTTTTTAAGGTTTTACCATGTGACACCATAGTACTTAAAGACCGGAAAACAAGTGACTGCTGCTGTTTGAATGGTGTTGGGATCATGTGACTGCGTGATGACACCGTCGTCGTCAACAGCCGGACATGGCTCATAACACATCGCCGGAACATCCTGTGAGAATTGAATGAAATGTATTATGCATGCGGCCCCCCAATGGTACTTATATTAGTTTTTACTAGTTTAGTTTTAGTTTTTAATAAGGGTGAGAGCATTTGGACCGTCGGATCGGACTGAATTGGAAAATCTAACTGGATTGGATCGAGTAAATTTGGTCCGTGATTTTAGACCATTTTAGTATTTGGTTCAGAAGGTTCAGTTTGATTTTACTAAAAATTCGTTTATTTTGCTTAATTGGGATCGGATCGGACCGAAAATTGGACAAGAAGACCTGACTAACCCGGACTGGACCGGACCATTTTGGTCCGGTCCGGTCGGTCTGAGTCCGCTGCTCAGCCTTTTTTTCTTTTAACGGCAGTTTGGTGCAGCGGAGTATCTTGCGTGCCACCGAGGCACCAACTCTCTCGACCCGAGTTTGAATCATCTCACGAAGAGAATATCAACCCCATGCTGGGAAAATCCCCCACATGGGGAATGAATGACAGGAGTCGAACCCCTGACCTCCCCACATGGAGACTATAACCAAATGCATCCATCCAACTGAGCTATGTAGGATTTTGTTAAAAGGTGTGATCCCTTACAAGCAGGGGCGTCAATATTTCCGACTCGTCCCGAACATAGTATATTCGGGTCGGGTTACTCGAGTTGAAAGTTTAATTCGGGTTAGTCGGGTCAACCCGACTAACCTGAGTTCGAAATTGGGTCAACTCAATCGACTCGAACAAGATTTTTTTTTTTTTTTAAATTTAAACTAAATATAATTTTGTTAAAAAAATAATATTTTTTTAATAATTTACTCGAATCCTGGTTGACCCGAACCCGACTTGACCCGACCCGAATATACCCGAACCCGAGTAACTCGAGTTCAAATCGGGTCGGGTTCAGGTAATTATTTTTAGCCTTAGCCCGAATTCAACCCGACCCGATTTCCACCCCTACTTACAAGTGTCCATGGTTTTAGAACCGGACCAAACCGGAATCGAACCGTTAAAACCGAAAACCGTAAAATAAGGAAAATGTGGAACCAAGAACCGTCTCTATTTTTTTGTTCGGTTTCGGTTCTGGAATGGGAATTTTCGAAAATTCCCGAAGAGAACCATTGTGTTTAAAAAGTTCATTTTTATATCTTTTTAATATTTTGTAAATGACATATTATAACGATAAAAAAAATACCATTTACTAATATTACAATTAATTTTTTTAGTTATTGCAATTTTTGTTTTTAGTAATATTATGATTTTTTGTTCTTGTAATATTACATTTTTATTTTTAAATTACAATTTTTTTTTCTTTAATATCAAACAATTTTTGCTACAATAATACAAGATTAAATTTTTTACTAGTATTCTTCAAAATGAGGCTAATAACTATTGTTTTTAAGTAAGAGATTTAATTTGCACACAATCGAGATACTCATTGTACAAGCAGATAAAACACATTGTAAACTACGATACAACTATGTAATGCACGAAATAGAGTGTCCAAATCAAATTTTTAATAGAAAAGTGTGATGTTTTGATTTATGACCAAAGCCGAACCGTCCCGACCCGTCCATTTTGCCACGTCTATAGATACAGAACGAACGAACGTGAGGAAATATTAGGGGGACGACAATGGCGGTTCAAAAAGGCCGACTAGGTTTTGAAAACGAAGATAGAGAGATCTGAGAGGGTGCAACGACTCATGTTGACCGGCTAGGTCTCGTGATTAGACTTGCTCTAATACCATGTTGGACCTAGTAACTTATCATCCAACAGTATGTGATACACATAAGTCTTCGCGAGTCGGGGTTAGTACATTGCTTCTATAACCAAATCTCTGAGGCCAAAATGTGCTCATTAGGTAATCTAGGTCTTAAATTTGATTACCTGGAACACGTAAATGTCACGTTTTTAAAAAACTATATATGAACATATACCGCCTTACAAATCTAACCTATTCTGCGTGACTGCATACATTTTCAGGCTTGTAGCAGAACAAGACTGGTAGGCGCACTATTTGAGTTCATAAAGCTTACTGAATAGAAAACGAACCACACCAACCATCTCATTAGATTGTTTGAATATCACATTTAAAGTTTCAGAAGGCTTACAGAAAATGAAACAAAGCGTTTATCCACGCGCAGACAAATTTTACTTAAGATCCCTAAGGATCGGATACCATGGAGTTATCGGAAGATAATCATGGAAGAAGCCACTTGAAGAAGCCAACTTTTGTTTTATTCGTTGATCTCTGTGACGAGTATTCCACTACCTTATTCCAAAGGTCACCGACACTCCATCCATTGGAAGTAATCCACTTTGTTACCTGCCGATAATCCAGAAAACCTTTGTTATTGGTACAGAAGAATAGAGTGTACGAGAAGCGGGAGTAAACTTTTTAGATCTTGCGCCTAAAGGCCTAAGGTCAAAGATAGCAAAATGGGCGCGTTGGGTAACAGGTTGCAACAAGTTTAGTCTTTAGATATAAAGTTTTTCGGGTCAAGCCAACCCAACATGACCCATTTTGCCAAGGCGCTTTATAACTTTACATATAAGAATTACCTGGTCCAGTGACTGTAATGCCTCCAACCGAAATGTGTAATATACGACAAAAGGTCTTAACGCCTGGATAGAATGTATGGTACTTTTAGAAAGACAAAATATGAATACGAAATATTAAAATGCACATATGTGATAGTTTCATTTACCTGAGAAGCGGCAAGCCATTGTAACATAGTCTTAACTTCAGGGTCTCCCCCGAATACACCACAACCCCAATTTCCAGTAACAATCCCTACTTCATCTTCAAAGCTTTCGAGGCTTTTAAGCTTTTGATCATGCTCAGCTTCTGATAGGTGATCACCGGACTTGCAAGGGTCAGCAAAGCCACAAAATGCCTTGTTAACTTCCCTAATAAAAAGTAATTTACATATATATCTTTAATCAGAAATCAGCAGTCATACATAAAAAAACGATATCAATGTTACAATTTGGTAACAAATATATGAACGCAATAAGACTATAACAAGTATACCTCAGGAGTAAATCATGCCTATATTGTGTGTTTCCAGGACGATTTAAAGCGTCTATTGCGATTATTCTGGTTTTACGTCTTCCCATTATATCAGAATCTTTCGTATCCAGAAAGTCACCACAAAACCGAAAAGAAGAAGCATAACTAGAAGAACAAAAACAGCAACGGATTTATATACATTAATCTGAAATACAATCATAAAGCCAAGAAACCAACGAGATCATACTAACCCTGTATAATTCGAAAATCTTTCAACACCAACAACTTCTGTAGACTCGTTTTCTTCCATACAAGGCAAGAAAAGAATCCCGACTATTAATTCTGGGTTGATCATGAAACGGATCTCTTCCTAAAAAGTAAAAGTAAGAAGTCAACGATTAAAAACGCTAACTACATCTATCACACCTTGGAAAACCATATCAGGGACAAACAAATAAGCAAACCTGAACACAACCTTTAGTTAGAACACCACCACCAAGGTACTTATCTGCAAAATCTACTTCGAGAGCTTCCTTCAACTGATCTTCCATAAAGCCCGAACTGCAGACCTCAAACGGGCATAGGGGGGCCACTGATTTACTCCAAGATTTGGGGTAGGGAATGTAGTTTTTAGTTTGATTAACCGCAAGCACTTTTCTCTCGAATGAGACATTTCCTACCGGCATGTTTGAACAAATTCTCTCAAAATAATGAATAATACATCTTATCTTTTCAACCTGTTTTTTGTTGTTGTTTTCACATAGGCTCCTGATGACATTTAAATCGTGTGTAAACATTAGCAGACGATGGGAAACCCCTAATGTTGGTCATACATATAGAAAGAAGTATATTATGATAAAAACACATACGCAAATAAACGGTCGAAGTTGATGATTCTAAGACGGTTGGCACCTCGACTACGGGATGGAAACAGACAAAAGAAAGAGCAAGCAAGAAGACTGCCGATCAGTTCCTATTTCATTGATAATTAATATAGGGATCAGACCACGTGTTTGACATACTAAAGTTTCACGTAAGCTTATGCACCGAGTGTATGATTAGTATACCTGGCTAAGTAAAACTATGCCAGCTTCTTGAGCCTTCAAGAGGCGAAGGCCGGTTTGGAGTCCATCCCTAGCACCCACACAAGTAACCGAGTCTGTATTCTTATAGTGAGCTTCTAACATTGATGGAAGCCGCAACCACTACAACAGTTCTTAATCCTAGGGACGACTTATTCGTCCCTAGGTAGGTGTTGTTTCGACCCTAAACTCCTAGGGACGACTAAGTCGACCCTAGGAGGTAGTGCCTAAAAAACCGTCTCTAGAATCCTAGGGACGAACAATCCTTTGTAACCTAGGGACGACTTTGTGGGTCCCACAACCCACTACGTTGAAAAAATTGACAAACCTAGGGACGAATTGCTTTGAAACCTAGGGTCGACAAAGTCGTCCCTAGGTTATTAATAAAAATAATCTTTTTAAAATTTTTCTTAAAAATTCTTTTTTTTATTATTTTTAATAAAATCTTATTTATAAATATTAATAAAAACATTTTCAGAAAATAAAAAAAAATATTATTTATTAACCTAGGGACGACTTAGTCGTCCCTAGGTTTCAATAATGCCTAGGTTTTCAAAACCTAGGGACGACTAAGTCGTCCCCAGGTTTTGACACCTGGGCATTTTTGAAACCTAGGGACGACTAAGTCGTCCCTAGGTTTATAACCTGGAGGAAATTTAATAACCTAGGGACGACTAAGTCGTCCCTAGGTGTACCTGGGGGCTAAAAAAAACTGGGCTGTTTTGCAGTTTCCAGATTTTTTCCGAAACTTTTTCCAGACAAAATCCACAATTCAAAATGGCAGAATTCGACAAATACAGAATAATAACAAATCAATAAACGTTACAATACCATATTACGATGAATTATCCAACGTCACGATACAATATTCATCAAATACACTTATTCAATCCTAAATCAAATGTTTCAAACGCTACAAGTCTCAAACTTTATTAAACATGCATAATAAGAAAAATACTACCACAACCTCTACTCCGCATCCTCGTTAGGTGAAAAGTCACCTTCCCCCTCGTCACCCTCCTCGTCACCCCCTCGTCACTCCCCTCGTCATTCCCCTCGTCATCGCCTGATAAGTCGTCACCACTGTTTTGTACATTCCTATCTCGACCCAACTCGTCAACGGACCGGTAATCATGCTGATGGGGATTTATGATTACACGAGAACCTCCGGGTATGGATTGTGAAGTAGAGCCGATCTCATGAGTCGAGTGTGTGGTGGGACGATAACAATGGTTAAATGTGTTATTGTTGGTGATGGGAGCAATAGGATAAGTTCCGGTATAGGGAGGTTCGAGTGGTTGGAGATTGTCGGGCAAAGATGGTCGGTATGGGTCGATGGAAGGAGGTTGCACTGGTTGTGCCCAAGGATAGGGGTTGGACTAAATGAGCCCAATCAGGAGCTAGGGTGGGCATAACAAAGGGTCGGGGCGGGGGTACAAAAGTAGGAGGTCTAATTGGGTGATCAGTATTTGAGTTGTAGTTCTGGAAAAACTCACCCAATTGACTATGATATTGCGCCATATGCTGGTACGACGTCTGAGTATATTGTTGCGCCGCATCTGCCTTTAACGCTGCCAACTAAGCCCGTTGTTGCGCCTCCTGATTCTCTTTCCTCAACAGCTCCATCTGTCGCTCATTTCGTTCTATCAGTTCCTGAAATTCACTACGAGAGGGAACATCTGGTCGACGTGGAGCACCCCGCCTGCGATAAGTTACAACAACAATTTTTCATTATATACAACAAGACATAAATATGAACAATTGATTTACATTTTGTTTTATTGAGGATATATAACCTGCGAGTTGTGTTACTGGAACCACCCGGTAACTTTCTGCCTTGTCCCGACACATTTTGCTTATTTTGACTTGGCATGATTTGAGCCACTATTTCTTTATCAGACATGGGCGGGATGACTTTGGCTCTCACTTGGTCACTGAGGGCTTTCATCTTTTGCTGAAAAAAAAAAACGATTTAAAACAAATGAAATTAGTTACTAAGGCATGTAAAGAGTTATATATTACTTACATATCTTTCCTTGTTTTCTTTACTTTTAAACGTGCCACCACTTGAGTGCCCCTTCCTCCATGTTTCAACCAGGTCCTAGGGACGACTTAGTCGTCCCTAGGTTTCAAGGGCCCCACGTTGTCCCCACAGCCTTTTTGACCAGGATTTTCTTGTAAAATATGTGGGTCCCCCCTTAATTTAGGGACGACTTAGTCGACTCTAGAAAAAGGGCAACCCTAAACTCAATATTGTTGTAGTGAACAGCAAATCAACCATAGCTGGAAGTACCTCTCCAAACCATTTATTAACAGGTTGTCCACGTGGCATCAACTGTTCACAAACAGTGCACGCTTGTAAATGTCAAGTTACTGATCATGATCTATTTAACAAGTATAAAAATAAGTGCTTACCCTATCAAAGAAAATCGAGAAGCCATCACCGGTCGAAAAAGCTAACTTATCACCAGTGAGTCTCAGACTCTGCCTCATTTTGTAAATCTCACGAAACAAAGTCTCACCGGAGTCGACCTTGCTATGATTAGTGTTAAATATGTAATTTATAGCTTATCCTTTATTTCTATCTGTATATATTGATGTATAGTGTAGGGGCTCCATTGTAACTATGTATCCTCCTTTATGTAACCCTAACTCTATATAATGAATGTGAATGGCACAGCCACCCTCAAGGGGTATTATTCCAATTACTTTGTAACATGGTAATCAGAGCATAATACATTAGGTTTTCTCTTTTCAACCGTCATACCTACTAAAGTAAATTAGTTTGATCCTAATACCTTTTTTCTTCCGCTGCTACTTACATGTTTCTATTAAATATTCATTATACACAATAATTCATATATTGTTGTGGACCTTTGAATATTTAATTGTCAATACAAATTCAACCAATACATATCTGTATACATTGGTTCAAAGGCACGTGTACTATATTGAAGTTTAGAAGCAGATCTGATCTTCTACGTTTCTACATAGTTGGTGTCGCAAGATTATTTGCATTCAGCACATTAGTCTTCTACCCACGGTGGGCACAGATCTTTTGCTTTCCTATTTTTTTGATTAGTTTTGTGATTCCCTTTTCTGTTATTTTCGCCATGACAACCGCGGCTATTGTTGACACCACAATCCCTTCCTCTAGTTCCCTCACTTATGCTTTAACAAATGTTTATCAGAACTTTAGTTTCAAGTTATCTGTTGATGGTTCTATGTATAAACTGTGGCGAACAATTTTTTTAGATTTGTGCACTTCTACTAAAGTTAATGGCCATATAACTGTAGATTCTAAGCCAAGTGGACCTGATGATCATATTAATTGGTATTCTATCGACTCAAAGATAAAAACTTGGTTTTACACCACATGTGAAGCAAGTCTTTTAAAAATAGTCATTCGAGACAAATGTACGTCTAAGGATCTGTGGGATAACATTGGCGGGTTCTTTACAAGCAATAAGATGTCTAGATCCCTTCAACTCAAAGAAACCTTTACTACTACTAAAAAAGGCTCTATGTCTATCACAGATTATTGTCAAACTCTTAAGAGTATTATTGATGCATTGGCTGATGTTGATTCAGTTGTTAGCGAAACTGAACTTGTGATGCAAATACTTCGCCATTTACCTCCATCCTACAATAGCATGAAAGATATCATTACCAACACGAAACCGTTTCCCTCTTTTGTTGATGCACGTAACATGCTTTTGTTGCATGAATCACGTGATGAACAAGCGGAACCCTCATCTGACCCTGTGTTAAACTCATCTACTGCCCTTTATACTTCCACAACTACGCGTTTGAATAATGGAAAAGGGAAGAACAAGTCTAACAAAAATGGGGGCAATAATCGTGGGGCTCCCAAGGGGGGGGGGGTTACTAATAGTGTTGATGCAGGTACTTTTTCTTCTGTAGGTCTACCAAGAATGGGACATCAACAACAACTTGTCCCCACTTATGGCAACACGTCATATGCTCCGGTTCAGTATAGTCATCAATTTCGTCCTCAAGCTGCTCACTTTGCAAGCTCCAGCAATCTGTCGGTCAATGGTTCATCTCAAGTTCCATCGTCTCTGCAACAACAACAACTGCCACCATCTTTACCTCCTATATACGGTGTACCACCATACCATGGTGTTCAACAACCACAGTATGGTCCATATGCACCTCACTTTGGAGGGTATGCTGCTCCTTCAAGTGGATATTCTGTTCCTCCTTCAAGACCTCCATTTGGGTATCAACAACAGCCTACTGATCTTGCCTCAGTCTTCAGCTCCATGTCGCTTCAACAACCACCACAATATGATCCTCAACAGTATATGGATACAAGTGCGAGCTCACATATGAGTTTCAATTCAGGTAACTTCACTTCCTTAACACCTAGTAATAATTCTAGATCTATTATGGTTGGTAATGGTGCTGTAATTCCGGTTCAATACACTGGCAATGCTTTTTTTCCTTTCTCTGATAATCGCCTTTACCTTAAAGACATCCTTGTTTCTGACAAGCTCATCAAAAACCTTATTTCTGTACGCCGATTTACTATTGATAATTGGGTTTCTGTTGATTTTGATCCATTTGGTTTCACTATGAAGGACTTTAATACGAGTGCTTTTCTCCAACATTGCAATAGTACGGGTGATCTTTATCCGGTTCTTCCTTCCTCTTCAAGTTCATCTCAAGCAGTTGCAGCATTGGCTATCTCGTCCGACACTTGGCATCGTCGCCTTGGTCATCCGGGATCATCTATCTTTATTTTTTTACTTTCTAGAAAACTTATTTCCTGTTCAAATAAATTGTCTTCAATTTGTCATGCATGTCAACTTGGAAAACATTGTCGTTTGTATTTTAGTCACTCTGTTTCAAAATCATCTCGTTTGTTTGAATTAATACATTCTGATTTGTGGACCTCGCCAGTTGTGAGTATAAGTGGTTTTAAATATTACATTCTGTTTTTAGATGATTACTCTCACTTTTTATGGATTTTTCCTTTGCGCAACAAGTCTGATGTATTTACGGTTTTTTCAAACTTTCGTGCATATGTTGTCAATCAGTTTAAAACTGATATTCAGTCTTTTCAGTGTGATAATGGGAGGGAATTCAACAATGATAATTTCTTGAGGCTTTGTCAAAAACATGGCATCAAGGTTCGCTTCTCTTGTCCTTACACATCCCAACAAAATGGAAAGGCTGAACGTTCCATTAGAACTATAAACAATGTACTTCGAACTCTTTTGTTTCAAGCTTCGTTACCATCATCTTTTTGGGTGGAAGCTATGAACATGGCTGTTCACCTTCTTAATCTTCTTCCAACCACAACCCTTCAATTTAAAACTCCATTTGAATTGTTGTATGGTTTCTTTCCTAGCTTTCATCATCTGCGTATCTTTGGGTGTTTGTGTTATCCTAATCTTTCCGCTACTAGTGAACACAAACTAGCTCCTCGTTCCACTACATGCGTCTATATTGGTCCCTCTGCTGATCATCGTGGTTCACGGTGTTATGACCTTATTAGACACAAAGTGATCATCTCTCGTCATGTTCGGTTTGATGAGTCTCATTTTCCGTACTCTTCTTTTTACTCCAAGCCTTCTAACTCGGAGTACGACATTTTTGGCTCACATGATGCCCCACTTGTCCCACCTGGTTTTGCACCCTTACCCCTTACAAATCAAAATGCTCAAACCACACAACAAACCAGATGTGAAGCAGGACCTTGTAGTCAAGATACGACAGATACTCCATCCTCACAGGACATTCTTCGCGAAGTAGGGTCTCCCAGCCGGAACGACGCAGGGACCCCCAACCAAGAAGAAACGTCTACTCCTAGTTCTGCTCATGCTTCGCGTTCATCCAATTCTATGGAATTTGACTCCATATCTCCTCCTAACTTTGGTCCAAGCCATGAGCCTGTTAAAACTCACCCAATGGTCACTCGGTTTCAAACTGGATCTCTAAAGCAAGTTGATGGTCTTAATTTATTGGTCGTTAATGCACCATCTCCCGTTCCTAGGTCTACGGCTCAAGCTATGTGTGATTCCAACTGGAAAGCAGCTATGGACTCTGAAATGTCCGCTCTTCTTTCCAGTCACACATGGGATCTTGTTCCTCGCCCTTATCATGCCAACATTGTTGGGTGTCGGTGGCTTTATCGACATAAATTTGATAGCTTGGGAAATCTTGAGAGATACAAAGGGAGCTTGGTTGCGCAAGGGTTCTCTCAGCAGCCGGGTATATATAGACTTTGATGAGACTTTTAGTCCGGTTGTCAAGCCGGCCACTATTCGCATTGTTCTTAGCATTGCCGTTTCTCGGCATTGGCCCATTCATCAGCTAGATGTCAAAAACGCTTTTCTGAATGGTGATCTAACTGAAGAGGTTTATATGAAACAACCTCCTGGTTATGTGAGCATCGAGTTTCCAAATCATGTATGTCGTCTCCGTAAGGCTCTTTATGGTCTTAAACAGGCACCTCGCGCTTGGTATCAACGATTTGTTGTCTATGTCACCTCTCTTGGTTTTCGTAGCAGCAAATCTGACACCTCCCTTTTCACGTATCATCGTGGTCAAGATATCATCTACTTACTCTTATATGTAGATGACATCATTATGACGGCATCTTCAACTAATTTAGTTCAACGTGTTGTCTCTCGTCTCTCATCTGAGTTTGCAATGACTGATCTTGGGTCGCTTTCATATTTCCTTGGTATTTCAGCTACTCGCTCTTCCAATGGATTGTTTCTTGCCCAATCAAGTTTCGCTCGAGAGATCATCTCTCGTGCCGACATGGATAACTGCAATCCTTGTCGCACGCCTGTTGATACTAAATCTAAGTTGTCGTCACTTGGTACTCCTGTTTCAGATCCTACACTCTATCGTAGTCTTGCAGGTGCATTACAATATCTTACGTTCACTCGTCCTGATATACAATATGCTGTTCAACAAGTTTGTCTCTTTATGCATGACCCTCGTGAACCACATATGAATGCACTAAAACGTATTTTACGTTATATGGAAGGGACTTTGTCTCTTGGGTTATTTATCCGTCCTTCATCCGTTGATCGTTTGGTCTCATACACCGATGCGGATTGGGCGGGTTGTCCCGAGACACGTCGGTCTACTTCCGGTTTCTGTGTCTTTCTAGGCGATAATCTTGTCTCATGGTCTTCCAAGCGACAACATGTCGTATCTCGTTCTAGTGCCGAAGCTGAATATAGGGGTGTAGCTAATGTTGTTGCTGAATCAGCATGGCTACGCAATCTTCTCCTTGAGTTGTTTTGTCCCTTGTCTCGTTCTACTGTTGTTTTCTGTGATAATATCAGTGCGGTTTATTTAGCTTCTAACCCGGTACAACATCAAAGAACCAAACATATAGAGATAGATTTACACTTTGTGAGGGAACGTGTTGGCTCTGGACATGTGCGTGTGTTACATGTTCCCTCTTCGCATCAGTTTGCAGATATTTTTACTAAAGGATTACCCTCACAGTTGTTTTTCGAGTTTAGATCCAGTCTGAGCATTCAGGATCCTCCAGCTCGGACTGCGGGGGGTGTGTTAAATATGTAATTTATAGCTTATCCTTTATTTCTATCTGTATATATTGATGTATAGTGTAGGGGCTCCATTGTAACTATGTATCCTCTTTTATGTAACCCTAACTCTATATAATGAATGTGAATGGCACAACCATCCTCAAGGGGTATTATTCCAATTACTTTGTAACAATTAGGAACTTTCGAAAGTGCTTTTAAACCTTCCACCACTTGTAAAGGCCAGAATAACGATGACCGCTCGAGTTCTACTGGTAGAAAACGAATTATCGATTTCAAATCTTGACGATTCTTCATTTTTTAGGGTTTTAAGGTTTAAGAAAGGTGTTTTTGAACAAGTACTAGGAATTTTTTGTGTTAGTTTTAAGGGTTTAAGGTTTAAGAAAATGTTTTTAGGGCAATAAATCTTTATTTATAGGCAAAATAAATTTGGTGGACAAGTCATTCCAAACTTACAAACCGCCCTTCGAGGCCCAAACCCAACCAACAGACAATAAATAAATAAATAAATAAGACAGGTTATCTGCGCGATGCGACTAGGGATGCTGATACGCCTGTGGATAGTCATCACAGGGTTGTATGATGGGTTAAGATGACCATCATGCTTATCTTTATGTGCTATGTTTATTAGGATATGTTTTGAGTCATGTTAGGATAAGTGTCATTTTAGGATAAGTCTTATGTTGTGAGAGTTATCTCATAACTAGTATTTAAGGTTTCATGTAATCATTTTATTAATCAATCAAGTTAACCAAATATAAAGTTCTGGTCTTCTCATCTCAAGTTCTTATGGAGCAAGCACACGCTTGAAGTGGTGCTATCTATCCTGATACACAGGGTTAAGATGACCATCATGCTTATCTTTATGTGCTATGTTTATTAGGATATGTTTTGAGTCATGTTAGGATAAGTGTCATTTTAGGATAAGTCTTATGTTGTGAGAGTTATCTCATAACTAGTATTTAAGGTTTCATGTAATCATTTTATTAATCAATCAAGTTAACCAAATATAAAGTTCTGGTCTTCTCATCTCAAGTTCTTATGGAGCAAGCACACGCTTGAAGTGGTGCTATCTATCCCGATACACCCTTATCGGGTCGTATCAGATGCCAACGGGGCGGGTTTGGGGTGGGGCGAGCATCCCATCCCCAAACCCGATTACTAAAATTATCCCTAAACCCGTCTCGATCCCCGTCGAGGATTTAATCGCGGCGCCCCGTCGGGGTGAGATGCTCGCACAAACCCGCCTCGTACTTATCGAGGTATCGTTTTTGGGTGAAATTCTCGACGAATGTCGCACCATTTGATGTTTATTATTAATTTTAGAACGTTCTCAATAACTTCAAAATTTTAAAACTTATTAATATCAGTTACAAACAAGATTATTAAGTTTTCAACGATAGTATCATACTTATGATAAATTACAACAAAAAAAGTTAAAATTAAAAAAAATGACATTTAAGTAAGTTTTTTGCAATATTACATACTTAAAAAACTAACAATGTTAGAGAAATATCTTTTTACTACGTAAAGAGTAACAAAATACTTCATACGTAGATATATTTATGTATGTCTCTATATTAATCGGGTGGGCGGGTCGGGGATGTTATTCTCCACTTTCGCCCCAAACCCGATTAAAAATCCCCGTTTAAGCCCCAAACCCGCCCTGTAACCCGATAAGCGTGCCCTGCCCCGCCCCAATTATTTCGGATTTCGGGTTTCCCCGTCGGGTTCGGGTTTGCCATCTCTAGATGCGGCGGCAGATACAATGTGACTAAATTCTTCGGTGTTATAATTTGTATTTTTTAATTATAATTTCTGATTCGATAGTTTTTATCTAAAAACATATCCTAAAAATATAATTTCAATCGAGAGATATTATTACTTTTAGCATGTAATATATATAGATTTAAGTTCATTTAAATAAAAAAATTTATGTAGATACAAAGAGATTAATCTATCATTTATATTAATTTTAATCCAATGATAAGATTAAACCGAAAACTCATTTTCCTCCTTTTTCAAACATTAATATCTTTTAAACCGTTAATCGTTATGCGAAAAAAAGATACCATCACGACGAGCAATTAATTATCTTTTTACAAATTTGCTATATGATATACTTTCGACAAAAACAATTCTCATTTTTTCACATTTTTTTTCGTTGTCGAAAACTATCGTATATGATATATCATATATGATATAACTTATCATATAACAAATTGAAACAATTGTACACTTGACTTATTAAATTGTATTACTTAAACTTTATTTTAGTTTGTGCATTAAAAGGAGGTACATGATGTTAATTTAGTGGTACTACTTATATTTTTTGTGCATTAATTAGAAGATGGGAAAAACAATATTATTCTGGTCTCTTCAAATCGTATCGGACTCTTTGAGCATTATTGTTACACTTTTATATTTAATTCTACCATGTTATACATTTGGCTAGTCAAGTTGTATTACTTAAACCATGTTTTAGTTTGTGTATTAAAAAGAGGTGCAACACGTTTATTTAGTAGTACCTTTTAATTTTTTGTGCATTTAATATGAGAGAAGGTATAAAAATAAATAACAAGACATGCAAGAAAGTGATAGTGAGAAAAATCTCGACAAGAATTTTGTAATGACTGTATTGTCGAAAAAGGTAAGCATGGACTCAGGATATTTTATCGGGGGTTGCATATATTTTTTTTATCGTAAACAATAAATTTTATATCATAAACATATTTTAGCCTAAACCAAAGTAGCACAAATTTTTTTTTGAGTGTTAGCACATACTAGAAAATCGGTACTTTTCAAAAAATTTACACTTCGCATCCTCAAATCGGGTGTGGCACGCTCCAATATGGGTCCGCCACACATTGCTCAAGTCTTGGCCAGTCGGGTTTAGTACATTGCTTCTATAACAATAACTTCAACCACGCGTGAAATTTTTTTACTTAACATCCCGAAGGATCGGATATCATGGGGTTATCAGAAGAAGCCACTTGAAGAAGCCAGCTTTTGTTTTGTTCTTTGATGTCTGTGACGAGTATTCGGCTATCTTATTCCAAAGGTCACCGACACTCCATCCGTTGGAAGTAATACACTTTGTTACCTGCGGATAATACAGAAAACCTTTGTTATTGCTACAGAAAAAAAGAGTATACGAGAAGCGGTGGTAAACTATGTAGATCTTAAAGGTAGCAAAATGGGCGGATTGGGTAACGGGTTGCAACAGATTTTGGGTCAGAACATGAACGCAGATCATGTAATAGAAACAGAATTCTTATCATGCAATTACGCGTCAGGCGCTTTATAATGTTAGGTATAGGAGTTACCTGGTCCAGTGACTGTAATGCCTCCAACCCAAATGTGTAATATACGACAAAAGGTCTTAGCGCCTGGATAGAATGTGTGGTACTATTAGAATTTAGAAAGCAAAGTTGAAAAAGAAAGTAGCAAAAATGGCAATATGTGATAGTTTGATTTACCTGAGAAGCGGCGAGCCATTGTAACACAGCCATTGTAAAAATAAGTGCTTACATCATCAAAGAAAAGCGAGAAGCCATCACCGGTCAAAAAAGCTAACACGTCACCAGTCAGATTAAGACTCCGCCTGATATCAGAAATTGCTAGAAACAAACTCTCACCAGAGTCAACTTTGCTGTGATCAGGACCTTTGGAAAGTGCTTATAAAGCTTCCGCCACTTGTGAAGACCAGAATAATGATGCTGACGGGAGTACTACCGGTAGAAAACCTATTATCGAATTCAAATCTTCACGGTTCTCCATTATTAAGGTTTGAGGTTTAAGAAAGGGTGTTAGACATGTTTTTTTGTAGTCAACAGACAGGATATCATGTTAAAGTAACAACAATAAATAAATAAATAAATAATAAGATAACAAGACACGCAGCTTTCGGACAGCTTACAGGAAATGGAACAAATACTGGTATATAACAATCACCTGCGCGAATAGAGGTTCACATATTTACTTCTATGAAAGCATCACTTTAAAACTAACATTTTGACTAAAGTTTGAAGAGTAGTGTTTTTCCGAATAAAATCCAACTGCTCGTACACAAGTTCTACTTAATATCCTTAAGGATCCAATATCATGGGGTCATCAGAAGTTAACAATGGAAGAAGCCAGTTGAAGAAGCCAACTGCAGTTTCGTTCTTTCTTCTCTGTGACGAGTATTCCGCTATCATATTCCAAAGGTCACCGACGTTCCATTTATGGGAAGTAATCCACTTTGTTACCTGCCGAAAATCCACAAAACCTTGTCATTGCTACAGAATAAAGAGTCTAGTAGTTTACACAAAATGTTTCAGATCAAACCAACCCAACCCTTTCGACGGGTTAGTTTTTATGCAGCCATGTAGCAAAAACAACAAAATCAGTCATAATTTTATCAGGCAATCATAAGTGGGACACGTTATAATGTTATATTAGAAGAATTACCTGGTCGAGTGTCTGTAATGCCTCCAAACCAAATGTGTAATATATAACGAAAGGCCTTAATGCCTGCAATACATGTGCAGTATTATTTGAGAGTGCCAATATCATAAAGTAAGTAGAAAATTTCATTTACCTGGGAGGCGGCAAGCCATTGTATTATAGCCTTAAGTTCGGGGTCTCCCCCAAACGCACCACAACCCCAATTTCCAGTAACAATCCGTACTTCATCTTCAGAACTTGCAGACTGTCAAAAGCAAAGTTTTATAAGACAATAAGAAATAGTTATCTTTCACGTGCAGATATTTGGTTAAGGATAGAAAAATCTCACACCAAAGCACTATCTGAATTGCTTTCGAGACTTTTAAGCTTTTGATCAAGCTCAGCTTCTGAGAGGTGATGATCTTTGAGTAGTATCCGATATCGATGAGACTTGCAAGGGTCAGAAAAGCCACAAAATGCCTTGTTAACTTCCCTAGTTAAAAGTAATTTGCATTAATCTTTTAGCAGAAATAAGCAGCCGTAGGAAACATCTATGAAGTCCAAAAAAAGTAAAATAAGTATACCGCATGAGAAATTCATGTCTATATTGTCTCTTTCCGGGATGAACTAAAGCGTCGATTGCGATTATCCTGGTCTTACGTCTTCCCATGATATCAGTGTCTTTCTTATCCAGAAAGTCACCAGAAAACCGAAAAGAAGAAGCATAACTGTAAGGATAAAAATAGCAGAGGTATTAAATACCGTAATCTGAAATATACTCATAAAGCAAATATGGTCCAGATCATAAGTACCCTGTATAATTAGAAAATCTTTCAGCGCCAACAACTTCGATAGCCTCGTTATCTGCCATGCAAGGCAAGAAAAGCATCCCGGCTATTAATTCTGGATTGATCATGAAACGAATCTCTTCCTAAAATACATAATATAAGATGGTATGTATCAGCAACATCTAACAAACATTTACCAAAAGATGCAAACAACCCGATCATTACAGAATTATAAGCTATGAGATTTAGGACTATCCGGAATAGAGATAAGCACACCTGAACACAGCCTCTAGATAGAGCACCGCCACCAAGGTACTCATTTGCAAAATCTACTTCAAGAGCTTCCTTTGACTGATCTTCTATTAAACCCGAACCGCAAACCTGTTAGAATAAAATATTGCTATTAACTAATACCCAAAAACAACTCACATTACGCATAAACTGACATTACCCATAAAAAATCCTTACACACGAGGTATAGATGAAAAGATAATAAGCGAGATATATTCAAACAATAAAGTCAAGATCTTTTGAACCGTGCCTCAAACTGGCATAAGGGGACAGCCGATTTAGCCCAGGATTCAGCATGCGGGTAGGGAATGCAATTGATAGCTTGATCATCTGCAAGCACTTTTCTCTCAAACGAGACATTTCCTACCGGCATACTCGAACAAATTCTCTCAAAATAATGGATAATGCATTTTATCTTGTTCTCTTGTTTCTCGTTAAAGTTGTCATATAGGCTCCTGATGACATTCAGATCATTTATAAAGATCAGCAGCGAAACATATAATGTGGATCATATGCTGCTAGTTTATACATGCACAAATGTAACAGACTGGAATACATACGCAAATAAATGGTCGAAGTTGATCAGTGGAAGATGGTTGGCACTTCTACTATTGTTTGGAAACAGACAAAAGAAAGAGCAAGCAAGAAGACCGCCGATCAATTCCTGATTCATTAAGAATTAGTACCAGACTGCGTGTTTGACATACGAAAGTTTCATGTAAGCTTTTTCACCGAGTGTATGATTTGTATACCTGGCTAAGTAAAACTATGCCCGCCTCTTGAGACTTCAACAGGCGAAGGCCCGTTTTGAGTCCAGTCCTACCACCGACACAAGTAATTGAATCTGCACTCTTATAGTGAGCCTCTAACATTGATGGAAGCCGCAACAGCAAATCTGCCATAGCTGGAAGTACCTCTCTAAACCATTTATTAGCTTCAGCACGCGACATCAGCTGTTCACAAACCGTGCACACTCTTAAATGTCCGAAGAGATTATCTAAATATTGTAACGGTGTATGGCAAACCAACTAGAAAAGTAACTATGCGGGTGTTTAAATTGCTTATTGTTTTCTGCTTCAAAATATACAGGTAAGGAGCAAATTCTAACACTCTCATTTCTGCTCATACACTATAGCTTATTTGATACTCGTATAAGATTATTTTTCATATTATTTACAAAAACAACGAAACACAAACACTGGGTACACATTACGGGACACTTCGGTTAGCCCTGCGTACATCTCAGTCAACAGTCAAGGACTCGCCCACCACAGGGTAACGGTAACATGGAAAATCTCATCCGTCTAATTATCTCTATCAATGAATATGCAATAACTTAAGCTTATAGAGCGGGCTTATGGCTTATAAGTTTTCAGCTTATATTTCATGAGCTCACATTTTGTAGCTTATTTGGAACCAGCTTATATAACCTCACTATATCATAATAAGCTTATAAAAAGCTACAAAATAAGCCACAAAAAGTGAGCTTATGAAACATAATCCGAAAACCAAATAAGTCATAAGCTATATAAGCTTAAACAAACGCAACCACTCAGGGGGTGGCTTGTGACTATCACTCTAAATGTGTGAGGTCTCAAGTTCATTTCGACCTACTAAAGTGGTCAAACTAACCTTAACATGGAAAATCTCATCCATCTATCAGTGAGTATACAATAATTCAAGCTTATATAGCGGGCTTATGGCATATTTGGTTAACAACTTATATTCCATAAGCTCGCATTTTGTAGCTGAAACTTTTTAGCTTATATACGCTTATCATATCATAATAAGCTTATAAAAAGCTTCAAAATAAGCCACAAAAAGTGAGCTTATGAAATATAAACCGAAAACCAAATAAGTCATAAGGCTGCTATATAGGTTGTGTTTGAAACAGGGCTTATTAGGGCTTATGGGAACTTAAGCTTTTAAAACAACCTAGCTTATAAAATAAACTTTGTTTGTCACACAGGCTTATGGGAAATTTTATAAGCCATAAGCCCAAGCCAACTAAAACGGGCTTATGGAAGCTTATAGCTAGTCAAATTACATAAATATACTTCTCAAAATATATTGGATTATCACGCAAAAGCCGAAAATATATCTCAACTTTCATATGATGTACTTTTATTCGATTCTACATTAATAAGCTTCAACCACAACTAATTCGCCAAAACATCTTCACAGAAATATAAGCCCTGCCCTGCCCGCTCCCCTCCCAGATCCAGCCCATAAGCCTTCATAAGCCCACGCCCACTGGAAGGGGCTTATCGGGGCTAATAGCTAGTCAAATTACTTAAATAACACCTATATAATAAAGCTGAAAATATATCTGAATTTCATTTGATGTATTTTCATTCGACTCTACATTAATAAGCTTCACCTACAACTAATTCGCCAAACGAATTTATAAGTATATAAGCCCTGCCCGCTCCCTCCCACCTCCAGCCCATAATCCTTCATAAGCCCATTGAAAGGGGCTTATTGGCGCTAACAACTAGTCAAATTACTTAAAAAACCTATATACAGTAATGATTATACCGCAAAAGCTGAAAATATATCTTAATTTTCATTTGATGTATTCTTATGCGACTCTACATTAATAACCTTCAGCTACAACTAATTCGCCAAAACATATTCGGGGATGTTTGGTTTGGCTTATATAACGTAAGTCCATTTCGGCTTATATCACATAAGTCCCAATTTTGTGGCTTATTTGGAGACTTATGGGCTTATAAAAGTTTATTATATCATGATACACTTATATAAGCCTTTAAGTCTCAAAATAAGCCACAAAATAAGCCACAAAATCGAGGCTTATGAAGTATAAGCCGAAAATAAGCCATATTTCGGCTTATACTTCATAAACCCTGATTTTTGTGGCTTATCTTGAGGCTTGTGGGCTTATATAAGTTTATATAAGCTCATAAAACTCCAAATAAGCCACAAAATTGGGGCTTATGAAATATAAGCCGAAATGGGCTTACGTTATATAAGCTGAAACAAGGGCAAAAGGGCTTGTGACTATCAAGGAGCTCAAGTTCAGTTCAAGGTCACACTAACCTTAACATGGAAAATCTAATCCATCCAATACCCTCTATCAGTGAATATACAATAATTCAAGCTTATATAGCGGGCTTATGGCTTATTTGGGTTTCAACTTATATTTCATAAGCTCAAATTTTGTAGCTTATTTTGAAACTTTCCGGCTTATATAAACTTATCATATCATGATAAGCTTATAAAAAGTTTCAAAATAAGCCACAAAAAGTCAGCTTATCAAATATAAGTTGAAAACCAAATAAGTCATAAGCCCGCTATATAGATTGTGTCTGAAAGAGGGCTTATTAGGGCTAATGGAGGCTTAAGCCTTTAAAATAAGCTAGCTTATACAATAAACTTTGTTTGTCATACACCTTATGAAGCTTTTATAAGCCATAAGCCTTCATAAGCCCAATCCCATTGAAAGGGGCTTACCGGGGCTATCAGCTAGTCAAATTACTTAAATAACCTATATATAATGATCAGGGGTAACGCAAAAGATGAAAATATATCTCAACTTTCATTTGATGTATTTTTATTTGATTCTACATAAATAACCTTAAGCTACAACTAATTCGCCAAAACATCTTCATAAAAAATATAAGCCCCCTCCCGGACCCCGCCCAGCTCCATCCCATTTCGCCAAACATAGCCATAACCTTAAATAAACACCCCACAAACAAAAAGAAACAAGGTGGTTCTCTTTCTCACTTTTTGCAGAATGACCGTTTTACTTTTAACAAAGTCAATTAAAAGCAATATGGCAATCTCATCATACTTTTCTATACATATAGTAGTGGACAATTAAATTGAGACAGAGCCAGGCTTATCATGATACGATGTTTGTATAAGCCGGAAAGGTTCAAATAAGCCACAAAAAGTGAGCTTATGAAATATAAGCCGAAAACCAAATAAGTCATAATCCTGCTATATAGATTGTGTTTGAAGGAGAGCTTGTTAGGGCTTATGGGGGCTTAAGCCTTTAAAATAAGCTGGCTTATAAAACAAGCTTTGTTTGCCACACGCCTTATCAAGCTTTTGGCCGTGTCTGTTTTGGCTTATGGAATGTAAGCCCATTTTAGCTTATATTTCGTAAGCCCCAATTTTGTGGCTTATTTGGAGACTTGTGGGCTTATATAAGTTTATTATATCATGGTAAACTTATATAAGCCCATAAGTCTCAAAAATAAGCCACAAAATTTAGGCTTATGAAATCTATGCCAAAAATAAGCCAGATTTTGGCTTATAATATAAACCCCAACTTTTGTGGCTTATGTTGAGACTTATGGCTTATATAAGTTTATATAAGCTCATAAATCTCCAAATAAGCCACAAAACTGGAAGCCGAAATGGGCCTACGTTATATAAACTGAAGCAAACACCTAAACCATAAGCCTTCATAAGCCCAATCCCATTGAAAGGGGCTTAACGGGACTAATAGCTAGTCAAATTACTTAAATTACCTATATAATGGATTATACCACAACAGCTCTCAATTTTCATTTGATGTATTTTTATGCGATTTTACACTAATAAGCTTCAGCTACAAGCCTACAACTAATTCGCCAAACATCTTCATAAAAATATAAGCCCCATCCCGGACCCCGCCCAGCTCCATCCCATTTCGCCAAACATACTCGTAACCTTAAATAAACACCCCACAAACAGAAACAAGGCAATATAGTAATCTAATCATACTCAGGTCGTCTAGTGGCAAAAAGGCGAGTGGCTTACCACTCTAAAACGCGTGAGTTCTCAAATTTAATTCGCGCTAATTAAAGTGGTCATGCTAACCTCCTGAAAAATAACTAAACCCGCAATTAAAAAGAAAAAAAGTGCTCACATCATCAAAGAAGAGCGAAAAGCCGTCAGCAGTCGAAAAAGCCGAGACATCATTATTAAGATGAAGGCTCTGCCTCATATCCTCAACAACAAGAAACAAAACCTACCAGGGCCTCTAAATACAAACTAAAACAGATAATAAAAGCCATTTCGGCTAATAACAACGCCAAGTCGAAAAGAACCTTAAATTAAACAAAATTCCACGTATCCTTAATCAAGTACTAACGTAATTCCAACTCGGGTATCCTTAATTTAAACAAATTTCAAGATGGGTATCTCTAATCAAGTAACAAGAAAAATACCCATTATCCAAATTCGCAAAAAACAACTACCTTTACATAACAAGAACCTTAATTTGCACAATGTTCCAATTGGGTATCATCTATAATTTTAAACTAAAACAGCTTCTAAATACCCAATTAAGATACTGCATGTCATTTCCGCTAAAAGTACGCCTCATTTCTCCTACTCGAAAAAGAACCTTAATTTAAACATAATTCCAAGTTGGGTATCCTTAATTTGCACAAAATATCAAGATGGGCATCATTAACTAACCCAATATCGCAAAAAGCAGCTAACTTTAATTAATAAGAATCTTAACTCGCAGAAAATATGAAGATGGGTATCCGTAATTACAAAACAAGAAGCTTAATTTGTGCAAGTTAAAACAGCTCCTAATTAAAATAATATAATTCATTTCGCCTAAAACTAAGCCCGTCATTTCGCCAAGTCGAAAAAGATCCTTAATTTAAACAAAATTCCAACTTGGGTATCCCTAATTTAAACAACTAACAAGAACCTTAATAGTTAAATATGCACGGTATCATTAATTAACTAGAAATAATAAAAGGGAAACATATATTTCATACATCATCAAACTTTTCTATCTTCGGGATGTTTGTTTTGGGCTTATATAGCCGGCTTATGGCTTATACAGTTTTTAGCTTATAGTATTTCATAAGCTCACTTTTTGTTAGTCATAAGCCGCTATATAGGTTGTGTCTGGGAGAGGGCTTATGCTTTTACCATAACCTTTGTTTGTCACACACGATTATCGAACCTTTTATAAGGCATAAGCCTCCATAATCCCAAACCATTTAAAACGGGCTTATCGGGGCTATAATAGCTAGTCAAATTAGTTAAATAAAGAACCTATCTAATAATGATTACTACGTATAACGCAAAAGCTGAAAATATATCTGAATTTGAACCCATTTCTCCACACATACCCAAAACCTTAACTAAACACCCCACAAACAAAACAAGTGACTATATAGTATATTTTACATCATCAAAGAAGAGCGAAAAGCCGTCACCAGTCGAAAAAGCCAAGACATCATTACTAAGATTAAGGCTGTGTCTGATATCCTCAACAGCAAGAAACAAGACCTGCCCAGAGTCAACTTTACTGTGATCAGGTCCCTTTGAAAGGGCTTTTAAAGCTTCAACTACTTGGGGTGGCCAGAATAATGAAGATGACCGGAGTACTAATGGCAGAAAGGGTATTATTGTGTTCAAATCCCCTTCACGGCCATGATTCTCCTCCATTTTTAAGGTTGTTTAAGGTTTTTTTTTTCTTCCTTAAAACATGTTTTTTTAAGTCAACGGTTTAACAAGAAGATATTATAAAAAAAAGTTTATTAATTTTTTTTTTTTTTTAATTGGTCATTAATTTTGGTAGGTATGGGGTGCAAACGAGCTGAGTCAAGCCCGAGCTCAATAGAGTTTGAGCTTAGCTTAAAAAGCTCGAAATTATATAGATGAAACAAATATATCACTAATATTTACACAACATCATAAATTCTATGTTTGAAGTAAATTATGATAACGATTATCAATAAATTATTTAAATTTTATATAATTATTATTTATGATAAGCCTAATGCTCAAATCAACGTTACTTATATAAAAATATATTTATACTAAGGCTCGAAAAGCTCGATAAGGGTTCGAGCCAAGCTATCAAAAGCTCGAGCTCAGCTCGTTATATGTTTCGAGCCATGTTATTGGGCTTGAGCTCGAGCTTGGGATCGATAAAAGCTCGGCTCGATCGAATCGAGCTTGAATTCGAGCTCGAGTTGCTTGATAAAAGCTCGGCTCGTTTGCCCCCTTAGGTGTTGATGCTAAAATCTTCAGGTAGGATATATCGGAGAAAAACTCTCTCCACGTAAGCCGGATAATCTTTGGAACACCTACCTACACACAAGTAACAGCACACGTTAGCTCGCCCTGGGTGTTATCCCAGGACCCAGCTCTGGTGTAAGAATAAGTATGGTCTGGAGACGAGGAGTGCAAGTAATAGTATTAAGTATATTGTCAGAGCATTCAATGTGTGTGCGATAATAAATGTGAAGACTATTTATAAGGCACTGTCGATACCTGTAATGGTGACTGTTCATATCTGTATCTTTCCCGAAATGGGTTTGTACTCATTTCCCCTCTAACACTGACCTCTTTCCTCTTTGGGTATAAGCCAAGGCACTAGGTGGGGTCTGGCCTATGACGAGGTCACTATCGTACTACTGTTCATGCCACATCAGGCCATGATCCGGTCGTGTTCCGTTCATGTTCTGGTATGTGTCACGTGTCATGGTCTCCGACGCTTGACCGAGACCATACACGAACATGTCCCCTCAGTATAATGTTATCCGGATGAGGATGATATTATACTTGACTGTTGGGCTTTACTGGGTCCGGGGAGGTTATGGGCCTGGGTTTTTCTAGGGTTTCACCTGAACAACCAGGAAGATTCTCGTAGCCAGCCACGTGTAACGCACTTACGCGTTTTTGTGGTGTTGTGCGTGCCACACGTCCTCCTAATTAATGTGACCTTCCCAATTCTCGAGGTATCCTCTATATATACTTGCTCTTTCATTCTTACTTTTTATTTTTACTTCTTGCTGTGTGTTAGTTCCGAAGCGCGTTCCTCTCTGATATTTTCCAAGTAGGTCTTCTATTCTCCGGTTTTATCTATTGTTCAACGTTCTCTTCGCATCTCTCGCCATGTCCGACGATGATTCCGACGGCGTCGCATCTAGTTTCGGTCTTTTAGATCTGAAGTGTGATATGCACCTTTGGATTTCTGTTATGACGGATGACGAGTTAGCCTTTGCTATTGAGGAGTATCGGATTCCGAAGGATCTACGGCCACATCTTCCGTATCCTAACATGACTATGGATCTGCTGCCCAGGGGAAGGTACATATGTGTCTATTTAGACCATATTAAGCATGGTGGCTTCCAGATCCTATTCTCCTCTTTCTTTCTGGAGGTTATAAGACACTTTCGGGTTCATATTTCTCAGTTGGTACCCATTGGTGTGAACCGAGTTATGATGTTCGAGATCCGGTGTCGAAGCCTAAATGTTGAATGTACGGTTGATCTGTTTTGGGTGTTTTATAAGTTAGGGAAGTAGGGTCACTGGTTTTCTTTCGTTAGTAAAGTTCACAAGAAAGCAAGGAAATTTTGTATAAAAACTACTTCGAGTTTAAAATCTTGGAAGACCTAGTTTTTCTTGATTGACTGACACTCTATACCGGATGCTATGCCCTGGAGACACCGGGACACTTGCGTTTCGGATGTGTTCCCAAGTAATTATAGTGAGGCCGATGCTGATTTGATGGCGGATCCTAAGATCTTGCTAAGACCGCCCCATAAAGGCTTGTTGTACTTGTGTGGTTTGTCGAGACCACCCTTTCATACGGAATGTCGTCGTGCGCTGCGAGATACGAAGGGGAATGGTAATGTCTTGTGTTTGTGTATGTCCCTTATGCCTTTCTAACTGTGCATTTCCTTACTTTCCCTTCCTTCTTCTTCATTCTTCTTTTTGCAGAGTTAACTATGGATCAATTTCTACGTCTTCCAAAGTAGACCGGAGCCAAGGTCACCACTAAAGAGGAGATACCGGTTGAACAACGTCCGGTCGACCGCACCTCCCAGCCGTTAGACAGGGGGTTGCTATAGCGGAGTTAACTTCGGGACAACAGGCTGTTGAGAACCCCGACGCTCGCATAGCGGTGGCTAGGGAGCGTCGCGAGGCACTTGCTCTTGAGAAGAACCTTCTAGAACAAACTCAAGATCTTGAGACGGATGAGATCCGGAAGAGAAAAGATGAAGACACCTCCCGAGGCTCGAAGTAGAAAAGACTTCGCAAGACCATGATTGCTGGGACAGGTTACAATTCTAAACGGACTATCTCTGTGACTCCGGTAAACACGTTAATGCTGCAGATATGCCTGCTTCTCCAAGAGATGATGCGACCCAATCTTATGTTGATTTGAGTGATCATTCCAGGGGTTCTAGAGGAGGAGGAGATGTTAGGACAAATAATGATGATCAAGCCAATCAACACTTTGTTCCGTCTCTACATACCACAGAAAGGAACCAGAAACTGGTATGTTTTGCTTAGTTGTGTTTTATTTATGTATATATTTTTGTTGGCATTGTACTGTGTTTCCCTTCTCTCGTTCATTTTCCCTTCTACCCCCTCTTTTTTTTAGATGTTTCTCCCCACCCTGATGAGGGTGATGATGACGAAGGCGATGATGGCGATGAGGAGATCCAAACGTTCGTACCTTCATGGAGGCTTCAACATAATGTACTTGTTGATAATCATTTTGCCGCGAAGGAAATGCTGGTCCATCTTGCCACACCGGTCGAGCAAGGGCTATGGCTACACTCTCGAATCATGAGCTGATCCATCAAGGATATCACGCCCTTGCCTGGACCACCCTCAACTAAACCGAGATCATATAGCGGTTTCAGTTGTTGAGACATGACCACCGGGAGTTGGTGAACTCGAGCCGTCAAGATGCTGATACTTCCAAGAGGGGGCAAGCCTTGTTGGAGCAACTCTCCGAGAACCATAAAAAATTGGAAACTGATCACGTTGCATGTCCCTCAAAGGAGGCGGAGTTGAAGGATCGGATCCAAGCTTTAGAGGATGCCGTTGTGGCTAATGATAAAAAGATGTGCGATCTTAAATGCTCTCTTGGCTTGAAGACAGAGGAATTGGACCGGCCCGTCAAATGGGTGAAGGAGCTTGAATCTGAGAATGTTAAGGTTACAACTCACTTGTCCAGAGTAGCTGTTGACCGGAATAGGCTAATTAATGACTTTTTGCCTCATGTGATCCGTAAGCTTCATGATAGTGCTGAGTATAAAAATCATGCGGCGTATGTAGCTTCGGTTTGCTACTCCGGTGGGTGGTATGATAGGATCCAGGTCAACCGGACTGCCGCTTCACTTGCTCAAACCTTGTCCAAAGTAGAAAACTCTTACGAAGACCATGCCAAAGCATGGTCGAACAAGTGCAATGAACTCTTTGCCCCGACGTATTATTTCATTGACAAAGTTAGAAAATCTTACAACTTGTTCGTGGGTGACTTGATGAAGCTTAGTCCTGATGCTCCAATCATTTCTCAACAGCCTCCAGCCATACCGACTTACTCCTCGGCGTCCAAGGGTGCTCCAGCATAGTTCATGTTTTTCTTGTTTAACATTTGCATATCCCTAGAGCTTGTTCTGGTTTAATTCTCTCGCTTCGGCCTATACAGTGTTAACAATCATGAAGTTATTTTGATCTGAAGTCTGTTTTGGTTATTAGACTATAATGTGTAATAACTTTTTAAACATTTGCTTTGTCTGGGCCTTTAAGCTCTGTTTAATTAGGTTTGTTTCATCCTAATGATAGTGTTTCGGTTTCATCCTTCCCTTTGCATTGTTATTTTCGCTCTTAGTTTTACAACTTGTTATATCTTGGCGACAGTTCGATCCTTTATAGTGTTGCTCTGGTTAATGAGGACCTCGTCCTTTACAACCGGTGGGTCGATGAGGACAACGCCCTTTACGACCAATAGGTTACCACTTGATGAGGGTCTTATCCTTTCAAAGTATCCCTCTTCAACGTCCATATAGGAAGGTTGGTGTTGCTCCGGTTGATGAGGACCTCATCCTTTATAACCGGTGGGTCGATGAGGACATCTTCCTTTACTACCAATAGGTTACCGCTTAATGATGGTCTTATCCTTTACAAGCGGCCCTCTTCAACGTCCATATAGGAAGGTTGGTGTTACTCCGTTTAATGAGGACCTCGTCGTTTACAACCGGTAGGTCAATGAGGACAACGTCCTTTACGACCACTAGGTTACCACTTGATGAGGGTCTTATCCTTTCCAAGCGGCCCTCTTCAACGTCCATATAGGAAGGTTGGTGTTACTCCGGTTGATGAGGACCTCATCCTTTACAACCGGTGGGGCGATGAGGACAACGTTCTTTACGACCAATAGGTTACCGCTTGATGAGGGTCTTATTCTTTACAACTGGCCCTCTTCCTTTTGAGTTGATCAGACGCTTCAGAGGGTAAGACGATGTTAATAGACTGCATCCCAATTATGCCAAAATATTACAATAAGAGATTATCTCAGAAAATTGTCCTCCCCCTCGGGGAAGGTTCGTTCATTGAAAATGAGGTTACATTGTTTCGATGGCTAAATAAAACAGTTTCTTAAATTTATAGCATGCCAAGTCCTCAGAATTTCTTTTCCGTCCATCGTTTCTAGCTTGTAGGAGCCGTTTTGGAAGGCTTTCGTAACTCGATATGATCCCTCCTAGTTAGGAGCGAGCTTGCCCAATTTTATGACTCGACTCGCCTTATTTTTCGAGTAAACAAAATCTATGGCCTTGAACGTTGTGGGTCTCACCCTCTTGTTATAATACTGATCCATCTTCTTTTTGTATTTGGCATCTCATATAGTCGCCATCTCTCTTCTTTCTTGGACCGAGTCTAGGTTTAGACAGAGCTCTTCTTCGTTGGTTCCCTCATTGAACATCAACGTCTTATATGTCTACATACCAATCTCGGATGGGATAACCGCTTCGCTCCCATATGTTAGGCTAAAGGGCGTTTCACCGTTGCTCGTTTTCATCATGGTTTAGTGTGCCCAAAGCACACTAGGTAATTCATCCACCTATCCGGTCATCTCCCGACCTAACCTGGCTTTCAAGTCGTGCCCGAGTGACTTGTTTTCTCTTTCGACGAGACCGTTTGCTTACGGATGGGCCACAGTTGTATTCATTTGTTTGATTTGCCATTTGACACACCATTCATTGAACGGATCGTTAACCAGATGCGTTCTATTGTCGGTGACAATTATCCCAGGTATACTGAATCTGCACACTATGTTCTCCCACACGAACTTTTTCACATCCTTGCCCCTCACTTTAGCCAACGGTTTTGCCTTAATCCATTTTGTGAAGTAGTCTATGGCTACTATTATGAACTTGATACCACCCGAGGCTTCGGGTAGCAGGTTGAGAACGTCTAAGCCCCATTGGTAAAATGGCCATGGAGACATGATTGAAGTCATGAGGGTCTTTGGAAGCTTGGGGACTGATGCGTGGATTTGACAAGAGTCACACTTCACCACTACTTCGTATGTATCCTGGTACATTGTTGGCCAGTAGTACCCTTGTCTCATGATTTTCTCTAGCACAGACCTGTACCCGGTATGCATCCGCATCCTCCTTTTTATACTTCACAGATGATGAGTTCGCCTACAAGGGACCCACACATCTTAACATAGGAGACGTGTATGACTTTTTGAAGAGTATTCATCCCTCTACGACGAACTGCGGTATCTTGATTCGGAGCTTTCTTGCTTCATCTCGGTCTGTTGGTCATACCCCTTCTTTGAGGCACTTTAGAATTGGGGTCATCCAATTATCTTCCTTTTCTTCGACCATGTCGTTCATTTCTTCCGGTTTCATGGACCGGACTTTTAATACTGCGACCAAGACTTCCTTTGTGAGGTGGTATAAAGTTACGAATGCCAACTTGCTAAGCACGTTCGCCTTCTAATTTTTATTTCTCGGTATATTCTGGATGGAGAACTTGTTAAACTTCGATACATGTTCCTTTGCCTTGGCCATATATTTTTTCATCCTTTCGTACATGCTACGAACTCTTCGTTAATCTGGCATGCTACAAGTTTCGAGTCTACCTTTGTCTGAAGCATTTGAACCCTCATTTTCTCTGCTAGCCTTAGCCCTGCTAACAGTGCTTCATACTCTACTTCATTTTTGGAGCTCTCGAAGTTAAGCTGGAGGGCATAGGTATATTCCGTCCCCGAAGGGTCTATTAACACCAAACCTGCTTCGACCCCTTTCGAACTAGACGCACCGTCCGTGAACAAGGTCCATTCTTCCTCGCTCTACTTCGTAACTTCTGTGGTGCATACCAGCTCGTCTCCCGTTGGTGTTTCTACTAAGAAGTCTGCTAGAACCTATCCCTTGATGGCATTCCTAGGTACATAATTTATTATATAGGCTCCCAACTCAATTGCACACTTTGTTAGTTTCCTATAAGTCTTTGCCTTTGATAGGAATTGCTTGATTGGTTGATCTGTGATCACTTTAATGGGTTGGGCCTCAAAGTACCTTCTTAGTCTTCTCGACAAGTGCAACAAACGGAGCATATCTGCGCTCGGCGTCATTTAGTACCCTGCTAAAAAACCTGATAGGAGCATGCCCAAATCTTCTCTCCGCCATTAACACACCGATAGCTGCTTCTTTAGCCGCAGCTAAGTATACGTATAAAGTTTCACCCCTTCTGGGGGTGGTTAATAGTGGGAGTTCCATCACTACCTTCTTCATTTCTTGGAAGGCGGTTTCAGCTTCGGTGGTCCATCGGTATTCATCTTTGTTCTCCTTGGTGATGTTTTTTAGGGTCTCGAAGAATGGCAAGGAGTGCTCTGCCGACTTGGAGACAAATCAGTTTAGCGCGGCCAGCTTTCCGCCTAGTGATTGCATTTCTTTTAGGGTATTGGGGGACCTCGTTTCCACTATTGCCTTCGTCTTCTTTGGGTTGGCCCGTATTCCTTCTGAGGTTATGATGTACCCTAGGAATTTTCCTTCTTCCACCCTGAAGGAGCACTTTTTCGAGTTGAGCTTCATATTTATCTTCTTAAGGTTGTCGAAGGTCTCAGCAATATCTGCAAGCAAGTCCTTCTCCAAGTTGCTCTTGATGACCATGTCATCGACATAGGCTTCCAAGTTCTGGCCTATCTGTTCCCTAACAGGTGGTGTCGACCAACCTTTGGTATGTGGCTCTGGCATTCTTGAGGCTGAACGACATCTTGGTATAGCAGTAAGTACCTTGATTCGTGTAGAATGTCGTCTTTTCTTCATTCTCTTCATTCATTTGTACTTGATGGTAGCCTTTATAGGCGTCCATGATACACTTGTATTTAAATCCCATCACTAACTAGATCTTTAGGTCGATCTCCGGGAGTGGGTAGTAGTGCTTTGGACAGGCGGAGTTTAGGTTCTTGAAGTCTATACACATTCGCCATGACCCATCCATTTTCTTTACCAGCACCGTCGCTGGATATCCAGGTAGGGTATTTTACCGGTCTAACTATTCCTGCTTTTACCCACTCTTCTACCTACCGTGCGACGATCTGTCTTTTTTCTTCACCTAACATCCGTCTCTTCTAAGCAACTAGAGTTATGGATAGGTTTACATTCAGCGAATGATTGATCAACCGCTTCGACACGCATGTCATATCGGCTGGTGTCCAAGCGAATACGTCTCGGCTTCTCCTTAACAAGTCAATCAAGCTTGCTCGGCCTTCCCCCGAGAAGTTCTTTCCAATCATCACCAGTTGTTCCAGGTATGTCGGATTGACTAATACTTCCTCTGTTTGAGGGCTTTCGGCTTTAACCGTTAGCTCTTTTGTCCTTTCTCGTACCACCGCCTTGTTGGTCTTATCACTTTCTGTGTTTTTCTTATCCTCTAATAGCCGACATTCAGAGATAATGGATGCCATGGGGACTAAATTTGTAACTCCCATAGGAGTGGGAAATTTGAACATGGCATGGGCAGTCGACGGGACGGCCCATCGGGACCTGATTCTAGTTCTCCCTAGGATAACACTGTATGAATAGGTTGCTCGGATAACGGTGAATTTTAGGTTTACGATCTGGACTAACCCTTGCGATCCGAACGATACCTCCAATTCAATTTTCCCTACAGGGGTTAGTTCTTCCCCCGAGAAGCCGATGAGGCTTGACTGCGTTTCCTCTAACCTCTTCTTGATTGACGGGCACAACTAGTCGAACCAGTGCTCGAACATGATCTACACTGAGGCTCCGTTATCCACGAGTATGCGACATACCAAATACCCTTCCATGTCGGCTTCGACTATTAGTGGCTCGTCCGAAGCATCGTCACCAGTTACAGGGGGAAAGCTGATTGGAGCCCTTATCCACGCGGGATCTTCAGAAACAAGTTCCTTTCTTTTGATTCTGGATCGGCATGACTGGACCATATTGATTGTTCTTCTTCCCCCTCGGTTAGCTCCTTGAGGTTTTGGGGGGTTTCCCCTATTTCCCCCTCTTGGCTGGTGATCTCGGACCAAGTGATTGAGTTTTCCTGACTCTAGTGATGCTTCTAATTGCCTTCTTAGTTGAAAAAAATCGTTAGTCAGATGCCCTTTCTGACCATGATATTGGCATTATTTCTCCATGTTCTCCTTTCTCACAATTCCCTTGGTTGGCTCGGGTTGTGGTAACCGTAAATGAGTCTCAGAGGCTAGGATCTCTTTTGGGCTTTTCAAAAGCGAGTCAAGAGCAGAAATCGGGAACAGTCTTCTGGCTTCATACGGACGGGGAGGTTGGTACAACGAGTATAGCTCTTTCCCCGTATCAGCTCTCTTGTCGGAGCGACAAAAATTTTGGTAATGTGATCCTCCGGATCTTTCCAGTTTATTGAAGGGTCTATGCCCCTTGCCGGGTATTCGCCTCTTGGTAGCTCCGTGGTTCTAAATGCTTCTTCTGACTTGACGTAGTCATCCACCCTTTTCATCATGTCCGTGATGGTCCGAGGTGTTTTGTCCGCGAAGCGTTTGGCTAACTCTAGGCATTTACAATTACTCATGAATACAGAGATCAACATTATCTCTGGCGCTCCTTCAATATCGTTTCCTTCGTCCATCTTTCTTTGAAGTCCGACAATGTTTTGTGTGCCCTTCGTACTATCTTGGATACCTCGGTGGGTTCCTTGGTACACTTCTTACTCAAGTCGAATCTTTCTACGAATCGTTCCCTAAATTCTACCCAATTGTCAATGCTTCCGTTTAGTAACTGGTCGAACCATCATCTGGCCGCGTCGCCCAACGTCTGCTAGAACATTCGAAATCATATAGGCATCAACCAGTCGCCTTGGGCAGCGGCTCCGATGAACCGATTGGTGTGGTTGTCCGGGTCAGTAGTTTCGTCTTACAATTTGAGGTTAGGTGGGAGTATGTGTTGATCCCTTTGGTTGGATCTATATTCTGTTAAGAATTAGTATAGTAGTTTGTAATCAAACTAAAACACTTTGAGAACTCTTACTAACACTAAATAAGTTATGCGGAATCTAATTTATAAAGCACAAAAGAACAGAATTACTATTAACTATTCGATTCTCTTATTAATCGACTTGAATGAGGTACATAAAAGACATTGTACCTATGTTCCTCCCTAGAAACCATAGAATATTCTATAAAGATAACTATATCACAGACGATATATTATCAATATTCTAACTATTTAAGTATATCACATAAGATATACTCTAACTATAACTATGACATATCTTATACAAAGATATATTCGTCCTAATCATCATAGTAGTACTTACGTTATAAGTAGCAGTACTTACTATGTACCGCGTTAATACTAACGGTACTTACATAACACTGACATTACTTAAAATACACTAACGGTACTTGACACTTAACAAATATTTCCCAACAATCCTCCCCTAAACAAGAAATGATAACTTGTTGTATTCTTGTTTCTCTTGTACTTGATGTATTAAAATACATGTCTTCAGTCTTTCCTTCATCCTTGGATTGAACTTGGTAATTTGTATTTGTATCCAACTGAATGTAGCCAAACACTTCAAATGTAGATCTTCTTCTGATAAGATAATCTTCAAACATCAAGAGTATCATCTTTGTCTTCAAACTATGATCTTCTTGTGCCTTTTAAACATTCACTTATCTTTGCAGCATCAGTTATTGTCTTCTTGAGTTTAGTCTTTGAACTCTTAATCATGAACCTTTGTCTTGATTTGATGAGACAAAACCTTATAAGTATTCTTTTTAAATACTTCTTTGCTTGCAATCTTCATACCTGAAATAAAACAGTTAACAACAAAAACCAATCTGTATTGACTTCATGATTTTTAGCAAATCACCAGCTATCAACAGATTTGATAAATTCTTTACCAGTTAGCCGTACACTCTAGAATAGCCAATACTTTATTCTTAAAGAATAAGGTGTAATGAAAACCTTACAATTTTTGGTAAATTTTCAACCATCAACGGATTTGATGAAGTCTTTACCTAGTACCGTTTGTCTAGGACTAGCCAACTCTTTGTCTCGAAACAAGGTGAGTTAGAACCATATAGTTTTTAGCAAACTATCAGCTTTCAAAGGATTTGATAAGTCTTTACCACAAACCGTTTGCTTATGGACTAGCCAGTTCTTATGTGTGTTAGACATGGTGAACTGAGAACCATTTGTGAAGTGTGATTGAAAGTCAAACACTTAAGGCTCTTTCTCAGCTTCTTCCTCATCTTTCAAATCCTTGATTTGTTGTTTAACCATTCTGATCAACTCCAAAGCATCAGCAGATTCTTTTGTAACTTCCAATTGTTGTTCTAACATCCTTTCAACAATTTTCTTTTGAAAGGGTAAGTTTTCTCTTGCAGCATATAATATGTAACATCATCTACATCTAAAATATGCAATCCACATGACCTATAATATCTCCAGTAACTAGGAACCTGATTCTCTAACTCTTTCAACATTTCTTGATCACAATTATGTGGCTCATACATAAAGAGAAATTCCTAGTATAATAGTGATACTTTAGTTTTACCTGCACTGGCTTCTTGAACTAACTTGGAAAGATCTTGAATATCTTGTCTGCCAAGAATGTGAAGAATATCCTCCAAAAGTCTGAATATCCTTGTTGTGCCATCAGTTCTCTGAATTCCATGAGCTTCAAGTCCTTCAGACATAGAGTAAATCCATTTAGCAATGGATGCTCTCTTTCCAAAAATCTCTGTATCAATACATTGATCTTCAAATTTTACAATCTTCAAGTACTTCTTCAAGCTCTCATCATCATTACTATCCTCTGTTGTTGATTTAGCCCTCTTGGCTTTCTTCTTTGTCTTTGTTGACCTTTTCCTTTTAACACCCTTGGAAATTCCCTCAATGTTGAACCCTCTTCCAAGTTTGTATGTACCGTCTCCTCAGTATGTACTGTTGTATGTACTATTGTATGTACTATTGACTGTGTATGTACTGCTTGTACATTTTCAGTCTGAGCAATATCTTGAGTTTTAACTCCTATATTCATCCTTTGAGCAGTCTCTTCCTCCTTTGAACTTACCTTCTCCTTTCTATTCTTCCTCACATAAGTGGTCTTGATAGGTGGAGATGTATTTGTAGGTTCAGCAGTACTTGGCTTAATTCTAGGAGTACTACCAAATTACCTTTGTTGTTGCAGATGTCTTTTAAACTCTTCAACAGCTTTTCTATCTGCTTCATATCCAATCTCAACAAAATTCAGTTCAGTTCTCTTATTTTGCTCATACAAAGACTTGATTTCTTCAAAATTCTTCTTGACCAGCTGAATATGAGTAAAACCCTTAACTCTCTTAAGAAAATTCATCATCTGATTTCTAATCTGCATAGTAGTTGGAGGCTTAATCTTTTCTTTTCTTTTCTTTTCAGCAAAGATTCTTTGTTGCTCCCTTACCAGATCATCAATCAATCTTGATTTCTCTTCTTCATCATAAGCATTTCTCTCTTCAGCTAACAATGATTCTGCAAGAAGCTCACTTGCATGTAATTCAGCTTGAATCTTGTCATACTCTTGTATGTTCCATTCTTGCTATATTCTCTTAGCTTCTAGCAAATGCTGCTTAGCTTCAAGTTCTTCTTGTAAGTCAGTTTCACGAATTTGAGCTTGCATTCTAAGAGCATATTTCTCATCATGGCCCAATTGATTAAATCTGTACATGACTTTGCTTATATCTTCATCTGAATCACTTTCATCTTCAGATTCTGATAATATTTGCTTCTTCCCTTTATCCTTTGGATCAATCTTAGGTAGCTTCTTCTTCAGCTTGGTAGATCTTTCCTCATTAGCTTGCTGTTGAATAACTATACCTTTAGTAGGGTGTGAAGCTTGAACTTTCTTACCTTGAATTTAATTCTTTTTGGCAAGAACTTCTTGTTGTGTCTTTTTCTTTGCCTCTGCTTGTTTAGTCTTTTCAGCTAAATTCTTCTTTCTTAAGTCAAGAAGCAATTGGGCTAAAGTCTCATCTTCTCCAAAAGGAGTTTGACTTTCTAGTGAAGGATGATCACCAGCGGTACTTGCAATCGGCTTAGTTGGCTTAGCAGTACTTGGGTCTTCAACAATGTCAGCAGTACTTGCAGTCGGCTTAGTTGGCTTAGCAGTACTTGGATCTTCAACAATGTTGATTTCACCAGTATTAGACACATTTATTTCTTCAATAACTTGTGTATCCCCAGATACTCTTTCTTCCATAGAAGCCATCATATCAACTTGCACTTCTTCAGTCTTATCTGATTTATTGCTTTGTGGTGATGGAGCAGGAAACTGAATGTTATTTTCCTCCAGCTTCTCATAGAAAGCACTCCAATTTGTTTGAAGTGGTGATTGAGATGATGGTTCTGGCTGAGTTACCAATGTTTCTTCAACTTGTGGCTCCTCTGGAGTAGGTTGTGGTTCTTGCTGCCGAATCTCCATATCTGGAGGTCCATCCACACCAGTCTTTAAACCAGTTCCATCTGCATAAGTCCCCATGACATCTTTATCCAATTCAAAATTGATGTCATTTCCAGAGATCCTTGTCTGATTATCAGAAGAAGTTGGTTGTCCTTTATAATTCCTCCCCTGTTTGGTTGCATTCAGTTGCCTTTTCTTGTGGTTCCTGAATCTTTGCTTCTTGATTGAAAACTTCTGAATAGATCTATGTTGCCTCATCCAAGGTGACACTTTGTTCCTTAACTTGATTAGGCTAGCTTCCAATTCAGTAATTTTCTTATCTTGAACAAGCTTTTCTTTCTGCAACACGTATACCTGTTGGGATAAACTTGTACACAAAGCAGTTAAATTTGCAACATCCACCACCTCTGGTGCTTGTGCTTGTGGTGAACCACTAGCACCAATAGAAGCAGCAGGTGTGTGGATCATCTCATCAGTGTTTGGTGGAACACCAACATTGTGAGAAGAAGATTGTGAATCTTCTAGGGAATGGGAACTCTGGTGAGAAGGAGTTTGCTAAGAAGCACTAGCATTGCTAGGTTCCTCACCTTCTTTATTGGCAGGTTGGGCTAACATATGAGCAAACAATAGTGTTACTATTCTTGTAAAGGCATTGCCTTGTTTGGTCAAGAAAGAGAAAGTTCTCTTTGTGAATGTAGGAACATCCCATGTATCAGTTAACTCTGGTAGGTTAGATATTTGGTCACTAACTAAAGTTTGAATGAATCTAGGATACATTAAAAACTTCTTAGTCCCTTCCAAATTCCTAGTCATGCCTTCAAAAATTAATTTTGAAAAATTAAAAACCCTGTTATTTGCTAGACAAACACCAGCTGATGCCAATGCAACAGGAATTTGATCAAAAGATGTACTTTTAGAACTTAAACAGTGAATAATAGCATGAAAAAGCAATTTCCATTGAGGTGAAAATAAAGCTTTAAAGAAAGTAAGACTTTTTCTACCACCTTCATAGCCCATGGCTGCAAGGCCATCATGAATCTATGTATTATTAAGCATACTAAGTCCATTTTCATCATTTAATCTCAAACTTGCTCGTAGCAGTACCTCAGTTACATATATGTTTCTATGATTCACCCTAGCCTTAATGCAAGGTTGATCAAACCGAGTACCTAATACAACAATATTCCAAAATTGTTCAACAATGGAAATAGAGACAACTGAACTTACAGTGAGTACAAAGCGAACATGACTTCGAGATAGGAAACCAAGCATCTCATGGAAACCAAGAGAGTCATCATTCGTAGCAAGATTCACAACCAAATTATGCTTAGAGATTACTTGTAAAGCAGCCATTAGTATTTTTGATGATCGAAAAATTAGAGAGAAGGTTATAGAATCAAGAGATAAAAATAAAAGATTAGGTGAATCAATTGTGTAATTGGAGTAAGTATTTAAGTAAATAACAAACCCAAGCGCGAAGAAACCGCCAAATTTACAAAAGAGACCCTTAACGGTACAACGGACATGTAGCGGTACATGGAACATAAGCGGTACTTGAATTTGTGCTAGCGGTACTTGGAGTGACAACGGTACCTCACAATATTGACCAGTTCACGCTTTCCACTAACAATGTAACCTCTTTTATCTTTTTCTATTAACCTGCAATTATATCAAAAACACAAAACATAGACTATACAATAAAAATTATAAAAATTTGTACAGCTATTACCTCCCCTCAACATATGCAGCATGTTATTGGTTGAGCATACCAATGTGTGTCACCAAGAATTCGAATCTCTTTGCATCAAATGCATTGGTCAACAAATCAGCTACATTGTTGTCTGTATGAATCTTCAAGACTTGAATAAGCTTTTTGTCATAAGCATCTCTTATAAAGTGATGTCTTATTTCAATATGCTTGGTCTTGGAGTGAAATACTGGATTCCTGACAATGCATATAGTACTTTCATTATCAATGTACATCTTGGTGTTCATGAAGTTAAATCCATAGTCCAACAATTGATTTTGAATCCAAAGTACTTATCCACAGCAATGAGCAGCAGCTACATATTTAGCTTCAGTTGTAGAAGTAGCAACAATGGTTTGCTTCTTACACTGCCATGATATGAGTCTTCTGCCTAGGAATTGACAACCTCCTGTTGTGGATCTCCTATCATGATTAGCTCCAGCATAATCACTATCTGAGTAAGCTTCCAATTCAAAGGTGGAATCTCTAGGATACCATAATCCTAAATTGGGTTGACTTTTAAGATATTTAAAAATCTTCTTCACAGCATGTAGATGTGACACCTTTGGATGAACTTGGAACCTTGAACAGGCACACACAACAAACATTATATCTGTCCTTGAAGCAGTAAGATACATCAATGAACCAATCATTGATCTATATAGATGAATGTCAACATCTTTTCCATGTTCATCTTTTGATAAAGACTTCTTAGCTTCAAAAGGTGTGCTTATACTCCTTGTATCCATATATGAAAATTTCTTCAAGATTTCAGCAACATATTTATCTTGGCTGATAAATATTCCATCTTTCCTTTGTTTGACTTGTAGTCCTAAAAAGAAAGTTAGTTCTCCCATAGAACTCATTTGAAATCTTCCTTTCATCAAAGCTTCAAACTCTTCACACCATGTCTTTTTGGTAGAACTAAAAATGATGTCATCAACATAAACTTGAACTAGAATGATGTCCTTAGCATTCTTCTTGATGAACAGAGTTTTGTCAATGGCTCCTCTCCTATATCTATGTTCTAGCAGAAAATTGGATAAGGTTGCATACTAGGCTCTTGGAGCTTGATGCAGACCATAAAGTGCTTTGATAACCTTGTAAACTCTATTGGGGAATTCAGGATCTACAAAACCTGGAGGTTGTGAGACATATACCTCCTCTGAAATAGTATCATATAGAAAGGCACTTTTCACATCCATTTGATAGACTATAAATCCCATATATGATGCAAAGGCCAAAAATAACCTAAGGGCTTCTATCCTTGCCATTGGTTCAAAAACCTCATCATAGTCTATCCCTTCTTCCTATCTATATCCTTGAGCAACAAGTCTTGCCTTGTTCCTGACAATAACCCCTCTTTCATCCTTCTTGTTCCTGAAGACCCATCTAGTACCAATTACTCTTTTACCTGAGGGAAGATCCACAAGAATCCAAACTTTTTGTAGCTCAAATTGTGTTAATTCTTCTTGCATGACATCTACCCAACTTTCTTCATCAAGAGCCTGAGAAATGTTTTTGGGCTCTACTTGAGATAAGAAACAGGCAAACAAACAATGCTGAGTATCTTTATGATTTGTTCTCTGCTGTTCTTTGGCATAACTCACAAGTGCATGAGTTTCAATATTGGTTTGAAGTTGTCTTCTGGTTTGTACAGCAGATTTGGGATCTCCAATAATCTGTGTAGTAGGATGGTTGTTGTTGACTTTATGAGTGGGAATAGAACTGACTGGAATTTCTGTTTCCAAATTGTTGAAATCATTTATTGCACCCTGCTCATCATAGGAAGCTTTAGAGAAGATTCCTTCAGGTGGACTAGCATATAAGTCTTCATCGTCCATGGCTTGTAAAATCTCTTCTAGTGAGTCAACAGATTTGGCAGATTTTGACTTAGCAGTACTTGCAGATGAAGTACCGCTAGGTGTAGTATGTACTGCTGAGTGTTGTGACTCAAAAGATTTTTCTTCTGAATGCTTATTAGCAGATGTAGCATTCTTTTCTTGTTCTTGAAGCCTCTAAAGCTCCTGGGAGGCTTGATCATAATATGATGGCATGGTTTGCTTCTTTGGAGTTACAGACATGGGAGTAACAGTAGGCATGTTGGGCACATAGATATGAACATCATCATCTGATGAAGAAACATCTTCTTGAGTACCTGCATTAGTTGCACTTGACTCCTCACCTGCATTGTTAATTTGATAATCCTTTTGCAAAGAATAGTAATCCATGGAGTTAGTTAGATAATCTAAATCAAACATCCAAGCATAACCTATTCCTGGGACATTGGGTTTATTTTCTAAGAAATTAACATGAGCATTTTCTTCAACCTTCTTAGTTGTCAAATTATAAACCCTATATGCTTTACTTTGCACTGAATATCCTACAAGATATCCTGGATCAGACTTTCCATCAAACTTTCCAAAATAATCAAGAGTATTTAGTATAGACACATGACACCCAAAAGGTCTTAAATGACTTATGTTAGGATTTACATCAGTCAAGAGTTCATAAGGTGTTTTGTTTTGAGGCTTGGTCACTAGGACTCTATTTAACACATAACATGTAGTATTGATTGCTTCTGCCTAAAAGGTATTTGGTAAAAGTGAATCAACCAGCATAGTTCTAGCAACCTCAATCAGTGTCCTATTCTCCCTTTCAGCTACTCTATTTTGTTGTGGAGTTCTAGGATTACTAAATTGTCTCTTAATTCCTTTAGACCTACAGAATTCATCAAATTCAGCATTCTTAAATTATGTCCCATTATCAGTCCTAATGATTAAAACCTGTTTAGTGAACTGCTTTTCAACTAAAATGATAAAATCCTTAAGTAATTCACTTGTTTCACTTTTAAGAGCTAAAAAGAAAACCCAACTGAATCTACTATAATCATCAGTTATGACTAGACAAAAGGTCTTATGACTAATGCTTCTGATAGAAACTGGACCAAACAAATCCATATGCAAAAGCTGCAAAGGTTTGTCACAGTGTTAACAGTCTTGGTCTTACAAGAGGCTCTATGTTGTTTACCTTTTTGACAGGTAGCACATGTGAAATCATTTTGAAAAGATTTGTTAGGTAGACCTCTAACCAAATTCCTATTCACCAATCTATTAAGATTCTTGAAATTCACATGACCTAACCTTCTATGCCACAAATTTGACTCATCTAAAGAAGCCTTAGCTAGCAAACATGTAATTCCACCTGTTGGAGTAATAGTATGAAGATTAAAGGTGTACATATTTTTTTGCCTGGGTACTTTAAGCAGTATTTGAGATTCCTTAGGCATCTCAAAGTCTTTAGACAACACCAAGCAGTCTTTGTCTGTGAATAGCACCTTGTTCTTCTTATCACACATTTGTGATACAGAAAAGAGATTGAACTCATTCAATTCTTTTACAAAGAACACATCTTCAAATTCCAACTTTCCTGTATTGATTTTCCCTTTGCTAGTGATTCTACCTTTGCTACCCCCAAAGGCTACTTGACCTCCTCTGAATTCTTCAAATTCAGCAAGAAAATCTTTGTTTCCTGTCATGTGTCTTGAGCATCCACTATCTACTATACCTTTATCTTTCAATTCATCAATTAGATGCCCCTGCACACAAATAAAACTCATTAGTTTTTAACAGGGACCCAATCCACATTTGGCTTGGATCTTGTGGGACCTACACATTTAAGAGTTTGTACTGAAGCATTCCCAGTAATGCTACTTTTGATCTTATACTTCATGGTTTCATTTATGTAGTCAAAGTCATAGGGTGACTCTATGTGCTCAGACTTCTTTGACTTAAGTACTGCTTTAGCGGTACTTGCTTTAACACATTAATTATTTCTTTTAGGAACCCACATTTGCACTGGTTTGTTTTTATCCTTACTTCTAGGTGTTTTAACTTTTTCAAAAACTTTCTTAGAAGTCTTGGAGAACTTTGGTTTTACAGACTTTAAACCAACAGTACTTAAGTTTGGTCTAGCAGTACTTGCAGGTCTAGACTTGTCGGTACTTGCTTTACCAGTCTTTAAAGGTACTAGACCTTGTTTCATAAGTACTGCCCTAGGAACAAAACTTTTGGTAGAGTTATTTTTAAACTGTTTAACTACCCTTGTGTGATCAAACTTAGGTTTGTCATTTTTCTGATTCCTATAAACTTGTGCATTTTTCCCATTACTGTTTTTCATGACCCTTTGTGTAGCCTTTTGTTTCACAATTTTATCTTCATGTAATGTACAATCTTTGATAAAATGACTTAGACTACCACAAACATAACATCCTTTTCTTCTTAATGAAGACCCAAAAGGTTGTTTTGACTTAACTTTCTCAAAACCTAGCCTACGCCTTTTGGCATTATTATGTTTTACATTGTTTTCCAAAATCTTACTAGGAGTTTTTACCTGCTTGGGAGCAGAACTAGTCTTAGATTCTTCAGGAACAAAGTTGTTCATTAAAGGTGGATAAACAATGTTTTTGGTCACAACAGTCTTTTCTTGGCACAAAGTACTAGAGTTTAAGTTATTTTTAACCTTTGGTTCTTCTAACTCTATACTTGTATCATTACAAGGGGGCATGAAAATTCCTGATAGTGGTGGAGGAACTGCCTTCATTCTTTCAGCATATATATCATTTTCAGGTGTATCATTTACCTCACTAGAACTATCAAAAATCCCTTTTGATAAGTCCTTGTCAGTTAAAGTTATCCCAAGTTGGTCCTCAATATATCCTAGGCCTGTTTTATCATAATACCCCATTTGTGAATTAATCAATTTTCCCAATCCTTTAGAGGATTTTTTCCAATGATTAGTCACTTCCCTTTCATTACAAAGGCTGGCTTTTAAAGCTTCATTTTCTGTTGATATTTTTAACGGTTGTCTTTCAAAAGCTTTTATTTCCACATCTTTTTCCCTCATTTGAAGAGTCAAAATCCTTATTTTCTCTTCATAGTTTTGTTGAGCCTTTTTGTACAAAACTATATTTTCCTCTAGTTTAACAACACCATGTTTAAAAGCCTTTAATTCTACAGTGCATGTGTTAACCTTTTGATACTGTTCCTCTAGTTCTACTTTTAGGCTATTAAATTTAAGAACACAGTCTTTAGAACAAGGATGTACCTCAGTGTCTCCATGTGAGAGAGCAATTAAACCAAGCTCTTCTTCTTCTTCTTCTTCTGCCCAGTTCACCACTCCATCTACAGTAACCAATGCTTTGGTTCCTTTAGGACTCCTACTATTTCCTTTTGGAAAGCTTTCAGTTATTCTTGGACTGGTTCTATAGCTGTGCTTGGAATTCTGATTGCTATTCTCAGCTTTATCTCTAGAGCATTCTCTTGGAAAGTGTCCATTCCTTCCACAGTTATAACATTCAACTTTAGACTTGTCATATCCTAATGGCTCATTAGAATCAACAGTCATTTTTCTTCCAGACTTCTTGAAGAACCTATTAGATCTTACTGACACCATAGCAGCTTGCCATTTAAGATCCATCTCTTCAACATCAACATCATCCATTTGGAACAAGTCATTGAGTGTTAATCTTGGCCTGTTGTCTTGTCCAACAAAGAATGAGAAAGCATCATTGTCACTAAACAATGGTGAAGACCTTCCATGTGGATTTTGATAGACTATTGGACTGCTTTCAATACTTTGTGGGTAAGTACTACTTGTAAGTCCTCCAGCGGTATTTGTGAAGTATGTACCGCTGCTAGATCCATTAGCGGTATTATGAAAGTAAGTACCACTGTTCCCATCTGATACAAAAGCCAAGTTAGATTTTGAAGTAGTCGTTGTCTTTACTTCAGTGCCTTTCACATCCATCTCATATGCTCTAAGATTGTTGTAGAGATGATCAAAAGGAATTGTTTCTAAATCATCTCTTGTTATGAAGTGCATAGCCATTGCTTTCCACTCTGGTGGAACACTTCTTAAGAATTTTAAATTAGCTTCTTCACTAGGAATTACTTGTCCATAAACTGCTAACTGAATAAGCAACTTGCTGAACCTTCCATATCCACCATGTATCCCCTCTATACTGTTAATTGAGAAGTTATCAAATTCTTGCTTAAGAACAATCTTTTTAATCTTCTTAGATTTGTCAATGCCCCCAAATCTAAGTTTTATAGCATCTCACATAGCTTTAGCATCCTTATAATGATGAAAGCTTGGTAGAATGTCTTCAGAAAGAGCCATAGCCAAAGCAGTTCTGGCTTTTCTCTCTCTGATCTCTACTTGTATCTCATCAGTAGTCACAGCAGGTTGGAACATAGCATGTATTGTCTGGCAACCAGTGTAGCTTCTTTAGTGTATTCCCATTCTTGATAACTTACCACACAGTGTGATCTGTGTGATTCAAGTAATGTTCCATCTGCATAGCCCATGTCTCATAATTGTCACCTTTGAGAACTGGGAGTTTAACAGCAGACAGAGTATGAGAAGGTGTTGTTTTGAAATGAAATCAAAAGTTTACAAGGAATGTTTAGCCAAAATTGGTAAACAAGGAATCTTGAAAAAGACCGTGATCAAAGAGGAAAGACCAAAAACGAGCCAAAAATGGCCCGCTGTCCGCGGTTTCTTAAAGGAACTTGTGTTTCCTTATATATAAGGGACCGTGCGGTCTTTGGGGATCCGCATACAGTGGACATGATAATGTGATTTTCAAGGTTTTGATAAAAACTAAGACATTTTCAAAAAATTGCAAATCTTGGATTTTTACCATTTTTAGCACTAGATTATGCTTTGGTTGCACAAAAGACAACACACTCACAAAGAGTGTCTTGACAAAGGGTGACAAAATATTTAGATAACATTTTGACCCAATTTTAGTCAAATTTTAATGGTTGTGATAAATTTAGGTTCAATTTTAAATAAAATTAAAGTTAATTAGTGTGAGCACATAGGTTAAAACACACAAATACTAAAACCATAACACATCTTCATGAAAACTCATGAAGGAAAGGAAATACAAGAAATGAAAAACAAACTAACTATTACAAAGTTAGCCAAACTAGTTCTTGATAGATAGTCTTCCTTGGCTTGATTTTCTTTTAAAAACATTTATTTTTAGAAAATCATCATTCATTCTCTAGGAGGTGGAGACATGGAGAACAATGTAAGCAAGACGTCTTTGCAACCTCCTATGAAGTCCAACCATCTCTATTCTTTGATTTTGAATGATGTACTTGTTATAAAGGCAACATGGACAATTAGCACTATGAGCTTCTAGAAAACAAAAGAAGTATGGATCACCCCTAAAGTAGAGAATGGGAACACCCAAAACTGGAGTGTTTGAGGGAGGAGGAGGAGGCATGGTGTTCAAGGGTGAGATAGGTGAGTTATGAGGGGTGAAAGGTAAGGTAACCAATGGCTCAACAAAGTCATTCACAATGGGAATGCTTTGTAGAGGTTGAGGATTCACATCCATGAGAGGACAAGGAGTGAATGGTGAGGACAACTCATTTATTCTAGATTGGAATGAAGAGGATGTAGACTCATGAGAGTGGTTAGTACCATGGGTTGAACTTGTCTTGCATGGTGCAAAAGGTGGTGAGGGTGATGAAGAGATGAGAATTGGAGAAATCTCACTTTTAGGCGTGAGGAAGGATGAAGAGTCAAGTTTAGGAAACTTGATTTTGATCTTAAGTTTTCTTTTGGATGATGATTTTTTGGAAGAATTTGATGATCTTGTAGACACCATGGTTGTGTGTCAAGGTTTAGAAGGAGGCTTGAAGGATGAAGAAGAAGATTAAACAAAGGAGGTTTAAGAAGGGGAGGGGATGATCCAAACTAGTAATGGGTTAAAAATAATTTTGGTGAACAATGAAATTAGGTAGGCTAATTTAGGAAAAAGCTGGTCTTATAGCAAAAATTTTATCAATGTTCACAAAGATTTAGAGAAAACAGTGTAAAGCAAAGATTCTGTCGTGACCAGAGCCCACAGTTCCTTAAATAGGACTACGGTTCTTTTTCGCTAAGGAACCGCAAGTATTTAAGATACCGTGGACAGTGGTCTCAGAAAAGTGATGTTCCTGCATTTTTCAAGCCCTCAGATTTTTCACAAGTCTATATCAAGCCAAAGTGGATTATAAACCACAATCTAGAGAGCTAACTAACACAAAAAAATGCACAAAGATATGTGAATCGCCATAACGATCACATAAAAATCTACGGATTAAAATACTAAGCAATCCAACACAAAGTATTAGTTAATTAACACTAAAATCTAAGAACAACAAACATAAAAAGTCTGAAATAGATGAAATTGTTCAACCCTTCAAAACATGTTCACAAACATGTTCATCTTTGTTCCATTACCATAACTTCATATCTTCTTCTTGCTAAGGTTCTTGATCATCTTCCCAAAGCTCTTGAATGTTCCCTTATGGTCTGCTCTAAAATCATGTAACTCACCACGTGTTTAAAGGTTTGAGCGATAAACATGCTCAAGTGAGAGGTTTTCCGGAAGGTCACTAGTGGCATAGTGAAGAGGAGGAATAAGAGGGTCTAACCCGTCCATGAAAGTATTCATAGATGGGGTGGAGTCACTCGAAGAGCCGAAGTGAGCACTTGTACCTTCGTCACCACCATCACTTGGTGACATATAAGTTTCCTCATCATCGAACTCTTGTGATTCATTCCTTCTCGTACCACGATCACTTCTCAGCTTTCATGGTTGTACCTATCGAATAGGCATCATGACACGATTGACCGGATGAAAGCGAGAAAGATCAAGCTCGGTAAAGTCTTCACCAACCTTTTTGAAAATGCGAGTAAGGAGCATGACATATGGGAGATTTGTGGTTGATCGAGAGAGTATAGTTAATCCGTCGAGCGATGTAAAATGCAAGATTGTACATGAGTGTTGGTAAAGATGCAACAGATCATGTGTACCATACACGCCGGGATATGATCCCAGTTTCCACCAAGACAAAATACATTTTCCTTAAGAATGTCGGCCCATCGGACCATGCAATCATTAAGGTCGCTTTCGAGTATCTCATGACGATTTAAAGATCGCTTAGAAGAGTAGATACTTCGAACAACGGTTGAACTATGCTCTTTGGTAATGACATCAAGTATGAGGTCAAGGTCTAGCTCTTCGTCATCATTTGGAGCACAATCGGAAGAATCAATTAAAGCATCAAGTATCCAAGCATCGGTGAACCGACAACTACCGACAAATGGCATACGAAGAGCCGCGCCAAAATCCTCGAGAGAGTATTGGAAGAGCTTACCATTTAAGGTGAACCTAACAAATATTCCATTATCATTATAGATAAGGGAATATCCGCTAAAGAACTCCAAGAGAAATTCGGGGTAAATGTCTTCTTTGATATAGAGCAAACAATCAAACCCAATTTGAGCAAACATTGATTTGATGTAAGCATAACCCACAATGTTCTCTTCGATAACTCTACCCTCATGAAAGCAACGGTTTTAGAACGAAAGGTATTGGAAAGGGTTGGTGAGGGACAAAAATCGACAAGGTTTGGCATATAAGCTTTAGTATTTTGGTGGTCTTTATGGTATTCCGAAGACATGATTAGTTACCTATTAACAACAAACAAAAAATATTTCCCAATCAGTCATATGCTACATAATGACCAAAAACAAAACTCATGAGAAATGTGTTTGAACAAATGATTGTCAAACGAAGGATTAATCCTTAACATTTCCATGATCACAATGAACCAACTTCATCATTGACAATAACATATTAACAATGTAAGATCAACCATGAATTTTGAATTTTTTGAAAAACAATTGTGGGTAAATATTAACAATGCAATTATCAATTTGTTCATGGGTTCCTAACACATCCATCATTTAACCAAAAATATTTAGTCAAAATTCGGATTGTTCTACAAGTGGGTTTTAGTGAAATCTCAATGAATTCGAACCTAAGGAATCATAGTAAAATAACTACGTCAACCCACATTCCTAACAAGGTTCTAATTCAATATTAATTTTAAAAATTCCCAATTATGAAAATAAGAACCCTAGAACAAATTAATTAAAATTGAATGAAATTACTTAGAGATAATTGATGTTGGAAGAGGGGTGAGTGAAACCCACGACTTGGAATCAATTAATCTTGAGCGATTTGGTGTTTTTGAATGTTCAACAATGGAGTTTTTGAGAGAACCCGTCGCGTTTTATGGAGAAGAAAGGGAGATTTGGTTTGAAATAATGTTTTTAATTAAAACCTGATTACTTTAGTCTCCTAGTGGGGCTGTGGTGCTTTATCGATATGGCACTGTGGGTTAGCACCGTGACAATTAAGGATCCGCGCACAGTGGCAGATTTTTAACAAAGAAACACAAAGAATTTTTCAAAACCAAGTTTTTCTAAAATACTTAAAATATATCTTAAGCCATTTGGAAATCATTAGACCACTTCAATACTAGGAGATAATGCCAAGTGAATGATTACGAGTGGAATCGAGACAGAAAGAGATTGAAACAGAGAAACGACTACTCGTAGCAAATAAGAAAAATAAAGAGAATTCAAGGGGAGTGAATCAAGAAAAATGTCAATGCTAACTAACCAAGTGACAAACTTCAAGTAGCGGAAACGAAGAGCTTGTGTCATTTATAGTGGTTTAAGACGTGCCTTTCCGGCGAAAGCTTAAACGACTTTGGTAATGACCTATATCAAGCAATTTTGTACAAAATACATTAAGAACATTTTCAATATTAGTCTTAATGCTATTTAAAACAATGAGCAAGATATAGATTCACTTTCTCTCTCACATGATCGGACAATTATCATTGCTAGGGATTACAATGACAACATCCTTGGAATATTTTAATTCCAAATGTGTAATATCCTAACTACAACTTATGGAGTAGTTGGGTATCTCAAGAGATTAAACAATCATCCTAGAGACGAGTTCAATTGCACACATTACACATGATATAGGGCCTACTAACCGTATGGGTGCAAACCATGGATATCATGTTTGATACTTTAAGCTACTACTAACTCACTCTACATCTCCTAAGTGAGTCAAGTATCCAAGCAATGAAGGTTTGAGAGGATATGAGAATATAATCACAAACCACAAAAAATTGTCAAGGCAAAGATGCCAAGAACAACCATATAGTTAAGTAATGATCAAAAGAATGATCAATAGGGCTTGTGAAAGAACGAGAACGTACCTTAGTTGCAAGGAGAACTCCAAGACTTCAAGGAGCTAGTGCAAAGCCCAATCTAGACTAAAGTGACTACTAAGTCTTCAAGGATGTTGGGAATCAAAGAAGATGAGTCTTCTACAAGTGTAAGCAACTCAATCCACAATCACTTAAGGGATCAATCTTCATGAGTACCTGCACAAAGCAAGATGCAAACTAGTAGATACATTTCAAGGGTAATACTAAAATGTATAAGTACTACTAATCTAGATGAGATGCAATATTACTAATAAAAGGCCTATTTTCAATGAAAAATAGTTTTGACCAAAGAGAAACTTTAGTAAAACAAAACCTTCTAATTTGAGGAGACAATGGATCGATCCAAGTTTTAAAGTACAATATACTTCAAAGACCTTGAGTGACCATCACTCTAATACCAATTGTAGAAACTTGAAGGGGAGGGGGGGGGGGGGGGAAGTTTCTCTTTGGTTTATGTCCTAATTAAAATTCCTTTCAATTAGGTTTGTCTTAAAACTACATTTTACTTGAAAGCTAGTTGCATAATAATTAGGTTCAATTCAAATGCATTAACAATAACAAGTAATAGATGTGAATGATATGATAGTAAGAATAAGTAAAGAGTAAGGAAAGAAACAAACTAATAGGAAGACACCAAGATTTATAGTGGTTCGACAACATGGTCAGTGCAGTGAGATTTGTGGAACTAATCATGCCTTTATGTATGCGCCCGGAAAGATAGGCCGGCTGCTGAGCCCACTCTGGCTCAGCCGCACCACCCTGGGTGCGAGCCACCCGAGAAGCAAGCTATTACAGCTTCGTTCCTACTCCACTCCTCGTGTACACCTTACTCGAGATTTCTACTATATCCACAAGCTCCCTTCTTGGCGGAGAAAACCTTACAACGTCGCTTACATTATTTTCCGACACTAAGCTAAATGTCGAGACCTAGTCTGAGCTAGGACTAATCTACACAACGTCGCGCACTTCACCATTTTACGACACAAGGCTAGATGCCGAGTTCTAATCGAAATATAGAACCAATCTTCACAACGTTGCCTACTTCACCATTTAACGACACAAGGCTAGATGTCGAGTTATAATCGAAAGATAGAACCAATCTTCACAACGTTTCCTACTTCACCATTTAACGACACAAGGCTAGATGTCGTGTTCTAATCCAAAGGTAGAACCAATCTTCACAACTCTTCACTTTGAAGCTAAGTGAGAACTTCACTAGACACAGCTACATCACTTTAGAGTTTAGTGAGAACTCACAAGACACAACCACATCACTTTATAGTTAGGTGAGAACTCACAAGACACAACCATATCACTTTATAGTTTAGTGAGAACTCACAACTCTTCACTTTGAAGCTAAGTGAGAACTCCACAAGACTCAACTACATCACTTTAAAGTTTAGTGAGAACTCACAACTCATTCCTATTACAACTCAATAAAACACATATCCAAGTATACACATGTAACTTGGATCTACACAACACAAATCCAAGTATACACATATGCAATGGATTTACACAAGATTAGATCCATGTATTCACAAATACATTAGATCTGCACAAGACTCACATAAAACAAATGATGAACATGACTAGATCTTTAGGAGAGGATCTTCATCAAGGCTTCATCTTTAATCACATCACAAGTGTGTGAGTGATCTTCTCTTTGGACAAGGTAAAGAAGGAGATCAATGAGATAATCATAAGTAAACATACTTAACATATTAAGTGATAATTTAAAAATGATTAGAAATTAGAAAGGAAAAGGATAGCAGAAAGAGTGTCCAAAAGGGTTGTAGAAAATGCAGGTTTGATCCACTATTTATAGGAGACAAAATCCAACAGCTCTCTGAGCGCGGTTCCTTAATTATGCATGTGGTCCCTTATCACTAAGGATCCGCATAGGCCTTTAAGGGGTCATACTCATAGACTCCGCTCCCTTTTGTCTTTTAGTGGGGAAGTAATATCTGAGGTAAGTTTTTACCTTAAAAGGATATTTCTATGGCATTTGGAATATGCCATATTTAAATTTATATTTTCCATTTTAATAAAATATTTTCTTAAAAAGAAAGTTTATTATAAAATCTTTTGTCACATTTGACAAAATGTAAGTTTAGGATTAATCACTTTTATGATCACTAATCATGAATAAGATATGTTAGTGCAATACTTAAATGATTATTACCTTGATGATAGTGTATGTCAAATAATTCATCTTATGGTTGTATTTGACGATAAATGTCTTTTAAATTTGTCGTGATCAAAACTAAGAAAGATTAGTTAATACTAATAATGTTTTTAGGCATTGCTTTGCATTAACAGGATTAAACAAAGGGTCTGCTAAAACAAGGAGTCTGCTGGAGTCATGATTAAAATAAAGAGTCTGCTGGAGTCATGATTAAACGCTTGTTCAAAAAATAAAAAAGATTATTTTTATGAGTATCATATATGATAATGCATTATCGTATATGATACTCATAAAAAAGTTTGGGAGATTAAATAAAAGGTCTGATGAGTTCAGGATTAAAACAAATAGCCTACTAAATCAATGATTAAACACTTGTTCAGAAAATAAAAAAGAGCGATTTTTAACAACATACAATTAATGATTAAAAGCTTGTTTAAAATAGAATGTAACCAATCATGATTAAAACACTTATTCATAATAAAAAAGATACAAAAATGAAAGAGCCTACTGAATTCATAACTAAAACCAAAACATTATTATTAACAATAAGTAGACCAGATATAGTACATGCAACATGTTATTGTTCACGATATCAAGCTAGACGAACTGAAATACATCTGAAGGAGGTTAAAAAGATCTTCAGTACCTCAAGAATACCAATCTTATGGGTCTGGTATCCGAAGGAACCCGATTTTTATCTAACGACCTTTTCAGATTATGATCATGCAAGTTACCTTGATACTCGAAAAAGTACTTAGTTTACAATTTCTAGGTGAAGATAAACTTTTTGGTCGATCGTCTAAGAAGCAGGACTGTACTTCATTGTCATAAGTCAAGCCGAGTATGTGTCTCTATATGCATGTTGCATGCAATTTCTATGGATGAGAACTCAACTCACATATTATGGCTTGCACTTTGATAAAATACCTATGTATTGTGACTCAAAGTCAGCCATAACCATCTGGTGCAATCCGTTCAATACTCTCGCACCAAGCACATCGACATCATATATCACTTCATCAATGAACACCAACCTATAGATAATATGCTAGTTTCTATATCAGAATATCAAGTATAACAACAAATTTGCTGTATTTAAAGGTTTTGGTTGAACAATCTCAAGTAGAATTGGAATTCATTTGTTATGGTATAACTGCTTTTCAATTGATTGTGTGATCATGGCTCATTGATTCTTATGACCAATCTGAGACCTGGCCATTTGGCCTTTATGTAACATATTGTCGATGTTTGTAAATTTGGTGCAATAGCTCTATGTCAACATTAACTTAACCTTCTTATTTGTCTACACACATGATGGGATTTAATAGATCACCACATAATAAGAATAGGGCAAAAAAACGCAAGTTGAAAGAAACTATGTCCAATAAATAAAGTGAATACAGATATCTTTGATGCTATTCTAAGTTGAAAAGTTACACTTATAAAATTGTACACGTAATAAGGACGTACCTCATGCCATTGAAGCTCTTGTTGTAAGTATGACTAAAGAGATAAATGGTTGTACTTTCTCAGCGTTTTAATATTGCTAATTGGAAAACATCAAGGTTTCTTTCATTCATAGACATCCGGTGGTGTTCGAGACAACGCAGAATCAGAACAACCCCACTTCACAAGGATCCACACGTACAACCTCTTGAGTTGGCCGCCCATAAAGCTCGAAGTAATTATACGATGTGAGCTTTTGGTCACCTATTCCATTTACTAGATGTGTAACTAATTCCACTCCCCAACCATGTTATCTTATTTTTTCCAATATGATTTAACCTACAGGCTTTCCCAGCTATTTGGTATAAATGAATTATATACATTAATTGATGACGTATAGTCTCTAGTCAGGCTGGACAGCCTGACCCATGGGTACTACCTGTATCCATTACGTATGGATCGTACATAGACAGCGCGAAAGCCCACGAGGCCCCATAAGCCGCTGTTGCACGCGGTTCTACATCAACCGTGTCCTGGTCGCACGTGTACATGATCAAACAAAATCATATAAATTACTTAAATACCCTTATTAATATAAGACATTAAATTTAAAAGAGTTTTTCTATTGATGTCTTTTTACATATTTAATTTAAAGCTACTGCCAATTAACTGCTACTGCTATCGGCTTCTGCTTTCTGCTACTGCTTTCTACTACTGCTAAGTGCTTCTGCTATCTGCTATTGCTTTCCGCTACTGCTAATTTCACCAAACACACCCAGAGTTAAGTCACTTTTAAGGAAAAAATGAGTCGATTTTTTTTTCTAGGTATTCAAAACAAGTCAAAACAAGTCATGTCCCTCTAAGCCCATTTTAAGCTTAATGAGATGCCATGCATATAAAAGTTTGGCCCAGTTCTTGTTCATTTATTCTATATGAAAAAATAGTGACTTCTTCATGATATTTTGAGGGTTTGTCTTTGATGATTTTTTTTCCATTCATATGTGGTACGGCTGTGATCTCTAGGTATTCATCTAAACTTACTTTGTTTTTAATAATTAGGATTGTAAATTGCATACATCTTGTTAAATCATAGTTTGGGATACACACGCAAAACCAACAATTCATACAATTCAAATTACAAAAGCTCCACTACTTTCTGATGTTTTGAATCATAACATAAAATAAAGAAAACTGGAGATCCAACGCTTTGTGAGTGATTGCTCCAAGGATCCCGGGGGAGTTAGCTCTGAGCCACCTGTTGCCTAAGGTCCCCTTGATTAGTTACCTAGCACAAAATTAGTAGAACCAGATGAATGGTAAGACACATATACTGAACATAGGTTCATGGCTAACCAACAACTCTATTAATTCAGGATCCATCAATCATAAGGTAGAGTCAGTTAAGCTTGACAATACTCAAAAAATGATTGACAACCACCGAAATGAATTTTTTTGACGTATTAGTAACATTGCCAAACAAACTTGACATGCTCATCCAAATATTCTTTGGAAAGTAAAGCTTCCCTGACCTATTCAAATTCGTTTAAGGTATTTTGGGTAGCAAAAATGAATGACATAACAAGAAGCGTTCATTATAGCAAAGAACAAGGCATGGACTCCTAACAATATATTGAACGGTGTTGCCATGCTATCGGTTGAATAAGATGATTGAGAAATAGCTTTTTATGTGTTTAGGCGAGAAATAGCTTGTATACTCAAAGCGGAATATGATGAATGAGAAATGGTTCAATCAAAACATATATAGATAAATAACTCAAATAAATACTTACTTGAAGTTCCAAGGCTTCTTCAACCCGATCCACGATCATTTCCATGGTAGGACGTTCCCTTGAATTGAAACTTATGCACTGTAATGCAACTTCTCTATACGCATCAAAAGAACGATTATCAATTTCATCTCTTATCAGGGGATCAATTATCAAGTCTGGTTTGTGATCATAGTAGCGCCGGACAATATTTAAGAGTGGTTTTGGTTTACCACCTTCTAGCCTTCTTCGATTATAAGCTAACATTCCACTCAACAACTCAAACATTACCACTCCAAATGAATATACATCAGACTCTTTCCGGAGGATGCCACTTTCATGGTAAACTGGATCCATGTAAAAGTTTGTACCCGCAGCATTTGTGTAGACTTGGGTATGTTGCTGATTTACGGGGCCAGATTTTGACAATCCAAAATCACAAACTTTTGCTACTAAATTGTGATCCAGTAAGATGTTTCCGCTCTTAACATCTCTGTGGATTACTCTGTTGTCGTCACCAAGACCTGAGTGAAGATAGTCGAGTCCTCTTGCAGAACCTAAGCAAATCTTCAAGCGAAGTTCCCATGTCAGCAAACGTCTCTTATTCTTGTCTGTGAGATGACAGTCTAGACTACCATTACTAGCAAACTCATAAACTATAATCTTCTCATTGCCTTCATCACAGTAACCAATGAAAGGGATGATGTTTTCATGACTGAAATTGAAAATTATATTAAGCTCGTTGCGGAACTCAAAATCTCCTTGGTAACTTTTGGGATTTAGGAATTTGATGGCAACCGTGCGGTTTTGCCAGCGTTCAGAGGGTTGGCCTTTGTAAACCGCACCGAATCCACCTTCTCCGATATGAGTTTCTTGACCTTTTACTCCAATGGCCGAGTTGATGTCCTCGAGTGAAATTCGAAAATCTTCTAGTTTCTGATTTATTCTGGAAATGGTAGAAGCAGCTCCGTGGGTCTGTTAAGATGGTCTTTCAAAACTTAAATCCCTCTACAAGACAATATATAGATGCAGGAGTTCGGATAAATTTTACGATTTGTGGAAGTATTTCATTATCTAAACCTCATTTGGTAAAAACGTTTCTTTGAAGCAATAAGCACTTGACACTGTGGACACTTTGCAGTCTGGTATGTTACAATCATTTGGTAAAAAACGTTTCATGATAGTTTAGGCCATCTATAAGAACTTGACTGGCCTTTTATCTTTTAGTAAATTATTTGAGTGGCCTATGAAACTAGTTACTAACATAACTAATGATGATAACAGTACTTACTTGAATATACAATGCTTCCTCCAATCTTTTGATGACCTTATTCATTGAAGGGCGATCCTTCATGTTGAAACTAATGCATTTATATGCAATATCCTTAAACGTATTTAAAGAACGAGTATCAATTTCATCCCTTATTCGATAATCCATTAACTTATCTATTTCGTCACTGTAGCACCGGACCCAATTCATCATGCTTATTCGCTCATCTTCTACAGGGTGTTTGCATGCCAGAAGACCCGTCAAAACTTCAAAGAGTACCACACCGAACGAGTACACGTTAGATTCTGCCCTGGGGATGCGGCTTTCACGGTAAAGGGGATCCATATAATATTTACTGCCCGTTTCCTTTTGGTAGACATTGGTATCTGGGTAACTTCTGGGGACCAGAAATGACTTACCAAAGCCACATATTTTGGCTTCTAGATTGTCATATAATAATATATGTCTGCTGTTAAAGTCTCCATGTATTACTTTGTTGTCCCCAAAACCTGCATGAAAGCCTTTAAGTCCTCTTGCAGCACCTAAACAAATCTTTAGGCGCTGCCCCCATGTTAGGTAACTATTCTCATGCTGAGTTTCGAGTTTTAAATGAAGATTTCCATTACTTGCATACTCTGAAGCGATAATTATGTTATTATCTTCGTTACAGAAACCAATGAAAGGGGTGATATTTTCATGGTGAAAGCTGGAAATCAGCAAAAGCTCATTTAGGATCCTTTTAGGCTTTCTTTCATTATACCCTTCAGGAGTCCAGTGTTTGAAGAAAGCTTCACGGTCGTTACACCGATCAACTAGTTTTCCTCTATGTGTAATCCTTTTAGCCTTTCTTTCATTATGTCTGGAGGGTATTCTTCTATAAAATTCTTCGGCACCGATGGCCTTCCTGATCTCTTCTAGAGGAATTTCAAACTTCTTTATGGTTCCTTGTAAATTTTGAAGAGCACTGCCATAGTTCTGTGAAAATAAACACAAGCAAGTTATAGAGGCACCTACCAAATTTTCCTTGGCTTAGTTATCATGCAAACGTACTTTTTCTTGCATTTTGTTAATATAAGCGTATAATCTTATGGAAAAATCACAAAAATACCCAATATTTCAACCTATGTTCACAAAATATCCATTTTTATCCTAAAAAAACAAAAATACCAAAAAAATCGAAACTTTTGACACTTTAGTGAAATAGAAAAAAATATCAAAAAGTTTCTAAATTTTTGATAAAAATATCGAAAATTTTCGATATTTTAATCTAAAATTTCGTAAATTTTCGATTTTTTTGTTAAACTCAAAACTTTTAAAGACAGCGACAGATTAGTGACGGACTGTGTGTCACTAATTAAATTGGAAGGAAATTATGCTTGAATAGCAACAGCTAAGTAACAGGAAAAAGCGTCGCTAATAACCATGGGAGGAAGGATTACACTGATTTCGAAAATTTTCGATATTTTTATGGAAAATTTCGAAAATTTTCGATATATTTATGGAAAATTTCGAAAATTTTTGATTTTTTTTTTCGATTTCGCAAAGATGACAAAATTTTCCTTTTTTTTTTGGTATTTTTGCTTTTTGAAGATAAAAATGGGTATTCTGTGAAAATAGGTTGGAAAATTGGGTATTTTTGTGATTTTCCCATAAAATTAAATAATTATCCATCAAAACCTCAATAATTAACTTAATGTTAATTAAAACATAAAAAAATCTAAATTAATACACTTAAAAGTTGAAACTACTTTTTTTTTTTTTTTAGAACGGCAAATGTTAGTGGTTAGTGAGTCGAGTCGTGCAATGACATCCAAGCGGAAGAATGTCTTCTTCGAACCCTCGCCTAGTCGTGCAATAAAAGTTGAAACTACTAGTTATTGTTTTTGAAAAATATATTCAAAATTACCATCTAATTACTATTTTAAAAAGAAATCAAAATTCTGTCTTTATAATAGGTGTCATCTTCTGCAGCAGATGGAATGGATGATCATTTAACAAATTTTTTTGAGGCAATGATAATTTAATATAGTTTTCATCACTGTTTACCCTTTATAGTGTTTAAGGTTACGAAGTAAATGAAACGACTTACATGAATATCCAAGGCTTTCTCAATCGTCTTGACGATCTCATCCATCTCCGGCCGTTCCTTTATGTCGAAACTAATGCATTTATACGCAATTGTTGTAAAAATATGGAGAGAACGATGATCGAATTCTCCTTTTAGTTTAGGATCAACTAATTTGTACGGCCCATCATCATAGCAGCCCCGCGCAAGATTTATCAGCCCTTGAAGATGTTCATCGTCTCTGTGAAATATACTAGTCCCACTCCCATGCAGGATTTCGAACATTAACACCCCAAATGAGTAGACGTCCGTTCCTGTGCTGAGGAGGTTAGTTTCTTTGTAAATCGGATCCGTGTGATACTTTTCAAACAATTTTTTTGGGCAACAATGAAGTTGATGCTGCTGATTTAAAGGGACTAATTTCGAGTATTCAAACCCAGAGACTTTGATCAGTTTCGAGTTTACCAATATATTATGACATTTGACGTCTCCGTGTATTACTCTACCGTGCTCCCGAGAACCCAAATGAAGGTAATTCAGCACTTTCGCCACCCTTAAGCAAATCTCGAGGCGGTCTGCCCATCCTATGACACCATCATCGCTGGTGAGGATGTCATAAAGGGTTTCAGGTGTAAAATATTCGTACACCATATCTATCCAATCCTCATCTTCATCACAGTAACCAATGAAAGAGGTGACGTTTTCGTGGTGCAACCGGGAAACTATCTCAAGCTCGTGAGACTCGTACCCTTTCTTGATGTATCGTTTGATGAAAGCTTTGCGGTTTTGCCAGCGTTCAGAGAGCTTCCCCTCGCACCAAGTGTTGGTACCATAGCGTCTGAAATCATTGGTAGCGCGCTTGAGTTCCTGAAGAGGAATTCGAAAATCTTCAAAGTTTACAGATGAAGACATGGTTTTGTTGACTAATTGTATATGGTTAAACAAAACTGATCAAGTCTGCTTATCTATAGAACTTAAGATCTATCCTTTCATTGCGTATTAAATGAATTTAAGTTACATAAATATCACATGTTAACATTTGTTAATTATGCTTTTTATCGGTAACATTATTAAAGTCGAGATGGAATATTTGGGGGACACGAGTATAAAGACATTTGTGATTATGCCCCACTATGAAAAGCAGCTTCAATAATTGTGGGTACCTATTCAATCCATGTGATTCTCATGATCACTTAAATTCCAACGACAAAAGAAACGATACCCAATCTCGTTAAAGCAAGGTATGAGAGAAGTAAGGTGTAGACTGCTATACCCGGGGGTTGGGACTTGGAATAGTGTTTCCCGGAAGATCTCCGACACAAGAATTAGCTGAATGTACCTTTACTTATGGACTTGGTTATTTTGATTATTACTTTGAACTTGGTTCTATTAGTTGATTGTATTACAGGCTCTTATTTGTATGTAGGCCTAGCCCATTTGTAGCTATTCTAGAACCATCTATGTATCCTATATATATGTGGCATGTTTATGGAATAAATCAATCAAGAATTATACCATTCAATATGGTATCAGGCTAAATAAAATCACGATCCTAAAAATATTCTCCTTGTTCTCCCTCCCACGTCTATCTCCTATCTCTTCTCCCTACACTCAGGCTTCAATCCATCAAACCAAATGCCTGGGGATGACACCATCATAACAAACACAACACCTACATCCACCAATAAAATCATTCCGTTTAATATACCTATCAGGTTGAGCCTTGAAAAATATAACTATACCTCCTGGTGTTCTTTCCTCAAAATCCATCTAGGCAGCCTAGGATTAAAAACTCACATCGAGGGCTCCTCTACAAGCTCTAATGATCCAGAATGGGACAAACAAGATGACCTTGTGAAGGTCTGGATCCTAGGCACCCTAGAAGAATCACTTCAAGATCAAGTTGTCGCAACCCCTGGGAATGCAAAAGCTTTGTGGGATGACATTAAGGATCTCTTTCACGACAACAAAGACGCCCGCGCAATAACCCTTGATGGCGAGCTTCGATCTATCAAGCTTGGCAACCTCACCATAAACGCTTATTGCACCAAAATAAAAGCAATGGCAGACCGTCTGGCCAATCTTAGAGAAAAGGTTAGTGATAAAAACCTGGTCATGTATGCTTTAAATGGACTTGACACACGGTATAAGGGTATAGCTCGACTCATACGTCACAGCCAACCTTTACCAAAGTTTGAAACTGCTCGCAACATGTTGCTGCTTGAAGAATCCAACATGCAAGAATCAAATGATCAGACTAACACCTACGATAGCAGTAGCTCGTCCCCTACCGTCCTTATGGCAACCAAAACGGACACGAAAGGTACTCACACTAAAACCCAGTCTTTACCTCAAATATGTAATCACTTTAACAAAGGTTCGTGTAAATTCGGGGACCGATGTAAGTTTATACATGACCATAGGAATCGATCTGGCTTGGCAACCAAAGGAAATACTACCCGATCGTACCACCCCAATCCCCTTCCCTGGACTCCTCTAGGCCTATACCAGGCTCGTCAATCCCTTGGCCAAAGTCACACTAACTCACCACCCTTTGCAAACCCACGACAACAGCAAACAAGCCCATATCCACCCACTGCTTATGCCCCATCACATAATCAGGCCCAATCTTACCCACAAGCCCATCATGTCCAGCCCTTGTACGCTACACCACAGCCCAATCCAAACATCGGGCTTCTTGGACCCGCACCAGGGTACTATCCAACTCAGGCTACAACGTTACCAAGCGCGTTTAGCACAATGACCTTGCAAGATCCTACGTGGAACATGGATACAGGTGCGTCTTCCTATTTAAATTCCAATACAAATAATTTAAGTACACTTTTTAACACACGCTTATTCCCATCTGTACACGTCGGCGACGGTAATTCTATTCCCGTCACCAACACTGGACATAGCATTATTCCATCCTCTAACCGCCCACTTCATCTACATAATGTTCTTGTAACCCCTAACATCATTAAAAATCTCATTTCAGTCCGTCAATTTACTAAAGATAACAACTGTACAATTGAGTTTGATGCCTTTAGTTTTTCTGTGAAGGACTTCTGGACTCGCCATATCCTCCTTCGATGTGATAGTTCCGGAGATCTCTATCCTGTCACCAATCCATCAACAACCCCTACTGCTCTCGTCTCCAAAAGCTCCTCCACGTGGCACCAACGTCTTGGTCATCCAAGTGACGAAGTACTAAAGTCTCTTGCTTCTCATAAATTTATTTCGTGTAATAAAGAAAAGTCTCCTCATGCTTGTCACGCATGCCAACTTGGCAAACATGTGAAGCTCCCTTTTCATAGTTCCAAGTCTATTTTTAAACATTGTTTTGATATTATTCATTCCGATTTATGGAAATCTCCAATTACCAGTAAAAGTGGTTTCAAATATTACGTATTATTTCTTGATCACTACTCTCATTACTTATGGATTTACCCACTTCGTCATAAATCTGACATGCTTGATAAATTTCTGTATTTTCGTAATTATGTTAAGAACCAATTCAAATGTGAAATAAAAAGTTTCCAATGTGACCATGGCGGTGAATTCGATAATAACCGTTTACATAACCTTTTTGCCAAACACGGTATAGAATTTCGATTCTCTTGCCCAAAAACCTCTCAACAAAACGGCAAAGCAGAACGCATGGTTAGAACCATCAACAATGTTATCCGTACACTCTTGTTTCAAGCTCACCTTCCCCCCACCTTTAGTTTTGGTTCTGGATTGTGAAAATTATTTTGAGCCAATGAACAGTTAGGCTGAGAGAAACGGGGACGAGCTAAATAGTTATTAGAACGACAACTTAGGTTATTCGGGTTGATGTTGAGCTTTAAATGACGTTTTACCAGTTCAATCTCACCCGAATATACACCTCCTCTTGACTCATGTTGTGAACGGCGTGATTAAGGAAATGACATGGAACACCACGTTTAAGGGCATTATCGTCTACAATTTATGAAATTCGCAATTTAATGTGTATGAAAATATCTTGGAGAGTTGTAAACAAACAAATTTCGAGTATTCTATGAATTCTGTAATATTGACAGACATAATTTACTCCATTGCTTCACCTTCAAACTCAAAGAACAGTTTTAGCAATCAAATGGAACAAGTGATGAGGAACAAACAGATAATATCGAAGCATTACGTTAACGGCTTCCTTATAGAATCCAACATGTGTTCCTCACGTCCTCAGACACCATCAACCTCAACCTGAAGCTTCCAAATGGTTTTAATAGGGTTCTCGTTAAAAACCTGTATCTTCCCTGTGATCCATACATGCGTGGTCGAATGAGCAAATTCTTCATAGCAGTTATGTTGACTCTTTCATGCATACCATTATATATCATCTTGCAGGCTATTGTAGGATTTGGAGTGGCTAAAGTTATGAATTCTGGGCGTTCCAACTTCAAGAAAGGTGAACTAACTTGGGGATGAACGAGATGGGAGGAATATAGCGTTATCAGTGCTTTTGAGAATCTATTCAAGATTCAACATACGGATCTGCCTCTTTCTTATTATTCTGGATTTCTAGGTATGTTTTTGTATGAAGAAGTAGAGGTGACATTTCAACCCATTCGAAGAATGGGTCATTTGGGGTTATAGTTAATCTCTAATAGTCAAGCGGCTACTATATACTGTTAGGAATATTACTTGTATATAAACTGGATCAAACAAGTTACAAGTTACTAACGTATATTGTTTACTGATACAAGCTGTAAAAATAAACTCTAAACAAGAAGTATTTCGGGATCCGAAACAGCATATCAAAACCAGCAGTGCATTCACTCGGTACCCAAAGCACTGGATCCATTCATTTTGTTACTTTGTTCAACCTTACAAATTTCCCTATTAATTTTGCTTATGAAATAAAAATACGTACTTGAAATTCCAATGCTTCCTCAATTCGATCCATGATTGTTTCCATAGTAGGGCGTTCCTTTGGATGGAAACTAATGCACTGAAATGCTACTTCTTTAAACGTATTAAAAGAACGGCTGTCAATTTCATCTCTTATGATGGGATCAATCAACCACTATGGTTTGTAATCATAATAGCGTCGAACCAGTTTAATCAGAGTTTGTGGTTTTGTTCCATCTCCAAAGCTTCTTCGATTATAAGCTAGCATCCCACTCAATAGTTCAAACATTACTACGCCAAATGAATACACGTCTGACTCTTTCTGGAGGATCCCACTTTCATGGTAAATAGGATCCATGTAAAAATTGGTACCCGCAACATTTGTATATACCTTGGTATGTGCCCTATTTATGGGGCCAAATTTTGATAATCCAAAATCACATATTTTTGCTTCCATATTATCATCCAATAATATGTTTCCGCTCTTTACATCTTTGTGTATTACTCTGTTGTCCTCCCCAAGACCCGAGTGAAGGTAGTCAAGTCCTCTTGCGGCCCCTAAGCAAATCCTTAGACGACGCTCCCATGTCAAGCAATTTCTCTTATCCTTGTTTCCGAGATGACAATCCAGGCTGCCATTACTAGCATATTCAAAAACAATAATCTTCTCCTCGCCTTCATCACAATAACCAATGAAAGGGATGATGTTTCCATGGTTGAAGCTAAAAATCATCTTAAGCTCATTGTGGAACTCGTGCTCTCCTTGGTAACTTTCAGGATGTAGGCATTTGATGGCAACTGTACGGTTTTGTCACCGCTCAGAGGGTTTCCCTTTGTAAGCTACACCAAAGCCACCGTCTCCAATCCGAGTTTCTTGACCTTTTTCTCCAATAGCCGAGTTGATCTCAATTAGAGGAATTAGGAAGTCTGCTAATTTTTGGTCAATTCTAGTAATGGTAGAAGCAGCTCCGTGGTTCTGTGAATAGAATCCTCATAAAAGTTAAATCCTGGTAATGCAGGCATACATTTTACAGATTAATCTTCATAATAAAACCTCGAAGACCTTCGAGTTTAGGAAAAAAAGAGAGGATAAGAGACCCCAATATACCCAATAATTGAAATAACTCACATACTTGAATATACAATGCTTCCTCCATCCTCTTGATGATCTTATTCGTGGAGGGGCGATCTTTTATGTTGAAACTAATGCATTTATATGCAATTTTCGTAAAAGTATGTAAAGCACGAGCATCAATTTCATCCCTGATATGGGGATCAATTAACATGTCCAGCCCATCATCAAAGTACCGTCAGACCAAATTTATTAAATCTAGTGCCTCATTATCTCCAATCCTCTTTCGTTGATTAGCCAGCATCCCGGTCAATATTTCAAACAGTACCACGCCAAATGAGAACACATCCATTTCTGTTTTAGGGATGCCGCTTTCACTGTAAACGGGATCTATATAATATTGGTGACCGACTGTACCGTCATAGACTTGGGTATCTGGATGATTTCTGGGGACTAAAAATGACTCACCAAAACCACATATTTTAGCTTCTAGATTCTCATATAATAATGTTTGACCGCTCTTTATGTCTCCATGTATAACTTGCTCGTGCTCCCCAAGACCCGAATGAAGGTACTTAAGTCCTCTTGCGACCCTATGCAAATATTTAGGCGTTTAGCCCATGTTATGCAACGCCTCTTATTGGGGTCTTTGAGATGATTATAAAGGCTTTCATTGATGGCAAACTCGGAAACTACAATCATCTCATTGCTTTCATCACAGTATCCAATGAAAGGGACTATGTTTTCATGGTGAAAGCTGGAAATAAGCATAAGCTCATTATGGAACATATTCTTTGCTTCGACACAATTACGAGGATATTGTTTGATAGCAGTGTTGAGGTGTAGGCTTCTGATTGGTGGCAGAATGTCATCATCTTATTTTAGGCGAAGATCACAGTTTCTATAATTAGGAGATTTTTTCCATATTATGTTTAGCCTATAAATATAGGCTGCTGTAAATCCTGTAATTCTGTATTAAGACCACCAGAATATAATAAAATACCCTAGTTGCTACCCGTGGACGTAGGTTAATAGCAATATTAACTGAACCACGTAAATCTCTTGTGTTCTTCATTCTATTTTTCGGTTTTACTATTGTGTGTGTAACCTTAAATCCTAACAAGTGGTATCAGAGCTTAGGCTCTTGATCCGTTATACCAGTCACCATCGCCAAAAACAGCCAGCCATCGCCAAAACAACCACCAGTTCTGTAGATCGCCCAAACAGCCGTTTGGGGTTCTTCATCGCCGACAGCAGTCAGATCTGTGTAAGATCAGTCAGATCAGTCAGATCTGTTAGATCAGTCAGATCTGTTAGTCAGATCAGTTAGATCTGTTTGATAGATCAGTCAGACCAGTCAGAGGAGTCAGATCAGTCAGAGCAGCCAGATCAGTCAGAGCAGCCAGACCAGTCAGACGAGTCAATCAGTCAGATCTGTAAATAGATCGCCAACACTTTGGGACTGTTTCTGCCAGATCTAGGCAGATCCATCTCGGACAGTTTGGTATAATGGCAGAGGAAGGAAAGTTCAGAATTGAAAAGTTCGATGGGCAAGATTTTGGATGGTGGAAGATGCAGATCGAGGACTTGTTGTGTCAGAAAGACCTAGATCAAGCCTTGAACGAAAATAAACCCGAGAAGCTGAAAGATGAAGAATGGGTTGTTCTTGATAGAAAAGCCCTAGCTGTTATCAGATTTTCACTAGCCAAGAGTGTGGCGTTTAACATCGTGAAGGAGACTACTGCATATGGTTTGATGAAAGCTTTGTCAAACATGTACGAGAAACCTTCTACATCGAATAAGGTATTTCTGATAAGACAGCTAGTAAACACAAAGATGAAGGAAGGTGCGTCTATTACCTCTCACGTTAATGACTTTAATACCATTATTTCCCGTTTGCTATATGTTGATATCAAGTTTGAAGATGAAGTCCAAGCTTTACTTTTATTATCCTCGTTACCAGAAAGTTGGTCAGGAACAGCACAACTATTAGTGGTTCAGCTGGAACCTCTAAACTCACTTTTGAGGGCATTCGTGATTTCATCCTAGGAGAGGATATAAGAAGACGGAGTTCTGGAGAATCATCGAGTGCTTTGCTTAGCACCGAGGGGAGAGGTAGAAAGAAAGAAAGAGGTAATGGCAGAGGCCGATCAAAATCCAGGAAAAGAGGTCATTCCAAACCTAGGAAGGATATCCAGTGCTGGAACTGTAAAGAAATGGGGCATTTTAGAAATCAATGCCCTAAACCATCAGATGATAAGAAAGAGGTGAATGCAGCAACTGACGATTCAGAAGATGCTCTTATCTGTTGTGTTGAGAATTCAACAGAGTCGTGGATTATGGATTCTGGTGCATCGTTTCATGCCACTTACAGCACGAAGATGATGAAGAATCTACAAACAGGTAACTTTGGTAAAGTTCGTTTAGCTAATAATCACACTCTTGTCGTCACATGTATGGGCGACATAGACTTGAAAACTTCATTGGGCTCCACATGGACATTGAAGAACGTTCGTGTTATTCCTGGCCTAAAGAAAATGTTGATTTCTATTGGGTAGTTGGACAACGAGGGGTTTGATGTCAATTTTGGTAGGGGACAATGGAGAGTTGTCAGAGGTAATCTTGTAATCGCCAGGGGCAAAAAGCGAGGTACTCTATACATGGTTGAAGTCCCTGAAAATGGGATAAATGCAGTGACAAACGGGATAAAACCATCCAGGTTGTAGCATCAACGACTTGGTCACATGAGTGAAAAGGGTATGAAAATGCTCGTTGCTAAGGGAAAGCTTCGAGATCTTAAAAAGGTGGATTCCGAGTTCTATGAACCATGTGTGCTTGGCAAGAAAAAGAAGGTATCTTTTGTGAAGACAGGGCAGACACCGAAAGCTCAGAAACTAGAGCATGTTCACACGGACGTCTATGGACCAACATCGGTCTCTTCTTTGGGAGGGTCAAACTACTACGTGACCTTCATCGATGATTCAACACGCAAGGTATGGGTTTACTTTCTTAAAAATAAGTTTGAAGTTTTGAATACTTTTAAGAAATGGAAAACTGCTGTTGAACTGGAAACCAACTTGAAGGTAAAATGCTTGAAGTCGGATAATGGCGGGGAATACATTAGCACAGAGTTCATTAACTATTGTGCTGAACATGGCATTCGGATGATAAAGACAGTTCCAGGCACTCCTCAACAGAACGGAGTGGCAGAAAGGATGAACAGAACCTTGAATGAAAGAGCCCGAAGTATGAGACTTAATGCTGGGCTTCTAAAGACATTCTGGGCTGATGCAGTTAACACTGCAGCTTATCTTATCAACCGGGGGCTATCAGTACCATTGGGCTTCAAGATACCAGAAGAAGAGTGGAAAGAGGAAGCAGTTAAGTATGAACATTTAAAGGTGTTCGGGTGCAGTGCTTATGATCTAATGAAATATGGTGACAAGCTAGATGCAAAAGCCAAGAAATATACTTTCATTGGATATGGGGCAGATAGTATGGGCTACAGGCTTTGGGATTTTGAAAGCAGAAAGGTAGTCAGAAGTAAACATGCAACTTTCAACGAGGCAGAGCTTTATAAAGACTGGAGCACAGTAAACTCAAAGGGTCAGAAAGAACACGTTGAGTTCGAAAGTGACGTCATTAGAATCAGAGAGTCAGCAGATATTCAGGATAGTGGGAGTAATGAGGCTGATTTTCAACATGAATCATTAGAGGCTGACGAGTCTCAAAATGATCAAGAAGACATTTCCAGCAGTGAAAGCTCAGAGGACGATGACGAAGAAGGATCACCTTCTCAGCCAGTTGCATCACATTGGGTTAGGAGATCTACTAGAGTCTCTAAACCACCTATGAAGTATAATCCATCAGTCAATTATCTTCTTTTGACTGAAAATGGTGAACCAGAAAGCTACTTTGAGGCAGTTAATCAGATAGATTCGCTTCAGTGGGAGCACGCAATGAAAGAAGAAATGGGCTCTTTAAACAAGAAAAGAACTTGGGTCTTAACTAAGCTTCCGCGAGATAAAAGAGCCTTATAGAATAAATGGGTATTCAGGATAAAGGAAGAGCATGATGGGTCTAAACGATACAAAGCTCGTTTAGTGGTCAAAGGTTTTCAACAGAAAAAGGGGATCGATTATAATGAGATATTTTCTCCAATGGTGAAAATGACCACCATCAGATTGGTCTTAAGTATTGTAGCTGCAGAGGGCTTACATCTAGAGCAACTAGATGTTAAGACAGCATTTCTACACGGTGATCTTGATGAAGATATCTACATGGCACAACCTGAGGGGTTTCAGGTTGCCGGCAAGGAAAATTGGGTCTGCAAACTTAAGAGGAGCTTGTATGGTCTAAAACAAGCACCCAGACAGTGGTACATGAAGTTTCATAACTTCATGGAGAGAACCGGGTACAGAAAATGTGAGATGGACCATTGCTGCTATGTGAAGAAATTCAAGGGCTCCTATATCATTCTACTTCTCTATGTAGATGATATGTTAATTGCAGGTGCAGATATGAAAGAGATTAGCAAGTTAAAGAAACAGATGTCTGAAGAGTTCGAGATGAAAGACTTGGGTCCAGCCAAACAGATACTCGGAATGAGTATTGTCAGAAACAAGAAAGAAGGCTCTTTGACACTATCCCAGGAGAAATACATCGGGAAAGTATTAGAGAGATTCAGGATGAATAATGAGAAGACTAAACCTAGAAACACACCTTTAGGAAGTCATTTCAAGCTTACCAAACATCAGTCTCCTAGATCAGAAGAAGATAAAGCATATATGGCTAAAGTTCCTTATGCGTCTGCCGTTGGTAGTCTCATGTATGCTATGATTAGCACGAGACCAGATATCGCTCATGCCATCGGGGTTGTTAGTCGCTTTATGTCACATCCGGGGAGAGAACATTGGGAAGCTGTTAAATGGTTACTTAGATACTTGAAGGGTACTTCAAAGTTGGGATTATGTTTCAGAGGTAAAGATGTAGTTCTCAAAGGATATAGTGATGCTGATTTGGGTGGATGTAAACAGACATTCAAAAGCACTACCGGGTACGGTTTTACAGTGGGAGGAACAGCAGTTAGTTGGATGTCGAGACTTAAGAAAAGTGTGGCTCTATCTACAACAGAAGCAGAATACATGGCAGTTGCTGAAGCCAGTAAAGAGCTAGTATGGTTGAAGACTTTTCTTGAAGAGCTAGACAAGACGCAAGCTGATTACTCATTGTACTGTGATAATGAAAGTGCTGTGAAACTTGCCAAGAATCCAGTCTATCATGCCAAAACAAAGCACATAGGGATGAGGTATCATTTTGTCAGAGGGCTGATTAGTGATGGCACGATGAACTTAAAGAACATCTCAGGTGCGAAGAATCCAGCAGATATGTTCACTAAGTCTGTGACGCTGGACAAGCTGAAGTTGTGTGTAACTTCAGCTGGCCTTCGGAAATAGTTGAGAAGGCAGGTGGTAACTAGGGGAGCTTAAGATTCGTGGATGCTAACAGAATTACAAAGGAGTGCAAGTGCGCGTTTCGAAGCCTCCAAGTGGGAGATTGTTGAGGTGTAGGCTTCTGATTGGTGGCAGAATGTCATCATCTTATTTTAGGCGAAGATCACAGTTTCTATAATTAGGAGATTTTTTCCTAATTATGTTTAGCCTATAAATATAGGCTGTTGTAATTCCTGTAATTCTGTATTGAGTGTAACACCCCCACAATTGTTATGCGCAGCGGAACTACAACAATGGGTGCTACACAGTATTCATTGCACACAAGATATATCAAACGACGCTAAAAAGACGTCATCTTAAAACTTGAAATTTAAAATTGTTAGATAATACATGTCCACAGTTTTTCCAACCCCAAATAGTGCACAGAGTTTAGCGTTTTCGGTCCCCATGAATCTCAACCCCAAAAACTTCAGTTTTACAACCACATGACATTAAACATAAAAATTGTTTAAGTAGAAAAGGAGGGAAAAACAAGCGGACACCAAGCCGATCACACAACATCCATCCCATGCATGCTCCATCCTACTGCTCAGCGGTTACCTGAAACACATGCCAAAAATTTGGTCAACGAAAACGTTGAGTGGAATTCATAGGTTTTTCAATCCATTTGAACGTATATATATAATAAAACCATTCGTGATCATTTATAGTCTTGTCGATCAAACAAACTATAATCAGGATACTGACAATTGTGTTTAAGCTCATGACACTAATCCGTTAACTCAATCACCCGCGTAAATATACCGGCATGATTCAGATGAAACCAGTGCCCCTTCTAAAGGCATCAGTTGCAATTATACCTTATTTCTCATACAAAATAATCTACCGCAGAACTTACTATAAGTACAGCTTCTCGGCTAGCATTGGGTCGTTAACCCCGTAGTACTACAAATTGCATAAGCGGCTATTTCCCCCTACTCGAGGGCAAGACAATAGTTAATAGTTCATGAATTTAGGGACTTTTGCAACTTTGGTACTCAACACAATTTCTAAGGCAACTTTCGGGTCTAACAATCATTCATGATATACGTTCCTTTTTAAAAACTAGCATGCATTTCCCTCGCGGGTAAAACAATTTGAAATAATATAAGCGAGGCTATAAATTCACACCTTAGATATTAAGTAGTCGGTAGTTCGAGGAGTGATCACTGACGATGTTACGGATGCCCGGGTAAATCAACACCTATCACAAATAACGCGTAATGAGTAATCTCATTTAAATACTTACGGTACTGTGTAAAATACATATATATAAGTCACTTAAGACAAATATAACTCACGCCAAAAACAAAAACAACAAGTATCATTCAATCTATACCATTCGTTCTTATAACCTACGTTGTCATTTTTACACGTTCTCGCCGGTACTTGACTAAAGTACGGGCTGTTTTAACTTATTAAACCATGCTTATAAAATTTGACAAAATTTCCAAAAATCCTATATGACCTGTAGATAACATGTTTTTAAGCCCAACAAAAGTTTTCACTTTTACGACCCGTTACGCAACTCATTTCCACGACTACATTTTACGGGCTGAAATTGCGCTTCGACCAATTTTGACCACTTTGACCTATATGAAAAATACCTTTGACTTCCTTGACTCATAAGTCAACCTATAGACCCATTTGTACAGGTTAGGGACCAAATTTTGACCCTTGACCATTTACCAAATTATACTTGTGACCCTCGGGATTTGACTAAAACTTTGCACAAATCCGGATTGTGAAAGTCCTCGTCTCCCGGTACCCGATCTTTAAAATGTCATAACTTTTAGCTCGTTTTGAGTCACGGGCTCTACCTTATACCAAATTAAAGCTAGAAAAACCCTCTATCACTATATTTAGTTTTCAAGACCTGGAACAAAAATCATTTTTCCAAAATAGACCAAATGTTTCTGCCTAAAAACGACTATACCAAAAACATGCTTAGACTCGATTCCAAGACTTCTAACCAACACTAAACTTCATCCTAAGCCTTCCCAAACATATCCTAACATCAAACTTCCATCCTACCCCTATTGATCAACCAATCTCAATATCAAAAATCAAAGAAAATAAACATGCAAGTAATAAAACCTATATGAATCTTCCTAAAACAACAAACCAAACACAAATATAACATGCAAAATCAACAACCACCATGGCTCCCCAAACACCCCCTTTGCCGTGGGGTTTGGGTGACCCAATCACCACAACCAAATTAATTTTGGTGGGTTTTCATGGTGTTTATACTTCCATAACACTAAATTATTAACATGCACTAGCTCTTTAAGCCTCAAAAACGAATTTGGATCATATGGAAAAATCTTGAAAAATTTTTATCAATGCATGTTGGATTTGAGCACATGAATAGGTGGGGAATGACCAAACTAAGCGTGGTCTAACCTTAGATTTTTGAAAAATCAAGTGGAAAAGATTTTTGGTGGATTTTTGTGTGGGTTTGGGGTTGCCGTGAGCTAGAGAGAGAGAGAGAAGAGAGTGATGGTTTGATTTTTGGTGCAAGTGTTGTATGTGTTTGTGTGTGTTTCAATTTTGGCCCTTTTTGATAGTTAGGAGGGACCTTTGTGCAATTTTGGGCTTCTTTTGTCCTTAAATAGAAAACGACCTCAAAACTTTGCGGGTTTGACTCATTTGTCAATTTTGAAAATTTTACGGGAGTCGGAAATCTTCCCGAATGCTCCAAAATATTTTTGGGATACTTTAAATGTACTTGGAAGGCTATAAAACTCACCCGACTCAACTTAACACGAACCGTAAATAAAATTCTCGAAAAATTACATTATCGATAAATCGTCAAAAATTATATGAAATTGGGCATCCCTCGGGATCGTAATCGTCATCGTCCTTCTCAAAACGTCAACCGTAAAAATTATAACCTCGAACATCGGTCTTAACCAAAATACTTATAATTATAGAAATTAAAATTTATTAAAAATTTCAAAAATTAGCGTAATTTAGGGTATCGTTAATGACCTCGATTCTAGGGTGTCACATCCACCCCTCCTTAAAGAGAGCGACGTCCCGGCGCTCGCCTCTTCTTGGACTCACATTTCGTCTATTGGAACAGATGAGGATACCTTTCCTTGAAAAAGTCCTCACGTTCCCAGGTGTATTCCGGTCCACGCTTAGAATTCCTTCGGACCTTCACAATGGGAATCCTACTACGCTTCAACCGCTTGACCTCCCGGTCCATAATTTCCACAGGTTCTTCCACAAAGTGCATTTTGTCGTCTAGTCGAATCTCGTCCAAAGGAATCACCAATTCCTTGTCCGCCAAACTCTTCTTCAGGTTCGATACGTGAAACGTGTCATGAATAGCACTAAGCTCGGTCGGCAATTCTAACTTGTACGCTACTGGTCCAATTCGTTCAACAATCTTAAACGGTCCAATATACCTCGGACTCAACTTTCCTTTCTTTCCAAAACGAATTACACCCTTCCATGGCGATACCTTGAGCATAACCATATCTCCAACTTCAAACTCCAACGGTTTCCTTCGGTTATCGGCATAACTCTTCTGTCGGCTTCTCGCAGCAAGTAGTCGGTTCTTGATCTGCACGATCTTCTCTGTCGTTTCTAAAACCATTTCGGGTCCAGTCAATTGACTCTCCCCTACTTCACTCCAACACACGGGCGATCTACACTTCCTTCCATACAATGCTTCGAACGGTGCCGCTTTGATACTCGCATGATAACTATTATTGTACGAAAATTCCACCAGAGGCAAGTGGCGTTCCCAACTTCCTCCAAAATCAATCACGCACGCTCGGAGCATGTCCTCCATCGTTTGAATCGTTCGTTCACTCTGGCCGTCAGTTTCCGGGTGATAAGCCGTGCTTAAACTCAGTTCAGTGCCCATCGCACGTTGAAGCGATTTCCAAAATTCCGACGTAAATCTACTGTCGCGATCCGAAATGATCGATAACGGCACTCCATGTCTACAGACGATCTCCTTCACGTACACGCTGGCGAGTTTTTCCATGCTGTCCGTCTTCTTCATAGGTAAGAAATGGGCAGATTTCGTCAACCTGTCCACAATTACCCATATCATATCGCTTCCACTAGGAGTCCTAGGTAAACCCGTCACAAAATCCATTGCGATTTTCTCCCATTTCCATTCTGGGATTTCCGGTTGTACCAACAATCCAGATGGTTTCTTATGTTCTGCATGAACCTTCGCGCAAGTCAAACACTTACTGACGTAACGAGCAATATCCGCCTTCATATTCGGCCACCAATAGACTTTCTTCAGGTCGTGGTACATCTTATCCGATCCAGGATGTATCGAATACTTCGACTTATGCGACTCATTCATAACCAATTCTCGAACTCCAGGCTTTCCTTCCTCAGATGAACACAATGGTAACCAAATCCGATTCTCAAAATATCTTAGTCCGTCAGATCTAATCACAAAAATAGGTTTCAACATTCGTCCCAAATTCTCGGCTTCAACATTCCCTTTCATCAATCCTCTCTCCTGAGCCTTCAGTATGGTTTCGGTTAAGTCAACGCTCTCACTCATCACTAAAGCTCTAACCCTCAAAGATTTCTCCCGTTCCTTCCTACTCAAAGCATCCGCTACAACATTCGCCTTCCCAGGGTGATAGCGAATTTCACAATCATAATCACTCAATAGTTCAACCCATCGTCTTTGTCGCATATTCAACTCCTTTTGATCTAAAATGTGCTGCAAACTCTTGTGATCAGTGAATACAACACACTTTGTCCCATACAGATAGTGTCTCCACAGCTTCAACGCAAAAACTACCGCTCCTAATTCCAAATCGTGCGTCGTGTAGTTCTCCTCGTTCTTCCTTAATTGCCTCGACGCGTAAGCTATCACCTTTTCACGTTGCATTAACACTGCTCCATAACCTTTACGAGATGCATCACAATACACCACGAAATCTTCGGTTCCTTCAGGCAATGATAAAATCGGCGCGGAACATAACTTATCCTTGAGCGTTTCGAAAGCAAGCTCTTCCTCATTTCCCCATTCATACACCCTATTCTTCTCGGTAAGCCGCGTCAATGGTTTCGCAATCAACGAAAATCCTTCAATAAACCTTCTATAGTACCCAGCTAAACCCAAAAATTGTCGAACTTCAGTCGGCGTCGTCGGTGCTGACCATTCCCTGATCGCTACGATCTTAGCAGGATCTACACGAACTCCCTCACTATCAATCACATGACCTAGAAACTGCACTGATTCCAACCAAAACTCACACTTAGAGAATTTTGCATACAGCTTCTCCTTCCTTAACAACTCCAAAATCTTTCTTAGGTGCTTCTCGTGCTCCTCCTTACTCTTAGAGTAAATAAGTATGTCGTCGATGAAAACAATAACAAACTTATCTAGATACGGCTTGCACACGCGATTCATAAGATCCATGAATACATCAGGCGCGTTTGTCAACCCAAACGGCATCACTCGAAATTCAAAGTGTCCATACCGCGTACGAAAGGCGGTTACAGGAATATCCTCCTCTCTTACACGCAGTTGATGATACCCTGATCTTAAATCGATCTTTGAGTATACACTGGAACCTTGCAATTGATCGAACAAATCATCAATCCTCGGTAATGGGTACCGATTCTTAACCGTCAGCTTATTGAGTTCTCTATAGTCGATACACATCCTAAACGAACCATCCTTCTTCTTTACGAACAACACTGGCGCTCCCCAAGGTGATGAGCTCGGCCTAATAAATCCTTTGTCCATCAACTCCTTCAATTGATCCGCTAACTCCTTTAACTCAGATGGTGCTAAACGATAAGGTGCACGTGCAACCGGTGCAGCTCCTGGCACTAAATCAATTCGAAATTCGACCTCACGATTAGGCGGTAAACCTGGCAACTCGTCTGGAAAAACGTCCGGATACTCGCAAATAATTGGTACCTCTTCGATCCTTGCCTCTACATCACCATCGCTCGTAACCTGTGCCAAAAACACATCGCATCCGCTCTCTACGTACTTCATCATCTTCAAACACGAAATCACCTTCAAACGAGAAGTGCATTCGTCTCCCTTAACCGTCAAAACCCTATTCCTCAGCGGAATCTGCACCAATCTCTCACCACAGACGATCGTAGCACTGTGCGCCATTAGCCAATCCATTCCCACAATCACGTCAAACGATCCTAGCTCTATAGGCATCAAGTCGATTTTAAAAGCGTAGTTTCCTAACTTCAAGGTACACCCTTTCAGTATAGAATTCGTACTAACAATTTTTCCATCGGCTAATTCAACATTATAACTAGTCGTTAACAATACCGGTTCTCTATCGATATGACGACTAAATCTAACGTCTACAAAACTCTTGTCGGAGCCAGAATCAAATAAAATACTAGCATAACAAGCGTCTAGCAAAAACGTACCGGTAACCACATTGGGACCTTGTGGTTTATCAGCAGTTCCCACTTGATACACAGCTGCCGCATTATTTCCTCCCCGTCTGTTTCCTGCCTTCGGGCAATTCGCTTGCACATGCCCTCTTTCTCCACAGCTATAACATCCTCTCATCCTGATAGCATTAGCCCCAGTGGCTACTCCTCCCGTTCGACAACTAGCAGTCCTATGACCTGCCTTTCCACACTTGCCGCATGCCGGCGGGCAGTTTCCGACATGATACAAGTTGCACTTTCCACAATGGGGGTTCACTTTCACACCTCTAGGGTTCGTCGCGGCCCTCATCCCTTCGTTCCTTCTCTGATTAAACTGCTGATTACGGTTCGGCCCTTGGTTGTTTCGGTTTCCTCCTCGGTTCTGGCCTTGGGATTGATTGCCTTGTGCTGCCTCCCATTTTCTTTTGTTACCCTCAGCAATGTAGTTCTGCTTGTCCTGAAGCTTAACGTCCATCAAAGCGTGTGCCATTTGAACCGCTTCATCAAACGTTCCAGGTTTCGACGAAGTTGTTTCACCTTTGATGTTGCTAGATAAACCCTTAATATACTGCTTCATTTTCTTGGCATCATTGGCAAATATGTCCGGACACAAAAGACTTAACTCATTGAATCTCCTGGTGTAAGCAGCTATATCGTTGTTCTTTAAGGTCAAGTGTCTCAGTTCGTCCTCCAATTGCCCCAATTCCTCCTCTGGGCAAAACTTCTTGGTCAACAAAGCTTTGGTTGCATTCCACGTTCTTGTATTTGCCACAGCCAATCCCACCGTAGCTACCTGAGTATTCCACCAGCTTAACGCATCATCCAGAAATGTAGCTGCTGCAAACTTTACTTTATCCGCCTCTGCACAACCACTGATTTCAAACGTACTCTCAACTTTTTCCAACCATCGCCTAAGTTCTAGGGCTCCACCCGATCCACGGAACTGCGTAGGACCGCACTTCATAAAGCTTGAATAGGTACACACTCTCGGGGCTGGTTGTCTCCCCGCGTTCCTTCCTGGATCCTGATTTCTCCCAGCTCGGTCCGCTTGCAACGCATTAGCTATCGCTTCCTGAATCATGTTGTTAACACGATCGGCAGTCAACTTTGGAGGCATTGTTTTATCGAATATCTCTTTCTGCAAGACAAGAAAAATAGAAAAACAATGTAAGTATTCATATCAAGTTTCCCAGACATAAAATACATACAACGACACATCACTACGGAGTTACTAATATTCATCAATTCACACCACAAAAGATCAAATTTAAGACATATCACAGATCATGAAAGGTAACATAGATTGTATTGATAGTTAACCAAAATCGTGACAAGTAATGCCACTACAATCATTCACCACAAAACATCAAGTACTTGAGTTTCTCGTCATAATACCATCATACAAAGGTCTAAAATAGTTCTATTACAATGATCAAAGAAAATACAAAACAAGTAACTAGGCATGTGGTGATCCACACTGCCTCTTGGATGGCGGCTCGTCGTCGTCCTCCTCGGTTTCCTCATCACTCACGTCCTCGTCCACATCATCCACTTTTCCCTTTCCTTTCTCATCTGGCCCACATTCTGTTTCCTTTCTCGTCCCTGATGTGGATCCATGCTCAATCGCTACCTGATTTCCCACCGAAATACAAGCATCTCCAGTAGGCGGCTGAACCATGAAGTCATTCGCCTCCATCTCCACATTGTCCACGAATCTCCAATCCGGGGGCAATGAATCCCTCACACGATGCTCCCAACTCTGCATCCTCGACAACCTCATCTGATCTTCCCTCACACGGTCAAGACTAGCACTTAAATTCGCAACCATTGATTTTAAACTGTTGATGGCACTTGTGTTCATCATCCCATCATACGCAATCCTTGAAGTCCTTTCCAACAGTCTTTCGTCCGCCTTGTCATTCTCGTCGAATCTACTGACCACCCTTGATTCCACTACATACCTCATGCACATCGATCCTTCCAAACCTCTCACAGTCCGTCGCACGTCATGATAATTCCTCGGTCCGGGATAGCAAATTCTTGGGATGCCTTGATGAAGAGAATTTGCGCTCATTGCACCTTCGGCTCTTCTGGGGATATCTGGTACACCAACCAGATGGGAAGTACGCATAGGCGTGGGACAAGTAGTTCTCCTTGAGTCGGGGTCCTGGGCTCGTACATCGTTACCGTTATCGTTGGGCGGTACCTCGGCCATTCCTGCAATAACAGCGAATTTCGGAGGGTACATAAGTAATTATACAATAATTATAAATACATGCATGCAAATGCAATGCAAAGGTGGTACATATGCCCGAAATGTAATAATATGATGCTCATGCATGATTAATATGAAAATTACGATGTCGGATATTCCACGTAAAATTTAACGTCTACATATAGTAATTCCATACTTATATAATAATTACCCACATATATAATTTACTCAAAAGTATACGTCAAATGCCATAAATACAACAATAAATCTTACCGGAGCCATGCAGGATAGTTGTGTGTGCTTGGACCCTTTCTTACGACACCAAAAGTTATAGTTTAGGATTTTTAAAAACGACCTAGTTCTCTATAACTCGTGGCTCTGATACCAATCTGTAACACCCCCACAATTGTTATGCGCAGCGGAACTACAACGTGACGTCTATGGACCAACATCGGTCTCTTCTTTGGGAGGGTCAAACTACTACGTGACCTTCATCGATGATTCAACACGCAAGGTATGGGTTTACTTTCTTAAAAATAAGTTTGAAGTTTTGAATACTTTTAAGAAATGGAAAACTGCTGTTGAACTGGAAACCAACTTGAAGGTAAAATGCTTGAAGTCGGATAATGGCGGGGAATACATTAGCACAGAGTTCATTAACTATTGTGCTGAACATGGCATTCGGATGATAAAGACAGTTCCAGGCACTCCTCAACAGAACGGAGTGGTAGAAAGGATGAACAGAACCTTGAATGAAAGAGCCCGAAGTATGAGACTTAATGCTGGGCTTCTAAAGACATTCTGGGCTGATGCAGTTAACACTGCAGCTTATCTTATCAACCGGGGGCTATCAGTACCATTGGGCTTCAAGATACCAGAAGAAGAGTGGAAAGAGGAAGCAGTTAAGTATGAACATTTAAAGGTGTTCGGGTGCAGTGCTTATGATCTAATGAAATATGGTGACAAGCTAGATGCAAAAGCCAAGAAATATACTTTCATTGGATATGGGGCAGATAGTATGGGCTACAGGCTTTGGGATTTTGAAAGCAGAAAGGTAGTCAGAAGTAAACATGCAACTTTCAACGAGGCAGAGCTTTATAAAGACTGGAGCACAGTAAACTCAAAGGGTCAGAAAGAACACGTTGAGTTCGAAAGTGACGTCATTAGAATCAGAGAGTCAGCAGATATTCAGGATAGTGGGAGTAATGAGGCTGATTTTCAACATGAATCATTAGAGGCTGACGAGTCTCAAAATGATCAAGAAGACATTTCCAGCAGTGAAAGCTCAGAGGACGATGACGAAGAAGGATCACCTTCTCAGCCAGTTGCATCACATTGGGTTAGGAGATCTACTAGAGTCTCTAAACCACCTATGAAGTATAATCCATCAGTCAATTATCTTCTTTTGACTGAAAATGGTGAACCAGAAAGCTACTTTGAGGCAGTTAATCAGATAGATTCGCTTCAGTGGGAGCACGCAATGAAAGAAGAAATGGGCTCTTTAAACAAGAAAAGAACTTGGGTCTTAACTAAGCTTCCGCGAGATAAAAGAGCCTTATAGAATAAATGGGTATTCAGGATAAAGGAAGAGCATGATGGGTCTAAACGATACAAAGCTCGTTTAGTGGTCAAAGGTTTTCAACAGAAAAAGGGGATCGATTATAATGAGATATTTTCTCCAGTGGTGAAAATGACCACCATCAGATTGGTCTTAAGTATTGTAGCTGCAGAGGGCTTACATCTAGAGCAACTAGATGTTAAGACAGCATTTCTACACGGTGATCTTGATGAAGATATCTACATGGCACAACCTGAGGGGTTTCAGGTTGCCGGCAAGGAAAATTGGGTCTGCAAACTTAAGAGGAGCTTGTATGGTCTAAAACAAGCACCCAGACAGTGGTACATGAAGTTTCATAACTTCATGGAGAGAACCGGGTACAGAAAATGTGAGATGGACCATTGCTGCTATGTGAAGAAATTCAAGGGCTCCTATATCATTCTACTTCTCTATGTAGATGATATGTTAATTGCAGGTGCAGATATGAAAGAGATTAGCAAGTTAAAGAAACAGATGTCTGAAGAGTTCGAGATGAAAGACTTGGGTCCAGCCAAACAGATACTCGGAATGAGTATTGTCAGAAACAAGAAAGAAGGCTCTTTGACACTATCCCAGGAGAAATACATCGGGAAAGTATTAGAGAGATTCAGGATGAATAATGAGAAGACTAAACCTAGAAACACACCTTTAGGAAGTCATTTCAAGCTTACCAAACATCAGTCTCCTAGATCAGAAGAAGATAAAGCATATATGGCTAAAGTTCCTTATGCGTCTGCCGTTGGTAGTCTCATGTATGCTATGATTAGCACGAGACCAGATATCGCTCATGCCATCGGGGTTGTTAGTCGCTTTATGTCACATCCGGGGAGAGAACATTGGGAAGCTGTTAAATGGTTACTTAGATACTTGAAGGGTACTTCAAAGTTGGGATTATGTTTCAGAGGTAAAGATGTAGTTCTCAAAGGATATAGTGATGCTGATTTGGGTGGATGTAAACAGACATTCAAAAGCACTACCGGGTACGGTTTTACAGTGGGAGGAACAGCAGTTAGTTGGATGTCGAGACTTAAGAAAAGTGTGGCTCTATCTACAACAGAAGCAGAATACATGGCAGTTGCTGAAGCCAGTAAAGAGCTAGTATGGTTGAAGACTTTTCTTGAAGAGCTAGACAAGACGCAGGCTGATTACTCATTGTACTGTGATAATGAAAGTGCTGTGAAACTTGCCAAGAATCCAGTCTATCATGCCAAAACAAAGCACATAGGGATGAGGTATCATTTTGTCAGAGGGCTGATTAGTGATGGCACGATGAACTTAAAGAACATCTCAGGTGCGAAGAATCCAGCAGATATGTTCACTAAGTCTGTGACGCTGGACAAGCTGAAGTTGTGTGTAACTTCAGCTGGCCTTCGGAAATAGTTGAGAAGGCAGGTGGTAACTAGGGGAGCTTAAGATTCGTGGATGCTAACAGAATTACAAAGGAGTGCAAGTGCGCGTTTCGAAGCCTCCAAGTGGGAGATTGTTGAGGTGTAGGCTTCTGATTGGTGGCAGAATGTCATCATCTTATTTTAGGCGAAGATCACAGTTTCTATAATTAGGAGATTTTTTCCTAATTATGTTTAGCCTATAAATATAGGCTGTTGTAATTCCTGTAATTCTGTATTGAGTGTAACACCCCCACAATTGTTATGCGCAGCGGAACTACAACAATGGGTGCTACACAGTATTCATTGCACTCAAGATATATCAAACGACGCTAAAAAGACGTCATCTTAAAACTTGAAATTTAAAATTGTTAGATAATACATGTCCACAGTTTTTCCAACCCCAAATAGTGCACAGAGTTTAGCGTTTTCGGTCCCCATGAATCTCAACCCCAAAAACTTCAGTTTTACAACCACATGACATTAAACATAAAAATTGTTTAAGTAGAAAAGGAGGGAAAAACAAGCGGACACCAAGCCGATCACACAACATCCATCCCATGCATGCTCCATCCTACTGCTCAGCGGTTACCTGAAACACATGCCAAAAATTTGGTCAACGAAAACGTTGAGTGGAATTCATAGGTTTTTCAATCCATTTGAACGTATATATATAATAAAACCATTCGTGATCATTTATAGTCTTGTCGATCAAACAAACTATAATCAGGATACTGACAATTGTGTTTAAGCTCATGACACTAATCCGTTAACTCAATCACCCGCGTAAATATACCGGCATGATTCAGATGAAACCAGTGCCCCTTCTAAAGGCATCAGTTGCAATTATACCTTATTTCTCATACAAAATAATCTACCGCAGAACTTACTATAAGTACAGCTTCTCGGCTAGCATTGGGTCGTTAACCCCGTAGTACTACAAATTGCATAAGCGGCTATTTCCCCCTACTCGAGGGCAAGACAATAGTTAATAGTTCATGAATTTAGGGACTTTTGCAACTTTGGTACTCAACACAATTTCTAAGGCAACTTTCGGGTCTAACAATCATTCATGATATACGTTCCTTTTTAAAAACTAGCATGCATTTCCCTCGCGGGTAAAACAATTTGAAATAATATAAGCGAGGCTATAAATTCACACCTTAGATATTAAGTAGTCGGTAGTTCGAGGAGTGATCACTGACGATGTTACGGATGCCCGGGTAAATCAACACCTATCACAAATAACGCGTAATGAGTAATCTCATTTAAATACTTACGGTACTGTGTAAAATACATATATATAAGTCACTTAAGACAAATATAACTCACGCCAAAAACAAAAACAACAAGTATCATTCAATCTATACCATTCGTTCTTATAACCTACGTTGTCCATTTTTACACGTTCTCGCCGGTAGTTGACTAAAGTACGGGCTGTTTTAACTTATTAAACCATGCTTATAAAATTTGACAAAATTTCCAAAAATCCTATATGACCTGTAGATAACATGTTTTTAAGCCCAACAAAAGTTTTCACTTTTACGACCCGTTACGCAACTCATTTCCACGACTACATTTTACGGGCTGAAATTGCGCTTCGACCAATTTTGACCACTTTGACCTATATGAAAAATACCTTTGACTTCCTTGACTCATAAGTCAACCTATAGACCCATTTGTACAGGTTAGGGACCAAATTTTGACCCTTGACCATTTACCAAATTATACTTGTGACCCTCGGGATTTGACTAAAACTTTGCACAAATCCGGATTGTGAAAGTCCTCGTCTCCCGGTACCCGATCTTTAAAATGTCATAACTTTTAGCTCGTTTTGAGTCACGGGCTCTACCTTATACCAAATTAAAGCTAGAAAAACCCTCTATCACTATATTTAGTTTTCAAGACCTGGAACAAAAATCATTTTTCCAAAATAGACCAAATGTTTCTGCCTAAAAACGACTATACCAAAAACATGCTTAGACTCGATTCCAAGACTTCTAACCAACACTAAACTTCATCCTAAGCCTTCCCAAACATATCCTAACATCAAACTTCCATCCTACCCCTATTGATCAACCAATCTCAATATCAAAAATCAAAGAAAATAAACATGCAAGTAATAAAACCTATATGAATCTTCCTAAAACAACAAACCAAACACAAATATAACATGCAAAATCAACAACCACCATGGCTCCCCAAACACCCCCTTTGCCGTGGGGTTTGGGTGACCCAATCACCACAACCAAATTAATTTTGGTGGGTTTTCATGGTGTTTATACTTCCATAACACTAAATTATTAACATGCACTAGCTCTTTAAGCCTCAAAAACGAATTTGGATCATATGGAAAAATCTTGAAAAATTTTTATCAATGCATGTTGGATTTGAGCACATGAATAGGTGGGGAATGACCAAACTAAGCGTGGTCTAACCTTAGATTTTTGAAAAATCAAGTGGAAAAGATTTTTGGTGGATTTTTGTGTGGGTTTGGGGTTGCCGTGAGCTAGAGAGAGAGAGAGAAGAGAGTGATGGTTTGATTTTTGGTGCAAGTGTTGTATGTGTTTGTGTGTGTTTCAATTTTGGCCCTTTTTGATAGTTAGGAGGGACCTTTGTGCAATTTTGGGCTTCTTTTGTCCTTAAATAGAAAACGACCTCAAAACTTTGCGGGTTTGACTCATTTGTCAATTTTGAAAATTTTACGGGAGTCGGAAATCTTCCCGAATGCTCCAAAATATTTTTGGGATACTTTAAATGTACTTGGAAGGCTATAAAACTCACCCGACTCAACTTAACACGAACCGTAAATAAAATTCTCGAAAAATTACATTATCGATAAATCGTCAAAAATTATATGAAATTGGGCATCCCTCGGGATCGTAATCGTCATCGTCCTTCTCAAAACGTCAACCGTAAAAATTATAACCTCGAACATCGGTCTTAACCAAAATACTTATAATTATAGAAATAAAAATTTATTAAAAATTTCAAAAATTAGCGTAATTTAGGGTATCGTTAATGACCTCGATTCTAGGGTGTCACATTGAGACCACCAGAATATAATAAAATACCCTAGTTGCTACCCGTGGACGTAGGTTAATAGCAATATTAACTGAACCACGTAAATCTCTTGTGTTCTTCATTCTGTTTTTCGGTTTTACTATTGTGTGTGTAACCTTAAATCCTAACAAGCAGCTGTACGGTCATGCCGGTGATCAAAGAGTTGTCCTTTGTAGACCATATTATATCCAGCCCAGATACGGGTTTCTTCACTGAAGTTTTTGGTGGTCGCCTTGATGTCCCCTAGTGGGATTAGAAACCTTCTTTTAGATTCGAGTCTTCTTTTGGCAATCGCAGAAGCAGCTTGTTGGTTCTGTAATTTAAGTACAAATGAGTTTGTTTACAGGCGCAATTCTGGTTTTAGTTTTTTAGAAGATTTACAACAATGTCACGCGATTGGCACACAACAAATTTCCTTATATTACAATTCATATTGGTTAGAGACAATCTAATAAGAGCCTAAGTAACCAAACACACATCATGACAAAATCAGATTGTGATATATTAATGTACGATAATTATACGTTAGCTTCTTGCATATGTATCTATATTGGATTCAAAATGATTAAGTAAAAGGATAACTACTTGAAAATGTAGCTAACTTGTCATTAAGCCTTCTCTTTTTCTTTTGTGCTTTCGTAAAACCATACTTTTGAATTCCGTCTATACTACATTTGTATTTTGTGACCATATTACCGTTCCATTTATCAACACTTCTATTACCTTTAGAAAGTGTGAAATGTTAGCTACATATCTACATAATATGCCTTATAAAAGTAGACTTACATGGATATCTAATGCTTCCTCAATCTTCTTGACAATCTCATCCATAGTAGGGCGATCCTTTATGTTGAAACTGATGCATTTGTACGCAATATTTGCAAACATAAGAAAAGATCGACGATCAATATGATCTCTTAAACTGGGATCAATTAACTTTTCCAGTTCGTCGTCATAGCAGCGTCGGACCATATTTATCAGTTTTTGTTTTGGATAAGATTCTCCAAAGCCCCTTTCTTGATTGGCAAGCATCCCAGTCAGTACTTCAAACATTACTATGCCATATGAATACACGTCTGATTCGTTGTTGAGGATGCTGGTTTCTTTGTAAATCGGATCCCTATAAGACTTACCAAAAGGTGCCGGTTTATACACTAGTGGATGTGGTAGATTCCTTCGGACTAATTCTGACAAACCAAAACCACTAATTTTTGCTTCTAGATTGTCATCTAACAATATATTTTCGCTTTTGAAGTCTCTGTGTATTACTCTATCATGCTCCCCAATACCCAAGTGAAGGTAATTTAGACCTTTTGCTGCGCCTATGCAAATCCTTAGACGCTGCGCCCATGTTAAATAATACCTCTTCTTCTCTTCAGTGAGATAATTATCAAGCCTTCCATTCATAGCATATTCGTGAACCATAATCCTATCATTGACATCACCACAGTAACCAATGAAACCTATGATGTTTTCATGGTGAAAAATGGAAATTATCTCAAGCTCATGAGAGTCGTTCCATTCATTGTCGTTGCGTGCGATGGTAGCTAAGCGGTTTTGCCACCGTCCAGAGAGTTGTCCTTTATAGACTAATTCACCATATTGATTGAATCCAATCCTAGACTTGAAGTTTCGAGTAGCACGTTTGATATCGTCCAGAGGTATTAGAAATTTTGTTAGGCCGTGCACCTCTAAAGAAGAAAATTTTCTTTCTTTTTTTGATATTGGTAACAGCAATGTACGAAGTTATTAGATTATAAACAGATCGAACCAGTCGTATTCAAATTGGCTATCACTCCAAAGAGTGTGAGGTCTCAACTTCAATTCCCACTAGGTCAAACAACCTTAAAGTGGCCACGCCAACCTCCTGAAAAGGGAGGGCTTTACCTGGTTTGAGTCTGTGTGGCGGTGGGCTCAAACCCCGTGGATTAGTCGGCCAATGAGTCGGAAATCACGGTTACCAAAAAAAATAAAAAAAAATAAAAAATAATCAAGTTAATTAAGTTTCGTTGGGTGGTTGAAACTTCATTCTCATATAGATTATAGTCAATGTTAGACATTGTAAAACCCCATAAGATCCATTGTATTATTAATCCCAATATATAGATATTACAAGAGAGAAACCCTAGCGGACCCTAAGCCCACAAACCAGACTCGGGCCTTATTTATCCACTAATACTCCCCCGCAGTTTGAGCGGGAGGTCTTCGCACGTTCAAAATGTAGCGAAACTCAAGAAATAAAGCACTCAGAAGACCTTTGGTAAAGATATCCGCATATTGAAACCGTGACGGAACATGTAAAACACGCACTTGCCCAGAAGCCACATAATCACGAACAAAATGTATATCTATCTCGATACGCTGATGTTGTACCGGATTAGTAGAAAGGTAAACGACACTAACATTGTCACAATAAACAAGTGTAGCAGTATGCAATGGAGCATGTAATTCTAGCAAAAGATTACGAATCCAGGCAGTTTCAGCGACAACATTAGCAACACCTCGATATTCCGCTTCTGCACTAGAACGAGATACAGTAACCTATCGTTTAGCAGACCATGAAAGTAGGTTATCCCCAAGAAAAACACAATACCCAGAAGTGGAGCGACGGGTGACTGGGCAACCTGCCCAATCAGCATCAGTGTATGCGGTGAGCTGAGTGATATTAGAAACATGCAACTGAAGACCATGATCAAGAGTACCACGTACATATCGAAGAATCCTCTTCAAAGCAGCAAGATGAGGCTCACGGGGATCATGCATATAGAGGCAAATTTGTTGAACAGCATAAGAAATATCTGGTCGCGTAAAAGTAAGGTACTGAAGAGCACCCGCCAAGCTACGATACAAGGTGGAATCAGAAACCGGGTCACCATCAGGACCGAGCTTGGATTCAGTATCGACTGGAGTCCTACAAGTATTACAATTCTGCATATGAGCTCTCTCAAGAATCTCTTCAGCAAATTTGGATTGTGATAAAAATAAACCAGATGCAGTCCTTTGAGCAAAAATACCAAGAAAATAATTTAGAGAACCCAGATCTGTCATCGCAAACTCGCCATGAAGAGAGCCAATAATACGTTGTAGCAATGATGTAGAAGATGCAGTAAGTATAATATCATCCACATATAATAACAGATAAGCAATGTCCGATCCAACCTGATAAACAAATAATGATGCATCGGTTTTACTGTGCTGAAAACCAACCCGAGTAGCAAAGCTAACAAAATGTTGGAACCAAGCTCGAGGGGCCTGCTTAATGCCATATAATGATTTCTGCAGGTGACAAACATAATCACGTCTGGCAGAATCAACAAATCTAGGAGGCTGGTGCATATAAACAGTCTCAGATAAATGACCATGTAGAAAGGCATTCTTCACGTCAAGCTGATGAATAGGCCAATGACGAGAAACTGCGAGACTCAAAACTGTACGAATGGTAGCCGGTTTTACCACCGGACTAAATGCCTCATCACAATCAATACCATGCTGTTGACTTCGTCCGTTAGCAACAAGACGAGCCTTATACCTGCTTAATGAGCCATCTGCATGAAACTTATGTTTGAAAAGCCACATAGAACGAACAACATTAGCGTTAGCTGGACGAGGCACAAGAACCCACGTTCTGTTAGTAATTAAAGCATTATATTCATCTAGCATAGCTTCTTTCCAGTTAGGGTCCCGAAGAGCATGGACATGAGAGCGAGGAAGCGGTGAAGTTGTGGTAATATTTAAAGACATGCGTGTGAGAGGTTTTGAAATGCCAGACTTTATACGTGTGACCATTGGATGAACATTATCGACGGGATCAACTGATGGTTGGGCTGAAGAATGGATAACGAATGTATTATAGGTGGAGGTATTTTGTTGTTGGGCCATGGGTGAAACACGTGGTGGTGGGGTAGAAGCGACGTGGTTGGTCGAGGTTGTTGAGGTATTTTGTTCTTGGGCCATAGATGAAACCGGGCTCGGGCCTTATTTATCCACTAATAGTCAATGCTTTGGTTCATGTATTTTCCTATTTTATATGTGAACAATCTATCTTTTTGGATTATATTATGAATGTCACATGCTAAGCTTTCACACTTGCCCTCAAGTAACTTACTAATTTTTTCTTACTCTTTTATCCTATACGACAGTGACACAATCTCATCGAACATTACAGCTTTTGTGGGAGACTTTCTTCCAAAAATAACCTCATTACGTACTCTCTAAACGTACCACCATAACATAGAGAATACACCTCTCAAAACTTCTTTAAGATTACCCTGAATTTTGAGACTCATAAACCATGGCAGCCACTCCTCATAAGACCCAAAATCAATCAGGCTAATATCCCACCATATCATAATCTTCTGAGCCAAGCTCTTAACTAAAGAACAAGCAAATAGAAGATGGCTAGAAGATTCAACATACGAACCGCATATAGGGCAAAGGATGGATTCGATATCCAAACTTCTTAGGGAAAGATTTAATCTTGTTGGTAATTCATCTAACGCCTTTCTAATTGATTACACTGAGAATTCCCCCGTGCTCTCCAACGACCAAACCCACCTATCATGATTTTGAGGCAAGATAACACACGATAACTTCGAAGACAACTTATTAAAGTGCTCGCATTCAGCACCTCCAAGTGGCAGTCGACGAAACGAATCACAAATATTATTAGACCCAATCTTGTTTGCAACCGAAACTTTTTTCACTTCCAAGTTATACAAACGAGGATATTGATCTTTCAAAGGAAAATCACCTAACCCAACATCATCTCAAAAAAAAGAATCTTCACCATTTCTCACTTTTTTTTTACAATAACTAAGAAGATCCATACCTGAAAAACATCACGAACAATGTCTAGCCACATAGAAGACCGAGAAACTTTTGGCATGCTAATAAGATGCCCATCATCACCATGCATAGCTTTAATGAAACCAGCCTACAATGAAGAATTTTGAGATCAAAAGCGCCACACCCATTTTAACATAAGAGCTCTATTTAACGCATAAAAACTTGAAACACTCAACCCGCCTTTTTGTTTAGAAGTCAAAACATTACTCCAACTGACCTGTTGTCCCAACGTTTTCTGGATCGATGTTATATCGTTACTGAGTTGCAAAGTTTTTATGAATAAGTAATATATTAATCCAACCTTGTAATGTTTTACATACGTTCGTTTATATAGACATCGAATGGGTACAACCAGACGATATGTCTGTTCCCTAACCCTAACCGAAATAACTGTAATTCAGTTATTAGGTTTCTTTTTGACACAAATGGTCCTTATAGTTTAACTAACTATATACATGAAGCAATAAACTAGATTATCGGTTCACATTCTCTTCCTGAATCTTGATTGTTGCTTCGTCCTAAATCTTTAACTCCGAGCATTTGTCGCATTGTCATGAACTTCAATCTTGGTAGAGCCTTTGTTAAGATATCTGCTCTTTGTAGTTCTCCGCTGACATGCTCCACAATGATGTGCCCATTCTCTACACATTCTCGAATGAAATGGTAGCGAATATCGATGTGCTTACTCCTTCCGTGAAAGACTGGGTTCTTTACGAGTGCTATTGCTGAAACGTTATCGACCTTCAACGTTATCTTCTTCTCTGCTCATCCTGTTAATTCACTGAGTAATCTTTTTAACCATAAGGCTTGACAAGCTGCTCTAGTAGCCGCCATGAATTCTGATTCACATGATGAGAGCGCCAGGTTGTTTTTGAGTACACCAAGTATAGGTGCCTCTCCGAAGTAGAATACGCTGCCAGTAGTTCCTCTTCCTTGATCAGTGTTAATACCATAACTGATGTCGCTATAACCTGTAATCTTGCAGCCGCCATCTTTCTTGTATATTATGCCATGCTCCTTTGTTCCTTTGATGTATCGAATCACTTGTTTTACCGCCTTAAGGTGATGATCCTTTGGGTCTTGCATGAATATGCTAAGTAATCCGTCTGGATAACTAATGTAGCAAATACCCGAGACTTCCAATTAAACTAATAAGTTGCGTCAACTGAGTTTCCATCTTCCGCCTTGACCAACTTAGTACCGGGATCCATAGGGATCTTCGTCTCATTGCTATCCATCATACTTGTCTCCTTTAAGATCTTATTAATGTAACATGTTTGCTTGATTGTAATCTCTCCTCCTGTCTGTGTAACTTCTATCCCAAGGTAATAAGCCAATAAGCCTAAGTCGCTCATTTCAAACTTGTCCTTCATTTGAGATTTAAATATGTCTACTTCCTTTCCTGAAGTACGCGTGATTATCAAATCATGTACATAAACTCCCACTATCAGTGCAGAAGTCTTGCTTCTCTTTGTGTAGACTGCTTGTTCGAGATTACATTTTTTAAAATCCAATGATTTTAAGGTTTGATCAAGCTTCACATTCCACGCTCTTGGTGCTTGCCTTAACCCATATTACGCCTTAATGAGCTTGTAAACTTTTCCAGAGTACCCTTGCTGTATGAACCCTTCAGGTTGTGTAACATAGACTTCTTCCTTCAAGTCTCCATGTAAAAATGCCGATTTTACATCTAGGTGGTGTACTTGCCATCCATGATATGCTGCTAGGTCCAATATCAAACGAACTGTTTCTATTCGTGCTACAGGTGCAAATACTTCCTCAAAGTCTATTCCTTGTTCTTGTACATAACCTTTTGCTACTAATCTAGCCTTGTATTTTATGATCTTCCCTTCTGCATCCCTCTTGGTTTTATAAACCCACTTGAATCCTATTGCCTTTTGATCTGGTGGCAATGTGGTGAGGGTCCATGTGTTATTTTTATTGATTGAGTCTAACTCAATCTCCATGGGCTCAATCCACTTCTCATCAATCTTTTGATGCTTCCTTGTAATTACAAGGTTCTTCTTCCATAAGTAGTAAATTCTGAATTTCTACTTCTTCTGTGTTTTCATATATGTTATTTAGACTTCTAAAACCTCTTTTGGGTGTATGATCAAATCTATTTCCCAAGTCTTCTGTCGATCTAATAGTAGACTCTTCTTCCTCTTCTGGAGGTTGGTTGTAGGTGTGGTCATGTTTGACTGGTGAGTTAGGATCATCATTTGGATCCTCTCCATGATGCATTCCATTCGTATTATCATCGAAATCTATGTTGTCTTGTATATTCTTGTCATTGTCAACTCCTTCTTCCATAAAACTAGCCCAAAATGTGTCTTGTGTACTTGTATCTTCTCCATCCTCATTTCAATTCCATGGTTTCATTTCCATAAACTTCACATCCCTACTAACATGTTTCCTTTTTGCTATTGGATCATATAACCTACATGCTTTTGATCCTTCCTCTACTCCTAAGTAAACTAATGGTATGCTTCTATCATCCAGCTTTTTCATGTGTGGTTTTTTTTATCTTTGCATAAGCTGTTCATCCAAATATTCTTAGGTTCTCCAAGTTTGGTTTTATGCCATAGAGTGCCTCAAATGGCGTTTTATTTTCCAGGGCTCTTGTAGGTACCCTATTGAGTATGTATATGGCGTGTCTAACCGCTTCTGACTAAAAAGTTAAAGGTAACTTCATTGCTTTCATCAAACTCCTTGTAGTTGATAACACTGTCCTATTCCTCCTTTCCACTACTCCATTTTGTTGTGGTGAGTAAGGTGCTGTCAACTGTCGTGTTATCCCATTTTCTTTACAATATCTTGTGAATTCATTTGATGTGAATTCACCTCCCCTATCAGTTCTTAGCATTCTCAACTTTATTCCCAACTTCATTTCTATCTGTTGTCTAAAATCCTTAAAGGTACTAAATGCCTCATATTTCGACGTCAGAAAGTAAGCCCACATAAAATGTGTACAATCATCTACTAACAAGAATATGAGATTCTTGCCAGATTGTGTAGGTGGACTTATGGGACCACACAAGTCTCCATACACTAAGTCCAACGGATTTTCTGATCTGAATTTAGCTTGATTTGGGAATGGTGCTCTGCTTTGTTTTCCTAACACACATGCATCACAAATCTGTCCAACATGGTTTATCCTTGGTACTCCTTCCACTAGATTCTTCCTAGTCATCTTGTTGATATCATCAAAATTTAGATGACCTAATCTAGCATGCCATAACCATGCTTGCTCATCTATTCTTGCTAAGAGACATATAGGGGCTTGTACTTGTAATTTAATAATGTAAAGCCGATTCTTTGATCTTTCTACCTTCATCAACAACTTCTCATTCTTATCATATGCTGCCAATATATTTCCTTCCATAATGACCTTGCAACCTATTTCTATAAGTTGTCTTAAACTTAGTATGTTGCTCTTCAGGTCTGGTATATAGTATATGTCTGATACTATCTTTTGTTCCTGGTTTCTACAACCTAAAAGAATAGATCCTTTCCCCTTTATCTGTACATATGACCCATCTCCAAAACGTACTTTCCTTGACACGTTTTCATCAATATCTCTAAAATGTCTCTTGTTACCCGTCATATGGTTACTTGCTCCATTATCCAAGTACCACATATTCGTATCTTCTGAGGTGTATTTTCCTGGTTGAATTTGTTTTTCATTCAACAATACCTCCTCATGTGTAGCCATTAGTAGCGATGGTTCGTCATCTTCTAAGATAAGGTTTGATTGTTCATGGGTTGTTGACGTTCCTCTATAATCCTTCTTATAGTGTCCAAACTTTTGACACTTGTAACATTGTAATTTACTCAAATAGTCATTTCTATTCTTGTTTGAGTTTCCTTTATAATTTGAGTTTCCTTCTTGTGAGTTACTTTTAATTTTATTATTCTGCCAGTTTCTATGTGAAAACCTTGATCTTCCTCCACGTTTTCCAAAACGTCTACCTCTATCCGAGTGTTCTCCTCGTGCAAATAATAGGTTTTCATGGCTTTCCACTTGTCCTCCCCTTCGGAGTTTTATCCTTTCCTCAAATGCCTTGAGTTTTCCAGTGATCTCATCTAGAGTGACATCGTCTAGATCATTTGTTTGTTCTATGGATGCTACTATCTGAATGAATCTATCAGGTGTGGAATCTAGTAACTTTCGTACTAGAAGAGATTCATCCATAGCTTTCCCTAATTCTTTTGCCTTCGTGGCATAGCCGTTTATCTTGGCCATAAATGCATCCACCGTGTCTTCATCTTTCATCTGAAGCGCATTGAATCCAATCATCAATGATTGTACTCGTGCTTTCTACACCTTTTCATCTCCAACGTGTTGCTTCTTCAACGAGTCCCACAATTCCTTAGCCGTTTCACAAGTTGCCACTTGTAAAATCACGTCTTGAGTCAACGCTTGATATAAAAAGGCTATCGTTGCCTTGTCCTTCTTATTGTCTACCTCCGTATCATCTTTAGGCTCTATCGTCTCCCATAAACCATGTGCCTCTAATATAACCTTAATTTTTATAGCCCAACCGTGTAGTTGTGCTTTTTAATTTAGGGCATTGGTAGTGTGTCGTGGGTGCTTCGTTTTTAGATGATGTAGATTTTGAGGTATCTTCGTCAACCATCTTGAAAGTGTTTAATATCTTTACTTTTGTTTAGGAATTATGTGTGCTAGTGTGGTACTTTCTAATAGGGATTTATCGGGAATCCTAATATATCTAAAGTAATAATTCTATATTACTTCTAATTATTCTAAAAGTCTTGTATGAAACTTGTGACCTTGGTGTTGTGATTTGCACACAACTTTGTTCCCTTCGTTAAACCACGTTGCGTTCCTTCTCCCTTTTTCACACGTTGCTATTTTCCTCTTTTGCCTTATCCGACAAAAATCTAACGCTGTCCGATATCCTTTATCTCATTTCCGTCCGATATCTTTTCTCTTCCCTGTCTTGTTCGACAAATCTCCCAACGTTCTACCCGATTTGATTTTCTTCACCAAATCTGTTTTTCTTTCACAAACACGTATCCTGTTTGTTCCCGCTCTTATCCGTGTGGTTCCCCTTGTGTCACACGACACTCTATTCTGATTCTATATCGCTTTGTGATATAAATCCTTCTACAAAAGCGTTCCACGCGATATGGTCCTCGCGTCTCTTTCTGAATTTGTTTCTTGTTGTATCCGGATTCAAACAAAGTCTCCCACTCGTTTTTTGGCCCAAACAAACTGTGTCCTTCTTGTTTATCTGTGTTGCAATACCCCCAACACAATGACAAGAAATCCCAAGGGCTGTCCCCTTCCTCTTGTTTCTTCGAAGCAAACAAGGCATTCTTCCTTTCCCTTTGCTGTTTCAACGAAGTTTTATCCCACCGTATCGTGGTGTTCACGTCTGCAACCCTACGCACAAAGTGGTCGTGCACTACCCTTTTTTGCGTTCTCCTTATTCACATGCTGCCTCTCTTGGAAGTATAGAGGGACACACTTTCCTAGTTTTCTTGTTCTTGAGAATCAAACTATGTTAACACTTGCTCTGATACCAAATGTTGTCCCAACGTTTTCTGGATCGATGTTATATTGTTACTGAGTAGCAATGTTTTTATGAATAAGTAATATATTAATCCAACCTTGTAATGTTTTACATACGTTCGTTTATATAGACATCGAATGGGTACAACCAAACGATACGTCTGTTCCCTAACCCTAACCGAAATAACTGTAATTCAGTTATTAGTTTTCTGTTTGACACAAATGGTCCTTATAGTTTAACTAACTATTTACATGAAGCAATAAAGTAGATTATCGGTTCACATGACCAACACCATTTTCTTTTCATTCATGTCTATACAATTAAAAAACTTACCCATGATCGATTCCATAATATTTAACACTTTCATTGGCGTCTTAAACATAATATTTAACACATATGGTAGATAAACATAGAATCAAACACATATTTGAGAAGAGTTAACCTACCTCCAATAGAGAGTGTTTTCATCTTCCATCATGCCACCTACCTAACTCCCAAATAGAAAAATGGAGGAGTGAAAGATAAACAACCAATATGGGATGCAGCATGCTCAACTTGATCAGACAATCCACCAATCCCCATTAACTTACTTTTATGTACGTTAATCTTTAAGCCAGATGCCCGATAAAAGCATTGCAACACTATCTCTTGTGGCGGTAGATTAACATGATATTAAGTAGCTTATCATTATTTTTTTATTTTGTGCACCCGTCACTATGATAACGAGAGTAAGAAGATGACATGGGTTAGTTTAAAAGCGTTTTGCTAGACATTACTCGATAAGTGGTGATGGCGGTTTCGAGTCAATGAAAACCGATTATGGGTTAAATATATGTTCTTCTTTGGGGAGAAAGGTGGAAAATGGGTATAATACTCCTTTTTGACTGGATAAATAGGTTGGTGAAAATGTCGCTTTATGTGAAAAAATCTCAAGACTTGTTAGACTAGAATTTCATAAACATATCTTAGTTGTAGAGAAGAGATGTTGGAGAGATGATGGGTGAGTGTGGGACTAAATTTGGGCGAGAAATCCAAAAAAGGTTGAGCTCTAAGTGAGCTCATGGAATTGACGATGTCAACTAACCGTTTTGCTCCTAATGTACAACTAGATTGATGGATTTGGCTTCTTGATGATGAAGGTTGTTTACGGTCAAATCTCTTAGAGAAAAGATTGATGACGTTACTCTAAAATTAACGGGTGTGGATCATAATACTAAGTGGAACAAATACATTTCAAGAAAAAATTTCTAATTTGTGCGGCTCCAAAAATGACGACTTCCTATTCTCTCATGGTTAAATCATATTGGTACGGATCTTAACACAATTCTTTGCCCTTATTGGGATACTGAAGTATAAACATTTGAGCATTATTTTTATCTTTCCCGACAGTTGTGGCGGGAGGGGGTTTTGGCTCTTGTTTGTTCAAAGTATTTTTGTGTCAAGACTTAGAAATCGTAGGTGGTTGATTGAGGTCTTGTGTTGGCTACCTTAGAGAAGATCATAACTCTGATTTTAAAGTTTTGGAGGTGAATTCGTATGGCACAGAGAAAGGGTGTTCTTAATTTGGTGATGTAGCTATTTTTCACCATTGTTGATAAAGGAGGTACGCTTTTTAGTATATGGTTTTTTTTCTACTATATGGTTATATTATTTATTATATGCATATGTGATCCTTTATTTTTCGCCGCATTTATTCTTGATGCATGATATTTGATACCTTAATTTTTAATTCTAATAGTTTTTTCAAGAGAGAATCTTTTTTTCTAACACAAATTCATCAGTTTATTCAAATATACACAATGTGTAAAGAATATATATTGCATTCGTTTAGAAAATATAATGTTCGTTAACTTTTAGAAGTTTGACAACTGATGTGTAAAATGCAAACTAGTTGAGGGGGTCTAAGAGTTAATGATATAAGTCGTTGGAAGTTTAGTGTTTATTTAGTTTTCTTTATTTATTCATCAAAAGTTATGACTAACAAAAAATTTGCGGAATTTGATGTTGAATTCAATGAGTATAAGGTAGAAGCAAAAGATAGCATGGATGTTTTTGAGAAGAAGTTCGACGGCGATGTTTGAAAGTTATATGCAAGTATTAAAGCTATGAAGGAAGAATCTAACGCGAAGTCCATTGCTAATAATTAAGATATTAAGGTTCGAGGGAGTTCTAAGAAACACGTTTACTTAATGTTCATTGAGTTTTTATTGTAATCATTTGTTTTTTTGCAGTAATCAATTTACCATAGAAACCCTATACCAAAAAGAAAGAATCTAATGCGAAGTATGAGGAACTAGAGAAAGTCATCTTACGTATTGTGCCATGACAATCCACACAGTGGATCTCGTACCTCAAATCACCGAGGTAACTACAAAGACAACCTCGTATGTACTAGCAGTACGACGAAGTTATGATGATATTTGGTTGGAATTTCATAATTTTAATGTTGATACAAGCACTATACCGTTGAACTATATATATCCATCCATATGCGTCTTTACCTTCAAACGCCATCATCTTTTGTTGATCCTAAACTCAGAACTTAAACCTTAGCTTGTTTAAGGGTTATAGTAGAAAGAAAAAATTCAAACTACTACAAGAGAAACTTTGCAATACACAAAGTAACTAAACAAGATGCAGAAAGTAATGTTTAGCACAAGAGCAAGTATTGAATCAAACATTAAGCTTTAATATATTGATAATATACGAATACCCAAAGGTGGTATTAGGTTTTTACAACCTTAAAGCATGAAATGAAATGAGTGGAAAAGTACATTCAACACAAAACCTAATGAGTCATTTTATAGCACAAAGACCCATGTACAAGATAGCTACTAACAAACTAGGAAGGTATTCTGGAGTAGTAATAGAAACGCGTCAATATCTCTTCCAAGTTTATCCATGCAGCTGGGGCATTGACTTATAGCAGTGGGAACTAATCCCACTGTCTTCATTACTTCAGCAGGGGAAACTTACTCTAGCAGGGAGATCTTTGACCAACCAGCAAAGGGAACTTTACTCATGCATATATTCCCAACATCTTTAACTTTCTCATTCAATGCTCAAATTTATGATACACAAATCTGTCTCTTGCTAGAGCCATGCCACCCCCTCATAATCTATTTATCCTATTTAGTTTGTTCCTAATACGTGTTTCAACTCCCTATTAATCGCTACTTGCCAATCCACCCTAAATTCCCGTTTGAAACCTATAGGCTACATCCATCAACAAATAGTGCAGACTTTATACAAGGATCAAACTGCTCACCATTCATGTCATTTGTTTTCCTTGGATCGAGTTCTTTTATCCTTCCTCATCCTAATACTTAGGTCGCTAGTTTTTTCCAATGAAAAGCTAAAGAGATGGTGTTTGAAGGTAAAGACGCATATGGATGGATATATATAGTTCAACGGTATTTTGAAATTTAAGGAAATACCTAACAAGAACACTACAAGCATCATCTTTATGTATGGAAGGGGATGTACTATCTTGGTATAGATAGAGTAGGGGACGAAATCCATTTCATTTGGGATGGTTTTAAAAGTTGTTTGTTCATACGGTTCCAACAATCACAAGAATGGAATAGGTATGAGCAGTTCAATTTGTTTGAAAAATTGGCTTGCCAACTGGTTGGGGCTCTAGAAACTGTCATGACAGCCACCTTTACAAAAGGTCCTAACTTGAAATTTGGACAACAGTTAGGGACATGAACCCTAAGGTTTGTACCATGCTATGGAGTTAGCTGTACCATTCAAAGATAACCATGATATGTTTTGTTTTTTCTTTTCTAGTTTATTACTCGAGTTCGAGCTTTTGCGATTTTTGTACCTGGACTCTTGGGGAGTATTAGTGGATGACTAGGTCCAAACCAAATTTGTAGGTTTATGGTGTCTAGGGTTTTAATGTTAAAAATAATGGTAATTAATTAAGTTATACCTATGGGTTATTAGTTGCCTAACGCCTATGAATAATAGCTTCGTGTAAATACTTTATTTTTTGGGGATGCATGACCTTCTATTAGTGCCTTAATTAGTCAAGGTATTAGTAAGTGTTTGAGAAATTAAAGAACAAAAGAAATAATCAAAGTCGAACAAATAAAGCGGAAGCTTGTTTCTAATTAGCAAACTAAGTTTAAGCGTATTAAATTCTAATTCAAAAGGTACAAAAAAAACTAATATCATCGATCCCTATTTCTAGGTAATCAATGACTTAAAACTATTATAAAACCCCAAACCAATTCAAACTAGGAAACAAACCAAATTTACGAAACAAACTCTAAAGTTTAAGCCACTTCTTAAAAATCCCCACCATAACTTGAACTCTTCCTTATGTTCCAAACCAAACTCAAAATTCCAGTTTCCAAACCGAATGATCGGTTACCAAAAGCAATTCGAAACAAAAGCGATCCAAAGCACACACCGATGAATTCCAAACCAACAATCAAACCTTAACGATAAATAGGGGCGGAGCCAGGAATTCTTATTAGGGGGCTCAAATTTTTTGGGGAAGTAATAACGTTTAGTTTTTTCGACCCAACGGTCGCATGAATAAACCTTTTTGCACTCAAAATATGAACTCGAAAAATACCTTTAATAAAATATTATAATAAGAAACACACTGGGTTTTAAATATTTGACATGCGATCAAAACCTAACTACAAGGATCTAATTTATTTTACTTGGTAAATTCTTAGCGAACAGTTCACTAATTCAACCGATTTAAAAACTTAGTTGACATCATAATTGGTTCAAGATTTTTCAAATGCAAATAACATATGCACATTTTTATTCAGTAATTGAACAGAACTTTTTGTATATTGTGAAAAAGAACCAATCTGTTACTAACATTTTACCCTTTTTTTAACCCTTACATCAGTCTTTGTGAAACTTTATACTTTTCTAGCATTAAGAAACATAAAAAGTTAAACCTTAAACCCACTAATATTTTATACATATATTTTTATAGTTACTGTAATATATCTTTTAAATAATTTTCTTGATACAAGTCCCAATGAAAACAACGTCTTCTTTCTCAAATTTTTCTTCTCCATTATCTATCTTGCAACTGCCATTTTTCCAATCTGACTTCGACAGTTCAAATTCTAAAATAGGGGAAATATTATCAGTTTATTTCCGTTTCCACCAGACTTGAGCCTTATAGCAGGGGGCCAAACAAAAAAAAAGATGAAACATGGCTTGAATTTCAAAACAAAGCTGGAGAAGGTGGTCCGGTTAGGGGGGCTGAGCACCGGCTAGCCACCCTACTGGCTCCGCCTCTGACGATAAATTTGAAAACAGTCAACCAAAGAAATAAATTAACTCAACGATGTTCAACAAAAGATAATTAAATTGGGATAACCAACTTTAAAAGCTCGACAAGCAAAGATCTAAAATTTTAAACTAACAAATTCCCAAAAGATTGAACAAACTTGAAACGACATAATAATAATCAAGTCTTCAAACACCAAATCGATATTAAAATTCAAGCCAACAATCCACTTATATAACAAAATTACGACCCAAATACCAAATTCAAAATCTAATGTCCGAATTATTTGATAAGTATCACACCGCAACTTCAAACTTATTATATAAATATCTAATAAATTCAAGTTAATAAGTGTGTTGAGAACGGGCTAGAATAATTTAAACGCTATTTCCAATGATCCTTTTACATAATAAGATTTACTCTCCAAATTTCTAGTTCAAATTTAAAAACCAAAACAAAACAAATCTAAAGTAACAAAAAGCCTAAAATCTGTTATTACAAAACAATGCCAGATTGAGAGCCAAATACCTTTTAAAAAACCCGATTGCCCCAACTCATATCCAAATAGATAATTAAATGATTAGTCAATATCCCAACTAAGAAAAATCAAAGAGTCAACAGGTCAATCGAACTAACAAAAGCAATCCTAAGCCCATTTTAAAAGTTTGGCCCAATTCTTGTTCAATCTTTATCTTTATCTTTATCATTATTATTCATATTAGGTTATTATGCTATGATGATTCATGTCGGTGGTGTTGTTAATTTGAATTAGTCTATGTCAATTAGTATCCTAAGAATAAATTTTGAGATTTTTAGTGTTTAAAGTGTGATAAGTTGATATATAATGTGTGGTTTTAAAATGCAGTTTTTATGATAGTATGTTCTTTAGAATGTACTGTGTATTTATAAAATCAGATTTACTATAGTACCATTTAGGTTGATTAGTTTATTGGTTTATGGTTGATTGGGATGTTTTGGTGTTTAGGATGAGTGAAAATAGGGGGCGTCAACAGGTCCTCTTAAGTGGCAAATGTTGCTTCTTAAATGTAAGTGGTGAAGCATTTGGGGCTTACGGGTGATTGCGTACAAAATATCGACCCAAAGGTATGAAATGTATATCACTATTATGGTTAAGTTGAAATATTAGTATCTTGGTTGTTATTAGCATATAATGCTGTTACATTTGATTTTTTGGTCACAGTGGCAATTTCAGGAGAAGATGCTGATGTGACTTACCTTGGATTTAAGGTAAATTTCCAATTTCTTTTTCAATATTTGAGTATTCATTGGTTTGCTTATAAAGACCCTAATAGTTTCTACTAGCAGGAGTTACGAGTTGATAGAGCTCATACTGTAGGTTTACATATAGCAAGAAGAAAAAAGAACTATTTTTTGTACTTATCTTAAAGGAATCTCTTATTCGGAAGGATGGTTTATTAGATTTATTGAATCAAGCTGACAGTTTGTCATGCAAGACCAGAAAAGGCCCATCTGCTTACCGTACATGTCAGCTCCAACGCACTCTCTATGCATCCGACTCACATAATCTCAGATTTCTATTGTTATTTCTAAGAGATTTTATTAACAAGCTTATTTCAAGGTATCTGTTCTGGACAGTACTCATGGTTCATATTACTTTCTTGTGGCTTGTCATGATTTGGTAAGTTACTGATCTGTTTTTATTCACTGCTTTGCGACAATAATGCTTAACGAGTTTAAAAGAATCTTACCTGATGACGATAATAAACTAAAAGGTAAAGTACATGTGATACAAATGATACCAAATTATTTTGTACATTCCAAAATTGCACATGAATTAGAATGTGTATGACCTCAAAGACAGAATGGTAGACGTTAATTGAGTTAAAACTCAAGTATTACTCAACAAATAGATGGTATACTAAACAAGTCAAAGAAAATAGTCAAAACCATGTGTCTTACGGTTGTTTTTTTTCATTACTGCAATCCCGTTGTGGCTATGTTCAAGTTGTATTAGATTTTATATATATAGGCATTAGGCATACCATAGACACTTGATTCACATAATCAGCTGTTTATGTATACGAACACATGATTTCACATGAAAATGCATATCCCATAGACAGATCTAATTAACTTCTGTTTGTGTATGCTGAACACATATTTCATCAACTACGTAGTACAGTACTATTTATGTATGTTGTGATTAATTGTGGAAAAATAGGTGGGTTAGGCGGGGTGTACCATGTGAAAACAGGTAGTTTCTGGTTACGGGTTGCATTGACCTGAAACAATCTTTGTCCGTACACTTTATTTGTTATCTACTACTGTTAAAATATGAGAATCACTATGTAAATAATACACAATAGCCCGGACTTCTATAATCTTAGAGAAAAGTCTTATATAACTCTAAAAGAAATTTATGTTAGATTGTTCGCTCTATTTACTGTCTGGATGTTTGTAATATATGGCATATGGGCTTTTTTTGGTGAAAATTGAATAATCTGAAACATACTACTTGTGATATAGTTGGGAATAGATTATAATTTTACGATTTTTAAATGGACAGTAGTTTATTTTGAACAGTCTAACATGGGTTGTTTGGACGTGGTGTTTAATTTTTGAATACCTACATTTCAATAATGGAATCATTATAGCTGTAATATAAGTTGCTATAAAAATTTAAAAATGTAGTTTATTTAGTGCGCAATCCTAATTACCTTGACAAGAAATGATCCTTACAAAAAAACTCGCGTATAAGTAATTTCCTATACTAATGTTGTCCCCTATTATATGACTGAGAGGTTGTTTGGAACATGTAATGATGTTTTGTGGAATGCCAGAGCCAGATTGAAAATGCGTTATGGGAATGCGTGGTGTTATTTTTTCAAATTTCCTATGTTGTTTGACCTTTCTTGTGATCTTCTTGATGCACGACAAAAGTTGGAAAGGTCTGCGACATTAGTTCTAAATGTTGTTTATCATGAAGATCTTCAGAAAGTATGATACACAGCAATTATGTTCGAATAAGCCATAAATATGGAAGTCGTTTGTCGGGATATTTTTGTACATATTCAGTTCCCGCTACTCTTTTTTACATGATTAGGCGGGTCAAGAGTAATGCATCCATTTTTCAATATTTGCAATTGGTTAACTTCTAATATTCATTTATTTCATTTTTAATTTGTTGCAACTTGCAACAATGCTTAGTTTTAGTTGAAATGTGTAATGCGTATTATGTTTTTCTGGATGCCTTTATAATAGTTGTGTTTGTATATGATTTTTACAATTTTCATTTTAGGTGTGGAGACTTGGTTTGGTTGACTTTTTGTTTGTAACTTTTAGCTTCTTTCTTGGTTCTGGGGCTATTGCTCTCTCCTCATATGCCTTTAGCTTTTTTTAGTATTTCTTTGTATCTTCATCATTTAGGTTAAGCACAAGTTACTTCTCATATGCCCACTTGAATTGTCATTTAATAAATATAAACATGTCAAAAATGTTGATGCAACCTTAAGAAAAGATCTTTGATGCTAAGAGTATAAGCTCAAAATTGACCCGAACATATCAAAAGAGAATAAATTATACAAAATTTTCTTTCTATACATGCTTGCTTCGTGTGTAAACATATGTAGTACTAGCCATATAGAAACATGTTTAAATGGCATCTTTTTTGCTATACTCATTTACACTTATAAAACTTTTTTCTTTCCTACCTGCGAAACCCGCGGGTCTATAGTCTAATTAATTCTATATGGAAAAATAGTGCAAACTATCACAAATCTGACCCTCTTCACTACATCAAATCTTTCTATCTTCTTAGTGACTTCTTTATGATATTTTGAGGGTTTATCTTTGTTGAATTGTCTCCATTCATCTTTATTCTTGTTTTCAAGAAGGCTTATTCGTTATGTAAGGCAGAGTGCTTCCGAAATCTATGGGACGGCTGTGATCTCTAGGTATACATCTAAACATACTTTGTTTTTATTAATTAGCATTGTAAATTGCATAGATCTTGGTAAAACGTTGTTTGGGTCTTGAAGGTTAAATGAATTGCTTTCTTAGATACACACATGCAATACCAACAATTCATACATCTCAAAATTACAAAAGCTCCACTACTTGCTGATCTTTTGAATCATAACATAATATAAACCTCAAGTAACTGGAGATGCAATGCATTGCGAGTGATTGCTCCAACGATCCCGGGATAAGTTAGTTCTCAGTCAGCTTTTGCTTAAGGTCCCCTTGATTAGTTACCTAGCACAACATGTAGTGAACCAGATTAATGGTAAGACACATATACTAAACACATGCTAACATAAGAGTTTAACGGCTAACCAACTACTTTATTAATTGAGGATTCATCAATCATAATGTAGCTAGTATTAATTATCGAAGTCGACAATACTCAGAAAATGATTGGCAACCACGGAAATGAAAATTCTTGACTTATAAGTAACATAGGCAAACAAACTTGTCATGCTCATCCAAATATTCATTGAAAAAAGGTGTTGTAGAATACCCCCCATTCGTTATTTATAGAAATTCATATAAGCTATTCTGGCTAACAACATTGATATGACATAACAAGAAGCTTTCATTATAGCAACGAATAAGGCATGGACTCCTAACAGTATTTTGAACGTGTCGAGATGCTATCGGTTGAATAAGATGATTGAGAAATAGCTTTTTATGTGTTTAGGCGAGCAATAGCTTGTATACTCAAAGCGGAATATGATGAATGAGAAATGGGTCAATCAAAGCTTATATAGGTAGGTAACTCAAAAAAATACTTACTTGAAGTTCCAATGCTTCCTCAACCCGATCCACGATCATTTCCATCGTAGGACGTTCCTTTGAATTGAAACTTATGCACTGAAATGCAACTTCTCTATACGCATTAAAAGAACGATTATCAATTTCATCTCTTATCATGGGATCAATTAACAACTCTGGTTTGTGATCATAGTAGCGGTGGATTATATTTAAGAGGGGTTTCGGTTTACCATCTTCTAGCCTTCTCCGATTATAAGCTAACATTCCACTCAACAACTCAAACATTACCACTCCAAAAGAGTAGACATCCGACTCTCTGCGGAGGACGCCACTTTCATGATAAACTGGATCCATGTAAAAGTTGGTACCCGCAGCATTTGTGTAGACTTGGGTATGTTGCTGATTTATTCGGCCAGATTTTGACAATCCAAAGTCACAAACTTTTGCTACCAAATTCTGATCCAATAAGATGTTTGCGCTCTTGATGTCTCTGTGGATTACTCTGTTTTCCTCGCCAAGACCTGAGTGAAGATAGTCGAGTCCTCTGGCTGCACCTAAGCAAATCTTCAGGCGACGTTCCCATGTCAAGAAACCTCTCTTATTCTTGTCTGTGAGATGACAGTCTAGGCTACCATGACTAGCATATTCGTAAACTATAATTTTCTCATTGCCTTCATCACAGTAACCAATGAAAGGGATGATGTTTTCATGACTGAAATTGAAAATCATGTGAAGCTCGTTTCGGAACTCATGTTCACCTTGGTAACTATCTGGACGTAGGCATTTGATGGCAACCGTGCGGTTTTGCCAGCGTTCAGAGGGTTGCCCTTTGTAAACCAAACCGAATCCACCTTCTCCGATAAGAATTTCTTGACCTTTTTCTCCAATGGCCAAGTTGACATCCTCCAGTGGAATTCGAAAATCTTCTAGTTTTTGATCTTTTCTGGCAATGGTAGAAGCAGCTCCGTGCGTCTGTTAAGATGGTTGTTTTAGAACTTAATAGTTTTGTATGTATATATCAACAAGCCATAATATTCATTATCCACCCCTCAAGTAAAATCATTTGGTAAAATCGTTTCTTTCATGCATGAAAATGAACTTTTAGTTTTCATTGTGGCCTATGATAACAGTTACTTGATTATATACACCTCATTTGGTAAAAACGTTTCTTTGAAGCAATCAGCACTTGACACTGTGGACACTTTGCAGTCTGGTATGTTACAATCATTTGGTGAAAAATCGTTTCATGATAGTTTAGGCCATCTATAAGAACTTGACTGGCCTTTTAGCTTTTAGTAAATTATTTGAGTGGCCAATGAAACTAGTTAGATATATAGTATCTTCTAACATAACTAATGATGATAACAGTACTTACTTGAATATACAATGCTTCCTCCAATCTTTTGATGACCTGATTCATCGAAGGGCGATCCTTCATGTTGAAACTGATGCATTTATATGCAATTTCCCTAAACAAATATAAGGAACGAGCATCAATATCATCCCTTATTCGATAATCAATTAACTTTTCTATTTCGTCATTATAGCGTCGGACCCATTTTATCATGCTTATTCGCTCATCTTCTACAGGGTGATTACATGCCAGATGACCAGTCAATATTTCGAAGAGTACCACACCGAACGAGTACACGTTAGATTCTACCCTGGGGATGTAGCTTTCACGGTAGACGGGATCCATATAATATTTAGTACCCTTTTTCTTTTTGTAGATATTGGTATCTGGGTAACTTCTGGGGACCAGAAATGGCTTGCGAAAACCACATATTTTGGCTTCTAGATTGTCATATAATAATATATGCCTGCTGTTAAAGTCTCGGTGTATAACTATCTGCTCCCCAAAACCTGCATGAAAACATTTGAGTCCTCTTGCAGCCCCTAAACAAATCCTTAGGCGCTGTGGCCATGTTAGGTAACTGTTCTCATCCTGGGTTTCAAGTTTTAAATACAGACTTCCATTAAGTGCGTACTCCGTAGCTATAATTTGGTTATTCCCTTCGTAACAGAAACCAATGAAAGGAGTGATATTTTCATGGTGAAACCTGGAAAAGACCATAACATCATTTAGGATCCTGTCAAGCTTGTTTTCTCTATCAAAAGGAATCCTGTAATTTTTGAAGAAAGCTTCGCGGTTGTTACAGCCATCAACGAGTTTTCCTCTGTGGGTCATTATACCGCGAGGTTCGGAGGATATTCTTCTATGAAACTCTTCGGCGCCGATGGCCTTCTTGATCTCTTCCAATGGAATTTGAAACTTCGTTATGGTTTGTTGTAAACTCTGAGGAGTGCTGCTGCCATAGTTCTGTAAAAATAAACACAAGCAAGTTTAGTATTCAAGTTTTCATATGATTGTACGTTTTTCACTCTTATGGGCTTAATTTTTTTCTCTTCATTTGAGTCTCATCGGATTACGTCATTTAAAACACCCATTTATAAAAAACTTATGTTATCACAACTAATCTCCTTTTCATTTGGGCCCCTCACTACCCATTTTATTTACTTTTACATTATTTTTAACACAAATAAATTCATTTCACAAATTTAAAAACTACAATACAATAAAAAAATACATAAACCTTAAAAAAATTACGAAAATAAAAATAACGAAAAAAATAACATTTTTTTCTCGTTCTATGCATTTGGATATCGCTTCATTATGTCTTCTTGCTTCTTTCGGATCAATGAGGTTTTGTGTGGCGGACGTTGTCGGGATCCAACATCGGGGATTAGAAGGAGAAGAATATTGTGGCGGTTGGGTGTTAAAGAGATAGGTATAGTAGCTTTCATTTTTATTTGGATTTTGAGATCTTTTTTTAGAGTCTAAGTAAGATTAATTAAGAAGTTTGTATGTAAAAAAGTGGGTTTTAATATGTATTTATATAAGAAATATGGGGATAAAAAAAGATTTGAAATAATAATAAAAAAATAGACATTAGCTAACGCTAGGAAAGAGAGTATAATATTTTGTCTTTTACCTCGCTGTGTAACTTGCGAGTCAAACTAGTGGCGAACTCCACAGGTGTGGTGGCGAGGTTTGGTGAACAAGTGGCGAGGTTTGGTGAACAAGTGGCGAGTGCCACGTCTGTTTGGCGAGCGAAGAATACCACCACAATTAGCGCTCTTAGGTTTAAAGTTACTTAGTAGTTTATGACTGTGTTTTCAGAGCTTTTTTTCTAGAAGTATTGATTAAGCTTAAGGGTTCAATGACTTATATCCGTTTAACCATTTATTAATCGGTTTTTACATCAACGATGTTGTTTCATTAACTTGTTAACACATTAATTTTTAGATACTCATAAAAGTACCAAAAATATCTTTGGATCTCGTAAGTCGTAACGTATGTTCCTTTTTTACTCGTATTAATCAGATGATATAAATTACTTGCTTACTTTTGCATCAATTTTTTTCAAGAAAAATATATTCAAATAATCAAAAATAAAAGATGCTTTAACCTTTTAACAACAATACTTATAATAAGGTTTCTCCGTCTGCGTGTTGTCGCGCCACACTTATATCAATTCTTGTACATGAGTCACCTACCAAGCACTTTCAATAAAACGTGGCTTAAGACAAGATGACCCCCTCTCACCCCTCCTTTTTCATCATTGCAATGGAAGCGCCACATGTGACCCTTTTGGAAGCTGAAGAAAAAAATATTTTTCAATGGGTTAAAAAAGGGTCCATATGTCACATCTCTAGTTTGCCGATGATGCTCTCGTAATTGGAGAATGGTCACTTAATAACACAAAAAAAACTTTTAAGATTTCCATCTTGTTTCAACCTTGCTTCGGACCTAAAAGTAAACTTTTCAAAAAGTAAACTTTATGGAATCGCAGTTACCTTGGATGAAAAAGCAGTGCTCACCTCCTAAAATTGGTCGTCAATTAGGTGTATTTCCTTGTACCTATCTCGACCTACCCATATGTGCCACTATGTCCAGAAGTAAGAATTGGTCTCTGGTAATCTTAAACTTTTAAAAAAGGCTCTTGCCGTGGAAATCTAAAATTTTATCTTCCGGGGGAAAACTCACTTTGATTAAATCAGTTTTGGGAAGCCTTAGGACATATTTATCTCAATCTTTAAAGCACCTCAAAAAATAATTCAAGAACTCGAAAGTTTACGTAGAGCTTTATCTTGGGGCGGTTTATTAAGAGAAAAATATTTTCTTGGGGCGTGGGACAAATTTTTATTCTTTTTGATAAATGTGGGCTTGGAATTAATAGTTTGATAGCGTGTAATCTTTTTTTGTTGTCAAAACGGTGGTGGATGTTTTATAATGAGCTGAATGCTTTTGAGTTTCTATGATTAAATACATCCATAGGGAGCAAGGAGGGTTGACTAATTTTGAAGCCATGAAAGTCAAAACGATGCCTTGATTTAACATAACAAGACTAAAAGAGGACTTTTTGTTTGAAAATTAGTATAGACTCTATATTCAGAAATTCGGTCCAAAATAGGGAGCTTATATCATTATGGAGTGATAGGTGGATGACGACTCTCTTTTCAAACATGCCTTTGAGAGATTATATGCTCTTGAGACAGATAAATCATGTTCAATTAGTAATCATTGCCCTTCTTTTGACCATACCTCAAGACTTGTGTACTGATGGCACTGGAGAAGATCTCCTCGTAGTGGGCCAGAGTCCACTTAATTTTCTGATTTTGAAGAGCTTACAACTTAACTTCATCTACCTAATGGGCCCGACTTCTGGTCATGCCTCATCGACAACAAGAGATTGTTTAGTGTTACCGGTATGCGAAAGTACATCTATGAATTCCAAGATCAAGGGCACGCCCCTATATCTATATGGAATAAATTTGTACCAGGTAAGGTGAACATTTATCTTGGAGGATTGGTCCGAACAGGCTTCTAAATCGGCTCAACCTTGATCATCAGAAGATATATATCATTCACTCCTATGTCCGTGCTGTAATGAAGACTAGGAAAGTGAACTCCACCTGTTTGGAGCTTGTAAGGTGGCTTCTTCTCTTTGGGATGCAGTTTTCCATTGGTGGGTGCTTATTATAATTGTGATGGACATCGTAAAAACATTCTTTTGGTCTCCTTCTCCATGCCGCTCCAAGCAAAGGTCTACTTCCGTTTTGATGTCTCGATATAATAAACTATCCGAGGTCTTTGGAAATTCAGAAATGAAATTTGTTTCATTGTCTAGCCTAGGACTTCTTTACTTTTAATGATGTAAAACAACTGTCTTTTAATTAGATCTCTAGTAGACATAAAAAGTTGTCGTTAAACTGGATCGAGTGGTTTAAAAATCCGAGACTTTTGGTCTCCTCCGGTGTATAATTTGCCTAATTTCTTATTAAGTTCTTATTGATTATCCCTTTTTTGATCAAAAAACATGTTTTCAAGCCAACGATTCGCGTTTAAATAATATGATTGCTAGACGCTACTTAGGAGATCAGGTACCGCTTAGCAATTAATATATTAACCGGGAACTAACTCAGAAGTAATCTAATTAGAATATATATATATATATATATATATATATATATATATATATATATATATATATATATATATATATATATATATATATATATATATATATATATATATATATATATATATATATATATATATATATATATATATATATATATATATATATATATATATATATATATATATATATATATATATATATATATATATATATAAATGAGGTGTCATCATTATGTGGCATGGTGATATGGCATAGTGACACATGTCACTCTCACAATCCTTCCTATACTTTTTATTTTAAGACTCCTTCTCATTTTACCACATTCCTATATATATATATATATATATATATATATATATATATATATATATATATATATATATATATATATATATATATATATATATATATATATATATATATATATATATATATATATATATATATATATATATATATATATATATATATATATATATATATATATATATATATATATATATATATATAGAGAGAGAGAGAGATAGAGAGAGAGAGAGTTAGGATCAAATGAGAAAAAACCTTAAAATAAGAAGGATAAGAAGAAACTATAACCGTATATTTGAGATGTGTCTACTTAAATTAGATGCATCTTTATAATCTTATATGCATTATAATGCATCATAACGTGTTGTATAGCTTTTTATTAGATGCATATGCGTATATTAGATGCATTTTATGATTTATCGATATTTTTGTTCCTCTGCACGTGCCAAAATCATGAAAATCAATTTGCACCATCTACATATCAAATATTAACTTTCGAAACTCAAGATAGTGCATCTACATGAATATAAATGCATCTAATGCAAGTCGTTGCATCTCAAATGTGTGGTTTTAGTTTCTTCTCACCACTTCTTATTTTAAGTTTCTTCTCACTGGATCCTCACTTTATATATATATATATATATATATATATATATATATATATATATATATATATATATATATATATATATATATATATATATATATATATATATACTAGTGGCAAAACCCGTCCGATGGACGGGTATGACTTCTGATTGTCGTTTTAATTTTTTTATTTGGTAAATATTTGTTTTTAATGTGTGATTGACGGGTATTGCATTTTTTTCTCATGTTTTATTTTTTATATAGTGTCACTGGTGCTAAAAATATGACTAATTTGTTAGAATACTAAGTATATTTTTTGTTTTAGAACTAACGTATAGAGTTTACGCGAATTGTAGTTAAAATCGTACTCGACAAGACATCAGAACACTTAGAGTTGGTTATATTACTACATATATTTATGCTTTCTAGAAAAGAATATTACTACATATATTTTTTGTTTTTTTATGTAAGCGTATAGAGTTTATATTAACTTTATTGAAATTGTACACGATAACACATCATAATACTTGACAAATAGTGGAATAAAAACTAAAAGGCTAAAAACGTCTAAGAAAGTACTCGCACGTCAACCCGAACCATTTTAATATATTGAACGAACAGTCCGACTGACTTACGTTGCCAGTTACAATGTTCGAAGATAAAATAATAAAGTAAAAACACATTACGTTTGCTTTGATGCCCTTAGATTTAAGACCATATATGATTTTGAGAACCAGATGTACAATGGCATTAAGTTGGACCCTCCTAAAACCTTCCTCTCAAACAAATTTATGTAGAATCATTTTTTATATCAATGTCTGTAATACTTTCAAAGTCGTAGTAAAAACATGAATCTAAATGCCACAAGTCAAAAGAGGATTACAGACTCACACTTACTAATAAGAAACAAACATACATGATTTCCATATGACGTGATCAAATATGTTTATATATTATCTATCTTTGAAAATGGCCAATAACAAAAAATGAATGTCTTGATTTGTGCAAGTCACAAATAAGGAGAATAAAACATCCATTCCTCAATGTGTGTGTCTCACCGTATGCAACTGCAATTAGGCATGCCTAGATCCATCTATCTTTGAGATGAACCCCGCCACTTAATGCAGCTGCACCTGATATGTCATGTCTAATCCGTCTATGAAACGGATCTTTCCAATATGTTATGACTTATGATGGAGCAACAAAAGGAATTACTATAGCCCCATCTCAGCAATCCATATAGAAAATATGAATTAGACTTCAATTTTTAACACCTAAAACAGTGGGCATAAAGCACATCGAAAAGCTATCTGAGTTTAGAAATAAGGAAATTTACCTTGTGATGAATTTGTTATTGTAGCGTGAACTTCCTATCACAAATTCAGATTTCTGATTATAGGTCAAAAGCACAGGGGCCAATATGAAATTCATATTTGTATTATTTGACTCAGACGCTAATAGCACAATCAGTAATGTGGCCATCTAAAACGGCCAAGTTGAACACATCCCCTGTTAGATAAATAAAGTGTTTCCATGTATCATTAGTTGAGACCATCTTATAAATTAATTGGAGCGCAAAAAACAAATTAATACAACTAAGATATACTCAAGTTTATATCATCCATACCATCACCATGCAACTTAAGCTCCACTTTAACTTTCAGCACATGGTCTATGTGACCAAATTTCATGCTTACAGGTATAGAACCACAAAAAGAGTAAAAACAATATACAAACGTTTAAAACCTTGTGTCCAAACAATGCACTTTCTGCTATGAAGTCACAAACTAAATACTGTAAGAACATACCCAATTTGGATTGCTTTGTTTTAAGGTGTGATGATCAGGTGCATAGAGTCCCATCACCATCAAAGCGTATCTATATATCTCGTGCCTGCACAAGACCTTTATAAAATTAGCCACAAACAGATCTAGGTTGTAGTGAGTTGCAAATGTCCCAAGCTGCCTATGTTTTATATTTTACCGTATTAGGTGATGTATTGCTTTTCTGATTATGAAGTAAATCCTCCTTGTATACCACTGTACATATGTTTTTCTGATTATAAAGAAAAACTACTATTTTTACGAACTACATATGCTTTCTAATGACCAATAAAAAAGACATATGTATTTTTATGAGATATATTTATCATAGTGATATACTAATGAGTGTTATATGTGACCTTCAAATCTTTCTTCATAGAATACTATATCAAGTACAAATACTTTTAAAGCAGGAACTTGCAAAATTTGCATCAACCAAAGAATTGCTCTACCATCAAAAAATGTAAATAATGATTGCAGTTAGTAAATGAAGGTCACCTGTAAGGACAAAATTGGTGACTGATAGCTACGTGAGCACTCGAACGTGCAGCTCCCATATTCTGTTATACAGTGAGTACATCAAAGACTATACGCTACCAACTAAATTTTTAGAGATAAAATCGTATTCAGCATATACTGGATACCTTTTTTGATTGCCAGCGCCAAAGACATTGAACAAATCGTATTCTCAGTTTCTTTGTAAAAATATATCCAAATATAAAACGTCATGTTACTACGACTTACATTTGATTTTGAGAACGAAGATCTTGTAATTCTTTGAGAAGCTTTTATTTAACTTCCTAAGTGTGTCATCTCCATCTATCGACTGTAAGGCTCAACACTTGCATCAATCTATTGTAATGAAGATAATTACAACCATTTATGTCGAGGCTTACTGATTCTCATGCCTTTTGTGAATTATGTTTCTTCTTGTATTATATTTGTTGAGATTGAAACCATTTTACAAAGTTGTTCGGAGATCAAAAGCCTAACGACTCCAACCTGCGAAATAAGCATTTACGGCAACAAAAAGGTCTATGTCATTTTACGGGTCTTACCAAAAAAGAAGTAAGCGTCTCAGACCACCTGCACCTGCATTGCCAGCAACTGATTATCTACTAAAATAATTATAAACCAAAGTCCATCATTGTTTATTTTAAAAATACTCGAGTGCCCTTGATTTATTTCTCTCTTCTTCAAGAGGATCAGCGGTAGAAGTTGATTCAAACTTAGAAAGTCTAGCCTTTTTCTTCTCATCAGCCTCGGTAAGCGTCGATTGTGTGCTACCAAATCTGTACAATAGAACATATTCTCGGTAGGAAACAAATGAAGCAGTGATAATATAAGAATGATACATATTAACTTAAAAGTAATTGTAAAGTGAGAATTAGTATAGTTTAAACAACCTCTCTTCTCTAGAGTTCCTTTTCAGATCCTCGGTTTTCATTGTAGGATTAAAACCACACAGATAAATCAGGGACCCTCTTTTTATTTTTTCCAATATGACAGCGGGGAACAACATCAGATAAGTCACAAAGAACAACAAAATTCATTAATTTTTATTCATCTTTCGAACTTTGAAAAAATCGATACAATATGTTTCTTCTTTAGCCAATATCACTAACTTTGGCACTAACTGATCATCATCTTTAGTGACAATCTAAAGTATTGATCATCATATGTAAATAAAAGGAGTTTAATATGGATTCATACTGTTTAACAAGTAAATTTCCAATTGAATTTAATACAGTTTAATAGGTTGTTAGACTGTCACCAACTGATTGTCATCTTTAAATCCATCTATGGCAAGATTACTTACAATCTCTAAGATTTTCAGACGCACCCACGACAATTCTGATGCAAATCTCAGTCGTCATCGAAACTGAAAATTCTTATTCATGTACAAACAGTTTTGGGCTGCCAAGGCTAAAATTACATGTTTGTTTTTTGACCAGTGACAAACAAATAATCACCTCCAAAACACCTTCAAAAACTTTAAATAGTCAGCGTCAGATTTTCTACCTATCCTTCAAACATCTAGATTCATCCTCCAAAGTGAGCTTCTCTTCGTTTCAACCTATCACGCTGTAAGTGATAGCACGCCTGATACAAAACTTTAGTCTGCCAAAGAAATAACAAACTGAAGGAAACAACTCCCCATTTATCCATAAAATAAGATAAAAGTACATTCCAAATCTTTAGATGAATACTGTTGCATTCCAAATCTTTTCTTTGCAAATAAATAAACCTTGTTTTGTGAAAGATCAAAGGATTTTGTAATTTGACTGAGACGCTAATAGCACAATCAGTAGTCGGGCCATCTAAAAGTAGCAACTTGACACATTTATTAGATATCTATGAGGAGTAATAAATAAGCTAATTAAATTAATGGGTTAAAACTTTTCCAATGTGTATTTGTAATAACCATTTCCTAAATAGGTGGTTTATATAAGTATATAAAAATTCAACATCGACATGTTAGCGTACCTTTTTTCATCGTTATGAGCCCCACCACTAATTATAAGGAGTAATTGCCTTTCTAAAAATTGTGGTGCCTCTAGTGTGATTGAAATTTGGAGTATCAAGCCCAAGAACATAGAAAAAACTATCTTTGCAACAACTGCAAACAACAAAACAAAAATTAAGCCACTAAGTACACAACCATTTACTACTTTAAACAAAACGTTTCGACATGCGCATATCAAGAAACAATATCTCTAGTGGATTTATCATCAAGTATAAGACGTGAATCAGGAGGTTCTTTATCAAACCTGGTCATTCAGAACACGACAACCAGCAATAAGGATGTTTGATTTAGGAGAACCTCAAAGGAAAAGTAAATAAATAAATCAACAAAAATAAAAAAACGGAGCATAATGTAAGAAACTACTGTTACATAATACATACCAAGCAGATACATGAACAATGTCGCAAGAACTTTCTGCATATTCGTCTTCAACTTTATCCTTACTCTCTATAATCTATATATACATGCATAATCTTCCTCTTATGAACTTGCACAGCAACTTTCTGCATCCATACCATGCAGAAAAAAGTATGAGACTTACTGCTGTGAAAATTAATATTTGTCTCCCAATATGACGACGAGCTACAAATTATGAGAAGAGAAAAGAAATCAGAAGATAAGATGATTAAGTTTAAAGAAAAAGAACATTATTTCAAAGCAGGTCATACCAAAAATTCGGATGATAAATACTTGTACCTCAACGCTTTCATTAATTTGCAGCTTGTGGTGGTCTAGGGCTAATCTATCCAGAACCTAAAACATAATTGAAGCACTTCACAATAGCTAAATAGCTAAATCCGTATATATGACAAAAGAATATACACATATTTCACTACAATTTAGCAAGAAAGTAAACACATATACATGATGTAACCTGGAAAAATATGCACCCCAAGGTAAAGGTGCGAATAACGGTCATGACACCACCTAGAACTATGCCATTCGTTGGCTGGTCCACTATGGTGACAACAAAATGGCCCTCGGTCTCCCTGTTGGTCTTCAAGTTCTGAGACTGACTTAGTGAGATCCGTATGCGTTTACGATAACTTCGAGATGCATAGCTCGATATAAATCAAAAACCACATCTCAGCCTTTCCAATTCATAAATACACACATTCAGTAATCAATACATATTAATCACGGCCAGCGTTACCTTATTTATCATCTTCGTAACTCAGTCCCTGATAATGCTGCTCGACGTCTCTACCATTGCATTTTTTCACTCAGCTCATACCCAGAGGTATATTCCTCCTCTTAGTCTCCTTCCCTATCCTGGATCCATACGTTGATGTCGAACTCGTAAACTAACTTTAATTTGCTATGTTTAAGCAACACAAATATATGATAAAAACACTAACCATTCCTTTAGGCCCTAAGGTCGTCTTCACCAAGACAGCTATCGCCATAATAACGCATAAATAACCCTAAGTAACAATACACAAAGTAAATCAAAATTTGAAATTTACCAATCAATCGGTCCGTTCTTCACTCCGGTAAACTATTCTGATCATTCCAGCCGGTCAATCGCTCTGAATATTCAATCCGGTCATTCACCTGTGTCATAAATCAAAATTAGATCAAAAAGATGAACGTACCAAATTATTTGACAAAAAGAGTCGTCGCACCTTCTTTTTTGTATATGAAGATAAAGAAGAAGCCAATAACTGTACTGTATAGCTGATCACAAATTATTACAAGCAATAATACCATGATTATCAAGTAATAATCTTTTTCTATAATCACAATTTATTTGCTATAATCGACAAGCAAGTTATTATGTTGGTGTGTAGCCGATAACACCATGATTTCTGGCCGAGTTAGAGTCGTCTATGTGTGTTTTTGATAGGATAGGGTATTAGTTAAATATGCACGATAATCTCTCAATAACTTATTGTATATTAAAATAGTTTTGTCGGGTGATATCACAAGTATTGGCCTGGTCCAATGGTTGAGGCTCCTCATTCGTGGACTACATGTCTCATGTTCGAAACATGGACAAGACAATATTTTTTAAAATTCTGAATTTCGAAAAATTTATAAACTATATATATACACATACACCACTAATAAACGAAAAATTCCAAAAAAATTGAGTAAATTAAAAATTAAAAAATAAATTAAATTAATCATGCTGACTGGGATTAGTGCCTGATTGATGACGTGGCAAATCCCTCCTCTTATATATAATGTAGAGATATAGGGTTTTGCTAATGACCACCCATAGGGTGGTTTTTTAATTGGTTTTTTAATTTTCCAAAATTATAAATATTTCCAAATATTAACTAATCATTTCTTTAAATACATGAGTTTAGAAAATATAATTAAGGTAAGTAAGTTTAAATAAGGTATGTATTTATATTAATTAAGTTCATTTTTGGAAATATTTATAATTACGGAAAGTTAAAAAAACACCCTATGGGTGGTCATTAGCAAAACCCATATATATATATATATTTTAGTTAAAGTAGTGTAGTATCTTATAATTGTTAAAATAAAAAGTGTTTTGAACCTTTAGATCTACTAGGTTAATTAGATGACATCAATCTCATTAAAAGAACATTAAACTTTTAATTAATTGCATTTCTATGTAGGTTATGACATTTATAAAAAAATTAGTCTCATTGCTTGAATTTAACTATATTTATTACCCTTATTAATTATATGAATGTGAAACGCATGATATCAATTGAAAAAAAAACACTATCATATTTTTTTCAAAAGTAACTACTACGTATATTTTACTTATGTACTAGCAACAATTTTGTAGTTTTAGTTTTTTATGTTGTTTCACATTTTAATTTATACGATTTTAGACAATTTATTTTGTGTATATTATATTAATTTAATTAATTTATAGTTATGGATATCAACTGGTACATGATGATTTTTTATTTGTTTAGTTAGTGTACGAGTTAAATGTCAAATATGTAGCATCATGTTTGTAATTTTAGATGGGATGAAAATTGTATCTATTTTTTGTATGAGTTGATAGACATGTATCATCATTTTCTTGTTGACGTATCATATTATTATTTTGTAAAATACTGAATATTTAGTTGTGTAGACTTGTAAAGATTATTATTTACACATAATGTAGCAAAACTTTGGTATGTATCAATTCTACCTAATATAAAGAATAAAAATATAGAAAAAAGAATAAATATAAAGATGTATCAAGAAAACATTATTTATCAAAGATTTTGGTTAAATGAAAATTAAATATTGTTTAAAAGAATAAATAATATTGTTTAAATGAGAATTAGTTTTAGGTCTATTTATTAATTATCCTTTGACTAGATATTTGTTACATTAATTCAACTCATATATCATTAATTATATCTAATAGTAACTAATTAATCGAACGGTTTATACTACATTTTATTTTAACAATTTTAAAGAGGTAAACTACATTAACCTAACTATCTATATATATATATATATATATATATATATATATATATATATAGTTAGGATCTAATAAGAAGATTAACTAAAATAAGAAGGATGAGAAGAAACCACAACCACTCATTTCAGATGCACCTACAAAATCTCCTGCATCTCCCCTTAAATTTCTCACTCTTATTTAAAATGTGTGGTTCAGAGTTCTTCTTATTCTTCTTATTTTTATTTCTCTTCTTACTGGATCGCTATCCTATATATATGTATATATATATATATATATATATATATATATATATACATATATATATACATATATATATATATATATATATATATATATATATATATATATATATATATATATATATATATATATATATATATATATATATATATATATATATATATATATATATATATATATATATATATATATATATATATATATATATATATATATATATATATATATATATATATATATATATATATATATATATATATATATAAATACATATATATATATATCTGGATATAAATAAGAAAATATAATATTTGCAGTTTATTCTTCTCCGCTTTTTTTTCCCTTAATAGTTTTGGTTATTTGCAACTTAGTCATTCCGTTTCTTTTTCCTAAAATCTGGTCTCAACTAATAGATAGCTAGGATTATTCTTTTGGTTTCCATGAAAATACGAGTTTGTATAATAAACCAACTCATCCTTTATATTCTTAAGTTTTTATTTTCACAAATTTTACTATTTATTTTGATATTTTTTTTTTTCATAAAACTTTCCAAATTAATCAAAGTTTGATAAAAAAAAAAATTATTCCAAATTTGACTTAAATGTCCAATAAAAATGGTCGATTTTGTCACGCGTGAAAATAAGACAACCTGATCAAAAATTACAAACTAAATGAATACTTACATGAATATCCAAGGCTTTCTGAATCTTCTTGATGATCTCATCCATCTTGGGGCGTTCCTTTATGTCGAAACTAATGCATTTGTACGCAATTGTTGTAAACATATGGAGAGAACGATGATCGAATTCTCCTTTTAGTTTAGGATCAACTAATTTGTACGGCCCGTCATCATAGCAGTCGCGCGCCAGATTTATCAATTCTCGAAGTCGGTCATCGTATCGGCGCCAGGTGTCTTCATCAAACTCAGTCATCCCATGCAGGATTACAATCATTAGCACCCCAAATGAGTACACGTCCGATTCTGTGTTGAGGATGTCAGTTTCTTTGTAGATCGGATCCGTGTGATACTTTTCAAACAATTTTTTAGGGCAATAATGAAGTTGATGCGGCTGATTTAACGGGACTAATTTTGAGTGTGTAAACCCACAGACTTTGATCAGTTTCAAATTATTCTCGTTTATCATTATATTTTTACATTTGAGGTCTCCGTGTATTACTCTACCGTGCTCCCCAACACCCGAATGAAGGTAATTTAGCACCTTCGCAACCCTTACGCAAATGTTGAGGCGATCTGCCCATCCAACTTCTGTTTCAAGGAGGGAATCAAGTGTAAAATGATCAAAATACTTGTAAACCATATATATGTAATTATCTTCTTCATCACAGTAACCGATGAAAAAGGCGATGCCTTCGTGATGCAGCTTCGAAATTATCTTAAGCATGTGAGACACGTACTTTTCTTTCTTGTATCGTTTGACGAAAATTGTGCGGTAATTAGAGAGCACTCCTTGGATGGAGCCATCTGGTAAGTGGTTTTGCGTCGAAGGTTTAAAATCATTGGTAAAGCGCTTGAGTTCCTCAAGAGGTATTCGAAAATTTTCAAGGTTTACAGATGAAGACATAGTTTAGTTGACTAATTGTATATGGTTAATTTGTTGTAATCATAAACAAAATTGATTAAGTTCGCTGATATATATAGAACTTTAGATCTCTCTTTGCGTTAATTATGCCGCAAATAATGATGGGTCATCTTATTATGATTTTTGTCTGTCTTTATATATAGTTTATACTACTGTATGAATACCCTTTTCTAATAATTGTGCCACAAATAATGGTCGGCCATCCTATTAAAAGCTTAATGTATTACTCATACTTTTTACTGTTATTTTCATGCATAAAATCTTTGTTTCATTAATAAAGTCGAGATGTAATATTTGAGGGACACGGGTATAATGACATACTTGGAAAATTTGTGAGTGTGGCCCATTATAAAAAGCAGCTTCAATAATTGTGGAGCACCAGTTCTATGACCATTTTGATTCTCATAATCACTTAAATTTCGACAACAAAAGCAACAATACCCAATCTTCCTAAAGCAGGGTATGAGAAAGGTAAGGTGTAGACAGCTATTCTTCTACTCGAGGTAGGAAGAGCGTTTTCAGACAGAGAAATTAGCTGAATATGCACATGGAAATATCGGGGACAGTTGTAATCAAATATATTTCGAATATTCTATGAAGTTATGATATTTGGACTTCCGTATATAAAATCTGTAGTCAAACAACAATTTTAGCAATCAAGTGACGAGATACTAGTATTGAAGGGTTACGTTTACGGCGTTCAAATAGCGTTCTAGTTAAAACATGTATCTTTCGTGTGATTCTTAATTCCTTACATCAGTACGAAATTTAAGACATTTGCTAGTCGACTGAGCAAATTCATCGCCTTTCCTAGTATGGTATAATTTTATGACTTATTAGCTACTTTTATTTTTTCACGTATACTATACATATAATATCCTGCAGGCTATAGTAGGATTTGGAGTGGCTAAATTCATGAATTGGGGAATTCCAATTTCAAGATTCGACATACGGATGTGCCTCTAATTTCTTATAATACTGATTCTTGATATGTTCTTATATGAAGAACTAGAGGTGACACTCTCAACCCATTGGATGAAAGGGTCATTTCGGGTTATAGTTGATCTCTAATAGTCTAGTGGCTACAATATATCGTTAGGAATATTACTTGTATATAAACTGGATCAAACAAGTTAAAAGTGACTAACATATATTGTTTTCTGATACAAAGTAAAAATAAACTCTAAGAGCATCTGCTATGCAGAGCTTTTACAATGACTTTTTAGTTTTTTGTAAAGTCTTTGGATAGCTTTGTAGCATTGCAAGACTCAGCTTTTCAAAAAGCTTTCCTCAAAAGCTTTGAGTTCTCCAAGCGGTTGGAGCTTTGGTTTCTAAAGGATTTGCATTTAATGTTTCACTGTTCTAGCCTTCAAGAAGTGTTTGTAGAAAAACTACCATTGAAGCAAGTTTGTAACATGACTTATTAAAAGAAAGAATTTATTGAAAACTTAATGGTAATTAATGAAAAAAGTCTTTTTTACTTTGAACCATTGCATATGGTTTGGGATCCGAAACAGCATATCAAAACCAGCAGTGCATTCACTCGGTACCCAAAGCGCTGGATCCATTCATTTTGTTACTTTGTTCAACATTAGTGTTGAAGTACATGTTCAACCTTACAAATTTCCCTATTAATTTTGCTTATGAAATAAAATTACTTACTTGAAATTCCAATGCTTCATCAATTCGATCCATGATTGTTTCCATAGTAGGGCGTTCCTTTGGATGGAGACTAATGCACTGAAATGCTACTTCTTTAAACGTATTAAAAGAACGGCTGTCAATTTCATCTCTTATGATGGGATCAATCAACCACTCTGGTTTGTAATCATAATAGCGTCGAACCAGTTTAATCAGAGTTTGTGGTTTTGTTCCATCTCCAAAGCTTCTTCGATTATAAGCTAGCATCCCACTCAATAGTTCAAACATTACCACGCCAAATGAATACACGTCTGACTCTTTCTGGAGGATCCCACTTTCATGGTAAATAGGATCCATGTAAAAATTGGTACCCGCAACATTTGTATATACCTTGGTATGTGCCCTATTTATGGGCCAGATTTTGATAATCCAAAATCACATATTTTTGCTTCCATATTATCATCCAATAATATGTTTCCGCTCTTTACATCTCTGTGTATTACTCTGTTGTCCTCCCCAAGACCCGAGTGAAGGTAGTCAAGTCCTCTTGCGGCCCCTAAGCAAATCCTTAGACGACGCTCCCATGTCAAGCAATTTCTCTTATCCTTGTCTCCGAGATGACAATCCAGGCTGCCATTACTAGCATATTCAAAAACAATAATCTTCTCCTCGCCTTCATCACAATAACCAATGAAAGGGATGATGTTTCCATGGTTGAAGCTAAAAATCATCTTAAGCTCATTGCGGAACTCGTGCTCTCCTTGGTAACTTTCAGGATGTAGGCATTTGATGGCAACTGTGCGGTTTTGCCACCGCTCAGAGGGTTTCCCTTTGTACACTACACCAAAGCCACCGTCTCCAATCCGAGTTTCTTGACCTTTTTCTCCAATAGCCGAGTTGATCTCAATTAGAGGAATTAGGAAGTCTGCTAATTTTTGGTCAATTCTAGTAACGGTAGAAGCAGCTCCGTGGTTCTGTGAATAGAATCCTCATAAAAGTTAAATCCTGGTAATGCATGCATACATTTTACAGATTAATCTTAATAATAAAACCTCGAAGACCTTCGAGTTTAGAAAAAAAAGAGGATAAGAGACCCCAATATACCCGATAATTGAAATAACTCACATACTTGAATATACAATGCTTCCTCCATCCTCTTGATGATCTTATTCGTGGAGGGGCGATCTTTTATGTTGAAACTAATGCATTTATATGCAATTTTTGTAAAAGTATGTAAAGCACGAGCATCAATTTCATCCCTGATATGGGGATCAATTAACATGTCCAGCCCATCATCAAAGTACCGTCGGACCAAATTTATTAGATCTAGTGCCTCATTATCTCCAATCCTCTTTCGTTGATTAGCCAGCATCCCGGTCAATATTTCAAACAGTATCACACCAAATGAGTACACATCCATTTCTGTTTTAGGGATGCCGCTTTCACTGTAAATGGGATCTATATAATATTGGTGACCGACTATACCCTCATAGACTTGGGTATCTGGATGATTTCTGGGGACTAAAAATGACTCACCAAAACCACATATTTTAGCTTCTAGATTCTCATATAATAATATTTGACCGCTCTTTATGTCTCCATGTATTACTTGCTCGTGCTCCCCGAGACCCGAATGAAGGTACTTAAGTCCTCTTGCGACCCCTATGCAAATATTTAGGCGTTTAGCCCATGTTATGCAACGCCTCTTATTGGGGTCTTTGAGATGATTATAAAGGCTTTCATTGATGGCAAACTCGGAAACTATAATCATCTCATTGCTTTCATCACAGTATCCAATGAAAGGGACTATGTTTTCATGGTGAAAGCTGGAAATAAGCATAAGCTCATTATGGAACATATTCTTTGCTTCAACACAATTACGAGGATATCGTTTGATAGCAGCTGTACGGTCATGCCGGTGATCAAAGAGTTTTCCCTTGTAGACCATATTATATCCAGCCCAGATACGAGTTTCTTCACTGAAGTTTTTGGTGTCCGCCTTGATGTCCCCTAGTGGGATTAGAAACCTTCTTTTAGATTCGAGTCTTCTTTTGGCAATCGCAGAAGCAGCTTGTTGGTTCTGTAATTTAAGTACAAATGAGTTTGTTTACAGGCGCAATTCTGGCTTTAGTTTTTTAGAAGATTTACAACAATGCCACGCGATTTGCCCACAACAAATTTCCTTATATTACAATTCATATTGGTTAGAGACAATCTAATAAGAGCCTAAGTAACCAAACACACATCATGACAAAATCAGATTGTGATATATTAATGTACGATAATTATACGTTAGCTTCTTGCATATGTATCTACATTTCTACATAATATGCCTTATAAAAATAGACTTACATGTATATCTAATGCTTCCTCAATCTTCTTGACAATCTCATCCATAGTAGGGCGATCCTTTATGTTGAAACTGATGCATTTGTACGCAATATTTGCAAACATAAGAAAAGAACGACGATCAATATGATCTCTTAAACTGGGATCAATTAACTTTTCCAGTCCATCATCATAGCAGCGTCGAACCATATTTATCAGTTTTTGATTCGGATAAGATTCTCCAAAGCCCCTTTCTTGATTGGCAAGCATCCCAGTCAGTACTTCAAACATTACTATGCCATATGAATACACGTCTGATTCGTTGTTGAGGATGCTGGTTTCTTTGTAAATCGGATCCCTATAAGACTTACCAAAAGGTGCAGGTTTATACACTAGTGGATATGGATGATTTCCTCGGACTAATTCTGACAAACCAAAACCACTAATTTTTGCTTCTAGATTGTCATCTAACAATATATTTTCGCTTTTGAAGTCTCTGTGTATTACTCTACCGTGCTCCCCAATACCCAAGTGAAGGTAATTTAGACCTTTTGCTGCGCCTATGCAAATCCTTAGACGCTGCGCCCATGTTAAATAATACCTCTTCTTCTCTTCAATGAGATATTTATCTAGCCTTCCATTCGTAGCATATTCGTGAACCATAATCCTATCATTGACATCACCACAGTAACCAATGAAACCTATGATGTTTTCATGGTGAAAAATGGAAATTATCTCAAGCTCATGAGACTCGTTCCATTCATTGTTGCGTGTGATGGTAGCTAAGCGGTTTTGCCACCGTCCAGAGAGTTGTCCTTTATAGACTTCACCATATTGATTGAATCCAATCCTAGACTTGAAGTTTCGAGTAGCACGGTTGATCTCGTCCAGAGGTATTCGGAACTTTTGTAAGCCGTGCTCCTCTGAAGAAGACATTTTTCTTTCTTTTTTTGATATTGGTAACAACAATGTACGAAGTATAGATTATTAACAGATCGAACCGGTCATATTCAAGTTCACATTTAAAAAAATATATCATAAACGATATGTCGATATACTAGAATCAAGTCTAAGTTTCGTTGGGTGGTTGAAACTTCATTGTCGTATCGAGTATGGGCAACTCTTTGGTTCATGACCTATATATGAATATGACTTGTGCTTATAAATTCAAAAAAAAAATAAAAAATCGATTATATAAAGAAAAAGTCCAAACTTATTTCCTTTACTCTTTATCCTCTAACAAAAATAAAAATTTTCTACATACCGACAGTATGAAACCCTATCTTCAATTTGTAAGATAAATGTCTCTGATTGGCCAAAACTTATTTCCTTTACTCTTTTCTTCCGGGTCAGATGATATTTTTATTTTCTTATTTAATAAAAGGTTAAGTTTATTAATAGCAATATATTTTTCAAAATGTATAAATGTAATACTTAGATTTTAAAAGAATACTCATATCATATACGCACTTATAAAATTCGTCTCAATATCATACATGGATATATATGATAATGGTTGTGCGTAATGTTCGTCTGGCTTTTGATATATGAAATATTTGCAACGTTGCATTAAAGAACGTTTCAATTGGCGTCACGACTAGAGTTACATGAAATGTTCGCAACATTGCATTAACAAAAATACTTTTTCTGTAACACCAAAAGGTGAACATGCACGTGATGCATTAGCCGACTTACCTTGGATATGATAATTGTTGTATCTATAATGTTCTTATGCCTTTCGAAACACTTAATTTATATACCTTTAGTGATTTAAACATCAATAGTAGATTAAAAAATCGTTAATATTTGGTAGACATTTGCACATTTTAAAAGTACGTATACGGAATTAGTGTTTTATAAAATAATAAGGTACGGTATCGAGACGAATTTTGAAAGTACATATACGGTATTAGTAATTTTAAAGTTCGTGTATAATATCTGTATATTTTAAAAAATATCTTGCTATTATATGGACTTAACCTTTTAATAAAGTAAGGGTCTACCTTTGTTGACTATTCACTCCGTCCTAACATTATTGTTTACATTTTTTTTTTGAAATGTCCTAAATTAATTGTTAATTAGTAGTACTAAACATAATTAATGTAGATTATTGTATTACAAATAAAACATTAATTAATTAACTACATATAAAACAATCTGTAAAACTTAAACGAGAGTCAAAACAATATTAATTATGGTTTTCTTAAACCGTGTTTCTCGTTAGATGAAAATTATTTGAAAAGGAAAGGACTAATCTATTAGGGAATAAATAGCCCATTTGGTACGAGTGTGTAGCTTTAGGATTTGGGCATAAAGGTAGAAAATGTTGTTTGGTATAAATATTAGGTTTTAGAAGTAATGACGAGAGAAAATCTCTGATAAACTAGTTTCTAAGAGCATTAGGTATCTGGGGAGGTATCATTATCTACATTTTTTTGAGTTCATTTTATCTTATATTTGTCATAAAATGCGTTTAGAACGTCTTTTTTGTCATTTTAGTAAATTTGAAGCACTTGGAGCATTTGGGATAGCTTGTAGGCGTCTTCAAGCATTTACAAGATCATGGATTAAGTATAGAAGATGTCAAGTCAAGATTGCACGGATTTCTCAAGTTACAAGGAAGGTTGTTAACAGGAGATAGACGCCTCGACGCTGTCAAGGTGGAGGAGTCAACCGAACATCTTGCTTCCTTCATAAGAAACAATGATAGTTTTTAAAGTTATTGAATATGCAAAGTTGTTTGAATCTTTTCTTTCGAAAATATATTATAAGCTCCCCAACATCTTTTATAAAGTTGTATGTATCTTAAAATCATATAAAAAATATTGTACTCATTTTGCTCATAATTCATAGACTTCATATTCGTATATTCTTTATAAAAGAAGTTGTCGAATATTTTTAGATATTAGATACACAAAATTTGGTGTATGCAAATTCTGTAAATAGCAAGAAGTAGAGGGTAATTAGTGTAACATGTGAAGTATGGTAATTACATATTACATTTTTTATATAATCACATGTATCTCAAAAGAATATCAATATCGGGTTCATTTTCTTCATAATCGAGAGCTCTTATCGTCGTTATATCTCTTATCAAATAAGTTGCTTGATATTTGTTAAATACTTGACAAACAAGTTTTGTTAGATAAAATAGTCATAAGTAACAAAAAACATATAGTTATTTACTCCCTCCGTCCCAAAATTATTGTCCCCCGACAAAAAACACACAGTTTAAGAAAAAGTACCACATTTTCAGCTTTCTCTCTCTTACTTTTTACAGAAAGACAGTTTTACCCTTAACCAATTAACTTAAAACCTTTCAAAAGTTTGTAATTATGAATTCAATTAAGGGTAATCTAGTAATCTCGATCTAAAATTCCTATCTATTTTTAGAAGTTTTATAAGTGGACAATTAATTTGGGACAACCCAAAAAGGAAAGAGGGACTATAATTTTGGGACGGAGGGAGTATATAATTCAAACTCTTTTATAATTGTACGTTTTTTACCCATGTGGTTTAAAATTATTTGGTAGTTTAGATGTATGTTTTGAAAGTTCTTTTTGTTAGAATGTAGAATATGAAAATGATTTTCTGTGTGCCATTTCTCAATGAATCACACTACATTTATAAAAGATAAGGTTTTGAGCCTATCATTGACTAGACTAGACTACAAATAGTTGTGATTGACATAATCATACAGCTAATCAGTGACTCACTAATACAATTATATAGCTAATACTTTTCTTTTTCTTCTTTAACAATACATATTAAACTTCAATATTTTTTTTTAACATCATATCTTACATATGTTAGAAACATTACAATGATTCCATTTCTAGGTTGGTGCGACGACATACTACACCGGGAGTCGTTTAGGTTAACCTTGCAGAAATATGCTTCAACATGTTACATATTTGATTAATAAAGTTTGTTGTATAGAGAAGTCGTAATTCTAAATGTTGAAAGTAGTTTTTGTAGCTTTTCGCATAGTTTGGGAAGCGCGTTTTGAGATTTTTTATTTTATTTTGGGCCGACACTTTCACTTATGGGCAGCCTTTTTTGGACCGAAGGTATACAATATTATGCTACGTATATTATATTATTCTATGGGAAAAAATAGTGCAAACTCTCGCAAATCTGATCGTCTTCACTATTATGCTACGTAGTATTACTTTCTTCTTAGTGACTTTTTATGATATTTTGAGGGTTTTCAAGGAGGGTTATGTGTTATGTAAGAGAGAGGGCTTCCGGAATCTATGAGACGGCTGTGATCTCTAGGTATTCATCTTAACATACTTTGTTCTTATTAATTACGATTGTAAATTTCATGTCTCTTGTTAAAACATAGTTTGGGTCTTGATACAAACACGCAAAACCAACAATTCATACAACACAAAATTACAAAAGCTCCACTACTTACTGATCTTTTGAATCGTAACATAAAATAAACCTCTCAAGAAACCGAGATGCAATGCTTTGCGAGTGATTGCTCTAACGATACCGGGATGAGTTAGTTCTCAGCCACCTTTTGCTTAAGGTCCCCTTGATTATTTACCTATAACACAAATGTAGTTGAAACAGATGAATGACAAGACACATATACTGAACTTACTAAGGTAACATTAAGGTTCATGGCTAACCAACAACATTATTAAATCAGGATCCATCAATCATTAGGTAGTACTATCAACTATTAAGGTCGCAATACTCAGAAAATGATTGACAACCACAAAAATGAAAAATCTTGACTTTATAACTCAAATAACTTTTTATATGTTTAGGCAGTAATAGCTTTTTATACTCAAACTCTCAAAGTATAATATGATGATAGATAAACGGATCAATCAAAACATATATAGATAGATACTAACTGAATAAATACTTACTTGAAGTTCCAATGCTTCCTCAACCCGATCCACGATCATTTCCATGGTAGGACGTTCCTTTGAATTGAAACTTATGCACTGAAATGCAACTTCTCTATACACATTAAAAGAACGATTATCAATTTCATCTCTTATCAGGGGATCAATTATCATGTCTGGTTTGTGATCATAGTAGCGTCGGACTATATTTAAGAGGGGTTTCGGTTTACCATCTTCTAACCTTCTCCGATTATAAGCTAACATCCCACTCAACAATTCAAACATTACCACTCCAAAAGAATAGACATCCGACTCTCTTCGGAGGACCCCACTTTCATGGTAAACCGGATCCATGTAAAAGTTGGTACCCGCAGCATTTGTGTAAACTTTGGTATGTTGCTGATTTATGAGGCCAGATTTTGATAATCCGAAGTCACAAACTTTTGCTACCAAATTCTGATCCAATAAGATGTTTGCGCTCTTGACGTCTCTGTGGATTACTCTGTTGTCCTCACCAAGACCTGAGTGAAGATAGTCGAGTCCTCTTGCTGCACCTAAACAAATCTTCAGGCGATGTTCCCATGTCAAGAAACGTCTCTTATTCTTGTTAGTGAGGTGACAGTCTAGGCTACCATTACTAGCATATTCGTAAACTATAATTTTCTCATTGCCTTCATCACAGTAACCAATGAAAGGGATGATGTTCTCATGACTGAAATTGAAAATCATATTAAGCTCGTTTCGGAACTCATGTTCTCCTTGGTAACTATCTGGACGTAGGCACTTGATGGCAACTGTGTGGTTTTTCCAGCATTCAGCGGGTTGGCCTTTGTACACGAAACCAAATCCACCATCTCCAATCCGATTTTCTGGACCTTTTTCTCCAATGGCCAAGTTGATGTCCTCTAGTGGAATTCGAAAATCTTCTAGTTTTTGATCTTTTCTGGCAATGTTAGAAGCAGCTCCATGGGTCTGTTAAAATGGTATTTAGAATTAAAATCCCTCTACTTTACATGTTTAATTGTTTTCTGTGTATATATCAACAAGAGTTCCGATAAATTTCATGATTTCTGGTACGTGTGAAGAAAATGATATATTAAGAAAATGATATATCTGATGAGAACACTTACTTGAATATACAATGCTTCCTGTAATCTCTTGACGACCTGATTCATAGAAGGGCGATCCTTCATGTTGAAACTAATGCATTTATATGCAATATCCTTAATTGTACGTAAAGAACGAGCATCAATTTCATCCCTTATTCGATAATCAATTAACTTGTCTATTTCGTCATTGTAGCGTCGGACCCAATTTATCATGCTTATTCGCTCATCTTCTATAGGGTGGTTGCATGCCAGAACACCGGTCAATATTTCGAAGAGTACCACACCGAATGAATACACATTAGATTCTACCCTGGGGATGCGGCTTTCACGGTAAACGGGATCCATATAATATTTACTACCCTTTGCCTCTGTATAGACATTGGTATCTGCGTAATTTCTGGGGACCAGAAATGACTTGCCAAAACCACATATCTTGGCTTCTAGATTGTCATATAACAATACTTTTTCGCTCTTAAAGTCTCCATGGATTACTTTGTGCTCCCCAAAACCTGTATGAAAGTATTTCAGTCCTCTTGCAGCACCTAAACAAATCTTTAGGCGCTGTGCCCATGTTAGGTAACTGTTGGCAGTCTGGGTTTTGAGTTTTAAATAAAGACTTCCATTAAGTGCATACTCTGAAGCTATAATTACGTCATCGTTTTTGGCATAGAAACCAATGAAAGGGGTAATATTTTCGTGTTGAAAGCTTGAAGTCAGCAAAAGCTCAGGTAGGAACCCGTGTTTGAAGAATGCTTCGCGGTTGTTACAGCGATCAACGAGATAACCTCTGTAGGACATTATACGGTTAGGTTTGGAGGATATTCTTCTATCAAACTCTACGGCTCCGGTGGCCTTCCTGATCTCTTCTAGCGGTATTTCAAACTTCTTTATGGTTTTTAGGGAATTCGTAAAAGCACTGCCATATTTCTGTGAAAATAAACACAAGCAAGTTAGCATTGGTGCACCAAATTTTCCTTGGCGTAAAGACTTAAGAGCTAAGTCCAGATTTTGTTTACAATGTTGCTTATAATCAAAACGAAATTTAACTTTAAACGTTTTTCTTATTTAAAGAAGAGTGACACATGTTCATTTTCGAAATTTTATCTATACTCACTCCGTCCCAATTTTAGTGTTAGCATTTCCTTTTTAGCATGTTTTAATTTAATTGTCACTAGTTTAACCACTTCCTCAATTTTATTATCATTGTGTTTTACAAGACAATTTCTATTTTGCTTTTTATGTTTTTTGCATGTTCAACTCATACATGCAATAGAAACTGGGCTAATGGCTTTATATTGTATGATACTTGTCATAATTTCTTTTTATGTGTATCGAACTATTTTTTTTCTATTATATGTACTAAACTTTTATTTTTTGTCATTTTAGTGTATTTTATGACCACTTTGCCCTTCATTTTACCACTCTCGGAGGGGCAAAATGGTAATAAAATACACTAAAAATACCAAAAATACAAGTTTAGTACAACAAACAAATTGGTTGATACATATAAAAGGTAATTATGACAAGTATTATACATTCAGAGACCATTAACCCATATAAATTATGAAATCTAGTATATCTAGATTCAAAATTTCACTTTTTACAAAAAAACAACGATAAATAAAATGATACGTCGGTTCATTCCTTGTCTTGTTTAAGAGTAACACATAATATGTATTTAATTCAACCTTAAGAAGATACGCTTATATAAAAAATACGCAACTTAGAAATATAATCATTGTTTCAAAACAGTGTAGACTCGTCCGATTCAATTGGTTGTAGCACAAACCAATGATGTTACCAGGCTTGGGTTCTTACTACTTAAGACACAGATTGAGCCGTTGGATTTCACTTTATCCTGGTCGGAGCAATTAGACAGATTTACATATCTTACTTAGAAAAGAACAAATATGAATCATCAATAATTAAGACATCAAACCGTAATGCTAATAAACAAAAATGAATCATCAATAATATTAGAAAAACCAGTAAATATTGGTTTATAACTTTAAATGTTCCATCAATGATTATATTTATCAATTCGTATTAGTAGTACGAGATGATAACGACAATAACATAGTTTTAATACCGTTTTGAAGTTAGAAACTTGTATTCGCGATGGTTTGAATGTGTTTTGTATAAGATTGTATGTTTTCTAAATTTAATATTTGTTTGGTTTGTATTTTCAAGATTTAAATGTGTTCGATGTTGTTTTTTACAAGTGTTAGCTCTTCTGCTTTTTCTATATACGTCAATGGTAAGTTTTATGATTATTACAATCGGGCTAAGGGCTTAGACAGGGTGATCCTATGCAACCCTATATTTTCACTCTTGTTATGAAAGTTCTGTATCTTATCATTAGAAAGAAAATTGGAAATGATGGAAGTTCAAGTACCATTCTGGTTGCAAAGAAATCCGATTGATCCGTTTTTGCTTTGTGGATGATCTCATGGTGTTCTGTCATGGTGATGAATACTCCATCTTAGTTATTAAACAAGCAGTAAGTGATTTTAGTAAATATTCTGGATTGCTTCCTAATCAAAAGAAGAGTATTGTTTTCTTTGGAAGTATAAAGGAGAGCTTAAAGGTGATCTTCTCAAGATTTTACCAGTATAGGAAAATTACCAATGAAATATCTTGGTGTTCTTTTTCTTTCTAGATGTCTAGGAGTAAATGATTGTAATGCCATAATAAAGAAAGTGAAAAATGTGTTTAATGATTGGAAGAAATAAGTTCCTATCTTATTATGGTTGTAGATTGCAGCTGAAATCATCTGTCGTGTCCTCTATGCAAGCATATTGGGCTTCTGTCTACCTTGTTCCCAAAACAGTGATGTAAGAAATTGACAAATTAATAAAGAACTTCTTATGGAGCAGTGGTGGAATGAGTAAGGGCGGACCAAATATTGTATGGAAGGTTGTCTGCTATGGAAAGAGTAAGGGCTTGGTATTAAGCCTCTGGGTGAGTGGAATGGGTTTTGTTAATGAGGAGCGTATTTGGAAGATAGTGGTACAACAAACAAATATTATGGGTCAAATGGGTCAATAGGGTGAAATTAAAAATTAGGAGTGGTTGGGATATTGGTATCGATAATTAATTATGACAGGTGGGGATAGAAAAAGCTTATGGAGCTCAAGACGAAGTGTCGTGTGTTTAGTGAAATTGGTAATGACAAAAAAACCTCAGTATGGCATGATAAATGGTGTCATTGTGGACCTTTATCAAATGTTGTATATATGTGGTTTCTAAGATTTCTTATTTTAAATGCTATAGAAGTTCTGAAGCTCGACAACAAAGTGGATCAGAATGTTATTAAGGGGAGTGTAGTCAGTTTGGATATAAAGATGCTTAAAATGATATCAGAAGTTAGTATGAGATTGTTCATTGTTCCATGGTACAATATTGTTTGGTTCCCACAGTATTCTCTTAGACATTCCTTTATTATGTGGCTTGCCCTGCATAAGAGACTAATAACACATGACAAGATGGATAAGTGGAATACTGGATTACTTTTTAGGTGTCCTCTATGCAATACAAGTAGTGATTCACTACAGCACTTATTCTTTGAGTGTTCATATTCAAGGAAAATATGGGGTGCAATAAAAGGTCTTGTCATGGTTAACCATACTAACTATGACCGGTAAGACATTTCTAAAGCTGTGCTAGAAGTGCAATGCAAAAATAAGATTTTAAGTGTGATTAGCAAGATTGGTATTGCAGCCTGTGTGTATGCAATGGAAGGAAATGAACCTTAGGATCTTCCAAAAGGTGAGCAAGATTGAAGACCTTGTGATCCTAATAGGTTGGATCTTGATAAGGGTGTGTGTTCTCTCGCAATGTATGCCCAACCCTCTTCTTTGCTTCATCAGAAAGTGAGGATGTTGCTCCTTGGGAATGGTCGAAAAATGTAGCTTGTTTAGGTATAGCCACTTGCTTTAAGTGTTAATGAAAATCATGTCCTATGATGATGTCTGCTTTTCTTATCCCTTATTGGTGTGGGTGATGGATGACTGATTTGCGGATAAGAATAGTATGGAAATGTAGTCACGGGGTGATGATTATTCCCGGTGAATCATGATAGTATTATCATTTCAGGTATCTATAAGCATGGATTCATCGATACAGGATTCTCTGTTTTGTTCGAGAAACAGAGATCCCTCAATAATACACATTATTGTAGAAATTTTTTTGGTACTAAAGTTTAATATTTTTCATTATTCTTTGATGTGCATTTGTTATGCAATGCCAGATTACTTTTCCTAGTGTTTAAGAATTACCAAGTAATTGAACAAAGACTTACATGAATATCCAAGGCTTTCTCAACCGTATTGATGATTTCATCCATCTTAGGGCGTTCCTTTAAGTCGAAACTAATGCATTTGTACGCAATTGTTGTAAAAATGTGGAGAGAACGATGATCAATTTCTTCTTTTAGATTAGGATCAACCAATTTGTACGGTCCGTCATCATAGCAGCCCCTCACCTGGCTTTTCAGCTGTTGAAGATGTTCATCGTCTCTCTGCCATATATCAAAAAACTTAGTCCCATGCAGGACTTCGAACATTACCACCCCAAATGAGTAGACGTCCGATCCAGTGTTGAGGAGGTTAGTTTCTTGGTAAATCGGATCCGTGTGAGCCTTTTTATACAAATTTTCCGGGCAATAATGAAGTTGACACGGCTGATTAAAAGGGACTAATTTCGAGTGTTTAAACCCGCAGACTTTGATCAGTTCCAAGTTCTCTGGGTTTATCATTATATTTTCACCTTTGACGTCTCCGTGTATTACTCTACCGTCCTCCCCAAGACCCGAATGAAGGTAATTCAGCACTTTCGCCACCCTTATGCAAATCTCCAAGCGATCTGCCCATCTTAAAATACTATATTTGTTGGCAAGGAAGTCAGAAAGGGTTTTATGATCAAAATATTCGTAAGCAATAAATATGTAATTATAATCTTCATCACAGTAACCGATGAAAGAGGTTATGTCTTCGTGGTGCAACCTGGGAACTATCTCAAGCTCGTGAAACTCGTATTCTTCTTTCTTGTATGGTTTGATGTAAGCTGTGCGGTTTTGCCAGCGTTTAGACAGCTGTCCTCGGTAGACACCAGTTCTGTACCACAGAGAAGGATCAAAGTTATTGGTAGCCCACTTGAGTTCCACAAGAGGAATTCGAAAATCTTCAAGGTTTACAGATGAAGACATGGTTCGTATTAAAATGAAGTTAACTTACAGGAAGATCATACATGAATCTCTTTTAGTAATACGTATTCAATAATTATGCCTCAAATAAATGGTGGGTCATCTTATTACAGTATGATTTTTGTTTCTTTTGATCATGCTATAAATACTTTTTCAATAATTGTGCCACAAATAACGGTCGGCCATCTTATTTAAGCATCTTGCTATGATTTTTGCTTTTTTGATACTGATGTGTATGAATGCCTTTTCTATTAAATTGGTGGGTCATCTTATCTAAATATTGGCATCTTATCTAAAATATTTTTGGTGGATATAAGTGCATAGACGAAACTTAAACAATTTTAGTAGGAGGATCGACAGTCTAAAACTACCAACTAAAGTAATAAAATCTCAAAATTATTATTACGTCATTATATTTGGAAGGGCCGATCAATATTTCTTAGGAGGGCCGAATACAAAATTTCCCAAAATTACCCTTAAATTTTAGTATAATTACAATATTAACACCGAATCTTGAAAGTGCCACAGCTCTCGAGGTCCCTATGTATGTGTGAATCTTTTCAAACTTTTTGATAAAATACACCATGGTGGTACGGGACCTCAAGAAATTCTTCCGAAAAATAGGAAGGTTCGTACACCAACTTCACAAGGAGAAGAAATCATGTCAAAGAGCCAATAATGATAAGGGAAAAAGTGATGGAAATTAAGTGCGGTGACACAAATCACTTCATTAATGATTGTCCGAAGAACGAGCACGAAGCTTTCATGTGTGGATCTTGGGACGATAGTAAAGTTGAAGGCACACTCTCGAAAAGCAAAAAATTTCTCATGGCACACGTTATAATTGAGGTACATCCCGACTCTCTTTACTATAGCAGTAGTTGCGAGCACAAAGCTTTCATGTGTGGATCTTGGGACGATAGTGAACATGAAGGCACGCTCTCAAAAAACGAAAATTTTCTCATGGCACACGAGATAATTGAGGTACATCCCGACTCTCTTTTAGAAAATGAAGTGACACACTTGAAACACAATTTATTTTTTTTGGGTAAAGGAAACTAGCCCCGGTAAAATATATTCAACTAAAAGAAATCTTTAGATTCAATGAAATGTGGCTAAAGTACCACATTAACCTCAAGCAACGCTTCAACTTCTAAACTCATGTGACATGCCACAAGAGAATCCCTAACATTACATAGCCGATAACCCCAATAAGAAAAAACCACATAATCAAACAAAGACACATAAAAATAAGCATTACGTGAGACATGAATCAGGTAACCTCCATTTTTGCGCAAACCATAAACCAATAGCATACATTTTGAACGGCATGATAGAAGCTTCAATCTAACCTTCGTCACAATGCAATCCTTATTTGATTAACATCCCTCTCAAAAGCTTTTAAAGAGACAACCATTACGCTCTTGCCAAGTAAAATAAGTCGTAGCAGCCACAACCAGCTTTAAAATAACACCCCTAGAAGACCTCTGTTTTGAAATAGGACGGATCAGCGAGAGAATCTGATTGAGATCAAACCCTGATGCATCGAGCCCAGCATACGACTTAACAAGGGACCACACCTGCCTAGAAAAAGAACAATAAAAAAACAAGTGTTAAATGTTATCCAGTCGAAGCTCACACAATGAACAAACAATAACAAGAGAATTTAAAACATCCCAACTACCAATACGATCTCGTGTCTTCAGTTTTTGGTTAATAACCAACCAAAAATGAAACGCATGTCGCGGGATATCAGACGAGAACCAAACAAGCGGGTACCAGTCCACCTTATGAGCCCTATAACAGAGAGAAGACCACACATTATGCACATTAAAATGTTTAACCACTCCATGCTCATTTCTCCAGATAATCTGGTCATCCTTAGCAGTCGTCAACTGCGGCGCCACCATAGTACCCAAAACAGGATACTTGTCGCTAAGAATTTGAGGCCATTGCCTATTGTTATTATGAACCACATGACTAACCAAGCTATGAAGATTAAGACCAGCCCGATACATGTCACGAGAGGTAATAAAGTAGCCAAAGGACAACGAGGATCCCATATATCAAACCATAACGAAGTACTATTCCCGTCACCAAGATTATTTCGAATAAACTCTCGAATCAGCGGTCGTAATTGGAAGATCTTGCGCCAACACCATGACATATTACCCCGTGATGGATAATCTCAAAAACTGTGGACTTTTAACTTATACGAATGCATCCATTGAACCCAAAACGATTCTTTACAATTAAGGAGCTTCCAAATAAATGCACAGACATAAGGGATTTATTGAACATGTCCAACCTACGCAAACCTAAACCCCCTTCATCTTTAGGAAGACACACCACTTCCAAGGCAACCTTAGCCTTACCTCTTCTCATTTTACCATGACACCAAAGAAAACCTAATTTAAAAATGTAGAGTCGTATTAGATTACTGACTCGTGATGTACAACATGTGATGAGCTTCAATTAGAAATTAACTCGCTCACTTACAAACTTTTGAAATTCGAAAATAGTAGTATATGTCTTGACAAAATTATCGGGAACCAAAAGACCTATAACAACAAGGATGTAAAAATTTCCTAAGGAAAACAAGTATTAAACTTTCTTTTATTATTTTGGATCCCACAGATCCCTCTCCATAAAGGGACGTGGCGTTAACCAAGGGATTCGACAAACAGTCAAAGCAAAGATAAAATCGGTTGTCCACTTTCATAGATCTAATTTTGTTCGTGTCACAAACACTACTACAAAAATGATCATTTAGACCTTCACATAAAGACCTTCTAAGATAATCACACGTCCAAAAGATACAGAGAGGTCTTTTAGACCGGTGTATATGATTTCCACGGGTCTAAATAAGATAATCACATTTTCATCGGTTACATTCAAACAAGCCGGTTCAAATAACTACTCTTTTAAACCTGTGCATTAATTCCAACGGGTCTAAATGCTTTTTAACTTTTAAACCGGTCCATATCAACAAACCTGTCTATAAACTCTTTGGCGGGATTTGAAAATTTTCATCAAAATCTACCGCCCAGACCAAATTTTCAAAACTTTATTTTTTGTTTCTTTCTCTTCTTTTTACAATACTTTTCTTTTGTATTTGGTTTTCTCATTATTTTATATGCTTCTTTCTTTTCTTTTTTCAACACATCATAGAAACAGTAATGAGAGCCTCAATATTTTATCACAGTATTTGGTAAGTTCACAGTTAATGTTTATGATCTAGATATTTTATATATTGAGTTTACTAACTATAACTATGGATGTTCATGTTTTCAAATTGTGTAATATTTTCTAGTTTTCAATTCATTTAAATTATTAACTTCACTAAATAAGTTAATGTTTTAAACTTTTGTTTATATTTTATTGCCAGACGTGTTAGCTTATTACTCGATGGTAGCCGAAAAAGGGTAAAAGATGATGGTCAAAGTGGAGTAAAAGATGATGATTAGAACCGGATGAAAGATGGTTGATTTAGCAGGTTGAAACAGATGCTTAATGCGGGGGTGAAATATGGCAGTCAAAGCTGATCATTAACACAACTTCCTTTCTAACCAGTGAGGTCCTAGTTGATATGTTTAGTGTCTCAGGGAGGGTATATTGTTGTTTCATTTTTCTTGACTAGATTGTATCTTAAACAATTTTTTTTATAACTTAGTATAGTTTAGACATACTTGTTAATATATGTAAGTTTGTCAAATTTGATGTCCTACACGTTTGGATTTGAAGTACTAATTATGTCTTAATGATGATGACAAACTGCTAATATTCTGAAAAAAAAATATTTTTTTTGGAGAAAAAAAAAACTTTTTAGACAGGTGGAATTCAAACCAACCGGTCCAAATAAATCCTCTTTTAGACCGGTGCATCAACCGGTCCGAATGAAAGATATCTTTTGGACCTCCCCTAATATAAGACCCTCTCAACCATCGGTCTAAAAAGCGTTTTCAACCGGTTTAAAAGGCTCTTTTTGTAGTAGTGTAAGAAAACATCTAGACAACCTCCAGATCATGGAATACTTAGAGATCATCCTAAAAACTCATCTAGATGTAAAACACCTAATAGAAGAAATAATGACAAATATAGTCGGTTAAATATGAACTATAGTTCACAAAATGAATACCAACATCCGTTCATGCCGTGGGGACCAGTCCCATACTATCGCTTTTTTTTTTGTAACCGTGTTTTCCGACACATTGGCCGACTAATCCACGGGGTTTGAGCCCACCGCCACACAGACTCAAACCAGGTAAATCCCTCCCTTTTCAGGAGGTTGGCGTGGCCACTTTAAGTTTGTTTGCACCTAGCAGGAATTAAACTTGAGACCTTACACACTTTGGAATGATAGCCACAAATCGTTTTGCCACTAGGCCACCCTTGACTGGTTCCATACTATCGCTTTGGTCCACAAGCAAATGTAATCTTTATTACTAAGGGCATCTCCAACCCATAGTATAATAAAGAGTTCAATACATAGGCACATCATTGCCACATCAACATACCAATATTTACATAAAACTTTCACAATGCATTGAACTCAAAATAATCTACTAGATTATCATGTCATTAAAGAACAAGATTTGTTCCTTCCTAAAATAATAGTTAAATATAGTTAAATATATGAATTGTAAACAACATGTGTGAAGATGGCCCACCAAAACATCAATAGTACGTATATTAGGTGGTTTGTTCAAAGAGATATGCATATTATATGAACGAGTGATGTGAAGGTTCTACAATCGATTGTATGCATAATAGGTTTCATTGAACATTGCCACGTCCTTGGGTTGTGGATGGCCTAACGGAACTTTGAGACACAAGGGACCAAATGTTTGAATGTTCAATATATTATAGTGCAAACTTGGAACCGGATAAAGATCAAGAATAGTGGGTGTATTGGACACATGCCAAACGATAGAAGCTTGTTCACAACCTATGAAGCCTTTGCCGAGTGTTTTTTTTTTGTAGTACTGGTAAAATCAACATCATTGGCAAATGTACGATCTCTCATAACTCTCTAACCATTAAAGTTGTAGCCTACGTACATAACTTAAACTTGCTAAGTATAAATCAAATATGTGATAAAAGGTGTAAAGTAGTCTTTAGAGAAACCAGAAGTGAAATCCTTACGGACGATACTACAATAGGACGGATAATAAGGAAAAATGGTCTTCATGTAACGAAAATCGGTAACACCCATAGGACGAACTTTTGTATATGTTGTTTAGATGATACCACAGAACTTTAGCACGGAAGATTAGGTCACGCCAATATGCAACTTATTCAATCGCTAACATCTAAAGAGCTTGTTAGGAAGTTACAAAAAATGAACTGTGAAAAAATAATTTTGTGATACTTGCAACATCGGTAAACAAACTCATGCTAGTTGATAAGGATAAAAATGTGGTTTATCTAACTTAGTGTCTTAAATTTCTGCATATGTATAGAAATAACTTCTACACCCTGGTTATAGTCGAGGACTATGATGGTTTATGAAGTTCATAACAATTATAAAAACATACTTAAAGATCAAAGCACATAATCACGGAAGCGATTTAACAAGATCATAGTAACACTTTCATAATTTATGGAATTAGGGTTACATACCTTTTGCAATGCAGTTCACACGAACAAGAACAAATCGTCAATTAGGGTTTATGACGAATCCAAGATATAATCTAAAGTAAGATTAAGTTACTTTCTTGTACACACGTATAATAATGAGTTAACCGTAATACTAGTACGTATAAAACGGGGTTAAACATTTAATGGAAAATAAACCCAACAACCCTAGAGATGGGCTAGGACTTGATTCAAGAAATCAAACAAACTAAAAGGAAACCTATAAGGGTGTTTTGTTTGTTCGATCTCAAGAGAAGATTAGAGAAAGAAAGTGGGCTGAAGAATTATGAGGTACCCTATGTGTTTATATAGTGTACCAGAACTTGGAGGTCAAGACAAAACGCAAATTAGAAAAGAAATCTCGTTCCTCCCTTTTTCCTTGCCAACGTCGGTTGAACAACCCTAAGGGGTGTTTCCTCTCGTTAATTATTCCACGTTGACCTTTAGTCCTTAACTCCTAAACTTAACGACGGTTAAATATTTAAAGCTCGATTTAATTAATAAATATATAAATACATTTATTGACAAATTAACTCTTTACATATTATGTGCAATCCCGTAATCCTGAGTTCGATCCTAACACACGACTATTAGTTTTACATCCACAAAACTTACACCTCCTACTTGGATAAATTTTAATAGTGTGATCACATTGGTTAGCGTCTAGTTATACGCCGATGCCTCTAGTACGACTCGGGTAAGGTCTCCTAGATAAAACCTTATAATGATTCATCATTATTAATATCCTTACTATAGAAACTAGAAGGGGGGTTGAATAGTTTCTCTTTGGTTTATGTCCTAATTAAAATTCCTATTAATTAGGTTTGTCTCAAAAATACATTTTACTTGAAAGCTAGTTGCATATTTATTAGGTTCAATTATAATGCATTAACAATGACAAATAGTAGATGTGATTGATGTGATAATAAGAGTAAGTAAAGAGTAAGGAAAGAAATGACCTAATAGGAAGACTCCAAGATTTATAGTGGTTCGACAACAAAGCTCTATCTTCGTTCCTACTCCACTCCTCGAGTACACCTTACTCGAGATTTCCACTATATCCACAAGCTCCCTTCTCGGCGGAGAAAACCTTAGAACGTCGCTTACATTATTTTCCGACACTAAGCTAAATGTCGAGACCTAATCTTAGCTAGGACTAATCTACACAACGTCGCCCACTTCACCATTTTACGACACAAGGCTAGATGTCGAGTCCTAATCGAAAGATGGAACCAATCTTCACAACGTTGCCTACTTCACCATTTTACGACACAAGGCTAGATGTCGAGTTCTAAACGAAAGATAGAACCAATCTTCACAACGTTGCCTACTTCACCATTTTACGACACAAGGTTAGATGTCGAGTTCAAATCGAAAGGTAGAACCAATCTTCACGAATCTTCACTTTGAAGCTAAGTGAGAACTTCACAAGACACAAATACACATCACTTTATAGTTTAGTGAGAACTCACAAGACACAACCACATCACTTTATAGTTTAGTGAGAACTCATAACTCACAACTGTTACAACTCAATAAAACTCATATCCAAGTATACACATGTAACTTGGATCTACACAACACAAATCCAAGTATACATATATACAATGGATTTACACAAGACTAGATCCAAGTATTCACAAATACATTGGATCTACACAAGACTCAAATAAAACAAATGATGAACATGACTAAATTTTTAGGAGAGGATGATTTTCATCAAGGCTTCATCTTTAATCACATCACAAGTGTGTGAGTGATCTTCTCTTTGGACAAGGTAAAGAAGGAGATCAAGGGAATAATCATAAGTAAACATACTTAACACATTAAGTGATCATTTACAAATGATTAGGAATTAGAAAGGAGAAGGATAGCAGAAAGAGTGTCCAAAAAGGGTTGTGGAAAATGCGGATTTGATCCACTATTTATAGGAGACAAAAGCCAACGGCTCTCTGAGCGTGGTCCTTAGTTTTTCTGCGGTTCCTTATCACTAAGGAACCACATAGGCATTTAAGGATCCGTTTTCATAGACTCCGCGCCCTTTTGTCGCTTAGTGGGGGAGTAATATCTAAGGTAAGTCTTTACCTTCAAAGGATATTCCTATGGCATTTGGTATATGCCATATTCAAATTTACATTTTCTATTTAAAAAAAAACATTTTCTTAAAAAGAAAGTTTATTAAAAAATCTTTTGTCACATTTGACAAAATGTAAGTTTAGGACTAATCACTTTTATGATCACTAATCATGATTAAGATATGTTAGTGCAATACTTAAATGATTATTACCTTGATGATAGTGTTTGTTAGATAATTCATCTTATGATTGTATTTGACAATAAATGTCTTTTTTAATTTGTCGTGATCAAAACTAAGAAAGATTAGTTAACACTAATATTGTTTTTAGGCATTACTTTGCATTAACAATCTCCCCCTTTTTGATTACGACAAACTATAAACTTATTTATGTAAAATCCAAAATTGTTCGAATTATTAACGGGTTTATCACTATCATTTCTTCCCCTTTGTCGAAGCAAAAAGGTTAGCACAAGTTGTTGAGGAAGAGAAGAATTGACTTGGCTAGAAGCTCCCCCTTGGTGTTTACCCCTTGCTTGGGACACCAAGTGAATGAGCTAAGGTGACATGCTACACAAAAGTTAGTATAGAGAAAAGAAACACCAATGTATATATAGTCACTACCTACTAAGTAATTTGAGAGGGAGAAAGAAAAGAAATCTCAAATTAGAAGTAAGTATTTGCTAATAATGTCCAAAGAGGGTGTTTTGACAAAATCAAAGTTCAATTGGTGGAATAGAGGTAGAAAAGAAACATTCATACCAATTGAAGTGATAATATGTCAAAGGGTTAGAAACTTAGAATTGGTGGAATCACCTGAAGACAATTGTAAGTTTTAAACATGATCTACTCTAAACAATGTGTGAAAAAGGAATTGATGGGAAAAGGAGTAACAGACATAACATTCATATTACAAAAGTATGAAAGAACATACAAGGGAAATATTCATACACATAATATGAATATTTAACACAACAAATAAGAAAAATAAACAATATAAGCATAAACTACTCTTGTAGTGATAATCCTCCAAGATCGCTTAAGTTGACTCAAACAACTAAAACACAAAGTGTGCTTTAATTAGAAAAATAAGACGACGAGGCATCATTCGAAGATTTGTTCACGAGAATAAATACTATGAGAGGAGGTCGAGTGAGAAGAAATTTAAGAAAATTTAGTTTGTCATACACATGAGCATGCTCAATTTGTTGAAATCGAAAACAAGCACAAGAGCTTCCATGATGCAATACAAAGTCGTAAGATGGAGGAGGACCATCAAGATGAGAAGGTGGTGGTGGAGAGGGAGATAATGGATAAGAAATGTTTTCACAATACCTAGTGAGATTTGGGAAAGAAGATAGGTCATTGAGAGGAGGTATGTTGCAAGGTTTAGGTGGTGGTGGAAGAACTTATCTTTCTCTAGTAATTGGATCAATTGAGAAAGTCTCATTCCAATACGCAATGGGAGAGAAAGAAGTTTTGCAAGGTTTGGAAGAAGATAGGTCATTGAGAGAAGGTATGTTGCAAGGTTTAGGTGGTGGTGGAAGAACTTCTCTTTCTTTGGTAATCTGATCGATTGAGAAAGTCTCATTCCAATACGCAATAGGAGAGAAAGAAGTTTTGAAAGGTTTGGAAGGTTTAGGAATCATGATGATCCTTGTTCTTCTTGACCCAAATAGGTCGAACCGAGATTTTCGGTTTCTTGGAAAGCTTAGAAGAAGAAGCTTTATGTTTAGAAGATCGTGACAAAGAGATGTCAAGGTTAAGATTAGGAGAGTTAGACATTGTGAGAGATGAGAAGAAAAACTCCCAAAAGAAGAGAACTTAAAGAAAATAGACAAGGAAAAGATTTGAAATGAAAACAAAAGTTTTCATGGAATGTTTAGCCAAAATTGGTAAACAAAGAATCTTTAAAAAGACTATGATCAAAGAAGAAAGACAAAAAACGAGCCAAAAATTGGCTTGCTATCCGCGGTTCTTTAAAAGAACCTGCGGTTCCGTATATATAAGGAACCGTGCGATCTTTAAGGATCCGCATACAGTGGACATGAAAATTAAATTTTACAAGGTTTCGAGAAAAAATAAGACTTTTTCAAAAAATAGCAAATCTTGGATTTTATGCTTTGGTTGCACAAAAGGAAACACACTCACAAAGAGTGTCTTGACAAAGGGTGACAAAATATTTAGATAACATTTTGATCCAATTTTAGTCAAGTTTTAAGAGGCTGTGATAGATTAAGGTTCAATTTTAAATAAAATTAAAGTTGATTAGTGTGAGCACGTAGGTTAAAACACACAAATACTAAATCAATAACACATCTTCATGAAAACTCATGAAGGAAAGGAAATACAAAAAAAAAATAAACAACAACTAACTATTACAAAGTTAGCTAAACTAGTTCTTGATAGATAGTCTTCCTTGGCTTGATTTTCTTTTAAAAACATTCATTTTTTAGAAAATCATCATTCATCTCCTAGGAGGTGGAGGCATGGAGAACAAGGTAAGCAAGAAGTCTTGCAACCTCCTATAAAGTCCAAACATCTCCATTCTTAGGTTTTCAATGATGTGGTTGTCATAGAGGCAACATGGACAATTAGCACCATGAGCTTCAAAATAACCAAAGAAGTATGGATCACCCCTAAAGTAGGAAATGTGAACACCTAAAAGTGGAGTGTTTGAGGAAGGAGGAGGGGGAGGCATGGTGTCCAAGGGTGAGATAAGTGAATTTGGTGGGGTGAAAGGTGAGGTAACAAATGGCTCAACAATGTCATTCACAATGGGAATGCTTTGGAGAGTTTGAGGGTTCACATCCAAGATAGGAAAAGAAGTGAATGGTGAGGACAACTCATTCATCCTAGATTGGAATGAAGAGGAGGTAGAACCATGAGAATGGTTAGTACCATGAGTTGAGGTTGTCTTGCATTGTGCAAGAGGTGGTGAGGGTGATGAAGAGATGAGAATTGGATAAATCTCACTCTTGGGTGTATGAAAAGATGGAGAACCAAGTTTAGAAAACTTGATTTTGATCTTAAGGTTTCTTTTGGATGAGGATTGTTTGGAAGAATTTGATGATCTTGTGGACACCAAGGTTCTGTATCTAGGTTTAGAAGAAGGTTTGAAGGATGGAGTAGAAGATCAAACAAGGGATGTTTAAGAAGGGAAGGATGTGATCCAAACTAGTAATGGGTTAAAAATCATTTTGATGAACAATGAAATTAGGTAGGCTAAATTGGGAAAAAGATGGTATTTTAGCAGAAATTTTATCAATGTTTACAAAGATTTAGAGAAAACAGTGTAAAGCAAAGATTCTGTCGAAATTAGAGCCTGTGGATCCTTAAATAGGACTGCGGTTCTTTATCACTAAGGAACCACATGTATTTAAGGATCCGTGGACAGAAACCTTAGAAAGGTGATCCTCCAGCAAATTTCAAAAGCCCAGATTTTTAACAAGTCTATATCAAGCTAAAGAGACTATAAACCCAAATCTAGAAAGCTAACACAAAAGAAATGCACAAAGACATGTGAATCGAAACAACGATCACATAAACATCTAAGGATTAAAATACTAAGTAATCTAACACAAAGTATAAGTTAGTTAACACCAAATTCTAAGAACAATAAACATAAAATGTCTAAATAAAGGAAATAGTTCAACATTATTGGGTCGAAATTATGAGTTGATATGTCAAAAACAACAAAATAAGAAGATAAGGACTAGTTTTGCCAAAGTTAAATATTACAAGCTGGTGAAGTCTTTTTATTAATTTAATAGCTTTCTTTGTAAGCTGTGTTTTCTAGTTTATAAAGAAAACATACGTAGGTTTTACATTCATATTATTCATTCACAATATAACCTACAATAAGCTTTTGATCTCTAGGCATGGGATTCAATATATACATGCCTAGAGCTGTTTGTGTTAATCTTTAATATTCTATTCCGCTATGTTAATCATATGAATGATGATTATCCTAGATATTAGTTTTTACCATTTAGTCTAAACGATCTATGGACTCCACAATTGGTATTAGAGCCTAAGGCTCGTGATATATATGAGATACAAGATGCTACGTTCGTGTTCGTTGCTGTGAAGCCGCTGTCTCGAATTCGTGACAGTTTTAGTGACAGATTAGCGACGGGTTGCAAGATCTGTGACAGATTTGCAACATAATTAGTATCGCTAAAGATCTGAATTTTAGGGTTTCGTTAATAAACCCTAGGTTGACGATTTGTGGTTCTGTGAAGACGAGTGTGTAGGGTTTCCTTTATTTGTGAACCCTTAATACATAGCTAGCTTCGTATGGCTGCTGTGATTTTCGTTTTTAGGGTTTACTTGAAAACCCTAGATCCGCTGCTGTGGTTGGTTTGCTGAATAAAGTCGTTAGTAATTGTTGTTTTAAACTGTGAATAACAAACGATTCTTGTTATTAGGGTTTGTGATAAACCCTAGAATTGGTGATGAACATTCATCTGTGATGAATGCAACTAGGGTTTCAATGTTCAAGATTACCTTTGAAGCTGCTACTCGTGGTATACAAGGTGATTGAAGCACAGATCGAGATGTGTGTGGCGTACAACAAGGCCAAGAAGATTAGGGTTTAATAAATAAACTCTAAAGATCTGAGATTGTGATTATTCACGTGATAGCAGCAGCCACTTGTTGCAAACCCTAGATCCACGATTTCAGAAGTAGCAGATCAAGAACGTAACTGATGATTTTTGTTGTTTGCTGTTATGCTGGATCCAGTGGTAATTCGACTAAGGTAATAGTTTATCACTGTTTGTATTATTGATATTATCATGGGTTCACAAAAGAAAGCAGATCGTACCATGTGGTAAAGAAGAATAATAGATTCGTGATTGAAGGGTCCAAGGGATGTATGAAAAAGAATTCACTTTGTGATGTTTGTATTCTGACAAAGTGCCATTGAATAACAATACGGCTGTGGTCCAAGCCTATGCAGCGAATAAAGAAAAGTATTTGTATTGGTTTCACATGAGATTGTAAACTGCAAAAGAAAAGGGCTGTTCTAATAAAGAATGATAGGGACGTTGATTTGACTTCATATGAATTTGGTATATTGAAAGCAAATAATGTTTGTAGTAAGGATAAAAGTATTCTTGTTACAAAAGCTATCACGTGAAGTTTTTGATATGATGCAAGGGTATTGATTAAAAATATCATATATTTGCTTTATGATGAATGTGATTGGTCAAGCTATGTGGCGTCAATGATATTACAGTGGTTATGTACGCAAGAATTGATAGATTTTATCCACATGTGGTGCCATTAAAGAAATCATGTACGTGAATAAAGCTATCAAGGAAAGAAACGATGTGGTTTCAGTGGTTGAAGAGTTTTGATCAGAAACTCAGAGAAGTTATTTTTCGAGCCGCTGACAGACGCGCTGACACGTGAAATCTAGCCGCTGACACGTGTATTTAAGCCGCTGACAGTGTTATTCGCATCCACTGACAGTTTTGGAGATTTTTGGTTTGGAATTTGGTTTATTCACAACAACTAGTTCTTAAAGGTATAAAGACTCGTTTTATCTTCATTGATTACGAAGAAAAGTTTTTATTATTTGTTTGAAGACGAAGTAGATTTTCGCAGATTGGTGTTTTATAATATCTTAAAGTCGTGAACTTCCAACCACTGACTTTTAAGATAACTTGTTTGTGTTTCAAGTTGTGACAAAGGACTTGATAAAAAGGTAGCAAAGGTATGAGATCTGTGTAATGGTGCTTTATGCTCGTATTTTCTATTGTATGTGCCTCACTTGAGGATTCTTTTTGTCAAGAGGCTTCTACTCATTTGAACCATGATATTTGGAGTCTACTCATTGATGAGTGAGTTTTTGAGTCACGTGGTTAGTGCAAGATATAAAATGCAAGTTCGGGTTATTCTACTTCATCATCAAGTAAGTCGTAATTAGATTTCTTCATATGTGATCATTACATAAAGCCAACATAATTTGAAGATTCAAGAATGATTAGCACAATTTAAGGGGAAGCTAAATTGTCAAGTGTTAATCATTTACATGTAACAATAAGGTGAAGGTGTTTACTACTGCTCATTAGTATTATTACAACTAATGTAAGTTTTCTATCTTTCAAATTTAACATGCCCCTCTGTGCTTCATGGAGGGAAATTTAAGAAGTTAAAAAGCTTGGGTTAGAAGTGTGATATTTGTTAGTAGTGGTCGAAATCAAGGTTGCTTACATACAAGACACCTATTTGGATCATGTCAATAAGGGGAAGAAGTCTATAAAGATTGAGCAATCTGTTGATCCTTGGTGTTATATGTTTTACAAAGAATGCGAGCTTAAGGGGAAGTGTTTTTGACATCATCAACTAGGAGAAGATTGTTGGGTCAAAATTATGAGTCGATGTGTCAAAAACAACAAAATAAGAAGACAAGGACTCGTTTTACTAAAGTTAAATATTACAAGCTGGTGGAGTCTTTTTATTAATTTAATAGCTTTCATTGTAAGCTATGTTTTCTAGTTTATAACGAAAACATACGTAGGTTTTACATTCATATTATTCATTCACAATGTAACCTACAATAAGCTTTGATCTCTAGGCATGGGATTCAATGTATACATGCCTAGAGTTGTTTGTGTTAATCTTTAATACAAGCACTTTGGGAGAATTCATCTTTGTTAACACCTTGTTCATAATCATTATTCTATTCCGCTATGTTAATCATATGAATGATGATTATCCTAGATAATGGTTTTTACCATTGAGTCTAAACGATCTATGGACTCCACAAAATTTCAAAACCTGTTCACAAACATGTTAATCCTTGTACCATTACCATTGCTTCACTTATTCTTCTTACCAAGGCTCTTGATCACCGTTCCAATGCTCTTGAGTGCTCCCATTTGCTCCGATCTAAAATCATGTAACTCACCACGTGTTTGAAGGTTTGAACGATAAACATGCTCAAGTGAGAGGTTTTCCGGAAGTTCACTATTGGCATAGTGAGGAGGAGGAACAAGATGGTCTAACCCGTCCATGAAAGTGTTCATAGATGGGGTGGAGTCACTCGAAGAGCCAAAATGAGCACTCGTACCTTCGTCACCACCATCACTTGGTGACATACGAGTGTCCTCGTCATCGGACTCTTGTGCTTCATTTCTTCTCGTACCACGATCACTTCTCGGCTTTCGTGGTTGTACCTCTCGAATAGGCATCATGACACGATTGACCGGACGAAAGCGAGAAAGTTCGAGCTCGGGAAAGTCTTCACCAACTTTTGTGAAAAGACGAGTTAGGAGCATGGCATATGGGAGATTTGTGGTTGGTCGAGAGAGAGCATAGGTAATCTGTCGAGCGATGTAAAATGCGAGATTGTACTTGGTGTTTGTAAAGATGCAACATAACATACGTGACATACACGCCGGGATATGATCCCGGTTTCCACCATGACAAAATACATTTTCCCTAAGAATGTTAGCCCATCGGACCAAACAATCATTAAGGTCACTTTCGAGTATCTCATGGAGATTCATAGATCGCTTAGTAGAGTGGATACTTTGAACAACGGTTGAACTACGCTCTTTGGTAATGACATCAAGGATGAGGTCAAGGTATAGCTCTTCGTCGTCATTTGGAGCGCTATCGGAAGACTCAATTAGAGCATCAAGTCTCCAAGCATCAGTGAACCGACAAGTACCAACAAATGGCAGACGAAGAGCCGCGCCAAAGCCTCGAGAGAGTATTAGATGAGTTTACCATTAATGGTGAACCTAACAAATATTCCATTATCATTATAGATAAGAGAATATCCGCTAAACAACTCCAAGAGAAATTTAGGGTAAATATCTTCTTTGATATTTAACATACAATCAAAGCCAATTTGAGCAAACATTGTTTTGATGTACGTATAACCCCTAATATCCTCTTCGAAAACTCTACCCTCATCAAAGCAACGGTTTTGGAGTGAACGAAAGGTATTGGCAAGGGTTGGTGATGGACAAAATTCGGCAATGTTTGGCATATAAACTCTAGTATTTCGATGGTCTTTATGGTACTCTGAAGGCATGATTAGTTACCTATAAATAACAACAAAAAATATTTTCCAATCACTCATATGCTACATAATGACCAAAAACCAAAATCATGAGAAATGTGTTTTATCAAATGATTGTCAAACGAAGGATTAATCCATAACATTTCCATGTTCATAATGAACCAAATTCATCATTCACTATAATATATGAACAATGTAAAATCAACCATGAATCTAGAACAAAGGTTTTTCAAAAACATTCTTGGGTAAGCATTAACAATGCTATTATCAATTTATTCATGGGTTCCTATCAACTCCATCATTTAACCAAAAATATTTAGTAAAAATTTGGATTGTTCTACAAGTGGATTTTAGTGAAATCTCAATGAATTCGAACCTAAGGAATCATATCAATATAGCTATGTCAACCCATATTCCTAGCAAGGTTTTAATTCAACACTGATTTTAAAAATCCCCAATTACGAAAATAAGAACCCTAGAACAAATTAATTAAAATTGAATAAAATTACTTACAATTAAATGATGTTGGAAGAGGGATGAGTGAAACCCACAACTTGGAATCAATTACTTGAGTGATTTGGTGTTTTTGAAGGTTCAACAATGGTGGAATAAAGAAACCCGTCGCCTCTATGGAGAAGAAAGGGATGGTTTGTTTGAAATAGTGTTATTTATTAAAACAGATTAATTTAGTCACTTGGTGGGGTCGCGGATCGATATGGAACCGTGGTTAGCACCGTGACAACTAAAGAACCGCCAGCAGTGGCAGGTTTTTAATAAATAAAAACAAAGAAATTTTCAAAACCAAGTTTTTATAAAATACTTGAAATATATCTTATGCCATTTGGAAATCATTAGACCACTTCAATACTAGGTGATAATGCCTAAGTGAAGGATTACGAGTTAAATCGAGACCGAAAGAGATCGAAACGGAGAAACCACTACTCGTAGCAAAGAATAAAAAGAGAGAGGACCCAAGGGGAGTAAATCAAGACCAAGGTCAATGCTCAAGAAACAAGTGACATTCTTCAAGTAGTAGAAACGAAGAGCTTGTGTCATATATAGTGGTTTAAGACGTGCCTTTCCGGCAAAAGTCTAAACGGCTTTGGTAATGAACCATACCAAGCAATTTTGTATAAAATAGATTAAGATCATTTTCAAGAGTAGTCTTAATGCTATTTAAAACAATGAGCAAAGTATAGATTCACTTTCTCTCCCACATGATCGGACAATTATTAGTGATAGAGTTTACAATAACAATATCCTTGGAATATTTCAATTCCAAATGTGTACTATCCTAACTACAACTTATGGAGTAGTTTGGTATCTCAAGGGATTAATCAATCATCCTAGAGATGAGATCAATTGCAGATATTACACATGATATAGGGCCTACTAACCGTATGGGAGCAAACCATAGAAATCATGCTTGATACTTTAAGCTACTACTAACTCACTCTACATCTCCGAAGATGCAAAGAAATGTCAATGAAAGGATGCAAAGAACAAGTCTATGGTTTGCTCCCTAAAGGCCTCCTTTATAGATTAAGGAACCTTGTACAAGAGTCTATGTATAAGCTATTTTAGGTAAAGATAAAAATAAGAAATACATTGTCAAATATATCTTTACTAGAAACATAAAACGTGTAGACTAAGTATCCTATCAGTGCTAGAATTTTTCTTATCAACGCTTGACTTCTTCCTATCAACGCTTGTCTTGACAACGCTTGATTTCTTCTTATCAACGTCCAATTTCCTCTTGTCAGTGTCCAAGTGTCTTGGCTACATTTTATTCCCAACAATCCTCCCCTAAACTTGATATCTACTCTAGTAATCAAGTTTCTGAATAAAAACTAAGTACAAGGAGGATTCTTACAAATCTTATTAAGTTGGAAATAAATAAACCTAATCAAATCTTTGCCAACGTCACTTGAATAATCCATCTCCAGCTGTGTTGACACCATTTTCTTCAAAACTTCTTTGGACATAGGATATTCAGCATCCACAAGAAGATACTCAGAAAACTTTGTAGTACTCAAATGATAAACACCAGCTGCTGAATGTAGATGCCATTGAAGTCCACTGACATCATCAAGATCCTTCCAAACTGGATCTTCTTCATCTAGTGCACACATTCTCTTGAATGTTGACCAAATCTTTATTCCATTGATTGAAGTAGGTGCTTCAGTCTCATACTTGTCCTGCATCAACCTCCAAAGGTCTGACAAGTCTTCCCTATCCAGGCTTTCAAACAAAGACAGAAGAGTAGGAAAAGTGTGTACCTTCTTCCCATATCTACCAACCATCCAAAACCCACTTGCATCTTCCTCATAACTAACTATTGGGTTTCTGGAATCATGAGGTAACACTTCTACCATATGTGAAGCTTCTAAGGGTGATAGCTTAATACTCCTTCTAATAACAACTTCACTAGGATTCACTCTATCCATGTTTTCTGGGAACTCAAGTGGAACTCCCTTCTTCAAAGGTCTTGGTGCAATTAAAGCCTGATGAATCTGCATCTCTTTTGCAAGTTCTTCCTTTCTTTCATCTGAAAGAAGTCTGATAGTGTTCTACTCTTGCACTCTTGCCCAAATAGGATAAGCCTTATATTCTAATTCATTAAAAGACAATCCTTGCAACTTCCTAAAAGTCTAACCTGTTTGATGACATCTGAGCAACATGTTATAGAGCTCCCTTCTATCCTTCTTAGTCTGTGAAAGAACTTTGCTAGCTTTATACTTCAAAATCACCTTGTAGTCCCTTTGAACTCTTAGTAGAATCTCCAAACTCCAAATTTGATCTGATAAAGTCATGTCTAGATTCTCTATTACCTTATTTTCCCATGCAAAGTACATCTGAGCAACTTTAGGCATCTCATAATCCACCTGATTCTTCAACTCTACAATCTTTTCCTTTGCCAACTCATCACCATATTCAAGTCTCTCTGGTTCTTCAGTAATCATAACACTTGAAACTGTACTCTCATCATCACTTCTTTTCTTACTCTCAATAGCAGTTTCCTTCATCCTATCTTCTTTCTCAAGTTGTGCAGCCAACATGGAATCAAACTTTACTTGGGCTGCATCCTTGGGAACTATTATTTCTACCATAATACCTTTACCTTTATCGGATATATCAATGGTGGGTAAAGATGATGATGGTACCTGTGTAGACACATCCTTGATAATAGCTGATGACTGGGATACATCAACCATACCTGCAGGTCTATCAACGTCCAAACCCTGTGTGTCAACTCCTAACTTACTCCTATCAGCGCCTAACTTGTCAGCGTCAAAAACCTGCTTGTCAACGCTCAACCTACTCTTGTCAGCGCTTGGCCTTGTGAACTGCTCCATCATCTTAGTAAAAGATAAATTCAAATTTGTAGGGGTAACCAATGAAACATCAAAACTTGGTTACCTCTTTAAGTCTGTTAGACTTCAGCTATACCCAAAGATTCTCCTTCATGTGAGCCTTTGTCACTCACTTGTATATGCTCATACTCCCTTTTGGAAGAATCCTCCACGCCATGCCTAGGGTTAGCACCTTCCAAAATAACAATCCTATCCCTCAATTGCTTGAGTTCAAGGCCTTGTGTAGAGACAGTATGTACAAGGTCTGCATTTTGCTTTTGCATACTAATGCAGACAGCCGTCAATTCCAACAATGTATAGGGTTCCAATCTGCTCTCCTCTAGAATGGGAATTTGACCTCCCAAAGTAGAGTCATGGGGCATGGATGAGGTCTTAATGATGTTAGGACTGGCTTGGCCTGCATCTAAGCTAGTACCAATAGTCCTAGCCCCACCCATGTCACCAACCACACTTGTGGTGGTGGTTCTCTCTACAACATGGATAGGACCACTAGAGGAGAACACTCTAGTAGTTCTTTGGCGTTTTTCCATCCTAAAGTCTAGGGGTGTTTGGGTTTGTTGTAATAGGGTGTTAGCGTTTGGATTTGGAGTGTCAACACCAACATTTAACTGTCAGCGTTAAAGGGTTCTTGGTCAATATCCATTTGCTGGGGTGATGGTGATTGTTCAGGTAATGGGTCTGGTTGTGGTAGAGGGTCTGATTGAGGTTGTGTTGCTGCAATACTAGAAAGCATGGGTTGGGTAAGGGGTAAATCTCTGTGAGGTGGTGTATTCATTTTACCAAAAATTGCTTTCTTTTGCACAGGGATCGTATAAAAATCATTGTGATCCCTAGTGCAATATCTTTGTTCATCAAACACCATTTGCAAAAATCTTGGGTAAGTAAGAGTCATCTTGCTACCCTTGTTATGACACATGCCATCAAAAATCATTTTAGAAAAATTATATTTTTGCCCAGTAGCAATACACACAATGGCACTCCCAATTGATCTGTTAATTTCATTGTGTGCAGTATATTTGGGACTCAAACATTGAAGAATGACATGTATCAAGTACTTCCAAGCTGGGGGAAATTCCTATTTTGAATATTTGTTTAAAGTTCCCTCTTCAGGAAAAGGATAACCCAAAGCTTGAAGTCCTTGTTCTAGCTCACCAATGGGTAGGGTGGTTATACCATCTGCATCATTAAGATGCAAAGCCTGGCGTACCAAGGCTTCAGTAACCACCCATGAAAGCCCATGGACTGTAGCAGTCAACGTAGTCACATTATTAATCGTTGAGGAAGTGACATTATTCCAAAACTGTTTAATATGAGTGACAGGGATAAGAGGAGCATGAGAAAGTGCATACCTGATGGGGGATGCATTTAAATACTCTACCATCTGAGTATATCGATGAAACAGAGTGTTGTCAGCCTCTAAATAAGCAACCATGTTGTGCTGACTTCTGAACCCCAATTCTAAATCACTCGGTTTAAACTTAGGCATCATTGATGTAGAAAGCTGTGATAATGTTTATGAAAGATGAAAGTGTGTGAAAATTTAGTTAAACAAGAATAAGCAGTGACCCTATTTCAAAAGAATGAGCCAAATATATAGGAGAGGTAAGCACGTGTGATTGGTAAAAAATGAGGCAGTTATTTTTCAAAAGATAATGATTAAAATCTTGAAAATATATAACTTATCTTGTGCATTAATAAAAAGTTACCAACTCCTAAAATTACAGCCCAAATTTTCGTCAAATGGAACAACCGGGTAGGACCCAATGTTTATCAACGGTAAAAAATAACGCAACAACGCCTAACGGCTATATTCTTGTCAACGATGGATTTTGCCATGTCAACGTCAAAATTGGTCCTAACAACGTTTGGAAATAAAACTTTCAACGTCCAAAAATAAAAATAATAAAAAAGAAAAAGGACCTTAACAAAGTAATTTATCCTAGTGAAGATAACCTATAGACTGAAAATTACTATAGGGTGGCAAGCACTGTCCAATCATGCACATTTGCTTAAACAAGATAGACATAATTGTCCTCAAGTGTCCCTTGCTAACCAAAGTTCTTAACAAAGAAGTTATCCTATAAAATCCTTTGTAACTTCCCAGGTAAGCCCACTAAAAATCATACCCAAGTCTCCAACCATCATCCATAAATTTCACATTGCACCAAATAAGCTACAAGGATCCATAAGCAACTCTGTATCCATTTGTACAATGCTAACAACGCCTGTATAATTAGATTAAAAACCACAAAACGAACATGTTGCTGACAACGTCAATAATGTGGAAAATCTAATTTTGTACAAAGACCAATAACAATATCATGTACATACTTTTACAAAGAGTTCAAAAACACATATTAGGTAAGATTGATCATTCCAATACTTATTACCAAGTATTGAAATCTTCCAGTATCAAAAGGTTTAGCTAATAAATCTGCCACATTTTCTTCTGTGTCAACCCTATCTGGTTGTATTAAACTTTTTTCAAAAAAATCTCTTATAAAATGATGTCTAATTTCTATGTGTTTTGTTTTAGAATGATGTACATGATTTTTAATAATGCATAAAGTACTGTTATTGTCTACAAAAATCTTGGTATGCATGAAATTATACCCATAATCCAACAGCTGGTTCTGAATCCATAAGACTTGTCCACAATAAGCAGCTGCAGCTACATATTCTGCTTCAGTTGTAGAGTTGGCCACCACTGTTTGTTTCTTGCATTGCCAAGATATCAACATACTCCCAAGAAATTGGCATCCACCAGTTGTGGATTTTCTATCAAACTTGTCACCCTCATAATCACTGTCTGAATATGCAATAAGCTCCAATAGAGAATCCTTTGGATACCATAATCCCAAGGTGGGATAACACCTAAGGTACCTAAAAATTCTCTTGACAACATGAAGATGACACTCTTTGGGAGTCACTTGATGGCATGCACATGCACACACAACAAACATAATGTCAGGTCTTGAAGCTGTGAGATACATCAATGATCCAATCATTGACCTATAATGCCTGACATCCACCTCTTTTCCATCTCCAACCTTTCCCCAAGGGTGTTCCCTATCCATGGGTGTGCTAGCCCATTTTTCATGTGGAGAAAAGCCAAACTTCTTCAAGATCTCTGCCACATATTTGTCTTGAGAGATGAAGATACCATATTTTTTCTGTTGAACTTGTAACCTCAGAAAGAATTTCATCTCTCCTATTGCACTCATCTTGAATTTGTCTATCATGAGCTTGAAAAGGTCTTCACTCATCTTTGGACTTGAAGAGATAAATATGTTGTCATCTACATAGACCTATACAAGTAAGAAGTCCTTTCCAGTCTTCTTGGTAAACAAAGTCTGATCTATGGTGCCCCTTTTGAATCCATTTTCCACAAGATAGGTGGACAATGTGCCATACCATGCTCTTGGGGCTTGATGAAGTCCATACATTGCTTTCTTCACTCTATACACCTTGTCTAGATGTTCAGAATCTTCAAAACCAGGAGGCTGCATAACATAAACCTCCTCTACAATTGTGCCATAAAGAAAAGCACTCTTTACATCCATTTGATAGACTATAAAGCCCATGCAAGAAGCATAGGCTAGGAAAATCCTTATTGCATCAATACTTGCAACAGGTGCAAAAACCTCCCCATAGTCTATCCCTTCCTCTTGTGTATAGCCTTGAGCAACTAAACGTGCTTTGTTTCTGACGACAATCCCTCTCTCATCCTTTTTGTTTATAAGAACCCATCTTGTCCCTATAGGTCTGACATGTCTAGGACAATAAACTAGCTCCAAACATCTTGAATAGCAATTTGGTGAAGCTTATCTTACATTGCTTCCACCCAACTTGGTTCTTTGAGAGCATCAAATATCTTCTTGGGTTCCTGGTTGTGACAGAAAACAAGCAAACAAACATGCTTGAACAAGAGGGGTATCAACCTTCTTGTAAAATATTGGTAATAAATCCTCTATTTTTCTGATGAGACCTTCTAGTTTGTACAGGATTCATTACATCACCAATAATTAGAGAAGATGGGTGATTTTTGATAGTAGATGTAAGCACTCCTCCTTCAATAATTATGTGGTCTTGAATTTCAGTCTCCAAGTTGCCAATATCATCTTCAAATTCTCTTCCATCATCATCTGAAAGAACCTCTTCATGTACTATTGAAGATTCACCTTGTACAAAAACATTGGAAGAGAATAAATGGTCAAAAGAGTTGTCAACGCCTGAATTGGTGTTGTCAACGTTGGAGCCATCAATGCCTGAATTTGACCTATCAGTGCCAGATTTTCCTTTGTCGGCGCTTGAAGATTCATGCATGTTTTCATCAACTAGTGTTACTTGTGGACCACCTTTTTCTTTTCCAACAGCAGCAGCAGCAACAAATGCATCTGTCCATATAGGAATAGTAACATACTCAAGTATTGGTGTTGATTTGTCTGCTTGTGATCCTACCTCCTTATCAACATGTATACCTGAAATTTCAACAGTTGGTTCTTCCACAACATTTGAAGTCGCCTTCACAATATCTGGATTAGTAACAGGTATATAATTTAAGGTTCTAAATAGAGGTTCCAATTCAAATAACCAATTTGGTCGACTTTCAGGATCACTAGGTTTACTTTCTAAAAACCTAACATGTACTTTTTCAAGTATACGTTTTTATTTCTTAAGGTAAACCCTATATCCTCTACTCTGCACTGAATAGCCCATAAAATAGCCTTCATCACCTTTAGCACTAAACTTTCCTAAGGCATCACTGGTGTCTAATACAACTACATGACAGCCAAAGGGTTTGAGAAAAACAATATTAGGTTTCCTACTCCAAAATAGCTCATAAGGTGTCTTATTATGGATTTTGTTGATCAATGCCCTATTCTGAACATAACAAGCTGTATTCACAGCCTCAGCCCAAAATGCAATGGGAAAGTGAGCATCAGCCAACATTGTTCTAGCATCACTGGTGTCTAATACAACTACATGACAGCCAAAGGGTTTGAGAAAAACAATATTAGGTTTCCTACTCCAAAATAGCTCATAAGGTGTCTTATTATGGATTTTGTTGATCAATGCCCTATTCTGAACATAACAAGCTGTATTCACAGCCTCAGCCCAAAATGCAATGGGAAAGTGAGCATCAGCCAACATTGTTCTAGCTGCTTCTATGAGTGTTCTATTCTTTCTTTCCGCCACCCCATTTTGTTGTGGGGTTCTAGCTATACTAAACTGTCTAGTAATCCCTTTCTTGGCACAAAAGTCATCTAACAACTTATTTCTAAACTCACCACCATTATCACTTCTAAGAATTTTAACCTCATTCCCAGTCTTTTTCTCTAATTGGGTAATAAAGCTAATCAAAATATCAGTAGTTTCACTTTTCAAAGGCAAAAAGAAAGTCCAAGTAAACCTAGAAAAATCATCAATTATGACAAAACAATAAGATTTACCATTTAAGTTTTCTATATTAGTTGGAGCAAACAAGTCCATATGCAGCAAGTGAAGTGGTTTAGAACTAGAATGCACAAGTTTAGACTTAAAGGAGACTTTGTGCTGTTTGCCTTTAAGGCATGCAACATAAGAGTGGTTATTATGGAAAGCCTTTTCAGGCAAACCATCAACTAAACCATGTCTCACAAGTCTATTTATGTTCTTAAAATTAATGTGCCCTAACCTTCTGTGCCAAAGATTACTCTCATCAACTCAAGCCTTAGCATATAGACATGACAGATTATTATTCATCCTAATTCCATTAAGATTCACATTATAAATGTCCTTATGCCTAGGTGTTCTATAATCAATGAATTTCTCATCAGGTATTTTAAAATCTTTGCTTAACACCAAGCATTCAGTATCAGTGAAAAGAACCTTATTTTTGTTATCACAGACTTGTGATACACTAAAAAAATTATAATCAAGTTCTTTTACCAGAAATACATTCTCAAAACACAAATTGTTGGTGATAAGAGTGCCTTTGCCAGTAATGGTTCCATATCCTCCGCCAAAGTACACTTTGTCACCATCCTTAATGAGGGTAAAGTTTGTTAAGTAATCTTCCTTCCCCGTCATGTGCCTAGAGCATCCACTATCACAATAGCCATAATCATTAACCTGCTTTTGAATGCCCTGCACATAAAGAAAACAAATTAGTTTTCTTTGGGAACCCAAGCCTGAGCAGACTTAGATTCATTTGGTTGTTCAACAAGAACATAATTAGTCCTTATAACAACCCCTTGTGCATCCCTTTTTGGATTAAACACCCAGTTAACCCCAATTGGTTTAGTTATGACCTTTGAAATATAATGAAATCTGTTACACGTCATAGAAATCTCATCTGAATTAGGGTTTTGGTCTTGTTTGGGCCTCCAAGTTAAGCTAGAAGAAGCTTTGGACCCATTTCCCTTTGGTTATAAGTATTTGGCATTACTTGGTCTAACATTGTTGGAAAGATTCTTGTCAGCGTTAAAATTGTTCTTAACAACGCTGAAATTACCCTTATCAGCGTCAAACCTAGGGTTTGCTATAGGAACCCATTGTCTGTTAGACCATGTATTAGTCTTTTGAAAAGGCCTTTGTCCATAAGTATTAGACCCTTTAGTAAAGAATTGAGCTGGTCTTATGACTTGTGAACTTTGCTGGACAAAAGGTTTGGGTTTGACCATGGTTGACTTTCTATCAGCGTTGACCTTTGATGCATTGACACACTTATAAGCCAAATGTGAAAAACTCACATAAGTATAATAGGATTTTCTAGACATAACTCTAGGTCTAGATGAAAAGAAACCTGTCCCATTATCACTAACTTGACTTTTTGGTGACCTAGGTTTTCTATACATTTTTGCATACTTAATACTAGATTTTCTATCAACGTTCAAGCCAAGGTCAACAGTCTTGCCAGTAGTAGGGTTAGTCACTTTTATAGGTGTTGACTCATTTGGGCTGTCACTAAGCATGCCACCTTTAACAAAAAAAGTAGGGTTGGCTTTCTTCCATTGGTCCAAATCAGTCAATTTCTGCTTGTATTCCTCTACTGGAGTAAGAACTCTTGGAGGAGGAATAAATTCCTCTTCTTGGAGTTCTGGTATACCAGTCCAAGACAAATCCTTTCTAAGGACACCATAGAAGTTCCCAGCAGGTGGTGGAACACCAGCATACTCTTTCATCCCAATTCCAGTCATATCCCTAGAATCCCTTTGTTCACTAACACATTTTTCTAGGGTTTGAGAAGCTTTATCAAATCTTTGAATTTTAAGATCTATATTATCTTTGTTTTTTATGGCCTCATCTAACTTAGCCTGAATAACACCATTGGACCTCTCCAATATGTCCCTTACCGTAATACTAGCATTTAGGTCATGAGTCAAAACATTGATTTGATCTTTTAGATCAAGCTCCATTATCTTATATTCAGCCACAGTGTTTAAACGACAACCCTTACTACAAAATGCATCATCATATACCTCATTGTCTGATGAAGATGAAGAATGTGCCATGAGAGCATAGTGAACATGCCCATCTTCCTTCTTTTCTGCAACTAGGGCTTTGTTCTCTTGCACATCTTTGGCCAAAAAGCTCCAGTCCCAGCCAACACCATCAATCTCTTGCATGGCAACCATAGCTTTTGTATCTTCAACCTTGATGATTTGGCTTGAAGGTTTTCCAGCATCAGATCTTCTTGAAGATCTGCACTCTCTCATAAAGTGTCCCATTCTATGAAAATTGTAACACTCAACCTTGGATTTATCAAACCCAACAGTGTCTTTAGCATTAAAAGTCATCTTCTTCCTGAATCTCCTATTCCATCTATTATCCCTTATGCTTGCAAGTAGCATATTCCACTTTATGGCTATGTTTGGCAAGAGCTTTTTTAAAGCTTTTTCAGAGCTGTTAGTTTTTTTGTTAAAAAAATAATCTAATAGCTCTATTTGGTACAACAATTTTTAAGAACTGTTAGCTTTTTGTTTTCACAAGTAGCTCTTAAATAAAAAGCTATCTGATACAGCTTTTTAAATTGTCAAGAGCTGTTAAAGCTGTAGATTACTGATATACCCTCCAACCATATTATAATTTATTTAAATATGTCCTTTTAAGTCATTTTACATTTTAATTTTTATAGTTAACAGCTAATATACCAAACACTTCTTATGTCCATCTCCTCCAAATACTCATCACTAGTTTGCTCAAGGTCCTCATATGTAATCACTGAACCATTGGGCAATGAAGCAATGTATGCACACACTGTATCTAGATCAATACCAGCAGGCTTAACTATTGGTGAGTCAACATTGTATGTGTCAGCGTCTGAATGTGGGGTGCTGACAAAGCTTGATCCAACGTTGACACATGGTGATCCAGTAACGGGGTGCATATATGACTCTTTTTGATCAAATTGACCTTCACTATGTGAGAAGAAGGCCATATTTCCATTGGTAGATTTTCTTCCTTGATCCAAAAGAATTTCACTCTCTACAATCCATAGTTTATTGTAGACGTCATCAGAAGTGGAACTTTTGTGAGTATTATTAGCAATCATAGACCTTGCTTCAATCTTCCATGCATCACCAAGACTTTTAAGGGAAGTGGCGATGATATCAGCATCATCATGCATTGTTCCTATAAATGACAACTTGCTTGTTATGTCAAGAAGTATGCTTCTCACCCCACTTGGTTTTTCATTGTCAAGAGCTTTGAAGACATCATACTCATGCAAGAGTTGCTTCTTTTTCTCTAAGGCAGCATCATCATTACCACCATAAGTGACTTGAAGGGCTGCCTAAAGATCTTTGGCAGACTCATAGCCTCTATACTTGTGCTGATTGGCTTGTCCTAAAGAAAGTTTGAGGATGCTTAGAGTTTTCATGTCATTCCTTCTTTTTGCAATGTCCTCAGCTGAGACAGCTCTCCCATCTCTAAGTTGTTCTTTTCTATCAGCTTCACTTGAGCCTGGAGTTGTTCTCACAGTAATAACAGCTTGAATCTTGGCAGCCTTATCGAATGTGTTTCCATATTCAATAATTTCCCATAGGGTGTGGTCATGGATTTGAAGGTAATGCTCAAAATTAAACTTCTATAGCTCAAAGTTGTCTGGGTCTAGCATGGGGATTTTTATGTTAGGGCTTGAGGAGGAGGTCAACTCCGGAGTAGACATGGTTTTTGGATTTTAGGGTTTCTTAAAAATTAGGGTTTTTGGCGATTTAGGGTTTTTTTGTGTTCTTTTGATCAAAGTTCCTCCACAAGCTCTGATACCACTTGTTGATCCCAAACTTAGATCGATTTAGCTTGTGTAAACGAGAATAAATCAAGTTAAACACTTAGATAAACTATGTTGTATATGAAACAATTTAAGTAATATGCGGAATTAATACTTAAACAAGAACACACACAAAACATAAACCAAACTTTCACTTTGATTGATTAACCGAACTTGCGTATAATGAAAGTGTGAAAAACATATATTCAACTAAACCTAAAGGCCTCCTTTTATAGATTAAGGAACCTTGTACAAGAGTCTGCGTATCAGCTATTTTAGGTAAAGATAAACATAAGAAATACATTGTCAAACATATCTTTACTAGAAACATAAAACGTGTAGACTAAGTATCCTATCAGTGTTGGACTTCTTCTTATCAACGCTTGACTTCTTCCTGTCAACGCTTGTCTTGACAACGCTTGATTTCTTCCTATCAACGTCCAATTTCCTCTTGTCAGCGTCCAAGTGTCTTGGCTACATTTTATTCCCAACAAATATTACCAATTAAAAGGCCTATTTTCAATGAAAAATAGTTTTGACCAAAGAGAAACTTTAGTACAACGAAACCTTCTAATTTGAGGAGACAATGGATCGGTCCAAGTTTTAAAGTACAATATACTTCAAAGACCTTGAGTGACCATCGCTCTGATACCAATTGTAGAAACTAGAGGGGGGGGGGGGGTAATATTTTCTCTTCGGTTTATGTCCTAATTAAAATTCCTTTTAATTAGGTTTGTCTCAAAACTACCTTTTACTTGAAATCTAGTTGTATATTGATTAGGTTCAGTTCTAATGCATTAACAATTACAAATAGTAGATGTGAATGATGTGATAATAATAGTAAGTAAAGAGTAAGGAATGAAACGACCTAATAGGAAGACACCAAGATTTATAGTGGTTCGGCAACAAAGATCTATCTTCGTTCATACTCCACTCCTCGAGTACACCTTACTCGCGATTTCCACTATATCCACAAGCTCCCTTCTTGGCAGAGAAAACCTTACAACGTCGCTTACATTATTTTCCGACACTAAGTTGAATTTCGAGACCTAATCTTAGCTAGGATTAATCTACACAATGTCGCCCACTTCACCATTTTACGACACAAGGCTAGATGTCGAGTTCTAATCGAAAGATAGAACCAATCTTCACAACGTTTCCTACTTCACCATTTTACGACAGAAGGCTAGATGTCGAGTTCTAATCGAAAGATAGAACCAATCTTCACAACGTTTCCTACTTCACCATTTTACGACACAAGCCTAGATGTCGAGTTCTAATCGAAAGGTAGAACCAATCTTCACGACTCTTCACTTTGAAGCTAAGTGAGAACTTCAAAAGATACAACTACACGTCACTTTATAGTTTATTGAGAACTCACAAGACACAACCACATCACTTTGTAGCTTAGTGAGAACTCAAAACTCACAACTATTACAACTCAATAAAACACATATCAAAGTATACACATGTAACTTGGATCTACACAACATAAATCCAAGTATACACATATACAATGGATTTTCATAAGACTAGATCTAAGTATTCACAAATATATTGGATCTAAACAAGACTCAAATAAAACAAATGATGAACATGACTAGATCTTTAGGAGAGGATGATCTTCATCAAGGCTTCATCTTTAATCACATCACAAGTGTGTGAGTGATCTTCTCTTTGGACAAGGTAAAGAAGGAGATCAAGGGGATAATCATAATAAACATACTTAACACATTAAGTGATCATTTACAAATGATTAGGTATTAGAAAGGAGAAGGATAGCAGAAAGAGTGTCCAAAAAGGGTTGTTGAAAATGCAGATTTGATCCACTATTTATAGGAGACAAAAGCCAACGGCTCTCTGGGTGTGGTTCCTTAATTGTCCTGCGGTTCCTTATCACTAAGGAACCACATAGGCATGTAAGGATTCGTGTTCATAGACTCTGCTCCCTTTTGTCTTTTAGTGGGGGAGTAATATTTGAGGTAAGTTTTTACCTTCAAAGGATACTCCTATGGTATTTGGAACATGCCATATTCAAATTTATATTTTCCATTTTAATAAAATATTTTCTTAAAAAGAAAGCTTATTAAAAAATCTTTTGTCACATTTGACAAAATTTAAGTTTAGGACTAATCACTTTTATGATCACTAATCATGATTAAGATATGTTAGTGTAATATTTAAATGATTATTACCTTAATGATAGTGTTCTAAGAAAATTCATCTTATGATTGTGTTTGACGATAAATGTCTTTTTAATTTGTCGTGATCAAAATTAAGAAAGATTAGTTAACACTATTAATGTTTTAGGCATTACTTTGCACTAACACTTAGGGTTTTCTAATACAACGTTAATAAGGATATGGATCTTAGTCATTCCTTTCATTAACCATTTTGTTTCTCGTTCATCAGATTCAATAAGATTACCAAAACTTCTAAACATAGTTTATAAAATGACTTTAGGTGCGGCCACATAAATATCTTACTAATTCTACGAGGGGCTCAGCTGTATTTAACTCCAAAATCAATTTAGAGGAAACGAATTTCATATTGACTACAAGCAAAACTTATGAATTTTACGACACTTCTAAAAATAACCCTTGTAGACACCAGTTACGTATAGCGTTATATTATTTCACAGAAATACGCTAGATCCACGACAGTATCCTGGTATCTCAGGTCTGAGGATAACTATTTATGATATACTTAATGACAAAGGCGCATAAAGTGAAATCATATAGTTGGGATAAGTCATAGATTCAATTCATCAAATATTATCTAAATTTGATATGTAAACACATCAATATACTTTCAGTTATATTCAGTCACAATTTAGATTTGTCTTAATTTAATAATACTCCCATATTATTAATCGACAACGGATATTTAGAATACAATAATATTCATAGATTAAAACATGTAAAATAGGATACAAAATTAAATAACAAGAATAAACGTAACCCAAACTTTATTTCATTAAATAATAATGTCTAACATTCTTTATCCAAATACTAATCATTTAGATGAAATCACTAGCTAATTGAAGCCTAATTCTTTTGGCATGTTCAATGACCTTCCCTCTAGGCAAAGCCTTAGTAAAAGGATCAGCTACGTTATCATCTGTGTGATCTTTAATTAATTTGATTTCACAAGCTTCGACTTGTTTTCGGACGTAGTGATATCTACGCTTAAAGTGTCTGGCGCCCTTAATGAATCCAGAATCATTGGCGAATATGATTGTAGCAGAATTGTCACAATACATATCAATAGGTTCTTTAATTGAAGGCATCACTCCAAGATCTTCAATAAATTTCCTAATCCAAACTGCTTCTATTGCAGTTTCTTAAGCAGCCATGTACTCAGATTGAGTCGCATGCATTGCAATCGTTGCCTACTTCTTGCTCTTCCAGCCAAATGCTCCTCCATTAATGACAAACACGTAACTCGTCTGAGACTTCGTATCGTCTTTATCACATTGCCAGGACACATCACATAAACCTGTAACATTCAGTTATGTGTTTGGTTTTCCTCCGGACACCAAACATTTCTTTCGTACTCCTCAAATACTTCAAAATATGTTTAACAACAACCCAGTAGAGCTTCCCTGGATTCTGCTGGTAACGACTGGCCAAGTTTTGATCAAACGCCACATCAGGCCTTGTGCATCTTACAACATACATAATAGATCCTACAGCCGAAGCATAAGGCACCTTCTTCATGTAAGCCACCTCTTCAGGTGTTGGTGCATCCATCTCTTGGCTTAACTCATTTCCATAGGTTGAAAACCTTTCTTGGAATTATGCATATTATACTTCTTCAACATCTTATCAATATAAGCATCTTGACTAAGACCAATTAACCGTCTACTCCTATCTCAATAGATTTTAATTGAATGTATGCAGCTTCTCCCATAACCTTCATAGAAAAACATTTACCAAGATAATCCATAACTGCTTTAAGTCTTGGAATGTTACTTCCCATGATTAATATGTCATCAACATATAAAATTAGGAATACTACATCACTCCCACTAGCTTTGCGATATACACATGGCTCATCATGATTTTGAATAAATCCAAACTTTTTGATGTCTTCATCAAATCGCTTATTCCATTGACGTGATGCTTGCTTCAAATCATAAATAGATCTTCGAAGTTAAAACACGCGTTTTGGATACTTAGGATCAACATACCCTTCAGGTTGTTGCATATAGATATCTTTATCTAAGCGACCGTTCAAGAAGGCAGTTTTAGCATCCATTTACCATATCTCATAGTCACAGTATGCTGATATAGCTAGGAGAATCCTAATAGCTCTCAAGTTTGCTACAGGAGAAAACGTCTCCTTGTAGTCTACGCCAAAACTTTGAGAAAAAACTTTAGCTACTAAACGAACTTTATAGGATTGTATTTCACCATCCATGTTAGTCTTCTTTTTGTATATCCACTTATGTTTCACTACTTTAGCATTTAGTGGTGGCCTACAATAATCCAAATATCATTAATTTTCATGGATTTCATTTCCTCATCCATTGCACTAATCCATTTAACTTTTTCAGGATCAAGCATGACGGATTAATAGTTAGTAGGTTCTCCAAGATCCCCTACTTCATCATCTTCATCCTCTATGTTAAGACATAGCTTTCTTGGTGCACGTATAGTCCTTTCAGGCCTACGTAGAGGAACTAGTTCCGGTGGAACCGCCAGACTTTCTAGTTCTACAAGAATTATTTCGCTAGTATTTTCAGAAGACAATGTATCTATATGACTCTCTTCAAGATCATAATTTCTCCCACTGAACTCTTGAGATATAAGATCTCTTGCAAGGAAGTCTCCATACCTTGCAACAATAACTTTGTTTTCAAGTGGAAAATAAAAGTAGTAACTTATAGTTTCCTTAGGGTATCCTACAAAGATACATTTCACAGATCATTATTAGAGTTTATCAACTGAGTCACGTTTCATATACGCCTCACAACCTCAGACCTTTAAATAAGACAAATATGACATTTTGCCATGCCATATTTCATATAATGTCTTATTTGCCTTCTTTGTGGGAACCATATTTAGAATACGAACATCATATTCTACGGCATAGTCCCAAAAGGATAATGGAAAGGTTGTAAGATTAAACATAGACCGCACCATATCTAATTATGTACGATTTCTCCTTTCGGATACACCATTTTGTTGTGGATTATAAGGAGAAGTAAGATTCTGAACAATTCCATCCTCACTTAGATAATCTTTAAACTCTTGGCTTAAGTACTCATCATCTCTATCAAAATGAAGAGCTTTATTCTTTCCTAATTGTAATTCTACATCTGCTTTAAACAATTTGAATGTTTCAAATACCTCATGTTTATGCTTAAATAAATAAACATAACCATAACGGCTAAAATCATCCGTAAATGTTAAGAAGTAGCTAGCATCTTTCCTTGACACATGTCTAAGTGGTCCACACACGTCAGTGTGTATTAAACCAAGTAAATCAGTAGCCCATTCGACATTATTATTAAAACGTTTCTTCACTACAACAAAATGAAGCAAAGGCAACACACCTAAAGTGTTGTATTATGTCATAAAACTGTTACCTTATGTCTAATGCAACACTTTATCGAGTGCCACTTTATGCAACGTCGCCTCAGATATATGTAACACTTATATCACATAATACAACATTTTTTGAAAGTGTTGCCAATATTTTTCAAGTGCAATACTTTAGTTTGCAACACTTTTTTAACTCGAAAACAACACTTCGTACATTAACGAGCAACACTTTCATATTCAATGCAACATTTATTACACCAATGACTACAACTTGTAGCACCAAAATGCAACACTTTCCATTGCCAGGCGCGTCACTTTTTCATTTAAGAAGTATGCAATACTTTAATATACTTTCTATTGTTTTATACCATGTATATATGTGCAACACTTTATAAATTAATACGTAACACTTTTGTTTCATACAACACAATGCTATATATACTTAGTAAAATTTCATAAAACACCTTAAAAATAATAATATACAAAGTTTGACAAATTTGTCCCACATAAAAATAACTAAGATTCAATATCGGGTAAAAAGCGAATTTCTCTAATTATGATCCTTAGATATCATTTGACATCTTCTTAGCAATCACCATATCTTTTGCATCTCAACCAACGACTCAAGACTCTACAGTGGACTTGACATCATCTTGGCAAATCTTGCCTCGTGGATTGATGTAGACCTGCATCGGCAGCCTGATACATATGAAAGAAAAAAACAGCGAGGTTTGTTTTTGTGGTCGGTTAGTGAAAGAAAGTAAGCTGCAACTTTACAACGAATATTCTCACTTATTCACCAATACTATATATACTACTGATATCTAGAAAAAAAATCTTCTAAATCTCTATGATATCATTCAAATAGCATTTAAAAGACCATTATCAGCCCAAAAGTAAGTTTAAAAACAAAAAAGGTGTATGGTTTACCTATAATATCAAGAGTGAAAATTCAGTTATATCCAAGTGAGGTAATAGAGATTATCAATTATTTGGAAAAGTCTGGCAGAAGAAGCATATCAATACCAGTACAGAAATAATTAATAGCCTTAAATGATGCTAAAGTATTTACCGTCAGCACTATTGCAACATTTGGCTTCTCTTTAAAGTTTTTAAGGAATCCTCAAGTTGTGTCATGAAATAAAAGAATTAGGTAGATGAGCCGTACAAATCTGCTACAACAATTTTTAACAGATAAAAGAATTAACAAACATGAAATGGGTGTAGCAGCAGCATGTGTCATATAAATGTTGATATAAGAATTTAATACGCACACATACATATTGTTTGGATCATAAACATTTCCATATACTTGGAAAATACAACAAACCTGATCAATTAGCAGAACTGAATACAGAGCAGATAATCAACATGCCAGGAAGTGGGAAAGATTTTCCATATCTCCTCTTTTGTTCTTAAAAGACAACCTGACCCAAGCATATCACCTCTATGTTTTATCCAACTTATCTAGCTCTGATGGGATGCAAAAAAAATCGAAAAGAATTTAAATAGGCCAGAATAAAAGACAACCTATAATTGGATAGGGAGTGTAAAATAATAATGCAAAACAAACCAGCTCCTTTAATTATATGCTGATAAGATATAAGTTCCCTGTCACAGAAGTTCTTCACCAGATCTTCATTCACTAATGGTTCAAGTGCAAACAAGTAAGCAATCATATGATAATTATTGCAACAAATTGCTGTTTTCCGACTATTTCGTTGTACCTAAGCTAGGATAAAAGAAAAAAATAAAATAGGCCAGAACAACAATAAGTATTCAGCATGTATATGTAACTGCAGTGCATTCTTTTTAGGTTTATAATATTACATCATCTAAAATCATGGGATTTATATAGAAGTTAATATATGAAAAAGAAAGACCAACGAGATAGGAATATTGAGAACTTCAGCATTTAGACATGAACTAGAATAGGATTGATGTCTTCAAAAATAATTCATAATTAATTTTACTAGGGTAACCCTTTACCTAAAAAAAATAATTCAAAATTAAACACACCTGGAAAAGTCAGAAAACGCACGAGACTTTAGAATCTTTTTAAAATTTAAAGTTCTTAAACTTATCTCTCAGCTCGGTAATCTTCGGGTTATCTCTCGAGAATCTGTAATGTGATTCTTTGAAAAATCCAGCTTTTAAATGTTCCGGCATATTTCCTGAACCATTGTTTCACTTTGGTCGACCTTGCTTTTAATTTCGCTGACTTCATACATAAGTTCCTGCAAACGATAGAACTAACTTAACTATTGTAAATAAATCATGGAAAGATCAAGTGCATTGAATATCTTCATATAAAAGAATCCTAGTTGACAACAACATAGAATGTAAACAGACCTTCACAACACTTGTAGCTGCAGCCAGGTCCTCCTTTTCTTTTGACCCTAAATTACTCTGACATAATTTAACATTTATAGGTAAGTTTTAGAAGAAATAAGGATCTGAGACCAAAAAACAGCTGTGGCGTAGAAATAGCTGTAATTTGTTGTTATTCAAAGCAAAGCCATCAAAGAACATATGTCCGAAACATAATAGTCCTTAAAAACATCAAAACTACCCAGATAGTCAGACAACTAATTAGTTGCTTAGTCATTAAAGCATCAGAACTTGCCAAAGGACCAAACAGCTCATTATTTGATTTTTCTAATATTAAACAGCAGAAGCACTCTCAAATACTGGAATTTATTTGGCATTTTTAAAAAAGTACAGTCACACAGACCCTTAATTTATGATCAGACCCAAACAACCCCGTATTATAAGATTGTTTTTAAAAAACAGCCCAAACACCACCAATAATCTAACAAAAAAGTTGATCATACTATCATTTCATGTCAATTAATTTGCAAAAACACCATAAGCAATGTTCAGATATCTCAACTAAATTTGGTTAATGCCTAAGATGCTTTTATCATCGTGACTATTATCTACTATCATGAAAAAAGGGTTCTATCATAATAAAAGAATCATGCAAATGATAAGAAGTAAATACATATAACCTTCTTATTTGAATGTATTTTATCAAAGTAAAATCCATGTTTCACTTGTGCGTAGTAACTAAACATGCGCTTTAAGATTCTAAGAAAAGGTATATCCATGTTCTATGTAAAAAAATAATTGTTTTAAGTATACCAAATTAACCTACTAACACCTTAATAAGCTGAAGTAGAGCCCCTGATTTGTGACATCATCCAAACAAAAGGAAAAAAATAAACATAAACTCAAGGGCTCCATACGTTCAGTTGCATCATTCTCTTTCTTTTCATCAGCTGCCTCTTCCTCAGCAGCGGGCTTACTAGAAGGCACAATTTTCACTCCTTCGACAGCTGCTTCTTGAATCTCTCTGTGATGAAAACTTTGTAGAGTTACTCGTACACTATATAAAACATTGCCTTGAGCTCTTCAAGCATGTGCATAGGAGGATAAAGCTCAAACTTCTTTGGTAGAGAATGTGACATTTTCACAAGCATTAAGCAGGCCACATTAGTGTGCTTCGTATTTTCAGTATTGTAAATGATCCTTTCGGCTTCAGAAGCCCCTTTAGCAAGGTCGGCAGCACGACCCTGGATAAGTAATCAATAGTACCCGCAACTCTCAAGAAAATTCTTAGGGAGCGATACCAATCATTGAATGTTGGGCCAGTCAGTTCTTGACGTTCAAAGAAAGTTTTAATCGTCGAACTTAAAGCGTTGTTGTCGGGTTGAGTCATTTCTGCATAAATAAGTTCAAATATTAGTATTTTCGATAATACTTTCAAGAAAATAAAATTATCCCGATAAATAAATTAACCATAGTATTTTCCTTAAAACTAGAACCTATATTGACACAGATCCATTATATCAGTTGATCTGCTAGTAATGAATGTATTCAACATAATAACTTGTTGAACAATTTATTGGCAAACAATTTCTAATTTCTAGATTTTTACGGACTTACATTGCCAAAAGAACGTTTTGCATTGTAAACAGTTTCATCCCCTCTTAATGACTTATGTTTCTAGATCTCACTAAGTAGCTTAATTAAGTTGACTAATCTAATGAACATAAAACTATTCATACGAAATCTCATTCAATCACGAAAGTTTTCTTTCCATCACAATCTCGCCCATGATCTCACATGACGACATCGTAACTTAAAATGTTCGTCAATTACATGGCATTTGATTTAAATTTTAAGGGTATAAATTTTGATGTCAAAATCAATGTATGGAGAAGCATGCATACATCTCCATAACATAAGTTTAATAAAACTTTTAATAAACTTTTCGGCAAGACTAAATATACATAAATTATTGTTGAGGCATTGGTTAAACCAATTTAAGAATTACCCACAACAAAATTCACAATGTACTTTTTTTAGAACTCGGCTAAGCAAAACGCAATACCTTTTTCATTGTGTTTCGGATGTGAATTTGCGGTAAATCAACCTTAAAGTAAAGTACAAATAATAATCGTAGGTAGTTCCAATTTGACGCACAAGCAAGCCGGGAATTTGGTTAGCAACAATGGCATAAACTCCTTCCTTAGTCGGGTACATGACCAGCAACGCGTTATACCCACTTTATAGCTTGTCAAATTGAGTAGGCCTTTCTAATTATTATTGCAAATTACTACTCAACATAATTCTATACAATTTAGATCTCAAAATTTTTTCAGTTTTAATATGATTTAGTCCATATTCTTTTTCTTAAAAAAATTACCCTTGTTTACAAAAATTCATGTAATTTAAATAAACAAATAGGCAAAAAAAACTAAATCATAAACACATAATAATAATTTATATGTGCAAAAAATAAATCAAATATCCACATGCATACGATTTTATTCAATAAGTTTAAAATCTAGGGTTTATATGTTCATAAAAAGTCTTCCCTAATTCGAGATTTAATGAATCAAAATAAAACAAGTAGCATACTAAATTATATGATCTATGAAAAAACATGCATGTTCATCATGGATCCACCCACAAAACTTAACAATTAAATTTCTACGGATCGTAACCATAATCTACATTACATAACAATTAATCATGCAATTCATCTAAAGATCATACAACATAAAATTATAAGGTTTCAAATTATTATTTTTAATAATAAAATCAGCTAAAAAACGATTTAAAAAAACCTAAAAAATGTTAAGAAACCTAAAAAACATGTAGTTTTAACTCAAAACAATTATTAGTTAAAAAACATTAGATCTCGATAATTATAACATGTTAAAACGGCTCTCGATACCACTGGTGGTTTATGAAGTTCATAACAATTATAAAAACATAATTAAAGATCAAAACACGTAATAGCGGAAGCGATTTAACAAGATCCTAATAACACATTTATAATTAATCGAACTAGGGTTACATACCTTTTGCAATGCAATTCCCACGAACAAGAACAAATCACCAATTAGGGTTTATAACGAATCCAAGATATAATCTAAAGTAAAATTATATAATGTTCTTGTACACACGTATAATAACGAGTTAACTGTAATACTAGTACGTATAAAACAAGTTTAAACGTTTAGTGGAAAATCAACCTAACAGCCCTATAGAGGGGCTAGGACTTGAGTCAAGAAATCAAACAAACTAAAAGGAACCCTATATGGGTATTTTGTTTGTTCGATCGCAAGAGAGGAGAAGAGAAAGAAAGTGGGGTGAAGAATTATGAGGTACCCGATGTGTTTATATACTGTACCAAAACTTGGAGGTTAAGGCAAAACCTAAATTAGGAAAGAAATCTCTTTCCTCCCCTTTTCCTTGCCACCGCCGATCGAACAACCCCTAAGGGGTGTTCCAAAATCTTTTTTCCTGTCGTTAAATATTCCACGTTAACCGTTAGTCCTTAACTCTTAAACATAACGAAGGTTAAATATTTAAAGCTCGATTTAATTAATAAATATATAAATACATTTATTAATAAATTAACTGAAAAGAACCACTCAAGGGTGGCCTAGTGGTAAAAAGATTTGTGGCTATCACTCCAAAGTGTGTGAGGTCTCAAGTTCAATTCCCACTAGGTGCAAACAAACTTGAAGTGGCCACGCCAACCTCCTGAAAAGGGAGGGCTTTACCTGGTTTGAGTCTGTGTGGCGGTGGGCTCAAACCCCGTGGATTAGTCGGCCAATGAGTCGAAAATCACGGTTACCAAAAAAAATAAATAAATAAATAAATAAATAAATAAATAAATTAACTGAAAAGTAAAAATGAAGAATTTAAACAGTTTGAAATTTTTAGTAAAAAGGTATAACTTCAAAAAGGTTGTCCCATATTTTCAACATGGTCGAGAGTTTGACAATGAAGTGCAATATAGAGCCTTCGTGACGATAATGGAATTACACACAACTTCTCAACTCATCGCACTCTATAATGAAGCGGTGTTGTAGAGAGAAAAAACCCATACTTTACAAGAAATGAGTCGTACAACGTTACATGTACAATCTATCGCTCAAAATTTTTGGTGTAATGTTGTCGACACTTCCACATATATTCTTAGTAGAATCTTAATTAGGAAATTTTTAGGATAAACTCCTTATGATATTTTCAAGGGTAATAAACCCTTTTTAAATTACTTTAGAGATTTAAAAATAAATGCTTTATTCTAGATACTAAAAACTTTCAAACCAAATTCGACCCCACGTCTTCCGAAGGAATATTTCTGGGATATTCGCCTAATAGAAAGGCATACGTGATGTCGTTAAATATTTGAATGTTTTTAATAAAAATATCTCTTTAATTCAACTCGTTTATGGTACTAACAAGACCAGATATTGCAAGAAAATGTTTGTTTTTTTATTTTGCAGGTAAAAACGAGCAAATAATTAAAAAAAGTGATTAATAGTGAGAAAACGTGTTGATATGACGATAGCCGTTATTAGGAGAACCTACTACGTCGTAGAAGGATTTTATGCCCACGTCATAGGAATTGTGTGATAACGATGGCAACTTGTGATCGAAGAGCCTACGTCGTAGATGGATTGAATGTCTACGTCATAGTTCATGGTTAAAATATACTCATAGTGTTCACAGGAAAATAGACTTGGTACAGTCTAAGGTTAGAATGCGTCCGAAGACGTTTTTCATAGAATGCATGACAAATTCCCGGTTTAACAGAAATTAAATCACATAGTCGACTAAATAAATAGTCAATGGGTAAAATAGTCATTTAAAGAGTTACGAAAATGACCGGTTGTTACAAATACAAGCAAATTCAGAATTAAACAATGCCACTCCTCGGCAACGGCGACAAAACTTGATGTGTGTTGAGGTAGTATTAATTTTACTCAAGTTTCAAATTTATATTTTGGCGACTTTACCTAATAGAACTCTTATAATGGGTAGTGTACCCGGTCGATCATGTACTAGTTTGGTAAGTAGGGTGTCGATCACTAACAGCGAGAAAGTTAATTCTTATGTTTACCAGTATTTTATGTACTATAAATCTATAATTAATCTAATTATTTATCCTAAGACTCACTTAAAGTAAACCTAAATAAGATAAAAGGGAGGTTCGGCCTGAAAGACTAGCATAATTTTAGTAGTAGCCTAAGTGATGATAGGGTAACGTCACAAGATGGTACCTAGAAGTAAGATGAGTAGTCAAGCCTAATTTAGGAAACATGCTAACCATATTCATGCTAACTTAATGTTGGTTCATTTATAAGTTAATGATTGTATTAGATATTGTGGGCATGACATTCCTAGATTAAGGCGACACTTCTTCCTTAAATCTAGACACGCTAATATTGTCACAATTAAACATATCCACATAAAACAAATAGGTGGTGGTTATACTCTATCTTATGAGGCAATAATGGTGATCTTATTGAAACCTAGCCCATTGAGTCATTACTAACTTATGCTTAAAGTAGTTAACTATAGTGGTGGACGCTTATCTAAACTAACGCGGTTCAATAAACCTAGGCCAAATAGGAAGTCATATGCTAAACCATTTATTTCACTTATACTAATTACTATATGGAGAGATATCCTAGGTCTTACTTAACCAGATTTAAATAAGGCAAGTTGAATGAAAGCTGACATACTAAGCATGCAAGCGAGTAGGGTGATAAACATAATCCAACACACATAACAAATAAGAGACAATCAATACAATTGAAATTAAACATTAAATTAACATAAACATGGCTAATGCCTAAAGGTGTAAGCATTTAGTCATTGTAAAAACATAAATAAATGCTATATTTATGATTAAGGTAAACTTAAAATGATACCATATATCAAACGGGTAATCGAAGTATCTAGATTATGAGAGTTTCTCGATGTTGTTAAACCAATTTTCTTGATCTTCTTTCCAATTCTTAGGCTTCTAAGAACTTTTTTTCATGGTTACTTTAGGGTTTTAGTCGAATATGCTTCCATCATACATGTAAAATACGTTTTTTCCGTACTTTCAGTGAACGTGGAGCCAACGAGTTTAGTCGAACAGTGTAACGAGTCATGTTACAAAAACGTTCGCCAACTTTGATAGGTTTTCTTTATATAGGTTGTTGAACCGAGATGCATATGGTGTATGGGTCAACTTCATATGGCGTATGCATGTTATTTGAAGTCGGGTCTAAGTTTATTCCTTATTTAATCCTCGAACATATATAATTAATTCCCCATACGGCGTATGGGTCTTCCAGATACGGTGTACTAGATAATTTTTCTTCAAGAAAATATTGGTATAGTTCCCAATACGACACATGCCTTCTTCAGATACGACACATATAACGTGGTCAATTGGTGAAATATTGCGCATATACGATGTATGCTTTTGATGCATATGACGCATGTGTTGATGTAAAGTAACTTCTTCAATTTACTAGAAAACTAACTATAAGTAATTAAATATCAATATCTTGAAATAATAATAAAAAATGGGTAATATACTTAGAATAAATTATGCAATAAATATGTCTTTATTTGATCTCATCAATATTATTGTTTCATATCAATATCAACCGTACTTCATATAAATCGGATCTAAATAATTTTTTAACAGTAAACTAAAAACGTTAAAACTATTCAACCACCCTACTAGTTTTTTACAATATATTTAACTTCTCGATATGTTATTTAATTGTTAACAAAAGTTTAGGGGAATGTCTAGGTCGTAAAAAGGGTGCGTACATTGGTTATGTGTTGTGGCTAGGTAAATCTTATGAAGTTGGTGTTAAACCAAGGGGGTTGTTTCATGGTGGTGGTTTTTTGGTATTAAGATTGAAGTAAACAAGGTATATGTTTTTCTATTTATTTTCATGATCTTTATGGTTAATTGAAAGTGTATACATTTTTTTTGCTTAGATCATTTTTTATGATTTGACTTATTGGTACATTCGTTGAAGTATGTATTTGAGTTAATTTTTGTGTTTTGTTATATTCTTTCGATATTGCTTTTGATATTGTCGTTGTTCCTGAATAAAATTAAAATTTATGGGTTACGCTTGCTTATACTTTCAGCTTAAGCTCCCACTACAACAATTGTGAACCCTAGGGACGACTTATTCGTCCCTAGGGAAGCACTTATTCGACCCTAAACTCCTAGGGACGACTAAGTCGACCCTAGGAGGTTGTGCCTAAAAATTCGTCTCTAGGATCCTAGGGACGAACCCCTCTTTGTAACGTAGGGACGACTTAGTGGGTCCCGCAACCCACTACGTTGAAAAAATTGACTAACCCTAGGGACGAACCCCTCTTATACTTTCAGCTTAAGCTCCCCCTTTGATGCCACCAATCCTTTCGTTGTCACTGTCTATTGCGTGCGATGAAAGCGATAGGTGCGCGACGATGGTGATAGGCTCATAGGTTGCAAACCGAACAACCAGGCAGTATATCACGACGTCAATAACGGTGATGGAAAGTCTATTCAATCCTTTGATCGTTGAGTATTTCAATGGAGAAAATCAAGTTGATTCAAAGTCCTTCGGTGTGACTACCACTAATGTATTCGATATACATCAAATACAACCTGATTCAACTCAAGTGACATCCATCAATGCTGTTGGAAACTTCGATCAATGACTTACAATTAAATCTTATACCGTACATCGAATAAAGAAAAGTGTATCTTTCAGATAACTTATCCTAACAAGAGGTAAAGCAATCTATCTTGATCTTATGCTATTTATCAAAACATCCGAAGTTTTGATCTTAAGTGAACGGCTTGCCGTAATTTAAATTGTAACCCGCTTTTCACATTCAGAAAATATTGTCATAAAAAAGACAACTACTCCTCTTAACGTGAAATTAATTTTATGAGGCATAGAATACTTTATATTCATGCATTAAGGCTTGTCTATACTCATCAAAGAAGTTGTAATACGTGTCAGTTTTTCAAGAAGAAAAGTGTACATCCAGACTTAGTCAACTATGGTGTTACCATTGAAGAAATGTGTACATATGGATTTTGTTTACTTTGGTGTTTTCCTTTCGACTACTTAAAGAGTTTAATTGTCTTCATCCGAGACTTAGTTGCGTTTGTTATAACATATATCATCACTATCTTGAAGGCAACGTCATGAATGAGGTAGAGTGTGTACTTCGAGAATTTAGACTTCATTCTACAAGAATTTTTTATGTGCATACTCTCTATTCAATTTGCACTTAATGTTTGAGGAAGCTTGAAAGATTGTAATGGAGTAATGCGATTCTATCGGCTACTCAAGAGAACATATTGACTTCCGTCAATTCCACATCATCCAGTTAAGGTCAAATCTCATATCATTATTTAAATACATCTTGTACTCTATCTAGAAGTGTATATTTATAGGCCAAAACATATACTATTACCTTGGGTCATATAGTACCCTGAACTTTTAAGGGTGCCTGAACTTTACAAAATAGAATTTCTACTACCTTATACTAGTTAACTCAATAATTAATTATTTTTTTTCTTTCAAAAATCATTTTAATAAAATATTTTATAATAATTAATTTAAAGTAAAACTTAGGCTAAGTAAATATACATTTTTCATATATTTAATTACTTTTTATTTTAAAAAAATAATATTTGTCGCAATCGTTTTTAAAATATTTCTTTCGCACTACTTTTAATATATTTTATATTATATTATTAACTGTTTGTTTCAAATAATTATTAGAACAAGTTATAGCAAAATATATAGAAGTTTTGTTATTTTTTATTTAAATATGCATATGAAGAAATAAATATTTGTAACGATAACAATTTAAAATTTAATTTTTCATATACATATTTAAATAGAAAATAACAAAACTTCTATATATTTTGTTATAACTTGTTCTAATAATTATTTGAAATAAATATTTAATAATATATATATATATATATATATATATATATATATATATATATGTATATATATATATATATATATATATATATATGTATATATATATATATATATATATACTAGTTGCAAAACCCGTCCGATGGACGGGTATGACTTTTGATTTTCGTTTATCTTTTATTATTTGGTAAATTATTTGTAATTATTTTAGTATAGTTGTTTTCTAATGCTCTATTAGTCAGAATAACTTAATTTTGTTGTTTAAGTTTTTTATTTATGATATTAATCGTTTGTAAGTTTTTATTTAGGTAAATATTTGATTGTATTTTTTGGGACAATTTCATATTTACCCAAAATAAAACACAAAATTTCATATTTCTCCAAACATGCATCAAAATCATTGTACATCATGTATTGTTTACTTGTAAATTGGATAAATATGACATTTTAAGTTTTATATTAGGTAAATATGGAAGAATCCCGTATTTTTTTAACCGTAGCATTAGTGTTTTTCTAATATATATGGCCCGCTAGATTGACGGGCTTGTTTTGTGAGATTATTTTACAAACAAATAAGTAAAAGTAAATTAACTATAAATATTATCATACTACTTATAAAATCCATTAACAAAACCCACTTAAGATTATAGATTAGGTAAGATTTTTGTTCGTTGTATTATTGGTCATTCTTTGACTACATCTAGCATTATCGAATATAAATGGGTTAGTACTCTCTCTTAAAGTAGATGGGCAACATAGAGAGATTTCACAAATTTTATAAAACCAAAGATCACGAATGAATGCGTACACATTTTTTAATTAGGAAAAAGTTCAAAGATAACCACTTTGTTTTTTTTTTTTTTTGGTATACCTAGGTTTTCGACTCGACATAAATACTTTTTTAGCATAGACTCAATCAACCGATCACAATTATTTATTTTTTCACTCAAATAAAAATAATATTTTTTTAAATTAAATATCTCACAAACCGTTAATCGTTACACAAAACTGAACATGCCATCGTGAGGAGAATTAAATTATCTTTCTATCGAGAGGCACATTTATACACTTTCGAGGATTCCAAATTATTAATGTATACACTCTCTTATATGACTCGTGATACGAATCATATAGAATTTTTTCAGAAAAAAAAGATCGTCGAAAGTATACACATGTGCCTGTAGATAGAAAGATGATTTAATTCTCGTTGTAATGAAGTATTTTTTATCACTTGACGATTTACCGTTTTTTATATGTTTAATTTTTAAGAAAAATTGAAAAGTTGATTTGAATGAATGTGATTGGTTGATGTCTAAAAAAATAGTCTACACTGATCTTAACTTTCTTTTTTAAGACAAGTGCTTGTAAATAATAGTTCATGTGTTGGTAATTTACGGTCTAGTAAATAATAATGTAGTTCCCTCTCAAATATTCACTAAAGATACAAAATAGCCTAAACCTACATAGACAAAAGTTTATGTGGTTAGTGTAAATTTCATTTAAAAGTTAAAGCCACTAATATTGTACTACTAATTTTAGTTGTGAGCCCATTTGAACACAACTATGAGACACAAAAAAAATCAATTTTTTAAAATAAAAAATAACACACTCATTGTTATCTTCTTTTTTACAGAATTGTCTCATTCTTTCATGACCATCATATTAACTCCATTTTATAGTTATACCACCATTACACCATATATAAAGATTCCATATTAGATGTCATTTACTTGATCCAAATATAAAATATAGACAACACACAAAAAAAACTACAAATTTAAAAAACCTTGATCCCACATGGATGAATATACGGAACCAGTATATCCATTGATGCAACAATTTTGTCATCATCATTTAGGCTCATGCACAACGATTTGATATTCTGGACGTTTCGAAAAAGATTTGCTTAATTTGACTAACTATATCGTTATTGCTGTAAAAAGGTTAGGGGAAAGATCTTGCTTTGGATAGTCTGTTATAATAACTGGACATGCATTGAAAGTCTCCTATGTTACATAACGCTCGTGCTCAATTTGAAAATCAGATCCCTTTTTACTTATTATAACCAACATACCATTTAAGGGTGCACTCATACAAATTTCACCAAGAGAGACCTTCGTTACACAATTAAAAAAACACAAAAGACTAACAGCTCAGAAAAGTTTAATAATATCAGACATGAGGAGGGTGTGGCCAAGATGTTTACATGATCGCCTGCTCTCAGCCAAGCGATGTTTATTAGGAAGCTTAATATTGTTTGTTCAGAATCTATAAATTAAGATATTTCAAATACGGATAAAGAAAATATTTCAAATATTTATATCTGTTAAAATTATTAGATCTAGTATTAAGTGGCACAAACCCTCGTCTTAGCAGCTATATGAAATATAAAAGAGCTCTACAGGTCTTAACTTTACCTCACTTGTCTGAAATTTCTTTAGTCCCTCCTGCAATAAGAACAAAATAATTAACATCATTGGCATTACTCATTGCCCTAATAGGTTATTAAATTAAGTATATACTATTTCTTGTTTGAGGTCCTTCTCCGCCTAGTCTTTCTTGCTTCTCAAAATAAATGGCCTTTAAAACTGGATTTTCTAGTACATTGAAATTGTTTACAACAGAATAGGAAGAAGAATGGTATGGGGGTGTTTATATCTGCATTTTGCTAATAGGTTCTATCGCTGCTATTTCGAGAGTGGATAACCAAATCGGATTATTTAACCTCAAATAATCGAACTCGGAACCATCATTATCAAAAGTAAATATCAACTCTAAACCCCAAAAGATCTACCTGGTGTAGGTGGTAAATGATCAGTAGTTCTTTGTTGTTTGTTAGTGACACATCACATTTATCTGCAAAGTTTCAACCACTCCTAAAACTTCTAACATGAACTGAAAGTTGTTGGGAGAAGAAAGTTTAATAGGGCCCAAAGTTCTTGTAAACTATTCTAAATGGGAGTGTCAGTTAAAAGGAGCCTCCTTCGAATCTGATTGCTAAAAAACAAAATGTCACAATACGGTAATTATTTATACTGGCTTCAATCTAATATGCGCAAACACAAATTTTACTCTAGTCTCATGTTCATATTTAGAATTTCAGATGGATAGAAAGTTTAAAATATTTTTGGTGATGCCTGATGTATTTTAGATCAGCCTGCCACATCAGTCACAGAACACTTAGCCTTGCAACCCTGTTGTTGGCTCCCAGCAAGTTCTGTTTTGCACCATCAGTCAGAAGAATACTTTCCATGTTCCAGATGGAAAACACTTGTTTCAATCGCGAGCAATCATACACTTTGTTCCGGTAACCAATAACAAAGAGTCTCAAAATTATTAAAACGTCTAAACAGTATACACCCTTTACGCAGGCGGTTTCCACGGCTCCTATTACGAAAAGATAAAAGTAAAGTATACACTAATTCCAAACACCCCTTACTTAATAGTTTTTACACTAATTCCATTCCAGTTTCGACTTTTAGCAGCAAAATTTCTTAGTGCTCATATTCAGGTGCCAGACCTTCCCCAGGCCACAACAAACTTTTAGATGGCCAGTATGACGTGAAAGCAGTTTCCAGTAGCACGCTTCCTTTTGCCGGATCCACAATGTGTTTGAAAGTCTCTGTGTGGGTGCCTAGGTATCCACCGTAAGCTTTAAGAAGGTGGAACAAAAAACCTCACTGATTAACGACCACCAAATATTGCAGTTCATAAGTAGCAACACAGAAACATATCAGGTTGATATTTGGAAGTGGGAGCTCTATTGAGTTGACCAGGACGACATCATCCACTATACCACATTTCTAACAAATGGTTCTACTACAGTTCTTTGTACATAAATGGTTCAATGTAAAGGGTCTGAAAGTAACCAAACCAATCTGCTTGCTTGATATGATATCTGCGTTTGTAATTCATTGGTGGTGTGCTCTTTTTCTACGCAATTTTACCTCCGTACAATCCTCTCCTTTAGCTGCAGATCCGTTACTTTTTCTCTGTGATTTTTTAAATAGATCACTGAAACAATAAACAATGATTGTAAAAGTAGGCATTCTACTTAAAGACATTAAGCTCAGGATACTGAAATTATGAATACTTAAAACTACCCACTTTTGTATTAGATTAATTTTGAACTAAACCTGTATTTTTATAATTTTCCAAAAAAAGTTATCTATAGCCTATGTTTTTTGGTGAACCTGTAAACAATCATAAACAAAGGAACGTTTTTGTTTAGATAACGTAGGTTGTGGTATTTGTTATATTGTGTGTTCATGGACGTTTTTTTTTCTTTTTTGCAACAAAAACAAATTATGACCACACGCTCTATGTCAATGACAAAACGTCAAAACCCCACCAATGACCACTACAAAAATACACCTACAAACACCACCAGACCCAAGAACCTGTGAGCCGCAACCACAATCTCCAACTTTGTACGGACCCAAGTCTCGCCGTATAGAGTCCAGGAAGCTTTCAAACCAAAAAACATATTCTTAGAGTACTTGTGAGCCACCACTGACAACTATTAGCAGTTGGTTCTTTTTGGACAGTAAGAAGAAAAAAATCAAGGGAACACAACAAAACTTGAGAGTATGTATAAATATATATATCACAAACATTAAGTGGCTTCTGAAGTGACCTTTGTTTGCTTCATGTCGCGGTTTGGTCTGTGATATAACCTCGGAATAACCTGTATATTTTGTAAGTAGATAGCTTGTATGATTTTGTAAAGTCTGAGTCATCATAAGAGCATGATTGAGGAAATGATACATTTAAGCAAGATCAGGTTGTGGACTATGCTAAACAAAGCAATGGTTGTCATCATTAATCATGGATTTTTTATTTAGTATAAGATGTATAGTATCAATCCTGCTTTGCGCTAATGTTGGTAATTGTTTCTTGGGTTGTAACCCTTACGCTATGTGATTGTGTGAACATGTTGAGGTAAGTTGTTTATTTTTCATGAAAATAGCGTGTTAAAGAATGTACCTTGTAGCTGTCTGGAGTCTGTTGCATTAGTGTTTTTATAGGAATCTGTTTCTCATATTCTTTTTCTCATTATCTTCATATGGGGACTTGCAGATTTCAAGCGGTGGCCGGTATTTTTTGTACCTGTATGACATTCAGTTATTAGATGAGCGACGTGTAAGTTAAAAACTTTTCCAGTCAGTTACTTCATCTGCACGGGATTCATCAACTTCAAGGGTCTTTGGGTTCAAATAGTAGTATGTTGCAGAAGTTGATGCTAATTGGTAATCTACAATAAGCCGTTTATAATTGTGGTTAGGGATATGTCTTCTGCATATGAAAATTTATCTTGATTTCAATGTCATGCAACTGTATTTTGACATGCGACATTAGCTCACTGCCCTTATCACTGTCTGTTCCTGATTTTGAATTTTCGCCTCTTAAACATGTTCAGCCATTTCGTCCCAAAGTATCAATTTAATGAAATTTCCACCGGAAAGTTGATATTTACTATTGATCTGATGCATCCAATATAATCTGGAAACACGGCTGAATTAGAGGACTGTGATGTTATTTATGTATAGAAGCAAATGCAATAGTAGATTACCTGTTAGAACCGAAGATTGCGCCTTTGATCTTTAATCTGTTTTAGGAAGTTCTTATGTATAGAGAACAATCACAACAACTTCTGCATAGTAAAGAAGGAGGCATGCCTTCTCCACCTATTCATGATTAGTCGTTTGAAGGAATGTGGTTTTGGTTATTACCTCTGGAACCCAAAACTTAACCAATTTTCTACACAAGCGATCATGTTATAACATGATGAGAAATCAACAAACAGCATGGACTCTGGATTATCACATCAGCACATGTCATTTTCCATCTCATATGCTTTAGAATATCAAGGCCATCCTTCTAGGTGTTACCTGCATCTAATACGTCTAAAATACAACTTTAAGTGCATAAAAGTTAGTTAGATGATGCGATAAGAATGAAATACTGATTTAAAGTCATATCCATATGTAATTGCTCCATTACATAGGGCGGCATAGCTCGTGTCCGCTCCTCTGTTACCCTTTGCTTCTATGCAGCTTATTGTCGTTCCTTGGCTGCTTGATTCCGATCATCCACTGCCTTTGCTTGCTCAGATGAAACTTTTGCAACAAATTCGCGTTTTATAACTTCAACCACCTTATCTTTCTTCATTAATTGAAGATCAGAATCATCTTCTAACGTAAATCTTTGTAGCTTTTTGAAACTCCTTGGCAGCTCGTGCTCTTATTTTGTTCCCTATAAATTATGGCTGTTCAAGTGAAGCACATGATATAGAAAATGAAATTGCTAATTAGCCTTTTTATTCGGGTTTTCAGGTTTTTCCTTTTACGCGATTCTAAACTTTACGTTCATATAAGTAATAAGAACCAAAAGCATGATGTAGAAAAGTGTGGTCACAAAAGCGTTACTACGACTTTATAGAGAACATTCATTCTTAAATGACTATTGATACTGTAAATCGTTGCCCAGTATGCAAAAATTACAGATAATGTATTATTGTGGATTGTGAGTTACTACATATTACTATTATCTTGTTCATCCCATCCATTCAAAGAACATCTTAGAAGATCATGCAATAACATGTAACACTTAGATAGTCTATAAAGATGAAACAATAATGCAGATTGAATAGAGAACTAAAAAAGTCCTAAAATTGGAAATTCTTGCTACAATATCTTATTCAAGTATCAAATTGTCACAGATAACCCACCATATTACTTCTAAAATTTATTGTAGTTTTTTTTGTTTCTAACAAAACTCGTCTAGCATGCCTCGTCATATCTATTTTTTCACCCTAACAATTCGACGGGTTTAAAACTTGTTTGACATTCAAATCTGGCAGCAAGTGAATTCGCGACACACTTAAATGGGGTGTTTGGGATCCGTAAAAAACTATCTGCTAATTCTTTTGAAAGTGCTTATTGCTGTGAAAGATCCTTGATCATTGTTGAAATAGTAAATCACTCAATAGAAGACGTTAACTAAGCAATCAATGACCTGCTACTTAATACATAATCAATTAACTGTTTACGATAAAATAGTTTGGCTCTTTGTACTTTCCAGTATACAGTATTAGATTTCAGCATTGAAAGATTAAAGTGATGCTCACCTTTATTATTCTAGCTGAGTGATGTTCTAACAGTTGTGTCATAAGGCTCCTCCTCTCTGCTGTAAATACTAAAAGTGAAATAGAGATGCAAATCCATACTTGTGACAATGAAAGATATACTTTAGCGCAATATTTGGTTAATCTTATATTGCTACATATATCTTACCCTTTTATGAGTCAATGTGAGAGCATAATCGTGATCTCCAAAAACATTCGAAGTTACTTCCTTCCAAAGGAACTAAATAGCGTATATTTGTTGTTGTCTTCAGGCACGCTTACCTGCAACAGGTTGTCACCCTTACACAAGCAAAAAATTGACACAACATACACAAAAGGACTCATAGTTTAATATTGAGCATCCAAGTTCTGCTTTTTTAACCGACCTCGGTTACAAGTCGCGACAGCAGCGAGTGTTGTTGGTTTTAATTTGTTAGTTAAAACACATAATCAAAAGAAACCGATAACGTGTAGCCTAAAAACCCATAATTAATAAAATATGACCCAATATAGGGTGACAAACCAAATAAAAATCGACGCTAAAGTTGGCCCTAAGTTTACCCATCAGTTTAAGTAAATCATAACCTGTTATTTCTCCATTCCAAAGCTATGCACACGTCTATACCTACATTAAACATTCAAAAAAATTTAATAAAAGAAAAGAACAGGCTTTCTTAGGTATACTGCTATATATCATATATGTCTCTATCTATCTAGGTTAAAGTTTACTTAATCGAACACATATATTAATAAAACTGGAATTCAAATTCAACCATATGTTAATAAATACAATAATATGAATTTCATATGTACTCTACCAATTCATAACTAAAATCAATCACAAAAAATAAATTCAGAATTAATAGCCGCGACATTAGATTCAATAAAAAAATACCTTAAAACATGTTAGCTACAGAGATGGTATTGATCGTGGTGTGACACAAACAGAGTGTTTGGTTCTATAAATCGGTTTTTATGAGTGTTCGATTTGAAGTTTTAATTGTGGTTCTCTTCTAGGGTTCGGTTAAGAGTTTCGAGGATTTGTAAAGAGCGACATACTAAACAAAGTTTATATGTTTCAGAAAATCAATTTACGCAGCCCAGAACAGAACGTAGGCCCAGTGCTGACGTGGATTAGGACCATGATAAGTGACGTGGCAAATCCCTCCTGTTATATATAATGTAAAGATATATATATATATATATATATATATATATATATATATATATATATATATATATATATATATATATATATATATATATATATATATATATATATATATATATATATATATATATATATATATATATATATATATATATATATATATATATATATATATATATATATATATATATATATATATATATATATATATCAAATCAAATCAAATCAAATCAAATCAAATCAAAAACTCTTATATAGGAAGGATGGTGAAACAATGCCTTAAATATAAAATTCTATAAAAATGACACATGTAATTCATTAAAGGGTTTCCATAAAATACTTCAAAAAGAAAATAGGAATTACAAATGATGCCTTAAATACAAAGTTCTATAAAAATATATATAGGAATTACAAATGATGCCTTAAATACAAAATTCTATAAAAATGATTCCAAAAATGCTTAAAAAATAAAATAAGAATTACAAATGATGCCTTAAATACAAAATTCTATAAAAATATATATAGGAGTTACAAATTACAAATGATGCTATAAATATAAAATTCTATAAAAATATATATGGGAATTACAAATAATGCCTTAAATACAAAATTTTATAAAAATATATAAAGAAGGATGGTGAAACAATGCCTTAAATATAAAATTCTATAAAAAAGATTCCATAAAATGCTTCAAAAAGAAAATAGAAATTATAAATGATGCCTTAAATACAAAATTTTATAAAAATATATATAGAAATTATAAATGATGTCAAATGATGCCTTAAATACAAAATTCTATATAAATGACACATGTAATTCATTAAAAGGTTTCCATAAAATACTTCAGAAAGAAAATAGGAATTACAAATGATGTCTTAAATACAAAATTTTATAAAAATGACACATGTAATTCATTAATGGTTTTAATAAAATGATTCAAAAAGAAAATAAGAATTACAAATGATTCACAATAGTTTAACTTACTAAAATGAAAATATTTTTATATATTCGGACTGTCAAGTTTTGGACTAGGCTATATACTGTTGCTATATTATACATGTGACAAAAAATAATACCAGGAATGAGATTTTTGAGCTTACTTTTGCTAGAATACACTTTACCACAAAACTTAAAAAATAATATCATTTGTAAAAAATATTTAACTATAATGTTTTTGCTAACAAAAAAATACTTAAAAATAATATTAATTTCAAAAAAAATTAACGTAAAAAAGTTATTCATAATATTAACATATACAAAGATTATTACCTCATAAAATTCAAAAATACATAAAATATGTATACAATATTATTAAAATTCTAAAAAATTTAATGTAACAAACTTATTCATAATGTTAACGCATGCAAATTAAATTAAATCATAATATTCTTAAATAAATAAAATATCTTAAACTACGTTTTTTTGTCCATTTTATGCTACATTAATTTTGTATTAATGTCATAACTAACACTACATATACTAAACTTCTAATAAAAACACACATAACTTCAATTTTCATTAAAAATATATACTTAAAGCTAGCCCGTCCACCGGACGGGTCTAAAGGCTAATATATATATATATATATATATATATATATATATATATATATATATATATATATATATATATATATATATATATATATATATTATTAAAAATAGTGCGATAGAAATATTTTAAAAACCATTGCTACAAAATTTTTTTTATTATTGATAATAGATTAAAATACTATATTAATTTTTAATAATAAAAAATAATTAAAAATTATGAAAAATATGTATTTACATAGCCCACGTTTTACTATAAATTAATTATTATAAAATATTTTACTAAAATGATTTTTTGAAAGAAAAAAAATAATTAATTATTGAGTTAACTAATATAGGGTAGTAGAAATTCCATTTTGTCAAGTTCAGGGTACCACTCTGCATCTTTAAAAGTTCAGGGTACTAGATGATCCATTTTGACAAGTTCAGAATACTAATATGTGTTTTGACCTTTATATGTAGTTGTCATGCATAATGGTTTTCAAAAGTTTTTCATTAAACTCAAAAGCTATTTTACTTATACTCGACACTATCACATACTACTCATAATTTTAGAGGGAGCTTACACAAATCATGTAAATAATCATACATGCGTATAACTCCTCTAAATCTTTGTTAAAACATAGTTACAACAATTGATATCCGAACTATTAATAGACTTAATATTTTTGATAAGGAGAGAAAATGTGATTTAATATATGATTAACAATTATTAGTTTTTATTCTAAGTGCAAACTACTCCTCACATGTGCAAAATACACTTTCGAATGTCGATGCACATGTGTAGGGGGAGCAAATGGATTTAATGAATAAAATAGTAAAAGTACAAACGTTTTGATTTATATCACCAGTACCATGATTGATTCTCAAATGGTTTTCAAGGTGACAATATACTTACCAACAACCAATGAAGTCACGATGGTCATAGTGACAACTTGGTAGATTAGGTATAAGTTCTATGATTCAGCCAGAACCGGAAGGATTTACCCAAGCACATTCCTGAATTAGAAATAGCTGTCCGTAGGAAAGACGGAATTGTTTGAGTTTGATGTTGAATGCCGACTACGTATACTGACGTAAGCAGCACTAGAACAATCTCAACAAGGTTCTAGTGATGACGTATTGGTAAGCATTGATGGGGTTGAAGAATGAATAAGAAATGTATAGATAAATGGTGAAAGAAAAGCAACTCTCCTTACACTAGGGGAAAAATCATTTATGAATGATGCTGAATGACGATTACTGACTTAAGTAGAATAAAAAAGAAATGTAAAGATCAACAACATGGAATCATTGATGTAATGCACAACCCTTCTCATCCACTCAAGGTCTCTTAAAAGATTCTTGTTTAATTTATCACGAAGATAAACATGTAATCTATTGAATTTATCACTTCGAGTTAGTTGGTATTGAAAAGGTGGCAGTTAACTCCAGCCTCCGATTACTAAAATCTAGATGTGTACTTTTTCAGTTTAGAGCCAAAAGAGATCACTATACATCTGATTAGGACACACTCATGAATGCACTTGTAGTTCACAATCTACGAACAAATATATAGAGTATTACACAACATTCGTGTGATCTTTCCAGAACATTTAGAGTGATACTCTCTAGTATTTATAATGACGAATGGAAGTCCTTCCAGTGTCACAATCACATAATACTGCGGTAGGTGATTTACAAGATTCTTAAGGATTTAAACTTGTGTCACAATGGTGCGATTAATACGAAACAAACTAATTCCAGGATTTGAATTGACGACCATTATGAGTCGGTAATAACCAACTAATTCACTCTTTCTATCACAGTTGGATTTTAGACGTCCAGGTAACGAGAATAGACCAGTACAATCACGAAACCCTTTCAAAGTGATTCTTTATAGATTTTACCTGATCACATGTATAATATCTAATATTGTAAAATGGTGTCGGAGTTTTATGTTACCTGATATGTACGAACGACAAAGCCATATTCGTTCGTGTCTATGTTTTATTGCTAAATGTCTTATGTAGATTACCAAAAGATGGTATAGCGGTGTACTATCCTCAGTCGTCACCAAATGCGCATGCTAAATGCTAAAGAATTCAAAGAAATAAAGAAAGCTAAATATAAAGACTTCCATTTTGTTATGATAAGATAACATCTTCCTCAACAAAATAAAGATGTAGTTTGAAGTATATGAAGGAAGATTGTTAGAAGCTTCCAAAAAACCTCAAGAAGTATAAGAAGTTTCAAGACACAAGTTCAGCCAGGCAAAGATGACGAAGATCTCAAGATTATTAATGCATGGTGAATCAAGCTAAAAATACTACAATATACAAGATATCAAGATTAAAATAATTAAAGACTATGAGTTGAAGATTTTTAGCAATGTTTGCTAGGGATTATTATTGTAATTATGGAGTGCCCTCCGTTAGAGGGAGATTGTTAGAAACAAGAAAAATCTTGATCAATCTATGATATTTATCGTTTTATAGCTCGTAGTCGTAAAAGTCTATTGTAATTGGGTCGACTAGTAAAAGTCTACGTAAATCCCGATTATAGCCCATTAGCGGGTAATATGGTGTATATTATAGCCCCTTTCACCTTGTGGAAGAGGTTTTTGTTCCCATTTATAATATTTACATTGTTTATCATGAAACAACCATCTCTCCTTACTTTCTCTCTCTAGATTCAGTCAACACCAAAGAAGTGGTGACGATTTCTCTTATCCTAGAAATCATGTTAGGGAAAATCACACAAAAAACATTACATTTGAGGACAACTAAAAATTTAGGTACTAAATTTTATTCTTGTCAATTTAAGGTATCCAATTTTTTTATGCAACATAAGTTTTCTTTTACTTTTCAAAAGATGTGGCCGGTCACTTATCGAGAGGAATTGGCTTTTCCCAACTCTATATCTATAATTTAGAGGAAACATTTTCAAAACAAGTGATGTTCAAAGCCCATTTTTAAGCTTAATGTGATGCCCTGCACTAGCCCACACCATGTTCATTAACGAACTATTTAGCACCCGCGCGTAATAGCATGGCTATTTATGACTTAGTTTTTATCTTCGTTGCTTGTCGAAAACATTCTCTACTAGATTTACAATGTCGTTTTTTATTTGATGGAAGTTTAACTTAAAATTTTCCTATTAACTTTATACAATGTTTTTTAAATTTTGAGTACTATGTAAAGGTTTCGATATGAAAAAGTGTAGAAAATTTTTACAACGCTTTCTTCAAAAGAATGTTTATGAGTTTTTTAAAGTTATTGGAGATGTAAAGATTGTTTTAAAGCTTTTTTTCAAAAAAACTAATCTAAACCCTAACATCTTTTATAAAATCGTATTGTATCTCAAAAAGATATCAATAATGCTCATAATTCATAGGCATTCATAAAAGTATATTCTGTAAAGAAGTCGTCGGATATCTGTAAGATATTTGATAAACAAAATTTGGTATATACAAATGTCGTAAATAGCAAGAAGCATAAAGTAAATATTCAAACATATAAATAATAGTAATTATTAGAATTGGTAAAACCCATGAGATGCTTTGTATTATTAATCCCAATATATAGATATTACAAGGGACAAACCTTAGCGGACCCTAAGCCCACAAACCGGGATCGGGCCTTATTTATCCACTAAGAGTCCCCCGCAGTTTGAGCGGGAGGTCTTCGTACGTTCAAACTGGAACGAAACTCAAGAAATAAAGCACTCGGAAGACCTTTGGTGAAGATATCCGCATATTGAAACCGAGACGGAACATGTAAAACACGCACTTGCCCAGAAGCCACATAATCACGAACAAAATGTATATCTATCTCGATATGTTTAGTACGCTGATGTTGTACCGGATTAGTAGAAAGGTAAACGGCACTAACATTGTCACAATAAACAAGTGTACTAGTATGCAATGGAGCATGTAATTCCAGCAAAATATTACGAATCCATGCAGTTTCAACGACAACATTAACAACACCTCGATATTCCGCTTCTGCACTAGAACAAGATACAGTAACCTGTCATTTAGCAGAACATGAAAGTAGATTATCCCCAAGAAAAACACAATACCCAGAAGTGGAGCGACGGGTGATTGGGCAACCTGCCCAATCAGCATCGGTGTATGCTGTGAGCTGAGTGATATTAGAAACATGCAACTGAAGACCATGATCAAGAGTACCACGTACATATCGAAGAATCCTCTTCAAAACAACAAGATAAGGCTCACGGGGATCATGCATATAGAGGCAAATTTGTTGAACAACATAAGAAATATTCTGGTCGCGTACAGTACTGAAGAGCACCCGCCAAGCTACGAGACAAGGTGGAATCGGAAACCGGGTCACCATCAGGACCGAGCTTGGATTTAGTATCGACTGAAGTCCTACAAGGATTACAATTCTGCATATGAGCTAAGATGTGTAATAAAATAAAAAATCAATTAACATAAGTCACGACTCAAAGACATTGATACAAAAAGGACACTAACCATCCATGTCAATGAATCATTTGAACATTTTACTCAAGAACATGCAAGAGATTAAATGATTCATTTTGTAGGGGATTTACCCATATAATTGCTCCCTTACATTGGAAGAGCTTTTAATTTCAGTTTTAAAGATTGCTTTGATAGTGTCGAGCACTCGAGCATGCATTATGCTTAACTAAAAGTATCTAGGTTACACAGTCCTAGTCTACTCGAGCACTGAAAAAATGTAATCAAACCATAATCTATATACATACCTATACATTATCCAAAGAACAAAAAAAACATAAGAATTCCCCAATTTGTTTGGCAAAGTCGACAATACCTGATTAAATATAGCATGCATAAATAAAGAATCTGTAAAATAAATTTTTGTGTATACACATTCCATCAAGCACATAGTAGGCATTTAAGAAAAACTAAAGTGAGGACGAGTGATGCATACCTTGGTCAAATAAAGAAGATGAAACGGTTGAGTTTGGAGTTAAAAACCATCATTAGTCTCACAGTACAACTTTCATCCAAAGTCAACAGGTTCTTCATCCGATCGATCTGTTAAAGAAAAAGTCACCCAAACAGGAAAAGAAAAAGAACAAAAGGAAGTTAAAGAGTAGAAGCATATAAACCGAAAATGATCTAAAACATGTTCATCACTTTACCAACAATAGAGGATAAAAAAACTCAAAACTAATGGATAAGAAATCAAGATGAAGAAATAGTTGAAACTGAGTTGAAAGTGAATCCTCATGGAAGAAAATGAAATATTCAAATTAGTGCACAACCCAAAGGTTTTGAGGGGCGGCTTCATTTTCCGATGTAGTATAAGATACATAAGTGTATTTTACTGAATAACATTTTATACATGTATTCTGAATACAAAAATATTTTCTTAAGCATATGACATCATGATTTTAAAGGACTTAATAGTATTTAATTAAATAGACCAGTAGAAGATGTCCACCTTGTTCAAAATGAGGTTAGCAAAATCTTCTTTTAATTGTATTAAATAGATTTTTTTACCTGTGTGGTGTGGTTTAAAGTTAGAGCACTTATAATAGGTAAACAAAAAAGAAATATTTTGAAAAGTTTTATACAAAAACTTGGTAGAGTTTAAGTCTTTGCAAAAGCTTTCATAGTTAAATGCATTTGCGTAAAATGTCTATATGCATCAAGCTTTTTGTAGATGCTCTTATTTAGCAGTTTTGAAAGTTCTTTTTTTTCTTCAACCATATATATTAAACTTTTATATTTTTATAACATCGTACAAATGCCAGAAACATTGTAATTATTGGTCTCGTTTGTTCTCAATTCGAATATCTTTTCAAATATTAATTGTGACTTAGTCGGTATATATATATATATGTGTTATATATGTAATAAATATTTAATAAATAAAGTTTGTTTTATAAAAAAGTAATTCAAAATAGTTTTGTAACTCTTCGCACAGTTTGAGGGTGCGTTTTGTAATTTATTATTTTTTGATTTGGGCCAAATCTTTCACTTCTGGGCTGCCTTTTTTGGTTCAAAGGTATTCATCACATAAACTAAAAATAACTTTTAAAAAAATAAGTCAAAGAATATAAAAATTTTAAAAGAGCTTTAGTTAGTTTTTTTAAAAAGCTTTAGGAAGTTTCATTAGATTAAAACCTTTTTGATAGTCCTCAAATTCTTAAACATTACTTTTTTCGTTTTATATTAAGTGAATCATAATGATATTTTGTATTGTTTTATAACTAAACTAGTTATAATACCCGTGCACGCACGGATTTTTCTAATAAATTTTGATGAGCTATTAAATTCGATTTTGGATATATAGTATACTAAAATTAGCTGAAAATCACACATTGAATTAATTGGTTTTCAAATACAGTTCTGATGCAACAACCCTCTAACTAAACATTGTGTTGAATTTATTGCCTTCAAACTTCATTCAAATTTTTCAATCGCTGCAAAAAAAAATCAGTACATGTTTGTGTCATCAATCCTTACATAGATAAAAGTCGTATAGGTTGTCAAAAAATGTAGTAATACTGAGACTTATGGACATACCAGAAAATCCATCATAGAAAGTAGCCATTTTGCATTTAGTTTCTCTTTGGTAGCTTGATTCCAAAACTGATCTAACAAAGATATCTCAAACTTCGCAATAGTCTTCTTACCCTTAGTCTTTTTCAAACGCATATCCAAACACTATCAGATACAACATACATGTCCCGTGGACACAATTACATGATCTTTCATAAGATCAAGCAAAATCGATGCACATTCTAAGAAACTCTTGAATACCTGTCACGAAGCTTGTTAATGTTCAACATGTTGACTTTTTAATGACTTCTTAGCGAATACTTTACTTCAGCCAACTGGACACCGTACAACCAATATCGAAGTTTATAAAGTTGGGATTACATGCTACTAATAATAGAAATAAACCTAAAAATGTAAAATATATGTTTTTAAGGCCATAGTGAAATTATTCAAATTTCAAAAGTTAAAATATAAACGTGATTTTTGTAGGAATAATATTGTTATAATGTTATTCAATTGAATGTGATCCATGTATTTTTGCTTCAACTGCAGACTCAAATGCTGCACGTAAAAGGTAGTGGAATTCATGTTCAAAATTATTGGAGGTGTACAGCTCCAACATAAAAGAAAAACAAAGCATGGAGATGAATGCAAACTACTTACTCATCATTTTTCTTGGTTCAACTGATTTTGCAGATCTCGGTCGTCTTTTATACTCAAAATTCATGTCTTGTCTAAGATAATGGATCAACTGCAGAGTCATATGAGGACCTGAGATAGTGTAAACTACATTTCATGTTATGGCTTCTGACACAGCCGTGCAACATTCAAATATATAAAATGAACATTTGTTATAAAGAAGAACATCTATTATACTATCTAATTAGAAGTAAAAAGAAAATGAAGATGCAAAACTAGTGTAGGTAGGCCACTTACAAAGACCACTCAAACAATATGATGAGTAGTGAAAAAATAAGCAAATTGCTAATAAACATAACAATCAATTTAACCTTTCTCATAAAACTTCCTTTTGATATTATCTGGTTATAGACTTCAATAAGGAATCCCAACACCAACCTGCTTATGTTAAATACTCACTATAAACCGCTTACTTGTCTCGAAATAGGCAGGTACGGATATGCTTTTCTTTTAGTACCAATTTTTTGTGTAGCCTAAGGTTCGCTTTTCCATAGCCCAACTCACAAACAAACCAATTACATCGTTTTTCCAGAGCCGGCCACACAAAAAAAGAAAACAATCCCATAGCTGTCATAACTCATAAGTTTTGACATTTTTAACCAAATCGTATAATGGCCTAAGCCTCTAAACAAACCGAAGTTATGCAAACCCATGAAATCATTAACCATTAAGTATACTATTCACGTAAATCCTAAAAGTCCACAAACACACATAGCTCATCTTAGTCATTATTTTAAGTTATTGTCTAACTTATTTGTCGAAGGCTACAAAAAAATATATGAACTAAATAACATAAGTAACCAAATAACTTAAAAGAAAAAAAAGATCATACCTCGCTTATCGAAAACTATATCATCAAGTACATGGTCCAAGTAAAAGTTTATTGATCTTTACCTACAAAAGATGAACATATCGACTTATAAACCAATTGCATAGTTTAAGCAAGTTCCAACTTCTAAGTAACCATTATTAAGACGACATACTCTAAATTTTTCACTCAAATTGAAAAAATAAACAGAAAATCACATACCCAATACAATACAAACTCATCTAGTACATTAAAGATCGATCCGAGAATCTTACCGAGTTATTCGATTGTTATTGTTGCTCGATTGGCGTTAAGGTTTTAATGATGTAGGTTATGATATGTTTTGTTCCTGTCGTATATTTTATTAAATGTGTATTAGTAGATTTTTTTTTTGACATGAGACTCCCCGATTTTTAAAAGTTATACCCGCTTTTCACAAAAGTTTTTTCCTCCAACATTTGACACTAATACTTTTACGTATGTTTTTTCTTCTCAAATATACATAACAAAATTTTAATATTTTTTACCAAATTAAGAAATATCTAATGTTTTTAATAAAAGAATTGAAAATCGAAGGGAATAAATTAAATGATTATTTCTTATTAAGGAAAGAATCTCTTAGAAAGTCCCTATTTTATGTTTTGCTTTATAAAGAAAAAGATATCTCATTATGCTATTTGAATATGTGGTGTATATTTAAGTTATTTTTTATTTTGTTATTATCGTCGTATCCTTCTCCTGTTATATAACGAGGCAGGCATACTCGTGCGATGCACACGGGATTTTCATGTTGTTCAAATGCATGATGTTTTGCTCTAATGTATGAGTGGATTTTTTCTGTGGTTCAAATACATTATGTTTCGTTCTAATTAGGGGTGGCTAAATGGGTGGAGTGGACGCGTATGGACAGTGGGTTAAATGGACGCTGATCCATGGGCGTGGACTAAATGGGCAATTTTTAATATTTGGACTAAATGGACTTGGACCAAATGGACATGGGTTAAATGGATAATAATAAAAGAGAAATAAATAGACTCAAAATTAATTTAACCAAATGCTTTTATGTTGCCCAAATAGTCCATAATACCCGTTTGTTTAACAAAATGCTTTTTATGTTGTCCAAATAGTCCAACTAAAATAAAAGTAATACTCATTTTGTCCATTAGTTCAAAAAGAGTCCAAATAACCCAAATTTAAGCATATGGACATAATTTGCCACCTCTAGTTCTAATGTATGACGTTTTGTCCTGGATATTAAAGTTGTGTAAATTCTATTTTTAGATGAGATTAAGTGGTTAACTAACTTTCAAAACTTTAATATCCAGCATCGTAAAGAAACTATTAGACCCGTTTAAACTTCTTATTTCAAGCCCAAAAATAATAATCATGAAATAACAATAAGATCTGGCCCATATCCGATATATATTACATACATCATCTTATCTTAATACTTTATAAAATATTTAGGCCGTATTCTATATTTATAAGTCTTAAAAATTAAGCCTTTAACATTTCTATTATAGGAAATCCACAAACCATTATTCAAAAAATCAATACTTTATACACATTAAATAAAAGTTAAAACTGTTAAATTACATCATTAAAAGTAATGGCCTAAAAATAAATGTATTAAACTCTAACATTAATTGCCCATTAAAAGTATTAAAACCCATTTTAAAACGAAGTAATAGCTATCACATTTAAATGTTTTGAGTAAATGCAACATAAATGGAATTTTAGGCTAAATTTCACTAATCATAAGTCTTGTTTTTTTGTTTTTCACTATATAATCTTATCGTAATCTTAACTACTTTATAAACATTTAAGCTTTTCTATTTTTGTAAGCCTTAAAATTTTTCAGCCCTCAAACATTTTTTAATTAAGAAATAATACAAAATATATATAAGAAATTTAAACGAGTAGTAACAACCGTTAAAAAAATTGATGATACACTTTATGTACATAAATAACCCATTAAATATGCAAAATGTAACGGTTTTGTAAACATGTAACAACCTCATTTAAACCACATTTAAAATGTCAACATGTAACAACCTATTAAATATGCAAATATATAATGGTTTTGGTTCAAACAAAATTTAAATACACGACGTCATTTTTTAATATAAAAACACATCTTTTTTCATGTTTGACGTCCACCACCTCAACAAAATGAAAGCAAGCTGTCAATTGGTTTTCACACAAAACAACTATGTACTACTCGACCCACAAAAACCTAATAAGTCGGTTACTGAAAGTACTGCTGTATATCCTATGCACCCCATAAGCCGGCCAACAAAGACACATGATGAGTCCGCCCCGGTTGATGTTGCACATACTACGACGACGAGTGGCCAGAAATATGGGTGTGGCTGACTACCCACGCCGAGGAAGACAAAAGTTGTTGCTAATCATGTTCTTTTATCATCTCAACTTTTTATAGTTTTTAAAAGAGTGATTGTATAATGAGGATATCGTATATTATTATTTGTGATTATGTGGTGTACTTTTATCCGTTGTAAATGTAATAGATCATGATATCAAATTGTGAACACAAAACAAAACCATTGCTCTCTCTCAACCACCACCTGCTGTCGCCGACTTTAAGGTTCCAAAAAAAACTGTGATCGTCATCTCCATAAAAGATGTTCGTTTTTGTAATGGTGGTTTCATGGTTTAGCCAAATCTTATGATACAAGATATGATTTCATTGATCTGAGTTTGCCACGATATTAGTCACTGGCTACCCGCAGCCGCATTGCGCGGGTAGCCGGCTAGTAATTTTAAAAATGTACACCTCTAAACCTGATTTAACCTAATACTCAGTAACAACAAATACGCTGACATCTCATTTTTCAGTCAAACCAAACGCCTTAATCTCCCATCTCATCCAACTTCCATTAGGAACAACAGATCCACGCGAATCAAACCTCGGCCAAGAAATCATCTTGTTTATATTCAAAACACAAATCGTAATTAAATTCACGATCAGAAAAGTGACGAATGCAAAGTCCTTTGAGGGTCTCGGGTAGGTTCTTGTTTTAATTCGAGTGCCACTTGTTTTTTTTCTTTGTTTTAAATGTTTTCCAAAATCAGAGTGGAGATACCCTTCAAAAAATGATATATGATGATTTGGGTTTATCTTAAGAGCTTATACGATTCAAACACTAACTGCCATATTTGTTTTTTCAGTTTGAATCTTGTGGTCAGATTAGACACGGGTTGGAAATTGATTGTGAAGGTTCTTTTTGAGTTTATCGTATCCCTGAATATGTATTTCTAAGGTTTTATGTGTGTTTGTGTTCGGGTTCACATTTTTTGTGTGTCGTATGCGTCTATAATATTTTGTTAGAGTTTTGTGGCACGAGTGCGGAGAAGGTGTGAGGTGAATGGTGATGTCAAGGAAGTCTAGGATTTTATAGTCGAATTTTAGGATACGAAGGGTTGTAACAGTATGATACTGAAAAGACTTGCCACACACATCAACTCCATCTCGATGACCTCTTGAATTGTTTAGGGTTCAATGTAGTACTAAGAGTAAAATGTGTCACGAAGAGGTTTCCCTCTTCACTTGTGCCACCTCAGCGCCACATCATCTCAACTAACCAAAACAAAAAACCAACTAAACACCCCCTCACTCATAACTAGTCTCTCTCCTCTTCACTTGTTCTCACCACTCACCATTTTATTTATTTTTTCATTTTTTACACAAACTAAAAATTCATTTCATAAAATTAAAAATTACAAATACTTCAAATAAAAATAAAAATACTTAAAAAAATACGGAAAAAAAAAACAATACGGAAAACAAATACGGAAAAAATACGTTCGATTATTCATGGTTGCTCTTGTGCCCAGAGATGCTCAATGAGGTTCCGTTGAAGGCTTGAATGTACTTCTCTATCTCGGAGTTCTCTTTGTTTCCTGCGACGGATTGCACATCGCTCGACCCATGACCGTAACAAATGGTTCCCAGGAGGATGTACATTTCAGCTGCTTCGGATATCGCAAACCTTTGATTCTTCAAAATCATGTTATGCAAAATGATGCACGTGTACATGATTCTGCGTAGCTTGTTCACAGTCCAAGCACACGCCGGTTGAGCAATTATACGCCATCGTCCTTGAAAGTTTGATTGAAAGTTTTTGTGAAAAAATTTGATTGAAAGTGTTTGTTGTGTGTGTGTGTTTTAAGATAAAAATAAGAGTATTTATAAAAAAAAGTTATAAAAAAAATAATTTTTTTAAACCGTTCAGCAACGGATATATTGCAGGTGGGGCCCACAAATCTCACCTTTTCATCTCGTTGAAGAATGGCGAATAGGGAGCGGCGAAGGGGGGTGGGTGTCACGGCGAGCACCGGCGAGGGTGCCACCTCGGACCGGCGAGGGCCCCTCGCCGTGACACCGTTTGCTCTAATATATGAGTTAGCTGAATCATTAATGCTGCGAATTGAATGCTTATTTATAATTTGGGGCTTTTGTTATAATTGATTACCTATGGTTTGATGTTAATTTTTTTGGGCTTTTGTTATAATTGATTAATTGATGTGATATAATTGTGTTAATCTTAACCTATTCTTCATTGTTTTTTTAGTCATGAGACTGACATTTCGAGCATAATCATAGGGCGATAACCATTTTGGATAGCTTGAATTCGTCGCAGGTGAACCTCCGTGGTGAAAAACAAATTCAAAAACAAATATAAACACCCCCAAGAATAAGTAAGCACACCGCCATTCCTTTTATTCAGAACTTGCTTTCAAAATTTCTCGAGTAGTGCACAACATCGATGAATAAAGTTGAAACATTGTCTTTTGAGTCACCATTGGGCGTTGCCATAAACCACTCCTTATGAATTCTGACGGTGACATAAGGTTGTCAGTTCTGGGTTTTGGTTTAGTAGGAATCAAACTGAATTCTTCTTGATATAATTGTAATGTCAAATTCATTTGTTTTTAACATACGTGGTTTGTTTTTGCAGGAGAATTAAAAAATATTAGTAGAGCCGGCCAACAGGATTGAATCTTTTAGATGAAAAAATTAGTATATAAAGACAAACAAAAGAGACTCGAAACTTATTTGGATGTAGCAAGAGTTAAAGACGGGTCGAGGCCTCTTTTTTTCACCAATCTATTAGATCTTCCAATGTAATCCCATTTGCTAATTCATCCACCTGCACAACATTAATGAAAAACAAAGAAAATTAAGAAATGGTGCAATCATGTTTACATGATAATCTGCCGCCACCTCCACCTGCACAACAAAAAAGAATGAAAATTGAGAAATAGTGCAATCATGTTTAGAAGATGTTGCTTCATCTTGTGACCTCTTAGAAAGGAAAAAAATGAAACTGCCATAGCTCTCCATCTCCACCTCGAATGATATTTTACTTCATTTGCATGCCATCTATTTATACAGAGTTATGACCTTTGTAATTTCATAGTAATAATTTACATGACCTTTGTAATTCCCTCTCATTAATTCCAGTTGAGTAAATTAAAAACACATGAAAATGAGTACTTCTACCTTAAATTAAGAGTCTTTTGATCACATAGACGCCTCACTTGTACACTTTACATTTATGATGAGCATGTACCTTTCCTCTAGCATTGAGTACCTCCACCTTAAGCTTAAGCACATTTATCATGGGTACCTCTACCTTAGCCTTGAGTACTTACATCTAAAGCTAGGACACCTCCACATTCAATTACAGGGCCTAAAATTAGAGTATAACAACAGATTCTCCCAAATCTGATCGTCTTCACTACATAAAATTTTCCTTTCTTCGTAGTGACCTTTATGATATTTTGAGGGTTTTCAAGGAGGCCTATGTGTTATGTAAGAGAGATGGCTTCCGAAATGTATGAAATGTATGCGATGGCTGTGATCTCTAGGTATTCATCTAAACATACTTTGTTTTTATTATTTAGCATTGCAAATTGCATAGATCTTGTTAAAACATTGTTTGAGTCTTGAATGTTAAATAAAATACTTTCGTAGATACAAACAATTCAACACAAAATTACAAAAGCTCCACTACTTACTGATGTTTTGAATCATAACATAAAATAAACCTCTAAAGAAACTGGAGATGCAAATGCTTTGCGAGTGATTGCTCTAACGATACCGATATGACTTAGTTCTGAGTCACCTTTTGCTTAAGGTCCCCTTGATTAGTTACCTAACACAAATGTAGTTGAACCAGATGAATGACAAGACATATATACTGAACATACTAGGAGGCTAACCAACAACTTTATTAGTTCAGGATACATCAATCATAAAGTAACATAGGCAAACAAATTTGACATGCTCATCCAAATGTGTTGGAGAATACCCACCGTCCGTGAACTATAAACATTCATATAAGTTATTTTGGCTAAGAAAAGTGATATGACATAACAAGAAGCTTTCATTATACCAAAGAACAAGTCTAGGACTCCTAACAGTATTTTGAATGGTGTCGTAATGCTATAGTTTGAACTGCCTATGCTATATGTTTAGGTCAATAAAAGCTTTTTATACTCAAAGAGGAATACGATGATAGATAAATCGATCAATCAAAATATACATAGATAGATACTGAAATAAATACTTACTTGAAGTTCCAATGCTTCCTCAACCCGATCCACGATCATTTCCATGGTAGGGCGTTCCTTTGTATTGAAACTTATGCACTGGAATGCAACTTCTCTGTACGAATCAAAAGAACGATTATCAATTTCATCTCTTATCAGAGGATCAATTATCAAGTTTGGTTTGTGATCATAGTAGCGTCGGACTATATTTATTAGGGGTTTCGGTTTACCATCCTCTAACCTTCTCCGATTATAAGCTAACATTCCACTCAACAACTCAAACATTACCACTCCAAAAGAATAGACATCCGACTCTCTGCGGAGGACGCCACTTTCATGGTAAACTGGATCCATATAAAAGTTGGTACCCGCAGCATTTGTGTAGACTTGGGTATGTTGCTGATTGGAGCCAGATTTTGACAATCCAAAATCACAAACTTTTGCTACCAAATTGTCATCTAATAAGATGTTTGCGCTCTTGACGTCTCTGTGGATTACTCTGTTGTCCTCACCAAGACCTGAGTGAAGATAGTCGAGTCCTTTTGCAGCACCTAAGCAAATCTTCAAGCGATGTTCCCATGTCAACAAACGTCTCTTATTCTTGTCAGTGAGATGACAGTCTAGGCTGCCATTACTAGCATACTCATAAGTTATAATCTTCTCATTGCCTTCATCACAGTAACCAATGAAAGGGATGATGTTTTCATGACTGAAACTGAAAATCATATTAAGCTCATTTCGGAACTCATGTTCTCCTTGGTAACTATCTGGACGTAGGCATTTGATGGCAACTGTGCGGTTTTGCCAGCGCTCAGCGAGTTGCCCTTTGTACACGAAACCAAATCCACCATCTCCAATCCGATTTTCTGGACCTTTTTCTCCAATGGCCAAGTTGATGTCCTCTAGTGGAATTCGAAAATCTTCTAGTTTTTGATCTTTTCTGGCAATGGTAGAAGCAGCTCCATGGGTCTGTTAAGATGGTTGTTTTAGTATTTAATAGTTTTGTATGTATATATCAACAAGACATTTTATAGATGCAAGAGTTCGGATATAATGAAATATTAAATCAATCAGCACTTGACAATGCGGACACTTTAAAGTCTGGCAAGTTCGTTACAATCATTTGATAAAATGAAATAGATTGTCCTTTAAGCTATTGATTAAGTTAAAAGAATAGTTAACTTTTGGGAAACTATTTGATTAATAGTTAAAAGCAAGGTTGTTAAGATCCCGATCTTGATCTTAGGATCTTACGATTTTACGATACTCTAAACCAAAAACGATCCGCGGATCTTACGTAGGATCTTTGCATGCTTAAGATCTTATAGGATCCCGATCTTGATCATAGGATCTTAGGATCTACTACGATCCGATCTTACTTTTTCTCGAACGATAAGCTAAAAAATTAAAAATTTATAGGTTTTATTTTGTATAATATAAAAAAAAACACATGTAAATCTTCTTATAATTTCATAATCATAATTTAGGACTATATTTTTATGAAATATTCGTATAATTTTGTGTTTACGATGCATATTAATTTATAGATTTGTAAAATATTGCAAAGACTATTAAGAAAATTACATTATATTAGGATCTTACGATCTCGATCCTATTTTACGATCTTGATCTTGTAAAGACGAAAACGATCTTAGGTAAGATCCCGATCTTGATCTTGACAACCTTGGTTAAAAGAATAGTTAACTAGCTATAGATATATATCTATAAATGATGAGAACACTTACTTGAATATACAATGCTTCCTGCAATCTCTTGACGACCTGATTCATCCAAGGGCGATCCTTCATGTTGAAACTAATGCATTTATATGCAATATCCTTAAACGTACGTAAAGAACGTGCATCAATTTCATCCCTTATTCGATAATCAATTAACTTGTCTACTTCGTCATTGTAGCGTCGGACCCAATTTATCATGCTTATTCGCTTATCTTCTACAGGGTGTTTGCATGCCAGGAGACCAGTCAATATTTCGAAGAGTACCACACCGAACGAGTACACGTTAGACTCTACCCTGGGGATGCAGCTTTCACGGTAAACGGGATCCATATAATATTTACTGCCCTTTGCTATTTTGTAGACATTTGTATCCGGGTAATTTTTGGGGACCAGAAATGACTTACGAAAACCACATATTTTGGCTTCTAGATTGCCATATAATAATATTTTCTTGCTATTAAAGTCTCTATAGATTACTTTGTGCTCCCCGAAACCTGCATGAAAGCATTTGAGTCCTCTTGCAGCGCCTAAACAAATCTTAAGGCGCTCTGCCCATTTTAGGTAACTGTTCTCATCCTGGCTTTTGAGTTTTAAATAAAGACTTCCATTAACTGCATACTCTGAAACTATAATTTTGGCATCTCTGGTATGGCAACCAATGAAAGGTGTGATATTTTCATGGTGAAAGCTGGATATCAGCAAAAGCTCATATAGTATCAAGTTTTCATAGTCAACATGATGAGAAGGCCAGTGTTTGAAAAAAGCTTCGCGGTCATTACAGCGATGAACGAGTTTTCCTCTGTGTGTAGTCATACCGCGAGTTTTGGAGGATCGCATTGTATCATATTCCTCAGCACCGATGGCCTCCCTGATCTCTTTCAGTGGAATTTCAAACTTCTCTCTGATTCGTTGAAAAGTCTGAAGAGCACCGCCATTATTCTGTAAAGAAAACTTATTTTAATTTTAAAATTTTTCATACTGTAGAAGCTGAAATGCTAATAGTTAAAATTTTACTCATACGTTTATTCATTTGATGATATTTTATATGAATCTCATCTCATCTTCAACAATATCAAACAGTAACCATGATAAGATTAAAGGTTATATATGCTTATATTTAAATTTCGTCTCCCCTGTGCCCATTTCATTCTAGAAGAAGACAATTAGTTAGTTGTCGTGTTTAAGAGCCGCACGTAATATGTGTTTAGTACAACCTTAAAAGAATACACTTTATATACACAATAGTTGTGTTTGGTTGGACGAATTTGGATAGTTTTTGGTGTCTTTGAAACTAAAATCTAGCAAAAATCATGCTTGGTTCATTGAAAGTGGTGTTTTTTAATACAGTAGGACCTACAAAAACTATGTTTTAAAAAATATTGCTGAATACATGGTTTTTCATATTGGGCAAGATAGAGTCAACTAGACACACGTACCCTTTAATAAAAATATACCTAACCCAACCATCTACAGTAAAAAAACATTGCTAAATACATGGTTTTTCATATTTGTAATATCAGTATTTTTAATACTTCATGTCTTGAATTTGAAACACCAAGTTTTTAATTTCGCGAACCAAACAGCCCCATGTTTTCAAAGGCGGTTCGTCCAAGCGGTTTAGCCAACAAAGGTAGGAACCGGTAATGCTATCGAATCGTTGCTACCCAGGTTCTTAGTGTCTTAAACTCGGATTGAGCAGCAAGGTTTCACTTGATCCAGGTCGAAGCGATTCATTAAAACCAGATAGTTTTATATATTTGATTTTAAAAAACTATTAATCGCTAATAATATTTATATATTAATATAATTAAAAGAAAGTTTTTACTGATGTCATCTTGAGTAAGGGAAATCTTTTATCTATATTACATTATAAAAGATATTGATATCTCTCTTATTTAATGTTTAAGTAATACAAATATAAAAGTTTAATGTACAAGTTAATTAAACATTATTTTTTTTTTAAACTTTAAGTATAAGAGCATCCACTCTGGTAGTTTAAGAATAAGTTTAAGAAATTATGAAGAGGTTTAAAAAAGATTGTACCAAAGTGAGGAACCATTTCAAGTTTATGTGGCATGAAGATGTTTACGATTTTGAAAAGGTTCATAATTTAATACATTGCATGATTTGACAATTTTATAAACTAACTAAACGTTTATCCATAGTGGTAATAAGTTTATATTATAACAAAGGTTTACAAATTAATGACATTTGAAGATGTGGCGATAATATTAACTTTTGAAGAGGTTCATCATAGTGGATGTATATATTAATTAAAGTATTAAACACCATAATTAATGTATTTTTAGAATACTCTAAAAATAAAAAAATGCATATTATTATACTTATTTTACAAACAAATAAAATACACCGAATTTTATAAAATTGATATGCTAACAAGTTGATTATACATATGGTTTAAAATTGGGACCGGACCGATGAGTCACCACTGGCCAGGCTAGCAAATAAAAGTTAAAAACGAAGATAACCTGACGGAAACGGTATAAACGGGTGAACTGAATCGAACTAGGATATTTTTTTTATTATTCTTCAGTTAATTAGTTTATCGTTTTTAATTTGATGACGCTTAAACTTTAATCACATGATACCTGCAGCCGCAACGGGTAGGTACCCTGCTAGTTGGTTTATAATGCATGTTTCATTTTTGAAATGTCCTAATTAATTGTTCACCATTAAAATAGATAAGAAATTTGATTAATTTTATCATATTACTTTTGTTTGAAATTATTGTTATAAACTTTAAAGAAAACTTAATTATTTAGTTATGGTAAAGCTGTTATTCTGCTAGATTATTACAAACTTTAAAAAACACTTAATTATTTAGTTAATGATAAAGATGTTATTCTGCTAGAAAGTAAAAGAAGGAAAAAACAAAAATAAATGAACTTTTCTTAAACTTTATGGATTTAAGAAGTTATTTAGCGACACCTTTCTTAAATCGTTTTTCAACGCAGCAATTGCGAACACCTTTTCTTGAATCTGAGCCTTTAATTGCTCATTTTGTAGAAGTAATTTAGCGACATGTTGTTCTAAATCGATGTTCATATTTGTTAATGCAATGATGCCTAAAAAGGTTACTTGCATTTTTCGGTCTCGCTTTGTTTTGATTACGACAAAATATAAAAACAAGCATTTACGAAAACAATGAAAAACGAATTCTTGAGTTCAAGTATTTTTTTCACTTAAGGTATGAACAAAAAAAAATTCATCTTAATAAAGTGATGAAGGATTTATGTTTTCTTAAAACTCACCTTTTATTAAATGAGATAAAAAAATTTATTAAACTTTATTTTTAAGAAATTTTTTATTAAATTAAAATTTAAAAATTTGAAAATGGCATATTCCATTTGGTTTCAGAATATCTTTTGAGGATAGCTATTCCACCAGATGTTACTACCCCACTAAAAGACAAAAGGGACCAGAGTCTACGAACAGAGATCCTTAAAGGTCTATGCGGTCCCTTATCAATAAGGCACTGCGGGTACCAATAAGGAACCGCATTTAGATATGGCCGTTGGACTTTTGTCCTATAAATAGTGGACCATTCTCAGATTTTCTCTTCACCTCTTTTGCACACAAATTTACAGATTCAAACATACTTCTTAAATCATTGAAATCCTTGATTATTTGGTTGATTACTACTTGTTTAGAAGTGAATCTTTCTCCTCTCATCTCTTCCTCTGCAAGTGCAAAGAGAAGAACACTTTCATCCTTGAAGTGTTGAGTCTACCTCAAGATCTATTGAAGATCAAGTTTCATTCATTCATTTTAGTTGTGTTGTCTAGATCCAAGTAGTTGTGTTATTTGGAAGTTGTGTTGTGTAGATCCAAGTAGTTGTGTCTATTTGGAAGTTATGAAGATCCAAATAGTTGTGTCTATTTGGAAGTTGTGTTGTGAAGATCCAAGTAGTTGTGTCTATTTGGAAGCTGTGTTGTGAAGATCCAAATAGTTGTGTCTATTTGTAAGTTGTGTATGTAGTAAGGTTAATACTTAGTCCTCAAAGTTATTGGTGTAGATTGATCCTAGCTAAGATTAGGACTCGACTTTTAGCTTAGAGTCGGAAATTGGATAAGCGACGTTGTTTACGGTTTCTCCACCTTAAGGAGTTTGTTGATTAGTGAACTCTCGAGTAAGGAGTACTCGAGGAGTGGAGTAGGGACGAAGAGTGAGCTTCGTTGCCGAACCACTATAAATCCTTGGTGTTTGGTTTGATTTTTCTTTTCCTTATCTCTTTACATTCATTATTGTTTATTTGCATATACTTGTGATTATTAGTTTAGTTGCACTATCCATTGTCCATATTGTGTATAAGAAGATTTCACATAATTTCTCAAGCCTAAGTTTTTAATAAGGATTTTTCAAAACCCACTTTTAACAAGTAAATATTAAGAAACTATTCAACATTCCTTCAAGTTTTTACAATTGGTATAAGAGCGTGGTTGCTCAAGCATTTTTAAAATGTATTGTATTTTAATACTTGAACCGATCTATGGATTCCAACAAGTACCTAGAAGGGCGATCTATGCAAAGACAACCTCTTTTTGAAATCGATAGTTTTATTTATCGGAAAAATAGATTTGAGACTTATGTGAAATCAAAAGATTTAGATCTTTGGCATGTTATTACCAATGGTGACTTTTTGCCTTATCAATATAATGAAGTTTCCAAAAAGAAAGAGTTAGTAACTTTTGAAAATTCTAACGATGACACTAAAAAGAAACTTGCTAAAAATAATAAGGCTAAAATGGTGATTTATAATGATTTACCTAAGAAAGAGTCTGAAAGAATTTTCATGTGTAAAACCGCTAAAGATATTTGGTATACTCTTTTAGTAACCCACCAAGGTAATAGCCAAGTCAAAGAAAGTAAAATCAATCTTCTTGTTCAACAATATGAACAATTTGTCATCTAAGAAGATGAAACTATTAGTGCTTTTGCTAGATTTAATACCATTATTACTAGTCTAAAAGCTCTTGATGAAGGTTTTTCTAGCAAGAACAATGTTAGGAAGTTTCTTAGGGCGTTGCATCTAAAGTAGAGAGCTAAAGTCACGGCAATTGAAGAATCAAAGGATCTCACTACATTATCACTTGATGAACTTACTGGCAACTTAAAAGTTCATGAAATGATAATTTTGAAGGACACAAAAATGGTTAAAACCAAAAATGAAAGAAAGTCTATAGCACTCAAAGCCAAGAAGGTGCAAAGTGACCATGATAGCTCTTCCTCGGAAAGTGATGATGAGGAATATGCTATGGCGGTTAGAGACTTCAAGAAGTTCTTCAAAAGGCGAGGTCAACCTGTTAGACAACCTAGCAACGACAAGAAGGCAATTTCCAAAAACTGATGTATCAAGAATGAAAATGGTGATAGGAAATGTTTTAGATGCGGTGATCCAAACCACTTCATCGGTGATTGTCCCAAGCCATCTCGCGAAAATAATCACCCGACCTTCGTTGGTGGTTCGTAGAGCGATAGCGGTGAATAATGTAACAATAATGCTAAAGACGAGAATTGTCTCATGGCTCATTCTTCTAAAGAGGTACATTCCAAAATCGAATATTATAGCAATGACAGTTCTTCACTAGATAACTTTGAACTAGAAGGTCAATATAACAACCTATGGAAAATAAGTTTAAAATTCATTGAAAAGAACAAAGTGCTAAAATCAACTAGGACCAAGCTTGAAAATGAGATTTAGTGAGCTAAGAGATAAATTAACTAAGCTTGAAAAAAATAAGGAATTTGATTTAGGTTTTTAAATTGTGAACACCTTAGACAAGAGAATGAAGATCTCAAGAGTACTTCCATCAAATTAGAAAAAGTTCACAAAAGTTACTAGTACTCTTGATGACATGTTAAATAAGCAAATTCACACTAAAGAAACACTGGGCTTAGGTTTTAACACAAATGAAGCATCTACTAGTAAACCAAAACAAGTTATTTTTTTCAGAAAAAACGACCCTCTGTCTATGGATCCCCAATCTATGGCGTGGTTTCTTATAATTATGGGACCGCGGGCCTGATAAGGAACCGCGGACAGAAGAACGGATTCTTGAAAATTCTCAACTCAAAATTCCATTTTAGGTAAAGGGTCAAAACATCTTGTAGTTAACAATGTTGAATTACCTATAATTGACAAAAAGGAACTTGATAAATTCTATAAGCCTTTAAGTAAACCTCTAATGGGAATGAGAAGTTTTTCAAGACAGTCATCTACTCCTCCAAGAGTACGTAATGATTCAAGGCCTAGAAGTAGAACACCAACACCTATAAGAGATGATCACTCTAAGTCAAGACCTAGAAATAGAACACCAACACCTCAAAGGAATGATCACTCTGATTCAAGACCTAGAATTAAAACTCCAACACCTAGAAACAATAATAACTCTAGGTCAAGATCAAACACTCTCAAGAAAAATAATGGACATCAAAATAATCATATGAATTGTTACAATAATTGTAACAATTGCCAACAATGTTTTTCTCCGTGGGGCATGTGTCCTCTATTCATGCATCTCAATCAAATGCAAGGGATGTGTGGAACTAACAACTTTGGACCCATGAGATATTAGGGACCAAATGTTTGATCTTGTGTGTTGTTACCTAGATATGCTTGGGATTAGATTTGGAACCCGACGAGTAGATTAAGGATAGTGGTTGTTCTAAACACATGACGGGTAATCGAAGTTTGTTCTATGCCTACAAAGCATATTATGGAGGTAACGTTACTTTCGCTAGTAAGCTACGTGGTAACATCATTGGAAAAGGTACGGTTTCTCTTGACTCCATGACTATCGAAAATTTGGAACACATAGACAATCTAGGGTTTAATCTTCCAAGTATAGGTCAAATTTGTGATAATAAGTGTAAGGTCATCTTTTCGGAAAATGATAGTGAAATCGTAAAAGATGGAAAGATCATTGAAAAAGGTGTTAGAAAGCATGGGCTTTATGTCATGAAGGCCAATAGTAAGTCAAAGGACAACTTATGTCTAGGCATAGGAGATTAGGTCATGCTAATATGCGTTTAATTCAATCTTTAGTCTCTAAGGAGTTGGTAATACATCTCCCCAAGATTAAGTTCGATAGTCACTTTTGTGATGCTTGCAAAGTTGGAAAGCAAGTTCACTCAAGTCACAAGGCCAAGAATTTGGTATCTACCTCTCGGTGCTTAGAACTCCTAGATATGGGTCTCTTTGGACCTTCCGCCATACGGAGTTATGAAGGTAACCTTTATACCCCTGTTATAGTTGATGACTAATCTAGATTCACTTGGACTAGATTATTGGCTTCTAAGAATGAAGCTTTCGATCCTTTCGAAACCTTTAGTCGAAGGATCCAAAATCAACTAGTATGTTCAATTGTCTCTATTAGGATGGATCATGGTAGGGAATATGATAACGAAGTGCAATTTGGTGCCTTTTGTGAAGCTCATGGTATTACCCATAACTTCTCGGCTCCTCGCACTCCACAATCAATGGGGTAGTTGAAAGGAAGAATAGGACTATCCAAGAGATGAGTAGGACAACGTTAAATGAGCAATCTTTGCCTTAAAATTTTTGGTGCAATGCCATGGACACATCAACCTATATTCTCAACCGAAATCTTATTCGACCTTTTCTAGGAATGACCTATTATGAGATTCTCATTAGAATACTTTAAGGTGTTTGGAAGCAAGTGCTTCATTCTCAACACCAAATATTACCTTACTAAGTTCGACCCAAAGTCGTACGAAGGTATCTTTCTAGGTTATTCTCAAACTAGTAAAGCCTACATAGTCCTCAATAGAACATCGGGTGTAATCGAAGAACCACTCAACGTGACATTTGATGAAACTCCTCCTTCATCTAAGACACCACCTTTGGTAGATGATGACTTAGATGAATTAGACATAGTTAAAGCCAAGGAGGTTAGAAAATTAGGTGTTGAAGACCTTAATGTTGAAAAGGGAGTAAACATTAGGGAGCCTAAGGATCATGCTCTCGATAACGTCATATGCGACTTAAATCAAAGGAACCTAAGATCTCAAGTCCAAGATCAATGTAACTTCTTTTGTTTTGTCTCAATGATTGAACAAAAGAATGTTAAAGAAGCTTTGATGGATGAGAGTTGGGTCATCTTCGTGCAAGAAGAATTAAACAATTCATTGCTAATGACGTTTGGGAACTTGTTTCTCCACCTAGAAGTACTACCATTATAGGAACCAAGTGGGTAGGAATAAGTTAGATGAGAACGGTGTTGTGTCAAGGCCAGACTTGTAGCTCAAGGCTATAATCTACAAGAAGGGATTGATCATGATGAGACATATGCACCGGTAGCAAGGTTAGAGTCCATTCAGATCCTTTTAGCTTACGCTTGTGCATTAGATTTTAAGCTTCAACAAATGGATGTAAAGAGTGCGTTTCTTAACGGTTTGATCAATGAGGAGGTATATGTGGCTCAACCTCCCGGCTTCATTGATTTTGAGAAACCGGATCATGTTTACAAGCTTAAGAAAGCTCTTTATGGTCTTAAACAAGCACTCAGAGCTTTGTATGATAGACTTAAAGAGTTTCTTGTAAAACATGAGTATACCATGGGGATGGTAGACAATACACTCTTTACAAGAAGAAAGGTTCTCACCTCATAATCATACAAATATTTGTTGATGACATTATATTTGGTTCAACTTGTCAAAATTTGTGTGATGACTTTGCCAAAATCATGCATGACGAGTTTGAAATGAGCATGATGCGAGAACTTAACTTCTTTTTAGGACTCCAAATTAAACAAAGGGACGATGGTATTTTATTTAAATAATCTAAGTACGTTAAAAAAGTTCTACAGAAATTTAGATTAGAGGACTCTAGACCAATGAAGACCCCTATGGCATCGGATATTAAACTCACCGTAGATGATGATTGTGATTCGGTAGACAACACCAAATATAGAGGTATGATTGGTAGTTTGTTGTACTTAACGACAAGTCGACCGGATATCATGTTTAGTATTTTGCTTTGTGCTCGCTTCCAAGAGGCTCCCAAAACCTCTCACCTTGACGCGGTTAAGCGTATCTTCCGATATATTAAAGGCACTATACATTTAGGATTATGGTATCCTAAAGGGACCGGCGTAGAAACTATAGTATACGCGGACTTGGATCATGCGAGAGACTATGTGGACCGGAAAAGCTCTAGTGGAGTTTGTACCGTAATGGGTAGTTGTTTAACTTCTTGGTTCTACAAGAAACAAACCGCTCTTACTATATCCACCACAGAAGCAGAGTATGTGAGTGCCGGTAAAGCTTGTCAACAAGCTGTATGGATGAAGCAAGAGCTTGTTGATTACGGGATTTCACTTAATGATGTTCCCATCATGTGTGATAATAAGGGTGCAAAATACCTTAGCAAAAATCCCGTGCAACACTTGCAAACCAAGCACATAGAGATTCGCCACCGTTTCCTTAAGGATAATGTTCAAAAGGGGAACATTTCGATTGAGAAGGTGCCCTCGCTAGAAAACTTAGCCGACATCTTCACTAAGTCACTTAAGAGGGAACATTTTAATTACTTGCGTCTAGGTCTAGGTTTAATGGAACCTATCCCTTAATTACGCTTTTCATTAATCGAGTCTTTCTCTCTTTTAAGTCTTCATTCTTTGAGTCATTGAGTCTCTTAAAATATTTTTGAAAAATTCCTCTTCTCTTTTTCAAAGCTCTCAAAGTTCTTTCGAAAATGATCGAGAAATGTTTTTATATTGTTAATTCAATCTAAAAATGTTTGTCATAGCTTCTTACTATTGACATCGAGCATACATAATTCATATGTAGGGGTTTCTCAAATATAGTAATGAAATATGGAGGATCATTGTGTCATGACTATGAGTCTAGATTAACACACCTCCAACATCGATTTTATTTCAAATCCATGGTTTTTGGTCAAAATATTGTTTGGTGAGTTCTTATGTGTTTTCTATGTCTTTTGTTGCTTTTTAGCATGTCTCTATGATTAGTTAGACTAGAAAATCAAGATTTGTTGAATTGGAAATTTCTCCTCATCCACCAAAAACATCCCTCTCTGGGCGGTTCCCTAAATATCCCGCGGATCCATATATATATATATATATATATATATATATATATATATATATATATATATATATATATATATATATATATATATATATATATATATATATATATATATATATATATATATATATATATATAGAGTTAGGATTAAATAAGAAGATTAAGTAAAATGAGAAGAAACCACAACCACACATTTCAGATGCACCTACAAAGTCAGATGCATATCCCTTTGAAATTCTCCTTCCTTTGTGGAATTTGTGGTCAGAATTTCTTCTTATTCTTCTCATTTTAATTTTTCTTCTTACTGGATCCCTACTATATATATATATATATATATATATATATATATATATATATATATATATATATATATATATATATATATATATATATATATATATATATATATATATATATATATATATATATATATATATATATATATATATATATATATATATATATATATATATATATATATATATATATATATATATATATATATATATATATATATATATATATATATATGGAACCGCAGGTGGGGATAAGGAACCGCATACAGAACCCTCAAATTTTGAGTTTTCTGTAACTCCAAATTTGCTCCAACATCTTTGGAATCTTTGGTTCAAACCTTTGACCATTCCAAAAGTGTCTTGTGCTTTCTCTATTTAACCCTAAGCATTTTGCATCCTTTATCATATCAAAATGTCTTATTCACCAAATGAAAGCTTTGATTCTCCTTCATTTTCCCCAATCTCTTTCAATCTAAATTCACCCAAGAACACTCAAAGTCATATTTCTTCTTCTTCTAAGAATATTGATTGTGGAACTTCTTCTCTTCCACCACTAGCCTTTTGTGTTCTTCCTCCCTCACATGATAATGTCATGCATCATGGAACATATTGTCATTGTTGTCAATATCAACATCTTGCTATGGCTCACATCTATGAGGAATTGAATTACATCAAGAGTCTCCTAGTCAAACCTCCTCTTCACTATGACTATGAGACTACTATCAAGTCACCACCACCTACTTCCGCCACCACCTTGTCTTTCATTTAAGCATATGGATTGCTTATCTCCAAGACATCTATTTTAAGCAAATCTTTAAGTTCTAATTTAACTAGGAATATATTTATGCTTTTCTTTTAGCTTGTTTTCTTTTTCATACAACTTTGTATGATTTATTTTCTTATATCTTTATTTCATGTTTCCTTTTAACATGACTTATCTTGGATCTTAGTTATCTTCTCTTTTCTTATCTTATTTTTCTTTGTATGTGACCTATGTTATATCTTGTTGGGTGTTTCATTTCTTCTACTAACCCTTCCATGTAGCTTGTCACTATAGCTCGATTCCTTGGTTCCCCAAGCAAGGGGGAGTAAGCGCCAAGGGGAGCACTTGTAAAGTCCGATTCTTTTCTTCTACAAAGACTTTTATATAATCCACCCGCATGCGGGCTTTCATAGGCTATATAGGTTGGGCCGGGCTTCAATAAATGATTAATACATTGAAAGAGGCCTTTTAAGTTAGTCATCAAGTCCGTATTGATACATATAATAAACTTATGACCGATCATTCTTGTTTGACTCAATATTTTGAGGCTAACATAATCTCACTCATCCATCTCTTTTATAACAACTTTTGTAACAAAATATTAAAAAAAACTTTTATATTTAAATTTAAATATCTTTTTATTTATTTATTTTTTCTATAATCTATAATCATCATATTTTTCTAAAATTTCGCGCTCTTTAATTCAATATCCATTTGATATATTTTAATAAAATTTTACTTTTTTATTTTTAGTGAGTTTATTTGTTTAGATTTAATTTTTATAATTTTAACTTTAATTTAAATACGAAGTTGGTTGGTAAAAGTGTAACATTTATTCGTAAAAAAATAGTCATCAGGTACCCGCCACTGTATTACGCGGGTATAAGGCTAGTTAATTATAAATGTAGGATTAGCTTGATCCCAAGGCCAAGTCACATGACATTAAACTTCGAATATTTAGCGCTAGAAGAGAGGAGGTAAATACTTATTAAAATCATGTGAATCAATGAGAAAAAGAGTTAAGACAATCTGAGATAAAGCAGAAGAAAGCGTTGCAAGAAGCATTGACTCTAGTAATACCTTTACAAGATTACTTCTAGTAATATTAAATATATTTGTAGTTTTTTATATCAAATGAATCCAGATTGGTCTTGAGTGGATTTGTTTTATATTCACTTCTGGAATCCGGTTTTTCAATTTTGAATCAAATTAAATTGATTCTGATTTCGGTATATGAGCTGAACAATAACCAGAATTAGTACATTACCAATTCCAGAATTTACTTCTTTGGCAACAGAAGTAGAACAATGTTAATCTTCAAAAATAGGATGAAAAAAAGGTAAAAATCAAATGAACGTCAATAGGACATACATGAACATTTTCCAAGGTATAATTAGAGCCTATGGAGAGATCGTGCCATAGAGGTCATATGCCTATAATAAAAGAAATTCCCATCGGGTGGGTTGGTAGCAACGACGCGACAGTCACGGCGACAAACCACGAAGTCTCGCGCCATGGGCAAAACTCGCACCATAACTCGGCGCGAGAGAACAAAACAACCGTTCCGACTGCTCTTAGAATTCATGAAGTAATGGTGTTGATTATATCTTCTTTGTGTGTTTCGTTTAGTTGGTCATGGTTTATATGTTCTGTCACCCGTTTAATCCCAAAATAGTAAACTTTTGAAAAGTTGTTATTGTTTTGAATTACTATTATTTTACATATGGCTATTTGATATGAGTTAGAGAAATGAAGCAATGACGGAAGTTGTCGATCTATCTTAACCATCTATTTTTTATCAAACAAAACAACTACGCATTCGAGTTTTTTCAAACGACATCTCTTACATATAGTAAATTGTGAAACTATAAAAAACAAATCATCGTGATGAGGATATTTTTTCGATTTCAGTAGACGAACAGTTTAATTTATCTCATTGATCTTTTATTGTTTAAATTTTCTCCCAAAAAAACAAATGTGATTTCTAAAATCGTGTGTGGTTTTTTTAGAACATAAATAAAAAAATTATTATTATTTACATAGAAAAAAATAAATTTTATTCTACCATCTCATGTTGAACGAAAATAAGGAGTAAACGCGTTCCTGCAAAGGTTAATATGTTTACTTGGCGTGCTCGTTTTAATTGCTTACCGACGAGGAGTAATCTTTCCAACTCGATACCATCTCTTTTATGTCCAGTTTGTGATGTTGATGTAGAAGACGTTCCTCATTCGTTATTTCGATGTGATTTGGCCCAGAACATGCTTAAGAAAATTTGTCGTTGGTGGAATGTTAATTATCTCGATTGGGGATTTTTTCTACTATCCATCTCCCGTCCAAATTAAAGACTGTTTTGGAGGGAGTCTTCATGGTAGCTTGGTGGGCAATCTAGAGATATCGCAATCTTTTAATCTTTGGAGAAGCGGTTCCAAGTCGCTCCACGCTTTTTGATGACATTGTTCTTTGTTCTTATAATTGGTGTAAATGGCGATGTAATTTTTCTTTTTCGTGGTTAGATTGGTTAAAAAACCCTTATTTAATTTCTTTGTAAGCTTTTGTCTAGCATCTTGCTAGTTTAATAAAAGTCGCCGTTAAAAAAAAGGATATTAAACGCGAAATTTTAAATAAAATCACGCATAAGTTAGAGGTAATTTTCAAATTAATGACGAGAGTATTTTTAAAGTAATGATGGTTAGAGTCAACTCCCAAGTACAAAAGCAAGATGCGGATCAAAAGCGGATACATGTGGATTGTTTTAACTAAAGATCATTTTCTGGTCGTTGAGTATAATAAATTATCGGTGAAGAAGATTGTCTCGCTGGAAATTATGGAAAAAGTTGACTTCGATGCTTATCGTTTGAAGTTACAAAGCCATATTCAATGTTTGACGTTTTCAATGTAAAGCAGTCGTTACCTTATCATGTTAAATTTTCATGATGATCTTCATGTGAACTTGATGAAGAATTTTTTCTATTCAGTGGAGAATGATGCACACTCAAGTATCGATGAAAGGGCTTAATTATTTTTTGAAGCCCCACGTAAAAAAAGGCTTTATTCAAATGAGCATTACTTGATCTACATGACTTCGTTTTAGGTGTGGACCAGGCAAATCGAAGGTTGAGACAACGAGAGATTTGTGTTAAATGGACCTCATCGGTTTACGGAAATTTCGGGTCTTGTAATGCCTTATTTTAGGAGTTATGTGCATTTTGTGTTTTTTCTTCAAATTTTGTTCAATTTTTTTTATGCTAGAGTCCGACTCATTTACTTTTTAGGACATTTTTTAATTCCTAGTTCTATTTAACTGGGTACTATGATGGGATAATCAATTAAATGTTTCTTTTTGACAACTTTTGCTGAAAATTAAGTTCAGTTTATTCTATTTTTTTTCATTAACGATAATTGGAAGAATATTTATGTATTTGCTTGAACCAACAGATTCAGTTTCTGTTTATTGTTTTTTTAGTTTACATCGAAGTCATAATAATATTACTTTAAGAGAAAAGTTTTATGTAAACTCTTTATTTAGCATAAACTCAATCAATTAATTACAGTCACTTATTTTTTTCATTTAAGGGTGCGTTTAGTTGAAAAACATTTTCCTCATTTTCTATTTTCTATTTTGTAGAAAAAGAAAAGGGAATTCTTTTTCCACAAAACATTTAAAAATTTAAAAAATGCGTTTAATTAGAGAAATTTGTGTTTTTCATTTTCCAAAACTATAAAAGAAACAAAGGGAAGTGAATTTTTTATGTCTAAAGAAAAACTTAGAAAAACAATAAAAATGAGTTTTTTTGTTTTGTGTGTCAAAGGGTAAAAAAGGGATTTTGCATTTTCTAGAAAATATTTAAAAAAAACGATGATTTGAACGCGTTTTCTGTTTTCCTTGTTTTCTAGAAAAAATTTTGTAAAAAACAGGGTGTTTTCCATCCAACTAAACGCAGCCTTATATTTTTTAAAATTAAAAATATCTCAAACCGATAATCGTTACGCAAAACGAAACATACCATTGCGACGAGAATTAAATCATCTATCTATCGAGGGGCACATGTTTACACTTTTAACGAACTTTTTTTTTCCAGTTTTTTTGTTAAGTCACGTCTGAGAAAATCATATATGATTCGTATTATGGTTGATATGTTGAAAAATATAGAATGGTTGAAAAATATAAGATGGTTTCAAAAATATAGAATCGTTTAAAATGTTGAAACAATTAATATAGTAAACATCTACCCTCCTTCTCATTTACCCTTATTTAATTTCTTTTACTTCAAAAAAAAAAAAACACACACACATAAAAACTTTCTCTCTCTCTCTCTCTCTCTCTCTCATCTCTCACCCACAACTCCCCACCGGATCTCTCCCCACCATCGGGTCTCTTCCCATCACCGCAACAACACCACCTCATGAAACCTTTGCAGCAACACGATCGCTACAAAACTCCTCCCACCATGCACTTTAGTCGCACCCACCAACCACGAAAATCGAAAGGATTCTATGGGCGTGATGGTATATTTGAAGCTTTAATAGATCTACATATACTAGTCAACTTTTAATGAGTTTCTTTGATTAATCTGTTTATTGTATTTGTAGATCTACGATTCTATAATAATTTTGAGATGGTTTTCTTACAGCCGCCGTTTGTCGTCGCGCCAGTCATAACATCGTTGCTGAAATACAATCCTGAGCCACACCACCGCATAACTACGACCATCAAAAGAGCTTTTTTCATTTCAAAGCATATTTGAGTTTCTTAATATATATGTGTATACTAATCAAGTTCGATTGGTTTACTTTAATTGATATGTGGATTTTATTATAGATCTGAGATTTCTTTTGGTTACAAAAGTTGTTGCTACCTTCGTTGTTGCTAGAAAAGCATATCCAGCTGTTGCGTCGTCGGAAAAACTTATAATTTTTACTTTCTATTTTAAAGTTAATATTTATTAATCAAATTTATTATGTAATTTTTGTTATGTCCGAAATCAACATATCACAAGAAATGGTTTTTAAGTTTATTAAATATTTTTTTGTTAATTTATATATTTTTATTGGTAGAATATCTTAGTTTTTAATATGTTTTTATTTCTTTTATTGTTTCAGCCGTCACTGCCGTCGCATGTGGACGCCTGTCGTTGCCGTTGTTTGTGTGTTTCCTGGTGTAGCTTCATGTTGCATTTGAATTTTAGATGTCTTAAATATGTATGCGTTTCTCAAAATTGTGTTGTCAATATTTATTATTTTACAAATATTGTGGTAAAGTATGTCATAGCATTGTGATTTTTTTTTGAAAGTTTATGTTTTATATGCAGATTTACTATTTCACATGTAGATATGTATTTTGATAACGAAAAGAATTTTTCTTTGTGTTTGGTGTGTAAATTCAATTGTAATGTTATTTAATTTAGTGGATGTGATATGCAAAATTTATACATTGTTTTAATTTATTCATACTTTAAAAAGGTTAGTTATTTTGAATTTTAATGTATATATGTATAGGCTCGAATTGAAATGTAAAAGGGAAGTTAAAAACATTGACATTTTAATTTCTTTTGATTTGAAATTTAAATTTCTTTTATATGTTTATATAGTTTATATTGGTTTTATATACTGTAATTATGTATAAAAACAAAATTGTTAAAATCTTAGTAGTAGGAAAAAGTATTTGTTTAATCTAAAGATCGCGAGTTTGCACGTAAGATCGTGCGATCTTACGTTTCCACCTGATAGGATCGTGTAAGATCGGTACAAGATCGTATAAGAGGTAGGATCGTAAGATCGGTGTACGATCGAACATAAGATCGTAAGATCGTGTGTCGATACCAGTTTACCAAATTACCAAGTTACTAACTTACACACTTACATACTTGCTAAACCATTACCTTTTTAGGCCAAAAAAGATAAATACGAGTCCGCTGATCCCAGTAACAAGTATTGATGTTTAATTTTCTTGATTTTTTTTTATCGGTAAACATAATTATCTACTTTCTCTAAATTCATATTACATTAAACAAATTAAGGTTCTTCTCATGTTCATGTTGCATGAATCAAAAAGTTTCTTACACGTAATTGTTGTTTTTTTTTTAACTTTTTCATAATTTTTACTATTAACCATTAAGTATTAATTTAGATAGCTTATTCATAGTGATACTAGTGATGTACTTTATTTTGAGACGTATATACGCATGTTATGTAATTATGAATGTAACGAATGAGACTTGATTTTTTTATGTTTTACTTTTAATTTGGTTTTTTAAATTTTAACTTTGACATTTTCAGGCGAATATTATATAAATTTATATTTGATGATGAGTAGAAATAGAAAAAAGTTTGACTCGTTTATCAATTGCTTGCAAAACATGATAAATTAGTAGGATCTTACGATCTCGATCTAATCTTACGATCTAGATTTTGAAAAGGCAAAAACGATCTCAGGTAGGATCGCGATTTTGACAGCCTTAACTTTAATCTATTCTTTTTAAATATTGACCTATGAGTCATGTGGAGTGCATGAGTTGGTATTGTCATATATATTATATTGTATTCTCAAGATAATAATACTTATGCTTGAAGCATTTTATTCGATACAACATAAATAACTAAAAATATCAAACTTTTAAGTATTTTTAAAAGTTTAAATGTTTAACCTATTAGATGTTTTGAAATTTGAAACTAGAAATTTTACCGCTTAAAAATTTAAAATTAAAATATTGTGGAAGTGTATAGACTTTAGGCCATTAAAAATCTTATACTTATGTTACTAAATTGTTAAAAAGAACTTGATAAAAAGGAAAGACATTGGTTAGAATCTTTAACATTATTTTCTTAATTTTGAACTGCATTGAAAAGGGTGGTTCAAAAGGGTAAACATAACATTCTACAACTATCTTTTGCATTACAAGACTAAATTTTATTTTAATAATAAGGCTCCAATTATGTTTTTATTTGGACAATGTTAAATATTTAGTTCGACGTCTAGACATTTGTTGGTCTATTGACTCTACATTAATATTTAAATGTAAAATTATTTTATTAAGTTAAATTCAATCAAAATAATAATATTGTCGTAATATGACAAAAAAAAAGCCGTATACTAACTATAGTAGAAATTGTTTGATTGACATACTTGGTAATATCATTTTCTAGAAGCCGATAAATTGGGTAAAAATATGTATGAATTTCATCTTAAAATTGTCGTAAAATATAGACTACTGCTGCTATATGCGCGAGAATTTGATCAGAGGCGTAGCTGTCAATGTTTTGAAACCCAATTTTCAAATAGATTTGATCGAGTCACTGAGTTAACTCGGTTTTCTAAAAAAGATTATATATTTTATACATTTTAATAATTAACAAAAATTATATATAAAAAAACTATAAAACTCATTTATATTGAATATATCAGTAATTGTTTACCAACCAATATAATATATAAATATAAAATTCCGTCGTACGTACGTAAAATTTACATAACAAAAAACCGAAAAAATCGAAACCCGGCCAGGTCTCGAGAACCGTGTTGACCCAGGTCACCCCAAACCTGGTGGGTCTAACGGGGTTTCGAATATTTTGATTATCATTTACTGTTTGACGTTTATTATTAATAACTGATTTTACTATGTTGTTTGGTATTAGATATTTTATTTATAATTGAATTATCACATGCTACAACATTTTGCAATTATAATTGATCTTACCACGATGTAGCGTTTCGTTAATTATCTGCCGCTAAGTAATTTCACCACTATGCGCAGATACTCGCCTAGTTAAAAATAATAGGTGTATCTTCACAAGATGGATTCGATGTACGGGTAACATATTAAAAATAGTAAGTGTTTAAGAATTACGAAGTAAATGAAAAGACTTACATGAATATCCAAGGCTTTCTGAATCGTGTTGACGATCTCATCCATCTTAGGGCGTTCCTTTATGTCGAAACTAATGCATTTATACGCAAGTGTTGTAAAAATCCGGAGAGAACGATGATCGAATTCCCCTTTTAGTTTAGGATCAACTAATTTGTACGGTAAATCATCATAGCAGCCCCGTACCATATTTATCACTTGTTGCAGATCTTCATCGTCACTGCCATCTGAATACTCAGAGTGAGCCCCATGCAGGATCCGGAACATCAGCACCCCAAATGAGTAGACGTCCGATTCTGTATTGAGGAGGTTGGTTTCTTTGTAAATCGGATCCGTGTGAAGGCTTTCAAACAATTTTTTAGGGCAATAATGAAGTTGATGCGGCTGATTTAAAGGGACTGATATTGAGTGTTTAAACCCACCAATTTGGAACAACTTTATGTCATCTTCATATATCCATATATTTTCACATCTGAAGTCTCTATATATTATTCTACCATGCTCCCCAACACCCGAATGAAGGTCATTAAGCCCGTTCGCCAAGCTTATGCAAATCTTTAGGCGATCTGCCCAACCTAATCCTGAGGCGACTTCGAGGAGGCCGGTAACGGTTCCGTCTTCTTCTACTTCATCGAAGTAATCGATGCAATAGGGGATCTCTTCGTCGTTCGACGTGGAAACTGACTCAAGCTCGAAAGACTGGTCACTCGAAGAAGAATCGAAGTTTTCAGACACTTCATGAGGAATTTGTAAATCTTCAAGGTTAACAGATGAAGACATGGTTTTGTTGACTAATTGTATGTGGTAAATTTCTGGTGATATAAACAAAACTGATCAAGTTTACTGTAATATATAGGAGTAGAACTTTAGATCTATCCTTGCGTTATTAAAATAAATCTAACGTACAAAAAAAAATTATAATTTAATCCCCCCACTTCACATGCTAACATTTGTTAATTATGTACTCTTTTGATCTATTATATTTATATTTTAGGTTCTTATATTTAATGGACATGAGTGTATTAAATGTGAGTACAATTGGGTTAAGCTAGGTTAACTATAGTACAAGTGAAGAATATTCAAATTCATGCGTATCAAACTTTTTTTGGGCGGCCTATGAAAGTTATGGTGTTCCACTGTTGAGAATGCCAAACATCTTAGGGGTTTTACAAGTATTAACTTTATGGAATGTAAAACATACAACAGTTACAAAGCTTATAATTGAAAGCCTCCATTAATGTTTGTCTGTATAAATGGATGGCAGGAGTCTTTGTATTTCTCACACTCTAACTGAATCTAATAAAGTAGCAGCCATGTCTTGCAATTCTTCCCAGTGTGTCATGTTTGCTTATTCGCCCAAGGAATCCCGAAAGAAGGCGGACAACGCTGCAGTTCAGGAAAGGATGTTGAATCCTCAACCAAAAGATTGAAGTCAGACCCTAAGGTTGCTAACATGTCTGCTGCTAATTCTTCCAAGTATTCGCCAAAAAAGTCTGAAGCTAAGGCTGTATGCATGACATCCAAGGCTACTGAAACATCAAATGCTGATGGGAGTGTCAAACCAAATACCAATACCCTGCAAACAACAAACCCTTTGTTCTTGAGCCAACTGGATATGAATATCACAGATTTTATTATTGTAATGATTGGCAGGATATGGGATGTGAATGCTCCAAATGTTCATTATTTGTCTACAGATTTTGTAGTGTCTGATAGCAAGGTAGCATTAACTTAAAAATGTTTTTTTCTTTGTGGGTTTTGGTTGTGATGGTTAAAGTTTATTCTTACAGGAAAAGCTCATCCATTGTAGTGCCAAGGCCAATGTTGCTCACAATTTTCTACGGTTAAAAGAAGGAGGTATATATTCAATAAAGAACTTTGTTAGTCATCAATACAAACAAGAGTTTCAAATTCTGAAAGATGATACCTTCATGTTGGAATTTGATGGCGCGATTGTGGTGCCAAAGGTTTCTGTTCCCCGTGATGGCTTTATTAGATATCCTTTTCGAATAATTCCTGTGGACCGCGTTGAGGTTACAAACAATAAGTTTTTGTTTGGTAAGTTTTTTCCCCTTTCCCTGCAATAATATTAATTATGATGTTAGTTGGTAATCAAGGTTAGTTATCCGCTTATGGGGATGTGTGAATTGAAATTGCAGATGTTGCTAGGTAAGTTACAAATATTGGGAGAACTTCCGTTAAAAAGACACGATCTAATGCTCTGTATTTTTTCCTGAATAGTCCAAGGTTCTTTCACTTTTATTTGCCTTTCCTGTATTTACGTTAGCTTAATTTATTTGGCGATTTCGGCAAATTTATTTTATTTTATGTTTTCGTGGAACAGTGGGGAGCCTCTTAGGGTCACATTATGGGGTGGACTTGGTGAGGTTCTAATAGAAAAGAAAACAAAACATCTTGGTGACTGTCCAATTGTTCTAATTTCGCTATCAGCTAAGATTTGGCAGAGTAAGTATCCTTTGTACCCATATAAAGTATTTATATTTGTGACAATAGTTATAAACATTGAATTACCTTTCAGATAAGTTATGCATATCCAGTAGCGCCTCGACAGCTATTTACGATGCCTCAGATATACCTGTTATCTAAGAAGTAAAAAAAAATAATGGGTAAGTATGCATGAATAGTTTATAATACGTTGTAGAAAAATTATGGCATATGACAAGCGTGATCCCTTTAATTGAATGGCATAGGCGAAGCTCGAAGTGTGGTTGGGGGTGACTTGATTGACCCAACACAACCGCGGGTAGGCACACTAGAGAACCTATTGATGTGGGCACGAAATCTTCGTAATGATGTAAGGTTTTTTTCTTAAAAAACCATACTTTGTGCTATGGCTAACTGTATTTCATTATACTTACAGTTTTCTTTATATGTAGTCTTCGGTTTTTGATTGTAAGGTCAGGCTTGACCATGTGCGAACAAGAAAGGGCTGGAATTCCCCTCCTGTTGTTCTGCTACCTGCAAGAAAGGAGTAACTCGCCAAGATGGTAGTTTTTTCTGCGAAGCATGTCTGAAACATGTGGAATATCCAGTATTAAGGTTCGTGTATATTCTTTATTATGGTACTAACATTGTAATTAACAACCAAACCAACATTTACTTATCTGCGCTTATGCTTTAACATACTTGCAGGTATCAGCATGAACTTGGTGTAGCTGACGCAACGGCGACTACTAATAAGTGTGTAAACACTTATCCTTTTGCCACTAAAATCAAGGAAACAAGACCTAATCATGTGTTTAATATCGTAAAAGTCGGAATTACGCGTGGTTTTGTGTGAAATAGGTACAAAAGATCAAAAGGAAAGAAAACACGGGATTTCACGGTCAAATGTTGAAGAAAAGTCCAAGAAAGAGACAAAGACAAAGTCAAGAAACCAAAAGTGAACCAAAGATCACGAAAACCAGCAAATCGACACGGGTTTAAAAAAAAGATCAAGGAAGCCAATTTCAAGTTCGATTTTAAGCGGATTTAATCATTTACGAAGATTTTGGGCCAAGTGGGTCCCACATTCGGGTATTGGGCCCAAAGGTCCATTAAGATTTTTAAGATATTTAAAATATGGGCCAAAAGCCCATTACTTAGAAAATTAAAAAGACGGATTCGCTAAAAGACCAACACAAGCCCATTTGGTTAAAAAGCTTTGGACGGATGGAATATAATTGGGCCACAAGCCCATTTGGTTAATAAGCTTTGGACGGAGGAAACAAGGTTGGGTCAAAAGCCCTGGTCAACACCTCAATCCCCACACGCTTATTAAATCGTTTTTATTTTACCCACCCACACACACAAATAATTCATTTTCGATACACCCTATGCTTTATCCCTTTCTCTCCCAAATAAAACCAAACGCAGTGTTTACTATTCCCCAAAAACCCTAAATCAAAAATTACCCAAGATAAATTGGGGCTTTTGCCTGATTCGTGTGATTCACACGATTTGGAATTAAATCCCCATGGTTTTTGAGAAGAATATGATGTGGTCCTAAATCTACAAGGCCCTTTCTCTTGTTCTGATTGGTCCTCACACATCACCACAACCTATCTTCCAATCAAAATAGGCCACTTCAGTATCAAAGAAACACAAGAAACACAATATTCGACAGGCTGGCAATCCGTGTGATGGATATGCGCTTACCAACCGTTGATTCAAGAAAGAGAAGAGAGGAGAAGAATGGACGGCCTAGATTGCAAGACTTGCTCACCAAGTTCACCAAGAGAGTTTTTAGGATTTTCCTATAGAAACCCCTCAATCTATAATGTTAGGGGTGCCATATTTTTATTTTTAATTTTATTTTTATGCAAAATAGATATTAGGTTAATTGTAATTTTCCATTTAAAAGTATTGTAATCCAATTTCAGTTATTAATAAAATTTATTTTCGGTTTAATTTTGTCTCTTTAATTATTTTAATTTAATTGCACTTTAATCTTTAATCTGTTTAATATTAATAATATTGAAAATAAAAGTGGTTCATAAATTTCCCCTACTGGGAAATTTCTTAAAATCTGGTTCGAGTGGATTTCGATGGTGGTTCGAGTTATGTTGATGTTTTATGGTGGGTTTCGGCTTAAATATTAAGGAGGCTCCGCGCCCATCCTTCTGCTCAACGGTTACGCCTCAAGGTTCATTTTACTTTTAATTTTCATATTTTTAGTTTAAGTTAATGATATAAGTTATAGTGATTTTTCTGTTTTGTTTGATTGTTTATCTGATTTATGTTTTAGTCTAAAAATCTTAATCTGCTTGCTGATAGTTTACTGCTTTGGTTTATATTGGTTTTAGTTTTATTGTTTGATAAGGTTTACTTTGCTTATTGTACTTATTTGGTTTATGCTTAGTTGTTGATTAGTTAATTTTAGATTGCTTTGATCATAGTTGCTGATAATCTGCTTATATTGCTGAGTTTGGGTTTTTATTTGCTTACTTTCAGATTTAGACCTATTAGCTTATTATTTTCAGTGTTAACTGCTTATGTTTTGATTTGCTTATTTAGGATTTTTTTAGCTTATTTGATTTTGTTTAAGTCTAGATTTGCTTCTTTTCTGTTTTCGTCTATTTGCTTATTTTAGATTTATTTGCTTAGGATCAGATTTGCTTTTTATAAGTATTAAGCTTATTTGTTTTTCATCTGCTTATTTGTTAAGCTGTTGTGCTTATTTGGTTTAATTGTGTTGCTGATATATACTGCTTAAAAACTCAGACCCAATTGGTCTGAGTATTTAAAAAAAAAAATTTCAAAAAAATTTCAAAAAGGTCACACTCGAACCCGTGACCTTTAGCTCAACAGTCCAACGTCCTAACCAACTAGTCTAGCCTTTCTTTTATGTTTAATTCTAGATTTAGTAATTAATATAGTTTCTTTTATTAGTAACTGTCAGTTTAATATAATTAAGTTTAATACAAGTTTTAGTTAGTTTATTTAAATTAAAAGTTTTTTTTATTTACTTTGATAAAGTTTTTAAAAAAAAAAATAAAATATTTTAATTACTTTTATAAATTTAAATTGTTTTTTTTATCTAGTTTCTTTTTATTTTTAATTAATCTAGATTTTATATAAAACTAGTTTTTAAATTTTATTTAAATTCAAAATAGTTTTTAAATTAGTTTAATTAATTTTGTTTAGTTTCAAATTAGTTTTAAATTATTTTAAAATAGATTTCACATTTCTTTAAATAGATTTAAAATTAGTCAAAATTAGTTTTAAATTTTTAAATAGTAAGGTTTTTAGTTAATTAAATTAGATTTAATTTTAAAATAGTTTAAATAGTTAATTAAATAGTTTTTAATTAAATAGTTTTTAGTTTTAAAATACCAAAAAGAGTTTTAATTACCAAGAACAATTAATCCACGTTAAATTTGATATCAATTCGAGTGAGTCGAGGAAACGAACTTAATTGAAAAAAAATACCAACATTAAATTGACGTCGCTGCCGCTTCGCTCGTTACGATTGAAGATATCGTGAGACGATTTGTATTTTGGGATCCGTTCAATTTTGAACGTTAATTTTCTTGCAAAAAAGAATCAAAAACACAAAAAAATCAAAAACTAAAAAATACAAAAAAATAAAAAATCAACAAAAGCAAACTCTTTCCTAAGATTTGCACCAAAAAAAAATTAAAAAATCCAAAAGTAATACTTTTCCTAAAGTATTACACCAAAAATATTACGTATTATTGTTATTTTTCTTATTTCGATTTCTTTCGTTTTTTATTGTGAATATATATTTTTCTTAAAAAAAATACAAAAAGATTTTTTTTTCTTTTACTATATTATATTACGTAGCACAATTAATTTACCTACTTTCAAATAAGACCTTAGTTGGGATTTCATCACCTAGCTATTGTATTCGAATCCCAAACGAGAAAAAAGGGCAAAATAGATAAATACTAGTAAGAAGTTTGAACTCGATATATACAAACTATAAGGTGGGTATAAGGCGACGCGCTACAAAAGTCCGTCTAAGGAAAAAGGTTTTTAAGTGCTTTGTGCCACCTCGTTTCCCCGCTTGCTTGTGTGTATATTGAGAGGGACGACCGATTATTGGTTTGCCAACTCAAGTAGTATTAATTATGTATTTTTGTAGCTTTTTAATATTGAACCTCGAGAGGGATAATCCCTTTCCTCTCAAAGTCGACCGAGGTCTCCTACCTCATTCCTCAAGTTTTAATTGTATGCGCACTCGAGCGCGTACATACATACCGATTGGTGTACCAAATACTTCTAATTCTTCCAAAAAGAAGAAGAAGAAAAACAAAAAGACCGTCAATCAAGCCGATCCCGAGAATCGAGCTTTGAACAATACGATGGCAACGGATAATCGACCAATGATTGAGATTCTACAATCTCACGTTGAAGGAAACGATGACACGATTGTGGTGCCGGATATTGGAGCGAATAATTTTGAACTTAAAACGGGTTTTATTCATATGGTTTCCGCTACACCATTTTTAGGCCGTACTAATGATGACCCACACACTCATATCAAACGTTTCATACAATTGGCAAGCACCGTTAAATACAATGGGGTGCCACAAGAGGCCATTCGTTTACAACTCTTTCCTTTTTCCCTCGAGGGATAAGCCCGGATTTGGCTTGATAAGGAACCACCCCAAAGTATTACCACATGGATTGACTTAGAGACCAAGTTCATTAACTACTTTTTCCCACCATCACGGACCATCTCTTTAAGGAATGACATTATTACCTTTGAACAACAATATAAGGAAACGTTTAGTGAGTCTTGGGATCGTTTTAAGGAGCTTTTAAGAAAATGTCCAAAACATGGTTTCACTAAAGTGCATCAAATTAATACGTTTTACAATGGTTTAACTCTTAATGACCAAGACTCACTTAATAGTGCCGCGGGGGGCAATACTCTTGTGAAATCCATGAACGAGGCTTAGGCCATAATTGAAAACAAGGCTAAAGTGCAAACCAAGAGTGTTAGGGCTACTATGGCAAGTGCAAGTTCTAGTGAGAGTGACAAGAGAATTGATAAGCTTACGTTGCTTGTTGAATCAATTGCTCTACAAACCCAAGGCATCAATGTGCAAGTCAATGCCTTGAAAGAAACTTGTGAAACGTGTGAGACTTGTGGTGGACCACATTCACATTTTAATTGTGACAAGGTTTACAATCAACAACAAGAAGTTTATGCTTATAACAACAATGAAAATGAGCGGGTTCATTTTAAACCAAATGTTGATGTTAACCATTTTTCTTATAAGTCTAATAACTATTTGGCTCCCCCAGGTTTTGTAGCTCCTCAAAGACCACCCCCACCCACCCAAAATAGGAACCAAGGTCCTCAACGGGGTATTTTTCAAGGGAATTCTAATACACGGGGTTTTAATCAAAATCAAGGAATTTTCAAGGGCAAAACCAAGGGTTCAATAATCAAAATCAAGGATTTAATAACCAAGGTTTTCAAAATCAAGGATTTAATCAAGGTTATAATCAATATCAAAACCAAGGTTTTCCTAATCAAGGTTTTCCTAATCAAGGGTATAATCAAATGAACATGCATAATCCTCAAATGGACTTGGTTCTACAAAAATTAACCGACCATGAGCGAATTATGAGAGAGATGCAAGAATCGACCGATAAGAAATTTTTGACAATGATTCAAACCCTTCGTCCCCAAGGTGCCCTCCATTCGAACACCGTGACCAATCCTAGGGCTAACGTTAATGCCATCACTACTAGGAGCGGTAAAACCACCAAAGAACCTTCTTATTCCCCACCTAACCAAGGACCCGAGATTCCTTTTTCTTCTACCCACCTTCCTTCTCCTTCTACTTGTGACATACCACCCGTTATGCCTTCGTCTACACCTTATGTTCTACCGATACCTAAATCTTATACCACACCTTCGGTTCCCAAACCGGTTCCTTCACCTTCCATTTCTACTGCTCCTCCACCAAAGGATGTGAGTGAGCAATCCACTCCAAAGCCTTCATCTCAACCCAATATACCTTATCCCTCAAGGTTGCGGAAAGAGAAATTGAAGAATAAGGATGATATTCAAGTTTCGAACTTCCTAAAAATGTTCATACAATTGAATTTTAATATCACCTTTGCCGAGGCTCTCGCTCACATGCCTAAGTATGCTAAGATGTTTATGGACCTTTTAAGTGATAAGGAAAAGTTGCTCGATATTGCCAATACCCAATTGAATGAGAATTGTTCTGCGGTTCTTTTGAGAAAATTACCGGTTAAGTTAGGAGATCTCGGTTGATTCCTTATTCCTTGCAATTTTCCGGGTGTTGAGAATTGTATGGCCTTGGCGGATCTCGGAGCGAGTATCAATCTTATGCCATTGTCCGTGTGGAAACAATTATCTTTACCCGAGCTAGTCCCCACTCGTATGACCTTGGAATTAGGTAACCGTACGGTTGCTTATCCGGTGGGGATAGCCGAGGATGTTTTTGTAGGAGTCGACAAATTCACTTTTCCCGCCGATTTCGTTGTAGTCGACTATGAGATGGATCCCCGTGTTCCCTTAATTGTGGGACGACCCTTCTTGAGAACCGGGCGTACATTGATTGATGTAGCCGCGGGTGAGCTTATCATGAGGGTCGGGGATGATAAAATCGTCTTTAACATGGGCAAACTTTCCAAACTTCCCGATGAGCCCGAATCCGTGAATTACATCGATGTGCTCGACGAAGCATGTGAAGAACATTTTCACGAGGCTTGTAAGAGCGGGATTTCTCATTTACCTCATGTTGAGACCGTAGCTTCTATTGCTCCTTCATTGACTCCATTTGGAGAAAGTGACTTTCTTTTACAAGAATTTGAAGCAAGTTTAGGAGACGTAGATTTAAAATATGACGATTCTCCCACTGATTGGGAAGAAGAAATTCGTACCATTGAGAGACTTCTCAATGAGGACCATATTTCTCCACCTACTCCTAAGGAAGTTACAAACGATGATCCAAATTTAACTAAGCCTTCCATCGACAATCCACCGGATTTAAAGCTTAAAGATTTACCGTCTCATTTAGAGTACGTTTTCTTAGAAGAGGATAATAAGTTACCCGTCATTATTGCTAAGGACTTAAAAGAAGATGAAAAAACTCGACTTATCGAAGTGCTTAAGAATCATAAGAAAGCAATTGCTTGGAAAATCTTCGACATCCGCGGAATTGATCCTAATTTTTTCACTCATAAAATTCTCATGGAAGATGACTTTAAACCCGCAATCTAAAATCAAAGAAGGTTTAATCCAAAAATTCATGAAGCCATTAAGAAAGAAGTTATCAAACTTCTAGATGCCGGAATGATTTACCCTATCTCGGATTCGCCATGGGTTAGTCCCGTCCATTGTGTGCCTAAGAAAGGCGGAATCACCGTTGTTCCCAATGAAAACAACGAGTTGATTCCTACTCGACTTGTAACGGGTTGGCGAGTTTTCATAGACTATCGTAAGCTCAATGATGCCACTCGTAAGGATCATTTTCCTCTTCCTTTCATGGATCAAATGCTCGAGCGTTTAGCGGGTAATGATTTCTATTGCTTCTTAGATGGTTTTTCCGGATATTTTCAAATCCCTATCGATCCAAAAGACCAAGAGAAAACCATATTCACTTGTCCTTATGGAACATTTGCTTACAAACGAATGCCTTTCGGCTTATGCAATGCTCCTATGACTTTCCAAAGGTGTATGATGGCAATATTTCATGACATGGTTGAAGAAACTATGGAAGACTTTATGGACGATTTCTCGGTCTATGGTGATTCTTTCTATTCTTGCCTTGCTAATTTAGCGCGTATGCTTAAACGGTGTGAAGACACTCGTCTCGTTCTTAACTGGGAAAAATGCCATTTCATGGTAAAAGAAGGCATCGTCCTCGGTCATAAAATTTCCAAAGCCGGTATCGAAGTCGACCATGCTAAAGTTGATGTTATTGCTAAGTTACCTCCACCTACCACCGTCAAAGGAGATAGAAGTTTTTTAGGCCATGCGCGATTTTATCGATGTTTCATACAAGATTTCTCTAAAATAGCTCGTCCAATGACTCATCTCTTAGAGAAAGATGCTCCTTTCATCTTTTCTCAAGATTGTCTCGACTCTTTCGAACTTCTTAAAGGTAAATTAACTAAGGCACCGGTCTTAGTCTCTCCAAATTGGGAGTTACCTTTCGAGCTCATGTGCGATTCTAGTGATTTCACGGTAGGAGCGGTTTTAGGTCAACGAGTAAACAAACACTTCCAACCAATTCATTATGCTAGTAAGACAATGACGGGGGCTCAATTGCATTATACCACTACCGAAAAAGAGCTTTTAGCTGTAGTGTATGCTTTTAAGAAATTCCGCCCCTATCTTGTGCTTTCCACCACCATCGTTTACACTGACCATTCCGCCTTGAAATACTTGTTGACCAAGAAAGATGCTAAACCGAGACTCCTTCGTTGGGTTTTGCTCCTACAAGAATTTAAAATCGAAATTCGTGATAAAAAGGGAGCGGAAAACCTAGCCGCAGATCATCTTAGTAGACTTGAGGATCCTTATCAAGGGGAACTTCCAAATCAAGAGATTAATGAATCTTTTCCCCTTGAGACCTTAATGTCTATTAATTCCAATCTTGATGATACCCCATGGTTTGCGGACATTGCAAACTATTTGGCGGGTGGTGTTCTTATCGAAGGGCTATCGTCCCAACAAAAGAAAAAATTCTTCAAGGACGTAAAAACGTACTATTGGGACGACCCTTATCTTTTTAAGCAATGTGCAGACTTAATCATTCGTAGATGTGTTGATGGACCGGCGGCTTTAAAAATCCTTGAAGCTTGCCACAAATGACCCATCGGTGTTCATTTTGGTCCTAACTATACAGCTAAGAAAGTTTTCGACTCCGGATTCTATTGGCCTACCATCTATCATGACGCCCATGAGATGGTTAAGCATTGTGATGCTTGCCAAAGACAAGGCAAGATCACACATAAAGATGAGATGCCTCAAAATTTCATCCAAGAATGTGAAATCTTTGACGTATGGGGCATCGACTTTATGGGGCCATTTCCATCATCCAAAGGGAACAAGTACATCCTCGTAGCCATAGACTACGTATCAAAATGGGTTGAAGCAAAGGCTTTACCTACTAACGATGCGAGGGTGGTTGTTAACTTTTTGAAACAATTGTTTGCTCGATTAGGTGTGCCTCGTGCTATTATTAGTGATCGCGGGACTCATTTTTGCAATGATCAATTTGCACGAGTCATGGCTAAGTATGGTGTCAATCACCGACTTTCCACCGCGTATCATCCACAAACTAATGGTCAAGCCGAGGTTTCCAACCGTGGACTTAAGCGAATCTTAGAGTGTACCGTGGGAGAGCATCGTGCCTCATGGGCCAATAAATTAGATGATGCTTTGTGAGCTTTCCGTACCGCTTATAAGACACCTATAGGTTGTACCCCTTATCGCCTTGTATACGGAAAGGCGTGCCACCTCCCTATTGAGTTGGAGCATAAGGCTTATTGGGCCTTGAAATGGGATAATTTTGACATAAACAAAGCCGGTGATCATAGGAAAATCCAACTCAATGAACTCAATGAACTTAGGAATGAGGCTCATGAGAATTCATTAATCTATAAGGAGAAGACTAAGCTCATTCATGATTCCAAGATTAAGAACCGAGAGTTCCACGTTGGTGATCAAGTTTTAGTTTTTAACTCTCGGTTGAAAATCTTTTTGGGTAAACTTAAGAGCCGTTGGTCCGGTCCATTCACCGTGGCCCAAATCTTCCCTTATGGCACCATTGAGTTATCCCAACCAAATGGGCCCAACTTTAAGGTGAATGGCCAACGGGTTAAGTTGTACTTTGGAGAGGACATCTCTCATGAGATGATTCCATCCCTCTCCACGTTTCCCTTGAATTAATTCGGGAAATCGAGTCGAGCTAGAGACTCGTGATAAATAAATCAAGCATCGTATAACTAGGTTAGATTTTTACCTTTTCCATCCTTTCCACCCTTTTTCACCTTCACCCATTTCCACCAATAAGTGTAGTGGGGAGCCTAGTAGGTTGTTTGTGTGTTGTGATGTTGTGCAGGGACATGTGCTTTAATGATCCACTTTTGATGTTTTTGACGCGACCCGTGAACCCGTGTTTCCCGTATACCCGGTTCTCTCAAAACTATTGTGATTCATACATGTATATAAATAAGACGAATAAATGTAATCACTTTAGTTGTCCCTTCCTTAGCTCTATTTAAACAACGTACTCAATGTCCTAAGTGTAGGGGAGTTTATTCTCCCAAATGCTTAAACATTGAGGACAATGTTTATATTAAGTGTAGGGGGGACTTCTATCAAATTTTAGTGGGCTTTTCCATGAATTTGACCCCATTTAACCGGAAAATTAATTTTTTTTCAACATTTTTCAATTTTTTGATCTATTTTGGCCTAGTAGTATTTCTGTTTATTTTCTTTCCTTTTGTCATCGCATCGTATTTATATTTTCAAATTCAAGAATATAAAAAAAAAAGAATAAAATGGTTTTAACAAGTTTAGATGTCTTTGATATATTAGGCCCGTCGTGAATATTTTGACTCAACCCGAGTTTACTTATCCAAGTTTACTCTAGCTAGTATCCTTAACCATATGGACCTTAATTGGTTTATTAGGCTAAGCATCCATGAGTCTCATTCCTTGAGATTTTAAATTGTGGAGAACGAGAGATGATAGAGTTGATAATAAGTTTAAGGGTTAATTCTTGCTTATATGAGTTTTTGTGGCTCTTTCTTCCCGCTTGTATATTTAATTGCTTAATAAATGAGGATTTTTGCGGTGTAGATTCGATATCTTAACTCTTAGCCAAATCTTTTATCTCCTTGTAATTAAAGCATGAACACATTGAGGGTGCCAGCGTTGTGGACTTCCGACTAAGGTGGCTCATAACCACTAAGTAGGAGGTATTCAAACCATGGGACCGCGGAGTTTGGCCTACTATATATATCATAAATAATGAAAGAATAAGATTAAAACATGACCTCAAGGAGCCTTAGGGTGTGGGGCATGTAGCACGAACCTTGTCATTAGAGCCTTAGGGTGTATGGCATGGTAAGTGTTAAATAAAAATTGATCAAAAATCAATTCCCTTGTTTATCATTCAAGGAGCCTTAGGGTGTGGACAATATATAAGGAGCATTTTTACATCTTAAAGAGCCTAAGGGTATATGATGTGAACTTGCTAAACTCCAGATAAAGTCAACATGACTTTGGAGGAATAATTAATAAGTAGAACTATTGGCCAAATTTTGGATCCGGGAATTTATTCCCCAAATCGTGTTAAAACATCCTTGATGTGGGCTTACTTTAGTGACAACGTTTTTGAGGACGAGGTTAGGTTTTGAGTGTCGGGTTTGCACCGTTTTGCCTTCATTTTTGGACTAATAATTATCAAATAAGTCAAATGAGCCTACGGGTGAATGACAATCCCTAAAAGCTAGAGATACAACTTAGGAATTGGAGAAAGAGTATTACACAATTGTCTTATATAAGTGGTTTTAACCTAAGAACTTATGGTAAAAAATGATCTCGTTTTTAAGCTTGGTATGGGGAACGTGAAACTTGAGGGTGATTAATATTCATGACACCAAAGCCCTAATTTAAGTCTTAGATTTCTTTACGAGTTTCTTCCATCAAATAATTTCAAAGTTAATAAATTGTTATAACTTTTGTTTCTTTTAAAGTTTTTATCTTTTCATCGTAGTAGTAATAGTGTATCTTAATAAAGGTCGAGATGGATTAATTATGAGAAAAATGTAACTTTATGCTTTAAAACTATGCATTGCATGGGGTCATTGCAATGGTCAAGTGTAGGGGATTTAATAAGTGTGTAAACACTTATCCTTTTGCCACTAAAATCAAGGAAAAACAAGACCTAATCATGTGTTTAATATCGTAAAAGTCGGAATTACGCGTGGTTTTGTGTTTTTGTGTGAAATAGGTACAAAAGATCAAAAGGAAAGAAAACACGGGATTTCACGGTCAAATGTTGAAGAAAAGTCCAAGAAAGAGACAGAGACAAAGTCAAGAAACCAAAAGTGAACCAAAGATCACGAAAACCGGCAAATCGACACGGTTTTAAAGAAAAGATCAAGGAAGCCAATTTCAAGTTCGATTTTAAGCGGATTTAATCATTTACGAAGATTTTGGGCCAAGTGGGTCCCACATTCGGGTATTGGGCCGAAAGGCCCATTAAGGTTTTTAAGATATCTAAAATATGGGCCAAAAGCCCATTACTTAGAAACTTAAAAAGACAGATTGGCTAAAAGCCCAACACAAGCCCATTTGGTTAAAAAGCTTTGGACAAATGGAATATAATTGGGCCACAAGCCCATTTGGTTAATAAGCTTTGGACGGAGGAAACAAGGTTGGGTCAAAAGCCCTGGTCAACACCTCAATCCCCACACGTTTATTAAATCGTTTTTATTTTACCCACCCACACACACAAATAGTTCATTTTCGATACACCCTATGCTTTATCCCTTTCTCTCCCAAATAAAACCAAACGTAGTTTTTACTATTCCCCAAAAACCCTAAATCAAAAATTACCCAAGATAAATTGGGGCTTTTGCCTGATTCGTGTGATTCACACAATTTGGAATTAAATCCCCATGATTTTTGGGAAGAACATGATGTGGTCCTAAATCTACATGGCCTTTTCCCTTGTTCTGATTGGTCCTCACACATCACCACAACCCATCTTCCAATAAAAATAGCCACTTCAGTATCAAAGAAACACAAGAAACACAATATTCGACAGGCTGGCAATCCGTGTGATGGATATGCGCTTACCAACTGTTGATTCAAGAAAGAGAAGAGAGGAGAAGAATGGATGGCCTAGATTGCAAGACTTGCTCACCAAGTTCACCAAGAGAGTTTTTAGGGTTTTCCTATAAAAACCCTCAATCTGTAATGTTAGGGGTGCCATATTTCTATTTTTATGCAAAATAGATATTAGGTTAATTGTAATTTTCTCTATAAAAGTATTGTAATCCAATTTCAGTTATTAATAAAATTTATTTTCGGTTTAATTTTGTCTCTTTAATTATTTTAATTTAATTTCACTTTAATCTTAAGTCTGTTTTATGTTAATAATATTGAAAATAAAAGTGGTTCATAAATTTCCCCTACTTGGAAATTTCTTAAAATCTGGTTCGAGAGGATTTCGATTGTGGTTCGAGTTATGTTGATGTTTTATGGTGGGTTTCGGCTTAGATATTAAGGAGGCTCAGCGCCCATCCTTCTGCTCAATGGTTAAGTCTCAAGGTTCATTTTACTTTTAATTTTCATGTTTTTAGTTTAAGTTAATGATTTAAGTTATACTGATTTTTCTGTTTTGTTTGATTGTTTATCTGATTTATGTTTTAATCTAAAAATCTTAATCTGCTTGCTGATAGTTTATTGCTTTGGTTTATATTGGTTTTAGTTTTATTGTTTGATAAGGTTTACTTTGCTTATTGTACTTATTTGGTTTATGCTTAGTTCCTGATTAGTTAATTTTAGATTGCTTTGATCATAGTTGCTGATAATCTGCTTATATTGCTGAGTTTGGGTTTTGATTTGCTTACTTTCAGATTTAGACCTATTAGCTTATTATTTTCAGTGTTAACTGCTTATGTTTTGATTTGCTTATTTAGGATTTTTTTTAGCTTATTTGATTTTGTTTAAGTCTAGATTTGCTTCTTTTCTGTTTTTGTCTATTTGCTTATTTTCATTTGCTTATTTTAGATTTATTTTCTTAGGATCAGATTTGCTTTTTATAAGTATTAAGCTTATGTGCTTTTCATCTGCTTATTTGTTAAGCTGTTGTGCTTATTTGGTATAATTGTGTTGCTGATATATACTGCTTAAAAACTCAGACCCAATTGGTCTGAGTATTCAAAAAAAAAAATTCCAAAAATATTTCAAAAAGGTCACTCACGGGACTCGAACCCGTGACCTTTAGCTCAACAATCCAACGTCCTAACCAACTAGTCTAGCCTTTCTTTTATGTTTAATTCTAGATTTAGTAATTAATATAGTTTCTTTTATTAGTAACTGTCAGTTTAATATAATTAAGTTTAATACAAGTTTTAGTTAGTTTATTTAAATTAAAAGTTTTTTATTTACTTTGATAAAGTTTTAAAAAATAAAAAAATATAAATATTTTAATTACTTTTATAAATTTAATTTGTTTTTTTTATCTAGTTTCTTTTTATTTTTAATTAATATAGATTTTATATAAAATTAGTTTTTAAATTTTATTTAAATTCAAAATAGTCTTTAAATTAGTTTAATTAATTTTGTTTAGTTTCAAATAAGTTTTTAATTAGTTTAAAATAGATTTCACATTTCTTTAAATAGATTTAAAATTAGTCAAAATTAGTTTTAAATTTTTAAATAGTAAGGTTTTTAGTTAATTAAATTAGATTTAATTTTAAAATAGTTTAAATAGTTAATTAAATAGGTTTTAGTTTTAAAATACCAAAAAGAGTTTTAATTACCAAGAACAATTAATCTACGTTAAATTTGATATCAATTCGAGTGAGTCGAGGAAACGAAATTAATTGAAAAAAAATACACACATTAACTACTTTAGTTGTGTTTTTTGATGAGACAGCTACACAGTTGACTGGGTGCTCAACTAAAAGTATCGCTTACGGAGAGTCTAAAGACGAGTCAGACTTGCTGCCTGCTTTAACCAATATCATCGGGGAAACACACACTCTGGAAATCAAGACTGTAAAACCCCAGCATAATCGTATCCTTAATTCGAGGACGAAATATTTTTTTAGAGGGGAAGAATTGTAAAACCCGTATTTTAAATCAGAAGATTAAATACGCAGTTTTGTTTTTATAAACTATATAAGTATTAATTATCAGACAGAAATAAAGCGCGAAAATTAACGAGAGCGTTCGAATAAGATTTAAAAAAAGTAAAAATGAAAAGTTATACTAAACATAAATGGGCCGGTTATATTCATTTAAAAAAAAGAAAAGTAAAAAGGCTTGATGGCCAGTTGTTTTTGAAATAAAAAAAGAAAAGAAAAGTTGGGCTTAAGCCCATAATGCAAAAAAAAATATACGGGAGTCCTCCCTTATTGTGTCAAAACAAAACGCAGAGAAAAGAAAAAAAATACAGGGTTCGTTGGTGGAGGGTGGAAAACCGGCAGCAGAAAAGAAAAACAAGCCAAGGGGGTTTCGATATTATTAACAATCGATGTGTGTAGTTTTGTTTTATTAATTTAATTAATAAAATTTAATTGATATTAGTTAAATCATTTTAATTACTTATAAACATGTCATTTATTTTATGATTTAAATTTCAAGAAAACTAATTTGGAAATCTTTCTAAATTTAGAAACTTTCTATTTAAAGCATGTTACTATTTATAGTAATATTATTTTATTGGAAAAGATATTACACAGTAATCAGGAACACAATATATATATTAATATGCAATGTTTTCGAACAGTCAGAACTTATCAGATTATATACAAACAGTAATACAAGATTAAAATAAATTAAACTAAGAGCAGATAAGAATCAATAACCATAAACAGTAATCGGACAACTCATTTCACGTTCCTTATTTATGTAGTATCCGTGAAGTCGGAGTAGCTCCTTTAGCTTTCATTGGTGTTTCATTAATGGTCACGAGGTACGGATTTCCGTCCTTTCGGAAAGGACTTCCCTTCTATGCATGATTAGGATTTCCCGTCTGCAGCCAAATGTTTTCCCAGTACATGTTATAAATTATCTGAAATTATTTTAATAACTAAGATATTGCCTGAGCCTTATATACAAGCATGACCAGTCAGTAGTACAAGTTACGGAGGTACCGTAACCATGACACTTGAGGCACCGGTGTCATGACTCACCTACGGGAGAGTGATATTTCGTAGCGTTCCACTCAGTTCAGCTTGGCCATTTTATCAGTATTATTAGTGGGGCGTATGGATGCATCCTAGGCTTATCAGTTTACAGTTATCAGGTGAATGTGGTGTGTGCTCTACATCCTTCACATTGGAGTTGATCCCTACACCCAACACAGTTATTTAGAGGTCACCCCTCTACAGCATGACGAGGTCACCCCTCCAGTTATTCATGTAACAGTTGTTACAGCACATGACCTATATAAGCTCTTGGCAATTAAAATACAGTAAATGCATGTTTTCAGATTTAACAGATAACAGTTCAGTTTTATTATTTATAAATCAGACTTATTAGATTTTCTACAGTTTTCATCACACTACGCATATCTGTCTTTCAGCTTCAGCAATTATTAATTATTTCAAGTTTAGTATATTCTTATCATGCATTATATCCGTTCATTGAGCGTTATGCTCAGCCATAGTTCTTTCATGTTCTAACGGCAGGTACACCAGGACACTCTTAAGATTCTGAGAGCATGTGCATTGGATGGAAGTAATCGAGACTTCTTTACTTTATGCACTTCATTTTGTATATTGCATGTTGGACATTGTTAAGTATTTTACTTTTCATGTTTTGAGCCTATGTTGGATTGCCGATGTTTGATTCCGGTATTTCCATTATGGTCAGTTAATGTTTTAGGACATTTACGTTATGCTTTGATGACACACCATAAATACACGTAACGGTCCACTTATCCATGTGGGGTGTTACAATTATGGTATCGGAGAGCAAGGTTCGACCTGTAGGCTCTAAAACTTGACCTGTGACTAGTGGGTAGTCACCAGGAACTTCTTAGATTTTGGCGTTGTTACCTTTCATGTTTCTCATGCATTCATCAACCAGTTTTCTTCATTTATCATTTAGTTTTCTTAAAGTTTTTGACTATGTAAAAGGTTGGTATAGGACTGGCCATATTTAGTCGCATATGCTTTTTAGCGAATTTTCGTTTTGGTAAACTGACCATTGGCGCCTTTCCTCGGATATTCCTACTGGAAACCAACTCATTATGTTCCATAAGTGAAAGATGTCTAGGATTAAATGGTCCTCAACCATTTAACTGGGCTTGGAGAAGGGAAGTAAGATCAGGTGTAGAAGAATCTCAATTAAATTCTCTTTTGCACTTTTTAGAAGATTATAGTCCAAGTGTTGAGCCTGACCATTAGAAGTTCGTCATCAACACTCCTCAAGTCTTTTCTATTTCTGTTATGAGAAAACACATTGACAACCAGATTTTAGATCCTTGCCCGTTCAGATTTTTGTATAGGTGAACTGACCATAGGCGTTCATCCTTACTCATGTCACAGTCGAATATTACTTCGTGAACCATCCCATATACGTTCACCAATGTTCAGATCAAAATTTCATGCTTTACAGTAAAATGTTGTTTTATGAACCGATCTATAGTTGTTCACCTTTGTCATATCAGGACATTACATAAAATTTTGACAAATATGGATTGGACTACAACCACCCATATTTAGTCCCAGATCGTAAATTTCTATACATGACAGTTCTAAGAAAATTTGAAAAGTATGGATCGAACTAGAATCGCCCATACTTAGTCACATGCTTTCTCCTGTAAATTCTTTGGATTGAACCATAGCCATCCACACCAGTTGATATTAAATCTCAGTTGACTATACCTTTATGTTCTTGATAACAATCAAGTTTCATACCCTCAAGTGGATGTCGTTTTCATGCTGATTAAGTTCATGTGTCCTTATGAGGATTTCATTTTCAGCAAGGTGATGATGTTTTCATGCTAAAGAGTTACAGTAAAATCCTGTTTTCATAATAAATCATGTTTGATCTTCATCAGGCATTTCGTCATGCTGACCATTGTTGAAATTCAGTTTAAACATATTCTTGAACCTCTATACAACCAGCATTAAGTCTATGCAGGAATTACCAGGCTATCACGTTACCCATTTCAGTTCAGTCTACTACCGTTTAAATCAATTTAATCCTTGATCATGTCAGACAAGTGACACCAGTATTGATCATTCCATACAGTTTCCACCAGTGCCATGTAGAGTATTCCATATCTACCTTTTGTAAAGTGTCTCAGTTATACTCCATGTAAAATATTTCCTATGTACTCCACGTACAGTGTCTCAGATATGCTCCACATGCAGTATTCATTTTTTACTTCATGAACATTAGTCCAGGTGTACTCTAGGTACCCTACCCCATGGATATTGCTAATCGATCCTCAATCATCTCATGCGTTTCCACTTGTCGATATTCTACCAGATGTTGATGCTGCTCGTGAGTTGAAGATTTAACAAATACTGATGCTGCTAACATTTTGAAGACCTCACAAATGCTGATGCTGCTGATGCTTTGGAGATTTCTCAAGATGCTGATGCTGTTTATACTACGAAGACTCTACAGAACAAGGATGAAAATTATAAATTTGAAATTTTGACAAGAATAAATTTCAACCATCAGACACTACCATTCTATTCCATGCTTTTACTGCCCTAGTTAGATGTCATACTCCACTCAGCTAATCTTTCAGTCAGAAGAGTGGGAACCGGTAACCAGCCGTCCACTCAGCAGAAATACTTACATGAATCACGACCATGATAACGATCGTTAGGAAACTGACAGACAAGGCGGTAATGACAACCACCGTGCTTATAACTAATCAGTCAGTAACCATCGGAACTCCGGTACGGACGTGACCAGAAATACAGAGGTCAGCAGTCTAACCAGTCCGCCAACTATAGCAGTTACCCGATATTCTTAACCTTATTCAGACTCGCCCATTAAAATACTTGTCCAGACAACAGTCAAGACACAGGTCTCAAGTTTCATTTCGGAAGACACATGTCAGGACACTAGTCATAGTACACGTCATACGAATATCTTCTCAAAGTACGATTCAGATTCATAACACCAGTTTTCCTTCTAAACCAGGTCCTCAGAAATTCAGGGTACCCTCCAAGGGGGTATACCCGTTCTATTATGCCACACATGAATCAGATCATTAAAAATTCAGTCACCACCACTAGAGTTTTATTCAGATTAAACAAACATTATTCATTCTGTGAGGTTACAGACGAACACATTTGGTGAAAAGTCGCCAGGTTTACTTCACGTGTTCCTATGTCAGCTTTATTTTAAATCAGGTAGTTATCTGCCTCTCAGCCAGAAAGGACTCAACAATATCACCATATTTATTAAGTCTTATTTTCAGTTAACGACGAGATCCGTCTTACTAAATCCCAAATATATTCATTATACTTTCTGCCAAAAAAATTAGTACAAATTATTTCTGCCTTACAAGCGCGTGACTTATTAGTCCATAGCTACGAAGACTTTTAGCTACCAGTTATAAATTCACTTCTGAGATTCCTTAAAAATCATGATCAACAGATTATTCCAGAGTTCTCAGATATAATTTCAGAAATTTTATAGAAATTCCTTCCTAACCACGAGGCAGAATTTAACATCAAGCTTGTCTCAAGAATAGAACCTGTTCCAAAACTCTTTATTGCGGGGCTTCAACTAAGTTAAAAGAGTTGCAACATTTGCTGCAAGAGTTACCAGAACGAGGCTTTATTTTCCCTAGCGCACCACCAGGAGGTGTACCGTTTCTGTCTATCAGGAAGAAGGTCGGTATCATGAGATCATGTATCGACCACTGAAATTTTTTACAAGATCACCATTCTTAATCATCATTCCATAAATAGCAGGTTTACCTGATCTGCTACGATGTCTTAAGTATTTTCCAGAACCATTCACGATCATGCCACCAGTAGTGGTGAGAGAAAGAACATGATGTTTTTCCAGACTACTGTTGCACACTTTATAGTCTCCCTAAAATTTTGATTTATACTCCTGAGCTCCCTAATGCTCCAGCTACAATATGAAATTTATGAATAAAATTTATTATTACCTCTAGGACAAAATCGTTAGTATATTCATTGATAATATTCTGGCCTGCTAAATTCTAGAGAAGTACAAGAGAATCACCTTCTCACAGTGGTACATAATCTTAAATAGGAGTAATATTTATACACAACTTTCCAGATATAAATTTCACTTAAACAAGTGGCATTTCTGAGCCACCCTATTTCAGCAGAAACAAATTTCAGACAATCTTGCGAAGGTGAAGGCCATCACTTGATGGTCCCGACCGACGCCTGTGAACGAAGTACAAAATTTTCTAGAACTCAATTGACTACTACCGTAGAAACTGCTAACAGTTCTCACTAAAAAAAATTTCCATGACTATTCAACCAGATTTCCACCAGAATGTCCCATAATCCCAGGCAGAATCTTGACAGAAGCAGTATCATACATTGATGTAGCTATGTTCATATCTAGATGCCTGACATACCGCAGGTTCAAGATAGAACGCCATCATGTTAATGAGTTACTACAATCCTTAGAAATTTCTGAACAGAAATGAGACGAAATTTCATGAAATCATTATCAGTTACCACAGACTCAGAAAAGTATGATACTATATAATCATCGTCAACCATGTATTCAACCTGCGCGTTTTCTTTCATCCGAAAGGATTACGTAGTAGTGGACCTACAAAAAATTTAGAAGTAAATTGTACGAATTCAAGGTATTTCCATCGGCCATCACATCAGACAGAATTCATGTTAATGATCAGGTTTACATTCACCTTCACGTTTACATTCACCTTCACGTTTACGTCTCACGTTCACATTATGATGTTATTTCAGATCATATTTTGTGCTAGCTCATGATTTAAGTTCACGTTCGTGTTCATGACATTATTTACGTCCAGATTCGTGTTCCATTTCACGATACACGTTTCACAGCCTATTACTGAATATGGTCATAGAATGTTTAAGAAACCAGACTCAAGTCTAGCATAACTTTTCCATACACAGGCAGACGTTTTACGTCTCAGGCCATATCGTTTGGCATACTTTCCCCAGTCAACATATATTCATGTTATGTCCTAGCATCACGTTCACAGTATGTTTCACGTATCACGTTCATAATATATTCCATGCCCAACATTCCTCATATAATAGTTAACCACGTTCACAATTGCTCACGTAGCACGTTCACAATTTTTCATGTAGTTCGTCCCTATATACTTCCAGCAGCTTGCTCAGATATATAAATGTTATCTTCGGGATATTTATACGTATCGTTTCATGTATCCTACATACTATAGCTTATTCATTTTATCAAATTCAGAAAATCCATCTTAAGTATGGAACCAGAAACTATTCAGCATCATCAGAACAGGGTCATCGGGACCAAGATGGTCATTATGCTTAGACCTTTTAAGGAATCGTATCGAGCGGGAAGCCACTCAAAATGGAGGAGTCCAGCCGGACCTCTCATTCCTTTTCCTTTAATAAATCCAGTTAAGTCCTTCCAGTCATGTCACGTTCCATATTCCCTTCAGCCATGTCATGTTACATGATCACTTCAGTCATGTTATGTTTATACCTATCAGCAACATTATGTCTAATTAGAAGACGTATTATCCTTCAGCTTATTTTTCTTTTCAGTGTACGTGTTCTTTCAGTTCTTATAGCTTCGTCAACTTATTACCTTTAATTCGAGGACGAATTTCTCCTTTTTAGAGGGGAAGAATTGTAAAACCCCAGCATAATCGTATCCTTAATTCGAGGACGAATTATTTTTTTAGAGGGGAAGAATTGTAAAACCCGTATTTTAAATCAGAAGATTAAATACGCAGTTTTGTTTTTATAAACTATATAAGTATTAATTATCAGACAGAAATAAAGTGTGAAAATTAACGAGAGCGTTCGATTATTTAAAAAAATAAAAATGAAAAGTTATACTAAACTTAAATGGGCCGGTTATATTTGTTTAAAAAAAAGAAAAGTAAAAAGGCTTGATCGCCGGTTGTTTTAGAAAAAAAAAAGAAAAGAAAAGTTGGGCTTAAGCCCATAATGCAAAAAAAATATACGGGATTCCTTCCTTATTGTGTCAAAACAAAAGGCAGAGAAAAGAAAATAAAAATATAGGGTTCGTTGGTGGAGGGTAGAAAACCGGTGGCAGAAAAGAAAAAACAAGCCAAGGGGGTTTCGATATTTTTAACAATTGATGTGTGTGTCTCCTTCATTCATCATAACATCACGACTAGGTAATCTTTTCTTTTCTTTTCGTGATTCTGATCTTGAATACGTGATTAGGCAAGAACAAATGATTAGTAATATTATAAACATGTTATAATCATCAAAAGTCAGCAGGGTTTGGGGTTGATGACGAAAACCGAGAGCATGGAAGCTCTCGGTGGGGCTTTTTGTGTACAGCCGAGACCACTAAGGGTCTCGGTGGTGTCTTTGTGACCATCCGCAAATCAGAAACCAAAAAGGGGGCGTCGGGTTGTTTTGTCTCACGAAAACCGAGACCTAAAAAGGTCTCGGTGTGTTTGCTAGTTGGACCAACCGTGACCCACAGGGGTAGTTTGGCTTGATGTGGTGTCGATGACAGTTTATAACCACCAGGGGGTCTACTAAATAAAAATAGGGTGTGTTTGGGATTGTCAGGCAGTAAGGGGGTGTTTGGTTCTAGCAGTGGGAACCTTAACACTAACAGTGGGAACGAGTAACAAAGGCAGTGGCAACCTGGCTTGAGTCAGGGTCACTGTTGGCCTAGCAGTGGCTAGCCGTCAGTGGCAGCCGGCTAACCGATTCAGCCACTGACGGGCTGTTTGGTTTTGGCTTTATGTTTCGGCTTATATGTAAATTACAGGCTCGGGATTCGGGGTCACGGAAAATAATAAATTCGATTTTCATATTAATATCTTATTTAAATCATGTTATAAATTTGGTTTTATAAATAAATAAAGTAAGTAGTTTTGTTTTATTAATTTAATTAATAAAATTTATTTGATATTAGTTAAATCATTTTAATTACTTATAAACATGTCATTTATTTTAAGATTTAAATTTCAAGAAAACTAATTGGAAATCTTTCTAAATTTAGAAACTTTCTATTTAAAGCAGGTAACTATTTATAGTAATATTATTTTATTGGAATAGATATTACACAGTAATCAGGAACACAATATATATATTAATCTGCAATGTTTTCGAACAGTTAGAACTTATCAGATTATATACAAACAGTAATACAAGAATAAAATAAATTAAACTAAGAGCAGATAAGAATCAGTAACCATAAACAATAATCAGACAACTCATTTCATGTTCCTTATTTATGTAGTATCCGTGAAGTCGGAGTAGATCCTTCAGCTTTCATTCTTGTTTCATTACTGGTCACGAGGTACGGATTTTCGTCTTTTCAGTAAGGACTTCCCTTCTATGCATGATTAGGATTTCCCGTCTGCAGCCAAATGTTTTTCCCAGTACATGTTAAAAACTATCTGAAATTATTTTCATAACTAGCATATTGCGTGATCCTTATATACAAGCATGACTAGTCAGTAGTACTAGTTACGAAGGTACCATAACCATGACACTTGAGGCACCGGTGTCATGACTCACCTGCGGGAGAGTGATATTCTGCAACGTTCCACTCAGTTCAACTTGGCCATTTTATCAGTATTATTAGTGGGGCGTATGGATGCATCTTAGGGTTATTAGTCTACAGTTATCAGGTGAATATGGTGTGTGCTCTACATCTCTCACATTGGAGTTGATCCCTCCACCCAGCACAGTTATTTAGAGGTCACCCCTCTACATCATGACGAGGTCACCCCGCTAGTTATTCATGCAACAGTTGTTACATCACATTACCGATATAAGCTATTGGCAATTAAAATACAGTAAATGCATGTTTTCAGATTTAACAGATAACAGTTCAGTTTTATTATTTATAAATTAGACTTATCAGATTTTCTACAGTTTTCATCACACTCCGCATATCAGTCTTTCAGCTTCAGTAATTATTAATTATTTCAAGTTCAGTATATTCTTATCATGCATTATATCCTTTCACTGAGCGTTATGCTCAACTGTATTTCTTTCATGTTCTAACGACAGGTACACCAGGACACTCTTAAGATTCTGAGAGCATGTGCATTGGATGGAAGCAATCTAGACTTCTTTACTTTATGCACTTCATTTTGTATATTTCCTGTTGGACATTGTTTAGTCCTTTCTTTTAGTATTTTACTTTTCATGTTTTGAGCTTATGTTGGATTACTGATGTTTGATTCCGGTATTTCTGTTATGGTCAGTTAATGTTTTAGGACATTTACCTTATGATTTGATGACACGCCATATATACACGTAACGGTCCACTTTTCTAAGTGGGATGTTACAAAGACTCACACCTACTTTGAGTTCTCAAACTTTGAAAGCTTTACATGATGGGCAATCATTCCCCCCCCCCACGAGGAAGTTGATGAGCCAAAAGTTGATAGTACTGACTCAGGTACTATGGATCCTGTCCCTGAGACTGTAGTGGAAATGACTACCCGCAAAAGTACGCGCTTGAAGAAGTTAGCAGAACAGCCTTCGGTGCCAACACCCGCCAAGACATCTGAAAAAAAGAAAAATAAGAGGCATGTTCTGTGTTGTCTACTAAAATTTAAATAGTTTAAAGAATCAACTTCATTCATGTTTATTCTAACTTATTTGGTAATCACATTATTATAGCCTTAACCATGATGACTCGGACTCTGAAACACCTTCTAAGGAATGCACAAACAATGATTCAGTTAAGCAGAAAAACAAGTGTCGGTCAGTCTACATAAAACAGCTCCCCTCTCTCAATAAGAAATCGTATGGTATTCTTTAATCAACTTTTATCTAACTAAGTGGTTGTAATGTCATTTCAGTTATGTAGCATCAGATTCCGACGCGGAGTAAGAGGGTTGCTAAAACACAAGGGTGGGAGAAATGAGCTACTAATCAAGCAAGAGCAACTACCTAAGATTTAGTAGCCAACCTTTTTCTTTCTTTATGAATAAAGTACAAGTTCATGTATTGTTACAATTTCAATGCTAATATCATTTTGGTTTTCTCATTTTTGGTCCAAAATTACATTGGCTTACTTTCCATAACTTATTAAAAATTTTATAAACAAAATTTGTAGCCAAGTAAACTTTGATTCTGCTGACACACACATTACACATAACAATAACAAGCATGAGACTTTAAACTTAACAAGTGTCATCTGACCATTTTATTTGCCACAAAAGTAAACAATTTGAATATTCAACTACTTAATCTTACGGATTATTTATATGACCTACAATTATAATGTGGAATTAAACTGAAACTTTAAATTCATTTTAAATGTAGCACCTCTTAAACTTATATCAGTTATGATTTTTGATATGAAAAATTAAATAAATTTGCCTTAAGTGGTCTATTAATGACTTACCTATTTAGTTGTTTGCCACTTAATTAATTTAACTGCATATTTGTAATAGATTTGTGGTTATGCCTTATCAGATTCAAAATTTATGTCCCTATCTTCATAAATAGGAATCTTTGATGTTTTTGTACAACAAACATGAGTGGTGGTATACAAAATGATGGTCTATCAAACATATTAGATGGTTTATGTAACCATACAGTCAAATACAATTATCGGGGATGATAGGAAAGTACAAAGTTACTACGGGTTGCAAGTAACAGGAAAACACTGTTTTCTTTCAGGTAAATATATTAACTTGTCTATTAGAATAATAATTGGATTTTTACCTTATGCTTATATCAATCAAAATTACTGTGTCGTGTACCGCAGCACCGCCTACCAGAGACCCAACAGTTATGTATGAAAACACAATAGGTGAATCGTCTAAGGTAGCGTCAAAACGTGGACGCAGAATATCATCAGGTAATCAGTTTATGAAACACTACAAAAGGGCAACTTACTATGTGAAGTTGACTGATGATTGTTTCATATTTTTCAGGACTAGCAACAAAATCATCAAAGGTAGAATCAAAACCTACTAATAATCACTTTATGAAACTCAACAAAATGAAGACTTACTATATGTGATTGAATAAAGTTCAATTCCTTTATCCAGGCCCAGTACACATCCGAGCTTAAAAAAATAAAAAATGCAGCACTCACATCAGCAGGTAATGTTATCAATTGTAAAGAGTTTTAAATAACATAATATAACTTAAATTGAATAAATATGGATGGCATATTTGTAAGGTGTTGATGTTAGTTACTATGATGTTGGTGCTCTATCGTACGAATGCCAAAACTGTCATGCGCTGATGTGGTATGAAGAAAGAAGCAACAAAGCGAAAAAGTCTATAAATCCCACTTTCTCACTTTGCTCTCAAGATGGTAAAGTCTTACTACCCAAATTCCTACCCACACCTCCACCATTAGACCATCTTCTAGATTATAATGCTCCTGCAACATCAAAATTTAGAGATCATATACGAGTATATAATGGGATGTTTTGCTTTATATCATTTAGATCAAATATAGATCATACTATCAATACAGGTAGGGGTCCATATACTTTTCAAATAAATGGCTAAAACTATCATAGAATGTGCTCTTTATTACCTCAAGATGGATTTCAACCAAGATATGCACAACTATACTTCTTTGACACACATAATGAAATAGCAAACCGCATGCGAGCTTTCATAGATAAAGAAGCAGGGCAAGGTGTTGATAGAAATATTGTAACAAGCCCGCTTCAAATGATGGACGAGCACAGTCTACTAGCCAAGGCATTTCAGATTGCAAGAGATTGACATAATTCAAACAATTTTGCCACTTTTAAATTACAGCTACTTAGTGAACAGCGCTCAGCGCACCAATATAATGCACCATCTGTGTCTGAAGTAGCAACCTTAATAACTAATGATTTCGGATCCGGCGAGCCTAATAGGGATATAATTATAACTAATAAAGCAGGCTTCCCTTATCCGCAATACATGGCATTGCAGTATCCATTGATGTTTCCATATGAAGAAGATGGTTTTCATGAAAAGATACCATATTATTACAATACTGGTAAGAGACAAACAAAGAGCGCTTTTATTACAATGAAAGAGTATTACTGTTACGTAGTTCAACAAAGGAACAACCAGGGATCTACATTGCTACAAGGAAGTGGATTATATCAGCAATTTTTAGTAGATGCCTTCACAGCTGTTGAAAAGCAAAAGTTCAAATGGAAACTAAACAATCAAGATACACTCCGTGTTGACCTGTATCAAAATCTATGTGAGGCACTCATAAGAGGTGATACATGTGCAGCTGGACTGGGTAAAATGATAGTGCGGCCAAGATCTTTTATTGGTAGCCCTAGGTATATGATGCATAACTACCAAGATGCAATGGCCCTTTGCCGAGCGAATGGTAATCCTGACCTATTCATCACTTTCACTTCTAATCCTAAATGCCGGAAATCAATGAAATGTTAGCTTACATACCAGGACAGAACTCACACGATCGGCCAGAAGTTGCAAGTCCTCAGGGGCTAAAAATCTTAATGATTGAAGTCCAAGAAAGGAAAGTAAAGCATCGCACCCGTACATAGTCTTTAAAGAGGCATTTAGAAACTTATATTAATCTAAAAGAAAAGTTAGCACCAGAATAAACATCTACTTCTATACATTTTGTTTAAATCTGTTAATGCTTTTCATCTACCATTTGGATCTTCTTGATATCAATATGTAAACGTGTAATACAAAGGAAAACATGCCTGCTTAATTGAATCCTATGCCTTCAATCCAATTACAAGCAACACCTTTGTGATTTCAAAAGAATATAAAATCAAGATTATAAATGAAACAGATGAATACTAATTGTGTAGCAACTGTAGTATGTTACACTTATGACATACAAAATTCAAAATTTTTAAAACTGGCACAATAATTTCATGGTATGCTTATATACTAACTTCTCTCTTGTGCCTTAAAACCATTCCATAATTACACATACCATAATTAACAATTCATACATTAAGTCAAATATGAATATATATTATGCCGTTAGCATAAAAAGCTTTATAAACCAACAAAACATTCCATAACAATCATCAGCTTTGATAAAAAAACTAACAAAACTAATAATCCAAAAAGTGCAACACCAAATGCAAAAGCACCCCATGACTCCCTAAATCTTCGTTCTAGCGACTCGTATTCTACCGGTAAAATCCTTCAAGTTAGAAACAAACGCTGAGTTATCATTCTTCTTATGCTTAGTCTCTCTACACATTAACTGTAGAGCTACACACTTAGCCACATCATCCTTATGAATTTGTTCTAGCAACTCCACTCCTTGCTGGATATCAATACGAGCACTTAACTTCTTAAATATACTGAGGTGTGAATCTCTCTTGCAAACGGCTTCTTTTAACATTATAGAGAAAGATTCTAAACTATCAACCACCTTATAAACATCTACCATTTCCTTTTTAAAAATCTCTTCAAACATATCGATCGGGGTATTACTATAAGCAACCTTTAAAGACTCAGCCATGACATAAATATCAGCCTTTGAAGACTCAGCCATGACATAAATATATTACTTAATTCCAAATAGATTGTCTATGATCCAAATCACCTATAAATATGCAGTAAACACTTACTTTCTAAACTGCCGAAAATTCATTAAAGTAGCCAAACATAATTAAAACCCCCATTCTCTTCACATCCTCACATTAAATAGAAAATACTCCAGTTATAATCATGCCTATATAACTAGGGGAAGAAGTTCAACATATACCCTTAGTTTATCATAGACTCAATCAACCAATCACGACCACCCATTTTTATCACGTAACAAAAACCTCATTTTTTAAAAATTAAATATCTCACAAACTATTCATCGTTACATAAAACAAAACATATCATCGCGACGAGAATTAAATCATCTATCTATCGAGGGGCAGATGTATATACTTTCGACGAATTTTTTTCGACTTTTTTTCTTAAGTCACGTATGAGAGAATCATATATGATTCGTCACGAAACATATATGATTCATATCACGAATCATATATGATTTTCTGAAAATCATATATGATTCGTGACGAATCATATATGATTCTCTTAGACGTGACTTTTAAAAAAGACAAAAAAAGTTCGTCGAAAGTATATACATGTGCCCCTCGATAGAAAGATGATTTAACCGTCGTTGCAATGGTGTATTTTTTTGTTTGACGATTTACCGTTTGTGAAATATTTATTTTTTAAAAAAGTGGTGGGAAGTGGGTTTTTTAAAATATGGGTGATTATGATTTGTTGAATAGGTCTATGTTAATTTAAGGGTCTACATAGATCTTAACTCATAACTAGGGTACTCTGATTAGATAGGTGAATCACAAGCTGCTAACAAATTCTTCTGATATATTATGGGTAACAAAAATAGTACCAAATCCCAAATGACCCTTACTCACAAACCACAGGATCTACCGACAAGGAAACAAATTATTATACCTTCAACACTAAAAGGTGGATCAACAAATAAAAGAGTAATTGAAGAAATATTATTCAACTGGGATGTACTCAACGACAAACCATCTGAGCCATCAAGCAAAAAGGCAAAATACAACGAATAATTCAGCATGATAGCTACGATATAAAAAGGATTTGTAAACTAAAATAAAAAAACCTTGATTGTAGTCGAGAATTGGAATCAAAAAAATTATCTTGGTTTTTAAAATGTTTGGCCGTCTACATAATATACAGTATTGTATATTCTATCAGATTAAAAAATTACACGTTACCCCAATCCACACATGCAGAAAATAATTTTAATAATCGAATTATTACTTTATACAAATACAGATATTCAAAGGATGAATTCAACTCACATTGGTTAGAGGACAGCTACCTGATGTACTTGAGCGCCAGTGCAAGTGCGTTGATCATATGTATTATGCAACAAAAACAACTTTAGCAATTACAATGAAAAAAAATTAAGAGCTCAAGTTTAGAGCCTCATACTGAATCAATAAATTAAAATAACATACCCATAGTATAACCAACTATCATAGAATTAACTAAAATTACTTAGCGATACATCATGTTCCTTTACAAATTATTTACCGAAAGTCTTTTTAACTACATCACATCATCAACTGCTCATATCCACAAACCAAAACAGATAGAAAATGATCAAAACATAAATAAAGCACAACTTAATAATCAAACTCTATACATAATCTGTTCTCACAAAAACGTCAATTTATCATAATCAAGCTGCAACCCAAAAAACTAATGTCTAAATGAATCTAAATAAACTGCTATATCAAACATAGAAATTAAAATGTGAACCAACACAATAAAATGTCAAAACTCATACTTCAAATCCATTAATTATAACCCCAAAATATTACAAAACATTGTTCATACTAACTGTAACATCCCGCCTACTTAGCCTACAATATTGTCCGCTTTGCCCTCAGGCTAACAACTTTTCTTTGTGGCCCTCTTGTAAGTACTTCTCGGCTGGTCACCCAACCTAGTACTACTCCCACACGAGTACGCTTAACTGTCAGTTCCTTAGAACCCCACTTACAGTAGACCAAAAAACGCGTTGTGCCATGAGAAGGCGAATGTTATCTTATGAACCATGGATCTCTCCTGGTCACAGCCGATGTGGGATTTTCCTAGGGTGTCACAATTACCGCCCCTTCAAGACTCATCTTCCTCGATGAGGTTTGCTCCACCATCCCGAACGGCTCAAGAGTGGCACATATACCACTTGTAACATCCGTCCTACTCAGACTACAATATTGTCCTCTTTTCCCTCAGGCTCATGGCTTTGCTTTGTGGCCCTCTTGTATGTACTTCCCGGCTGGTCACCCAACCTAGTACTACTCTCACATGAGCACGCTTAACTGCCAGTTCCTAAGAACCCCAATTGCAGTGGACCACAAAACGCGTTGTGTCATGAGAAGGCGAATGCTATCTTATGAACCATGGATCTCTCCTGGCCACAGCCGATATGGGATTTGCCTAGAGTGTCACACTAACCATCATTCATAATAACATTTACAAAAGATGATAAAACCATTCATCATCATTCATATCGATTAAACTTAAAACATAGAAAACTAAACATAAGCTTCACAAACATTAGTTCAAACAAAAACGGAATTTCCCAAGCTTATCAACAAACCCTTAATCATGCCCCTCCATTAGTTCGACAGAGGTGCCTTTCATGGTCATTCCATCGCTAGCATCAGCTAACAAAATATTCAAATCAACAAGCTTATCCGTGTCCCTAGCACGAAGGTCTCTTAATTGCTCCAAACCATCTTCAATCTCTTCAGTCTCTTCCTCCTGATCCTCTAGTTCCCCAATCAACAACCCAGTCCTAGCAATAAATTGCTAACCGACTTAGCTTCACCACGAATAGCAGTCACATACATTTCTTCCTCAACCTTCATTTGCTTAAAGAAACCCAAGCACCTTCCAATACTGCTCTCACCACTCACCTCCTTCAGTTCGTTGATGATTAGGTTGATCTTACGCTTGGTCATGATGGATTGAAATTGAAAAGGGGATTAGGGTTTGTGAATAGTCGATTACACCAATGATTAAGACGTAATATATGAATAATCACGCGGCCGTGATTATATATAACAAAAATTAAGCGAGGTTTGTGGTGTGAAATCATTATACGGTTACCAAGAAATGTAAACCAAAAGCCTAATACTGTTACTACTGGGAAAAATTTATGAGGCATTTAAAATAAATTTGAAAATGACCTCATTTGGTCCCTCAAAAAATAAAAGTGACACAAACTGATCAACATTATAACAAATTGGCTATTTTGGCATAACCATTGACAACACATAAAACGTTTGAGCCACCCGCTGTAATTCTCATGAAATATTATACTGAATACAGTGTAAAGTTTTACTGAAACTAATACAAAACCAAAATTTAATGTATAAAATATACAATTATATTTAATAACATTCGATAAACGCATTCTTCTAACCAACGTTACACATAATTACAGCTATTCGATGAATGAAACATGAACATTAAAGCAACACACTTTCATTCTCATGACATATTATATTCAATACACTATAAACTATTAGTGAAATTCAATACACACAGCCTTCTCACCAACACGTGTCCGGAATGTCTAAAACTTATTGCAACTATTCGATGAATGAAACATTCAACGGTAAAACAATGGCACCAACCCGATGTCATGAACCTGCGTGCAACGCGCGGGTCTGCACGCCTCACAATATCCAATAGTCGTGTCGCCAGTAATGGTCGATCATTTTATTCGAAGTTTTATTTCGAAGAAGCTATTTTTCTTTCTTGTTTTTATCGACCGGTCATACACAAGTTGACTTTTAAAAAGAATATCATAAACGATATGTTGAAACTTCATTTTCATATGAAGTATATTCTTTGTATATTTTCTTACTTTTAAAATTATAACAAATGCATTGATAAATGGATGAAATTAAAAAAAAAGAATTAGTGAATTACACATGTTTTAATTTGATGTGGGTAGGAGGATAAGTAGGAGAATATTATAGGAGGATTTACCATTGCTCCTATTTTATATGTGAACATATTTGTAGATAATGACTTATTTTTTTCTATAACGACGTGTAGTATTTAGTAGGGTCATGAAATTCGACCCACAGATACTATCTGTCAGTAAATTTGGGTGTGTCTGAGTGGTAATAATCAATAATTCTGATATATTCTCTGAATCGTGTAGAGATCACTTTTCGATTAAGTATTTCGAACCTATATGCCTCGGGTATCACGAAATCCCCAATTGGATAAGTCAAAGAATTGAACTTAGTCTCTAAAGTACGAGATATTTAAGAATATAAACAGAAAGTTATTCTGTTTGTTATATTCTGGAAGAGATCAATACTGTGTTTATAAAACCAAACCAATTTTCAGTTACGAATTGGTTAATGATAGTTGCAAAGGGTGCTTCCCCTTAATCCCACAAAGGGGGCGCGACCCCCTTGACCCCCGAATTTGTTGGTGACGTCATCAAGTTAGCTAGAACGAGCGTGCACTTCTGATGTAGACTAGAAACAAGATAAATAAATTGGATATGTTGATTCTAATGAATACCAAAAACAATTCTTTTCAACAATCGTTGATTATGATGAATACCGATTATTAGGGTAAAACACGACAACACAATGGCCAATGGTTTAACTTTTATTAAACTGAAAACTGTTTTGCTAGGGTTACAACATATTGTTTGAATAAAGACACGAAACAAAGAAAACCCCTAAAATAGTAATGGACTGGACTGTGGCCCAAAGACAAAGTCCAATAGAAACTGAAGATAACACAAAAATGCAAATAAATGATAGTAAAATGGTTTTTTGGGCCTTGAAAAATCCTTAACCATCATAATGCTAGTTACGACGTCGTTTCCCTCACTTTTCTGGTTCTTTTGACAGGTTATTCGCTGAAAATGGACTTACGGTGCTCAAATTATGGCTGTTTAAAGAAAGCCCTCGTTTTCACACGATCTTGGGCTTCGAGAAACAAGTCAGCCCGTTCTTCAATACTTGGGCCTCCACCATTCTCCCCTGGATAGGGAAAATTCATCCTCGTATTTCCACCAGTATCATCATCAGAAGAATCACCATGGTAAGGAAAAAAATGCTTCACATTTAAAAACATCAGAACATCGAATATGACTCGGTAACTTCAAACGATAAGCATTTGAGTTCATCTTCTCCATAATTTCCAATGGACCAATCTTCTTTGTAGATAACTTATTGTACTCACCAGCTGGAAAACGATCCTTTGTCAAAACATCCCACACAAAGTATCTTGCGTCAAAATCAACATGTCGCCTCCGTTGATCCGCATCATGCTTGTACTAAGAATTAGCACGAACCAAGTTGTCACGAACAGATTTATGAACGTCATGCAACCCCTCAACAAAATCCTGCACTTGCTTTGGAACATATCTAGAAACCTGAGGAGTCATTGAGATCAAGAGGACCATGTGGTTGAGTAGAATAAACCACCTGGAATGGACTAAACCCGGTGCTACGATTTACCGCATGATTCTGAGCAAACTCGACTTGACACAACTTCTGATCCTATGCTTTCCCATGATCACCCACCATGCACCTTAATAGATTACCAAGAGACCTGTTAACAACTTCAGTTTACCCATCAATTTGAGGATAATAAGCACTACTAAAATTGAGCTGAGTCACCATCCTCCACAAACTACGCCAAAAATGACTCAAAAACCTAATGTCCTGATCAGTAACAATGGAGGAAGGTAAACCATGTAAATGGTACACATCCCTATAGAAAAGTTAGGCTACATAAACTGCATCTGTTGTCCTTTTGTAAGGAATAAAATGAACCATCTTAGAAAAACGATCAACAACAACAAATATTGAATCATTACCCCTTTGGTTACAAGGTAGCCGCAACACAAAATCCATGCTGATGACGTGTAGTCCCTGGTCGGGCTGGATAGTCCGACTCACGGGTACTACCCGCATCCATCAGGAGTGGATTGGATACTTGTGTGATGTGCGCACATAGCCCATAAAGCCCGGTAAGCCGTTGTCGCACAAGAGGTTGATTACTTAGCCAAGTCATCGTCGCAGTGCGACAGGATCAGACCGAATATAACTTATATTATAGTTATATTCGCTTTAAGGAAAAGGGATATACACTTGCCTTAGTTGGATAATGAAGATCAAGCTATTTCGAGTCATTATCTCTTCCTTAGGCCGCAAGAACAGGGAGCCCAGCCTGGACTCTCTCGAGTATAAAAGGAACCCATTCGGTTCCACAAAGGTACGATACACACAATACCCTAAACACTAATATACTCAAATCGATTACTTACTCTCACGCCGGAGTCTAATCGTGGGTCACAAACCCACTGTAAGCCTAACGGTGTCTGTTTAGTGCGCAGGTTCCTAAAGCAAGTTTCACTTGGTGCGAGAGCCAGAGTTCACAAGACCCAAAATTAAGCCTAATTTGGGTTAAGCTCGGTCTACCCCAACTTTTGCATCAACAAGTTGGCGCCATCCGTGGGACCCTTACTAAGCTCTAACTAATGACGAAAAGTGGTAAGAATGAAGGCCGTCAAGGATCCTCGACGGTAGATGGCCGTATCACATCAGTAAATGTTACCCTTGGATCTGCCAGCGAGGCAAACACTCGGGACGTGAACAATCCCCCAGTTATAAGAACGGGAGGACTGTTCTCAACTCCCCTACTCGCCGCAGAGGAAAAAGGCATCGAATAGGAGTCAACTCAGCCTCCTCCCAACAAACAAAAAAGAGAGATGCCCCAAGAGGAGAGAGGGGAAGTCATCGTTACAAAGGCACACATGATGGAGGAGTATGTAGCTCATAACCTACAAGCACTCATCCCTTTGGTGGCAAAACATGAAAAGATGGCAGAGGAATCAAAGCGCGCGAATCATGCCTCATCCTCAGAAGGCAATCTGTCAGGATCAAGTGATAATCCGTTCGAAAAAAGCATACGCGCAAGTAATTTCTCTGAGGATCGAATCTTCTCACAACCCTAGAGGAGAGCCAGGAAAAACGATTTTACGAGGCGCATACAGCATTATGGAGACACCATGATGTGCCGCATGCCATCAAACATAAAAACTTATGATGGCACAACAGATCCAGAAGACCACTTGAAAGTCTTTGAGTCTCAGGCAGGTATTGAACAATGGCTAGAACCCATATGATGCAATATGTTTAACTCTACACTTGTAGGGAACGCGCAGACGTGGTTCGATAGGTTTCCACCATGAACAGTCAACGAGTACGAAGTGTTGCGAAAAGCGTTCAAAAGAAATTATGTGCAACAAAAAAGGCATGATAGGAGTGCTGTATCGCTAGCCAGGGTAAAGCAGAACCAGGGCAAATACTTGGAAGACTTTCTGGAACGTTTCAAGAGCGAGTGTCTTCAAATAAAGGACTGTCCAAAAATTTTGAAATATCCTGCTTTATGGCGGGCATACGAAACAGCGATCTAATAAAGAAGCTTAATGAGAGAACGCCCGAAACCTTCGATGGAATACTAAGACGGGTAAGGTCTTTCATACAAGGAGAATCGGCTTCTACAGAAGTAATGCAGGGCACTTATGATTACAGATCTATCCGCACATCCAATGAAGGACCCAACAAGCAAAGCAGATCTCTAGGCCTTGATTACATAGGAAGGAGCAGAGAGGGGCGAGCTTATAACTCATTTTTTACCCTTTAAGTTAACTCCAAGAGAAATCCTCGTGTCAGAAGGTGCGAGTTTCACAAGACCAACGCCAATGACCACCCCGGTCGAAAAACGCGCCAGTAATAGATACTGTGAACATCACAATGAGAGAGGGTACGCTACGAACGAATGTATTCAACTGCAAAAATACATCGAGGATAGAGTAAAGAAAGGCGAGCTAAAACACCTTGTCAAGGAAAACACGAAGGATGGTAGACAAAAAGTCGCTCGCGCGAACATTTACATGATGGAATCGTGGCAACGAAGGACAAGGCAGAGGGTGAGCAAAAAATTCTCGAAGGGAAAAGACATTTCTTTCCCCCACTCAATGAAAGGAACATCGCAGACGACCCTCTAGTTATATAAATAAGCATTAGTTAGAACATCATACATCGCATATATGTGGATGGAGGCTCATCATCAGAAATAATGTATGAGCACTGCTTTCTAAAGCTTAACGCAGAAATAAAGAGCCAACTGATGCCTGCGACTTCCTCGCTCATCAGATTCAGCGGAGAAGCGGTATGGCCCTTGGGCCAACTAGAGTTAGCAGTAAGAGTGGGAAATGATGAGCACTCGACGGAAGTCCCAATGAATGTTTTAATCATACGGTCGCCATCACAATATAACGGGATCATATGGCGACCAACTATACTAGCAATGCGAGCGGTACCTTCTACGGCTCATGGTATGATGAAATTCCCGGTTGATGGAGGGGTCGTAACGATATTCAACATGGCAGTCACACCCCCAGAATGCAATGCGATCACAGAACCGTCTAGGGTCATGATGCGTTCTTTATGAGTATACACAAGTTTTAAATTTATACACGGATTTCCAATTAAGCTAAGAACACACGGGCAAGTATGACCCTTTCGTTTATAGCTAGCTTGTTGTGGTAAGCCGAGGTCGTTCACTAGGATTTGGGTGATTTCGGTTGTAAAGAGTCTTTGTAACAATGTAACGTTAGTGGTAAAAATGGTTGTCACTCCCAAACTTACCATATAAGTAACAATTAAGCAATAAGCAAACAAGTAACACTAAAAAGATGATTAAGCTAATAAAATGAGATAACAATAATAATAAAGGTACTTGCTTGGAACTAGTATTCATTTCAATGGAGTGAATAGATTATCGGGTAGATATTTAAGCAATAGCACACAAATTATAAGTATACAATTCCAAGTCAATGGGTAATATCATGGAATTGCACATGACACGGTTTAGAATAAAGAACCCTTTCGACCTATGATCAATATTACAAACCGGTAATTAAATCCATTTGTGAGAACTATGTATAACACCCCCAAATATACACAATTCAATACAGCGGAAGACTCGTTGGTGTTACGGGATAGCACATTACTCACATCATAGACAACGCTTAAAAATCACGTCGTTTAATAATAAAGCATTCCCATTCATAAATATCAAGTTTACATAGGTCCCAAGTCATTGTATTTCATACAGGTTTTACAAAGCATTTGAATGGAAATTATTATTTAAGTGCGGGCCATGAATTCTTGTTGTCTTCCCGAGAATTACCTTCAAGTACCTGAGACAAAACATGTTAAAAGAAAAGGGTCAGCGATAACGCCGAGTGAATTCATAGAGTTTAATGAAATCCATTAATATATCATCGGTACATAATTATTACCGAAAATCATTTTGTACAAATCTTTATAACAGGCCATAAAATAGCCAAAGTCAATTTATACAAATCTTTATCAATAATCATGATATAGGCTTTTGCCTTCAAAATCATTATACGAACCATTGTCGTAAAAACATCATACAATACTTTTTATAACGTTGTATAAAGTTAAATAAAAATCGTTATATGAATATGGTTATGTAAAACCAAAACATGAACATAATATCAATAATAAGACCCCATATTGCTAGTCAGGCAATATATCGTAATTCAACGCGTATATTAGTATTTTCAATATTGGATTATTATAAGCCGCATGACATTGTTACCTTACCATACCAAACAACGGGTAGCTAGCCCGAAACTCATTTGCCCATCTAACTTAGCGTGTCATCACAATAATCACGTTTGTGGAAATCTTTTCATACATAAATTCGCTTACCAATCAATGTGGCACGACGGAGATCAACCGTCAAGGCGCGAACTGGGGTGATCGTCCCCAAATAGTACTATTATATGCATAAGCGTCTACCAAATCCCGGTAGTTCACAATTCATGCTAATGGGACTTTTAGTGACATAACCCAACTTTAATAATCCATTTCATTTCATTTATCGGGTCATAATGTCATTCATCAGGTCATACAATCATTCGGGTCCAAATCAATAAACAAACAATCGGGACAACTAGTGTCCTGTTTCATAAAAACTAACATGTTATCTCCCTCGCGGGTTTATAAAACATTTCATAAAAACATTTAAAAGAGTGCGAGACTATGAACTCACGTTGATGTGGGAAAGCGGGTTATCGGCAATTCGGATGTACGGTACGTGCTTCAATCACGGAAACCTAGACAATTAATACTCGTCTTAGACTCTTGTCCAATGACTTTATAAAAATAACAATTTTGTATACATATGATGATATTATAAATATGATGATGATCAAGTGGGATTGTACATTTTTACTCATTCATTATAGTGTTTAGGTGTCGGTAACATTTTTATACTAGTTATCTAGTTCAATTTAATTACATTTTGAGGCCCAATAAGCCTATTACAAGCCCAATACTTTTCATTAGCCCAATTATACTTTTAATATCAGTATAATACTTTACATGTTGGGCCCAAATGGATTAAGCCCAATAAGTAAGTTTATAAGTGTTTTACTAACTAGTCGGGTTTATAGTCCAATAAGGCTACTTTGGCCCGTTAATGTCTATATGTTGTAAAGTTCGGGTTTTATCGGTTTTTACTTGTATTAAGTACTTATATATCAGTATATTACTTTTAAAAAGTTTACATTAGACGGGTCCGATCGTCTAAGTTTTAATTGACGAAAAACGTTAATTTTACGGTCTCGTAAAACTTAGTATATAGTTTTATAACTTGGAAAAATATTTATATTTATACTTTATATAACATAATCCATTTTAATATCAACATTTATATAAATATTTTATTATAATCATTATCAAGTAGTGGAGTTTGTATTTATATATATTTTATATAAATTTTTGAGCGCTTATATTATATATTATTTATACAAAATCAGTCCTAAAAATCTAGTTTACTAAAATGATCATATCTAGAGTTCTACTTGGAGATAGAACCCCAAATGTTTATCACAGAAACTACATGATATGTGCTTCATTTTATTCCTCTATAGCTACTGATGAATCAACCTCTAAGTATTTTATAAAATTCGTCCAAAACAGTGTAGTCAGATTTGCACTCTAAACTTGTTTTGATCATATCTCACTCATTATTATGATTCCATTGTATGGCCAACTCTCACATGTGTAAAAGACTCATAGCTTACTGTATATTAATTTATTCAAGCCATTTTATCAGTTTATCATAAGATTATTTACTGTTTTATACAGCCATCATTTTAAGCATGATTTTAACCTTGTTACCTATGTTTTTCATCTCTTTAATCATATTTATCAACACTTGATCCCCACACAACATTTTTATCATCATATATTCATCATATACATATACAATAAGAAAGAAAATACATGATTACATAATCAAAATAACAAGAGGATGGGAAATAACAAGAGGATGGGAAGAACAATCTTTATACCACCAAGATTATGTAGATTATGATCAAGACATGGATTTTGATCACACAACTTGTGATAAATCAACACCAATCTTCAAGGCCACCAATACTTGTAATCTTCTGGTAGAAATCAGCCCTTACTTCACTTGAAAACTCCTTTTTAGATGTTAAAACTTGCACCAATCTTCATCTCATTTGAAGGAGATTAACATATGTAAGTTATAACAATAGTTTGTGGTTAAAATTGTATGATGATGGTGTTGTGGTGGCTATAGTGGACGACATGAATGGAGGAGAGGAAGGATTTTAGAGTGTTTGCATGTAAGTGTGTGTGAGAAGTTATGAGAAATGAAAGTGGCTAGTTGTTTTGCTTAAGGATGGAAGTATGAAAGGGAGAGTAGGACAAGTGTCTTACCCTTTGATAATATGGTGACACCAAAGGGGTTTCTCCCTTTGGTTTTTCCGTACATATGTTGGGGTGGGACAAGTGTCCCACTTGTCTCAATTCTATTTACGGGTACTCCTCGATTATAGTTTCCTTGATTTGCGTGCCCTCGGGTCGTTTTACGAAAAACGTTTTTATAAATTATGAATCAACGGCACAAAACGAATCTAATAAAAATTGTCTCATCAAAAACGGAGTTCGAAAATGTATATACGTAATCCTAAGGTTTCCGGTTTAGTCGTAAAGGACGTTAAATTATAATCGTAAGTCCTAATCTCTTCTCGTAAATTTGTGAGTTTATGAATCAACACAAATTTAAAATTCCAAAATAATATCCACGGATAAATTTATTTCTTGAAATGTCGGACTGTTACCAAAAACGGTGTATGTAAACGTAAGCACGTAACGTAGAATCCTCCGGTTTAGACGTAGTCGATGCTACTCCAAGACGTAAATCCAAATTTCTTCCCAAAAATAAGTGAGTTCATAATATAACATTAAAATAATATTTTTAAATAATACTTGAGAATAAAATATCAACCATAAATTGACGGATTGTCACAACATTTACCCCTAAACAGGATCTTTGTCCTCAAAGATCATCTTATCTTACTACTCGCTTCTAATAGAGTTAAAGCCATGTGGGTATTTCCTCCACATTCGGTCTTTTCTCACAAGTGTAATTCATTACAATACGCGAGTTTCATCAAACATAACTACAGGAATAAGATCAGGCTTATTGTTGACTTACTTTCTCTATCCATGATGTTCACGGATTTTTGATGAATGCAACTTTTCACCGATCTAAACTTCATTAAGGAATAGTCAGATTTTCACTTGATAGGCATTTTATCAAGTTCGATATACGAAACATAATTCACGCAGCTCTTGAATTCCTAGGGTAGATCCAGCTTATATGCCTTTCAAACCAATCTTTTACATCATCTCAATGGTCCCATACAACGGGGACTTATATCCCATGATCTTTCAGATCATCAATTCATTTTTCCATGGTTAAAATTTTCGACATAACTTCGCTACCCATCTGGCACTTCAAGATCTACATTTCATATTCACATAACCTCCTGCCCACTACCGGCAGTCAATAATCAAATCCTAAGTTCAACAATCATTTCAGGTTTCGCGGGTCGAGTATTTTGTAAGGTTAGGTTCGCCATCATAGGAAACCTTAAACCTAAAAGACATGTCCAACTCACAATGGGTGTATGTCGGGTGTCTTCATCCCAACTCCTGATTACAGATGCTCTAATATATATCCTCACAAGATTCGATCTCGATCCTATTACGATAGTTTTCAATGATAATCTCTCCAAAGGAAAAAGATTATACGGTTCATTACCAAAGGTCAATCATTAAAATATAAAACAGCACTTATAGTGTTTTCTATCGTTACTTTACCTCGTCCCTTCGATTGGGGTGGTACACAGTACTCTCATCAAGATTCGTTCTCAATGACTTCTGAGCAAATCTCTAGAAATTCGATGCGAAGCGAGGATCTTGATAGAGATGATCGATACAGGCACACCATGTTTACACAACTCCTTTAAATACAAAAGAGTCAATTCTTCATCAAGAATCTATCATTAACAGGAATGATATTAGCAGATTTGGCCAGTCTGTCGACTATGACCCAAATCAAATCAAATTCAGATGATGACCTTTGCAATAGTTAGACGTTTACTAATGTATGAGGCGATGTCTGCCTTCATAATTTTCCATTAGTACAACTTCTTCAGATAAAGATACATTAGATCAGGATTTATGTAAATAGAATACTTAATCTTATAAGATTCTAACATAACTAAATCTCAAAATCTCCATATTTAGGCAACCACAAATGGTCTTTAAAAGCATTTAACGCTATCGGCTTCTCAATTCTAATGGTTCACATTAGACACGAACCCCTTTTTATTATCTATATTATCCTTTTTACAAGCATCGGCTATATATTTCAAATTGCTCGGCAATTTATTTTTGCATCGTCATTACTAAGGAACACATCCTAATTGATTCTTTATCCTTTTTACATAATGCGTCAGTATTTACATTCATCTTTCCTGATGAAATAATTATCATGTATACAATTTACTCAGAAATTCTTTCTTCATATTTTCTAAGTTTTAGTTTCGCCTCAACTATCATTTTTATTAGTTTTGTTCAATCCGACGTTTAAAGCGTCGATAATTATTACAACTAATTAAATAATAAATATTTAATTTTTATGAAACGTAACGTAAAAAAATATTTTAATTTTCTTAGTTCGACCAATTATAAAAATGTTCAAAATAAATTTGAATTTAATTAACAAGATTTTTGTTGATTTATCGAAAATAATTAAAATAATTAATAAGATCCATAAATGTTCGAAAAATCTTTGGTTATACTTTGGTCAAAATTTTCTTAGTTGAAAAGCAAAAATTATCGTTTCAAATTTCAAGTTATGGTTTAAATGTTTTCCTCAATTCCGCTTAGGTTGTCTTGAGGTATGCATAAACATTTACCCCTAAACAGGAGTTTAGTTAAATGATTTGGGCATAAGGAAATAATCCCTTAATAATTTCTTTGTTAAAACATTTGTCAAAACATATTTCCATTTTCTTTTTGGTAAAACCCAAAGTTTTAAATGACTTCTAATCTTTGAAAAGTCAATTTAGATTCCATTACCATTAATCACTCGGTCAAATATTATAAAGGATTAAGTCTTTAATCACATGTTAAATACCCAAGGTACAAGTTTTCATTGTTCGGCCAATTTAGGGCAGTCTATAACTAATTATTAACTCATTCTTATTCTTATAAACAAACAGATGGTCCTTAATGATCACGAGCATGAATTTATCAAATTACAGCCTACACACGAGATTCACCAAATTTATGGATGCTACATGTGTATCAGTCAATCCAAACGACATAACATGAAACTCATAATGTTCATTACAAGTTCTGGATGTAGTGATTGGAATAGATAATCTTTTTCGCGGATGCGAAATTGATGATAACCATGCCGTGGATCAAATCTTTAGAACATACGCTAAAACTTTGTAAATGATAGAACAAATCTATCATCTTGGGTAGTGGATATAGATTTTCATCATCAATTTATCTCGTTCATGGTAATTCAACAAATATAAGGAATAATAACACCATAGCTCTTCATGATGACGAGCTCGGTAGAATAAAATCTTTTTCCGACAACTCTCTCAGTTGTACGGTAATTCTTTTAATTCAGATGGTGCTGACGTACAGTGCACAAGCCACAGGTGCAGCACCGGGAATATAATCAATACCAATTTCAACTTGCCTTAATGGCAAAAGTCTAGGTAATTCACCAATATATACCTCCTAAAGTTTCAGATAACAGAAACATCTTTTAATAAATTCATATTAGGTTCTTTCTAGATTATAATATCTATAACTAATTCACAACCATTCACGGTATAATTTCAAGTCTAAATGCAGGATATTGTCATCCATCAAATAGATCACTTTTGATAATCAACATCTTATCATTTAGGGGAATTCTACTCGAGTTCCCATCAATTAAGACAATGTCGTCATGTCATAATCAATCAATCCATTCTACTGGCACTATTAACTTTCCAGTTTCATTACCGTTGATAAGATGTGAACTTCTCAAAAGACTAATAACTCATAATCCTTCACAATTCAAGGATATCTAGAGACATAATTAACATCAAAAGAGTTAGGTCTACGCATAATCTACGCGAGAGAATTTCAATTCAGATACAGACGAAAACATTTAATGAATATGAATATATCTCATGTTTTCATAATTTGAGTACGCATTAGAAAGCTCCTCGGATTGTTACCCAGGTCATTCAAATGAAATCAAATCAAAAGAAATGATAAGAACGTGAATACATCCAGTCGGGTATCAACACTGAGTAATCAGATACTTTTCCAAAGAATCTTGCCACGGGAGAATTGGACAAGAAGGGAATATCAATTGTCAAATAAGACAAATTCCACAGATGAGTAAATTCGACTCATAAGAATAAATAGTACGGGCACATATGTAGGTTTCCCTAACATTATGTCCCTATTTTGCACTTCTTGCAGATCTCATAAATTTTAATCTTTCACAGTCTTTAAAGAAAATTTAGTGTTTATTAATAATTTCATGGTGACTCCTAATCAGCCTTGCATGGTCACTTCCAAATTGTATGTAGGCGCGCAACTATATACAATTTCAAGATTAACGATGCAATACTCAGTTCGTCAAAATTTTATCATCATGTTTATAATAAAAACATTTTCATGCTTAATTCATAAATAAGAATCAAAAATAAATTTACAAAGATTTTCTTTGTTATGAAAACAATTAAGTTTTTCCAAGATGTTTTATAAACAACTTCATTTCAATGACAATCACTTAAATATCACTTTGAATAATCCTTATAGTGATGAAAATTCAATTTTTCTCAAGGGATACTGTTTTATCTTATAAAAACAATGAGTGATCTGCAAAAGAGTGATGAGGAGTGGTTCACCAAGAACTAACTACAATATATCAGGAAATGAGCTTAGCCAAATAATCATGAGGTTCATGACCTCGATGGCACTCAAAAAGAATAATCCACAACGTAACTCAAATCGAGATGAGTACTTGTTCAATGGTTGCATCACTAATGCGAACATTTGGATAAAGAAATAAAAGATAGATAACATCGATACATGTAGAATTTAACAATCAAAGGTAGTCTTTTCATTAATCACAAACAAGTCAAAATTGTACCGTAACACATTATGTGTCACTATGTCATACAATTCCATGAACTCATCCTACCAACTGATGTCTCAGTTAAGTTAGGGATTATTTTTAGAAGATACCACAATTAATACTAATCTACAAGAGTCATTAGGTGTTCCACATGTCCTGGAAGATCCATCGGTCCTAATTCAGAAGAAGGTTTCTTCAATGTATTTCTTGAACACTGGGCATCCTCATCATCGGACAATGGCCTAGGAACAACCCTTAACACAAACTAACAATCATTTAAAACCTTATAATTCAATCACAGAACTTAACGACTTCCTCTTAACAATCTCATTCTCCAATACTTTCATCCTTATTCTTACACCTTGAAAGGGCAATAAAAGTTCGATATGAACAACACTTAATTTTCAATCCTATAGTTTCTTACAACAATAGTTATCAAATAAGTCACTAGTATGAAATGACTCACACATTCAATTAGACTTCTCGGAAAGGTACTAGTGGCAAGAGGCTTTTGGGTAATGGTTCCAATGACAGCCTCAAGTGCAACATTCACCCTTTCGATTTCAATTTAAGAATTGGGTGACAACGAATCAGATGACACCTTTCCAGGTGGTAACGTTTTGTCAAGCTCCACTCTATAAGGAAAGATCGTCATGACATCGATATCAGTTTTAATCTCGCCAATTCTTCTTCAATATCACAATCAACTACTATCTACATTTCTACGAATATCAACCATTTTGTTGGGATCATAATTATCCACAACTTGGTTTAGATCTAGGATATCTAGAATTCCTACGGGAATAGCTTCGATTAATTTGCTAGGGAAGTTAGGGTTCCTTGTGACAATCTACGTCGTATAAATATCTCATATAAATATAGAAATAATCATCAAACAATCATGTAATCAAATTACATCATATATATATATATATATATATATATATATATATATATATATATATATATATATATATATATATATATATATATATATATATATATATATATATATATATATATATATATATATATATATATATATATATATATATATATATATATATATATATATATATATATATATATATATATATATATATATATATATATATATATATAATACAACTTATATATATATATTAAAATAACACTTCTCAGTCTGGCCTTGTCGGTAACTCGGGAATTCTTCGGCACCGTTATAGTTAAAAGATTTTTAGACATTTTTAGAAAAATGTTTATAGTTAAAAGATTTTGAAATGTTTTATTCAAAACCTTAGTTTTAAAAATCTTTCGTTCTCTATAACGAGAGCTCTGGTACCAAACTGTAACACCCCCAAATATACACAATTCAATACAGCGGAAGACTCGTTGGTGTTACGGGATAGCACATTACTCACATCATAGACAACGCTTAAAAATCGCGTCGTTTAATAATAAAGCATTTCCATTCATAAATATCAAGTTTACATAGGTACCAAGTCATTGTATTTCATACAGGTTTTACAAAGCATTTGAATGAAATTATTATTTAAGTGCGGGCCATGAATTTTTGTTCTCTTCCCGAGAATTACCTTCAAGTACCTGAGACAAAACATGTTAAAAGAAAAGGGTCAGCGATAACGCCGAGTGAATTCATAGAGTTTAATGAAATCCATTAATATATCATCGGTCGTAATTATTACCGAAAATCATGTTGTACAAATCTTTATAATAGGCCATAAAATAGTCAAAGTCATTTTATACAAATCCTTATCAAAAATCATGATATAGGCTTTTTCCTTCAAAATCATTATACGAACCATTGTCGTAAAAACATCATACAATACGTTTTATAACGTTGTATAAAGTTAAATAAAAATCGTTATATGAATATGGTTATGTAAAACCAAAACACGAACATAATATCAATAATAAGACCCCATATTGCTAGTCAGGCAATATATCGTAATTCAACGCGTATATTAGTATTTTCAATATTGGATTATTATAAGCCGCATGAGATTGTTACCTTACTATACGTAGCTAGCCCGAAACTCATTTGCCCATCTAACTTAGCGTGTCGTCACAATAATCACGCTTATGTAAATCTTCTCATACATAAATTCGCTTACCAATCAATGTAGCACGACGGGGATCAACCGTCAAGGCGTGAACTGGGGTGATCGTCCCCAAATAGTACTTGATAGGTGTGTAAACACCCATCCTTTTTACCACTTAATTACAATAATAACCGAGCCAAAACGTGTATTTTATGTCATTTATGTCGGAATTATACGTGGTTTGTGTTTTTGTTGTGATTTAGGACGAAAAGGTGAAAAGTGGAGAAAACACGGGCATTCACGGGCTTTTATCGAAGAAAAAGACAAAATACAAAGTCAAGAAATCAAGAGTGCAAAAAGAACGGAAGTCCAAGACCAATTCTGAAGATTTATCCAAGAAAAAGTCAAAAGACGGAAGTTTACTAAAAGCCGAAGAACTCAAGTCTAATTTATTGAAGAATTACAAGACGAGTTTAAAGAAATCCCGAGATAAAGTCATTAAAGTCAAAGATTAAGAAGACAAGGACTTAAGCATGCAATTAAAGAAAGATGAAAGAGGGGAGGAAGCTTCCTAAGCACCTCCCTAATCTCCCCTATAAATAGTTCATTAGTGTATTCATTTGTTTTTATTGGCTAAGTGTGACAATTAGTCTTCCACCTTTTAATTACCTTGTCATTTAATTTCATGTCCATTTAAATACTTGTCTTGCACCTTAAATTCATTTAATTTGAAGTAAGTTTCCATTTAATTCTTGTCAATCTTTACTTTTATTGTTTGATCTCCTATCTTCCTTTCTTGTTTGATCTTAATCTTCATGCTTTATTGTTTATGTTCATGTTCTTGAATTTTATTGAGTTAATTAAGTGGGTCTTGATTATTTTGGTTATATTTGTTAGTTTGATTGTTTTGGATTGTTAGTTTATGATTAATAGATGTTTATTGATTAGTTTGATTTAATCTTGTGGTTGATTTTGTTTAGTTTTGATTAGATCCGTAGCTTTTTGTTTCTTCCTTGTTCTTCGCTTCGTTTCTGTTCCCAGGATTATTCCGGATCAAAGCCCAAAACATTTCGAGTGAAGATTGTTTGTTGATTATTCCGAATAAAGGGCGTTCATCCGGAATAAGTGACATATTCTGGATCAAGGCCATATTCCGGATCAGCAACATTCCGAGTGAAGGATTTTAGGGATTGTTCATTCGGAACATTTATTGTTCCGAATCAAGGAGGTGGTTCATTCGGAACATCAAGCATTCCGAACCAAGAAGGATTCCGAATCAAGCTTGTTCATTCGGAATATATTCCGAATAAGAGGATATTCTGGATCAGTGATTTTATTCAGAATTTATTCCGAATCAAGACATTGTTCCGGATCAGCAAACATTCCGAACCAACCCATATATTCCGAATCAGAGGAAGTTCCGAATCAAGCTAACATTCCGAGTGAAGGATTTATTCCGGATAAGTGACATATTCCGAATAAAGAATTTATTCCGGATCAAGGTTTTATTCCGGATCAAGGGTTTTGGTAAATATTCCGAGTGAAGAAGAATCATTCCGAACGAAGGTGACATTCTGGATGAGTTATTATTCCGAGGATTATTCCGAATGAGCTGTTTTCAGGTTCTTTTTAATTTCAGCTTTTAATTCTTTAATTTTCAAGTTTTACTTTTCCCGCCTTTTTTCTTAGTCGCACTTTAAGTTTATTTGCCTTAGATTTATTTTAGCCTTGCCTTAGTTTTAAGTTTTAGTTGCGTTTTAAGTTTGCCTTAGATATATTTAAGTTTGCGTTATTTACTTTTAGTGCCTTTTAATTTTCGTCACGATTTAAATTCTTGCCATTTATTTTAAATTAGAGTTAGATTTATTTAATTGCCCTTTACATTTACGTCTTGCACTTTTTAATTACTACAACGGCACAACTATTTGTTTCACCAAAGAACGAGTGAGTCGCATAGTTAATCAGGATCAATTCGATTAGACCGATTTCAACGAACAATTTTCCTAATTAAAACCTAGTTATCAAATGGCGCCGCTGCCGGCTCTTTTCGTAAAGATTAACGGTTTTCTGTGAGAGACTCGTTGCTTTTTGGGATCCGTTCATTCGTGAGCGTTATTTTCTTGCTTAAAAATCTTCAAAAATCCATAAAAAATTAAAAAATTGTTAAAAATATATAAAAATTAAAAATTTCAAAAATCCAAAAAGATTTTATTTTTATTGTGTATATATATTGTCTTTGTGTTTGGTATTGTTTTCTTTTGCCTTTGTAGGTGTATGTGTACTAGATCTTCTAATTATCAAGAGCCCGAGACTCGTGAAGATTTAGCTATGGCAGGTGTGAACAACAACAATAATTCACCGCACCTCAACAATAACAACAACAATGTTCTTCCACAGCCCGATCTTCGGACAATGGAGGAGCTTTGTCAACCTACCATGTTTGGACGAGGAGGACCGATTGCGCCGATGCAAATCACGGCTCCGGAGTTTTCGTTGAAGCATCATATGATCCAGCAAGTGCAAACAAATCCTTTTCGAGGAATGCCTGATGAAGATGCCAACAAACACCTCGACAAGTTCATTACTATCACTCAAAGCATGAATTTGCCCGGTGCCACAATGGATGTTCTTCGCCTTCAACTCTTTCCACATACTTTATCACACCACGCCGAGAAATGGTTTGATCGTCTCCCGAAGAATTCCATTCATACTTGGGATGACATGACTCAACGCTTTTTGTCGCGCTACTTTCCACCATCCATGGTCACGAGCCTTCGCAATCAAATCAGCGGTTTCATGCAAGAACCCGATGAATCTCTCTTTAATGCTTGGGAACGATATAATGTTTTGATCGATCGTTGTCCAAACCACAACATGATCCCTGTGACCTTAATTGATACTTTCTACAACGGTTTGACTTTTCGTGATCGTGATACGATTAATGCAGCCGCCGGTGGCACATTTATGAAAAGAAGACCCGAGGAGTGTAGAGAGCTTATTGAAAACATGAACACTCACCACAAAAACTGGGATTCCTCCGCTTCTTCAAGGAACAACCCGAGAGTCAATGTTTCTTCTACTTCCGCAAACCCCGACATGACCGAATTCACCCGCATGATGACCGAAATGAACAAAAATATATTGCTTCTCGCTAGAAACCAACAACAAGTTAAAGCTGTAGCTAATCCTTATTAAACATGCGACGGTCCTCACTCATACACTGATTGTCCTTCTACTCAAGGAAATCTGGAAAACGTGTATGCAGCTTATGGTAATTATTCACCGGAAAATTACCAAGCTCGACCTCAAGGGGATAGAAATTTGCTAAGTTACCGGTCAAACAACTACCTTTCACCCGGTTTTTCTCCTCAAAACCAAAACCCCAACAACAATTACAATAGAAGCAACCAAATCCCACCTAGAGCTTCTAATCCTTATCACCCACCCGCTCAACAAGCCCCCCCCATGAATCAAGATGTTGAAGCCATAATGAGAACCCAAGGTGAGCAAATCAAGAATCTACAGAGCCAAATTATCAATTTGAAAGGGGATATCACCAAGCAAGGGAATGACATTAGATCCGAGCGTCGAGATAATATTCAATCCTCCTTCAGCAATCAAACGAATGATTTGAAGAATATGCTGGCTAGTTTCTTTCCCACTACTCAACCCTCTTCTTCGAGTTCTCTACCTTCAAACACCGTCACCAATCAGCGAGCGAATGTGAGTGCTATTACTACCCGTAGTGGAGTTACTATAGTAGGACCACCTATTCCACCCCCATCATCTACACCTCCTCCACCACCATTTATCCCTACTCCTCCCACACCTAGTATTAGTACACCATTACCTTGTCATTTAATTTCATGTCCATTTAAATACTTGTCTTGCACCTTAAATTCATTTGATTTCAAGTAAGTTTTCATTTAATTCTTGTCAATCTTTACTTTTATTGTTTGATCTCCTATCTTCCTTTCTTGTTTGATCTTAATCTTCATGCTTTATTGTTTATGTTCATGTTCTTGAATTTTATTGAGTTAATTAAGTGGGTTTTGATTATTTTTGTTATATTTGTTAGTTTGATTGTTTGTTTATGATTAATAGATGTTTATTGATTAGTTTGATTTAATCTTGTGGTTGATTTTGTTTAGTTTTGATTAGATCCGTAGCTTTTTGTTTCTTCCTTGTTCTTTGCTTCATTTCTGTTCCCAGGATTATTCCGGATCAAAGCCCAAAACATTCCGAGTGAAGATTGTTTGTTGATTATTCCGAATAAAGGGCGTTCATCCGAAATAAGTGACATATTCCGGATCAAGGCCATATTCCGGATCAACAACATTCCGAGTGAAGGATTTTAGGGATTGTTCATTCGGAAAATTTATTGTTCCGAATCAAGGAGGTGGTTCATTAGGAACATCAAGCATTCCGAACCAAGAAGGATTCCGAATCAAGCTTGTTCATTCGGAATATATTCCGAATAAGAGGATATTCCGGATCAGTGAGTTTATTCGGAATTTATTCCGAATGAAGACATTGTTCCGGATCAGCAAACATTCCGAACCAACCCAGATATTCCGAATCAGAGGAAGTTCCGAATCAAGCTAACATTCCGAGTGAGTGATTTATTCCGGATAAGTGACATATTCCGAATAAAGAATTTATTCTGGATCAAGGTTTTATTCCGGATCAAGGGTTTTGGTAAATAATCCGAGTGATGAAGAATCATTCCGAACGAAGGTGACATTCCGGATGAGTGATTATTCCGAACGAAGGATTATTCCGAATGAGCTGTTTTCAGGTTATTTTTAATTTCAGCTTTTAATTCTTTAATTTTCAAGCTTTACTTTTCCCGCCTTTTTCCTTAGTCGCACTTTAAGTTTATTTGCCTTAGATTTATTTTAGCCTTGCCTTAGTTTTAAGTTTTAGTTGCGTTTTAAGTTTACCTTAGATAGATTTAAGTTTGCGTTATTTACTTTTAGTGCCTTTTAATTTTCGTCACGATTTAAATTCTTGCAATTTATTTTAAATTAGAGTTAGATTTATTTAATTGCCCTTTACATTTACATCTTGCACTTTTTAATTACTACAACGACACATCTATTTGTTTCACCAAAGAACGACTGAGTCGCATAGTTAATCAGGATCAATTCGATTAGACCAATTTCAACGAACAATTTTCCTAATTAAAACCTAGTTATCATTACTATTATATGCATAAGCGTCTACCAAATCCCGGTAGTTTACAATTCATGATAATGGGACTTTTAGTGACATAACCTAACTTTAATAATCCCTTTCATTTCATTTATCGGGTCATAATATCATTCATCGGGTCATACAATCATTCGGGTCCAAATCAATAAACAAACAATCGGGACAACTAGTGTCCTGTTTCATAAAAACTAACATGTTATCTCCCTCGCGGGTTTATAAAACATTTCATAAAAACATTTAAAAGAGTGCGAGGCTATGAACTCACGTTGATGTAGGAAAGCGGGTTATCGGCAATTCGGATGTACGGTACGTGCTTCAATCACGGAAACCTAGACAATTAATACTCGTCTTAGACTCTTGTCCAATGACTTTATAAAAATAACAATTATGTATACATATGATGATTTTATAAATATGATGATGATCAAGTGGGAATGTACATTTTTACTCATTCATTATAGTGTTTAGGTGTCGGTAACATTTTTATACTAGTTATACTAGTTCAACTTAATTACATTTTGAGGCCCAATAAGCCTATTACAAGCCCAATACTTTTCATTAGCCCAATTATACTTTTAATATCAGTATTATACTTTACATGTTGGGCCCAAATGGGTTAAGCCCAATAATAGGTTTATAAGTGTTTTACTAACTAGTCGGGTTTATAGTCCAATAAGGCTACTTTGGCCCGTTAATGTCTATATGTTGTAAAGTTCGGGTTTTATCGGTTTTTACTTGTATTAAGTACTTATATATCAGTATATTACATTTAAAAAGTTTACATTAGACGGGTCCAATCGTCTAAGTTTTAATTGACGAAAAACGTTAATTTTACGGTACTAGCCGAAAAGACGTAAAACTTAGTATATAGTTTTATAACTTGGAAAAACATTTATATTTATACTTTATATAACATAATACATTTTAATATCAACATTTATATAAATCTTTTATTATAATCATTATCAACTAGTGGAGTTTGTATTTATATATATTTTGTATAAATTTTTGAGTGCTTATATTATATATTATTTATACAAAATGAGTCCTAAAAATCTAGTTTACTAAAATGATCATATCTAGAGTTCTACATGGAGATAGAACCCCATATTTTTACCACAGAAACTATATGATATGTGCTTCATTTTATTCCTTTATAGCTACTAATGAATCAATCTCTAAGTATTTTATAAAATTCGTCTAAAACAGTGTAGTCAGATTTGCACTCTAAACTTGTTTTGATCATATCTCACTCATTATAATGATTCCATTGTATGGCCAACTCTCACATGTGTACAAGACTCATAGCTTACTGTATATTAATTTATTCAAACCATTTTATCAGTTTATCATAAGATTATTTACTATTTTATACAGCCATCATTTTAAGCATGATTTTAACCTTGTTACCTATGGTTTTTCATCTCTTTAATCATATTTATCAACACTTGATCCCCACACAACATTTTTATCATCATATATTCATCATATACATATACAATAAGAAAGAAAATACATGATTACATAATCAAAATAACAAGAGGATGGGAAGAACAATCTTTATACCACCAAGATTATGTAGATTATGATCAAGACATGGATTTTGATCACACAACTTGTGATAAATCAACACCAATCTTCAAGGCCACCAATACTTGTAATCTTTTTGTAGAAATAAGCCCTTAATTCACTTGAAAACTCCTTTTTAGATGTTAAAACTTGCACCAATCTTCATCTCTTTTGAAGGAGTTAACATATGTAAGTTATAACAATAGTTTATGGTTAAAATTGTATGATGATGGTGTTGTGGTGGCTATAGTGGACGACATGAATGGAGGAGAGGAAGGAGTTGAGAGTGTTTACATGTAAGTGTGTGTGAGAAGTTATGAGAAATGAAAGTGGCTAGTTGTTTTGCTTAAGGATGGAAGTATGAAAGGGAGAGTAGAACAAGTGTCTTACCCTTTGATAATATGCTGACACCAAAGGGGTTTCTCCCTTTGGTTTTGCCGTCCATATGAGGGGGTGGGACAAGTGTCCCACTTGTCTCATCCCCATTATTTTACGGGTACTCCTCGATTCTAGTTTCCTCGATTTGCGTGCCCTCGGGTCGTTTTACGAAAAACGTTTTTATAAATATGAATCAACGGCACAAAATGAATCTAATAAATTTTTTCTCATCAAAAACGGAGTTCGAAAACGTAAATACGTAATCCAAAGGTTTCTGGTTTAGTCGTAAAGGACGTTAAATTATAATCGTAAGTCCCAATCTCTTCTCGTAAATTTGTGAGTTTATGAATCAACACAAATTTAAAATTCCAAAATAATATTCACGGATAAATTTATTTCCTGAAATGTCGGACTGTTACCAAAAACGGTGTATGTAAACGTAAGCACGTAACGTAGAATCCTCCGGTTTAGACGTAGTCGATGCTACTTCAAGACGTAAATCCAAATTTCTTCCAAAAAATAAGTGAGATATAACATTAAAATAATATTTTTAAATAATACTTGAGAATAAAATATCAACCATAAATTGACGGATTGTCACAGTATGATTTTAGCCAACTTGTTCATTAGAGCCCTTTCGACCTATACTCTAGATTAAACCTTTATAAATTCATTTAACTTGTTTACTCATGGTTTTCAATCATGATACACCAAACACATACGCGCGCTAGCATTTAGAACAAAACATAACTAGGAATCCTTTCGACCTTTAGACTGAGTTATGGTTTAACAACAAGTTATCAAAACTCATATTGATTTAAACAAACTCATAAACAAAATCATAATTCAATATTTGCAAAATAATAAACACTCCATTTCCATGTTTACATTATTCCATATAAGTATAAGAAAACTACTCCATAATTATTTCAACAAAACTCATACGAACAATATTCATAACATTCATAATCATTCTTGAAATAATAAAAAGAGTTTTACCAAATTGCTAATACAATAAGTAAATGAAGGAATTAGAGCAATCCTTAGGCCTCCAATTGACTACAAGTTATGTGGTCTTTCGGGTTATGTATTTGAAATTCATATTTGATATTTGAGGCGGGTTTTGGAGAGGTTTGGTGAAGATTGGTGGTGATTTAGGTATCAAGAAACACTACCAATGATAAGGGTAATGATCCCTTAGAGTTTGTCAAGGTTATTTTGATGATTGGAGCTCCAAAAGGATTAGTTTTTGGCACACTTGGACCAAATCCGGGATTTCACCAAGGAAGAGAGTTTCCTTGATGAATAATGAAGTTACTAATGAAAGTGTTATGTTATAATGACCCCATGGGTCTTATTTATAGTGGAGTTAAGGCCTTGGTCATCAATGCATGAACTTGGACCATACTAAGAAACTAGCAACCCACCATCTAGACTTTGACATGGGTTAGGTTAAGGTTTAAGGTTATATATATTTTTTTTCTTTTTTAGTGAATTTAAAAAAAATGAAAGGAATGGCTCAACGGATGTTCTAAGGGTATCTAGCACTAAACGAAAGTGTTAACAAAAAGGGTTAATTTATGAGAGGTTAGCTAATCGATGCAACTAGCTAAAAAGAAAATGGAAAAGGCTATTTGGGTTTTATTCCTAAGGTTGCCTCTTTGTTACGCATATACACTTACATCACACAAGTGTGAACTCACTATTATTTTATTTTTTCTTATATTTACCATGTGGACGATTATTGAAATATATTTACAAACAAACATGTGAAAAAAAAATTAAATCCTAAGGGCAAACAAGTGTACAACTCTCCCCTTTTTTCTTCTTTTTTTTACTTATTAATTTTTTTATAACAAAAATTGGTTTCGTTTTCCCATTTATTTCCCCTCACACTTAAGTTTTGGATTGGACTTAATGTTAAAAGTAAACTTCAAAGTATGAAAGTGAGGAAATAAATAAATAGACCAAGAGAAACGAAACTTCCCGGAATATGAAATTGCAATTGATCTCCATATGATACGATGCTACACCATAAGCTTGTGAGATCAATCGGTTCTCGATACGTCATTCCTTCTCCATGTATTCTTCTCCATTACCTATTGCTGCATTTATTCAAACAAAACAAAACAAAACAAACAAACAAACACGCAAGCACACATAGATATATAAAAACACTACTAGCAACGTACACCCCCTCACAATTAAGATTTTACAAGTTAGAAAAATACTTTAGGGTGTACATATTTATTCAAAACACATAAAATTAAACACACAAACAATTATAGCACGGGTTGCCTCCCGAGAAGCGCTTAATTTATTATTGAGTCGTTAGCTAGACTCTTCCCCTCGATTTTAGGATTCTTTGATGATACGGTTTAGATGGGGAACTTCGGTTGGGTGCCATTGATTTGATAATTATCATCTTTGAACGGAAGCAATTCGTCATTCATATTCCAAACTTTGAAAGGCTTCTTTGGCACATCATTGTCGTTCTTCTCTTTCTTTCTTCTACTTCCAACGTCCTTTATTGATTTCAACTCAACGTCATGAATCGACATTACATCATGTTCATACGTCTTCTCCTTTTTGTATGGGATATGCACGACTCAATCCTTTGGAAAAGGTAAGTTAGAAATGACGGAGTTCACTTTTGGCATGGTTGGAATAGGTTCTTCTTCTTCCTCGATGAATCAACATCACCCTTATCACTCTTGTTTCGGATAGAGGGTAGATCGAATCTTGTTTTGGTGTTGGTGATTTGAGGAAGGGACTTGGTATGTTGGATTTGCTTTTCGACACAATCGGTGTTTGTCTTCAAGTCTTCGATCATGGCTGTGTGGTTTCGGATGTTTAGATTGATTTGAAACTCCAAGTCAACCAATTTGTTCTTAACACGTTTGTTTTCTTCCGTTTGCCAAGCCATAAATTCTCTTATCATCTCTTCTGTTGAGGTTTCGGGTTTTTGGTAATATTCTGATGAGTATGGCGTCACATCTCGCGGTCGAGATTGAGGAATGGGACGGTTCAGGTTTAGGGTAAGATAGGAATGTGAATTCCTTGAATTTTTGTCGTGATATTCTTCGACACAATTCGCTTCATGAGGTTAACACATCGGCGTGTCATCCTTCATGGTGGTTTGTGAGTCGTGATCGTCTTTACGATCGTCTCACATATCTTTTAGTTCATTCCTTATGATTAGGAATTGGGAATCGATTAGCCTAGCGAGAGCTTCGAATTTCTCCATCAACACGGTGTGATCGGAGATGCAATTGTTTCCACCGGAGGAAACAACGGTTTTTAGGTTTAGTTTGACATAGGAATCCTTCGAATAATCGAGCTTGAGAAAAACCTTGTCCTCGAGGATTTGGAAAGCTTTGTTCGGAGTATTGTAGAGGAAGATTCCTCCGGCGTCGAGAGATACTTGAGTTGGATCGTCTAAACCATGATAAAATGTTTCAATTATCGTTCTCGTGGTTAGATCATGTCCATAACAAGCGCGAAGCATATGTTTCACTCGGAGCCAAGCTTCAACGAGAGTCTCTGATGAGACTGCTTTTATACATAGTCTCATCGTCCAAATCGGGCTTGAAATGCATAAAATATCATTAAAACTGCCAAATATATGCTCGTGTTTGTTACTTGTGTATTTTTAGGTACGGATATTGAGGAAAAGGGCAAAAGATCACAAGAATCATTCAAAAAACGAACACGGGAAACGAAGCCGCACAAGGAACCGGGCCCGAATCTGGAATTTGCAAAATGGTCCTTGAAGAATTGAAGATTGTCAACATTGGTCCCTCAATTTTGAAGACTTGGCAATTTATACCCTTGCAAAACTCATTTATTGCATTGGGATTATCAAGATATTACAAGTTCAGTCCTTGAAGAATCCAAGAATTGCAATTAAAGCCCTTGGAAAAAGTTTGGAACATTGATGGGCCATTTTTAGCAAGATGGCAAAAGTTGATAAGTGTTATTTAGGCGTGGACAGCTTTTTAATACAAAGTGAAAGACACAAGAAACTTGGGGGACCAAAACTGCCAGACCATCAAACTTCCCCCAGCCAATCATGTGTACACATCATCCACCAACACCAATCACAATCCCCCACCTCACAACACCCTCCCACGTCACCTTCCACCCAGGATTATTTAATTAACCTGGTCAACAGTCAACAATCCTTCCCTCCTTAACATTTATTTAAAAAGTTTAATCCCCAAAACGGATTAAAAAGCACTAATCATCCCCATGAACCCTAATATTCCCCAGGACTTAATCACCCTAAATCAAAGGGGTTTTTGTTAATTGTTTCCAGATCCTTAATTAAGTTTACCCTCACCCCATCCCACACCAAAAACGTGCACAAGACACACCCATGTGTCTTGTGGGACCCTCCCCTGCCCCGTCCCTTTCCCTCAAAACCCTAAACCAGACACATCCAACGTCTCCTAGCTTCTACTTGGCCCCCAAGGACAAATGGACGCTCCAAGATCACTTTGCAAGCTGGCTACATCAACATCATCACATGAAGCAACAATTTGACCATTTTCAGTCAAATTTACCAAGGGCATTTTAGGGCTTTCAGCTTCTAGGGTTTAAGCTTCTAGTTTTTTCTATAGACTAGTATAAATACACCCGTATGTGGGTTGTATTTTCTTTGTTCCAGTTTTTAGGCTTTCACATTGTAATCCCTTTTTAATGAAATAAAAGTTTGGTATTTGTCAAAACAATTTAATCCCTTTTTATGTTTATTAAAAGTTGTGTGTGTGTAGAAAGCCTAGCTGAGTTCCATTTTTAAAATTGTGTAACACTTGTGTGTTTGAAATTTGAGTTTTCAAAGGTTTCAAAAAGGTTTTCAAATTTCAGAAATCAAAGAATCCAAGAAGTGAAAGTGGATTGGAATTCTTAGATTTCTGAGTTTGATCTTATTTTAAAACGTATCAAAGTTTCAGGATTCATTGGTTCAAAGTTTTTGGAAAGGTTTTAAGAAGTTTCAGAAAAATCAGAAAGTTTGTATTGTTCTTGTGTTTTCATTTTTTCTTAGCAGGCTGTGCTTGATTGTTGTTAACGGTTCTGCATAGGCCCCAACCTATAGGAGATGGTTAAGCAACCACTAAGGGTCCTGGATGTAGGACCCTTAAGGTACAATCCTTGTTTTCATTTTTCTAGTTCAAAATCTGAAATTCATGAGATTTGGTGTGAATTGTATGCAAGTGGTTTGATTGCTTGTTTGTTGGCTTGTTATGCATGATTGAGGTTACTATGCTTGTTGAGATTGATTGGAATCAGATTGGTTGAGTTTTGTAGTCATTTGCTTTGCTAAATATCATTTCCAGAAACTAAAGGGGTGTTTGGATTAAGGGATTAGCCAAGAACTTTGATGAGATTATTGTGTTAAAACCTGTTTAATACACTTCTTAGGTGATTGTTTTGTGATAAATGTGCTTAAGTTGCTGTTTGGGTAGAGTTTGAACACTTGTGCATGCTAAACATTGGGATATCATAGCTAAAATCAGCAAGTGTATTTTTCTGCTTATTTTTGTAATATTTTAGCCTTAAATCTTGTAGTCTGTTAGATTTAGGGTTGTTTGAGGATTGTGAATTGGTTGCATGCTGATTGGGTGACTATTGTGCAAGATATTGGCCTTGGAAATCCACTTTTGTGCATGTGACTTGGATACTGCATAGGCTAAATCAGTCAACTTTTGGTGCATTTGTGTGTATTTGAGTGAGATTCTTGTGTGTTTTCTTGTTGTTCTTGACTTCCCACAACCCAACTGGTTGTGGGAGTGCCTTCTTGTCCAACAAACAACACCACAAATCAAGGACCAAGTCCTCTTGATCCTTAACTGCACAAGTGAAGAAATCACTTGTGTTCATCAGAAACAAGCATAAATCTGGGCACGTTTTTGACTTTTATAGCTTTAATCTTTGTTATTTTGGATTGGTGTTTGTGATTTGGTGATTAATTAAGTTACTGTTTGAGTTTTTAAAAGTAAAAAAAAAAAAAAGATCAAAAAGGACGTGGCCAGGACTCGAACCTGCGCCACTCCTCCCACACACCAACGCGTTTACCAATTGCCCTAGGGTCTTTGACTGGTAACCCTTTGCAATGTTTAATATATAAGGAGTGTTGGTTTTCTAGCTTATTTGACTAACAGCTTATTAATAAGCTGTTTCCAGCTTAGTCCTTTAAGCTTTTTCACATTTAGCATTTTTCTTTTGTTTTCACATAGGTTAGGGACTTTTCTGTTTAAAAAGTTTATTTTTCCCTTTATTAAGTAATTTTCTAGGATTATTTTTAGTTTAAAATTTGAAAAGTAACTTAAAAATAGTAAAAAATATTTTAAAAATCCAAAAAAGTAGTTTTTAGGTTTTGAATTATATTTTTGAGGTTTACATTCAATTAAGTTTTCAAAAAGTCTTATTTTTGATTTTATTGGATTTTAGGGTTTTTAGCTAAATTTAAAATTTAATATAAAATTATTAAATAGGTTTTAGAAACTTTTGATTGCATTTCTGTTCTAGTTACATTATTTAGGATTTTTGGTAATTTTTTAGAATTTTTTAGTGAACTTTGAATTTTTTTTTGATTATTTTATTATTATTTTATTATTAAAAATTCAAAGTTGGTTTTTTCTACTTTTTTCATTTTTCCTAGATTGTAGACACTAAATTAGGATTTTTGTAACTTTCCAAATCTTTTTAGGACTTTTCATTTATTTTCTAGAATTAATTTAAGTTTTAATAGATTTTAATAGTTTAATTTGGTTTTAAAATTTAAAAAAAATACCCTTTAGCTTAATTAGGTTGTTTTTGAGGTTTACAAACTATAAGATCTTGTTTAGGGCTTTTTAATAATTAAATGTGATTTTTAGGGCTTTAATTAGCATTAAAAAGTCATTATTTAATTAATTAAAAGGTTTTATCAAGTTTTGATTTTTTGTAAACTCTTAGGATATTATTGAGGATTTTTAGTAATTTTTAGGTTAAATTTTTTATTTTTGCACTATTTACGGTTTTACGTGAACGCGTTTTCGTCTTAGTTTAATTCGTTTTCGTAACCGTCTTTCTCTTTCTTATCCCATTTCTTTCTTTTCTCATAACAATAAAATCATCATAAATCGATTCATTACACAACACACTTGCCTCCTCGAGAACGAACTCACTTTTAGGGTCATTCACACACGGTTTTCCTAAATCGTCGTGCTCACTTGCCCTATTTACGCTCTTTTTCCTAAAAGACGTATTTCTACAACTATCATTTTGGCGCCGCTGCCGGGGAGGCGTGTTGTGTTTTGATTGAACATTGTTGTTTTCTATATAGCCATAAATAGTATTTTTATTAGTAGCACTCTACTAATACGTATTATCGTTTTTCGGTTTTTGTGTGAATACTATTACTATATTGTATACGTAGTACAATAAATTCACAAGTACTCCAAATACGTGAGCAATCACAACCTTCACTTGGGAGGTCATTACCCAATCATTGTATTCGAATCTCAAACCAAAGAAAAAGGAAAAAATAGATAAATACTTTCGTGAAGCTCGATTTTGAAAATACAAACTATAAGGTGGGTATAAGGCGGTTGTATTTCACGACCTAAAGGAAAAAGGCTCTTAAGTGCTTCGCGTCGCCTCGTTTCCTCCGCTTGCTTGTACGTATTTGATTTTGAGAGTGAATCGAGGGTTTTTCCGCCCAAAGTATTACTTAAGTATCATATATATTTTCTTGGTTTATATTGATTAAACCCTCTTGAACGATTTGGTGTTCCACCATCGTTCTAAAGTCATCGAAGGCGTTCACTCCACGTGATCGTTTTCATTCCTTGAGGCTCCTTTAATCTAGAGATTTGATTAAGGAGGAGATTTGTAGATTTTTGTCTACTTAATACATTTCACCAATTTCCAAAAAAAGTTAATACCATCAAAAACCACAAAAAAAAATTGAAAAACACAAAATACCAAAAAGAATCTTCTTTGCTCGTCTCCTCGTTGTACGTGACGTTTATGCTAACTCGTAATCAAGGAAAACATGCACGTAGACGAAAGAACAAAACTCCCACTCCAACTCATTCTAGTGAGGAGTCTCCTATTGACGAACCCATAGTACGAGAAGCACCAACCATGGCGAATCGGACTATGATGGAGTTACTTCAAGCACCCACCGAGGGTTATGGATAAGCTATTGTGATTCCCGCTATCCTTGCGGAGAATTTTGAGGTGAAAACGGGTTTGTTGTCGATGATCCAAAACAACAAATTCCGTGGTGATGAGAAGGACAATCCCCACAACCATATCCGCCAATTCAATCGTCTTACCGCCACGTGCAAATTCAAGGATGTCTCGAATGACTCGATTAAGATGATGCTTTTTCCGTATTCCTTAGCAGGGCCCGCTAAAATTTGGTTGAGAAAGAGCCACCCAATTCTATATTGACGTGGAAGGATCTCGTTTCAAAGTTTGTGAACCAATTTCTTCCGCCCTCTAAGACTACGCATTTGAAAAACGAGATTTCTAAATTTTCACAAGAATCAAATGAAAGTTTTTCTACGGCTTGGAATAGGTTTAAGGAGATGTTACATGAATGTCCTCATCACGGTTTTTCCGACTTACATCAAATCGACACGTTTTACAATGGACATAATGATCATGAAAGAGATTATTTAAATGCCGCCGCGGGTGGTAATTTTTTGTGTAAAACGGTTGAAGAAGCTTTGGTCATAATTGAGAATAGGTCTAAGGTTTATAGCCCTCGTAACACACCGAGTGTTGCCAAATTGGGCTCGTCATCATCGTCTCGTAGTATCAATGCCTTACATGATTAAGCAAATGAAGAAAATCGATTTTTTGATAGATTTGCTAGCTTTATGTCCCATTGGAAAGCTCAAGAAGCTTCGAATTCCGCTTCGGTTAAAGCGGTTTCTAAGAGTTGTTTGTCGTGTGGTGGAGCTCATGATCTTTCCGAGTGCATTACCGCGGATGGTAACACTTCGAGTGCTTATGTAGCCACGGGAACTTATAACCAAAACGGTCAAGGTTCCCGCCAAAATCAAGCTCCACCAAATCAAAATGCTAATAATTATCGCAACAACAACCAAGGTGGAAATTACCAAGGAAATCAAAGGAATTATAACAAGGGTAACTATCAAAGTGGAAATGGGCAAATTTCTAATCAAAACCAAAACCGTGATTTTCAAACTTCGACTCAAGGTTTTCAAAATGATCACACCTAAAATCTTCAAGGAGAATTTTTGAATTATGCTAAGGCTAATGATGCTAAGTTTGACAATATGCAACGTGAAATGGTTAGCTTAAGATCCGAGTTGAAAAACGAGCTTAAAAAAGAACTTGCTAATGAACTTAAAACTCATGCTAATAAAATGGAAGGAAATGTTCAAAGACTCCAACAAAATCAACAAAAAATGGAGCAAGGACAACATGAGATTAAGCAAGAGTTGTTAAAAGCGGATGCTAGGCAATCTAAGTTTGAAGACCGAATGGGAAAAATGTTTGAAGCTATCATGTGTAAGCCCTCTTCTTCGGGTGGTCTTCCTAGTGATACCATTGTGAACCCGAAAGGAGAATTGAAGGTTATTACTACTCGTAGTGGTAAAACTTTCAAAGAATCCATTTCTCGTCCAAGTACTTCTATGGAGAAGGAAAAAGAGAAAGAACCCGAGGTTGTGGTTGAAAAGGAGCACATTACAAGCCCACGAAGTACCGCTCAAACCACACCTACGGTTGAACCAATACCAATCATGGAACCCGAGATTCCAAGGCCGATGCCTATGCCTACTATGCCCCAACCCACACCACCTTTACCATACCCTTCAAGACAAGACAAGGAAAAGGCACAAGAACGAAATAATTATCAATTTGAACTCTTTATGAAAATGTTTCGTGACTTGCATTTCAATATAAGTTTTTCCGACGCCTTAGTCATGATGCCTCGATTTGCCGCGAACTTCAAAAGTATGTTGAATAACAAAGAGAAATTGCAAAAATCGTCTAGTTGTTCATCGGTTTTTCTAAGCCGCATACCTCAAAAAGTCGGTGATCCTGGAAAGTTTTTAATCCCATCTGCTATACAAGACATGGAAGAATGCTACGCCTTGGCCGATCTTGGTGCTAGTATTAATTTGATGCCTCTTGAGATTTTTAAATCGCTCAATCTTCCCAATCTCACTCCTTCAAGTATGTCAATCGAAATGGCCGATCATTCTACGATTCTAGCTTGTGGAGTTGCCGAGGACGTCTTTGTGAAAGTTGGAAAGTTCTACTATCCTGTAGACTTTATTGTTGTTGACATTCCCATCGATCCTAAAGTTCCGTTAATTTTAGGTCGATCTTTTTTGGATACCTCGAGAGCACTTATCGATGTGCATGCAAGGAAAATCACTCTTCGTTTCAGTGAGGAAGAACTCTTCATTAATGCAACCCAAAACTCCACACTTTCTCATGTGTATTCTATCACATCTTTGTACAATGTCAATCCCATCAAAAACATTTGCAAAAAGATTTCCAATAGAGTTTTAGGAGTTGTTGAGAAAAATGAAGTTCCGTCCCCTCCGCCGGTGGAGGTTAAGAGTGTTAAGCCTACGATTCCAATCTCGAGTGATTCTTCGGATGATGAATACGTTGATCCCGATGGGGGAGTTTTCTTTGTTGACAAACGTTGTGAAAACTTACCACCACCTTTGCCAAAAAGATTTCAAAATGTGAGAATTTTTAGTGTGACTAACATTATTTTAGATACACCAAATATTTTCGACATAATCAAATCGGGTTTTCACAAGGAGAGTGTAAAAGATGAAAAAGGAAAAGATTTTGAATTGAATTTAAAAGATTTTTCTACAACTCTAACTCCGTCATCACCACGTGTATTGAGTACTACAAGCTCGTCTTCTCCTTTTGACGATGCTTTGTGTGGACTTAGTGTGGGGGAATCCCCTTATGTTCCCTCCCCTTTCTCCACCGAGGACGAGATATTTGATCCTGGAATTGCTTATAAAGGGAAATCTCGGTCTTCCACCGATGCAATAAATGGAAAATCTTTTCATTTGATTGGTGCGAGTCTACCTCGAGTAGCTCAATGTTTTCATGACTTACCCATTGTCCCACCCTTCTATTTCTTCTCACCTATTTTCTTGAAACTCTTTGAGTTTTTGTTGACCATTGATGAAGTGGCGTTGATTTGTTTTTCCAATGAAAACGAAAACGCCATCTTTGATCCCGGTATTTTACACCATCTAAGGACTTAGTCCTTAATACCGGTTGTTTTTGGGCCTTGTTTATCATGTAAGCCCCACTAAAAATTGACCATACCATGATATCCCAAAATGATCACATTTATGGGGATTCGAGTCGAGCTTTTGACTCGGTTATCAAAAACAAGGTGCCTCGTGGGGGAGACCCATGCTTATTCATGTACATATTATTGCTTTCTAATTAGTTTAATGTGAGGGGATTTGTGCCCTTCCAACCTTTGTTCCGTGGTTGTTTGTGAATTGTGGTTTTTAGATCATGATCTTCACGATTGGAGCCTCTCGTGTTCGTTTTATGGGAGCACTCGATCGTTTGCTTTGGAGACATTCCCAATATCCAAATGATATATCCTTGATGTTCTAACCTTAGGTTATTAGCACACTTCATAAACGGCTATTAATTTATTGGTTACACCCTTTCCATGCTAGTTTAGGCATTATACTACGTCTCTAGTATGGGGGTGTTTGCAACCCTAGACTCGAAACATTGAGGACAATGTTTAACTTTAGTATGGGGGGGGGGGGGGGTGAATAGATACTTGCCTTGCCAAACCTTCACGCTTTCCAAAGTTTATCCTTTTGTTTATCGTTTTATTGCAAAATAAGGCTAAAAATGGCCAAATTTTAAAATTTTTCTCATGTTTCATAAGTGTTTGAAGACACGAATGTAGGTTTTCCGATGGCGAGAATAAGAGTAATTTTTGACTCGACCGTGCGTGTTGAGCACTTAGCTTTGATTCCTTAACTACACATTAGGCTAAGTCTCTTAAATGAGGATGAGAAATGATAGAGTTAATTATAAGTTACTATGCTAAACGTAGAGTACCCGTATTCTTTCAAAAACTCATGTGTTCTCGTTGTTTGCTTATTCTCCCTTCGCATGTAAATATTTTTTGCTTAATAAATATTGACTTAGCGGTTTAGTTAGGATTGTTGGGTTTCTAGTCTTTTCTAGTAGCTTCCGTGTAATTAAATTGGGAAGACATTAAGGTATCGCCAGCGTCACGGTTTTGAAGTATTGGCACCCGAATAATCGAAAGCTTCACCCAATAATAAGATTTCAAGTGCTCACCTAAATCTAGCAAACAATTTGAAGCCCCACAAGGCCGAAAAATCTATGCAAAATTGAAAGTGAATCAAGCCTTAATCTTCGAAGTTTTAAAGATCCAAAATTTGCTTTAGCGTGAGGATATACGTATTTGGCTAATAAAACCACCGATGAGGCGGATAATAAAAGGCAAGGCAAGACCGAAGTCATAATAAAAGCTTCATGGCGAAGTTGAATAAAAGATGGAGGTAAACCAAAGATAATAAGGCCCTTCCGTTAGGGGGCGTATAAAAGTCTTGGTAATAAGTCTCATGTTCAAAACCGTTATAAAACCGTGTTTATCGATTCTTCTTGTCAACTTAATTTTTTAACATCGTTGTCTATTAGGATGGGTTATTGATTTGATGGTCTTAGTCACACCGTTAGGACTCTATTTTTAGACCTAAATCTCTATTATCGCATAAGTCAACAATGTATCCTCGTGAAACATTCAAGACAAAATAAAATATAAGAGATACAACTTAGGAATAATGGGAGAATAAGTACGTGATTAGAGCATATGAGTAGTGTTAGCATTACTAACTTATAATGACAATGATCTCGTTGCACGCTTGGCATGGAATTAGGGTGAAAATCGAGGACGACGAAATTATTTCTAACGAAGCATTCACGTGTTCTTATTCTATGAACCTAAACGTCCCATTTTGCGATGAAAATCATACATTATGTATAAAACGCAAGTAGTAGTGATAGTAGTAGTGTAGCTAGTTTATCATTTCAATAAAATGAATAAAAATGAATTTTGGAAGTGCTACGATACTTTATTCTAGCATTGCGTGAGGGCACGATAATGGTTTAGTATGGGGGAGTGATGAGACTGCTTTTATACATAGTCTCATCGTCCAAATCGGGCTTGAAATGCATAAAATATCATTAAAACTGCCAAATATATGCTCGTGTTTGTTACTTGTGTATTTTTAGGTACGGATATTGAGGAAAAGGGCAAAAGATCACAAGAATCATTCAAAAAACGAACACAGGAAATGAAGCCGCACAAGGAACCGGGCCCGAATCTGGAATTTGCAAAATGGTCCTTGAAGAATTGAAGATTGTCAACATTGGTCCCTCAATTTTGAAGACTTGGCAATTTATACCCTTGCAAAACTCATTTATTGCATTGGGGTCCCTAAATTATCAAGATATTACAAGTTCATTCCTTGAAGAATCCAAGAATTGCAATTAAAGCCCTTGGAAAAAGTTTGGAACATTGATGGGCCATTTTCAGCAAGTTGGCAAAAGTTAATAAGTGTTATTTAGGCGTGGGCAGCTTTTTAATACAAAGTGAAAGACACAAGAAACTTGGGGGACCAAAACTGCCAGACCATCAAACTTCCCCCAGCCAATCATGTGTACACATCATCCACCAACACCAATCACAATCCCCCACCTCACAACACCCTCCCACGTCACCTTCCACCCAGGATTATTTAATTAACCTGGTCAACAGTCAACAATCCTTCCCTCCTTAACATTTATTTTAAAAGTTTAATCCCCAAAACGGATTAAAAAGCACTAATCATCCCCATAAACCCTAATATTCCCCAGGACTTAATCACCCTAAATCAAAGGGGTTTTTGTTAATTGTTTCCAGATCCTTAATTAAGTTTACCCTCACCCCATCCCACACCAAAACCGTGCACAAGACACACCCATGTGTCTTGTGGGACCCTCCCCTGCCCCGTCCCTTTCCCTCAAAACCCTAAACCAGACACATCCAACGTCTCCTAGCTTCGACTTGGCCCCCAAGGACAAATGGACGCTCCAAGATCACTTTGCAAGCTGGCTACATCAACATCATCACATGAAGCAACAATTTGACCATTTTCAGTCAAATTTACCAAGGGCATTTTAGGGCTTTCAGCTTCTAGGGTTTAAGCTTCTAGTTTTTTCTATAGACTAGTATAAATACACCCGTATGTGGGTTGTATTTTCTTTGTCCAGTTTTTAGGCTTTCACATTGTAATCCCTTTTTAATGAAATAAAAGTTTGGTATTTGTCAAAACAATTTAATCCCTTTTTATGTTTATTAAAAGTTGTGTGTGTGTAGAAAGCCTAGCTGAGTTCCATTTTTAAAATTGTGTAACACTTGTGTGTTTGAAATTTGAGTTTTCAAAGGTTTCAAAAAGGTTTTCAAATTTTAGAAATCAAAGAATCCAAGAAGTGAAAGTGGATTGGAATTCTTAGATTTCTGAAGAATATGCTGGCTAGTTTCTTTCCCACTACTCAACCCTCTTCTTCGAGTTCTCTACCTTCAAACACCGTCACCAATCAGCGAGCGAATGTGAGTGCTATTACTACCCGTAGTGGAGTTACTATAGTAGGGCCACCTATTCCACCCCCATCATCTACACCTCCTCCACCACCATTTATCCCTACTCCTCCCACACCTAGTATTAGTACACCATTACCTTGTCATTTAATTTCATGTCCATTTAAATACTTGTCTTGCACCTTAAATTCATTTAATTTCAAGTAAGTTTTCATTTAATTCTTGTCAATCTTTACTTTTATTGTTTGATCTCCTATCTTCCTTTCTTGTTTGATCTTAATCTTCATGCTTTATTGTTTATGTTCATGTTCTTGAATTTTATTGAGTTAATTAAGTGGGTTTTGATTATTTTTGTTATATTTGTTAGTTTGATTGTTTTGGATTGTTTGTTTATGATTAATAGATGTTTATTGATTAGTTTGATTTAATCTTGTGGTTGATTTTGTTTAGTTTTGATTAGATCCGTAGCTTTTTGTTTCTTCCTTGTTCTTCGCTTCATTTCTGTTCCCAGGATTATTCCGGATCAAAGCCCAAAACATTCCGAGTGAAGATTGTTTGTTGATTATTCCGAATAAAGGGCGTTCATCCGAAATAAGTGACATATTCCGGATCAAGGCCATATTCCGGATCAACAACATTCCGAGTGAAGGATTTTAGGGATTGTTCATTCGGAACATTTATTGTTCCGAATCAAGGAGGTGGTTCATTAGGAACATCAAGCATTCCGAACCAAGAAGGATTCCGAATCAAGCTTGTTCATTCGGAATATATTCCGAATAAGAGGATATTCCGGATCAGTGAGTTTATTCGGAATTTATTCCGAATGAAGACATTGTTCCGGATCAGCAAACATTCCGAACCAACCCAGATATTCCGAATCAGAGGAATTTCCGAATCAAGCTAACATTCCGAGTGAATGATTTATTCCGGATAAGTGACATATTCCGAATAAAGAATTTATTCTGGATCAAGGTTTTATTCCGGATCAAGGGTTTTGGTAAATAATCCGAGTGATGAAGAATCATTCCGAACGAAGGTGACATTCCGGATGAGTGATTATTCCGAACGAAGGATTATTCCGAATGAGCTGTTTTCAGGTTATTTTTAATTTCAGCTTTTAATTCTTTAATTTTCAAGCTTTACTTTTCCCGCCTTTTTCCTTAGTCGCACTTTAAGTTTATTTGCTTTAGATTTATTTTAGCCTTGCCTTAGTTTTAAGTTTTAGTTGCGTTTTAAGTTTACCCTAGATAGATTTAAGTTTGCGTTATTTACTTTTAGTGCCTTTTAATTTTCGTCACGATTTAAATTCTTGCCATTTATTTTAAATTAGAGTTAGATTTATTTAATTGCCCTTTACATTTACATCTTGCACTTTTTAATTACTACAACGACACACCTATTTGTTTCACCAAAGAACGACTGAGTCGCATAGTTAATCAGGATCAATTCGATTAGACCAATTTCAACGAACAATTTTCCTAATTAAAACCTAGTTATCATTACTATTATATGCATAAGCGTCTACCAAATCCCGGTAGTTCACAATTCATGCTAATGGGACTTTTAGTGACATAACCTAACTTTAATAATCCCTTTCATTTCATTTATCGGGTCATAATATCATTCATCGGGTCATACAATCATTCGGGTCCAAATCAATAAACAAACAATCGGGACAACTAGTGTCCTGTTTCATAAAAACTAACATGTTATCTCCCTCGCGGGTTTATAAAACATTTCATAAAAACATTTAAAAGAGTGCGAGGCTATGAACTCACGTTGATGTAGGAAAGCGGGTTATCGGCAATTCGGATGTACGGTACGTGCTTCAATCACGGAAACCTAGACAATTAATACTCGTCTTAGACTCTTGTCCAATGACTTTATAAAAATAACAATTATGCATACATATGATGATTTTATAAATATGATGATGATCAAGTGAGAATGTACATTTTTACTCATTCATTATAGTGTTTAGGTGTCGGTAACATTTTTATACTAGTTATACTAGTTCAACTTAATTACATTTTGAGGCCCAATAAGCCTATTACAAGCCCAATACTTTTCATTAGCCCAATTATACTTTTAATATCAGTATTATACTTTACATGTTGGGCCCAAATGGGTTAAGCCCAATAATAGGTTTATAAGTGTTTTACTAACTAGTCGGGTTTATAGTCCAATAAGGCTACTTTGGCCCGTTAATGTCTATATGTTGTAAAGTTCGGGTTTTATCGGTTTTTACTTGTATTAAGTACTTATATATCAGTATATTACATTTAAAAAGTTTACATTAGACGGGTCCAATCGTCTAAGTTTTAATTGACGAAAAACGTTAATTTTACGGTACTAGCCGAAAAGACGTAAAACTTAGTATATAGTTTTATAACTTGGAAAAACATTTATATTTATACTTTATATAACATAATACATTTTAATATCAACATTTATATAAATCTTTTATTATAATCATTATCAACTAGTGGAGTTTGTATTTATATATATTTTGTATAAATTTTTGAGTGCTTATATTATATATTATTTATACAAAATCAGTCCTAAAAATCTAGTTTACTAAAATAATCATATCTAGAGTTCTACATAGAGATAGAACCCCAAATTTTTACCACAGAAACTACATGATATGTTCTTCATTTTATTCCTATAGCTACTAATGAATCAATCTCTAAGTATTTTATAAAATTCGTCTAAAACAGTGTAGTCAGATTTGCACTCTAAACTTGTTTTGATCATATCTCACTCATTATAATGATTCCATTGTATGGCCAACTCTCACATGTGAACAAGACTCATAGCTTACTGTATATTAATTTATTCAAGCCATTTTATCAGTTTATCAAATGATTATTTACTATTTTATACAGCCATCATTTTAAGCATGATTTTAACCTTGTTACCTATGGTTTTTCACCTCTTTAATCATATTTATCAACACTTGATCCCCACACAACATTTTTATCATCATATATTCATCATATACATATACAATAAGAAAGAAAATACATGATTACATAATCAAAATAACAAGAGGATGGGAAGAACAATCTTTATACCACCAAGATTATGTAGATTATGATCAAGACATGGATTTTGATCACACAACTTGTGATAAATCAACACCAATCTTCAAGGCCACCAATACTTGTAATCTTTTTGTAGAAATCATCCCTTACTTCACTTGAAAACTCCTTTTTAGATGTTAAAACTTGCACCAATCTTCATCTCTTTTGAAGGAGTTAACATATGTAAGTTATAACAATAGTTTATGGTTAAAATTGTATGATGATGGTGTTGTGGTGGCTATAGTGGACGACATGAATGGAGGAGAGGAAGGAGTCTAGAGTGTTTACATGTAAGTGTGTGTGAGAAGTTATGAGAAATGAAAGTGGCCAGTTGTTTTGCTTAAGGATGGAAGTATGAAAGGGAGAGTAGAACAAGTGTCTTACCCTTTGATAATATGCTGACACCAAAGGGGTTTCTCCCTTTGGTTTTGTCGTCCATATGTAGGGGCGAGACAAGTATCCCACTTGTCTCATCCCCATTATTTTACGGTACTCCTCGATTATAGTTTCCTCGATTTGCGTGCCCTCGGGTCGTTTTACGAAAAACGTTTTTATAAATATGAATCAACGGCACAAAATGAATCTAATAAAAATTTTGTCATCAAAAACGGAGTTCGAAAACGTAAATACGTAATCCAAAGGTTTCTGGTTTAGTCGTAAAGGACGTTAAATTATAATCGTAAGTCCCAATCTCTTCTCGTAAATTTGTGAGTTTATGAATCAACACAAATTTAAAATTCCAAAATAATATTCACGGATAAATTTATTTCCTGAAATGTCGGACTGTTACCAAAAATGGTGTATGTAAACATAAGCACGTAACGTAGAATCCTCCGGTTTAGACGTAGTCGATGCTACTTCAAGACGTAAATCCAAATTTCTTCCAAAAAATAAGTGAGATATAACATTAAAATAATATTTTTAAATAATACTTGAGAATAAAATATCAACCATAAATTGACGGATTGTCACAGTATGATTTTAGCCAACTTGTTCATTAGAGCCCTTTCGACCTATACTCTAGATTAAACCTTTATAAATTCATTTAACTTGTTTACTCATGGTTGTCAATCATGATACACCAAACACATACGCGCGCTAGCATTTAGAACAAAACATAACTAGGAATCCTTTCGACCTTCAGACTGAGTTATGGTTTAACAACAAGTTATCAAAACTCATATTGATTTAAACAAACTCATAAACAAAATCATAATTCAATATTTGCAAAATAATAAACACTCCATTTCCATGTTTACATTATTCCATATAAGTATAAGAAAACTACTCCATAATTATTTCAACAAAACTCATACGAACAATATTCATAACATTCATAATCATTCTTGAAATAATAAAAAGAGTTTTACCAAATTGCTAATACAATAAGTAAATGAAGGAATTAGAGCAATCCTTAGGCCTCCAATTGACTACAAGTTATGTGGTCTTTCGGGTTATGTATTTGAAATTCATATTTGATATTTGAGGCGGGTTTTGGAGAGGTTTGGTGAAGATTGGTGGTGATTTAGGTATCAAGAAACACTACCAATGATAAGGGTAATGATCCCTTAGAGTTTGTCAAGGTTATTTTGATGATTGGAGCTCCAAAAGGATTAGTTTTTGGCACACTTGGACCAAATCCGGGATTTCACCAAGGAAGAGAGTTTCCTTGATGAATAATGAAGTTACTAATGAAAGTGTTATGTTACAATGACCCCATGGGTCTTATTTATAGTGGAGTTAAGGCCTTGGTCATCAATGCATGAACTTGGACCATACTAAGCAACTAGCAACCCACCATCTAGACTTTGACATGGGTTAGGTTAAGGTTTAAGGTTATATATATTTTTTTTCTTTTTTAGTGGATTTAACAAAAATGAAAGGAATGGCTCAACGGATGTTCTAAGGGTATCTAGCACTAAACGAAAGTGTTAACAAAAAGGGTTAATTTATGAGAGGTTAGCTAATCGATGCAACTAGCTAAAAAGAAAATGGAAAAGGCTATTTGGGTTTTATTCCTAAGGTTGCCTCTTTGTTACGCATATACACTTACATCACACAAATGTGATCTCACTATTATTTTATTTTTTCTTATATTTACCATGTGGACGATTATTGAAATATATTTACAAACAAACATGTGAAAAAAAAAATTAAATCCTAAGGGCAAACAAGTGTACAACTCTCCCCTTTTTTCTTTTTTTTTTTACTTATTAATTTTTTTATAACAAAAATTGGTTTCGTTTTCCCATTTATTTCCCCTCACACTTAAGTTTTGGATTGGACTTAATGTTAAAAGTAAACTTCAAAGTATGAAAGTAAGGAAATAAATAAATAGACCAAGAGAAACGAAACTTCCCGGAATATGAAATTGCAATTGATCTCCATATGATACGATGCTACACCATAAGCTTGTGAGATCAATCGGTTCTCGATACGTCATTCCTTCTCCATGTATTCTTCTCCATTACCTATTGCTGCATTTATTCAAACAAAACAAAACAAAACAAACAAACAAACACGCAAGCACCCATAGATATATAAAAACACTACTAGCAACGTACACCCCCTCACAATTAAGATTTTCCAAGTTAGAAAAATACTTTAGGGTGTACACATTTATTCAAAACACATAAAATTAAACACACAAACAATTAAAGCACGGGTTGCCTCCCGAGAAGCGCTTAATTTATTATTGAGTCGTTAGCTAGACTCTTCCCCTCGATTTTAGGATTCTTTGATGATACGGTTTAGATGGGGAACTTCGGTTGGGTGCCATTGATTTTGATAATTATCATCTTTGAACGGAAGCAATTCGTCATTCATATTCCAAACTTTGAAAGGATTCTTTGGCACATCATTGTCGTTCTTCTCTTTCTTTCTTCTACTTCCAACGTCCTTTATTGATTTCAACTCAACGTCATGAATCGACATTACATCATGTTCATACGTCTTCTCCTTTTTGTATGGGATATGCACGACTCAATCCTTGGGAAAAGGTAAGTTAGAAATGACGGAGTTCACTTTTGGCATGGTTGGAATAGGTTCTTCTTCTTTCTCGATGAATACAACATCACCCTTATCACTCTCGTTTCGGATAGAGGGTAGATCGAATCTTGTTTTGGTGTTGGTGATTTGAGGAAGGAACTTGGTATGTTGGATTTGCTTTTCGACACAATCGGTGTTTGTCTTCAAGTCTTCGATCATGGCTGTGTGGTTTCGGATGTTTAGATTGATTTGAAACTCCAAGTCAACCAATTTGTTCTTAACACGTTTGTTTTCTTCCGTTTGCCAAGCCATAAATTCTCTCATCATCTCTTCTGTTGAGGTTTCGGGTTTTTGGTAATATTCTGATGAGTATGGCGTCACATCTCGCGGTCGAGATTGAGGAATGGGACGGTTCAGGTTTAGGGTAAGATAGGAATGTGAATTCCTTGAATTTTTGTCGTGATATTCTTCGACATAATTCGCTTCATGAGTTTAACACATCGGCGTGTCATCCTTCATGGTGGTTTGTGAGTCGTGATCGTCTTTACGATCGTCTCGCATATATTTTAGTTCATTCCTTATGATTAGGAATTGGGAATCGATTAGCCTAGCGAGAGCTTCGAATTTCTCCATCAACACGGTGTGATCGGAGATGAAATTGTTTCCACCGGAGGAAACAACGGTTTTTAGGTTTAGTTTGACATAGGAATCCTTCGAATAATCGAGCTTGAGAAAAACCTTGTCCTCGAGGATTTGGAAAGCTTTGTTCGGAGTATTATAGAGGAAGATTCCTCCGGCGTCGAGAGATACTTGAGTTGGATCGTCTAAACCATGATAAAATGTTTCAATTATCGTTCTCGTGGTTAGATCATGTCCATAACAAGCGCGAAGCATATGTTTCACTCGGAGCCAAGCTTCAACGAGAGTCTCTGATGAGACTGCTTTTATACATAGTCTCATCGTCCAAATCGGGCTTGAAATGCATAAAATATCATTAAAACTGCCAAATATATGCTCGTGTTTGTTACTTGTGTATTTTTAGGTACGGATATTGAGGAAAAGGGCAAAAGATCACAAGAATCATTCAAAAAACGAACACGGGAAACGAAGCCGCACAAGGAACCGGGCCCGAATCTGGAATTTGCAAAATGGTCCTTGAAGAATTGAAGATTGTCAACATTGGTCCCTCAATTTTGAAGACTTGGCAATTTATACCCTTGCAAAACTCATTTATTGCATTGGGGTCCCTAAATTATCAAGATATTACAAGTTCAGTCCTTGAACAATCCAAGAATTGCAATTAAAGCCCTTGGAAAAAGTTTGGAACATTGATGGGCCATTTTCAGCAAGTTGGCAAAAGTTGATAAGTGTTATGTAGGCGTGGACAGCTTTTTAATACAAAGTGAAAGACACAAGAAACTTGGGGGACCAAAACTGCCAGACCATCAAACTTCCCCCAGCCAATCATGTGTACACATCATCCACCAACACCAATCACAATCCCCCACCTCACAACACCCTCCCACGTCACCTTCCACCCAGGATTATTTAATTAACCTGGTCAACAGTCAACAATCCTTCCCTCCTTAACATTTATTTAAAAAGTTTAATCCCCAAAACGGATTAAAAAGCACTAATCATCCCCATGAACCCTAATACTCCCCAGGACTTAATCACCCTAAATCAAAGGGGTTTTTGTTAATTGTTTCCAGATCCTTAATTAAGTTTACCCTCACCCCATCCCACACCAAAACCGTGCACAAGACACACCCATGTGTCTTGTGGGACCCTCCCCTGCCCCGTCCCTTTCCCTCAAAACCCTAAACCAGACACATCCAACGTCTCCTAGCTTCTACTTGGCCCCCAAGGACAAATGGACGCTCCAAGATCACTTTGCAAGCTGGCTACATCAACATCATCACATGAAGCAACAATTTGACCATTTTCAGTCAAATTTACCAAGGGCATTTTAGGGCTTTCAGCTTCTAGGGTTTAAGCTTCTAGTTTTTTCTATAGACTAGTATAAATAGACCCGTATGTGGGTTGTATTTTCTTTGTTCCAGTTTTTAGGCTTTCACATTGTAATCCCTTTTTAATGAAATAAAAGTTTGGTATTTGTCAAAACAATTTAATCCCTTTTTATGTTTACTAAAAGTTGTGTGTGTGTAGAAAGCCTAGCTGAGTTCCATTTTTAAAATTGTGTAACACTTGTGTGTTTGAAATTTGAGTTTTCAAAGGTTTCAAAAAGGTTTTCAAATTTCAGAAATCAAAGAATCCAAGAAGTGAAAGTGGATTGGAATTCTTAGATTTCTGAGTTTGATCTTATTTTAAAACGTATCAAAGTTTCAGGATTCATTGGTTCAAAGTTTTTGGAAAGGTTTTAAGAAGTTTCAGAAAAATCAGAAAGTTTGTATTGTTCTTGTGTTTTCATTTTTTCTTAGCAGGTTGTGCTTGATTGTTGTTAAAGGTTCTGCATAGGCCCCATCCTATAGGAGGTGGTTAAGCAACCACTAAGGGTCCTGGATGTAGGACCCTTAAGGTACAATCCTTGTTTTCATTTTTCTAGTTCAAAATCTGAAATTCATGAGATTTGGTGTGAATTGTATGCAAGTGGTTTGATTGCTTGTTTGTTGGCTTGTTATGCATGATTGAGGTTACTATGCTTGTTGAGATTGATTCGAATCAGATTGGTTGAGTTTTGTAGTCATTTGCTTTGCTAAATATCATTTCCAGAAACTAAAGGGGTGTTTGGATGAAGGGATTAGCCAAGAACTTTGATGAGATTATTGTGTTAAAACCTGTTTAATACACTTCTTAGGTGATTGGTTTGTGATAAATGTGCTTAAGTTGCTGTTTGGGTAGAGTTTGAACACTTGTGCATGCTAAACATTGGGATATCATAGCTAAAATCAGCAAGTGTATTTTTCTGCTTATTTTTGTAATATTTTTGCCTTAAATCTTGTAGTCTGTTAGATTTAGGGTTGTTTGAGGATTGTGAATTGGTTGCATGCTGATTGGGTGACTATTGTGCAAGATATTGGCCTTGGAAATCCACTTTTGTGCATGTGACTTAGATACTGCATAGGCTGAATCAGTCAACTTTTGGTGCATTTGTGTGTATTTGAGTGAGATTCTTGTGTGTTTTCTTGTTGTTCTTGACTTCCCACAACCCAACTGGTTGTGGGAGTGCCTTCTTGTCCAACAAACAACACCACAAATCAAGGACCAAGTCCTCTTGATCCTTAACTGCACAAGTGAAGAAATCACTTGTGTTCATCAGAAACAAGCATAAATCTGGGCACGTTTTTGACTTTTATAGCTTTAATCTTTGGTATTTTGGATTGGTGTTTTTGATTTGGTGATTAATTAAGTTACTGTTTGAGTTTTTAAAAGTAAAAAAAAAAAAAGATCAAAAAGGACGTGGCCAGGACTCGAACCTGCGCCACTCCTCCCACACACCAACGCGTTTACCAATTGCCCTAGGGTCTTTGACTGGTAACCCTTTGCAATGTTTAATATATAAGGAGTGTTGGTTTTCTAGCTTATTTGACTAACAACTTATTAATAAGCTGTTTCCAGCTTAGTCCTTTAAGCTTTTTCACATTTAGCATTTTTCTTTTGTTTTCACATAGGTTAGGGACTTTTCTGTTTAAAAAGTTTATTTTTCCCTTTATTAAGTAATTTTCTAGGATTATTTTTAGTTTAAATTTTGAAAAGTAACTTAAAAATAGTAAAAAATATTTTAAAAATCCAAAAAAATAGTTTTTAGGTTTTGAATTATATTTTTGAGGTTTACATTCAATTAAGTTTTCAAAAAGTCTTATTTTTGATTTTATTGGATTTTAGGGTTTTTAGCTAACCTTAAAATTTAATATAAAATTATTAAATAGGTTTTAGAAACTTTTGATTGCATTTCTGTTCTAGTTACATTATTTAGGATTTTTGGTAATTTTTTAGAATTTTTTAGTGAACTCTGAATTTTTTTTTTTGATTATTTTATTATTATTTTATTATTAAAAATTCAAAGTTGGTTTTTTCTACTTTTTTCATTTTTCCTAGATTGTAGACACTAAATTAGGAATTTTGTAACTTTCCAAATCTTTTTAGGACTTTTCATTTATTTTCTAGAATTAATTTAAGTTTTAATAGATTTTAATAGTTTAATTTGGTTTTAAAATTTTAAAAAATACCCTTTAGCTTAATTAGGTTGTTTTTGAGGTTTACAAACTATAAGATCTTGTTTAGGGCTTTTTAATAATTAATTGTGATTTTTAGGGCTTTAATTAGCATTAAAAAGTCATTATTTAATTAATTAAAAGGTTTTATCAAGTTTTGATTTTTTGTAAACTCTTAGGATATTATTGAGGATTTTTAGTAATTTTTAGGAATTTTTAGGTTAAATTTTTTTTTTTGCACTATTTACGGTTTTACGTGAACGCGTTTTCGTCTTAGTTTAATTCGTTTTCGTAACCGTCTTTCTCTTTCTTATCCCATTTCTTTCTTTTCTCATAACAATAAAATCATCATAAATCAATTCATTACACAACACACTTGCCTCCTCGAGAACGAACTCACTTTTAGGGTCATTCACACACGGTTTTCCTAAATCGTCGTGCTCACTTGCCCTATTTACGCTCTTTTTCCTAAAAGACGTATTTCTACAACTATCATTTTGGCGCCGCTGCCGGGGAGGCGTGTTGTGTTTTGATTGAACATTGTTGTTTTCTATATAGCCATAAATAGTATTTTTATTAGTAGCACTCTACTAATACGTATTATCGTTTTTTGGTTTTTGTGTGAATACTATTACTATATTGTATACGTAGAACAATAAATTCACAAGTACTCCAAATACGTGAGCAATCACAACCTTCACTTGGGAGGTCATTACCCAATCATTGTATTCGAATCTCAAACCAAAGAAAAAGGCAAAAATAGATAAATACTTTCGTGAAGCTCGATTTTGAAAATACAAACTATAAGGTGGGTATAAGGCGGTTGTATTTCACGACCTAAAGGAAAAAGGCTCTTAAGTGCTTCGCGCCGCCTCGTTTCCTCCGCTTGTTTGTACGTATTTGATTTTGAGAGTGAATCGAGGGTTTTGCCGCCCAAAGTATTACTTAAGTATCATATATATTTTCTTGGTTTCTATTGATTAAACCCTCTAGAACGATTTGGTGTTCCACCATCGTTCTAAAGTCATCGAAGGCGTTCACTCCACGTGATCGTTTTCATTCCTTGAGTCTTCTTTAATCTAGAGATTTGATTAAGGAGGAGATTTGTAGATTTTTGTCTACTTAATACATTTCACCAATTTCCAAAAAAAGTTAATACCATCAAAAACCACAAAAAAAAATTGAAAAACACAAAATACCAAAAAGAATATTCTTTGCTCGTCTCCTCGTTGTACGTGACGTTTATGCTAACTCGTAATCAAGGAAAACGTGCACGTAGACGAAAGAACAAAACTCCCACTACAACTCATTCTAGTGAGGAGTCTCCTATTGACGAACCCATTGTACGAGAAGCACCAACCATGGCGAATCGGACTATGATGGAGTTACTTCAAGCACCCACCAAGGGTTATGGATAAGCTATTGTGATTCCCGCTATCCTTGCGGAGAATTTTGAGGTGAAAACGGGTTTGTTGTCGATGATCCAAAACAACAAATTCCATGGTGATGAGAAGGACAATCCCCACAACCATATCCGCCAATTCAATCGTCTTACCGCCACGTGCAAATTCAAGGATGTCTCGAATGACTCGATTAAGATGATGCTTTTTCCGTATTCCTTAGCGGGGCCCGCTAAAATTTGGTTAGAGAAAGAGCCACCCAATTCTATATTGACGTGGAACGATCTCGTTTCAAAGTTTGTGAACCAATTTTTTCCGCCCTCTAAGACTACGCATTTGAAAAACGAGATTTCTAAATTTTCACAAGAATCAAATGAAAGTTTTTCTACGGCTTGGAATAGGTTTAAGGAGATGTTACATGAATGTCCTCATCACGGTTTTTCCGACTTACATCAAATCGACACGTTTTACAATGGACTTAATGATCATGAAAGAGATTATTTAAATGCCGCCGCGGGTGGTAATTTTTTGTGTAAAACGGTTGAAGAAGCTTTGGTCATAATTGAGAATAGGTCTAAGGTTTATAGCCCTCGTAACACACCGAGTGTTGCCAAATTGGGCTCGTCATCATCGTCTCGTAGTATCAATGCCTTACATGATGAAGCAAATGAAGAAAATCGATTTTTTGATAGATTTGCTAGCTTTATGTCCCATTGGAAAGCTCAAGAAGCTTCGAATTCCGCTTCGGTTAAAGCGGTTTCTAAGAGTTGTTTGTCGTGTGGTGGAGCTCATGATCTTTCCGAGTGCATTACCGCGGATGGTAACACTTCGAGTGCTTATGTAGCCACGGGAACTTATAACCAAAATGGTCAAGGTTCCCGCCAAAATCAAGCTCCACCAATTCAAAATGCTAATAATTATCGCAACAACAACCAAGGTGGAAATTACCAAGGAAATCAAAGGAATTATAACAAGGGTAACTATCAAATGGAAATGGGCAAATTTCTAATCAAAACCAAAACCGTGATTTTCAAACTTTGACTCAAGTTTTTCAAAATGATCACACCTAAAATCTTCGAGGAGAATTTTTGAATTATGCTAAGGCTAATGATGCTAAGTTTGACAATATGCAACGTGAAATGGTTAGCTTAAGATCCGAGTTGAAAAACGAGCTTAAAAAAGAACTTGCTAATGAACTTAAAACTCATGCTAATAAAATGGAAGGAAATGTTCAAAGACTCCAACAAAATCAACAAAAAATGGAGCAAGGACAACATGAGATTAAGCAAGAGTTGTTAAAAGCGGATGCTAGGCAATCTAAGTTTGAAGACCGAATGGGAAAAATGTTTGAAGCTATCATGTGTAAGCCCTCTTCTTCGGGTGGTCTTCCTAGTGATACCATCGTGAACCCGAAAGGAGAATTGAAGGTTATTACTACTCGTAGTGGTAAAACTTTCAAAGAACCCATTTCTCGTCCAAGTACTTATATGGAGAAGGAAAAAGAGAAAGAACCCGAGGTTGTGGTTGAAAAGGAGCACATTACAAGCCCACGAAGTACCGCTCAAACCACACCTACGGTTGAACCAATACCAAACATGGAACCCGAGATTCCAAGGCCGATGCCTATGCCTACTATGCCCCAACCCACACCACCTTTACCATACCCTTCAAGACAAGACAAGGAAAAGGCACAAGAACGAAATAATTATCAATTTGAACTCTTTATGAAAATGTTTCGTGACTTGCATTTCAATATAAGTTTTGCCGACGCCTTAGTCATGATGCCTCGATTTGCCGCGAACTTCAAAAGTATGTTGAATAACAAAGAGAAATTGCAAAAATCGTCTAGTTGTTCATCGGTTTTTCTAAGCCGCATACCTCAAAAAGTCGGTGATCCTGGAAAGTTTTTAATCCCATCTGCTATACAAGACATGGAAGAATGCTACGCCTTGGCCGATCTTGGTGCTAGTATTAATTTGATGCCTCTTGAGATTTTTAAATCGCTCAATATTCCCAATCTCACTCCTTCAAGTATGTCAATCGAAATGGCCGATCATTCTACGATTCTAGCTTGTGGAGTTGCCGAGGACGTCTTTGTGAAAGTTGGAAAGTTCTACTATCCTGTAGACTTTATTGTTGTTGACATTCCCATCGATCCTAAAGTTCCGTTAATTTTAGGTCGATCTTTTTTGGATACCTCGAGAGCACTTATCGATGTGCATGCAAGGAAAATCACTCTTCGTTTCAATGAGGAAGAACTCGTCATTAATGCAACCCAAAACTCCACACTTTCTCATGTGTATTCTATCACATCTTTGTACAATGTCAATCCCATCAAAAACATTTGCAAAAAGATTTCCAATAGAGTTTTAGGAGTTGTTGAGAAAAATGAAGTTCCGTCCCCTCCGCCGGTGGAGGTTAAGAGTGTTAAGCCTACGATTCCAATCTCGAGTGATTCTTCGGATGATGAATACGTTGATCCCGATGGGGGAGTTTTCTTTGTTGACAAACGTTTTGAAAACTTACCACCACCTTTGCCAAAAAGATTTCAAAATGTGAGAATTTTTAGTGTGACTAACATTATTTTAGATACACCAAATATTTTCGACATAATCAAATCGGGTTTTCACAAGGAGAGTGTAAAAGATGAAAAAGGAAAAGATTTTGAATTGAATTTAAAAGATTTTTCTACAACTCTAACTCCGTCATCACCACGTGTATTGAGTACTACAAGCTCGTCTTCTCCTTTTGACGATGCTTTGTGTGGACTTAGTGTGGGGGAATCCCCTTATGTTCCCTCCCCTTTCTCCACCGAGGACGAGATATTTGATCCTAGAATTGCTTATAAAGGGAAATCTCGGTCTTCCACCGATGCAATAAATGGAAAATCTTTTCATTTGATTGGTGCGAGTCTACCTCGAGTAGCTCAATGTTTTCATGACTTACCCATTGTCACACCCTTCTATTTCTTCTCACCTATTTTCTTGAAACTCTTTGAGTTTTTGTTGACCATTGATGAAGTGGCGTTGATTTATTTTTCCAATGAAAACGAAAACGCCATCTTCGATCCCGGTATTTTGCACCATCTAAGGACTTAGTCCTTAATACCGGTTGTTTTTGGGCCTTGTTTATCATGTAAGCCCCACTAAAAATTGACCATACCATGATATCCCTAAATGATCACATTTATGGGGATTTGAGTCGAGCTTTTGACTCGGTTATCAAAAACAAGGTGCCTCGTGGGGGAGACCCATGCTTATCCATGTACATATTATTGCTTTCTAATTAGTTTAATGTGAGGGGATTTGTGCCCTTCCAACCTTTGTTCCGTGGTTGTTTGTGAATTGTGGTTTTTAGATCATGATCTTCACGATTGGAGCCTCTCGTGTTCGTTTTATGGGAGCACTCGATCGTTTGCTTTGGAGATATTCCCAATATCCAAATGATATATCCTTGATGTTCTAACCTTAGGTTATTAGCACACTTCATAAACGGCTATTAATTTATCGGTTACACCCTTTCCATTCTAGTTTAGGCATTATACTACGTCTCTAGTATGGGGGTGTTTGCACCCCTAGACTCGAAACATTGAGGACAATGTTTAACTTTAGTATGGGGGGGTGAATAGATACTTGCCTTGACAAACCTTCACGCTTTCCAAAGTTTATCCTTTTGTTTATCGTTTTGTTGCAAAATAAGGCTAAAAATGGCCAAATTTTAAAATTTTTCTCATGTTTCATAAGTGTTTGAAGACACGAATGTAGGTTTTCCGATGGCGAGAATAAGAGTAATTTTTGACTCGACCGTGCGTGTTGAGCACTTAGCTTTGATTCCTTAACTACACATTAGGCTAAGTCTCTTAAATGAGGACGAGAAATGATAGAGTTAATTATAAGTTACTATGCTAAACGTAGAGTACCCGTATTCTTTCAAAAACTCATGTGTTCTCGTTGTTTGCTTATTCTCCCTTCGCTTGTAAATATTTTTTGCTTAATAAATATTGACTTAGCGGTTTAGTTAGGATTGTTGGGTTTCTGGTCTTTTCTAGTAGCTTCCGTGTAATTAAATTGGGAAGACATTATAGTATCGCCAGCGTCACGGTTTTGAAGTATTGGCACCCGAATAATCGAAAGCTTCACCCAATAATAAGATTTCAAGTGCTCACCTAAATCTAGCAAACAATTTGAAGCCCCACAAGGCCGAAAAATCTATGCAAAATTGAAAGTGAATCAAGCCTTAATCTTCGAAGCTTTAAAGATCCAAAATTCGCTTTAGCGTGAGGATATACGTCTATGGCTAATAAAAACACCGATGAGGCGGATAATAAAAGGCAAGGCAAGACCGAAGTCATAATAAAAGCTTCATGGCGAAGTTGAATAAAAGATGGAGGTAAACCAAAGATAATAAGGCCCTTCCGTTAGGGGGCGTATAAAAGTCTTGGTAATAAGTCTCATGTTCAAAACCGTTATAAAACCGTGTTTATCGATTCTTATTGTCAACTTAATTTTTTAACATCGTTGTCTATTAGGAGGGGTTATTGATTTGATGGTCTTAGTTACACCGTTAGGACTCTATTTTTAGACCTAAATCTCTATTATCGCATAAGTCAACAATGTATCCTCGTGAAACATTCAAGACAAAATAAAATATAAGAGATACAACTTAGGAATAATGGGAGAATAAGTACGTGATTAGAGCATATGAGTAGTGTTAGCATTACTAACTTATAATGACAATGATCTTGTTGCACGCTTGGCATGGAATTAGGGTGAAAATCGAGGACGACGAAATTATTTCTAACGAAGCATTCACGTGTTCTTATTCTATGAACCTAAACGTCCCATTTTGCGATGAAAATCATACATTATGTCTAAAACGCAAGTAGTAGTGATAGTAGTAGTGTAGCTAGTTTATCATTTCAATAAAATGATAAAAATGAATTTTGGAAGTGCTACGATACTTTATTCTAGCATTGCGTGAGGGCACGACAATGGTTTAGTATGGGGGAGTGATGAGACTGCTTTTATACATAGTCTCATCGTCCAAATCGGGCTTGAAATGCATAAAATATCATTAAAACTGCCAAATATATGCTCGTGTTTGTTACTTGTGTATTTTTAGGTACGGATATTGAGGAAAAGGGCAAAAGATCACAATAATCATTCAAAAAACGAACACGGGAAACGAAGCCGCACAAGGAACCGGGCCCGAATCTGGAATTTACAAAATGGTTCTTGAAGAATTGAAGATTGTCAACATTGGTCCCTCAATTTTGAAGACTTGGCAATTTATACCCTTTCAAAACTCATTTATTGCATTGGGGTCCCTAAATTATCAAGATATTACAAGTTCAGTTCTTGAAGAATCCAAGAATTGTAATTAAAGCCCTTGGAAAAAGTTTGGAACATTGATGGGCCATTTTCAGCAAGTTGGCAAAAGTTGATAAGTGTTATTTAGGCGTGGAGAGCTTTTTAATACAAAGTGAAAGACACAAGAAACTTGGGGGACCAAAACTGCCAGACCATCAAACTTCCCCCAGCCAATCATGTGTACACATCATCCACCAACACCAATCACAATCCCCCACCTCACAACACCCTCCCACGTCACCTTCCACCCAGGATTATTTAATTAACCTGGTCAACAGTCAACAATCCTTCCCTCCTTAACATTTATTTAAAAAGTTTAATCCCCAAAACGGATTAAAAAGCACTAATCATCCCCATAAACCCTAATATTCCCCAGGACTTAATCACCCTAAATCAAAGGGGTTTTTGTTAATTGTTTCCAGATCCTTAATTAAGTTTACCCTCACCCCATCCCACACCAAAACCGTGCACAAGACACACCCATGTGTCTTGTGGGACCCTCCCCTGCCCCGTCCCTTTCCCTCAAAACCCTAAACCAGACACATCCAACGTCTCCTAGCTTCTACTTGGCCCCCAAGGACAAATGGACGCTCCAAGATCACTTTGCAAGCTGGCTACATCAACATCATCACATGAAGCAACAATTTGACCATTTTCAGTCAAATTTACCAAGGGTATTTTAGGGCTTTCAGCTTCTAGGGTTTAAGCTTCTAGTTTTTTCTATAGACTAGTATAAATACACCCGTATGTGGGTTGTATTTTCTTTGTCCAGTTTTTAGTCTTTCACATTGTAATCTCTTTTTAATGAAATAAAAGTTTGGTATTTGTAAAAAACAATTTAATCCCTTTTTATGTTTATTAAAAGTTGTGTGTGTGTAGAAAGCCTAGCTGAGTTCCATTTTTAAAATTGTGTAACACTTGTGTGTTTGAAATTTGAGTTTTCAAAGGTTTCAAAAAGGTTTTCAAATTTCAGAAATCAAAGAATCCAAGAAGTGAAAGTGGATTGTAATTCTTAGATTTCTGAGTTTGATCTTATTTCAAAACGTATCAAAGTTTCAGGATTCATTGGTTCAAAGTTTTTGGAATGGTTTTAAGAAGTTTCAGAAAAATCAGAAAGTTTGTATTGTTCTTGTGTTTTCATTTTTTCTTAGAAGGTTGTGCTTGATTGTTGTTAAAGGTTCTGCATAGGCCCCAACCTATAGGATGTGGTTAAGCAACCACTAAGGGTCCTGGATGTAGGACCCTTAAGGTACAATCCTTGTTTTCATTTTTCTAGTTCAAAATCTGAAATTCATGAGATTTGGTGTGAATTGTATGCAAGTGGTTTGATTGCTTGTTTGTTGGCTTGTTATGCATGATTGAGGTTACTATGCTTGTTGAGATTGATTGGAATCAGATTGGTTGTGTTTTGTAGTCATTTGCTTTGCTAAATATCATTTCCAGAAACTAAAGGGGTGTTTGGATTAAGGGATTAGCCAAGAACTTTGATGAGATTATTGTGTTAAAACATGTTTAATACACTTCTTAGGTGATTGGTTTGTGATAAATGTGCTTAAGTTGCTGTTTGGGTAGAGTTTGAACACTTGTGCATGCTAAACATTGGGATATCATAGCTAAAATCAGCAAGTGTATTTTTCTGCTTATTTTTGTAATATTTTTGCCTTAAATCTTGTAGTCTGTTAGATTTAGGGTTGTTTGAGGATTGTGAACTGGTTGCATGCTGATTGGGTGACTATTGTGCAAGATATTGTCCTTGGAAATCCACTTTTGTGCATGTGACTTGGTCTAGTGTTCATCAGATACTGCATAAACTGAATCAGTCAACTTTTGGTGCATTTGTGTGTATTTGAGTGAGATTCTTGTGTGTTTTCTTGTTGTTCTTGACTTCCCACAACCCAACTGGTTGTGGGAGTGCCTTCTTGTCCAACAAACAACACCACAAATCAAGGACCAAGTCCTCTTGATCCTTAACTGCACAAGTGAAGAAATCACTTGTGTTCATCAGAAACAAGCATAAATCTGGGCACGTTTTTGACTTTTATAGCTTTAATCTTTGTTATTTTGGATTGGTGTTTGTGATTTGGTGATTAATTAAGTTACTGTTTGAGTTTTTAAAAGTAAAAAAAAAAAAAGATCAAAAAGGACGTGGCCAGGACTCGAACCTGCGCCACTCCTCCCACACACCAATGCGTTTACCAATTGCCCTAGGGTCTTTGACTGGTAACCCTTTGCAATGTTTAATATATAAGGAGTGTTGGTTTTCTAGCTTATTTGACTAACAGCTTATTAATAAGCTGTTTCTAGCTTAGTCCTTTAAGCTTTTTCACATTTAGCATTTTTCTTTTGTTTTCACATAGGTTAGGGACGTTTCTGTTTAAAAAGTTTATTTTTCCCTTTATTAAGTAATTTTTTAGGATTATTTTTAGTTTAAATTTTGAAAAGTAATTTAAAAATAGTAAAAAATATTTTAAAAATCCAAAAAAATAGTTTTTAGGTTTTGAATTATATTTTTGAGGTTTACATTCAATTAAGTTTTCAAAAAGTCTTATTTTTGATTTTATTGGATTTTAGGGTTTTTAGCTAACTTTAAAATTTAATATAAAATTATTAAATAGGTTTTAGAAACTTTTGATTGCATTTCTGTTCTAGTTACATTATTTAGGATTTTCGGTAATTTTTTAGAATTTTTTAGTGAACTTTGAATTTTTTTTTTGATTATTTTATTATTATTTTATTATTAAAAATTCAAAGTTGGTTTTTTCTACTTTTTTCATTTTTCCTAGATTGTAGACACTAAATTAGGAATTTTGTAACTTTCCAAATCTTTTTAGGACTTTTCATTTATTTTCTAGAATTAATTTAAGTTTTAATAGATTTTAATAGTTTAATTTGGTTTTAAAATTTTAAAAAATACTTTTTAGCTTAATTAGGTTGTTTTTGAGGTTTACAAACTATAAGATCTTGTTTAGGGCTTTTTAATAATTAATTGTGATTTTTAGGGCTTTAATTAGCATTAAAAAGTCATTATTTAATTAATTAAAAGGTTTTATCAAGTTTTGATTTTTTGTAAAATCTTAGGATATTATTGAGGATTTTTAGTAATTTTTAGGAATTTTTAGGTTAAAATTTTATTTTTGCACTATTTACGGTTTTACGTGAACGCGTTTTCGTCTTAGTTTAATTCGTTTTCGTAACCGTCTTTCTCTTTCTTATCTCATTTCTTTCTTTTCTCATAACAATAAAATCATCATAAATCAATTCATTACACAACACACTTGCCTCCTCGAGAACGAACTCACTTTTAGGGTCATTCACACACGGTTTTCCTAAATCGTCGTGCTCACTTGCCCTATTTACGCTCTTTTTCATAAAAGACGTATTTCTACAACTATCAGTCTCGTTATCGAGTTGGTGAAAGTCATGAATGTCATTTAGGAGACGTTAAACTTTGCGGGTGAAAAGTATCGTCTTACGAAAGCTTCTCTTAATTCATTCCACGAAGTAATTGTTCCTTCATTTGGTTCATTCAACCAAATCTTAGCTTCTCTGGTTAATGAGAATGGAAATGTCCTCAAGTTAATCGCTTCCTCTTGATTTTCACCATATTGGAAAAGGCTACTAATCTCGAGAAAATCGAGAACATGTCGGTGAGGATCGAATAGGACATGTCCATCAAATTGGTTCTCCCGAATCATTTGTACGTGGTTACTTTTGATAGTGAAATTGTTCAAAATAGGGATTTGAACAATAGAGGAACTAGGCGTTGGAGCAACGATCCTAGTATTTGACCACATTGGTTGATCATCGGGATCAATGGTAACAATGGTTGAGGAATCGGATTCGGTGTCATAAGAGAAGATTCATTCGGTATGGAATGGGTTTTCGAATTTCGACTCGAGTATGTCGATTATGACAACACGTTCCTCGGTGAACGGTTCGGGTGACTCGATATTAAATATAGTTTTATCGGGTTCACGAGTCTTCTTCTTGAACTTACGTTTAAGTTCATAGAATTTATTAACAACGAATTTACCTCTAAGACTTTGGTTTTTAAAAAATCAAAATAATTCAAAATTTTTATTAAAGACTAAAAACAAAAATGAATAGATAAATAAAATGTAAAGGAACTCAAACAAAAAATAATTTTGCATTTTTAAAATTTTTTTTATATATATTTTAGCTAAAGAAAACAAATAAAGAAACAAAAGAAAATAAAAATTATTTTTTTTAAAGTTGCTGGGAACCTTGCCGGCGGCAGGAAAGGGTTGCCGGACGGCAATCAAGCTTCTAGTGAAGCTTGCCGGCGGCAGAGCTGACTTGCCGGACGGCAAGTTGGTTGCTGTTTGAAGCTTGCCAGCGGCAGGAGCTCCTTGCCGGCGGCAACTTGGCTTAATATATATATATATATATATATATATATTTTTTTTTTGGAACTAAAAATTAAGAACACTTAAAAAAAACTTTTGTGGGGTTGACGAAATAATCACTAAAAAGCTTAATGTAAACACACTTCAATTTTCTTAAAACACAAAAATCACAAATTATATGAACGAAACACTAGACGAAACAAAGATTCTAATACACGAAAAACACAAACAAATTCCAGGAAGCGGCGCCAAAAACTTGATGGTGGCGATGCCGGATTATGAAATTCAAACACGAAATTATAGAACTTAATTGCTATAAAATAAACAAAACAAGCAAGCACAAATAAACAAGAAGCAAGAAACAAAGATCCTAATACACGAAAGACACAAACAAATCCCCGGCAACGGCGCCAAAAACTTGATGCGTTCTTTGTGAGTATACACAAGTTTTAAATTTATACACGGATTTACAATTAAGCTAAGAACACACAGGCAAGTATGACCCTATCGTTTGTTGCTAGCTTGTTGTGGTAAGCCGGGGTCGTTCACTAGGATTTGGGTGATTTCGGTTGTAAAGAGTCTTTGTAACAATGTAACGTTAGTGATAAAAATGGTTGTCACTCCCAAAATTACCATATAAGTAAAAATTAAGCAATAAGCAAACAAGTAACACTAAAAAGATGATTAAGCTAATAAAATGAGATAACAATAATAATAAAGGTACTTGCTTGGAACTAGTATTCATTTCAATGGAGTGAATAGATTATCGGGTAGATATTTAAGCAATAGCACACAAATTATAAGTATACAATTCCAAGTCAATGGGTAATATCATGGAATTGCACATGACACGGTTTAGAATAAAGAACCCTTTCGACCTGTGATCAATATTACAAACCGGTAATTAAATCCATTTGTGAGAAGTATGATTTTAGCCAACTTGTTCATTAGAGCCCTTTCGACCTATACTCTAGATTAAACCTTTATAAATCCATTTAACTTGGTTACTCATGGTTGTCAATCATGATACACCAAACACATACGCGCGCTAGCATTTAGAACAAAACATAACTAGGAATCCTTTCGACCTTTAGACCGAGTTATGGTTTAGCAACAAGTTATCAAAACTCATATTGATTTAAACAAACTCATAAACAAAATCATAATTCAATATTTTCAAAATAATAAACACTCCATATCCATGTTTACATTATTCCAAACAAGTATAAGAAAACTAATCCATAATTATTTCAACAAAACTCATACGAACAATATTCATAACATTCATAATCATTCTTGAAATAATAAAAAGAGTTTTACCAAATTGCTAATACAATAAGTAAATGAAGGAATTAGAGCAATCCTTAGGCCTCCAATTGACTACAAGTTATGTGGTCTTTCAGGTTATGTATTTGAAATTCATATTTGATATTTGAGGCGGGTTTTGGAGAGGTTTGGTGAAGATTGGTGGTGATTTAGGTATCAAGAAACACTACCAATGATAAGGGTAATGATCCCTTAGAGTTTGACAAGGTTATTTTGATGACTGGAGCTCCAAAAGGATGAGTTTTTGGCACACTTGGACCAAATCCGGAATTTCACCAAGGAAGAGAGTTTCCTTGATGAATAATGAAGTTACTAATGAAAGTGTTATGTTAAAATGACCCCATGGGTCTTATTTATAGTGGAGTTAAGGCCTTGGTCATCAATGCATGAACTTGGAGCCAAAGAAATAAACTTGGAGCCAAAGAAAATATCTTGGAGCCAAAGTTGTTCTAGAATGCTCCAAAGAAGCTTGCATGAATGTGGACACAATTTTATCTAGACAAATGTTGGTGGCAACTTCACTCATGATGGAGGCAACTTGAACTATGTTGGAGGCAAATCAGCTCAAATGTGATGGTGGCAAGTTGGATGTGTTTTGATGGTGGCAACTTGTATTCCGCCAGTGGCAACTTCCATGCTGAGTGACTTGTACACTTCTTGAAAACACTTGTTCTTGCATCCGGAATTGATCTTCAAAGCTTGTAGCTAGTCGGGATTTCTTCGTATATGAATGAATCGTCAATTATTCTTTCTTTTCTTTGTCTTTTCTTCTCTTTCCTTATTCTTGGCTAACTAACAACACAAAACACAACTTCACAAATATATGAGCTAAATAGCTCGTTAGTATAACCAAAAACCATGCAAAATATACGGATAACGCTCAAGAAAATATGTTAGATTTGGGCGTTATCAGGTCACGATGGAACCAAAGGTGGTCTCACCACCAAACTTGAAGGTAGCAGTACATCCACAGTACCCGGATCAGGAGATAACGATCGGAGGGACATTATCTGACAAAGGAAAGACATACATGTGTCGCCTTTTGAAGAATAATCTGGACGTCTTCGCATGGGAACCGAAAGATATGACAGGGGTGCCAAGGTCGATAGCTGAACACAAGCTTGAGATCCGCTAAGGATACCCTCCGGTTAGGCAAAAGAAAATAGGACAGGCCCCAGAGAGCAACAAAGTAATACTAGACGAGGTGAAAAAGCTGGTGGATGCAGGAATCATGAGGGAAGTTGATGTAGTGTTTTTACACACCTTTAGGAAAAGGAGGTAAATAGGGAAAGTATTAAATACGACGGTTTAGGAAAACCGTGTACTAATGACCAATTAAGTTCAAGTTCGTTTCCCAAGGAGGCAAGTGTGTTGTGTAGACAGATGATTAATTATGTGATTATATGATTATGAGAAAAGATAATAGAAATGAGATAAGAAGAGAATGACGGTTACGATGACGAATTACACTAAGACGAAAAGGTCGTACACGTAAAACCGTAAAAAGTGCCAAAATTAAAAATTTACCCTAAAAATTCTTAGAAAATTGCAATAAATCCTAAATAATGTAATTAGAGTTTACAAAAAATTAAAAATCACTCAAACCTTTTATTTGATTAAATAATGATTTTTTAATGCTAATTAAAGCCCTAAAATACAATTTAATTAACAAAAAGCCCAAAATGAGATTTTTTTCAACTTTAAACCTCTAAAATGACCTAACTTAATTTAAAACTATTTTTGAACATTTTAAAATTAATAAAAACTATTTAAAAACAATTAAAAACTCTTAAAACTTAAAATAATTATAAAAATAAATCTAAGGACAATAAAATATTCTAAAAGTTGAAAAATTCCTAACTTAGTGTATTTGAACTGAGAAAAATGAAAAAAATAGAAAAAACTAACTTTTAATTTTTAAAAATAAAATAATAATAAAATAATATTAAGAATCCAAAGTTTATAAAAAATTTCTAAAAAATTACCTAAAATCAAGAAAAATGTAACTAAGATAAAAATGCAAACAAAAGTTTCCTAAACCTTTTTGATAATTTTATATTAACATTTAAAGTTGATTAAAAACTCTAAAATTAAATAAAATCAAAAATAAGTTAATTTGAAAACTTTAATTGAAGTAAACCTCTAAAATACTACTGAAAACTTAAAAACTATTTTTTCAGATTCTTAAAACACTTTTTCCTATTTTTTAATTACTTTCTAAAATTAAAACTAAAAATAATCCTAATAAATTAAATACAAACGTGAAAAATAAGGTTTTTATGCCAAAAAGTCTTAAATGCTATGACCAACAAGGGAAAAATCAAAAGAAAGATAAATGCCAAGTAAATAAGCTGGAAATAGCTTATTTACTCACGGATTATATTAATAAGCCCTAACCAAATAACCCTTAAGTATTTAAGAAACCAAAGGTTAACCAGTCAAAGACCCTAGGGCAACTGGTTAACGCTTTTGTGTGTGAGAGGAGTGGCGCAGGTTCGAGTCATGGCCACGTCCTTTTTACAAATTTTTTTTTATTTTTCTTTTTGCAAAAACTTAAAACCAGTAAATTATTTAACTATGAAAACACAAAACTTTTAAAATCAAGCAAGATTTAATCCAAGAAATTACCAAAAACGTGCCCAGATCACTCAACTTACGACAGTAACCAAATAAGTCAAAAAATAGTACTATCCAAGAACCCAAGCGTTCTCAGACAACAGTAGAAGAAAACTGATGATAATAGAGCTTAAATTTTGGATTGTTCTTGTTGATTTGCTGGATATTATGGCAAGACAAGGCACCCCTACAACTAGTTGGGTTGTGGGGAGTCACAATAAACAAGAAAAACTCAAATTAGCACACCAAAATCACATACACATGGCACATCAAATTGCTGAAAATCAGAAACAAGCATATGGGCAGTCTTGCTGATGCAGTAGGCACTTAGATGAGATTCAATAGTCACAAACTTGCATAAAACCAAACCAAATCACATACAAACTGAACACAATCCTAGATTAACCCAAATCCTATCAGAGTGCAAAGATCAAATGAAAAATTACACTAAAAATCTAGGCATTTAAAGGGATACTGAATTTATCAAGTCTAAGCAAAAATAAGAACATGCAAATCCTATGAAACCTAACCAAACTCAAAACCAATGATAACAATAAACTACTACTGATAAATCAAGTGTGTTATGGCAGTTTTCAAGTCAACAACTTATCAACCTTGTAGCTTAAACCCTTATCCCAAACAACCCTTAACATTCTGATTTTGACAATTAACCAAGTGATTAAACACAAAACCTATCCAATCTGATTTTTAACAATTCTAGAATGCATATAAAGTCAAACAAAGCATAATCAAATAGGAACAATCTACAAATAAACAAGACATACTCAATCATCATTTAGAAACACAATAATATCCATAAAACTAGCCTAAAGGGTACAAGCTTAATACCAGAGCTTAATGCTTTCCAAAAGGCTGTTTAAGAAGCTTATGTGAGCTTATGGATGAGTAGAGGATCCCTGTTGGTAGGTCTACAACAGACCTAGGGATTTCAATATCTTCAAAAATGAAAGAAATGAATGGAGATGGACCTTGCTTCTTGTTTGATTCCTGCACAACACCACAAGACAAAAAACACCTTCAAGTTTATATAAGCTGATGCTCATAATCTTGTATCAACAGCTTATGAGCAGGCTTATATAAGCAGTAAGTTGTGAGTAAAAAATGTAACCAAAATCTTTTGAAAAAGATTTAAAATCACCAAACTTTCTGAAAAATGAAACCCTTTTTTAAAACTGATATTTAACCAACAAAAACTCTAAAATAAACACCCTAAACAAGAAATCCTACCCAGGATTTCCTTGAAACATAGTCACTTTTAACCAATTTTCTTTGACAAGAACTATTGGTTACAAAGTACTTAGCAAATCAATTTTGGAACTCAGTTTTCTTTACACAAGTCAATATACTTTTTAACTAACTGAGAAGGAATTATATTTTTCACTTAAAAAACACCAACTTTAATTAATAAAACAGATTACAAGGACTTGTAAAAAAACTGGAACAAAAGCTAAAAGGGACACAACTCGTCTCCTTTTATAGCACTAGATAGAATAGTCTAGAATACTGAATAAAATATTACAAAGAAAGGGAAACCCTAAACCCTAATTGACTAAAATTCCACAATTGCCCTTGGTTTGAAAATTCGAATCTTGGTCAATAAGAGCCCATGTGATTGTCCTTGTTGTAGCAGCTGTCTTGTGATGATCTTGAGTGTTAAAAATTCCTTTGGGGACAAGAAAACGCATCCAACCGTTTGTTTTGTCGAATTTTGGGTTTGGGGATGAAAGTGACGCAACAGGGGTGGTCCCTGCTGCTCACATGGGTTGGTTGGGATCATGGTTTTGGTGTGGGATGGGTTTAGTGTGTGGTTAATTAACAATCTGGAAAAGTATAAACAAAACCCCTTTGTTTTTGCCGTGATTGAACCTGGGTTTAATTAGGGTTTATGAGAGGATTAGGGGTGGGTTTAATCTATTCTGGGGTGGATTTATTTAAAAAAGTGTTGTGGAGGGAAAGTTAATACTGATTTAATAAATCAGTATATACTTTGGTGGAAGGTGACGTGTAAAATGGGAGGTTTGTGCTTGGTTGTTGGGTGAGTGGGGGTGACGTGGCGAGGTGTGAGTGGTGGGTATGAGAATGGTTGTCTGCCCCAAATGGTCCCCCAATTTTCTTTCCCTTGTCACTTAAGTTCAAACAGCTTATAACTCCAATTCCTTTGTTTTACAAGTTTGCAAACTCCCATTTTGGCCACAATAACTTTTGAAAAGTTATTCCAAGGACTAGTTTGCCAATTCATGATATTTTAAGGACTGATTTTGGCATTTTCTTCATTCTTCAAGGTCTTGACTTGTTTGTTGACTTCTTGGAGGACTAATATTGACAATTTAGTTTTGTTTAGGGACTAAATTTGCCAATTCTTCAAAGTTAAGGGCCCTTTTTGTAATATTGACAAACTTTAGGGACCAATCATGTAATTATAAATATACAAGGGTTTAAAGTGTCAATCCTTCAATATAGGAGGACCTTCTTGTTCAATCTTCAACTCTTCAAGGGTCTTTCTTGGAAAATCAATACTAGGGCTTGGTTCATTGTGCGACTTCGTTTCCCGTGTTCATTTTTGCATGTTCTTTGTGATCTTTTGTCATTTCCTCAATATCCGTACCTAATATATACAAGCAACAAACACAAGCATATATTTGGCATTTTAATGATATTTAATGCATTTTAAGCCCATTTTGGACGATGAGACTATGTATAAAAGCAGTCTCATCACTCCCCCATACTAAACCATTGTCGTGCCCTCACGCAATGCTAGAATAAAGTATCGTAGAACCTCCAAAATTCATTTTTATTCATTTTTATTGAATGATAAACTAGCTGCACTACTACTATTACTACTACTTACGCTTAAGACATAATGTATGATTTTTATCGCAAAATGGGACGTTTAGGTTCATAGAATAAGAACACGTGACTGCTTCGTTAGAAATAATTTCTTCGTCCTCGATTTTCACCCCAGTTCCATGCGAAGCGTACAACGAGATCATTGTCATTATAAGTTAGTAATGCTAACACTACTCATATGCCCTAATCACGTACTTATCCTCCCAATATCCTAAGTTGTATCTCTTTTATTTTATTGTGTCTTGAATGTTTCACGATGATACATTGTTTGACTTATGCGATAATAGAGATTTAGGTCTAAAAATAGAGTCCTAACGGTGTAACCAAGACCATCAAATCAATAACCTCTCCTAATAGACAACGGTGTCAAAAAATTAAGTTGACAAGAAGGATCGATAGACACGGTTTTATAACGGTTTTTAACATGAGACTTATTACCAAGACATTTATACGACCCCTAACGGAAGGGCCTTATTATCTTTGGTTTACCTCCATCTTTTATTCAACTTCACCATGAAGCTTTTATTATGACTTCGGTGCCTTGCCTTTTATTATCCACATCATCGTTGGTTTTATTAGCCAAAGACGTATATCCTCACGCTAAGGCGAATTTTGGATCTTTAAAGCTTCAAAGATTAAGGCTTGATTCACTTTCAATTTTGCATAGATTTTTCGGCCTTGTGGGCTTCAAATTGTTTGCTTGATTTAGGTGAGCACTTGAAATCTTATTATTGGGTGAAGCTTTTGATTATTCGGGTGCCAATACTTCAAAATCGTGACGCTGGCGATACCTTAATGTCTTCCCAATTTAATTACACGGAAGCTACGAGAAAAGACTAGAAACCCAAAAATCAAGACTAAAACGCTAAGTCAATATTTATTAAGCAAAAAAAATTTACAAGCGAAGGGAGAATAAGCAAACAACGAGAACACATGAGTTTTTGAAAGAATACGAGTATTCTACTTTTAGCATAGTAACTTATAATTAACCCTATCATTTCTCGTCCTCATTTAAGAGACTTAGCCTAATGTGAAGTTAAGGAATCAAAGCTAAGTGCTCAACACACACGGTCGAGTCAAAAATTACTCTTATTCTCGCCATCGGAAAACCTACATTCGTGTCTTCAAATACTTATAAAACATGAGAAATTTTTTAAAATTTGGCCACTTTTAGCCTTATTTTGCAAAAAAACGATAAACAAAAAGATAAACTTTGGAAAGCGTGAAGGTTTGGCAAGTCAAGTATCTATTCACCCCCCCATACTAAAGTTAAATATTGTCCTCAATGTTTCGAGTCTAGGGGTGCAAACACCCCCATACTAGAGACGTAGTCGAATGCCTAATCTAGCATGGAAAGGGTGTAACCGTTAAATTTAAAGCCGCTTATGAAGTGTGCTATAAACCTAAGGTTAGAACAATCAAGGATATATCATATGGATATCGAGAAAGTCTTCAAAGCAAACGATCGATTGCTCCCATAAAACGAACACGAGAGGCTCCAATCGTGAAGATCATGATCTAAAAACCACAATTCACAAACAACCACGGAACAAAGGTTGGAAGGGCACACATCCCCTCACATTAGACTAATTAGAAAGCAATAATATGTACATGGATAAGCATGGGTCTCCCCCACGACGCACCTTGTTTTTGATAACCGAGTCAAAAGCTCGACTCGAATCCCCCATAAATGTGATCATTTCGGGATAATCATGGTATGGTCAATTTTTGGTGGGGCTTACATGATAAACAAGGACCAAAAATAACCGGTATTAAGGACTAAGTCCTTTGATGGTGCAAAATACCGGGATCGAAGATGGCGTTCTCGTTTTCATTGGAATAGCAAATCAACACCACTTCATCATGTGTCAACACAAACCCAAAGGGTTTAAAGAAAATAGATGAGAAGAAATAGAAAGGTGAGGAAAAGGGTAAGTCACAAAAACCATGAGCTACTCGAGGTAGACTCGCACCAATTAAATAGAAAGATTTTCCATTTATTGCATCGGTGGAAGACCGAGATTTCCCTTTATAAGCAATTCCGGGATCAAATATCTAGTCCTCGGTGGAGAAAGGGGAGGGAACATAAGGGGCTTCCCCCACACTAGGTCCACACAAAGCATCGTCAAAAGGAGAAGACGAGCTTGTAGTACTCAAAACACGAGGTGATGACGGAGTTAGCATTGTAGAAAAATCTTTTAAATCCAATTTAAATTTTTTTCCTTTTTCATCGTTTAAACTCTCCTTATGAAAACCCGACTTGATTACGTCAAAAATATTTGGTGTTTCTAAAACAATGTTAGTCACACTAAAAATTCTCACATTTGAAAACCGTTTTGGTTTTGGTGGTGGTAAGTTCTCAAAACTTTTGTCGACAAAGAAAACCTCCCCATCGGGGTCAACATATTCATCATCCGAAGAATCATTCGTGATTGGAAACGTAGGCTTAACACTCTTAACCTCCACCGGCGGAGGGGATGAAAAATCATTTTTATCATCAACTCCTAAAACTCTTTTTGAAACTCTTTTGCAAATGTTTTTGATGGGATTAACATTGTTCAAAGACGTGATAGAATACACATGAGAAAGTGTAGAGTTTTGAGTTGCATTTATGAAGAGTTCTTCCTCATTGAAACGTAGAGTGATTTTCCTAGCATGCACATCGATAAATGCTCTCGAGGTATCCAAAAATGATCGACCTAAAATTAGAGGAACTTTAGGATCGATGGGAATGTCAACAACGATAAAGTCCACGGGATAGTATAACTTTCCAACTTTCACGAAAACGTCCTCGGCTACTCCACATGCTAGAATCGTAGAATGATCGGCCATCTCGATTGACATTCTTGAAGGAGTGAGATTAGGAAGATTGAGCGACTTAAAAATCTCAAGAGGCATCAAATTTATACTAGCACCAAGATCGGCCAGGGCGTAGCATTCCTCCATATCTTGTATTGCACATGGGATTAAAAACTTACCGGGATCACCGACTTTTTGAGCTATGCGGCTAAGAAAAACCGAAGAAAAACTAGACGCTTTTTGCAATTTCTCTTTGTTATTCAACATACTTTTGAAGTTTGCGGCAAATCGAGGCATCATGACCAAGGCGTCGGCAAAACTTATATTAAAATGCAAGTCATGAAACATTTTCATAAAGAGTTCAAATTGATAATTATTTCGTTCTTGTGCCTTTTCCTTGTTTCGTCTTGAAGGGTAAGGTAAGGGTGGTGTGGGTTGGGGCATAGGAAACGGCCTTGGAATCTCGGGTTCCACTATTGGTATTGGTTCAACCGTAGGTGTGGTTTGAGCGGTACTTCGTGGGCTTGGAATTTGCTCCTTTTCTACCACCACCTCGGGTTCTTTATCTTTTTCCTTCTCCGTAGAAGTACTTGGACGAGAAATGGATTCTTTGAAAGTTTTACCACTACGAGTAGTAATAACCTTCAATTCTCCTTTCGGGTTTACGATGGTATCACTAGGAAGACCACCCGAAGAAGAAGGTTTACACATGATAGCTTCAAACATTTTTCCCATTCGATATTCAAACTTAGATTTCCTAGCATCCGCTTTTAACAACTCTTGCTTAATTTCATGTTGACCTTGCTCCATTTTTTGTTGATTTTGTTGGAGACATTCAACATTTCCTTCCATTTTATTAGCATGAGTCTTAAGGTTCATTATCAAGTTCGTTTTTAAGCTCGTTTTTCAACTCGGATCTTAGGCTAACCATCTCAAATTGCATATTATCAAACTTAGCATCGTTTGCTTTAGCATAATTCAAAAATTCTCCTTGAAGAGTTTTGGTGTGATCATTTTGAAAACCTTGTGTAGTAGTTTGAAAATCACGGTTTTGGTTTTGGTCTGAAACTTGCCCATTTCCACTTTGATAATTACCCTTGTTGTAGTTACGTTGATTCCCTTGGTAAGCACCACTTTGATTGTTGTTTCGATAGTTGTTAGCATTTTGATTTTGTGGAGCTTGATTTTGGCGGGAACCTTGACCGTTTTGGTAATAAGTTCCCGTGGCTACATAAGCATTCGAAGTGTTACCATCCGCGGTAACGCACTCGGAAAAATCATGAGCTCCACCACACGAAATACAACTCTTGGCAACCGCCTTAACCGAAGCGGAATTCAAAGCATCTTGTGCTTTCCAATGAGTCATAAGAGTCGAAAACCTATCGAAAAACCGATTCTCCTCATTTGATTCATCTTGCAAGGCACTCATGTTACGAGACGACGATGACGAACCCATAGTGGCAACACTCGGTGTGTTACGCGGGCTATAAACCTTAGACCTATTCTCAATGATTTTTAAAGCCTCATCGGTCGTTTTGCACAAAAATTACCACCCGCGGCGGCATTTAAGTAATCTCGTTCATGATCATTAAGACCATTATAAAAAGTGTCATTTTGATGCAATTCGGAAAAATCATGGTGTGGACATTCATGTAACATTTCTGTAAACCTTTCCTAAGCCATTGAAAAACTTTCATTAGACCTTTGAGTAAATCGGGAAATCTCGTTTTTCAAATGTGTTGTTTTAGATGGTGGAAAAAATTGATTCACAAATTTAGAAACGAGATCACCCCACGTCAAAATTGAATTTGGGGGTTCTTTCTCGAGCCATATCTTGGTGGGTCCATCTAACGAGTATGGAAGCAACATCATCTTAATGGCATCGTGTGGTATATCCTTAAACTTGCTTGTCACGGTGAGACGATTAAATTGCCTAATGTGATAATGTGGGTTGTCTTTTTCGTGTCCGTGAAACTTTTTGGCTTGAAGCATAGACATTAAACCCGTCTTGATCTCAAAGTTCTCCGCAAGGATGGCGGGAATCACAATGGCCTCTCCAAAACCCTCGGTGGGTGCTTGAAGCAACTCCATCATAGTACGATTAGCAATGATAGCTTCTTGTTCCTCACTTGGAGTCTCTTCACTAGAAAGATTAGGAGTAGGTGTTGACTCCTTTCGGTTTCTACGTTTACGTGCACGTCTTGCTTGATTACGAGTAAGCATAAACGTCACGTACAACGTGGGGATGAGAAAAGAAGATTCTTTTTGGTGTTTTTAACTTTTTCAATTTTTTTTGGATTTTTGATTGTTTTTACTTTTTTTTGGATTTTGGAATTGTATTAAGTAGACAAAAATCTACAAATCTCCTCCTTATCAAATCTCTTGATTAAAGAAGCCTCAAGGAATGAAAACGATCAAGTGAAGTGAACGCCTTCGATGACTTTTGAACGTTGGTGGAACACCAAAACATTCAAGAGGGTTTAATCAATGAAACTAAGAAAGTATATATGATACTTAATAATACTTTAGGCGGCAAAACCCTCGATTAGCTCTCAAAATCAAATACTCACAAGCAAGCGGGGAAACGAGGCGGCAAGAAGCACTTAAGAGCCTTTTTCCTTAGGGTATATTTTATAATACCCGCCTTATACCCACCTTATAGTTTGTATTTTTCAAAATCGAGCTTCACGAAAGTATTTATCTATTTTTGCCTTTTCTTTCTTGTTTGAGATTCGAATACAATGATTGGGTAATGACCTCCCAAGTCAAGGTTGTGTTTTCACACTTTTGGAGTACTTGTGAATTTATTGTTCTACGTATACAATATATTAATATTCACACAAAAAAACGAAAAACCGATAATACGTATTAGTAGAGTGCTACTAATACAAATACTATTTATTGTTAGTATATAAAAACAACAATTGCCAAATCAAAACATAACACGCCTCCCCGGCAACGGCGCCAAAATGATGTAGTGTTTTTACACACCTTTAGGAAAAGGAGGTAAATAGGGAAAGTATTAAATACGACGGTTTAGGAAAACCGTGTACTAAGGACCAATTAAGTTCAAGTTCGTTTCCCAAGGAGGCAAGTGTGTTGTGTAGAGAGATGATTAATTATGTGATTATATGATTATGAGAAAAGAAAATAGAAATGAGATAAGAAGAGAATGACGGTTACGATGACGAATTACACTAAGATGAAAAGGTCGTACACGTAAAACCGTAAAAATTGCCAAAATTAAAAATTTACCCTAACAATTCCTAGAAAATTGCAATAAATCCTAAATAATGTAATTAAAGTTTACAAAATATCAAAAATCACTCAAAACTTTTATTTAATTAAATAATGATTTTTTAATGCTAATTAAAGCCCTAAAAATCAATTTAATTAACAAAAAGCCCAAAATGAGATTTTTTTAATTGTAAACCTCTAAAATGACCTAACTTAATTTAAAAATATTTTTGAAAATTTTAAAATTAATAAAAACTATTTAAAAACAATTAAAAACAATTAAAAACTTTTAAAAATTAAAATAATTATAAAAATAAATCTAAGGACAATAAAAATATTCTAAAAGTTGTAAAATTCCTAACTTAGTGTATTTGAACTAGGAAAAATGAAAAAACTAGAAAAAACTAACTTTTAGTTTTTAATAATAAAATAATAATAAAATAATATTAAAAATCCAAAGTTTATAAAAAATTTCTAAAAGATTACCTAAAATCAAGAAAAATGTAACAAAGATAAAAATGCAAACAAAAGTTTCCAAAACCTTTTTGATAATTTTATATTAACTTTTAAATTTGATTTAAACCCTAAAATTAAATAAAATAAAAAATAAGTTAATTTGAAAACTTTAATTGATGTAAACCTGTAAAATACTATTGAAAACGTAAAAAATATTTTTTTTCAGATTTTTAAAACACCTTTTCCTATTTTTTAATTACTTTCTAAAATTAAAACTAAAAATAATCCTAATAAATTAAATACAAACGTGAAAAATAAGGTTTTTATGCCAAAAAGTCTTAAATGCTATGACCAACAAGGGAAAAATCAAAAGAAAGAAAAATGCCAAGTAAATAAGCTGGAAATAGCTTATTAACTCACGGCTTATATTAATAAGCCCTAACCAAATAACCCTTAAGTATTTAAGAAACCAAAGGTTAACCAGTCAAAGACCCTAGGGCAACTGGTTAACGCTTTGGTGTGTGAGAGGAGTGGCGCAGGTTCGAGTCCTGGCCACGTCCTTTTTATAGAAACTTTTTTTTTTATTTTTCTTTTTGCAAAAACTTAAAACCAGTAAACTATTAACTTTGAAAACACAAAAATTTTAAAATCAAGCAAGATTTAATCCTAGAAATCACCAAAAACATGCCCAGATCACTCAACTTACTACAGTAACCAAATAAGTCAAAAAATAGTACTATCCAAGAACCCAAGCGTTCTCAGACAACACTAGAAGACAACTGATGATAATAGAGCTTAAATTTTGGATTGTTCTTGTTGATTTGCTGGATATTATGGCAAGACAAGGCACCCCCACAACCAGTTGGGTTGTGGGGAGTCACAATAAACAAGAAAAAATCAAATTAGCACACCAAAATCACATATACATGGCACATCAAATTGCTGAAAATCAGAAACAAGCATATGGGCAGTCTTGCTGATGCAGTAGGCACTTAGATGAGATTCAATAGTCACAAACTTGCATAAAACCAAACCAAATCACATACAAACTGAACACAATCCTAGATTAGCCCAAGTCCTATCAGAGTGCAAAGATCAAATGAAAAATTACACTAAAAATCTAGGCATTTAAAGGCATACTGAATTTATCAAGTCTAAGCAAAAATAAGAACATGCAAATCCTATGAAACTTAACCAAACTCAAAACCAATGATAACAATAAACTACTACTGATAAATCAAGTGTGTTATGGCAGTTTTCAAGTCAACAGCTTATCAACCTTGTAGCTTAAACCCTTATCCCAAACAACCCTTAACTTTCTGATTTTGACAATTAACCAAGTGATTAAACACAAAACCTATCCAATCTGATTTTTAACAATTCTAGAATGCATATAAAGTCAAACAAAGCATAATCAAATAGGAACAATCGACAAATAAACAGGACATACTCAATCATCATTCAGAAACACAATAATATCCATAAAAATAGCCTAAAGGGTACAAGCTTAATACCAGAGCTTAATGCTTTCCAAAAGGCTGTTTAAGAAGCTTATGTGAGCTTATGGATGAGTAGAGGATCCTTGTTGGTAGGTCTACAACAGACCTAGGGATTTCAATATCTTCAAAATGAAAGAAATGAATGGAGATGGACCTTGCTTCTTGTTTGATTCCTGCACAACACCACAAGACAAAAAGCACCTTCAAGCTTATATAAGCTGATGCTCATAAGCTTGTATCAACAGCATATGAGCAAGCTTATATAAGCAGTAAGTTGTGAGTAAAAAATGTAACTAAAATCTTTTGAAAAAGATTTAAAATCACCAAACTTTCTGAAAAATGAAACCCTTTTTTAAAACTAAGATTTAACCAACAAAAACTCTGAAATAAACACCCTAAACAAGAAATCCTACCCAGGATTTCCTTGAAACACAGTCACTTTTAACCAATTTTCTTTGACAAGAACAATTGGTTACAAAGTACTTAGCAAATCAATTTTGGAACTCAGTTTTCTTCACACAAGTCAATATACTTTTTAACTAACTGAAAAGGAATTATATTTTTCACTTAAAAAACACCAACTTTCATTAATAAAACAGATTACAAGGACTTGTAAAAAAAAATTGGAACTAAAGCTAAAAGGGGTACAACTCGTCTCCTTTTATAGCACTAGATAGAATAGTCTAGAATACTGAATAAAATATTACAAAGAAAGGGAAACCCTAAACCGTAATTTACTGAAAGTCCACAATTGCCCTTGGTTTGAAAATTCGAATCTTGGTCAATAAGAGCCCATGTGATTGTCCTTGTTGTAGCAGCTGTCTTGTGATGATCTTGAGCGTTAAAAATTCCTTTGGGGACAAGAAAACGCATGTAACCGTTTGTTTTGTCGATTTTTAGGTTTGGGGATGAAATTGACGTAGCAGGGGAGGTCCCTACTGCTCACATGGGTTGGTTGGAATCATGGTTTTGGTGTGGGATGGGTTTAGTGTGTGGTTAATTAATAATCTGGATAAGTATAAACAAAACCCCTTTGTTTTTGTCGTGATTGAAACTGGGTTTAATTAGGGTTTATGAGGGGATTAGGGGTGGGTTTAATCTAGTTTGGGGGTGGATTTATTTAAAAAAGTGTTGTGGAGGGAAAGTTAATACTGATTTAATAAATCAGTATATACCTTGGTGGAAGGTGACGTGTAAAATGGGAGGTTTGTGATTGGTTGTTGGGTGAGTGGGGGTGACGTGGCGAGGTGTGAGTGGTGTGTATGAGAATGGTTGTCTGCCCCAAATGCCCCCCCCCCAATTTTCTTTCTCTTGTCACTTAAGTTCAAACAACTTATAACTCCAATTCCTTTGTTTTACAAGTTTACAAACTCCCATTTTGGCGACAATAACTTTTGAAAAGTTATTCCAAGGACTAGTTTTGCCAATTCATGATATTTTAAGGACTGATTTTGGCATTTTCTTCATTCTTCAAGGTCTTGACTTGTTTGTTGACTTCTTGGAGGACTAATATTGACAATTTAGTTTTGTTGAGGGACAAAATTTGCCAATTCTTCAAAGTTAAGGGTCCTTTTTGTAATATTGACAAACTTTTAGGAGCAATCTTGTAATTATGAATATACAAGGGTTTAAAGTGTCAATCCTTCAATATTAGAGGACCCTTCTTGTTCAATCTTCAATTCTTCAAGGGTCTTTCTTGGAAAAACAATACTAGGGCTTGGTTCATTGTGCGGCTTCGTTTCCCGTGTTCGTTTTTGCATGTTCTTTGTGATCTTTTGTCATTTCCTCAATATCCGTACCCAAAATATACAAGCAACAAACACAAGCATATATTTGGCATTTTTAATGATATTTAATGCAATTTAAGCCCATTTTGGACGATGAGACTATGTATAAAAGCAGTCTCATCAGAAGTTTACTATCACGACTGGCTCGCTAACCCGGTAATGGTAAAGAAACATGATGGCAGCTGGCGCATATGCGTTGATTTCACAGACCTCAATAAAGCTTGTCCCCAAGATTGCTACCCACTCTCGGAAATAGATTGGAAGGTGGAATCATTGTGCGGGTACCCCTTCAAATGCTTCCTGGACGCATACAAGGGATACCATCAGATACAAATGGCAGAAGAAGATGAGAAAAAGACAGCATTCCGTACCAGCCAGGGTGTGTACTGTTACACAAAAATGTCGTTTGGACTAAAGAACGCATGGGCCACGTATCAACGACTGGTTGATAAGGCATTTGAAAGCCAAATAGGCCGAAATATGGAGGTGTATGTCGATGACTTGATAATAAAGAGTCATACGGAGAGCGAGCTTATTCAGGACATAGAAGAAACGTTCTCTACCCTTAGAAGGATAAAAATAAAGTTAAATCCAAAGAAGTGCACTTTTGGGGCGATAGAAGGTATGTTCCTAGGATACATGATTGACCTCAATGGAGTTAAACCCTGTCCGGAGAAAACAGACGCGGTCATTCAACTCCAGATCCCAAAGACGAAAAAGGAAGTGTAGTCGCTAAATGGGAAGCTTGTAGGATTGAACAGGTTCCTGTCCAAGTCAGCAGAGAAGTCGCTCCCCTTATTTAAAACACTTAAAAATTGCATTAAGAAAGGGGACTTCAATTGGACGAAGGAAGCAGAAAAGGCCTTCGAGGAATTAAAAGCGCATTTAGCTTCGCTCCCCATGTTAGACACGCCACGACCTAAGGAAGAGCCGATAATATATTTATCCGCAACGCATGGAGCAATCAGCGCGGTGCTAATGACAGACAGGGACAATGTGTAAACACCAGTGTACTTTATAAGTAGAGCGTTACAGAGCTCAGAGCTAAATTACACCCCGATGGAGAAATTAGTGTTCGCGCTAGTGTTTCCAGCAAAGAGGTTGCGCATATATTTCCAAGCGTACTCGATAGTGGTGATAACAGATCAACCCATAAAGCAGGTGATCTCAAAACCAGATGACGCAGGCAGGTTCCAAAAATGGAGTGTTCTACTGGGGGAACACAATATTACCTACAGACCTCGCAATGCCGTGAAAGGAAAAATTCTGGCGGATTTTATCGTTGAAAAGCCAGAGGAGGGCGCTCAGGGGCTAGATCAAAAGGAAGAAGACCAAGCCCCGTGGATCTTGTTCACAGATGGGTCATCCTGCACAGATGGATCTGGCACGGGACTCATACTCACCAATCCAGAAGGAATGGAGTTCACATATGCATTACGTTTTGAATACACAGCCACAAATAATGAGGCAGAGTATGAAGCGCTGATAGCAGGGCTAAGAATCGCAGCAAGAATGGGCGTGCGCAATCTCGAAGCAAATGTAGATTCTCGGCTGGTAGCAAACTACATACTTGGTGATTATGAAGCAAAAGAGAATAATATGGTGCAATAATTACAAAAAGCCAAAGCATTGATTGAGGGGTTCCATAGGTTCTAGTTATGCCAAGTACCCAGGGGGAGAACAAGAAAGCAGATGCACTTAGCAAGATAGCTTCCACCAGTTTTGCGCACTTATCGAAACAAGTCCTGGTGGAAATCCTCAAGGACAACTCAATCAAAGAGCAAGAGGTCGCGTCGGTCGTAGAGGAAGAAGGCCCTACATGGATGACACCGATTATAGATTATTTAACGAATGACTCACTCCCGCATGATGAAAATGAGTCACGACGAGTGCGAAGACGTTCGAGGCAGTTTGAAGTCAGAGATGGGGTCCTTTACAAGCGATCATTTCTCCAACCATGGTTAACATGCGTAGGACCACGACAGGCGCAGTATATCATTAACAAAATCAATGAGGGGTCATGCAGAATGTACTGATGTTGTGGTTTTACTACCCTTTAGGAAAAGAGCGTAAAATTGGCAAGTATTAAGTGTCGGTTTAGGAAAACCAAGCACTAATGACCCAAAAGTGGGGATCGTTCTCAAGGAGGCTAGTGTGTTGTGTAAAGATATGATTAAGTGTTTGTGATTATATTGATGAGAATAGAAAAGAGATTAGAAAAGAATGACGGTTACGATTATGAATTAAACTAAGACGAAGTTGTGCACGTAAAACCGTAAAAAGTCACTAAATTTAAAAGTTACCCTAAAAATTCCTAGAAAATTGCAATAAATCCTAAAAAATATAATTAGAGTTTACAAAAAATCAAAAATCACTCAAACCTTTTATTTAATTAAATATTAAATTTTAATGCTAATTAAAGGCCAAAAAATCAATCTAATTAACAAAAATCCCAAAATGAAATTTTTTAACTTGTAAACCTCTAAAATGACTTAACTAAATTTAAAACTATTTTTGAAAATTTTAAAATTAATTAAAACTATTTAAAAACAGTTAAAAACTATTAAAACTTAAAATAATTCTAAAATTTAATCAAACGACAATAAAATTAATCTAAAAATTTTAAAATTCCTAACTTAATGTATTTAAACTAGGAAAAATGAAAAACTTGTAAAAATCTGAATTTTAATCTCTAATAATAAACTAATAATAAAATATTAATAAAAATCCAAAATTTATATAAAATTCTAAAAAGTTGTAAACTAGTTTATTTTAACCTAAATAAAACAAAAATGAAATTGAAATTAAAAATACCCCTATTGGGCCTTAAAATGGGCTAAATGACAAAACAGTCCCTTAATGGGCTGAAATTAGGCCCAATAAGAAAAAGTCAACCAAATAAGCCCAAAACTTCCTATCTGACTTAAAATTTGATTTTAAGAACAAAACTCTGAAGGCCAAAAAGCTGAAAATGAGCTTAAGTTAGCTTATTTCAAAACAGCTTATTCTTAGTGGGCTTTTTGGCCCATTAAGCTATAAGCTGATGCCATAAGCTAAAATTTGACACACAAGCTTCTTTTGAGTTACCAAAGAGATTTGTGAAAAGAAATTTTGAAAAAGCACAAGCAATAAGCCTGAAATAAGCCAAGGGTCACTTCACAAAACGACAAAATTGTCGTTTTTGAGTTCTAGACCACCTCAAGTGCCGATTCAAGTTGCAAAAGGTTTTAAATTACTTAATTAAGCAAAATAATCAAAGCGTTTTCCAATAAGCATAAGCAATAAGCCAGAATAAGCAAATAAGCACTTAGGTAAAAGTCAACTTGATTGGGTTTCTAGTCAAAGATTAAAGTCAAACCCTAATATGCTCCAGTTCAAATCAATGGGTCAAATAAGGAAGATCTATTACAAAAAATAAGTTGTTGCAAGTCCCAATAAGCTAGAATGGCATATGAATAAGCTGCTTGATAAATTACACTAGCAGTGGCTAGTAGCAGGGGAAAGGAGTTCCCACTGCTTGACCAATTTGACTTTTTGTCTTTAGTGACTATTTGTTGGATTCAAGTTACAAACAAAGCACCCAAGTGATCAATTAATCACAAGGAGTCAATAACAACAACAAAAACACACTTTCAATCAGCCAATTAGCACAGAGTAATCAAAAGATCCACAGACAAGCACCAAACATGAACAATAAGCAGTTTCAACTCAATAAGTACTTTAAGCAAGAATAAGCCAGCCAAACTTCACCAAATGCATACACAAGTTATAAATAATTCAAATGAACATAAATAAACAGGTTTCATGCATTGATTCAAAGTTTAGATCATGGTTCAAGCATTTAAATGTTACCGATGAACAAAGAACAAGCAGTTTTGATACTTTGCTGATATACTTGACCACAAATACAATTCCAAACACTCAAATCTTCTTAACAGCTTATATTAACGATGTTTAATCACTTGTTATCCCTAAGCATGCATACAAACTAAGTGTTTCCAAAATCTTAGGTCAAAAAAAGCAGATTTCAAGTTTTTATAGCACAATCAAGGATTTGATGTTTAAAGCCAAGAACATGCGGCAATTAGCACTCAACCAAGTACATAACAGATAACAACTCAAATAAACAACAACCAATAACTGAATAACAAGTTGTGATATTAAACAGGTTAACCCAAACACCCCTTATCTTTTTCAATCCAAGATTTAACAAAGTATAATTGTGATTCAATGTTACCCAAGCCCAATCTAACACAATAACAACTATATTATGCAGTATCAAGCAGTTATAAGCCACAAAATCAACAAGAACAATAGCAGAACACAAAATCACAAAAATCAAGTATTTTGACAAATTTTGGGTTCAAGGAATCAAACCTCATGAATGTACATCCACACTCATGAATTTTTGAGCTAATGTGCCTAGAAAAACAAGGCACAAGCTTCCACAACAAGTCTGCTAAGATTCAACAAGGTTAGAGCACAAAATATGAAAATCAGAAAAGTGAAAAATCTTGATTGATGCAACCTTTGTACCCACTCTTTGATTATCCCCAAACCACAAGCTCCCAACACCTTGATAAGCTCCTTATCAGGGTGTTTAGATCACTTGTAATCCAAAAATTCCCAAGATGTACCAAAGACTAAGCAAAATATCAAGATTTTTGAACTTTGAGCAATTTCTTGCACAAAGTTTGAAAACAGGTTTTAAGACTTAACAAGCACAATCATATATCATTAACAAATAACTAAAAAGGTTGGCACTTGGAATTCGTCACATAATTCAAACACAATTCATTTATAATGAAGGAGGATTTACAAAATGTTGACCAATAAGAAAACCAAGAGCAGGGTTCAATGTTGTGACCCTAATGCCTTTTATAGTCTACATGTGTTCTAGAAATTCAAATAAAAACGTAAACCCTAATGTATAGAAGTTCCTGAAATGCCCTTGAGGTTTTGAACTTGCTTGAACATGTGAAGTATCCTTGGCAGTATGTGAGGTTGTATAGCTGTTGGAATTGCATCAAAGGCTCACAATGAGCTTAAGTTTGAAGCAAGAATCTTGGGCAATTGGATGGCTGGCATGTTTTGGCATTTTCCTCACATACGTATGCATGGGGCTATTCATGTGAGCCTTGGGGTGATGTGGCAGGGAAAGTGAGAGTGGGGTTTTGTTTAGGGAAGGCTTAATAATAAATCTGGATAATATGGGAGTTTAATTTTGGCTTAATCAATAAACCCCAAATCGGTTCTTGAGTGAATAGTACTTGGTTTAATCTGATTTGGGTTTTTAAAATTGTGTTAAGCGCCAAATAATAAACTAATTCAAGATTAGTTAAAACCGGTTATAAGTGGGAAGTGACGTGGGAGAATGGTGGGATTTCATAGGTTGAGAGGGTGAGTGGGACATGTGGCATGTGGGGATTGGTTAAGGTTAGTTTGGTTGTCTGCTAGCTTTAACCCCTTGTTTCTTTCTTTCTTGTCAATTGTAGTTTAATAAGCCTAAAACGAATTTCCTTTGTAATCCATGTTTCAGTTTTTAGACTTTTGCCCCAAATACTTTTCCAAAGTATTTTCAAGGGTATTTCTTGCCATTTGATGATTCCTGAAGGGATGTTTTGGCATTTTCTTCAAACATTATGGTCTTGACTTGTATTGTTGACTTTGTGGAGGACTAATATGGACAAGTCTTCATTTTTGAGGGACCATTCTTGCCAATTCTTCAAAGTAGGGGGCCATTTTTGTAAATTTGACAAACTTTAAGGACCAAACTTTTCATTATGAATATACAAGGGTTTAAAGTGTCAATTCTTCAATATTGGAGGACTCTTCTTGTACAATCTTCAAACCTTCAACCATTATTCTTGGAAAATCACATTAGGGCTTGGTTCATTGTGCGGCTTCGTTTCTCGTGTTCATTTTTGCTTGTTTTTTGTGATCTTTTGTCATTTTCTCAATATCCATACCTAAAACACACATGTAACAAACACAAGCATATATTTGGCATTTTTGATGATATTTAATGCATTTTAAGCCCGTTTTGGACGATGAGACTATGTATAAAAGCAGTCTCATCACTCCCACATACTAAACCATTGTCGTGCCCTCACGTAATGCTAGAATAAGGTATCCTAGCATCTACAAAATTATTTTTATTCACTTTTATTGAATAATAAACTGGCTACACTACTATTATTGCATTTTAGACATAATGTATGATTTTCATCGCAAAATGGGACGTTTAGGTTCATAGAACAAGAACACGTGAATGCTTCGTTAGAATAATTTCGTCGTTCTCGATTTTCACCCCAATTCCATGCTAAGCGTGCAACGAGATCATTGTCATTATAAGTTAGTAATGCTAACACTACTCATATGCCCTAATCACGTACTTATCCTCCCATTTTCCTAAGTTGTATCTCTTATATTTTATTTTGTCTTGAATGTTCACGAGGATACATTTTTGACTTATGCGATGATAGAGATTTAGGTCTAATAATATAGTCATAACGGTGTAACCAAGACCATCGAATTAATAACCCCTCCTAATAGACAACGATGTCAAAAAATTAAGTCAATAAGAAGGATCGATAAACACGGTTTTATAACAGTTTTCAACATGAGACTTATTACCAAGACTTTTATACGCCCCCTACCGAATGGGCCTTTTTATCATAGGTTTACCTCCATCTTTTATTCAACTTCGCCATGAAGCTTTTATTATGACTTTGGTCTTGCCTTGCCTTTTATTATCCTCCTCATCGGTGGTTTTATTATGGCCAAAGACGTATATCCTCACGCTAAGGCGAATTTTGGATCTTTAAAGCTTCAAAGATTAAGGCATAATTCACTTTCAATTTTGCATAGATTTTTCGGCCTTGTGAGCTTCAAATTATTTTCTTGATTTAGGTGAGCACTTGAAATCTTATTATTGGGTGAAGCTTTCGATTATTCGGGTTGCCAATACTTCAAAACCGCGACGCTGGCGATACCTTAATGTCTTCCCAATTTAATTACATGGAAGCTACTAGAAAAGACTAGAAACCAATAATCAAGACTAAACCGCTAAGCCAATACTTATTAAGCAAAATATATTTACAAGCGAAGGGAGAATAAGCAAATAACGACACATGAGTTTTTGAAAGAATACGATACTCTACGTTTAGCATAGTAACTTATTATTAACTCTATCATTTCTCGTCCTCATTTAAGAGACTTAGCCTAATATAAGTTAAGGAATCTAAGCTAAGTGCTCAACATGCACGGTCGAGTCAAAAATTACTCTTATTTTCGCCATCGGAAAATATACCTTCGTGTCTTTAAACACTTACAAAACATGAGAAATTTTTTAAAATTTGGCCATTTTTAGCCTTATTTGGAACAAAATGATAAATAAAAAGATAAACTTTGGAAAGCGTGAAGGTTTGGCAAGGAAAGTATCTATTCACCCCCATACTAAAGTTAAACATTGTCCTTAATGTTTCGAGTCTAAGGGTTGGAAACCCCCATACTAGAGACGTATTCGAATGCTTAATCTAGCATGGAAAGGGTGTAACCGTTAAATTTAAAACCGTTTATGAAGTGTGCTATAAACCTAAGGTTAGAACATAAAAGGATATATCATGGATATCGAGAAATTCTTCAAAGCAAACGATCGAGTGCTCCCATAAAATGAACACGAGAGGCTCCAATCGTGAAGATCATGATCATCTAAAAACCACATATCACAAACAACCATGGAACAAAGGTTGGAAGGGCACAAATCCCATCACGTTACTACATTAGAAACCGATAATATGTACATAGGATAAGCATGGGACTCCCCCACGAGGTACCTCATTTTTGATTACCGAGTCATGAGCTCGACTCGATCCCCTCAATACTAATTATCATTGGGGAAGGTGATTTGGTCGAGGTAGTTCAAGGATGGAACTTTGTAACACCCCATTTTGGAAATGGAAATATCACAGAAATTATGGCGTGTCATTGATAACTAAATTTTACTCAGGTTAAAAAGATTCAAGTTCGTGTTCTCGGTATCTTAACGAATTGATCTAAGTTCTCTATGTGACTCTATTGTTTTTGGTAAAACAAATATTTTTGGTTGTTTATAAATAAAATGTGCAAACAATTAAAGTAAAAGTGCGTTAAAGTAAATCTAAATCTAATTAAAATAATGTGCAAGTATTTAAAACGTGACTGAAATTTAAGGGCACTTAAAGTAAATAACGCAAACTTAAATCTATCTAAGGCAAACTTAAAACGTAACTAAAACTTAAACTAAGGCAAGAATAAAATTAAGCTAAGACAAATAATCTTAAAGTGCAATTAAAATAAAAAGGCGGGAAAAATAAGCTTAAAAAAATAAAAGAAAGAAATTTAAAAAGAAAAACCAAAAAGAACCTGACAAGAAACCCTTGATTCAGAAGTTCAAAACTTCCGAATGAACTGGCTTGAGGCGGAACTTCTTGACTTCCGAATGAAGAAATCTTGATCCAAAACTCCTTGACTCGGAAGACTTCCGGATGAAGCCTTCTTGATCCGGAACTTCTAGACTTCCGAGTGAAACCTTCTTGATCCGGAACTTTTGCCCTTGGTTTGGAACTTTCGAGTTGATCCGGAACTTTTAATACTTCCGAATGAAACCTTGCTGATCCGGAACTTTTAGACTTCCGAATGAAGCTAGCTTGAGTCGGAACTTTGGTTCTGAAGTGTTGATCCGGAACTTTTAATGTTCCGGATGAAGTCCCTTGGTTCGGAACTTTGGAGTTCCGAATGGGCAATCCTTGACTCGGAAGTTCTTGATCCGGAATACTTCCGGATGAAGCTTGATTCGGAACTTTTGAATGTTCCGAATGAACACCCTCTGGTTCAGAACTTTTGCTTCTTCAGAATTTTTCCTGGGAATCATAAGATACAGAAACAAACTCCCCCGAAGAACAAGGGATCAAAATAACAACTAATCTACCACAGATTTAAACAGAATCAAACAAACAATTTAACCAAATTAATAACGAATCAACAAACAATAAAAAACAAACGATCTATATCAACAAAACTAACAAATTTAACCACAATAATCAAAAACCCATTTGATCAAAATAAGAACATGAACATGAACACAAACATAAACATAAAAATCAAAGATCAAGAAAGGTAGATAGGAGATTAACAAGATAAAGTAAAGATTGACAATAATTAAATGAAAACTTACTTGAAATTAAAGGAATTTAATGTGCAAGACAAGGTATTTAAATTGACAAGTATTTAAATTGACATGAATTAAAGGTGCAAGGTAAGTAAATGGTGGAAGACTAATTGTCACACTTAGCCAACAAGAAAGAAAATTAACTAGTCCTAATCTATATATAGGGGAGGATTAGGAAGCTTCCTCCCCTCTTTCCTTTTCTCTTAATTACAAGCATAAGTCCTTCCTTCTTTAATTATTCATTAATTGCATGCTTAGTCCTTTTCTTCTAATCTTCTTTAAACTTGGACTTAAATGACCTTTGGCTCGGGATTTCTTTTGAACTCGTCTTTAAATTCTTCAATAAATTAGACTTGAGTTTCTCGGCTTTTGATAAACTTCCGTCTTTTGACTTTTTCTTCGATAAATCTTCAGAATTGGTCTTGGACTTCCGTTCTTTTTGCAATCTTGACTTCTTGACTTCGTCTTTTATCTCTTTCTTCAATAAAATCCGCGAATGCCCGTGAATGCCCGTGTTTTCTCCACTTTTCACCTTTTCGTCCTAAATCACAACAAAAACACAAACCACGCATAATTCCGACATAAAAGACATAAAATACACGTTTTGGTCCGGTTATTATTGTAATTAAGTGGTAGAAAGGATGGGGGTTTACACACCTATCAAATCCCCTACACTTGACCATTGCAATGTCCTCATGCAATGCATTTGTTACAAAGCACGTTTATATTTTTCATCATAATCAATCCACATTGGCCTTTATTAAAGAGGTAGAAAATTAAAAACATTCAAAATAAAGAAATCAAAAGCATACCTTGGGTTTTGGAAATGTTATGAATAATCATCATCCTCAAGTTTTCACTTTCTCCAAACCAAGCTTAAAAACGAGATCATTGTTATTATAAGTTAGCAAACTAACACGAACTCATGTGGGCCAATTATTCACTTAGACTCCCTTATTCCTAGGTGTATCTCTTATATTTTATTATTGTCTTGAATGATCACGAGGATGCATTTTTGACTTATTTCGATAGTTATTAAGTCTGAAAATAAAGTGAATGATTTAATCAATAGTTAGCTAAAGGACAAAATCTTTTAAAACTGCTTCTCGGGACCTCATAAAGTTCATATCTTGGCATAACTCGCTTCGCAATTTGAGACATTTCTCGGACCGATATTTGGCAGCGACTTCATACTTCAAACCTTGAGAGACGTTCATGAAATAATGGTCTTCTCTTCATAATAGGAATTTCTTCACTTGAAGTTTTGAGAGATTCATACTTGGACCACGACTTCTTCATTTTTCTCCAATCTTTATTTTGGACTTTGATATACAACGATCCGCCTCCTTTTATGACTTGGATCTATTTATCCTCATACCTTGTTAGGGTCTTTTCGGATACACTTCTCCATGACTTTTGGGGAGTATTTTCTTTTCGTCGTCTGTCTCGATCCTTCATATTGATGATAAATGATTCTTCACATCACTTTGGATCTTTAGCAACAAAATATAGCCCTCGTGCCTTGTTAGGGCCTTTTCGGACTCGCCAATCTTCGCATCCCGCTTCAATAAGTTATGCCTTGGCTATGAACTCTAATCCATACCGAGCAACTTTTAAACGATCTTGGGCTAGAAGCTAAGTAACTTTTCAAATCGTACAACCTTATTTATTAGTAGATAAATTATTAGCAAGCGATGGGAGAATAGGCTCATAATTAACTCACATAAATTCACGAAAGAATACCGAACTTATAATTGACTCTATCATTTCTCGTTCTCCACAGTTTAAAATCTCAAGTAATGAGACTCGTGGATGCTTAGCCTATTAAATCAAAGTTTTGGGTTTTCGAGTCGCCTATAGGGTCTTGCAAATTCTTAGACTTTTTCAAGTTTAGAATTCGCGTTTTAAAGTTCCCTTGATAAACGACTCTCTAGGATCAATTATAGGAACTTGCAAAAAGTTCTTGTTCTTAACCCGTGAGAGTTAAGACTTTCGCGTTTTATAGCTCCCTATATAAAAGATTAGCAAAACTTGACTTAAACACGTTAAGGATACTAGCTAGAGTAACTTAGATAAGTAAACTCGGGTTGAGTCAAGAGATTCACAACGTTTGAAAATTAAAACCACTTTATTAAACATTTATTCTAATAAGGCAATAAAATAACTATAGAAAGGAAAACTAATAGGCCAAAATAGATCAAAAATTTTGAAAAATGTCGAAAAATTGATTTTCCGGTTAAAATGAGGACAAATACAAGGAAAAGACTACTTAACTTCGATAGAAATCCCCCTACACTTAAGATAAACATTGTCCTTAATGTTTAAGCATGTGGGAGTAAACTCCCCTACACTTAGGACATTGTGCACTTTGTTTAAATCTCGCTAAGGAAAATACAACTAAAGAGATTCCTATGTTAATATTGAGAAAATATAAAATAATGAATCGAAAAGAGTTTAGGATAGAACCGGGAAGAAGTGGACACAGAATCACGGGTCGTCAAGAATCATCAAGAGTGGATCATTAAATCTCGAATCCCTGATTAAGAAGTGAGGAGAGGAAATAGCAAACCAAAGGGTCTCCCCTACACTTATGATAAAGAAAGCGAAAAGATAGATGCATGGGTTGCCTCCCAAGAAGCGCTTGATTTTTGTTAACCGAGTAATGAGCCTGACTCGACCTTGATCATCAACGGAAGAAGCATGAAACATATCCACCAGGATCAAAGACATAGTTTTTGTCCATCAAATAGCACAAGCTTAAGGCGAACAAGGCAAGCCAAAGAAGAGTAGGCAAGGTTCCCTTAAGCAGTGATGGAGCACGGTGGAAGCAAGGATGAAGTGGTGCAAGCATGTCTTCAAAATTTCCAAAGATTTTTCCTTTTATTTCATCAGGTGGATACTGAGATGGCTTAAAGACTTCAATACCGGGGTCGAACACCTTTTCCTTTAAGGGAAAATAGCACTCAGGCTCAGCCGAGTGTGAAGAAGATCCGCAAAGAAGCACAACCTCGTCCTCAGAAGGGGGACAAAGAGGTGTCAAATCATATGTGCAACAGATATTGGTGTCAACCGGTTTCTTCTCCTTAGAAAGAATATGCTTCAAATCCAAAGTAGGATCAAGACGATAATCTTCAAAGTCATAAGGAGGAGCATCACTCTCATGAGGGAAGTAAGTGTTGAGAAATTCAGAGAAGTCTTCCTCAAACGAGTAATCGTCCAAAGTAGGATCGAGTGATGGCGGAGGATCTTCATCATGTGAAGAATCGCTCGAGAGAGTATCAGCCTCTTCAAAATCATCGAAAGTGGGCTTCTCGGGATACTCAGAAGTACAATCATCAAAATCATCCGAATCTGAGCTAGAATCATCATCATCATAAGCATCAAAGAGTGGAGAATCATAAATGGGAGAAGCTTCCAAAGTAGGGAGAGAATCATCATCTTGAAAAAGTGGATTATCGTTACAAGACTCGAATAGAGGATTGTCATAGATGGTAAAGTCATCGAGCACATTAATCATATTCACTGATTCTCGTCCATAGTATTTGCCTGTAAGCTTCCCCATTTTGAAAATTTGTGAGTCATTCCCGACTCTTAAGATTAACTCACCTTCGGCAACATCCACTAAAGCACGTCCGGTTCTCAAGAATGGCCGACCAAGTATTAAAGGAATACGAGGGTCCATTTCATAATCAACTACGACAAAATCGACCGGGAAAGTAAATGCGCCAACTTTAATGAACACGTCTTCGGCTATACCAACAGGGTAAGCGAGAGTGCGATTTGCAAGTTCAAGAGTCATCTTTGTTGGAGTGAGGTCGGGTAATGATAGTGTTTTCCAAACACTCAAAGGCATAAGATTAATACTAGCCCCGAGATCAGCAAGGGCAGTAAATTCTTCAGTTTTGTTGAACACGCAAGGCAACACAAAACGACCGGGATCTCCAAGCTTTTCCGGAAGTTCTCTAAGAAGAACTACAGAGCAGTTTTCATTTAAGCGTGTGTTGACGAGTTCAATCAGCTTCTCCTTCTTGTTAAGAAATTCCTTAAATGCTTTAACAAATTTGGGCATGTGGACAAGTGCTTCAAGAAAACTAATGCTGAAACTCATTTGAGAAATCATCTTGATATAGTTTGTCACTTGAGAGTCCTCCTTTGTTAGATCGTTGGTCTTGCCTATGCGAGAAGGGTATGGGATATTGGGTTTATAGGTGGAAGGTGAAGGTGTAGTCGGTAAAGGTTGAGATGTTAAAGGGTCCTTCTGAGATACATCGTCATGACGAGGCGGAGACGGTAATGGTGCACTGATACTAGGTGTAGGAGGAGTAGGGATACATGGTGGTGGAGGAGGTGTAGATGATGGGGGCGGGATTGGTGGTCCTACGATGGTGACACCACTACGAGTAGTAATAGCACTCACATTGGCTCGCGGATTAGTGACGGTGTTTGAAGGTAGAGTACTCGAAGAAGAAGGTTGAGCGGCGGGCAAGAAACTAGCTAACAGATTCTTTAATTCATTCGTTTGAGTGCTGAAAGAGGATAGAATATTATCACGAACCTCGGATCTAATCTCATTTCCTTGCTTCATGATATCTCCTTTCAAAGTGATTATTTGGCTCTGCAGATTCTTGATTTGCTCAACTTGAGTTCTCATAATGGCTTCAACATCGGAGTTAATGGGTGGGGTTTGTTGAGCGGGTGGGTGATAAGGATTAGAAGCACGAGGTGGGATTTGGTTGCTTCTATTGTAGTTGTTGGCGGGGTTTTGGTTTTGAGGAGAAAAACCGGGTGAAAGGTAGTTGTTAGATCTGTAACTCAGCAGATTTCTATCCCCTTGTTGTCGAGCTTGGTAATTTTCCGGTGAATAATTACCATAAGCTGCATACACATTTTCCGGATTTCCTTGTGTAGAAGGACAATCGGTGTATGAGTGAGGACAGCCGCATGTTTCACAAGGATTAGCAACTGCTTTAACTTGTTGTTGTTGTTGGTTTGAAGCGAGAAGCGTAATACTTTTGCTCATTTCAGTCATCATGCGGGTGAGTTCGGTCATCTCAGGGTTTGCTGAGGTGGAGGAAACATTGACTCTCGGGTTGTTCCTTGAAGAAGCAGAGGAATCCCAGTTTTTGTGGTGAGTAGTCATGTTTTCAATTAACTCTCTAAACTCCTCGGGTCTCCTTTTCATAAATGTGCCACCGGCGGCTGCATTAATCGTATCCCGATCACGAAAAGTTAAACCGTTGTAGAAAGTGTCTATTAAGGTCACAGGGAGCATGTTGTGGTTTGGACATCTATCGATCAAGACATTATATCGCTACCAAGCATCAAAAAGAGATTCATCAGGGTCTTGCATGAAACCGCTGATTTGATTGCGAAGGCTCGTGACCATGGATGGTGGAAAGTAGCGCGACAAAAAGCGTTGAGTCATGTCATCCCAAGTGTGAATAGAATTCTTCGGGAGACGATCAAACCATTTCTACGCATGATGTAATAAAGTATGTGGAAAGAGTTGTAGGCGAAGTTCATCCATTGTGGCACCGGCCAACTTCATGCTTTGGGTGATTGTAATGAACTTGTCGAGGTGTTTGTTGGCATCATCATCAGGCAATCCACGGAATGGGTTAGTTTGCACTTGCTGAATCATGTGGTGCTTCAACGAAAACTCAGGAGCGTTGATTTGCATCGGCGCAATCGGTCCTCCTCGTCCAAACATTGTAGGTTGACAAAGCTCCTCCATGGTCCGAAGATCGGGCTGTGGAAGAACATTGTTGTTATTATTAGGGTGCGGTGGATTATTGTTGTTAACACGTGACATACTTAAATCTTCTTGATTCTCAGGCTCTTGATAATTAGAAGATCTAGTACGCATACACCTGGAAATGCAAAAGAAAAAGAAACCAAACACAAAGACAATATATATACACAATAAAGATAAAATCTTTTTGGATTTTTAAAATTTTTAATTTTTATGTATTTTTATCAATTTTTTAATTTTTATGATTTTTTGAATTTTTTATGCAAGAAAAGTAACGCTCACAAGTGAACGGATCCCAAAAAGCAACGCGTCTCTCACAGAAAACCGTTAATCTTTACGAAAAGAGCCGGCAGCGGCGCCATTTGATAACTAGATTTTACTCAGGTTAAAAAGATTCAAGTTCGTGTTCTCGGTATCTTAACGAATTGATCTAAGTTCTCTATGTGACTCTATTGTTTTTGGTAAAACAAATATTTTTGGTTGTTTATAAATAAAATGTGCAAAACAATTAAAGTAAAAGTGCATTAAAGTAAATCTAAATCTAATTAAAATAATGTGCAAGTATTTAAAACGTGACTGAAATTTAAGGGCACTTAAAGTAAATAACGCAAACTTAAATCTATCTAAGGCAAACTTAAAACGTAACTAAAACTTAAACTAAGGCAAGACTAAAATTAAGCTAAGACAAATAATCTTAAAGTGCAATTAAAATAAAAAGGCGGGAAAAATAAGCTTAAAAAAATAAAAGACAGAAATTTAAAAAGAAAAACCAAAAAGAACCTGACAAGAAACCCTTGATTCGGAAGTTCAAAACTTCCGAATGAACTGGCTTGAGGCGGAACTTCTTGACTTCCGAATGAAGCACTCTTGATCCGAAACTCCTTGACTCGGAAGACTTCCGGATGAAGCCTTCTTGATCCGGAACTTCTAGACTTCCGAGTGAAACCTTCTTGATCCGGAACTTTTGCCCTTGGTTCGGAATTTTCGAGTTGATCCGGAACTTTTAATACTCCCGAATGAAACCTTGCTGATCCGGAACTTTTAGACTTCCGAATGAAGCCAGCTTGAGTCGGAACTTTGGTTCTGAAGTGTTGATCCGGAACTTTTAATGTTCCGGATGAAGTCCCTTGGTTCGGAACTTTAGTGTTTCGAATGAGCAATCCTTGACTCGGAAGTTCTTGATCCGGAATACTTCCGGATGAAGCTTGATTCGGAACTTTTGAATGTTCCGAATGAACACCCTCTGGTTCAGAACTTTTGCTTTTTCAGAAGTTTTCCTGGGAATCACAAGATACAGAAACAAACTCCCTCGAAGAACAAGGGATCAAAATAACAACTAATCTACCACAGATTTAAACAGAATCAAACAAACAATTTAACCAAATTAATAACGAATCAACAAACAATAAAAAACAAACGATCTATATCAACAAAAATAACAAATTTAACCACAATAATAAAAAACCCATTTGATCAAAATAAGAACATGAACATGAACACAAACATAAACATAAAAATCAAAGATCAAGAAAGGTAGATAGGAGATTAACAAGATAAAGTAAAGATTGACAATAATTAAATGAAAACTTACTTGAAATTAAAGGAATTTAATGTGCAAGACAAGGTATTTAAATTGACAAGTATTTAAATTGACATGAATTAAAGGTGCAAGGTAAGTAAATGGTGGAAGACTAATTTACACACTTAGCCAACAAGAAAGAAAATTAACTAGTCCTAATCTATATATAGGGGAGGATTAGGAAGCTTCCTCCCCTCTTTCCTTTTCTCTTAATTACAAGCTTAAGTCCTTCCTTCTTTAATTCTTCATTAATTGCATGCTTAGTCCTTTTCTTCTAATCTTCTTTAAACTAGGACTTAAATGACTTTTGGCTCGGGATTTCTTTTGAACTCATCTTTAAATTCTTCAATAAATTAGACTTGAGTTTCTCGGCTTTTGATAAACTTCCGTCTTTTGACTTTTTCTTCGATAAATCTTCAGAATTGGTCTTGGACTTCCGTTCTTTTTGCACTCTTGACTTCTTGACTTCGTCTTTCATCTTTTTCTTCAATAAAAGCCGCGAATGCCCGTGTTTTCTCCACTTTTCACCTTTTCGTCCTAAATCACAACAAAAACACAAACCACGCATAATTCCGACATAAAAGACATAAAATACACGTTTTGGTCCGGTTATTATTGTAATTAAGTGGTAGAAAGGATGGGTGTTTACACACCTATCAGTCATCAAAGCATACAAGGAAAAATGTCTAAACATCACTTGACCATAAAAAGGAAAATACCGGAATCAAACATTGGTAGTCCGAAAGTAAAGCTCATCACACACAAACATAGTATAATAAAGGAAAGGACTAAACAATGTCCAAAGCATAAGTATCATAAGAAAGGAAATGCATAATGTAAAGAAGGCTAGACAGCTTCCAGTCCATATGCACGTACTCTTAGTGTCTACGAGCGTCCCTGAGTACATGCCGTTTTGGGAACATAGAAAAGGAAAACGGCTGAGCAAATACGCTCAGTGCACGGATGTACAATAAAGCATGAATAGGATAAGCATATAACATAATAACAGCGGAAAAAAACTATGTCCCGAGTAACCTGGTTAAGTCTTAAATAAACTGGTTTTATAGTTTGAAAGTCTTATGTTTATCTTATAAAAACTGTTTGTCATATTTTACCATTAGCCAATATAGGTCATGAAAATCCACCGTGCATGAATACTTGGAGGGGTGACCTCATCATGCAAATTAGAGGGGCTGCCTCTAATTTAATATACTGGTTTTTGGGTAGGAGGGATCAGCTCCTTGTGAAGGATGCAAGGCACACACCACATTTACCATGAAATCCTTAATAAAAACATGTAACTAGGATGCACCCATACACCCCACATGATAAATATAAATAAATGGCCAAAAGCTGAAGGGACGCCATGAGCAATCACTCCGCCGTGGTGAAGTCATAACATCAGTGCCTCTAATGTTATGGTTATGATACCTCCATAACTAGGTGAAACTGGTCATACATGTATATGGCTATAGGTAATCTTAATTAAACATAAGCAATCAAACACGTAACTTATACTACGGGAAAACAGTTGGCTGCATACGGGGAATCCTAATAAGGAAAGAATGTCCATACTGAAAGGACGGGAATCCGTACCTTATGTCGAGTGAACGAGAAAGACGAACTGAGAGGAATCCTACTTCCGAATCACTAGTGCTACATAAATACATACATGAATAAGTATCTGCTTACTAAATACGTAGCTGGTTTTATGTCATGTCTTAGCTTATTTCATGTGTTCTTACCACGGTTTACTGTTTTAATGCCTTAAACTGTGTTTTATCTTATATTCTGCTTAATCTGATTAAGTATTTCTGGTATTTCATGTGTTATTATACTTATTGTGTAATAATAAGTAACTTTCCAAAAATAGTAGGTTTCCTAAAATAGAAAGTTTCCAAAAATAGAAAGTTTCCAAAAATAGAAAGTTTCCAAAAATAGAAAGTTACCAAAAATAGAAAGTTTCCAAAAAAAAGAAAGTTTCCAAAAATAGTAAGTTTCCAAAAATAGATTTACTGCTTAAAATAGATAAGTTTCTAAAAATAGAAAGTTTCCATAATGAGATTAGCTGCCTTAATTAAATAAGTTTCCATAAATAGATTAGCTGCCTGAAATAAATAAGTTTCTAAAAATAGAAGGTTTCCATAAATAGATTAGCTGTCTTATTTAATTAAGTTTCTAAAAATAGAAAGTTTCCATAATTAGAAATAAGCTGGTTAAATAAGCTAAGTATATAAGCCTAAGTGTTTTCATGATTATTTTCTAAGTCATATGATATAATGTATAGTTTAATAATTATTTCATGTAATTTAATTAAACAATAGGTCAAAATATTTAATTAAAGTATAACATGTTTTTAATTAAATAACTTAAATACTTAGGTTAAAATATGTATTATTATATATTAATAATATAACCTAAGTCATGTTAATTAATTAATTATATCCATGGTTTTAAAATAATTAATTAATTATAAGTCGTAAATATACAAATACTTAGGTTAATTAATTTCATGATTATAATAATTAAAATAACCTAAGTCATGTTATTAAATTAATCATATCATTTTATTAATTTAATTTTAACATAAGATCATAAACATAAAAAAAACTAAACATACACCATGAACCAGATCCACACTAAAAACAATGAACCGGACATGAAATCGACACCGTACCCCGAACCAACTCGGGATACCCCGTGTTTTACTGCTGCCGTGGGACCCACACGCACCAACCAAGACCGTATGGTCTTGGTGGTGGTCGGCTTGGCCAAACCGAGACACCTTCGGGTTCGGTGCAGCCTACGGCCAAAAACAAACACCCCTTAAAACACCCTTTTGATTTTATTTAACACCAAGTCATGTTAGATCCATGTTTAATTATTATGTTTTTGTAAAAACATTACATGTTCTTGATTTATAAAAAGATTAAATCAAAAGAAAAGGTTTAAAACGGATTTACCGAATTCGTGGATCAAAAGGACGAAGAACCAACACGATCAATCACTACAATTCCAAGATCCAAGATCCAAGATCACAAACCACTTCTTGTGGTGGTTGTAGGGTGGCGGCACAAAGGAGACAAGAGAAGGAGGTTTTTAGTTTTTCTTAAAAATCTTCTGTAAAGATTAAAATGAGTAGTGAAAAGATATTAACCCCCCTTTAGTAAATTTGACAAATGGGCTTGGCCCATTTGCCCTTGTTGTCGCGGGTAGGGACCCCACTTGGGGTACCCGTACCTTTTTCCGTCTCTCGTTGTTAAGCTAAACGTTTGTGATTATTTGTGTTCGTGTTTTAAGTGTTCTCGTTACGTAAATACCGTGATCTAATATATTTAATTACGCTCGTAATAAATATATATACGTAATTAATAATAGTTCTTGTTTTAATTACGTTCATGATTTCATGATCGCATGTTCGTGATTAATTATCGTCAAATAAATATTACGTGATCGTGCATAGTAAATACTTATCGTGTTCTAACACGTACGTAATACCTAAACTCCTAACACGTAATCGTAATCGTGCTATATTAGGAAAGTTTTAATCTAGTACGTACGATCCTAAGGGTACTATTCATGGTAAAAGCATGCGGGTTTTACAACTCTTCCCCCCTAAAAAGAATAATTCGTCCCCGAATTATAGATAAAGTAATCTGGAAAAGAAGAACATACCCGAATTCAAAATATGAAATGAGGGTAAGAAGCCCGGATAGACTCCTCTGTTTCCCAAGTGGCTTCCCGCTCGGTATGATCCCTCCATAGAATTTTGACGAATGGAATCGTCTTCTTTCTCATGACTCGTTCTTGTCTGTCAAGAACTCGTTCGGGTTCTTCTATAAAAGTGAGATCTTCACGTATCTGTTCCAGTGGATACTGAACCATGTGAAGGGGATGATACTGGTACCCTCTGAGTAAGGACACATGAAACACATTGTGCACATGCGAAAGCTGCGAAGGTAACGCCAATCGGTAAGATACTTCACCGACTCGTTCAGTGATATCAAATGGTCCGATGAAACGAGGACCGAGCTTCTCTTTAATCCCGAAGCGTCTAACACCACGTGCCGGAAAAACCTTAAGGAAGACGTGATCTCCTACGTTAAAGTGTATATCCCTACGATGCTTATCGGCGTAACTCTTCTGACGTGGCCGTGCCTCCTGAATTTTATGCTTAGCTACTGCGATCTTCTCATTGGTCATCTCTATGATTTCTGGTCCTTCGAGTGTTCGCTCGCCAACCTGATCCAAGCAGATTGTGGCGCGACACTTTCTGCCATAAAACATCTCAAATGGAGCACACTTGATGCTTGCGTGCCAACTGTTGTTGTATGCAAACTCCACCAAACAGATGTATTCGTCCCCAATCACCCGTCCATTCTAACGCACATGACCTCAACATATCCTCCAATGTCTGGATGGTTCGCTCCGACTGTCCGTCTGTTTGGGGATGAAAAGCCGTGCTAAGCTTAAGTTGTGTACCTTAAGCTTTCTGCAGACTTTTCCAAAAGCGCGAAGTGAAACGAGGATCTCTGTCTGAGACGATGCTGGATGGTGCACCATGGAGTCTCATGATCTCTCGTCTGTACGTATCTGCGAGTTTACTTACCGGATCTTCCTTGCGGATCGGTAAGAAATGAGCTTATTTGGTAAGTCGATCAACGATAACCCAAATTGCATCGTGCTTCCTTTTGGTAGGCGGAAGACCGGTAACATAATCCATGGTGATTTTGTCCCACTTCCACTCTGGAATATCAAACGGTTGAAGGAGACCGCCAGATCGCTGATGCTCGATCTTAACCTGCTGGCAGGTAAGACATTTGGAGACGTAAGTGGCCACATCCTGTTTCATACCACTCCACCAAAAGTACTGCTTGATGTCATGGTACATCTTAGTCGAACCAGGATGTATAGAGAATGGGGAGCTATGAGCTTCAGCTAACAAAGCTTCTCGGAATTCTTGGTCATCAGGAACACAAAGTCTCGTGCCCTACCATACGATACCATCTGCATCTACTCTAAACTCTGTCTGCTTCTCCAAATTCTGTACTATTGCCCAGATTTCTCCGTTATCCTTCTGAGTTCCTTGATCTAAGATAGCAACTCGGGTTCTACTCTAAGATTAGCCCAGTAACCGTGCTGTCCACGTACCATGATCTCAATGTCTAGTCGTTCTAAGTCTCTAATGATTTCCTCTTCGATTTTAATGCCGTTGATCATTCCGGACTTCCTGCTAAGAGCATCTGCTACTACATTTGCCTTTCGGGGATGATACTGTAGATTAATGTCATAATCCTTCAACAACTCTAACCATCTCCTTTGCCTCATGTTCAATTCACACTGAGTGAAGATATACTTCAAGCTCTCGTGGTCCGTGAAAATGTCACATGATTCTCCATATAAGTAGTGCCTCCATATCTTCAATGCAAACACGACTGCAGCAAGTTCCAGGTCGTGCGTGGGGTAATTTTCTTCATAAGGCTTAAGCTGCCGTGAAGCGTACGCGATCACTTTCCCATGTTGAATGAGAACACAGCCAAGTCCCTTCCCCGATGCATCGTTGTAGATTTGAAATCCACCCGTACCAGATGGTAGAGTAAGAATAGGTGCAGATACTAGCTTCTGCTTCAGGTCTTCAAAGCTCTTCTCTCGATCTTCAGTCCAGACGAATTTCTCCCCTTTCAGCATCAGTTTGGTCAATGGTAGTGCTAGGCGGGAAAAGTTCTCTACGAACCTACGGTAATAGCCAGCTAAGCCTAAGAAACTGCGGACTTCCGTTGCTGATGTCGGCCTTGGCCACTTAGTAATGGCCTCAACCTTCGCTGGATCCATAGTGATTCCTTCTGCTGATACAATGTGACCTAAAAATGCCACCTTGTCTAACCAGAACTCACACTTGGAGAATTTAGCATACAGCTGCTTCTGGCAAAGAATCTGTAGCACTGTACGAAGATGGTCTTCGTGTTCCTCCTTGGACTTTGAGAAAATCAGGATGTCATCGATGAAGACAATGACGAACTTGTCCAGAAATTCATGGAAGATTCTGTTCATCAAATCCATGAACACTGCTGGAGCGTTTGTCAGGCCAAATGGCATAACTACAAACTCGTAGTGGCCATAGCCGGTACAAAAAGCAGTCTTAGAGATGTCCTGCTCCTTGACCCGTAGCTGATGATAGCCTGACCTAAGATCGATCTTGGAGAAGTGTTTGGCCCCTTGGAGTTGGTCAAACAAATCGTCAATGCGTGGCAGCGGATACCTATTCCGAATGGTAATCTTGTTGAGCTCGTGATAGTCTATGCAAAGACGCATACTGCCGTCCTTCTTCTTAACAAACAAGACCGGTGCGCCCTATGGAGATGCGCTCGGTCGAATGAAACCTCGTTCAAGAAGTTCTTGTAGTTGATCCTTCAGCTCCTTCAGCTCCTTCAGCTCTATGGGTGCCATGCGATAAGGAGCCTTGGAGATTGGTTCAGCTCCTGGAACCAGCTCGATACTGAATTCCACTTCTCGTGCAGGTGGCATGCCCGTAAGTTCTGCTGGAAACACATCTTGGAATTCCGACACAATAGGTTGATCCTGAATCGATGGAGATTCAGCATCCATGTCGTGAACCGTAGCTAGATAACCTTCGCAGCCATGTGACAGTAGTGCACGCGCTTGCAGGGTGGATATGACTTGCACAGACCGTCCGGGTATGAACCCATTATGAATGTACTCTGGTGCATTAACATCACCGAAGATAACTCGATATGAATGGCAGTCTATGGTAGCATGATACATGGATAGCCAATCCATGCCTAAATCATGTCGAAGTCATTCATGTCCAGCAGAAGTGCATCGACAGGTCGAACCTTATCATCAAAATCTAGGGGAAGACTCTTGTATACATGGGTGATTAATACAGAGTCCCTTAAAGGCGTGGAAATAGTAAGCCTATTTTCTAGTGGCAAGGGAGGCATCCTAACGTTCTTAGCATAAGCAGTAGAAATAACCGAGTGAGTAGCACCCGTATCGAAAAGAACACATGCAGCTTGACCATACATATACAAGATTCCAGTGATGGTACCTGTAGACTTGTTGGCCTGGTCTCGAGATGTCGTGTAGATACGCCCGGCAGTAGGAGGCGGCTTGGTATCAGCATGTCCCGATGTACCCTCCATCTCGCCCTTACGACAATCCTTCATAATATGGCCAGGAAGACCACACTTGAAGCACGCATCAGTATTACGGCGACATGGTCCTGGGTGCCTAAGGTGGCAAGTAGAGCAAAGAGGATGAGTGTATCCTCCAGCAGGTGCTCTGGCTGGCTGAGAACCTGATAAAACATTTTACATAAGACATGGTAATTGGGTATAAAGGATAAAGCGGATAATCGTAAGATTGAATACCAGTGATAGCTGGACGGATAGGCTGCAAACCTCTCTGGTTCTGGTCCCTACCGTTTCCATGGTTCCTCGTAGAAGTTTTGCTAAGTGTCAGAATATGAGTTATAACATAAAACATAAGGAATTGCGTAAGTATTAGGACCTGCTGCTATTGGAGTGCCCAACGTTGTTACGGTAATTGTCATTACCGCCACGCCTATCCGTAGCAGAACGGTCGTTAGTCTGACCGTTTCCCTTGGGCTGATGAGGCTGCTGCTGAGTAGCCGGCTGAGACCGGTCCCCAGTTTTCTGCCTGGAAGATACATTTAAGAGATGAATAATGGACATATGGAAAAATATACGGATTGGTCACCGCTTGAATACGAATGTTTACCTCTTGTCAGGTCTTTCAGCTTCCCCTAACTCATCTCTCTCCTGCAGCATCTCCAGCTTTCGTGCTGCATCAGCCACTTGTGCTACAGTGTTGAACGTAGCACACACCAGATTGTTTGCGACCGATGTGCGAAGAGCCCATCTAAAGTGATGTGCCTGCTCTTCAGGAGTACCTGCTGCCGCACCAAGGAAACCAGCCAAGCGAAGAAAGCGCTGCATAAACTCGTTGCTATTCTCCCCAGCTCTCTGTCGGATCCCATGGTACTCTCTCTTGAGCTTGTCCTGCTCAGCCTTGGGAAAGAACTGCTCCATCACCCTGTCCTTGAACTGAGCCCAAGTCAAACCAGCAACCCACTCATCACCACCTTCAGATTGCATCAATGCTAACCACCAGTTGAGTACATCCCCTTCGAACCGATAGCATGCCAACCTCGCCTTGTATGCGGGGTCACAACCCATAGCGTTGAAAATCTTCTCGATGTGTGCCAACCAGCTTTCAGCATCGCTGGGGCTATCTGTCTTCTCAAAAGCTCGAGGGCGGAGCTTGTTGAATCTCTCCAGCCGTACTGCTAATGTCACTGGAGGAGGAGGAGGAGGTGGCTGATTATGCTGCTGATTGTTGGCAGCTTGAACTTCAGCCCTGATGTCATTCCTCAGTTGAGGAAGCAAGGCTTGCATGGCAGCCTGAATTGCAGCATTGAGCTGCTCGTGTTCGTGTGTGAGAACTATCTGACAGTATAACATAAAACATATGATTAAACAGATCAAAACATAAAATCTATATATACATGAAAAAAAATTTTATACTAAAATTTCACGAGAAAAATTTTATGCAAGAAAATTTTGTGTATGAATGCATGATGCAGTTGTATGAAAACTTTTGTATGCTCGAGAGTGAACGCCTCTGGTCAGTTCACCCAAAACAAAAGACATAGCGAGGGGACGCCTATGGGTCGGTCCCAAATCTAAAAGTTTCGATAAAACACATGCGACTAAATAGGGCCAGTCCTGTACCAACCATTACTTAGTCAAAAACCCTGCAACAATGACATGTATATGTATGCTTAAAAATGATGAATGCATGAAAACAACTGTCAGTTCTAGGAAGACCGTAGTGACTACCCACTAATCACAGGTCATATTTGAGAGCCTACAGGTCGAAGCCTTGGCTCTGATACCATAATTGTAACACCCCATTTTGGAAATGGAAATATCACAAAAATTATGGCGTGTCATCAAAGCATACAAGGAAAAATGTCTAAACATCACTTGACCATAAAAAGGAAAATACCGGAATCAAACATCGGTAGTCCAAAAGTAAAGCTCATCACACACAAACATAGTATAATAAAGGAAAGGACTAAACAATGTCCAAAGCATAAGTATCATAAGAAAGGAAATGCATAATGTAAAGAAGGCTAAACAGCTTCCAGTCCATATGCACGTACTCTTAGTGTCTACGAGCGTCCCTGAGTACCTGCCGTTTCGGGAGCATAGAAAAGGAAAACGGCTGAGCAAATACGCTTAGTGCACGGATGTACAATAAAGCATGAATAGGATAAGCATATAACATAATAACAGCGGAAGAAAACTAAGTCCCGAGTAACCTGGTTAAGTCTTAAATAAACTGGTTTTATAGTTTGAAAGTCTTATGTTTATCTTATAAAAATTGTTTGTCATATTTTACCATTAGCCAATGTAGGTCATGAAAATCTACCATGCATGAATACTTAGAGGGGTGACCTCATCATGCAAATTAGAGGGGCTGCCTCTAATTTAATATACTGGTTTTTGGGTAGGAGGGATCAGCTCCTTGTGAAGGATGCAAGGCACACACCACATTCAACATGAAATCCTGAATAAAAACATGTAACTAGGATGCACCCATACGCCCCACATGATAAATATAAATAAATGGCCAAAAGCTGAAGGGACGCCATGAGCAATCACTCCGCCGTGGTGAAGTCATAACATTAGTACCTCTAATGTTATGGTTATGGTACCTCCATAACTAGGTGAAACTGGTCATGCATGTATATGGCTATAGGTAATCTTAATTAAACATAAGCAATCAAACACGTAACTTATACTACGGGAAAACAGTTGGATGCATACGGGGAATCCTAATAAGGAAAGAATGTCCATACTGAAAGGACGGGAATTCGTACCTTATGTCCAGTGAACGAGAAAGACGAACTGAGAGAAATCCTACTTCCGAATCACTAGTGCTACATAAATACATACATGAATAAGTATCTGCTTACTAAATACGTAGCTGGTTTTATGTCATGTCTTAGCTTATTTCATTTGTTCTTACCATGTTTTACTGTTTTAAAGCCTTAAACTGTGTTTTATCTTATATTCTGCTTAATCGGATTAAGTATTTCTGGTATTTCATGTGTTATTATACTTACTGTGTAATAATAAGTAACTTTCCAAAAATAGCAGGTTTCCTAAAATAGAAAGTTTCCAAAAATAGAAAGTTTCCAAAAATAGAAAGTTACCAAAAATAGAAAGTTTTCAAAAATAGAAAGTTTCCAAAAATAGAAAGTTTCCAAAAATAAAAAGTTTCCAAAAATAGATTTACTGCTTAAAATAGATACGTTTCTAAAAATAGAAAGTTTCCATAAATAGATTAGTTGTCTTAATTAAATAAGTTCATAAATAGATTAGCTGCCTGAAATAAATAAGTTTCTAAAAATAGAAGGTTTCCATAAATAGATTAGCTGCCTTATTTAATTAAGTTTCTAAAAATAGAAAGTTCCCATAATTAGAAATAAGCTGGTTAAATAAGCTAAGTATATAAGCCTAAGTGTTTTCATGATTATTTTCTAAGTCATATGATATAATGTATAGTTTAATAATTATTTCATGTAATTTAATTAAACTATAGGTTAAAATATTTAATTAAAGTATAACATGTTTCTAATTAAATAAGTTAAATACTTAGGTTAAAATATGTATTATTATATATTAATAATATAACCTAAGTCATGTTAATTAATTAATTATATCCATGGTTTTAAAATAATTAATTAATTATAACTCTTAAATATACAAATACTTAGGTTAATTAATTTCATGATTATAATAATTAAAATAACCTAAGTCATGTTAATAAATTAATCATATCATTTTATTAATTTAATTTTAACATAAGATCATAAACATAAAAAAAACTAAGCATACACCATGAACCGGATCCACACTAAAAACAATGAACCAGACATGAAATTGACACCGTACCCCGAACCAACTCGGGGTACCCCGTGTTTTACTGCTGCCGTGGGACCCACACGCACCAACCAAGACCGTATGGTCTTGGTGGTGGTCGGCTTGGCCAAACCGAGACCCCTTCGGGTTCGGTGCAGTCTGCGGCAAAAAACAAACACCCCTTAAAACACCCTTTTGATTTTATTTAACACCAAATCATGTTAGATCCATGTTTAATTACTATGTTTTTGTAAAAACATTACATGTTCTTGATTTATAAAAAGATTAAATCAAAAGAAAATGTTTAAAAAGGATTTACCGAATTCGTGGATCAAAAGGACGAAGAACCAACACGATCAATCACTACAATTCCAATATCCAAGATCACAAACCACTTCTTGTGGTGGTTGTAGGGTGGCGGCACAAAGGAGACAAGGGAAGGAGGTTTTTAGGTTTTCTTAAAAATCTTCTGTAAAGATTAAAATGAGTAGTGAAAAGATATTAACCCCCCTTTAGTAAATTTGACAAATGGGCTTGGCCCATTTGCCCTTGTTGCCGTGGGTAGGGACCCCACTTGGGGTACCCGTACCTTTTTCCGTCTCTCGTTGTTAAGCTAAACATTTGTGATTATTTGTGTTCGTGTTTTAAGTGTTCTTGTTACGTAAATACCGTGATCTAATATATTTAATTACGCTCGTAATAAATATATATACGTAATTAATAATAGTTCGTGTTTTAATTACGTTCATGATTTCATGATCGCATGTTCGTGATTAATTATCGTCAAATAAATATTACGTGATCGTGCATAGTAAATACTTATCGTGTTCTAACACGTACGTAATACGTAAACTCCTAACACGTATTCGTAATCATGCTATATTAGGAAATTTTTAATCTAGTACGTACGATCCTAAGGGTACTATGCATGGTAAAAGCATGCGGGTTTTACAAACTTCCCCGCCAAAGTATTGCTTCAACCTATATCCATTCACCTTGAAATTGGGGCCATCATTTTGAGCTAGCTCGATGGTCCCATAAGGAAAAACTTGAGTAACGGTGAATGGACAGGACCAACAGGATTTCAACTTGCCGGAAAATATTTTCAAACGAGAGGTAAAAAGCAACACTTGATCTCCAATGTTAAAAACCCGGTTTTTAATTTTGGAGTCATGAAACTTTTTAGTTTTTTCCTTGTAAATCAATGAATTTTCATAAGCAATGTCTCTCAATTCATCAAATTCATTTAACTGCATTTTCCGGTGTTTTCCTGCGGTCTCAATATCATCATTACAATGCTTAAGGGCCCAATAAGCTTTGTGTTCGAGTTCAATTGGCAAGTGAAAATTCTTCCCATACACAAGCTTATAAGGAGTGTAGTCGATGGGCGTCTTATGAGCTGTCCGAAAGGCCCATAAAGCATCGTCTAACTTATCCGACCAAGATTGTCGGTTTTCCCCAATAGATCTCTCCAATATCGTCTTCAAAGCTCGGTTTGAAGCCTCGACTTGCCCACTCGTTTGTGGGTGATAAGCCGTAGAAAGCCGATGTGTAACCCCATATTTCCTTAAGACCCTTTCGAATTGGTCGTTACATAAATGGGTTCCACGATCGCTTATGATCGCAGGAGGGGTTCCAAACCGAGAAAACAAGCTTTTCAAAAACTTGACTACCACACGAGCATCGTTCGTGGGCAAATCCTTAGCTTCCACCCACTTAGATAGGTAGTCAACGGCGACAAGGATGTACTTATTACCACGAGATGATGGGAACAGCCCCATAAAGTCAATACCCCAAACGTCAAAGATCTCACACACTTAGATGATATTTTGTGGTATTTCATCGTTTTGTGAGGCTTTTCCTTGTCATTGGCATGAGTCACACGACTTCACAAGTGCATGTGCATCTCGGTAAATAGTAGGCCAAGAGAAACCGGAATCAAAGACCTTTTTAGCTGTGAGACTAGCACCGTGGTGACCACCCGTGGGTCCCTCATGACAAGCTCTAAGGATGTTAGAAGCTTCGGTACCAAAGACACAACGTCGAATGATTTGATCCGCACAAGTCCGAAACAGATAAGGGTCGTTCCAAAAGAAGAACTTGACGTCACGAAAGAATTTTCGTTTTTGTTGAGTCGTCATACCCTTAATGATTAAGTTTCCCGCATGGTAATTTGTGATGTCCGCAAACCATGGGGTGGATGAATCAAGATTAGAATTCACTACACCAAGTGTCGAGCAGAAATGTTTCGGTGATTTCCTTTGGCTCGTAAACACTTTGGTGAGGATCTTCCAAACGAGAAAGATGATCGGCCGCTAGATTCTCGTCTCCTTTTTGTCAAGGATTTCGACATCAAATTCTTGTAGGAGGAGAATCCAACGATTTAATATCGGCTTTGCATCTTGTTTAGCCATGAGATACTTGATAGACGAATGATCCGTATACACTATGCATCGAGTCAAGACGAGGTAAGGTCGGAATATCTCAAATGCATACACCACGGCAAGTAATTCCTTTTCCGTTGTAGTGTATTTAAGTTGAGCCTCGGTCATCGTCTTACTAGCATAGTGGATAGGCAAGAAGTGTTTTTCATGACGTTGCCCCAAAACGGCCCCAATAGCGTAGTCACTAGCATCACACATGAGCTCAAAGGGGAGATTCCAATTGGGAGCAACAAGAATGGGAGCTTCGGTAAGTTTCCTCTTAAGGATTTCAAAGGCTCGGACACAATCTTCGTTAAAGACAAAAGGTGCATCTTTTTCAAGGAGATGTGTGATAGGTCGAGAAATCTTTGAAAAATCCTTGATGAATGGACGATAAAAGCCCGTGTGGCCTAGGAAACTCCTAACTTCCTTAACGGTTTTGGGATGAGGTAATTTGGCGATGACGTCTACTTTATCTTTATCTACCTCAATCCCCGCTTTCGAAACCTTGTGCCCTAAGACGATTCCACTTTTAACCATAAAATGACATTTTTCCCAATTTAGCACAAGGTTGGTTTCCTCACAACGTTTTAACATTCTCTCAAGATTCGACAAACACGAAGTGAACGAACAACCAAACACAGAAAAATGATCCATAAAGACTTCCATCGTCTTCTCGATCATATCATGAAAAATAGCCATCATGCACCTTTGAAAGGTTCCTGGTGCATTGCAAAGTCCGAATGGCATCCTATGATAAGCAAATGTTCCATATGGACACGTAAACGTAGTTTTTTCTTGATCACGAGGATCGATGGGGATTTGGAAGTAACCGGAAAAACCATCAAAAAATCAATAGTAATCGTTTCCCGCAAGACGCTCCAACATTTGGTCCATGAAGGGCAAGGGAAAATGGTCTTTTCGAGTGGCGTCATTCAACTTACGATAGTCGACGCACACCCTCCAACCGGTCACGAGTCGAGTTGGAATTTACTCGTTGGCATCGTTTGGCACAACGGTCATTCCTCCCTTCTTAGGGACACAATGAATAGGACTCACCCAAGGGCTATCGGATATAGGGTAAATCATTCCCACGTCAAGGAGTTTAAGAACTTCCTTTCTGATAACATCGTGAATTTTTGGGTTCACCCTCCTTTGAAATTGGATTGCGGGTTTGTATTCCTCCTCCATTAAGATTTTGTGGGTACAAAATTTGGGATCAATCCCCTTAATGTCGGATAATTTCCACGCAATTGCCCCTTTGTGATCCTTTAGATCATCGACAAGTGCGATTTTTTATCATTCGAAAGATCTTTCACAATAATAACCGACAACTTGTCGTCCTCCTCCAAAAATACATATTCAAGGTGAGGAGGTAAATCTTTCAACTCGAGGATTGGTGGTTCCTCAATTGAAGATTTGGGCTCGATACTCATAACCTCCTCGGGTGGAGGAAATGGGAAATCGTTAAGAAAATCCTTGATAATCGAGAAGTCCTCGTCATTGTCGAGGTCTTCGTCACAAGTACGTGGAACATCGAATTCTTCCAACGTAAAACGACCACCTTCAAATAGAGTGAAGGTTGTTGTCGAATTATCAAGAATGGGATGAAGCATAGTGGGATTGCCACTATTTTCATCATCAGCAAAACCTAGAACTTCTTGTAAAAATTCCTCGCAAACAACGTCGATCATATCAACGAGGTTTATGGTTGCAACGGAATAAGCATGAGAAATTTCAGAATTTTGAGTTGTGTTTATAACAAGTTCCCCGTCGTTGAAACGTAAGGCGATCTTTCTAGCATGCACATCAATTAAAGCCATAGACGTATCTAAAAATGAACGACCTAAAATAAGAGGAACTTGAGGATCCGTGGGAATATCAACAATGATAAAGTCTACCGGATAATAGAACTTTCCCACTTTCACAAAACGTCTTCGGCCAATCCACATGCGAGAATTGTGGAATGATCGGCAAACTCGATAGACATTAGTGAAGGAGTAAGATTAGGAAGATTGAGCGACTTGAAGATTGCAAGTGGCATCAAGTTAATACTAGCACCAAGATCGGCCAAGGCATAGCATTCTTCCATATCTTGGATTGCACATGGAATCAAGAATTTACCGGGATCACCGACTTTTTGAGGTATGCGGTTAAGATAAACCGATGAACAACTAGACAATTGTTGCAATTTCTCCTTATTGTTTAACATACTCTTAAAGTTAGCGGCAAATCGAGGCATCATGACCAAAGCATCGGCAAAACTCACATTGAAATGCACGTCACGAAACATTTTCATAAAAATCTCAAATTGGTAATTGTCGCGCTCTTGACGTTTCTCCTTTCTAAGTCTCGATGGATAGGGAAAAGGTGGAGTGGGTTGAGGCATATGAATAGCCTTTGGAATCTCGGGTTCCCAATGTGGTAATGGGTCAACCGTAGGTGTGGCATGAGGGGTACTTCGTGGGATTGGGACATGCTCCTTTGCAACCACCACCTCGGGTTCTTCCTCAATTGCTTCCTCCGTAGGAGCAATTGGTTGAGGAGTCGGTTCCTTAAGTGTCTTACCACTTCGTGTGGTAATCACTTTCATCTCTCCCTTAGGGTTTGATATGGTATTGCTAGGAAGACTAATCGAAGATGGTTTACACATTATAGCCTCAAACATGGATGAAATTTTATCCTAAAACATAGATTGCCTCTTCTCGGCCTTAATCATCTCTTGTTTTATTTCATGTTGCCCTTGTTCCATTTTTTGTTGGTTTTGTTGTAACCTAGTTACATTTCCCTCCATTTTGTTTGTATGGATCTTAAGCTCATTTGCTAACTCATTTTTCAACTCCTTTTTCAATTTATTCTTAAACTTGCATCTTAGGCTAATGATCTCTCTTTGAATATTATCAAACCTAACATCGTTTCCATTTGCGTATTCAACAAATTCATTTGGAAGATCTTTCAAAGTTTACAAACCTTTGTTGTGCTTTTGAAAATAATTGTTTTGATTTTTGTTTGAAACTTGATTGTTATTAGCCCCTTGATTCCCATAGTTGTTTCCTTTGTAATTGTTTTTGAACCCAACTTGATTGTTTCGATAGTTGTTGTTAGCATTTTGATTGGGAGCAAAACCCGGTGGAGTCATTTGATTAGAGCGGGTAACTTGACCGTTTTAGTTGTAAGTTCCCGTGGCCGCGTAGGCACTCGAAGTGTTACCACCGTTGGTAATGCACTCAGAGAAATCATGACCTCCACCACAATACATACATGAAACCTCAACCGCTTTTGCCGCAGCGGGAGCACTTTGTTCACCAACTTTTAATTCAATTAAAAGACCTTTAAGCTTATCAAAGATTTTGTTTTCCGAGTTCGTCTCAATTTGGCAAGCATCGATGGTATTGGACAATGAAGGTGAAGTCGAAGACTAAGCCTTACGAACACTCGATGTGTTACGAGGACTATACACCTTACATCTATTCTCAATTATCAACAACGCTTCCTCAATCGTTTTACACAAAAAATTACCACCCGCGGCAGCATTTAGATAATCCCTTTCATGATCATTTAAACCATTGTAAAACGTGTTAATTTGATGCAAGTCGGAAAAACCATGATGAGGACACTCATGTAACATTTCCTTAAACCTATTCCAAGCCGTTGAAAAACTCATTAAATTCTTGTGAAAATTTTGAAATCTCGTTTTTCAAATGCGTAGTCTTAGAGGGCGGAAAAAATTGGTTCACAATCTTTGAAACGAGATCCTTCCATGTCAATATAGAATTGGGTGGCTCTTTCTCTAACCAAATTTTAGCGGGCCCCGCTAAGGAATACAGAAAAAGCATCATCTTAATCGTATCATTAGCAACATCCTTAAATTTTCAAGTGGCGGTAAGACGATTGAATTGGCGGATATGGCTGTGTGGGTTATCCTTTTCATCATCACGGAATTTGTTGTTTTGGATCATCGACAACAAACCCGTTTTCACTTCAACATTCTCCGCAAGGATGGCGGGAATCACAATAGCCTCTCCATAACCCTCGGTGGGTGCTTGAAGTAACTCCATCATAGTTTGATTCATGATTGGTTGGTTCTTCTTCTACGATAGGTTCGTCAATAGGAGACTCCTCACTAGAAATATTAGGAGTAGGTGTGGACTCCTTTCGGTTTTTTCGTTTACGTGCACGTCTTGCTTGATTACGAGTAAGCATAAACGTCACGTACAACATGGGGATAAGCAAAAAAGATTCTTTTTGGTGTTTTTAATTTTTCCAATTTTTTGTGGTTTTGATTGTTTTTACCTTTTCTGGATTTTGGTGAATGTATTAAGTAGACAAAATTTTACAAATCTCTCCCTTAATCAAATCTCTTGATTAAAGAAGCCTCAAGGAATGAAAATGATCACATGAAGTGAACGCCTTCGTTGACTTTAGAACGTTGGTGGAACACCAAAACGTTCAAGAGGGTTTAATCAAATGAAACCAAGAAAATATATAGATAACACTTTGGTTGGCAAACCCTCAATTAGCCCTTTTTATCTAAACACGCACAAGCAAGCGGAGAAACGAGGCGGCGCGAAGCACTTAAGAGCCTTTTTCCTTAGGGTATATTTTATAATACCCGCCTTATACCCACCTTATAGTTTGTGTTTGTAAAAATTAAGCTTCACGAAAGTAATTATCTATTTTGCCTTTTCTTTCTTGTTTGAGATTCGAATACAATGATTGAGTAATGACCTCCCAATCAAGGTTGTGTTTTCACACTTTTGGAGTACTTGTGAATTTATTGTTCTACGTATACAATATAGTAATATTCACACAAAAAACGAAAACCGATAATACGTATTAGTAGAGTGCTACTAATACAAATAGATATTATGGTTAGTATAAAAACAACAATTGTTCAAATCAAAACACAAAACGCCTCCCCGGCAGCGGCGCCAAAATGATGTTGTTGTTTTACTACCCTTTAGGAAAAGAGCGTAAAAGTGGCAAGTATTAAGTGTGACAATCCGTCAATTTATGGTTGATAGTTTATTCTCAAATATTATTTAAAAATATTATTTTAATGTTATATTATGAACTCACTTATTTTTGGAAAGAAATTTGGATTTACGTCTTGAAGTAGCATCGACTACGTCTAAAACGGAGGATTCAATGTTACGTGCTTACGTTTACATACACCGTTTTGGTGACAGTCCGACATTTCAGAAAATAAATTTGTCCGTGAATATTATTTTGAGATTTTAAATTTGTGTTGGTTCATAAACTCACAAATTTACGAGAAGAGATTAGGACTTACGATTTTAATTTAACGTCCATTACGACTAAACCGAAAACCTTAAGATTACTTATTTATGTTTTCGAACTCCGTTTTTGATGAGACAATTTTTATTCGATTCGTTTTGTGCCATTGATTCATAATTTATAAAAACGTTTTTCGTAAAACGACCCGAGGGCACTCAAATCGAGGAAACTAGAATCGAGGAGTACCCATAAATTAGTGGGATGAGACAAGATAAATCTTGCCCCACCCCACTCAAAAGGGACGGCATTATTAAGCTAACACACCCATGAGGTGTCATCTTATGGTTACTAGTTACAACACATGTAACTAGAAGCTTACAATGTAAGCAAACCATATACAAAAACTACAAGCAAAACCATTTGCATCCATTTCCTCCATGCAAAAACAACTAAACTCTCCCACTCTCTCTCAAATGTGCCGTCCCATCCTCACCATAAACACCTCCCTTTGATCAATTATTAACCACAAACATTTGTTATAATTAACATATGTTAATCTCCCTTCCAAGAGATGAAGATTGGTGCAAGTTTTAACATCCAAGGAGGAGTTTCCATGGAGTCGTGGGGCTGATTTTCCACAAGGTGTTCATGAAGAATGGTGGTCTTGAAGATGGTCTTGGTTATTCATAAGTTTCTCCATCAAAATCCATGTTTTGATCACAACCTACATCATCATGGTGGTACAAAGATTGTTCTCCTCATCCTCTTGTTATTTTTGATTATGTAATCTTGTATTTTATTTTACTTATGTATATGTATATGATGATGAATGATGACTAAAAATATTGTGTGGGGATTTGGTGTTGATAAACATGGTTAAAAAGATGAAAAACTATAAGAAACAAGGTTAAAATCATGCTTAAAAATGATGGCTGTATAAAACAGTAAAGAACCATGTCATGAACTGATAAAATGGCATAGATTAATGGATATACAGTAAGTAATGTGTCTTGTACATATGTGAGAGTTGGCCATGCAATGGAATCATTAGGATGAGTGAGATATGATCAAAACAAGTTTAGAGTACAAATCTGAGTTCACTGTTTTGGACGATTTTTAGAAAATACTTAGAGGCTGATTCAACAGTAGCTATAGAAGAGTTAAATGGATCACATATCATTTAGTTTATGTCATAAAAATTTGAGCTTCTATCTCCATATAGAACTCTAGATATGGCAGTTTTGGTGAACATGAAAATAAAAATCAGATTTTGGAAATTAATGTTTAATAGTATTATATAAGCACTCAAATAAAAATAGTATAAAATGTGAATTAAAACCCACTAACTTATATAATACATTTATATAAATATGTATAAGGATAAATAAATGAAAATTTTATAAAAATGGTAGTTTGATAAGTTTTATAAGTTATAAAACTATAAACATGATTTTTACGACTTTTTCGGCTATTACCGTAAAATTAACGTTTTTGTTAAATAAAACTTAAACGGTCGAACGCGTCTAATGTAAACTTTTATAAACTCATATACTGATATATAAACATATATAGCAAGTAAGAACCGATAAAACCCGAACTATATAACATACGGACATTAACGGGCTAAGTTAACGTTATTGGACTAATAATACAACAAAATGGACTAAAACACTTATAAACTTATTTATTGGGCTTAACCCATTTAGGTCCAACATGTAAAGTATAAATACTGATAATACAAGTATGAAATGTATTAATACAAGTTAAAGAACTTATAATAAAGTTATTGGACTTAAAATATGTAAATAGGTAAAACTAGTAAACTAGTATAAAAGTTATCGACACATAACACTAAAATGAGTAAAATAGAATATGTAAACCCACTTGATCATCATATATGTATAATAATCATATGTATACATAATTGTTATTTTTATAAAGTCATTGGACAAGAGTCTAAGACGAGTATTATTTGTCTAGGTTTCCGTGATTGAAGCACGTACCGTACATCCGAATTGCCGATAACCCGCCTTCCCACATCAACGTGAGTTCATAGCCTCGCACTCTTTTAAATATTTTTATGAAATGTTTCATAAACTCGCGAGGGAGGTAACATGTTAGTTTTTATAAAATAGGACACCATTTGTCCCAATTGTTTGTTTATTGATTTGGACCCGAATGATTGTATGACCCGATAAATGATTAAATGACCCGATAGATGAAATTAAATGGATTATTAAAGTTAGGTTACTAAAAGTCCCATTAGCATGAATTGTGAACTACCAGGATTTGGTAGACGCTTATGCATATAATAGTACTATTTGGGGTCACCCCAGTTCGCGCCTTGACGGTTGATCCCCGTCGTGCCACATTGATTGGTAAGCGAATTTATGTATGAGAAGATTCCATAGCGTGACCTTTGTGACGACACGCTAATTTAGATGGGAAAATTGAGTTTAAGGCTAGCTACCCGTTGTTTGGTTTAGTAAGGTAACAATGTCATGCGGCTTATAATAATCCAGTTAACGAAATACTACTAAACGCACCGAATTACGATGTATTGCCTGACTAGCAATACGGGGTCATACTATTGATGTTATGTTCGTGTTTTGGTTTTTCATAACCATAATCATATAACGGTTTTTATTTAACTTTATACAACGTCATAAGACGTATTGTATGATGTTTTTACGACATTGGCTCGTATAATGATTTTTAAGGCAAATGCCTATATTATGATTTTGACAAGGATTTGTATAAAATGATTTTGGCTATTTTATGGCCTATTACATGGATTTGTACAAAATGATTTTCGGTAATAATTTTATACCGATATTATATTGATGGATTTTTTTAAACTCTATGAATTCACTCGGCGTTATCGCTGACCTTTTCTTTTAACATGTTTTATCTCAGGTACTTGAAGGTAATTCTCAGGAAGACAACAAGAATTCATGGCCCGCACTTAAATATTAATTTCCATTCAAATGCTTTGTAAAACCTGTATAAAATACAATGACTTGGGACCGATGTAACTTTGATATTTATGAATGGAAATGCTTTTATTACTAAACGACGCGATTTTTATGCGTTGTCTATGATGTGAGTAATGTGCTATCCCGTAACACCAACGAGTCTTCCGCTGAATTGAGTTGTATAAATTTGGGGGTGTTACAGTTTGGTACCAGAGCTCTCGTTATAGAGAACGAAAGATTTTTAAAACTAAGGTTTTGAATAAAACATTTCAAAATCTTTTAACTATAAACATTTTTCTAAAAATGTCTAAAAATCTTTTGACTATAACGGTGCCGAAGAATTCCCGAGTTACCGACAAGGCCAGACTGAGAAGTGTTATTTTAATGTATATATAACTTGGATTATATATATATATATATGATGTAATTTTATTACATGATTGTTTGATGATTATTTTGATATTTATACGAGGTATTTATACGACGTAGATTGTCACAAGGAACCCTAAATCTCCTAGTAAATTAATCGAAGCTATTCTCGTAGGAATTCTAGCTATCCTAGATCTAAACCAAGTTGTGGATATTTATGATCCCAACAAATGGTTGATATTCGTAGAAATGTAGATATTAGTTGATTTGATGTTGAAGAAGAATTGGCGAGATTAAAACTGATATCGATGTCATGACGATCTTTCCTTATAGAGTGGAGTTTGACAAAATGTTACCACCTGGAAAGGTGTCATCTGATTCGTTGTCATCCAATTCTTAAATTGAAATCGAAAGGGTGAATGTTGCACTTGAGGCTGTCATTGGAACCATTACCCAAAAGCCTCATGCCACAAGTGACTTTCCGAGAAGTCTAATTGAATGTATGAGTCATTTCATACTAGTGACTTATTTGATAACTATTGTTGTAAGAACTATAGGATTGGAAATTAAGTGTTGTTCATATCGAGCTTATATTGCTCTATTAAGGTTTATGAATAAGATTGAAAGTATTGGAAAATGAGGTAGGATATCGCATTGAGTATAAGTTGATTGAAACTTGAATAAAGTAAAATTTAACCCGTATGGAATATGAGACTGTTAAGAGGAAGTCGTTAAGTCCTGTGATTGAATTATTAGGTTTTAATTGATTGTTGATTCGTGTTAAGGGTTGTTCCTAGGCCATTGTCCACTAATGAGGATGCCCAGTGTCCAAGAAATAAATTGAAGAAATCTTCTTCTGAATTGGGACCGATGGATCTTCCGGGACATATGGAACACCTAATGACTCTTGTAGATTAGTATTCATTGTGGTATCTTTTAAAAATCCCTAACTTAACTGAGATATCAGTTGGTAGGATGAGTTTTAGAAGTTGTATGGCATAGTGACACGTAATGTGTTACGGTACAATTTGAATTATTTGTGATTAATGAAAAAGACTATCTTTGATTGCTAAATCCTACATGTATCGATATTATCTATCTTTTATTGCTTCTTCCTAATGCTCGCATTAGTGATGCAATCATTGAACAAGTACTCATCTCGATTTGAGTTACGTTGTGGATTATTCTTTTTGAGTGCCATCGAGTGTTGATCCCAAACTTAGATCGATTAGCTTTGTGTATACGAGATTAGATCAAGTATAACACGTAGAGAAACCTTTGTTATATGCTTTGTGAATCTAAGTGTTATGCGGAATTTAACACTTAAACAAGAACACAAGATGTAAACAAAACTTTCACTTTGATTATGAATGTCGAACTTGCTTACAATGAAAGATGTTTACGAATGAAAACTTATATAAAACTTGATCCTAAACATTAACCTAAAGGCCTTCTTTTATAGACTAAGAAGCCTTGTACAATAAGCTACGTATCAACTATTCTAAGTAAAGATAAACATAGAAAATACATTGTCGTTTCTATCCTTACTAGAAGTATTCTAGAATATAATAAACGTGTAGCTTATATCTTCCATCAGTGCTTGTCTTCAATGTGTCAACGCTTGACTTTAACTTGTCAACGCTTGAGCTGTCAGCGCTTGCTTTGTTCCTGTCAACGCTTGATTTGTTCTTGTCAGCGCTCAAGTGATCTGGCCTTAATTTATTCCCAACAATCCTCCCCTAAACTTGATATCCACTCTTATGATCAAGTTTCTGAATAAGCATTAAGAACTTGGAGGAGTCTGACAAATCTTCTCATATTGGTAATAAATAAATCTGATCAAATTCTTTGCCACGTCACTTGTATAATCTATCTCCAGCTGGGTGTCCTTCATCTTTTCCAAAACAGCCTTGGATATGAAATACTGAGCATCCACAAGTAGATACTCAGCAAACTTTGTAGAACTCAAATGGTATACACCAGCAGCTGAATATAACCTCCATTGAAGACCACTGAGGTCATCTTCAAGATCCTTCCATATTTCAGGATCTTCCTCATTTGTCCCACACATTCTTTTGAATGTGGTCCAAAGTTTTATTCCATTAGCTGAAGTTGGTGCTTCAGCCTCATACTTGGTCTCAAGTAACCTCCAAAGTTCCACCAAGTCTTCTCTATCACAACTTGCAAATAAAGATATGAGAGTGGTAAAAGTGTGTACCTCCTTGCCAAATCTTCCAATCTTCCAGAATCCACATTCATCCTCATCATAACTCACAATTGGATTCCTGGAATCTAATGGTAACACCTGCACCATATCTGAAGCTTCTAATGGGGAGAGCTTGAGGCTCTTTCTAATAACTGCTTCACTTGGATATAGTGGATTCATATCTTTTGGAAACTCAAGTGTAAATCCCTTCTTCACTGGCCTGGGAACTATCATATCTTTCTTGATTTCCATCTCTTCTGCAAGTTGCTCCTTTCTTTCATCTGAAAGAAGTCTGAGAGTGTTTTCTTCCTGCACTCTCACCCAAATAGGATAAGCCCTATGTTCCAACTCATCAAATGTCAAAGCCTTCAACTTCTGATGTGTCCATCCAACTCCATGACATCTGAGCAACATAAAGTAGAGCTCTCTTCTATCCCTTTTCAATTCTGAGAGAATATTGCTTGCCTTGTGCTTCAAAATCACCTTACAATCCTTCTGAACTCTAAGAAGAAGCTCCAAACCCCATATTTGATCTGAAATGGTCAAGTCTGGATTATCCATGCAGCTTTCTTCCCAAGAATTGTCCATCTGAACCACCTCTGGCATGTCAAAGTCAACCTGCAATTTTAAATCTCTCAACTTTTCCCTAGCAAGATCATCACCATACTCAAGCCTTTCTGGTTCTATTATCATCACACTTGAGTCTGAGCTAGCTCCATCACTTTCTTCTTCAGAAGTCACAACAAATGGTGACTTTTTCTTTTCACCTTGTTCCATCATTTGTTCAGCCAATCTTCTATCAAATTCAACTTGGGCTGCATTCTTTGGAACAATTTCTTCTACCAATTTACCCTTACCCTTATCTGATGGTGCAATGGTTGGTAAGGTAGATGGTGATACCTGAGTAGAAACTTCTTTTATGAGAGATGATGACTGGAATACATCACCTTCATGTGCAGGTCTGTCAACGCCCAAATTTCCTCTATCAGCGCCCAAAATACTTCTATCAGCGTCCAAATTTGTCTTGTCAACGCTCAAATATTTTCCCTCAGCGCCTTGTGTAACCTCTCTCAACATTGCTGTAAATGATAAATTTAGATTGGTTGGAGAGATTAAGGACGTATAAAAACCTGTTTGTTCCTTCAAAGTTGTAAGAGCTTCAGCAACATCCATTGATTGACCATCTTGGCTGCTCTTATCACTCAGATTTCTTTGATCTTCCTCCCCTTTGGAAGACTCCTCCATACCCCTCCTAGCACGATCACTCTCCAAAATAACAATCCTCTCCCTCAATTGCTTGAGTTCAAGGCCTTGTGAGCTGACAATTTGTACTAAGTCTGCATTTTGCTTTTGCAAGCTAATGCAGACTGCCATCAATTCCAAAAGAGTCATTGGTTCCAGACTACCCTCTTCTGAAATGGGGATTTGACCTCCCAAGTCAGGTTCATTGGGCAAGGATGAGGACTTAATGATGGTGGGACTGCCTTGGCCAGCATCTAAGCCAGAACCAATAGTCCCAGCCTCATCCAGGTCACCAGCCACACTTGTGGTGGTGGTTCTCTCTGCTTCATAGCTAGGACCACCAGAGGAGAACACTCCAGTAGTCCTTTGGCGTTTTATCAACCTATATTCAGGTGGTGTGGAAGATGGTGTGGAAGAATGGGTAGATGTGGGTTGGTTAAGGGGTGTTTGGGATTGTGAAGGTTGTGTGTCAGTGTTGGAAATAGGCACATCAACGCCAACATTTGATGTGTCAGCGTCAAAGGGGTCTTGGTCAATTTGCATTTGTTCAGGTGAGGGTAAAGGTTCAGGAATGGGTTCAAGTTGTGGTTGAGGGTCAATTTGAGGTTGAGGGTCTGGTTAGGGTTGTGCTGCTGCAATAACAGCAAGCATGGCTGGGGTTAAAGGTAAGTCTCTAAGAGGTGGTGAATTCATCTTTGTAAAAATAGCTTTCTTTTGTTCAGGGATCTTATAAAAATCATTGTGATCCCTTGAACAATAACCTTGATCATAAAAAATCATTTGCAGAAAACGGGGATAAGCTAAAGTCATTTTTGTCCCCTTGTTTTTACACATCCCTACAAAAATCATTTTAGAATAGTTATATTTTTGCCCTGTTGTAATGCACACAATAGAACTTGCAATGGATCTATTGATCTCATTGTGTGCAGTACATTTGGGACTCAAACATTGAAGGAGAATGTGGATGAGGTACTTCCAGGCTGGGGGAAATTCCTGCTTATGGTACTTGTTAAGAGTACCTTCATCAGGAAAAGGATATCCCAAAGCCCTAAGCCCTTGTTCTATTTCATTTATGGGAAGGATGGCTATACCATCAGCATCATCAAGATGCAAGGCCTGGCGTACCAAGGCCTCAGTAACCACCCAAGACCTCCCATGAACAATAGAAGTTAATGTGGTCACTCCATTAACTGTTGAGGAACTAACAGTGTTCCAAAACTACTTAATGTGTGTGACTGGAATGAGTGGTGCATGAGAAAGAGCATAACTTAGTGGGGATGCGTTCAAATACGCCACCATTTGTGTGTATTGAGGAAACAAATCATTATCAGCAACAAGATAAGCAATCATGTTGTGTTGAGACTTGAACCCCAAATCCAATTCTGCTGAGTTAAACTTTGGTGCCATTGATGAAAGCTGTTAATTTGAAGTGTAGAAGATGAAGGTTGATAAGAGAAAAGTGTTAGACAAGAAATATAGATACCCTGTTTAAAAATAGGAGCCAAATTTATAGGAGATAAAGAATGCATGTGATTGGCCCAAAAATAGGCAAAGATTTTCAAAAACTAATCATGAAAATATTGAAAAAGTTATAAGTTATCTCATGCATTTAATGAAAGTAACAACTCCTAAAATTACGGCTTGAAAATATGTCAAAAAGTAACAACTGGGTAGGTCCCATTGAGTGTCAACGGTCAAAAATAACCTATCAACTTCCAACGGCTATAATCTTGTCAACGTTTGCCTAAAGCCATGTCAGCGTCCAATTTGGTCACAACAACGCTTGGAAAATTCTTGTCAGCGTCCAAAAATAAAATTGTTTTAAAAAGTGAAAAATGACCTTAACAAGTAATTTATCCTAGAGAAGATAACCAAAAGCTGATAATTATCATAGGGCGGCAAGCACTGTCCAGTTATGCACACTTGCATAAGCAAGATAGACATAACAGTCCTCTAGTGTCCCTTGCTAACCAAAATTCTTAACAACAAAGTTACCTTTTAAAATCCTTGTTACTCCCAGGTAAATCCCATATCAAAATCATTCCCAAGTCTCCCGACAGACCACAACCAATTGTAGGCCAAAAATGTCTTGGCAGCATGCAAAGTTGATATACTATGCATGCTACAGTGCCTCATGGTTTAGTAAAACTAACCCATACTCACCTATGGACACAATCTAGAATTGTGGTAAGAGTATCATATGGATACCCAAAAATCCTAAAGGTTCCTAAAACCTCCCCTTAAACTATGATACAAAAAGTTTGCTAAAATCATGCATGAATATAAAAAATTTATGTCAAGATAGGAATGAAACATTCCAACCATCATCCATAAATAAAAACTTGTCCAAATGCTTCTCCTTTGATCCATAAGCAACTCTGTATCCAATGGTATACTGCTAACACCATCTGCACATTTAGATTGAAAACCACAAAACTAACATTGTTGCTGAAAACGCCCCGATAACACATAACAGCGTTGAAGGAAGCTTTGTCAGCCTTAGACAATTATATTGCTGACAACGTTGCAAAAACACTTATCAGTGTTCAAACAACCTTTGTCAGTGTTAGAAAAATATAGTGGAAAATCTAAATCATTAATAAGACCAATAATAATAATGCATCATCCTGTACATACTTTTACAAAAAGAATCCAAAACACATATTAAGTGAGATTAACCATTCCAATACTTGTTACCAAGTATTGAAATCTTCCAGCATCAAAAGGTTTAGTTAATAAATCTGATACATTTTCCTCAGTGTCAACCCTATCTGGTTGTATTAAACCTTTCTCAAAGCAATCTCTTATAAAATGGTGTCTAATTTCTATGTGTTTAGTTTTAGAATGATGTACAGGATTCTTAATGATGCATAAAGTACTATTATTATCAACAAATATCTTAGTATGCATGAAATTATACCCATAATCCAACAGCTGGTTCTGAATCCACAACACTTGACCACAACATGCTGCTGCAGCCACATACTCTGCTTCAGTTGTAGAATTAGCCACCACTGTTCGTTTCTTGCATTGCCAAGATATTAATCTGCTCCCAAGAAATTGACATCCACCAGTTGTGGATTTCCTATCAAACTTATCACCTCCATAATCACTATCTGAATATGCAATCAGCTCCAATGGTGAATCCTTTGGGTACCACAAACCAAGACTGGGAAAGCATCTTAGGTACCTAAAGATCCTCTTTACAGCATAAAGGTGACATTCTTTGGGAGTCACTTGATGGCGTGCACAAGCACACACAGCAAACATGATATCAGGTCTGGAAGCAGTAAGATACATCAAGGATCCAATCATGGATCTATAATGCCTGACATCAACATCTTTCCCATCTCCAATCTTTCCCCAAGGGTGTTCTCTATCTATAGGAGTAGTAGCCCTCTTTTCATGTGGAGAAAAGCCAAACTTCTTCAAGATTTCAGCAACATATTTGTCCTGGGAGATGAAGATACCATCTTCTTTCTGCTGAACTTGTAAACCAAGAAAGAAGTTCATCTCCCCCATAGCACTCATCTTGAATTTGTCTGTCATAAGCTTGGAGAAATCCTCACTCATCTTTGGATCAGTAGACCCAAAAATGATATCATCAACATAGACCTGCACAAGAAACACATCTTTGCCTTTCTTCTTTGTAAATAGTGTCTGATCTATGGTGCCCCTCTTGAATCCACTGTCCACCAAATAGGTAGATAGAGTACCATACCATGCTCTAGGGGCTTGATGAAGGCCATATATAGCCTTTTTGACTCTATACACTTTATCAGGATGCTCTGGATCCTCAAAACCAGGAGGTTGCATGACATATACTTCTTTAACAATGGTGCCATACAAGAATGCACTTTTGACATCCATTTGATAGACTGTGAAGCCCATGCAAGATGCATAGGCTAGAAAAATCCTAATAGCTTCAATCCTTGCAACTGGTGCAAAGACCTCCTCATAGTCTATCCCCTCCTCTTGTGTATAACCTTGAGCCACTAACCTTGCCTTGTTTCTGACCACAATACCTCTTTCATCTCTTTTGTTCCTGAGAACCCATCTTGTCCCTATAGGTCTGACATATCTAGGACAATCAACCAGCTCCCAAACATCCTGAATTGCAAATTGGTGAAGCTCATCCTGCATTGCTTCCACCCAACTTGGTTCTTTGAGAGCATCAAATATCTTCGTGGGTTCTTCTTGTGACAGAAAACATGCAAACAAACATGCTTGCACAAGAGGGGTATCAACCTTCTTGTGTATATTGGCAATAAACCCACCAAGACCTTGGTGAGATCTTCTGGTCTGAACTGGAGTCATAATATCACCAATGATCTGAGATGTGGGGTGATTTTTCATTGTGGAAGTGAGAACTCCTCCTTCAAAAAGTCTAGTATCCTCAACCTCACGCTCCATATTGCCAATATCTTCTTCATCAGACTCTCTTTGATCAACAGGAATCTCTTCATGAACATTGGAAGGTTCACCTTGTTCAAAAGTGGAAGAGAAAAGATGTGCAAAGGTGTTGTCAACGTCTGAACCTTGTTTGTCAGCGCTTGGGCTAACAACGCTTGAACGGTTGTTGTCAACGTCTGAGCCATCAACGTCTGAATTGGTCCTGTCAGCGCTAGATTTGCCTTTGTCAGCGCCTGAAGAACCATGCATGTTTGTATCTGGTGGTATTTGAAGACCACCATTATCTTGTCCAGCAGCAGCAGCAGCAGCAAAAGCATCTGTCCAAATGGGAATTGTGACATATTCAAATGTAGGAGATGCCTTTTCTGCTTGTGATCCAACCCTCTCATTAACCTGTGTACCTGAAACATCAACAATTTGTTCCTCCACAACATTTGAAGTTACTTTCACAATGTCTGGATTAGTGACAGGCATATAATTTAAAGTTCTAGATAAGGGTTCCAAATCAAACAACCAATTAGGACCACTTTCAGGATCACTAGGTTTATTCTCTAAGAACCTAACATGTACTCTTTCAACAATACGTTTGTCCTCTTTAAGATAAACCCTATAACCCTTGCTCTGCACTGAATACCCCATGAAGTAACCTTCATCACCTTTTGCACTAAATTTACCTAAGGCATCACTAGTATCTAAAACTACTACATGACAACCAAAAAGGTCTGAGAAAACCAATATTAGGTTTTCTTCCCCAAAATAACTCATAAGGTGTTTTGTTCTCAATGTTGTTAACCAATGCTCTATTTTGCACATAGCATGCTGTATTAACAGCCTCAGCCCAAAAGGCTATAGGAAAGTGAGCATCAGCCAACATTGTTCTGGCTGCTTCAATTAGGGTTCTATTTTTCCTTTCAGCAACCCCATTTTGTTGTGGGGTTCTAGCAATACTGAATTGCCTAGTAATTCCCTTCCTGGCACAAAAATCATCTAGCTTCTTGTTCCTAAATTCTCCACCATTATCACTCCTAAGCATCTTAACCTCATTGCCAGACCTTTTCTCAATTTGAGTGATAAATTCAATAAGAACATCAGCTGTGTCACTCTTCATAGCTAGAAAGAATATCCAAGTAAACCTAGAAAAGTCATCAGTGACAACAAAACAATATGACTTGCCATTCAAACTTTCTATATTAGTTGGACCAAAGAGGTCCATGTGAAGCATATGAAGAGGTCTGGAACTAGTATGCACCTGCTTGGACTTGAATGAGACCTTGTGCTGCTTGCCTTTAAGACATGCAACACAAGAGTGGTCATTGTGAAAGGCCTTATCAGGCAAACCATCAACTAAACCAAGCCTCACAAGTCTATTTATATTTTTAAAATTTATGTGCCCTAGTCTCCTGTGCCACAAATTACTTTCATCTACTGAGGCCTTAGCATAAAAACAAGACATATTTGCATTCACTTTAATCCCATTTAAATTCACATTATATATGTCCTTATGCCTAGGTGTTCTATACTCAATATACTTCTCATCAGGGATCTTAAAATCCTTACTTAACACCAAGCACTCAGTATCAGTGAAAAGAACCTTATTTTTGTTATCACAAACTTGTGATACACTAAACAGATTATAGTCCAGTTCTTTTACCAGGAAGACGTTCTCAAAACGTAGATTATTGGTGAGAAGGGTTCCTTTGCCTGTAATGGTGCCGTAGCCCCCTCCAAAGTATACCTTATCACCATCTTTAATAGGAGTGAAGTTCGTCAGATAGTCTTCCTTGCCTGTCATGTGCCTTGAGCATCCACTATCCCAATATCCATAGTCATTGATCTGTCTTTGAATGCCCTGCACATAAAGAAAACAAATTAGTTTTCTTTGGGAACCCAAGTCTTAGAAGACTTTGATTCATCTGGTTGTTCAATAAGAACAGACTTAGTTCTCACAACAACCCCATTCTCATCCCTTTTAGGATGAAATACCCAGTTAACCCCAATAGGTTTTGTAATGACCTTTGAAATGTAATTAAACCTATTGAAAGTCATTGAAATTCCATTATTATTAGGGTTTTGATCTTTCTTGGGTCTCCATGTAAAGCTTGAAGAAGCTCTAGACCCCTTACCTTGTGGCTGCAAATATTTAGGTCTGGTCATGTTTCTGTCAGCGTTGGATTTTGTCCTGTCAACGCTGAAATTACCCTTGTCAGCGTTGAACCTAGGGTTTGCTACAGGAACCCATTGCCTATTTGACCAGGTGTTTGTCTTTTGAAAAGGTCTTTGTCCATGAGTGTTAGACCTTCTAGAAAAGAATGGGGCAGGTCTAATCACTTGTGGACTTTGCTGCACATAAGGTTTGGGTCTGACAACGTTTGACTTCCTAACAACGTTGACTTTCTTTCTATCAGCGCTAAAATTGTTCCTATCAGCGCTGGCTTTGGGAGCGTTGACACACTTGTATGCCAAATGTGAAAAGCTACCACAAGTATAACATGCTTTCTTAGACACACTCTTAGGTCTAGTAGAGAAGAAACCTGTTCCATGATTGTTAACTTGGCTCTTGGGTGACCTATTATTCCTATACATCTCTGCATATTTAATGGTAGGTCTTCTAACAGTGTTTGAGCCTAGGTCAACAGCTTTACCAGTGACTGGGTGAGTAACCTTAATGGGTGGTGATTCATTGGGACTTTCACATAGCAAACCTCCCTTAACAAATAAAGTAGGGTTAGCTTTCTTCCACTCATTTAGGTCAGTCAGTTTTTGTTGATACTCTTCCACTAGAGTGACAACTCTTGGTGGAGGAATGAATTCCTCTTCTTGGCATTCTGGTATACCAGTCCACGATAAATCCTTTCTAAGGACACCATAAAAGTCACGAGCTGGTGGTGGAACCAGAGAGTAATCATTCATCCCAATCCCAGTCATGTCCTTAGGATCCCTTTGTTTAGCTACACAGTCTCCTAGGGTTTGGGTGGCTCTATCAAATCTTTAAATCTTGAGCTCAACATTATCTTTATTCTTAATGGCCTCATCTAACTTAGCCTGTAGGTCTCTATTGACCTTTGTCATGATATTTCTAATATCCATACTACCCTCTAGCTCATGTTTTAAGATATTTATCTTATCTTTTAAATCAAATTCCATTTTCTTGTATTCAGAAACGGTTTTCTCAGTTTCAGTAAGAGCTAGTTGGTAATTGGACAATTTACACCTTTCAGTGCTCATATCATCTTTTAGTTTTAACACCTCTTTGTTAAGTCTATCAGTGTTTAACCTACAACCTTTGCTACAGAAAGCATCATCATATACCTCATTATCAGATGAAGAGGAGGAGTGTGCCATGAGAGCATATTCAGCATGCTCTTCTTCTTCAATATCAGCAACCAAAGCTTTGTCCTCTTCAGCATTCTTAGCCAGATAGCTCCAATCCCATCCAGTACCATCAATTCATTGAACTGCAACCATGGCTTTGGAATCTTGAGCTTTAACAACCTGACTTGAGGGTTTACCAGCATCAGATCTTCTAGGAGATCTGCATTCCCTCATGAAGTGCCCCATACGATGACAGTTGTAGCACTCAACTTTGGATTTATCAAATCCAGCTGTGTCTTTAGCATTGAAGGTCATCTTTTTCTTGAACCTTCTATTCCACCTATTTGCTCTTATACTAGCAAGAGCCATATTCCACTTGATGTCCATCTCTTCCAAGTGCTCATCACTTATCTGCTCAAGGTCCTCATATGTAATCACTGAACCATTGGGCAAAGAAGCAATGTAAGCACACACAGTATCCAAATCCAAACCAGCAGGTTTCATGAATGTGTCAGCGTCTGAAAAGGAGACGTTGACAGGACTTGTTCCAGCACTGACAAATGATGATCCAGTAACTGGATGCATAAAAGAGTCCTTCTGATTGAATTGACCTTCACTATGAGAGAAGAAGGCCATGTTGCTAGTGCTAAGTTTGCTTCCATGTGCTGAAAGAGTTTCATCTTCCAATAGTCTTAGTTTGTTGTAGATGTCATCAAACGAGGAGCTCTTGTAAGTATTATTGGCAAGAATAGATCTTGCCTCAATCTTCCATGCCTCACCAAGACTTTTCAGAAAGGTAGCATTGGTGTCAACATCACCAACTTGTGTCCCCATGAAGGACAACTTGCTTGTGATGTCAAGCAATCTGCTTCTCACACTACTCAGTTTCTCATTGGGCTGAGCTTTGAAGACAGCATAATCATGCAGAAGTTGCTTTTTCTTTTCTTCCTTAGTGTCTGCATTACCACCATATGCAACTTCAATTGCTTCCCAAAGATCCTTAGCAGATTCATAGCCTCTATATTTGTGCTGATTTTCTTGTCCCAAAGAGACTTTAAGAATATTTAGGGCTTTCATGTCAACCCTTTTCTTTGCAATATCTTCAGAACCTACAGCTCTACCATCTCCAGGTTTTTCTCTCTTATCTTCATCAGGACATCCTTCAACAGCTGATCTTTGAGTAATGGCATCCAGAATCTTTTGAGCCTTATTGAATGAGTTTCCATATTCAATAATCTCCCAGAGTGTGTAATCAAAGATCCCCAGATATTGTTCAAAGTTGAACTTCCATAAGTCAAAGTTGGTTGCATCAAGCATGGGAATCTTGATGTTTGGTAAGGGTGAAGAGGAGGTGGTTATTGCTTCAGACATGATGTTTTTAGGGTTTTGAGAAAATTAGGGTTTTGGTGTTCGTGTATCGTTCTGGTGTTCTTCAAAGATCAAAAGTTCCTCAACAAGCTCTGATACCACTTGTTGATCCCAAACTTAGATCGATTAGCTTTGTGTATACGAGATTAGATCAAGTATAACACGTAGAGAAACCTTTGTTATATGCTTTATGAATCTAAGTGTTATGCGGAATTTAACACTTAAACAAGAACACAAGATGTAAACAAAACTTTCACTTTGATTATGAATGTCGAACTTGCTTACAATGAAAGATGTTTACGAATGAAAACTTATATAAAACTTGATCCTAAACATTAACCTTTATAGACTAAGAAGCCTTGTACAATAAGCTACGTATCAACTATTCTAAGTAAAGATAAACATAGAAAATACATTGTCGTTTCTATCCTTACTAGAAGTATTCTAGAATATAATAAACGTGTAGCTTATATCTTCCATCAGTGCTTGTCTTCAATGAGTCAACGCTTGACTTTAACTTGTCAACGCTTGAGCTGTCAGCGCTTGCTTTGTTCCTGTCAACGCTTGATTTGTTCTTGTCAGCGCTCAAGTGATCTGGCCTTAATTTATTCCCAACATCGAGGTCATGAACCTCATGATTATTTGGCTAAGCTCATTTCCTATCATATTGTATTTAGTTCTTGGTGAACAACTTTTCATCACTCTTTTGCAGATCACTCATTTTTTTTATAAGATAAAATAGTATCATTTGAGGAAACTGAATTTTCATCACTATAAGGATTATTCAAAGTGAGATTTATAAGTGATTGTTATCGAAATGAAGTTGTTTATAAAACACCTTGGAAAACTTAATTTTTTTCATAACAAGGAAAATCTTTGTAAATTTATTTTGATTCTTATTTAAGAATTAAGCATGTAAATGTTTTTATTATAAACATGATGATAAAGTTTTGAGGAACTGAGTATTGCATCGTTAATCTTGAAATTGTATATAGTTGCGCGCCTACATACAATTTAGAATGGACCATGCAAGGCTGATTAGTAGTCACCATAAAACTGATTAATAAACACTAAATTTTCTTTGAAGATTGTGAAAGATTAAAATTTATGACATCTGCAAGACGTGAAAAATAGGGACATAGTGTTAGGGACACCTACATATGTGCCTGTAGCATCTATTCTTCTGAGTCGGATTTACTCATTTGTGGAAATTGTCTTATTTGACAATTGACAATTCTTTCTTGTCCAATTCTCGTAGTAAGATTCTTAGGAAAAATATCTGATTACCGAGTGTTGATACCCGACTGGATGCATCGACGTTCCTATCATACTTTTGATTTGATTTCATTTGAATGACCTGGGTAACGATCTGAGGAGCTTTCGAATGCGTACTCAAATTATGAAAACATGGGATATATTCATATTCGTTAAATGTTTTCGTCTGCATCTGATTTGAAATTCTCTCGCATAGATTATGCGTTGACCTTACTCTTTTAAGGTTAGTTATGTCTCCAGATATCCTTGAACTTGTGAAGGATTAAGAGTTATTATTAGTCTTTTGAGAAGTTCACATCTTATCGACGACAATAAAACTGGAAAGTTGATAGTGCCAGTAGAATGGATTGATTGATTATGACATGACGACATTGTCTTAATTGATGGGAACTCGAATAGAATTCCCCTAAATGATAAGATGTTGAATATCAAAAGTAATCTAAATAATTCTTGATGGATGACCATATCCTGCATTTAGACTTGAAATTTTACCGTAAATGGTTGTGAATTAGTCATAGATACTATAATCTAGAAAGAACCTAATATGAATTTATTAAAACGATGTTTCTGTTATCTGAAACTTTAGTAAGTATTTGTTGATGAATTACCTAGACTTTCGCCATTAAGGCAAGTTGAAATTGGTATTGATTATATTCCCGGTGCTGCACCTGTGGCTTGTGCACTGTACGTCAGCACCATCTGAATTAAAGGAATTACCTACAACTGAGAGAGTTGTCGGAGAAAGATTTTATTCTACCAAGCTCGTCATCATGAGGAGCTATGGTGTTATTATTCCTTATATTTATAGATTACTGTGAACTGAGTAAATTGACAATCGAAAACGATATCCATAAATCGAAATGGAAGATTTGTTCGATCATTTACAAGGTTCTAGCGTTTGTTTTAAAGATTTGATCCATGGCATGGTTATCATCAACTTCGAATCCGCGAAGAAGATTATCTATTCCATTCACTACATCCGGTACTTGTAATAAACATTCTGAGTTTCGCGTGATGTCGTTTGGATTGACTAATACACATGTAGCATTTCTAAATTTGGTGAATCACGTGTGTAGACTGTAACTTGAAAAATTCATGCTTGCGATCATTAAGGACCATTTGTTTGTTTATAAGAATAAGAAGGAGTTAATAATTATTTATAGATTGCCCTGAATTGGCCGAACAATAAAAATATGTACCTTGAATATTTAAACATGTGATTTAAGACTTAATCATTTACATTATTTGACCGTGTGATTAAAAGATAATGAAATCTATATTGACTCTTCAAAAATTAAGAGCCCTTTTAAGACTTTGTGTTTTACCAAAAAGAAAATGGAAATATGTTTTGACAAATGTTTTAACAAAGGATTTTAAAGGGATTATTCCCTTATACACAAAACATTTAACTAAACTCTTGTTTAGGGGTAAATGTTTTTGCATACCTTAAGACAACCTAAGAGGGATTGAGGAAACCGTTAAACCATGACTTAAATTTTGAAATGACAATTTTTGCTTTTCAACTAAGAAATTTTGACCAAAGTATAAACAAAGATTTTTCGAACATTTACGGATCTTATTAACTATTTTAAGTATTTTCGATAAATCAAAAATCGTGTTAATTAAATTTAAAATTATTTTGAACATTTTCATATAATTAAACGGACTAAGAAATTTAAAATCCTTACGTTTATGTTTCATAAAAATTGAATATTTAATGTTTAATTAGTTGTAATAATTATCGACGCTTTAGACGTCAGATTGAGTAAAACAGATAAAAATAATAGTTGAGATGAAACTAAAACTTAGAAAATATGAAGAAAGAAATTATGAGTGAATTTTGGTCATGATAATTATATCATCAGGAAAGTGAATGTAGATATCGAAACATAATATAGAAAGGATAAAGAATCAATTAGGACATGTTCCTTAATAATGAAGGTGCAAAATAAATTGCCGAACAATATAAAAATAAACGATGTTTGTAAAAAGGATAATATAGATAATAAAAGGGGTTTGCGTCTAATGTGAACCATTAAAATTGAGAAGCCAATGGCGTTAAATTTACAAAAGACCACTTGTGATTGTCTAAATATGGAGGATTGTGAGATGTAGTCATATTGGAATCTTGTAAGTATAAGTATTCTATTCCTGTCATTTCCGATTTAAAGTATCCTTATCTGAAGAAGAGGTTGTACTAATGGCAGATTATGAAGGCAGACATCGCCTCATACATTAGTAAACGTCTAGCTATTTCAAAGGTCATCATCTGAATTTGATTCGATTTGGGTCATCGTCGACAGACTGACCAAATCTGCTAATATCATTCTTGTTAATGATAGATTCTTGATGAAGAAATTGACTCTTTCGTATTTAAAGAAGTTGCGTAAACATTGTGTGCCTGTATCGATCATCTCTATCAAGATCATCGCTTCGCATCGAATTTCTAGAGATTTGCTCAGGATTCATTGAGAACGAATCTTGAAGAGAGTACTGTTTACCACCCCAAATCGAAGGGACGAGGTAAAGTAATGATACAAAACACTAGAAGCACTGTTCTATGTTTGAATGATTGACCTTTGGTAATGAACCGTATAATCGTTTTCCTTTGGAAAGATTATCATTGATAATCATCGTATTAGGATCGAGATCAAATCTTGTTAGGATCTAAATATTAGAGCATCTGTAAGCAGGAGTTGGGAGGAAGACACCCGACATACACCCATTGTGAGTTGGATATGTCTTTTAGGTTTAAGGTTTCCTATGATGGCGAACCTAACCATACAAAATACCCGACCCGCGAGACCTGAAATGATTGTTGAAATTAGGATCTGATTATTGACTGCCGGTAGTGGGCAGGAGGCTATGTGAATATGAAATGTAGATCTTGAAGTGCCAGATGGGTAGCGAAGTTATGTAAAAAAATTTCACCATAGAAAGATGAACTGAAGATCTGAAAGATCATGGGAATTAAGTCCCCGTTATATGGGACCATTGAGATGATGTAAAAGATTGGTTTGAAAGGCATATAAGCTGGATCTACCCTAGGACTTCAAGAGCTGCGTGAATTATGTTTCGTAAATCGAACTTGATAAATGCCTATCAAGTGAAAATCTAATTGTTTCTTAGTAGAGTTTAGATCGGCGAAAAGTTTCATTCATCAAAAACCCGTGAACATCATGGATAGAGAAAGTAAGTCAACATTAAGCCTGATCTTATTCCCGTAGTTATGTTTGATGAAACTCGCGTATTGTAATGAATTACACTTGTGAGAAAAGACCGAATGTGGAGGAAATATCCACATGGCTTTAACTCTATAAGAAGCAAGTAGTAAGGTAAGATGATTTTTGAGGACAAAGATCCTGTTTAGGGGTAAATGCTGTGACAATCCGTCAATTTATGGTTGATATTTTATTCTCAAATATTATTTAAAAATATTATTTTAATGTTATATTATGAACTCACTTATTTTTGGGAAGAAATTTGGATTTACGTCTTGAAGTAGCATCGACTACGTCTAAACCGGAGGATTCAACGTTACGTGCTTACGTTTACATACACCGTTTTGGTGACAGTCCGACATTTCAGAAAATAAATTTGTCCGTGAATATTATTTTGAGATTTTAAATTTGTGTTGGTTCATAAACTCACAAATTTACGAGAAGAGATTAGGACTTATGATTTTAATTTAACGTCCTTTACGACTAAACCGAAAACCTTAAGATTACGTATTTACGTTTTCGAACTCCGTTTTTGATGAGACAATTCTTATTCGATTCATTTTGTGCCATTGATTCATAATTTATAAAAACGTTTTTCGTAAAACGACCCGAGGGCACTCAAATCGAGGAAACTAGAATCGAGGAGTACCCATAAATTAGTGGGATGAGACAAGATAAATCTTGCCCCACCCCACTCAAAAGGGACGGCATTATTAAGCTAACACACCCATGAGGTGTCATCTTATGGTTACTAGTTACAACACATGTAACTAGAAGCTTACAATGTAAGCAAACCATATACAAAAACCACAAGCAAAACCATTTGCATCCATTTCCTCCATGCAAAAACAACTAAACTCTCCCACTCTCTCTCAAATGTGTCGTCCCATCCTTACCATAAACACCTCCCTTTGATCAATTATTAACCACAAACATTTGTTATAATTAACATATGTTAATCTCCCTTCCAAGAGATGAAGATTGGTGCAAGTTTTAACATCCAAGGAGGAGTTTCCATGGAGTCGTGGGGCTGATTTTCCACAAGGTGTTCATGAAGAATGGTGGTCTTGAAGATGGTCTTGGTTATTCACAAGTTTCTCCATCAAAATCCATGTTTTGATCACAACCTACATCATCATGGTGGTATAAAGATTGTTCTCCTCATCCTCTTGTTATTTTTGATTATGTAATCTTGTATTTTCTTTTACTTATGTATATGTATATGATGATGAATGATGATTACAAATATTGTGTGGGGATTTGGTGTTGATAAACATGGTTAAAAAGATGAAAAACTATAAGAAACAAGGTTAAAATCATGCTTAAAAATGATGGCTGTATAAAACAGTAAAGAACCATGTCATGAACTGATAAAATGGCATAGATTAATGGATATACAGTAAGTAATGTGTCTTGTACATATGTGAGAGTTGGCCATGCAATGGAATCATTAGGATGAGTGAGATATGATCAAAACAAGTTTAGAGTACAAATCTGAGTTCACTGTTTTGGACGATTTTTAGAAAATACTTAGAGGCTGATTCAACAGTAGCTATAGTAGAGTTAAATTGATCACATATCATTTAGTTTATGTCATAAAAATTTGAGCTTCTATCTCCATATAGAACTCTAGATATGGCAGTTTTGGTGATCATGAAAATAAAAATCAGATTTTGGAAATTAATGTTTAATAGTATTATATAAGCACTCAAATAAAAATAGTATAAAATGTGAATTAAAACCCACTAACTTATATAATACATTTATATAAATATGTATAAGGATAAATAAATGAAAATTTTATAAAAATGGTAGTTTGATAAGTTTTATAAGTTATAAAACTATAAACATGATTTTTACGACTTTTTCGGCTATTACCGTAAAATTAACGTTTTTGTTAAATAAAACTTAAACGGTCGAACCCGTCTAATGTAAACTTTTATAAACTCATATACTGATATATAAACATATATCGCAAGTAAAAACCGATAAAACCCGAACTATATAACATACGGACATTAACGGGCTAAGTTAACGTTATTGGACTAATAATACAACAAAATGGACTAAAACACTTATAAACTTATTTATTGGGCTTAACCCATTTGGGTCCAACATGTAAAGTATAAATACTGATAATACAAGTATGATTTTTATTAATACAAGTTAAAGAACTTATAATAAAGTTATTGGACTTAAAATATGTAAATAGGTAAAACTAGTAAACTAGTATAAAAGTTATCGACACATAACACTAAAATGAGTAAAATAGAATATGTAAACCCACTTGATCATCATATATGTATAATCATCATATGTATACATAATTGTTATTTTTATAAAGTCATTGGACAAGAGTCTAAGACGAGTATTGTTTGTCTAGGTTTCCGTGATTGAAGCACGTACCGTACATCCGAATTGCCGATAACCCGCCTTCCCACATCAACGTGAGTTCATAGCCTCGCACTCTTTTAAATATTTTTATGAAATGTTTTATAAACCCGCGAGGGAGGTAACATGTTAGTTTTTATAAAATAGGACACCATTTGTCCCGATTGTTTGTTTATTGATTTGGACCCGAATGATTGTATGACCCGATAAATGATTAAATGACCCGATAGATGAAATTAAATGGATTATTAAAGTTAGGTTACTAAAAGTCCCATTAGCATGAATTGTGAACTACCGGGATTTGGTAGACGCTTATGCATATAATAGTACTATTTGGGGACGATCACCCCAGTTCGCGCCTTGACGGTTGATCCCCGTCGTGCCACATTGATTGGTAAGCGAATTTATGTATGAGAAGATTTCCATAGCGTGACCTTTGTGACGACACGCTAATTTAGATGGGAAAATTGAGTTTCGGGCTAGCTACCCGTTTTTTGGTTTAGTAAGGTAACAATGTCATGCCGCTTATAATAATCCAGTTAACGAAATACTACTATACGCACCGAATTACGATGTATTGCCTGACTAGCAATACGGGGTCATACTATTGATGTTATGTTCGTGTTTTGGTTTTTCATAACCATATTCATATAACGGTTTTTATTTAACTTTATACAACGTCATAAGACGTATTGTATGATGTTTTTACGACATTGGCTCGTATAATGATTTTTAAGGCAAATGCATATATTATGATTTTTACAAGGATTTGTATAAAATGATTTTGGCTATTTTATGGCCTATTACATGGATTTGTACAAAATGATTTTCGGTAATAATTTTATACCGATATTATATTGATGGATTTTATTAAACTCTATGAATTCACTCGGCGTTATCGCTGACCTTTTCTTTTAACATGTTTTATCTCAGGTACTTGAAGGTAATTCTCAGGAAGACAACAAGAATTCATGGCCCGCACTTAAATATGAATTTCCATTCAAATGCTTTGTAAAACCTGTATAAAATACAATGACTTGGGACCGATGTAACTTTGATATTTATGAATGGAAATGCTTTTATTACTAAACGACGCGATTTTTATGCGTTGTCTATGATGTGAGTAATGTGCTATCCCGTAACACCAACGAGTCTTCCGCTGTATTGAGTTGTATAAATTTGGGGGTGTTACATTAAGTGTCGGTTTAGGAAAACCAAGCACTAATGACCCACAAGTGGGGATCGTTCTCAAGGAGGCTAGTGTGTTGTGTAAAGATATGATTAAGTGTTTGTGATTATATTGATGAGAATAGAAAAGAGATTAGAAAAGAATGACAGTTACGATTATGAATTAAACTAAGACGAAGTCGTGCACGTAAAACCGTAAAAAATCACTAAATTTAAAAATTACCCTAAAAATTCCTAGAAAATTGTAATAAATCCTAAAAAATTTAATTAGAGTTTACAAAAAATCAAAAATCACTCAAACCTTTTATTTAATTAAATATTAATTTTTTAATGCTAATTAAAGCCCACAAAATCAATCTAATTAACAAAATGCCCAAAATGAGATTTTTAACTTATAAACCTCTAAAATGACTTAACTAAATTTAAAACTATTTTTGAAAATTTTAAAATTAATTAAAACTATTTTAAAACAATTAAAAACTATTAACACTTAAAATAATTCTAAAAATTAATCTAATGACAATAAAATTAATCTAAAAATTTGAAAATTTCTAACTTAATGTATTTAATCTAGAACAAATGAAAAACTTGTAAAAATTTTAATTTTAATTTTTAATAATAAAATAATAATAAAATATTAATAAAAATCCAAAATTTATAAAAAATTCTAAAAAGTTGCAAACTAGTTTATTTTTACCTAAATAAAACAGAAATGAACTTGAAATTAAAAAAATACCCCTATTGGGCCTTAAAATGGGTTAAATGACAAAACAGTCCTTTAATGGGCTGAAATTAGGCCAAATAAGAAAAAGTCAACCAAATAAGCCCAAAACTTCCTATCTGACTTGAAATTTGATTTTAAGAACAAAACTCTAAAGGCCCAAAAGCTGAAAATGAGCTTAAGTTAGCTTATTTCAAAACAACTTATTCTTAATGGGCTTTTTGGCCCATTAAGATATAAGCTGATGCCATAAGCTAAAATTTGACACACAAGCTTCTTTTGAGTTACCAAAGAGATCTGTGAAAAGAAATTTTGAAAAAGCACAAGAAATAAGCCTGAAATAAGCCAAGGCTCTCTTCACAAAACGACAAAATAGTCGTTTTTGAGTTCTAGACCACCTCAAGTGCCGATTCAAGTTGCAAAAGCTTTTAAATGACTTAATTAAGCAAAATAATCAAAAATATTTCCAATAAGCACAAGCAATAAGCCAGTATAAGCAAATAAGCACTTATGTAAAAGTCAACTTGATTGGTTTTCTAGTCAAAGCTTAAAGTCAAACCCTAATATGCTCCAGTTTAAATCAATGGGTCAAATAAGGAAGATCTATTACAAAAATAAGTTGTTGCAAGTCCCAATAAGCTAGAATGGCTTATGAATAAGTTGTTTGGTAAATTACACTAGGAGTCGCTAGTAGCAGGGGAAAGGAGTTCCCACTGCTTGACCAATTTGACTTTTTGTCTTTAGTGACTATTTGTTGGATTCAAGTTACAAACAAGGCACCCAAGTGATCAGTTAATCATAAGGAGTCAACAACAACAACAAAAACACAATTTCAATCAGCCAATTAGCACAGATTAATCAAAAGATCCATAGACAAGCACCAGACATGAACAATAATCAGTTTCAACTCAATAAGCACTTTTAGCAAGAATAAGCCAATCAAACTTCACCAAATGCATGCACAAGCTATAATTAATTCAAATGAACATAAATAAACAGGTTTCATGCATTGATTCAAAGTTTAGATCAAGATTCAAGCACTTAAATGTTACTGATGAACAAAGAACAAGCAGTTTTGATACTTTGCTGATATACTTGACCACAAATCCAATTTCAAACACTCAAATCTTCTTAACATGTTATATTAACTACGTTTAATCACTTGTTATCCCTAAGCATGCATACAAACTAAGTGTTTCCAAAATCTTAGGTCAAAACAAGCAGATTTCAAGTTTTTATAGCACAATCAAGGATTTGATGTTTAAAAGCCAAGAACTTGCAGCAATTAGCACTCAACCAAGTATATAACAGATAACAACTCAAATAAACAACAACCAATAACTCAATAACAAGTTGTGATCTTAAATAGGTTAACCCAAACACCCCTTATCTTTTTCAATCCAAAATTTAACAAAGTATAAGTGTGATTCAATGTTAGCCAAGCCCAATCTAACACAATAACAACTATATTATGTAGTATCAAGCAATTATAAGCCACAAAATCAACAAGAACAATAGCAGAATACAAAATCACAAAAATCAAGTATTTTGACAGATTTTGGGTTCAAGGACTCAAACCTCATGAATGTACATCCACACTCACGAATTTTTGAGCTGATGTGCCTAGAAAAACAAGGCACAAGCTTCCACAACAAGGCAGCTAAGATTCAACAAGGTTAGAGCACAAAATATGAAAATCAGAAAAGTGAAAAAGCTTGATTAATGCAACCTTTGTACCCACTCTTTGATTATACCCAAACCACAAGCTCCCAACAGCTTGATAAGCTCCTTATCAGGGTGTTTAGATCTCTTGTAATCCAAAAATTCCAAAGATATACCAAAGACTTAGCAAAATATCAAGATTTTTGAACTTTGAGCAATTTCTTGCACAAAGTTTGAAAACAGGTTTTAAGACTTAACAAGCACAATCATATATCATTAACAAACAACTAAATAGTTTGGCACTTGGAATTCGTCACACAATTCAAACACAGTTCATTAATAATGAAGGGGGATTTACAGAATGTTGACCAATAAGAAAACCAAGAGCAGGGCTCAATGTTGTGACCCTAATGCCTTTTATAGGCTACATGTGTTCTAGAAATGCAAAGAAAAATGTAAACCCTAATGTATAGAAGTTCCTGAAATGCCCTTGAGGTTTTAAACTTGCTTGAACATGTGAAGTATCCTTGGCAGTATGTGAGGTTGTATAGCTGTTGGAATTGCATCAAAGGCTCACAATGAGCTTAAGTTTGAAGCAAGAATCTTGGTCGTTGGATGGTGGCATGTTTTGGCATTTTCCTCACATACGTATGCATGGGTCTATTCATGTGAGCCTTGGGGTGATGTGGCAGGGAAAGTAAGAGTGGTGTTTTGTTTAGGGAAGGCTTAATCATAAATCTGGATAATATGGGAGTTTAATTCTGGCTTAATCAATAAACCCCAATTCGTGTTCTTGAGTGAATAGTACTTGGTTTAATCTGATTTGGGTTTTAAAAATTATGTTAAGCGCCAAATAATAAACTAATCCAAGATTAGTTAATACCGGTTATAAGTGGGAAGTGACGTGGGAGAATGGTGGAATTTCATTGGTTGAAAGGGTGAGTGGGACAAGTGGCATGTGGGGATTGGTTAAGGTTAGTTTGGTTGTCTGCCAGCTTTAACCCCTTGTTTCTTTCTTTCTTGTCACTTGTAGTTTAATAAGCCTAAAACAAATTTCCTTTGTAATCCAAGTTTCAGTTTTTAGACTTTTGCCCCAAATACTTTTCCAAAGTATTTTCAGGGGTATTTCTTGCCATTTGATGATTCTTGAAGGGCTGTTTTGGCATTTTCTCCAAACATTTTAGTCTTGACTTGTATTGTTGACTTTGTGGAGGACTAATATGGACAAGTCTTCATTTTGAGGGACCATTCTTGCCGATTCTTCAAAGTGGAGGGCCCTTTTTGTAAATTTGACAAACTTTAAGGACCAAACTTGTAATTATGAATATACAAGGGTTTAAAGTGTCAATTCTTCAATATTGGAGGACCCTTCTTGTAAAATCTTCAAATCTTCAAGGGTTAGTCTTGGAAAATCACATTAAGGCTTGGTTTATTGTGCGGCTTCGTTTCCCGTGTTCGTTTTTGCTTGTTTCTTGTGATCTTTTGTCATTTTCTCAATATCCGTACCTAAAACACACATGTAACAAACACAAGCATATATTTGGCATTTTTGATGATATTTAATGCATTTTAAGCCCGTTTTAGACGATGAGACTATGTATAAAAGCAGTCTCATCATGTATGCAGGGCCAATGTCTGTGGTGGGGACAACATTGCGTAGCGGGTACTACTGGCCAACTATGCATATAGACGCGTGAACACTCATTAACAAATGCAATGACTACCAGGTGCACATGCCAGTACCGAGGCAGCCTTAGGAGGAGCTCACACCAATCACCTCCCCTTGGCCATTCTTCAAATGGGGAATCGATATAGTGGGGCCCTTCCCTGTAGCTGCGGGAGGAGTTAAGTTCCTCATAGTTGCGATGGATTACTTAACAAGGTGGATTGAGGCAAAGGCAGTCGCAACGATAACGGGGAATCAGGTGAAAAGGTTCGTATGGGACAACATAGAATGTCGTTTCGGACTACCCGGTGAAATAATCTCGGATAATAGAAAGCAGGTCGTAGAGAACCCATTCAAGGATTGGCGAGCGAAGAATGGGATACATCAACGTTTCGCATCGGTTGCCCACCCACAAACGAATGGACTTATGGAGAGAGCAAACAGGAGTTTGGGGGATGGCATAAAAGCACGGTTGGGGGAGCATAATAAGAAGTGGGTCGATGAGTTGTCGCATGTTTTGTGGGCACATCGCACGATGATCAAGACGGCTACAGGTGATACCCCCTTCACCCTTACATATGGGACAGAAGCAGTCATTCCAGCTGAGATAGAACTACAAACTCTCCGCACAGCAGATGTAGACATGGTTACTAATGATGATGAGCTGCGATTAAACCTAGACATAACCGAGGAGCGACGAGAGTTAGTAGCAATCCGCGAATCTAAGTCAAAAGAAAAAATGAAAGGTTACTATGATTCTAGGGTACGCAAGACCTCCCTCAGACCAGGTGATTTTGTTTTTTGCTCAAACGCGGCAAGTCGCGCTGAGAATACGGGGAAGCTTAGACCAAAATGGGAAGGACCCTACATAGTGACAGATGCACTTGGAAATGGTGCGTAGCGGCTGCGCGACATTGTTGGTCGTGACCTACAAAGACCTTGGAACATATGCCACTTAAATAAGTGATACCTTTAAAGGCGAAGCTTCCCAAGTGAATGTATTGTTTTTTCTTTTTATTGTTTGTGTTTAAAATCTTGCAAGTATTAATAAAACAGTCGTGGTCCCTAGCTAGTTCCACAACGTATTCTTAAAACTTTTCCTTATGTCATACATACTTTTTTCTTATTATATATTTCCTATTGGCGCACGCGTGTACAACGTTTCTAGGAAAAATAAGAGGAATTAGCCTACCCTACTACTTAGACTCGTCGAGTAAGTGGGATGCACCCCCTTCGACCATGGATCATGTATCCTTGTTAGGCCCCTTGCTATTAATGACATCGTAACAAGTTATGCAACCAGTAAACTCTGAGACTGTTAAGACACACTTGTGCACACCTAACAATGGGTCAGCCTCACCTGACCGTCCTTATGGTAGTAATGGTATACTGCACGTCATGAGCTTCTCAAACCCATATGGACCATTTATAAGTTTACATTAGCTTATTATGCGAAATTGCGCTATAAACATTGAATAGACTTTCTATAACAAAAGAAGGATAGTGTTTATTACAAAGCAAACATTTGTAGATACAAAACATGAACATATGTTTACAAGTCTTCAAGGCGATTGGAGAGCAGATGGGTCTCAGAGGAAGATCTCTTCAGTTTTAGCAAAGGAACATGCAGAGGCATATAAAGTCCTTCATTAGTAGTTGTGCCCTTTGAAACATGACAAATACGACACCTCTTGACGTAACGATCCACTTTCTTCCTCATTTCATTCAAAATAAGAAGCTTGAACCAACTGGAAAGTGCGATCACGACCAACATTTCATTCACCATGCAACTCCTTAATAATTTTCAAGCGAAGAATTGAATAAGGAATACAAAGTTGATTCCCTTTGAATAGTAACCCATCATGCATAATAAAATCTGTTATCTCTCTAAATCTCTAATCCTGCAAAACAACTGAAAAGTATGGGTCTACATCCACCCTGTCACGAATGACATCAAGTCCTGGAACATCAACCTACATGGTTATAAGTAAACTATCTCCTGCTTAAGGCATCATCAGCACGATTGGAAGCACCAGTTTTGTGTTTCACCACAAATGTAAACTTCTCAAGAAAAGCCAACCAGCGCCCATGATTATAGGATACTTTATCTTGAGTATAGATACGCCTTAAGGAATCATGATCAGTGAACAAAACAAACTCCTTATGAAACAAATAATGGAGCCAGTGCTTCACATCTTGGACCACTGCATAAAACTCTAAGTCATAAGTAGAGTACCTTGACTTTGTTCTAGTCAACTTCTCACTAAAATAGGCAACAGGCCGCCCACATTGACTAAGAACTCCACCAATTGCAACCTTAGAAGTATCAGTATCAAGCTCAATAACTTTAGAAAAATCAGGTAATACCAGGATTGGCGCTGTAGTAAGCTTTTCCTTAGTAACCCGAAAAGCCAGCTCTGCTTCCTCCATCCACAAAAATCACTTCCCTTTCATACAGTATGTCAAAGGGGCCATAATGGAACTGAAATTTGGGATCAATCGCCTATAGAACGAAGCAAGACCATGGAAACTCCGAACTTCAACAATGGTAGTTGGAGTTGGCCACTCCTCAACATCTACTACCTTAGACTCGTCCACCTGTATGCCATCACCAGAAACAACATACCCTAAAAACAAAACTTTAGGGGTCATGAACACACACTTCTTCGTGGCTGAATAAAAACTATCCTTCGAAGCAAGGTCAAGACCTGCCTCACATGAGTGACATGCTCATTATGAGAATCACTATAAATAATAATGTCATCAAAATAAACAACCACAAACTTTCGAATAAAAGGTATGAGCATTTGATTCACCACACGCATAAATGTACTTGGTGGGTTTGATAAACCAAAAGGCATGACCAACCACTCATACAACCTTTCACGGGTCTTGAAAGCGGTCTTCCACTCATCACCAGGGCTAAGACGAATCTGGTGATACCCACTCTTCAAATCTAGTTTTGTAAAAATATTAGCACCACCAATTTGGTCAAGCAAATCATCCATGCGAGGAATAGGAAACCTATACCTCACGGTAATCTTGTTGATGACTCTACTATTAACACGCCTATGCCATGTACCATCCTTCTTTGGAGTCAATAGGGCAGGAAAAGCACACGGGCTCATACTTTCACAAACATGACCCTTGGAAACCAACTCAACCCGCCTGTGCAACTCCTCATGTTCTCCCGGGCTTATCCTGTAATGTGTCCTGTTAGGAAACTGTGTCCCTGGCTCTAGATCAATATTATATTGTATGTAACGCAATAGTGGCAAGCCATCAGGTAATTCATCAAGGAAAACATCAGAGGATTCCTCAAGTAAAGGGATCATTAATTCAAGAACTTCACTATCTTCAGAAACCTCCTTCCCTATCAGCACAAAAACATCACCTCCCACCTCCAGCTCGTCTTCAAACTGCGAAAGATTTAGTAAAGTACCATTGGGTTTATTAACTACTTCCTTGGGTTTATATAGCATCAAAGTAATCTTCACACACCCAAACAGGAAACTATAAGTATTAGCTCTCCCATGGTGAGTTACATCACGATCATACTCCCAAGGTATACCCAACAACAAGTGACACGCATCCATGGGTATCGCATCACACCAAACATTATCCTTATAGGTTGTTCCTACATAACATGAAACTTGGACACGCTTGGAAACTATTATCTCCCCACCCTTTTTAAGCCACTGTAACTTATAAGGTTTGAGACGATTTTCAGTTTCGACCCTAATTCTGGACTGCTTTGTTGGGCTAAAAAATTTGATGATACAAAATCAAAGGTACTTGGAAGTACCGCTAGTACAAAGTAAGTACCTCTAGCACGTTCCATGTACCGCTAGAATAATGCAAGTACCCTTATCCTACGCAAGTACTTTTACGCTTATTGAGACGTAGAGATCTTCAGAAGATTCTATAGATATTATGAAAATATCCTTGTAACACCCCATTTTACCTTGACGCAGCGGAATAATATTTTTAGGGGTATTACTTCATGATATGAAAGCAAAGTGATAGAAAACAGCTCACAAGAGTGTTTAAATAAATTTAATTATTCTTTATAAATTTATCATTCAAAATCAGAGATATTCAATAAAACAACTATACATACACTGTACATAACAGGTTCCCGAGATCTAGAAAATAGGTTTGAATGACAAAATCTTCAAAGATTTATATCTCTCCACGTTATTTGTATGCTGCTCCATGCTGAAATATATGCTTAAAGTCAACACGAATGTTGAGTGAATTCATAGGTTTAAAATCAGTTTGAATACAAGATCCTTTTTCTTGAGCTACGTTGTTATTTTCTCGTAAGTTTGAATAATATGATCATTCAATTGCACTAAGCTTATGATACAACGACTAGACATAGGAACCAACATGTTTCCCTTATGAGGAAGTCTGTCAAACTATCCTTACTAGCAACACAAAGTATGCCTGTTTGACCAATGAGGTGCTAGCAAGTGCGACTTGCCCAGACAGGAGATGTCAGTCTCCAATAGTACTATATATGTAATAACCCGAACTTTAAAATCAACATTTAGACTGAGATCTAATCTTATTCCTAGTAGTTGGATCAATATTTACTACTCGAGTTTTATTTGTCATGTTCGTTCGACGAATAATATTGATTTATCGACTAGACGGCAAGATTAGGGCTTTAACGTATCGAATATGTGTCATTTATTATTTATCGGCAAAGTCTATGTCCGTCATCAACCGTAAATATCCTCGTTATGACATAGAAATATTTTCTATTGTCGTCGTTTTAATTTCTCGTTTTATGAGAATTCTTGATAACTTACGTTAAACCTTTAGGCGTCATTCGTTTAGGAGACGCGTTAACGTTTATTATATAATAAGCCCTCCTTTATTTATTGAAATATAAATTTGCTCCGAATGTCAATGTTTTTATTTTATATTGAGCGTTTATTTTTCGTTGTTAACGCGTATCTTTCAAATCACTTAACGTTACAAATATCGGATTCCGATAATACCCGCTTTAGCAAATTGCGGAAAAATTTATATAATCTCACCGCTTGTTTCCAATCACACGCATCATATAAGACAGATGTTCATCTAACCTTACTTACACGTATATATTTCCTAATAATATTTACTAGATCATATTCTACATTTCACATCTTGTTAAATGGATAGAATATATGCTATGTCCTCCTACTCTATTTCCTGCCAAACGTAATCCACAACATTGATCATCACCAACGTCTTTGTCTTCTTGAAATATTTTTGGGGTGGTTTCGATAGTTATGACAAAACTTTACAAGAGCTGGTCTTCATGGGTTAATCTTGTGATTGACATCATATAAATCTTTGGTTCATCCATCTTGTTTTCTACCCTTTTTATTGTAAGAATCATTTTATCTAATTTGTATTTTCATCTTAGTAATTAATTGATCATGTATAGTTCCCTTTAATCTCTGAGATTATATGAATCAATTATTATTTGGCCTACTTTAGACATTGCATATGGATTTTTAACAAAAATATGTAAGTTAGACAAGCCTTGGGTTAAATTGTAATAGCTATCCATTATAGCAGTAGCTAATTCATGTAATTTGTATAACATCAGTAGGTTTGGGATATTTAGAAGCAACATATTAATATAGAGTTTTGTTTTGTGAGTATTTCCCCGGGTGACGCGTCCCGTGACGATACTCGGAGAATGAGATATGACTAAAATACGACACTAGGTCAGAATCTGACCTGCTGCAAAGATGGACTGTTTAGTCATAAATTTCATATACTGACCCCTAAATATGCAAAACTAAAATTTGTAGATAAAGTTATGTAGAACACACACGAATTGGATGGTTTTCTACGGATAAACGGTTTAGAAATGGCGGGCAAAACGGTGGAACTGAAGTTGGCAGACAAAAACAGCCAACTCTTCTAAGTGATAAAATGGGTAAATGAGCTATAATAAATATAAATTAGAGGAATTTGAACTTATAATAATTAAACTACATAAGTTAAGAATGACATTAGTAAAAATAACTCATCTATATTATATACGGTTTAGGAGAAACGGTCTAATTAACGAGACATGTCGTGAAAATTGTAAGAATTAGACTATATTAAATTAAGGTAAAACGTGATGATTTTTATAAACACCAAAATGGTATGAGCCGCTTTTTAGTTAAAATAGACTCGTTTATTTATTGATAACTAGAATACCCGAGACTCGGCCATCGTGGACATTAAGTTTACATCGTTATGAGGCGTTTTAAAACCCGTAATACATATAAAGTGGATTTGGGCCACAAAGCCCAACTTATACTTATAATGGCTATTGGGCCATTATTGGACCTGAGATTAATAATGTATATGGAGATCAATAATGAGTTTGAAATGAACTTAGGTTATATAAATGATTAATGGGTCACTAATGGGCTAGAATGGGCTTAATGGTCATAATGAGAAGATATATGTTAAATTGTTATGAATGGTTTTATAAAAAGTTTTATAAAACTTATGCAATGTCCAAACATACTAAAGTGAACAATATACATATATGTATGATTTATTTCTCGTCTCGAGCCTAAGACGCGTCTCGTCATTTTAGGTCTCGTTTGGTCATATGTTGACCGTTGGGCATCTTGCTCTCGATCAACAAGCGATTGATATCTCGTGAAGTCGTGTATAGAATATTGGACGTTTGTTATTTGATCTACATGTGATAGCTATACCAGGCGAGTTCATAGCCTCGCTTTTACAGCTTTATATGTGTTTATAAACCCGCGAGGGGGAATACATGCTCTTGGTATAAAAATATACGTTGTTTATATATATATGATTTTAAGAGAATACATGATTATGAATAAACATGTGGTTTGCTATATGCTTTGAACGAATACATGTTGTTGTAAATGAATGCAAGACATTTGATTAAATTCTTTTGAAAGATGAACACAAGCGTTGATTGTATTGATTGTGAACCGCTATTTGCTAAGTAATGCATTGCCAAAATTTGGAAAGTCCCTATAAACCCATGAACCGTTAACTACCCTTGATGGGTAGGCGCTGGTACAGACGGATGGATCCATCGGGGATGGCCCCCACCTAGGCAGGTCGCACCTGTGGGTTAGAGGCTCAGCCAGGTGTGTTGTATTAGAAGTAAGGGGGTATTCGGCAAAATACCTGACTAGGGCATTATTATACTTAAGGCTTCGGTGTCATGGCTTAGTAGAATAGCGTGGACTTTGGGTATTGCATGTGTTGCACTATCGACAGTGGATGAGATTCTTGTGTTCAAAAGCTTTATGGTTTATTTAAAAACCCATTATTGTTTATTAAAAACCTATGAATTCACTCAACCGTTGTGTTGACATGTTAGCATGTATTCTCAGATGTGTAGGTTTAAGAGCAGCTGGAGCATGGAGCCGCGCAGGATAAAGTAAAGGCAAAACAAACAATTTCCATTCGATACATTTAACAAATCTTTATTATTTCATAAGGTTTGTATAAATTGGTGGGACCCCTTTTTTTTAATTAACTCTGATTTAATAAAATTATCGAATGGTTTATTTTAATAAAACGTCTCTTTTGAGGTCGTTTTCTATGACTGTGTGTGATGTGCTATGAAGTAACACCCAATGTTGATATTCCGCTGCCTTGTGAAATTGGGGGTGCTACAGATTGGTATCAGAGCACTAGTTATAGCGAACTAGGTCATTTTTAAAACCTAGACTATAACTGCTCTTTCGTAAAATTGTTTGGTTGCCTTACAAAGTATCCGCGCACTCATGGCTCCTTGAAACCAAAGCTTGGTTGTGATATTGTGATCATGTGTGTATGTAGAAATGTTTGTATGTATATTGAATGTATATACTATGGTATTTAAGGGCATTGTGCATGAAGCAATGAGCCTTACGTGATTATCGTACATTTTATGATACGGTTTTACAGAGAGTTTGGCCTCGCCGCCAATCACTTTTCTTGATAATTAATTTATTATCCGAATACGAGTATGGATCTCGTTTGATATTTTGGGTACATATATATTGTTTCATAATCTATCGCATGTCGACTAATTTAAGCTCGATTTTTGTCATCGCATCGTGATGTGCCATTTTAGGACATCTCCTTTTGAAACGAAATTGATAAGCGTATTATTATATTTCTGCACTCCTTATGATTTTGGAGAATCATTTCTTCAAGGAGAGATCTTCTACGTAATATAACGTTTAATTTAATTGTGTTTGATTACGTTTTGTGGCGAAAAGGAGGATGCCAATGTTGGACCTAAAATATATATACCCAAATCATTATATAATTTGGGTACAACAAAGATATGCTCATAGTAGTCAGTAGTTGAGCAATTTAATACCTTATATTTAAATGGAATGGGACATTTAAATATAGAGAATTTAAATCGTCCAACTATGTGTCGTTTAAGGTTATCTTATTGAAATGGATTGGGACATTTGAATAAGAAAGTTTTAAACCACTGGACCTTAGATTGTTTATGGTTTCTTTATTCAGATGGAATGGGACGTTTGAATACAGAAATCATGGAGTAAGTTTGACACCATGTACTTTTCTTGGCATTTAATTTGATTATGTTATCGTGTTTTGTGACGGTATTACTGAGTAGGATGATTTATAATCATCTTGTTGAAATAAACTGGGACGCCTTTTTATTTGAACAAGAAAGTTATAAGTTCCTGAACCATAAATTTATAAATTCTTGTTTACATGGATTGGGACGCCTTTCGATGAAAACAAGAAATTATAAATAAGTGGGCTCAAGAGTGCTTGACTTGGTTTGTGATTATTTTTGTATACGGATGTATTTCTTCGACTCATGTTTCGTTGGTACGTATCGTTCGTTTTCGTCATCATTATCGTTATTATTGATTATCTCTATGTACGCCGTTAGTCTTCTCTCGAGTTATAATTTGTTTCTATGGGCCATTTCTAATGTGTCCTAACTATCGCAAGCATTATAAGCTAATCGTTAAGAACCATTACATGTTCCGAGAACAGATGACTTGTTTAATCGACACTAGTTGTGTACTTGTGGATTGATTGAGGATTAAGTTATCAACACAACTCATCGTGAATGAAAAGATCTTGGGATTCTTTCTTGTGATTATGGATGGTTCATCGAAGAACTTTTCAAACGTAACAAGAAAATATTTTGGGTATGGATCCGTTTGTGAGCACCCTGTAATATCTTTTGGGTATGCATCCGTTTGTGAGCACCCTGCAATGTCATTTGGGTATGGATCCGTGTGTGAGCACCCTCTGATGACGAAAATATTGTTCGATATGCATCTATGCAATCAAGATCGTGAACATCCTTTAACTTGCAAACTTTCCTTTGACTGGACTTATCTGAAATTCCTGTCAAATATTCTTATTTATCATGGCTTGACCATTTAGCAAGCATGAGTTAACTTGCTTGAGCTTATTGACTTTGCATGGCTTGGCTATTTTAAAGGCATGTCGTAATGTGATTATATGTGCTTAATAATGACTTTTGTGTTCGGCGTGGATCGTAGTTCTTTCGATAGAGTAATGTATACTCTGAATGATTTTCACGTCAATGAATTCTCTTTTGGTGAAATAGGTTGGTTTGTTCACGATCATGCAATTAGGTGTTTTGTACGAATAGTACTAGTTATCTCGTCTTGAATATTTTGTAAAGTATTTGATGGATTTATGTGTGATCCATGCGATTTTCTTTTATGACGTAATTGTTTTTATGAGACCTATGGACAATATATGTTTCAATTTGATCGATGCGATCACTGATAATTTTGAATTGTTTGTCACATCGAAAATATTTCAAGTGCGCCCACTCCTTTAGACTCATCACTTGTCATTTGAAGTTTTTCGAACTTATATCGATCGTCACAAGTTTGATAAGCTAGTAGTAATGTACCTTGAGGCACTTCCAAAAATTGACCGCTTGTTAATTTTCACTTTCAATGGCTTCTCTTTCGAGTTATGTATTATTCTTTACTTATAAGGGTTAAAGCTACATTTAAAACGTTCATTCATGGTTGTTATGGATATTCGTTTCTTTGAATTTTGTTCATTGGACATTCGTAGAAACCTCAGCGATAACTTGTCTATCTTTCACCTCTTTGCCCTTTAACCGAAGACTATTGAGACGAATTAAGCGCTGGGACATCGCTTCCTAAAGGGGTAGATGATGTAATAACCCGAACTTTAAAATCAACATTTAGACTGAGATCTAATCTTATTCCTAGTAGTTGGATCAATATTTACTACTCGAGTTTTATTTGTCATGTTCGTTCGACGAATAATATTGATTTCTCGACTAGACGGCAAGATTAGGGCTTTAACGTATCGAATATGTGTCATTTATTATTTATCGGCAAAGTCTATGTCCGTCATCGACCGTAAATATCCTCGTTATGACATAGAAATATTTTCTATTGTCGTCGTTTTAATTTCTCGTTTTATGAGAATTCTTGATAACTTACGTTAAACCTTTAGGCGTCATTCGTTTAGGAGACGCGTTAACGTTTATTATATAATAAGCCCTCCTTTATTTATTGAAATATAAATTTTCTCCGAATGTCAATGTTTTTATTTTATATTGAGCGTTTATTTTTCGTTGTTAACGCGTATCTTTTAAATCACTTAACGTTACAAATATCGGATTCCAATAATACCCGCTTTAGCAAATTGCGGAAAAATTTATATAATCTCACCGCTTGTTTCCAATCACACGCATCATATAAGACAGATGTTCATCTAACCTTACTTACACGTATATATTTCCTAATAATATTTACTAGATCATATTCTACATTTCACATCTTGTTAAATGGATAGAATATATGCTATGTCCTCCTACTCTATTTCCTGCCAAACGTAATCCACAACATTGATCATCACCAACGTCTTTGTCTTCTTGAAATATTGTTGGGGTGGTTTCGATAGTTATGACAAAACTTTACAAGAGCTGGTCTTCATGGGTTAATCTTGTGATTGACATCATATAAATCTTTGGTTCATCCATCTTGTTTTCTACCCTTTTTATTGTAAGAATCATTTTATCTAATTTGTATTTTCATCTTTGTAATTAATTGATCATGTATAGTTCCGTTTAATCTCTGATATTATATGAATCAATTATTATTTGGCCTACTTTAGACATTGCATATGGATTTTTAACAAAAATATGCAAGTTAGACAAGCCTTGGGTTAAATTGTAATAGCTATCCATTATAGCAGTAGCTAATTCATGTAATTTGTATAACATCAGTAGGTTTGGGATATTTAGAAGCAACATATTAATATAGAGGTTTGTTTTGTGAGTATTTCCCCGGGTGACGCGTCCCGTGACGATACTCGGAGAATGAGATATGGCTAAAATACGACACTAGGTCAGAATCTGACCTGCTGCAAAGATGGACTGTTTAGTCATAAGTTTCATATACTGACCCCTAAATATGCAAAACTAAAAGTTGTAGATAAAATTATGTAGAACACACACGAATTGGATGGTTTTCTACGGATAAACGGTTTAGAAATGGCGGGCAAAACGGTGGAACTGAAGTTGGCAGATAAAAACAGCCAACTCTTCTAAGTGATAAAATGGGTAAATGAGCTATAATAAATATAAATTAGAGGAATTTGAACTTATAATAATTAAACTACATAAGTTAAGAATGACATTAGTAAAAATAACTCATCTATATTATATACGGTTTAGGAGAAACGGTCTAATTAACGAGACATGTCGTGAAAATTGTAAGAATTAGACTATATTAAATTAAGGTAAAACGTGATGATTTTTATAAACACCGAAATGGTATGAGCCGCTTTTTAGTTAAAATAGACTCGTTTATTTATTGATAACTAGAATACCCGAGACTCGGCCATCGTGGACATTAAGTTTACATCGTTATGAGGCGTTTTAAAACCCGTAATACATATAAAGTGGATTTGGACCACAAAAGCCCAACTTATACTTATAATGGCTATTGGGCCATTATTGGACCTGAGATTAATAATGTATATGGAGATCAATAATGAGTTTGAAATGTACTTAGGTTATATAAATGATTAATGGGTCACTAATGAGCTAGAATGGGCTTAATGGTCATAATGAGAAGATATATGTTAAATTGTTATGAAAGGTTTTATAAAAAGTTTTATAAAACTTATGCAATGTCCAAACATACTAAAGTGAACAATATACATATATGTATGATTTATTTCTCATCTCGAGCCTAAGACGCGTCTCGTCATTTTAGGTCTCGTTTGGTCATATGTTGACCGTTGGGCATCTTGCTCTCGATCAACAAGCGATTGATATCTCGTGAAGTCGTGTATAGAATATTGGACGTTTGTTATTTGATCTACATGTGATAGCTATACCAGGTGAGTTCATAGCCTCGCTTTTACAGCTTTATATGTGTTTATAAACCCGCGAGGGGGAATACATGCTCTTGGTATAAAAATATATGATGTTTATATATATATGATTTTAAGAGAATACATGATTATGAATAAACATGTGGTTTGCTATATGCTTTGAACGAATACATGTTGTTGTAAATGAATGCAAGACATTTGATTAAATTCTTTTGAAAGATGAACACAAGCGTTGATTGTATTGATTGTGAACCGCTATTTGCTAAGTAATGCATTGCCAAAATTTGGAAAGTCCCTATAAACCCATGAACCGTTAACTACCCTTGATGGGTAGGCGCTGGTACAGACGGATGGATCCATCGGGGATGGCCCCCACCTGGGCAGGTCGCACCTGTGGGTTGGAGGCTCAGCCAGGTGTGTTGTATTAGAAGTAAGGGGGTATTCGGCAAAATACCTGACTAGGGCATTATTATACTTAAGGCTTCGGTGTCATGGCTTAGTAGAATAGCGTGTACTTTGGGTATTGCATGTGTTGCACTATCGACAGTGGATGAGATTCTTGTGTTCAAAAGCTTTATGGTTTATTTAAAAACCCATTATTGTTTATTAAAAACCTATGAATTCACTCAACCGTTGTGTTGACATGTTAGCATGTATTCTCAGATGTGTAGGTTTAAGAGCAGCTGGAGCATGGAGCCGCGCAGGATAAAGTAAAGGCAAAACAAACAATTTCCATTCGATACATTTGACAAATCTTTATAATTTCATAAGGTTTGTATAAATTGGTCGGACCTCTTTTTTTTAATTAACTCTGATTTAATAAAATTATCGAATGGTTTATTTTAATAAAACGTCTCCTTTGAGGTCGTTTTCTATGACTGTGTGTGATGTGATATGAAGTAACACCCAATGTTGATATTCCGCTGCCTTGTGAAATTGGGGGTGCTACAATATATGATATTAGCGCTCATTCCAAGAAATGATTAGTGGTTCATAATTAAAAAGGGACTTTCATAGGCAGCAGTAAACATAGTGTCAATGAATCATATCTAGAAAGCATACCAAAAAATACTTGTATTCCAATTTAGCATATATCCCCCTCACGGGTTTTGAAATCATTTGAATGTAGTAAACTTTAGTAAGGCTATGAACTCACCTTATGTCCAGTAATCTTGTCAGGTTTATGTTACATAGATCAACTTGAGCGAACAAACAAGAACGTGGTCTCACACCAACGTGTTTTAACCTAATTGGTATGGTATTAAGTTTTTAATATTTTGATCAATCTCTTTAAGCATTGGTTATATTTTCTCTAATTATTATTTGGTTGTAATTCTAGCACCATTGTTCGGGCCATTATACTCAGAAGCCATTCTATAAACGTTTGAGAAGCAATGGCACTTTAAATCATAAACCCAACCACTCAGTCAGAACGTAATATCGAGATGGAACATCTTTATACAAAGCTCCCTACTAACATGATACTTTCATTACTTCCTCATATTCATAATTAATCTTCTTTAGTTTCAAAGTTGGCAAAAATAGCCCTTATAGTTATATTTTGGTATAATTACACTTTTAACCCCTAAAGTATATAGTTTTAGTATTTGCATTTTAAACCTTCAATATTTAACCTTAGGGCCTCAAACTTTCCAATATTTATTCTTATATATTTAATTTTCACAAAATGACACTTTTGGCCCAAAATGTTAAATAGTTTCAAAAATGACAGTTTTAGTCCATGAACTTGTAAAAATCATATAACAAGATCAAAAATGATCCAAATGATCTAGGATATGAAAAAAAAGTTTATGAACATATTTATAATCATAATAACAACATTTCTCCAGAATTATAGATTTTGAAAAGGGTTTTTGCTTATTATTTTATGTAAATTACAAAACTAGGGATTTAAGACATCTTTAACTTATAACGTCCATTTAAAATGATGAAATGACTTAGTTTCTTTTAGATTATCTTAATAAAATAATTTTGGAATAATAACTCTAAATAAGCATTATAACAAGATCAAAGCTTGGTTAACATAAATTTTACCTAGGTAGCTCCAAAATGGCTCATTATGGCTTCTTATGAACACAACTTGCTATCAAAGCTTCAAAAGCTTCAATGGCTACCTTCTTGACCTGGTTCTGGTCTTGGGGGATGTCCTAAGACGTATATAGAGGTGGATATGAAGAATGGGTAGGAGATACAAAGGAAACGGGGTGCAAGTTGGAATGAAGACTATACGATCCTATTTATACCATTTTGGAAACTTAGCCTCCAAGTTCTGGTCTAGGACGTGTAAGACAGTTAGGATAGTGACTACGGGAAGCAATTGAAGTCTATTAAAGTCTAGGGGCTGAGTGTATAAGCTAGTTTGTTCAAATATTCCATTTGTGGCAAAAAAATGGATCACAGCTAGGAATGGATGAGAACAATGATGTGTAGCAAGCAAGGAGATTACTCACCTGCTTGTAGACATTCTATAATATCCTAGAAATCATAAATATCAGGTTTTCAAACTTGGAATGGAGGGAAATGGTTTGAAATGAGTTTTGGAGGGAAAATATAAAACCGGGTTTTAAAACTAGGGCTTGTAACTTATGGTTTGTATTTTTGGTGATTAAGGACTTGGGAAAGTTATTAGGGAATTATTAGGGTTTAATTAGAGTTTAGAAATTCTATTTAAGTTATTTGGGTCCTTGGTTTGGAGTTTAACAAAGGTTTGATATGAAAATGGGAAGTATACTTATGTAGATTAGGGTTTCCTAATGATCTAGGGTTAAATCTTAGTAAAAGGATTTATATTTCAACTGGCTACTGATGTAAACTTAATTTAGGTCCTATAAATTTATTTTTAAGTGTCCAATGAGTTCTCACACTTGGTTTAATAGTTTAGTTTAGGTAAACATGTCTAAAGAGTGAAAATACCTATTTTGGCCTAATTTATAAGCCATGCATTGAAATCTTGTACCTTGTGCATTAGGGTACTTGTACATTGTTTTAATATAATCTTATAATCTTAATGAAGTCCTATAAATATTAATAGACTTTTCCAAAAAGAACTAGGTGATGATTCAATGTAGATTTCTCAATATCATGATTTTTAGGTCATTAATCCTAATGACTTTCCTACTTGGGTAATTAAGGTTTATATCATTATGTATACTTATTCTAGGGATTATATGATATGTTAATTACTTTTATAGTTTCTACATTCTTGGTTTAAGGGTTTGTGTAGGTTGATCATATTCTAGGGTTGATTAAGAGAGCTTAAGATCCTATGCTTTGATAACTTGTACCTTATGCTTTATGAACTTGTATCTTAACTTGAGATGAATGTATATATGATATGTAGTTGAGTTTTATAATTTGTGGTAAAAGATTAGACTCTATTTCAATTTATAATAGATTTTATATGCTAATCTTGGTTACTAGGTCTTAACTTGTAATTAGCCTTGGATTAGTGAATATTAGCAATTTGTGATCAATTAAATTCCGTTTACTTGATAGATTGTAATTAGTATATTGTTTTTGATAATAGCACATAGATTTTACGTAGTTACGTTGCTTGAAATATTATTTATCAAGGGTTTCTAGGTGGTGATCTAGACTATAATATACAATTACTTGTACTTAGCTTTGTATGGTTTGTCCTTGCCATTCTTAGGTATTATTATGTCCTTAGAATATACTTTATAACTTGTTTATGTTCCATAATGACTTATGTAACACCCCCAAATATTCATACTTTAGTTCAGCAGAAGAGTCGTTGGTGTTACGGGATAGCACATTACTCAAATCATAGACAACGCTTAAAAATCGCGTCGTTTAATAATAAAGCATTTTTCATTCATAAATATCAAATTACATAGGTCCCAAGTCATAGTATTTCATAAAATTTTACGAACATTTGAATGGAAATTTTATTTGAATGCTGGCCATAAATTCTTGTCGTCTTCCCGAGAATTACCTTCAAATACCTGACATAAAACATGTTAAAAAGTCAGCGAAACACCGAGTGAATTCATAGAGTTTAATAAAAACCATTAATATATCATTGGTATATAATTATTACCGAAAATGATTTTGTACAAATCTTTGTAGTAGGCCATAAAATAGGGCAAATACATTTTATACAACTCTTAGTCGTATATCATAATATAGGCTTCAACCTTCAAAACCATTATACGAACCATTGTCGCAAAAACATCATACAATATGTTTTATAACGTTGTATATAAAAATTGTTATGTAAAACCAAAATACGAACATAATATCAATAATAAGACCCTGTATTGCTAGTCAGGCAATATATTGTAATTCAATGCGTATATCAGTATTTTCGTTATTGGATTATTATAAACCGCATGACATTGCTACCTTGCTATAACAAACAACGGGTAGCTAACCCGAAATTCCTCTGCCCATCTAAAACAGCGTGTCGTCACAATAATCACGCTTATATAAATCTTCTCATACATAAATTCGCTTACCAATCAATGTGGCACGACGTGGATCAACCGTCAAGGCGCGAACTGGTAGTTCACAATTCATGCTAATGGTACTTTTAGTGACATAACCTAGCTAATAATAATTCATTTCATTTCATTCATCGGGTCATATAATCATTCATCGGGTCATACAATCATTCGGGTCCATATCAATAAGCAAATAATCGGGACAACTGGTGTCTTATTTTATTAAAACTAACATGTTATCTCCCTCGCAGGTTTATAAAACATTTCATAAAACATTTAGAAGAGTTCGAGGCTATGAACTCACGTTGATTGGGAAAGGCGGTTTATCGGCGATTTGGATGTACGGTACGTGCTTCAATCACGGAAACCTAGACAAATAATACTCATCTTAGACTCTTGTCCAAATGAATTTATAAAAATAATGGTTATGTATATATGATGATATCTTAAGTATGATGATGATCAAGTAGGATTTTATCTCTTCATACAACATTATAGTTGTTATGTGTTAGTCAATTTAGACTAGTTATACTAGTTTCAATCCATTTACTTATTAAGGCCCAATAAGCCCATTAAAAGACCAATACATTATATTAGTCCATTTATACCTTTAATACCAGGCCTATACTCATGTTTTGGGCCCAAGTGGGTTAAGCCCATGAGTAAGTCCATTAGTGTTTAGCCAAGCTAGTTGGGCTAGTGGTCCAATAAGGCTACTTTGGCCTGTTAATGTCCATAAGTTATAAAGCTCGGGTTTAATCGATTTTTCCTTGTCAAATGTACTTACATATCAGTAGATGAGTTATAAAAAGTTTACATTAGACAGGGCCAACCGTCTAAGTTTTATTTGGAAAAAACGTTAATCTTTCAGTTTTAGCCGAAAAGACGTAAAACTCATATATATAGTTTTATAACTTTAGAAAACATTTGAGTTTGTATTTTTATAAAAATGCCATACTTATTTATCAAAGTATATAACTTATTTTATATGTATTATCATAAGTTAGTGGGTTTTACATATGTATTATAATAGTATTACTTGAGTGCTCATTTTATATTATATACTTTTATTTCTAAATCTGATTATCAAAATCACTTTCACCATTTTTGTCATATCTTGAGTTCTACAAGGAGATAGAAGCTCAAATTTGGGCAGCACAAACTACATGATATGTGCTACAAATAACTCTAGTATAGCTACTTCTCAATCATCCTCTAAGTGTCCCTAATAATTCGTCCAAAACAGAATATACAGATTTGAACCTTAATAGTATTTTGATCATATCTTGCTCATTTTATTGATTCCGTTGAGTGGCCAACTCTCCACATATGTAAAAATAATATATCTTACTGTATATTCAATAATCCAAGTCATTTTATCGAGTTATCATATGGTTACTTACTGTTTTATACAGCCTATAATTTTAGTCAAGATTTTAACATCTTTACATGTAGATTTTAATCTTTTTAACCAAATTTATCAACACAAGATCCCCACATAATACTTTGATCATCATTTATAATCATATACATATACATTTATAAAGAAAATACAAAATTACATTTACAAAATAACAAGGTAATGGAAGAAATGATCTTGTTACCAATCAAGATAGTGAAAGTTAAGAATAAGACTTGGTTTTTGATGACCAATCTTATGATAAACCAAGAACACCTTCAAGATCACCTAACTATATGAAAACCTTGAGAAAAATCAGCCCTAGACTCCAAGGAAACTTCTTTGTAGATGTTAGGATCACCTCCAATCAATAAGACTTTAAAAGGCTTTCATCTTGTGCAAGTTTAACACAAGATTCATGGTTAAAATTTTATCAAATGATGGTTTATGGTGGTGAATTGGGACTGCAATAGAGAGAGCTAGAGAGATTTTATGGTTGTTTTGCATGTAACAAATGAGGATAGTGGTTTATGTTTTGGTTGTTTTAAGTGTAAATGGTTTTGAGACAAAACTAAGGACAAGTGTCCTTAGTTTAGCTATAAAATGGACACATCTTTGATGTGTTGGTGAAGTTTTGGCCAACCCTTAGTGGGGGTGGGGCAAGTGTTAACTTGTCTCATCCCCACTAATTTACGGGTAATACTTGATTCTAGTTTCCTCGATTTGCGTGCCCTCGGGTCGTTTTACGAAAAAAGTTTTTTTAAATTATGAACGGCACAAAACGAATCTAATAAAAATTGTCTCATCAAAAACGGAGTTCAAAAACGTAAATACATAAACCTAGGGTTTTCGGTTTAGTCGTAAAGGACGTTAAATTATGCACGTAAGCCCTAATTTCAACCCGTAAATTGTGATTTTATGAACCAACACAAATTAAAATTCCAAATTAATATTCAAGAATAAATTTATTTCCTGAAATGTCGGACTGTCACCAAAAACGTTGTATGTAAACGTAAGCACGTAACGTAGAGTTCTCCAGTTTAGACGTAGTCGATGCTACTTTAAGATGTAAACCCAAATTCCTTCCAAAAAATGAGTGAGTTCATAATATAACATTAAAATAATGATTTTAAATAATACTTGAGAATAAAATATTGACCATAAATTGACGGATTGTCAGAGAAGTTAACCCTAAAGATGATCTTTGTCCTCAAAGATCGATTTATCTTACTACTCGCTTCTTATAGAATCAAGACACGTGGGCATTTCCTCCACATTCAGTCTTTTCTCACAAGTGTAATTCATTACAATACGCGAGTTTCATCAAACATAACTACGGGAATACGATCAGGTTTAATGTTGACTTACTTTCTCTATCCATGATGTTCACGTGTTTCTGATGAATGCAACTTTTCGCCGATCCAAACTTCATTAAGAAATAATGAGATTTTCACTTGGTAGACATTTTATCAAGTTCGATATACGAAACATAATTCGCGCAACCCTTGAAGTCCTAGGGTAGATCCAGCTTATATGCCTTTCAAACCAACCTTTTACATTATCTCAGTGATCCTATACAACGGGGACTTATTTCCCATGATCCTTCAGATCATCAATTCACTTTTCCATGGTGAGAATTTTTGGCATAACTTCGCTACCCATCCTGCACTTCAAGATCTACATTTCATATTCACATAACCTCCTGCCCACTACTGGCAGTCAATAATCAGATCCTAATTTCAACAATCATTTCAGGTCTCGCGGGTCGAGTATTTTGTAAGGTTAGGTTTGTCATCATAGGCAACCTTAAACCTAAAAGACATGCACAACTCACAATGGGTGTATGTCAGGTATCTTCACCCCAACTCTCACATAAAGGTCCTGACAAGATTCGATCTCGATCCTAATACGATAATTATCAATGATGATCTCTCCAAAGGAAAACAATTATCCCGTACATTACCAATGGTCAATCATTCAAATCATAAAACAAGACTTCTAGTGTTTGTATCGTTACTTTACCCTGTCCCTTCGATTGGGGTGATAAACAGTACTCTCATCAAGATTCGTTCCCAATGACTTCTGATGAAATCTCTAGAAGTTCGATGTGAAGCGAGGATCTTGGTAAAGATGATCGATACAGGCACACCATGCTTACACAACTCCTTTAAATACAAAAGAGTCAATTTCTTCATCGATAATCCATCATTAACGGGAATAATATTAGCAGATTTGGTCAGTCTGTCGACGATGACCCAAATCGAATCAAATTCAGATGATAACCTTGGAATATTTGTGATAAGAATCCATGGTGGTTCTATCTCACTTCCAAACAAGAATTATAAGCTATAGAAGCAATCCTTATATTTTAGCGTTTAGCCTTAGCCTTCGTAAAAGTTAAATATTTACTAACATAAGCTGCGATGTCTGCTGTCACATTTGGCCATCAATACAACTTCTTCAGGTAAAGATATACTTAATCAGAAATGGCGTGAATAGAATACTTAAACTTACGAGATTCCAACATGACTAAATCTCGAAATCCTCCATATTTAGGAAACCACAAGAGGCCTTTTAAACATTTAACGTCATCGGCTCTCATTTCTAATGGTTCACATTAGTCGCGAACCCCCTTTTATTATCTATATTATCCTTCTTACAGGCATAAGTTATTTCTAAATTGTTTGGGCAAATTATTTTGCACATTTATTACTAAGGAACACATCCTAATTGATTCTTTATCTTTTCTACATAATGTGTCAGTATCTACATTCACCTTCATTGATGAAATAAATATTATGACCATATTCATTCAAAAAGTCTTTCTTCATATTTTCTAAGTTTTAGTTTCGTCTCAACTATTATCTTTATTAGTTTTGCTCAATCCGACGTTTATAGCGTCGATAAATATTACAAGTAATTAAATAATAAATATTTAATTTTATGAAATGTAACCATAAAAAGGTTTAAATTTCTTAGTCCGTCCAATTATTGAAAAATGTTCAAAATAAATTTGAATTTAATTAACACGATTTTTGTTGATTTTTAGAGAATAATTAATAAGATTTGTAAATGTTCGAAAAATCTTTGTTTATACTTTGGTCAAAATTTTCTTAGTTGAAAAGCAAAAATTGTTGTTCCATATTCCAAGTCATGGTTTAAATTTTTTTCCTCGATTCCTCTTAGGTTGTCTTGAGGTATACACAAACATCTACTCCTAAGGGAGTTTAGTTAAATGATCTGGGTATAAAGGAATGATTCCTTAAAAATCCTTTGATAAGTATTTGTCAAAACATTTTTGCACTTTTCTTTTTGGTATAACCTAAAGCCTTAATGGCTCTAATCCTTGAAGAGTCAATATAGATTCCATTACGATTAATCACACGGTCAAATAATGTAAAGGATCAAGCCTTAAATCACATGTTAAATACTCAAGGTACAGGTTTTTACTGTTCGGCCGACTCAGGGCAGTCTACAAATGATTACTAACTCCTTCTTACTCTTAGAAACAAACAGATGGTCCTTAATGATCACAAGCATGAATTTATCAAATTACCGGCTACACACGCGATTCATCAAGTTCATGAATGCTACATGTGCATTGGTCAATCCAAACGACATAACATGAAACTCATAATGTTCATTACGAGTTCTGGATGTGGTGATTGGAATAGACAATCTTTTTCACGGACGCGAAGTTGATGATAACCATGTCGTGGATCAAATTTTTGAATATACGCTAGAACCTTGTAAATGATTGAACAAATCTTCCATCTTGGGAAATGGATATAAGTTTTGATCGTCAATTTATTCTGTTCACGGTAATCCATAAATATAAGGAATGATAACACCATAGCTCTTCATGATGACGAGCTCGGTAGAATAAAAGCTTTTTCCGAAAACTCTCTCAGTTGTACGGTAACTCTTTGGATTCAGATGGTGCTGACGTATAGTGCACATGCCACACGTGCAGCACCGGGAATATAATCAATACCAAATTTAACTTGCCTTAATGGCGAAAGTCTAGGTAATTCACCAGCAAATACCTCCGAAATTTTTCAGATAACAGAAACATCTTTTAATAATTTACTCTAAGTTCTTTCTAGATTACAAGATCTATGACTAGTTCATAACCATTCATGGTAAAATTTCAAGTCTAAATGCAGGATATGGTCATCCATCAAGAATTATTTAGATCACTTTTGATAATCAACATCTTATCTTTTAGAGGAATTTCAATCGAGTTCCCATCAATTTAGACAATGACATCATGTCATAATCAACCAATCCATTCTAATGGCACTACCAACTTTTCAGTTTTATTGCCGTTGAAAAGATGAGAACTTCTCAAAAGATTAATAATAACTCATAATCCTTCACAAATCAAGGATATCTGGACACATAGTTAACATTAAAAGAGTAAGGCCAACGCATAATTTACGCGAGAGAATTTAAAATCAGATAAAGACGAAAACATTAATGAATATGAATATATCCCATGTTTTCATGATTTGAGTTGTGACAACCCAAACCCGAGGTCATTTATTTAATATTATATAATATTATTTTTACGAATAACTTTAAAATTTTTGATGAGTTGAATGATATGACGATTGATGGTTTTATTTAAAACCGACGTTGGAGGTCTTATTTTTATCTTTTTACTAATAGCGAGGATTATTAGTGGCCACGATATCGATGGATGCCCGAGATTTTATGTTTTATCATTTGTTGTCTCGATGTTTATATTTTTGACGTTTTTATTTTAACTTCGTATTAAGTCGAACCGGGATAATATTATCATCATATTTTGAGTGCGTTTTAACTTTTGAAAAGTATTTTTACGAAACCCGAGCCTCGTAAATATTTTCAAAATTGACAATTTACATTTTCCACCCTTACAACTATTTAATTGCATTTGGACCAAAACTATCACAAATTGGCAAAACTAGCCCCTCCACCACCATATAAAAGGTGATTTCTCTCACCTACAAAACACATACAACAAAAATTTTTATCTCTCCTCTCTCTCTCTCTAAATAAGCCGTCCACCCCCACTCCCCTAAATCCATTGATTTTTCAAAATCTACTTTGAATCCACGAAAACTAAACAACATCCCATCTAGGAAATTCAATGGTGATCATTTTGGTGTAATTTTTACACACATGCAAGAACATTTATTTTTTTTCATATGATCCATGAAGGTTTGATTCATTTTTATGCTTGTATGTTGTTGTTATTATTATTATATACATATTTTCATTATTGCATGTTTAAAATTTGAGTGGATAAATTTTTGTATGATCATTTAAATGTGTTATGGGTTAGTTATGTTGTTGGTAATGATATTAGGGGTGATATTAGGCATATGAGAATGATTAAAATGTGGTGAAAAATTAATTTTGATGGATTTTTAAAAGTATATTTGAAAACAGATTATTAAACTGAATTTTCTGAAAATATGACTTTGAGTTTGAGATGAACTAACTAGATATTGTTGTAGAGAACTCTTTTAGCTTCGATTTGATAAAAGATAGAGCTTCTAGCTCCAAACGAGCGCGAAGTTACGTTAGTTTTATTATTCGTGTACCGGGAGACGAGTATCGGCACGATATATAATTGTTGTCGATATTTGGATCGAATCTCGGGGACTATAAAATGAATTTTTAAAATGAGTCATGGACTGATTTTGAATGATATGTATGATGATGTTGAGTTATTTTCAAAGTTGAGTGTCGGTATTGTAACCGGAGAAAAATAAATGGTTTAAAAGACTATATGAGTTGTTGACGTAAAACTGTCCGGTTTTTGTAGTTCAAAGATGTGTCGGGCAGGGAACTTTAAAAGTAAAATCTTTTGATGGGCTTTTAACAGGTTTTTCTATATATTGTAAGTGAGGTCTCTGATTAGTATCATAAATATTTGATGTGTTTAAGTTGGGTAAATGAGCTCGTACATTTGGTGTGTACCGGCAGATTTTTATCGAAAGAATTAACTAATAGAGTAAACATATAGAAGGGAGTAACATGTCACTTGTATTGTTTTCATTTTGGGTTGGTTGTGATTTTATTATTTTGAGTTTGATGATGTTAAGTATGGATTTTATTCGAGTTTATTATTGATGAACGCGCCTTATTTGATAGGTTGCGGTTTTTGTGTGTATAGGGCATCAAATATCGTCGAAGATCGTCTTACTACTGCTATTACTCCAGGTGAGTCTATAGCCTCGCTTTTGTAATTGTTTTGAATGATTTTAAAACCCGCGAGGGGGATACATGCTATTTGAAAGTAAAATGAACACAAGTCATGATTGATTGTTTGGACCGGAATGTTTCCTTTGTTGCCTTTGTTGATTGGAATTGTATAAGTACCTAATTTGCAAAAGTCCCTAAATTCATGAGCCGTTAACTATCTTCTGACTTGATGTTGTGAGTTGGGAATAGCCGATTATTCTAATGACAGTACTATTGGGCTGACGACCCTATCTGAGACTAGGGCTTTACGCTGAGTAACCCGTTGGGAAGGATAATTTTACGAGAATACGAATTGGTATTTTTGCAAATGATACCCTAGTAGGGGCACTGGAATTTCATCTAGTCATGCCGGCTTTAGGCGTGGGTGACTAAGTTAAGGGGTCGGTGTCATGAGCTTAATACAATTCAATAGCTATTGCTATATACCAGAATGCCTGACTAATAGATTGTGTGTACGACAATTCTATTAAATGATCTTGATTGATTTTTCTCTTGTGTTCAAATGATGATTTGGAAAACTTATAGACTCGCTCAACCGTTGTGTTGATGATTTTAAGCATGTATTTCAGGTGATTGAAGTTGAAGAATTGCGGAGCTTGCTGGAGAAGGATTGCGGGATTGCTTTTGTGGTGATTGGTCTAAAACATATTTCTTTTCCTTTTGTCATAAAAATAATAATGTATGGTCAAGTACTTTGGTAAAATTGTTGTTGATTTGATAAAGTCTTTGGGGACCTAAATGTGACTCTGATATTTCTAAAATCGTTTTACTTGGGATCGAAAGTTTTAGACAATGATTAAATTATATCCTTTTATATTTCAAATTTATCATTTTGAGTTTGTTCAAAATGTCTTGTGTAACAATGTTTGTGTTTAGCACCCAAATGTGTATTTCCGCTGTGCAATGTAATTTGGGGGTGTTAAAGATTGGTAATCAGAGCTTTTTAGTTATAGCGAATTATGTCGATTTTTGAAAAATGTCCTAAACTATGACTTTGGTGTCGAAAATATTTTACAAAAGCAACGCAACTTCTCCGCAAGGCTCCGGTAAGATTATTTGTTTTGTATTGTTTTATAGTTGATGTATCCCTTAAAATTGGAATGATTTTTAAAGTATTTATTAAGTAAATACTATGATTATGAATTGATGATGTATTGATGTTGTTGAAAGTACGTTGAGTACTTGTTATCGTAATTTTCTTTATTAAATGCATATGTATATTATTTTAAATAATGACCTTATGTATTGTCGAGGGTCTAGGACAGTAGACCAGATGATGAACGATTTTACAACTGATTTCTTGCGACTTATATCGGGTATGAGGATGTTTGACTAGTTGATGTATGATAGATATGTGGTTGAAATTGGTGTGATTAAATGGTTGATGTGAAAGAAAAGTTGGTTTTAAAGGTTGTATTTGGTATGTGGAGAATTGAGTTTGTTAGGACTTGGAAGAGGGATGAGATTGCTAGTCTTGGGGTGATTGTGATGAATTTGTGTGTTTGAATTGAAAGGCTTAAAGAGAAGTATGTAAGTTTTGAAAGGATAAGTGAGTGGGATTCTCATGTGAGATCAATTCTGAGTAGAGTTTGGAAGTTTAGGAATGTTGAAAGTCGTACTGAGACTTGTTTTGTGATTAATCTGCCGTGTAGCAGTGAGTAATTGGATTTTGAGAGTGAGCTACTATCATGTTATGGATTTGACTTTGAAGTGTGAAAAGGGAAATAGACGAGTGCGATGAAGCTGACAACAATATTAAGAAGGATGAGGAGCTGGTGTCTAAGGAACTAATCGTGTGATGGATTTCTTTGTATCTTATTTTCTTTTGTGATCGGACTTATTTAAACCTTGTGTCGTAGCATTGTGATGGAACTTATTATCTTTTAAGTTTGTTCGGTAGATGATTGTAGTGACAGACATTTCCACTGCCTTGTTGAATCCTCAACGCAATCTAAATTACCCTCATGATCTATGATATGCCTTTATTAACTCTTTTGATTTTTGGTTGATGAACCATTGTAGTTTGTGTTGTTCGTGCATGTAGTATTTATGAGACATTCTGATAAAGAATTCCTTCTTTATTCTTGATATGTATACTTATCATGTTTCTTTCTTCCGTGATGATGGAAGAAGGAGTAGGAGAATCATATTTCTGTCATTAGTAGATCGCTACGTGACTAAGTTTCTTGAAATATGTTGCCAAAACTAACGACTGCTATTGTGAACACTATGATCGAACAAGTTATTGCTAGAGAATTTGGAGATGATCGTGCTGCTAGGAATTACAGATGTTGGAGTTAATTGTGATGGAGATAATGGTGCTGCAGTTGATGCTGTTGAGAATAATGATGATGCTGCTAAGAATGATGATGATGCTGCTGAAAATAATGACGATGCTGGTAACAATGATGAGGATGCTGCTGATCCAAATGATAGTTTTGCTGCTGTTCTGCAAGTTCAAGAGAATGTACTTATGTTAGTTTTCAGAAGTGTGGTTCTGCATTGTTTGGTGGTATTAGTAGTGAATTAGAATTGGATAGTTGTATTGATAAGATAGAGAGTACTTTGAGATTATTGGGTGTTCAGAAATTAATAAGGTGAAATTTGCTGCTGCTATATTTCAGGATGGTACACTAAGATGGTGGAATACCATGTGACTACTTTAGGATTGGTTCTGACTAATAGTAAGGCATGGCCCGTGATGAAAGGACTATTGACTGCTAGGTTTTGTCCTAAGAAGGAACTAGGACAGTTGGAATCCGAATTGAGATAATTAGTGCTAAGGGACGATGTTATTACTGCTTAATGGGAAATTTTCTAAGCTATATTTGCTATGTCCTGATACTTTTGTGAATGACTGTAAGGAAAGGAAGCAGTACATTAGAGGATTGTCTAGTAATATCAAGGGTGAGATTATTTCTTCAAGGCCTAAATCTTTCGATGAAGCTGTTCAGATGGCACATGATTTAATGGAAGCGAAAGTGCAAGATAGGAAAGATAGTATTGTTGAAAACAATAAGAGAAAGTGGCAATCTATTCAGTCCAACCAGAATCCAGGTTAGAATTGTAAGGATTACAGTACTAACAATAACTAAAGACAGAACCGAAGCCAGTAATTAAACTATGGAAGGAATAAGGGAATTCGTGCTGCCACGTTGGTTGGAAGTAACAAGATAAATCTCAAGTGTGTTTGTTGTACTCTATACCATGTAGGTAATTTTCCACAATTGTGACTAGAGTTAGGACAACTTGGTCGTAAAGCTGCGAAGTGTAGGACAAGAGGATTAGTTACTGGAATTAGTACTCATGGAGTAGTGATATGATTTAGCCATGGCAAGAAAGGAAACAAACAAAGGAATTTCCCAAGGAAAGGAAATTGACAAGATAGGAATGCTGCCGCTCCGGTTTACGTTTGAATGATGTTGACAAAACCTTAAGGTCTGAATGTTGTAAATGGTATATTCTTACTTGAGATTCTTTATGTCAGTATGTTGTTTGGTTTCAGAACGGGTAGAACTGTAGAACTGTAAAGATTCAGTTGTTTTATCAATGGAGAAATAGTAAGAATGACAATTAACTATGATGTGGAGTTAACCGATGGAAAGGTTGCTAGTATTAGTTCTATACTAAGAGCGTGATCCTAGAATTTAGGAAGGTAGGTGTTTAGTATCGACTTGATGCTTATAGAGTTGGGATCTTTGGATGTGGATTATTGGTATGAATTGGTTAGTGGTGCGAAGTGCTGATGCTTGAGATTGGACTAATCTTCACTATAAATTGATAGCTGCTGGTTTAGATTTTGCTGCGAAGCTGAGTGTTGACTATGAAAGGTGATGAGTGAACTTTCCGTTTGAAAAAGTATCTTGTCTGGAAACAAGGAAGTATACAGAAGAGGGATATGATGTATTCCTAGCACAGGTAATTAGTGATAGGGTAGTTAAGGAGAAGTTTGGAGATCTGTTAATGATTCGAGAGTATTATGAAGTTTTCCAGAAGTTTTGCAGAATTGCCGTCGCCTCATGAAGTGGAGTTCGTGTCGATTGAGTGTTGTAAACAATAGGTGTACTGCTTCTGCATTTCGTTGTGTAGTGCTGCTGCGTTCTGTTGAGTAGTAATTGTATGACTTATCATTTGGCACCGTTAGAGTGGAATGAGTTATTCGGTCAACTGCGAGAAGTGATGGATAAAGGATGTAATAGATTAAGTTTCATTACAGTGATGATCTCTTGTGTTGTTAGTCAAGAAAGATGGATTGTTTCAGATGTGTATTGATTATCGAGAGCTTAACAATTGACAGCCAAGAATCGGTATCCATTACCGAGGATTGATGATTCGCGTGATCCTTGCAACTTGTCTGGATCCAGGTGTACTCAAAGATCGCTTTGAGTTTTGGTTATCATTAACCGAGAGTTATAGAGGAAGATATTCCTATAGTTGTTCTTCGTACTTGATGTGGGTACTTTAAGTTTCAAGTGGTGTTTTTGGAATGGACGAACGCGTATGCCGTATTCATGGACTGGGTGAATCTTGTGTGTGAGTTGTATTAGGATGAGTTAGTCATTATATCTATTGAAGATATTCTATTTTATTCCACGAGGAAAGGAGGAACATAAGTAGTATATGAAGATAATTTTTGGAATAGATGGAAAAAGAGAAACTGTATGTAAAGTTTCCTATGTGTGAATGTTAGTTGAAATATTTGCGTTTTCCAAGGCATTTGATTAACAACAAAGGTATTCGTGAAGATCTTGCCAAGATTGAAACGATTAAGGATTGGTCGGTACCAACGACGCCGACGGAAATCTGTTAATTCCTTGGTTTAAGCTGGGAATAATCGGAGGTTTATCGAAAGGTTTTCACTGATTGTTAAACCATTGATTAAGCTGACTAAGAAGAATTGGTTGTGTGAGTCCCACTTATACATCTAAATTGTAAGTTTCGAGATCTGATCCTTATCAGATGAGGAAGCTGTATTCTGAACACTAAAGGGTAAGTTGTGTTCTTCACTGATGTTGTCATTTTTGAAAGGATCTAAGGTATTCATAGTTGTAGTTTGTTGCGATGTGTTTCGTAAAGGTTATGTAGTTGTGGTGTTTGCTTTGAGACGGTAGAAATATTACTTGTATGGAATCAAGTAAGTAATAATAAAGGATCATAAGAGTTGCTTCATAATTAATTTCTTGGGATGATAAAGGAAATGAGTAGAGGATTACCAGTTATATATTTTGAGTATTTGAGTATGTTGGTGGTTATGACTGTGAGTGATTATGACTACGAGATTCGCTGCCATCCGGAAAAGGCGAATGTAGTAGCTAATGCACTTATCAGGAATAAGAAGGGGAAAATCTTTTAAGATTTGAGTTTTGGTAATGACAAGAAGTGTGGGCTTAATAGCAAGGATATGAAATTTTAAGTTAGTGGTCCGAATTGAGAAGGATGTCAAGATAAGTAATTTCAACATTTTGTTAAACTTATGGAAAGGATTTTGTTGTAAAGCCAAGTTAGGCATGGTATATTGAGCACTCCTAACATACCTAAGTTGAGAGAGTGAGACTTAGTGATGAAGGAATCTCACAAGTCAAGTAATCGATACGATTTGGTTTGGATAAAGATGAAAGTTGAGTTGAGTACAGTGTGTTATACAGAGACTGATGGACAGAGTGAACGGATGATTCGAACATCGAACGGTATACTTGTGCGTGTGTGATTGACATAGATATTGTTGGAAATTTTTATATGACGATGATTGGCATGCTAGTAATGAGGTTGTACTATTTATGGTACATAAAGAACTTCAATTTGTGAATGTTAAAGATAGTGAGTTATGGACGTAAGATTAGGTTTTCGGTGTATTGCATAAATGTAGGTGGAATTGAGTGATTGAACTAGAAGTGATATTAGCAATATTGATAAGATTGTATGGATTAAAGATTATCCATTAGTAACAAGGAATCATCAGAAGAGTTATGTTGGTATTCGAAGAAATCGATGGAGTTTGAAATTGGGAAACGTGGTTATGCTTAAGGTGTCGTTATGACGGGTGAAATTTGTTTTTAGAACAACAAGGAAAGAATTCAAGTTGAAGATAAGTTGCTTTTCATAGAAAGAACTTTAAAGAGTTCTTATGAGGTCGAAACATAGTAAGGATTATACTGTAAGGATACAAGAATTCCAGGAGTGGAATCTGAAATTGTTAAAAAAGCGTGAGGATTTCTTTAAGGAAAAGTGTTCTCATTTGTTCTGGAGGTATGGAATGTGAATATAAGAGGGGTCGAGCGCCGGGACGTCGCTCTCTTTTAGGAGGGTAGAATGTGACAACCCAAACCCGAGGTCATTTATTTAATATTATATAATATTATTTTTACGAATAACTTTGAAATTTTTGATGAGTTGAATGAAATGACGATTGATGGTTTTATTTAAAACCGACGTTGGAGGTCTTATTTTTATCTTTTTACTAATAGCGAGGGTTATTAGTGGCAACGATATCGATGGATGCCCGAGATTTTATGTTTTATCATTTGTTGTCTCGATGTTTATATTTTTGACGTTTTTATTTTAAGTTCGTATTAAGTCGAACCGGGATCATATTATCATCATATTTTGAGTGCGTTTTAACTTTTGAAAAGTATTTTACGAAACCCCATCCTCGTAAATATTTTCAAAATTGACAATTTACATTTTCCACCCTTACAACTATTTAACTGCATTTTGGACCAAAACTATCACAAATTGGCAAACCTAGCCCCTCCACCACCATATAAAAGGTGATTTCTCTCACCTACAAAACGCATACAACAAAAATTTCTATCTCTCCTCTCTCTCTCTCTAAATAAGCCGTCCACCCCCACTCCCCTAAATCCATTGATTTTTCAAAATCTACTTTGAATCCATGAAAACTAAACAACATCCCATCTAGGAAAGTCAATGGTGATCATTTTGGTCTAATTTTTACACACATGCAAGAACATTTATTTTTTTCATATGATCCATGAAGGTTTGATTCATTTTTATGCTTGTATGTTGTTGTTATTATTATTATATACATATTTACATTATTGCATGTTTGAAATTTGAGTGGGTAAATTTTTGTATGATCATTTAAATGTGTTATGGGTTAGTTATGTAGTTGGTAATGATATTAGGGTGATATTAGGCATATGAGAATGATTAAAATGTGGTGAAAAATTAATTTTGATGGATTTTTAAAAGTATATTTTAAAACAGATTATTAAACTTATTTTTCTTAAAATATGAGTTTGAGTTTGAGATGAACTAACTAGATATTGTTGTAGATAATTCTTTTAGCTTCGATTTAATATAAGATAGATCTTCTAGCTCCAAACGAGCGTGAAGTTACGTTAGTTTGATTATTCGTGTACCGGGAGACGAGTATCGGCACGATATATAATTGTTGTCGATATTTGGATCGAATCTCGGGGACTATAAAATGGATTTTTAAAATGAGTCATGGACTTATTTTGAATGATATGTATGATGATGTTGAGTTATTTTCAAAGTTGAGTGTCAGTTTTGTAACCGGAGAAAAATAAATGGTTTAAAAGAGTATATGAGTTGTTGACGTAAAATTGTCCGGTTTTTGTAGTTCAAAGATGTGTCGGGCAGGGAACTTTAAAAGTAAAATCTTTTGATGGGCTTTTAACAGGTCTTTCTATATATAGTAAGTGAGGTCTCTGATTAGTATCATAAATATTTGATGTGTTTAAGTGGGGTAAATGAGCTCGTACATTTGGTGTGTACCGGCAGATTTTTATCAAAAGAATTAACTAATAGAGTAAACATATAGAAGGGAGTAACATGTCACTTGTATTGTTTTCATTTTGGGTTGGTTGTCATTTTATTATTTTGAGTTTGATGATGTTAAGTATGGATTTTATTCGAGTTTATTATTGATGAACGCGCCTTATTTGATAGGTTGCGGTTTTTGTGTGTATAGGGCATCAACTATCGTCGAAGATCGTCTTACTACTGCTATTACTCCAGGTGAGTCTATAGCCTCGCTTTTGTAATTGTTTTGAATGATTTTAAAACCAGTGAGGGGGATACATGCTATTTGAAAGTAAAATGAACACAAGTCATGATTGATTGTTTGGACCCGAATGTTTCCTTTGTTTCCTTTGTCGATTTGAATTGTATAAGTACCTAATTTGCAAAAGTCCCTAAATTCATGAGCCGTTAACTATCTTCTGACTTGATGTTGTGAGTTGGGAATAGCCGCTTATTCTAATGACAATACTATTGGGCTAACGACCCTATCTGAGACTAGGGCTTTACGCTGAGTAACCCGTTGGGAAGGATAATTTTACGAGAATGAGAATTGGTATTTTTGCAAATGATACCCTAGTAGGGGAACTGGAATTTCATCTAGTCATGCCGGCTTTAGGCGTGGGTGACTAAGTTAAGGGGTCGGTGTCATGAGCTTAATACAATTCAATAGCTATTGCTATATACCAGAATGCCTGACTAATAGATTGTGTGTACGACAATTCTATTAAATGATCTTGATTGATTTTTCTCTTGTGTTCAAATGATGATTTGGAAAACCTATAGACTCGCTCAGCCGTCGTGTTGATGATTTTAAGCATGTATTTCAGGTGATTGAAGTTGAAGAATTGCGCGGAGCTTGCTGGAGAAGGATTGCGGGATTGCTTTTGTGGTGATTGGTCTAAAACAGATTTCTTTTCCTTTTGTCATAAAAATAATAATGTATGGTCAAGTACTTTGGTAAAATTGTTGTTGATTTGATAAAGTCTTTGGGGACCTAAATGTGACTCTGATATTTCTAAAATTGTTTTACTTGGGATCGAAAGTTTTAGACAATGGTTAAATTATATCTTTTTATATTTCAAATTTATCATTTTGAGTTTGTTCAAAATGTCTTGTGTAACAATGTTTGTGTTTAGCACCCAAATGTGTATTTCCGCTTCGTAATGTAATTCGGAGGTGTTAAATGAGTACGCATTCGAAAACATCTCAGATCGTTACCTAGGTCATTCAAATGAAAGCTTATCAAAAGAAATGATAAGAACATTGATACACCCAAGTCGGGTATCAACACTCGGTAATTAGATAATCTTCCAAAGAATCTCACCATGAGAGAATTGGACAAGAAGGGGAGGTCAATTGCCAAATAAGACAATTTACACAGATGAGTAATTTCCATTCAGAAAAATAAATGGTTCGGGCACATATTTAGGTGTCTCTAACAATATGTCCCTATTTTGCACTTCTTGCATATCTCATAAAATTTCAATCTTTCACAATTACAAAAAGAATGTATTGTTTAGTAACAAATTTATGGTGACTACTAATCAGCCTTGCATGGTCCCTTCCAAATTGTACGTAGGCGCGCAACTATATACAATTTTAGGATTAACGATGCAATACTCAGTTCGTCAAAACATTGTCATCATGTTTAAAATATATATATTCATGCTTAATCATGAAATAAAAATCAAATGAATTTACAGAGATGTTCTTCGTTATGGAAACAATTAAGTTTTCCAAGGTGTTTCATAAACAACTTTATTTCAATAACGATTATTTATAAGTCTCACTTTAAATAATCCATATGGTGATGAAAATTCAATTTTTCTCTAGGGACACTGTTTTAACTTATAAAAAGAGTAATCTACAAAAGAGTGATGAAGAGTTGTTCACCAAGAACTAACTACAATATGATAGGAAATGAGCTTAGCCGATTAAATCATGAGGTTCATGACCTCGATGGCACTCAGGAATACAATGAGAAGAATCTACAACGCAACTCTATCCGAAATGAGTACTTGTTCAATGGTTGCATCACTAATGCGAACATTAGGAAGAAGCAAGAAAAGATAGATAACATCGATACATGTAGAATTTAGCAATCAAAGGTAGTCTTCTCATTAATCACAAACAAGTCAAAAATTGTACCGTAACACATTACGTGTCGCCATGTCATACAATTCCAAGGACTCATCCTACCAACTGATGTCTCAGTTAAGTTAGGGATTTTAAAAGATACCACAATGAATACTAATCTACAAGAGTCATTAGGTGTTCCACCTGTCCCCGAAGATCCATCGGTCCCAATTCAGAAGAAGATTTCTTCAATTTATTTCTTGGACACTAGGCATCCTCGTCATTGGACAATGGTCTAGGAACAACCCTTAACACAAACCAAAAATCATTTAACACCTTATAATTCAATCACAGGACTTAACGACTCCCTCTTAACAATCCCATATTTCATACGAATTAACTTTTTACTTAATTCAAGTTTTCAATCAACTTATACTCAATGCTACATCCTATCTCATTTTCCAATACTTTCAACCCTATTCTTAGACCTTGAAAGGGCAATAAAAGCTCGATATGAACAACACTTAATTTCCAATCCTATAGCTCTTACAATAATAATTATCAAATGAGTCACTAGTATGAAATGACTCACACATTCAATTAGACTTCTCGGAAAGGTACAAATGGCATGAGGCTTTTGGGTAAAGGCTCCAATGACAGCCTCAAGTGCAACATTCACCTCTTCGATTTCAAATTAAAGAATTGGGTGACACCGAATCATATGACACCTTTCTAGGTGGTAAGGTTTTGTCAAACTCCACTCTATAAGGAAAGATCGTCATGACATCAATATCAGATTTAATCTCGCTAATTCTTCTTTAATATCACAATCAACTAATACCAATATTTCTACGAATATCAAACATTTTGTTGGGATCATAAATATCCACAACTTGGTTTAGATCTGGAATAGCTAGAATTCCTACAGGAATAGCTTCGATTGATTTGCTAGGGGAGTTAGGGTTTCTTGTGACAATATACGTCGTATAAATACCTCGTATAAGTATTAAAATAATCACCAAACAATTATGTAATCAAATCACAAGATATAAATATATATATATATATATATATATATATATATATATATATATATATATATATATATATATATATATATATATATATATATATATATATATATATATATATATATATATATATATATATATATATATATATATATATATATATATATATATATATATATATATATATATATATATATATATATATATATATATATATATATATATAATCCAAGTTATATATATATTAAAATAACATTCCCCAGTCTGGCATTGTCAGTAATTCGGGAATTCTTCGGCACCGTTATAGTCAAAAGATTTTTAAACATTTTACTCAAAATATTTTTTAAAAATATTTATGGTTAAAAGATTTTGAAATGTTTTATTCAAAACCTTGGTTTTAAAAATCTTTCATTCTCTATAACGAGAGCTCTGGTACCAAACTGTAACACCTCCAAATATTCATACTTTAGTTCAGCAGAAGAGTCGTTGGTGTTACGGGATAGCACATTACTCAAATCATAGACAACACTTAAAAATCGCGTCGTTTAATAATAAAGCATTTTCCATTCATAAATATCAAATTACATAGGTCCCAAGTCATATTATTTCATACAATTTTACAAAACATTTGAATGGAAATTTTATTTAAATGCGGGCCATAAATTCTTGTTGTCTTCCCGAGAATTACCTTCAAGTACCTGAGATAAAACATGTTAAAAAGTCAGCGAAGCGCCGAGTGAATTCATAGAGTTTAATAAAAACCATTAATATATCATCGGTATATAATTATTACCAAAAATCATTTTGTACAAATCTTTGTAGTAGGCCATAAAATAGGCCAAATACATTTTATACAACTCTTAGTCGTATATCATAATATAGGCTTCAACCTTCAAAACCATTATACGAACCATTGTCGCAAAAACATCATACAATACGTTTTATAACGTTGTATAGAGTTAAATAAAACCCGTTATATAAAAATGGTTATGTAAAACCAAAACACGAACATAATATCAGTAATAAGACCCCGTATTTCTAGTCAGGCAATATATTGTAATTCAATGCGGATATCAGTATTTTCGTTATTGGATTATTATAAGCCGCATGACATTGCTGCCTTACTATTACAAACAACGGGTAGCTAACCCGAAATTCATCTGCCCATCTATAACAGCGTGTCGTCATAATAATCACGCTTATATAAATCTTCTCATACATAAATTCTCTTACCAATCAATGTGGCACGACGGGGATCAACCGTCAAGGCGTGAACTGGGGTGATCTTCCCCAAATAGTACTATTATATGCATAAGCATCTACCAAATCCCGGTAGTTCACAATTCATGCTAATGGGACTTCTCGTGACATAACCTAACTAATAATAATCCATTTCATTTCATTCATCGGGTCATATAATCATTCATCGGGTCATACAATTATTCGGGTCCATATCAATAAGCCAATAATCGGGACAACTGGTGTCCTATTTTATTAAAACTAACATGTTATCTCCCTCGTGGGTTTATAAAACATTTCATAAAACATTTAAAAGAGTGCGAGGCTATGAACTCACGTTGATTGGGAAAGGCGGGTTATCGGCGATTTGGATGTACGGTACGTGCTTCAATCACGAAAACCTAGACAAATAATACTCGTCTTAGACTCTTGCCCAAATGAATATATAAAAATAATGGTTATGTATATATGATGATATCTTAAGTCTGATGATGATCAAGTGGGATTTTATCTCTTCATACAACATTATAGTTGTTATGTGTTAGTCAATTTAGACTAGTTGTACTAGTTTTAATCCATTTACTTATTAAGGCCCAATAAGCCCATTAAAAGCCCAATACATTATATTATTCCATTTATACCTTTAATACCAGGTCTATACTCATGTGTTGGGCCCAAGTGGGTTAAGCCCATGAGTAAGTCCATTAGTGTTTAGCCAAGCTAGTTGGGATAGTGGTCCAATAAGGCTACTTTGACCCATTAATGTCCATAAGTTATAAAGCTCAGGGTTTATCGGTTTTTACTTGTCAAATGTACTTACATATCAGTAGATGAGTTATAAAAAGTTTACATTAGACGGGTCCGACCGTCTAAGTTTTATTTGGCGAAAACGTTCATCTTTCGGTTTTAGCCGAAAAGATGTAAAACTCATATATATAGTTTTATAACTTTAGAAAACATTTGAGTTCGTATTTTTATAAAAATGCCATACTTATTTATCAAAGTATATAACTTATTTTCTAGGTATTATCATAAGTTAGTGGGTTTTACATATGTATTTTATAATAGTATTACTTGAGTGCTCATTTTATATTGTATACTTTTATTTCCAAATCTGATTATCAAAATCACTTTCACCATTTTTGCCATATCTTGAGTTCTACAAGGAGATAGAAGCTCAAATTTGGGAAGCACAAACTAAATGATATGTGCTACAAATAACTCCACTATAGCTACTGCTCAATCCTCTTCTAAGTGTCCCTAATAATTCGTCCAAAACAGACTATACAGATTTAAACCTTAATATTGATCATATCTTCCTCATTTTATTGATTCCATTGAGTGGCCAACTCTCCACATATGTAAAAATCATATATCTTACTGTATATTCAATAATCTAAGTCATTTTATCGAGTTATCATATGGTTACTTACTGTTTTATATAGCCTATAACTTTAATCAAGATTTTAACATCTTTACATGTAGATTTTAATGTTTTTAACCAAATTTATCAACACACGATCCCCAAATAATATTTTTATCATCATTTATCATCATATACATATACATTTATAAAGAAAATACAAAATTACATTTACAAAATAACTAGGTAATGGAAAAATGATCTTGTTACAAATCAAGATAGTGAAAGTTAAGAATAAGACTTGGTTTTTGATGACCAATCTTATGTTAAACCAAGACCACCTTCAATATCACCCAACTATATGAACACCTTGAGAAAAATACCCTAGACTCCAAGGAAACTTCTTTGTAGATCTTAGGATCACCTTCAATCAACAAGACTTTAAAAGGCTTTCATCTTGTGCAAGTTTAACACAAGATTCATGGTTAAATTTTGATCAAATGATGGTTTATGGTGGTGAATTAGGACGACAATAGAGAGAGCTAGAGAGAGTTTATGGTTGTTTTTCATGTAAAAAATGAGGATAGTGGTTTATGTTTTGGTTGTTTTAAGTGTAAATTGTTTTGAGACAAAACTAAGGACAAGTGTCCTTAGTTTAGCTATAAAATGGACACATCTTTGATGTGTTGGTGAAGTTTTGGCCACCCCTTAGTGGGGGTGGGGCAAGTGTTAACTTGTCTCATCCCCAATAATTTATGGGTACTCCTCGATTCTAGTTTCCTCGATTTGCGTGCCATCGGGTCGTTTACGAAAAATATTTTTCTAAATTATGAATCAACGGCACAAAACGAATCTAATAAAAATTGTCTCATCAAAAACGGAGTTCAAAAACATAATTACGTAAACCTAGGGTTTCCGGTTTAGTCGTAAAGGACGTTAAATTATGCACGCAAGCTCTAATTTCAACCCGTAAATTGTGATTTTATGAACCAACACAAATTAAAATTCCAAAATAATATTCAAGAATAAATTTATTTCCTGAAATGTCGAACTGTCACCAAAAACGGTGTATGTAAACGTAAGCACGTAACGTAGAGTTCTCTGGTTTAGACGTAGTCGATGCTACTTTAAGATGTAAACCCAAATTTCTTCCCAAAATGAGTGAGTTCATAATATAACATTAAAATAATGATTTTAAATAGTACTTGAGAATAAAATATCGACCATAAATTGACGGATTGTCACAACTTATTTATAAGTATTCTCCATTCATGGTTTACCGTTCTTGAGTTTAAAATTCATTTATAGGAAGTCTTGGGTTTCTATAGGAAGTCTTGGGTTTCATTTATAGGGCATCATGGTTACATTTGAGATGTTCTTATTGATATTGAACTTATTAGATCTCTTTTATAACTTTATACTTGTATCTTTCATCATTATAGGAATGTGTGGTTGTGAGAAGTAGTTCATTCTACCAAGTAATATACAAAAAGCAAAAAATTCTAGTGGCTTTTCCACTCCTATTCAATCATAGCATATATTACACCTGTAAATTTTATGGGTTGTCATAGCCTCTTCCCCTTAAAGAAATCTCGCCCCGAGATTATAATCATAATATAGTGTATCAAAAAAGCAGATGTAGTTCTTGCGTTCAAAAATTCCGCATAACATTTTATTCATATAATGAATAAAGTTCTTACTGTTGTTATTTCTTTTTACTCGATATCTTTATTAGGATTATCACGAAGCATGATATATTGACCATTTAGGTTGTAATGAAATCTTATAAATATTTACAAGAATAAGTGTAAATCGTACCAATTAATCAGATAAATCCTCTTTAGTTCTCTAAATAGGAAGAGAAATGTGATTATTTATGAGTTTCTTTGGGTAAAACTCAAGTTAATAAGTCACAACTTTCTTAAAAATCATAAATTGATTATTGTATCTCTAAAAATGACTAAGGAATGCATCTCACCAGTGTTAATACTGTTTTACATGGTGTAGCTTCTTATCCTTCTTGAGAAAATATTATTGATTACTCTTGGTAAAGATTTTTCACAAATCACCATTTTAATTCAGTAAACAGCTAACAGTTACTTCCTATTACACTACGAATGCTCCATTACTATAATACCTTCATAGGATAGGTGCAATTCCAGATAATGTAATGCATACATGGAGTATGAAATTCTAATATCTGGATAGTTCTCTCACTTTAACCTATTGGTATAGAGGGAAATATTCTTTCTTAATGTATTTAATATTACATATATCGGCACTTTATGTCAACAGATTATTTTGGAGATAACCTTGTTAAAGTTTCCATATCCTTTATGAAATATAATTGATAATGATCCAAATGGTGTCATGTCGTATCTTAAGAAATTCTTAATTAAGTTTCTCATTACTTGTTCTTACCTATTTTTCATAAAGAAAATTTAGGTTAAACATTTTGTAATTCAGATTTTGAAATTTCATTAAGATATAAGTTGAATATTTAGTCCAAACATATTCAAATAATTCTAAGTACAAATGAGTGATTCTCCCAGATAGTGAAGTAAAATAACACTTAGAAAATGAAATCAAAAATTTCATAGATTTTTATTGATAATACTCACATATGTTTAACACACTTATTCATTTACAAAGTACGGAGATCTAAAAATTTGCCTTGCTCCAAGAGTATCGTGTTTGATGACCCATTTTTGAAGCAGTTCTGGCACTTTGTTGTGCAATTTCCAGTGTGATGCAATAGACACTTCATACATTAGGGAATGTGTCTAGCATAGTCATCGTATCTTATTGGTTTGGAAGGGTTAACTAGGTTAGAATTTGGGTAATATAGGTAGGAAAATAGGGATCATAGGTAAAATTTAAGGGATTGGGTTTGGTTTCAGTATATTCTTCTTCTTCTTTGATAAATTTACGTTTAAGGGTGTGGATTCTTGCACAGGATTGTGCTTGATTACATGATCCATTAATTTCTGAGAAATCTTAATGGCTTCATCTAAACTATGGGGTTTAGAAATAGTAAGCATCCTTCTAAATCTTTAGGGAAATCCTTTGATAAAATCCTTCATAATCCATTGCGAAACAGTGATAGGATACAATTCTGTTAACTCTTGAAATTTTCTCAAATAGGCTTTGAGATCAATTCCTTGTGTTACTAGGTTGTAAAATTCCTTTTTCACTTTCTCGATTTCTTTTGAAGGATAATATCGTGTTATTAGGAGGCACTTAAAATCTAACCACTTCATCTTATAGGCTTCTTCTAAACCAACAAGTTGAGTATAGTAATTCCACCACGAAAATGTTTCATTAGTTAGGGGTACTAATAGCAAGCTTTACTTGGCGATCCTCAACGCAACCATTTTGGGAGAAAATCATTTCTGTCCTCTTAATCCAATGGGCAATACCAATAACATGTTCATTTCCTTGGAATTCATATAACTTGCTAGTTATATAGTCTTCCGTTGGATTAGCATTCCTTACTATTTTGAAGATCGGTATTTTCAAGGCTGCAGTTACTTCATTGTTAGTTGTTCGCTGAAGTCTTTTGTGAGTTAGGGTAGAAGATATTGATGTCCTTAAATGTGTCATTCTGAAATTAGACGACAAAATTTTTGAATACTTGTCTATTAAGCATTTGTCATATGTGTATACATACAATGCTTTACGAGCATAAATTTTCCAAAAATTTAGAAACATAAACATTTTTAGGGAATAGGTTTATTGGGCTCTAACAACTTTTCCTAGGTTTCTTAGGTTATTTATCCTTAACTTAAATTAATACTTTATTTAACCAAATAGACTTGAGAAGTCCTTTTTAGTTTAAGATAATATCTTTCTTTTGCTATAATTCTTTAAACGACTTATACTTTTCAATTATTTCTCTTTTCTAGAATAATATGCAAATAGGAAAGATGAAAAAGAAAATTTTATTTATTAACAATCTGCTTTACTGATGGACAGATAAGCTTCTTTGTTACATAAAAGTAAAGACTGATAGCTAGAATATTTACAAGGCTTTTTGGGAAGCTGAAATATTTAAAAGCTGGTCTATTTCTTTTTCTTGGGATCCTTGATTTCTGATAAGAGAGCTTTGATGTTGTCTTGGTGTCGAACTTGAATATCCTTGATAAGTTTTTCCATTGCTGCCATTCTTGCTCTTGCTAAGGTGATTTCCTCTTCACTTATCCTTTGCCTATTACCTAACTCATAATTCTCATTGTTGACTCTTATAAAATAACTCTCTAATTTTTCTATTTCCTCTTGCATCATTTCTTGTTCACACATCGCCTTTCGTCTTCATATTCTAAATCCTCAATACGGTTGGGTGGCACTTCGTTGAAATAATAGATCATATTCTCCATTTGTTCCACAAATAGGTTTTGGTTATTTGGGATATTATTGGAAGCTTGGGATGAAGGAGTTTGATACTACGGAATAGGTATATTTTCATTATTTGGTTGGGGATTATTTTCTGGTGATAAAGGGTTAAGGTGATTATTATTATTAGCATAAATGGCTAGTATTAAAGGTTCAAGAAAATCCAAAAGGTAAAGATTTTCTGGTTCCGAATCAGATATAACGATGGGATGAAAATATGAAGACATATTTCTGAAGACGTCAAAAAATAAAAAAAATTACTTCTATCAGTAGCTAGCACTATATTACTTATACATACTATCATTTAAACACGTAAAAACATTACTAGAAATCTTAAATGTTACTTACAACTTTTTGCAGAAGCACGATCTTTGAGGTGGAGACTTCACTTGGAAATTTTATTTAAGGAAACCAGTTATAGTTAAGATTTTAAATCTCTTAGTTCTATATAACTATAGCTCTGATGCCACTCTGTAACACCCCTATTTTACCTTGACGCATCGGAATAATATTTTTATAGGTATTACTTCATGATATGAAAGCAAAGTGATAGAAACCAACTCACAAGAGTGTTTAAATAAACTTCATTTATTCTTTATAAATTTATCATTCAAAATCAGAGATTTTCAATAAAACAACTATACATACACTGTACATAGCAGGTTACCGAGATCTAGAAAATAGGTTTGAATGACAAAATCTTCCAATATTTATATCTCTCCACGTCATTAGTATGCTGCTCCATGCTAAAATGTATGCTTAAAGTCAACATGAAAGTTGAGTGAATTCATAGGTTTAAATTCAGTTTGAATACACGATCCTTTTTCTTGAGCTATGTTGTTATTTGCTCGTAAGTTTGAATAATATGATGATTCAATTGCACTAAGCTTATGATACCGCGACTAGACATAGGAAGCAACATTTTACCCTTATGAGGAAGTCTGCTAAACTATCCTTATTAGCAACATAAAGTATGCATGTTTGACCACTGAGGTGCTAACATGTGCGACTTGCCCAGACAGGAGATATCAGTCTCCAATAGTACTATTTACGATATTAGCGCTCATTCCGAGAAATGATTAGCGGTTCATAATTAAAAAGGGACTTTCATAGGTAGCAGTAAACATAGTGTCAATGAATCATATTTGGAAAGCATACCAAAAATACTTGTATTCCAATTTAGCATATATCCCCCTCAAGGGTTTTGAAATCATTTGAAAGTAGTATACTTTAGTGAGGCTAGGAACTTAACTTATGTCCAGTAATCTTATCGGGTTTATGTTACACAGATCAACTTGAGCTAACAAACAAGAACGTGGTCTCACACAAACTTGTTTTAACATAATTGGTATGGTATTAAGTTTTTAATCTTTTGATCCATCTCTTTAAGAATTTGGTTATATTTAATCTAATTATTATTTGGTTGTAATTCTAGCACCATTGTTTGGGTCATCATACTCATAAGCCATTCTATAAACGTCTAAGGAGTGAGGGCACTTTAAATCGTAAACCCAACCACTCAGTCAGAACGTAATATCGAGATGGAACATATTTGTACAAAGATCCCTACTAACATGATACTTTCATTACTTCCTCATATTCATAATTAATCTTATTTAGTTTCAAAGTTGGCAAAAATAGCCCTTATAGTTATATTTTGGTATAATTACACTTTTAACCCCTAAAGTATATAGTTTTAATATTTGCATTTTAAACCTTCAATATTTAACCTTAGGGCCTAAAACTTTCCAATTTTTATTCTTATATATTTAACTTTCAAAAAATGACACTTTTGGCCCCAAATGTTAAATAGTTTCAAAAATGACAGTTTTAGTCCCTGAACTTGTAAAAATCACATAACAAGCTCTAAAATGATCCAAATGATCTAGGATTTGAAAAAAAAGTTTATGAACACATTTAAAATCAAAATAAAAACATTTACCGAGAATTATAACTTTTGAAAAGCATTTTTGCTTATTATTTTATGTAAATTACAAAACTAGGGTTTTAAGACATCATTAACTTATAACTTTCATTTAAAATGATGAAATGACTTAGTTTCTTTTAGATTATCTTTCTAACATAAATTTGGAATTATAAAAACTCTAAATAATCATTATAACAAGATCAAAGCTTGGTTAACATAGATTTTGCCAAGGTAGCTCCAAAATGGCTCCTTATGGCTTCTTATGAACACAACTTGCTATCAAAGCTTCAAAAGCTTCAATGGTTACCTTCTTGACCTAGTTTCTGGTCTTGGTGGATGTCCTAAGACGTATATAGAGGTGGATATGAAGAATGGGTATGAGATACAAAGGAAACGGGGTGCAAGTTGGAATGAAGACTATACGCCCCTATTTATACCATTTTGGAAACTTAGCCTCCAAGTTCTGGTCTAGGACGTGTAAGATAGTTAGGATAGTGACTAAGGGAAGATATGTAAGTCTATGAATGTCTAGGGGCTGAGTGTATAAGCTAGTTTGATCAAATCTTCCATTTGTGGCAAAAAAATAGATCACGGCTAGGAATGGATGAGAACAATGATGTGTAGAAAGCAAGGAGCTTACCCACCTGCTTGTAGACCTTCTAAAATATCCTAGGATTCATAAATATCAGGTTTTCAAACTCGGAATGGAGGGAAATGGTTTGAAAATGAGTTTTGGAGGGAAAATACAAAACCGGATTTTAAAACTAGGGCTTGTAACTTATGGTTTGTATTTTTGGTGATTAAGGACTTGGGAAAGTGATTAGTGAATTATTATGGTTAATTAGGGTTTATACATTCGATTTAATAGATTTGGGTCCTTGGTTTCGAATTTAACAAAAGTTTGATGTGAAAATGGGAAGTATACTTATGTAGATTAGGGTTTTCTAATGATCTAGGGTTAAATCTTAGTAAAATGCTTTGTCCTTCAATTGGATACAGATTTAAACTTAATTTAGTTCCTATAAATTTAGTTTTAAGTGTCCAGTGAGTTCTCACACTTGTTTTAATAGTTTAGTTTAGGTAAACATGTCTAAAGAGTGAAAATACCTGTTTTGACCTAATTTACAAGCCATGCATTAAAATCTTGTACCTTGTGCATTAGGGTACTTGTACATTGTCTTAATATAACATTATAATCTTTATGAAGTCCTATAAATATTAATATACTTTTCCAAAAAGAACTAGGTGATGATTCCATGTAGATTTCTTAATATATCAGGGTTTTTAGGTCATTAATCCTAATGACTTTCCTACTTGGGTAATTAGGGTTTATGTTGATCCCTTTGATTGGATCTATATTCTGTTAAGAACTATTATAGTAGTTTGTAATCACACTAAAACACTTCGAGAACTCTTACTCAAACTAAATAAGTTATGCGGAATCTAACTTATAAAGCATAGAAGAACATAATTACTTTTAACTATTCGATTCTCTTATTAATCGACTTGAATGAGGTACATGAATGACATTGTACCTATGTTCCTTTTATAGAGTAAGGAACCCTAGAAACCTTAGAATATTCTATAAAGATAACTATATCACAGACGATATATTATCGATATTATAACTATTTAAGTATATCACATAAGATATACTCTAACTATAACTATGACATATGTTATACAAAGATATATTCGTCCTAATCAATATAGAAGTACTTACTTTATAAGTAACAGTACTTACTATGTACCGCGTTAACACTAACGGTACTTGCATAATACTAACAGTACTTAAATTACACTGACGGTACTTGACACTTAACAAATAATTCCCAACAATCCTCCCCTAAACAAGAATGATTACTAGTTGTCTTCTTGTTTCTCTTGTACTGGATGTATTTAAAATATATGTCTTCACTCTTTCCTTCATCCTTGGATTGAACTTGGTAATTTGTATTTGTATCCAACTGAATGTAGCCAAACACTTCAATATAGATCTTTTTCTGATAAGATATCTTCAAACAACATGAATATCATCTTTGTCTTCAAACTATGATCTTCTTGTGTCTTGTAAACATTCATTTATCTTTGCAGCATCAGTAATTTTCTTCTTGAGTTAAATTTATGCACTCTGAATCATGAAATTCAGTCTTGATTTGATAAGACAAAACTTTCTAAGTATTTTATTCTTGAATACTTATATTCTTGCAATCTTCATACCTGAAATAAAGTAGTTAACAACAAAAACCAATCTGTATTGTTTAACACCCCCAAATTTACACGCAGCGGAATACATCTTTGGTTGCTAAACAATGATACAACAACACATAATTTATAAAGAACGACTCGAAAAGAGACGTTTCAAATATATCGTTCCTAAAACATTTATCAGAGTAGCGTAGTCCCAAGCAATCGTTACCAAAAGATAAGTTAAAACAACATGTTAGTTTGTTTTAAAAATGGAACGATAAATAAATCAAAGAGTTTGAACAACAAAAGCAGTGCACAACTTCATTCCCTGTGACCTCCAAGCTTCCACTTCTTGATTACCTGAAATACAAGTGAGTAAAACAATCAACAAAAATGCTGAGTGAATCTTTAGGTTTATGTAATCAATTTGAACACAAGCAAAGATTATAAGTTTGTGGCATGCTTATAAGCATCAAATAATAATTTACATCAACAATGATAATTGTATATAGCATAAATTGCAATAAGCTCATGGAACCGAGCCCTTAAACACTCCGTTAGGTCTAATAAGACAAGAGATTTATTAATTGTCGTTACCTCCAGATTAATGGTACATTGCCGTATACCTGACTTCTCAATACAATATGTTCAAACAGTGCGGAGGTCGGGCCTAAGCTTCTGTGACAAGTCCACACAAACTGAACCGGGGCGGCTTCCCCCATAGATCTATTAAATATACTAGCGGTTAACCCATCATAGGTTAATTAACGGTCCATAATTGAGGCTTTAACAATGGCAATCACTTAATGCAATTTAAAGGCAACCACGGTCCATTCATAGAGGGACAAGCACACCATAAAAGACTTGTGTTCTAAGTTTATAAAAACAAGTATTCCCCCTCGCGGGTTTTTAAAACAATTTAATGTGCACAAGCGAGGCTATAGACTCACCTTAGCCAATAGTGGTAATGAGACGATCGCCGACGATAGATGATGCCTTTCAAACATGAGAACCGCAACCTATCAAATAAGGTGCGTTCATTAATAATAGACTCGAGAAATAAACCATACCTAAGAATATAAAACTCGACTCATATAATCACGACAAACTCGAGAGAAAACGATATAAATAACTTCATTATACTCTACTACACGTTTACTTAACCATTTTATACTTTTAACGAAATCCGCCGGTACACACTACATGTACTAGCTTATTTACCCCTTTTAAACTCGTCAATCGTTCGTGAAACGACTCGATTAACTAACTTACTATATAAAGAAAGTCCTCCTACAAGTTTATCAAATGAAATTACTTTTAAAGTCCTTTACCCGACTCATTTTCAAACTACAAAATCCGGACAGATTTACGTTAATTTTTCATACAACCGTTTTAACTTATTTAAACGACTCCGTTTACAAAACCGACACTCGGGTTTTAAAGTAAACTCAACCTATAAAATAAACACCTTATTATCATTAGGTTACAAATTTCAAAACTTCCATTTAGAGTCCCCGAGATTCGATCCAAATATCGACAACAACTATTTGTAGTGCCGATACTCGTCTCCCGGTACACGATCATTCAAAACATCATAACTTCGCGCTCGTTTGGAGCTAAAAGTTCTACCTTATATCAAATCGAAGCTAATAAAATTATCTACAACCCTAGGCTATAATTTAAGACATTTTCAAAACAAAAAAATTCGGATTTTACAGTTTACTTACTGTTATAAAATGACTATTAAAAACGTGTATAAAATCAACTTTTTGATCAAAACCAACCATAGAAATGTTCATTCCTATACCCTAACATCAACATATATGAACCATAACATCTAAATCATCATAAAAATAAAAACCTTTAGATCAAAATGAAGTTTTTAACAAAGTTTTTAGCAAGAACACCATGGATCATGCCAAGAACACCATGCATGAGCATGGTTTCTACCTACCAACATCAAGAAAATAAAAAGTGCTTGCATATAAGAATTTTTCATACAAAAATGATCCTTGATAAAAAATAAGAATGGTTATAGTTTTGGTTTAGCTCAAATCATCCTAAATCTTGAGTTAAATTGAAAATGGTATGGATTTGGGATGGGGTGCGGTGTTTCGGCAATTAGAGAGAGAAAGAGAGGAGTGGGTGAAATTTTGGAAGTGAAAAATGAGTTGTATGTGTTTGGTTTGGGTTTTTATATAGTGGGGTAGGGACCATAGTTGCAATTTGGCAATAGTTGTGGCTAAAAATATAAATAGTTAGCTAAAAAGCGGGAAATAACTATTAGTAAATTTTCAAAACGTTTACGGGACTTGGGTTTCTTAAAAATACTTAAAAGTTTAAACGCACACCAAAAATAATAATATAACGACTCGATACGTAATTAAAACGATATCGTCGAAAGTATTAAATATCGAAACGATCGATAATAAAATATAAAATTTTTGGCATCGGTCGGTATCGCGATCACTAGTTGTCCTCGTTACTCGTCAAAATATTAAAATATAATATTTAATATCGGTTTCAACTTAAACCATTAAACATAATAATATTTAGCGTCATAAAATACTTCAAAATAATTGAAAATAGAATTAAATTATGACCTTGTTTTTACGGGTTTTACATCCTCACCACCTTAAGGGAGCGACGTCCCGGCGCTCAACTCGCCTCATACACGAGTTGTTCACTACCCGGAAGGATGAGGGCATTCCTTATAAAGAAGTCTTCACGTTCCCACGTGAATCTCGATCCACGATCTCCACTGGTTCTTTTACAAAACGCAACTTGTCGTCAAGTTGTATCTCCCCAAAAAGGAATAAATAAATCCTTATCCACCAGTCACCCGTCACGCTCGACACATGAAAATTTTATGGATCACACGAAGCTCATTCGACAACAAGAATAGATGACAGGATTTTCGGGTAAGTCCAGTTAAAAGGAAGGTTGCAATTTAAAGGATAGCCACTGGCCGGATAGCCATGGACACACATAAAAAAGAACTAACAAGAAAACATTTTCGTCATCAGAGGGTGCTCACACGCGGTCCCTACTCAAAAGATAATACAAAGACACACTCTCACTTTCGCCAACGCGCATTAAAGTCTCAATATACATCGTCGTTGAAAGTCAAAAAGATATTACATAATATGTGTTCTACATGACTGGAGGTCATCGTATGATGCCGTCTCAAGTTCTCAAAACTTACGATCATTTGACTAAATCACACACCATATAAGTACATAAAAGAAAAGGTCGAACATAAACATCGAGTATAGATCTCCACCGTTAATCATCGAGAAAACCTTGAACGAACCCTTGATAATAACTACTTGATCTCAAGAGTATTTCCACTTGCGGTGTCGGCTTCAACATACTCCTCGAGGTCGGAACGAATTTATTAACTCCATTCATTAAGAGATTCTGTCCATAATCATTCCACAAGTACACGCATAAATCCTGGTGACACTTACCGTTTCTTCTTATACACTACTTCCCAAGATTAATTTTAAACTCAGAATAAATTAGTGATCTTCAATACGAAGAACAGAACGCGATAAAAATGAATTCAATAAACGTATAAACGGACAAGATGTGGTAAAATGACTTAAGGTTGACGATCGACGAGGGATCTCGACTCACGTAACTGTAAAACATAATAAATCACAATACTAGAAATATGAGAGCGAAGAATAAATTAAACATTATCATTAAAATAACATTTGTCACAATTATCCCTCCCGGATTTGGTATTACATTAAAACTCAGTTGAGGTACCTTCATGATAAAGATGATATATTAAAATAGAAGTTAAATAGCTTCATAATTTATTTTGGTTGTCTTAAGAAACTTTGAAAGAATGACATAAATTTATTAATTAAACTCATACTGATGGTTACGATTTAGAAATATAATTTCCAAATTAAATCATTATTAGGAATATAAAGTAAACCAGTAATTTCATTACATTAAAAGTAAAGTATGATAAGTCACTTAGTTCAAAAGATATAGTATAATTTCATGTTAAACATTAGTTTTAGTTATAGAAAATATGATGTATAAATTTGACCTTTTACTTGTAATGGTTATTTCGATAATTGAAAATCATTGGAACAATGTTAAAAAAGTTCCATGAAAATTTTATAATACGTTGTAGAAATACATAAATGTGTTTATTACTTCAAAATAAACATGGGATATATTCGGGTTTCCAAATATGACAAGATAACAAATGAATACGAATGGGAATAATGGTCAACAATTAGTACGAAATCAACGGTACAATAAATATTAATATACTTTTCCAAAAAGAACTAGGTGATGATTCCATGTAGATTTCTTAATATATCAGGGTTTTTAGGTCATTAGTCCTAATGACTTTCCTACTTGGGTAATTAGGGTTTATGTTGATCCCTTTAATTGGATCTATATTCTGTTAAGAACTATTATAGTAGTTTGTAATCACACTAAAACACTTCGATAACTCTTACTCAAACTAAATAAGTTATGCGGAATCTAACTTATAAAGCATAGAAGAACATAATTACTTTTAACTATTCGATTCTCTTATTAATCGACTTGAATGAGGTACATGAATGACATTGTACCTATGTTCCTTTTATAGAGTAAGGAACCCTAGAAACCTTAGAATATTCTATAAACATAACTATATCACAGACGATATATTATCAATATTCTAACTACTTAAGTATATCACATAAGATATACTCTAACTATAACTATGACATATGTTATACAAAGATATATTCGTCCTAATCAGTATAGTAGTACTTACTTTATAAGTAACATTACTTACTATGTACCACGTTAACACTAACGGTACTTGCATAATACTAACAATACTTAAATTACACTGACGGTACTTGACACTTAACAAATAATTCCCAACAATCCTCCCCTAAACAAGAATGATTACTAGTTGTCTTCTTGTTTCTCTTGTACTGGATGTATTTAGAATACATGTCTTCACTCTTTCCTTCATCCTTGGATTGAACTAGGTAATTTGTATTTGTATCCAACTGAATGTAGCCAAACACTTCAATATAGATCTTTTTCTGATAAGATATCTTCAAACAACATGAATATCATCTTCGTCTTCAAACTATGATCTTCTTGTGTCTTGTAAACATTCATTTATCTTTGCAGCATCAGTAATTTTCTTCTTGAGTTAAATCTATGAACTCTGAATCATGAAATTCAGTCTTGATTTGATAAGACAAAACTTTCTAAGTATTTTCTTCTTGAATACTTATTTGCTTGCAATCTTCATACCTGAAATAAAGTAGTTAACAACAAAAACCAATCTGTATTGTTTAACGCCCCCAAATTTACACGCAGCGGAATACATCTTTGGGTGCTAAACAATGATACAACAACACATAATTTATAAAGAACGACTCGAAAAGAGACGTTTCCAATTTATCGTTCCTAAAACATTTATCAGAGTAGCGTAGTCCCAAGCAACTGTTACCAGAAGATAAGTTAAAACAACATGTTAGTTTGTTTTAAAAATGGAACGATAAATAAATCAAAGAGTTTGAACAACAAAAGCAGTGCACAACTTCATTCCCCGTGACCTCCAAGCTTCCACTTCTTGATTACCTGAAATACATGTGAGTAAAACAATCAGCAAAAATGCCGAGTGAATCTATAGGTTTATGTAATCAATTTGAACACAAGCAAAGATTATAAGTTTGTGGCATGCTTATCAGCATCAAATAATAATTTGCATCAACAATGATAATTGTATTTAGCATAAATTGCAATAAGCTCATGGAACCGAGCCCTTAAACACTCCATTAGGTCTAGTAAGACAAGAGATTTATTAATTGTCGTTACCTCCAGATTAATGGTACATTGCCGCATACCTGACTTCTCAATACAATATGTGCAAACAGTGCGGAGGTCGGGCCTAAGCTTCTGTGACAAGTCCACACAAACTGAACCGGGGCGGCTTCCCCCATAGATCTATTAATTGTACTAGCGGTTAACCCATCATAGGTTAATTAACGGTCCATAATTGAGGCTTTAACAATGGCAATCACTTAATGCAATTTAAAGGCAACCACGGTCCATTCATAGAGGGACAAGCACACCATAAAAGACTTGTGTTCTAAGTTTATAAAAACATGTATTCCCCATCGCGGGTTTTTAAAACAATTTAATGTGCACAAGCGAGGCTATAGACTCACCTTAGCCAATAGTGGTAATGAGACGATCGCCGATGATAGACGATGCCTTTCAAACACGAGAACCGCAACCTATCAACTAAGGTGCGTTCATTAATAACAGACTCGAGAAATAAACCATACATAAGAATATAAAACTCGACTCATATAATCACGACAAACTCGAGAGAAAATGATATAAATAACTTCATTATACTCTACTTCTAACACCCCACCAAGTGCTATGCGCAGCGGAACTACAACATTTGGGTGCTAGGCAGTTATCATTGCACACAAGATATATCGAACGACTCCAAAGAGACGTCAAATTTAGACTTAAATTAAAAGTTGTTGAAAAGTTACATGTCTACGGTTTTTCTAACCCCAAATGATACAATAGAGTTTTTGCGTTTCGGTCCCCATGAATCTCAACCCCAAAAGTTACAGTTTTCACAACAACATCACATTAAAGTTAAAAATGTTTAAGTAATACTGGGCGGAAAAACAAGCAGACTCCAAGCCATACACACAACATCCATCCAATGCACGCTCCATGCTACACTTCAGCGGTTACCTGAAACACATGCTAAATTTGGTCAACGAAAACATTGAGTGGAATTCATAGGTTTTTCAATTCATTTTGAACATATGTGAAATAAAAACCATTCACGATCATTCATAGACTTGTCGATCAAACAATCTATATTCAAGATACTGACAATTGTGTTTAAGCTCATGACACTAAACCGTTAACTCAATCACCCGCGTAATAATTACCGGCGTGATTCAGATGAAACCAGTGCCCCTACTAAGGCATCAGTTGCAATTAGACCTTATCTCTTATAACAAATTATCCGTCCGCAGGGGGTATCAACGTACTAGCCCTCGTCTCGGATAGGGTAGTCAACCCCATAGTACTATCACTTTGTATAAGCGGCTATTTCTAATCCACGCTAGGACTAAACAATAGTTAATAGTTCATGAATTTAGGGCCTTTTGCAACTAGGTACTCAACACAATTTCAAAGGCAACATTCGGGTCCAACAATCATTCATGACATATGTTCATTTTGAAAACTAGCATGCATTTCCCTCGCGGGTAAAACAGTTTGAAATAATAATAAGCGAGGCTATAAATTCACACCTTATATAACAAGTAGTCGATAGTTCGAGTGACGGTCACTGACGACGATGAGGATGCCCGGGTAAATCAACACCTATCAAACCAATAACGCGTAATGAGTAATCTCATTTATAAACCTTAAGGTACTGTACATAATACATAAATATTAGTCACTTGTGACAATTACAACTCACTCCAAAACAAAACGACAAGTGTTACTCGTTTTATACCATTTGTCCTTATTATTAACGTTATTCATTTTTACTCATTTTCGCCGATACTTACCAAAAGTACGGACTGTTTTACTATACTTAACCCTTTCTATAAAATTTGAGAAAATTCTCAAAAATAATTTAAGATCTGTAGAAAACACATATTTAATCCCAACAAAAGTTTTCACTTCTACGACCCGCTACTCAACACTTTTCAAAAACTACGTTTTTCGGACTGAAATTGTACTTTGACCAAGTCGGACTCATTTGACCCGTTTAAAATACTCCATTGACGCATTTGACACCTAAGTCTTATAATAGACTCAAATGTGCAGGTTTGAGACCAAAATTCAACCCTTGAACATTTACCAAACTAAACCTATAGTCCCCGGGATTTGACCTAAAACCAAGCATAATTTCGGATTATGACGGTTTTCATCTCCCGGTACACGAATTTCAAAACGTCGTAACTTTTGACTCGTTAGGAGTCGTAAGCTCTATCTTATACCAAATCGAAGCTAAGAAGATGCTCTACAACTCTATCCTAATCACAAGACCTTTTGACAAAATAATTTTTACGAAAACACCTTAAACTTTCTGCCAAAAATTACCTATACCAAAATCATACCAACGCTCGTTTTCAAACCCATTTACCAAAATTAGACCTCAACCTAAACACTCCTAAGCATACCCAATCATCCAACTCAGTCCTAAACTACCTAATGTTCATACCCAAATCAAAACCCAATCACTAAATCAAACATGCAATAAGCTATACCTATTTAAAACATCTAAAAACACAAAATAAACACAAACCCATAATCAAAACATCAACCACCATGATCCCCCAAACACCCCCCCCCCCCCCCCCCCCCTTAGCCGTGGGGTTTGGGTGATCAAAACACCACAACCAAACTAATTTTGGTGGGTTTGTTAAGTGATTACACACCCATTACACATGAATTAAACATGCATTTACCCAATTAACATCAAAAATGATTTTGAAAAATTCATTTGATTCTTGAAAAAAAAATATGAATGCATGTTGGATTAAATTACATAGAAAGATTGGAAATGGTTTAATTAGAGGTGGTCTGACCTTAGTTTTAATCAAAACCAAGTAAAAAAATTTATGGGTGGTTTATGGTGGGTGAGGGTGGCCGTCGGCCTAAAGGAGAAAAGAGGGAGAGAGTGGAAATTTTTTTGAAGTATTTTGTGTTGTGTGTGTTTTGTTTTCCATCTTGTAAAAATTCTAGGGACTTGTGGTGCAATATGAGCATTCTTTTGGCCTTAAGCAAAAACGACTCCAAATGTTTACGGGATTGGCTCATTTGACATTTTGGAAAATTTTACGGGAGTCGGGAATCATCCCAAACACTCCAAAATACATTTAGGACACTTTAAATGTACCCGGAAAGCAATAAAACTCACTCGACTCGACTTAACACGAACCGTAAGTAAAATTCTCGAAAAATTACATTATCGATAAAACATCAATAATTATAGAAATTTGGGCATCCATCGGGATCGTATTCGTCATCGTCCTTCTTAAATCGTCAATCGTCAAAATTATAACCTCGAACATCGGTTTCAACCAAAATACTAAAATATATAGCAATTAAAATTTATTAAAAATTTCAAAAATAAGCGTAATTTAGGGTAATGTTAGTGACCTCGGTTCTAGGGTATCACATCCACCCCTCCTTAAAGAGAGCGACGTCCCGACGCTCGCCTCTTCTTATACTCACATTTCGTGCCGCTGGAAAAGATGAGGATACCTTTCCTTGAAAAAGTCCTCACGTTCCCAAGTGTATTCCGGTCCACGCCTAGAATTCCATCGAACCTTCACAATGGGAATTCTACTACGCTTCAGCCTCTTGACCTCTCGGTCCATAATTTCCACGGGTTCTTCCACAAAATGCATTTTGTCGTCCAGTTGAATCTCGTCCAAAGGAATCACCAATTCCTTATCCGCCAAACTCTTCTTCAAGTTCGATACGTGAAACATGTCGTGAATAGCACTAAGCTCGCTCGGCAACTCTAACTTATACGCTACTGGTCCAATTCGTTTAACGATCTTAAATGGTCCAATGTAACTCAGACTCAACTTTCCTTTCTTCCCAAAACGAATTACACCCTTCCACGGCGATACCTTAAGCATAACCATATCTCCGACTTCAAATTCCAACGGTTTTCTTCTGTTATCGGCATAACTCTTCTGTCGGCTTCTCGCAGCAAGTAGTCGGTTCTTGATTTGCACAATCTTCTCGGTCGTCTCTAAAACCATTTCGGGTCCAGTCATTTGACTTTCTCCTACTTCACTCCAACACACAGGCGACCTACACTTCCTTCCATACAATGCTTCGAACGGTGCAGCCTTGATGCTCGCATGGTAACTATTATTCTACGAAAACTCCACTAAAGGCAAGTGGCGTTCCCAACTTCCTCCAAAATCAATCACGCATGCTCGGAGCATGTCCTCCATCGTCTGAATAGTTCGTTCACTCTGGCCGTCAGTCTCCGGGTGATAAGCCGTACTTAAATTCAATTAAGTGCCCATCGCACGTTGAAGCGATTTCCAAAATTCCGAAGTAAACCTACTATCGCGATCCTAAATGATCGATAATGGTACTCCATGTCTGCAAACGATCTCCTTCACGTACACACTGGCCAGCTTTTCCATACTGTCCGTCTTCTTCATAGGTAAGAAATGAGCAGATTTCGTCAATCTATCCACTATTACCCAAATCATATCACATCCACTAGGAGTTCTGGGTAAACCCGTCACGAAATCCATAGCGATTTTCTCCCATTTCCATTCTGGGATCTCTGGTTGTACCAACAACCCAGACGGCTTCTTATGTTCTGCTTTAACCTTCGCACAAGTCAAACACTTACTAACGTAACGAGCAATATCCGCCTTCATATTCGGCCACCAATAAACTTTCTTCAGCTCATGATACATTTTATCCGATCCAGGATGTATCGAGTACTTCGACTTATGAGACTCGTTCATAACCAAATCTCGTACTCCAGGCTTTCCTTCCTCGGATGGACACAACGGTAACCAAATCCGATTCTCGAAATATCTCAGTCCGTCTGACCTAATCACAAAAATTGGTTTCAACATTCTTCCCAAGTTCTCAGCATCAACATTCTCTTTCATTAATCCCCTCTCTTGAGCCTTCAGTATAGTTTCGGTTAAATCAACACTCTCAGTCATCACCAAATCTCGGACTCTCAAAGGTTTCTCTCGATCCTTCCTACTAAGTGCATCCGCTACAACATTCGCCTTGCCAGGATGGTAGCGAATTTCACAGTCATAGTCACTCAGTAATTCTACCCATCGTCTCTGTCGTATGTTCAACTCCTTTTGATCTAAAATGTGCTGCAAACTCTTGTGGTCAGTGAATACAACACACTTCGTCCCATACAAATAATGTCTCCACAATTTCAACGCAAAAACTACAGCTCCTAATTCTAAATCGTGTGTCGTGTAGTTCTCCTCATTCTTCCTCAGTTGTCTCGACGCGTAAGCGATCACCTTCTCGCGCTGCATCAACACAGCTCCATAACCCTTACGAGATGCATCACAATACACTACAAAGTCTTCGGTTCCTTCAGGTAATGACAATATCGGTGCGGAACATAACTTGTCCTTGAGCGTTTTGAAAGCGAATTCTTCCTCATCTCCCCATTCATACACCCTATTTTTCTCGGTAAGCTTTGTCAATGGCTTCGCAATCAACGAAAATCCTTCAATGAATCTCCGATAATACCCAGCTATACCAAGGAATTGTCGAACTTCAGTCGGCGTTGTCGGTGCCGACCATTCCCTGATCGCTTCGACCTTGGCAGGATCCACGCGAACTCCTTTGCTATCAATTACGTGACCAAGGAATTGCACAGACTCTAACCAAAACTCACACTTCGAAAACTTCGCATACAGCTTCTCTCTCTTCAGCAGATCCAATATCTTTCTCAGGTACTTCTCGTGCTCCTCCTTACTCTTAGAGTAAATAAGAATATCATCAATAAAAACAATGACAAACTTATCTAGATACGGCTTGCATACGCGATTCATAAGGTCCATGAATACAGCAGGCGCGTTTGTCAACCTAAACGGCATTACTCGAAATTCGAAGTGTCCATACCGCGTACGAAAGGCAGTTACAGGAATATCCTCCTCTCTCACACGCAGTTGATGATACCCTGATCTCAAGTCGATCTTTGAGTATACACAGGAACCTTGCAGTTGATCAAACAAATCGTCAATCCTCGGCAATGGATACGGATTCTTAACCGTCAGCTTGTTGAGTTCTCTATAGTCAATACACATCCGGAATGACCCATCTTTCTTCTTTACAAACAACACTGGCGCTCCCCATGGTGATGAGCTCGGCCTAATAAATCCTTTATCCATCAACTCCTTCAGTTGATCCGATAACTCCTTTAACTCGGATGGTGCTAATCGATAGGGTGCACGCGCAACCGGCGCAGCTCCCGGCACCAAATCGATTCGAAACTCGACCTCACGGGTGGGTGGTAAACCCGGCAACTCGTCTGGAAAAACTTCCGGATAGTCGCAGATTACAGGTACCTCTTCAATCCTCGCCTCTAAATCACCATCACTCGAAACTTGTGCCAAAAACACATTGCATCCACTTTCTACATACTTCATCATTTTCAAACAAGAAATCACTTTCAAACGAGAAGTGCATTCGTCTCCCTTCACAGTCAAGACTTTATTCCTCAACGAGATCTGAACTAATCTCTCACCACAGACGATCACAACACTGTGCGCCATCAGCCAATCTATTCCCACGATCACATCAAACGATCCTAGCTCTATAGGCATCAAGTCGATTTCAAAAGCGTAATTTCCTAACTTCAAGGTACACCCTTTCAGTATAGAATTTGTACTAACGATTTTCCCATCGGCTAACTCCACGTTATAACTAGTCGCTAACAATTCCGGTTTTCTATCGATATGACGACTAAATTTAACATCTACGAAACTCTTGTCGGAACCAGAATCAAACAAAATACTAGCATAACAAGCGTCTAGCAAAAACGTACCGGTAACCACGTTAGGACCCTGTGGTTTATCAGCCGTCCCTACTTGATACACGGCAGCAGCATTGTTACCTCCTTGCTTGTTTCCTGCCTTCGGGCAATTTCCTTGCTTATGGCCTCTTTCTCCACATCCAAAATAACCCATCACTCTCGTAGCATTCGCCCCAGTGGCTACCCCCTTTGTTTGGCAATCAGACATCTTGTGACCCGCTTTTCCACATTTGCCGCATGCAGGCGGGCAACTCCCTACATGGTACAAGTTGCATCGACCACATTGGGGATTCACCTTCGCTCCTCTAGGGTTTGTCACAGCTCTCATCCCTTCATTCCTTCGCTGGTTGAACTGCTGATTGCGGTTCTGACCGTTGTTGTTTCGGTTTCCACCTCGGCTTTGACCCTGGGATTGATTGCTCTGCGCCGCCTCCCACTTCCTCTTATTTCCTTCAGCAATGAAGTTCTTTTTGTCTTGGAGTTTGACATCCATCAACGCGTGAGCCATGTGGACCGCTTCATCAAACGACCCAGGTTTAGACGAAGTCGTCTCACCCTTGATATTACTGGATAGACCTTTGATGTACTGTTTCATCTTCTTGTTATCATCGGCAAAGGTGTCTGGACACAAAAGGCTTAGTTCATTAAACCTCCTGGTGTAAGCAGTGATATCACTGTTTTTCAAAGTCAGGTGCCTCAACTCATCTTCCAATTGACCTAACTCCTCTTCAGGACAGAACTTCTTGGTCAAAAGAGCTTTAGTTGCAGTCCATGTTCTTGCATTCGCTACTTCCAACCCAACAGTGGCTACTTGGGTGTTCCACCAACTCAATGCATCGTCAAGAAAAGTAGCAGCCGCAAACTTGACCTTGTTCGCTTCTGAGCAACCACTAATCTCGAAAGTACTTTCGACCTTTTCTAACCATCTCCTGAGTTCTAGAGCTCCACCAGTTCCACGAAATTGCGTGGGACCACATTTTATGAAACTAGAGTAAGTACACTCTCTTGGGGCTTGCTGTCTCCCCGCATTTCTGTCCTGGTCTGGGTTCCTCCCTACTCGATCTGCTTCTAGCGCATTCGCAATGGCTTCCAGAATCATCGTGTTCACACGATCAGCGGTTAGTTTTGGAGGCATGGTGCGTTATCAAATACACCTCTCTGCAAAGACAAGGAAAATAGAAAAACAATGTAAGTATACACATCAAGATTAAGATGGATTTCTCTTTCAAGACATAATATAAATACAACGACACATCACTACAGAGTTACTAATATTCATCAATTCACATCACAAAGGATCAAATTTAAGACATATCACAGATCATGAAAGGTAAACATGGATTGTATTGATAATCAACCAAAATTGTGACAAGTATTGCCACTACAACCATTCACCATAAAACTTAAGTCCTTAAGTTTTTCGTCACAATGTCATCATACAAAAGTCTAAAATAGTTCTATTACAACGATCAAAGATAAAATACAAGACAAGCAACTAGGCATGTGGTGATCCACACGGCCTCTTGGATGGCGGTTCATCATCATCTTCCTCGGGTTCCTCGTCGCTATCTTCCTCGTCCACTTCATCCATCTTCCTCTTTCCTTTGTCGTTCGGCCCACATTCAGTCGCCTTCTTCGTCCCTGACGTAGACCCACACTCAACCGCTACATGATTTCCCACAGTGATACAAGCACCTCTGGCAGGTGGCTGGATCATGAAGTCATTAGCTTCCATTTCCAAGTCGTCCACAAATCTCCAATCTGGGGGCAAGGACGCTCTCACTCGATGCTCCCAACTCTGCATCCTAGACAATCTCGCTTGATCTTCCCTAACTCGATCAAGACTGGCGCTCAAGTTCGCGATCATCGATCTTAGATTGTTGATATCACTCTTGTTTGCATTTCCATCATACTCAATCCTTGAAGTTCTTGCCAATAATCTTTGGTGTTCCCTCTCATTCTTATCAAACCTCTTAATTACCCTCGCATTGTCTTCAGGTAGTCCTTACAATTGTCCATCGGGCGACGAAAGGGTTGCTGCTCATATCGATCGGTCGGAGGCACTTCAAAACCCTTTGGCGAATTTGGAGATTGAAATAAATCAGGTTCGGTCTGACCGACAGCATTCTCGGGAATTCCATCATCCACCGGTTCCTCGGGCTCTTCCTCAGAATCCTCACTACCATCGCTACTGATACTAAAGTTGTCCACGTCACTTTTGTCACTGTCATTTCCCGGCTCTATTGCTTCTTCTGGAGCGATCCATCCATTGTCATTATCCGGCGGGTTTGGAGGAAACGGTCCCCCTTCGTGACCCACGACGTAATCGTTTCCGTTACCATTAGGCGGTACCTCGGCCATTCCTGCAATAACAAAGAATTTTGGAGGGTACGTAAGATAACTATACAATATTTATAAATACATGCATGCAAATGCAATACAAAGGTGGTACGCATGCCCAAAATGCGATAATATGATGCTCATGCATGATTAATACAAGAATTACGGTGTCGGGTATTCCACGTATAATTTCAACATTTACATATAGTAATTTCCATATTTACGTAATAAATACCCACATATATACTTCAACTTAAAAGTATACGTCAATGCCATGAATACAAAAATAAACCTTACCGGAGCCATGCAGGATAGTTGTGTACGCTTGGACAATTTCTTACGACACCAAAAGTTATAGTTTAGGAATTTTCAAAACGACCTAGTTCTCTATAACTCATGGCTCTGATTACCGATCTCTAACACCCCACCAAATGCTATGCGCAGCGGAACTACAACATTTGGGTGCTAGGCAGTTATCATTGCACACAAGATATATCGAACGACTCCAAAGAGACGTCAAATTTAGACTTAAATTAAAAGTTGTTGAAAAGTTACATGTCTACGGTTTTTCCAACCCCAAATGATACAACAGAGTTTTTGTGTTTCGGTCCCCATGAATCTCAACCCCAAAAGTTACAGTTTTCACAACAACATGACATTAAAGTTAAAAATGTTTAAGTAATACTGGGCGGAAAAACAAGCAGACTCCAAGCCATACACACAACATCCATCCAATGCACGCTCCATGCTACACTTCAGCGGTTACCTGAAACACATGCTAAATTTGGTCAACGAAAACGTTGAGTGGAATTCATAGGTTTTTCAATTTATTTTGAACATATGTGAAATAAAAACCATTCACGATCATTCATAGACTTGTCGATCAAACAATCTATATTCAAGATACTGACAATTGTGTTTAAGCTCATAACACTAAACCGTTAACTCAATCACCCGCGTAATAATTACCGGCGTGATTCAGATGAAACCAGTGCCCCTACTAAGGCATCAGTTGCAATTATACCTTATCTCTTATCACAAATTATCCGTCCGCAGGGGGTATCAACGTACTAGCCCTCGTCTCGGATAGGGTAGTCAACCCCATAGTACTATCACTTTGTATAAGCGGCTATTTCTAATCTACGCTAGGACTAAACAATATTTAATAGTTCATGAATTTAGGGCCTTTTGCAACTAGGTACTCAACATAATTTCAAAGGCAACATTCGGGTCCAACAATCATTCATGACATATGTTCATTTTGAAAACAAGCATGCATTTCCCTCGCGGGTAAAACAGTTTGAAATAATAATAAGCGAGGCTATAAATTCACACCTTATATAACAAGTAGTCGATAGTTCGAGTGACGGTCACTGACGACGATGAGGATGCCCGGGTAAATCAACACCTATCAAACCAATAACGCGTAATGAGTAATCTCATTTATAAACCTTAAGGTACTGTACATAATACATACATATTAGTCACTTGTGACAATTACAACTCACGCCAAAACAAAACGACAAGTGTTACTCGTTTTATACCATTTGTCCTTATTATTAACGTTATTCATTTTTACTCATTTTTGCCGATACTTACCAAAAGTACGGACTGTTTTACTATACTTAACCCTTTTTATAAAATTTGAGAAAATTCTCAAAAATACTTTAAGATCTGTAGAAAACACATATTTAATCCCAACAAAAGTTTTCACTTCTACGATCCGCTACTCAACACTTTTCCAAAACTACGTTTTTCGGACTGAAATTGTACTTTGACCAAGTCGGACTCATTTGACCCGTTTAAAATACTCCATTGACCCATTTGACACCTAAGTCTTATAATAGACTCAAATGTGCAGGTTTGAGACCAAAATTCAACCCTTGACCATTTACCAAACTAAACCTATAGTCCCCGGGATTTGACCTAAAACCAAGCATAATTTCGGATTATGACGGTTTTCATCTCCCGGTACACGAATTTCAAAACGTCATAACTTTTGACTCGTTAGGAGTCGTAAGCTCTATCTTATACCAAATCGAAGCTAAGAAGATGCTCTACAACTCTATTCTAATCACAAGACCTGTTTACAAAATAATTTTTACGAAAACACCTTAAACTTTCTGCCTAAAATTACCTATACCAAAATCATACCAACGCTCGTTTTCAAACCCATTTACCAACATTAGACCTCAACCTAAACACTCCTAAGCATACCCAATCATCCAACTCAGTCCTAAACTACCTAATGTTCATACCCAAATCAAAACCCAATCACTAAATCAAACATGCAATAAGCTATACCTATTTAAAACATCTAAAAACACAAAATAAACACAAACCCATGATCAAAACATCAACCACCATGATCCCCCAAACACCCCCCCTTAGCCGTGGGGTTTGGGTGATCAAAACACCACAACCAAATTAATTTTAGTGGGTTTGTTAAGTGATTACACACCCATTACACATGAATTAAACATGCATTTACCCAATTAACATCAAAAATGATTTTGAAAAATTCATTTGATTCTTGAAAAAAAATTATGAATGCATGTTGGATTAAATTACATAGAAAGATTGGAAATGATTTAATTAGAGGTGTTCTAACCTTAGTTTTAATCAAAACTAAGTAAAAAAAATTTATGGGTGGTTTATGGTGGGTGAGGGTGGCCGTCGGCCTAAAGGAGAAAAGAGGGAGAGAGTGGAAATTTTTTTGAAGTATTTTGTGTTGTGTGTGTTTTGTTTTCCATCTTGTAAAAATTCTAGGGACTTGTGGTGCAATATGAGCATTCTTTTGGCCTTAAGCAAAAACGACTCCAAATGTTTACGGGATTGGCTCATTTGACATTTTGGAAAATTTTACGGGAGTCGGGAATCCTCCCAAACACTCCAAAATACATTTAGGACACTTTAAATGTACCCGGAAAGCAATAAAACTCACTCGACTCGACTTAACACGAACCGTAAGTAAAATTCTCGAAAAATTACATTATCGATTAAACGTCAATAATTATAGAAATTTGGGCATCCATCGGGATCGTATTCGTCATCGTCCTTCTTAAATCATCAATCGTCAAAATTATAACCTCGAACATCGGTTTCAACCAAAATACTAAAATATATAGCAATTAAAATTTATTAAAAATTTCAAAAATAAGCGTAATTTAGGGTAATGTTAGTGACCTCGGTTCTAGGGTATCACACTACTACACGTTTACTTAACCATTTTATACTTTTAACGAAATCCGCCGGTACACACTACATGTACTAGCTTATTTATCCCTTTTAAACTCGTCAACCGTTCGTGAAACGACTCGATAAAATAACTTACTATATATAGAAAGTCCTCCTACAAGTTTATCAAATGAAATTACTTTTAAAGTCCTTTCCCCGACTCATTTTCAAACTACAAAATCCGGACAGATTTACGTTAATTTTTCATACAACCGTTTTAACTTATTTAAACGACTCCGTTTAAAAAACCGACACTCGGGTTTTAAAGTAAACTAAACCTATAAAATAAACACCTTATTATCAGTAGGTTACAAATTTCAAAACTTCCATTTAGAGTCCCCGAGATTCGATCCAAATATCGACAACAACTATTTGTAGTGCCGATACTCGTCTCCCGGTACACGATCATTCAAAACATCATAACTTCGCGCTCGTTTGGAGCTAGAAGCTCTACCTTATATCAAATCGAAGCTAATAAAATTATCTACAACCCTAGGCTATAAGTTAAGCCATTTACAAAACATAAAAATTCGGATTTTACAGTTTACTTACTGTTATAAAATGAATATTAAAAACATGTATAAAATCAACTTTTTGATCAAAACCAACCATAGAAATGTTCATTCCTATACCCTAACATCAACATATATGAACCATAACATCTAAATCATCTTAAAAATAAAAACCTTTAGATCAAAATGAAGTTTTTAACAAAGTTTTTAGCAAGAACACCATGGATCATGCCAAGAACACCATGCATGATCATGGTTTCTACCTACCAACATCAGGAAAATAAAAAGTGCTTGCATGTAAGAATTTTTCATACTAAAATGATTCTTGATCAAAAATAAGAATGGGTCTAGTTTTGGTTTAGCTCAAATCATCCTAAATCTTGAGTTAAATTGAAAATGGTATGGATTTGGGATGGGGTGTGGTGGTTCGGCAATTAGAGAGAGAAAGAGAGGAGTGGGTGAAATTTTGGAAGTGAAGAATGAGTTGTGTGTGTTTGGTTTGGGTTTTTATATAGTGGGGTAGGGACCATAGTTGCAGTTTGGCAATAGTTGTGGCTAAAAATGTAAATAGTTAGCTAAAAAGCGGGAAATAACTATTAGTAAATTTTCAAAATGTTTACGGGACTCGGGTTTCTTAAAAATACTTAAAAGTTTAAACGCACACGAAAAATAATAATATAACGACTCGATACGTAATTAAAACGATATCGTCGAAAGTATTAAATATCGAAACGATTGATAATAAAATATAAAAGTTTTGGCATCCGTCGGTATCGCGATCACTAGTTGTCCTCGTTACTCGTCAAAATATTAAAATATAATATTTAATATCGGTTTCAACTTAAACCATTAAACATAATAATATTTAACGTTATAAAATACTTCAAAATAATTGAAAATATAATTAAATTATGACCTTGTTTTTACGGGTTTTACATCCTCACCACCTTATGGGAGCGACGTCCCGGCGCTCAACTCGCCTCATACACGAGTTGTTCACTACCCGGAAGGATGAGGGCATTCCTTATAAGAAGTCTTCACGTTCCCACGTGAATCTAGATCCACGATCTCCACTGGTTCTTTTACAAAACGCAACTTGTCGTCAAGTTGTATCTCACCAAAAAGGAATAAATAAATCCTTATCCACCAGTCACCCGTCAGGCTTGACACATGAAAATTTTATGGATCACACGAAGCTCATTCGACAACAAGAATAGATGACAGGATTTTCGGGTAAGTCCAGTTAAAAGGAAGGTTGCAATTTAAAGGATAGCCACTGGCCAGATAGCCATGATCACACATCAAAAAGAACTAACAAGAAAACATTTTCGTCATCGGAGGGTGCTCACACGCGGTCCCTACTCAAAAGATAATACAAAGACACCATCTCACTTTCGCCAACGCGCATTAAAGTCTCAATATACATCGTCGTTGAAAGTCAAAAAGATATTACATAATATGTGTTCTACATGACTGGACGTCATCGGATGATGCCGTCTCAAGTTCTCACAACTTGCGATCATTTGACTAAATCACACACCATATAAGTACATAAAAGAAAAGGTCGAACATAAACATCGAGTATAGATCTCCACTGTTAATCATCGAGAAAACATTGAACGAACCCTTGATAATAACTACTTGATCTCAAGAGTCTTTCCACTTGCGGTGTCGGCTTCAACATACTCCTCGAGGTCGCAACAAATTTATTTACTCCATTCATTAAGAGATTCGGTCCATAATCATTCCATAAGTACACGCATAAATCCTGGTGACACTACCGTTTCTTCTTATACACTGCTTCCCGAGATTCATTTTAAACTCAGAATAAATTAGTGATCTTCAATACGAAGAACAGAACGCGATAAAAATGAATTCAATAAATGCATAAACGGACAAGATGTGGTAAAATGATTTAAGGTTGACGATCGGCGAGGGATCTCGACTCACATAACTGTAAAACATAATAAATCACAATACTAGAAAAATGAGAGCGAAGAATAAATTAAACATTATCATTAAAATAACATTTGTCACAATTATCCCTCCCGGATTTGGTATTACATTAAAACTCAGTTGAGGTACCTTCATGATAAAGATGATATATTAAAATAGAAGTTAAATAGCTTCATAATTTATTTTGGTTGTCTTAAGAAACTTTGAAGAATGACATAAATTTATTAATTAAACTCATACTGATGGTTACGATTTAGAAATATAATTTCCAAATTAAATCATTATTAGGAATATAAATTAAACCTGTAATTTCATTACATTAAAAGTAAAGTATGATAAGTCACTTACTTCAAAAGATATAGTATAATTTCATGTTAAACATTAGTTTTAGTTTTACAAAATATGATGTATAAATTTGACCTTTTACTTGTAATGGTTATTTCGATAATTAAAAATCACTGGAAAAATGTTTAAAAAGTTCCATGAAAATTTTATAATACGTTGTAGAAATACATAAAGGTGTTTATTACTTCAAAATAAACATGGGATATATTTGGGTTTCCAAATGTGACAAGATAACAAATGAATACGAATGGAAATAATGGTCGAGAACTAGTACGAAATCAACGGTACAAAAGGGGACGAAACAAATGTCGTATGAATTCTTAAAGAGAATAATAAAATAAAGGTGTCGATGGTAAGACGATAAGAAATAATAGATTAAACAAGTTGTCAATTTTGTTAGTGCGGTTGGTGGTTCACCAATATCAGCTCGTTAACTTAGCGGTGGTCGATACACGATCGGAAATAAAATCCATACAAAAATTTTAATAAAAGAAAATTCCTAATAATCACTTGTAATTAAGACAAATCAAATGAACCATGTTAGTGTTTAAAGATAGAAATCAAAGCACGGTTCACAAGAGTGGATTTCGAGACAAACGAGAGTGACGGACGTTATCCCGGATATACGGAAATCACTATAGTGATAATTCATTATTCACATGCGGAGACATTCCAAAGATCTACCCATTCGCATAAAGAAGATTGGACGAGAAGGAAGGATAAAATATCGAGACTTTCAAGTCTTTTATCAACAGTCAGTAATTAGACGAACGGTCAAAAGAAATCAGTTATAAGACAAAATGAAGTAACAAGTGGAAAAACAATCATCAAGTAAAAACGTATCCGTAAACGTGTAATTCATCCCAGACAAGGTAAGAAAACATATGCGGATGCATAGAAATTACGCTACTTGCATAAAATATAAGGGTTTTCAAAACTTCTTTTCACTTTATTTCATTTTATTTAACTTTTTCATAAATACAAGTATAAAGTTGATGATTATCAAGATTTTTAAGGTGACTACTATTCAACCTAGCATGGCTCCTTCTAGATTAGACATAGGTGATCAGGCCATGTATAATCTAGGAATAGCAATGCAGTGCTCACTTTCGTCGAAAAGTATTAAGTTTCTTATGTTTATATATATAAACCATGCCATTTGAAAAATGGAATTTAAAAATAGTTTATAAACTTATAGGATACAAGTAATTTGTGAGAAACTCAATAAACAACTTTTAATGTTACAAAAAGTATTTTATAAGACCAAATTAAAAACAATTGGTGAAATAATCGTAAAACAATATCAGATTTATTTATAAGGTGACATCATGACAACGTATAAAGTAGCCAAAGGTTTGCAAAAAGTGACGAATAGTAGCTCATAAAACAACCAATGAAATGGTTACAAGTTAATAAGGTTTCAAAAGGTTATAAGGTTTAGACGGAAACACCATGAGACACGTGATGAGAATATCGAAGAAGAATGTGAAGGCAAAACTTCAAAACTCAACCCAAATCAGTGGAAGGTTAGAAGAAAATAAAAATAAAATAACATAGAATGACAATTGAGTCATATATATAAAATAATAAATCAATCCATATGTGCATTCTACGTAAGATACTCGACACAATATGATTTTAAGAAAGTATATTATTCATTTTCAAATTACACCATTAATCTGGTAATTGCTAATCCTATAATGTTTCTATTTTAAACATTTTCACATGCAACTAGTATTAGTTAGTTGTAAAATAATATTTATTAAAATTTTACGATCTCAAATGAAATCAAAACTGCTTAGAAACGTTTAAAACTCATGTTCTGAATTTTCTATCAGATTTAACTTTTAAATATGAGCCGATTAATTGACCCAATAAACGACATCTCCAAGACTCGGAGTCTGAAGCATTTTGATGCAAAACGACGTTTTAGACGACTTTCTAGTTTTACCCGAGACCTGAAACCCAATAATAAATTACCAAAATACCCTTGCAAGTTTTGTGCAGGTTTGACTATTTTATTTTAAAAAAATGCAGGTTTTACTTTTAAGTTTTGACCTGTTTATACTACCCCTGCAGTTTCTGCATAAAATGTATTTTCGACACTTACTAAGGACTCAAAATATATATACACACATGTCTTGTGGATTTTATGACAACGAAAAATAAATCTCATAATGAGCATTAAGTAAAAATATAGCATGATGAATGACATAAGATGCTTCAAGGTATTCAACACGAAATTTAGGAAGCAAAACGGTGAATGACGTTCGTAATTTAAGTTTCAAGGTGCAATGTAGGCAATTCTCCTTGGTGCCACGATTCTACAAAAACACAAAACATAAGAAGAAAGAATGGAACATTAACGAGTTGCGTTCCGGGAGCAAGAAGGTTAATGAAAACAAATGATACAATTTTATAGAAGTAAAACCGTATCCCAATCTAGCGCCATAATCTAGACGATGATTTATAAAATGACGATGACGTTACCAAGATATAAGCGAACAATACACTTCGGAGTCGATACATATAAATGTCAATGAATTAAATTTTCATATGCCGTGAAAAACGGTGATAAAAATCAACAAAATACTATGAAAAAACATGATATTATTCAACACGATTATAGGAAGTGTTTCAAAATGTGTGACTCACACGATGGCGGTTAGTCTATTCCAAGGACACATTGAGTTACACAATGGTCTAGAGACTACGTTTCAAGACGTTTAAGCATAAACAGCCGAAAGACGATTTGGATATCTATATAAATATCACAAGGGTTAAACAATGAAACTAACGCGCGCAGATGAAGGTATGTATGGTCATAATATAAAATTTTGCAATAAAAGCAATTTAAATACTTCAAAAATAAATACAGAAAGATCATGAAATTAATTGTATTTATTTAAGTTAATCATTAATAAATGATAACCTTTTATCGAAAAGTACACGACATAAATATATATCGATAAATGGATCCTAGATATAAATATATATCCATAAATGGATCATATCATTTATTTATAAATACTTGCCAATAAGGTATACGTAATAACGTATACTAAAATTGTAATCTCAGAAGTAGCTTGAACCTGAAGTCACGCGAAATCCGGTGCACATGACTCTTTGAAAAATAAAAAATGACAGTTATAGTTTAGGTTTTTAAAATAAAGACCTAGTTCTCTATAACTCATGGCTCTGATACCAATCTTTAAAACCCCCAAATTTACACGCAGCGGAATACATCTTTGGGTGCTAAAAAATGATACAACAACACATAATTTATAAAGAACGACTCGAAAAGAGACGTTTCAAATTTATCGTTCCTAAAACATTTATCAGAGTAGCGTAGTCCCAAGCAATCGTTACCAAAAGATAAGTTAAAACAACATGTTAGTTTGTTTTAAAAATGGAACGATAAATAAATCAAAGAGTTTGAACAACAAAAGCAGTGCACAACTTCATTCTCCGTGACCTCCAAGCTTCCACTTCTTGATTACCTGAAATACATGTGAGTAAAACAATCAGCAAAAATGCCGAGTGAATCTATAGGTTTATGTAATCAATTTGAACACAAGCAAAGATTATAAGTTTGTGGCATGCTTATAAGCATCAAATAATAATTTGCATCAACAATGATAATTGTATATAGCATAAATTGCAATAAGCTCATGGAACCGAGCCCTTAAACACTCCGTTAGGTATAATAAGACAAGAGATTTATTAATTGTCGTTACCTCCAGATTAATGGTACATTGTCGTATACCTGACTTCTCAATACAATATGTTCAAACAGTGCGGAGGTCGGGCCTAAGCTTCTGTGACAAGTCCACACAAACTAAACCGGGGCGGCTTCCCCCATAGATCTATTAATTGTACTAGCGGTTAACCCATCATAGGTTAATTAACGGTCCATAATTGAGGCTTTAACAATGGCAATCACTTAATGCAATTTAAAGGAAACCACGGTCCATTCATAGAGGGACAAGCAGACCATAAAAGACTTGTGTTCTAAGTTTATAAAAACATGTAATCCCCCTCGCGGGTTTTTAAAACAATTTAACATGCACAAGCGAGGCTATAGACTCACCTTAGCCAATAGTGGTAATGAGACGATCGCCGACGATAGATGATGCCTTTCAAACACGAGAACCGCAACCTATCAAATAAGGTGCGTTCATTAATAATAGACTCGAGAAATAAACCATACATAAGAATATAAAACTCGACTCATATAATCACGACAAACTCGAGAGAAAACGATATAAATAACTTCATTATACTCTACTACACGTTTACTTAACCATTTTATACTTTTAACAAAATCTGCCGTTACACACTACATGTACTAGCTTATTTACCCCTTTTAAACTCGTCAACCGTTCGTGAAACGACTCGATAAACTAACTTACTATATATAGAAAGTACTCCTACAAGTTTATCAAATGAAATTACTTTTAAAGTCCTTTACCCGACTCATTTTCAAACTACAAAATCCGGACAGATTTACGTTAATTTTTCATACAACCGTTTTAACTTATTTAAACGACTACGTTTACAAAACCGACACTCGGGTTTTAAAGTAAACTCAACCTATAAAATAAACACCTTATTATCAGTAGGTTAAAAATTTCAAAACTTCCATTTAGAGTCCCCGTGATTCGATCCAAATATCGACAACAACTATTTGTAGTGCCGATACTTGTCTCTCGGTACACCATCATTCAAAACATCATAACTTCGCGCTCGTTTAGAGCTAGAAGCTCTACCTTATATAAAATCGAAGCTAATAAATTTATCTACAACCCTAGGCTATAAGTTAAGCCATTTTCAAAACATAAAAATTCGGATTTTACAGTTTACTTACTGTTATAAATTGACTATTAAAAACTTGTATAAAATCAATTTTTTTATCAAAACCAACCATAGAAATGTTCATTCCTATACCCTAACATCAACATATATGAACCATAACATCTAAATCATCATAAAATAAAAATCTTTAGATCAAAATAAAGTTTTTAACAAAGTTTTTAGCAAGAACACCACCATGCATGATCATGGTTTCTACCTACCAACATCAAGAAAAGAAAAACTGCTTGCATGTAAGAATTTTTCATACCAAAATGACCCTTGATCAAAAATAAGAATGGGTCTAGTTTTGGTTTAGCTCAAATCATCCTAAATCTTGAGTTAAATTGAAAATGGTATGGATTTGGGATGGGGTGTGGTGTTTCGGCAACTAGAGAGAGAAAGAGAGGAGTGGGTGAAATTTTGGAAGTGAAAAATGAGTTGTGTGTGTTTGGTTTGGGTTTTTATATAGTGGGGTAGGGACCATAGTTTCAATTTGGCAATAGTTGTGGCTAAAAATGTAAATAGTTAGCTAAAAAGCGGGAAATAACTATTAGTAAATTTTCAAAATGTTTACGGGACTCAGGTTTCTTAAAAATACTTAAAAGTTTAAACGCACACGAAAAATAATAATATAACGACTCGATACGTAATTAAAACGATATCGTCGAAAGTATTAAATATCGAAACGATCGATAATAAAATATAAAATTTTTGGCATCCGTCGGTATCGCGATCACTAGTTGTCCTCGTTACTCGTCAAAATATTAAAATATAATATTTAATATCGGTTCAACTTAAACCGTTAAACATAATAATATTTAACGTTATAAAATACTTCAAAATAATTGAAAATAGAAATAAATTATGACCTTTTTTTACGGGTTTTACATCCTCACCACCTTAAGGGAGCGACGTCCCGGCGCTCAACTCTCCTCATACACGAGTTGTTCACTACCCGGAAGGATAAGGGCATTCCTTATAAAGAAGTCTTCACGTTCCCACGTGAATCTCGATCCACGATCTCCACTGGTTCTTTTACAAAACGCAACTTGTCGTCAAGTTGTATCTCACCAGAAAGGAATAAATAAATCCTTATCCACCAGTCACCCGTCAGGCTCGACACATGAAAATTTTATGGATCACACGAAGCTCATTCGACAACAAGAATACATGACAAGATTTTCGGGTAAGTCCAGTTAAAAGGAAGGTAGCAATTTAAAGGATAGCCACTGGCCGGATAGCCATGGACACACATCAAAAAGAACTAACAAGAAAACATTTTCGTCATCGGAGGGTGCTCACACGCGGTCCCTACTCAAAAGATAATACAAAGACACCATCTCACTTTCGCCAACGCGTATTAAAGTCTCAATATACATCGTCGTTGAAAGTCAAAAAGATATTACATAAAATGTGTTCTACATGACTAGACGTCATCGGATGATGCCGTCTCAATTTCTCACAACTTATGATCATTTGACTAAATCACACACCATATAAGTATATAAAAGAAAAGGTCGAACATAAACATCGAGTATAGATCTCCACCGTTAATCATCGAGAAAACCTTGAACGAACCCTTGATAATAACTACTTGATCTCAAGAGTCTTTCCACTTGCGGTGTCGGCTTCAACATACTTCTCGAGGTCGTAACGAATTTATTAACTCCATTCTTTAAGAGATTCGGTCCATAATCATTCCACAAGTATACGCATAAATCCTGGTGACACTTACCGTTTCTTCTTATACACTGCTTCCCGAGATTCATTTTAAACTCAGAATAAATTAGTGATCTTCAATACGAAGAACATAACGCGATAAAAATGAATTCAATAAGCTCATAAACGGACAAGATGTGGTAAAATGATTTAAGGTTGACGATCGACGAGGGATCTCGACTCACGTAACCGTAAAACATAATAAATCACAATACTAGAAAAATGAGAGCGAAGAATAAATTAAACATTATCATTAAAATAACATTTGTCACAATTATCCGTCCCGGATTTGGTAGTACCGTTTGTCTAGGACTAGCCAACTCTTTGTCTCGAAACAATGTGAGTCAGAACCATATAGTTTTTAGCAAACTACCAGCTTTCAACGGGTTTGAGAATTCTTTACCACAAACCGTTTGCTTATGGACTAGCCAGTTCTTATGTGTGTTAGACATGGTGAACTGAGAACCATTTGTGAAGTGTGGCTGAAAGTCAAACACTTAAGGCTCTTTCTCAGCTTCTTCCTCAACTTTCAAATCCTTGATTTGTTGTTTAACCATTCTGATCAAATCTAATCAACAGATTCTTTTGTAACTTCCAATTGTTGTTCTAACATTCTTTCTAATAATCTTCTTTTGAATGGGTAACTCTTCTCTTGTAGCATATAGTAGGTAACATCATCTATGTCCAAAATATGCGATCCACATGACCTATAATATCTCCAGTAACTAGGAACCTAATTCTCTAATACATTCAACATTTCTTGATTACAGTTGTGTGGTTCATACATGAAGAGTAATTCCCTATATAATAGTGATACTTCAGTTTTACCTGCACTGGCTTCTTGAACTAATTTGAAAAGATCCTGAATATCTTATCTATCAAGAATGTGAATAATATCTTCCAAAAGTCCGAATATTGTTGTTGTGCCGTCAGTTCTTTGAATTCCATGAGCTTCAAGTCCTTGATCCATAGAGTATATCCATCTAGAAATAGATGATCTCTTTCCAAAAATCTCTATATCAATACATTGATCTTCAAATTTTACTATCTTCAAGTACTTCTTCAAGCTCTCATCATCATCACTATCTTCTACTGTTGACTTCCTCTTGGCTTTCTTCTTTGTCTTTGTTGATCTTTTTCTTTTAACACCCTTGAAGGTTCCCTCAAATTCTATTGAACCCTCTTCTAAGTTTGTATATACTGTCTCTTCAATATGTACTATTAACTGTGTATGTACTGCTTGTACATTTTTAGTCTGAGCAATATCTTGAGCTTTGTCTCCTTCATTCATTCTTTAAGCAGTCTCTTCCTCCTTTGAACTTACCTTCTCCTTTCTATTCTTCCTCACATAAGTGGTCTTGATAGTTAGATATGTATTTGTAGGTTCAGCAGTACTTGGCTCAATTCTAGGAGTGCTTCCAAATTGTCTTTGTTGTTGCAGATGTCTTCTATGTTTTTCAACAACCATTCTATCTACTTCAGATCCAATCTTAACAAAATTCAATTCAGTTCTCTTATGTTGCTCATACAAAGTCCTGATTTCTTCAAAAAATTTCTTGACCAACTGAATATGAGTGAAGCCCTTAACTTTCTTGAGAAAGTTCATCATTTGATTCCTAATTTGCATAGTAGTTGGAGGCTTAATCTTTTCTCTTCTTCTCTTTTCAGCAAAGAATCTTTCTTGCTCCCTTACCAGATCATCAATCAACTTTGATTTCTCTTATTCATCATAATCATCTCTTTCTTCAGTTATCAATGAGTCTGTAAGAAGCTCACTTGCATGTAATTCAGCTTGAATCTTATCATACTCTTGTATGTACCATTCTTGCTGTATTCTCAAAGCTTCTAGCAAATGCTGCTTTGCTGCAAGTTCTTCTTGTAAGTCTTCTTCAAGAATCTGAGCTTGCATTCTAAGAGCATATTCCTCATCATGGTCTAATTGATTAAATCTATACATGACTTTGCTAATATCTTCATCTGAATCACTTTCATTTCTAGATTCTGATATTATTTGCTTCTTCCCCTTATCCTTTAGATTAATCTTAGGTAGCTTCTTCGTCAGCTTGGAAGGTCTTTCCTCATCAGCTTGCTGTTGAATAACTATACCTTTAGTAGGGTGTGAAGCTTGAATTTTCTTACCTTTAGTTTGATCCTTTTTGGCAAGAACTTCTTGTTGTGTCTTCTTCTCTGCCTCTACTTGTTTTGTTTTCTCAGCTGAATTCTTCTTTCTTAAGTCAAGCAGTAATTGGGCTAAAGTCTCATCCTCTCCAAAAGGAGTTTGACTTTATAGAGAAGGATGATCACCAGTGGTACTTGCAATCGGCTTAGTTGGCTTAGCAGTACTTGGGTCTTCAACAATGTCAGCAGTACTTGCAGTCGGCTTATTTGGCTTAGCAGTACTTGGATCTTCAACAATGTTGACTTCTCCAGAATTAGACACACTTGTTTCTTCAATCACTTGTGTATCTCCAGATACCCTTTCTTCCACTGAAGCTATCCTTTCAACTTGCACCTCTTCAGTCTTGTCTGATCCATTGCTCATGCTTGATTTGGACAGTACTTGCAAAGACTGTTTCCTGTGAAACCATATTTTTCTTTGTGGTGGTGGAGTTTAAGATACAGAAAATTGAATAGTAATTTACTCCAACTTCTCATAGAAAGTACTCCAATTCACTTGAAGTGGTGATTGAGGTGTTGGTGTTGGCTGAGTTACCATCATTTCTTCAAATTATGGCTCCTCATGAGTAGGTTGTGGTTCTTCCTTGTTGGAAATACGTTGTTCCTAGGAAAGTCTCGGACACATCATTATTAGCATAGATCACGAGCTATAGACTATTTAGGACATTGTAACTTGGAGTGACCTCCCTTAGGGGGAGATTGTTGGAAATACATTTTTACGTATTTAGAAATGATCGGTCACTCCAATGATATACTCATGTATTGGGCTCGTGATCCAATATAGCCCATATAGCCCACATGTAGGGTGGGCTATATAAACCCCCTCCTAGCATGTTAGGAGGGGTTGAACACTTAACCATTTATCACATTTCATCTTTCTTCTTATTTCTCTCCTTTCTCTCTCTTCTTTCTCTCTCTAGTTCTTTCATTTCCATCCATCTTAATAGATAAACCATAACATGCTTAATCCTTAGAAAATATGGACCTACAATTGGTATCAAGAGCTTTGGTTGATTCTTCGGATTTACTTGTTTTTATCTATTGATTTGGTGGTAAATCTTTTCATCTTTCATAATTTTTTTCTTTCTCGTCTCTTATTTTCAATTTTAATGAATGTAGTGGTAAACTGTTTTGCAAAATAACAAAACTTGCTCGTTCTATTGATTTTTTTTACTACTGCTTTTATCTTAATTTTCTTGTCACAATTTTTATCTCCTACTTAATCACAACCTTTTTTCTTAAAAGTCAGAATTTTCTTGTCTATTTTTCTTGCCTATTATTCCTTTTTTGTCTCAAAATATATTCTTTATCTTATTTTGTCTTGATCTGTGTATCAGTTTCCTTATCATCTTTATCATAGTTTTTGTCCAAACAGTAATATCATCTTTATCCTTTTTATCGTCTCAAAACAAAGAGGAAGGCTTATCGCATCAACTTTATCAGTGTATTTTTTGTCTCAGAAAGGTTTGTCAATTTCGATCTATACTGCATCGGAAAGGTCCAAGTTTGTTCGTTACGATCGCATAAACCCTAGGGTTTGTAAACTGCGATAGCCTTCTTATGATCGTAGTCACGATCGAAGCTGCGATCACGAGTGCGATCGAAGCTGCGATCACGAGTGCGGTCGAAGTTGCGATCACGAGTGCGATCGAAGCTGCGATCACGAGTGCGATTGAAGCTGCGATCTGAGTGCGATCGGAGTGCGATCTGAGTGAGATCCTAGTTACGATCACGGGTACGATCATAAGTTACGATCTCAAGTGCGATCTTAGACTACGATGACTCGTTGCGATGGAGTTTTGTTCTGACTGCGATGGACGTTTTATTAATATTGCGATGACTGCTTTTTAAAATATTGCGATACAAACAAAGTGTTGACTCAGACAAAACTTGGACTAAAATCATTTTTGACCAAAATCAGACAAGACACCCTCGTCTAACACCATCATCCGAGACCAAATAGACTCCCATCAGACCTTAAACCAAACATAAAAGACTCAACTACAACACAACACCCTCAACCTAAAACCAACCTTATTACTCCCAATCAACACCAAAACTAACCTATCCCATCGTCACGTAATTCCCTCTGTGCATCAAGACTCGAAACAAAATAAAAGTACCTTAATCTCAGACTCCTTAATTTTTGTGTTCATTCATTAGATTTCAAATATCCATTCACACGCAAATTAAAAATCATCATAGATCGTCATGTAAATGGTATAATCCATTTGTGTTAATATACGAAATTACAGATTTGATTTATAACAATTACGTTATAATCAATCTATGTTTCGATTCATTAAAGAAACCGACATGCAATTAACCTACCCGAGATCTCAATAGATCTTGAAGCCACATGCACATCACATTCATTTAAACTTTGTCTTGTAGCAAATCGATTTAAATGAGATGTTTGATATCTTAGAAATATACGAATCTGGTTTATTGTTTAATTCAGGATCATTTTTTTTGTATGATGTGTTTTTGGTGACTGCATCGGTTTGTGATGGAGGATTATATGTTTACGGAGTTGAGATTAGTTGAGATGGTGGCTGGGAGAAAATGGGGGCGATGATATTTAGGTGGGAGTGAGATGTGGAGATTGGGAGGCGGAGAACATATGATTTAGGTTAAGGGCTTGACTGTGTGAGTTAAATTAGGGAACTTAGATTTTACATCTCAATTAAAGGATCGTATTATCTTTGATGTGGTTTGGGCCAGTAAACGCTGATCCAAAGTTGAGTATGAGCTTCATTCTCAAAGTTAGTTTTTCCTAAGTGACGTCAGTTATCTTTAACAAATTTTTAACAAAGTTAGTTATCTTTAACTTAATAAATTTTTCCAGATTTTTGTGTCAAAATTTTTATTTTATTTTATTTTATTTTGGACTAATATTTGATATTAAGTTGTTTAGGATTAAATTTACCTAAGTGTCGTGTTAAAAAGACGTATCTCTTATTTGATCATCGTTGTTTCGTATTCAAGAGATTTTGAGTTCTCAATATTCACACTTAGGGGATTATATTTATGTTTCTTCAAAATACTTACCGTCATTTTTCATCGAATTTCAAATGAAATCGTCGAATTCGACAGTTCTCGAGGGAGAATTGCATCTAATGCAAGACATAGGTAGAGAAAGTGGTATCACTTTAGTTCGAATACTTCAGTAACATCTTATGACCATTTCTTGGGTTCAAGGAGGAAGCGAATTTGTGACACTCTTTGGCCAAAATCGTTATACATTCATCGACTTAATGTTCCTCAACGTGAACCACCTAGCTGAGCAACTTCACAAAGAAGACTTTAATCACTCTGTATCAGAAACTGCATATCAAGCTCTTGTGACACAACTCACGCCTTTCCTCCAAATCAATATCATCAAGTCTGACAATTCAGGGATATGCCGATCATTTTTTCAATACACACATAACGAGGTTAAAGATTTCCGTGATAAACTGTTGAAATTTATGACATCGGTTTCGTCTTCGATTTATGAAAGATCCAGACTGTTAGTGCAAACATTACGATGTTTAATCAAGATGATCTCTTCATGTTTTGGTGATGACAAACGTATAACTCGCAATACATAATGTAAAATGTGTAAGGTACTCGTAATCACTCAAGCATACTTATGTATACTTCTCTCGACACCTTGAAGATTACATTCATCATGAAAGACAAGAAGGACGTGCGGTTCTCTTATAGAACACGCGGTTCCTTAGTGATATCGAACCGCGGGCAGTCAAGCCGGTTTAGGCTTACTCAAGATTTCTGGAAGCTTCTAGAAGATGGAGGGAAACTAATAAATTCAAAATTCAAATTTTGAATTTGGGCTCCAAGAATAAGGTGCATCCTTTTTATCCAATGGGTAGTCCACTCTTTTATCCAATGGGTAGTCCACTCTTTTATCCATTGGGTAAAAAGGTGCTCTCCAAGGCAAGAGTTGGCTATAAATAGAAGACTATTCTCTTCCATTTTACTTGCACAAAAAAAAAAAAAAAACCTTCCAACATCCCATTCCTCATCCTCCTCAAGAGCAATGAGAAGAACACTTTCACCCTTGTGAAGTGTTAGTGTCTAGAGTCATAACATGATGAAGATCTCTCTAGATCAAGTCATGATTATTGTCTTCCTACTATGTATATGTAGAAGATCCAAGTTGTAGGTACACTTGGATGTGTTTGTAAGGGTAGAATATCCAAGTGATGGGTATCCTTGGATTAGGTGTTAGTTGTGTAGATCCAAGTCTTGTTAGTACTTGGATATAGTGTTAGAGTTATAGATCTAAGTGTTGTGTGCTTAGATCTATATGGTTTATGTGTTTAGGCCATAAAACACAAGGTTTGTTATCTTGGGCCATAAAACATAACTAGTGGGTAGATTAGGTTGTGTCTTGGTAGTTCTCACTAAACTCTAAAGTGATGTGGTTGTGTCTAGGTAGTTCTCACTAAACTATAAAGTGACGTGGTTGTGTCTTGTGAGTTCTCACTAAACTTTAAAGTGACTAGTAGTTGTGTTGTGTGAAGTTCTCACTTAGCTTCAAAGTGAAGAGTCGTGAAGATTGGTTCTAAGCTTTCGATTAGAACTCGACATCTAGCCTTGTGTCGTTAAATGGTGAAGCAGGCAACATTGTGTAGATTGGTCCTACCTAATATTAGGACTCGACATCTAGCTTAGTGTCGGAAATGTGTAAGCGACATTGTGTATGGTTTCTCCACCTTAAGGAGTTTGTTGACTAGTGAAGTCACTCTCGAGTAAGGTGTACTCGAGGAGTGGAGTAGGGCGAAGAGGAGCTTCGTGACCGAACCACTATAAATCATCGTGTCGGTAACTTCCTTTACATTTATGTCTTTACCTTTGTAGATGTATTTATAGTTGCATACTTGTGTTGTGTGTCTTTGTGTGCATCACATAATCTAAACATCTAAGTTGCGGAAAAGCTATGGCTTAGTACGTGTGTGCTTCATGTTTAGATTATGGTCAAGTGTACATCACTTAGTCTAAACATCCTAGTTGCGGAAAAGCTTGTGCTTAGTACGTGTGTGCTTAGTGTTTAGACTATTGCTTGATGTACTCTTGATTTGATGTGCTTGTGTGTTTTCTTACTTGTAGTATTTATCTCTCAATCAAACACATCTCACATCTAGTCAAGATTGATAAGGAATTTGATACAAAGGATTGTTAAGGTTTCAAATTAACAATGTTGCTACTTCCACTGTCGGCGGTTCGTTATTGGACCGGCGGTTCCTTATCAATAAGGAACCGCGGGCAGAGATAAGGAACCGCGGGCAGTGGATTGAGCCGAAATGTTTTAAAAATGAACTAGAAACTATTCAACCCCCCTTCTAGTTTCTACAATTGGTATCAGAGCGAGGTTACTCAAGATGTTTGAAGTATATTGTACTTTAAAGCTTGGATCGATCTTTGCTCTCTTTTTCAAAACAAATGGTTTTTAAAAATGAAAACGGTTTTTAAAAATAGAGACGATCTTTGTATCAAATTGTTCATGAAGAGTGGATACTTATGACATGTGTTTCATTGTTTCATTCGTACAAGTTTTGGTGTTAAATAAACTTTGTATAATAGCTTGAATTAAATATTTTCATGTTTGGAAGTATAAAAATCTTTTGTGTCATAATTAACTCTAAAATACGAGTTCTATGTGTCTAAAATGATTTTTTAGAGTCCTAAGTCCTTCCAAAAAGTTACCAAATGATTTTGGCCAAAAACTCATTTTTTGTCCTCTGACCGCAGTTCTTTATTGTTCCCCGCGGATCTTTATCAATAAGGAACCGCAGTCAGTCTGACTCAGATTTTTGAAAACTTTGAAAAATCATATAAAATAAACCGTAAGTCCGTAGAAGTCGTGTCACCCGTCATTTCGAACGTAATTGAATTTTCTTTCAATTAAAAATGCTTCCAAACCTTTATTGAAACTTTAAAATTTGGATGGTTTCTAAGTTCCATACTTTGTCCAAAGTGTTGAGCGTCGGTTTGTCGTAAAACTTGTGTTTTACTCTTTTCTATTAAGTTGGACATCTCTTGGTGATATATCTTTGAAAATTGATATATTTACAAGTGTTAAACTTAATTAAATTTTAAATGGGTCAAAGACTATATTCAAATAAAATCAAGCTGTGAATACTTTGTTGTATCTAACACTCAAAACATGGATGAATGCCTTTATTTGTTAAGCTAATTGTTTGTGTATGTTTTCTTGTGTGTTTTTATTATTTGTAGACATTTTTAAGTGTTCCTTGCTATTTGTAGTAGTATTGCTTATATGTCTAGTCTCTTGTGCCTTGCTTGGTATTTGTTAGTATCTAGTTTTTCCTAATTAGGATGTATGCTAGATTTCTTGTATTTTAGTTGCAACATTATGTGTGCATTGCATATAGGATTAACATCTCTTGGTTGACAAATGTTACATAAACATCTTGTACACCTCGGCATGTTCTTTAACACTTCTAGGTTTGAAAGCTTTGGGAGCTTGTCAAATCTATTGATTTGGGTCGTCTTACTCAATCATTGTGTTATTAGTTCATGTAGATAAATGTCTCACTATAAAACATGAAACACCCTTTGAAAATCTTAGCTATTTTCTCTTAAAAGAGTGTTTGTGGGAATCAAGAAAGATTTCGATTAAATATCAATGCATTATTCAAACTATGATTGGTATCATTATCGAATCTAATTGACATGTTTTTTAGTGTAGACATGAATGTGGTTTATTAATAATATACATCGGATCATAACTCACACTTGTGTTGATGGTGTTATATTGAATCTACTTGTTCAAATTGTTAGACATATTTTGTTTAATAATTACTTATAATGCACAATAGAGTCGGTTTGATAACTTGGATGTTTCATCCGAAATACTCAAGTAATTTACATTGCTATGCAATTTATAAATGTGTCGTTTCCGAAAGACCAATCAAGAGTGTTCCTTTGGTTTGTGTAAACTTTGTTTATACACTTCAAAGTTATTGGCCTCAAGTTCTATTAAGGTAAATAACCTTAACTAGACTTGTTTGACAAGATATGCAATGGTGCATTCTTAACTCTCATTAGGTCATGCATTGTGTCGCCATGCAAGTTTCATCCTTGCTAAACTTTATTAGGCAAATGTTGGAATTACATTTTGTCTAACTTGAGAATGACTACTAGAGAATTTATGCACTAGGATCTTAATTTGACCTAACGGTTGAATTACTTCCATGTAGGAAGTTGAGTTGGTGTATAACTCGTAAAAATGGTCGTGTTTAGCCTTAATTGAGCACCTCTAGTGATAGTCTCATACTCATTCTCTAAATTGGCTAAATGGCTCTTCCTATATATAACTAATGATAGTTTACTTTGATGAAATTTTTATGTCATTAGGAGTCTTTTTCTTTTGTAGCCATTAGGTTTTTCTTAGCTTTCCTCTTACGTGCTAATTGAACCTATGTGTCTTTACTTTGTGTGTGTTCCAGTTTTTATTGCTCTTAAGCATGACGTTATGATAAGTTAGACTAGAACATTAGGATTTGCTGAATTGGAAAATCCTCCTTCACCTCATAAACCTAGCCTCTGTAGGCGGTTCTTTAAATAGACCGCGGCTCCATATCAATATGGAACCGCCGGTGGAGATAAAGAACCGCGGGCAGAAGCTCTCAAATTCGGATTTTCTGAAACTTCCCAATTGTTCCAACACCCTTTGGAATCTTTGTTTCAAACCTTTGATCACTACCAAAATATCTTGGGCTTTCCCTTTTTAACCCTTTACTAGTTTGGATCATCCCCTCACCCCTTAAACCACCCATTACTACCATGTTATACAAGAACCTCCAATTCATCCAAAACCTCCTCTTCAAAGAGGCACCTCAAAATTAAGATTAAGTTACCCAAACATAACTCTTCACCCTTTCACACACCCAAGAATGAGATTGTTCCAATTCCCATCTCTTCACCGCCCTCACCACCTCTTGCTCCATGCAAGACTACCTCAACCCATGGTACCAACCATTCACATGGTTCTACCTCCTCTTCATTCCAATCTAGAATGAATGAGCTAACCTCACCCTTCACTCCAAGTACTCTCTTGGATGTGACTACCCAACCTCAACCCATCCAAAGCATTCCCATTGTGAATGACTTTGTTGATACCTTGGTGACTTCAACTTTTACCCCTTCAAACTCACCCACATCACCCATCCAAAGCATTCCCATTGTGAATGACTTTGTTGAACCCTTGGTGACTTCACCTTTCACCCCACCAAATTCCGCCACCACCCTTGTCTTTCATTTAAGCATGTGGATTGCTTATTGCTAAGACATCTATTTTAAGCAAATCTTAGGATTCTAGTGTAACTAAGATTAAATTTATTCTTAAGTTTTAGGCTTGTTTTTTTATACATCTTTGTATGATCTTTATTCTCTTTTATTTCCTTTCATGTTTTTCAACATGATTTTTCTTTGAGTCTTAGATCTTGTTGTTATTATGTTTCTTTCTTTTCTCTTATTTTGAGTCCTTTTCTTAAAATAATAACAATAAGAAATCTTCTTGGAGATTTACATTACATGTAGCTTGATTTGTGATATCTAGATGACTTGCTTGTATGCTACTTGCTTATATGTCTTCTTGTTTATCCTTATGCTATATGATTAATTGCTAAGTTAATGAATGCATGCTTATTATAAAGGTTTTGTCTTTGTTAAGAAATTCCAATATAATATCTCTTAGATGTGTCTAACTCATGCATGTCCTTAAATGCTAAGTGATAACATGTTTTACTTAGTCTTCTCTTTTTAAGTAATCATGTTTCTTGCTTGCCATATGTGTTAATTGCGCACCTTCTCTGCATTGGTTTATTATGGACTTTATTAGGCTTGCCTTTTCTAGATAAGTCTTTAGAGTACATTTAGCCTTGCACATTAATCTCTATGATCTTTACTTTGATGCTTGCTTAATTGCTACTACATGCTTATGATTACATTAGGCATTGCATGAATTATCATATGTGCTTACTTGATTATGTGTTAGATTTTGTACTAACTCTTCATGTCTTCTTGAGCTTCTTTTGAGTTTCTTCTCTCATTTTATTTCGAGATTTTACTATCTCCTTCTAAGGTATAGTATTCATGAATCAATTTGTGAAGTTATCCTTAACTTCTTTGATTGAGTTTCTCTTGGTTTATTTTAATCATGCCTCTCTAAGTCGAGTCTCTCTCTTCTATCTTTCTAAACTAAGTTGAGTCGAGCCTCACCCTTTCCTCATCATGTAATTGTTCTTTGAACATTCACAATGATTGAGAAGAGCTACGAAACTTTGAGCATGTAGTTTATCGTATGCTAAACACTATCCATCTTGGTCTTTCTATTCTTTGGCTTATTTGATCTCTTTATCTATATCATTGAGTCTTCTTTTTTGTGTCGCCATTCATAAGCATCCTTGCCTATAATGTCTTTGGTTTTATATTTTTCGTTCTTCTCGTTTTTTAGAGTCGATTGAGGTTAAAATTTACAATTGGATTGGGTGATTCCAACAATTCTAAGTTTTTAACCTTTTGAGAGGATTTTGGTCAAATCTTGAATTTTCTTGGGTGATTCCATAAATTCTAAGATTTTAGCCCTTTGACATATTATCATTACAATTAGTATGGATGTTTCTTCTCTACCTCTATTCCAACAATTGTGAATTGATCTTGTCAAGATCCTCTCCTTTGACTTATTTTTGGATTGATAGAATCGCGTGCACACTTCTTTCTTCAATGCTTGTCATTGTTTGTGCAAACGACTTGTTTATCATCCTCATTTTTCTTTTCATCATAGTCCTTCCTTCTCTCTTTTCGACTATGTGGAATTGTTTTTATTGTCCATATCATACTCTCTTTAGTTTGGTATTTTTGCCTTGATATTAAAGTAGAGTATGTCCTTTCGACAAAATTTTTTTTTGACATTGCTATATATATATGCTCTTGTTCACTAACTTTGTTTTGTAGGACATCTAACCCTTCTTTGTAGCTTGTCACTTTTCTTGCTTTGTTGGTGCTTCAAGCAAGGGGGAGCTCATATCAAGGGGGAGCATTTTCAAGAGTTCAACTCATTACATTTGCGATCGTTCACTCACTTAAATTACATTCATGGAACATCTTGCAAGTAATGAATTATGGGATCTCGAAGACATGGAGGTGGTTAACCTATGGTGATTGAAGACTTCACTAGGATGACGCAAGCTCAATATCTTTGGATGATGGGATTACGGTTCGGATTCTCTCCTCTCAATCGTATATCTTTTGGATGCAAGCTATCTCAAGGTTGATTCTTCTCTTCTACAAACGACGACCACCTTTGGATGCGTGATCTTCCTCAAATGATATGGATTCTACTCTTCCTCAAATGACGACTACCTTTTTGATTCGACAAAAGGGGGAGAAGGAAGTGTAAATGAGTACGTTTCACATTTTACTATGCGTTACGGTTTACTTGTTTGTCATCATCAAAAGGGGGAGATTGTTAGTGCAAACATTACGATGTTTAATCAAGATGATCTCTTCATGTTTTGGTGATGAAAAACGTATAACTCGCAATACATAATGTAAAATGTGTAAGGTACTCGTAATCACTCAAGCATACTTATGTATACTTCTCTCGATACCTTGAAGATTACATTCGTCATGAAAGACAAGAAGGACGTGCGGTTCTCTTATAGAACACGCGGTTCCTTAGTGATATCGAACCGCGGGAAGATATAGAACCGCGGGCAGTCAAGCTGGTTTAGGCTTACTCAAGATTTTTGGAAGCTTCTAGAAGATGGAGGGAAACTAATAAATTCAAAATTCAAATTTTGAATTTGGACTCCAAGAATATAAGGTGCATCCTTTTTATCCAATGGGTAGTCCACTCTTTTATCCAATGGGTAGTCCACTCTTTTATCCATTGGGTAAAAAGGTGCTCTCCAAGGCAAGAGTTGGCTATAAATAGAAGACTATTCTCTTCCATTTTACTTGCACAAAAACAAAAAAAAAAAACCTTCCAACATCCCATTCCTCATCCTCCTCAAGAGCAATGAGAAGAACACTTTCACCCTTGTGAAGTGTTAGTGTCTAGAGTCATAACATGATGAAGATCTCTCTAGATCAAGTCATGATTATTGTCTTCCTACTATGTATATGTAGAAGATCCAAGTTGTGGGTACACTTGGATGTGTTTGTAAGGTTAGAATATCCAAGTGATGGGTATCCTTGGACTAGGTGTTAGTTGTGTAGATCCAAGTCTTGTTTGTACTTAGATATAGTGTTAGAGTTATAGATCTAAGTGTTGTGTGCTTAGATCTATATGGTTTATGTGTTTAGGCCATAAAACACAAGGTTTGTTATGTTGGGCCATAAAACATAACTAGTGGGTAGATTAGGTTGTGTCTTGGTAGTTCTCACTAAACTCTAAAGTGATGTGGTTGTGTCTAGGTAGTTCTCACTAAACTATAAAGTGATGTGTTTGTGTCTTGTGAGTTCTCACTAAACTTTAAAGTGACTAGTAGTTGTGTTGTGTGAAGTTCTCACTTAGCTTCAAAGTGAAGAGTCGTGAAGATTGGTTCTAAGCTTTCGATTAGAACTCGACATCTAGCCTTGTGTCATTAAATGGTGAAGTAGGCAACGTTGTGTAGATTGGTCCTACCTAAGATTAGGACTCGACATCTAGCTTAGTGTCGGAAATGTGTAAGCGACGTTGTGTATGGTTTCTCCACCTTAAGGAGTTTGTTGACTAGTGAAGTAACTCTCGAGTAAGGTGTACTCGAGGAGTGGAGTAGGGCGAAGAGGAGCTTCGTGACCGAACCACTATAAATCATCGTGTCGGTAACTTCCTTTACATTTATGTATTTACCTTTGTAGATGTATTTATAGTTGCATACTTGTGTTGTGTGTCTTTGTGTGCATCACATAATCTAAACATCTAAGTTGCGGAAAAGCTATGGCTTAGTACGTGTGTGCTTCATGTTTAGATTATGGTCAAGTGTACATCACTTAGTCTAAACATCCTAGTTGCGGAAAAGCTTGTGCTTAGTACGTGTGTGCTTAGTGTTTAGACTATTGCTTGATGTACTCTTGATTTGATGTGCTTGTGTGTTTTCTTACTTGTAGTATTTATCTCTCAATCAAACACATCTCACATCTAGTCAAGATTGATAAGGAATTTGATGCAAAGGATTGTTAAGGTTTCAAATTAACAATGTTGCTACTTCCACTGTCGGCGGTTCGTTATTGGACCGGCGGTTCCTTATCAATAAGGAACCGCGGGCAGAGATAAGGAACCGCGGGCAGTGGATTGAGCCGAAATGTTTTAAAAATGAACTAGAAACTATTCAACCCCCCTTCTAGTTTCTACAATTGGTATCAGAGCGAGGTTACTCAAGATCTTTGAAGTATATTGTACTTTAAAGCTTGGATCGATCTTTGCTCTCTTTTTCAAAACAAATGGTTTTTAAAAATGAAAACGGTTTTTAAAAATAGAGACGATCTTTGTATCAAATTGTTCATGAAGAGTGGATACTTATGACATGTGTTTCATTGTTTCATTCGTACAAGTTTTGGTGTTAAATAAACTTTGTATAATAGCTTGAATTAAATATTTTCATGTTTGGAAGTATAAAAATCTTTTGTGTCATAATTAACTCTAAAATACGAGTTCTTTGTGTCTAAAATGATTTTTTAGAGTCCTAAGTCCTTCCAAAAAGTTACCAAATGATTTTGGCCAAAAACTCATTTTTTGTCCTCTGACCGCAGTTCTTTATTGTTCCCCGCGGATCTTTATCAATAAGGAACCGCAGTCAGTCTGACTCAGATTTTTGAAAACTTTGAAAAATCATATAAAATAAACCGTAAGTCCGTAGAAGTCGTGTCACCCGTCATTTCGAACGTAATTGAATTTTCTTTCAATTAAAAATGCTTCCAAACCTTTATTGAAATTTAAAATTTGGATGGTTTCTAAGTTCCATACTTTGTCCAAAGTGTTGAGCGTCGGTTTGTCGTAAAACTTGTGTTTTACTCTTTTCTATTAAGTTGGACATCTCTTGGTGATATATCTTTGAAAATTGATATATTTACAAGTGTTAAACTTAATTAAATTTTAAATGGGTCAAAGACTATATTCAAATAAAATCAAGCTGTGAATACTTTGTTGTATCTAACACTCAAAACATGGACGAATGCCTTTATTTGTTAAGCTAATTGTTTGTGTATGTTTTCTTGTGTGTTTTTATTATTTGTAGACATTTTTAAGTGTTCCTTGCTATTTGTAGTAGTATTGCTTATATGTCTAGTCTCTTGTGCCTTGCTTGGTATTTGTTAGTATCTAGTTTTTCCTAATTAGGATGTATGCTAGATTTCTTGCATTTTAGTTGCAACATTATGTGTGCATTCCATATAGGATTAACATCTCTTGGTTGACAAATGTTACATAAACATCTTGTACACCTCGGCATGTTCTTTAACACTTCTAGGTTTGAAAGCTTTGGGAGCTTGTAAAATCTATTGATTTGGGTCGTCTTACTCAATCATTGTGTTATTAGTTCATGTAGATAAATGTCTCACTATAAAACATGAAACACCCTTTGAAAATCTTAGCTATTTTCTCTTAAAAGAGTGTTTGTGGGAATCAAGAAAGATTTCGATTAAATTTCAATGCATTATTCAAACTATGATTGGTATCATTATCGAATCTAATTGACATGTTTTTTAGTGTAGACATGAATGTGGTTTATTAATAATATACATCGGATCATAACTCACACTTGTGTTGATGGTGTTATATTGAATCTACTTGTTCAAATTGTTAGACATATTTTGTTTAATAATTACTTATAATGCACAATAGAGTCGGTTTGATAACTTGGATGTTTCATCCGAAATACTCAAGTAATTTACATTGCTATGCAATTTATAAATGTGTCGTTTCCGAAAGACCAATCAAGAGTGTTCCTTTGGTTTGTGTAAACTTTGTTTATACACTTCAAAGTTATTGGCCTCAAGTTCTATTAAGGTAAATAACCTTAACTAGACTTGTTTGACAAGATATGCAATGGTGCATTCTTAACTCTCATTAGGTCATGCATTGTGTCGCCATGCAAGTTTCATCCTTGCTAAACTTTATTAGGCAAATGTTGGAATTACATTTTGTCTAACTTGAGAATGACTACTAGAGAATTTATGCACTAGGATCTTAATTTGACCTAACGGTTGAATTACTTCCATGTAGGAAGTTGAGTTGGTGTATAACTCGTAAAAATGGTCGTGTTTAGCCTTAATTGAGCACCTCTAGTGATAGTCTCATACTCATTCTCTAAATTGGCTAAATGGCTCTTCCTATATATAACTAATGATAGTTTACTTTGATGAAATTTTTATGTCATTAGGAGTCTTTTTCTTTTGTAGCCATTAGGTTTTTCTTAGCTTTCCTCTTACGTGCTAATTGAACCTATGTGTCTTTACTTTGTGTGTGTTCCAGTTTTTATTGCTCTTAAGCATGACGTTATGATAAGTTAGACTAGAACATTAGGATTTGCTGAATTGGAAAATCCTCCTTCACCTCATAAACCTAGCCTCTGTAGGCGGTTCTTTAAATAGACCGCGGCTCCATATCAATATGGAACCGCCGGTGGAGATAAAGAACCGCGGGCAGAAGCTCTCAAATTCGGATTTTCTGAAACTTCCCAATTGTTCCAACACCCTTTGGAATCTTTGTTTCAAACCTTTGATCACTACCAAAATATCTTGGGCTTTCCCTTTTTAACCCTTTACTAGTTTGGATCATCCCCTCACCCCTTAAACCACCCATTACTACCATGTTATACAAGAACCTCCAATTCATCCAAAACCTCCTCTTCAAAGAGGCACCTCAAAATTAAGATTAAGTTACCCAAACATAACTCTTCACCCTTTCACACACCCAAGAATGAGATTGTTCCAATTCCCATCTCTTCACCGCCCTCACCACCTCTTGCTCCATGCAAGACTACCTCAACCCATGGTACCAACCATTCACATGGTTCTACCTCCTCTTCATTCCAATCTAGAATGAATGAGCTAACCTCACCCTTCACTCCAAGTACTCTCTTGGATGTGACTACCCAACCTCAACCCATCCAAAGCATTCCCATTGTGAATGACTTTGTTGATACCTTGGTGACTTCAACTTTTACCCCTTCAAACTCACCCACATCACCCATCCAAAGCATTCCCATTGTGAATGACTTTGTTGAACCCTTGGTGACTTCACCTTTCACCCCACCAAATTCCGCCACCACCCTTGTCTTTCATTTAAGCATGTGGATTGCTTATTGCTAAGACATATATTTTAAGCAAATCTTAGGATTCTAGTGTAACTAAGATTAAATTTATTCTTAAGTTTTAGGCTTGTTTTTTTATACATCTTTGTATGATCTTTATTCTCTTTTATTTCCTTTCATGTTTTTCAACATGATTTTTCTTTGAGTCTTAGATCTTGTTGTTATTATGTTTCTTTCTTTTCTCTTATTTTGAGTCCTTTTCTTAAAATAATAACAATAAGAAATCTTCTTGGAGATTTACATTACATGTAGCTTGATTTGTGATATCTAGATAGATGACTTGCTTGTATGCTACTTGCTTATATGTCTTCTTGTTTATCCTTATGCTATATGATTAATTGCTAAGTTAATGAATGCATGCTTATTATAAAGGTTTTGTCTTTGTTAAGAAATTCCAATATAATATCTCTTAGATGTGTCTAACTCATGCATGTCCTTAAATGCTAAGTGATAACATGTTTTACTTAGTCTTCTCTTTTTAAGTAATCATGTTTCTTGCTTGCCATATGTGTTAATTGCGCACCTTCTCTGCATTGGTTTATTATGGACTTTATTAGGCTTGCCTTTTCTAGATAAGTCTTTAGAGTACATTTAGCCTTGCACATTAATCTCTATGATCTTTACTTTGATGCTTGCTTAATTGCTACTACATGCTTATGATTACATTAGGCATTGCATGAATTATCATATGTGCTTACTTGATTATGTGTTAGATTTTGTACTAACTCTTCATGTCTTCTTGAGCTTCTTTTGAGTTTCTTCTCTCATTTTATTTCGAGATTTTACTATCTCCTTCTAAGGTATAGTATTCATGAATCAATTTGTGAAGTTATCCTTAACTTCTTTGATTGAGTTTCTCTTGGTTTATTTTAATCATGCCTCTCTAAGTCGAGTCTCTCTCTTCTATCTTTCTAAACTAAGTTGAGTCGAGCCTCACCCTTTCCTCATCATGTAATTGTTCTTTGAACATTCACAATGATTGAGAAGAGCTACGAAACTTTGAGCATGTATTTTATCGTATGCTAAACACTATCCATCTTGGTCTTTCTATTCTTTGGCTTATTTGATCTCTTTATCTATATCATTGAGTCTTCTTTTTTGTGTCGCCATTCATAAGCATCCTTGCCTATAATGTCTTTGGTTTTATATTTTTCGTTCTTCTCGTTTTTTAGAGTCGATTGAGGTTAAAATTTACAATTGGATTGGGTGATTCCAACAATTCTAAGTTTTTAACCTTTTGAGAGGATTTTGGTCAAATCTTGAATTTTCTTGGGTGATTCCATAAATTCTAAGATTTTAGCCCTTTGACATATTATCATTACAATTAGTATGGATGTTTCTTCTCTACCTCTATTCCAACAATTGTGAATTGATCTTGTCAAGATCCTCTCCTTTGACTTATTTTTGGATTGATAGAATCGCGTGCACACTTCTTTCTTCAATGCTTGTCATTGTTTGTGCAAACGACTTGTTTATCATCCTCATTTTTCTTTTCATCATAGTCCTTCCTTCTCTCTTTTCGACTATGTGGAATTGTTTTTATTGTCCATATCATACTCTCTTTAGTTTGGTATTTTTGCCTTGATATTAAAGTAGAGTATGTCCTTTCGACAAAATTTTTTTTTGACATTGCTATATATATATGCTCTTGTTCACTAACTTTGTTTTGTAGGACATCTAACCCTTCTTTGTAGCTTGTCACTTTTCTTGCTTTGTTGGTGCTTCAAGCAAGGGGGAGCTCATATCAAGGGGGAGCATTTTCAAGAGTTCAACTCATTACATTTGCGATCGTTCACTCACTTAAATTACATTCATGGAACATCTTGCAAGTAATGAATTATGGGATCTCGAAGACATGGAGGTGGTTAACCTATGGTGATTGAAGACTTCACTAGGATGACGCAAGCTCAATATCTTTGGATGATGGGATTACGGTTCGGATTCTCTCCTCTCAATCGTATATCTTTTGGATGCAAGCTATCTCAAGGTTGATTCTTCTCTTCTACAAACGACGACCACCTTTGGATGCGTGATCTTCCTCAAATGATATGGATTCTACTCTTCCTCAAATGACGACTACCTTTTTGATTCGACAAAAGGGGGAGAAGGAAGTGTAAATGAGTACGTTTCACATTTTACTATGCGTTACGGTTTACTTGTTTGTCATCATCAAAAGGGGGAGATTGTTAGTGCAAACATTACGATGTTTAATCAAGATGATCTCTTCATGTTTTGGTGATGAAAAACGTATAACTCGCAATACATAATGTAAAATGTGTAAGGTACTCGTAATCACTCAAGCATACTTATGTATACTTCTCTCGACACCTTGAAGATTACATTCGTCATGAAAGACAAGAAGGACGTGCGGTTCTCTTATAGAACACGCGGTTCCTTAGTGATATCGAACCGCGGGAAGATATAGAACCGCGGGCAGTCAAGCTGGTTTAGGCTTACTCAAGATTTTTGGAAGCTTCTAGAAGATGGAGGGAAACTAATAAATTCAAAATTCAAATTTTGAATTTGGACTCCAAGAATATAAGGTGCATCCTTTTTATCCAATGGGTAGTCCACTCTTTTATCCAATGGGTAGTCCACTCTTTTATCCATTGGGTAAAAAGGTGCTCTCCAAGGCAAGAGTTGGCTATAAATAGAAGACTATTCTCTTCCATTTTACTTGCACAAAAACAAAAAAAAAACCTTCCAACATCCCATTCCTCATCCTCCTCAAGAGCAATGAGAAGAACACTTTCACCCTTGTGAAGTGTTAGTGTCTAGAGTCATAACATGATGAAGATCTCTCTAGATCAAGTCATGATTATTGTCTTCCTACTATGTATATGTTGAAGATCCAAGTTGTGGGTACACTTGGATGTGTTTGTAAGGTTAGAATATCCAAGTGATGGGTATCCTTGGACTAGGTGTTAGTTGTGTAGATCCAAGTCTTGTTTGTACTTAGATATAGTGTTAGAGTTATAGATCTAAGTGTTGTGTGCTTAGATCTATATGGTTTATGTGTTTAGGCCATAAAACATAAGGTTTGTTATGTTGGGCCATAAAACATAACTAGTGGGTAGATTAGGTTGTGTCTTGGTAGTTCTCACTAAACTCTAAAGTGATGTGGTTGTGTCTAGGTAGTTCTCACTAAACTATAAAGTGATGTGTTTGTGTCTTGTGAGTTCTCACTAAACTTTAAAGTGACTAGTAGTTGTGTTGTGTGAAGTTCTCACTTAGCTTCAAAGTGAAGAGTCGTGAAGATTGGTTCTAAGCTTTCGATTAGAACTCGACATCTAGCCTTGTGTCATTAAATGGTGAAGTACGCAACGTTGTGTAGATTGGTCCTACCTAAGATTAGGACTCGACATCTAGCTTAGTGTCGGAAATGTGTAAGCGACGTTGTGTATGGTTTCTCCACCTTAAGGAGTTTGTTGACTAGTGAAGTAACTCTCGAGTAAGGTGTACTCGAGGAGTGGAGTAGGGCGAAGAGGAGCTTCGTGACCGAACCACTATAAATCATCGTGTCGGTAACTTCCTTTACATTTATGTATTTACCTTTGTAGATGTATTTATAGTTGCATACTTGTGTTGTGTGTCTTTGTGTGCATCACATAATCTAAACATCTAAGTTGCGGAAAAGCTATGGCTTAGTACGTGTGTGCTTCATGTTTAGATTATGGTCAAGTGTACATCACTTTGTCTAAACATCCTAGTTGCGGAAAAGCTTGTGCTTAGTATGTGTGTGCTTAGTGTTTAGACTATTGCTTGATGTACTCTTGATTTGATGTGCTTGTGTGTTTTCTTACTTTTAGTATTTATCTCTCAATCAAACACATCTCACATCTAGTCAAGATTGATAAGGAATTTGATACAAAGGATTGTTAAGGTTTCAAATTAACAATGTTGCTACTTCCACTGTCGGCGGTTCGTTATTGGACCGGCGGTTCCTTATCAATAAGGAACCGCGGGCAGAGATAAGGAACCGCGGGCAGTGGATTGAGCCGAAATGTTTTAAAAATGAACTAGAAACTATTCAACCCCCCCTCTAGTTTCTACACAGACTTCAGCAAGCGTATGATAATGGAGTGCAAGAATCTATGATGCCGATGCAAGAGGAGAATGGTCATACGGTTGACAATTTGGCGCCTAACGATGGCAAGAGCACGGAATCAGAAGGACAACATGATACCAGTGGCACGTCAGGGAATGTTCACGAGATCTCTTTTGATGACACCTTACCCGTTTATGACGAAGAGCCTACGAACATGGTACAATGTAATATTGTTTATGACGTATATGCTGATGAAATGCCGCATATTGAGCATTATGTACCTAATTAAGACAAACATGGGATGGAAAAGAGTAATAGAAATACCACTTATGATTCATCTGATGTGAGTCATAATGGGGGAGAAAGTGTTCAAAATGCTAAACATCATGATAATTGTCTTATAACTGCTTCATTGACTGCTTTTGATTCCAAGATTAGAGAGCTCGAAACGATTGTAGCTCAACAATCAAAAGATCTTTAGGATACCAAATTAGAATTTTCCAAGAAAACGGACAAATTTGAAACATATTTTGAAAAGCTTGAAAAGTCAAACGTTGTTCTTGAAAGAAAATTGGATCAAAAAGTTTTAGATTCTAAAGCTGAAAAGGATAATCTTTTGAAACAAATTCAACTGCTTGAATCTAAGTTGGCATCCCAGCATAGATTGCTCAAAAAGAATGAGACTTTAAAAGCTCAAGTTCAGGAAAAGGTTGTTGCTATAGCTGCGTTGAAAAACGAATTAAGGAAAAATAGAGGAACTAGTGTGGACACTAAGCTTGAAAAACCATCAATCTTGGGGAAACCGCCTACAAATCAGTTCGTTAGACAACCGGCTGCATTTAGATCCGAGCGACCACAATCCTCGAGACCGCGGTTTGCCTCCCAAGTTGATTTGGTTCATCTTTCTAGACCAGTCACTCCTACAACTAGGCCCAATGTGACCAAAACAGCTTTAGCAAGACCTAATCATATGATTGCCTCTAGTTTCTCTAAAAATACCAAGACCACGTCTAGAACTAGTTCAAATGACGTTCACCATAAATCTGGTATGAGGTAAGTTAAGCAAAAGACACAAGTAAGAGATATGAATTTCAAACCTAGACAGATGCCTTCTAGATTACCCAACACTTCTAACCGTAGCATGTAAAATCCTAGGAGCATCAATCAATCGTCCAAGAATTCTAGATCTTACTCGGACATTAAATATGCTACTTGTAAAACATGTAGAAAATGTGTCTTTACGGCAAATCATGATTCTTGTATCAAGAAACTACTTAATGAGGTGAACTCTCGTGCTAGACTTAAATCCCAGTGGGTTGCCAAAATCAAACTCATTGGTAAAATGTGGCGCCCCACTGGTAGAACTTTCACCCTTGTAGGAAACGAGTGCCCTTTAACTTGGATAATCTTCGATTCTACTAAGACTGCGAGGGAGGAAATTGAAAAGGATGATACATCACTTAAGCTTGAACTTAAGGTTTTCTATAAACGGAAACGTTTGCCAACTAAAACAAGTGAATCATCCACTAAGGTCGCCTCTGGCACAAGAAAAGACAAATGTGAACCCCAACTTGCTTCTAAGATAGATATCGCTAACCCACATAAAAGCATACAAACTCCTAATGAGATTGCAGGTACCAAATTTGATGTTCCAAAAGAACGAAGCGGTCTAATCATTGTATACCGTTCAACTAAGGACACTCTTAGATTTTGGTTGCTGAAGAAGCAGATATCGGAGAAGCAAGTGACTCAGGGGATTCATGGTTAAGCTTACCTACATGGCGTATAATTATATTTCAGATTATGCCCCAGACCTCAAAGAAAGGAAAGTTTATCACCGATGATAAACTTATCCTTACAATGAGAAATTAATTTTTCTCGGGCATGAGCTAATATTAAAAACATTCGAAGTTTTTAAGCTCATGCACAATAACTTATAGTTAAGTATCAGACTGTAACTCAGACTTCAATTTTAGGAAAGCTTATCTTTAAATATAACTTATCCTCGTAACGGGAAATTAAATTTTTCTCGGTCATGAGCTTGTATTAAAACATTCCAAGTTTTAAGCTCAGAAAGGAAAGTGTATCTTTTAAATAAGAGAACTTTGCCTCATAACTAAAAATTCATCTTTCTCGGTCATGAGCTTTACGTTAAAACATTTAAATTTTTTCAAGCTCATGAAAACGACTTCTAAGTAAATGTCAACATAGGACTCGTTCTTCAGTTAAAAGGAAAGTTTATCGCTGATGATAAACTTATCCTTAACAACGAGAAGGTTACAACTTCTCGGACTTGAGCTCGTTTTGCAAGATATTCAACATCTTAAGCTCAAGTAATTGGTTTTCAAAAACGTTAAACACAATTTTTCGAGAATTTCTCAAAAAGGTTTTCTAAATCTTTCAAACTTATGTGTTCAAAAAATGTTTTGATAAAAAGAGCATGTCTTCTGGAATCGATAATATTTACGATAATAGAAACGTCATTAAAAAATGACACGGGGTTGTAAATAAAGTTCGAGCAGAAGTTCAAATGTTTTAAAACATGTTCAAAATGGCTTGCTATTATTTCAGATAGTAACCCGCTTTTCATACTCAAGTCAATCATTTCACCGGAAAGCTTTGACTCAACAACGGGACTACACCAAAATAAGGCTAATGCAACATTTTATAAGCAACACTTTTAAAACCGTTACATTCTTTAAAATATTAAATTTAAAACGAAACTTTTAAAATATGTGTTGCATTTTTAGATCTAATGCAACATTTTTGTAAAAGTGTTGCCGACTCTTTTAGCAAAATGAATTATAGTAATTAAAAAAATTGAACCGCCCTCTCATATCCCTCCTAAAATGAAATTATATTTCACTTGCCCGCCCTTCCCAAAATCATTTCCCCTTTTCCCTCTATCTCACCCAAAATTGAAAATTTTTATTTATTTGTAAATCAGTTTCTAACCATATCCATGGATTCTCTCTCCATTCTTCAGACCACCCAATCCTTTGTTAATCCATGCCCACTTTGCCAGATCTTGCTATTTCGTAATATGTATTTGTTAATCCAGATCTGTTTTGCAGCCACGTTGACTCGAGTTTAGATCCTTTATCAAGGCTACTACTAAGGTAATATTACGCTTGATTGTTAATTGTGTTGCCAATAAATGTCTAATTAGGAGTAATGTAAGAGGTATTTTGTTTTTCTACCAGTACCCTATATATGATTTTGAAATAGATGCTAGCAATTTCATCGAGACTAGTTGGATGAAATTATGGTTGTGTCATTCATTCAATAGTTGTAATATACTCAGATTCCTTAATTTGCTTGCACCTTACATTTTTTAGGTTTCAGTTTTTCCTTTCTTAAGGCTATGGTAGGTAATATCCACATATCAAACAAAACTACACCATCTTCCTTGCATCCTCCTTAAAACCCCAAAAAAACATACAACCATAAAAATGAATAGGTTTATCACATCCGTAAAAAACCCCATTTCCAAACCATATTCATCATTACACGATGTGGGACCCATATCCTCCCACCTCAAAACCCGATCAATACTCCGGTTCAGCGGACCAGACACACTCAAGTTCCTGCAAGGCTTGATCACAAACGATGTTCGCTGGTTCAGTGACTTATTCGGTGAGGAGAAGTCTATCATCGTGACACCTAATGTCCCGGCTTCTTTGGCTCGGATTTTCTACACTACCATGTTGAATCCTCAAGGGAGGTTTTTGGTTTATTTGTTTTTGTATGAGGCGCCTCGAGTTAAGGAGAGGATTGATGGGGGTGGGTCTGGGCATGGGTTGGGTAGGGGTAAGGTGTGCTTCTTGCTTATGTGGATGGGTCTGTCTTGCTGATGTGGATGGGTCTTTCTTGGATGAGGGTTACCTCGTCGTGACACCATCCTCTCTAAGAAGTAAGCTTATCTGGGGCTTATAGTATGTAAAATTAGTTTAATACCCTTCAAAATATAACGCATTGAATTTAAATGGATGTATGTTTATGCGATTTTACATCAATAAGCTTCAGATCTAGCTAGTTTATTATGTCATTTAAGCTTAAATTCCAAAATAAGCCACACAATGTGAGCTTATGAAACATAAGCCCAAGATCAAACAAGCCATAAGCCTGCTACATAAGGCGAAGCAAACACCTTATCGTCTTTTTGGTTTTTGGCTACTATTTCATAAATTCATTCTTTCTTAGTTAGATTAGAGTTTGCTTAATGTTTTACTACCACATTTGACTATCGAACTTGGCTTATGCGGCGAGTGTTTGTGATTGGGTGTTTAGTTAACTGGGCATTGTGAGTTTGTGACTATGTCAAAATTGCAGTTAGTAGCTAAATCCTCAATTTACGAGTATCTGCAACAATACAAAATACGTGGAAAGTTTATTAGTACATTATTGAATAATAGATGTTAAGTTGCGAAACAGTGTCACACTCAAACTACTTGCAATCTGAATATCACATTTTGCGTACAACCGAAACATCTGGAAACCATTTGACATTGCTTGATCATTTCAATATGGATTTCCAAATTTCCCCTTAGATATTGCCTGTGGTGGGAGATAAATATAATGCTGACTATTTGGGGTGCAGTATAAGTTCAGAATAGGTGCACTATTGCTTAATGATTATTTAAAATATCAAAGTGATATTTAAATAAATGGATTTTTCTAAACGCACTCCATTGATTTACAGGTTTTATGATAAATGTCTACTTTCGTAGTGCATAAACTTATAAATCAATGTAGACACTTAATATGGGACTAACGAAGTATTATGTAATGTATTTATCATAGAAATTAGCTTATGTAGTTGCAGGGGTGTTTGGAATTGAGTCTATTGGCTGTTTTCTTCTTTAAGTTATAGTTAGTTAGTTGGTTGTTGGATACGGTGTTTACATAATTATGGATTGATTCAGTGATAGATGATCCTTTTACGAGTTGCTGCAATAATAAAATTAGGTGTATGTTATGATCCCACATCGGCCAAGTAGTTAGTTGATTTGTTGGTGGCTTATAAAGTCTAGGTGTCCCCTCCTCCTTTAAGCTAGCTACAGACTAGTTAATACGCGTATCACCATGATCATATGAAAATGAAATGCCAAGCAATCCCAAAGATAGGGTCATATAGACTGAAATGCTGATCTCAGGCGTATGTAAGACTATAGTGCTTCTGAGGTTAGTGTGTGTGTGTGTGTGTGTGTGTGTGTGTGTGTGTGTGTGTGTTTAGGACCAAGTAGTTGGTGTAGGAAGTAGCTGCAACGAAATTAGTTACTTGTTGCAGTGAGATAGTTATGGTGTATATCATTGTGAATTATATAATGATTTAGTGACTAAATAATTGATCATTTTGTGAGCCGCCGCAACATATCATTTTTGGTGTTTAATATATTTGTAGACCTTTTAAAACTCGTACAACTTTTCATCCGAATATCGAATTTTTTGTTCAACAGAAACATCTAAACAAGGAAGCTCGTTGCTTTTTACATAATCCGTGTTTCTGCTTTTTTTTCTTAGTTTGGTTGTAGTTTTCTTAATGTTTTAGTACCATTTTGACTGTGGAACTTAGCTTAGTTGCTAATCAGCAAACACTCAAACTACTTACTATCGAAATATCACTTTTTGCATGCAACCGAAACATCACAAATAGAGGTGGAAACGAGCCAAGCCGAGCCCGAGCCGAGCCCGAGCCTGCCAGAGCTCGAGCTCGGCTCGTTTATATTGTAAAAATTACGAGCTCGAGATCGGCTCGCTTCGAGCCTTGATATTTGAGCTCGAGCTCGGCTCGTGGTGTTTATATAAAGCTCGGGCTCGGCTCGTTTATGATGCGCTATAAAAAATAAATCTCGGCTCGTTTGTAAGCTCGTTTATTTAGAGCTCGTTTAATTTTTTGAGCTCGTTTATGAGGTCATTAGTACCTTTTTTTAGATATGTCATATATGCATAAAGGAAAATAACACTCGCATTATTCAAACATCTGTAAAAACTATATATTGCAACAAACCAAAATTCAAAAACTACAAGTAACATAAAAACATAATGAATATTAAATTAAAGTAGAACAATCAATACAACATCCGTAAGATCTTTTACTGTTTTTCTTTATGCTCATACACCTTAAAGCAATTCCCCACACTTTTAACGCTTATGATTTACTTCAACTTTATCTTCTCTATTAGGATTTTTGGTATCTCTTTCACTTGGTTCTCCATTAGTATGGTTATTCTCACCAAAATCCTCATCAAGATTAATGTACTCATGTTCATTTTGTGATAGTTGATCATCAACTCCTGCTTGTAATGGATTTATTAGATTGGATTCGATGTTGAACCAAGCATTGGACTAACTGGATTTGTTACACCTCCAAGTTGTGTTCGTATATTTTTGCGAACCAAAATATAACTAAAACAAAGTGATGTGGTGTAAAGCTTAATAGATCAAATGAAGTGCATATACAATAACAATCTCAATATTTTTAATGAATGGATAGTAGTATAAATATTTTTTAGCATCAATAAAAAAATTTGTGAACAATTTTAATAGATATATTGTAACACCCCATTTTGATAATGGAAATGTCACATGCAATTATGGCGTGTCATCAAAGCATACAAGGAAAAATGTGTAAACATTACTTGACCATAAAAGGAAAATACCGGAATCAAACATCGGTAGTCCAAAAGTAAAGCTCATCACACACAAACATAAGTATAGTAAAGGAAAGGACTAAACAATGTCCATAGCAAATGTATCATAAGAACAGAAATGCATAAAGTAAAGAAGGCTAGACAGCTTCCAGTCCATATGCACGTACTCTTAGTGTCTACGAGCGTCCCGGAGTACCTGCCGTTTTGGGAACATAGAAAAGGAAAACGGCTGAGAAAATACGCTCAGTGCACGGATGTACAATAAAGCATGAATAGGATAAGCATATAACATATAACAGCGGAAGAAACTAAGTCCCGAGTAACCTGGTTAAGTCTTAAATAAACTGGTTTTATAGTTTGAAAGTCTTATGTTTATCTTATAAAAACTGTTTGTCATATTTTACCATTAGCCAATATAGGTCATGAAAATCCACCATGCATGAATACTTGGAGGGGTGACCTCATCATGCAAATTAGAGGGGCTGCCTCTAATTTAATATACTGGTTTTTGAGTAGGAGGGATCAGCTCCTTGTGAAGGATGCAAGGCACACACCACATTCACCATGAAATCTTGACTAAAAACATGTAACTAGGATGCACCCATACGCCCCACATGATAAATATAATATAAATGGCCAAAAGCTGAAAGGGACGCCACGAGCAATCACTCTGCCACGGTGAAGTCATAACATCAGTGCCTCTAATGTTATGGTTATGGTACCTCCAAAACTAGGTGAAACTGGTCATGCATGTATATGGCTATAGGTAATCTTAATTAAACATAAGCAATCAAACACGTAACTTATACTACGGGAAAACAGTTGGCTGCATACGGGGAATCCTAATAAGGAAAGAATGTCCATACTGGAAGGACGGGAATCCGTACCTTATGTCCAGTGAACGAATAAGATGAACTGAGAGAAATCCTACTTCCGAATCACTGGTGCTACATAAATACATACATGAATAAGTATCTGCTTACTAAATACGTAGCTGGTTTTATGTCATGTCTTAGCTTATTTTATGTGTTCTTACCATGTTTTACTATTTTCAAGCCTTACACTGTGTTTATCTTATATTCTGTTTAATCTGATTAAGTATTTCTGGTATTTCATGTGTTATAACACTTACTGTGTAATAATAAGTAACTTTCCAAAAATAGCAGGTTTCCTAAAATAGAAAGTTCCCAAAAATAGAAAGTTTCCAAAAATAGAACGTTTCCAAAAATAGAAAGTTTCTAAAAATAGATTTACTGCTTAAAATAGATAAGTTTCTAAAAATATAAAGTTTCTATAAATAGATTAGCTGCCTTAATTAAATAAGTTTCCATAAATAGATTAGCTGCCTGAAATAAATAAGTTTCTAAAAATAGAAGGTTTCCATAAATAGATTAGCTGCATTATTTCATTAAGTTTCTAAAAATAGAAAGTTTCAATAATTAGAAATAAGCTGGTTAAATAAGCTAAGTATATAAGCCTAAGTGTTTTCATGATTATTTTCTAAGTCATATGATATAATGTATAGTTTAATAATTATTTCTTGTAATTAAATTAAACTATAGGTTAAAATATTTAATTAAAGTATAACATGTTTTTAATTAAATAAAGTTAAATACTTAGGTTAAAACATGTATTATTATATATTAATAATATAACCTAAGTCATGTAAATTAATTAATTATATTCATGGTTTTTAAATAATTAATTAATTATAAGTCAAAAATTATAAAATACTTAGGTTAATTAATTTCATGATTATAATAATTAAAATAACCTAAGTCATGTTATTAAATTAATCATATCATTTTATTAATTTAATTTTTAACATAAGATCATAAACATAAAAAAACTAAACATACACCATGAACCGGATCCAAACTAAAAACAATGAACCGGACATGAAATCGACACCGTACCCCGAACCAACTCGGGGTACCCCGTGTCTTACGACTGCCGTTGGACCCACACACACCAACCAAGACCGTATGGTCTTGGTGGTGGTCGGTTTGGCCAAACCAAAACCCCTTCAGGTTCGGTGCAGCCTGTGGCCAAAAACAAACACCCCTTAAAACATACTTATGATTTTATTAAACACCAAATCATGTTAGATCCATGTTTAATTATTAGGTTTTTGTAAAAACATAACATGTTCTTGATTTATAAAAATATCAAATCAAAAGAAAACGTTTAAAAAGGATTTACCGAATTCGTGGATCAAAAGGATGAAGAACAAACACGATCAACTACTAAAATTCCAAGATCCAAGATCACAAACCACCTCCTTGTGGTGGTTGTAGGGTGGCGGCACAAAGAAGAACAAGGAAGAGGGTTTTAGGGTTTTTCTAAAAATCTTCTGTAAAATAAAATGAGTAGTGAAAAATCCCTTTTTCCCTTTTAGTAAAATTTGACAAATGGGCTTGGCCCATTTGTCCTTGTAGCCGCGGGTAGGGGCCCCACTTGGGGTACCCGTACCTTTTTCTGTGTGTCGATGTTAAGTTGTACGTTCGTGATTAATTGTGTTCGCGTTTTAAGTGTTCTCGTTACATAAATACCGTGATCTAATATATTTAATTACGCTCGTAATAAATATATATATATATATACGTAATTAATAATAGTTCGTGTTTTAATTACGTTCATGATTTCATGATCGCATGTTCGTGATTAATTATTGTCAAATAATTATTACGTGCTCGTGCATAGTAAATACTTATCGTGTTCTAACACGTACGTAATACGTAAAATCCTAACACGTAATCGTAATTATGCTATATTAAGAAAGTTTAAATCTAATACGTACGATCTTAAGGGTATTATTCATGGTAAAAGCATGCGGGTTTTACAACTCTTCCCCCCTAAAAAGAATAATTTGTCCCCGAATTATAGATAAAGTAAACTGGAAAGGAAGAACATACCCGATTCAAAATATGAAATGAGGGTAAGAAGCCCGGATAGACTCCTCTGTTTCCCAAGTGGCTTCCCGCTCGGTATGATCCCTCCATAGAATCTTGACGAATGGAATCGTCTTCTTTCTCATGACTCGTTCTTGTGTGTCAAGAACTCGTTCGGGTTCTTCTATAAAAGTGAGATCTTCACGTATCTGTTCCAGTGGATACTAAACCTTGTGAAGGGGATGATACTGGTACCCTCTGAGTAAGGACACATGAAACACATTGTGCACATACGAAAGCTGTGGAGGTAACGCCAATCGGTAAGATACTTCACCGACTCGTTCAATGATATCAAACGGTCCGATGAAACGAGGACTGAGCTTCCCTTTAATCCAGAAGCGTCTAACACCACGTGCCGGCGAAACCTTAAGGAAGACGTGATCTCCTACGTTAAATTGTATATCCCTACGATGCTTATCGGCGTAACTCTTCTGACGTGACCGTGCCTCCTGAATCTTCTGCTTAGCTACTGCGATCTTCTCATTTGTCATTTCTATGATTTCTGGTCCTTCAAGTGTTCGCTCGCCAACCTGATCCCAGCAGATTGGGGCGCGACACTTTCTGCCATACAACATCTCAAATGGAGCACACTTGATACTTGCGTGCCAACTGTTGTTGTATGCAAACTCCACCAAACAGATGTAATCGTCCCAATCACCCGTCCATTCCAACGCACATGACCTCAACATATCTTCCAATGTCTGAATGGTTCGCTCCGACTGTCCGTCCGTTTGAGGATAACAAGCCGTGCTAAGCTTAAGTTGTGTACCCCAAGCTTTCTGTATACTTTTCCAAAAGCGCGAAGTGAATCGAGGATCTCTGTCTGAGACGATGCTTGATGGTGCACCGTGGAGTCTCATGATCTCTCTTTTGTACGTATCTGCGAGTTTACTTACCGGATCTTCCTTGCGGATCGGTAGGAAATGAGCTGATTTGGTAAGTCGATCTACGATAACCCAAATTGCATCGTGCTTCCTCTTAGTAGGCGGAAGACCAGTAACAAAAACCATGGTGATTTTGTCCCACTTCCACTCTGGAATATCTAACGGTTGAAGGAGACTGCCAGATCGCTGATGCTCGATCTTAACCTGCTGGCAGGTAAGACATTTGGAGACGTAAGTGGCCACATCCTGTTTCATACCACTCCACCAAAAGTACTGCTTGATGTCATGGTACATCTTAGTCGAACCAGGATGTATAGAGAATGGGGAGCTATGAGCTTCAGCTAACAAAGCTTCCCGGAGTTCTTCGTCATCAGGAACACAAAGTCTCGTGCCCTACCAAACGATACCATCTGCATCTACTCTGAATTCTGTCTGCTTCTCCAAATTATGTACTATCGCCCAGATTTCTCCGTCATCCTTCTGAGCTTCCTTGATCTTAGAGAGTAACTCGGGTTCTACTCTAAGATTAGCCCAGTAACCGTGCTGTCCACGTACCATGATCTCGATGTCTAGTCGCTCTAAGTTTCGGATGATTTTCTCTTCGATTTTAATGCCGTTGATCATTCCGGATTTCCTGCTAAGAGCATCTGCTACTACATTTTCCTTTCCGGGACGATACTGTAGATTAATGTCATAATCCTTCAACAGCTCCAACCATCTCCTCTACCTCATGTTCAATTCACGCTGAGTGAAGATATACTTCAAGCTCTTGTGGTCCGTGAAAATGTCACATGATTCTCCATATAAGTAGTGCCTCCATATCTTCAATGCAAACACGACTGCAGCAAGTTCCAGGCCGTGTGTGGGGTAATTCTCTTCATAAGGCTTAAGCTGCCGTGAAGCATACGCGATCACTTTCCCATGTTACATGAGAACATAGCCAAGTCCCTTCCCCGATGCATCGTTGTAGATATGAAATCCACCCGTACCAGATGGTAGAATAAGAATAGGTGCAGATACTAGCTTCTGCTTCAGGTCTTCAAAGCTCTTCTCTCGATCTTCGGTCCAGACGAATTTCTCCCCTTTCCGCATCAGTTTGGTCAATGGTAGTGCTACGCGGGAAAAGTTCTCCACGAACCTAAGGTAATAGCCAGCTAAGCCTAAGAAACTGCGGACTTCCGTCGCTGATGTCGGCCTTGGCCACTTAGTAATGGCCTCAACCTTCGCTGGATCCATAGTGATTCCTTCTGCTGATACAATGCGACCTAAGAATGCCACCTTGTCTAACCAGAACTCACACTTGGAGAATTTAGCATACAGTTGCTTCTGGCGAAGAATCTGTAGTACTATACGAAGATGGTCTTCGTGTTCCTCCTTGTACTTTGAGAAAATCAGGATGTCATCGATGAAGACAATGACGAACTTTTCCAGAAATTCATGGAAGATTCTGTTCATCAAATCCATGAACACTGCTGGAGCATTTGTCAGGCCAAATGGCATAACTACAAACTCGTAGTGGCCATAACGGGTACGAAAGGCAGTCTTAGCAATGTCCTGTTCCTTGACCTGTAGCTGATGATAGCCTGACCTAAGATCAATCTTGGAAAAGTGTTTGGCCCCTTGGAGTTGGTCAAACAGATCGTCAATGCGTGGCAGTGGATACCTATTCCGAATGGTAATCTTGTTGAGCTCGCGATAGTCTATGCAAAGACGCATACTGCCGTCCTTCTTCTTAACAAAACAAGACCGTTGCGCCCCATGGAGATGCGCTCGGTCGAATGAAACCTCGTTCAAGAAGTTATTGCTGTTGATCCTTCAGCTCCTTCAGCTCTATGGGAGCCATGCGATAAGGAGCCTTGGAGATTGGTTCAGCTCCTAGAATTAGCTCGATACTGAATTCCACTTCTCGTGCAGGTGGTATGCCCGGAAGTTCTACTGGAAAAACATCTTGGAATTCCGACACGATAGGTTGATCCTGAATCGATGGGGATTCAGCATCCATGTCGTGAACCGTAGCTAGATAACCCTCGCAGCCATGTGACAGTAGTGCACGCGCTTGCAGGGTAGATATGACTTGTACAGACCGTCCGGGTATGAACCCATTATGAATGTACTCTGGTGCATTAACATCACCGAAGATAACTCGATATGAATGGCAGTCTATGGTAGCATGATGCTTGGATAGCCAATCCATGCCCAAAATCATGTCGAAGTCATTCATGTCCAGCGGAAGTGCGTCGACAGGTCGAACCTTATCGTCAAATTATAGGGGAAGACTCTTGTATACATGGGTGATTAATACAGAGTCCCTCAAAGGCGTGGAAATAGTAAGCTATTTTCTAGTGGCAAGGGAGGCATCCTAATGTTCTTAGCATAAGCAGTAGAAATAACCGAGTGAGTAGCACCCGTATCGAAATGTATACATGCAGCTTGACCATACATATACAAGATTCCAGTGATGGTACCTGTAGACTTGTTGGCCTGGTCTCGAGATGTCGTGTAGACACGCCCGGCAATAGGCGGCGGCTTGGTATCAGCATGTCCCGATGTACCCTCCATCTCGCCCTTACGGCAATCCTTCATAATATGGCCAGGAAGACCACACTTGAAGCACGCATCAGTATTACGGCGACATGGTCCTGGGTGCCTACGGTGGCAAGTAGAGCAAAGAGGATGAGTGTATCCTCCAGCAGGTGCTCTGGCTGGCTGAGAACTTGATTAAACATTTTACATAAGACATGATAGTTGAGTACAAAGGACAAAGCGGATAATCGTAAGATTGAATACCAGTGATAGCTGGGCGGCTAGACTGCGAACCTCTCTGGTTCTGGTCCCTACCGTTTCCATGGTTCCTGGTAGAAGTTTGCTAAAGTGTCAGAATATGAGTTATAACATGAAAACATAAGGAAATGCGTAAGTATTAGGACCTGCTGATGTTGGAGTGCCCAGCGTTGTTACGGTAATTATCATTACCGTCACGCCTATCCGTAGCAGAACAGTCGTTAGTCTGACCGTTTCCCTTGGTCTGATGAGGCTGCTGCTGAGTAGCCGGCTGAGACCGGTCCCCAGTTTTCTGCCTGGAAGATACATTTAAGAGATGAATAATTGACATATGGAAAGTATACGGATTGGTCACCGCTTGAATATGAATGTTTACCTCTTGTCGTGTCTTTCAGCTTCCCCGAACTCATCTCTCTCCTGCAGCATCTCCGGTTTTCGTGCTGCATCGGCCACTTGTGCTACAGTGTTGAACGTAGCACACACCAGATTGTTTGCGACCGATGTGCGAAGAGCCCATCTAAAGTGATGTGCCTGCTCTTCAGGAGTACCTGCTGCCGCACCAAGGAAACCATCCAAGCAAAGAAAGCGCTGCATAAACTCGTTGTTATTCTCCCCGGCTCTCTGTCGGATCCCATGGTACTCTCTCTTGAGCTTGTCCTGCTCAGCCTTGGGAAAGAACTGCTCCATCACCCTGTCCTTGAACTGAGCCCAAGTCAAACCAGCAACCCACTCGTCACCACTTTCAGACTGCATCAATGCTAACCACCAGTTGAGTACATCGCCTTCGAACCGATAGCATGCCAACCTCGCCTTGTATGCGGGGTCACAGCCCATAGCGTTGAAAATCTTCTTGATGTGTGCCAACCAGCTTTTAGCATCGCTGGGGCTATCTGTCTTCTCAAAAGCTCGAGGGCGGAGCTTGTTGAATCTCTCCAGCCATACTGCTAATGTCACTGGAGGAGGAGGAGGAGGTGCCTGATTATGCTGCTGATTGTTGGCAGCTTGAACTTCAGCCCTGATGTCATTCCTCAGTTGAGGAAGCAAGGCTTGCATGGCAGCCTGAATTGCAGCATTGAGCTGCTCCTGTTCGCGTATGAGAACCATCTGACAGTGTAACATAAAACATATGATTAAACAGATCAAAACATAATATATATATATATATATACATGAAAAAAAAATTATACTAAAATTTTACGAGAAAAATTTTATGCAAGAAAATTTTGTGTATGAATGCATGATGCAGTTTTATGAAAACTTTTGTATGCTCGAGAGTGAACGCCTCTGGTCAGTTCACCCAAAACAAAAGACATAGCGAGGGGACGCTTATGGGTCGATCCCAAATCTAAAAGTTTCGATAAAACACATGCGACTAAATAGGGCCAGTCCTGTACCAACCATTACTTAGTCAAAAATCTGCGACAATGACATGTATATGTATGCTTAAAAATGATGAATGCATGAAAACAACTGTCAGTTCTAGGAAGACCGTAGTGACTACCCACTAATCACAGGTCATAATTGAGAGCCTACAGGTCGAAGCCTTGGCTCTAATACCATAATTGTAACACCCCATTTTGATAATGGAAATGTCACATGCAATTATGGCGTGTCATCAAAGCATACAAGGAAAAATGTCTAAACATTACTTGACCATAAAAGGAAAATACCGGAATCAAACATCGGTAGTCCAAAAGTAAAGCTCATCACACACAAACATAAGTATAGTAAAGGAAAGGACTAAACAATGTCCATAGCAAATGTATCATAAGAATAGAAATGCATAAAGTAAAGAAGGCTAGATAGCTTCCAGTCCATATGCACGTACTCTTAGTGTCTACGAGCGTCCCGGAGTACCTGCCGTTTTGGGAACATAGAAAAGGAAAACGGCTGAGCAAATACGCTCAGTGCACGGATGTACAATAAAGCATGAATAGGATAAGCATATAACATATAACAGCGGAAGAAACTAAGTCCCGAGTAACCTGGTTAATTCTTAAATAAACTGGTTTTATAGTTTGAAAGTCTTATGTTTATCTTATAAAAACTGTTTGTCATATTTTACCATTAGCCAATATAGGTCATAAAAATCCACCGTGCATGAATACTTGGAGGGGTGACCTCATCATGCAAATTAGAGGGGCTGCCTCTAATTTAATATACTGGGTTTTGGGTAGGAGGGATCAGCTCCTTGTGAAGGATGCAAGGCACACACCACATTCACCATGAAATCCTGACTAAAAACATGTAACTAGGATGCACCCATACGCCCCACATGATAAATATAATATAAATGGCCAAAAGCTGAAAGGGACGCCACGAGCAATCACTCCACCGTGGTGAAGTCATAACATCAGTGCCTCTAATGTTATGGTTATGGTACCTCCATAACTAGGTGAAACTGGTCATGCATATATATGTTATAGGGAATCTTAATTAAACATAAGCAATCAAACACGTAACTTATACTACGGGAAAACAGTTGGCTGCATACGGGAATCCTAATAAGGAAAGAATGTCCATACTGGAAGGACGGGAATCCGTACCTTATGTCCAGTGAACGAAGAAGATGAACTGAGAGAAATCCTACCTCCGAATCACTAGTGCTACATAAATACATACATGAATAAGTATCTGCTTACTAAATACGTAGCTGGTTTTATGTCATGTCTTAGCTTATTTTATGTGTTCTTACCATGTTTTACTATTTTCAAGCCTTACACTGTGTTTATCTTATATTCTGTTTAATCTGATTAAGTATTTCTGGTATTTCATGTGTTATAACACTTACTGTGTAATAATAAGTAACTTTCCAAAATAAGCAGGTTTCCTAAAATAGAAAGTTACCAAAAATAGAAAGTTACCAAAAATAGAAAGTTTCCTAAAAAAGAAAGTTTCCAAAAATAGAAAGTTTCCAAAAATAGAAAGTTTCCAAAAATAGATTTACTGCTTAAAATAGATAAGTTTCTAAAAATAGAAAGTTTCCATAAATAGATTAGCTGCCTTAGTTAAATAAGTTTCCATAAATAGATTAGCTGCCTGAAATAAATAAGTTTCTAAAAATAGAAGGTTTCCATAAATAGATTAGCTGCCTTATTTAATTAAGTTTCTAAAAATAGAAAGTTTCCATAATTAGAAATAAGCTGGTTAAATAAGCTAAGTATATAAGCCTAAGTGTTTTCATGATTATTTTCTAAGTCATATGATATAATGTATAGTTTAATAATTATTTCATGTAATTAAATTAAACTATAGGTTAAAATATTTAATTAAAGTATAACATGTTTTTAATTAAATAAAGTTAACTACTTAGGTTAAAACATGTATTATTATATATTAATAATATAACCTAAGTCATGTAAATTAATTAATTATATTCATGGTTTTTAAATAATTAATTAATTATAAGTCAAAAATATAAAATACTTAGGTTAATTAATTTCATGATTATAATAATTAAAATAACCTAAGTCATGTTATTAAATTAATCATATCATTTTATTAATATAATTTTTAACATAAGATCATAAACATAAAAAAAACTAAACATACACCATGAACCGGATCCAAACTAAAAACAATGAACCGGACATGAAATCGACACCGTACCCCGAACCAATCGGGGTACCCCGTGTCTTACTGCTGCCGTGGGACCCACACACATCAACCAAGACCGTATGGTCTTGGTGGTGGTCGGTTTGGCCAAACCGAAACCCCTTCGGGTTCGGTGCAGCATGCGGCCAAAAACAAACACCCCTTAAAACATACTTTTGATTTTATTAAACCCCAAATCATGTTAGATCCATGTTTAATTATTAGGTTTTTGTAAAAACATAACATGTTCTTGATTTATAAAAAGATCAAATCAAAAGAAAAGGTTTAAAAAGGATTTACCGGATTCGTGGATCAAAAGGATGAAGAACAAACACGATCAACCACTAAAATTCCAAGATCCAAGATCATAAACCACCTCCTTGTGGTGGTTGTAGGGTGGCGGCACAAAGAAGAACAAGGAAGAGGGTTTTAGGGTTTTTCTAAAAATCTTTTGTAAAATAAAATGAGTAGTGAAAAATCCCTTTTTCCCTTTTAGTAAAATTTGACAAATGGGCTTGGCCCATTTGTCCTTGTAGCCGCGGGTAGGGGCCCCACTTGGGGTACCCGTACCTTTTTCCGTGTCCCGATGTTAAGTTGTACGTTTGTGATTAATTGTGTTCGCGTTTTAAGTGTTCTTGTTACATAAATACCGTGATATAATATATTTAATTACGCTCGTAATAAATATATATACGTAATTAATAATAGTTCGTGTTTTAGTTACGTTCATGATTTCATGATCGCATGTTCGTGATTAATTATTGTCAAATAATTATTACGTGCTCGTGCATAGTAAATACTTATCGTGTTCTAACACGTACGTAATACGTAAAATCCTAACACGTAATCGTAATTATGCTAAATTAGGAAAGTTTAAATCTAATACGTACGATCTTAAGGGTACTATTCATGGTAAAAGCATGCGGGTTTTACATATATACTAGTCATGCAAATATTATAAAAAATTAAAACCCAACAAACAAAACCAAGTTAAGAACATACAATTCTTCAAATTAAAAAAAGGTACCTGTTGTATGATGCAAGAAAGAGAAATGGAGTGAAACGGTGGAAGATAAAAACTTGAAAAGATGATATCAAAAAGGTGAAGGTAGTGAAACAATGATAAACGTGGATATGATATTGGGAATATAAATGGATGTAATTAACTATTAGAGGCTAGAGAAACTTATAAGTCTAGACTTTAACTATGGTGTAATTTTTTATGCAAATGCTTAAATACACACATATACATAGCATGTAGAGGTGGAAAATCTTGCCCATTTTGATACATATGGGCACTTTTTGCCCATTTTCAAAAAAGGATGGGGCCCTTTTTGCCCATTCTTTATAATGAATGGGCTAAACGGGCGCATATGTAAGAAACTAAATGGGCTTAACGGGCGCACTTATAAAATACAAATTAGTATATTCGACGAATATTTTTTATTAAATTTTTTATCCCGGCTTTCAAACAAGTATTTTTATTTTTTATTTGTGGGTTTTTATATGTTTTTTTCTTTTTTCAGCTTGCGCCCGTTTAGCCCGCCCGTTTAGCCCGCGCCCGTTTAGCCCGCGCCCGTTTAGCCTGCCGCCCGTTTAGCCCGTTGCCCGTTTAGCCCGCCGCTCGTGCCCGCCTGCCCGCCCATTTTGCCACCTCTAATAGCATGTATCATGTATTCATTAATAGTACTCCAGTATAAAGTATATAAAGCTCGTTTAGGCTCGCGACCTTATTCGAGCTTTATATATAAAGCTCGGGATCGGGATCAATTAATAAATGAGCTTTAGTTTAGGCCCGAGCTCGGGCTCGAGCTCGTTTAGGTTCGGCTCGTTCGAGTTTTTTGCCGATCCGATCTCGAGCTTTTTTTGAGCAGCTCGGATTGTTTCCACCCTTACACGAAACCATCTGACATTGCATAATCGTATTCAATAGGGATTTCCAAACACCCCCTTAAATATGTTTGTTTTGAAGTGTGTGATAAATATAATGTGACTATTTGGGGTCCAGTATATGCTTAGACTAGGTACAGTAAATACCCGATCCGGATATTAGGTGGCTTACTTATAAAATAATTTATATTGAGGCTCTTTTGTTATTCTTCTACAGATATAGGCTGAGGTTAAAAGTTGATATCGAGAACGTGGGAGAAGAGTTCTCTTGTTGGCAGCGCTTTGGCATTGACCACCATAAGAGACAACCTTCATCTTTAGAAGATCCTCAACCTGCTTTTGTTGGGTGGGGTGGTGCTATAGACCCGAGAGGAAGCTCATCTTCACAGGGAAATAGCGTTCAACATTTTCCTTATTCTATGGTTCTCGGTCCTTGCGGTTCGGTTCTGGTTTGGTCCGGTTCTAGAACTGTGGACACCCCTAGCAAGGATAGTCCTAATATTTTCTATGATTTTTTTAGATCAGGTTATGCTAACTAGGTGTCATCATAGGAGTAGGTGTGTCAAAATTGGAAGCTTTTCAAGAAGGAGAGACCTTCTTAAATCTTTTGACAACTGGTGAGTAACTATTGAAGTTAGTGACGTATAAATGTGCATAAAGTATGACTCCATTGTGTAGTTGCTAAATGGAGTAGTTGTTGCTTGATCTGGTATGTTAGGATTCATATTTTTTCTCCCTCATTTGTTTATACGGACTTGATTCTTTACTATTCATGTATTCATATACACGACAAGTGGCTTAAATAGGCTACCAAAAATACTGTAGATATGTGCACTCTTTTAGTTGTCTGTTGCACATGTATGCATTTTCAAAGTAGTCACTCATAATATTCCTAAACTATACCTTTCTAACCTGTGCAACGCATGAGGAGTTCAAGTGACTTTTTTGTGTATTTGGTGACCCGTCAACTGCTTTACGATCTGAACTATTTCTGTATAATAATAAGGTCATTATGATATGAGAAATACTGGCAATTTTGTGTGATAGAAGATAATAAGACAGACTTGTTTGGGTTGCTATCTGCCTTTCAGTTTTCGGAGCGACAACATGATTAATTATGAAGATTCCCGGAAGTTACTTGGCTATTCTCATGTTATTGTAAAATTTTTCGATTAACAAGTGTCTGGTTTGCATAATACTCTTATCTGTCTTTGATGTTTGTTGTTCAGGGCAATATGATTGGATCGTTTAAAAGTCCTGCAATATATGGGATTTGTTACGACACCAATCACAACTTTAGCCAACGGGTTAGACCCTCAAGAATGTCGTGCATGAATAAAATGAGTGTGTGATCTGAACCTTTCACACCTCCACCTGCACCAGCAGTAGAAAGACTAGGTAGGATATCTCTTAAAGGAGTTGCATTAGAACTAGCAACGCCCGAAGAATCTGGTGCCTTTGGTGTAATAGCAGGATACTCAAGGAGGAGTCGATAGGAGGTGCACAAAGAGATGGAGATGGAAAGGATAAGAACTAGGAGTGTCAAAAAATAAACAGTTTTAGTATTCACTTTGACATTGTACAAATTTATTAATTTACAACATTGTATTAATTTTAATGATTTTTATCTAGAATATTAGCATATTAAGCCATTTAAATTTTGTATTATAAAAATATAATAAATGTGTTGCAATACAGGTTGTAGAATGTTGCTTTAATATGGCATTAAAGAACTAAAAAAGTTGCTTTTGATGAATAGAAGTGTTTTTTTTTGTTTTTTGGTATACCTAGGTTTCCAACTCGACATTGCGAGCCGAATAATCCTAGGGCGAATACCCTTTTGGATAGCCCGGAGTCATCGCAGGTGAACCTCCGTGGCCACCCCCAAGTGTACACACCTAGTGAGGTTTGAACCCTTGACCTCTCCTTTGAGAGTCAAGGACCTTACCATTAGGCCACTTGATGGTGGTTTATTGATGAATAGCAGTGTTGTCGTAGCTTAGTGTTTAGATATGTAAGTGTTGCATTCGAGGTACAAAATGTTGCTTTAGAGTAAAAAAATTGTTGCCTTTGAGTATTAAAAGTGTTGCACTTTAAGTGTTACATTTAATAAATTGAGGCAACATTTTAAAAAAGTGTTGCATTTTCTTATCAAAGTGTTGCTTTGGACCTAAGGCGACGTTGCCTAACGCAACACTTCAAAAAGTGTTGCATTAACCATAATGTAACACTTTTAGAGCATAATACAACACTTTTTGAGTGTTGCCTAAGATCCATTTTTTAGTAGTGGGGGAATTAATTTTCTCGGGCATGGTTTATTTTATAACCATGTAAGGGATTGTGTTTACGGAATAACACAATCTAACACGAATATATGTACGTGTCTGTTCATTTATTTGTTAAAACAAGAGAAATCTTGTTTTTATGAAGTTATCATCTCTACCAACCGTAGCAATTTACAATTGATATCTACATACCCGACGATGTGACTACTCAAGCGGCGACTACAGCTCTTTCAATAAAACACGGGTCAACAATTGAGGGGGAGCAATTGTCCAGCATTCAGAATCCTTGATGCCGAGAGTGCCAAGTTCACATATTGGTGTCAAGACAACGATATCAATCATACACATGGAGTCAAGAGATAACTTCAGACGTGATGAGGCGACCAACATTCGTGAACAAGAACCATGTGCTTCTTTCATATGATTTTCTCCATCATTCAGGTCCAACCTCATAAATCGCTAATATTGTGAATTCATTATCATATATGATCTTTGCACGTGATAAATACCTTACACTTGTGTTTAAAAGGTATTTTATTTATGTTTCAAGTACACCCTCATTAATTTGATGGGGAGCTTGTGTAATTCATGAAGATAATTGGATTTGCATTTTTCTTCCCAAATTTTCTTAAAATGCTATTAAATCAATTGAAATTAAAAACATCGATTGGATTAATATTTTTAATATGGGGGAGAAAATGTGATTTAATATGGGAAATGATTAATCACAAATGGTTTGACTTAACGTGATAGCTCATCCCGACATGTGCGAAATGTTTTCGGATATCGTGGCATATGTTAAGGAGGAGCAAAATGGATTTGCCCTTCAAAATGGATTTCATGGTGATTTATACTTACCCACAACCCTTTTATTTCACGACGATGAAGATTGTGGTGACATAAGGATGGTAGGATAGGTTAAAGTCCAACGATTCTTCTAGAACCGGAGGAATCTTCCCAAGGACATTCCATAGCTAGAAATAGTAGTCCTTAGGAAAGATGGAGAAAGATTGTGAACGTAGCTGAATGCCGACCAAGTACTTAAGTTAGCACTGGAACAATCACAACAAGGTGCTAGCTATGACGTGTTGGTAAGCATTGAAGGGGTTGAAGAATGAAAAAGAATTGTAAAGATAAAGGGTGAAAAGAAAGAAGCCCTCCTTACAACCTTAGGCAGAAACCGGGTCAATACATATGCTATTGAGATCATTTTTAATGATGCTTGATATTGAAGACAGACATCATCGACCCAGTGATGCAATGCACAACCCATCCCAGCTAACTCAGATATCTCTCAAAAGATATTTGTTTTAATCACACGGAGACAACGCATTATCTACTGATTTATTCACTCTGAATAAATTGGTATTGAAATGGTGGCACTCCTCTCCAGCCTCTGATCACTAAAATCCAAAATGCACGATTGAGTCTAGAGCCATTTGAGATCATCAAATATCTCATTAGGACACACTTTCATATTTCCTTGCTTCCTCACACACTGTGAAAAGTAAGAAAGATCTTAAGAGTCCTACGCAAAATCTTCATGATCTTGCCTGAACATCCGAGTAATACGAAAGTATTTGCAATGAAGAAGGAAATCCTTCTTGAGCGAATATCAAAAAGGTCATGGTAGGTGACTTGTGCGATTCTTAATGAATCAAACTTGTGATAACTGGAAAGCAACAGTGGTTTAATTCTTAAATGAATTTAAACACGTTCCAGGCCTCTACGCAATATCTTAGTGATCTTGCCAGAACACTCAGAGTGATACCTTAGTGTTCACAGTGATGGGTAGAAATCCTTCTAGTGTTAACCTCAAACAGCACTTGGTAGTTAACTTGCAATATTCTATACGAATCAAGCTCGTGACAACTGGAAAGCAACGATGGTGCGGTTCTTAATTGAATTTCACTTGTTCCAGGAACATGAATTGACGGCTTCAAATCATGCAGATATTTTTATCCAAATGATTCACTCTTTATGTTCGCAGTCAGCTTTGGGCGGTTGAATAAAGAGAACGTGTTTACCCGCGAAATCTTGTCAAGGAGGTTCTTAATTGAAACTACCTGTCACAAGTACGATATTTTTATATCGTCCAACGGTCTTCACCGACCGGAGGTAAAATGCTACCGAATTAGAATGAAATGTTCAAGGCCATTTCATCCGTGTATATGTTTTGTTGCAAACTGTCTTATGCAGCGTAATAAGAAGGTGGCATTGCGGTGTACTATCCGAAAAGAAGTCGTCCTCACAGGCTTATACTTTATGAACTTAACTTCAACAAATTTAAGAAAGCCTAAAAGTCAAGTCTTCCGTTGTATCAAACTCTGAAGCTTTCAAGAATATTAAAGGTATAAGTATGTGGAACATGAAGTCACGAAGAGGCAAATATCACAAGTGATGAACGCACAAGGTCAAGGCAAGGAAACATGCTCAAGACTAAAGTTAAAGATCACATCAAGCATATTCACAAGAATAAGATCGAAGACTCAAGCATAGTATGCTAGGTTTAAGATTTTGTAAAATGGTGTGACCTCCCTTAGGGGGAGATTGTTGGAAATACATTTTTCCAAGGAAAGTCTCGGTCACATCATTATTAGCATAGATCACGAGCTATAGACTATTTAGGACATTGTAACTTGGAGTGACCTCCCTTAGGGGAGATTGTTGAAATACGTTTTTACGTATTTAGAAAGGATCGGTCACTCCAACGATATACTCATGTATTGGGCTCGTGATCCAATATAGCCCATATAGCCCACATGTAGGGTGGGCTATATAAACCCCCTCCTAGCATGTTAGGAGGGGTTGAACACTTAACCATTTATAAAATTTCATCTTACTTCTTATTTCTGTCCTTTCTCTCTCTTCTTTCTCTCTCTACTTCTTTCATTTCCATCCATCTTAATAGATAAACCATAACATGCTTAATCCTTAGAAAATATGGACCTACATTCCTGTTGAAACTCCATATTTGTAGGTTCATCCACACCAGTCTCTAAACCAGTTCCATCTTCATAAGTCCTAATGACATCTTCATCCAGCTCAAAATTGATGTCATTTCCAGAGATCCGTGTTTGATTATCAGAAGAAGGTGGTTGTTCTTCATAATTCCTCCCCTGTTTAGTTGCATTCAGTTGTCTTTTCTTGTGGTTCCTGAATCTTTGCTTCTTGAGTGCAGCCTTCTGAATAGATCTATGTTGCCTCATCCAAGGTGATACTTTGTTCCTCAACTTGATTAGGCTAGCTTCCAATTCAGCAATTTTCTTGTCTTGAACAAGTTTTGATTTTTGCAACACTTGTAACTGTTTTGACAAACTAGTACAAAAATCAGTCAAATTTGCAACATCCACCACCTCTGGTGCTTGTGCTGGTGGTGAACCACTAGCAGCAATACAAGCAGCAGGTGTTTGGATCATCTAATCATTAATTGGTGGACAACCAACATTGTGAGAAGAAGATTGTGAATATTCTAGAGAATGGGAACTCTAGTGAGAAGGAGTTTGCTGAGAAGCACTAGCATTGCTAGGTTCCTCACCTTCTTGATTGGCAGATTGGGCTAACATATGAGCAAACAATGGTGTAACTATTCCAAAAAAGGCATTGCCTTGTTTGGTCAAGAAAGAGAAAGTTCTCTTTGTGAATGTAGGAACATCCCATGTATCAGTTAACTCTGGTAGGTTAGGTATTTGGTCACTAACTAAAGTCTGAATGAATTTAGGATACATCAAAAACTTTTTAATCCTTCCAAATTCCTAGTCATGCCTTCAAAAATTAATCTTGAAAAATTAAAAACCTTGTTATCTGCTAGACAAATACCAGCTGATGCCAATGCAACAGGAATTTGATCAAAATATGTACTTTTAGAGCTTAAACTGTGAATAATAGCATGAAAAGCAATTTCCATTGAGGTGAAAATAAAGCTTTAAAGAAAGTAAGACTTTCCCTACGACCCTCATAGCCAATGGCTGCAAGGCCATCATGTATCTCTGTGTTATTAATCATACTAAGTCCATTTTCATCATTTAATCTCAAACTTGCCCTTAGCAGTACCTCAGTTACATATATATTTCTATGATTCACCCTAGCCTTAATGCAAGGTTGATCAAACCGGGTACCTAACACAGCAGTGTTCCAAAATTGTTCAACAATGGAAATAGAGACAATGGGACTTATAGTGAGTGCAAAACGAACATGACTTCGAGATAAGAAACCAAGAATCTCATGGAATCCAAGAGAGTCATCATTCACAACAAGATTCGTAACCAAATTATGCTTAGAGATCACTTGTAAAGCAGCCAATAGAATTTTTGATGATCGAAAAATTAGAGAGAATGTTATAGAATCAAGAGATAAAAATAAAAGATTAGGTGAATCAATTGTGTAATTGGAGTAAGTATTTAAGTAAATAACAAACCCAAGCGCGAAGAAACCGCCAAATTTACCAAAGAGACCCTTAACGGTACAACGGACATGCAGCGGTACATGGAACATACTCGGTACTTGAATTTGTGCTAGCGGTACTTAGAGTTATAACGGTACCTCACAATTTTGACCAATTCATGCATTCCACTATCATAATTACCTCTTTTATCTTTTTCTATCAACCTACAATCACATCAAAAACACAAAACATAGACTATACAATAAAAATTAGTATAAAACATTGTACAACTATTACCTCCCCTCAACATATGCAGCAGTCTATTAGTTGAACATACCAGTATGTGTCACCAAGAATTCAAATGTCTTTGCATCAAATGCCTTGGTCAACAAATCAGCTACATTGTTGTATGTATGAATCTTCAAGACTTGAATAAGCTTCTTGTCATAGGCATCTCTTATAAAGTGATGTCTTATTTCAATATGCTTGGTCTTGGAGTGAAATACTGGATTCTTGACAATGCATATATTACTTTCATTATCAATGTATATCTTGGTGTTCATGAAGTTAAACCCATAATCTAACAATTGATTTTGAATCCAAAGTACTTGTCCACAACAATAAGCAGTAGCTTCAGCTTCAGTTGTAGAAGTAGCAACAATGGTTTGCTTCTTACACTGCCATGATATGAGTCTTCTGCCTAGGAATTGACAACCTCCTATTGTGGATTTCCTATCATTATTAGCTCCAACATAATCACTGTCTGAGTAAGCTTCCAATTCAAAGTTGGAATCTCTAGGATACCATAATCCTAAATTGGGTTGACTTTTAAGATACTTAAAAATCTTCTTCATAACATGTAGATGTGACACCTTTGGATTGACTGGGAACCTTGAACAGGCACACACATCAAACATAATATCTGGCCTTGAAGCAGTAAGATACTTCAATGAACCAATCATTGATCTGTATAGATGAATATCAACATTTTCTCCATATTCATCTTTTGATAAACACTTCTTAGGTTCAAAAGGTGTGCTTGTGCTCCTTGTATCCATACATGAAAATTTCTTCAAGATTTCAGCAACATACTTATCTTGGCTGATAAATATTCCATCTTTCCTTTGTTTGACTTGCAGTCCCAAAAAGAAAGTTAGTTCTCCCATAGAACTCATCTAAAATCTTCCTTTCATCAAAGCTTCAAACTCTTCACACCATGACTTCTTAGTAGAGACAAAAATGATGTCATCAATATTCACTTGTACTAGAATAATATCCTTTGCATTCTTCTTGATGAACAAAGTTTTGTCAATGGTCCCTCTCCTATATCCTTGCTCTAACAGAAAATTGGATAAAGTTGCATACCAGGCCCTTGGAGCTTGATGCAGACCATAAAGTGCTTTGATAACCTTGTAGACTCTGTTGGGGAATTTAGGATCTACAAAACCTGGAGATTATGAGACATATACCTCCTCTGAAGTAGTACCATAAAGAAAGGCACTTTTCACATCCATTTCATAGACTATAAAACCCATATATGATGCAAAGGCCAAAAATAACCTAATGGCTTCTAACCTTACCGATGGTGCAAAAACCTCATCATAGTATATCCCTTCTTCTTATCTATAGCCTTGAGCAACAAGTCTTGCCTTGTTCCTCACAACAACTCCTCTTTCATCCTTCTTGTTCCTGAAAACCCATCTTGTACCAATTACTCTCTTACCTGAGGGAAGATCCACAAGAATTTAAACCTTTTGTAGCTCAAATTGTGTTAATTCTTCTTGCATGGAATCTACCCAACTTTCTTCATCAAGAGCCTGTGAAATGTTTTTGGGCTCTACTTGTGATAAGAAACAGGCAAACAAACAATGTTGAGTATCTTTATGATTAGTTCTCTGCTGTTGTTTGACATAACTCACAAGTGCATGAGTTTCGATATTGGTTTGAAGTTGTCTTCTGATTTGTACAGCAGACTTGGGATGTAATAACTCGTACTTAAAAATCAACATTTAGACCAAGTTCTAATATTATTTCTAATAATCAAACCAATAATTATAATCGACTTTTATCTGTCATGATTATTTTTGCGAATAATATTGAGTTCTCGGTAAACCGTCAAGGTTAAGGCTTCGACGTATCAAATACGTGTCATTTATTAATTATCGGCAAAGTTTATATCCGTCCTCGACCGTAAGTATCCTCGTTATGACATAGAAATATTTTTTATTGTCGTCGTTTTAATTTCTCATTTTACGAGCGTTGTTCGTAATTTACTTTAAGCCTTTAGGCGTCATTCGTTTATATAACGCATTAAAGTTTATTAAATCATAAGCCCTCATTTCTTTATCAAATATCAATATTCTCCGAATGTCCAAGTTTTTATTTTATATTGAGCGTTTATTTTTCGTTTTCAACGCATATCTTTTAAATCGTGTAACTCTAAAAATATCGGACTTTTATAATACCCGCTTTTAACAATACTTCAACTTACTATGAGTGGTGTTATTTTGAGCGATACGTCGTAGGACATATGGTTAGATATACGAGTATACATTTACACGTGTACATCTACTAAACATTTGTATGTATTTACACTTTGACAAAGTTTAATTAAACATATGCTCCTTTGTTATGGTATTTTTATATCCGAACAACCACAAGCCAATTTCATCATCACCGTTAAAAATTTTACTAAGTTATTTGGTGAAGGCTATGAATTGTAGTCTTATATTTGGGTCACCTATAAAACAAGTATTATCAACCTAGTTTTTGAGATCATTAGAGCTGATGTAAAGGAGTTTTAGCATGTGTTAATAAACTTGGCATACATATCATTTAGATGATTGAGAACTAACTTGGAAGCAAGGTTATTGCATGGTTGATATCATGTTACGGTTTTTATCATCTTCAATTGTAAGAATTGTCATTTTTTTAAGTAATTTTTTTAAAGGGGTCATGTATATTAATATTTAATTTCTGTAAATATAAGATATATTATGTGTTTAATAGTTCTTGGACATTGTATAAAATTGTGACACCAAAATACAAGCTTAAACATGCTTAAGCCTATAGTTGTGATGTCTATATTTTTGGTCAGTAGAAAAAGATTCATTAGGTAATCATCAGTAGCTATTGAGACTTAGATAAAAGTATATGGAGATAATCATGTGTTTTGTGGTGATTTTGCCGGGTGACCCGTCCCGTGACGATACACGATGAATTAGATATGGTCGAAACGGTTAAAAGTGTCAAATTTGAACAGACTGTAAAAATTGACGTAAAACTTATAGATTCGTATCTATTTATTGAAAAAGGTAGTACTATGAGTTGTAGATAAAATCATAAAGAACTATATTCAATCGAATGGTTTACCAGTTCCTTACGGTTTGTAAATGGCGGGTAAAACGGTGGAACTGAAGTTGGCTGCCATAAACAGCCAACTCTTCTAAGTAATAAATGGGTAAATGAGCTATGATAAATATAAATTAGGGGCAACTGAACTTATAATAAGTAAACTACATAATGGAAGAATAACTTTGGTAAAAATAACTCATCTATATTATTTACAGTTTAGGAGAAACGATCTAATCTACGAGGCATGTCGGTAAATTATAAGAATTGGACTTAATTAAATTAACGGTTAACGTGACGATTATGACCCACTTGTCGAGATTTGTAGACTGAGTTTCATACTGATACTTAGAGAACCCAAGACCCGACCAACGTGAGATATTAAGTCGTCAACATTTGGAGGCGTTTTAGAACCCGTAATGCATATAAAGTGGAGTTGGGCCATAAAAGCTCAAGACGCACTTATAATTGCTATTGGGCCATTATTGGACCTGAGATTAATAATGTATTTGGGGATCAATACTGAGTTTGAAATAGTCTTAGGTCAAATGAACTTGTTATGGGCCATAAGTAGACTAGTAATGGGCTTTGTTTATAAGAAATGAATAAAATTTTAAATGTTGGATTTTTATTAAAAGTTTTTTAAAGTTTTTTAAAACTTATGCAATGTCCAAACTTACTAATGTGAACTATTTACATATATGTATAACTTATGTAAAGTTTCGATCCTAAGACGCGTCTCGTCATTATAGGTCTCGATCGGTCATGTGACGACCGTTGGGCATATCGTTCTCGATTAACGAGCGATTGATATCTCGTGAAGTCGTGTATCGACTATTGAATGTTTGGTCATGGATAAACTTGTGATAGCTATATCAGGTGAGTCTATAGCCTTGCTTTTATACTATCTTGCAAATGATTTTTAACCCGCGAGGGGGAATACATGTTGTTTTATAAAATGAACACAAGTTGTTTTCGGTATGCTGGACCTGAATATGATGATAAATGCCTAAGTACCATTGTCTTATGAAGTCCCTGAATTTCATGAACTGTTAATTACCTTGCGAGGTAAACGCTAATACATATGATAGATCTATTTGGTTTGACAGCCTTATCCTAGGGTATGTATCCTTGTGATCACCTGAAAGGGATATTATGTATAAGAAGTCGCTAGTATATGACAATATTACCTATTGTAGGGGCGCCATAAGTGACTCGGTTGACGTGTTGTGTAACACCCCCAAATATTCACATTTTGAATCAGCGGAAGAGTCTTTGGTGTTAAGTATAGCACATTACTCAAATCATAGATAACGCTTAAAAATCGCGTCGTTTAATAATAAAGCATTTTCCATTCATGAATATCAAAATACATAGGTCCTCAGGTCATAGTATGTCATACAAATTTACAAAACATTTGAATGGAAATTTTTAGTTAAATGCGGGCCATAAATTCTTGTCGTTTTCCCGAGAATTACCTTCAAGTACCTGAGATAAAACATGTTAAAAAGTCAGCGAAAACGCCGAGTGAATTCATAGAGTTTAATGAAAACCATTAATATATCATCGTTATATAATCATTACCGAAAAACTTTTTATACAATTCTTTGTCGTAGGCTATAAAATAGGCCAAAGACATTTTTATACAAATGTTGGTCGTAAATCATAAGATATGCTTTTGCCTTCAAAACCATTATACGAACCATTGTCGTAAAAATATCATACAATACGTTTTATAACGTTGAATAGAGTTTAATAAAAACCGTCATATGAAAATGGTTATGTAAAACCAAAACACGAACATAATATCTGTAATAAGACCCCGTATTGCTAGTTAGGCAATATATTATAATTCAATGCGTATATCAGTATTTTCATTGTTGGATTATTATAAGCCGAATGACACTGTTACCTTACTATAACAAACAACGGGTAGCTAAGCCGTAATTCCTTTGCCCATCTAAAACAACGCGTCGTCACAATAATCACGCTTATATAAATCTTCTCATACATAAATTTGCTTACCACTCAATGTGGCACGACGGGGATCAACCGTCACGGCGCGAACTGGGGGTGATCTTCCCAAAATAGTACTATTATATGCATAAGCATCTACCAAATCCCGGTAGTTCACAATTCATGCTAATGGGAGTTTGAGTGACATAACCTAACCAATAATAATCCATTTCACTTCATTCATCGGGTCATATAATCATTCGGGTACATATCAATAAGCATATAATCGGGATAACTGGTGTCCTATTTTTATTAAAACTAGCATGTTATCTCCCTCGTGGGTTTATAAACATTTCATAAAACATTTAAAAGAGTTCGAGGCTATGAACTCACATTGGTGTGGGAAGACGGGTTATTGGCCATTAGGATGTACGGCGCGTGACTCGATCACGGAAACCTAGACAAATAATACTCGGTCTTAGACTTTCGTCAAATGACTTTATAAAAATTTGTTATGTATATGTAATGATGCCATAACATGATGATCAAGTGGGGTTTTACTTCCTTATACAACATTAGTTGTTGTTTAGCTTTAGTTAACTTAGGCTTATCATACTAGTTACACTAGTTTGAGCCCATTTACACATTAAAGCCCACTAATCTCATTAAGAGTCCAATATCATTTTATTAGTCCATTTATCTTTTTATGACCAGGCCCATACTCACATGTTGGGCCCAAGTGGGTTAAACCCATGAGTAAGTCCAATAATATTTAACCAAACTAGTTGGGCCTAGTGGTCCAAAAGGCTAATTTGGCCGATTATAGTCCATTAGCTACAAAGCTCGGTTTTGTCGATTTTTACTTGTCAAATGTGTTTACATATCATTATATGAGTTATAAGAATGTTACATTAGACGGGTCCGACCATCTATTATTTGGCGAAAACGTTAATATTTCGGTTTTAGCCGAAAAGACGTAAAAATTATATATGTTTGTAGTTTTAGAAAACATTTGAGTTTTACCTTTATAAAATGTAATGTTTATTTATCATAGTATACAAACTCACTTTATAATAGTTATTATTAGTTAGTGGCTTTTATATACTTATTTTATAATAATATTTACTTGAGTGCTCTTTTTATATCATATAGTTTATTTACAAATCTGATTACTAAAGTCAATTCCACTATTTTTGTCATATCTTGAGTTCTACAAGGACATAGAACCTCAAATATGAGCAGCATAAACTACATGATGTGTGCTACAAATAACTCTATATAGACACTACTCAATCATCCTCTAAGTATTTTTAATAATTCGTGCAAAACAGACTATATCGATTTGTACTTCAAAAGTGTTTTGGCCATATCTTGCTCATTTTAATGATTCCATTGAGTGGCCAACTCTCCACATATGTAAAAATTATTTATCCATCTGTATATCTAATAATCCAAGCCATTTAACCAAGTGAACATATTGATACTTACTGTTTTATACAGCCTATGTGTCTAACCATGATTTTAACATTTTTACTTGTTGATTTTAGCCTTTTTAACCTAATCTATTAACACAAAATCCCCACACAATATATTGATCATCATTCATCATCATATAAATATACATTTTTGAATAAAATACATGAATACATATTCAAAACAATAGGATGATAGAAAGAAATTGATCTCTATACCAATCAATATGATGAAAGATTGAGATTTTTGGATGAACAAGACTTGGTTTTGACACCAAACCTTATGAGTTTAGCAAGATCACTTCTTGAGATCTTCAAGTGGATGAACACCTTCTTGAAATCAGCCTTTGAACATTATAAAAACTCCTTTTTATAAGTTATAATCACCTCCAATCTTCATCTTTTTAAAAGGCTTTCAACATATGTTGATTATTGATAAAGTTTGTGGTTAAATTTTGATGGAGATGGTGATTTGGGGGTGATGTTGGACGTTCAACATAGGGATAGAAAGAGAGATGGAGAATTTTTTATAAACTTGCATGTGTGAGAAGTGAATGAGAAGTTTGGTGGTTTTGTTAGATGGTTTTTTTTGAGTTTATAGGACAAGTGTCCTTACACTTGTGAAAGTGTTACACAAGGGTGTGTTGGTGGCTTGTTTATTGGTGGGGGTGGGACAAGTGTCCCACTTGTCTCATCTCTAATTTATGGGTACTTCTCGATTCTAGTTTCCTCGATTTACGTGCCCTTGGGTCGATTTACGAAAGACATTTTTATAAAATATGAAACTACGACACAAAATGATTCTAATAAAATTTGTCTCATCACAAACGGAGTTCAAAAGCGTAAATACGTAAACCTAGGGTTTCTAGTTTAATCGTAAAAGACGCTAAATTATTCGCGTAAGCCCTAATTTCTTCTCGTAAATTTGTGAGTTTATGAACCATCACAAAATAAAATTCCAAATAATATACAAGAATATATTTACTTTCTGAAATGTCGGACTGTCACAAAAATGGAGTATGTAAACGTAAACACGTAACGTAGAGTTCTCCGATTTAAACGTAGTCGATGCTACTTTAAGACGTAAGCCCTAATTTCTTCCCAAAAATGAGTGAGTTCATAATATAACAATAAAATAATGATTTTAAATAATACTTGAGAATAAAATAATGACCTCAAACTGACAGATTGTCACATGTTGGTTAACGATCAGTTGCATGAGCTTAAGGCATTTATCGATATATATATGACTTGTCTGTGTGACAAGCTTGAGATGATTAAAATTATTGTGTTCAAATAATGATTTGCAAAACCTATAGACTTGCTCAACCATTGTGTTTATGATTTTAAGCATGTATTTCAGGTAATCAGGTTGGATAGCAACGGAGCATACGAGGAGGAAGTTGGTGCTTACTTGTCTAAAGTTTTATATTATTTTCCATTCTTTGAAATGAATAAATGACTTTTAAGTCTTTGATGAATGTTATGCATTGGTAACGGTTTTTGGGACCAAACGCTACTCTGATTTTATATATTGGGATGGGAAACTTTTAGACATGGTTTGTATTTATTTCAACGTCTCTTTTGAGGTCGTTTTCTATGATTTTGTGTGATGTGCTATGAGTAGCGCCCCAAAGTGGTATTCTGCTGCGTGTGAAATTGGGGGTGTTACAAAATGGTAATCTGAGCCACAAGTTATAGAAAACTAGGTTGATTTTGAAAAACCTAAACTTTAACTTTTGGTGTGTTCTAAAAAGTTTTAAGCACACAACTACTCTGCATGGGTCCGGTAAGGCTATTCTTGTATTACTTTATAATTGATTGTGATTATGTGAACCTTTGTGTATGTAAGAATGGTAGTATGTATATGTATGCATATACTATGATATTTAAAGGCATTGCACGTGAAGCAATAGTCCTTGAATGATTGTCGTACATTTGATAATACGGTTTTGTATAGGATTTGGTCTCACCGCCTATCACCGATCTTGATAATTATGTATTATCTGAATACGAGTGTGAGACTCGTTTGATACTTTGAGTATGAATATATGGTTTCGTAACCTATCGCATATAGACTTGTTTAAGTTCGATTGTTATCATCGTATCGTGACGTGCCATTTTGGACATCTCCTTTCGAAACGTAATTGATAAATGCGATGTTTATGTTTTCGTTACTACTTATGATTTTGAAGAATCATTTATCTGAGGCGATATCTCCTACGTAATGCGACGTTGATTTGATTTTATATAACTACGTTTTATTGGCGAAACGGAGGATGCCAATGTTGGACCTAAGATATATATATATCCTAATCAAATATATATAGTTTGGGTACAACAATGATATGCTCGTAGTAGTCATTCGGTTGAGTGACTTAAAGATTTGTATCTAAATGGAATGGGACATTTAGATATAGAGATTTTAACTCGCCCAACTATGAGTCGTTTAAGGTTGTCTTATTGAAATGGATTAGGACATTTGAATAAGAAAATTTAAAACCACTAGACCTTAGATTGTTGTGTTTTTCCTTATTCAAATGGAATGGGACGTTTGAATACGGAAATCATGATGTAAGTTTATTGACACCTTGTATTTACTATGGTATTTGGATATGATATCGTGTTAAGAGATGGTAATACTTGAGTAGGATAACTTATAAACGTCTTGTTAAAATGGGTTGGGACACCTTTTCATTTGAACAAGAAAGTCATAAGTTCCCGAATGGTAAATTTATAAACTCTTGTATACATGTAGGGGGACGCCTTTTGATGTAGACAAGGAGTTATAAATAAGTGGGCCCAAGTATGTCTGGCTCGATTTGTGGATGTTTGGTGTGCGTACGTCTTCCTTCGAATCGTGTTTCGTTGGTAAGAAGCATTCGGTGCTGTCGTCCTTATGATGATCGTCGATTATCATCTATGTACGAATAACCCGTTGTACTTCTCCCGAGTTGTGAATTGTTTTGATGGACCATTTCTAATGTGTCCCGATGATCGCGAGATCGATAAGTTAATCGTTAAGAATCGATAACCATTCCGAGAGTTAGCGACTTGTTTAAGCGTCACCAGGATTTATGCGGGTACTGGTTGATTGACTGAGGATCGAGTTATCAATATCAACTCATCATGAATGTAAAGATCTTGTAATTTTACTTGCTACTATCGAAGGGTTACCGGAGACTTTTCTTGATGACGAAACTCTTGGGGGCTAGTATGATGAACTAAACGAGGAATATGATGTATCACCTTGAGCACTGAAGTAGAAATTACTGGAACGCCTTTGTATGATGAATGTTGAAGTACAAATTATTGGGACACCTTTGTTTGGTGAACACTGGAGCAAAAGTAAATGGTATGCCTGTTATATTGTGAATCTTCACCAATGGATCGAATTTCTTAATGACTGGAATAAATAAATTTTAATCCCTTCGAGGAGTATGTTTTCGCCGACACCGCAAGTGGAATGACTTTGAAGATCAAGTTGTATTACCAAGGGTTCATTTAAGTTTTTCTCGATGATCAACGGTAGAGATCTATAATTGATATTTATGTTCGACCTTTGCTTTTTAGGTACTTATATGGTATGTGATTTAGTCGAATGATCGTAAGTTGTGCGAACTTGAGACGGCATTGTCCAATGACGTCCGATCATGGATAACGTGTACTATATAATATCATTTGACCTACCTTGGAAACCTAGACGATGAATTGTCTGTTTTTCACTCTTCACTGTTAGACTGAAGACTGTCATATACGAATTAAGCGTCGGGACGTCGCTTCCTAAAGGGTTAGATGATGTAATAACTCGTACTTTAAAATCAACATTTAGACCGAGTTCTAATACTATTTCTAATACTCTGACCAATAATTATAATCGACTTTTATCTGTCATGATTATTTTTGTGAATAATATTGAGTTCTCGGCTAACCGTCAAGGTTAAGGCTTCGACGTATCAAATATGTGTCATTTATTAATTATCGACAAAGTCTATGTCCGTCCTCGACCGTAAATATCCTCGTTATGACATAGAAATATTTTTTATTGTCGTCGTTCTAATTTCTCGTTTTACGAGCGTTGCTCGTAATTTACTTTAAGCCTTTAGGCGTCATTTGTTTATATAACGCGTTAAAGTTTATTAAATCATAAGCCCTCATTTATTTATCAAATATCAATGTTCTCCGAATGTCCAAGTTTTTATTTTATATTGAGCGTTTATTTTTCGTGTTTAACGCGTATCTTTTAAATCGTGTAACTCTAAAAATATCGGACTTTGATAATACCCGCTTTTAACAATACTTCAACTTATTATGAGTGGTGTTATTTGAGCGACACGTCTTAGGACATATGGTTAGATATACGAGTATACATTTACACGTGTACATCTACTAAACATCTGTATGTATTTACACTTTGACAAAGTTTAAAGAAACATATACTCCTTTGTTCTCGTATTTTTATATCCGAACAACTACAAGCCAATTTCATCATCACCGTTAAAAATTTTACTAAGTTATTTGGTGAAGGCTATGAATTGTAGTCTTATATTTGGGTCACCTATAAAACAAGTATTATCAACCTAATTATTGAGATCATTAGAGCTGATGTAAAGGAGTTTTAGCATGTGTTAATAAGCTTGGCATAAATATCATTTAGATGATTGAGAACTAACTTGGAAGCAAGGTTATAGCATGGTTGATATCATGTTATGGTTTTTATCATCTTCAATTGTAAGAATTATCATTTTTTTAAGTAATTTTTTTAAAGGGGTCATGTATATTAATATTTAATTTCTGTAAATATAAGATATATTATGTGTTTAATAGTTCTTGAACATTGTATAAATTTGTGACACCAAAATACAAGCTTAAACATGCTTAAGCCCATAGTTGTGATGTCTATATTTTTGGTCAGTAGAAAAAGATTCATTAGGTAATCATCAGTAGCTATTGAGACTTAGATAAAAGTATATGGAGATAACCATGTTTTTTGTGGTGATTTTTCCGGGTGACCCGTCCCGTGACGATACCCGATGAATTAGATATGGTCGAAACGGTTAAAAGTGTCAAATCTGAACAGTCTGTATAAATTGACGTAAAACTTATAGATTCGTATCTAATCATTGAAAAAAGTAAAACTATGAGTTGTATATAAAATCATAAATATATTCAATCGGATGGTTTACCAGTTCCTTACGGTTTGGAAATGGCGGGCAAAACGGTGGAACTGAAGTTGGCTGCCAAAAACAGCCAACTCTTCTAAGTGATAAAATGGGTAAATGAGCTTTGATAAATATAAATTAGGGGCAACTGAACTTATAATAAGTAAACTACATAAGTTAATAATTACTTTGGTAAAAATAACTAATCTATATTATTTACGGTTTAGGAGAAACGATCTAATCTACGAAGAATGTCGGAAAATTGTAAGATATGGACTATATTAAATTAATGTTTAACGTGACGATTTTTATAAAAACCGAAGTGGTATGACCCACTTGTCGGGAGTTGTAGACTGAGCTTTATACTAATATTTAGAGAACCCAAGACCCGACCAACGTGAGATATTAAGTCGTCAACGTTTGGAGGCGTTTTAGAACCCGTAATGCATATAAAGTGGATTTGGGCCATAAAAGCTCAAGACACACTTATAATGGCAATTGGGCCATTATTGGACCTGGAATTAATAATGTATTTGGGGATCAATACTAAGTTTGAAATAGTCTTAGGTCAAATGAACTTGTTATGGGCCATAAATAGATAGTAATGGGCTTTGTTTATAAGAAATGAATAACATTTTAAATGTTGGATTTTTATTAGAAGTTTAATAAAGTTTTATAAAACTTATGCAATGTCCAAACTTACTAATGTGAACTATTTACATATATGTATGACTTATGTAAAGTTTCAATCCTAAAACGCGTCTCGTCATTATAGGTCTCGTTCGGTCATGTGACGACCGTTGGGCATCTCGTTCTCGATTAACGAGCGATTGATATCTCGTGAAGTCCTGTATCGACTATTGAATGTTTGGTCCTCGATAAACTTGTGATAGCTATATCAGGTGAGTCTATAGCCTCGATTTTATACTATCTTGCAAATGATTTTTAACCCGCGAGGGGGAATACTTGATGTTTTATAAAATGAACACAAGTTGTTTTCGGTATGCTGGACCCGAATATGAAGATAAATGCCTATCTACCATTGTCATATGAAGTCCCTGAATTTCATGAACTGTTAATTACCTTGCGAGGTAAACGCTAATACATATGATAGATCTATTTGGTTTGATAGCCTTATCCTAGGGTATGTATCCTTGTGATCACCTGAAAGGGATATTATGTATAAGAGGTCGCTAGTATATGACAATATTACCTATTGTAGGGGCGCCGTAAGTGACTCGGTTTATGTGTTGGTTAACGTTCAGTTGCATGAGCTTAAGGCATTTATCGATATATATATGACTTGTCTGTGTGACAAGCTTGAGATGATTAAAATTCTTGTGTTCAAATGATGATTTGCAAAACCTATAGACTTTCTCAACCATTGTGTTGATGATTTTAAGCATGTATTTCAGGTAATCAGGTTGGATAGCAGCGGAGCATGCGAGGAGGAAGTTGGTGCTTACTTGTCTAAAGTTTTATATTATTTTCCATCCTTTGAAATGAATAAATGACTTTTAAGTCTTTGATGAATGTGATGTACTGGTCACGGTTTTTGGGACCAAACGTTACTCTGATTTTATATATTGGGATGGGAAACTTTTAGACAAGGTTTGTATTTATTTCAACGTCTCTTTTGAGGTTGTTTTCTATGAATGTGTATGATATGCTATGAGTAGCGCCCCAAAGTGGTATTCTGATGCGTGTGAAATTGGGGGTGTTACATGGGATCTCCAATGATCTGTGTAGTAGGATGGTTGTTGTTGACTCTATGAGTGGGAATAGAACTGACTGGAATTTCTGTTTCCAAATTGTTGAAATCAGTTACTGCACCCTGCTCATCATAGGAAGCTTTGGAGAAGATAGCTGGACTAGCATACACGTCTTCATCGTCCATAGCTTATAAAATCTCTTCTAATGAATCAACAGATTTAGCAGATTTTGACTTAGTAGTACTTACAGATGAAGTACCGCTAGGTGTAGTATGTACTGCTGAGTGTTGTGACTCAAAAGATTCTTCTCCTGAATGCTTATTAGCAGATGTAGCATTCTTTTCTTGATCTTGAAGCCTCTGAAACTCTTGGAAGGCTTGATCATCTTTTAATGGCATGGTTTGCTTCTTGGGAGTAGCAGACATGGGAGTAACAGTAGGCATATTGGACACATAGATATGAACATCATCATCTCATGAAGAAACTTCTTCTTGAGTACCTGCATTAGTTGCACTAGACTCCTCACCTGCATTGTTAGTTTGACAATCCTTTTGCACAGAATAGTAATCCATGGAGTTAGTTAGATAATCTAAATCAAACATCCAAGCATAACCTATCCCTGGAACATTGGGTTTATTTTCTAAGAAATTAACATGGGCATTTTCTTCAAACTTTTTAGATGCCAAATTATAAACCCTATATGCCTTTCTCTTCATACAAGATATCCCGGATTAGACTTTCCATCAAACTTTCCCAAATGATCAAGAGTATTTAGTATAGACACGTGACACCCAAAAGGTCTTAAATGACTTATGATAGGCTTAACACCAGTCAAAAGTTCATAAGGTGTTTTGTTTTGAGGCTTGGTCACTAAGACTGTATTTAACACATAACATGCAGTGTTGATTGCTTCTTCCCAAAAGGTATTTGGCAAAAGAGAATCAGCCAGCATAGTTCTAGCAGCCTCAATTAGTGTCCTATTCTTAATTTCAGCTACTCCATTTTGTTGTGGAGTCATAGGATTACTAAATTGTCTCTTAATGCCTTTAGACCTACAGAATACATCAAATTCAGCATTCTTGAATTCTGTCCCATTATCTGTTCTAATGATTAAAACTTGTTTAGTGAACTTCTTTTCAACTAAAGTTATAAAATCCTTAAGTAATTCATTGGTTTCACTCTTAAGAGCTAAAAAGAAAACCCAACTGAATCTGCTATAATCATCTGTTATGACTAGACAAAAGGTCTTATGACTAATGCTTCTTATAGAAACTGGACCAAACAAATCCATGTGCAAGAGTTGCAAAGGTTTTGTCACAGTATGGACAGTCTTGGTCTTACAAGAGGCTCTATGTTGTTTACCTTTTTGACAAGCAGCACATGTGAAATCATTTTGAAAATATTTGTTAGGTAACCCTCTAACAAAATTCCTATTCACTAATCTGTTAAGATTCTTGAAATTCACATGACCTTACCTTCTATGCCATAAATTAGAGTCATCAAAAGAAGCCTTAGCTAGCAAACATGTAATACCACCTGTAGGAGTAATAGTATGAAGATTAAAGGTGTACATATTTTCTTGCTTGGGTACTTTAAGCAGTACTTGAGATTCTTTAGGCATCTCAAAGTCTTTAGACAGTACCAAGCAGTCTTTGTTTGTGAACGGCACCTTATTCTTCTTATCACACATTTGTGATACAAAAAACAGATTGAACTTGATTAGACTGCTTTTATACATAGTCTTATCGTCCAAAATGGGCTTAAAATGCATTAAATATCATAAAATATGCCAAATATATGCTTGTTTTTGTTCCATGTGTATTCTAGGTACGGATATTGAGAAAATCACAAAAGAACACAAGAATCAAAGAAAAACGAACACGGGAAACGAAGCCGCACAATGAACCAAGCCCTAGTGTTTATTTCCCAAGAATAAACCTTGAAGAATTGAAGATTGTACAAGAAGGGTCCTCCAATATTGAAGAATTGACACGTTAAACCCTTGTATATTCATAATTACAAGTTTGGTCCTTAAAGTTTGTCAAATTACAAAAAGGACCCTCCACTTTGAAGAATTGGCAAGAATAGTCCCTCATAAATGAAGACTTGTCATTTTTAGTCCTCCACAAAGTCAATCATACAAGTCAAGACATTGAAGATTGAAGAAATTCCAAAAAGAACCCTTCAAAGAATCATCAAATGGCAAGAAATACCCCTGAAAATACTTTTGGAAACTTTTTGGGGCAAAAGTCTAAAAACTGAAAGTTCATTAAAACAAAGGAAATCAAGTTTGTGCTTATTAAACCTGAAATGAAAGAAACAAAGGAATTGAGGGGCTAATCATGGCAGAAACAAAACCTTACCCAGACCAACCACCATCCACCACGTGTCCCACTACCTCCTCTCCACCAATCACAATCCACCTAGCCTCCATGTCACAGATCCACTCACACCGGTTTAAACTTAATAAATAATTAAGTTAAAGTTGGCGCCTAAACACACTTTTAAAACCTAAAATAGATCAAATCCCATGTTCTTCATGTTCTTAACAAAAATTGGGCATTCCTTAATTATTATGAGTTAAGTGTTAATCTCTTCCAGATTAATGATTAAGGACCTAATTAACAAAACCCAACCTTAAAACCCTCCACCTCATCACTCCTTTTGTCACATGCTACCTCCCCTGACCCACGAACTCACATGAAGACAAGACCAGCCAGAGAATTAACGTGCCATGATCATGCTTCATTCCTACGCACTATTTGGACGTCCAAGATCATATAACAACAAGAATGATCACATGTATCAAGCCCCAAGTCAAATTCAGTCAACAAAAAGTTCAAACCTTCAAGGGTAAATTTGGGACTTCACCAACTAGGGTTTATGTTTATTTTCAGCATTTCTAGATAGTTTGTAGCCTATATAAGGCATTAGCATCACAACATTACAACTTGTTCTTGGTTTTCTTTGGTCAAAAATCTGTAAAGCCTTTGTTTCCAGTGAATGAAAAAAAGTGTTTGATTTTGTGACGAATTCCAAGTTCCAACCTTTAATTTTTGTTGTTATTGATATATGTTTGTGGGTTTGAAAGTTCTAAGTTTTGTTTTAAAGATTGTGCAAGTATTTGCAAGTTTTTCAAAAATCTGATTATTTTTCTAAGTCTTAGTTCAAAGACTTGAACTTTTGGATTATAAGTGATCATAACACCCTGATAAGGAGATTATCAAGGTGAAGTGAGCTTGTGGTTTGGAAGGATTCAAGGAGTGGGGAACAAGCTTGAATCAAATCAGCCTAATTTTTTATATTTTGTTCATATAATCTGTTGTGTTCTAATCTTTTTGTTCTTAGCAGCTTATTGGAAGCTTGTGGTTGTTAAGCTACCACATAAGCTCTAACATACGAGAGTGTGGATGTACATTCATGAGGTTTGTCTTATTTCCTTGAAAATCTGATAAAAATTTGGTTCTATGTGATTTTTGTGATTCTGCTGGTATATGTGTGTTTTTATGCATGTAAATTGGTTCTTGATTCATATATTGTATGTGTTGTTGCTTATTTGGGCTTAAGTAAGTCTTGAGAATACTTTGGCTTTGTTAAAATTGGTTTTAAAAAGTTAAAAGGGTGTTTGGGATCGTCTGTGGTTCAAGTTTGCATGAGTTTTGAGTAAGTATTATTGTATTATTTGAGTTGATATCGGTTATTGAGGTGTTTGTGTTCTGAAATTTACAAGTCTTGTGCTTTGAAACCTAAAATCTGAAATCTTGGCTTAACTAGTTTGTCTAAGGCTGATTTGCTTTGAAATCTTGTGCACACCTAGTTTGCTTGTTAAAATAGGGCTATCAATTGATTAATCAAAGTATTTGCAACCTGAGTAATAGATTTAAGGCCTTAAAATTGGATTTGGTGTCAAGTAGTTCAACAAACAAGTGTTCTTGCCTTTTTAGTGTTCATCAGTAACTGCTTGTGCCTAAATCTTATTCATAAGTTGGAATCATTGCATGAAATAAGTTAATCTTTGTGTCATTAAGTTTTATTGATCTTGTGTATGCATTTGGTGGATTGTGGTTGTCTTATACTAGCTTATTCATTAGCTTATATCACCAAATCTGCTTATTACTTGTCTGGATCATATCTGAGCATAGATTGAATTAACTGCACTGATTGGCAGAGTGTTTTTGTGATTGTTTGCTTGTTATTGACTCCTTACAACTAGGGGTGGAAACGAGCCGAGCTGCTCGTGAAAAGCTCGGGATCGGATCGATAAAAAGCTCGAACGAGCCGGGCTTAAACGAGCTCGAGCCCAAGCTCGAGCCTAAGTTGCAGCTCGTTGATCTCGAGCCCGAGCTTTACGTACAAAGCTCGTTTGAGCTCGCGAGCCTAAACGAGCCTAATATTTTATATACGAGCTTCTTAACGAGCTTAATAACAAGCTTATTAACGAGCATAACTTAGGTATATTACGAGCCGAGTTCGAGCCAAATTTTATGCTTACATTGCAAAATCGTATAAACGAGCCGAGCTCGAGCCGATCCCAAGCTTGTCTGCCGTACCACGAGCCGAGACCGAGCCTAAATAATAAGGCTCGAAACGAGCCGAGCTCGAGCTTTGTAAAACTTAAACGAGCCGAGCTCGAGCCCTGGCGAGCTCGAGCTCGAGCCCTGGCGAGCTCGATCTCGGCTCGGCTCGTTTCCACCCCTACTTACAACCCACTGGTTGTAAGGGTTCCTTGATTTTCCAACAAAACCAAATGAAACTCTCTAAAAAGCAAAGTCAAAAAGTCAAAGCAGTGGGAACTCCTTTCCCCTGCTACTAGCCACTGCTAGTGTAATTTGGTGTTCAACTTATTATTAAGTCATTCTAGCTTATTCCATTGTGCAACAACTTATTTTGTGTAATAGGTCGTATGATTTTGAGCTTATAAGTCAGTCTAGAAGTTTACAGCTTTTGGTTTTAGCTTTTGACTAGAAAACGACTATTTTGTCTTTTTTAAAAACAGCTTATTGCTTATTTCAGCTTATTGAGTGTGCTTATTGGAAATTTTTTTGTTGATTAAGCTTATTTAAGTGATTTAAAACCTTTTGCAAGTTGAATCAGCACTTGAGGTGGCTTAGAACTCGAAAACGACTATTTTTTTGTCGTTTTGTGTAGAGAGCTTTTGCTTATTTCAGGCTTATTTCTTGGGCTTATTCAAAAATTCTTTTTACAAACAGCTTAATTAGGTCAAGAGAAGGTTGTGTGTCAAATTTCAGCTTATGGCATCAGCTTATAGCTTAATGGGCCAAAAAGCCCATTAAGAATAAGCTGTTTTTAAATAAGCTGTGATAAGCTCACACTCAGCTTTTGGGCCTTTGAAATTTTGTGTTTAAAATTGAATTTTAAGCTTAACTATAAGTGTTGGACCCATTTGGACTACATTTTTCTTATTGGGCCATAAAAAGCCCATTAAGGGTTCTGTTTGGACTTTTTGTCCATTTGAAGGCCCAATAGGGGTATTTTTGGTATTTCAAGCTCATTTTCTGTGTTTATTAGGTTAAAATAAACTAGTTTGCAACTTTTTAGAATTTTTTATAAATTTTGGATTTTTATTAATATATTATTATTATTTTAATATTAAAAATTAAATTTTAGATTTTTACAAATTTTTCATTTTTCCTAGTTTAAATACATTAAGTTAGGAACTTTAAAATTTTTAGATTAATTTTAGTGTCATTTGAGTAATTTTTAGAATTATTTTAAGATTTTATAGTTTTTAATCATTTTTAAATAGTTTTTATTAATTTTAAAATTTTCAAAAACAGTTTTAAATTTAGTTAAGTTATTTTAGAGGTTTACAAGTTAAAAAAATCTCATTTTGGGCTTTTTGTTAATTAAATTGATTTTTGGAGCTTTAATTAGCATTAAAAAAATTAATATTTAATTAAATAAAAGGTTTGAGTGATTTTTTGATTTTTTGTAAACTCTAATTACATTTGTTAGGATTTATTGCAATTTTCTAGGAATTTTTAAGGTAAATTTATAAAATTAGTCACTTTTTATGGTTTTACGTGTACGACTTCGACTTAGTTTAATTCATAATCGTAACCGTCATTCTTTTATATTCTCTTTTCTAGTTTTCTTTTCTCATCAATATAATCTCAGACACTTAATCAATTCTTTACACAACACACTTGCCTCCTTGGGAAACGAACTTTTTCTCCTAAGGGTCATTAGTGCTTGGTTTTCCTAAACCGACACTTAATACTTGCCGCTTTTACCTTGTTTTTCCTAAACAAGTGTCAATTTATTACATCAATTTTGGCGCTGCTGCCGGGGAGGCGTGTTATGTTTTGATTTCAACAATTGTTGTTTTTTATATTAGCCATAACATCTATTTGTATTAGTAGCACTCTACTAATACGTATTATCGGTTTTTTGTTTTTTTGTGAATATTACTATATTGTATATGTAGAACAATAAATTCACAAGTACTCCAATAGTGTGAAAGCGCACCCTTGATTCGGGATTTCATCACGCGATCATTGTATTCGAATCTCAAACAAAGAAAAAAAAGGCAAAATAGATAAATACTTTCGTGAAGCTTAATTTTGACAAACACAAACTATAAGGTGGGTATATGGCGGGTATTATAAATTATACCCTAAGGAAAAAGGCTCTTAAGTGCTTCGCGCCGCCTTGTTTCCCCGATTGCTTGTGCATGTTTAGATAAAACTAGTCGAGGGTTTGCCAACTAAAGTATTATCTAAGTATCATATATATTTTCTTGGTTTCATTTGATTAAACCCTCTTGAACGTTTTGGTGTTCCACCAACGTTCTAAAGTCATCGAAGGCGTTCACTTCACGTGATGGTTTTCATTCCTTGAGGCTCCTTTAATCAAGAGATTTGATTTGAGGAGAGATTTGTAGATTTTTGTCTACTTAATACATTCACAAAATCCAAAAAAAAGTAAAAACAATCAAAAACAACAAAAAAATTGGAAAAAATTAAAAACACCAAAAAGAATCTTCTTTGCTCATCCCCACGTTGTACGTGACGTTTATGCTTACTCGTAATCAAGCAAGACGTGCACGTAAACGTCACAATCGAAAGGAAACCACACCAACACCTTCTAGTGAAGAGGCTCCAAGTGAGGAACCTATTATAGAACAAGAAGCTATCATGGCTAATCGTATTATGATGGAGTTGCTTCAAGCACCCACCAAGGGTTTTGGAGAGGCCATTGTGATTCCCTCCATCCTTGCGGAGAACTTCGAGATCAAGACGGGTTTAATGTATATGCTTCAAGCCAACAAGTTTCACGGACATGAAAAAGACAACCCACATTATCACATTAGGCAATTAAATCGTCTCACCGCGACTAGCAAGTTTAAGGATGTACCCCATGATGCCATTAAGATGATGTTGTTTCCATACTCGTTAGATGGACCCGCCAAGATATGGCTCGAGAAAGAACCCCCAATTTCGATTTTGACGTGGGGTGATCTCGTTTCTAAGTTTGTGAATCAATTTTTTCCACCATTTAAAACAACACATTTGAAAAACGAGATTTCACGATTTACTCAAAGGTCTAATGAGAGTTTTTCAATGGCTTGGGAAAGATTTAAAGAAATGTTACATGAATGTCCTCAGCATGATTTTTCCGAATTGCATCAAATTGACACTTTTTACAATGGGCTTAATGATCATGAACAAGATTACTTAAATGCCGCCGCGGGTGGTAATTTTTTGTGCAAAACGAGCGATGAGACTTTAAAAATCATTGAGAATAGGTCTAAGGTTTACAACCCTCGTAACACACCGAGTGTTGCCACTATGGGTTCGTCATCGTTGTCTCGTAACATGAGTGCCTTGAAAGATGAAGCAAATGAGGAGAATCGGTTTTTTGATAGGTGTTATGACTCATTGGAAAGCACAAGATGCTTTGAATTCCGCATCGGTTAAAGCGGTTGGAAAGTGTCGTATTTCGTATGGTGGAGCTCATGATTTTTCCGAGTGCATTACTGTGGATGGTAACACTTCGAGTGCTTATGTAGCCACGGGAACTTATAACCAAAACGGTCAAGGTTCCCGCCCAAATCAAGCTTCACAAAATCAAAATGCTAACAACTATCGAAACAATCAAAATGGTGCTTATCAAGGAAATCAACGTAACTTCAACAAGGGTAATTACCAAACTGGAAATGGGCAATTTCAAACCAAAACCAAAACCGTGATTTTCAAAATACCACTCAAGGTTTTCAAAATGCTCACACTAAAAATTTTAATGGAGAATTTTTGGACTATGCAAAGGCAAACGATGCTAAGTTTGATAACATGCAACGTGAGATGATTAGCCTAAGATCCGAGTTAAAAAACGAGCTTAAAAACGAACTTGCTAATGAAATGAAAACTCATGCTAATAAAATGGAAGGAAATGTTCAACGTCTCCAACAAAATCAACAAAAAATGGAGCAAGATCAACATGAGATTAAGCAAGAATTATTAAAAGCGGATGCTAGGCAATCAAAATTTGAAGATCGAATGGGTAAAATGTTTGAAGCTATCATGTGTAAACCCTCTTCTTTGGGTGGTCTTCCTAGTGATACCATTGTAAATCCGAAAGGAGAATTGAAGGTTATTACTACTCGTAGTGGTAAAATTTTCAAAGAACCCATTTCTCGTCCAAGTACTTATACGGAGAAGGAACTAGAGAAAGAGCCCGAGGTGGTTGTCGAAAAGGAGCATATCCCAATCCCACGAAGTACCACTCAACCATACCTACGGTGATGACGTATAGTCCCCAGCCGGATCATGAACCCGGCCCACGGGTACTACCCGTATCCGGCCCATCATAGATGGGTGGGAATAATGTCATTTGAGCTTATGGGCTTGGATGAACAGTAACCGCACACACGTGTGCGGCCCACGACCCGGCATGACCGGTATAGGGTTAGACAGAATCATATTCTGTCTATGAATAGGATTTACCCCAAACAAGAGGATATTCACTCACCATAATTAGAAGATAACAATCAAATCTACTTCTGGTACTTATCCTTTCCTTGGGGCCGAAGCATCAGTGATATCCCATTAGGGTTTCACTGCCTATAAAAGGAACCCCCAAGGGTTCCACAAAGGTATTACGTTCTATACAATCTCAACCCATCCGATTCCTATAAACCCTAACCGATTACTTACTCTCACGCCGGAGTCTAATCGTGGGAAACATTCCCACGGTAAGCCTAACACGTGTTGTTTAGTGTGCAGGATCCCAACCATACGATTCACTTGGTGCAGGAGCCGGAGTCCAACCAACCCGAATTAAGCCTAATTTGAGTCTAGCAAGGATCACCCAACTTTTGCATCAACAAGTTGGATCCATCCGTGGGACCCATTACACTAAGCTAGAGCGAAATCTCATCTTGAATTCTCAATGATGAAGGGGCATCCGCAAGATAATCCCAGGAACACAAATCCTGGAAATCGGAAGTCCCAAGAGGAAGGGATACTCATTCCCAATCAGTCCCCTAGCCGTCCAGCGGGCGGACCAAACAACCGCAGTGGTTTTCAGTCCATGGGGGTGACGAGCACGATCTCCATGACTCCTCCACCTACTTCAACCCTGGACAACCCTGATCTAGGGAGTGCGCCCAATCCCCTAACAAGGAGCCGCGCAGACCGTCGATCGAGGAAGAAGTAGAAGTCCAACCACTCAGCGAGGAAGATCTCACTCGAGTTCTCACGCAGAACTTTGAGAGGATTGATAGGTGTGTAAACACCCATCTTTTCTACCACTTAATTACAATAATAACCGGACCAAAACGTGTATTTTATGTCTTTTATGTCGGAATTATGCGTGGTTTGTGTTTTTGTTGTGATTTAGGACGAAATTGTGATAAGTGGAGAAAACACGGGAATTCACGGGCATTCACGGCTTTTATTGAAGAAAAAGATGAAAGACGGAGTCGAGAAGTCAAAAGTGGAAAAAGAACGGAAGTCCAAGGCCAATTCTGAAGATTTATCGAAGAATAAGTCAAAAGACGGAAGTTTATCAAAAGCCGAGAAACTCAAGTCTATTTTATTGAAGAAATTAAAGACGAGTTTAAAAGAAATCCCGAGCCACACGTCATTAGAGTCCAAGTAAAGAAGATTAGAAGGAAAAAGGACTAATGGTGCAATTAATGAAGATTATATGCTTAAGGACCTAATGACGCAATTAAGAGAAAAGGAAGAAGGGGAGGAAGCTTCCTAATCCTCCCCTATAAATAGTTTAGATTGTTAATCATTTCATTTTGTTGGCTAACTTGACAAATTAGCTCTTCCACTTTTATTTTATGCACATTTAAATACTTGTCATTTAATTACCTTGTCTTGCACCTTAATTACCATTTAATTCAAGTAAGTTTTACTTTTTAATTCTTGTCAAGCTTTATCTTTATCTTGTTAATCTCATTCCTCCTTTCTTAATCTTTGTGTTGATTTGTTTATGTTTATGTTCTTGATCTTGGTTGATTTAATTAAGTGGGTTTTGATTATTTGATTAAGTTTTGTGAGTTTTATTGATTTGGATTGATTTTTTATGTTTTATATTTGTCGATCCATTTGTTTGGTTTAATCTTTTCATTGATTTGGTTAAGTTTTGTTTAGATCCGTATGTTTTTATTGTCTGTGTTCTTCGTTTATTCGTTACTGAGTTTTGCAGGTTTCTGATCCCAGTATTCCGAATAGAGAGTCTTTCCTGGGTGGTCTATTCGGAATATTTGACATTCCGAATAGAGGTGATTTTTCCGAGTAAGGCTTAGTTATTCCGAATAGAATAGTCATTCCGAATAGGTGACAGTTATTCCGAATAGGCTGATCTTTCCGAGTAAGGGCATTATTCCGAATAGGGACTTTTATTCCGAATAAGAATAATCTTTCCGAATAGAGACTTTTATTCCGCATAGGAAGAACTTTCCGAATAGGCTGGATTTTCCGAATTGGCCAATTATTCCGAGTAGGACTTTATTCCGAATAGGGACAGATATTCCGAACAGAGGTATTATTCCGAATAGGAGGACATTCCGCATAGAGTCTATCATTCCTAATAGACCAACTTTCCGAATAGGGTAATCTTTCCGAATAGGTGACAGTTATTCCGAATAGCCCTTATTCCGAATAGGAGATTTATTCCGGATAGGGAATTTCAGTTTTTAGTTTTTTACCTTTTCATTTTAAGCTTTATTTTTCCCGCCTTTTTACTTAGTCGCACTTTAAGTTTATTTGCCTTAGTTTAAGTTTTAGTTTTAGTTGCGTTTTAAGTTTGCCTTAGTTAGATTTAAGTTTGTGTTCTTTACTTTAGTGCCCTTTAGTTTTAGTCTCGCTTTTAATTACTTGCACTTTATTTTAATTAGTCTTAGATTTATTTTAATTGCACCTTTACTTTAATTGTTTTGCACCTTTTATTTTCCAAACTACAACGACACATCTTTGTTCCACCAAAGTTCAACTGAGTCACACATTAAACATAAGTTTTTCAATTCGAAGAGACATACTTTAACGAACATTTTTAACTGGGTAAAAAGCCAGTTATCAAATGGCGCCGCTGCCGGCTCTTTTCGTAAAGATCAACAGTTTTTTGTGAGAGACACGTTGCTTTTTGGGATCCGTTCACTTGTGAGCGTTATTTTTCTTGCATAAAAAATTCAAAAAGATTAAAAAAAAAAAAAAAAAAAAAAATTCATAAAAACCATAAAAATTAAAAATTTCAAAAATCCAAAAAGATTTTATCTTTCTTGTGTATATATATTGTTTTTGTGTTTGGTTTTGTTTTCTTTTGCATTTTCAGGTGTATGCGTACTAGATCTTATAATTATCAAGAGCCCGAGCCTCAAGAAGATTTAGATATGGCAGGTGTCAACAACAACAACATGCCACCGCACCTCAATAATAATAATAATAATGACAATGCTCTTCCACAGCCCGATCTTCGGACCATGGAGGAACTTTGTCAACCAACAATGTTTGGACGAGGAGGACCGATTGCGCCGATGCAAATCAACGCTCCTGAGTTTTCGTTGAAGCACCACATGATTCAGCAAGTACAAACAAACCCGTTTAGAGGATTGCCTGATGATGATGCCAACAAACACCTCGACAAGTTCATTACAATCACCCAAAGCATGAAGTTGGCTGGTGCCACTATGGATGAGCTTCGCCTACAACTCTTTCCACACACTCTATTACATCATGCCGAGAAATGGTTTGATCGTCTCCCGAAGAATTCTATTCACACTTGGGATGACATGACTCAACGCTTTTTGTCTCGCTACTTTCCACCATCCATGGTCACAAGCCTTCGTAATCAAATCAGCGGTTTCATGCAAGATCCCGATGAATCTCTTTTTGATTCATGGGAGAGATATAATGTCTTGATCGACCGTTGTCCAAACCACAACATGCTTCCGGTCACCTTGATCGATACTTTCTACAACGGATTGACTTTTCGAGATCGTGATACGATCAATGCAGCCGCCGGTGGCACATTCATGAAAAGGAGACCCGAGGAGTGTAGAGAGTTAATAGAGAACATGACTACTCACCACAAGAACTGGGATTCCTCTGCTTCTTCTAGAAACAACACGAGAGTCAATGTTTCTTCTACCTCAGCAAACCCTGAGATGACCGAACTCACCCGCATGATGGCTGAAATGAGCAAAAGTATTACGCTTCTCGCTTCCAACCAACAACAACAACAAGTTAAAGCGGTTGCTAATCCTTGTGAAACATGTGGCGGTCCTCACTCATACACCGATTGTCCTTCGACACAAGGAAATCCGGAAAATGTGTATGCAGCTTACGGTAATTATTCACCGGAAAATTACCAAGCTAGACAACAAGGGGATAGAAACCTGCTGAGCTACCGTTCCAACAACTACCTTTCACCCGGTTTTTCTCCTCAAAACCAAAATCCCGCCAACAACTACAATAGAAGCCACCAAATCCCACCTCGTGCTTCTAACCCTTATCAACCACCCACCCAACAACACCCACCCATTAATCCCGATGTTGACACAATCATGAGAACTCAAGGTGAGCAAATCAAGAATCTATAGAGCCAAATAATCAATTTGAAAGGAGATATATTGAAGCAAGGTAATGACATCAGAACCGAGGTTCGTGATAATCTTCAATCCTCTTTCATCACTCAAACAACTGAATTGAAGAATCTGTTGGCTAGTTTCTTGCCTGAAGCTCAACCTTCTTCTTCTTCGGGTTCTCTACCTTCAAACACCGTCACCAATCCGCGAGCCAATGTGAGTGCTATAACTACGCGTAGTGGAATTACCATTGTCAATCCACCTGATTCACCACCATTATCTACACCTCCTCCACCACCATATATCCCTACTCCTCTTACACTTAGTGATAGTACACCATTACCGTCTCTGCCTCGTCATGACGATGTATCTCGGACGGACCCTTCAACATCACAACCTTCACCAACTACACCTTCACCTAACCCTTATCAACCCAGAATCCCATATCCTTCTCGCATAGGCAAGACCAATGATTTAACCAAGAATGACCGCCAAGTATCGAAATATGTGGATATGTTATCTAAAATGACCATCAACATTAGCCTTGTTGAAGCACTTTGCCACATGCCGAAATTTGTCAAAGCATTCAAGGAATTGCTTAGAAAGAAGGAGAAGCTGATTGAACTCGCCAACACACGCTTAAATGAAAACTGCTCTGCAGTCCTTCTTAGAGAACTTCCGGAAAAGCTTGGAGATCCCGGTCGTTTTGTGTTGCCTTGCGTGTTCAACAAAATTGAAGAATTTACTGCCCTTGCTGATCTCGGGGCTAGTATTAATTTGATGCCACTCAGTGTTTGGAAAACACTATCATTGCCCGACCTCATTCCAACAAAGATGACTCTCGAACTTGCAAACCGCACTCTCGCTTACCCCGTTGGTATAGCCGAAGATGTGTTTCTTAAAGTTGGCACATTTACCTTCCCGGTTGACTTTTTTGTCGTTGATTATGAAATGGACCCTCGTATTCCTTTAATACTTGGTCGGCCATTCTTGAGAACCGGACGTGCTTTAATAGATGTGGCCGAAGGTGAGTTAATCTTACGAGTCGGGGATGATTCTAAAGTTTTTAAAATGGGAAGCTTACAGGCAAATCCTTTGGAGGCCGAGAATCAGTAAATATGATAAATGTGCTCGATTACTTTACCGTCTATGATAATCCTTTATTCGAGTCTTCCACTGATAATCCACTCTTTGAAGATGATGTGGATGATTCTCTCCCTACTTTGGACGCTTCTCCCATTTATGATTCTCAACCGGTCTTCGATGCTTATGATGATGATTCTAGCTCAGACTCGGATGATTTTGATTGTACTTCTGAGTATCCCGAGCTGCCCACTTTTGATGATTTCGATGAGGCTGATACTCTCTCGAGCGATTCTTCACATGATGAAGATCCTCCGCCATCACTCGATCCTACTTTGGACGATTACTCATTTGAGGAAGATTTCTCTGAATTTCTCAACACATACTTCCCTCATGAGAGTGATGCACCTCCTTTGGACTTTGAAGATTATCGTCTTGATCCTACTTTGGATTTGAAGAGTATTTTGTCAAAGGAGAAGAAACCGGTCGACACCGAAATCCGTTGCACGTATGATTTGACACCTCTTTGTCCCACTCCTGAGGACGAGGTTGTGCTTCTTTGCGGATCTTCTTCACACTCGGCTGAGCCGGAGTGCTATTTTCCCCTGAAGGAAAAGGTGTTCGACCCCGGTATTGAAGTCTTTAAGCCATCTCAGTATCCACCTGATGAAATAAAAGGAAAAATCTTTGGAAATTTTGAAGACATGCTTACACCGCTTCCTACTTGCTTCCACCGTGCTCCATCGCTGCTTAAGGGAACCTTGCCACTTCTCTTTTGGCTTGCCTTGTTCGCCTTAAGCTCTTGCTTATTGATGGATGAAAACTATGTCTTTGATCCTGGTGGATTTGTTTCATGTTACTTCTGTTGATGATCAAGGTCGAGTCAGGCTCACGACTCGGTAAACAAAAACCAAGCGCTTCTTGGGAGGCAACCCATGCATCTATCTTTTCTCTTTCTTTACCATAAGTGTAGGGGGGACCCCTTTGGTTTGCTATTTCCTCTCCTCACTTCTTAATCAGGGATTCGAGCTTCAATGATCCACGCTTGATGATTCTTGACGACCCGTGATTCCGTGTTCTACTTCTTCCCGGTTCTATCCTAAACTCTTTTCGATTCACTATTTTATATTTTCTCAATATTAAACTAGGAATCTCTTTAGTTGTCTTTTCCTTCGCAAGATTTAAACAACGTGCACAATGTCCTAAGTGTAGGGGAGTTTACTCCCACATGCTTAAACATTGAGGACAATGTTTATCTTAAGTGTAGGGGGGACTTCTATCGAAGTTAAGTGGTCTTTTCCTTGTATTTGTCCTCGTTTTAACCGGAAAATCAATTTTTCCACATTTTTCAAAATTTTTGATCTATTTTGGCCTATTAGTTTTTCCCTTTGTATAGTTATTTTCTTTTCTTTGCTAGAATAAATCTTCAATAAGTGGTTTTAATTTTCAAACGTTGTGAATCTTTTGACTCAATCCGAGTTTACTCTAGCTAGCATCCTTAACGTGTTTAAGTCAAGTTTTGCTAGGCTTTTATATCGGGAGCTATAAAACGCGAAAGTCTTAACTCTCACGGGTTAAGAACAAGAACTTTTCGCAAGTTCCTATAATTGATCCTAGAGAGTCGTTTATCAAGGGAACTTTAAGATGCGATTTCTAAACTTGAAAGAGTCTAAGAATTTGCAAGATCCTATAGGTGACTCGAAAACCCAAAACTTTGATTTAATAGGCTAAGTATCCACAAGTCTCATTACTTGAGATTTTAAACTGTGGAGAACGAGAGATGATAGAGCCAATTATAAGTTCGGTATTCTTTCGTGAATTTATGTGAGTTAATTATAAGCCTATTCTCCCATCGCTTGCTAATAAATTTATCTGCTAATAAATAAGGTTGTACGATTTGAAAAGTTACTTAGCTTCTAGCCCCAGATCGTTTAAAAGTTGCTCGGTAATGACGAGAGTTCATAGCCAAGGCATAACTTATGAAGCGGGGCGCGAAGATTGGCGAGTCCGAAAAGGCCCTAACAAGGCATGAGGGCTATGTTTTGTTGCCAAAGATCCAAAAGTGATGTGAAGAATCATTTATCGAAAATCAATATGAAGGATCGAGACACACGACGAAAAGCAAAAACTCCCAAAAAGTCATGGAGAAGTGTATCCGAAAAGACCCTAACAAGGTATGAGGATAAATAGATCCAAGTCTATAAAGGAGGCGGATCGTTGTATATCAAAATCCAAAATTAAGATTGGAGAAAAATGAAGAAGTCGTGGTCCATATATGAAGAATCTCTCAAAAATTCCAAGTGAAGAAATTCCATTTATGAAGAGAAGACCATTATTTCATGCATGTCTCTCAAGATTTGAAGTATGAAGTCGCTGCCAAATATCGGCCCGAGAAAGGTCTCAAATCGCGAACCAAGTTATGCCAAGATATGAACTTTTTGATATCCCGAGAAGCAGTTTTAAAAGATTTGGTCCTTTAGCTAACTATTGATTAAATCGTGCACCTCATTTTCAGACTAAATAATTATCGAAATAAGTCGAACGATGCATCTTCGTGATCATTCAAGACAAATAATAAAATATAAGAGATACCCATAGGAATAAGGGAGTCTAAGTGAATAATTAGCCCACATGAGTTCGTGTTAGTTTACTAACTTATAATAACAATGATCTCGTTTTTAAGCTTGGTTTGGAGAAAGTGAAAAGTTGAGGATGATGATTATTCATGACATTTTCAAAACCCAAGGTATGCTTTTAATTTCTTTGCTTTGTATTTTTATAATTTTCTTTCTCTTTAATAAAGGCCAATGTGGATTGATTATGATGAAAAGTGTAAACATGCTTTGTAACTAATGCATTGCATGAGGACATTGCAATGGTCAAGTGTAGGGGATTTGATAGGTGTGTAAACACCCATCTTTTCTACCACTTAATTACAATAATAACCGGACCAAAACGTGTATTTTATGTCTTTTATGTCGGAATTATGCGTGGTTTGTGTTTTTGTTGTGATTTAGGACGAAATTGTGATAAGTGGAGAAAACACGGGAATTCACGGGCATTCACGGCTTTTATTGAAGAAAAAGATGAAAGACGGAGTCGAGAAGTCAAAAGTGGAAAAAGAACGGAAGTCCAAGGCCAATTCTGAAGATTTATCGAAGAATAAGTCAAAAGACGGAAGTTTATCAAAAGCCGAGAAACTCAAGTCTATTTTATTGAAGAAATTAAAGACGAGTTTAAAAGAAATCCCGAGCCACAAGTCATTAGAGTCCAAGTAAAGAAGATTAGAAGGAAAAAGGACTAATGGTGCAATTAATGAAGATTATATGCTTAAGGACCTAATGGCGCAATTAAGAGAAAAGGAAGAAGGGGAGGAAGCTTCCTAATCCTCCCCTATAAATAGTTTAGATTGTTAATCATTTCATTTTGTTGTCTAACTTGACAAATTAGCTCTTCCACTTTTATTTTATGCACATTTAAATACTTGTCATTTAATTACCTTGTCTTGCACCTTAATTACCATTTAATTCAAGTAAGTTTTACTTTTTAATTCTTGTCAAGCTTTATCTTTATCTTGTTAATCTCATTCCTCCTTTCTTAATCTTTGTGTTGATTTGTTTATGTTTATGTTCTTGATCTTGGTTGATTTAATTAAGTGGGTTTTGATTATTTGATTAAGTTTTGTGAGTTTTATTGATTTGGATTGATTGTTTATGTTTTACATTTGTCGATCCATTTGTTTGGTTTAATCTTTTCGTTGATTTGGTTAAGTTTTGTTTAGATCCGTATGTTTTTATTGTCTGTGTTCTTCGTTTATTCGTTACTGAGTTTTGCAGGTTTCTGATCCCAGTATTCCGAATAGAGAGTCTTTCCTGGGTGGTCTATTCGGAATATTTGACATTCCGAATAGAGGTGATCTTTCCGAGTAAGGCTTAGTTATTCCGAATAGAATAGTCATTCCGAATAGGTGATAGTTATTCCGAATAGGCTGATCTTTCCGAGTAAGGGCATTATTCCGAATAGGGACTTTTATTCCGAATAAGAATAATCTTTCCGAATAGAGACTTTTATTCCGCATAGGAAGAACTTTCCGAATAGGCTGGATTTTCCGAATTGGCCAATTATTCCGAGTAGGACTTTATTCCGAATAGGGACAGATATTCCGAATAGAGGTATTATTCCGAATAGGAGGACATTCCGCATAGAGTCTATCATTCCGAATAGACCAACTTTCCGAATAGGGTAATCTTTCCGAATAGGTGACAGTTATTCCGAATAGCCCTTATTCCGAATAGGAGATTTATTCCGGATAGGGAATTTCAGTTTTTAGTTTTTTACCTTTTCATTTTAAGCTTTATTTTTCCCGCCTTTTTACTTAGTCGCACTTTAAGTTTATTTGCCTTAGTTTAAGTTTTAGTTTTAGTTGCGTTTTAAGTTTGCCTTAGTTAGATTTAAGTTTGCGTTCTTTACTTTAGTGCCCTTTAGTTTTAGTCTCGCTTTTAATTACTTGCACTTTATTTTAATTAGTCTTAGATTTATTTTAATTGCACCTTTACTTTAATTGTTTTGCACCTTTTATTTTCCAAACTACAACGACACATCTTTGTTCCACCAAAGTTCAACTGAGTCACACATTAAACATAAGTTTTTCAATTCGAAGAGACATACTTTAACGAACAATTTTAACTGGGTAAAAAGCCAGTTATCAAGGATCGTCCCAGGGATCGCATCAAGGTTGAACCTAGGGAGGAACCTCCAATCTAGGCTCAACTTTTGCCATGCCGGACCAGGTACCTCTTCTCAAAATCAGAAAAAAAGAAGGACGCGACCCCAGGAGCGGAACCTCTTCGAGGAAACTCCCCAACCCAGGAATGTGTTCGAACGCATAGGGGATCGCCTCATGTAGGAACTAATGCAGTCTCGAGAAGGGGGAGAGAAGTCCGACGGTTCACCCGAACGACCAGATCTTGAACTGACCAGAGCCACCCGCCGCACAAGTGTGTGGGATAGGATGAATACTGGGAAGCAGGCTCCTAGTTCTTCTCAAAAGAATGGTCCTCATCCAAGAGATGGGGCACCACCTCCTTCACCAGATCCATCAGGAGAGGACTCGGATGACCATCCGCCCAAGCGCCGCCGACCTAGGCGTACTTCTCCATCACCACCACACAATGATGAGTACTATGGCGGTCCCTACTATCGAGAGACAGAAGCAGAAGATATTTCCCAACCATGGTGCGACCCTAGTCTCACCCGTCCATGGGCAGACCCCAGGGAAGATCCTTTTACTCTCTGCATACGGAATTACTCTGAGGACACAAAACGTCACATGCCGGCGTGTGTCAAGACTTATGATGGAACTGGCGATCCGGATGATCAACTCAAGATATTTGATACGCAGGCTAAAATTGAGCGATGTCCCATGCCTATATGGTGCCAAATGTTCAATTCAACTTTGATCGGCAATGCTCGTGACTGGTTTAAAGGACTCCCTCCGTGAAGCATTGATAGCTTCACTGAACTACGCACTGCGTTCAAGAATAATTATACTCAACGGAAGAAGTATAATAGGGACCCGGTCTCATTGGCAACTGTCAAGCAACGTCCGGGGGAGTCTATAGAATCCTTCACTGAACGCTTCAACGACGAGTGCACACGCACAAAGACAATGCCGGTACTCCTGAAAATTTCCGACTATATGCATGCCATAACAGACAGGGAATTAATTAGGCGCCTCAATGACAAGCGTCCGGAGAGGTATGACGACCTCATGGAAAGGGTCAGAAACTTCATAGAGGGAGAAACAGCGGTTGCCACGGCCTACCCTTCAAAAGGAAATGGCTACCGATCGAACGACCAGTCCAGGAGACAGTCGGGCGGTCAAAGCAACCAGAACAATGGTAGGGGCTCAGATTACAAGAGCCAAAACAAGGGAGGACGGCCGGATGATAAATTTACTCCTTTAAAGATGTCCTACCGGGAGATCTTGCTGACGGAAGGGGATAATTTTCCAAGGCCTCCCCCAATGACGACTCCGCTGGACCGTCGCCAAGGAAATCGCTTCTGCGAGTTCCATAACGACAAGGGCCATGGCACGGAGGAGTGTATCCAGCTCAAGAAGCACATTGAGTCACTGATCAAGTCAGGTAAACTCAAGCATTTGGTTAAGGATTGGAAGGATGGAAAAGACAACAAGAAGTATGACAAGAAGGATCCCCAAAAGGACAAACCTTCGACCATATACATGATCCAAGCCAGACAACGCCGCACGAGGCAGAAAATTGGTCAAAAATTTTCACGCGGCCGGGAAATCTCATTCCCTCCCATCACAGCAGGAGATGTGATTGATGCACCTCTCACTATTGAGATAAGCATTGGAACACACAATGTCCGTCGCATGTATGTGGATGGAGGATCATCAACAGAAGTACTGTACGAACACTGTTTTGTACAGTTACGACCAGAAATAAGAAGCCAATTGGTACCGGCCACGACGCCGCTCATTGGTTTTAGTGGAGACACAATATGGCCAATAGGGCAACTGCGTCTACTTGTAACCATTGGGAACGAAGAGCACTCCACCACGGTGTGGATGAACTTTATGGTGATACGCTCACACTCCCCATACAATGGGATCATAGGCAGACCGGGTATCCTGGCCATACGAGCAGTGCCTTCCACGGCGCACGGAATGATCAAATTCCCGGTGGAAGGAGGAATCGTCACAATCTACAACACAATCGTACCAGCATCTGAGTGTCACGCCGTGACAACACCGGTTCCACCTGTTCCCCCCAAGGACGGATCACCACCTCCCAATTAGAAGGTGGCAATCCATCCGGATTACCCGGAACAGAAGGTGTCCATAGGGGGAACGCTCTCGGACAACGGCAAGAGGGCCATGTGCTCTCTCTTGAAGGCAAACTTGGATGTATTCGCATGGGAGCCCAAGCATATGACGGGCCTACCACGCGCGATAGCAGAACATAGGCTCCAGATCCGCCAGGGATACCTATCCGTCAAGCAAAAGAAGCGCGGTCAGGCACCTGAACGCAGCCAAGTGATACTGGATGAGGTACGGAAACTAGTGGACGCAGGTATCATGCGCGAGGTATACTACCACGAGTGGTTATCCAACCCAGTCATGGTCAAAAAGCATGACGGAAGCTGGCGCATGTGCGTGGATTTCACGGATCTGAACAAAGCCTGTCCACAGGATTGTTACCCGTTACCGGAGATCGAATGGAAGGTGGAATCCCTATGTGGATATCCCTTTAAGTGCTTCTTAGACGCATATAAAGGATACCACCAGATCCAGATGGCGGAAGAGGACGCAGAGAAGACAGCGTTCCAGACTAGTCAGGGCGTATACTGTTATACAAAAATGCCGTTTGGACTAAAGAACGCCGGGGCAACATACCAGCGGCTTGTGGACAAAGCCTTTGACTCACAGATAGGACGCAACCTGGAGGTCTATGTGGATGACTTAGTCATCAAAAGTCATACAGAGGATGCACTTCTCCAGGATGTCCAAGAGACGTTCGACACATTAAAGAGGATTAATATGAAGCTAAATCAAAAGAAATGCACGTTTGGGGCAACGGAAGGAATGTTCCTTGGATATATGATTGATCCAAATGGCATCAAACCTTGCCCAGAAAAAACGGACGCGGTAATACAGCTACCATCCCCTCAGACGCGGAAAGAGGTGCAGTCCTTAAATGGGAAGCTGGCCAGGCTAAATAGGTTCTTATCAAAGTCCGCAGAGAAGTCACTCCCCCTATTCAAAACACTCAAGAAGTGCATTAAGAAGGGAGACTTCCGGTGGAAAAAGGAAGCTGAGGAAGCCTTTGGTCAACTCAAGCAACACCTCGCATCTCTCCCCATGCTAGTAGCTCCCCGGCCAAAGGAGGAGCTCATTATGTATCTATCAGCCACACATGGAGCAATAAGTGCGGTACTCATGACGGATAGGGACACGGTGAAAACTCCGGTCTATTTCATAAGTAAAACATTACAAGGGCCGGAGTTGAATTACTCCTATATGGAAAAAATGGTTTTGGCACTAGTGTTTGCTACAAAACGGTTGCGCCGATACTTTCAGGCGCATCCAATTGTAGTCATTACTGACCAACCAATAAAACAAGTCATCTCTAAACCGGATGTGGCAGGTAGGCTACAAAAGTGGAGCATCCTATTGGGAGAACGCAACATATCTTATAGGCCAAGGACGGCTGTTAAAGGCCAAATCTTGGCGGATTTCTTGGTAGAAAAGCCGGATGAAGAAGGACCAATCGTAAAACAAGACGAAACTCTAGCAGAACCATGGGTTTTATTCACGGACGGATCTTCATATACGGATGGGTCAGGAGCTGGTGTGACAACCCTAGATTTTGGATTTTTCACTTTTGACTGTTTGATGTTGATCATGTGCTTGGTGTGCGTTTATATGTTATGTGCTTATATTTGAGACTTTATCATGATGTTAGACATTGTTTATGTAGTACATGGTACGTTATATGATGATGTGATGGGGTTGGTTCGTGCTCATGAGTTCATATGAATGTATAAATCATGGTATAAGTTGGAAATGAAACGAAATGAAATGAAATGAAATGAGTTCAGAAATGAACTGCAGAAAAGTTCGGGTATCGTTTTGATAAGGTTTCGTGTACGTGTCGTATGTTGTATGTATGTATTAAGTATATATAATATGGTTAGGATAAGTTTTATAGTTACTTTCTATATTTAGAAACTTTTAGAAATGAAGGCTAGTTCAAAAATCGCGTAGAAAGTCGAAAAATTAGCAAAAGGGTACCCGGTTTGGTCCCGAAAGTGTATAGGAGTATAAGTAAACATAAAATAGAAGGGGGACAGTGTAAATATGATAAAACACAGAGAGGAGTCGAATTTGTGGGTCCCATAGCCTTAATTTTAATAATTAAATTAATAAAAATAGGATAATTAACATTTAAAAGTCCTAATTGGGCCTAAACTTGTCCAGAAGGTTACCAAGGCCTATATAAACACCCCTAGACCCCTAAAAATGACTAATAACCCTAAATAAACCTAAAATCAGTCTAAATCTTTCATGGATATCAAGAGAAGTCGAAATTATGATTAGGGTTCATTAATTTTTCTTGTTTCAAGGTAAGTGATCAATTAAACCTTAATATAATATATGTTTTTATTAATTAATCATAATTGTATTGTTAATTAACCATCATTGAGATGATTAAGGTTTTGTTAATTTTATAGAAAAATATATTAATTAAGATTCATTAATGATTTTAGGGTTTATGTTATAAATTTAGGGATAATTAATGATGTTTAGTGGGTTAGTGCATAAAGGCGTAAAACAGTCTGATTTTTAAGGCTGTCTTGTGTCGACTGTTCCGGGAAGTAGGTAGCACCTTTGGTCTAGTTTTTTTTTTTTTTGAATTAAGTTCAGGGAGTCTACTTTTCAAAAATGTAAGGTTGGTCGAAAATGGAGTTCGGGAAGGTCGTCAAATAATTTTTACAAAAACAGTGCGCTGTTCAGGAATACATTTTGATTTCGGGGATTTGAATCAAAACCTAACCAAACGGATGAGATAGCCAAATATTTTTGATTTGGGAACTCTTTATAATGTATATAAAAGGACTGGAGGTTTTCAATAAAATTTATGGTGTTTAGGTCGGGGTTTTGGTGTCCAACATATAGCATGTACGGAAAATCAGTTTTGGTGAAAACGACTTTTGGCGTAGAGACTAAACGAAAGGGTTAAACGTGTAATTAGAAAGTAAAATTGGTTTTTGAAGTTCTTAGATTATATAAAAACATAACTCCAGTAGGGTAGGAGTCAAGTGTGGTGTTAAGTTCACTTCATGTGATCGTTTAGTGACTAGTAAACCGTACCGGGGAAAAACTAGAATTTTACGTATAGAATAGCTTGTAGTGGGAGAACTAGATAGTGGGGATTGGGGGATTAGATTCATCTCCTTGATTGTTACTTAACTTGGGTGTTAAGACCTGAGCTAAGGGTGTCGTGTATGATTTTATAGGTTTGCAGGAGTGCTAGCTTGCTGTGCTATCAGGTGAGTTCATAGTCCCGTTTTGCTATGTTTTTAAATGTTTTTCCAGTATGGGATGGAGATGACACTTGCAATGTTCTTTAACATGATTTAGTACTATGTTTTAAAATGTGTGGACATACATGTGATATTGTGTGACTTGCGTGCTTATGTGTTCTCATATGTGCTTTGATATGTGTTCTGATATGTGAATCTTGATTGGGTTATGATTGGGATTGGTACGTAGATGTATGGGCGTCTATGGGACCAGTTGTGATGTGTGTAGAGCGTGGGGCACGATCCGTCCTGAGTTCTTGGTTCTGAGTTCTTGGTTCGTGGGGCACGATCCGTCCTGAGTTCTTGGTTCGGGGGGCACGATCCGTCCTGAGTACTTGTGGATCGTCTCTTCGGAGGCAAGATATCTCGACGGGGATATAGTTCATCTTCCACAGGTGGTGTGGGAAAGATCCGGATAGTGTGGTGTGTGTTCTTGTGTGTGTGACGGGATACTTCTTGACTATTATGGTGTGCCTTGTGAATTGTAGATGTGATTGGTACTTGGATTGAGTTTTGTTGTGGATGCATGTAGCATGATTATCACATTATGGTCCATTACTATAAATTGTTTTCCTTCAACTTATTTGCAGCGGATGTAAAGGTTTCTTATGATGTTCTAGATAACTTAAACCTATGTTCTCACCAACTTTATGTTGACAGATTTTAGTGTCATTTTCAGGTGAGGTAGTTGAGGAGGATGATGTTAGAAGTGGCTAGAGTGTAGAGGCTGCTAGGATTGCATTAGGAGGATTTCCTTTCCTCTTAGATTTTATTTTGTGTCTTGATTAAGTGAACTTTATGGTACCTATATGTTTGATGTTTGTTCATTTGTATGTCTTTGGTAAGATAGGCCTGTTACCTACTTACCTAGACGCCTGCATTGTTGAGATATTGTTACGACATTTGTGTCGCCATTTATGATATTTCAATTTCATTTAGTTCTCTCTATAGACACGCTGTTGTTGTGATGATATCTATACGTCGCGCCCCATATTCCGCCATGGTGGGGTGTGACAGAATGGTATCAGAGCCAATGGTTATAGAGAATTAGGTTGCTTAGTCGCGTAGCCTAATCTATAGCTTAAGGGTCCCTGCATATAGGCGTCATAGGAGTATGTGTGCATTTTATATTAATTGATGTGTTTGGATGTTATTTATTGGGATGTTTTGACTAGTATGAATTGAACCATAGTAAGTTCATACTTAGCTACATTTTATTTTCTTTACGAGTTTTGACTAGTGCGGGTAGAACTATAGTCGTATACGCTAGTCATTGTTGGATTTCGTTTAATTACGTTTTCATGTTCTTTATACATTTTGAATTTAGTCTACGCTGGTTCAGCTGGACTACGAGTTTATTTGTTTCATGCATTGGCTATGTTATTTTAATACATGTGATTTTGGACCTTACGTTATGTTGTGGATTATGTACTTATATGAGTTGTAGGATCTATGTGATTATTTGAGTTGGTAGACTGATGTTTTATGTGTAGTATTAATTCTTATAAGTGTCATCATAGGAGGGAGTTCATTAGTGAAAGGGGACTGGTATAAGTATGGTGGCCAACATAGTTATACAAGTACCACGACATCAGTGGATTCCTAAGTATGGTTGCATGAAAGAGGGTTAATACATGCTTGTATTGTATATGTTGTATGGACTTAAGTGTATGTACGTGTATGCCTATATATATGTATATATCCCTTCTACTTATCGGTTGTATTCTTAGGATGGTTTTATAGCTCTTCATTCTTTGGGATGTTCAACTTCTGTAGTAGCGCATTTATCGAGTCCTCATTTCACGTATTTGTTTGTACGGTACTTTTGGTGTAGAGGCTATTGAGAGGGTGGAGAATTCTTTTTGGGATCACGGTATCTTTTAGTTTGTATCTTATGTGGTAAAAGAAATGGAATTTGTAAATAGTTAAAATAGTTGTTGGTAGTCGGTGAAATAAGGGTTAAGTGTCGTAAGCGTGTTTGAAATAAGATGGGATATATATTTTTTTAACATATAAGTATGGCTTGTTTATTATTATTATTTTAAAAAAAAAATTGTTTTTGATCACCTAAAGCTAATGATCTTTAGTTAAATTCTTGTTCTTATTTAATTAAATATGTTAAAATCATGTAATTACTCATATGATGGGCAAGGGTTTCTAATTTTCTGGAATTAAAATAAATTAGGTCTTGAATTTGGTAATTAATGAGGGTTTTAGGGTTTCAAATCGTTTTTTTTTGTTATAAATCGGAGTAGGCAGAAACTGTCGCTAAATTGTCAGAATTCATCGCTAAACTGTCAGAAACTGTCGCTAATGTCTGGGCAGATTCTTGGTAAAAATCGTTTTGGTTATAACTTATTCGTTTTTAAAGATTTTTGGGTGATTCAAAAGCCTAAAGTTATGTACTCGGAGCGTAGTTTTCAAATATTTAGAACGTATTGTCAATGGAAGTCGGTAGCTTGGTCGAATTAATTGTACAACTGTCGAGTTCAAGATTAATTTTCGGACAACATGGTTTAAACTCGTGTTTTGGGTATTTTTGGATAGTGGACACTTAGAAGGCTAACATAGGGCTGCTTTGGGATAGGATTTTAGATGTATCCATCATAGAGATTGTTACATTAATGAAGAATGTGGGTTCCGGAGTCAATGTTGATGTGTGATATTGTGTTGTGTGCTTTAGACAATTGATCGTTCGTGAAGAGACTATAGATTTTTTTTCGTCAAATGATTACATAAATTACTAATGTGATACCATGGTTTTAGAACAACTAATATACATTAAGGTACAAAATCCATTCTGGGGTAAAATTTGGTTTTCCACCAGGTTTTAATAGTACGTCGCCAGTCGTAACACATTTCAGTTGTTGTTGGGTGCTTGTTGTCATTGGTCCGTTTCCATGGTTCGTTGGGAGTCGATACATGTTTTATGTTGAGTATCTTTTGGAGTCTCAGGTTTTGGTTCATATTTTTAAATTCTTTCACGTAAACGTCCGTTAGTTTTCCATGGGCTTGATCGTTTATCCGAAGTTGGGGGTCCTAAAATTTGTCTTGAGCTTATATTCATTGAGGGCGTTGTTGTAGTCATACGGATGATCCGGTTACGTTCTTATGAGAGAGGTAGCGAGTTGGTTGTGAAATGAAGTTTTTTGAGCTTATGGAGTAAATCTCGGGACGAGATTTCTATTAGGATGGAGTGATGTGACAACCCTAGATTTTGCGTTTTTCACTTTTGACTGTTTGATGTTGATCATGTGCTTGGTGTGCGTTTATGTGTTATGTGCTCATATTTGAGACTTTATCATGATGTTAGACATTGTTTATGTAGTACATGGTACGTTATATGATGATGTGATGGGGTTTGTTCGTGCTCATGAGTTCATATGAATGTATAAATCATGGTATAAGTTGGAAATGAAACGAAATGAAATGAAATGAAATGAGTTCAGAAATGAACTGCAGAAAAGTTCGGGTATCGTTTTGATAAGGTTTCGTGTACGTATCGTATGTTGTATGTATGTATTAAATATATATAATATGGTTAGGATAAGTTTTATAGTTACTTTATATATTTAGAAACTTTTAGAAATGAAGGCTAGTTCAAAAACCGCGTAGAAAGTCGAAAAATTAGCAAAAGAGTACCCGGTTTGGTCCCGAAAGTGTATAGGACTATAAGTAAACATAAAATAGAAGGGGGAGAGTGTAAATATGATAAAACACAGAGAGGAGTCGAATTTGTGGGTCCCATAGCCTTAATTTTAATAATTAAATTAATAAAAATAGGATAATTACCATTTAAAAGTCTTAATTGGGCTTAAACTTGTCCAGAAGGTTACCAAGGCCTATATAAACACCCCTAGACCCCTAAAAACGACTAATAACCCTAAATAAACCTAAAATCAGTCTAAATCTTCCATGGATATCAAGAGAAGTCGAAATTATGATTAGGGTTCATTATTTTTTCTTGTTTCAAGGTAAGTGATCAATTAAACCTTAATATAATTTATGTTTTTATTAATTAATCATAATTGTATTGTTAATTAACCATCATTGAGATGATTAGGGTTTTATTAATTTTATGGAAAAATATATTAATTAAGATCCATTAATGATTTTAGGGTTTGTGTTATAAATTTAGGGATAATTAATGATGTTTAGAGGTTTAGTGCATAAAGGGGTAAAACAGTCTGATTTTTAAGGCTGTCTTGTGTCGACTGTTCCGGGCAGTAGGTAGCACCTTTGGTCTAGTTTATTTTTTTTTTAAAATTAAGTTCAGGGAGTCTACTTTTCAAAAATGTAAGGTTGGTCGAAAATGGAGTTCGGGAAGGTCGTCAAATAATTTTTACAAAAACAGTGCGCTGTTCAGGAATAAATTTTGATTTCGGGGATTTGAGTCAAAACCTAACCAAACGGATGAGATAGCCAAATATTTTTGATTTGGGAACTCTTTATAATGTATATAAAAGGACTGGAGGTTTTCAATAAAATTTATGGTGTTTAGGTCGGGGTTTTGGTGTCAAACATTTAGCATGTACGGAAAATCAGTTTTGGTGAAAACGACTTTTGGCGTAGAGACTAAACGAAAGGGTTAAACGTGTAATTAGAAAGTAAAATTGGTTTTTGAAGTTCTTAGATCATATAACAACATAACTCCAGTAGGGTAGGAGTCAAGTGTGGTGTTAAGTTCACTTCATGTGATCGTTTAGTGACTAGTAAACCGTACCGGGGAAAAACTGGAATTTTACGTATAGAATAGCTTGTAGTGGGAGAACTAGATAGTGGGGATTGGGGGATTAGATTCATCTCCTTGATTGTTACTTAACTTGGGTGTTAAGACCTGAGCTAAGGGTGTCGTGTATGATTTTATAGGTTTGCAGGAGTGCTAGCTTGCTGTGCTATCAGGTGAGTTCATAGTCCCGTTTTGCTACGTTTTTAAATGTTTTTCCAGTATGGGATGGAGATGACACTTGCAATGTTCTTTAACATGATTTAGTACTATGTTTTAAAATGTGTGGACATACATGTGATATTATGTGACTTGCGTGCTTATGTGTTCTCATATGTGCTTTGATATGTGTTCTGATATGTGAATCTTGATTGGGTTATGATTGGGATTGGTACGTAGATGTATGGGCGTCTATGGGACCAGTTGTGATGTGTGTGGAGCGTGGGGCACGATCCGTCCTGAGTTCTTGGTTCTGAGTTCTTGGTTCGTGGGGCACGATCCGTCCTGAGTTCTTGGTTCGGGGGGCACGATCCGTCCTGAGTACTTGTGCATCGTCTCTTCGGAGGCAAGATATCTCGACGGGGATATAGTTCATCTTCCACAGGTGGTGTGGGAAAGATCCGGATAGTGTGGTGTGTGTTCTTGTGTATGTGACGGGATACTTCTTGACTATTATAGTGTGCCTTGTGAATTGTAGATGTGATTGGTACTTGGATTGAGTTTTGTTGTGGATGCATGTAGCATGATTATCACATTATGGTCCATTACTATAAATTGTTTTCCTTCAACTTATTTGCAGCGGATGTAAAGGTTTTTTATGATGTTCTAGATAACTTAAACCTATGTTCTCACCAACTTTATGTTGACAGATTTTAGTGTCATTTTCAGGTGAGGTAGTTGAGGAGGATGATGTTAGAAGTGGCTAGAGTGTAGAGGCTGCTAGTATTGCATTAGGAGGATTTCCTTTCCTCTTAGATTTTATTTTGTGTCTTGATTAAGTGAACTTTATGGTACCTATATGTTTGATGTTTGTTCATTTGTATGTCTTTGGTAAGATAGGCCTGTTACCTACTTACCTAGACGCCTGCATTGTTGAGATATTGTTACGACATTTGTGTCACCATTTATGATATTTCAATTTCATTTAGTTCTCTCTATAGACACGCTGTTGTTGTGATGATATCTATACGTCGCGCCCCATATTCCGCCATGGTGGGGTGTGACAGCTGGCCTCATCCTTACGAATCCGGAAGGAATGGAGTTTACTTACGCCCTTCGCTTTGAGTTCACAGCCACCAACAATGAGGCGGAATATGAAGCATTAATTACGGATTTAAAAATCGCCGCTAGAATGGGAGTCCGCAACCTTGAGGCCTATGTAGACTCACGGCTTGTCGCGAACCACATTCTAGGTGGATATGTGGCTAAGGAGGATAACATGGTCCGATACTTGGAGAAAGTCAAGTCACTCATCGCGGCTTTCAGCAAGTTTTCTATCAAGTAGGTACCAAGAGGTGAGAACAAGAAGGCGGACGCTCTTAGCAAGATCGCATCTACAAGTTTCGCCCACTTGTCGAAGCAAGTCTTGGTGGAAATACTCAAGGAAAAGTCTATAACAGAAGGGGAGGTCGCTTCTATAGTTGAGGAGGATGGACCTACATGGATGACCCCGATCGCCAACTATTTGACTAATGAAACCCTTCCGGACAATGAAAAAGCGGCACGGCGCATCAGAAGGAAGTCGCAGCACTTCGAGCTTCGAGAAGGTATCCTTTATAAGCGCTCTTTCTTGCAGCCGTGGTTGCGGTGTGTTGGACCACGTCAGGCCACTTATGTGATCAGTGAGATACATGAAGGGTTATGCGGCATGCACGCAGGTCCACGATCCGTGGTAGCTCGAGCCCTACGTACAGGATATTATTGGCCTACCATGCATAGGGACGCACGCGACATGATTCGCAAGTGCAGTGATTGCCAAGTGCATAGACCAGTCCCGCGACATCCGCAGCAGGAGCTTACACCTATTACATCCCCATGGCCATTCTATAAGTGGGGAATCGACATCTCAGGACCATTTCCTATAGCTGCGGGGGGAGTTAAGTTCTTGATTGTCGCAATGGACTACTTTACACGTTGGATAGAGGCCAAGGCAGTCAAATCCATCACAGGCAAATAAGTTAAAAAGTTTGTTTAGGAGAACATTGTGTGCCGTTTTGGCTTACCAGGAGAAATCATCTCGGACAACGGTAAACAGTTCCCGGATAATCCATTCAAGGACTGGTGCGCATCATTGAATATCAAACGGCGCTTCGCGTCTGTTAAGCACCCGCAGACAAATGGCCTTGTGGAACGAGCAAATAGAATCTTGGGAAACGGCATCCAGGCATGCTTGGAGGAACGAAGTGCCAAATGGGTGGACGAACTACCACATGTTCTATGGGCGCATAGGACTATGATCAAAACAGCCAACGGGGACACTCCATTCGCATTGGCCTACGTCACTGAAGCTGTTATACCAGCAGAAATAGGAATGCCTACCATCCGCACAGCGGAAGTTAACGTCGTCACGAACGACAAGCAATTATGGATCAACCTGGATTTATTGGCAGAAAAAAGGGAGATAGCAGCCATCAATGAGGCTAAGTCCAAGGCTAAAATGAAGGCTTATTATGACGCCAAGGTTAAAGGTGTTTCTTTTCGACCGGGAGATTATGTCTATCGTGCTAACGAAGCAAGTCGAGCGGAGAATACAGGAAAGTTGGGCCCTAAGTGGGAAGGACCGTATGAGGTCACGGAAGCCTTAGGATGAGGCGCGGACAAGTTACGTGACATGGATGGCCGCGATCTGAAACGCACATGGAACATCTCCAATCTCAAAAGGTGCTATCTTTGAAAGCTACGGCTTCCGCATGGATACTTCTCTATATATGGCTTTAATGAAGATCCATGCTGTAACACCCCATTTTGATAATGGAAATGTCACGCGTAATTATGGCGTGTCATCAAACCATACAAGGATAAATGTATAAAACATTACATGACCATAGGGATAACCGGAATCAAACATCGGTTCCCAAACATAAGCCCAAAACATAATAAAGCAAAAGAAAATGAATGAAAGACTACACAAGCATAAATATATGAAGGCAAAAGGAAAAGAAGTCTCTAACAGCTTCCATCCTATGCACGTCCTCCAAATGCTCGAGTCTCTCCTAGGGTACCTGCCGTTTTGGGACATGGAAAGGAAAGTAACGGCTGAGCAAAACGCTCAGTGCACGGATATAGACATAGTATAAGTGACTAAAACATAATAGAGACTTAATAGCAGGGAAATGTATAAGTCCTGGAAAACCTGGAACATGTTCATAAAACTGGTTTTATAGTTTGAAAAGCCTTATGTTTATCTTATGAAAATTGTTTAACATATTTTACCATTAGCCAATGTAGGTCATGAAAATCCACCGTGCATGAATACTTGGAGGGGTAACCTCATCATGTAAATTAGAGGGGCTGCCTCTAATTTAATATACTGGTTCTGGGTAGGAGGGATCAGCTCCTTGTGAAGGATGCAAGGCACACACCACATTCACCATGAAATCCTGAATAAAAACATGTAACTAGGATGCACCCATACGCCCCACATGATAAATATAATATAAATGGCCAAAAGCAGAAGGGACGCCACGAGCAATCACTCCGCCGTGGTGAAGTCATAACATCAGTGTCTCTAATGTTATGGTTATGGTACCTCCATAACTAGGTGAAACTGGTCATGCATGTATATGGATATAAGTAATCTTAATTAAACATAAGCAATCAAACACGTAACTTATACTACGGGAAAACAGTTGGCTGCATACGGGGAATCCTAATAAGTAAAGAATGTCCATACTGAAAGGACGGGAATCCGTACCTTATGTCCAGTGAAGAAAGAAGATGAACTGAGAGGAATCCTACTTCCGAATCACTAGTGCTACATAAATACATACATGAATAAGTATTTGCTTACTAAATACGTAGCTGGTTTTATGTCATGTCTTAGCTTATTTTATGTGTTCTTACCATGTTTTACTATTTTTAAGCCTTAAACCGTGTTTATCTTATATTTTGTTTAATCTGATTAAGTATTTCTGGTATTTCATGTGTTATTATACTTACTATGTAATAATAAGTAACTTTCCAAAAATAGCATGTTTCCTAAAATAGAAAGTTTCCAAAAATAGAAAGTTTCCAAAAATAGGAAGTTTTCAAAAATAGAAAGTTTCCAAAAAATAGAAAGTGTGCAAAAATAGAATTACTGCTTAAAATAGATAAGTTTCTAAAAATAGAAAGTTTCCATAAATAGATCAGCTGCCTTAATTAAATAAGTTTCCATAAATAGATTAGCTGCCTGAAATAAATAAGTTTCTAAAAATAGAAGGTTTCCATAAATAGATTAGCTGCCTTATTTAATTAAGTTTCTAAAATTGAAAGTTTCCATAATTAGAAATAAGCTGGTTAAATAAGCTAAGTATATAAGCCTAAGTGTTTTCATGATTATTTTCTAAGTCACATGATATAATGTATAGTTTAATAATTATTCCATGTAATTAAATTAAACTATAGGTTAAAATATTTAATTAAAGTATAACATGTTTTTAATTAAATAATGTTAAATACTTAGGTTAAAACATCTATTATTATATATTAATAATATAACCTAAGTCATGTTAATTAATTAATTATAATCATGGTTTTTAAATAATTAATTAATTATAAGTCTAAAATATAAAATACTTAGGTTAATTAATTTCATGATTATTAATAATTAAAATAACCTAAGTCAAGTTATTAAATTAATCATGTCATTTTATTAATTTAATTTTTAACATAAGATCATAAAACATAAAAAACTAAACATACACCATGAACCGGATCTAGACTAAAACAATGAACCGGACATGAAATCGACACCGTACCCCGAACCAACTCAGGGTACCCCGTGCCTTGATGCTGCTGTGGGACCCACACACACCAACCGAGACCGTATGGTCTTGGTGGTGGTCGGTTGGCCAAACCGATACCCCCTTCGGGTGCGGTGCAGCCTGCGGCAAAAACAAACACCCCTTAAAAACATACTTTTGATTTTATTAAACCCCAAATCATGTTAGATCCATGTTTATTTATTAGGTTTTTTAAAAAAAAACATAACATGTTCTTGATTTATAAAAATATCAATTCAAAAGAAAAGGTTTAAAAAGGATTTACCGAATTCGTGGATCAAAAGGATGAAGAACAAACACGATCACCAACTAAATTTCCAAGATCCAAGATCACAAACCACCTCCTTGTGGTGTTCTTAAGGTGGCGGCACAAAAAGAAAAAGGGAAGGAGGGTTTTTAGGTTATTGCTAAAAATCTTCTGTAATTGTAAATGAGTAGTGAAAAATCCCTTAAACCCTTTTAGTAAAATTTGACAAATGGGCTTGGCCCATTTGTCCCTTGTAGCCGCGGGTAGGAGGCCCCACTTGGGGTACCCGTACCTTTTTCCGTGTCTCGATGTTAAGTTATACGTTCGTGATTATTTGTGTTCGCGTTTTAAGTGTTCTCGTTACGTAATTATCGTGATCTAATATATTTAATTACGCTTGTAATAAATATATATACGTAATTAATAATAGTTCGTGTTTTAATTACGTTCATGATTTCATGATCGCATGTTCGTGATTAACTATCGTCAAATAAATATTACGTGATCGTGCGTAGTAAATACTTATCGTGTTCTAACACGTACGTAATACGTAAAATCCTAACACGTAATCGTAATCATGCTATATTAGGAAAGTTTTAATCTAGTACGTATGATATTAAGGGTACTATTCATGGTAAAAGCATGCGGGTTTTACACATGCACTCTATCTGTTTTGTTTCTTATGTTTTTTCTAAGTTCCTTTTTTTGTTTTTTTAGGACTTCCCATTCTTGTTAAAACAAAAGATTTAAACGTTCTAATAAAATGCTGTGGTGCCTAGCTAGCTCTAGGGCTTATTTTGTGCAAATTATTTTTTAGGATTTCGTTATAGTCGTATGAATTTAATTATTATTATAATGTGCCATATCTTATTCATATGCATTCATTCAATACCGTACATGTATAATACGCCTCCAGGTGGGGTAAGAGGATTAAGTGAACCTAATAATTCAACTTGTCACATAAGAGGGATGCAACCCCAGTGACGCGGATCATGTATCCTTACTAGACACCTTATTCACAAGACGTTGTGATAAGTTTCCATATGCCGCGCTCACGTAGTGCTTTGCATAGTAAAGACGCACGCCTCACGTCTAGTAAAGTATAGACTTTGTTATATTTTGGGTAAGACGTGACATGTCATGCGACACAGATACATGATATCTAAAAATATAAACAAGTTTCAAAAACATCAAAATTGCAGTGCCTACGCACGGACTTATACATAGCAAAACAAATGTTTACAATCATAAGGTACCGTGGACATCCACGGACAAATGTTTAAAGGTTACAAACCAAATTGTCTGAAATAGATAACAAATTAGGGGCACCCTACATGGGGGGGGGGGAGAAACCTACCTATCTCCACTTGTTCTTCAGCCAGGCAAAGCAACCTCTCACCGCGCTCCCTCCGCTTCAAGGCTTGAGCCGCATTCCTCTCCAGCACCCCGCTTAATGGTTCTTCATCAATTACGAGCCTGGTCACGTCCTCATAAATAGGAAGTGAAAGGTGGCTGGGCGAGGGAGTGAACGAAGCCCGGGAATGACCCTCATCTTTAGAGAACGCACCAAGACTAAGATTTTCCATGATCTCCATGTTTGATGCATCCTTTGTGGCTTCCAGCTCGGCCAAGAATGGGTAATGTAGATCTCGCATTGCGGCCATGGAAGCAGTCATCTTGTTAGCAGCTTTGGGGTTAAAGAAGGCATGCCTTGTGAAGTTTTCCTTCTTCCTGATTAGCTCTACGGCCGTGACCATTCCTTCATGGCGGTCGTGATCAATGCCATCTGACACAAGGCTCGCAAACTGTTGAACAAATTCAGGGGCTTCCAGCACCTTGGTAACGGCTAGACGTGCCCCGGGACCCACCATCCACCTACGGCCAGCAATGGCTGCTAGTAGTTGGGGGCATAGCACGTCGTCACGTTCGGTGGTAAGGGCATCTATTATAACATCGTTTTGGGCAGAGGCCTCCCTCAGCTCCTCGGTCATAACCCTCTCATGAGCAAGCTCCTTTTGTACCTTTTCCATGCTTTGGATTATCTTCTGGGCATCCTCAAGTCTTTTGGTGAGCATGGATACTTGGTTGGAGGAGGACTTGGTCGACGCTTCTGCTGCGGTCACCTATATGAGATACATTACTTGTTAGAACTGTGATTATTATGGAATAAGAGTGATGCGGCGTGGATACGTACCTTGGTTGTTGCGGCCTCAAGTTTTGCCTCAAGCTCGGCTACCTGCTGGTCATGAGCATTAGCGTGGGCTGATTGTTCTTTCACGGTCGCCTCGGCGGTGGCAAGCTGGGATTGGAGGGCAGCAATTTGAGCTTCATTCTCCTCGATCATCCTTTCCCTTCGCCCAACTTTCCTCTTAAGAGACTCCACATGCCCCAACACGGCTTCGAATCTCACCCTCATCGAAGTGCCCATTGCCATTTGGTGCACCAGGGCGCCGTTGTACTCATCCACCAGGTCAGCGTGGCTTAGTACATTCACATCTCGTACCAAACCAGGTGGGATACAGTTGTTGAGGTACTCACGGCACTCCTCGGCCTCTCTCATCCACGATGCAATAGTAATATTCCAAACAGGATTGAATGATTGAGGTGGGCCGGACATTGGGATGTCTTGGGAATCTGTGGGGGTACCTTCTTCGAATGCAGGGCCAGATCTTGGTACGGCTCTATGAAGCATAGGTTCTCTCTCCATTTCCTTCACATTCCCCTTCTCTTTCTTTACATCGGGTGGAGGCGCGGCACCAGCTTGTTCCTCTCTACAAAACAGACATTGGGAATAAATATCAAGTATTTTTTGAAGGACAGTCGTGGCTCTTACTTAAGAAAGATGTAGCCTTACATGTTATTCCCTGCTAATTCTGACGCAGTCGGGGGAACCTGAGTAACTGGATCCACATGTGCAGCCCGCACCGTCTCGGATGCCTGGGTGGTGCTCCCAACAGATTGATACAGGGGGTAGTCCTCGCGAAGTTTTTTTTTTTTGGGGGGGGGGGCATTATGTTCACCAACCTCGGCCGGGGCGACTCTTCTCACCCGCTTGTTTTTTCTGCGGGTACGCTTAGGGGCGGGCTGGGCTGCTGCTTCTTCACCTTCCTCTTCAAGTTCTTTTTCTGCTCCCTCGTCTTCTTCTTCATTGACTTGCTGCATCTCCTCCTCATCATCGCCCAACATTTGGCGAAGGCTGGAGGTGGTCCTCTCAATGTTGTCTCCTTGCTCTTCCCAGTATGCGGGGGTGGCAGTTTTAGGCGGCGAGGAGGGCCCGGTTCCTTCTTCAAGCAACATATTATCACCGTCCTCGTTGTCAATGTTGACGGGGGTTCTCAGGATTGTTGTTTCCTCTTCGTCTGAGTGGGGGTCCGGCACGGCCTCCAGGGCAACCGTCACATTTCGAGTATGCTCAAGAAGAGGTAGCTCGTTCTCACGTCTAGGACGGGATCCCTCTGGTACGAGCTTTGGGTCGCCTTGACGTAGGAGTCCAAAGAATTTCATTTCTGCCACAATAAACGAAATATGTTAGGCATTAAAAAAATAATTTTATGCGTTTTTTGATATACGGATGCTAACCTACCTTCATCATGCCTTCTCCAAAACACAGGATATCTGTTGGACGAGCCGAAATAGTTGCGGCCAATCCCTAGCAAACAGAGGAATGATTCGGGGAGGTTTCTATGGAATCCTGTTCTGTTAAGATCTATTTCTCGGGAATGTTGGGGATTATATGTACTGGCGTGCGGAAGGGGTCATGAGATAACCTATGCTTGAAGACATAATCGGCCGGCCACGCTATCGAGTCAATGAAAAAGTAATGGTCGTACCAGTTTTTCAATGAGTCCATGGGCTTATTATGGGACTGGGGGCTGTTGGGAGATCGTTTCTTAAAAGATAGCCAACCATTTACTATACTGGGGGTGTAAAATAGCCGGAATAGTTCTACGGTTGGGGGGATTCTTCTAGCACGACAAAGAATCTCGAATTGACTTATCTTACATGCGCCTATACTGTGAAGCTGGCTAATATGTACATCATAATACCCTAATAGATCTATGAGGAAACGGGTGAACAGAATGCGGTAGTTGGCCGCATCAAAAAGGCGAGTATATAGGCCAATTTTTCCCTGCGGAGCCTCAGTTATGAGGTCTCCGGCACCAGGGAGAGAGGGGTGTAGGTTGGTAGGGATGAAGTAATTGGTATAAAAATGATCTAGTTGCTCCTGGGTCATTACATTGAGCACGGATCCAATTGTGGGGTTGTGTCTTTGGGCCATTACTAAATAAAAAGTTAAGGACGTGGTATTCTAACCTGTGGAGGAAGGGATCCGTGCGTGAGTAAGTGAAGCTAAGAAGAAAAGCTTTAATGGCAGAAATGGAGAAAAAGACGGTGTGTTTCACACAGCCATAGGGGTGGCTTATTTATAGGGTTGCCTTGTGGGTCATGGTCTGTTGGATGCGTGACACGTGTCTGTCACTATCCTTAATCGTGTGGTTAGGGTGTAAGTGGCAAGTGAAAAGTCAGGTGGGACCCACGGGTCACTTCTGACTCAGAAGTTTACGCCGCTCGAGGTTCTGACTGTTTGCACTTTGTCAGTCAAGTGGCAGGTGAACAGTCATTTATGTCGGGATATGTGGTCTTACGTAAGACCCAAATTCAATGCTACATTTAATTTGTCTCGGTCGTCACGTGCGGCTGAGGTGTTATTGGAATAAATTCCTAAATCAGGTTGTCACGTGCGGCCGAAACAAATTTTTGGACAATTTGTCATTCCCTAAAGAACTTTCTTGGTACGTCCGGGGAGCATCTTGATAGTCTAGAGGTTACGCCTACGGCTGTAACAACTAGACTGGGGGGACATGATGACGTATAGTCCCCAGCCGGGTCATGAACCCGGCCCACGGGTACTACCCGTATCCGGCCCATCATGGATGGGTTGGAATAATTTCATTTGAGCTTATGGTCTTGGATGAACAGTAACCGCACACACGTGTGCGGCCCACGGCCCGGCATGACCGGTACAGGGTTAGACAGAATCATATTATGTCTATGAATAGGATTTACCCCAAAGAAGAGGATATTCACTCACCATAATTAGAAGATAACAATCAAATCTACTTCTGGTACTTATCCTTTCCTTGGGGCCGAAGCATCAGTGACAGCCCATTAGGGTTTCACTGCCTATAAAACGAATCCCCAAGGGTTCCACAAAGTTATTACGTTCTATACACTCTCAACCCATCCGATTCCTATAAACCCTAACCGATTACTTACTCTCACGCCGAAGTCTAATCGTGGGAAACATTCCCACGGTAAGCCTAACGCGTGTTGTTTAGTGTGCAGGATCCCAACCATACGATTCACTTGGTGCAGGAGCCGGAGTCCAACCAACCCGAATTAAGCCTAATTCGGGTCTAGCAAGGATCACCCAACTTTTGCATCAACATACGGTTGAACCAATACCAATTGTGGAACCCGAGATTCCAAGGCTGATGCCTATGCCCCAACCCACACCACCCTTACCTTACCCATCAAGACGAAACAAGGAAAAGGCACAAGAACGTAACAATTATCAATTTGAACTTTTTATGAAAATGTTTCGTGACTTGCATTTTAACATATGTTCTGCCGACGCTTTGGTCAGGATGCCTCGATTTGCCGCAAACTTCAAAAGTATGTTGAATAACAAAGAGAAATTGCAAAGATCGTCTAGTTGTTCTTCGGTTTTTCTTAGCCGCATACCTCAAAAAGTCGGTGATCCCGGTAAATTTTTAATCCCATGTGCTATCCAAGATATGGAAGAATGCTACGCCTTGGCCGATCTTGGTGCTAGTATAAATTTGATGCCTCTTGAGATTTTTAAGTCGCTCAATCTTCCTAATCTCACTCCTTCAAGAATGTCAATCGAGATGGCCGATCATTCTACGATTTTAGCTTGTGGAGTAGCCAAAGACGTCTTTGTGAAAGTTGGAAAGTTTTACTATCCCGTGGACTTTATCGTTGTAGACATTCCCATCGATCCTAAAGTTCCTCTAATTTTAGGTCGATCATTTTTGGATACTTCGAGAGCACTTATTGATGTTCATGCTAGAAAAATCAATCTACGTTTCAATGAGGAGGAACTCATCATAAATGCAATTCAAAACTCTACGCTTTCTCATGTTTATTCTATCACGTCTTTGAACTATGTTGATTCAATTAAAAACATTTTCAAAGGATTTTCAAAAAGAGTTTTAGGAGTTGTTGATAAAAACGATTTTCCATCCCCTCCGCCGATGGAGGTTAAGAGTGTTAAACCTACGTCTCCAATCACGGAAGATTCTTCGGATGATGAATATGTTGACCCCGATGGGGCGGTGTTCTTTGTTGATAAATGTTTTGAGAACTTACCACCACCAAAAAGGTTTTTAAATGTGAGAATTTTTAGTGTGCCTAACATCGTTTTAGAAACACCAAATATTTTTGACATAATCAAATGGGGTTTTCATAAGGAGTTTTCAAAATATGAAAAAGGAAAAAAAAATTGAATTGAATTTAAAAGATTTTTCTACAATTCTAACTCCGTCATCACCTCGTGTTTTGAGTGCTACAAGCTCTTCTTATCGTTTTGACGATATTTTGTGTGGACTTAGTGTGGGGGAAGCCCCTTATGTTCCCTCCCCTTTCTCCACCGAGGACGAGATATTTGATCCCAGAAATTCTTATAAAGGCATATCTCGGTCTTCCACCGATGCAATAAATTGACAATACTTTCATTTCGTTGGTGCGAGTCTACCTCGAGTAGCTCATATTTTAGAGCCTTACCCATTGTCCCACCCTTCTATTTCTTATGATCTCTTTTCTTCAAACTCTTTGAGTTTTTGGCACGTGTTGAAGTGGCGATGGTTTGTTTATCCAATGAAAACGAGGACGCCATCTTCGATCCCGGTATTTTGCATTATCAAAGGACTTAGTCCTTAATACCGGTTGCTTTTGGGCCTTGTTTATCATGTAAGCCCCACCAAAAATTGACCATACCATGATTATCCCTAAATGATCACATTTATGGGGTTTTCGAGTCGAGCTTTTGACTCGGTTATCAAAAACAAGGTGCCTCGTGGGGGAGTCCCATGCTTATCCCATGTACATATTATCGCTTTCTAATGTAGTTAATGTGAAGGGATTTGTGCCCTTCCAACCTTTGTTCCGTGGTTCTTTGTACATTGTGGTTTTTAGATGATCATGATCTTCACGATTGGAGCCTCTCGTGTTCGTTTTATGGGAGCACTCGATCGTTTGCTTTGAAGGATTTCTCTATATCCATGATATATTCTTTGATGTTCTAAACTTAGGTTTTTAGCACACTTTATAAACGGCTTTAAAATTTAACGGTTACACCCTTTCCATGCTAGATTAAGCATTCGACTACGTCTCTAGTATGGGGGTTTCCAACCCTTAGACTCGAAACATTGAGGACAATGTTTAACTTTAGTATGGGGGTGAATAGATACTTTCCTTTCCAAACCTTCACGCTTTCTATAGTTTATCTTTTTGTTTTTCTTTTTGTTGCAAAATAAGGCTAAAAATGGCCAAATTTTAATTTTTTTTCTCATGTTTTATAAGTGTTTGAAGACACGAATGTAGATTTTCCGATGGCGAGAATAAGAGTAATTTTTGACTCGACCGTGCGTGTTGAGCACTTAGCTTAGATTCCTTAACTTTTTAGGCTAAGTCTCTTAAATGAGGACGAGAAATGATAGAGTTAATTATAAGTTACTATGCTAAACGTAGAGTACTCGTATTCTTTCAAAAACTCATGTGTTCTCGTTGTTTACTTATTCTCCCTTCACTTATATATATATTTTGCTTAATAAGTATTGGCTTAGCGGTTTAGTCTTGATTGTTGGTTTCTAGTCTTTTCTAGTAGCTTCCATGTAATTAAATTGGGAAGACATTAAGGTATCGTCAGCGTCACGGTTTTGAAGTATTGGCAACCCGAATAATCAAAAGCTTCACCTAATAATAAGATTTCAAGTGCTCACCTAAATCAAGCAAACAATTTGAAGCTCACAAGGCCGAAAAATCTATGCGAAATTGAAAGTGAATCAAGCCTTAATATTTGAAGCTTTAAAGATCCAAAATTCGCCTTAGCGTGAGAATATACGTCTTTAGCCATAATAAAACCACTGATTAGGAGGATAATAAAAGGCAAGGCAAGACCAAAGTCATAATAAAAGCTTTATGGCGAAGTTGAATAAAAGATGGAGGTAAACCTATGATAATAAGGCCCATCCGTTAGGGGGCGCATAAAAGTCTTTGTAACACCCCACTTGGATAAGTGGACCGTTACGTGTATTTATGGCGTGTCATCAAAGCATAAGGTAAATGTCCTAAAACATTAACTGACCCTAAAGGAAATACCGGAATCACACATCAGCAATCCAAACATAAGCCCAAAACATGAAAAATAAAACACTGAATGAAAGGACTAAACAATGTCCAAATAAGCAGAATAATGTAATAAATGCATAAAGTAAGAAGTCTGGATAGCTTCCATCCAATGCACATGCTCTTAGAATCCTAAAAGCTTCCTGGTGTACCTGCCGTTAGAACATGAAAGGAACTACGGCTGAGCATAACGCTCAGTGAACGGATATGAAGCATGATAAGGAATTACTGAAATGAAGTAGATGAAAAATACTGAAGCTGTAAGACTGATAAGTAAAGTTGCAGCGAAAATCTGTGTATAATCTGTAAAGGCTGATTTATAAATAATAAAGCTGAACTGCTATCTGTTAAATCTGAAAATATGCATTTACTGTATTTTAATTTTGCCAGATCTTATATAGGTCACGTGCTGTAACAACCGTGCATGAATAACTGGAGGGGTGACCTCGTCATGCTATAGAGGGGTGACCTCTAAATAACTGTGCTGGGTGGAGGGATCAGCTCCAATGTGAAGGATGTAGAGCACGCACCACATTCACCCTGATAACTTGTAACACATATAAGCCTAGGATGCATCCATACGCCCCACTAATAATACTGATAAAATGGCCAAGCTGAGCTGAGTGGGACGATGCAGGATATCACTCTCCTGCATGTGAGTCACGACACCGGTGCCTCTAGTGTCGTGGTTACGGTACCTCCGTAACTAGTACATAAACTGGTCGTGCTTGTATATAATGCTCAGGCAATTTATTTAGTTATTAACATGATTACTGATAAGCTTAAACATATACTGGGGAAAAACATTTGGCTGAAGATGGGAAATCATAATCATGCATAGAAAGGAAGTCCTTACTGAAAGGACGGAAAATCCGTACCTCTAGTCCAGTAACTGACTGAATGGAAGACTGAACGAATACTACTCAGGCTTCACGCGTGCTACAAGAATAAAGGACGCGAATAAGTTAACTGATATTCGTTTATTTAATTTACTGATCTTATTGGCTTCTCATTTATTTATTTTATTTCTGAAATTCCGTACGTATATTAACTGATAAATCGGATCTTATAGTAATTCTTTTCAATGTATTATTCGACCTACTATTAAGTACGGTATATATGTATTCTCACGTTAGATTAATACTATAATAAGTAACCTGCTACAAATAGAAAGTTTTCTAAATTAGAAAGTTTCTAAAATTATTTATAATTTCTTTAATAAAATTATACCCTTTTAAATCTTATAAAACTATTTAAATATAAATGAATTAATTTTAGTATATAAATCATCTAAAAATATCTAATAATAAAAGTGAATTAAATAAGGTATGATTAAGTCGTCGTTTTAATCCTTTTTAATTATAGTCCCGAGCCTACCAAGATGCCCCACTCTCGGTCGCAATAAAACGATTCATTTTATATATCAAATCTGCCTACTAGAATTTGCGACAGAAAAATCTGTCACAAAAACTGTGACTAAAAGCTGTTCAGAATCTGTCATTAAAACTGCGACAGAAATACCGTCGCTAAACTGTCGCTAACTTCAGATTTAACTCTTTTTAATTTCTGTTTAAACATGTATCGACTGGCCTGAATATTATTGTCACTGTTTTTATGTAGTTCCCACTGATTAAATAGTTCCCACTGTTGCCCCATTTTACCCACTGTATTTAGTTTTCTGTTCTCATACCCAAACACCCCTTAACCATTTGCTCCACTATACTGCAAGCCAAACGCCCCCTGTTTTCTTGTTGTACACCAACCGAACCCCAGGTGAGTTTGTGGTTCGAAACTGGGCAACCAAAGGGACCACCGAGACCTTAGGGTCATCGGTTTCACTAACCAACAACACACCGGCCCCTTGTCATCAGATTACCCCCTGCGTGGGGTTTTCTTGACTCTCAGTTGGCCAAAGAAAGACACCACCGAGACCTTAGGGTCTCGGCTAATCATCATGTCATATGGCTGGGACATTTATGGCTCGGTTGAACACCAACCCGACCCCCTTTTAGCGCTGATTTCGTTTCATCATAGATTACCATGTTTTAAAATCGGCTATAATTAAAAGAAAGAAACCAATGATTACCGTAACAAACTTACTAGAGAAATGATGGACACGTTCCTGAATCACAGGAGAAATTTAAATCCGAATCTTCTTGTGGTTGTGCTTCTAACCGGCGGCCACCATAGAATTAAGAACCCTAGTATTTTTTATTTTTTCTTTCTCTGATTGTGACAAAGGCTCCCCGTCTTTTCTTTTTTTCTTTCTCTTAGGCCGGGCCTATGCCCATCTACTTTCTTTTTTTTTAAATCCGGCCCCTAGCCTTATATAGTTTTCATATTATTATTATTTTTTTTTTAAAAGGTCAAAGTCGCGTATACTTGTATATACTTTCCGCGCGTTTTATTTTCGGAAGCGTAACCAACTTTTCTGTGTAATAATACACTCGTAATAATTATTTTCTTGAATATTTATATAAAGCTTATACTAAATCAAAACTGCGTATTTAATATTTTAATTTTTAAATACGGGTTTTACAATTCTTCCCCTCTAAAAGAATAATTCGTCCCCGAATTAAGGATACGACTATACTGGGTTTTACAATTCTTCCCCTCTAAAAAGGAGAATTCGTCCTCGAATTAAAGATAATAAGCTGATGAAGCTATAAGAACTGAAAGAGCACGTAAACTGAAAAGACAATCAAGCTGAATGATAAGTCGTCTTCAAATTAAGGCATAATGCTGATGAGAGGTATAACATGACATGACTTAAGTGAACATGTAACGTGACATGGCTGAAGAGGACATGGAACGTAACATGATTGAAAGAACTTAACTGGATTTATTGAAGAGAAGGATGAGAGGTCCGGATGGACTCCTCCGTTTCGAGTGGTCTCCCACTCGAAATGATTCCTTCAAGGTCTAAACATAATAATAAAAATATTGGTCCTGCTGACCCTGTCTAGGTGATGCTGAATAGTTTCTGGTTCCATACTTTAGATGGATTTTCTGAAACTGATAGAATGAATAAGATATAACATGTAGTATACATGAAACTGTACGTACAATTATCCTGAAGAGATAACATTTATATTTCTGGGCAAGCTGCTGCAAAAATATATAGGGATGAACTACGTGAACAATTGTGAACGTGCTACGTGAGCAATTGTGAACGTGGTTCGCGATTATATAAAGAACGTTGTGCATGAAGTATATCGTGAATGGGATACATGAAACATACTATGAACGTGATACTAGAACATATCCTGAACGTATGCTGACTGAGGAAGGAATGCCAAACGATAGGGTCTGAGATGTGAAAAGTCTGCCTGGTTATTAGAAAGTTGTGCTAAATTTGAGTCTGGTCTCTCAAGTTTTCTGTAACCGTATTCGGTAATGAACTGAGAAACGTGTATCGTGAAATGGCACACGAACTTGAACGTGAACAATATTAGGAACGCAAACGTGAACTTAAATCACGAGATAGCATAAAAGATGAACTGAAACAGCATCATACTGCGAATGAGACGTAAACGTGAAAGTAAAAATACACATGAACGTAAGGTGAACGTAAACATACACGTGATCGTAAACATGAATTCTGTCTGATATGATGGTCGATGGAATGCCTTGAATTCGTACAATATACTGCTGAATTTCTAAATTTTCTGCAGATCTGCTACTGCATGATCCTTTCGGATGAAAGAAACAAGTAGGCTGATTACATGGTTGACGATAACTTAGATAGTATCATACTTCGTCAAAGTCTGTGGTAACTGACAATAACCTCCATGGAATCCTGTCTCATTCTGTTCAGATTTTTCTAATGGTAACACACTAACATGAAGGCGTTCTATCTTGAACCTGCGGTATATCAGGCATCTAGATATGAACATAGCTGTATCAATGTGTGATACGGTTTCTATCAAAATTCTGTCTAGGCTTATGGGACATTCTGGTGGGAATCTGGTTGAATAGTCATAGAAGAATTTATGCGTTAGTCTAGGCTTTAGTGATGACTGTCAGCAATTTCTGCGTTAGCAGTCAATTGAGTTCTAGAAAAATTTGTACTTCGTTCACAGGCGTCGGTCGGGACCATCAGGTGATGGCCTTCACCTTTACAGGATTGTCTGAAATTTCGTTCTGCTGAAATAGGGTGGTTCAGAAATGCCACTTTTTCAACTGGAAATCACATATGGGGAGTTGCTTATATAATTTTCTCCTATCGGAGATTCTGCTCAACTGTGAAAAGATGATTCTCTTATACTTCTCTTAGAATTTAGCAGATCAGAATGTTATAAATGAATATGCTGACGATTTTGTCTGAGAATCATGGAAAAATTTATTCATGAATTTCATACTATAGCTGGAGCGTTAGGGAGCTCAGAAGTATAAAACAAAAAAATTTAGAGAGACTGTGATATGTGCAACAGCAGTCTGGAAAACATCATGTTCTTCTCTCACCACTACTGGTGTCACGGTTGCGAATTGTTCTAGAAAATATTTAAGATATCGTAGTAGGAGTATCGTTTTATGAATGGTGACCTTGTAAATTTTCGGTGATCGATACATGATCTCATGTTACCGGCCTTTTTCTGATAGACAAAAACGGTTCACCTCCTAGTGGTGCGTTAGGGCGAATAAAGCCTTGTTCCGGTAACTCTTGCAGCAAATGCTGCAACTCTTTTAACTCAGCTGAAGTCCTGCGATGAAGAGTTCTGAAAACAGTTTCCGTCGTTGAGACAAGCTCGATGTTAAACTCTGTCTCGTGGTTAGGAATGAATTTCTGGAAACCTTCTGCAATAACCTTTGGAAATCTTTGGGATAATTTGCTGATCCTGAATTTAAAGAGTTTCAGAAGTAACTTTATAACTGACAGTTATAAGTCTTAGTAGCTATGGACTAAGAATTCACGCACTTAAGGCAGAAAAATTTGTACTGATTTTCTGGCCGAAATATAAAGAGTATATTTGGGATCTAGTAAGACGGATCTCGTCGTTAACTGAACTGAAACCCTTCATAATTACGGTGAGTACTGTGGATTCTTTTCTGGCTGAAAGGTAGATAATGTCTGATTTAGATAAAGCTGACATATGAATAATTTAGCAAACATGGCAAATTTTGCAGAATATGTTTGTCTGTAACCTTACAGAATGAACTCTACGTGTTTAATTTGAATAATACTCTAGTAGTGGTAACTAAGTTTTTAATTATCTTATTTAGGCGTGTCACGACAAAAACGGTATACTCCCTTGGAGGGTACCCTGAATTTCTGAGAGCCTGATTTAGCAAACATACAGAGTTATGAGTTCTGACTCGTACTCTAAGAAGATATCGTATGACGTGTACCATGACTGGTGTCCTAATATGTGTCTTCCGAAATGATACATGAGACCTGTGTCTTAATTGTTGTTTGGACATGTATTTTAATGGTGAGTCCGAATAAGGTTAAGAATTTCTGGTAACTGCTAGGATTGGCGAACCGGCTAGACTACTGACCTCTGTATTCACGTCCGTTCCAGAGTTCTGATGGTTACTGACTGATTATTTTTAAGCACGGTGGTTGTCATTACCACCTTGTCTGTCATTTTCGAGACGGTCATTATTACTACCATGATTCCTGTAGCTATTCTGCTGAGTGGCCGGCTGGGTTCCGGTTCACATTCTTCTGAATGAAAGGTTAGCTGAGTGAAGTGCGACATCTAGCTAAGAAAGTTAAAGCATGGAATGGAGTGGTAGTGTCTGATGGTTGAAATTTATTCTTGTCATAAATTTCAAATTTATAGTTTTCGTCCTTGTTCTACAGAGTCTTCATAGTATAAACAACATCATCATCTTGAGAAATCTCCAAAGTATCAGCAACATCAGCATTTGTGAGGTCTTCCAAGTGTTAGCGGCATCAGCATCTGGCAAAATCTTCAACTCACGAGCAGCATCAGCATCTGATAGAATATCGACAAGCGGAAATGCCTGAGGTGATTAAGGATCGATTAACGGTACACATGGTGTAAGGTGCATGGGGTACACCTAAAATACTGTACGTGAAGTACACGATGAATACTATTTATGTGGTACCGCTGAAGGTTTGCTGATATGATCGCTACTGGAGTAAACCGTCTGACACGGTCAACGAAAAATAAATTGATTTAACTGGTTAGCAACTGAACCGAAACAGTTAACATGATAGGCTGAAAATTTCTGCGTAGACTTAATGCTGGTTGTATAAAGGCTAAAAAGTATGACTAAACGGAGTTTCATCAACATTTAGTATAAAGACATGATTGTTAGAGACCAGAACATGATTTATCATGAAATAGTATTTTACTGTAATCCTTCTGTATCTTAGCATGAAACATTATCATTCTGTTGAAAACATAATACTTGTAAGGAAACATGAAACTAAATCATCATGTAGATGACATCAACGTGAGGGTATGAAAATTTGACTGTTACAAGGAACATAAAAAGTCAAATCAACTGAGGTGTAATATCAACTGATGTGGACGACTATGGTTCAATCCACAGAATTCAAAGAAGAAAAACATGAGACTAAGTATGGGCTATTCTGGTTCGATCCATACTGGTCAAAATTTATGAAATGTCCTGATATGACAAAGGTGAACAACTGCGGATCGGTTCACAAAACATCATTTGACTGAAAAGCATGAAATTTGTCTTGAGAAATGGTGAACGTTTATGGCTGGTTCACCAAGTGATATTTGACTGAAAACATGAATCTGTCATGAGTAAGGGTAAACGCCTATGGTCGGTTTACCAATACAAAATCTGAGCGGCAAGGGTGAACGCCTATGGTCAGCTCACCAAAACGAAAATTCGCAAAAAAGCACATGCGACTAAATATGGCTAGTTATGTACCAACCTTTTACTTAGTCAAAACTTTAAGAAAACTGACTGATAAATGAAGAAAACTGACTGAATAATCCATGAGAAACATGAAAGATAACAACGCCAAAATCTGGGAAGTTCCTGGTGACTACCCACTAGTCATAGGTCAAGTTTTAGAGCCTACAGGTCGAACCTATAGCTCTGATACCATAATTGTAACACCCCACTTCGATAAGTGGACCGTTACGTGTATTTATGGCGTGTCATCAAAGCATAAGGTAAATGTCCTAAAACATTAACTGACCCTAAAGGAAATACCGGAATCACACATCGGCAATCCAAACATAAGCCCAAAACATGAAAAATAAAACACTGAATGAAAGGACTAAACAATGTCCAAATAAGCAGAATAATGTAATAAATGCATAAAGTAAGAAGTCTGGATAGCTTCCATCCAATGCACATGCTCTTAGAATCCTAAAAGCTTCCTGGTGTACCTGCCGTTAGAACATGAAAGGAACTACGGCTAAGCATAACGCTCAGTGAACGGATATGAAGCATGATAAGGAATTACTGAAATGAAGTAGATGACAAATACTGAAGCTGTAAGACTGATAAGTAAAGTTGCAGCGAAAATATGTGTATAATCTGTAAAGGCTGATTTATAAATAATAAAGCTGAACTGCTATCTGTTAAATCTGAAAATATGCATTTACTGTATTTTAATTTTGCCAGAGCTTATATAGGTCACGTGCTGTAACAACCGTGCATGAATAACTGGAGGGGTGACCTCGTCATGCTATAGAGGGGTGACCTCTAAATAACTGTGCTGGGTGGAGGGATCAGCTCCAATGTGAAGGATGTAGAGCACACACCACATTCACCCTGATAACTTGTAACACATATAAGCCTAGGATGCATCCATACGCCCCACTAATAATACTGATAAAATGGCCAAGCTGAGCTGAGTGGGACGATGCAGGATATCACTCTCCTACATGTGAGTCACGACACTGGTGCCTCTAGTGTCGTGGTTACGGTACCTCCGTAACTAGTACATAAACTGGTCGTGCTTGTATATAATGCTCAGGTAATTTATTTAGTTATTAACATGATTACTGATAAGCTTAAACATATACTGGGGAAAAACATTTGGCTGAAGATGGGGAATCATAATCATGCATAGAAAGGAAGTCCTTACTGAAAGGACGGAAAATCCGTACCTCTAGTCCAGTAACTGACTGAATGGAAGACTGAATGAATACTACTCGGGCTTCACGCGTGCTACAAGAATAAAGGACGCAAATAAGTTAACTGATATTCGTTTATTTAATTTACTGATCTTATTGGCTTCTCATTTATTTATTTTATTTCTGAAATTCTGTACGTATATTAACTGATAAATCTGATCTTATAGTAATTCTTTTCAATGTATTATTCGACCTACTATTAAGTACGGTATAAACGTATTCTCACGTTAGATTAATACTATAATAAGTAACCTGCTACAAATAGAAAGTTTTCTAAATTAGAAAGTTTCTAAAATTATTTATAATTTCTTTAATAAAATTATACCCTTTTAAATCTTATAAAACTATTTAAATATAAATGAATTAATTTTAGTATATAAATCATCTAAAAATATCTAATAATAAAAGTGAATTAAATAAGGTATGATTAAGTCGTCGTTTTAATCCTTTTTAATTATAGTCCCGAGCCTACCAAGATGCCCCACTCTCGGTCGCAATAAAACGATTCAATTTATATATCAAATCTGCCTACTAGAATTTGCGACAGAAAAATCTGTCACAAAAACTGTGACTAAAAGCTGTCCAGAATCTGTCATTAAAACTGCGACAGAAATACCGTCGCTAAACTGTCGCTAACTTCAGATTTAAATCTTTTTAATTTCTGTTTAAACATGTATCCACTGGCCTGAATATTATTGTCACTGTTTTTATGTAGTTCCCACTGATTAAATAGTTCCCACTGTTGCCCCATTTTACCCACTGTATTTAGTTTTCTGTTCTCATACCCAAACACCCCTTAACCATTTGTTCCACTATACTGCAAGCCAAACGCCCCCTGTCTTCTTGCTGTACACCAACCGAACCCCAGGTGAGTTTGTGGTTCGAAACTGGGCAACCAAAGGGACCACCGAGACCTTAGGGTCATCGGTTTCACTAACCAACAACACCCCGGCCCCTTGTCATCAGATTACCCCCTGCGTGGGGTTTTCTTGACTCTCGGTTGGCCAAAGAAAGACACCACCGAGACCTTAGGGTCTCGGCTAATCATCATGTCATATGGCTGGGACATTTATGGCTCGGTTGAACACCAACCCGACCCCCTTTTAGCGCTGATTTCGTTTCATCATAGATTACCATGTTTTAAAATCGGCTATAATTAAAAGAAAGAAACCAATGATTACCGTAACAAACTTGCTAGAGAAATGATGGACACGTTCCTGAATCACAGGAGAAATTTAAATCCGAATCTTCTTGTGGTTGTGCTTCTTACCGGCGGCCACCATAGAATTAAGAACCCTAGTATTTTTTATTTTTTCTTTCTCTGATTGTGACAAAGGCTCCCCGTCTTTTCTTTTTTTTCTTTCTCTTAGGCCGGGCCTAAGCCCATCTACTTTCTTTTTTTTTTTAAATCCGGCCCCTAGCCTTATATAGTTTTCATATTATTATTTTTTTTTTAAAAGGTCAAAGTCGCGTATACTTGTATATACTTTCCGCGCGTTTTATTTTCGGAAGCGTAACCAACTTTTCTGTGTAATAATACACTCGTAATAATTATTTTCTTGAATATTTATATAAAGCTTATACTAAATCAAAACTGCGTATTTAATATTTTAATTTTTAAATACGGGTTTTACAGTCTTGGTAATAAGTCTCATGTTCAAAACCGTTATAAACCGTGTTTATCGATCCTTCTTGTTGACTTACTTTTTTGACATCGTTGTCTATTAGGGGGGTTATTAATTCGATGGTCTTGGTTACACCGTTATAACTCTATTTTTAGACCTAAATCTCTATCATCGCATTAGTAAAAAAAATGTATCCTCGTGAAACATTCAAGACAAAAATAAAATATAAGAGATACCACTTAGGACAATGGGAGGATAAGTACGTGATTAGGGCATATGAGTAGTGTTAGCATTACTAACTTATAATGACAATGATCTCGTTGCACGCTTGGCATGGAATTGGGATGAAAATCGAGGACGACGAAATTATTTCTAACGAAGCATTCACGTGTTCTTTTTCTATGAACCTAAACGTCCCATTTTGCGATGAAAATCATACATTATGTCTAAAACGCAAGTAGTAGTAAAAGTAGTAGTGTAGCAAGTTTATCATTCAATAAAAGTGAATAAAAATGAATTTTGGAGGTGCTAAGATACTTTATTATAGCATTGCGTGAGGGCACGGCAATGGTTTAGTATGGGAGAGTGATGAGACTGCTTTTATACATTGTCTCATCATCCAAAATGGGCTTAAAGTGCATTAAATATCATAAAATATGCCAATATGCTTGTGTTTGTTCCATGTGTATTTTAGGTACGGATATTGAGAAAATCACAAAAGATCAAAAGAATCAAAGAAAAAAGAACACGAGAAACGAAGCCGCACAATGAACCAAGCCCTAGTGTTGATTTTCCAAGAATAAACCTTGAAGAATTGAAGATTGTACAAGAAGGGTCCTCCAATATTGAAGAATTGACACTTTAAACCCTTGATTATTCTTAATTACAAGTTTGGTCCTTAAAGTTTGTCAAATTACAAAAAGGACCATCCACTTTGAAGAATAGGCAAGAATGGTCCCTCATAAATGAAGACTTGTCATTTTTAGTCCTCCACAAAGTCAATCATACAATTCAAGACATTGAAGAATGAAGAAATTCCAAAAAGAACCCTTCAAAGAATCATCAGATGGCAAGAAATACCCCTAAAAATACTTTTGGAAACTTTTTGGGGTAAACGTCTAAAAACTGAAAGTTCATTAACAAAGGAAATTCAGTTTGTCTTATTAAACCTGAAATGAAAGAAACAAAGGAATTGAGGGGCTAATCATGGCAGACACAAAACCTTACCTAGACCAACCACCATCCACCACGTGTCCCACTACCTCCTCTCCACCAATCACAATCCACCTAGCCTCCATGTCACACATCCACTCACACCGGTTTAAACTTAATAAATAATTAAGTTAGACTTGGCGCCTAAACATACATTAAAACCTAAAACAGACCAAAGCCCATGTTCTTCATTTTCTTAACAAAAATTGGGCATTCCTTAATTATTATGAATTAAGTGTTAATCTCTTCCAGATTAATGATTAAGGACCTAATTAACAAAACCCAACCTTAAAACCCTCCACCTCATCACTCCTTTTTTCACATGCTACCTCCCCTGACCCACGAACTCACATGAAGAATAGACCAGCCAGAGAATTAACGTACCATGATCATGCTTCATTCCTACGCACTATTTGGATGTCCAAGATCATATAACAACAAGAATGATCACATGTATCAAGCCCCAAGTCAAATTCAGTCAACAAAAAGTTCAAACCTTCAAGGGCAAATTTGGGACTTCACCAACTAAGGTTTATGTTTATTTTCAGCATTTATAGATAGTTTGTAGCCTATATAAGGCATTAGCATCACAACATTACAACTTGTTCTTAGTTTTCTTTGGTCAAAAATCTGTAAAGCCTTTGGTTCTAGTGAATGAAAAAATTGTTTGATTTTGTGACGAATTCCAAGTTCCAACCTTTACTTTTTGTTCTTATTGATATATTTTTGTGGGTTTGAAAGTTCTAAGTTTGGTTTTAAAGATTGTGCAAGTGTTTGTAAGTTTTTTAAAATCTGATTATTTTTCTAAGTCTTAGTTCAAACACTTGAACTTTTGGATTATAAGTGATCATAACACCCTGATAAGGATATTATCAAGGTGTAGTGAGCTTGTGGTTTGGAAGGATTCAAGGAGTGGGGAACAAGCTTGAATCAAATTAGCCTAATTTTTCATATTTTGTTCATATAATATGTTCTTTTCTAATCTTGTTGTTCTTAGCAGCTTGTTGGAAGCTTGTGGTTGTTAAGCTACCACATAAGCTCTAACATACGTGAGTGTGGATGTACATTCATGAGGTTTGTCTTATTTCCTTGAAAATCTGATAAAAATTTGGTTCTAAGTGATTTTTGTGATTCTGTTGGTATATGTGTGTTTTTATGCATGTAAATTGGTTCTTGATTCATATATTGTATGTGTTGATGCTTATTTAGGCATAAAATAGTCTTGAGAATACTTTGGCTTTGTTAAAATTGTTTTAAAAAGTTAAAAGGGTGTTTGGGATTGTCTATGGTTCAAGTTTGCATGAGTTTGAGTAAGTATTATTGTATTGTTTGAGTTGATATATGTTATTGAGGTGTTTGTGTTCTGAAATTTACAAATCTTGTGCTTTGAAACCTAAAATCTGAAATCTTGGCTTAACTACTTTGTTCTAGGCTGATTTGCTATGAAATCTTCTGCACACCTAGTTTGCCTGTTAAACTAGGGCTAACAATTGATTAATCCAAGTATTTGCAACCTGAGTAATAGATTTAAGGCCTTGAAATTGGATTTGGTGTCAAGTAGTTCAACAAACAAGTGTTCTTGCCTATTTAGTGTTCATCAGTAACTGCTTGTGCCTAAATCTTGTTCATAAGTTGGAATCATTGCATGAAATAAGTTAATCTGTGTGTCATTAAGTTTTATTGAGCTTGTGTATGCATTTGGTGGATTGTGGTTGTCTTATACTAGCTTATTCATTAGCTTATATCACCATATCTACTTATTACTTGTCTAGACCATATCTGAGCATAGATTGGATTAACTGCACTGATTGGCTGAGTGTTTTTGTGATTGTTTCCTTGTTATTGACTCCTTACAACCCACTGGTTGTAAGGGTGCCTTGATTGTCCAACAAAACCAAGTGAAACTCTCTAAAAAGCTAAGTCAAAAAGTCAAAGCAGTGGGAACTCTTTTCCCCTGCTACTAGCCACTGCTAGTGTAATTTGGTGTTCAGCTTATTATTAAGTCATTCTAGCTTATGCCATTGTGCAACAACTTATTTTTAGTAATAGGTCTGTTGGGTCAAAAAGTTGATGTGGCAGAAACTCAAAACGAAGAAAACATGAAGGCATTTGTTCAACGTTTACACATTGTGTCTAGACGTTGACAAGTGTTAATGAAGCGCTGACAGAAGTCAACAGAAGTCAAACGCTGTTGGAAATATCTATTTAGCATAAGTATTCAGAATATTATTTATTTATATTCTGTATTAGTTATTTAAATAGAAGATATGAATGTTTATTCATAGTTATCTCTTGTAAACCCTAATCCTTAGTCTATAAAAGGAACAAGGGTCATAGGTTTTATTCATATCTTTCATTCACAATGTAAACCTAAAGCATGTGTTGCACTAGACGTGGGACTAATGTATACACGTCTAGTGGTTATTGAATATTAATATAATTAGCAACCCAATTGTTTAATTTATGTGTTCTTGTGCCCCAAACACCATGTTTCCTAACTATTGTTCTTTTCCGCTTTGATTGTTAAACATATGAACAATGGTTATGCCTAGCAGCTAAAAGATTTGATGAAACTTAGGTTTCCACAGTTGGTATCAGAGCCTCGTGGCTTGTGATGCTAGGATCAACAAGGTGTTCGTGTTATGTGATGGAAGAAAAATTCGTATAGGATTTTTCTGGGCGTTTTTGTGTGCGCAGCAGTATTCAGAAAGCCATAACTTTTTTTTGAACCGTTGGATCGCCACGAAATTTTATGTGCGTGTTCTACACACATAAATCTAGATATCTAACAGAGGGATTGTAGAGATATATTTCCAAGAAAAAGTTATTAAGCGTCCAAGTAAGCAGTGATCATATGCTGTTTTCTGTGAAAAGTATTAGTAAAAACGCGATTTCTCCTTCGTTAACCGTTGGATTGTCGTGAAATTCGCGCTGTAGGTTTCTGACACTTGTGTCTAGGATCTCACCGAAGGGATCTTCGATCTGAGCTTTCACATAGAAGATATTTGATGTCGAAGTTCACTGCAGTTTATGGTTTTCACATAAAATCATGATTTAGGGTTTATAAAACCCTAGATCAATTAGTCGCTGATGTATGTTATTTATACGCTGATAGATGTTGGTGTGACGCTGATAGATATTGGTGTAACGCTGACAAGGCATGGATGAGACGCTGATAGCCAGGCGCTGACAGGTTTAATGTTGGCGCTGACAGGAATAAAGTTGACGCTGACAGGAGGCGTTGACACTTGTTGTCCGATATATACATTTTCAAACGCTGACACGTGTTGTCCGATATTGGACTACGCACAGTGTTGATATCTTGGACAAAGGAAGATATTGGACAACAAAAAGAATAGCTGTTGTTTGAAAAATTGATACGATTTTGGCACACAAAAAGAGGTATTTACACACGAAGGTACATGGGATCTCCATTTTTATACAGAATATCAAGTTGATATTTATGGCTCGGATAGTTTTTAAAGGGATTAATGATTTTTAAGTAAGTTAGCAACAATTCATGAAGACTTTGATTGATATTAGATTATGTAATCGGGATAGCCTTGTGAAAGAGTTATCCATTCAGTTCTTTTACATATGAAGATATTGTTACATTAAGACTCGTCATGAAGAAGTGTTGGCTTAAGGGGAAGAATTCTTATGGTAAGTTTGATGTTCGAAGAAGATTTCACGAGTTTATGATCTATCATATTTTAAAGTCGTGCACTCCCAGTCATTGACTTTTAAGGTAACTTGTTCGTGCTTACATGAATGGTGACGAAGACTTGTCATAACACTTGAAGGAGTTACATTATCGTGCTCAGTGTCTCACAAAGGATGAGAATGTTGACAAGAGATCGAGGTCTGCTTATATTTTGCCATGAGTATAAGTTCTTTCTCACATGGATAGTACAAGACATGGAACATAGGTTTGGGTTACTCTACTTCTACATCAAGATTACTTTATGTATTTTTCTTCAAGATCATTACATAGAGCCTACATTTGGAGAATCTTCGATTGCATACTTTGTTTCCTTCCCTATTGATGTGACAAAAAGGGAAAGACATGCATGCTACACTTGAGCGGAAGCAATTTGAAGATGATGTACCACTTACAAGAGATACACAAAGAGTTTTGCCGACATCAACTAGGGGAAGATTGTTGGGTCAAAATGTTGATGTGGCAGAAACTCAAAATGAAGAAAACATGAAGGCATTTGTTCAACATTGACACATTGTGTCTAGACGTTGACAAGTGTTAATGAAGCGCTGATAGAAGTCAACAGAATTCAAACGCTGTTGGAAATATCTATTTAGGATAAGTATTCAGAATATTATTTATTAATATTCTGTATTAGTTATTTAAATAGAAGATATGCATGTTTATTCATAGTTATCTCTTGTACACCCTAATCCTTAGTCTATAAAAGGAACAAGGGTCTTAGGTTTTATTCCTATCTTTCATTCACAATGTAAACCTAAATCGTGTGTTGCACTAGACGTGGGATTAATGTATACACGTCTAGTGGTTGTTGATTATTAATATAATTAGCAACCCACTTGTTTAATTTATGCGTTCTTGTGCCCCAAACACCTTGTTTCCTAACTATTGTTCTTTTCCGCTTTGATTGTTAATCATATGAAAAATGGTTATGCCTAACAGCTAAAAGATTCGATGAAACTTGGGGTTTCTACAAGGTCTTATTATTTTGAGCTTATAAGTCAGTCTGGAAGTTTACAGCTTTTGGTTTTAGCTTTTGACTAGAAAACGACTATTTTGTCTTTTTCAAAAACAGCTTATTGCTTATTTTAGCTTATTAAGTGTGCTTATTGGAAAACCTTTTGTTGATTAAGCTTATTTAAGTGATTTAAAACCTTTTGCAAGTTGAATCAGCACTTGAGGTGGCCTAGAACTCGAAAATGACTATTTTGTCGTTTTGTGTAAAGAGCTTTTGCTTATTTCAGGCTTCTTTCTTGGGCTTATTCAAAAATTATTTTTACAAACAGCTTAATTAGGTCAAGAGAAGGTTGTGTGTCAAATTTCAGCTTATGGCATCAGCTTATAGCTTAATAGGCCAAAAAGCCTGTTGATCCCAAACTTAGATCGATTAGCTTTGTGTATACGAGATTAGATCAAGTAATACACGTAGAGAAACCTTTGTATATGCTTTGTGAATCTAAGTGTTATGCGGAATTTAACACTTAAACAAGAACACACAACGATATAAACAAACTTTCACTTTGATTATCAATATCAAACTTGCTTACAATGAAAGATGTTTATGAACGAAAACTTATATAAAACTTATATTAAACATTAACCTAAAGGCCTTCTTTTATAGACATAAGAAGCCTTGTACAATAATCTACGTATCAACTATTCTAGGTAAAGATAAATATAGAAAATACATTGTTGTTCCTATCTTTACTAGAAGTATTCTAGAATATAATACACGCGTAGAATATATCTTCCATCAGTGCTTGTCTTCAATGTGTCAACGCTTGACTTTAACCTGTCAACGCTTGAGCTGTCAGTGTTTTTTTTATTCTTGTCAACGCTTGTTTTGTTCTTGTCAGCGCTCAAGTGATCTGGCCTTAATTTATTCCCAACAATCCTCCCATAAACTTGATATCCACTCTTATGATCAAGTTTCTAAATAAGCATTAAGGACTAGGAGGAATCTTACAAACCTTCTCATATTGATAGTGAATAAATCTGATCAAATATTTTGCCACGTCACTTGAATAATCTATCTCCAGCTGAGTGTCCTTCATCTTTTCCAAAATAGCCTTGGATATGAAATATTGAGCATCCACAAGTAGATACTCAGCAAACCTTGTAGAACTCAAATGGTATACACCAGCAGCTGAATATAACCTCCATTGAAGACCACTGAGGTCATCTTCAAGATCCTTCCATATTGCAGGATCCTCATCTTTTGGTCCACACATTCTTTTGAATGTGGTCCAAAGTTTTATTCCATTAGCTGAAGTTGGTGCTTCAGCCTCATACTTGGTCTCCAGCAACCTCCAAAGGTCCACCAAGTCTTCTCTATCACAACTTGCAAACACAGATATGAGAGTGGTAAAAGTGTGTACCTCCTTGCCAAATCTGCCAATCTTCCAGAACCCACATTCATCTTCATCATAGCTCACAATTGGATTCCTGGAATCTAATGGTAACACTTGCACCATATCTGAAGCTTCTAATGGGGAGAGCTTGAGGCTCTTTCTTATAACTGCTTCACTTGGATATAGTGGATCCATATCTTTTGGAAACTCAAATGAAATTCCCTTCTTCACTGGCCTGGGAACAATCATAGCTTTCTTGAGTTCCATTTCTTCTGCAAGTTCCTCCTTTCTTTCATCTGAAAGAAGTCTGAGAGTGTTTGCTTCCTGCACTCTCACCCAAATAGGATAAGCCCTGTTTTCCAACTCATCAATTGTCAAATCCTTCAACTTCTGATGTGTCCATCCAACTCCATGACATCTGAGCAACATAAAGTAGAGCTCCCTTCTATCCCTTTTCAACTCTAAGAGAATATTGCTTGCCTTGTGTTTCAAAATTACCTGGCAATCCTTCTGAACTCTAAGAAGAAGCTCCAAACCCCATATTTGATCTGAAATGGTCAAGTCTGGATTCTCCATGCATCTGTCTTCCCAAGCATGATACATTTGAACCACCTCTGGCATGTCAAAGTCAACCTGCAATTTCAATTCTCTTAATTTTTCCCTAGCAAACTCATCACCATACTCAAGTCTCTCTGGTTCTATAATCATCACACTTGAGTCTGAGCTAGCTCCATCACTTCCTTCTTCAGAAGTCACAACAAATGGTGACTTTTCCTTTTCATCTTGTTCCATCATTTGTGCAGCTAATCTTCTATCAAACTCAACTTGAGCTGCATCTTTTGGAACAATCTCTTCTACCATTTTACCCTTACCCTTATCTGATGGTGCAATGGTTGGTAAGGTAGATGGTAATACCTGAGTAGAAACCTCCTTGATGATAGATGATGACTGGGATACATCACCTTCATATACAGGTCTGTCAACGCCCAAATTTGTTCTATCAGCGCCCAAAATATTTCTGTCAGCGTCCAAATTTTCCTTGTCAACGCCCAAATATCTTCCCTCAGCGCCTTGTGTAACCTCTCTCAACATAGCTGTAAATGATAAATTTAAGTTGGTAGGAGAGACTAAGGACGTATCAAAACCTGTTTGTTTCTTCAAAGTTGTAAGGGCCTCAGCAACATCCATTGATTGACCATCCTGACTGCCCTTATCACTCAGATTTATTTGATCTTCCTCCCCTTTGGAAGATTCCTCCATACCCCTTCTAGCACGATCACTTTCCAAAACAACAATCCTCTCCCTCAATTGCTTGAGTTCAAGGCCTTGTGAGCTGACAATTTGTACTAAGTCTGCATTTTGCTTTTGCAAGCTAATGCAGACTACCGTCAATTCCATAAGAGTCATTGGTTCCAGTCTGCCCTCTTCTAAAATGGGGATTTGACCTCCCAAGTCAGATTCATTGGGCATGGATGAGGACTTAATTTTGGTGGGACTGCCTTGGCCAGCATCTAAGCCAGAACCAATAGTCCCAGCCTCATCCAGGTCACCAGCCACACTTGTGGTGGTGGTGGTTCTCTCTGCTACATGGCTAGGACCACCAGAGGAGAACACTCCAGTAGTCCTTTGGCGTTTCATCAACCTATATTCAGGAGGTGTGGAAGATGGTGTAGAAGATGGAGTGGATGTGGGTTGGTTAAGGGGTGTTTGGGATTGTGAAGGTTGTGTGTCAGCGTTGGAAATAAGCACATCAACACCAACATTGAGTGTGTCAGCGTTGAAGGATTCAGAGTCAATTTGCATTTGTTCAGGTGAAGGTAAAGGTTCAGGAATTGGTTCAAGTTGTGGTTGAGGGTCAATTTGAGGTTGGGGGTCTGGTTGGGGTTGTGCTGCTGCAATAACAGCAAGCATGGCTTGGGTTAAAGGTAGGTCTCTATGGGGTGGTGAGTTCATCTTCATAAAAATAGCTTTCTTTTGCTCAGGGATTTTATAAAAATCATTGTGATCCCTTGAGCAGTAACCTTGATCATCAAAAACCATTTGCAGAAAACGGGGATAAGCTAAAGTCATATTTGTCCCCTTGTTTTTACACATCCCCTCAAAAATCATTTTAGAATAGTTAAACTTTTGCCCAGTTGCAATGCACACAATAGCACTGGCAATGGATCTATTGATCTCATTGTGTGCAGTACATTTGGGACTCAAACATTGAAGGAGGACATGTATGAGGTACTTCCAGGCTGGGGGAAATTCCTGCTTATGATACTTGTTGAGAGTACCTTCATCAGGAAAAGGATATCCCAAAGCCCTAAGCCCTTGTTCTATTTCATTTATGGGAAGGGTGGCTATACCATCAGCATCATCAAGATGCAAGGCTTGGCGTACCAAAGCCTCAGTAACCACCCAAGATCTCCCATGAACAATAGAAGTCAATGTGGTCACTCCATTAATTGTTGAGGAACTGACAGTGTTCCAAAACTGCTTAATGTGTGTGACTGGAATGAGTGGTGCATGAGAAAGAGCATACCTTAATGGGGATGCATTCAAATACGCCACCATTTGTGTGTATTGAGGAAACAGAGTATCATCAGCAGCAAGATATGCAATCATGTTGTGTTGTGATCTGAACCCCAATTCTAATTCTGTTGGTTTAAACTTTGGTGTCATGGATGAAAGCTGGTAATTTTAAGTGAAGAAGATGAAGTTGATAAGAGAAAAATTGTTAGACAAGAATTATAGATACCCTGTTTAAATTAGGAGCCAAATTTATAGGAGAAATAGATGCATGTGATAGGCCTAAAAAGAGGCAAGTATTTTCAAAAATCTATCATGAAAATATTGAAAAAGTTATAAGTTATCTCATGCATTAAATAAAGGTAACAACTCCTAAAATTACGGCCCAAAGATTTGTCAAAAAGTAACAACTGGTTAGGTCCCATTGAGTGTCAACGGTCAATAATAACCTATCAACGCCCAACGGCTATAATTTTGTCAACGTTTGCCTATAGCCATGTCAGCGTCCAATTTGGTCACAACAACGCTTGGAAAATTCTTGTCAGCGTCCAAAAATAAAAATATTTAAAAAGTTAAAAATGACCTTAACAAGTAATTTATCCTAGAGAAGATAACCAAAAGCTGATAATTATTATAGGGCGGCAAGCACTGTCCAGTTATGCACACTTGCATAAGCAAGATAGACATAACAGTCCTCTAGTGTCCCTTGCTAACCAAAACTCTTAACAACCAAGTTACCTTATAAAATCCTTGTTACTCCCAGGTAAATCCCATATCAAAATCATTCCCAAGTCTCCCAACAGACCACAACCAATTCTAGGCCAAAAATGTCTTGGCAGCATGCATAGTATATCAACTTTGCATGCTACAGTGCCTCATGATTTAGTAAAACTAACTCATACTCACCTGTGGACACAATCTAGAATTGTGATAAGAGTATCATATGGATACCCAAAAATCCTAAAGGTTCCTAAAACCTCCCCTTAAACTATGATACAAAAGTTTGCTAAAATCATGCATGAACATAAAATATTTATGTCAAGATAGGAATGAAACATTCCAACCATCATCCATAAATAAAAACTTGTCCAAATGCTTCTCCATTGATCCATAAGCAACTCTGTATCCAATGGTATACTGCTAACACCATCTGCACATTTTAGATTGAAAACCACAAAACTAACATTGTTGCTGACAACGCCCCGATAACACATGACAGCGTTGACGGAAGCTTTGTCAGCGTTAGACAATTATATTGCTGACAACGTTACAAAAACACTTATCAGTGTTCAAGCAACCTTTGTCAGTGTTAGAAAAATATAGTGGAAAATCTAAATCATCAATAAGATCAACAATAATAATGCATCATCCTGTACATACTTTTACAAAAAGACTCCAAAACACATATTATGTAAGATTGACCATTCCAATACTTGTTACCAAGTATTGAAATCTCCCAGCATCAAAAGGTTTAGTTAATAAATCTGACACATTTTCCTCAGTGTCAACCCTATCTGGTTGTATTAAACCTTTCTCAAAGCAATCTCTTATAAAATGGTGTCTAATTTCTATGTGTTTAGTTTTAGAATGATGTACAGGATTCTTAATGATGCACAAAGTACTATTATTGTCAACAAATATCTTAGTATGCATGAAATTGTACCCATAGTCCAACAGCTGGTTCTGAATCCACAACACTTGGCCACAACAAGCAGCTACAGCCACATACTCAGCTTCAGTTGTAGAATTAGCCACCACTGTTTGTTTCTTGCATTGCCAAGATATCAACCTGCTCCCAAGAAACTGACATCCACCAGTTGTGGATTTCCTATCAAACTTATCACCTCCATAATCACTATCTGAATATGCAATCAGCTCCAATGGTGAATCCTTTGGATACCACAAACCAAGACTAGGATATCATCTTAGGTACCTAAAGATCCTCTTCACAGCATAAAGGTGACATTCTTTGGGAGTCACTTGATGGCGTGCACAAGCACACACAGCAAACATAATGTCAGGTCTGGAGGCAGTAAGTTAGATCAAGGATCCAATCATGGATCTATAGTGCCTGACATCAACATCTTTCCCATCTCCAATCTTTCCCCAAGGGTGTTCTCTATCCATAGGAGTAGTAGCCCTCTTTTCATGTGGAGAAAAGCCAAACTTCTTCAAGATCTCAGCAACATATTTGTCCTGGGAGATGAAGATACCATCCTCTTTCTGCTAAACTTGTAAACCAAGAAAGAAGTTCATCTCCCCCATAGCACTCATCTTGAATTTGTCTATCATAAGCTTGGAGAAATCCTCACTCATCTTTGGATCAGTAGACCCAAAAATGATATCATCAACATAGACCTGCACAAGCAACACATCTTGCCTTTCTTCTTTGTAAATAGTGTCTGATCTATGGTGCCCCTCTTGGATCCATTGTCCACCAAATAGGTAGACAAAGTACCATACCATGCTCTAGGGGCCTGATGAAGGCCATACATAGCCTTTTTGACTCTATACACTTTATCAGGATGCTCTGGATCCTCAAAACCAGGAGGTTGCATTACATATACTTCCTCAACAATGGTGCCATAGAGAAAGGCACTCTTGACATCCATTTGATAGACTGTGAAGCCCATGCAGGATGCATAGGCTAGAGAAATCCTAATAGCTTCAATCCTTGCTACAGGTGCAAAGACCTCCTCATAGTCTATCCCCTCCTCTTGTGTATAACCTTGAGCCACTAACCTTGCCTTGTTTCTGACCACAATGCCTCTTTCATCTCTTTTGTTCCTGAGAACCCATCTTGTCCCTATAGGTCTGACATATCTAGGACAATCAACCAGCTCCCAAACATCCTGAATGGCAAATCGGTGAAGCTCATCCTGCATTGCTTCCACCCAACTTGGTTCTTTGAGAGCATCAAATATTTTCTTGGGTTCTTCTTGTGACAGAAAACATGCAAACAAACATGCTTGCACAAGAGGGGTATCAACCTTCTTGTGTATATTGGCAATAAACCCACCAAGACCTTGATGAGACCTTCTAGTCTGAACTGGAGTCATAATATCACCAATGATCTTGGAAGGGGGGTGATTCTTCATTGTAGAAGTGAGAACTCCTCCTTCAAAAAGTCTGGTGTCCTCAACCTCATGCTCCATGTTGCCAATATCTTCTTCATCAGACTCTCTTATATCAACATAAGGATGACCTTCTTCATAAGAATTGGAAGGTTCACCTTGTTCAAAAGTGGAAGAGAAAAGATGTGCAAAGGTGTTGTCAACGTCTGAACCTTGTTTGTCAGCGCTTGGGCTAACAACGCTTGAACTGTTGTTGTCAACGTCTGAGCCATCAACGTCTGAATTGGTCTTGTCAGTGCTAGATTTACCTTTGTCAGCGCCTGAAGGACCATGCATGTTTGTATCTGGTGGTACTTGGAAACCACCATTATCTTGTCCAGCAGCAAAAGCATCTGTCCAAATGGGAATTGTGACGTATTCTAATGCCTTTTCTGCTTGTGATCTAAACTTCTCATGAACCTGTGTACCTGAAACATTAACAACTTGTTCCTCCACAACATTTGAAGTTACCTTCACAATGTCTGGATTAGTGACAGGCATATAATTTAAAGTTCTAGATAAGGGTTCCAAATCAAACAACCAATTAGGACCACTTTCAGGATCACTAGGTTTATTCTATAAGAACCTAACATGTACTCTTTCAACTATATGTTTGTCCTCTTTAAGATAAACCCTATAACCCTTGCTCTGGACTGAATACCCCATGAAGTAACCCTCATCACCTTTTGCACTAAATTTCCCAAAGGCATCACTAGTATCCAAGAATACTACATGACAGCCAAAAGGTCTGAGAAAACCAATATTAGGTTTTCTTCCCCAAAGTAACTCATAGGGTGTTTTGTTCTGAATTTTTTTAACCAATGCTCTATTTTGCACATAGCAAGCTGTATTAACAGCCTCAGCCCAAAAGGCTATAGGAAAGTGAGCATCAGCCAACATTGTTCTGGCTGCTTCAATTAGGGTTCTATTTTTCCTCTCAGCAACCCCATTTTGTTGTAGGGTTCTAGCAATGCTAAATTGCCTAGTAATTCCTTTCCTGGCACAGAAATCATCTAACTTCTTATTCCTAAATTCTCCACCATTATCACTCCTAAGCATTTTAACCTCATTGCCAGACCTCTTCTCAATCTGAGTGATAAAATCAATAAGAACATCAGATGTGTCACTCTTCATAGCTAGAAAGAATGTCCAAGTAAATCTAGAAAAGTCATCTGTGATAACAAAGCAATATGACTTACCATTCAAGCTTTCTATATTTTTTGGACCAAAGAGGTCCATGTGAAGCATATGAAGAGGTCTGGAACTAGTATGCACCTGTTTGGACTTGAATGAGACCTTGTGCTGCTTGCCTTTAAGACATGCAACACAAGAGTGGTCATTATGGAAGGCCTTCTCAGGCAAACCATCAACTAAACCAAGCCTCACAAGTCTATTTATATTTTTAAAATTTATTTGCCCTAGTCTCCTGTGCCACAAATTACTCTCATCTACTGAGGCCTTAGCATAAAAACAAGACATATTGGTATTCATTTTAATCCCATTTAAATTCACATTATATATGTCCTTATGCCTAGGTGTTCTATACTCAATATATTTCTCATCAGGGATCTTAAAATCCTTGCTTAACACCAAACACTCAGTATCAGTAAAAAGAACTTTATTTTTGTTATCACAAACCTGTGATACACTAAACAAGTTGTAATCAAGTTCTTTTACCAGGAAGACGTTCTCAAAACGCAGATTATTGGTGAGAAGGGTTCCTTTGCCTGTGATAGTTCCATATCCACCTCCAAAGTAAACCTTATCACCATCTTTAATAGGGGTGAAATTCGTCAGATAGTCTTCCTTCCCTGTCATGTGCCTTGAGCATCCACTATCCCAATATCCATAATCATTGATCTGTCTTTGAATGCCCTGCACATAAAGAAAACAAATTAGTTTTCTTTGGGAACCCAAGTCTCAAAAGAATTGGATTCATCTGGTTGTTCAATAAGAACAGACTTAGTTCTCACAACAACCCCATGCTCATCCTTTTTAGGATGAAATACCCAGTTAACCCCAATAGGTTTTGTAATGACCTTTGAAATGTAATTAAATCTTTTGCAAGTCATTGAAATCACATTATCATTAGGGTTTTGATCTTTCTTGGGTCTCCATGTTAAGCTTGAAGAAGATTTAGACCCCTTACCTTGTGGCTGCAAATATTTAGGTCTGGTCACGTTTCTGTCAGCGTTAGAGTTTGTCCTGTCAACGCTGAAATTACCCTTGTCAGCGTTGAACCTAGGGTTTGCTACAGAAACCCATTGCCTATTTGACCAGGTGTTTGTCTTTTGAAATGGTCTTTGTCCATGAGTGTTAGACCTTCAAGAAAAGAATGGGGCAGGTCTAATCACTTGTGGACTTTGCTGCACACAAGGTTTGGGTCTGACAACGTTTGACTTTCTAACAACGTTGACTTTGTTCCTGGCAGCGCTGAAATTATTCCTGTCAGCGCTGGCTTTGGGAGCGTTGACACACTTGTATGCCAAGTGTGAAAAGCTACCACAAGTGTAACAAGCTTTTCTAGACACAACCTTAGGTCTAGAAGAGTAGAAGCCTGTTTCATGATTGCTAACCTGGCTCTTGGGAGACCTAGTATTCCTATACATCTCTGCATATTTAATGGTAGGTCTTCTAACAGTGTTTGAGCCTAGGTCAACAGCTTTACCAGTGATTGGGTTAGTAACCTTAATGGGTGTAGTTTCATTTGGACTTTCACATAGCAAACCTCCCTTAACAAATAAAGTAGGGTTAGCTTTCTTCCACTCATTTAGGTCAGTCAGTTTTTGTTGATACTCTTCCACTGGAGTGACAACTCTTGGTGGAGGAATGAATTCCTCCTCTTGGAGCTCTGGTAAACCAGTCCAAGATAAGTCCCTTTGTTGGACACCATAGAAGTCACCAGCTGGTGGTGGAACCAAAGAGTAATCATTCATCCCAATCCCAGTCATGTCCTTAGGATCCCTTTGTTTGGCCACACAGTCTCCTAGGGTTTGGGTGGCTCTATCAAATCTTTGAATTTTGAGGCCAACATTATCTTTATTCTTAATGGCCTTATCTAACTTAGCCTGTAATTAACCATTAACCCTTTCCATGATGTTTCTAATATCCATACTACCCTCTAACTCATGTTTAAAGATATTGATCTTTTCTTTTAAGTCAAATTCCATTTTCTTGTATTCAGAAACGGTTTTCTCAGTTTCAGTAAGAGCTAGTTGGTAATTAGACAATTTACACCTTTCAGTACTCATATCATCTTTTAGTTTTAACACCTCTTTGTTAAGTCTTTTAGTGTTTAACCTACAACCTTTGCTAAAAGAAGCGTCATCATATACCTCATTATCAGATGAAGAGGAGGAGTGTGCCATGAGAGCATATTCAACATGCTCTTCTTCTTCAATATCAGCAACCAAAGCTTTATCCTCTTCAACATTCTTAGCCAGATAGCTCCAATCCCATCCTATACCATCAATTTTTTAAACTGCAACCATGGCTTTGGAATCCTGAGCTTTAACAACCTGACTTGAGGGTTTACCAGCATTAGATCTTCTAGGAGATATACATTCCCTCATGAAGTGCCCCATACGATGGCAGTTGTAGCATTCAACTTTGGATTTGTCAAATCCAGCTGTGTCTTATTTTCTTCTTAAACCTTCTGTTCCACCTATTTGCTCTTATGCTAGCAAGAGCCATGTTCCACTTGATGTCCATCTCTTCCAAGTGCTCATCACTTATCTGCTCAAGGTCCTCATATGTAATCACTGAACCATTGGGCAAAGAAGCAATGTAAGCACAAACAGTATCCAAATCTAAACCAGCAGGTTTAACTCTTGGGGAGTCATTCTTGAATGTATCAGCGTCTGAAAAGGAGACGTTGACAGGACTTGTTCCAGCGCAGACATATGATGATCCAGTAACTGGATGCATATAAGAGTCCTTCTGATTGAATTGACCTTCACTATGAGAGAAGAAGGCCATGTTGCTGGTGGTAGATTTGCTTCCATGCTCTAAAAGAGTTTCATCTTCCAACAGTCTTAGTTTGTTGTAGATGTCATCAAACGAGGAGCTCTTGTAAGTATTGTTGGCAAGAATAGATCTTGCCTCAATCTTCCATGCCTCACCAAGACTTTTAAGAAAGGTAGCATTGATGTCAACATCACCAACTTGTGTCCCCATGAAGGACAACTTGCTAGTAATGTCAAGCAATCTGCTTCTCACACTACTTAGTTTCTCATTGGGTTGAGCTTTGAAGACAGCATAATCATGCAGAAGTTGCTTTTTCTTTTCCTCCTTAGTGTCTGCATTGCCACCATATGCAACATCAAGAGCTTCCCAAAGCTCCTTAGCAGATTCATAGCTTCTATATTTATGCTGGTTTTCTTGTCCCAAGGAGACTTTCAGAATATTTAGGGCTTTCATGTCAACCCTTTTCTTTGTAATGTCATCAGCAGCCACAGCTCTACCATCTCCAGGTTTTTCTTTCTTATCTGCTTCAGAACATCCAGCAACAGCTGATCTTTGAGTAATGGCATCAAGAATCTTTTGAGCCTTATTGAATGTGTTTCCATATTCAATAATCTCCCAGAGTGTGTAGTCATAGATCCCCAGATATTATTCAAAGTTGAACTTCCATAAGTCAAAGTTGGTTGCATCAAGCATGGGAATCTTGATGTTTGGTAAGGCTGAGGAGGAGGAGGTTATTGCTTCAGACATGATGTTGTTAGGGTTTCTAAGAAAATTAGGGTTTTGGTGTTTTTAGGGTTCTGGTGTTCTTTAAGATCAAAAGTTCCTCAACAAGCTCTGATACCACTTGTCGATCCCAAACTTAGATCGATTAGCTTTGTGTATACGAGATTAGATCAAGTAATACACGTAGAGAAACCTTTGTATATGCTTTATGAATCTAAGTGTTATGCGGAATTTAACACTTAAACAAGAACACACAACGATATAAACAAACTTTCACTTTGATTATCAATATCAAACTTGCTTACAATGAAAGATGTTTACGAACGAAAACTTATATAAAACTTATATTAAACATTAACCTAAAGGCCTTCTTTTATAGACATAAGAAGCCTTGTACAATAATCTACGTATCAACTATTCTAGGTAAAGATAAATATAGAAAATACATTGTTGTTCCTATCTTTACTAGAAGTATTCTAGAATATAATACACGCGTAGAATATATCTTCCATCAGTGCTTGTCTTCAACGTGTCAACGCTTGACTTTAACCTGTCAACGCTTGAGCTGTCAGCGTTTGTTTTATTCTTGTCAACGCTTGTTTTGTTCTTGTCAGCGCTCAAGTGCTCTGGCCTTAATTTATTCCCAACAAAGCCCATTAAGAATAAGTTGTTTTGAAATAAGTTGTGATAAGCTTACATTCAGCTTTTGGGCCTTTGAAATTTTGTGTTTAAAATTGAATTTTAAGCTAAACTGGAAGTTTTGGGCCCATTTGGACAACATTTTTCTTATTGGGCAATAAAAAGCCCATTAAGGGTTCTGTTTGGACTTTTGGCCCATTTGAAGGCCCAATAGGGGTATTTTTGGTATTTCAAGCTCATTTTCTGTGTTTATTAGGTTAAAATAAACTAGTTTGCAACTTTTTAGAATTTTTTATAAATTTTGGATTTTTATTAATATTTTATTATTAAAAATTAAATTTTAGATTTTTATAAGTTTTTCATTTTTCCTAGTTTAAATACATTAAGTTAGGAATTCTAAAATTTTTAGATTAATTTTAGTTTCATTTGATTAATTTTTAGAATTATTTTAAGATTTTATAGTTTTTAATTATTTTTAAATAGTTTTTATTAAGTTTAAAATTTTCCAAAATAGTTTTTAATTCAGTTAAGTCATTTTAGAGGTTTACAAGTTAAAAAAATCTCATTTTGGGCTTTTTGTTAATTAAATTGAATTTTTGGGCTTTAATTAGTATTAAAATAATTGATATTTAATTAAATAAAAGGTTTGAGTGATTTTTTGATTTTTTGTAAACTCTAACTACATTTTTTAGTATTTATTGAAATTTTCTAGGAATTTTAAGGGTAAATTTTTAGAATTAGTCACTTTTTACAGTTTTACATGTACGACTTCGACTTAGTTTAATTCATAATCGGAACCGTCATTCTTTTCTATTTTTCTTTTCTCATCAATATAATCTCAAACCCTTAATCAATTCTTCACACAACACACTTGCCTCCTTGGGAAACGAACTTTTTCACCTAAGGGTCATTAGTACTTGGTTTTCCTAAACCGACACTTAATACTTGCCACTTTTACCTTGTTTTCTTAAACAAGTGTAAATTTACTACATTAGAACTCATTCAAATCTTTCACAAATAACACATCTTCAAATTCCAACTTCCCTGTATTGATTTTCCCTTTGCAAGTAATTCTACCTTTGCTACCTCCAAAGGCTACTGGTCCTCCTCTGAATTCTTCATATTCAGCAAGAAAATCTTTGTTTCCTGTCATGTGTCTTGAGCATCCACTGTCTACTATATCTTTGTCTTTCAATTCATCAATTAGATGTCCCTGCACACAAACAAAACTTATAAGTTTTTAACAGGGACCCAAGCCACATTTGGCTCGGATCTTGTGGGACCTACACACTTAAGAGTCTATTCAGAAGCATTCCCAATAATGTTGCTTTTTCTCTTATACTTCATGGTTTCAGTTATGTAGTCAAAGACATAGGGTGACTCTATGTGCTCAGACTTCTTTGCCTTAAGTACTACTTTAGCAGTACTTGCTTTAACACATGATTTTTCTCTTTTAGGAACCCACATTTGCACTGGTTTGTTATCAGCCTTACTTCTAGATGTTTTAGCTTTTTCAACAACATTCTTAGAAGTCTTAGAGAACTTTGGTTTGACAGACTTTGAACCAACAGTACTTAAGTTTGGTCTAACAGTTCTTGCAGGTCTAGACTTGCCGGGTACTTGTTTTACCAGACTTCAAAGGTACTAGACCTTGTTTCATAAGTACTGCCCTCGAAACAAAAGTTTTGGTAGAGTTTTCTTTAACCTGTTTCGCTACCCTTGAGTGATCAAACTTAGGTTTGTCATTCTTAAGTTTCTGATTACTATTAACCTGTGCATTTTTTCCATTACTGTTTTTCATGACCTTTTGTGCAGCCTTTTGTTTTACATTTTATCTTCATGCAAAGTATAATCTTTGATAAAATGACTTAGACTACCACAAACATAACATCCTTTTCTTCTCAAAGAAGACCCAAAAGGTTGTTTTGACTTAACTTTCTTAAAACCTAACCCACCCCTCTTGGTTTTATTATGTTTCACATTATTTTCCAACATCTTGCTAGGAGTTTTTTACCTGCTTGGGAGCAGAACTAGTCTTAGATTCTTCAGAAACAAAATTGTTCATTAAAGGTGGATAAACAATGTTCTTGGTCACAACAGTCTTATCTTGGGACAAAGTACTAGAGTTTGAGGTATTTTTAACCTTTGGTTCGTCTAACTCTATACTTGTATCATTACTAGGGGCATGAAAATTCCTGATAGTGGTGGAGGAACTGCCTTCATTCCTTCGGCATATCTGTCATTCTCATGTGTATTATCTGACTCACGAGAACTATCAAAAATCCCCTTTGATAAGTCCTTGTCAGTTAAAGTTATCCCAGGTTGGTCCATAATATATCCTAGGCCTGACTTATCATAATACCCCATTTGTGAATTAATCAGTTTTCCCAATCCTTTAGAGGACTTTTGCCAATGATTAATCACTTCCCTTTCATTATAAAGACTAACTTTTAAAGCTTCATTATCTGCTGACACTTTCCAAAGTTGTCTTTCAAAGGCTTTAATTTCCACATATTTTTCCCTCATTTGAAGAGTTAAAATTCTTATTTTCTCTTCATAGTTTTGTTGAGCCTTTTTATACAAAACTATATTTTCTTCTAACTTAGCAACACCCTGTTTAAAAGCATTTAGTTCTACAGTGCATGTGTTGACTTTTTGATACTGTTCCTCTAGTTCTAGTTTTAAGCTATTAAATTTAAGAACACAGACTTTAGAACAAGGATGTACCTCAGTATCTTCATGTGAGAGATCCATTAAACCAAGCTCTTTTTCAGCCCAATTCACCACTCCATCAACAGTTACCAATGCTTTGGTTCCTTTAGGACTCTTGTTGTTTCCTTTTGGAAAGCTTTCAATTATTCTTGGACTGGTTCTATAGTTGTTCTTGGACTTCTGACTGCTACTCTCAGCTTTTTCTCTAGTGCATTCTCTTGCAAAGTGTCCATTCCTTCCACAGTTATAGCATTCAACTTTGGACTTGTCATATCCTAATGGCTCATTAGGATCAACAGTCATCTTTCTTCTAGTCTTCTTGAAGAACATGTTAGATCTTACTGACACCATAGCAGCTTGCCATTTAAGATCCATCTCTTCAACATCAGCATCATCCATCTGGAACAATTCATTGAGTGTCAATCTTGGTCTATTTTCTTATCTAGCAAAGAATGAGAAGGCATCATTGCCACTAAACAATGGTGAAGATCTTCCATGTGGATTTTGAGAGACTATGGGGCTGCCTTCAGTACTTTGTGGGTAAGTACCGCTTGTAAGTCCACCAACGGTATTTGTGAAGTATGTACCGCTGCTTGATCCACTAGCGGTATTATTAAAATAAGTACCGTTGTTTCCTTCTGACACAAAAGCCAAATTAGACTTTGTTGTAGACGCTGCCTTAGTCACCCAATGCCTTTTACATCCATCTCGTATGCTCTAATATTGTTGTAGAGATGATCAAAAGGAATTGTCTCCAGATCATCTCTTGTGATGAAGTGCATAGCCATTGCTTTCCACTCTTGTGGAACACTTCTTAAGAACTTTAGATTAGCTTTTTTATTAGGAATTACTTTGCCATAAACTGTTAATTGAATAAGAAGCTTACTAAATCTTCCATAGCCACCAGGTATTCCCTCTATATTAGAAATTGAGAAGTTATCAAATTCTTGTTTAAGAACAATCTTCTTCATCTTCTTAGATTTGTCATTACCTCCAAATCTAAGTTTATGGCATCCCACATAGCTTTAGCATCCTTATAATGATGAAAGCTGGGTAAGATGTCTTCTGAAAGAGCCATAGCCAAAGCAGTTCTGGATTTTCTCTCTCTGATCTCTGCTTGTACCTCATCAGCAGTCACAGCAGGTAGAGCATAACATGTACCATCAGGCAACCAGTATAGTTTATTAGGTGTATTCCTATTCTTGATAACTTTCCATACAGTGTGATCTGTGTGATTCAAGTAATGTTCCATCTGCATAGCCCATGTCTCATAATTGTCACATTTGAGCATTGGGAGTTTGACAGCAGAAAGTGTTGATCCCAAACTCAGATCTTAAACCTTAGCTTGTTTAAGGGTTGTGATAGAAAGAATAGATTCAATCTAACACTAGAGAAACTTTGCAATACAAAGTAACTAAACAAGATGTGGAATGTAGTGTTTAGCACAAGAACAAATGGTTAAAGCAAACGTTAAACTTTAATATATCAAAGATATACGAATACCCAATAGTGGTATTGGGGTTACAAAAACCTTAAAGTATGAAATGAAAGACAATAGAGAAAAAACACACATTGCATGATAACCTAGTGAGTCCTTTTATAGTACAAGGACTCACGTACAAGATTACTACTAACAAACTTGGAAAGTATCTCGGAGTAGTAACATAAACGCGTTATAATCTATTCCAAGTTTATCTCTAGCGGCAGGGCCTTTGACTTCAGCAGGGGAACCAATCCCCCTGCCTTTGTTATTTAGCAGGGGAAACTTACTCTAGCAGGGGAACCTTTGACCAACTAGCAGGGGTAACTAATATACTTATATTTATTCCCAACAATCCTCCTCTAAACTTGTGCTTTCACCTAAAGACAAGTTTTTGAATAAATACTAGCTGATGAGGGTGCTTACAAAGTTCCTGGCCAAAGCTGACTGTACATCATCCTTACCATATCATAAGCAACAGGTGCTTTAGCATCTACAATCAAGTCAGCCTGTGCTAGTTTCTTCACGGACTCCTAATTGAAAGGATAGAAACGATGATTTATCAAGTAAACACTTACCCCTTCCATAACTATCTCATAGACCCCAGAATTAGTAAATAGCTTCCAATACAACAAACTTTCTCCATTTACTGCATCAAATATGGGATCCAACAATTCATGCTCATACATCCTATGCATGCACTCACAGATCACCCAATCCTTCTCTACACTATCTATAGTAGGAGGATTTGTAATAACTAGGTTTTTGCCAAGTATAAAAATTTGTTCGTCTCGATTCAATTCGAATTGATTACCGGTTGAAAGTGTGACTCGGTCGTTCTTGGTGGAAAATAAAATGGTTTGGTTATCTATCTACTTAAAAGGTAAATGCGCAAAATAATAACAATAAGCTAAAAGCAATTAACTAATAAAAACAAAACAATATAAATAATAAAACGTGAATTTAAAACGAAACAATTAATAAAAATAAAACCTAAAAGACGAAATTAACTATCGACTCGAAAATAAAGTTTACTTAATGAAAAAGGAGAGAATGAAACTAAGATGGTACTTTAAAGCTAAATGAGGCAAAACCTAAAGCGGGTACTAAATAAAAGATCAAACTTAAACTTTACGAAAAAATATTAATTCTAAAATTAGACGAAAAATTCAACTAAAAATACGTAACTTTGAAAAATAAAATCGGAACAACTTTCAGATTAAACTAAACAATTACGGAACAATACTAATAAATAAACAAGCTAGCAGGCAGGCAGCTGGAAGCTGCCAACCAAGCACCTCAAATTGGCGCCAAACTAACTAAGCAAGCAAGCACACACAACAATTTTCTTCGCAATAGCTACAGTATATTTCGGAATAAGGATTTCTTCGCAATAGTTGTTATTTCGGAAAAGGTATATTTTCAGAACTTTTATTTTTTCGGAATAATGTTTTTCAGAACTTTGGCATATCTTCGGAATAACCACATTTCCAGAGAAAACAAAAATCTTCGGAAAAAGGGAGTTTTTCAGAAAAATACTAATCTTCGGAATATCAAATATTTTCAGAAAAATGACATATATTCGGAAAAGCAAAATTTCAGAAAAAATGACAAATTTAGAGAAATCTTCAGAATAATAAAACCCTTTTGCGAAGATATGATAGACAAGTACTGTAACATTAAAAATTCACGAAATAAGCTAAAAATAAGCAAAAATCATAAAAGCAATTAACCAAAACTTAATCTAAAACACTTTTAAGAAAACTAATTTAACCATAAATCAAAAACTTTGAAAACACTAATTAAACTAAATAATAAAAATCAACTTTTTATAAAATAAACTAATAAGCACTTATCTAAAAACTTAACCAAATTGATTTTTAGAAAAAGCTAATAAGCAAAAATTTAAAAACTTTTAAAAACACTAAATAATAAAAATAGTTAAAAACAACTTTTTATAAAAATTAACTAATAAGCACTTAATTAAAAATAAGAAAATTAACACAATAAGCACTAAAACACTATAAGCTATAAAAATCAAACACATAAAAACCCATAAACATAATCAACCAAACGCATCAATAAATCAATAAACATCAAGATTAGGCAACTACAATATCATCTAAATCAACACAAGATTAACCATAAAGAAAGGAAGAATGAGAATGAGTAATTGAAAAAAGCTTGAAATATAGTATAAGATCAACAATTAAAACATAAAGATTAAAGATTCTACATATTAATCTAGAGAGAGAAAGTGAAAACTAGAGAGAGAAAGTAAATCTACACTACTCCTAATCTAAACTATCTAACTAACTACCTCCTAATGACAGATTAGGAGGGTATTTATAGGAGGAGTAAAATGTTGGTGCTTTCTTCCTTCTTTCTTCTTATCTCGACTCGATTTAAATTCTTTGTCTTTCTCGACGTCTTAATTAGACTTGGTTCTTCGACTTCATTAAACTTCCGTCTTTAGACTTTTTCTTTGATAAATCTTCAGAATAGGCCTTAGACTTCTGTTCTTTTTGCACTCTTGATCTTTTGACTTCGTCTTTTCTCGTTTTCTTTGATAAAAGCCCCTGAAAGCACGTGTTTTATTCCTTTTTCATCTTTTGGTCCTAAAACACAATAAAAACACAAACCACGCATAATTCCGACATTTACGACATAAAATACACGTTTTGGCTTGGTTATTATTATAATTAAGTGGTAAAAGGATGGGTGTTTTCACACCTATCAAATCCCCCACACTTGACCATTGCAATGACCTCATGCAATGCACTAATTTCAAAGCACAGATTACATTTCTCATCATAATTAACCCACCTTGGCCTTTATTAAATACTAAACATTAAGGATACTAAAAAGATAGAAATATATACAAAACAAGTAAAGAAATCAAAGACTTACATTGGGGTTCTGGCTGTCATGAATGTTTATCATCCTCAAGTTTCACGTTCCCCATACCAAGCTTAAAAACGAGATCATTGTTATTATAAGTTAGCAAACTAACACAAACTCATGTGGCCCAATTATTCACTTAGACTCCCTTATTCCTTGGTGTATCTCTTATATTTTATTATTGTCTTGAATGATCACGAGGATGCATTGTTGACTTATTTCGATAGTTTATTTAGGCCGAAAATAAAGTGGGACGATTTAATCAATAGTTAGCTAAAGGACAAAATCTTTTAAAACTGCTTCTCGGGACCTTTTAAAGTTCATATCTTGGCATAACTCGCTTCACGATTTGAGACCTTTCTTGGACTGATATTTGGCAGCGACTTCATACTTCAAATCTTGAGAGACGTTCTTGAAATTATGGTCTTCTCTTCATAATAGGAATTTCTTCACTTGAAGTTTTTTAGAGATTCTTCATACTTGGACCACGACTTCTTCATTTTTCTCCAATCTTTATTTTGGACTTTGATATACAACGATCCGCCTCCTTTTAGGACTTGGATCTATTTATCCTCATATCTTGTTAGGGCCTTTTTGGATAGACTTCTCCATGATCTTTAGGGGAGTATTTGATTTTCGTCGTGTGTCTCGATCCTTCATATTTATTTTTTATAAATGATTCTTCACATCACTTGGGATCTTTAGCAACAAATGTAGCCCTCATGCCTTGTTAGGGCATTTTCGGACTCGCCAATCTTCGCATCCCGCTTCAATAAGTTATGCCTTGGCTATGAACTCTAATTAATACCGAGCAACTTTTAAACGATCTTGTGCTAGAAGCTAAGTAACTATTCAAATCGTACAACCTTACTTATTGCAATTAAATTTATTAACAAGCGATGGGAGAAAAGCTTATAATCAACTCACATAAATTCATGAAAGAATACCAAACTTATAATTGACTCTGTCATCTCTCGTTCTCCACAATTTAAAATCTCAAGGAATGAGACTCGTGGATGCTTAGCCTATTAAATCAAAGTTTTGGGTTTTCATGTCGTCTATTGGATCTTGCAACTTCTTAGACTTTTTCAAGTTTAGAATTCGCATTTTAAAGTTCCCTTGATAAACGACTTTCTAGGATCAATTATAGGAACTTGTGAAAAGTTCTTGTTCTTAACCTGTAAGAGTTAAGACTTTCGCGTTTTAAAGTTCCCTATATAAAAGCCTAGCAAAACTTGACTTAAACACGTTAAGGATACTAGCTAGAGTAAACTTAGATAAGTAAACTCGGGTTGAGTCAAAAGATTCACAACGTTTAAAACTTAAAACCACTTTATTAAACTTTATTCTAGCAAAGAAAGAAAACTACTAGGCCAAAATAGATCAAAAATTTTGAAAAATGTCAAAAAAATCAATTTTCCGGTTAAAATGAGGACAAATACAAGGAAAAGCCCACTTAACTTCGATAGAAGTCCCCCTACACTTAATATAAACATTGTCCTCAATGTTTAAGCATGTGGGAGTAAACTCCCCTACACTTAGGACATTGTGCATGTTGTTTAAATCTTGCTAAGGAAAGGACAACTAAAGTGATTCCAATTTTAATATTGAAGAATATAAAATAGAGAATCAAAAGAGTTTAGGATAGAACCGGGAAGACGGGAACACGGAATCACGGGTCGTCAAAAGTCATCAAGAATGTATCTTTGAAAGCTCAAATCCCTGCACATAATAAGAAAGAGAACAACAAACACATACTAGGGTCTCCCCCTACACTTATTAGAAAAACAGAATAAAAGGATAGATAATCGGGTTGCCTCCCAAAAAGCGCTTGTTTTTGTTCACCGAGTCACGGGCCTGACTCGTCCCCGAATTAAATAGTCCATGGGGAAGAATCAAATGTAATACCGGGATCAAAGACCTTGTCCTCGTTCCCGGAGGAAAATACAACAGGAGAGACCGGAGAATAAATCTTAAAGGGTAGAAAAGTCCTTTCAACATACGAACAGTATGTGAAATCATGATCCGCGGGAGGTGGGGTGGGTAAAGGAATCAAAATGTCATCCCCAAAAGACATATGATTATCACTGAGCGACAAAGCCGAAAAGGTGTCAATCATGGAATGGTCAATTGCACCCCCCGGGTCAAAGCACTCATCCTCCGTAATGGTTTCTAAATGTTGGGATAAAAGGTGCTCGGGAGGGGGACTTAGGACAATACCTTCATGCAGCAAGTTATCAAAAATAATATCCCCCTTCGTATCATCATCATCAATACCCGGAGGTATTGAGAGAATGTCGATTTCCTCCATAGCTGTATCATTATTCTCAACTGAAGTAATAGACGGAGGTAAAGACTCAGAAATAGGAGCAGAATTCAACGCTTGAATTTTAGCAATAAGAAGATGAACTTTTAGTAATTTGTCGCGAAGAATAACGTCTTCCACCTCATCTACACGACCAAGTTCAGTGGTGAACTTCTCGTATGTTGGAGAGAATAAATCAACATCGCCTTCATCGCCCATAGGAGAAGGAGAAATTTCAAAAGTGAAATTCTTATAGCATGGAGAAAAATCATCATCATTAAGAGCGAGCTCGTCCGTAGGCTCCACAAAATTCGGTGCATCACAAACCTCATCAAAGAATTTATCAAGACCAAAATCACTAATCTCGCTCGATGTATCACTATCCTTAGATGCATTAGGGATATCAAGAGTAGGAGTAGTAATCTCAGAAGATGGGTTTAGATCATAGATATCATCCTCGTCATCATCATAATAGTAGTATGGACGCACAAGAGGAGGTGTATAATCACTAAGATTAGATACTTGTTCTTGTTGTTGTCGCTTTTCCTCCTCCCTTGCTTCGCGTATGCTAGCTAACTCTTGTTGAACGTATTGAAGTGTATTCAAAAAATTGGCTCGTTCTTCTTCACACATTCCAACAGAAGGTTGATGATCGAGGGTGTATTGTGGGGGCTCAAAATTCTGAAAACCGGAATTATAGCACGGATGTGGCTCATAGCAATTCATCGGTTGAGAAGAATTAGAACGCAGATCTGGTTCATAATAATCCATCGGTGAAGAAAAATGAGGACACGGATTTGGCTCATAATAATTCATTGGCTGACAATAAGAAGTATCGTGAGGGCCCCCACAATAATTGCAACACGGGTATTGAGAAAAACTCGGTGCTTCTTGTAGATAGCTATTACCATTGTCATAATTGTAACCCAGTTCTTGCTCGCCATGAGGTGGGTATCGAACTGGACACAAAACATGCCAATGAGAATCGCTTCCACAATATATGCAAGGGGGAGAGTAGGTGGATTAGAAGAAAAGGATGAATTAGTCGAATTGCACGATGGACAAAATCCAAATAGTGAATCGGTTGAAATGGGTGGAAGATGTTTTCCGCATTGCTCGCATGAACACCATTGACATGATTCGCACCCATATAATCATCTCCAACACCCTACGCAATGGACATAAGAATCCATGAAGAAATAAAAATTAGAGGGGTTGAGAAAAAGAATTAAACACAATAGAGGGTTAAGAGGAATATTTTTGGTGCAAAACTTTGAAAAAGAGATGCTTTTTATGACTTTTCAAATGTTTTTGTATTTTTTAAATTTTTAATTTTTATGGATTTTTGAAAATTTTTTACACGAAAACTAACGTTCACGAGCGAACGGATCCCAAAATCCAACGCGTCTCTCACTAAAAACCGTTAAGCTTCACGAAAAGAGCCGGTAGCGGCGCCATTTAATAACTGGGTTTTTGCCAAGTATAAAAATTTGTTCGTCTCGATTCAATTCGAATTGATTACCGGTTGAAAGTGTGACTCAGTCGTTCTTGGTGGAAAATAAAATGGTTTGGTTATCTATCTACTTAAAAGGTAAATGCGCAATATAATAACAATAAGCTAAAAGCAATTAACTAATAAAAACAAAACAATAGAAATAATAAAACGTGAATTTAAAATGAAACAATTAATAAAAATAAAACTAAAAGACGAAATTAACTATCGACTCGAAAATAAAGTTTACTTAATGAAAAAAGAGAGAATAAAACTAAGATGGTACTTTAAAGCTAAAAGAGGCAAAACCTAAAGCGGGTACTAAATAAAAGATAAAACATAAACTTTACGACAAAATATTAATTCTAAAATTAGACGAAAAATTCAACTAAAAATACGTAACTTTCAAAAATAAAATCGGAACAACTTTCAGATTAAACTAAACAATTACGGAACAATACTAATAAATAAACAAGCTAGCGGGCAGGCAGCTGGAAGCTACCAACCAAGCACCTCAAATTGGCCCCGAACGAACTAAGCAAGCAAGCACACACGAAAATTTTCTTCGCAATAGCTACAGTATATTTCGGAATAAAGATTTTCTTCGCAATAGTTGTTATTTCGGAAAAGGTATATTTTCAGAACTTTTATTTTTTCGGAATAATGTTTTTCAGAACTTTGGCATATCTTCGGAGTAACCACATTTTCAGAGAAAACAAAAATCTTCGGAAAAATGGAGTTTTTCAGAAAAATACTAATCTTCGGAATATCAAATATTTTCAGAAAAATGACATATATTCAGAATAATAAAACCCTTTTGCGAAGATATGATAGACAAGTACAGTAACATTAAAAATTCACGAAATAAGCTAAAAATAAGCACAAATCAAATAAGAAATTAACCAAAACTTAATCTAAAACACTTTTAAGAAAAACTAATTTAACCACAAATCAAAAACTTTAAAAACACTAATTAATCTAAATAATAAAAATCAACTTTTTATAAAATAAACTAATAAGCACTTATCTAAAAACTTAACCAAATTGATTTTTAGAAAAAGCTAATAAGCCAAAATTTAAAAACTTCTAAAAACACTAAATAATAAAAATATTTAAAAACAACTTTTTATAAAAATTAACTAATAAGCACTGAATTAAAAATAAGAAAATTAACACAATAAGCACTAAAACACTATAAGCTATAAAAATCAAACACATAAAAACCCATAAACATAACCAACCAAACGCATCAATAAACATCAAGATTAGGCAACTACAATATCATCTAAATCAACACAAGATTAATCATAAAGAAAGGAAGAATGAGAATGATTAATTGAAAAAAGCTTGAAATATAGTATAAGATCAACAATTAAAACATAAAGATTAAAGATTCTACATATTAATCTAGAGAGAGAAAGTGAAAACTAGAGAGAGAAAGTAAATCTACACTACTCCTAATCTAAACTAACTAACTAACTACCTCCTAATGACACATTAGGAGGGTATTTATAGGAGGAGTAAAATGTTGGTGCTTTCTTCCTTCTTTCTTCTTCTCTCGACTCGATTAAATTCTTTGTCTTTCTCGACGTCGTCTCGGGATTTGTTGATATAATTTGAACTCGTCTTATAATTTTCTTCTTTAATTAGACTTGGTTCTTCGACTTCATTAAACTTCCATCTTTAGACTTTTTCTTCGATAAATCTTCAGAATAGGCCTTGGACTTCTGTTCTTTTTGTACTCTTGATCTTTTGACTTCGTCTTTTCTCGTTTTCTTCGATAAAAGCCCGTGAAAGCCCATGTTTTCTTCCTTTTTCATCTTTTGTTCCTAAAACACAATAAAAACAGAAACCACGCATAATTCCGACATTTACGACATAAAATACATGTTTTGGCTTGGTTATTATTATAATTAAGTGGTAAAAGGATGGGTGTTTTCACACCTATCAATTTGCAGCAAAGGTCTTCTTCAAAATTTTCCACAGACCACCTAAGTCCTCACTATCCAAGGTTTGAAACATGATATCAAGACTTAGAAATGTATGTGCTGTATTATCAGCTTTTGTAAGCTTCCACCAAGTCATCCTCCTGTGTTCATAAACAGCATACTCCACTATGGCAAATTTCTTCCCAATCTCACTAGGTGAGATTTCATCATTTTCTTGCACAATAAGCTGCTTATCTATTTCTTCATTTGAGGGACGCTGAGTCTCCTTAGTAACTATACCAACTTTCTCCATCCTCTTGAGTCTTTTGGCTGCTCTTTGTGCATTGAGTACAGATCTCTCAATTGCTGGAAAACTTGCACCTGCTTGAGATGATGGACCTACTTGTGATGATGCACCTGCTTGTGATGATGCACCTACTTGTGTTGATGCACCTGCTTGTGTAGTTACCACTGTTGTTCCTTCAGCCTTTATTTTTCTATATTCCCTAGCTTTTTGTAATACTTCATTTTGCCTCCTGAGATACTCAACTTCCTCAGGAGAGTTGATAGCCATGAAGTCTTCCACATTTAACTCTCTTAGAACTGGTCTGACTGCCTTCTCTATCTCCTCAAAAGTCATGTTACTGAAATGACCATCAGTCCACTTCTTGTATCTTTTGAGTAAAACTTTGTAGTGTGCCAGCCTCTCCTTCTCAAATCTGAAATACTTTTCCTTCTGAATCTGATTTGCCATTCTTTCCAGATACTCATTTTGATACTTGTAAACTAAACAAATCAATTCATACCTGTCTTCTAAAGGAGCATTTACTAACTCCTTTTCTCATTTATCTAGAAATTCTTGAACATGAGGCACCCTTTATCCAACTCTCTATGCATGATTTCAATCTGCTTAAGCATCTCTTTAGGCCTCATCTTTTGCATTCTCTGATCCTACATATCAATCTCTTCTTGTTGAAGTCTGAGAGCTACCTGTTCATCATATTCTTCTTGAGCCCTTTGCTGTTTAGGAGCTTTGCTTGTATTTCCTCTTGGGCTGTTCAACCATGATCCCTTTTCCCTTGTCTTTTGGATCCACTGCTGGTGCTGGTTTGGCTTTAGGTGCAGGTTCTCTAATTGAAATTACCTTGTGAGTTGGTTGCCTTCTATTCTTCCTAACAAATGTTTGAGTGATAGGCTTAGCAGGGGAAAGACTTACAGCAGTGGGATCAGTTATAGCAGGGGAAATTTTTGAAGCAGGGGCTTCTTCTTGATTGCCCATAGTCAACAATATTTGAGCAATCTCTTTTGTGGCACTCCCCGGTTTACCAAAAAGAAGTCGTTGCACCAAAAAAGAAGTCGTTGCACCTTCCATTTCCACGGTTTACCAAAGTCATCATCAAACACTTCATGGACAGTAATCCAACCATAAACATGCGTGGAAAATTTCTTCTACCATACATCAGACGATGATTATGTGTTGGATCAAATGACTGAAGACGGTTATTACACCAAGTACAAAATGCGTCCAGCTTTAGTGCCAGACACAATGATCAATGATGGGATCAAGGACAGTGGACCTTATAAACAAATGCTCCTGGATATTGAAGCACAGTTTAAAAGAGCAAACGAAGATCCATCCGAAAAGCAAACCAAAGGCAAGCCTAAAGGGAAAGAGCAATTACGTGATGAAGATGCAGACAAACAAGATCCTTCAGTACTAATGTCTGAAGAAAAACAGATGTGAATAGCACGTAAGTTAAGTAGGATGGAGGCACAGAAAACCGGTAGTGGTTCTAGATCAAAAACGCCTGCAGAATTAGCACTGGAAGCTTTTGGAGATCCAGACAATTCAAACGATGAAGAAGAACAAGATGATGACAACGTAGATGATTACTTCAACTATGATTTTGAAGGCCAAAATTTAGAAGGTGGAGACGATATGGAAACACTCTTGTATGAGGACGTCAACCTTAGCAAACCACTTCCAACTCCTTCAACAATGATAGCAGCAAAAGATGCTCATCTCACGATGTTTCCTATCCAACAACAAATACCCCCTCCACCACCAGTCTTCAGCACTGTTGTGACAACCGTCCCCCAGATTGAACCTACAATCAAAACCATTCAACCTGTATCAACCACCATCCAAGTAATTACACCAACGCCGCCACCGGTCATCCATCAACCTGTATCAACCACCATCCAAGTAATTACACCAATGCCGCCACCAGTCATCCATCAACCTATATCAACCACCATCCATGTAATTACACCTACGCCGCCACCGGTCATCCATCAACCTGTACTAACCACCACCCAAGTAATTACACCAACGCCTCCATCGATTGTCGATCATCCTGTACCAACCACTGCCCCAGTGATTGTACCAACATCGCCACCTATCCTCGAACAACTCGTACAAACCACCATCCAATCCACAACTTCTTCAGCAATTGTGGTAAATCCTCCATCACCACCAACAGTACAACAAGTACCATCAACTTCCTATCCATTTCTCACAATCAATGATCCACTCATTCAGCACCTCCAAAAACAATTGGAAGAACAGGCAAAACAAATTGAGTTATTGAAGGGAAGGATAACTCCTAATATTTCACGTTCAGACAGAGCACAGAAACGTGATGACTCCAAACTTCAAGAAACATACATAAATGTCCTAAGACTTCAAAAGTAACACAAAGAGTTTCTTGCTGAAAAGGAAGCACGTGACAAAGAAAATGTTGCATTCCTCAATTCCATCAATGATTCCATGACTAACATCATTCAGCGTGAAGTTAGGTCATGTGTACATCAGGAGCTTCCAGCATTATTCACGAATGGCCTTACTAACTTACAGTTAATGCAGACTTTGGAGACTCAATTAACCAACAGTGAGTCACCAATAACAAAAGCTCAACACGAATTGCAAAGAGCTCTTAGTAAGGTCATAATGGAAGCTTCCAACACATCACGATTAGAAGAAACTGAAGTTCCCCAATCTTCCAAGAAAAGGAAACGTCGGGAGCCTGAAAATGATGATGAGGCAGAAAATGAGGAAGAAGAGGAAGAGAATGAGGAGGAGAAAGAACATTCTGATAAGAATGAAGAAGAAGAGGATGAGGATGAGGATGAGGATGATGATTAAGATGAGGACGATGAGGAGGATAAGGATGAGGATGAGGATGACGGGGAGTACGAGGATGACGATAGTGATACGGATGACGGTAATGGGAATAGTAAGGATAAGGAGAAAGGGGATGGTGATAAGGATGAAGGTAATGGTACCAATGGTGAAGAATCTGAAGAATCCAAGGACGGTGATGAGGAAAAGGAAGAAAGTGATGCACGTTCAAAAGAAAAAGTTGGCGATAAACAAGATGAGAGTGAAAACATCACCACTGACGAGCATGGTGAAACCACTAACAACACCACAGGTAAGTCATCTGAACTAGTTCTTACTAGTGTATCACAAGAAGATCCTGTAGTGCCACTGGTACAAGACGAACCAATGATTGAAGATGAACCATCACCGTCTGTGGAACATCACTGTCCACCGCCTACTTCTGTTCAACATCACACAGAAACAGACACAGGTATGTTTTCTACACCGGTTCTTACTAATGTCTCATCAACAGCACCTGTAGAACACGAACCTATGCAAGAAGACGAACCGATACCATCTGTGATACATATCTCTCCACCTCAGCACTACATCGATATGGATATTGACGATTTAACTCAACCAGATCCTGAGTTTGCTGATACGTTCACTATTGATGAGACGGTTCTAGTGCAGCCATGGCTTACACAGGCAGCAACCGCACGTAAAATTTCTGACAGTGAAAAGGCGGATCTCACACAATTCCTCAATAATCCAATCGACTTCTCTGGATTCTTGATGGATAAATATGGAGTGCCTAGCATTGATACAAATACTCTTCCAACAACGATCAAAGACAAGAACTTTTGGGCTTCCATGAAGATTGCCGAAACTGAGGGAGAATATCATTTCAATGAGCTCATGAAAGCAATCAAATCAACAGCATCAGGTGAACAAGCTCCAATCCTTCTTCCACTAACACCCTCAGTTATTGTAGCAGCCAAGCACCTGCCAATGCAATACTTTACCAACCGTGATCTGGACTTCTTAGAAAACGGTGCGGACAAGTATGCTACATCATTAACAATGGGCAAAGTAGTAAATTTGGAGGATATCCCTTGGATTGAAGATATAGTTCCAGACCTATGGAGCAAAGAGCTTGTAAAGGAATATGATCAATATGCGGAATTAGGCATCTCACATTGGCGGGGCAATAAGAAGTCGGCTTACTACTTCTATAATCACACCAAGAAAGGTACACCTATAATTGCAACCCGTCGAATCTCAAGCATACAGGGAGTTAGCTTTCACCATATATTCGGATATTCGTATTTGAAAGATATCAGATTCAAGCGAGAAGACGGTAAGACTTATAGTGTCAGTGAAGGGGATCTTCAATTCCTACGACTTGAAGATATTGAAGATTTTCTACTCCTCTTGGCTCAAAGAAAGGTCCGTCACTTAGACCCCGATGAAGTCATTGCCCTAAGCTCCAACATTCGCCAATTCACTCGTAGAATTGTGATCAAGCAAACGGTTGAAGACTTACAACTTAGGGTAGAGAGTTATCAATCCAGGCTAAATCTAGAACGACCTCACACAACCCCAATGAGTCGCTTTCATCAAGCTAAGGAACCATACATGGTACACTCCAACCAGAGATGGGCATATTTTACCTGAATGAAGCAGAGGTCATGCAATACATGCGACTTTCAGAACTGCACAAGTTCAGCGATGGTACTCTCAAGCATGTACGTGACAAGCTGTTGATGCTCAACTCAGGTCAAGGTCTTCCAGAGGTAATGTATAGATGGGTAGGCCGATTTAAGAAGAGTGCCAACCACACCATCTAGATGATTGAGGAGAAGTTAAGGGATCGACGGTTGATCTGCAGTATCGAACGATTCGTGGGGGGCAGACCATATGGAGCACATCACAGGCTTGTGGAACAATCCATCTAATGGGTCGTACTATCTCATGTTTATTCCATATTGGATAATTTGTGAATATGTAAATATTGTAAATATTGTGCTTTTGTGGCTTGTTGTAGTGTGAAAGTATGATTATGTTTCAAGAATTTCTCACGAGACTCTAAATCTTTCAAAATCTATCATACTCAAGCACTACAACTAACCCTCATTAACTTGAGGGGGAGCATTAACATGTTCTTTGGCCAACATCTAATTTCATTTTATTACACAAAGACCGGTTAATCCATTAATATCCAAAATATTGATGGTTAACATTTTGGAAAGGGGAGAAAATGGGATTAAGGAGACTTAATGATATTTGGCTAAACAATGAAAAAGGCTTAAAAGATAAACCAACTTAACATGTGTAATGCACAAGTTAAGGGGGAGCGTTTTTGATGATCAAAACACTTAAGGCACAAAAACTTTGATTATAATATCACAAGTGCTTTAAAGTGATTTTTCAAGGATTTTTCATGGTGACAATACTTACCCAAAACACACTTAATTCACGACGGATGTGGTGACAAAAGGGTGGTAGGTATAGGTATTAGTCCAATGATTCATCAGAACCGATGGAATCTTCCCAAGGACAATTCCCTAGATAGAATTAGAAGTCCTAGGAAAGATGGAGAAAGATTGTGAACGTAGTTGAATGCCGAATAAGTACTTAAGCTAGCACCCAATCACAACAAGGTGCTAGTGATGACGTATTGGTAAGCATTGAAGGGGTTGAAGAATGAAAAAGAATTGTAAAGATAAAGGGTGTAAAGAAAGAAGCCCTCCTTACAACTTTAGGCAGAAACCGGGTCAATACATATGCTATTGAGATCATTTTTTAATGATTCTCGATATTGAAGATAGACATCATGGACCCAGTGATGCAATGCACAACCCTCCCCAGCTAACTCAAATATCTCTCAAAAGATAAGTGTTTTAATCACACGGAGTTCAACATGTTATCTATTGGTCTATTCACTCCGAATGGACTGATATTGAATAGGTGGCAGTCCTCTCCAGCCATCGCTCACTAAATCAAAATACACTATCGAGTCTAGAGCCACGAGATCATCAAAAGTCTCATTAGTACACTTTCCATTTATTCCTTGCTTCTTCACAAACTGTGAAAAGTAAGAGATCTATATGAGTCCTACGCAGTATTCTTGTAATATTGCCAGAACATCCGAGTGATACGCAAGTATTACAATGAAGATGGAAATCCTGCTTGAGCCAACATCAAACAAGCTCATGGTAGGTGACACGTGCGGTTCTTTAAGAGCTAAACTTGTGAAAACTGGAAAGAAACAGTAGTTTAATTCTTAATTGACCTTAAACTCGTTCCAGGCCTCTACGCATTATCGTATGATCTTGCCAGAACACTCAGAGTGACACTCTTTAGTGTTCACAGTGACGAGTGGAAATCCTTCTAGTGTCAACATCAAACAGCACTTGGTAGGTGACAAGCAAGATTCTATTTGAATTAAGTTTGTGACAACTGGAAAGCAACGATGGTGAATATCTTAGCTGAAATTCACTTGTTCCAGGTTTTATGAATTGACGTCTTTAATCATAAGGATTTTTAATCCAAATGATTCACTCTTTATGTTCGCAGTCAGCTTTGGACGGTCGAATAAAGAAAACGGGTTTACCCCCGAAATCCTGTCAGGAAGTTACTTAACTGAAACTATCCGTCACGGGTACGATATCTAATATCGTCCAACGGTCTTCACCGACCGGAGGTAAAATGCTACCGAATTAGAATAAAATGCCAAAGCCATTTTATTCGTGTCTTATTATGTTGCTACATTTGAAGACGGTGGCGTTGTGGTGTACCTGTTGAAGACGTCCTCGCATACTTATACCTTCTACATCCAATACTTCTACAAATTCAAGAAAGTATGACCTAAAAGTCTTCCGCTGTATCGACTCTGAAACTTTCAAGAATTCAACAAAGGATAAGTGTGTGGGACATGAAGTCACGAAGAGGCGAACATCACAAAAAGATAAAGACTGCACGTGAAAGGCCAAAAGAACGTGTTCCAAGCAAAAGGCTGATATTATTCAACATATATTCACAAAAAGAAGAAAAAGAAAGAAAGAAAGAGAAAGTGGACTACGAGCTCAAGAACAAGATCTAACATGCTAGATTAGGACTTTGTAAATTTGGAGTGACCTCCCTTTGGGGGAGATTGTTGGAAATACGTTTTACGTATAAAGAAAGTCTCGGTCACTCCAACAATATAGTTATAGGCTCGTAGTAGTGTTTAAGTAACATTTATTAAATAGCCCGACCCATGAGCATGTTCATGGGCCAGAGGCCCAAGTCTATTAAGGACTTGGGTATATAAGCCTCTTTCCACCATGGAAAGAGGTGTTGGTTGTTTCATTTTCTCATAATATTACACATAGTTTCTTTCACTTCTCTCTCTAAGTTTCTCTCTCTAGAAAACATCAACCCTCTTGAAATACAAAGATTATCATTGTTCTACACTCCCCTTGTCACTTCCTTTCTCAGCACTTCCTTTCTGAGTCCCTTTCTCAACACTTGATATCTTTCCTTGTTCTAGACCCTGACAATCGGGATATTCATACCACTGAGTGGATTCATCTGTATTAGGAACTTCCTCCCCTTTGGAAGCATCTTCATCTGTAGATATGATAACCTTGGTCTTTCTCCTCCCCTCAAGTGTAGCAAGTCTGGTTTCCAAATTACTGATAACCAGACCTTGCTGTTTGACAGTTTGTACAAGTTGTGCATTTTGCTTTTTCAAGCTCATGCACATATTCCTCAATTCCAAGATGGTCATTGGTTGCATTCCGCTCTCAACCCTAGAAGAGAATTTCTCCCCCTTTTGGTATCACTGAGTGAGGGAGAGGACTTACTGATGGTGTCACTATCCTGCTCACCCCTTGAGGATGAGACAGTAGTGGCAGCCAAACCCTCAGTGTGCTCCAACCTTTTGGAGGCTCTCCTCTATGCTACTTGTGAAGATCCACCAGGCAAGGGAGACCTGGCAAACCTGGATTTGGTTCTCCTTTCATGTTTTGGATCAGCAGGGGGTAGAGTACTGGCAGGGGATAGAGTCTTGGCAGGGGAATCAGATGATTTGTGTGTGGTTGTTTTTGTCTTAGCTTCTTCTTGTCTGATTTGTTTCATCATGATGGAAGTGAGTGGAACAACCCTGCCAGAAAATTGTGGAGATGGTGCAAGAAGTGTGGTTAACAGTTAGGTAGAGTGTTTGGTGGCTGAAAAATACCTTGTGTGTTTGATAGGACCATGTTCACTCATATTCAGCAAAAGTTGTGTAAACCTTGGGTGCTTACAAAATTTAGTATTGCTTGTGACATTTTTTTACCATACCTTTGAAAATCATTTGAGAAAAACAGTACTTTCTCCCTGTTGCTAAGCATATCAGGGCAGAAGCAGCTTCACTTCCAAATTCATTAAAAGCAGTGGTTTTAGGTGACAAACATTGCAAAATTGTATGGATCAAATATTTCCAATGTGGGGCAAACTGACCTTTAGCAAACTTACATTTTTGATCATCAGAAAGAGTGTACCCCAATTTAACAAGACCCTCAAAGATTTCAGCCTCAGGTAGGTTGGGTATCACATCCTCATCATCCAGAACAAGCTTGTCTCTGATGGAGGCAAGTGTAATCACCTTGGAATGACCATCTACTGTGCTTTGAATTGTTACCTCTCCATCCACTATTTTGGTCATGGATTTAGACCAAAACTACTGGATGTGTGAGGTGTAAATCCTGGGATTGATGAGAAGAGCCACTCTAAAATAAGAAGATTTTAGAAAAGCCACTGCATCAACGAATTCTGCTGGTTCATCATGTAATAAAGCAATTTGATTGTGATTAGCAGCAATTTTGAGAGACATGATAAATGTTGAAAACGTTTGAAGGTTTATAATGGTGAGAGTTAGGTGGGATTTGGTCGAGGGAGAGAGATGGACATGTTGGTTAAGGGAATTAAGTTTTTATAGGCGAATTAAAGAGCTGTGATTGGACCAAATTTTCAAATTGCAAAAATATCAAAGATAAATCTTGATAAAAAAAAAGTAATTTGTTTGAAATAATAAAGAAAAGATTACCAATCAGCGAAGAAAGCGCCTTAAATATCTTTTGAAAAGAATAAAATATTCCCTAACCAAAATTTTAGCAAGCAGGCCCAACGGCTATAAGCAGGGTAACGGTATTGTCGGTCAACAGTCAAACAGGGGAATGTTGATCAAGCAGGGGAATCAAAAGGTGAAAGCAGAGGAAACTTTCCTAGGGGTATTAGACTAATCATGAAGAGACCAATACTAAATAGCTCTGCTCTAATGCACACCCTTGTATACACAAGGTAGATACATAGAAACTCAAGAGTCCTCCATTCAGCAATGTTCTAAACATAAAAAGTTAACACATAAGCCACCCTGCACCTGGTCAACCCAAGAAAATAATCATACCCTAGTCACCATCCCTACCTTTCCCTTACCTATGGTCAGTTAGTCTTGGCAATGTGTACTAAATATCTGAATCTAGACAGCAAGTTGTTTAATAAAGAAGTATAAGTACACATTACAGTGCCTCAAGGCTTCAGAATTCTGACAAGCTTTGCAGCAAGTCTTCATCATTCTGAATCATCACTCACCAATGGGTATGATCTAGAATCATATATAAGTATCCTAAGGATACCCTAAATCCTAAAGGTGTGACCTAACCTCCCCTAAAACATAGAGCATATACCTGATTCTCCCATGAGTGTAGCATGCACCATTTGAATCTCTGCATTGTTAGTCTAAAACCACATATAACCACTTAAAAAGAACAAACCCAACTTAAGAGAAGAACTCTTAGCAGGGAAAGGAACCCCAGTAGGGGAATCTTTGTACAAAAGCAGTGGAATTAAAAGTGATGGAAAAAAATGACTAACATATATACAAAAACAGCAATAAAGCAATCCTGGGTATACAAGACAAAAATAAACATCAATGTTTAGGGAGAAACCATCCCAATACTTGCAACCAAGTACTGAAACCTCCCCACTTCAAAAGCTTTTGTCAAAAGATCAGCAACATTAAGTTCTGTATCAATTTTCTTTGGGACAATCAACCCTTCTTCAAAACAGTCTCTAATAAAATGATGTCTTATTTCAATGTGTTTGGTCTTGCTATGAAAAACAGGATTCTTAATAATGTAAATGGTACTGTTGTTGTCAAAAAATATCTTGGTGTTAAGAAAATTATACCTATAATCAAGTAGCTGGTTCTGAACCCAAAGAACTTGACCACAACATGCAGCAACTGCTACATACTCAGCTTCAGTGGTGGATGTGGCCATAATAGTCTGCTTCTTACATTGCCAAGATATCAGCCTGCTTCCCAAAAATTGGCATCCACCTGTTGTAGACTTCCTATCATTGTTGTCACCATCATAATCACTATCGGAGTAGGATATCAGCTCAAATGGTGAATCCTTTGGGATACCAAAGTCCTAAAGTTGGATGACACTTTAGATACCTAAAAATTCTCTTCACATCAAATAGATGACACTATATGGGTGCCACTTGGTATCTTGCACATAAACAGACTGCAAACATGATGTCAGGTCGTGAAGCTGTAAGATACATGAGAGATCCAATCATAGATCTGTAGTTCCTGACATCAATTAGCTTTCCAGGACCATCTTTTCCCCAAGGATGATCCTTGTCCATTGGTGTGGAAACTTTCTTTCCCCCACTCATGCCAAACTTCTTCACAATTTCAGCCACATATTTGTCTTGTGAGATAAATATCCCATTTTTCCTCTGTTGAACTTGTAACCCTAAGAAGAAGTTGAGTTCACCCATGGCACTCATTTGAAATTTGTCCTGCATCAACTTGGCAAACTCTTTGCTAAGCATAGAGTTTGTGGATCCAAAGATGATGTCATCAACATAGACTTATACCAAAAGAAGGTCACCCTTTTGTTTCTTGATAAACAGGGTCTGGTCAATTTTCCCCTATTGAAGCCATTATCAAACAGATATTTAGAAAGAGTTCCATACCAGGCCCTGGGAGCTTGGTGAAGTCCATACATTGCCTTCTTCACCTTGTACACTTTGTCGGGGTGTTCTGGGTCTTCAAACCCTGGAGCTGCATAACATAGACTTCTTCATCAATGGTGCCATATAAAAAGGCACTCTTAACATCCATTTAGGACACTGTGAAGTCCATGAATGAAGCATAAGCAAGAAACAATCTAGTGGCTTCAATCCTGGCTACTGGAGCAAAGACTTCCTCATAATCAATGCCTTCTTCCTGTGTATATCCCTGTGCCACCAGTCTTGCTTTATTTCTGACTACTATACCTCTCTCATCCTTTTTGTTCCTGAGCACCCACTTTGTCCCAATAGGCCTTGCCCATTTTGGACAGTCTACCAGAATCCAAACTTCCTCAATGTCAAACTGTAAGAGCTCCTCTTGCATAGCTTCAACCCAACTTGGATCATTTAAAGCCTGAAAAATATTCTTTGGCTCTTCTGGAGACAAAAATGCAGTAAACAGACAACATTGCATGTAGTCATGATTAAACTTCATGGTGATGTTTGCAATGAAGTTGTGTTCCTTTGTTGAATACCTTGTATGTCTAGGAGCTTCAAGATCACCAATGATTTGTGATAGGGGGTGATCCTTATTGATTCTGTAGGTAGGCTGCATGCTCATGATTACTTCTGTTTCATCCTCTTCCAGATCAGAATTGATAGGGCTATCTTGATTGGGAAAGAACTCCTCAAAAGAGCTTCCAAATGATACAGCATGACCTAGAGATGGATGCTGATAGGCTGAATGCAGCTCTGAATAACTTGGACCTCTACTCCTAATTATTCTGCTTCCACTGCTGGACATGAGAGGACCACCAGATGTAGCTGAAGATGAGGAAATGAGTGTGGATTCTCTTTCTTCATATTTAATGTCATTGACAGATGGATCCTTGGTAGCAGGGGAAGCAACTGATCTAGCAGGGGAATCCTGGATTCCACTGCTTTCAGCCATTCCACTGCTTTCAGAAGTTGACTTAGCAGGGGAAGAGATTGGTTGTTCTTTCCTTTGAGATGTATCATCTTCTTCACCTGTTTTTAGAGCAGCTTCAATGGGAAATAGTGAGGGTACATTCATATACCTCAATGGTGGCTTCTCCACACCAGTTGGTTCTTTAGTACCTAAAATGTTAGTATTCTGCAAAGCAACAAGTACATAATTCATAGATTTTGAAAGAACCTCAATATCAAAAAACCAATCAGGACCTGTTTGTACATCTTCAGGCTTGTCTTCAAGAAAATCCACATGGAGATTTCTGTTACTTTGCTTGTCTTCTTGTTGAAGACCCTATATCCCTTGCTGTTTAATGAATAACCAACAAAGTACCCATCATCCCCCTTTTCACTGAACTTGCCTAGATTGTCAATTGTGTTCAAGATGATCACATGACATCCAAATGGTCTAAAGAAGTCAATTAAAGGAGGTATTCAATTGAACAGCTGATAAGGGGTCTTGTTGTGTGCCTTAACCACCAAGGGCCTCTTTTGAACATAACAAGCAGTGGCTACAGCCTCAGTCCAAAAGATAACTTGAAGCTTGGAATCAGACAACATAGTCCTTGCAGCTTTAATGAGTGTCCTATTCCTTCTCTCTGCAACTCCATTTTGTTGAGGTGTTCTTGCAATACTAAATTCCCTCTTTATTCCTTTGTTTATGCATAAAGTGTCTAGTTTCTTGTTTTTGAATTCACCACCATTGTATGATCTCATGGTCACTACACTCATACTTTTGGAAAGTTCAATCTAATTGATGAACCCAATGAGTACATTAGCTGTGTCACTCTTTTCAAACTGAAAGAATGTCCATGTGAACCTTGAAAAATCATCAGTAATCACTAGGCGGTGCCATTTCTTCATTATGCTTGCCATAGAAGTAGGACCAAAAAGATACATATGTAGTAATTACAATGGCTTGGTAGTGGACATACTTGTTTTTTTTATTTGCAAGATGCTCTATGTTGCTTCCCTTTCAGACAAGCAGCACAAGTATGATCATTGGCAAAGGACCTGGAAGGAAGACCATGAACCAGCTTATATTTTACCAGTTTGTTCATGTTCTTAAAATTAAGATGACCAAGTCTTCTATGCCATTTCTTACACTCATCAACTGAGGCTTTGGAAATGAAATAGGTTTCATTGTCTTGAAGAGAGATGTCCTTGAGATCAATTGTGCACATGTGCTTTTGTCTTGGTGTTCTGAGTACAATAGGAGTGTTGGGTGGTAAGACAAACTCCTTTCCTAACACCAGACATTCATTATCTGTAAACAAGACAAAATTCTTGTTATCAGTCATTTGTGACACACTAAAGAGATTGTACTTGAGCTCTTTCACCAAGTAAACATTGTCAAAGGTCATCCCATTGGTGAAAATAGTTCCTTTTCCTGTGATTGTTCCATGCCCATCTCTAAACGAAACACCATCATTGTCATGCAGGGGAACAAATTTAGACAGATACGATTTATGTCCATTCATGCTCCTTGAGCATCCACTATCCCAATATGCTTTATCATCCCTGGTCTTCTTTGTCACCTGCAAAAAGAAAAAGAAATTAGTTTTTCTTGGGGACCCAAGCCATTACAGACTTGGATCTACCTCGTGTATCAATATACGATAGCTTATCAAATACTAGAGATACACCATTAGATTGAGCACCCCTTTTGGGTACCCAAACCCAACGAGCTGAGGCTTTCATAGCTTTTCCCCATCTGCCCATGTTCCTAGAGGGCAAAACTTTGCTAGCAAGGGATACCCCAGATTTAGCAGGGGAATCCCTATGCTTAGCAGAGGGAACCCATCTTTTGTTTTGGCCTCTATTGATGTGTTGGTAAGGTCTAGAGACAGATTTATATGCATTATGAGGTGCTGGGTTGGTCATGGAAGAGCTGGTCTTGGGATATGCATCATTCACCTTCCTTAGAGCAGGAACAACATACTTGTGAGAAACCTTGTTTCTCAAGGCAGGGGCAACAAACTTGGCAGGGGAAAAGGATTTTGCCCCTGCATTCAGAAGAATGGCTTTTGGTTGCATGTCCTTTAAGGGATTTGCAGCTACCACTTTCATTGTTGCCTGACAATTTTGATAAGTGTGATCAATACTGCCACATGTGAAACAAGGTTTGGTATTTATCACAAAGTCCTCTCCTAATTGATGAGACTTTTGGTCATTCCAATTTCTCTGATTACCTCTAACAGACCTATACATACCAGCATATTTAACAGTAGACTTAGAGGATTTTGATCATGTTTTAGATTTGGGTGAACTACTCTTAGAACTAGAATCGCTTCCAAAAAGTCCTTCTCTTGAAAAGAGAACAGGGTTATCAATTTTCCATTGTTTTAAAGCAATCTGTTCCTTTTCAAAATCCCTAACAATACTAGTTTTCACTAGTGGCTCTTCTGTTTCAAGACTATTAGGTATATAAGCACTCAAGTCAAATTCAATATCTTCCTGCTTTTTGAAACAAGAGAGACCAGTCCAAGACAAGTCTTTTCTAGGAAAAGGTGCATGAATATTAGCAGGAGGTGGTGGTATGGCAGCATGCTCATTTTTAACACCAAAACCTGTTTTGTCCCTAGGAGATTGTCCAATTTCAACTGCTTTAGTTAAGTCTTTAGAAGCTTTTCCAAATTTTTCAACAGTTTCTTCATCTATCCTTTTATTAGATCTAAAAACTTCTAGTTCAGCAGTCAATTCCTTAATGGAATCATTATTTTCTTTAGCATCTCTCTCTAAAATCACAATGTGATCTCTATAATCACATTCTCTTTGTTTATACTCTCTTATGGTGGACTCTAGCTGTTCTAAAGCACGTTTGTAGTTATCAAGGTAATTGTCACAATTAATATAATCAACTTTTATCTTTCTTATTTGATCATTCAATGACTCATATTTTTCCTACAAGCTTTAGTACAATATGAATCGTCATATACCTCATTGTCTGAGCTAGAGCTTGACATGGCCATAAGAGCAAAATCTTCCTCTTTTTCCTCAGCAACCAAGGCTTGATTTCTTTCAACACTCCCTGTCATGGCACTCCAATCCCATCCACCTGCTCCATCTATCCCCTGCATGGCTACCATAGCCTTAGCACCAAAATCATCATCCCTGGTTTCCTTCCTATAGTAGTTCCCAGTCTTAGGTCCTCTGTATTCCCTAGCAAAGTGACCTTTCTTGCCACAGTTGTCGCATTCAACCTTTGTTTTGTCAAATCCAGCTACATCAGAAGGATTGATGGAGATATTCTTCCCATACTTCTTGTAAAACCTGTTAGCTCTCATACTAAGTGGAGCCATGTTCCACTTGATGTCCATCTCCTCCAGTCCCTGCTTACTGATTTGACTCAGATCTTCATGTAACACAGTAGATCCTTGTGGCCCTTGGGATGATATGAAAGCACAAGTAGTGTCAAGACTGAATGTTGTAGGCCTTTCTTCATCATAAGATGATCCAGATCTAGTAGCAGGGGAATGGGTGGCAGGGCCAACTTCGATTCCCCTGCCTTTGGAGATTCCACTGCTGTGGGATATGAAAGCCATGTTAGCAGGGGAATCAGTAGATCCACTTGAATTGGTGGGGATGGTTCCTAGTGACTTCATCTCATTGGCCACTGGCTCAAAAACTTTCAAGTTATTGTATATGTCATCAATATTCTTGTCATCTATATCATCCCTATTCTGCCACATAGCTTTATAGACGAACCATTCTTTTTGAAGACTGTTAAGAAACCTGGTATTCACCTATTCTCTTGTAACTTCTATTTCAAAGAACTCCAACTGAGCCACCAGATCTTGAAGCCTATTGTAGATAGCACCAATTGCTTCATCACCAATTGCTTTGAAAGAAGCAAATTGATTAAGCATTTGATTCTTCTTTTTCTTCTTTATAGCTTCATTTCCTCCAAATGTTTTGCCTATTGCTTCCCAGAGTTCCTTAGCTGTTTTGAACTTTTTGAATCTTAGTTGATGTCTATCAGGTAGAGCCAACAGCAAGGAACTATAAGCCCTGACATCATGCCATCTGGCCAGTATTTCCTTGTCACAAAGAGCAGCAGATTTCTTCTTGGCTTCACCTTTGGAGCTTTCAGCTTTATCTTCTCCCTTACCACCATCTTCAACCACCATTGTTTTGGTGAATTGATCACCAAACTATATGATCTCCCAGAGAACATAATGTTCCATCTTGAGGTATTGTTGGATCCTGAATTCCCATAATTCGAAGTTTTCAGGATCCAGCATGGGTAGTTGGAGGTTGTTGTGGTTGTTGTTGTTTGAGGAAGAGTCTGAAGACATGGTTGCAATGAGGGTTTTGTTCTTGGTTTAGTCAAAGTTTCTCAACAAGCTCTGATACCACTTGTTGATCCCAAACTCAGATCTTAAACCTTAGCTTGTTTAAGGGTTGTGATAGAAAGAATAGATTCAATCTAACACTAGAGAAACTTTGCAATACAAAGTAACTAAACAAGATGCGGAATGTAGTGTTTAGCACAAGAACAAATGGTTAAAGCAAACGTTAAACTTTAATATATCAAAGATATACGAATACCCAATAGTGGTATTAGGGTTACAAAAACCTTAAAGTATGAAATGAAAGACAATAGATAAAAGACACACATTGCATGATAACCTAGTGAGTCCTTTTATAGTACAAGGACTCACGTACAATATTACTACTAACAAACTTGGAAAGTATCTCGGAGTACTAACAGGAACGCGTTATAATCTATTCTAAGTTTATCTCTAGCGGTAGGGCCTTTGACTTCAGCAGGGGAACCAATCCCCCTGCCTTTGTTATTTAGCAGGGGAAACTTACTCTAGCAGGGGAACCTTTGACCAACTAGTAGGGGTAACTAATATACTTATATTTATTCCCAACAAAAAGAGTATGAGAAGGTGTTGTAGTTGTAGAGGTAGCTACAGCATTCACAGCATGAACACCTTGTGCTGGTGCAGGATGCACAACTTGTGGTTATCCCTGTGGTATTGGATCAGGGTTTTTGTAACACCCTCAAATATTCATGGTTAAATTTAGCGGAAGAGTCGTTGGTGTTACGGGATAGCACATTACTCAAATCATAGACAACGCTTAAAAATCGTGTCATTTAATAATAAAGCATTTTCCATTCATGAATATCAATTTACATAGGTCCTCAGGTCAATATATGTCTTACACATTACAAAAAATTTGAATGAAAATTGTTATTTAAATGCGGGCCATAAATTCTTGTCGTCTTCCCGAGAATTACCTTCAAGTACCTGAGATAAAACATGTTAAAAAGTCAGTGAAAACTGTGACAATCCGTCAATTTATGGTTGATATTTTATTCTCGATATTTATTTGAAAACATTATTTTAATGTTACAATATGAACTCACTTATTTTTTGGAAGAAATTTGGATTTACGTCTTGAAGTAGCATCGACTACGTCTAAACCGGAGGATTCAATGTTACGTGCTTACGTTTACATACACCGTCTTTGGTGACAGTCCGACATTTCAGAAAATAAATTTATCCGTGAATATTATTTTGAAGTTTTAAATTTGTGTTGGTTCATAAACTCACAAATTTACGAGAAGAGATTAGGACTTACGATTTTATTTAACGTCCTTTACGACTAAACCGGAAACCTTAGGATTACGTATTTACGTTTTCGAACTCCGTTTTTTATGAGACAATTTTTATTGGATTCTTTTTGTGACGTTGATTCATAATTTATAAAAACGTTTTTCGTAAAACGACCCGAGGGCACGCAAATCGAGGAAACTAGAATCGAGGAGTACCCGTAAATAATTGGGGATGAGACAAAACAAGTTTTGCCCCACCCCCAATATGGGACGGTTTAAGCATTGCCACCACACACTTGATGTGTCAAAGTGGTAGCTTAATGCTTCCACTTGTCTTACCAAGCTTACTTTGTAAGCCATTTCATACACTAAACCACTAGCAATCAAAACAACTCAAACCAAAACTAGCAACTCATTTATCCACTCATGCAAAACACACAATCCTCTCATCTCTCTCTATCTATGCCGTCCATATCTCAATCCAAACACCACATTCATACAATTTTTAACCACAAACATATGTTATAATTAACATATGTTAATCTCCATTCAAAAAGATGAAGATTGGTGCAACTTATAACATCCAAGGAGGAGTATTCATGGTGTCTTGGGGCTGATTTTCCACAAGGAGTTCATGGAGCATGGTGGTCTTGAAGATGGTCTTGGCTATGCACAAGTTTCTCCATCAAAATCCATGTTTTGATCACAACCTACATCATCATGGTGGTATAAAGATTGTCCTCCTCAACTTCTTGTTATTTTGATTATGTAAACATGTATTTTACTTCCTATTGTATATGTATATGATGATTATATGATGATAAAAATGTTATGTGGGGATTTGTTGTTGATAATCATGGATAAAAAGATGAAAAACCATAAGAAACAAGGTTAAAATCTTGGTTAAATTTGATGACTGTATAAAACAGTAAAGAACTATATGGTAATCTGATAAAATGATGAAGTAGAATGGATTTACAGTAAGCTATGGGTCTTGTACACATGTGAGAGTTGGTCATGCAATGGAATCATTGTAATGAGTGAGATATGATCAAAACAAGTTTAAGATACAAATCTGAAGTTACTGTTTTGTACGATTTTTAGAAAATATTTAGAAGATGATTCAACAGTAGCTATAGAAGAGTTAAATATAGCACATATCATGTAGTTTATGTGATAAAAATTTGAGCTTCTATCTCCATATAGAACTCAAGATATGGCAGTTTTGGTGAAGATGAAGTTAAAAATCAGATTTTTGGAAATTAAAGAATAATACTATTATATAAGCACTCACATTTTAATATATAAAATGTAAAATAAAAACCCACTAACTTATAAAACTTATTTATATAAATATATATAAAAGGTTAATCAAATGGATAAATTATATAAATGGTGGTGAAATAATGTTTATAAGTAATAAAAACTATAAACATGATTTTTACGACTTTTTCGGCTATTGCCGTAAAATTAACGTTTTTGTTAAATAAAACTTAGATGGTTGGACCCGTCTAATGAAAACTTTATAAAACTTATATACTGATATATAGACATGTATAACAAGTAAAAACCGATAAAAACCCGAACTATAGGGCATACGGACATTAACGAGCTAAGTAAACATATTGGACTAATACTTGGGCTAATAATTGGACTAAATAAGATAAACACCCATAAAAAGAATCTATTGGGCTTAACCCATTTAGGCCCAACTTGGAAAGTATACATACTGATAATATAGGTACAAAATGGATTAAAACAAGTTAAATAACTTATAATAAGCTTATTGGACTTAAGACACGTAAACGAGTAAAACTAGTAAACTAGTATAAAAGTTATTGACATATAACACTAAAATGAGTAAACGAGAATATGTAAACCCACTTGATCATCATATATATATAATCATCATATGTATACATAATTGGTATTTTTATAAAGTCATTGGACATGAGTCTAAGACGAGTATTATTTGTCTAGGTTTCCGTGATTGAAGCACGTACCGTACATCCAAATCGCCGATAATCGCCTTCCCACATCAACGTGAGTTCATAGCCTCACACTCTTTTAAATATTTTTATAAATGTTTTATAAACCCGTGAGGGAGATAACATGTTATCTTTTATAAAATAGGACGCCATTTGTCCCGATTGTTTGTTTATTGATTTTGGACCCGAATGATTGAATGACCCGATTGTATGACCCGATAAATGAATAAAGGACCCGATAGATGAAATAAAATAGATTATTAAAGTTAGGTTATGTCACTAAAAGTCCCATTAGCATGAATTGTGAACTACCGGGAGTTGGTAGACGCTTATGCATTTAATAGTACTATTTGGGGACGATCACCCCAGTTCGCGCCTTGACGGTTGATCCCCGTCGTGCCACATTGATTGGTAAGCGAATTTATGTATGAGAAGATTTCCATAGCGTGACCTTGTGACGACACGCTACTTTAGATGGGCAAAATTTGTATCGGGTTAGCTACCCGTTGTTGGTTTAGTAAGGTAACAATGTCATGCGGCTTATAATAATCCAAAAACTAACGAAATACTATTAGACGCACAGAATTACGATGTATTGCCTGACTAGCAATACTGGGTCATACTATTGATATATTGTTTGTGTTTTGGTTTTCATAACCATACTCATATAACGTTTTTTATTTTCATACAAAGCCATAAGACGTATTGTATGACGTTCTTACGACATTGGCTCGTATAATGTTTTTTAAGGCTTTTTATAGCCATATTCATATAACGGTTTTATTTAACCTATACAACGTTGCAAAACGTATTGTATGGTGTTTTTAACGACAATGATTCGTATAATGATTTTTAAGGCAAATGCCTATATTATGATTTTCGATAAGGATTTGTATAAAATGATTTTGGCTATTTCATGGCCTATCAAAACGATTTGTACAAAATAATTTTCAGTAATACTTTTATACTGATATTATATTGATGGAATTTATTAAACTCTATGAATTCACTCGGCGTTATCGCTGACCCTTTTCTTTTAACATGTTTTATCTCAGGTACTTGAAGGTAATTCTCGGGAAGACGACAAGAATTCATGGCCCGCACCTAAACTATATTTTCCATTCAAATACTTTGTAAAACTTTGTATGAAATATAATGACTTGGGACCGATGTAACTTTGATATTTATGAATGGAAATGCTTTTATTATTAAACGACGCGATTTTTATGCGTTGTCTATGATGTGAGTAATGTGCTATCCCGTAACACCAACGAGTCTTCCGCTGTACTGAGTTGTATAAATTTGGGGGTGTTACAAAAACGCCGAGTGAATTCATAGAGTTTAATGAAAACCATTAATATATCATCGGTATATAATCATTACCGAAAAACATTTTATACAATTCTTTGTGGTCGGTCATAAAATAGGCCAAAGACATTTTTATACAAATCTTGGTCGTAAATCATAAGATATGCTTTTGCCTTCAAAACCATTATACGAACCATTGTCGTAAAAATATCATACAATACGTTTTATAACGTTTATAGAGTTTAATAAAAACCGTCATATGAAAATGGTTATGTAAAACCCAAAACACGAACATAATATCAGTAATAAGACCCCGTATTGCTAGTCAGGTAATATATTATAATTCAATGCGTATATCAGTATTTTCATTGTTGGATTATTATAAGCCGTATGACATTGCTACCTTACTATAACAAACAACGGGTAGCTAACCCGTAATTCCTTTGCCCATCTAAAACAACGTGTCGTCACAATAATCACGCTTATATAAATCTTCTCATACATAAATTCGCTTACCAATCAATGTGGCACAACTGGGATCAGCCGTCACGGCGCGAACTGTGGTGATCTTCCCCGAATAGTACTATTACATGCATAAGCGTCTACCAAATCCCGATAGTTCACAATTCATGCTAATGGGACTTTTAGTGACATAACCTAACTAATAATAATCCATGTCATTTCATTCATCGGGTCATATAATCATTCGGGTCCATATCAATAAGCATACAATCGGGACAACTGGTGTCCTATTTTTATTAAAACTAGCATGTTATCTCCCTCGCGGGTTTATAAAACATTTAAAAGAGTGCGAGGCTATGAACTCACGTTGATTGGGAAAGGCGGGTTATCGGCGTTTTGGATGTACGGTACGTGTTATCACGGAAACCTAGACAAATAATACTCGATCTTAGACTCTTGTCCAATGACTTTATAAAAATAATGGTTATGTATATATGATGATATCATAAGTATGATGATGATCAAGTGTGATTTTTTTATCTCCTCGTACAACATTATAGTTGTTATGTGTTAGTAAATTTTATACTAGTTACACTAGTTTTAATCCATTTACATATTAAGGCCCAATAAGCCCATTAAGAGTTCGATCCATTATATTAGCCCATTTATACTTTTAATACCAAGCATATACTCATATGTTGGGCCCAAGTGGGTTAATCCCATGAGTAAGTCCATTAGTATTTAGCCAAACTAGTTGGGCTAATGGTCCAATAAGGCTACTTTGGCCCATTAAGGTCCATAAGTTATAAAGCTCGGGTTTATCGGTTTTTACTTGTAAAATGTACTTAAATATCAGTATATGAGTTATAAAAATGTTACATTAGACGGGTCCGACCATCTAAGTTTTATTTGGCGAAAACGTTAATCTTTTGGCTTTAGCCGAAAAGACGTAAAACTTATATATAATTTTATAACTTTAGAAAACATTCGAATTTGTAATTTTATAAAAATGTCATACTTATTTATCATAGTATAAAAATTATTTTATAAGTATTATCATAAGTTAGTGGGTTTTATATATGTATTTTATAATAATATTACTTGAGTGCTCATTTTATATTATATACTTTTATTTCCAAATCTGATTATCAAAGTTACTTTCACCATTTTTGTCATATCTTGAGTTCTACAAGGAGATAGAAGCTCAAATTTGGGAAGCACAAACTACATAATATGTTCTACAAATAACTCATGTTTATCTACTTCTCAATCATCCCCTAAGTATCCCTAATAATTCGTCCAAAACAGACTATACAGATTTGTACCTTAATAGTATTTTGATCATATCATGCTCATTTTATTGATTCCATTAAGTGGCCAACTCACCACATATGTAAAAATCATATATCTAACTATATATTCAATAATCCAAGCCTTTTTACCAAGTGTTCATATGGTTACTTACTGTTTAATACATCCTATAAATTTAATCAAGATTTTAACATCCTTACTTGTTGATTTTTAATATTTTAACCAAATCTTTTAACACAAACTCTCCACATAATATTTTGATCATCATTCATCACATATACATATACATTTATAAAGAAAATACATCATTACTTTTATAAAATAACAAGATGATAGGAAGAAACAATCTCTATACCACCAAAGTGATGAAAATGTTGAGATTTTGGATGAGCAAGGCTTGGTTTTTGTCACCAAATTTTTAATCTTGGCAAATGAACTTTTTAGTTCTTCAAATGGATGAACACCTTCATGGAAATCAGGCCTTGAACTCCATGTAAATTCCTTTTCACTTGTTAAAATCACCTCCAATCTTCATCTTTTCAAGTGGTAATCAACATATGTTGATTATGGATAAAGTTTGAGGTTAAAAAATGATGAAGATGGTGTTTTAGGGTGGAGGTTGGACGTTCAACATGAGAGAGGAGGAGTGGGTTTGATGATTTTTGGATTAAGTTTGCATGTGTGAGAAGTGAATGGGAAACTTGGTGGTTTTGCTAGTAGTTTTGATAAATCCCATGGACAAGTGTCCCATAGATACTTAAAAAGTTGACAACAAGAGTGTGTGGTGGCTTGTTTATGCCACCCATAGTGGAGGTGGGAAAATTGTCCCACTTGTCTCATCTCCACTAATTTACGAGTACTCCTCGATTCTAGTTTCCTCGATTTACGTGCCCCCGGATCGTTTTACGAAAAACATTTTTATAAATTATGAATCTACGGCACAAAACGAATCTAATAAAAATTGTCTCATCAAAAACGGAGTTCAAAAGCGTAAATACGTAAACCTAGGGTTTCTGGTTTAATCGTAATAGACGCTAAATTATGCACGTAAGTCCTAATTTCTTCTCGTAAATTTGTGAGTTTATGAACCAACACAAAATAAAATTCCAAAATAATATTCAAGAATAAATTTATTTCCGGAAATGTCGGACTATCACAAAAACGGTGTATGTAAACGTAAGCCATAACGTAGAGTTCTCCGGTTTAGACGTAGTCGATGCTACTTTAAGACGTAAACCCTTATTTCTTCCCAAAAGTGAGTGATTTCCTAAATTAACAATTAAATAATGATTTTAAATAATACTTGAGAATAAAATATCGACCTTAAATTGACGGATTGTCACAGCAGTTACCCCTAAAGAGGATCTTTGTCCTCAAAGATCAATTTATCTTACTACTCGCTTCTTATAGAATCAAGACATGTGGGCATTTCCTCCACATTCAGTCTTTTCTCTCAAGTGTAATTCATTACAGTACGCGCGTTTCATCAAACATAACTACGAGAATATGATCAGGCTTAAGTTGACTTACTTTCTCTATCCATGATGTTCACGGGTTTTTGATGAATGCAAATTGTCGCCGATCCAAACTTCATCAAGAAATAATCAGATTTTCACTTGATAGACATTTTATCAAGTTCGATATACGAAACGTAATTCACGCAGCCCTTGAAGTCCTAGGGTAGTTACAGCTTACATGCCTTTCAAACCAACTTTTTACATTATCTCAATGGTCCCATACAACGGGGACTTATTTTCCTATGATCTTTTAGATCATCAATTCACTTTTCCATGGTGAAATTTTTTTTTGGCATAACTTCGCTACCCATCCTGCACTTCAAGACCTATATCTCACAATGGGTGTATTTTGTAAGGTTAGGTTTGTCATCATAGGCAAACTTAAACCTAAAAGACATGTCCAACTCACAATGGGTGTATGTCGGGTATCTTCATCCCAACTCCCACCTACAGGTGTTCTTATATTTAGATCCTCACAAGATTCGATCACGATCCTAAAGCGATAATTATCAATGATAATCTCTCCAAGGGAAAGCGATTATCCTGTTCATTACCAAAGGTCAATTATTCAAACATAAAATAAGACTTCTAGTGTTTGTATCGTTACTTTACCTCGTCCCTTCGATTTGGGTGGTAAACAGTACTCTCATCAAGGTTCGTTCCCAATGAATCTTAAGGAAATCTCTAGAAATTCGATGCAAAGTGAGGATCTTGATAGAGATGATCGATACAGGCACACCATGCTTACACAACTCCTTTAAATACAAAAGAGTCAATTTCTTCATCGAGAATCTATCATTAACGGGAATGATATTAGCAGATTTGGTCAGTCTGTTGACGATGACCCAAATCGAATCAAATTCAGATGATGACCTTGGAAGATTTGTGATAAGAATCCATGGTGGTTCTATCTCACTTCCAAACAAGAATTATAAGCTGTAGAAGCAATCCTAATGGGTTTTGGTGTTCAGCCTTGACCTCCGCAAAAGTTAGACATTTGCCAACGTATGTTGTGATGTCTGCTTTCATATTTGGCCATCAATACAACTTCTTCAGATAAGATACAGTTAATCAGAAAATGGCATGAATAGAATACTTAAACTTTTGAGATTCCAATATAACTAAATCTCATAATCCTCTATATTTAGGAAACCACAAGCGGCCTTTTAAACACTTAATGTTATCGGCTCCTATTTCTAGTGGTTCTCATTAGCCGTGAAACCACTCATCATCTATATTATCCTTTTTACAAGCATCGGTTATTTCTAAATTGCTCGGGCAATTTATTCTGCACAGTCAATACTAAGGAACACATCTTAATTGGTATTTTATCCTTTCTACATAATATGTCAACAACTACATTCACGTTCCCCTATGAAATTAATATTATGACCGTATTTATTCAAAAGTTCTTTCTTCCTATTATTTATACTAAAAAGTGTAACAGATGATATGCATATCCTTTACTAAGATATCTCATGCATTTTCTAACTAATTGATACTAATAATAAGGTTTTACTAAGTAACAGGCCAGGAGTACCCTATTACTCCAACCAGGAGAAACTATTCCTGATACTACTATGACTAGGGGTACTACATACTTCCTAGTTATCACTATTACAATACTAGACGTAAATACCTATTACAATGTTCCTAAAAATCCTCCCTTAAACTTGAATTTGACTTTGTTGAGTTCAAGTTTCCAGATTCGTTCATAATAAAGATCAAGGATTGGAATAACAGCTACAACAACAACAAGACTGAATTGATAACACCAGGATAAACACAAAATAACTTGTCCTGTACTCTAACTTTAAGCTTCTTGAAAGCTTGAAAATATCTTCACATGTTGAATATTGACAGAAAAATGAGCAGATTTGATAAGCCTTTACCAAGTAGTTACTCACTCTTGGGCTAGCCAGTATTTTGATGGAATCATGAGTTCACCCTGGGAGACCAGTACCCAGTCCAAATCTTAGAACGTCAATAAATGGTGACTTGTTATACCCCAATGATTTTTGGAAAATCATCATAGCCTTCAACAGATTTGATAAAAGTCATTACCAAGAGACGTACCCCCTTGGACTAGCCAACTCTCAGCATTGAAGCATGGGTGAGTTGAAAACCCTATAGTTTTAAGCAAACCATTACATCTATCAACGTATTTGAAACAATCTTTACCATAACTTATTTGCCTATGGACTAGCCACTCTTGAGTCTAAGACCAAGTTGAGTGAAAACAACCAATTTTAGGTAAATTGGCAACCATCAATGGATTTAATACTGACACCAGAGTCATACCCTCATGGTGAAATAACTCGTTCGTGTCTATTAAACATGGTGAGTTGAGCATTATTTATCGTGTGGGGGCCAACCAACACCCAAAGTACAAAGAAAGTGACAAACTGAAGTAGTCCAAAACCTTAATTAATAGAAATTCTCTTTGTTTTGTTGATTTGAATTTGTAAGTCTTTTTTCGTTTGTTTAAAATGAACTATGTACAACAAGAAACTATACATATATAACAATCAAGAAAAGAAAATGAACAGAGAAAAAAAAACATCTAAATACCAGAAGCTACACTCCTAGCAGTAGTAAGTTGAGCTTGGATAAACTCCATGATGAGACTCTAAATATACATAGTCTCGTCTCCAAAATCAGGCTTAAAATACATAAAAATATCATAAAACCTTGCAATTACCCTTTGTTTTGTTCAATGTGTGATTGGAGGCTCGGATGTCGTGTATTCACCAAAATATCACAAGAATCAAGCAAAAACGAACACGGGAAACGAAGCCATAGAAAAGAACCGGACCTGAATGTGAATTTCCCTAAAATAACTTAAAGAATTGAATATGTACAAGTTTGATCCCTCAATAATTAAATAATGATACTTTATACCCCTAGGATCTCAAAAATACCAAATGGGTCCCTTAAGTTTGAACACTTTTCAAGAAAGGCCCCTCAATGTTTGAATAATTACAAGTCTAATCCTCCATTAACAACAAAGGACTAACTTTGTAAGCCCTCAAGGACCTAACTTGAAAAGCCAAAAGGACTTAATTTGCAAATACTGCCAAATGATTGAAGTTAATGGCACAAGTCCCAAAAGTCCTTTTATGCCAAGTCAACGTGGGTCAAGAAAGTTTAAAGGGTTAATATTGCTAAAACCTCAAATTTCTCACCCGTTTATAACTTATACCTAGTCCAATACCCAACTTAACCCATCACAAGCTCATTACCTATTTTACCCGAGCCCATGTTTTTAATCTATTTAATAACATTTAAACATGGTACTAAACACATAACCTTTTACCTAAAACGGATCTAACCTCACTATTCACTCCACCCCTAACCTATAAACCCTAATCCCATTACCACAATTAACCAAAGGGAAAACTATGATTCGCTCCAGAACTATGATTAACCATCTCATGAACACTCCCATGTGCTTGGTTTGTCCTCTTCCTCACTCTAACAACTGCACTGTACCTCCCCTACACCAATGAGATTTCGAAGATAAAACAAGGCAGAGTTTTGATGGCTAAGAATTTCTTAATTTCTCTCCAAAAAAACCTAACGTCCAAGATCACTCATCACATGCTGGCAAATACATGATCAAGTCAGAATTTACATGTTTCCATCTTGACTTCAAATTCAAACCAATCATCTTCAAGTATATATGTATCACCCCCTTTTTTAACTTAACACGACGGAATATTAATTTGGGGTATTACTTCATAGAACATAAGCCATAATATATGAAACAACTCAAAAGAGTGATTAAATCAACTCTCTTTATATATATAACTTAAAATTAGAGTTTTACAATACGAGGTTCCCAAAATCTTTGAAAAGAATTTTAAGCTTGTGCCTCTTCATGTCATCCTCGTGCTACTCCATGTCATCAATCTTTAATACCTGATATCTATGCTTAAAATCAACACAATGCTTGAGTGAATTCATAGGTTTAAAAACTATTTTGAATACAAGATCCTTTTTCTCAGCTACGTTGTTATTTGCCCACATAAAATAGTTGTATTATTACACTAAGCTTATGATACGGCGGCTGGACATAATCAGAAACCAACAATATCCCTTATGCATGACGTGTGCCAAACTATCTTGAGTTTAGCAAAATAAAGTATGCATGTTAGGCAAATAAGGCTCTAGCAAGTGCGACTTACCCACACAGAGGATGTCAGTCCCCAAATAGTACTATCTACAATATTAGCGGTCATTTTCTATGAAATGATTAGCGATTCACATCTAAAAAGGGACTTTAAGGCAACAAGAAACATAGTACCTTGTTCTTGATGAATAAATTATTTTCTATTTTAGAGAAAACGGCTAACCGGTAAAGAATAATCAAATCCATTGATGGCTAGTGATTTGCCAAAAAATCACAAAGCCAATACAGATTGGTTTATTGCTAACTGTCTTATACAAGTGATATACTACAAGACGTTGCTGCAAAAAGTAAACACTAAAGAAACTTTGAAGCCTAGATATTGAGAGTTACATAACTCTGATATCAGTTGTTGTTCAAGATATTGTAGAAAGACCATTGTTATTAAAGATTCAAATACTCAGAAGATGAAGCTTTGAGGACAATAATGAACTCCACACAGTGTCTATCTCAGAGTTCATCATATCATAAGAATGAAGTAACAGAGTGTTTGAATGCATTCTTGTGAAGAATACAAACCTTAACCTGAAGTCTATGAGCTCCATAAACTAAATTTGAAGACATGACGATCCATACATTCAAGACAAGAGAAACAAGAAGATTGATAACGCCCAAATTCAACATTTTTTTTGGTAGGATTATTAGTTTTAATATTATAAGCACTTACTTTTTTGTATACACATATAGTATGAGTAAATTTCTCCATTAATGTAAAACCGGTTTGACCCGGCGGTTGAACTGAAAACCCGGTGAATCGAAGACTTAGCCGGGTCAACTAAATATACGGGTTTTAAAATATTGGTCACTTGATGCATAATGTCTATCTTAAATACCGAGCATCATTAAAACGATCCCGATAACATATGTATTAACTCGGTTTCTGCCTAAGTTGTAAGGAGAGCTTCTTTCTTTAGACCCTTTATCTTTACATTTCTTTTTCATTCTTAAATTCCTTCAAATTCAATGCTTACCAAGACATCATCACTAGCACCTTGTTGTGATTGTTCCAGGGCTAGCTTAAGTCATTAGTCGACATTTAGATCCATTCACAGTCTTATCCATCTTTCCTAAGGACTACTATTTCTAGCTATGGGATGTCCTTGGGAAAATTTCTATGATTCTGGAAGAATCATTGAACTTATTCCTATCCTACCATGCTTTTGCCACCACAATCATCATGAATTAAATGTGTTGTCGGTATGTATTCGTCATCATGAAAACTTCTTTGAAAATCATTGAAGATACTTGTGATAAAAAAATCAAAGTTTATGTACCTTAGATATTTTTTTCACCAAATCCAGTTGCTCCGGCTACACATACGCCTCGAAATTCGAAAAAAATTGTATATTTTAGGTACAACCCGCACATTGATTCAAACCATTATTTTGATTAATCACTTATCAAATCACATTTTCTCCCCTTATCGAAAATATAAAACCACTTGATATTTTTTATATCAGTTGATTTAATAATGTTTTAACAAAAGTTGGGAAACACACACGAGTGATGAGTATAAGATTTTAAAATATTTTGAGTTTCGTGAAAAAATCTTGAAAAAATCATACTCGAATACTACATACGCCAAATGATAAGAACATCATATGATAGAATCATTTGGTTCTTTGAAACAACTGTAGGACTTCCCTGCAATATCTTGATAGAAGTTGTCTTAGCTTCCCAAAAATCAGCAATCCTTGAATAGTTGTAGAACTTTCTTTCAAGACAAATTTCCCCCCTCAATTATTGACATGTTTTTTATTTAAAGAGTTTTAGTGAATATCTGTGTAGTCGCCTTGTTGGTTGAAGATCGTTTGGTGATTAGTGAAGGCGCTGATGCACTGAGAATATTACATTTTTCCTATAAGTTGTCCCTTTATTTTAACAAGAAACGCACTGACACGTACACTAATTTGAATGAAGCATGTGTTGTGTTTCAAAGTAACCACAAGCTTTTACACGGTATTAAAGTAAACGATGCCCTATAAATTTAATTTCGAGGTCAGGTTTTTATAAATAAATACATGCCTTTAAGATGAAGACCGGGTTCTAATATGTAATAACTACAAGCCATTTGACATGTTTTGAAAACATACTCATAACTTATGTTCAAACTTTATTTTCAACACCAACTCATTATAGAACGACATTTTTAAGGCCGTAAATATTATCGATACGAGAAGACGTGCCTTAAATCCACATTTTTGTAAAAAAAAATAGGTTTAAATATACACAATTTATATAAAAGGAAAATCTCGATTTTTAAGGTTTTAAATATATACAATTTATACATAATCCAATGAATTGAGCTACAAAATATTGAAGTTTTGTAACATAGCTTAAGACCTGAGAAAATTGACTTTTTAATAAAAGGATAAGTTATTTGTAAAGTTACACTTTTCTTTATTTGAAGAACGAGCCTTAAGCTTACATTTACTTAGAAGTCATATGTAAAAGTTTCCAATAGCATTGACAAATGTTGTTGGATTGGAATCTAGTTGAAAGTGACGCATATTAAAATTTTTCGTGTGACTGTAAACAATTTTCATGAAGATCACTTATGAGATTAGCATTTTCAGCAACAAATGACATCGTATGAGGTAGCTGCATATAAACTACAAATTTGTTCTTTTTTAACATTGTTTGGTGTACCTGCACTTTCATCAAAGTTTGTTTGCATTCATGTAGGTTAATGATATCTATATTGGAACCAAGTGAGGGTTGACATTCGAACTTGCTTGCGGAAGAGGCTAAAATCTTTCCCTTAGGAACCCACCTAAGACCAACAGTTTGAATATTTTACCCGTAAGTTTCCATCTGAGATAAGATTTAGGAGTGATAGTTTTCTCATGCTTGGCTGAAGACTCATGGGGAGAAAACCTAGGACCTTTAGAGACCCAACTTGTAGATTTTATTGAATTACTTAAGTGTTGTACGAGTTCGATATTGTTTCTAGTCTTAGAGGATTGAACTTTAACAAGAGAGTTCACTTCTTTCAAGAGTTTTGTTTGTCCTCACAATTGGCATTAAAGACACACTTCTAACAAGTTGGCACACAAAATGTTTAAAGTCAGAATGAGGACTAGAATTCCTAAAGTGATATGCTTTTGGTGTCACAAATTGTTATTAGGTAACTACTCTAAGATTTTGGCAAAACTCTAGATGTTTGATTAATATTCTTAGGCTATCTGCAACGGGCTCTTTCTATCGGTTGCGACCGAGTCGGGTGCCGGTCGCAACGATGATGCGACTCGGTCGCCGACTCTCGGTCAAGCCAACAAGACTCCACCCACGACCGTGTATATGATCGTTGGAAAAAAGAGCCGTTTTATTTTGGACGTTTGAATAAAAAAATAAAATTTAAACTTTTACCTTAATCTATATAAATACCTCATTTAATCAACCATTTTTCACAAAAATTAAACACACAATTCTCCAAAATACAATGTCTTATGAATTATTTTGTGTCGACGCTACCGATGACGAAGATAAAGTTACAAGTGAGTTTGAGGTTTTTACGCAAGCTTGTGAAGCGGCTTATAAAGCATCAAACCCTCCAAAAAGTGAGGGTACATATAGAGATTACCAGGGTGCACATAATCGTCTAGTGGCGGCTTGTTTTACTAACGAGCCGAAATACGTTGCGGATACATTTCGTGAATGGTTCCAAATGGATCGAGTTTTATTCTTACGAATTGTTGACGACTTGAAAAATAATTATTCTTATTTTCGAAACTCAACGGATTGTACGGGTCGAGAATGTCTTTCGCCATTGTTGAAGTGCACTTCCGCAATTTCCCAAATAGCGTACGGAGCCATGCCTGATGCTCTTGACGAATATCTGCAAATGGGCTCGTCCACATCCCGTCAGTGTCTTTGAAAGTTTTATACCGCCATCATGGAGTTATATGGTACAGAGTACTTGCGAAAGTCGACGTGTGCTGATATGGGAAAACTCTATGCTCATTACGAGGAAAAACATGGGTTTCCTAGGATGATAGGAAGTATCGATGGTACACGTTGGCCTTGGGAGAATTGTCATGTTGCCTATAAAGCTCAATATTGTAGACGTGATCAGGGGTCAACTCCATTCATTTTATTGGAGGCGGTTGCATCTCAAGACTTATGGATTTGCCATGCGTTCTTTGGTGTAGTCGGGATGAATAACGACGTTAATGTTTTACGTCAATCCCGTATTTTTATTGATCCGCCGACGAATGATCGTAAACGAAGATTGTATAAAACGAAGCACGAAGCAGCAAGAAAAGATGTTGAAGGAGCCTTCGGTGTATTGAAAACAAAATGGAGGCTGGTTGATTACCCGGCCCGAGGTATGTCAAAACGTAGACTAAAGGCCGTAATGTACACCGGCATCATATTACACAATATGATAATTAAGCACAGGGGGCGGCGTTATCACTCATACATCATCACGAAGAATAACATGCTGATAATGATCTGGTGAATACGCATGAAGAAATGCTACAAATTACTCAGTAGATAATCGACGGACAAGTTCATCTCAACCTAAAATCCTATCTAGTGGAACACATTTGGAACAATCGCAATCAATAATTTAGCTTTTTTAATGTCATGTTTAATGTTTTTAATTTTATTGAAATGCTTTATTTTATTTGAGTTATTATGTAATGGTTTTTTAATTAATGTGATAGTTTTTTTTATGAAATTTAATGTGTTTAGAAAAAAATAATAATTAGGTCGCAGTAGATCGCCTTGTTCGGACAAATAGGTAGCACTAGATCACAGGAAAGAAAAACTAAAAATCAGGATCGCGACCTCATCGCTGTTGCACATAGGCTTAGATTTTGGTTTCCAACTCTTAGTAGTGTTTTGTGATTTGGCAGATGGTACCACACTAGCCTTACCTTCCAAACTCTTTCTTGTGTCTTTCTCTAAACATCCTCTAGACCATGATTTTGAACCATATCACTTAAACCAAGTCTTGTCATGCTCTTTAAACAATACATAAATTCGCTTAATGGAATCATGTTTTTAGGTTTTGCATAAGTAGATTCAGCTACGCCGTGCCTAGTTTGTGAATGTCAGGTTTTGAAAAATGATTCACATCAACTCCGGAGACAAATTGTGGTTTCGAGAAATTAGGTCATTCATATTTAAACGCAGCATGTTGTTTAACAACTGACTGGTTTTTTAGCGATGTGGAAGGCGATTTCCTCCAAGATTGATAGTTTTTCAAACATAGTATCCACACTAGTTCCTCTAATTATTTTGAATTCGGTTTTCAACGCAACCATTGCCTATAATGCACGGAATCGCCTGTAAGAGCGGCGTACCCGTGTGGGAGCGGCTGGGGAGCGGGAGCGCCGGCGAATCGGCAGGGGATCGTATCTTGACCGATTCCCAAATCATGGGATCGTTTGTTGACCGAATCTAGAACGTTTCGGCTTCTTAAGCCCGTATCATTGGCCCGTATCTTGCTTTTTAGGGTTTTTAGTAATGGCGGATATATGTTTTTTTGATGGAGAAGACGACCAGAGGCTTAAATGTGTTTGTTTATGGGCCCAGAATGAAACTTTATAGTTGGTAGCCCTTTTAATTTTAATACTTGACAAGATTAACCCCAATCTTATATACATTGCTCAAACATTTTATGTGGTTGAAAATAAAATATTATATAATAATATAAAAAGAAAATTTGAGAAAACTAGGTTCATTTTATTGGAAGTCCGCAGAATATCTCACATTTTGTAACTTTTAATATATTTATTTTTTATAGAGTAAATTGCATAAATCGTCCTTAAAGTTTAGAAATTGCATGTTTCGTCCTAAATGTTACAAAAGTGCAAGGATCATCCTTATGGGGAAACTTTAATAAAAATATCGTCGTTATAAGGAAAATTATTGGGACGAAACCTGCAAAATAACAAAAACTTTTGGGACGAAACCTACAAAATGACTAAACATTAAGGATGAAAATTTGCGAAATAGTTTGATTTTAGGACGATATCAGCACTGTCAAAATATTTAGGACGAAACATGCAAAATGACCAAACCTAAAGGACGATTTATGCAATTCTCTCTTTTTTATTTATTTTTATTGCCGTATCCATGCCGTTCCCGTATCTTAGTTTTTTTATTTTTGCCGTTTCTCGTTCCCGTATCCCCGTGCCGTTCCCGTTTCGGTGCTACATTGGCCATTGCAAAAACTTTTTCTTAAACTTGAGCTGTTAAATCAACATTTCTAGCATTCAACAAAGTTGTTTGTTCTATGGTCATTGCTCCAGTTTGTTACATAGAATCAGAGTACGATTGATTATACCGATTTTTCAAAGTCACATTTTTCTTAAGTAGTTTAGCCACCCTCTGTTTCAGTTCGATGTCCATTGATTTTTTAATCTTAGTTATATTACTCGATTCATTTAAAATTTGACTATGTTCTAAATTTAAAGTTATTTTGGTATTTAAGTTCGAGAGTAATATATGTGCTTTTATATTTTTAAAATCATTTTTAAATTGGGCAACGGTTTTTTTAGAGAAATATTTTCGTATTCAAGAAATTGGTTTAAAAGTTCAGTTATTGAAACATGCAAGTGGCATTTTTCATGATATTTTAGAGCTAGTCAATCTTTCATATGTGATTAATCAAGATTGATAATGCTATCTTCTTTTCCTATCACATATGTGGAATCACGTGATATTACTATACTCCATTTGAATAATGCTAAATCCACACCTAATTTATACAAAAAAATCTCACACTTATATGTGTCAAACAAGTAGTGATAGATATTGATGAAACGAACATGTCACATGTATATATGAAAGTATTTATGTGAGTTAAGAGTGAATGTAGCATTACTCATTACATTTTTGCCGACCTTTTGAAAATGAGTGGTTTTATCTTGTTTGTATCTGTGTGAGGGTGAGCTCAAATTGCGTAAATTAATAGATAAATGTGTTGAAAATCACAGTTACCAAAAAGAAAAAAAAAAATATAATCACCTAGAATAACATTAAAATTAGCAACTTAAATAACATGCACAAATTCAAATATGCCTTAAATTTAACACTGAACCCATGGTGATGAATTTATTCAATAATAATTCCAAAAGTCAATACACTGACACAAGCAGATCGGATACATAAAAGATTCACCGTCTATAACCGAGTGGAGGCGGATTGATCTCATCATCAGAACTATCTTCATCGTCTGAACTATCATTTGGTGGACGAACAGCCCCAAATGTTGCAGGTTTTTCGTCCGTATGTCCATAAACATCATATCCAGATGTGCCCTTTCCAGTAGCAAAATCTTCGTATGATGGCGGGGGCTTAACATCGTCCTGATCCACACTACTCGTTCCATCATAGTAAGAACTAGAGGTGGCAAATGGGTTGGTTTGGTTGGGTTTGGTTCATGGGTCAAATGGGTTGTGGGTCAAATGGGTTATGGGTCAAATGGGTCATCATTTAATAATGGGTCAAATGGGTTATGGGTCAAATGGTTTGGGTCGGGTCAACCCACTAACTTACAATATTTTCCTATCTTTTAACATGTTCAAACGTTTTTATCTGTATTCGTTCGATTTCTACGTTTTGGTCAGTTTTTTTAAGTTTTTCATCGATTTTTTTACGTTTTTATCAGTATTTTTACGTTTTCGTCAGTAAATTTACGTTTTTGTCAGTAAATTTACGTTTTCGTCTGTAAATATACGTTTTAGTCAGAAAATTCACGTTTTCGAAAATTCACGTTTTCGTCAGTAAATTTACGTTTTCGTCAGAAAATTTTACGTTTTCTTCAGTAAATTTACGTTTTCGTCAAAAAAATTACGCTTTCGTCAGTAAATTTACGTTTTCGTCAGAAAATTTACGTTTTCCTCAGTAAATTCACGTATTAGTTAGAAAATTAACGTTTTCGTCAGAAAATTTACGTATTCGTCAGAAAATTTACGTTTTCGTCAGTAAATTTACGTTTTCGTCAGTAAATTTAAGTTTTCGCCAGAAACTTTACGTTTTCGTCAGTAAATTTACGTATTCGTCAGAAAATTTACGTTTTCGTCAGTAAATATACGTATTCGTCAGTAAATTTTCATTTTCGTCAGTAATTTACGTTTTCATCAGTAAATTGTCGGTTTTCGTCAGTAAATTTACGTTTTCGTCAGTAAATTTATGTTTTCGTCAGAAAATTTATGTTTTCGTCAGTAAATTCACGTATTCGTCAGAAAATTCACGTTTTCGTCAGAAGACTTACGTTTTCGTCAGTAAATTTACGTTTTCGTCAGAAAATTTACGTTTTCGTCAGTAAATTCACGTATTCGTCAGAAAATTCACGTATTCGTCAGAAAATTTACGTCTTCGTTAGTAAATTTACGTTTTCGTCAGAAACTTTACGTTTTCGTCAGTAAATTTACGTTTTCGTAAGTAAATTTCCGTATTCGTCATAAAATTTACGTATTCATCAGAAAATTTACGTTTTCGTCAGTAAATTTACGTTTTCGTCAGTAAATTTACGTATTCGTCAGAAAATTTACGTTTTCGTCAGTAAATTTACGTTTTTGTCAGTAAAATTACGTATTCGTCAGAAAATTTACGTTTTCTTCAGTAAATGTACGTTTTCGTCAGTAAATTTACGTATTCGTCAGTAAATTTACGTATTCGTCAGTAAATTTAAGTTTCCGCCAGAAACTTTACGTTTTCGTCAGTAAATTTACGTATTCGTCAGAAAATTTACGTTTTCGTCAGTAAATATACGTATTCGTCAGTAAATTTTCATTTTCGTCAGTAATTTACGTTTTCGTCAGTAAATTGTCGGTTTTCGTCAGTAAATTTACGTTTTCGTCAGTAAATTTATGTTTTCGTCAGAAAATTTATGTTTTCGTCAGCAAATTCACGTATTCGTCAGAAAATTCACGTTTTCGTCAGAAGACTTACGTTTTCGTCAGTAAATTTACGTTTTCGTCAGAAAATTTACGTTTTCGTCAGTAAATTCACGTATTCGTCAGAAAATTCACGTATTCGTCAGAAAATTTACATCTTCGTTAGTAAATTTACGTTTTCGTCAGAAACTTTACGTTTTTGTCAGTAAATTTACGTTTTCGTAAGTAAATTTCCGTATTCGTCATAAAATTTACGTATTCATCAGAAAATTTATGTTTTCGTCAGTAAATTTACGTTTTCGTCAGTAAATTTAAGTTTTCGCCAGAAACTTTACGTATTCGTCAGAAAATTTACGTTTTCGTCAGTAAATATACGTATTCGTCAGTAAATTTTCATTTTCGTCAGTAAATTTACGTTTTCGTCAGTAAATTTACGTTTTCGTCAGTAAATTTTCGATTTTCGTCAGTAAATTTACGTTTTCGTCAGTAAATTTACGTATTCGTCAGAAAATTTACGTTTTCGTCAGTAAATATACGTATTCGTCAGTAAATTTTCATTTTCGTCAGTAAATTTACGTTTTGGTCAGTAAATTTTCGGTTTTCGTGAGTAAATTTACGTTTTCGTCAGTAAATTTACGTTTTTGTCAGTAAATTTACGTTTTCGTCAGTAAATTTACGTTTTTGTCAGTAAATTTACTGAAGAAAACGTAAATTTTCTGACGAATACGTAAAATTTCTGACGAAAACGTAAATTTACTGACGAAAACGTAATTTACTGACGAAAACGTAATTTACTGACGAAAACGTAAATTTTCTGACGAATACGTAAATTTACTGACGAAAACGTAAATTTACTGACGAAAACCGAAAATTTTCTGACGAAAACGTAAATTTTCTGACGAATACGTAAATTTTATGACGAATACGTAAATTTTCTGACGAAAACGTAATTTACTGACGAAAACGTAAATTTTCTGACGAATACGTAAATTTACTGACGAAAACGTAAATTTACTGACGAAAACGTAAATTTTCTGACGAATACGTAAATTTTATGACGAATACGTAAATTTTCGGACGAAAACGTAATTTACTGACGAAAACGTAAATTTTCTAACGAATACGTAAATTTACTGACGAAAACGTAAATTTACTGACGAAAACGTAAATTTTCTGTCGAATATGTAAATTTACTGACGAAAACGTAAATTTACTGACGAAAACGTAAATTTACTGACGAAAACGTAAATTTTCTGACGAATACGTAAATTTACTGACGAAAACGTAAATTTAGTGACTTAATAATAAAAACTAATTTTTTAGACTATTGGGTTTTTGGTACAATAATAGGAACCATGTGACCTATTTTTAAACCCATTTGACTCATTCTCAAACCCATTTGACCCAAACTTCATTTTACACAAAGAAAGGGGTTGACCCATATGACCCATAACTCTATTTTTTGCTCAACCCATTTCAACCAATAAGGTTATGAAATTTAACCCAAATGGCCTACTTTTGGTGGAATGGGTTGAAATTGCCGCCTCTAGTAAGAACTATGTTGTCTTGGACCAACTTGTGTGTATGAAGGGGGTGATTTCTCACCAAGAACATCGTCTACCACCAGATCACGCTTTTGGTCTTCAACATGTGAAACTGGTCGTGTTGGCATATAATCTGAGTACGAGGGTGGCTTGACATAGGATGCATGGTTTTTTTCGTAATCATCGATATACGAAGCAGGACGTGGCTGAGTTAATGAAGATGGTGCGGGTTGGTATTCATCCATGGGATCGGATCTGATCGATCACAACCCGTTGAAATTTGTATGAAAATGTGGGTGGAAGATGAGAGGTAATATTATATAGCCCAATAAGGATGTATATACAGGTGTAAATGAAAGCAAAAACTTTCAGGGTCAGTTTGGTTCTTGGGTTTTGCACATAAGGAGAGTTACTTTAGCATTAACTTCAATTGTTTGGTTACTATAAGAGCTCTAGATACAGTCGATTCGTGGGTAAAAAATACTGTCACGTCAGTTTTTCTTCTCATAACACTTAAACTCCTTATAACCCCACAACCTCCTCCCGGGTTAATACCAAAATTCTAGTATTATAATGACCCCACTTTGAAAAAAAACTTATAAGAAAATTAAAAAAATAAAACCCACGGCTCGAGCCCATAACACGAGTCACGGTACAGTTGACTGAGCCATGAGTTCGCGTTATGGGCCAAAACGTTGACTGGTGATAGTCAGCCGAAACCCCATAACTCAACACACGGTACAATTAACTCAAGCCATAAACTCGCGCCATGATGGCCAGCCCAGCCATAACTCACCGTACCCGCCCTCTAAAAAAGAAGACATGTAGGCATTAACCATTTAACCCCATAAAAATTAATCCGACATATATGTTAGGTTTAAGTAAATTTGTGGGCCCTCTTTGTATATGTGTCTATCTCTCTCTTTCCATTTGTTTAAAAAAAATTATTATTTATTATTTTATTATTATATAATAAAATTAATTTTTATTAAAAAAATATTATTTTTCTTTTTTATATATTTTTATCAAAACCATATTAAACGTAAATGTAAAGTAAAATCAAAATCTAAACCCACTAACAAACTAAACGCACTCTTAATGGTTTAAAATACTTTTTCCGTATTAAAATTATTGTAATCAGACAAAAAACATACAATTTAATAAAAGTGCATTTACTATTGTTTTCTCTTTCGTATTTTTTAGTACAATAACAATTTTACATTTAACCAATTCATTAAATCTTTTTTAAAGTTTGTAATAACAATTTTAAATAAGGATAATATGGTAAATTTCATGAACTTTTCTTATCTATTTATAATAATAAAAAATAATTTTAGAACAACTAAAAACAGAAAGATGAACGTTAGTTTTGGGACGGAAGGATCGGCTTGGAGCCACGGCTTGAGCAGGCATTGTTAACGCTAGCCGAGTACCTACGACTAGCGGTTGCTGTGTCTAGTTGCAACCATATTTCAACCGTGAATAATCGTTTTCAACAAAATTTATTTATGGCGTTTGAGAATTATTTTTCAATAACATTGTTTGAAGTTCAAATTTTTTGAAAACTGTTTTGCTAATTGTACGGTTTCATTTGAGAGTGGCCATCTTTATGTGATTGTGTTTTTTTCCAAAAGCATTGTTTAAAGTTGTAAGGCTACGTGCAACAGCGAACATGTCGCGATTTTGATTATTCAGTTTTGTCTCTGCTGCGATCTAATACGACTTATTTGCCTCAATAAGACGACCTATTGCGACCTAATTCAAAAAAAAAATTTAATTTAAATAATTTTTTTTTCTCTTTATAAATAGCACATTTTCACACACAAAATTTTCACACACAACTTTCAGTATTTTCCCACACAATTCTCTCTATTTTAACACACACTTTCAGAAATAAAAAATGGCATGCTTTTTCCCACACACCGATGACGAGATTAAGGCTATGGTTTAGAAATAAATAATTCAACAACAACGTCGTTACGATGAGCTTACGAAGTTAGCTGATGATTTCGATGCGGCGTACGAAGAAAATACAAAACTTCGCACGACATATGAGAAATGTTGTGATCTTTCCCCACAGAAACGTCATTTATTGGACATGTTTCTAAGTAATCAATTTGATATCGATTTCAACGTAATCTTTGTTTAGAAAGTTGGCAAAATTGGAGGGTAAAATTGAAAAAAATACTGAATGGCTGGATAACTTGGGTTCTTCATCCCAAACTCATATCGATTCTTCATCCTGAACTCAAACACTCATATCGGTTCTTCGTCACAGCAACACCGACGCTGAAATGATTCTCCCTATCAACCTTTTTCCAATTCCAAACGACTCAAATGGCTTTCTTACTGACAATGAGGTGTATCAACTATACATAGATTATAAAGTATTGAGACAAACACTGCAAGACGAAGAAATGACACAAAGGGAGCCGGATTCCCAAATTATGGCCGAAGAAGATGATGAAGAAACAATACGTTAGGAGTTACCTGGTCAGTTATCGGATTTAGATCTGAGAACTGTCTAATCGGATTATGTATTTTTATTTTATCTATCTAGTAGTGTATTTCTTTTCGTATTATATTTGAATTCCACTATTTTATTGTTTTAAGTATGGAAATTTTTTTAAATTTTCGAATAAAAATTGTTTACATTTTTATTTAATTTTCTAATTTTCAAATTTAAATAATTAAAATGCAAATAAAATAGGGTATGATTTGACGGAAACTTTCTGACAACGAGTAAGATATAGGGCTTAAATTTTAAATTTTTTTAAAATAGTTTTTTTTAACAAACACACAAACACAAATAAAGCTCAATTTTTCCAACGGCTAGAAAATGGGTCGTGGGTGGAGTCTTGTTGGCTCGGCCGAGACTCGGCAACCAAGTCGCCGCAACGGTGCGACCAAGTCGCAACCAAGTCACGACCGAGATAAAAATCACCCGCTGCGAGTAGCCTAATAGTCGATGGTATCTAAACCGTAAGTTTCTTCATATTTTTATTTTGAAAATAGAGCATATCACAACTTTTTTTTATTGATTTGCTTTATCATAAGTAGTTTTTCAAACTATACTCCATTTCATGATTTAATGCAAATCATGTATAAAAAATAATACTAATGCATTAAATGAAATAACACCTAAAAAAACATTTTAAGATACCTTTTACATTGATTGTGAATGCTCAAAATGCAACTACTACGTGTGATACTACTTTCATGTGCTAAGAGCAGTAGGTGTCTTGGCGGTTTATCTTCGCTAGTCTGATGTGACAGCTCACCATAACTCGTCACCGCACCGGCCCTCTTCGCCATAGCCTCGCCACAACTTAATTCGTCATTTAACTGAGAAAGAAAAGAAAAAAAAAGGCCCACATTTACTTACTGTTGGAATATAACCGGTGGTGGGTGTTTCCAATTTTTTTTTTATATTTCAAATAATTAATATAAATATCTATATATTCATTCTTTTTTCTTATACCTTCAAAAAAATAACACACTACAACCCATATCAAATAATTTTCATTCCGAAAACATGACTGATTCTTCTTTAGATGGTGAGATGTCCGATCTCGGCAATTTTAACGACTATAAAATGTTTATGCATATCGTCAATTCTGAACAAGAATCCAAAAGATCACATACGCGTAATTACATTGACCGAGATCGTGTTGGGGCTGAAGAACGTTTGTCGATTATTTTGATGATCCCCCAAGATACCCGAAATATTATTTCAGCCGCCGTTATCGAATGAGCAGCATACTATTTCTTAAAATAGTCAGAGGTATCGAAAACAAAATTGCCACTACTTCTCCTCCTTTATCTGCACATTTTGAGTTTTTTAGACAACGTCGTGATGCTACGGGTCAAATGAGTTTTAGTGTCCGTATGAAATGCACATATGCCATACGCCAATTGGCATATGGCACATCACCTGACGCATTAGATGAGTATTTACAAATGGAGAAGTATTGTGCTCATGATTGTTTATATATTTTTTTTACTACGTGTGTTATTGAATTGTTTGTGCCCGAGTATTTAAGAAGTCTAATACTTACCGACATTCAAAGGCTGTACGCAAAATATAACGCGTATCATGGTTCCCGGGTATGCTTGGCAGCATTGATTGTATGCACTGGGAATGGAAAAATTGTCCTTAAGAATGGCACGGGAAATTTCATAGAGGTGATAGGAAATAACCAACTATAAAGCTAGAGGTCGTCGCATCACAGGATTTATGTATTTAACATGCTTTTTTTGGGGTAGTAGGTGCAAATAATGATTTAACGATTTTGAATAACTCTCCTTTGTTTGACCATCTACTTGAAGGGAACGCCCAATGGTGATGTTTCAAGTAAATGGAACTACATTCGATCAAGGGTATTACCTAGCCGACGGTATATACCCCCAATGGTCATCCTTTGTGATGTCTTTTTCTCTTGCAAATTCAGAAAAAAATGTCGTATTTGAACGTAGGCAAGAAAGTGCTAGAAAAGACATCTAAAGAGCATTTGAGGTGTTCCATGGACAATGGCATATTATATCTCAACCAGCTCATGCTTATACCGTAAACAAGTTACGTCATATCATGTACACGTGTGTTATATTGCATGACATGATATTGAAGGACAAAAAAATTGCAATATCGGAGGAGGCGTAAATATCAATTTGTCCACGTAATAATTTTTTGAGGATTTGGGAAGAGCGATGTGAAACACATCGACGACTAGATATATAACTTCGTGATAAATGAACGCACACAAAACTTCAACGAAATATGATTGAGCATACATAGGAACAACATCTACTACAAGCGGCACAACATCCTTAAACGTTATGTAATTTGTAATTTGTTTTTTCTGTATGTTATTTTTGTGTGTTTTCTATTGTGTTTTTATAATTTGAAATTTAATGAAATAAATTTATTTTTGTTAAACATAAAGGGAAATAAATTAAAATAGATAGTAGTGGGGTCAAAGTGATGAAAGGTGATATGTCATGATAATATTGGTTTGAGTGTCAAATGGCGTGGGGCCAAGTGAGGAGTCAAAGTTGGTTTATGACACCTAAGTGCCCTAATGTTGTAGGAATTTTTTAGAATCTTATTCTCACGCTTTGTATTTATAACTAAAGTCTTAAGTATATCGTAGATGTATGCAAAATACATATTTTACTATTTATTTTATATGGTTCTTTATAACGTGAAGTGTGGTGGCGTGGTCAAATTTCACGTCTTTGTAACTTATGGTGTTACGTGAATTAAAGTGTAATAAAATCTGTATATATATATAAATTTATATATTTATATCATATTATAAATATTTATAAATATATTAAGGTCACATCTCGTTTTATAATAATATAATTGATTTGTAAAAAATATTTATCGCATCTCGTTTTATCGCGACTTATCACGTCTTTTCACATAACGTTTCACTTTAAACCTTAAGCTAAAACCTTATCCTAATTGTGTGGTGTGATATAATAAATATTTATAAATATATTAAGAACACAAAAAATCTAATACATAAGTGATGTAGACTAAAAAACAAAATAACAAAGATAAGTAATTGGATCTGTTGATTCCAAAGAATGCCAGAAACAATTCTACTAATAATCGTTGATTTTGAAGAATGCCCGAAAATTAGGGTAAAAGACGGCAACACAACGGCCAGTGGTTTAACTTTTATTAAACTGATAACTTTCTTGCTAGGGTTACAGCAGATTCATTAAATAATGACTGCAAACAAAGAAAAACCCTAAAAATCCAACGGGTTGGACCGTAGCCCAATAACAAAGTCCAACTGAAAGTGAAAAAACATAAATATGCAAAAAAAACTGATAGTAAAAAGGCTTTTCGGGCCTTGGAAAATCCACAAACAGCTAAAAGCTGGTTACAGCGTCGCCGGCCTCCTTTTTACGCACGTTTTGACAGGTCACGGGCTGAAAACGGACTTAGGATGCAAAAGTAATGCCCATTTTACTAAACCCTTCTTCGTCACGCGATATCGGCCTCCAGAAACAAGTTAGTCCGTTCTTCAATACTTGGGCCTCCATCATTCCCCCCTGGATAGGAAAAATTCGCCCTCGAATTCCCAACTGTATCATCATCTGAAGAATCACCATGGTAAGGCAACAAGTGCTTCACATTAAAAACATCAGAACAACGAATATGACTTGGCAACTTCAAACGATAAGCATTTGAGTTTATCTTATCCACAATTTCCACTGGACCAATCTTCTTATCAGACAACTTATTATATTCACCAACTGGAAAACGATCCTTAGTCAAAACAGCCCACACAAAGTCTCCTACTTCAAAGTCAACATGTCTCCTCTTTTGATCTGCATCCTGCTTGTACTTCGGATTAGCGCGAACCAAGTTGTCACGAACAGATTTATGAACATCATGCAACCCCTTAACAAAATCCTGCACTTTCTTCGAAACAGACCTAGAAATCTAAGGAGTCATAAGATCAAGAGGACCACGTGGCTGAGCAAAATAAACCACCTGGAAAGGACTAAACCCAGTGCTCCGATTAACAGCATGATTATGAGCAAACTCAGCTTGATACAATTTCTGATCCCATGCCTTCACATGATCACCTACCAAACACCTTAACAGATTACCAAGGGACCTGTTAACAACTTCAGTTTGCCCATCAGTTTGTGGATGATAAGCACTACTAAAATTGAGTTGAGTATTCACCATCTTCCACAAACTACGCCAAAAATGACTCAAAAACCTAGTGTCCCGATCAGAAACAATGGAGGAAGGTAAACCATGTAAACGGTGCACATCCCTAAAGAAAAGTTGGGCTACATTAACTGCATCTGTTGTCTTCTTGCAAGGAATAAAATGAACCATCTTAGAATCAACAACAACAAATATTGAATCATTACCCCTTTGAGTACGAGGTAGCCCCAACACAAAATCCATGCTAATATCAACCCAGGGCTGCAAAGGAACTGGCAAAGGCATATAAATTCCTGCATTAGTAGCCGTCCCCTTTGAAACATGACAAATACGACACCTCTTGACGTAACGATCCACTTCCTTCCTCATAGTAGGCCAAAAATAAGAAGCTTGAACCAACTGTAAAGTGCGATCACGACCAACATGTCCTTCACCATGCAACTCCTTAATAATTTGCAAGCGAAGACTTGAATCAGGAATACAAAGTTGATTCCCTTTGAATAGGAACCCATCATGTATAACAAAATCTGTTTTCTCTCCGGATTGCAAATCCTGCAGAACAACTGAAAAGTATGGATCCACAGTCACCATGTCACGAATGACATCCAGTCCTGGAACATCAACCTGCATGGTTACAAGTAAACCACTTCTCCTTCTTAAGGCATCAGCAGCACGATTGAAAGCACCCGTTTTGTGTTTCACCACAAAGTAAATTTCTTAAGAAAAGCCAACCAACGCCCATGCTTATGTGAAACCTTATCTTGAGTACGAATATGTATTAAGGAATCATGGTCAGTGAACAAAACAAACTCCTTATGAAACAAATAATAGCGCCAATGCTTCACAGCTTGGACCACTGCATAAAACTCCAAGTCATAAGTAGAGTACCTCGACTTCGGCCCTGTCAACTTCTCGCTAAAATAGGCAACCGGCCGCCCACCCTGACTAAAAACACCCCCAATTGCAACCCTAGTAGCATCAGTATGAAGCTCAAAAACTTTAGAAAAGTCGGGCAATACCAAGATTGGCGTTGTAGTAAGCTTTTCCTTGACAACCTGAAAAGCCATCTCTGCTTCCTCCGTCCACACAAATGACTTACCCTTCATATAGTCTGTCAAAGGGGCCATAATGGAACTGAAATTAGGGATAAACCGCCTATAGAAAGAAGCAAGACCATGGAAACTCCGAACTTCAGTAATGGTAGTTGGAGTTGGCCACTCCTGAACAGCTGCTACCTTAGACTCATCCACCTGTATGTCATCACCAGAAAAAACATACCCTAAAAACAAAACTTTAGGGGTCATGAACACACACTTCTTCGTGGCTGCATAAAAATTGTCCTTCCGAAGCAAGGTCAAGACATGCCTCACATGATTGACATGCTCATTATAAGAAGCACTATAAATAAGAATGTCATCAAAATAAAAAACCACAAACTTGCCAATAAAAGGCCTGAGCAGTTGATTCGTCACATGCATAAATGTGCTTGGTGCGTTTGATAAACCAAAAGGCATGACCAACCACTCATACAACCCTTCACGGGTCTTAAAAGCGGTCTTCCACTCATCACCAGGTCTAAGACGAATCTGGTAATACCCACTCTTCAAATCCAGCTTCGTGAAAATGGTAGCACCACTAATCTGGTCAAGCAAAATCATCAAGGCGAGGAATAGGAAACATGTACCTCACAGTAATCTTGTTGATGACTCGACTATCAACACACATACGCCATGTACCATCCTTCTTTGGAGTCAATAGGGCAGGAACAGCACACGGGCTCATACTCTCACGAACATGACCCTTGGAAACCAGCTCCTCAACCTGCCTGCGCAACTCCTCATGTTCTCCCGGGCTCATCCTATAATGTGGCCTGTTAGGCAACTGTGACCCGGGCTCTAGATCAATATGATGTTGTATGTCACACAATGGTGGCAAACCATCAGGTAATTCATCAGGGAAAACATCATAGAATTCCTCAAGTAAAGGTATCATGGCTTTAGGAACTTCACCGTCTTCAAAAACCTCCTTCCCTATTAATACAAAAACATCACCTCCCACCTCCAGCTCGTCTTCAAACTGCGAAAGAGTTAGTAAAGTACCAGTGGGTTTATTAACTACTTCCTTAGGTTTATTTGGCATCAAAGTAATATTCACACCCCCAAACAGGAAACTATAAGTATTAGTTCTCCCATGGTGAGTTACATCACGGTCATACTCCCAAGGTCTACCCAACAACAAGTGACAAGCATCCATAGGTATCACATCACACCAAAGATTATCCTTATAAGTTGTTCCTACAGAAAACAGAACTTGGACACGCTTGCAAATAGTTATCTCCCCACCCTTTTTAAGCCACTGTAACTTATAAGGTTTGGGACGATCTTCAGTTTTCAACCCTAATTTCTGGACTGCTCCTTCAGCTATCAAATTATCACAACTACCTGAATCGCATACAAAAGTGCAAACCTTACCCATAATGGTACAAGTTGACTGAAAGATGTTGTGTTTGAGCCAATCATCACCATCAGCTTTAGATGTTAAGCAGGAGCGACTTACCACCAAATTCACCCCCACATCTCCAGACACATACTCCTCCTCATACTCAGGTTCTGCATCATAAACTGCGTCTCCCACGTAGTCATCACAAGCCACATTATCATCTGCCTCAGGTTCAATAAATAACTGCCTCTTCTCAGCCTTCTTACACTCCGACTGTCGGTGACCAGGTTCACCACAGTTAAAGCACTTGAACCCACCACTGCCGGTCGCTTTAGGAACTGGTCCAGTATTCTCACCAACTAGAAGCACCTGAACCAGAAGCACCTGTTATTGCAGGAGAAGAAGAACTCCCCACTCTTCGGTTCTGCTTCTCAAAAGTCAGTGCACGTTGATACGCTTCAGAAAGTGTCATCGGATCAAACATGTTAACAGAATCCATGATCTGGACTCTTAAACCACCAATGTATCGAGACACAAGCTGATCTTCTGTCTCTTGAACGTCATTCCTTGCAATTAGTTGGTAAAATTCGGTCGTGTAATCTTCAACAGACTTGGCCTCTTGTTTCAGATTCTGTAACCGCTGGTACATCATTCGCTGGTAGTTATGAGGAATAAAATTATCCCTAATGAATTTCTTCATCTTCTGCCAACTCGTGATCTTTGACTTCCCAACTCTGTTCCTCGTCAGTTTCAATTGTTGCCACCACGCGGATGCCCGACCACGTAACTTGGTAGCGATCAACGAAACCCTTTTGTTTTCTGGAACTTCTTTGAATTCAAATACTTCTTCAACATCAACAAGCCAATCAATAAACTCATCAGGCTTTAAAGTGTCCCCATTAAACTCGGGAATATTAACCCTCATTCCAGTCTCCAAACGCCTATCATTATTCCACCGCGATCTCTCATCCGTCGCCCTACTGATTGTTCATCATCAGACAAACCATCACCAAACGGGTTTTCTTCCAGATCTGCATGTCGTCCTCATGACGGCAATTACGAGGCCTCCTATTGCTCATCAAAGTGTTCATCTGGTCGGTCAATTGATCAAAAATTTGATCGAATCGCTCCTTCATTCTTTCCATCATACGCTGCTCAAATTCATGTTCATTCACATCGTGAATATGCCTAGTTCTCCTTGGAGGCATCTTGATCAGGAACTTTGGCTCTTGATACCAACTGATGTAGACTAAAAAACAAAGTAACAAAGATAAGTAATTGGATCTGTTGATTCCAAAGAATGCCAGAAACAATTCTGCTAATAATCGTTGATTCTGAAGAATGCCCGAAAATTAGGGTAAAACACGGCAACACAACGGCCAGTGGTTTAACTTTAATTAAACTGATAACTGTCTTGCTAGGGTTACAGCAGATTCATTAAATAATGACTGCAAACAAAGAAAAACCCTAAAAATCCAACGGGCAGGACCGTAGCCCAATGACAAAGTCCAACTGAAAGTGAAAAAAACATAAATATGCAAACAACTGATAGTAAAAAGGATTTTCAGGCCTTGGAATATCCACAACCAGCTAAAAGCTGGTTATAGCGCCGTCGGCCTCCTTTTTACGCACGTTTTGACAGGTCACGGGCTGAAAACGGACTTAGGATGCAAAAGTAATGCCCATTTTACTAAACCCTTCTTCGTCACGCGATCTCGGGCCTCCAGAAACATGTCAGCCCGTTCTTCAATACTTGGGCCTCCATCATTCCCCCTGGAATAAAAGATATGATTTTTATCGAAATTTAATTAAAAAAGACATCACGCATCTCATTTTATCGTGACTTGTCACGTTTTTTTATTATCGTCTTATTTAAAGCTTTAAACTCAAACCTTATTCTACTGTGTGACACAGAGGTCAAGCTTCACACTTTTGTAAAACAACCTTTGCGAAACGTTTAGAACTTAAATAGTCATATCACAATGTGCTAATTCAATTTTTCTTTGCATTTTCCCATGATAAACTTTCTTTTACATACACAGTGATTCCTGGAAACGTTTTTGTTCTCCCGAGGAATTGACCTCACAGTATTTGAAATTGACTTCTTGTTAAGTAGGATTTTTTCCACACCAAAGTTTTTGAGCTACTGAATAGTCATTTTGGTACATAGTAACATTGCAGATTGAATGATTGAGCTTAAGCTATTTTTATGTTAAATTTTGAGTCACGGGGTTTATACCTCATCATAAATGCATTATTTTATTTCACTATTTTCAAAATATTAAACAATCATTTTTAACCTAGTCAAAATGTTAATCCTGTTATTTAATACTATTGTACACATTTTCACTTCATTCACAACCAATCCAACTCACCATAGCATCGCCACCGGCCACCTTCAACCTCATCATCATCTCAGCCGCCATATTTTTACCACCATCTTGTCACCACCATCGACATCTACTACCTTCATCACCATTGCCAACACCTGCCACCATCTACACCTTCCATTACACCATCAACATAGATCAAATCACCATTATCATATCACCATATATCAACCGTCACCATCACTATCAAATCAGATCACCATAAACACAACCACCTCCAAAATACCGTTGTCGTTATCCACGGTCATACCACCACAAAGCCTCGCACATATGTCTTAATACTCGCCGTCGTCACACCTTGTTCAAACCCAGGGTCAGCGCGGTTCCGGAACCCCAAAGAACCGAGCCAGTACTGAAAGAACCAAGAACCAAAAAATACATATTATAAGAACCAAAAACCGATCCTAGTGCATGTTTTGGTTCCCTTCGATTCTCGATTCGGTTCGAGTATTTTTGGTTCCTACCCGATTGGAACCGATTTTTTTACATATCCATTAAATGGGCTCTTTCCTTTTACACACTCAATCCATCAGGAACCAAAACATATACTTATGTATTAGTCTTATATTGACTCGTCTTTTTTTATAAAAGTATCAATAGTTTCTCTAAATTTTTAAATTACCAGTAAATTGCTATTTCTATATGATTCTATAAGAAGTGCATTCTTACTAACTACTCTAATAATTATGTTGTGTCAAATCAACAAACCGGTAAGTTAACAAAAATACGTATTAAGCTTATGCAATTCTTAATGGGCCTGGATGAGTCTTATATTCAAATTAAAAGTTCTATTTATCTAGGGATCATTTACCTGGTGTTAGGAATGCTTACTCCGTCATTTCTAGTCAAGAGTCATATAGAGTTGTTACCTCTAGTAGCAGCTCCAATGTTGCTTCAAGAGCTCAAAATTATGCTTTTACTGCTAGTACTCCTAACAAAGGGAATTTCTAGAAGTCTCAAGCTTATGATAATGGACCTAGATTAAATAATGGACCAAGGCCTAATGATAACTAGATTAAAAGGGGTGTTGGGGGACCTACATTAGTTTATGAGAATTGTGGTTTCAATGATCATACCATTGACCGATGTTTTAAGCTAATTGGATACCCTGTTGATTTTGGAAAAAAGAAATATTCTGTGAACTTTAAGACTAATAACACTCAGGTTAATAAGTCTAATCATTCTAGTGGGTCTAATATTTCTACTGGTTTCTCTAATGAGCAGTTATCTACCTTGATAACTCTTATGAAAGATAACTCTATTAATGGGAAAAATATTCATGCCAATATGGAAGGTACCATTTTGATACTAGTTCTTTATTTGATAAAAACTTTGAGAAGTTTTTTCGTTCCAATAGTAAAATGCATTCTAAACTTGTTACTAATGGTTTGATAACTAATTCTGGAGCTAATCAACACATGACTTTTTATGATAAGAATATTGTTAATGTCATAGATATTTCTCATTTGGAAATTAAGTTTCTCATCCTAATGGTACTAAGGCTTTTATGACAAGAATTGGGAATATGTTTTTAACTAGCTACTTAACTTTGTTTTATATGTTGGTTGTTCCTCAATACTATGTTAGTTTAATGTCAGATCATAAAGTAGAAGTAAAATGGTGATTCGTTTTGTTAATAACTAGAGTTATATTCTTGATCAGGATTTGAAAGCAGGAAAAGTGTTGGGGATTGGTAGACAGTCTAGTGGTTTATATTACTTTGATGGAAATCAAGGTATATGGTTTGAGAATCCTAGTGTTAATATTGTTTACTACTTGTCTAATTATACTTGGCATTGTAGGTTTGGTTACCCATCAGATCATGTTCTTGATGTGTTAAAAAACAGGTCAACTCTTGATAATTAAAAGGTTAATATTGTTTGTGACATTTGCCTAAAGGCTAAACAGATTAGAGAACCTTTTCCTCTTAGTGATCATGTTTCTACTAGTCTATATGAATTAATTCATTTGGATTTATGGGGACCATATAAGGTTGCTAGTAGAGAAGGGTTTAAATATTTTTTGACCATTGTTGATGATTATACAAGATCTATTGGGGTGTGCTTATTGAAAAATAAAACTAAAGCATTTGATAATCCAATGATGTTTTATAACTTGCTTCAAAATCAGTTTTCTAAGAAAGTTAAGGTTTTTCGTAATGATAATGTGTTAGGACCTCTGGAATAGATATTTGTAATAGATAAGCTAGGAGGTATGTAGTTCCTCCTGGTCCTAGTAGTAGTAGGAGCAACACATGCTCCTGGTCTAAGTAGCAAGTCAAACATTATTATTCTGAGTAGTTTGTTAGGATATGCATGAGATATGTTAGAAAAGGATATGCATATCAGAAGTTACACGTTTTGGTTTAATGTAGTATTAGGGTTTCCTTGTAGTATAAAAGGAACCATTGGCAGAAGGGTTAGATACACCTTCATCAAACATTATTCATTTCATATTAATAGTAGAAATCCTTAGTAAGGATTAAGTTATTTAGTTATTATGTTTCTTCTTGTTCATAGTATTTGTATTCCGCACTTATACTGTCTGTTTCATCTAGAGTCTCTCTGTGAATAGACTTGTGATTACAGAAGTCGTTCACCATCCTTAACAGGCTGCAAGATCCATATCTATTGGACCCAACAAGTGGTATCAGATCCTGGAAGAGTCTCTGCTCAAGAAGAATCAATTTTTTTACTAACATCATTGTTTAATCATGTATGCTTCTAGTTCTACTGAAACAGGAGAAGCAAGCACCTCTAAAACACAGCAACCTCAGCAAATCATTGCTACTGTTTCCAATACTAATGGAAAATTCCCACTCTTGAAGAAGGATGAGTATGACAACTGGGTCATGAAGATGGAATGCTGGATCACCAATACTGATCTAGACCTTTGGAAGATTGTCCAGAATGGCAACAACAAGAAAACTACTGGTAGAGACAAGAATGGTAATATCACCATTCTTGATCCTAAAACTCATGAAGAAATAACTACTGTTCAGAAGGAAATCAAAGCAAAAACTATTTTTCTTCAGTCCCTTCCTGATGATCACATGGGTGACTTTTATCACTTGGATGATGCTAGGGAGATTTGGAATGAAATAAAGGCATGATTTGTAGGGAATGAGGAATCCAAGAAGATGTGCAGATCAATGTTGAGAGATGAAGTCACAGAATTCAAGATTTCTGAAACAGAAGGTTTTCATCAAGGTTATGACAGGTTCCAAAAGATTCTTAGCCAATTGAATCAACTCAGGTCTAAACCTGACAATGAAGACATTAATGCCAGGTTTCTTAGAGCCCTACCTCACTCATGGAATCAGGTAGTCATCTCTCTAAAGGCAAAAAGGAGGCCTTGATTTTCTTTCCTTTGATGATTTGTTTTATAAACTCAAAACCTTTGAGACTCATGTGAGAGGATACTCAAGTGATTCCTTTCCTACTCCTGCTAACTCTGCTTTTGTGAGTTCCATGGGATCTAGTCCAATGTCTTATGTTAGTAGCACAAGCTATACTTTGTCATCTCAACATACTTCTACTCCTGAACCAAAAGCCAAGACTGGTAGCATGGTAGAAGTTGTTCTTCACTCTTTTGTTGCTGGTGCTGATCCACAACAGCACCTTGCTTTTGATGATTTCAAACAAGTTGATAAACTTGACTTGGATGAAATGGATCTAAATGGCAGATGTATATGCTCACTCTCTGGGTTCATAAGTTTAAAAAGATAGCCGGCCAAAAATTCAACTACAACCCAAGAGAGCCAGCCAGGTTTGATAGAAGCAAGGTCAGATGCTATAACTTCCAGCAGCAAGGACATTTTGCTAGGGAATGCCCTAACAAAAATGACCAGGAGAAGAACAGGTATTCAGCCATCAAGGTTCAAGATCTAAAGGATGAAAAGAAAGCTTTGATGTCTGTTGACTCCATGGTTAACTGGAATGATCATCAGACTGATACCTTGGAATCAGCTGAAGCTTCTACTAATGTATTTGCTATGATTGCTGGGAATCTATTTGATGCCGAGGAAGCAGAAGAATTTGCTCTTATGGGAATCTCGCCTCAGGTACAAAATTTCCCTCTTGGTTGTCATGATAAATATTCAGAACTATTGACTCAATACAATGAACTAAATGAGCAAAATGACAAATATTTTCTAGAAGTTTAAGCGTATAAGAGTTCTTTGAAAACTTTGGAAAAACAAAAGAGGTGGCTTCAAGATACTCAACATGAATATGAGGATAAGATTAGAATTCGAAGCATTGATTTAGAAAACACCACTAACATGCTTACATATACTGAAAAACTAAACAATGACAGCATTAAGGCTAAGCAAGACATGCAAGAAAAATTGGATGCTACACTTTTATGATTTGAAAAATGGAAAAAAGCACCCAAAAATCTTTCAAAGTTAATTGATAGTAGCATGTCTGGTAGGACTAAGAGAGGTTTAGGCTTTAATAAATATATTGATTCAGAAGATGTATTTGATTTATCCTTTTCAAGTGTCTTTGATCCTGACAAGGAGGAGGAGGGAAAACCTAGTTACAATAGCTTTAAACCAGCTGCAACAATGCATGTTGTTCCTCCACCTCTTACAGGAACTTTTATGCCCATATCTAGGCATACTAACTTGGATGGATCATAGATGCATGAGTCTCCAAAAAGCTCTACTAATACTAATGACTTTGTCTCTTGTACTTTCAGTGGCAAGGCCAGTGACTATGCATCCTGTGGTTCAAGTGAAGAGTCAAGACCTTCAAGTCCCAAGACAAATGACCCTGCTGCTACTAGTGCTATGCTGAGTGATGGGAGAGTTCCTTCTGCTTCTACTTCCACTGTTTCTAGTTCTAGTTTATTGAGTCTTAGGAATGTTGATTCTCCTAGAATTGTTTGTAATAAGTTTAGCAGTGTGAAACAGTGTCATTTGAATAAAAGGTATTTTAAAACATGCTTTATTTGTGGTAGTAAATTTCATTTGATTAAGGATTGTGATTTTTAAGATCAAACTCCTTCTTTTTATCAAGCTTATCCTGCTCCTAGTCCACCAGGAGTTGCTCCTTTTTCTTCTAGAAGACTACACCCATGTGCCCAATCTTATTCCTCTAGAAGGACCTCTCCTTCAGCTTCTAATCTTTGTAGAAGCAATGTTTATGCCTACAATAGACCAACCATCAACTATTTTCAGAACTTTAATCAGAATTATGCTTTTAATTTAAACCAAATGCATTTTGGGTTGGGACATGTGGGTACTGCTGTTAAGCCCCCAGCAGGTTGTTCTTGGTCACAAAATAACACCCATATGATGAACAGGCAACCTAAGAGCAACAGTGGATCTCATCAATCTTTTTCGCTATCTACTAAGATCCACAAGGCAGACTCAAGCCTTAAAAGGTCTGGGTCCCCTTAAGACACTAACTTTTGCGTATGAGTTTTCTGTTGTTGTAGATTACTCCATACCAAGACCCATCTCTTGGAATAGTTCATAGTGGATGCTCTAGGAGCATGACAGGAAATAAAGGAATTTTATCTAACTTTGTACCATTTCAAGGCGAAAAGGTCTACTTCGGAGGTGGTGAAGGAAGGATCTCTGGCAAAGGAACTATTCAGACACCTAACCTTAATTTTGAGTAGTTCTACTATGTGGAAGCACTTCAACACTTTAACTTGATCTCTGTCTCTCAGATTTGTGACAAGAAGCAGTTTGTCCTCTTCACGGATACTGAAGCACTGGTGTTATCCAAAGACTTTAAGCTACCGGATGACTCCCACGTCCTACTCAAAATCCCTAGAAGACACAACCTCTATAGTATCAAGCTGAATGAAGTTAATCCTACTGGTCAACTAGCTTGTTTGGTTTCCAAAGCATCAGAAGATGAAGCCACCAAATGGCATAGAAGGATGGGACATGTAAACTTCAAGACCATTCACAAATTAGCGAATATGAACTTGGTCTCTGGGTTACCTCACAAAACTTTCAGGAATGACATCAATTGCCTTGCGTGCAGCAAAGGCAAACAACACAAAGCATCCTTCAAGGCCATTACTGCTCTCAGCCTCATAACTGAACCATTGCAGCTACTACACATGGATTTATTTGGTCCTACCTCCATTAGGAGCATTAACCATAAACAATACTGTCTTGTGGTAACTGATGGGTTTAGCAGGTTCACGTGGGTTTTCTTTCTAGCTGCCAAAAGTGAGACCTACTCCATTCTCAAGGACTTCATTACACTTATTGAGAATCAGCTGTCCAAAAAGGTGAAAGGTATCTGATGTGACAATGGAACAGAATTTAAAAATGCAGACCTCATAGCACATTGCAATTCCAAAGGTATCAAAAGAGATTATAGTACTGTCAGGACTCCTCAACAGAATGGTGTTGCAGAAAGTAAGAACACGACTCTTATAGAAGCTGCAAGAACCATGCTTGCAGATTCCAAGCTTCCAACTATGTTTTGTACAGAAGCTGTCAACACTGCAAGTTATGTGTTGAATAGGGTTTCAATTACCAATCCGCATAAGAAGACTCCCTATGAGCTACTTACAGCCAAAGTCCCAAGCATTGTTCACTTGAAGCCATTTGGCTATCTTGTCACCATTTTGAATACTAGTGACTGTTTGGGGAAATTTGATGGCAAGGCAGATGAAGGCTACATTGTGGGATATTCAGCTCACTCTCGAGCTTATCGTGTCTATAATCTCCATGCCAAGCGTGTCATTGAAACTATAAATCTCAGGTTATTTGAGGAGAAGACAAACATCCAAGGCAAAGGTCCTGAATGGTATTTTGATCTTGATTATCTTAGTGACTCATTGGGATATTTTCGTTTCAAAACTAACCAAGATGCAGGTCCACAAGTATTTGCAACTTCTAGTGCAGGTGCTCATTCTAGCTTTTCGGACTCAGATGAGGATGATGACATTTTTGTTGTTCCGTCCTATTCCACCACAGTCTCTCCTAACACCAATGCTACTCCTATTTATGCCTCTCCATCAGACATTATCGACTCACAAAGAGCTCTTGACACATTGCTCAAGCAACAACAAGATGCCACTACAGCAGCTACTCAAGGAGGCTTTGAGTTTCCCTTGAGTACTTCTGTTGTACCAGTTACTCCTAGTGATCCTAATGTTACTCCTAGTACAAGTTTAACACCTATTGGTAGTTCGGTTAGTGATCCTGCTTCCACAACTAGGTTCTATGGTCCTTCTGACCTGGGAAACTATCAAAATAAGACTTCTACTAAGCTGGATGATATTCATAAGAAACCAATAGATGAAATTTTCGACTCTGATTCATATGATGATGATATTGTTAGGGATCTTAATAACTTGGCACCAGAAGTGGATGTAGCTCCTACTCCTGTCCATCAGATCAACAAAGACCATCCTACTACTCAAATCATAGGGGATCCTGGTTCTACTGTCAAGACTCACCACATGCATAAGAAAGCAACGTCTGATCATCATGCTCTTGTGAGCTACATTGAAGACCAAAACTGTAATAATCACACAGACTTTCTTCACTGTTTGTTTGCTTGTTTTCTTTCACAGGTGGAACCTAGGTCAGTCTCACATGCTCTTGAGGATCAAAGTTGGGTGGAGGCTATGTAGGAGGAGATGCAGAAGTTCTTGTTTCAGAATGTTTGGATCCTAGTTGACTTACCAGATGGAAAGAAAGCAATTGGTAGCAAATGGATTCTCAAAAACAAGAAAGATGCAAGGGGTATTGTGGTGAGAAATAAGGCTATGCTGGTTGCACAAGGTCACACACAACTTGAAGGAATTGATTATACTGATGTCTTTGCTCCTGTTGCTAGGATTGAGGCCATTCGTCTGCTTTTGGCTTTTGCTTCTTATGTTGGCTTTACGGTTTTTCAGATGGATGTCAAAAGTGCGTTTCTTTATGGCAAGATTGATGAGGAAGTTTATGTCACTCAACCTAAGGGCTTTGTGGATCCACTTCATCCCAAGAAAGTGTACAAGGTGGTCAAAGCGCTTTATGGACTTCATCAGGCTCCTAGAGCTTGGTATGAGCGTCTGTTTACTTTCTTGTTGAAACATGGCTATAGAAGAGGCACAATTTACAAAACATTGTTCCTTAAAAGGAATGCCAAAGACATCATCCTGGTTCAAGTATATGTGGATGACATTATCTTCGGTTCTAATAGGAAGGAATGGTATGATGAGTTTGAACAACTAATGAAAGGCAAATTTCAGATGAGTGCCATGGGAGAACTCACATTTTTCCTTAGTCTTCAAGTCAAGCAGCAGTCGGATCGTATCTTCATAAGTCAAGACAAGTATGTTCATGAGATCATTCAGAAGTTTGATATGGAACCTCTTAGACCAGCATCAACACCTTATGAAGTCACTAAAGTCAAACTCAAGAATAAGCCAGATCCTCCGGTAAATGTTCACATGTACAAGTCAATGATTGGCTCACTCATGTATTTGATTGCATCACGTCCGTACATTATGTTTGTAGTAAGTGCTTGTTCTAGATATCAGGTGGCTCCAACCGTATCTAACTTGAATGCAGTCAAGAAAATCTTCAAGTATATCAAGGCACAACCCAAGCTAGGCTTGTGGTATCCAAGGGGATCACCTTTTGTTCTTGAAGCCTATAGTGATAGTGACTATGTAGGTGCTAATAATGATAGGAAATCTACTACTGGTGGTTGTCAGTTTTTGGGTCGAAGACTTATCTCATGGAAATGTAAGAAACAAACAATAGTAGCTACATCTTCAAAAGAAGCTGAATACGTAGCTGCTGCTAGTTGCCGTGGACAAGTCTTATTGATACAAAATCAGATGCTGGATTATGGGTTCAACTTCATGAACACCAAAATTTTCATCGACAATCAAAGCACTATCTACATTGTGAAGAATCCTATTTTTCATCAACGAACCAAGCATTTCGAGATTAGGCACCATTTTATACGGGATGCCAATTAGAAGAAGTTGATACAGGTTCTTAAAGTACATACGGATGATAATGTTGCTGATCTGTTGACAAAACATTTGATGGTCCGAGATTCAACCACTTGGTGGTTCACACTGGTATGGTCAATCCTTGAGGCCTAGGATTGAGAGGAGGCTAAGCCTAAGGGGAGGTTATTGTACATATTTACTTGTAGAGTCTTACATATGGTAGCTTCTAACCACAGTATTCATGGGTATTCGTGGTGTGTGAAACTTCTAGTGGAAGACTTTGGTTACTCCTAGTGGCAGTCTTCTGCTTCTAGTGGGTACAAACCCTTATTCTTCACTTGTGGTTGGCTAATAGTATCAATTTTGGGTCACTGTTCACTTCGTTGACCACTCACTGCTCCTAGTGTCGACCTTTGCGCGCTTTGACTTCCAGTCAAACCGAGTTACTTCTGGTGTATATCTTTTTGGTTTATCTTTGGTAACTGGGATTTGCAAATAATGGTTTAAGGGGCAAGTGGTTACTCAAGCATTAATGACTTAATTTTGAAAGGGCAACCCCCATAATTAGGGGTCAATGAACAGTTTTGTGACATTATTTATGGTCAAATTACTTATTTGACTCAATCATCACAACCATACACACACACATACGCCCCTACCCTTCACCCTCTTCAATCAATCATCTTTCACTTCTTCAATCATCAACAATGGCAACACTCCAGTACAAACCCGATCATAAAAAGGTGGCCTATCTTGGCGAAGGTACTAAAAGATACGAGTTCACAGACATCCTGGAATACATTGAAGCTTCCAATCTAAGGTATGCTCTTATTGTTAGTCCCACTGTGTATGATACTGTTATACGTCAGTTTTGGGCAACTGCCAACCTCGTTGTTGTTTTGGGTCGCCCATTAGAGCTCCATGCTACTATAGATGTTCGCTCCTATGTGGTGTCTGAGGCATCCATTCGGTCTGCCCTTCATCTCCAGGATGAAGATGACATTGTCTCTATTTCCAATTCAGAGGTATTGGATGGTATGGCTGCTATAGGTTATAATCATGAGGGGAAGTTTAACTTCCAGAAAAATAGATTTTCCCCTCAATGGAAGCTGCTGGTTTACTTATTGAGTCATTGTTTGAGTCCAAAGTCTGGGAGTTGGGATGCGTTTCCCATCCTCCTTGCTACTGGTTTGATTTGTATTGCTCAGGGTCGTACTTTTAACTTTTCTCGTTACTTGTTTGATGGCATGATTAGTAATCTTAGTGATACATGCTCTAGGAAGAAGTTCTTGATGTAACCTAGGTTTTTACAGCAGGTTCTTATGTGCCTACCTAGGAATATGAAGGAATATGTGCCCCCAAAGCTTACTCCAAAAGTGTATGCGAATATTGCACTTGGATATAAGGGTCCTTTGAGGCCTCTTACTGATGCTATGCTGGGCCTTGCCCAAGGGGATCCCAATGTGGTTCCTCCGGTTGATCAAGCCGAGGAGGAACCTCCATTGGAGAATGATCCTATGGAGGAGGAGCACCCTGCTACTGGTGTGCCTCATGTGGAGGTTGAGGAGCCAGCTAGAGAAGTGGTGGTAGAAATGCCATCTACCTCAAAGGCTGCCCCCTCTTCTCGCCCACATAAGTCCCCATTTGCTGATACTCCTCCTCCTAGCCCAGCTCCGTACTCTGCTGAGAAGCCTTCTAGCTCTCATGCTCATATGGATGACCCATCTGTTGCTTCTGGTCCCAATGACACATCCCCCAAGCCAAGTCCTCTTGGTGGGGAATCTGAGGAACCTGTTACTCTGACTTCTTTGCTAGCTCTTATGCACAGGTACTATGACAAGATTGTTTCTTTGGAAGATGAGCTCAACCAGCACCGTAAGCTCACACGAGATTTCTTGCTCCCATTGGCGAACATGATAAAAGCATTGGAGATACAGCTGAAGCGCCAAAGGAAGAAAGTAGTGCTTTCTGATTCTGATGAAGATGTTGAGGAGGATGTACTGACTATTTTGGCCAGGGCTACATTTGCTGATAAGCCGAGTGATGACTTGCCTGCTCCTCCTAGTCCTTCATGCATTCCTAATGCTGCTGCTGGTCCCAAGCCAATGGATGACTCTGCTGGTCCTTCTGTTGGCCCTTCTCATGATCTCAAGGGTAAAGCCCCTACGACTGATGCACCCTCTCCTCCCAAGAAGCGAACTCGCACACAATTAGAGGAAGAGAGATTGGGGGAAGAGGCTGCTTAGAGATTGCAAGAAGAACTTGACCAACAAGCCAAGGCTGAGGATGAAGCCCTGCAACAACAAAGACGTGAGCAGTTGAGGCACAAAACCATGCACTGGGATGACCATGATTATACCATCCTTACTTCAGACTACTCTCAGTTCACTGATTTGTTGGGGGCATATGTGAATCAAGGAGATTGTGTTCAACGGGCAATGGCTTTGATGCGTAAACAACCGTTATCTCTTGCTGCCCAACTTCGTGAACAACGCCGTAACAGACCTTTGTCGCGTATTGAGGAGAGAAGGTTGATGCAGCAATATGTTAAGAATCAATCGGCTGCTTATTATCAGACTGGATGGACTTGGGAAAGTGTGAGGAGGCTGTCTTTTGATGAGCTTAAAGATCTTTACACAAAGATGATCAAGCGTAGGGATACACCTGTCCCTGAATATGCCATTTATCGCCCACCTCCTCGTGTTGTCCTCACTTCTAAGCCTGTTGCTGCTCCCACCTCTTCGTCGGATGTTCACAAGGGTACTGCTAGGGTTCCATCTTCTAGTGCTCCTTCTACTGTTGTTTCTACCACCACCACTTCAAATGTTGATCCCACTCACTCTCATGTTGATACTACCACCACTAATGAAGCTACTACCACTCCTTCTACTAATCCCACTCATGTTACTCCTGTTGTGGAGCCAACACCAACACCGGTGACTGAACCACTTCCTACTCCATCAGCTGGTGCAGCCACTTATGATCCTATGGTTGTTGAGGAATGTGTTCCTACTGCTGTTGCTACTGCTGATGTCAAGGTCAAGGAGGAATCTTCTTCTGGTGTCCCCACACCTCGCCGTTCTATTTGGAAGAAGAAGGCTCGTCGTGGTAAGTCTGCCCCATTTGAGAAGAGAGATCCTACTAATCTCATTGATGCTGCTTCTGATAGTGAGACTGAGTTGCCCCTTGGCAAGGGTGTGATTGTATCTTGGGAGGTTCGGCCATCCCCCATTTCTCGTGGTACCTTTACTCATAAGATTACGACTAGTGATGGATACACTCGCTATGTCTCTGGATTGCAAAACATTTTGACCTGGGTAGAGCGTCATGATCTTATGTTGTTGTATGGTTTGGTGGATGCTGAGATTCCTAAGTCTCTGAGTGAGCTTCCTAACTGGCCTGGGTTGACTATTTAGGGTGATTTGAAGCTGATGTTGGATTCCCCTCCTGATTCTCCTCATGCTGGTGTATGAAAGGATCAACCTCGATGGGTGATAAGGAGGTGGAAGTTGTATGCTGGTTGTGGTGTTCATGTGTTAGAGCTTGAGTCTGGTGCTGTTGTGTTTATGCTTACTGATGTGGCGTATCCATTGACCATTGCTACCATGGAAGCTATGTGATTGGTTTGTTTCTTCTATCCTTGTGTTATACTTACATTTTTTCACCAATATGTACAGTGATTGATGACTCACATTTTACTTTAGTTGGTTAGTTAAAAAATAATAAATAAATAAAATACTTTAATATAATATCTGCTTATACTTTAAACATGTGATGGAATTTCAAAACTTGTACATAATATAATATCTGCTTATACTTTTCCATCATGAAATTGTTTTCAACTTGGCATTTTCACAATTGGGATGTTTTGAGAGGTACTTCTGGTGTTGGACCTAATCCACACAACAAATGATGCTCAACTCACCATGTCTTGCAGACAAGAAAGAGTTGATTCACCATGAGGGTACGGCTCTGGTGTGATTATCAAATCCGTTGATGGTTGCCAGGTTACCTAAAATTAGATGGTTTTCACTTGCCTTGGTCCTAGACTGAAAAGTGGCTAGTCCAGGGGGTACGGCTCTTGGTAAAGATCTATATCAAATCCGTTGATAGCTGTAATAGCTTGCTTAAAGCTATAGGGTTTTCAGCTCACCGATGCTTTATTGCTAAGAGTTGGCTAGTCCCAAAGGGTACGGCTTCTGGTAAAGACTCATATCAAATCCGTTGACGGCTGTGATGATTTGCCCAAAATCATTAGGGTACCCCCACTCACCATTGATTTACGTTCTAAGAGTTGGGCTGGGTTCTGGTCTCCCAGGGTGATGCTGATTCCACCACAAAGACTAGCTAGCCCAATAGAGAGCAACTACTTGGTAAAGGCTCATCAAATCTGCTCATGTTGCTATAAAGATTCAACAAGGTGCAGATCCGTTTCAAGCTTTCAAGAAGCTTCTAGGTGTTACTCGTTGCAGCAGTCTTTGTGTGTTCAATGCTGATGGTTATATTGCTGCTGTTTGTGCTGCTGTTTCAATCCTCAAGCTGTTTTGCAAGATCTACCAAGAAACTTGAACTCAACAAGTCAAATTCAAGTTTAGGGGAGGATTGTTAGGACCTCTGGAATAGATATTTGTAATAGATAAGCTAGGAGGTATGTAGTTCCTCCTGGTCCTAGTAGTAGTAGTAGGAGCAACACGTGCTCCTGGTCTAAGTAGAAAGTCAAACATTATTATTCTGAGTAGTTTGTTAGGATATGCATGAGATATGTTAGGAAATGATATGCATATCAGAAGTTACACGTTTTGGTTTAATGTAGTATTAGGGTTTCCTTGTAGTATAAAAGGAACCATTGACAGAAGGGTTAGATAAACCTTCATCAAACATTATTCATTTCATATTAATAGTAGAAATCCTTAGAAAGGATCAAGTTATTTAGTTATTATGTTTCTTCTTGTTCATAGTATTTGTATTCCGCACTTATACTGTGTGTTTCATCTAGAGTCTCTCTGTGAATAGACTTGTGATTAAAGAAGTCGTTCACCATCCTTAACAGGCTACACGATCCATATCTAGTGGACCCAACATAATGGAACTAAATTTCTTAATCAAAAGTTTGTCATGTTTTGTGAGCAAAATGGCATCATCAGACTTCTTGTAGTTATTCCCCTCAACAAAATGGGATTGTTGAGAGGAAGCATAGACATCTTCTTAATGTTTCTAGATCTATCATGTTTCAGGGAGGGTTACCCTTGTCTTTCTGGTTTTAGTGTATTCTTACTACTACATATTTGATTAACAGATTACCATCTTCTGTGCTGAATGGATTGTCTCCTTTTGATTTGATATATGATAAATCTCATTCTCTTATGCACCTCAGAGCTTTCGGGTGTCTTGCTTATGCTAATGTTCTTAATAATCATAATAAGTTTGGATCTAGGTATGAGAAATGTGTGTTGCTTGGTTATACTAATTTTAAGAAGGATTACAAGTTGTACAGTCTTGAAAAAAACAGATCATTTCTTCTAGGGAAGTTAAGTTTTATGAGGATATATTTTTCCTTTTAAGACTAGTGTTTCTACGAAAGATGATTTTGTTCAAGAGTTTGCTTCTTTGAACTTCTTTGAACTTCTTTGACCCTTCTAATTAGCGTGATTCATCTCCTGACCTCCCCAATGATGATAAAAAAACAAATTGACACCAGCCCTACTAGGATAAGTAGCTCTTCTTCTTACTCTAGTAGCATACTCGGATCCTCTCATGAGAATAAGGGAGGGCATTCTTAGGATCCCAGTATAATCGCTAGTGGGAATGAGATGGTTATCAACCATGAGGACACAATAGATGCAGATGGATCTGACGGTTTAAAACCCATGGTTCCTTCTCAGGTTGATGAATCATTGTCAGTTAGAAAGTCTTCTAGACAATCTGTCTTTCACAAAAAAATTAAAGATTTTTTGGTTAAGTCTAAGGTTATGTATGGCTTGGAGAGATATGTTAATTACTCTAATTTGTCTAGTGAGAATATATGTTTTGTTATTCTTAATCAGAATTTCGAACCTAAATGATTTTGGGAAGCATCTCAGCAACAACATTGGGTATACTATGAATGCTGAGATGGACGCTCTTTATAAAAATAATACATGGGACTTAGTTGATCTTCTTGTTGGTAGGAAGACTATTAGTTCTAAATGGATTTATAAGAATAAGTGTCTTTTTAATGGGGCTATTGAAAGGTTTAAAGCCAGACTGATTGCCCATGGATTTAATCGGTAATTGAATTTGATGAGACTTTTTCCCCGGTAGTTAGAATGGTAAATGTTAGATGTCCGATTAACCTTGTTGTTTAGTCTGGTTGGACTTTATATCAGTTGGATATTAATAATGATTTTTTATATGATGATTTGAATGAAACTGTGTATATGAAGTTTCCTCCTGGACATTTTCCTGCTAATGAAAAAAGGGTTTGTAAGCTTAATAAGTCATTATATAGGTTGAAAGAAGCTCCTAGGCAGTGGAATGCTAAATTGACGTCTTTTCTTGTGGAAAATGGCTTTCAATAAAGCATGAGTGATTATAGTTTGTTTACTACGTCTAGTGATGGTGGTTTTATTGCTTTACTTGTTTATGTTGATGACATAATCATCACTGGTAATAGTAAGACTGCTATTAATAACTTTAAAGAATTTCTTAAGTCTAAGTTTATGATAAAATACTTAGGAAAGTTGAAGTATTTTTTGAGAATAGAAGTGTTAAACACTCCTACTAGCATATGTTTGAATCAAATAAAGTATTGCCTTGATCTTCTTTCTGAGTTTGGTTTACTTCCTAGTAAACCTTCTTATATACCAATGCAACCAAATGTTAGCTTGGTTATTGAACTAACTAATGATGATCATGTTCTTGATAACATTACAGATTATCAAAATTTAATTGGTAAACTGTTTTATGTGATTACTACTAGGCCAAATATTGCATATACTGTTTCTTGTCTTAGCCAGTTTATGCACACGCCTCTTAGGAGTCACTTGAAAACTACTTTAAAGGTATTGAGATACCTTAAAGGGTCTCTAGGTAAAAGTATTGATATTGTTAGACAATCTGATTCTAGTATTAGCATTGAAGCTTATACAGAGGCAGATTAGGCTAGATGTACTGTTACTAGGAGATCTGTGACTGGGTATTGTGTTTTCATGAGTGGATCACTAGTATTTTGGAAAAGTAAAAAACATAACACTATTTCTAACAGTTCTACAGAAGCTGAATATAGGGCTTTAGCTTCTGTTACTTTAGAAGGGATTTGGATTTTAAAAATATTGAAAGACTTGAACTGTAATAGTCTTTTGCCTGTTCCATTGTTTTGTGATAATAACTCAACAATTAAAATTACTGTTAATCCTATTTTTTATGAAAGAACAAAGCATTTGGAATTTGACTTACATTTTGTAAGAGAAAAGGTTGTAGCTGGGGTAATAAAGGTTCTTAAAATAGGTACTGCAAATCAGATTGCATTGCAGATGTTCTAACAAAAGGGTTAGACATTAAACACCACAATTGATTATGCAACAAAATGAAACTCATTGATTTATTTCAGAATAAAATTAAGGGAGGGTGTTAAAGGCATTTATCCTAATTTTAGTCTGGATACATTCTTGGAGGGCTAATATGTAAATTTTCTTAGTCTGTTTTGTTAGTTGTGAATTTGGTGAAGAGTTCTGGATAGCTTGAGTACTGAAGTGCAAATATGAGAAGGGATAAAGTGCAAAGCTGAGGAATGCTATATGTGTAGATTGTATAGATCAAACATAGTTTGGGTCTTGAAGGTTAAATGAATTGCTTTCTTAGATACACACATGCAATACGAATAATTTATTAGTGGATAAATATGACGCGACTTAGTTTGTGGTTTTAGGGTCCGTAATCATCATTATAAATGATTAATCAATAAAACATAAGATTTATGGGGTTTAATCATTTTAACACTATTCATACATCTCAAAATTACAATAGCTCCACTACTTTTTGATCTTTTGAATCATAACATAGTATAAACCTCTCAAGTAACTGGAGATGCAATGCTTTGCGTGTGATTGCCCCAACGATCCCGGAATAAGTTAGTTCTCAGTCACCTTTTGCTTAAGGTCCCCTTGATTAGTTACCTAGCACAAAATGTAGTTGAACCAGAGTAATGGTAAGACACATATACTAAACATACTATGCTAACAGAAGAGTTTAACGGCTAACCAACTACTTTATTAATTCAGGATAATCATAAGGTAGTATTAATTATCGAGGTCGACAATACTCAGACAATGATTGGCAACCAAGGAAATGGAAGTTCTTGACTTATAAGTAACATAGGCAAACAAACTTGACATGCTCATGCGAATATTCATTGGAAAGTAAGGTTTTGTAGAATACCCAGAATTCGTTAGAAATTCATATAAGTTAATTTGGCTAACAAAATTGATATGACATAACAAGAAGCTTTCATTATAGCAAAGAATAAGGCATGGACTCCTAACAGTATTTTGAACGGTGTCGTGATAATGCTATCGGCTGAATAAGATGATTGAGAAATAGCTTTTTTTATGTGTTTAGGCAAGCAATAGCTTGTATACTCAAAGCGGAATATGATGAATGAGGTCAATCAAAACATATATAGATAGATAACTCAAATGAATACTTACTTGAAGTTCCAATGCTTCTTCAACCCGATCCACGATCATTTCCATGGTAGGACGTTCCTTTGAATTGAAACTTATGCACTGCAATGCAACTTCTCTATACGCATCAAAAGAACGATTATCTATTTCATCTCTTATCAGGGGATCAATTATCAAGTTTGGTTTGTGATCATAGTAGCGTCGGACAATATTTAAGAGTGGTTTTGGTTTACCACCTTCTAGCCTTCTTCGGTTATAAGCTAACATTCCACTCAACAACTCAAACATCACCACTCCAAATGAATATACATCAGACTCTTTCCGGAGGACGCCACTTTCATGGTAAACTGGATCCATGTAAAAGTTGGTACCCGCAGCATTTGTGTAGACTTGAGTATGTTGCTGATTTATGGAGCTAGACTTAGACAATCCAAAGTCACAAACTTTTGCAACCAAATTCTGATCCAATAAGATGTTTGCACTCTTGACGTCTCTGTGGATTACTCTGTTGTCCTCACCAAGACCTGAGTGAAGATAGTCGAGTCCTCTTGCTGCACCTAAGCAAATCTTCAGGCGACGTTCCCATGTCAAGAAACGTCTCTTATTTTTGTCAGTGAGATGACAGTCTAGGCTACCATTACAAGCATATTCGTAAACTATCATTTTCTCATTTCCTTCGTCACAGTAACCAACGAAAGGGATGATGTTTTCATGACTGAAATTGAAAATCATATTAAGCTCATTTCGGAACTCATGTTCTCCTTGGTAACTATCTGGACGTAGGCATTTGATGGCAACTGTGCGGTTTTGCCAGCGCTCAGCTGGTTGGCCTTTGTACACGAAACCAAATCCACCATCTCCGATCCGAGTTTCTGGACATTTTTCTCCAATGGCCAAGTTGATGTCCTCAAGTGGAATTCGAAAATCTTCTAGTTTTTGATCTTTTCTGGCAGTGGTAGAAGCAGTTCCGTGGGTCTGTTAAGATGGTTGTTTTAGAACTTAAATCTACTTTACATCTTTAATAGTTTTGTATGTATATCTCAACAAGACATTATATAGATGCAAGAGTTCGGATAAAATGAAATATTTAATCAATCAGCAATTGACAATGCGGACACTTCAAAATCTGGCAATTTCGTTATACAATCATTTGGTAAAATCGTTTCATGCATGAAAATGAACTTGATTGGCCTTTAAGCTATTGATTAAGTTAAAAGATATATATCTTTTAACATAACTGATGAGAACACTTACTTGAATATACAATGCATCCTGCAATCTCTTGACGACCTGATTCATCGTAGGGCGATCCTTCATGTTGTATCTAATGCATTTATATGCAATATCCTTAAACGTACACAAAGAACGAGCATCAGTTTCATCTCTGATTTGATAATCAATCACCTTGTCTATTTCGTCACTATAGCGCCGGACCCAATTTATCATGCTTATTCGCTCATCTTCGACAGGGTGGTTGCATGCTAGAAGACCAGTCAATATTTCGAAGAGTACCACACCAAACGAGTACACATCTGATTCTACCCTAGGGATGCAACTTTCACGGTAAACGGGATCCATATAATATTTACTACCCTGTGCCTCTTTGTAGACATTGGTATCTGGGTGATTTCTGGGGACCACATTTGACTTACCAAAACCACATATTTTGGGTTCTAGATTGTCAAATAATAATATATTTTTGCTCTTAAAGTCTCCGTGTATTACTTTGTGCTCCCCAAAACCTGCATGACAGTATTTGAGTCCTCTTGCAGCGCCTAAACAAATCCTTAAGCGTTGTGCCCATGTTAGGTAACTATTCTCATTCTGGGTTTCGAGTTTTAAATAAAGACTTCCATTAAGTGCATACTCGAAAGCTATAATTGCATCAACGTCTGTGACACAGTAACCAATGAAAGGGGTGATATTTTCATGGTGAAAGCTGGAAGTCAGCAAAACCTCGTTTGTGACCCTGTTACTCATCTCACGTGCCACACTCTCTTTAGAAGTCCAGTGTTTGAAGAAAATTTCGTGGTCGTTACAGCGATCAACGAGTTTACCTCTGTAGTTCGTCTTATAGTAATCTTCAGAGTAAACTCTTCCACCCAAGTCTCCGATCGCCTTCCTGATCTCTTCTGGTGGAATTCTAAACTTATATAGGGTTCGCAGGGTATTCCCAAAAAAAATTCTATCTGTCTGTGGAATTAAACAGAAGCAGGTTCATTATTACCATCGATCACAAGTTATTATCTCAACTAAAAATTTCAGCCTCTTTTAACACAAATAAAATTTCAGCCTCTTTTGACTAGTTAAGATATTTTTAGCTGATTCACATCGCAACTAAAAATCCCATATTAAATCAATTAACAAGTTTGGATAAACTATGTGATTTAACTTGCCACCTTGACAAAAAAGATAAGATCTATAAGATATAATGAAACATTGTTTATACTAGACAAGTACCCGTGCATAGCGGCGGAAATTGTCTAGCAACAGATAATTAACACGATGCATTATTGTGGTAAGTGTTTCGGTGACGTTCAAAATATAACATCAAAAGATTAAACTTTTATTGCAAAGCGTTGTAACATGTTATAATTCAAAATATCTTATAAGTATGTTTCAATTGGATGAAAGGGTGCCATTTGTTTAAACCAAAGTTTATATTTTTTTAATGAATAAGATTTGCATGTAGTAGTTTTAAATGGGACCCACATTTTCAAGCATTCAACATTTTCAACTTTCAACCAAAGGGATACACCTTTTATAATGTAACTAGATGAGTACCCGCGCATAGCGGCGGAAATTGTCTAGCATAATTAACACGATGCGATATTGTGGTAAGTGTTTCGGTGACGTTCAAAATATAACGTCAAAAGATTAAACTTTTATTGCAAAGCGTTGTAACATGTAATAATTCAAAATATCTTATAAGTATGTTTCAATTGGATGAAAGGGTGCCATTTGTTTAATTAACCAAAGTTTATATCTTTTTTAATGAATAAGATTTGCATGTTGTAGTTTTTAGTGGGACCCACATTTTTCAAGCATTCAACATTTTCAACTTTCAACCAAAGGGATACACCCTTTATAATGTAGTATAGATATAGATTAGTGGGACCCACATTTTTCAACCATTTAACATTTTCAACTTTCAACCAATGTTTTCAGACCCGGGTCGACCTGGCCAGGTCAACCGGTTGAACCGGTTCCGGCCGAAAAAAGGGGTCATATTGACCCGGGTTTCATATTTTCGAAACCCGGCTTGACCCGGCGGGTTTGGGGTGACCCGGGTCAACCCGGTTCTCAAGACCCGGCCGGGTTTCGAATTTTTGGGGTTTTTTTGAATTTTTTTTAATTTTACGTATTTGCGACAAAACTTTATTTTTACATATTATATTGATTGGTAAACAATTTATATTTTCAATATACGTAAGTTTTTATGGTTTTTATGGTTTTTATAAGTATAATTTTATTAATTATTAAAAATATAAAAAAAATATATTTTTTTTAGAAAACCGGGTTGACCCGGGTCGACCCGGGTTGACCCGGACCCGGCGACTCGACCGGGTCGATTTAAGACCCGGGTTTTAAAACATTGCTTTCAACCAAAGGGATACACCCTTTATAATGTAGTATAGATATAGATTAGTGGGACCCACATTTTTCAACCATTCAACATTTTCAACTTTCAACTAAAGGGATACACCCTTTATAATGTAGTATAGATATAAATATACATTAGTGGGACCCACATTTTTCAAGCATTCAACATTTTCAACTTTCAACCAAAGGGATACACCCTTTATAATGTAGTACAAATATAAATTAGTGAGACCCACATTTTTCAAGCATTCAACATTTTCAACTTTCAACCAAAAGGATACACCATTTATAATGTAGTATAGATATGTTTGGACTTGTTAACTATGCATGTTATCTAATTGTGTGATAGTATTACATATTCTTCGTTTGATTATTGAATACTAAAATTAAATGATGTTAAAAGCTTCAAAAGTGTTCATGTAAATTTGATTGGAGATAGATAGTTTTATTGTGATAACGTATCATATTTTTCGTATCGTTTGAGTTTTATTTAAAATGAGCTGCTAATTAAAACATATATGATTATAAAATATTGTTTATTACACAAAAAATAATTATTAATTGATATGATCGGCTGTACCATTATAGGCCGGTGATGCAAATGTATAAAAGAATCATAAGCTTCTTCAAGATAAATATGATTGTTCTCAAATGAAAAAACCAAATTAACGTAAGGACCATGTCCTATAAAGTTTTGACAATAGTATCAAAGGGATGTATGTGGGTCTAGAAATCTGTCATATGAAGCGTTTTGAGTTTAAAATCGATGCATCGTCAAATTGATCTTGAAAGACACAACTTAAAATTAGTGTGATTAGTATCTTGACATATAAAATGTGAGCCACGATTTTTATACAAATGTTATTGAGAATGGTTAACACTTTCAAGTATTAATTGGACGATTATCGTATTAAGTATTGAACTTAAAGGTAGTGTAAGATTATGACATGCTATTAGTATGTAATTATCATTCAATATTTGAATTGTAGGTTACATGCACATAAGTGTAGTCAAAAAATTCAATATTATGTGTGAATGCTCCTAATGGTACATAAAGTCTTGACCGTTTTTTATTTGACTAATATTGATGGACATACTAGCTACTAAGGCTATATATATCTAGTCCTCTCTCTACCCAAAACACACACTAGTAGAAAAAATATAGCTATCCATCAAGCTCCCTACACTTAAGTTGGGTCAAGGGAGAGAAACTAGATAGGTTATAAAGGTTGCCTATATCATGTCAACATCCACTACGGCTACCGGTATGTCATCTCGTTTCATCTTATCTAAGTGATTATTATCGTATTCTAAGATCTTGTTGCATAATAGTTTAAGTGTTCGTCATGTATGTCTTGATGTTAATGTTTACACTTATAAAATGCTTACATGTGGTATCAGAGAGCCAAAGTTTTGAATAAGATAATAATTCTCATTTTATTGATCATAAAGAATATATGTGTTGTAAATTGATTATTTGGTTAAGGTTACAAATTGGTTTTACTTGATACGCCTAGAAGTTGTAGGATATGATAAGATTAAAACATATACATGAAAGTTTTATTTATTTGTTAATCTCTTTAACAGTTAACATATATATTTTAATTATATGAGTTGCTTGGATGACTAATAGACTAAAAAAAACACGCATTTGTTTATATTGAGAATGACTTTTCTATGATTTTTAAACATATCATGACTAAAATAATGTAACACTCTCTGGACTCTGCTTATGTGTATGCTTGGCATGTTAATTTTTGTTGGCCTATGATAGTTTGCGTATATTCACTCATCATTGTTTCATGGTGAATTAAATTAAAGATTATTTATGTTTGTATCCTACACAAATTTACATAAAGCTGTATTATATTAATGGGCAATATAAATTGAAATAAGACAATTCGAGTATTACATGTTTAATGTTTAATTAATATTAATATATATTTATTATCTAAGTTTCTAACTGTATGCTATTATTTTGATTTCATTTGTATTAGAAAAATAAAATACATTAATTTAGTCTTTTAATGAGACAAATAAATTTACTCATAAGTTTTAAGTTACATTTGACTAATCATTTATTCATAAATAAAAGATAATGTTTTTTTATTACTTTTGTATGCATGAAAATATAAATGTTAGTACCGCTTCCACTCGATAAAAGTTGATTACATATTAAAAAAGAGATTTTTTTTATTATAAATCTCTTAAAGTTTTCAACATGCATATGACGTGTGATTTTTTTTAAAGTCACGTTTATTAAAAATGATAATGGTTGCATGGTGTTTTTTTTGGATAAAGATAGTTGATCAACATGAATGATTATTTGTTAACGTATTTTTATGATATGAATAAATGATTTTATAAATGGTTTTATGATTGATTGTAATCAATGAATGGTTTAAAATTTGAGTGTCTTCTTGTAACATTTTTTTCTTTATAGTTTATTATTATTCAATTAATTGGGAATAAATGTGTAATTACATTGAATGTTATTTTTTAATTATTAATATTTTGTAACATCTTTATGTTTAAATTCTAATTAATGACTTTAAAGTTAACCATTTATTAATTTGATGTTGCATTATTTCAAAACTATATTACTTATAACATTCATATGTTTTTTTAAACTCAATTAATTTTATATTAAAGTTTGTTATTTATTATATGAAATTAAGTGATATTAATTTGTTAGTCACCAAAGTGACCAAATTAATTTCAATTGTGTAGTCATATAGATTATGTTGTCGTAAAGCTATTTATCCTTATATGACATTAAGCGAGGTTAATTTGTTAGTCACCAAAGTGGCCAAGTTAATTTCAAATATATAGTCGTATAACTTATGTTTTTTATTAGTTATTTCCTTATTACATTACATTAAGAGAGATTAATTTTGTTAGTCACCAAAGTGGCCAAGTTAATTTCAATATTTGTAATCATATAATTTATGTCGTGTTAGGAATGCTCTTATGAATTTTTTTTATTAGTTGATAGATATTATGAATTCTTTCCAAAGGAAAATTATTTTTCTATGACTAATAATCTTAAAAATGAAAAATAGTAAACTTTTGTCATATGTATATAGTTATCCAAAGATGCTTATACATTTGACTAAGTCAACTTTATTTTTTATTGTAAGTTTCCATTGCATTCTAATAATGATGATGATATATTATTGTGTTTACCAAAAGGAAATCGATAATATATATTTTGAAGAATTCATCGTTGATCGATGTATATATGGCAAGATTAGTGGGAGCAAGTTTGTATTTTTGGTTCTACTTGTTAAGGATATTTTGCTTCCGAGAATGACTTTGATTTATTGCCAAAACTAAAGAATATCTCTCTAAGAATTTCAAAAATATGGATGAGACATCTTATGTGATTGGGAATTTAATATTCCGTAACATATCTAAAGGTCTATTAGAACTATCTCAAAAGGTATATATCTATAAAATTCTTGAGAGATTTATCAATAATATAAAAACATAATTTGTAGCTTGTTATGAGGTTGCTATTCATGCATTATGGTTGCGGAGCTTTATTTTAGGGCTTGAGGTTGTCGACACTATAAGCAAGCCGCTAAAAATATATGGTGATAACATCGCAACAATATTCTTCTATAATAACGATAAATACTCTAAAGAGGAAATTCAGAAACAAAGTGTATCTCGAACATATTAGTATGTATCTCCAACCAAGGGTTTACCACTAAAAGACTTTTAGGTAATATGTTCTTAGGTTGGGTCTTGGTTGTATTGATAACTAATTATGATGTTCTAAACACTCTTGAGCTCAACAAAATATTTCTGATTTTATTTCTTATTCATTATGTTAAGCATGCATTTATGATTGGAATAAGAAATTTTATGTGTTTTCATAACATTAATGTGGACTGAATGTAATTTATATATAACTTATGAATCTAGCATGATGAACTCATAATGTTGTGATATATGGAAGAGAGTATACGATAAATACTGTATATGATCGCCATAATCCCCATCACGTGGTTTGTTATGTTGAGATACTTATGATGACGGTTAATAAGATTTAATTGCTAGCCTTATGTTGTAAATATATAAAACATTTAACCCTTTTTTCTAAAATTAGATGTCTTAAAAATTAAGCCTTAAACATTTCTTATAATGGAAAGATTTATTATTTACTAAGAAATTAATGGTGGTTTCTAAGTTTAACCAAATCCACGAAATTAGTCACCGGCTGCCCGCCGCCATATTACGCGGGTAGCCGGCTAGTGTTGTATCATGTAAGAATATCATATCAAGTGGGAGAATGTAAGATTACGACATGCTATTAGTATGTCATTATCATCCAATATTTGAATTGTAGGTTACATGCACATAAGTGTAGTCAAACAATTTAATATTATGTGTGAATGCTCCTAATGGTACATAAAGTCTTGACCGTTAATTATTTGACTAGTATTGATGGACATACTAGCTACTAAGGCTATATATATCTAGTCCTCTCTCTACCCAAAACACACACTAGTAAAAACAATATAGCTATCCATCAAGCTCCCTACACTTAAGTTGGGTCAAGGGAGAGAAACTAGATAGGTTATAAAGGTTGCCTATATCATGTCAACATCCACTACGGCTACCGGTATGTCATCTCGTTTCATCTTATCTAAGTGATTATTATCGTATTCTAAGATCTTGTGGCATAATAGTTTAAGTGTTCGTCATGTATGTCTTGATGTTAATGTTTACACTTATAAAATGCTTACATAGTGTTCGTCATGTATGTCTTGATGTTAATGTTTACACTTATAAAATGCTTACAGGTAGCACATGTTTATACGTGAATTTCTTTTGTTGAAACATTTATAAAACGTTCTTAATTGATTGCAACACCAATAATTACTAGAACAAAACTATAAAAAATTTTGGGAGCATTTAATTTTAAAAGATAGAACATAAACTCGAATCATGTCAACAAGGTATAAAGACTCCCCTCCGTTAGAATGGTTTTTTTTTCACAAACCATTTTTCATATAAGATTTTGTAATCGTGCGACATATGATATAATAAATCCGTCACAACACACAAAATGAGATGTTAAAAGTGATAATTGGGGAGAATGAGCAACGGGATATTTGGAATGAATTATAATTTAAATTGTGATCCTCACACTAAATAATATAAACTTGAATCTTAAGGGACAATTTATATTTTAGATCTAGTATTTAACATACATGTTTAGTGACCTAAATAAAATGACTAAATCACATACGTTGCTAGTGCTCCAATTATATGTGTGTCCCAACATTAAAAAACAATGATTGGTAGTAAAGTCTATGACACGTTTACAAAGTGATAGACTAATCGATTCCAAATAAAAGTCCTGGAATAAAGACATAAAATAGAGCAAAAAATTTAAGATGATCAATCGAGGTAATAAAGACCCAATAATTAAAATAAACATGAAGGTAGCTGAAAAACACCGATAAGTGAAACATTTATGAGATCTCAATATAAAAATGGTATAGTGTAATTCAAGTAAAGCATGGAATCGCAAAAAAATCAGTGTTGATAACACTATTCTATATGATAACGGTCATGACAATCATAATGAAAATAAATCAGAAGCAGAATGAGGATCATGAAAGCATACATGAGTAGCCAAAAGAAGTAAAAACGCCAAGATAACAAATGAAAGATTGAAGTTTCTTGAGATGAGAAAGGGTTACTGAGACTTGAAGTCCGCACATATGAAAGAGTAAATTATTAGATAATGCATTGGTCTTTGAAAACGAAATTAATGTATTAAAACTTTCGTGACTAGACACATCTAATGGCATACAATATTTTCATAAAGACATGAATAATCATAAGGTCATATGTCAATCGGGTGGTGGATCAATAATCTATTTCATAACTTATAAGTCTGGCAATACAGTAAGTAATCAAATCAATATGAATCTAAAAAATATATGAAAGTATTTCACTATTTTGGTATAGAAAACTATTTTTAGTTTTCGTCATGACGGTATGATTTGTTTCACTTAACGACCAATAATTTGTGAAATACTAAATTTAATATTTAATGAAACTGTGTTTTTTAGGTTGATAAAAAAGTTTGGTCATAATTTGGGGTTTATTGGGTCTACACCGAAATTTCTCTTTATTCCGAACATCAATCCAGTAATTATTTTTTAATGTATCCCCCAAAAAGACACCATTTACAACTCTATTTTGTTAGTTATTGTTGATGAAATAAATAATTAAATTATGGCAAGTATAATTATTTTTCGCTACAAAATCTTGTTGCTATGACTATCTATATAGCAAATGACTTTTTTTGGGGAATAAATAATTTGTAAAAATTTGTAATAAACTAATGTATAAATTTATAATTTTGAAATAAGGCATCTAATAAGACTAGATTTGCGTCTAAATTAAATTTACCAACAAATGAAGAGAGAGACTTACATGAATATTCAAGGCTTTCTCAATCGTCTTGATGATCTCCTCCATCGTAGGGCGTTCCTTTATCTCGAAACTAATGCATTTATACGCAATTGCTGTAAAAATCTGGAGAGAATGGTAATCAAAATCTCCTGCTAGCTTAGGATCAACTAATTTGTACGGTCCATCATCATAACAGCCCCGCACCAGATTCATTAGTTGACGAAGATCGTCATCTTTGCACCATATTAGATTATAGCCAGTACCATGCAGGATTACGAACATTAGCACCCCGAATGAGTAGATGTCCGATTCTGTGTTGAGGAGGCTAGTTTCTTTGTAAATCGGATCCGTATGAGACTTTGTAAACAGTGTTTCCGGGCAATAATGATGCTGATGCGGCTGATTTAAAGCGACTAATTTTGAGTGTTTAAACCCAGAGACTTTGATGATCAGTTCCAAATTATACGTGTTAAACAATATATTTTCACATTTGAGGTCTCCGTGTATTACTCTACCGTGTTCTCCAACACCAGAATGAAGGTAATTCAGCACTTTCGCCACCATTATGCAGATCTTGAGCCGATGCACCCATCTTAAGTTAAAATCTGCATCACTCTTGAGGACGTCATCAAGGCTTTTGTGAGCAAAATATTCGTAAACCATATATATGTAACTATTATCTTCGTCACAGTAACCGATGAAAGAGATGATGTCATCGTGGTGCAACCTCGAAATTATCTCAAGCTCGTGAGACTCGTGCGCGTACTCTTCTTTTTCGTATCGTTTGATGAAAGCTGTGCGGTTTTGCCAGCCTTCAGAGAGTACTCCTTGGCAGCTATCACTGAATTGGAAATTATAGTTATTGGTAGCGCGGTGAATCTCCTTAAGAGGAATTCGAAAATCTTCGAGGTTTACGGATGAAGACATGGTTTTGAATAATTGTATATGTTTAATTTCATGTGATTATAAACGAAACTGATCAAGTTTGCTAATATATAGAACTTTAGATCTATCCTTGCATATTAAAATGAAGTTTTTGTTTTTTGAATGAATATTAAAATGAAGTTGACTTACAAAAATTAGCATAAGCTTAATCATCCTGCTTCACATGTTATGTACGAGATTTACAATGATTATAGTTGTACTTAAAGTTTTCTATAGTATTATTCGGTATACATTTTTCTCTTTGTCAGTAATTATGAAAAGTTCAATTTTTACTTTATACATAGTAAATTTGTTAAAAGATGAATATTCCATGAAGTTGTGATTATTAGCTACTGATGATGAAATTTATAATCATGTTGCAGGCATACATTATGATATCGTTTTGCTATGAACGAGTCTTAACATTGTTGCGAGATGCTAAAAAGGACATCACAACGTTGACTTCATTTATATAAGAGTAAATTGCAAATATTGTCTTTGTGGTTCGGCCAAAATGCAGAGATAGTCATTGATCTTTTCAAAACTGCATGAACCCGGAAACTGTTAAGTTGCAGGGACTAAATACGCAACCGAAAGTTCTTCAGTCATCACAACAGGGACGCTACACTTTTGGCCAAATCATAAGGACAATATTTACAGTTTACGCTATAGATCATGATTTTGATCTATATATTTTTTTATACAGGTTGACTACCAACAAGATTGTATTTGATTCTGGGTAGTTGAAATTTCTTTTTCACATTGCTTAGCATTCACACTTATTATAATGTGCAAGACAATGAATATTGATGTTTAATCAGTCTAAAATTTTGGGTTAGTAAGAGCATGTGCAATGGTTCAAATGGACAAAAGTTTTTCACTCTTTTACCAAGTCTTTGGATGTGTTTTTTGGCATTGCAAGAAAAACTTTTTGCAAAGCTTTTTCACAAGACTTGTATTCAAGCTTTCCCTCAAAGCTTTTGATTATTATGTACAATGCATTGAATGCTCTAAATGTCTCAAGTCTTTGAAAGACTTGAGCATTGTAGATGCTCTAACTATTTATATTTCTTAAATGTTCAGGAGTTTGATAACTTGTTCCATAAAGTTTCTTTTGCAACATTGTAGTATTTAATTAACTTCTCTTAATTACAGTAGTTAACTAAAACCTAAAGTGCATGGGAACGAGCGCGGGAGCGGGGACGGGTACAGGTATCAGAAAACAACAACTTCAAAAACATGAAAGAAATGGGTATGGCTGGGAAACGTTTATGTATTGTATAATATTTTAGTATTTTCAAAAAATGTCTTCCAAAAAAACTACACAGCCTTAAAATTTTCAACCGAATATTACTGATAATCATTTAACCATTAATTGTCTTCACCAAATATAAATTTAACTAAAAAACCATGAATCCTAATAAGCTATAAGCTTCATCCATAAGCTTCTATCATGGATGGCATCATTAACTCAAATCAAATAATAATAATAAAATTTTGATAACCACTAGTAATAAACTAATCACCTAGTTAGTTTAAAAAACTAAATTGAAAATAAATAAATACCATTAACAAGGTACTAAAGTAAAAGCAAATTTGTTGTTACCCATGTGCTCTTAAGAGCGCTAGGTGTGACAACTAACAAAACCCTTTTCATTTAGGTCTTACTAGCTGTCACGTCATCTGACACTTTTATTTTGTAAAAACCCATTTTGTGGCAACTAACACTGTGAGACCCTCAAAAACTGAGATGGAACAACTAGGCAACGAGGGGGTAACACGTCATAGTACAAGAAACAATGAATTACAGTTCATACAAAGCTGACAAAATAAAAACATGTACATTACATCATAAAAGGTCAGAGTTTTTAAACATAGGTCCCAGAGTTTTAGAAGCGGAAAATTATATTATTTCGTCTCGATTTATAACATAAAGTTTCCCAAAAGATATAATAAACTTCTGACAGTTTATATAAAACCAATCTTTCAAAAGCATCACAGAAATATCCAAGCTGCGATAATATCCTGCAGGCTCCCATCTAAGCAAAGCTAAGTAATAATACCTGAGATTAAACATGTAAAATTGTCAACACAAAGTTGAGTGATATTCATAGGTTTAGCAATAAGGATGTGGAACACAAGCATTCATTTGTAAAACAAGTAAATAGGGAGTGTGGTTATGATCATTAACCATAGTCCGAAACCATTATTATTGCTGTTCAGTTTATAAACCGAAGCTTAACTCAATTGTAAGTTCCTCTAGGGAGTATGCAGCCTAAATACTAAAGTGTAAACGAATATTAGTGCGTCAAGATAATCGGGACGAGGATAGTCAATCCCGATGGATCCACCCACAACATTCGCGCTTCGCGCAATGCACAAGGACAATTAACGGTTCATGATCAGGAGAGAAAACTCAAGGCTAGACTAAAAAAAAATAATAATATTGAAAACCTGAAAATCATACATGTTCTGGATAGCATACAAGTTCTGGATAGCATGCAAGTTCTGGATAACATATAGTATTTAAATGGTTGTGTTCCACCATGTAAAATCTCACCCCGTGTTTAGAAACCATGTATAAGTAAAAAGGGGTTATGAACTCACCTTAGCCATGAGGTAAGCCAATCACGGTACTCAGCAACTGAGTAGAAACAATGATAGTGAGACGATCACCGACGATATGGATGCCCGGGGAAACACGAAAACCGCAAACTATCAAAATAAGGCGCGCGTTAAGACTCGAACTCAAATATCGATATGTACCAAATATTATATGACTCAAATGTTTTCAAAGTATTCATGTTTCAAAACCATTGACACGAACTAAATGATTTCATAGTAACGGTTCATGATCAGGAGAGAAAACTCAAGGCTAGACTAAAAAAGAATAATAATATTGAAAACCTGAAAATCATACATGTTCTGGATAGCATACAAGTTCTGGATAGCATGCAAGTTCTAGATAGCATATAGTTTTTAAATGGTTGTGTTCCACCATGTAAAATCTCACCCCGTGTTTAGAAACCATGTATAAGTAAAAAGGGGCTATGAACTCAACTTAGCCATGAGGTAAGCCAATCACGGTACTCAGCAACTGAGTAGAAACAATGGTAGTGAGACGATCACCGACGATATGGATGCCCGGGGAAACACGAAAACCGCAAACTATCAAAATAAGGCGCGCGCGTTAAGACTCGAACTCAAATATCGATATGTACCAAATATAATATGACTCAAATGTTTTCAAAGTATTCATGTTTCAAAACCATTGACACGAACCAAATGATTTCATAGTAACCATTTATTCCAACACTACACGTTAAAACACTTGTACACTTGAAAATGACCCGTTATACGACACCAAGTCAACGCAAGTCAAACTATCCCTATACATCACTCGGACCAGTAGCTAAGTCATTTATATAATGACTAAGAACTTGAGTAAGTCACCATATCTGATGGTGAATACTCAAACTCACGCAACACAAGCATTGAACTAAGTGCCCAAAATTAAAATCAGCAAGTACACTCCGAATGTACACACCGATCTACCCTATCTAGACTTGTCCGTTTTAGAGGAAAATTGGTGTCAAGGTCACTTATAACCTGTATAAGATCTCACCAAAATTTGAGCCAAAGTTCACACTTTAAAATCCATCAGCTGGACACTTTACTCGACTCCAAATTTGGGACAGATTTATGCACTTGTGTTGTAAAACCGTTTGGACCACTTTAAAAGTACTAATTCAACAATCCGTCTTTTGAAACCACTACTAGAATCATCAAACTAAGTTTGTAAACTTTGAAAACCAGTAGTATCAACTATCTAACCAAGCCTAAAGTCCCCGAGAGTCGACCCAAAATCAGCCACAATTTCGGATTGTGCCGACTTGCGTCTCCCGGTACACGAATACTAAAACTAGCATAACTTTTGACTCGTAAAGAATTAGAAGCTCTATCTTATATCAAATAATCTCAGCCTTTCTCAGACCTTAAACCTACGAAAAATCTGATAAAGACCTGCTGTCCCAAATTACCCTTTTAGAAAACATGACAAATCAATTTTCCCACCAAAGCTAATCATTCCCATACCTTTATGATCACTATACCATCATTACCATCAACCAAACACTCCTAAAAACACTTGCATGCAAAATCTAACAAAAACCCAAGATCAAACATACAACTTTTAAGGATCAAAAAGTGATGATCTTACCAAGATCATCACATGCATGAGGTTTTAAACATCATCCAACCATGGAATCATAAAATCTTTAAAAGTTGATGCATGTGTGAAAATTTAGTCTCAATGGAATCACAAGAACATTTTAGGAATGGGACTTAATCTAGTTTTGATTGATTCAAGCTTGATAAAAAAAATGAGGATGTTTATGGTGGTTTAGGGTGGCGGATTTTTAGAGAGAAAAAGAGGGGGAGAGAAAAATTTCATATGTGTGTGTTTTTTTTTAAGAAATGAGGTGAAATGATAAATAAAATGGCTTATATAGTGGGGTTTGGGTGTAAATTGCAATTAGTGAATATTTTTGGACTTAAAAGCAATTTAATAGTTTAAAGGGTATAAAATGTCTATTAGTAAATCTTGAAAATATTTACGGGGCTCGGGTTTCGTAAAAATACTTTTCAAAAGTTACAATGCATCATAAAAATGATTATATGATTTCCCGACACGACTTAATACGTAATTAAAACGAAATCGTCGAAAATATTAATTATCGAAACGATCGATAATAAAATGTAAAGTTTTGGGCATCCGTCGGTATCACTATTACTAGGAACTTTCGTTGTACATTGATTTTGAATAAACTCGTTGTAAAACGCAAGCGGGTGATTTTGAATAAAAAACTTTGATTTAAATTAAATATGGAAAAATAAAATAAAAGTTTTATAATTCCATATAAAATATTGTCAATGAACAGAAAAAAAATATTTAAAAAGTATAATTTATTTAAAATTTAAGAATCTCAGGATATACATATAACAATACAAGGAAACGTAATACATTGAAAAATTCAAGAAGCACGAATAAAAAGAATAAAATATTGCTGGGAAAGTACGGGTTCTCACAGTCTTCCCCCCTAAAGGAACTCTGGTCCCAGAGTTCTCCTGAAAACAGTAGAAGATGCAAACGAGAGGAGGTACAAAGTGTCGAACAAAGTCGTTGCTTCCCAGGTAATTTCTGCACCACGGCGAATCTTCACAATTAGAATTCACTACGATTCTGTACGGAAAAATATTCAAAAAAAAAGAATTGTTGGAAATACGTATGATAAACTAACAAGAATGAACACAAGAATCGCTTAAATGGACAAGGTGCGTTAAATGAACCAAGATTGTTAATCAACAACGAGTCGCAAATCGTGCAACTGTAAAACATGACAATCTTAAAATGTAAGAATCTAGTCACAAGCGAAATAGAAGGGAAAAAATGAATTACATATAATCATTCAAAATACAAGCTGTCACAATCAGTTGTCTAGTATTTTGGTATTACTTTAAAACTCAGTTTATATATTTTCTTGATTAAAAGAAAATTTTACAAGGTGTAGTGATTTAAAATCAAACTATCTGTATTTAGGGAGTAAGTTGTTGCTATATCTTTTTCTTGATCATGATTTTCAAAATAGAAGTAAAACAATTCAAAATAGTTATCCTGATCGGCTTAAAAACTTTTGGGTGACTACATGAAATTATCGTTAAAACTCAGGTTTATCGTTACCATTAGAGAAAATTCAGATTTTCCAAGTTATTTAGAAACATTGTTTGGAAATTATAATTAAATTTAATAATTTCATTAGGTTGACAGTAAAGTACGATAAAATCAAATACTTTAAAAGATACAGCTTGATATCCTTTTTAAATACTAGTTATAAATTTTCTAAAGAGGATGTATAGATCCGGTACTTAACTTGAAACAGTTATTTTGGTAATTTAAACATTTGATAAAATGTATAAAACGTTCTTAAAAATTAATAATAATTTTTAGATATCCAAGAAAGTGTTAAAGGTATCAAATGATAAACATGTGACAGTTTCTGGTTTTCAGAAAGTGACAAAATAGCAAACGAGTATGAAATAAATAATGATCAATAATTAGTATACAAGCAATAGCACGAGGGAATAAAACGTAATTCGTATCAAATCTTAACGTACATGATAGAATAAATGCTTCAATGATAAGGAAAATAAGAAATAAGGATTATAGCAAGTCATCCCTTCTTGAGTGCAGTTGGTAACACCAATAACGGCTTATTAAGTTCTCGGTGGTCGACATACGATCGAAAGAGAAAAGCCACACAGGGACGTTTCGAAGGTCTACCAAAAGAGACAGAGAAGGTCGATTGATGTAGAAGCATAACAACGTTGAAACTCTCAAGTCTGGTATCAATGGTAAGAAATTAGACAAGCAGTAACAAGAATGGTATCATGAAGGAAAATGAGGTAACAAGTATAACAAAGGTTGTTGAGTAAGGAAATATGTGTTTGAGGCATGTACTTTGTTTAAGAAAAGATAAGGGTTCATATGTGTATGTCGTGAATTGTTGCTACTCGCATAAGATGTAAAACTTTTCAAAACTTTTATTTTATCTAACTTTTTAAGGAACATAATTAAAAAGTTGATTGTTGGTCAAATATTTAGGGCGACTACTATTTGGCCTTGCATGGCTCCTTCTAAATTAGGTATAGGTGATCAGGCCATGCATAATTTAGGACTAGCAATGCGATGCTCAGCTTCGTCAAACCAGTATTACATATCATATGATTTAAAATATGTATATAATAGCATTTGTAAAAACAGGAATCAAAATAACATAAGAAAATTTTCGCCTATAAGTTACTGGCTAACTGTTTAAATTAACAATTTGTATAGTTACAAGGGTTCTTTATAAGACCGTATTAGAACAATTTGTGAAATACATTGTAAAATTAATATAGATTAATTTTATAAGATAGCATTCAATTATTTAAGAAAGCCCAAATGAAACCTTTTGTGAAATGATTTGCAAACAAGACCAGTTTGAGTTTATATGGTAACATGACAAAAGTTTTAAACTAGCTAGTGGGTTACAAGAGAGAAATACGGAGTAGTTCAAGACAGTCAACGAAATGGTTACAAGGTGATAAGGTTTCAAGAGGTTTAGCAGGAATCGTCAAGAGACACGTGACAAAATGATAACAAACGTTATGAAAGCAAGATCTTTAACCTCGACCCGGATCAGTGGTACGATAGAAGCAGAGAAAGAAAATAGAATGACAAATAAGTCATAAATAAAAGAAAGGAATAAGGAATCCGAATGTGCACATCGTAATTTATTTGACAAAAATACACTTTTAAGAAAGTAGAACATCAGTTTGTCAAATCACTTGGTTCCTAAAAGTTCAAGATTTATATATGACCGAGCTCAAGTTACTATTTATAAATGTTTTCAAACACAATCAATGTTTCATGGTTGTAAAATGTTATTAGTTACAATTTTACGAGCTCACACGAACTTAAAATGCTTCAAACCATGTTTTTAACTTCTATCAGTTTTGACCCTTTTTAGTCCATCTTGACTTTTTTTTTGGGTTGACTAGACCAATTAATTCACTAAATGACATTTTAAGACTCGAAGTCTAGAGTAATTTGGTGTAAAACGATGTTTTGAACGACTTTCTAGTTTTACTCGAGACTTGAAACGGATAAAAAATGGACGAAAATGCCCTTGTATTAAATCTGTCAACAAAATGATAAATTAAAAATATGTAGAATTAATTTCTTAAATGTTACATTCTCAAATGAGCGTAACTTGCTCGATTTTAAAGTTCACTTGTAAAATATTGTAACACCCCATTTTGATAATGGAATGTCATGCGTAATTATGGCGTGTCATCAAAGCAAACAAGGAAAAATGTCTAAACATTACATGACCATAAAAGGAAAATACCGGAATCAAACATCGGTAGTCCAAAAGTAAAGCTCATCACACACAAACATAAGTACTGTAAAGGAAAGGACTAAACAATATCCATAGCAAGTGTATCAAAGGAAAGATAATGCATAAAGTAAAGAAAGGGTAGAAAGCTTCCAGTCCATATGCACGTACGCTTAAAGTCTACGAGCGTCCCTTAGTACCTGCCGTTTTGGGAACATAGAAAAGGAAAACGGCTGAGCAATACGCTCAGTGCACGGATGTACAATAAAGCATGAATAGGATAAACATATAACACATAACAGCGGAAGAAACTAAGTCCCGAATAACCTGGTTAAGTCTTGATAAAACTGGTTTTATAGTTTGAAAAGCCTTATGTTTATCTTATAAAAACTGTTTAACATGTTCTACCATTAGCCAATATAGGTCATGAAAATCCACCGTGCATGAATACTTGGAGGGGTGACCTCATCATGCAAATTAGAGGGGATGCCTCTAATTTAATATACTGGTTTGGGTAGGAGGTATCAGCTCCTTGTGAAGGATGCAAGGCACACACCACATTCACACTGAGTAATCTGCTGAAAAACATGTAACTAGGATGCACCCATACGCCCCACATGATAAATATAATAATATGGCCAAAAGCTGAAGGGACGCCACGAGCAATCACTCCGCCGTGGTGAAGTCATAACATCAGTGCCTTTAATGTTATGGTTATGGTACCTCCATAACTAGGTGAAACTGGTTATGCATGTATATGGCTATAGGTATTCTAAATTAACATAAGCAAGTCAAACATATAAACTTATACTACGAGAAAACATTTGGCTGCATACGGGGAATCCTAATAAGGAAAGAATGTCCATACTGAAAGGACGGGAATCCGTACCTTATGTCCAGTGAACGAAGAAGATGAACTGAGGAGAATCCTACTTCGGTATCACTAATGCTACATAAATACATACATGAATAAGTATCTGCTTACTAAATACGTAACTGGTTTTATGTCATGTCTTAGCTTATTTTATATGTTCATATCATGTTTTACTGTTTAAAGCCTTAAACTGTGTTTATCTTATATTATATCTATTCTGATTAAGTATTTCTGGTATTTCATGTATTATTATACTTACTGTGTAACAATAAGTAACTTTCCAAAAATAGCAGGTTTCCAAAAATAGAAAGTTTCCATAAAGAGTAAGTTTCCAAAAATAGAAAGTTACCAAAAATAGAAAGTTTCCAAAAATAGAAAGTTTCCAAAAATAGAATTACTGCTTAAAATAGATAAGTTTCTAAAAATAGAAAGTTTCCATAAATAGATCAGCTGCCTTAATTAAATAATTTTCCATAAATAGATTAGCTGCCTGAATTAAATAAGTTTCTAAAAATAGAAAGTTTCCATAAATAGATTAGCTGCCTTAATTAAATAAGTTTCTAAAAATAGAAAGTTTCCATAATTAGATATAATCTGGTTAAATAAGCTAAGTATATAAACCTAAGTGTTTTTCTGATTATTTTCTAAGTCATACTGATATAATGTATAGTTTATTAATTATTACATGTAATTTAAATAAACTATAGGTTTAAAGTATTTAATTAAAATATATCATGTTTTTAATTAAATAAAGTTAAATACTTAGGTTAAAACATGTATTATTATTTATTAATAATATAACCTAAGTCATGTTAATTAATTAATTATAACCATGGTTTTTAAATAATTAATTAATTATAAGTTTAGAAAATATAAAATACTTAGGTTAATAATTCCATGATTCAAATAATTAAATTATAACCTAAGTCATGTTTATTAAATTAATCATGTCATATTTATTAATTTAATCTAAACATATGATTATAGAAAAAATTATCTTAACATAAACCGTGAACCGGATCTTGACTAGAAACCATGAACCGAACATGAAATCGACACTATACCCCGAACCACTTCGGGGTTCCCCTTGTTTTGCTGCTGCCGTGGGACCCACACCACCCAACCGGGACCATATGGTCTCGGTGGTGGTTTAGTATCCAAACCGAGACCCCCTTGGGGTTCGGTTTAGGCGCCGGCCAAACAAACACCCTTAAAACAACCTTTTTTATTTAACCAATAACCATTTTCATGATTGATTTATGTTTTTAATTAGGTTTTTAAAAACATCATGTTCTTAATTAATTTTATTAGATCAAATCAAAAGAAAAAGGATTAAAAGAATTTACCGGATGCGTGGATCTAACGAGGATGAACACACACGAACACACGTACAATATTCAAGATCAAAATCAACTAAACATCGCCTTTGGTGTGTTTATATGCGGCGGCCAAAAAAAGAAAAGAGGAGAAGGAGAAACTTTTCTAGGTTTTCGCTTTTTCAACTGTAAAGTGAAAAGTGACTAGCAAAATTTACCATAACCCCTCTTTAGTAAATTTTGAGATGGGCTTGGCCCATCTCCTTAATATTGCCGCGGATAGGGGGCCCCACATGGGGTACCCGTACCGTTTTCCGTGTCTCGTTGTTTAATTGTTCGTTCGTGTTTATTTGTGTTCGCATTTTGTGTGTTCTCGTTAAATATTTACCGTGACTTAATATATTTATTCATGCTCGTAATAAATATATATACGTAATTAATATTAGTTCGTGATTTAATTACGTTCATGATTTCATGATCGCATGTTCGTGATTAATTATTGTCAAATAATTATTACGTGTTCGTGCGTAATAAATACTTATCGTGTTCTAACACGTACGTAATACGTAAATTCCTAACACGTAATCGTAATCATGCTATAATAGGAAAGTTTTAATCTAGTACGTACGATCTTAAGGGTACTATTCATGGTAAAAGCATGCGGGTTTTACAACTCTTCCCCTCTAAAAAGAATAATTCGTCCCCGAATTATAGATAAAGTAAACTGAAAAAGAAGAACATACCCGAATTCAAAATATGAAATGAGGGTAAGAAGCCCGGATAGACTCCTATGTTTTCCAAGTGGCTTCCCGCTCGGTGTGATCCCTCCATAGGATTTTGACGAATGGAATCGTCTTCCTTCTCATGACTCGTTCTTGTATGTCAAGAACTCGTTCGGGTTCTTCTATAAAAGTGAGATCTTCACGTATCTGTTCCAGTGGATACTGAACCATGTGAAGGGGATGATACTGGTACCCTCTGAGTAAGGACACATGAAACACATTGTGCACATGCGAAAGCTGCGGAGGTAACGCCAACCGGTAAGATACTTCACCGACTCGTTCAATGATATCAAACGGTCCGATGAAACGAGGAATGAGATTCCCTTTAATCCCGAAACGTCTAACACCACGTGCCGGCGAAACCTTAAGGAAGACGTGATCTCCTACGTTAAAATGTATGTCCCTACGATGCTTATCGGCGTAACTCTTTTGACGTGATCGTGCTTCCTGAAGTTTCTGCTTAGCTACTGCGATCTTTTCATTGGTCATTTCTATGATTTTTGGTCCTTCAAGTGTTCGCTCGCGAACCTGATCCCAGCAGATTGGGGCGCGACACTTTCTGCCATACAACATCTCGAAAGGAGCACACTTGATACTTGCGTGCCAACTATTGTTGTATGCAAACTTCACCAAACATATGTAATCGTCCCAATCACCCGTCCATTCCAACGCACATGACCTCAACATGTCTTCCAATGTCTGAATAGTTCGCTCTGACTGTCCGTCCATTTGAGGATGAAAAGTCGTGTTAAGCTTAAGTTGTGTACCCCAAGCTTTCTGCAGACTCTTCCAAAATTGCGAAGTGAATCGAGGATCTCTGTCTGAGACGATGCTGGATGGAGCACCGTGGAGTCTCATGATCTCTCTTCTATACGTATCGGCGAGTTTACTTACCGGATCTTCCTTGCGGATCGGTAAGAAATGAGCTGATTTGGTAAGTCGATCTACGATAACCCAAATTGCATCGTGCTTCCTCTTGGTAGGCGGAAGACCAGTAACAAAATCCATGGTGATTTTGTCCCACTTCCACTCTGGAATATCTAACGGTTGAAGGAGACCGCCAGATCGCTGATGCTCGATCTTAACCTGATGGCAGGTAAGACATTTGGAGACGTAAGTGGCCATATCCTGTTTCATACCACTCCACCAAAAGTATTGCTTGATGTCATGGTACATCTTAGTCGAACCAGGATGTATAGAGAATGGGGAGCTATGAGCTTCAGCTAACAAGGCTTCCCGAAGTTCTTGGTCATCAGGAACACAAAGTCTCGTGCCCTGCCATACGATACCATCTGCATCTACTCTGAATTCCGTCTGTTTCTCCAAATTCTGTACTATCGCCCAGATTTCTCCATCATCTTTCTAAGCTTCCTTGATCTTAGAGAGTAACTCGGGTTCTACTCTAAGATTAGCCCAGTAACCGTGCTGTCCATGTACCATGATCTCGATGTCTAGTCGCTCCAAGTCTCTTATGATTTCCTCTTCGATTTTAATGTCGTTGATCATTCCGGACTTCCTGCTAAGAGCATCTGCTACTACATTAGCTTTTCCGGGATGATACTGTAGATTAATGTCATAATCCTTCAACAGCTCTAACCATCTCCTCTGCCTCATGTTCAATTCATGTTGAGTGAAGATATACTTCAAGCTCTTGTGGTCCGTGAAAATGTCACATGATTCTCCATATAAGTAGTGCCTCCATATCTTCAATGAAAACACGACTACAGCAAGTTCCAAGTCATGCGTGGGTTAATTTTCCTCATAAGGCTTAAGCTGCCGTGAAGCGTACGCGATCACTTTCCTGTGTTGCATGAGAACACAGCCAAGTCCCTTCCCCGATGCATCACTGTAGATTTGAAATCCACCCGTACCAGATGGGAGAGTAAGAATAGGTGCAGATACTAGCTTCTGCTTCAGGTCTTCAAAGCTCTTCTCTTGTTCTTCAGTCCAGACGAATTTCTCCCCTTTCCGCATCAGTTTGGTCAATGGTAGTGCTAAGCGGGAAAAGTTCTCCACGAACCTACGGTAATAGCCAGCTAAGCCTAAGAAACTACGGACTTCCGTCGCTGAAGTCAGCCTCGGCCACTTAGTAATGGCCTCAACCTTCGCTGGATCCATAGTGATTCCTTCTGCTGATACAATGTGACCTAAGAATGCCACTTTGTCTATCCAGAACTCACACTTGGAGAATTTAGCATACAACTGTTTCTGGAGAAGAATCTGTAGTACTGTACGAAGATGGTCTTCGTGTTCCTCCTTGGACTTTGAGAAAATCAGGATGTCATCGATGAAGACAATGACGAACTTGTCCAGAAATTCATGGAAGATTCTGTTCATCAAGTCCATGAACACTACTGGAGCATTTGTCAAGCCGAATGGCATAACTACAAACTCGTAGTGGCCATAGCGGGTACGAAAAGCAGTCTTGGCGATATCCTGCTCCTTGACCCGTAGCTGATGATAGCCTGACCTAAGATCAATCTTGGAGAAGTGTTTGGCCCCTTGGAGTTGGTCAAACAGATCGTCTATACGCGACAGTGGATACATATGCCGGATAGTAATCTTGTTGAGCTCGCGATAGTCTATGCAAAGACGCATAATGCCGTCCTTCTTCTTAACAAATAAGACCGGTGCGCCCCATGGAGATGCGCTCGGTCGAATGAAACCTCGTTCAAGAAGTTCTTGTAGTTGATCCTTCAGCTCCTTCAGCTCTATGGGAGCCATGCGATAAGGAGCCTTGGAGATTGGTTCAGCTCTTGGAATAAGCTCGATACTGAATTCCACTTCTCGTGCAGGTGGTATGCCCGGAAGTTCTACTGGAAATACATCTTGGAAATCCGACACTATAGGTTGATCCTGAATTGATGGAGATTCAAAATCTATGTCGTGAACCGTAGCTAGATAACCCTCGCAGCCATGTGACAGTGATGCACGCGCTTGCAGGGTAGAAATGATTTGTACAGACCGTCCGGGTATGAACCCGTTATGAATGTACTCTAGTGCATTAACATCACCGAACATAACTCGATATGAATGGCAGTCTATGGTAGCATGATGCTTGAATAGCCAATCCATGCCCAAAATCATGTCGAAGTCATTCATGTCCAGCGGAATTGCGTCAACAGGTCGAACCTTATCGTCAAATTCTAGGGGAAGACTCTTGTATACATGGGTGATTAATACAGAGTCCCTCAAAGGCGTGGAAATAGTAAGCCTATTCTCTAGTGGCATAAGGAGCATCCTAATGTTCTTAGCATAAGCAGTAGAAATAACCGAGTGAGTAGCACCCGTATCGAAAAGAACACATGCAGCTTGACCATACATATACAAGATTCCAGTGATGGTACATGTAGACTTGTTGGCCTGGTCTCGAGATGTCGTGTAGACACGCCCGGTGGTAGGAGGCGGCTTGGAATCAGCATGTCCTGATGTACCCTTCATCTCTCCCTTACGGAAATCCTTCATGATATGGCCAGGAAGACCACACTTGAAGCATGCGTCAGTGTTACGGCGACATGGCCCTGCGTGCCTACGGTGGCAAGTAGAGCAAAGAGGATGAGTAAATCCTCCAGCAGGTGCTCTGGCTGGTTGGGAACCTGATAAAACATTTTACATAAGACATGATAATAGGGTACAAAGGACAATGCGGATAATCGTAAGATTGAATACCAGTGATAGCTGGACGGCTAGGCTGTGAACCTCTCTGCAACTGGTCCCTACTGTTTCCATGGTTCCTGGTAGAAGTTTTGCTAAAGTGTCAGAATATGAGTTATAACATGAAATCATAAGAAAATGCGTAAGTATTAGGACCTGCTGCTGTTGAAGTGTCCAGCGTTGTTACGGTAATTGTCATTACCGCCACGCCTACCCGTAGCAGAACGGTCGTTAGTCTGACCGTTTCCCTTGGGCTGATGAGGCTGCTGCTGAGTAGCCGACTGAGACCGGTCCCCAGTTTTCTGTCTGGAAGATACATTTAAAGATATGAATAATTGACATATATGGAAAGAATACGGATAGATCACCGCTTGAATACGAATGTTTACCTCAGGTTGGGTCTCTCAGCTTCCCCGAACTCATCTCTCTCCTGCAGCATCTCCAGTCTACGTGCTGCATCGGCCACTTGTGCTACCGTACCCAACGGAGCACCTGATAAGTTATTGGCGATCCTAGGATTAAGAGCCCAACGAAAATGTAATGCCTGCTCTTCAGTGGTGCCCGCAGATGCTCTCAGGACACCGGCATAACAAAGAAAACGCTGCATGAAGTCATTGCTGTCTTCGTCAGGTCGCTGTCTAATGGTATAGTATTCCCCCATGAGCCGATTTCTTCCTTCCATGGGAAAAATATTAGGCGGGGGAGTATAGCCGTCGTTCTGATGAAGGATATCTTGCATTTCTGCATCAGCAGCTGCAAACATCTCCCAGAGATTGTCTGTGTTTGCCATCTGACAGTATAACATAAAACATATGATTAAACAGGTCAAAACATAAAATATATATACATGAAAAAAATTTATACCAAAATTTCAAGAGAAAAATTTTATGCAAGAAAATTTTGTGTATGAATGCATGATGCAGTTTTATGAAAACTTTTGTATGCTCGAGAGTGAACGCCTATGGTCAGTTCACCCAAAACAAAAGACATGACGAGGGGACGCCTATGGGTCGGTCCCAAATTTAAAAGTTTCGATAAAACACATGCGACTAAATAGGTCCAATCCTGTACCAACCACTACTTAGTCATAAACCTGCGACAATGACATGTATATGTATGCATAAAAATGATGAATGCATGAAAACGACTGTCAGTTCTAGGAAGACCGTAGTGACTACCCACTAATCACAGGTCATATTTTGAGAGCCTACAGGTCGAAGCCTTGGCTCTGATACCATAATTATAACACCCCATTTTGATAATGGAATGTCACGCGTAATTATGGCGTGTCATCAAAGCATACAAGGAAAAATGTCTAAACATTACATGACCATAAAAGGAAAATACCGGAATCAAACATCGGTAGTCCAAAAGTAAAGCTCATCACACACAAACATAAGTACTGTAAAGGAAAGGACTAAACAATGTCCATAGCAAGTGTATCAAAGGAAAGATAATGCATAAAGTAAAGAAAGGCTAGAAAGCTTCCAGTCCATATGCACGTACGCTTAAAGTCTACGAGCGTCCCTGAGTACCTGTCGTCTTGGGAACATACAAAAGGAAACCGGCTGAGCAATACGCTCAGTGCACGGATGTACAATAAAGCATGAATAGGATAAGCATATAACACATAACAGCGGAAGAAACTAAGTCCCGAATAACCTGGTTAAGTCTTGATAAAACTGGTTTTATAGTTTGAAAAGCCTTATGTTTATCTTCTAAAAACTGTTTAACATGTTCTACCATTAGCCAATATAGGTCATGAAAATCCACCGTGCATGAATACTTGGAGGGGTGACCTCATCATGCAAATTAGAGGGGCTGCCTCTAATTTAATATACTGGTTTGGGTAGGAGGTATCAGCTCCTTGTGAAGGATGCAAGGCACACACCACATTCACACTGAGTAATCTGCTGAAAAACATGTAACTAGGATGCACCCATACGCCCCACATGATAAATATAATAATATGGCCAAAAGCTGAAGGGACGCCACGAGCAATCACTCCGCCGTGGTGAAGTCATAACATCAGTGCCTCTAATGTTATGGTTATGGTACCTCCATAACTAGGTGAAACTGGTTATGCATGTATATGGCTATAGGTATTCTAAATTAACATAAGCAAGTCAAACATATAAACTTATACTACGGGAAAACATTTGGGTGCATACGGGGAATCCTAATAAGGAAAGAATGTCCATACTGAAAGGACGGGAATCTGTACCTTATGTCCAGTGAACGAAGAAGATGAACTGAGGAGAATCCTACTTCGGTATCACTAATGCTAGATAAATACATACATGAATAAGTATCTGCTTACTAAATACGTAACTGGTTTTATGTCATGTCTTAGCTTATTTTATATGTTCATATCATGTTTTACTGTTTAAGCCTTAAACTGTGTTTATCTTATATTCTATCTATTCTGATTAAGTATTTCAGGTATTTCATGTATTATTATACTTACTGTGTAATAATAAGTAACTTTCCAAAAATAGTAGGTTTCCAAAAATAATAAGTTTCCAAAAATAGAAAGTTTCCAAAAATAGAAAGTTACCAAAAATAGAAAGTTTCTAAAAATAGAAAGTTTCCAAAAATAGAATTACTACTTAAAATAGATAAGTTTCTAAAAATAGAAAGTTTCCATAAATAGATCAGCTGCCTTAATTAAATAATTTTCCATAAATAGATTAGCTGTCTGAATTAAATAAGTTTCTAAAAATAGAAAGTTTCCATAAATAGATTAGCTACCTTAATTAAATAAGTTTCTAAAAATAGGAAGTTTCCATAATTAGATATAATCTGGTTAAATAAGCTAAGTATATAAGCCTAAGTGTTTTTCTGATTATTTTCTAAGTCATACTGATATAATGTATAGTTTATTAATTATTACATGTAATTTAAATAAACTATAGGTTAAAAGTATTTAATTAAAATATATCATGTTTTTAATTAAATAAAGTTAAATACTTAGGTTAAAACATGTATTAATATTTATTAATAATATAACCTAAGTCATGTTAATTAATTAATTATAACCATGGTTTTTAAATAATTAATTAATTATAAGTTTAGAAAATATAAAATACTTAGGTTAATAATTCCATGATTCAAATAATTAAATTATAACCTAAGTCATGTTTATTAAATTAATCATGTCATATTTATTAATTTAATCTAAACATATGATTATAGAAAAAATAATCTTAACATAAACCGTGAACCGGATCTTGACTAGAAACCATGAACCGAACATGAAATCGACACTATACCCCGAACCACTTGGGGTTCCCCTTGTTTTGCTGCTGCCGTGGGACCCACACCACCCAACCGGGACCATATGGTCTCGGTGGTGGTTTAGTAGCCAAACCGAGACCCCCTTGGGGTTCGGTTTAGGCGCCGGCCAAACAAACACCCTTAAAACAACCTTTTTGATTTAACCAATAACCATTTTCATGATTGATTTATGTTTTTAATTAGGTTTTTAAAAACATCATGTTCTTAATTAATTTTATTAGATCAAATCAAATGAAAAAGGATTAAAAGAATTTACCGGATGCGTGGATCTAACAAGGATGAACACACACGAACACACGTATAATATTCAAGATCAAAATCAACTAAACACCCCCTTTGGTGTGTTTATATGCGGCGGCCAAAAAAAGAAAAGAGGAGAAGGAGAAAACTTTTCTAGCTTTTTGATTTTTCTTCTGTAAAAGTGAAAAGTGACTAGCAAAATTTACCATAACCCCTCTTTAGTAAATTTTGAGATGGGCTTGGCCCATCTCCTTAATATTGACGCGGGTAGGGGGCCCCACATGGGGTACCCGTACCGTTTTCCGTGTCTCGTTGTTTAATTGTTCGTTCGTGTTTATTTGTGTTCGCTTTTTGTGTGTTCTCGGTAAATATTTACCGTGACCTAATATATTTATTCATGCTCGTAATAAATATATATACGTAATTAATATTTGTTCGTGATTTAATTACGTTCATGATTTCGTGATCGCATGTTCGTGATTAGTTATTGTCAAATAATTATTACGTGTTCGTGCGTAATAAATACTTATCGTGTTCTAACACGTACGTAATACGTAAATTCCTAACACGTAATCGTAATCATGCTATAATAGGAAAGTTTTAATCTAGTACGTACGATCTTAAGGGTACTATTCATGGTAAAAGCATGCGGGTTTTACAAATATTATGTCCTAAACGAACATCTCAACAGGTAAAAATATATTTTAATGTCTAAAGTTATAAAAATATTTTCTCGACGCAGCTTGAAATTAAATCTAAATTTCATAATAACTCAGAATTAATGTACACACAAGACTTGTGGATTCCATAAAGACAAAAGAAGATAAACTGTGTAATTAATCATGTAAAGAAAACACAGTATGGAAATGGTTCAAGAATGCCAACGATAATTTGAGAGATAAAAAACGACGCATATCATCTGTGTCTTCGGCTGCAAGATGCAATGCAGGAAGTTCTCTTGGCGGCGTGATTTTCCAAAATCACAAGACATACCGAGAAAGAAATAAACTATTAACAAGTCACGCTCCTGAGGCGAGGAGGTTTAGTGAAAAAGGGAGGATACAAGTAGGATCGTATTCTAAACATTCGTCACATAATAAATGAGGATCATGTGTTCAAGGTACAACGGATGTTGTAAATCGAAGTCGAAACCCGTAGAATGGTCAATGAAATACGATGTAATCCATGTACAAGTGTCGTATAAAAAGGTGGCGTAAAGGTAAATCAAGATTACGAAAAACCCACGATATTATTCAGTACTGATTCAACGAATGCTTCGAGATGTGTGACTCACACAATGTCTTTTAGTCTTTTTCGGAGACACATTGAGCTACACAATGGTCTATAAACTATACATTCAATTACGAATGGTCGGAAAGAAAATCTGTGTATCTAAATAGATATATTAAAAGAAATAAACAATGAAAGCAACATGCACGGTAGTAAGAATGAAAATCAGAAGTTTTATCAAAAACAACACTTATTCAATTCCGAACAATGGTATCACGAGAGTATGCACAACATGTAGCAGCGAGTCGAGAAAAACAGATGATTCAAAACGAACGAGTATATGAAGTCAGGCGTATCACGCATAAATGAAATAGCAATAGTACTCAGAAAAATGAATATGAAAAGTCGGCAGCATACGCGCTCTAAATACAAGTAGGTAACGTCATAATGATATAAAATCATTGTAACAAGATTAGTTCACAAAAACAAGAATTCAAGAAAGTACGGGAAGATGTAATCACAGTAATATCCAGTGATAGTTCATGAAGCACAAAGGCTTTGAAATTTCATAGTAATTATCGTCATTAGGGTAATGTAATATTTCAACATGAAATCAAGAGATGAAATAGTACAACGATAATTAAATGTAAATAATAAGGATTAGAGAGTTACCCGCGCATATATCAAACAACATTGGCAGATTCTGTGATTGACACTTAAAACATGAAATATTTGAACTTTCGGTTATAGACTAAGTTTTTGAAAAATGACTCAGTTCCCTATAACCATCGCTCTGATACCAATCTGTGAGACCCCCAAAATCTGACATGGAACAACTAGGCAACGAGGGGGTAACACGTCATAGTACAAGAAACAATGAATTATAGTTCATACAAAGCTGACAAAATAAAAACATGTACATTACATCATAAAAGGTCAAAGTTTTTAAACATAGGTCCCAGAGTTTAAGAAGCGGAAAATTATATTATTTTGTCTCGATTTATAACATAAAGTTGCCCAAAAGATAGAATAAACTTCTGACAGTTTATATAAAACGAATCTTTCAAAAGAATCACAGAAATCTCCAAGCTGCGATAATATCCTACGGGCTCCCATCCAAGCAAAGTTAAGTAATAATACCTGAGATTAAACATGTAAAATCGTCAATACAAAGTTGAGTGATATTCATAGGTTTAGCAATAAGGATGTGGAACACAAGCATTCATTTGTAAAACAAGTAAATAGGGAGTATGGTTGTGATCATTAACCATAGTCCGAAACCATTATTATTGTTGTTCAGTTCATGAACCGAAGCTTAACTCAATGTAAGTTCCTCTAGGGAGTATTCAGCCTAAATACTCAAGTGTAAACGAATATTCGTGCGTCGAGGTAATCGGGACGGGGATAGTCAATCCCGATGGATCCACCCACAACATTTGCGCTTTGCGCAATGCACTAGGACTATTAACGGTTCATGATCAGGAGAGGAAACTCAAGGCTAGACTAAAAATCAATAATAATATTGAAAACATGAAAATCATACATGTTCTGGATAGCATACAAGTTTTGGATAGCATACAAGTTCTGGATAGCATACAATTTTTAAATGGTTGTGTTCCACCATGTAAAATCTCACCCCGTGTTTAGAAACCATGTATAAGTAAAAAGGGGCTATGAACTCACCTTAGCCATGAGGTAAGCCAATCACGGTACTCAGCAACTGAGTAGAAACAATGGTAGTGAGACGATCACCGACGATATGGATGCCCGGGGAAACCTGAAAACCGCAACCTATCAAAATAAGGCGCGTGTTAAGACTCGAACTTAAATATCGATATGTACCAAATATAATATGACTCAAATTTTTTCAAAGTATTCATGTTTCAAAACCATTGACACGAACCAAATGATTTCATAGTAACCATTTATTCCAACACTAGACGTTAAAACACTTGTACACTTGAAAATGACCCGTTATACGACGCCAAGTCAACGCAAGTCAAACTATCCCTATACATCACTCGGACCAGTAGCTAAGTACTTTATATAATGACAAAGAACTTGAGTAAGTCACCATATCCGATGGTGAATACTCAAACTCACGCAACACAAGAATTGAACTAAGTGTCCAAAATTAAAATCAGCAAGTACACCCCGAATGTACATACCGATCTACCCTATCTAGACTTGTCCGTCTTAGATGAAAATTGGTGTCTAGGTCACTTATAACCTGTATAAGACCTCAGAAAAATTTGAGCCAAAGTTCACACTTTAAAATCCATCAGCTCGACACTTTACTCGACTCCAAATTTGGGACAGATTTGTGCACTTGTTTTGTAAAACCGTTTGGACCACTTTAAAAGTACTAATTCGACAATCCGTCTTTTGAAACCACTACTAGACTCATCAAACTAAGTTTGTAAACTTTGAAAACCAGTAGTATCAACTATCTAACCAAGCCTAAAGTCCCCGAGAGTCGACCCAAAATCAGCCACAATTTCGGATTGTGCCGACTTGCGTCTCCCGGTACACGAATACTAAAACTAGCATAACTTTTGACTCGTAAAGATTTAGAAGCTCTATCTTATACCAAAACGAGCGTCTCGGAAAACTCTACAATAAAATCAAATAATCTCAGCCTTTCTCAGACCTTAAACCCACGAAAAATCTGATAAATACATGCTGTCATAAATTACCCTTTTAGAAAACATGACAAATCAATTTTCCCACCAAAGCTAATCATTCCCATACCTCTAGGATCACTATACCATCATTCCCATCAACCAAACACTCCTAAAAATACTTGCATGCAAAATCTAACAAAAACCCAAGATAAAAAATACAACTTTTAAGGATCAAAAAGTGATGATCTTACCAAGATCATCACATGCATGAGGTTTTAAACATCATCCAACCATGGAATAATAAAATCTTCAAAAGTTGATGCATGTGTGAAAATTTAGTCTCAATGAAATCACAAGAAAATTTTAGGAATGGGACTTAATCTAGTTTTGATTTATTCAAGCTTGATAAAAAAAATGAGGATGTTTATGGTGGTTTAGGGTGGCGGAATTTTAGAGAGAAAAAGAGGGGGAGAGAAAAATTTCATATGTGTGTGTTTTTTTTGTAAGAAATGAGGTGAAATGATAAATAAAATGGCTTATATAGTGGGGTTTGGGTGTAAATTGCAATTAGTGAATAGTTGGACTTAAAAGCAATTTAATAGTTTAAAGGGTATAAAATGACTATTAGTAAATCTTGAAAATATTTACGGGGCTCGGGTTTCGTAAAAATACTTTTCAAAAGTTACAATGCATCATAAAAATGATTATATGATTTCCCGACACGACTTAATACGTAATTAAAACAAAATCGTCGAAAATATTAATTATCGAAACGATCGATAATAAAATGTAAAGTTTTGGGCATCCGTCGGTATCACGATCACTAGGAACTTTCGTTGTACATTGATTTTGAATAAACTCGTTGTAAAACGCAAGCGGATAACTTTAAATAAAAAACTTTGATTTAAATTAAATATGGAAAAATAAAATAAAAGTTTTATAGTTCCATATAAAGTATTGCCAATGAACAGAAAAACATACTTAAAAAGTATAATTTATTTAAAATTTAAAAATCTCAGGATTTACATATAAAAATACAAGGAAACGTAATACATTGAAAAATTCAAGAAGGAAAAATAAAAAGAATAAAATAATGCTAGGAAAGTACGGGTTCTCACAAACACCCCATCTTCATTTGGCCCCACTACTAACAATTTAATTTTCTTTTATTTTATTTTTAATACAACTAAATTTATTTCGTAAAAATAAAATCAGAATACGGAAAATAAAATACAAATTATAAATGTTTTTTTATAAAATCAAAAACAAATTTTCAAACAAAATTACAAATTAAACTCAAAACTGAAAATAAATCAAACCAGAAGGTTATGAATGCAAATTTATTATTTATATAAAAAGAAAAAATATTATCACTTCCCTCTTTCTTCCCCAACCTTTCTTCCCCAGCCAACTTCCCAGCCAATCCCGGAAATCAAAACAAAATAAAAAGGAAAATCAAATAATTAAAAAGAAAACCAAGAAAGAATAAAAAACATGTGGGCCTCGTTTTTTTGGTTGTATCTTCGCCAGTTAACTGGCGAAGGGAGTGTTTGGCGAGGCTTGGTGGTATGGTGACAAGCTATGGTGAGCTAGTGGCGAGGGCCACGTCATGCTGGCGAAGGGTGTTTGTCGCCACACCCAGTACTCAAATTTAGTACACAAACAAAAGAAATTAGAATTTTTATTTTTATGGTCTCTTTGTCTTTCTATTTTCCCTGATCTCTCCTATCTTCACCATTTCCTTATCTTCTTATTATCACAAGAAAACTAAGATCTCCTACATTTTGGCTATGGGATACGTGCATTTTTGGGCTAGAAACATTTCCCCAAACGTTTCGTAGGTAAGGAGCGACGTACCCCAAGTGACGAAACATTTCCACTTTCTCCGGGAACGTTTCCCCAGCATTTCCCCGCATTTCCCCAGCGTTTTTTGTTTTCCCGCGTTTCCGATACGTCCTATGACATCCCGGTAACATTTTCGTGCTTCCTAGACTAAAAAAATATTAGAACTCTATGAATTAGATGTCTGATTGTATTTGCACTATGTTGCTTTGTTATTATTTGTAATTAGATTCTATTTACTAGAATGTTAAGTATTTATTTAAGTCATGGTATAGTGATGTATGTAAGAACTTTATGTAACGAGTAAAAATACACAAAAGTTTTCTAACATTTAATTCTTAGTATGTAAAGAATTACACCTTATTATATGCGGAACAACAATAGTGAATAGACAATATGTTGTATGTGATCTTCTCATTTATAACTCATATTTGGAGGAGAAAATATGTTTATGAATGTACAAACTATTAGAAAAAAGGTATCCCCAAATTGATTTTTTGCATAATTTAGACATAGTTTAATATATGTGTATGTTATATATATTTTTAGTGGTTAGTAGTTTTGCGTTTTTCTCGAAGAGAGCTTCGTAACGAGTTAAAGTATGTCCAATATCGAGTTAATATGAATGAGATATCTTGTCTCAAAGTGAGCGACTTGAAATACAAAATTGCTAATATCCCACATCGCCCCATGAAGGAAATGAAAATTTGTTTAAATATAGTATTTGTTAACTACCTTCAAAATCTCTTCGGTTGGTTTTACTCCAACACCTACGTGTGCGCGCACAAGGGTGCATAAAATGGGATTTATGGGCAAAATCAGTTCGAAGCTTCTGAACTTTTGCGACCCCGCACGACTTGCGGACACGAATGCATCTTTCAAAGTTCCCTTACGCTCCACGGTTCGTGTCTCATTTCCTTTCCAGATTATAAATAGTAATCTGTTGTAGGAGTAGATATAGACTTACTAAATAAGTCTTAACAGAATAATTTTGTGTTTATAATTGATATGCAAATCGTTTTATAGAAATAAAATATTGTTTTTCTTTTTCCTGCCAATTCGGGTCTCATTTCCTTTCAAATTGTAATTTATTTTAAGAATAAATTTAGACTTACTAAAGTAGTCTTAACCGAATAATTTTGTGATTGTAATTGATATGCAAATCGTTTTATATAAATAAAAGATTCATTAATCATTTATATGGACAAAGTATCTTGCCTTGGTGAACAAGACAACTTTTCATTATATATTGAATCTGTCTCATTCGTTTTTAGACCCAAGAAAAAAAACACAGCTCCATTACTAGAATTATCTCAGCAGTTCATCGATCAGAAACACACAAGGCTTCCGTGATTTTTGAGGTAAGTTTGTCTAGTCCGGCTGTACAAAAGCGTTGGACGTTGTACCATGTGAAACAGAAGGAGAATCTATTTTAAGGGAATGGTGTTCACCCCGAGCCTCGTTTCCAGATATTTATTGCTTACGTTTCATTTATTTTTTATTTAGTTTATGTTAAATAACTTTTGGTTAATTTAATCACTGTAATTCGATTTGTTTATTAACGTATACAGTTTTCCCTACAATCTTAAAACAGATTCTGTGTTACAGAATTTAAAACAGTTTTAAATCGGATTAATAGTTTAACAAATTTTATATAAGCTGTTTTCTAGTGAGACGGCGATTGAGTTTCTTTGGAAATCAGTTGCAAGCAATCAGATTTTAATTAACAAATCTCCTACGTTAAGCAGTTGTTCTAATCAGTTTATATAGAAACCAAGATTGAGTTTCCATTAAGCTCATCTATTTCTTTTGATTCATTGAAACCAAGATTGAGTGTCTTTGAAGAAGATTCAGTACAAGTTGTAGAAATCAAAATTGAATTTCGTTGATACCGATTTATAACAATTTATATAATTGTTTGTGTTTTGATCTTGTTTGATCTTTCAAGATGACTAACGGTACTCCTGTAACTGCTGCTACTACTACTGTGAATGTAATTGATGCGCCAGTTACTAACACAGTTTCTAATCATGCTGAAAAACCATAAATATTCAATGGGCAAAACTTTATAAGGTGGCAGTAGAAGATGTTATTCTTCTCTTACTACTTTGAACCTTGAGAAGTTCTTAAAGGATAATTTACCTCTGGTGGAACCTCCTAAAGAAGGTGAACCGGCTAATCAACAAGTTGTGCAGAATTTAAAAGTTACCTCCTAGTTGTGTAGAATTTAAAAACTACTTGAAGCATAAGCGAAAGGAGATGAGTGTTGAATACTTAGTTGTTAGTCTTCCTATTGCATGGGATAACAAGTCGGCTTAGAAAAACACGTAAACACCTGATCTGCCAAAGTGAATATGGTTGAGCATGGTTCTTCTTCAAAGTCTAAAGGCAAGAGCATAAGAAAAGTGAAGAATGACAAGAAGAGCAAGGGGAAGTCTGAGTACCTTTTCCTAAAGATGGAATTGTAAAGTAAAAGTTCCAAGGAAATTGCTTCAAATGTGACAATCCAGATCATCCTGCTGCTAAATACAAGATGCTGAAGCGGGTGACTCTTCGCAAGGCTAATATGGTTAATGATAATATGGAGGTGTATGATGTCGTTTCCATGATCTATGATGTTAACATGGTAGGTTCTAACAACAGTGCTTGATGGGTTGATATTGGAGCGACCCGTTATGTATGTGTTGACAAGAGTATGTTTTACTCTTTCAAAGCGGTTGATAATGAAGAGAAGTTGTACATGGCCAACTCTTCAAATTTTTGATATCAAGGGTGAAGGAGATATTATTTTGGAGATGACCTCCGAGAAAGAGCTCAAGTAGACTAATGTCTTGTATGCTCTTGAGATCCGCAAGAATCTTGTGTCCGGTTGAGTGTTGAATAAGTTTGGTTTACGTCTAGTTTCCTAGTCTAGTAAAATTGTTCTTTCTAAGAATCAAATGTATGTTGGTAAGGGGTATGCCCTTAATGGTACGTTTAAGCTCAATGTAACGGTTGTTAAGAATGATATCAATAAGATGAATTCTTCTGCTTACTTGATTGAGTCTTCTAATTTGTGGCATGGACGTCTTATACATGTTAAATTTAACTCAATGCGTCGTTTGATTAAAACTAATAGCATAATGAATTTTCATACTGATTCAAATTATAAGTGTGAAACTTGTGTCGAAGCCAAACTTACAAGATCATCATTCAAATTGGTTGAACGTAAAACCGAACCACTTGATATGATACACACAAACTTATATGATTTGAAATTACTACCCACGAAGGGTGGCAATAAAGACTTTATCACATTTATTGATGATCGTACAAAATATTGCTACGTTTACTTGTTGAAAAGTAAATATGAAGCTATAAAAAAGTTTGTTCTATTAAAAGAGATGTTGAGAATCAACTTGGTAGGAAAATCAAGGTTGTACAAAGTGGCAAAGGAGGTGAACACGTGTCTCTTTTTGATGATCTATGAGTGAAACATGGAATCATACACGAGTTCACTGCTCCTTATTCACCTCAGCAAAACGATATTGCCAATAGGAAGAACCGTACCTCGAAAGAAATGGTTAACACCATGTTTATACGTTGTGGTTTGAGCCAGGACATATGGGGGGAATCCATTCTAATGGCTACTTATCTTTTAAATAAGGTACCTCGTAAAGGTAACGAGGAAACCCATATGAACTATGGATGGGAAGAAAACTATCATACTAGTACTTACGAGTGTGGGGGTGTCTAGCCAAGGTAGTTGTGCCGATACCTAAGGCCCGATTGGACCTAAATCTGTGGATTGTATATTCGCTGGATATTCTAAGAATAGCAGTGCTTACCGTTTCATTGTACATGATTCGAAAAATTCAAATATGTAAAAGCACAAAGTAATGGAATCAAGGAATGCTTCCTTCTTTCAAAATATATTTCCTTGTTTAACGAAGGAAACTAGAACTTCATCTAGAATAGATGAGTATGTTGTCCAAGATAAGGGACAAAGAGATGATAATGATCTCCACGATGAGAGACAAGATAAACCCGAGGAAGTAAAGGTTGAACCGAGAAGAAGCAAAAGGGTGAGAACCGAAATAACATTTGGACCCGATTTTGTCTCTTTTATGGTAGAAAATGAACCGACTTCTTATCGAGAATCGGCAAATTCCTCGATAGTGCCTCGATGAAAAGAAGCCATGGATTTACCTCCTGGTTGTAAACCACTAGGCCTAAATGGATCTTTAAGAAGAAGATTAAAGCCAATGGCACCACTGAAAATTATAAAGCAAGATTGGTAATCAAAGGATTTAGACACTGTGGAGGTCTAGATTACTTTGATACTTAATCGCCGGTTATGCCAATAACTTCTTTTAGAATGATTCTTGCTATTTTCTCATGAAGAAGTTTGGAAGTTCACCGAATGGATGTGAAAACGACGTTTTAAAACGGATATTCAGAAGACCAAATATCTATGAACCAACCTGAGGGTTTCATGGCTCCTGGACAAGAGAGCAAAGTTTGTAGGCTTGTTAAGTCACTATATGGTTTAAAGTAAGCTCCCAAAAAATGGCATCAAAATTTTGACCACATCATGTTAGAGAGTGGATTCAAAATTAATGAATGCGAAAAGTATGTTTATGTCAAAGACACTAATAGTGAATATGTAATCTTGTGTCTATATGTTCATGATATGGTTATCATTGGTAGTAACGACAAGATGATCAAGTCTACTAAAGACATGTTGAAATCAAAGTTTGACATGAAAGATATGGGTTTGGCTGATGTGATCCTAGGAATAAAGATCATACGAATTCCGAGTGGACTTGCATTAAGTCAAGCACATTAGGTGGATAAAATTCTTAATACCTATAATGCGGAGTATTCCGGCCTAGCTAGAACTCCAATTGACATGAGTTTGTATCTATCTAAAAATAGAGGCGTAGGTGTTGCCTAATTAGAGTACTCAAGAATTATTGGCATGTTAATGTATTTTATGACAGGTACCCGACCTGACTTAGCATATGTTGTTAGCAGGCTAAGTTGGTATACTAGTAATCCAAGTGATGCATAATGGAAATCTCTGACTAGGGTACTTTATTATTTGAGATATAGTCACGATTATGGACTGAATTATGTAAAATATCCACCTTTTATCGAATGATACAGTTATGCGAATTGGATATCTGACATAAAGAATTCTAGATCGACTAGTGGATATATGTTTACACTAGGAGGGTCCGCTATATCTTGAGTAGAGATCCTAAGATCTAGGTTCAATGGGACAACCTAATCATAGAAAAGTGAGGGAATTCACATCAATGTGGGGGAGTTACTTAATATAGTAACTTTCCTAGTCCATTACTATAAATATGTGACTTGTTGAGAGGTTAAACTTACAGCTTAATGTTCAAGATGAAATCATACAGCATGATAATTTAAGATGAAATCTGAAAATGTATGCTTTTAATGATTCAAAATGAAATCACCTACGTGAGAGAGAAGTGGGGTCGCTTCAAAGGAAATTGTAGGGGCGCAATATCTAAGAGCTCTTGCAGAATCAGGCTAGTGTTCATGACAATAACGAGCATGACTATGAGGAATTGAGAACGTCAGGGAGAGTCTTGTATGAGTGTGTATTGGCGTCTACCTAAATAGAGGCTGAGTTCAAGGACATTGGGTCTACTCAGATCTAGAAAGGGCTCTCTAGTTTGTTTAGCCTTGTGACACACATCACAATGTTGATCATTGGTAATAATATATATGCACTTTATCTTTAAGTAATGTCAGAACTTGATTAAAAGGATGACCAAGTCTGTTATGCCATAAACACTTAGATAAAAAAACATTTAGATATACTACTATTAGTGAATTTCCTACCTGAATCAAACAAGTACAAACTATTGTTCTCACTACCAGTCCCCACAAGGGACATTTGAAGAAAATCATGAACAAATCATATAGATTTAGTAAAAGAAACCACAAACTTATCATCAATGGCAAGTTTATGAACAAATATAATACTAACTTTGTATCTTGGAACCACCAACACATTTTTCAAACTATTTTATCTCACAACTTAAAATTTCCAACATGTTTAACTTGTTTTATATTACCATATGAATAAGAAACGGATATTTTCAAATGAGTGACATCAATTATCATTTAAGTGATCAGTAGAAAAAGTCATGTGTTGGGAAGCTTAAGAATAAAAAAATCTAACCAATATATGTATTATAGGTACTGATATTGGTATTATAGTAAAAAAGATCAACATGTGACAAAGTTAATCACATGATCAGAACCAATAAGAGTACCCACATCACAAGACTGTATATCATCATACTCAGTTTAGATCCACAAGCCATAAGTCTACTAATTTGATCAGAAATGAAAGGAAGAGAGTTCCCAGTTCCCCTATCAACCTTAACAACATGACTAGAAACATTACTAGATCCATTAAATCCACTAGTGTTTTTTTTTCTTAAAACCTAGAGAATATCCATTAAGCTCAAAACATCTATTAATGGTATGTCCATTCATATTATAGTGCTTACAAAGCAAATTATTAATCTATGTTAACCCCCTTGTTATGAGTGTTCCAGTTATTAGACCAAGTATTTATCCTAGAAACAAATGCAAACCAATAGACTACATAAAACTGGAGTGAACAAGACCATTCTTATGAGACCCAATCCTAGACAAAGTGGCAAAGTAGATTTAACATCTGGTAGAGGTTCTGAAGTCAAGATTTTACTTCTGACAACACTATATGTGTCATCAATTCCTATAAGAAATTGCATTAACCTAATAAGATCGTTAGGACCTTTCATATTTGCAACACTATCACAACTACAAGGTGGCAAATTGACAAAGGAGTCAAACTGCCTCCATAGACTATTGTAGTTATGATAGTACTCAGATAAAGATGACCCAGAATATAAATTTTTTAGAATGAAAGTTATATATCACAAACCCATAAATTTGATCATATGTTTCTTTAAACTCATCCCACACAGGTTAAGCATTTTTACTTAAAATTTGCCATTGATAAAGATCTTGAGAAACACATCCAAGAATACAAGAAAGAACAACAACATTGCACTTAACGGGTTGCTCTTGAAGAATAGAATTATCAACATGTCTAACACAATTACAATTTATAAAACCAGACTTATTATTAGTATGTAAAGCAAGACTAATGGCAGCAACCCAAACCTTATAGTTATTAGTACTATTCAACTTAAGAGTGACAATAGGTGTACCATTAGTATCATTAGGGTGCAGATAAAGAGGTTCATTAGCATGTAAAATCAAATCATTATTCTCATTAATATTGCTACTAGCCTCTTTTTTTCTTTCTCAATCTCAACATGATGACAAACAATCCAGAAACCAAGAACCAAAAAAACAACAAAGAAGAACAGAAAAATAAAAAAACCACTTTGTACCACCCCAATCAGAGAACCCATACAACCACAAAATGATCAACAACAAACCAATCAAACTAACTTATCCCTTCGTTAGAACAAAAACTATCTGCTTGTTTATAAGCCTAAAGATAAAACCTAAGATAGGGAGTGAGAGGTAGTTACACATCACACAACTTCCAAAATCAAGATCTTAACACAATGTAAATCAACCTGAATGTTAGTGATAAACAGATAACTAATCATACAAAAAACCTTACCAATAATTGAACAAACTCTAATTTCTGATTTTAGGGTTTTTTCAAACAAACACCAAGAACTGTAATTAAATACAATTGATTGCAAGAACCACCCAAGAAATGCCCAAAAGCACCAGAAATAAAAAAAGCCCGAAAATTTTAGAAACCCTAATTTTTGAGAAAATAAAATTAAACCAACAAGAACCTCAATTAACTAGAAGATTAACCAAGATCCGACCTAGATGATTAGAAAACCCAACTTATCAAAAAACTATATCAAGAACCAGACTTTAATACCATATTCGATTTTATGAAACAATAAGAAGTAAATCAACAAGATCAAATTCAACCAACCACCCTTTTTCTTTTTATAAAGTGACTATATCCACTACTTCAAATGTAGTGATATAACTTGTGATCAACTCAAAGAAACAAAAAATTACAACCACCAATCAACATATTACACACCTTAGAACCAAAAGAACGACGACCCATTATATTGTGTGAAACGAAAATAATATCAACTCTGACCCTAAAAATGAGAAATAACACATTATATACTGGAGCTTGAGTCAGCAGAAACAACTGTCCACAATTTGCACTTTAGTCCCTGCATTTCCCAAACGTGACAAAAACAAACTACACAAAGAACAAAAATATATAAATTTACATTTTACCTCCTTTATCTTACATTTGTAAAACCAGTAATAAGTTTATACAAACTTATATCTTTCAATATAATGCCATTAGGAATACGAGTAAAATTCTTCAAGAGTACTTCAAATATGGCTCGGTTGAAGGGCTTGTCGATTTCCTTTGCGTGGCCATCATGTATGATAATAATGTAAAAGTTTAGTTTCTTATAGAATTCATATTAGAGATATATCAACAACTTGAATATTCATAAAAAAACATAACATGTGTAAAAATCGTGCGTACATCTTTTTCTTTGTAAAGCAAAACACAAAGTAGGGACTTTTTTAAAAGATTCTTACTTTAATAAGAAATAATTATTTGTTTTATTCCTTTTGAAACAATAAATATTTCTTAATTTAGTAAAAGATATTGAAAATTCGTTTTTATATACCAAATGAAAAAACTAACATAAAAGTATAAGTGTTAAAAGTTAGAAGAAAAAACTTTTAAATATAAGACATAATTAATAAAAGTGAGAGGATATAGTAAACACACATATATCTCTTCTAATCAACAAAAGAAAAAACCCTTATATTAAGCTTTAGTTTTTATTTAGTGGATTAATTGAGGTTTCAAAATTCTAACCATATTCCGATTTCTTTGATGCCTTCCAAACGTCAAAATAACAATGGTTGTAGATGTCCTTATGTTCATCTCAGGTGACTATATTGGCTTTTTTAATTTAGTTAGTTATTTTTTTGGAGGGTTATTGAACTTTTAACTAATTGTGTGTTTGATTTACATTCTTATTTAGGTTATTCGAAAATAAACTGAACTAAATACGTTTCAATTCTAATTGTTGTTGTAGTGATTCTCAATATAACTTTGATATTTCATTTACGGAAGTATAAAAACTTTAGGTATTAATTAAAGACCTTAATTTTGATTTATCAATTTCGTAATTGATTTCATATGTATGATCGATTTTAATATCTCTTTTCTAATTACTACTATTTTTTGGTTAATTTTTTAGTTAAAAAATTATGTTATTCATACTTTATGAGCTTGCATAGTCGTATCAATGTTTGGTTATGTTTTGTTGATATAAGGTGATTTTTTATTGAGTCCAAGTGATAAGCCCTCATAAGTTCTAATTCTTTCCTGCTTATTAATAAGCACTTTTTTAGGATGGTTGTTTTGACGATCCGAATAGTTTTTATAGAAGCAATTATGAAGTTAGTGAGACGCTAATGTTGATTTTTTGTTTTAAAAGTACAGGTTATGGTTCACATACCATCGTTAAGCAGTTGTGGATACAAAAATTGGATCAGGCTACTCCAGAATTAAAGATATGGTGTGTTTGGGTGAAGCTTCTATAGCTTTATGAGTGAGGTACGTTATTCGAATTAGGCCATTGCAGCATAAAGATTGTATTAATTCCTTCTACCCGTTGTAACGTAAACTATTATGTCCGCATTTAGGTAATTGGCATTAGTAACCCAATAGTCAAACAATTCCTTGGTCGAGTTTTACAAGTTTATGCTTATAGATCGAGTACATTGATGTTACCTTTAGGGTTCTAATAGTTATTCTCAAATTCTCTCAGCATTCTGTTATGGGGGATGGTATATCCGGCTGTACCCCGCGTGGATAAAGGGACGCATAGCCCTTGAACATGCATCAACATCTTGATTTTGACACGACATGCTGCTAAAATGACACATATTGTTGCTACTACTGTGACACAAATAGTTGTTGCTGCTAGCCAAAGAGGAATCATATCAAAGGATGTCTCGCAACGACTTGGAAGTATATACATTACTCACCGTGTTTTGTTGGATCAGGTTTTAGTGGATACATGACAAGGTGAACCTCAACTGTTGGGTTTGGACGAACATGGTTTGCTGAATCCTTTACATAACAAGTATGATTCTTTTCAGAAATTGAACAAGTCGTATTTTTAAGGTTAACACGAAATCACCAAATAGTTTTCATTAACCTGAACAAACATAGTTAACTTACACTTCTCTTTTGTAGGTGATCAGTGAAGATGCTAAAAGAGAAACGTTTTCAGTAAATAAGCAATCGTATATGCCCTATATGTGCTTATGAGTGCAATTGAAGTAAGGTCTAATATAGATTTTTCTTTAATTGTTGTGGAATTATGTATAAAAAGTTGTATTCTTTATTTCTGTCATTTTAGATTTACATCGCTTATGGTTCAGGAGGCGTGGTTCAAGGCATGTGGTTTACGGACTGTAATTTAGGGACTATAATAGGGTGTGGAGGGTTTATCAAACACCAACCACTAGGAATGAAACCTATCCAGGCTTCCAGGTATGCTGCGTATTTTAATAATTTGGCATAGCGTTTCATATCCACACACGTAATCTAATATAGATGGCATAGTGTTTCATATCTACACACATAATCTAATATAGATAATCATATCTATCCAACGAGCCTTTAATAACATGTTTTGGAAGCCATGTATTGATTATTTGTTTGATTTCCATGTGTGTGCATATGTTTTACATCACATCAGTTGGGCTATCTTTTTGTAAATACGAATGGCCAGTCAGTGGTATTGCATAATTTGACCCATTTTTACCTGTTTCAATATAAATCGTTCTTTCTGAGCTTCACGCCTAAAGGGGTGCCGAAATAGCCTACCCAACGCGCCAAGACACCCAAACGACTCCTGAAAGTAAGCGATCAATTCTAATAACAATGTATCCGTGTATCCTCAATTTAAAAGGTACGTCTTTTATCCTAAGTATTTAGGCATTAAGAGTACATGCATGTATTTACTATTCTATTTAACACACACATGATCGGGGGTGTCGAAACTAGAAGAAGTGATGTTATTCATGTTTCCGTATTTGGTATACAGATTGAAGAACGATGCATAACTAGAAGATTTGTACATAAGTATCCCTGGAACATTGTCAAAAACATTGATTCGCTAGACGATACATTGAATATTTTGCAGGTAATAATATAAATATCTATTCTACTTAAAAGTGGTTGTGTAAATTTCGTAGCAATTTTCAGAATAGTATTCAACTATATGTTGTTTGATGCTAGATTGGTAATTAATGGTTTCTTTAACCTATAACCAAATATGCTTCATATAATTGTACCTTTGTGCTAATTCGAAAGTGTTCATCTCATCAAAGTCCGAGGAAATAAGTTAAATAAGCAATTAACAATCCAAACACTTGCATAAGTCCTTTTGTCTTTTAAAAACACAATATAGTCTTTAAACATTAATAAAATGCAATCCCAGGCATCCTTTTGTTTCTGGTAGTTGCATGTGAAGTTTTAAAAGTTTCTTGCTGTATCCAGTTATCGAGTTCTCATATTTTGCAATAAGGTGGATCTTCAAGACGACCCGGTGTCTCTAATAGTCGTGATCCAGTCTGAACCGGTAACAGGAGGAGCATTTAATAGGGGAGGAAAAAATGTATTTCTAAGCCGGTTGAGTGGGATATTGGTGCCTAAGGAAAATATTTAGTACAATTGCCATGTTAAACGTGGTGTGACTATTTTGCGTTTCTTTAATATCTTCAAGCACCTAAGTCAATGAAATATGTAGCACCTTGAGGCCAATCCAAAAATGGGAGATTTACTATTTTCTGTTACGATTTTATATGAATTGTAATTTTTTCAATGAATTAGTTTTATGGTTATTTGTATTCCTTATATGTATTTTATGTTACTATAATTTTGCAAAACACGAGCAGAAATCTAAAGAATATGCTTCAAGTAGAAAAAAAACACCGCCTCAAGGGAAGCAACAATAACAAATAAGAAAAGAAATATGGAGTCTTTGTGATTCAAAGTCGAGATTGACTTCCAACACTACGTAGATGACCTTCAAAGACAACAAGAACTCTCACAAATTCAAACATCCATCAACCCAGAGAAATAAATTAGATATTACCATGTTGGTTGATTTTAACATATTTTGACTGCATCAACTAAGTTGATAGTCTAAGCTTAACTTGATTTTTGTTTAAAATTTCCACAGGCTATGATTTCATGAACTCAAACATCAGTAACTATAAGGTGACACTATGGTACAACTCTATGTACAAGGATGAAACATGAGGTGGTCCGCTTGGAATGATCCAAGTTCCTTGCTTACGAACTTGGTACACATTATTGGCCCTCCAAAATAGGTTAGTATAAAATAACTAAATCCAATCTATAAGCTATATGTATCCAGGTGTCAAATCCTTTTCTACAACTCGTGGGTGGGCATTCTACACAAATCGCATTTGCTTTTGTAAAAGAGATGCCTAAACCTAACCTGAAATAAGGCTTGTGTACATCGCTTATTTGAGCGAAGATGGACGGTTGTTAGCTGAGTTCTATTTGGATAGCTACCAGATCTATAAGCAAAGAATGTATGAAAAGATCTAGCTAGAAGATATCATCTTTGAAGGTCTGGTCACGAAAGAAATGGATCCACATACTTGAAAAGTATTTGCAGACATTTCATATCGATGCTTGAAATGATAGATCTCGTGAAGATCGTCAACGATGTCTAAAGGCTATCATAGAACTTGAGGCTGCACTTGCTGTTCGAGATAACTGGGTCTTTGATGGGGAACAAGAATAATCTTTTATTTAGTTTTCTTATTTTATGGTATCTTTTATTTAATTTTTTTATTTTGTGTTTTTTTTGAAGAATATTGTTTTCTTTCTTCCCAAGTTTATTTTTCCTATAAAATTAGGAATTTGTTCATTGTATTAGTAATGAAGTTATGAATAAAAAACAGACTTTTAGTCTTTGTTAATTGACTTGAATCCAGGTTAGGGTTTATTGTTCAATTTTCTCTTAATAATCGGGTATTCGTTGAATCAACGATTGTTGGAGTTTACCTGATTATCGGTATTCTTTTTGAATCAACGATAGTTGGAAGGGTTGTGTCTGGCATTCTTTGGAATCAACAGATTCAATTATCTATCTTATTTCCGCTACATCAGTTGGTATCAGAGCCGAAGTTCCTGATTAAGATGTTCGAATATCCGTTTTTTGAGGTTGATTGTTCATCTTCTGATGAATGGGAGGATTATGGTGCGGCTGGTGGTGATGATTATGATGGACCTCCCATATTTGATGAATATGAAGAAGAACCGATGCTAGTTTATGAAGATGTCATTGAGAAAAAAGAAGGATTTACGGGGAAAAAAGAATTTGGTGGAGAAAAAGACAACATTGAAGACATTGTAGTTGTGGCTAATAATCTTTGTTTAACAATGATCCAAACTATAATGATCGATACATTGGGTTTGAAGACAATCAAGATTCGAGGTCGATTCATTATAAATAAAGGGAATTTGATGCAAGGGATACAAATTTGGATTCTACGAGTACAACGGACAAGTGAGACAAACTCGAGGACGAGTTTTTTGAAGTGAGGGAGAATGATGGGGAACAAGAATAATCTTTTATTTAGTTTTCTTATTTTATGGTATCTTTTATTTAATTTTTTTATTTTGTGTTTTTTTTTTTTTTTTTTTTTTTTTTTTTCAATACAAAAAGTCCTGATTATATAAGAAAACTAAACTTGGGGAAAAAGATAACAATATTTTCCCAAAAACATAAGAATGATGGGGAACAAGAATAATCTTTTATTTAGTTTTCTTATTTTATGGTATCTTTTATTTAATTTTTTTTATTTTGTGTTTTTTTTGAAGAATATTGTTTTCTTTCTTCCCAAGTTTATTTTTCCTATAAAATTAGGAATTTGTTCATTGTATTAGTAATGAAGTTATGAATAAAAAACAGACTTTTAGTCTTTGTTAATTGACTTGAATCCAGGTTAGGGTTTATTGTTCAATTTTCTCTTAATAATCGGGTATTCGTTGAATCAACGATTGTTGGAGTTTACCTGATTATCGGTATTCTTTTTGAATCAACGATAGTTGGAAGGGTTGTGTCTGGCATTCTTTGGAATCAACAGATTCAATTATCTATCTTATTTCCGCTACATCAGTCTTCAGCCGAATTCTGAATCTTTTCAATTATAGGTAATTTAGGTTATCTCAATTTCTTTTAGCTTGATATTTGTACAACTTCATATCATTATAATATTACACCTAAAAGAGTATCGATAAGAATATGAGTTACTATCGAAGTTCCTATATGTACAAAGGACAAGAGTAAGAGTAGATGAGGTTTGTTGTTTATGAAGTAGCAACAACACAACAAAACATTGTGTTTAGTGGAAGTCGGAAAATATGTCTTTTTCCTTAATAATATTAGTTACAAATTTCAATATAAATGTTGAAAAATGTCTTTGACGTTCTTATTTGTCAAATGGTCAAACTGTTTTTGAAACCATTCAACTCATTTGTATGGAAACAAATCAACTCAGATTGTATGTTATTATCCATAACTAATCACACAATATTGTTTACAAATTCTCAGATTGTCTAAAAAGACGTTGATAGACAAGGCAAATCCAACTCCAAACAACAACAATAAAGGCAACGTGGAAAATAATTTTAAAACACAATATTGGACTGACGAGATATTATAACTAATAAATAATAAGAATACGTAAAACAATACAGGCTAACAATATCCATTAGAGGGAAAGGTATCACGGCTAGGTAAACACCTCTTCACTGCGCCACATCAGCGCCACGTCATACCAACTAATCTCTCTCCTCTTCTCCAAAAACACCCCCTTTATCACAACTAGTCTCTCTCCTCTTCACTTGGGTCCCACCACTCACCATTTTATTTAATTTTTCAATTTTCACACAAAATAAAAATTCATTTCATAAAATTAAAAATTACAAAATACTAAAAAACAAAATACAAATACGAGAAATAAAATTACGCTACGAATATAAAAATACGGAAAAAAAAAGACAATACGAAAAAAAACAATACAAAAAAAAACATCCTAGATTTGATATTTTGCCGCGATTTGTAGTTGTTTCCTCATGATAACCGACTTTTGAGGTTCTGGCAAATCGTCGGTCCGAATGGAGAGAAACTCCAGCTCTTTAAACTCCATATCGGCATCCACTTTAGCCTTCTCGGCATCGGCTTTAGCTTTTCTCGAATCGTACACCTCTTTACCCGCGTTTAATTTGCGGAGTAAAGCATCGTTTATGTCTTCCTTCGAAGTGGTCGATCCACTACCCGTGCTGCTCTCAGTTGTTTTTGATCGTGTCTTCTTGGCGGGTCTCTGTTTGCCGGGTGGTCGACGCTTAGCATCTGGAGCAAATACGTTGCTATGATCAATTTGGTCAAGACCCTCGGGTGCGTTCCATTTTGAGAAGTTTCTAAGCACCCTCCACATATGTTCAAGCGTAAATTTTCGGCGTTCGTTACAAGCCGCGAATTCACGTCGTGCAGCTTCAATCACGTCGTCGTCGTTTTCACCGCTAGCCTTTTTAAGGCTTTTGAAGATAGCGTGAAACTTTTGAACATCGGGGTGCGAACGACTCCATTTCCCGGTCAGCATATTCTTCGTACGCTTGATTGAGTTACGCCGGTTGAAATCTTCCAAAATCGTGTTCCAAAAAAACTCTTCAGTTTGATCATTCCCGCGTTCTTTGTCTTCGGAAGCGGCGACCCAAACCTCGGCCAGTATTTTTTCCTCATCAGGTGACCACCGTAGGGGTGCCGAAAATTCAACTTCCTCTACATCATCGATGTCGTCCTCGTCTGCGGACAAATCAACCGCAACATTTTTTTTTGCCGGCCGTTTCCCTCTGTCACGACCGGTATTTTTTGGCTTTCGTTGTGGCGGTTGAGATTGTGGTACTTTGAATTGAGTTTCGGGGACATTTTGAGATGGTGGATATTGAGATGGTGGATATGGATATTGAGATGGTGGATATGGATATTGAGGTGGTGAATATTGATTTTGGTGAAACGCTAGTTGTTGTTGATAAATTTGGTGGGGTGTTAATGGTGGAAAGTATTGTTGCGAATAGTTTTGACCGGAACCTTGGCCGGATCCTTGGCCGGATTGTGTCACGGGAGAAGAAGACGACGATTGATTCGGATCCGTGCCGTGGTTGAGGATGTTAGCGTAGTTGAGGTAATCGTTTGGGAGGTTTGACATTTTTTTGTGATTTTTGGAGTGTTTTTTTGATTGTAGAATGTATTTTGTGTGTTTAAAAATGTATAAGGTAATGAGTTTATATAGGGTTTAAAAATAATAAATTTTTTTTTTTTTTTTTAAAAAATATAGCCGTTTGTAACGGTTAAAAAAAATTGTGGGCCCCACCTACTGCATCCAACGAGCAATGTCACTTTGTGACATTTGACAACCGGCGAGGGGGGGGTCGGTGTAACGGCGAAGGGCGACGAGAGGCGGCGAGCGGGCCACCTAGGCACGACGAGCCTGCCTCTTTGCCACACCGTTCGCTCTTACAAATATGCTATCGTAATAAAATGTCTAGATAAGATAAGATGACCCACCAATATTTGTGGCACAACTCATACATGATACATCATTATCAAAAAAGCAAAAATCATAACAAGATGCTTAAATAAGATGTCCGAGCATTATTTGTGGCACAATTATTGAAAAAGTATTTATACAGTAGTATGATCAAAACAAACAAAAATCACATTGTAATAAGATGACCCACCATTTACTTGTTGTGGCATAATTATTGAATATAAAAGAGAACATGTATGATCTTCCTGTAAATTAAGTTCATTTTAATACGCACCATGTCTTGCTCTGTAAACCTTGAAGATTTTCGAATTCCTCTTGTGGAAATCAAGCGCGCAACGAATAACTTTGATCCTTCTCGGTGGTACAGCACTGGTTACTACCGAGGAGCGATGTCTAAACGCTGGCAAAACCGCACAGCTTTCATCAAACCATACAAGAAAGAAGAATACGAGTTTCTCGAGCTTGAGATAGTTTCCAGGTTGCACCACGAAGACATAACCTCTTTCATCGGTTACTGTGATGAAGATTATGATTACGTATTTATTGCTTACGAATATTTTACTCATAAAACCCTTGATGACTTCCTCGCCAACAAATATAGTATTTTAAGATGGGCAGATCGCTTGGAGATTTGCATAAGGGTCGCGAAAGTGCTGAATTACCTTCATTCGGGTCTTGGGGAGGACGGTATAGTAATACATGGAGACGTCAAATGTGAAAATATAATGATAAACCCAGAGAACTTGGAACTGATCAAAGTCTGCGGGTTTAAACACTCGAAATTAGTCCCTTTTAATCAGCCGTATCAACTTCATTATTGCCCGGAAAATTTGCATAAAAAGGCTCACACAGATCCGATTTACCAAGAAACTAACCTCCTCAACACTGGATCGGACGTCTACTCATTTGGGGTGGTAATGTTCGAAGTCCTGCATGGGACTAAGTTTTTTGATATATGGCAGAGAGACGATGAACATCTTCAACAACTGAAAAGCCAGGTGAGGGGCTGCTATGATGACGGACCTTACAAATTAGTTGATCCTAATCTAAAAGAAGAAATTGATCATCGTTCTCTCCACATTTTTACAACAATCGCGTATAAATGCATTAGTTTCGACATAAACGAACGCCCTAAGATGGATGAGATCATCAAGACGATTGAGAAAGCCTTGGATATTCATGTAAGTCTTTTTTCATTTACTTGCTAGTAATTCTTAAATACTATGAAAAGTAATCTCGCATTGCGTAACAGATGTACACCTATGATTTTCATTATGATTAAATATTATAAACTGAAGTTGTGGTTCTAAAAGGCTCGTTATAGCTTTGTTAAAACCTTCTAAACCAACACAATATACCAATGCTTGAGTTTAAAACTTGACGTGAGATAAGGAGTGAAAAAACGTGTTAAGGGGCTTTAATCACGCCTTGTTATGCTATGTCTTGTCATAGTTCGTAAAAGCGTGAGGCTTGACCATGCCACAATGTCGTGTTTCACGCTATTTATAACCTAGACTAAAATCGACTTTATTGATCCTTTTCATAGCAATTAGCTAACTTTTACTTTATTTAATATTTTTTTGACGACGTTTTACCTTATCTAATTAATGTAAAACTTATTTAACGTTTTTAATAACTAGATAATTACTTGCGCATAGCGACGGAAATTCCTAGCGACAAATAATTAACGATATGTTATATTGTGGTAAGTGTTTCGTATGACATTCAAAATAAAACGTGTATATATCAAGTTATTCACCTTGTGTTAAAGTAGAAAAACATAAAAAAAAAAAATTATCATTCATAACCCGTTGTAGAAGTAACATGTTTTGACCCACTAACCCAAATACTTTGAAAACCCAGTTTGACCCGACATGTTCAACCAGTTAGAAAAACGGTTAAATTAAATCTGGTCTTATATTTTTGAAACCCTGTTACACCCAGTGGGCGGGTTGACCCGGTGGACGAACCGGTAACCGGGTGACTCGATCGAGTTGACCCGATGGGTGAACCATTGACCCGCTGGTCGAACCAGTAACCCGGTGGTCGAAATTAGTAGTGAAATTATGGAAAATGTTTGATTAATTAATGATTAAACTCGCAAAATAATACTCCCTCCGTCCTGAAATTATTGTCTTCCGACAAAAAACACTTAATTTAAGAAAAGTATATTAATTACAGCTTTCTCTCTCATATTTTTAGCACAATAACAATTTTACTTTTAACTAATTAATTAAATCTCATTTAAAGTTTGTAATAAGGATTTCAAGTAAGTGACGGACTAAAAAAAATACATGACAAAAATCCCTTTCTCCTTTACAAACCATCAAGAGATCATTTGCAAAGAATACATGAGTAACTTTTAACCTTTTACACCCAAAGTGATAGTTAAATTCCTTATGCGTTTCCACTTTATTAGTAACAATCTATAGCCAATGTAAATAGATAAGGAGTTATGGGATCACCCTTTCTTAGTCCTCTACCACTTTTAAAATACCCCAAAAGCTTTCTAAGTATCCTCAAGGAATTTCCAATTAACTGTATCATAGGCTTTCTGAATATCGATCTTTACGGAAAGTCTTTTAGGCCCTTCCTTTTTATCATAACCCTTAGACATTTTTTGTGACAACAGAATGTTATCTTGGATATGTCTATTAGGAGCAAAAGCACTTTGATTCTAACGCTGTGTTTTCGAGTTTATTTTTAAAAGAATGAAAGAGGTAGGGATAGAAAGGGCATAGTAAGGGATGACACTGTGAAGAAAATGGTTTTCGAGTTTTTATTTTAAGAGGACGGAAAAGGATATAAAAAAAACAAATTTACAAACATACCCTCGATATCACAACTCACAGATTATACTACCTAATAACCTACTTATATGAAAACAACTTTGAATATGAGAAGGAACATAGTAAACTGTCGGGCTCTTGAACATCAACGCTTTTCCTTAAATATGCAAACATTTTAAAATCAAATTGAGTTTTGACTATAAGCATTGTAAACAAAATCTGGACATAGCTCTTAAGTCTTTGATTCAAGGAAAATTATTTGTGCCTTTCTTTATGCTAACTTGCTTGTGTTTATTTTCGCAGAAATATGGCAGTGCTTTTACTAATACCCTAGAAACCATAAAGAAGTTTGAAATTCCGCTAGAAGAGATCAAGAAGGCCACTGGTGCCAAAGACATTGATAGCAGAATATCTGCCATACTTAACCGGACCTACAGAGGATATTTCGTTGAACATTGTAACGACCGTGAAGTTTTCTTCAAACACGGGTTCCTACATGAGCTTTTGCTGATTTCAAGCTTTCACCACAAAAATATTACCCCTTTCATTGGTTTCTATGCCAATAACAATGACGTAATTATAGCTTTGGAATATGCACTGAATGGAAGTCTTTATTTGAAACTCAAAACCCAGAATGCCAACAGTTACCTAACATGGGCACAGCGCCTAAATATTTGTTTAGGCGCTGCAAGAGGACTGAAATACCTTCATGCAGGTTTTGGGGAGCACAAAGTAGTCCACGGAGACTTTAAGAGCGAGAAAATATTGTTATATGGGAATCTAGAAGCCAAAATATGTGGTTTTGGTAAGTCATATCTGATCCCCCGAAATTACGCAGACACCAAAGTCTACAAAGAGGCAAAGGGTAGTAAATATTATATGGATCCTGTTTACCGTGAAAGCCGCATTCCCAGGGTAGAATCTAATGTGTACTCATTCGGTGTGGTACTCTTCGAAATATTGACCGGTGTTTTGGCATGCAACCACCCTGTAGAAGATAAGCGAATAAGCATGATAAATTGGGTCCGACGCTACAATGACGAAGTAGACAAGTTAATTGATTATCAAATAAGGGATGAAATCGATGCTCGTTCTTTACGTACATTTAAGGATATTGCATATAAATGCATTAGTTTCAACATGAAGGATCGCCCCTCGATGAATCAGGTCGTCAAGAGATTGGAGGAAGCATTGTATATTCAAGTAAGTGTTATCAAGATTTATAGATGGCGTAAACTATCATAAAAATGGCATTGTTCATTTTCATGTGTGAAAGAAACGTTTTGCCGCAATGTCTGTAACTTGCCAGCCTTTATTGTGATATATTACTTGATATCCGAACTATATTTATTGTCTTGTTAACAGACCCACGGAGCTGCTTCTACCATTTCCAGAAAAGATCAAAAACTAGAAGATTTTCGAATTCCACTGGAGGACATCAACTTAGCTATTGGAGAAAAAGGTCCAGACACTCGGATTGGAGATGGTGGATTTGGTTTCGTGTACAAAGGCCAACCCGCTGAACGCTGGCAAAACCGCACAGTTGCCATCAAATGCCTACGTCCAGATAGTTACCAAGGAGAACATGAGTTCCGAAACGAGCTTAATATGATTTTCAATTTCAGTCATGAAAACATCATCCCTTTCATTGGTTACTGTGATGAAGGCAATGAGAAAATTATAGTTTACGAATATGCTTGTAATGGTAGCCTAGATTGTCATCTTACTGATAAGAATAAGCGACGTTTCTTGACATGGGAACATCGCCTGAAGATTTGCTTAGGTGCAGCAAGAGGACTAGACTATCTTCACTCAGGTCTTGGTGAGGATAACAGAGTAATCCACAGAGATGTCAAGAGTGCAAACATCTTATTAGATCAGAATTTGGTAGCAAAAGTTTGTGACTTCGGATTGTCAAAATCTGGCCCCATAAATAAGCAACATACCCAAGTCTACACAAATGCAGCCGGTACCAACTTTTACATGGATCCAGTTTACCATGAAAGTGGCGTCCTCCGTAGAGAGTCAGATGTCTATTCTTTTGGAGTGGTAATGTTTGAGTTGTTAAGTGGAATGTTAGCTTATAGTCGGAGAAGGTTAGAAGATGGTAAACTGAAACCACTCTTAAATATAGTCCGACGCTACTATGATCACAAACCAGACTTGATAATTGATCCCCTAATAAGAGATGAAATGAATACTCGTTCTTTTAATGCATTTAGAGAAGTTGCATTTCAGTGCATAAGTTTCAATTCAAAGGAACGTCCTACCATGGAAATGATCGTGGATCGGGTTGAGGAAGCATTGGAACTTCAAGTAAGTATATCTTTATTGCAGTTATCTATCTGGATATATCATCATATTCTACTTTGAGTATAAAAAGTTATTACTAGCCTAAACACATAAAAGACTATTGCTAATTTGCTATGATGAAAGCTTCTTGTTATGTCATACGTAGTATCATTTTTCTTAGCCAACACCTTACTTTCGGATGAATATTTGAATGAGCATGTCAAGTTTGTTTGCCTATGTTACTTATCAGTCAAAAAATTCGTTTTTGTGGTTAGCAATCATTTTCTGAGTATTGTCAACCAAAATATATGGATCCTAAATTAATAAAGTTGTTGGTTCGGTTTGTGTTATCATAGTATGTTCAGTATATGTGTCTTATCATTCATCTGGTTTAACTAGATTTTGTTTTAGGTAACTAATCAAGGGGACCTTAAGCAAAAGGTGGCTGAGAACTAACGCATCGTCCAGTATCGTTGGAGCAATCACTCGCGAAGCGTTGCATCTCAAGTATCCTGAGAGGTTTATTTTGTTGGGTTTAATCGGTTATGTGTCGGGTTTACGTACGCATGGTTCACGCATGGCATGGCTTGGCTAGAGTTCTATGTTAATAAGTTATGTTGTTTACGGTTGCTAGTTAATAATTTAGTTTGAATAAGTTTGGTAGTCTGACCGAATATTGTGCAAGCAGGTTGGTAGTGGGGCTTCATAGTACCTGGTCTTAGGTTGTTAGTATCTCCTGGCTACTTTTATGGTTAGTGGATTTCATGTAAGGCTATATATAAGTTTCTTATTTGTATGTATAAAGTTGTACTTCTCTATCAATTTCATATATAAAACAGTAAGTTTATATTTATATCAAAGAGTTGAAGGAGTTGTGCCATCTTAGTTCTACATTTGGTATCAAGAGCCGTGTTCGATTAAATACGGGTTTGAGAGTCGGTTTCACGAGAGGGTCGCCCTTCGCGGGGTTAACACAGCAGGGAACCGATTTTGTCTTTAAAGGGCGGTGTGCATGTTACCTTTGATCAGTTGTTCCGGGGTGAAAAGACTTATCGACGGAGGTGCATGAAAACAAACGGGAAAGATCCGTCAAAGCAGGTAGCTTTGCATTTAGTTTGTTTCGGCAGGGTAAGAAGACAGAAGACGGTGAATGTGTAGCTTGTCTTCTTGGTCGGTGGACGGTCTCATGGAACGGGTATGATCGGTAAAGGGTTGTAGATTCGTGTTTGCTCGTCTTGAGATACTAACCGGGGTTGCGGGATAACGGACGGGTAGAGTCGTGAAAAAGGAAGGTGGCTTTTGACTAGGTTCGTTTTGCAGATGACGGAAGACGGTAAAGGTGGGTGGCCTTGTTTTCTTGAACGGTAGAAAAGTATCTCGGAACAAGCTTGAGTGAACATGTTCAAAGGTGTGATGTTATGATCACACGTTGGAGGAAGGATATACCATTCTTGGTCGGCTTTTTGTGATTGACCAAAGACGCGGAAAAGGATGAGCGGGAGGAAATCAAAGCGGGTGGCTTTGAGTTTCGCTCGTGTTGCGGATATTAGAAGATGGTAGAGGTGATGGTCACCTTGTTTTCTTGATTGGTGGAAGAATCGCACGGAATAGCATTGATCGGAAAAGGCGTACAGGATGTCAAGATAATAAGAGATTAAAAAACTACATCGTGTGACATTATGGTGTTGGAGTTCATATCGAGATGGCTTTGGATGTGGCCAGGGATGAGGCCGGGGATCCGAGAAAAGTCGAGATGGCAGTGAACGTTTCCAACGGGATGCCATGGTATATGTTACAAGTGTAGTGAACGGTTGAGCTAATGACTTTGGACGTGACCGAGTTGAAGGTCGAGCGGTCTGGTATAGGTCGAGATGGTTAATGGTGAAAGTGATTCGGTGTTGCAGTTTGTGAATGACGTAATAACTAATTAATGGGGTGATTGTTGGGTTTAATCGGTTATGTGTCGGGTTTACGTACGCATGGTTCACGCATGGCATGGCTTGGCTAGAGTTCTATGTTAACAAGTTATGTTGTTTACGGTTGCTAGTTAATAATTTAGTTTGAATAAGTTTGATAGTCTGACGGAATATTGTGCAAGCAGGTTGGTAGTGGGGCTTCATAGTACCTGGTTTTAGGTTGTTAGTATCTTCTGGCTACTTTTATAGTTAGTGGCTTTAATGTAAGGCTATATATAGGTTTCTTATTTGTATATATAAAGTTGTACTTCTCTATCACTTTCATATATAAAACAGTAAGTTTATATTTATATCAAAGAGTTGAAGGAGTTGTGCCATCTTAGTTCTACATATTTTATGTGTGTATATCTAAGAAAAGTATTTTATTTAACATTCATGACCAAAACTATGTTTTATCAAAATCTATGGAATTTACAATGCTCCTGCTAGCTAGTACTAGGTATTAATTAATACAAACAAAGTATGTATAGATGAATACCTAGAGATCACAGCCGTACCATAGATTTAATTTGTAGTATATAAGTTCTTGAAAACCAAACTATAGATGACTGGAGAAAAATCATCAAAGACAAAAACCCTAAAAATGTCATAGGAAGATTTAATGTGTGAAGACGCTCAGATTTGTGATGGTTTGCTCTATTTTCTCCCATAAAATTAATGAACAAGAACTGGGCTAAACTTTTATATGTATGGGCTCATATTACCCTTTATATTATAGAGGAGAATCACGTTTCCATAGAAACAGTGATCCCCTCACATACTTAATAAACTATCTTATTTTTTCCCCCTCAAAAAACCTCTCCTCCCTCACAAACTTTACACACAGAAAATACGCACCTTTCTCTGGCACGTACCGTTTTATTGGTCCGTTTTTCCCTCTTTACTCCGTTACTCATTAATTGTCTGCCTTTTGCCCCCTTTCCTCATTAATTGGTAAATTACCCCTTTCCTATTTGTTGCCCTTTGGCCCCTTTGGCTTCATTATTATTTGGCACCTACTCTTTAATATAAAGGGTAATTTGGCACCTACTCTCTCTCTCTCTCTCTCTCTCTCTCTCTCTCTCTCTCTCTCTCTCTCTCTCTCTCTTTCTCTCTCTCTCTTCTCTCTCTCTCTCTCTCTCTCTCTCTCTCTCTCTCTCTCTCTCTCTCTCTCTCTCTCTCTCTCTCTCTCTCTCTCTCTCTCTCTGTGTGTGTGGATCTAAATGGATCTCTGTTTGATATGCAAGGCGTTGTGCGCTGTTGATTCCATCTTTGTGGGTGGATCTGCCCGTTGATTGTGTGTGCGGGTGTTTATATCTTTATCTAGGGCCGTTGACTCCATCTTCGTGGGTGGATCTGCCACGTTGATTGTGTGTACGGGTGTTTATATGTTTATCTGGGAAATCTTGGTGTCTTTCGTCTCCATGGGTTTCATCTGATCTTCATAAGGTGTGTTAGCTTCTTATCTATTTCTTGATGCTCTCTTATTCATTTTTTTTACATATTCTTAGTTCAGATCTATGTTAGTGTTTATGTTATGTGTTTCATATGCTGTTTTTATAAATAAAAAACATGATAATGTGTTTGTTCCGAGTTTATTACTTTTTAGAAGCTAATTTTTTTGGAGTTTTTGGAAAGTTTTTGCAATTAAATAAGGTTTTTATGATATAAAAGGGTTATATAAGCCGAAAGGTTTTGAAATAAGCCAAAAAATGAGTTTTTAAAATAAGCCAGAAAAATGAGTTTTTGAAATAAGCCAGAAAAATGAGCTTTTGAGATATAAGCCGAGGACCAAGTAAGCCATAAGCCCAAATGTTTTTGGCTTATGTTCAATCAGCTCCATATGTTTGGTTTTAGATGCTCATGTGCTTTTAAGTTCTAATCTGGTTACTTGGTTATGTAAATTTTGTTCACAGGTGACGATCTCTGTGCTATTGTTGGTCGTTGGCGACGGTATGGGCAATAAACAATGTTTTGCTGACCGTTGTTGGCACCCGTCCTTTTGTTGCCGCTATATGCCAGGTAGCAATTATGGTCGGTGTCTCATGGTGCAACGATACATTGGCGATGTTGAAACATGTGTTTATGGAATGTTTGGTAATTGTGCCTTGACAAAACCGGTATCTTGGCGGGGCGGCCATGTGGTCGCAGCCATGGCAGGTTTGTGGGTATGCCTTACATACGTCCATTTCTGAGCCTCAGATTCAATGGTATATGTTCTTTATATAGTGTTTGTTAGTATCCGTTACCTTGGGGTTCGTTCATTGGGAACCATGATTCCACTGCATAATAATGAGGTTAATGTTAGGTCGTTTTCGGGACATCTATGGGCAATGATCAAATCTATGTTTATGGATATTTTGGCAAGTGTAGGTTGCCAGGATCCGTATCTTGGCAGGGCGACCGTTTGGTCGCAGCCATGGCGGGTTTCTGGGTATGCCTTACATATGTCCATTTATGAGAATCACATCTGTTTTTTATGGTGTTTGTTGTAATAACCGTTAGCTTGGGAGTTGGGGCATCTGATGGTTACTATTTGAGAATAAGAAACCTTGCTTGAATGCGTGACAATATCGCAAATGTTGTGATACCCTTTACCTTGGGGTTTCGAACATCTCATGGTTACGAACTGAAAATAAGGAACCTTATCTGATCTTCATAAGGTGTGTTAGCTTCTTATATATTTCTTGATTGTTGATGAAATGGTCTAGCTAAAGAACTATCAAAGCTCAGGCAATTATAGTTCTCAAGCAGAAAAGGTAATTTATTCAGATTCATTATGGTTACGCTTGCCGATGGCTCAGACTGTCATGATATGTATATATTTTGTTTTATTAAACTATGAATGAATTTGGAGCTGCGACAAGGCAACGCCTTCGATGCCACCGGTACTATTGTTGTCGTTGTGTGTTGCGGGCGATAATAGTGTCGGGTGGGTGACGATGGTGACAGTTCTTATTCCTCTTTTTTACATATTCTTAGTTCAAATCTATGTTAGTGTTTGTGTTATGTGTTTCGTATGCTGTTTTTATAAATAAAAAACATGATATGATGTGTTTGTTCTGGGTTTATTGCTTTTTAGAAGCTAATTTTTTGTGGAGTTTTTGGAAAGTTTTTGCGATTATATAAGGTTTTTAAGATATAAAAGGGTTATATAAGCCGAAAGGTTTTGAAATAAGCCAGAAAAATGAGCTTTTGAAATAAGCCAGAAAAATGAGCTTTCGAGATATAAGCTGAGTACCAAGTAAGCCATAAGCCCAAATGTTTTAGGCTTATGTTCGATCAGCTCCATATGTTTGGTTTTAGATGCTCATGTGCTTTTAAGTTCTAATATGTTTACTTGGTTATGTAAATTTTGTTCACATGTGACGATCGCCGTGCTACTATTGGTCGTTGGCGACGGTATGGGCAATAAACAATATTTTGCTGACCGTTGTTGCACCCGTCCCTTTGTTTCCGCTATATGCCAGGTAGCAATTATGGTTGGTGTCTCATGGTGCAACGATACATTGGCGATGCTGAAACATGTGTTTATGGAATGTTTTGGTAATTGTGCCTTGACAAAACCGGTATCTTGGCGGGGAGGCCATGTGGTCGCAGTCATGGCAGGTTTGTGGGTATGCCTTCCATACATCCATTTCTGAGCCTCAGATTCAATGGTATATGATCTTTATATAGTGTTTGTAGTGGTATCCGTTACCTTGGGTTTCGTTCATTGGGAACCGTGATTCCACTCTATAATAATGAGGTTAATGTTAGGTCGTTTTCGGGACATCTATGGGCAATGATGAAATCTATGTTTATGGATGTTTTGCCAAGTGTAGGTTGCCAGGATCCGTATCTTGGCAGGGCGACCGTTTGGTCGCAGCCATGGCGTGTTTCTGGGTATGCCTTACACATGTCCATTTCTGAGCCTCAAATGCAATGACATCTGTTTTTTTATGGTGTTTGTTGTAATACCTGTTAGCTTGGGAGTTGGGGCATCTGATGGTTACTATTTGAGAATAAGAAACCTTGTTGGAATTCATGACAATATCGCAAATGTTGTGATACCCGTTACCTTGGGGTTTCGAACATCTCATGGTTACAAACTGAAAATAAGGAACCTTGCTAGAATGCGGGACGATATGGGGAATGATGAAATCTATGTGTAAGGATGTTTTGCCAAGCGCGGGTTGCCTTATGCCAACCTCTGTCGCCTTTGTGGTGATTCTTTGTTCTGGATCATTCTGTTAACATGTTGCTTAATGATACTTACAAGAAAACGGGTCGTGCCGGAGAATCGTGCGTGTTTTCTGTGTGTGACGTTTGTGACGCAGGAGAGGTTTTGTGAGGAGGGAAAAATAATATTCTTTAATAAGGGTGTGTGGGAAATCACTGTCCATTCTATGGGCAATGATGAAATTTATGTTCATGGATGTTTTGCCAAGTGTAGGTTGCCAGGATCCGTATCTTGGTAGGGCGACCATTTGGTCGCAGCCATGGAGGGTTTCTGGGTATGCCTTACATACGCACATTTCTGAGCCTCAAATGCAATGACATAAAGATCTAAAACCAATGGAATAGACTATTTGTGTTCCGTTATATACGTCTTACCGGTTCCACAGGCTATGATGATAATATTTTAACATCACTAACCGTGTTCGATTAAAGTTTGGCCCGCGTATAGCTTCGCTGGGCAAGCTTGCACAGTTTGTAGCCATGACGCGCGCCTCATTTTCGACATACCCGATCGGTTACTTATCTGATCCTGAAAACAATAAGATAAACTTTTAGTTAAGTTTGATGCTTTTGATATACATAGTCTATAGAAATGTGGTTATCCTGTATCTGATCTAGGAAACCCTAACCTGCTCGGTTATGTTGCTGAATCTTTCGCCTGTAATACGGTCCGGTGAGTGTCTTTTTTTAGATATATTTTTTCTTCCATACATCGTCTTTTGTAGTTTATTAATTTAGTTTCACTTTCTGTCACATTGTATCTGCGTATGGTAAAGACCGACGAATATGTTGGCTGAATCTTTCATCCGTAATACGGTCCGACGAGTGTCTTTTCTTTTCTTTTTTAAATATATTTTTTTTAAGCAGTTTACCTCATTTGATCAATAGGATAACATACAACCCAACTGAACCGGGTCGAATTTGCCAAGTGACATAAGTAAATAAATTTAAAAAGTTGTGTATGCAGTGACGCGTTGCATTGGGTGTGATCTTGGGGGAATAGCTGATACCTTTTTTCTGACAATCATAGGAAAATAGGAAAATATTAGTGTTAAATTGATTATGTGATACTGAATACTTAGAATAGATCAATCGAGTGTAATGAAAGTTGGCGCATGAGTCTAGGGGACACTGTTTGGGCGTGTTTCGTGCTACTTTGAGTGAAGATAATGATAACTATTACAAAAAGGTTTATCACACAAGTTAAAGTGTTGTCGCTTACGAATGATGTTTAACAAACGGATGTCACTTTATTGCACACTCGCACATACCTTTAGTTCATGACCATTCGAGCAACGAAACACTTTTGTCTCAATTTCTTTTACCTTTTTTTGTTATTAAGTTATTCGATTGAGGTGGGGTAGATGTAACTTTTCTTTCCAGTTTTGCAAGAAAAGTAACAGGCTGATTTATGTTTGTGATATGTAAGGGTGCCATAGGAGACTAAAAGTGTGTGACATAGGAAGTGTCTTTGGATCAGCCGCCTACAAGTGGTTGAGGTATTAAGGGAAACCACGAGTGTACCAAATGCTTTGTCACAACGAAAATCGTATACTTTGGTTGAAAACCTCCCGCAACGAAGATGTTACTTTGTCGGATATTATGTGAAAGGTTGACCGTCTGCTATTTGAGGTCAACTTTCTGTTTTAAGCTAATTTATTATTCATATATCCGAACTTTATAAATCATCTCAGGACGAAACTAATTTTAATTTGCAGGCTTACATATAGAAACAAGTTTAACCATGCTACCAATGTTAGTCATTTTCATCCTGGACACACACCAAGTAGACAAAAACAAACCAAAAACCAACATACAGGTTAGTTTCACTTTTTTTATATATAAACTTTATTAGTTTAAAGAAGGTAATCCATCGGACTGAAATACTGAAAAATACAAATTTATTTTTCTATTTCCTTTGGGCGGCAAAAATTACATTGTGACGCGTTGTCTATGTACTTGGGGTTACACGTTCTCAATTATGTCTTTTTTTTAGACCGTTTAAATGTGTAGTATGCTAACCTTTTCTCATTCATTTGTTATAGATTCCGGCGAGGGTGTTGGAACAAGTTGCATGAGCTCATAGAGAAACGATTCCTTTTTTTAACTAACCATGCCCACCTTTGTATGCTAAAGGTAACAACTTATTTCACTGGTTTAGTTCCTTTTAAAATTAGGGGGTGTTTGGGAGTTCTTATTAAAAGACTACGAAAATATATAGGAAGTAGTGTCTTAGTTTCGTTGTACTACAATACGCATAAGCTAGAATCATGGATGGAACCAAGACTGCCCAACTACAACATTCTGGCCATATCTTAGTGTATGTTATTTTAAACTGTATATATAATTATGCAGTTTATTTTTATCATTTTCAAATTTGGGTACAAGTTTTTACGAGTTTTTTCATGTGGTCTCCAGAGGAGAGGCTCAGTTCAAATCTGGTTCCAAACACACGATTAATTTGTATGAGTTTCTATTCTACTAATTGTTGAATCTATCTGATTCAGAAGGGAAGAACTTGTATCAGTATCTCAATTTCAATTCAAAGATGGGTTTGATTCACACTCCGTAACTAAAAAAAGTTTATAAGTAAATGGATCTTATGGTATAAAAGTTAGCAAAGAGATTTGAGTATGTAGGACCTCATTAGCTTCTTTCATTCAAGAAAAAATGTGATCACAATAATTATAAATAGTTTTATTATTCAAATATATGATATTTAAAAAACTAGACAAAAGATGTGTTCGATGCCTTGTTGGTCAAGCGCAAAACATTTTAAGTTTGTTAAAGTAACCTTATGCAGACATGACCAATACATGCTTTTTATGAGATCAGAGACATGACTGTATCGGATCTAATATTTGAGACAATAGTTTTTGTATACCAATTACCAAGACGTATAATGTTTCTAATGGGTGGCATTAAGAAAGGTAACTAAAATAAAACTTGAAGATGCGCTCATTTAGATAACTTGGACTGTTTAGAATTGCAACATCTAATTGTCTAAGCACACAATTGTAACTCAGGACGATCTCATCACTTGAGGTCTTCGGCAGGGTGCAAATATTACTATGGGTGCATAGATAGGCACTTATGGTTGGTAGAATCTGTTATTACACTAACGTTCTCAAATTTCCATTTTTAATTACCATTCACACCATCACATTTTGAAAATCTTCTGATTTCAGTATTCTGAAAATAGAGTACTTTTAGGTGTATTGTATAGTGAGTACATTTTCTACATTTATGTGAAGATAAAACAATAAATCTGTTTCATAAGGAGCGCATTTTATTTTTTTTCTACAAATTGCTTGACCACTGTAAATTATGAGTTGCGTTATTCTCAAATTGCATTGCACAATTTGTGACATTATATTTCTCTGATTTTTGTTGCAGGAAGGTCTTATATCAGGCAACCATCAAACAGATCAGGAGGATCCCATCAAATAGCCACAAAGTGAGCCGACCAAGAGGCCACTGTTCCAGACTCCAACAGCATACCAAAAGAAGAAGAAAACGGATTAAAGATAAGAGACTTCAATAGCTGAAGTTTTGAACTTTTGTGTACATAACTTTGACGTAGGCGCCAGGCAGTCTTTTGAAAAAACTTTTAACTATATTAGTAACGGTAAACGTGGCTGAGAACTTCATTTGTATCAAAACGCCGCGGCGAAGCGCGGGCACTTAACCTAGTTTAAATTATATACTGAAAAAATTGACACCACGAAGCCTCTAGTTCCTCCCCAGGTAAAAGAACAAAACAATGTCTATCCGTAGCATATCTGAAACAGAAATTCACTAGGAGTTCAAAATTGTAAGCAAACCACATAAATCATCTATGTAGGGAAAATTTATAAGGAAAAAATTTATTATTCCGTCAGTTTCATAATTGTTGTCTAAAATAAACTTTTTTTTTTACTTTTTGCAAAATTATAGTTTTACGCTTAGCTAATTAATATAAAATTTATTCAATATTTGTAATAATAACATCAAGTGGAAGTTAATGTGCAAACTCAACTACATCTCTTAGTATTTATTTTTAGAAGTGAATAATATAAAAGTTTTGGTCAAACATGAGCTAGAAAGTAGATTTTTTTTGTCGTGTAGTGGATTTAATATGAAAAATGTACGTAGTCACTATAAGTCATGTCGTGGGAAATTTTAGTCTGTGTTTGGTAACAACTTTTCTAAGAGCATTTTTAGCAATTAGCATTAGCGTTTAGCATAATTGGTAAAAAAAAGCTTGTTTGGTTAAAATCGTTAGCATTAACATTTATCATGAAAATACTAACTTCTCAAATGCTCTTTCAATGGGAATTTTTAAATGAGCATAATTGATTAAAGAGCATAAACTTAATAAATTTCTTAAATACCTTCATTGATATAACACACTAAATTTAAAATAGCTTTCTATTTATATATGTATGTCCATTTATGTCTTTTTACACATTGAAATTATAGCTACTGCTAATCTACTAAACATTTTTTTAAAATTAACTGCTATTATTAATAGCTACTGCTAACTACTTACTGCTAATGCTTAATGCTACTGCTAACTACCACTGCTAATTTCACCATACACACCCTTAATAGGCGTAGTGATTTATTTTCATATAGATTGGGTGCATTTGGTATGTTGTTACAATGGGTATGGGAAATGAATATAAATTTTTTTATTTTCAACAATGTTGTTTGGTTTGAGAAATATAAGGCTGGAGTCAAAATTTTACCAATAATGTGTCTTTTTTCTTGTTTTTGCTTTTTTTCTTAATAGGACAACACTGCACAAGCAGACTAAATAACTCGTCATGACATGAATTCGACTTTTTTTAGCCATTAACCACAAATGTTTAACTTTACTAGTTATAAAATAAACTACAAATGTTGTAAAATTCTTAGCAATTTGGTGCGAATGGTAGATCAAATTGAATAGTATGTCGCCATAATCAATTGTGTAATGATATAAAGTATCATATTGCAAAGAAAACACCAAATCGCTAGAAAATTATCAAGCCTCAATTTTCTTTCCTAGATTAAATTATTACAGTATTTTTTGAAACAAATTTGACTAAACCAAAACAAAATAGAATAGGGTTTATGTGAGTACCATTTTGGTTGGAGATTAGTTCAACAGTTGTGTTGTTGTTGAATTATGTCTTGATGGCTCATATCATATATAAAAGCTTCGTCATTTACATTTTATGTTCTTTTTGAGTTGACTTTCGGAAAAAAAGGAAAAAAAGGTGAAAAATTAATAAATTTAGATAGGAGTTTGTCTAGCCTGATTGGAGAGAGCCCAAATATTGTGATATGATTTCAGTTTTTAATTACTACATTGATATACCAAATATTGTTTGACTTCGAGAATTATTCATCAATTCCCGTTAGGCTATACCAAGCATACTCTAAGGTACATTTGGTTTGTAAATAGGTTTTAAATTCGAATTTAGGTTTGGATTTAAAATTGGATCAGCATTTGAATTTTAATTCGTATTAAAGACGCTTGTTTGTGTGTAAGAATAAAGATTGATATCATGGATATAACTATTTTAAATAAGGAATAATATGATAAGGCCTCTCTCTCTCTCTCTCTCTCTCTCTCTCTCGTAAGGAACTATTATTGTTTAGATAATAGATCCACAACCGAGTAGCAGATGAAATTTTTTGTGGGTTTGATATATAATACATAATCATGTAGGAGGGCATAAAAGTCTAACATTACGTGTTTGTGGTATGCAAGCTGCGCAAGATATTAAAAAGAAAAGTGATACATGCACCACCTAAAGTTGTGTGCACACATAAGATATACTAGTTATGAATACAATAAAACGTCATAATGCATGAAAAATAATGTGCACCATCACTTTTAGAGGTGTACATATCACATCCATAAATAAAATATATGTTAGTGCAAACATTACGATGTTTTGTCGATATAATGTCTTTGTGTTTTGTTGATGACAAACGTATAATTCGCAATACATTATATAAAATGTTAAGGTACTCGTAATCACTCAAGAATACATTTGTATACTTCTCTCGACATCTCCAAGATCGCATTCGGCATAAATCACTTAAGGTATGAATAAACATGTCATTAACCTAACTAAGTGATCAAGGATTAATATTTTCTTAAAACTCACATTTAATCAAATGTGACAAAATATTATAATAAACTTTATTTTTAAGAAATTGTTTTATTAAAAAGAGAAAATAGAAATTTGAATTTGGAATATTCCAAAAAAATATTCCCTAAGGCATATTCCAAAGAATATTCTTTAATTTGAATTTGGCATATTCCATATGCCAAAGAAATATCCTTTGAAGGTATAAACTATACCAGATGGCATATCCTCACTAAAGGACAAAAATGCACGGTCTCCAAACAGGAGGTTCCTTATTGATAAGGAACTGCGGGTGTTTTTGACCGTTGTACTCTTGCCCTATAAATAGTGGATCATTTCCAGCTTTTCTTTCAACCCTTTTTACACATTTTCTTTAAAAACATCTTTAAACTCCTTGATTAGTTAGTTTAGATTAATCTTGTTTAAGATGTGATTCTCTCCTTCAATCCTCTCATCCTCTCAAGTGCAAAGAGAAGAACACTTTCATTACCATGAAGAGTTGGGTTCATAACATGATGAAGATCTCTCCTTCTAGATCAAGTCATTGTTTTCCTACTATGTATATGTAGAAGATCCAAGTGTTGGGTTCACTTGGATGTGTTTGTAAGGGTAGAAGATCCAAGTGATGGGTATCCTTGGATTAGGTGTTAGTTGTGTAGATCCAAGTTTGTTAATACTTTTATATAGTGTTATAGTCATAGATTTAAGTGTTGTGTGCTTAGATCTATATGGTTTATGTCTTTAGGCCATAAAACACAAGGTTTGTTATGTTGGGCCATAAAACATAACTAGTGTGAAGATCGGTGTAGATGGGTGTAGATTGGTCATACCTAAGATTAGGACTCGACATATAGCCTTGTGTTGGAAAATGGTGAAGTAGGCGAAGTTGTGTAGATTGGTCCTACCTAAGATTAGGACTCGACTTTTAGCTTAGAGTCAGAAATTGGATAAGCGACGTTGTTTATGGTTTCTCCACCTTAAGGAGTTTGTTGACTAGTGAAGTAACTCTCGAGTAAGGTGTACTCGAGGAGTGGAGTAGGGCGAAGGGGAGCTTCGTGACCGAACCACTATAAATCATCGTGTCGATACTTTCCTTTACATTTATGTCTTTAATCTTATTGATGCATTTATATGTTGTTGTTGTGTTGTGTGCATATCATAATCTAAACATCTAATTGCCAAAAAGCTATGGCTTAGTACGTGTGTGCTTCATGATTAGATTATGGTCAAGTGTACATCACTTAGTCTAAACATCCTAGTTGCGGAAAAGATTATGCTTAGTACGTGTGTGCTTAGTGTGTAGACTATTGCTTGATGTACTCTTGATTTGATGCGCTTGTGTGTTTTCTTACTTATAGTAATTATCTTTCAATCAAACACATCTATCTAGTTAAGCTTGATCGATAATTTGATACCAAAGATTGTTTAAGATCAACATGTAATAAATAGCCTAGTTCACTGTCGGCGGTTCCTTAAAGGGACACGCGGTTCTTTAGTGATAACCAACCGCGGACATGTTTAAAGAACCGTGCACAGTGACTTATGCGAAATGATTTGAAAAAGTAACTAGAAGCTATTCAACCTCCCCCCCCCCCCTTCTAGTTTCTACAATTGGTATCAGAGCTTGTTTATTCAAGATCTTTGAAGTATATTGTACTTTAAAGCTTGGATCGATCTTTTCTCTCTTTTTGAAAACAAATAGTTTTTAAAAAATGAAAACGGTTTTTAAAAATATAGACGATCTTTTTATCAAATTGTTCATGAAGAGTGATTACTTATGAAATATGTTTTGTTGTTTCATTCGTACAAGTTTTGATGTTAAATAAACTTCGTATAATAGCTTGATAACATATCTTTTCATGTTTGGAAGTATAAAATTTTTTTATTTCATAATTAACTCTAAAATACGAGTTCTATGTGTCTAAAATGATTTTTTAGAGTCATAAGTCCTTCCAAAATGTTACCAAATGATTTTGGCCAAAAACTCAATTTTTTCCTACTGACCGCGGTTCTTTATCCGTTCCCCGAGGTTCCATATCAATAAGGAACCGCAGTCAGTCTGACACAGATTTTTGGAAACTTTGAAAAATCATATAAAATCAACCGTAAGTCCGTAGAAGTCGTGTCACCCGTCATTTCGAGCGTAACTGAATTTCCTTTCTATTAAAAATGCTTCCAAACCTTTATTCAAACTTTAAAAGTTGGATGTTTTCTAAGTTCCATACTTTGTCCAACGTATTGAGCGTCGGTTTGTCGTAAAACTTGTGTTTTACTCTTTTCTACTAAGTTGGACATCTCTTGTTGATATATCTTTGAAAATTGATATATTTATAAAATGTTGAACTTAATTAAATTTTGAAATGGGTCGAAAACTATTTTCAAATAAAATCAAGCTATGCATACTTTGGTGTATCTAACACTCAAAACGAAGACGAATGCTTTTTGTGCTTTTTCTTTTGTCTTTGGACATTCTTAAGGGGTCATTAAAATTGGTAGTAGTGTTACTTATCTGTCTATTTATGTGTGCATTGCATATAGGATTAACATCTTTTGGTTTACAAATGTTACATAAACATTTTGTACACCTTGGCATGTTCTTTAACACTTATAGGTTTGAAAGCTTTGGGAGCTTGTCAAATCTATTGATGTAGGTCGTCTTACTCGATCATTGTGTTATTAGTTCAATTAGATTAATGTCTCACTATAAAACATGAAACACCCTTTGAAAATCTTAGTTATTTTCTCTTAAAAGAGTGTTTGTGGGAATCAAGAAAGATTTCGATTAAATATCAATTCATTATATAAACTATGATTGGTATCATTATAGAATCTAATTGACATGTTTTTAAGTGTATACGTAAATGTGGTTTATTAATAATATACATCGGATCATAACTCACACTTGTGTTGATGATGGTATATTGAATCTACTTGTTCAAATTACTAGACATATTTGGTTAATAATTGCTTATAATGCACAATGGAGTCGGTTTGACAACTTGGATGTTTCATCCGAAATACTCAAGTAATTTACATTGCAATGCAATTTATAAATGTGTCATTTCCGAAAGACCAATCAGGAGTGTTCCTTTGTTTTGTGTAAACGTTGTTTATACACTTCAATGTTATTGGCCTCAAGTTCTATTCAGGTAAATAACCGTAACTATACTTATTTGACAAGATATGAAATGGTGCATTCTTTACCCTCATTAGGTTGTGCATTGTGTCGTCATACACTTTTCATCCTTGCTACACTTTATTAGACAAATGTAGGAATTACATTTTGTCTAACTTAAGAATGACTACTAGAGAATTTATGCACTAGAATCTTAATTTGACCTAACGGTTGAATTACTTCCGTGTGGGAAGTTAGGTTATTATATAACTCATAAAAAAGGTCGTGCTTACCCTTAATTGAGCACCTCTAGTGATAGTCTCATACTCATTCTCTAAGTTGATTAAATGGCTCTTCCTAAATATGACTAACGATATTGTACTTTGATGAACTTTGTATATCATTAGGAGTCTTTTTCTTTTGTAGCCATAAGGTTTTTCTTAGCTTTCCTCATACGTGCTAATTGAACCTATGTGTTTTTTTTTTGTGTGTGTTCTAGTTTTTATTTCTCTTTAGCATAACTTTATGATAAGCTAGACTAGAACATTAGGATTTGCTGAATTGGAAAAATTCCCTTATCCTCCAAAACACGCCCTCTATGGGTGGTTCTTTATAGAGACCACGACTCCATATCGATATGGAACCTCCGGTGGAGAAAAGGAACCGCGGACAGACACTTTCAAAAACGGGTTTTCTAAAACTTCCTAATTCTTCCATCACCCTTTGGAATCCTTGTTTCAAACATTTGGTCACTCCCAAAATATCTTGTGCTTTCTCCTCTTAACCCAAAGCATTTAAAATTTCTTTCACACCAAAGCAAAATGTATTTTTCACAAATGAAAGCCTTCATTATCCACTATTTTCTAAATTCTCTTTCAATCCAAACTCACCAAAGAACACACCAAATTAAATATTTTCTCCTTCTAAGGAAATTGATTTTGGAAACTCTCTTTTTCACCACTTCCCTTTTGTGTTCTTACTCCATCACATGCTTATGTCATGCATCATGGAACATATTGTCATTGTTGTCAATATCAACATCTTGTCATGTCTTATATCTATGATGAGTTGAATTACAAGATTATCACCAAGCCTTATCCACCAAATTCCGCCACCACCTTGTCTTTCATTTAAGCACGTGGATTGCTTATTTCTAAGACATCTAATTTAAGCAAATCATAGAATTCTAGTGTAACTAAGATTAAAATTATGCTTAAGTTTTAGGCTTGTGTTTCATACGTCATTGTATGATCTTTATTTTCTTGTATTTCCTTTCATGTTTTTCAACATGATTTGTCTTTCGGTCTTGGATCTCATTTTCCTTGTGATCTTCCTTTTCTTATTTATTTTCTCACTTGATTGTCAAGGAAGGTTAGATCTTAATCTAATTCCTCTCCTAGTAAGATTGACAACTTAACTATTTCTTTTGAAATATTCAAGTATTTTTAACTTACAATTGCAATTGTTAAAAGTCATATCTAATTCATTGACTTTCAATCCATTTAGCAACTTATGTTAAATTGTTTGACCTAGTGATTTTCTTTTGAGTCGATAATCATTTTTGGACACCCATTGTTCACGGTTCCTCAAATAACCTAACGGCTCATTATTTATAATGAACCGCTGACCTATTTAACGAACCACGGCCAGTGAGACCCTTTGTTCGTTTTTGGTCTACCTCTGTCTTTGACGAGTTTTCTTCAAGATTCCTTCTTTTATTTTATTTTGGGTTTCTTCTCTCGTTTTTCTTCAAGACTTCACTATCACCTAATAAGGTATAGTATTCTTGAATTATTTTGTGAAGTTATCCTTAACTTCAATGTTGAGTCTCTTTCGATTTATTTTAATCATGCCTTTCTAAGTTCGGTCTCTCACTTCTATCCTTTCTAAACTAAGTCAAGTAGAGCCTCACCTTTTCCTCGTCATGTAATTGTTCTTTTAACATTCATAATGATTGAGAAGAGCTACAAAACTTTGAGCATGTAGTTTACCGTATGCTAAACACCATCCATCTTGGTTTTTCTATGCTTTGACTTATTTGATCTCTTTCTCTATATCATTGAGTCATCTTTTTGGTGTCGACATTCATAGGCATCCTTGCCTATAATGTCTTATATCTAGTATTTTTCTTAAGCGTCGATTTATCATCGCTTTTGCTTTTTCTTCATTTTTGTACCTTGATCCCCAACTTAAAGCTTTTGGAGCTTTCTAAAGGAGTTATTTATAAGGTCAAAAATGTATTTGAGTTGAGATTTTTTTTCTTTCTCATTGTTGAGAGTTGATTGTGGTTAAAATTTACAATTGGATTGGGTGATTCCAACAATTCTAAGTTTTTAACCTTTTGAGAGGATTTTGGTTAAATCTTGAATTTTCTTGGGTGATTCCAAAAATTCTAAGCTTTTTACCCTTTGACATATTATCATTACAATTGGTATGGATGTTTCTTCTCTACCTCTATTTCAACAATTGTGAATTGATCTTGTCAAGATCCTCTCCTTCGACTTGTCTTTGGATTGATAGCATCGTGTGCACACTTCTTTCTCCAATGCTTGTCATTGTTTGCGCAAACGACTTGTTTATCATCCTCGTTTTCGCGTTCCTCATAGTCATTCTTCCTCTCTTTTCGACTATGTGGAATTATTTTACTGTCCTTGGCATACTCTCTTTAGTTCGGTATTCGTGTCAATATATTAAAGTGGAGTATGTTCTCTCGACAATATTTTTCTTATAAATTGGACATCTCTTTTCTATCTTAGTCCTCTTTATATATATATTTTTTTGGTGTCACCAAAATAAGTTGGGTTCTTTTTTCTATCTAATAGCCCTCTTATTTTTCTTAACTTGTCATATTTTTGACACTTCTAAAAGTTAAGTTTGTTTAGCTTTCTCTTGAGTCCCTCTCTTTGTACTCAAGATATTTAAAGCTAATTCCGCTTGGGTAACATTGCTATACATATATGCTCTTTTCCACTAACTTTGTTTTGTAGGACTTTTCTAACCCTTCTTTGTAGCTTGTCACTATCCTTGCTTCATTGGTGCCTCAAGCAAGGGGGCTCATATCAAGGGGAGCATTTGCAGGATTTCTAGTTATTACATTTGCGATCATTGACTCACTTAAATTGCATTCATTGAACTTCTTGCAAGTAATGAATTTTGGAATCTCAAAGATAATCATTTTGTTATGCATGGAGTTGGTTAACCTATGTTGATTGAAGACTTCACTAGGATGACGCAAGCTCAATATCTTTAGATGATGGGTCTACGGTTTGGATTCTCGCTTCTCAACCGACAACCACAATGGATGATTAGCTTTTTGGATGCATGTTCTCTCGAAGTCGATCCTCCTCTTCTACAAATGAAGACTACCTTTCGGACGAAAGCTCTCATGACGTTAATTCTTCTCTTCTTCAAATGACGTGCTATCGATGATTACCACTTTGGATGTGTGCTCTCTCGACGTTGATTCTTCTCTTCTTCAAAGATGTTGACTACCTTTTTTATTCGACAAAAGAGGGAGAAGTAAGTGTAAACGAGTAACTTATACATTTTAATATGCGTTGCGGTTTACTTGTTTGTCATCATAAAAAAGGGGGAGATTGTTAGTGCAAACATTACGATGATTTGTCGATATAATCTCTTTGTGTTTTGTTGATGACAAACGTATAATTCACAATACATTATATAAAATGTTAAGGTACTCGTAATCACTCAAGAATACATTTGTATACTTCTCTCGACATCTCCAAGATCGCATTCGGCATGAATCACTCAAGGTATGAATAAACATGTCATTAACCTAACTAAGTGATCAAGGATTAATACTTTCTTAAAACTTACATTAAATCAAATGTAACAAAAGATTTTAATAAGCTTTATTTTTAAGAAAATGTTTTATTAAAAAGAAAATGGAAATTTGAATTTGGAATATTCCAAAGAATATTCCCTAAGGCATATTCCAAAAAATATTTTTTAATTTGAATTTGCCATATTCCATATGCCAAAAGAATATCCTTTGAAGGTATAAACTACCCCAGATGGCATATCCCCACTAAAGGACAAAAATACACGGTCTCTAAGCAGGAGGTTCCTTATTGATAAGGAACCGCGGGTGTTTTTGACCGTTACACTCTTACCCTATAAATAGTGGATCATTTCCAGCTTTTCTTTCAACCCTTTTTGCACAGTTTCTTCAAAAACATCTTTAAGCTCCTTGATTAGTTAGTTTAGATTAATCTTGTTTAAGATGTGATTCTCTCCTTCGATCCTCTCATCCTCTCAAGTGCAAAGAGAAGAACACTTTCATTACCATGAAGTGTTGGGTTAATAACATGATGAAGATCTCTCCTTCTAGATCAATTCATTGTTTTCCTACTATGTATATGTAGAAGATCCAAGTGTTTGGTTCACTTGGATGTCTTTGTAGGGGTAGAAGATCCAAGTGATAGGTATCCTTGGATTAGGTGTTAGTTATGTAGAACCAAGTTTGTTAATAATTAGATATAGTGTTAGAGTCGTAGATCTAAGTGTTGTGTGCTTAGATCTATATGGTTTATGTGTTTAGGCCATAAAACACAAGGTTTGTTATGTTGGGTCATAAAACATAACTAGTGTGAAGATCGGTGTAGATGGTTGTAGATTGGTCATACCTAAGATTAGGACTTGACATATAGCCTTGTGTTGGAAAATGGTGAAGTAGGCGAAGTTGTGTAGATTGGTCCTACCTAAGATTAGGACTCGACTTTAAGCTTAGCGTCAGAAATTGGATAAGCGACATTGTGTATGGTTTCTCCACCTTAAGGAGTTTGTTGACTAGTGAAGTAACTCTCGAGTAAGGTGTACTCGGGGAGTGGAGTAGGGCGAAGAGGAACTTCGTGACCGAACCACTTTAAATCATCGTGTCGGTACTTTCCTTTACATTTATGTCCTTACTATTATTGATGCATTTATATGTTGTTGTGTGTTGTGTGCATATCATAATCTAAACATCTAAGTTGCCGAAAAGTTATGGCTTAGTACGTGTGTGCTTCATGTCTAGATTATGGTCAAGTGTACATCACTTAGTCTAAACATCCTAGTTGCGGAAAAGCTTATGCTTAGTACGTGTGTGCTTACTGTTTAGACTATTGCTTGATGTACTCTTGATGTGATGTGCTTGTGTGTTTTCTTACTTGTAGTATTTATCTTTCAATCAAAGACATCTCATATCTAGTTAAGCTTGATCGGGAATTTGTTACCAAGTATTTTTTAAGATCAACATGTAATAAATAGCCTAGTTCACTGTCGACGGTTCCTTAAAGGGACACGCGGTTCTTTAGTGATAATGAACCGTGGACATGTTTAAAGAACCGCGCACAGTGAGTTATGCGAAATGATTTAAAAATAACTAGAAACTATTCAACCCCCCCTTCTAGTTTCTACAAGATTGACTTCATTATTTATAAGTAAATTGCAAATATCGCCCATGTCATTTAACTTCTATGAGGGATTCAATATTCAACCTAATGTTCCCCATAATACGAACGTTGCACTTTTAAAAAGGCGGAGACTATGGCTTCAATTTAGCGAAACCACGAGAACGATATTCTTAATTTACTCTTTATTTAATATAAATATTCAGTAAAGATTTTGATCTATAATTTTTTTTAAACATGTTTGTGGCATTTGGCTCTGGGTGGCTAAAATTTCTTTTTCACCTTCTTAACATTCAAACTTATTGTCATGTACAAGATATGAAATAAGTCGGGTACTCACGTATTACATCTGTCTCACTGAGAAGTGAGAGGACCACTAGACTCATAAGTGCCTCTCAAACAACTACCATCAACAAAACTCATCTTATTTCAATCATGAAGAGCAATTTTCATAGCATTAGCCCAAACCCTATAATTTTCACAGCCAGAAAGTTTAAAGCTAATCAAAGAGCCACTATTACTATCATTAGTTTGTAAATGAAGAGGATTACTAGCATCAAGCCCATTAATAACATTAGTAACATTGTTACCACCACTGGTCTCAACAACCTCAGGAGCCATAACCACAAACAACACAATAAATCAACACAACAGAACAATAAACCTATGTGTTCACTTAAGAACTCTAGTTCAAGATCCTACACCACTTAGTTCTCAGGAATCCAAAACCACTTAAACTGGTAGGTCAAGAGCAAGTGTAGGACGATGAATAAACAAAAAAAAGGTAAAGGTGCGAGAGGTGTTACACAACCAACAGCATCCAGCAAAACAGCGGAAGAGAGAGCCAAGGTTATTCTATATTCAAGTCTAGAAGTAACCCTAAACAAAAATCCAACAAAAAACACCAATTCAGCTTCCAATCGAGTACCTGCAATGTTGAAATCACCAAAAAAAACACTTGGAAAGCAAAAGCCTCAAATTATAAAAATTAGGATTTTCAACAAAAACTTTATATTTTCAAAATTAATGATTATCAGTGACAAAAAACCTTATAGACCACAAAAAACTTTGATAATTAAACGAATATAAGCAAAAAACATTGAAACCCCCAAAAAATGTTTTTATTTAAGAAAAAATAAAAGATCTAGTAATATTTAGATTAGATAAACAGAAAATCTTTCCCAAAAAAGTTTTTCTATCAAAAAAGATTTAGACCAGAGATCCAACCAGCTCTGATACCATGTAAAAATTAAGAACCCAACAACGATGTTGCACTCAACCAACCACCCCACGTGCTTTATTAACTCAGAATCCAAAACAAGATAGTCCCCAAACAGGTGCTATCAACATACACAGGAAAAGGATTTTCCCCAAATGGATGCAATCCAAGAATACAAAGATTAACTACAAACTAACTACTAACAACAAGATCAAGATCCAAACGTTTACATTTTAGTCAGAGAAAGTAGTAAGAGAAGAGAGAGAGTAAACGGCTGAAAACATTGACCATGAAACCCTAATATGAGATATGAGATGGCTTTATACTTGAGCAACTATGAAGTATTGGCACGAGTAGCCCCTTGAAACCTGCACATGTGACAAACAAAGTAAAGCAAAGAAAAGTTACCAAGTAACCCCTCAAAAGTAAAAAGGTTGCATAAACAATCATAAACTTCAACAAATAAACTTCTAAAATACTTACCGTTCTTGAAATACGTATGAGTGACCTTAATCTCAGTTCACACATTTCACTTTTGCCGTGACAGAAATTAAATTAGAGCAAGAGCTCCTCAAATCTGCGATTCGGACAAAACATAAGGACGGTTCTTTCAATTTACTGTAGTATCTTGATTGCATGGTCATGATACAAGGTAACAAACATGTTAACTCAATCAATCATATCCACAAACATTACAATTATAGTACAAACATTATTCGACAATTCCTAGTATTAATGACTCATGTAATTATGTTGCTAACACAAACATTAATATAACATGTTGTGTTACTAATTGAGCTTGAGTGGCGGCATGTACACACTATCCATCTTGTAGCCTTTATAAGGATCTGGATTCGCAAATGTGGTGGATTCAGCGCATGCAAACTTCAAGAAAGGTGATTTTGTCTGGGGATTGACGACGGGATGAGAAGAATATAGCATCAATGGTGCTTTTCTCGTACTTCAGTCTTGTGAAATAAGTTCTTCATAAGGAGCTCCATAAGTTGTAAAAGCATTTTTTACATGAATAGAAGGATCTCTATAAGAGGTTAGTCGAAGCATAGTGGTCACACTAGTTCTTTGTTTAGGTGATATATGATCAATGTAGGAATGAGTCATTTCATGTTAGTTGATATGAGGGCGTACATTCTTATTTTAGTCTGATTATCCGCGACAACGCAACCTCCTAAACTGTTTTTCATCCATAGATTTAGGTTAACATTGTATATACTTTATTTTTCTAGTCATGATTGACGCAATAGATAATAACTTGGTACTTCTTGATGGCATTGATATATACTTTGAGAGCTTTGGTGGAAAGATGCTAACAAGGCTAGAACAAGACGTCTCAAAGTATAATTGAATATCAATTTTCATGATGATCTAACGATATAACTTAGCACAATCAGAGGGAGCGCGTAACCTTTCTACCCGTGTTTTACTGCGTGCCACCATGAAAGGGTTCAATGTGAGATCGTGAGTGCTCACTATCACTTGTACCCAAAGTACCTAGAAATGATAATACCGCTTATTAGAAATGGGACAATGATTAATGTTGAAGACGTTGTAGAGGGGCTTGAGAGTGCACCCGCGGCAATGGTTGATCATCGCTAAGCAAGTTGTGGTTATGGCTCAAGAATAATGGAATCATTAGGCTCTAGTGGCCAAGTGGTATCATTGTAAGATTTTTATGTCTATATAATTATAGCATCACCAAATGGCCTAGTGACAAGGCTTTTGGCTTCAAACAAGACGTCAATCGGAATCAATCTCGGGATTAACGTGATGAGGCCGTGTACATCTGACTCAGAAAGGCTCACCCTTTCCGAGTAACCTGAATAGAGAAAACCACATCTATTTGCCAGTTCATTTTTCATTTGAAAATAACTGAAGAAACTAATCAGCACTATATTTTATTTTTAGCCCTTCTATACATATACCACAATAACAAAACTAGAAAAGGAAAAAGAAGGAATAGGGTAAGAATGTACAAACAAAGATGTTACACATTTTGCTATTTGTATTTTTGGTTGCATGTTGTTAAAAATCAATGGTCATAATGCAAACATGTTTGGGCCATCCTATCAGTTACAACATTTGAAGTGGTTCGATCTAGACCATCTTTGCATTCAAACTCAAATTAGAGTTTTAGCAGTCTAATGGAACAAGTAGTGAAGAACAAGCTAGTTATATTTAAGGACTATGTTAATGGGTTTCCTATGGAATCATACATGTTCCTCAATACATCCGAAACCATCAAATAAACATTAGCTTGCAGAAGGTTACATGTGTAATTAAATGAAGGAAACTCGAGGGGAGTGCTTTGAATCCTTTACTCCTGGTTTGGTATGTAACTTCATCTTTTGATAACTTTTGCTAACTTCCATTTCGGTTCTAAGGCAAAACAGTTTGTTATTAAAAGGGTGTAATGTTTAGGATTGGTTTTTAGGCTAAGCAACTTAAACATAAGAAGTTTGGGAAATAGTATACTTTTCGGATTTCCTTATACGCTTTCAAAATGGTATATGCCACTATACTAAAACATAGATAGTTAGTTAGAAGTTGATGCTTTGCATATAAGCTTGATGAGAAGTGTTGGATATGTTGACTTCTAGTCCTAAGTGTATTTTGGTCATTTTGGTACTAAAGGGATATTGGTCATTTTGTTTATGTTTCTTAAGAAGTAAGAAAACTAGTATGTCGGTCTAACACTCCTATAAAGAGTGTAAAGTCTGTATTTGTAACTTGGACCTATGATTAATGAAATCATTTTTTGTCCCAAACACCCTCTTTCTGATCATATGTTCTGATTGATCTTGTTGCTGCCATATTATGTTGTTTGTTTGCTGATGTTTTGCTACTGATTATGAACCCCTAATACTAATAAATTGGTATCAAGAGCCGGTTGATCGATTTGAAGCAAGCAATTGGTTGGGGTTTTGATTTGTTTTGGGTTTATGATTTTGTGAATTGGTTTCACCTTCTGGGTTACTCTCAAGAATCAATTTCTTGATTTGATGATTTGGTGGCTTACTAATTTGATTAGAAACACATAAGGTTTTCTATTTTGTTTTGTGGTTTTGGGATTTTCCTTTTTCAATCATCTGTTGCTTTCGCTTATTTGATAGATTGAAGGGGGTTTGTTTGAAAGGGTTTTGTTGATTAGGATTTGGTAGCAAATCAGAATTAGGTTTTGTGAATTAGCTATGTTTGGTTGCTTTAGGAGTTGTTAAGGAAGTTGTTTGTTACATAGTAAACCTGGTTTGGTCCCTACATAGCGAATATAGGGCTTAGTACTTCCTTTGGCATGGTGGAGCGATCGTTTTAGGATTTATTTATTCGTTGTTTGATATGTTCTCCGGGTTACACTTATGATTTTGTTTGAATTTGGGATTAGTGTCTGAAGTTGGAATTTGGCTGTTAGTAACGATATCGGAATATTAGATCATCTCTTGGTGGTATCGGTTTCATGGAATCGGTTTATTTGCTATTCGAATTTGGATTTTATTTGTTTGATTTTGAGTTGTAATCCGTCTCATATACGTGGGCTATTAGCTTGTAATTTGAAGTTTGAGTCGTAATCCTTATTGTATTAGTGGTCGTTAGTAATATTATTCAGATCATATTTGGGGCGTTTGAATTTGAGCCCGTTTGTCAAAATATTTATTAATTTGAATTTGTTTGATACGGATAATAAGTTTGAATTTGAGTCGTAATTCTTATTATATGAGTGGACCATTGAATTTGGTATTTGGAATTTGAAGATCGATTTGGTGTTTGAAGACTTGATTATCATCATGTCGTTTGAAGTTTGTTCGATCGTTTGGAATTTAGAAATTTGGATCTTCGTTTGTCGGGCGTTTAAAGTTGGTCGCCCGAATTTGATTGTATCCGTTGAAGATCATTTGAGCCGATTTGTTTTGTTGGTTGACCGAGTTTGAAATTTGTCGGTTAACATTTGATTGTTCGTTTGAAGTCATTGGCGTTTGTTTTTTGTTTAGTTTGCTTTGGATCGTTTTCAGGTTCGATCCATTTGGATTTGCTTTGGATCGTTTTCGAGTTTTCAGGTTCGATCCATTTGGATTTGCTTTGGATCGTTTTCAGGTTCGATCAATTTGGATTTGCTTTGGATCATTTTCAGGTTCGATCCATTTGAATTTGCTTTGGATCGTTTTCAGATTCGATTATTTGGGTTTGCTTTCGATAGTTTCCAGGTTTGATCCATTTGGATTTGCTTTGGATCGTTTTCAGATTCGATCATTTGGATTATCTTTGGACCGTTTTCAGAGTCGGTCATTTGTTTGAATTTAGCTAGTTCTCTAGCGTTTGGAAATTTGAATTTTAAGATGAATGATTCGTTTGGTTTGAAGTTTCGACCGGAGTTGAAGTATGATGTTACTTAGGAGCTAAAGTCAATGTGGAGATTGTTGGATATGTTGACTTCTAGTCCTAAGTGTATTTTGGTACTAAGGGCATATTGGTCATTTTGTTTATGTTTCTTAAGAAGTAGGAAAACTAGTATGTCGGTCTAACACTCCAATAAAGAGTGTAAAGTTTGTATTTGTACCTTGGACCTGTGATAAATGAAATCAATTTTTGTCCCAAGCACCCTATTTCTGATCATATGTTCTGATTGATCTTGTTGCTGCCATATTATGTTGTTTGTTTGCTGATGTTTTGCTATTGATTATGAACCCCTAATCTAAACAAGTAGGACCCCTCATTCCTCTTAAGTGGGCTCATAAAGTCATAGGTGGCCTTTATCCGATCTGGGCTAAGGCATTCTAACATAGCCGAATAGCCGAGGGTTGACGCGCCCAGTTTTAATGTGGATATTGGATGGTGTTCTCCCAGTTCTACGAATGTGTGACATATAAGTTCTATAAGCAACTCTATGTAGCGTGTTATAGCGGAACTACATTTGAGCTCATATGTGGTTTCATCAAAGATCTTAGCATTTTAATGCCAAAACAGTCTTTTACCATTAACCAAAACTACATGCACTAAAATAACGACCCTTAAGTAATTTGCGATAAAACAATACTAAACATTAGGTTCGCCCTAAAGATTTTGGTTTTGGGTTCGATTCAAAGCTTAAAAAATATATAACCAAACATGTTTTACTCCTTGTGGTCTCGGGTCCCACACATGCAGACACATAAAACACGTTGACACATGCATCACATGTACAGTAACACTTTGACAATCCTCCTAGGTTGTTCAAGAGCCACACTTTAGAATCCAATCCACGTACCACCTCTTCCATTCACCTTCAAACAAAAACCTAAACAACATTTTGATCATCATCATGGAACAAGTCATCAGCAACAAACAAGTAATACTAAAAGATTACGTTAAAGGGTTTCCTAATGAATCCGACATGATCCTTAAAACATCGGAAACCACACTAAAGCTTCCTGAAGATTCTGATGGTGTACTTGTTAAGAATCTTTACTTGTCGTGCGATCCTTACATGCGTGCTCGTATGACTAAAACCGAAGGCAATTATGTCGACTCTTTTACTCCTGGTTCGGTATGTAGCATTTGTATATATTTTTGCTGTAAGATAAAATATTCTGTTATATCGGTGTTAGAATGAATGTCAACATGTTGTTTTTAAAAACGAATAGATTTTGAAGCCCTCAAACTGTGAGTCCCTCTGCGATAACACATCTCGCACACTCTCGTATATGGCTATGCTTTTTGGGCCCGTAAGGACGGTTCCCAAGGCTTGCCCAAAGCTGCTGCTTGAGGGGTTTGACCTTAGGTTTTCAGAGAAATATCTTTAATCCCGAACACTAGGCAACACCTTTGTGACTGCCTAAACTAATTAAATAACACTACCTAGTAATAATCAGAATGAATGTGGTTGTGGCTGACCATAAAAAGAGTGTTTGGAAAACTAAATAACTCGTCAGTCGAAATTAGTATCACTAAAAGGTCCGGGTTCAATCCCAATCCGGTAACATGATGTGCTCATTGCCTGGGCTGGGGAATATAATTGTCAGTACACGGCACTCAAAAGGGTTGCATGAGGTCAGGGTTTCCCACCGATCCAAATCTTTTGACGAAAATTAGTATCACTATACCCCGAACACAAGAAACTGACTTGAAATAACATTAATCAGATTATACTTTAAAATACGAAGTCCATAATAGTCTAATCAGATTATATTTCAAAGTTGGATATGATGTTTTGACATTTGGTGAAATGAGAGTTATATTTGTGAAAGCTGTATTTTGATCTGATCTTAATTACCTTGCAGCCTCTAACAGGTTATGGAGTTGCTAAAGTCCTTGAATCCGGGCACGCAAACTTTAAGAAAGGCGACCTAGTTTGGGGAATTACAGGATGGGAGGAATACAGCATTATTAATGCTCATCAGGGTCTATTCAAGATTGAACATACCGATGTGCCTCTTTCTTATTATACTGGAATTCTTGGTATGACTTTTGTTTAAAGTGTTTTTGGTCTTTCTATAAACTTGTAAACTACGTACACCGAGCTTGCTTTAAACTTCTGATTTCTAATATTTTGATGTTTATCTAGGTATGCCTGGTATGACCGCATATATTGGTTTCTATGAGATCTGTAATCCAAAGAAAGGAGAATATGTCTTTGTTTCGGCTGCTTCCGGTGCAGTTGGGCAGCTGGTTGGGCAGTTTGCTAAGTTGTCAGGATGCTATGTTGTTGGGAGTGCGGGTACGAAAGAAAAGGTTCGTGCTTTTGTCATTTTAGCATCCTTTATACTTATAGGATTATGGGTTTATGTTAATTTATGTCAACTATAAAAGTTAGTTGCGTTAGCCTTTTGATTCCTTTTTATTCTTGGCGATGTATATGACTCAGACACCTCAAGTATTTCGTCCTAATGTTGTAAACCTAAAAATTATTGTTTTCTTTCGTATTGAATCGTTTTTATGTGTTCCTTATCACCCAAGGTTGATTTGCTGAAGAACAAATTTGGATTTGACGAAGCTTTTAATTACAAGGAGGAGCAAGATCTGGATGCTGCTCTGAAGAGGTTTGTATGAAGCAGAATCATTTTCATATTAGTTATTTGTTTGTAGTAGATAAAAAGGCAGGTTGGATAATGGGTCACCGCAGGTCAGGTCGAAAGATGTAGTTTTTGAGTGTGAGTCAAAACAGGTCAGGTTCGGTCGACCTTTCAAACAGTTTTTTTTAGCAATTTCTATCAAGATCTTAGATTATAAAGATTCTGCAGCACTGCCAGTATTTGATTACCATTTGACCCGTTTAAATATTATTACAATTATTATTTCAGTTGAAACATTTAACCACTTTGAACTGTTATTGGTAGAATACAGCTGAAATCGACTTGTTTCCATATATAAATGTTGAACTTAACATCTGTAGTTTTTTTAGATGGTTCTTTTTATGTTTTCAGGTATTTTCCCGAAGGAATTGATATTTACTTTGAGAACGTTGGAGGAAAGATGTTGGATGCCGTACTCTTGAGCATGAGACTAAACGGCCGAATTTCAGTTTGCGGTATGATCTCACAGTACAATTTGGAGCAAGGGGAGGGAGTGCGCAACCTTTTTACCCTGGTAGCAAAACGTGTGCACATGAAAGGATTCATTGTGTTTGATCACTATCACAAGTACCCAAAGTATCTAGAAATGATTATACCCCTAATTAAAAATGGAACGATAAATTACATAGAAGACGTAGTAGAAGGGCTCGAGAATGCACCCGCGGCTTTGATTGGTCTGTATCATGGAAAAAACGTTGGGAAGCAAGTGGTAGTTGTGGCACGCGAATGATCAATGTCTTTAGGCTAAATGGTGTTACTATGAGTACATTTTTGGTTTGATGTCATTATGTCAAAGAGTTGTGGGATTGGAAGGAATAAATTTGCGCAATATATGCATGTTACAAGTAGTTAGTAATCTATACTACTTTTGGTGTTAATCAAAACCTGAAATTACAATTTCATATTTAGGATGCACTTTTTTCGTCATTGTTATCTATCTTTTACACACACACATTTCTCCAAACTGAAAGTTTAAAACCACGCCTCTTTTTGTTGGATTCTTTATAGGTTCCGTGGGTATGACCTCCTATGCTGGTTTTTTTATGAAATTTGTGCTCCAAAGAAAGGAGAGTATGTCTTTGTTTCAGCTGCTGCAGGTGCAGTTGGTCAACTCATTGGGCAATTTGCTAGGTTGTTAGGTACTAAAGAAAAGGTTGGCGTGATTGTAACTTAATAGAGTTTCTACTTATATGATAAACAGGCGTCATCTAGTACATTCAAATTAATTCCTATCCTGTTAGTTTCTGTGTATCTCGATAAATGTTGATTAACAGGTTTTTCTGTGTCTTGGATTTCATGAGGCTTTAGCTACAAAGAAGAACAAGATTTTCATGCAGCTCTTAAGAGGTTAGTCTGAACCATAGTCGCCACCCTAGTTCTTTGTTTAGGTGCTATATGTATCAGTTTAGGAAAGGGTCATTTCACTTCGTGTTTTATCTATGTATTCTCTTATAGTGGAACTTCATTTTAGCTTATCTGATCACTATCATTTACCAAGTACATGGAAATGATTATACCCTTTGATAAAAGAGGAGAAAATATGTTAAATAAAAGACATTGTTGAGGGGCTCGAGAGTGCACCTACGCCTTTGGTTGACCTGTTTTCAGGCAAAAAATGTTAGGAAGCAAATGGTGGCTTTGGCTCGTGAATGAGTACTCAAGTGTTACGTCTACACTTAAGATAGTTACAATGTGATTACGATATATAGTTCAAGTTCATAGGAATACAAATATACATTCATCGTTATCATTTAACAAGAATTTAAGGATGGGAAGCAACTGGTGGCTTTGGCTCGTGTTATTGATATCTATTGTTGTTAGATAATATAGTTGGCGCATACTTAGTTGTGGGTTTGGTCCATTAGGATTAGGGTTTGGTTGGGTCGTTAAATAAGTTATGTATTCATTATAGATACATATGTCATGTTCGTAATGTACACACAAAAACACATTCAATAATATTATTTTAGCATCTTACACTTGTGAGATATATATATTTGTTTAAAAGCGGGTATGTTTGGGTGGTCAAGTTGCTGGTCTTATTGCGCCTGTTTGACGATGGAGTAAAAAGCTGAGGTGAATTTGAGTTAGCGGTCGTATGCTGGTCACTAATATACCCAACGTAAGGGTGCAAACTTAATTAGGTACACAATTTGAGGTGATCTGAGATACGATTGGAACGGTTTTGAGAATGTAGCTCAGTTAAACCCCGTATATCTGAATCAAATACTCGTCCTCTCTGAATAACATCACAATTAGACGCCGTTTGTTTACCCGTTTGTTGATAAAACAATTGCTTTTCTTAAAGTAAAACCCATGTGACATTCTTTTATGCTTATGAACCCCACACCTGCACACAAAAAACACGTCGGGACGTAACCATGCTGATTATTATATGGACATGTTCTTCCAGAGCCACACATTTAAATCTACTCCGCGTACCTCTTCACTTCAATTCACCTTCAAACAAAAACTGAAACAACATTTGATCATCATGGACCAAGCGATCAACAACAAACAAGTAACACTAAAAGACTACATTAAAGGGTTTCCTAAGGAATCCGACCTGCTCCTTAAAACATCTGAAACCATTACACTGAAGCTTCCTGAAGGTTCTAATAATGGTGTACTTGTTAAGAATCTTTACTTGTCGTGTGATCCTTACATGCGTGGCCGAATGACTAAAACTGAGGGCAGTTATTTTGACTCTTTTACTCCTGGTTCGGTATGTAACATCCGTATATATCTATGTCTTAGGATATGTTTTTGTTTTGATATAAGGTGTTAGACTGTTTTCAGTTATTTGATCATTTGTTGTTTTTTGCTTTTTTGGCAGTATAAAATATTTTGCAATGATCTAACTTTAATTTTTATGAATTTTTCATGGCTCTCACCCACTTGATGTTAAGTACGTTGGGTTAATTGTTTATGTGTCGAATTTATGTATGCATAGTCACGTATGCATGGCTTGGCTTTGGAAATAATTATCTCAAGTTTAGTTACAGTAATTGTTTACAAGTTAGAATTAGTATGCAGTTGACCTGTTCCTTTAGAAGTATACATGGTGTACATGGGTGGGTTAGTGTTTCCTAGTGTTTAGGGAGAATTAGTATTTTATGCATACACGTTATATTTCTTTTGCAAGGCTATAAATAGGCGTGTGTTAAATGAGTAACATAGAGAATCTGGTTGTGGTTTAACCCAAACATAGTTCCTATTCTACATTTGGTATCAAGAGCTTCGTTCGATTCACGCTGGTTTGAGAGTCGGTTTCCAGTAAGGGTGTAGCCCTTCGTTGCGGGCACACGCAGCAAAGAAACGGGTGCCCTTGGATCAGGCTTGTTCCAGAAATGGCGAGAGACTAACCGAGGTTGCGGGATAAACGAACAGGAAGAGTCGGGAAAGAAAAGCAGGTAGCTTTTGACTCAGTTCGTTTTGCATATGAAGACGGTAAAGGCGGGTATATCCTTGTCTTCCTGCTCGGTGGAAAAGTTCTCTCGGAACTAGGTTGAGTGAAGACGCTAGGGCTGCGGGTTTTCTCTTGGTCTGAGTGTTTTACAGCAGAAGACGGAGACACTAAGGTGTTTCGGGATGACCGTTGTCGTGGGAAGAAGGGGATGACCGTTCAAGGCGACAGGGGGCTATGATGAACATTAGGAGGTCCGTAGTTGGTATTGGATCAAAGGGAGTTTTGTTATTCCAATGAAAACACACGACGGTAGGTTGTAGGTCACCGGAAAATGGAGAGATTAACCGGTTAGCGGGAAAAATGGGCGGGAAGATTTCAACACGGGTGGTGTTAAATCGGTTCGTTTGGCGGGTGAAAGAAAATGGTAGAGCGGGTGGCTTTGTTTTCATTACCGGTGGAATAATGCTCTCGAGTGTCACATAAGTGTCGAGAAGACGGGTTATGTGTGGTGACAACAACATTCGGGGTTGGGTGATGGACAAACAACAAGGTGTTAATATTATGGTATTGGTAGTTCGAGCCGAGATGATTTTGGATGTGGCGGGATGAGGCCGGGGATCCGGGAAAAGTCGAGATGCTAGAACGTTTCCAACGGGATGCCATGGTATATGTTACGAGTGTTGTGTTCAATCAAAATGGTTTAAGTTAGAAAGACTTTGGACGTGACCGGAGGTGAAGGTGGGGTGTCCGGGAAAGGTCTTGCTCGCTGTTATAAATGAGTTGTGTGAAATAAACGATTAAGGGGGTGATTGTTGGGTTAATCGTTTATGTGTCGACTTTACGTATGCATAGCCACGTATGCATGGCTTGGCTTTGGAAATAATTATCTGAAGTTTAGTTAGAGTAATTGTTTACAAGTTAGAATTAGTATGTAGTTGACCTGTTCCTTTGGAAGTATACATGGTGTACATGGGTTAGTGTTTCCTAGTCTTTGGGGAGAATTAGTATTTTATGCATAGACATTATATTTCTTTTGTAAGGCTATAAATAGTCGTTTTTTAAATGAGTAACATAGAGAATTTGGTTGTGGTTTAACCCAAACATAGTTCCTATTCTACAAAGTACTATATAAAGAGGTATATATTTTGAAGCCCTCAACACTTTTTGTGATGTGAATTGATTGGCACGTTTCGTTTTTGATTTGGACATTCAAATGTACAATATGTTAAATGAATAGTACAACTCTTTAATGAACAGTTTAGAGTGTCCCAATCAAATTTTAAAATGTGCAAATCATTAGCCTTTTGTGATTGCCTAAATAATAATAACCTAATAATCAGAATCAATGTTATAGTAGCTGACCATAAAAGAGTGTTTCGACACCAAAATAACTAGTCAGTCGAAGTTAGTATCACTGAAAGTTCTCGGTTCAATCCCAACTCCGGTAACATGTGCTCATTGCCTGGGCTGGGTACTTGGGGAATATAATGGTCAGTCGTTGCACAAAAGGGTTGCACGAGGTCAGGGTTTACCATCGATCTAAATCTTTTGACGAAACTTAGTATCACTATACCCCGAACACATGAAACTGACTTGAAATAACATTAATCTGATTATACTTCAAAGTTGGAGATGATGTTTTGACATTTGGTCAAATGAGTTAAATTTCCGAAAGTTGTATTTTGATCGAATCTTTACCGTCTTGCAGCCTCTGACAGGATATGGAGTAGCTAAAGTTGTTGAATCTAGGCATGCAAACTTTAAAAAAGGTGATCTAATCTGGGGATATACAGGATGGGAGGAATACAACATTATCAATGCTCCTCAAAGCCTATTCAAGATTGAACATACCGATGTGCCTCTTTCATATTATACTGGAATTCTTGGTATTATTTCTGTTTAAAGTGTTTATGGTCGTTCTAGAAACTTGTAAAATACATACCGATCTTGTGTTAAACTTCTATATTTTTTTATTTTGATGTTTATCTAAGTATGTCGGATATGACCGCATATATTGGTTTCTATGATATCTGTAATCCAAAGAAAGGAGAATATGTCTTTGTTTCGGCTGCTTCTGGTGCAGTTGGGCAGCTCGTTGGGCAGTTTGCTAAGTTGTCAGGCAGTTTGCTAAGTTGTCAGGATGCTATGTTGTTGGGAGTGTTGGTACCAAAGAAAAGGTTCGTGCTTTTGACATTTTAGCATACTTTATACTTATATGACTAACGGTCTTATCACTACTACACAATTAGGTTTAGAGACCCGTTCATCAAGACCCTTTCCAAAGAAAAACAGTCTCAATTATAATTTTCCTTTAGCCAAAAACTATCGAGACCGGTAATAATGAAAAAACCCGGTTTTAGTATTAAAAACAAATCGAGACCGGTTTTTAAAATGCAAACACGTCTCTTTTATGCATAATTTGGACCGGTTTTATATTTGAAACCCGGCCTGTACCTTTTGTTTACAAGCAGACATGTTTGAATAAAGAAACAGGTCTTAGATTTTCCAAATTGTGAGCGGGACTTTTCCCCCCTTTATTCTTTTCAATATTTTAGATAAATTTCAAACCAAACCTAGTTCCCTTTTATATCTCATTTCTTTAACACCCACACACACATTTCACACTTTTGCTGCCGCTACTTATGGCACACTTTTTCTATCTCATTCTTGTTTATTGGCTTATTTATATCTGAGGTTTGTAAAACTCTAACTACATTTGCCATTATTATTGGTAATTGTTATGTATGTATTCTTTTAAACTTTTCTGTTTCTTTTTTACTTCCCAAGTTAGATAAGTTAATTGATGTGTTTGACTTTCGGGTTATGTAGGTTAAAGCTCACTTACTTTATTAGCCTTCATCTCATAAGAAATATAGGTTACATGAGCAAAATAGAACCACTTAGGTAACAGATTCATGTGTTTCATGCTTGCACATAACGTGTTTGATGAAATGCTTATTTCCATTTTTATGTATGTTATGCTTAAGAAGTTAAGATGGTAGATGGTTTGAACAGTTAGGACTTTTTGATACTCTTGTGTGAGTTGTCTCTAAAGCAAGTATGACAAAAAGATTATATACAAGGTTAAAAAGTTATTCGGATTAAAGTAACTGTGACTTAATGGAGACTGAGAAATAATGTGGCTGTGTTTGTATTATGTAGTTACTGATTTTATATTTAAGCTTCGAGTCATTAATCTGTTTGCTTCTTTAAATAGTAAAAAATGTTTAAGATTTAGTAGCTTTAGTTTGTGTCGTGTTTAGTAACTTGTTATAATAAAAACACAATATTATGCGCATATAAATTTTAATGGTCACTATTAATTCCAGAATTAAAACTGAAACACATTAGGAAACAACATGTGTAAATTTAAAAATCAGTTACTGAGTGTGTAAAAGTATGTTTTGTGACCAAAATTTGGTTTGATAATGACCATTGAAGAAATAGTCAAATAGTTATTGATTTATAGTTTGTTGTGATATATTCCGAGTTTGTGGAACCAGTAACGCGTTTAATTAGTTTAACTGATTCGGTTTTTGAATTACTTTGTTATATGTTAAATTCGATTGACCATGATGAGGCCATTAGGATGATTTCCGTCATCGGTTTAATTAGTTTGCCTGTTGTATCTTTTTGTCCTTATGTGTTATTTATGATGATGATTTAATAGTTTGTTGTTACATGTTTCAGTTTTGTGGAACCAGTGGTGACGGCTAAATTAATTACTCGATTGATGTATTAGTTTGTTGTTAGCGCATGGTTGACGAACATAATTTGGTAACATATAACTAGTAGTAAGTGGAAACGCTAGTTCCTCGTAAATGCTAGTACTAGATAGAAGTAGTAATGCCTTTATTACTTTAGTAACGCCTTTATTACTTTAGTTGATATGCTTTTTGATTAGTTTGTTGTTAGTTGTTACGGTATGTTTAGTGAAGATAGCCGTAGAACGCTAGTTGCTTGAAAAGGCCATTAGAAGTAGCCTTTCGATTTGGAGCATTTAGAAAAAGTAGGAATGCCAGTCGCTCATTTCCAAACATGTTGACTAGATCTTCATCCAGGTTCACCAGCTAAGTCATCACGATCATGATAGGTTACTGTGACATTATAAATGTTGTCTATTAGTTTAGTTGATTCACTTTTTGAATTATTTAAAAATCAGTTACTGAGTGTGTAAATTTAAAATTGAAACACATTTTGTCTATTAAGTTACTGTTTTAGTTATTTAAGTAAAGATTACTTGTAAGAACACTAAAAATAAATATATTTTCTAGAAAATGATAAAATATAGCTTGTACTTTATATAAAATTAGAGTGAGTTAATAGGTAATGCTTGAACCACTTGGACTAAGTGACATTTTGATTCTATTATCTACCTTAACCTTGTAAAAGTATGCTATTTTTTTTAACTTTTGGTTTGTAAGAGACTGTTGCAGTCTTCTTGTTATTTGAATGGAGTAAGTTGTAATTTTTATTGTTTCATGTTTATTAGGAGCCCGCAGAGCTGTTTGTTTTTCAGCATACAATAGAGAGAAGACTCCGATACCAAGGGGGTTGTATATCCGATCGGAGATGATATTATCCATGGAGTTTCTATAATTCCTACATATATGAAGGTGATGGTAAACAAGGTTCCGCCTGCGCACAAGTGTAAAGCTTTCAGTGTTAAGTGGAGATGAAAGTTTTACTATGTTAGGTCAAGCTGGGAGCTTTTTTCGATGGCCTTAAGAACGGCTTGAACATCCGCTAGAACCGCCGTTCATCAAGACCATTTTCCTGATACAGTGAGTACTATCCTAATTGTTTATTTTAGAATATGTAATGTAATTTTCATACTTAACTTATCCAATAAGTAAGCTTGACTATAATAACCCAATATCCTGTCTTTTCTTTCTAGAAATCTTGTTTTCTGTTATAGCTCTCAACAATAATTGTATCCCTTTTTTACATGTAGATCTCTTGGCATGACAATTGTATGCTCTCCAGGAAGGAATCGGATTAAAGACACTATTGAAAAGTGGCATCAATTATGTCTGATTTGATTAACATTATTAATAGGTAGTTGTTAATTATGTCAGTTGTTTTTTGTTTGAGGCATCTGCACGTTCAAGTATTTAAGCTATGATGATATGTACAGACTACTTTTTTGTAGAAGGCATTTTGGAAATGTACGTTTAGTGCTAGAACTCGTTATCATCTAACTTGAATTCTGGAATATATGTATTCACAATTTTTAAGTTAAATTTCTGGATAAAAAGCTGTGTGCGTTTGTTATTGCCGGAAACTGTTCGTGTTAGTATACTGCTGGTAGAAAGAACTACACCAAGATAATGTGCTTTTATGTTGTCGAAAATGAAAAAATTCATAAAATTCTTTTTTTAGAAAAGGAAATCCAGACCGGTTTACTAATAGAAACCCGGTCTCCTTATAGAATCAAGACCCGTTATTCACGCTTAAACAGGTCTCAATACTGATATTAAGACCGGGTAAGTAGCTGCAAACCGGTCTTGATTGTGATAATCCAGACCGGTTATATAACCGGTCTCGATTTGATTTCGCATGGAGAGCTCCCCCCTGAGAGACCCCATGAAAAACGGGTTTGGATGAATTCTACAACAGGTCTCGGATGTCCTTTTTGTAGTAGTGTATGTTAATTTAGCTCAACTATAAAATTTAGTTAGTTAACTAGTGATTCCTTTTTCTTCTTGGCGTTGTGTGACTCAGAAACCTCAAGTATTTCGTCCTAATGTTGTAAACCTGAAAATAATTGTTTTCTTTCGAATTGAATCGATTTTATGTGTGGCGTATCACCCAAGGTTGATTTGCTGAAGAACAAATGTGGATTTGACGAAGCTTTTAATTATAAGGAAGAGCAAGATCCGGATGCTACTCTGAAGAGGTTTGTATGAAGCAGAATCATTATCATATTAGTTACTTGTTGCAGTAGATAAACATGCAGGTTGGGTAATGGGTAACCACAACAGTCTTAAGGTAAAAAGATGTAGTTTTTGAGTGTGGGTCAAAACATGTCAGGTTCGGTCTCCTTTTCAAACAGTTTTTAGGCAATTTCTATCAATGTCATAGATTATAAAGATAGCACTGCCACTATTTGATTGTCATTTGACTGTTAGATCGTAAACTTGATTTGGTCATGAAAGTTCGAGCTCATACACGAAGATTCTAGAAAGTTGAGGAAGCATCTTAGAAAATATCTATGTAAATTAGAAGATTATAGATAAGTATGATAGACTTATCTAATAAGAGATATCTAGAATATAGATAAGTATGAAGTCGGAATTATCTAGAGATCCATAGAAAATATCCCGATCAAAAATGTTCCATAGACTAGTATATAAATGGTGTATGTAAGCATTTATGAAGGCTCTTTAAATGTTCCTCTTTATATCGAATATAAGCCTAAAAGGCCCTTTGTATTTCCAACATTGACCAGTTTAATTATTCTTTTCATTGTAACATTTGACCACTTTGATCTATTATCCGTAGAATACAGCTAAAATGGACTTGTTTCCATATAAATATGTTGAACTTAACATCTCTAGTTTTCTAAGATGGTTCTTTTTATGTTTCAGGTATTTGCCCGAAGGAATTGATATTTACTTTGATAATGTTGGAGGAAAGATGTTGGATGCAGTACTCTTGAGCATGAGACTAAATGGTCGAATTACAGTTTGCGGTATGGTCTGACAGTACAATTTGGAGCAAGGGGGGAGTGTGCAACCTTTTTACCCTAGTAGAAAAAGGTGTGCACATGCAAGGGTTCGTTGTGTTTGATCACTATCACAAGTACCCAAAGTATTTAGAAATGATTATACCCCTAATTAAAAATGGCACCATAAATTACATAGAAGACATTGTAAAAGGGCTCGAGGATGCACCCGCGGCTTTGATTGGTCTGTATCACGGAAAAAATGTTGGGAAGCAAGTGGTAGTCGTCGTGCTTGAATGATCAATGTCTTTATGCTAAGTGGTGTTACTATGAATACTTTTTTGGATTGATGTCAAAGAGTGTAAGGAATAAATTTGTGCAATATGGGGTCATTGTGATGTCAGGTGTGACCTTGATATATGCATGTTACAAGTAGTTGTCAAATATGTGGACCTCATTTTATAGTACGAGGAGTTCTTTACAAGACAAGATATGAATAAATAAGTATAAACTTTTAGAAGATATAAGTGAATATCTTCTATCTTTGAGAAAGACGTCTTCTGTCTTTATCTCTAACTCAACTCTAATATTCCCACCAGCACTAAGATTTAACCTTGTCTTGACCAGTACAAAAGTAACCACCACTAAGAATACTACTACCAGTATTAATAAGATTAATATTGTTAGTGTAATATAAACCAGTACTAATTTTATTCCCAACATGCTTGAAAATGCTTAAAACATCTTCAAATTATCATAAAATTATCCAAGAGATTCTAAATTGCTAAGATGACAAAAAAAAACATTTAAGACATTTTTAAGGCATATTAAGGCAAATGTGGGGTGAAATAACCTCGAAAATATGTACAAAATGACGCCTCATCAGACCTACATTAATTGCACTTTCCTTTTGGTGTCCAAAGGATATAAAAAGTAGAGGTAACAAGCATTTGCGCCATAGTCTAGGTATCGGTGAATATTCCTTGGATATTCTTGATCTTATCGTCTTTGTATTAGTGTCGGTGTATTTTCATCTATATGACGTAGAGGCAAATATCATTTATGTTGTAGAATCTCAATCTTGAGTTTTCTGGACATCGTCCCATCTACAACGTAGGGCCTAAATCCACCTACGCTAGAGAAGCCTGTGTATATTTGAACTTGGAGCCATTTTATGTATTATTTTACCACTTTCCTTCTTTTGTTGTCAATTGCTCGTTTTTACCTACAAAATACAAAATAATCGCTTTCTTGCAATATTGGGTGTTGTTAGTACCAAAACTGATCAGAAATGAATGGATATTTTCACTAAAACCATTCATATATTTGACCATCAAATGTCCCCCAACTTGACTTCTACTCTCAAGTGGACCTGTTAAAAGCGGTTTTTTCAAAAATATATTTCCTTATAATCTAGAAAATATGAAGTTAAAAACATTCTTGTGTACATAGATACTTAAGCCGAACACCTCACCAACTAGGGATACTAATCACTCAAGTCTAGTCCTAGTATAAGTGTTAGATTTAGGGGTGTTCACTCAACTGCCCAGTCATAGCAAGGTATCTAATCATAGGCTTGGAATATACACAAATCTACGCACACTTAGGGATCTGAGACGACAACGGGTTTACACATGAATGCTTATAAGGGTTAAGTAATCATTACCAATACCTGGATCTAGAAAGGCGCATAACCTAACATGCTATAGTCAAATCCATGAAACAGACACACGAGGTTGTACATTTCCTAACTCGAACAAGCTAAAGATAAGACCAACCAGGTAACATAATTCCTAAAGATGCACCTAAAATGGTTGTAAAAATAAAAGATACTAACAGGTATACGAAATAAGAACCATTTCATCACAATTCAGTATCACTCCTCCATAACTTTAGGTGTCGATAGTGAGAGAACTTGATCTTGAGTAATAATGGGTTTATAACATCACCCAATATTCATAAGATGTTGATTTATAATACGTACCAACTAATGATTCATGCTATAGTCATAAAAAATACAGATTCTTTTTCCACATGCTTTTACGACATGATCATTTTACAATATAACATATATCCCCCACTTGGGATGAACAATGATTGTAAAAGGGGGTTTTAAAATACCATAAAGATAAATAATCTATGTAAGCATAAATGTAGGAATCAACCTTCAAAAACCATGGTTGCCAAGTAAGCTAATAAATTCTTTACACCGGATTTGACTACAGGGTAGGCTAAGGGTAAAGGTGTAAAACAAATAACACATGGTTTATCCTCAAGGATTGGTTTCTACAAGTTATACTAGTGACATTAACTTAAAATAAATGGGATCGATTTTGAACACGATAGGTCGACATATCAGGGTAACAAGTCGATAACACACACACACACACACACACACACACACACAATGGAAGGCGATTTGGTTGTAATCCTAAAGTGGTTGCCATCCGTATCACCCAGTTCTATCTCGACATGATGATACAAGCCAATTCTAACGTCTATAATACTACCGGCACTCTCATATTATGGTGGATTATGTATAGTGAGACAACATAATAGGATAACCCCACCAATAAAATAATGGTTTAAATTAAGCCTGACATAGATCTATTCTAGTTTAAACATGAAAAACATGTCGAAAACTATTAAAATGGCATAAATATTTGCAAAATTAACTAAAAAAATCAGAGATAAGTATCAATCAAGTGGTAATTCTACTCACATCTCCCCACTTGGTTTGTACAATGTTTCGATACTTTTGGCAATATTATAATTCTTAAAATACAACTTATCATATATATAAATGGTTACTATTCTTGATAAACACAAGTTTTAATGGTGAGTTTTCGGTATTTTTGGCAAAATTTGTAAGTTTTTGGCAAGTTTGATCTCCCCTGACCGTCGTTGACCGCCATTAATCGCCTTTTCATAGATCAGCAAGGTTGAGGGCCTTGTAGCGATTAATCGGTGATTAATCGAGCTTGTAGACCTTTTTTTGCAACATTGGTTTTAAATAACAAAACTTGTTATCAAAAAATTCTTGGAAATTGATCTATCTTACTTTGACAAGACCAAACATAGCTTATGATGTTCACTGCCTTAGTCAGTTTATGCATGCTCTATGTAAGTCTCATCTTAAGCTTGCATTTCATGTATTAAGATATCTTAAAAGTTTTTCTAGAATTGGTATATCATTTAATCATAATGATAATCTTAAACTTGCTGCTTTTGTTGATTCTGACTATAGTAAGTGTAAGGTAACTAGAGAATCTGTTACTGACTAACCAGTTTACCTTGGTAATAATCTTGTGTCTTGAAAAAGTAAGAAGCAATTTGTTCTTGCTAAGTCATCAGCTGAAGCTGAGTATAGAGCTATGAATAGCGTGACTTGTGAGACTATGTGGATTTTCAAACTTTTAAAGGATTTGAATGTTGATATAGAACTTCCTGTTCCTATGAGTTATGATAGAAATTATGCTACTGAAATAGTTGATACTCCTGTATTTCATAAGAGGACAAAGCACTTTGAAATTGATATGTATTTTCTTAGAGAAAAGGTGTTTGTCGGTTTGATCAGAAGTCTTAGAATCAAATCTAAAGATATTGTTGTTGATTTGTTCGCTAAGGGGTTATCTACAAAGCACTTTGAAATTGATATGTATTTTCTTAGAGAAAAGGTGTTTGTCGGTTTGATCAGAAGTCTTAGAATCAAATCTAAAGATATTGTTGTTGATTTGTTCGCTAAGGGGTTATCTATAAAGAATCACAATATATTTTGTGATTTGCTTAATCAGGTTGATTTATACCACAAATCAACTTAAGAGGGGGCATTGAAAGTATTAATGTTTAAGTTGATTTATGGCAAGTTTCATTCTCAAGGGTAAGAAAGGTAAAATTATTTTAAGTTATATATCTATTGTTTTGGTAGTTTGGTCAGTTGTTGCAGGTCCTCCATTCTTCAGGGCTTAAGGGCAATATTTAGGAAGTTGGTGTTACCCTACTAGCTGGGGTGTATAGCTTCGTTTTCTCACTGGTGAATATTCATTCATCTCTCAAAATAATATCGATACTGTGTTTGAAAGTTTGATCTCTTGTATTCGTTCTTGGTTAGGGTTTGTATAAGTAATCAATTGATTACTTTTGGTGTATAGTTGAGTCTTGTATTTTGATTCTTTGAGTCAATCACAAACTATATCTCAACATTAGAAGTTAAGGATATACGCATTTATGAAAAATAAAATGGAGGTTGATTGAGTTCAAAATCATTGTTTCTTTTTTTATTTGAGTATCTTTTCATAAAATCGAATACATAATCAATACGAACGAAGATAACCAAACTTTAAAAAGAAATAACAACTGAACAACATAACGCTACCTTTCACTAGATGGGTTTATATAGCTCTGATATATGAGAATCAATATATGTCAAACAATATCCCTGAAGAATCATTAGCTAGACAAACAACTCCAAAACACATGGCGAGTGTATAAAAGTTACACAACAATCCTTGCACTTATAAGCTTGAGACAAAACCTGAACATAACTTCAAATACCGTTGGTTAGTCCTAAAGCCTTATTGAAAACTAAAGCAAGAAGGAAAAAAGTTGATTTTGAGAAAGAATGTGCTTGTTACCACTTTATTAGCAAGGTTGTTTACCTTGATAAAGGAAAAAACTTGCTTGAATATGACTAAGAAAATAGAAAGGAGCTTTTCTCGCTTAGTATGGCTTTGTCTAGCTCTATCTATCTTGGTGGCGCGGAAACTACCGCAACTAAAATTAAAAATTAATTAAAGAATAAGACATTATATCCTTAATAAAAGGGGGGAATCTCGGTTCCCAATGAACAGTTCCCCCCTCACACACAAAACATATTATATTCCCTCTCCTCACAAATCGCACACAAAAATAAAAATAAATCTCCCACACTAAATTGGTTTGTGTGTGTCAATGATCCTGTAGCACTTCATTCTTCTCCGTCGTTGATCTTGAGCCCATTCTTGTAGCAGTCCTTCATTTGGTGGCATTGATTGTCACATACCTAAAACATTTATCCCCATATGTGGGTTTTAGTGAGATCAATAGAGAAACAACTCTCATTTGGATCTGGGTTCTCTCTAGAAAAATATATCTCATATTATTTGGATATGGGTTATAGTGAGATGATCGATTTAACTAGATGGCATAAGTCACCGCAGTGGATAACATCAGGTTTGTTTGTTATTAATTATGGTTTTCGATTTTTTATAATGTATAATTATGGTTTAATTTTAATTGATTTATCATTTCATATTATCTGATTTTAAAATTAGGGTTGTCATGCGATTTTCGAATTAGGGTTTATGCTAGAAATTGGGGAAAGATAGGTGTCTCCATTCTAATTAACGCTTCCCAAATCTAAGTTCCATAAGTTTTATTTAAGAAGGGCGTCTATATTATACTGAAACATTTTTGGGTAAAAAGAAAGAGATCAGGTTGTGATACATTCAAATGAGAACCTTATGTTTGATAGGCTTATGTCCTGTTAAAGCCGATTATGGGCCTTCGATGCCACCGTTACTATCGTTGCCGCTGTTATTGGCGGGCGACGAGAGGTACGGCTGTGTGACGTTGGCGCCATGGTCTCATTAACCCACGAATTCGGACAAATTATTCGCTGTTTTATTGTGAAAGGGAAACTATATTTGTGGGGGAAAGTATTTTGTGAAGGGGTAAAAAGTGCGAAATACATCATTTGCTTATCGGGTGTCACCTGTTTTCAAAAAGAAACAAAAGCGTTGGCTACCAGAGGTTGGTACTTTAATTTGTCGGTTGTCTTGATTTGGATTGTGATTACCTATTTATGATCGTTACGGATATTATTTCCGTATGCTGATTGTTATGGGTGTGTGGCGCTGTTGATACCTAAACGAGTAAAATCTGGATTACGAGCTGATGTGTCGTGGATTAACACATATACGTTATAGGACAAATTTAGGTAATTACCTTTAGGAAAAAGTAATTAACCAAAAATAAGTCAAAGACGGATACGATTAAACACGTGAGTGAGTAGAGTTCGTTGTACACAAAGATCTTATGAATTTGAGACGTTTCGTTTTGATTTGGACAATTGATTTGAATGTGTCGTTGGTTTGTAAACTACAAATTAAATCTACGAATTTTAAACTAATAAAACGTATCCTAAAGTGCATGAATCGTTAAACCCCGCCTATTTAAAAAAATCTACAAACAATTAATTATTTAAAAATTAAAACTCTATTTAAGAATTTAATCTATTTAAAAGTCTACTTAAATCTAATTAAACTTTTTAAAACTAATTTACTTTATAAAACAAAACTTTAAACAAATCTATTTAAAAACCATTTTTATTTAATTATAATATTATAAAAATCTAATTGATTTAAAAATTGACTAAACTTTTAAAATTAATAAAAACATTTTTTTTATATTTTGAAATTATTTATTATTCTAAATCTAAATGAAAGTAAATTAAAATGATTTTAAAATTTAACTAAAGTGAAAACTATGTAATTAAACAAATACAAAAGCTGACAATCCAAAAGTAAAGATGTATATTAAACGTGTTAAGAGGACGTTTACAAAAACAACAGTCCAGCACAATTGGCTAGCTCGTTGGACATGTGAGGGGCAGGTCTCGAGTTCGAGACCTGCTGGTGGCTAATTTTTGCAATTATTTTTCTTCTTTTGACAGAGTTGAAATCCAATCAATCTTATATGCTATACAGTAACGAAATTAAACAGTAACTACGAATTCTCACAGGTTTACACGAAAATTTACAGCAATCAAACAATCAGTAAAACAAACAACAATTCATAGGAGACAATATCAATCAGAGCACTTAAAAATCACATACTATTTAAACCGAAATACTCACAGCATCATACAAACAGTAAATGGAAAGCAACAAATCAAGCAGCTATGGACCATGATTCTTTACTAACTGCTTATTCATACACAAACACAAATCCATATGACAGATCATAACATTCCAAACTCAGTTTTAAAAATCAGCATATCCTAAGTAAAAAAAAACTAACAGATATCAGTACCAACTAAAAACTCGACAGACTAAAAAAACTTATGCAGATTCAATAGCATACTTTTATAACAACTAAGCAGATTCATTCATATACTCAACTAAAACAATCTATAATCCAACATACATATCTAATAACATGATTTTTCCAATTTAATCAAACTCACAGTTATATCACATGCTTAAAGCAGATTAAAGCGAAAGAACCAGATAACAAGTTAATCTACTAAACGAGCACAGCCTAACAGATCAAAATCATCACCATAGCAGATTCACAAGACCTCAATCAAGAACAGTTTAAATCGTTCAAATTGAAATTAAGCAGAATCTTCATTAATCACTTAGCAACTAGAAAAGTGAGCTAATATGCAAATCTATTCCAGTTATTCAGAAAATACCCATTGTTCAGGTCTGCTAGCATTAACGAGAGAACACAGCAGAAACAAATATCTAAATGTAAAAAAAAAAAACTACAGTATAGCTTAAACCAATATCGAGCAGCAATTACAAATGTTGATTAATCAATAACTAGTTATAAACATAGAACATTAATCAGCTAGCATCAACAACTCATTATCATGATTCATAAATCGATTCAGATTACTGAGAACACTGGTAAACAGGAACAAATCCATAACTTAAACTGAAACACAATATTGATACAACTCAATTAGATATAACGAAGATTATAAGCAGATTCTACCATAGAAAATAAACAGCAACACTCTTAATCAAAAATTCAGCAAACAAGGTTATTAAATCTAACTAAGAGTAAATCGATAGAACCTTGGTTCTCTCAGCGAAACAGAGAGATGTAATATTGCTCTTTAGAGCTTTTTCTTTGCGTCCGTAACTGACGAGTCACGAACTTCACCCCAAACTCCTAATCTATTCCTAACGTCGACCATCGACACTAAAACCTCGCCATAAAAACACCATCAGTCACGATTTTCAACAGCTTATTTAACCTGTTTTTAGCTTAACCAGTGGGATTAAGCTTTAATCCCAAATCTTACTCTAAAATAATAAATAGCTTTTAGATTAGAATTGTAAAATAAACACCACAATAACGATTAGAAAACGAGACCAGTAAAATTGAAACCGAAACTTTTATTAATTCATTAAAGAAACATTACAACTTTTACGAAAATGAAAATTACAAAGTTTAATCTAAACTAGCATTATAACTTTAAAGAAAGAAAAAGGGATGCTCATACTGATTTCGAGAGGGGTTTTTATAGGCTAGGTGAGAGGGTGAGGGTTTGTTGATGAAGAAGCGAATTCAAGCCATCGGATCATCATTCCCATCTTCTCTCTCTTTTCGGTTATAATCGGATGGCTGTGATTGGCCCTTGTGCACACGGATTGACACCGTGGCACAAGGTGTGCTTCTTTGTGTTTCTTTGGTGGTGAGGTGGCAGGAAATCATTGGCTCCTTGTCAGTATGCAGTAGTATCAACCAATCAGAAAAGAAGTTGTGACGAATCCATCAGCCACGTAGGCACTTTGTTCTTGGTATCCAATGATACACACGCGCTCAGCTTCCCTTAAATTTTATGAATATCAGGCGCGTGTCTTTCAAATGAGACTGAGATAAAATCCCCTAAATTCTAGGGTTCTTTGAGTGCTGCGTCTCTTTTCTTCTTCCCCATTCTTCTTTCTTTCTCTCGTCTCTTTTCTTTTCTTTATTTCTTTGTTTGACCATTTTGTGTTGACCAAGAACTTTATAAACTTGCACACCGTTCCTTTTGTTCAATGCCCTAAATGGGTTTATAAGCCCATTAAATTGACGTCTCAAAAATTTACTTTCAAATCAATGGGCTTTTGGTCTAAGTTCTCTAATCCGTCCCTTTTATAAACTGTTTGGGCCAAATGGGTTTTGATTGGGCTTTTGGTTATGAAAAATGAATAATTAGTTTTGCTAATGGGCTTTTAAGCCCATTAATCCAAATGTGGGACCCACAAGCCCAATAAACCTTAAAAACTCGTATCCCGTCTTGACTTGTTTTTGGCATCATCGATCTTTTCTTCATTCTCGTGTCGGTTTTTGTCGGTTATCGCGAACTTTGGTACCTACACACATGAAACAACAAAACAACATATACAAGGCATTTTTGATACTTTTTATGCATAAATTGGTTGTTTTTAGATACAATTGATATGAGTAAAATCACTCATATCAAACTCCCCCTTGCTAAGCAATTGCCGTGTCCTCACGCAATGATAAAATAAAACTATAACTACACCATTATTCAACTTTTGACATTTTATTTTGCAAAGACATAAAATAACTTTAAGGATCATAAAAGCTCAAATAGATTCATCGTCCTCGACTTTTCACTTTTCCATGCCAAGTGCAAAAACAAGATCATTGTTTTTATAAGTTGGTAGACTAACACGAACTCATGTGGGCCAATTATTCACTTAGACTCCCTTATTCCTAAGTGTATCTCTTATATTTTATTATTGTCTTGAATGATCACGAGGATGCATTGTTGACTTATTGCGATAATTTATTAAGCCGAAAATAAAGTGAACGATTTAATCAATAGTTAGCTAAAGGACAAAATCTTTTAAAACTGCTTCTCGGGCTCTCATAAAGTTCATATCTTGGCATAACTTGTTTCGCGATTTGAGACCTTTCTCGGATCGATATTTGGCAGTGACTTAATACTTCCAACCTTGAGAGACGCTCACGAAATAATGGTCTTCTCTTCATAATATTTCTTCACTTGAAGTTTTGAGAGATTCATACTTGGACCACGACTTCTTCATTTTTCTCCAATCTTTATTTGGGATTTTGATTAACAACGATCCGCCTCCTTTTTGGACTTGGCTTCATTTATCCTCATACCTTATTTTGGTCTTTTTGGATATACTTCTCCATGACTTTTTGGGAGTATTTGCTTTTCGTCGTGTGTCTCGATCCTTTATATTGATTTTTGAATAATGAGTCTTCACATCACTTGAGATCTTTAGCAATAAAACATAGCCCTCATGTCTTGTTAGGACCTTTTTGGACTCGCCAATCTTCGCATCCCGCTTCAATAAGTTATGCCTTGGCTATGAACTCTAATCCATACCGAGCAACTTTTAAACGATCTTGGGCTAGAAGCTAAGTAACTTTTCAAATCGTTCAACCTTATTTATTGCAATTAAATTTATTAACAAGTGATGGGAGAATAGGCTTATAATTAACTCACATAAATTCCCGAAATAATACCGAACTTATAATTGGCTCTATCATTTCTTGTTCTCCATATTGTAAAATTCCAAGAATGAAATCAATGGATACTTAGCCTATAAAATCAAAGTTTTGGGTTTTCAAGCCATCTATAGGATCTTGCATCTTCTTAAACTCTTGCAAGTTTTAGAATTTGCGTTTTAAAGTTCCCTTGATAAACGACTTTCTAGGATCAATTATAGGAGCTTGCGAAAAGTTCTTGTTCTTAACTCGTATGAATTAAGACTTTCGCGTTTTAAAGCTCCCTATATAATAGCCTAGCAAAACTTAATTCAAATACGTTAAGGAAAAGCTAAGGTTAAAAACCAAGTCGAGTCAAAAACTATTCTTATTGAAAGCCTACATTCGTGTCAAAAACACTTATTTTATTACTAAAACTTAAAAATTACACAAAAAATTTAAAATTTTATTGAAAAATGAGAAAACTATACGTTTGGACACGACAAAAGCAATTGCAAGCGATTATATCGATTGACTCCCCCATGCTAAAACCAAACATTGTCCTCAATGTTTCTTAGCTCAAGAGTAACACCCCCTTGCTAAAACACGAAGAGTCTAATGCAAATTCCTAGCATGGAAAGAGCACGCAAATCTATAAGCCGTTTATTAATTATGCCTCAAGATAAAACGTTAGTCAATAATAATCAAGGGTAGAAAAAGTGTGCCCCTTTTTGGCATTCTAAGAATGGAAGATCAAGTGGACCGGCAAAAACCGAACACGAGAGTCTTCAAATATAAGGGTCGTACCTAGATCACAACACAACAAAACACGAGCACGAGCTTGAAAGATCAAGCCTTATTAGGTGTTAGAAAATAGAAAGAAGATAGAATGTATGGGACTCCCCCACAAGGCACCTCGTTTTTGTTAACCGAGTCATGAGCTCGACTCGATCCCCGCATTCATTGGTCCTTAGGGAAAGTGGGTGAAAACCGGCATATTGGAATAAAATCCATAATAAAGCACGATGCCGGGGTCAAAGATCTCATCCTCGTTGTCGGATGACAAACGAAAGGATAAAACTCCAACACAAATCTCTAAAAAGAGATAGTAGTCACAACGAATGGTATGGATAAAGCATGCTCCCCGAGGTAAACTTGCACCAAGATGATAGAAAAATCTTTCATTTATTACATCGGTGAAAGGCCGAGATTTCCCTAAATCAACGATTCCGGGGTCGAATACCTCGTCCTCGGTGGAGAAAGGAAAGGATAACACGGTGTCGTCCCCCCATGCTAATCCAAGATCATAGAAAGCAAATGGTAATGGTGGTATAAAAGTTTCATCCAAAGTGGAATCAACATTCTTTGCTTTAACGACCATTTCACCCTTAGGAATGTGATCAATGGGATCATGGTACTCAATATGAGACACATGAAAAACCCGCACATTAAGGTCAAAATGGGTGGGAGGAGAACTTGGGACGAAATCATCATCAAGTAAATTCTCTAAAAAGAGAGCGTCCCCCTCCGGGTAGATGTCATCAACACCCGGTGGTATCGAATCATGAGAAGCAAGAAAAGTATCAATCTCCTCCATAAGCGGATCACTATCCTCAATAGGAATAGGAGATGGAGAGAAAGACTTGGGATTAGGCTTAGAATTCAAAGCCTCGATCCTAGAAATGAGAAGATAGACGTTGGATATTTTTTCACGAAGAACCACGTCTTCCACATCTAAATGAGTAAGTTCATCGGTGAACTTCTCAAGGATCGGAATAGTCAAATCAACCTCATTTCCCGGTGGAAATGGGTCTAAAGGAGCAAGTTCAAAAGTGAACCTCTCATAAAACGGATCACTATCATCCTCATTTCCCGGTGGAAATGGGTGAAGAAGAGTAGGTTCATCGGTAAACCCCTCAAAATCCAAGTCGTGAATATCATCTTTATAAGAAAGTTCATCGGAGAACTCCTCATTAGAAAATTCACTAGAAGTAGAATCATCCTCAAAATCTTCCTTTCCATCACAATTTTCATCATTAGATTTGGAGAAAATATCAAAGTGAATGGAAGAAGTCGAGTCATCACTATGTGGCAAATCACACATCTCATTAGAAATACCGTCAAACTCTCTCGGGTTTTGGACAAGAATAGTGCTAATATGCTCGTCCCCCTTGCTAAGAGAATTTTCAAGTTCCACGGTGGAAGAATCATGAATAGGAGTGGTGATGTCATGAGAGATTTCCTCATCATCTAGGATGGGAGAATCCTCGGGCTCAATAGCCGACAAGATACGAATAGGAAGCACAATAGCACTAGACGAAGGATGTAGAGCAATAAGATCTCGCAAAGAAATAGTACTATCCTCGTCATCATCCAAAAGAAGAGAACGATTGATTTCACGATTAGCAAGATATCTTTCTTCCTCTTGAATTTTTTCTTTCTTTCGAATCTCAATGCTTAATCCATTATAATCTTGCGAAAGTTGTCGAATCCTTAGTTCACAATCTCGTCTAAATCCCTCATCAATTATTTCTCCATGAAATCGTCGACTTCCTAATTCATTCGTAATGTCATTAATCTCTTGATTAATTTGTCTCTTTTCAAGCAACAAGTCTTCAATACTTTTTTCAACAATTTCAACATTTCGTTCAATTTCGAAAGAATATTGTGGAGATTGGTCAAAACCGGAAGGAAACGAATTATAGCAAGGATTAGGCTCATAAAAACTTTGATCTCTCGGTTGACAACAAAAACTCTCGTGAGGACCTCCACAATACTCACAACAAAGATATTGTTGTGATAAACTCGGTAAATCTTGTGGATAACAATTATCATTAAAGTTTTGATTGTAACTCGGTTCTTGCTCGTAGTTAAGCGAGAATCGATGCGAACAATCATTACCAAAATGAGAATCGTTTCCACAAAACTCACTCGAGGGTGTCTCATATGTAGGGTGTGGAGGTGGATTGAAATCGAGAGAATTATTAGAAAAATTCGGATTTCCAAATGAAGTAATATCATCACAACAAGGACAAAATCCAACTCGTACATCGTTTCGTAAGTCATTTCCACAACGCTCACACGTGCACCACCGACATGGTGAAAAACCATATAACGGTTCTCCACACCCTTCACAATTGACGAAGGAAGAATTAAAATTTAGAGGGTGAGGAGAAAAAGAATTAAACATGATAGAGGATTAAGAAGATTATTTTTGGTATTTTTCATCAAAACGATACATACTATATAATAAGAAAATAACAAAACTTTCCGAGGACGGAAAGGGTCTTCAAATCAACGATCAACAAATCTCCACAAAAGCGAATCGTACACAAGATCCCCGGCAGCGGCGCCAAAATTTTTGATGTGTCGTGGATTAACACATATACGTTATAGGACAAATTTAGGTAATTACCTTTAGGAAAAAGTAATTAACCAAAAATAAGTCAAAGACGGATACGATTAAACACGTGAGTGAGTAGAGTTCGTTGTACACAAAGATCTTATGAATTTGAGACGTTTCGTTTTGATTTGGACAATTGATTTGAATGTGTCGTTGGTTTGTAAACTACAAATTAAATCTACGAATTTTAAACTAATAAAACGTATCCTAAAGTGCATGAATCGTTAAACCCCGCCTATTTAAAAAAATCTACAAACAATTAATTATTTAAAAATTAAAACTCTATTTAAGAATTTAATCTATTTAAAAGTCTACTTAAATCTAATTAAACTTTTTAAAACTAATTTACTTTATAAAACAAAACTTTAAACAAATCTATTTAAAAACCATTTTTATTTAATTATAATATTATAAAAATCTAATTGATTTAAAAATTGACTAAACTTTTAAAATTAATAAAAACATTTTTTTTATATTTTGAAATTATTTATTATTCTAAATCTAAATGAAAGTAAATTAAAATGATTTTAAAATTTAACTAAAGTGAAAACTATGTAATTAAACAAATACAAAAGCTGACAATCCAAAAGTAAAGATGTATATTAAACGTGTTAAGAGGACGTTTACAAAAACAACAGTCCAGCACAATTGGCTAGCTCGTTGGACATGTGAGGGGCAGGTCTCGAGTTCGAGACCTGCTGGTGGCTAATTTTTGCAATTATTTTTCTTCTTTTGACAGAGTTGAAATCCAATCAATCTTATATGCTATACAGTAACGAAATTAAACAGTAACTACGAATTCTCACAGGTTTACACGAAAATTTACAGCAATCAAACAATCAGTAAAACAAACAACAATTCATAGGAGACAATATCAATCAGAGCACTTAAAAATCACATACTATTTAAACCGAAATACTCACAGCATCATACAAACAGTAAATGGAAAGCAACAAATCAAGCAGCTATGGACCATGATTCTTTACTAACTGCTTATTCATACACAAACACAAATCCATATGACAGATCATAACATTCCAAACTCAGTTTTAAAAATCAGCATATCCTAAGTAAAAAAAACTAACAGATATCAGTACCAACTAAAAACTCGACAGACTAAAAAAACTTATGCAGATTCAATAGCATACTTTTATAACAACTAAGCAGATTCATTCATATACTCAACTAAAACAATCTATAATCCAACATACATATCTAATAACATGATTTTTCCAATTTAATCAAACTCACAGTTATATCACATGCTTAAAGCAGATTAAAGCGAAAGAACCAGATAACAAGTTAATCTACTAAACGAGCACAGCCTAACAGATCAAAATCATCACCATAGCAGATTCACAAGACCTCAATCAAGAACAGTTTAAATCGTTCAAATTGAAATTAAGCAGAATCTTCATTAATCACTTAGCAACTAGAAAAGTGAGCTAATATGCAAATCTATTCCAGTTATTCAGAAAATACCCATTGTTCAGGTCTGCTAGCATTAACGAGAGAACACAGCAGAAACAAATATCTAAATGTAAAAAAAAAAAACTACAGTATAGCTTAAACCAATATCGAGCAGCAATTACAAATGTTGATTAATCAATAACTAGTTATAAACATAGAACATTAATCAGCTAGCATCAACAACTCATTATCATGATTCATAAATCGATTCAGATTACTGAGAACACTGGTAAACAGGAACAAATCCATAACTTAAACTGAAACACAATATTGATACAACTCAATTAGATATAACGAAGATTATAAGCAGATTCTACCATAGAAAATAAACAGCAACACTCTTAATCAAAAATTCAGCAAACAAGGTTATTAAATCTAACTAAGAGTAAATCGATAGAACCTTGGTTCTCTCAGCGAAACAGAGAGATGTAATATTGCTCTTTAGAGCTTTTTCTTTGCGTCCGTAACTGACGAGTCACGAACTTCACCCCAAACTCCTAATCTATTCCTAACGTCGACCATCGACACTAAAACCTCGCCATAAAAACACCATCAGTCACGATTTTCAACAGCTTATTTAACCTGTTTTTAGCTTAACCAGTGGGATTAAGCTTTAATCCCAAATCTTACTCTAAAATAATAAATAGCTTTTAGATTAGAATTGTAAAATAAACACCACAATAACGATTAGAAAACGAGACCAGTAAAATTGAAACCGAAACTTTTATTAATTCATTAAAGAAACATTACAACTTTTACGAAAATGAAAATTACAAAGTTTAATCTAAACTAGCATTATAACTTTAAAGAAAGAAAAAGGGATGCTCATACTGATTTCGAGAGGGGTTTTTATAGGCTAGGTGAGAGGGTGAGGGTTTGTTGATGAAGAAGCGAATTCAAGCCATCGGATCATCATTCCCATCTTCTCTCTCTTTTCGGTTATAATCGGATGGCTGTGATTGGCCCTTGTGCACACGGATTGACACCGTGGCACAAGGTGTGCTTCTTTGTGTTTCTTTGGTGGTGAGGTGGCAGGAAATCATTGGCTCCTTGTCAGTATGCAGTAGTATCAACCAATCAGAAAAGAAGTTGTGACGAATCCATCAGCCACGTAGGCACTTTGTTCTTGGTATCCAATGATACACACGCGCTCAGCTTCCCTTAAATTTTATGAATATCAGGCGCGTGTCTTTCAAATGAGACTGAGATAAAATCCCCTAAATTCTAGGGTTCTTTGAGTGCTGCGTCTCTTTTCTTCTTCCCCATTCTTCTTTCTTTCTCTCGTCTCTTTTCTTTTCTTTATTTCTTTGTTTGACCATTTTGTGTTGACCAAGAACTTTATAAACTTGCACACCGTTCCTTTTGTTCAATGCCCTAAATGGGTTTATAAGCCCATTAAATTGACGTCTCAAAAATTTACTTTCAAATCAATGGGCTTTTGGTCTAAGTTCTCTAATCCGTCCCTTTTATAAACTGTTTGGGCCAAATGGGTTTTGATTGGGCTTTTGGTTATGAAAAATGAATAATTAGTTTTGCTAATGGGCTTTTAAGCCCATTAATCCAAATGTGGGACCCACAAGCCCAATAAACCTTAAAAACTCGTATCCCGTCTTGACTTGTTTTTGGCATCATCGATCTTTTCTTCATTCTCGTGTCGGTTTTTGTCGGTTATCGCGAACTTTGGTACCTACACACATGAAACAACAAAACAACATATACAAGGCATTTTTGATACTTTTTATGCATAAATTGGTTGTTTTTAGATACAATTGATATGAGTAAAATCACTCATATCAAACTCCCCCTTGCTAAGCAATTGCCGTGTCCTCACGCAATGATAAAATAAAACTATAACTACACCATTATTCAACTTTTGACATTTTATTTTGCAAAGACATAAAATAACTTTAAGGATCATAAAAGCTCAAATAGATTCATCGTCCTCGACTTTTCACTTTTCCATGCCAAGTGCAAAAACAAGATCATTGTTTTTATAAGTTGGTAGACTAACACGAACTCATGTGGGCCAATTATTCACTTAGACTCCCTTATTCCTAAGTGTATCTCTTATATTTTATTATTGTCTTGAATGATCACGAGGATGCATTGTTGACTTATTGCGATAATTTATTAAGCCGAAAATAAAGTGAACGATTTAATCAATAGTTAGCTAAAGGACAAAATCTTTTAAAACTGCTTCTCGGGCTCTCATAAAGTTCATATCTTGGCATAACTTGTTTCGCGATTTGAGACCTTTCTCGGATCGATATTTGGCAGTGACTTAATACTTCCAACCTTGAGAGACGCTCACGAAATAATGGTCTTCTCTTCATAATATTTCTTCACTTGAAGTTTTGAGAGATTCATACTTGGACCACGACTTCTTCATTTTTCTCCAATCTTTATTTGGGATTTTGATTAACAACGATCCGCCTCCTTTTTGGACTTGGCTTCATTTATCCTCATACCTTATTTTGGTCTTTTTGGATATACTTCTCCATGACTTTTTGGGAGTATTTGCTTTTCGTCGTGTGTCTCGATCCTTTATATTGATTTTTGAATAATGAGTCTTCACATCACTTGAGATCTTTAGCAATAAAACATAGCCCTCATGTCTTGTTAGGACCTTTTTGGACTCGCCAATCTTCGCATCCCGCTTCAATAAGTTATGCCTTGGCTATGAACTCTAATCCATACCGAGCAACTTTTAAACGATCTTGGGCTAGAAGCTAAGTAACTTTTCAAATCGTTCAACCTTATTTATTGCAATTAAATTTATTAACAAGTGATGGGAGAATAGGCTTATAATTAACTCACATAAATTCCCGAAATAATACCGAACTTATAATTGGCTCTATCATTTCTTGTTCTCCATATTGTAAAATTCCAAGAATGAAATCAATGGATACTTAGCCTATAAAATCAAAGTTTTGGGTTTTCAAGCCATCTATAGGATCTTGCATCTTCTTAAACTCTTGCAAGTTTTAGAATTTGCGTTTTAAAGTTCCCTTGATAAACGACTTTCTAGGATCAATTATAGGAGCTTGCGAAAAGTTCTTGTTCTTAACTCGTATGAATTAAGACTTTCGCGTTTTAAAGCTCCCTATATAATAGCCTAGCAAAACTTAATTCAAATACGTTAAGGAAAAGCTAAGGTTAAAAACCAAGTCGAGTCAAAAACTATTCTTATTGAAAGCCTACATTCGTGTCAAAAACACTTATTTTATTACTAAAACTTAAAAATTACACAAAAAATTTAAAATTTTATTGAAAAATGAGAAAACTATACGTTTGGACACGACAAAAGCAATTGCAAGCGATTATATCGATTGACTCCCCCATGCTAAAACCAAACATTGTCCTCAATGTTTCTTAGCTCAAGAGTAACACCCCCTTGCTAAAACACGAAGAGTCTAATGCAAATTCCTAGCATGGAAAGAGCACGCAAATCTATAAGCCGTTTATTAATTATGCCTCAAGATAAAACGTTAGTCAATAATAATCAAGGGTAGAAAAAGTGTGCCCCTTTTTGGCATTCTAAGAATGGAAGATCAAGTGGACCGGCAAAAACCGAACACGAGAGTCTTCAAATATAAGGGTCGTACCTAGATCACAACACAACAAAACACGAGCACGAGCTTGAAAGATCAAGCCTTATTAGGTGTTAGAAAATAGAAAGAAGATAGAATGTATGGGACTCCCCCACAAGGCACCTCGTTTTTGTTAACCGAGTCATGAGCTCGACTCGATCCCCGCATTCATTGGTCCTTAGGGAAAGTGGGTGAAAACCGGCATATTGGAATAAAATCCATAATAAAGCACGATGCCGGGGTCAAAGATCTCATCCTCGTTGTCGGATGACAAACGAAAGGATAAAACTCCAACACAAATCTCTAAAAAGAGATAGTAGTCACAACGAATGGTATGGATAAAGCATGCTCCCCGAGGTAAACTTGCACCAAGATGATAGAAAAATCTTTCATTTATTACATCGGTGAAAGGCCGAGATTTCCCTAAATCAACGATTCCGGGGTCGAATACCTCGTCCTCGGTGGAGAAAGGAAAGGATAACACGGTGTCGTCCCCCCATGCTAATCCAAGATCATAGAAAGCAAATGGTAATGGTGGTATAAAAGTTTCATCCAAAGTGGAATCAACATTCTTTGCTTTAACGACCATTTCACCCTTAGGAATGTGATCAATGGGATCATGGTACTCAATATGAGACACATGAAAAACCCGCACATTAAGGTCAAAATGGGTGGGAGGAGAACTTGGGACGAAATCATCATCAAGTAAATTCTCTAAAAAGAGAGCGTCCCCCTCCGGGTAGATGTCATCAACACCCGGTGGTATCGAATCATGAGAAGCAAGAAAAGTATCAATCTCCTCCATAAGCGGATCACTATCCTCAATAGGAATAGGAGATGGAGAGAAAGACTTGGGATTAGGCTTAGAATTCAAAGCCTCGATCCTAGAAATGAGAAGATAGACGTTGGATATTTTTTCACGAAGAACCACGTCTTCCACATCTAAATGAGTAAGTTCATCGGTGAACTTCTCAAGGATCGGAATAGTCAAATCAACCTCATTTCCCGGTGGAAATGGGTCTAAAGGAGCAAGTTCAAAAGTGAACCTCTCATAAAACGGATCACTATCATCCTCATTTCCCGGTGGAAATGGGTGAAGAAGAGTAGGTTCATCGGTAAACCCCTCAAAATCCAAGTCGTGAATATCATCTTTATAAGAAAGTTCATCGGAGAACTCCTCATTAGAAAATTCACTAGAAGTAGAATCATCCTCAAAATCTTCCTTTCCATCACAATTTTCATCATTAGATTTGGAGAAAATATCAAAGTGAATGGAAGAAGTCGAGTCATCACTATGTGGCAAATCACACATCTCATTAGAAATACCGTCAAACTCTCTCGGGTTTTGGACAAGAATAGTGCTAATATGCTCGTCCCCCTTGCTAAGAGAATTTTCAAGTTCCACGGTGGAAGAATCATGAATAGGAGTGGTGATGTCATGAGAGATTTCCTCATCATCTAGGATGGGAGAATCCTCGGGCTCAATAGCCGACAAGATACGAATAGGAAGCACAATAGCACTAGACGAAGGATGTAGAGCAATAAGATCTCGCAAAGAAATAGTACTATCCTCGTCATCATCCAAAAGAAGAGAACGATTGATTTCACGATTAGCAAGATATCTTTCTTCCTCTTGAATTTTTTCTTTCTTTCGAATCTCAATGCTTAATCCATTATAATCTTGCGAAAGTTGTCGAATCCTTAGTTCACAATCTCGTCTAAATCCCTCATCAATTATTTCTCCATGAAATCGTCGACTTCCTAATTCATTCGTAATGTCATTAATCTCTTGATTAATTTGTCTCTTTTCAAGCAACAAGTCTTCAATACTTTTTTCAACAATTTCAACATTTCGTTCAATTTCGAAAGAATATTGTGGAGATTGGTCAAAACCGGAAGGAAACGAATTATAGCAAGGATTAGGCTCATAAAAACTTTGATCTCTCGGTTGACAACAAAAACTCTCGTGAGGACCTCCACAATACTCACAACAAAGATATTGTTGTGATAAACTCGGTAAATCTTGTGGATAACAATTATCATTAAAGTTTTGATTGTAACTCGGTTCTTGCTCGTAGTTAAGCGAGAATCGATGCGAACAATCATTACCAAAATGAGAATCGTTTCCACAAAACTCACTCGAGGGTGTCTCATATGTAGGGTGTGGAGGTGGATTGAAATCGAGAGAATTATTAGAAAAATTCGGATTTCCAAATGAAGTAATATCATCACAACAAGGACAAAATCCAACTCGTACATCGTTTCGTAAGTCATTTCCACAACGCTCACACGTGCACCACCGACATGGTGAAAAACCATATAACGGTTCTCCACACCCTTCACAATTGACGAAGGAAGAATTAAAATTTAGAGGGTGAGGAGAAAAAGAATTAAACATGATAGAGGATTAAGAAGATTATTTTTGGTATTTTTCATCAAAACGATACATACTATATAATAAGAAAATAACAAAACTTTCCGAGGACGGAAAGGGTCTTCAAATCAACGATCAACAAATCTCCACAAAAGCGAATCGTACACAAGATCCCCGGCAGCGGCGCCAAAATTTTTGATGTGTCGTGGATTAACACATATACGTTATAGGACAAATTTAGGTAATTACCTTTAGGAAAAAGTAATTAACCAAAAATAAGTCAAAGACGGATACGATTAAACACGTGAGTGAGTAGAGTTCGTTGTACACAAAGATCTTATGAATTTGAGACGTTTCGTTTTGATTTGGACAATTGATTTGAATGTGTCGTTGGTTTGTAAACTACAAATTAAATCTACGAATTTTAAACTAATAAAACGTATCCTAAAGTGCATGAATCGTTAAACCCCGCCTATTTAAAAAAATCTACAAACAATTAATTATTTAAAAATTAAAACTCTATTTAAGAATTTAATCTATTTAAAAGTCTACTTAAATCTAATTAAACTTTTTAAAACTAATTTACTTTATAAAACAAAACTTTAAACAAATCTATTTAAAAACCATTTTTATTTAATTATAATATTATAAAAATCTAATTGATTTAAAAATTGACTAAACTTTTAAAATTAATAAAAACATTTTTTTTATATTTTGAAATTATTTATTATTCTAAATCTAAATGAAAGTAAATTAAAATGATTTTAAAATTTAACTAAAGTGAAAACTATGTAATTAAACAAATACAAAAGCTGACAATCCAAAAGTAAAGATGTATATTAAACGTGTTAAGAGGACGTTTACAAAAACAACAGTCCAGCACAATTGGCTAGCTCGTTGGACATGTGAGGGGCAGGTCTCGAGTTCGAGACCTGCTGGTGGCTAATTTTTGCAATTATTTTTCTTCTTTTGACAGAGTTGAAATCCAATCAATCTTATATGCTATACAGTAACGAAATTAAACAGTAACTACGAATTCTCACAGGTTTACACGAAAATTTACAGCAATCAAACAATCAGTAAAACAAACAACAATTCATAGGAGACAATATCAATCAGAGCACTTAAAAATCACATACTATTTAAACCGAAATACTCACAGCATCATACAAACAGTAAATGGAAAGCAACAAATCAAGCAGCTATGGACCATGATTCTTTACTAACTGCTTATTCATACACAAACACAAATCCATATGACAGATCATAACATTCCAAACTCAGTTTTAAAAATCAGCATATCCTAAGTAAAAAAAAACTAACAGATATCAGTACCAACTAAAAACTCGACAGACTAAAAAAACTTATGCAGATTCAATAGCATACTTTTATAACAACTAAGCAGATTCATTCATATACTCAACTAAAACAATCTATAATCCAACATACATATCTAATAACATGATTTTTCCAATTTAATCAAACTCACAGTTATATCACATGCTTAAAGCAGATTAAAGCGAAAGAACCAGATAACAAGTTAATCTACTAAACGAGCACAGCCTAACAGATCAAAATCATCACCATAGCAGATTCACAAGACCTCAATCAAGAACAGTTTAAATCGTTCAAATTGAAATTAAGCAGAATCTTCATTAATCACTTAGCAACTAGAAAAGTGAGCTAATATGCAAATCTATTCCAGTTATTCAGAAAATACCCATTGTTCAGGTCTGCTAGCATTAACGAGAGAACACAGCAGAAACAAATATCTAAATGTAAAAAAAAAAAACTACAGTATAGCTTAAACCAATATCGAGCAGCAATTACAAATGTTGATTAATCAATAACTAGTTATAAACATAGAACATTAATCAGCTAGCATCAACAACTCATTATCATGATTCATAAATCGATTCAGATTACTGAGAACACTGGTAAACAGGAACAAATCCATAACTTAAACTGAAACACAATATTGATACAACTCAATTAGATATAACGAAGATTATAAGCAGATTCTACCATAGAAAATAAACAGCAACACTCTTAATCAAAAATTCAGCAAACAAGGTTATTAAATCTAACTAAGAGTAAATCGATAGAACCTTGGTTCTCTCAGCGAAACAGAGAGATGTAATATTGCTCTTTAGAGCTTTTTCTTTGCGTCCGTAACTGACGAGTCACGAACTTCACCCCAAACTCCTAATCTATTCCTAACGTCGACCATCGACACTAAAACCTCGCCATAAAAACACCATCAGTCACGATTTTCAACAGCTTATTTAACCTGTTTTTAGCTTAACCAGTGGGATTAAGCTTTAATCCCAAATCTTACTCTAAAATAATAAATAGCTTTTAGATTAGAATTGTAAAATAAACACCACAATAACGATTAGAAAACGAGACCAGTAAAATTGAAACCGAAACTTTTATTAATTCATTAAAGAAACATTACAACTTTTACGAAAATGAAAATTACAAAGTTTAATCTAAACTAGCATTATAACTTTAAAGAAAGAAAAAGGGATGCTCATACTGATTTCGAGAGGGGTTTTTATAGGCTAGGTGAGAGGGTGAGGGTTTGTTGATGAAGAAGCGAATTCAAGCCATCGGATCATCATTCCCATCTTCTCTCTCTTTTCGGTTATAATCGGATGGCTGTGATTGGCCCTTGTGCACACGGATTGACACCGTGGCACAAGGTGTGCTTCTTTGTGTTTCTTTGGTGGTGAGGTGGCAGGAAATCATTGGCTCCTTGTCAGTATGCAGTAGTATCAACCAATCAGAAAAGAAGTTGTGACGAATCCATCAGCCACGTAGGCACTTTGTTCTTGGTATCCAATGATACACACGCGCTCAGCTTCCCTTAAATTTTATGAATATCAGGCGCGTGTCTTTCAAATGAGACTGAGATAAAATCCCCTAAATTCTAGGGTTCTTTGAGTGCTGCGTCTCTTTTCTTCTTCCCCATTCTTCTTTCTTTCTCTCGTCTCTTTTCTTTTCTTTATTTCTTTGTTTGACCATTTTGTGTTGACCAAGAACTTTATAAACTTGCACACCGTTCCTTTTGTTCAATGCGGTTTATAAGCCCATTAAATTGACGTCTCAAAAATTTACTTTCAAATCAATGGGCTTTTGGTCTAAGTTCTCTAATCCGTCCCTTTTATAAACTGTTTGGGCCAAATGGGTTTTGATTGGGCTTTTGGTTATGAAAAATGAATAATTAGTTTTGCTAATGGGCTTTTAAGCCCATTAATCCAAATGTGGGACCCACAAGCCCAATAAACCTTAAAAACTCGTATCCCGTCTTGACTTGTTTTTGGCATCATCGATCTTTTCTTCATTCTCGTGTCGGTTTTTGTCGGTTATCGCGAACTTTGGTACCTACACACATGAAACAACAAAACAACATATACAAGGCATTTTTGATACTTTTTATGCATAAATTGGTTGTTTTTAGATACAATTGATATGAGTAAAATCACTCATATCACGAGCCGTCTATAAAGTGTGATTATATTTACTTGGCAATGATGATCCTTCAAGTATGGCGCGTTGCCGCTAAAAATGGAAGGATGGTAGAGTGCGCGAACTGCGTGCCTCAGCAACCTCCATGAGTGCGCCCACAACGTTGATTAACCTGAGCCACATTTATCACCTATGATTTGGTAAGCTTCGTTCTATTGCGGTTTCCATTCATTTGGTAAGCTCATTTAAGGCAACTATAAATATTATCCCTGTTTTGGTTATGCTTACAGTTGGTTCTACTAATGATTAGAGTTGGTGTGTTGGGGTTTTATAGGTGTGTCTTACGTGTATGTGTGTGGCATATCTTTAATACATCTCTTATCTCTCTCTTCTCTGTCAAAACAAAACCACCATGATCCAAATTAATTAATGAAAAAAACACACACACTCTTTCCATATCTTTAATTTGAAACTATGTGATTCGATGAAACCAACAAAGAAGGGCCGAATGATGGGAGCCAGAGGCGGTTGATTTGGCAGCCAGTGGTGTAAGAACGATTCCAGCGACGTTTATAGATCCTAATGGATCAGCTAATCCAATGATTTCGAGGTTTTATCATTTTTAATTATATAAAGATTCAGTCTTTTTTGTTTTAAATGTGTATATTCTATGTTTCTACAGGAATTGAGACACTATTTCAGATTATTAGGGGTTATAAAGATTTTTTTGCATACTCAAAAGGTACGTGAGATTTGCTCTAAAAATTAGGGGCTTTTTGGCAGATTAATTGGTGTAAAAAATTAATTGGTGAATTAAACTTTTTTTGCTTTTTCATTGTTTTGATGCTTTTATATCATCCAAAAACATAAACGAAGGTATCAAAATCTTTTTACAAAATTAAAAATATTGACATTATAAGTTAGTGTTTTGTTAAATTTGGGGGTCAGTCTTGATTTTACTTGCTTGCATTAATAACGAGGTTAGATGATATTGGAAAAAATAAGCCTCTATTGTTTGGTTACATCGAATTTAGGAATAGGCATCTCTGGAAATAAGATCTTCGAAATAAGTTTCTTATTTAAGAGTTTTTTTAAGAGGGTATTTTTTGGTGAATTTAACCAGGGTGTGTTACCTTTTCAGCACAGTTGACGAAAAGGGAGCTGCGATGATACACCAAGATGGTGCTGGATTTGGTTTGTGGTACGTTCTCAGCTTTATCTTCTCGAATTAGTTATCAGGTTCTCAAATTTCAAATGGGAAGTCACCTATGTTTTTGAACAGGCATTTTTTTATTTCTTTCTTTGACATATTTACGTTTATAAAGTGTGCTGATTTTATTTATCCTTCTGTTGGTATTTGGGATAGGTTAAGGAAAATGATTAAAGGGGTGTTTGGATTAGCTTATTTTACCGGTCTATAGGCCCGTTTGTATTTTAAACAGCTCACGAGCCGACTTTTATTGGTTAGCTTTGTACTTGAATGAGTTACACTTATAACCAAAAAAGGTGAGCTTATGGGCCTACTTGATTAAATGAACAAAAATATACTATTGAAATAGCAATTTGTGCAAAGCATAGTCACCTTGCAGACCATGAACAATAGAAAATCCTTTTAAGAGATGGTTGGAGTGGTGAAGATAGGTGTAATTTGTGTGATAAGATGCTTAAAATCGTATTGTGCTATGACTGAAATAAGATGTGAGTTTCGTTTTATAGTGACATGCTAATTGTTATCATGTCTACAAATTATGTTGTAAGGTGTGTATAATTATTGTTTATTATGTGTAATTTATGTGGTTTAGGGCAAGCAAAGATGAGATAGATCAGGGATATCTTGCTGATATGGCTGAACCAAAGAACATTGTTGTAGGGTAAGAACCGAAGAACATTGTAGAGTAATATTTTTTAAATCTTATTACATATTCATTTTGTGTGTTATTATAGAATACTTATGGTTTTCTTCGAATCATTGATTCATCAAATATACTTTTCAGGTCTGCGATCGTGTTTTTTTCCAGTTTCTATGGGACCAGGAGGTTCTGATTTACCAATATTCGGTAGACAAATCATGTCCAAGGTACCTCTACCAGACTTTCTTACAAATATACTTCTTTTAACATCAGTTCATAATGCTTATATTCCTTATTTGCTAATAGACAAGTACAAGCCAAATAAATCCGGTCCTATGTCGACCCATATATCATCTAATCTGTTGTTTATATTCGTTTGAAAAATATGCATGTTTTCTTTTTCGTGAACTACTTTTAGTTTATGTCAACAATAAGCTATCCAAACAGTCCTTAGTAAACTTTATTTTCTTTGACACTATTTTTCCTTTTGTTGTGCGATATTATAATTTCTTCTTAATTTTGAAACTCGGTTTTTGATTTTTTTAAACCCATTGGTCATAGGTGTATCGTCAATGTATAGTATTCTAGAAGACTCTTGGTCATGTGCGCACTGCAATGCTTGATTTTCGTATAGAGAACGACTGAAGTGCTATTATAAGGATCAAAAGCTACGTTATCACAAATGTTGCGTTGGAGGAAAAACTAGAAGCAGTTGAAGTTGAAGCAGGTACATTAACACCACAATCATTATGCTTCACCGAAAACAATCTCCAACTCATACAAGCGATCGACGCAGGAAAAAAAATGCCAGGTTACAAAAAAAATCATATTATTAGCAGCGAGTTAATCACCTACTAATATGCTTATAGAAGTTTCTGACTCATCGGTTCATCGAAGAGGGCACCAAGGTCAGTTTTATATGAATTAGTGTATAGTTAGTATAATCCCATTCATTTGTTATATGCATTCTCTACGACATGAAACTTAGGGGAAAATAATTATCTGATGTTTACAACCATTGGCAAAAAAGAAAACATTTCCACGTTCACTACGTTGATCAAATAGCATAGAAATTATAAAATCAGCCTTTTTATGGGAATGTTTGCTATTTAATTATTGGGATAACTCCTTTAAATGAAAAGATGTTAGAAACAATGTACAAAGCTGTTAAAAAATAGCATAGAAACTATAAAATCAGTGTCCAGACACCTATTTTATATCCTGTCCAAACAGCCTTTTAACGGGTGTTAAAAACCAACAAACAAAGCTATTTAAAACCCCAGAAATAGCTGTTAAAAACGTCATACACAGATGTAAATGCATGCCCAAATACCTATTCTCTGTTGTATTTCTTAGTCAATATATGTCAAGGATCGTGTACATGTAAACAAGCTTTCATGAGAATAAAACCTACAACCTCGATACGAATAATTAAGTTGCATATGTAGTGGAACATGAAAAAAAATAAGTGGCCCATATCAACAATGTTTGCAGTTTGAACAAAGTGGTTCTGGAATCTATGGTTTAACAATCTCATAAACTGTGATTTTCGGGGCATGAGTCTTATTGTTTGAATAACCTCTGAAAATGTGTTTGCTAAAATATGAACGCAGTTGAATGTCATGCATAGTATATTCTCATACAGACTGTTCGGTTTGCAGATGTTATACTCGACTGACGTTGGATGATCATATCGTGCAATACAGGAGGAAAAATCCTGGAAAAAAAAAAGAAATTTCTATGGAGTCATCTGCCAGAGATGTCTCAAAAGCTGTCAAAAGAAACATCTTTCCCGAAGACCAGCAGGAACAAAAGAATACCAAAAAAGAATAGCATAGAACAGACTTTACCAACAGGAAACTAGCTACAAGAACCTTTTTGTATAAATGTCATGTTCCAGAAAAAGCTGCGTATGGTGAAAACTAAAATGCATATCTGGAACCCGCAAAACATTTTGTATAACTGCCAAGTTCCGAGATGTGCCAGATAGGAAATACCCAGTTTCGGATAAATGGCCCATTATGTAACATATCTGTAGACACAATAAAACTCTTGCTAAAAACGCCCGTCCTTCGTGCCGCACCGAAGCGCGGGCAAAAACCCTAGTTAGCATTAGAAAGAGTATAGAGACATTATGGGCCTACTACAATACATGAGTGATAGTGTCAAAGAACTGATATATGACAAAGTAACTTTCATAGATGCAACTTACGTAAATTTGACTTTTTAGGATGATAGATTTATCACATCTATGTAATTAACTCAACTCAAGTAATTAAAGAGAAAAAAACAAATAAAATAGTGCAAGTTGATGCATGTAGTAAGAGTGAGCTTTTGAACCGTCGGACCGGACCGGACCGAGCAAATTCGATCGGGTCCTCGTTCCTTAATTATGGATCATTTTGGTCTTTAGTCCGGTTGATCAGGTTCAGTCTTACCAAAAATTCGTTTATTTTGCCTAATTGAGACCGGATCGGAATGAAAACCGGATAAGACCGGACTATTTCGATCCAATCTCGGTCTAGGATTTTAAATCAATTTGGTCCTCGGTTCAGTATGATCCGGTGTAGATCCGTCGCTAAGCTCTAGCATGTAGTGTGAAATGATTTTGTAAGTTGGGATGTTAGATAAATAAAATAATGAAAAGTTGATACTTGTCGATAGGGTCAGGTTATACAGACCCTCCCCAAAACTCCAATCTATACCTCCCCTGATTTTTATTTTATTTTTATTTTTTTTAATTTTTTTTTAATTTTTATAATTTTGGTTTTGTTATAAAACTATGAATCGGAAAATACGAAATCAAAAAAATAAAGTTTAGCAGGTCAAAACTATTAAACTGACAAAAATACGAAACAGAAACCGGTAAAAAAACTGTCCAGAAAAAATCTGGGAGACAAAAAGTACACAAATAGTGTACTTTTTGTACTATTTTGTGGGGTAAGGGGGGTACCAATAGGGGTACCCTTGTCGATATTATTGACTGCCACAAAGATAGACTTTTTCAAAACCAAAGTACCAAACATGACACGTTCACGTTGACAAATATTCTTCAACAGTTGAAGTTCAGTTCATCATGGAAAAACAACAGCAACAAGAAATGATCAGCAACAAACAAGTAGTACTAAAAGACTACGTTAAAGGGTTTCCTAAAGAATCCGACATGCTCCTTAAAACATCTGAAACCATTACACTCAAGCTTCCTGAAGGTTGTTCTGATGGTGGTCTACTTGTTAAGAATCTTTATTTGTCGTGTGATCCTTACATGCGTGCTCGTATGACTAAATCTGAAGGCAGTTATATCGACTCTTTTACTCCTGGTCGGTATGTAGTAACTAACATTATTTGTTTATTTGTCTAAAAGTGTATTTTTACTTGTTATTTTACTATCGATATGGTCGGACTATGTAACAAACTTTCTGAACTTAATCTATAGATGTTTCCCGGACCAAATGATCTCCGTTTTGTGAGAAGTTTCCCGGGCGAAATGGTTCATGTTTTGGGATAAATATTGCGAGATGGTTAAATATTGCCTTTTTAAAAAAAAGTAATATAGAATAAATAAAAGTTAGTAAATAAAAGAAATTTACTGTAATTTCGAGGAGCTTAGCTAATTAGTTGGTCTCCAAAGTAACAGAGTTAATCCGAATCAATGTTAGGTGTGTACTGTTTGGATACCTAAATAACTCGTCGGTCGTAACAGTGTCACTATATGGTCTAGGTTCAATCCCAACACCAATACCATGCGTTCATGCCTGGCTAGGTATGTGGCCGGGGAATGGCGAGTCAGCACTTAAAAGGTCAAATGGTTACAGCACATACTAGAGTGAATGGCAAATAACTCTATTATTACTACAGTATTATATAAAAAAAACTATGTTTAAACAATGATGAACGTTTATAAGTGCTTCGGATTAGTCATATTATTCTGCTGTCACAAATTTATAAAACTATAGGTATGCTGAATGTTACATATCGAGTGTCTACTTCTGTTTTGCAATTGGAAGGTGCTTCTAGTCTTCTTAATAGAATAGTAGACGAGTTATGAGTTTTCACTACTACTTTTGTTTCAAATGAGTTATATTTTTGGAAGCTGTATTTTGATATAATCTTTACCACCTTGCAGCCTCTATCAGGACACGGAGTAGCTAGAGTTCTTGAATCTGGACACGAAAACTTTAAGAAAGGAGACCTAGTTTGGGGATTTACTGGATGGGAGGAATACAGCATTATCAATGCTACTGAGGGTCTATTTAAGATTGAACATATCGACGTGCCTCTTTCATATTATACTGGAATTCTTGGTATGATTTCTGTTTGAAGTGTTTTTTTAGTCATTCCATAAACTTGTAAAACACACAACCAGCTTTAATTGTAGGAAAGTGTTTTTAGTAAAATTCGTATGCTTCAAACAAATGTACTGAATGCAGAAGTATAGAAGAGGTTGCTTTATGACCTTGTGTAGTTGTGTTTAACTTCTGAGTTTTAATCTTTTAATGTTAATCCAGGTATGCCAGGTATGACCGCTTATATTGGTTTCTATGATATCTGTACTCCAAAGAACGGAGAATATGTCTTTGTTTCGGCGGCTTCGGGTGCAGTTGGGCAGCTGGTTGGGCAGTTTGCTAAGTTGTCAGGATGCTATGTTGTTGGGAGTGCTGGTACGGAAGAAAAGGTTTGTGCTTTTGACATTTTAGTATACTTTATGCTCGTATGATTAATGGGCTGATTTAATTTATCTCCGCTAAAAAAATTAGTTACGTTAGCTTATGATTCCGTTTTCTGCTTGGCGCAGTATGACACTTCTTAAGTATTTCGCCCTAATGTTTCAAACTTGAAGATTATCGTTTTCTTTCATATTGAATAGTTTTTGTGTGTGCTTAATGTATCATCAAGGTTGATTTGCTGAAGAACAAATTTGGATTTGATGAAGCTTTTAATTACAAGGAGGAGCAAGATCTGGATGCGGCTTTGAAGAGGTTTGTTTTGTCCATAGTTATCACCCAAGATAAAGCAGAATCTTTATCATATTAGTTATTTGTTGCAGTTGGGTAATGGGTCACCACAGGTTTAGGTCGAGTGATGCAGTTTTTGACTGTGGGTCAAAACAGGTTAGCTTTGGTCGACCTTTCAACCTGTTTTTCGGCTATTTGTATGCAGGTTTTAGATTATAAAGATGCTACTGCTTTACAAGTATTTGATTACTCATTATGTGAACATTTGACCACTTTGATATGATCCATTATCCGTACTGAAATTGACTTGTTTCCATACAAATATGTTGAATTTAGCACCTCTAGTTTTTTGAGATGGTTTTTCTGTTCAGGTACTTTCCTGAAGGAATCGATATTTACTTTGAGAATGTTGGTGGAAAGATGTTGGATGCAGTACTCTTGAACATGAGACTAAATGGACGGATTTCAGTTTGCGGGATGATCTCACAGTACAATCTGGACCAAGGGGAGGGGGTGCATAACTTGTTTAACCTTATAATGAAGAGTGTGCGCATGCAAGGGTTCATTGTTGGCCATCACTATGATAAGTATCCAAAGTATCTCGAAATGATTATACCCCTAATTAAAAATGGCACTATAAATTACATAGAAGACATTGCAGAGGGGCTCGAGAATGCACCTGCTGCTTTGGCTGGTCTGTTTTCTGGAAAAAATGTTGGGAAGCAAGTGGTGGTCGTGGCCAGCGAATGATGATATCTTTAGGATTAATGGTGTGATCATGAATAAATAGTGAGGTGTTTTGTATGTCCCATGTAGCCAAACAGTTTTTTTAGAATAACATTTGCACAACATTATTGGGTTCATGCATGAAATCCTTGCTTCGCTTCTGTTTCATGACACACCTACTTACATACACTGTTTATCGACTTCTCAGCTCGACCTGCCTCGTCTTTTTGGAATACTTCTTGCATTTTCTTTAACACGCATTAGGCTGCAACTAAACATTTATTTATCATCATTTTCACAATAAATATAGCCAAACTCGCTAGAGCGGGGTATGAGGGAGGTAAGTGTATATTGGTATACCCCTACTCGAGGGTAGGGAGAGTGTTTCCGGAAAGACCTCGGGCACAACAACTAGCTGAACTTATATATGGAAATATCTTGGTGTTCTAAAACAATACAATTCAAATGTTCTATAAATATATGCTATTTATTAGATTTCAATAAATAAAACGTTGTATTCCTTTCAATAAAGTATGTTGATGCTTGTGTGCACACCTTAATCTATCTATTCAAGATTGAACATACTCATCTACATGTTTCCTATTACACCGGAATTCTCGGTATGTTTTTTGTTATATAAAACTAGGGGTAACAATTGTTTCATACGATATTATGTATTGTTCGTTTCGGGTTATAGTTTATCTCTAATAGTCAACCGGCTAAGATATACTGTATTATTAGTATTCTTCTTTTTGATTGTTTCTAGGGATGCCTGGCATGACTGCTTATGTTGATCTGTATGAGATTTGTGCACCAAAGAAAGGAGAGTATGTTTATGTTTCAGTGGCTTCAGGTGCCGTTGGTCAGCTCGTTGGACAGTTTGCAAAGTTGTCCGGATGCTATGTTGTCGGCAGTGCTGGTACAAAAGAAAAGAACGGTGCAATTAAAGAGGTTATGCAAGGTTTCATCACAGGTGATCATTCTCATTTGTATCCCAACTACATGGAACTGGTTATACCTTTGATAAAAGAGGGAAAAATATGTTACATAGTAGAAGACATTGGTGAGGGGCTCGAGAGTGCACCTACGGCTTTGGTTGGCATGTTTTTGGGCAAAAATGTCGGAAAGCAAGTGGTGGATTTGGCTCATGAATGAGGACTCATACGTTATGTTGCGTTTTTGCTTTTTTCCCCCTATTTACTGAAATTTTAACCAACTCGTGAATATTTCAACTGAGTGTTTCACAAAAAACAATAATGGCATACCCAATCCAGCCGGACATATAGGTCAAGTTCATAGGACAACAAATATACATGTATCATCATCATTTAACAAACCGCCTAAGGTGGCATGGCGTTAAGACGCTTGATTTTTTCGCCAGAAATTAAGGATGGGTGTAAAATATGTAATATGATAGGCCCTCGAAGACGTGTATTCCATCCCAAAAGACACCTTGCTAAAAAAATGACCTCCAACCACACGTCTTGCGTCAAAAAATAATGAGAAGTTGGTCTTGGCGACGACCAAATTGTAATGTTGGTTGTGTGTGTGTGCGTGTGTCTAAAAAAATTGAGTTGGTAGTGGTTTGCCGGTCACCATTGCGCCCAGTTCATGTAAGGGTGCAAACTTAATTAGCTACACAATTTCAGGTGGTTTGAGATACGGCCGGAAACGGTCAGGAGAATATCTTATTTAAACCGCGTACCTCTAATTCAAGTACTTGTCCTCTCCGAGCAAGTAGCAAACATGGACAAACTATACTCGTGTGTTTACCGGGTTAGTGGTCAAACAATTAATTTCCTTATGTGACAAAAGTCTTTAGAATGAAAACTACGTTTAAATTAGAAGATACGTATAAATTTCGGGTTTCGCTAACCAATGCTCACCGAACAGTACCAAACATGTTTTTATCATTTTATGCTTATAGACCCCACACCTGCAAACGAAAAACACGTTGACACTTGACACATAACATGTAGTAACAGTATGACAAACATTTCAGAGCCTCACTTTCAAATCCACTCCACGTACCTCTTCAATTACCCTTCAAAAAAAAACCTAAACACCATTATTTCCTCATGGAACAAATGATGAGCAACAAACAGATAATACTAAAAGACTACGTTAAAGGGTTTCCTAAGGAATCCGACATGCTCCTTAAAACATCTGAAACCATTACATTGAAGCTTCCTGAAGGTTCTGATGGTGGTCTACTTGTTAAGAATCTTTATTTGTCGTGTGATCCTTACATGCGTGCTCGGATGACTAAAACCGAAGGCAATTATGTAGACTCTTTTACTCCTGGTTCGGTATGTAACATTTGTATATATTTGTCTTCTGGATATGTTATTTGATCATTTCATATGCTAAACGTATTAAAGGCCTGAACTAATGTAATTCATTTTGTTGTTTTTCCTAAAATAATAATAACGTAATAATGAGAATCAATGTTATTGTATCTGACCATAAAAGAGTGTTTGGACACCTAAATAACTGGTCAGTCGAAATTAGTATCACTTCTGGGTTCAATCCCAACTCCGGTAACATGTGCTCATTGCCTGGGGTCAGGGTTTCCCACCGATCTAAATCTTATGACGAAACTAGTATCACTATACCCCGAACATAAGAAACTGAATTGACATTTGTTTAAATGAGTTATATATGCGAAAGCTGTATTTTGATCGAATCTTTACCACCTTGCAGCCTCTAACAGGATATGGAGTAGCTAAAGTTGTTGAATCTGGGCATGCAAACTTTAAGAAAGGCGACCTAATTTGGGGATTTACAGGATGGGAGGAATACAGCGTTATCAATGCTCCTGAGGGTCTATTCAAGATTGAACATACCGATGTGCCTCTTTCTTATTATACTGGAATTCTTGGTACGCTTTCTATTTGAAGTGTTTTTTGTCTTTCTATAAACTTGTAAACTACACAACGAGCTTGTGTTAAACTTCTGGTTTTTAATATTTTGATGTTTATCTAGGTATGCCGGGTATGACCGCATATATTGGTTTCTATGAGATCTGTAATCCAAAGAAAGGAGAATATGTCTTTGTTTCGGCTGCTTCTGGTGCAGTTGGGCAGCTGGTTGGGCAGTTTGCTAAGTTGTCAGGATGCTATGTTGTTGGGAGTGCTGGTACGAAAGAAAAGGTTTGTGCTTTTGATTTTTTAGCTTACTTTATACTTATATGATTCATGGGCTTTTATCTCAACTAGAAAAGTTAGTTACATTAGCTTGTGATTCGTTTTTATTCTTGGCACTGTATGACTCAGACACCTCGAGTATTTCGTTCTAATGTTGTGATCTGAAAATTATTGTTTTCTTTCGTATTGAATCGTTTTTATGTGTTCCTTATCACCCAAGGTTGATTTGCTGAAGAACAAATTTGGATTTGACGAAGCTTTTAATTACAAGGAGGAGCAAGATCTGGATGCTGCTCTGAAGAGGTTTGTATTACGCAGAATCATTATCATATTAGTTATTTGATGCCGTAGATAAACAGGTAGGTTGGGTGATGGGTCACCACAGGTTTAGGTCTAAAGATGTAGTTTTTGAGTGTGGGTCAAAACAGGTCAGGTTCGGTCGACCTTTCAAACAGTTTTTTTTAGGAATTTCTATCAAGATCTTAGATTATAAAGATTCTGCAGCACTGCCAGTATTTGATTACCATTTGACCCGTTTAACTATTATTACAATTATTATTTTCGTTGAAACATTTAACCACTTTGAACTGTTATTGGTAGAATACAACTGAAATCGACTTGTTTCCATATATATATATATATATATATATATATATATATATATATATATATATATATATATATATATATATATATATATATATATATATATATATGTTGAACTTAACATCTGTAGTTTTTTAAGATGGTTCTTTTTATGTTTCAGGTATTTTCCCGAAGGAATTGATATTTACTTTGAGAACGTTGGAGGAAAGATGTTGGATGCAGTACTCTTGAGCATAAGACTAAATGGTCGAATTTCAGTTTGCGGTATGATCTCACAGTACAATTTGGAGCAAGGGGAGGGAGTGCGCAACCTTTTTACCCTGGTAGCAAAACGTGTGCACATGAAAGGGTTCATTGTGTTTGATCACTATCACAAGTACCCAAAGTATCTAGAAATGATTATACCCCTAATTAAAAATGGAACGATAAATTACATAGAAGACGTTGTAGAAGGGCTTGAGAATGCACCCGCGGCTTTGATTGGTCTGTATCATGGAAAAAACGTTGGGAAGCAAGTGGTAGTTGTCAGGACGAAGCCAGGATAATATATGACTGGGTGCACAAAATTTTTTGAACCATAATATAACATATGTAAAAGGTAAATTAAAACGAAGGGTAGAAACACGTTCCGATTGACTGGGTGCATTTAAGATAAATTTAGAAAAAATCGATATTTTCATTCACAAATTAACACTACACATAAAAAATCCATAGGGGTCACGGGCACCCGCGGGAACCCCTAGCTCCGTCCCTGGTAGTTGTGGCACGCGAATGATGAATGTCTTTAGGCTAAATGGTGTTACTATGAGTACATTTTTGGTTTGATGTCATTATGTCAAAGAGTTGTGGGATTGGAAGGAATAAATTTGCGCAATATATGCATGTTACAAGTAGTTGGTAATCTATACTACTTTTGGTGTTAATCAAAACCTGAAATTACAATTTCATATTTAGGATGCACTTTTTTGGTCATTGTGATCTATCTTTTACACACACACATTTCTCCAAACTGAAAGTTTAAAACCACGCCTCTTTTTGTTGGATTCTTTATAGGTTCCGTGGGTATGACCGCCTATGTTGGTTTTTTTATGAAATTTGTGCTCCAAAGAAAGGAGAGTATGTCTTTGTTTCAGCTGCTGCAGTTGCAGTTGGTCAACTCATTGGCAATTTGCTTTTCTACTTATATGATAAACAGGCGTTAGTACATTTAAATTAATTCCTATCCTGTTAGTTTCTGTGTATCTCGATAAATGTTGATTAACAGGTTTTTCTGTGTCTTGGATTTGATGAGGCTTTTAGCTACAAAGAAGAACAAGATTTTCATGCAGCTCTTAAGAGGTTAGTCTGAACCATAGTCGCCACCCTAGTTCTTTGTTTAGGTGCTATATGTATCAGTTTAGGAACGGGTCATTTCACTTCGTGTTTTATCTATGTATTCTCTTATAGTGGAACTTCATTTTAGCTTATCTGATCACTATCATTTACCAAGTACATGGAAATGATTATACCCTTTGATAAAAGAGGAGAAAATATGTTAAATAAAAGACATTGTTGAGGGGCTCGAGAGTGCACCTACGCCTTTGGTTGACCTGTTTTCAGGCAAAAAATGTTAGGAAGCAAATGGTGGCTTTGGCTCGTGAATGAGTACTCAAGTGTTACGTCTACACTTAAGATAGTTACAATGTGATTACGATATATAGTTCAAGTTCATAGGAATACAAATATACATTCATCGTTATCATTTAACAAGAATTTAAGGATGGGAAGCAACTGGTGGCTTTGGCTCGTGTTATTGATATCTATTGTTGTTAGATAATATAGTTGGCGCATACTTAGTTGTGGGTTTGGTCCATTAGGATTAGGGTTTGGTTGGGTCGTTAAATAAGTTATGTATTCATTATAGATACATATGTCATGTTCGTAATGTACACACAAAAACACATTCAATAATATTATTTTAGCATCTTACACTTGTGAGATATATATATTTGTTTAAAAGCGGGTATGTTTGGGTGGTCAAGTTGCTGGTCTTATTGCGCCTGTTTGACGATGGAGTAAAAAGCTGAGGTGAATTTGAGTTAGCGGTCGTATGCTGGTCACTAATATACCCAACGTAAGGGTGCAAACTTAATTAGGTACACAATTTGAGGTGATCTGAGATACGATTGGAACGGTTTTGAGAATGTAGCTCAGTTAAACCCCGTATATCTGAATCAAATACTCGTCCTCTCTGAATAACATCACAATTAGACGCCGTTTGTTTACCCGTTTGTTGATAAAACAATTGCTTTTCTTAAAGTAAAACCCATGTGACATTCTTTTATGCTTATGAACCCCACACCTGCACACAAAAAACACGTCGGGACGTAACCATGCTGATTATTATATGGACATGTTCTTCCAGAGCCACACATTTAAATCTACTCCGCGTACCTCTTCACTTCAATTCACCTTCAAACAAAAACTGAAACAACATTTGATCATCATGGACCAAGCGATCAACAACAAACAAGTAACACTAAAAGACTACATTAAAGGGTTTCCTAAGGAATCCGACCTGCTCCTTAAAACATCTGAAACCATTACACTGAAGCTTCCTGAAGGTTCTAATAATGGTGTACTTGTTAAGAATCTTTACTTGTCGTGTGATCCTTACATGCGTGGCCGAATGACTAAAACTGAGGGCAGTTATTTTGACTCTTTTACTCCTGGTTCGGTATGTAACATCCGTATATATCTATGTCTTAGGATATGTTTTTGTTTTGATATAAGGTGTTAGACTGTTTTCAGTTATTTGATCATTTGTTGTTTTTTGCTTTTTTGGCAGTATAAAATATTTTGCAATGATCTAACTTTAATTTTTATGAATTTTTCATGGCTCTCACCCACTTGATGTTAAGTACGTTGGGTTAATTGTTTATGTGTCGAATTTATGTATGCATAGTCACGTATGCATGGCTTGGCTTTGGAAATAATTATCTCAAGTTTAGTTACAGTAATTGTTTACAAGTTAGAATTAGTATGCAGTTGACCTGTTCCTTTAGAAGTATACATGGTGTACATGGGTGGGTTAGTGTTTCCTAGTGTTTAGGGAGAATTAGTATTTTATGCATACACGTTATATTTCTTTTGCAAGGCTATAAATAGGCGTGTGTTAAATGAGTAACATAGAGAATCTGGTTGTGGTTTAACCCAAACATAGTTCCTATTCTACATTTGGTATCAAGAGCTTCGTTCGATTCACGCTGGTTTGAGAGTCGGTTTCCAGTAAGGGTGTAGCCCTTCGTTGCGGGCACACGCAGCAAAGAAACGGGTGCCCTTGGATCAGGCTTGTTCCAGAAATGGCGAGAGACTAACCGAGGTTGCGGGATAAACGAACAGGAAGAGTCGGGAAAGAAAAGCAGGTAGCTTTTGACTCAGTTCGTTTTGCATATGAAGACGGTAAAGGCGGGTATATCCTTGTCTTCCTGCTCGGTGGATAAGTTCTCTCGGAACTAGGTTGAGTGAAGACGCTAGGGCTGCGGGTTTTCTCTTGGTCTGAGTGTTTTACAGCAGAAGACGGAGACACTAAGGTGTTTCGGGATGACCGTTGTCGTGGGAAGAAGGGGATGACCGTTCAAGGCGACAGGGGGCTATGATGAACATTAGGAGGTCCGTAGTTGGTATTGGATCAAAGGGAGTTTTGTTATTCCAATGAAAACACACGACGGTAGGTTGTAGGTCACCGGAAAATGGAGAGATTAACCGGTTAGCGGGAAAAATGGGCGGGAAGATTTCAACACGGGTGGTGTTAAATCGGTTCGTTTGGCGGGTGAAAGAAAATGGTAGAGCGGGTGGCTTTGTTTTCATTACCGGTGGAATAATGCTCTCGAGTGTCACATAAGTGTCGAGAAGACGGGTTATGTGTGGTGACAACAACATTCGGGGTTGGGTGATGGACAAACAACAAGGTGTTAATATTATGGTATTGGTAGTTCGAGCCGAGATGATTTTGGATGTGGCGGGATGAGGCCGGGGATCCGGGAAAAGTCGAGATGCTAGAACGTTTCCAACGGGATGCCATGGTATATGTTACGAGTGTTGTGTTCAATCAAAATGGTTTAAGTTAGAAAGACTTTGGACGTGACCGGAGGTGAAGGTGGGGTGTCCGGGAAAGGTCTTGCTCGCTGTTATAAATGAGTTGTGTGAAATAAACGATTAAGGGGGTGATTGTTGGGTTAATCGTTTATGTGTCGACTTTACGTATGCATAGCCACGTATGCATGGCTTGGCTTTGGAAATAATTATCTGAAGTTTAGTTAGAGTAATTGTTTACAAGTTAGAATTAGTATGTAGTTGACCTGTTCCTTTGGAAGTATACATGGTGTACATGGGTTAGTGTTTCCTAGTCTTTGGGGAGAATTAGTATTTTATGCATAGACATTATATTTCTTTTGTAAGGCTATAAATAGTCGTTTTTTAAATGAGTAACATAGAGAATTTGGTTGTGGTTTAACCCAAACATAGTTCCTATTCTACAAAGTACTATATAAAGAGGTATATATTTTGAAGCCCTCAACACTTTTTGTGATGTGAATTGATTGGCACGTTTCGTTTTTGATTTGGACATTCAAATGTACAATATGTTAAATGAATAGTACAACTCTTTAATGAACAGTTTAGAGTGTCCCAATCAAATTTTAAAATGTGCAAATCATTAGCCTTTTGTGATTGCCTAAATAATAATAACCTAATAATCAGAATCAATGTTATAGTAGCTGACCATAAAAGAGTGTTTCGACACCAAAATAACTAGTCAGTCGAAGTTAGTATCACTGAAAGTTCTCGGTTCAATCCCAACTCCGGTAACATGTGCTCATTGCCTGGGCTGGGTACTTGGGGAATATAATGGTCAGTCGTTGCACAAAAGGGTTGCACGAGGTCAGGGTTTACCATCGATCTAAATCTTTTGACGAAACTTAGTATCACTATACCCCGAACACATGAAACTGACTTGAAATAACATTAATCTGATTATACTTCAAAGTTGGAGATGATGTTTTGACATTTGGTCAAATGAGTTAAATTTCCGAAAGTTGTATTTTGATCGAATCTTTACCGTCTTGCAGCCTCTGACAGGATATGGAGTAGCTAAAGTTGTTGAATCTAGGCATGCAAACTTTAAAAAAGGTGATCTAATCTGGGGATATACAGGATGGGAGGAATACAACATTATCAATGCTCCTCAAAGCCTATTCAAGATTGAACATACCGATGTGCCTCTTTCATATTATACTGGAATTCTTGGTATTATTTCTGTTTAAAGTGTTTATGGTCGTTCTAGAAACTTGTAAAATACATACCGATCTTGTGTTAAACTTCTATATTTTTTTATTTTGATGTTTATCTAAGTATGTCGGGTATGACCGCATATATTGGTTTCTATGATATCTGTAATCCAAAGAAAGGAGAATATGTCTTTGTTTCGGCTGCTTCTGGTGCAGTTGGGCAGCTCGTTGGGCAGTTTGCTAAGTTGTCAGGCAGTTTGCTAAGTTGTCAGGATGCTATGTTGTTGGGAGTGTTGGTACCAAAGAAAAGGTTCGTGCTTTTGACATTTTAGCATACTTTATACTTATATGACTAACGGTCTTATGTTAATTTAGCTCAACTATAAAATTTAGTTAGTTAACTAGTGATTCCTTTTTCTTCTTGGCGTTGTGTGACTCAGAAACCTCAAGTATTTCGTCCTAATGTTGTAAACCTGAAAATAATTGTTTTCTTTCGAATTGAATCGATTTTATGTGTGGCGTATCACCCAAGGTTGATTTGCTGAAGAACAAATGTGGATTTGACGAAGCTTTTAATTATAAGGAAGAGCAAGATCCGGATGCTACTCTGAAGAGGTTTGTATGAAGCAGAATCATTATCATATTAGTTACTTGTTGCAGTAGATAAACATGCAGGTTGGGTAATGGGTAACCACAACAGTCTTAAGGTAAAAAGATGTAGTTTTTGAGTGTGGGTCAAAACATGTCAGGTTCGGTCTCCTTTTCAAACAGTTTTTAGGCAATTTCTATCAATGTCATAGATTATAAAGATAGCACTGCCACTATTTGATTGTCATTTGACTGTTAGATCGTAAACTTGATTTGGTCATGAAAGTTCGAGCTCATACACGAAGATTCTAGAAAGTTGAGGAAGCATCTTAGAAAATATCTATGTAAATTAGAAGATTATAGATAAGTATGATAGACTTATCTAATAAGAGATATCTAGAATATAGATAAGTATGAAGTCGGAATTATCTAGAGATCCATAGAAAATATCCCGATCAAAAATGTTCCATAGACTAGTATATAAATGGTGTATGTAAGCATTTATGAAGGCTCTTTAAATGTTCCTCTTTATATCGAATATAAGCCTAAAAGGCCCTTTGTATTTCCAACATTGACCAGTTTAATTATTCTTTTCATTGTAACATTTGACCACTTTGATCTATTATCCGTAGAATACAGCTAAAATGGACTTGTTTCCATATAAATATGTTGAACTTAACATCTCTAGTTTTCTAAGATGGTTCTTTTTATGTTTCAGGTATTTGCCCGAAGGAATTGATATTTACTTTGATAATGTTGGAGGAAAGATGTTGGATGCAGTACTCTTGAGCATGAGACTAAATGGTCGAATTACAGTTTGCGGTATGGTCTGACAGTACAATTTGGAGCAAGGGGGGAGTGTGCAACCTTTTTACCCTAGTAGAAAAAGGTGTGCACATGCAAGGGTTCGTTGTGTTTGATCACTATCACAAGTACCCAAAGTATTTAGAAATGATTATACCCCTAATTAAAAATGGCACCATAAATTACATAGAAGACATTGTAAAAGGGCTCGAGGATGCACCCGCGGCTTTGATTGGTCTGTATCACGGAAAAAATGTTGGGAAGCAAGTGGTAGTCGTCGTGCTTGAATGATCAATGTCTTTATGCTAAGTGGTGTTACTATGAATACTTTTTTGGATTGATGTCAAAGAGTGTAAGGAATAAATTTGTGCAATATGGGGTCATTGTGATGTCAGGTGTGACCTTGATATATGCATGTTACAAGTAGTTGTCAAATATGTGGACCTCATTTTATAGTACGAGGAGTTCTTTACAAGACAAGATATGAATAAATAAGTATAAACTTTTAGAAGATATAAGTGAATATCTTCTATCTTTGAGAAAGACGTCTTCTGTCTTTATCTCTAACTCAACTCTAATATTCCTACCAGCACTAAGATTTAACCTTGTCTTGACCAGTACAAAAGTAACCACCACTAAGAATACTACTACCAGTATTAATAAGATTAATATTGTTAGTGTAATATAAACCAGTACTAATTTTATTCCCAACATGCTTGAAAATGCTTAAAACATCTTCAAATTATCATAAAATTATCCAAGAGATTCTAAATTGCTAAGATGACAAAAAAAAACATTTAAGACATTTTTAAGGCATATTAAGGCAAATGTGGGGTGAAATAACCTCGAAAATATGTACAAAATGACGCCTCATCAGACCTACATTAATTGCACTTTCCTTTTGGTGTCCAAAGGATATAAAAAGTAGAGGTAACAAGCATTTGCGCCATAGTCTAGGTATCGGTGAATATTCCTTGGATATTCTTGATCTTATCGTCTTTGTATTAGTGTCGGTGTATTTTCATCTATATGACGTAGAGGCAAATATCATTTATGTTGTAGAATCTCAATCTTGAGTTTTCTGGACATCGTCCCATCTACAACGTAGGGCCTAAATCCACCTACGCTAGAGAAGCCTGTGTATATTTGAACTTGGAGCCATTTTATGTATTATTTTACCACTTTCCTTCTTTTTTTGTCAATTGCTCGTTTTTACCTACAAAATACAAAATAATCGCTTTCTTGCAATATTGGGTGTTGTTAGTACCAAAACTGATCAGAAATGAATGGATATTTTCACTAAAACCATTCATATATTTGACCATCAAATGTCCCCCAACTTGACTTCTACTCTCAAGTGGACCTGTTAAAAGCGGTTTTTTCAAAAATATATTTCCTTATAATCTAGAAAATATGAAGTTAAAAACATTCTTGTGTACATAGATACTTAAGCCGAACACCTCACCAACTAGGGATACTAATCACTCAAGTCTAGTCCTAGTATAAGTGTTAGATTTAGGGGTGTTCACTCAACTGCCCAGTCATAGCAAGGTATCTAATCATAGGCTTGGAATATACACAAATCTACGCACACTTAGGGATCTGAGACGACAACGGGTTTACACATGAATGCTTATAAGGGTTAAGTAATCATTACCAATACCTGGATCTAGAAAGGCGCATAACCTAACATGCTATAGTCAAATCCATGAAACAGACACACGAGGTTGTACATTTCCTAACTCGAACAAGCTAAAGATAAGACCAACCAGGTAACATAATTCCTAAAGATGCACCTAAAATGGTTGTAAAAATAAAAGATACTAACAGGTATACGAAATAAGAACCATTTCATCACAATTCAGTATCACTCCTCCATAACTTTAGGTGTCGATAGTGAGAGAACTTGATCTTGAGTAATAATGGGTTTATAACATCACCCAATATTCATAAGATGTTGATTTATAATACGTACCAACTAATGATTCATGCTATAGTCATAAAAAATACAGATTCTTTTTCCACATGCTTTTACGACATGATCATTTTACAATATAACATATATCCCCCACTTGGGATGAACAATGATTGTAAAAGGGGGTTTTAAAATACCATAAAGATAAATAATCTATGTAAGCATAAATGTAGGAATCAACCTTCAAAAACCATGGTTGCCAAGTAAGCTAATAAATTCTTTACACCGGATTTGACTACAGGGTAGGCTAAGGGTAAAGGTGTAAAACAAATAACACATGGTTTATCCTCAAGGATTGGTTTCTACAAGTTATACTAGTGACATTAACTTAAAATAAATGGGATCGATTTTGAACACGATAGGTCGACATATCAGGGTAACAAGTCGATAAACACACACACACACACACACACACACACACAATGGAAGGCGATTTGGTTGTAATCCTAAAGTGGTTGCCATCCGTATCACCCAGTTCTATCTCGACATGATGATACAAGCCAATTCTAACGTCTATAATACTACCGGCACTCTCATATTATGGTGGATTATGTATAGTGAGACAACATAATAGGATAACCCCACCAATAAAATAATGGTTTAAATTAAGCCTGACATAGATCTATTCTAGTTTAAACATGAAAAACATGTCGAAAACTATTAAAATGGCATAAATATTTGCAAAATTAACTAAAAAAATCAGAGATAAGTATCAATCAAGTGGTAATTCTACTCACATCTCCCCACTTGGTTTGTACAATGTTTCGATACTTTTGGCAATATTATAATTCTTAAAATACAACTTATCATATATATAAATGGTTACTATTCTTGATAAACACAAGTTTTAATGGTGAGTTTTCGGTATTTTTGGCAAAATTTGTAAGTTTTTGGCAAGTTTGATCTCCCCTGACCGTCGTTGACCGCCATTAATCGCCTTTTCATAGATCAGCAAGGTTGAGGGCCTTGTAGCGATTAATCGGTGATTAATCGAGCTTGTAGACCTTTTTTTGCAACATTGGTTTTAAATAACAAAACTTGTTATCAAAAAATTCTTGGAAATTGATCTATCTTACTTTGACAAGACCAAACATAGCTTATGATGTTCACTGCCTTAGTCAGTTTATGCATGCTCTATGTAAGTCTCATCTTAAGCTTGCATTTCATGTATTAAGATATCTTAAAAGTTTTTCTAGAATTGGTATATCATTTAATCATAATGATAATCTTAAACTTGCTGCTTTTGTTGATTCTGACTATAGTAAGTGTAAGGTAACTAGAGAATCTGTTACTGACTAACCAGTTTACCTTGGTAATAATCTTGTGTCTTGAAAAAGTAAGAAGCAATTTGTTCTTGCTAAGTCATCAGCTGAAGCTGAGTATAGAGCTATGAATAGCGTGACTTGTGAGACTATGTGGATTTTCAAACTTTTAAAGGATTTGAATGTTGATATAGAACTTCCTGTTCCTATGAGTTATGATAGAAATTATGCTACTGAAATAGTTGATACTCCTGTATTTCATAAGAGGACAAAGCACTTTGAAATTGATATGTATTTTCTTAGAGAAAAGGTGTTTGTCGGTTTGATCAGAAGTCTTAGAATCAAATCTAAAGATATTGTTGTTGATTTGTTCGCTAAGGGGTTATCTACAAAGCACTTTGAAATTGATATGTATTTTCTTAGAGAAAAGGTGTTTGTCGGTTTGATCAGAAGTCTTAGAATCAAATCTAAAGATATTGTTGTTGATTTGTTCGCTAAGGGGTTATCTATAAAGAATCACAATATATTTTGTGATTTGCTTAATCAGGTTGATTTATACCACAAATCAACTTAAGAGGGGGCATTGAAAGTATTAATGTTTAAGTTGATTTATGGCAAGTTTCATTCTCAAGGGTAAGAAAGGTAAAATTATTTTAAGTTATATATCTATTGTTTTGGTAGTTTGGTCAGTTGTTGCAGGTCCTCCATTCTTCAGGGCTTAAGGGCAATATTTAGGAAGTTGGTGTTACCCTACTAGCTGGGGTGTATAGCTTCGTTTTCTCACTGGTGAATATTCATTCATCTCTCAAAATAATATCGATACTGTGTTTGAAAGTTTGATCTCTTGTATTCGTTCTTGGTTAGGGTTTGTATAAGTAATCAATTGATTACTTTTGGTGTATAGTTGAGTCTTGTATTTTGATTCTTTGAGTCAATCACAAACTATATCTCAACATTAGAAGTTAAGGATATACGCATTTATGAAAAATAAAATGGAGGTTGATTGAGTTCAAAATCATTGTTTCTTTTTTTATTTGAGTATCTTTTCATAAAATCGAATACATAATCAATACGAACGAAGATAACCAAACTTTAAAAAGAAATAACAACTGAACAACATAACGCTACCTTTCACTAGATGGGTTTATATAGCTCTGATATATGAGAATCAATATATGTCAAACAATATCCCTGAAGAATCATTAGCTAGACAAACAACTCCAAAACACATGGCGAGTGTATAAAAGTTACACAACAATCCTTGCACTTATAAGCTTGAGACAAAACCTGAACATAACTTCAAATACCGTTGGTTAGTCCTAAAGCCTTATTGAAAACTAAAGCAAGAAGGAAAAAAGTTGATTTTGAGAAAGAATGTGCTTGTTACCACTTTATTAGCAAGGTTGTTTACCTTGATAAAGGAAAAAACTTGCTTGAATATGACTAAGAAAATAGAAAGGAGCTTTTCTCGCTTAGTATGGCTTTGTCTAGCTCTATCTATCTTGGTGGCGCGGAAACTACCGCAACTAAAATTAAAAATTAATTAAAGAATAAGACATTATATCCTTAATAAAAGGGGGGAATCTCGGTTCCCAATGAACAGTTCCCCCCTCACACACAAAACATATTATATTCCCTCTCCTCACAAATCGCACACAAAAATAAAAATAAATCTCCCACACTAAATTGGTTTGTGTGTGTCAATGATCCTGTAGCACTTCATTCTTCTCCGTCGTTGATCTTGAGCCCATTCTTGTAGCAGTCCTTCATTTGGTGGCATTGATTGTCACATACCTAAAACATTTATCCCCATATGTGGGTTTTAGTGAGATCAATAGAGAAACAACTCTCATTTGGATCTGGGTTCTCTCTAGAAAAATATATCTCATATTATTTGGATATGGGTTATAGTGAGATGATCGATTTAACTAGATGGCATAAGTCACCGCAGTGGATAACATCAGGTTTGTTTGTTATTAATTATGGTTTTCGATTTTTTATAATGTATAATTATGGTTTAATTTTAATTGATTTATCATTTCATATTATCTGATTTTAAAATTAGGGTTGTCATGCGATTTTCGAATTAGGGTTTATGCTAGAAATTGGGGAAAGATAGGTGTCTCCATTCTAATTAACGCTTCCCAAATCTAAGTTCCATAAGTTTTATTTAAGAAGGGCGTCTATATTATACTGAAACATTTTTGGGTAAAAAGAAAGAGATCAGGTTGTGATACATTCAAATGAGAACCTTATGTTTGATAGGCTTATGTCCTGTTAAAGCCGATTATGGGCCTTCGATGCCACCGTTACTATCGTTGCCGCTGTTATTGGCGGGCGACGAGAGGTACGGCTGTGTGACGTTGGCGCCATGGTCTCATTAACCCACGAATTCGGACAAATTATTCGCTGTTTTATTGTGAAAGGGAAACTATATTTGTGGGGGAAAGTATTTTGTGAAGGGGTAAAAAGTGCGAAATACATCATTTGCTTATCGGGTGTCACCTGTTTTCAAAAAGAAACAAAAGCGTTGGCTACCAGAGGTTGGTACTTTAATTTGTCGGTTGTCTTGATTTGGATTGTGATTACCTATTTATGATCGTTACGGATATTATTTCCGTATGCTGATTGTTATGGGTGTGTGGCGCTGTTGATACCTAAACGAGTAAAATCTGGATTACGAGCTGATGTGTCGTGGATTAACACATATACGTTATAGGACAAATTTAGGTAATTACCTTTAGGAAAAAGTAATTAACCAAAAATAAGTCAAAGACGGATACGATTAAACACGTGAGTGAGTAGAGTTCGTTGTACACAAAGATCTTATGAATTTGAGACGTTTCGTTTTGATTTGGACAATTGATTTGAATGTGTCGTTGGTTTGTAAACTACAAATTAAATCTACGAATTTTAAACTAATAAAACGTATCCTAAAGTGCATGAATCGTTAAACCCCGCCTATTTAAAAAAATCTACAAACAATTAATTATTTAAAAATTAAAACTCTATTTAAGAATTTAATCTATTTAAAAGTCTACTTAAATCTAATTAAACTTTTTAAAACTAATTTACTTTATAAAACAAAACTTTAAACAAATCTATTTAAAAACCATTTTTATTTAATTATAATATTATAAAAATCTAATTGATTTAAAAATTGACTAAACTTTTAAAATTAATAAAAACATTTTTTTTATATTTTGAAATTATTTATTATTCTAAATCTAAATGAAAGTAAATTAAAATGATTTTAAAATTTAACTAAAGTGAAAACTATGTAATTAAACAAATACAAAAGCTGACAATCCAAAAGTAAAGATGTATATTAAACGTGTTAAGAGGACGTTTACAAAAACAACAGTCCAGCACAATTGGCTAGCTCGTTGGACATGTGAGGGGCAGGTCTCGAGTTCGAGACCTGCTGGTGGCTAATTTTTGCAATTATTTTTCTTCTTTTGACAGAGTTGAAATCCAATCAATCTTATATGCTATACAGTAACGAAATTAAACAGTAACTACGAATTCTCACAGGTTTACACGAAAATTTACAGCAATCAAACAATCAGTAAAACAAACAACAATTCATAGGAGACAATATCAATCAGAGCACTTAAAAATCACATACTATTTAAACCGAAATACTCACAGCATCATACAAACAGTAAATGGAAAGCAACAAATCAAGCAGCTATGGACCATGATTCTTTACTAACTGCTTATTCATACACAAACACAAATCCATATGACAGATCATAACATTCCAAACTCAGTTTTAAAAATCAGCATATCCTAAGTAAAAAAAAACTAACAGATATCAGTACCAACTAAAAACTCGACAGACTAAAAAAACTTATGCAGATTCAATAGCATACTTTTATAACAACTAAGCAGATTCATTCATATACTCAACTAAAACAATCTATAATCCAACATACATATCTAATAACATGATTTTTCCAATTTAATCAAACTCACAGTTATATCACATGCTTAAAGCAGATTAAAGCGAAAGAACCAGATAACAAGTTAATCTACTAAACGAGCACAGCCTAACAGATCAAAATCATCACCATAGCAGATTCACAAGACCTCAATCAAGAACAGTTTAAATCGTTCAAATTGAAATTAAGCAGAATCTTCATTAATCACTTAGCAACTAGAAAAGTGAGCTAATATGCAAATCTATTCCAGTTATTCAGAAAATACCCATTGTTCAGGTCTGCTAGCATTAACGAGAGAACACAGCAGAAACAAATATCTAAATGTAAAAAAAAAAAACTACAGTATAGCTTAAACCAATATCGAGCAGCAATTACAAATGTTGATTAATCAATAACTAGTTATAAACATAGAACATTAATCAGCTAGCATCAACAACTCATTATCATGATTCATAAATCGATTCAGATTACTGAGAACACTGGTAAACAGGAACAAATCCATAACTTAAACTGAAACACAATATTGATACAACTCAATTAGATATAACGAAGATTATAAGCAGATTCTACCATAGAAAATAAACAGCAACACTCTTAATCAAAAATTCAGCAAACAAGGTTATTAAATCTAACTAAGAGTAAATCGATAGAACCTTGGTTCTCTCAGCGAAACAGAGAGATGTAATATTGCTCTTTAGAGCTTTTTCTTTGCGTCCGTAACTGACGAGTCACGAACTTCACCCCAAACTCCTAATCTATTCCTAACGTCGACCATCGACACTAAAACCTCGCCATAAAAACACCATCAGTCACGATTTTCAACAGCTTATTTAACCTGTTTTTAGCTTAACCAGTGGGATTAAGCTTTAATCCCAAATCTTACTCTAAAATAATAAATAGCTTTTAGATTAGAATTGTAAAATAAACACCACAATAACGATTAGAAAACGAGACCAGTAAAATTGAAACCGAAACTTTTATTAATTCATTAAAGAAACATTACAACTTTTACGAAAATGAAAATTACAAAGTTTAATCTAAACTAGCATTATAACTTTAAAGAAAGAAAAAGGGATGCTCATACTGATTTCGAGAGGGGTTTTTATAGGCTAGGTGAGAGGGTGAGGGTTTGTTGATGAAGAAGCGAATTCAAGCCATCGGATCATCATTCCCATCTTCTCTCTCTTTTCGGTTATAATCGGATGGCTGTGATTGGCCCTTGTGCACACGGATTGACACCGTGGCACAAGGTGTGCTTCTTTGTGTTTCTTTGGTGGTGAGGTGGCAGGAAATCATTGGCTCCTTGTCAGTATGCAGTAGTATCAACCAATCAGAAAAGAAGTTGTGACGAATCCATCAGCCACGTAGGCACTTTGTTCTTGGTATCCAATGATACACACGCGCTCAGCTTCCCTTAAATTTTATGAATATCAGGCGCGTGTCTTTCAAATGAGACTGAGATAAAATCCCCTAAATTCTAGGGTTCTTTGAGTGCTGCGTCTCTTTTCTTCTTCCCCATTCTTCTTTCTTTCTCTCGTCTCTTTTCTTTTCTTTATTTCTTTGTTTGACCATTTTGTGTTGACCAAGAACTTTATAAACTTGCACACCGTTCCTTTTGTTCAATGGGTTTATAAGCCCATTAAATTGACGTCTCAAAAATTTACTTTCAAATCAATGGGCTTTTGGTCTAAGTTCTCTAATCCGTCCCTTTTATAAACTGTTTGGGCCAAATGGGTTTTGATTGGGCTTTTGGTTATGAAAAATGAATAATTAGTTTTGCTAATGGGCTTTTAAGCCCATTAATCCAAATGTGGGACCCACAAGCCCAATAAACCTTAAAAACTCGTATCCCGTCTTGACTTGTTTTTGGCATCATCGATCTTTTCTTCATTCTCGTGTCGGTTTTTGTCGGTTATCGCGAACTTTGGTACCTACACACATGAAACAACAAAACAACATATACAAGGCATTTTTGATACTTTTTATGCATAAATTGGTTGTTTTTAGATACAATTGATATGAGTAAAATCACTCATATCACGAGCCGTCTATAAAGTGTGATTATATTTACTTGGCAATGATGATCCTTCAAGTATGGCGCGTTGCCGCTAAAAATGGAAGGATGGTAGAGTGCGCGAACTGCGTGCCTCAGCAACCTCCATGAGTGCGCCCACAACGTTGATTAACCTGAGCCACATTTATCACCTATGATTTGGTAAGCTTCGTTCTATTGCGGTTTCCATTCATTTGGTAAGCTCATTTAAGGCAACTATAAATATTATCCCTGTTTTGGTTATGCTTACAGTTGGTTCTACTAATGATTAGAGTTGGTGTGTTGGGGTTTTATAGGTGTGTCTTACGTGTATGTGTGTGGCATATCTTTAATACATCTCTTATCTCTCTCTTCTCTGTCAAAACAAAACCACCATGATCCAAATTAATTAATGAAAAAAACACACACACTCTTTCCATATCTTTAATTTGAAACTATGTGATTCGATGAAACCAACAAAGAAGGGCCGAATGATGGGAGCCAGAGGCGGTTGATTTGGCAGCCAGTGGTGTAAGAACGATTCCAGCGACGTTTATAGATCCTAATGGATCAGCTAATCCAATGATTTCGAGGTTTTATCATTTTTAATTATATAAAGATTCAGTCTTTTTTGTTTTAAATGTGTATATTCTATGTTTCTACAGGAATTGAGACACTATTTCAGATTATTAGGGGTTATAAAGATTTTTTTGCATACTCAAAAGGTACGTGAGATTTGCTCTAAAAATTAGGGGCTTTTTGGCAGATTAATTGGTGTAAAAAATTAATTGGTGAATTAAACTTTTTTTGCTTTTTCATTGTTTTGATGCTTTTATATCATCCAAAAACATAAACGAAGGTATCAAAATCTTTTTACAAAATTAAAAATATTGACATTATAAGTTAGTGTTTTGTTAAATTTGGGGGTCAGTCTTGATTTTACTTGCTTGCATTAATAACGAGGTTAGATGATATTGGAAAAAATAAGCCTCTATTGTTTGGTTACATCGAATTTAGGAATAGGCATCTCTGGAAATAAGATCTTCGAAATAAGTTTCTTATTTAAGAGTTTTTTTAAGAGGGTATTTTTTGGTGAATTTAACCAGGGTGTGTTACCTTTTCAGCACAGTTGACGAAAAGGGAGCTGCGATGATACACCAAGATGGTGCTGGATTTGGTTTGTGGTACGTTCTCAGCTTTATCTTCTCGAATTAGTTATCAGGTTCTCAAATTTCAAATGGGAAGTCACCTATGTTTTTGAACAGGCATTTTTTTATTTCTTTCTTTGACATATTTACGTTTATAAAGTGTGCTGATTTTATTTATCCTTCTGTTGGTATTTGGGATAGGTTAAGGAAAATGATTAAAGGGGTGTTTGGATTAGCTTATTTTACCGGTCTATAGGCCCGTTTGTATTTTAAACAGCTCACGAGCCGACTTTTATTGGTTAGCTTTGTACTTGAATGAGTTACACTTATAACCAAAAAAGGTGAGCTTATGGGCCTACTTGATTAAATGAACAAAAATATACTATTGAAATAGCAATTTGTGCAAAGCATAGTCACCTTGCAGACCATGAACAATAGAAAATCCTTTTAAGAGATGGTTGGAGTGGTGAAGATAGGTGTAATTTGTGTGATAAGATGCTTAAAATCGTATTGTGCTATGACTGAAATAAGATGTGAGTTTCGTTTTATAGTGACATGCTAATTGTTATCATGTCTACAAATTATGTTGTAAGGTGTGTATAATTATTGTTTATTATGTGTAATTTATGTGGTTTAGGGCAAGCAAAGATGAGATAGATCAGGGATATCTTGCTGATATGGCTGAACCAAAGAACATTGTTGTAGGGTAAGAACCGAAGAACATTGTAGAGTAATATTTTTTAAATCTTATTACATATTCATTTTGTGTGTTATTATAGAATACTTATGGTTTTCTTCGAATCATTGATTCATCAAATATACTTTTCAGGTCTGCGATCGTGTTTTTTTCCAGTTTCTATGGGACCAGGAGGTTCTGATTTACCAATATTCGGTAGACAAATCATGTCCAAGGTACCTCTACCAGACTTTCTTACAAATATACTTCTTTTAACATCAGTTCATAATGCTTATATTCCTTATTTGCTAATAGACAAGTACAAGCCAAATAAATCCGGTCCTATGTCGACCCATATATCATCTAATCTGTTGTTTATATTCGTTTGAAAAATATGCATGTTTTCTTTTTCGTGAACTACTTTTAGTTTATGTCAACAATAAGCTATCCAAACAGTCCTTAGTAAACTTTATTTTCTTTGACACTATTTTTCCTTTTGTTGTGCGATATTATAATTTCTTCTTAATTTTGAAACTCGGTTTTTGATTTTTTTAAACCCATTGGTCATAGGTGTATCGTCAATGTATAGTATTCTAGAAGACTCTTGGTCATGTGCGCACTGCAATGCTTGATTTTCGTATAGAGAACGACTGAAGTGCTATTATAAGGATCAAAAGCTACGTTATCACAAATGTTGCGTTGGAGGAAAAACTAGAAGCAGTTGAAGTTGAAGCAGGTACATTAACACCACAATCATTATGCTTCACCGAAAACAATCTCCAACTCATACAAGCGATCGACGCAGGAAAAAAAATGCCAGGTTACAAAAAAAATCATATTATTAGCAGCGAGTTAATCACCTACTAATATGCTTATAGAAGTTTCTGACTCATCGGTTCATCGAAGAGGGCACCAAGGTCAGTTTTATATGAATTAGTGTATAGTTAGTATAATCCCATTCATTTGTTATATGCATTCTCTACGACATGAAACTTAGGGGAAAATAATTATCTGATGTTTACAACCATTGGCAAAAAAGAAAACATTTCCACGTTCACTACGTTGATCAAATAGCATAGAAATTATAAAATCAGCCTTTTTATGGGAATGTTTGCTATTTAATTATTGGGATAACTCCTTTAAATGAAAAGATGTTAGAAACAATGTACAAAGCTGTTAAAAAATAGCATAGAAACTATAAAATCAGTGTCCAGACACCTATTTTATATCCTGTCCAAACAGCCTTTTAACGGGTGTTAAAAACCAACAAACAAAGCTATTTAAAACCCCAGAAATAGCTGTTAAAAACGTCATACACAGATGTAAATGCATGCCCAAATACCTATTCTCTGTTGTATTTCTTAGTCAATATATGTCAAGGATCGTGTACATGTAAACAAGCTTTCATGAGAATAAAACCTACAACCTCGATACGAATAATTAAGTTGCATATGTAGTGGAACATGAAAAAAAATAAGTGGCCCATATCAACAATGTTTGCAGTTTGAACAAAGTGGTTCTGGAATCTATGGTTTAACAATCTCATAAACTGTGATTTTCGGGGCATGAGTCTTATTGTTTGAATAACCTCTGAAAATGTGTTTGCTAAAATATGAACGCAGTTGAATGTCATGCATAGTATATTCTCATACAGACTGTTCGGTTTGCAGATGTTATACTCGACTGACGTTGGATGATCATATCGTGCAATACAGGAGGAAAAATCCTGGAAAAAAAAAAGAAATTTCTATGGAGTCATCTGCCAGAGATGTCTCAAAAGCTGTCAAAAGAAACATCTTTCCCGAAGACCAGCAGGAACAAAAGAATACCAAAAAAGAATAGCATAGAACAGACTTTACCAACAGGAAACTAGCTACAAGAACCTTTTTGTATAAATGTCATGTTCCAGAAAAAGCTGCGTATGGTGAAAACTAAAATGCATATCTGGAACCCGCAAAACATTTTGTATAACTGCCAAGTTCCGAGATGTGCCAGATAGGAAATACCCAGTTTCGGATAAATGGCCCATTATGTAACATATCTGTAGACACAATAAAACTCTTGCTAAAAACGCCCGTCCTTCGTGCCGCACCGAAGCGCGGGCAAAAACCCTAGTTAGCATTAGAAAGAGTATAGAGACATTATGGGCCTACTACAATACATGAGTGATAGTGTCAAAGAACTGATATATGACAAAGTAACTTTCATAGATGCAACTTACGTAAATTTGACTTTTTAGGATGATAGATTTATCACATCTATGTAATTAACTCAACTCAAGTAATTAAAGAGAAAAAAACAAATAAAATAGTGCAAGTTGATGCATGTAGTAAGAGTGAGCTTTTGAACCGTCGGACCGGACCGGACCGAGCAAATTCGATCGGGTCCTCGTTCCTTAATTATGGATCATTTTGGTCTTTAGTCCGGTTGATCAGGTTCAGTCTTACCAAAAATTCGTTTATTTTGCCTAATTGAGACCGGATCGGAATGAAAACCGGATAAGACCGGACTATTTCGATCCAATCTCGGTCTAGGATTTTAAATCAATTTGGTCCTCGGTTCAGTATGATCCGGTGTAGATCCGTCGCTAAGCTCTAGCATGTAGTGTGAAATGATTTTGTAAGTTGGGATGTTAGATAAATAAAATAATGAAAAGTTGATACTTGTCGATAGGGTCAGGTTATACAGACCCTCCCCAAAACTCCAATCTATACCTCCCCTGATTTTTATTTTATTTTTATTTTTTTTAATTTTTTTTTAATTTTTATAATTTTGGTTTTGTTATAAAACTATGAATCGGAAAATACGAAATCAAAAAAATAAAGTTTAGCAGGTCAAAACTATTAAACTGACAAAAATACGAAACAGAAACCGGTAAAAAAACTGTCCAGAAAAAATCTGGGAGACAAAAAGTACACAAATAGTGTACTTTTTGTACTATTTTGTGGGGTAAGGGGGGTACCAATAGGGGTACCCTTGTCGATATTATTGACTGCCACAAAGATAGACTTTTTCAAAACCAAAGTACCAAACATGACACGTTCACGTTGACAAATATTCTTCAACAGTTGAAGTTCAGTTCATCATGGAAAAACAACAGCAACAAGAAATGATCAGCAACAAACAAGTAGTACTAAAAGACTACGTTAAAGGGTTTCCTAAAGAATCCGACATGCTCCTTAAAACATCTGAAACCATTACACTCAAGCTTCCTGAAGGTTGTTCTGATGGTGGTCTACTTGTTAAGAATCTTTATTTGTCGTGTGATCCTTACATGCGTGCTCGTATGACTAAATCTGAAGGCAGTTATATCGACTCTTTTACTCCTGGTTCGGTATGTAGTAACTAACATTATTTGTTTATTTGTCTAAAAGTGTATTTTTACTTGTTATTTTACTATCGATATGGTCGGACTATGTAACAAACTTTCTGAACTTAATCTATAGATGTTTCCCGGACCAAATGATCTCCGTTTTGTGAGAAGTTTCCCGGGCGAAATGGTTCATGTTTTGGGATAAATATTGCGAGATGGTTAAATATTGCCTTTTTAAAAAAAAGTAATATAGAATAAATAAAAGTTAGTAAATAAAAGAAATTTACTGTAATTTCGAGGAGCTTAGCTAATTAGTTGGTCTCCAAAGTAACAGAGTTAATCCGAATCAATGTTAGGTGTGTACTGTTTGGATACCTAAATAACTCGTCGGTCGTAACAGTGTCACTATATGGTCTAGGTTCAATCCCAACACCAATACCATGCGTTCATGCCTGGCTAGGTATGTGGCCGGGGAATGGCGAGTCAGCACTTAAAAGGTCAAATGGTTACAGCACATACTAGAGTGAATGGCAAATAACTCTATTATTACTACAGTATTATATAAAAAAAACTATGTTTAAACAATGATGAACGTTTATAAGTGCTTCGGATTAGTCATATTATTCTGCTGTCACAAATTTATAAAACTATAGGTATGCTGAATGTTACATATCGAGTGTCTACTTCTGTTTTGCAATTGGAAGGTGCTTCTAGTCTTCTTAATAGAATAGTAGACGAGTTATGAGTTTTCACTACTACTTTTGTTTCAAATGAGTTATATTTTTGGAAGCTGTATTTTGATATAATCTTTACCACCTTGCAGCCTCTATCAGGACACGGAGTAGCTAGAGTTCTTGAATCTGGACACGAAAACTTTAAGAAAGGAGACCTAGTTTGGGGATTTACTGGATGGGAGGAATACAGCATTATCAATGCTACTGAGGGTCTATTTAAGATTGAACATATCGACGTGCCTCTTTCATATTATACTGGAATTCTTGGTATGATTTCTGTTTGAAGTGTTTTTTTAGTCATTCCATAAACTTGTAAAACACACAACCAGCTTTAATTGTAGGAAAGTGTTTTTAGTAAAATTCGTATGCTTCAAACAAATGTACTGAATGCAGAAGTATAGAAGAGGTTGCTTTATGACCTTGTGTAGTTGTGTTTAACTTCTGAGTTTTAATCTTTTAATGTTAATCCAGGTATGCCAGGTATGACCGCTTATATTGGTTTCTATGATATCTGTACTCCAAAGAACGGAGAATATGTCTTTGTTTCGGCGGCTTCGGGTGCAGTTGGGCAGCTGGTTGGGCAGTTTGCTAAGTTGTCAGGATGCTATGTTGTTGGGAGTGCTGGTACGGAAGAAAAGGTTTGTGCTTTTGACATTTTAGTATACTTTATGCTCGTATGATTAATGGGCTGATTTAATTTATCTCCGCTAAAAAAATTAGTTACGTTAGCTTATGATTCCGTTTTCTGCTTGGCGCAGTATGACACTTCTTAAGTATTTCGCCCTAATGTTTCAAACTTGAAGATTATCGTTTTCTTTCATATTGAATAGTTTTTGTGTGTGCTTAATGTATCATCAAGGTTGATTTGCTGAAGAACAAATTTGGATTTGATGAAGCTTTTAATTACAAGGAGGAGCAAGATCTGGATGCGGCTTTGAAGAGGTTTGTTTTGTCCATAGTTATCACCCAAGATAAAGCAGAATCTTTATCATATTAGTTATTTGTTGCAGTTGGGTAATGGGTCACCACAGGTTTAGGTCGAGTGATGCAGTTTTTGACTGTGGGTCAAAACAGGTTAGCTTTGGTCGACCTTTCAACCTGTTTTTCGGCTATTTGTATGCAGGTTTTAGATTATAAAGATGCTACTGCTTTACAAGTATTTGATTACTCATTATGTGAACATTTGACCACTTTGATATGATCCATTATCCGTACTGAAATTGACTTGTTTCCATACAAATATGTTGAATTTAGCACCTCTAGTTTTTTGAGATGGTTTTTCTGTTCAGGTACTTTCCTGAAGGAATCGATATTTACTTTGAGAATGTTGGTGGAAAGATGTTGGATGCAGTACTCTTGAACATGAGACTAAATGGACGGATTTCAGTTTGCGGGATGATCTCACAGTACAATCTGGACCAAGGGGAGGGGGTGCATAACTTGTTTAACCTTATAATGAAGAGTGTGCGCATGCAAGGGTTCATTGTTGGCCATCACTATGATAAGTATCCAAAGTATCTCGAAATGATTATACCCCTAATTAAAAATGGCACTATAAATTACATAGAAGACATTGCAGAGGGGCTCGAGAATGCACCTGCTGCTTTGGCTGGTCTGTTTTCTGGAAAAAATGTTGGGAAGCAAGTGGTGGTCGTGGCCAGCGAATGATGATATCTTTAGGATTAATGGTGTGATCATGAATAAATAGTGAGGTGTTTTGTATGTCCCATGTAGCCAAACAGTTTTTTTAGAATAACATTTGCACAACATTATTGGGTTCATGCATGAAATCCTTGCTTCGCTTCTGTTTCATGACACACCTACTTACATACACTGTTTATCGACTTCTCAGCTCGACCTGCCTCGTCTTTTTGGAATACTTCTTGCATTTTCTTTAACACGCATTAGGCTGCAACTAAACATTTATTTATCATCATTTTCACAATAAATATAGCCAAACTCGCTAGAGCGGGGTATGAGGGAGGTAAGTGTATATTGGTATACCCCTACTCGAGGGTAGGGAGAGTGTTTCCGGAAAGACCTCGGGCACAACAACTAGCTGAACTTATATATGGAAATATCTTGGTGTTCTAAAACAATACAATTCAAATGTTCTATAAATATATGCTATTTATTAGATTTCAATAAATAAAACGTTGTATTCCTTTCAATAAAGTATGTTGATGCTTGTGTGCACACCTTAATCTATCTATTCAAGATTGAACATACTCATCTACATGTTTCCTATTACACCGGAATTCTCGGTATGTTTTTTGTTATATAAAACTAGGGGTAACAATTGTTTCATACGATATTATGTATTGTTCGTTTCGGGTTATAGTTTATCTCTAATAGTCAACCGGCTAAGATATACTGTATTATTAGTATTCTTCTTTTTGATTGTTTCTAGGGATGCCTGGCATGACTGCTTATGTTGATCTGTATGAGATTTGTGCACCAAAGAAAGGAGAGTATGTTTATGTTTCAGTGGCTTCAGGTGCCGTTGGTCAGCTCGTTGGACAGTTTGCAAAGTTGTCCGGATGCTATGTTGTCGGCAGTGCTGGTACAAAAGAAAAGAACGGTGCAATTAAAGAGGTTATGCAAGGTTTCATCACAGGTGATCATTCTCATTTGTATCCCAACTACATGGAACTGGTTATACCTTTGATAAAAGAGGGAAAAATATGTTACATAGTAGAAGACATTGGTGAGGGGCTCGAGAGTGCACCTACGGCTTTGGTTGGCATGTTTTTGGGCAAAAATGTCGGAAAGCAAGTGGTGGATTTGGCTCATGAATGAGGACTCATACGTTATGTTGCGTTTTTGCTTTTTTCCCCCTATTTACTGAAATTTTAACCAACTCGTGAATATTTCAACTGAGTGTTTCACAAAAAACAATAATGGCATACCCAATCCAGCCGGACATATAGGTCAAGTTCATAGGACAACAAATATACATGTATCATCATCATTTAACAAACCGCCTAAGGTGGCATGGCGTTAAGACGCTTGATTTTTTCGCCAGAAATTAAGGATGGGTGTAAAATATGTAATATGATAGGCCCTCGAAGACGTGTATTCCATCCCAAAAGACACCTTGCTAAAAAAATGACCTCCAACCACACGTCTTGCGTCAAAAAATAATGAGAAGTTGGTCTTGGCGACGACCAAATTGTAATGTTGGTTGTGTGTGTGTGCGTGTGTCTAAAAAAATTGAGTTGGTAGTGGTTTGCCGGTCACCATTGCGCCCAGTTCATGTAAGGGTGCAAACTTAATTAGCTACACAATTTCAGGTGGTTTGAGATACGGCCGGAAACGGTCAGGAGAATATCTTATTTAAACCGCGTACCTCTAATTCAAGTACTTGTCCTCTCCGAGCAAGTAGCAAACATGGACAAACTATACTCGTGTGTTTACCGGGTTAGTGGTCAAACAATTAATTTCCTTATGTGACAAAAGTCTTTAGAATGAAAACTACGTTTAAATTAGAAGATACGTATAAATTTCGGGTTTCGCTAACCAATGCTCACCGAACAGTACCAAACATGTTTTTATCATTTTATGCTTATAGACCCCACACCTGCAAACGAAAAACACGTTGACACTTGACACATAACATGTAGTAACAGTATGACAAACATTTCAGAGCCTCACTTTCAAATCCACTCCACGTACCTCTTCAATTACCCTTCAAAAAAAAACCTAAACACCATTATTTCCTCATGGAACAAATGATGAGCAACAAACAGATAATACTAAAAGACTACGTTAAAGGGTTTCCTAAGGAATCCGACATGCTCCTTAAAACATCTGAAACCATTACATTGAAGCTTCCTGAAGGTTCTGATGGTGGTCTACTTGTTAAGAATCTTTATTTGTCGTGTGATCCTTACATGCGTGCTCGGATGACTAAAACCGAAGGCAATTATGTAGACTCTTTTACTCCTGGTTCGGTATGTAACATTTGTATATATTTGTCTTCTGGATATGTTATTTGATCATTTCATATGCTAAACGTATTAAAGGCCTGAACTAATGTAATTCATTTTGTTGTTTTTCCTAAAATAATAATAACGTAATAATGAGAATCAATGTTATTGTATCTGACCATAAAAGAGTGTTTGGACACCTAAATAACTGGTCAGTCGAAATTAGTATCACTTCTGGGTTCAATCCCAACTCCGGTAACATGTGCTCATTGCCTGGGGTCAGGGTTTCCCACCGATCTAAATCTTATGACGAAACTAGTATCACTATACCCCGAACATAAGAAACTGAATTGACATTTGTTTAAATGAGTTATATATGCGAAAGCTGTATTTTGATCGAATCTTTACCACCTTGCAGCCTCTAACAGGATATGGAGTAGCTAAAGTTGTTGAATCTGGGCATGCAAACTTTAAGAAAGGCGACCTAATTTGGGGATTTACAGGATGGGAGGAATACAGCGTTATCAATGCTCCTGAGGGTCTATTCAAGATTGAACATACCGATGTGCCTCTTTCTTATTATACTGGAATTCTTGGTACGCTTTCTATTTGAAGTGTTTTTTGTCTTTCTATAAACTTGTAAACTACACAACGAGCTTGTGTTAAACTTCTGGTTTTTAATATTTTGATGTTTATCTAGGTATGCCGGGTATGACCGCATATATTGGTTTCTATGAGATCTGTAATCCAAAGAAAGGAGAATATGTCTTTGTTTCGGCTGCTTCTGGTGCAGTTGGGCAGCTGGTTGGGCAGTTTGCTAAGTTGTCAGGATGCTATGTTGTTGGGAGTGCTGGTACGAAAGAAAAGGTTTGTGCTTTTGATTTTTTAGCTTACTTTATACTTATATGATTCATGGGCTTTTATCTCAACTAGAAAAGTTAGTTACATTAGCTTGTGATTCCTTTTTATTCTTGGCACTGTATGACTCAGACACCTCGAGTATTTCGTTCTAATGTTGTGATCTGAAAATTATTGTTTTCTTTCGTATTGAATCGTTTTTATGTGTTCCTTATCACCCAAGGTTGATTTGCTGAAGAACAAATTTGGATTTGACGAAGCTTTTAATTACAAGGAGGAGCAAGATCTGGATGCTGCTCTGAAGAGGTTTGTATTACGCAGAATCATTATCATATTAGTTATTTGATGCCGTAGATAAACAGGTAGGTTGGGTGATGGGTCACCACAGGTTTAGGTCTAAAGATGTAGTTTTTGAGTGTGGGTCAAAACAGGTCAGGTTCGGTCGACCTTTCAAACAGTTTTTTTTAGGAATTTCTATCAAGATCTTAGATTATAAAGATTCTGCAGCACTGCCAGTATTTGATTACCATTTGACCCGTTTAACTATTATTACAATTATTATTTTCGTTGAAACATTTAACCACTTTGAACTGTTATTGGTAGAATACAACTGAAATCGACTTGTTTCCATATATATATATATATATATATATATATATATATATATATATATATATATATATATATATATATATATATATATATATGTTGAACTTAACATCTGTAGTTTTTTAAGATGGTTCTTTTTATGTTTCAGGTATTTTCCCGAAGGAATTGATATTTACTTTGAGAACGTTGGAGGAAAGATGTTGGATGCAGTACTCTTGAGCATAAGACTAAATGGTCGAATTTCAGTTTGCGGTATGATCTCACAGTACAATTTGGAGCAAGGGGAGGGAGTGCGCAACCTTTTTACCCTGGTAGCAAAACGTGTGCACATGAAAGGGTTCATTGTGTTTGATCACTATCACAAGTACCCAAAGTATCTAGAAATGATTATACCCCTAATTAAAAATGGAACGATAAATTACATAGAAGACGTTGTAGAAGGGCTTGAGAATGCACCCGCGGCTTTGATTGGTCTGTATCATGGAAAAAACGTTGGGAAGCAAGTGGTAGTTGTCAGGACGAAGCCAGGATAATATATGACTGGGTGCACAAAATTTTTTGAACCATAATATAACATATGTAAAAGGTAAATTAAAACGAAGGGTAGAAACACGTTCCGATTGACTGGGTGCATTTAAGATAAATTTAGAAAAAATCGATATTTTCATTCACAAATTAACACTACACATAAAAAATCCATAGGGGTCACGGGCACCCGCGGGAACCCCTAGCTCCGTCCCTGGTAGTTGTGGCACGCGAATGATGAATGTCTTTAGGCTAAATGGTGTTACTATGAGTACATTTTTGGTTTGATGTCATTATGTCAAAGAGTTGTGGGATTGGAAGGAATAAATTTGCGCAATATATGCATGTTACAAGTAGTTGGTAATCTATACTACTTTTGGTGTTAATCAAAACCTGAAATTACAATTTCATATTTAGGATGCACTTTTTTGGTCATTGTGATCTATCTTTTACACACACACATTTCTCCAAACTGAAAGTTTAAAACCACGCCTCTTTTTGTTGGATTCTTTATAGGTTCCGTGGGTATGACCGCCTATGTTGGTTTTTTTATGAAATTTGTGCTCCAAAGAAAGGAGAGTATGTCTTTGTTTCAGCTGCTGCAGTTGCAGTTGGTCAACTCATTGGCAATTTGCTTTTCTACTTATATGATAAACAGGCGTTAGTACATTTAAATTAATTCCTATCCTGTTAGTTTCTGTGTATCTCGATAAATGTTGATTAACAGGTTTTTCTGTGTCTTGGATTTGATGAGGCTTTTAGCTACAAAGAAGAACAAGATTTTCATGCAGCTCTTAAGAGGTTAGTCTGAACCATAGTCGCCACCCTAGTTCTTTGTTTAGGTGCTATATGTATCAGTTTAGGAACGGGTCATTTCACTTCGTGTTTTATCTATGTATTCTCTTATAGTGGAACTTCATTTTAGCTTATCTGATCACTATCATTTACCAAGTACATGGAAATGATTATACCCTTTGATAAAAGAGGAGAAAATATGTTAAATAAAAGACATTGTTGAGGGGCTCGAGAGTGCACCTTGACCTGTTTTCGGGCAAAAATGTTAGGAAGCAAATGGTGGCTTTGGCTCGTGAATGAGTACTCAAGTGTTACGTCTACACTTAAGATAGTTACAATGTGATTACGAGATATAGTTCAAGTTCATAGGAATACAAATATACATTCATCATTATCATTTAACAAGAATTTAAGGATGGGGAGCAAGTGGTGGCTTTGGCTCGTGTTAAGACACTTGATAGTTGTTGCGAGGTATACATATTTGTGTATAAGCGAAGTATGTTTGGGTGATCAAGTTGCTGGTTTTATTACCTGTTTGACGATGGAGTAAAAAGCCGAGGTGAATTTGAGTTAGCGGTGGTATGCTTGTCACCATTACACCAAATGTAAGGGTACAAATTCAATCAGGTACACTATTTGAGGTGATCTGAGATACAATTGGAACGGTTTTGAGAATAGCTCAGTTAAACCCCGTATATCTCAAATACTCGTTTGGTGATAAAACAATTGATTTTCTTAAAGTAGAACTCATGTGACATTCTTTTATGCTTATGAACCCCGCACCTGCACACAAAAAGCACGTCGGGACGTAACCATGCTGATTATTATATGGACATGTTCTTCCAGAGCCACACTTTTAAATCCACTCCGCGTACCTCTTTACTTCAATTCACCTTGAAACACAAATCTAAACAACATTTTTGATCATCATGGAACAAGCGATCAGCAACAAACAAGTAACACTAAGGGTGCGTTTGGTTTAAAAGTTAGGTTTTGATTGGATTTTGGTTGGGTTTAAAAGTTAGGTTTTGTGTAAGATTTAATAAATGAAGTAAGAGAAAAAATAATAATTTTTTATAATTTACCCACAGGGCCATAAATGGCTGTTGTTATCTGGCAGAGGCCATAAATGCCTCGGAAGTCGAAAATGGCCAAGAAGCTCGGGAGAAACTTAAGACGAGGTTGTTTTGGCCACGTGTCACGCTATCATGCGTGTAAATAAAAAAAACCCTCGTTTTCATCGAAGGGACAGAGCTACTTTTGTGTCAGCCTTGGGCTGTTAATGGTGGGCCCCCGTCTGAAATAATATTCTGACAATTTGATGCTCGGTGGTTGTGTAACCCGAGCTTCATTTTGTATATAATTCCTACTCACCCGAGCTTCATTTGGTACCTACTACCAAAAGCCTTTCAAATAATATCTCAAAACCTTTCACCCGAGTTTTATTAAAAATCAAATTTTTTAGCAGTTAGGTTATGCCAAATCCACAATCTCTCAATACCAAAAACCCGAGTTTTATTAAAAATGGAAGTTTTTAGCAACTCGGTTATGTTTAAATCATAATCTCTTTTATATACTCCCGAGCATATTTAAATATAGCGGAGCAGCTAGAGTCTAGTTGGTGGTTTTTTGTTCATTCTACTTTATGGCGGTATGTTATTTAATGAATTTTTAATTTCATTATTAAATTTTTATGTTTATTTGTTATACATTATTGATATGTTTTTATTGTAAAATTTTAGGATTATAGTGTTACGTTGACGTGTAGAAGCAAGTTATCCTTGTTACCGTTTTTCAGAGAAAGATTTACAAACACACCAAAAGAACGTTTGTTTAGGCAATCATGTTTTGGTTGGTTGTGGAATTTGCCAGAATGCGTAGAGACTGGTCTTTTAATACATTTCCTTGCTTGTTGTCAAACGGATTTTGTAGAAGAAGAGACAGAAAATGTTCCGTTATGTTATGATGTTGGTGGTCATATTATAAAATTTGGCAGGGAAGAATTTTGTTTAATGACCAGTTTAAAATTTGGTGTACAGTTTAATGGTAGTTATTTAAAGGGGCCAATGCCTTTTAGGAGACGTGTTTTTTCATCAGCTTATGATACTCGTCATATACTCGTTAGGGATTTATATAGATTTGTTAAAAGCGATGCATTTGAAAACCTAAATGACTATGATGCTGTACGGATTGCGTTGATAGCTGTGTTGGAGTTGGTGCTACTTGGGCATGAGTCTAGTTACGTTGTTCCAGAATGGTGCTTTAGGTTAGTTGAAAATTTAGATGCATGGAACTTGTATCCGTGGGGTTCGTATGTTTGGTCCACATTGTATAATCAGTTAAGGAATGCCGTATATGTACGTGCCGAACACCACCACGCGAATGTAGACAGAGACCAAGACGATGAACCACCCAAGTATCAATTAATGGGGTTTACATGGGCTTTCAAGGTATGTAATATGTTGTGTTTTTTTTGTAACTAAAATATACTACGTGTATAATTTGAAAACCATTTATTTTCAGGCTTGGATGTTGGAGAATTATAGCGTTAAAGCGGCGGAATATTCACACGGCTTGATGGTTATCCCCGATCAATCCGGTGGTTTCGAGAAAAAAAGTTATTTCGTAGACAAATTCCTACTTTAATTGAGGTGAGTTCTACGAAACTTAGACATTCCTATTTGGCAATAATGTATTTCATAAATTGTATATGTGTTTAATTAATCTTATAATATTTCGCAAGGGTGTTATACCAAACGAAAGGTTGTTTCCCGACGAAGTTGAGATGTCGACAGACTGGTGGATTGATAGCCTTAGATATTTCAATAATGAGATTCATCAACCGCCCTAAATACCTGAGTTTGATAACCGATATAGTCGTGATGATGTACCAGCAGACGTTTACTTAGTTATGATGGAAAAGGATCGAATTATCCAAGAATTGAATGCAAAAATTATGGTAAATGGTTAACATGATGTACGTAAATGTCTATCATCGAAAAGTTGACGTATAATTATTCCAACTATTTTAATGCAGACATTACAGGGTTGTGGCCAAGTTTCACCAAATAAAAATGTCGTTAATGAATCTGATTTTGGTGGGTTCGGAAATGAGTTTAATGGTACTCAATATAGTGGTTTTGTTAACATTGAGGTAAATTGTATTTTTTAATATAAGTGTCATGTTACTTTTACTTTTATGTTAATTAAAAATTACTTCGAATATATTCTATGTTAGGACCAACAACAAGATGGTTTAGGTAATTTTACCCCCGTTGGTAGCCACTTCTTTGACGATATTCGAATTCCGTCGCCATATACGCCGTCTAATAAAGTGACTCCAAACGTTTCGTTCGGGCAGCCTGCTAAGCCATCCTCAAGTCATAGTATGTATGAAATGAATAACCCGATGCCACACGAGGGTTTTGGTGGGTGGTCTAAGGTTGATCGAACATTTGAGGGTAGCTCTTCACAACATCGTGATATTCGTGACATACACCCAGTAAGTAAATCATTAGTATTATTATATTATTTATACAAGTTAATAATGTAAAATGTTTAATTTAAAAATTGTTAAATTGTAAATAATTGTCAGGAAATGATAGACCGTGAAAAAAGAGCACGTCGTCCAGGACCACAAAAAATGAGTCCATTTACATCTCTTCCGCCCACAACCAAATTAGGTCCTGGAAAACGTGGTGGAAAGTCAAAAAATAAGAGTGTGCTCGATAACATTACAACCTTTAATCTGGGTGATGAAGAGAACGGCGAATATTGTTTTCAGCTTCAAAATCAAAGTCAAGCCACAAAAGAATTTGTTTCGTTTGAGAATGTAGATCCCGCTAAGGTATTTATTTAGCTAAATATTTTTAAAATGTTATGTTAATGCATATTGATTCTTTATTTGTTTGCCATGTTTAGGTAACGCGAGGAATGTATGCAACATACGAGGATTTTATGGAGAACCCGGGAGATATATACTTGGATTGTCATGTCAAGGGTTTTCTTGTTATGGATACGTTCTGGTATGAACTGGTTCCTCACCTTGCCAATATAAGCATTTCAAAGCGTAGTTCTGTAATGGCTGGTTGGTTGTCAGATGATGTAAGTTTTTTTTTTTGTGTTGAAGTATTAACAATTTATTTACTAGCTATTTAAAAAAAAATTATTTTTGTTGAAACAGCAAATTAATTGTTGGATTGAGTTGATCGTTAGGCGTCGACCGCGTGGGGCTGATTGGACAGTTGCTAAAACTGGGACTGCAACATATTACCCTGGATCAAATGTTTTTTATCTTTTATTTGATAGGTTCTTGATAGGAACTTTGAATGGTACGACGTGTCCATACCCAGCTTGGCATGAAGTACAAATTGTAAGTATTTCCATTTATATGTTATCATGGTAACATACATTTAATAGTATTTGATATAAATGATATGCGTTTTACTAATCAATTGTATATAAAAATGATTTACATTTGTAGGTGTTTATGCCAATCAATTGCGGTAGTAGTCACTGGGTAACCGCTATAATTAATTTAATTACTGACCAGGTGTTGATCTTAGACTCATTACATTGTGATAATCGAAAGGTTGCCCTGTAGAAGCAATTTTCAGAATGGTCAATTGTGGTGAACGACCTTTTGTATCGTCAAGGTTATTTTAGAAACCGCATACGTAGACCACATGATTTCAAAGTATCCTACAACGAGGTCAATTTTCCAGTACCACAACAAGGAAACTATATGGATTGTGGGGTAATAACATGTTGGTTGATATACAACCTTTCTCAAGGTAGAGTCCCTAATGTTGTAGGTGAAACTAATGCATACTTTCGCCAAGTTAGAGAAGAAATGTCGAAGAATTTCTATACCCATCGTTGCGAGGATACAAGGGATTGTGGCTATACACAGAATTTGCTTGTTTGAATGTTAGCTTTCAATCTCTAAGAGTTAAAAATAAAATTATCTGGTTTTTATTTTATTTCGTTGAAATTGTATGTTTGTTGTTATTTAGTAATATTCATAAATCAAAGTTTTTAAGAAAAAAAGCTCCTGGCATAGATGTGACTTATCAATTAAAAAAAAGCTACTGACATTGATGTGACAGAACCCTGACATAGATGTGACTTATCAATTAAAAAAAAGCTACTGACATTGATGTGACACAACCCTGACATTTAAAGTTGTTAGTGTGACAATACAATGAATTTATGTTTGTCTTCTAAAAAAATTCCCGACCTTAATTTTTTTAACCACTATATATACATATGTTAAATGCCAACATATTTTGTTAAATAAATCAATTAGTATGGCTGAAGATAACAATTCTCGTTACCCAAAGAATTTGTACAATTTTGTTGGTTCCGCCACACAACCTAATATGGCACGTACTTCCTCCCCAGGTCGTCTAATTGCTTCACACCCCAACCAGCCCCTTCCTTTGACCCCGGTTGTTTTTCCAACTAGTGTTGAAAAACCATTGAGGATCATACCAGGACCGGCTGGTATTCTTCAGCAAGCAAAGTATAAAAAAGCAATAGTGACAAAAGAAGTTGGTGATGTTGTTGGAACATCTACCCAAGATTATGTGAAGAAAATAGTTGAAGATGCAAGTGAGGATGATCATTTTACGCGTGACCCATGGATTTGCGCAATACAGTAGTTAGCTGATGAAGGCAGTAGTGTGATCGGTTGTTTAGGTGACATAAAAAGTTTTATGACACCTAAAGGGAAACTTGAAAGAGTTGTTGCGGTAGTTAAAAGTTGTAACCTAAATTCAATTGGCGACCTAAGTGTAACACTTAAAGATACATCTGGTGTTGTTGCTGGTACAGTTCATCACAAAGTTATTGAAAAAGAGGCATACAAAAAGTCAATAGCAGTTGGAGCTGTGTTGATACTAAAAACGTGTCCGTGTTTAATCCCAAACCAATGGAATATTATCTTAACATCACCTTGAAAAACATTGTTACGGTGTTTGACAACAATGTCATTTATGGTTATTTTTAGTTTATGTTTTACCTTGTGTTCTTTGATAAGGAGATGTTGTATGTGTACTTTTAGTTTATGGCTGTATTTGTGTTGTTTTCTAGGGTTTCATTGCTGAATAAATTTAATAATTGTTACGGTGTTTGACAACAATCTAGTGTGTCATTGCAAACCATATATTACATTGATTAGAAAACATTTTACAGTACATAACATAGTAACTTGCACGAACACAAAACACAAAGACATATTGTAAACACTGAAATTATTTGAAAAACACATAACGTCTTAATAGAAACCTAATTGCCGTATATAACTTCATTTTGTGGTCGGTCAACCAGAATTAAGGATTCCTTGTATGGACCAACGATGAATGAGCCACGATTTCCTTGCATAGCTCCAAGGTTTTGAAATGCTTGCGAATTTTGGTTGTACACTTGCACAACATTAAGAAACATTACTCTGTTGACATCAGCATCAATTATTGGCTCTCCATCAATTGTAAAGCCTAATAATTTTGGCAGATCATAATAGGGCATCACACGAGTGAATAGTAATGTAGTTGAATTAATAAAACCAGCATCATCAATTCCTAATAGCCATGCACAAATAATCCTCACATCTTCATGAATGTAACTTCCAGAAATTACAAGTGAGGTTCCAAGATTAGTAACATAAAACGGTGGGGGAATCATTGAAGTAATAGTTTCAGGAATGTTTTGTACATGAAATCGTCTAGCAAGTAAATCAAACGAGACAATTAAGTAAACTTTATCTGAAAAAATACCATCAGGATTTAAATATTCAGAGCCCACCCAAAAATTTTTACCACCAACCACTGCTTGCCCTTTCCTTTTTATTCGAATGCTATCACGTGGTAAACGATCAATAGGAATACCGGTCCATCTATTTGACCTTAGTGTAAACACATGAACGTACCATGGTCCCTGTGAGTATAGGGGGTAGTTTATTTTCAAAAGGGTTGTGTCTAACGTTCTTGGATGAACACCAAAACCAAATATCATTTTTGGTGAATTTGGTTGAGACACGAAGTTTGGTAGAATAATAGAAACACACTTTTGTATTGAAGGGTTCCACAATACAAGAGCCATATCATCAGCATACGCGAAGCACCATATACCTTCTGAAGTCGATATTGGCTTAAGAGCATTTAGATTTAATTGAGAATGAATACGTGTGCAAAATCGATCATTATGCACCGCATACAAGTATCCATCATTACCTTGCTTATATGTCAAATATAAAAAAAAGGATTTGTGGTGCGTGAACCATAACTACGTATGAAGTCCCTACCTTGGATCTCATAACGCCATCTCCTACAAACGTTGCGAAAACGAACTAAATCGTCAACACCAGACTTGAGCATTATTTCTCTTTGAACTTCAAACGGTATATAATCAGACATTGTTAAATTATAAATATTTCAGATATCACAATTTGGAAATAATCAAAAACTTCTAAGAATTTATATTTGTGACGTTGATTATTTAAATTAAAAATATCATTGTTTATTCTGACGTTGATTAGACTAGTCAGTATAAAAATATCATTGTTTATTCTGACGTTGATTAGACTAGTCACTGACAGTTACATTGTCTCAGGGATTTTTTCCCGAGTATAAAAATATCATTGTTTATTCTGACGTTGATTAGACTAGTCACCGACAGTTACATTGTCTCAGGGATTCTTTCCCGAGTATAAAAATATCATTGTTTATTCTGACGTTGATTAGACTAGTCACTGACAGTTACATTGTCTCAGGGATTCTTTCCTGAGTATAAAAATATCATTGTTTATTCTGACGTTGATTAGACTAGTCACTGACAGTTACATTGTCTCAGGGATTCTTTCCCGAGTATAAAAATATCATTGTTTATTCTGACTTCATTGTATCAATTTAAATGGATCTATTTAAGTATCAACTTAAATTGCTTTTGTTAAACAAATACACATAATCTTTTTAGAAACATAAAAAAATGTCTGAGTACATTCCCTTTGACATTCAAAGAGAAATCATGGTTAGGTTGCCTATAGAATCTTTGTGCAGGTTTCGTCTTGTATCTAAGCGATGGAAATCTTGCATTGACCGACGAAGTTTTATTCGTCGGTTTGGTTCGCGTGAAGTTGATTATTGTAGTTTCATCTTACAATTTAGGGAAACAGATGAAAGTCAAATGTACAGGGTTGATGCTGACTTAACATTTACACCAACAAATTCTACAGTTAATGATCCTGCTCTGAAGGCACTTGCAACGTCAGAGGGGATTTGGTGTTTTTTAGTTACCAATGATGTTGCACTTCTGTTATGGAACCCGTGTATGTCAAAGTCGGTAACCATATTGACACCATTCCAACAACTTGAACCTCCTGCTACTAAAAGAATTTTTGGGTTTGGGGTGTATCAACCAACACAAGATCCAACTATTGTCAAAATTAATTATGCTATAAATGGTCAGGGTATATGGTCTGTATCAGTATTTCGAATGACTACCCGGTCATGGACCAATCTTGACTCTGTTGGTTTTCCTGATGCCACAATTAGAATTAAGAGGGGTAGTCAGGCAGTTGTTGATGGTAAAATATTTTGGTCAGCTTGTGAAAAATACGTTTGTGATCAAGGTTATCTTCACAGAAGGTACGTGATCGTGTCATTTGATTTGCTTACCAATCAAATCTTAGTCCAAGATGTTCCTCAAGAAATCATTAATCACATTCCACCGCCATTCACGGTTACCCAATCTGAAAACACTCTTGTCCTTGGTGGTAGTACAGCTTGGGAATACGGTAGGAGTGCAATGGCATGGGATTTATTGTTGAACATTGGAATTGTTAGTGTTGGTCCATTGCATTATTTTCTCCCTATGCCAATTGAACATAGACCCAAAATTTTGGGATTCACAAATGATGATACCCCAATTTTTGAGATGAGCATTGGTCCATACGGTCAACCACACATACTAGAAACATGGAATCATGAAATGGGAACCTTTAATAACAACGAAGCTATTGAAGGAATCCCGGGTTCGTTTATGGTTGGCCCGTACAAGGAATCGTTATTCCTTTTAAACCGTCCATTTAGTGATATAATTGCATAATGTATTTTACCTTTATGCATTGTTTAAAAAGTTGTATTTCTATGTAATAGGTTATGTTATTTCAATTCTGTCTTAATCAAAAACTTAAAATTTGATTTTAAATATTTATTTCGTAATGTAATGTTTAAAATGAAATTTTTTATTTATTAATGTTTACATGAAAAAAAAATGTGTAGAATGAATGTTTTTACTGACAATGATTAGACAAGTCACTGCCATTTTTTGATGCTCTCTTTAAAACACTCCCGACTATCTTTTTAATTATTACTGACAATGATTAGACAAGTCACTGCTATTTTTTTATGCTCTCTTTAAAACACTCCCGACTATCTTTTTAATTATTACTGACAATGATTAGACAAGTCACTGTCATTTTTTGATGCTCTCTTTAAAACACTCCCGACTATCTTTTTAATTATTACTGACAATGATTAGACAAGTCACTGTCATTTTTTGATGCTCTCTTTAAAACACTCCCGACTATCTTTTTAATTATTACTGACAATGATTAGACAAGTCACTGCCATTTTTTGATGCTCTCTTTAAAACACTCCCGACTATCTTTTTAATTATTACTGACAATGATTAGACAAGTCACTGCCATTTTGTGATGCTCTCTTTAAAACACTCCCGACTATCTTTTTAATTATTACTGACAATGATTAGACAAGTCACTGCCATTTTGTGATGCTCTCTTTAAAACACTCCCGACTATCTTTTTAAATGAGATATAAATGTTTATCCTAACAACGATTAAACTGTAATTTTTAAAATGTATTCAAAGCAAAAATCATTCAAATGTATAATTCACTTTCGAGATCAGCAACGGGGTGCTATGTTGCGTGCAGATATGACGTACTCAATGTTACTTGAGATGATATACAACAAGTTCAATTTGAATCCCGGTGAAAAAAATACAACTTTCGGTCAAACTTTCTTCAATTGATAGTATGCTAGATATTACTGACGACAATGAGGTATCTTTTTTTGTTGAATGTGCTTGTTCGTCTCCTAACGAAATACCCAACTTGTATGTTCGTTTACAAAAAAAATGTTTAATGTTTTCGATGATAACGATTTTCAAAACAAAGAAGAACAAACTGATGAAGATTCAGAAAATGATATTGTAGATTCCGGATATAAAAATGAGGCTGATTTTACAAAACGAGGATCTTCATTTGCTTTTTTATCGGACGAAGAAAATGACAACAACGTAGATATTAATAACGAAAAGGTTGATTCTGGATATAACAATTATGCAAATTTTACAAAACCAGGTTCATCAAGTGCGTTTTCTACACTTGAAGGAAATGAATATGATGATAATTCATCTACACATGATAATAATACTACTCAAAAACCGTTTTCAAATAAATGGAAAAATTTCATGTCAAACTTACCTAACGTCCCAGAAACCCCTTTTTATAAGTCAAAACCTATGATAGCAAGGGATTACAATAAAGATACACAGGTTTACGTTGGAAAGGTGTTTTTAAGTTTGGAAGCCCTAGATTTGGCGATTAGGTTGAAAGTTATAGAATCCGGTTATCAATTTAGATCTAAAAAATCAAACATCAATACTCGTGTTTATCATTGCTATAATTTTAAAGAATGCAACTGGATTATTCGGGCAAGACGTTGGACAAAAACAGATGCTTTTGAGATTACAAGCATGATTGATATTCACACATGTCCAAAAACACAAACTTTTCCAAACCACAGAAACGCAAACAAAAAAGTTATTGGTCACATATTTAGAGAAGAGTTAAAAGATGATAAGCGTGATTTTAAAAGTAAAGATATACAAAAGGCCATCATGTCAAAATATAAAATAAGTATATTGTATCAACAAGCGTGGAGAGGTAAGGATTATGGGTTACACATGATTAGGGGATCGCCTTATGATTCCTTTGAAATGTTACCATATTATTGTTACAATTTAACAAAAAAAATCATGGAACTGTCATACGTATCAAGACAAACGAAGAAGGAGTTTTTGAGATGTTGTTCATTGCCCTAGGTGCTCAAGTCAGTGTTTTATTTTATATATTATTCATTCATAATGTTACTAGTGATGCAATTTTTTATATGTTAAATTTTTTTTATTTTTTTACCTTCAGAACCGAACGTTTCTTAATCAACTACGCCCTTTGCTTATAATCGACGCTGCACATTTGAAGGGTTTGTATAAGGGTGCAAATTTGTTAGCTGTGGGGATGGATGGAAACAACCAAATTGTGCCGATCGCTTTTGGTATATGTCGAGGTGAAACTGGCACAAACTGGTCGTGGTGGATGTCGGTACTTAAAGAATGTATTGGTGAAAACCCAAATATGATTTTCATATCCGACAGACATGCAGCTATAGCTTTGGCAGTACGAAACGTGTTTCCATTAGCGTTTCATGGTATATGTTGTCGACATCTAATGATGAACCTATCGTTGAAAAAGAAGAGGACAAAAAAAATTTACTGGAAGATTTGCAAGGCGTACACGGTAGAGGACTTTACAACCAACATGAACATACTTCAAGTAGTTCAGCCTGATGCGTACCATAAGTTAATTGAAGCAGGTCCTCAAAGATGGTCAAGAGCGTATTCTCCCCGCCCCCGCTACAATTATTGTACTTCTAACAGTGTCGAGTCTGTTAATAATTGTACAAGAAAGACAAGAAGGCTACCTATAACAATGCTGATAGATTCGTACCGGCAAATGGTGCAAAATTGGTACTACGATCGGCGTGAAGCTGCAGGTAGTAATGTTCATAATTATAAATGTAAAACTCTAAAAAAATTATATATAATCAATACTCTGCCTTTTTTCTACCAGCAAATATGAAGTACGAAATCACAAATTGGGCGGCGGATAAGGTAGAGAAAAGGAAGATTAAAAGTGCAACATGGATCGTTCACGGCGTCAATCAATATCAGTACTAGGTTATGGATGGTCATTATACCCGATTGGTCGACTTTGGAAACCATACATGTGAATGTCGTAAATGGCAGATTTCAGGAATACCTTGTGGGCACGTGATAGCTGTAACTAGATTTTTGCATACAACAGATTGCGTACAATTTGTAGCAGATTGGTTTAGAAAGGAAAAATACCAAGCCACGTACGCAGAATCCATTCACTTTGTTGGAGATGTGCATGAATGGGAGTTTCCTTCAGATATACTCCCCATTATACCTCCTCAAATGTATAGCCCACAACCTGGTCGTCCTAAAAACACCAACAGACTATTGTCACAAGGTGAGTTACCAAAGGGTATACATTGCACCAGATGCAATGAAGGGGGACACAGGCGTGACCAGTGCAAAAAATCATACATCCCACAACCACCAGTAAAGACTCGCCGACAACAAGTTCCAACAACAAACAAAAATAATGCTAGTCCCGTCGACGAATTTAACCAAAACACTTTTAACGATTTCGGACAAAACGCTTCACAACCATTTCAACCTTACTATAATAACTCATACCCAACAGATCATTTCCAAACGCATAACCCTGAAGTGCCACAACCATTTCAACCTAGCTTTCATAACTCATACCCAACAGATCATTTCCAATCGCGTAACCCTGAAATACCACATACTGATAACGTTTATGGGGGACAAAGCTTTAATCACAACATATATCCCTCACAACAGTATGATCATACACAGAGAAATGACTATCAGAACACTTCTTTTGCGAACGAACAATACAATTCACAACAATACACCTCGCAACACCTAGATGATATAAACCCTAACAACTCTAGTTGGTTCAACAACTTTGGTTTTTAAGACACTAATTTGTTTTTCGAATTCTCAAATTATATTTGGCCTTGTTTGGTGTATCTTGTAATATATTTCCTTTAACGAATAAATTTATTTCATATAATCAAACAACCACAATGAATTATACCCTGCCATATCATTTATTATAGATAAAAAGGTGACAAGACATTACATTCTGACATAAAAGGACTAAATGCGCACATCTATATAATGCACCTTCAAACAAACAGATATCACAATATCTAGTAACCCATTTTCATATTCCAAACATGAAATACACTATCCGCTTGCACCATTATGGAAGGTTCTCTTCACCCCCTGGAAGAAAATTTGTTGGTGGTCTCATTGCAACAATAGACCAAGTCGACCTTCAGACTTTTTCAACAAATAAAATAAAATTTATTTTGACCAACAATATAGGATACGATCCTACCTCCTCAACATTTCTATACATAAAAAAACCTAATTGTTCTCTAGATTCAGGCCTGAACTCATTGGACGATGCTTTACAAGACCGTGAATTTATCCAAACATATACGCATGTTCCTCGAACTGAACTACATGTATATGTGTCTCGTGTCAAATTATCACCTTTGGTTGTGGCGGAACAAAACATCGACAAGGGTAACAAACAGAGAAAACAAGATAAGCCTTCATGTTCAAGAAAACTATTTGAGTAATTTGTAACAAGTGGGGACATCTTCATTATTATATGGTATGAATTTGTAACCCACTACTTTGTAATGAATGCCCAACTTGTAGCTTTCAAAATGACTAGTCTTATCAATCCTGCAACAGAAATAAATAAACCAGTGTTTCCATTTCATCTTCTTGTTATATATATGTCCTTACATTTAGACTACAATCCATACTCATCTTTATTTCAATCTTCTCAAAAAAAAAACATGTCTACCTCAAATCAAAATACATTCAAATTTCAAGTCAACCACAATGGCCAGTTCAAACTTAACCCCCTAAGATATGAACACGGTTCAGTACTAGATGTTAGCGTTCCACCAATGTTGTATACAGATATGGTTAGTTACATAAAAACAAAGCTAACTGTTCGATATTACACCCATATAACAATTGACAACATATACTACGCACTACCACAAATCAACAACTTACAAGGTCTGAAAAAAATAAAGAGCGATTACGATATCGATGTTATGTACGACATTGCTAAAGTTGTTGGAAAAATCCAGATTTACGTTTCTCATCAACCGGTAGATTTAACCACGGCGTTGATTCCAAATGACGGTTCATTGGAGGAACCGTTAATAAGCATCATTTCTGAAGAAACAAACATAAAACTACAAGAATCACTCCGGTATCTACATCAAATGCAGAAACAGAAGAATAAAAGGTTAGATCAAAATAGATCGTTCCAAATAGTTACAAAAACAAAACCAGCTACACCATATACCCAACTCAACTACAATTTTCTAGTTCACAATAGTGGCCAATTGGTAATAGATGCAACTAATAACCCAACATATGTCAACGGTGGTACAATGATGATCAACATACCAAGAATGAAACTTAAAGATATTAAACAATATCTTTTCAACATTCTTTCTTACAAAATTCATGCTCTTTATTACAAAATAAATTATTACGAGAAATCTCACACAATCAAACTAAGAAACAACTATGACATGCATGTCATGTTCGACATCTCAGCAGCGCACGGCATGTTGGAGATATACATCAACCATGTAGGTGTGGATTTTATTATACCAAACTACATATGTTCAAATGCTGCCCTTGCAGAAATGATGGCCGATGTAATAACAAGTTACGAAGGTGAAAATGAAGATGAAAATAAGGAAGTAACACAAAATGATTTCACAAATGACCAAATGATTGAATGGGCAGAACAAGAACACCTGGAGAACGAGGAGATTAAGGAAATTGCCCGCCTCAGACCTAAAAGGTTCCTCTTATCTACTAACTACAACTAACATCATTTGTTAGTAGTACTACATCATCGGTTAGTAGTATTCAAACTGTCTTTGTAATATGCAAAGTTTAATGTTTAATATATTATTTTTATTTTATTTATGTATCAAATGTCATGCGAATATTATTACATTACTCATCACATGTACTATGACATTTGTTTGATTCGAATATCTAAATTAGTACATCAAATCACTGACAATGTTGTTCATCTCATATGATTTTTCCCGAGTATATCATTGCCTTAGCTGGATGCGCACATGCTTTCACTGCTTTAAATGTCAAGGAATCTATGGACCATTTTTCTCAAATTATTTGAAGCAATTCTGATATCATTATTATAAAGCTGTGATAGCAACTACACATATTCGTAGTCTCTATATATATCTTCAAATTAATCTCTAACCCACACAATAAACAAACAATATTTCTCCCACACTAACATAATATGGATGCTTCTTCAAATCAACTTAGAACAGATGTTATTCAGAGCATAGAAAGGGATCTACAGCATGATATCACACTTGCACACAATTTGGTGACAGAATTGAATTGTTACTTCCAACGAATGCGTGCACGTGAACCACGAATTAGGTTGGTGGAGTCTATGCAAATGACAACAGTTACCAGTTACGGTTTGCATACACTTCTTATGGCTCAAGAAGCAGATCAACGTATGTATGACAACTTGAATGAAGCAAGGAAAAATTTGATTATAACTATTGCTAAGAAGGAACGATTAATTCGTAACTACAGATCGATATAAATTATACAATCCTGTAACAACTATCACTTCTTACTTTCATCTTTTGTGTGTTCCGTTGTTTTAGTAATTCTAATAATATTAGGTTTTAATACAACCCTGAATGTATCGAGTAATTAATGTTTTATCATTTTGCAAATTATAGTATTTAAATACTAATTTGCAGTTCTAAATATATCTTCAAATATATCTCAACCATGCATGTACAGTAAATTAGTATATATTCTTTTTTAAACATAATATTTTTTTCCTTTCTTTATTATTTTTTTCTTTTTTAACGTTATACAATTTTTTTTTCATCAAAAAAATCACGAGTGTCATACTTTGACCATTAATATAGTATTCAATATGGCAATTATATTTTTTTTGGCTTTATAACTACGTGAATAGCTCTTTAAAAACTACTCAAAATGCCAAAAAAATTTAGTTAAATAAAATCATAAAGATAAACCAAATATGCGCAAAGTAGGGATACACACGGTTTTTACTAACTTTCTAAACATTTGTAAATCTTATTACTTTACAAAAGTCAAAAAAAAAAAGTAGAATGAAGCTCGGGTTACACAACCACCGAGCATCAAACTGTCAGAATATTATTTCAGATGGGGGCCCACCATTAACAGCCCAAGGCTGACACAAAAGTAGCTCTGTCCCTTCGATGAAAACGAGGGTTTTTTTTTATTTACACGCATGATAGCGTGACACGTGGCCAAAACAACCTCGTCTTAAGTTTCTCCCGAGCTTCTTGGCCATTTTCGAATTCCGAGGCATTTATGGCCTCTTCCAGATAACAACAGCCATTTATGGCCCTGTGCGTAAATTTCGCTTATAAATATTATAATAAGTATATAATAAATAAATAAAAGTGATACACACATTAGTTAGTAGGTCCCACTAAAATAACCTAAAGACATGTTTTTGATGGGTTTATGTTTTGAGGGTTTGTATCCCAAATTTTTTCTTTAGATTACAACCAAACATGTTTTTTGTTACTTTACAAATCCAAACCCACTTAAAAGTAGGGTACCAAACGGACCCTAAAAGACTACATTAAAGGGTTTCCTAAGGAATCCGACCTGCTCCTTAAAACATCTGAAACCATTACACTGAAGCTTCCTGAAGGTTCTAATAGTGGTGTACTTGTTAAGAATCTTTACTTGTCGTGTGATCCTTACATGCGTTGTCGAATGACTAAAACTGAGGGCAGTTATTTTGACTCTTTTACTCCTGGTTTGGTATGAAACATCCGTGTATATATATATATATATACATATACTAGGACGTTTTCCAGCGCTCCGTTGCGGCGTGTTTGTAGGAACATTTTGTGTGTTCGCTTTGGTCGTGAAAATTGGTTCATCCTCTTTCACGTTCGTCTGTTTTCTGTAGCATAACTTTCACCTGATAATTTGCCTGCAAATTATGAATAAGAGAGGTATAACTATAGACACCCTATCTGGCATAAAAACATGTTTAAACATACATTTACCTGAATATTTCAATTTACGCGCATAACAATCCGTCCATTCTTGTATCCGAGATAGGACCTGCAAACAAAAAAATAGGAAAACAGTAACTGTATTTTGGAATATCAAACTCTATGGTAACAAAGTAAAAGGAAAACATAACAGAAATGACTAAAGGTTAATGTTCTAGTAATACGCTCTTAGTTAGACCGATCAACAAAAGACTTGTAACAGTAACTTTAAAACACTTTTGCAATTACGCAAAGTAAAACTATGAACTTCAATATATGGCTTTTTCCCATCATGTAAATCATATATTCGTTAGGAAAGTTCGGCCATGAGCCAAAGTAGCGAATATTTTATGTAATGTTATTCGGTTGTCAAGTATAGTTATTAACTTTTGTATTAAATTTACAGAAACTAACGACAACTTCTTGGATGCAACAACTCTAAGGTGTGGTTCAGTTTGGTAATTCTCCTAGATAGTAGTTCGTATAAGTCAACTAACGACAACTTCCTGGATGCAACAATCCTAGCGTAGTAACTGAAAGCTTAGCTACAATAGTAGTTTGTATAGATCTTTCGCCAATCAATAAGCAAAACAACCCAATTCCAAAACCACAACAGCAAAAAAAATTGAGCTTACGGACTTTCTCAAAATCAAATTTGCAAACAAACTGGGAAATCAAAAAACCAAAAGGGCAAATGTTCAATACTGCTGAGATTGAAGAGGGCTATAAGAATTAGGGGTGTTTGGGGATGCTTATTAAAGTCCAAATAACCTAAGTATTAGGGGTGTTTGGGAATGGTTAAAATTGTGTAAGCTATTTTCCCAATACTGCACCCAGATCACTTTTACATGTTATCCTCCCTGCCTATTTTGCAACATTTGACATATAAAAAATGGAGTCACCTCTAATGGAAAAGAGAACCTTTTACCTGGGTACAAAGACCTATAAATCATAATAGCGTTTGCTACTGTAACCAAGGTTTTTGTTTTTCATCTCAAATTGTCGCTCTTGGTTGTACCTAGACTCCTACAACTAAATTAATGTTTAGAGGTCGCACGTTAGCACTGTTGATCAACAAAAAAATGGTACATATTATAAGATCTCATAAACTGACTATTGCAAATATAATATTATAAGAAAATTAGGTAGAAGTTAGTTTTACCTTTGATAACCTGACTAATGACAGAAAATGTTTAAAAGAGTAGTCATCAATTTATAAAAAGAACAAACATATATCAACCTTATAGTCTGTTTGTACCTAATGGCTGCAAGGACTAAAATTTACCAACTGAACATGCATACTTGCATTAATATATAAGTATGTGGGTATACTTTTTATCTCTTGAAAAGTTAATAATTAAAAATTAATGGGGAATGAATAAGTCAAAAGTTATAGAGCTACATGCCTACATATACATCGATAAGATTAGCTACTCAGTTTTTTGTATGTCCTATTAATCTGTTAATCTCAATCAAGTTAGATAGACATTATGTATAATTAAATACATTATTCATTCCAAATTACCTATATTTTGACAAAAAAATTGGTTTTATACTTGTACACGATAAGCAGTAAATCGAGGGTACCACTGCAAGGCTGCCTTTAGAACAGTTTTTCCTGTGTCATTCCAGCAACCTAAATTAATCAGAGAATCTTCTTTTGGTATGATAAACTATCTTACAATTGACCTAGTTTCCTTCCAAAACTTGATTTTTTGCACGCGGTACACGTCCAACGTACAAAAAAGAATCGTAATTGGGTGGCGTCGTTATATTAAAAATAAAAAGCAAAAGTTTAAGTGTTGATCCGCTTTTAATAGTGTAAACTGATTAGCAGTCTTATCCTAAATAACATAGTTCTTAAAGTATGCTTATTTAACCTTTTAACATAAGTAGAACCTAACTTGCGCTTATAAGGGAAGTGAAGGTAATATAAGCAGTTTCCGATAAGCAGGTAGCAAGCCGTTTAGTTAAAAGTGCTTATCTTAGATAATAAAAATCTTTCATTTACAGTTATAAAGTGTAAAAACCAAAATCTTTCATTTATGGTTTTCGCCTTATATTTCATAGTTCACTTTTTTGTGTCTCATCTTGAAACTTTTTGGCATAATAAACGTATATATGCCGAAAACTTCTCAAATAAGCTACGATAAAGTGACCTTATGAAACATAAGACGAGAACCAACAAAATGGTAAACATGTTATATAAACCGAAAAACAACGACGTGTTATCATACCTTCTGTTTGAATCAGTCGATGGTTCCACCATTAACGTTCCGACGCGTCCACAAAATCAAAAAGGCACGAACTCACTTTTTAAACGTTACGTACTCGGTTACACATTTGGATTCCCAACCATGACATGAGAAGAGCTGGCGAGTTGGGACAGTATTGTACAGTTGCGGCTGGTGAGACCAACTCTGACACACGCTTTCCTTTACGCATGTAAAGGCTAGGCTGTTCACAAAGAGACAGTTCTACATGTGATTTACCTACAGGTGATTTACAAAAAAAGGAATTAAAAGTGATGCACAACTTTGTTTAACGTGGCGCAAATAAACTGGTGCAAATAACATGGCGCAAACGGATCGGTTAATTTGTTACACCATCGCAACTTTTTTTTTGTTTTGGGTCTGACTAAAACCAACATACCTTCAAAGAGAAGACGACTTGTGTGTTTGTGGTTTGATCCAGACCTGATAATTCTGTCGAATATGATGTGTCTTTTGGGATCATCAAAGTTTGCTTCAACGATAAACCACACTCGCGTCGTACTCCTGCAAGATAGACAGTCATCATTTGAGTTGCTTATTCTTCATTTTATATAGCCGGCTCATTTGGTTAGAGGCGTATGTTTCATAAGTTGACTTTGTGTAGCACTATTCTGAATTATTTCGGTTTATATAAGCTCATAATGACATAATATAAACTTATAGAAGGCTAAAGTTTCAAAATGAGCTCATGGCTCATAAGCCAAAAACAAAATAAGCCATCAGCCGGCTATTGAAGCCGAAATAAACATCCCTGAAAACTTATAGGCTGTAAACATAATCCGAAAATCAGCTAAATCATAAGCGGGCTATATAAGCCCAGCCATACATAAAAAAACATACAAAAGTGTGTAAAGCACTCGTATTCATCATCGCCAACTGAAGTATGATACACAGAAGGAAAATCAATATAAAGTTCATAAAAAGGGGAAACAAAACTATTAAATATTTAAAACTTACCCTTACGAAAAAGAAAACTTCAAAGACGCGCACAATCGAAGCGGACCAGCCGTAAACGTTCCAGGTTTCTGAAACATAACATCACCACATGTAATTAACCAATGATATAAAACAATCCATCATAAACAAAGATTACCAATTATAATTATAAATTGCATATACCTGATGAAAATTGTTCCTAATTAGTCAGGAAAAAATAAAATAAAAACAATTTTTTTATATTAGCAAAACTATGATACTTTATAGAAGAAGAACCCACCTTGATTGCGGATCCTTTTATAGATGAAACACTAAATACAAAACATCTGTCAATTTTTGGTTTGTAGATCATGTTGTAGAAGAAAATTATTAATCGTTTCTTGATGGTGGATCGGTTTTTAATGGAAAATTAGGTATTATCTTGATTTTAGATATGGATGGATTTGTGAGATGAGATGATTTGGAGAAGATGATCAGAAGAGAGAGAGGAAGAGGTGGGTGAACGGATAAAAGATGTGAGGGGGTGTTGAGAGAGTGGTTTATTAAAATGTTATGTGCGTGTGAGAGGAAAAGATTAAACAAATATGATTGTTAGGGGGGAACTGTTCATTGGGGAACGTGATTCCCCCCTTTTATTAAGGATATAATATATATATATATATATATATATATATATATATATATATATATATATATATATATATATATATATATATATATATATATATATATATATATATATATATATATATATATATATATATATATATATATATATATATATATATAGGGTGCGCTATTTACAGAACCTCTTTTTAGGTACAGAACTTACAGAACCAGTTTTTTACTACTAATAAAGCATATTGTACATGATATTAGTGCAAGATGCATTTATGATAATATATACTACTCATTTTAAAAAAAGAAATTAAATCATGGGCAAAATAGGTATTTTGATGCACTAAAAAAATTTAACTTTTTTTTAATTTTTATTTAAAAAACGATTTTTAAACATTTAATTTTCAAAATGGTTAATTATTTTTTTTTGCAATTTTAAGTTTTTTCAGTCACGTTTTTTTACAAAAAAATGCATATTTTTTATTTTTAAATATTATAATTTACACAGGTTTTTATAACATAAATGTTTCTCTAAAATTATACATGTTTTTTTTAATTATAACATAAACATACATGTTTCTCTAAATTTATAACAAAAACATACATGTTTCTCTAAATTTATACAACATAAGAAATACATAAATACAATACAAAAAATTTGATCTCTAAATTTATAACAAAAAAACATAAATATAATATCCAAAATTTGATATCAACTGAAATACAAATGTATTATATACAAACAAATGTTTGCACTCTTCGAAAAATAAACATGCACGCTTCAAGAACATATGTGTACGGCTTTGAGAACATATATGTATGGCTCCGAAAATATATATGCACGGCTCCTAAAACATATATGTAGTAACAATATTTCTTCAAATGCCGCATTAATGATATTTCTTCAAATGACGCATCTTGTATGTACTTGTCCATGTCTACATTCATTCTAAAATTGTCGATCTTGAATCTTATCATCATCTCCATCATCTTTAATAATCTGATACAAACATATTCAACTAAAATGATTAGTAAATGAATTCTTTAACTATAAAAAGTAGGATAACACATACGCAAGTCTATACATCATTTTCAATGATCTTATTTGAACTATATAAGACATGCATGTGCTTGAAACATCCACATAACAAAAGAAACTATTTTTTTTTCCTATACGCAATGCAAGCTGTCACTTGAGGGTACTAGGATTGTATATTGACTTCTTGTTATAGTATATGAGTAGGCTAAGCAAATTTAGCACGAACGACTGTTAAAAAATAGTGACTAAAAACAATTTGTATGACATACTGAAAATATAGTTAAACAATTTTACGACATACTGTAAAAGCTTAAAAAAACTTATAGTAGATTGTTTTATATTCTACTATATCATATGCGCCAAAATATAAGTACGTGTAACATAGATTTTCAATACCAGTAACATATATGTTAAAAAAACATATGTGTTCAAAAAAATAACATAGATGTACGTGTAACATATATGTTTAAAAAAATAACATATATGTTAAAAAAAATATCATAATTATTTGTAAACTAAAATATAAGAAAAAAAATGGAGGAAATATAATTTTTTTACCTTATCCTACGTTATCCTTAAATTTGGGTTGACCGGTCCTGCGTTAGCACAGATTATGTTCACTTGCCTTGCATATATGAAACTGATTTTATTTTAATTAATAAAAGACAAAAGGAAAAAGATAAAATATATGACAAAAGCCAGTTCAACAACAGTGCATTAACATGGACACACATTAGAAAGAAAAATAAATAAATCAAAAATTGAATCCTCCAACAGTGCATTAACATGGACACACCTGCTTAGATGTTTGTTGATAGTCAATACGAGGAGGCATCATATGCAATATGTAAAAATCCAAGAGTCAAAAGCCAAAACACCCCTAATAATGGGATCTGTTAGCTTCCATCTTTTTAATTTGATTTCGAGTAGTAAGAAACCAAAAAGAGATCTAATATGAATTAAAAGATATAAAGAATGGTACACTACTGCGTTATGGTTGACAGAATTTGGTGTGTTTGTTTCTTGTCGAATCGAAACGGGTGGCCTTTGTGATTGTAGATTTGCGATAGGCGGGTTTGATTTTTGTGAAAACAAAACCACAAAGGAGTGGCGGAAGACGATGGTTACCTCTACAGCCGCGACCGATAGTTACCGGCGGGTATTATTGTTTGTGGGTGATTGGGTTTTTTTAGAGGAAAAGATGGTGTAGGTGTATTCTGATGGATCTAAAAAAAGAAACTGACAGTTGTTTTCTATAGGAAAAGCTATTTTTATGGAGAAACAAAATACCTTATTTGCCCTTTAATTATTTATTTTTTAAAAAATAAGTGGAAGATATTTTCAAAACTGTTATCTTGCATGAATATGATGTACCTTATGCAATTATAGGAGTAAAAAGCTGGTTCTGTAGGTTCTATACCAAAAAAGTGGTTCTGCATATAGCGCTACACTATATATATATATATATATATATATATATATATATATATATATATATATATATATATATATATATATATATATATATATATATATATATATAGGCTCCGGTTCCATTGAGAAGGTTTTTATTTTGAGAAATTTGAGAAATCTTCGTTTGAGCCATTGATTCGAAAATTTTTCATTGATTCACTAGTTAACATCATTTAATAGTGAATCAAAACTATAAATCATAATTTTGATTCATAAATCTTTGTAAAAATCGAGTTATGAAATGATTCAAAAAATTTGTGTAGTAAACTCAATATTTTACAAATATCGCAACATCGAGAGTTTTTTTAATGTTGATTCAAATTTCTTTTTACTCATTTTGTATTATTATCATATTAAAATGAATCAACACTTGAGAAACTTGAATCAAAGTAAACAAGCTATGGTTTTTGAAAAACCTTCTCAATTGAGAAGGTTTTTTTCCTTCTCAATCGATCCAAATTCTATATATATATATATATATATATATATATATATATATATATATATATATATATATATATATATATATATATATATATATATATATATATATATATATATATATATATATATATATATATATATATATATATATATATATATATATATATATATATATATATATATATATATATATATATATATATATATATATATATATGTATATATATATATATATAATAATAATAGGCACATTTATAGGCCATTAGATCAAAAGATTTAGATTGCATGTAGCATTTAATGAGCTGACTTTTTGAAACACTATTTTAGTAGTTAAATGAAATTACAAAGGTATTTTAGTCATGATAATTTTATGTACCATTTGTGAATTTGATATTTACACGAGTATGATTTTTTATGTTTCATTAAGTTTCTTTTACATTAATTTTGATACATCGTACGGAGTATTAATTTTATTTCAATATATATTTTTATTTTATTTGTTATTGTGATACATTCATTTTTATTGTTTGTCTAGTGACACTTTTTTTTTGGTGACAAATTCTTTTTTATTTGTTATTGACTGACACATTATTAGTGTCACATTCTTTAAATTTTTTTGGACACATTAAAACACGTTACTTTTTTACATAACGACACAATATTGCTGGTACATTAATATTTTTACATTTGTTTACAATGACACATTATTTTTCCTATGTCTCAATCATATTAAAACATTGATAGACATATATGTATGATATAATAATATAATAAATTAATACATACCACAAACCATTGATGCAACGTCTTCCACTTTTCAGAACAAAACAAAGAAAAGAAAAGTTAAATATTACTATTCGTGTTTATAAAAAAAAATACACCTTCGAACTACAAAAAGAAAATTAGATCAAAAGCCTAACCGAGAAACATCTATTCGTTTTTAATAGAACCTTGTAACTTCAAAAAATATTACTATTATTCAAAATGATTCATCTAAAATAGATATGACACATTGGGTGATACATACATATATGGCATTGATAAACGAATAGATAGAAACCAAATAAATTGATGCTAAAAATTCAAACTGATCATTTTCATAGACTCACCAACTGATCCGAATGTTGTTACACTACAATATTGAGAAAAAAATGTGTTTCATTTATTCTCATCTCTAGAATTTGAAACAACCCAACTGAAAATTTTATAATGATAAAGAGATAAAGGTAACGGACTTGTGGTGACTGGTGAGTGTAGATACATAATAAGATGCGGCCTTTGTGGATGGTGGTTGTAGAGTTCCGAACCGGTGGTGATGAAACATAAATATCATGATTTTGAACACAAACAAAATGAAAACGAGACGACAAAAGCCACACGCGCGCTTCACGAAACTAGTCTTTCACATTAAATTGATACATCATGATCGTCTTCATGCAGATCCGTGGTTGTTATATTTCGATTCATCACGAGTCAAGCCATGGTTGTCTCCAATTACAGATCTAAAAAAGAGCATGGTTTCACAGGCTACATATCTGAAAACGACTAGATTGCAATTGATTATGTCGTGCGTCGATCTTGAAATATCTAACGCCGGAAAGCAGGTATAAAGAATAAAGGGTCGTCGAGTATGTTCTTGTGAGAATAGATACGAGTTAGTTTGGCTGAAGAATCTTGGAAAACATGAAGGTTTTGGGGAAGAAGGTGCATTTCTAGATTTATGGTGAGAGAGAAATCAGGGTGGAGGCTGCTTTTAGAAGATGACAAAACATATGTTACGTAGGTTTTTTAATGTATGAGATGATTGAAAATTACTACAATGCCCTTTTATTATTTCCAGTAATTTAATTTAATACTAATTATTAATATATGCATGTTAACTACAATTGCCACATGTCAACCTTTGATAGGTGCTTATTGTATCCCATTTTAAGTTGGTGATCACATGAACATAAATCTATATATATATATATATATATATATATATATATATATATATATATATATATATATATATATATATATATATATATATATATATATATATATATATATATATATATATATATATATATATATAACTCTTACCTATATATATATATATATATATATATATATATATACATATATATATATATATATCTTAGGATATGTTTTTATTTTAATATCAGATGTTTTTCGCAATGATCTAACTTTAATTTTTAGGAATTTTTCATCGCTCTCACCGATTCGAAGTTAATTTTACCAATATTTAGAACAAAATTTCAGATGTCAACATGTTGATGTTGAAAACGATTATTGAGGCTACAACTATACAAAGAGGTTATATATTTTGAAGCCCTCAAAACTGTCTCCTTTCAATAGCACATCTTGCACACTCTTGTATATGGACACCTAATAATCAGAATCAATGTTGTTGTAGCTGACCACATAAGAGTGTTTGGACACACCTAAATAACCGGTCAGTTGAAATTAGTATCACTAAAAGGTCTGGGTTCAATTCCAACTCCGATAACATGTGCTCATTGCTTGGGTTGGGTACTTGGGGAATATAATGGTCAGTCGGCACTAAAAAGAGTTGCATGAGGTCAGGGTTTACCACCGATCTAAATCTTTTGATGAAAATAAGTATGACTATACCCCACACCGAACACAAGACACTGACTTCAAAGAAAATTAATCATATTATACTTTAAAATACAAAGTCTTTAAGAGTCTAATAAGATTACACTTCAAAGTGGAGATGATATTTTGACATTTGGTTAAATGAGTTACATTTTCCATAGGTGTATTTTAATCGAATCTTTATGGCCTTGCAGCCTCTAACAGGATATGGAGTAGCTAAAGTTGTTGAATCTGGGCATGCAAACTTTAAGAAAGGCGACCTAGTTTGGGGATTTACAGGATGGGAGGAATACAGCATTATCAATGCTCCTCAGGGTCTATTCAAGATTGAACATACCGATGTGCCTATTTCTTATTATCTAGAATTCTTGGTATCATTTCTGTTTATTGTGTTTTGGGTCGTTTTATAAACTTGTAAAATACACACCGAGCTTGTGTTAAACTTCTGATTTTTAATATTTTGATGTTTATCTAGGTATGCCGGGTATGACCACATATATTGGTTTCTATGATATTTGTAATCCAAAGAAAGGAGAATATGTCTTTGTTTCGGCTGCTTCTGGTGCAGTTGGGCAGCTGGTTGGGCAGTTTGCTAGGTTGTCAGGATGCTATGTTGTTGGGACTGCTGGTACGAAAGAAAAGGTCCGTGCTTTATACATTTTAGCATTCTTATATTTATATGATTAATGGGCTTATGTTAATTTACCTCAACTACAAAAGTTAGTTACATTAACTTGTGATTCCTTTTTCTTCTTGGCGCTGTATGATTCAGGCACCTCGAGTATTTCGTCCTAATGTTGTAAACCTGAAAATTATTGTTTTCTTTCTTATTGCATCGTTTTTATGTGTGCCTAAGGTTGATTTGCTGAAGAACAAATTTGGATTTGACGAAGCTTTTAATTACAAGGAAGAGCAAGATCTGGATGATGCTGCTCTGAAGAGGTTTGTATGAAGCAGAATCATTATCATTATTAGTTATTTGTTGCAGTAGATAAACAGGTAGGTTGGGTAATGGGTCACCATAACAGTCTTAAGGTAAAAAGATGTAGTTTTTGAGTGTGGGTCAAAACAGGTCAGGTTCGGTCATGAAAGTCTGAGCTCATACGAAAGTTGAGGAAGTATCTTACAAAATATCTATGTAAAATATATGTGTAGAAGATTATATATAAGTATGATAAACTTATCTAGTAAGAGATATGAAGTTGGAATTATCTAGAAATTGATGGAAAATATCCTGACTTAGAATGTTCCATGGAGTAGTATTAAAGTGGTGTATGTAAGCATTTGTGAAAGCTCTATAAAGGTTTCCATATAAATATGTTCGAACTTAACATCTCTAGTTTTTTTAAGATGGTTCTTTATATGTTCTAGGTATTTGCCCGAAGGAATCGATATTTACTTTGATAACGTTGGAGGAAAGATGTTAGATGCAGTACTCTTGAGATGAGACTAAATGGTCGAATTACAGTTTGCGGTATGGTCTCGCAGTACAATTTGGAGCAAGGGGAGGGAGTGCGCAACCTTTTTACCTTGGTAGAAAAATGTGTGCACATGCAAGGGTTCGTTGTGTTTGATCACTATCACAAGTACCCAAAGTATTTAGAAATGATTATACCCCTAATTAAAAATGGCACGATAAATTACATAGAAGACATTGTAGAAGGGCTCGAGAATGCACCCGCGGCCTTGATTGGTCTGTATCATGGAAAAAACGTTGGGAAGCAGGTGGTAGTCGTGGCGCGCGAATGATCAGTGTCTTTAGGCTAAATAGTAAATGGTGTTACTATGATTACTTTTTTGGTTTGATGTCAAAAAGTGTGGGATTGTAAGGAATAAATTTGTGTTAAATAAACCTGAAATTACAAGCTTTTCATTCTTAAGATGCACTTTTTTTCCTCATTTATATCCATCTTTTACCCACGCACATTTTTAAAAACTATCTAAGGTTCAAAACCGCGCCTCTTTCCGTTGGATTCTTTATAGGTTCCGAGGGTATGATCGCCTATGAGACTCTAATTATACATAGTCTCATCCCTTAAATCGAGCTTAAAATACGGAAAAATGTCATAAAAGCATGCAAAATACTTTTGTTTTCTTTATTGTGTGATTGCAGGCTCGGATATCGTGAATTAATCAAAAGATCACAAGAAACAAGCAAAAACGAACACGAGAAACAAAGCCGCACAAAAGAACCGGACCGGGATGTGGAATTTCCAAAAAGACCCTTGAAGTATTGAAGATGTACAAGAATGGTCGTCCAATAATTGAAGAATTACACTTTATACTTTTGTAAACCTCAAAATTACAAGTATGGTCCCTAAAATTTGAAGGCATGACAACAATGACCCTTTATGTTTGAATAAAGTTCATTTCAAGTCCTACTACAAGTTTTATAAACTTACAAGGATTAATTTTACCAAAGATGAAACTTAAATACAAAGGGAAAAGCAGCTAATGTTTGCAAAAAAACACGAGAACTAATTCTGCCAACACACCAAAGTTATTTAAATAACCCAGTCTAAGACCCAATCCAACCAAAACTTAATTTTACCCGAGCCCAAGATTTGAAAGAGTTAAGTAATAATTAAGGGGCGGGTAACATGTTTTTTTATACCAAATATAGATCTAACCCCTACTGTTTACTCACCCATCACCCTCATAAACCCTAAACCCGTTTACCCATTAAACCAAAGGGGGAAAATCTTGATTCACTCTAGAAATATGATTGAACACTTTTGGGACACACCATGTGCACAACTCACCACTCAATTGACCCCACAAGACCTCCCCTGCTACACGGGTTTGCTAAAGAACAAAAGTGGCAGAAGAATCAAGGGTTTAGCTGCGTTTGCTTGCTCTTCAGGACAAAATCAACGGCCTTGATCAACTTTTCCAGCTAAGGCATCATAAGGATGTGCAGAATGATCACAAGATGGCATAAGATATTCAAATTTCAAACGAGTCAAAGAGAATCAAGAAAACATCTTCAATAATATCCAATTGTAGAATAGGAATAGCATTTATTAGGGTTTATTGTGTTCTAGAGGCTTCTCATTGTTTGTATATAAGCCATAGCATAACAGTTTATCATTTTGTTTCCAGAATTTTTTGTAAACCTTTCTTATTGAATATTTAAAGTAATTTGAAAGTCTTGCAAAGATTTTGAGTTCCATTTTAGATTAATCTTGTTCTTAAATTCGTCCTTTGTTTTTATGCAATCTCTATTTTTAGTTTACCAAAATCCTTTTTCAAATCATTTGGTTAAGAATTTTGCGACCCAATAGTTTATACACTGGTCATACTATTGTGATTTGATAAATCAAGGTAGTGTGAGGTGTTTAAGCTGTTGTTACTTTACTTGTTGATTACCTCTCACTTGCAAATCCATTTGTTCCAAGTTGTTGTTCCCAAAACTTATTTTCTCCTTAACTAACTTACTGTACATTAAGCTAGGTTATAAGCTCACCTAACACTGAGCTTATAGTTTGGTTTTTTGTGCTTGAAATTTTTGTTCTTGGTGTTGTGTTTACAGGTCTTGAAGATCTTTGAAGATTTCAAGTGCTTTGGACTGTTGTAGTCCATCACTCCTTTCACATCCACACAGCTTATCTCCATAAGCATACAACCACGAGAATAGTTCAACTTGTTTACATCAGTGACTATACTTGGTCTGAACAAGATCAAGTCAGGTACAACATTGAACTCACTTGTTGCCCTATCTGCTTATTTTTGTTTTTTTTGTGAATGGTTTGTGTTCTATGTGGTGGTTTAGTTTAATGTGTAGTTGTTTAATGCTTGTTCATGTTTATCTAGTTCATTTAAGCTCTTGTTTCATCTTGTAGTCTTTTTTCTTTGCACAATCTTTGTTTATTATAATTAGCTCAAAATAAAGGAATGTTTGAGATTACTCATCTAGACTGATAGTGACTGAGGTTTGGGTAGAATAGTGCATGCACACCTTTATTAGGTTTAGGGTTTTGATTTTTAGATGTATAATTTATAGGTGTAGTATAGAAATTTGGATCTTACATGTTTATCATTTTATGCAAATATTGCCTGATTTCCATGTTTCAGTATTATCTGATATCTGTTGATGCATGCTATTGTGTTCTCTGATATCTGACATATCTAAGTGGGTCATATGAACTTTGGTGCGATTTGAGTCCAAACACTTGGCCTTATTAGACTTAAGATTGTGCAAAAAACATCAGAAGACTTTTCTGCTTAGTCTTTGAGTTTCTGCTTAGGTAACTTAGGAATTTTCTAGAGTTTAAGTTACTTTTCATCTATTTTAGGTAATTTTTGGTTTTTATAGCTTATTGTGCCTTGTAATAAAAGAAATTACCTTTGTGCACCTAGACTAAAACTGCCTTGTTTTAGCTATCTGTTAGACTTAGCCATTTTTATTTACTTGCCTATTCCTTGTTGCTTGTCTTGCATGTGATTGTGTGGTGTTTGATGACGTATAGTCCCTAGTCGGACTGGATAACCCGACCCACGGGTACTACACGTATCCATTGGGTATAGATCAATGCTTAGGCAGCGCACGCAAGGCCCATGAGGCCCGGTAAGCCGCTGACGCACGCGGTGTATTCCTTAACCGTGTCCTCATCGCTCTGTGACAGGATCAAACAGAATACAATCTATCTTATGGTTATATTTGCCTAAGGAAAAAAGATATACACTTACCATAGCTACGCGATAAGGATCAATCTACTTTCGGTCATTATCTCTTCCTAAGGCCGCAAGATCAGGTGGGCCTAACCAGGACTCTCTCGGGTATAAAAGGAACCCTCGAGGTTCCACAAAGGTACGATATTCACAATACCCTAAAACCCTCACATATACTCAAACCGATTACTTATTCTCACGCTGGAGTCTAATCGTGGGACACGCGCCCACGGTAAGACTAATGGTGTATGTTATTTAGCATGAAGGGTCTTCAAACAAGTTCACTTGGTGGAAGAGCCGGAGTCCATAAGACCCCGAATTAAGTATAATTCGGGTCGAGCGCGGTCCATCCAACTTTTGTATCAACAAGTTGGCGCCATCCGTGGGACCCTGCACTAAACTTTAAAGCATGACCAGAGACGACATGAGCGGAGGTGGCAGAAGGTCATTAACGATAGACGGCCAGATCACATCTGCATGGGCTACCCCAGGATCTGTCAGCGAAGCCAATAGCCGGGATGTGGCGAATCTACCTCCCTAAGGAGCGGACACACTGTTCTCAACAACCCTACCTACTATAGGAGAGAAGAACATGAATCAAGTTTCGGCTCGACCTCCTCCCAACAAAGACAAACGGAGATTACCTCCCACGTCCGCTGAAAACGAAGAAGTAGTCGCTACGGAAGCACGAGCAATGGAAGAGTATGTAGCAAACAACTTACAAGCCCTACTTCCACTCGCTACAAAATATATAGAAATTGATTCAATTCCGCAATGTAGAAAATGATTCAATTCCGCAATGTAGATAATGATTCAATTCCGCAATGTAGAAAATGATTCAATTCCGCAATATGTAAAATGATTCAATTCCGCAATGTAGAAAAGGATTCAATTCCGCAATGTAGAAAATGATTCAATTCTGCAATGTAGAAAATGATTCAATTCCGTTGTTGGGTCTAAAAAGTTGATGTGGCAAAACATAAATGAAGAACACATGGAGGGGCCTATTTCGATAAGAAAGGATTCTTATTTGATAAGAATTCAGCATATCAAAAGATTGGAATATAAGATTTCTATGTTTGATTTGATTTTATCTCTTATGTAAAACCTTGGTCCTTCCACTATAAAAGGAACCATAGGTCATAGGTTTATTGATATCATCAGTAAAAATGTAAACCTAAAGTGTGTGTGTATCTAGACATGGGATTAAATGTATACATGTCAAGATGGTTACTTGTAATTTGTGATGTTTAATGTAAGTAATCAATATGTGTTATGTGAAAAACACCTTGTCCTTATGTTTGATTCACTTCTGCTATAGAAATAATCATATGCCTAGTAAGCTCAAACGATCCTAGGTTCATGTATATTAAACTCAACAATTAGTATCAGAGCCTAGGGCTCTTGATACTAGGATTGACGAGGTGTTCGTAGTGTTTACTATAAGAAAAATCCGTTTTAGGGTTTTTATTCTCGGATATATGAAACACAACGAATTTGCAAAGGCCATATCTCATTTGTTGACCGTTGGATCTTGATAAATTTTGGTATGTGTATTCTACACATATGCATCTAAATTCTTACCGAAGCGATTGTCAAGATCTATCTTCAAACTCAACTTATGGCTCGTCGTTTTTCATGGCAGATTAGGGTTTTTCTGGGCGGTTTTGTGTGTGCACCAGCATTTGGAAGGCCATAACTTTTTATTGAACCGATGGATCGCCACGAAATATTTTGTGTGTGTTCTACACACATATATCTAGATGTCCATCGGAGGGATTGTCTAGATCAGTCCCTAAGAAGAAGTTATAGCCTGCCAAAGTTCATAGCAGAATGTGTCATTGTGTGCAGTTTTCTGTGGACAGCAGTGGTAAAAACACGATTTATCCTTCGTTAATCGTTTAATTGTCGTGAAACTGTTTATGTAGGTTCTTTACATACGTTTCTAGGATCTCACCGGAGCGATCTTCGATCTGAGCCTCCAATCTCAAGATACAGCTTGTCGAATTTGGCAGCAATAATGTTATTATTTTAGCCACTGACAAGAGAAAAGTTGCCACTGATGGTTCAACCGCTGACAAAGCATTTATAAGGCGCTGACAGAAGCTTGTTCGAGATATGATGTTTAGCCATTGACAAGTGTTTTTCGATATCGTACAAAGAGATATTGGACAGCAAAGGATCTCGGACAATGAAGGATTTGCTGCTGTTTGGATTTTTGGTTACGTTTTGGCACACAAAACGAGGAGGTCACACACACAGGTTCATGGAATCTCTGGATTTAATACAGAATATCACTTTGATATTTAAGGCTCGGATATTTTTCTTAGAAGACGTATATGATTAAGGGGAGAATTCTTATGGTAAATTTGATGCTCGAAGTAGAGTTTCGAGAGTATGTGTTCTATCATATCTTAAGAGCCGTGCCTTGTCAACATTACTTTTAAAGATAACTTGTTCGTGCTTAAATGGTTAGTGACGAATACTTGTCATATCTAGCAAAGACAACTTTCTATCACTTGAAGGAGTTACATTATCGTGCTTAGTGTCTCATAATAAAATGAGGATTTTGACAAAGGGATCGAGGTCTGCTCATATTCCATAACTATGAGCTTGGAGTCACGTATTTAGTACAAGACATAGAACACGGGTTTGGGTTATTCTACTTCTACATCAGGAATATTATATTTATTTTTCTTCAAGGTCATTACACAGAGCTACTTTTGGAGAATATTCGATTGCATACATTGTTTCCTTCCCTACTTGATGTGACAAAAAGGGGAAGATATTGATGCTTAACTTAAGGGGGAAGTAATTTGAAGATCATGTATCATACACAAGAGATACATTAAGAGTTTTGTGGACATTAACTAAGGGAAGATTGTTGGGTCTAAAAAGTTGATGTGGCAAAACATAAATGAAGAAAACATGGAGGGCCTATTTTGACAACAAATGATTCTTATTTGATAAGAATGCAACATATCAAAAGATTGGAACAGAAGATTTCTATGTTTGATTTGATTTTATCTCTTGTGTAAAACCTTGGTCATTCAACTATAAAAGGAACCATAGGTCATAGGTCTATTGATATCATCAGTAAAAATGTAAACCTAAAGTGTGTGTGTATCTAGACATGGGATTAAATGTATACATGTCTAGATGGTTACTTGTAATTTGTGATGTTTAATGCAAGTAATCGATATGTGTTATGTGAAAAACACCTTGTCCATATGTTTGATTCACTTCCGCTATAGAATTAATCATATGCCTAGTAAGCTCAAACGATCCTAGGTTCATGTATTTTGAACTCAACATCCGCAATATAGAAAATGATTCAATTCCGCAATGTAGAAAAGGATTCAATTCCGCAATGTAGAAAAGGATTCAATTCGACAATTTAGAAAATGATTCAATTCCGCAATGTAGAAAATTATTCAATTCCGCAATGTAGAAAATGATTCAATTCCGCAATATGAATCAGATTGTCAATTCCTAAAAATGTGGATCTCGGATAAGAAGGCTTCAAGTACGATTTTTTTCACCAAAATAGATCCAAACGGCCAAAAATTTTGTGTTTTTTACCAAAACAAATATACCAAATCACTACCACGGCTATGTAGATGATATTGGTAAAGATTAGACTACAAAAAAAAAAAAAAAATTGGATCGAATGATTTTAGATCAAACTCACATGAATTTGATGAACAAACAAAAAAAACAAAACAATCATCTCATGGCTCTTGATACCAATTGTAGGTCTACGAAATCCTTAGATTATCTTAAGCTTGGAATGATTTAAAGAGAGAGAGATAAATGAAGAACTAGAGAGACAAACTTAGAGAGAGAAAGGAGAGAATAAGAGAATATGTAATAATAGATTGTAGAAAGTGAGAACCAACCCCTCCTAAAATGCTAGGAGGGGGTATATATAGCCCACCCTACATGTGTGCTTTGTGGGTTATACTATTACATACTAGATCACGAGCCCATACTAGATGTATCTCGTTGGAGTGACTGATCCTTCCTAAATACGTAAAAACATATTTCCAGCACTTCGTTTTCAAGTTTCTCTTTCAAAATATTCTCTAAGGTAGTAATTTGGCTAGTGATTTAACTCAGCAGCTTGTAACGATAATACTTTCTTTCTTAACGATCCAACTTCAACAATTAGTTGACCAAAAGAAATATTATCATTGTTCTTTAAAAGCATTGTTTCTGTCACTGACCCAACACCTTCTACATCTGTCTCTATAACAAAATATCCTTCTTCTTTAGCTTCTGAGGTACCAGAAACAACACCATTATTGTCCAACAAGAAAGCTGTTTTACTATTTACTTGGCTTTCATTACATACCTCTGCCCAATCTCGCTCAACCAAACCATTTATAAACTTAGCACTTTCAATAACCATGGTTCTATCATCTCAGCAGTAGTTGCAAATAGAGATGAATTTGGAATAGAGTCCTATAACGAGAATACAATTATAAGTAATAGTTTACATACTTATAATAATCTTTTAAATTTAGGGTAGAAGCATATTTACCGGGCCAAAAAGACTAGCGTAATGCGATTTGTAAAATTTGTTTATGCTACACCATGCCACAGCTCGGGGCTCACATTTTCTAATTTTTTTTCTATCAATTCAACGACAACGGGTAAATCTCCAAAATCTACATATGGACAGAAATTTTTAACTAATTAGTGTATAGCAAAACAGATATTTTTAACTAATAACCAAATACAAACAAATGTAAACAAAATATAACCTTAAAGCAAATCCGTATAGATTGTATGTGTGCGTGAAACATGAGTTTTTCTTCAACTCATCCATGTGATGTTGTCTTTGTCTATGATCAACATTCACATTCCTTCTATAAAATTCAACCACATCAATTCACCCCAAGGATAACAATTCTAATTGTTAAAATCCTACCAGTGTCATAAAATGCTTACGGATGCAACTCAGTTTTTCTCTACCCATGAACACTAGCTCAACAACAATTAAAAGACAAACCCTCACAACATCCAAATTAGACAATTGAAACCACTGTTCACTATTGAGAATCTTCAATAGTTCTCACCCATGAACATGTTGTGTTCTAATTTTTTACTTTCTTAGAGAATAAACGTTTGCAAAATGGAATGAATTTGGTTGAGATTTAGAAACTTCACCAAACTTAAAGCCAGTAATTAAACAAAATTCTTTTCTCTCAAATTGTAAGTAATGATCTCCGATATGAAATATGATAGGAGCTGCAGATAATGAAACCTCTGAAACAAATACCTGATGTTGTAAAACAAAATGCATCAAATGGTTATCATTATCCACATAAGGAATATCCAACCAAGGGTTGAATACAGTGCTTCTGAACAATCTTTCACGATTCGAATTTCCTTTTAATTTGGATTTTACATCGAGAAGCAAACTGATGGTCGATCTAACAACGACTTTCACATCACAAATATCAACTCCGGTAGACATTGAGTAAGCAATTGAGGAGAATTATAAGGTTGATGAGTTTTGATTAAGATAATTCGGTCATTGTTGAAGGGATGAAATAACAATGATGAAAACAATTTCTGTTTTTGAATCACTTAGTGTGTGATATTTTTTTCTTTAATTGGTTTGATGAACAAGCTAGAAAGATGGAAAATACTTTGAAAAAGGGAGAAGATTACAATGTTTTTTAGATCATTAATTGATACATATTTCTAAAAGTTTAAGTTCGGTTGCCCACTTACAAGTTGCTCATCTAAGTTATAAAATGACAAAACAAAAAACAAAAGTAGGTTGGCCAAAAATAAGTTGTTAAAAAGTACAAGTTACCCACTCAACATATATCTTACACATATCTGACAAATACTTTACAAATACATACTTTGTATCAACATTTATACTTATATACGGACACATGACAACCTCCGAACTCATTCTTACAAAATTGCTCAGTTATCTTGGTTGCCCTAATCTCATTTAAAAAAAAACTTTATTTTAAACCTTCCTTATACAGTTATACTACCCTCATTGTACTAGCCTTGTTGCCTTGTACTAGCCTTGTTGGTTTCTTTTTGTAATTTTCCCCATATTTTAATGCTTATGGCCCACCACACCTGCACATAAAAAACACGTTTGCACATAATCCTAGATTATTCCAGAGCCACACTTTGAAATCCACTCCACGTACCTTTTCATTTCCATTCACAGTTCAAACACAAAAAACCTAAACAACATTTGATCATCATCATCATGGAACAACAAGTGACGATCAGCAACAAACAAGTAGTATTAAAAGACTACGTTAAAGGGTTTCCTAAGGAATCCGACATGATTCTTAAAACATCTGAAACCATTACACTCAAGCTTCCTGAAGGTTCTAATGATGGTGGTGTACTTGTTAAGAATCTTTATTTGTCGTGTGATCCTTACATGCGTGGTCGTATGACTAAAACTGAAGACAGTTATGTCCCTTCTTTTGTTCCTGGTTCGGTATGTACCATTTGTATATGTTTTTGTTGCAATAAAGTTTTTAACATTCGAGACTTGCATGTTGTTTAATCGGATGTGACGCTCGAATCACTAACTACTAACTTTGTCATTCAAAGGCCTAAACTAATTTATTTGTTTTCGACATGATGAATATTGTTTAAGCTTATATGTGGCGTATGAGCTTATTTGTTTATCAGCTTACATACGCCCAAATTTTCCGGCTTATTTTGAGACTTGTGGGCTTATGTATGTTTATAAATTCTGTGGCTTATTTGGAAAGTTAGGGCCTAGGGGCATATAAGTGTATTATAATATAATAAACTTATATAAGCGCATAAGTCTCCAAATGAGCCACAAAATTGGAGCTTATGTTATATAAGCCGAAATGGGCTTACAGTTTTAGGTAAGACTTTCAAAGAGACTCTCAATAAGCCAAACCAAACACCCCAGATATGATTAACTTCATAAGTCATAAATAAGCCAGAAATTGAGGCTTATGAAATATAAGCCGGAAAAAATAAGCTCATAAGCCCACCTATAAGCTTAAACAAACACCCCCAAAAATCTTAACTAAGGATTGCACCTCGAGTAATGTTTAGTTGTTTTTTCGTGTGAGCATCGAGAGAGTTGTGACTGAACGCGTGACAGGTCTCTTAAAAGCCCTCTACTTTTTGGACCCATACGGACGTTTCCCCTGAGGCTTGCCCAAAGTTGCTGCTTGTGGGCTGTGGAGTCTGTGATTGCCTAAACTAATGAGATAACAACCTACTAATCAGAATTAATGGTGTTGTAGCTAACCATAAAAGAGTGTTTGGACTTTGGACACCTAAATAAGTTGTCAGTCGAAATTAGTTAAACAATGAACATTTATGATTGATTTGGATCAGTTGAGGTTAGCCATAACGCGTCATGTTATTATTCTGCTGTCACAAACTTATAAAACTAAATGTACTACTGAATGTTACATATCGAGTCTCTACTTTGTTTTCCATTTGGGAGGTGCTTTTAGTCTTCTTAATAGCATAGTATAAGAATTAGGAGCGAGTATGCAGATTCACTACTACTTGTGTTTCAATGTTGGAGATAATGTTTTGACATTTGTTATATTTACGGAAGATGTATTTTGGTCTAATCTTTACCACCCTGCAGCCTCTAACAGGATATGGAGTAGCGAAAGTTCTTGACTCTGGGAATGCAAACTTTAAGAAAGGCGACCTGATTTGGGGATTTACAGGATGGGAGGAATACAGCATTGTCAATGCTTCTCAGGGTCTATTCAAGATTGAACATCCCGATGTGCCTCTTTCTTATTATACTGGAATTCTTGGTACGATTTCCTATTGTCTCATACATAAAAAGTATATTTAGTAAAATCCGTATGCTTCAAACGAATGTACTAAACGTAGAAGTATAGAAGAGGTTGCTTTATGACCTTGTGTTTGACATCTGATTTTTCATTTTTTTGATGTTTATCTAGGTATGCCGGGTATGACCGCCTATATTGGTTTCTATGATATCTGTAGTCCAAAGAAAGGAGAATATGTCTTTGTTTCGGCTGCTTCCGGTGCCGTTGGGCAGCTGGTTGGGCAGTTTGCTAAGTTATCAGGATGCTATGTCGTTGGGAGTGCTGGTACGAAAGAAAAGGTCCGTGCTTTTGACACTTTTGCATACTTCATAAGTATATGATTAATGGGCTTATGTTCATTTGTCTGCACTATAAAAATTACTTGTGTTACCTCACAGACCCCTAAGTATTTCGTCCTAATGTTTCAAACTTTAAAATTATCGTTTTCTTTCGTATTGAAACGTCTTTATGTGTGATTTATCACCCAAGGTTGATTTGCTGAAGAACAAATTTGGATTTGATGAAGCTTTTAATTACAAGGAAGAGAAAGATCTGGATGCGGCTTTGAAGAGGTTTGTTTGATCATACTAATTATTTGTTGCAGTAGATAAACGGGCAGATTGGGTTATGGGTCACCACAGGTTAGGTTGAAAGATGTAGCTTTTGATTGTGGGTCAAAACAGGTCAGGTTTGGTCGAACAGTTGGTCGAAAGATCTGTTTGAAAATTTGACCCGTTTAACAATTGACCACTTTGATCCATTATCCGTAGAATACAACGGAAGTTGACTTGTTTCCATATAAATATGTTTCGTTTAACATCTCTAGATTTCTGAGATGGTTTTTCTATTCAGGTACTTTCCTGAAGGAATTGATATTTACTTTGAAAACGTTGGAGGAAAGATGTTGGAAGCAGTACTCTTGAACATGAGACTAAACGGCCGAATTTCAGCTTGCGGGATGATCTCACAGTACAATTTGGAGCAAGGGGAGGGGGTGCGCAACCTTCTTACCCTGATAAAAAAACGTCTGCGCATGCAAGGGTTCATTGTGGCAGATCACTATCACAAGTACCCAAAGTATCTAGAAATGATTATACCCCTTATTAGAAATGGCACGATAAATTACATAGAAGACTTTGTGGAAGGGCTCGAGAATGCACCTGCGGCTTTGGTTGGTCTGTTTTCTGGAAAAAACGTTGGCAAGCAAGTGGTAGTCGTGGCACGCGAATGATCAATGTGTTTACGCTTTATAGTGTTACTATGAATACTTTTTTGGTTTGATGTCAATGAGAGTGGGATTGTAAGGAATAAATTTGGTGCGTGCCTAGACTGCTGTCTTTTTCATCTTTATTACCGCCTTATGGCGTGATCAATACACTTCAAAAAAAGTACTTAGCGTACCTAAAATATGTATGAACTGATCCTCCGTCTCAACTCATTGATTTCACTTTTGTGTGACAAAAAGTTCTAACTCATTCATTTCCTGCATTTTTTAAGGTTATTAAGGTGGTGTTTGTTTCAGCTGATATAGTCGGCTTATGGCTTATTTTGGTTTGGGCTAATGTTTCATAAGCTCGTTTTTATGGCTTATTTCAAAACTTCTCAGCTTATATAAGTGTAATATGTCATAAAAATCTTATTTTGGGTTTTCTAGACGGACTTCTATCCAACATTGATACTTTAGGACAAGATATCTAAATGTTCTGATTCTGCAAGTCTTACGGAACTCGTGCAGAACCTCTTGATTAAGCTAAAAAGGAGACGGCCTATTTTCGTATTATATTAACCACGCGAGACTATCTGAGCCTCGGTTTTCCTTTACAAAAATGTAGAGAGGAACGGGCTTGAATAGAATCAAATATACGCTGTCTACAAACGCCATCCGTGGGACTCGAACCCACGACCACGTGGTTAAAAGCCACGCGCTCTACCAACTGAGCTAGAACGGCTAGTTGTTTTCTGTTGGCTTAAAATAAATTTCAACAAAGTGTTACTCCATATACTTGTGATCTTATACATACACTAAAACTGTATATAAAAACAACACTAATATAGTAATATATCATATGTTACAAAAAGAGAGAATAACATGTAATGACAATATGTCTCTTAGTGGGCAGTAGAGGTGGTAAAATAGGCGGACGGATGGGTAAAAATTGAGGGTTAAACAAGCGCTGGGTTAAATGGGCAGCGGGCTAAACGGGCGCGGGTCAAGTGGGCTGACTAAACAGGTGCATGTTATAACGGGAAAAAAAACATATAAAAACGTAAACAAAAATTAAAAATAATACTTGTCTAAAAGTCTTGAAAAAAAACATTAAATATGAAGATTCATCGAGTGTCCAATTTGGTGTTTTACATATGCCAATTGAGTCCATCTAATATCTTACATGTGCCCATTGAGCCCATCCATAATAATTAGATAGGCAAAAAGTACCCCTACTTTTTAAAAAGGGTTAAAAGTTGCCAATAATTAGCAAAATGGGCAAGAATTGACACCTCTAGTAGGGAGGGTAATAGGCTTTTCCACCCATATTAAAACCTTCCTCTTCGCACGAGGCTAATTAAGAGCTCATATGATATCATTAAAAAAAGTAAACAACCCTTAGTATCTTGAAAAAGAACATCTAGTTTGATTTGAGTAGTAGCTTGCAAAGCATGCCTTTTTTATGGTTCACGTTATTTAGGCTGTATTTGAAAAATGTATTATAGACTCAAATCAGGTAAAGTTTTTCTATTTCAGAAGGTTGACGTGCACGTAATCAGATAAGTAAAAAAATGTTACAATTAAAAGGTGTTTAAGATTGCTTTTTAGACTAAGCAACTTGAAAAAATGGATGTTCTTAGAAGTTGATGCTTGCATATAAGCTTGATAAGGAACCCCATATAGGGATGTCAAAAGCACCCGAAACCGATAGAGAAAACCGAAACCCGAACTGATTAAGTTGGGTTTAGATTCGGGTTGGCGGGTTTGGATGCGGGTTTGGGTTGGGATATTTTATTTTTCGTGGGTACGGGTTCGGGTTCGGGTTTTAGTAATACCCGTCCGTTTACCCGTATACGTACCCGTTTACCAATATACATATCGTTTATTGCTATTTTATATGATTTTAAAATTTATGTGAAATAGTACGAAGATTATTAAACAGATGAAATGCTTATATTAGCTACATTTTGTATGCATTAAAATGTTTGTGATTAAGCATATTTCGATTTTGTAACTTTAAATAAAATAATGATTTATTCGATACATTAAATTGCATGATATGATATTGAATTAGTATTCTTCATCTTCTAAAAACATAAAAAAATTATATTACGGTATTTTGATTGTTTTCTATTGGTTTTTTCTTAACTTTATACGTACAATTATGTCCAACAAAATTTAATCGTGAATACCCCCGCGGGTAAAAACCCATTGGGTAATAGTAATTGGGTAGCCGTCGGGTATTAGGGCGGATGCGGGTTTGGATACAATTAACGGGTGCGGGTATGAGTTTAGTAAAACCCGATCCAAACCCGGCCCGTTACCATCCCTAGTGGTATATAAGTTTTATCATGCAACTCTACGTATCGTGTATTCGTGTTATAGTGGAAGCACATTTGAATCAAAAAATTTAAAAAATCAAAATGTAGTAATTGAATAGTAAACTCGGATACGATATGTAAAATTTGTTATTATAATTTTTTTTAGTATAAATTTAACTTTTCAATAATTCTTAACATGTTAATAAGCTATAAAGATGGTTAATGAAGGCAATGTTGCAAAAATCAATGGGGCGCTAGTCGGGCGGTTCGATACGCTTAATGATGATTTTTGTCTGATTTGATCGATTTATGTTTGTTTTTACCGATTTTTATCTACTGAATGGGTATGTCAGACAACTTTTCTATCAAACCAACTAATAAGGCAAATGAGTGAAAGTCTAAATGGTTAATCTACGCCTAACGTTGAAGTGTCGATTAGTCGACCATTTAACTAATTTTTGCAACACTGACAAAGGTATACACTTTGTGATGTCAATGATATTGCAAGAGACTAATAAATTGGTACTTGAAAGTAAGAAATAGGGGTTGTTTGATAAAACTGTATTATTTAGTAGTGAATAAATCAAAGTTGTTGAATTATTCAAAGGTGCTGAATGAAAGTGGTTATGAGTTAAAAGATCGTTTGATAAATTAACTGAAAACTGCTTCTGAATATATGAAAATTACCATTTTAACCTCAATCATGGTCAATTTTGTATGGAATACTATGTGGGTGTTTGTTTTAGCTTATATAGTGGGCTTATAAGCTTATTAGCTTATATAAGTTTATAAACTGAAACTAAGTGTTTGGTTAAGCTTATATAAGTTGGTTTATAAGCTTATATATGAGGGTTTTAGTAAGCTCAAAATTTGTGCCTTTTATAATAAAGGATGAGATTATATAACAATTATATATAAAAAGACGTTTATGCCCATATTTAATAACCACGTCATTTAATATTTATGTACCTTTTTATCATTTTATTTTATTAATTTTGATAAGATAAATCAAACACTAAACATAGGCTTATAAGATTATGATATATAAGCCATAAATGGCTTATATAATGTAAGCCTAAACCAAATTTATAAGCTTAACCAAATACCCTCTATGTTCATTTGTTGAACTTATAAATAATTATATAACAAAACAAATAATCTTTTATTTAGTAAAATAACATAATTAGCATGAACCTTTTTATTCTAAAAGAAATATGTTTTTTAATAAAAGAAAACCTGGTAATTTAATCTTTTTTAATTTTATGTTTTTTTTAAATTAAAAATTTTCTTAATTGGTAAAAGTTTTTAAAAATATTGATGGAGAAGAAAAAGAGAGGGTAACAAATGAATTATAACGGTTAAATTTTAAATAAATTAGATGATGTTAGTTGAATATTATAATTTATTATATTTTTAATCATTTAAAAATTTTAACAAATACTCCTTACACTTTATAATCTAATAATATCACAATTGAAAAATATTAAGCACGAATTTTTTTATTATTGTTCATATATTAAACTAAAATATTTAATTAAATTTGATTATTTGTAATCGTAGTTCACGAAATTTATAAATAACGTAGATTAAAAAAATTGGTTTAAGATAACAATCACAAAACTCTGTTTCAGTTAACCTACAACCAAGGTTCTAGATAGCGTGAGGTGTGGCGTGACGGCACGTCCAAGCCTCAAGCCTTAGGAGCCATGGCGAAGCAATGCCGTTTTTCAAGGCGTGACAAAAGCGGAAATTTTTTTTATAAATTTTTGTAATACACTAATAAATATCGAATTTACAGAAGGTGCTATCAGCTATGCATAAGAGTTTAAAAGTTAAAACCTTATATCTTTTAATTACGTTATCAACTTTGTACTCGAACTCTAATTAGGCTTAAAAGCCTAAATACAAAATAGCCCAATAATTAGTTCAAATACAAAACAAACCAAAAATTTGCAAAAGTAAAAAAAAAATACGCCACGCCTTGCCATTTTGCGTGCCTTTACCCGTCATTTAGCGCCTTGACTCGTGCCACACCCAAAGCTCACGCAATGGTGTATATCGTAGTTGTGAGGTCACGCCTCACACCTAAGCGACGCCTTGACGACGTAAAAGCGCGTTTTTTAAAACCTTGCCTACAACAAATATAGACAATCACGTGGCCTTGTTTTATACTGAGTTATAGTACATATGATAGAGGCTGTAATATTAGAGAGAAAGGTGTCACAACACACCCAACCCTCTTCATTTGTGTCTCATAGCTGCCACATCAGCGCCACGCCACCACAACACAACTAGGAAAAATACACCCTTACTCACAACACACCAAATCCCTCTTCACTTTGGCCCCAACACTATCTTTTATTTTTCTTTTTTTCATTTTCACACAAAATAAAATTTATCTCATTCAAATAAAATAGTACAAATACAGAAAAAAAATTACAAACACGGAAATAAAAATTACAAATACAGAATTTAAAAATACGATACGATACGATTCTTGATGAATTCAACAACCTTTCGTTCTTGATTTGCTTCTCCAACTCTTGTTTGTCCATTTCTTCTTCGGCTAATATTTCACGTAATGCTTATTCATCAAGAAACAGTTGATGTTCTTATTCCTCAGTAAGACGAAACTCAGCAGGTACCTCGTATTATTCAACAGGGCTCTTTGGTTGATCAATAGTAGGAACTGATGATTCACCCATCATGTTTGGGTAAGGTTGTGGAGGGATTGTGTCTGGTACCTTTTCCGGTGTCGATGGGTTGCTTCGAGTAGCTTTTCGTTTGTTTTGTTTCTTGTTTGCAGAAGTGTTTTCTTGAGACATGTTTGAGAGTATGGTTTTGTGTGAGAAAAAAAATACTAAATGAAAGTAGTATTTATAGACAAAATATAGCCGTTGGAAAATTCAAATTAAAACATAGCCGTTGAAAAATTCATTAATGAAATTAAAATTAAAACATAGAAAATAAAATTACATTACTGAAAATAAAATTACATTATTAGAAATAAAATTACATTACTGAAAATAAAATAACATTACTTAAATTAAAATAACATTACTTAAATTAAAATTCTCTCACCATTCTTTTTTAAATTACATCTGTCTTTCGATTTTAGCAGCTTCATCAAACAAAACATCATGTATTGCATCGTCTTTATTTGATTCTTTTTTCAAAAATTCGATTATATTATCACGTCACTCTTTTGGAATATCATTGCATTTTTCACATGCTTACTGCAGTTCAAATTTTGAAGTTGCAGCACTTTTAAATTTGAGGGCTAAATCCGCGACCGCTTTTCGCCGAACGTTGTCTTTTTTAATTAGGTTAGCAACAAATGTTTTGATTTGATCAAAAGTGTGTGCAGCTGAACAAGGCATTCTAGTATTTTTATTTTTTTTTATTTTTTTATTTTGGTGAATAAATGTGTTTGTTAAAAATGTTAAATTAAAGGAGTATATATAAAGAATAAAAATATTTAAAAATAATAATAATTAAATGTAACGGATATATTTTTGAACAACCAACGACTATTTGTTTCCTACGTGGCTCGTTGTTCAGATTTTGGAAAACCGAAATCTCCCCGATGAAAAAGGGATGGGTGTGGGCCACATGGGACGACGAGGGGCGCGCTAGCCACGTCATACCAACGAGCTAGCCACTAACGTTACACCCTCCTCTCTTATAAGGAAATTGGGTAAACACGTGATTCAGTGAATCATTTTGCTTCCTCTACTATGCAAAATCACACAGCGCATAATATATCATTCAGTTGTCTTTTTTTTAAGTTATCAAACATGTTGACCGATTAATTTATACATGATCAGCGCTGAACTATCTCATTCAGGTGTAATCAAACACACCCGTAGTCTATTAGACCGAGTCTACATCAAAATCCGTATTATTTTTAACAAAATATCGATAAAGAATTCAATTAATTAGTACTACTTACACTTTTTTTAATGAAATATTATAATTTACATGATAAAAAAAAGTCAAACAAGCAAAAAGATACGTCATTAATCTTTTTTTTATAAAAAATCAAGTCCACTAAATACAATGTTATTTGATGATACATATTTAAATACATGTCTAATCATCAATCATTTGCATATTTGTATTAAATATATTTTTTTTTTTCATCAGTCATTTTTTTAAATCGATCAATCTAATTATTAAGGGTGTGTTTGTTGAAATGAGCAGTAGTTGGAGCAGAAGCTGTGAGCAGGAGCAGTGAGCAGCAGCTGTGAGTAGGAGCAGTGAGCAATAACTGTGAGCAGTACATGTTATAGCTCACAGCTCATTTGTTCACCGCTCATTTGTCACGGCTCCTTAAAAAAACATTGAAAAACTAGCATTCCTAAAAAATAGCATCACTCACCGCTCCTTTGCCAAACGACTAAAAAAATCATAACGCTCACCGCTCGTTTTGTCAAACAAGCATTAAAAATTAAAATCCTCTGTTTCATCGCTAATCGCTTCAAAAAATTTCATCACCGCTCCTTATCAAACAGAGACTAAGTATACAAATAAACTTGTTAATTAGTCATAAGAATTTTTATTTTTTCATAATTACTCAACTATAACTTGACATGTGTCTCCATTTAATAATCACTCAACTATAACTACGTGTCTCCATTTTTTAGTCGACATGTATAATTTCTTTTTATTATTTATTGTTTTATTTCTTTTTATTATTTATTATTTATTATTTATTTTTATAATTTCTTCTTTTTATTATTAATTGTAAAAATACATGTTCTTCACATGATAAAAACTAAAAAGAACGCATAAATGAAATGGTCCAAATTTACAATACCTCGAATTTCGATAAATATTAACAAAAAGTAATATTTTTTTGTTCGAAATAATTATGGTAGGAAACAAAGAAATATATACAACTACAAGTATGAAACAAAAACAAAAGTGCAACGACTTTTAACAAAGACAAAACCGAGTTGAGTTTTATTCTCTATACCATTATTTCTAGAAAGTACAATAATAACACTTATTGTCCTTACAACTTTAGAAAGCACAAAAATAGTCCACTAAAATGTAGAGAACTTTAGATAACCGGTTCGATCGACAGGTCAATCCGGTTTTATGCACCTGCACAAACACATATTTTCTGCTATCCAAACTCTAGATGTGTTGTAAATAACAGCAAACAACCATGTTTCTGTAAGATTGAAAACTATTTGATGGTTTTATCATTAAGATCCCTACTTTGAAAATAGAAAAATACTTTGTATAAAAACAAAGTAAATACCATATCTATCTAATCGATACAGACGATCCGCGTATCAAACAATATAACACTTAAACGTGCGAGATTTATATGGATTTTGATAATTATAAAGGTTGATTTACTCATTGAAATTTTGAATGGGTAAAGTTATGTTGGCGGCTGAAGGAGGAAACAAGTTTGGTAAGAGAAATACTGGGAACATGAAAAGTGACGAAGTATACTATGTTTTTATTTTTTGAACTTTTGAAGTAAATAAGAGGCCCGACGGGTATTATTTGTCCGGGTTGACCCGGGTTTTGTAAAACTCGGCAGTTCGAACCGGGTTTCAACTATTTTAAGAACCGATTAATTTTGACCCGGCTTTTAAGCCGAAACCGGTTCAATCGGTTGAACCAGCCGGGTCGAATCGGGTTTCAAAACATTGGTCTTAACTATCTTACGTCCTTTCTTATCTCGTTTTGGTTGTGATAAACAAACTAAAAACGAAAATACTCTGCTACACAATTCAAGTCACGTCAGACTTTTTCTTCTTTTTCCACATATAATTAAATTTTCAACGTCAACGTCTGAGAGCATTATTCCTTCAGAATTCTTATCCATGGTTAGTTTTGTTTGAGTCATATGTAGGCATTCACGGAACACTTCTGGCTCCGTCTCTGATCATATTTGATTATGTTTAACGTTGTGTAAAGATTGAGAAATATATGGTAATATAATTTGAAGTTGTGTTTAGAAATGTTGAAATTTAGAGGGTATTCCTAGATTAATAAGATAGTAAAGGGTTATATTTTTACAAAGGTACCAAACTTATGGTCAACACACATGCATATAAAACACGTTCACACATGACACATGACAAACATAAATATATCCTCCTCCTAGGTTATTATTCCACTTTCATATCAACTCCATCTCTTCAACCTTCAAACCTAAACAACATTTGATCATCATCATGGAACAAGTTATCAGCAACAAACAAGTAGTACTAAATGACTACGTTAAAGGGTTTCCTAAGGAATCTGACATGATCCTTAAAACATCTGAAACCATTACACTGAAGCTTCCTGAAGGTTCTAATAATGGTGTACTTGCATAGACGGAACTTGAACTTTTTTTGTGGGAGGGCCGAAAGTATGAAATAACTGAAAGTTCAAATATGATAATAGTAAAAGTATCCGAATCGTAAAGAACAGTTAGTAAAACCGTTAACAATAAAATTCTGCAATCTTTGAAGCTAAAACATGAACTTTGAACTTGTGATATTTGAATAAATTATAACTGATAAATGTAAAGTAGCGAAAACCGTACTAAAACTAGAAAATAAAAAAATTACAACCTATTAAATGAGGATTTTAGATAGCAAATGAGTTTATTTAATCTATTAATCAGTTAATCAATGATCAACATGTGAAGCAAATGACATACATAAAATGATAGAAGAATCTTCTGCTCCAAAACATATAACTAACCTTTGGTTTCTCAAAATTTTGGAGAAAGAGAGGGCCGATAAAAAATTGTTAGGAGGGCCATACAGAAACTTTATAAAAATTAGCCTTAAATTTTAGAGCATTTACAGTATCAACATCGAATCTTGGGAGGGCCACAGCCCCCCCGGGTCCCTATGAAGGTCCGTCCATGTGTACTTGTTAAGAATCTTTACTTGTCGTGTGATCCTTACATGCGTGGTCGTATGAGCAAGCCTTATGGCAGTTATGTTGACTCTTTCACTCCTGGTTCGGTATGTAAATAACATTTGTTTCTATTTTAAGGTTTTCAAGATCAGTATCTTATTTATGATTGTTTTCTTGTTTGCAAAATCAAGATTAGATCAAAGGTGTGTTTGGCATGGGGCTTTTAGGGATATATTGGGTATTGAGTTTTTAAAATAAGTTAGGCTAATAAAATAAGTCATGCGAACTTATAAAAGGTATAAGCTCCGGTCCCATAAGGTCATTTTTACTAGTTTTGCAATATGATTGAGATGCCTCCAAAAGTAAAGTAAGGTTTTCAAGATCAGGATCGTTTTGGTGTTTGAAATATCAAAATCAGATCAAGAGTGTGTTTGGCACGGGGCTTAGGCTTTTAGGCTTTTAGGGATATATTAGGGCTTTGGCTTTTAAAATAAGTTAGGCTAATTAAATAAGCCTTCACACGAACTTATAAAATGTCATTTCTTTAATATTATATAAATCTACAAATTATTAACTATAATAAAAACAAACTTATATGAGTATTTTATAAGATTATTGTCATAAATTATGGTTACGAAATGTTTAAAAATATTAAAATGTTAATTTTTTAGATTTATGATCGTTTTCGTGTTTGTAAGATCAAGATCAGATCATTTTATAAGATTGTTGTCATAATTTATGGTTACGAAATGTTTAAAAATATTAAAATGTTAATTTTTTAGATTTATGATCGTTTTCGTCTTTGTAAGATCAAGACTAGATCAAGGGTGTGTTTGGCATCGGGCTTTTAGGGATATATGGGGCTCTGGGCTATTAAAATAAGTTAGGCTAATAAAATAAGTTTCGGTTGTCACGCGAATTTATAAAAGGTAGAAGCTGTGGTCCCATAAAAGGTCATTTTTACTAGTTTTGCAATAATAAGCCCGAGCCTTAGCTAATTTGCCAAACAAGTTTACAAAAGTACAAATTTCAATTTCGGATTATGATATAAGCCTTAGCTCAACATACCTCAAAAGTTATTCCTTAATAGTTTTTGTAATATTATACAAATTCACAAATTATTAACTATAATAAAAACAAACTTATATGAGTATTTTATAGGATTGTTGTCATAAATTCTGGTTACGAAATGTTTAAAAAGATTAAAATGGTATTTTTTATATTGTACATAAAACAATCCATAAATTTGTTTTTTTAGTTTGTGGTTCGAAAAAAGTAAAATCTTATGATCAATATCCCATGATCAAGATGCTATCATCAACATCGGAATCTTTTAAGATCTTAAGCTTGCAAATGTCCGGATTATTTTTTTGTTTTCTAGTATCATAAGATTCAAGGTCACAGATCCTACCTGCTACAAAGTCTGACTAAACTTGTTAGCTTAATCAACTTGTCAATAACTTATTGGTTTTGGGAAAAGTGGGTCCCGAAGACAATTTTATCACGTCTTTTTTATTTGACAACCTGTTTTCCGACTCTGACATTGCGAGCCGACTAAATTCGGAGAATATGTTTTGACTTTTGACATTTGGTCAAATGAGTTATATTTGCGGAAGCTGTATTTTGATCTAATCTTAATCACTTTGCAGCCTCTAACAGGTTATGGAGTTGCTAAAGTTCTTGAATCTGGGCACGCAAACTTTAAGAAAGGCGACCTAGTTTGGGGATTTACAGGATGGGAGGAATACAGCATTATCAATGCCCCTCAGGGTCTTAACAAGATTGAACATACCGATGTGCCTCTTTCATATTATACTGGAATTCTTGGTATGATTTTTGTTTAATGTGTTTTTGGTCATACTATAAACTTGTAAAATACACAACAAGCTTTAATAGTAGGCGAGTCTAACAATGCCCTCGTTTAGGCCGTGCAGCTGGAGAACCTGTCACGTACACACACATACACGTGCTGGCACGTAATAAGGATTCTTAATAACGTGCAATACAAATAGGTTTAAAAAATGTTACAAACTCTAGTCCACGGTCATATCGGGCCGGGTCTTGATAAACAGAATTCAGTGTATAAGACTTCACTATAAATTGATTAAATTGTTTTTGGTTTATAAGATTTGGTTTATTGTGTCATACATGAAGAGTATTTTAGTAAAATTCGTATGCTTTCAACGAATGTAGTACAAAACGTAGAATTATACAAGAGGTTGCTTTATGACCTTGTGTTTAACTTCTGATATTTAATCTTTTGATGTTTATCTAGGTATGGCGGGTATGACCGCTTATATCGGTTTCTATGATATCTGTACTCCAAAGAAAGGAGAATATGTCTTTGTTTCGGCTGCTTCTGGTGCAGTTGGGCAGCTCGTTGGTCAGTTTGCTAAGTTGTTAGGATGCTATGTTGTTGGGAGTGCTGGTACGAAAGAAAAGGTTCGTGCTTTTGAGATATGGGCATACTTTCTTACACGATTAATGGTGTTAATTTATCTCCACTATAAAAATTAGTTACGTTAGCTTATGATTCCCTTTTCTGCTTGACGCTGTATGACACAGACACCTTAAGCATTTCGTCTATTGTTTCGAACTTGAAAATTATCATTTTCTTTCGTATTGAATTGTTTTCATATGTGCTTCATCACCCTAGGTTGATTTGCTGAAGAACAAATTTGGATTTGATGAAGCTTTTAACTACAAGGAAGAGCAAGATCTGGATGCGGCTCTGAAAAGGTTTGTTTGATCCATAGTTATTTGTTTCAGTCGATAAACAGGCGGTTTGGGTAATGGGTCACCACATGTTTAGGTCGAAAGATGTAGTTTTTGAGTGTTAGTCAAAACAGGTCAGGTTTGGTCCGATTTCAAGCAGTTTTTTTTGGCAATTTCTATGAAGGTTTTAGGTTACAAAGATGCTGCAGCACTGCAAGTGTTCGATTCCTCGTTAGGCAATTTTATCATGTTTAACCATTTGATCCGTTTGACTGTTCAATAGTTTTTTGGGTAACATATGACCATTTTGACCCATTATCCATTGAATACAATAAAAGTGACTTGTTTCCGTACAAATATGTTGAATTTATTCTAGTTTTATGAGATGGTTTTTCTGCTCAGGTACTTTCCTGAAGGAATCGATATTTACTTTGAGAACGTTGGAGGAAAGATGTTGGAGGCAGTACTCTTGAACATGAGACTAAATGGCCGAATTTCAGTTTGCGGGATGATCTCGCAGTACAATTTGGAGCAAGGGGAAGGGGTGCGTAACCTTTCTAGCATAATAATAAAACGTCTGTGCGTGCAAGGGTTCATTGTGTCTGATCATTATCACAAATACCCGAAGTATGTAGAAATGATTGTACCCCTTATAAGAAATGGCACGATAAATTACATAGAAGACGTTGTAGAAGGGCTCGAGAATGCATCTGCAGCTTTGATTGGTCTGTATCACGGAAAAAACGTTGGGAAGCAAGTGGTGGTCGTGGCACGCGAATGATCCATGTCTTTAGGCTAAACTGTGGTTTTATGAATACTTTTTCGGTTTAATGTCAAAGAGAGTGGGATTCAGGAATAAATTTGTGCAATATGGTGTTATATGCATGTTACATGTAGTTACTAAATATATAGTTCTGGTGTTGAATGAACCTGAAATCACAAGCATTCATTTTTTATGATGTACTTTTTTCCTCATATCCATCTTTTACACTATCTAAGGTTCAAAACCGCGCCTCGCGCCATTGTCTTTGTCATCTTCATCTTCTGATATATCTCATGTAGTAGTATTTAGAAGAGTGTGCTTTCATGCGCTTTATTCACTAGCCCAGCCCTTAGAATGACTCGATACAGACGTAGTGGTCAGTAAGGGTTTTTATCTAATCCTGACAAGTGACCCGTCTTGAGTATAAAAAGGAACCATTTCGCCCAATCTGGCCATTTTGCCACCTTTCTCCTGATCCTCTTTTCTTTGGATTCTATATAGGTTCCACGGCTATGACCACTTTTTATGAAATTTGTGCTCCAAAAAAGGAGTGTATCTTTGTTTCAGCTGCTGCGTGCAGGTGCAGTTGGTCAACTCGTTGGGCAATTTGCAAAGTTATAGGATGCCACGTTGTTGGCAGTGTGGTACTAAAGAAAAGGTTGGCGTGCTTGTAACTTAATAGAGTTTCTACTTGTACGATAAACAGGCGTGTTCATAACTTAAAAGAGTTTCATATCAGTATATGTTAGAACCTAGCCTCATGTGGATTAATCCGCATGTTTGTGAATGACAAATACTTGCACTCCTCTCTCTTTATCAATACTTGAACTCGTAACTTCTAGTTTAATTTGAACTGTTATGTACGCGGCCTAACATGAGTATCTTCATGGCGTTTCTAAACTTCTTCACTGGCCGCTATCGTCAAGAGGTATACCTATTGAGATTTTACCCTGCGAAAAAATTTACTGCACTGTTAGTTGTGTGCATAATTTTTCTGCAAAGGTGTACAAATCATTTTCATTTGGAAATAAGTGAAAAAAAACAAAACAGCACTAAATTAGTATATTTGGTTTTTTGGCCCTTCCATATTTAGTAAGTATGCTATTTGTATAGTGCAAACCTGTTTGGACAGTCCTATCCTATCCACTCACATTACAATCAACATATCATACTCAGTTACAACATTCGCAGCGGTTCGATATAGACCCTCTTCACATTCAAACTCAAACTAGAGTTTTAGCAATCTAATGGAGCAAGTAGTGAAGAACAAACAAATAATATTTAAGGACTACATTAACGGGTTCCCTAAGGAATCCGACATGTTCCTTAAGACATCTGAAACCATCAAACTTAAGCTAGCAGAAGGTTCTAATGGCATACTTGTTAAGAATCTTTATCTGTCATGTGATCCGTACATGTGCCATCGAATGAAGAAACCTCACGGCCGGGGGCTCTTTGAATCCTTTACTCCTGGTTCGGTACGTAACTTCATCTTTTGATAACTTGTTCTTTAATGTTACGTATTATAATTGCTATTTTCCATTTCCATATTAAGCTAAGCAACTTAGAAATAAGAATTTTGGAAATAGTATACTAAAAGGACCCCTCAAATGGACTCATATAGTCATATGTAGACTTTATACAGTCTGGCCTAAGAGATTCTAACATAGCCCGATAGCCGAGTGTTAGTGCGCACAGTTTTAATGTGGATGGTGTTCTCCGGGTTCAATAACGGACGCTCTATGTATCATGTAGTAGTGGAACCATGTTTGAGCTTATATGTGGTTTCATCAAAGATCTTAGCATTTACAAACGTAACAGACTTTTTATAAGACTGAAACGCGATTTAGTAAATTGCGATAACTAGATTTAGTACAGCAAATCCATACATTAGAAAATGCTGTTCTACTTCTTAATGTAACTATTTTGGTAAAAAAAAATTATAACACGTCTTCTCGTCTATTATGTAAACTTACTATTTTAGCCTAATGTGTGACTTACCATCTTGCAGCCTGTATTAGGATTGGGGGTGGCTAAAGTTCTTGATTCCGGGAATTCGGACTTTGAAATAGGTGACCTACTATGGGCAGAGACAGGATGGGAGGAATACAGCATTATCTATGCACCTGAGACTCTATTTAAGATTCAACATACGGACGTCCCTCTTTCATATTATACCGGAATTCTTGGTATGCTCTTTTTGTTATAGTGTTTTTGGCCATGTTGTATTCTTGTAAAGTAAATTCATAAGAAGCTTTAGTATAAGTTTGTGGACAAAATGAACCGCTTTGACCCGTTCCCGTTTTTAGCCATCCACCTTATCCTGATCTTTCTTTGATTATATCTAGGTATGCCTGGTATGACAGCTTATTCTGGATTCTATGAAATTTGTGCTCCAAAGAAAGGAGAATTTGTCTTTGTTTCAGCAGCTTCAGGTGCGGTTGGTCAGCTCGTTGGGCAGTTTGCTAAGTTGTTAGGATGCTATGTTGTTGGGAGTGCCGGTACAAAACAAAAGGTTGGTGTGTCAAAAATATATAGCAGGCGTAATCTTTTACGTACATTTTATAATCTCGATCATTACCAGATACCGATTGTCCATGTTTTATGTCTAACTACAACTTGGTTATAATTTAAGGTTGATCTATTGAAAACTAAACTTGGATACGATGATGCGTTTAACTACAAGGAAGAGCAAGATCTAGATGCAGCTCTCAAGAGGTCAGTCTAAACTACATACAATTAAAATAAAACCGCATTTTTGGTCATGATTAACGCAATATTTACTTAGGTACTTTCCCAATGGCATTGATATCTACTTTGACAACGTTGGTGGGGAGATGTTGGATGCGGTACTTTTGAACATGAGACGAAATGGACGAATTTCAGTTTGCGGGATGATCTCACAGTACAACTTAGAGCAACCCGAGGGACTGCGTAACTTGTTTACCCTTGTAACCAAACGTGTGAGCATGGAAGGGTTCATTGTAGATGATTACTACCATCACATGTACCCTAAGTATCTCGAGATGATTATGCCACTCATAAAGCAAGGGACAATACATTACGTAGAAGACATTGCAGATGGGCTAGAGAGCGCACCCAAGGCTTTGGTTGGCCTATTTTCTGGCGAAAATGTTGGGAAGCAAGTTGTCGTCGTGGCCCACGAATAATCTATATGTATCTTGAATGCTCAGCAAAAGAAGTGAATGAAGTATGAAGCATGAACATGTGTTAGATCATGGTATTGCTGGTCTGATTTGGTCAAAGAGAGTCGGTTCATAGAAATAAATTTGTGCAACTAGTTGATAAAATATAACGCGTACGTGAATATAAGTAGAGGAAAACGTTTATTTACGTATACGCTGTATAACGAGTGTTTCTCGTGACCCTTTTTTACTTTTTTTGCCATGCTAAATATGTAAGACTGTACTAATAGAGTTTTTATCTAATCCTGACTCGTGACCCGTCTTGACTTGTTGGATTCTATAGAGGTTCCACGGGTATGGCCACTTATGCTGGTTTTTATGAAATTTGTGCCCCAAAGAAAGGAGAGTATGCATTTGTTTCAGCTGCTGCAGGTGCAGTTGGTCGACTCGTTGGGCAATTTGCTAAGTTATTAGGGTACTTGTCGGTAGTGTGGGTACTAAAGAAAAGGTTGGTGTGCTTATTCCTATCCTGTTAGTTATCAACTAGGAACGGGTCATTTCGCGTGTGTTGTGTTATATACTTTGAGAGCGTTGGCGGAAAGATGCTGAAAGCAAGAAAATGTAAAAAAGTGAGTAACACATTCTGCTATTTGTATTTTTGTTGCATCCGATCAACGTCTAATGGTCAGGATGCAAACATGTCTACTCCATCATATCCACTCACTACTCATATCACAATCACTTATAACAATAGCAATGGTTCTAGACCCTCTTCGCATTCAAACTCAACCATTGTTTTCGCAATCTAATGGAGCAAGTAGTGAAGAACAAACAGATAATATTCAAGGACTACATTAACGGGTTCCCTAAGGAATCCGACATGTTCCTTAAGACATCTGAAACCATCAAACTTAAGCTAGCACCAGGTTCTAATGGTGTCCTTGTTAAGAATCTTTATCTGTCATGTGATCTTTACATGCGTAGTCGAATGAAGAAAACTCAAGGGGAGTACTTTGAATCCTTTACTCCTGGTTCGGTACGTAACTTCATCTTTTGATAATTTTTGCTAATTTCCTTATATGCTTTCAAAATGGATTTTCTTAGAAGTTGCTGCTTGCACATATAGTCATGTGTGGCCTTTATCTGGTCTCTAAGAGATTCAAACATAACCCGATAGCCGAGTGTTAGTTAGCCCAGTTCTAATGTGGACGGTGTTCTCCCAGTTCGACAGACGTGTGGCATATAAGTTTTAAGGAGTATGAGCTTATATGTGATTTCATCAAAGATCTTAGCCTTTTAGTTATGCCGAAACAGTTTCTTTTTTACCATTATCCAAACTAAAATACCCCTCAAGTAATTTACGAAAACCGAATTCAGAAACACTAGAAAATGTTGTTCTACTTCTTAAAAACGCAATGCCAAACACAACCTAGATCAGTAGGCGGGCCTTTCTAGTTGTAACATATTTTAGGGCACTCAGTATTATGAGTTATAGGGCGTGTTATAGCCATATAACGCGACCATATGGCACGAGACCTCTCGAGTTATTAGGCTTTGCGCCAAGAGCACCAGCCAAGCCATAGGGCATTTCTTTTTCCAGTTGGCACATTGAATATATGGATTAACCCAGTTAGTCACAATTTAGGGGTGTGATTCGGGTTGACTTGGTCGGGTTCGGGTCAATTCGGGTTAAGGGTAAAAAATATATAACCCGAATCCGAGCCTAATTAATATTCGGATCACTCGGGTTCGGGTCAATTCGGGTCGGATCAACTCGGGTCGGGTCAACTCGGGTTCGGGTCAACCCGAGTTTAAGGAAAATGTGTAAAAAGTGGTTAAATTAAGTACTAATACAATGTAAAAAATGTAATTTTAGTCGGGTCAAGTCGGATTGGTCGGGTTCGGGTAAAGTCGGGTCGGGTCAAGGGTAAAAAATATATAACCCGAACCCGAGCCTAATTAGAACTCGGGTCAATTCGGGTTAACTCGAATTGACCCGAATACACTTTTGGACCCGAGTGACCCGACCCAAATATAATTATTCGGGTTCGGGTTCGGGTTCAGGTCGGGTCAACTTTTTCGACACCCCTACATACACACATGTTATCTCATAATTATCTTAGTACTATATTTAGGATCAAGAGGGACCAAAAGTCAAGTGGCTACGGCACATACTATAGTGGAATAATTAGGTGCATCATATATTTAAGGGTGCGTTTGGTTTGGTAGATGGAATGGTATGACTTTGATATACAAGATTCGATAGGATAACTTTATTAATCGTGTTTAGTTTAATTTTAAAAGAATGGGTATCAAAGATTAGTGGGTCTATTTAAATAATCATAAATAAAGTTTTAAGATAAAAGATTATAAAGTTGTGGGGCCAATTTTAAATTAAATATATATTTTGTGAGTGTGAAAAGAAAAAAAATAAATTAAATAATTATTTATATAAAAAAATAAATATGATATAGGAATGATAGATTGATAGTTAGCTATATACCCTCCTATCATATTAGGTAGGTACTATGATTTTCATTCAATCATTAACTCATAACAAACATTATATATGACTTTCACACCCATACCCTCATTCCCATAAACCTCTACCAAACGCACCCTTATTGTTTAGACTGGAACTAGTAAAAATGGGTGTCACACGTGTCAAGAAAATACCTATAATATAAAAAATTTACTTTTCGTAGCATAAAATAGGGTATAGCCATGCTACACCTGACTTCCATATGCGTCCGCCCTTGTATGTAATGTAACTACTTTGGTAAAAAGAAATTATAACGTGTAATGTAACTGATTGATATGAGTCTTGTATGTAAAAAGTTACTATTTTAAGAGTGTTCTAATGTATGAGTTACCATCTTGCAGCCTATATCAGGATTGGGTGTAGCGAAAGTTCTTGATTCTGGGCATTCGGATTTTAAGATAGGCGACTTAGTTTGGGGAGGGACGGGATGGGAGGAATACAGCGTTATCAATGCACCCGAGACTCTCTTTAAGATTCAACATACGGACGTCCCTCTTTCATATTATACTGGAATTCTTGGTATGTTCTTTCGGTTAAATATTTGTACATAAGTTAGTGGACAAAAAGGGTGAGCTCAACCAAGACAGACCCATCTCGACATGTTCAAAATGAACCGCTTTGACCCGTTCCCAGACATTCCTCCTGATCTTTCTTTAATTGTGTGTAGGTATGCCTGGTATGACAGCTTATGCTGGCTTCTATGAAATTTGTGCTCCAAAGAAAGGAGAATTTGTCTTTGTTTCAACAGCTTCAGGTGCGGTTGGTCAGCTCGTTGGGCAGTTTGCTAAGTTGTTAGGATGCTATGTTGTTGGGAGTGCCGGTACAAAAGAAAAGGTTGGTGTGTCAAAAATATATAGCGGGCGTAACCAAATGCCAATTGTCTACGTTTTATTTCTCTAACGTTTATATTGGTTATTACGCAAGGTTGATCTGATGAAAACTAAATTTGGATTCGATGATGCATTTAACTACAAGGAAGAGGAAGATCTAGATGCAGCTCTCAAGAGGTCAGTCTAAACCGCAGCTAAAGTAAAACCGCTTTTTTGGTCATGATTAACGCAATATTTACGTTAGGTACTTTTCCAATGGCATTGATATTTACTTTGACAACGTTGGCGGGGAGATGTTGGACGCGGTACTTTTGAACATGAGACGAAATGGACGAATTTCAGTTTGCGGGATGATCTCACAGTACAACTTAGAGCAACAAGAGGGACTGCGTAACTTGTTTACCCTTGTAACCAAACGTGTGCGTATGGAAGGATTCATCGTAGTTGATTACTATCACATGTACCCGAAGTATCTAGAGATGGTTATGCCACACATAAAACAAGGGACAATACATTACGTAGAAGACATTGCAGACGGGCTAGAGAGCGCACCCACAGCTTTGGTTGGCCTATTTTCTGGCAAAAATGTCGGGAAGCAAGTTGTCGTCGTGGACCATGAATAATCTATATGTATTAAACTTAAGCTAGCACCCGGTTCTAATGGTATCCTTGTTAAGAATCTTTATCTGTCATTTGATCCTTACATGCGTAATCGAATGAAGAAAACTTTGGCTAATTTCTAGGCCTGTAAACGAACCGGACAAACGCGAACAGAGGTATGTTCATGTTCGTTTATTTAATTTTAGCCGAATATATAAACGAACATGAACGTGTAATCGAACCAAAATTTTTGTTCATATTCGTTTATTTAGATTTGATCTTGTTTATAGACTATTATTAATAAGTTAAACGAAGATAAACATCATATAAGTTTTAGGGAGTATGAGCTTATATGTGGCATCATCAAAGATCTTTGCATTTACATACGTAATTTACAACGTAGCCATATACATCCTAGAACATTAGGCCTTTCTAATTGTAACATTTTTTTCGGGCCTTCGGTATCATGAGTTATAGGGCGTGTTATAGCTTTATAACACGACCTCATGGCACCAGACCTTTTGAGTTATCAGAGCAGTGGGTATAGTGGTATGGTGCTAAACCCAAAAGTAATATCGTAAGTCACACGTATGACACTATATTTTATGAGGTAACAGTGAGCCGTGTTAAAAAGTGGTGTCATCGAGGTAAAAAGTGGTATAATGGGTCTACATATACCCCACTTTATTATATAAAAACGAAAAGAAAAAAAAATCCAAAACATCAACTTTTAATGACCGAGAAATACAGTGCGAGGCTTTATGGCACCAAAACTGATTGTGGTGCACCATTACATTCGGTGGCTAGTAAGGTATGGGTCCAAATACCAGCCCACGGTATCTATGGTCTTAGGTTGTGTTTGGCAGCAAGCTTTTTGAAGCATTTTGGAGCGGTAAGCGACAAGCGGTTAGCAGTTTCATTTAATAGCTTGTTTAGTAAGAAGCGATTAGAGTTTGGATATTATACAACTGCTCCTATTTGAAATGCTTGATAAGAGAAGCATTTCAGAAATTATGTTAGGAGCTTAAAAATTACAAATATATCCTCCTTTAATTTGTTAATAACTTTGTTAGAGCAAACGGTGTCACGGTGAGGGACCCTCGCCGGTCCGAGGTGGCACCCTCGCCGGGGCTCGCCGTGACACCCACCCCCCTCGCCGTGATCAATTCGCCAAACTTCAACGAGCTGAAAAGTAAAGATTTGTGGGGCCCAATCGTTTTTAAACCGTTTTACAACGGTTAGAATTTAAATTTTTTTTTCTTAATCTTTATATAAACTCTCCCCCATTTAACAATTTTAGCAATCATATTCATTCCCTAAAATCAAAAAAATACTACTAGAATGGCTTGTTCGGCTCCACACACTTATGATCAAATCAAAAAATTAGTTGCCTAAACTAATTAAGGAAGACAACATTCGACAGAAAGCGATTATGGATTTAGCTCTCAAATTTGAAAGCGCATCCTCTGCAAATTTTGAACTGCAGGAGGCATGTGAAAAATGCAAGGATATTCCAAAAGAGTGGCATGATCAGGTAATCAAATTTTTGAAAAAAGAATCGAACAAAGACGATGAAATACATGATGCTTTGGTTGAAGAAGGCGTTAAAATCGAAAAACAGATGGATTCTAAAAAAGAATGGATTAGAGAATTTTAATTTCTGTATTCTAGTTTTAATTTAAATAATGTTATTTTAGTTTTAGTAATGTTATTTTATTTTCTATGTTGTAATTTTAATTTCAGTAATGAATTTTCCAACGGCTATGTTTAAATTTGAATTTTCTAACAATTATATTTAACATGGGTTCCAACGACTATATTTTCACTATAAATACTACTTCCATTAAGTTTTTTTTTCTCACACAAAACCATATTCTAATACATGTCTCAAGGAAACACTTATGTAAACAAGAAACAAAACAAACGAAAAGCTACTCGAAGCAACTCATCGACACCGGAAAAGGTACCAGAGACAATCCCTCCACGACCTTACCCTCCACAACCTTACCCAAACACGATGGGTGAATCATCTGTTCCTACTATTCATCAACCAGAGAGCCCTGCTGAAGAATACCGAGTACCTGCTGAGTTCCGTTTTACTAAGGCACAAGAATATCAACTGCTTAATGATGAAGAAGCATTACGTGAAGCATTAGCAGAAGAAGAACGGGAGAAACAAGAGTTGGCGAAGCAGATCAAGTGGGAAAAGACACGCGAATTCATCAAGAGATCGTGGGGTATTTCATCGGAATATGATTCGGATCCCGAAACCGATTAAATTCCGTCGAACCGTACCGTATTGTATTGTATCGTTTTTAATTTTATTCCGTATTTGTAATTTTTATTTCCGTATTTGTAATGTTTTATTTAAGTGAAATAAATTTTATTTTGTGTGAAAAATGAAAAAAGAAATAAAATGGTGAGTGGTGGGACCCAAGTGAAGAGGATAGAGACTAGTTGTGAGTGAGGGGGTGTTTAGTTGGTTTTTTGTTTCGGTTAGTTGAGATGATGTTACGCTGAGGTGACACAAGTGAAGAGGCTTTGCCTAGCCGTGACACCTTTTACTCTTATTTCCTTGATTATTGTATGCCTTTTTTCATAATTCTATATTTTATAATTACGACTACTTTTCTATTTACCAAACATTTTTTTTAAATAAACAGCTACTGTTTAATGCTTCTACTAACTACTACTACCTCCGTCCCATAATTATTGTCCATGTTTGACTTTTTGAGTCACTTCTCGTCAATTTTGACCTTAAATATTTTTGTTTGTGTTATTTAATATTTGATGCATAATACATGAATAGATAGAGTTTTGAATGTATTTTCATTGATATAATTTTTATCAAGTATTATATAACACAAACAAAAAGATTTAAGGTCAAAGTTTACAATGAAAGACTTAAAGGGTAAAAGGTAGACAATAATTATAGGACGAAGATAGTAATATTTACCATTTATTACCTTTACAACTGTTTACTTGTTTACTGATGGAAAGTGATTTGTACACTCATTATTTTGATTGGAACACTCCAAAACATAATAACTTTACATTTATATCCTTACATCACTATTACTCATATTATTCTTACAAGAGTATAAATGTCAAGTCACTATATTTTGGAGTGTCCCAATCAAATCAAATAGTGTGCAAATCACTTCCCTTTACTGATACGTGTCACCAAACATACCTTTAAATTTTGTGCCTTTAGCACCAGCCAAGCCATACGGCATTTCTTTTTCCAGTTGGCACATTAAATATGTGGATTGACCCAGTTAGTCACACACACATGTTATCCCATAATTATCTTACTACCTATATTTAGGGATCAAGAGGGACCAAAAGTCAAGTGGCTACAGCACATACTATAGTGGATGACAAATAACTGAATCTTATTATAACAATTTTGCCATTAACATATGCTAGAAACACAGTGGAACAATTAGGTTAATCATATATTTTATTCTTTAGACAGGAACTACAAATAATCAGCAAAAATTACAAAAAGTGGATTTCAATAAGGTCAACAATAAGCCTCATGTAACTATTTGGTAAAAAAGGTTATAACATGTAATGTAACTGATTTATTTTTCGTTTTGTATGTAGAAAGTTTATGAAACATGAACTATGAACATGTCTTAGATCATGGTATTACTGGTTTGATTTTGTCAAAGATAGTTGGTTCAAAGTAATAAATGTGTGCAACTAGCGAGTTGATACAATTATAAGCGTATACGCGGTATGAGTATGGGTCACTTCACCACAATATACGAAGGCGGGGTTGTTTGGTTGAGGATATTGGAGGATATTAGGTCATATTTAAAATATTTACATTTTAATTTTTCTTAAATATTGTTTTTATATGACTAATGAAGGAATTTCAAATTATTCAAATTCTCAAAATGGAGGATATTATAATTACTCAAAAAAGTGAGAAATTTTAATTTACTTCAAAATTATCTTTAATAAACTTTTTTCTAGTCGCTTTTATCCGAGTTTTTATGTTTATATAAAAAATTATAAAATTTAAAAAATTTGTATACAATTAATTTTTTTGGTTTTTACTTATTTAAATAGAAAAAATAAAGTTTATAAAAAGTTTATATAAATTGTTTATAAAATTTAAAGAATATTTTTATAAAATTTAAAGAAATTTTTTTAAAATTTATATAAATTCTATAAAAATTTATATAAATTCTAAAAAAAATTATTGAAATTTTTTATTAAATTTATAAACGTTTTTTTAAAAATTTATATAAATTTTGTATAAAAAAATTTGAATTTTTTTTTAAAAATTTACTCTTTTCAATAAAAAAACTTATAAATAATATTTATTCGTTAATTGTTTCAACACAAATCAAGATTTCAAAATATTATAAATTGTTGTCAACCAAACATGCTTAGGCGTTTAAAATTCTAGAATTTTTAATTCTTAGAAATTTTAATTTACTAGAATTTATAATTCTAGAATTTCAATATTTTGAACCAAACGGCACTCAAAATAATTTATAAAGAATATGTGTATGAGGCTTCTCACAAGAGCGACTATCAGCGATTTACATTTTTATGTCACATTAGTTTTTTCTCTCCAGTGACCTACACGCGATTTATTTTCACAAAAGACAACCAAGTTCAATTTTTTTTATATTTTTATATTTAAATAATTATTTAAATTAAATAAAAACATCATAATAATATTTATACTTAAATATTATTAAAAAAAATTAAAAAAAGGCTTAATTAAAGATAAAAAAAGGTAAAATACATTAAGTAAAACTAACTCTAAAAATTATCGAATTAATATATGTTGTGAGAAATTAAACAAAGATCTATATTAAAATTTCGAAATTTAATACAAATTCTATCTAACTAAAACACAATTAAAACTAAACTAATCTAATAAAAAGAATAAGAATAAAAGAAAAAGAAGGAGGATACCGACTTCACAAATGGTTTGTAGGTTCGAATGAGTTCTTATGGACGATCGATTTGAATCGGTCGTCCGACGACCGACTTTGAAATCGATCGACCAAGACTAAGCGCGTAACCTTATACCTTTTTATTCTAAGATTTCTGTATTCATCAAATAAAAAATACTTTTAAGTTTAATATTATTTGTTAGCTTTTACTTCGTAACTAATTATAAGTCTCTTGCACCAATAAGATTTTACAAATAAATTTATATTAATATTTTAGTTTAATATATACGAATATAAAAAAATTTTCTCGTGCTTAATATTTTGTAAGTGGTGTTAATGCAACTAATAATTATTTATGTGGTTCTACTTAAAAAGTTTCTTCATGTATTACTATTAATGTTTAAATAGATTTTATATAATTTACATGTTTTAGAAATAAAACTTAGGGGACATTTGGCTTTGATTGGGAGACATTAGGAAATATTCAAGACATTTACATTTCAATATCCTCTAAATATTGTGAATATAGTATAAAAAATAAAAGAATTAAAAATTCTTCAAAATGCAAAAAAAAAGGAAATTAGAATTTTTCCAAAAAGTGAATAGTTTTCATTACTTGAAAATTATTTTTTAGAAAGTTTTTTCTAGTGGATTTTATTCGGGTTTTTATGTTTAGAGAAAAAAATTTAAAATTTTAAAAAATTTATATAAAAATAGTTTATTCGGTTTTTACTCCTTTAAAAACAAATAATAAAATTTAAATAAAAATATATAAAATTTATATGAATGCTTTTATGAAATTTATATAAAAGCGAAACTTTTTATTTTTAATCATTTATATAAAAAATTTATAAATTTTAAAATTTTTATAAAAAGATATTTATTGCGTTTTACTTTAAAAGTAAAATTTATATAAAGTTTCATAAAAAATGAACTTTTATTTTTACTAATTTAAATAGAAATTTAAAAAAAAAATTAAGAAGATATTATAAAAAATATTTACTCGGGTTTTACTTGTATAAAGAGGAGAAATAAAATTTAAATAAAACTTTATAATTTTTTTTATAAAATTTCTATAAATTTTTTATTAAAAGTTACATAAAAAGTAAATTTCTCGTTTATATAAAAAGTTTATATAAAAATAATTTATTCGTGTTAATCGAGTCGACCAAAAAACAAAATTTCAAAATATCATGAATTTCTGTCAACCAAACATGCATATGCATTTTAAATTTCAAAATTTTTAATTCCCCTCCAAAAAGTTAAACTTATTAGAATTTAGAAATTCTGAATTTTAAAGTCTCGAATCAAACATGACCTTGTAGGGTAAGAAGTTAAGAGTTATTTGTTTTTCAAAAATATTATAAAAATAGAAAAAAATATAAGTTTTATTTAACTCTAACTAATTTATTTTAAATTTAACCGCTAAAGTTTTATGTACCTCCTCTCTTTTTAAGTTTTGGTTTTTACAAATTTGACGTATATATTTTTATGTAATTTTTTTCTCCGTCGGTATTATATGTTTTTTTGTCAAATTTAGTTTTTATTATTTTTAAAAAACTAAAAAAGTATTTATTTTAAAAGATATTACTGATTAACAAATAATTGAGTTTTGAGACATATAGAATTCTCACAAAACATTTTACTTTACTAAGTAAAAGATTTTACATACCTATATCAAATCTGGTTTCGATTCTAAATTTTAGGGTGAACATAAACCCGAAAAACCGGATTAAAAACCAAAAAAGCTGAATAAAACCGCACCAAAAAGCCGCCCGAATTGAAAAACCGAGAGGGTGGTTTTCACATTTTTAAAAATCGAACGTTAGTGGCGGTTTTTGGTTACATATATAAAACCAAACAAAAAAACCACCCCGCGTCACCTTAGTCTACTTTTTCAATATATATTTACATCTTATTGTTGTTACATGTGAGGTTTCTAATATTTTTAGTTGTTGCTTCTGGATTACATATAAATGTTTGTAAAAGATAATATAATAATTGAGTATGATTTCGTTTTCACTTAAAGTTAATTATATATTTAATTGCTATAATAACGTTCTATTATAATTTTTGGTTTTACAAAATTCATTGGTAGCTATTGTTGCTATTATTGAAATGTAACTAATGGTGTGCTTAAAACGTTTACATGTAATAGGTGGTGTAATTGGATCCTCCGCTACAGGTTCTATTCTGGTGAATGATAGTCCTTATAATGAGTTCTCGTTTCATTGTGGGTTGAAACAGGGAAATCCTCTTGCATCGTATTTATTCATTCTTGTTATGGAATCATTGCATTTTTTTCGTCGTGTGGTTGATAGTGGTCTTTTCAAGGGTATTAAACTTCCGGGCTTTATATCCATATCTTATTTGTTTTAGGCAAATGACGCGATGTTCATAGGTGAGTGGTCGAATGCTAATCTTGAGGTAATTCTTAATGTCCTTAGATGCTTCTTTGTTGCTTCAGGTTTGCGTATTAATATTCAGAAAAGTCAACTTTTAGGAGTTGGAGTCTCGAGGGATCTTGTTGTGCATGCTGCCTCTTTTATAGATTGTTCCATTATGCAAAGTCAATTTCGTTATCTAGGCGTTACTATTGGCGATCACAAAAGCAGACATAAGGCATGGGAGAGTATTGTTTCCAAACTGAGATCTCCCCTCTCTATATGGAAAGAGAAAACTTTATCGATAGGTGGACGTTTTACTCTTTTAAAAGCTATGCTTGGTGTTTCACCTTTATATTCTATGTCCATATTCAAAGTTCCTTAAGGTGTTTTAAATCTTATGGAGGGCATACGTAACCGAATCTCTAATGGCAGTGGACAATCCTAGTCTAAAATTACTTGGATTACTTGGAACAAGGTTCTAGCTTCTAAGAAAAATGGAGGGCTTGGTGTATCGAGTTTTTTTATTCTTAATCGTGCTCTCCTCTTCAAATGGATTTGGCGGTTCATTTCCAATGATGGTTCTCTTTGGAGTCGTGTTATTCAGGCTATTTATGGTTCTAGGATTGACAAACACCCGATGCATTTCTCTTCCAATTGGTGCACCATAGTGAACGAATTACACTCTCTCAAAGACAAAGGGATGGATTTTTTGTCACATTGCAAAAAACGTATTGGTAATGGTATGGATACTAGTTTTTGGTTTGATAGTTGGCTTGACAATACATCTGTTAGAGTTAAGTTTCCTCGCCTGTTCGCTTGAGGCTTCTGCGGCTACGAAGTTGGGTTCCTTGATTTATTCTTCTTTTCGATGTGATCCTAGAGGGGGCAGAGAGCTTCAGCAGCTGTCGGAGATTCAATCTTTATTGGAACCATTTTCTTTATCAAACGCCAAAGATCGGTGGTTTTGTGATTTGACAGGTGATGGAGATTTTCGTGTTAAAATGCTTCGCAACTTTATTGACGACAAAATGCTTCCTTCGCATCCTGAGGCTACAAACTGGGTTAAAAGTTTTCCTACTAAGGTGAACATTTTTAATTGGCGGGCTAGGAGAGATTGCTTGCCGACAAGACTAAATTTGGTTCATAAAGGTGCGATTATTGAGTCCACTATCTGCCCGGTTTGCAAGAGTTCTGATGAAGACGTTACACACATTTAATTCCGCTGTGAATTGGCGCGGAGTGTCTTAAGACGAGTTTGTGGCTGGTGGGGTTTTGATCAACGAGATTGGTGTTTCGGATTGGCTTACCTGGTTCTCTTCTATTAGGTTATCATCTTCGAATAAGACCTTTCTAGAAAGAGTGTTTTATGCTGCTTGGTGGGTTATCTGGAAGTTCAGAAATTAAAGTGTTTTTCAGGATAACCTTCCTACGCGTTCAATGTTATGTGATGATTTAGTTTTGTGCGCTTTCAATTGGTGTCATAGTCTTTGTAATAAGAAGTTCTCTTGGGTCGATTGGCTAAAAACCTCTTATTTACTTTCCTTTTAATTTATTTTTCTACTGTCTTGCTAGTTTTATAAAAGTTGTCGTTCAAAAAAAAAAATACTATTCTTACATTAAATAAAGATATGCTAGCTAATTCAAACTCGTATCATTGGTTAAAACTTGCAATCATGATGAGTGTGATTTATATTGAAAGTGACTGAATATTAATGTGGTTTTGTGTAAATATAAAACCAATGCGGAAAATGAAAAGAGAAAAATCGAAATAAAAACCGAAACTGAACCATTAGAACGAAAAAAAACCGAAATCAAAAAAAGTGAAACCAAATGGTTTGCGGTTTACAAAAACCAAATTTTAAGATCTTAATTTTTGGTTTTACTCCCTCCGTCCTAAATTAATTGTCACTCGACAAAAAACACACTGTTAGGAAAAAATAATAATTACAACATTCTCTCTTACTTTTTTATAAAATGACAACCATACTATTATGTTATTAATTAAACCTTTGAATAACATTGTAATTTCTAATACTATTAGATGCAATATAGTAAATTGTTCAATTATAACTATATTTGAAATGGGACAATAATTTTGAGACGTCCCAAAATAAAAAGAGGGAATATAAATTTAAGACGGAAGGAGTAGGATAAAGTGACGCCAAACGAACCCTGTTAATAAAATTTGAAAATAGTTAATAGAAGACTTTGTCATGTCGGTGATATTGTTATCCAGCTGTAAAATATACTGTAGCAAATTGCAAATGATTATTATGTTGAAAATATCAAAAATAATATTGTTTTTTTTTGTCAATTGGTACTTGGTAGCTTAGCTTGGAACCCAAAAATAGATCAATTATTATTTTAAGCATCTATGCTTTTTATTTCAATTTGACTGAGTTTAAGGTTCATTAAACAATATTTTTTTATTTTTTTTAAAGGCAATATGTATATACAGTAGAAACTCGATAAATTAATACTCGATTATTTAATAAACTTTATAAGATAATATTTTTTTGCCGATCCCGACTCGAGATAGGGTGCTAAATTAATAATTCGCTAAAATTATAAGATAATACATTTTTGATAATTTCTTTAAACCTCATATAAAATATAAATTAATAATTCCTTATATATTATAGGGAAAATCACTTAGAAATGTAGTAAACTTACCACTTTTTATGGTTCTGTGTACTAAACTATTTTTTTTTTCTCATTGTGTGTATTAAAGTTTCTAATTTCGATTATTGTGTGTATTCTGAGACGATTTTCCTTGTAAATTGACCAATTTACCCTTCAAAATTTGGAAAAAGTAGGGGTAAAATAGTCACAAAATACATACAATTATATGAATTTAAAAGTTTAATACACACAATGAGAAAAAAAATAGTTTAGTACACACAATCATAAAAAGTGGTAAGTTTACTACATTTTTAAGTGATTTTCCCTATATTATATGAATGATTTATGAAGGTTTCTTGAAATGACTCAATTGTCTTTTGTTTTTAGTTGAAATCAATTTCCCCTTTAATGTCCATAAAGTGATACATTGAACACAATAAGCATAATAATGTGGGAGATTGAATGTTTTTTTCAAATTGGGCCGTTCATTTGATATACGTACATGCATTGTATATAATAATTAAGTGGAAGCTTGAAAGGTGTTTGTAGACTAAGTAATCTACTATAATTTAATAAAATATTAGTTAATTTATAAATTAATAATTATTAATTTTTCGATTAATTAATAACTCTTTTAATTAATAAATTTTGGTGATTCCAAATGTATTATTTTATAGACTTTCTACTGTATAAACAATAAAACAATTAAAAAAAGGTAAACAGATAACAAGTTGCGTCATTAACCTTTTTTTAAAAACAAAATCAAAATTTTCAAATACAACATTTTTGATTTTAGGTGTCAATATACATTATTTTTATAACACTCGATATTTTAGTAAACAACTCCATTGGCTTAGATGCAAAAAAACCAATTGTATTAAATAGAAAAAAATAAACACGTGTTAACTTCAAACACGTAATTTCTCGTGTTTATTCGTTTTACACAAAATGACTTTTATAACATTCTAACCCACTATAAAATCTCAAGTGCTTAACTCACGAAAAAAAAACCTATAACAAATCCCGACTACTTAAATTTATTACCACCATTTCAATATTAATACAATTTTCATTTTCCCAATTAACTTTAACTCTAACTTATTGTCATAAAACAATCAACTTGGTAACTAAAACGTATCTTACTTAAATACAAATATACATCTACCAAAACATACACACACTCAAAAACACAAACACACGTTACACGATCCGTTCTTGACATCGACTAACTTTTCAATTTTGAAGCTTAAAGATGCGTGCGCGTGAGCAGTAATAATCCCGGTGTGTCTCGTGTGATCAAAGACTCCATCGCAGGCTCGTAGCTTCATTATTACACCATGTATTTAAGCATTTCATCATGTACATCTATAAAATAAAACAAAAATTTCAAATTGAAATGTCTTTTTTCATAAAAAATTTTTGCTAACAGCAGCTTTATGTGTTTTTTTAAACATACCATAATTAAAAATTAACATTTAATTAATAAAACACTTTTCATATTTAAATAATATAATTAAGAATACAACATTTAATTAAGATCATTTCATGTTTAACTACACTGAGTATAAATATAGAATTAATGAGTTTATTGAATGCTATTTTATACGAATAGTATGTTTAATAAAAATCATAGAATTGTTGTTAGCAAAATTATTATCAAAATAAGACAAAAAAAAAAGTTGTGTTTACGTGTCTCTAAATATTCCTTTTTGTGTCTAATGTGATATTTATAATTGTTTTTAGTAAAAGATAGATGTAGGATTCAATTAAATTATTTCAATAGGCCAAATATTGCTGGAAAAGAATCCAACTAATTAGTAGTTGATGATACACATTAAATAATCAGTCAACTGTAACTTGACATGTGCCCATATTTCTTTAGTCGACATGTAATGTGTAGGTGCTTCATGACAAAAAAAATAAAAAGAAAAAAATATGATTGCCGACAAAATTTAAATAGTACAAGGATGTAATATGAATTTTTCTTTTTGATAATTTAATCCTCACATAATTAAAAAATAAAATGCTTTCTTTCAATATTTGTATAAGAATAGGTGAACGGTGGCTATTGTCACGGCTGGTAGATTTTTGGCGCTAGACTTGTGTTGACACATCGCTCTTCGGCTCGCGTCAAGTGACATGCGTCAAGAATAACAATCAGCTGTTAGAATTTTTGAATTTTTTTTTTGTTTTTTGGTAATAAAAATAGGTATATATATGTTGGCTCATTATACCTCTTTTGTATTACTTTTTTTCGTGTCAATCACTTCTTATTAATGTGGTGTCAAATGATTTCCTATGCTAAAGCCCCAAAATCCTATTAGGAGGCTTTGACACCACCTTTAGACCTTAACCACTCACAGCTCTCTAAAAGTAATTGATAAAATAATATATTATTTTTTATTATTAGACAGTAAAACAAAAACTACAAAAACAAAAAATATAACAAGTTAAAACTTTAAAGTAATTGCTTGTATATTTTTAATATATGAAATTGATTTTGAAAGTAAAATAATATATAAAAAATCTTTTTAATATAAAATTTTAACGAAAAATGCGCGTTCTCAACATGATAAAAAAAGAAAATGACCAACAATTTATTAAAAGATATAGTAAGGTTCAAGCCTGGTTAGTTATTGGTCTATTAGGGTTTGTATATCACTAGATTTGATGCCCGCGCTTCGCCGCGGAGCGCAAGAGCACTATTTTGACTTTGTTTACTTTTGTCATTCATAATGGGTCAAACTGGGTATGATATGGGTTAGGCTTATCAATGAGCAAATTTTATTCCAGTTGATATACAATTAGTTGAAGGAACAATTTGCGTCATATTTGTGCAAATATACAAACCAATATATACATAAGAGTAAAAGCAAGCATTACATGTGATCAACTATGTTGCTGTATGTCAAAAAAAGTGTTTCCATTCGCCGAACAAAAGATTGATAATGGAGCCTCCATTTATTTTACGAATCCACCAGCAAGCAAAACGCATATGAACGTGGATTCCTATATTGTGTATTGTATCTTTGTGGTCTTGTAACAGAACAAAGAGAAAGGTCACGCTTCACTTACAGCAAATAGAGTTTCATACGAAGCTAATTTACCCGTTTTCCTTCTCTTACATAATCTTTTTTTATAAATCATATTGTTTTCGCTAGCACTGGAAACCTGTCTATTTAAGTTAATAATTACCCTTTATATTAGTTATTGCTTTTTTCTAAACAGGTTTCGGATTCTGTAGCCGCTGACATGGTTCGTGGTATTAGTGATGCAGAAATCAAAGCTGCCATGTTTGATATTGGTGAGGATCGCGCCCCTGGTCCGGATGGGTACACATCGGCGTTCTTTAAGAAATCATGAGAGACTGTTGGTGTCGACGTGTGCAAGGCGGTTCATCAGTTTTTTGAGAATGGCCAACTGCTTAAGGAGATTAACCATACATTTCTGGCATTGATCCCGAAGGTACCTACTCCAGGTCGAATTAATGATCATCGGTCTATATCATGTTGTAACGTGATATATAAATGCATTAATAAAATTATTACTAATCGTATGATGGCGGGTCTTAAATAGGTGGTTAGTGATAATCAATCGGCGTTCATTCCGGGTCGTAGGATTTCGGATAATATTCTTATAACGCAGGAGCTTAAGCATAACTATCATAGAAATCGTGGGCCTCCAAGGTGCGCGTTTAAAGTTGATATTCAAAAGGCTTATGATACGGTAGACTGGAAGTTTTTGGAGAAGATTTTGCGGTGCTTTGGTTTCCCTAATGTTTTGGTTTGTTGGATTATGGTCTGCGTAACGTCCTCCTCTTTTTCCATTAGTCTCAATGGCGACATTCATGGTTTCTTTAGGGGTAAAAGAGGGTTACGTCAAGGTGATCCGATGTCTCCTTACTTGTTTACCCTTGTTATGGGGGTGCTTACCTTAATCTTAAGGAAAAGAGTCCAGTCGGCGCAGGACTTTGGGTTTCATCATCATTGTGAATCCTTAGAGATTCTGAATGTGTGTTTTGTAGACGATTTATTCATTTTTTCTCGGGGTAATGTTGAATCTGCTCGTGTTGTTATGGAGGCTCTTGAGGAATTTAAGAATGTGTCCGGTCTCGTTTCTAGTATTCCAAAGAGTACAGTTTTCTTCTGTAATGTTAACCCCGTGGTGAAAAGTGAGATTCTTGGAATTATGCCATTTCTTGAAGGTAGGTTACCCGCTATGTACCTTGGTGAATAGTTACTGTCTTCTCGATTACTCAATCGCGATTATAAGGTTCTTGTGAAACGGGTAAAGAACAGAATTGGTAATTGGAAAAATAAAGTCTTATCTTTTGCGGGTCGTCTTCAATTGTGTAAGTCTGTTTTAGCTTCCATGCACATCTATTGGGCGTCGGTTCTTATGATTCCTGTAGGAATTATTGAAGATATCTAGCAGCTCATTCGGGGATTTTTGTGGTGTAATGGTAAATATAAAAGAGGAAAAGCCAAGGTTGCATGGTCTGATATTTTTCGTCCGCATTGTGAAAGAGGGCTTGGGCTTCGTAATCTGGATGTATTCAACACAGATCTTATGACAACTCATTTATGGAATATTGTGTCTAATAGGGAATCGCTTTGGGTTCAATGGATACACATGTATAAATTAAAAGGGCGTACATTTTGGGAAGTGCCGTTGCAGTCAGATATGAGCTAGGGTTGGCACAAATTATTACAAATTCGGGACTTGGTGAAACCGTATATATGGACCAAGATCGGTAATGGGAGGCGTGTTTCTGTTTGGTATGATACTTGGACAGAACAATGCCCTCTCATTCAGTATGTTACACCACGAGATATGGCTAGGGAAGGCTATAGTTTAAGGAGTACGGTGTCGGATTTGTTGGTTAATAACCAATGAATTTGGCCTAATGCGTGATTGATCAAAGCTCCTATCCTTGGAACTATTACAGATCCGTGTTAGATATGAGCTCCGTTGATGTTACTAGATGGAGGGATAGGCATGGTAATTTCCACTCATTTTCGGTGCAACGAGCTTGGGAAGAGTTTCGGCAGCGGGATCTTACTGTTGATTGGTATAGGGTTGTGTGGTTTTCTCACGCTATTCCTCGTCATAGCTTTCATATGTGTCTTATCATGCGTCAAGCATTGAAAACGCAGGATAAGCTAAATATTTGGGACGTTGGGTCTAGTTCAAGTTTGCTTCTTAACACATGTTCTTTGTGCGAGACCCAGCCTGATTCTCACTCACATTTATTCTTTGAGTGCCCGTTTGCGGCGAAAGTCTGGGAACTTGTTCGACCGTGTGCTAATATGGATCATGTTAATCCTTCCATGTCTACTATTCTTAGCGTGCTAAAGCCTCTAGCTATGATGCAGACTGCCAAGAGTATTATTGGTTGTTTACTTGTTGCGGCTGTTGCTTATTTTATTTGGAGGGAGAGAAATACTCGACTGTTTAAAGGTACTAAGTTAACTCCGGAAGATATTCCTGATCAAGTGTTGGTTACTATCCGTCTCAAGCTTCTCGTGTTCCGATTCAAGAATACTGAAGCTGTGAAGAATTTACTTACGCATTGGAATATGCCTCGGCACTTTAAAATGTATGGTAATTGTTAGTTGGTTTCTAAGCGGTGTGGTATGTCACATGTTTAGCTAGTAGTTCAAGCTGAGTCTTGAGGTTAATGTGGTATTTCAGCCACATTCCATTGTACTTATTTGGTTTTTCTGATTAATATAAATTTATCGGGGTAACCCTTTACCCAAAAAAAATAATACTGTAGAAATTTATGGGTCTTGTTCTAAAAAGTTAGATAGGAATAATGGTCTGGTTCTAAGAAGTTAGAGAGGACTCATGAAAATAGTTTTTCGATAACTTAAGAAACCATTACAATAATAGCTGGAAAAATTTTAGAGCTTTAGTAGTCGAAAAAATATTTGACTAATTGAGGTAGTTCATATATTTCAAGTTTTAACTCCTAGTATCCACATCATGTGGTAACTGTTGTTATAATAGTAAGATTTAAGGAAAGAGTTATGACATGATTTTATAAACTCTAACAAACCTACTTTGTACAAGTAAAAGTAGTAACGCATCATCTACAATAACGACAATGGTTTAAGTATTTTGAATGACATGCACATATTCTAACTAAACAAACATACGTAGGACTAAAACGTTGGCAGCTTCAAATCATTAAGAAAACCTTTGGATCCATGCTTTCAGAACATGAGGATTTCAAACCGCGTATTTTTTAAGATTAGCTTGCCAACAACACCTACATAACCAGTCATTATAAGAGGTTCAACAAAGGAAAAAAATATTTGTATATTAGTGGTGACATTATGATAAAGTTCTCCTTACCTTCTTGCGTGCAGATCTTTTCAGGTGGTATGTTGAAATTGGCATATCACTGCTGTAGTATGGCTTCTTTCCTTTCACTAGTAAAAAAGATGGTCAATACATTTTTCAAATATTTCTTCTGCACAAAAAAGTAAGCTCAGTTAAGTAATCCCATAGGCTAAAAAAACTTATGAGGCTTAGAAAATAAATAAGCTTATATGTTGGGAAAGTAAGCAAATCTATACATGTTCCAATTATGTCTTATAAATAAGCCATCAGGTCAACAAAGCAAACCTATAAGCCCAAAAAATCAACCTTATCTTAATTACAAAAAAAACACAATTTATAAAACCACAAAACCCCCAAAATATGCGAAACCCCTAATCTGAAGATTCAATTTCTATATGATCATAAGCCATAACATTTGTTAAATTCGAAAGAAATATGAATCTTGTATACAGAATTTTTTACCTTCCATGTGGCCGTTGATCCGATGTGAGAAGAAAGATAGTACTTTTTTTGCCAAGAAGCTTCGATGGTAGTGGATGTGATGAGTATATAATAAGGCTCAGATAAGTAAGCAATCGGAAAAGTGGATATGGCCCCCATGGCTGCAAACCTAATAAGGTTTCCCCGCTAAGATGCACATAACCCGAACTTTGATCGGATCCGCATAAACAGGTCCAAATTTTATCATCACATCCGTTTAGAATCGTATCATTATCGTCTTATAAAATATGTTTCAAAACGTTTGCAAATCACTTTTCATGCTTAATAGCAACACATGAGAATTCCTTATTAGGAATATGCTTAATCATTTCAACCATCCATTTAGTGGCAACACATGAGAACCATAGCGTACTTGCAAACATAGGAGCACATACAAACAGTATAAATAATAGTAAATCATAACAATATTCACCAACTTAATAAGAAATACCAGAACCGCGAAAACCAAGATGCACACTAAAATAGCATCTCGCTCATCCCATCTCCAAGATCGAAAGAATACTCCAAAATATAGGACATCAATCAAAACCCCAATATTTTGGACATCAATCAAACCCTAATATTTTGGACATCAATCGTTACAATCGAGTCTCGTCATCATTCTGCAAAAATTTATCAACAAAAAGAGATAAATTATAGTAATAATTTCAGATTAAACGAAGGCACATCAAAACAAACAAAATCAAACGAAACAAAAAAACCCCTAAATTTAGTGTTCATCTAATGAAATGAAATACTATTAACTTAAATGACATCAATCTCTTGCTTTATAGTCTTGTATCCCATCGGATTAGATGAGGGGATGAGATGGATTGGGGTTTTGTATTGTGTGTGTGTGGGGGGTGGGGGGGGGGGGGGGGGGGGATGAGACGGATTGGGGTTTTGTTTTGTGTGTGTGTGTGTTTGAGATAGGATGAGGTATGGAAAAAGTGGAAACCCATACTTCAGAGACAACCCATACCTGAGACGAATTTTCAAACAAATAAACGGTGAGATTTGGGGTTTGTTGAAGTGAAGGCATGGTGTGAGTTTATTTTGAACGACTGACATTTCATTGCCCTCATAAATTTATTCAACAGTTTCAACAGTTTTTAATTCTCATGAATGAATAAGGGGGGTAATTATATTAGGATATCAATGAACACATAACATAATAACTACGGGGTTTTCTATCTCTCATACATGGTATCAAAGGTCATATCTGAGATCTAGTCGGCCACCATGAGCCGCTTCTTAATTGTCTTAATACTACCCTTGCCAAAACTCTCCATCTCCATCATTTTATTGTCGGCCTTCATGAGCCGCTTCTCAAATTTTATTCTCTTATGTTATCAGAATACCTCTAAACCTATTTTTCGGTCATCATGAGCCGCTTCTAAAAACTAATATATCTATATCAATCATCAAAGCTAATCGGCCATCATAAACCGACATCAACTCTATCATTAAGTGGGGAATTTCTACAAGTCTCATTAAGCAGTGAAGTTATGTTTAATATATTTTTTTCTTTTTTTAATGTTTTATGATTTATGTTGATCTTCAGTCTGAGCTCTCATAATTTCACTGCTCAGACTACAGAAGAGTATATAGTTATACGTTAATGGTCCAAGCTTAGTTTTGGGCTTTGGGTCCGTTAAGGTTTTTATGTTTCTAATATCTTTTATGTGATATTATATATATACATATTAATAAGACATAACACCTTATGGAGTTTTTTTTATCATTATACATGGCATCAGAAACCTAGTTGGTATAATCTTAAGACCGCGATCATCAAGTCGCCACAAGCCACCGTTGCTCTACCATTCGTCAAATCTCTCTTCTATCGTTTGTATCCATAAACAAACGACTATCTCCTCCTCTCTATTATGACTATCAAAACTGACCGGCCATCATGAGTCGTCGTCCTTATACCAGTCAATAAACACATAATACTTACGAGGTTTTCTATCTTTCTACATAATTACGCTGCATCGTTGTTCTTAATCGAGAAACTGTTTTTTTTTTCAAAAATCTAAAGAATAATAAATGAAACTTTTTCTAAACTTTGTAGGCGAACAACAATACGTACGAAAAAGTCCTCTGATTTATCTTAGTTGATCATCTGAGTTTTTACTGAATTTAAAAGAAGGAATTTTGCCCAGCTTTCACGTCTTGCAAGAAAAAAAAATCATATATTTTACTTCTAGTGCGAAGTCATGAGTTTAAATATTTTCTTTTGGTGAGTCTTTTTAGTTGTTCAAGTTTCGAAGCCTGTCTGTTTGAATGGTTTAAGTAGAAGAATCGATTTTCAATTATTATTCCGTTTAAAAAAAAGAAAAAACACGAACCGAAAGAGTGTAAAATAAGTTTCTAATAATTATTGTAATAATATGATAAAGACAAAGTGCAACGACTTTTCCGGATAAAACGAAGACTTTCATTTTCTATACTTTGTGTCTTCCTCAATCATACACCATTTACCTGATTACCATATTTATTTTTGGATAAATTACAAATATATTCATGTAATTTGGTTGAATTGTGAATATTATCCTTAAAACTTTGAACAGTACAAAACCAGCCCACATCAAATGCATACAACTTTGTCTCTAACATATCTAATTTTTGTAAAAAGTAAAACTCATGTCTCAATTTTATATTGACGTGGAATGATCTTGTGTCCTAATTCGTGAACGAATTTTCCGCCCTCTAAAACTACGCATTTGAAAAACGAGATTTCCTAGTTTTCACAACAATATAATATACTTATATTTGTTTTTTTAGCATTGCAATTCATTGCATTAAGGTAATGTCATCGTTTAGTGCATATACTAAGAAGGGTCGAGCATCGGTTCAAAATCGAACCATACCAAAAATTGGTTTTAAAAATAACACTAACCGAGAATCAAACCAAATTAAACCGAGCGAAACCGGAATCGAATCAAAATCGAACCAAGAAAAATCGAACCAAATATATAGTTTAGACATATTTTCGGCGTTTTAACCTAAAACAGAACTGAACCGACAAAAACCGACATAAATATACATAACTGAAAACCGAATTGAAAATAGCCGGTTCGGCTCGGTTTGTATACCCTTAGTAAGCACACCATGTTTCGTCCCGCCCTAAAGCATGCCATGTCCCGCTATACAACTCAATAAGTAAGAATGGTATCTCGGGTCAGGTTCAGTTTGGCTTGTTCGGGTTGATATATTGACGAGTAAGAAAAACCAACCTGAAAATGAACCGTTCAAATAATCGGGTCAACTATGTCAACACAAACTTATTTACACATAGCATAGACATAACCGATTTAACCGTGTATATACATAGGTTAGTGGGTTAAAATAGGTTACAGGCTGAATATGTTAAAATGTGTTTCAAATTGACACGTTTAACCCATTTTATCTTAAAAAGTTGGTATATTACATAAGTTAAACGGGTTTATCGGTCAGTCATTTAACACATTTAACCCCTATAGCAACATATATATAGTTTCTATTCAAAGAAAGATATTATAAACTCATTAACCAATTAACTCCCGTAACTAAATCACAACCTAAACCTATCTTGTTAATAATCTAGTTAGATTAGTCAACCGAAGCATGAACCAAAATCTATTTTTTTTAACGGCAGTTTGGTGTAGCGGATTATCTTGCGTGCCACCGAGGCACCAAGTCTCTCAACCCGAGTTCGAATCATCTCACGAAGAGAATATCAACCCCCATGCTAGCCATCCAGTGGTATTGCGATGAGATTCAAACCCGACTGTCAATTCTAAGAAAATCTCCCACAAGGAGAATGACAAAAGTCGAACCCCTGACCTCCCCTCATAGAAACTATAACCAAATGCATCCATTCAACTGAGCTACACTTCATATGCGAGCCAAAATCTATTTACAACTCAATCATACTTGTTAATTTTATGTTCGCTTTAGATCGGGTAAAAGATTGTCATCCTAACCAATAAGCATCTTATACATGGCTCGGGGGCAAGTGCCCTTCTCAAAAAATTGTAGTGTAAAATTTTAAAATATTCGATATTTTTTTAATTTTTTCCTTTTAAAAACCAATTTGTGATGTAGTTTTAAAGTTTATTGAATAGTGTCTCTTCGAACAAAAATTTCTAACTCCGCCCCTAATCATAATCATGTATCTATAGTTCCAAACTTGTAAAGCCAAGATATGCAATTAAACTAAACCACAAGGACCATCTTCTCAATCTACTCCATCTTTAATATACAATAACAAAACTTCCTTTCACAAATCATTTTCACCTTTTTCTAAATTATTCCATTCCATTCATATCATCTTCTTCCTCAAAACAATCCATTTTTCATACCATGTTCTTGATCTCAACCTATATATATACATGTATCAAACACATGATATAACCTAAAAAAAAACAAACCTAGTACCTAGGTAAACCTAGTATATCTATATATATATTTGAGGAAAGATTTTTCATATACATATATATAAGCATGGAGAAAAAAGCATCAGCATTAAAACGTGGAATCTCCCGCCAATTCTCAACAGGATCAATGAAGCAAAAGCTCTCACAAAGATTCAGTTTCAAGAGACAAAACTCCATGGATCCTCGTACAAACAACAACAACACACGTTTCAGCTTTGGAAGACAATCATCTCTAGACCCAATACGAAGAACAACACCCACGCATGACATGCTGACTTTGCCTGGAAATTTAGATTCTACCATGCAGTTGCTGTTCGTTGCATGCAAAGGTGACGTGGCAGGTGTGAAGGAGGTGCTGGATGAAGATGGTGTTGATGTGAATAGTATTGATCTTGATGGACGTACTGCTTTGCATATTGCTGCTAGTGAAGGTCATGTGGAGGTCGTTCAGTTTTTGTTGTCCAGGAAGGCGAATATTGATGCCAGGGATCGGTGGGGGAGTACGGTATGTGTTCTCGTTTATTTTTCGTGTTTTACGGTAGTTTTTTAAAACTTATGGGCCCACTAGATAGATTTTATGTTTCCTGATTCTATTCTTTGTGTGGTGGACAATGACGGGTGGGACCATGTGTTTTCCCCCGTCAATTTACACCTTTATTTGTGAATAAAGGTGCTTATTGACTGGGGCTAGGTCCTTGTGGAAGGTCAGTAGGCACGGGCCCGCTGATCTAAACGCGTTTTATGATGTTTTTGTGTTTGGGTTAAATTTTAGTACCAAAAGGCTTTGCCTCCGAAACCTATGGGCCGTCCTGAGAGATTTTGTGGATAAATGGTCATGTGTCTAGCCTCGGCTTGTGACGTTTGATGACCCGCTAGGTTAGGAGAGTTGTCCGGAGCTAGTGTCAAAAAGGCAACCGGCTCTGGGTGTTCCCGCCGATCTACACATTTATTTGTGAATAGCTAGGTGCTTATTGACTGGGGCTAGGTTCTTGTGGAAGGTCAGTAGGCACGGGCTCGATGATCTAAACGTGTTAGGAATTAGCTAGTGTGTTTATCTTGCGCGTTTTATGATGTTTTTGTGTTTGGGTTAAATTTGAGTACCAAAAGGCTTTGCCTCCGAAACCTATGGGCCGTCCAGAGAGATTTTGTGGATAAATGGTCATGTGTCTAGGCTTGGCTTGTGTCGGTTGGTGACCCGCTAGGTTAGGAGAGTTGTCCGGAGCTATTTTATTTGTGGTAGACAATGACTGGTGTCAAAAAGGCACCCGGTCAGGGTGTTGTAGCCGATCTACACCTTTATTTGTATATAGCCAGGTTTTGACTTGGCTAGGTTCTTGTGGAAGGTCAGTGGGCACGGCCGCTGATCTAAACTTGTTAAAAAATTAGCTAGCTGGTTTAATTTGTTTTTCGGGTATTATGATGATTGTGTGTTTGATGAATTTGTGGGTTATTTGTTTGTTAAATTTAAGGTCATTGTCATGTGTGCTTATTGATTAGAGGCTAGGTCCTTGGGATTTGGGAAGGTCAAATGGGTGCACGGGATCAGGGGTTTCTCGTTGATTTAGACCTTTTGAGGATTTAGCTAGCCTGTTTATTTTTTCGCGTTTTAGGATGGTTTTGTGTTTGATTAAATTGCGGTTACGTTTTTAGCTTTATGAATTTAAAGTTGACTCTGATATGTGTTGATTGATTGTCTGGGTTAGGTCCTTAGAGAAGGTTAGGTTTCCCTGCCGGATTTAAAACTTACGATAAATTAGCTAGCTTGTTTAATTTCGCGTTTTAGGGTAGTTTTGTGTTGAATTTATAGCCTAGTTTGGGTTATGAAATTTTAAAAGTGGAACCTATGATAATTTTGTTTTTGATGTATCGTTGGGTTTTTTTTAGTTATTAGTATTGGTTTTAAGATTCGTTTGGTTAGATTTGAAAGGCTCTTAATATAGCGGTACATGGTGGACTTCATCGGCAGATAGTATGTTCGACTTGGGGGTGTTTGGGATTGCTTATCTGATTAGATTTGTGATAAGCAAATTTATGGACTTAATTCTCATTAGGTGTCTGATTGTATTTGTTGTTTTTAGAGAATTACGAATGCAATCCCTAACAATCCAAATTGTATATTCGACCAACAACCTCGAAATTTAGAGCGGATTAATGCTGATAACTCGAAGAACACACATAAACAGGAACTTTGTAGTAAACTGAAAAGAGTCGCGGATTAATGGTTTTCTAGGATTGATCGTACGAAGGGTTTCTTTTCTTTGGGTTCTCGTTGATAAAGGAGCAAGTTATTGTGAATTCTGGTGTTCCAGCGATCCACAAATATAAATATTTGTTTTTTTGTTCAACCGGGGTCGACCCATCTGGTTCAATTGGTTGATTTAGGAAATGGATCGGAGACCGGGCCGGATGTGACCGGTTATTTTATGTTAAAACCAAATTAAATCGGCGGTCTTTTGCTGATGAAGTCGACCCGGTTTGATAAATACGACCGGGTCATAGCTTTGGTTTGTTTTTGAGGCTGGGACTTGTTGTTTTGTTGGATTTCATTTGTTAATTGGTAGACTTACTGTGCGTTTGGAACCGATTAAGGACTGTTTGAGGGATGTTTAGGCACGTTTAAATGTTGTTAAGGGCTGTTTGGGCATCATCACGGTTGTTTAGACATGTCGAGGCTGTTTGGACAGATTTAGACTGTTTGGAATTTTTCGGGTTTCAGAATTTTTTTGTTTCAAGATTTTGTTGAATTGCAATTATTTGACATAACGGGGTCTCTTTATTTGGATATCTCTATTATTACTATCGCGCCTATCTTTCAACCAACACGTATTTATTAGTATTAACTTTCGTCATGACAGGCAGCTGCTGATGCAAAGTACTATGGAAATGTCGAAACATACAATATATTGAAGGCCCGTGGAGCGAAAGTCCCGGTAAGTTTCCAGTTTACTTTATGACATGTTTTTACTTTCAAACTTTGGATTTTATACTGATTATATTTCAATACTGATAGAAAACGAGAAAGACACCTATGTCCGTTGCTAACCCACGAGAAGTTCCTGAGTACGAACTCAATCCTCTCGAGCTTCAGATACGTAAAAGTGACGGGATCTCAAAGGTGAGACTGTTGTATTTGGATATGAATTTTTATCTAACTTTGAACGAAATGAGCGGGTTTGGTACTGAGTCAAAAAGGATTTTACCTAAAACGGGTCATTTTTTACAGGGAAACTATCAAGTTGCTAAATGGAACGGCACAAAAGTTTCAGTGAAGATACTGGACAAAGATAGCTATTCTGATCCCGAAAGCATGTACGTGCATAGTTATCAGTTTTTCTATTAACTAATTGTATATTGTAAGTGGATGAAATTGATCCTGTTATGCTGCATTGTTGCTCGTTAGATGTGGCAAAATGGGCGGGTTGTGTAACGGGTCAAAACAGGAAAGTTTCATTGAACTTTTATTGGCTCTTATGCAGAAATGCTTTCAAACATGAGTTGACTTTGTTGGAAAAAGTCCGGCATCCTAATGTGGTTCAGTTTGTTGGAGCCGTCACCCAAAATGTACCCATGATGATTGTTTCCGAGTTTCACCCAAGAGTAAGTTCTAGATCACATCCGAACATAATAAGGTTGTGTGTATGTGGTGCATAGGTGTTGCCATATTCCTTGATACAAGATTAGCTTTACGAAGCTGCAATTTATGATAAATTCCAGGGCGACCTTAGAAGCTATCTTGAAAAAAAAGGACGGCTGTCCCCCTCCAAAGCTCTTAGATTTGCTCTTGATATTGCCAGGCAAGTAAAACGCTGCCGACTTTTTGTACATTTATTTCATGTTTATTAGAAGGAAATTTTTAACCATTTATACGAAACGGTCAGTTCGGGTTACATAATTTACCATTTTTGACCCGTTACCCGAACCGCCCATTTGGCCTATCCTTTTGTCAGTTTCTGCATATATATTTGTTATTTGACGTTTTTCATTTCTTGACTGACGGTAATTTGGCAGGGGAATGAACTATCTACATGAATGTAAACCGGACCCGATTATCCACTGCGATTTAAGGCCAAAGTAAGGCAACTAATATAAGTTTATCATACAGTACGTGAAATAATCACCTGTATGTATGAGTTTGCGTTTTGAGATTTTTTTAATAATTGAAACTTTGGTAAGGTGCCAGAAATATTTTGCTGGATAGCGGGGGCCTATTGAAGGTTGCAGGTATCGCATTAATCAGATTGTCCAAAATTTCGCCTAATAAAGCAAGATTAGCGCGACCTGCCACCGTCGATCGAGAAAGTAAGTTCTTGAAATATACGAAGTTTACATTATTTACTTTTCTGTTTCTGAAGACAGTACCTTTTGTAGCATAACTAACCGTACTATCTTAGTAACCTTAACTTTTTTGTGAGTACAGATTTATACATTGCACCGGAGATCTATAAAGATGAACTATTCGACGCAGGTGTGGATGTGTACTCTTTTGGCCTTATTCTTTACGAGGTAATTTTATCTGTATTCCATTTCATAAATTGCATATGATATATTCGTATTAGAGATCACGTCAGATTGACCCGAACCACTGGCTGTCGAAAATTTCAAATATAAACACTCATACAGTAATCTAAGATTTAGAGTACAACTATACAGGAGGTTTTAGCCAAAATTTTAGCAACTTTTGGCCCGTTTGACATTTCATTTCATTTTTGCCACACCATTATGTATTACTCGTTTGTTTGTTTTCTTGCCCGTTAACGATTCTTTATATTAAAATTTGATCTTGGTTTTGTTTAATATGAGATCAGATGATGGAGGGTGTGCAACCGTTTTATCCCAAGCCTCCTGAAGAGGCTGTTAAGCTGATGTGTGTTGATATCCAGAGACCAACATTCAAGGCAAAATCGAAATATTATCCTCCCGATCTAAAAGAGTAAGTATCTTTTTCTGTCTATAATAACTTGAATCTACGCCTGTACACAAATTCCAGAGGCGGAAATCTTGACACACTTATCTACAAACCGATTAAGGCGTTTAGCTAAAAGAGTTGCCTAAAATGGAAATCGGACAAATAGATTGGACGGGTCATTCATATTAATAAATTTTTCATCCATTTTTCATCTTTGTTCTTGTTTTGTAGATTGATAGAGGAGTGTTGGTATCCAGATTTATCTATTAGACCAAAATTTTCCGAGATTATCATACGCCTTGACAAAATCGTGGGGTATAGTTCTAAACAAGGATGGTTCAAAGACACATTTAAGCTTCCATGGTATGCTGTCTATTCTAACATAACACTATATACGTCTCAAGCAAACGGAATTATTATTTTGTTAATGTTATAACTTTTTTCTTGCAGGAAGTAATGGTTATAAACAGTACGAATGTTGAACAAAATTCGATTAGCTGGCGAGAGACTCCAAGTGTTGGGAGCTTTGTGTTGTCATGTATGACGCAATGGGTGAGAAATGGAGGTCGCGTAAGCATAATCTTCAGAGTTGCGAAATCTGGATAATAAAGTGGAATCGTTGCTATATGTTTTCTTGTTTACGTTACGTGAAAATGGTTTACGTGTATCAGTTGATAGACTTGTGATATAATAGTTTAAGCCGTTCTAGTGTTCTTTTCTAAGCAAAAAGATTAATGGAATTTGAAGAAACAGTGTCAAATTAAAACCGATTGAACAAGTTTACGTTATGCCAAGTGTATTATAATGTTCAACATTAACGAAACACATTAAGATAATATTCACTTTGTTCGTGATTTTGTTGCTTCGAGAAAAGTTCGTGTTCTTCATGTCCCTTCATTAACCCGCTTGGGAAAACTTTCTTATAGGCTCAGTTGGGTTAGTGGGGTGTGCTCATTGTTGTGATTGATCAAGTAGAAGCAAAGATATAAATACTGATGTAAACATTGTATGAATAAAATCATTTATTGGAAGATATAACAAATGTTTACCCTAATTCCGTCTATATTTTGATTAGAGTAGGGGTCGCGAGACATAGCTGTCGCGAGTCTCTTTATAGTCGCGACTGTTGTCATAGTCAACAAGGTCAATCGGTTTTGGAGAATGTTTATGCTTCATCGCACAGGATATGTCAATTGCCAACGTACACGTCAAACACTTTAAGGTCAACCGACCCTCAAGATGCTCCAAACACCTAGGGCATTTACCATCACTTCTAACGCCTAGGCAAAATGAAATAGCGTGCGGGTGACCCTTAACCATGAATTTTTGTCCAAACTTCACATTATCATATCGATCAACACCTGCGTGAAGATAGAAAGGGGTATATGTGGTTTCTTTTGTAGGTATTGACACACAACAAGCTGGATGCATGGACTGGACGCATTGATCACAATGATAGAACGCACCATTCGGATTAAACTCCTCCTCGCAAACTTCACAAAAGTAATCACCACTATGGTTTTCAACTGGAAAATACCTTAGAGTCATCAGATGCTTGTCATACTTGTGACTAATTTTCTCAGGCCACAACAGAGCGCAATCGGAATGTATGATAAATTGACAAGGCTCGCAACTGTAACAAATTTGTTTCTTTGCATCAGACAAACACAAACGACAATAATCTCCTGAACCTGGCTCACCTTTACGAAGTAGATGATTTGGATGAGATTTATGTGTGATATATTGACGTGAGAGCGCGCAATGAACGTCAATGTTGTTGTCGTCTCCTTGCCGATTATCATTTCGACAGTTATAAACAAATCCATTGCAAATTTTCTTACAGTAATGACACTTGAACAAACCCATGTAGGAACCAGGGGCTTTTGGCAATAGTACAAAGTCATATATTCCTGAAAAATAATCTTTCAACTTAATTTTAGTAGGCAACCGGGTGCAGGACGCATGAAGAACAAAGTTGCATCCATCATCAGAAGTTGTACATTTGTAAAATGGGATGTTTGTGATTGGTCTTACGCATGCATTGCACATAACTTCAACCACTTTCTTTGAATCATGAATGGATGATGTTGTTCTCAAATGAGGCTTGTGACTGGGCAGATGCCGGGCATCCGAGTACTTAAGCTTATTCGAATGATGCTTGAGATCCGAGTACCGACTAAATTCTTTTGGATCAGTGTTGCGCATCAAAAAATGCAAGGGATTCGAGTACCCACCAAATTCTTTTGGATCAGTGTAAGGTGTTGTTGTAATATCATTGTTACACCATGGTGTATCCACAAGAGTTAATGGGTGTGGATGAAATGAATGTGAGAGGTTTGTTTCGAAGGCATTTGATCCACTTTCTCCATGAAGCTTAAGTCGCATTAACATATCATTTTGATCGCGGAATGGGAGATCGAGAACATAAGGTTGTTTGCCCCGGATACTGAAATTTAATTCACGTACGCTATCTACAGAACCATATTCCAACAACTTTATTATTATGGGGTAATTATATACGTATAAAAGGTAAGGTAAAATAATACTCGTTTTTAACGATGTATGAGAGGTTGAAACATACACAACCACATCCCTTAAGGTAGCGAGACTTTTGTTTCTACCAAAGGTAAAAAAAAAGGCCTCCAACCTTGGAACCCTTGTCTAGAGGCAAAGTGATAACCACCGTGATCCAACTTTGCTATTCTTTGGTAATTGTATATCTTACCCATCAGGATATTTTGACATTCGTGACAAATAAAAAAATGTCTCTGAAATATCTTAAGTAGGGCTGAGCATCGGTCCGAGACCGGACCGGACCGGCCAAGACCGGACCGGACCGGCCAAGACCGGACCGGACCGAGGACCGAATTGGTCCGAAACCCCGGACCGAGACCGGACCGAAATGGTCCGGTCCGGTCCGGGTTGGTCCGGTTCGGTCCTCGGTCCGGTCCGATCTTATTAGGCATAATCGACGAGATTTTGGTAAGACCGAACCCGACCGGACCGGACCGACCGGACCGAGGACCGAATTGGTCCAAAACCCCGGACCGAGGACCGGACCGAAATTGCTCGGTCCAGTTCGGTTCGGTTCGGTCCGGTCCGGTCCGGTTTTTCGGTCCTGGTCGGTTTTGGGTCCGCCGTGCTCAGCCCTAATCTTAAGTGTCAAAGCACTGAGTGTAAAGATATATATTTTTGCCTTTTGAGAGACCTTTTTTCCATAAATTAAAGTAACAATTTTAATTTCTTTACTAGCAAGTTAAATTAGTGACACTTTTTTTGTATCTCTAAAATCCCTGTAGTTAAAGTTTGATTTTTATGCAATTATTAAATGAAATATATTAAAATACTTAGATTTGGAGAGAGTGTGTGCGTACCTTGATCCAAGCCTGTGGCATTGACTGATGCTTCTTTTGATGTGGTTGCGCAATCTGTGTGTACATAATATCGACATTTCTCACATTTATAAACCCAAAGATCTTCATCGAATCCTAATTCGCATACCTTACATTTTGGATAAAATTTGGCTTTTTGGTCATCTTTCGAAAATGAGTAAGTAAGAGTAAGTGGGTGAATATGAAAGAAACCGTCGTTTCTAAAATTTTGAATCAATAACTTTTTACGGAGGAAAACACAGTCTCTATGGGCGAAAAAATTGAAGCAAGTGATACACTGATAAAAGTTTCCTTGTTGTTTGTTGCCACATGCATGACAATTGGCCAAAATAACGACAGAGATGGAAATTATTGGATGTTGGTGGCTAGGGTGATAGATCATGTGATTTTTTTCACCATTTTTGGAACATCCTAAACAAGTATAAATATCGCATTGAACACAATGATAATTTAGGTACTCGTAGTCATGCTTGCGTTTACAAGCTTGACACATACACGGTTTATCTTCTGACACTTGACAGAGGATAAGCTTATGATCACGATGAGATTCATGTCTTAGAGTTGTGGGAAGCTCTGCACATAATTTGTGAAGTGAGTAATCACATTGATCACGCGTATAGTAACGCCTGTGATAGAAGTTGATTTCTTGACCACAACGTCCACATGGACATCGAAAGTCTTGCTTTTTTATCAACTCCTCCTCATCGTCATATACTACTTCATCGTGTGGATATTCTTGATTTAGATCTATAAGTGTCAATGGGTGTTCATGTTGTAACACTTCCATTTCAACAAATTGATTTAAATGGATGATGTTTTTAAATAATAGAAAACGGAGAAGATGATAAGATGATATCAAGGCCATAAAGTACATTATATAAGGAAATTTTTAAGAGTATATACTTTTCTTTTCTCTAAAAATTCAAAGAGTAAACAAATTGTTATTTGCAAATTCTATCCTTGCTTATGTAGTTTACTTTATCTTTTTCTTTATGTTATGTGCTTCAAATTGTCAAGGCAAAGTATATGCGGCTTTTTACTTTAGCATCAATTAATTTAATTTATACTATAACATTCATATTTGGCAGAAGACACAATAAATAATTAATATTCGCGTGCAGTAAGTAGAGTAATAGAGAGAGCCGTGGTACGTATAGGGCTTCATTATGATCACTACAATGATTATGGTCGACGTTCGGTCAAGGTCTGATCCATGGGTTCTCTACCATGTTTTCAGACTATCGTGAGTCGGTTTCTAATACTTCTAAGCACTTCGATCAGAAGCACAAAATACATTGGTCATGTCAAGTTTAAGAACTTTACTAAATACCGGGAGTCATTAGGGCGCTTAAATATTAAACTATTTCAGGACACATATCACCCATGAGGTTACATTCGGTATCACATTCTGCATGGTATTCGTCAGTGTCGGTCTCGTGAAGATCGGTTCAAGCTTTGCTAATTGTTACATTTTCTTTTAGTTATTATAGGTGTATCCTTTGGACTCTGTGGTCTAAATAACCATAAACCATCTTGTTTGGAATTTGCCATTAACCTGTTCATTAGCGTTGGCTGTCAACGAACCTATATATTCTGCTGTTCTACTTCAATTGCATATAATAATCTATAATCAAATAAATATCAGAAGCTGAAAATGTACGAATTTGCAAGTATAGTTTTCACTTTGATATATTTAATTTCTTGCAATGAATTATATTATAATTACTCACACACACTTTAAGTTGGCTAATATTATTTAACACCTCTTCGTGGAATTAGCTTTCCTTTTATACTTAGAACATTCACTACAACAATCCAGCCCTTCCCAATCGGGGTTTTCTCCAGCGACATCAAGTCGCTGGGGAAACCACGCTAAACGACAAAATCTGTCTGACGTGGCAAACTTGCTCGTAAAAATTTTGACCAAAAAATAAAGAAAAGTTTCCCCAGCGACATGTCGCTGGGGAAACGTTGACTGAATTTTGACCAAATTATTTCACAAAAATGCAAGCGGGAGATTAACCCGCCAACTTTTCCCCAGCGACATGTCACTGGGGAAACTTTCTTCCACGTCTAATCCAAGTGATTAGTGTTAATGCGTTGGTTAATTTATGTCCAAAAGTTTCCCTAGCGACACGTCGCTGGGGAAACTTTTTGGGATTCCCCCCAAAAGTTTTTCGTTAACGCGCCTATTTAACAAAACGACGAACAAAAGTTTCCCCAGCGACATGTCGCTGGGGAAACGTTGACTTCTATTTGACCACCAATTTTCACAAAAAAGTGTAATGTTTATATAATATTTTAGTAAATATAATACATATATAGTATATCTCTTTTTATGATAAAAAAAGTGAGACAAATTGTTAATTTTCCCGCTAATGCTTTCCCCCCAATGTTTTCCCGCCAACATTTTGACCGCCAAAAGTTAACATTCACTGATAATTGTTAACATTCATTGTTAATATTAATTAAAAATTGTTAACATTCATTGAGGCTTACAAACAGACACGCCTAAACCTAACTTTATTCTACACGGACACTTAAACACGCGCTTAATTAAACATGGATATTAAACCGATAATAGACTCATAAACACGAAAGCAGATACATCATAAACTAGTTCAAACGAATGTTCCCCATGTCATCGTAAAGATCGTGAAGTAGTGCAGCTGATTCCATTGTGTGCCTATCGCAATTTTTGTACAACTCTACTGTACTCTCAAGTACCCTTATCATTCCAGTCAAGCGCATACAGTTTGCACACGTTGAAGAGCTTGGAGAAGAAATTGGAATTGTTGAAGGTCTGGGAGAAGAGCTTGGAGGAGAAAAGCTCGTTGAAGGTCTCGAAGAAGAGGTTGGAGGAGAAAAGCTCATTGAACGTCCAAGAGAGTTGATTAGCAGTTGCACGCGTTCGTCTTTCCATAAAAAAAATTGCATCCATATGAAACTGGACGTTGAACCCGTGAACGTGGACAAGCATAGTACAGTCTACCAAAGGATTCAGTTTGCCACGATTCTCGAAGAACTACATCTCCATCTCACACTTGCACGGAAAAGCTTCATGCTTCAACATCTTCATAATAACAGGGTGTTTGTGATAATAAGTGTGTATGTGTGTGTGATCTGCTGGTGGTTGTTACGTTAAGGAGTGTGTGTGGTTGTTCTTTTATGGTAAAAAAGTGAGGGAAATGGTTAACATTTTCCCGCCAGTGTTTTCCCTCCAATTTTTCCCACCAATAATGGTTAACATTAAACCTCTAATGTTGAACCCTATCTAATACAACGAACCTCTAATGTTGAACCCTATCTAATACAATGAACCTCTAATGTTGAACTCTATCTAATACGTTGAACCTCTAATGTTGAACCCTATCTAATACGTTGAACCTCTAATGTTGAACCCTATCTATATCAATGAACCTCTAATGTTGAACCCTATCTAATACAATGAACCTCTAATGTCGAACCCTATCCAATTCAATGAACCTCTAATGTTGAACCCTATCTAATACAATGAACCTCTAATGTTGAACCCTATCTAATACAATGAACCTCTAATGTTGAACCCTATCTAATTTAATGAACCTCTAATGTTGAACCCTATCTAATACAATGAACCTCTAATGTTGAACCCTATCTAATACGTTGAACCTCTAATGTTGAACCCTATCTAATACGTTGAACCTCTAATGTTGAACCCTATCTAATTCAATGAACCTCTAATGTTGAACCCTATCTAATACAATGAACCTCTAATGTTGAACCCTATCTATTTCAATGAACCTCTAATGTTGAACCCTATCTAATTCAATGAACCTCTAATGTTGAACTCTATCTAATACAATGAACCTCTAATGTTGAACCCTTCTAATTCAATGAACCTCTAATGTTGAACCCTATCTAATACAATGAACCTCTAATGTTGAACCCTATCTAATACAATGAACCTCTAATGTTGAACCCTATCTAATACATTGAACATCTAATGTTGAACCCTATATAATACGTTGAACCTCTAATGTTGAACCCTATATAATACAATGAACCTCTAATTTTGAACCCTATCTAATACGTTGAACCTCTAATGTTGAACCCTATCTAATTCAATGAACCTCTAATGTTGAACCATATCTAATACTATGAACCTCTAATGTTGAACCATATCTAATATATTGAACCTCTAATGTTGAACCCTATCTAATTCAATGAACCTCTAATGTTGAACCCTATCTAATATAATGAACCTCTAATGTTGAACCCTATCTAATACAATGAACCTCTAATGTTGAACCCTATCTAATATAATGAACCTCTAATGTTGAACCCTATCTAATACAATGAACCTCTAATGTTGAACCCTATCTAATTCAATGAACCTCTAATGTTGAACTCTATCTAATACAATGAACCTCTAATGTTGAACCCTATCTAATTCAATGAACCTCTAATGTTGAACCCTGTCTAATACAATGAACCTCTAATGTTGAAACCTATCTAATACAATCAACCTCTAATGTTGGACCCTATCTAATTCAATGAACCTCTAATGTTGAACCATATCTAATACAATGAACCTCTAATGTTGAACCCTATCTAATTCAATGAACCTCTAATGTTGAACTCTATCTAATACAATGAACCTTTAATGTTGAACCCTATCTAATTCAATGAACCTCTAATGTTGAACCCTATCTAATACAATGAACCTCTAATGTTGAACCCTATCTAATACAATAAACCTCTAATGTTGAACCCTATCTAATACATTGAACATCTAATGTTGAACCCTATCTAATACGTTGAACCTCTAATGTTGAACCCTATCTAATACAATGAACCTCTAATGTTGAACCCTATCTAATTCAATGAACCTCTAATGTTGAACCCTATCTAATTCAATGAACCTCCAATGTTGAACCCTATCTAATACAATGAACCTCTAATGTTGAACTCTATCTAATACAATGAACCTCTAATGTTGAACCCTATCTAATTCAATGAACCTCTAATGTTGAACCCTATATAATATAATGAACCTCTAATGTTGAACCCTATCTAATTCAATGAACCTCTAATGTTGAACCCTATCTAATTCAATGAACCTTTAATGTTGAACTCTATCTAATACAATGAACCTCTAATGTTGAACCCTATCTAATTCAATGAACCTCTAATGTTGAACCCCATCTAATACAATGAACCTCTAATGTTGAACCCTATCTAATTCAATGAACCTCTAATGTTGAACCATATCTAATACAATGAACCTCTAATGTTGAACCCTATCTAATGCGTTGAACCTCTAATGTTGAACCCTATCTAATTCAATGAACCTCTAATGTTAAACCTTATCTAATACAATGAACCTCTAATGTTAAACCCTATCTAATACAATGAAGCTCTAATGTTGAACCCTATCTAATTCAATGAACCTCTAATGTTGAACCATATCTAATATAATGAACCTCTAATGTTGAACCCTATCTAATTCAATGAACCTCTAATGTTGAACTCTATCTAATACAATGAACCTCTAATGTTGAACCCTATCTAATTCAATGAACCTCTAATGTTGAACCCTATCTAATACAATGAACCTCTAATGTTGAACCCTATCTAATACAATGAACCTCTAATATTGAACCCTATCTAATTCAATGAACCTCTAATGTTGAACCATATCTAATACAATGAACCTCTAATGTTGAACCCTATCTAATTCAATGAACCTCTAATGTTGAACTCTATCTAATACAATGAACCTCTAATGTTGAACCCTATCTAATTCAATAAACCTCTAATGTTGAACCCTATCTAATACAATAAACCTCTAATGTTGAACCCTATCTAATACAATGAACCTCTAATGTTGAACCCTATCTAATACATTGAACATCTAATGTTGAACCCTATCTAATACGTTGAACCTCTAATGTTGAACCCTATCTAATACAATGAACCTCTAATGTTGAACCCTATCTAATTCAATGAACCTCTAATGTTGAACCATATCTAATTCAATGAACCTCTAATGTTGAACCCTATCTAATACAATGAACCTCTAATGTTGAACTCTATCTAATACAATGAACCTCTAATGTTGAACCCTATCTGATTCAATGAACCTCTAATGTTGAACCCTATCTAATACAATAAACCTCTAATATTGAACCCTATCTAATTCAATGAACCTCTAATGTTGAACCCTATCTAATTCAATGAACCTCTAATGTTGAACTCTATCTAATACAATGAACCTCTAATGTTGAACCCTATCTAATTCAATGAACCTCTAATGTTGAACCCTATCTAATACAATGAACCTCTAATGTTGAACCATATCTAATTCAATGAACCTCTAATGTTGAACCATATCTAATACAATGAACCTCTAATGTTGAACCATATCTAACACAATGAACCTCTAATGTTGAACCCTATCTAATTCAATGAACCTCTAATGTTGAACTCTATCTAATACAATGAACCTCTAATGTTGAACCATATCTAATACAATGAAGACCCCCTTCCTCATGATTTAGCAGATTCTGATGTTGAAGACCTCATCAAAGATGATGATGGTGTTGAGAAATTTTATTCTAGTGACGAAGAAGATTAACTTTGTGTTGTAACTTGTAAAATACACTTATATATTTGAATGAATGAATGAATGAAATTGTTGTGGATTGTTTAAATGTGTAAATTTATTTTGATATTTAGATTTGTGCATGCTTGTATTATTTTGTTCATGAATTTATACATGTTATGCTAATTTTGTACATGTATACAGATGACTGATGTTGCACGGGGACACGGCGGGGACGGTGGTGGCGAGGATCCTTCACGTCCACGTCCTCCATCATTCGGTTGCGGGGGTTGCTTCGTCAACCGGGGTAAGAATTTCTGGATTATTGTAATACAAATTTGATACACATATTTAACTTGTTTGCCTTAACTTTTATGACTTTATCACTCACTTGATTTTGCAGGAAAAGGAAAGAAAAAGCCCAATTTGGGCGGGAGGAGAGCCGGCAGGCAGAATACCCGGGAGAAGACCCGCTGCCTGAAATTACTGGATGCGGTGGCCGATAATCACAACCGGCCGGTCGAGATCGACTTTGTAGCCGCTAGAGGTAACCTTGTTACACCTGTCGGCCCCTACGCAGATCATTGGGGAAACTTCTCCGGGTGTGTCGCTAGGGAAATACCTTTGTATTACCCTTCGTGGAGCAAGGTCCCCAAAGGGCACAAGGCGGCGGCCAGGACAGCTATTGGGGTAAGTTATCATTTTATATTTATTTAATTATCATGTTCATTTATTTAATTGTATATATTTATTTAAATTTGTTTTTTATTTATATCACATAAATAAATAAACAAATTTAAATAAATATATAAATTATATTTCTAACTCTGTTTTCAATGTGTTGTATTGTGTATATTTATTTAAATTTATATCATATAAATAAATAAACAAATTTAAATAAATATATAAATTATATTTCTAACTATGTTTTCAATGTGTTGTATTGTGTATATTTATTTAAATTCATTTATTTATTTATATCATTTAAATAAATAAACGAATTTAAATAAATATATAAATTATATTTCTAACTCTGTTTTCAATGTGTTGTATTTGATTGCAGAAAAAATATGATCTCGCGCCGCACATGAGCACCCCTCGGTGGAAGAATATTTATGATACCATTAATCACCAGTTACAAAAATCATACAACACCAGCAAGGCTAGTCTGAAGCGAGATTACTGTGTAAAAGACCCCGAGACTGGAGAATACGATGTGGATCCAATTAGGCGGAACATACCCGACGAGCACACAGCTGAAGAGTGGGAGAAACAGATAGCGTTTTGGACTGACGAAGCTAACAAGAAGCGATCCTTAACAAACAACCAAAATCGGTCCAAGGCAACACTTATCTCCCGACATGGTTCTCGGTCGATCCCTCGCACTCGACAGCTCATGGTAATTATTATTATTATTATTATTGATTTTACATTGTTATTGTTTTTTTATTTTTTTTATTTTTTTTTATTATTATTGTTTTTTATTTTTATTATTTTATTATTATCATTATTGATTTTACATACATATTATTATTGCCGCATTTAATTAGATTGATCTTACTTACGTGTGTATGTACAACAAAAGGCGTCCGAAACCCAACATGAGCCTTCAGAGATCGACATGTTCTATCGTTTGCATACAAATTTAGATGGTGTATTTATAGATGAGCAGTCTCATGAGTTGTATGTAAGTATTCTTTTCAAAACACACTTTAATGAATCATTGATTAATAATCTAGCAACCCGACTAATATATTTACTATCTTGTGTTATTGTCACCACACACGATCAGATGAGGGAGCTAGAGGCGACGGGTGAGCACACCACTACCGAGATCAACAGGATGGTGCGAGGAGGCAAGTTTCGCGGCCACCATCCCATCCTGACGTGGGTATGGTATTGCCGGGATACACCAGTACTCCCTCGTGCTTTTCGTCACCACCCCCTGAGACTCGTCGGGATCGGGATGTTGATTTCATGATGGTCCTGCTGAGAAACGACGGCTGGTATGGCGATCATTTTTTGAGATATGAGAGTGCTGGTGCCAGCAGGAGCGGGAGTCGCCTGGGTGATGATGCTGGTGCCAGCGGGAGCGGGAGTCGCCCGGGTGATGATGCTGAGGATCGGGAGGGTGGCGAGGATGGTGGCGATGACGCGAGCTAGTCGTGTCATATATGTGTTTGTTAGTATGGTACATAGTTTCTTTATGTTCATCTTGACTTGTTTCCCTATTATCCTAAATTAGAACGCTTGTTTCCCTAGTATCCTTAAATATCCCAACTTATTCCTAGTATCCTTGACTAAATTAGAACGTTATATTATATTTTGGTGCAAGTTTGAACTTATTCCGCGTTTGTGTTGATTTGTATTCCAAGTTTACTTTATATGTGTCTTTTGGTGAGCAAATAAAGGTTTTTGTTATAGGTTTTGGTAGATTTTTTCTGGAAAAAATCTGGAAAACGCCTGCTGTGCAGGCAATTTTAAAAAAAAACCTGCAGACTCTTCCCCAGCGACATGTCGCTGGGGAAACTTTGGTTATTCGTTGACAAGTCAAACGCAAAGCGTTGACAAGTCAAACGTATCGAGAGTTTTCCCAGCGACATGTCGCTGGGGAAACGTTGGGAATCCTTGACAAGTCAACGACAACGTGTTGACAAGTCAAATAAAAGGAAAGATTCCCCAGCGACATGTCGCTGGGGAAACTTTGTAATTAGCTAAAATGTTTAAGTTCAACTTAGATTTTTTTGTTTAATAAGGATTTTCCCCAGCGACATGTCGCTGGGGAAAATGTTGCCACCGTGGCAATCTATTCTTCCAGGAAAAGTCTGTGGGGCCCGCATGTCGCTGGGGATACATTTAACAACGAGCATACCCCAACGAATTTTCCCCAGCGAAATGTCGCTGGGGAAACCGATCCCCAGCGACATGTCGCTGGGGAAACGCCAAAAATATTGCTGCTGGGGTAGGGCTCGAATGTTGTAGTGATTAGGGTTTTTTCGATGTTTTTGGCTGACTAATTAAATGCACCTTCACATAAGCCCTTTCTTTTCAGAGCTTCGTGTGATGTTTTTACAAGCCTCACACATCCCATATTTTTTATGATAGGCAAGCTTTTTTGCTTCCAGGTCGTCTCGAGTGGTTAAAATTTTTAGGTCATTTTAGGCATTTATATCACTCTATTTAACACCTTTTTTTGTTATCATTGCATCATTTGCAGCTAGTGATGAGTTTTTATGGTTGTTAGTTTGTTACAATACTAATATTGCGTTTTATTTGGTGTAGCGTAAAGTCGGATGATGCTGTTGCGGTTGTTATATATGTTGTTCAATTTCACATGTTAAGCCTTTCGTTGCTGGCGTTGCTAACGAGTGTTTAGTTTTCGAGGTTTATTAAAGTTAAGCTTATAATTAGCTTAGTCTTATGAACTGATATAAGGCCATTATAAGCCAATAAGTCTATTTCTCAACCTTTTTATCATACACTAATCCAAACACTCAGAGCATATATTCATCATAAGCCATAAGATACTTACTAAACATAAGCTTAACCCAATTTCCCTTGATTACAGTTTAGTTTTCATTTGTAGCCAGTGGTGACTGTAGTTTTTACAAGTATTCTTTGATATGTTTAGCTCATATGAGTGTGTGGTGGTTTTTATCAATCACCGTTTTAACGTTATTCAATATACATGTGTGGTACGTAATTTTGAGCTAGGAGTTACCATTGGATTTTTTTGCAGGGTTTTTTTTATTACAATATTTATTTATGAAATGCTTGTTTGAACGGGTTAGTCTATTTTACTAGAGCAATAGTGATCGAGAAATAGGTGGGAGGTTCATTATGATCACTACAATGATTATGGTTGACGTTCAGTTCAAGGTCTGACCCATGATGGGTTCTCTACCATGTCCTGTGATTCGAGTTATAATGCAAATAGTAGTTTCAAGCACCTCGGAAACACAGAATGCGTTGGTACATCTTTTTAGGCATGAGGTGTTTAACAACTTCGGAAGTCATTAGGGAGCCTAAATACCATACTATTATTGCGGGAAACACCTCACCCATGAGGTTTCATTCGGTATTACATTCTGCAAGGTGTTCGTCAATCGCATCACCACTTAAACCAGAGTTTGGTAAGGACGAGGACAATAATGAACAAGTTGCTAATCCCGTATCGAAAAGGTCTTGGGCAATGCTATTGTGAATCGGTCCAGTTTTAAGAGCTGTAGCTTCTAGTGCAGATGCAAATTTTTTAATTTAAATGGAAGTACAAAACAAATTGTATCTAATATCCATTTCATTTGTGTTATGTTTGATATAGGCAAGATTGGGCTAAGAAGCTTGTTCACCAGAAAACTGAATTTGTGGATACTTTAAAGCATTACTGGTTGAGTATCAAGCTTCTTGGTGTTGACGTGAAGACCGGTTCCAGATTTTTTGTTAAGCTTGTTCTTAGGACGAGTTTTAGTAGTACAGATAGACAACAACTGACAAAATTATTGGGTATAGTTCCAAGGTCCCGTGGTCTCCCTACACATAGGTCCGCCCCGGGGTAAATGTACTGATCAGGGGGCGGGCGTAAGCATAATCTTCCGTGTCACAAAAGTATGGTGATATTCAAAATAAATACACTAGTGCAATGCACATTTCACATTTCATTAAACAAAATACCAAAACACACAAATTCAAACCCATGTCGACGACGTTGTCACGTCCTTGATATCTTATTACCACACACGTACACATATATACAACAACTCAACAATCGGCTTAGCTTATTTCACATGCTTGGTGATGTAGACTAAAAAACAAAGTAACAAAGATAAGTAATTGGATCTGTTGATTCAATAAGAATGTCAGAAACAATTCTGCTAATAGTCGTTGATTCTAAAGAATGCCCGAAAATTAGGGTAAAACACGGCAACACAACGGCCAGTGGTTTAACTTTTATTAAACTGATAACTGTCTTGCTAGGGTTACAGCAGATTCATTAAATAATGACTGCAAACAAAGAAAAACCCTAAAAATCCAACGGGATGGACCGTAGCCCAATGACAAAGTCCAACTGAAAGTGAAAAAAACATAAAAATGCAAAAAACTGATAGTAAAAAGGCTTTTCGGTCTCCTTTTTACGCACGTTTTGACAGGTCACGGACTGAAAGCGGACTTAGGATGCAAAAGTTATGCCCATTTTACTAAACCCCTCTTCGTCACGCGATCTTGGGCCTTCAGAAACAAGTCAGCCCGTTCCAAAACCTATTTCCATGTGTATGCAAGAATACGGGTCACAACACCAAGGCCCAATAACTAAACATGTGTTGCCTCGAGTAGCGCAACTCCTAATCGGGGATAATTTCCGTGAAAGTGTTAATACGTTCCCATCTTCCATAAGAAATTTTTCGATTTCCACCTGCAAGAGGACATTATTCAAATTTTAAACAAAGTTTGTTAATAGTAACTACCTGAGTAAACTCCTTTTCAGCATGATCCTCAATAACCATGACAATTTCTTGATCCCCATCATCAATGGATGAGGCACTCAAAAATGTTGTGGTGCACATAATAACAGAAAGGAAAAAAACTACTGCCTTCATATTTCTCAAACTCAATATTTTGTTTGCTAAACAAGTGCTTGATGTAATTACTAATGGTATTACAATTTACAACAGCAAATAAGAATCAATAAATTTGCCAATCAAATCATCCAGTCCCAGAGAGTCCTCGTAAGATACCTAATTTAATCAGTAACTATTAACTCGTCATTCATAAAATATTAAAAAAACAATAGGGGTAAAAATTCGAACCGCTAGTGAAAACATCGATTAATTAGGCTTTAGAGATTAAACAAGGGTCTTAAAAATTGTAGATGAAAATAAATTTCTATATATATAACCGCTATACACAAACGAGCTTAGAAAAACAAACAAGCTTGAGCTTCGTGTTATTAACAAACCTTTAAGTTTTATTTTCTTCAACACGTTATATAAGATAGTCAAACACAAGACAGACTCAAGGTCAAAATTTGAAAATCAAGCTTTTTATATACAAACGAGCTGAACACGAATTCTAGCAGGCTCGAACTCGACCTGACTCGACTTGTTTACAATGTCAGTGAATACGAGTAATGACGATTATGCTTATTTAATTTGATATGTTATTATCGATTTATATGTATATGTGTACAACTTTAATGTTGTTGCCAAGTTATTTGTTGATACTAAAAACGAATACGAAATGTGCAATGAAGAAGCAATGTGCAAAAATTATAGTTTATAAGTCAAATCAAAAGAGAAAATTTTAACTACGTAATTCTTTTAGTAAGATAAAAACCCTTCCACTAATATTGATAAAATTTTATACAAAGAATACATGTATGTGATAGATATAGGAAACAAATAGAAAATAGTTTTTTAAACACCATACAATTGGTAATTAAAATTTTAAAACACCATTATTTGGTAAAAAAACTCGATTAAACACCACAAATTCACAATCACCATATCGACCTGACCACCTCCGGTCCTATACAAGATGTCCCGCAGCAGCCAACAAGCACACCGCGGCCCACACCTGGTGGTGACAGTTTTCGCGTGGCCCAACTTTACGACAGCATAGATAGGGGTTTAATGGTGACGACGCGGGAAAGTAGCAGTGTTGGGTGGGTGCCAAGAGTGATCGCTGTATTGTGGGGTTTGGTGAACACATTAAGAACAAACCTTAACAAAAAAAATTTATGTTTCTCATGATTTTTTATATATGAGATATTTTGATTTTTTTAATATGAATTTGTGGGCAGGTGTCACTGGATGTAATTAAAGAAAAATATTTATAAAATGAATAATGATTTTGTATCATTAATCCTAGATGGGCTACATGCAAGTAATAGTCTAATAGAAAAAAAAGAGTAATATAAGTTATTTAGAACCTGCATAAATTAAACGGTAAGAAAATGTACAAATTAAAATGTCGAAAAAGCAATGTTTAATGTACACATATTTGTAAAAAAAAATCAGTACATATAAAAAGCGAGTGACAACTATAATATATTTACACGTCAGTAAGTAAACAATACTAATCACACAAATTTAAACTCATACATCCTTGATAGGTAGATGGTACACTGCATGCGATACATGCATGCATACCTTATTATCACACACGTACATATATATATATATATATATATATATATATATATATATATATATATATATATATATATATATATATATAGAGTAAGGATCCAATGAGAAGAAACTTAAAATAAGAAGTGGTGAGAAGAGACTAAAACCACACATTTGAGATGCAACGACTTGCATTAGATGCATTTCTATTCATGTAGATGCACCATCTTGAGTTTCGAAGGTTAATTTGATGTGTAGATGGTACAAATTGATTTTCATGATTTGGGCACGCCTAGAGGAACAAAAATATAGATAAATCATGAAATGCATCTAATATACGTATATGCATCTAATTAAAAGCTATAAAACATGTTACGATGCATTATAATGCATATAAGATTATAAAGATGCATCTAATTTAAGTGCATGCATCTCGAATATGCGGTTATAGTTTCTTCTTATTCTTCTTATTTTAAAGTTTCTTCTCATTTGATCCTTACTCTATATGTATATATATATATATATATATATATATATATATATATATATATATATATATATATATATATATATATATATATATATATATATATATATATATATATATATATATATATATATATATATATATATATATATATATATATATATATATATATATATATATATATATATATAGAGAGAGAGAGAGAGAGAGAGAGAGAGAGAGAGTTGGGGTAAAATAAAACAAATTTTAAAATAAAATAAATGAGGTGAAACCACATGCTGTCATGTGTCCCCCCCCTTTTTTTTAAAAAAATGGTGTCTTTTTACAATTTATAAAACTTCAGGGGCGGTTTTGTAATTTTAATAGGTCAGTATATATATAACTTTTTCTCTGTAAATATTCATCATCTCAATCTCTTTTTCACATAGCGATCGTCACCTCCATATCCACCCGCGATCGTCATCTCCATAACCACCGGCGATCGTCACCTCCATAACCACCCGCGATCGTCACATCCATAACCACCCGCGACCGTCACCTCCATAACCACCGGCGATCGTCAGATCCATAACCACCCGCGATCGTCACATCCGTAACCACCCGCGATCGTCACCTCCATAACCACCGGCGATCGTCAGATCCATAACCACCGGCGATCACCATCCGCGATCGTCACCTCCATAACAACCGTAACACCATACCGCTGTCACCTCCATAACTCTCCCGCCACATCACCACCTAGGGATCGCTGCATTATGTTTACGGAATCATCATCCTCGATGCGTAGTAGTGCGTTGTCGTCATCATCATCACATCTGGTGTTTTTTGTAAGTATATATCATCTTTTTTATCTCATGATTTTTTAAGATTTAGTGCATTATGCTTGTGATGTAATCTAGGTGAACTAGGATTAGTACTCTGTATATCAGCTTTATAGGTATTTAAGCTTGATGCAAAAGGTTTTTAAGAAAGTTGCATACAATGTGTTTGATAAAATGTCTCAAGTAAAATTTATAACTGTAGATTTCACTATAATGTTGTAGAAATTGCATTGTGATGCTGTAAGATCTTTGCTAGATATTCATATGCATGAGTTTGGCTTTATTAGTGTTTTCTGTTTTCTTGAATGAATAAAAGTGATTGAATATGCCTGTGATTTGGTAGAATTTAAACTGTGATGCTCTAGGATATTTGTTGATGTTCATATGCTATAATTTGGTAGATTTTGATGGACTAGTTGTTTATGCTTCTGATTTGGTGGATTTGGTAGATTTTGAACTTCTGTTGTATTCGGTTTGAGGTTTGTTGAAATAAGTAAAAGCATTTGAATATGCTTGTAATTTGGTAGATTTTTCACTGTGATGCTCTAGGATGTAGGTTGATGTTCAAAAGAATGAGGCAGGCCATAGTTCTTAGGTTTGTTCTAAGATAAGTAAAAGCGATTGAGAATGGTTGTGATTTGGTAAAATTTACACTGTGATGCTCTAGGATGTATGTTGTTTTTCATAGGGATGAGTTAGCTTAAATTTGTGTATGACGTTATGCTTGCGATTTGGTAGAATTTACAATGTGATGTTGTAGGATGTACTTTATTTTTATGGAGTATATTACTTATGGAGTAAAATTAAGGCTTTTATGAAGTAGAACAACTATGGAGTAGATATAAGACTATGATAATATTAGTGAATGCTTCCTTGATACGAGGCACCACCTATGTATGTGGCATATCATGATGAAATTGGGAGCGAATGTATTTTTTTCCAATTAATACTATGATGAAATTAGGAATGAACTTTTGTACTTGATGATGGATTTGATTTAATAATGTGATGAAATAGAGTTAACACTGCGATGGAGTAGAATTAAGACTACAATGGAGTAGAATTAAGACTTAAGTGGAGTAGAATTAAGACTAGAGTAAAAAAATAGTTCCCTTGTTTTCAACTAATGTATTGTGTTTTATATTCCTAGCTACTGTATGATATAATTATTCTTAAATTTTGTATGGTATTTACATTATATTTAGGTATTTGGTGATGAAATAGATTTAATACTATGATGAACTAGAGTTAACACTATGATGGAGTACAATTAAAACTTAAATGGAGATTGTTAATAAACTAGAGTTAACAATATATGTTTTCGGCACTGATGGATTAAGATTGTTAATAAACTGAGTTAACTATAATGTAGTAAAATTTACACTTTGATGAAGTAAAAAGTATATTCCTATACAATATAAACTCTCATGTAGTAGATTATTAATTACAATTCAGTTGAAGATTTTACTCACAAGTCTATGTTTTTTATAGGTTGGTGTTACACTATGTAATAGGACGGATTGTAAAAGACGCATTTTCAAGTTTTGCTCGTTGCAAAATCAGTGGTGTATCAGATAGAATTCAGAGTGAAGTGAAGCTACAGAACTGTAACATTGACATGTGTAATCCAAATAAAATCAAAGTTAAAGGCCCTGTTCGCTTTTCGAGGATGAAGCCCTGAAGTTATGGCATGAAAACTTAACAAAAGAAGGACTTGTAGTGTATGCGGTAGCAAGGAAGGACACAATTCAAGAACTTGTCCAAGAGAACCTGCACCTTCCTAATTCATTATAGTTTATATTGTACTACAATATGTGCTATTCTTGTGAACTTTATTTTATAATTCTAGTGCATTAAAGTTTTAATCCTAATGCATTATAGTTTATTCCTGGTACTAGACATGATTGAACATAACGTGTATTGATAATCCTAATGTATTGTAATATTATTCCTTTTACATTATAGTACTGTATTAATCATAATGCATAATAATCCTTGTTTATTTATGTTTTAATTTAGTGTGTAAAAGTTTTATTGTTTATTATTCTTAGTGAATTATAACTTATATTTTTACTACTTCTTAATATTTGTTTATTGTTTAACTTAGTCCATTACAGTTCAAACTTTATGTAACATTTGTCTATGGATTAAAATAATATATAACCTGGAATTCATCCAATTATTACACAACCTTTCAATTCATCAATTTATTACCAATTGTTACAATTTATTAAACTATGATGCAATACGAATGTCTCTCTTATATTTCCTAGTGCATCATTGTCTTTTACTACATTATAGTATATTCTACTGCATTACAATTATATTGTAGTATAATGCATTAGAAATAACAATAATTCACTATTTGGTATTCCACAGTAATCAAACACAAACCACAAATAAATGCAATAACTGATCATTAAAATTAAAATTACTTAGTTTGCAACAAACACGGTTTCGTACAAACGCAACCTACATTTTCCACAAACACAGTTTCGTACAATTATGGATTGTGCCACTTTTGGAGTTTCAGCTTGATTTGATAAATTTAGACTTCTCTTTTGTAGCTTGTTATATGCGCGTGCGGTTGCCAATGTTTCGTCCTTTTTATTATTCATGCTTGTAAGAATTATTTCCGATGTGTACTTTTCTCGCAAAATCTGGATTTGTCCTTTTAGGTATGCACATTCTTTTGTTAGTCCATCCTCAAAAACCATTACCCTTTCGACTTCGATTCCTTTATTCGGAAACAACCTCACTGTAGATTGAGTTTGTAAAAAAATATCAGTTCCATTCTAATTTTGATGCATTAAAATAACATAGTAATGAAGTAGAATAACATAGTGATGTAGTAAAATAACGTATTGATGGAGTAGAATCACATATTCATGCATTACAATAATTGTGTGATGTATTATAATACACATATACACAAACACTTTTCTACACATATAAACTACATTTAGACTAAATCATGCTCATGAACATTAACATCCAACCTACTGCATTACAGTTCAAATTTTACCACATAAAAGTTGTAAAGTCTTGTTACGAATCATCCATATGAACAACAACAATATCTTACTACATAACAATTTCAATTCTAGTGCATAACACATATAATAAGCCTAAATAATCTATTTTGTTTTCTGCTCCATTACTGTTAATTTTTTACCAAATCACATGCAAGTGACCTACTGCATTATAATGCATTAAAATTTAACTGTAATGCAGTAGAATAAAATTTGCTTATTATTATTAAAATTTTACCAAATCACATGCATAGTATTAGTTTTACTCCATCATAATATTAATTCTACTCAATCATTGTGTTAATCCTACTCCATCACGGTTATAATTTCACCAAATCATTTCTATATTTCATACAAAGTACTTAATTTCGACAAAACCTCAAAATACAACTTTATCATACTCAAGCATATTCATATTATTCACATTAAAAATAATTCTACTCCATTACAGTTCTAATTTACCAAATCACATGCATAGTATTAGTTTTACTCCATCATAATATTAATTCTACTCAATCATAGTGTTAATCCTACTCCATCACAATTATGATTTTACCAAATCACTTCTATATCAAAGAGAACTTTATAATTTTCATTGAGACATTATATCAAACACATTTTATACATCAATCATAAACACACACTTGCACAAAATCTTATATATGTTTGATATCCTATTGCATTCAAGAGCATTATAGTGCATTTTTAACACATTTTCTACCTATGAACAATGAAAGTAACCAACTTCATTACACTATAATTTCTACCACATCAAACTCGTAAGTAACTTACTGCATTACGGTCTCATTCCTAGTACATTAGAGTGTCAAAGTAGTGCATCACAATTATGATGTCTTATTGAGACATTATATCAAACACATTGTATGCATAAATCATAACCACACACTTACCCATTAAATGCATTAAATGCATTAGAATTTAAACCTTAATATAGTAAAAATAAAGTTTTAATGCAGTAAATCATGCATATGAACAATGGAAGTAACCTATTGCATTACAATGTATTAAAATTAAAGTGTAGTGCGGTAGAAAGAACAATGCAAGTAACCTACTGCATTACAGTGCATTAAAATTTAAACTGTAATGCAGTAGAAAGAACAATGCAAGTAACGTACTACATTACATTAAAAATAAAAAACACTAATAAATCGTAATTCACTCATATGAACAATAGCAAATATCCTACCACATCACAGTGCAATTTCTACAAAATCACAGACATACTTTATCACTTTTACAAATAACTTTTACTCCATTACTGTTACGTTCTACTACATTACTTTATATCCTACTGCGTCACATATATGTTTCTACCGCATTGCAGTTACGATCTACTACATTACTGTATATCTTACTGCATCACATTGTGAATTAAAACATCACAGTTAGAACTAACGCATCACAGTTATAGAAAGTCATATAGACATTTTATCAAACACATTGTATGCAGGTCTCATATATACTCTTTCAACTATTTTTCTCTCAAAATTCGTTACGAAAGTAGTAAAAACGAAGATCAATATACCGTATTCATCAACGATAATTAAATAGAACATAGAAAAGCTTACTTTTAAAGTAACGAAGATCAATATACCATTGATGAGATGATGTAAACATACGAACCATCTCGATGCGTTGTTGAATTTGTTTGATTTGAGAGGATTCAGTATGTTTGATTTGGTGGATTTGGTGGATTCGAGAGGATTCAGTGTACTGTGTGTTTTTTGGTCAGGTGTGAAGTGTGTTTTTTGATCGGCCTAATTGGGTGCGTTTTAATTTTCATTATTTTCAACAATTACCCTTAAAGTTTGAGAGTTTACAAAAAAGACACCATTTTTTTTATCAAATTAGGTGATTTTGATCCAAGGGTTGAGATTTCACCTCATTTATTTTATTATAAGTTTTGTTTTAGAATAACCCCACTCCATATATATATATATAAATAGTTCTGATGGTTCTGACACTAAAAATGGTTCTGAAAAGAAAGCTATATATATATATATATATATATATATATATATATATATATATATATATATATATATATATATATATATATATATATATATATATATATATATATATATATATATATATATATATATATATATATATATAGATTTGCGTTCATGTGGTGACCAACCTTAAAATAAAAACAATAGGAACCAACCAAATTTTGCCAAGTGTCTTTTTTTATTAAAAGAAAATAAAAATTAATGTTAATGTATTTAGGGGTAATATGGTATTCTCTTATTTACATAATTCATTAGTAATAAATATTTCTCACGTTACATAACTTAGTAACTTAAATGCTACTTTTTCTCTCCCAACTCCTTATTAAATGTTGCATTCTTTTTATCCCCACTAAAAAATATCTTCATTCCTTTATCATCCTTAAATATCACTGTATACATATTGTATTTTGTCATAAAAAAGGAATATAGTTATCAACTACGCTATGAAACTAATGTTGCATGAAGTTACTCTTTCTTTTTCTGAACGATGATACTTTATCAAATGTACATTAGTTTATAGGACTACATAGTATCTACAAGGACAACGAATACAAAGTAAGAAAGAGCATTTGAAACAGGAGAGATAGAACAATAACTACATTTCTCGACAATATTTTTTTCATTCTCACTAAAAAATGATCTTCGTTCATTCAATCTTTAAAAAAATTTATTGTGTCATCTAAAATATATCACTAAAAAATATATCTCTAAAAATATATCACTAAAAAAATGCATCCACGAGTGTACCAAACAATTAAATGTGTCATTAAAAAAATATCACTAAAAATTATCTATATATTTTAACGTGTCATAAAAAAGAATTGTGTGTCACTAAAACATATCAAAACTTTAGTGAACTTTGTGTGCCATAATAGTGGATTTGTCACTAAAAACAAGTGATAAAAACTAATGTGCCAATACAAACATGTGAAAAAAAATTAATGTGTTCAAGAAACTTATTTGGTCACTAAATAAGTGTCATAAAATTAATGTGTCGCTACAAACATATCAAAAACTTTAACGTAACATGTCGCTACAAACGTATCAAAAACTTTAGTTTATCAACACATATGTGTCATGATTATGTAATAAAAATAATGTGTCATTGTAATTATATTAAAATCTTATGATTTTTCACTAAAAGTACTCAATCTTTAATGTGTCATTAAAAGTGTACCAAAAATTTAACATAATTGCATATATAAAAAAACTATAGTGTCACTTTATATATTTAATTATTAAAAAAGATTATCACATGGTACTAAAACTTTGGGGATAATTATTACTCGTATATTTGGGTGTCACCATTTTAAAAGTTAGATAGATATTTTTTATTTAAAAATTTAATCTTAGTTGATGCCTAGAATATACGGAAATAAGAAACTCAAACGAAAATTTTGTTGTGTAGAAAAGTCAAACGAAAATTATACAAGGTTACATAAAGAAAACGGACGAGTGGAATAAATGTTCAATTGGGTTTCAAAAGTTGCTACATATTTCAAGTTAATTACACTTATGCCACTAAAATCATATTAATCAAATGACATCATCATTGATGCATCTAACGGTCTATATTGGTTCTTATTGTTTTTATTTTAAAATCGGTCACCACAATAACGCCCCTCTCTCTCTATATATATATATATATATATATATATATATATATATATATATATATATATATATATATATATATATATATATATATATATATATATATATATATATATATATCACAAGCCAACAATATCATATCGGCTCGTTTCACATGCATGCACGCATATACGTGCTTAATATTAACCACAATCTCCCACGCCCGCCGAGCTAAATTGGCAAGAATACGGGTCACAACACCAAATAAAGATCGTACAGAAGTTGCCTTTCTCAGCACAATTCTTACTCGGGGATAATTTTCGTGAAAGTGTCAACACTTTCCCATCTTCCATAAGGAATTTTCCAATTTCCACCTGAAAGAGAACATTATTTAAATTTTAAAGAAATTAAGATTGTTAATAGTATAATATAAATAAGGTTATAAATAGCGTAAGGCGTAGCGTAGCGACATGTCCAAGCTACATGCTTTAGCGGTTAAGGCGAAGCTTTAGCGTTTCTAAAGCGTGGCTTACAGCGGCACAACGTATAAAAATATTTATTTGTTTTATTATATTTCAAATTTTATATTTATATTGAGTTCATAATAAGTGTTATACATAATAATTAAAGTTAAAAACTCTCCTTACATGTAACCATATTCATTTTTTGGAGTTAAATTCAAAAAATCACCGCACTTTATTTCGTAGCGCGCTTTGACCTATTGCGTAGCGTGGAGGTCACGCTTCAAACTTAAGTGTGCCTTAAGGCGGACTATAGCGAACTATTTAGAACTAGGAATATAAGTATAATATTATAGAGTTACCTTAGTAAACCCCATTCCAACAGCATGATCCTTAGAAACCATGGCAATTTTTTGATCCCCATCATTAATGGATGAGGCACTCAAAAATGTGCTAGTGCACATAATAACAGCAAGGAAAAAAACTACTGCCTTCATATTTCTCAAACTCAATATTTTGTTTGCTAAACAAGTGCTTGATGTGATGCTACAACTAAAGCTTAGTCTATTTATAGAATTTGATATCTAATTATCTATTATCTATCCTACATATTTATAATGATAACGCGAAGCATGTGAAATGTAGGTTTGACCAAAACAACCTACCATACGTGTAGGATGTGGATATACAAGATTATGTTGCTATCGCTCATAAGCGGCTTGGCAGAATATGAGGTCATCATCGGCTACCATGTCATGCAAAGTTCATCAGAATCGTGTTTCATCTCTATAAGTGCTCCTCGAAAGAGAATCTTAAATGTTTCCACTCCACGTATGCGTTGTGGCCGGAAGCTCTGCACATAATTTATGAAGTGAGTAGTCACATTGATCACACATGTAGTAATAGAAGTTGATTTCTTGACCACAACGTCCACATGAACATCGAAAGTCTTGCTTCATTATCAACTCATCTTCATCGTCGTATACTACTTCATCACGTGAATATTCTGGAAAACTAAGACTCGTTAGACCCGTAGCATCGGCTTGAATTTTAAGGAATTTAAAATGCTTTCGAAGAGGATAGACCATATAACATTGAATGACTTCGACAATTTTTAGAAGTATTGTTCGACTCGTACAACATCGTTTTTGAAAATACTATAAGGGATACTTACAATATTGCTCATCAAAATAATCGGTTATTAAACGTCTTTCGGCATTTTCTCGATCACGTTAGATCAGGTTACGTGTCATATAATTATTGTTGATATTTCTATTCTGGATGCTTTAAAATAAGTTATCAAATATATAATTTAAATCAATAGAAAAAGATTTTAATGGGTTGATATGTCATTTGATTGGTTTTAAAATGTAGCCGTTTACTTTTTTCCCTGTTATAAATTGTTTTAAGACTGAGGAAGTATGGTTTTAGAAACCATTTCGACTCGTCAAACCCATGAGAATGTTGAATCGAAATGTTATCTTGAAATTACTAGTTTGAAGGGTGTGGAGTAGGGCTGTAAACGAACTGAACGTTCAGCGAACCGTTCGCCGATCGTTTGTCAAAAAATTCGTTTATGTTCGTTTATTTAACAAATGAACGAACACGAACAAGATTTTTGGTCCGTTTAGTTAAATAAACGAACGTGAACAAAGGCTTCGTTTGTTCATTTACGTTCGTGAACGTTCGATTATGTCCGTTCGGTTACGTTCGTTTATTTCATTCGTTTACGTTCGATTAATATTCCAAATGTTAAAAATAATAATAAGCTAATAACAAATATTTTTAAATGCCTAACAATAATATATTAATAATATAATACTTGGTTAAAAAGTATTTATAATTTCTCTTAAATATTTTGGGATATGATGATTATATAAGTACATAAGATGATAATATGGATCGTTTAAAGTAATAACTTTAGTTACACGGTCGTTTAGCCCATTTACATTTATATATCACCGTTTACGTTCATTTATGTTCGTTTGATTACGTTCGTTTAAGTTATATGAACGAACATTAACGAACATGAACAAGTTCAAATCTAAATAAACGAACATGAACAACAATTTTTGTCCGATTAAGCGTTCGCGTTCGTTTATTTGTTCGAATAAAATTAAATAAACGAACATGAACATACCACCGTTCGCGTGCGTTCGGTTCGTTTACGGTCAGCTAGTGTGGAGTATATGAGATGGATCGTGTGTTCTTAATAAACAACCTATGAGAGAAGTATTATGTTTATCGTCTCGCCCAGAGTATCATATAACTCAGAAACGGGTCTTTCGGAGCTATGTTATGTTTAGTATTAATATTGGTTCGATATTTATTCGCACAAAGTGAAGTTTTTTTTAAACATGTTGATTTACATGGGTTGTGGCGAAAACATAACACGATTTTTATTAGTAAACATGGGTTGTGGCAATTGCAACATTAGTCGTTGTTCTACACATTGCTGTAACATGTACAAAACTATGTATATACAGTAAGTTTTATAAACCAAAGTCGCAACAAGTAGTTATGTATATATATACGCCTGCCTTTTGACTCAATTAATCTGAATACCTCAACATTTTGATTAGGTGTAGTATGGATGAGCACGGTACCATTCTGGCACCGTTTTGGGTATACCTAAACCGGGTTTCTCCTGTCACATATTACAACGGTATCAAAACTAGTATTATCCGTTTTAGTACCGTACCGAATTACAATGGTGCCGAATTTTTTTGTGCACTTGTTTTGTGGTACCGGGTACTGAGAACCGGTACCGAATGAACAAGTTTACGCTTAACAAGTGGACCATTTTCTTTATCATGGTTGATGGTGTATATAAATTTTATAAACTAGTCGAAAGTACCCTACCCCGTTAGTTGTTGCTGTTTCAGCAATGTGTAGAAACACGATACAAAAAACACACAAATTCAAACCCATATCGACAATAACGTTGTCACGTCATTGATATGTAGATGGTACACTGCATGGCATATCTGCATGCATTCCTTATTACACGTAAACATATACTCCATATAGCAAACCAACGATATCATATCGGCTTATAACAGAATCCCGAAAGTACAGTACCCGTCGGCCCTCCCATGCCAATATGGCACTTATGCGGGTAACAATATTGAGGGCCTATTAGTCCACACAGCTCGCCAACAACACGGCAATACGGACTCAGGGGTGATGGCGGTCGAGGTATCAAATCCTTCTTATGTCCCAAACAAAATGCCTTGGTTGCTGCCGGCACGCAATAATACTGCGCACAACAATTTGGCGTCTCCTCGGTCGCACAGCGTTGAAAATAACCAGCGCATTTCTTTGTCGCGGCTAGTTTCCGTGAAACTCTCAATATATACCTTCTTATCTTCCGTCGCGAATGTTCCGGTTTCCATCTGCAAGAGGACATTATTCAAAATTTAAAGAAAGTTTGTTAATAATATATATGTATATTATAGAGTAACTACTATACCTTAGCAATTTGTTGGTCTTCATCACTAAAGCACTCAAAATTGTGTTGGTGCTCATGATAACAGCAAAAATAAAAACTATTGCCTTCATATTTCTGATGCTCAATATTTTTATTGCTAAACAAGTAGTAGTAGTAACTTGTTTATGATGGGGCGAAAGCTGAATATACGCAACTTATTTTTTCAAAAGTACCAATATACATAATATACTTGGTTTATTATCTATATACGCAAGGTACTTTCAAATTATGACCAGTCTACGCAATCTTGACCAAAAATAGCTTTAAAAAGTTACATTTTGGTCCCTGCCGTCTGCACCATTAGTCCTTTAACATTTTTCACTAGAAAAAGTTACAGTAATGGCACAAAAGTTTCGGTCAAGATACTGGACAAAGATAGCTGTTCTGATCCCGAAAGCATGTACGTGCCTAGTTATCAGTTTTTCTATTAACTAATTGTGTTTTGTAAGTGGATGAAATTGATCCTGTTAAGCTGCATTGTTGCTCGTTAGATGTGGCAAAATGGGCGGGTTGGGTAACGGGTCAAAACAGGAAAGTTTCATTGAACTTTTATTGGCTCTTATGCAGAAATGCTTTCAAACATGAGTTGACTTTGTTGGAAAAAGTCCGGCATCCTAATGTGGTTCAGTTTGTTGGAGCCGTCACCCAAAATGTACCCATGATGATTGTTTCCGAGTTTCACCCAAGAGTAAGTTCTAGATCACATCCGAACATAATAGGTTGTGTGTATGTGGTGCATAGGTGTTGCCATATTCCTTGATACAAGATTAGCTTTACGAAGCTTCAATTTATGATCAATTTCAAGGCGACCTTAGAAGCTATCTTGAAAAAAAAGGACGGCTGTCCCCCTCCAAAGCTCTTAGATTTGCTCTTGATATTGCCAGGCAAGTAAAACGCTGCCGACTTTTTGTACATTCATTTCATGTTTATTAGAAGGAAGTTTTTAACCATTTATACGAAACGGTCAGTTCGGGTTACATAATTTACCATTTTTGACCCGTTACTCGAACCGCCCATTTGGCCTATCCTTTTGTCAGTTTCTCGATTATATATCTGTTATTTGACGTTTTTCATTTCTTGACTGACGGTAATTTGGCAGGGGAATGAACTATCTACATGAATGTAAACCGGACCCGATTATCCACTGCGATTTAAGGCCAAAGTAAGGCAACTAATATAAGTTTATCATACAGTGAAAATAATCACCTGTATGTATGAGTTTGCGTTTTGAGATTTTTTTAATAATTGAAACTTTGGTAAGGTGCCAGAAATATTTTGCTGGATAGCGGGGGCCTATTGAAGGTTGCAGGTATCGCATTAATCAGATTGTCCAAAATTTCGCCTAATAAAGCAAGATTAGCGCGACCTGCCACCGTCGATCGAGAAAGTAAGTTCTTGAAATATACGAACTTTACATTATTTACTTTTCTGTTTCTGAAGACAGTACCTTTTGTAGCATACCTACTCGTACTATCTTAGTAACCTTAACTTTTTTGTGAGTACAGATTTATACATTGCACCGGAGATCTATAAAGATGAACTATTCGATGCAGGTGTGGATGTGTACTCTTTTGGCCTTATTCTTTACGAGGTACTTTTATCTGTATTCCATTTCATAAATTGCATATGATATATTCGTATTAGAGATCAGGTCAGGTTGACCCGAACCACTGGCTGTCGAAAATTTCAAATATAAACACTCATACAGTAATCTAAGATTTAGAGTACAACTATACAGGAGGTTTTAGCCAAAATTTTAGCAACTTTTGGCCCGTTTGACCTTTCATTTCTTTTTTGCCACGCCATTATGTATTACTCGTTTGTTTGTTTTCTTTCCCGTTAACGATTCTTTATATAAAACATTGATCTTGGTTTTGTTTAATATGAGATCAGATGATGGAAGGTGTGCAACCGTTTTATCCCAAGCCTCCTGAAGAGGCTGTTAAGCTGATGTGTGATGATATCCAGAGACCAACATTCAAGACAAAATCGAAATATTATCCTCCCGATCTAAAAGAGTAAGTATATTTTTCTGTCAATAATAACTTGAATCTATGTACAAAAATTCCAGAGGCGGAAATCTTGACACACTTATCTACAAACCGATTAAGGCGTTTAGCTAAAAGAGTTGCCTAAAATGGAAATCGGACAAATACATTGGACGGGTCATTCATATTAATAAAATTTTCATCCTTTTTCCATCTTTGTTCTTGTTTTGTAGATTGATAGAGGAGTGTTGGTATCCAGATTTATCTATTAGACCAAAATTTTCCGAGATTATCATACGCCTTGACAAAATCGTGGGGTATAGTTCTAAACAAGGATGGTTCAAAGACACATTTAAGCTCCCATGGTATTCTTTCTAACACAACACTATACGTATCAAGGAAACGCTACTATTATTTTGTTAACAATGTTATAACTGTTTTCTTGCAGGAAGTAATGGTTATAAACAGTAAAAATGTTGAACAAAATTCGATTAGCTAGCGAGAGACTCCGAGTGTTGGGAGCTTTGTGTTGTCATATATGACGCAATGGGTGAGAAATAGAGGTCGCGTAAGCATAATCTTCAGAGTTGCGAAATCTGGATAATAAAGTGGAATCGTTGCTATATGTTTTCTTGTTTACGTTACGTGAAAATGGTTTACGTGTATCAGTTGATAGACTTGTGATATAATAGTTTAAGCCGTTCTAGTGTTCTTTTCTAAGCAAAATGATTAATGGAATTTGAAGAAACAGTGTCAAATTAAAACCGATTGAACAAGTTTACGTTATGCCAAGTGTATTATAATGTTCAACATTAACGAAACACATTAAGATAATATTCACTTTGTTCGTGATTTTGTTGCTTCGAGAAAAGTTCGTGTTCTTCATGTCCCTTCACGTTTTCAGTATGCTGATATTAACCCGCTTGGGAAAACTTTCTTATAGGCTCAGTTGGGTTAGTGGGGTGTGCTCATTGTTGTGATTGATCAAGTAGAAGCAAAGATATAAATACTGATGTAAACATTGTATGAATAAAATCATTTATCGGAAGATATAACAAATGTTTACCCTAATTCCGTCTATATTTTGATTAGATTAGGGGTCGCGAGACATAGTCGCGAGTCTGTTTATAGTCGCGACTGTTGTCATAGTCAACAAGGTCAATCGGTTTTGGAGAATGTTTATGCTTCATCGCACAGGATATGTCAATTGCCAACGTACACGTCAAACACTTTAAGGTCAACCGACCCTCAAGATGCTCCAAACACCTAGGGCATTTACCATCACTTCTAACGCCTAGGCAAAATGAAATAGCGTGCGGGTGACCCTTAACCATGAATTTTTGTCCAAACTTCACATTATCATATCGATCAACACCTGCGTGAAGATAGAAAGGGGTATATGTGGTTTCTTTTGTAGGTATTGACACACAACAAGCTGGATGCATGGACTGGACGCATTGATCACAATGATAGAACGCACCATTCGGATTAAACTCCTCCTCGCAAACTTCACAAAAGTAATCACCACTATGGTTTTCAACTGGAAAATACCTTAGAGTCATCAGATGCTTGTCATACTTGTGACTAATTTTCTCAGGCCACAACAGAGCGCAATCGGAATGTATGATAAATTGACAAGGCTCGCAACTGTAACAAATTTGTTTCTTTGCATCAGACAAACACAAACGACAATAATCTCCTGAACCTGGCTCACCTTTACGAAGTAGATGATTTGGATGAGATTTATGTGTGATATATTGACGTGAGAGCGCGCAAGGAACGTCAATGTTGTTGTCGTCTCCTTGCCGATTATCATTTCGACAGTTATAAACAAATCCATTGCAATTTTTCTTACAGTAATGACACTTGAACAAACCCATGTAGGAACCAGGGGCTTTTGGCAATAGTACAAAGTCATATATTCCTGAAAAATAATCTTTCAACTTAATTTTAGTAGGCAACCGGGTGCAGGACGCATGAAGAACAAAGTTGCATCCATCATCAGAAGTTGTACATTTGTAAAATGGGATGTTTGTGATTGGTCTTACGCATGCATTGCACATAACTTCAACCACTTTCTTTGAATCATGAATGGATGATGTTGTTCTCAAATGAGGCTTGTGACTGGGCATCAAAAGATGCAGGGCATCCGAGTACTTAAGCTTATTCGAACGATGCTTGAGATCCGAGTACCGACTAAATTCTTTTGGATCAGTGTTGCGCATCAAAAAATGCAAGGGATTCGAGTACCCACTAAATTCTTTTGGATCAGTGTAAGGTGTTGTTCTTCTTGAAGAGGTAGATGTATCCACAAGAGTTAATGGGTGTGGATGAAATGGATGTGAGAGGTTTGTTTCGAAGGCATTTGATCCACTTTCTCCATGAAGCTTAAGTCGCATTAACATATCATTTTGATCGCGGAATGGGAGATCGAGAACATAAGGTTGTTTGCCCCGGATACTGAAATTTAATTCACGTACGCTATCTACAGAACCATATTCCAACAACTTTATTATTATGGGGTAATTATATACGTATAAAAGGTAAGGTAAAATAATACTCGTTTTTAACGATGTATGAGAGGTTGAAACATACACAACCACATCCTTTAAGGTAGCGAGGCTTTCGTTTCTACCAAAGGTAAAAAAAAAGGCCTCCAACCTTGGAACCCTTGTCTAGAGGCAAAGTGATAACCACCGTGATCCAACTTTGCTATTCTTTGGTAATTGTATATCTTACCCACCAAGATATTTTGACATTCGTGACAAATAAAAAAATGTCTCTGAAATATCTTAAGTAGGGCTGAGCATCGGTCCGAGACCGGACCGGACCGAGGACCGAATTGGTCCGAAACCCCGGACCGAGGCCGGACCGAAATGGTCCGGTCCGGTCCGGGTTGGTCCGGTCAGGTTCGGTCCTCGGTCCGGTCCGATCTTATTAGGCATAATCGACGAGATTTTGGTAAGACCGAACCCGACCGGACCGGACCGACCGGACCGAGGACCGAATTGGTCCAAAACCCCGGACCGAGGACCGGACCGAAATTGCTCGGTCCAGTTCGGTTCGGTCCGGTCCGGTCCGGTTTTTCGGTCCTGGTCGGTTTTGGGTCCGCCGTGCTCAGCCCTAATCTTAAGTGTCAAAGCATTGAGTGTAAAGATATATATTTTTGCCTTTTGAGAGACCTTTTTTCCATAAATTAAAGTAACAATTTTAATTTCTTTACTAGCAAGTTAAATTAGTGACACTTTTTTTGTATCTCTAAAATCCCTGTAATTAAAGTTTGATTTTTATGCAATTATTAAATGAAATATATTAAAATACTTAGATTTGGAGAGAGTGTGCGTACCTTGATCCAAGCCTGTGGCATTGACTGATGCTTCTTTTGATGTGGTTGCGCAATCTGTGTGTACATAATATCGACATTTCTCACATTTATAAACCCAAAGATCTTCATCGAATCCTAATTCGCATACCTTACATTTTGGATAAAATTTGGCTTTTTGGTCATCTTTCGAAAATGAGTAAGTAAGAGTAAGTGGGTGAATATGAAAGAAACCGTCGTTTCTAAAATTTTGAATCAATAACTTTTTACGGAGGAAAACACAGTCTCTATGGGCGAAAAAATTGAAGCAAGTGATACATTGATAAAAGTTTCCTTGTTGTTTGTTGCCACATGCATGACAATTGGCCAAAATAACGACAGAGATGGAAATTATTGGATGTTGGTGGCTAGGGTGATAGATCATGTGATTTTTTTCACCATTTTTGGAACATCCTAAACAAGTATAAATATCGCATTGAACACAATGATAATTTAGGTACTCGTAGTCATGCTTGCGTTTACAAGCTTGACACATACACGGTTTATCTTCTGACACTTGACAGAGGATAAGCTTATGATCACGATGAGATTCATGTCTTAGAGTTGTGGGAAGCTCTGCACATAATTTGTGAAGTGAGTAATCACATTGATCACACGTATAGTAACGCCTGTGATAGAAGTTGATTTCTTGACCACAACGTCCACATTGACATCGAAAGTCTTGCTTTTTTATCAAATCCTCCTCATCGTCATATACTACTTCATCGTGTGGATATTCTTGATTTAGATCTATAAGTGTCAATGGGTGTTCATGTTGTAACACTTCCATTTCAACAAATTGATTTAAATGGATGATGTTTTTAAATAATAGAAAACGGAGAAGATGATAAGATGATATCAAGGCCATAAAGTACATTATATAAGGAAATTTTTAAGAGTATATACTTTTCTTTTCTCTAAAAATTCAAAGAGTAAACAAATTGTTATTTGCAAATTCTATCCTTGCTTATGTAGTTTACTTTATCTTTTTCTTTATGTTATGTGCTTCAAATTTTCAAGGCAAAGTATATGCGGCTTTTTACTTTAGCATCAATTAATTTAATTTATACTATAACATTCATATTTGGCAGAAGACACAATAAATAATTAATATTCGCGTGCAGTAAGTAGAGTAATAGAGAGAGCCGTGGTACGTATAGGGCTTCATTATGATCACTACAATGATTATGGTCGACGTTCTGTCAAGGTCTTATCCATGGGTTCTCTACCATGTTTTCAGACTATCGTGAGTCGGTTTCTAATACTTCTAAGCACTTCGATCAGAAGCACAAAATACATTGGTCATGTCAAGTTTAAGAACTTTACTAAATACCGGGAGTCATTAGGGCGCTTAAATATTAAACTATTTCAGGACACATATCACCCATGAGGTTACATTCGGTATCACATTCTGCATGGTATTCGTCAGTGTCGGTCTCGTGAAGATCGGTTCAAGCTTTGCTAATTGTTACATTTTCTTTTAGTTATTATAGGTGTATCCTTTGGACTCTGTGGTCTAAATAACCATAAACCATCTTGTTTGGAATTTGCCATTAACCTGTTCATTAACGTTGGCTGTCAACGAACCTATATATTCTGTTGTTCTACTTCAATTGCATATAATAATCTATAATCAAATAAATATCAGAAGCTGAAAACGTACGAATTTGCAAGTATAGTTTTCACTTTGATATATTTAATTTCTTGCAATGAATTATATTATAATTACTCACACACACTTTAAGTTGGCTAATATTATTTAACACCTCTTCGTGGAATTAGCTTTCCTTTTATACTTAGAACATTCACTACAACAATCCAGCCCTTCCCAATCGGGGTTTTCTCCAGCGACATCAAGTCGCTGGGGAAACCACGCTAAACGACAAAATCTGTCTGACGTGGCAAACTTGCTCGTAAAAATTTTGACCAAAAAATAAAGAAAAGTTTCCCCAGCGACATGTCGCTGGGGAAACGTTGACTGAATTTTGACCAAATTATTTCACAAAAATGCAAGCGGGAGATTAACCCGCCAACTTTTCCCCAGCGACATGTCACTGGGGAAACTTTCTTCCACGTCTAATCCAAGTGATTAGTGTTAATGCGTTGGTTAATTTATGTCCAAAAGTTTCCCCAGCGACACGTCGCTGGGGAAACTTTTTGGGATTCCCCCCAAAAGTTTTTCGTTAACGCGCCTATTTAACAAAACAACGAACAAAAGTTATCAGCGACATGTCGCTGGGGAAACGTTGACTTCTATTTGACCACCAATTTTCACAAAAAAGTGTAATGTTTATATAATATTTTAGTAAATATAATACATATATAGTATATCTCTTTTTATGATAAAAAAAGTGAGACAAATTGTTAATTTTCCCGCTAATGCTTTCCCCCCAATGTTTTCCCGCCAACATTTTGACCGCCAAAAGTTAACATTCACTGATAATTGTTAACATTCATTGTTAATATTAATTAAAACTTGTTAACATTCATTGAGGCTTACAAACAGACACGCCTAAACCTAACTTTATTCTACACGGACACTTAAACACGCGCTTAATTAAACATGGATATTAAACCGATAATAGACTCATAAACACGAAAGCAGATACATCATAAACTAGTTCAAACGAATGTTCCCCATGTCATCGTAAAGATCGTGAAGTAGTGCAGCTGATTCCATTGTGTGCCTATCGCAATTTTTGTACAACTCTACTGTACTCTCAAGTACCCTTATCATTCCAGTCAAGCGCATACAGTTTGCACACGTTGAAGAGCTTGGAGAAGAAATTGGAATTGTTGAAGGTCTGGGAGAAGAGCTTGGAGGAGAAAAGCTCGTTGAAGGTCTCGAAGAAGAGGTTGGAGGAGAAAAGCTCATTGAACGTCCAAGAGAGTTGATTAGCAGTTGCACGCGTTCGTCTTTCCATAAAAAAAAATTGCATCCATATGAAACTGGACGTTGAACCCGTGAACGTGGACAAGCATAGTACAGTCTACCAAAGGATTCAGTTTGCCACGATTCTCGAAGAACTACATCTCCATCTCACACTTGCACGGAAAAGCTTCATGCTTCAACATCTTCATAATAACAGGGTGTTTGTGATAATAAGTGTGTATGTGTGTGTGATCTGCTGGTGGTTGTTACGATAAGGAGTGTGTGTGGTTGTCCTTTTATGGTAAAAAAGTGAGGGAAATGGTTAACATTTTCCCGCCAGTGTTTTCCCTCCAATTTTTCCCACCAATAATGGTTAACATTGAACCTCTAATGTTGAACCCTATCTAATACAACGAACCTCTAATTTTGAACCCTATCTAATACAATGAACCTCTAATGTTGAACTCTATCTAATACGTTGAACCTCTAATGTTGAACCCTATCTAATACGTTGAACCTCTAATGTTGAACCCTATCTATATCAATGAACCTCTAATGTTGAACCCTATCTAATACAATGAACCTCTAATGTCGAACCCTATCTAATTTAATGAACCTCTAATGTTGAACCCTATCTAATACAATGAACCTCTAATGTTGAACCCTATCTAATACAATGAACCTCTAATGTTGAACCCTATCTAATTCAATGAACCTCTAATGTTGAACCCTATCTAATACAATGAACCTCTAATGTTGAACCCTATCTAATACATTGAACCTCTAATGTTGAACCCTATCTAATACGTTGAACCTCTAATGTTGAACCCTATCTAATTCAATGAACCTCTAATGTTGAACCCTATCTAATACAATGAACCTCTAATGTTGAACCCTATCTAATTCAATGAACCTCTAATGTTGAACCCTATCTAATTCAATGAACCTCTAATGTTGAACTCTATCTAATACAATGAACCTCTAATGTTGAACCCTTCTAATTCAATGAACCTCTAATGTTGAACCCTATCTAATACAATGAACCTCTAATGTTGAACCCTATCTAATACAATGAACCTCTAATGTTGAACCCTATCTAATACATTGAACATCTAATGTTGAACCCTATATAATACGTTGAACCTCTAATGTTGAACCCTATCTAATACAATGAACCTCTAATGTTGAACCCTATCTAATACGTTGAACCTCTAATGTTGAACCCTATCTAATTCAATGAACCTCTAATGTTGAACCATATCTAATACTATGAACCTCTAATGTTGAACCATATCTAATATATTGAACCTCTAATGTTGAACCCTATCTAATTCAATGAACCTCTAATGTTGAACCCTATCTAATATAATGAACCTCTAATGTTGAACCCTATCTAATACAATGAACCTCTAATGTTGAACCCTATCTAATATAATGAACCTCTAATGTTGAACCCTATCTAATACAATGAACCTCTAATGATGAACCCTATCTAATTCAATGAACCTCTAATGTTGAACTCTATCTAATACAATGAACCTCTAATGTTGAACCCTATCTAATTCAATGAACCTCTAATGTTGAACCCTGTCTAATACAATGAACCTCTAATGTTGAAACCTATCTAATACAATCAACCTCTAATGTTGGACCCTATCTAATTCAATGAACCTCTAATGTTGAACCATATCTAATACAATGAACCTCTAATGTTGAACCCTATCTAATTCAATGAACCTCTAATGTTGAACTCTATCTAATACAATGAACCTTTAATGTTGAACCCTATCTAATTCAATGACCCTCTAATGTTGAACCCTATCTAATACAATGAACCTCTAATGTTGAACCCTATCTAATACAATGAACCTCTAATGTTGAACCCTATCTAATACATTGAACATCTAATGTTGAACCCTATCTAATACGTTGAACCTCTAATGTTGAACCCTATCTAATACAATGAACCTCTAATGTTGAACCCTATCTAATTCAATGAACCTCTAATGTTGAACCCTATCTAATTCAATGAACCTCCAATGTTGAACCCTATCTAATACAATGAACCTCTAATGTTGAACTCTATCTAATACAATGAACCTCTAACGTTGAACCCTATCTAATTCAATGAACCTCTAATGTTGAACCCTATATAATATAATGAACCTCTAATGTTGAACCCTATCTAATTCAATGAACCTCTAATGTTGAACCCTATCTAATTCAATGAACCTTTAATGTTGAACTCTATCTAATACAATGAACCTCTAATGTTGAACCCTATCTAATTCAATGAACCTCTAATGTTGAACCCCATCTAATACAATGAACCTCTAATGTTGAACCCTATCTAATTCAATGAACCTCTAATGTTGAACCATATCTAATACAATGAACCTCTAATGTTGAACCCTATCTAATGCATTGAACCTCTAATGTTGAACCCTATCTAATTCAATGAACCTCTAATGTTGAACCCTATCTAATACAATGAACCTCTAATGTTGAACCCTATCTAATACAATGAAGCTCTAATGTTGAACCCTATCTAATTCAATGAACCTCTAATGTTGAACCATATCTAATATAATGAACCTCTAATGTTGAACCCTATCTAATTCAATGAACCTCTAATGTTGAACTCTATTTAATACAATGAACCTCTAATGTTGAACCCTATCTAATTCAATGAACCTCTAATGTTGAACACTATCTAATACAATGAACCTCTAATGTTGAACCCTATCTAATACAATGAACCTCTAATGTTGAACCCTATCTAATTCAGTGAACCTCTAATGTTGAACCATATCTAATACAATAAACCCTAATGTTGAACCCTATCTAATTCAATGAACCTCTAATGTTGAACTCTATCTAATACAATGAACCTCTAATGTTGAACCCTATCTAATTCAATGAACCTCTAATGTTGAACCCTATCTAATACAATAAACCTCTAATTTTGAACCCTATCTAATACAATGAACCTCTAATGTTGAACCCTATCTAATACATTGAACATCTAATGCTGAACCCTATCTAATACGTTGAACCTCTAATGTTGAACCCTATCTAATACAATGAACCTCTAATGTTGAACCCTATCTAATTCAATGAACCTCTAATGTTGAACCCTATCTAATTCAATGAACCTCTAATGTTGAACCCTATCTAATACAATGAACCTCTAATGTTGAACTCTATCTAATACAATGAACCTCTAATGTTGAACCCTATCTGATTCAATGAACCTCTAATGTTGAACCCTATCTAATACAATGAACCTCTAATGTTGAACCCTATCTAATTCAATGAACCTCTAATGTTGAACCCTATATAATTCAATGAACCTCTAATGTTGAACTCTATCTAATACAATGAACCTCTAATGTTGAACCCTATCTAATTCAATGAACCTCTAATGTTGAACCCTATCTAATACAATGAACCTCTAATGTTGAACCATATCTAATTCAATGAACCTCTAATGTTGAACCATATCTAATACAATGAACCTCTAATGTTGAACCACATCTAACACAATGAACCTCTAATGTTGAACCCTATCTAATTCAATGAACCTCTAATGTTGAACTCTATCTAATACAATGAACCTCTAATGTTGAACCATATCTAATACATTGAACATCTAATGTTGAACCCTATATAATACGTTGAACCTCTAATGTTGAACCCTATCTAATACAATGAACCTCTAATGTTGAACCCTATCTAATACGTTGAACCTCTAATGTTGAACCCTATCTAATTCAATGAACCTCTAATGTTGAACCATATCTAATACTATGAACCTCTAATGTTGAACCATATCTAATATATTGAACCTCTAATGTTGAACCCTATCTAATTCAATGAACCTCTAATGTTGAACCCTATCTAATATAATGAACCTCTAATGTTGAACCCTATCTAATACAATGAACCTCTAATGTTGAACCCTATCTAATATAATGAACCTCTAATGTTGAACCCTATCTAATACAATGAACCTCTAATGATGAACCCTATCTAATTCAATGAACCTCTAATGTTGAACTCTATCTAATACAATGAACCTCTAATGTTGAACCCTATCTAATTCAATGAACCTCTAATGTTGAACCCTGTCTAATACAATGAACCTCTAATGTTGAAACCTATCTAATACAATCAACCTCTAATGTTGGACCCTATCTAATTCAATGAACCTCTAATGTTGAACCATATCTAATACAATGAACCTCTAATGTTGAACCCTATCTAATTCAATGAACCTCTAATGTTGAACTCTATCTAATACAATGAACCTTTAATGTTGAACCCTATCTAATTCAATGAACCTCTAATGTTGAACCCTATCTAATACAATGAACCTCTAATGTTGAACCCTATCTAATACAATGAACCTCTAATGTTGAACCCTATCTAATACATTGAACATCTAATGTTGAACCCTATCTAATACGTTGAACCTCTAATGTTGAACCCTATCTAATACAATGAACCTCTAATGTTGAACCCTATCTAATTCAATGAACCTCTAATGTTGAACCCTATCTAATTCAATGAACCTCCAATGTTGAACCCTATCTAATACAATGAACCTCTAATGTTGAACTCTATCTAATACAATGAACCTCTAACGTTGAACCCTATCTAATTCAATGAACCTCTAATGTTGAACCATATATAATATAATGAACCTCTAATGTTGAACCCTATCTAATTCAATGAACCTCTAATGTTGAACCCTATCTAATTCAATGAACCTTTAATGTTGAACTCTATCTAATACAATGAACCTCTAATGTTGAACCCTATCTAATTCAATGAACCTCTAATGTTGAACCCCATCTAATACAATGAACCTCTAATGTTGAACCCTATCTAATTCAATGAACCTCTAATGTTGAACCATATCTAATACAATGAACCTCTAATGTTGAACCCTATCTAATGCATTGAACCTCTAATGTTGAACCCTATCTAATTCAATGAACCTCTAATGTTGAACCCTATCTAATACAATGAACCTCTAATGTTGAACCCTATCTAATACAATGAAGCTCTAATGTTGAACCCTATCTAATTCAATGAACCTCTAATGTTGAACCATATCTAATATAATGAACCTCTAATGTTGAACCCTATCTAATTCAATGAACCTCTAATGTTGAACTCTATTTAATACAATGAACCTCTAATGTTGAACCCTATCTAATTCAATGAACCTCTAATGTTGAACACTATCTAATACAATGAACCTCTAATGTTGAACCCTATCTAATACAATGAACCTCTAATGTTGAACCCTATCTAATTCAGTGAACCTCTAATGTTGAACCATATCTAATACAATAAACCCTAATGTTGAACCCTATCTAATTCAATGAACCTCTAATGTTGAACTCTATCTAATACAATGAACCTCTAATGTTGAACCCTATCTAATTCAATGAACCTCTAATGTTGAACCCTATCTAATACAATAAACCTCTAATTTTGAACCCTATCTAATACAATGAACCTCTAATGTTGAACCCTATCTAATACATTGAACATCTAATGTTGAACCCTATCTAATACGTTGAACCTCTAATGTTGAACCCTATCTAATACAATGAACCTCTAATGTTGAACCCTATCTAATTCAATGAACCTCTAATGTTGAACCCTATCTAATTCAATGAACCTCTAATGTTGAACCCTATCTAATACAATGAACCTCTAATGTTGAACTCTATCTAATACAATGAACCTCTAATGTTGAACCCTATCTGATTCAATGAACCTCTAATGTTGAACCCTATCTAATACAATGAACCTCTAATGTTGAACCCTATCTAATTCAATGAACCTCTAATGTTGAACCCTATATAATTCAATGAACCTCTAATGTTGAACTCTATCTAATACAATGAACCTCTAATGTTGAACCCTATCTAATTCAATGAACCTCTAATGTTGAACCCTATCTAATACAATGAACCTCTAATGTTGAACCATATCTAATTCAATGAACCTCTAATGTTGAACCATATCTAATACAATGAACCTCTAATGTTGAACCACATCTAACACAATGAACCTCTAATGTTGAACCCTATCTGATTCAATGAACCTCTAATGTTGAACTCTATCTAATACAATGAACCTCTAATGTTGAACCATATCTAATACAATGAAGACCCCCTTCCTCATGATTTAGCAGATTCTGATGTTGAAGACCTCATCAAAGATGATGATGGTGTTGAGAAATTTTATTCTAGTGACGAAGAAGATTAACTTTGTGTTGTAACTTGTAAAATACACTTATATATTTGAATGAATGAATGAATGAAATTGTTGTGGATTGTTTAAATGTGTAAATTTATTTTGATATTTAGATTTGTGCATGCTTGTATTATTTTGTTCATGAATTTATACATGTTATGCTAATTGTACATGTATACAGATGACTGATGTTGCACGGGGACACGGCGGGGACGGTGGTGGCGAGGATCCTTCACGTCCACGTCCTCCATCATTCGGTTGCGGGGGTTGCTTCGTCAACCGGGGTAAGAATTTCTGGATTATTGTAATACAAATTTGATACACATATTTAACTTGTTTGCCTTAACTTTTATGACTTTATCACTCACTTGATTTTGCAGGAAAAGGAAAGAAAAAGCCCAATTTGGGCGGGAGGAGAGCCGGCAGGCAGAATACCCGGGAGAAGACCCGCTGCCTGAAATTACTGGATGCGGTGGCCGATAATCACAACCGGCCGGTCGAGATCGACTTTGTAGCCGCTAGAGGTAACCTTGTTACACCTGTCGGCACCTACGCAGATCATTGGGGAAACTTCTCCGGGTGTGTCGCTAGGGAAATACCTTTGTATTACCCTTCGTGGAGCAAGGTCCCCGAAGGGCACAAGGCGGCGGCCAGGACAGCTATTGGGGTAAGTTATCATTTTATATTTATTTAATTATCGTGTTCATTTATTTAATTGTTTATATTTATTTAAATTTGTTTTTTTATTTATATCACATAAATAAATAAACAAATTTAAATAAATATATAAATTATATTTCTAACTCTGTTTTCAATGTGTTGTATTGTGTATATTTATTTAAATTTATATCATATAAATAAATAAACAAATTTAAATAAATATATAAATTATATTTCTAACTATGTTTTCAATGTGTTGTATTGTGTATATTTATTTAAATTCATTTATTTATTTATATCATTTAAATAAATAAACGAATTTAAATAAATATATAAATTATATTTTTAACTCTGTTTTCAATGTGTTGTATTTGATTGCAGAAAAAATATGATCTCGCGCCGCACATGAGCACCCCTCGGTGGAAGAATATTTATGATACCATTAATCACCAGTTACAAAAATCATACAACACCAGCAAGGCTAGTCTGAAGCGAGATTACTGTGTAAAAGACCCCGAGACTGGAGAATACGATGTGGATCCAATTAGGCGGAACATACCCGACGAGCACACAGCTGAAGAGTGGGAGAAACAGATAGCGTTTTGGACTGACGAAGCTAACAAGAAGCGATCCTTAACAAACAACCAAAATCGGTCCAAGGCAACACTTATCTCCCGACATGGTTCTCGGTTGATCCCTCACACTCGACAGCTCATGGTAATTATTATTATTATTATTATTGATTTTACATTGTTATTGTTTTTTTATTTTTTTTATTTTTTTATTATTATTATTGTTTTTTATTTTTATTATTTTATTATTATCATTATTGATTTTACATACATATTATTATTGCCGCATTTAATTAGATTGATCTTACTTACGTGTGTATGTACAACAAAAGGCGTCCGAAACCCAACATGAGCCTTCAGAGATCGACATGTTCTATCGTTTGCATACAAATTTAGATGGTGTATTTATAGATGAGCAGTCTCTCCAGTTGTATGTAAGTATTCTTTTCAAAACACACTTTAATGAATCATTGATTAATAATCTAGCAACCCGACTAATATACTTACTATCTTGTGTTATTGTCACCACACACGATCAGATGAGGGAGCTAGAGGCGACGGGTAAGCACACCACTACCGAGATCAACAGGATGGTGCGAGGAGGCAAGTTTCGCGGCCACCATCCCATCCTGACGTGGGTATGGTATTGCCGGGATACACCAGTACTCCCTCGTGCTTTTCGTCACCACCCCCTGAGACTCGTCGGGATCGGGATGTTGATTTCATGATGGTCCTGCTGAGAAACGACGGCTGGTATGGCGATCATTTTTTGAGATATGAGAGTGCTGGTGCCAGCAGGAGCGGGAGTCGCCTGGGTGATGATGCTGGTGCCAGCGGGAGCGGGAGTCGCCCGGGTGATGATGCTGAGGATCGGGAGGGTGGCGAGGATGGTGGCGATGACGCGAGCTAGTCGTGTCATATATGTGTTTGTTAGTATGGTACATAGTTTCTTTATGTTCATCTTGACTTGTTTCCCTATTATCCTAAATTAGAACGCTTGTTTCCCTAGTATCCCTAAATATCCCGACTTATTCCTAGTATCCTTGACTAAATTAGAACGTTATATTATATTTTGGTGCAAGTTTGAACTTATTCCGCGTTTGTGTTGATTTGTATTCGAAGTTTACTTTATATGTGTCTTTTGGTGAGCAAATAAAGGTTTTTGTTATAGGTTTTGGTAGATTTTTTCCGGAAAATATCTGGAAAACGCCTGCTGTGTAGGCAATTTTAAAAAAAAACCTGTAGACTCTTCCCCAGCGACATGTCGCTGGGGAAACTTTGGTTATTCGTTGACAAGTCAAACGCAAAGCGTTGACAAGTCAAACGTATCGAGAGTTTTCCCAGCGACATGTCGCTGGGGAGACGTTGGGAATCGTTGACAAGTCAACGACAACGTGTTGACAAGTCAAATAAAAGGAAAGATTCCCCAGCGACATGTCGCTGGGGAAACTTTGTAATTAGCTAAAATGTTTAAGTTCAACTTAGATTTTTTTGTTTAATAAGGATTTTCCCCAGCGACATGTCGCTGGGGAAAATGTTGCCACCGTGTCAATCTATTCTTCCAGGAAAAGTCTGTGGGGCCCGCATGTCGCTGGGGATACATTTAACAACGAGCATACCCCAACGAATTTTCCCCAGCGAAATGTCGCTGGGGAAACCGATCCCCAGCGACATGTCGCTGGGGAAACGCCAAAAATATTGCTGCTGGGGTAGGGCTCGAATGTTGTAGTGATTAGGGTTTTTTCCGATGTTTTTGGCTGACTAATTAAATGCACCTTCACATAAGCCCTTTCTTTTCAGAGCTTCGTGTGATGTTTTTACAAGCCTCACACATCCCATATTTTTTATGATAGGCAAGCTTTTTTGCTTCCAGGTCGTCTCGAGTGGTTAACATTTTTAGGTCATTTTAGGCATTTATATCACTCTATTTAACACCTTTTTTTGTTATCATTGCATCATTTGCAGCTAGTGATGAGTTTTTGTGGTTGTTAGTTTGTTACAATACTAATATTGCGTTTTATTTGGTGTAGCGTAAAGTCGGATGATGCTGTTGCGGTTGTTATATATGTTGTTCAATTTCACATGTTAAGCCTTTCGTTGCTGGCGTTGCTAACGAGTGTTTAGTTTTCGAGGTTTATTAAAGTTAAGCTTATAATTAGCTTAGTCTTATGAACTGATATAAGGCCATTATAAGCCAATAAGTCTATTTCTCAACCTTTCTATCATACACTAATCCAAACACTCAGAGCATATATTCATCATAAGCCATAAGATACTTACTAAACATAAGCTTAACCCAATTTCCCTTGATTACTGTTTAGTTTTCATTTGTAGCTAGTGGTGACTGTAGTTTTTACAAGTATTCTTTGATATGTTTAGCTCATATGAGTGTGTGGTGGTTTTTATCAATCACCGTTTTAACGTTATTCAATATACATGTGTGGTACGTAATTTTGAGCTAGGAGTTACCATTGGATTTTTTTGCAGGGTTTTTTTTATTACAATATTTATTTATGAAATGCTTGTTTGAACGGGTTAGTCTATTTTACTAGAGCAATAGTGATCGAGAAATAGGTGGGAGGTTCATTATGATCACTACAATGATTATGGTTGACGTTCAGTTCAAGGTCTGACCCATGATGGGTTCTCTACCATGTCCTGTGATTCGAGTTATAATGCAAATAGTAGTTTCAAGCACCTCAGAAACACAGAATGCGTTGGTACATCTTTTTAGGCATGAGGTGTTTAACAACTTCGGAAGTCATTAGGGAGCCTAAATACCATACTATTATTGCGGGAAACACCTCACCCATGAGGTTTCATTCGGTATTACATTCTGCAAGGTGTTCGTCAGTCGCATCACCACTTAAACCAGAGTTTGGTAAGGACGAGGACAATAATGAACAAGTTGCTAATCCCGTATCGAAAAGGTCTTGGGCAATGCTATTGTGAATCGGTCCAGCTTTAAGAGCTGTAGCTTCTAGTGCAGATGCAAATTTTTTAATTTAAATGGAAGTACAAAACAAATTGTATCTAATATCCATTTCATTTGTGTTATGTTTGATATAGGCAAGATTGGGCTAAGAAGCTTGTTCACCAGAAAACTGAATTTGTGGATACTTTAAAGCATTACTGGTTGAGTATCAAGCTTCTTGGTGTTGACGTGAAGACCGGTTCCAGATTTTTTGTTAAGCTTGTTCTTAGGACGAGTTTTAGTAGTACAGATAGACAACAACTGACAAAATTGTTGGGTATAGTTCCAAGGTCCCGTGGTCTCCCTACACATAGGTCCGCCCCGGGGTAAATGTACTGATCAGGGGGCGGGCGTAAGCATAATCTTCCGTGTCACAAAAGTATGGTGATATTCAAAATAAATACACTAGTGCAATGCACATTTCACATTTCATTAAACAAAATACCAAAACACACAAATTCAAACCCATGTCGACGACGTTGTCACGTCCTTGATATCTTATTACCACACACGTACACATATATACAACAACTCAACAATCGGCTTAGCTTATTTCACATGCTTGGTGATGTAGACTAAAAAACAAAGTAACAAAGATAAGTAATTGGATCTGTTGATTCAATAAGAATGTCAGAAACAATTCTGCTAATAGTCGTTGATTCTAAAGAATGCCCGAAAATTAGGGTAAAACACGGCAACACAACGGCCAGTGGTTTAACTTTTATTAAACTGATAACTGTCTTGCTAGGGTTACAGCAGATTCATTAAATAATGACTGCAAACAAAGAAAAACCCTAAAAATCCAACGGGCTGGACCGTATCCCAATGACAAAGTCCAACTGAAAGTGAAAAAAACATAAAAATGCAAAGAACTGATAGTAAAAAGGCTTTTCGGTCTCCTTTTTACGCACGTTTTGACAGGTCACGGACTGAAAACGGACTTAGGATGCAAAAGTTATGCCCATTTTACTAAACCCCTCTTCGTCACGCGATCTTGGGCCTTCAGAAACAAGTCAGCCCGTTCCAAAACCTATTTCCATGTGTATGCAAGAATACGGGTCACAACACCAAGGCCCAATAACTAAACATGTGTTGCCTCGAGTAGCGCAACTCCTAATCGGGGATAATTTCCGTGAAAGTGTTAATACGTTCCCATCTTCCATAAGAAATTTTTCGATTTCCACCTGCAAGAGGACATTATTCAAATTTTAAACAAAGTTTGTTAATAGTAACTACTTGAGTAAACTCCTTTTCAGCATGATCCTCAATAACCATGACAATTTCTTGATCCCCATCATCAATGGATGAGGCACTCAAAAATGTGGTGGTGCACATAATAACAGCAAGGAAAAAAACTACTGCCTTCATATTTCTCAAACTCAATATTTTGTTTGCTAAACAAGTGCTTGATGTAATTACTAATGGTATTACAATTTACAACAGCAAATAAGAATCAATAAATTTGCCAATCAAATCATCCAGTCCCAGAGAGTCCTCGTAAGATACCTAATTTAATCAGTAACTATTAACTCGTCATTCATAAAATATTAAAAAAACAATAGGGGTAAAAATTCGAACCGCTAGTGAAAACATCGATTAATTAGGCTTTAGAGATTAAACAAGGGTCTTAAAAATTGTAGATGAAAATAAATTTCTATATATATAACCGCTATACACAAACGAGCTTAGAAAAACAAACAAGCTTGAGCTTTGTGTTATTAACAAACCTTTAAGTTTTATTTTCTTCAACACGTTATATAAGATAGTCAAACACAAGACGGACTCAAGGTCAAAATTTGAAAATCAAGCTTTTTATATAAAAACGAGCTGAACACGAATTCTAGCAGGCTCGAACTCGACCTGACTCGACTTGTTTACAATGTCAGTGAATACGAGTAATGACGATTATGCTTATTTAATTTGATATGTTATTATCGATTTATATGTATATGTGTACAACTTTAATGTTGTTGCCAAGTTATTTGTTGATACTAAAAACGAATACGAAATGTGCAATGAAGAAGCAATGTGCAAAAATTATAGTTTATAAGTCAAATCAAAAGAGAAAATTTTAACTACGTAATTCTTTTAGTAAGATAAAAACCCTTCCACTAATATTGATAAAATTTTATACAAAGAATACATGTATGTGATAGATATAGGAAACAAATAGAAAATAGTTTTTTAAACACCATACAATTGGTAATTAAAATTTTAAAACACCATTATTTGGTAAAAAACTCGATTAAACACCACAAATTCACAATCACCATATCGACCTGACCACCTCCGGTCCTATACAAGATGTCCCGCAGCAGCCAACAAGCACACCGCGGCCCACACCTGGTGGTGACAGTTTTCGTGTGGCTCAACTTTACGACAGCATAGATAGGGGTTTAATGGTGACGACGCGGGAAAGTAGCAGTGTTGGGTGGGTGCCAAGAGTGATCGCCGTATTGTGGGGTTTGGTGAACACATTAAGAACAAACCTTAACAAAAAAAATTTATGTTTCTCATGATTTTTTATATATGAGATATTTTGATTTTTTTAATATGAATTTGTGGGCAGGTGTCACTGGATGTAATTAAAGAAAAATATTTATAAAATGAATAATGATTTTGTATCATTAATCCTAGATGGGCTACATGCAAGTAATAGTCTAATAGAAAAAAAAGAGTAATATAAGTTATTTAGAACCTGCATAAATTAAACGGTAAGAAAATGTACAAATTAAAATGTCGAAAAAGCAATGTTTAATGTACACATATTTGTAAAAAAAAATCAGTACATATAAAAAGCGAGTGACAACTATAATATATTTACACGTCAGTAAGTAAACAATACTAATCACACAAATTTAAACTCATACATCCTTGATAGGTAGATGGTACACTGCATGCGATACATGCATGCATACCTTATTATCACACACGTACATATATATATATATATATATATATATATATATATATATATATATATATATATATATATATATATATATATATATATATATATATATATATATATATATATATATATATATATATATATATATATATATAGAGAGAGAGAGAGAGAGAGAGAGAGAGAGAGAGAGAGAGAGAGAGAGAGAGAGTTGGGGTAAAATAAAACAAATTTTAAAATAAAATAAATGAGGTGAAACCACATGCTGTCATGTGTCCCCCCCTTTTTTAAAAAAAATGGTGTCTTTTTACAATTTATAAAACTTCAGGGGCGGTTTTGTAATTTTAATAGGTCAGTATATATATAACTTTTTCTCTGTAAATATTCATCATCTCAATCTCTTTTTCACATAGCGATCGTCACCTCCATATCCACCCGCGATCGTCACCTCCATAACCACCGGCGATCGTCACCTCCATAACCACCCGCGATCGTCACATCCATAACCATCCGCGATCGTCACCTCCATAACCACCGGCGATCGTCAGATCCATAACCACCCGCGATCGTCACATCCATAACCACCCACGATCGTCACCTCCATAACCACCGGCGATCATCAGATCCATAACCACCGGCGATCACCATCAGCGATCGTCACCTCCATAACAACCGTAACACCATACCGCCGTCACCTCCATAACTCTCCCGCCACATCACCACCTAGGGATCGCTGCATTATGTTTACGGAATCATCATCCTCGATGCGTAGTGGTGCGTTGTCGTCATCATCATCACATCTGGTGTTTTTGTAAGTATATATCATCTTTTTTTATCTCATGATTTTTTAAGATTTAGTGCATTATGCTTGTGATGTATTCTAGGTGAACTAGGATTAGTACTCTGTATATCAGCTTTATAGGTATTTAAGCTTGATGCAAAAGGTTTTTAAGAAAGTTGCATACAATGTGTTTGATAAAATGTCTCAAGTAAACTTTATAACTGTAGATTTCACTATAATGTTGTAGAAATTGCATTGTGATGCTGTAGGATCTTTGCTAGATATTCATATGCATGAGTTTGGCTTTATTAGTGTTTTCTGTTTTCTTGAATGAATAAAAGTGATTGAATATGCCTGTGATTTGGTTGAATTTAAACTGTGATGCTCTAGGATATTTGTTGATGTTCATATGCTATAATTTGGTAGATTTTGATGGACTAGTTGTTTATGCTTCTGATTTGGTGGATTTGGTAGATTTTGAACTTCTGTTGTATTCGGTTTGAGGTTTGTTGAAATAAGTAAAAGCATTTGAATATGCTTGTAATTTGGTAGATTTTTCACTGTGATGCTCTAGGATGTAGGTTGATGTTCAAAAGAATGAGGCGGGCCATAGTTCTTAGGTTTGTTCTAAGATAAGTAAAAGCGATTGAGAATGGTTGTGATTTGGTAAAATTTACACTGTGATGCTCTAGGATGTATGTTGTTTTTCATAGGGATGAGTTAGCTTAAATTTGTGTATGACGTTATGCTTGCGATTTGGTAGAATTTACAATGTGATGTTGTAGGATGTACTTTATTTTTATGGAGTATATTACTTATGGAGTAAAATTAAGGCTTTTATGAAGTAGAACAACTATGGAGTAGATATAAGACTATGATAATATTAGTGAATGCTTCCTTGATACGAGGCACCACCTATGTATGTGGCATATCATGATGAAATTGGGAGCGAATGTATTTTTTTCCAATTAATACTATGATGAAATTAGGAATGAACTTTTGTACTTGATGATGGATTTGATTTAATAATGTGATGAAATAGAGTTAACACTGCGATGGAGTAGAATTAAGACTACAATGGAGTAGAATTAAGACTTAAGTGGAGTAGAATTAAGACTAGAGTAAAAAAATAGTTCCCTTGTTTTCAACTAATGTATTGTGTTTTATATTCCTAGCTACTGTATGATATAATTATTCTTAAATTTTGTATGGTATTTACATTATATTTAGGTATTTGGTGATGAAATAGATTTAATACTATGATGAACTAGAGTTAACACTATGATGGAGTACAATTAAAACTTAAATGGAGATTGTTAATAAACTAGAGTTAACAATATATGTTTTCGGCACTGATGGATTAAGATTGTTAATAAACTGAGTTAACTATAATGTAGTAAAATTTACACTTTGATGAAGTAAAAAGTATATTCCTATACAATATAAACTCTCATGTAGTAGATTATAAATTACAATTCAGTTGAAGATTTTACTCACAAGTCTATGTTTTTTATAGGTTGGTGTTACACTATGTAATATGACGGATTGTAAAAGACGCATTTTCAAGTTTTGCTCGTTGCAAAATCAGTGGTGTATCAGATAGAATTCAGAGTGAAGTGAAGCTACAGAACTGTAACATTGACATGTGTAATCCAAATAAAAGCAAAGTTAAAGGCCCTGTTCGCTTTTCGAGGATGAAGCCCTGAAGTTATGGCATGAAAACTTAACAAAAGAAGGACTTGTAGTGTATGCGGTAGCAAGGAAGGACACAATTCAAGAACTTGTCCAAGAGAACCTGCACCTTCCTAATTCATTATAGTTTATATTGTACTACAATATGTGCTATTCTTGTGAACTTTAATTTATAATTCTAGTGCATTAAAGTTTTAATCCTAATGCATTATAGTTTATTCCTGGTACTAGACATGATTGAACATAACGTGTATTGATAATCCTAATGTATTGTAATATTATTCCTTTTACATTATAGTACTGTATTAATCATAATGCATAATAATCCTTGTTTATTTATGTTTTAATTTAGTGTGTAAAAGTTTTATTGTTTATTATTCTTAGTGAATTATAACTTATATTTTTACTACTTCTTAATATTTGTTTATTGTTTAACTTAGTCCATTACAGTTCAAACTTTATGTAACATTTGTCTATGTATTAAAATAATATATAACCTGGAATTCATCCAATTATTACACAACCTTTCAATTCATCAATTTATTACCAATTGTTACAATTTATTAAACTATGATGCAATACGAATGTCTCTCTTATATTTCCTAGTGCATCATTGTCTTTTACTACATTATAGTATATTCTACTGCATTACAATTATATTGTAGTATAATGCATTAGAAATAACAATAATTCACTATTTGGTATTCCACAGTAATCAAACACAAACCACAAATAAATGCAATAACTGATCATTAAAATTAAAATTACTTAGTTTGCAACAAACACGGTTTCGTACAAACGCAACCTACATTTTCCACAAACACAGTTTCGTACAATTATGGATTGTGCCACTTTTGGAGTTTCAGCTTGATTTGATAAATTTAGACTTCTCTTTTGTAGCTTGTTATATGCGCGTGCGGTTGCCAATGTTTCGTCCTTTTTATTATTCATGCTTGTAAGAATTATTTCCGATGTGTACTTTTCTCGCAAAATCTGGATTTGTCCTTTTAGGTATGCACATTCTTTTGTTAGTCCATCCTCAAAAACCATCACCCTTTCGACTTCGATTCCTTTATTCGGAAACAACCTCACTGTAGATTGAGTTTGTAAAAAAATATCAGTTCCATTCTAATTTTGATGCATTAAAATAACATAGTAATGAAGTAGAATAACATAGTGATGTAGTAAAATAACGTATTGATGGAGTAGAATCACATATTCATGCGTTACAATAATTGTGTGATGTATTATAATACACATATACACAAACACTTTTCTACACATATAAACTACATTTAGACTAAATCATGCTCATGAACATTAACATCCAACCTACTGCATTACAGTTCAAATTTTACCACATAAAAGTTGTAAAGTCTTGTTACGAATCATCCATATGAACAACAACAATATCTTACTACATAACAATTTCAATTCTAGTGCATAACACATATAATAAGCCTAAATAATCTATTTTGTTTTCTGCTCCATTACTGTTAATTTTTTACCAAATCACATGCAAGTGACCTACTGCATTATAATGCATTAAAATTTAACTGTAATGCAGTAGAATAAAATTTGCTTATTATTATTAAAATTTTACCAAATCACATGCATAGTATTAGTTTTACTCCATCATAATATTAATTCTACTCAATCATTGTGTTAATCCTACTCCATCACGGTTATAATTTCACCAAATCATTTCTATATTTCATACAAAGTACTTAATTTCGACAAAACCTCAAAATACAACTTTATCATACTCAAGCATATTCACATTATTCACATTAAAAATAATTCTACTCCATTACAGTTCTAATTTACCAAATCACATGCATAGTATTAGTTTTACTCCATCATAATATTAATTCTACTCAATCATAGTGTTAATCCTACTCCATCACAATTATGATTTTACCAAATCACTTCTATATCAAAGAGAACTTTATAATTCTCATTGAGACATTATATCAAACACATTTTATACATCAATCATAAACACACACTTGCACAAAATCTTATATATGTTTGATATCCTATTGCATTCAAGAGCATTATAGTGCATTTTTAACACATTTTCTACCTATGAACAATGAAAGTAACCAACTTCATTACACTATAATTTCTACCACATCAAACTCGTAAGTAACTTACTGCATTACGGTCTCATTCCTAGTACATTAGAGTGTCAAAGTAGTGCATCACAATTATGATGTCTTATTGAGACATTATATCAAACACATTGTATGCATAAATCATAACCACACACTTACCCATTAAATGCATTAAATGCATTAGAATTTAAACCTTAATATAGTAAAAATAAAGTTTTAATGCAGTAAATCATGCATATGAACAATGGAAGTAACCTATTGCATTACAATGTATTAAAATTAAAGTGTAGTGCGGTAGAAAGAACAATGCAAGTAACCTACTGCATTACAGTGCATTAAAATTTAAACTGTAATGCAGTAGAAAGAACAATGCAAGTAACGTACTACATTACATTAAAAATAAAAAACACTAATAAATCGTAATTCACTCATATGAACAATAGCAAATATCCTACCACATCACAGTGCAATTTCTACAAAATCACAGACATACTTTATCACTTTTACAAATAACTTTTACTGCATTACTGTTACGTTCTACTACATTACTTTATATCCTACTGCGTCACATATATGTTTCTACCGCATTGCAGTTACGATCTACTACATTACTGTATATCTTACTGCATCACATTGTGAATTAAAGTATCACAGTTAGAACTAACGCATCACAGTTATAGAAAGTCATATAGACATTTTATCAAACACATTGTATGCAGGTCTCATATATACTCTTTCAACTATTTTTCTCTCAAAATTCGTTACGAAAGTAGTAAAAACGAAGATCAATATACCGTATTCATCAACGATAATTAAATAGAACATAGAAAAGCTTACTTTTAAAGTAACGAAGATCAATATACCATTGATGAGATGATGTAAACATACGAACCATCTCGATGCGTTGTTGAATTTGTTTGATTTGAGAGGATTCAGTATGTTTGATTTGGTGGATTTGGTGGATTCGAGAGGATTCAGTGTACTGTGTGTTTTTTGGTCAGGTGTGAAGTGTGTTTTTTGATCGGCCTAATTGGGTGCGTTTTAATTTTCATTATTTTCAACAATTACCCTTAAAGTTTGAGAGTTTACAAAAAAGACACCATTTTTTTTATCAAATTAGGTGATTTTGATCTAAGGGTTGAGATTTCACCTCATTTATTTTATTATAAGTTTTGTTTTAGAATAACCCCACTCCATATATATATATATAAATAGTTCTGATGGTTCTGACACTAAAAATGGTTCTGAAAAGAAAGCTATATATATATATATATATATATATATATATATATATATATATATATATATATATATATATATATATATATATATATATATATATATATATATATATATATATATATATATATATATATATATATATATATATATATATATATATATATATATATATATATATATATATATATATATATATATATATATATATATATATATATATATATATATATATATATATATATATATATATATATATATATATATATATATATATATATATATATATATATCACAAGCCAACAATATCATATCGGCTCGTTTCACATGCATGCACGCATATACGTGCTTAATATTAACCACAATCTCCCACGCCCGCCGAGCCAAATTGGCAAGAATACGGGTCACAACACCAAATAAAGATCGTACAGAAGTTGCCTTTCTCAGCACAATTCTTACTCGGGGATAATTTTCGTGAAAGTGTCAACACTTTCCCATCTTCCATAAGGAATTTTCCAATTTCCACCTGAAAGAGAACATTATTTAAATTTTAAAGAAATTAAGATTGTTAATAGTATAATATAAACAAGGTTATAAATAGCGTAAGGCGTAGCGTAGCGACATGTCCAAGCTACATGCTTTAGCGGTTAAGGCGAAGCTTTAGCGTTTTTAAAGCGTGGCTTACAGCGGCACAACGTATAAAAATATTTATTTGTTTTATTATATTTCAAATTTTATATTTATATTGATTTCATAATAAGTGTTATACATAATAATTAAAGTTAAAAACTCTCCTTACATGTAACCATATTCATTTTTTGGAGTTAAATTCAAAAAATCACCGCACTTTATTTCGTAGCGCGCTTTGACCTATTGCGTAGCGTGGAGGTCACGCTTCAAACTTAAGCGTGCCTTAAGGCGGACTGTAGCGAACTATTTAGAACTAGGAATATAAGTATAATATTATAGAGTTACCTTAGTAAACCCCATTCCAACAACATGATCCTCAGAAACCATGGCAATTTTTTGATCCCCATCATCAATGGATGAGGCACTCAAAAATGTGCTAGTGCACATAATAACAGCAAGGAAAAAAACTATTGCCTTCATATTTCTCAAACTCAATATTTTGTTTGCTAAACAAGTGCTTGATGTGATGCTACAACTAAAGCTTAGTCTATTTATAGAATTTGATATCTAATTATCTATTATCTATCCTACATATTTATAATGATAACGCGAAGCATGTGAAATGCAGGTTTGACCAAAACAACCAACCATACGTGTAGGATGTGGATATACAAGATTATGTTGCTATCGCTCATAAGCGGCTTGGCAGAATATGAGGTCATCATCGGCTACCATGTCATGCAAAGTTCATCAGAATCGTGTTTCATCTCTATAAGTGCTCCTCGAAAGAGAATCTTAAATGTTTCCACTCCACGTATGCGTTGTGGCCGGAAGCTCTGCACATAATTTATGAAGTGAGTAGTCACATTGATCACACATGTAGTAATAGAAGTTGATTTCTTGACCACAACGTCCACATGAACATCGAAAGTCTTGCTTCATTATCAACTCATCTTCATCGTCGTATACTACTTCATCACGTGAATATTCTGGAAAACTAAGACTCGTTAGACCCGTAGCATCGGCTTGAATTTTAAGGAATTTAAAATGCTTTCGAAGAGGATAGACCATATAACATTGAATGACTTCGACAATTTTTAGAAGTATTGTTCGACTCGTACAACATCGTTTTTGAAAATACTATAAGGGATACTTACAATATTGCTCATCAAAATAATCGGTTATTAAACGTCTTTCGGCATTTTCTCGATCACGTTAGATCAGGTTACGTGTCATATAATTATTGTTGATATTTCTATTCTGGATGCTTTAAAATAAGTTATCAAATATATAATTTAAATCAATAGAAAAAGATTTTAATGGGTTGATATGTCATTTGATTGGTTTTAAAATGTAGCCGTTTACTTTTTTCCCTGTTATAAATTGTTTTAAGACTGAGGAAGTATGGTTTTAGAAACCATTTCGACTCGTCAAACCTATGAGAATGTTGAATCGAAATGTTATCTTGAAATTACTAGTTTGAAGGGTGTGGAGTAGGGCTGTAAATGAACTGAGCGTTCAGCGAACCGTTCGCCGATCGTTTGTCAAAAAATTCGTTTATGTTCGTTTATTTAACAAATGAACGAACACGAACAAGATTTTTGGTCCGTTTAGTTAAATAAACGAACGTGAACAAAGGCTTCGTTTTTTCATTTACGTTCGTGAACGTTCGATTATGTCCGTTCGGTTACGTTCGTTTATTTCATTCGTTTACGTTCGATTAATATTCCAAATGTTAAAAATAATAATAAGCTAATAACAAATATTTTTAAATGCCTAACAATAATATATTAATAATATAATACTTGGTTAAAAAGTATTTATAATTTCTCTTAAATATTTTGGGATATGATGATTATATAAGTACATAAGATGATAATATGGATCGTTTAAAGTAATAACTTTAGTTACACGGTCGTTTAGCCCATTTACATTTATATATCACCGTTTACGTTCATTTATGTTCGTTTGATTACGTTCGTTTAAGTTATATGAACGAACATTAACGAACATGAACAAGTTCAAATCTAAATAAACGAACATGAACAACAATTTTTGTGTTCGCGTTCGTTTATTTGTTCGGATAAAATTAAATAAACGAACATGAACATACCTCCGTTCGCGTGCGTTCGGTTCGTTTACGGTCAGCTAGTGTGGAGTATATGAGATGGATGGTGTGTTCTTAATAAACAACCTATGAGAGAAGTATTATGTTTATCGTCTCGCCCAGAGTATCATATAACTCAGAAACGGGTCTTTCGAAGCTATGTTATGTTTAGTATTAATATTGGTTCGATATTTATTCGCACAAAGTGAAGTTTTTTTAAACATGTTGATTTACATGGGTTGTGGCGAAAACATAACACGATTTTTATTAGTAAACATGGGTTGTGGCAATTGCAACATTAGTCGTTGTTCTACACATTACTGTAACATGTACAAAACTATGTATATACAGTAAGTTTTATAAACCAAAGCCGCAACAAGTAGTTATGTATATATATACGCCTGCCTTTTGACTCAATTAATCTGAATACCTCAACATTTTGATTAGGTGTAGTATGGATGAGCACGGTACCATTCTGGCACCGTTTTGGGTATACCTAAACCGGGTTTCTCCTGTCACATATTACAACGGTATCAAAACTAGTATTATCCGTTTTAGTACCGTACCGAATTACAATGGTGCCGAATTTTTTTGTGCACTTGTTTTGTGGTACCGGGTACTGAGAACCGGTACCGAATGAACAAGTTTACGCTTAACAAGTGTACCTTTTTCTTTATCATGGTTGATGGTGTATATAAGTTTTATCCTCCCGATCTAAAAGATTAAGTATATTTTTCTGTCTATAATAACTTGAATCTATGTACAAAAATTCCAGAGGCGGAAATCTTGACACACTTATCTACAAACCCATTAAGGCGTTTAGCTAAAAGAGTTGCCTAAAATGGAAATCGGACAAATACATTGGACGGGTCATTCATATTAATAAAATTTTCATCCTTTTTCCATCTTTGTTCTTGTTTTGTAGATTGATAGAGGAGTGTTGGTATCCAGATTTATCTATTAGACCAAAATTTTCCGAGATTATCATACGCCTTGACAAAATCGTGGGGTATAGTTCTAAACAAGGATGGTTCAAAGACACATTTAAGCTTCCATGGTATGCTGTCTATTCTAACATAACACTATATACGTCTCAAGCAAACGGAATTATTATTTTGTTAATGTTATAACTTTTTTCTTGCAGGAAGTAATGGTTATAAACAGTACGAATGTTGAACAAAATTCGATTAGCTGGCGAGAGACTCCGAGTGTTGGGAGCTTTGTGTTGTCATGTATGACGCAATGGGTGAGAAATGGAGGTCGCGTAAGCATAATCTTCAGAGTTGCGAAATCTGGATAATAAAGTGGAATCGTTGCTATATGTTTTCTTGTTTACGTTACGTGAAAATGGTTTACGTGTATCAGTTGATAGACTTGTAATATAATAGCTCGAGTCGTCCTAGTGTTCTCTTCTACGCATGATGATCTATGGATTTTAAAGAAACAATGCCAATTTATGAGAAAAACTCCTTTAAAACCGAATGAACAAGTTTATGTTATTACAAGTCTATTATAGTGTTCAACATCAGCAAACTAAACACATTGAGATTAATATTAACTTTGTTCGTGTACTGTAAACAAACCTAAAATGATTCATACCGAAAAGCACAATCTTCATCAACTGCAAACTTACACTATAAACACTTGTAGATTATCTTGTCCCGCAAATGCTTACCACACTTGGCGCATTCACCATCACTTTCAACACCTCCGCAAAATGAAAGATCGTGTGGGTGACCATTATGCGCTATTTCGTGAAGATGGGAAATAGTATATCCTGTTTCTTTTTGAAGTACTGGCACACAACAAGATGGATGCATCGACTGAACGCATTGATCACAATGATAGAACGCACCATTAGGATTAAACTCCTCCTCGCAAACTTCACAAAAGTAATCACCGCTATGGTTTTCAACTGGAAAATACCTTAGACTCATTAGATGCTTGTCATACCTGTGACTAATTGTATCAGGCCACAAAAGAGCACACTTGGAATGTATGGTAAATTTACAAGGCTTACAACTGTAACAAATTTGTTTCTTTGCATCAGACAAACACAAACGACAATACGTTTCGGAACTTGGCCTACATTCATAAAGTCCATGATTTGGATGAGATTTATGTGTGATATATTGAGGTCTGAGCGCGCACTGGACGTCAATATTTAGGCCATGCATATAGGTAAGTGGAAAACAATAAAAGAAGCCATTGAAAGGTAAGCTACAATTCTCACATACCGGCACACCCAACTTCATAAATAAAGTAGCTTCCGGCATTAGTTTAAAGTTACGTATACCGGATAAAGAATTCTTCTTTTTAATTTCAATAGGCAACCGGGTGCACCACGCGTGAAGGTCAAAGTCGCATCCATGATCAAAGTCTTTACATTTGTAAAAAAGGATGTTTGTGATTGGTATTATGCATGCATTGCATACAACTTCAACCATTTTCATTGAATCATGAACGGACGATGTTGTTATTCTTGAAGAGGTTGTTGTTGTTGTAATATCATTATTGTAGTATGGTGTGTCCACGAGAGTTAATGGGTGTCGATGAAATGGATATGTTAGGTTGGTTTCGAAGGCCCTTAATCCAGTTTCGCCATGAAAGTGCATCAGCATATCAGTTTGATCAGGGAATGGGAGATGGAGAATAACAGGATCGTCACCGTATTGTATTTGTAACGTGTTAAAACTGCATCAGTACCTGCAGAGCCATATAATACACGTACAACCCCTAAATTATTATCTCCAAAGTCGATCTATAGAACTAAAATTTGGTTTTTTTTGGAGAGAGTTTGTATGTACCTTGATTCATGCACTTGGCATTATCTGATGCGACTATTAATGTGGTTGCGCAATCTGTGTGTACGTAATACCGACATTTCTCACATTGATAAACCCAAAAATTTTCATCAAACCTCAGTTCACATACCCTACATCTTGGATAAAATTTAGCTTTTTGATCATCTTTTAGAAATGAGTAAGAAAGAGTGAGCAGGTGAGTATGAAAGAAACCGTCCTTTCTATAATTTTGAATCAATAACTTTTTTTTGAGGAGAACACAATCCCTATGAGCGAAAAAATTGAAACATGTGGTACAAAGATAAAAGTTTCCTTGATGTTTGTAGCCGCACACATGACAATTGGCTAAAATATCTATAGATATGGACATTAATGGGTGCTCGTGGCTAGGGTGATAGATAAAGTGATTTTTTACGCCATTTTTGGAACATCCTAAACAAATATAAATATCACATTGAACACAACGATAATTTACGTACTCGTAGTCATGCTTGCGTTTACAAGCTTGACACATATACGATTTATCTTCTGACAGTTGACGGAGCATGAGAGTGTGATCACGATGAGATTCATGTCTTAGCGTTGTGGGAAGCTCTGCACATAATTTGTGAAGTGGGTAATCGCATTGATCACACGTATAGTAATGCCTGTGGTAGAAGTTGATTTCTTGACCACAACGTCCACATGGACATCGAAAGTCTTGCTTCTTTATCAACTCCTCCTCATCATCGTATACTATTTCATCGCGTGGATATTCTGGATTTAGATCTATAAGTGTCAATGGGTGTTCATGTTGTAGCACTTCCATTTCAACAAACTGATTCAAATTGATGATGTTTTTAAATAATAGAAAATGGAGAAGATGACAAGATGATATCAAGGCCATAAAGTACATTATATAAGGAAATTTTTAAAGGTATATACTTTTCTTTTCTCTAAAAATTCAAAGAGTAAACAAATTGTTATTTGCAAATTCTATTATTGCTTATGTAGTTTACTTTATCTTTTTCTTTATGTTATGTGCTTCAAATTTTCAAGGCAAAGTATATGCCATGTTTTTTACTTTAGCATCAATTAATTTAATTTATACGATAACATTCATATTTTATAGAAGACACAATAAATAATTAATATTCACATGCAGTAAGTAGAGTAATAGAGAGAGCCCTGACATAGGGCTTCATTATGATCACTACAATGATTATGGTCGACGTTCGGTCAAGGTCTGATCCATGGGTTCTCTACCATGTTTTCAGACTATCGTGAGCCGATTTCTAATACTTCTAATTAGCACTTCGATCAGAAGCACAAAATACATTGGTCATGTCAAGTTTAAGAACTTTACTAAATACCGGGAGTCATTAGGGCGCTTAAATATTAAACTATTTCAGGACACATATCACCCATGAGGTTACATTCGGTATGACATTCTGCATGGTATTCGTCAGTGTCGGTCTTGTGAAGATCGGTTCAAGCTTTGCTAATTGTTACATTTTCTTTTAGTTATAGGTGTATCCTTGGGACTCTGTGGTCTAAATAACCATAAACCATCTTGTTTGGAATTTGTCATTAACCTGTTCATTAGCGTTGGCTGTCAACGAACCTATATATTCTGTTGTTCTACTTCAATTGATCTATAATCAAATAAATATCAGAAGCCGAAAACATAGGAATTTTCAAGTATAGTTTTCACTTTCATATATTTAATTTCTTGCAATGCATTATATTATAATTAATCGCACACACTTTAAGTTGGCTAATATTATTTAACACCTCTTCGTGGAATTAGCTTTCCTTTTATACTTAGAGCATTAGGGTTTTTTCGATGTTTTTGGCTGACTAATTAAATGCACCTTCACATAAGCCCTTTCTTTTCAGAGCTTCGTGTGATGTTTTTACAAGCCTCACACATCCCATATTTTTTTTGATAGGCAAGCTTTTTTGCTTCCAGGTCGTCTCGAGTGGTTAACATTTTTAGGTCATTTTAGGCGTTTATATCACTCTATTTAACACCTTTTTTTTGTTATCATTGCATCAATTGCAGCTAGTGATGAGTTTTTGTGGTTGTTAGTTTGTTACAATACTAATATTGCGTTTTATTTGGTGTAGCGTAAAGTCGGATGATGCTGTTGCGGTTGTTATATGTTGTTCAGTTTCACATGTTAAGTCTTTCGTTGCTGGCGTTGCTAACGAGTATTTAGTTTTTGAGGTTTATTAAAGTTAAGCTTATAATTAGATTAGTCTTATGAACTGATATAAGGCCATTATAAGCCAATAAGTCTATTTCTCAACCTTTTTATCATACACTAATCCAAACACTCAGAGCATATATTCATCATAAGCCATAAGATACTTACTAAACATAAGCTTAACCCAGTTTCCCTTGATTACTGTTTAGTTTTCATTTGTAGCCGGTGGTGACTGTAGTTTTTGCAAGTATTCTTTGATATGTTTAGCTCATATGAGTGTGTGGTGGTTTTTATCAATCACCGTTTTAACGTTATTCAATATACATGTGTGGTAATTTTGAGCTAGGAGTTACCATTGGATTTTTTTGCAGGATTTTTTTATTACAATATTTATTTATGAAATGCTTGTTTGAACGGGTTAATCTATTTTACTAGAGCAATAGTGATCGAGAAATAGGTGGGAGGTTCATTATGATCACTACAATGATTATGGTTGACGTTCAGTTCAAGGTCTAACCCATGATGGGTTCTCTACTATGTCCTGTGATTCGAGTTATAATGCAAATAGTAGTTTTAAGCACCTCGGAAACACAAAATACGTTGGTACATCTTTTTAGGCATGAGGTGTTTAACAACTTCGGAAGTCATTAGGGAGCTTAAATACCATACTATTATTGCGGGAAACACCTCACCCATGAGGTTTCATTCGGTATTACATTCTGCAAGGTTTTCGCCAGTGGCATCACCACTTAAACCAGAGTTTGGTAAGGACGAGGACAATAATGAACAAGTTGCGAATCCCGTATCGAAAAGGTCTTGAGCAATGCTATTGTGAATCGGTCCAGCTTTAAGAGCTGTAGCTTCTAGTGCAGATGCAAATTTTTAATTTAAATGGAAGTACAAAACGAATTGTATCTAATCTCCATTTCATTTGTGTTATGTTTGATATAGGCAAGATTGGGCTAAGAAGCTTGTTCACCAGAAAACTGAATTTGTGGATACTTTAAAGCATTACTGGTTGAGTAACAAGCTTCTTGGTGTTGACGTGAAGACCGGTTCCAGATTTTTTGTTAAGCTTGTTCTTGGGACGAGTTTTAGTAGTACAGATAGACAACAACTGACAAAATTGTTGGGTATAGTTCCAAGTTCCCGTGGTCTCCCTACACATAGGTCCGCCCCGGGGTAAATGTACTGATCAGGGTGCGGGCGTAAGCATAATCTTCCGTGTCACAAAAGTATGGTGAGATTCAAAATAAATACACTAGTGCAATGCACATTTCACATTTCATTAAACAAAATACCAAACACACAAATTCAAACCCATGTCGACGACGTTGTCACGTCCTTGATATCTTATTACCACACACGTACACATATATACAACAACTCAACAATCGGCTTAGCTTATTTCACATGCTTGGACACATATACGTGCTTAATATTAACCACAAATTCCAAAACCTATTTCCATGTGTATGCAAGAATACGGGTCACAACACCAAGGCCCAATAACTGAACATGTGTTGCCTCGAGTAGCGCAACTCCTAATCGGGGATAATTTCCGTGAAAGTGTTAATACGTTCCCATCTTCCATAACAAATTTTTCGATTTCCACCTGCAAGAGGACATTATTCAAATTTTAAAGAAAGTTTGTTAATAGTGTGTATATATATATGTATATTTTTTTTTAGAACGGCAAATGTTAGTGGTTAGTGAGTCGAGTCGTCCAATGACATTCAAGCGGAAGAATGTCTTCGTATATAACATAGTAACTACCTGAGTAAACTCCTTTTCAGCATGATCCTAAATAACCATGGCAATTTCTTGATCCCCATCATCAATGGATGAGGCACTCAAAAATGTGCTAGTGCACATAATAACAGCAAGGAAAAAAACTACTGCCTTCATATTTCTCAAACTCAATATTTTGTTTGCTAAACAAGTGCTTGATGTAATTACTAATGGTATTACAATTTACAACAGCAAATAAGAATCAATAAATTTGCCAATCAAATCATCCAGTCCCAGAGAGTCCTCGTAAGATACCTAATTTAATCAGTAACTATTAACTCGTCGTTCATAAAATATTAAAAAAACAATAGGGGTAAAAATTCGAACCGCTAGTGAAAACATCGATTAATTAGGCTTTGGAGATTAAACAAGGGTCTTAAAAATTGTAGATGAAAATAAATTTATATATATATAACCGCTATACACAAACGAGCCTAGAAAAACAAACAAGCTTGAGATTCGTGTTATTAACAAACCTTTAAGTTTTATTTTCTTCAACACGTTATATAAGATAGTCAAACACAAGACGGACTCAAGCTCAAAATTTGAAAATCAAGCTTTTTATATACAAACGAGATGAACACGAATTCTAGCAGGCTCGAACTCGACTCGACTCGACTTGTTTACAACGTCAGTGAATACGAGTAATGACGATTATGCTTATTTAATTTGATATGTTATTATCGATTTATATGTATATGTGTACAACTTTAATGTTGTTGCCAAGTTATTTGTTGATACTAAAAACGAATACGAAATGCGCAATGAAGAAGCAATGTGCAAAAATTATAGTTTATAAGTCAAATCAAAAGAGAAAATTTTAACTACGTAATTCTTTTAGTAAGATAAAAACCCTTCCACTAATATTGATAAAATTTTGAACAACGAATACATGTATGTGATAGATATAGGAAAAAATAGAAAATAGTTTTTTAAACACCATACAATTGGCAATTAAAATTTTAAAACACCATTATTTGGTCAAAAAATCGATTAAACACCACAAATTCACAATCACCATATCGACCTGACCACCTCCGGTCCTATACAAGATGTCCCGCAGCAGCCAACAAGCACACCGCGGCCCACACCTGGTGGTGACAGTTTTCGCGTGGCCCAACTTTACGACAGCATATATAGGGGTTTAATGGTGACGACGCGGGAAATTAGCAGTGTTGGGTGGGTGCCAAGAGTGATGGCCATATTGTGGGGTTTGGTGAACACATTAAGAACAAACCTTCACAAAAAAATTTTATGTTTCTCATGATTTTTTATATATGAGATATTTTGATTTTTTTAATATGAATTTGTGGGCAGGTGTCACTGGATGTAATTAAAGAAAAATATATATAAAATGAGTAATGATTTTGTATCATTAATCCTAGATGGGCTACATGCAAGTAATAGTCTAATAGAAAAAAAAAGAGTAATATAAGTTATTTAGAACCTGCATAAATTAAATGGTAAGAAAATGTACAAATTAAAATGTCGAAAAAGCAATGTTTAATGTACACATATTTGTAAAACAAAAATCAGTACATATAAAAAACGAGTGACAACTATAATATATTTACACGTCAGTAAGTAAACAATACCAATCACACAAATTTAAAGTCATACATCCTTGATAGGTAGATGGTACACTGCATGCGATACATGCATACATACCTTATTATCACACACGTACACACACACACACACACATATATATATATATATATATATATATATATATATATATATATATATATATATATATATATATATATATATATATATATATATATATATATATATATATATATATATATATATATATATATATATATATATATATATATATATATATATATATATATATATATATATATATATATATATATATATATATATATATATATATATATATATATATATATATATATATATATATATATATCACAAGCCAACAATATCAAATCGGCTCGTTTCACATGCATGCACGCATATACGTGCTTAATATTAACCACAATCTCCCACGCCCGCCGAGCCAAATTGGCAAGAATACGGGTCACAACACCAAATAAAGATCGTACAGAAGTTGCCTTTCTCAGCACAATTCTTACTTGGGGATAATTTTCGTGAAAGTGTCAACACTTTCCCATCTTCCATAAGGAATTTTCCAATTTCCACCCGAAAGAGAACATTCTTTAAATTTTAAAGAAATTAAGATTGTTAATAGTATAATATAAGTATAATAATATTATAGAGTTACCTTAGTAAACCCCATTCCAACAGCATGATCCTCAGAAACCATGGCAATTTTTTGATCCCCATCATCAATGGATGAGGCACTCAAAAATGTGCTAGTGCACATAAAAACAGCAAGGAAAAAAACTACTGCCTTCATATTTCTCAAACTCAATATTTTGTTTGCTAAACAAGTGCTTGATGTGATGCTACAACTAAAGCTTAGTCTATTTATAGAATTTGATATCTAATTATCTATTATCTATCCTACATATTTATAATGATAACGTGAAGCATGTGAAATGTAGGTTTGACCAAAACAACCTACCATACGTGTAGGATGTGGACATATATAAGATTATGTTGTTTATTTGTTTAACACTTTTTTCTTTTATGAAATTATGATACCGTGATTCACATGTAGCGTTGATTATTAAGTGTAGTGCGCCTTAAACAAGATCCGGGTGAATTTTTTCACCCTTTTGAAACATATAAACTCATTAACAATTATATCATGGTAAATAGTATAAAAATGTACTCATCTTAAGTCAAAACTCAATTAAAGATACATAACTTTTTTTTCTTTTCAATTTAAGGTATCAATTTTTTTTTTTTGCAATGTTGGACAATTAACAAATTTAAAAGTTATATATTAACGATCGTTTACTTTATTATTGTATTAACGATCATATATCATTTGTTCATAAGCCGCTTTGCTATTGCTATCGCTCATAAGCAGCTTGGCTATAAGTGCTCCTCGAATGATTCTGACGAGATGTGGTCACAACATTGATCAAGTGATATTTCTTCCATATATTCTCAAGATTTTACAGATATTTAATCCTGTTTATACATTGTTAAAAACGTCTAAAATTGTTTTGTAGGTTGTGGAGTATCTGCTCCTTTGTCTTGAGAGTCCTAAACTTCCCTCCCTCCAATGGAAAGAATGGTTTGCAAAGCGACTCCCTAAATAAGGTTATAATTCAATGAGTTATGTTCACTTAATTATAGAAAAAATAATGAGCATCATTTGTTCATAAGCCGCTTTGCTATTGCTATCGCTCATAAGCGGCTTGGCAGAATATGAGGTCATCATCGGCTGCCATGTCATGCAAAGTTCATCAGAATCGTGTTTCAACTCTATAAGTGCTCCTCGAAAGGGGATCTTAAATGTTTCCACTCCACGTATGCGTTATGGGAAGCTCTGCACATAATTTGTGAAGTGAGTAACATTGATCACACGTATAGTAATACATGTGATAGAAGTTGATTTCTTGACCACAACGTCCACATGAACATCGAAAGTCTTGCTTCATTTTCTCGATCACGTTGGATCAGGTTACGTGTCATAAAATTATTGTTGATATTTCTATTCTGGATGCTTTAAAATAAGTTATCAAATTAATATATAATTTAAATCAATAGAAAAAGATTTTAATGGGTTGATATGTCATTTGATTGGTTTTAAAATGTAGCCGTTTACTTTTTTTTCCCTGTTATAAATTGTTTTAAGACCGAGGAAGTATGGTTTTAGAAACCATTTCGACTCGTCAAACCCATGAGAAGGTTGAATCGAAATGTTATCTTGAAATTACTAGTTTGAAGGGTGTGGACTGTGGAGTATATGAGATGGATCGTGTGTTCTTAATAAACAACCTATGAGAGAAGTATTATGTTTATCGTCTCGCCCAGAGTATCATATAACTCAGAAACGGCTCTTTCGGAGCTATGTTATGTAGTATTAAACATGTTGATTTACATGGGTTGTGGCGAAAACATAACACGATTTTTATTAGTAAACATGCGTTGTGGCAAATGCAACATTAGTCGTTGTTCTGCACATTGCTGTAACATGTCATCTACAAAACTATGTATATACAGTAAGTTTTATAAACCAAAGTCGCAAGTAGATATGTATATATATATATACACCTGCCTTTTGACTCAATTAATCTGAATACTATTCTCCTCGGTTGCTGCCGGCACGCAATAATACTATGTATATACAGTAAGTTTTATAAATCAAAATGCATTGGTTGCTGCCGGCACGCAATAATACGGCGCACAACAATTTGGCGTCTCCTCGGTCGCACAGCGTCGAAAATAACCAGCGCATTTCTTTGTCGCGGCTAGTTTCCGTGAAACTCTCAATACCTTCCCATCTTCCGTAGCGAATGTTCCGGTTTCCATCCGCAATAGGACATTATTCAAAATTTAAAGAAAGTTTGTTAATAATATATATATATATATATTATAGAGTAACTACTATACCTTAGCAATTTGTTGGTCTTCATCAATGTTGGACGAAGCACTCAAAATTGTGTTGGTGCGCATGATAACAGCAAGAATAAAAACTATTGCCTTCGATGCTCAATATTTTTATTGCTAAACAAGTAGTAACTTGTTTATGATGGGGCGAAGGGTGAATATACGCAACTTATTTATTCAAAAGTACCAATATACATAATATACTTAGTTTATTCTCAATATACGCAAGATACTTTCAAATTATGACCAGTCTACGCAATATTAACCAAAAATAGCTTTAAAAAGTTACATTTTGGTCCCTGCCGTCTGCACCATTACTCCTTTAACATTTTTCACTAGAAAAAGTTACAGTAATGGCACAAAAGTTTCGGTGAAGATACTGGACAAAGATAGATATTCTGATCCCGAAAGCATGTACGTGCCTAGTTATCAGTTTTTCTATTAACTAATTGTGTTTTGTAAGTGGAGGAAATTGATCCTGTGATGCTGCATTGTTGCTCGTTAGATGTGGCAAAATGGGCGGGTTGTGTAACGGGTCAAAACAGGAAAGTTTCATTGAACTTTTATTTGCTCTTATGCAGAAATGCTTTCAAACATGAGTTGACTTTGTTGGAAAAAGTTCGGCATCCTAATGTGGTTCAGTTTGTTGGAGCCGTCACCCAAAATGTACCCATGATGATTGTTTCCGAGTTTCACCCAAGAGTAAGTTCTAGATCACATCCGAACATAATAGGTTGTGTGTATGTGGTGCATAGGTGTTGCCATATTCCTTGATACAAGATTAGCTTTACGAAGCTGCAATTTATGATAAATTTCAGGGCGACCTTAGAAGCTATCTTGAAAAAAAAGGACGTCTGTCCCCCTCCAAAGCTCTTAGATTTGCTCTTGATATTGCCAGGCAAGTAAACGCTGCCGACTTTTTGTACATTCATTTCTTGTTTATTAGAAGGAAGTTTTTAACCATTTATACGAAACGGTCACTTCGGGTTACATAATTTACCATTTTTGACCCGTTACTCGAACCGCCCATTTGGCCTATCCTTTTGTCAGTTTCTCGATTATATATTTGTTATTTGACGTTTTTCATTTCTTGACTGACGGTAATTTGGCAGGGGAATGAACTATCTGCATGAATGTAAACCGGACCCGATTATCCACTGCGATTTAAGGCCAAAGTAAGGCAACTAATATAAGTTTATCATACAGTACGTGAAATAATCACCTGTATGTATGAGTTTGCGTTTTGAGATTTTTTTAATAATTGAAACTTTGGTAAGGTGCCAGAAATATTTTGCTGGATAGCGGGGGCCTATTGAAGGTTGCAGGTATCGCATTAATCAGATTGTCCAAAATTTCGCCTAATAAAGCAAGATTAGCGCGACCTGCCACCGTCGATCGAGAAAGTAAGTTCTTGAAATATACGAACTTTACATTATTTACTTTTTAGTTTCTGAAGACAGTACCTTTTGTAGCATAACTACTCGTACTATCTTAGTAACCTTAACTTTTACGTGAGTACAGATTTATACATTGCACCGGAGATCTATAAAGATGAACTATTCGACGCAGGTGTGGATGTATACTCTTTTGGCCTTATTCTTTACGAGGTAATTTTATCTGTATTCCATTTCATAAATTGCATATGATATATTCGTATTAGAGATCAGGTCAGGTTGACCCGCACCACTGGCTGTCGAAAATTTCAAATATAAACACTCATACAGTAATCTAAGATTTAGAGTACAACTATACAGGAGGTTTTAGCCAAAATTTTAGCAACTTTTGGCCCGTTTGACCTTTCAGTTCTTTTTTGCCACGCCATTATGTATTACTCGTTTGTTTGTTTTCTTTCCCGTTAACGATTCTTTATATAAAACATTGATCTTGGTTTTGTTTAATATGAGATCAGATGATGGAGGGTGTGCAACCGTTTTATCCCAAGCCTCCTGAAGAGGCTGTTAAGCTGATGTGTGTTGATATCCAGAGACCAACATTCAAGACAAAATCAAAATATTATCCTCCCGATCTAAAAGAGTAAGTATATTTTTCTGTCTATAATAACTTGAATCTATGCATGTACACAAATTCCAGAGGCGGAAATCTTGACACACTTATCTACAAACCGATTAAGGCGTTTAGCTAAAAGAGTTGCCTAAAATGGAAATCGGACAAATAGATTGGACGGGTCATTCATATTAATAAATTTTTCATCCTTTTTCCATCTTTGTTCTTGTTTTGTAGATTGATAGAGGAGTGTTGGTATCCAGATTTATCTATTAGACCAAAATTTTCTGAGATTATCATACGCCTTGACAAAATCGTGGGGTATAGTTTTAAACAAGGATGGTTCAAAGACACATTTAAGCTCCCATGGTATTCTTTCTAACACAACACTATACGTATCAAGGAAACGCTACTATTATTTTGTTAACAATGTTATAACTGTTTTCTTGCAGGAAGTAATGGTTATAAACAGTACGAATGTTGAACAGAATTTGATTAGCTGGCGAGAGACTCCAAGTGTTGGGAGCTTTGTGTTGTCATGTATGACGCAATGGGTGAAAAATGGAGGTCGCGTAAGCATAATCTTCAGAGTTGCGAAATCTGGATAATAAAGTGGAATCGTTGCTATATGTTTTCTTGTTTACGTTACGTGAAAATGGTTTACGTGTATCAGTTGATAGACTTGTGATATAATAGTTTAAGCCGTTCTAGTGTTCTTTTCTAAGAAAAAAGATTAATGGAATTTGAAGAAACAGTGTCAAATTAAAACCGATTGAACAAGTTTACGTTATGCCAAGTGTATTATAATGTTCAACATTAACGAAACACATTAAGATAATATTCACTTTGTTCGTGATTTTGTTGCTTCGAGAAAAGTTCGTGTTCTTCATGTCCCTTCACGTTTTCAGTATGCAGATATTAACCCGCTTGGGAAAACTGCATTTCATGGCTTCTTATAGGCTCAGTTGGGTTAGTGGGGTGTGCTCATTGTTGTGATTGATCTAGTAGAAGCAAAGATATAAATACTGATGTAAACATTGTATGAATAAAATCATTTATTGGAAGATATAACAAATGTTTACCCTAATTCCGTCTATATTTTGATTAGAGCAGGGGTCGCGAGAGAGCAGAGCGTACCGCCCTGATATCGTCGAGAGTCTGTTTATCGTCGCGACTGTTGTCATAGTCAACAAGGTCAATCGGTTTTGGAGAATGTTTATGCTTCATCGCACAGGATATGTCAATTGCCAACGTACACGTCAAACACTTTAAGGTCAACCGACCCTCAAGATGCTCCAAACACCTAGGGCATTTACCATCACTTCTAACGCCTAGGCAAAATGAAATAGCGTGCGGGTGACCATGAACCATGAATTTTTGTCCAAACTTCACATTATCATATCGATCAACACCTGCGTGAAGATAGAAAGGGGTATATGTGGTTTCTTTTGTAGGTATTGACACACAACAAGCTGGATGCATGGACTGGACGCATTGATCACAATGATAGAACGCACCATTCGGATTAAACTCCTCCTCGCAAACTTCACAAAAGTAATCACCACTATGGTTTTCAACTGGAAAATACCTTAGAGTCATCAGATGCTTGTCATACTTGTGACTAATTTTCTCAGGCCACAACAGAGCGCAATCGGAATGTATGATAAATTTACAAGGCTCGCAACTGTAACAAATTTGTTTCTTTGCATCAGACAAACACAAACGACAATAATCTCCTGAACCTGGCTCACCTTTACGAAGTAGATGATTTGGATGAGATTTATGTGTGATATATTGACGTGAGAGCGCGCAATGAACGTCAATGTTGTTGTCGTCTCCTTGCCGATTATCATTTCGACAGTTATAAACAAATCCATTGCAAATTTTCTTACAGTAATGACACTTGAACAAACCCATGTAGGAACCAGGGGCTTTTGGCAATAGTTCAAAGTCATATATTCCTGAAAAATAATCTTTCAACTTAATTTTAGTAGGCAACCGGGTGCAGGACGCATGAAGAACAAAGTTGCATCCATCATCAGAAGTTGTACATTTGTAAAATGGGATGTTTGTGATTGGTCTTACGCATGCATTGCACATAACTTCAACCACTTTCTTTGAATCATGAATGGATGATGTTGTTCTCAAATGAGGCTTGTGACTGGGCATCAAAAGATGCAGGGCATCTGAGTACTTAAGCTTATTCGAATGATGCTTGAGATCCGAGTACCGACTAAATTCTTTTGGATCAGTGTTGCGCATCAAAAAATGCAAGGGATTCGAGTACCCACTAAATTCCTTTGGATCAGTGTAAGGTGTTGTTCTTCTTGAAGAGGTAGATGTATCCACAAGAGTTAATGGGTGTGGATGAAATGGATGTGAGAGGTTTGTTTCGAAGGCATTTGATCCACTTTCTCCATGAAGCTTAAGTCGCATTAACATATCATTTTGATCGCGGAATGGGAGATCGAGAACATAAGGTTGTTTGCCCCGGATACTGAAATTTAATTCACGTACGCTATCTACAGAACCATATTCCAACAACTTTATTATTATGGGGTAATTATATACGTATAAAAGGTAAGGTAAAATAATACTCGTTTTTAACGATGTATGAGAGGTTGAAACATACACAACCACATCCCTTAAGGTAGCGAGGCTTTCGTTTCTACCAAAGGTAAAAAAAAAGGCCTCCAACCTTGGAACCCTTGTCTAGAGGCAAAGTGATAACCACCGTGATCCAACTTTGCTATTCTTTGGTAATTGTATATCTTACCCACCAGGATATTTTGACATTCGTGACAAATAAAAAAATGTCTCTGAAATATCTTAATTCTTAAGTGTCAAAGCACTGAGTGTAAAGATATATATTTTTGCCTTTTGAGAGACCTTTTTTCCATAAATTAAAGTAACAATTTTAATTTCTTTACTAGCAAGTTAAATTAGTGACACTTTTTTTGTATCTCTAAAATCCCTGTAGTTAAAGTTTGATTTTTATGCAATTATTAAATGAAATATATTAAAATACTTAGATTTGGAGAGAGTGTGTGCGTACCTTGATCCAAGCCTGTGGCATTGACTGATGCTTCTTTTGATGTGGTTGCGCAATCTGTGTGTACATAATATCGACATTTCTCACATTTATAAACCCAAAGATCTTCATCGAATCCTAATTCGCATACCTTACATTTTGGATAAAATTTGGCTTTTTGGTCATCTTTCAAAAATGAGTAAGTAAGAGTAAGTGGGTGAATATGAAAGAAACCGTCGTTTCTAAAATTTTGAATCAATAACTTTTTACGGAGGAAAACACAGTCTCTATGGGCGAAAAAATTGAAGCAAGTGATACATTGATAAAAGTTTCCTTGTTGTTTGTTGCCACATGCATGACAATTGGCCAAAATAACGACAGAGATGGAAATTATTGGATGTTGGTGGCTAGGGTGATAGATCATGTGATTTTTTTCACCATTTTTGGAACATCCTAAACAAGTATAAATATCGCATTGAACACAATGATAATTTAGGTACTCGTAGTCATGCTTGCGTTTACAAGCTTGACACATACACGGTTTATCTTCTGACACTTGACAGAGGATAAGTTTATGATCACGATGAGATTCATGTCTTAGAGTTGTGGGAAGCTCTGCACATAATTTGTGAAGTGAGTAATCACATTGATCACACGTATAGTAACGCCTGTGATAGAAGTTGATTTCTTGACCACAACGTCCACATGGACATCGAAAGTCTTGCTTTTTTATCAACTCCTCCTCATCGTCATATACTACTTCATCGTGTGGATATTCTTGATTTAGATCTATAAGTGTCAATGGGTGTTCATGTTGTAACACTTCCATTTCAACAAATTGATTTAAATGGATGATGTTTTTAAATAATAGAAAACGGAGAAGATGATAAGATGATATCAAGGCCATAAAGTACATTATATAAGGAAATTTTTAAGAGTATATACTTTTCTTTTCTCTAAAAATTCAAAGAGTAAACAAATTGTTATTTGCAAATTCTATCCTTGCTTATGTAGTTTACTTTATCTTTTTCTTTATGTTATGTGCTTCAAATTTTCAAGGCAAAGTATATGCGGCTTTTTACTTTAGCATCAATTAATTTAATTTATACTATAACATTCATACTTGGCAGAAGACACAATAAATAATTAATATTCGCGTGCAGTAAGTAGAGTAATAGAGAGAGCCGTGGTACGTATAGGGCTTCATTATGATCACTACAATGATTATGGTCGACGTTCGGTCAAGGTCTGATCCATGGGTTCTCTACCATGTTTTCAGACTATCGTGAGTCGGTTTCTAATACTTCTAAGCACTTCGATCAGAAGCACAAAATACATTGGTCATGTCAAGTTTAAGAACTTTACTAAATACCGGGAGTCATTAGGGCGCTTAAATATTAAACTATTTCAGGACACATATCACCCATGAGGTTACATTCAGTATCACATTCTGCATGGTATTCGTCAGTGTCGGTCTCGTGAAGATCGGTTCAAGCTTTGCTAATTGTTACATTTTCTTTTAGTTATTATAGGTGTATCCTTTGGACTCTGTGGTCTAAATAACCATAAACCATCTTGTTTGGAATTTGCCATTAACCTGTTCATTAGCGTTGGCTGTCAACGAACCTATATATTCTGCTGTTCTACTTCAATTGCATATAATAATCTATAATCAAATAAATATCAGAAGCTGAAAACGTACGAATTTGCAAGTATAGTTTTCACTTTGATATATTTAATTTCTTGCAATGAATTATATTATAATTACTCACACACACTTTAAGTTGGCTAATATTATTTAACACCTCTTCGTGGAATTAGCTTTCCTTTTATACTTAGAACATTCACTACAACAATCCAGCCCTTCCCAATCGGGGTTTTCGCTGGGGAAACCACGCTAAACGACAAAATCTGTCTGACATGGCAAACTTGCTCGTAAATATTTTGACCAAAAAATAAAGAAAAGTTTCCCCAGCGACATGTCGCTGGGGAAACGTTGACTGAATTTTGACCAAATTATTTCACAAAAATGCAAGCGGGAGATTAACCCGCCAACTTTTCCCCAGCGACATGTCACTGGGGAAACTTTCTTCCACGTCTAATCCAAGTGATTAGTGTTAATGCGTTGGTTAATTTATGTCCAAAAGTTTCCCCAGCGACACGTCGCTGGGGAAACTTTTTGGGATTCCCCCCAAAAGTTTTTCGTTAACGCGCCTATTTAACAAAACGACGAACAAAAGTTTCCCCAGCGACATGTCGCTGGGGAAACGTTGACTTCTATTTGACCACCAATTTTCACAAAAAAGTGTAATGTTTATATAATATTTTAGTAAATATAATACATATATAGTATATCTCTTTTTATGATAAAAAAAGTGAGACAAATTGTTAATTTTCCCGCTAATGCTTTCCCCCCAATGTTTTCCCGCCAACATTTTGACCGCCAAAAGTTAACATTCACTGATAATTGTTAACATTCATTGTTAATATTAATTAAAACTTGTTAACATTCATTGAGGCTTACAAACAGACACACCTAAACCTAACTTTATTCTACACGGACACTTAAACATGCGCTTAATTAAACATGGATATTAAACCGATAATAGACTCATAAACACGAAAGCAGATACATCATAAACTAGTTCAAACGAATGTTCCCCATGTCATCGTAAAGATCGTGAAGTAGTGCAGCTGATTCCATTGTGTGCCTATCGCAACTTTTGTACAACTCTACTGTACTCTCAAGTACCCTTATCATTCAAGTCAAGCGCATACAGTTTGCACACGTTGAAGAGCTTGGAGAAGAAATTGCAATTGTTGAAGGTCTGGGAGAAGAGCTTGGAGGAGAAAAGCTCGTTGAAGGTCTCGAAGAAGAGGTTGGAGGAGAAAAGCTCATTGAACGTCCAAGAGAGTTGATTAGCAGTTGCACGCGTTCGTCTTTCCATAAAAAAAATTGCATCCATATGAAACTGGACGTTGAACCCGTGAACGTGGACAAGCATAGTACAGTCTACCAAAGGATTCAGTTTGCCACGATTCTCGAAGAACTACATCTCCATCTCACACTTGCACGGAAAAGCTTCATGCTTCAACATCTTCATAATAACAGGGTGTTTGTGATAATAAGTGTGTATGTGTGTGTGATCTGCTGGTGGTTGTTACGATAAGGAGTGTGTGTGGTTGTCCTTTTATGGTAAAAAAGTGAGGGAAATGGTTAACATTTTCCCGCCAGTGTTTTCCCTCCAATTTTTCCCACCAATAATGGTTAACATTAAACCTCTAATGTTGAACCCTATCTAATACAACGAACCTCTAATGTTGAACCCTATCTAATACAATGAACCTCTAATGTTGAACCCTATCTAATACGTTGAACCTCTAATGTTGAACCCTATCTAATACGTTGAACCTCTAATGTTGAACCCTATCTATATCAATGAACCTCTAATGTTGAACCCTATCTAATACAATGAACCTCTAATGTCGAACCCTATCTAATTCAATGAACCTCTAATGTTGAACCCTATCTAATACAATGAACCTCTAATGTTGAACCCTATCTAATAAAATGAACCTCTAATGTTGAACCCTATCTAATTCAATGAACCTCTAATGTTGAACCCTATCTAATACAATGAACCTCTAATGTTGAACCCTATCTAATACGTTGAACCTCTAATGTTGAACCCTATCTAATACGTTGAACCTCTAATGTTGAACCCTATCTAATTCAATGAACCTCTAATGTTGAACCCTATCTAATACAATGAACCTCTAATGTTGAACCCTATCTAATTCAATGAACCTCTAATGTTGAACCCTATCTAATTCAATGAACCTCTAATGTTGAACTCTATCTAATATAATGAACCTCTAATGTTGAATCCTTCTAATTCAATGAACCTCTAATGTTGAACCCTATCTAATACAATGAACCTCTAATGTTGAACCCTATCTAATACAATGAACCTCTAATGTTGAACCCTATCTAATACATTGAACATCTAATGTTGAACCCTATATAATACGTTGAACCTCTAATGTTGAACCCTATCTAATACAATGAACCTCTAATGTTGAACCCTATCTAATACGTTGAACCTCTAATGTTGAACCCTATCTAATTCAATGAACCTCTAATGTTGAACCATATCTAATACTATGAACCTCTAATGTTGAACCATATCTAATATATTGAACCTCTAATGTTGAACCCTATCTAATTCAATGAACCTCTAATGTTGAACCCTATCTAATATAATGAACCTCTAATGTTGAACCCTATCTAATACAATGAACCTCTAATGTTGAACCCTATCTAATATAATGAACCTCTAATGTTGAACCCTATCTAATACAATGAACCTCTAATGTTGAACCCTATCTAATTCAATGAACCTCTAATGTTGAACTCTGTCTAATACAATGAACCTCTAATGTTGAACCCTATCTAATTCAATGAACCTCTAATGTTGAACCCTGTCTAATACAATGAACCTCTAATGTTGAACCCTATCTAATACAATCAACCTCTAATGTTGGACCCTATCTAATTCAATGAACCTCTAATGTTGAACCATATCTAATACAATGAACCTCTAATGTTGAACCCTATCTAATTCAATGAACCTCTAATGTTGAACTCTATCTAATACAATGAACCTTTAATGTTGAACCCTATCTAATTCAATGAACCTCTAATGTTGAACCCTATCTAATACAATGAACCTCTAATATTGAACCCTATCTAATACAATGAACCTCTAATGTTGAACCCTATCTAATACATTGAACATCTAATGTTGAACCCTATCTAATACGTTGAACCTCTAATGTTGAACCCTATCTAATACAATGTGTGACACCCTAGAATCGAGGTCATTAACGATACCCTAAATTACGCTAATTTTTGAAATTTTTGATAAATTTTAGTTTCTATAATTATAAGTATTTTGGTTAAAACCGATGTTCGAGGTTATAATTTTTACGGTTGACGTTTTGAGAAGGACGATGACGATTACGATCCCGAGAGATGCCCAATTTTATATAATTTTTGACGATTTATCAATAATGTAATTTTTCGAGAATTTTATTTACGGTTCGTGTTAAGTTGAGTCGTGTGAGTTTTATAGCCTTCCAAGTACATTTAAAGTATCCCAAAAATATTTTGGAGCATTCGGGAAGATTTCCGACTCCCGTAAAATTTTCAAAATTGACAAATGAGTCAAACCCGCAAAGTTTTGAGGTTGTTTTCTATTTAAGGACAAAAGAAGCCCAATATTGCACTTAGGTCCCTCCTAACTATCAAAAAGGGGCAAAGTGGACAAACACACAAACACATACAACATTTCACAAGAAAAATCAAACACTCCCTCCCTTGTCTCTCTCTAAACTCACGGCACACCCAAGAACACACAAAAATCCACCAAAAATCTTTTCTACTTGATTTTTCAAAAATCTAAGGTTAGACCACGCTTAGTTTGGTCATTACCCACCTATTCATGTAATCAAATCCAACATGCATTGATAAAAATTTTTCAAGATTTTTCATATGATCCAAAATTCGTTTTTGTGGCTATTTGAGCTAATGCATGTTAATTTTGAGTGTTATGGAAGTATAAACACCATGAAAACCCACCAAAATTAATTTGGTTGTGGTGAATGGGTCACCCAAACCCCACGGCAATGGGGGTGTTTGGGGAGCCATGGTGGTGGTTGATCATGCATGTTATTATTGTGTTTGGTTAATTGTTTTATGATGATTTACATAGGTGTTACTACTTGCATGTGTATTTTTCTTTGATTTTGATATTGAGATTGGTTGATCAATAGGGTTAGGATGGAAGTTTGATGTTAGGATATGTTTGGGAAGTCTTAGGATGATGTTTAGTGTTGGTTAGAAGTCTTGGAATCGAGTCTAAGCATGTTTTTGGTATAGTCATTTTTAGGCAGAAACATTTGGTCTATTTTGGAAAAATGATTTTTGTTTCAAGTCTTGAAAACTAAATATAGTGATAGAGGGTTTTTCTAGCTTTAATTTGGTATAAGGTAGAGCCCGTGACTCAAAACGAGCTAAAAGTTATGACATTTTAAAGATCGGGTACCGGGAGACGAGGACTTTCACAATCCGGATTTGTGTAAAGTTTTAGTCAAATCCCGAGGGTCACAAGTATAATTTGGTGAATGATCAAGGGTCAAAACTTGGTCCCTAACCTGTACAAATGAGTCTATATGTTGACTTATGAGTCAAGAAAGTCAAAGGTATTTTTCATATAGGTCAAAGTGGTCAAAATTGGTCGAAGCGCAATTTCAGCCCGTAAAATGTAGTCGTGGAAATGAGTTGCGTAACGGGTCGTAAAAGTGAAAACTTTTGTTGGACTTAAAAACATGTTATCTACAGGTCATATAGGATTTTTGGAAATTTTATCAAATTTTATAAGCATGGTTTAATAAGGTAAAACAGCCCGTACTTTAGTCAAGTACCGGCGAGAACGTGTAAAAATGGACAACGTAGGTTATAAGAATGAATGGTATAAAATGAATGATACTTGTTGTTTTTGTTTTTGGCGTGAGTTATATTGGTCTTAAGTGACTTATATATATGTATTTTATACAGTACCGTAAGTATTTAAATGAGATTACTCATTACGCGTTATTTGTGATAGGTGTTGAATTACCCGGGCATCCGTAACATCGTCAGTGAACACTCCTCGAACTACCGACTACTTAATATCTAAGGTGTGAATTTATAGCCTCGCTTATATTATTTCAAATTGTTTTACCCGCGAGGGAAATGCATGCTAGTTTTAAAAAAAAAAAGGAGGAACGTATATCATGAATGATTGTTAGACCCGAAAGTTGCCTTAGAAATTGTGTTGAGTACCAAAGTTGCAAAAGTCCCTAAATTCATGAACTATTAACTATTGTCTTGCCCTTGCGAAGGGGGAAATAGCCGCTTATGCAATTTGTAGTACTACGGGGTTAACGACCCAATGCTAGCCGAGAAGCTGTACTTATAGTAAGTTCTGCGGTAGATTATTTTGTATGAGAAATAAGGTATAATTGCAACTGATGCCTTTAGAGGGGCACTGGTTTCATCTGAATCATGCCGGTATATTTACGCGGGTGATTGAGTTAACGGATTAGTGTCATGAGCTTAAACACAATTGTCAGTATCTTGATTATAGTTTGTTTGATCGACAAGACTATAAATGATCACGAATGGTTTTTAATATATATACGTTCAAATGGATTGAAAAACCTATGAATTCCACTCAACGTTTTCGTTGACCAAAATTTTGGCATGTATTTCAGGTAACCGCTGAGCAGTAGGATGGAGCATGCATGGGATGGATGTTGTGTGATCGGCTTGGTGTCCGCTTGTTTTTCCCTCCTTTTCTACTTAAACAATTTTTTTGTGTTTAATGTCATGTGGTTGTAAAACTGAAGTTTTTGGGGTTGAGATTCATGGGGACCGAAACGCTAAACTCTGTGCACTATTTGGGGTTGGAAAAACTGTGGACATGTATTATTTAACAACTTTAAATTTCAATTTTTAAGATGACGTCTTTTTAGCGTCGTTTGATATCTCTTGTGTGCAATGAATACTGTGTAGCACCCATTGTTGTAGTTCCGCTGCGCATAACAATTGTGGGGGTGTTAAAGATTGGTAATCAGAGCCACGAGTTATAGAGAACTAGGTCGTTTTTGAAAATCCTAAACTATAACTTTTGGTGTTGTAAGAAAGGGTCCAAGCACACACAACTATCCTGCATGGCTCCGGTAAGATTTATTGTTGTATTTATGGCATTTGACGTATACTTTTGAGTAAAGTATATATGTGGGTAATTATTATATAAGTATGGAATTACTATATGTAGACGTTGAATTTTACGTGAAATATCCGACATCGTAATTTTCATATTTATCATGCATGAGCATCATATTATTACATTTCGGGCATATGTACCACCTTTGCATTGCATTTGCATGCATATATTTATAATTATTGTATAATTACTTATGTACCCTCCGAAATTCGCTGTTATTGCAGGAATGGCCGAGGTACCGCCCAACGATAACGGTAACGATGTACGAGCCCAGGACCCCGACTCAAGGAGAACTACTTGTCCCACGCCTATGCGTACTTCCCATCTGGTTGGTGTACCAGATATTCCCAGAAGAGCCGAAGGTGCAATGAGCGCAAATTCTCTTCATCAAGGCATCCCAAGAATTTGCTGTCCCGGACCGAGGAATTATCATGACGTGCGACGGACTGTGAGAGGGTTGGAAGGATCGATGTGCATGAGGTATGTAGTGGAATCAAGGGTGGTCAGTAGATTCGACGAGAATGACAAGGCGGACGAAAGACTGTTGGAAAGGACTTCAAGAATTGCGTATGATGGGATGATGAACGCAAGTGCCATCAACAGTTTGAAATCAATGGTTGCGAATTTAAGTGCTAGTCTTGATCGTGTGAGGGAAGATCAGATGAGGTTGTCAAGGATGCAGAGTTGGGAGCATCGTGTGAGGGATTCATTGCCCCCGGATTGGAGATTCGTGGACGATGTGGAGATGGAGGCGAATGACTTCATGGTTCAGCCGCCTACTGGAGGTGCTTGTACTTCGGTGGGAAATCAAGGAGCGATTGAGCATGGATCCACATCAGGGACGAAAAAGGAAACAGAATGTGGGCCAGATGAGAAAGGAAAGGGAAAAGTGGATGATGTGGACGAGGACGTGAGTGATGAGGAAACTGAGGACGACGACGAGCCGCCATCCAAGAGGCCGTGTGGATCACCACATGCCTAGTTACTTGTTTTGTATTTTTCTTTGATCATTGTAATAGAACTATTTTAGACCTTTGTATGATGGTATTATGACGAGAAACTCAAGTACTTGATGTTTTGTGGTGAATGATTGTAGTGGCATTACTTGTCACGATTTTGGTTAACTATCAATACAATCTATGTTACCTTTCATGATCTGTGATATGTCTTAAATTTGATCTTTTGTGGTGTGAATTGATGAATATTAGTAACTCCGTAGTGATGTGTCGTTGTATGTATTTTATGTCTGGGAAACTTGATATGAATACTTACATTGTTTTTCTATTTTCCTTGTCTTGCAGAAAGAGATATTCGATAAAACAATGCCTCCAAAGTTGACTGCCGATCGTGTTAACAACATGATTCAGGAAGCGATAGCTAATGCGTTGGAAGCAGACCGAGCTGGGAGAAATCAGGATCCAGGAAGGAACGCGGGGAGACAACCAGCCCCGAGAGTGTGTACCTATTCAAGCTTTATGAAGTGCGGTCCTACGCAGTTCCGTGGATCGGGTGGAGCCCTAGAACTTAGGCGATGGTTGGAAAAAGTTGAGAGTACGTTTGAAATCAGTGGTTGTGCAGAGGCGGATAAAGTAAAGTTTGCAGCAGCTACATTTCTGGATGATGCGTTAAGCTGGTGGAACACCCAGGTAGCTACGGTGGGATTGGCTGTGGCAAATGCGAGAACGTGGAATGCGACCAAAGCTTTATTGACCAAGAAGTTCTGCCCAGAGGAGGAATTGGGGCAATTGGAGGACGAATTGAGACATTTGACCTTAAGGAACAACGATATAGCTGCTTACACCAGGAGATTCAATGAGTTAAGTCTTTTGTGTCCGGACATATTTGCCAATGACACCAAGAAAATGAAGCAGTATATTAAGGGTTTATCTAGCAACATCAAGGGTGAAACAACTTCGTCGAAACCTGGAACGTTTGACGAGGCGGTTCAAATGGCACACGCTTTGATGGACGTTAAGCTTCAGGATAAGCAGAATTACATTGCTGAGGGTAACAAAAGAAAATGGGAGGCAGCACAAGGCAATCAATCCCAAGGCCAGAACCGAGGAGGAAACCGAAACAACCAAGGGCCGAACCGTAATCAGCAGTTTAATCAGAGAAGGAACGAAGGAATGAGGGCCGTGACAAACCCTAGAGGTGTGAAAGTGAACCCCCATTGTGGAAAGTGCAACTTGTATCATGTTGGAAACTGCCCGCAGGCATGCGGCAAGTGTGGAAAGGCAGGTCATAGGACTGCTAGTTGTCGAATGGGAGGAGTAGCCACTGGGGCTAATGCTATCAGGATGAGAGGATGTTATAGCTGTGGAGAAAGGGGGCATGTGCAAGCAAATTGCCCGAAGGCAGGGAACAGACGGGGAGGAAATAATGCGGCAGCTGTGTATCAAGTGGGAACTGCTGATAAACCACAAGGTCCCAATGTGGTTACTGGTACGTTTTTGCTAGACGCTTGTTATGCTAGTATTTTATTTGATTCTGGCTCCGACAAGAGTTTTGTAGACGTTAGATTTAGTCGTCATATCGATAGAGAACCGGTATTGTTAACGACTAGTTATAATGTTGAATTAGCCGATGGAAAAATTGTTAGTACGAATTCTATACTGAAAGGGTGTACCTTGAAGTTAGGAAACTACGCTTTTAAAATCGACTTGATGCCTATAGAGCTAGGATCGTTTGACGTGATTGTGGGAATGGATTGGCTAATGGCGCATAGTGCTACAATCGTCTGTGGTGAGAGATTGGTGCAGATTCCGCTAAGGAATAGGGTTTTGACGGTAAAGGGAGACGAATGCACTTCTCGTTTGAAGGTGATTTCGTGTTTGAAGATGATGAAGTACGTAGAGAGCGGATGCGATGTGTTTTTGGCACAGGTTTCGAGCGATGGTGATGTAGAGGCGAGGATTGAAGAGGTACCAATTATTCGCGAGTATCCGGACGTTTTTCCAGACGAATTGCCAGGTTTACCGCCTAATCGTGAGGTCGAGTTTCGAATTGATTTAGTGCCAGGAGCTGCGCCGGTTGCACGTGCACCTTATCGCTTAGCACCATCTGAGTTAAAGGAGTTAGCGGATCAATTGAAGGAGTTGATGGACAAAGGATTTATTAGGCCGAGCTCATCACCTTGGGGAGCGCCAGTGTTGTTCGTAAAGAAGAAGGATGGTTCGTTTAGAATGTGTATTGACTATAGAGAACTCAATAAGCTGACGGTTAAGAATCGGTACCCATTACCGAGGATTGATGATTTGTTCGATCAATTGCAAGGGTCCAGTGTATACTCAAAGATCGATTTAAGATCAGGGTATCATCAACTGCGTGTAAGAGAGGAGGATATTCCTGTAACTGCCTTTCGTACGCGGTATGGACACTTTGAATTTCGAGTGATGCCGTTTGGGTTGACTAACGCGCCTGCTGTATTCATGGATCTTATGAATCGCGTGTGCAAGCCGTATCTAGATAAGTTTGTTATTGTTTTCATCGACGACATACTTATTTACTCTAAGAGTAAGGAGGAGCACGAGAAGCACCTGAGAAAGATTTTGGAGTTGTTAAGGAAGGAGAAGCTGTATGCAAAATTCTCTAAGTGTGAGTTTTGGTTGGAATCAGTGCAGTTTCTAGGTCATGTGATTGATAATGAAGGAGTTCGTGTAGATCCTGCTAAGATCGTAGCAATCAGGGAATGGTCAGCACCGACGACACCGACTGAAGTTCGACAATTTTTGGGTTTAGCTGGGTACTATAGAAGGTTTATTGAAGGATTTTCGTTGATTGCGAAACCATTGACGCGGCTTACCGAGAAGAATAGGGTGTATGAATGGGGAATTGAGGAAGAGCTTGCTTTCGAAACGCTCAAGGATAAGTTATGTTCCGCGCCGATATTATCATTGCCTGAAGGAACCGAAGATTTCGTAGTGTATTGTGATGCGTCTCGTAAGGGTTACGGAGCAGTGTTAATGCAACGTGAAAAGGTGATAGCTTACGCGTCGAGGCAATTAAGGAAGAACGAGGAGAACTACACGACGCACGATTTGGAATTAGGAGCGGTAGTTTTTGCGTTGAAGCTGTGGAGACACTATCTGTATGGGACAAAGTGTGTTGTATTCACTGATCACAAGAGTTTGCAGCACATTTTAGATCAAAAGGAGTTGAATATGCGACAAAGACGATGGGTTGAACTATTGAGTGATTATGACTGTGAAATTCGCTATCACCCTGGGAAGGCGAATGTTGTGGCGGATGCATTGAGTAGGAAGGAACGGGAGAAACCTTTGAGGGTTAGAGCTTTAGTGATGAGTGAGAGCGTTGACTTAACCGAAACCATACTGAAGGCTCAGGAGAGAGGATTGATGAAAGGGAATGTTGAAGCCGAGAATTTGGGACGAATGTTGAAACCTCTTTTCGTGATTAGGTCTGACGGACTAAGATATTTTGAGAATTGAATTTGGTTACCATTGTGTCCATCTGAGGAAGGAAAGCCTGGAGTTCGAGAATTGGTTATGAATGAGTCGCATAAGTCGAAGTATTCGATACATCCTGGATCGGATAAGATGTACCACGACCTGAAGAAAGTTTATTGGTGGCCGAATATGAAGGCAGATATTGCTCGTTACGTCAGTAAGTGTTTGACTTGCGCGAAGGTTCAGGCAGAACATAAGAAACCATCTGGATTGTTGGTACAACCGGAAATCCCAGAATGGAAATGGGAGAAAATCGCAATGGATTTTGTGACGGGTTTACCTAGGACTCCTAGTGGATGCGATATGATATGGGTAATTGTGGACAGGTTGACGAAATCTGCTCATTTCTTACCTATGAAGAAGACGGACAGCATGGAAAGACTCGCCAGCGTGTACGTGAAAGAGATCGTCTGTAGACATGGAGTGCCGTTATCGATCATTTCGGATCGTGACAGTAGATTTACGTCGGAATTTTGGAGATCGCTTCAACGTGCGATGGGCACTGAACTGAGTTTAAGCACGGCTTATCACCCGGAAACTGACGGCCAGAGTGAACGAACGATTCAAACGATGGAGGACATGCTCCGAGCGTGCGTGATTGATTTTGGAGGAAGTTGGGAACGCCACTTGCCTCTGGTGGAATTTTCGTACAATAATAGTTATCATGCGAGTATCAAAGCAGCACCGTTCGAAGCATTGTATGGAAGGAAGTGTAGATCGCCCGTGTGTTGGAGTGAAGTAGGGGAAAGTCAATTGACTGGACCCGAAATGGTTTTAGAAACGACAGAGAAGATCGTGCAGATCAAGAACCGACTACTTGCTGCGAGAAGCCGACAGAAAAGTTATGCTGATAACCGAAGGAAACCGTTGGAGTTTGAAGTTGGAGATATGGTTATGCTCAAGGTATCGCCATGGAAGGGTGTAATTCGTTTTGGAAAGAAAGGAAAGTTGAGTCCGAGGTATATTGGACCGTTTAAGATCGTTGAACGAATTGGACCAGTAGCGTACAAGTTAGAATTGCCGACCGAGCTTAGTGCTATTCATGACACGTTCCACGTATCGAACCTGAAGAAGAGTTTGGCGGACAAGGAATTGGTGATTCCTTTGGACGAGATTCGACTAGACGACAAAATGCACTTTGTGGAAGAACCTGTGGAAATCATGGACCGGGAGGTCAAGCGGTTGAAGCATAGTAGGATTCCCATTGTGAAGGTCCGATGGAATTCTAAGCGTGGACCGGAATACACCTGGGAACGTGAGGACTTTTTCAAGGAAAGGTATCCTCATTTGTTCCAGTAAGACGAAATGTGAGCCCAAGAAGAGGCGAGCGCCGGGACGTCGCTCTCTTTAAGGAGGGGTGGATGTGACACCCTAGAATCGAGGTCATTAACGATACCCTAAATTACGCTAATTTTTGAAATTTTTGATAAATTTTAGTTTCTATAATTATAAGTATTTTGGTTAAAACCGATGTTCGAGGTTATAATTTTTACGGTTGACGTTTTGAGAAGGACGATGACGATTACGATCCCGAGAGATGCCCAATTTTATATAATTTTTGACGATTTATCAATAATGTAATTTTTCGAGAATTTTATTTACGGTTCGTGTTAAGTTGAGTCGTGTGAGTTTTATAGCCTTCCAAGTACATTTAAAGTATCCCAAAAATATTTTGGAGCATTCGGGAAGATTTCCGACTCCCGTAAAATTTTCAAAATTGACAAATGAGTCAAACCCGCAAAGTTTTGAGGTTGTTTTCTATTTAAGGACAAAAGAAGCCCAATATTGCACTTAGGTCCCTCCTAACTATCAAAAAGGGGCAAAGTGGACAAACACACAAACACATACAACATTTCACAAGAAAAATCAAACACTCCCTCCCTTGTCTCTCTCTAAACTCACGGCACACCCAAGAACACACAAAAATCCACCAAAAATCTTTTCTACTTGATTTTTCAAAAATCTAAGGTTAGACCACGCTTAGTTTGGTCATTACCCACCTATTCATGTAATCAAATCCAACATGCATTGATAAAAATTTTTCAAGATTTTTCATATGATCCAAAATTCGTTTTTGTGGCTATTTGAGCTAATGCATGTTAATTTTGAGTGTTATGGAAGTATAAACACCATGAAAACCCACCAAAATTAATTTGGTTGTGGTGAATGGGTCACCCAAACCCCACGGCAATGGGGGTGTTTGGGGAGCCATGGTGGTGGTTGATCATGCATGTTATTATTGTGTTTGGTTAATTGTTTTATGATGATTTACATAGGTGTTACTACTTGCATGTGTATTTTTCTTTGATTTTGATATTGAGATTGGTTGATCAATAGGGGTAGGATGGAAGTTTGATGTTAGGATATGTTTGGGAAGTCTTAGGATGATGTTTAGTGTTGGTTAGAAGTCTTGGAATCGAGTCTAAGCATGTTTTTGGTATAGTCATTTTTAGGCAGAAACATTTGGTCTATTTTGGAAAAATGATTTTTGTTTCAAGTCTTGAAAACTAAATATAGTGATATAGGGTTTTTCTAGCTTTAATTTGGTATAAGGTAGAGCCCGTGACTCAAAACGAGCTAAAAGTTATGACATTTTAAAGATCGGGTACCGGGAGACGAGGACTTTCACAATCCGGATTTGTGTAAAGTTTTAGTCAAATCCCGAGGGTCACAAGTATAATTTGGTGAATGATCAAGGGTCAAAACTTGGTCCCTAACCTGTACAAATGAGTCTATATGTTGACTTATGAGTCAAGAAAGTCAAAGGTATTTTTCATATAGGTCAAAGTGGTCAAAATTGGTCGAAGCGCAATTTCAGCCCGTAAAATGTAGTCGTGGAAATGAGTTGCGTAACGGGTCGTAAAAGTGAAAACTTTTGTTGGACTTAAAAACATGTTATCTACAGGTCATATAGGATTTTTGGAAATTTTATCAAATTTTATAAGCATGGTTTAATAAGGTAAAACAGCCCGTACTTTAGTCAAGTACCGGCGAGAACGTGTAAAAATGGACAACGTAGGTTATAAGAATGAATGGTATAAAATGAATGATACTTGTTGTTTTTGTTTTTGGCGTGAGTTATATTGGTCTTAAGTGACTTATATATATGTATTTTATACAGTACCGTAAGTATTTAAATGAGATTACTCATTACGCGTTATTTGTGATAGGTGTTGAATTACCCGGGCATCCGTAACATCGTCAGTGAACACTCCTCGAACTACCGACTACTTAATATCTAAGGTGTGAATTTATAGCCTCGCTTATATTATTTCAAATTGTTTTACCCGCGAGGGAAATGCATGCTAGTTTTTTAAAAAAAAAGGAGGAACGTATATCATGAATGATTGTTAGACCCGAAAGTTGCCTTAGAAATTGTGTTGAGTACCAAAGTTGCAAAAGTCCCTAAATTCATGAACTATTAACTATTGTCTTGCCCTTGCGAAGGGGGAAATAGCCGCTTATGCAATTTGTAGTACTACGGGGTTAACGACCCAATGCTAGCCGAGAAGCTGTACTTATAGTAAGTTCTGCGGTAGATTATTTTGTATGAGAAATAAGGTATAATTGCAACTGATGCCTTTAGAGGGGCACTGGTTTCATCTGAATCATGCCGGTATATTTACGCGGGTGATTGAGTTAACGGATTAGTGTCATGAGCTTAAACACAATTGTCAGTATCCTGATTATAGTTTGTTTGATCGACAAGACTATAAATGATCACGAATGGTTTTTAATATATATACGTTCAAATGGATTGAAAAACCTATGAATTCCACTCAACGTTTTCGTTGACCAAAATTTTGGCATGTATTTCAGGTAACCGCTGAGCAGTAGGATGGAGCATGCATGGGATGGATGTTGTGTGATCGGCTTGGTGTCCGCTTGTTTTTCCCTCCTTTTCTACTTAACCAATTTTTTTGTGTTTAATGTCATGTGGTTGTAAAACTGAAGTTTTTGGGGTTGAGATTCATGGGGACCGAAACGCTAAACTCTGTGCACTATTTGGGGTTGGAAAAACTGTGGACATGTATTATTTAACAACTTTAAATTTCAATTTTTAAGATGACGTCTTTTTAGCGTCGTTTGATATCTCTTGTGTGCAATGAATACTGTGTAGCACCCATTGTTGTAGTTCCGCTGCGCATAACAATTGTGGGGGTGTTACACAATGAACCTCTAATGTTGAACCCTATCTAATTCAATGAACCTCTAATGTTGAACCCTATCTAATTCAATGAACCTCCAATGTTGAACCCTATCTAATACAATGAACCTCTAATGTTGAACTCTATCTAATACAATGAACCTCTAATATTGAACCCTATCTAATTCAATGAACCTCTAATGTTGAACCCTATATAATATAATGAACCTCTATTGTTGAACCCTATCTAATTCAATGAACCTCTAATGTTGAACCCTATCTAATTCAATGAACCTTTAATGTTGAACTCTATCTAATACAATGAACCTCTAATGTTGAACCCTATCTAATTCAATGAACCTCTAATGTTGAACCCCATCTAATACAATGAACCTCTAATGTTGAACCCTATCTAATTCAATGAACCTCTAATGTTGAACCATATCTAATACAATGAACCTCTAATGTTGAACCCTATCTAATGCGTTGAACCTCTAATGTTGAACCCTATCTAATTCAATGAACCTCTAATGTTGAACCCTATCTAATACAATGAACCTCTAATGTTGAACCCTATCTAATACAATGAAGCTCTAATGTTGAACCCTATCTAATTCAATGAACCTCTAATGTTGAACCATATCTAATATAATGAACCTCTAATGTTGAACCCTATCTAATTCAATGAACCTCTAATGTTGAACTCTATCTAATACAATGAACCTCTAATGTTGAACCCTATCTAATTCAATGAACCTCTAATGTTGAACCCTATCTAATACAATGAACCTCTAATGTTGAACCCTATCTAATATAATGAACCTCTAATGTTGAACCCTATCTAATTCAATGAACCTCTAATGTTGAACCATATCTAATACAATGAACCTCTAATGTTGAACCCTATCTAATTCAATGAACCTCTAATGTTGAACTCTATCTAATACAATGAACCTCTAATGTTGAACCCTATCTAATTCAATGAACCTCTAATGTTGAACCCTATCTAATACAATAAACCTCTAATGTTGAACCCTATCTAATACAATGAACCTTTAATGTTGAACCCTATCTAATACATTGAACATCTAATGTTTAACCCTATCTAATACGTTGAACCTCTAATGTTGAACCCTATCTAATACAATGAACCTCTAATGTTGAACCCTATCTAATTCAATGAACCTCTAATGTTGAACCCTATCTAATTCAATGAACCTCTAATGTTGAACCCTATCTAATACAATGAACCTCTAATGTTGAACTCTATCTAATACAATGAACCTCTAATGTTGAACCCTATCTGATTCAATGAACCTCTAATGTTGAACCCTATCTAATACAATGAACCTCTAATGTTGAACCCTATCTAATTCAATGAACCTCTAATGTTGAACCCTATCTAATTCAATGAACCTCTAATGTTGAACTCTATCTAATACAATGAACCTCTAATGTTGAACCCTATCTAATTCAATGAACCTCTAATGTTGAACTCTATCTAATACAATGAAGCTCTAATGTTGAACCCTATCTAATTCAATGAACCTCTAATGTTGAACCATATCTAATATAATGAACCTCTAATGTTGAACCCTATCTAATTCAATGAACCTCTAATGTTGAACTCTATCTAATACAATGAACCTCTAATGTTGAACCCTATCTAATTCAATGAACCTCTAATGTGGAACCCTATCTAATACAATGAACCTCTAATGTTGAACCCTATCTAATATAATGAACCTCTAATGTTGAACCCTATCTAATTCAATGAACCTCTAATATTGAACCATATCTAATACAATGAACCTCTAATGTTGAACCCTATCTAATTCAATGAACCTCTAATGTTGAACTCTATCTAATACAATGAACCTCTAATGTTGAACCCTATCTAATTCAATGAACCTCTAATGTTGAACCCTATCTAATACAATAAACCTCTAATGTTGAACCCTATCTAATACAATGAACCTCTAATGTTGAACCCTATCTAATACATTGAACATCTAATGTTGAACCCTATCTAATACGTTGAACCTCTAATGTTGAACCCTATCTAATACAATGAACCTCTAATGTTGAACCCTATCTAATTCAATGAACCTCTAATGTTGAACCCTATCTAATTCAATGAACCTCTAATGTTGAACCCTATCTAATACAATGAACCTCTAATGTTGAACTCTATCTAATACAATGAACCTCTAATGTTGAACCCTATCTGATTCAATGAACCTCTAATGTTGAACCCTATCTAATACAATGAACCTCTAATGTTGAACCCTATCTAATTCAATGAACCTCTAATGTTGAACCCTATCTAATTCAATGAACCTCTAATGTTGAACTCTATCTAATACAATGAACCTCTAATGTTGAACCCTATCTAATTCAATGAACCTCTAATGTTGAACCCTATCTAATACAATGAACCTCTAATGTTGAACCATATCTAATTCAATGAACCTCTAATGTTGAACCATATCTGATACAATGAACCTCTAATGTTGAACCATATCTAACACAATGAACCTCTAATGTTGAACCCTATCTAATTCAATGAACCTCTAATGTTGAACTCTATCTAATACAATGAACCTCTAATGTTGAACCATATCTAATACAATGAAGACCCCCTTCCTCATGATTTAGCAGATTCTGATGTTGAAGACCTCATCAAAGATGATGATGGTGTTGAGAAATTTTATTCTAGTGACGAAGAAGATTAACTTTGTGTTGTAACTTGTAAAATACACTTATATATTTGAATGAATGAATGAATGAAATTGTTGTGGATTGTTTAAATGTGTAAATTTATTTTGATATTTAGATTTGTGCATGCTTGTATTATTTTGTTCATGAATTTATACATGTTATGCTAATTGTACATGTATACAGATGACTGATGTTGCACGGGGACACGGCGGGGACGGTGGTGGCGAGGATCCTTCACGTCCACGTCCTCCATCATTCGGTTGCGGGGGTTGCTTCGTCAACCGGGGTAAGAATTTCTGGATTATTGTAATACAAATTTGATACACATATTTAACTTGTTTGCCTTAACTTTTATGACTTTATCACTCACTTGATTTTGCAGGAAAAGGAAAGAAAAAGCCCAATTTGGGCGGGAGGAGAGCCGGCAGGCAGAATACCCGGGAGAAGACCCGCTGCGTGAAATTACTGGATGCGGTGGCCGATAATCACAACCGGCCGGTCGAGATCGACTTTGTAGCCGCTAGAGGTAACCTTGTTACACCTGTCGGCCCCTACGCAGATCATTGGGGAAACTTCTCCGGGTGTGTCGCTAGGGAAATACCTTTGTATTACCCTTCGTGGAGCAAGGTCCCCGAAGGGCATAAGGCGGCGGCCAGGGCAGCTATTGGGGTAAGTTATCATTTTATATTTATTTAATTATCGTGTTCATTTATTTAATTGTATATATTTATTTAAATGTGTTTTTTTATTTATATCACATAAATAAATAAACAAATTTAAATAAATATATAAATTATATTTCTAACTCTGTTTTCAATGTGTTGTATTGTGTATATTTATTTAAATTTATATCATATAAATAAATAAACAAATTTAAATAAATATATAAATTATATTTCTAACTATGTTTTCAATGTGTTGTATTGTGTATATTTATTTAAATTCATTTATTTATTTATATCATTTAAATAAATAAACGAATTTAAATAAATATATAAATTATATTTCTAACTCTGTTTTCAATGTGTTGTATTTGATTGCAGAAAAAATATGATCTCGCGCCGCACATGAGCACCCCTCGGTGGAAGAATATTTATGATACCATTAATCACCAGTTACAAAAATCATACAACACCAGCAAGGCTAGTCTGAAGCGAGATTACTGTGTAAAAGACCCCGAGACTGGAGAATACGATGTGGATCCAATTAGGCGGAACATACCCGACGAGCACACAGCTGAAGAGTTGGAGAAACAGATAGCGTTTTGGACTGACGAAGCTAACAAGAAGCGATCCTTAACAAACAACCAAAATCGGTCCAAGGCAACACTTATCTCCCGACATGGTTCTCGGTCGATCCCTCGCACTCGACAGCTCATGGTAATTATTATTATTATTATTATTGATTTTACATTGTTATTGTTTTTTTATTTTTTTATTTTTTTATTATTATTATTGTTTTTTATTTTTATTATTTTATTATTATCATTATTGATTTTACATACATATTATTATTGCCGCATTTAATTAGATTGATCTTACTTACGTGTGTATGTACAACAAAAGGCGTCCGAAACCCAACATGAGCCTTCAGAGATCGACATGTTCTATCGTTTGCATACAAATTTAGATGGTGTATTTATAGATGAGCAGTCTCTCCAGTTGTATGTAAGTATTCTTTTCAAAACACACTTTAATGAATCATTGATTAATAATCTAGCAACCCGACTAATATATTTACTATCTTGTGTTATTGTCACCACACACGATCAGATGAGGGAGCTAGAGGCGACGGGTGAGCACACCACTACCAAGATCAACAGGATGGTGCGAGGAGGCAAGTTTCGCGGCCACCATCCCATCCTGACGTGGGTATGGTATTGCCGGGATACACCAGTACTCCCTCGTGCTTTTCGTCACCACCCCCTGAGACTCGTCGGGATCGGGATGTTGATTTCATGATGGTCCTGCTGAGAAATGACGGCTGGTATGGCGATCATTTTTTGAGATATGAGAGTGCTGGTGCCAGCAGGAGCGGGAGTCGCCTGGGTGATGATGCTGGTGCCAGCGGGAGCGGGAGTCGCCCGGGTGATGATGCTGAGGATCGGGAGGGTGGCGAGGATGGTGGCGATGACGCGAGCTAGTCGTGTCATATATGTGTTTGTTAGTATGGTACATAGTTTCTTTATGTTCATCTTGACTTGTTTCCCTATTATCCTAAATTAGAACGCTTGTTTCCCTAGTATCCTTAAATATCCCGACTTATTCCTAGTATCCTTGACTAAATTAGAACGTTATATTATATTTTGGTGCAAGTTTGAACTTATTCCGCGTTTGTGTTGATTTGTATTCCAAGTTTACTTTATATGTGTCTTTTGGTGAGCAAATAAAGGTTTTTGTTATAGGTTTTGGTAGATTTTTTCCGGAAAAAATCTGGAAAACGCCTGCTGTGCAGGCAATTTAAAAAAAAAACCTGCAGACTCTTCCCCAGCGACATGTCGCTGGGGAAACTTTGGTTATTCGTTGACAAGTCAAACGCAAAGCGTTGACAAGTCAAACGTATCGAGAGTTTTCCCAGCGACATGTCGCTGGGGAAACGTTGGGAATCGTTGACAAGTCAACGACAACGTGTTGACAAGTCAAATAAAAGGAAAGATTCCCCAGCGACATGTCGCTGGGGAAACTTTGTAATTAGCTAAAATGTTTAAGTTCAACTTAGATTTTTTTGTTTAATAAGGATTTTCCCCAGCGACATGTCGCTGGGGAAAATGTTGCCACCGTGGCAATCTATTCTTCCAGGAAAAGTCTGTGGGGCCCGCATGTCGCTGGGGATACATTTAACAACGAGCATACCCCAACGAATTTTCCCCAGCGAAATATCGCTGGGGAAACCGATCCCCAGCGACATGTCGCTGGGGAAACGCCAAAAATATTGCTGCTGGGGTAGGGCTCGAATGTTGTAGTGATTAGGGTTTTTTCGATGTTTTTGGCTGACTAATTAAATGCACCTTCACATAAGCCCTTTCTTTTCAGAGCTTCGTGTGATGTTTTTACAAGCCTCACACATCCCATATTTTTTATGATAGGCAAGCTTTTTTGCTTCCAGGTCGTCTCGAGTGGTTAACATTTTTAGGTCATTTTAGGCATTTATATCACTCTATTTAACACCTTTTTTTGTTATCATTGCATCATTTGCAGCTAGTGATGAGTTTTTGTGGTTGTTAGTTTGTTACAATACTAATATTGCGTTTTATTTGGTGTAGCGTAAAGTCGGATGATGCTGTTGCGGTTGTTATATATGTTGTTCAATTTCACATGTTAAGCCTTTCGTTGCTGGCGTTGCTAACGAGTGTTTAGTTTTCGAGGTTTATTAAAGTTAAGCTTATAATTAGCTTAGTCTTATGAACTGATATAAGGCCATTATAAGCCAATAAGTCTATTTCTCAACCTTTTTATCATACACTAATCCAAACACTCAGAGCATATATTCATCATAAGCCATAAGATACTTACTAAACATAAGCTTAACCCAATTTCCCTTGATTACTGTTTAGTTTTCATTTGTAGCCAGTGGTGACTGTAGTTTTTACAAGTATTCTTTGATATGTTTAGCTCATATGAGTGTGTGGTGGTTTTTATCAATCACCGTTTTAACGTTATTCAATATACATGTGTGGTACGTAATTTTGAGCTAGGAGTTACCATTGGATTTTTTTGCAGGGTTTTTTTTATTACAATATTTATTTATGAAATGCTTGTTTGAACGGGTTAGTCTATTTTACTAGAGCAATAGTGATCGAGAAATAGGTGGGAGGTTCATTATGATCACTACAATGATTATGGTTGACGTTCAGTTCAAGGTCTGACCCATGATGGGTTCTCTACCATGTCCTGTGACTCGAGTTATAATGCAAATAGTAGTTTCAAGCACCTCGGAAACACAGAATGCGTTGGTACATCTTTTTAGGCATGAGGTGTTTAACAACTTCGGAAGTCATTAGGGAGCCTAAATACCATACTATTATTACGGGAAACACCTCACCCATGAGGTTTCATTCGGTATTACATTCTGCAAGGTGTTCGTCAGTCGCATCACCACTTAAACCAGAGTTTGGTAAGGACGAGGACAATAATGAACAAGTTGCTAATCCCGTATCGAAAAGGTCTTGGGCAATGCTATTGTGAATCGGTCCAGCTTTAAGAGCTGTAGCTTCTAGTGCAGACACAAATTTTTTAATTTAAATGGAAGTACAAAACAAATTGTATCTAATATCCATTTCATTTGTGTTATGTTTGATATAGGCAAGATTGGGCTAAGAAGCTTGTTCACCAGAAAACTGAATTTGTGGATACTTTAAAGCATTACTGGTTGAGTATCAAGCTTCTTGGTGTTGACGTGAAGACCGGTTCCAGATTTTTTGTTAAGCTTGTTCTTAGGACGAGTTTTAGTAGTACAGATAGACAACAACTGACAAAATTGTTGGGTATAGTTCCAAGGTCCCGTGGTCTCCCTACACATAGGTCTGCCCCGGGGTAAATATACTGATCAGGGGGCGGGCGTAAGCATAATCTTCCGTGTCACAAAAGTATGGTGATATTCAAAATAAATACACTAGTGCAATGCACATTTCACATTTCATTAAACAAAATACCAAAACACACAAATTTAAACCCATGTCGACGACGTTGTCACGTCCTTGATATCTTATTACCACACACGTACACATATATACAACAACTCAACAATCGGCTTAGCTTATTTCACATGCTTGGTGATGTAGACTAAAAAACAAAGTAACAAAGATAAGTAATTGGATCTGTTGATTCAATAAGAATGTCAGAAACAATTCTGCTAATAGTCGTTGATTCTAAAGAATGCCCGAAAATTAGGGTAAAACACGGCAACACAACGGCCAGTGGTTTAACTTTTATTAAACTGATAACTGTCTTGCTAGGGTTACAGCAGATTCATTAAATAATGACTGCAAACAAAGAAAAACCCTAAAAATCCAACGGGCTGGACCGTAGCCCAATGACAAAGTCCAACTGAAAGTGAAAAAAACATAAAAATGCAAAAAACTGATAGTAAAAAGGCTTTTCGGTCTCCTTTTTACGTACGTTTTGACAGGTCACGGACTGAAAACGGACTTAGGATGCAAAAGTTATGCCCATTTTACTAAACCCCTCTTCGCCACGCGATCTTGGGCCTTCAGAAACAAGTCAGCCCGTTCCAAAACCTATTTCCATGTGTATGCAAGAATACGGGTCACAACACCAAGGCCCAATAACTAAACATGTGTTGCCTCGAGTAGCGCAACTCCTAATCCGGGATAATTTCCGTGAAAGTGTTAATACGTTCCCATCTTCCATAAGAAATTTTTCGATTTCCACCTGCAAGAGGACATTATTCAAATTTTAAACAAAGTTTGTTAATAGTAACTACCTGAGTAAACTCCTTTTCAGCATGATCCTCAATAACCATGACAATTTCTTGATCCCCATCATCAATGGATGAGGCACTCAAAAATGTGGTGGTGCACATAATAACAGCAAGGAAAAAAACTACTGCCTTCATATTTCTCAAACTCAATATTTTGTTTGCTAAACAAGTGCTTGATGTAATTACTAATGGTATTACAATTTACAACAGCAAATAAGAATCAATAAATTTGCCAATCAAATCATCCAGTCCCAGAGAGTCCTCGTAAGATACCTAATTTAATCAGTAACTATTAACTCGTCATTCATAAAATATTAAAAAAACAATAGGGGTAAAAATTCGAACCGCTAGTGAAAACATCGATTAATTAGGCTTTAGAGATTAAACAAGGGTCTTAAAAATTGTAGATGAAAATAAATTTCTATATATATAACCGCTATACACAAACGAGCTTAGAAAAACAAACAAGCTTGAGCTTCGTGTTATTAACAAACCTTTAAGTTTTATTTTCTTCAACACGTTATATAAGATAGTCAAACACAAGACGGACTCAAGGTCAAAATTTGAAAATCAAGCTTTTTATATACAAACGAGCTGAACACGAATTCTAGCAGGCTCGAACTCGACCTGATTCGACTTGTTTACAATGTCAGTGAATACGAGTAATGACGATTATGCTTATTTAATTTGATATGTTATTATCGATTTATATGTATATGTGTACAACTTTAATGTTGTTGCCAAGTTATTTGTTGATACTAAAAACGAATACGAAATGTGCAATGAAGAAGCAATGTGCAAAAATTATAGTTTATAAGTCAAATCAAAAGAGAAAATTTTAACTACGTAATTCTTTTAGTAAGATAAAAACCCTTCCACTAATATTGATAAAATTTTATACAAAGAATACATGTATGTGATAGATATAGGAAACAAATAGAAAATAGTTTTTTAAACACCATACAATTGGTAATTAAAATTTTAAAACACCATTATTTGGTAAAAAACTCGATTAAACACCACAAATTCACAATCACCATATCGACCTGACCACCTCCGGTCCTATACAAGATGTCCCGCAGCAGCCAACAAGCACACCGCGGCCCACACCTGGTGGTGACAGTTTTCGCGTGGCCCAACTTTACGACAGCATAGATAGGGGTTTAATGGTGACGACGCGGGAAAGTAGCAGTGTTGGGTGGGTGCCAAGAGTGATCGTTGTATTGTGGGGTTTGGTGAACACATTAAGAACAAACCTTAACAAAAAAATTTTATGTTTCTCATGATTTTTTATATATGAGATATTTTGATTTTTTTAATATGAATTTGTGGGCAGGTGTCACTGGATGTAATTAAAGAAAAATATTTATAAAATGAATAATGATTTTGTATCATTAATCCTAGATGGGCTACATGCAAGTAATAGTCTAATAGAAAAAAAAGAGTAATATAAGTTATTTAGAACCTGCATAAATTAAACGGTAAGAAAATGTACAAATTAAAATGTCGAAAAAGCAATGTTTAATGTACACATATTTGTAAAAAAAAAATCAGTACATATAAAAAGCGAGTGACAACTATAATATATTTACACGTCAGTAAGTAAACAATACTAATCACACAAATTTAAACTCATACATCCTTGATAGGTAGATGGTACACTGCATGCGATACATGCATGCATACCTTATTATCACACACGTACATATATATATATATATATATATATATATATATATATATATATATATATATAGAGAGAGAGAGAGAGAGAGAGAGAGAGAGAGAGAGAGATAGAGAGAGAGAGTTGGAGTAAAATAAAACAAATTTTAAAATAAAATAAATGAGGTGAAACCACATGATGTCATGTGTCCCCCCCTTTTTTTTAAAAAAAGTGGTGTCTTTTTACAATTTATAAAACTTCAGGGGCGGTTTTGTAATTTTAATAGGTCAGTATATATATAATTTTTTCTCTGTAAATATTCATCATCTCAATCTCTTTTTCACATAGCGATCGTCACCTCCATATCCACCCGCGATCGTCACCTCCATAACCACCGGCGATCGTCACCTCCATAACCACCCGCGATCGTCACATCCATAACCACCCGCGATCGTCACCTCCATAACCACCGGCGATCGTCAGATCCATAACCACCCGCGATCGTCACATCCATAACCACCCGCGATCGTCACCTCCATAACCACCAGCGATCGTCAGATCCATAACCACCGGCGATCACCATCCGCGATCGTCACCTCCATAACAACCGTAACACCATACCGCCGTCACCACCACCTAGGGATCGCTGCATTATGTTTACGGAATCATCATCCTCGATGTGTAGTGGTGCGTTGTCGTCATCATCATCACATCTGGTGTTTTTTGTAAGTATATATCATCTTCTTTTATCTCATGATTTTTTAAGATTTAGTGCATTATGCTTGTGATGTATTCTAGGTGAACTAGGATTAGTACTCTGTATATCAGCTTTATAGGTATTTAAGCTTTATGCAAAAGGTTTTTAAGAAAGTTGCATACAATGTGTTTGATAAAATGTCTCAAGTAAACTTTATAACTGTAGATTTCACTATAATGTTGTAGAAATTGCATTGTGATGCTGTAGGATCTTTGCTAGATATTCATATGCATGAGTTTGGCTTTATTAGTGTTTTCTGTTTTCTTGAATGAATAAAAGTGATTGAATATGCCTGTGATTTGGTAGAATTTAAACTGTGATGCTCTAGGATATTTGTTGATGTTCATATGCTATAATTTGGTAGATTTTGATGGACTAGTTGTTTATGCTTCTGATTTGGTGGATTTGGTAGATTTTGAACTTATGTTGTATTCGGTTTGAGGTTTGTTGAAATAAGTAAAAGCATTTGAATATGCTTGTAATTTGGTAGATTTTTCACTGTGATGCTCTAGGATGTAGGTTGATGTTCAAAAGAATGAGGCAGGCCATAGTTCTTAGGTTTGTTCTAAGATAAGTAAAAGCGATTGAGAATGGTTGTGATTTGGTAAAATTTACACTGTGATGCTCTAGGATGTATGTTGTTTTTCATAGGGATGAGTTAGCTTAAATTTGTGTATGACGTTATGCTTGCGATTTGGTAGAATTTACAATGTGAGGTTGTAGGATGTACTTTATTTTTATGGAGTATATTACTTATGGAGTAAAATTAAGGCTTTTATGAAGTAGAACAACTATGGAGTAGATATAAGACTATGATAATATTAGTGAATGCTTCCTTGATACGAGGCACCACCTATGTATGTGACATATCATGATGAAATTGGGAGCGAATGTATTTTTTTCCAATTAATACTATGATGAAATTAGGAATGAACTTTTGTACTTGATGATGGATTTGATTTAATAATGTGATGAAATAGAGTTAACACTGCGATGGAGTAGAATTAAGACTACAATGGAGTAGAATTAAGACTTAAGTGGAGTAGAATTAAGACTAGAGTAAAAAAATAGTTCCCTTGTTTTCAACTAATGTATTGTGTTTTATATTCCTAGCTACTGTATGATATAATTATTCTTAAATTTTGTATGGTATTTACATTATATTTAGGTATTTGGTGATGAAATAGATTTAATACTATGATGAACTAGAGTTAACACTATGATGGAGTACAATTAAAACTTAAATGGAGATTGTTAATAAACTAGAGTTAACAATATATGTTTTCGGCACTGATGGATTAAGATTGTTAATAAACTGAGTTAACTATAATGTAGTAAAATTTACACTTTGATGAAGTAAAAAGTATATTCCTATACAATATAAACTCTCATGTAGTAGATTATAAATTACAATTCAGTTGAAGATTTTACTCACAAGTCTATGTTTTTTATAGGTTGGTGTTACACTATGTAATAGGACGGATTGTAAAAGACGCATTTTCAAGTTTTGCTCGTTGCAAAATCAGTGGTGTATCAGATAGAATTCAGAGTGAAGTGAAGCTACAGAACTGTAACATTGACATGTGTAATCCAAATAAAAGCAAAGTTAAAGGCCCTGTTCGCTTTTCGAGGATGAAGCCCTGAAGTTATGGCATGAAAACTTAACAAAAGAAGGACTTGTAGTGTATGCGGTAGCAAGGAAGGACACAATTCAAGAACTTGTCCAAGAGAACCCGCACCTTCCTAATTCATTATAGTTTATATTGTACTACAATATGTGCTATTCTTGTGAACTTTATTTTATAATTCTAGTGCATTAAAGTTTTAATCCTAATGCATTATAGTTTATTCCTGGTACTAGACATGATTGAACATAACGTGTATTGATAATCCTAATGTATTGTAATATTATTCCTTTTACATTATAGTACTGTATTAATCATAATGCATAATAATCCTTGTTTATTTATGTTTTAATTTAGTGTGTAAAAGTTTTATTGTTTATTATTCTTAGTGAATTATAACTTATATTTTTACTACTTCTTAATATTTGTTTATTGTTTAACTTAGTCCATTACAGTTCAAACTTTATGTAACATTTGTCTATGTATTAAAATAATATATAACCTGGAATTCATCCAATTATTACACAACCTTTCAATTCATCAATTTATTACCAATTGTTACAATTTATTAAACTATGATGCAATACGAATGTCTCTCTTATATTTCCTAGTGCATCATTGTCTTTTACTACATTATAGTATATTCTACTGCATTACAATTATATTGTAGTATAATGCATTAGAAATAACAATAATTAACTATTTGGTATTCCACAGTAATCAAACACAAACCACAAATAAATGCAATAACTGATCATTAAAATTAAAATTACTTAGTTTGCAACAAACACGGTTTCGTACAAACGCAACCTACATTTTCCACAAACACAGTTTCGTACAATTATGGATTGTGCCACTTTTGTAGTTTCAGCTTGATTTGATAAATTTAGACTTCTCTTTTGTAGCTTGTTATATGCGCGTGCGGTTGCCAATGTTTCGTCCTTTTTATTATTCATGCTTGTAAGAATTATTTCCGATGTGTACTTTTCTCGCAAAATCTGGATTTGTCCTTTTAGGTATGCACATTCTTTTGTTAGTCCATCCTCAAAAACATTCCTTTATTCGGAAACAACCTCACTGTAGATTGAGTTTGTAAAAAAATATCAGTTCCATTCTAATTTTGATGCATTAAAATAACATAGTAATGAAGTAGAATAACATAGTGATGTAGTAAAATAACGTATTGATGGAGTAGAATCACATATTCATGCATTACAATAATTGTGTGATGTATTATAATACACATATACACAAACACTTTTCTACACATATAAACTACATTAAGACTAAATCATGCTCATGAACATTAACATCCAACCTACTGCATTACAGTTCAAATTTTACCACATAAAAGTTGTAAAGTCTTGTTACGAATCATCCATATGAACAACAACAATATCTTACTACATAACAATTTCAATTCTAGTGCATAACACATATAATAAGCCTAAATAATCTATTTTGTTTTCTGCTCCATTACTGTTAATTTTTTACCAAATCACATGCAAGTGACCTACTGCATTATAATGCATTAAAATTTAACTGTAATGCAGTAGAATAAAATTTGCTTATTATTATTAAAATTTTACCAAATCACATGCATAGTATTAGTTTTACTCCATCATAATATTAATTCTACTCAATCATTGTGTTAATCCTACTCCATCACGGTTATAATTTCACCAAATCATTTCTATATTTCATACAAAGTACTTAATTTCGACAAAACCTCAAAATACAACTTTATCATACTCAAGCATATTCACATTATTCACATTAAAAATAATTCTACTCCATTACAGTTCTAATTTACCAAATCACATGCATAGTATTAGTTTTACTCCATCATAATATTAATTCTACTCAATCATAGTGTTAATCCTACTCCATCACAATTATGATTTTACCAAATCACTTCTATATCAAAGAGAACTTTATAATTCTCATTGAGACATTATATCAAACACATTTTATACATCAATCATAAACACACACTTGCACAAAATCTTATATATGTTTGATATCCTATTGCATTCAAGAGCATTATAGTGCATTTTTAACACATTTTCTACCTATGAACAATGAAAGTAACCAACTTCATTACACTATAATTTCTACCACATCAAACTCGTAAGTAACTTACTGCATTACGGTCTCATTCCTAGTACATTAGAGTGTCAAAGTAGTGCATCACAATTATGATGTCTTATTGAGACATTATATCAAACACATTGTATGCATAAATCATAACCACACACTTACCCATTAAATGCATTAAATGCATTAGAATTTAAACCTTAATATAGTAAAAATAAAGTTTTAATACAGTAAATCATGCATATGAACAATGGAAGTAACCTATTGCATTACAATGTATTAAAATTAAAGTGTAGTGCGGTAGAAAGAACAATGCAAGTAACCTACTGCATTACAGTGCATTAAAATTTAAACTGTAATGTAGTAGAAAGAACAATGCAAGTAACGTACTACATTACATTAAAAATAAAAAACACTAATAAATCGTAATTCACTCATATGAACAATAGCAAATATCCTACCACATCACAGTGCAATTTCTACAAAATCACAGACATACTTTATCACTTTTACAAATAACTTTTACTGCATTACTGTTACGTTCTACTACATTACTTTATATCCTACTGCGTCACATATATGTTTCTACCGCATTGCAGTTACGATCTACTACATTACTGTATATCTTACTGCATCACATTGTGAATTAAAGCATCACAGTTAGAACTAACGCATCACAGTTATAGAAAGTCATATAGACATTTTATCAAACACATTGTATGCAGGTCTCATATATACTCTTTCAACTATTTTTCTCTCAAAATTCGTTACGAAAGTAGTAAAAACGAAGATCAATATACCGTATTCATCAACGATAATTAAATAGAACATAGAAAAGCTTACTTTTAAAGTAACGAAGATCAATATACCATTGATGAGATGATGTAAACATACGAACCATCTCGATGCGTTGTTGAATTTGTTTGATTTGATAGGATTCAGTATGTTTGATTTGGTGGATTTGGTGGATTCGAGAGGATTCAGTGTACTGTGTGTTTTTTGGTCAGGTGTGAAGTGTGTTTTTTGATCGGCCTAATTGGGTGCGTTTTAATTTTCATTATTTTCAACAATTACCCTTAAAGTTTGAGAGTTTACAAAAAAGAAACCATTTTTTTTTATCAAATTAGGTGATTTTGATCCAAGGGTTGAGATTTCACCTCATTTATTTTATTATAAGTTTTGTTTTAGAATAACCCCACTCCATATATATATATATAAATAGTTCTGATGGTTCTGACGCTAAAAATGGTTCTGAAAAGAAAGCTATATATATATATATATATATATATATATATATATATATATATATATATATATATATATATATATATATATATATAAATATATATATATATATATATATATATATATATATATATATATATATATATATATATATATATATATATATATATATATATATATATATATATATATATATATATATATATATATATATATATATATCACAAGCCAACAATATCATATCGGCTCGTTTCACATGCATGCACGCATATACGTGCTTAATATTAACCACAATCTCCCACGCCCAACGAGCCAAATTGGCAAGAATACGGGTCACAACACCAAATAAAGATCGTACAGAAGTTGCCTTTCTCAACACAATTCTTACTCGGGGATAATTTTCGTGAAAGTGTCAACACTTTCCCATCTTCCATAAGGAATTTTCCAATTTCCACCTGAAAGAGAACATTATTTAAATTTTAAAGAAATTAAGATTGTTAATAGTATAATATAAACAAGGTTATAAATAGCGTAAGGCGTAGCGTAGCGACATGTCCAAGCTACATGCTTTAGCGGTTAAGGCGAAGCTTTAGCGTTTCTAAAGCGTGGCTTACAGCGGCACAACGTATAAAAATATTTATTTGTTTTATTATATTTCAAATTTTATATTTATATTGAGTTCATAATAAGTGTTATACATAATAATTAAAGTTAAAAACTCTCCTTACATGTAACCATATTCATTTTTTGGAGTTAAATTCAAAAAATCACCGCACTTTATTTCGTAGCGCGCTTTGACCTATTGCGTAGCGTGGAGGTCACGCTTCAAACTTAAGCGTGCCTTAAGGCGGACTGTAGCGAACTATTTAGAACTAGGAATATAAGTATAATATTATAGAGTTACCTTAGTAAACCCCATTCCAATAGCATGATCCTCAGAAACCATGGCAATTTTTTGATCCCCATCATCAATGGATCAGGCACTCAAAAATGTGCTAGTGCACATAATAACAGCAAGGAAAAAAACTACTGCCTTCATATTTCTCAAACTCAATATTTTGTTTGCTAAACAAGTGCTTGATGTGATGCTACAACTAAAGCTTAGTCTATTTATAGAATTTGATATCTAATTATCTATTATCTATCCTACATATTTATAATGATAACGTGAAGCATGTGAAATGCAGGTTTGACCAAAACAACCTACCATACGTGTAGGATGTGGATATACAAGATTATGTTGCTATCGCTCATAAGCGGCTTGGCAGAATATGAGGTCATCATCGGCTACCATGTCATGCAAAGTTCATCAGAATCGTGTTTCATCTCTTTAAGTGCTCCTCGAAAGAGAATCTTAAATGTTTCCACTCCACGTATGCGTTGTGGCCGGAAGCTCTGCACATAATTTATGAAGTGAGTAGTCACATTGATCACACATGTAGTAATAGAAGTTGATTTCTTGACCACAACGTCCACATGAACATCGAAAGTCTTGCTTCATTATCAACTCATCTTCATCGTCGTATACTACTTCATCACGTGAATATTCTGGAAAACTAAGACTCGTTAGACCCGTAGCGTCGGCTTGAATTTTAAGGAATTTAAAATGCTTTCGAAGAGGATAGACCATATAACATTGAATGACTTCGACAATTTTTAGAAGTATTGTTCGACTCGTACAACATCGTTTTTGAAAATACTATAAGGGATACTTACAATATTGCTCATCAAAATAATCGGTTATTAAACGTCTTTCGGCATTTTCTCGATCACGTTAGATCAGGTTACGTGTCATATAATTATTGTTGATATTTCTATTCTGGATGCTTTAAAATAAGTTATCAAATATATAATTTAAATCAATAGAAAAAGATTTTAATGGGTTGATATGTCATTTGATTGGTTTTAAAATGTAGCCGTTTACTTTTTTCCCTGTTATAAATTGTTTTAAGACTGAGGAAGTATGGTTTTAGAAACCATTTCGACTCGTCAAACCCATGAGAATGTTGAATCGAAATGTTATCTTGAAATTACTAGTTTGAAGGGTGTGGAGTAGGGCTGTAAACGAACTGAACGTTCAGCGAATCGTTCGCCGATCGTTTGTCAAAAAATTCGTTTATGTTCGTTTATTTAACAAATGAACGAACACGAACAAGATTTTTGGTGCGTTTAGTTAAATAAAAGAACGTGAACAAAGGCTTCGTTTGTTCATTTACGTTCGTGAACGTTCGATTATGTCCGTTCGGTTACGTTCGTTTATTTCATTCGTTTACGTTCGATTAATATTCCAAATGTTAAAAATAATAATAAGCTAATAACAAATATTTTTAAATGCCTAACAATAATATATTAATAATATAATACTTGGTTAAAAAGTATTTATAATTTCTCTTAAATATTTTGGGATATGATGATTATATAAGTACATAAGATGATAATATGGATCGTTTAAAGTAATAACTTTAGTTACACGGTCGTTTAGCCCATTTACATTTATATATCACCGTTTACGTTCATTTATGTTCGTTTGATTACGTTCGTTTAAGTTATATGAACGAACATTAACGAACATGAACAAGTTCAAATCTAAATAAACGAACATGAACAACAATTTTTGTCCGATTAAGCGTTCGCGTTCGTTTATTTGTTCGAATAAAATTAAATAAACGAACATGAACATACCTCCGTTCGCGTGCGTTCGGTTCGTTTACGGTCAGCTAGTGTGGAGTATATGAGATGGATCGTGTGTTCTTAATAAACAACCTATGAGAGAAGTATTATGTTTATCGTCTCGCCCAGAGTATCATATAACTCAGAAACGGGTCTTTCGGAGCTATGTTATGTTTAGTATTAATATTGGTTCGATATTTATTCGCACAAAGTGAAGTTTTTTTTAAACATGTTGATTTACATGGGTTGTGGCGAAAACATAACACGATTTTTATTAGTAAACATGGGTTGTGGCAATTGCAACATTAGTCGTTGTTCTACACATTGCTGTAACATGTACAAAACTATGTATATACAGTAAGTTTTATAAACCAAAGTCGCAACAAGTAGTTATGTATATAACAAGCGCATTTCTTTGTCGCGGCTAGTTTCCGTGAAACTCTCATCAATACGTTCCCATCTTCCGTAGCGAATGAGAGGACTTTATTCAAAATTTAAAGAAAGCTTGTTAATAATATATATCCATGATGATTGTTTCCGAGTTTCACCCAAGAGTAAGTTCTAGATCACATCCGAACATAATAGGTTGTGTGTATGTGGTGCATAGGTGTTGCCATATTCCTTGATACAAGATTAGCTTTACGAAGCTTCAATTTATGATAAATTTCAGGGCGACCTTAGAAGCTATCTTGAAAAAAAAGGACGGCTGTCCCCCTCCAAAGCTCTTAGATTTGCTCTTGATATTGCCAGGCATGTAAAACGCTGCCGACTTTTTGTACATTCATTTCATGTTTATTAGAAGGAAGTTTTTAACCATTTATACGAAACGGTCAGTTCGGGTTACATAATTTACCATTTTTGACCCGTTACTCGAACCGCCCATTTGGCCTATCCTTTTGTCAGTTTCTCGATTATATATTTGTTATTTGACGTTTTTCATTTCTTGACTGACGGTAATTTGGAAGGGGAATGAACTATCTACATGAATGTAAACCGGACCGATTATCCACTGCGATTTAAGGCCAAAGTAAGGAAACTAATAGTATAAGTTTATCATACAGTGAAATAATCACCTGTATGTATGAGTTTGCGTTTTGAAATTTTTTTAATAATTAAAACTTTGGTAAGGTGCCAGAAATATTTTGCTGGATAGTGGGGGCCTATTGAAGGTTGCAGGTATCGCATTAATCAGATTGTCCAAAATTTCGCCTAATAAAGCAAGATTAGTGCGACCTGCCACCGTCGATCGAGAAAGTAAGTTCTTGAAATATACGAACTTTACATTATTTACTTTTCTGTTTCTGAAGACAGTACCTTTTGTAGCATAACTACTCATACTATCTTAGTAACCTTAACTTTTTTTTTAGAGTACAGATTTATACATTGCACCGTAGATCTATAAAGATGAACTATTCAACGCAGGTGTGGATGTGTACTCCTTTGGCCTTATTCTTTACGATGTACTTTTATTTGTATTCCATTTCATAAATTGCATATGATATATTCATATTAGAGATCAGGTCAGGTTGACCCGAACCACTGGCTGTCGAAAATTTCAAATATAAACACTCATACAGTAATCTAAGATTTAGAGTACAACTATACAGGAGGTTTTAGCCAAAATTTTAGCAACTTTTGGCCCGTTTGACCTTTCATTTCTTTTTTGCCACGCCATTATGTATTACTCGTTTGTTTGTTTTCTTTCCCGTTAACGATTCTTTATATAAAACATTGATCTTGGTTTTGTTTAATATGAGATCAGATGATGGAGGGTGTGCAACCGTTTTATCCCAAGCCTCCTGAAGAGGCTGTTAAGCTGATGTGTGTTGATATCCAGAGACCAACATTCAAGACAAAATCGAAATATTATCCTCCCGATCTAAAAGAGTAAGTATATTTTTCTGTCTATGATAACTTGAATCTATGTACAAAAATTCTAGAGGCGGAAATCTTGACACACTTATCTACAAACCGATTAAGGCGTTTAGCTAAAAGAGTTGCCTAAAATGGAAATCGGACAAATAGATTGGACGGGTCATTCATATTAATAAAATTTTCATCCATTTTCCATCTTTGTTCTTGTTTTGTAGATTGATAGAGGAGTGTTGGTATCCAGATTTATCTATTAGACCAAAATTTTCCGAGATTATCATACGCCTTGACAAAATCGTGGGGTATAGTTCTAAACAAGGATGGTTCAAAGACACATTTAAGCTCCCATGGTATTCTTTCTAACACAACACTATACGTATCAAGGAAACGATACTATTAAGTTGTTAACAATGTTATAACTATTTTCTTGCAGGAAGTAATGGTTATAAACAGTACGAATGTTGAACAGAATTTGATTAGCTGGCGAGAGACTCCAAGTGTCGGGAGCTTTGTGTTGTCATGTATGACGCAATGGGTGAGAAATGGAGGTCGCGTAAGCATAATCTTCAGAGTTGCGAAATCTGGATAATAAAGTGGAATCGTTGCTATATGTTTTCTTGTTTACGTTACGTGAAAATGGTTTACGTGTATCAGTTGATAGACTTGTGATATAATAGTTTAAGCCGTTCTAGTGTTCTTTTCTAAGCAAAATGATTAATGGAATTTGAAGAAACAGTGTCAAATTAAAACCGATTGAACAAGTTTACGTTATGCCAAGTGTATTATAATGTTCAACATTAACGAAACACATTAAGATAATATTCACTTTGTTCGTGATTTTGTTGCTTCGAGAAAAGTTCGTGTTCTTCATGTCCCTTCACGTTTTCAGTATGCTGATATTAACCCGCTTGGGAAAACTTTCTTATAGGCTCAGTTGGGTTAGTGGGGTGTGCTCATTGTTGTGATTGATCAAGTAGAAGCAAAGATATAAATACTGATGTAAACATTGTATGAATAAAATCATTTATTGGAAGATATAACAAATGTTTACCCTAATTCCGTCTATATTTTGATTAGAGTAGGTGTCGCGAGACATAGCTGTCGCGAGTCTCTTTATAGTCGCGACTGTTGTCATAGTCAACAAGGTCAATCGGTTTTGGAGAATGTTTATGCTTCATCGCACAGGATATGTCAATTGCCAACTTACACTGTAAACACTTTAAGGTCAACCGACCCTCAAGATGCTCCAAACACTTAAGGCATTTACCATCACTTCTAACGCCTAGGCAAAATGAAACAGCGTGCGGGTGACCATGAACCATGAATTTTTGTCCAAACTTCACATTATCATATCGATCAACACCTGCGTGAAGATAGAAAGGGGTATATGTGGTTTCTTTTATAGGTATTGACACACAACAAGCTGGATGCATGGACTGGACGCATTGATCACAATGATAGAACGCACCATTCGGATTAAACTCCTCCTCGAAAACTTCACAAAAGTAATCACCACTATGGTTTTCAACTGGAAAATACCTTAGAGTCATCAGATGCTTGTCATACTTGTGACTAATTTTCTCAGGCCACAACAGAGCGCAATCGGAATGTATGATAAATTTACAAGGCTCGCAACTGTAACAAATTTGTTTCTTTGCATCAGACAAACACAAACGACAATAATCTCCTGAACCTGGCTCACCTTTACGAAGTAGATGATTTGGATGAGATTTATGTGTGATATATTGACGTGAGAGCGCGCAATGAACGTCAATGTTGTTGTCGTCTCCTTGCCGATTATCATTTCGACAGTTATAAACAAATCCATTGCAAATTTTCTTACAGTAATGACACTTGAACAAACCCATGTAGGAACCAGGGGCTTTTGGCAATAGTTCAAAGTCATATATTCCTGAAAAATAATCTTTCAACTTAATTTTAGTAGGCAACCGGGTGCAGGACGCATGAAGAACAAAGTTGCATCCATCATCAGAAGTTGTACATTTGTAAAATGGGATGTTTGTGATTGGTCTTACGCATGCATTGCACATAACTTCAACCACTTTCTTTGAATCATGAATGGATGATGTTGTTCTCAAATGAGGCTTGCGACTGGGCATCAAAAGATGCAGGGCATCCGAGTACTTAAGCTTATTCGAATGATGCTTGAGATCCGAGTACCGACTAAATTCTTTTGGATCAGTGTTGCGCATCAAAAAATGCAAGGGATTTGAGTACCCACTAAATTCTTTTGGATCAGTGTAAGGTGTTGTTCTTCTTGAAGAGGTAGATGTATCCACAAGAGTTAATAGTGTGGATGAAATGGATGTGAGAGGTTTGTTTCGAAGGCATTTGATCCACTTTCTCCATGAAGCTTAAGTCGCATTAACATATCATTTTGATCGCGGAATGGGAGATCGAGAACATAAGGTTGTTTGCCCCGGATACTGAAATTTAATTCACGTACGCTATCTACAGAACCATATTCCAACAACTTTATTATTATGGGGTAATTATATACGTATAAAAGGTAAGATAAAATAATACTCGTTTTTAACGATGTATGAGAGGTTGAAATGTATACAACCATATACCTTAAGGTAGCGAGGCTTTCGTTTCTACCAAAGGTAAAAAAAAGGCCTCCAACCTTGGAACCCTTGTCTAGAGGCAAAGTGATAACCACCGTGATCCAACTTTGCTATTCTTTGGTAATTATATATCTTACCCACGAGGATATTTTGACATTCGTGACAAATAAAAAAATGTCTCTAAAGTATCTTAAGTGTGAAAGCACTGAGTGTAAAGATATATATTTTTGCCTTTTGATAGACCTTTTTTCCATAAATTAAAGTAACAATTTTAATTTCTTTACTATCAAGTTAAATTAGTGACACTTTTTTTGTATCTCTAAAATCCCTGTAGTTAAAGTTCGATTTTTATGCAATTATTAAATGAAATATATTAAAATACTTAGATTTGGAGGGAGTGTGTGCGTACCTTGATCCAAGCCTGTGGCATTGACTGATGCTTTTTTTGATGTGGTTGCGCAATCTGTGTGTACATAATATCGACATTTCTCACATTTATAAACCCAAAGATCTTCATCGAATCCTAATTCACATACCTTACATTTTGGATAAAATTTGGCTTTTTGGTCATCTTTCGAAAATGAGTAAGTAAGAGTAAGCGGGTGAATATGAAAGAAACCGTCGTTTCTAAAATTTTGAATCAATAACTTTTTACGGAGGAAAACACAGTCTCTATGGGCGAAAAAATTGAAGCAAGTGATACATTGATAAAAGTTTCCTTGGTGTTTGTTGCCACATGCATGACAATTGGCCAAAATAACGACAGAGATGGAAATTATTGGATGTTGGTGGCTAGGGTGATAAATCATGTGATTTTTTTCACCATTTTTGGAACATCCTAAACAAGTATAAATATCGTATTGAACACAATGATAATTTAGGTACTCGTAGTCATGCTTGCGTTTACAAGCTTGACACATACACGGTTTATCTTCTGACACTTGACAGAGGATAAGCTTATGATCACGATGAGATTCATGTCTTAGAGTTGTGGGAAGCTCTGCACATAATTTGTGAAGTGAGTAATCACATTGATCACACGTATAGTAACGCCTGTGATAGAAGTTGATTTCTTGACCACAACGTCCACATGGACATCGAAAGTCTTGCTTTTTTATCAACTCCTCCTCATCGTCATATACTACTTCATCGTGTGGATATTTTTGATTTAGATCTATAAGTGTCAATGGGTGTTCATGTTGTAACACTTCCATTTCAACAAATTGATTTAAATGGATGATGTTTTTAAATAATAGAAAACGGAGAAGATGATAAGATGATATCAAGGCCATAAAGTACATTATATAAGAAATTTTTTAAGAGTATATACTTTTCTTTTCTCTAAAAATTCAAAGAGTAAACAAATTGTTATTTGCAAATTCTATCCTTGCTTATGTAGTTTACTTTATCTTTTTCTTTATGTTATGTGCTTTAAATTTTCAAGGCAAAGTATATGCGGCTTTTTACTTTAGCATCAATTAATTTAATTTATACTATAACATTCATATTTGGCAGAAGACACAATAAGTAATTAATATTCGCGTGCAGTAAGTAGAGTAATAGAGAGAGCCGTGGTACGTATAGGGCTTCATTATGATCACTACAATGATTATGGTCGACGTTCGGTCAAGGTCTGATCCATGGGTTCTCTACCATGTTTTCAGACTATCGTGAGTCGGTTTCTAAATATTAAACTATTTCAGGACACATATCACCCATGAGGTTACATTCGGTATCACATTCTGCATGGTCAGTGTCGGTCTCGTGAAGATCGGTTCAAGCTTTGCTAATTGTTACATTTTCTTTTAGTTATTATAGGTGTATCCTTTGGACTCCGTGGTCTAAATAACCATAAACCATCTTGTTTGGAATTTGCCATTAACCTGTTCATTAGCGTTGGCTGTCAACGAACCTATATATTCTGCTATTCTACTTCAATTGCATATAATAATCTATAATCAAATAAATATCAGAAGCTGAAAACGTACGAATTTGCAAGTATAGTTTTCACTTTGATATATTTAATTTCTTGCAATGCATTATATTATAATTACTCACACACACTTTAAGTTGGCTAATATTATTTAACACCTCTTCGTGGAATTAGCTTTCCTTTTATACTTAGAACATTAACTACAACAATCCAGCCCTTCCCAATCAGGGTTTTCTCCAGCGACATCAAGTCGCTGGGGAAACCACGCTAAACGACAAAATCTGTCTGACGTGGCAAACTTGCTCGTAAAAATTTTGACCAAAAAATAAAGAAAAGTTTCCCCAGCGACATGTCGCTGGGGAAACGTTGACTGAATTTTGACCAAATTATTTCATAAAAATGCAAGCGGGAGATTAACCCGCCAACTTTTCCCCAGCGACATGTCACTGGGGAAACTTTCTTCCACGTCTAATCCAAGTGATTAGTGTTAATGCGTTGGTTAATTTATGTCCAAAAGTTTCCCCAGCGACACGTCGCTGGGGAAACTTTTTGGGATTCCCCCCAAAAGTTTTTCGTTAACGCGCCTATTTAACAAAACGACGAACAAAAGTTTCCCCAGCGACATGTCGCTGGGGAAACTTTGACTTCTATTTGACCACCAATTTTCACAAAAAAGTGTAATGTTTATATAATATTTTAGTAAATATAATACATATATAGTATATCTCTTTTTATGATAAAAAAAAGTGAGACAAATTGTTAATTTTCCCGCTAATGCTTTCCCCCCAATGTTTTCCCGCCAACATTTTAACCGCCAAAAGTTAACATTCACTGATAATTGTTAACATTCATTGTTAATATTAATTAAAACTTGTTAACATTCATTGAGGCTTACAAACAGACACGCCTAAACCTAACTTTATTCTACACGGACACTTAAACATGCGCTTAATTAAACATGGATATTAAACCGATAATAGACTCATAAACACGAAAGCAAATACATCATAAACTAGTTCAAACGAATGTTCCCCATGTCATCGTAAAGATCGTGAAGTAGTGCAGCTGATTCCATTGTGTGCCTATCGCAATTTTTGTACAACTCTACTGTACTCTCAAGTACCCTTATCATTCCAGTCAAGCGCATACAGTTTGCACACGTTGAAGAGCTTGGAGAAGAAATTGGAATTGTTGAAGGTCTGGGAGAAGAGCTTGGAGGAGAAAAGCTCGTTGAAGGTCTCGAAGAAGAGGTTGGAGGAGAAAAGCTCATTTAACGTCCAAGAGAGTTGATTAGCAGTTGCACGCGTTCGTCTTTCCATAAAAAAATTGCATCCATATGAAACTGGACGTTGAACCCGTGAACATGGACAAGCATAGTACAGTCTACCAAAGGATTCAGTTTGCCACGATTCTCGAAGAACTACATCTCCATCTCACACTTGCACGGAAAAGCTTCATGCTTCAACATCTTCATAATAACAATGTGTTTGTGATAATAAGTGTGTATGTGTGTGTGTGTATGTGTGTGTGATCTGCTGGTGGTTGTTACGATAAGGAGTGTGTGTGGTTGTCCTTTTATGGTAAAAAAGTGAGGGAAATGGTTAACATTTTCCCGCCAGTGTTTTCCCTCCAATTTTTCCCACCAATAATGGTTAACATTGAACCTCTAATGTTGAACCCTATCTAATACAACGAACCTCTAATGTTGAACCCTATCTAATACAATGAACCTCTAATGTTGAACCCTATCTAATACGTTGAACCTCTAATGTTGAACCCTATCTAATACGTTGAACCTCTAATGTTGAACCCTATCTATATCAATGAACCTCTAATGTTGAACCCTATCTAATACAATGAACCTCTAATGTCGAACCCTATCTAATTCAATGAACCTCTAATGTTGAACCCTATCTAATACAATAAACCTCTAATGTTGAACCCTATCTAATACAATGAACCTCTAATGTTGAACCCTATCTAATTCAATAAACCTCTAATGTTGAACCCTATCTAATACAATGAACCTCTAACGTTGAACCCTATCTAATACGTTGAACCTCTAATGTTGAACCCTATCTAATACGTTGAACCTCTAATGTTGAACCCTATCTAATTCAATGAACCTCTAATGTTAAACCCTATCTAATACAATGAACCTCTAATGTTGAACCCTATCTAATTCAATGAACCTCTAATGTTGAACCCTATCTAATTCAATGAACCTCTAATGTTGAACTCTATCTATTACAATGAACCTCTAATGTTGAACCCTTCTAATTCAATGAACCTCTAATGTTGAACCCTATCTAATACAATGAACCTCAAATGTGGAACCCTATCTAATACAATGAACCTCTAATGTTGAACCCTATCTAATACATTGAACATCTAATGTTGAACCCTATATAATACGTTAAACCTCTAACGTTGAACCCTATCTAATACAATGAACCTCTAATGTTGAACCCTATCTAATACGTTGAACCTCTAATGTTGAACCCTATCTAATTCAATGAACCTCTAATGTTGAACCATATCTAATACTATGAACCTCTAATGTTGAACCATATCTAATATATTGAACCTCTAATGTTGAACCCTATCTAATTCAATGAACCTCTAATGTTGAACCCTATCTAATATATTGAACCTCTAATGTTGAACCCTATCTAATACAATGAACCTCTAATGTTGAACCCTATCTAATATAATGAACCTCTAATGTTGAACCCTATCTAATACAATGAACCTCTAATGTTGAACCCTATCTAATTCAATGAACCTCTAATGTTGAACTCTATCTAATACAATGAACCTCTAATGTTGAACCCTATCTAATTCAATGAACCTCTAATGTTGAACCCTGTCTAATACAATGAACCTCTAATGTTGAACCCTCTCTAATACAATGAACCTCTAATGTTGGACCCTATCTAATTCAATGAACCTCTAATGTTGAACCATATCTAATACAATGAACCTCTAATGTTGAACCCTATCTAATTCAATGAACCTCTAATGTTGAACTCTATCTAATACAATGAACCTTTAATGTTGAACCCTATCTAATTCAATGAACCTCTAATGTTGAACCCTATCTAATACAATGAACCTCTAATGTTGAACCCTATCTAATACAATGAACCTCTAATGTTGAACCCTATCTAATACATTGAACATCTAATGTTGAACCCTATCTAATACGTTGAACCTCTAATGTTGAACCCTATCTAATACAATGAACCTCTAATGTTGAACCCTATCTAATTCAATGAACCTCTAATGTTGAACCCTATCTAATTCAATGAACCTCCAATGTTGAACCCTATCTAATACAATGAACCTCTAATGTTGAACTCTATCTAATACAATGAACCTCTAATGTTGAACCCTATCTAATTCAATGAACCTCTAATGTTGAACCCTATCTAATACAATGAACCTCTAATGTTGAACCCTATCTAATTCAATGAACCTCTAATGTTGAACCCTATCTAATTTAATGAACCTTTAATGTTGAACTCTATCTAATACAATGAACCTCTAATGTTGAACCCTATCTAATTCAATGAACCTCTAATGTTGAACCCCATCTAATACAATGAACCTCTAATGTTGAACCCTATCTAATTCAATGAACCTCTAATGTTGAACCATATCTAATACAATGAACCTCTAATGTTGAACCCTATCTAATACGTTGAACCTCTAATGTTGAACCCTATCTAATTCAATGAACCTCTAATGTTGAACCCTATCTAATACAATGAACCTCTAATGTTGAACCCTATCTAATACAATGAAGCTCTAATGTTGAACCCTATCTAATTCAATGAACCTCTAATGTTGAACCATATCTAATATAATGAACCTCAAATGTTGAACCCTATCTAATTTAATGAACCTCTAATGTTGAACTCTATCTAATACAATGAACCTCTAATGTTGAACTCTATCTAATACAATGAACCTCTAATGTTGAACCCTATCTAATTTAATGAACCTCTAATGTTGAACCCTATCTAATACAATGAACCTCTAATGTTGAACCCTATCTAATACAACGAACCTCTAATGTTGAACCCTATCTAATTCAATGAACCTCTAATGTTGAACCATATCTAATACAATGAACCTCTAATGTTGAACCCTATCTAATTCAATGAACCTCTAATGTTGAACTCTATCTAATACAATGAACCTCTAATGTTGAACCCTATCTAATTCAATGAACCTCTAATGTTGAACCCTATCTAATACAATAAACCTCTAATGTTGAACCCTATCTAATACAATGAACCTCTAATGTTGAACCCTATCTAATACATTGAACATCTAATGTTGAACCCTATCTAATACGTTGAACCTCTAATGTTGAACCCTATCTAATACAATGAACCTCTAATGTTGAACCCTATCTAATTCAATGAACCTCTAATGTTGAACCCTATCTAATTCAATGAACCTCTAATGTTGAACCCTATCTAATACAATGAATCTCTAATGTTGAACTCTATCTAATACAATGAACCTCTAATGTTGAACCCTATCTGATTCAATGAACCTCTAATGTTGAACCCTATCTAATACAATGAACCTCTAATGTTGAACCCTATCTAATTCAATGAACCTCTAATGTTGAACCTTATCTAATTCAATGAACCTCTAATGTTGAACTCTATCTAATACAATGAACCTCTAATGTTGAACCCTATCTAATTCAATGAACCTCTAATGTTGAACCCTATCTAATACAATGAACCTCTAATGTTGAACCATATCTAATTCAATGAACCTCTAATGTTGAACCATATCTAATACAATGAACCTCTAATGTTGAACCATATCTAACACAATGAACCTCTAATGTTGAACCCTATCTAATTCAATAAACCTCTAATGTTGAACTCTATCTAATACAATGAACCTCTAATGTTGAACCATATCTAATACAATGAAGACCCCCTTCCTCATGATTTAGCAGATTCTGATGTTGAAGACTTCATCAAAGATGATGATGGTGTTGAGAAATTTTATTCTAGTGACGAAGAAGATTAACTTTGTGTTGTAACTTGTAAAATACACTTATATATTTGAATGAATGAAATTGTTGTGGATTGTTTAAATGTGTAAATTTATTTTGATATTTAGATTTGTGCATGCTTGTATTATTTTGTTCATGAATTTATACATGTTATGCTAATTGTACATGTATACAGATGACTGATGTTGCACGGGGACACGGCAGGGACGGTGGTGGCGAGGATCCTTCACGTCCACGTCCTCCATCATTCGGTTGCGGGGGTTGCTTCGTCAACCGGGGTAAGAATTTCTGGATTATTGTAATACAAATTTGATACACATATTTAACTTGTTTGCCTTAACTTTTATGACTTTATCACTCACTTGATTTTGCAGGAAAAGGAAAGAAAAAGCCCAATTTGGGCGGGAGGAGAGCCGGCAGGCAGAATACCCGGGAGAAGACCCGCTGCCTGAAATTACTGGATGCGGTGGCCGATAATCACAACCGGCCGGTCGAGATCGACTTTGTAGCCGCTAGAGGTAACCTTGTTACACCTGTCGGCCCCTACGCAGATCATTGGGGAAACTTCTCCGGGTGTGTCGCTAGGGAAATACCTTTGTATTACCCTTCGTGGAGCAAGGTCCCCGAAGGGCACAAGGCGGCGGGCAGGGCAGCTATTGGGGTAAGTTATCATTTTATATTTATTTAATTATCGTGTTCATTTATTTAATTGTATATATTTATTTAAATTTGTTTTTTTATTTATATCACATAAATAATTAAACAAATTTAAATAAATATATAAATTATATTTCTAACTCTGTTTTCAATGTGTTGTATTGTGTATATTTATTTAAATTTATATCATATAAATAAATAAACAAATTTAAATAAATATATAAATTATATTTCTAACTATGTTTTCAATGTGTTGTATTGTGTATATTTATTTAAATTCGTTTATTTATTTATATCATTTAAATAAATAAACGAATTTAAATAAATATATAAATTATATTTCTAACTCTGTTTTCAATGTGTTGTATTTGATTGCAGAAAAAATATGATCTCGCGCCGCACATGAGCACCCCTCGGTGGAAGAATATTTATGATACCATTAATCACCAGTTACAAAAATCATACAACACCAGCAAGGCTAGTCTGAAGCGAGATTACTGTGTAAAAGACCCCGAGACTGGAGAATACGATGTGGATCCAATTAGGCGGAATATACCCGACGAGCACACAGCTGAAGAGTGGGAGAAACAGATAGCGTTTTGGACTGACGAAGCTAACAAGAAGCGATCCTTAACAAACAACCAAAATCGGTCCAAGGCAACACTTATCTCCTGACATGGTTCTCGGTCGATCCCTCGCACTCGACAGCTCATGGTAATTATTATTATTATTATTATTGATTTTACATTATTATTGTTTTTTTATTTTTTTTATTTTTTTATTATTATTATTGTTTTTTATTTTTATTATTTTATTATTATCATTATTGATTTTACATACATATTATTATTGCCGCATTTAATTAGATTGATCTTACTTACGTGTGTATGTACAGCAAAAGGCGTCCGAAACCCAACATGAGCCTTCAGAGATCGACATGTTCTATCGTTTGCATACAAATTTAGATGGTGTATTTATAGATGAGCAGTCTCTCCAGTTGTATGTAAGTATTCTTTTCAAAACACACTTTAATGAATCATTGATTAATAATCTAGCAACCCGACTAATATATTTACTATCTTGTGTTATTGTCACCACACACGATCAGATGAGGGAGCTAGAGGCGACGGGTGAGCACACCACTACCGAGATCAACAGGATGGTGCGAGGAGGCAAGTTTCGCGGCCACCATCCCATCCTGACGTGGGTATGGTATTGCCGGGATACACCAGTACTCCCTCATGCTTTTCGTCACCACCCCCTGAGACTCGTCGGGATCGGGATGTTGATTTCATGATGGGCCTGCTGAGAAACGACGGCTGGTATGGCGATCATTTTTTGAGATATGAGAGTGCTGGTGCCAGCAGGAGCGGGAGTCGCCTGGGTGATGATGCTGGTGCCAGCGGGAGCGGGAGTCGCCCGGGTGATGATGCTGAGGATCGGGAGGGTGGCGAGGATGGTGGCGATGACGCGAGCTAGTCGTGTCATATATGTGTTTGTTAGTATGGTACATAGTTTCTTTATGTTCATCTTGACTTGTTTCCCAATTATCCTAAATTAGAACGCTTGTTTCCCTAGTATCCTTAAATATCCCGACTTATTCCTAGTATCCTTGACTAAATTAGAACGTTATGTTATATTTTGGTGCAAGTTTGAACTTATTCCGCGTTTGTGTTGATTTGTATTCCAAGTTTACTTTATATGTGTCTTTTGGTGAGCAAATAAAGGTTTTTGTTATAGGTTTTGGTAGATTTTTCTGGAAAAAATCTGGAAAACGCCTGCTGTGCAGGAAATTTAAAAAAAAAACCTGCAGACTCTTCCCCAGCGACATGTCGCTGGGGAAACTTTGGTTATTCGTTGACAAGTCAAACGCAAAGCGTTGACAAGTCAAACGTATCGAGTGTTTTCCCAGCGACATGTCGCTGGGGAAACGTTGAGAATCGTTGACAAGTCAACGACAACGTGTTGACAAGTCAAATAAAAGGAAAGATTCCCCAGCGACATGTCGCTGGGGAAACTTTGTAATTAGCTAAAATGTTTAAGTTCAACTTAGATTTTTTTGTTTAATAAGGATTTTCCCCAGCGACATGTCGCTGTGGAAAATATTGCCACCGTGGCAATCTATTCTTCCAGGAAAAGTCTGTGGGGCCCGCATGTCGCTGGGGTAAGTCGTTGGGAATACATTTAACAACGAGCATACCCCAACGAATTTTCCCCTACGAAATGTCGCTGGGGAAACCGATCCCCAGCGACATGTCGCTGGGGAAACGCCAAAAATATTGCTGCTGGGATAGGGCTCGAATGTTGTAGTGATTAGGGTTTTTTCGATGTTTTTAGCTGACTAATTAAATGCACCTTCACATAAGCCCTTTCTTTTCAGAGCTTCGTGTGATGTTTTTACAAGCCTCACACATCCCATATTTTTTATGATAGGCAAGCTTTTTTGCTTCCAGGTCGTCTCGAGTGGTTAACATTTTTAGGTCATTTTAGGCATTTATATCACTCTATTTAACACCTTTTTTTGTTATCATTGCATCATTTGCAGCTAGTGATGAGTTTTTGTGGTTGTTAGTTTGTTACAATACTAATATTGCGTTTTATTTGGTGTAGCGTAAAGTCGGATGATGCTGTTGCGGTTGTTATATATGTTGTTCAATTTCACATGTTAAGCCTTTCGTTGCTGGCGTTGCTAACGAGTGTTTAGTTTTCGAGGTTTATTAAAGTTAAGCTTATAATTAGCTTAGTCTTATGAACTGATATAAGACCATTATAAGCCAATAAGTCTATTTCTTAACCTTTTTATCATACACTAATCCAAACACTCAGTGCATATATTCATCATAAGCCATAAGATACTTACTAAACATAAGCTTAACCCAATTTCCCTTGATTACTGTTTAGTTTTCATTTGTAGCCAGTGGTGACTGTAGTTTTTACAAGTATTCTTTGATATGTTTAGCTCATATGAGTGTGTGGTGGTTTTTATCAATCACCGTTTTAACGTTATTCAATATACATGTGTGGTACGTAATTTTGAGCTAGGAGTTACCATTGGATTTTTTTGCAGGGTTTTTTTTATTACAATATTTATTTATGAAATGATTGTTTGAACGGGTTAGTCTATTTTACTAGAGCAATAGTGATCGAGAAATAGGTGGGAGGTTCATTATGATCACTACAATGATTATGGTTGACGTTCAGTTCAAGGTCTGACCCATGATGGGTTCTCTACCATGTCCTGTGATTCGAGTTATAATGCAAATAGTAGTTTCAAGCACCTCGGAAACACAGAATGCGTTGGTACATCTTTTTAGGCATGAGGTGTTTAACAACTTCGGAAGTCATTAGGGAGCCTAAATACCATACTATTATTGCGGGAAACACCTCACCCATGAGGTTTCATTCGGTATTACATTCTGCAAGGTGTTCGTCAGTCGCATCACCACTTAAACCAGAGTTTGGTAAGGACGAGGACAATAATGAACAAGTTGTTAATCCCGTATCGAAAAGGTCTTGGGCAATGCTATTGTGAATCGGTCCAGCTTTAAGAGCTATAGCTTCTAGTGCAGATGCAAATTTTTTAATTTAAATGGAAGTACAAAACAAATTGTATCTAATCTCCATTTCATTTGTGTTATGTTTGATATAGGCAAGATTGGGCTAAGAAGCTTGTTCACCAGAAAACTGAATTTGTGGATACTTTAAAGCATTACTGGTTGAGTATCAAGCTTCTTGGTGTTGACGTGAAGACCGGTTCCAGATTTTTTGTTAAGCTTGTTCTTAGGACGAGTTTTAGTAGTACAGATAGACAACAACTGACAAAATTGTTGGGTATAGTTCCAAGGTCCCGTGGTCTCCCTACACATAGGTCTGCCCCGGGGTAAATGTACTGATCAGGGGGCGGGCGTAAGCATAATCTTCCGTGTCACAGAAGTATGGTGATATTCAAAATAAATACACTAGTGCAATGCACATTTCACATTTCATTAAAAAAATACCAAAACACACAAATTCAAACCCATGTCGACGACGTTGTCACGTCCTTGATATCTTATTACCACACACGTACACATATATACAACAACTCAACAATCGGCTTAGCTTATTTCACTTTATTTCGTAGCGCGCCTTGACCTATTGCGTAGCGTGGAGGTCACGCTTCAAACTTTAGCGTGCCTTAAGGCGGACTGTAGCGAGCTATTTAGAACTAGGAATATAAGTATAATATTAAAGAGTTACCTTAGTAAACCCCATTCCAACAGCATGATCCTCAGAAACCATGGTAATTTTTTGATCCCCATCATCAATGGATGAGGCACTCAAAAATGTGCTAGTGCACATAATAACAGCAAGGAAAAAACTACTGCCTTCATATTTCTCAAACTCAATATTTTGTTTGCTAAACAAGTGCTTGATGTGATGCTACAACTAAAGCTTAGTCTATTTATAGAATTTGATATCTAATTATCTATTATCTATCCTACATATTTATAATGATAACGTGAAGCATGTGAAATGCAGGTTTGACCAAAACAACCTACCATACGTGTAGGATGTGGATATACAAGATTATGTTGCTATCGCTCATAAGCGGCTTGGCAGAATATGAGGTCATCATCGGCTACCATGTCATGCAAAGTTCATCAGAATCGTGTTTCATCTCTATAAGTGCTCCTCGAAAGAGAATCTTAAATGTTTCCACTCCACGTATGCGTTGTGGCCGGAAGCTCTGCACATAATTTATGAAGTGAGTAGTCACATTGATCACACATGTAGTAATAGAAGTTGATTTCTTGACCACAACGTCCACATGAACATCGAAAGTCTTGCTTCATTATCAACTCATCTTCATCGTCGTATACTACTTCATCCAGTGGCGGATTTAGGATTTCGAAGTCGGGTATGCACATTTTATAGTTATAGTCCTATAAATTTTTTTTGCAGGTGTGGCTCTTTTGTCGGGTTTTTTTGGGTCGGGTTTTTCTGAAAAATTGCATTTGGCGATGTCGATGTGGTTTTGTTTTCCTAATTGTATATATTATAGTTTATCATCCACGTAAAATTGGCTAGTTTGTAGCAAAATCTAAGTTATTTGACGTGAAAATAGCTTGCAGCGAAACATGTACAATCGTATGTGTGTCAATTTTATGTTTAAATGTCCCTATATATACTACTTATATAGTACTAATGCCAGTTACACAACAAACATTTATATAATGCTAAAGAGACTCAAATGATAATTTATTTGAAATACGAGGAAACATAAAAAAGAAGAAATGATGGAGCATGTTAAGTTGTTAACTTCACATATAAAAATCAGTACACTTAAGTTGGGCCTCATTGTTGGGCCATTATTTCAATGTAAAACGTATGTCAGTTTGACCTATTTCTTTAATAACTAGCTTTACACTTCATCTCTTTCTTCTCCAACTTACTACCTGCTAAAATAATTACAGAGATTCTTTTTTTTTCCTTTCAAGCAATGGTGATTTAAATTTGGGTATGCACTAAAATTTCTCGATTATATATTTGTTATTTGACGTTTTTCATTTCTTGACTGACGGTAATTTGGCAGGGGAATGAACTATCTACATGAATGTAAACCGGACCCGATTATCCACTGCGATTTAAGGCCAAAGTAAGGCAACTAATAGTATAAGTTTATCATACAGTGAAATAATCACCTGTATGTATGAGTTTTGCGTTTTGAGATTTTTTTAATAATATTTTGCGTTTTCGAGTCTCGGGTATTCTAGTTATCAATAAATAAACGAGTCTATATTTACTAAAAAGCGGCCGATACCATTTCGGTGTTTATAAAAATCATCACGTTTTACGTTAATTAAATATAACCCAATTCTTACAATTTACCCGACATGTCTCGTTAATTAGATCGTTTCTCCTAGACCGTAAATAATATAGATGAGTTAGTTTTACCAAAGTCATTCTTAACTTATGTAGTTTACTTATTATAAGTTCAGTTTCCCCTAATTTATATTTATTATAGCTCATTTACCCATTCTATCACTTAGAAGAGTTGGCTATCATTCGCAGCCAACTTCGTTTCTACCGTTTTGGCCGCCATTTCTAAACCGTTTATCCGTAGAAAACTATCCAATTGATTCTAATCATACATGATTTTATCTACAACTTTTAGTTTTACATATTCATATGTTGGTATACGAAATTTATTAGTAAACAGTCCATGTTTCTAGCAAGTCAGTTTTTGACCTAGTTTACTAAGTCGATCGTAACTTACTCTCCGGGAAACGCCACGGGACGTGCCACCTGGAGAATTCATCACCAAATTATTATCTATCAACATATACAGTAAACTCATACTCCTTATATACTAATGTTACAAATGATCTCGTTTTTCCCACTGATCACAAATCACCTTTCAATATTATATACTTTGTGCTAGTCTAGTCATGATTTCTTTATTAGAAATACATATACAATGTCCAAGACCCCTAAATCCACTATTACATATTCAATATCAGTAGAGAAATGATAAATATATGTTTATAAAAATAATATATAAATAAAAGATTACAAAAAAGTAATCAAATGATCCTTACAAGAAAAATGATGAAAAATAGCAACAAGGATCATCAACTCTTGATCAAATCCACCATCAAACCATTCAACCCAATATACTTTTACCCAAGCATATGAAAACATGAAAAATCTCCTTACTTCAAACCCTTGGTCCTTCAAATAGTAAATATGATGATAGGTGGATAAAAATTTAGACCAAGAACATTACTACTACATTAGTCCTTTCATGTTGACGTAAAAGTAACTAATAGAAATGTTGGTGATGTGTTTATGGTGATGGTAGTGCTACGGCACCAAAGAAAGAAAAAAGAATAGATATGTTTTCTCTTTGTCTCGGTTAAATGAGAAAATAATGAATAAGGATGAAACAAACGAGAATGAAACACGGACCTTGTGATTTAGTAAAACTTCACACGTGTCTTACTTTTAACTATGAAATGACACATAACCATGTGTCTTTAAATCACCAAATCACACACGCATGTATATGGTCCATGCGTTTGGTGTTATCCCTTTCTAAACAAAGAGCTTTTTGATATATTATCTCGTATTATAGTAACACGGGTATTATTGAGGCCCGATATTTTAAATGTTACGCGATTTGAAAGATACACGCTAAACCACGAAAAATAAACTCTCAATATAAAATGAAAACGCTGACATTTGGATCACGTTGATATTTTGATAAACAAACGAGAGCATATAAATTAATAAAAGTTAACGCGTTCTATAAACCAATGACGCATAAAGGCTTAATGAAAATTACGAAAAATGCTCGTAAAACGACGACGACAATATAAAATATTTTTATGTCATAACGAGGATATTTAGTGTCGATGACAGACATAATCTTTACCTATAAATAATAAATGACACTTATTCGATACTTTAAATCCCTAACCATGTCGGCTATTCAATAATTAAATATTATTCGTTGAGACAAACATGATAAATAAAAGTCGATTATTAAATATTGGTTTGAATATTAGAAATAGTATTAGAACTCGGTCTAAATGTTGATTTTAAAGTTCGATTTACTACATTAGCTACCCCTTTAGGAAGCGACGTCCCGGCGCTTAATTCGTCTTAATAGTCTTTGGTTTAATGGGGAAGACGTGAGGAATAGACAAGTCATTGCCTAGGTTTCTAACGAAGGTGAAATGAAAAAAAGACAAAGCGATGAGTATATGTAATGGTACAAGTAAACGACTTGAATGTATCTTCAATCCTTATAAGGAAAGAATAATACATAACTCGAAGGAGAAGCCATTGGAAGCGGAAAAATTAACAAGTCGTTAATTTTTGAAAGTGCTTCAAGGTACATTACTACTAGCTTATCAAGCATGCGGCGGTCGATATAAATTCGAAAAATTCCACATGACAAGTGAAGAGCTGAAAGAAGTAGGCGCATTTGAAAAATCTTCAACGCGAGAATCAATTCAAAACTATCGATGATCACATCGATCAAATCGAAACACATATGGTCCACGGGTTTCATAAAAAAAATTACCTCATAAAAGAAAATCGTATGGATCACACATAACTCCATCGAAAACATTACAAAGTATTCACGACGAGGCAATTATTACTAGTCGTACAAAATCATCTAGTTGCATGATCTCAAACACGCAAATCTATTTCCTCAAAACCAAATTTATCGACACAGAAATCGTTCGGAGTATACAATACTCTATCGAAGGAACTACGATCCAAATCAAATAAAAAAAATCCATCACTAGGCACATATAATCACATTACGACATGCTTGCAAAATAGCCAAGGCATGCCAAATCAATAAGTTCGATCAAGTTAACTCATGCTTGCTAAATAGTCAAGACATGATAAAATGAATATCTGATAGGATTTTCAGATAAGTCCAGTCAAAGGAAAGTTTGCAAGTTAAAGGATGTTCACGATCTTGATTGCATAGATGCATATTGAACAATATGTTCGTCATCAGAGGGTGCTCACACATGGATCTATACCCAAATGACATTGCAGGGTGCTTACAAACGGATCCATACCCAATAGATATTACAGGGTGCTCACAAACGGATCCATACCCAAAATATTTTCTCGTTATGTTTGAAAAATTCTTCGATGAACCATTCATAATAAAAACAAAGAATCTCAAGATCTTTTCATTCACGAGGAGTTGTGTTGATAACTTAATCCTCAGTCAATCCACAAGTACACAACTAGTGTCGATTAAACAAGTCATCTGTTCTCGGAACAGCTAATGGTTCTTAACGATTAGCTTATAATACTCACGATAGCTAGGACACATTAGAAATGGTCCATAGAAACAAATATAACTCGAGAGAAGACTAACGGGTTACTCGTACATAGACGATAATTAATAATGACCATAATGAAGATGAAAACGAACGATTCGTACCAACAAAACATGAGTCGAAGAAATACATCCGTATACAAAAATAGTCACAAACCAAGTCAAGCACTCTTGAGCCCACTTATTTATAATTTTTGTTTACATCTAAAGGCGTCCCAATCCATGTAAACAAGAATTATAAATTTATGGTTCGGGAACTTATAACTTTCTTGTTCAAATAAAAAGGCGTCCCAATTTATTTCAACAAGACGATTATAAATCATCCTACTCAGTAATACCGTCACAAAACACGATATCATAACCAAATTAAATGCCAAGAAAAGTACAGGGTGTCAAACTTACTCAATGATTTCTGTATTCAAACGTCCCATTCCATCTGAATAAAGAAACCATAAACAATCTAAGGTCCAGTGGTTTAAAACTTTCTTATTCAAATGTCCCAATCCATTTCAATAAGATAACCTTAAACGACACATAGTTGGACGATTTAAATTCTCTATATTTAAATGTCCCATTCCATTTAAATATAAGGTATTAAATTACTCAACTAATGACTACTATGAGCATATCTTTGTTGTACCCAAATTATATAATGATTTGGGTATATATATTTTAGGTCCAACATTGGCATCCTCCTTTTCGCCACAAAACGTAATCAAACACAATTAAATTAAACGTTATATTACGTGGAAGATCTCTCCTTGAAGAAATGATTCTCCAAAATCATAAGGAGTGCAGAAATATAATAATACGCTTATCAATTACGTTTCAAAAGGAGATGTCCTAAAATGGCACATCACGATGCGATGACAAAAATCGAGCTTAAATTAGTCGACATGCAATAGATTATGAAACAATATATATGTACCCAAAATATCAAACGAGTTCCATACTCGTATTCGGATAATAAATTAATTATCGAGAAAAGTGATTGGCGGCGAGGCCAAACTCTCTATAAAACCGTATCATAAAATGTACGATAATCACGTAAGGCTCATTGCTTCATGCACAATGCCCTTAAATACCATAGTATATACATTCAATATACATACAAACATTTCTACATACACACATGATCACAATATCACAACCAAGCTTTGGTTTCAAGGAGCCATGAGCTCGCGGATACCTTGTAAGGCAACCAAACAATTTTACGAAAGAGCAGTTATAGTCTAGGTTTTAAAAATGACCTAGTTCTCTATAACTAGTGCTCTGATACCAATCTGTAACACCCCTAATTTCACAAGGCAGCGGAATATCAACATTGGGCGTTACTTCATAGCACATCACACACAGTCATAGAAAACGACCTCAAAAGAGACGTTTTATAAAATAAACCATTCGATAATTTTATTAAATCAGATTTAACTAAAAAAAAAGAGGTCCCACAAATTTATACAAACCTTAAGAAATAATAAAAGTTTGTCAAAATGTATCGAATGGAAATTGTTTGTTTTGCCTTTACTTTATCCTACGCGACTCCATGCTCTAGCTGCTCTTAAACCTACACACCTGAGAATACATGCTAACATGTCAACACAACGGTTGAGTGAATTCATAGGTTTTTAAATAAACAATAATGGGATTTTAAATAAACCATAAAGCTTTTGAACACAAGAATCTCATCCACTGTCGATAGTGCAACACATGCAATACCCAAAGTCCACGCTATTCTACTAAGCCATGACACCGAAGCCTTAAGTATAATAATGCCCTAGTCAGGTATTTTGCCGAATACCCCCTTACTTCTAATACAACACACCTGGCTGAGCCTCCAACCCACAGGTGCGACCTGCCCAGGTGGGGGCCATCCCCGATGGATCCATCCGTCTGTACCAGCGCCTACCCATCATAGGTAGTTAACGGTTCATGGGTTTATAGGGACTTTCCAAATTTTGGCAATACAGCACTTAGAAAATAGCGTTTCACAATAAATACAATCAACGCTTGTGTTCATCTTTCAAAAGCATATAATCAGCCATCTTACATTCATTTACAACAACATGTATTCGTTCAAAGCACATAGCAAACCACATGTTTATTCATAAACATGTATTCTCTCAAAACCATATATATAAACATCATATTTTTATACCAAGAGCATGTATTCCCCCTCGCGGGTTTATAAACACATATAAAGCAGTAAAAGCGAGGCTATGAACTCACCTGATATAGTTATCACACGTTTATCGAGGAACAAACATCCAATAGTTGATACACGACTTCACGAGATATCAATCGCTCATTAATCGAGAACGAAATGTCAAACGGTCGATACATGACCGAACGAGACCTATAATGACGAGACGCGTCTTAGGCTCGAGACTATACATAAGTCATACATATATGTAAATAGTTCACTTTAGTAAGTTTGGACATTGCATAAGTTTTATAAAACTTTTGATAACAATTTACCATGTATTATCCCATTATGGTTATTAAGCTCATTAAGGCCCATTAGTGACCCATTAATCATTTATATAACCTAAGTCCATTTCAAACTCGTTATTGATCTCCATATACATTATTAATCTCAGGTCCAATAATGGCCCAATAGCCATTATAAGTGTAACTTGGGCTTTTGTTGCCAAAATCCACTTTATATGTATTGCGGGTTCTAAAACGCCTCATAACGATGTCAACTTAATGTCCACGATGGTCGAGTCTCGGGTATTCTAGTTATCAATAAATAAACGAGTCTATATTTACTAAAAAGCGGCCGATACCATTTCGGTGTTTATAAAAATCATCACGTTTTACGTTAATTAAATATAACCCAATTCTTACAATTTACCCGACATGTCTCGTTAATTAGATCGTTTCTCCTAGACCGTAAATAATATAGATGAGTTAGTTTTACCAAAGTCATTCTTAACTTATGTAGTTTACTTATTATAAGTTCAGTTTCCCCTAATTTATATTTATTATAGCTCATTTACCCATTCTATCACTTAGAAGAGTTGGCTGTCATTCGCAGCCAACTTCGTTTCTACCGTTTTGGCCGCCATTTCTAAACCGTTTATCCGTAGAAAACTATCCAATTGATTCTAATCATACATGATTTTATCTACAACTTTTAGTTTTACATATTCATATGTTGCTATACGAAATTTATTAGTAAACAGTTCATGTTTCTAGCAAGTCAGTTTTTGACCTAGTTTACTAAGTCGATCGTAACTTACTCTCCGGGAAACGCCACGGGACGTGCCACCCGGAGAATTCATCACCAAATTATTATCTATCAACATATACAGTAAACTCATACTCCTTATCTACTGATGTTACAAATGATCTCGTTTTTCCCACTGATCACAAATCACCTTTCAATATTATATACTTTGTGCTAGTCTAGTCATGATTTCTTTATTAGAAATACATATACAATGTCCAAGACCCCTAAATCCACTATTACATATTCAATATCAGTAGAGAAATGATAAATATATGTTTATAAAAATAATATATAAATAAAAGATTACAAAAAAGTAATCAAATGATCCTTACAAGAAAAATGATGAAAAATAGCAACAAGGATCATCAACTCTTGATCAAATCCACCATCAAACCATTCAACCCAATATACTTTTACCCAAGCATATGAAAACATGAAAAATCTCCTTACTTCAAACCCTTGGTCCTTCAAATAGTAAATATGATGATAGGTGGATAAAAATTTAGACCAATAACATTACTACTACATTAGTCCTTTCATGTTGACGTAAAAGTAACTAATAGAAATGTTGGTGATGTGTTTATGGTGATGGTAGTGCTACGGCACCAAAGAAAGAAAAAAGAATAGATATGTTTTCTCTTTGTCTCGGTTAAATGAGAAAATAATGAATAAGGATGAAACAAACGAGAATGAAACACGGACCTTGTGATTTAGTAAAACTTCACACGTGTCTTAACTTTTAACTATGAAATGACACATAACCATGTGTCTTTAAATCACCAAATCACACACGCATGTATATGGTCCATGCGTTTGGTGTTATCCCTTTCTAAACAAAGAGCTTTTTGATATATTATCTCGTATTATAATAACACGGGTATTATTGAGGCCCGATATTTTAAATGTTACGCGATTTGAAAGATACACGCTAAACCACGAAAAATAAACTCTCAATATAAAATGAAAACGCTGACATTTGGATCACGTTGATATTTTGATAAACAAACGAGAGCATATAAATTAATAAAAGTTAACGCGTTCTATAAACCAATGACGCATAAAGGCTTAATGAAAATTACGAAAAATGCTCGTAAAACGACGACGACAATATAAAATATTTTTATGTCATAACGAGGATATTTAGTGTCGATGACAAACATAATCTTTACCTATAAATAATAAATGACACTTATTCGATACTTTAAATCCCCAACCATGTCGGCTATTCAATAATTAAATATTATTCGTTGAGACAAACATGATAAATAAAAGTCGATTATTAAATATTGGTTTGAATATTAGAAATAGTATTAGAACTCGGTCTAAATGTTGATTTTAAAGTTCGATTTACTACACTATTGCCTTCGATGCTCAATATTTTTATTGCTAAACAAGTAGTAACTTGTTTATGATGGGGCGAAAGCTGAATATACATATACGCAACTTATTTTTTTAAAAGTACCAATATACATAATATACTTAGTTTATTCTCAATATACTACTTAGTTTATTCTCAATATACTTTCAAATTATAACCAGTCTACGAATATTAACCAAAAATAGCTTTAAAAAGTTACATTTTGGTCTCTGCCGTCTCCACCATTAGTCCTTTAACATTTTTCACTAGAAAAAGTTACAGTAATGGCACAAAAGTTTCGGTGAAGATACTGGACAAAGATAGCTATTCTGATCCCGAAAGCATGTACGTGCCTAGTTATCAGTTTTTCTATTAACTAATTGTGTTTTGTAAGTGGATGAAATTGATCCTGTTATGCTGCATTGTTGCTCGTTAGATGTGGCAAAATGGGCGGGTTGGGTAACGGGTCAAAAGAGGAAAGTTTCATTGAACTTTTATTGGCGCTTATGCAGAAATGCTTTCAAACATGAGTTGACTTTGTTGGAAAAAGTCCGGCATCCTAATGTGGTTCAGTTTGTTGAAGCCGTCATCCAAAATGTACCCATGATGATTGTTTTCGAGTTTCACCCAAGAGTAAGTTCTAGATCACATCCGAACATAATAGGTTGTGTGTATGTGGTGCATAGGTGTTGCCATATTCCTTGATACAAGATTAGCTTTACGAAGCTTCAATTTATGATAAATTTCAGGGCGACCTTAGAAGCTATCTTGAAAAAAAAGGACGGCTGTCCCCCTCCAAAGCTCTTAGATTTGCTCTTGATATTGCCAGGCAAGTAAAACGCTGCCGACTTTTTGTACATTCATTTCATGTTTATTAGAAGGAAGTTTTTAACCATTTATACGAAACGGTCAGTTCGGGTTACATAATTTACCATTTTTGACCCGTTACCCGAACCGCCCATTTGGCCTATCCTTTTGTCAGTTTCTCGATTATATATTTGTTATTTGACGTTTTTCATTTCTTGACTGACGGTAATTTGGCAGGGGAATGAACTATCTACATGAATGTAAACCGGACCCGATTATCCACTGCGATTTAAGGCCAAAGTAAGGCAACTAATAGTATAAGTTTATCATACAGTGAAATAATCACCTGTATGTATGAGTTTTGCGTTTTGAGATTTTTTTAATAATTGAAACTTTGGTAAGGTGCCAGAAATATTTTGCTGGATAGCGGGGGCCTATTGAAGGTTGCAGGTATCGCATTAATCAGATTGTCCAAAATTTCGCCTAATAAAGCAAGATTAGCGCGACCTGCCACCGTCGATCGAGAAAGTAAGTTCTTGAAATATACGAACTTTACATTATTTACTTTTCTGTTTCTGAAGACAGTACCTTTTGTAGCATAACTACTCGTACTATCTTAGTAACCTTAACTTTTTTGTGAGTACAGATTTATACATTGCACCAGAGATCTATAAAGATGAACTATTCGACGCAGGTGTGGATGTATACTCTTTTGGCCTTATTCTTTACGAGGTAATTTTATCTGTATTCCATTTCATAAATTGCATATGATATATTCGTATTAGAGATCAGGTCAGGTTGACCCGAACCACTGGCTGTCGAAAATTTCAAATATAAACACTCATATAGTAATCTAAGATTTAGAGTACAACTATACAGGAGGTTTTAACCAAAATTTTAGCAACTTTTGGCCTGTTTGACCTTTCATTTCTTTTTTGCCACGCCATTATGTATTACTCGTTTGTTTGTTTTCTTTCCCGTTAACGATTCTTTATATAAAACATTGATCTTGGTTTTGTTTAATATGAGATCAGAAGATGGAGGGTGTGCAACCGTTTTATCCCAAGCCTCCTGAAGAGGCTGTTAAGCTGATGTGTGTTGATATCCAGAGACCAACATTCAAGACAAAATCGAAATATTATCCTCCCGATCTAAAAGAGTAAGTATATTTTTCTGTCTATAATAACTTGAATCTATGTACAAAAATTCCAGAGGCGGAAATCTTGACACACTTATCTACAAACCGATTAAGGCGTTTAGCTAAAAGAGTTGCCTAAAATGGAAATCGGACAAATACATTGGACGGGTCATTCATATTAATAAAATTTTCATCCTTTTTCCATCTTTGTTCTTGTTTTGTAGATTGATAGAGGAGTGTTGGTATCCAGATTTATCTATTAGACCAAAATTTTCCGAGATTATCATACGCCTTGACAAAATCGTGGGGTATAGTTCTAAACAAGGATGGTTCAAAGAAACATTTAAGCTTCCATGGTATGCTGTCTATTCTAACATAACACTATATACGTCTCAAGCAAACGGATTATTATTTTGTTAATGTTATAAATTTTTTCTTGCAGGAAGTAATGGTTATAGACAGTACGAATGTTGAACAAAATTCGATTAGGTGATGAGTGACCACAAGCGTCAGGAGCTTTGTGTTGTCATGTATGACGCAATTGGTAAGAATTGGAGGCCGCGTAAACACAATCATCAGAGTTACAAAAGCTGGATAATAAAGTGGAGTTGTTGCTATATGTTTTCTTGTTTACGTTACGTGAAAATTGTTTACGTGTATCAGTTGATAGACTTGTAATATAATAGCTCGAGTCGTCCTAGTGTTCTCTTCTACGCATGATGATCTATGGAATTTAAAGAAACAATGCCAATTTATGAGAAAAACTCCTTTAAAACCGAATGAACAAGTTTATGTTATTACAAGTCTATTATAGTGTTCAACATCAGCAAACTAAACACATTGAGATTAATATTAACTTTGTTCGTGTACTGTAAACAAACCTAAAATGATTCATACCGAAAAGCACAATCTTCATCAACTGCAAACTTACACTGTAAACACTTGTAGATTATCTTGTCCCGCAAATTCTTACCACACTTGGCGCATTCACCATCACTTTCAACACCTCCGCAAAATGAAAGATCGTGTGGGTGACCATTATGCGTGAAAACTCCTCCAAACTTTATATTATCAAATCCAGCTACACCTTCGTGAAGATGGAAAATAGTATAGCCTGTTTCTTTTTGAAGTACTGGCACACAACAAGCTGGATGCATGGACTGAACGCATTGATCACAATGATAGAACGCACCATTAGGATTAAACTCCTCCTCGCAAACTTCACAAAAGTAATCACCGCTATGGTTTTCAACTGGAAAATACCTTAGACTCATTAGATGCTTGTCATACCTGTGACTAATTGTATCAGGCCACAAAAGAGCACACTTGGAATGTATGGTAAATTTACAAGGCTTACAACTGTAACAAATTTGTTTCTTTGCATCAGACAAACACAAACGACAATACGTATCGGAACTTGGCCTACATTCATAAAGTCCATGATTTGGATGAGATTTATGTGTGATATATTGAGGTCTGAGCGCGCACTGAACGTCAATATTTAGGCCATGCATATAGGTAAGTGGAAAACAATAAACGAAGCCATTGAAAGGTAAGCTACAATACTCACATACGGGCACACCCAACTTCATAAATAAAGTAGCTTCCGGCATTAGTTTAAAGTTACGTATACCGGATAAAGAACTCTTCTTCTTAACTTCAATAGGCAACCGGGTGCACCACGCGTGAAGGACAAAGTCGCATCCATGATCAAAGTCTTTACATTTGTAAAAATGTATGTGTGTGATTGGTCTTATGCATGCATTGCATACAACTTCAACCATTTTCATTGAATCATGAACGGACGATGTTGTTATTCTTGAAGAGGTAGTTGTTGTTGTAATATCATTATTGCGGTATGGTGTGTCCACGAGAGTTAATGGGTGTCGATGAAATGGATATGTTAGGTTGGTTTCGAAGGCCCTTAATCCAGTTTCGCCATGAAAGTGCATCAGCATATCAGTTTGATCAGGGAATGGGAGATGGAGAAGAACAGGATCGTCACCGTATTTGTATTTGTAACGTGTTGAAACTGCATCAGTACCTGCAGAGCCATATAATACACGTACAACCCCTAAATTATTATCTCGAAAGTCTATAGAACTAAAATTTGTTTTTTTTGGAGAGAGTTTGTATGTACCTTGATTCATGCACTTGGCATTTTCTGATGCGACTTTTAACGTGGTTGCGCAGTCTGTGTGTACGTAATACCGACATTTCTCACATTTATAAATCCAAAGATTTTCATCAAATCGCAGTTCACATACCTTACATGTTGGATCAAATTTAGTTTTTTGATCATCCTTTGGAAATGAGTAAGCAAGAGTGAGCGGGTGAGTATGAAAGAAATTGTCCTTTCTAAAATTTTGAATTAATATCTTTTTGCGGAGGAAAACACAGTCTCTATGGGAAAAAAAACTGAAACATGTGGTACATTGATAAAAGTTTCCTTGATGTTTGTTGCCGCACACACGACAATTGGCTAAAATATCTACAGAGATGGACATTATTGGGTGTCGGTGGCTAGGGTGATAAACCATGTGATTTTTTAAGCCATTTTTCGAACATCCTATACAAAAATAAATATCACATTGAATACAATGATAATTTAGGTACTCGTAGTCATGCTTGCATTTACAAACTTCACACATGCACCATTTATCTTCTAACACTTGACAGAGGATAACAATATGATCATGATGAGATTCGTGTCTTAGCGTTGTGGGAAGCTCTGCACATAATTTGTGAAGCGAGTAGTCACATTGATCACATGTATAGTAATACCTGTGATAGAAATTGATTTCTTGACCACAACGTCCACATGGACATCGAAAGTCTTGCTTCTTTATCAACTCCTCCTCATCGTCGTATACTACTTCATCGCGTGGATATTCTGGATTTAGATCTATAAGTGTCAACTGATGTTCATGTTGTAAGACTTCCATTTGAACAAATTGATTCAAAATTGATGATTTTTTTATATAACAGAAACTGGAAAAGATGATAAGATGATATCAAGGCCATAAAGTACATTATATAAGGAAATTCTTAAAGGTATATATTCTTTTCTTTTATCTAACAATTCAAAGAGTAAACATATGTAATTCTTATATTTGCATATTCTTTTCTTCCTTATGTAGTTCACTTTATCTCTTTCTTTATATTATGTGCTTCAAATTTTCAAGGCAAGTATATGCCAGGTTTTATACTTTAGCATCAATTAATTTAATTTATACTATAACATTCATATTTGGCAGAAGACACAATAAATAATTAATATTCGCGTGCAGTAAGTAGAGTAATAGAGAGAGCCGTGGTATAGGGCTTCATTATGATCACTACAATGATTATGGTCGACGTTCGGTCAAGGTCTGATCCATGGGTTCTCTACCATGTTTTTAGACTATCGTGAGTCGGTTTCTAATACTTCTAAGCACTTCGATCAGAAGCACAAAATACATTGGTCATGTCAAGTTTAAGAACTTTACTAAATACCGGGAGTCATTAGGGCAGTTAAATATTAAACTATTTCAGGACATATATCATCCATGAGGTTACATTCGGTATGACATTCTGCTTGGTATTCGTCAGTGTCGGTCTTGTGAAGATCGGTTCAAGCTTTGCTAATTGTTACATTTTCTTTTAGTTATTATAGGTGTATCCTTTGGACTCTGTGGTCTAAATAACCATAAACCATTTTGTTTGGAATTTGCCATTAACCTGTTCATTAGCGTTGGCTGTCAACGAACCTATATATTCTGCTGTTCTACTTCAATTGCATATAATAATCTATAATCAAATAAATATCAGAAGCTAAAAACGTACGAATTTGCAAGTATAGTTTTCACTTTCATATATTTAATTTCTTGCAATGCATTATATTATAATTACTCACACACACTTTAAGTTGGCTAATATTATTTAACACCTCTTGGTGGAATTAGCTTTCCTTTTATACTTAGAACATTAGGGTTTTTTCGATGTTTTTGGCTGACTAATAAGCCCATATTATTTATGAGGGTGAAAGCTAAAGATACGTTATATTGTTTTTCAATTTTACACAAGTACACAACCAACTATATTATACGTCACTATTCTCACTAAACATTCAAAAATTTCTCAATTTACCTAAGCCAACCGGCTACAAACAAGTTGCCCGGTTATTCAGTGACGTGGCAACTTTTTTACTTGTTTATTATTTTTTTTGGCTGGTACTAGTTATTATCCACCCAACACTTTCAATCACATTTTATCACCAAGAACCCTAATTAAAGAAACCCAAAAAAATCCCCCATTACACACACACAATATGAACCCTAATTAAAGAAACCCAGAAAAATCCCCTTTTTCCCCTAATGGCTTCATCTTCTAGTACCAATGGTACTCGAAATCGTGTGTTTCCATCTTACTGCAAATGTGGCCTTCGATTGGCAAAACGAGTTTCATGGACTGAACGCAATCCAGGTCGTCGTTTTTTGGTTTGCCCAAATCCATCAGTATGTTGTTTTTTTATATTTCATTGATTTTTCTGTAAATTGATATGCAAATGGGCACTAGAATTTGACTAAGACGCCAGAAATTGTGAATAATTGCGAAGCAATCGACCGCCATTGCAAAACAATCGACAGCCTTGTGTCTGTCAATTTCTAGAAAAAGTTGGGTATTACATATAACTTCTGGGTATTCCTAAAAAGTTTCAATTAAAAAATTACATTTTAATGTATTAGAATACAAACAAATAACATAACTATCAAATTTACATCCATAAAAAAGATACTAGGGTTAAATAGTCCATTTTGTAAGCTTATATGCAAGCTTATGAGCTTATTGAGTTTCAGCCTATATATCATAAACCACAATTTTGGGCTTAACTTAAGGTTTTATGGGCTACATAAGTTCATCATACAATAAAAAACAAAGCCTCCAAATAAGACAGACAATAAAAATACATCCATGCGCAATCAGTTGATTAAGATCTCCCTAAATTGTGTGTCATTTTTGGCTTTTAGTATTCAAATGCAAAGTGTGATGCATTCTATTGGATTGATGGTGAGTTGTATAGCCACTGGTATTCAAACACATTGTACCTCCTGAACAATACTTTGAATCCAGATCAAAGAGATGTGTTTGAAACTGAGGTCAATCGTCATGAGATGGAGATTGTTAGACAAGAAAGAATTGCTTACCTGGAACAAGAGATTGAAGACTACAAACCAATCATGCTTGAACTTGAAAAGGCAAAGGAAACTATTGTGAAATGGAGGAGGATAACTGGTTTTATGTTGTTTGTTATCCTTTTTATGTTTGTGTTCTTGTTACTGCTACTTTGAATGTAATGTTTGTGTTCTGGCTTTCTATGTATGATGTATCATGTACTTTTAGGTTTTGAACTTATTCAGTAAAAACTATGTATGATGTACTTTGTTTTGTATCAAATAACAATAGGAACTTTGTTTTGTGTCAATTGTTTTTTGGTCTGGTAATACTTCTGGTAACGTGACATAATATGAATGACAACAACAAAATTAGCCAAGTAGAAAGTAACTGTTTAGATAGATAGGCAAAATGTTAAAGTGTTTACAGGCACATTACCTAATTATACAAAATAAGTGCCATTTTTTGCACACATATCTAACAGTTAACATATTCAGTTCATAGGGTCATACTTCTAGGACCTACATACAAAAGCTACAACCAATTGATACTTCAAAGGTTGAATGGCCTGAAGGGACTATCCCCAGTAGTGTACTTCAATTTTTTCTTGGCAAGCCTTTCAGATGGCTCCCTAAGCTTGATCTGAGCCCTTTTCTTTGTTACTGGCCTTGGTGCTGGGCTCTTTCTGGTTTGGCTTTCCTCAGTAGCAGTTTGCAAAAGATGATCAGGTATTGATGAGACATGAGCAACAACATTTGGAGGTCCCTGGACATTTGGAGGTATTGATGAGACATGAGCAGCAACATTTGGAGGTCCCTGAACTTGCACCTCTTCATTAGCCATTGTATGAGCAGCTACATTTGGTGTCACCATCTGTACACTCTGGTTTTGAGTGTCTGATATGCCACCACTATGACCAAAGGTGGGGGTGGGGTTAGTTACTGAAGGAAGATCATCATTATATCTGGCAATGGCTTCTTCAAAAGCTGCTATTTCACTTCTTGTAGCCCTTCTATCCAACTCACCCACATCTTGACTACTACCCTCCCACCAATTAGTTCCATCATCTCCTCCATATATCCTTCCATTCAAAAGCCTCTCTTCATCAAGCCTTGCCTCTTTATCCTTTATCTCTTTCATTACCTCTTTTTCAGCTTCTATATCATTGTTGTATTCAATTTCCTGAAAAAACCAATCATTAAGAAAACACTAAATACATGAAACTAGTAAAGGTTATTCAAATTAAAATACAACATACTTCTGTATCTTTACTAACATTCTTCCCTTTTGATCCTCTTCTGTTACTTGCAGACCCCCTACCTCTGCCCCTACCTCTATTGCCCCTTCCCAAGCTTCCAGAAGACTCGCCTCTACCCACACTGCTTGTAGCACCTCTAGGAGTACTTGGAGATCCCCTGCTTATACCTCTAGTACCCCTAGCACTGCTTGTAGCACCTCTAGAATTACTTGGAGCCCCCTGCCTCTGCCCATGCTTGTAGTCCCCATAGCACTACTTGTATCATCCCTAGAAGTACTAGTAGTACCTCTGCCCCTACTAGTACTACCTCTCCCCTACCACCAGACCCTCTGCCCCTACTTGGACCACATGAGTAAACATCATTTATGCTAATCCCTCCATTTTTACCATCTTTGGTGTATACTACAGGTTTTGGTGGTCTTGGTGGTTTAACAGTTGCTGGTTTATCATTTTTGGGATTTTTACAAGTAGCCTTGTTGTGTCCACTTTCCCAGCAATTTTGGCATCTGTTTACCTGTCCAAACCTACTAATAACATGCTCATACTCAGTAGGGTGCCTAATCCTATTCTTTTTAGGCCTTCCAGGCATGACCTTCACTTTGGGTGGAAGTGGTGGGGTGTTATTGCTTGGCTTCCACAACTTAGACCCAGGAACTGGTTTTATGGAATGTTGGTATGTTTCATACCATTTAGACTGATTATACCAACCACTAACACCATCTTCCGGGTGTAAACCTATATGCAAAAAAGCTGCTACAACATGCACACATGGTACCCCGCATAAGTTCCAAAGCCTACAGTCACAAGTACTAGCAATCAAATTAACCCCAAATGCCTCATCCTTTCGTCTCACTTCAAATACATGGTACCCACTAACTAACACTTGCCATTTTCTTTGTTCTTTTCTCAACAGTCCTATATGTTTTTTTATAGATGGAGTAATTCTGTCTTTCCATTCACTAGCTTTCTTACTCATATGATAGTTTCTTTGCATAATGTAAACCCTAATGTCCTCAAACATACTTATAATGGGCTTACCTCTAGCAGAGAGTATCTGGCCATTAAAGGACTCTGAAATACCATTCTCGAACGAAGCACACCTAGTGTTGTTTCTGAAAAAAGATTTACACCAGTGTACAGGGTCCTTTCCCATCAAATAAGTATAAGCCTCCTCATCCATTCGTCTTATCTCCATCATCTTATTCCTGAAATCTTGCTCAACAGTACTAGCAGCAGCAGCCCAAAACAGTCTTTTGTAGTGAAGACCAGTCCACCTCCTTTTAAAGTTAGCATAAATATGTCTGGTGCAATGCCTGTGTTCTGCTCGTGGCAACCAGTTCCTTACTGCCTCAATTAAACCCTGAAAATATACAACAGTTACTCACATGAAAAATAAATTAGATAAGTTTTAAGTACTGTTAAAAAACTATACCTTGTGAGAATCAGATATGATGGTTACTGCACCTCCATTATCTAACTGCAGATCATCCACCAACAATGATATAAACCAAGACCAATTGTTTGTGTTTTCAATGTAGACAAGTGCCCATGCTATTGGGTACATTTGATTGTTCGCGTCACGCCCCATAGCAGTCAACAACTCACCCTTACACATATGTGTTATAAAACAGCCATCAATCCCAATAACTTTTCTACATCCAGCTATCCACCCATCTTTCACACCTTTAAAACACATGTACATCCTACGGAAGTAAGTCTTACCATCATCTTTTACATCAACATCTAAATGGCAAGTTGAACCAGGGTTGGACTCAAGTACTGCTTGCCTATACTCCCACAGTTTACCATAATGCTCAATTAGGCCTCCATTATATTCATACAAAGCACATTGTTTCGCTCGCTTACATTGACCGATACTCACATCTAGCATGAACTTCTCCCTAATACTATCTTTCAGATACTGGTAGGTTATATCACTATTCATTATGATTTCAGATGCATAATGTGTAGCAATCCACCTAAAAGTAACAAGTGACCCTAAGTTATAGTCTCTACTACACCTATGATCCGAGTACAACGACTTGATCTGAAAAGAACTTTCACTACCCATCCAAGAAGCCCATAGGCGAAAAGGGCAATGAATACCCTTCTGTTCTTGCACCCTACATTTTTTCCACATCTTCTTAGGTGAGTCCGTCTTTCCCTTCCCTTGATCACTACCTTCTGCCACTTTTTTCCCCTTCATATTTTTCATCTCTTAATCAATACCTTCTGCCACTTTTTTCCCCTTCATATTTTCCATATCTTCAGCAAGCTTTTGGTTCTTTCTCTTTTTTATTCCTCTCCTACCAGCACATCTACCCAACTCAACATCCCGGCCACAATATACAAGCAAAGAAGTTGAGTCACTCTTATAGTACCACAACTTATACCCATGCTTAACACCATAATTAGCTAATGCATTTTTTAACTGTAAAGGAGATTCAAATTTCATTCCTAGGATAGGTTCAAACTCATTCCAACTTGTTTCAGGGTTATAAGAAGGATACTTTATACCCTTTTTAATCTTAAACTTTTCATCAATCAAAGCATCATCGGGATCTTCTTCTACTTCAAAGTAACTACCAGTTAATGGGGGTATTGGATTATCTTTTGATCCTATGAAATTACCCTTACCTACCAGTTTAGTTAGGAATGGGTCATCAAATCCCCCTCTGTATGAAAATCTATATTTTCAGGGTCCTCATCTAATTCAATCTCAGGGTCAGAATCAGATTTAGAATTAGCTAACCCATCCTCACCCTCCCACTGAAATTCATGCGCAATCATTTCCATTACATTATACCCATGCCATTCATGGTACAAATCTACCTCAAACTTATTCTCATATCCTACTTTCATAAAGTTTTCCATATCATTATCTGTTTTAAGTGGTCTAATGCCCCTAGCTAGTGTTGTACCAGGTACACAATAGTACAAATTTACTGGGCGAAAAGCCACTAACCTACCAACAACCTTATACAGCTCACTGACAGGCATCTCTTCAAACTGTACATCGTCGATGTATTTTAACGAACCCTGCACGTACTTGAGTGGATTCTCAATAAAAAGCCCATCGTGATGGAGATTAACAGTAAAGATTTCCATCGAATCGAATTATCTGCAACATATATAAAACGGTTTCAATTAGTGAATCCTAAACCCCAATTTTTAAAAACCCCCAATTTTTTAAACACCTTAAACAGGTAATTGAAACCCCCAATTCTGAACACCTTAAACACCTCCAATTTTTTAATAGCAGTAAAAAACACCCATATATTGAAACCCCCAATTTTTTAAAACCCTAATATTATAACTGAAAACCCCATTTTTTAAACACCTTAAACAGGTAATTGAAAGCCCCAATTAATAAACCCCAATTTTATAAAACCCGAATTTTTATAATTGAAAACTTAATTAATAGCAGTATAAAACACCCATATATTGAAACCCCCAATTTTTTAAAACCCTAATTTTATAACTGAAAAACCCAATTTTTTAAACACCTTAAACAGGTAATTGAAAGCCCCAATTAATAAACCCCAATTTTATAAAACCCTAATTTTTATAATCGAAAACTTAATTAATAGCAGTAAAAAACACCCATATATTGAAACCCCCAATTTTTTAAAACATGAATTTTATAATTGAAACCCCCAAATTTTTTAAAACCATAATTTTATAACTGAAAGCCCCAATTAATAAACCCTAATTTTATAAAACCCTAATTTTTATAATTGAAAACTTAATTAATAGCAATAAAAACACCCATATATTGAAACCCCCAATTTTTTAAAACCCTAATTTTATAATTGAAACCCCAGATTTTTGAAAACCCCAATTTTATAAAAACCTAATTTTATAATTGGGGGTTTTCATAGAAAACTGCTATTGTACAAGATTTCAATTAGAAAAATTAGGGTTTATAGAAAACTGCTATTGATTAAGAGTGTTTTACCTTAATTAATAGCAATGAATTGGGGGTTTTCAATGTAGTATATAGATAAGATTGTTTTACCTTAATTCATTGAAATAGGCGAGAGACGATCTTTTTTTGTGATCAACAATGGAGTTAAATGTGTGTGTGAGTGTGTGTGTTTGTTGCTGTGATAAGATAAGTGTTTGTGTGATAAAATGTGATTGAAAGTGTTGGGGTGGATAGTAACTAGTACCAGCCAAAAAAAATAATAAACAAGTAAAAAAGTTGCCACGTCACTAAATAACCGGGCAACTTGTTTGTAGCCGGTTGGCTTAGGTAAATTGAGAAAATTTTGAATGTTTAGTGAGAATAGTGACGTATAATATAATTGGTTGTGTACTTGTGTAAAATTGAAAAACAATATAACGTATCTTTAGCTTTCACCCTATTTATGATAGGCAAGCTTTTTTGCTTCCAGGTCGTCTCGAGTGGTTAACATTTTTAGGTCATTTTAGGCATTTATATCACTCTATTTAACACCTTTTTTTGTTATCATTGCATCAATTGACGCTAGTGATGAGTTTTTGTGGTTGTTAGTTTGTTACAATACTAATATTGCGTTTTATTTGGTGTAGCGTAAAGTCGGATGATGCTGTTGCGGTTGTTATATGTTGTTCAGTTTCACATGTTAAGCCTTTCGTTGCTGGCGTTGCTAACGAGTGTTTAGTTTTTGAGGTTTATTAAAGTTAAGCTTATAATTAGCTTAGTCTTATGAACTGATATAAGGCCATTATAAGCCAATAAGTCTATTTCTCAACCTTTTATCATACACTAATCCAAATACTCAGAGCATATATTCATCATAAGCCATAAGATACTTACTAAACATAAGCTTAACCCACTTTCCCTTGATTACTGTTTAGTTTTCATTTGTAGCCGGTGGTGACTGTAGTTTTTACAAGTATTCTTTGATATGTTTAGCTCATATGAGTGTGTGGTGGTTTTTATCAATCACCGTTTTAACGTTATTCAATATACATCTGTGGTAATTTGAGCTAGGTTTTACCATTGGATTTTTTTTTGCAGGGTTTTTTTATTACAATATTTATTTATGCAATGCTTGTTTGAACGGGTTAGTCTATTTTACTAGAGCAATAGTGATCGAGAAATAGGTGGGAGGTTCATTATGATAACTACAATGATTATGGTTGACGTTCAGTTCAAGGTCTGACTCATGATGGGTTCTCTACCATGTCCTGTGATTCGAGTTATAATGCAAATAGTAGTTTTAAGCACCTCGGAAACACAAAATACGTTGGTACATCTTTTTAGGCATGAGGTGTTTAACAACTTCGGAAGTCATTAGGGAGCTTAAATACCATACTATTATTGCGGGAAACACCTACCCATGAGGTTTCGTTCGGTATTACATTCTGCAAGGTTTTTTATCAGTGGCATCACCACTTAAAACTAGAGTTGGGTAAGGACGAGGACAATAATGAACAAGTTGCGAATCCCGTATCGAAAAGGTCTTGGGCAATGCTATTGTGAATCGGTCCAGCTTTAAGAGCTGTAGCTTCTAGTGCAGGTGCAATCTTTTTATAATTTAAATGGAAGTACAAACCCAATTGTATCTAATCTCTATTTCATTTGTGTTATGTTTGATATAGGCAAGATTGGGCTAAGAAGCTTGTTCACCAGAAAACTGAATTTGTGGATACTTTAAAGCATTACTGGTTGAGTATCAAGCTTCTTGGTGTTGACGTGAAGACCGGTTCCAGATTTTTTGTTAAGCTTGTTCTTGGGACGATTTTTAGTAGTACAGATAGACAACAACTGACAAAATTGTTGGGTATAATTCCAAGGTCCTATGGCATCCTTTCCAGCTTATCGCTATCTCACGTGTGACCATTCTTGTTGTTAGACACCGCGCTAACTCTATGAGCAAGTACTATCAAGTTAAGATCGAGGTTTGAAAAAGTATGATTTTTTTAGTTAGATATAAGTCTCAAAATAACAGTAGTATAGGAATTAGTGTCAGCAACGGTATGCATGCGAAACAAAAGTCGTGAGAGACTATAAGTTTCGGGAGCATGGTGTTACGTGTGGCGAAATGGATATGAAATCGAGGTCAGGTAAGTGTACTAATGTAAGTTTTATAAACGAAAGTCAGTCGCGAGTACGTGAGATGCTATATATATATATATATATATATATATATATATATATATATATATATATATATATATATATATATATATATATATATATATATATATATATATATATATATATATATATATATATATATATATATATATATATATATATATATATATATATATATATATATATATATATATATATATATATATATATATATATATATATATATATATACGCTTGCCTTTTGATTAGGTGTAGTGATCAAATGTTAAAACCTAACAACTTACGGAGTATAAAATTGTAATTAAATTTTACCATACCCCGTTAGTTGCAGCTATTGATGAGACTATTGCATACCGGGTTCAAAATAGAAATAGTAGTGCAATGCACATTTTACATTTCATTAAACACTATATAAAACACAAAAATTCAAACACATATCGACAACGTTGTCACGTCCTTGATATGTGATGGTACACTGCATATATATAGCAAGCCAACAATATAACATCGGCTTGTTTCACATGTGATTTTCGTGAAAGTGTCGATACTTTCCCGTCTTCCATAATGGATTTTCCGATTTCTGCTTACAAGAGGACATTATTCAATTCAAATGAAAGTTTATAAATACTTCGTAATATATATGTGTATATATATTATAAAGTAATTACCTTAGGAAACTCCATTTCAACAACATGATCCTTAACTACCATGGCAATTTCTTGATCCCATCATCAATAGACGAGGCACTCGAAAATGTGCTGGTGCACATGATAACAGAAAGGAAAAAAACTACTGCCTTCATATTTCTCATGCTCAATATTTTTAGGGCTAATTATTGAAATGGCCCAAGATGACAGAGATGAAAGGAAGACTTGCATAAGTTTGGCTATTTAAATGCCATCAGTAATCTTTGTGGTAATTACGGTTAGCGCCATTTTTTTACCTTTTGAATTCAAATTTAAATGCTCAAATTAAGTGTTGTAATCTAATGTTTATTTGATATCCTAATTTGAAATTTAGTGTTACTCGTGTTTATTTGGGCCAGTTTGTAATTCTCACTGTTATTTTCCGCGTGGATTATTATTCATCAACGTTTTTACGGATTCTGTGGTTCTTTCGCAACTTCATAGTCCTCCACACGATAATCATATGGCAAAGCGCAGGTAAGATTACTTGTTTAATAAGGTACGTGAAACATTTTTTCAATCCAAAAGTTGTGTAAGAGACGCCTCATAAACTTTTTTAAGGTTTAGGGGTTAAAATTTTAAATAGGCACGTTGGGTGCATTAGTTATATATAACTTGACGAGTATCTTTGCATAGCCACGGTATGTTATTCACACGCATAGTGCATAATAGATGAGTACATGACATAGTAAGAGGATTTTATACCCGTCTATGCATATATATTTGTTCTTTAATATGGTGTATGTACATTTTGTTTTCTGTTTTTATTTTTCATTTTTTTAATGGTTGTTAGAGCAAGTTTTTATAAGTTTTAATTTGTTTGTTTCATTTTTTAGCATAGATATTGATTTTTGACCGACGCATTTATCGTCTATATATTTGATTATTCAATTATTTCGTATCTTTCTTCCCCTTATCCAAATCTTACATGTTTCTAAATCATATATAAAAAAGCCATTAGAACATTAAATAACTTAACAATGCAAAAACCATTGTATGTCTCTTGATTAAGACGATATGTTGTATTTATTTAAATTGATTACAAAAAGGATATATAATATTTCTATCAACGTGTATATAACTTAAGTAATGAAAAATTGAATTTCATAAATACAGAACATTTAAAGTAGCTGCGGGCACCCGATTTTCTGCTTTCTCACAAGATCTAAGTCACTAGTAGTATAGTATAGCCGGTCCTCTAAGCAAAGGTTACCTAAAAGCTGGCTTCTTCTAAGCACCCCCTAGTTCTCTTTCATCGATTGAGATGGGAATAGCAAGCAAGCCCGCCACTTCTATTATAGGGAATCGAACTCTATAGCGTCACTTCTTTTTCTTTTCACTTCTTTTCTATCACTTATGCCTTTTCTCAACTTTAGTGTGAAACCTGCCTAAGGAAAGAAACTTGAGGTAAGAACATAGATAATAAAAAGGATAAACAACTAGGTATCTTGACCAATTTCCACCACCACAACATCCTGCTTCTTTATCAACTCTTCCTCATTAATATCCATGCATTGAAATAGTATACGACGATATCGTCATATACTATTTCAATGCATGGATATTCGGATTTAGATCTATAAGTGTCAACGGATGTTTATGTCGATGTATACTCTTTTGGCCTTATTATTTACGAGGTACTTTTATCTGTATTTCATTTCATAAATTGCATATGATATATTCGTATTAGAGACCAGCTCACATTGACCCGAACCACTCGCTGGCGAAAATTACAAATATAAACACTCATACAGTAATCAGGGCCAGTCCTGAGTATTTTTTTGCCCTGGGCGAAACTAACAAAAATTGCCCTCTGCCAAGTTAAAAGAATTAAACAAAATAAGACGTCTTTAACGTTTAACGGTGCAGATAAAGCCGCCTTACCAACTTAATAAAACATGTTTTTTTAACGTTGGCTTTTATTAAAAACTAGCAAAAGCTAGGAAAGAGAGTTACAATGAGGTAGCATAAACAAAATGATTTTTCGGCTAATTACTAAAAGAGTCCAAAAAACGTGGGCAATTCTCATTCTAATCTATTTAACATGTTTTTCTCATTTAGGTTCACGGAAAATGGGGCAATCAGAATAACCCCGTCAAAATTTGACAAGTGTCCTAAAAAGTAGGACAACTCTACCACCTTGCCCCAAAAAATAGGCAAACAAAGGACACATGACGCACTCTGAACTCGATTGCCCTTGTTTCTCAAAAAATTTAGACCCTTTTGGGACTGACAATGTTTTTTGACCCATCTCAGAATTTTGATTTAGGCGATAGACCCTTTTAGAAATTTTCCCATTTTTTAACCTCTATCCAACTTAACAAAATATTATTTAACGTATTTTACTTTATGGAATAAGTGTTCAACCTTATGATACTTTTTATATATCTGAGCAAATAAATTCTTAGCGATTAAAAATGATTTAAAGTATTTGTTATAATATGCAAAAATTAAGCTGACATCTTATTTACATATTGATCAATATTTTTAATGTATTATTATTATAGAAAATTTATGAGAAAACAACTTTTTAATGCACAAGATAATTGGCCCAATTGTTGGTTTCGATGACTCGACTAGCATGACTAGCTTTAGGAACCTGATGAAATTGTAGTTTCATTAGGTTTAAAACCATTTCATGCCATTATGGTTACTCGTTTATTTTTTTTCTTGCCCGTTAACGATTCTTTATATAAAAATTTGATATTGGTTTTGTTTAATATGAGATCAGATGATGGCGGCAATCTTGACACGCTTATCTACAAACTGATAAAGGCGTTAAGCTAAAAGAGTTGCCTAAAGGGAAATCAAACAAATAGATTCGACGGGTCATTCATATTAATAATTTTTTCATCCTTTTTCCTTCTTTGTTCTTGTTTTGTAGATTGATGGAGGAGTGTTGGTATCCAGATTTATCTATTAGACCGAAATTTTCCGAGATTATCATACGCCGTGACAAAAAGCGTGGGGTATAGTTCTAAACAAGGATGGTTCAAAGACACATTTAAGCTCCCATGGTATTCTTTCTAACACAACATTATACGTATCAAGGAAACGGTACTATTATTTTGTTAACAATGTTATAACTGTTTTCTTGCAGGAAGTAATGGTTATAGACAGTACGAATGTTGAATAAAATTCGATTAGCTGGCGAGAGACTCCAAGTGTTGGGAGCTTTGTGTTGTCATGTATGACGCAATGGGTGAGAAATAGAGGTCGCGTAAGCATAGTGTTGGTTTTGACAATCTCCCAAAGGGTGCAATATAACTTTGCATTGTGTTATATGTTTGGCTTTGTGTTTATTGTTATGTTTCAGGTTTAGATGTGGGCTTCTTTCCTTGGTGGGCTTATGTATCCATTGAGGCCCATGACTTGGCGTATATCACCCTAGTCTTTGACTAGGGTTCATTATCTCTCATACATCACACACACACATATGTGTGCGCATCTCTCTCTCTCTCTCTCTCTCTCTCTCTCTCTCTCTCTCTCTCTCTCTCTCTCTCTCTCTCTCTCTCTCTCTCTCTCTCTCTCTCTCTCTCTCTCTCTCTCTCTCTCTCTCTCTCTCTCTCTCTCCCTCTCTCTCTCTCTCTCTCTCACAAAATCCATGGAGGACTTGGACCTGGAGTTTGATTATCATCTTGTATAGCTGAGTGTTTGAGTGATCATTTATATGTGAGGGAGAACGGATCAACCTAGTTGGGACGTTCACATCATTTCTTTTGTAATCGTTCGATTAGCATCCGTTTGGGGACTAATATTTATCTGTTTTTGTTTAAGTACTTTTGATTCATAATAAAATACACCAAGGGGTGGTTGTTTGTGTGTAAAGATCTCTCTTATCTTGTGATATTGTGTTTATTAACATGGTATCAGAGATATGGTTGTAGATCTTTCAGACTATCGAAGCTCTCTCGGTTCTTTTTTATTATAATCAATTTTTTTATTTTTCGAAACCCTAATTAATTTTTTTAGGGTTTTATACTTTGGGTGGTGATTCTTGCTCTCTTGACGTATCTGGAAGCTTGTTTTGGTGGTGCCGTTCGTTATCTTGAAAAATATTATTAGGGTTTTCACAAACCCTAATTTTATTTTTTGGGGGTTTTGTCTTTGTGGTGCCCAGGAAGTTTTAATTGGTGTTGTCGTTGCTTTATTCGGTAGTGCCGTTAAAAATCTTGAAGATTGGATTAGGGTTTCTTGAAACCCTAATTTAATTTTTTAGGGTTTTCTCTATTCTTGGTATCCTGGTATCACCTTTGGTGGTGCCGTTACCATTTTTTGCTAACTTGCACAAGTATATAATTGCTAGGGTTTGCTAACCCTAGTTTGTTACTTTTTTGGGGGTTTTCTGGTTGGTGGATCACCCATCCTCCAGACTAAGTGAATCTAGAGATTGGATGTCTTTTTGGTTGATTCTGGTTAATGTTTCTGCTGTAAGTCTTCTTTCATTCTTCTTTCTTGCCTCTCTCTTGGTTACTATTGTGAGTCACTGTTGTCTTGTGTGTGGGTGCAAACGGATTCGGTTAACATCTTGACCCTCTAGCCTTGACTGGTGTGGATACCTACTCTGGCCAATCCCAGTCTACAGCTTGACATTTCTGGTGCTCACCTTCTGAGTGTTTATTGTGGTTATATTTGTCTTGTTCTATCTGCTTTATTCTTTCTGCCTTGGTTTGTCTGTTTTTTGCTTTCTGCTTATTGTTTTGTGTGCTTATTGCTCTCTCAGTGTGTGAGTTATGAGTGCTAGTGGTGCTCCTCCCCCCACCACCCAATGGTGGTGGAGGAAATGGTGGTGGTGGGGGTTCTCCTGAGACCACCACCAATCTTGTTGCTCTCATCAGCATTTTGGATGCTGGAATCCCACTTCACATTCATAATAGTGATAATTGTAGCCCTGTCCTTGTCCCCTTCAAGCTGTTGGGGACTGAGAACTATAGGATGTGGAACAATGCTATGAGACTTTCTTTACAAGCTAGGAACAAATTTGCTTTCGTTGATGGGTATTGCTTAAGAGAGTCTTATTCTGATGATGTGTTGTGTGATCAATAAGATATATGCAATGCTTTGGTTCTTACTTTGATTATGAAGGTGGTTTCCAGTGATGTTTATATGGGTCTTGTTTATTCTGAAAATGCTGCTAATGTTTGGAAAGAGCTTAATGAAACTTATGACAAGGTTGATGGTTCCATTGTTTATAATTTGCTTCAAAAGATTGGGTCTGTTAAGCAAGGGGGTAGCTCCATATCTGATTATTATCATAGGTTGAACTCTCTACGGAGAGAGTTTGATGTTGTTTCTAAGATTCCTAAATGTTTTTGTGCTGTTAAATGTTCTTGTTCTACAAGCAGTGAATTAGCTTTGCATCAGCAAATCATGAGGCTTATGCAGTTTCTTATGGGGCTTGATGACTTTTATCAGCCTGTTAGGACTGCACTTCTCACCAGGGATCCACTCCCTGATGTTAAGGAATCTTATGTCATTGTATCTAGAGAGGAATCCCATAGGGGTGTTCCTGATAACTCAAATCATATAGAGGCTAAATTGAATGCTACTTCCTTTGCTGCTAAGACCTTTAATCAAAATAGGAGAAGCAATTCCAATGCTTCTAATAGAACCCCCAACAAGGGCAATGGGTCTAAAAACTTTAGGGGTTCTAACCCTAATCTTTTGTGCACTCATTGCAATCAAATTGGTCATACTCTTGATAGATGCTTTGAATTGATTGATTATCCTGCTGGTTACATAAAGAAGGGGGTAATAATCAAAGGCAAACTATTTTTAAACCCAATTTTAATGCTAATTGTGATATCAAAACTGGAGAAAAACAAGCTTCCACTTGTAATTCTCCAAACTCTTTCACCACTGAACAAATGCAGAAGCTCCTTAATTTGATCAATGACTCCTCTTGCAACACTCAGTCCAATATGGCAGGTAGAATCTCTTTCTTTAATGCTAATGTTTGGTTCAATGTTAATTTTTCCAAGTTTTTTTGTGGGAACTCTAAATTCATGTTAAACCCATTACTTTGGGATGGATTATTGATTCTGGGGCTAACCAACATCTTACCACTTCCACAGTTGGTATGCTCAATGTTGTTGATATTTCCAATCTCAACATCTTTGTTGGTCACCCCAATGGCACTGTTGCCAATATAAGTCACATTGGTGACCTCAAACTTTCTAATAATGTTGTTCTTCATGATGTGCTGGTTGTTCCTGGTTATTGTGTTAGCTTGATGTCTGTTAACAAGCTCATTAAGGATAGTAAATTATTTGTTGGTTTTGATGAGGATAAATGTTATATTCAGGACTTGGCCAAGGGGACTACTCTGGGGACTGGTAGTGAATCTGGGGGGGCTCTACTTGTTTGATGACCTTAAGACTAAGAGCCTTGGTACTGTTAACACTGCTATGACCTTTAACACCTCTAAAGATATCTGGCATTGTAGACTTGGTCATCCCTCTAATCAAGTTCTCAATGCTCTCAAAAATGACCTCAAACTTTCTAAAAACACCATCATTTCTGTTTGTGAAACTTGTCACAGGGCTAAACAAACAAGGGAACCCTTTCCCTTGAGTGATCACAAGTCCAGTAAACTTGGTGATCTTGTTCACTTGGACTTGTGGGGCCCTTACAAGGTTCCTAGTAAGGAAGGGTATAGATACTTCCTTACCATTGTGGATGATTATTCTAGAGCTGTGTGGACTTACCTTTTGAAATCTACGGATGAGGTTTTTGCCAACCATCCACCTACTATGAAGCTGTGAAAGATAGTAGGTGGGTTGAGGCTATAAACAATGAAATTGAAGCCCTTTTAAGTAATAATACTTTGACCTTATGTGATTTACCTGCTAATAGAAAGGCTATTAACAATAAATGGATCTATAAGATTAAATACAAGTCTTCTGGCCTTGTTGACAAGTTTAAAGCTAGGGTTGTTGTTGTTAAAGGTTATAGTCAAAGGGAAGGCATTGATTTTGATGAGACTTTTAGTCCTGTTGTCAAAATGGTTACTGTTAGGTGTCTTGCTAGTATTGCTATCTCTAATGATTGGCCTCTCTTTAAACTTGATGTTAACAATGCTTTCTTGTATGGTGATCTTGATGAGGACATTTATATGACTCTTCCTTTGGGCTTCAATTGCAAGGATAAAGGTAAGGTGTGTAAGCTTAATAAAGCTTTGTATGGTCTCAAGCAAGCCCCAAGGCATTGGAATGCAAAACTTACCACTGTGTTGGTTGAGCATGGCTTTTGCCAAAGTAAGTTTGATTACTCTCTTTACACTAAACAGAATGGTAACATGTTTATTGCCCTTCTTGTCTATGTTGATGATTTTATCATTACTGGTAACTGCATTAAGGAAATTGAATCATTTAAATGCTTTCTAAAAACCAAATTCATGATTAAAGACCTTGGCATTATGAGGTATTTTTTAGTTATTGAGGTTCTTGAAAACTCCAATGGGATCTGCATGACCCAAAGGAAGTATTGTCTTGAGCTCATACATGAGTTTGGTTTGCTTGCTGCTAAACCAGTTTGCAACCCCATTACTAGAAAATTATGTTTTGGCTGTTGATGAAAGCAAAGATGATAAATTTCTCTTAAATGTTTTTGAGTATCAAAGATTACTTGGGAGACTTATTTATCTAACTCATACCAGACCTGATATATCTTATGATGTCCATTGCCTTAGCCAACACATGCATGCACCCCTTCAATCTCATCTTAAAATAGCCTTAAGGGTTATTAGATACCTCAAGAACTCCCATAGGATTGGTATCCAGTTCTATAAGGATACCTCTTTAAGGGTGTCTTGTTTCATTGATGCTGATTGGGCCAAATGTCTTAAGACCAGGAAATCTGTTTCTGGATACTATGTTTTTTTAGGGAGGTCTCTTGTCTCTTGGAAGAGCAAGAAGCAGCCCACAGTGTCCAGATCCTCAGCTGAGGCTAAGTATAGATGTATGACAAGTGCTACTTGTGAAGTTATCTGGATCGCTAACTTGCTTGGTGATCTGAGAATAAAAAACCTATTTCCTGTGAACCTTTATCGTGATAGCAGCTCTGCTATGCAGATTGCTGCTAACCCTGTTTTTCATGAGAGAACCAAGCACTTTTGAGGTTGATGTTCATTTGGTAAGGGAAAAGGTTTAGAATGATGTTATCAACACCATCAAGGTTGCCTCACTTGATCAAACTACTGACATTTTTACTAAGGCTCATGGCATTAATCAACACCTGAAACTATGTAAACAGCTGAGGCTTGTGAACATGTTTGGTAAATGATTTTTCTGCTCTCTCTTTTGTCAGATTGAGGGAGGGTGTTGGTTTGACAATCTCCCAAAGGGTGAAATATAACCTTGCATCGTGTTATATGTTTTGGCTTTGTGTTTATTTTTATGTTTTAGGTTTGGATGTGGGCTTCTTTCCTTGGTGGACTTATGTATCCGTTGAGGCCCATGACATGGCGTATATCACCCTAGTCTTTGACTAGGGTTTCATTATCTCTCATATATCACACACACACATCTGTGTGCGCAACTCTCTCTCTCTCTCTCACCAAATCCATGGAGGACTTGGACCTTGGAGTTTGATTATCATCTTGTATAGCTGAGTGTTTGAGTGATCATTTGTATGTGAGGGAGAACAGATCAACCTAGTTGGGACGTTCTCATCATTTCTTTTGTAATCGTTCGATAAGCATCCGTTTGGGGACTAATATTTATCTGTTTTTGTTAAGTACTTTTGATTCATAATAAAATACACCAAGGGGTGGTTGGTTGGGTGTAAAGATCTCTCTTATCCTGTGATATTGTGTTTATTAACACATACTCTTCAGAGTTGCGAAATCTGGATAATAAAGTGGAATCGTTGCTATATGTTTTCTTGTTTACGTTACGTGAAAATGGTTTACGTGTATCAGTTGATAGACTTGTGATATAATTGCTCGAATCGTCCTAGTGTTCTCTTCTACGCATGATGATATATGGAATTTAAAGAAAATATGTCAACTTATGAGAAAAATTCCTCTTAAACGGAATGAAAAAGTTTATGTTATTACAAGTGTATTATAGTATTCAACATGAGCAAGCTAAACACATTGAGATTAATATTAACTTTGTTCGTGTACTGTAAACAAACCTAAAATGAATCATATCGAAAAGCACAATCTTCATCAACTGCAAACTTACACTTTAAACACTTGTAGATTATCTTGTCCTGCAAATGCTTACCACACTTGGCGCATTCACCATCACTTTCAACCCCTCCACAAAATGATAGATCGTGTGGGTGACCACTATGCCTAAAAACTCCTCCAAACTTTATATTATCAAATCCAGCAACACCTTCGTGAAGATGGAAAATAGTATAGTCTGTTTCTTTTTGAAGTACTGGCACACAACATGCTGGATGCATGGACTGAACGCATTGATCACAATGATAGAACACACCATTAGGATTAAACTCCTCCTCGTAAACTTCACAAAAGTAATCACCGCTATGGTTTTCAACTGAAAAATACCTTAGACTCATTAGATGCTTATCATACTTGTGACTAATTGTATCAGTCCACAAAAGAGCACACTTGAAATGTATGGTAACTTACAAGGCTTACAACTGTAACAAATTTGTTTCTTTGCATCAGACAAACACAAACGACAATACGTTTCGGAACTTGGCCTACATTCATAAAGTCCATGATTTGGATGAGATTTATGTCTGATATATTGAGGTCTGAGCGCGCACTGAACGTCAATATTTAGGCCATGCATATAGGTAAGTGGAAAACAATAAACGAAGCCATTGAAAGGTAAGCTACAATACACATACAGGAACACCCAACTTCATAAATAAAGTAGCTTTCGGCATTAGTTTAAAGTTACGTATATCGGATGAAAACTCTTCTTTTTAACTTCAACAGGCAACCGGGTGCACCACGCGTGAAGGACAAAGTCGCATCCATGATCAAAGTCTTTACATTTGTAAAAAGGGATGTTTGTGATTGGTCTTATGCATGCATTTCATATAACTTCAACCATTTTCATTGAATCATGAATGGACGATGTTGTTATTCTTGAAGAGGTGGCTGTTGTTGTAATATCATTATTGCAGTATGGTGTGTCCACAAGAGTTAATGGGTGTCGATGAAATGGATATGTTAGGTTTGTTTCGAAGGCCCTTAATCCAGTTTCGCCATGAAAGTGCATCAGCATATCAGTTTGATCAGGGAATGGGAGATGGAGAAGAACAGGATCGTCACCGTATTTGTATTTTGTAACGTGCTGAAACTGCATCAGTACCTACAGAGCCATATAATACACGTGCAACCCCTAAATTATTATCTCCAAAGTCTATAGAACTAAAATTTGGTTTTTTTTGGAGAGAGTTTGTATGTACCTTGATTCATGCACTTGGCATTTTCTGATGCGACTTTTAACGTGGTTGCGCAGTCTGTGTGTACGTAATACCGACATTTCTCACATTTATAAATCCAAAGATTTTCATCAAATCGCAGTTCACATACCTTACATGTTGGATAATATTTAGTTTTTTGATCATCCTTTGGAAATGAGTAAGCAAGAGTGAGCGGGTGAGTATGAAAGAAATTATCCTTTCTAAAATTTTGAATTAATAACTTTTTGCGAAGGAAAACAGTCTCTATGAGCAAAAAAACTGAAACATGTGGTACATTGATAAAAGTTTCCTTGATGTTTGTTGCCGCACACACGACAACTGGCTAAAATATCTACAGAGATGGACATTATTGGGTGTCGGTGGATAGGGTGATAAACCATGTGATTTTTTAAGCCATTCGAACATCCTATACAAAAATAAATATCACATTGAATACAATGATAATTTAGGTACTCGTAGTCATGCTTGCATTTACAAATTTTACACATACACCAATTATCTTCTAATACTTGATAGAGGATAACAATATGATCATGTTGAGATTCGTGTCTTAGCGTTGCGGGAAGCTCTGCACATAATTTGTGAAGCGAGTAGACACATTGATCACATGTATAGTAATACCTGTGATAGAAATTGATTTCTTGACCACAACGTCCACATGGACATCGAAAGTCTTGCTTCTTTATCAACTCCTTCTCATTGTCGTATACTACTTCATCGTGTGGATATTCTGGATTTAGATCTATAAGTGTCAACGGATGTTCATGTTGTAACACTTCCATTTGAACAAATTGATTCAAAATTGATGATTTTTTTTATAAAACAGAAAATGGAAAAGGTGATAAGATGATATCAAGGCCATAAAGTACATTATATAAGGAAATTTTAAGGCATATACTTTTTTTTTCTCTAAAAATTCAAAGAGTAAACAAATTGTTATTTGCAAATTCTATTCTTGCTTATGTAGTTTACTTTATCTTTTTCTTTATGTTATGTGCTTCAAAATTTTCAAGGCAAGTATATGCCAGGTTTATTACTTTAACATCAATTAACTTACCTTTTTTTATAATGTTTAAGATATGAGAGGTCAATTTCTTAAACCATGGCACCTATTTCCAGTGACGGACGCAGGAAACTAAATTGTGGGGGGCAAAAACAATTTGGACAATAGCAAAGCGAAAAAACTAAAATCTGAATAAAAAACCGAGTATTTTAACTTAAAGATGGAGGATTTTTAAGTTTTAGAGTGTTAAATGTTGGAATTTAATTTGTGAGTGGGGGGCATTTTGAGATTCGAGTAGGAGGCATTTAAAAAAAACACTCAAAATTAACCAAAAATTACACTATAATCTCGTTTTTTTGTCTAGCTATGGGGGCGCCGCCACCCCGTACCTATTTCGCAGTTATCGTAAATACGGAAATGGCAAACTCGATGTAAAGTTAAACTTTTATTTTTCATGGTTAAAACTCATAAGCTAGCTTCGCTAAATTTTCATGTTTTAGGATAATATTGTGTTGGATGAATTTGTTGCCTAGGTTGGTTTTTAATATTAAATCCGAACCTTTTTTGCTAGGATAAGACGAAATCAGCTGGTTGTGTAATGAGTAAAAAATGATTTTGACTGACGGGTCATTTTGCTGTCTCAGATATGTGCTGAAATGTGTACTCGAGTAATTAACTTTCAGGTATTTTGACACGAAAACTAAATGGAATGACACATAAGTTTCAAAGAAGATACTCGACAAAGATCTCTACTCTGATCCTGAAAGCATGTATGTGCCTAATTTGCATTGCTGCTTGTTAGATGTGGCAAAATGGGTGGGTTGGGTAACGGGTCAAAACTGTAAAGTTAGAAATGTACATCTGGTTTCATCGGCTTCTTTGGACCACACCTGGTAATATTGACCTAATCTATGTACTATAGCTTCACGTTGCACTGTTAAGAAACTATCATTGAACTTTTTATCGGATCTTATACAAAAATGCTTTCAAACATGGCTGACTTTGTTTGAAAAAGTCCGGCAACCTAATGTGGTTCAGTTTGTTGGAGCTGTCACCCAAAATGTACCATGATGATTGTTTCCGAGTTTCACCCAAGAGTAAGTTCTAGATCACATCTAAACAAAACAGGCTGTGTGTATGTGGTGCATAAGTGTTGCCATATTCCTTGATATCAGATTAGCTTAACGAAGCTTGAACTTATTATAAATTTCAGGGCGACCTTAGAAGCTATCTTGAAAAAAAGGATGGTTGTCCCCCTCCAAAGCTTTTAGATTTGCTCTTGATATTGCCAGGCAAGTAAAACGCTTTCGACTTTTTGTACATTCATTTCTTGTTTATTAAAAGGAAGTTTTTAACCATTTCTATGAAACGGTCAGTTCGGGTTACATAATTTACCATTTTGTAGCATAACTACTCGTACTATCTTAGTTACCTTAACTTTTATGTGAGTACAGATTTATACATTGCACCGGAGATCTATAAAGATGAACTATTCGACGCAGGTGTGAATTTGTACAGTGTACTATTTTGGCCTTATTCTTTACAAGGTACTTTTATCTGTATTCCATTTCATAAACTGCATATGAAATATTCGTATTAGAGATCAAGTCAGGTTGACCCGCACCACTGGCTGTCGAAAATTTCAAATATAAACACTCATACAGTAATCTAAGATTTAGAGTACAACTATACGGAGGTTTTAGCCAAAATTTTAGCAACTTTTAGCCCGTTTGATATTTCATTTCTTTTTTGCCACGCCATTATGTATTACTCGTTTGTTTGTTTTCTTGCCCGTTAACGATTCTTTATATAAAAGTTTGATCTTGGTTTTGTTTAATATGAGATCAGATGATGGAGGGTGTGCAACCGTTTTATCCCAAGCCTCCTGAAGAGGTTGTTAAGCTGATGTGTGTTGATATCCAGAGACCAACATTCAAGACAAAATCGAAATATTATCCTCCCGATCTAAAAGAGTAAGTATATTTTTCTATCTATAATAACTTGAATCTATGCATGTACATAAATTCCAGAGGCGGAAATCTTGACACACTTATCTACAAACCGATTAAGGCGTTTAGCTAAAAGAGTTGCCTAAAATGGAAATCGGACAAATAGATTGGACGGGTGATTCATATTAATAAAATTTTCATCCTTTTTCAATCTTTGTTCTTGTTTTGTAGATTGATAGAGGAGTGTTGGTATCCAGATTTATCTATTAGACCAAAATTTTCTGAGATTATCATACGCCTTGACAAAATCGTGGGGTATAGTTCTAAACAAGGATAGTTCAAAGACACGTTTAAGCTCCCATGGTATTCTTTCTAACACAACACTATACGTATCAAGTAAACGGTACTAATATTTTGTTAACAATGTTATAACTGTTTTCTTGCAGGAAGTAATGGTTATAAACAGTACGAATGTTGAAAAAAATTCGATTAGCTGGCGAGAGACTCCAAGTGTTGGGAGCTTTGTGTTGGGAGCTTTGTGTTGTCATGTATGACGCAATGGGTGAGAAATAGAGGTCGCGTAAGCATAATCTTCAGAGTTGCGAAATCTGGATAATAAAGTCGAGTCGTTGCTATATGTTTTCTTGTTTACGTTACGTGAAAATGGTTTACGTGTATCAATTGATAGACTTGTGATATAATAGTTTAAGCCGTTCTAGTGTTCTTTTCTAAGCAAAATGATTAATGGAATTTGAAGAAACAGCGTCAAATTAAAACCGACTGAACAAGTTTACGTTATGCCAAGTGTATTATAATGTTCAACATTAACTAAACACATTAAGATAATATTCACTTTGTTCGTGATTTTGTTGCTTCGATAAAAGTTCGTGTTCTTCATGTCCCTTCACGTTTTCAGTATGCAGATATTAACCCGCTTGGGAAAACTGCATTTCATGGCTTCTTATAGGCTCAGTTGGGTTAGTGGGGTGTGCTCATTGTTGTGATTGATCAAGTAGAAGCAAAGATATAAATACTGATGTAAACATTGTATGAATAAAATCATTTATTGGAAGATATAACAAATGTTTACCCTAATTCCATCTATACAATCGGTTTTGGAGAATGTTTATGCTTCATCGCACAGGATATGTCAATTTCCAACTTACACTGTAAACACTTTAAGGTCAACCGACCCTCAAGATGCTCCAAACACCTAAGGAATTTACCATCACTTCTAACGCCTAGGCAAAATGAAACAGCGTGCGGGTGACCAACCATGAAATTTTGTCCAAACTTCACATTATCATATCGACCAACACCTGTGTGAAGATAGAAAGGGGTATATGTGGTTTCTTTTGTAGGTATTGACACACAACAAGCTGGATGCATGGACTGGACGCATTGATCACAATGATAGAACGCACAATTAGGATTGAACTCCTCTTCACAAACTTCACAAAAGTAATCACCACTATGGTTTTCAACTGGAAAATACCTTAGAGTCATCAGATGCTTGTCATACTTGTGACTAATTTTCTCAGGCCACAACAGAGCGCAATCGGAATGTATGATAAATTTACAAGGCCCACAATTGTAACAAATTTGTTTCTTTGCATCAGACAAACACAAACGACAATAATCTCCTGAACCTGGCTCACCTTTACGAAGTAGATGATTTGGATGAGATTTATGTGTGATATATTGACGTGAGAGCGCGCAATGAACGTCAATAATGTTGTCGTCTCCTTGCCGATTATCATTTCGACAGTTATAAACAAATCCATTGCAAATTTTCTTACAGTAATGACACTTGAACAAACCCATGTAGGAACCAGGGGCTTTTGGCAATAGTTCAAAGTCATATATTCCTGAAAAATAATCTTTCAACTTAATTTTAGTAGGCAACCGGGTGCAGGACGCATGAAGAACAAAGTTGCATCCATCATCAGAAGTTGTACATTTGTAAAATGGGATGTTTGTGATTGGTCTTACGCATGCATTGCACATAACTTCAACCACTTTCTTTGAATCATGAATGGATGATGTTGTTCTCAAATGAGGCTTGTGACTGGACATCAAAAGACGCAGGGCATCCGAGTACTTAAGCGTATTCGAACGATGCTTGAGATCCGAGTACTGACTAAATTCTTTTGGATCAGTGTTGCGCATCAAAAAATGCAAGGGATTCGAGTACCCACTAAATTCTTTTGGATCAGTGTAAGGTGTTGTTCTTCTTGAAGATGTAGATGTATCCACAAGAGTTAATGGGTGTGGATGAAATGGATGTGAGAGGTTTGTTTCGAAGGCATTTGATCCACTTTCTCCATGAAGCTTAAGTTGCATTAACATATCATTTTGATCGCGGAATGGGAGATCGAGAACATAAGGTTGTTTGCCCTCGATACTGAAATTTAATTCACGTACACTATCTACAGAACCATATTCCAACAACTTTATTATTATGGGGTAATTATATACGTATAAAAGGTAAGATAAAATAATACTCGTTTTTAACGATGTATGAGAGGTTGAAATGTATACAACCATATCCCTTAAGGTAGCGAGGCTTTCGTTTCTACCAAAGGTAAAAAAAGGCTTCCAACCTTGAAACCCTTGTCTAGAGGCAAAGTGATAACCACCGTGATCCAACTTTGCTATTCTTTGGTAATTATATATCTTACCCACCAGGATATTTTGACATTCGTGACAAATAAAAAAATGTCTCTAAAATATCTTAAGTGTCAAAGCACTGAGTGTAAAGATATATATTTTTGCCTTTTGAGAGACCTTTTTTCCATAAATTAAAGTGTAACAATTTTAATTTCTTTACTAGCAAGTTAAATTAGTGAGACTTTTTTTTATCTCTAAAATCCCTGTAGTTAAAGTTCGATTTTTATGCAATTATTAAATGAAATATATTAAAATACTTAGATTTGGAGAGAGTGTGTGCGTACCTTGATCCAAGCCTGTGGCATTGACTGATGCTTTTTTTGATGTGGTTGCGCAATCTGTATGTACATAATATCGACATTTCTCACATTTATAAACCCAAAGATCTTCATCGAATCCTAATTCGCATACCTTACATTTTGGATAAAATTTGGCTTTTTGGTCATCTTTCGAAAATGAGTAAGTAAGAGTAAGTGGGTGAATATGAAAGAAACCGTCGTTTCTAAAATTTTGAATCAATAACTTTTTACGGAGGAAAACACAGTCTCTATGGGCGAAAAAATTGAAGCAAGTGATACATTGATAAAAGTTTCCTTGGTGTTTGTTGCCACATGCATGACAATTGGCCAAAATAACGACAGAGATGGAAATTATTGGATGTTGGTGGCTAGGGTGATAGATCATGTGATTTTTTTCACCATTTTTGGAACATCCTAAACAAGTATAAATATCGCATTGAACGCAATGATAATTTAGGTACTCGTAGTCATGCTTGCGTTTACAAGCTTGACACATACACGGTTTATCTTTTGACACTTGACAGAGGATAAGCTTATGATCACGATGAGATTCATGTCTTAGAGTTGTGGGAAGCTCTGCACATAATTTGTGAAGTGAGTAATCACATTGATCACACGTATAGTAACGCCTGTGATAGAAGTTGATTTCTTGACCACAACGTCCACATGGACATCGAAAGTCTTGCTTTTTTATCAACTCCTCCTCATCGTCATAGACTACTTCATCGCGTGGATATTCTTGATTTAGATCTATAAGTGTCAATGGGTGTTCATGTTGTAACACTTCTATTTCAATAAATTGATTCAAATTGATGATGTTTTTAATAATTGAAAACGGAGAAGATGATAAGATGATATCAAGGCCATAAAGTACATTATATAAGGAAATTTTTAAGAGTATATACTTTTCTTTTCTTTAAAAGTTCAAAGAGTAAACAAATTATTATTTGCAAATTCTATCCTTGCTTATGTAGTTTACTTTATCTTTTTCTTTATGTAATGTGCTTCAAATTTTCAAGGCAAAGTATATGCGGTTTTTAACTTTAGCATCAATTAATTTAATTTATACTATAACATTCATATTTGACAGAAGACACAATAAATAATTAATATTCGCGTGCAGTAAGTAGAGTAATAGAGAGAGCCGTGGTACGTATAGGGCTTCATTATGATCACTACAATGATTATGGTCGACGTTCGGTCAAGGTCTGATCCATGGGTTCTCTACCATGTTTTCAGACTATCGTGAGTCGGTTTCTAATACTACTAAGCACTTCGATCAGAAGCACAAAATACATTGGTCATGTCAAGTTTAAGAACTTTACTAAATACCAGGAGTCATTAGGGCGCTTAAATATTAAACAATTTCAGGACACATATCACCCATGAGGTTACATTCGATATGACATTCTACATGGTATTCGTCAGTGTCGGTCTTGTGAAGATCGGTTCAAGCTTTGCTAATTGTTACATTTTCTTTTAGTTATTATAGGTGTATCCTTTGGACTTTGTGGTCTAAATAACCATAAACCATCTTGTTTGGAATTTGCCATTAACCTGTTCATTAGCGTTGGCTGCCAACGAACCTATATATTCTGCTGTTCTACTTCAATTGAATATAATAATCTATAATCAAATAAATATCAGAAGCTGAAAACGTACGAATTTGAAAGTATAGTTTTCACTTTGATATATTTAATTTCTTGCAATGCATTATATTATAATTACTCACACACTCTTTTAGTTGGCTAATATTATTTAACACCTCTTCGTGGAATTAGCTTTCCTTTTATACTTAGAACATTAGGGTTTTTTCGATGCTTTTGGCTGACTAATTAAATGCACCTTCACATAAGCCCTTTCTTTTCAGAGCTTCGTCTGATGTTTTTACAAGCCTCACACATCCCATATTTTTTATGATAGGCAAGCTTTTTTGCTTCCAGGTCGTCTCGAGTGGTTAACATTTTTAGGTCATTTTAGGCGTTTATATCACTCTATTTAACACCTTTTTTGTTATCATTGCATCAATTGCAGCTAGTGATGAGTTTTTGTGGTTGTTAGTTTGTTACAATACTAATATTGCGTTTTATTTGGTGTAGCGTAAAGTCGGATGATGTTGTTGCGGTTGTTATATGTTGTTCAGTTTCACATGTTAAGTCTTTCGTTGCTGGCGTTGCTAACGAGTGTTTAGTTTTTGAGGTTTATTAAAGTTAAGCTTATAATTAGCTTAGTCTTATGAACTGATATAAGGCCATTATAAGCCATTAAGTCTATTTCTCAAACTTTTTATCATACACTAATCCAAACAGTCAGAGCATATATTCATCATAAGCCATAAGATACTTACTAAACATAAGCTTAACCCAGTTTCCCTTGATTACTGTTTAGTTTTCATTTGTAGCCGGTGGTGACTGTAGTTTTTACAAGTATTCTTTGATATGTTTAGCTCATATGAGTGTGGGGTGGTTTTTATCAATCACCGTTTTAACGTTATTCAATATACATGTGTGGTACGTAATTTTGAGCTAGGAGTTACCATTGGATTTTTTTGCAGTGTTTTTTTATTACAATATTTATTTATGAAATGCTTGTTTGAACGGGTTAGTCTATTTTACTAGAGCAATAGTGATTGAGAAAAAGGTGGGAGGTTCATTATGATCACTACAATGATTATGGTTAACGTTCAATTCAAGGTCTGACCCATGATGGGTTCTCTACCATGTCCTGTGATTCGAGTTATAATGCAAATAGTAGTTTTAAGCACCTCAGAAACACAAAATACGTTGGTACATCTTTTTAGGTATGAGGTGTTTAACAACTTCGGAAGTCATTAAGGAGCTTAAATACCATACTATTATTGCGGGAAACACCTCACCCATGAGGTTTCATTCGGTATTACATTCTGCAAGGTTTTTGTCAGTGGCATCACCACTTAAACCAGAGTTGGGTAAAGACGAGGACAATAACGAACAAGTTTCTAATCCCATTTTGAAAAGGTCTTGGGCAATGCTATTGTGAATCGGTCCAGCTTTAAGAGCTGTAGCTTCTAGTGCATGTGCAATTTTTTTATAATTTAAATGGAAGTACAAAACCAATTGTATCTAATCTCCATTTCATTGGTGTTATGTTTGATATAGGCAAGATTGGGCTAAGAAGCTTGTTCACCAGAAAACTGAATTTGTGGATACATTAAAGCATTTTTTTGGGTATACTTAGGTTTCTGACTCGACATTGCGAGCCGACTAATCCCAGGGCAACTACCCTTTTGGATAGCCCGGAGTCGTCGCAGGTGAACCTCCGTGGCCACCCCCAAGTGTACACACCTAGTGAGGTTTAAACCCTTGACCTCTTGTTTGAGAGTCAAGGACCTTACCACTAGGCCACTTGGTGGTGGTTATACTTTAAAGCATTACTGGTTGATTATCAAGCTTCTTTGTGTTGACGTGAAGACCGGTTCCAGATTTTTTGTTAAGCTTGTTCTTGGGACGAGTTTTAGTAGTACAGATAGACAACAACTGACAAAATTGTTGGGTATAGTTCCAAGGTCCTATGGCATCCTTTCCAGCTTATCGCTATCTCACGTGTGACCATTCTTGTTGTTAGACACTGCGCTAACTCTATGAGCAAGTACTATCAAGTTAAGATCGAGGTTTGAAAAAGTATGATTTTTTTAGTTAGATATAAGTCTCAAAATAACAGTAGTATACAGGAATTAGTGTCAGCAACGGTATGCATGCGGAACAAAAGTCGTGAGAGACTATAAGTTTCGGGAGTGTTACGTGTGGCGAAATGGATATGAAATGGAGGTCAGGTAAGTGTACTAATGTAAGTTTTATAAACGAAAGTCGCGAGTACGTGAGATGCTATATATATATATATATATATATATATATATATATATATATATATATATATATATATATATATATATATATATATATATATATATATATATATATATATATATATATATATATATATATATATATATATATATATATATATATATATATATATATATATATATATATATATATATATATATATATATATATATATATATATATATATATATATATATATATATATATATATATATATATATATATATATATATATATATATGCTTGCCTTTTGATTAGGTGTAGTGATCAAATGTTAAAACCTAACAACTTACAGAGTATAAAATTGTAATTAAATTTTACCATACCCCGTTAGTTGCAGCTATTGATGAGACTATTGCATACCGGGTTCAAAATAGAAACAGTAATGCAATGCACATTTTACATTTCATTAAACACTATACAAAACACAAAAACTCAAACACATATCGACAACGTTGTCACGTCCTTGATATGTTACACTGCATATATATAGCAAGCCAACAATATAACATCGGCTTGTTTGACATGCATGCACGCACACATGCACATTCTTAGAGAGCTTGGAGTCTTGGCGCCGTGGGGTGCCAAACCCACGGCGTGGCCGGCGCGATGACTCCCCTGCTTGGCAAAAATCGTGGCGTGGGTACCTTACGTTGGTATACTCACGTCGCGTGAAAACTTAAAAAAAAAAAAATCATTTTACCCCCCCCCCCCCCAAACGGTTACTTTTTGAAAAAAATTCATTTCAGCCCCCCCCCCCCCCCCCCAACGGCTAGTTTTTTTGAAATTCGAATTATAACGGCTATATTTTTCGATCCGTCTATAAATATAACTCAAAATCAACCATTTCTTACACACCAAAACACAAACACTCTCTACAAACAAATATGAATCCCGATCACGTTCCGTCAGTTTTTGAAATCGATGAGGAATTCGATGCTTACTTCTTACCACTAGCACACGATCATTATCAACGGTTGCTTGAAGAAGAGAATCGTCCAAGACTATCTCGGACCCCAGTCAACTGTGACCGAGAAGGTGCTGAGGAACGGCTCATGAACTATTATTTCGTTGAGAATTGCAGGTATCCTTTGGTTAAGTTTCGTGAAAGATTTCGAATGAGTCGAAGACTATTTTTAAAAATAGTTAACGGCATAAAAATTTATCAGGCCGATCCTCTTCCTGCGCATTTTAATTATTTTACTTCTCGACCCGATGCTACGGGTCGAATGAGTATTAGTGCTATTATGAAGTGCACAATGGCTATACGTTAATTGGCATACGGCAACACGCCGGATGCATTTGATGAATATTTACAAATTGCTGATCGAACCGGACGTGAGTGTCTAATGTATTTTAATATGTGTGTTATTGACTTGTATATGGCCAAGTATTTAAGAAAACCAACTCCGGCCGATGTTGATTAAATATATGATCTACATCTTACGAAACATGGTTTTCCGGGGATGCTTGGCAGCATTGATTGTATGCACTGGGAATGGAAAAATTGTCCAGTTGCGTGGCATGGACAATACGCTGGTGGTTATAAAAGATACCCTACTTTGATGCTTGAAGCTGTTGCTTCGCAAGATCTGTGGATTTGGCATGCGTTTTTTAGGATGGCAGGTGCGAATAACGATATTCCTGTTTTAGATAATTCTCCGTTATTTGATGACCTTCTGAATGACGAAGCACCGGTAAAACCGTATACGGTTAACGGAGTTGAGTATCAAAATGGGTACTACTTAGCGGATGGTATTTACCCACAATGGGCGAGTTTCGTGAAGTCTTTCACGGTTGCAACTGACGCCAAACATTCTCACTTCAAAAGGCGTCAAGAAGGTGCACGGAAAGATGTTGAACGTGCATTTGGTATTCTCCAAGGACGTTGGAAAATACTACGTCAACCAGCACGCGCGTATGAAGTAAACACCTTACGGCGACTCATGTATACGTGCATCATACTTCATAACATGATTTTGAAAGATCAAGGTATGCAGGTTTTAGATTGTAACACCCCCACAAAATGGTATGCGCAGCGGAACTACAACATTGGGTGCTACACAGTTATCATTGCACACAAGATATATCAAACGACTCTAAAAAGACGTCAACTTAAAACTGAAATTTAAAAATTGTTAGATGATACATGTCCACGGTTTTTCCAACCCCACTTGGTACAACAGAGTTTAGCGTTTTCGGTCCCCATGAATCTCGACCCAAGAATTTCAGTTTCACAACAACATAACATTAAAATTAAAAATGTTTAAGTAGAAAAGGGAGGAAAAACAAGCAGACTCCAAGCCATACACACAACATCCATCCCATGCACGCTCCATGCTACACTTCAGCGGTTACCTGAAACACATGCCAAAATTTGGTCAACGAAAACGTTGAGTGGAATTCATAGGTTTTACAATTCATTTTGAACGTATATAAAATAAAAACCATTCGTGATCATCCATAGACTTGTCGATCAAACAATCTATATTCAGGATACTGACAATTGTGTTTAAGCTCATGACACTAAACCCTTAACTCAATCACCCGCGTAATAATTACCGGCGTGACTCAGATGAAACCATGGCCCCTAATAAGGCATCAGTTGCAATTATACCTTTTCTCTTATCACAAATTATCCGTCCGCAGGGGGTATCAACGTACTAGCCCTCGTCTCGGATAGGGTAGTCAACCCCATAGTACTATCACTTTGTATAAGCGGCTATGTCCCCCTTCTCGAGGGCAAGACAATAGTTAATAGTTCATGAAATTAGGGTCTTTTGCAACTAGGTACTCAACACAATTTCTAAGGCAACATTCGGGTCTAACAATCATTCATGACATACGTTCATTTTAAAAACTAGCATGCATTTCCCTCGCGGGTAAAACAGTTTGAAATAAATATAAGCGAGGCTATAAATTCACACCTTATATATTAAGTAGTCGGTAGTTCGAGAGATGATCACTGACGACGATACGGATGCCCGGTAAATCAACACCTATCAACAAATAACGCGTAATGAGTAATCTCATTTTAAATACCTTACGGTACTGTATAAAATACATAGATACTAGTCACTTAGGACAATTATAACTCACGCCAAAACAAAACAACAAGCATCACTCATTTCACACCATTCGTTCTTATTATTTACGTTATCCATTTTTATTCATTTTCGCCGGTACTTACCGAAAGTACGGGCTGTTTTACTATATTTAACCATTACTATAAAATTTGACGAAATTCTCAAAAATACTATAAGACCTGTAGATAACACATTTTTAATCCCAATAAAAGTTTTTACTTCTACGACCCGTTACTCAACGCTTTTCCAAAAACTACATTTTCCGGGCTGAAATTGTACTTCGACCAACTTGGACCTCTTTGACCTATTTGAAATGCACCTTTGACTTCTTTGACTCCTAAGTCCACTTATAGACTCAATTACACAGGTTTGTGACCAAAATTTGACCCTTGACCTTTTACCAATTCATACTTGTGGTCCTCGGGATTTGACTAAAACTATACATAAATTCGGATTATGAAAGTTCTCGTCTCCCGGTACACGATCTTTAAAACCTCATAACTTTTAGCTCGTTTTGAGTCACGAGCTCTACCTTATACCAAATTAAAGCTAAGAAGACCCTCTATGACTACATTTAGCTATCTAGACCTGTAGGAAAAATTATTTTTACGAAAAGGTCTTAAACTTTCTGCCTAAATTTAACCATACCAAAATCACACTTAAGCTCGATTCCAAACCTATTAATCATTACTAGGCTTCATCCTAAGCATTCCCAATCATAACCAAACACTAATTTCAGTCCCTAACCCCTATTGATCATCAACCTCATAATCTAAAAATCTAAAAACAAGCATGCAAACACTTGTACCCATTCAACACATCAATAAACACAAGGCTAAACACAAAACCAAAGCTCAAAATCATCAATCACCATGGCTCCCCAAACACCCCCTTGTGCCGTGGGGTTTGGGTGACCAAATCACCACAACTAAATCAATTTTGGTGGGTTTAATTAGTGATTATACTCACACTATACATGAATTTAACATGCATCAATCCAATTAACCTCAAAAACGAATTTGAATGATCTTGAAAATTTTTGGAAAAATTTTGTTAATGCATGTTTGAAATAACCATGGATTAACACTCACCAATGGACTTTAGAAGGTGGTCTAAGGTTAGATTTTGTCAAAACTCAAAAAAAATGGTGGATGGTGGTGGTTTTGGGTGTTTGGCCGTCGGCCTAGAGAGAGAGAGGGAGAGTGTTTGATTTTTTTTTTGTGAAATGTTTGTATGTGTTTGTGTTGTGTCCCTTTTTGTGAAATTGGGAGGACTAAAGTGCAATTAAAGGTTTCTTTTGGCCTCAAGTAAAAATGTCATTAAAACTTTGCGGGATCGACTCACTAGTCAATTTAGAAAATTTTACGGGAGTCGGAAATCATCCCGAACACTCCAAAATACTTTTGGGATACTTTAAATGTACTCAGAAGGCTATAAAACTCACCCGACTCAACTTAACATGAACCGTAAGTAAAATCCTCGAAAAATTACATTATCGATAAATCGTCAATAATTATAGAAATTTGGGCATCCATCGGGATCGTAATCGTCATCGTCCTTCTTGAATCGTCAATCGTAAAAATTATAACCTCGAACATCGGCTTTAACCAATATACTTATATATATAGAAATTAAAATTTATTAAAAATTTCAAAAATTAGCGTAATTTAGGGTAACGTTAATGACCTCGGTTCTAGGGTGTCACATCCACCCCTCCTTAAAGAGAGCGACGTCCCGGCGCTCGCCTCTTCTTGTACTCACATTTCGTTCTTTTGGAACAGATGGGGATACCTTTCCTTGAAAAAGTCCTCACGTTCCCAAGTGTATTCCGGCCCACGCTTAGAATTCCATCGAACCTTCACAATAGGAATTCTACTACGCTTCAGCCTCTTGTCCTCTCGGTCCATGATTTCCACAGGTTCTTCCACAAAATGCATTTTGTCGTCCAGTCGAATCTCGTCCAAAGGAATCACCAATTCCCTATCCGCCAAACTCTTCTTCAGGTTCGATACGTGAAACGTGTCGTGAATAGCACTAAGCTCGCTCGGCAATTCTAACTTGTACGCTACTGGTCCAATTCGTTCAACGATCTTAAATGGTCCAATATACCTCGGACTCAACTTTCCTTTCTTCCCAAAACGAATTACACCCTTCCACGGCGATACCTTGAGCATAACCATATCTCCAACTTCAAACTCCAACGGTTTCCTTCTGTTATCGGCATAACTCTTCTGTCGGCTTCTCGCAGCAAGTAGTCGGTTCTTGATTTGCACAATCTTCTCTGTCGTTTCTAAAACCATTTCGGGTCCAGTCAATTGACTTTCTCCTACTTCACTCCAACACACAGGCGATCTACACTTCCTTCCATACAATGCTTCGAACGGTGCTGCCTTGATACTCGCATGATAACTATTATTGTATGAAAACTCCACCAGAGGCAAGTGGCGTTCCCAACTTCCTCCAAAATCAATCACGCATGCTCGGAGCATGTCCTCCATCGTCTGAATAGTTCGTTCACTCTGGCCGTCAGTTTCCGGGTGATAAGCCGTACTTAAACTCAATTCAGTGCCCATCGCACGTTGAAGCGGTTTCCAAATTCCGAAGTAAATCTACTATCGCGATCCGAAATGATCGATAACGGCACTCCATGTCTGCAGACGATCTCTTTCACGTACACACTGGCTAGCTTTTCCATGCTGTCCGTCTTCTTCATAGGTAAGAAATGAGCAGATTTCGTTAATCTATCCACAATTACCCATATCATATCACATCCACTAGGAGTTCTAGGTAAACCCGTCACGAAATCCATAGCGATTTTCTCCCATTTCCATTCCGGGATCTCTGGTTGTACCAATAATCCAGATGGTTTCTTATGTTCTGCTTGAACCTTCGCGCAAGTCAAACACTTACTAACGTAACGAGCAATATCCGCCTTCATATTCGGCCACCAATAAACTTTCTTCAGGTCGTGATACATTTTGTCCGATCCAGGATGTATCGAATACTTCGACTTATGAGACTCGTTCATAACCAATTCTCGAACTCCAGGCTTTCCTTCCTCAGGTGAACACAATGGTAACCAAATCCGATTTTCAAAATATCTCAGTCCGTCTGACCTAATCACGAAAAGAGGTTTCAACATTCGTCCCAAGTTCTCAGCTTCAACATTCCCTTTCATTAGTCCCCTCTCTTGAGCCTTCAGTATAGTTTCGGTTAAGTCAACTCTCTCAGTCATCACCAAAGCTCTGACCCTCAAAGGTTTCTCCCGTTCCTTCCTACTCAGTGCATCCGCTACAACATTCGCCTTGCCAGGGTGGTAGCGAATTTCGCAGTCGTAATCACTTAGTAGTTCAACCCATCGTATCTGTCGCATATTCAACTCCTTTTGATCTAAAATGTGTTGCAAACTCTTGTGGTCAGTGAATACAACACACTTCGTCCCATACAAATAGTGTCTCCACAACTTCAACGCAAAAACTACAGCTCCTAATTCCAAATCGTGCGTCGTGTAGTTCTCCTCATTCTTCCTCAGTTGCCTCGATGCGTAAGCTATCACCTTTTCACGCTGCATCAATACCGCTCCATAACCCTTACGAGATGCATCACAATACACTACAAAGTCTTCGGTTCCTTCAGGCAATGACAATATCGGTGCGGAACATAACTTGTCCTTGAGCGTTTTGAAAGCGAGTTCTTCCTCATTTCCCCATTCATACACCCTATTCTTTTCGGTAAGCCTTGTCAATGGTTTTGAAATCAACGAAAATCCTTCAATGAACCTTCGATAATACCCAGCTAAACCAAGGAATTGTCGAACTTCAGTCGGCGTTGTCGGTGCTGACCATTCCCTGATCGCTTCGACCTTGGCAGGATCCACGCGAACTCCCTTGCTATCAATCACGTGACCTAGGAACTGCACGGATTCTAACCAAAACTCACACTTCGAGAATTTCGCATACAGCTTCTCCTTCTTTAACAACTCCAAAATCTTCCTCAGGTGCTTCTCGTGCTCCTCTTTACTCTTAGAGTAAATAAGTATATCATCGATGAAAACAATAACAAACTTATCTAGATACGGCTTGCACACGCGATTCATGAGGTCCATGAATACAGCAGGCGCGTTCGTCAACCCAAACGGCATCACTCGAAATTCAAAGTGTCCATACCGCGTACGAAAGGCAGTTACAGGAATATCCTCCTCTCTTACACGCAGTTGATGATACCCTGATCTTAAATCGATCTTTGAGTATACACTGGAACCTTGCAATTGATCAAACAAATCGTCAATCCTCGGCAATGGGTACCGATTCTTAACCGTCAGCTTGTTGAGTTCCCTATAGTCAATACACATCCGAAACGAACCATCTTTCTTCTTCACAAACAACACTGGCGCTCCCCATGGTGATGAGCTCGGCCTAATAAATCCCTTGTCCATCAATTCCTTCAGTTGATCCGATAACTCCTTTAACTCGGATGGTGCTAAGCGATAAGGTGCACGCGCAACCGGCGCAGCTCCTGGCACCAAATCAATTCGAAACTCGACCTCACGGGTGGGTGGTAAACCTGGCAACTCGTCTGGAAAAACTTCCGGATATTCGCGGATAACAGGTACCTCTTCAATCCTCGCCTCTAAATCACCATCACTCGAAACTTGTGCCAAAAACACATCGCATCCGTTCTCTACATACTTCATCATTTTCAAACAGGAAATCACTTTCAAACGAGAAGTGCATTCGTCTCCCTTCACCGTCAAGACTTTATTCCTCAACGGAATCTGAACTAATCTCTCGCCACAGACGATCATAGCACTGTGCGCCATTAGCCAATCCATTCCCACAATCACGTCAAACGATCCTAGCTCTATAGGCATCAAGTCGATTTTAAAAGCGTAATTTCCTAACTTCAATGTACACCCTTTCAGTATAGAATTCGTACTAACAATTTTTCCATCGGCTATAACTAGTCGCTAACAACACCGGTTTTCTATCGATATGACGACTAAATTTAACATCTACAAAACTCTTGTCGGAGCCAGAATCAAACAAAATACTAGCATAACAAGCGTCTAGCAAAAACGTACCGGTAACCATGTTAGGACCCTGTGGTTTATCAGCCGTCCCTACTTGATACACAGCAGCAGCGTTGTTACCTCCCCGCTTGTTTCCTGCCTTCGGGCAATTCACTTGCACATGGCCTCTCTCTCCACATCCAAAACATCCCCTCATTCTGATAGCATTCGCCCCAGTGGCTACTCCTCCCGCTCGGCAACCAGACGTCCTGTGACCTGCTTTTCCACATTTGCCGCATGCAGGCGGGCAATTCCCGACATGGTACAAATTGCACCTACCACAATGGGGATTCACTTTTACTCCTCTGGGGTTCGTCACTGCCCTCATCCCTTCATTCCTTCGTTGGTTAAACTGCTGATTGCGGTTCTGACCATGGTTGTTTCGATTTCCACCTCGGTTCTGGCCCTGGGATTGATTGCTTTGTGCCGCTTCCCATTTCCTCTTGTTGCCTTCAGCAATGAAGTTCTGCTTGTCCTGGAGCTTGACGTCCATCAATGCGTGAGCCATCTGGATCGCTTCATCAAACGACCCAGGTTTTGACGAAGTCGTCTCACCTTTGATATTACTAGATAAACCTTTGATGTACTGTTTCATCTTCTTGACATCATTGGCAAAAACGTCCTGACACAAAAGGCTTAATTCATTAAACCTCCTGATGTAAGCAGCGATATCATTGTTCTTCAAGGTCAAGTGCCTCAAATCATCTTCCAATTGACCCAATTCCTCTTCCGGGCAGAACTTCTTAGTCAACAGAGCTTTTGTCGCAGTCCATGTCCTTGCATTTGCTACAGCCAATCCAACAGTGGCTACTTGGGTGTTCCACCAACTTAACGCATCATCAAGAAACGTAGCAGCCGCAAACTTCACCTTTTCCGCTTCTGAACAACCGTTGATTTCGAAAGTACTTTCAACCTTTTCCAACCATCTTCTAAGTTCTAGAGCTCCACCAGTTCCACGAAATTGCGTGGGACCGCATTTCATAAAACTAGAATAGGTACACACTCTCGGGGCTTGCTGTCTCCCCGCGTTTCTACCCTGATCCTGATTTCTCCCGGCTCGGTCCGCTTCCAGCGCATTTGCTATAGCTTCCTGAATCATTGTGTTTACACGATCGGCGGTTAACTTTGGAGGCATGGTGTTATCGAATATCTCTTTCTGCAAGACAGGGAAAATAGAAAAACAATGTAAGTATACACATCAAGATTAAGATGGATTTCTCTTTCAAGACATAATATACATACAACGACACATCACTACAGAGTTACTAATATTCATCAATTCACATCACAAAAGATCAAATTTAAGACATATCACAGATCATGAAAGGTAACATGGATTGTATTGATAATTAACCAAAATTGTGACAAGTATTGCCACTACAATCGTTCACCATAAAACTTAAGTCCTCAAGTTTTTCGTCATAATGCCATCATACAAAAGTCTAAAACAGTTCTATTACAATGATCAAAGAAAAATACAAGACAAGCAACTAGGCATGTGGTGATCCACACGGCCTCTTAGATGGCGGTTCGTCATCGTCTTCCTCGGGTTCCTCATCGCTATCGTCCTCGTCCACATCATCCATTTTTCTCTTTCCTTTGTCATTCGGCCCACATTCAGTCTCCTTTTTCGTCCCTGACGTAGACCCACACTCAATCGCTACCTGACTTCCCACAGTAATACAAGCACCTCTGGTAGGTGGCTGGACCATGAAGTCATTAGCCTCCATCTCCAAATCGTCCACGAATCTCCAATCTGGGGGCAATGATGCTCTCACTCGATGCTCCCAACTCTGCATCCTTGACAATCTCACTTGATCTTCCCTAACACGGTCAAGACTAGCGCTCAAATTTGCAACCATCGATCTTAGACTGTTGATATCACTTTTGTTTACATTTCCATCATACTCAATTCTTGCAGTCCTTTCCAACAGTCTTTGGTGTTCCCTTTCATTCCTATCAAACCTCTTAATTACCCTGGTCTCAACTACAAACCGCTCATACATCAACCTCTCCATCCTCCTCAAACGACCTGCGGGATCCCAGTAGTGTCTTGGTCTCGGAAAGTAGACCCTTGCAATATTCTCATGAATCGATTGCGACTTGGATGATTTGCTGGACTCTCCACCGCTCCCATTACTTACTCGAACAAATCCTGGCACTGTTCTCAAATAGTCCTTACAATTGTCCATCGGGCGATTAAAGGGTTGCTGCTCATATCGATCGGTTGGTGGTACTTCATAACCCTTTGGCGAATTCGGAGATTGAAACAAATCAGGTTCGGTCTGGCCTACAGCATTCTCGGGATTGCCATCATCCATTAGTTCCTTGGGCTCTTCCTCAGAATCCTCACTCTCGTCACTACTGATGCTAAAATTGTCCACCTCACTTTCATCATTGTCATTTTCCGGCCCTATTTCCTCTTCTGGAGCGATCCATCCATTATCATTGTCCGGCGGGTTCGGAGGAAACGGTCCCCCTTCGTGACCTACGACGTAATCGTTTCCATTATCATTAGGCGGTACCTCGGCCATTCCTGCAATAACAGCGAATTTCGGAGGGTACATAAGTAATTATACAATATTTATAAATACATGCATGCAAATGCAATGCAAAGGTGGTACATATGCCCGAAATGTAATAATATGATGCTCATGCATGATTAATACAAAAATTACGATGTCGGATATTCCACGTATAATTTCAACGTCTACATATAGTAATTTCCATACTTACGTAATAATTACCCACATATATACTTCAACTCAAAAGTATACGTCAAATGCCATGAATACAAAAATAAATCTTATCGGAGCCATGCAGGATAGTTGTGTGTGCTTGGACCATTTCTTACGACACCAAAAGTTATAGTTTAGGATTTTCAAAAACGACCTAGTTCTCTATAACTCATGGCTCTGATTACCAATCTGTAACACCCCCACAAAATGGTATGCGCAGCGGAACTACAACATTGGGTGCTACACAGTTATCATTGCACACAAGATATATCAAACGACTCTAAAAAGACGTCAACTTAAAACTGAAATTTAAAAATTTTTAGATGATACATGTCCATGGTTTTTCCAACCCCACTTGGTACAACAGAGTTTAGCGTTTTCGGTCCCCATGAATCTCGACCCAAGAATTTCAGTTTCACAACAACATAACATTAAAATTAAAAATGTTTAAGTAGAAAAGGGAGGAAAAACAAGCAGACTCCAAGCCATACACACAACATCCATCCCATGCACGCTCCATGCTACACTTCAGCGGTTACCTGAAACACATGCCAAAATTTGTTCAACGAAAACGTTGAGTGGAATTCATAGGTTTTACAATTCATTTTGAACGTATATAAAATAAAAACCATTCGTGATCATCCATAGACTTGTCGATCAAACAATCTATATTCAGGATACTGACAATTGTGTTTAAGCTCATGACACTAAACCCTTAACTCAATCACCCGCGTAATAATTACCGGCGTGACTCAGATGAAACCATGGCCCCTAATAAGGCATCAGTTGCAATTATACCTTTTCTCTTATCACAAATTATCCGTCTGCAGGGGGTATCAACGTACTAGCCCTCGTCTCGGATAGGGTAGTCAACCCCATAGTACTATCACTTTGTATAAGCGGCTATGTCCCCCTTCTCGAGGGCAAGACAATAGTTAATAGTTCATGAAATTAGGGTCTTTTGCAACTAGGTACTCAACACAATTTCTAAGGCAACATTCGGGTCTAACAATCATTCATGACATACGTTCATTTTAAAAACTAGCATGCATTTCCCTCGCGGGTAAAACAGTTTGAAATAAATATAAGCGAGGCTATAAATTCACACCTTATATATTAAGTAGTCGGTAGTTCGAGAGATGATCACTGACGACGATACGGATGCCCGGGTAAATCAACACCTATCAACAAATAACGCGTAATGAGTAATCTCATTTTAAATACCTTACGGTACTGTATAAAATACATAGATACTAGTCACTTAGGACAATTATAACTCACGCCAAAACAAAACAACAAGCATCACTCATTTCACACCATTCGTTCTTATTATTTACGTTATCCATTTTTATTCATTTTCGCCGGTACTTACCGAAAGTACGGGCTGTTTTACTATATTTAACCATTACTATAAAATTTGACAAAATTCTCAAAAATACTATAAGACCTGTAGATAACACATTTTTAATCCCAATAAAAGTTTTTACTTCTACGACCCGTTACTCAACGCTTTTCCAAAAACTACATTTTCCGGGCTGAAATTGTACTTCGACCAACTTGGACCTCTTTGACCTATTTGAAATGCACCTTTGACTTCTTTGACTCCTAAGTCCACTTATAGACTCAATTACACAGGTTTGTGACCAAAATTTGACCCTAGACCTTTTACCAATTCATACTTGTGGTCCTCGGGATTTGACTAAAACTATACATAAATTCGGATTATGAAAGTTCTCGTCTCCCGGTACACGATCTTTAAAACCTCATAACTTTTAGCTCGTTTTGAGTCACGAGCTCTACCTTATACCAAATTAAAGCTAAGAAGACCCTCTATGACTACATTTAGCTGTCTAGACCTGTAGGAAAAATTATTTTTACGAAAAGGTATTAAACTTTCTGCCTAAATTTAACCATACCAAAATCACACTTAAGCTCGATTCCAAACCTATTAATCATTACTAGGCTTCATCCTAAGCATTCCCAATCATAACCAAACACTAATTTCAGTCCCTAACCCCTATTGATCATCAACCTCATAATCTAAAAATCTAAAAACAAGCATGCAAACACTTGTACCCATTCAACACATCAATAAACACAAGGCTAAACACAAAACCAAAGCTCAAAATCATCAATCACCATGGCTCCCCAAACACCCCCTTGTGCCGTGGGGTTTGGGTGACCAAATCAACACAACCAAATCAATTTTGGTGGGTTTAATTAGTGATTATACTCACACTATACATGAATTTAACATGCATCAATCCAATTAACCTCAAAAACGAATTTGAATGATCTTGAAAATTTTTGGAAAAATTTTGTTAATGCGTGTTTGAATTAACCATGGATTAACACTCACCAATGGATTTTAGAAGGTTGTCTAAGGTTAGATTTTGTCAAAACTCAAAAAAAATGGTGGATGGTGGTGGTTTTGGGTGTTTGGCCGTCGGCCTAGAGAGAGAGAGGGAGAGTGTTTGATTTTTTTTTTTTTTTGTGAAATGTTTGTATGTGTTTGTGTTGTGTCCCTTTTTGTGAAATTGGGAGGACTAAAGTGCAATTAAAGGTTTCTTTTGGCCTCAAGTAAAAATGTCATTAAAACTTTGCGGGATCGACTCACTAGTCAATTTAGAAAATTTTACGGGAGTCGGAAATCATCCCGAACACTCCAAAATACTTTTGGGATACTTTAAATGTACTCGGAAGGCTATAAAACTCACCCGACTCAACTTAACATGAACCGTAAGTAAAATCCTCGAAAAATTACATTATCGATAAATCGTCAATAATTATAGAAATTTGGGCATCCATCGGGATCGTAATCGTCATCGTCCTTCTTGAATCGTCAATCGTAAAAATTATAACCTCGAACATCGGCTTTAACCAATATACTTATATATATAGAAATTAAAATTTATTAAAAATTTCAAAAATTAGCGTAATTTAGGGTAACGTTAATGACCTCGGTTCTAGGGTGTCACATAGATTGGAACCAAAATTACGTTAACCCGTCAAGGAATATGCAACGAACATGGGTTGAACGGTGTGAAGTTTACCGCCGAAAAAACAAAGAACTACATGACTGACAAACCCATCAAAGTCTTCAACAAAACCTTATGGATGGAATCAAATTGACCACGGAGATGAAGATGCATATGAAGATGAAGAAAACTAAACAGCGGGTCGTATGATTTTTTAGTTTTCGTATGTTTTTTTAATTTTTGTATGTTTTTTTAATTTTCGTATGTCTTTTTTATTATGTTCGTTTTATTTTAAAAGTATTGTAATGTTGGTTATGTTTAATGAAATATTTAAGTTTGTTTAGGGGGTGTTTTGTAAAATTCTGAAAAACTGGAAATCACTTGGGGTGATGACTCCCATGTTTTTTTCATGTGAGTGAGTGAGTGAGTTTTGTTGACGTGGCACCCCAAAACACACTCACTCCAAGCCATGACTCCTAGTGCTCTTAATATTGACCACAAAATCCGTAAGGAATATACGAAAACGACATATATATGCATATATACGGTCACATGCAACACCAAAGCCCTGCAAGCGAAAATGTGCCGCCTTTATCAACACAATTCCTACTCGAGGATGATTTTCGTGAAAGTATCAAGAGGACATATATATATAGTGTAACTTTCTTTTCAGAACTATTTTTAGTGTCAGAACTGTCAGAATCATAAATTTTACAATATGTAGTGCATGGTATACATGTTTTGATGCATAATAGTATTACTGTAAATAAATAAAAAAGATATTGACTGAAATTAATAAATAAGGGCAACTTAGGTATTTTAACTTTCCATTAAAATAAGTTCTATTAATATAAAATTAAAATTGATTAAAATCAGTTCACCAAATTCTCCTATCTCTCTTTCTTCCTCCAGATCTAACCACCACCCTTAAAATAGTCACGGGAAAATCCACCATACGAGTACCTCCACCACCACAATGACAAATCACGACCACCACTATCATTTAGTCACACTCGACAAATCATATGTGGTGGGAGCTCCGTGGGATGGATCCGGTGGTGACTTTGTGGTATAGATCCGGTGGCGGCTTCGTGGTATGGATCCGGCGACGGCTTCATGGTACGGATCTGGTGGCGGTTTGGTGGACAATGGCATAGATGTCTCATTTTGAATCTACTGCGGTAAATCTTTATAAACATAAGAGAGGAAGCACTAGACATATATGGTGGCGGCTTGGTGATATGAATCTTTTTTTTTGGTAAAGGGTTTCCCCGGTAAATATATTAACCAAAAAAGCGTTGAAGTACAAAGGAATGTGGCTAAGATACCACATTAACCGCATGCTACAGGCAACATGTTAACACGTGATTATGTTATGGCATAAACACAAACTAATCTAGAACTACAATGCAAGTAAACTAGAAAGAAACCAAGATGCAAACATGAAGTCACACATTGTCTTTAGCTTCCACCAACAGCACGAAAGGAGCAAATGATATCCAAATGAGCCTGCCTCCTTAAAAAACCTTGCCAAAGAAAACCCAGTGGGAAAAACCTTGGACAAGGAAAAAAGAGTACAACCCTCACCCGGCACTCCCATCATGAAGAACTCTAGAGCTCGGCACCCTCCATTTGTCAAGCAGCAAACTCGACCTGGCAGACAACTTCTTAAAACGAAATGAAATCAACTTCAACCGAATAATATCACAAATAAGCTGAACAATCTGATCAACGGCCAACAGCTTTTTCTTGAAAAGTCTTGAATTATGTTCCATCCATATAAAGTACGCAGTAGCAGCCAACACAAGACGGGCAAGGATGCTAGGACAAGACTTTCCCTTAGAAATTGGAATAACATAGGCTAAAATATCATCAATCCGAGGGGGGATGTTATCCATATCACATAGGCCCCGAACCTTAAACCAAACCTGCAAAGAATAAGAACATTAAAAAAAAGATGGTCATGAGAATCTCGCACCAATTTACACAACGGACATCGTAGAAGGCTTAGATCCACCAAAGGGCCAACATCCCATTGCCTAAGACGATCTTGTGTCTTCAATTTTCTTCTAACCACTAACCATAAGTGGATAGAGTGACGAGGAATACAATGAGCAAACCAAACAGCATGAAACCAATCAACCATCAAAGCCCTATCCCGAATGGAGTCCCAAGCTAAAGAAACTGAAAAAGGATGTAAAACCCCATTTATATCCCGCCACATCAAATCATCATCCTGAGCATCATTAATAATAGGGACCGGGATAGAGACAATGTTCGGAAATCTAGCATACCAATCCTGCAGCCACTGCCAAATACCATCAGTAATAAGATCCCTGACCTTACTAGATAGAGAGAGCCCCGATCTTGTAATACTTCGAAACGAAAGAACGTCCCTTAACGGACATAAATCTGCCCATTTATCAAACCACATAGAAGCCAGTCTACCATTATTAATCTTGTACCAAATAAATTGACGAATGCGTGGTCTAATCTGTAGAAGTTTTCTCCAGCCCCAACTCATATCACCTATACATGGAACGTCCCAGAAACTTCGATCCTTTAACTTGTAAGAATAAATCCATTTAACCCATAAAGACTCTTTACGAGTGAGAATACACCAGATATGAGAAACCATTAAAGCAGTATTAAAATCAGAGAGCTTACTAATACCAAGTCCACCTTCATAAAATGGGGTACAAACAGAGTCCCAAGCAACTTTAGCCTTACCTTTCTTCATTTCACCTTGACACCATAAGAAGCCTCTCATAAGCTGTTCCAAATCATGAATAATCCGAACAGGTAAGACAAAGACAGTCGCCCAGTAGATATGCATTGATGAAAGAACTGAACGAACTAATTGGAGTCTTCCTGCTAAAGAAAGAAATTTATTGCGCCAATCATTAACTCTACTTTCAAGTTTTTCAACAAGTACTTTACAATCCCTATATAGAAGCCTGGACGAAATGAGAGGGACACCAAGATATCTGACAGGTAACTCGCCTTCAGCAAATGGCATGATATGTAAAATACTACTCTTAACAGCAGTAGCTACATTACAGAAGAAAACTGTGCTTTTTGGGATACTTGGAACCAAACCTGAAGCTATCTTAAATTCCTCCAACGCATCCATAATAACCTGCACAGAGTCCAAGTGACCCCTAGCAAACAAGAAAAGATCATCTGCAAAACAGAGGTTGATAATACGCTGTTACTCACAACGGTGATGAAAATAAAAAACCTCTGCATTTAGAACCCTCCGCTGCAACATAAGTGAAAGGATCTCCATGATCAACGTGAAAAGATATGGAGATAATGGATCACCTTGCCGGAGACCTCTTTTTCCTTGAAACCAGCCATATAAATTACCATTTATGCAAATGGAATATGAAGTAGTAGAAACACACGTCATAATCCAATCAACCATTAAATGGTGGAATCCAAAACCAATCAGAATGTTACGCAAAAACTGCCAATCCACCGTATCGTAAGCTTTCTGAATATCGATATTTTTTCTATTTTTTACTTTTAAATATCAAAATTTACTTTTTTAAATTAAGTTAATTTTTTATATTAATTTTTGGCAAATCGTGTTGAGGCGGGTATTTTCAAAGTTAACGTGGAAAAATATTTGTCGGGATAAATGTTATTGTGGCCGGATTTCAAGAAAAACGTGACGAGTCAAAGTGACGAGCTTCATTTATATCATCCATCGAGGAATTTTAAGTATTATTTACGGGTCTTTCGTTTTTTCACGAACTCTAAAATCCCGACAACAACAACATCCCCGTCATTCTTAATCGATCTTTAATGGATTCGTTCGATTCGACATGTCAAAAGGGAGAGTTGTATTTAATGCAAAACGAAGTTAGGAAAAGTGGCATCACCTCCTTTCAAATACTCCAGTCTCATCTTGTCACTCTTTCACGGATTCAAGGAGGGAGTGTATTTGTGACAATCTTTGGTCAAGATCGTCGTATATTCATCGACTCAATGTTCACCACTTTGACCCAACTCGCCGAGCAACTCAACCGTGACAACTTTAATCACTCTGCATCGTCATTTGCTTATAAGGCTCTTGTGACACAACTCACGCCTTTCCTCCAATTCAATATCATCAAGTCTGAAAGTTCAGTGATTTGCCAATCGTTTCTTCGAGATACACATACCGAGCTTCGAGTTTTCCGTGATACAATTTTGAAACTCATGACATCAGTCTCGTCTTCGATTTATGAAAGATCTCGACTTCAGCAAGGGTATGATAATGGAGTGCAAGACTCTTCGATGCAAGAGGAAACTGGTCATACGGTTGACAACTTGGAGCCTAACGATGGTACGAGCACAGAATCAGGAGGACAACATGATGCCAGTGGCACGTCAGGGAATGTTCACGAGATTTCTCTAGATGACACCTTACCCATTTATGACGCAGAGCCTGCAACCATGGTACAATGTAATGTTGTTTATGATGTATATGCTGATGATATGCCGCATATTGAGAATTCTGAACCTAATTATGACAAACATGGGATGGAAACGAGTGATAGCAATACCACTTCTGATTCATCTGATGTAAGTCATAATGGGGGAGAGATTGTTCAGTATGCTATAGTACATCATGATAATTGTATTATAACTGCTTCATTGACTGCTTCTGATTCCAAGATTAGAGAGCTCGAAACGATTGTAGCTCGGCAATCAAAAGATCTTGAGGATGCCAAAATTGAATTTTCAAAGAAAACGAACAAATTTGAAACATATTTTGAAAAACTTGAAAAATCAAATGTTGTTCTTGAAAGAAAATTGGATCAAAAAGAGTTAGATTCTAAAGCTGAAAAGGATAATCTTTTGAAACAAATTCATCTGCTTGAATCTAAGTTGGCATCCCAAGATAACTTGCTCAAAGAGAATGAGACTTTAAAGGCCCAAGTACAGGAAAAGGTTTTTGCTATAGCTGCGTTGAAAAACGAGTTAAGGAAAAGTAAAGGACCTAGTGTGGACACTAAGCTTGAAAAACCATCAATCTTGGGGAAACCGCCTACAAATCAGTTCGTCAGACAACCGATTGTCAGACAACCTACTGCATTTAGATCCGAGCGATCACTATCCTCGAGACCGCGGTTTGCCTCCCAAGTTTATTTGGGTCATATTTCTAGAACAGTCACTCCACCATCTAGGCCCAATGTGACTAAATCAGCTTCAGCAAGACCTAGTAACATGATTGCCTCTAGTATCCCTAAAAATACCAAGACCACGTATAGAACTAGTTCAAATGACGTTTGCCATAAATCCGGTCTTGGGGAAGCTAAGCAAAAGACACATGCAAGAGATAGCAATGTCCAACCTAGTCAGATGCCTTCTAGATTACCCAACACTGCTAACCGTAGCATGACGTCTCCTAGGAGCATCGATCAATCATCTAGGAATTACTCGGACATTAAATATGCTACTTGTAAAACATGTAGAAAATGTGTCTTTACGGCAAATCATGATTCTTGTATCAAGAAACTACTTAATGAGGTGAACTCCCGGGCTAGACTTAAATCCCAGTGGGTAGCTAAAATCAAACCCGTTGGCAAAATGTGGCGCCCCACTGGTAGAACTTTCACTCTTGTAGGAAATGAGTGCCCTTTAACTAGGATAGTCTCCGATTCTACTAGGTCTATTAGGGAGGAAACTGATAAAGATGATACTTCACTTACGCCTAAACTTAAGGTTTTCTATAAAAGGAAACGTTTGCCAGCCAAGATTAGTGAATCATCTACTCAGGTCGCCTCTGACACAAGTAAAGCCAACTGTGAACCCCCATGTGCTTCTATAATTGATATCGCTAACCCATGTCAAAGAATGCAAATTCCTAATGAGAATGCAGGTCCCAAAGTTGATGTTCCAAAAGAACGAAGCGGTCCAATCGTTGCATACCGTTCAACTAAGGACACTCTTAGAGTTTGGTTGCTGAAGAAGCAGATATCGGAGAAACAAGTGTCTCAGGGGATTCATGGCTAAGTGCACAAGGACTTACAATCACATAACAGACTGTAACTCGCTCATCAGAGAAAGGGAAGTTTATCTCGCAACGATAACTTATCCTCAAAACGAGAAATTAAATTTTTCTCGGACACGAGCTTACATTTAAACTATTCAATGGTTTTAAGCTCGTGTACAAAGGCTTATAGATAAATGGCAGTCTATAACCCGTTCTTCAAAGGCAGGAAAGTTTATCGCCGATGATAAACTTATCCTTACAACGAGAAATTAATTTTTCTCGGGCATGAGCTTATATCGAAAACATTCAAAGTTTTTAAGCTCATGCACAATGACTTACAGTTAAATGTCAGACTGTAACTCGAACTTCAAATAAAGGAAAGTTTATCATTAATGATAAACTTATCCTCATAACGAGAAATTCAGTTTTCTCGGTCATGAGCTTGTCTTAAAACATTCAAAGTTTTAAGCTCAGAAAGGAAAGTGTATCTTTTAAATAAAAGAACTTTTCCTCATAACGAGAAATTAACCTTTCTCGGTCATGAGCTTTCCGTTAAAACAGTCAAAGTTTTCAAGCTCATGAAAACGACTTCTAAGTAAATGTCAGCTTAGGACTCGTCCTTCAGATAAAAGGAAAGTTTATCGCCGATGGTAACTTATCCTTAACAACGGGAAGTTTACAACTTCTCGGACTTGAGCTCGCCCTTAAGATATTCAACATCTTAAGCTCAAGTAATTGGTTTTCAAAACTTTGAACACAATTTTTCAAGAATTTCTCAAAAGGTTTTTCTAAATCTTTCAAAATTGTGTGTTCAAAAATGTTTTGATAAAAAGAGCATGTCTTCTGGAATCGATAATATTTACGAACCTAGAAATGTCATTCAATAATGACACGGGGTTGTAAATAAAGTTCGAGCAGAAGTTCAAACTTTTAAAACATGCTCAAAATGGTTTGCTATTATTTCAGATAGCAACCCGCTTTTCATTATCAAGTCAAGCATTTCACCGGAAAGCTTTGACTCAACAACGGGAATTAATTTTCTCGGGGACGTGACGAGGTGACCAACATTCGTGAACAAGAACCATGTACTTCTTTCATATGATGTTCTCCATCATTCAGGTCCAACCTCGTAAATTGCTAATCTTGTGAATACATTATCATATATGATCTTTGCACGTGATAAATACCTTACACTTGTGTTTAAAAGGTATTTAATTTACGTCTCAAGTACACCCTCATTAATTTGAGGGGGAGCTTGTGTAATTCATGAAGATAATTGGATTTGCATTTTTCTTCCCAAATTCTCTTAAAATACTATTAAATCAATTGATATTAAAAACATTGATTGGGTTAATATTTTTAATATGGGGGAGAAAATGTGATTTAATATTGAGATCAATAATGGTTTGACTTAACGTGCTCGCTCATCCCGACATGTGCGAAATGTTTTCGAATATCGTGGCATATGTTAAGGGGGAGCAAAATGGATTTGGATATAAAAATGGATTTCATGGTGATTTATACTTACCCGCAACCCATTTATTTCACGTCGATGAAGATTGTGGTGACATAAGGATGGTAGGATAGGTTAAAGTCCAATGATTTCTCTAGAACCGGAGGAATCTTCCCAAGGACATTCCATAGCTAGAAATAGTAGTCCTTAGGAAAGATGGAGAAAGATTGTGAACGTAGCTGAATGCCGACCAAGTACTTAAGTTAGCACTGGAACAATCACAACAAGGTGCTAGTTATGACGTATTGGTAAGCATTGAAGGGGTTGAAGAATGAAAAAGAATTATAAAGATAAAGGGTGTAAAGAAAGTAGCCCTTCTTACAACTTAGGCAGAAACCGGGTCAATTCATATGCTATTGAGATCATTTATGATTCTCGATATTGAAGATAGACATCATGGACCCAGTGATGCAAGGCACAACCCATCCCAGCTAACTCAGATATCTCTCAAAAGATATTTGTTTTAATCACACGGAGACAACACATTATCTATTGATTTATTCACTCCGAATAAATTGGTATTGAAAAGGTGGCACTCCTCTCCAGCCTCCGATCACTAAAATCCAAAATGCACGATCGAGTCTAGAGCCATTTGAGATCATCAAATATCTCATTAGGACACACTTTCATATTTACTTGCTTCTTCACACATTGTGAAAAGTGAGAAAGATCTTAAGAGTCCTACGCAAAATCTTCATGATCTTGCCTGAACATCCGAGTAATACGAAAGTATTTACAATGAAGATGGAAATCCTTCTTGAGCGAATATCAAAATGCTCATGGTAGGTGACTTGTGCGATTCTTTATGAATCAAACTTGTGATAACTGGAAAGCAACAATGGTTTAATTCTTAAATGAATTTAAACACGTTCCAGGCCTCTACGCAATATCTTAGTGATCTTGCCAGAACATTCAGAGTAATACTATTAAGTATTTACTGTGACGAATGGAAATCCTTCTAGTGTTAACATCAAACAGCACTTGGTAGGTAACTTGCAAGATTCTATATGAATCAAGCTAGTGACAACTGGAAAGCAACGATGGTGCGGTTCTTAATTGAACTTCACTTGTTCCAGGAACATGAATTGACGGCTTCAAATCATGCGATAATATTATCCAAATGATCCACTCTTTACGTTCGCAGTCAGCTTTGGACGGTCGAGTAAAGAGAACGGGTTTACCCGCAAAATCTTGTCAAGGAGGTTCTTTATTGAAACTACCTGTCACAAGTACGATATTTAATATCGTCCAACGGTCTTCACCGACCGGAGGTAAAATGCTACCGAATTAGAATGAAATGTTCAAGGCCATTTCATCCGTGTATATGTTTTGTTGTTAACTGTCTTATGCAGCGTAACAAGAAGGTGGCATTGCGGTGTATAATCCAGAAGAATTCGTCACCACATGCTTATACTACATACACTTAGTACTTCAACAAATTCAAGAAAGTCTGAAGGTCAAGTCTTCCGCTGTATCAAACTCTAAAGCTTTCAAGAATTTAAAGGTATAAGTATGAGGAACATGAAGTCACGAAGAGGCGAATTTCACAAGTGATGAATGCACAAGGTCAAGGCAAGGAAACATGCTCAAGACTAAAGTCAAAGATCACATCAAGCATATTCACAAGAACAAGATCGAAGACTCAAGCATAGTATGCTAGGTTTAAGATTTTTGTAAAATGGTGTGACCTCCCTTAGGGGGAGATTGTTGGAAATACGTTTTTCCAAAGAAAGTCTCGGTCACATCATTATTAGCATAGATCACGAGCTATAGAATATTTAGAACTTTGTAACTTGGAGCGACCTCCCTTAGGGGAGATTGTTAGAAATACGTTTTTACGTATTTATGAAGGATCGGTCGCTCCAACGATATATTATTGTATTAGGCTCGTGATCCAAGTATAGCCCATATAGCCCACATGTAGGGTGGGCTATATATACCCCTCCTAGCATGTTAGGAGGGGTGGTTCTTCTCATTTCATCTTTTCATTTAATAAAATCCCTTTCTCTCTCCACTTTTCTTTTCTCTCCTTTCTCTCTCTACACTTCATCTTCTTCTTCCCCATCTCCACCATTCTAATCAATAGATCCAATCTAATTTACCAAATCCTAAGATATCGTAGACCTTCAATTAGCTCCTGCGTCAATAAGATGTTATCCGAGATCCTACGCCCCGGAACAAAAGCAGATTGATTAATATTAACCAAATCGCCCAAATCCCCTTTAATACGGTTAGCAATTATTTTACTAATGCATTTGAAAATAACATTACAACAAGAGATGGGGCGATAATCAGTAATCTTATTTGGAACAGACACCTTAGGTATAAGAGCAATAATAGTACGATTAACCTCTTTAAGAAGTTTTCCATTAGAGAAAAACTCCCGAATAGCACATGTAAACTCATCACCCACAATATCCCAAGACTTCTTAAAAAACGCAGCAGTAAAACCATCCGACCCAGGCGCTTTATCATCACTCATGGAGAATAACGCACTCTTAATTTCAGAATCAGAGATGACTCTAACCATATGGGCAGATTTCTGAGCACCAAGCTTTCGAACAAACAAACCAGACGTATTAAAAGAACCTGAAACACTTGCCTGACCAAGAAATTGCTCGTAATGAGCAACGAAAGCACCAGGCAAAGCATCTCCATCATGAAGCACATTATGAGAGTCACGAACCATTTCAATATGATTACGAGTCGCCCTACTCTTAACCGAGTTATGAAAATAAGCCGTATTTGAATCACCTGCATCAAGCCATTCAATTTTAGATTTCTGACGTAAGAAGCGTTCCTCATCAAGAGAAGCTTCCTTAAAAGCGACTAGATAATGAGCATGCTCTTCTTTCAACAGCACATTGGATGGGTCTCTATCAAGGGCTCGTTGAACAGCATCTAATTCCACACGAAGTCTAGTAACACGATCATGAAGATTACCCTGTTCAAACAGCAGTTTACGAAACGGAGCCTTTAAACCTTTTAAGCGCTTAACAAGCCTAAACATAGCACAACCATGAACATTAGCCAACCATCCGTTAGCTACCACTGCATGAAAACCCTCCTTATGCACAAGAAAATTACTGAATTTAAAAGGTTTAGGCTTAGGTTTGCTAATTGTAGGGATTCGTAACACACAAGGAGAATGGTCAGAAATCCTGTAAGGTTGGAATATCGCAAAACAACCTGGAAACTCATCAAGAAACTTAATGTTAGACATAATCCGATCAATATTTTTGAGAATACCATCATCACCCTGTGGTTTCTCATTCCAAGTAAAATGTAAACCTGTAGCATTAACATCCATAACTTGCATAAGATTAACACACTCCTTGAATTCCCGCATGGCAATATTAGGAGTGTAGCCACCACATGAGTGATCCTCAATATTAAGAGCAGCATTAAAATCACCCATAACAGCCCATGGCTTATCCCGCATAAAAGTAGCATGAGCAACCAAATTATTCCAGAGAACACGCCGATGGATATAGTAGTTATCAGCATAAACGAAAGAGCAGAACAAAGTACGGTTATCCATACGCGTTTTAACCTGACAATGAATAACTTGACTTGTTTGAGACAACACCATAACATCTACATTATCATCATTCCAGCCAAGAATTATACGAGTCCCTTTAGGACACAAACCACCATTTGACGTCCATTTCCATCTACTAAAAATCTTACGACACATATCATAAACACCCGAAGCATCAACATGAGACTCCAAGATAGCACAAACACTCAGATTATTTTCATTAATAACCTGATGAACCTCTATTCTTTTAGGGGATTGGTTCAGACCCCTTATATTCCATGAGGCTATACTAAACATTTAAAACATTTGTGGCAGGAGTGCTTGCCCCTGATTGAGAATTAAGAAGATTTGCAGATTCATCATTAATGTTTTCAACCTCCTCATCATCATCATCATCTCCACTTAGGTCACCTATATCCCCTGAAAGAGTCCCAAATGAATTCGAAGTAGAAACGCCACTCACCACAGATTTACCTTTATTTGAACTACTAGTATGCAACCCAGATTTGGTACCACTATCAACTTTGCTATTATCACGTTTAGATGCATTCGAAGTCTTACCAGGATTAGATGAGTTATCATGTATATGAGCACCAGAAGTAGACGACTTCGGACTAAAAGTAAAAGGATTACCAATCTGGAAGCCTTTGCTTAACGGGACACCTCTCGGAATCTGGCTTCCTTGCTTTCCTTTGTTGTTATGCTTTCTACTACGAACTTGTTGAAATCCATCATCTTGTTCATGTATAACTGTAGGTGCCACTTTAGGGATAACACGTTTAGGACAAGTTTCAGCCGTATGACCAAAGATATTACAAGTAGGGCATCTAGGCGGCTTCCACTCATATTCAACTTTAATAGTTTCCTTAGTAAACCCCTCACCCTACAAATCAGGAACACCAATAGTAATTGTCTCATGTAAATCACAATCAGATTTAATTTCAATTAAACAGCGAGCAAAACTACTACGACCCCAAGATTCTTTACACATAGTGCTAGTAAAAGAATCAAGCATAATAGGCTTACCAAGATATGTAGCAATCAGACTAATACCCTCTTCTTCAAACACTTGAAGAGGCACATCATGAAGTTTAACCCACACAGGAATACAGGTAAATTCTTCTTTACGAAGGCTAGTCTTCATAGTATACCTTTTAAGAATAATGGGAGAATTACGAATCATCCATGGTCCACCTTCCAACACAGCTTCATACCCAGATTGTGCATCAAATTAAAAGAAAAAGAAACCATTGGAATCCATCATGATCCTTTTTAACCCAAATTTAGCCCAATTTGTTTTAGCATAATACTCAACCACTGGAAATGCCATTCGTTTACCAATAAAGTATCCATAGAGCGTGTAACACCCCCACAATTGCTATGCGCAGCGGAACTACAACAATGGGTGCTACACAGTATTCTTTGCACACAAGATATATCAAACGACGCTAAAAAGACGTCCACATAAAAACTTAAATTTAAAAATTGTTAGATGATACATGTCCACGGTTTTTCCAACCCCAAATAGTACATAGAGTTTAGCGTTTTCGGTCCCCATGAATCTCAACCCAAAAACTTCAGTTTTACACAATGTTTTAAAAACCGGGTTTTTAATTGACCCGGTCAAGTCGCCGGGTCACCGGGTTACCGGTTCAACCGGTTGAACCGGCGAATCAAACCGGTTTTTCGCCAAAAAGAAAATTACTACATGTTATGCGTATACAGAAAACAACATTACTCCTTACTACTGTTTTTACTTTTGCATAAAAAATAACTTTTGTTACCAATTCAATGATTCATAATTATATACTCGTAATTAACCAATTTCATTTTGGAAAGCACTATTTTTTGGTACTATACAATCGTTGACTCATGTATAATCAATCACTTATCATACCAAGAGCCCAACACTGTATCTTCTTTGGTTCATCAAATCAAAAACTACTATACAACTAAATCAGAAACTACTTTTCATCCATCACTCAAATCAAAAACAATAAAACAAAGATCTCAGATGCATGGAGTCTATTTTCATCCATTACTCATCTTCAAACAAATGGATCTTTATTGTTATGCACAACTCATCATCCATTCATCCCAAAACACGGATCTTCATCAAGTGAATACATATGGTTCAACAACAAATTGAACAAGACAAATTTCATCACCTGATATTTAGATAATCCTTTTTTTTCCTTTGATATGGATTGAACCGGCCGGTTTCCGATCGCCGGTTCGACCCGGGTCGACCAAAACCCGGCGGTTTAATCCGGTCCGAGTTTCTGTCAAAACCCGGCTCACAATGGCCCGGTCATCACTCCGGTTCCTGGTTCAACCGGTTAAACCGGCCGGGTTGAACCGGTTTTTAAAACATTGGTTTTACAACCACATGACATTAAACGTAAAAATTGTTTAAGTAGAAAAAGGAGGGAAAAACAAGCGGACACCAAGCCGTACACACAACATCCATCCCATGCATGCTCCATCCTACACCTCAGCGGTTACCTGAAACACATGCCAAAAATTTGGTCAACGAAAACGTTGAGTGGAATTCATAGGTTTTACAATCCATTTGAACGTATATATAATAAAACCATTCGTGATCATTTATAGTCTTGTCGATCAAACAAACTATAATCAGGATACTGACAATTGTGTTTAAGCTCATGACACTAATCCGTTAACTCAATCACCCGCGTAAATATACCGGCGTGATTCAGATGAAACCATTGCCCCTTCTAAAGGCATCAGTTGCAATTATACCTTATTTCTCATACAAAATAATCTACCGCAGAACTTACTATAAGTACAGCTTCTCGGCTAGCATTGGGTCGTTAACCCCGTAGTACTACAAACTGCATAAGCGGCTATTTCCCCCTACTCGAGGGCAGGACAATAGTTAATAGTTCATGAATTTAGGGTCTTTTGCAACTTTGGTACTCAACACAATTTCTAAGGCAACTTTCGGGTCTAACAATCATTCATGATATACGTTCCTTTTAAAAACTAGCATGCATTTCCCTCGCGGGTAAAACAATTTGAAATAATATAAGCGAGGCTATAAATTCACACCTTATATCTTAAGTAGTCGGTAGTTCGAGGGATGATCACTGACGACGAAACGGATGCCCGGTTAAATCAACACCTATCACAAATAACGCGTAATGAGTAATCTCATCTTAATACTTACGGTACTGTATAAAATACATATATACAAGTCACTTAGGACAAGTATAACTCACGCCAAAAACAAAAACAACAAGTATCACTCATTTTATACCATTCGTTCTTATTACCTACGTTGTCCATTTTTACTCATTCTAGCCGGTACTCGACTAAAGTACGGGCTGTTTTACCTTATTTAACCACACTTATAAAATTTGACAAAATTTCCAAAAATCCTATATGACCTGTAGATAACATGTTTTTAAGCCCAACAAAAGTTTTTACTTTTACGACCCGTTACGCAACTCTTTTCCACGACTACATTTTACGGGCTGAAATTGCGCTTCGACCAATTTTGACCTCTTTGACCTATATGAAAAATGCCTTTGACTCCTTTGACACCTAAGTCAACATATAGACCCATTTACACAGGTTAGGGACCAAATTTTGACCCTTGACCATTTACCAATTTATACTTGTGACCCTCGGGATTTGACTAAAACTTTACACAAATTCGGATTATGAAAGTCCTCGTCTCCCGGTACCCGATCTTTAAAATGTCATAACTTTTAGCTCGTTTTGAGTCACGGGCTCTACCTTATACCAAATTAAAGCTAGGAAAACCCTCTATAACTACATTTAGTTTTCAAGTTCTGGAAAAAAAATAATTTTTATGAAATGGACCAAATGTTTATGCCTAAAAATGACCATACCAAAAACGCACTTAGACTCGATTCCAAGCCTTCTAACCACCACTAAACATCATCCTAAGCCTTCCCAAACATATCCTAACATCAAACTTCAATCCTACCCCTATTGATCAACCAATCTCAAAATCAAAACTTCAAAGAAATAAACATGCAACTAGTGAATCCTATGTAAAACATCATAAAACAAATAACCAAACACAAGAACAACATGCAAAATCAACAACCACCATGGCTCCCCAAACACCCCCTTTGCCGTGGGGTTTGGGTGACCCAATCACCACAACCAAATTAATTTTGGTGGGTTTTCATGGTGTTCTTGCATCCATAACACTTAAAATCAACATGCATTAGCTCTTTTAGCCTCAAAAACGAATTTGGATCATATGAAAAAAAATCTTGAAAAATTTTTGTTAGTGCATGTTGGATTTGAGCACATGAACATGTGGGGAATGACCAAACTAAGTGTGGTCTAACCTTAGATTTTTGAAAAATCAAGTGGAAAAAGATTTTTGGTGGATTTTCTTGTGGGTTTGGGGTGTCCGTCGGTTTGAGAGAGAGAGGAGAGAGTGAGTGTTTGATTTTTGGTGCAAGTGTTGTATGTGTTTGTGTGTGTTTCAATTTTGGCCTTTTTGGTGGGTTGGGAGGGGCTTAAATGCAATTTTTAACTTCTTTTGGCCTTAAATGAAAAACGTCCTCAAAACTTTGCGGGTTCGACTCATTTGTCAATTTTGAAAATTTTACGGGAGTCGGAAATCTTCCCGAACGCTCCAAAATATTTTTGGGATAATTTAAATGTACTCGGAAGGCTATAAAACTCACCCGACTCAACTTAACACGAACCGTAAATAAAATCCTCGAAAAATTACATTATCGATAAATCGTCAAAAATTATATGAAATTGGGCATCCCTCGGGATCGTAATCGTCATCGTCCTTCTTAAAACGTCAATCGTAAAAATTATAACCTCGAACATCGGCTTTAACCAAAATACTTATAATTATAGAAATTATAATTTATTAAAAATTTCAAAAATTAGCGTAATTTAGGGTATCGTTAATGACCTCGATTCAAGGGTGTCACATCCACCCCTCCTTAAAGAGAGCGACGTCCCGGCGCTCGCCTCTTCTTGTACTCACATTTCGTGCTACTGGAACAGATGAGGATACCTTTCCTTGAAAAAGTCCTCACGTTCCCAGGTGTATTCCGGTCCACGCTTAGAATTCCATCAGACCTTCACAATAGGAATCCTACTACGCTTCAACCGCTTGACCTCCCGGTCCATAATTTCCACAGGTTCTTCCACAAAGTGCATTCTGTCGTCTAGTCGAATCTCGTCCAAAGGAATCACCAATTCCTTGTCTGCCAAACTCTTCTTCAGGTTCGATACGTGGAACGTGTCATGAATAGCACTAAGTTCGGTCGGCAATTCTAACTTGTACGCTACTGGTCCAATTCGTTCAACGATCTTAAACGGTCCAATATACCTCGGACTCAACTTTCCTTTCTTCCCAAAACGAATTACACCCTTCCACGACGATACCTTGAGCATAACCATATCTCCAACTTCAAACTCCAACGGTTTTCTTCGGTTATCGGCATAACTCTTCTGTCGGCTTCTCGCAGCAAGTAGTCGGTTCTTGATTTGCACAATCTTCTCTGTCGTTTCTAAAACCATTTCGGGTCCAGTCAATTGACTTTCCCCTACTTCACTCCAACACACAGGCGATCTACACTTCCTTCCATACAATGCTTCGAACGGTGCCGCTTTGATACTCGCATGATAACTATTATTGTACGAAAATTCCACCAGAGGCAAGTGGTGTTCCCAACTTCCTCCAAAATCGATCACGCATGCTCGGAGCATGTCCTCCATCGTTTGAATCGTTCGTTCGCTCTGGCCGTCAGTTTCCGGGTGATAAGCCGTGCTTAAACTCAGTTCAGTGCCCATCGCACGCTGAAGCGATTTCCAAAATTCCGACGTAAATTTACTATCGCGATCCGAAATGATCGATAACGGCACTCCATGTCTACAGACGATCTCCTTCACGTACACGCTGGCGAGTCTTTCCATGTTGTCCGTCTTCTTCATAGGTAAGAAATGAGCAGATTTCGTCAACCTATCCACAATTACCCATATCATATCGCTTCCACTAGGAGTCCTAGGTAAACCCGTCACGAAATCCATTGCGATTTTCTCCCATTTCCATTCTGGGATTTCTGGTTGTACCAACAATCCAGATGGTTTCTTATGTTCTGCCTGAACCTTCGCGCAAGTCAAACACTTACTAACGTATCGAGCAATATCCGCCTTCATATTCGGCCACCAATAGACTTTCTTCAGGTTGTGGTACATCTTATCCGATCCAGGATGTATCGAATACTTCGACTTATGCGACTCGTTCATAACCAATTCTCGAACTCCAGGCTTTCCTATCTCAGATGAGCACAATGGTAACCAAATCCGATTCTCAAAATATCTTAGTCCGTCAGACCTAATCACGAAAAGAGGTTTCAACATTCGTCCCAAGTTTTCGGCTTCAACATTCCCTTTCATTAGTCCTCTCTCCTGAGCCTTCAGTATGGTTTCGGTTAAGTCAACGCTCTCAGTCATCACTAAAGCTCTAACCCTCAAAGGTTTCTCCCGTTCTTTCCTACTCAATGCATCCGCTACAACATTCGCCTTCCCAGGGTGGTAGCGAATTTCACAGTCGTAATCACTCAATAGTTCAACCCATCGTCTTTGTCGCATATTCAACTCCTTTTGATCTAAAATGTGCTGCAAACTCTTGTGATCAGTGAATACAACACACTTTGTCCCATACAGATAGTGTCTCCACAATTTCAACGCAAAAACTACCGCTCCCAATTCCAAATCGTGCGTCGTGTAGTTCTCCTCGTTCTTCCTTAATTGCCTCGACGCGTAAGCTATCACCTTTTCACGTTGCATTAATACTGCTCCATAACCCTTACGAGACGCATCACAATACACTACGAAATCTTCGGTTCCTTCAGGCAATGATAAAATCGGCGCGGAACATAACTTATCCTTGAGCGTTTCGAAAGCAAGCTCTTCCTCATTTCCCCATTCATACACCCTATTCTTTTCGGTAAGCCTCGTCAATGGTTTTGCAATCAAAGAAAATCCTTCGATAAACCTTCGATAATATCCCGCTAAACCCAGAAATTGTCGAACCTCAGTCGGCGTCGTCGGTGCTGACCATTCCCTGATCGCTACGATCTTAGCAGGATCTACACGAACTCCCTCACTATCAATCACATGACCTAGAAACTGCACTGATTCCAACCAAAACTCACACTTAGAGAATTTTGCATACAGCTTCTCCTTCCTTAACAACTCCAAAATCTTTCTCAGGTGCTTCTCGTGCTCCTCCTTACTTTTAGAGTAAATAAGTATGTCGTCGATGAAAACAATAACAAACTTATCTAGATACGGCTTGCACACGCGATTCATAAGGTCCATGAATACAGCAGGCGCGTTTGTCAACCCAAACGGCATCACTCGAAATTCAAAGTGTCCATACCGCGTACGAAAGGCAGTTACAGGAATATCCTCCTCTCTTACACGCAGTTGATGATACCCTGATCTTAAATCGATCTTTGAGTATACACTGGAACCTTGCAATTGATCGAACAAATCATCAATCCTCGGCAATGGGTACCGATTCTTAACCGTCAGCTTATTGAGTTCCCTATAGTCAATACACATCCGAAACGAACCATCCTTCTTCTTTACGAACAACACTGGCGCTCCCCAAGGTGATGAGCTCGGCCTAATAAATCCTTTGTCCATCAATTCCTTCAATTGATCCGATAACTCCTTTAACTCAGATGGTGCTAAGCGATAAGGTGCTCGTGCAACTGGCGCAGCTCCTGGCACTAAATCAATTCGAAACTCGACCTCACGGTTAGGCGGTAAACCTGGCAACTCGTCTGGAAAAACGTCCGGATACTCGCGAATAACTGGTACCTCTTCAATTCTCGCCTCTAGATCACCATCGCTCGAAACCTGTGCCAAAAACACATCGCATCCGCTCTCTACGTACTTCATCATCTTTAAACACGAAATCACCTTCAAACGAGAAGTACATTCGTCTCCCTTTACCGTCAAAACCCTATTCCTCAACGGAATCTGAACCAATCTCTCACCACAGACGATCATAGCACTGTGCGCCATTAGCCAATCCATTCCCACAATCACGTCAAACGATCCTAGCTCTATAGGCATCAAGTCGATTTTAAAAGCGTAATTTCCTAACTTCAAGGTACACCCTTTCAGTATAGAATTCGTACTAACAATTTTTCCATCGGCTAATTCAACATTATAACTAGTTGTTAACAACACCGGTTCTCTATCGATATAACGACTAAATCTAACGTCTACAAAACTCTTGTCGGAGCCAGAATCAAATAAAATACTAGCATAACAAGCGTCTAGCAAAAACGTACCGGTAACCACATTTGGACCCTGTGGTTTATCAGCAGTTCCCACTTGATACACAGCAGCCGCATTATTACCTCCCCGCCTGTTTCCTGCCTTCGGGCAATTCGCTTGCACATGCCCCCTTTCTCCACAACTATAACATCCTCTCATCCTGATAGCATTAGCCCCAGTGGCTACTCCTCCCGTTCGACAACTAGCTGTCCTATGACCTGCCTTTCCACACTTGCCGCATGCCGGCGGGCAATTTCCAACATGATACAAGTTGCACTTACCACAATGGGGATTCACTTTTTCACCTCTAGGGTTCGTCACTGCCCTCATCCCTTCGTTCCTTCTCTGATTAAACTGCTGATTACGGTTCGGCCCATGGTTGTTTTGATTTCCACCTCGGTTCTGGCCTTGGGATTGATTACTTTGTGCCGCTTCCCATTTCCTTTTGTTGCCCTCAGCAATGTAGTTCTGCTTGTCCTGAAGCTTAACGTCCATCAAAGCGTGAGCCATTTGAACCGCTTCATCAAACGTTCCAGGTTTCGACGAAGTTGTTTCACCTTTGATATTGCTAGATAAACCCTTAATATACTGCTTCATTTTCTTGGCATCATTGGCAAATATGTCCGGACACAAAAGACTTAACTCATTGAATCTCCTGGTGTAAGCAGCTATATCGTTGTTCTTCAAGGTCAAGTGCCTCAATTCGTCCTCCAATTGCCCCAATTCCTCCTCTGGGCAAAACTTCTTGGTCAACAAAGCTTTGGTCGCATTCCACGTCCTTGCATTCGCTACAGCCAATCCAACCGTAGCTACCTGGGTATTCCACCAACTTAACGCATCATCAAGAAACGTAGCAGCTGCAAACTTCACTTTATCCGCTTCTGCACAACCACTGATTTCAAACGTGCTTTCAACCTTTTCCAACCATCGTCTAAGTTCTAAGGCTCCACCCGTTCCACGGAACTGCGTGGGACCGCACTTCATAAAACTAGAATAGGTACACACCCTCGGGGCTTGCTGTCTCCCCGCGTTCCTTCCCTGGTCCTGATTTCTCCCAGCTCGGTCTGCTTGCAACGCATTTTCTATAGCTTCCTGAATCATGGTGTTAACACGATCGGCAGTCAACTTTGGAGGCATGGTGTTATCGAATATCTCTTTCTGCAAGACAAAGAAAATAGAAAAACAATGTAAGTATTCATATCAAGTTTCCCAGACATAAAATACATACAACGTCACATCACTACGGAGTTACTAATATTCATCAATTCACACTACAAAAGATCAAATTTAAGACATATCACAGATCATGAAAGGTAACATAGATTGTATTGATAGTTAACCAAAATCGTGACAAGTATTGCCACTACAATCGTTCACCATAAAACATCAAGTACTTGAGTTTCTCGTCATAATACCATCATACAAAGGTCTAAAATAGTTCTATTACAATGATCAAAGAAAATACAAAACAAGTAACTAGGCATGTGGTGATCCACACGGCCTCTTGGATGGCGGCTCGTCGTCGTCTTCCTCGGTTTCCTCATCACTAACTTCCTCATCCACATCATCCACTTTTCCCTTTCCTTTTTCATCTGGCCCACATTCCATTTCCTTTTTCGTCCCTGATGTGGATCCATACTCAATCGCTACCTGATTTCCCACCGAAATACAAGCACCTCCAGTAGGCGGCTGAATCATAAAGTCATTCGCCTCCATCTCCAAATCGTCCACGAATCTCCAATCCGGGGGCAATGAATCCCTCACACGATGCTCCCAACTCTGCATCCTCGACAACCTCATCTGATCCTCCCCCACACGGTCAAGACTAGCACTTAAATTTGCAACCATTGATCTCAAACTGTTGATGTCACTTTTGTTCACATTCCCGTCATACTCAATTCTTGCCGTCCTTTCCAACAGTCTTTCGTCCACCTTGTCATTCTCGTCGAATCTACTGACCACCCTTGATTCCACTACATACCTCATGCACATCGATCCTTCCAAACCTCTCACAGTCCGTCGTACGAAATGATAATTCCTCGGTCCGGGACAGCAAATTCATGGGATGCCTTGATGAAGAGAATTTGCGCTCATTGCACCTTCGGCTCTTCTGGGGATATCTGGTACACCAACCAGATGGGAAGTACGCATAGGCGTGGGGCAAGTAGTCCTCCTTGGGTCGGGGTCCTGGGCTCGTACATCGTTTCTGTTATCGTTAGGCGGTACCTCGGCCATTCCTGCAATAACAGCGAATTTCGGAGGGTACATAAGTAATTATACAATAATTATAAATATATGCATGCAAATGCAATGCAAAGGTGGTACATATGCCCAAAATGTAATAATATGATGCTCATGCATGATTAATACAAAAATTACGATGTCGGATATTTCACGTAAAATTCAACGTCTACATATAGTAATTCCATACTTATGTAATAATTACCCACATATATATACTTTACTCAAAAGTATACGTCAAATGCCATAAATACAACAATAAATCTTACCGGAGCCATGCAGGATAGTTGTGTGTGCTTGGACCCTTTCTTACGACACCAAAAGTTATAGTTTAGGATTTTCAAAAACGACCTAGTTCTCTATAACTCGTGGCTCTGATTACCAATCTGTAACACCCCCACAATTGCTATGCGCAGCGGAACTACAACAATGGGTGCTACACAGTATTCTTTGCACACAAGATATATCAAACGACGCTAAAAAGACGTCCACATAAAAACTTAAATTTAAAAATTGTTAGATGATACATGTCCACGGTTTTTCCAACCCCAAATAGTACACAGAGTTTAGCGTTTTCGGTCCCCATGAATCTCAACCCAAAAACTTCAGTTTTACAACCACATGACATTAAACGTAAAAATTGTTTAAGTAGAAAAAGGAGGGAAAAACAAGCGGACACCAAGCCGTACACACAACATCCATCCCATGCATGCTCCATCCTACACCTCAGCGGTTACCTGAAACACATGCCAAAAATTTGGTCAACGAAAACGTTGAGTGGAATTCATAGGTTTTACAATCCATTTGAACGTATATATAATAAAACCATTCGTGATCATTTATAGTCTTGTCGATCAAACAAACTATAATCAGGATACTGACAATTGTGTTTAAGCTCATGCCACTAATCCGTTAACTCAATCACCCGCTTAAATATACCGGCGTGATTCAGATGAAACCAGTGCCCCTTCTAAAGGCATCAGTTGCAATTATACCTTATTTCTCATACAAAATAATCTACCGCAGAACTTACTATAAGTACAGCTTCTCGGCTAGCATTGGGTCGTTAACCCCGTAGTACTACAAATTGCATAAGCGGCTATTTCCCCCTACTCGAGGGCAGGACAATAGTTAATAGTTCATGAATTTAGGGTCTTTTGCAACTTTGGTACTCAACACAATTTCTAAGGCAACTTTCGGGTCTAACAATCATTCATGATATACGTTCCTTTTAAAAACTAGCATGCATTTCCCTCGCGGGTAAAACAATTTGAAATAATATAAGCGAGGCTATAAATTCACACCTTATATCTTAAGTAGTCGGTAGTTCGAGGGATGATCACTGACGACGAAACGGATGCCCGGTTAAATCAACACCTATCACAAATAACGCGTAATGAGTAATCTCATCTTAATACTTACGGTACTGTATAAAATACATATATACAAGTCACTTAGGACAAGTATAACTCACGCCAAAAACAAAAACAACAAGTATAACTCATTTTATACCATTCGTTCTTATTACCTACGTTGTCCATTTTTACTCATTCTAGCCGGTACTCGACTAAAGTACGGGCTGTTTTACCTTATTTAACCACACTTATAAAATTTGACAAAATTTCCAAAAATCCTATATGACCTGTAGATAACATGTTTTTAAGCCCAACAAAAGTTTTTACTTTTACGACCCGTTACGCAACTCTTTTCCACGACTACATTTTACGGGCTGAAATTGCGCTTCGACCAATTTTGACCTCTTTGACCTATATGAAAAATGCCTTTGACTCCTTTGACACCTAAGTCAACATATAGACCCATTTACACAGGTTAGGGACCAAATTTTGACCCTTGACCATTTACCAATTTATACTTGTGACCCTCGGGATTTGACTAAAACTTTACACAAATTCGGATTATGAAAGTCCTCGTCTCCCGGTACCCGATCTTTAAAATGTCATAACTTTTAGCTCGTTTTGAGTCACGGGCTCTACCTTATACCAAATTAAAGCTAGGAAAACCCTCTATAACTACATTTAGTTTTCAAGTTCTGGAAAAAAAATAATTTTTATGAAATGGACCAAATGTTTCTGCCTAAAAATGACCATACCAAAAACGCACTTAGACTCGATTCCAAGCCTTCTAACCACCACTAAACATCATCCTAAGCCTTCCCAAACATATCCTAACATCAAACTTCAATCCTACCCCTATTGATCAACCAATCTCAAAATCAAAACTTAAAGAAATAAACATGCAACTAGTGAATCCTATGTAAAACATCATAAAACAAATAACCAAACACAAGAACAACATGCAAAATCAACAACCACCATGGCTCCCCAAACACCCCCTTTGCCGTGGGGTTTGGGTGACCCAATCACCACAACCAAATTAATTTTGGTGGGTTTTCATGGTGTTCTTGCATCCATAACACTTAAAATCAACATGCATTAGCTCTTTTAGCCTCAAAAACGAATTTGGATCATATGAAAAAAAATCTTGAAAAATTTTTGTTAGTGCATGTTGGATTTGAGCACATGAACATGTGGGGAATGACCAAACTAAGTGTGGTCTAACCTTAGATTTTTGAAAAATCAAGTGGAAAAAGATTTTTGGTGGATTTTCTTGTGGGTTTGGGGTGTCCATCGGTTTGAGAGAGAGAGGAGAGAGTGAGTGTTTGATTTTTGGTGCAAGTGTTGTATGTGTTTGTGTGTGTTTCAATTTTGGCCTTTTTGGTGGGTTGGGAGGGGCTTAAATGCAATTTTTAACTTCTTTTGGCCTTAAATGAAAAACGTCCTCAAAACTTTGCGGGTTCGACTCATTTGTCAATTTTGAAAATTTTACGGGAGTCGGAAATCTTCCCGAACGCTCCAAAATATTTTTGGGATACTTTAAATGTACTCGGAAGGCTATAAAACTCACCCGACTCAACTTAACACGAACCGTAAATAAAATCCTCGAAAAATTACATTATCGATAAATCGTCAAAAATTATATGAAATTGGGCATCCCTCGGGATCGTAATCGTCATCGTCCTTCTTAAAACGTCAATCGTAAAAATTATAACCTCGAACATCGGCTTTAACCAAAATACTTATAATTATAGAAATTATAATTTATTAAAAATTTCAAAAATTAGCGTAATTTAGGGTATCGTTAATGACCTCGATTCTAGGGTGTCACAGAGCGTATTATGAAAACGTGTATTAACCTTCTCAACCACTTTACGTGGAATAGATACCTGAACACCCTCAAACCTGTTTTCCGATATGATAGAACCTATATTAACACGAGCAACAGGTGAAACTTGTTGGCTTGAACCAGCAGCATCTGCATAGGAGCTAGATGGACTACCAATATCCACCGACTGTACAATAGGACATTCCTTCACAGTTTCCTCGACATCTATCGCTGGATCACTTGGATTAGAAAACGTGAAATCATCCATATTTGAGTCAAATACATCACTCCTCTCATTAGGGTTTATATCCAATTGTTCAAACGATAGCTCATCATTAACCAATTTACTAAACGTATGAGATGAGACACTCACCTCTTTATGCTGATCCAAGGACATACGCATTGTGATATTAGATAAATCTGGTGTAACCCTAGCATCATGTCCAAAAGTAGTGCTCATAGACGGATCCCTAGCATTGGTAGCATTAACATGTTGACGTTTTAGTGTTCTAACACTGCTCTCCAACTCCACTTGGTGTGCACATACGATATCAAGGGTCTTAGTCCATTGCTCATTAGTCATTCGCTTCAAGAATTCATATTTGTCACTTTGGACATCATTCATAAACCTACTAATTACTTCCACAGTATTGAGAGAGATCGAGAACAGTTTTTCAACGTCTTCTAACGACTCTACATTCAACTTCTGTCGTTCACCGTTTGCATTATCACTTCCAGTCACCAAACTAGGATTCGAAACAACCTTAGCCGAATCACTCATGAAACCCTCCATAGTAAATAAATAGCTCCACTAAATAATTTAAACTAGACAAAACAGCTCCACAAAAAATTAACCAAACGAACCGTATACTAGACGAAACCCTAAGAACCAATCAATGCTTAGACACGATAAAAACAAAAGACTAAATTAGGTGCATACCCTAACCGACCCCACCAAAAGAAACCCTAAACAAAGAAATTAATGCTCGACGAGAAACACAAAACGAATCACGGAATAAAGGAGTAGGTGAATAAACAAATAAAAAACAACACCAAAAACGACATCCTAATAAAACATAACGAGACCCTTTAAAGAAAAAGATTCCACAGCAACCAATGAGATCACACTAGGTAATCCAATAGATATACTATGTAAACCGACTCTAAAAAAGACTCATCAGATCGAGTGGAACACAAGGATACCGATTTTTGGCCGCCATTGGAAAGCTCGGGTTTTTTTTTAGACGTAACTAATTATAATGATGATATGAATCTGATGGAGACTTTTTCTTCATTGCCCATTTAACATCATATACAATGAATTTAAACCGTATCTCGCATGCAAACGTAGATCCAGATCGTTATGGTGGTATACACGTCACAAAGGTAATGTTGTTTTTTATCATGAAAGATAAGTCAGTGTAATTTAATAGGCCAAGTTGTTTGTTTTTTTGTTAGATGGTTCTCGGTATATAGCAAGTGACATATATACAAGGCTTTGTCATTGTTGCCTTGGTGTTAGAGCCGAATAAACATATCCATTCACTCAAACCTTTCATTATTGAAGATCTATACTTTGTTGATATACACTTACTAAACATTTTACCAATTTTTGTTTTATTGTAAATTAAGGCTCATAAAAGTGACATGTGCACTAGTTTACTACTTTTTGTTTTATTTTAAATTAAGGCTCATAGTTAATAAAGAAAGAAAAGGTATTGGTCAAGATTTAAAAGAGATAACTAAAACATGTGAACAAGCTACGTACTTGGATTTGTTATGTTTTGTCGTCATATGATTTTACCCTTGATATTCCTTATTGTCAATACTTTTTTAGTTTGACCTGAAAGCAATACATATTTTGGTGATAATACATGTATTTTTTATACCGACATGTATGTTTTTTTATATTACATGTATGTTTTTAACTTTATACATACATATTTTTTGTAATAATACATGTATGTTCTTTGATTAATATTGGTTGCTTCATAATAAAAAAGAGATGTTTGGTTGATTCATAATTTGTGTTTTTTACTAATATTGGTTGCTCATCATATCTTATCGGTTGCTTAAAAGGTGCATAGCTAATTTAAGATATGACATCAGACTATTTTTTGTGCAGTGTTGCGATTTGGATGAATTAATATGCGGCATTGGAAGAAATACAATTTGTAACGGGTTACATGTATGTTCGGTCAAGGCGTGCACTTAGATTTTGATTCTTAAAGGTTACATGTACGTTCATTGAAGGCCTGCACATATATTTTAAAGAATTTGATGCGAAACTAAAAGTATAAGTATCTTTTTGGAGGCGAACATGTATGTTTTTGGAGGCGGACATGTATGTTTTTTTAGGCGGACGTGTATCTTTTTGGAGGCAAACATGTATGTTTTTGGGGGTGGGCATGTACTTTTTTTAGGCGGACATGTATGTTTTTGGAGGCGGACATGTATGTTATTGGAAGTGTGCATATATGTTTTTGGAATAGGTACACACATGTTTGTAAGAGAGATATATATATTTTTTTTCACATATGCTCATTTGCATTAAATATTAGTGCATATGTATTATTTTTTCCAGTAATTTGCATTTCAATTTAAATGTGTTTAACATTTATGTATGTTTTAGTGTGCTATAAACTTACATTATTCAAAGAATAAATGTGTACACGTGACAACTCGAATAACATAAATGCTTATAGAAAAGTTTGAAAACTTATTAACTATAAAAACATGTATATTATTTAATATAAAAACATACATGCAAAATTGACTATTTTTTTAAAAACATTAATGTTTTCTTATTCTTAAAATTAGGAGAATTTAAAATAAAAATAAAAAATAAAATAAAAAAACAAATTTCAAAAATTAGAGGATTCAAATAACGAAATTATTTAAAAACTAAGAAAATTAAAAAAAAATGTCATTTACAATTTTACCCTTTTGAATAAATAAAAATATTTAATGTTTAGAAAAATCTCATTGGTTTAAAAGAGTTCTGACAGTTCTGACACTAAAAATGGTTCTGAAAAGAAAGCCCCTCTATATATATATATATATATATATATATATATATATATATATATATATATATATATATATATATATATATATATATATATATATATATATATATATATATATATATATATATATATATATATATATATATATATATATATATATATATATATATATATATATATATATATATATATATATATATATATATATATATATATATATATATATATATATTATAAAGTAATTACCTTAGGAAACTCCATTTCAACAACATCCATGGCAGTTTCTAGATCCCATCATCAATGGATGAGGCACTCGAAAATGTGCTGGTGCATGATAACAGAAAGGAAAAAAAACTACTGCCTTCATATTTCTCATGCTCAATATTTTTAGGGATAATTATTGAAATGGCCCAAGATGACAGAGATGAAAGGAAGACTTAGTAAATCATTGCTTCGTGAAGGTGTTTGCATAAGTTTGGCTATTTAAATGCCATCGGTAATCTTTGTGGTAATTACAGTTAGCGCCATTTTTTACCTTTTGAATTCAAATTTAAATGCTCAAATTAAGTGTTGTAATCTAATGTTTATTTGATATCCTAATTTGAAATTTAGTGTTACTCGCGTTTATTTGGGCCAGTTTGTAATTCTCACTGTTATTTTCCGCGTGGATTATAATTCATCTACGTTTTTACGGATTATGTGGTTCTTTCGCAACTTCATAGTCCTCCACACGATAATCGTATGGCAAAGCGCATGTAAGATTACTTGTTTAATAAGGTACGTGAAACATTTTTTCAATCCAAAAGTTGTATAAGAGACGCCTCCTAAACTTTTTTAAGGTTTAGGGGTTAAAATTTTAAATAGGCACGTTGGGTGCATTAGTTATATATAACTTGACGAGTATCTTTGCATAGCCACGGTATGTTATTCACACGCATAGTGCATAATAGATGAGTACACGGCATAGTAAGAGGATTTTATACCCGTCTATGCATATATATTTGTTCTTTAGTATGGTGTATGTATATTTTGTTTTCTGTTCTTATTTTTCAATTTTTTTAATGGTTGTTAGAGCAAGTTTTGATAAGTTTTAATTTGTTTGTTTCATTTTTTAGCATAGATATTGATTTTTGACCGACGCATCTATCGTTTATATATTTGATTATTCAGTTATTCCGTACCTTTCTTCCCCTTCTCCAAATCTTACATGTTTCTAAATCATATATAAAAAAGCCATTAGAACATTAAATAACTTAACAATGCAAAAACCATTGTATGTCTCTTGATTAAGACGATATGTTGTATTTATTTAAATTGATTACAAAAAGGATATATAATATTTCTATCAACGTGTATATAACTTAAGTAATGAAAAATTGAATTTCATAAATACAGAACAAAAAACAACTAGGTATCTTGACCAATTTTCACCACCACAACATCCTGCTTCTTTATCAACTCTTCCTCATTAATATCCATGCATTGAAATAGTATACAACGATATCGTCGTATACTATTTCAATGCATGGATATTCAGATTTAGATCTATAAGTGTCAACGGATGTTTATGTCGATGTATACTCTTTTGGACTTATTCTTTACGAGGTACTTTTATCTGTATTCGATTTCATAAATTGCATATGATATATTCGTATTAGAGACCAGCTCACGTTGACCCGAACCACTCGCTGGCGAAAATTACAATTATAAACACTCATACATTAATCAGGGCCGGTCCTGAGTATTTTGTTGCCCTGGGCGAAACTAACAAAAATTTCCCTCTGCCAAGTTAAAAAAATTAAACAAAATAAGACGTCTTTAACGTTTAACGGTGCAGATAAAGCTGCCTTACCAACTTAATTAAACATGTTTTTTTAAAACGTTGGCTTTTATTAAAAACTAGCAAAAGCTAGGAAAGAGAGTTACAATGAGGTAACATAAACTAAATGATTTTTGGCCTAATTACTAAAAGAGTCCAAAAAACGTGGGCAATTCTCATTCTAATCTATTTAACATATTTTTTTCATTTAGGTTCACAGAAAATGGGGCAATCAGGATAACCCCGTCAAAATTTGACAAGTGTCCTAAAAAGTAGGACAACTCTACCACCTTGCCCCAAAAAATAGGCAAACAAAGGACACATGACGCACTCTAAACTCGATTGCCCTTGTTTCTCAAACAATTTAGACCCTTTTGGGACTGACAATGTTTTTTAACCCATCTCAGAATTTTGATTTAGGCGATAGAACCTTTTAGGAATTTTCCCATTTTTTAACCTCTATCCAACTTAACAAAATATTATTTAACGTATTTTACTTTATGGATTAAGTGTTCAACCTTATGATACTTTTTATATATCTGAGCAAATAAATTCTTACCGATTAAAAATGATTTAAAGTATTTGTTATAATATGCAAAAATTGAGCTGACATCTTATTTGCATATTGATCAATATTTTTAATGTATTATTATTATAGAAAATTTATGAGAAAACAACATTTTAAGGCACAGGATAACTGGCCCAATTGTTGGTTTCGATGACTCGACTAGCATGACTAGCTTTAGGAACCTGATGAGATTGTAGTTTCATTAGGTTTAAAACCATTTCATGCCATTATGGTTACTCGTTTGTTTTTTTTTCTTGCCCGTTAACGATTCTTTATATAAAAATTTGATATTGGTTTTGTTTAATATGAGATCAGATGATGGCGGCAATCTTGACACGCTTATCTACAAACTGATAAAGGCGTTAAGCTAAAAGAGTTGCCTAAAGGGAAATCAGACAAATAGATTCGACGGGTCATTCATATTAATAATTTTTTCATCGTTTTTCCTTCTTTGTTCTTGTTTTGTAGATTGATGGAGGAGTGTTGGTATCCAGATTTATCTATTAGACCGAAATTTTCCGAGATTATCATACGCCGTGACAAAAGCGTGGGGTATAGTTCTAAACAAGGATGGTTCAAAGACACATTTAAGCTCCCATGGTATTCTTTCTAACACAACATTATACGTATCAAGGAAACGGTACTATTATTTTGTTAACAATGTTATAACTGTTTTCTTGCAGGAAGTAATGGTTATAAACAGTACGAATGTTAAACAAAATTCGATTAGCTGGCGAGAGACTCCAAGTCTTGGGAGCTTTGTGTTGTCATGTATGACGTAATGGGTGAGAAATAGAGGTCGCGTAAGCATAGTGTTGGTTTGACAATCTCCCAAAGGGTGCAATATAACCTTGCATTGTGTTATATGTTTTGGCTTTGTGTTTATTGTTATGTTTCAGGTTTGGATGTGGGCTTCTTTCCTTGGTGGGCTTATGTATCTGTTGAGGCCCATGACTTGGCGTATATCACCCTAGTCTTTGACTAGGGTTTCATTATCTCTCATACATCACACACACACACACATCTGTGTGCGCAGCTCTCTCTCTCTCTCTCTCTCAGCAAATCCATGGAGGACTTGGACATGGGAGTTTGATTATCATCTTGTACAACTGAGTGTTTGAGTGATCATTTGTATGTGAGGGAGAACGGATCAACCTAGTTGGGACGTTCTCATCATTTCTTTTGTAATCGTTCGATTAGCATCTGTTAGGGGACTAATCTTTATTTGTTTTTTTGATTCATAATAAAATACACCAAGGGGTGGTTGGTTGGGTGTAAAGATCTCTCTTATCTTGTGATATTATGTTTATTATAAATGGTATCAGAGATATGGTTGTAGATCTTTCAGACTATCGAAGCTCTCTCGGTTCTTTTTTATTATAATCAATTTTTTGATTTTTCGAAACCCTAATTAATTTTTTTAGGGTTTTATACTTCGGGTGGTGATTCTTGCTCTCTTGACGTATCTGGAAGCTTGTTTTGGTGGTGCCGTTCGTTATCTTGAAAAATATTATTAGGGTTTTCACAAACCCTAATTTTATTTTTTTGGGGTTTTGTCTCTGTGGTTCCCAGGAAGTTTTAATTGGTGTTGCCGTTTCTTTATTTGGTGGTGCCGTTAAAAATCTTGAAGATTGGATTAGGGTTTCTTGAAACCCTAATTTAATTTTTTGGGGTTTTCTCTATTCTTGGTATCCTGGTATCACCTTTGGTGGTGCCGTTACCATTTTTTGCTAACTTGCACATGTATATCTTTGCTAGGGTTTGCTAACCCTAGTTTGTTACTTTTTTGGGGGTTTCCTGATTGGTGGATCACCCATCCTCTAGACTAAGTGAATCTAGAGATTGGGTGTCTTTTTGGTTGATTCTGGTTGCTGTTTCCGCTGTAAGTCTTCTTTCATTCTTCTTTTTTGCCTCTCTCTCTTGGTTACTATTGTGAGTCACTGTTGTCTTGTGTGTTGGTGCAAACGGATTCGGTTAACATCTTGACCCTCCCGCCTTGACTGGTATGGATACCTGCTCTGGCCAATCACAGTCCACAGCTTGACATTTCTGGTGCTCACCTTCTGAGTGTTTATTGTGGTTATATTTGTCTTGTTCTATCTGCTTTATTCTTTCTGCCTTGGTTTGTCTGTTTTTTTCTTTCTGCTTATTGTTTTGTGTGCTTATTGCTCTCTCTGTGTGTGAGTTATGAGTGCTAGTGGTGCTCCTCCCACACCACCCAATGGTGATGGAGGAAATGGTGGTGGTGGGGGTTCTTCTGAGACCACCACCAATCCTGTTGCTCTCATCAGCAATGTGGATGCTGTAAACCCACTTCACATTCATAATAGTGATAATTGTAGCTCTGTCCTTGTCCCCTTCAAGCTGTTGGGGACTGAGAACTATAGGATGGATGTGGAACAATGCTATGAGACTTGCTTTACAAGCTAGGAACAAATTTGCTTTTGTTGATGGGTATTGCTTAAGAGAGTCTTATTCTGATGATGTGTTGTGTGCTCAATAGGATAGATGCAATGCTTTGGTTCTTACTTTGATTATGAAGGTGGTTTCCAGTGATGTTTATATGGGTCTTGTTTATTCTGAAAATGCTGCTAATGGTTGGAAAGAGCTTAATGCAACTTATGACAAGATTGATGGTTCCATTGTTTATAATTTGCTTCAAAAGATTGGGTCTGTTAAGCAAGGGGGTAACTCTATATCTGATTATTATCATAGGTTGAACTCTCTATGGAGAGAGTTTGATGCTGTTTCTAAGATTCCTAAATGTGTTTGTGCTGTTAAATGTTCTTGTTCTGCTAGCACTGAATTAGCTTTGCATCAACAAATCATGAGGCTTATGCAGTTTCTTATGGGGCTTGATGACTGTTATCAGCCTGTTAGGACTGCACTTCTCACCAAGGATCCACTCCCTGATGTTAAGGAAGCTTATGTCACTGTATCTAGAGAGGAATCCCATAGGGGTGTTCCTGATAACTCTGATCATATAGAGGCTAAATTGAATGCTACTTCCTTTGCTGCTAAGACCTTTAATCAAAATAGGAGAAGCACTTCCAATGCTTCTAATAGAACCCCTAACAAGGGCAATGGGACTAAAAACTTTAGGGGTCCTAACCCTAATCTTTTGTGCACTCATTGCAATCAAATTGGTCATACTATTGATAGATGCTTTGAATTGATTGGTTATCCTGCTGGTTACATAAAGAAGGGGGTATAATCAAAGGTAAACTGTTTTTAAACCCAATTTTAATGCTAATTATGATATCAAAACTGGAGAAAAACAGGCTTCCACTTGTAATTCTCCAAACTCTTTCACCACTGAACAAATGCAGAAGCTCCTTAATTTGATCAGTGACTCCTCTGGCAACACTCAGTCCAATATGGCAGGTAGAATCTCTTTCTTTAATGCTAATGTTTGGTTCAATGTTAATTTTTCCAAGTTTTTTTTGTGGGAACTCTAAATTTCTTATTAAAACCATTACTTTGGGATGGATTATTGATTCTGGGGCTAACCAACATCTTACCACTTCCACAGTTGGTATGCTCAATAATGTTGATATTTCCAATCTCAACATCTCTGTTGGTCACCCTAATGGCACTGTTGCCAATATAAGTCACATTAGTGATCTCAAACTTTCTAATAATGTTGTTCTTCATGATGTGCTAGTTGTTCCTGGTTATTGTGTTAGCTTGATGTCTGTTAACAAGCTCATTAAGGATAGTAAATTGTTTGTTGGTTTTGATGAGGATAAATGTTATATTCAGGACTTGGCCAAAGGGACTAATCCGGGGACTGGTAGTGAATCTGGGGGGCTCTACTTGTTTGATGACCTTAAGACTAAGAGCCTTGGTACTGTTAACACTGCTATAACCTCTAACACCTCTAAAGATATATGGCATTGTAGACTTGGTCATCCCTCTGATCAAGTTCTCAATGCTCTCAAAAATAACCTCAAACTTTCTAAAAACACCATCATTTCTATTTGTGAAACTTGTCACAGGGCTAAACAAACAAGGGAACCCTTTCCCTTGAGTGATCACAAGTCCAGTAAACTTGGTGATCTTGTTCACTTGGACTTGTGGGGCCCTTACAAGGTTCCTAGTAAGGAAGGGTATAGATACTTCCTTACCATTGTGGATGATTATTCTAGAGCTGTGTGGACTTACCTTTTGAAATCTAAGGATGAGGTTTTTGCCAACCATCCACCTACTATGAAGCTGTGAAAGATAGTAGGTGGGTTGAGGCTATAAACAATGAAATTGAAGCCCTTTTAAGGAATAATACTTAGACCTTATGTGATTTACCTTCTAATAGAAAGGCTATTAACAATAAATGGATCTATAAGATTAAATACAAGTCTTCTGGCCTTGTTGACAATTTTAAAGCTAGGGTTGTTGTTAAAGGTTATAGTCAAAGGGAAGGCATTGATTTTGATGAGACTTTCAGTCCTGTTGTCAAAATGGTTACTATTAGGTGTCATGCTAGCATTGCTGTCTCTAATGATTGGCCTCTCTTTCAACTTGATGTTAACAATGCTTTCTTGTATGGTGATCTTGATGAGGACATTTATATAACTCTTCCTTTGGGCTTCAATTGCAAGGATAAAGGTAAGGTGTGTAAGCTTAATAAAGCTTTGTATTGTCTCAAGCAAGCCACAAGGCAGTGGAATGCAAAACTTACCACTGTCTTGGTTGAGCATGGCTTTTGCCAAAGTAAGTTTGATTACTCTCTTTACACTAAACATAATGGTAACATGTTTATTGCCCTTCTTGTCTATGTTGATGATTTTATCATTACTGGTAACTGCATTAAGGAAATTGAATCATTTAAATGCTTTCTAAAAACTAAATTCATGATTAAAGACCTTGGCATTATGAGGTATTTTTTAGGTATTGAGGTTCTTGAAAACTCCAATGGGATCTGCATGACCCAAAGGAAGTATTATCTTGAGCTCATACATGAGTTTGGTTTGCTTGCTGCTAAACCAGTTGCAACCCCATTACTAGAAAATTGTGTTTTGGCTGTTGATGAAATCAAAGATGATAAATTTCTCTTAAATGTTTTTGAGTATCAAAGATTACTTGGGAGACTTATTTATCTAACTCATACCAGACCTGATATATCTTATGTTGTCCATTGCCTTAGCCAACACATGCATGCATCCCTTCAATCTCATCTTAAAATAGCCTTAAGGGTTATTAGATACCTCAAGAACTCTCCTGTGATTGGTATCCAGTTCTATAAGGATACCTCTTTAAGGGTGTCTTGTTTCATTGATGCTGATTGGGCCAAATGTCTTAAGACCAGAAAATCTGTTTCTGGATACTCTGTTTTTTTAAGGAGGTCTCTTGTCTCTTGGAAGAGCAAGAAGCAGCCCACAGTGTCCAGATCCTCAGCTGAGGCTAAGTATAGAGGTATGGCATGTGCTACTTGTGAAGTTATCTGGATCACTAACTTGCTTGGTGATCTAAGAATAAAAAACCTATTTCATGTGAACCTTTATAGTGATAGCAGCTCTGCTATGCAGATTGCTGCTAACCCTGTTTTTCATGAGAGAACCAAGAACTTTTGAGGTTGATGTTCATTTGGTAAGGGAAAAGGTTCAGAATGGTGTTATCAACACCATCAAGGTTGCCTCACTTGATCAAACTGCTGACATTTTTACTAAGGCTCATGACATTAATCAACACCTGAAACTATGTAAACAGCTGAGGCTTGTGAACATGTTTGGTAAATGATTTTTCTGCTCTCTCCTTTGTCAGATTGAGGGAGGGTGTTGGTTTGACAATCTCCCAAAGGGTGCAATATAACCTTGCATTGTGTTATATGTTTTGGCTTTGTGTTTATTGTTATGTTTCAGGTTTGGATGTGGGCTTCTTTCCTTGGTGGGCTTATGTATCCGTTGAGGCCCATGACTTGGCGTATATCACCCTAGTCTTTGACTAGGGTTTCATTATCTCTCATATATCACACACACACATCTGTGTGCGCAGCTCTCTCTCTCTCTCTCTCTCTCTCTCTCACCAAATCTATGGAGGACTTGGACCTGCGAGTTTGATTATCATCTTGTATAGCTGAGTGTTTGAGTGATCATTTGTATGTGAGGGAGAACGGATCAACCTAGTTAGGACGTTCTCATTATTTCTTTTGTAATCGTTCGATTAGCATCCGTTTGGGGACTAATATTTATCTATTTTTGTTTAAGTACTTTTGATTCATAATAAAATATACCAAGGGGTGGTTGGTTGGGTGTAAAGATCTCTCTTATCCTGTGATATTGTGTTTATTAACACATAGTCTTCAGAGTTGCGAAATCTGGATAATAAAGTGGAATCGTTGCTATATGTTTTCTTGTTTACGTTACGTGAAAATGGTTTACGTGTATCAGTTGATAGACTTGTGATATAATAGCTCGAATCGTCCTAGTGTTCTCTTCTACGCATGATGATCTATGGAATTTAAAGAAAAAATGTCAACTTATGAGAAAAATTCCTCTTAAACGAATGAACAAGTTTATGTTATTACAAGTGTATTATAGTATTCAACATGAGCAAGCTAAACACATTGAGATTAATATTAACTTTGTTCGTGTACTGTAAACAAACCTAAAATGAATCATACCGAAAAGCACAATCTTCATCAACTACAAACTTACACTGTAAACACTTGTAGATTATCTTGTCCTGCAAATTCTTACCACACTTGGCGCATTCACCATCACTTTCAACACCCCCGCAAAATGATAGATCGTGTGGGTGACCACTATGCCTGAAAACTCCTCCAAACTTTATATTATCAAATCCAGCAACACCTTCGTGAAGATGGAAAATAGTATAGCCTGTTTCTTTTTGAAGTACTGGCACACAACAAGCAAGATGCATGGACTAAATGCATTGATCACAATGATAGAACGCACCATTAGGATTAATCTCCTCCTTGCAAACTTCACAAAAGTAATCACCGCTATGGTTTTCAACTGGAAAATACCTTTGAATCATTAGATGCTTGTCATACCTGTGACTAATTGTATCAGGCCAGAAAAGAGCACACTTTGAATGTATGGTAAATTTACAAGGCTTACAACTGTAACAAATTTGTTTCTTTGCATCAGACAAACACAAACGACAATACGTTTCAGAACTTGGCCTACATTCATTAAGTCCATGATTTGGATGAGATTTATGTGTGATATATTGAGGTTTGAGCGCACTGAACGTCAATATTTAGGCCATGCATATAGGTAAGTGGAAAACAATAAATGAAGCCATTGAAAGGTAAGATACAATACTCACATACGGGCACACCCAACTTCATAAATAAAGTAGCTTTCGGCATTAGTTTAAAGTTACGTATATCGGATGAAAAATTCTTCTTTTTAACTTCAATAGGCAACCGGGTGCACCACGCGTGAAGGACAAAGTCGCATCCATGATCAAAGTCTTTACATTTGTAAAAAGATATGTTTGTGATTGGTCTTATGCATGCATTGCCTACAACTTCAACCATTTTCATTGAATCATGAACGGACGATGTTGTTATTCTTGAAGAGGTAGCTGTTGTTGTAATATCATTATTGCAGTATGGTGTGTCCACAAGAGTTAATGGGTGTCGGTGAAATGGATATGTTAGGTTGGTTTCGAAGGCCCTTAATCCAGTTTCGCCATGAAAGTGCATCAGCATATCAGTTTGATCAGGGAATGGGACATGGAGAAGAACAAGATCGTCACCGTATTTGGATTTTGTAACGTGTTGAAACTGCAGGAGTACATGCAGAGCCATATAATACACGTACAACCCCTAAATTATTATCTCCAAAGTCTATAGAACTAAAATTTGGTTTTTTAGAGAGTTTTTTATTCATGCACTTGGCATTTTCTGATGCGACTTTTAACGTGGTTGCGCAGACTGTGTGTACGTAATACCGACATTTCTCACATTTATAAATCCAAAGATTTTCATCAAATCGCAGTTCACATACCTTACATGTTGGATCAAATTTAGTTTTTTGATCATCCTTTGGAAATGAGTAAGCAAGAGTAAGCGGGTGAGTATGAAAGAAATTGTCCTTTCTAAAATTTTGAATTAATAACTTTTTGCGGAGGAAAACACAGTCTCTATGGGTAAAAAAACTGAAACATGTGGTACATTGATAAGAGTTTCCTTGATGTTTGTTGCTGCACACACGACAATTGGCTAAAATATCTACAGAGATGGACATTATTGGGTGTCGGTGGCTAGGGTGATAAACCATGTGATTTTTAAGCCATTTTTCGAACATCCTATACAAAAATAAATATCACATTGAATACAATGATAATTTAGGTACTCGTAGTCATGCTTGCATTTACAAATTTCACACATACACCATTTATCTTCTGATACTTGATAGAGATAACAATATGATCATGATGAGATTCGTGTCTTATGTGACAATCCGTCAACTTATGGTTGATATTTTATTCTTGATATTTATTTGAAAACATTATTTTAATGTTACAATATGAACTCACTTATTTTTGGGAAGTAATTTGGATTTACGTCTTGAAGTAGCATCGACTACGTCTAAACCGGAGGATTCTACGTTACGTGCTTACGTTTACATACACCGTCTTTGGTGTCAGTCCGACATTTCAGAAAATAAATTTGTCCATGAATATTATTTTGGAGTTTTAAATTTGAGTTGGTTCATAAACTCACAAATTTACGAGAAGAGATTAGGACTTACGATTTTATTTTAACGTCCTTTACGACTAAACCGGAAACCCTAGGATTACGTATTTACGTTTTCGAACTCCGTTTTTGATGAAACAATTTTTATTAGATTCGTTTTGTGCCGTTGATTCATAATTTATAAAAACGTTTTTCGTAAAACGACCCGAGGGCACGCAAATCGAGGAAACTAAAATCGAGGAATACCCGTAAATTAGTGGGATGAGACAAAACAAGTTTCGCCCCACCTCACTAACATGGGAGGGTCAAAACATTGACTCAACACCATGAGGTGTCAAGTGTGTAAGCTTACTAGCTACACTTGTTAGCCTAAGCTTAACAAGTAAGCTATCCAACAAACAAAACCATCTTTCACTAACCATTTCTTCACTTGTACATGCAAAACCACTAAACCACCCTTCCTCTCTCTATCATTTCGTCCCACAATCCTCAAAAACAACCCTCATTTGATCTATTTTAACCATAAATTCATGTGTTATTCATACACATGATGATGCTCCTTTGAAGTCTTGAAGATTGGAGGTGATTTTAACATCCAAGGAGGATATTTGTTGGTGTCTTAGGGCTGATTTCTCAAAGAGTCTACAAATACTTAATGATCCTAGAAGTGGTGTTGATATCTCATAAGATTGGTTACCCAAAACCAAGTCTTGTTCATCATCAATCCATCTTTTCATCATCATGGTGGTATAAAGATTGTCCTCCCCATCCTCTTGTTATTTTGATTATGTAATCATGTATTTTATTTCCTATTGTATATGTATATGATGATTATATGATGATAAAAGTATTGTGTGGGGATTTGGTGTTGATAAACATGCTTAAAAAGATGAAAGACTATAAGAAACAAGGTTAGAATCTTGTTTAAATTTGTTGGCTGTATAAAACAGTAAAGAATCAAATGATGAACTGATAAAAATGGCATAGATTAATGGATTTACAGTAAGCTATGGGTCTTGTACACATGTGAGAGTTGGCCATGCAATGGAATCATTGTAATGAGTGAGATATGATCAAAACAAGTTTAGGGTACAAATCTGAGTTTACTGTTTTGGACGATTTTTAGAAAATATTTGGAGGATGATTCAACAGTAGCTATAGAAGAGTTAAATTGAGAAAATATCATTTAGTTTATGTGATAAAAATTTGAGCTTCTATCTCCATATAGAACTCTAGATATGGCAGTTTTGGTGAAGATGAAAATAAAAATCAGATTTTGGAAATTAAAGTATAATACTATTATATAAGCACTCAAAATTATATAGTATAAAATGTGAATAAAAACCCACTAACTCATATAATACATTTATATAAATATGTACAATGGTAAACAAGTAGACATTTTATAAAAATGGTAACTTGTTAAGTTTTATAAGTTATAAAACCATAAACATGATTTTTACGACTTTTTCGGCTATTACCGTAAAATTAACGTTTTTCGCCAATTAAAACTTAGACGATCAAACCCGTCTAATGTAAAGTTCTTAAAAGTCATATACTGATATATATGTAACTATTACAAGTAAAAACCGATAAAACCCGAACTATAGGACATACGGACATTAACGAGCTAACTAAGCATATTGGACTAATAATTGGACTAAATAAGATAAACACTTATAAAAAGAACTTATTGGGCTTAACCCATTTGAGCCCAATATGGAAAGTATAGATACTGATAATATAAGTATAAAATGGATTAAAACAAGTTAAAGAACTTATAATAAGATTATTGGACCTAAGACACGTAAATAGGTAAAACTAGTAAACTAGTAAGAAGTTACCAATACGTAAACACTAAAAAGAGTAAAAGAGAACATGTAAACCCACTTGATCATCATATATATATAATCATCATATGTATACATAATTGTTATTTTTATAAAGTCATTGGACATGAGTCTAAGACGAGAATTATTTGTCTAGGTTTCCGTGATTGAAGCACGTACCGTACGTCCGAATTGCCAATAACCCGCCTTCCCACATCAACGTGAGTTCATAGCCTCGCACTCTTTTAAATGTTTTTACAAATGTTTTATAAACCCGCGAGGGAGATAACATGTTAGTTTTTGTAAAATAGGACACCATTTGTCCCGATTGTTTGATTATTGATTTGGACCCGAATGATTGTATGACCCGATTGTATGACCCGATAAATGATTAAAGGACCAGATAGATGAAATAAAATGGATTATTAAAGTTAGGTTATGTCACTAAAATTCCCATTAGCATGAATGGTGAACTACCGGGATTTGGTAGACGCTTGTGCATATAATAGTACTATTTGGGGACGATCACCCCAGTTCGCGCCTTGACGGTTGATCCCCGTCGTGCCACATTGATTGGTAAGCGAATTTATGTATGAGAAGATTTCCATAGCGTGACCTTTGTGACGACACGCTACTTTAGATGGGCAAATTGAGTATCGGGTTAGCTACCCGTTTTTGGCTTAGTAAGGTAACAATGTCATGCGGCTTATAATAATCCAAACTAACAAAATACTACTAGACGCACCGAATTACGATGTATTGCCTGACTAGCAATACAGGGTCATACTATTGATATTATGTTCATGTTTTGGTTTTTCATAACCATATTCCTATAACGGTTTTATTTAACTTTATACAACGTCATAAGACGTATTGTATGATGTTTTTACGACATTGGCCCGTATCATGATTTTTAAGGCAAATGCCTATATTATGACTTTGATGAAGATTTGTATAAAATGACTTTGGCTATTTTATGGCCTATTAAAATGATTTGTACAAAAATGATTTTCGGTAATAATTTTATACCGATGTTATATTGATGGATTTTATTAAACTCTATGAATTCACTCGGTGTTATCGCTGACCTTTTCTTTTAACATGTTTTATCTCAGGTACTTGAAGGTAATTCTCGGGAAGACGACAAGAATTCATGGCCCGCACTTAAATTATAATTTCCATTCAAATGTTTGTAAAACCTGTATTAAATACAATGACTTGGGACCTATGTAAATTTGATATTTATGAATGGAAATGCTTTATTAATAAGCGACGCGATTCTTAAGCGTTGTCTATGATGTGAGTAATGTGCTATCCCGTAACACCAACTAGTCTTCCGCTGTATTGAGTTGTATAAATTTGGGGGTGTTACATCTTAGCGTTGCGGGAAGCTCTGCACATAATTTGTGAAGCGAGTAGTCTGATCACATGTATAGTAATACCTGTTATAGAAATTGATTTCTTGACCACAACGTCCACATGACATCGAAAGTCTTGCTTCTTTATCAACTCCTTCTCATCGTCGTATACTACTTCATCGTGTGGATATTCTGGATTTAGATCTATAAGTGTCAACGGATTTTCATGTTGTAACACTTCCATTTGAACAAATTGATTCAAAATTGATGATTTTTTTATATAACAGAAAATGGAAACGATGATAAGATGATATCAAGGCCATAAAGTACATTATATAAGGAAATTTTAAAGGGCATATACTTTTCTTTTCTCTAAAAATTCAAAGAGTAAACAAATTGTTATTTGCAAATTCTATTCTTGCTTATGTAGTTTACTTTATCTTTTTCTTTATGTTATGTGCTTCAAAATTCCCAAGGCAAGTATATGCCAGGTTTATTACTTTAACATCAATTAACTCACCTTTTTTTATAATGTTTAAGATATGAGAGGTCAATTTCTTAAACCATGGCACCTATTTTCAGTGGCGGATGCAGGAAACTAAATTGTGGGGGGCAAAAAAAAATTGGACAATAGCAAAGCGAAAAAACTAAAATCCGAATTAAAAACCGAGTATTTTAACTTAAAGATGGAGGATTTTTAAGTTTTAGAGTGTTAAATGTTGAAATTTAATGTGTGAGTGGGGGCATTTTGAGATTCGAGTGGGAGGCATTTTAAAAAAACACTCAAAATTAACCAAAAATTACACTATAATCTCGTTTTTTTCGTCTAGCTATGGGGGCGCCGCCACCCCGTACCTATTTTGCAGTTATCGTAAATATGGAAATGGCAAACTCGATGTAAAGTTAAACTTTTATTTTTCATGGATTAAAACTCATAAGCTAGCTTCGCTAAATTTTCATGTTTTAGGATAATATTGTGTTGGATGAATTTGTTGCCTAGGTTGGTTTTTAATATTAAATCCGAACCTTTTTTGCTATGATAAGACGAAATCAGCGGGTTGTGTAATGAGTCAAAAATGATTTTGACTGAAACGGTTCATTTTGCTGTCTCAAATCTGTGCTGAAATGTGTACTCGTGTAATTAACTTTCTGGTATTTTGACACGAAAACTAAATGGAATGGCACAGAAGTTTCAATGAAGATACTCGACAAAGATCTCTACTCTGATCATGAAAGCATGTATGTGCCTAATTATGCTGCATTGTTGCTTGTTAGATGTGGCAAAATGGGTGGGTTGGGTAACGGGTCAAAACTGTAAAGTTAGAAATGTACATTTGGTTTCATCGACTTCTTTGGACCACACCTGATAATATTGACCTAATCTATGTACTATAGCTTCACGTTGCACTGTTAAGAAACTATCATTGAACTTTTTATCGGCTCTTATGCAGAAATGGTTTCAAACATGGCTGACTTTGTTTGAAAAAGTCCGGCAACCTAATGTGGTTCAGTTTGTTGGAGTTGTCACCCAAAATGTACCATGATGATTGTTTCCGAGTTTCACCCAAGAGTAAGTTCTAGATCACATCTAAACATAACAGGCTGTGTGTATGTGGTGCATAAGTGTTGCCATATTCCTTGATATCAGATTAGCTTAACGAAGCTTGAATTTGTTATAAATTTCAGGGCGACCTTAGAAGCTATCTTGAAAAAAAGGACGGCTATCCCCCTCCAAAGCTTTTAGATTTGCTCTTGATATTGCCAGGCAAGTAAAACGCTTCCGACTTTTTGTACATTCATTTCTTGTTTATTAGAAGGAAGTTTATAACCATTTCTATGAAACGGTCAGTTCGGGTTACATAATTTACCATTTTGTAGCATAACTACTCGTACTATCTTAGTTACCTTAACTTTTATGTGAGTACAGATTTATACATTGCACCGGAGATCTATAAGGATGAACTATTCGACGCAGGTGTCAATGTGTACAGTGTACTCTTTTGGCCTTATTCTTTACAAGGTACTCTTATCTGTATTCCATTTCATAAACTGCATATGATATATTCGTATTAGAGATCAGGTCAGGTTGACCCGCACCACTGGCTGTCGAAAATTTCAAATATAAACACTCATACAGTAATCTAAGATTTAGAGTACAACTATACCGGAGGTTTTAGCCAAAATTTTAGCAACTTTTGGCCCGTTTGATATTTCATTTCTTTTTTGCCACACCATTATGTATTACTCGTTTGTTTGTTTTCTTGCCCGTTAACGATTCTTTATATAAAAGTTTGATCTTGGTTTTTTTAATATGAGATCAGATGATGGAGGGTGTGCAACCGTTTTATCCCAAGCCTCCTGAAGAGGCTGTTAAGCTGATGTGTGTTGATATCCAGAGACCAACATTCAAGACAAAATCGAAATATTATCCTCCCGATCTAAAAGAGTAAGTATATTTTTTTGTCTATAATAACTTGAATCTATGCATGTACACAAATTCCAGAGGCGGAAATCTTGACACACTTATCTACAAACCGATTAAGGCGTTTAGCTAAAAGAGTTGCCTAAAATGGAAATCGGACAAATAGATTGGACGGGTCATTCATATTAATAAATTTTTCATCCTTTTTCCATCTTTATTCTTGTTTTGTAGATTGATAGAGGAGTGTTGGTATCCAGATTTATCTATTAGACCAAAATTTTCTGAGATTATCATACGCCTTGACAAAATCGTGGGGTATAGTTTTAAACAAGGATGGTTCAAAGACACGTTTAAGCTCCCATGGTATTCTTTCTAACACAACACTATACGTATCAAGGAAACGGTACTATTATTTTGTTAACAATGTTATAACTGTTTTCTTGCAGGAAGTAATGGTTATAAACAGTGCGAATGTTGAACAAAATTCGATTAGCTGGCGAGAGACTCCAAGTGTTGGGAGCTTTGTGTTGTCATATATGACGCAATGGGTGAGAAATAGAGGTCGCGTAAGCATAATCTTCAGAGTTGCGAAATCTGGATAATAAAGTGGAATCGTTGCTATATGTTTTCTTATTTACGTTACGTGAAAATGGTTTACGTGTATCAGTTGATAGACTTGTGATATAATAGTTTGAGCCGTTCTAGTGTTCTTTTCTAAGCAAAATGATTTATGAAATTTGAAGAAACATTGTCAAATTAAAACCGATTGAACAAGTTTACGTTATGCCAAGTGTATTATAGTGTTCAACATCAATGAAACACATTAAGATAATATTCACTTTGTTCGTGATTGTTGCTTCGAGCAAAGTTCGTGTTCTTCATGTCCCTTCACGTTTTGAGTATGTAGATATTAACCCGCTTGGGAAAACTGCATTTCATGGCTTCTTATAGGCTCAGTTGGGTTAGTGGGGTGTGCTCATTGTTGTGATTGATCAAGTAGAAGCAAAGGGTGCAAGTGAAAAGCTATCTCAGTTAGTGAACCGTTGCATCCTTTGATTATAACTATCGAAATAGTTATTTAACTGATTTCGTAACCGCCAGATTCATACAATGTTTACAACTCAAAAAGAACCTGGAAAGTAAAGATTATAACAAAGATATAAATACTAATGTAAACATTGTATGAATGAAGGTCTGATCTAAAATCATTTATTGGAAGATATAACAAATGTTTACCCTAATTCCATCTATACAATCGGTTTTGCAGAATATTAGGCTTCATCGGACAGAATACATCAATTACGAACGTACACAGTAAACACTTTAAAGTCAACCGACCCTCTAAATACTGATAACACTCATGGCATCTACCATCGCTTATAACGCCTAAGCAAAATGAAACAGCGTGCGGGTGACCATTAACCATGAATTTTTGTCCAAACTTCAAATTATCATATCGACCAACACCTGCGTGAAGATAGAAAGGGGTATATGTGGTTTCTTTTTTAGGTATTGACACACAACAAGCTGGATGCATGGACTGGACGCATTGATCACAATGATAGAACGCACAATTAGGATTGAACTCCTCTTCACAAACTTCACAAAAGTAATCACCACTATGGTTTTCAACTGGGAAATACCTTAGAGTCATTAGATGCTTGTCATACTTGTGACTAATTTTCTCAGGCCACAACAGAGCGCAATCAGAATGTACGATAAATTTACAAGGCTCGCAACTGTAACAAATTTGTTTCTTTACATCAGACAAACACAAACGGCAATAATCTCCTGAACCTGTCTCACCTTTACGAAGTAGATGATTTGGATGAGATTTATGTGTGATATATTGACGTGAGAGCGCGCAATGAACGTCAATGTTAAAGTCTCCTTGAGAATTATCATTTTGGCATTTATAAACAAATCCATTGCAAATTTTCTTACAGTAATGGCACTCAAACATACCCATGTAACCACGGCCTTTTGGCAATAGTTTAAAGTTATATATTCCTGTATTAGTATAATTTTTCAACGTGACTTTAGTAGGCAACCGGGTGCACGACGCATGAAGAACAAAGTTGCATCCATCATCAAAAGTTGTACATTTGTAAAATGGGATGTTTCTGATTGGTCTTACGCATGCATTGCACATAACTTCAACCAATTTCTTTGAATCATGAATGGACGATGTTGTTGGCATCAAAAGATGCATGGGATCTGAGTACCAACTAAATTCTTTTGGATCAGTGTAAGGTGTTTTTGAAGAGGTAGGTGTTGTTGTAATATCATTGTTACACCATGGTGTATCCACAAGAGTTAATGGGTGTGGATGAAATGGATGTGAGAGGTTTGTTTCGAAGGCATTTGATCCACTTTCTCCATGAAGTCGCATTAACATATCATTTTGATCCCGAAATGGGAGATGGAGAACATAAGGATGGTTAGAGGTTCTGTAATTTAATGAAAGTACACTAATACCTGCATAACATATTACAACCACAAAATTATCATAATATCATTTTTCACGAAGTTTGGGAAGGTTGAAACGTACACAAACATATCATTACATAAGGTAGCGAGACTTTCGTTTCTACCAAAGGTAAAAAAAAAAAACTTTGGATGACCTCTGTATCTAGTAGCAATGTGCTAACCACCTTGATCCAACTTTACTATACTTTGGTAATCATATATCTAGCACTAGGATATTTTGAAACCAGTGACAAATAAAGTCTATAGAAAACCAGAAGTGTCAAAGCAGCAGTCTAAATGTATATTTTTTCGTCTTTTGAGACAATTTTTTTTCCACAAATTGAATTAACAATTTTAACTTTTTTACTAGCAAGTTAAATTAGTGATATTTTCTTGTATCTTTAAGTCCCTGTAGTTAAAACGCGATTTTTTATGCAATAATTAAATGAAATATATTAAAATTTTAGATTTGAAGAGAATTTGTACGTACCTTGATTCAAGCAGATGGCATTGACTGATGCATTTTTCGATGTGGTTGCGCAATCTATGTGTACATAATACCGACATTTCTCACATTTATAAACCCAAAGATCTTCATCGAATCCTAATTCACATACCTTACATTTTGGATAAAATTTGGCTTTTTGGTCATCTTTCGAAAATGAGTAAGCAAGAGTAAGCGGGTGAATATGAAAGAAACGGTCCTTTCTAAAATTTTGAATTAACAACTTTTTACGAAGAAAAACACAATCTCCATGAGCGAAAAAATTGAAACAAGTGGGGCAATGATAAAAGTTTCCTTGGTGTTTGTTGCCACACGCATGACAATTGGCCAAAATAACTACAGAGATGGAAATTATTGGATGTTCGTGGCTAGAGTGATACATCATGTGATTTTTTATGCCATTTTTGGAACATCGTAAACAAATATAAATATCACATTGAACACAACGATAACTTAGGTACTCATAGTCATGCTTGCGTTTACAAGCTTGACACATACACGGTTTATCTTTTGACACTTGACAGAGGATAAGAGTATGCTCTTGATGAGATTCGTGTCTTAGCGTTGTGGGAAGCTCTGCACATAATTTATGAAGCGAGTAGTCACATTGATCACATGTATAGTAATACCTGTGATAGAAATTGATTTCTTGACCACAACGTCCACATGGACATCGAAAGTCTTGCTTCTTTATCAACTCCTCCTCATCGTCGTATACTACTTCATCGCGTGGATATTCTGGATTTAGATCTATAAGTGTCAACGGATGTTCATGTTGTAACACTTCCATTTGAACAAATTGATTCAAAATTGATGATTTTTTTTATGTAACACAAAATGGAAAAGATGATAAGATTATATCAAGGACATAAAGTACATTATATAGGGACATTTTTAAGGGTATATTCTTTTCTTTTATCTAACAATTCAAAGAGTAAACAAATGTAATTCTTATATTTGCATATTCTTTTCTTCCTTATGTAGTTCACTTTATCTCTTTCCTTATATTATGTGCTTCAAATTTTCAAGGCAAGTATATGCCAGGTTTTATACTTCAGCATCAATTAATTTAATTTATACTATAACATTCATATTTGGTAGAAGACACAATAAATAATTAATATTCGCGTGCAATAAGTAGAGTAATAGAGAGAGCCGTGGTATAGGGCATCATTATGATCACTACAATGATTATGGTCGACGTTCGGTCAAGGTCTGATCCATGGGTTCTCTACCATGTTTTCAGACTATCGTGAGTCGGTTTCTAATACTTCTAAGCACTTCGATCAGAAGCACAAAATACATTGGTCATGTCAAGTTTAAGAACTTTACTAAATACCGGGAGTCATTAGGGCGCTTAAATATTAAACTATTTCAGGACACATATCACCCATGAGGTTACATTCGGTATGACATTCTGCATGGTATTCATCAGTGTCGGTCTTGTGAAGATCGGTTCAAGCTTTGCTAATTGTTACATTTTCTTTTAGTTATAGGTGTATCCTTTGGACTCTGTGGTTTAAATAACCATAAACCATCTTGTTTGGAATTTGCCATTAACCTGTTCATTAGCGTTGGCTGCCAACGAACCTATATATTCTCCTATATATTCTGTTGTTTCACTTCAATTGCATATAATAATCTATAATCAAATAAATATCAGAAGCTGAAAACGTACGAATTTGCAAGTATAGTTTTCACTTTGATATATTTAATTTCTTGCAATGCATTATATTATAATTGCTCACACACACTTTAAGTTGGCTAATATTATTTAACACCTCTTCGTGGAATTAGCTTTCCTTTTATACTTAGAACATTAGGGTTTTTCGATGTTTTTGGCTGACTAATTAAATGCACCTTCACATAAGCCCTTTCTTTTCAGAGCTTCGTCTGATGTTTTTACAAGCCTCACACATCCAGTATTTTATATGATAGGCAAGCTTTTTTGCTTCCAGGTCGTCTTGAGTGGTTAACATTTTTAGGTCATTTTAGGCGTTTATATCACTCTATTTAACACCTTTTTTTGTTATCATTGCATCAATTGCAGCTAGTGATGAGTTTTTGTGGTTGTTAGTTTGTTACAATACTAATATTGCGTTTTATTTGGTGTAGCGTAAAGTCGGATGATGCTGTTGCGGTTGTTATATGTTGTTCAGTTGCACATGTTAAGTCTTTCGTTACTGGCGTTGCTAACGAGTGTTTAGGTTTTGAGGTTTATTAAAGTTAAGCTTATAATTAGCTTAGTCTTATGAACTGATATAAGGCCATTATAAGCCAATAAGTCTATTTCTCAACCTTTTTATCATACACTAATCCAAACACTTAGAGCATATATTCATCATAAGCCATAAGATACTTACTAAACATAAGCTTAACCCAGTTTTCCTTGATTACTGTTTAGTTTTCATTTGTAGCCGGTGGTGACTGTAGTTTTTACAAGTATTCTTTGATATGTTTAGCTCATATGAGTGTGTGGTGGTTTTTATCAATCACCGTTTTAACGTTATTCAATATACATGTGTGGTACGTAATTTTGAGCTAGGAGTTACCATTGGATTTTTTTGCAGGGTTTTTTTTATTACAATATTTATTTATGAAATGCTTGTTTGAACGGGTTAGTCTATTTTACTAGAGCAATAGTGATCGATAAATAGGTGGGAGGTTCATTATGATCACTACAATGATTATGGTTGACGTTCAGTTCAAGGTCTGACCCATGATGGGTTCTCTACCATGTCCTGTGATTCGAGTTATAATGCAAATAGTATTTTTAAGCACCTCGGAAACACAAAATAAGTTGGTACAACTTTTTAGGCATGAGGTGTTTAACCACTTCGGAAGTCATTAGGGAGCTTAAATACCATACTATTATTGCGGGAAACACCTCACCTATGAGGTTTCATTCGGTATTACATTCTGCAAGGTTTTCGTCAGTGGCATCACCACTTAAACCAGAGTTGGGTAAGGACGAGGACAATAATGAACAAGTTGAGAATCCCGTATCAAAAAGGTCTTGGGCAATGCTATTGTGAATCGGTCCAGCTTTAAGAGCTGTAGCTTCTAGTGCAGATGCAAATTTTTTAATTTAAATGGAAGTACAAAACGAATTGTATCTAATCTCCATTTCATTTGTGTTATGTTTGATATAGGCAAGATTGGGCTAAGAAGCTTGTTCACCAGAAAACTGAATTTGTGGATACTTTAAAGCATTACTGGTTGAGTATCAAGCTTCTTGGTGTTGACGTGAAGACCGGTTCCAGATTTTTTGTTAAGCTTGTTCTTGGGACAAGTTTTAGTAGTACAAATAGACAACAACTGACAAAATTGTTGGGTATAGTTCCAAGGTCCCGTGGTATCCCTACACATAGGTCCGCCCCGGGGTAAATGTACTGATCAAGGGGCGGGCGTAAGCATAATCTTCCGTGTCACAAAAGTATGGTGATATTCAAAATAAATACACTAGTGCAATGCACATTTCACATTTCATTAAAAAAAATACCAAAACACACAAATTCAAACCCATGTCGACGACGTTGTCACGTCCTTGATATCTTATTACCACACACGTACACATATATACAACAACTCAACAATCGGCTTAGCTTATTTCACATGCTTGGACACATATACGTGCTTAATATTAACCACAAATTCCAAAACCTATTTCCATGTGTATGCAAGAATACGGGTCACAACACCAAGGCCCAATAACTGAACATGTGTTGCCTCGAGTAGCGAAACTCCTAATCGGGGATAATTTTCGTGAAAGTGTTAATACGTTCCCATCTTCCATAACAAATTTTTCGATTTCCACCTGCAAGAGGACATTATTCAAATTTTAAAGAAAGTTTGTTAATAGTAACTACCTGAGTAAACTCCTTTTCAGCATGATCCTCAATAACCATGGCAATTTCTTGATCCCCATCATCAATGGATGAGGCACTCAAAAATGTGCTGGTGCACATAATAACAGCAAGGAAAAAAACTACTGCCTTTAAATTTCTCACACTCAATATTTTGTTTGCTAAACAAGTGCTTGATGTAATTACTAATGGTATTACGTACAATTTACAACAGCAAATAAGAATCAATAAATTTGCCAATCAAATCATCCAGTCCCAGAGAGTCCTCGTAAGATACCTAATTTAATCAGTAACTATTAACTCGTCGTTCATAAAATATTAAAAAAACAATAGGGGTAAAATTTCGAACCGCTAGTGAAAACATCGATTAATTAGGCTTTAAAGATTAAACAAGGTTCTTAAAATTGTAGATGAAAATAAATTTCTATATATATAACCGCTATACACAAACGAGCTTAGAAAAACAAACAAGCTTGAGCTTCGTGTTATTAACAAACCTTTAAGTTTTATTTTCTTCAACACGTTATATAAGATAGTCAAACACAAGACGGAGTCAAGCTCAAAATTTGGAAATCAAGCTTTTTATATACAAACGAGCTGAACATGAATTCTTGCAGGCTCGAACTCGACTCGACTCGACTTGTTTACAATGTCAGTGAATACGAGTAATGACGATTATGCTTATTTAATTTGATATGTTATTATCGATTTATATGTATATGTGTACAACTTTAATGTTGTTGCCAAGTTATTTGTTGATACTAAAAACGAATACGAAATGTGCAATGAAGAAGCAATGTGCAAAAATTATAGTTTATAAGTCAAATCAAAAGAGAAAATTTTAACTACGTAATTCTTTTAGTAAGATAAAAACCCTTCCACTAATATTGATAAAATTTTAAACAACGAATACATGTATGTGATAGATATAGGAAACAAATAGAAAATAGTTTTTTAAACACCATACAATTGGTAATTAAAATTTTAAAACACCATTATTTGGTCAAAAACTCGATTAAACACCACAAATTCACAATCACCACATCGGCCTGACCACCTCCGGTCCTATACAAGATGTCCCGCAGCAGCCAACAAGCACACCGCGACCCACACCTGGTGGTGACAATTTTCGCGTGGCCCAACTTTACGACAGCATAGATAGGGGTTTAATGGTGACGACGCGGGAAAGTAGTAGTGTTGGGTGGGTGCCAAGAGTGATGGCCGTATTGTGGGGTTTGGTGAACACATTAAGAACAAACCTTAACACAAAAAAATTATGTTTCTCATGATTTTTTATATATGAGATATTTTGATTTTTTTAATATGAATTTGTAATTAAAGAAAAATATATATAAAATGAGTAATGATTTTGTATCATTAATCCTAGATGGGCTACATGCAAGTAATAGTCTAATAGAAAAAAAAAGAGTAATATAAGTTATTTAGAACCTACATAAATTAAATGGTAAGAAAATGTACAAATTAAAATGTCGAAAAAGCAATGTTTAATGTACACATATTTGTAAAAAAAAATCAGTACATATAAAAAACGAGTGACAACTATAATATATTTACACGTCAGTAAGTAAACAATACTAATCACACAAATTTAAACTCGTACATCCTTGATAGGTAGATGGTACAGTACTGCATGTGATACATGCATGCATATATATATATATATATATATATATATATATATATATATATATATATATATATATATATAT